>OY728151.1:1138232537-1148232537 GCA_963277665.1 Viscum album | reverse complement strand
ATAGTTTTCATAAATACAATCACTATCCATGAAATATTTAAAAAATGATAAAAAAATATATATCTCACTAAACATTCACCCTTAATAAAATATTATTCCCATAACCCTACACTATTAAAAATTCAAATCCTCCCAATGTCTGGATATCCCTTTATTATTAATCCAATAGGGATCCATTGGTAGTTTTATGTTTATTGGAGGCCAAAATACTTGTTCTGTTTTCATTCATAGTGGTTTTCATTTTGTTTCATCTTCTTCCCTCTTTTTGATTCATTGATCTTATCCATTTGGGATAGATTCATGTTCTATGATCGCAATAAGGATGAGTTATAATTTTTTGGATAAGATGGAAAATATCTAAATATGAGTTTTCCAGTTTTAGGCCAAGTAATTGATGTTTGTTTCCATTCATAGTTTTCTCCATCATTTTAGAGGTATGTGGCTTCACTCTGGACAACTCTTAATTAGGACTTGGAGGCTTGAATTCAAATTATTTAAATGTGTTGGTTTGAATTATGAAATTGATGTAATTATAATGGAATCCATCTTTAATTATGAGTTATAAAATTTTAGAAATTTGTTTTGGTGGAATATGTAATAGGTTTCAGAATATAAAATAATTATTTTTAAATAGTGGTTGATTTGGATTCTTTTAATTTTTTTTAAAAAAAAAATTAAATAAAATAATTGTTTTATGTATTGGATTTTAATTGTATTTGGAATATGTTTTGGTGTGAGTTCTTTTCAATGATGTGACCCTTGATAAAGGGAGTGTGCCTTAAGGGTATAATAACATTGCCTTGTAGAAGGTTCATGTTCCATTGGGGAACATGATAAATGGTTACATTTTGATGTCATGGTAGATCAACAAGAAAATAATCATGAGTATGGAACTATCAACGAAGCTTGCTTGTGGGGGTGTGTGATAATCATGTAATTGAAATTCCAAATGGAAATATAAAATGATTTAATAATTCGGTTTGTTTAATTCTATGGTAATTGTTTTTGTTTTGGATACAATTTCCAACATTAATATGAGATTATTTATAAAAAATTATGTCATGCTTAAAAATAAGATAGCTTGTTCTATCCATGTGGAATGAGTAGGTAGGTCATTGGGGAAATCATATTTTATTTATACTCAGCCCCAACATGTAACCATTGGTGAATTTTCATATATTTTGTATTGAGACACCGGTTAAGGAAAGGTTTCTCATTTCTTAAGTGATTCACCATGATACATTGGTCATTGATCCTGAAGATTGACCATGTAGCTTATTTGGATGTTTCTTATAGATATACTAGTTATCGTTGATTTGTTGATTTTAGTTTCCACTCTTTACTATATTATTTTTCATGTTGTAGTTTTTCATTTTTAACATTGGTTTATACATTTATTTTTATTACATTGTACTCGAAAATCATGTAATGGTTATATTGTTATATTTATATTGGTTTTTTTGATTTATCACAATTGGAAAATCACCTTATAATATATTACGAATCCCTTTGAATTTATTACTATCCTTTCGAAACATAGGGGTTTCACCAAAGGCATAGTGATACCCATAACCACTTCTTAATACATTGGGTGAGGAGGATGACATTACAAAATGGTTTCACGACCAAGAGTAAATAATTTATTTTCATAAAAACATTTTCTCATTAATTTTATTTACAAAATAGTTCAAATTGGTTCTTTAAATTAATAGTTTCCTAGAAACATTAAGGTGAATATGATAAAATGTTTTTATGATAAAAAGATAAAATAATTTACTTCAGTAGAAACTCAAGAATAAACAATCCCAACTAAAATGACAATGAAACATAAATCTCATAAAACATTGGAAACCTTCCAATCCAATCCACATTGAGTGACTAAAATTTATGGATATGTATATCTCCATAATTTTCATGAAAATATTAATAATATACCCTCATGGGAATTATATACAACAAGAAAATAAACTATTATTGAATTTGGAATTTGACACATAAAAGTTAAACTGGATGAAATGTCTTATACCTCAAGTTCGACATTTGTCAAAATTGATAAAAAATAATGTATAATAAATTTAAATATGTTATAATTATATAAATAAATAATATAAATAATTATAATATCATATATAATTCACCTATAATATTTTTAAACTCATTTTTTATAATTCCTTATTAAAATCGTTATTATTGATTGTTAACTGTATAATTTTTTCATGAGTGTTTTAGATCAAAAGATTTGGTCCTTGAACATAGGTCACGGTTCCATACTCTCCTTAATATAAATCATGTTATAAATAAATTATATATTTATTATACACATATATTAAATGATCTATAAATTTTTGAGACAGAAAAAGGATTTTCACTATTCATGGAGAATGTAAGCCATAAATATACATGAATGTTGTTTTTAATTTTCTTAAAAAATAATTATATAAAGAAAAATATTGATTTTTTAGAACAGGACATGTGTTTTTCACAAATAATATATATTAAATTTAAATAAATATTTATTAAAATTAATGTAATAAAGAGATGAAATGACAAATCATATCACATTTTAAAAGTGGTGGTCCAGAAATTCTCCTAAAGAAATTAATTATTTTCCAATACATTTGAAGGTTTGCATATATATATGATACAGAAAATACATAAGTATAATTATACGTAACATATCATATATAAAATTTAAATTAACTATAATATTTATCCATGAAAAATGTTCATGAAATATGAATTGTATCTTCATGTGGAATCAGTAGTCCACCCAGATGCACAATCAAAACATTCACATCCTATTTAATGTAATATAGGAGAATAAAGCGGGATCCATAATAATATTTACATTTTATAACTTTTAGGATATTTAATTTTTTAATATATTTTAAATAAAATATATTATATGGAGGTTTAAGATGAAATAAAATTAATGAGTATATGTAGGATGATTGAAAATTTATTAATATGTCACCATTAGATCCCTTATTGTGGGCCCCTTGAATTGTCTTATAGTAAGACCATTACACTTAAATCATGTATAGATAAATTCTTATGCTAATTGGGAAGGGTTATTTTGACATATATATCTCAATAAAGTGTAATTAAGTGAATGGTGGGGTTTTCGTTTATATGTGGGGGGCATGATCACCATATGAATTTCATTAATGAAAAAAATATAATAATGAAATACTAAATTCAGATGATTCCAATATAAGAATCATATATCGTGGGATAGTATTTCGTAAAATACTGGAAATTTAATTGGATTTATGTATTTAATTGGAAAACATACCATATCTCTTAATTCAACCCATGGTATTCCTATTTTCACCTTAACCGTGGTATCACATTTGAAATTTTTATAATATTAATTATGAAAAAAAATCAACATACAAAAAATCGATAATTCTTATATATCAGAAATGGAATCCATTTTTTCAAAATTTTATTTATGGAATTGGAAAATTTTTATTCAAAATTAAACTTTTAAAATGTAATGAAAACTAGTTTTTGAGAAAAAAATGTTTTTCTAATTATAAATGATGTTAAACCACAATAAAAAATTAAATTAAAAATAAACTAAATATAATTATTTATAATATAGTTGAAGATATTTTAATTTTTAGATAAATTTAAAAAATGTAATTTCCCAAATGCTATTAATTTTAATATAAATATCCGTAAAAAAATATATTTCTCACTATGAATCCAAAAACCAAAATTTTTAAAGAATTATTAATAAATCACTATAACATAAAAATAACCTAATTATTTCAAAATTGATATTCATTAATCAAACACTATAATAAATTAATAATATTAATTTAAAAATCATTTTTTGGGGAAAAGATTTTATTAATACATATATTGACTTTATTTAAAAAATTATTTATTTATATTAAACCTTTAAATACATTTTTTAAGATGTAGTAATATTTATTCAATTCTACAAATTAACGATCAGGTTATAAAAATATACTATAGCATGTTTCATTTATAATCAGGGTTGTCTGTACAAAAATCTATTTATGAAAATGATTTGTTTTGGATAAATATAAAATTAACATTCTGGGAGTATCAACTATAGATATATAATTCCAATAATTGAGTGAAAAAGATGTTGATTTGGTACCCACATATAATGAAAATTTTAAAATATTATAATGGTAAACAATGATGTTTATTTAAGAACATGATTGTACATTTAATAGATTTTACCATAGATTTAAACCATGTTTATGAATAGAATTATCTAAATAATAATATAAATATTATTTAAATGTTGTTAATAATACAGAGAATGTTGAGATTCAGTTTTTTGAAACTTATGTCCCCTTGGATGATAATTTTATGAAGTAATCACGGTGGTATAAAGTACAAAAGATTTTAAATATGAAGAATATTATTAATAACCCCAATATGTTCCATGTGTGAGAAAAACATTTTAGTAATGTTTGATAAGATCTTTAATGTGTTACCTATGTATTAAATTTTGTCATAAGGATAGTGAATGTAAAAAGAGTGTCCAAAACTGTCAATTATTGGGGTTATAGATAACAAACTAACTGTGAGATGTTTTAATTGTAATTATTAGGATAGTTATATTATTGTTTGTTTAATGTATTTACTCAGGATGGAAACCATTATGGTTGATTGATGAAATGTGTTGAAAATAATTTACTATTACTATATTCAATAATGGTATATATAAGGAAGTGGTGATAGTTCTAGGTATTTCTTTTTTTTAATGATTTATCAAAGGGAAAGAAAAAATTAGTTAAAGGTGAAGGAGGAAGGTATTCCAAAAATAGTGATTTACTATAGATATTGTAATTATGAGTTTATAGTTATCCTCTTTAAGAAGTATAATTCAATAATTGTCTTCATGAATCTCATGGATAGAGTTTTCCATGAATATTTACTGAAATTTGTGTTCATTTTTACTGATTATATATTTCTATATTCAAAAAAATCATGAGGTTTTGTAAAGAGACACAACCACTTTTATGAAAAAACTTAAAATAAAATATTAGTTATTTAAAATTTAGTATGTTTTAATATCAGTTTCAACAGATTTATTTTCTCATGAATATTTTTTTAAATAAAGAATTAATGTTGGCCCTACTGAAACAAAATTTGTTAAAGAATGGAAAAGATCCTAAAATTTCATATATAGAGTTATTTTTTTAGGATTAGCTGGTTACCAACTTCATTTTTGTAAACTATGTTTAGTTATCTCAAACACTAACCTAGATAATTAGAAATGGAAAAAAATTACCCTAAAAAAGTGTGTAGTGATTTTTTCTATGAATTATAAATAATATGGGTCAATGCTATAGTTTTATATGATCCCCGTAGAAATAAAAAATATGCTTCTCCAATAATTCTTCATTCAAGGTACTTGGTTATTTTTTTATGTAGAATGATCAAGTAATTAATTTCACTTAAATTTAATTAAAACATTATGAGTTATATTTTCCTACAAATTATGTTGAATTAGATTCTATGGTTTTTTGTCTATAAAATTTTGGGTAACATAATATATATGGCTCAATGTGTGATATTTATACTGATCATAAATGTTTGAAGTATATAGTCACTAAGAATTATTTTAAAATTTAGAAAATAAGTTGTATGGATATGATTATGTACAATGATTTCCTAGTTCATTACCATCACAAAAAATAAATCGCAATTGTTGATCCTTTGAGTATAAAAGATAATCAATCATTAACAATGTAATGTATTAATCATGAACCATTATTAAATTATTTAATTATTAATTAACTAAAATTTTTGGATTCATGAACAATATCTATTTTTTTCTTTTTTCAATGTATTCATCCATGTTGGATAGAATTATCCAAGCTAAGATGTAATTCCAGTATTTACATGTAGTGGGGGAACTGGTAAATAACTATAAGTCGCCTGAATTTATCATTGAGAAGGATGGTTTTTTTAGACTATGAGTTGTTTTCGTTTTCTAACTATATTGTAGTTTATAGATAAACTATTTAGTATGTGTCAGAACTGTCACAACCCATCCTCGGGGCCCGTTCTGTGACTACCCCATGCCCGCCTTCCATAGGCCAGGGGCTGGCGACCAGCACCAATGCATAATTCCCGATAAAAAAGGGAAGGCATTGCCTTTGTAAAGTAAAAAAACACCACAGAGCAAGAAAGTAGTAGTAGTAAACACTAAGTAAAAGCTGAGTACAACAGTAAGTGTGGAAAAATAGGTGGGCCAGTATACAAACCCAAACTGAAAGTAATGTACAACTGGAAAGGGAAAACATCAACTGAAAAGTAATGCTGCAATGTCGAGCTGTCCACTGGAAATCCCACGTGAAGGGTGGGTACAGATAGCCTCCTTTGCTCCTCGGGTCCAACCGACCACTCCGAGTACGTCCCGCCCAGTGGTCCACCTCCAGGTAACGTCCTGCTTCGCAAGCCTCAACCACGATCTGCGATGTCCGTCGTATGCAACCAACACAACGTAGTGCGGGCATATCCCGTGCAGGGGTGAGTATAAGCTACTCAGTAGGGACCCCGAGACCCCCGAAGGTCTCCCAAAATCCACAAAGGATAATCCAAAAACGAAAAATGAAATCACGATGTAGCATCCGACACGGCTTAGGTATATGCCCATACATATACCAAAGTCATCAATTCTCATTCGGCTCCAACATCCATGCCCAATTACAACCCAGTCCACATAGGAATGCAAAAAGTAAATCCACACAGGATAGCACAACTCAATTCACATAAGAAAGTAAAAAGTATTCATATCACACAGGTATAATTCTTCATATGATGATAGAGATGATCAGATATTGCCATTGATTCATCTAAGTCACCGGACCCACAAAGGATCGATAGGTACTAACCCCCGCAATGACCCACAAAGGATCGACAGGTAACTAACCCCTGCAAAGACCCACACAGGATCGGTCCCACACAAGATCTATAAGAACTGGCTCACCCGAAACCGCTGAGCGCTGACCCACACAGGATCGGTAGCACTGATCCAAAAAGGATCTCTGAGTGTTGTAGTCATCACCGTCAAATGCACTAAGGATTTTTGTACAGATGTCGTCGTCACATTCGCAACGAGCTCTAGGGTTCCCGCACACACGAAGCTCATTCGGGAGGGTTTTCTCCACGAGCCGAGAGGCTGATACATCAACTGACAAAAAGTCTGGATTTGATGTATCCCGAAGTTCCGTATCGTCAACCGGAACTCAACGTTGTAGACGGCGCGTCAATCGGAGACCCGGTCTGAGAGTTATTGGCTTTTTCGTCCCAGGGGCCCCGTTGGTTTTTATGTCATAACCAAACTGATCGTACTCCACCTGCATCCAAACCTCGGGCGGAGTAAGCCAAAAGATCCGTCTCACTAAGAGGAATCCAACAAAGTCGACGGGACGTCAATCGGACGTCCGGATCACAAGTTATGAGCATTTCCGCTCTGAGGGCCCGGTTGGATTCGTATACGAACCAACTCGGCCGAACGCAAAGTATTCCGAAACCTTTAGTGCGATATACCAAAATGACCGTCGCGATCCAAGGATCGCATCGCAACTGACGGTGCATCGATCGGAGGCCCGTAGCACAAGTTAGGTGCGTCCGACCGGAATAGATTCGTTATTAAGGGGTCCAGGCCCCGTCCGACCCGGCCCAATACCCCCAGGGTCGGCCCGAACCGGGTCCGGGTCTGGCCCGACCTGGCCAGGATGGGGCGCGGCGCGGCTTGGTGGACCGGCATGGCAGTCGGCCCGGCCTGGAGCGCTGGCTAGGCGCTCGGCCAAACGGCCATGCCGTTGAAGTGGGGGGGGGGGGGGCTGCCCCCCTAGATTTTGTAACCGCGACCCCCATTAATGGTGGCCGCTCAACTGGCCGCCCGGGGTTCGAAACCCCCGACCTTCCCTTGTTCGGCCGGCCCGCTCGGCCGGCCGGCTTCCGCCGCCACGGGACCGGCGACGGTCGGTCCCCCTTGCTCCCACACCGGCGGCCCGAAACCGGCCACCATTCACCCTACTCCGACGTGGCCCGGAACCGGCCGTGGCCTTGGTTCGTCCGGCGCCGCGCGACAGCGCCGCGCATCTCCGCCGTGGCACCGCTCTGGCTGCAGTGTCTTCAGGTTTCTCCAACGCTGCGCGACGGCGTTGCATCCTTGTTCTATTTCACGGCGCAACGCGAAGGCGCCTCGCATTCCTTGCCACATGATTCTGTGCGGTGCGACGACACCACGACATTCCCGTTTCAATCCACAATAGAAACCAACATGGATAATGGAGGAGGGTCGGCCGTGTTTGTTCGGTCTGACCCCCTCTCGTTAATCGATAGCAATTGGTCATATTCTATGAAGAACGTCAAAGTAGTAATCACGAAAAAAATAAATAAAAATAACCCCTACATTGAGCGTAGCTTGAACGGAGGTTCGTCTAACGAGGATTCGTCGCGGAATATCCATCACTGGAAGAGGCATCGTGGAAGGAGACGTCGTGAAGGAGACGTCGACCACCGAGGAATCCGGAGTTCTTCGCGTTCTTCACATTCTTCGTGTTCTTCGACGAAGAGGATGAAGAAACTCAAGACTCCCTTACCTTTTTCTCCCAAAGCTCCCAAGGCAACAAGACTCCAACCAAAAATAAAATAAGACAGTCACTTATTTTATTATCACAACATAAGGTGTGAAATTCAAAAGTTGAATTAAACCACAAAATTAAATTTCACAAGTTGTCATTATTTATGAATGGTTATGGGAGGTTAGGGAAGGTGAAGGGGTATGGTTCGTGTGGGCCCCACCACCATCATAACATACAAATGGAAGTTGGTTGGTTTTCCCCAACTTCCACCCAAAGCATAAACTACTTAAAGTAAAAAATAAAAATTGATGCATAATTTTTATTTTACCTTCCACATAAATTAACAACTTCTCTCGCGTAATCACAACTTCGGAAAAGGTGTTCCTAAGAAATTAACAGTGCTGCAGATCCATCGGTGACCTTGGAGTTCGATTCCGAGCACCAGTTCAAAAGTTAGAAATTCCCGCTCATTCGTTCACTGAACGTACCCGAGCTGAACTTTGGATAGAAATTCCGGGCACACCGGGCCTCAGAATCAAGTGCCTTCAGAAACAATGTTCTTGTAAAATTCCCAAGAAAATTAGGAAAAAATTTCCTTGAATTTTATGGGTCTTTACATTACTCCCACCTCAGGGCTTTACGTCCCCGTAAAGATACATCATAAGCTAGGAAAACAAATGTGGGTACTGAGCACACATTTGAGCCTCCCGCTCCCAAGTGCTCTCCTGGAGGTTCCCGTGCTTCCATCTGATGTGCACTAGAGGAATCGATCGTCCACGTAGGACCCGCTCCTGTCGATCCTCGATCTCCATTGGAACCTCCACAAAAGTCACCCCATCATCAATGTTCAGCTCCCCATTGTCAATGATATGCATCAGGTCGTGCACATATCTCCTCAACTATGAAACGTGGAAGACGTCGTGCACCCGGTGCAACTGAGGTGGTAGATCCAGGAGATAAGCTACCCCGCCAATCTTGCTGAGGACCGGGAATTGTCCGATGAAGGCTAGAGACAACTTGTCGCCTCGGCCCAATCTCCGAAATCCACGTCGATGTGAGACACGCAAGAATACGTGGTCGCCATCCTCGAACTCCAGTGGCCTCCGCCTCCTATCAGCATAAGACTTATGCCGACTCTAAGTTGTCCTTATCTTCTCCTGGATGATCTGGATCTTCTCTGTCATGGCCAGGACCATCTCTGGTCTCACAAGTGTTGACTCCACAAGGTCTGTCTAGCACAAAGGAGATCTGCAAGGTCGGTCGTACAACGCCTCGTATGGTGCCATCCCGATGGTGGAGTGGTAGCTGTTGTTGTACGCAAACTCCACCAAGGGTAGGTGGTCCTCCTAGCTGCGACCAAAGCCGAGGACACATGAACGGAGCATGTCCCCGAGAGTCTGTATGGTCCTCTCCGTCTGACCATACAACTGAGTGTAAAAGGTGGTGCTCAAACGTAGCTGTGTTCTGAACGCCTCCTGCAACCCCTTCGAATGCCAGGAAGTAAAGCGAGCATCTCGATCGGAGACGATAGATGATGGCACACCATGATGCCATACAATCTCATGAAAGTAGAGACGTCCCAAGCTCTCCACTGAGCCCTTCTCTCTGATGGGTAAGAAGTGAGCCGACTTGGTGAGTCGGTCGACAATCACCCAAATAGAGTCGTAACCTATGGAAGTGTGTGGAAGTACAGTCACGAAGTCCATAGATATCCCATCCCACTTCCAATCCTAGACCACCAAGGGCTGTACCAAGCCTACTAGTACCTGGTTCTCTGCCTTCACCTGTTGGCAGGTGAGGCATCGAGAAACGAACTCTGCCACACCCTTCTTCATGCCTGGCCATCAGGGCTGTCGTCTGAGATCCTGGTACATCTTCGCCACTCCAGGATGTACCGCCAAACGAGAAGTGTGAAACTCTCTCAGCACCTCCTCCCATAAAGCAACTGGTACTATGGTACGTCCTCTAAAAAGAACATCGTGCTTTGCTCCAAAAGAGAAACCATCAGGTCCCTGTCCTGAGGAGATCTTTGCACGCCGCGTCTCACAGTCAGCGTCCCCACGATGTGCCTCTCTGACCTTCTGCAGTAGTGGAGGAGTGACAGTGAGAGACTGAAGGAAGTCTACCCTATCTCTATCCACGAAGGATATCTCCAAGAGGCTAGCTACTCTGTCTCCTCCTCAAGTAGCTGAATGCCCGTCCTCTTGCTGAGAGCATCAACTACTACGTTCCACTTCCTAGGAGTATAGACTATCTCAAAGTCATAGTCCTGGAGGAACTCGAGCCATCGCTGCTGTCTCAGATTCAGGTCCTTTTGAGAGAAGATGTACCTGAGACTCTGATGGTCAGAAAATACTATAAAGTGCTCGCCCATCAGGTATTGTCGCCATGTCTTCAGAGATAAGACCACTGCTGCTAACTCCAGGTCATGGGTAGTGTAGTTCTGCTCATGCGGCCTCAACTGACGTGATCCATAGGTGATAACTTCCCACTCCTACATCAGGACACATCTTAGTTCATTCCCTGATGCATCGGAGTAGGCTACGTACCCTACTCCATCCTCAGGCAAACTCAAGATAGAGGCACTGGTCAATCTCTGTCTCAGCTCCTGGATGCTCTGCTGACATCTGTCTGACCACACAAAGGGTTTTCACTTCTTCATAAGAGCTGAGAGTTGTGCCGCAACTCTGGATAAGTCTGGAACAAATCTCCGATAGTATCCAGCTAGACCCAAGAATCTTCGCACCTCAGTCACACTCCTGGGTGGCTCCCAAGCAAACACTGCCTCGATCTTCAAAGGATCTACCGCAACTCCCGCCTCAGAGATGACGTGTCCCAAGAAGTGGACCTCACGTATCCAGAACTGAAACTTTGAGAGATTACCATAAAGTTGGTGCTCTCGCAGTGTGTCTAGTAAAACCCGCAAGAGGTAGGCGTGCTCCTCCTCAGTATTCGAGTAAATCAAAATGTCATTGATGAAGACCACAGAAAATCGATCGAGGTATGGATGAAAGATCCTGTTAATGAGGGACATGAACACTGATGGAGAATTGGTTATGCTAAATGGCAAAACCAAGAACTCCTAGTGGCGATACCGACAGCCGAAGGCTGTCTTCTACACGTCCTCGTCTCGAACTCTAAGATGATGATAGCCTGACATAAGGTCTATCTTCGAGAACCACCATGCTCCCTTGAGCTGATCAAATAGGTCATCAATCCTCGGTAGTAGATACTTATTCCTCACTTTCACCTGGTTCAGGCGATGATAGTCGACACAAAGTTGCAAGCTCTCGTCCGCCTTCTTAGAGAACAAAATCGGGGAAGCCCAGGGTGAAACAATGGGTCAGATGAAACCCTTTCCCTGCAAGTCCTCCAAGTGTACCCGTAGCTCTCGAAGCTCAACGAGGGCCATCAGATATGCTGGAGTTGATATCGGGGCTGTCCCGGGGTACAGGTCAATATAAAATTCTACCTCTCTGTGAGGAGGTATCCCTAGAACGTCGTCCGGACGTCCGCATACTGATCCACCACTACAGGAAAACTAGGACTCCGCACGTCAACTGCTCCTAGGATGAGGCTATCCAACTAAGGAGTGATGGGTTGTCCTCTCCTCTGTGAGAGTCTATCTTGTGCTGTGAAGGGTCCCTTCTCGCTGGTGAAGGTGAACCTGCATCCGTCGGTGTGTACACATCACACCTTGCGCCTAATACAGTCAATCTGAGCATGGATTGTAGATAACCAATCCATGCCCAATATGACGTCCTAAGGCCTCGACGCCACTATAAGAATATCCCAGCTGAATCTCTCACCTCCTAGAGTAAGCTCACACTGCCAGAACCAGTGCGTAATCATCGAGTCTACTCCCGTAGGAGTCTCTAGCCATAAGGATCGAGCCAACGGCTCTGTCAGAATCTCCGACCTCTGAACAAGGGCAGCATCTAAGAAAGAATGACTGGCTCATGTGTCTATAAGAACTGCAGTAAGGGTGGAATAAACACAGATAGTACCTCGAATCATCTCGGGCTCGTCGTGGTCGTAGGCCTCCGTTGCCTAGAGTTGTGCATGTCTCTGCCCGCCAGCTCCCTGTGGTTGGGGCGGACCTCATGGTGGTGGTCGTGGTAGAGCCTCAAAGTGTCGCCCACCACCTGATGCTCGGACAACTCTTCTTCCTCGTCCTCCTACTCCCTACGGACGGCCACGGTTGACCCTCTACCTCTGCCTGGGTGGCCCCTCAACCGTCTGTTGCTCCTCGACATAGCGGGTCGGGTAGTCACGAGCCATGTGTCCCTGCCCGCCACATGAGTAGCACTACCTGCCTCTCAAAAGACTGGCTCCACGCTGTGTGCCCCACAATGCTGAGCCAGTTTCCTGAGGTCGTCTGCCTGAGGTTATGGTCTGCCTGGACGCATGAGTCATCCGTTGACTGCTTGCTGCAGAAGACTCTTCTACGTGCCACCCTGCGGTATGTCTCGCTGCTAATGTAGGCTCAGCAGGGAAGCTCTCGATCAGAAGGGCTCACTCTAGTACTCATTCCTGAGTCGGAATGTTGAGGGAGATCAACGATGCCCTAATCTCGTGACTCAATCCCTGCTCAATGGTCCATGCCCTGAAGAATGTGTCTCTTACCATGCCAGTCGAGTAGTGTGAGAGATCAGTAAATCTCATCGAGTACTGGGCGACCGTCAAGATGCCCTACCACAGCTGAAGAAGCTCCTGGTTGTGCACCGCATGGAGGGTGGCTAGGATGAACTCCGAGAGGAAGAGTCTCTCAATGTCCGTCCAGAGGAGAGATGCCTCATAGTGCACCTGGAGCATCATGCTCCACCATCTGCCAGTTGCTGCGTGCAGTAGGCTCGCTGCGAGGATCACCATGAGGTCTTATGGTGTCCTCACTAACCTCAAAACTCATACCACAACCTCCATCCAGTCCTCGGTTTCCTGGGGGTCCATCTCCCCGTGGAACCCGGGCGGTCGCTGGTGCTGGAACTCATGCAGTGCACTAAGGCGACATGCATCGTTAGCGGCTGGGGATGGAAGAATCGGTGGCTTGGCAGGTAGACGTACCGCTTGTGCCTCTTCTATCGAAGGGCCCTGCACCGTGGCCCCGTCGCTCGGTGGGCTGTCTTCACGCTCAACTCTCGGAACCCTAGCTGGCTGCCATCGTGGGACCATCCTGAAAAGGAAACAGGTGCGCCAGGGTCACAACAGTATACATGGGGAGCTGACACAAAGTAATCACAAAGAAAACATGAATCACACATGCAATCAATGTTTTCATGCATTAAGTCGGAAATCAGAAGTCAGGGTCCTGGTGTACGAATACGTCGGCCGCCGCACCAACACTGGACTCCCTGGACTGATGACCACACTCAATACGCGTAACAATATTTCTTCACATAGAAAATGATCAGAGTCCAAAGTTCTGTGGTAGAACCGAACTCCTCTGATACCAATTTTTCACAACCCGTCCTCGGGGCCCATGCCGTGACTACCCCATGCCCGCCTTCCATAGGCCAGGGGCTGGTGACTAGAACCAAGGCGTAATTCCTGATTAAAAGGGAAGGCATTGCCTTTGTAAAGTAAACAAACACCACAGACCAAGCAAGAAGTAGTAGTAAACACTAAGTAAAAGCTGAGTACAATAGTAAGTGCAGAAAAGTAAGTGGGCTAGTATACAAACCCAAACTGAAAGAAAAGTACAACTAGAAAGGGAAAACAACAACTGAAAAGTAAAGCCGCAACGTCGAGCTGTCCACTGGAAATCCCACCTGAAGGGTGGGTACAGATAGCCTCCTCTGCTCCTCGGGTCCAGCCGACTACTCCGAGTACGTCCCGCCTAGTGGTCCACCTCTAGGTAATGTCCTGCTCCACAAGACTCAACCACCATCAGTGTTGTTTGTCATCTACAACCAACACAACGTAGTGCGGGCATAGCCCGTGCAGGGGTGAGTATAAGCTACTCAGTAGGGACCCTGAGACCCCCGAAGGTCTCCAGAAATCCACAAAGGATATTCCACAAAGGAAAGATGCACTCACGAAGTAACATCTGACACTTCTTAGGTATATGCCCATACATATACCTAAGTCATCAATTCTCGTTCGGCTCCAACATCCGAGCCCAAGTACAACCCAGTCCACACAGGAAAGCAAAACGTAAATCCACACAGGATAGCACAACTCAATCCACATAGAAAAGGAAACATGATTCAGCTCACACAGGTATACTTATTCATATGATGATAGAGATGATCATATATTTCCACTAATTAATCTAAGCTGTCGGACCCACAATGGATCGACAGGTACTAACCATTGCAATGACCCACAAAGGATCTCACCCACAAAGGATCGATATGTAACTAACCCCCGCAAAGACCCACACAGGATCGGACCCACACTGCATCTGTAGGCGCTGGCTCACACAGAACCACAAAGCACTGACCCACATAGGATCGGATCCACACAGGATTGGTATCACTGATCCACATAGGATCGCTGAGGGCTGTAGTCGTCGTCGTCGAATCCACTGAAGATTTCTGTACAGTCGTCATCGTCACATTCGCAGCCACCTCTAGGGTTCCCGCACACAGCAAGCTCATTCGGGAGGTTCCGCTCCACGAGCCGAGAGGCTGATACATCAACTGACACAATGTTTGGAGTTTATGTATCCAAATGTTCCATATCGTCAACATGAACTCAACGTCGTAGACGACACGCCAATCGGACGCCCGGTCTGAGAGTTATAAGCTTTTTTGTCCTAGGGGCCCGGTTGGTTTTTAAATCAAAACCAACCTGAACATACTCCACCTGCGTCCAAACCTCTGGTGATGTAAGCCAAAAGAACCGTCTCACTAAGAGTAATCCAACAAAGTCGATGACACGTCAATCGGACATCCGGAGCTCAAGTTATGAGCAATTCTGCTCCGAGGGCCCGGTTGGTTTTGTGTACGAACCAACTCGGCTGAACCCAAAGTATTCTGAAACCTTCAGTGTGATATACCGAAATTACCATCTCGATCCAAGGATCGCATCGCAACTGATGGTGCATCGATCGGAGGCCCGTAGAACATGTAATGGGCGTCCGACCGGAAGAGATTCAATATTAAGGGGTTCGGGCCCGGTCCGACCCGGCTTGATACCCCCAGGGTCGGCCCGAATCGGGTCGACCCGAACCGGGTCCGGGTCCAGCCCGCTTGGGCGCTGCCCGGACCGCCCTGGCGCGAGGCGCGCTGGGCGCGCTGGCCAGGTGCTCAGCCAAACGGCCGAGCCGTTGAAGTGGGGGGGGGGGGGGCGCCTGCCCCCTGGATTTTGTAACTGTGGCCCCCATTAATGGGGGCCGCTCAGCTTGCCGTTGGGGGTTTGAAACCTCCGGCCTTCCCTTGTCCAGCCGAACCGCTTGGCCGGCCAGCTTCCGCCACCACGGGACCGGTGACAACCGGTCCCTCCTACTCCGACACCGGCGGCCCGTAACCGGCCGACGGTCACCCTGCTCCGCCGCGGGCCAGAACAGGCCGCGAACTTGGTTCATCCGGCGTGGCGCAACAGTGTCGTGCCTCTCCGCCGCGGCCCCACTCCGGCCGCGATGTCTTCGGGTTTCTCCGACACGGCGCCACGGCGTCGCGTCCTTGTTCGATTTCATGGCGTGGCATTACGGCGCCGCGCATTCCTTGCCACAGGATTCCGCGTGGTGCGACGGCACCGTGCCATTCCCATATCAATCCACAATAGAAACAAACATGGATAATGGAGGAGGGTCGAATGTGTTTGTGTGATCCGGCCCCCACTCGTTAATCTATAGCAATTGGTCATATTCCAGAAGAAAGTAAAAGTAGTAATCACGAACAAAATAAATAAAAATAACCCCTACTTTGAGCATAGCTTGAAAGGAGGTTCGTCAAATGAGGATTCATCGTGGAATATCCGTCGTGGGAAGAGGCGTCGCGGGAAGAGACGTCATGAAGGAGACATCGACCTCTGAGGAATTCAGCATTCTTTGTGTTCTTCGTGTTCTTCGTGTTCTTTGATGAAGAGGATGAAGAAACTCAAGACTGCCTTAGCTTTTTCTCCCAAAGCTCCCAAGGCAACAAGACTCCAACAAAAAATTAAATAAGACACTAAATTATTTTATTAACACAATTCAAAATTTGAATTAAACCACAAAATTAAATTACACAAGTTGTCATAATTTATGAAGGGTTATGGGAGGTTAGGGAAGGTGAAGGGGTAGGGTTTGTGAAGGCCCCACCACCTTCATAATTGAAAAATGTAAGTTCGGTGGTTTTCCCAAACTTCCACCCAAAGCTTAAACCACTTAATGTAAAAACAAAAATTGATTCATAATTTTTATTTTACCTTCCACATAAATTAATAACTTCTCTCGCATAAACGCAACTCTGTAAAATTGTTCCTAAGCAATTACCAGCGCTGCGAATCAATCGGTGCACTCGGAATTAGATTCCGAGCACCTGTTCAAAAGTTAGAAATTCCCGCTCGTTCATTCACTGAACGCACCCGAGCTAAACTTTGGATAGAAATTCCTGGCACACCGGGCCTCGTAATCAAGTGCCATCAGAAACTGCGTTCCTGTAAAATTCCCAAGAAAATTAAGAAAAAATATTCCTTGAATTTTACGGGTCTTTAAAAGAACTATCCCTTTTATGATCCTCCAAAAAGTTCTAAAATGTATAGAGATGATTGGGGGAATTATTGGTGGGTTGGAATGATGAAATAAATTTTAGTGTTGACAATAAAATTTTTTATTTTTCAAGAAGTTTATTCTAAATGAAAATTATATAATTGGATACATCAACCTTTTCCAGTACTCTAGTCGAAATGCGATTATTTATCCATGGATTTCATGGAGGACCTACCAAATAAATCTCATGCTAATAATGAAATTTGTGTTATTTTTGATTGACTAACTAAATCCATAATGTTTTTTCCATATGGGATATGATGTAATTATTTAATTATTTTTAACTGAAGCCAATGGATATATTTAGGTTACATGGATTTCTTCCTTTAAATTTATTTGATTGTGATCCATTATTTAGATTCATTTTTTAGAAATGCCTTCAAATGTCATTGTGTAATGAATTAAAATTTACTACAACCCTTTATACACAATATGGTGGTAGGATTGATAATATGATTAATTCCTTGGAAGTCATGATTTGTACATGTTCAATAGAATACCAATGAAGTTTGATTCAGAATTTTTTATTATATGAAATTTATAATAATAATAATATTCTTTTTTGTATAAATATGGTACCTTTTAAGATATTATATAGAAATTTGTCTTGGAATTTATCTTATTGCGATGATATAGGTGAAAGGATGTTTTTGGGACAAAATTTAGTAGAATAAATTTTTATGATGGTGGAGATAATTTATAATTATATGAATATTTCTCAGAGAAGGAATACAAGTTACTTGGATATATATAGGAAATACCTTTCCGTTGAAGTTGGAGATCATGATTTTCTAAATATATCACCACATAAAATATCTGTGTGTTTTGTTAAAAATGGAAAATTAATTCAATTTTTTATTTGATTATATGAATTCTAAAAGAGTTTTAGATTAGTTACCCACTTGGTTTTCTTGTCTCCTTGTTTATCTCAGGTACATGACATATTTAATATATCATTGTTATGAAAATATGTTCAAGATTAATGTTAGGTATGGAGATAAAAAGTAGTTTAGTTGAATGAAATAATTTCTTGTAAGAAATATATTATATCCATTATTGATCATAGTGATTTTGTTTTCTATTATGTTGTAATTCATTAAGATAATATATTTTAGAAAAAATACAATCTTAAAGAAGATTAATAATAAAAAATTATCTGCTAGAAATATATGAAAGCCAGTTTAAAGAGATTATAAATTTTGAGGATGAAATTTTTTATAGGGTTAAGAATTTAACCACCCAAATAATTTTAATAAATACCAATTTCTTTCATTATTAATATTTATGATTTATATATTATAGAGATAGATTAAGTGTGACAATATTTCTTCATTTTTAATGGAAAAAGGAAGTAGTTTTTCCCACAAAATTAATATACATGTTTTATATGTTTTTTTATAAAAAATAATTTTAATATTAAATAATTTTAATATAAAAAATTAAAATCATTTTTTAAATACACAAATAAAATTTATCTTCAGGAAAAATATTTGTATTTCTGTCTCGATTGATTTTTCAGTGAATAGTGAAAAGTATTGTTTATTTTTTGGGAAAAAATGTCAAATATTTTCATTAAATAGATTATTTTAAAGCATCCCTATGATCATAATGTAATAAATTGAATTCTTAAAATATTTACAACCAAATTAATTACATACGAATCACTATTATACCCGATTTTCTGATAAGATCAGTATTGGGCTTGAAAACACAATTTTATAAAAAAATTGTTTTGTTTCCTTTTTCATTTAAATAGTTAATTAATTTTGTATCCATATTGAAATTGAATAATAAAAATGGATTTTATATTTGGAATATTGATAACGAAATTTTACATGTATGTTTTTTTATTTTAGTTTAATGTGAATAGTAACCAATATAAATATTTTCCACCTTGGTAAGGGTAGAATAGTAAATTATGGTAAAAAAATAATTTGATAAGGCCTTATAGTCTCCATAAATAATTATATTATATTATTGAATAAATTTTTAGACATGACCAGAAAATTATTAAAATTGTGGCATTTTCATTGAACATGACTTTGATAAAACCCATAATAAAATTTTGAACAAAATATAAAAGGAAAGGTGTCACTATAATTTTTGAATATCTATAAATTGATTTCAAAAAGATAATAAGGGGATATAACCTATTTTATATTATTATTTTATGTATAATTTATTTATTTTTATCGTGGTATGTTTTTTAATTTTTAGTTATTAAATAATTACATTAAATTTTAACAAAAAAATTACTTGATTTGTATATTAGGGATCTGTAAGTGAGTAATATTAGAAAAAAAAATTATTTTTTAGGTTTCTTATAGTATCAAAAAAAACATATAGATCAATATAAAATATTTTGGATGGATTTAATTATAATATTACAATTTAATTACCATATTGATTCCATTAAATTCCTATTTATTCATGTTGTACATTTCAATCACTAATTTTATTTTATTCTCGTTGATGTCTAAGTGGATATAATCTTCCATTGAAATAAAAATATAATATACGAAATTATATTACTCTAATAATGAAAACCAGCTATTTATTTTTATTTCATGATTTAAACCATGTTGGTGAAAGATAATTTGAGGTATAATAATTATCAAAAATGGAATACCTTATGACCTCCTTGAGGAAAATATAGTTTATTATATAAAAACACTATAGAATAAAAATACAATAAAAAAATTATTAATAAATACATGTTTAATATAGATAAATGTAACCCAATTTTAATCTCATGAGTAACTACATCATTTTTGTCTCCCGTTAAAATTGGAAAAATACTCATTGGGTAACAAGTATTTTAATAATAATTTCCCACATTATTATGTTTGGGAATTTGATATTTGATTTATGGTATCAAAAAAATATATGGCTTCCCTAAATCAATATTCATTATCTATGAATCTATATGAATATTTTCCATGACATCCATCTTTAATTAGGATCCATCATTCAAAATCACATTACCATTTATATGTGACCATCTACTTTCATAAAATCATTAATTATTTTTTCGGATTATCAATAAATATTTATTTAATAGATATAGTTCAAAATATAAATTTTTTTCTAAAATTAATACAAGGGTTCATAATTTAAAAATACAATATAGATTATTTCAATATTAGACTACTTCAGAATAGATATTATCAATATTTTTGATAATATATTTTATCATTTTGGTCAATCCATTATTGATATTAAAACGTTTCATAATAGTAATCATTAAAATGACAGATTTTTTTATTTTTTCTTATTATCATAATTTGAGATTTTTATATCTTCGTTCGTGGTATCTATATTCCCTCATCATAATTCATTGAATATTCCCAATTATTAGCATTGTTTTTTTCTTCAATGTTTATATTATTTATGAACCCCATAATTGATCTTTAAATAAGATTACTAAATTCACAAAATTAATTAATAATTTATTTAATGATTTATTATCAATAATGATTTTTTTAATCATACGAAATATTTATGAAAAGCAGTGATGAAAAATGAAATATGTATAATAAGAAGTTTCTCTTCTAGTTGAAGAGGGAAAAAAAATTTTGGGAAGCTAATATATATGATATGGATTTTCTAAATGGAAAGTAGTCTTGAAATAATGATGGAGAAAGGGTATACTAGGTGTAGGGATAATATTTGAAAATTATTTAAATTTTTTCAAGCCTTACATTTTCATTATATATTTCCAAATAGTTTATAATTGTTTTTTATGAAGTAGTTTACAAATGATTTTGTAATTTATAAGGTAAATTAAAATGTTTAAAAAATTTATTTGGGAATCAGATTATGTATTAAATAAAATACTTTCTTAAGTGGTTAAAAAAATTTGATAAATTTATTTTCAGAATTATAATTTTTTTATTATTAGTTATTTTTCATTTTTATATTATTAATTATTTATAATTATTTATATAAGTTCTATAATTAATTTTTGACTCTTTTAGAGTATTTATATTCATTATTTTTAAATAATTAATTTACCCTTACACGTATAAAAATTATGTATAATGGAAGCAAATGTTTAAAAGGAATTTTAAATTTACCCTTACCTATATATTTTACATAAATGTAAATCTGTTTTTGAATAGTTCCACAAGGATATGTTTTTAGTGGTTTATCAGTGACTACTATTTTATCAAGGCTATGTATTGGTCTTATCATGAGGGCAACCATGCATTAGGATTCAGTTGGATTTTCTACTCTTATATAACTGTAACTACATGATTTTAAAAATAATTTAATGGTGCTATTATATATTTGAAGCAGCATTAATTTTAGTCTTTTAAAGACCCAAACCCCAGTATCCCGAAGACGACGACATAATTATTTACATTGGATTAATTTATGATGAAGTCACTTATCAAAGGACTTAATAGTTTATTATATTTGTAAAACCAGATACAATGAGATGATTTACATTACAACTTGAGAGGAAAAAATAAAACAACTCTCAAAGAAACAAAAATAAACTCCAAGATTATCTTTCATGTTATTCATGATATATATCTTTACAGCATGGAAGAATGTCAAACATAAGAAAGGGGGGAGATCCGATTGTCATTAAGGTAAAACGATATATTGAAAGTCATCATAAATAAAAATAAACCGTAATTCATAGTGAATGACAAAAAACAAATGTTATTAAAACATAATGAAGAGAATAATATGAAAGGAATAACAAATTATTAAATTATTCCATAAATAATCACATGTGAATGAAACAAAACCACGAATATTCAATTAGTTGAATAATCACAGGGAATATCAATTTATAGTTTCTAATGAGTGAATTCAAAAATCCAGTCATCATAAACATAACATCAAGGACTCTTCGAAAAAAATTATACAAAAATGGGAATGTCATTGGCCAAAACCCGGTCTAGTTTTTTACAAGACACCCACTAATGCATTGATGGCCTATAGAGGGTCCAACCCATCAATAAGTCCAATGAATTTATCATATGTCAAATAATTAATCTAAAAACATTTATTAAATATAATGTTTCACAGATATTTTTTAAATATTTTAATCATAATCATGGAAAAATTTCTCAAATAAAATCAATGAAATGTTATTGAGAGAAATATCCTTTTCCATTATAAAGAAGAGTTATTTTGGAAAATAATTTTTATTTTTCATAAAATTTGATTGTAAACATGTACATATATAAAAATAAAAGGGATGAAAAATGAAATTCTGATTGAGGAATTCATCGTGTCTAACTTAATTTAGAACATGTAAAAACAATTTTTAAAAATCACTAGAAAATCTATTTCTATTGAGGTTTTAGGGAAACTATTAAAGTGTATATAAATTAGAAAATTGATTAAATGTTATCATAAAACAAAAAAATAACGAAGTTATTTTTTCAATGATTAATTTGTGATTTTAAAAAAATAACGGTCTATTAAAAATTATTGTGGGGTTTACTAGAAAATATGTATCAAATTTGAAAGGTCCCTTAAATCAGTCTTGCATATCGAGAAGAATTGAAAATTGAACCTTATAAAACATCTATTTCCCTATAACTGAAAGATAAATGGATATTTATACATGTTTTTGGATCATATACATTGAATTTATAGTATTTATTTAAAAATAATGAAGAATTACATATTTGTAATGAGAGAAAAATCAAAACTCGAATAATAGATGGATGTTTGGGGAGAATCCCTGACCATACTTGAAATAGTCAAACCATGTGCCCCATAAAATTAGTAAACATAAAATGAATATCTTGATGACATTAGTGTAAAAATATGCATAATATTATAAATCAATAGTCATTATACATACACCACACACAAAATCTAGTAGTGAACAAGGATTATCTCATAAAAATAATGGTGATATGTGAAAACCCTCAACTTATGTGTGACTGTGTTCTAAACATGATCTTGATGTCCTAGACAACTAGATTAAAGAAATTAATTTATTAGATAATAAACATTTATAAATTCATTTTATTTCTTATAATTTACGAATGTTCATTTATGGACTTTTTATGGAATATAAAATACAATTTTATCATTTGAGAGTGTTCGTTTCAAAGGTTATCATGATCAAATTACTTAATTTTGTAAATTTTCATGAGTATGAATAATTAAAGAAGATTTTAGTTATAATCCTTTAAATTATTTTGTTCGGATTTCAGTAATCCTAAATGAGTTTTTTTAGAAATCAACAGTATTTATATAATGTATTTATAAAAATTTATATAACATTTAATTCATATATTATATTATATTTTTACAATAAAAATGACCTTGTGACCATACTTTAAGGCATTATAGAAAAAATTGAAACATGTCATCGTCGAAGGGGATAAATCGGCACATCAAAGATGACGTTTTCATGTTTAAAGTAAAATGGAAAAGAGAAGAGGATTGATGGTGGATTTTCTATAATAATAATATAATTCCATTATATATAAGATACTAGATTTATCATTCATGTTATCTAAGAGGAGTAAAGGAAAGGATAAGAGAATAAAATAAATTTAAATAAATTAAATGATAATGAAACAAGGTTGTAACACCTAATTTCATCTCCTTGAAAACCTCCACAGGGAAGTTGGTTTTAGTGTTTTGTTGATTCCAGAACCTCTGGGACATGGTACAAGGCTTGGTAAGATTATTGGATTGGAATCGGAAAATATTAATGTACTAAGAGGTGTGGGGAGAAGTGGTCGTGAGGCTTGGTTTTTCTTGAAGGTGAGGGGTGTTTTTGGATATTTTATGCATTTGATATTTTTTTGGAAAAAAAATAGGAACAAATTTTGAATTACTCATATATTTTTTAAAATAATGAATTATAGTTTGAGATTATTGACCTACATCATCCATACATAATCTAGAATTCAAAAAAATCTTGAATTTTTTAAATATGTAAAATTATATATTTCATTATTCCCTAAAAATTAAAATTTTTATACCAATCTGAAAAACTCAGGTTAAACATTTTTCGATGTGTAGAAATAAAAAATGAACTAAATATATACAAAATAAATTTCTATATATGATAAATTTAAATTTTAATTAAAATCATGATTTATTTAAAAAATGCCATTTTTGAAATTATAACTGATCTTATAACATATTGAAAATTGAATTAAGGTATCATAAAATTATCATATAATCTTAAGATAATAAAATATTAATTTATTAATATATTTTAAGTAAATAATTTGAAAAGTAAATCATTATATTAATTATAATATTTTAAATAAGATTTTTTTGTTATTAAAAACTTTTATTAACTTATTCCATGATATAAATATTCCATATTTTCATTTATATGATATATAAAATTTATTTATTCCTTAAGTGGTGATGTTATTGTTCTAATGTCCAAATTATTATTCCTAAAAGCCACATTATTATTTTAATAGGAACATTACTATTCATAAAAATGAAGCTTATCAGAAAAATACAAAAAAAGTTTACCATGATAGATTTTTAAATTAATCATGGAAAAATAAATAAAATTTTTTCAAATAAAATTTATATACATGTCAAAATATATATTTAAAACAACATTCCCACTAAAACATCATAAAAACATTTTGAAAATATATAGTCATTTAATACATAAAACTGGATTCATTATTATCATTGGCCTATAAAATCATTTTCATGGATGTAAAAACATTTAGTGAAATATATTATAAAAAAAATTTATAATTTGGTTAGTACTATTCATTTCCACCAATTTAATTACAATTTTATAAAATTTATTTTAAAATAATGATATTTAATTGTATATCATTGTTAATTTGCGAATGGTATTGTGTGAAACATATGGTGTCAATGAATTTAAATCCCAAAAGAGACATACCATAAAATATTTGGGTGTTACATTCTCCCCTCCTACTGTAAATTGGATCCTCATAATTTGGAATTAAACTTTGGAAATGAAAAGATGATACTTAGAAATTACTTTATAGGGAACCCACATTATAAATATGGTTAATAAAATATAATTTTAATAAAACGAAATGAGAAATGAACAGTTCACTAAAAAACAAAGATTTCATGTAGGAGATCATTACGAAAAAGAGATAACATTGACATTGATGATAAAATTTAACAACCATGCTTTTATAAAGATAGATAGAGAACATGATTATTAGAAAGATAACCATTATAAAAGATGAAATCTTATGATCGGTCACAATACCACTGATTTCTCATTATTAAAAGTAAACAGATAACTTATTATTTGAAAAAAAAAATTCAGAGATGAGGGTATATTTTTATATCAATAAAATCTATTTAAAATATAAATATACATTATATTTTACCTTGTTTAAAGTATAATCTCATCTTTTTATTGTTCTTATATCTATTTTAACTTCACCCATCATAACTTGAAATGAATGTTCATGATGAATTTTTAACCCCTTTATAACATTTAATGAATCATATATTCTTTATTTCATTCAGTAAACTTTGAAATGCTCACTTAATCCAACAAGGTTAGCAAATTTTTTCAATAAATTATAATTTCAAAAGTTGAACTTGATCTATTCCACAAGATGGTAATATTTAGGCTACTATAAAACAAGTTTATCCACATTCAATGAATAATTATGAATTAAGGTCATTATTTTTACTAAATCAACATAGGAAATGATCCAATAAATAATGTAGCTTTGAATATGACATTCCCAATTTATGAATACACTAATCTCCTTTAAACATGAATTATTCTAACAGTAAAATCTCAGGATATCCATAAATACAAAAATCTAATAATTTAAGCATAACATAAAACATCAGATCACTAACCACCTTTATGGTCACCAATATTATCCTATAATAATCTATTTAATATTATATCAACATAAAGGACTTATATAGTTTTTTATTTCCCGTTACATATGTTTTTAGAAAATTAAAACTACAATATAATCACTTATCTGAATTACTGGTAATATTCATTATGTACTTCCAATGACATAAAGAAAAATAATTTTTTTATAATTGATATATATCTCATGAATATTATAAATAGTGCATCATTGGTAAAATACTCACACAAAACCATCCTCAAATCCAATCACAAGAATATTAAAAATTCATATTTATCTATGTTAGTATCATGTGATTTAAATTCATCCATTATCATTTTTTGTGTATATTCCATTGACACTTGTGTAATTGATTTGCACAGTGTCTGATTTACATGCAGTTGAAGCACTGAACATTTCAAAATTCATTTCGTTTCTTACAATAATGAGAATTATGGGATTTATCATCAAATTTTATGTAAACTAATTTTACACATATGCATATACCAAGGTGTTTCCTTCCATAATTATCACATGTGGGAAAATAATTATTTACCATATTCCCTTTATATATAGTTTCCCACCATTCCTCTACATCTTTTGATTCCCTTTAAATCCATAAGACTTGGATAATTATTTCTCTATCTTTTCATAACATGATATTAATTTTTAATGGTGACTACTTTCTTTCAATAAACATTCTAAAACCTGTCAATGTAATAATAATTCTTACCCGTTTGAATATGTTCATTGATGTCAGTATTATTCCATTATATGTGTTTCATTACTAATTAATTAAATACTCTATATTATATCACAACATTATGAAAAATAATTTATAATCCCAAAAAATATTGAAATAATTTTAAAAAATTGAAAAAATGTTGTTTAGTTTATCTCATAATCATGAACATAGATTCATTGGGAACATATTTAATATTTGGTACATTATAGTGGCTTATAATGAAAATATAAATTTTCCTATGTATATTCCCTAAGAGTGTAAAATTAGGTGCATAGAAAGATTTATTGTCATCCACCATGTTGCATCGAGTCATGATAGATATACTTTATTATAGTTGTTACCCCTAAAAACATATGTGCCAAAAAAAATTCCACTAGTATTACCCAGTCATGGATGTATTTTGAGGATGACCCATGTAATGTCTATCATAAAAAAATTATAGGATGTTATTATATTATTAACTCAATGTATATCTTAGGTTTCTGGTCCCTAATATATGTTTTGTAAATCTATTTTATAAATTTTCTTATATAATTACTCGGATACAACCTATAAAAACCCATCCCCAATAGCCCGAAGTTGGTGCCTTACTTATTTACATTGGTATGAAAAATATGGAAGTCTAATCCTGGAGAACCTAATAGTTTAGTATAATTTAAAATGCATATAAAAACATATGTTTAACATTATAAATTTTATGAAAAAAACAATTAAACTCTATATGAAACACTAATAAACACATATATTATCCCTACAAGTCCTTCATAACACACATATCCACATCATATGGAGAAATAAAACACAATAAATTGGTGAGATCTGATGATTTTTAATGGTAAATAATATAGTATAATATTTCATAAAAAACATAAACAATATGGAATGATTAATAACTAAATACACATTTCAATAGAAAATAATATTCAGTGTAATATTGAATGAAAAAAAAATGATTAAATAATGCTATAAAAAATCATATAAGAAAGAAGAATAACGATGAATATTATAATAGTAAAATAATAAAATGGAATATAAATTACTAGTTTAATACTAATGGAATGAATAGTGTAAAAAATGAAAAGGTTACTGTTATGCCCATGACTAATAGTTCTACATAAATGGTTAAGGCCTCATCTATAACCTAGCCTAGTTTGTCTCATGAGACCTATGGATGCATCGAGGAGCTATAATGGGATCTGCTCATCACTTAATAAGAAGAATCTATTCCTTATATATCGAATAATTAAATTAGAAGATGTAGTTAAATTGTATTTTACCAAATCACTTCTATAAATTGGAATCAAAATCATAAATGAAAATAATCTATAAAAGTCATTGAAAACGTCATGGAAGAAACAACTTTTACATTGGATAGAAGAATTATTTTGGAAAATAATTTTTATAATTCATAAAATTTGATTGTAATCATGTATATCAGTGTACATAAAATTCATGGAATATGAAATTATATTTGTGGCATAAATGTTTTTCAAAATAAGAGAAAAATTTTTAAAAATAATTTTATGAAACATATGAAATAATCCTCGTTATTATGGTTTAATAGAAAATATTAAAGATTATTTAAAATTATTAAAAGATTAAATGTTTTCATTAAAATAGGAATTAAATAATATATTTTTTGAAGATAAAAATAATTATTAAAAAAATATTCTTTAAAAATGATTGTGGAGTGTACATAAAAATATTTAAGAAATTTGAATGTTCTCTGAAATCAGGAATGCTTATCGAGATTAATATAAAAGAAAACCTTATAAAAAAATTTTCCAACATAAAATTAAGATGAAATGATATAGATACATGGGTTTGAACATATATATATAAAAAATCAAATACATATGAAGAAATACTTCAATTGAATTATAGTAAAGGTTGATAAAACATAACCCAAATGAAAGATGTTGGTTCTGGGAGAATCCCTTACCACTTTCCAAAATTGTCATACCACATGCCACATAAAATTTATAATCACAAAATAAAACCTATAATATATTTAATATAAAAATATTAATAATGTTATACATCAATGTGAAGTATAATTACACCACACATAAGAAATAGTGGTGAATAAGGCATATCTCACGGAAAAATGGTAGATGAGAAAATCCTTAACTTATGCCTGAAAGTGTTCTCAACTACATCTTAATGTACATGATTATCAGATTAAATAGTTCAAAGAAATTTTTAAGAATATTTTATACATGTTTTTTATTTATTTTAGTTTTATTAACATCTTTTTTGTCTTTTTAACATAAAAAATACAATTTTACTGTTTTGGAGTGTTTATTTCCTTGGTTTTCAAGATATGTTAACTTTTAAAAACATATGGAAGATTATGTGAAATGAAATTTTTTTATAAAATTAAAATTATCTATTATTTATTATTTTTCATAATATTAAATTTTTTTATAATTCATTTCTTTATTTTTGGTGAGTATTAATCATGAGATAAAAAGTCGATGATAACCGTTTAGATTATTTTAGCAGTTTTTCATAGAGTAGTTTTGTTTAATTATTCAATAAGACGTACATATAAGGGTTTAAAAAATTAGGTATGAATTTAGGAATATATCATAGACTATTTTTACTACAAAATAGTTTTTTAAAAATCCATGAAGGCATTGTGGATAAAAAACAAGTCATCCTCTAGAGCGGTAAATCAGCACCTCAATGATAATGTTTCCATCTTTTAAATAATAGTGAGTGAAGTAGAAGATTAATGATGGATTTACAATAATAATTATAAAATTATATTATATATAAGGAACTAGGGTTATCAATAATGTTCTGATATAGGAGGTATGTAATGAATAAAAAAATATAAAAATTATAATGAAATTAAAATAAAATGAAAGAGGTTTCTACCTTTTGAATTAATCTTATTAAAACCTCCATATGGAAATTATTTTTTAATTTTTTTGTGACAAAAAAACGTCATGATATTGGTAAGTGTATGGGGAGGATTATTTTATGTGAATTTTTAAATCCTCTAGGTTTAAGAGGTGTGTGGAGAAGAGGTGGTGAGGGGTGCTATTTATAGTGGTACATAGTGGTGTTTTTAAATTTTTTTTCATCTATTTCTTACTATAGCTAAAGATTAATAATATTTTGAGAATTATCACAAAATATATTAAAATAATTAAGTATAGTTATATATTGTTGGCTTACATAATCCATACATTATCAATGACTCTATAAATCATGTGTTTATTAAAGACAGTAAATTATTACATTTCTTTATTCACCACAAAATTTAACTATTTTAGGAAAATCACAATAATTCACCCTATTCATTTTTAAATGTTTAGAATAGAAAAATGAAATATATTTTTTGAATATAATGTTATAAATATGATAAATTAAATTTTTAATTAAAATCTTCATTTATTTGAAGAAGATGAATTTTAAAATTATTACTGATTTTATAACATGTTGAAATATTTATCAATATCTTATGAAATTATATAATAATCATAAGCGAGAAAAATATTTAATTATTCATCAACTTTTTAAAATAAATTTTATTTTAAGTCATTATATTAATTATAATATTATAAATAAAATTTATGATTCACAAAAACAAAAAAACATAATTTATCATGTTATGACATTTATTTGGATATTCCATTATATAATTGTATAATATTTTCCTTTATAAGATACCTAAATTTTATTTATCATTTAATATGTGATTTTCTTGTTCTAATTGACACATTACTATTCCTAATAGTAACATTATTATTCGAATGATTACATTACTATTAATTAAAATGAAACTTATCATAAAAATACAAAAAATTTATCGAAAATATATATTTATATTACTCTATAAAAATAATTTTTAATTTTTCAAGTATAATTTATAAAATCTTTAAAATTTATTTTTAAAATAATTTATCCATTGAAGGGTGGGAAAAATGAATTTAGAAAAAATATAGCCTTTTATGTGTAAAACTGGATTCATTTTTATCTTATGCCTATAATATAATTTGGTTAAATTTAAAAAAAAAATTGATACAATATATAATATATTAGTTTTTTATTTTTAACATAATTTATTCCCACCAATTTAACAAGTATGTTTTAATGGTCTTTATAAAATAATGATATTTAATTGTTTACCATAATTCATTAAGGATTGCTGTTTTATAAACCCTTTGATATTGAAGACTTGGTATTAAAAAAGAGGAATACCATAAAATCATGAGGACTTACGAGCCTATTTTAAATATATGAGTTAGCATGTAGTTTCTATGGTAGTGTATGGGTTCTAAGTGAAATATTATTCCTATGCAAGAATAACTAGTATTTTGTGGGTAAAACCCTTTTACACTTATTTAGCTTTTATGCGACATGTAGGGGTTTATATATTTTCTTAAAAAAATAAAAAAAAATTCCCCTTTGATATATCACCATCTACATTGAATTTATGGAAATAAATATATAAAATAACGTATTTATAGGTAACAAAACATGTTTTCTATTTTTTATAACATGTTCAAAGATCATAATTTGATCAAATTATTATTTTAATCAATAAAATATTAAAAGAAAATAAAATTAATTTCAGTTATTTTTTCAAGAAAATCCAGAACATGTATCTATTTATTCTTAATATTTTGGAATTTTCTCCCATTTGAATCTACATTAATATTATCATGATTGGGTAATAGTAGTAACTTACCTCATCTTATTGGGAATCCTTTAGTGCTCACTCAAGGCTTCTTCAGAAAATTCCATCCTAATCACATCATTTAATCCCCCTCTCCACCATTTTCTTATACAATTCATGAAACATTATTCTCATTTAAGAGGATATGTTACTATTCCTTTTTTTTAATATAAACTACGATTTGATGATACATATGATTAATTTTTAGGAGAGATGTGGTTACAGAGATAAAGATATGTAAAAAATTCATGAAGAATGAATATAATGATAAATCTAGGAAACTCATTTGCATGCCTATAATATGAAAGATAATTAAATAATAAATAGAAGAAAAATACTTAAAATTTTTTGTTTTTTCACAAAATAATCACATTCAATAATATCCTCTAAATATTCAAGATTCATAAATTATAGAATTTTCAATTGTCAGTGAATTAACATATTTATTAAATTAAAATACGTAATGATAATATATAAATTTCATACAAATTAAATGGCGAATTTTTTATAGAATTCAAAAATTAAGATTAAATCTTCGGTATATGAATTATTACATAATAAATATATCATTATTCATATTGTCTCGTAAAATTTAATAAATGTTTACATTATTTTATAGATCTTTTATCATTGATATCATTAGTATATATAGGTCATTAATATATTTTATATTTGGATACAATAATATAGAATGCTTCATCAAATGTTTATTAGTAACAATTAGTTACCATTTGAAAGATTATCTACGAAATGGAAAATAAATTATTGTATACAGTTTGAAATGATCAATTATTCACTATTATTATTAACGTAATAATTTAATAAGAAATTATTTTTTTTCATATATTTATTTTATTATCTTATTATTTTGTTAAAATTTCATATTTAAATATATTATTAATATTAATTTTTATACATTAAATCATTAAAATTATATTCGATAGAGACAAGAAATTGTCTAATTTGTGAGGTTTTTTATCATTAAAACTATTTCATGAAGAATATTATTTATAATTAACATAGAATTTTCAATTGGAAAATTAAATATTTTATTTCTACTATATAGTTATTATTGGATATAATTATAATGAAATCACATAACAGAGTTAAAAAAATTAAATAACATTGATGGGAGTTATTTTAGACTTTTAGATATAAGTAAATAGATATGGTAATTATAAAATTATTAGTTAATTTTCTATTTAATGATGTAGAATGTTAGTTATTCATTTGGAATCTATGATTGAATTGTTTATTGTATCATATATTGATTTTATTGATAATGTGATATCTACATGGTTGTGTTATTTAAGTTATATTAAACAATTGTCGTTTATTCAAAATAACAAAAAATATAATGTTCTTTTTAATATTGATTTGATTAAAGTGGATTAATATGAATAATTATTTATTATCATGGAATTTATCAAACTAAAAAATAAATTTTGAAGCATTTTATGTTGATTATAGTTACATCAAGATACATATATTAGTATTCTTATTAAAACAAATCTTACATAATAAAACAATTATGTTTGGATGGATTTAAAATTGTTGTTCAATAAAGATTAATTAGTTATATATGACTGATATAATTCAATATTATGGTAGTATTTAATGTATTTATGTTGTGGTTGAAGTTAACATTAATATTATATATTTAATAACACATTTATTATTATTTATGATTTAATGATTTATATCCCTGATGAAATATATTGATAACGAAATGTGGTTGGTGTGATGATATGTAATTGGTAGGCATGCATGGGGATATGAAGGTGTGGATGATACGATGGAAACATGGTGTGATGGTTATAATGTTGATGGTGGAATACTATACCTAATCTGAATATATCATCATGAGACTCCAGTTGCATGTTTATATTCAATGGTGTAGGACATCATTGTGGATAGGTAAAAATTAGTATATGAATTTCACATCATTGATTACATCTAATTTAATGGATTCTTGGTTACCATGGGACAACATTTATTTATATGACAATTTTATAATTGTGAGATATAATTTGATGCAATGAAATATTAGTGTATCTTTTAGGTGGTAGCAAAGTCTGAGACCTTGTTAACCCAAATATTTAATAAAATCTAATGAATGAATCAGTGAATATGTTTAATTCATGATTCTAACAAATGATTTTGAAATACTATAAAATGTAAGATTAATAGTAAATTTAATCATTGATATGTGGATTAGACTATTAAATTATTAATCATAGAAATAAAAATAGAATAATATATATTAATGGGTAAATAATCAATTATTATTCAATATGATGTATAAATGAATTTTGATATTCAATCTGTTGAAGTTGTAGATGAGTATCCTATGTGATTATAAATGTATACTATTCTAAGGCTAGTAAGTTGAAATTAGTGGTACTATGACCTAATCCATTATTTATATTTTATTATTTCACATTAAATACACTTATGATAGAAAGGAAATTGAAAAATAGAGGTTCTCTGGCTGTTTTCCCCAATATCTATGTAAGTGAAGATATAAATGGATAACTACCCCCTCTCCCCACTATCATTTTGGATGAATTTTTACATACGATTAGATGTGAGTGTGTTTTCAAATACATGTGTGTTGGGATTTATAATACAATGATGTTATTATCAATGAATTTTTTCAGATGTAATATTTAATGAAATATTTTAGGTGTGTTATGTACATACTATGATGGATTAACATATAATGATTAATAAAAATATTTTTTTGGTGTTCACATATAAACCGTTTCACAATACGGTGGAAGTCTTTTTGATGATGTGTAGCATGAGATGCATGGTATGATATGTATTACCATGCGTTTTGGGAAGGGTTATTAATGGATGGTATGATGGATTAGGTTGTGCAATACGTGTGTGAAAGAGCCGAAACCCAATGTAGAATCGGAAATGGTGTACCCATATAAATATATATTTTATCAATATTGGGGTTTTACTTTAGTTTGTAATTTGGTCAGTAGGCAACAGTGAGGATTGGGAAATAATAGTGTACCTATTTAGTAGATGAGTTAGATTCATATATTAACTCATTTGGATTTAGTATTTTTTTCAATTTTTTTCATGATATTTTTTCTGACATATCATACTCAGATTCCACATGAATGGTTCCTGGATCTCAGTGGGACACATGTTCTCATGCGCATCTCCCAAAATTCTAGAGGCCTCTGAATAATAGTCTTGAACTTAGGTGAGTCCATGGAGAGACTATTCTGTCATTGGAAATGTGTAGAAAAATTGATAAATATAAAGGCAGGTTAATAGAGGAAGTAATATATATATATATATATATAAAGAACTCAAAATGGAAAAAGTGTCAACAATAAAAATAACTAATACAACAGTAATAATAGGTTATTATTTTTAATGTCACTAGAAAAATGGGAAATATGGATATAAGACAGTAGGCATAACATGTTCCCCAAAATTATAATGGAAGTCAAAATTCAATCCATAGAAGATTGAGCTCCAAATCGGTCATCTGCTATCAATATCCATCCTAAAAATAAAGTAATCAAGTGTTAAATGATGTATGTTTCCCTTTATCAACCCCTTTATTCATGTAATCTACTCTAAGTACCAAATAATGCTTAGAGAGGGTGTGAGATATATCATAGTGGGTGACCACAAATGGTGTCTGTAACATTCATCATGTGTAATGGAAATGTAAAAGTGTGAAAGCATAAAAATTTAAGTAAAGATGAGCTATGTAACTAAATAACCATCTACCTTATTCATCCATCATCTTGGGTCCGAACATATAACCAATTAATTATTTTATTATTACCAGTGTATAAGAATTAGTGAAGGATCGAAGCAATAATGAGGAAACATATATTGATATTCAATAATGATGTTCTAAGGAAATTACTAAGGAAACATAGACCTCAAGGAAAACTAACGTATTTATTTAATTATCCTACAATAGGGAAAGAGTGTAATATAAGGATATTTTTCAAATTCATTACACAATAATATGTCTACCAAACCCAAGGTGGTCATCTAAGGTAAAATCAGGCTGAGCATTAAATACGCCTTATGGACATTAACCATAGCTCCAACTTGTCATTGCTGGATCCAAGGAGTGACTTAAAGGAAAAATTTAATATTATATGATGGATCCTTCATTGTCATACTAGACTTTCAAGAATATAAAATGATAAAAATTTAGTTGTTTCTCAACCATAAAGTATTGAATCCTTAAATCAGAATGGGGCTCCCGAGTGCTCATGACATTCCCTAATAAGAATCCTATGATATATCGAGTCATCCAACTCCAATTTTATAATGAATTCATATAAATAATTTTAATTGGTTCAATCCATTCCTTTAATTAGTGATAATAGACAATATAGCATGAAACCCATTAATCAAGTCATAATTAATCAATAATGCCATTTGGTTCAAGACTTTCATTTAAATTGTGTGGTAAGTCCATGTAGTATAAAACCAATCATTTTATCCATTTAGGAAAATCTAATAATCAATGTTCATTTTTTTACCTTCCATTAATGTGGAAAGGGGTGCTACAGACATGGAATCTATTAATCATTTACATATAATCCATTCAAGTCATATAAAACGTACACTCCCAAAGCTCCCTTTCTGATTTAATTATCAATTTGAAGCACGTAACATAGGCAGGTCATTAGGAAGTGACATGGTACTATCTATTAACTATTACATAATTCAATAATCAGTTTTTAAATAGAGGCTTACCATTATTGTGGTCAAGCTTGGGCACACCAGAACGATGGCTCAAAATTTAAAAACACTATAAACATAAGCATGGTATATCACCCAACATGGGGTGTCAGGAGTTGTGGGTGTAACCACAAACAATTAATCACATATATGGAAGGATAATAATCATTTTATTATGATGATAATATGCATAACATAAATTTCGATAAATATCACCTGAGGGAATCATTGGCCACCACACGATAATTCCAAAATCAACGAACCTGACAGATGAGTAATAAACCACCAAACATACGGTCTTAAGACTCTAATCCACTAATATGAACCTATAATTCAACTTATAATGGATTATATCTGAGAAAATGATAATATTTATTGATCCTCGATAACTATGTTTTGAGTGAGAGGGAAGAATAAATTCTCAAACAAACCTGAGTACTTACAGTTTTGCATCCAATGTGATTAACAAAAGCTCAATCAGATCACGGATGAAGAAAATATCTTGATCCCTACTATATGACAAAAAAAATCTCCAAAATGAGACCAATGGAGGCTAATACAACTAGAATTTAGATTAGGGTTGAATGTTATTTTAAATTGACCATTCACGGTAAAATGGTAAAATTACCAAAAATTTACCCTTTGTAAGGTTTGTTAGAAAGGTTTTCTAAACCATGAACAAACTAGGAATGAGATCCTTAGAAAATGGGAACACAAAATTATTAGGCCCCACATTTTGCTAAATAATTCCCCTACTTTTTGGAATAGATCTTCTTGAAAATTCAGACAATCAACATGGTTAGATTTAACCATTGTCCCTACCCACCCAGTTTACTGTAACCATGCGAGAGGGAATATTTTCCCAAAAAGATGGGTTCTTAGTTCCAAACATGACCTAGAAACCCCTAAGACCTTTGATAAAATATTATGAATCTATATTAGATCCCAAATAAATAAATACACTAAAATTTAAAGGAACAATACCTAATTTAAAGTCTGGGTTCTTATAGTATTCCCCCTTTAAATGATTTCATCCCCAAGTTCACCTTACTAGGGTAGTGAAACATTGTCTGAGAATAAATCTGACCACTGGGCACATATGTTGGTCTCCATATCCCAATTATCCTCTTTCATGTGTACATGCATCTATAACACCCATACTAGAGGGCCATTCCATCCTCAGAGAGCCTTCATGCTATGGTCGATGATCAATATGGGATACTTCTCAAAGTTATCATCAACATATAACTAATATTCCTCCGGATAAATTTTATGAGAATGTTCATCATGATATTATTGATGTTGTATATCATGGAACACACTATGCATTTAATGGTACCTCTGAGGTAGTTGAAATTGATAGGATACTAACTCGTCTCTCTCTAGAATCTCAAACAGTCCTATGTAATAAGGCAACTGCTTATGTTTATTCTGTAACTCACAATGACCTTGAAGGGGCGATACATTAACGAAAACACAATCCCTGACCATGAACTCCAGAGGTCATCTATGGAGATCATCATAATATTTTTTTTCTTCACTTACTAGTAGTCATACGCTTCGCATCCCTGAGATGATTCAGAAACTACAACAACATCACCTGATCTACAAGGTTTGTGAAGTAAAATTTGAATGGTCATATTTCATTTTCAAATATCCCACACACTATTATGGTGACCTTAATCATACCATTCTTAAGAAATTAAAACATGATGTTTCATCAGAAACATTATTAATTAGGTAGATAACAACAATAATGGAGGCTAAACGTATGAATTCTCACTACCAAAGGAATAATACCTTATCTACCAAGTTATACATCCATGTGTTGGTAAGTGATCAAGTATATGTTTCATTTCATTTTGATATTAAATTCTATGTTCAATACTTAACCATTCATAAAAATGGAAAAGAAGGTTAATTATGTGTAACCAATTCATTTTATATGAAATGATTCAAATTATAATGGATATCCACTCGCAATGAATCAGTACCCATATACCTTATCACAAAAAAACACTTAATTATTTATGACATAGTTTCTTGAATTGGGAAATTAGTCATCCTAAACCATGTGGGTCCATAACACCTCCTACATGTTCATCGGCAGTCTCTGATTTGCAACAAAGTGTAATACAAGTATAATCAAATGAGAACAACTTCAATCACTAATGATAGGCATACCCTGAAATCAAAGTAGAGAAATGATACAATATGGTATGGAAATATTCATGGAATGTGAATACTAGGTTTTTTTAATTATTCATATAACAATTATCCTTTCCCTCATATCATTTGTACAAGGATGAATTAAATCCTCAAATTAATCAATACTCAACGACACTACAGAACATGTATGTCACCTAATAGTGAAATAATTCAATTATAATATGAAAAATAGAACAATAATTTTATTTCAGGAAACATGGATTTTAAACTAAAAATGGGTTCATAAAGACAAAACATGGCTTATAAAAATGTTATAAGTGTACCTAGTCTTAAATATATTGTCTCCAAATAGTAAATCAAGAAATGAAACCCAACTGATACAACTTTATGACATCCTATATCCAATGAAATATAATCGGTTCCCTTTCCCTGATTAGAGACATGTCCTTAAATGCATCTCCCCAAAATCTATAGGTTTCCGACAAGTAGTGAAGGCCTATGTTATGTCAATGGGGAGACTATTCCCTCAATACCAAAGTGTAGCGCAATAGGTAAATATAATCTGAGTTAAATATAAGAAGAAATATAATTACACAGAAGGAACAATTGTAATAGGTTCAATTGTAATAATAATTGAAATAGGTCAAATAAATTATGATGATTTTTCATGTCTCTAGAATGTTGGAAGACATGGATACAAGACAATATACATAACATGCTCCATAGAGGTATAAATGAAAGCATGAGACTGTCCCACACATCCCGAGAACTGTCACTATCATATGCTATAATGATCTATTCTAAAAATCATGTAATCATGTGATTGAATTCATATTTTCCCTTTATCATGAACCACATTCATTTAATCTAATCCGACTAACAAACGTCACCCAGAGAGGGTGTGAGATAAATCTCAGTGGGCCACCACCAATAATTACTATAACATCTATCATGTGTAATGGAAATGTAAAAGTGTATAAGAATGAATATATAGGTAAATCATTATAATGTAATTAAATACCAAAATACATTCTTCATCCCTCGATTGGTGTCTGAAGATATAACCAATTCATTATTTAATGACTACTAGTTTATAAATAAGACACATTTTAGAAATAGTGATGGTGTTATTCAATAATAAGGCAACCTGAAATGATATTTAATAATGAAGGTCAAAATTAATAACTAAAGAAACATAGACCTCAAGGGTCACTAACTTTGTAATAACTTTATCCTAGGTAAGAGTAATAGTGTAATACAATGAGCATATTCTAAGGAATTCTACACTAAGGTACCTACTAAATCCTATTAGATCCTCCAAGGTAAAACGGGGATAAGCATTGAATTGTCTCATTGGGCTTGACCAGGGAATATACTTCTCAATTTGGGATCCATGGAGTGTATCTAATGAATCCTTTTATACTATGTGAATGATCTTATAGTGTCATGTCAGGCATCCATGAATAGGCTAGGATCGGGATCATGGTTGGTCTCAACCATAGAAAGCCACATCCTTGAATCAGAGTAGGGAATCTGATTGCTCAAGGCATTCCCTGAAAAGACTCCAAGTTATTCTCAAGTGAGGCCACTCCTATTTGATAATAAAGTCATATATATAATTTAATATTTTTAATCATTTACTTTCATTATTGTGAATAAGACATGTTTCATGTGACCCATTAATCATGTCATGATTGACAAATATGTCCATTTGGAAGAAGCCTTTCATTTTATTAGTTAGAAAAGGAAAAGTGGCATAAAATTGTTCATTAAACACATTTAATCATATTAAACAATCATGGTAAATTTATCTACCTTCAATCAGTGTGGAAGGTGGTGCTACAAACATGAAACCCAAAATTCATTTACATTTAATCTAGTCAAGTCATATACATAGTACACTTTCCAATTTCCCTGTCACATTTAATTATCAATTTTAATTACATAACATAGGAGGGTTAATTGGAAGTGACTTGGTACTTTCTATTTACCATTACATGATTAAAAACTATTTTTTATAACGAGGATTACCATTATTTTGGTTTATCTAGAGCACACCTGAACTATAGCTCAAAAGGGTCAAAAAACTGTTAACTCAATTATGGAATATCACCCTAGATGGGATGTTGGGTGTTTTGGGCATAACCAAAAACAATTAATCACATATATAGAAAGGGAATAATTTTATAGTTATAATTATTATAAGCCTGACATATAAAATCAGTAAATGGAACCTGAGGAAATCATTATGTCTGGCATAAAAATTCCAAAATCATCAATGTCGATGGATGAGTTTTACAACACCCTATTTTGAGTTGTAAGAGTCTTATCCTCTAAAATATTAATCTAATTTGGATAAGAACAGTCTATATATGATAAAATGGTAAAAAATCGCACACTGTAACTAATTGGTCGAGAGTGATATTGAAGAAGGAAGGACAAAAAAACATGATTCCATACCCTTGAAAATCCAACATGATGAAGGGAAGATCGATCAGATCCCAGATAAAGTAGATATCATGATCCTTAGAATATTCCTTCAAAGGCTCAAAAAATGAGAATAATGGTGGCCAATCCCACTAGAATTTTTATTAAGGCTGATTGTTATATTAAATATATCATTAATATTAATGTGTAAAAATTCCACATAGTTTATCCAATGCATGGTTTGTCCTCAAGGTTTTCCAAAATGTGCACAAACCATGCATGAGTACCTGGAAAACATGGGTAATCTCATGGTTAGGTAAACAATGTTCAAACTGTTTGGAATGGATCTACCAAAAAATAGAGACTATCAACATTTTTAGATATAACCATGCAACCTACCAATATGGTTTACTCTAACTGTGTGACATATACTATTTTCCCAAAATATGTGTTTTGGGGTCCGAACAAGACCCAGAAACTGCTGAGAAATTTCCAAGCTCATTATATACCTACATTAGGTCTATAGTAATGAATTTCATTAAAATTTAAAGGATCTATACCTGACTGAAAAATAGGTTTTTCTAGTGTAAATCCCATATTAAATGAGGTGAAGAATGAAACCCCCCTTTATAAGGTTGTGTGGATAGATGTTCCATCATCATACATTTTACAATGGATCTCTAGAGGGATATAGACGAGCGAAATAAATATCAATTTGGATAGTCCCAAAGTAGATAATATCATGATCACGATATGGACTTGACATTTAAAATTTTCATTGGATTCATTTTCCATTTGATGTGCCAGTGAGGACGCCAGAAAATTTTATGGGGGTGGATTCAAGAAATACGACCTAAAATGAGGAGGACCTAGAGACACCCTTTATTATGTGGGGTGGATACCCCTTCCTCTATGATTCATTTTCACTTGGAATTCCTAAGGTCAAGATCATAGGGAAAGAAAACCTGTGTAGGCTTGGCCCAAAGTAGACAATATCATGATCATGGGATGGATTAGGACATCACCTACTTCAATTAGGATCATATGAAGATAATTTTTTTTCAAACTATATATATATATATATTGGTTTTCATGATTGAATGGGATAGTTGGTGAGGGTGCTACAAAAAACTATTTTGAAGAGTTATTTAGAGGTTGTTTGATCATTGTGGTAAATATCAAGTATTTATCTCTTTCTAATTTTCATCTCAATTATATCTAGTTTTGTATGAAATAACTTCATATGTTCAGGGTTCTTATTTGTTTATGATGATAATGTTTTTTTAGTTTAAATCATTATCTAATCTCTTAAATCTCAAATCATTATGAGGTTATTTCCTCCCATGTTTTTGAGTACATACTACTAGTGTTATTCAATGAAACATTGCCTATTAAAGGTAGCCTTTGAATGTCATTATCTATCATCCAACATTTATAGCCCACATATATTTATTTAGGAGTAAGGTGTCTTTGTTAATGTGATGATAGATGTTTTTTTGGAAGAGGTCATGGTTGTTGTTAGTTTGAATCATGCTCATGGATAGTATTTGTATTCTTTGGCTATGATTATGAAACATATGATAGATAAATAGTTTTTTATTTATCCTTATGGTTTTTAGGAATTTTTTATTTTGTGGGAAATGTTTTGAAATTAATTTTCAGGGTAATTCATTTCTTTAATCACAAAGGCTGCTTTTATTTGGTAATATTTCCCCCTATAAGAGGATTTATATGTTCTTCTATTGTTCTGTTGATAACGTTTAATTATAGTTTTGATCCCATAGACCCTTTATAGTTTTCCCATTGAAGTTAATTACATGTATTATCATCATTTTTAATTGATATCACATTTTAATGAGAAAAAATCATCCATTTTCAATCAATTGACAAGAACATATCAAATACTTCGTAAATTTTTTTCTATGCAACATGGAACATTAGTTTCCAACCCATAATTAATTATCTTCAATGATAGTATTTATAACTCATTACATGATACTTGTTTTTGTGATAAGAATACAGTTTGTAGAAATAGAATGTCTTAAATTTTTCAAATCATTTTTGAAATCCGTTAACTGAATCATTTATGCCAATATATTATCTAGGATGGGAGTTTCTATCATGAAATGATTATTATTAAATTCTATATATCCTACAGGGATTGAAATTGGGTTAGGGGTTAGGTGTTATTGTATATATTACTTTTTCATAATCAATATATTTTTCACTTTTTCAAGGTGATATGGGCCCCATTTCACGGAAATAAATAATTATTTTTTTTTCCTTTGATTTATTTTCTCCCTCATAAAATAATAATTATTCTTAGGAATTAAAAAAAATTATCACATGTTTTTGGTTTTTTATGTAACTTTTTTTAATATATGGTTGTTTTCTTGTGTTATTTAATTGCAATAAAATATTACTATGATATATAGGTAAAGTGTCTTATGAGCTCTAACATATGAAGATTGGGGAAACTTCATCCATAATAACACATTATTTTTAATGATGTGTTTTAAAAATACATGATTATATTGGTGAATCTATATGATGATTATATCATAATTTTTATAATGAATTATTTTTTTTAGTATAAAAACCATGTATAGGAATAATAATAATTTTCAAAATTTCTATATTGTGAAAACTGCATAACATAAAAAATTCCCACAATACATATAATGAATGGTTTTTTTTGTTATTTGATAGATTAATAAATTATTTTATAACCATTTTGAAAATATATCCATAAATGAGACATACTAGACTCAACCATATACATCATCTACATTATACTATTCTATAAAACCTAGGGAAATAAAACCATAAAAAAGGGGTATGCTCAAACAATTATAATGGGTTAACATAATCAAACACAATAAAATTTCATAAATATGAAAAAAAATTTACATGGTTATAATCATAATAAATAGTCAAATTAATACAAATCAAAGAATATATCAAAAATAATGGAATAAAAATTTTCAAAAAATTATACATGAACCTATAGAGTATGAAAACCCGAGATAAGAAACCAAATACATGAGGACTTAACAAAATCATGTGAATAAGAAAAAAATTGCCAAAAAACCATTAATATTATCATAAACATTAGTATATAGAATATTAATTTTATTAAGCACAATATATATTCCAATAATGAAGAGTCACTACAATGTAATGAAAAATACTTATTTCATGAGATATAAAATTTAATCTAGTTACATATATAGTAATATATGACCCCACCCAAAATCATCCATACATATGTGTGCCACATGAAATTAATAACTTATTAAATCATAAATAAATCGTGTAAATAAAATTGGTTTTATTCAACACATCATAAATAACCCTTGCAGATAAAAGATGCATCATATGGATTAACATTTATAGAAATAGTTAATACTAAGATAAATAATCATGGCATAATAAACCAAAAGAAAATAAATTTGTATCCAATAAAATAAAAAAACATTCATTTTAAATATCATTCAATGAAAATAACAAAGTATATTGTATTCACTTATTCAATAAAATAGGTATATAGTTAATTATATTATAGCACAAAATATATTGTTGTACGAAATTTAGTTGAATATCAATTTCAAAAATGAATCAATAATAAGGAAATGTATTTGCTGAATATTTATAATTAAACTTATTGGATTATTAGGATTGGAAAAAGTAGTGATCGGTAAATCCTCTAACAGAGAGTGAAATTAATTTGGTTATATAAAAAAAGAAAGTAATTGTTTAAATTACAATAATTTCATAATCAATTATATTTTATGTGAAAGGATTTAAATTAATATGAGAACTATTTATAGTAGAATTAGGCAAAAATTAATTGAGAAAAAAATATTCATCATACTATCAAAATAGTTTTTGATTGAAATAGATTAAACATAAATTAGAATAAGATTTTATTTTATAAAACTATTAAATAATGTAAAAAATTTCCATATAAAACGAAAAAGCATGAAGATATATCTATTCACCAAAAAATTATTCAAATGATATTGTTTATACACATTTATGAGAAAAACCATTGAGAAAATGAATTTAAATTTCAATATACTTTTTTGATGAAGATCAACTCGTGTAAATGTCCTCAATAATTTATATTGGTATAGATGAGGTCATTCTTCGGATCGCATAATTAATTAGGATATGGATAAAAATATATTCCCAAATAAAAAAATTATATGAGTTTAGTTCAACATATAAGAAACACAATGGGTAAAATGAAAGAAAAGTGGAAATGAACTATCGTGGGAACATATAAAAACTATGGAAAATAAAAAAATAAATAATTAGTGTTTTTATAAAGAATACAAATTCTACATATGAATTATATTACAAAAATAATCTTTATTCGATTATATAATTTGAATTGATACAATTATGGGTCGTGTAACATTTTGATCAAACCTACATTAATGTTTGGAATCTATTTAATCAATGAATATTTTAATAAGTTACATGATATGGATCTTAATACCTAATGAACGTGGTAATATCCATTTATTAGGACCCAAAATCACTATATTAATGTTACCATTGTTCCCATTAATAAATATGTCTCCTGAAATGAAATTTTAGGCAATGAACCCGTTACTTTGCTTCCCGAATTAGTAAAATATTGTATTGGATCCTATATAAATAAATAAAATATACAAATATATTATTTCATAACAATAACCATTTTAAAAAATATTTCTTATTAATTAATTGTATTTATATTAGTTATGTATTAACTATTTTCAATATTTGGTGTGGGTAGTCTAGATTGTTTTGAACTTTTATAGTAATAATGGTTGTCTAATTTGTTCTACAACCAAATTTAATCTTTCCAAATTTTTTTAATGTAACTACAATTTATGTTTTATGAATATTTATAAATATTAAATTTTATTTCATTATTAATTTTCCATTATCTTAGAACATGATATTGACGGTGTAATTTTTCTAGTGATTTTTACCCCTTGAATATTTTTTTAAACTAATGGGTAAAATATTTACTTGCCTTTTCTGGAAAAAAATAAAATAATTATATACTTATTTATATCATATTATTGTAGTGGTTAAGTTTTTATAATCATCCATGATATATTTTTTTATAATTTTAATGTCTGTTTTCAAACCCACCTAAAAACAAACACACCATGATTATTATTGATTATCAGATAACTTATTTGTAATATAATAAAAATAGTAGGATATTGACATATTTTAGTGGTATATGGGGTGATATATCATAAATATTAACTAGCTACAAAAATTAATTATTGGATTGGAAAATAGAATATAATTTTAACCAATTATATTCCTCTTAGTTTTCATGTTTTAAATAGTTGAATTTAAGATGAATTTTTCTTATTTATATATTTAATAGGTTATCTAATTTCTCAATATAGAACATGAATTATATAATAATAATATTATTAATAAATTAACCCCATTCTCTATACCATCCATTAAAGGAGGTAACGAAAATAAAAAAAAATTCAATCATCACGTGGTGGTAATTTTCTACATGTATCCATTCATAATATCATCAGTAAAGAATATGAAACATAAAAAATGACATATTAGATGCAATATAATTTTGAAATATGACATGGATTAATTATTTAAGAAAATAATATTTCCATTTCAAACTAAGTTACTTATTTTAAAATAAAAACACATTTAAAGGAAACCCTTTTCATTAAAATGAACCTTGTACAATTGTAAAGAAAGCTGCAAATAATATGTTATTAATCATGGTGGGAAAGAAAATCCATTCTCTATAAGTTTAAAAACATTCCTTCAATAATATTGATGAAAAAACCACATAGAATATCATTTGGAAAACGATAAAAAGATTCATTTCAAACAACATTTTTAAAATGTAATCATTAGTAAAATGGTTTTAAACGATCAAAGTATAATAGATAAAAATCGAAATTCATTAATAAACAAGCTATAATGGAGGATAAATAATCCCCAGTGTAGAATCAAACATAAAAAATCATGAGTATTGACGGGATTGTGAAATAAAAACTTAACTCCAGATTATCATTCATAGAAATAAAAATAAAATCAAGTATAATATAAATATATTAGTTATAATTATATAAAAAAATCATTTTCATACTTATAATTTAATATATTCTACCTCTATAAAATTTAATCATCTGTTTTTTCAATAATTCATTATTAAAATTTTAATTTCTATATATTAATAGTTTTTTATCATGAGTATATGAGTTCTGTTTTTCTGGTCCTTTTACATCCATCTTAGATTAATAATATATAGAATATTTATCATGATATAACAATAATATTTATTAATTATATTAATATTCCATATAATCTGGAAAATATGGAGACAGAAAAATGAATTATACCATTTATGGAGATATTAGATCGAACATATACATGAACACATTAGTCATTTTTCAAATTATGTAACAAAATAATAATAAATATTAATTCACATTAATAATTTATCTATTATATCCATATAAATCATATATATTCATCAAACTCATCCTTATTACCATACATGTAAAATAGAAATGAATCTAAAATCACATCGCTTCATAGAGGTGGTATTACACCTTTACACATAAGTGACATTATCATTTCTCAAAGTATATGTTGTAACACCCCTAGATTTCATAGTATGTAATCTCTTCAAAGAAATTCAATAACATGCGCTAAACGCAAAAATGAGTTTGAGCGCACCATGACCTACCAAACTAGCTATTCAAAAAGTGGTAATAAATATTATTAACTACATTTTGATATTTATATATATCCTATATAATTTTAACATTCATCTTTTATGTTTCTTATAGATAAAATAAGAATAAAATCAATTTTTTAGATAAAAGAAGTATTTTTCAAAAAATGAAAATTTAATGCCAATTTAAGGGAGAATCCCCTTTAAAAAAATATTTGAAACTTTTATATATTCAATTTAATGAAATTAAATTCTACTTTAGAATCGATACATAAAAATTTATTTTGGTTAAATTTTTTGTTACTTTTCTAATAACTTTCATATTTCAGTGAATATTGAAAAATAATAAATTTTAAATGAAAACAACTTTCTTAATAAAAATAATTTATTCTGTTAAATTATAAATATGAATGTTTTGGATGTATAATTATATTATATTTTTATCATTTAATACAATTTAGGTCATTATAAGTAATTTCACATTAAAATTTGTTATAAACCCATGTCTATCTTTTGATTATTTTTAATTCTTAAAAACCCGCTTTTTGGATTAGACTATAAGAATTAATTTTAAATTAACAAATGAAACTTAAATGATTTTAGTTTGGTAAAATATGAATTATTTTTGAATTCATAAAATAAAAATTATATTAAGGTAAATTTTGGCATTTTTCTGAAAACATTCTATTTTTGATGAATAGTGAAAAACTCTACGTTTTTATTTAAAACCGACTTTTTATTTAAAAAATTATTTATTTTATTTAAATTTAATTTAAGTCAAAATATATATAAAATACCTATATATGTTCAATGTAATTCATTGGAGTCATTTTAAAATAAAATTATATGTATAAAATTCTGTTGAACTTTTAACGTTTTTACCCACCTTCTTAGAGCATTTAAAATTTTTCATAAAACATAATTTTAGCAAATCTTTATGTTGAATTTTAAAAATTTGAGCGGGTCAGTTAATATCAGTAAGTAAAATGTGGTTCAATAAGATGAAAATAATTTGTGGTGAATAGTAACTTTTGACATTTATTTACAACGGTTAAAAGTAAATATGGTAGTTAGAGGTAAAAATGATATTATAATTACCATAAAACATGTCTTAATTCTGTTGGATAAGTGTAATTCCACAAAAAATATCCTTATAAATAAAATATGATCCTTTAGGTCCACGTGGATTAGATCGAGACATTTATTTTTATTATATTTAATGAAGAGATAAAAGTGTTAAATTAAAAGTTTAATTACTAAACCATTTGTAATATATGGTTATAAATGATATAAATTAGACTATAAATATTCATTAAAAATATAAAAAGATTTCCTACATCATGGTACTTTATTTACAATTTTTAGACATTAAATAATTAAACTAATTTATAACACAATGATGATGATGTAATTACCGTATTAATGAAAGAATCAAATAAATGGTATTATAAATATTAAAATAAATTTAATTTTAATGTCTTTATGACATACAAAAAATTTCTTTTTGAATATGACATGTTAGGGTTTATTAAATTTATATTTTTATAAGTAATTAAGTTGTGATGTCTTTCACAAATACTAAATACCAAATAATGTCAAAATTGACATAAATTAAAATTTGAAACAAATATTATTTTATTAGTTGATATAATATTTCTAAAAATTTAAGCTTCGACCAAAGGGATTAAATAATATTATACATTTGAGGTTCTCTTGTATGTTTATAGTATGTTTATTAAACAAATAGTGTAAGAAGACAAGAAGACATTGTAAAATTTAAAGTATTTAACTAAGAATTAAATCTAAAACAATAGGTTAAAATGGTAACCTAAACATGTCTAAAACCAATTGGTTGAGCATATTTCGACCCATAACCACCATATCCTAGAAATAAATTATTTTTGATCCATTTTAAACCGAAAATTATTTTATTATAAAATAATATTTCAAACTTTTCCTAATGCGACCCTCACCTCTCTTATAAAAGGGCACATCCCCTTCTCTCAAAATCACTCCTCCGACGCCATTTGACTCAGCCAAAGCCTGCCCAAATATCTCCCTAAATTCCCTAAAATCATCCTATAATCTTTACTTCACTCATAAATCCAACCTAAGGATCCCTTTTGTTCAACTCAAAAGGAAACACCCAAAGAAGTGGTAATAATTTCACCACCCACATTCAAGTTCTTTTCATCTTCTGCTACCTCTTTCATTGTTATTTCCATACCATAATAATAGCTCTAGCAACTCATACATACTGTGATGTTATTATAAATATGTTACAACCATATTTGTTATTTTATCTATCCTCAAAATGATGAAGTCACCATACATGCATACGTACGAAGTACAATCCCCACGTCGTGGTGTAGTTTGTTATTCAAACACTTCATTATTTGTATGGGTATAATAATGATTATAACTGATGTAAATAAAAAATATAATATTATAATCATTATTTATATATTATATAACATCTAATTACATACAATTTCACCATCCATATAATGATATTGTATCTTGTGCGTACGTATGGATTACCGTCTCCACGACGCGATAAGATTCATTCCCACTTCAGCATTCATCGATGATTATAAAAATATATATTATTAATAAGTATGTAATATATGACCTATTAATGCTACTGGATATATATATATATTTATGTATGTACTTACATATATCTTATTCACTTACTTCAGTTCAATATGATATGAATACAGAAACAACGTTTATGCTTAGGTACGGCCTCCCGTCTCCATAAACGATGCCATCCATTTCATATATATATCTATTATAAATATTTATATTCTGAATATAAATGATATATATATCAAGGCTTATATTCCGGAAGTATTTAAATCATAATCTAAATGATTTGATCAAGAATAATAAGTTCAAAACATGTACGATAAAGAAAGCGATTATTACCAAAAATATTAATTTAACATGGAAATCATTATTAAATGGGTTGTATAAAGTACGAAATTAATCAAGTATGATATAATAATTATGAATATAGTTTTTTTATAATTTAATAACGTACTATGGTCATTATACATGAGGTTAAATGTACTCCCGACCAAAGGAAAGTGCAAGGTAAGGGTTATTTCCTCAATCTCCTTATTATCCGAGATTGTTAACATGTGAGTGTTTACTGGGACATATTTATCATCGATACCCATATTTCATAAATTTTTTTAAAAGGAACCATTAAAGGTTTTATCCAAGGGTTTATTTAACTAGATAATAATTTTAAATGTTTTAAATATTTATCATTCTAAATCCTTTTAATTAATGTCCAGGATTTCAAAACGATTTTAAGGATATATTTATGTGGACATTAATGTTTTGAAATGATAATTCTTTTAAAATGTATCAAAGTGGTATGGGATAATTTGATTAAAAAATCTTTTTTAAATAAATTATTTGATAAATGTGTGACTTTTAAATTTTTTAATTGTAAATGGATATTTCACTCAAAGAGATTAAATAATAATTTTCATCATTGACAATATACATTGATGGAATTAAAACTTGTATGAAGATGATTTATTACGGTACCAGTCTTCCAAATTGTATTGAATGCTTTGTGATATATTTGACTGTGGATGGGTAATTTTTATACCATTCAATGTTTATAATTAAATTATTGACATTTTGAATTCCATTTTTAATACGAATGTTTATTTTATGTTTCAACATTTTCATATGAGGAATGTATTGGACCACGTAAGTGATGTGTGGAGCCTGCTATAACTCCTCGGTGCATCGGTAGATCTCATGAGACAATTATACATGGAATTGGTATAGGCCTTTCCAAAATTTTATATATGGTTTTGGTCGAAGCCTTAATAATTTTTAGACGTCATGGCTGAGGCCTTGACAAACTGTTTTGAAATGTCCAGCATTATACATTCCCTCATTATGAAAATATTATTTATGGTTCATTTGGTAATTCGACTAGTAGAATACCCACAACTATATTTTATTTTGGAATTATTAACTCATCTCATAGTCCATCCATAAAGTGTTCATGTATATTATTTTTAAAGGAATGTGTTTTAAATTTTTCGCCATACCTAGTGTTTATGTCATCTTCCACTGAATTGCGTACCCTTACTGAGCATTTGTGCTCACCCCTTTCTTATGTTTTATTTTCCCTGCATTCGGAGAAATGTATTATGATTGATAACCAAGGTTAAGATAAGGGATTAATGGAGTTCAAAAAAGATCATTTATGTTTTGTTTTATTTTCTATGTTTTAAGGTATCGTTCATTTATGTAATCTATTTTCCAAGAATGCTAAACAGATTGGTCATTCGGGACATTACACCTTGTAATAATGTCGATGTTTTAAAATAATGCACGGAATCAGGGAAACTGGGATCAGGGAATTACATTTGGTATCCGAGGAAGTCTAGTAACATCCTTGGAAATACATTTAGATAAAATCTAGTTAGAGAAAAATACCCTAAGATAGACTTTGAGAAATAGTATATAAGAACTTCTTAGAATTTTAGTAATGTAGATATTTTTTGTATTTTTTAAGAAATATATCCCTCTTTGGATAAGAGTTGGTATAGGTGGCACTAGCATAGTTATACCTAGGAGTGAAAACTCCATCAAGGAGTTTTAGGCTTGAGCTGGCGTATCCTAGTACATGACAACGGGCCTTGTTGCACTACTGTTTATGAAACTCTTGGGGGATATGAGTAGGATAGTTTACATTTTAATTACAATCCATTATGAACAATTTTGGTGTAAATACATCCTCAAAGAAAAAATTTTATGATTATAGATTATATTCATAATATTTTCAATTTACATTAGGTATTTTACAAATTAGGAATTGTGAATTGTGATTCATAAACTAACCTAGTGTATTCCATTATTTAGATATCACGCCTAGTTGAAGGAATTATAATTCTAGCAATACGCTTGAATAAAAGATTATGAATGAGTGTAACTTTCATGGTATTAAGTCAAAATTTAAATGGGAAATAGTCTCCCATGTATTCTTACCATATGAAGAAATTGCATCAGGTGTGATAAGATAAGTAAAGAATTATTAGAGTCCCATGGATTTGAATCGAAGCAAGACAAGAAAAGGTTGTAAGATAGAAATATGGATAAAGGGAAGAGGGGAAAGAAGGATTTTCCCATACGTGATAACTATGGAAAGAATCACCTTGGTAAATAATTGAAGGGAATGGGATTCTGTCATAAGTGTGGAGAAAAAGGACACCAAGTACGTTATTTCAAGGGTAAGAAAAAAGATTCCAATGTACAATGCTTCATCTGCAAGGAGTTGGGACACTACGTGAAGCAATGTTCAATTCATTAGAGTGTACCCCAAATGCTTATATTTGATAATAATCATGTTATGATATCATCGAAGATGAAGAGGAATGGTTAGATTTATTATGTACTAATTAAAGTATTATGTCATTTGAGTATTTTATTAATGATGTACATGTTATAAGAATTGTTGAGTATAAAATGATTGTACTGCAATACTATTTGATTAAGGACATGAGATTATGTGGAACCAAGAAATGTGACTCAATAGTAGGTTAATTTTTTTGGTAAATATATGGTTAAGATAAAGATAACCCATAATATGGTTCTAATATTGAGGTAGTGATTTTGGAATAATATATTATTGATTTGGATATTTTTTTGGACATTCTTGACTACCTTGAAACTGATAATGATTTGAATATTCCATTATTGTTGGAGTTTAAAAAATTTTGCATTAGAAGGAGTATATTCAGTTTTCTGTAAGGAATAAGGGAGCATGAATGTATTAAATAAGGTTTTATGATAATTCATGGTGTTATAGTGCTTTAAAATAATACATGATGAAAGAATTCAGATGTTATTATGTGGTAAAAAAGATCTTTATTGGGTCCATCTTCTTAATAAATTTTGGACTGTGAGTTTGGACATAAGTATTTGGGATAACTATAATGTTTCGAATATCTTAATTTTGACATTGGATACTGTTGTTATGGTTTAATCATTTCATGAGAATATTTTTTGGATTGTCATAAAAAGAATAAATCGGAGGTCAGGCGACAACCCATCACGTCCGACAAGGCCACAAGACTTGAACCCGAAATTGATAGGTGATAAGGGTGGATCACCTACCACTGGCATACATGATGTCCTGGTTTGTATAATGTATAATTGTTTAAATATTTTGACAGTTGAATTTTAAATTCATTATTTTTTTAACCCTATACAATTTAGATAAAGAGAATATTTTTTTGAATTCAATTATCTTTTGAAGTGAACGATCCGTTTTTGGTAGGAATTAGTTGAAGGATGAAACTCTACGTGTGAAGAATATTTGTTTTCCTCATATTCTATGAATAAATTAATTCATAAACTATAGGGAAGGGATCTTAAAAAAATGAGTTATCCTAATACCTTATGTTTTTTTGAATTGGCGATATTGTAAATCATCATAGATTGATGGCTTTGAGGCCCTAAATTTTAAACTTGTTTATGGTTGATGACCTCAATCACTCCATATAAATATTTTTGATTCTCCTCCAATTATGGGTCTCTATTTCCACTATTGTTCTCCTAATTTAGATCTCAATTTGGTGGTGACGTTTTCATTTCCCATTCCCTCTCATTAAGACTAAATTTTATTGAACCAATTTTTGATCTGGGTTTTCCATGAAAGTATTTTTTTATTTTTAACCTTTTATTTTCGAATAACAATTTCAAAATTTTGAGGACACAATTTATTGATGGAGGATATAATGTAACACCCCAATATTTCATAGTATGTTATCTCTTCAAAATAATTCAATAACTGGTGCTACATGCACCCACGAGTTCGAGCCCACAACGAATTACCAAATAGCTATTCGGAAAGAGGTTATGTATTGTATTAACTGAATTTTGAATTATATATATATTGAATATAATTTTAATATTCATATTTTTTGTTTCTTAGACATAATATAAAGACATAATCAATTTTTCAGATAAAATAAGTATTTATCAAAAAATGCAATTTTTTCGCCTATTTAATAGAGAATCCCTTTTAAATTAAATATTTGACACTTTTATATAATAAATTTAATGAAATTAAATTATTATTTATGATTGGGACATAAAAATTTATTTTGGATATATTTTTGGTACTTTTCTAATAAATTTCATATTATGGTGAATACTGAAAAATAATAAAATTTAATTGAAGTCATATTTATTAATAGAAATAATTTATATTGTTAAATTATATATTTGAATAGTTTGGATGTATAATTATATTATATTTTTATCATTTAATACATTTTTTATCATTGTATGTAATTTCACATTTAAATTTGACATAAACACATGTCAATCTTTTGATTGTTTTTAATGTTTTTAAACCCGCTTTTTTGTTTAGACAATAGGGATTAATTTTATATTAATAAATAAAACTTCTATGTCATTAATTTTGTAAAATAGAAACCATATTGAATTCTGAATATCAAAATTAACTTACGATAAATGTTGGGTATTTTTCTAAAAACTTACAATTTTTTTAATGAATAGTGAAAAACACTAAGTTATTATTTAAAACCGAATTTTTATTTAAATAATTATAAATTATATTTATATTTATTTTAAGTCAAAATAGATAAATAATATATATATAAGTTAAATTTAATTCATTGGAGTATTTTTATAATAAAAATATATGTATAAATTTTTTTTGAACATATAATTTTTTTACCCACCTAATAGAAGCATTTTCAAATTTGCAGAAATCATATTTTTTCTGCTTTTGTGAGTTGAATTTCAAAAATTTTAGAGACATGGATATTATTTTTATGTTAAATGTGGATCAATAAGATGAAAATAATTTTTTTAAATAATAACTTTTCACTTTTATTTTACATGGTCAAAAGTATATAGGGTAATTAAACAAAAATATGACATTATAATTACCCTTACACATGTCCTAATTCTATTGGATAAGTTTAATTTGAACAAAAAAACCTTAGGAATAAAATATTTTCCTTTAGTTCAACTTGGATTATATTAGGACATTTATTTGTATTTTTTTAATGAAGAGTTAAAAGTTTTAAATTCAATGTTTAATAACTAAACTATTTTTAATATAGGGCTATACATAAGATAAATTCTACTATAAATATTAATTGTAAAGATAAAATGATTTCCTACATCATGGTATTTTATTTATAATTCTTAGACATTAAATAATTGAATTTATTTATGACACAATGATGATACAGTAATTACATTATTTATGATAGAATAAAATAAATGTTATTATAAATATTAAAATAAATATAATTTCAAAATGTTTATGACATCCACAAATTTTATAGGTGAATATGACATGTTAGGTTTGATTCAATGTATCTTGATTGAAGTAATGAAGTTGTGATTATTTTCACAAAAAAGAAATAGAAAATAGTATCAAAATTGACATAAATTAATTTTTAAAACAAATACAATATTATTGGTTGATATAATATTCCTAAAAATCTAAGGATCTACCAAAGGGCGTAAATAAAATTATATATGTCATTAATGAACCACTTGAGTTTCTCTTGGAAGTTTAGAGTATTTTTATTAAACATATAGTGCAATAATACTTGAAGACACTGTAAAAGTTAAACTACTTACCCCAATAAAAAAATGGGCATTATCAGCACCCAAAACAGCCATTAACACTGCTAAAAAAGAACTGTGAAGCTCAATGCTGATAAAGGGGGGTCACCTTTTTCAGCGCTAAAGAAGTTCTGATAAAGGATCACTTTATCGGTGCTAAAAAGGCACTGATAAAGAATCCTTTATCATTTCTAAAAAAGCACGGATAAATGTGTTTTTTATCATGGTTTTTTTAGCGCTGATAATTGCCTTGTCTTCTGTAATGTAAAATTTTGCAGCAGTAATCCCAATCAAGACCTTTAAAAAAATTCAGCATCTCAACAAGTATACCCATACAAAATTAACACATAATTAATAAGGTAAGTACACCAAGTATACCTATACAAAAAGTATACCCGTACACCATTAACACATAATTAAAAAGTTAATTAAATACATAAAGTACTCAATTATGAATTTAGGGGGTTGGGGGTTGTTCATGCGTTTGGGGTGGCTTTTCGAGGGGGGGGGGGTTGGGGGTTTCTGGGGGGTGTCTTGGAGGTTAGGGGTGTCCATGGGGTGGGGCGGTTCAGGAGGTTAGGGGCTGTCCATGGCGGGTTGGTTGGTTTCCAAGAGTGTAGGAGTGGATGTCCATGGGTGGGGGTGTCTATGGGGTTAAGGTGACTAGGTTGTGGGGTGTAGTCTATGAGGGGTGGGTGTGCCATCCAGGGGGTTGGTGGGTGTACAGGGTGGTTGTCTATGGCGGAGGGGGGTCAGGGGTAATGTTTGGGGTGGGGGGGGGGGCGCTATCCATGGGGGTGTCCAGGGGGTGGTGGAGTCCAGTGAGTTGGGGGGGATTTACATGGGGTGGGGGTGTCCAGATGCTAGGGTGGTGTCTCGGGGTGGGGTGGCTGTCCATGGGGGTGGGGGTGTTCCAGGGGTTGGTGGGGCTGTCTAAAGGGGTGGGGTGGTGTCCAGGAGGTAGTGTTCCCAAGGGGGTGGGGGTTTCAAGGTGGTGGGGTGGTGTATAGGAGGGTTGGGGGTGTCCGAGGGGGGTGTCTGGGGGGGGGGGGTGTTCATGGGGGTGTCTAGGGGGTGGGGTTTCTATGGGGTTGGGAGCATTCCAGGGGGTGGGGTGTTCAAAGGAGTGGGGGTATCCATGGGTGGGGTGGTTTCCAGGGTGTGGGGGTGGTCCAGGGGGTGGTGGGGTTGTCCAAGGGGGGTGGGGTGGTGTCTAGGGGGTGGGGGTGGCTATCCATTGTGGTGGCGGTGTCCAGGGGGTAGGGGAGTTGTCGAGGTGGTGGGGTGGTGTCTATAAGGGGTGGGTAATCTAGGGGGTGGGGGTCTCCCAAGGGGTTGGGGGTCGTCCAGAGGGGTGGGGGCTGTCTAGGGTGGTGGGGGTGTCCAGGGGGTGGGTGTCCAGTGGTGGGGGTGTCTGGGGGTGGGGGGGGGAGTCCATGGGGGTGTCCATGGGGTTGGGTGTCTAGGGGGTTGGGGGGGATTTCCAGGGGGTGGGGGTGTCCAGCGGGGTGGGGATGTCTTGGGGTGGGGTGGTGTATAGGGGGTGGGGGTCGTCCAGGGGGTTGGTGGGGGTGTCCAAGGGGGGGCGTGTGGTGTCCATGTGGGTGGGGGTGGTTGTCCATGGGGTGGGGGGGGGGGTCTAGCGGGTGTGCAGGTGGTGGGGTGGTGTCTAGTAGGGCTTGTGGCATCCAGGGGGTGGGGTCTATCTAGGGGGTTGGGGTTGTCCATGGGGGGAGGTGGTGGGGGTGGCAATCCAGGGTGGTGGGGGTGTCTAGGTGGTGGGGTGGTGTCTAGGAGGGGTGGGAGGTCATCCGGGGGGGTTGGTGGATGTCCAGGGGGGCTATCAATGGGGGTGTCCAGGGGGTGGGCTAGTGTCTAGGGGGGGTCCACATGTACAAAAATGACCCATGGATCGTTCTTTTAAAGGTTCAACACAATCATAATGTGTTTTCTCAGATTTTCGTATCTCAGTTATTGTTTTCACTTAATATTCTGTCCATTTAAAAAAAGGAACACTTTGAGTTATATTAGTCACATCATGCCATGGATTGAGGCGGGGTTTACTTGTACAAGTCACCAATGCAGTCGTGGTTCGTTATCTTAAAGGATTAACTCAATTTGAATTCGTTTGGTCATATTTACATAGGTCAGTTGTTAAATCCACTTAAAATTTTGTCCATTTTTAACAAAAGAAAGACAGTTTGAGTGATACCGGACACACTATGCCTCAGATTAAGTTGTGGTTGACTTGTACACGTCACAAATGACCCATTAATTGTTCTACTGGAGTATCAACACAATACTATTGTGTTTGGTCGTATTTCTATACTTCAATTGTCCGTTTCACTTAAATTATGTCCGTTTTAAACATTAGAGAGACACATTGAGTGATATCGGTCACACCATTCCACAGATTAAGGAAGGTTTGACTTGTAGACATAAAAACGCACCCATGGATCATTCTATTAAAGGATCAAAACAATTAGAATATGGTTGGTTTTATTTTTGTAGGTCAGTTGTTGTTTTTCCTAAAATTTTGTCCATTTAAAACAAAAAAGTGACACTTAGAGTGATACCGGCCGCACCATGCCTCAGATTGAGATGTGGTTGACCCTCAAACATCAAAAATGACCCATGAGTCGTTCCCCAAAATTATCAACATAATACGAATGTGTTTGTTCAGATTTGCGTACGTCAGTTGTTGTTTTCACGTAAAATTCTATCCATTTTAAACAAAAGGGAGACACTTTGAGTTATATCGAACACACCGTGCCTCAGATTAGAACCGTATTGACTCATAAACCTCACCAACATACACATGGATCGTTATCCTAATGTATCAACACAATCTAAATGTGTTCGGTCAGATTTCAATACTTCAGTTTTAGTTTTCACTTAAAATTCAGTCCATTGAATAAAATTGAGATCCTTTGAGTGATACCGGCCACAACGTTCCTCAGATTGAGGAAGGGTTGAATAGTAAACATAAAAAATGACCCAAAAATCATTCTCATAAAGTATCATCACTATCCGAATGTGTTTGGTCATATTTCTGTATGTCAGTTGTTGTTTCCACTTAAAATTTTGTCCATTTTAAACAAAAGAAAGACCCATTGAGAGATACCGGTCACATCATGCCTCGTATTGAGGTGGGGTTGACTCATAAATTCCTCCAACGCTCCCATGGATTGTTCTACTAAAGGATCAACACTGTCCAAATGTGTTTGGTATGATATTGATAGGCCGGTTGTTGTTTTCACTTAAAATCATGTCTATTTTAAACAAAGGAGAGACACTTTGAGTGATACCGGCCACTACATGCCTCATATTGAGGTAGAGTTGGCTCGTACACATCACCAATGGCCCATGGATCTTTATCCTAAAGGATCAACACAATCCTAATGCATTTGGTTGGATTTTCATATGTCAGTTTTTGTTTTCACTTAAAATTATATCCATTTTAAATAAAAGAGAGACACTTTGAGTGATACAGGCCACACCGAGCCTCAGATTGGGGCGGGGTTTACTCATACACGTCACCAACAGATCCATGGATTGTTCTCCTAAAGGATCAACATCATACGAATGTGTCTGGTCAGATTTTCGTATGCCAGTTGTTGTTTTCACATAATATTCTGTCAATTTTAAACAAAGGAGTGACACATTGATTGATAACAATCACACTATGCCTCAGATTGAGGCAGGGTTGACTCATACATGTCCCCAAAAAACCTAGAGATCATTATTCTAATGGATCAACACATTATGAATCTGTTTGGATAGATTTATGTAGGTTTATTATTGTATTCACTTAAAATTTTGTCCATTTTAAATAAAAGATACACACTTTGAGTGATACCGGCCACAATGTTCCTCGTATTGAGGTAGGGTTGACTCGTAAAAGTTACCAACAGACCCATGGATCCTTCCCCTAAATGACCAACACAATCAAAATTCGTTTATTTATATATGAAGGTATTTTTTAGATTTTTTTTTCTTATACAAATCTCAATGAAAAGTGGTTCATCATTCTTTCATGTTGCTAGTGCATTTCATCCGCTAAAATGGGAAAATGAATCAATGGAGAAAGGTTGTTTTATTTAATAACAATTAAAATTTTATTATGTACATTTACATACAAAAAATATTCATCTTTTGAGCCCCTTAACCCCTCTCAAAAATGACTGCCAATTGTACACATCCCCATGTCAGATCTTCATGATATTTGTGAACTATCATCCATCAAGTAAGCGACCCACTCATTTATAAACAAATCTATATAGTCGTGTGAGTATGAGGCTTTTTGGCATTCATATTAGTAATTTAAAATGTATAAATAAATAATTAATAAATAAATTAATTGAAACAGTAGTTTTTTAATACCTCTGTAGGAACACTAGTATGTTGATGAACAACGGTCTCTTTCATAAATTTACAAACATAATAACCACAATATATGTCATTTTTTTATTTTGGACACTGCAAATTTTTTTATCATTATGAGATTAAGTTAAATTTGTTGATATGTGTTTGGATAGTGAAATGTTTTTATATATACGCTGATATTTGTCTAGACGTAGTACTTGCTCGCCTCCTTATGCTTAGCCCCTTCCCTCATTACTTTTTTAGATGATAATGATATACCGCCATATCATAATAAAATCCTCAGTAAAATATAGTATAAATTATATTACATTATGTTTAGACCTAAAAAATAGTATGTAGTGTCTTACATATTCAAAAAATCCATCATGTGTGGTTAGTTTGTTGTATATCCTTGCATTGAATCCAGAAAATAAATCTTTGTATTATCCAAGTTCACCGCAATTAGTATCCAATTTTTCCTAAAAAACAAAACGGAATAAGTAATAAAAGAAGTGAAAATATAATTGATATTCTTTAATCGTAGAGTTTTACCCTTGTGTGGTTGGTATTAGGAAGAGTCTGTCATATGTAATCTTACTTTCAAATATTTTCAGCAAGCTGTTCCCTATTTCTTCCTTTTTATGGCACTAATTTAGTTAGATTTTTTGATGTGGTATGAGGAATAACGAGTCTGAATTTTGGCTCATGGGGAAATTCCTTCAACATTTTTTCAAATATACATCTGTCAATAATATAAAATTCATTTAGTCATAATTTTCACATTATATGATCTTTTAAAAAATCATTTCATGAAAACCTACTTCCTATATACATTTACAGCTGTGATTCCTATCTAACCATTTTCATTGATATCATTTAATTTTTTTTTGTAGAAACAAAAACATGACTTTCCTCTCCATATATATTCTTTTTGAAAACCAATATATGTCTACTACCACCTCTTTGCTTCATATCCACATGAATCTTTAATGCTATTAAGTGTGGATAGAGAAAATGTGGTGTTATTATACTTTTAGTATGTCCTTGGGATTGGTTGGTTAGTCCATTAGATGATTTTGAGACAACGATTCTTGTCACCCCCTTCCCTTTCTCTGTTTATAATAACATTCATTGGTTCAGACCCTTTTTTCATTAATTGTAAATGGTTTAGCTTGAGAAAAAAGGAAATAAATTCTTCTTTTCCCCATGTAATCTTAGATGTTGTGACGATAATGAAATGAATGTCCCAATATCATTTTAGACCATATGAATATCATCATCATCAAGTGGAATAGGAAGCTCTCCATTAGGCTCATGAGCTATTGTAATCGTCACTTTCAGATGATCTTTCAGAAGTGATCTGTTATGCAACTTGTCCCCTTGGTTGTTGAACAATGTAGCCCTCGTTACAAGGTGATAGGTGAGTGTTGACAGATATAAATCACATTGTGATCCTCATCCTCCTCCCACTAACTGAGAGAAACTTAAACCAAACCATGATCAAATAGAAATAAGTATAGTGAAACATTACTCAAATAGACACAACTTAAAAAATTACCAAACAGGTTTCCATATCATAGAAAGGAGAATCATTCTATAATACCCCTTATGGAAGATTAACCAAAAGGCTCATTTATGATGAACTTAAAACAACTTAAGAACATCACACCACATTACCACTCCTCACATCACAACTATGATCACATAAGATAAACCCAAAAGGGAGTATGTTAGATTAATCTAGGGACTTCCCAATATAAGAATAACCTAGTGATCTTTACACCATGACAAAACTACTTCATGTAGTAACCAAAATTAAACTTAAAAAACTACCCACAAAATATAAACCTAAAAGGTGATGTTGGAGATTTACCTAGAGTATATTGGACACACGATGGAGGGAGAGAAGAAGCATCGAGCGGTCATGGAGCCTTCTACGTTACATCGGGAGGGGATGGCGTGACCTCTAGAGGATGAGGTGCATTGGAGGAGCCACCAAACATTGTATAATAGAGGAGTAGGGTTAGTGGCGAGTATGGTTGAGAATAGAGGATTATACATAGGGTTTGCAGGGAAGAGGATCCATGGAAGGGGTTCGAGGGAGAGGATAAGGAGTACGACTAGCGGCGGACGTCCGGAAATGAGAAGATCAGGGGGGAGTTGTCACAGGGGTACAGTACCACGAGAGCTTGAGGGCGCAACAAATAGAGTATATTGTGCTCCTGATTTTATATAATATGGGACTATGATTTTATCAGCGCTAAAAAACCACTGATAAAGGGTGACCTTTATAAAAGATAAAATTTTAGCGCTCATAGAGGGATGATTTATCAGCGCTTTTCTAGAGCTAATACATGACTTGTTTATCAGCACTAGAAAGCACTAATAAAGAATCCATCTATGAGTTCTACAATTTTAGCATTTATACAGGGTTCCTTTATCATTTCTTTTTTCTTAGCTCTGATAAAATGTGGTGCTTCCCTTGACTGTTTTTGTAGTAGTGTTAACTAAGAGTTAAATAAAAAATATAAGATTAAAATGGTAACCGAACCTTTTATAAAACCTATAGGTTGAGATTATTTCGACCCATAATCACCTAATCCTATAAATAAATCATTTTTGATCCATTATAAAATAAATATTATTTTATTATAAAATAATATTTCAATCTTTTCCTAATGTTACCATCACCTCTCTTATAAAAGGGAAATTCACCTTCTCTCAAAATCACACATTCAAAGCAATTTGGCTCAGCCATCCCATGACCAAATATCTCCCCAACTTACATAAAATCCGTCTAGAGTCCTTAAATTGATCAGATAACCAACCTATGGTTCCCTTTTGATCAACACAAAAGGATTCACCTGAAGAAGAGGTAATAATTTGACCACCCACTTTCACGTTTTTTTCATCTTCCACTTCCTCTTTCTTTTTTGTTTCCATACCAAAATAATAACTCCAATACCAAATAAATACTGTGAGGAAATTATAAATAAGGTACAACCATATTCATTATTCTATCCATCCTCTAAATGACAAAGTCACCATACGTGTGTATGTACGTCTCACCGTCTCCACGTCGTGGTGTAGTTTGATATTCAAACACTTCATTATTTGGATGGGTATAATAATGAGTATAACTGATGTAAATAATAAATATAACATGTCAATGACTCTGTATATATGATATACCATCCAATTAAATACAATTTCACTATCAATATAATGATTTTTTCGCTCATGTGTAGGTATAGATTACTGTCTCCACGACCTGATGAGATTCATTCCCACGTTCACCATTATAAGATGATTATAAATATATATATTATTAATAAGTATGTAATATATGACATGATAATTCAACATGATATATATATATATATTTCTTTATGTATGTATGCACTAAAATATATCTTATTCATATACTTCCGATCAATACAATATGAAAAAGGAAACAACATTTATGTGTACGCATGGCCTACCCTCTCCATAAACGGTTCCTTCTATTTCATATATATATATATATATATATATATTATAAATATTTATATTATAAATATATATGATATATAAATCCAGGTTTATATTCAGGATGTATTTAAATCATGATCTAAATAATATGATCAAGAATTACAAGTTGAAACACGTATGATAAATAAAGCAATTATTACCCAAAATGTTAATTTATCATGGAAATCATTGTTAAATGGGTTGTATAAAGTCAGAAATGAATCTTGTATGATATTATAATTATTAATATGGTTCTTGTATAATGTAATAACATACTATTGTCATTATAAATGAGGTTAAACGCACCATTGACCAAAGGAAAGTGCAAGGTAAGGTTATTTTCTGAATCTCATTATTATCCGAGATTGTTTATGTTTAAGTATTTACTTGGATGAATTTACCATCAATACACATATTTAATAAAAATAATTCAAAATTAATATTTAAATGATTCATGAGAGGGTCTATTTAACTATATCATCATTTTAAATGTTTTAAATATTTATCTTTCCAAATCCTTTTAATTAATGTCTAGGTTTTCAAAATGATTTTAAGTATTTATTTATACGAACATGAATTATTTAAAATCATAATTATTTTCAAAAGTTTCAAAGTGGTATGGGATAATTTGATTCAAAAATCACTTTTAAATTACTTTTTATAAAGGTGTTACTTTTAAATGTTTTCATAAAAAGGGATATTTCTCTCAATGATTTTTACAAATCATTTTCATCTATGTCAACTTCATTTGATTGATTTTAAACTTGTTTGAAGTTAATTTTTTTTGATACAAATATTCTAAATTGTATTGAATCTTTTGTGATATATTTGACTATGCATGTGTTATTTTTATACCATTCATTTATTATGGTTAAAATATTGACATTTATTATGCTAGTTTTAATACGAATTATTATGTTATGTTTCAACCTTTTTATATGAGGAATATATTGGACATTGTAAGTGACGGGTGGAGCCTTCTATAGCTCTTCAGTGCATCAGTTGGTCTCATTAGACAATTATATGTGGAATGGGATAAGGATTTTCCCAAATTTGATATATGGTTTTGGCTATGGCCTTAATCATTTTGAGACGTTTTGGTTGAGGCCTTGACAAAATTTTTCAGATTTTCTAGAATTATGCATTCCCTAATTATGAAAATATTATTAATGGTTCATGTGGTTTTTTGACTGTTAGAATACCCATCGATATGTTTTATTATGGAATTATTTTCTCATCTCATACTACTTCCATAAAGTGTCGATGTTTATTATTTGTAAATGAATGTTTTTTAAATTATTCACCATGCCTAATGTTTAGGTTATCTTCTACTGTATTTATTACCCATATTGAGTGTCTGAGCTCACCACTTTCTTATGTTTTATTTTCCTAGGATTCTAAGAAGTGAATTATGATTGATATTCAGGGTTAAGATAGGGGAATAATGGTGTTCTAAAAGGATCATTTATGTTGTGTTTTATTTTCTATGATGTAATATATTTTTCATGAATGTATTATATCTTCCCAGAATGCTAAACTGATTGGTCTTCTGGGAATTGATTCCTTGTGATCATGGTAATGCACTAAAGTAGTGCACTGACTCTAGAAAACTGGGTTCGGGGCGTTACAGTATTGGATGGTAAGATGGTAGATATGATATTATTAATATAGAATTATAATTGTTCCATATATATCATATTTAACAATTAAACCCATCATAATAACCATACATAAATTTTGGTGATATAAAATGAATTGGATAGCTATTTAGAGATGATATGGTGTATATACGGAGGAGTGATACATTCACTTCTTATTTGATCAGAAAGATGGTCTATATTGGTTTTTTAATAATCAAAATAACACTTAATAATATTTAGGATATTCAATTTATTATTTTATGGGAATTTTCACAGATTAGGAGGAAGAAAATAATAGTAGAAAAAAATTGTGATATGTAAGTGTGATTAACTCTTGTTTAGAACAACTCCATTAGATCTCCAATAAAGGTCTCCAGGGTTAGACTATTGCAAATACCAAAACCTCTTATGCTTATAAATTAATTTATATAATTGAAATTATCATATTTTTCTTGTTCTATAATGATCAATATAGTGTTAATAACTGAGGTAAGAGTTCCCATTTTTTAAATGAGGCGAGGGAAAATTTTGTAATTTATCATATGATTAAATTATAATAAATTATTTCTCAATAATAATGACACCAAATTTCCAAGGATTATAAGGTAAGATATGATTCTTTTGTAATCTCATCAACTAATATAATTTTAGACATGTTTTGTGGTAATTTTAATCCTAATCAATTTGATTAACCACTAGTTTACCCATTCTAATCTTAACTATAATAACAAAAAATTTATTAATAAGGGATGCTATTTTTACCAATAAGGGGAATATTATAAAATTAATGGCTAATTAATGAATCATTATAGAATATAAGAACCTAATTTTATTTTTAATGATTTTAAATTATTATTAAAAAAATTAATGAAATAATATTTTAATAAAATATCATAATTATCAATTTTTTGACTATTAATTTAATTGAATTTGAAATACATAAAAAAATGGGGAATTCAAATATATTTCTTTAAATACTCCAAAATATTCCAAATAGATCTAAAATCATTATAGTTCACATTAAATCAATCAATCCATATCACATTTTTTTAAAAAAACATTTATTATATATATATATACATATTAATGGTGAAATACATCATTCGTATTGAATATGTAATTAAGATCACTATATAATTACTAAAATTGAAAATAAATTTATTTAATAAAATAATTTTATTATTATAAAAATAAAAACTTTTACTATTTCCTAAATTAAATTTTTTTCCTATGTGGACACCGAAGGTATATTAAAAATAATGAATCATATATTCTCTCTTTCATAGATTTAAGAAATATATAAATCATTTTTTAATGAAAAATTAAATTTAAAAAATTATTGCTATCTTATTAATGTTATAATTATATTTATACAATAAGAAAATGGATGAATAATTATGGCCCTTTCATTTATTCTTAATTAAGATTAGCTTGTATTACCCTTTTTCAAGGTGAATCATTTTAGCATGATAACTACCAATTTTAACCAAAAATAAATGGGGAAAATATAAAAATTATGAACCTATTAATTATAAATTTTTAATAAAATAAATATAATTCAATAACAATAAATTTATGAACATAATATTTATGTATGTGGGGAAAATGTGACCAAATTTTATATTTAAAAAATATATAATTTTAAGAAGTATACAGGATATATTCATGTCTATTGCCTAGAAAAATAATTTTTTTGAATATTAAAATTAATTAATCAGAATAATATTACATATATATCATTAAAATAGTTCAATAATACTGATTAATTTAATAATAAAATAAAATCCAAAAACATATACAAATTTTCCTAGAGAACACCAGTTTTACTTTCAAATGATTTTTGTTTTTAATTATAATATTCGATAATTAATAAATTAATTTGATAATATTGACTACCATAGAATTTTAATAATTTAATTATTACTATTAATAATGTCCGACAGAAGGACTATATGATAACATATACATAATAATTTAATAATGTAATGTAGTGACATCCCAACCCAGATTCCACTTAAACAGTGCCCTCGAGTCGATATTCCACATGGCCTTAATAAAACGTACCCATACACCAAAGGCTACTGACTAACAGTGGGGTCCTAGGATGTGTCCTTGGGGAGACTATTCATTCTTATTAGATTTGTAAAATGGTATGAAAACCCAATAACTAAATAGTTGAAGCATATCAATAATGGATAAGACAATGGATGAGCTAATAAACTACTAGACCAATAACCCACCTTAGAGGAAGGATAAATAATCATCCAAGAAATAAAAAATATTCAATTTGGTACATAAATCACAAAAATATATTAGATAATGTCATTTATTTACTAAAATAGTGAAAATATATATACATGGCTATAAAAAAATTCATAGTATACAGAAAAATCAAAATGAAAAAAAATCTCTTTTAGTATCCCGAGCTATGGTTTGATAAAATTTTACCACGATCCCATCATATGTCATGAATGATATCACATATTTGTATGTGGATGCATCCCATTATCTAAAATTACAACAATATAGTCTTCCTGGATACCATAATTGGAATTTATTGGGTATGAGAAAAACACAATAGGTTTCCACCAATGATGTCTATAAATATCCAGTCTGTGTATTTAACGTTGAAGTGTGCATATTTAATAATAAGTAATCGGAACATGAAATGGGCCAACTCTAATACCTAAAGGAAACCATGATAAAAGTACCTACTTTGGTCTATACCAGAATTTCTCTGAAAATGTTATAAGGAAATCAAGGCCTAGTATCATTGTAGTAGGGGAATCCTTGCTCGATATCAACATAAATGGATTTCATGAACATTATGACAGTATCGGGACTCAAGTCTTTGAATCAAAATAATAGGGGATTATATTATCATTATCACAAGAATAAGAGAAACCATTACCATTATCACAATATGGTTCATCAGACACATATATCACATTTATAAAAGATTTTTATGCCCATGTCACATATAGTAATGCCATACCTGATGTCACATTAATGATATTTTATGATCATATCATAAAACAAAGGACTTATTGGAGAATATCATAGTAAGGGTCACCATACCAATATCTCATATAGGCACACCATGCAATTATCGCAATATTATTGGGACTCCATTCCCATTTCGTTATTATTCAAAAAGGGTAATCATGCCCATTAATTATTATTCATAAGAGGATCAACATTCCAATACACAAATAGTGATAGATAAACATTTTCATTAATATGAACCAATATAGAATACATAAATCACTTACATTTGTTAATAACAAGGGAATAAACATTGTTCCATTTAATTAGGTTTCATTTTTTGTACCACTCAACTCCATTAAATTTATTTTTAGATGGTAAGCGTGTTATCCATTCTACAACATAATAATTTCCCATTTCACTTATGATATCACATATTAGAATTTTTTCCAAGACCATTTAGGATATGGGTTTTCTATTTATCCTATTATAACCAGAATGAAAATTTGATCATCTCACCTGAAGGGGTGATGATGAATGAAGGGGGCCTAAGAAGGACGTAATGTTTTTAATCAATGAAACTATGTTAAAGGACATTTAATTTCAGGGAAACAGATGGTGAAAAAACATATGGCACAATAACACATATCATATAACATCCTTACTTGAAAGATAAATACTAGACCAAAATCCTAAATATTGTTGTACAATCCTCATCTAGAATCAACCTATTGTTTTTACTAAAAAGAGATACAATATAAGAACATATGAACACATTGAAAATAGGGCCTACACACATACAATAATGTAACTCCGTCGAGATGAACAATAATGAAAAATATAGAATGATTAATGAGAATCCAACCAATAGGAATAAAATTAGGCCAACGGTTCTCAAATCTGAAATTTGATGAAAAAGTTATAGAAGAACCCATATTAGGGAGGTTTGGGATCACATATTGAAACATTAATCCCTTCTCAATATATAATGAAATAAAAAGGAAGGGGTTAGTTTAATTATAATTTATGGACATATTCATCATTACAACCCAAAAATGGGGGCACGAAGATTATGTATATAGTCAGAAAACCCACGCAACAATCATGAATGGATCACTATATAAGGAGGGTATCATATGGTTAGGCCAGCTGGTTAGAAAACCACTTGGTCAACCATGTATCTCATATCTGCTATATTTTTATACTATACATATATGGGTGTTCATCCTAATATGCATACATTCCTCAAACATTGAATCCCCTACTTCTCACAATCATGACCTGCATTATTATGCATAAATGAGTGATCTATCCTTCATGGTTTCTCCAAACCATGCAAGAATTATTTTCATAAAGCCTGGTTTATGAGCTATAGGCATGCTCCAAACTTCCCCAAAACACCCATGATATTTTTAGGTATCCATATTAGGTTTGAACAAATAATTTACATTGTAATTTAAATGATCCATACCTTGTATAGAAATAGTGGTCTTACAAATTCTATTCATCTATACTTATTGTTTTCTGTGACAAAAGATATAAAATATGTCTAATTTTTTAAGGGGAAATATTTCATAAAAAACAATTCGTGTTACATGATAGCAGCTTAGTTGGGGAAAACCTGGTTTCTTTTGAACTTTGTACCTAATAAAATGATACTTGGTACCCAATCAAACTATACTAAAACCACCATGAAATGAATAAAATTTTTTCTATAAAAATACCTTCAATAAAATATTCAAAATCACAACCATTAAATAATATTTTTTAGATTTAGAGAATAAAAATGTTCACTCCCTTAATTAAATTCGCAGAACTCGCTCAAGGTAATACATTTATCACAATTCAATAATGACACAAATACTTGATTACTTTATATTATATTAAAATTTATAATTTAGGATTATGTTTACAATTTGTGGTTCTCTCATGATTTTTTATTTTTCATGATTCCTGTGGATGATATATGTCATGAATTCATCTAGAAAAATCGTCAAATATATCATAAAAACTAGTAATTACTAGTTTCTCCTTTTAGGAATTTTGAGCATGATGTTTGTTATGCAATGACCCTGAATGTGCTACGATGAGAGACAATTAATATGGTAATTTTTCATTAGGGTTAACCAAGATAAAACTAAATATTGTCACACCATGATGTAACCTAGGGATTGATTCCTCAATTTCGAAAACTGTTTCAATGGAATGATATAGGACAACACAACCCCAACACTGTACAGTCTAAATTCCTTAATCATATGAAACCTCACATTTTGTTGTTATATATCCTCATAAAACAATATTTTTTGTAAATTTTATTATGCTCATATATTTTTTTTGGGGGTATAACCCCCTTAGTCTATTCATGTAGTTTGGATGATTGTAGGATATAATCCATGGGTTTATCCTCTCACTTATCCATTGATTTTGAACTATTACCCACTACTTTTTGACCACATATTCTCTATAAAACAACCATTCTCTTTTATGCCTCCCCATCCTTTCCCTATTAGTGACAATCATTTTTCGTAGTTGAATTTGATGAACAATAGAACCTGTTATTGAATAAAATAACATTTTAGTTGGTTTGATCGTTTATTTTTGGGAATATTGGATTTATCGAGAATGTATCCTTTAATAGATGGTTCTTTTCCAATTTATGATTAATTTTGTAACATTATTTTAACTGAACATGGCATGTTTCTTTTTTCTACACATTAATTTTACAATTCATCAAATTAGTGTTTCGGTTAGTATTTCATTATGATGAAATTAAAGCAATAACTTACGAAATTAATGGTTTATAGAATATTTTTAATGATATCAATGCATTGAATTAATGATGGATTTAATGGACTTATTTCATTTATTTAATAATTATTTTGATTCCTTAAATATATTTATAAAAATTCTCAACATTCTCATTATTTTGAATGTAATGGTTTTACATAGGTGTATGATAACATTTTAGTTTTTATGATGTGATGTTGACTATTTGAAAGTGTTGGTTTCTTAAAGTGATGTATATGAAATGCATTTAATTATTTGAAGACATATTAGTATAGTGTAAATAATAATGTTCTTTTAAAGGATAGTGTCGAATTCCCACTATATCATATAGTATTTTTCAAAATTGAGTATCAAAATATGATGAGAAAACTATGCAACCAAAAATAGTCTTGAAAGGCCTAATGGTAAAATCATAAAAGAAGCCATTCATGTTTCTTGTGATACACCCATTTAAGCACAATTGATGTAATATTCACGATGTGGATTACACCCAATTATGTGATCATTTTTTTAAATGATATGGATGTTGTAACAATAAATTTTTCTTAACTTTGAATCTATTGTTATATGTGATTTTTTTATTATATTTAGAGGATGTGTTTTTAAATGTCTTTTAATTCAATATTCCTTCACACCAATTTAATTTATTTCATTAGAATCCTAGGATGAAATGTATATATTAGTGTAGTTATACAATAGTTAAATTTTTGAACTAGTTAGTGGAAAATTTTGTGTTATTCTACAGTTAAGGGATGGTGGCCCTTTTAGAAAAAGGGATTTTGGGATAGATTATATTCCATTAAATGGATGGATAATTCAGCTTGTATAGTCCAATTAGACTGGATATCAGAAATATAGTTTATGTGAGGTTGTCGTAGGGTTTATAAATTTGAGGTTCAAGAATATATTAGTTGTATCATTGAGAGTTTCACATCATACCCATATCTTATTTATAATGATTTTAGGGGATTTTTTTTCGTTACATATTTTTTTATGTTGTCATTTGATTTGATTATATTGAATAATTTCTTGACCATTTATATTTATTATGTGTCAATAATTTCTCGTTCTATCATTGTGTTTATTATTTGAATCATTTTTATTGTTGTTTTACATAAAAACATAGTTATAAAAATATTTAAAATATTTGGTTCTATCAGAAAAATGGAATTACTTTTTGGGAAGATGAGGCTTTGGATCATTACTTACATTGAATGGATTAAAAAGGGTTTTAAATTTTTTTTAAAGATTTAATGTTCCTATTTCAACATTTTTACAATTTTTTTCTTATGTGATGGATCTACCCATTTTTTATATATAATTGGTCGATATTTTTTTAAAAGGGGTAGTGTATATTTTTTGTTTTCATAAACCGTGAATGTGTGAAACTCCATTTAATATTATATTCCAAAATATAATTTATTCAATGTTTTATATAAGGAATATTTAGTAATAATCAGTGAACTCTATCATATCGTTTATCATATACATTACATATTCAACAGTGTGGGTGTAAATAATGAAATCATTTTTCACTAATGTGCCTTGGTTTTTTATATCATTTTTTGAGTTTTACTTTAGTCTATATAGAATTTAATGGGGATGTTTTTTTTTGATAGTGGATCATGAAGAATATTTTTAGTAGTGATTCACACATCTGTTTTCAATTTTGAAATTCTTATATCAACCTATTTGGATCGATATTCTTTATTACAGTTCCTTGTTTTTAGACCATCTGTTGGTTCTACATCCAATGAGTTTTATTCCATGATTTTCATTTATTTAAAGTAATATATATACAAATTTAAATATTATATTCAATAGATTATGTTTCATTTTGGTGTTTATGATACATATTCCGTGTTTAGTTTGTTATTTTATTTTAAATTTTTTATTTCATGATGATGGAGAAATAAAATATTAATATTTTGTTGTAATTGTTTTTTATTTTACTATACTAATTTATAATATTATAAATATTTCAAATCATTACTAGAAATTTATTATTATTTCCTAGGCACTACCTTTAGGCACATGGAGATGAGGAATACACTTCAGGACCACTAACGTGTACTACTATATGACTATTCAGTTAAGCTAAATCTAGCTCATTATAAATTCCCTCAATGGTTTAATTCTTCAATATCCTTGGATCTTTATGATCTCCTTTTTTAATTTTGTAGAGCTCATATTGGAATGTCATAACCTGAATGGTATCTATGTATAGAGTATAGAATGTTATTTCTCACCCCAAATCTAAGGATTTAATAAGGTTTTCGGATTCATATTATATTTTAATTATTTATGACGGATTATTCATTAAAATGATTTTTTTGTTCTTTCATGGGGACGTATATTATTTTATTGATATTTCATCTAGTTTTTAGTTGAAAATAAAATAATTAATAAAATTTTATTGTTATTATATATAACGTGAAAACCCATGAAGATAATACACACTCGATTCTAGAAACATTTGAGATATGGTTTCATGATTCACACATAGTGTATTAGATTAGTGATCCATGTATTGTTATTTTCCACCATATTTGGGTATATTAAATATATTATTTATTTATTTATTTATTGTTGGGTTGCCAAATATAATGGAAAATGAATAAATGAGTGTATTTTGTTGGATTTCAATTTTTTTAGAATTTGGTTGATGTTTGTGATCTGATACTTCTTATTTAATTTTCGTTAAATTAATTCTGTGTTAAACCTATTTATTTTATAAAATAAATTAGTTTTAAAACCAAATTATTTAGTTTTTTAAAAAATGAATTTGGGTTACATGATATGTTTTGAGAAATGAATAATATCCTTTTAAAATTTATGATTTTCTATTATCTCAAAAAATGTTTTTTATATTCCATTATAAACCATGTAGAATGTATTTGATAATGTTTTCATGAATGGTTTGTTTTATGATGATGGTAGTGTAGTTACATGATATATTTTTAATGGTTGGGTTGTATTGAAATAATAATAGGTTCATAAAAATATTTTTAAAATAATTGGTAATAAGAGATGAATTTTTTGATTAAGAACATATTATAAATAGATTTCTTTTACAAATAACTTGAATTAACTTCATGGGATATTTTTTCTTGGAAATGATTAGTTTTTAAAAATTTATATATTGACGTGTTGATTTGGTTATTATGAAGATTTGGTGAATTTGTTTAATTATTTTATTTATATTTTAATCTTTCCATGATGTCTAATTTTGTATTTTTTCCTTACTGTATATTGGTAATGCTTTCCCTGACAGATAAATATGAAATAGATGGGTTCATATGTCCTGTTATTGATCTAATCTTCTTAAATTGGAGTTTTTTTGGAAATACGAGATTATAATATTATTAAATATCTTTTTTTAATTAACATTAATTTATTTATACCAGTGTTTTAATTGAGTTTGATAACCATATATTTGAGTTAGTGTTTGTATATTAAAAGAATACCATTTCTAAACTAGAAAATATTAATTATTTGGAAGTATTATTGTTAGTTTATATACAAGTACTTTTTGAGTTCAAAATATATTAATTTAATGGAGATTTATGGTATAATAAATATTTGGAGGAAAAATTATTTTTATTTGTCTACTCGATGAGTTTAAAAGAGTTCATGTTTTGAGGTGTCATCCTCTTGGTGTTCTATATAGTAACCCAGTTTCTAAATTTTTATTTTGAGTGGTTCTTATACATGACAATCATTATTTTCAAAATTTATATTATCTATTAGACTCATTTTTGAACCTAGGAAGATGATGGGAATTGGTTCTAGGTGGGTGAACACTTGAAACTCTTGGGACCATTCATGGGTAACTAGAATTAGTGTCACGTTATTGTATCTAATACCTTATTAGTGACTAAGGATAACCTTTATAAGTTCTCTGTGAGTTGGAGTTTGAGTATTAATGTCATATGTTACCCAATTATTCAGTATGATGACCCATGGTGGAAGCCATGTTGTATCATACTAAATTGTGACTATGATTTTTTTATTCTTTAGTATTGGTTGGATTTGGTGGACATAAATTTGGATGCATCTTATCATATAGTAATTTAGATGATTATCTAGTTGTGATTTACCATTGGGATTTCTATTTTGATTCTCATATGTATTCATAGGATATTAGTGATGTATTTTCGTAAATCATAAAATTTTTTATTTGAAATTTATTCATAACATATGACACGTCTCAATTATCAATATTTATTATTTTTTGTTATTATTTGTTATTTATCCATGGATATGGTTGGACATATATATAGAATTATCATGTTGTTTTTGAAATGTAATTACCAATTTTCAATGTTATTTTGGATGTTCTAAATTTTGATCCACATTCTATAAAACTCTTTTCATGAGGTGTTTTTTTGGATTTGATTCATTTATATTCTACTTTTACAAAATACTTTCTCGAGGATGAAAGTAGTATGATAATTTGAATTATAACATCCCCGTGTAATTATATAATATTATAATATTTTATATTACATTTTTTATTCTCTCTTGATTTATTGTTGTTTATGATGTTTTGGGAGGTTTCATTTTTGGTCATAATCATGTCACACCAAGATAGGGGTTATCACATAGTGACTAATACATTTTTCCTTTACATAACATTAGTATTGAAGTACATTTCACTACAACGATGTATGTTATATTTTGAGGAGACCCATGTAGTAAATTTATTTATCTAGGGTGTGTGGTTTATTTTTACTATTAAGTTCTATGTTAGGATTCAACCCTTGAATTGGTGCCTCAGTCCTACTAGGGATTTCATGTAATTACATAGGGTTTCATATACAATAGAAGTTATGGGATGAAGGTCATCTCACCATGAAATAGAGAATCACATTGTGATGTTGCTGAGGAATAATTTTCATTGTTTTTAATTTGATATTATATGTTTGTTTAATTTTTTGGCGTTAGACATTATTCTTCTCTACATTTCATTTCATGTAATATGTGGCATGTCCTACAAATTTATCCACTTATAACTACATTTATTTTAATGTATTATATATATTTTTCAAGAGGATTGAGGTGGTAAAACCCTATATATTACTTATTAATTACAAAACCTTTCTTTTACACTCATTTTCTATTAGTGTGTTCATTTATCATGAATTATTAGGGATATGTGGGCAAATAAGAAGGCCGGGTTTGTTAAAACCTAGGGTTTAGGGATTTTAGTTTTTGTAAAGGGTGTCTCCTTAGTTGGAACTTTTTTTTATAAAGGTGGAGTAACAAGACATTACTTTTCTTTAATTTGGTACCAATTTTTCTTCTTAATTCCATTATTTAACATGTTATGAAATGAGTCTTTTTTTCAAAATTTGTTTTCTTATAAATTCATATATATTTATGATTCTCGTAAAGGGGTTTTAAGAGAGTTTTAATGATTCACATGCATGAAATGTAAGTGAATTTTAATGGATTTATGTCATTGATTTTATAATTACCATTACAAATTCCATGAGTTTTTTATTATTCCAACTAATTACCCTTAACTGAAACTAAGGGATTTATATAAATGTATTATTCATGTTTCATTTTAGTACATTACATTAGGAAATTGCAATGGATGTTTTTGAAATGGGATGTGTTTGTGTCACTAGTTAAATGGACTGAGGTCTTACTAGAATCATGGAAACAATCATTTGATTTCAAAGGAATGTGGTCATTAAAAAGGATTTTTTTTTATTTCCATGGGAATATGAGATGTATTCTGATCCCTTAAATATTTGGAATGACCTAGTTCGCATAATATAAAAATATTTATGTTTATTAATCATAATGACCCAAATTGTGAGTATATAATGAATAATTATTGATGTTTATTATAACCCTCAGGGGAATGATTTTTATAATAATCTCATCTAGAATATATTAAAGGGGTTTTTTATGGGTATGTTGTTTTAGGCGAGATAATATAATATTATTGCTGTTGAAAACCATTATTTGATAATCATGCGACTCATTTCTGTATCAACTAAAATTTAATGACTTCATGAGATTCATTGGAAACCCTATTAATATTTTGAGACTGATAAAATAGTTTTATTTTCAAATCTCTATATTACCCTATTTAAATTGTTCTCTAGCACAGGGTTTATTCCCCATGGAGTCGAAGGGAAAATGGTATTTATTATGTGGAATAAAAGAGACATGTTATTTGACATTGATATACAATTATACTAAATTAATGTTAAAAATTTTTCCTTAATGAGGGTGCAATTATTTCAAATTATTTTTTTAGAATTTATTACATGAGTCTCAAGTATATTCATGTCATAATTGATTGTAATTAATGAGGATTTTAGGGGTTCATTCTATACACATATAATATAAATCCTATTTTACTATCTGATTATGTTGAATAATTTGTAGACAATTTAATATTATTAGTACTCATTAATATAGAAGATATTTACTATAATTTATTTTTTATTAAGTTATCATTCTATTTTACTTTCAAAATAATTTTTAAAATTGTTTAGAAAGTGTGATTTTAATTTATAAAGGGTAATATTTATTTTCAATATGGGGTTTAGGAATATTTTAAATTTTTATAATTTTTTTTGTATTTCATTCATAGATTTAAACATTCTCTTATTCTTATTTCAAATATTATTTCCAATGTGTTTCTTAAATCATTTTTTGTATAATTTGAGAATGTTTTTCTAAAATGTGTAAATCATGTGATTTTTTTCTGATTAATTCTTTTCATTAAATACATATTTCAGTTTTAAATGAAATAAAAATTTATGAAAGGGTATATGTATAGGATTAAATATACTATTTGGCGAAATAATATTGTAATTATTTTGTTCACACAAATATATAAACATGTGTAGTTATATATGTAATTACTAAATTTAATTATAGTGGGTAATATTTTTATCATGTTTATTAAGGATCAGTTTAGTGTATTGATGGATGATTTGGGATTTTATGGTGATTCTTGGTCAAATGGTATTGGTATTCATTTTATTAATATTTTTTATTTTTTGAAACTAAATTACAAACAATATTAGAAAAATATGCTTTATTATAGTGTCTTATTTTTAGTTCAAGTGATTTATAAGATCCCATTGCATGTTATTAAATGATGTTCAGATATTTAAATTTATTTATATAAAAATGGAAATAGAAACATCCATATATTATTTCTTAATTGGATATTTATACTATTTATTCCTTATTTGGACAGTTTTTTTATTTGGATCAGGAGATCTATCCTAGAATCCAAAAGGTGTTGGGGAGAGCTCCCAATTTATTAGGGGGAAATTCCTCTCACCACTTGTGTAATTTTTGATACCTCAATTGGTGGTAGATCTCAACTATAAGGTGGGGCCTAAGATACCATCTAATTCTTATTTATCATAGTTTTCAAGGGCATCATACCCTCCTTCCAACTCGATATATCTTCTCTCTTAGGTTCCTAAACTCATAATCTCTCCAAATGAATCAGAATAATTGAGGGTTTCACCTATGTTCAATTTATTTCATTCTAAATTCCATTAGGATTATATGATTCATTTTTATACAATAGTGGAATCTTTTTTTCAGAATATATAATAATGTGCATTATCAACCACTTTGTGACTTCCTCTAGGGGGTTTGAGTGAGTGATAGTTTTTAGGGTCTATTATATTTTCCAATTCAATATTAATGTATTTTCAAAAAACATATCTTCATGGTCATGGTCATGAGGGTAATTTAGGAGTAATAATTCCCTTTCCTCATCTTTCCATACAATATTAATTTCTATTGGGGATATGATTATAATCCCTCATCATTGTAGATTGAGTTTCCTAGTACTCCCTCTCCTTTTTATTATCCTAGGTTATTAATTGGGATTGAGGTATTTATTTTCTGTATCTTGTGAGATAATGAATTTACTGATAATTTGTTACATACATGGTGTACCCATGTATACACTGAAATAAATTTTTCATGTATTAGTAAACATCACATTTGGATGTCGGTGGGGTGGAAGTCATTTTCTAGAAACTTTCCCATTTAATATAGTTTTCTTTATTATTATTATAATTAATTTCACAATGAGTTTTAGAAATTTGAATATCATCAGCGTGGAGGTCTTCATCAAAGATTTATTTCCCCAAATCGAGATGATATGGTGGAAATTTCTATATATATATAATATTGTCTTATTATGCCTCAAAAATATGACAGAGAACTATATTTCCCTACCATCCATTCTCTACTCTAAAAAACCCCTAGCAACCTACTGAAATTTCCATGTTTTAGAAGCCACCTAGAGGCACCCCGTATCTATTTGGTCACATGGACTCAAGAGAATTTCCCTAAACTCCAATGGCTACCGACTAGAAGTGAGGGCCTTGGGATTAAATTTGTCGAACCTATTCCCTCATTGAAGAGAAACACAAAAGAAGGGAGACAAATACACAACATCAGAAGCAGAAAATACACCAACAATAGTAATAACCAAAGACTGGAATAACAAAAAATTGAATTACATTTATAAATGATGCATGGAATATGTGTCTAGGAAAGCATCCAAAAAAATCACAACAATGGAATACAAACAGTAATAAACCAAAGTAAAAAAATGAAACAAATAAAAATCTCCACAGCATCGCAATACTAATCTTGGTCCCATGCTCACCATCCCCACAGCAAGTCAAGTACCGGAAGTAGATGGGCTCTTGCCTTTTTCTATACCTGAATCAATATGTTTCGTTTGGGCCCAAAAGAACGGCCCTAATAGGTTGTGAGACTAAAACCTAGTAGGAAACCACCAAAATCTATATGCCTTATAGTCAGTGAATATATGCTAGGTAAAAGTACAGAAGCTATAAAAAAGAAAGTACTCAGCAGATATCAATTCCACATATCAAAAGAAACAAATCAGGCACGGTAACCATCTAGGAAGTGCACACAACCTATCCCCTCTAGTTTTTTTTAAGAATATATAAGGACTCTTTAAGGAAGCACTCACATTCAATTCCCCATATAGTCAAAAGTAATTCAAGACTCTGTGAGGAAGCTCACACGATCAATTCACCTTATAGTCTAAGGAAATTCAAGGACTCTATGAGGAATATCACACAGTCAATTCTCTTTATAGCCCCAAGGTCAATGATGCTCTGAGGAAGTTCAATCTGTCAATTCCCCATATAGCCCCAAGTGATTCAAATACTCTCTATGGAAGATCACTCGGTCAATTCCCCTTATAATCTAAAGTTATCAAAGACTCTATGAGGAAGCTCACTCGGTCAATTCCCCTTATAGTATAAAGTGATCAATGAATCTCAAAGGAATATCACTCGATCAATTACCCTTGTAGTCTACTATGCTAGGTTATCATGGACCTGTGTAGGTAAACTATAATAGAAATGAAAAAATAGCCCAGGTAAACCTCAATAACTACTTGGCTAATCAGTCTACAACATATCAAGAATGTCATAATACAAACACTCCACTCTACAGCACTAGGCATGGAAAACAGGCAAGGCAGCCGAACAGGCTAGGTAGACCAACGGTCGTAAACATAACATGCATGGTAAACACATCCAAATAATAGCAATAACCCCTATTCATATCCAATTAACCTCTATACAATCATATAGTCATGTCATACAATCAATTGTGGGAAAAAAGTAAACATGAAATACCTCGTTCAAGAGTATCGGTCAAAATTGCACATAATACTCAAAGACATTCAACAGAAAGGCAAAAACCACATACCTTGGCATTGGGAGATCGATATACTCCGGATTCGGCCATTGGATCGACCGAGAATGTGGTATATCTACAAAAATGTCTAAAACATTCAACCCATGGTATCTCATAAGAGAGAAGAAATCAGAAGATAGTGCTCTAGGAGAAAAGAGAACACATCGATGTGATTCCGATGTAACCCATGGTGTTATATTCAGAGGACGGACGCTCGCTCTAGGGTTTGTCGAAGATCTGCGGCCATAAAATGCTCTCAGTCCAACAATACTGAGAAGGAGAGTTTTCTGTATATTAGACGCGACCTCAGTGTGTTTAATGAAAAAACATTAAGTACAAAACATGTACTTTCGAAGTACATGGTGTGTACTCGCCGTTTCTGTACTCCACTTTAGGCAGCCTCTAGGTCACCCACAAGGCTCTGTGCATGTCCACTACCCCACCAGCACCCGGCTACCTAGGGTAACCAATTACATGACGTGTACTCATAAAGTACACGTAATGTACTTCAATAAATTATAGAGTTTACTCTTTTTCTCATAAACGAAATGAAAAGTATAAAAATACATAAAAAGTAGATCTAGGTTCTTACTAACTTACCCTGTTAAAAAAAATCTTCCCAGAATTACTGTAGTGTAGCAGAGAAGAAGAAACCCCAAACAGCTCTGGACACTGTGCTCGTACATCAGCCTCCCTCTCCCAAGTCTCGTCTTGAACTCGGTCATGCTTCCATAGCACCCGTACCAGTGGAACAGACCGGCCATGGAGAACCTTTCTACTGTGATCAACAATCTAGATAGGATGAACTTAGAACGACGCAACCACTTCAAGCTCGACCTCCTCAGTTTGAATGACATGAGATAAGTCTAAAATGTAACGTCGGAGCTGGGAAATGTGAAAACTGTCATGCATATCCTGATACCTCTGGGGTAACTGTAAAAGATGGGAAACTAGCCCAACTCCCTCCACAAAATCAAATGACCCAACATACCATTGTGAAAGCTTACCATGTCTCCTAATTATTCTCTGCCCCAACCATATTTTGACACGCAGGAAAACCTGATCCCCCACATCGAACTCCATAGTTCATCTCTACTGATCAACGTAAAAAACTATCGAGATTGTGCAGTAGAAATCCTCTTCCGACTCAACTCTATCTTCTTTGTGGTTTCCTGAACAATATGAGGTACCAAGAAAAGAAGCCTCACTTTCCTCCTGCCAACTTAAGGGTGATCGGTTTGGCCTACCGTACAAGGCCTCAAGAGGTTCTATCTGAGTAGTTTCATGAATACTATTATTGTGTGCAAACTTCACAACAGGTATATGCTTCTTCCAAGAACCTCCAAAATCTAGGATGCATGCTCGGAGAATATCCTCAAGAACCTGAATCGTACGCTCAGACTGGCCATCTGTCTGGGGGTAGTATGATGTACTCAAAATTACAAGTGTACCCAAGGCCTTTTGAAGCCCCTTATAGACCCGAGAAGTAAAACATGCATCCCTATCCGAAACAATGGAGTGTGGAACTCCTTGCAGACGTACAATCTCAATGATGTAAAACTGTCCCAGCTCATCACACTAAAGGTCTCCTTGATCGACAAGAAGTGGGAAACCATCATGAGTCTGTCAATGAGAACTTAATTGCATCATTCCGTCGAGGCGACCTCAGCAACCCTGGTATGAAATCCATCACGACGTCATTCCACTTCCACTCATGAATTGGTAAATGCTGTAAAAGTTGTGCTGGTTGATGATGCTCTGCCTTCAACTTCTAACAAGTGGAACACCTCAGGATGAAACCAAAAACATCTACCTTCATACCTGGCCACCAATATTGATAGTGTAGATCATGATACATATTAGTGACACCAGGATGAACTCTCCAGACTAAGGAATGAAAATCCAGCATTAACTCATCACGTATATCTGCCGGCACCCATGCACGCCCCTGGAAACAGAAGATCTCATACCCATTTACTTTCCATCCAGGAATAGGGTCCTCTCATGACACACTCTCTCGTAGGACTAGGCCTTTTGAATCTGATAGTTGCCTCATTCACACTCGATCACAAAGAGTAGAGGTAACAACTAGAGAAGAAATAATCTTCTGCCCCTGACTGTTGTGCACCACCAAATGCATCTCATAGAATAGAGCCATAAGCTTCCACTCACCGATGGCCTCCAGAACTTCATGTATCTGTGTACTCCTACTCAATGCATCAACCACTGCATTGCATTTCCCTGGCGTATAGACAAGATCAACGTCAAAGGACTGAAGGTACTCAACCCACCATCGCTGTCTCAAATTCAGATCATACTGAGGGAAAATGCGAGATGTGTGTGGTTGGTGAAGACCACATAATGGTCTCCTAGAAGATAATGTCTCCAACAGCGTAAGGCATGAACAACTGTCACCAACTCAAGATCATGCATCACGTAATTCCTCTCATGTGGCCTCGACTACCAAGAATCATATGTAACGACTCCATCTCCCTGCATATGCACATCTCCCAGCCCGATACATGATGCATCATAGTAAATAGTATATCTCTTGACCAGCTCTAGTAGTACTAGTATCAGGGCTGAAGTCAATCTCTATTTCAGATCCTAAAAGGATGACTCACAATAATCTAATCACAAGAACTTTTCACCCTTCTTAGTCAAACTCGTGAGTGGTACTACTATGCATGAAAATTCTTGTATGAAACCTATGTTTCATCCCGCCAGCCCTAGAAAAATTTTCACCTCAAAGACGTTCTTCGGATGCTCCCGAGAAACTATTTCCATCACTTTCCTTGGGTTTTTTGATAATCCTTCCTCTGAGATAACATGACCCAAAAAGTAAATCCAATTCATCCCAAGTTTTCATTTTGAGAGAATAACTTATAAATGATGCTCTCTATGTGTACTCAAAACGATCTCAAGATGAGTATCATGGTTGTGTCAAATTTGAGAGTACACCAAGATATCATCCATGAAAACCACCATGAAGGAATCCAAGTATGGATGGAACACTCATTTCATCAGTTCCATGAAATTTGCAGGTGCGTTCGTGAGACCAAATGGCATAACCATATACTCTTATAGACAATACAAACTCTAGAAGGCTGTAAGAGGTATATCTGATGGTCTAACGTTCAACTGATGGTAACTGGACCTCAAGTAAATCTTCATGAACACCCGGGCTCCTCAAATCTAGTCAAAGAGATCATCAATCCTATTAAAGGGATATCTGTTTTTGACCGTCAACTGGTTCAGCTTATGATAATCCACACAAAGCCTATGTGTATCATCCACCTTCATCGCAAATAGGACAGGTGAACCCCAAGAAGAAGTACTGGTTCAGATGAAACCCTTTTCCTATAACTCCACCAAGTGTTTCTTGAGCTCCTATATCTCAAGTGTAGCCATCCTATAAGGAGGAATGGACACTAGTGCACCTCCTAGCACAAGCTCAATAAAAAAGTCTACCTCATGCTCGGGAGGTAAACTTGAAAATTCCTCTGGAAAGACATATCTGAAATGATCCACCACTGGAGGAACGTATAACTATGAATTCCCATGGTGATCTAGATATAGACTAGAAATATACGCTGTAACTACTCCCAACCAATGATTCTTAGGACCATATTTGCTCTCCTGGACATCCCATTTTACATTATGAAGAATAGATTCATCTTCTACTGACACTAAACTCACCTTGAGGTGATAACAGTTGCCGAATTCTTGCATTGAAACTATCCAGTCCATCCTAAAGAATGAAATCATAGCATGTAATCTCTAGGAAATAGTGGTCCCATAAGAAGTGACACCCACCAACATATAGAGGGAACTCCCTGCACTAATGTATAGTAGCCGCTCTAGTCCCCAATAGATTGTCTAGCATCAAGATATTGGAAGAAGAAAACATGCAGAGACCAAGGCTCTGTACAACATCAATAGAAGTAAAGCTATGGGAAGACCCTATATCGAAAAGAGAAAAATATAAAACTGAGGCTACTATGATCATAACTCAAACTGTAGAGGGTCTGGTAACCTGCTTCTATAGGGTCTGCTCCATAGAAAATGTCTGACCTATTCCACGGCCTTCTGACCCTGCCAAACCACTCTATGCAGATCCACCCTAATATCGCTGAACGCCCAGGTACATGCCACCATTTCCACAACCTCCACCTCAACCTGAATGGCCAAAAGAACTCTAGTTCCCTGACAAATGAGAAACTAGTGGCGCTACTCTTGAATGGGGGTTCATTGAAGAACTCATCTCACCAGCTGATGTTGATATGATCTAACATAATCACTAAAGGTGACCCATATTGCCGCAATATCGGCACTCCATTGGGTCCCTCAGGCAATGTGGCCATGTATTCTTGTTCTTCTCACACTGGTAGCACACCACCTGGCTACTAGAAGCTACATCCCGCCTAATATGATCTTCTCGTGTAGTCTCCATGCAGCACTTCCTACTATCAATAAGAAGAATACTAACTATGGATGATGAACAGCCCTGTCTCACAGGCCCAAAATCCCTCAGATTTAATTATGTGATTAGTTCCTAGTTAACGATAGAGGATATCGAAGTGAACCTGAATATGTTCACCTGAGATCGGATGTCCTACCTCATAACATACTAAATCTTCAGTGCAAGGGAAAACTCATCTCCTCCTGGAATAGGCGTGTACCACTACAGCTCTGTGAAGTGAGAGGAATACTCCATAAAAGTAAGAGTACCACATTCCATACTCATGAACATTCAGGATCGATCAGCCAACAAGGTCACCAGATAGATGTAATCATAGAAGACGAACCAAAACTCATCCCGGCTGCTGGCCTCCTGCATGTGAGATCACATCCCACCATCTCTTGGTGGAGTCTCAAAGCATATAGGTAGAAAGAATCACCCTCTTCTCTGGAGGTATCTCCTGATGCTCGAAAATCATCAGCATGGATTCTAGCCTTGACTCTACATCCTTTGGTCCTCCATCCCCTACGAAACTGGGAGGATGTTGCTGCTGAAAGACCCGCATCAATTCTTCCATCGCCGGGGCAGGAGTTTGGGCTTCCTGAAAGGTCTGCATCATACTCAAAAATCCCTCTATGAACTATGCATTAGCACCTATGTCAGGTATAACAGCTGGTGCCAAGCCTGGCCCAACAAGAGGATATATAGGTAGTCCCCGATCATCCATGTCTGCTGTCTGATCATTGCATGGCAACTGGAATACAACTAGAGGACGTCTCGGTGGCATGAAACTGCAAGGACTAGCACACACCTTAAAATAAGATTATCAAGGACTAAAAACGAGATGTTTAAAAAGGGAAAAGGAGATAGAAGGCACTCAATTTTTACAAAACATAACTACACATCATGTACAATGCCTGCATGACATGTTCTCTTAATCCATTCACATGAGCATGTACTTCTGTGAAAACTAGTCATGAAACACCCCAAACACACAATGTTTAGTCCTAACACACGGTGTGTACTTGAATCATCATTCTTTTCCCGCGTTATTATACATGATTAAGACACATGAATCTCCTAAGACAAGACTACACAGAGTGTTCATGATAGACACAGTGTGCACTAGACAATCTTTACTTGGATGTGTAGTTAGTGACACGGCCTGACATATGTCTCACACGACACGCTGTGTTCATGGTGGACATGATGGGTATGTTAAAGGATAACACTGACCCGTGTTGTTAGTAACATGACTGGGTACCTGGGTCAAACTACACGGTGTGTTCAATCCCAACATAGCGTGTATAGCTTAATGTTTATCCATATGTGTTCTTATTTACATGGGTGGACACAGGGTCAACACTACTCGACTTGTTCAACTAGTACACGACATGTTCCTAATAGACATTCCCCATCCTGTGTCTCTACCCACACAGCCTATGAAACAGTTAGTGACTACACATCGTGTTCATAAAGTACATGGCGTGTACTTCAGCAAAATATTTTCTCCCTGAACAGAAGAACACATGGTATGTACTTAACATTACAAATCTTTTAACCTGGGTTTTTTACAAACAGTAATAATCAGAAACTTCTACAAAACCCAGAAAAACAGTGAAATGAACTTTGAAAGTGGAAAATTATGATATACGAGGGCCCATACTCCCCGCAAATCAATGTTTGGATTCTTAAACACGTTGTAAGAAGGAAAACAAGGCAACGATCCACCAGATTCTGGTCCATGAGAGCCCATATCACCTATAGAACCAAAGAATGGAATTTGTTCCAACAAAACCTTTCAAAAACAATATCCTATGAAGCAATAGGTATTCTTACCAAGGCATCTATCACAAAAACATGGATATTATACACAACATGTATCAAAACAACATGTAATCACTAATGCATCCAAGATGACATGGAAAGAATGCATGACTTGTGATTTCTAGCAAGTGCCTATATGATTCATGAGATGGAATACCATCATCTCATCGAGTTTTGACAGAAATAGATCCTCAATAACATCAACTGTAACAACACAAAACATGTCAATTTCCCAACAGTGAAATCAAATCAACTGTAAAATTAAAAACTAGAAAAAAAATTGCACAAACAAGGTAGATTGGCTTTTCCGTGTACATGGGTTAGATACTCTCGGGTACAGCTTATTACCAAGTACCTATTCTATAATATCCCTGGTTGTAGTATCAAAATAGTATGTCAATAAGAAAGGAACGTCCTCTGATACCACTTTGTAACATCCTGCTTTCGAAATCCCCCCAGTGGTGCCCCGTACCCAGTTATTCACATGGCCTCAAGTGCATCTCCCCAAACACCAGAGGCTATTGAATAGTAGCAAGGGCCTTGGGTGTGATAGTGCAGAAACAAATACCTTATTGGAAGAACAACAAAATGGAAGGGAAACAAATACACAATAAAGGAATTAGTAGATATACCAACAATAATAATAGCGGAAGACTAGAATAACAATCAACTAAATCACATATATAAATGATGCATGGTACATATGTCTAGGAAATTAGCCAAAAAATCACAATGATGGAATAAAAATAGTATTAAAAAAAGTAAAAAGGAAAAAAATAAACACATCCTCAGCATCGCAAGCCTAACCTTGGTCCCATGCTCTGCAGCTCCACTCCAAGTCATGTACCTGAAGTATAAGGGTGGCTTCCCTTGTCTATACCTACAACAAAATAATCTGTTTGGGCCCAAAAGCATGGCCCAAATTTGGTGTGAGACTAAATCCAAGTAGGAAACCACCAAAATATTTTACCTAACTGTCAGTGAATATATGGCAGGTAAAAGTACAGAAGTAGTAAAAAATAAAGTACTCAGGATAAACAATTCCACAAATCAAAAGAAACTAATCAAGCATGGTAACCCTATAGGAAATTCACACAGCCTTTCCCCTATGGTTCATTTATAAGAATATATAAGGACTCTATGAGTAAGTACTCACAATCAATTCCACATATAGTCAAAAGAAATTCAAGACTCTCTGAGGAAGCTCAGAAAGTCAATTCCCCTTTTAGTCTAAGGTAATTCAAGGAGTCTCAGAGGAAGCTCACATGGTCAATTCCCCTTATAGACCAAAGGTCAGGGACTCTTTGATGAAGCTCATTTGGTCAATTCCCCTTATATCCCCAAGTGGTTCAAAGACTCTCTAAGGAAGCTCACTCGGTCAACTCCCCTTATAGTCTAAAGTTCTCAATGACTCTTTGAGGAAGATCACCCGGTCAATTACCCTTATAGTGTAAAGTGCTCAACGAATCTCTAAAGATGGTCACTCGGCCAATTAACCATATAGTCTACAACATGAGGTTCTCACAGCCCTATGTTGGTCAACGATCATAGCAAGGCAAAATTGACCTAGGTAAACCTCAAGAAATACTTGGCTAATCAGTCTACAACATATCAATCATGTCAGAATACAAACACTCCCCCCTATAACACTTGGAATGGAAAATAGGCAAGGCTACCAAACAGGATAAGTAGACCAATAGTCACAAATAGAACATGCATGGGAAACACATCCAAAGCATAGAAATCAACCCTATTCATATCCAATTAACCTATAAAAAAGCATACAAGCATGGAAGGCAATCAAAAGGGGTAAAACAGTAAAACCACAATACCTCGTTCAATGGTATTGGTCAAAATTGCACATAATACTCAATGAATATCAACTGAAACATACATGCCACCTATCTCGAAATTAGGATATCTATATTGTCTGGTGTCGGCCCTTAGATAAACCTAGAACAATGTATATCTACAAAAACATTTAAAACATTCAACCCATGATCTCTCATGAGATAGGAGAAATAGGAATATGGTTTTCTAGGAGAATAAGGAACTCACTGATGCAATTCCAATGCAACTGACGGTGTTCGATTCAGAGGATGGATGCTCACTCGAGGATTCGTCGAAGATATGCAGCCATACGATGATATCGGTCAAATGAGACCAAGAATGGGAGTTTCATGGAGATTAGACATGACCCCGGTGTGTTTAATGAATAAAATAAAGTACACATTGTGTACTTTTTAAGTACACAACTTGTACTCACCATTTCCTTACTCTGCTTTAGGTAGCCCCCAGGCCATCCACACGGTTGTGTGCATGGCCGCAACATGGCCAACACCCCGCTACCTATGATAACTGAGTACACTTCATGTACTCATAAAGTACATGATGTGTACTTCGAAAAAATCCATAATTTCCTCATATTCTCAAAAATGACCAGAAAAAGAATAACATACCTGAAAAGAAGATTTTCATTCTTACACCTTTGTTCTATACTGAAAAATATAGTGGAACTACCTTAGTAATCTATTGATAATGGGGATCAAATGGATGGAAATGGATTCCTACAGGTTTATTGGAATTAAAAATTTTATTCCAAGACATATTGGATAGTGGTTGATGTAGGTTTCTATAAGTATTACATAGGATCCTCCATAGAAAATAAGTTTAGTATTCACCTCCCTATAGTGTCCACATGGCATGTGTCTACTAGGTGGTTGTTCCTATTTGATCAAATTGTTTTATACAGTTTCATTTTCAGCTATTAACATACTATAATTCTATATTGTGAATACTAGTAGACACATTTTTTTGGACCAAAATAGTTTTACTCTATACAATGAATGGGAAACTAAAAGTCTCATAGGCTATTACTCATCCCAAATGGATGGATTGACTGATCATGATGTTAGAAATAATATTGTTCCTCTTAGGTGAGGGGATGATAGAGAAGGAGTTGGAATCAATAATTCATCGAGAATATTATCATAAGACTATAGAATGGTGAATTTTCCCTCTCAGTTTTATATCACTCCAATGGGTTAAAGAATGAAATATTTAAATGATCTGTTAGTCTATGGGGTTATTTAACATCAACTATATCATATTTTTTGAAATGAGGCATAACTGCTATTATGTAATGATAAGTTAAATATCTCAATTACACCTAACCACTTTATGAGTGGTTGGAAAATAGAGATGGTATATATGAACATGGATAACATTGCCTCCAAGGGAATTCATGGAATTAAATTTCATGAATAACCACTTCCCAATACCGATTATTGATTTATTGATTAAATGAATGAAATTTTATCATGGAGGATTACATTAAATATTATGATAAAATGGATATATTATTTTAGTAAAATGATAATGATGAACCTCATAGGAAATAGTTTTATTTTTAATGGAGCTTATACATTGTGCAAAGAAATTATTTCACTAAAACCTTTTTGAACAATACAATGAGACCATATTAAAATTAACATTATTTCATTGGTTTCCCTTTTTTGGGATTCTCTCTTGACACCTAAACAAGATTTCTTCCTATATAATATATATCATTTTTAATCATTTAGTATGTTTTTTACGAAGTATTTAATTATGGAGGATGAATTTACAATATATGGATTAGTAATTCAGGATATATGATAATGTCCAGAACGTATTAATTTTTTCCCTATGTGAAATAACATCCAATGTTATTTCATGAATCCTAGGAACATTTTCCACCATGAGGGGATTGGTAATTCCCTTCAGATATTGGGTAAATTCAGTTCCCCTTATATGATTAGTTATCATTATCTTGTTTGATAAAACAACAATTAAAGAAACCATAAACTCTAAATAATTTCAAAAGGATAGAACATAAAATATGTTCACTATGGGTGAAAATGTAAACATCATAATCTAAAATGATGTATAAAGTAAATATTCAAAGCGTCTATTAACTATCAATTCATATGTAATACTCGGATACAAAAAAATGAACACTTTTTAAATTGAATGACTCCCAAATCCATTAAAATTATAAAATTATATTAATATTATAATACTAAAATGAAAATAAATGTAGGTATAATCCCCAATTCATCATCCAAAAGCCATGTCAAATCTTATAATACTCTCTACAATATGAATAAAACACAATGTGTATATTAGTTTCATGCCAAAAAATTATGGATTATTAAAAATTACAAATTATCAAAATAATTTTATATAAAATAAAATTTTATTTATATGTGTCATGACAATATTATTTTCTAAAACATTATTCTATAAAATCAACACATTTTACAATTCAATTTTAGAAAAATATTTCTAGTTTGTTCTCAAAAAATGTATTATTTCCAACATATTTTTGTTATTGAAAAATAAATTTTCATTTAATAGATTTCAATGTAACATTGTTAGTTAATTTAGAAACAAATAATTGATTTTAAATAACTACTCATGTATAGTGTCACATATTTTACATAACAATATTATGGAATCAAAATTTAACATGCTAAAATGTACAATAATATATATGGATTAGGTAGAATGCACATGAAAATAATTATCATATATAAATTTCATTAATACATTACTAAATAATACGATATTAATTTATTTAAATTAATTATTTCAAATGAAATAAATCAAATTTTGAAGAATAATATACTAGTGATCAACTTTAGTTAATTACATAAGAAAAAATAAAGTAATCATTTACACATAATTTACAAATTTTTTTATTATTATGATAACATATTCATATGTATTAATTGAATTAAAAATAATATGAGTATGTAATAATGTTCTAATAACGCGATTATACATGAATACTACATAATAATTCTTGCTATAAATCTCTATACTCATCATTTAGTGTTATCATTCAATCAAAACACACTAAATTATAGTGATCACGAAAATATATAGTACTTATATAGAAGACACATACATATATCATAATATATGATTCACATAAAGCCATTTTATATTTAAAAGATCACAGTTTACATAGTACACCCTGATATAATTTTCCTATATATAAATAAAAAGTCACACATAACCCAAATCCTAATTCAAACAAACTATTTAATTAACAGTAAGTATATACTCATAAATATCTAAATTATACATCCAATGAACTGAATAGAAGTCCTTGAACCATATAAGAATCTTTTTAGCGTATTGGTTCCTACGTTATCATTATGAAATGATTTACTTTTCATATTATTTAAAATAATCCCAAACGGAATACATCTAAAAAAATTGGAGTCTTACATATGTTTGATGTTTTGAATAATGAACAAAAAATTGTTCATTATAATTTGTGACTTATTCCTCATAAAAACATTGTATAACTATATAATAACGTAAATTATATATAACATTATCACTATTTTAATGTAATTAAAACAAATAAAAAGACATGATTTGAAAAAAAATGTCTAATAGACTGAATCATAAAAAAATTGTCAAATAAAAATCTAAATTAATGTTTCAATGTTTTTAAAAATCATAAACTAACCACTTATTTTTGTAAGACAACATCATATTGGAGACTAGTCCTAATCTTAAAAAATATACTAATATAAATCATTGATGATCTAATAATTATAAAGATATATGTTGATAATTTAAATACAATAAGATAATTTTCATTCCCCCTATATTTAGCATGATATAAATGATCATAAATACAAAGTAGTCCACCAAAAATGTGTATTAACTACGATAATGAAAAAATAGTTGTATTCATAAAAAATACAACCAAATTATATATTGATGTATGATTTCTTATGGACAACAATAATGATCATGAATATAGTAAGAAAATAATAATTTATATAATCAATAGAAACCATCAAAATATAAATCCCTATGAGATGGGGGGTCTATACATGTTCATTCAAACTTCGAGCATATCTACAAATCTAAAAAAGATAAAAACTACTATTTCAGTTATAAATTTTAATCAAAAATAAATAAAATAATTCATAGAGTGTTTAGAAAATAATTTAATAAATACTAATAGATGTGAGGAGGTGAATAGTAGGTTAGTTCATTGGGAGGACCCCCACTCCATCATTATCCTAAATATCTATATAACTTGTGTAAATGATAATATAATTTATTAAAAATTATATATTTCAATATGTATTATATAAAAAAGTATCAAATGCTAAATATAATATATATATGTTACAATTTTATAATACGTGAATAAAATATATATTTAGTAAACTATTCCCTAGAAAAATAACACAAATAATAATTATAATAATCATAGTATCTATCTAAATTATTCTTAAGATATGGTATCTCTAATATAATGAACAGACTAGCTGTAGGCCTAACATTGAAATAGGCATGGAAAACATATCCAAACTCATTACTATTTTTCCCAACAAGGTATAATCCAATATATATTAAATAAATAGAACGAAAATTTCAAGGAAATGTATTAAAATCATGAAAAAAATCACACTACAGATATGTCATTAAAATATTTGTATTTCATTTAAAAAACTAATATTGAAAAATGGGTAAAATTATTTACTTAATTTATGATTGAAAAAACAAATTTAGAAGGTAATATTTTTCAATGAAAAAATAGATAGAGTATTATTATTATTACCCAAAATCATTTCATAAATACATTTCCACCAAGAATACATTATTCAAAATTAATATATTCATTACCATTTAAATATAATGTATAAAATGGTAGTGTATATTATACAATCGTAATTTTTTTGAAAAATATAATGGATGAATTTGAATACATAATAATGTAATTTTAAATAAATGATCCCAAAACCAATTTTATATTTTTTCAATTAAAAAATATATATAAATAACATAATAACATTATATATTGTATATTAGAAACCAAAAATTATTGGGATCAAATTTATTCATTCCAAAAAATAAATCCAACCATAATCTAACCAACTATGAAATTCTAAGAAATTATAAATCATTATTCATTTAATTTTATTTAAAATAGGTTTTTGTGGAATGTAATTTCTTATTTTTTAATACATAACCCACTTCTGTGAAGAATACTTAATATTTTTAAATTTTATATATTTAGACATTAACATTAGAAAATAAATTTATGTTTAGTAATAAGAATCTAGAAAATTATCATATGATGATAATAATATTAAAATTTAATTTCAATTCTCAAATCATGAACATAGATATATAAACATATTTACATATTTATTATAAAATATATAAGTTAAATAATATAGAAAAATAATAAAATAGTCTTTGTGGGTTACAAAATGTCTCTAAGATTTATATCATTTCTAAGCATGAACATTCACAAATGATATTTCTAAAAAACTAAATATAACAAGAAGACAGTTAATGTTATAGTAATATATAATTATAAAATATGGAATGATACTTAGTGTAAATTACAGAAGAAAAAAATTACATTAAAATTTTAATCATTTTATCAATCGAAAATCAACACTTTAACAAAAAGTTAACCTCAATTTCAGAACATTCATGTATAAAATACAAAAAAAAACAAAAACCAATTGAATCATATTGGAATTTTCTAATTAAAATTAAACCTTATATTGAAATATAAATACAATATTAATAAAAATGTTTTAAATGATATAAATTATTGTTTTAATTAATGAATTCCGAATTTAAATATATTATTCATTATTATAAAAACTTTATTTCAAAACATTTAGTTTGATATATGAAAATATTTTTAAAAATTACTAAATCAAACATCATTATTTTTTGTACACTTAATTGATTTATAAAATATGTTAGAAGTAATGTTTCCAACATTACTTTAAATCAAAAAGTGGTTTTTTGAACATCTAGATAAATAATCTATTGATAGGATCCTATTTTCCTAATAAATTCAAAAGAGCATGATTCCCTATATTATGATATGTTTTTACCTTACCTTGCTAAAATGAAAAATATTGATTCCTAAAACCCTTGATAAACCCACCCATATTTGTTCACACACATTGAGAACAATTTTTTTGGACTAAATATGTTGATTAGTAAATATGATATACTTCTATAGTTATAGTTAATTCCTCTAATGGTTAAACAAATAGATCACAAATTCTAACACAATATCAAGATTCAGAGAAGTCAAATCATGTATCATTAATTTATATGGTTAATAAGAACTGAAATCATTATTTTTCGATAATAAGAATCCCAATCCCTATGTGATGAAACATGACATATCCCCTTAACTTCACTATATGAGGGTACTACAAGTATGAATATTGTGAATATCCTCATTATTAGATCCTTGATGAAATCCTAAAAAAATCATATTTAAATAATATAATCCCTTACATGATGTATTTGTTAATAGGTTAGACAATATATAAAAAATTCTCATAAAAATCGACAATACCCATATAGCATAATAAAAACATGGATATCGATTATACCGTCCAGATATGCAGATTCCAAAATATCCCAATTAATTTACATTTATATTGAAATGTATTCAATTTCTTTCACATAACCATCAAAAGTGATGTTTTATATACAATATTCATCCATGATTAACATAGCATATAACTAATCCAAACATAAATTCATTAGTAAAAACCTATATTCTAACCATGTTTATTCATTATGAGGGATTATATAAGAATATCATTGATATCTACAACAAAAAAAACATTTTCATTGTTTTTAATGACAATATTTTTTTAAATCATCTATACTACAATGTTTATTTTTACTAGAATACAGTTCAATTTTTAAAAAGAATTGAGCTTTTTTGAGTTGGTCAAACAATTCTAAAATATGTGGTATTGGTTACTTGAGATTTTATTTATATTTAACAGCTACTAGAAATCTATGAAAAGTAACACTTACCCAACATTTTGTTTATTAAATGACATTGGTTCACCTTATTATTATACACCAGGGAATGAAAAAACATTGTATAATTGGTCTTACAATTTCATCACTAAATACATTTATATTATATATTTCTTCTCACTATTTAATTCACATGAGTGAAAAAATATTAACCTTAGTGTTAATATGATATATTATTGTCTTCATGAAAATAATTTTGAAAATAAATATTTACTGGAATTTTGTAATAAATAAAGACTAACAGAATAATATGGGTAATCAATTTTGATGACAATAACTTTCTAAATTATACAAATAAGAAGATGTAGTTCCTTGATAGAAAATATGAGATATTTAATAAGGCCATGAAACACATTGAATTATAGTAATTAAAATATAACATTATAATGATGCTCTATATATAATCTAGAACATTAATATTAAACAAGATTCTATATCAAAATCCATATGAAAAAAATAAATACATTATAAAAGTATAATATTTAATTTCATATTCCAGTAACATATTCACATTACATTTTAACTATATATAGGACCAAATATATGATATAGAAGATCATGGATTCCAAAATAATACCCTTCTATCAAAATGAATTTTTGGAAACATCACTACCCTTAGGAATATTTTTCTATGCTAGCGTTATTAGTTCTTACCCTATGATTTTATCAAACAAAATAACATCAATATTTTTTCAAGTATTTGAAATATATTTTATGTAAATAGATCAATAGGAAATTAATTATGAATGAAATTAATTAATTACATAATAATTAAATAACAATGGGGCCAAAATAAGTAATACCATAAAAAAAACATTATATTTAATGGAAGTAAGACATCAACCTAAGTAACTATGAATCTGATAGGATTTTTGACCATCATATATCTAGGAACATAACTTAGTAAAATATTTATAGGATTGAGATATGGAAAAAAATATTCATGATATTTTGTGTTTTTTTGTAATTAAATCTTATTTTAGGTGTAACTCTTACTTTTATATATGTGTTTACAATAATATGTTGTTTCATTTTGATTTTATTTTATAATTATGATTTATAATGAAGGTATTTTTTAAGGAAATAAATTGTGATAAAATTATTTGGAAAACCCAAATCTAATCCTGAATCAAATTAATCCTTTATAAAATCATTAATGTGTTATTATTTATAAAATTCATGATCTCATCGTCATCATTTTAGAAAAATTACTGAGAGAACTCTATAAAGGATTTAGGATATTTTGGACATATAGATATAAGTTCTATTGATTATTCTTAAATATAATATTATTAAATGAGAAACATTTCCTCCTATATTTCATATAAATTTTCTATTATAATATTCAAAAATTCATATTTGATCCTTTATAATATCTCAAATTTTTGGACAAAAAAACGGCCTCTTTAATTGGTATCAATACTCATATATTCAATATATTTGGAAAAAACTACTCTGAATTAACAATTAATTTATAAAATAGTGTAGAATTATATTTATTATGAAAGAAAATATTCTAGCTATTCATACGAGCTTGTTACAACTCGATGTCTCTCTATACATACTAAAAGACAGATGTGAACGTTTCGAGGGTTGTAGAAGTAATAGTGGGTGATCTTACCAACAAGTATTTTTTTGATATAAAATCTATAATAGAGAATAATTTCAAAACGAATTGACATTTCTATGGAATAGAAACGATTAAATTTTAAAATAATCATACTATCATGTTTGTAAGATCATTTGCATTAAATCTAAAATAAATTTAACAAAAAAATCTTCTCAAACATGATATTATTTCTTAAATGAACATATTGATCACATGGAACCCATTCATACTTATACATTCATTTTTTATCATGGATCCATAAAATAATATCATAAGTGATGAAAATAAAAGGATCCATGATCTCAAATTCACACTCATGTAACATCATGTTCTAGCATATATTTTCAAACCATATGGAATTTTTCATACTGTTCAAAATACAATCCTCTGGTACTGACAATTTTTTCCCTCACTATCTCCTTGATGGTAGAGAGTTAATAAGAGGATACATTTTATATATATTTATATGAACATAAGAGATGTGGTAGTTGAAGACTATTATCTTGGAGTGTGAAAAAAATTCATAATGAATTGTTTTTAACTCCTATAAAATGATATAACAATGTTTAAATAATGGTTGGGATTATTTTTTATGATTTCACCAAGTCCCTTAGTAAATATTAATCCTAATATATTCTCCATGAAAATAATAAAAATATTTTTATTATATAATAGCATGTGATTACTTGTGGAAATACATATTTTTATATAAAACAAATAATTCCACATATTTCTAAATGATTTTTACGAAAATATAATTTCTATTGTCCGGGACATTAGTCATCCAATAAAATGTTACAGAAATTCATTGAAACTAAAATAATTAATAATTATTATTAATTAAGAAAATAAATTAAAATTATATCCACATGAAAGTTAAAATATTTTGATTAAATAATCACAAAAATAAATACATATTTAATTAATAATAGATATTATTTATTACCGTGTGAAAAAAAAACAATATATGAATATACAATAAATTACACAGTCCTTTAAATAAATACTTTTAAAAATAATACTAAGTGATATAATTATAGGGTTAGAATATTTTGGATCAATATATACATGTTAAATATTATATCTTTGTTCAATGAATATAATATATATTAATAGTTAAAAACATATAGTATTTAAATAAGATCTATTGAAACACTATTTTTTAAACCATTACTCCTCTTCCTTCATGCCATTGTTTTGGCCTTTGTAAACTCTGGTATCTTCATCTAGAAAAATGTAATTTCATATTTATAGGGAACATTTATGTGTGAAATGAAAATCACTATATATGAATGATCATTGTGTTGTGTAATATCTCTATCTTGATACATATTAATAAAAAATATTTTAAACTTGTTTAAAAAATATATGTTCTTGACTTATCATTCTTTGACTATCTAAAATGAAAACTTTTCTACAGCACTACTAATTATTTAGTTTCATAATACTATTTAAATGAATGGGTAAAAAATATCAACATCCTTAAAAAATAAGCGAAAAATTATATTTTTTGTATATTAATTAATGTAATATGTCAAAAACTTTTTTGTTTAGATAGTATTTTAATTTAATTCCATAAAATCCGAAAATAGAATTTATATAGTTATCATTACTATAATATTAATAAAATATTTTCTAATAAAAAAGGAAATAGACCCATTTATAGTAAATTATATATATATATTAATTAGTCTTATTTCAATGTTTTATAGATATATCTTACAATTTGGATTTCGAAAAATTAAAATCATTAGTGAAATTGTAGAGTCAAAATTATATAATAATGAAAAAATTGTATTTTTATAAAATCACCATTTTTAATACGAATTGTAAAAATTACTCATATTTAAAACTATTTTTTATTTTCATTAAATAAAATAATATAAAATATAAAATTTGTTTTTAATTTAAAATTAATCCATAATAAGTTCCCATTAATTAGAAATAAATAAACAAATTACATTGTAATCAAAATTATACATTATATTTCTACGAGTTCATTATCAAGATTAAAATATAATTTTCAAAAACATATTTTTCAATATGTTTATAAATTTGATATTTTTTTAATTTCATCCACTTATAAATTTTATACATGAAAAATGTATTCAATACATAGATCACAGAGGAATTTTTAATAATTTGGTAAATTTTATTTTTTAAAAATAACAAATAGTAGCCATACTGAATATTTGCCACATCGGTAAGGGTGAAACAATTAAAATAAGTTTAAAACTATGATAAAGTCCCAAATTATCTCTAACACTTGAACTTAAATTATTGAATTTTTTACCATAACCTTCCAATTCATAGAAATGTTGAAAGTTTCTTATATATTTCTTTGATAATTTCCTTAATGTCATTTTAATTAATATATTATAACAAAATGAAACATTAATTTTTTTTATAACTATGTATTTGTCAAAGAGGTAAAATAAGGTTATATTTTATTATAAATGAATCTCTAAGTAATGAATTATTATTTTTTCATACTACTATATTTTTATTCATTGGGTGGTGGAATAATTTTTTTAAGTCCTTATCTAACACTAACCTAGTCCTTATTGGTGTAATAGAAAAATCCTATAAATGATTTTTATAACGATTAATAGTATTAAAATGTTGATGAATCTTATTGTGACATGAATTTTTTAGTTAAATGTAACATATTAGTGATTTGTTAATGTTAATATTGAAAATAAATTGTAATATATATTTTACTAAAGTAAAAAAATTTGAATAGCCCAGAACATGAAATTACTGTTTAATTGTGTTATATAATATAATATAATATTATTTTAAAATAATAAAAATATTTTATTTATCCTCGAGAATGGGATGGGGTCAATAATATAAACCATATTCCACCTATGTGTCACTTATCCTTTTTTATTAATCATTATTTGGATGAATATATAGTTTCTTATACCATAATATTATTGTATGAGATGATTAGAACACATCCACATCCTGGATTTGAAATATTTAAATTTTTTTCCACATTAATACGAAAATAAGATTATATTAATTTAATACTTTAAGTAATTTTTGGGGATCCCCTCTACTCACATAAAAGGGATCCTCCTCTTCTATCTTCGTCAAACCATTTGAGCATTAAATATATTCCAATCCATATGAAAATTTATACTAAAATCCAAATACATGTCCTAAATTTCGTGGTATCACCATATGATTAATAATATAAGTATAAAATTTTAATCTAATGAGGATATCTGAGTATAAGTTATATGTCCATGCCAATCTATTTCATGTTTATATATTATTCTACCACTATAAAAAAAATTGATGATTAAGAAACAATTTCACAAGTATCATCTATATGCTAAAATAGTATTACGATTAAGGTATAACCTTTTTAACTATGATTTAACATTTCATGGGAAAATAATTCATCACTCAGACATATGCGTAGATTACCACCTCCATGAAACAGTGTGTTTCATTTTTCATCACCAACTAATATTGAATGTTATTATGATAGATTATAATTATATATATGTTATTCATTAATTAATTATAAATCTAGAAATATAGTATACCAATTTTTTCTTACCTTTATATCCATTAGAAAATTATATCATTGTATGTATGTACGTGTGGACTACCAAAACTATGAAGCGATGTGATTCATTTTACTTGTACATAGTTAATGGGTTGTTAAAAAACTGTATTTAATGTATAGAAATTATTATAATTAAATAAAAATGATTCTAGATATGATATAGAAATGTACCATTTGACCATGATCATCCTACCAAAGCTATTGTTGGGAAATGAAATGAATTCCCAAAAAAAGGACTATATAAAATTAACTAAGTATCTATAAAATATATTGTAATAGATTCTACAACTGATATAATAAAAATAAAATTAACATGAAATGGTTTTATAAAAATTAGATAAATAATACAATTTTATTTTTATGGAGTTAATGAACATTTAAATATATATGTTATTTATGGGATGCGATTTTATATTAAAAAATTCATTTATACAATTCCACATAATTCCATTTATGCAATTTACATGTACATTAAAATGATAAAAAATGATATGGTTTATATATGAATGGAAATTAATTTTTATTTTCAAATATATAATACTTTTATTTCATTGATAAAAAAAGTATCTCATCATTTTTCTAATAATGAAAATTTACTCAGGTGTGAAATTAATCATTATTTATCAATTTATGGAACCTAAATATGATGGGGTTTTCTTGAAATTTATATGAAAAAAGTGGATTGTGTTATTCTTTTTGGATCAAAAGTGATTCTGAAGGTATTTTTTATGAAAATGTGCATGGTGAAAATTTTTATGGTATGGTACTTTGTATGTATTTAATATTATGTGTGCACCTAAAATATCATATATGTCGGATGATCTAAATATAACTTATACAATGGGTGACCATCATAAAGCTCATATGATACGTGATCCCCATATAGAATATATGTTGTGAGAGCCTGATATATCTATGTAATTATAGGTTAATTTTCCTTATAATAAATAGGGAATATATATAAAGTAACATGGGGTGATACATACTATTGAGTTAATTGGTCTGTGGTTATTTCTGATGATATTGAAAACATGTAATGAATATAACAATATATGAAACCTATAGATGATTCCATTTATCTAATATTGTTTCTAAATATTTTCTTTGAGAGAAAATTTTGTTTTTCAAGGGGATGCGATTTATCTTATATTCTTATAGAATAATATGTATTTAGTAAATGCCTTATTGGTTTCCATGCTTTGGACTAGAAAAATCGAGTTCATGGTTATGATTCCCCTACTATGATTTTTATAATCATATCAAAATTTTTAAAAAATTGTAGAAGGGTTAAAGTTGAGTATGAGGGAAGATAATTTAAAGATGTAATACATACAAAATCCCCATGAAAATGAAAAATAAATAATTTTGAATATTTTTTTATTTTGGAAAAAATATATACTAAGTGGATGTGTCCACTATTTATTATATGGGTTTATTATGAAAGAGTCATGAACTAACTATCTAAATTATAAACATAAAGGTATTTTATTATTAAAATAATTGATTTTTATTATAAAGACTAAGGATAATTTAATTCTTTTAGGGTGATTAATTATTGTAAGTATCAGGGAGAGGGTTCAGATAATTTTAATGTATAGGATAATATTTTAAGAAAAATTATGAGAGACTATAATATATAGTTGTTTTAAAAAGATATAAAATTTATAAATTATCATGTTAATTAATCAAATAGAAATCTATATATGTTATTTTTATTCAAGGTAATTGGGGAATCTACAAAAGAATGGTATTTTGGTAATGAAGTCCTTCAAAATTTAATGCCTATTATGGATGTAATTATAATTTATCTTTTTCTTATAGTGGTGGATCAATTGATATAATATATAAATGGTGGTAGAATCCTGGTTAAATATGTAAAATATTTACCATATAAGAACATTCAATAGTTGATCTTTTTATGAAATATTACCCCCATATTTCATTGGATCTTATGTCCTAGTCATATCCAAAGGATGGATCATCTCTTTAGAAAATATATTCGATGTCATTGAATATTTATAATATTAAAGCATATAATTTTTTATTCATTTTTTTGAAGGATAAGTTGATTAATAGTGTTCATTGGTTATGAATATCACAAAGTGGGAAGATATTTATTTGATTGTATAAGATAAAATTTAATTTTTTTACTTGTACAAATACATCACTATGTCTATTTGACTAAGAGTGGATAGAAAATTCACGTAATTAATGCTAAAGTAGAAGGATTTAATAGATGAAAATGAAGAAAATATTATAATATGGGCGTCTGAGGAACCAAATTATACATTTTACCTTGATTGTAAAATTAAAATGTTTTACCAAGGACTATAATCATGTTTATAGTGAGTATTGAGCTGCTATAAATTTAGAATTTATGGAAAAAATTATTATATTGAGAATTTTTATTATAGTATGGGAGACCTATATCCCACATGATTAAATGTTTAATATATGTCTAAGGTTGAAAGAAATATAGAATAACTCAAATATAAAATATGGATGATATCCACTAACATGTTCTTTATGTGGTGAATTTTTTTATAAAATGTTTGATAGGATCCAAGATACACTGCCAGTATTGGTTATTTAGTCATAGAGATCATGAATATAGATGAAGGTGTCACGATAAATGCAAGAATATAGTATTAGGAATATTATCAATGATTATATTTTTTAATTGTGATGATTTATGGAACTATGTTAACAATAATCCCAAATTATAGAAATAGGGTAGAAATCATCATGATTGAAGGAAATAAGTTATGGAATTTTTTTCCCAATATTACGGTTGACATTGGGCTATCTAACGCAATGATGATTGAGATGTTACATGTTTTTATTAATTATATTGACTCATTATTAGATTTTGGATAACTAAATTCCTATATTTATGAAAACTTCACATGTAAAAAATATGAATATCACCTCCTGAAATGAATTTTGAAACCTTAGTGAAAAATCATTGGGGTTTTATTAATGTAAACATTATTTATAAGAGTCATACAATTTTTATCAATGGGATACTTTTTCTAGAAATATTTATTTAAATCTCAAAGTATTGTTTGTTTTTATTCAGAGTATAGATTACATTTTAGTTTATTTTTCAAAGATAGAATTCAAATGTATTAATGTTATATTAAGTTATTTTATAGAATTTATATCATCTCCAAAAGTTTATAAAGAGATTAATGAATATTGTGAAATTTTAATGGCCCAATTTTTTTAACATAGAGTATTCAATTTAGTGATAAAATTATAGTGAATGAATAAGACGATGATTTTCAGGATGATTTTCATGGGGTTATTCATAATTGGGATATTTAATTTAACATTGAATTAGTTCCTTTTACTATTCCAATTTCAAAACAACCATATATAATAGATGAAGAATAAAATTTGTAATTGAAAAGGATAATTTAGGATATTATTGATAAATGATTCATTCTACTAAGAACCTAACAATGGATACCTCTTATTGTACGTATTAAAATAAAAACAATTTATGAAATTTTTTATTTATTATAGATCCATTTTTAATATAACAATTCAGAATATGTAACATTTTCCTCATTTCAATTTTTCCACTCTAGTAACCATAGTGAATATATATGATTAATATAATGTCAGGGTATAATCAATTGTTGTTGGAGGGGAAATTTATTTTGAAGATAGTGTTTTTTGTATAATTTGGGCATTATGATCTTGTATTTATGTAGTTTTGGTTTTCAAATGAAATAGTTTCATTAAATAACCATAAGAATATAGATTTTGAAAGTAATTTTGATGAATATTTTTTTTATGTTAATGATATTTTGGAATATTTATGATTTCAGGGGGATCATGAAACATACATATAGATTTTTTTTGAAATCCATGAATGAAATGATGTAATATATAGAATATCATAAATTTTAATTTTTGTGGGATTAGATACCTTTCCTCAGGAATATTATTCCTAGTAATGGAATATATGAATACCCTTATAAAATTAACGAGTTTAAAGTATTTCGATTAAATAATAATTTCAATGATATTCATATTTTTCATGGATTATATTATTACTAAAAATGGTAGATGGAAATCCAATATCAGTTATCCATCATATAATCTAACTGAAATTGAAAATGAGTTAAAATTGTCTAGAAAAAAGGGTTTGAATATAGTTTCTATAAATTGGAAAGAAGATAAGTGAATGATTTGTTTTTTTCACTATCAATTACTAATTGAAAATAAAATATTTTACTTTAAAGAAGAAATTTTGATGAAAATGTGAGAAAAATCACAAGTCCAAAAAAAAGTCATTAATCATAGAAAGAAGATAGAAAATAATTTAGTATGGGACTAATATTAGTGGATTAAGACACCATATTTAACCAACATTGAATTATAGATAAATTTTATTATGATTCATTCCTAAAAATATCTTAGAATAGATAGTCCAACATATCGTAAATATATATATATTCCTCATGGTTGATGTTACTTTATTGAATCATTTTGCTGGAAGGTGGACTTTTTTTAACCTAATACCTTTGATAATCATTTAGATCAACCTAAATCAATATCTTATATATTTTTTATCCACATTATTTTCTGATTTTATTTTGAAAACTATTCCAAAAAAATTAATTAGAGTTCACAACGAGCTATAAATATTTTTCATTCTCTACTTATATACTTCCTATCATTATCTTCTCAATAGTCTATCATTAGTGATATAGGAATTCCATTATGTCAGCAAACTGATCTTGTCAATTAAGGAATCAAAATTCTTCCATTATATTTTTTCTATGATGTTTAATGTTCATCGTATTGAACCGGTCCATCATTGTGCATTTAGAACCCAAAACCATATTTGACAACCCATTTTTAATCGTACATATTTCAATTAGTATTGAAAATAATGAATAGTAAATATCACCCTTCATTTATTTCTCATTGTCACGATGCATCTCCCTATTTCACCGGATACCTTATATACCTTCATCCTCATTAGGCTATGAATTCCACTACATTCCTTCCCCACTACAATGTCCACTATGAGTATACTGAAGCTTTCATCACCAAAATATAACTCATAGAAGTCTTTCGCCCCATTATTTTAAATATAATTTTTATGAACTGGTTATTTTACATCCATACATTCGAAATGGTTTCCCATATTTAGGGTCAGAAAATTCCTGCTCGATGTTGGCATGCAATGTAACGTCCTAACCCGACATACACTCAAATTGGTAGCCGAACTGGTCACCACATGACCTCAACCATGTCACCCCATAAAATACATGTTTTCAAATAGTATCAAGGGTATATAGACATTTAGTGGGGATAATATACCCACATATTCATATTGAATAGTGGAAGTAGAATATAATATCAAAAAACAATAAAAGAATATATAAAACAATATTCCACTGAGTAATGAAAATGGATAATGATAATATATAGAATTCATTCATTTCATGGTTATACATATCTGGAATAAGTATTCAAAATAGAATGCTTTGCATATAAGCACAAAAATAAAAAAAATAATCAAAATCCCCAAGGGATATCTCCATGAGCATCTCGGTCTCTCGATCAATCTATTGCTCCAAACTCCGTGGTACATGTAAACAACCACAAGAAAATTTCACAATAATGTAAACAAGTAATGTTTATTCGGGTATCCAAATTCAATAAAATCCCGAATAGGGTGTGATATGTACATCTTAGTGGGATTGGACCACTAGTTACACAGCTCAATCTAGACAATGCAATTTATCATTAAACAATTTGTAGTTATATCAAAGTAATAAAAAATTTAAAAAACAACCAAAAACCCATCCAAGTTCCAAAAATGACACCTAAAGGCTATATAAGATTCATCCCATATCCAAAATTAGTGTCTTCGCAAAAACCATACAATCATATTTATCAAGCATAAATATTTTTTATCACATTTCCTTTTATTCTCTTTCTAAAAATTTATTATCTCTAAGGTTCTCGTAGATACCTGTGACTCAACAATAACATTGTCACATGTTAGGGCCCGAAGAGTTCTTTATGTAATAGCATAAAAAAATACTTTCTTCGACTCATGCCAAAGAACAATGTATTCAAGTCATATAATCTCTCATTACCTGATTTCCCTCATACCGGAGATTTGATTATTCTCATTTGAGGACATCACTCTAGTTTATCTTTTATTTTTTATTTAAACATATTCACCTACCAACACATTAACATCCTTAATTTCATGTATATCTCCAGGTCTATCATCCCAATTCTCAATGTGTATACATACATCAATTGAACAATGACATGTCTAACACCCCAATTATGATTTGTGCACAAGACACATTAGTGTAGAATGCCATGTATCACACCCAAAAAACCCCGATAAATCACTCACTCACATAAAAGGTCATATCTTTCCCCCATTAATACATGTATGTATCTAATTACTGGTCTAGAACACCATGTCTAGCTCCCAATACATAGAAATCATTATTTAATTCAAAAATTAATTAATCTATGCCCAATAATTAATTCCCAAATTAATTATCAATACTTATTCTATTACTAATAAAACTATTATAAAAATATACAAAAATCCATTAAGTATCCCACAAATTAACTAAGTCCACAATTCCATTAATTAATTCATCAATTATTTAATCTACCAACACAAATTTCATTCTATAATTAATTCTCCATAATTATATATCCAGTCAAAATATCAACTCGTTATAATTAATTTCAAAATTAATTATCTTAATCAACACCGTGGAACATAATTAATCCACCATTAATTATCTATACATATCCAATTCCACATATCATAACTAATTCACTGATTAATTATGTATACTACAAATTCAAACACATAATTAATCCAAAATTAATTATTTCATTCTAAATCTCATATTTTTATAATTAATTTCCACAATTAATTATCTAAATCATTTCTGAAAAGGAACATAATCAGTCCACCATTAATTATCTCAATTTATCCAAAAATAACACATCAAAATTAATCCCATGATTAATTATCTCAATTAGCCAATTTAAAATATCAAATTTAATCCTCTGATTAACTACCTCAATTATCCAATTAAGTATCTCATAATTTATCATCTGATTAATTATCTCAATTTCCAATCTCATTGCACACAACCAATTCACAATTTAATTGTATCCATATTACCCAATCATTAATTAATAATTAATCCTATAATTAATTATCTCAATTTTAATTCAAAAAGACCATAATTAATTTACAATTAATTATGTCAATGGATCCCTCCCAATACTCATAGTTACCACTTAAACCACATGCGTCTAAATGTAAGAGAGAAAATTTCAAAACAAATATCACCAAGCTAAATGAACATATCAGTCCATAAATATGTTTTAGCATGAATTCAACGCACCTTGATTGAGGGGTTTTATTACAAAAACATGATTTATTAATCTAAAAAATCCTTTTATACAAATTAACAAATCATTGAGAAATTGCAGTGAAATTCATAATCAACTATAATTAAAAAACTTCTACATTTTATTAATTTAGTATTGTTGAGGACACTACCTAAATGAATCGGCCAATCCAATTCATTCTCACTTAAACCAAAACCCTCTCATGTACAAACGCTTCCAAAAAAATTCATATGCACTAAAAGAAATATTCACACATTAATAATAACAAACGGTACAATGATTATTGTGGTGGGGACCAAGAAACACAAAATTAATCATCTGAAACTCTAATAAACCATAAACACCTAACTAAATGGGTACAAAACCAAATATCAGGTATATAACATTAAATAAATATTATGGCGGTGAACCAAATCAAGCCGATTTTCTTCTCCTTCATCATAATTCAATGGAATATAGACCAATGGGTCCTAAGATATCTTCTTCACCACCAAAATTAGAATAAAGGAAGAAACTGAATCAATCCCTCAACTAGGATTCCGCCGAACAGAATCTTTGTGACGGTGAAGATAAAATGACTGATGAGGACAAAAAAATGTAGAGAAGAAATCACATCTCTGAGATAGACAATCTTTGTGAAAGACCATGAAGGATCCATGCATAAAAATAGGAGCCGGAGAGGAGGGGGTAACACGCCTCACATGGGTGAAAAGAGGTGGTCACCACTGGCTTGTGGTGTGCCCCTCTCCCTCTTGTTTCACCTCTAAAATAAAAAAAAACACATAATAAGATAAATGGATAACAAATTTATTCCCATGATTTTATCATTATTATCAAATAATTAACCCGCATCTTAGACTACCCCCATTCTCCGCATTTATAACACATTTAATTAAATTCCCTTCAACGAATTAAATTAAATAAAAACTTCAACTCATCACCATTTAGATAAATTATCTCAGAATAATTTAATTAAATGGAACCTCCATTTCAAATAAATTAATTAAATTACTCTTATCCATGAATTTAATTAAATAAAACGCCCATTTCACTACATTAAATTATATCCTTTTTTTCGTGGAATATAAATTAATTGATTAACCCGAACTAAATACTGGGTAATGAAGAAGTTTTAACTCGCATGTTCTGATAGACTGTACATATACTTTGTGTCCTCTATTGGAAACCTGATTTAACAAGGACTACCATCCCTCATGTTTTGACAAATCGTACACAACCCCTACGAATACCACTTCAATGTTCTATGCTCTCGAAACCCATTGAGCCACCCTGAAAATCATCAACCCTTTACCCAATACCATTATAAACATTTTTAAATGGTCCAAACTCATGAAACATCCACCCAAATATTTGATTTAATACATACCCATCGAACATGGGAAAAGGTAAAAAATATTCATATTTTAACCTGGTTCAAAAACACGGGACTTTACAATCTAACCACCTTAAAACATATCATCCCAATAAGCCATAAGGAACTGAAATAACATTATCCAGCCCACCAAGGTCAATAAGTTCTGTTTGAATGGTCACTTTTCATTCCCAAAAGCCAAACTCACCAACAACCAAAACACAAGCCCAACAGATTTAGCCTTTAAAACTGGAGCCAATGCTAAAAAAACAACCAAAAACATCTAAACAGTGAAAAACATAGCCACACATATAGAGCCATGATACAAAAATCATCTCCTTAACCACCCTTTCATTGGTGCTTTCCTCCAATGGACTTATCATTTTATACTCAATGATACAAAACCACGATTCTTTCTTTGAAAGACAACACCAACCCATAAAACCCACAGTCACCCTTAAACTGACGACGTGCCTTAAAAATGATTCCATCACCAACTTCATGTACACGAAAATCCATACTCAACATCCGATGAAATTAAAAATAGAATCCTTCAATGGGATATTTTAAAATTTTAATTCCCAAGCATGAATAAATGCCTGAATAGAATAACCATGCTTCCTACATACATCCCAGATAAGTACTACTCACCAATCCATAAAACATTTAAAAATTCATCACAATGTATGACTGACACTATCTAAATTTTTCTAGGATGAGGTCGAGATAGGGGAAATTCTTATCTCATTTATAAGATCACACTAAGTGTAATCCCAAGTAACCAAAAGATCAGTTGAACTACTACCGATCAACTCATTAAGAAAAATCTTGACTTCAGAAATCAATGCATCATCATCTGGACCTTGATGCCTATATCACCGAAGAAATCTACGTTCTATCAAATCATACAACTAAAACTCTTCCAAAAACTAATCTACTTTACAATGTTTTGTGCACACTTCCAAACTCATCATGTTTGTACTACCAAGGAAGCACCAAAACATATACTAAAACAGATGTGACAGTACTGACCTTAGGAGTGTCCCTGTTTTTTAAAAAACGCCAGTTTTCCCAATGTTCACCAGTTTAGAAACACCTTAAATAAATGTGTATCATTCTATGAATCATGATAACCACGTCAACATATCGCATGAATTCTGAAAAGTTTAAACTGACCGTTATTTCAAAACACCCAAGTCCTATCAATTCATCCCAAGTAGTGGTACAAACATACCTTAACACCCCAGACACTCCACTATAGATTTAACACAAGGATTTTATTAAAGGATAATAATTCCTGAATAATGTATAATCAACAAAATCAAGAATCCCCAATGCATATTTCTAAATCAATAGTCATGATATTACCACCACCCCTCAAACAAATGGTGTCCTTATTTAAAACCAAGATTCACTACTTGGAACAACGACACTCAACCAGTACCAATGTCGAAAATATCACAGTGGAAACAAGGAATTTCATGTTCTATGGTTACTTCCTACCATTCGATAATCCCTTAAGAATAATACGCATCGACCCTATCTATTGGTCACATAAAATTAAAATTACTAGGCTCAAAATCCCCCATTTCATTTTTTTGTTATTTCCTTAATTCATTTTGACTGCTAAAAATATGATAAAAATTTAATGAACCCAAAAATACTATTCCACAACAAGGAACTTTGTTTCCTAACAACACATCATTGAAAAAACATGGAAGACATAACAAACATCATTTTTAACATATTATATTATATGTCAACTCATATTAAATAGGAAATTTAGCATCTAATATTTTTTAACAAAGATGAGACCACCGAGGTTCCCATTTCATTAATATAGGTTCTTAAAAAGCTACCGCACAATAGTTTATTTTAATCAAAACTCAACATTTTTACATTTATTACCATATTCTAACAGCCTATGGTTATTCTAGGCTCAGTCACATGGGTGGACATCTACAAATTGATAAGGAGGAAATACACCTTACTTTTGGAATTTGGATCCTATTTATCACAACCATTTTCTATTTAACATTTTATCATTAACATACACTTTTCAATTGTTCGAATACATGAGTTACCCTTTTCCCATTTTAAAGGAGATCATGAACATTACAAATAAAACTGGCATTCATCATAAATGTGGTCAATACATATCCACTCATGAAGCCATTTACACATCAAAACATCTCAATCATATTATCATAAGCAGTAACATGAAAACATACTATAATAAAGAATCATATAATACTAGAAAAACAAGCTAATAACAAAGGATTCATTTAATATAATCATTTAAACATGATATACAATAATACATTCTAAAGAATTTCAAAACATGTCATTCTACCCAAGGAACTCTATCAAAATTAGAATTCATCCTACTAGTGCAACTACATGGCATGTCATATGCATGCCATGTGAATTTCAATGTACCTTTTTTGATTCATGTAATGAAAGTTCAATTCCATATCATTCCAAGGGAAAATTTCAAAATTCTCATAATCAATATGAAGTGGAAAATACACCAATCACTCAAGGTGAAATCATATCTACTGTAAACTCAAATAGTGTAAACATCAATCCCATCCCAAGACACATGGTCATTTCATGTAAATAGGGTGATCAATATCAGGCATGGTTATTAATCATGCACTAACACTTTTTTAGTCTCCTATATACCAATTTATAATATAAAGACAATGGAAAATGAAGAACATTGGTCCTATAATAACACTTTGTAATGTCCGGACCCGGATTACCCTCAAATCGGAAGATGGAACAGTCACCACATGACCTCAAGCATATCTCCCCATATGCTAGAGGCTACAGACAAGAAGTGATTGTCTATAAAAATTCATTGGTGAGTAAATATCCTTATATTCAGAGTGTACATTGGAAATAAGTAATAAATTCATAAAACAACCGAATCATATATAAAACAATAATAAAATGAATAATTAACATGGCTAATGCCAGTTTATATAATCCATGCATGTCATGGTGATACATATCTAAAATATATAACAAAACCAACGTACTTTAATTCTCAGTAAAAAAATATAGGAAACAATCAAATTACCCCTAGGATATCACCACGAGCATACATTGCTCTCACATGGTCCTTTTCCCCTAACTACCAAGTACATGTTACCAACCACATGAAATGTACACAGTCCTGTAAACAGGTAATATCTACTAAGGTAAAGCAATGCAATGGCGGACTGAATAGGGTGTGAGTTGTACTTCTCAGTAGGCCAAGACCATCAGTTGTCTAGCTTAATCTAGATAACTCAATTTATCTTTAAATATTTTGTAGATATATCATATCAATATCAATAATTAATAAGAAAACAACTACTCATCCAATTTCATAAAAGGTAACATCACATCGATAACTAATTTGGCCTATAGGTGGAATAAGAGTTTGCACAAAAAGCATACAAGCACAATTATCAAGCAGAAATATTCTTCATTACTTTATCATTTATTTTCTTTTTAATTAATTTATATCTCTAGGGATACCATTGATTCAAGTATCTCAATACCAAATGAGGGACATTCCGGATCCCGAAATGTTCCCTAGGTAATACTATAACACATTACATTCCTTGTCATATACCAGAGCTCAATGTATTCAAGTCGTTTGATATCTCAATACCCGATTCGACTCATGTTGGAGTTCAAACTATTCTCATGTGAGGCCATCACTCAAAGTTGATAATTGATTCTCCATTTAATCATATTCAACTCCCAACCCATTAATTTCATTTTTTGCTGTATATTTCCATGTCGAAATCCCCAATTCTCAATGTGTATACATACATAGAGTGTAAAACTCCATGTATATAACCCCAATTCCCTTTCGTGTGAATGCCTCATTAGTGTAGAACACTGTGTATCACACTAATAAATGCATATATATATCCATCACTATCATAGAACTTCATGTCTAGCCCATGTTTAACTATGTATGTATCTCATCCTTAGCTTAGAACGCCATGTTTGACATGAAATCCATCACATCCATTAATTAATTTACAAATTAATTAATCCTGGTCCATTAATTAATCCAAAAATTAAATATCCATAACCATTCCCTTACTAATCCATGGATTATTGAAATATACAAAAATCCCTTTGTTAACCACACAATTAACTAATTCCACAATTCCATTAATTAAAATGTCTATTAATTAATACATCTTCAAAAATAACATTCTATAATTTATTCTTCTTAGTTAATTATCCAATACAAATCACTACTCATCATAATTAATCTCACACTGAATTAACTTAATCAAAATCAAGGGAAATAATTAATCAAATGTTAATTATCTCATCATATCCAATTTGACATATCATAATTAATCCCCCAATTAATTATCTATAATACAAACTGAAGTGAATAATTAATCCAAATTAAAAATATAATTCTAAATCTCGTATTTACATAATTGATATGATCAATTAATTATCAAAATAATTACAGCAAAGGTACCAAATTAATAAACCATTACTTATCCTAATTTATCCAAAATAACACATCATAATTAATCCCATGATTAATTATCTCAATAATCAAATTCAATATATCATAATTAATCCTCCAATTAATTAACTAAATTACCCAATTTGATTTCTCATAATTTATGAAGAGACCTAAAGCTTGACGTACAATGACATTACATTACTTTTGCAGAATACATAATACATAACAAAAACATACACATAAGGATCGTAATAGTTTATTGTCTTTGGAAACTCGGAATATAAACTTCTAATCATGTTGAAATATCTTCAACAACTCCCATAATGATCTTTCCCTTTTTGTTTCCTTACCTAAAACATTTCTTTAAATCCTTGGGAAAAGAAAACATATAAAGGGTGAGATAAATGCTCAGTAAGGGTAATCATGGATAAAAAACAAATCATATACATCTGAACATAAAAACATGAACATAATGTTTAAACATCAAAAGCTTGAGAAATGACATATAACATGGCAGTTAGTAGGGAATAGATCATAAAGAAACAATAAGAATGATAAAATAGCATGGGAATAAAAAATGTCATTGTGGAAACCATTAATCACATGTTATTATTTCCATAGTAGCCAAAGCATTGCTTCCAAGACCATCATAGTGGACAAAGTTCCTTTCTGAATTGAGTTCACTCCTTGTTCCAGTCCTATATTACTAAACCGGTTAAACTTGTCGTTCCATCCATGTCTATCTCATGAGATATAAATCATTACCCAAGGCATTGGAGGGAGATATAGGTCCCACCCATCTCATAATGAAATCATTCTTACTTGTGCCACAACATAAACTTAAAACATTCATCATAACCCAAAGAATAAAATGGGTTTCATAAACATCATCCCATCATAACATAATCCATATAAAACAAATGGATATTTCATCATAAGAAAAGTGAAATCATGTAAATCATAGAGACATTATACATGAAAGATTCACATATGATGTAATGTCATCGTAGATGGAAAATGGTTTTGATAAAACACTTGAAATGAATTCTTGAGGAAAATATTTTTTATTCTTCAAAATAATTTTCGTTTCACAAAATTCCATGAAATTTTAATTGAAAATAATTTTGTTGAAAATAGTCATGAAATATTTTGGAGGAAGATTCATGAAAATAAGGCTTTATAAAACCGTAAAAATCATTTCATGCTGTATAAGTTAAAAAAACAATCTTCTAGTACTTTTTCTGAAAAAGTCCAAAAAGTACCTCGTAATGTAAACAAAAGAAATATTACTTACATACCATGTAGTAAAAGTAAAAAATGGGTAAAAGGACTTTAAAAATACATGGAAAAACGTTTATAAAACATGGACTTGGATGATAGAAATAAACCTAGTAAGTACTTACGAATAAGCAATCTCTGAAAAAAATTAGATTTGCAAAATTATCCCATACCTTATGTATGATATGCTTCATATGTCTCCAATCCTCCTGTGTAGTGATTTAAATAATGTCATTGACTTATTACATAATCATATTCATTATTATGATATCATATATGGTTCACTTATGAATTTATTTTATCCGTTCTTTTGTAAATTCCATGTTAAAGACCATTTTGGGTAAAATTGTTTCATTTGTCATTCGTGTTTTGACTTGTAATTTTTCATATGATTATATAGATCATGATTAAATAATTCCAGAATATAAAAATTGATTTATATATAATATATATTCATAATATACATATATATAATAGATCAATAAATGGAAAGAAATACACCATTAATGGAGACGGTAGGCCGTATGTACGCATGAACGCTGTTTTCGTTTCCTTATTGAGTTGAATGGAATTAAGTAGATGACATACATATATATATACATAAATCCATTATCTTTATAATTTCATATATTTCATTATTATTACTTATATTTACTTTATAATCATTCTTAAATGGTTAACATGGAGAATTAATCTCATCGCGTCGTGGAGACGGTAGTCCGTACGTACGCACGAGCGATGATATCATTTCCCTGATCGTGGAATTGTATTGGAGTGTATGTATTATATTTCAGAATCAATACCACTTTAAAATAATCATATATAGTTATTTATTCTCATCATTATACCCATCCAGGTATGGTGGTGGTGGGAAAATAGATTACACCACGGCATGGAGACGGTATTCCGTATGTACGCATGCGCGGTGATTTCGTTTTCTATAGGATAGATAGATGGTGAAATAGGATTCTTTAATACTTATAATGACATATCATCATATGTTTGATACTTATGTTATTACTTCATTATGAAACAAATAAATAAGAAGATGTGGAAGAAGAAATAAAGTTGAAAGAATCGGTAACAGACATTACCTCTTCTTTGAAGCGCCTCTTTGAGACCTCTTTTTAGGTCACTAAAATTGGTCTTTGAAGAATACCAGGACCTATATGATGTTTCTAGGGAAGTGGAGAAGATAATTTGTAAGGTTTTTTCCGGGCTTCAAGGCTCAATTTGGTGTGAGGAAGAGAGGGAGGAGGTTCCCTTTTATAAGGGATGAGAAGGGAACCTTTGGAAAAACTAAAAACATGATTTTATCATAAATCCATATTCGGTTTTAAATAGCTCCAAATTGATTTATTTCAAATCCAAGGTAGGGATGGGTGGAAATACTATAATCCAATAGAATTTGGGCAAGTTTTGTTTACTATTTTAACCTTATCATTTGGATTTAACTTTATGTTAGATAATTTTACTTTTATCGTGTCTTTTTGTGTTCTTACACTATAAGGTTAATAAACATTATATAACAGGACAAACGAACCCCAAGATGTTTATTATTAATATATATAACCTTATCTACGTAATTTGGCCAAACCATAGATTTTTAGGAAAAAAATAACAATTAATAATATAATATTTGTTTTACACACTATTTTATGTCAATTTTGACACTATTTTGTAATTGATTTTTGTGAAACTCATAACTGATTTATTAATTCCAAAAAAGTTAATTAAATCACTAATATCATGTCATATTAACCTATAAAATTAGTGTAATTCATAAAAAGTCTCAAATTACATTTATTTGGGTATTTATAACATCAATTATGTCAATATTTCATTAATAAGATAATTACTGCATCATCTTTGTGTCATAAATAAATTAACTTATTTCATGTCTAAAAATTACAAATAAAATACCATTATGTAGGAAATATTTTTAGATTTATAATGAATATTTATAGTCGAATTTATCTTATTTATAACCCTATATTAAAAATTATTTACTTATAAAACATTGATTTTAACTATTTTAACCGTTCTTTAAATAAATTAATAATAAATGTCCTAATCTAATCCAAGTGGGCCTAAATGGTCATGTTTTATACCTAAGGATGTTTTTGGTCGAATTACACTTATCCAAAAGAATTAGGACATGTGTTTGGGTAATAATAATATCTTTTTTACACTTAATTACCCTATTTACTTTTAACCGTGGTAAATAAAAGTAAAAAGATACTATTCACAAAAAATTATTTTCATCTCATTAAACTACATTTTACTTACTGACATCAACCATGTCTCTCGAATTTTTGAAATTCCACTCACAGAAGCGGTAAAATTAAGTTTTATTTAAATTTGAAAATTCTCATGGGAGGTGGGTAAAAGACGGTGAAAAGTTCAATAAACTTTTTATATATCTAAAATTATTATAAAATGACTACAATGAATTGAATTGAACTTATATAGGTATTATGTATCAATTTTTACCTAAAATAAATTTAAATAAAATAAATAATTATTTAAATAGTAACCCAGTGTTTTCACTATTCATTAAAAATTGAATGTTTTCAGAAAAATGCCAAAATTTCACCAGAGGCTAATTTGGATATTCTGAATCCAAAAATGAAGTCCATTTTGAAAAATAAAACATATAAAATTTCAAAAAGTGGTTTTTACTTTTCATAACGGCTAGTTTTAGTAATATTTTAATAGCATATCATTGTTTAGTGAAACTCGGTATTGCGTACAATGCAAGCTATCGAGGAAGGTCGCGATGGCGTGTAAATCAAGACAAGTCTGGGTTGCGTGTTGTGAAAGTCTCCATCGTTGTTTTTTATAACAGAATCCAACCATATTTCATTTATACATTGAATATATATATATATACACTCAACGTTGAGTAGAATGACTTCTATCAAAAGAACTTGAAATTTTGTGTAACATGATCCAAGAATAGTGTTACATATACTACTAGATAATATAGTGTATAGAACAAGACAATATTAGTGTAGTGTATAATAGAACACATCACGTAAATTAAAAATAATATATCACATAAAATCTCGGGTTGTTACAATTTATCATCTGATTAATTTTCTTGATTTTCAATCTCACACCACACAACCAATTAACAATTTAATTGTCTCTATATAACCCACTAATTAATAAATAACTAATACCATGATAAATTATCTACATTTAATCTATCAAGGAACTTAATTAATTAATTTTTCATCTCAACTGATGTTTCCCAATACTCATAATTACTACTTAACCCATGTGCTCTAACATGTAAGGTTACAAATAGCCAAACCATATCATCAAGCTAAATAAACTTATCAATTGATCAATATTTTTTTATCTAGAATAACGTGTACCTCAATTGAAGGGTTTTATTATAAGAAATATATTTTGTAATCTAACAAATCATATTATACCAATAAAAAAATTATTAAGAAATTTCTATATAATTCATCATCAACAGCAATTAATCATCCACTGCATTTTATTAATTATGAAATATTGAGGACCCTACCTCAATGGATTGGGCAACCCAATAATTTTAAACTAAAATTGAAACCCTCACACGTATACACACTTCCACCGAAATGTGTGTTCACTAGGATAAAATATATCCACATATTAAAAAAACAACGTGAACCCAATATTATTGCAGAGAGACTAATGTACACCAACTTAATCAACCACAACTCAAAAAAAAACATAGACACCTAAATCTGTGGGTGTGAAGTTTAATATCTCGTATATATCCTTACCTAAATATGACACTGATGAAACAAATCATCCCAAATGGATTCACATTCCATTAAAGTCATTAGAATACATATCAAGAAGTCTCAAGACATATTTTTCACCACCTAGAATCATAGGAAATGAAGACCCAGAATCACTCCCTCAACTAGTGTTCAAATGAATAGAATATGGTAGAAGGTGAAGCCAAAATGGCTAATACAAAAAATGAAACATATGAAGAAGGACTCAACATGAAAATATGGAAAAACATTGTGATATTACTGGAAGTAGATAGGAATTTAGTGTGGAGCTAGAGAGGGGGGTAGCACTCCTCACAAGGGAGAATAGGGGGGGTCATGCCAGGCCTGTGTTATGCACCTCTACCTCTTGTTTCCTCTCTAAAATAAAGAACACAAATTAACTAAAATTATATTTTTAATAATTATAATAATATTAATTCCCATGACGTAATTGTTATTATAAACTAATTAACTATCCTCTTAGACAAATCCTAGTCTCCTCATTTACACCTCATTTATGAAAATTCCCTTCAACAAATTTAATTAAATAAATCCACCAATTATTAATAATTTAAATAAATTATCTCATCCGAATTTAATTAAATAAATCCCCCTTTTCGCATCAATTAATTAAATTCCACTTAGTCTTGAAGTTAATTAAATAAAACCCTCATTTCAAAACAATTAATCAAATCCTTTTTCCATGGATTTAATTAAATAAAATAACTTAAAACTCAAAAATTAGAAAAGAACATGGTTTAAATTACAGTGTCTGACATCCTGGGCATAGTCCATGCGGCCACCACTGGACACATGATTCCACACACACAACTTCTCTACATGGTTTGACTAACCATGCACAACCCGTGCGAACACCATTGTCAGGTCTGGTGCTCCTGAAACCCATTTAGCCACACTTAGAACTCCTAGATCATTTACCTTATGCAATTATAAACACATTTAAATGGTCCAAAATCATGAAACATCAAACCAAATCCTTGTTTTATGAAGGAAACGTCCAATAACAGAAAGGTTCAATAACATTCTTGTATTAACCCGGTTAAAAAACATGTGATTTGAAAATAAAGGTTCCTTCAACCATCCCTCAATTTCAATAGAGGAGTCCTATATTGAGTGAACATGTTGCTATGGGGAAGAAGGACTAACTACAAAAAGAGAAACCTTTTTTTTAATAATATTTATTACACATGTCCTTAGAGTAAGATGCGATGCCTCTAGGATATCAATACATATGTTTGAAAACAAAATACACAAATGTCATTATCTCCCTAGTTGAGTAAAAGAGCGGGGAGATTCAACTTATCCTTTTAGGTGAGAACCTAAAAATGATGAAAACCCATTATCGTTGATCCTTATCCTCAATACCTTAACCATAAGCTTCCCCTTAATATAGTAATATCAATTTATAATTGGAAGATCATCACCGTTTCATACATCAATGGATGCAACATTATTGGTTTCCAACCACCTTGTTTTTCCCCTAGAATAAATTCAGAGCGAGATATTACATAGACAAGTATGTTGTATTTCACCAAATCCCATTTCATCCAACCAAAACAATCAACCATATTTAGATCGTGGTCTAAATATTTTCCTATATCATGTTGGAAAAAACGCTGCAATCCCCACCAAATAGATCTTTCAGAGTTGTATCACTCATATGAGACAAAATAATTCCCCCATAACCTGACCTGTCCACATCCTTCACATGGAATCCCTTCATGGTCCCATTAAAACAAACTACCATCCAGTGAACAAACTGATTTCATGATGAATAAAAATAAACCCACATCACAATTACATCAGGATGAATGTATAAATATTATTCCCAAACCTCAATCAATAAAAACTCAACTATCCCTATAAATACATAAACATTCATGTAGATTTATGGATAATTAACATTGAATATAGCCCTTTTTCAACAATCAAAAATATAAATTTACCGAATAAATTCCCTAATTTTTTTATTTTTTAAGGATTATACAATGAGATATGGATTTTTAGAAAACTAACCCATATCATCACTTTTGGGTGTCATACGTGATGTGTAAATCATATGACCACATGAATTAGAAGTAGTGGGATCGATTGCAAAAAATGAGAACCTCTATACAAGTGCGAGATCCAACCATTTTCTGATGTGAATCGAATAATAATATGACCATTATTAGAAAAACATGAAAAAGTAAATTATGAAACAAATAATGTGACCATTGTTGTGAAGGAATAATTTTTACCCTTCTTATAAACCCCAAAACCAAAAAAGAACATATCAAACGCATCCATGATAGAATAAATTTTTTTAAATGAGCTTCTAGCATCATAATTAGAAGAGTAGAAGAGTCATAGATTTTAGATTTCATTATCGAGAAGATCAGAAATAGTTCAGACCATTTTGGAACATTAGGTCTAAGAAGGATATGCTATAAAGGGGAAGGAAATAGGTAGTAGAAAAGAGATATAATGAGGTCAATACCCCCATGAAGGAATATTGAGGTCCCTCCCCCTCTAAATGGATATGGACTAGTGCTACAACCCTCACTATCAAGCATAGGGTGAGTGAGATGCGGCCAGAGAAATGGGAAAGCACTCTATCATTTATCCATATCGTTTAGAAATTTTGAATTTTCAACTAAATTGGTGATTCATTTAATGGAACTAGATTTTAGTCTATATAATGATCATGTAATTTATTTTGCTTCCCAATAATTTAATCATGGTGAGTTAATCTATTCTATAATCAATCTATAATTAGTTTCATTATTTTTCTCACTAAAAATATAGAGAAAACATTAATGTGGAGTAAAGTACCAAATATATACTAATCATTAATATTTTAATAATATAATCATAAAGAAATATATGTACACGAGGAGGCGAATATATCTAGAATTGATAATGTATTTTTATTTCATGATTCATTTTCATCTATGAAAATAAAAAATTAATTGGTTCACTATAATGAAAGGATAATTCATCAATTACCAATATATTTATGGAAAATGGTCCTTTTATAAATAATTTAATAAACTATGTCCTATAATTTTTTTATAAAAAAACAGACAGTGTTTATATTTAATTTTATAGTTTTTTCTTCATTATCATAAAAAAATAAGTTTGATCAAAATTAACACAATTATTTTCATGAAAATGTAAAACTAGTAAAAAAAGGTTAGGTTAAATAACTTTTTACATAACAAATAAGGTGTTTTAGATTTGGAAATAGGTCGTGTGTTCATTTTATCTCCCACTTGAAAATTTAATTGTTAGAAGGTTCTCATAACTCTCCATTTTCTATTATTTCTAGTAGTACTAATATTTATAGATACATTTAAAAGTATTAATATAGTAATGGAATGAAAAATATATCACATAGTTTACCATCAAATGTTTTACCTCCCAATAGGTTAATAAAAAAATGAATATTTTTAAAAGGGACTATTATTAATTTTTTAGTTTTACAGTGGATATGTGAAAATATATTGATGAATTTCATATTTGGACTGCTAAATATACACAATGTAGTAATGAAATTTTTTAATTAATGATTGATTGACTATATAAGAACATTCCACTCTAATTGGATATATTATTTCATTATATCATATTCCAAGATTTTATATCAAAGTGATAGTTTGGTAACATAGTGTTTCAATACGTGTTTTATCTAAACATGATCCCAGAATTACATCCATTTTTTATAATGTCCTTTAGAAGTCACTGAGCATAGAATTAAATTTCCTCCTAGATTTTCATCCTCAATATTAGGAGAAGTGATAGTGAATGGAAAATTATTTTGAATATAAAATTTTTTACTATTCATTAGATTATTAGGGTTATTGGTTTCAAAATCATTCACTAGTAAAATTTTAATATTATAACATTTTTCATAATAGTAAATAGAATGATCCATTTGAGGCATTATATTGAGAAAGTTTTGAAAATTCGTCTTATAATAATGAAGTAGCTGAAACGTAAAAATTGAGACCATTGTTGGATAAAGAGAATGATAAAAATGTAATAGTTATTTTAAAACATATGAAGACCTATACTGTAAGTATAAATGTTATATATATAACTAGAGGAAATTTTCTTTCATGTGTGGATGGAAATCTTGGATTTCAAAAAATATCTCTATGGAAAAGTGTTTTTTAATTTTCATTAAAATGGAATGTTATATTTGTGTTTTAATGAAAAATTTAAAATTATAGAGAATATTTTATTTGTTGATTACCCAATGGGATTTCCTTGTAGTTTATATCAGGTTCATGATGATTTTCTTTTTTTTTGGTATGTATATTTGATATTTAATCATCGCTGGTTTTGTGTACTGAATTAGATCAATTAGATGGGAATATTTATATTAGAGAGCAACCAAATATATTCTTGAACTCTAAATGTAGGTTTTTTAGAATAAGGTGAATCACTAGTTTAATTTTTTTGGAAAAACAATATTATTGAAGAACCAAGATGAGAATCAAAAAATGTCGAGAGATAATAAATCCCTCACTTATACAATTAGTGACTAAAATTTCTATGAAATAATTTCAAAATGGGGGAAGAATGTAATAACCTAGTTAATATATATAATATATCAATTTAGTTCATCATAATTATTCATAAAATAAATTATATAATGTTATATTCACTATAATTTTATTAAGAAACTTTTTATTCAGAATAGAAATAGATTTATTGATAGTAATTTCTGTTGCATATTTAATATGAATTTATTGAAAATAATAATTTCTAATTTTTTAAGTTGATTACTAAAAAATAAATCATTTTTGAAATTAGGATGTCAATATATTAATATAATTAATTTTTTAATTTTTCTAAAAGGATTGATTTCTATTTTAATAGATATATTTTCTGATTTTTGTATATATGTCATATGATTTCATTAAGTTATGTTATTTAGAAATATAATATTTTTTACATTAACTTAATGTAACACAAGACTAATATATTTTTGAAATAATATTACTAATTATATAAAAAATAGCAAAATACAAGATTTTTTGGGCTAAAAATGCATCCTTCTAAAAAAATTACCTTGCATTGAATTATTATCTTAAATTATATTAAAAAAATCAGGAAATTTATTCCTGAATAATTGATTACTTATTTTCAATCATTTTTTTACAATCTAATGAAACACATCCTTAAAATTTTGTTCATTTTAAATAGAGATAATAGTAAATATTTTCCTACTCTGTTAGGTTAAAATTGGTGAAATCTATATCATCCTGAGTAATTAAATGGAAACACTATATTTGATAACATACATGATACACCACATTTAGCTTAAATAAACAACATAATATTATTATTTAATATGACAGTTATTACATAGACATTAAAATTTTTTGGAATGCAAATTACGATCTGAATTATGAAAATATTGTTTAAAATTGATTATATAATGATTTATTGGATACCAAATTAATTATGAAATTAAATAAATCCCAATTATATATAAAAATGGTTTTTTTCTAAAAAACTAATTAAAAGAAAATAAATGAGTTTATAAGAAAATAAAATCACAATTTATGGATTTTATGAACAAATATATATATATATATATATGTAATATATTCACTGTAATGTTTAAAATTCCTTTAATATGTTTTTAGACAAGATATTAGAACAAATTAATTTTTTCAGATAAAAGAATTATTTTGAAAAAATGCAGTTTTGCATCCTTTTGACGAAGAACACAATTTAACATTAGTTTCTAACACATTTATATGATATATTTGAAACAAAAATAAATATTCATTGTAAATTTACATCAAAATTTAGTTTGGATATATTTTTGGTAATTTTTTAATAACATTCATATTTTTATGAATAATGAAAAATATTGCATTTTAATTCAATACTAATATTTCATATAATTTATATATATTGTTAGATTATATTATAAAATACTTTTAAATAATAATTATATTATCTTTGTATCATTTAATCAAATTTTGGTAATTAGAAGTAACCTCACACTGAAATTAAGAAATAAACACAATGTAAAATTTTGAGGGTGTTTACTCTTAAAATCAACATTTTCTAATTTTGAAAACCTGTATTAACATTAAATTAATTACTAAATCCTATGGGTTTTATATTTATAAAAATTAATTATATATTTTTAATCCCTGGGACCAAATTATGTAAATATGTTCATTTTATTTTTTTGGATTTTATGAATATAAAATTTGGTAATTTTTATTTACAATATTTAATGGTAAATTTGTTAAATCTGGGTAATAATTTATATGAAAAGGATAATAAAATTACCCTAACACCTTCTTAAATCCTATTGGATAAATAAAATTATACCCTCAAAACATAAGGATTATAATTGAGTCATTTAATAGTCTTTTTTCCATGGATGTGATATAAATATTATTACCACAAAATAATGTGACAACATGTCTCCCTCTAATTTAATATTAGTATATTAATTTTAATATAGGGATAAAAATTATAAATCATTGATCATAAATAGCCTATAATTATAGAATAAAATTATTTACATGATGGGACTTTGTTTAGAATTTTCAGAATTTATATAATAACCATAAATACGCACAAAACAACGATACAATAATTATTTTTCTAATATAAATATCAAATAAATGATATTATTTTTTTGTAAAATAAATTTAATTCAAACTAATTAGGAAAATACATGAATTTATACGTAGATAGGACATATTATAAGTATATTAAATTGTTTTTATCAAATTTATCTCTTTTTATTTATTTTATTAGAATTTAATGAAATGAAATCCATTAAATTTGACATTATTGATATTTAATAAAAATAATATATTATTAAATTATTTATAAATCATAAAAAAATTTAAAAATTTAAAAACTGTTAGGATAAGTTATAAAATTTAATAAATTGGTCATTAATGGGATATTTACCCTATATGAGTAAAATTTATCTCCTTTTAATATTTAAATTTTTTTTACAATAATTAATATTAAAATAGTTTAATCCATGGTAAATCGAAAAGATATGATTTAAAATAAAAGAAAAATATTGCTAAAAATTGTTGGATGAGATAATTTCAATCCAACCCCACTTATATTCAACATTACTAAAATTAGATTCATTTAGATTTAAAACATAATTAATATTAATTTCATATTTTAAAAGTCAACAAGGGTGCCCCTTATATCTCCTAAAAATAGTTACCCAATATTCTCTTTTACGCACACTTCCAGAACCATTTGGTTCTGACATGATATTTAGAAAACCCTCCTAAAATCCATACCACATTTCTATGGCCATATTTTAGGAAAAAACCCCTACTTAGAGTTGATATGGTTTTCCTTTAATGTGATCAGTTGAAGAGACTGATGATAAAGATTACACATGAAGAGACAGACTTATGGTAAGGGACTTTGCCTCAATCCATTTTAATTGAAACATATTTTGATGTCATACACAACATTATTTTATAATGTGTTATATAAACCTCTTTGGAATTTAATTTCATTAGTTTCATTCAAACCGAATCTATTTATATGAATCAATTTACATTCATTACAAAAAAAATAAAGAAAAGTTTTTTAACGTATGATGTGACAACAAATTCTCCTCCTCTATAACAATTTTTTTGTTTTTAGATTTCTAAATAAGACTTAATATTTTTAATGTAAAATAAATCCCTCATTCTCTTTATGGGTGTTTTGAAATCAAAAATGGTTTTGAATATGGATTTGACTGTTTCAATATCTTGAAATGATTTCTTATTATTACAAATAAAATATTATGAGGGAAGTATTGATAATTGTAATCATTTATGTGTTAGGATTATAAAATTGAACGTGGATATTTGACGAGTTATTACATAATAAACCAAATATGGGTATTTACTTAATAAACCAAATATATGTGGTAACATGATGAACCAAATACTGGTGATTTCATGATAAAGCAAGGATGAGTGGTTACATTATAACCTCCATTGCATTGGGTATGGAGGTTGGTTGTATTAATATTCAAATTGTAACAGTGATATGTGTGGATGTGGAAATTATGGTTATTAACATTATGTATAATTATATACCATCATTCCTTTATATGTTATATGATATTTCTATGGGTTTTACAGTAATATTTTTATTAAAAAATGGTTATAAATGATATTATATTCAATGAAGGGTATTTACTAACTCTTGAAGGTGTGAATTATTACTCTATGATCAGGTTTTCATGGTTTAAATGTTTTTACAAGGCTAATAATTTTTCTACTTTTTGTATCCCATACTACAGTTTTTTGATCATTTCATGTATTATTAATGTCATTTCACACGATTTATTGGAAAATTAAGTCAATGATGGAATCATAGAAATGATAGGATGATTAAACATGAAATAAATCATCTTTCTTTTAAAATTTTGTTTTATTATGAATGAAATGGATACTTTTAGAAGTTTCCACTTTGTATTTCTAGGGTTTTCGTATGTAACATTTATGTCAAAATACTCTAAATCTATAAACATGAAAATAACTTCATTTTGAAATAATGTAAAATTATTTACTTAACTAAATACTATAAAATTTTTAAGAATTGTTCCATAAAGTTGGTATAAAATTATGGTTTAGAAAACATTATAGATCATGATTTCATTAAATAGTTAGGGATATTATCGTGAGTCTATATGTTTAAGGTTGATTATTGGATTAGTGCCTTACAATCACTTTTGAGGATTTATGTTATGAAATTTTAAGGTGACTTGCAGTATTTTTGGAGAATTTCACCTTTGACGTAATAATGATTTGTTACATTCTATGATGAAAAATTAATGATCTATGATAACCATTAAAGTTAAAAAATGTCGTGTTTTTATTAGGATTTTATTTCCAAATATTATAATAATTATAATTTTTTAGAAATTGTAAAACCTGCAGACCTTGTGAGAACCCATCATGTGGAACAAGGATGCAGGAATCAAACACACAAGTGATGGGAGAAAAGGGTTCATTACTTACCACTGGCCTATATAAATCCCCTAGATAGTATCACCTTTTCTTTTTTGTTAAAAAAGATGATGGGTTAAGAATAAGTTTATTTGGGGAACTTATTTTTTATGAAATGGATATCTTTGGTATTGGAAAATGATTTAGGGAAATATGTTATGAATGTTCATTCTGAAGAAGATAACTATTATTGGACTCCTGTATAATCATGGAAAACAGAATTTTATTGAATTTTATTTTATAAATGAAATTTTAATATTATTTTGGATAAATTAGTGATTTAGTTGTAGAATTTTATTAAATCAGGTTATTTATGGAAATGATTACCATATTATAGAGATTATTTAATTTATGAAATTACATTCTTGGAATAATACATTAATATTGGTTGATCTTATTTCGAGAGAAACGTTACAATTTCACATGGATGATTATGTGATCAGGTCATTTATGGGTTTCAATCCTTTTTTGGATTATATAGAAGAATTCTATGGATATTATTCTTCTAAATTGTCTATATTGATCATTGGGTATTATTATTGAATTTTTGAGATTAAAAGTTGTCATTATTGTTTTAAGTTTTACTATATTTTAGAAATTACCTTATTTTTTCCTAACTATTTCTAAATTGGTTAAAATTGCAAGATACAATGAAAAAATAGTAAATATTTTCAGAATTCTATGATTCTCTAGAATCTGATTGAGGGGTGAAAACACATCTTGAATAATCTTCTTTTGGAGAAAAATATGAATTTGTTGGGAAAGTTGATTGAAGGACGAAATTATACGTGTCATGTAAGTATATTTTCTTATTTTTATGGTAGTTAATTAATTCCTCTATGAAAAGGATTTTAATAAAAAACATTTTCATTTACATTTCCTAATATGAACTCAAATATTGTTTAACCCATCCCAAATTCTTTTTTGATTATTTAAATTACCCTAACAATGTTTTATATTACACTCCATTAAAACCTAAAAGTTATTTATTTATTCATATCCATGTTTTCCTACATGGAACCCAAGTATGTTTCGTCTCATGTGACCATTTTACTCTCCTGTATTTCATTTAATGACTATGTTTCTAAAAGAATACACAACATTCAATTCTTTACATGATACACCACATTTAGCTTAAATAAAAAACTTAATATTATTATTTAATATGATATTTATCCCACATCCATTTGAATAGTGGACATAAAAAGGATTAAATTAATTATGACGATATTTCTTACACATTTCAGTATAAGGATTCATTTGTAACGAAATTAATTAGAAAATTAAATAGAAACAAATTGAATATAAAGGATGGGTTTTTCCAGAAAAAACCATTTAAAAGAAAATAAGTGAGATTATAATATTATAAAATAAATTTTGATGGATTTTATTATTGAAATATATATGTAATATGATCAATGTACTGTTTAAAATTCATCTTATATGTTTTATAGACATGATATAAGAACAAATTCAATTTCTTTTAAAGAAAGTATTTGTTAGAAAATGTAGTTTTTTCACCTTTTGATGAAAGCCCCATTTTTTAAAAAAAATTACACTTTTATATATGTAATTTGGAAAAATAAAATTATTATTTTTAATCTGTATGTCAAAATTTAGTTTGGATAATTTTTTGATATTTTTCCAATAAATTTCATATTTTAATGTTTAGTGAAAAATACTGCATTTTAATTCAAAACAATGTTTTCATATAATTTAATAGTATTGGTAAATTATCATTTTAATTAGTTTTATATTTTAATTATATTTTTTTATCAATTAATCCAATTTTTTTCATTACATGTGATTTAACATTGAAATTAGATATAAATGCATGTAAATCTTTTAATGATTTTTTACTTTTAAAAAACATGTTTTCAGGTTCTAAAAACAAGGATAATTTTTTAATTTATTAATAAAACTTTTGTGATTTAAATATTGGAAAATGGATTCCATATTTTTAATCAGTGAGTCCATATTATGTAAATAAGTTCCTTATATTTTTTGGATTTTATAAAATGTCACTTTGATAATTTTTACTAACAATGGTTAAAACTAAATTAAGTAAATCATTGAAATAAATAATATGATAAGAATAATAAAATTACCATAAATCATACCAAAATCGTATTGTATGAATAAAATTCAACCATTAACTCCTATGTATTTTAATTGACTCATTTAATTATATTTTTCCATGAAAGTGATATATATATATATATATATATATATATATATAATTAAAACAAAAGAAAGTGACAACATTTCACCCTCTTATTTATTAAAATTATAATAACTTTAATATAAGGAAAACATAATAAAAGCTTAATCATAAAAAGAATTGAGCTATATAATGAAATTTTATATATCATGGGAATTTTTTTATAATTTTTAGAGATTAAATAATTATCATAGTTATTGACACAACAATGATTCAAGAAATATTTTTTTAATAAAAATATCAAATAAATGATATTAAAATTATTAAAATTAATATAATTTTAAATAATTAGTTTACTCCATTTATTTTCCAGGTGACTATGAGATATAATAATTATATTCAATGATTTTTATGTTTTCTCCAAATTTTGATTTTATTTAAATTCAATGAAATAAATAGTCTCCAAATTTTCAATATTGATATTTTATAAAATTAATTTATTATTATATTATTTAAAAATAATAAAAATAATCAAAAATTATAAATATGAAATAATAAATTTAATGTGTTCATAAAAAGTCCATTTAAGAGAAATTTTCCATATATATGAAAAATTTATATTCTTTTAATATTTAAAATGTTGTTACCATAATTAAAATTAATATAAAATAATCAAGGTTAAATCTAAAATATAAGGTTTAAAATAAAATCAATATATGACTAAAAAATATTGGATGAGAGGATTTCCAAACACCATCATATTATCTTCCACATAACTCATGTTTGAGTAATTATTATTTAAAAATACATTTATTTTAATTTAATATTTTAAGTGTTTCCAAGGGTTTCATCCCCTCTCTAATAAAATGTCACCCACTCTTCCCAATTACTAACACTTCAGCAAGCATTTTTTTGGCCATGATCTGTCAAAATACATTAATAAAATCATTCTCCACATTATTGAGACATTATTTAAAAAAAAACACCCTCCTTAAGGGTATTAATGTGTTCATTGAATCTAATCAACAGAAAAATAAAAAGATATCGATTGTATGTGACGAGTCTGATTTAAAGTAAGAGACTTTGTCTAAATATCCTTTCACTAAGGAATATTATTATCTTGTACAACACCTTATTTTATATTATTAATAGGTGACCCATTTGAATTATAATTTTAGTAAAATATTTTTTGATATAGATGTTATATGATGTGTTTTAATTTCATTACAACATGTAAAAAAAGAAATGGTTTTTAATGTATGCGAAGAAAATGGAATATCCAACAACATAATTGTTATTTGATATTTGTCTTACTCTGTATGATTTAGTGTTATTAAAAGTAAAATAAATTCCTTATCCTCTTTCATCGTTATTTGGTATTGGGAATTTATTTTAAAGTGGATTGACTATTTAAATCTACTAAAATTATTTTTTGTGATTGAAAAAAAAATTATGACTGAATTGGGGATAATTGAAAGATTTTATGTTTTATGATTATATAATGGTACTTTGAAATTTGTTGGATGGATATGTGATAAAACAAAGATTTTGGATATATGATAAAATAAATACATGTGGTTATGTGATAAACCCAGGACCGGTAGTTCTGTAATAATCCAAGGATGGGTGGTTACATTGTAACCTACAATGAATTATGTATGGAAGATGATTGTATGACCATCCCATTTGTAAGAGTGTAATGTGAGGTAGTCAAAAATATGGTTATTCAATTTAATTATTATTATATCCCATGTTACAATTATATGTTATATGTGATTTCTATGTATTTTATAGGAATATTTTGATTAATAATATAGTAATCAATGATCTTATATTTAGTGAATAGTATTTACTACTTCATAATAGAGAAAAGTATTTATTTATGATAAATTATTCATGGTTTAAACGATTTCACAAGGCTAATGTTTTTTCCTTATTTTTACCCATTACTATGCTTTTTGTGCTCATCCCATGTCTTTAAGATATTTTCACAGGATTTATGGGAGAAAAATGTCTATGATGGAATTAGAGAAATGTTTGGATAATTAATCCTAAAAATAAATCATGTTTCTTTTTAACTTTTTTTGTGTGATAAATGAAATATATATTTTTAGATGTTTACACTTTGTATTCTAATTTTTTTATGTTATAGTTATGCCCTAATTCTCCAAAACTATAAACATGAAAATATTATCAATGTGAAATAATTTCAAATTCTTGACATAACTAATGATTATAAAAATTTTAAGGTCATTCGTTACAAAACCATTCCAAAATATGAGATAGACCCAAAATATAACTCTAAACCATGTATTTATCATAATTTTTAGACTATAAAAAACATGTTTTTAATATTTGTCAGTTTATTTTCAATTTAATTTTATAATTACCTTTATATAATTTTAAATATAGAATTGAAACAAAATGTCACTATCTTTATTTTAAAATCACTACTATTTTTTTCTAATAGAAGAAATGGCTGTATAATGAATTATAATTTATTAAATGAAAAAAGATTAAATATTTTTTTTACAAGGTAATTTATTTTTAATTTTTAGTGATCAAATAATTACATAACTCACTTTTGAAATTCCAATAAATTTCTTCTTCAAGTAATATAAAAATTAATTAAATTGTCTTCAAAAAAATATTATTATTAAAATTTTGGTAAATATTTATGGCCATGAAAGTTCAATTAAACAATGAAGAGTAGTGATTATATAAATTTATATATCGTAATACCATTAAAATATTTATGTAATCATAATCAAATTATATAAATTCAATCAAAAAGGACATTAAATGTATTTAAAGATAAATAATATTAAAGAAATAATTTAAATTCAAAAAATATTATCCTTCACTATGTACATAGAATATGGTAAATATTATAACCCATTTTTCAATTATATGTCACATGTAGTTTTTAGTAATTTAATTTTTACACCTAGAGAATAAAAAATACATTTTGTCACCTAAATAGTTAAATGGGTTGATTCGTGTATAAAACTAGGATAAAAATATGAAAACATAATATGAACTATTCTAAATATTTTTGGATTACACAATATATAATCAAACATATCCTAGATTACATTAATATAAATTGGGATCAAATTGAAAATTAAAATTAATTTATAATATTTTAATACCTATTTTAACTCCAATGGTTCCCCACCAATAAATTTTTTTTATGTTCACAGAAACTTATCTATTTCAATCACCTTCGGAACATTATATATTTGAAAAAACCTAATTAAAATTCGCACCATTATCCCTACCATTTACTATATGGTATTGGTTAATCTAAAATACCAAATCTAGAAGTCTTAAATTGTAATCGAGTGAGGATATTTGAGGAGAAAGTATAGCTCTGAGCCGACCTATTTAAGATTATTTCCTTTTATACAACTTGAAAATATTATTAAACCCTGATAAAATAATAACAATAGAATATTAAATATTTCAAAAAATTATGATTATGGTACAAACCTTTTCATCTACTCCTTTATCCTATTGGAAATCAATCAATTTATCATGCATATGTGTGGATGATTATCTCCATGAAGTGAACAATTCCATTTTTCATCATCACCAAATATTGATGGTCATTGTTACGGATGTTGTATATATATATATATATTATATTTTTGAAAATATTATCACCCTTAAAATATATAATATATTCTATTTTTTATCACTAAATATATTGACTGATGATAATGGCCTTAATAAATGTGTGTGGACTAATACCTCCATGAAGAGATGTGATTCATTTATTTTGTAAAATATTAGTGGGTGGTTATGAAATTTTATTTAATATATATTAATATAAATCTTATAATTATTGTTATTCCATATAATACATAAAAATAACATTCCTACACATTAATCCAACTAAATCTATTTTAGTATTATGAACCAAACAACTTCAAAATGTTTGATGTAAATATAACATTTTATGTAACTGAATAATTTTTTTTATAAATTCAATAGAATATACAATGATATAGTGATTATTAGGAAAAATATTCTTATTAAATAATATGACTAATATAAATTTATTTTTCTCGATTTAATGAATGAATGATTCTAGAAATAATTTATTTTTCTAGAATATTCATTAAACCCTAATTTTAAAATATTACTTGCCAATATTTTTCTTTTAAGTCCCTTTTCATTGAAATTTAACAATAAACATTTTATTTATATACAAATGATTTTTTAAATAAATTTTTATTTTTTTATATATTTTAAAATGAATCATTCTTCTATTCTCAAAATGAGTTCCCCTTAACAGTGATGTGAAAGGAATCATTGATTAAAATTTTACAACATAAAAATATGTTAATTTTTAGAATTTTAATTTTTTTTGATTCCTTTAAATGTATAAATGATTATTTTAAAATTAAATAATTACCAAATTATTTTTGGAATTTTTCATTTTAAATATTTTCCAAAATATAGGGGTATTTCACCTATTTTTATGTGAAAATTTAAATCCATTTAAATGTGGGTATGAAAGATTTTTATGAGTATAATGGTAAAAAAAACATAGAGATTATTTTTTTATGATATGGTCCTTTACAATTATACTAATGAAGGGTTAGTCAATTTTAGTTTATATAAAGGGTGATTCTTGTACTAGTTATATGATTAGATAACCTAATAAAACTAATAAAATGGATGATCTAGATATAGACCCCTAATTCATTTGACACTATTATTTATCATTAATGAAACAAGTAGTAGTGTTAACTATAAATTTTACTACAATATCTTTATCTATGGGCCTATTACCACTGAAAAGAGTGTACATGTTCAATGAATATATTTCCCTATAATTTGAACCTGGGTTTCTAGATTCATGATTTGGATTTTAAAAGATTCATTGAGGAAAAACTATGTTTTCCATGTGTTGATGATTAGTTTTATATATGAAATGAATAATTTGGAATACAGAAAATTATAATTGGTTTTCATGTTTTTCACTTGACTAATGGATTATATTATTTTATATCCCTTACTATTTTTTTGTTCTCAAGTTATGTTTAAAAAAATAATTCAAATTAATTATGACTAAACACATATAATTGAAGATGAATTTCATGAATACTTTTCATTAAAATATAACATGTTTCATTTTAAATGTTCATGATTAGAGGAAAATGGATACTGAGTGGAATTTTCCACTATGTAATGTATGATTTTATTATGTAATATTTATTATATATTTCTCTAATACAATAAACATATTTTTTGGAGAATTAATGAAGTGAATTCTAGTCTAATGACTCAATATTAGGTGATGTATTAAATTTAGGTTATTATATAATTTCTGTACTGATTCACATAATGTATCCTTCTCCACCTAGGTCATATAATGTCATTAACTTGGGAAATATTTCAACTTTATTTAATCATTATATTGATTATTAATATTGTTAATTTAATGTAAATATACATAAATTATTAGATATAAATTTACAATGAAACTTAAACATATAGTTTTAAATGTTGACGTATTATCTGTTCAAGGATCCCATCCTTGTGGACGGAGGTATAAATTTATTAAGAGATACATATCCTAGGTTTGTAGGTAATTATTTAAACTACACATAATTATAAATATATTATAAGATATTTATTGTAATTTTAACTATTTAATATATTATTAATCTATTGTTTAATGTAGTTTTCTATATCTAATCACCTTTAATATAGTCCAATTGTCACTGGAGATAAAAAGTAACAGATTTGTTATTTCCCACATGTATAATAATTTTTCTACTATGTTTTGATATAACTACTTGGCCTACCACATTTTCTACAATCATGGATTATATTTTACTACACCTATGATGTAATTTTTTTAATACAATTTCATTACCGTGAGAAAATCATTGAATAATTAGTACCCAATAGATCGAAATACATTATTCCCTTTCCTAAAATATACATCTTAGATTATACCACAATAATTTTTTTTCAAAATAATGAAAATAATTTTTCAATATTTCTATAAACTAAAATTGGATAAATCATTTGTAACCTTCTTATTAAGATACATAAGAAAGAGGTAATGTACTTTGTGTTAGACGATAAGGAAAACAATGGAAGTAATAATTTTGTCTTCCTTATTATATTAACTAAAATATACCTCAAAATTAATATGATATAAAGTAAAAATAGTTTTACGTCATTTAAAATATTAGTATTACAATTTCTCCTCTATCTGAGAAGTCATAACAGTATACATTTATATGTTATTTTCGATAGATCCAACTAAAGATTTGAGTTTTTTATTGGTTTTTTGTTATAATATAATTTCATTCATAATGAATATGTAATAATATAAATCAATATATATAATGGAATATTATATATATCCCATGAGAAAAATAGTGTCAAATTATAATAATAATAATAATAATCTCATATTCCTACAAATGATACCTAATCAATATTTTATAAACAGTTAATTAGGCAATAATTCTTCCATCAATTATATATTTAGTTTTCACTTGCTAAATGATCAATACATATTCAATGATGAGATTTATCAAAAATTATATATATATATATATATATATTATCTCGATACCTAGTTATATTATTGATATTTGATGTAATTCATAGGTAAATTAATTCATTTATTTTAGGAAACTCATACGATTGACTGGATAATTATCTCTGATAACAATATATTAGCCTTAAAATTATTATATCTCCCATTAACCATTTGGTGACACCCAAACTCATGAATTATAATTTAATATTTTATAATTCCTCTGTTTTCATTAATCCATTAATGAACATTCCCATTATTTATAAATTTATATATTGGTTCAACCAAACCATTATAATGATATGTATAAATGTTATACAGGGAACCCATTTAAAGAAATAATATGTTAAATCCAACAACCTAATACAATGAGCCTAAAATCAATCAATGATATATATAATTGAAATATATTTTTGAATGATGACTGAAGTAAAAGTTTTATTATAGAATTTTCCGGTGACATCAGTTAAACCTTTTAATTCTCAACAATTCATTATTGGGACTTATATGTACTATATGTTCATATATAATTTCTATGGAATACTCTAATGGAGTATAATGACTAGATATATTCGAAACATAGGACACATGGATTATTCTATATTCAATAAATTTTTTAATTCATATATATTTTAAAATCATTACATGTTTTCATTTTTCGAATCAATGTTTGAATATTAAGTTTTATCTACTAAAATAACACTAATAATATAGAATATAAAAAAATAATTAATTTATTTTCTTACATAGTATGTGGCTCTTAGAATTATTCTCCCCATTGAGAATAGTTAACTATGTGTTCCTATACCATATCATGTGAATTTGAAGCCTAAACATAAAAAATGTATAGTTTTATTCCACTATATCAAAATGAGATGTTTTTCATTATAATAAAAATATATATTTTCTCTATTAAGATGGAATATTAATAAAAATAGTGGATATTGTATAATAAAAAGAGATCCACGTAGTGTTACATTTTCATTCATTTATCATTAATGTTATATTTTATGAAATGGGAATCATTAAACATTAGAATTTGTTTTCAATATATAATATTTCTTATAATTTTATACTCACTATTTAATTAATTTTAAACATGTCTAGTTGTGGTTTTTATAATTTCAAAAAATGTATTGGAAGAAATTCAGGAATATTTGAAATACATATTAGGCATATCATTATTCCCATTTTATTATTATAGAAAATTGTATTTATAAAGATAAGTTTGATTCACATAAAATTTACTCAAAATATTAGTGAACATTGAATACTCAGTTTAATACACATCGACACTCCCACCCATAGGATCATATTTCACTAATCAAGTGAATTAATTTACTCTCATAGTATTCCACAAATATATTCAATGAATATCATGTATTTTGTGAACATACCACTAATATTTCCCTTTAGAATAATTTATCTTGACTTCATAAAAAACAACTAGTTGTTTTATAGATAACCATTATTTATTAATTATTATCTGAAAATACATTATACTTAATTATTCAATATTATAGTTGTATTATATCATATGTTACAAAAACACCCTTCGATATGTAATCATGTAATCTACAATATGTTTTATTTGAAAATGTATTATATTTCTATAATGAGGTATTCTGCATCTTATATCTATATTCATCATTAAATTTAAATTTCATATATTTTAGAAATATTAGTTACATAATATTTAGGGTCGTGTGGGATACAAAAAAACATTCATTGAAAATATTATGTAATGGATAGTTTGGTTGTTTTAATCCATGATGAAAAAATTTGTCTTAACAAATACAAAACATTATTATAACTTTACAAGATAATAAAATTTAGATGTGATGCAATCCTATTATAAGATCCATGCCTTTTTTAATACCTTCCAATACTCATTTATAGGTACCTTTTAAACATGTTTTACTATAAATAATTTTGGGGATTGGCTTGGGTGCATTTGGGTGAGATATTCCAATTGGTGGTTGGGGTTGTACACTTCATGATGGGCACACATATTTCCCAAATCATTAAGCCTCCCCTAGAAAACAATCCAAACCATATTTTGAGGGTTTTCATGGTCCGATCATGGTAAAAAAATCATTCATTTACATAAGATAAACCATGCACTACAAATAATAGGGTCACTCTATTTAGGCGCATGGTTTTCAAAACATTTAACCCTTCTAGGACACCATGCATCTGGACATTTTTGAAAATGAATCATTAATGAAGAATTATCACACCCTTTATATTTTTTATTAATTTATGCCTCTCAAACTAAACCAAATTCCTCTTCTTTCGGAGGCTGCAAATAAGATTCATAGGCTCTCCAAACCCCTCCTCTTTTGAATCAAATAGCTGATAAGAGAAATAAAATCCAATCTAGTATGTGATGTCTTCCTTGATATAGTGTCTCTCTATCCCATATTTCTCTCACATTGGAGATTTATGGATCAAACCATTGATTATGTAATTTATATTGATTTTAATTGATCTTGTTTTTTACATAATCCTAAATTTTGATAAAATATAATCTTATCCATTATTCTATAAATCATTTTCTGTTAAATGAAGTTCCAAATTATAATGGTTGTTCATCAATGAAACTAATGTAAGTTTCAAATATTATAACATTCATTTTCATGATGATGATATCAAGTAATAGTTATATAATTTTATATCCATTCTAAGCAACTAAATTTAAAATTATCAAATGTAATTGTATCACTGTAATCTTTTTAGAAACATAACAGATGTTGTTGGGTTTATTGGATGTTATGAGACAAGGTTTCATGGCTACCCAAATGGTGTGACAATTTTCCTTGAAATTATTATTGTGGATTGAATATGTGGAATTAGTGGGTTATGGAAAATGAAACGTTTTTACATCTATTTATCTTGTTCACATATTATAAATGACTATTTATCTTTACATAAAAGTGTTAATGTGATGTGAGAATATTGAAGGTAATTTTGTTTAATGGTCAAGGAATACGTTTTCATGTTTCTAAAGTGTTAGAATGATATTAATAGCACCTATTGTAAATGAAATATTAGTATTTTTTACATTTGGTAAATGTCTGTCGATGTGGAGGAAGGTTTTGTGTGCTTAATGGAATAAAATTGGCACTAGATTGGTTACCTGTGTAACCATGATAATATTACTAGATTGATGGTCCAATTACCAATTATTTTGGTTCTAAACTAATTCTATGTGTACTTATGCTAGTTTTTACATACTAATGATCCATATATATCTCATTCTGGTGCTAGAATGATTCACTATTTACCTATGATAATGATGTTGGTCTTATGCTCCAAAAATATGCGATAAGGTACCATGAATGATTCTCTATGGTACTGAAATGAAATTACAATTTAGTGATAATGAAATACATTATGATTTTATGTTTTGGTCCAATGATACATGGTTTAGATGCCATCATGTGATAAATAAGATATGAAGGACATAATATTGACGAGAACCTAAGGGTCAATGCAGTTAAATAAATATTATTTAAAAAAATATGAAGCATGTATTCTTCTTCTTGACATATTTATTATTCCTTATAATAATATATAAACTATTATAGACTATATATTTCTTTTAACATTGTCGGCAAGGGTATAATAGTATGTACTCACAACCCACTTGGGCCTCCAATTGGTACCCAAGTAGACTTCATTTCTGAAGGTAATGATAAGGGTAATTTCTTTCTGTTAGATAGATGATTTTGTATTTGGAATGGGGCATGCATGGGAGAACAATCCATGATGTTGGGAACTATATGAGAGTCATTAGATTGTTTTTATTTTAGCTTTTTTTTCAACAATTTACAAATACAAGAAACATCATATTTTATATTTTGGATTTTTGGCACTTTTCATGTTTTGGGAATTTGTGATGAGAACTATGGTCCTTATTTTTACTCTTTATTATTATATCAACTATTGTTTTATTGATTTTTGTTTATGAAATGCATTGATTAAGAGTTTATATTCTTTCAATGTTTTATATTAGAAATTCATTTCTAGTTGAAAGCATCTAGCATAAAGGTAGACATGCTTGATGTTATGTGGAGATGTAGCTCAAGGCACCAATATGTGGAACCTATGTCTAGATGTTACAATTTGGTATCAAATGATTTTTTTTATTTTTGATCATTATAATATTTGGGAGAGTTAGGAAGGAGAATAGTTTTTGTCATGAATTTCAAATGATCTTGATCATTGGATAATCTAAAAAGTGTATGAAGGAAAACACAAGTTCCCATGGTGTGGTTTTTGATATTAATGATTGTTGTTACTGTTAAATTTTATTTCACCTTGGTAGATTCACATATTGTTTATTTTTGTTGTTTTTGATATTTTAATCCTGTAATATCATACCACAATGTTTGACTATGTATACATATTTCTATGCACTAATGATTATATGTGACACGCATCATTTTTGGAATGCATGTAAAACCATGTTATGAGTGAGTTTTGAGATAATAAAAATGATCTTATAAAATTTTGTAATTTAAAATAAATGGTCCTAATAATTAATTCACAATTTTTAAATTATGTTGAAATGTATTAATGTGAAATTGTTAAAAAGGTGGACTAATTGGAATCTAATTGAAGATAAAAAAATTATGATGTGTCAGCTATAACCGATTTTTGGGATTGTTATTTGTAGTGTTGGGGATTTACTTTGGACTTTGGGGTAGTGTGTGAAGGATGAATATTTGTGAATTTATATGAATATATCATGTGAAATTTAGTTAACGGTGTCTTATGTTTCATGATACATGTTATTGGCATTGTAGAGAGATGCCAACATGATGAAATTAAACTGTAGTATGATAGGAGGAAATTACATGAAATGAACCGCTCGAGGTGAGATAATATGTCTCATTTGTGTAGGGTTATGTGTAAGGATAAATTATCCAGGAAAAATTTTCCAACTTTATATAATGCATGGAGAGGAAAATTGGGTGGGCTGTTTGGAATATGTAAGATCTGATCCAGAGTTCCAGCTATAGAACCGTCTAATGTTCTCTTGAGAGGGTGCACCTAATGTAGTTGATTTAAATATTGAATATATCTAGACTATAATATATCATTTATAGACTCGTCTATTGAAAATTAACAAACTATAATCATATATTTCATAAGGTCCATTGAGGTTCTGGTCATCAATTTAGTAACACTTGGAGATTTTGGAGGGAGTGGTATTGAATGAATTATAAGAGAAGTTCCCAAAAAAGTTTTACCCAGAGACAATAATCCATGGGACGGTTGCATAGTTTATTTTGTTGAACTAGAGAATCATGTCAATGATGGACCATTCTAGCTGATTCACAAACATTCAACTCTTTATCCAAGAACTTGTAATAGATGAGGAAGTAATGGAGAGGAATTTTAAGGATGGAGAAAATTGTGATATTATGTCCCATAATGATATCTTTTGATAGAAGATGTTCATAGATGTAGTTAATTATAATACCATTTATAAGGGGAACCTGAATGTGGAGTCAAGTTTTGGAAAAGTGTATTCAGATGGAATACCTATAGATATACCTTCTGTGAGTAGGATGTTTCTTTATGAGAACATTAACTAGGGTAGTGGATGGCAGAGTATCTAGTTGAGAGGATCTGTTAGTCTAGGTAGTGATCTAGTGTTTTCCCATAGGGTTGGTAGGTAAGGTCACATTCTTTTCTTGTCTCCAAAGCCATGATGAATTTTTATTCATATATAAATATGGGAAACTTATAATTGTTTTGCAGGAACCCTCAATAGATGGGAAGTGATGGAGAACCTTGGATGATCGTGTCATCTTTAAGGGTTTCTTATACCCTGCACTAGAAGGGTATTTGTTCTTATATTAGAAGTTTTTACATAGACATTTTTCATGTTATGTCAAGAAAATATATCCTATATCAGCAGGGAAATGTAAAATAGGGGACTCATACTAGAGAATATGTTACATGGACAAGTCAGCTGCATGTAGTTCAACCTTCACTTACTGATAGCGAGGATTGGTCATCGACTGTCAAATGTACAATTCTTGTATAATCTATGCTTTATAGTTCATTTTTTGAAACATGATATTGAAATTTTGTTATATATACTCATCTTATGGATATTTTGGGTCTAAAGGGTTATCTTGTGTGTGGGTTTATGAAAATTAACACAACATTCACTGTATAATCAAAGGATATCTATGTGTGAGTGGTTTGTTTTACTCATTTTTTGATAGTATAATTTAATTTAGGAAAGTTAAATACCTGATATAGAAGGATTTGGAATGATTTTTGTTATTGATGTGATGGTATCATAATGATCCCACATCAATTATCACCATATGGTATTATCCTTCACATATCCAATGAGTGATATTTATGTTCATCCTGACGATTGAGTTATCCAAGAATGTCATGTCCGAATAGATCATCAATATCTAGGATATGTCTCCACCAAGGATATGTTTCCATTTTTAGATTTCCAGGATTTGAAATATAGTATCTTTTAAAACATAGTGAAACCATTTCAGAAAGTTTTTCTTAAGGACATTTTCAGGCATCTTTAAGAGAGAGATGTCGAGTTTATGATAAATTTAGTGCATAGAGTCGAACAAATTTTTCCATAAAAAATATTGGTACCAGAATATGTTCAACAGTTTATGAATAAGTTATAATAATTACTAGATGAGGTATTTATCGATGAATGTGCATCACCATGGCATTCTCCAATCTTGTTTTCTAAGAAAGATGATAGAACATTTCCCATGTCCATTAATAATTGAATATAAAATAGGATGAAAATAATAAACTTGTATAATCTTCCACATATCAATTATTTTTTCACCATTTTTGGGGTGATTATGTGCTCTCGAAGATCAATTTGACTACATGACCTCAGTAGCTCAGAGTGAGACTATCTAATATACCACAAAAATACTTGTAGCAGTACGTATGACATGTATGAGTTTTCTATTATGATGTTTAGATTGAAAAACACTCTTTAATTGTATATATACATAATTAACTAAAACAACCACCTATACATGTACCATTATTATGTTGTTTTAAAAAAAATAATCATGGTGTACTCCCTAAGTAATGATTTCCATGAAAAACATCTTCAGATAGTATGGAGTACACATGGATAGAAGATACTATATCCCAGGATATGTTATTTTAATTTATATATATATAGTTCATTTCTTAGGTCACATCACCCCAAAGGATGGTTTATCAGTGAAACTATATAATTATCTTGTAATTGTTTCTTGGTAGCATCCCAATAATGTTTTTATACCAAAATACTATTCTGTATGGTGGGATATTACTGAAGACTGATAAATTAAATTTATCATTTGATTACATCTATTTTGGTCTTAACCAGAATGGTTATTATTTTTGAACGGTTTTTATCATGTGATAAGGTCGCCTATGATTTATATAAATGTTTGACCAGTACCCCAATTTTAATCCCATAGAAGTCGGGTGAATAGTTAAACATGTTTTATGATCCTTCTATTATTGGTCATGAGGTAGTGTTACTATAATGCGATTGAATATAGGTATATAGAATATGAATATTAAGGCCCCATGTATTGAATCATCATATTCAGTGTCTTTATTTTTTAGTTGTTCTTTATTCCATAAAGTTTCAATGGAATTAACCTTTGGGAGAAAGATTTATTATCTATACTAACCAAAAAATTGTTAAGTACGTATTTTCGAAATGTAATTTAAATATATGTTAGTTAAGAGCGGTCAAATATAAGAGATATTGTGATTTTTAGTTTTAATATATGTCGAGGAAATTAAATAGTGATTCTAACACTTTAATTCATAATATATAGACTCAGGGAGTTTAGTAGTCTAGTTTTGAGTAATATATGATTGCTATGCTATCAGATATGCACATGTATATGAAGGAGAGCTATAATATATTACCCTTATGACTATATCCATTGAGCCTACACTTCAATCCCAGATCATAGAAAGGTAATATGGGGATCTAGAGTGTTCGGTGTTGAGGGAAAATTATAATGGTGTAGAACCACCTCTCAAGTGGACTATATTTGAGGATAAGATCATCCTTTTTTGGGGTTGTGTTGTTATGACTACATGTATGAAGGAAGATCTGATACACAAGTTTCATGAATTTTATTGGGTAGTGAACCCTTTTTTAACCATGACGTACCATGATATTTAGAGAATGTATTTTTCAAAAGGAATAAAAAAGTAAATGGTAGGATTTGGGAAATAATTCAACAGTTATCGGCAAATGAATGATGAGCATCAGTAATTATTTAGGAATGTAAAATCTTTTACCATTCCTGAGTTGAAATGGGAGTTTTTAGCCATGGACCATGGGGTAGGTATTCCATGTTATCCTCATAAAAAGTCACAATATGGGTGATTCAAGACCATTTTAAAAAATGGACCATTTATTTCCAATTAGGGAAACAATCTTAGTTGATAAGTTGTGAGACTTATATATTTGAGAGATAGTGAGTTTTCCAAGAAGCAAATCAAATATAGTTTTAGATCATTATACAAATATTAGTTCATACTTCTGGTTAGGCATCTATATGGTTCTTAGTATTTATCTTTCCTTTAGTATGGGTTTTCACCCCAAAAAAATGAAATTAGAGGGTAAAATTCAAGTGTTGAAAAACATTCTACATGAATAAGCATTAGAATTTGGAAGATCATTGGAAAATAATTTAGTAATGGTTGAGTTCAAACATAACAAAAGTTGTAGGAAAGGTATATATAATGACACCATAAAAGGTTCTCTATAGAATTCCATGCACTTAAGCTTTATATTGGATTGAGTTTGGTGATTTAAAGTGGATGGGATCATTTCTTGTGTGTGATAATTCAAAACTAGTTTAGTTGATTTATAAATGTATGTATATTGTACATAGTAGAAAAATGTTTTATGTTCATATATTTCATTGACCTATTGATTTTATAGTGGGTGAATGTCTATTCCTTTTGGTTTCACCTAGATCAGGTCACCGTAGAATTCAAAATATGAGCAAGTTGGCACCAAGATTTCCTAGGCCATTTGAGACTATAGAGATGATAAAAAGGTAGAATAATTATCTGATATACCACATAGGTATCGTTCATTGAATGATTTCTTCCATGTGTCACAACAACAATAGTATCACCCAGACTATTCTTTTGTGATTTTTGTTGAAGATAATGATATTGTGGCTATTTCTTCCATTTAGGACCAATCGTTCCATGTTTTGGACCATATTGAGAAATGTTTATGGGTAAATGCCATTAAGTTATTATAAGTTTTATTATAGATTAGTAATTTTCAAGGTGAATCTAGGGAAAGAAAAGAAAATATATGGGGCCATTTTCTAGAGTAATTCATCATGAAAGCATAGTGGTTCTTAGGTGTTAAACTCAAGGGTGAGCTGCTATAATGTGGGGAGATTGTCAGATACTGACCTTTCTTGAGACAACATTTATCATTTTATATGAACCTTATACGCATATCTAACTCCACTTTTGGTAGGGTTTGGTCTCATGACAATTGATTTATTAATTATGCGGGGGGGGGGGGGTCGGAAGTGCATAGTTTCCGCAAAATTTCCCATAATAGTGTGACCTCCCCCTAAAAGCCATTCACCATAAATTATTTATTTTTTCACATTTTTTGCACCATTAAACAAATAATTCCCCAAAAAAGTTGGGGAAAATGGTTTCTCTACTTATGTGGTTAGTCCAAGAATCCATGCTTGTTAACTTTAAACCCCGAGAATTTTAATTTAAAATTACCAGACCCTAGGTTTATATTCATAATCACTCCACATTATATAAATATAATTTCTTTTCTTTTGGAGGCTACCTATATGATTTATAGGATCCTTAATCAGCTTTTCCTATGAATTTATTATCTAAATGTAGAATGAAACTAAGGCCAATTATGTGTTCTCTTCTATAATATAACTTATCTCTCTCCCATCACTCACTATGTATTTAGAGAAGATTAAATCAAACCATTTTTTATGGTATTGTTATAGGTTTAAATGGATCCATCATTATTGGGTCCTTATTCATGGATTTCATCCAATATCATCTACAACATTGTCATTTTGATAGTTCTACATCGAATATAGGGACAATGCGTTGTTGATGTTCATCAATGACCCTATGATAGGTGACCTATATTAAAATTCTAATCATCTTTATCATGATATTTTGGTGAAATTGTATCACAACATAGCAATGTGTAACAATGAAATTTTAAATTAACAATATTTATGTAATCGATATGAATTTTTGAGACCCTTCACAGATCACTTAGATTCCACTATTGATTATGAGACCAGTATTAATGGATAAATAAGGGTTTTTCAAATTTTCCATGAAATGATAATTATTAAATAAAAATGTTGATATAGTGGGTTAAATGAAAAAACTATTTGTGAATGTGATTGTTATGGAAAATGATTATAAATGATTATATGTATTCATATGGATGAGTTAGTGATTTATGATATGATTGATGATAATTGGGTTAAATAGTTATTCTTTTTCATGTTACTAATGGGTTGGAATAATAATAATAGATCTGTTGTAAATTAAATGGTACCATATTGTATTTTTTGTAAATTTTCATTGATGTTGATACTAGATATGTGTGAATAATTGAATATAATTGGTTATAGATTGATTCTATTAGTATATTTGATAATGTTTCCTACCTTATTCTCCATGTACCATAGATTTTGGAGCAACACTGATACTAAATGAATCGATGGTAATAATGCTGGACTATTTCTCTATGTAGCTATGATTTTGGTGCTATACATATGATTTAAGTACCCATGATAATGATTCTGGAATGACACTCCTAAAATCTATCATATGGTACTAGAACTGAATCTCCATGGTTCTAAATAGAAAATGGAATTTAGAGATAATGAAATTTATGGCGAATTGATGTTTTGGGAATATGACATATGGTTTAGAATTTCGAATGGGACAAACAAGGTATGATTGAATAGGGTTTCAATGATAACAATATAGAAAATGAGGTTAAATAAATATTATTTAAGAAAAATATTTGAAACATTTTACCTTATTAATTACCTATTTGTTATTTTTTATAATAATGAATACACTATAGTAGAGTGGGTATAACTTTACAAACATTTTTAGGTATCCTATTAGGCTGAACTCAGACAGTAAGTAGGCTATTTTTTGTGCTTATGTATAATTTGTGTTTATAGGTAAACATAAAGAAAAATTCCCTTTATTAGAAGGATGAGTTGGGACATGGAATGGAACTTGAATTAGGGAAGCCAACTGTATTTCAATACCCATTTTGGTGTTTTCAATGTGCCTTTATTTTTCATTTTCAGTCAACAAATAACACGTACATATAATTACATGTTTTTTGTTTTGGTATATGTAGAATTCCCCATTTTTTTATTTTTATGAGATGCATCGTCCTTTAGATATTTCTTATTTTTATTAAAATTCCCAGACCCAAGTTACCCAGAGTCGGTGCATTATTACATAACATTGCATTGATCACAAAAGATCAAGTCTCAAAAGACAGATTATATTAGTAGCCTTGGGAACTCTATATATATTCATAAGTCTTACATTACATAATAAAGTGAAAAACTACAAAAACATATTCTCCATAGTCCACACTCATATCCCCTCAGACTATCCCTATAGGTCAGTCATAAAATACATCTTCAGATCCTGGAAAAAATAAAACATAGAAAGGGGTGAGATCAGATTCTTAGTAAGGATTACAATATATCAGAAACTATCATAAATAAGCATAAACATTTAAGGCAATGTATAAATAAAACAAATGCATTTTAAACATAAACTTCAGCATAATATGGAAAAAATAAAATAAAATAATTCCATTTACATATTCACATGGATATTATACTCCTCAAATAATTACATGCAACATCAATAACCACTTTCAAAATGAAGGAATGCATAATGCCAGACTATCATAACAACATAATCATGGCCTTGTACCAAGACTACAAATAATATTTTGTCAAGGCCTTGTTCTAAGACACTAGTTTGTCTCATGAGACCTACAGATCCATATAGGAGCTATATCAGGCTCCAACCGTCACTTATTAAGTCCAATGCATTCCTCATATGAACAGGTTTAAACATAACATAAACATTCCTATTAAAACTAGCATTGGAAATGTCAATACATTATCTATAAACCATGAAGGGTATAAGAATAACACATCCACAGTCAAACATATGACAAATCCTTCAATAAAATATGGATGTTTTGTATCATAATAAATCAACTTCAAATAAGCTTAAAATCCATCAAAGGATGTTTACATAGATGAAATCAAAACAATTTGAGAGAAATATCTCTTTATTTTAAATCATTTAAAAGTACAATAATTATAAAAGAAAACATTTAATTTGAAAATATTATTATAATATTGTATAGTATGCTTCGATGATTTCATAACGTCCAAAAATAGCGGCACAAGCCGTATAAGTTAAAAAAGATATTCTTACCTTAATTTTGTCGAAAAGGTTAAAAAGCACCGTGTTTGGAAAACGACGGAAAGATTCCTTTATAAACATATTATAATAATTAAAACAAGGGAATAAATTACTTTATCTCATAGTCTATAAAATACTATGATAGTTTTGAAATGGATTTTTTTGAAACATAGATGTGGATGATAAAGAGGTCCTAGTAGATAATTATGTATAAACAACCTCGGATAATGAAGAGATTATGAAATAAACCCATAACTTGAAATTTTCCTAGTTCGATAGTATGTTAACCTCCTGTATAATGGTGAAATAATTGTTATTAAATTATTCAAGAATCATATACGTTAATATGATTTCATATATGATCTTTTAACATTGCTTTGTTAATAAAATCTTAGTATTATCATTTTTTCAGGTGTTAACGGATTGATTTTCCATTATATTATTTGTTATGTGAGTCATATTTTAATTGATGGGATGTATCTTATTCATATATAGAATGATATCATGTCTTTAAAAATTATTGTTAATCATATAATGAAAATTATTCTTAAATGGATACGATGGGGAATGAATCTCAACGTATTCTTTGAGACGGTATTCCGTATGTACGCACGAGCAATAATATCATTATTTTTATATTAAAACAATATATAATTGGATTTTATATCATATATAAATAATAATTATCATGTCATATTTATTATTTATATCAATTACACGTCATTATTATACCCATCCAAATAATAATGTATTGAATAACAATTACACCATGATGTGGAGACGGTAAGACGTACGTACACACGTATGGTGACATGTCATTCAAAGGATGGATAGAATAATGAATTTGGTTGTACCATATTTATAATAACATCATAGTATATATAAGATAATATAGTTATTATTTTAGAATGGAAACAACATAGAAAAATGGGGTGGAAGAAGAAAGTAACTTGATAGAGGTGATGAAATATTTACATCTTCTTTGGGTTCTTTCTTTTGATTTCATCAAAATGGCTCAATAGGATGGATTTCTGACTAAAGGTGGGCCTTTAGGATGAATGGAGGTTATTTGATAGTGTATTTTGTCTGGATTTGGCCATGCCAAAATGCATTAAAGGACTGAATTAGAGAGAAGGGGGAGTGCCCTTTTATAAGAGGGGTGAGGGGCACCTTACGAAAAAATTAAAATATTATTTTACAATAAATTCATACATAGTTTATAATGGATCCAAACTGATTTATTTCAAGGATAAGGATGGTATGGGTCTAATTCCACTCAACCAATACGTTTTAGACAGGTATGGGTCACTATATTAACCTTATCGTTTAAATTTAACACTTAATTAATTAGTTTCGCATTTACCATATATCATTGTATTTTTATATTATTAAAATATAAACATTCTATAAACTACCAAGAATACCCCAAGTGGTTAATTAATGAAATACCTATCATCATATAAGTCCTTTGGCCAAACCTATGATTTTTAGGGATATTATCTCAATTAATAATATATTATTTGTTTTAAAAACTCTTTAATTTCAATTTTGAGACTATTTAATAATTGATTTCTTTTCAAGTCATAACAACTTTATTAATTCAAAATATAGTTATTAAATCAATACTAACATTACATAGTGACCTATAAAATTCGTGGATGGAATAAAAATATTCATATTATATTTATTTTAACATTTATAATAAAAATTATTTGATTCTTTCATTAATATTGAAAATACATCATCGTTATTGTGTCATAAATAAATTTAATTATTAAATGTATAAGAATTATAAATAAAATAATATTATGTATGAAATCATTTTATCATAATAATGAATATTTATAGTTGAAATGATAACATATATAATCCTATTTAAAAATTATTTTTCTAAAATATATATTCTTATTTCATTTTTGTTTTTACTTTAACATAATTAATATGAAGGGTCATTATCACTTACAATTGGCTCCATGTACTTCCAAAATCGCCCCAAAGATGACCATGGACGAACATTTAATGTAAAATATGGTTAAGATACATGTTTGGATATTTTAATATTATTTTAATATTATTTCTTTACCCATATTTACCGGATTTACCCTTTAACCATGGTAAATAAAATATTTACAGAAATAATTATTCATAATGTCTAAAAATAAAAGATACCTATTTACACAATTTGGACCTCCTGATCCCAAATATGGAATCCAGTTTTACAAATTCCTAACATAGAAGTTTCAGAAACTAATTTAAAATTATTTCTCATTGTCAAAACAAAAAACGTGTTTTTTAAGAAATAATAACTATCAAAAGATTGACACATGTTTATGTCTAGTTTATATGTGAAATGACGTCCAATGGCCAACATTGGATTAAATGGTAAAAATATATTCTAACTATACTTTAAAATCACTCATTAGTATAATTTATAATTATTAATTAATTGGATTAAAAATGTTGTTTTTAATTAATGTTTAGTTTTTTTCACTATTCATCAAAAATTGGAAGTTCTCAAAAAAATACCAATAAACTCAACGTAAGTTATTTTTGATATTCCGAATCCAAAAATGAAGTCCAATTTGAATAATGAAATTTATAAAATTTAAAAAAGTGGGTATTACTATTCATAACGGCTACTTTGATTGGTTGTGGTGTGTTAGAACCTCGAAGTTGCGTACGACACACACTACTATATTATTCAAAGAAAAGTGTATCGTGGATGCTTCAGATGTTACATTCTCCCCTCCTTCAAATAATTTCGTCCTCCAAATTTCTAGAATATTACTGTGTATAAAGACTCTGGTGGTTCTTCATCATAAGTTCCTCGAGTCCCACATTTCCTCTTCCATCTTATGGTTTCTCCATAGAACTTTTACCAGACAAGTCATCCAGTTTCTCAGCACTTGTTCTCTGGTATTAAGAATCCAGATGGGCTCTTCGCAATAATATAGATCAGGTTCCAGTTCTACTTCCTCATAAGTGAGTACGTGTGTTGGGTCTGAGATGTATTTTCTCAACAGTGATACGTGGAACACAACGTGAACTTTGGACAGACATGGTATCATTGCCAACCGGTAAGCTACAACCCCAATTCATTCTAGAATTTCCAAAGGTATGATGTCCCTAGGAATCAATGTGCCCTTTTTACCAAAATGTATAACAACCAGCCATGGAGATACCTTCAAGAAAACATGATCTTCTACCTAAAATTCCAAATCCTTCCTTTAGTTGTCAGCATAGGTCTTCCGCCTACATTGAGCTTCTCTGATATGGGATTGGATTACCTTAACCTTTTACATCATTTCATCCACCAGTTCTGGGCCAATGAGTTTTCTTTCACCAAAATCATCCCAACAGGTTGTTTTTCGATATCTCTTTTCCTATAACGCTTCAAATGGTGTCATCCGAATACTTGAATGGAAGCTATTATTATACGAACAATCGAACAAAGGTAAATATTGATCCCATATTCCTTGAAAGTCAAGTGATCATGATCTCAACATGTCTTCTAAGGTTTGAATAGTCTGTTCTGATTGTCCATTAGTTTGAGGGTGGTAGGTAGTGCTCAAATAAAGCTCATTATCCAGGGATTTCTGATGACTTTTCCAGAATCTTGAAGTAAAATGGAGATCACGGTCAGAAACAATAGATAGGGGTACTCCATGAAGTCTCAAAAGGTCATTAATATATAGTCTTTCTAGACGTTCAAATGGTAAATCCTCCCTTATAGCATGAAAATGTGCTGAATTAGTAAGACGATCAACAATGACCCATATTTCATCATTCATTCTAGGAGTCTTTGTAAGTCCAATGACAAAGCCCATCGTGATATTATCCCATTTCAAATCGGGTATGGGAATAGGTTGCAATACTCCCCCAGGATGTTGCTATCTAGCATTAACTTGTTGACAAACCACACATCTTGACACAAAATCATCAATCTCCCTCTTCATGTTGTCCCACCAAAATTGAGCCTTAAAATCTCTATACATCTTGGTGCTCCCAGGATGTACAGAGAAATCTGAACTATGAGCATCGTCCAACAATTCCCTTTTTAGATCTGGTATATCGGGAACACAAAATCTCTTCCCAAATTTCAAAATTCCATCTTCACACAAAAAGTCACTCAATCTCCAATCATTCACAGCTTTAATCTTCTTCTGAAACTCTTCATCACCAGTCTGATAACTCTTTATCCATTCTAGTAAATATGGTTTGGCAGCCATTTGAAAAATTGTTGATATTTCACCTTCCATAGTGATTTCCTTATCTATCACAACTAGAACCATGAAAATAGGATCCCATTCAGTTCTCATCTTGTTCAAAACACCATGATCCTTTCTGCTCAAATAATCTGCCACATTATTTTCCTTCCCCGAGTGGTAGTGTATCGTGCATTCATAATCCTTGAGTAGTTCAAGCCATCTACTTTGCCTCATATTGAGATTTTTCCATGAGAAAATATACTTCAAACTCTTGTGATCAATATAAATCTCTCATTTTTAATCATAGAGAGAGTGTCTCAAAATCGTCAATGCAACGATTACAACTTCTAACTCAAGATCATGAGTATGATGTTTTTTCTAATGAAATTTTATATATCGTGATGCATAGGCAATAACCCAATCATTCTGTATAAGGACACATCCATGTCCTTTCTTTGAAGCATCACTATAAATAAAAAATCCATCATTCCCCAATGGTAGATTCAATATAAGAGCATTGTCTAATCTTCTCCTCAATTCTTCAAAACAGTATTCACACATTTTTTTCCAAACAAATTTAACCCCTTTTTGTGTAAGCTCTGTTAATGGGTTAGCCAACCGGGAAAAATTCTGGACGAAACACCGATAATAACCTGCTAAGCCAATGAAATTGTGTACCTCAGTTATACTAGTTGGAGCTGGCCATTCTTTGATTGCTTTTATCTTAGAAGGTTCAACAAGGTTTCCATCCTTAGAGATAATAAGGCCATAAAAAGAAATCTTCTGAATCCATAATTCACACTTGCTAAACTTCCCATATAATTTCTGTCTTCTCAGAGTTTTTAGGATATTGCGCAAGTGGTTTTTAGGGTCTTCGTAGCTTTTGGATTATAGAAATATGTCATCAATAAATACCACTACAAATTCATCAAGATATTCCTTGGAAACTCTGTTCATTTTATCCATGAAAACAGAGGGTGCATTAGTCAATCCAAAAGGAATTACTGTAAACTCATAATCCCCGTACCTGATTCAGAATGTTGTCTTTGAAAAGTCTTCCTTCTTCACACACATCTAATGGTATCCAGATCAATGTTCAATCTTTGAAATGTTTTGAGCTCCATGCAGTTGGTCAAATAAATCATCAATGAGAGGTAGGGGTACTTGTTCATTCTTGTTATAACATTGATATCCCTGTAGTCAATACATAACATCATAGATACATATTTCTTCTTAACAAAAATTACAGGGTCTCCCCAATGAGAAAAAATAGGGTGAATAAATCCATTATTACTCAATTCCTCTAGTTTTATCCTTAGTTACACTAATTCCACAGTTTCCATTCTATTAGTGGTCTTCAATATGGGCCTTGATCCAGGAATAAAATCAATGGAAAGCTCAATTTCTCATTTTGGAGGATGTCCAGGTAAATCATCTGGAAACACATCAACATATTCTCTAAAAATAGGTACATCCTCTATTTGAACATTCCTTTCCTCACCCACAATCATCTCATTCTCTTCCTCCCCAATAATTGAATTTAGTTGTGCTACTGGGGGTGGATCTAGATAAGAATTAACAGCTGACGATTCTTCTCTAATGATGAGTTGTTCTTTATCATCATCATCAAAAATAGTAACCTCCTTCCTCTTACAATAAATTTTTTCATCATTGTCTGAAAGCCAATCCATACCGAGGATTATATCGAATTCGATCCTTGTTATGACGATGAGATCACTAGATAAAGAACATTTATATGCTTTAATGGGTACAGATTCACAAAACATCGTTGTGATGATACATCCCTTAGGAGTTTTAATTGACAACTCCCTTGTTAAATCAAATTGGAAATATATAATTTTCAAAGAAAAACTAGAAGATATGAAACAATACGATGATCCAGAATCTAATAAAGAATTTTCTAAACTTGGGGAAACCATTAAATTATCTGCCACCACATATTTTGGAGCTTTTACCTCAGCAGTAGTGATAGCATAAGCTTGGCCTTGATCCCTTGAGATTTTTTGAGAAAGTTACCCTGATGCTTAGAAAATTCATTTGCATAATTTCCCATCACCCTGTAATTGTAGTATTGAACATCAGTAGCTTCTTTCTTCCCAATGCAATCATGAGATTGGTGGCCTTTTTCACAACACTTGTTACTGACTCCCATTCACATTAATCAAGTACCGGCGTGTTTCTTCCCCTATTTACTACAGGATGGATATTCAACTTTTCCATTCTTCACCTAATTTCCATTTCCATAGTGATCAGCAGATCTCTTCTTCTCTTTCATTTCCTTAAAGTTATAAGACATAGAGAATTCCATTTCTGTCTTGAAATAATGTTAGTCAAAATATTCATACGACGAGACAGATTGTGAGGCTAATTCTCGAGGGAGAAATGGTTTTAACTCATCAAAGAAATAGTAAATCATACTTCTTGGTTCATGTATATAATCTATAGCATGCCTGGCTAATATTGTAATGTTAGACCCATACATTGCAACATTTTCATCCTCCTTTTTCCTCATAATCCAAAATTGTCTTTCCATATTCTCTCGATGGTCATGAGAAAAGTATTTTTTTATGAAAATATCTTTAAACTCCATCCATTCAATATTTGGTAGGTCATCATCTTCCTTAGTGTTTTGAATCATTGACCACCATTGATCAACATCTCCAGTGAGGAAGTAAACATATATGACAACTTTTTCCCTTTTGATACTCCCCAAGGTGTGGAATATTTTCTCTAAGGAATTTATCCATTGCTTAGCTACTGGTGGATTTTAACTCTCGTTCAGTGTTAGTGGTTTTTTCCTCATGAAGAGATCTAACATTGATACTCTATGTTGTGGATTAGGGTGCTCCATACAGGAAAGGTTATTATTCATTTCCTGAGTGAGTTTTCCCAGTATGGTGATAAGATGATCATTACCAGTTGTATCACCAGCTCCATTATAATTATCTTGATCAGGAGGAAAATCCCTACATGGAGTCCGTTCATTGATATTGTTTCCATTCCTTCCACTAGGTTCCATTTCTAATAAACGACATAAACTATATTATTTTATGAATCGAAATACATAATTCGAAACTTGTAAAACATTTAACATAAATTGAACTATTTATGGATATAATCCATAATCATAAAATTGTTTTCTTTGAAAATTATATATTAATAAACACTTCATAATGGTTTGTAATGAAAATGAGAATTATCCTAAGCATATACCTCGGTTGTGTCAAAACCAAGAGTGCAGCAAGGCCCATTGTCGTGCACCAGTTCCCATTAGATTCTACTTCAAAGCGGTGTTTTCGGGTTTTACCCCTACGTACATCTGTGCCAGAGCCACCTCTACCTACTTGTATCCAGACAGGGATGTATTGCTCCGAAAACTCACAAAATCTCAACAATACAAAAATTCTAAGAGGATTGTATATACTAATCCTCAAAGCCCATCTTAGGTCTATGTGCTCTAATCAGGGTTTATCTAAATCTAGCTTTAACGGATTTTACTAAACTTTCTCTAACACCAACTCTAATGCCCCGACCCTAGTTACCCATAGTCCGTGCATTATTATATAACATTGGCATGATCACAAAAGATCAAGTCTCAAAGGATCGATTAGTTTAGTAGCCTAGGAAACACTAGATACATTATTAAGTCTTACATTACATGATAAAGTGAAAAAATACAACAAAATAGTCTCTATAGTCCACAAGAATATCCCCTCAGAATATCCTTGTAGGTCAGTCATAAAATACTTCTTCACATACTGTGAAAAATAATACATAAAAAGCGGTGATCTTAGATTCTCAGTAAGGATAACAATATAGCGGAAACTATCATAAATAATTATAAACATTTAAGGAAATGTATAACTAAAACAAAATCCTTATAATATTGATCTTCAGCATAATATGGAAAAAAATAAATTGAAATAATGACATTTACTTATTCACATGGATATTATACTAGTAGAATAATCATATGCAATATAAATAACCACTTTCATAATGAAGGAATGCATAATGCCAGAATATCATAACCAATTATTCAAGGCAATGTGCCAGGACTACAAAAAATATTTTGTCAAGGACTTTTTCCAATAAACTAGTATGTCTCCTGAGACCTACCGATGCATTAAGGAGCTATAGCGGGCACCACCTATCATTTACTATGTCCAATGCATTCCTCATATGAACATGTTTAATCATAACATAAACATTCGTATTAAAACTAGAATACAAAATGTCAATACATTCTCTATAAATCATGAATGGTATAAAAATAACACATCTACAGTCAAAAATATCACAAAACCATCAATACATTATGGAAGTTTTGTATCATAATAAATCAACATCAAATAAGCTTAAAATTCATCAACGGATGTTGACATAGATGAAATCAAAATGATTTGAGTGAGATATCTCTGTTTTGGAAATCATTTAAAAGTACCATAATTATAAAAGAAAACATTTAATTTGAAAATATTCTTATAAGCATCTAAGGGATGCTTTGATGATTTTATAATGGTGGAAAATATATGCACATATGGTATAAGATAAAAAAGGCATTCTTACCTTAATTTTTTTGAAAAGGTTAAAAAGGACCTTGTTTGGAAAACAATGGAATGATTCCTTTATAAAATTATTATAAAAAGTCAAACCAGGGTATAAATTACTTTTACCCATAGTCTATAAAATATTAATATTTTTTTGAAATGTATTTTTAAGAAACACGGATGTGGATGATAAAGATGTCCCAGTGGAGAATTACGTATAAACAAGCTCGGATAATGAAGAGATTGTGAAATAAACCCTTACCTTGTAATATTCCTTGGTCCAGTGGAGTTTAACCTCCTGTATAATGGTGAAATAATTGTTATTAAATTATAAAAGAATCAAATCCATTAATATGATATCATATATGATATTTTAACATTGCTTTGTTAATAAAATCTTTGTATTATCATTGTTTCGGGTGTTAACAGATTCGTTTTCATTTATATTCATTGTTATGTGAGTAATATTTTTTATGGATGAGATGTATCATATTCATATCTAGAATTATGACAAGTCTTTAAACATTATTTTTAATTGTCTAATGAAAATTAGTCTTAAATTGATAAGATGGGGAATTAATCTCATCACGTTCATGGAGACGGTAATTCGTAAGTACGCATGAGGGACAATATCATTTTTTTGAAATTTTTAATAATATATAAATATATGGTATATCATATATAAAAAATTATTAACATGTTATATTTATTATTTACATCAATTACACATCCTTATTATACCCATCCAAATAATAATGTATTGAATAACAAGTACACTACGATTTGGAGATGGTAAGCCGTACGTACGCACGTATGGTGACATTTCATTCAAATGATGGATTGAATAATGAATTTGGTTGTACCATATTTATAATAACATTACAGTATATATATAAGATACTAGAGTTATTATTTTAGAATGGAAACAACAAAGAAAAAGGTAGTGGAAGAAGAAAGGAACTTGAAAGACGGAACTAAATATTTACCTTTTCATAGAGTTATTCCTTTTGATTTGATAAAAAGGGCTCTATAGGATGGATTTATGTCTAAAGGAGGGCCTCTAGAATGAAGGAAGGATATTTGAGAGGGTATTTGGGAAGGGGTTGGCCGTGCCAAAAGTCATTGATGGTCTGAATTACAGGGAAGACAGAGTGCCTTTTTATACGAGGGGTGAGGGGAACCTTAGGAAAAACATAAAATATTATTATATAATATATTCTTATATGGTTTATAATGGCTCCAAACTAAATTATTTTGAGGATATGGTGGGGATGGTTAGCTATCAACTCAAACAGTAGGATTTAGATAGGTTTGTGTCACTATATTAACCTTATCTTTTATATTTAACTCTTAGTTAATTAGTTTGACATCTACAATGTATCTTTGTATTTTTATATTATTTGGCTAATAAACATACTATAAACTACCAAGAGAACCCCATGTGGTTCATTAATGACATAAAAATCATCTTATAAGTCTTTTTTCCGAACCTTATATTTTTAGGAATATTATGTCTATTAATAATATATTATTTGTTTTAAAAACTCTTTTATGTCAATTTTGACACTATTTAATTATTGATTGTTTTTAAATTCATAACTAGTTTATTAATTCAAAATAAATCTATTCAATAAATACTAAAATTTCATTGTAACCTAGAAAATTCTTGGATGGCATCAAAATATTCAAATTATATTAATTTTAACATTTATAATACCAATTATTTGATTCCTTCATTAATAATGAAAATATTGCATCGTTATTGTGTCATAATTAAATTTAATTATTCAATGTCTAAAATTTATAAATAAAATATGATTTTGTAGGAAATATATTTATCTTTCTAATGAATATTTATATTCAATGAGATAACATATATAACCCTATGTAAAAATTGTTTTTCTAAAATATATATGCTTATTTCATTTTTGTATTTACTTTAACTTAATTAATATAAAGTGTCATTATCACTTACAAGTGGCTCTAAGGGGACCGAAAATCGACCCAAAGATTCCCATGGTAGGAAATGTATTATCTTATAGGGTTAGTACATGTTTTAGGGTAATTTAATATAATTGTAATGTTATTTCGTAACCCAAATTTACCGGATTTAACAATTAACCATGGTAAATGAAATATTACCGAAGTAATTATTCATAATGTCTAAAAAATAAAATTTGCCTATTTACACAATTTGGACCTCATGATCCCAAATATGGAAACCATTTTTCCAAATTTCAAATACATAAGTGGCAGAAATTAATTTAAAATTAATTCTCATTGTCTAAACAAAAAGTGTGTTTTTTAAGAAATAATAACTATCAAAAGATTGACACATGTTTTTTTCTAGTTTAAATGTGAAATTACGTCCAATTACCAAAATTGTATTAAATGGTAAAAACAATTTAAATATACTTTAAAATCACTCAATATTATAAATTATCACTTTAAATTAGTTGGATTAAAAAATTGTTTTTAATTAAATTTTAGTATTTTCACTATTCATCAAAAATTGGAAGTTCTCAGAAAAATACAAAAAACTCACCCTAAGATAACATTTATATTACGAATCCAAAAATGAAGTCCAATTTGAATAATAAAATTTTAAAAAAATTAAAAAGTGGGTATTTCTATTCATAACTACTACATTGATTGGTTTTAGTGGGTGTTAGAACCTCGATGTAGCGTATGACAAACGAAAATGTATTATTCAAATAGAAACGTATCGTGGAAGCTTGGGGTGTTACAACTCTATTGAGTACTGAAATATTAATTTTTATGCAGTCTTTCTTTTATAAGAGGTTATAGTCTGCCTAAGATTCATGTTAGAGCCTCGCTGCTAGTGAGCAACATCGGGGATACGAGGAGACACACTTGAGGTTATGTGGAGATCAAGCTTGGGGCACTAGTATATGTAACATAGGATTAGAAGTTATAACTTATACACTGATCTAGGAATCATTCATTTTCATCATCATTACTAGTGAACCAAACATATAGTAATGTGATTGAAATTATTGAATCCTAAATAAAAATTTGAAATAAATATTATATTTAAAAACAAAGAAGTTTGATTGAATAATTACATGGTTTAATATACATATTTTAGCATATTTTAGATCAATTTTTTATATTTTATAATCTAACGGTTAGAACTTCAATGGGTCAAACAAATGACATCATTTTCCTTTAACTTTCAAATGATCTTACTCATCTTGGTCATGTGTTAAAAATAATCCACAGACTATTTTTATTTATTTGAGATTTCTTTAACCCCATTATTCTATATTAATATATTTAATAATTCTTCATAACTATTTCCTTGTTAACATAGTTAATTAGATTAAGGAGATATTTTATAGGCATCAGACTTTTTTAATATTACAATTCACAAAAAAATATTGAGATGAACTTGGAGTGTGATGTATTTCGGATATATTTCCATTAATTATGTAATTTAATACCATGAATTTATAGACACATAACAAATCCAACAATCATGATCACATTATTTTCAACTGGTTCACAATCTCTATGACTAAACATGAATTTTTCGTTATAGATATCAAAATTATTTTTATCCCATCTCCAAATGATTATTTAGGATGATATATGCATCTATCATTATATGGGAATACAACGTTCATTATTCAAGGGTAATAAAAAATAAAAATAAAACCTATAACATCATAAATTTTTTAATGAAAATACTTATCTCTACGTCATATTTTTCTTTAGAAGGTGGATCGTTAACAATGCATTCTAGCATTACGTCACCCAATTTTTTTGGGTTGTTACATTTCTGGGAGAGTTTAAATCGTGTTCCAGGAATTGTGGTCATATTGAAATTTTAGACTTGGAACAAATATCAATGTTATATTTCTATAAATTTCATTTTTTAGTAATAAAATTAATACACATATGGAGTTTCGAGTTCTCATTAATAATAAAAGATTTTGGATGCCTTATGAAATTATTTGGATATTTCTGGTCGCATTGTGACTCCTAAATCAGGGTACAATGAACATTTCCAATGATTAATGCCACATAACTCAATGTACAACATAAAAATGTGGATTTTAGATTCACCTTCTATATGTGGGAGTGATTCATTTTGTGTTCTCTGGTCACACTTTTTATATTTTAGGAGAATGTGTGCATTTTGGTATAATCCTTCTTTTTTTGATTCAACTAATTCATGATTGGTTTTTATACTATTGATAGAATTATAATTTATATTACCCATAAAATAACTAATTATTAATTAATATTTGTGAAGGGAGGGTCATTTTTTATATCATCCCCTCCCTTCTCAATCATCAATCCACCAAGGTGGATGATGGTTTTAGCAGTGTATTTGCGGAATCTTTTCTGTAAAATTTTACTTCATACATTATTCAAGTTATTTGTACTATCTATTTGTTTGATTTTATTTTATATGGGTGTTATTAATTTTTTAAACCATAGGAAGGTTTATTTTTCTAGGATTATTGCGTTTTTATGTGTAGTTGTAAGAAGAGATCTCATAACATCAACCATGCGTTGAAGGGCATAATTTCAGTAATATTATGTTGACCAATTGTAAATTTTTAAAATTCATAAATGTATTAATTTTTATTTATTAGAATTGTATATAGATATTATATAGAGTGTTAATATATAAGAAAAGGTAACATAATCTACGGAGGGGCATGGATGGGCTTTGGTACAAGTAACGAGTGCATAGCTTTGGTGGTCACACCATTTCGAAGTAATCTGGATGTGTTAATACAATTTAATATTTTTTTTAACATGATTTTTGATTCAAATATTATACATGGGTTGGGAAATGGGATTAGTAACTGAGTTTTTCATGAGTGGAGTAGGATGGATGGATCTTTGTATTATATATTTATAATCACTACCTTCTACAAAAAGGTGTGCATGAATCAGCAATACATAATTTGTACCAGGGGATAGATTTTTAGTTGGGATAAAATGGATCCTTTTTAGTTCATATTGTCAGAGTAGGATTAGGAATATCATAGTATTGATTTCAAATTTCAGTGACACATGATATGACTATTAAAGACATGTAGTTTTAGTTGATATGGTTGTAAATCTTATTGGAGACTTGGAACTCAATTCAATTCTAAGATGTGTGTCATGATTTCAGAGGTGAGTGGGATGAGTCTTTGTGAACTCATCCTCTATGAGGATAAGGGCTTTGTTTAGGTAAATTTTTTATATAACTCCCATAGGATATGCTATATGATACTATGTTATGGTTCATGAAAAGTTTATAATGATATGGAATTATGTTTCCTAATTTGATATTTATATAAATTTTGTAATTATTTTTTATTATACGGTTGGGTGGGGAATGTTATCATTGTAATATCCTCAGGTTTTTCGGCCATGAGTAATGAGGGTTTGATGAGGTGTTACTAGACTTGATTATTGGTTATGATAGAGGTTATATCTATAATTTAGCTAAACGGTGATGAGTATGAGGTGGTATGAATGAGTAGAGACTATTGACAATTAAAAAAATATTAAGGGGGGAAATAATTGAAGATTTGGGATGATTTTTCATGACATTCTAGGTATGAGTGAATAGTACACTGTAATGAGTGAATGTGTTTTTTGAAATTATTTATTTCATATCAATTATTTCATTTTCATTCTTGTGATAGGATAAATACATTGTGGAAAAGTGGATCATGGGGGATAGTCATCAAATGAGTGAGATATCATGACTGGATAGACATGGGTGAGAAAATGTTAGTATGTCCTTGAAAATAGACCATTCCTTCCATATGATTAGTTCAAGATAGTGGGAATTTCCTTTTCGTGGATTCTATCATGGTAATTTATAATAATTACTGAGAAGGTTGAATTTTGGTGAGGCATGAGAAATTAATGACATAATATAAAATGAGTGATATTTTAAGGGATTTATTTGTAGATATAGGATCTCAACCGGTCAATTATAGTTGTTTATGAAGGTTTTAGATGATTCATGTCATGATGATTCATGTTATGAGGATTCATGTATACAGTGGGAATGTGTTCAACCGAATGTGTTGACAACAATATTCATTCATGGAACTGAATCATGTTTAGTCTTGTGTCATGGTGTCCTAGTTAGTACATAATGAATATAGAGGAATGTGTATATCATCGATTGTTATAGAGGATTGGTTATTTCATGATTCCATGAATATAATGTTTCATGGTATATTAATTTTCACTATGTACAATCATTATTAAGAAGATTTTTATTATATATGATTGGTGAATCACTACTGAGATGTATTCCTCATAACATTCATGGTAAATATCTTATGTGTGTAAAACTCATTTCTTACATTATGTTAAAGATTAGGCGTGAAGTGGATAGTACTGAGGTAGCTCAGATGGTTTGGGAGAATAGATTTTCATTGGGAACTGGAATAGAAATATAGTCATGTATATTTTATCATCTCTTCACGCTATATATATGATGGAGCCACTATAAAAAAAACAATGTAAAAATATAATAATTCTTCATGGTATATTTTAATATTGATTTTTTTAAATTTCTTTGAATATGATGTTTGGGATTAATAATTTTGTTATTATTATTGTTGATCTTACATTGATATTATGGCATAGTCCACCCATTGTATGGATTATACCCTCATGGTTGTTGGATGTCTCTGTTGAACATATAGGAACCCTCAATTCTATATAGAATCATTACCTCAGGGAACATTAAAGTGGCATCTTCCCCTAAAAATTTTAAAAAAAATCAATTCAATTATTTTTCCCCAGTATTCAAGTATACAGTAGATTTGTTATATATTAATTTTTCAGATTGTAAGATGGACCTTAAACTAGTATATCATTAACATATTTACTAAGGAATTTAAAATTTACAATGGGTATGTTATTAATGATATTTGTTAGAACTATTACAACAGAGAATATTATTAAAGAGGTTTATAACTAGGGGTAGTTGTTAATGTTTTGGATGAGGTCCCTTTAAGAAGGGGATGGTTTACACATGTTATATTTGGTATGAAAGACTCTCATGTCATTCATTTCCATGCCTATGATTTATTTCAATGAATGTGGATTAAAAATGTAATGCAGCTATAAAAACAATTATATATTTTCCAAACATAACTATTTAAGGAAATTATCCTCAAATTACACAATAAATATATTCTAGTGATAGGACATATTGATATACAGAGTGTGTTCCCTCATAATTTCTATAAATTAGATTTATATGATGGATGTATAGTGAACTATTGTGTTTTTTGATTAAGAAATAAGTGCTTTATCTAATAATTACGAATGAGAACCTTGAAGAGAGTTTTGAATTATATTAACATTAAAAAGCAAAATATATAGTGTTTTTTATACAGCTCCTTGATGTAATTATACATAACCAATCCTGGAAATTTATAAAGGTAATTGTAAATTTCATATTATGTGAGTTTTAGAGAACTAGGAGTTTCTTTCGGATAAAGGCTAAGTAATAATCAAGGTTTATATTGGATGTGTAAACCTATTTTTTTATGAACTTTCATCATGGGTGGTTGGATCACGTATATATGTTTAATATTTTGTAATGTCACTCAGTTAGAGGGTTACTATGTGGTTTTCCTTGTTATCTATGACATTTCTTAAGAGGTTAGAAAACTATGACATTAAAGAGGAGCATAGTTAGTGATTTATGTTTGTGATCCATGGTTAGATAGAATTTGAATCACGAGAGAATGAATGAGATGGTGTGGTCAGTTTTTATAGGATCATGTTGTTATTGGGATTAGGTTTTGATAAAATAGGATCATGAATAAAAACTACTATGTGATTTCTCAATGAATCACTCTTCTTTTCGAGTAGAGTGAGGATTGAAATAGTTTTATTAGGAAAAGTATATATTTATGATACCATTTCTGGGAAATATACATGTTGTTCCTATTTATATTCATTACTATAGAATAGGTAATCTATTAGTTAGTTCAAAAAATTTTGGGTTATACATAAACATAACCAGTGCAATGAATTTAGATTCATCAATAGATTCATGTGGTAATAGTGGTCTGACTTGTTATATAAGGTTATATGATTTCATGATTGGATTTTTCTGATGAGGTACTGTCAACCCAAGGCCATTATATGACATGAGTTTTTAGGAAATCACGATAATGTAAATTCGTAGAATGTGGTTCCTAATGAGATCATTATGTAATCTTATATGGTCTAGAGAAAACCATTAGTCAAAAATGGACATGATCCACATTAAAGTGCATTCTTTAATGGTGGGTATGATCATCCTAGTGCTCTATAATTATGTGGGTTAGTGGTTTTTTATTGGTCCTTACTATGAATGGGTTCATCACATTTAGTCACAATATTCTTTAATAGATTTATTATGTGACATCAGGAATGGGTGTTTATGTTCTTATAGGTGATGAGAATGATGCTCCTATGGTAGGGAGAATCTTATTAGTCATTGAGGATTGACTGTCGTCTCGTAAGGGTTTTGGTTATAGTGTGAATGATTAATTAGATAGAAAAGGTAAGTCTGTAGTTCTAGTGGGTGAGGATATCCTATTTATTTACTATCCTTGTTAAATCCCAAATTTAGTGTTTGAATTCATTTTTGGTAGGATTTGGTACATTTATATCAGGATATTTAGATTTTGGTATGTGTCAAATTGGAGTTACACCTATTAATATGCGAAGGGAAGAAGATTTTCATGGGTTGTATAAGTATAATCTTATTGAATTATCCAATGATATATGATTTTAAATTGGTGTGGGGATGTAAGTGATCTCATAATTCCACTGGGATTTAGTTCATTATGACTTGATAAAATTGATTTGTGATGTATTATTAGTTAATGTCAATATATTCATGAAAATAATACATCTGTTTGTGGATCGACTACTGATTTCCTATATAATGAGAGGTGATGAGGTTTAAACTATCTTAACCAGTTCATTAGATATTAGGAATAATAGTTTATTAGGCCATTTATTTGGATAATAGTTCCAAAACATGGAATACACAATATTTAGTTGATTCTTATGGTGGGGAGCACCGCTGGACTAATGTTGGTTCATTTGATAATGATTAAATGAATTGAAAGAGGAGGGTGTATAAGTGAATCATTTCAATGTCATTTCTGATAGTGAGTATATTTATGCAACTCTAGTGGAAGGTGCACATTATTTGTTTGTTTGTGTAGTGGAAGCACATTTGGAGTTTAGAGATAATACTAAGGGTGTCCTTAGTAAATAAAAAACCGAGGTATGTTTGATCCGATTACTATAGGATGATCACCACTTCACTACGATTATATTAATTAATTTGCGGAGTTTGTAATGACATGTGAATGTGTGCTTCATTATTTTTTTTGTAGATTTTAAATCGTCAAACTAGATAATTGTTCATTAAATAATTTTTTATTCAAATAAAGAATATAAAAATTATTAAACATTAATGAAATGAATTTAAATGATGAATTATATATATATATATAGAAAATGTGTATCTTTTTAATGCTTCATATAACAGTCAATTATTTTGTAATTTTTTATCTTTATGGAATATATTCGAATGTGGCTAGTATACACACCGTCGAGAAAAAATGAATCATGATATACTATATAAATATATTCTTCTCAATATGAATGTCATGAAAGAGCCATTTATTTGACATTATAAATAGTAATAAACATTTTATAAAATATATATAGAATATTTTTCTTTAATTTTTTGATTAATCATTCAGACAGATAATATCAATTGGCTATAAAAGGGAATAAAATCTGATGAATATAACAAGGATATTTTAATAAAATTATTTTCATTTATGAAAAGTATTTTTTTCATTGATAGATTAGATTTACCAGTATTTTGAAATAATTCTAATGAAATATAAACATTTTAAATCAAATTGAAAGAATTATCATCAAATTAATTTTGTTTATGAGAGATATAATGAAAGTAATAAAAAATTTTGATTGAAAATTTTAAATTTATTAAATTTTGTGCATGTTTAATATATTTTATTTCATACATATTTATTAATATTATTTTAGGAATCTAGATAATATTTTCAACCACCATATAGAAATATGAATAGTTTGAATTTTGGGTGTTTTAATGACGAGGTTGATTTTTCAGTGAATTGTGAATATTTTCTTTTTTTAACTATAAATTTTTTAAATCAAATTATGTAATTGAAATGTCCCATTTTGTTTTTTATTTGTTCCCAAATTAACATAATTATTATTATTTGGCATGAAAATAAATTTTCCCAAAAAGTGTTTTTGTTGCATATTTGGAATCTAAATTTCAATTTATTTTATCGACTTATAGATAATAAATATCAAAATATGTATTCCATTTTATATATTATGTGGTTATAATTTTTATAATTGTGTGATTTTATATTTTTCCATTATTAACAATAACCATTTTTAATATTTCCCACTATTGTAATGTCAAATATAGTGAATATGGTTAATAAAAAAGTGATATGATGTTTAAAATATATTAAACACTTTTCATAGATATAATGGAAAATTTTATTTTGTCTATACACATCCAATGTTTTATAATATGGTAATGTGGTACAATTCATCTTTTATAATGACCTAAATTTTTTTATATAGAGAATAAATACAAAATCTAAATATATTTATATTAGTTTCTCAAATATATTAGCATAGTTCTTAAAAATTGTATCCCGTCTAGATATGTTTTCTTGGATTATGAATACATATTTTATTATATTATTTTATTTTTAATTTTTTTGCATATCATTAACATGAATACTTATGCAATGCCGAGACTATAGTTTTGAAATTATTAGAAAAATCTTTGTAAATGGTCATTTAAGGAAAATAAAATGAATATATTTTGGTTGAATAATAATATTACATGAATTTTACAAGTAATTATAAATTTAATTTAAGGTTAAATGTTCAAAATATTAAATTTCATTTCTTTCTCGATGCCTTTGATGTTCAATTAATTAAATTTACCAGAAATGGTTTAAATTTTACATTAATGACAAAAATAATCCCATTAAATGATTTAAATATTAAAAAATAATTAATGGGGACATAAAATATGGTAAATGGTCAAATGTTTCATCCATAGACCATTTGTGTCCCACATTCCACAAATGAAGTAAATATATAACCCTTAAGGTATGAATAATTTTGTAATAGAGTTTAGGTTAAAATGGTTGAATGTGTGGTTAAACCAAAACATAGTGTTTAAAAGTCATCAAAAAATTAGATAATTTTATTGGGTTATAGGATTCCAAACATATCATTTCATAACATCTAATGTATTTTCTCTTTGTACCACAAGAAATAATTATGATTTTTATTATATTTTATTGGTCATAGTACATACAATTACACCATTCATCTCAATTTTAAAAGAGAATCAGTATTCCTCTACTCATCACACCTTTCCATCCATTTCTATATTCTAAGTCCTACCTGAATACCATTCAAAACACCTCCTCATGACTTATATTCTAGGGTCCTAATGAAATACTAGCCTAGAAGTTTTAATGTGAAAGAAAAATGTTGTTTCCCGAGGAAGAGGTATCACACAAAACAATGTTTTTTCATTTTATTTCTTTAGTTACATATTTTAATTGTATAATAATCTTGTTGATATAAAAAATAAATATCTATATGATAATGATATGTTGTTGTTTTTATGTCATAACCCCTAGTAATCTCATTTTCCATCATATAGTAAACAAAACATCAGTCGTCTATAAGTATTGAGTACCACCTCCTTGAAACCAAGTGTTTTTCATCTCCACAAAACAAATTTGTTTATTATGAAATATAAAAACAATATAAATTATATTCTCTCTCTATATATATTATCTAGAGATAATATAGTACTTGACATATTTCCATTCCACCAGTTAAAAATGATAATGCCTTTTTTCATAAATTTGGACTATCGCCTCTTCGAAGAGATGTGATTTTATTTTCATCTATAAATTTCATGGATTATTATTAATTTTTATTCCATAAATAAAATTTAAAATAATTTCAATATTACTAATCCATTGATTTTGGAACAATTATTACATTGAAAATGGTCAACCTACCGATGTTGTTTTGGTATGTCGAATCGAACGTCCACAAGATGTTCATCATGAACATAAATGACTTCATAACTATATAAGGAATTGTTATAAATGAATTAATACTAATAATAATATCATAATATACCTTCAAAATGTTTTTAATAATGTGTAAAATAGATATATGAATATTTAAAATGACATAATGTTTTTCTGTAGTGATTTTGACTTGAGACAAGGGGTTTCTTTTTGTTATACAACATTATCATTCTCTATTTTATGATAGTATTATGAGTGTAATGGTTTGTGATTATTTTATGCAGTAATAAATATTTATTATGTAAATTTACATATGTTAAAACTAATCTCTTTATTGAAAAACTATCACTTAAATTTTAATATTTTTATATGAGGTGTTTCATTTCAGTTCCACTTCATAATGAAAAATGTTATATTTTTAATTTATTTTAATTTATAAAATGTAAATACTACCCATTGCAAATATTATATCTTGTATTAATATTTATAATTTAAACATAATTGTTTATTCCTGTTTTATCATTAAAGGCGTTTTGATTCAATAGTTGTTTTAGTCGTAAGATAATTATTATCGTAATGAACTTTCATATATAATTATTTCATTTTTACATGAATTTTTTTTTTGGTTTAGATACATCAATATGTATGTCATTTATGATTCATTTATTTAAAATTAATGTAGTTTAAAAATTGATTCAATATCATTTTAATCATTATCCTTATAATAAAAAATATATCAATGTTGTAGTGGTTTTATGTTACAATAACACACTTTAATTGGATTACTCATGTTTAATTTTTTGATATTGAAGTTATATAATATATCTATCCCAAACATATTTCCATTTTTCTACTCTGGTAATTTATGTAATTTAAAATATATCCTTTTATTTTTCTCTATATATGAACTAAAAAGGAAATGGAACATTTTTTAGGATAACCAACATAGTTTTTAATTTTAGTTAGGAATTCTTATCATTAATATATGTATTTTATATAAAATATTTTAATGTATGGTTTTATGATTCTACAGTTATAGAATTATTTCATTTTTTTCATGTATGAATTAATGTAAAAACATATAATAGGAATGATTTTTTCTTTTATTAATGATGTACTTTTACTAGTGGTGTGAATAAAATCATTTTGTAATATATACGTCATGGTCACATTTTTCCTCCATGATAAATACATTTTGATTTTAATATTCCATCTCATGATTCAAAAATTATTTTCCCAAAAATTATTTTCCCTACTTTTGTGAAAATTTTAAATTTCATATAAGTTATTTTATAATGAAAAGGATATTTTCCTCATTAAATTTTCTAAGTATATTTTAAAATTTCATTCATAATTTTAGATTTACTTTGATGATTCCAACGCTTTATTAACAATAGAATATAATTAACATTAACCACAGTTCTTAAATTTATTGTGATCTTTTTTCTCTAGTAATTTACCTTTGGAAATAATAACATTTCATAATCTTGTTTCTCAATATGAATGTCTAATTGTTCATTAATTTAATTATTATCCATTTCATTCATATGTTGACTTAATTAGAATAATTAAGTAAAATGTGGGGCATGTTATTATCTCATTATTCACTGGTAGGTCTCATGATTTAATATATACTTGGTATTTGGTATATACCTTCCCAATTATTCATGATGCATGGAATGGGACATTGAATGTGTGTATATAATGTCATGACAAAAAAATATTATAGTATGATTAGGTGTTCAAAATTATAGATTACAACATTATGAAATTATATATTTTTATCCACATAATTATTTATGATTTATATCGTCAATGGATGTATTCCTATTTTATGATATAGTTTGAAGGATAATTTAATTGTTTTTCATCACTATCATATTATTCCTATTTTATTTATTATATGATATATTCAAGTCAATAATTCCCAATACTAATCTTATGGTCTCTTTCCTTGTTATGTTTTCATTCCCTTATCATTCCATGAAGAGATATATGAATGATTTAATTGATATACTAGAATAAGTACAAATATATCACCATAATTTTATGTTTTATACCATTTTTAAAAAAGATATGGGAGAATAATGTATTTATTTAATATCCAAATAATGATTATCAAATGATTCTTTTAGGATGTGATATTTTTTATCTTATGCCAACATGGTAATATTATAATTGGTTCTATGTTATTGAATTTTAAGGGGATATATTTGGTATGACAGAATAATTATTAGAACTTTAAACTATATTTCGTGGAACATATATTGTATAAAATAACGCTATGATAAACTCTATGGATAATTCTAAATATTTTTTAACATCATGATTCATGGGTAATGTATATAATGTTCAGTTTTTAATTAAAATTAATCATTTGTGGATAAAGTAATGTTAATGTAGCAATTACATAGATTCCAATAGGGGTAACAACTCTAAAAATAGTTTATTGTGTATTTTATTGATTTTAACTAATGTCAAATAAGTGGACCAAAGACACCACACATAGATAGACTCTCTGTATGGGCATGTTTTGTTTAATTCACACTTACATTTTTGAACCATTTTTATGGCTGGGAGGTTATAACCAATATAAAACTATAATATTCCATAGTGTTGTAAAATAAACATTACCATCAATGGATACCAAATATAAGGTTTATCAAAAGTATAAAGGAATATATATATATATATATATATATATATATCCCTTTTTAGGTTTAGTATGATAGGAGTTTAAGATGATTAAAAATAAATTGGGATATAATTTATGGGAATACAACCCTTTGGATTTTAATGTGAATTAGTGAAAGGGTTATTTAATGAATTATTATTTTAGTTTTTTTAGGAACATATTCAAATGTATTAGAAACCATTTGGTTAATCTAAAATTGGAGTACAATATCGATAATTAGTATAAGAGTGTTATTATATTTTGGGAAAATTAATTTTATCATAAACAATACCATGATATTTAAAATTGTTTATGATACTAAGTGATTAATTTATTTTTGAATAAATATAATATTCTGGGAACATTTAATCATTAAGTTAAACATACTTTTAGGATATAATAATAAGTCAATTTATAGAATCATATAAACTTCTATTTTGTTTTATATTGATTCAAGTTATTTATGAAAACTATAAGAATATTTTGTATATTATATGATTATGACATATATATTTTTTGTATGTTATTTTATCAGTATATAATTATTATTAGAGATAATGTTTTGGATGATCATGATTGAATATTTGACACAACCATTCTGATTTTTACATAAAATACAGATCATGAATATTTTTAAGTGTTCTATAGTATGTTATTTATCTAAAAATTTATTCACCATTGGTTGTAATTATTGATGTATTGGATATTACTATAATATTTCCCTATGTGGTTTCTTTTTCATATTGGAAATTGTCTCATATTTTCCCATCCATTTTTTGGTTAATAGATAGCAATATGAAGAATAATTTTTCATACATTTTTTTATTATGACCTATTAAAAGTTATTTATACTAATTGATTAATAAGAAATACATATTTAATATTCATTTCATGGATTATGAGATGATATACTACTGGACACACTTCATAAATCACAACCAATGGATGAAGTGTTACGTATGGAATTGAAATAATTCGTGTATGGATATTTTGCTCTGTTCCTTGTCTTATTGGTAAATGAATCTCTCAACTCTAGGAAAATGATCTAAAAATAACAAATATAATACATTTATCATATTTAATATAGAATATTTTTACATCATTATATCATATAGAATTATTATTTTTTGTTTATTAAAATTCATTAGATCATGTTCTATTTTACCTAGATGTAATTTTTTTTCTATGTCCATATTTTGACATCCTTCTAGTTTCTTTTTATCAGGGAAAATAATATTATTTTATTCATGGGTAACATCATATTTCACTTTTATTAAATTCAATATAATGTTTTAAGAACCATTTTTATTATGTGAGTTTTCATTAATTGTTTTTAATAATAAAAATATTTTCCTTTTTATGATCTTATTGTTTTTCTTCCACTCCAAAAAATTGAATATAAAACTATTTTAAAAAAATTATTGAGAAAAATGATATAATATCATTGACACAATTATTTAATGGGTGAAAGTGTAACAACCCCATATTTTAGGATTTAATGTACTTGTTATATATATTCAATGACACATGTTATATGAAACATCAGGATGAAAAAATAGTTATCCTCCAGGTGGATTACCCGCATGAAATATTTTTAATCGATCGACTAAATTATGACTCTTGCATAAAGGGATGATAATTTTTTTTCAAATAGCCTATCTAACATAGGTTTTGTTTGAAATATCTTGGCCTTGTCTAATCAGCTTCTTGATGAAAATTTACATCTTCTTCTAAGGGATAAATGTAAATTTCATGTTTCTAGACATTATAATATTGAAATAATTTTCATTATATAAGGAAGATTCTCTTTTGAGAATGGTATCTTCTTGAACTAAAAAAATTATATAGTAATTATAAATTTTTTTTAAATTAAGATAAAATATTTTAATGATGAAATATGATTTTTCATAAAACTTATTTTCTATGTGAAATATATTTTTTACATCATAGATTAAATTAATACCGATTAATAAATCATTAAAATTAAATATGTACATTTTTTTATCATTTTTAATTAATTAAAATTCACTTACTTGTGCTTCTTTTAATTTAATAAGCACAAAGACATTGTAGGCTCAAAAAAATACATTTTATTGAAGAATTATTTTTATTACATGTCATGAGTGGATATTCTAATTAATTTCATCATATTTTATAAATTTTATCATAAAAAAATATATTATTTTTGTACTAATTAATTCATAATTGGGTTAGGTTGATGTTATCGTATTTTTATAAAAAGAATAATTCCTCAGATAATAATAAAAAATGTCATTTTTAGTAAAAAAAATCATTTATTTTATTTTAATATTCATATTATTGTACGGTTTTGGTACTAAAATAATGTATGTCACATTTTCGTAGAATAATTTTATAAATTATAAGAAAATTATCATCATATTTTATTTCTACAAACAGCTCCTTTTTAGTCTTAGAACTCTTTATCGATGAAATTTTTTGAAAGTGATTTATAAATTTAATTTAAAAATTTATTATTCCAATGATTAAAATAAAAAATTAAAACAAATAAATATTTTTAATATTACCTTACATATTAAGTAAATGGATTACTTTATTTTTGGTCATTATGAATAGTAATAAAGATAAATATTTTTTACCTTATTATCTTTAAATAAGTTTATAAGGTTAAAAAAAATGGGGCAAGGCATTAAAACTATATCTAAAAAATCTTTACTTATATTTAATGTGTTTAGTTGGAACATAATTATCTAATATTTGACGATATGGAAACCTAGTGCATTTACCTATGATAATGAAGGGTATATTAATTTAATTTAAAATATAAAAAATTTCACTTTTATTCTTTTAAATAGCTTGACATATTATGATAGTGATAAAAATAATATTATGATTGGTTTAATTTTTTTATTTTATACATGAAAACACAATTATTATGATATTATGTTCTTTTTAAATATTAGTGAAGATAAAATTACCAATAATTCTTAGGAAATGCAGACCCAATACTTTTGCATATAGTAGAAAAATCAAGGTGAATGATTTTAATAAAACTATAATTAATATATTTTAGATAAATTGGACTTAGATAATAAAATAAATGAATATTATAAATTATAATTTATTTTAAATATTCTGATATTATAATTTCAATGTAATATTTATTTATTGTATGTTAAATTAAATTAATATTCCCACAATTGAATTTAATGATATTTTATGATGAATAATATTTTATTAAATTATTATACAATAATAGAAATATTTATATATGACATGTGGGATGAGAAATGTGATAAATTTTCACCGATGTAAAATAATTTATCAACATTCCATCTATGATGTAAATTTATAACCCTTAAAATTAATGTAGTCATTAAAATAGATAAGTCTTAAAGGGAATAGTGGGGCTTTTTACCAAATTATTAGCGTAAAAATACCACATAAACATGTCTAAATTTCATTTTTCGTTGTTATTTATTACATATCTTCTCATACCACATGAAATTAAAATTTTGGAGCCACATAAAATGATTATGTGATTTATTATTTTGTAAGTTACATAATATTTACAATTGTGCTACTCCCCATGCTTATAAACGAGCATCACATATGTACTCTTCCTAAGACCTTTTAAGATATTTATCTGAATCAGAATATACCCAAATCGTTTAATAGTCATATTCTACATGAATATATTCAATTCTATTACCATATCACCATCATAGAATGATTAATGTTTAATCCAAATGAGGGTTACCAAAGAAGAAAAGTAACTCTTAGTTGTGTTATTCCATTTTATTTATTCTTTTACCACATAAAATTCTTTAATTAAAAAAGTATATAATCTATAGTGATATGTTATTAGGTCTATGTTAATAACCTTTTTCATCTCTTACCCCATTTTATTGAAAATTAAAACATTCAATGTTCGTATATTTAGATTACAACCTCCACGAAATGATTTGTTTTTTCATTACAACCTCAAAAGGATTTTTATTATTATAGAATAAATGAATATATATTTCATTAATGGGGTTATTTTTATATTGTAAATCTAACATATTAAAGACCCTCTAACCATTTCACTATTTAATAAACAAAAATGTCACATATTCGTATGTGTGGACTACCACATATACAATGTAATGTGACTTTTATGGAATTTTTTCCTTCATGTTAATAAAATTGTATTTAATGTATAAAAATTAAAAATTTTCAATTATTAATATTTTTTAGATTCTAGAACCATGTCCCCTTTGACCAAGTTCAACCTATTGATTTTATTTTTCAATTTTGAACATAACATCCTTAAGACATCTAAAAGTTACTATATAGTTTAATTAAAAATCAAGACATGGAAATAAATTAAATAAAACTGATAGTAATAAATGAATTCAATTTAAATCTTATTAAAGATGGTATGTAATTAATATTTGTTAATTATATTATACCTAATATATTATTGTGGTGAGTGAAAATCATGGTAATGGTTTTCTTAAATCAATTTAATTTAATTTATTTATATTACTTCATAATTTTCAAGGATATTCCTTGATTATATTCATAACAACATCTCGGACTTTTTTATTTTACATAAACTTATTTTATATGTATTTCTAAATGTCATAAAAAGGTAATTGATCGATTAATTCTCATATTTATGTTACGATTGTGATAATGGGTTTTATTCATAATTACACTATAATGAGTGGTATTTAATATTATGAAACAAAAATAACATATAAACTATATATATTGTCCCCTTGGCTTGTTATGTCATTTATTCCTCTTTATTCATGGAAATTATTGTTTTATTTCACTATTATCCTTTATGGGTTTCATAATCAAATGTTATTAATTTCATAAGGTATTTCTCATCCCATTGTTGTGCTTCACGTTAGACTCTTTCTTTTGGTACTTTCTTTGGTATTTTGGTGTTACTTTTGTCCCTGTTTAAGATTAAACCATGCATGGGCATGATTTTCCTTTCCTTTATAAAAACATTTAGTGTTTCTTGAGATTTTTACTACCATATTCCCTGATAATATTTTCATCAAAAAGGATAATTTCATCCTTTTTTGTGAGATTCTATATCCTTGGTGATAGTCACCACATCAGGGCCTATTTTTTGTTGAACTCTGGGGTCGTTATCTCTCCTTCATCTTGAAGAAGGTTGGGTGTGGAGCTTTGTCATCTTTTACCTCATCTTTAAGAAGGAGGTTCATGGCCAACTGGTATCAGAGTGATGGTTGATAGATAGGATGAAGTATGGATTTTGTCACAGTAATAATTTCATTGGATGATATGGCAATCATGTTAGAAAATCTAGGTGCATGAAATTGTCTACGGAAGAGCTGTGAAGAAATAGAATTCTAGGGCACCCTGTGATCTAATTCGAGGACTCTAATCCAACTAAACGACCATGTTCGGATGCTCTGATTTCTATGTAGATTACCTAGAAAAGGTACATGCATCATAATGGATTTTCTTCATTATGTGTCTTCAACGTTTTGGGAATTTAAAAAATAAATGAATAGTTAAAATGAAATTTAAATGAAAATTTATATACTGCTCGGGCTTATGTCGTCCTAATTTTCCCTTTTCATCTATTACACTAGGATGTCACTAGTGTGTGGAATGAGTAATTGAGTCCCAGTAGAATGACGTGGTTGATTAGCGGATGGCTAGTCGAGAGGAGGAAGATGAATTGTAGAAAAATACCATTCGTGATTTCCAACGACAGACCATATGAATGTATGAAGGCAGCATTTTAGATGTAGAGATGAAGGTTTGGCTTGAAGAGCAGACAATCAGCTTTGCCTTGATCCATGCTCCGAGGGAGTATTGGGTTCCACATGCATTGAGCCAGATTCCAGGAGCATCACGTATATAGTGGATTCATTACCTCTTTGGATAATAACGAGACTGATTTCTAATGGGATGACATTTAGAAGTATTTTCGGGCATATTTTCATTCCCCAACGATGAAGGTTGTGAATAGGTAGGAGATGTTGTCCCTCCATTAGGGGAGTATGTTAGTAAGGGAACTTGGGATAAAGTTCAAGGATCTCCTACGCTTCACTCATGATCTCTTTCCGGATGAGGAGTCGGGGTGACATTCTTAGAGGAGGCACATCGACCTTCTATTTAGTATTTCTTCACTCCTATTACCCTACGAACATACATAGAATTTCTAAAGAAGGATCAAGTAGTTGAGAGGGTGCACTCATTGGGAGGTGTACCATGAGAGGGGAGAATGTCGAGTTCATCAAAGGGGAAGGCATTCACCAGTAGGTCTCTTATGTGAGAGCCTTCCATGTTTCGGCCTTTGGGATGTATGCCTCAGTAATTATGGTTTCTATCTCCTAGTCCTCACCCTTTCCCCATGGTTTTTGGACCATGGTGCTTTCTCAGTGGAGGATGGGGACATATTTGGAGGCAGTGCCTAGTACGAGCTTAGTGTTCTGGGGGTAGGCATGTTTTACACCCACATGAGTAGCAGCTATAGCTGGTAATACATTTACAGTAGAGGGGTATTGGGATCCCACTCTACAGAGGGTATATGGTATAGGAGGAGGCCGACCACATGGTTCTCCCCACGGACCTCAAATAAGGCATGGTCAAGGAGGCAGTCGATAACAAAGGGGTTAAGGAGCTGGGTGTGGGCAGTTTCACATCACTAAGGAAGAAGTTTCAGTGTGGAAAATGTTTGTTCAATATTGGATTATCTTATTCAGTACTCTTGTGATTTAGTTGTTTGATTCAGGATATTAACACTCCATTGTTTCACACATTCTAGCCTGTGCATGAGTAGTAGACATAGTGAGACATTCCAAACCCCTGCTATTGAGTACACCAGTTAAAGGTCAAAGCGGTCATTTTGATGTTTTCCGCAATGTAGACTGATGTTGGGGCCGCATCAGTCCATTGGTCTTCTTCTTCTTCTAAATATACATCTATACTATGTCATCCATTACATCAATTGGTTTTTATCTATGCATGATGTTGTTGACTGCTTCTGGAGGGGAGTCATGTTTTCTGATATAGATGGCCAACATGTAGTTTTCGTTGGTGGGAGAGCGGTCATGTGGGAAGTAACTGTGTGGAGCCTCATCTCTTCTTGACGGCCAAGCTATTAGTGGGATCAGCAGACACAGAAATGGCGGAGGTTATCTAAGTTGTCAGAGAGTTCCCAAATGTTTTTCTCAAAGAGGATGTGACTATACCCCCTTGATGTGATGGTGATTTCGTAAAAGACTTGAAACATGGTGCTCATATGATTTCTATCACTCCATATCTGATGGCGCCTTCAGAGATGTGGGAGTTTGGGATTTTTGTTGATAACCTAATGAAAAAGGGGTTTATCATATTGAGTGTGTCACCATGGGGTGCTCCAGTCTTTTTATTGAAGAAAGTATATGGTGAATTGAGGCTATGCATAGTCTACCAGACACGGAATAAGGTAATGTTCAGGAACATTTAACCTTATCCAAGAATATATGATCCTTATACCAATTATGGGGGGTCGGTTTGTTCTCTAAGAATGATTTGTTGTTTGGATATCACTAGTAGACGATGAAGGTGGGTGAAAACCTGAAGACAACATTCAGATGAATGTATGGGCACTTCGAGTTCATTGTCACCCTTTTCAGTGTTACAAATTCTCCAACCGTAGTCATGGGGATCATGAACTATATATTTCCCAAGTTCCTAGACAAGTTTTTCGTCTTTTTCTCCAATGATATTATGATAAAATCAAAGTCATATGAGGAGTATACTGAGCACGTCAGGAAAGACATGGAGGTCCTATACTGCCACCAGCTCTGTAGGATGTTGTCGAAGAAAAAATTCTAGATGTGAGGGGTGTAGTTCCATAGACATGTTAAGTCTCAACAAGAGATATATTTGTACCCATAAAAGGTTATGTTAGCTGTTTCTTTGGTAGCACCTAAGAACATGGATGAGGTTCCCGGCTTCCTGGGTCTACAAAGCTATTACCAAAGGATCACATCAAACTTCTCCTAAGTTATATATCCATTGAAATATTTGAAATAAAAATACCAAGCCTCCATGTGGAGTGAGGAGTGTCAATAAGCTTTTGACTACTTAATATGGGATCTAGTCAGTGCTTTGGTGCTTAGGTTTCCTGAGGAAGGGGAGGTGTTCGAGGAGTTCTCTGACACATCCATTATCAAAATGGGATGTGTGAGGATGCAGTAGTAGAGAGTGATCTCTTATGGTTGTATCATGTAACGTCCACATGAATGTAACTATTCCACCCATGATTTGGAGCATGCATCATTCGTATTCATGCAAAATTTGTGATAAAATTACCTCATTGGGGAGCACTTTGTGGACCTCAAGGATAGAAAGGGTTTGATGTATATATTTTTCTAGTGAGGCCTGAACTTATGGTAGCAATGGTGGATGGATTTTCTCCATTAATACGATATAGAAATCATTTACACCTCCTCAAAGGTAAATGTGGTGGTAGATTTTATTTTTTGTAGAAAGTCATAGAATGAGGTAGTTTGGGAATTCATATATTCTTGGTAGGAAATGGTGAAGTTATCCACTTTTCACCTTGATGTTGTGGTGGATAGAGGCAGAGTTTATCTGTTTCATATAATCTTACAGTCCTCTTTGGTGTGGAAAATGGAAGAGTCTCATTGGGGAGACACAAATAATCTTGTGATGCGTGATCGCACTGTCCAGGGTGATGCTCTGGAGTAATGGTTGGAGGATATTTAGAAACATATTTTTTTCCATGGGAATATTTTTGTCCCATTGGAAACTCGCGAGGGAGTTCTTTATGAGATCCACAGCACACACCTGGCGGTGCATCTAGGAGTATCTAAAGTTTATCGAGGAATGAGGTAATGGTTTTGGTGGCTTGGGGTGAAGTGGAATACGGTGGAGTTTGGGTAAGGTGCCTAGTGTGTCAGTATGTGAAGGCAGAGAACCATATTCCTAAAATTCTGCTGCAGCACTTAGATGTTCTAGAGTGGAAGTAAGATGACATGTCGATGGATTTCTTCATAGCATTACCCATGATTTAGAGAGGATATGATGTTCTTTGGGTAGTAGTGGATGGGTTGACAAAATTGTATTACTTCTTAGAGATCAAGGAGTCGAGTACAATGGATGCATTAGAATGGAGGTGTGTGGATGAGGATGTGTGGACATATAGAGTACCATGATCCATTGTCTTGGATCCGTATAAACGTTTTACTTCATGATTCTTGAGATGATTGAAGCTTGCCTTTGGAACTCAGTTATACCTCAGCACCTCTCACCCCCCCCCCCTCAGAAGGACGGATAGTTAGAGAGGACCATCCAGATGATGGAATATATGTTACAGTCATGTATTCTGGACAATATTGGGGATTGGGTTTGACATTTTCCCTTGGTATAATTTTATTACAATAATAGATATCACTCTTACATTGGTATGGACCTCCTCAAAGCACTATACGGGAGGCAGTGTCGTTCACCATTATTTTGGATGGAAGTTAGGGAAGCATCTATTCTTGGTATAGATGTGGTGAAATGTATGATGGAGAAGGTGCAGCTTCTCTGTTAGAGGATGTAGGTAGAAAAACACATGCGTAATTCAGATGACGATCATAGGAGGGGGCCATTGAAGTTAGAGTATGGGTTCCATGTTTTCTTAAAGGTTTCCCTTTTGCGTGGGAAGAATAGGTTTGGTTGTGGGAAAATTCGTTCTCCCAGGTTTATTGGACCATTCGATGTATTGGGATGAGATGGCAAGGTGGAATATCAATTGGAATTACCACCACAATTGGACATGATCTACGAATTATTCCATGTCACTCAGCTACGTTGGTAGCTACACGATGACTCCCACATCATTGATTGGGGAGAGTTAGATATAGAGGATGACACACCATTCATATAGTGACCAATAATAATTGAGGATCCTAGGGAGTATGTTCTTTGTGGATGGACCATTCCTTGGGTTCCTATGATATGAAGACTAGGTGGCCTCAAGGAAAGTACATAAGAGTTAGATTCATAGATGTGTGACTACAACAGAGAGCTATTCAGAGTTTTTCTCTACTATTTTTCTTTTGGATTTTCTTATGATGTAATGCTTGAACTTTTCCATTATCAGATGTGATGTTCCATTGTATTAAATTTTGTGAGTAATTTCCTGAATGGTGGAGAGGGGAGGACCTAATTCCTAATCAAGGTGTATTAATGTGGATGAGAATAAACCTTATTTGGCGAGTCAGTGCCTCCTAGAGTGGATAGTATTATCAGTTATAGGAAGGGATTCCCTAATCCATATGTCCAGAGAGTGGGTCCTTTATGATTTTCTAATTGTTCAGGGGATAGATTTCAAGGTGTTGTTCTTGGATATCAAGATTTTCACTCATGCTTTAGAATAACACAAGGAATCTTAACCTAGAGAGTTATGTTATGGGTGACTGTTCAGAAGCCGCTTTCTTCTTATTATATTTAAATTTTTAGTGATGAAAATAGTTTGAGAGGTATTCGATGTAATGACCCGAATTACCTCGAGCCATTCCATTGTGAAAATTAAGTGTTTGTGGTGTTCTTTTGGGTCATAATGATTTGTTTCTATATTTTTTCAAACATAATGTTTCACCAAAAGGTTTCACCAAAATGGTGTCATCGTGATAGTGGCACCGTAACGGTGGCACCAAAACTGTGGCACACCTAACTATGGCACTGTGAGTGTGGCACACCAAATGAGTGGCACTTTAATGGTGGCACAGTATTGGTTTCACTATGACTCTTGGACATTGAAATTGTGGAACACCAAATGGTGTCTCACCATTTTCCAAATTTCTAGTTTTCCTAGTTTTTCCCAGTTTTTCCAAATTCACCCTACTTATGTTTTAGTTGAGGTAAACAGAGTTTGAAGCCTATTCGGTCATTTTTATGGGAATTTAAAAGGGTATTAATTATATATTTTATGTATGAATGATCTTGGGACTTAGAGAAATTCAAATTCTGTGATCTTGACCATGATCCCACATTAGTGGATATTGGAACATTTTTCATCCTTTGATATAGGATCTTGATTTTTTTTATAAATATTGAGGTCATCTATTCTCTTTTCTCTTAGAGATTGTAAATCCTTCCCCCATAAACATGTCCTGCACCTATTCTAGAGCCCTTTCCTGTCCAATTTTTATTGGAGATTCATACTGCTCGTGTGATCCTCTATTTTGGCACATAGAGGAGTTTTAGTCTCATGTTTTTTCATGTAGGGGTTATTCTGAATCTCTTTAATTAGGTATCATGTAGGGGTGGGTGTAGTAATGTTTATTTGTGAGAATAGATTAATAAAATTTTCATTTATCAAATATAATGAAAAATAAGAAATGTGTTATAGGGGAGATTTTGATGTTGTGTCAGTTTTTTTAGTTGTTATCCATAATACTTTTTATTAATCTATATGGGATACAAGGCCTTTTAAAATTCATGTTCATTGGTGGTCTCCACATGCGATAATATGATGTTCTTTATTTTTTTTGTGATTCTTGATATATGGTTGTGACATGAAATCTACTTAATAAAGTATACATGGATAAATAAATGCATTTCCTAAGATAAAACCTATTCAGTGAGCATCCCTGTTGTTTAAAGTGGAATTAAATAACCACTCTTGCAAAATCTGAATACTCTAGGATTAATTATGTGGTTGGGTGATGTTTTTGGTCTTGTTTTGTTCTTTGTGGGGGTTGTGTGATGTTTTTTTGGTATCCTTGTTATGGAAATGGGGGTGGATGGAGGGAATAACATTATGTTTGGGGGATAAACTTTTTGTGCAGCGGGGCTACTCTTTAGTGGGGTTCTGTTGTGGTTTTTATGCAAGGTTTGGTACAAGATTATTGATGGAATACAGGGTTGGGAGATTGATTAATTTTGGAATAGATTGACTTGTTATGACGTGGGACTGCATCTGAGTAGCGGATAGGAAGTGGGGCGGTAGGACTGAATTGTGTTGTGCCTTCATGTTTATGGGTGTGCTAGTTGCGGTGTTGTTGTGTTGTAGGGGTGCTGGTTCTAGTTGTGATAGGATGTTTGAGAAAGATAACATCGAAGAATGATAGTTGGTTGTGGTTTAACATGTGTCTAGGAAAAACTTGGTGTGTAATGGGACTATAGGTTGGTTGTTCTCTATTGGTTTTATGAATGAGGGTTAAAATTGATATACTTACCTTAGCCCCTACTTCCTTGTTTTCTGTGTCATTTTTTAGTGGCCTATAGCCTTCTAAAAATGGTTTTCCATGTTGTGCATGTTACATACCCGAGTAGTATAATAATAAATTAAAGTGAATTATTTAATTAATGAATGGAATGTGGTTAATGGAAGAAGGGGTTCAGTTTATGATTTGGCAATGGCTGTTTGTGTGGATGTACATATAGGGGAAGAAAAAATAGTGGTTTTGGTGGGATAATTTTTGTTTTGGGAACCAGAGTTTAGGTTCAGTGTTTTATTACTTATATTTATAAATTTTAGTTCCTTGGGATTTCAATATGCACCCCATCCATGTTGAGAACCATGTGTCAAACACCCGCATTTCATGTGGGATGGTGCCTCTACCAATATCTCGATTGGAGGATGGATGGTTACTTACTAACATTCTTCCACACACCATATTTTGGGAGCTTACCACTCAAGGGTAACTATGTAGGACAAAATTGATTGAGTATTACCACAATCCACGATTATTCATGCATGTTTTTTTAATATGAAGTCCTAAGTGTCTATGGGAATGATCTTTGTGTTGTTTGAGGACTTGGTGTTTGAGGGCCATGATTTTTTTACCAAGTATCATTAGGATGAGGACATGGTGTCTTCGAGAAATATGTGTGGTGTGTTTGTGGCCTAGGTGTCTACAAGTGGGATTTATGTGTAGTTTGAGGCCCAGGTGTGTGCATGTATGTTGTGGCAGTGTGACTGCTATTTGGAAGAGTGGAAGCATCAAGACATTATCTATTTGTAATTAGAAGACAACCAGTGGGAAATTGGTGTGGTTACACACATTTTGATGTGATAATACTACTACATTACTTTACATGCATTATATGGTTATTTTTTCTTTTTGAGGATGTGATGGTTAGTACTCTTTGGAAGGTGCATTGAGGTTCTATAGTTATTTCATTGGAAAATTGGTACTTCCCCCACTTATGCATGGGAGGATTTAGTTTTCCTACTAGGTATACTTGTATACTAACCCTATATTTGTAAAACTATTTTCATATTTCTAGGAGGACTTTTTGGACCATATTGGACTTTACTAACTCGGGCATCAAAGTAGTGGTTGTGTTGTTGAATTGTCTCTTCCTTTTTGGAACATGCATTGGTAAATTGGTTGTAGTATTTTTAATGCTTATGTTTAAACCGTGAATGGGTAATATTTTTGATTCCTTTATAAAAATGCTTGGTGTTTCTTGATATTTTTACCATCTTATCTCTTGGTTTGGTTTCTAATAATAATTTTAATTCCTTCCTTTTTGTGAGATTCTATACCCTGGGTTCTAGTTGCCACTCTATCGCTTAATGAGTGTTGGGATGAAGGGTCATTATATCTCCTCCACCTTTTAAAAGGAAGGACTTGGCACTTTGTGGTCTCATCCCTCATCCTGAAAAAGGTGGGTCGTGATATACAAGGCCAAGGTATAATATCAATAAAATAAAACGATCCTCAATATTCATGCCATCCACCCAATAGTGAAAGTATATCATCTATAAAATGATAAATACCAAACAAAAAATTTATATTCCCATGAAACATGGTATTTACCTGCATTGTGAGTTAACTACTCCCTTTAATTGGGTAAAACTATATTCTAACATATCCTGTTAAGAATTCCAAATTTTCTATAAAGTAAAAAAATTAAAATAAATCCCCCATTAATACAACTTTTTGATGTCCTAATCATAGATCACTCTTGAGTAGCTAAACATAGTTGGCTACATGGCCTCAGTAGAACCTCCCCATACACCAGAGGCTAATGACATACAGAGAGTGCCTTGGTTGCGATAGAATGGAGAGTTTTTACTTTTGTCAGAGTAGAGCACAATAGTGGTAAAAAAATAAATATGTCCAATCCCTATAATAAGAATTTTTATGTGGAAACAGGAGTAAGAATTAAAACAATATATAATTATAAAAATTTATAACTTTATCATATAAAAAAGATAATTAAACGTCTCTATAAAATAAAAACATGCACACATGGTATAAGGTATACAATACAATATGTAATGTAAAAAAATAAAAAAAAATCCCAAAAAACATCAAAGAATCGTGAGAAATGGCCTGATAAGGTGTAAGATTAATCAAAGTAGTACACCAATAATGTTTCCTACCAAAATAATATATTCTAGTATAAAATGAAACATTGTGTGTGTGTTTATATAAAAGGATTAATGTGATAAAATAAATTATCACATGCCTGCTTTAGCCTCAGTCGGAACTATATCTAATCATGTGGTTACATAATTAATCATGGTTCATTTTATAATAAGAATTTCATATAAAAATGTTTCCAACTGTAAAATAAAATTAGGTAATTATATTTGAGGATCCAACGTGTAATTAGGGAATCCAAGACTTTATGGGTTGATCCAAATCATAGTAGTTACTCATGAAGTTTGGATATCAGGGGTCTGTGTGTAATATAATGGGTAAACCCATGGAATTACACTATAAATGAGTCTAAGAGCGTGTATGGATATCTCCCATAGGATTATATGGATATGAATAAGTGGACCCAATAGGGTGAATCAATAGCACGACATGTCCAAAGACATTAAGATAAATCCATGGAGTGCATCCAATACATTATAATATCTAGAAATGAATTTTTTAATCATCAATAAATCATCATGGTGTTAATATAAAAATAAAATGACCATAATCCATGGTGTTTGTCTCCCTCAGAAATCAGATCAACAAATAAGAATGGAATCCAATGTGTATTGAAGAAATTACCATAGTAATCTAATGATTCCTCACGTCTGACCATTAATATAAAAATGAAATATTCTGGAAGTAAACGGATCATTATAAATTTAATTTAAATACGTTTTTCATATTTGGACTTGAAAAACCCATGTCATTTATGAATTTAATAGGTCCATTCAATTACCGTTACTTAAAAATGAAAAGGTGAATAAATTACATGAAACCAATATCAATTCATGTACCAAATATAAGGTACAAGTTATATATATACCCATATTAATTACATTTTAAATATATATAATACTCTTACATCGATTGAAGCATATAAATCATAAAAGTTAAAGTAGAACACACTAGAACAACGTCCCATATAATCTCATTAAAGGTCACTAAAGGAATAAATAATGAACACACACTAAATGGGTTGTCTGAGTTGAGTTATTGTCCTCCATTAGTATCATAGATTAATCCCTAGGGCCATATATTTTAATTTAATTGGTTGAGTTTACGCTCAATATATTTAAAGGGAAATACCCAGTAAAATTTTTGTTAAAAAAACAAATTATAAACTACACGAAATTAGAGGGTAAATCATAGACAATGTACCTAATTCCTATAGTATATTCCTCATCAAGTGTTAAAACTTATTTTATCCTAGATTAAAATAAAATGTAAGAATATTTTAATACACTAGAAGTAGGAATTTTAGATAAAACCAAAATAAATTCACCATTTAGAAAAACTGACAAAAGGAGACCAAGTATTGGAGATATTATAGGTAGGAACCCAAAGTGTCCAAATATATTTGAGTTAGAGTTTGGAAGGAAGAGTTATCAAGAAACGTAGTTGTATGGGGTTAAGTATTCTTCAAAATAAAAAAAATATTGGGTGATGTACCTAAGTGGAATAAATAAGAATAATGGGTTATGTTATAAAGAGGCATGGGAAAAATAGACATTTATCCCCTTGAAAATTGGGTTCAATAGTTTATAAAAAATGTTTCCAAAAAAATGGCAGTAACCATGCTTGGATTATTATATAAGAACAGAGCTTGCACGATTTAAGGGTATTTTTTCAAAACCAATGCTGAAAACATGCATGTCGCCTATTATAAACATTGTATCATTTTTTCACAGTCATGAAACCTAGGTCAAACTATTAAAGAAAACCATTTGGCCAACTACTGTGCACTAAAACCCTCATATAGTTAGTAGATACCCTACAGACATGGATGCACAATTTCTAGTATCATTGTAGCCTAGATGTTAGTTCCACTAGTTTAGGATTTGGGATTCAAACAAGCCCAATGAACCATCAAAAACTCTATTACCACTTTACGGATTCATATTAGTTTCATCAAAATGAATTAAACTGAAAAATATTGAATCTATATCTTAATGGTTTAATATTTTATTACATTTATTCTCATATAATTTTAAGGGATATTATAGATATTTCATTTTTTCTATATCTGTATATACTCAAATATTTGAAAGACTATTTTTATTGAAATCAGACATAATTTTTTATTCATTCATGATTAATTTCTTCCACTTTCCTTATTTTATTTGAAATTATATCAAGAATATTTGTAAAATTATCTAATGATTTATTAATTCCATTTTAATTAATCTTTTATTTCGAAAAAAATGTATAAAATGAATCTTTATGTCATTTTCAAAATGAGGATCTTTTACCAATGGCACGAACATAATCCTTGATTTAACATATATGATGTGAATGATATTTTCTTACACCAGGAATAAACATTAGTTTAATAATACGTCACATGTTCTAATGAGTCATTTGAAAGAAAATGTAATTCCAAATATTCAGGAATCTTTTCTATTTTTAATGGAGGATTTCCAAATTAAAAGGGAATTTAATTAAGGAATGATCATGTTATCTTCTAGAAGTATATTCGTAAATGTATATAATATTTAAAAATTAACATGCTTTATTAGTTTTATAGTCAAATGATATTATCTACCATGTTACTCTGGAGAGAAAATGATTGGTTTTCTCATGTTATTAGATGTGGATAATATTAACATTTCCAACAATAGTTTTATAAATATTATTGTTATGTTTAATATTTATTGAATTTTTATTCTTTTATATTATATGATAAATGAATTTTACTCACAATGTTACATGTAGGTATTTTTCTAGCCCCTAAATATAATGGTAAGTTTCAATAGATAAACAAGAGTGGTTATTTGTTATTTTTCAAGAAAACTAGCTGTGATGTATTCGTGAATTTCCACCTTGGTATGTTGATATAGAATTCTTCCATGGCTACGTTGATTGGACAATGATATACAACATTATGAAAGTCATCATTATGAAATTCATCATTATGAAATCAAATATTTTTATCCATTTTATTATTTTTGTTTTCATATATTCAATTGATATTTTCTGATTTTATATTGAATATTTTAGAATAATTTATCTATTAAATATTATAGATTATTTATTTATTAGTTGAAAAAAATTATGTTTTTCATTAATTGGAATTTGGTGACATGATTAGTTAATTTTTCATTTCCCTATGATAAAAATAAAGGAACTATGAATTATTTCAAGGATATATAAGAGGAAAAAATAAATTGTTATCTATACCATTATGTCGTACTTAATGTTTAAAATTATAACGTGAGAATAATGTATGAATCTAGTCTTAAAAAATTTATAAACAATAAAATTGTTTAGGATGGGAACATTTTTTATTATGAAATTATTTTAATATAGCCACTAGATAATTATTACCAGAGTTCGGTTCTCACACGTAGAGGCCTTATTGAATATGTACTAATTATTTAGGTCATGTCTTCTTCTACATGTAATTCCACGAGGAGATACTTTATTGAATCACATTATATACCATGATGCACCACACTACTATGGAGGATGAAAGATTCTCTTCCTCTATGAGGAAGTGATTCTTGAAAAAAATATTTGACACTACGAATATATCATGGGAATATATGTTTCCTAAAAATACCATTCTTGTAATGTTGTGACCGATGATTATGAATCTTTTTTTTTAATTGGTAGAAAAATAATTTAAGTTAATAGCCCATTCTAAATATGGTCAAACCATTAATAAAAGGGTGGTTTCTATTCCAGATCATTCAACTCCATTATCCATATTTAATTCACTATGAATGGTACTATTTTACATGTGTTTACATAATATAATCATTGTATTATTTCCTCGCCTTCATCGTTTATCCTTATATATTCTAGTGAAATATTTGATATATTTTTTGATTGATTATAACTATGTTTTTCAATAAAATATTGTTGTAGTAAACAAGAATTATGGTGTTTTAATTTGTGGTGGCCATGGGATATATATAAATATTGATTATACATCATGTGGTGAGAATTAATCAAGGAGTTATTTCTCAGAGTATTGTTTTTTTGATTATTTATTATTAGAATTAGTAAAATGATTAATACAAAATTATAACAATTAATTATTTTAGTAATATGGTGATTTAAAGTGATCAAGGGGTGATTAAAGATTTGAAAAGGTGTGGGAATCCTTGGATATGTATGAGCATATATAGGATTGATTATCTACTAAATTTTAGAGGTTGGTGGACCCTTTAATAAAATTTCAAATGTATTTTTGTTAACAGTAATAATAATTCATAATTGAGGTATTCATTTATTTTTATATAGGACATATGTTCCCCTCTAAATAATGTAAAGGATGGGTTTTGTCCTTTTACATATTTAATCATTTTTTATGGTAGTTATGTAAGTTAGAGACAACTAGAGAATTCATCACTAAGGGCTAAGAGAGGTGGATGAGAATACATTCGGGATTGGATAAGTCTCTATGTTGGAGTGTGATACTATAGGATAAGATAGGTTCTAAGGTATTATTGTTAGGTATAAGGGGCTTGGTGATATGTGGTAGAGGGTGATATGGATATAAATTTTATATGAATATATGAATTCCATCCTAACAATCATTGAATGTATTTGTGTGTTAGGACCTTTGGATGATTCCTATTGGTCTTTTCATGTGGGACAAAAAGGTCTGTATTCCTAATGAAATGATGGTAGATCTATCATTAGAGATGTGAGATATGCTTGATGTATGGTTCGTTGAAGTTTCATTACAAATTTTCATTGGGATAAAAAAGTTATTCTAGATGTAAATTTGAATAAAATATTCTAGATAATTTATTGTATAGAGTGATGGAATGGGATGGCCCCAATGTAGTGAAAAAAATCATTGATGAGGATTTTTGTGGGATTTTAACAACAATGTAGTAAGGTTTAATGTGATCCAGTTGGTTTAATGTAATAAAGAAATGGGTAGTACAAGATGGTATTAATTATTAGTTACATGATTTTTCAGATGGGCCATAATGGATGTACGGATGGGATATGCATGTTTTTTCCTAGATGAGAGAATATATCTCAGTGATAAGAACCTTATGATGAGGTAACATGTTATATTATGGGTTATTTCATCTTCTTTATATAGAAAGAAACTACTTATTATATGCAGAAAAACTAGTGGGTATGGAGATCTGTATTACTTTCCCTTTATTAAGAGATGTTTAATTTGAAAAATAAACCATATCATTTGGTCTAAGCCCTCTATTAACAAATTCTAACCAAAACAGCAATAATAAATTTTATTGACATAATTGGTTATTATTTTACATAAAACAGAATAATTGGATAATAAATGACAATGGATTAAATTTTTAACCAATAATCCTTTCACTTCTCCTATATTAATAATTTTTTGTATTTTTAAATAATTTAATAAAATGTTTTTCTCATAAAAGATGATTAATGTCATTTTTACACTATTCATTAATATTTTCATTAAAGTCCAAATGATAGTTGTGGAATTATAATATATACAATTCACACATCCCATATATTTTATGTTTATCTAAATGATTTTTCGAACTCAATTATTCATTAAATTTTATTACCTTAATATTTCTAAAATCATTATTTAATTTTATAAATAATTTAATAAATATTTTTACATTTTTTTATAAACATATACAGTAATTATTTCATAAAAAATTATAAATAAAATTAAAAGATAATGAAAATTATTTTTCATTTAAAATAATGATTCAGAACTGAACTAATACTCTTTTTTTCTTAAGAATAATTTTTAGAGATATTAATGTAAAGAGAGTAAACTATTGTATTGATTTTTAAATAAAATAGTCTAAATTATTTTAATAATAGAAATTGGCAGAAAATTTCATATATTAAAATTTGGGATGGTTGTGATCAACTTTATCCCATTAATGTAAAATAAGGGAAGTTTTGTGTTTATTTTGGGGCCTTAGCTCATGGTTTGAACCATGTTTTACCCATTTTACCCTAATCAAGTTGAAAAATATTTACCATAGTTACAATTCACAATAGCCCAAATAAAATTGGAAATATTAACTAAATTTAAATATAATCATTTGAATTATGGTATCCATTTCAAATGACGAAATATCTATAATTGGAAGTAATAAATTTAATATAAATATATAAAACTCAACAAAATACGTTTTATGAAAGTGTTAATTATCCTAAAAATTATAACATATGGAAATCATGAATATTTAATATTCAAATGGATTTAATTATATTATAATAAATCAAATATAATATAATTCAATTTATAAAAACCGATAAAATATAATCATATTCTTATATAGCATGATGTAGTGAAATGAAATGAAAAAATTTAGAATTTTGTAATCATTACTAGTCCTTAAAGCTTATATCTTTTTAAAAATATCAAAAATTTACCTCCTGTGATATTTTTCATATTATTAAAATAAAAATGTTTTTATTTTTTTCAAAACAGAATATTAATGTCAGTATAAATTATTTATATAATTTGTAGAAAATAATCAAATAAAATACATTTTTGATGAAAACGTATTTGTGAAACGCAAAACAACTTTAATTAAAATGAAGTGATGATATATTATTATTTAAATAATACATTTTAATTATGTAAATATATATATATATATATTTCATAAATTGATTAATAATATTCCTAACCATTAATTTAATATATATGATATATTATACCAATATTTGGTTTTATATTAGTGTTTCATGTCAAGAAAGCTACTACCCAAATACAGTTTATAAAAAAATATATTCTAAAATCTTGGGGTGTTGTATTCTTCTCACATAAATAAATATCACAAAATAAATTTATTTTTTGTAAAAAAAAGTAAAATTTTTAAATACCTTTCCTCAAAAACCATTTATTAAAAAGGGATGATAAAATTTGATTTGAAAATGGGAAGTGGAAAATATAATGGTTCCCTATAATAACACATCATCAGGTTCATAGATACAATGAACATCACTGGGAAGTTAATATTTTTTTGAATATTATTAAACTAATATTTATAGACCAATACAGCGTGATGGAGCAAATGGTTATAAATATTTTAATTACCTTGAAACCACTACCATGACTGTGGTTAAAATAATATCAATTCCTCAAAATTAATCATGGAAGGATAAAATTTTAATTTGGTGATATCTTTCCAAAAGTTGAGAAATTTATTTTGTATAAATATAGATTACATGTAATAAGATATCGGATTTTTTATTTCTATTTTATAATAAAAATTCAATCCAATGGTTTCAATTCAATCAATTACACTATAATCTCATCATGTACTCAATGAAATGGACATCCAAGAAGTTTTTTTTTATTTGAAGATAAATTAAAAAGGTAAATGAAACAAAAGGGGGATATTTCATCCATTCTATATAAAAATATCTATCCAAACTAAAATATTTTTCTTAATTTTCAGATATGGATAAATACAAAACATTAATCTAAAAACATTGATAATAACTCACAATATACAACGTAATCCTTTTCATAAATAATTATACCTTTATAATCATTCCAAATATTTCTGAAAAAATTAAAAATCCAAAAATCCAAAAAAATTGATGATGTATTTTTTTTAGGAAAAACATATACATTTATCCCATAAAAAATTAAGCTTTTCAGAATGACACTTACGAAATTAGTGAATGAAATGATATTAATAAGCTTATTTACTAAAAAACTTAGGGATAACATATATGATTCCTAAAATTTAGACTCCCCATATTCTATAAATGAAATCATATATTATTTAACATATTCCATTATCCGAAAATTCAAAAAAAATCAATGTTTTCAAAACACACTTTTTCATCAAATCACAAACCAATATCAAGTATACCAACAGTATCTCATTTAATCCATCAATTTAAATCATCATTTTAACACAATTAAACATTATTAACTCAACATAATTTATATATATCAGGGTTTATCTTCCCCCCAATAAGATTTCTCCTAAAAATATCATCTTTCCACAAAATAAATTTCCCTGGTTATTAGAAGCTGCCAACAAAAATTTTTAATTACTTAATGAAAAAATATTATTGAAAAATATATAGATGATTTTTTATTCTTATAGAAATAATATCATTGATATAATATTTATAAAAACTAATTATCAACTCTTAAAATAAACACACCTGAAATATTCCACATCAATGATTCGAATGTTGAATGTCCTAACATGGCTATGGAGTAACTATATAGACAATGGAATTTAGAAAAAATAATTACCATGTTCCCAGCACATTATACATTGATGTCCCCAACAGTGAATTGAAAAATGTCCTTAATTTAACTTGAAAAAAGAGGTTCCTCAAAAATTGTGACATTCTACTAGTTTTCACATCCCATATTATTAACATGAATAAAATTTTCCATTCTTTAATATATTTTCATTAGCATATCAGCATTCATAAAATATTATATTTTTCTCAATTTATGTGTTAGGAATCACATTTGTTTTAGGTTTTTAATCATATATAATGATAAAAGATTTGAAAAATAATAAGATTCCACCTTCCAAAACCAATTTTCATTAGTTTATTATTAGGATACTCATTATTTTTCAATCCCATGCACCCTTAACAAAAATCATCATTGTTCTATCAATTGAATAAAAAAACCATAGTGTGAGTAATAATAATCATTTCAAGAGATCATGAAAAAACAATTATATATTGTCCAAATTATGACACTATATTTCAAATCTATGAGACCTTATTTTTATCCTAAGTCAACCTTGGTTATCATCTAATGGAAGCCATCATGATCATTCATATGTAAATTGTTACTTGAATGAAAACATACCAATTTTTAATTTCAAACCTAATGACCATTATTGTTTCACTCATCATGAAACTGAATGATAGTGAAAATTTACTCGATAAACTATTTTAAAGCCTATTGACCCCAGATTCATCTATCTCGATACGATTTCCTCATATATAATCTAATAAAAAATATTGTTTTAATAATTACATTCTCATATCATTACCATAATTTACGATGTTCTCATATGTATAAGATTAATTTAAGGTATCTCAATAAATTTTACTTATACTAGTTTCCAAAGGAAACTAAAAAATTCCACGACACCAAATAAAGTTTCAAATACTTTTCATACATAGATATTAAATATTAAAATATTTATATTCATTACATGATATTATGAAAAACAATGTAATTGTTTAGTTTTATTGTCATTAGGAGACTGTATATAAACATTATTTTTATAAAATATCAACATCTTCTCCTAGTAAATTATTCATTACTGACACATTTCATATAAATTTAATGTATTTAACTATTATTCCCAAAATGGGTAAAGAAAATATAATATTGTGTGATCTCAGATGATTATTAATTGAAAATTAAAAATATATCAATGATCACTTTATAAAATAATGAGTAAAAGTGTATAATAATTTGATAGTTATAATTTTAATGTGTTCCTAGATTATTATTGAACATAATAATCCATGATGGAATAAATATTGGAATTTTATAAGAATCTAATCATTAAGGAATCAAAAAAATTAAGAATTAAAGAATAATAATGGAATATGATATAAGTTTATTTCATATGGGAAATTATAGAAAATAATTTCATTAGTCAAGTCTAACTTCTATAAATATCACAATAGAGTGGGTTCACACCAAATTCAATCATAAATTAAGTCATGGATTACACTGCATACTATTATATTTGATTGATTCCCTTACTATACGAGGTTAACTCCCCATTTCAGTACTTATTCTCTCATGAGATATCGTTCTTTACCCATTGCATTTATGGAATATATAATTATGGGAAAACCTATATCATAATCATATTCCATTAATAAGTGGTGAATAAGGTCATAAATATGTCCTCATATATAATAACCTATTGAAAAAAGACGACTTTCATATATATTTCAAAAATTAATCATAGAGAAATTTATGGAAAATATATGAGATTCATAAAAATATAATAATCATATTAATAAATCATCTAATTTTAGGATATGGAAGGTAGTATTGGATTATAACACATGTATTGAAAAATGAACATAAATGGTTGTTACCATAAATGAATATTTATTATACAAATAACATGGATATAAAATTAATTTCATGATATCTTTGTATAAAAAATATTCCACTAACAATCATAGTAAATGTAAAAAGTTACACATTTGAGAAAAGATGAAAAGATTCCATTAAGATTTTTGTAAAAAATATATATACAAAGGATAAAAATAAATTTCAAAACCTATTATATAATACCAAAAAATTCATCGAAACATTTAAAGAAAATAGTAGCTTTAAAGGAAAATTATTGTTAACTAGACCGAAAATAATGATATATTTTTATAAAAATAATTCTTCAGCCTCTGGAATATATATTGAGAGGAACACTATTTCAAATCATGTATTCATAAAAACTAACCATAATATATTAAATGAAAATGGTTCATTATCAAAGAATAATATTATTTCCTCAATGTAAAATCATGTCCAAACAATCCTGATTAAAATGAGATTGAAATATGTATCCCTTACTTTATTCAAAACATTCATAACGGGAGAAACTTATATAGAAATGTGTATCCATATAGATTTTATGTGAATAATCAAAAAATAAATTAACGGGAATTATATACAGCATACATAAAAACATTTGTGAATATGGAATGTGTCTCAATGAAATAAATGAGTTAAAAATATCCATTAATCTATCTCTGATTTGATTAAAAATCATTTTCACCACATCTTTATTATCAGGCCACATGTAGATCATTTCATAAATTCCATTGGAATGGTATATTTAGTATACATTTACTAATAATTCTTTGATAGGAAATTTCATAATACAATTAGGAAGGGTTTAGTAATGTTGGATGGCTCAATTTCAGATAATAAAATGAGATAAGGGGTGTACATTTTTTTGGTTCGCAAATAAAACAAGAGAAGTTTCTAAAAAGTAAAATAAAAAAATTATTCCATTCTAAAGACATTTTATTCCAAATATCCATAAAATTAACAATGGGATAATAAAAAATCAATATATGGGGATCCAATAGAATTTGGACACATCTTATTGGAAATCATGCTATTATAACTTGATTTAACTCATACGATAACCAAATTAATAATGAAATAATTTAAAAAAAATTAATATTGAAGGGTTATAAATTTAATTATAATTTAGAAATTGGATCATAAATTAATTAAGATGAAATTTTGGAAAAATTATCATCATAATTTTCTTATTCAATTTAGTTATCGTTTTTAAATAATTTACTAATATATTTCTTTTCTATTAAATATCAATAATTTTATTTTCTAAAGTATACATGTAGTTTGACTTTATCGACATTAAGATTGTCATGGAATTTGAATCTAATCCTTTTATACATCCATAATGTGTTATGATTATATAAAAATATTTTGAACATAGTAATTCAACAAAAATGTATTGGATTAATTTAAAAAATCAATTAATTAAGTAAATATTGTGGCATTGTTGTGTTAGAATTTATCATAATTATTAAATTACTGAATTTTATAAATAAATTGCCATGATAAAAAAATCATCTATAAAATAAATATTAATGGATAAAATATAAACACATTTCACCCTTATAATAATATTATATAGAAAGTAAATTCAATAAAATTACATTTTTTCATTTTAATTACATTATATATTATAAATTACATTATTAAGGAAACATGATATAAAATGATATAAATTGGAATTTTGGATTATCAGGAAATCGTTTAATCAATACAATGAAATTAAAGAAAGTGTTTAGTTGAATTTGAGACTATATCTCAAATATTCATACATGTTTTACCAATTACATCCTTATCGAGGTGATAAATATTTAATTTTTTTATTAATAACAACTAAAAATAAAAGTTCCCTATTTACGAAATATGAATATATTCATTCCAATTATCATATAAATTTTTTAATATTTAATCCCTATAATGTAATGAAATAAATTTGAATATAAATTTGAAAAATAAAATGAAAAGGAGTATATTGAAAATTTTGGTTTTTGCGCATATATATTATATTATATAAAAATAATAATTATTTCTGAGGAAAATAGAATTAAATAGATTATTGTAAATGCATTAGAACATATAATTTTAGAAAAAATTAAAAAATATAATGGATATTTTAACATAATTGATTTAATGAAATAGAATGATTGTACTAGTGAAAGCTATAATTTTTTATATTCATTAAAATAATCAATGATTTCAAAAATAATCCAAAAAATTAATTAATGTATTTATATATATTTTAGAATAAAAAATGATATAATATAGATCATATTTAATTTTTAAAAGTTGTATAAATTATTTATAACATCGAAACACAAAAATTGCATAAAACTATTTTTGATGGAAACATATTTTTGAAAAAAAATATTACTTTTTAAAAAATGAGTTCTTTTATATTATGACTAAACTAATAAAATTTAATTATATAATAAAAATCTATATATGTTTCCAATTCTCTTTAATCATATTCATGCACATTAACTTTATGGCTATGAGATAATGTATCACAATTCATCTTAAGATCAGTGTTTCATGTCAATCATGCTACCAAAAAATAAATTATTTATTATAAATATTATAAAATATCAAGGTGTTAAATTATACCACATATAATTAAATATTCAAAAAGTTTTTTTATCTTCATAAAAAGAGATCAAATTTGGAAAATACGTTGGTGAAGACCCTTATCATTCGAAGGGATTAAAAAATCATCTGAAAAGCGGAAGTGGGAAGGTAAAGGTTTTGAAAAAACACATAATCTTGTGTTTAGATAATGAGGAATCTAATGAGAATTAAAAATAAAAAAGTATGTGGAAAAAAATCACTGATGGACTAGTAGAGAGTTGTAGAGAAATGGTTATAAAAAATTTAATGACCATAAAGCAATAAATATTTGATCATTCAAAGGACAATCAATTCCTCATAAATAAACGAAAAAGTATGAAATTTTAATATGAACATCCCTTTAAAAACGATAAGGGATCCATTTATTATAATGATAAATTATAGGAGAAAATATAACTTCTTTATTTCATTAAATATTAATATCATGACTTTATATTTTGGTTGTGATTCAATCAATTCCACTTATATTTTGTATCCTACTTAAATAAAATGATATTTAAGATCAATTTTTTAATGTTATAAAATTAAATATTAATGAATCCGAATATCTATACATCATTATGTCTACAATTAAAGAATTACCAAAACCAAAATGGTTAGCATAAGTTATCTGATATGTGTAAATACAATTCACTAAAATCTAAAACCTCAAAAATAACACCCAATGTTCATCTTAATCCATTACATAAATAGTTAAGGGCCCTTCCAAAACATCACTAGCCAATTTAAAAACCTTAAAATCCATAATATTTTAACATGCATATTTTTCCATGATCATCATTCACATTTTTCATCCAAAAAACATGGTGTAGATCAAAATTTCATATACCAAACATGTGAATACATTTTTCATTATAACTAGAATCTCTAAAAAATCTCAATTAAAACTTATATGTTTCAAAAAATTGTTTCAATCAATTATCCCCATACTCATTCCTTTTATAATATAATTGATAATTTAATATATTTAATAATTCCAAAAAAAATGTAATAAAATTAATAAAAATTGACCTAAATCCCTTTTTAATGAATTTATTAAACAATTTGAAGTTACCAATGATATCCCATTTACATAAACAATGTCATTTATCTCTTTGTACCACATATATTTATTAAATAAACATTAGGAAAATATTATATTGTTTTAATTCCATAATCATTTGTTCAATATAAATATCATCAAAAAAATAAACAAATTTTCATTATATCCAGTACCATTAAACTTATGTTCGAAATATATAAAAAATAATGTAGAATAATCCTTATATGTATCATGATTAATATTATTAGACTATAATTGACATAATATATCTATTAAAAATTTATAGAATCCGAATAAATACATACACAAATCCATTATCTTTAGATATTAGATTAATAATGGACCTTACACTATCTATGAGATAATTGCTGGACTAGGGCATTGATTCAAGAAATAACTATTTTCCCTAACCATATGAGAGTGATTAAATCATCAATTATTTTTTCTATGAACATAATGTAGAAATAGAATAAATATTCTCCTTCTATTGAAACATTATCCTTGGTCCCCTTTCCTACAATCTTCACATAAACTTTTTGAATGCTCTTTACTCTCTTCTCATCAATACAAGAAATTTCCAAGAAGACCATATTCTTTTAATTATACCTATTTTGAATCTTGTATTCACTTATTTTTTTAATAATATATCATGATATCTGATTTTGAATAATTACAAGGGTTTGTTTTGGAGTGATTTTTTTTGTTTATCATGAGGAAAATCATTTCATTGTTTATAACACTCATTATTAGCACCAATCATCTTGCTTCCATCAATTTCCCAATACCAAAAAACATAGTGGGAGAAAAATTAATTATATAGAATGATTGTGAAATATAATATTTTAAATTTATAATTTTATACCCCTTATTTTAAATCTATAACCCTATTGGTTTTACCAAGGTCATCATTGGTTATCATATGTTCAAATACCTCAAGTTTTTTATATTAAAATTAGAATTGACTAAATAATATCTGTAAAGGGTGACAAACCAACTACATGATAGGGGAAAACATAATTAAATTGAATGATGGAGAATATATACACTTATAACTTTTATCAGGTTTATTAACTCTATATTCATAAATCCTAAAACCACACCCACTTATAGTTCCAAACTGGGATATTTTGCATCCAAAACTACACTCTTATCTTTTTAATAACATATAAATTTCTCATATATATAATATTATCCTAATTGTTATTAATAAAGATTCAACAACCTAGTTTCCAAAGGATAAAAAGTCATTATAAGATACCAATTATATTGGCCATTAATTTTCATACATAAATATTACATTTTAATAGATTAGAATTCCTAACATAACAGTATGATCCATACCAAAATCATAATGATTTAGAGTCTTGAGAATCTAAGATACATAATAAATTTTTTTATTGCAGATCCAAATAAACAAAAAATATGTTCTCCTTAACTATAACCCTTCATAGACATGTCTTAGATAAAATAATTCCTCACGACTTTTGGAAATGATACATAAGAAATGGTGATCTCAAATTCATAGTATGGGTAAACAAGTGATACAAAAATTATCACAAAGAATAAAAAGAACAAAAATAACTATAACAAGAGAAATTCATTTTAAAATTACACCAAACATATAATAGGTAAATATACAGAATCTTGGAATAAATATTGGCAGGTAACAGTATATGATTCATAAAGGGATCAAAGAATATGATCCCTGAGAAGATAATATTTAAAAAAGAAATAAGTTTTTATCATATATAAATTCATAAAATATAATTTCCTTAGTTAAGGATTACATCAGAGAATAACATAGTTGATTGGGATCACTCCACATGGTGTAATATCTTTGGTTAAGACTCACTCTCAAAACTATCATAGTGGATCATATAGTTTTGTGAACTAGGTTGACATACGATTAAATTATTTATTTTCTCATGAGATATCAATAAATACTTGATTCCTTAGAGGGACATTTAATTTCATTCAAACAAATCAAATAATCACAATCTATTCATATGAGAACCATAAGATAAAAATCCTTCTATCATTTATCGTAACCCATGAAAAATAAACGAGCATCATAATCAATAAAATAATTTATTATGGAATAATCTATGAAAAATTAACACTTTTCATTAACATATCTTCATCATAATAAAAAACCATCTAGAGTATGAATTGTAATTCTTCCATTTGAATATATACCTTTTATATGTTATTTAACAAAAAAATATGGTTATATTAAATTAAAATTTCATCAAAATAACCCTTATAATACTTTTTTAAAGTAATCGTTTTATATAGAAATTGGTAAATTAAAATATACAAGCTTCCCAAATATTATAGAAACATTTTCATTCAAAATAACCACATAAAATATTAAATGGACATTAAAATCATTATGTTCAATAATACTATTATATTTTGTGTTTATCATGTCTGTAGTAACAATGATTTCATTCACATTTTGGGAAAAAATATAATGTGCCTATTATGGAAAAAAGACAAGTATATTTTATTGAATATATTTTATTCCAAATAAAACATCCCTAATAATTAAATTCTACCATAATATTAGAATATTTAATGAAATTCATATTAATATTTTTAGAAACCATGTATAGGGATGAGAATTTCATTCCTGTCAATTAGATAAATAATTTTAGATATGGGTAAAAATATCGTTTTGGTCTCTTGAAAGCATAACGAGACTGAAATGAAAGAGAAACATGTATTCATAACAATTAATCATAAAATATAAAATAAAATGGGTTTTTAGTAAATTATCATAGAAATTACATTAGTAGAGAATCATGTAGATATAATACTTACTAAAATGAGATTGAAAATAAAATCCCTTTCTACTTTAGAAACATTCAAATCAAAAGATCTTGAAATATAGAACCTTATATTGAAATTTATAACCCAATATTATTTTAGGATCATAAAGAAATATATTCATGTATTTTATATCCTAAAAAAATTTAAACTCGTGGTGATTTTTGACCGAGTATAATAAAGGGTAAATTTAGATAAATAACCACTTACCTTCAGTTCAATATTCTTTGAATGCTCATTAATCTTTACTTTTTTGGTATACCTCATTTAGATCCCTTGTTAGTGATCCTTGTAATAGTATATAAATATGAACAAAAACTATAATTAATTATTAGGGATGTTGATAAGATAATTGGGATGGTTTTTTTGAGAGAGATAATTCAAATTACTATATATAATTGAGAGAATTTGTGTCTATTTATAAGAGAGGCAAACAAAAGTCTTAGAATCAGTAAAAAATTTAAAATATAATTATTTAGAATGAGTAAAAATTCTTCCAAATGTATATATTTATAAACTTTTTATATTATTTAATCATAATAGGGAAATAAAATTGTATTTAGGAAATTGTAATTGAATGAATTACTCTTATATCTAGGTTTGACCTATTTGTTAAACAATTTAGAGCATAATTGTGGAAACAAATTTTTTTATCATAAATTGATGTAATTTTATTATAAGTTAAAAAATTATTAATAAATTGAAATGGTATTAATTTTTAATTATTCTATCATCACACTTTTCTTATTTCATAATTTTTAAACAAATGAAATTATATAATGAAAAATTATTTTTCAATAAATATGATTTAAATTATTGTTACACTATTAATTTAATTTTATATTAAAATAATCAATATATACATGGAAATATAAGGAAACACTCGAAAAAACTAAAAGGGAATATTTATACCATAATCTCATGTCAAAACAATAATTAATCAAAATTGTATTACTTTTTTTATTTTTTAAAAAATTATTTCAATTTTCTTTTAATTGAATGAATATTATTCTAGCATTGCACAATTATTTGAGGTAATTATTCAATAAAAAAATTACAAATAGATATATATGTTAAAAAAATATTCATATTGAAACTAAAAATTTAGAACAGAACATATCCATTTTTTACAATGATCAAAAGTTTATAGATATTAAATATAATATCGGGATATTTTTATTTTTCATTACGTAAAAAATATCAATTTAAATATCAAGGCTAAATGAAAAAAATCAATATATTTAAATTTGGGTTGAATAAAAAAAATAAATTCCATAATATGAAATTTTAGAAGGTTTTAGAATGGTTAAGAGACTTTATCTCATGGGAGTAATCCAATTTTAACCGTTTTACAATTTCCATGGTGTAAAATACTAACAATAGTTACTATTCACAATGAAAAAACAAAAGGGTAATATTTAACATATATTAAAATCCAAATACAAATTATATTTTCTAATTTTTATGAATAAATCTTGAGATGTAGAAAAATAAATTTTGATGAAATTGTGAAAAACACAACAGAAAATTCTTTTTAGAAAAATGTTTTCATGCATTAAAATTAACATATATAAAAATCCTGAAAACATGGTTTCCAAATTCAATTAATTAGATTATTATCAATAAAATGAAATATGTTTTCTCTTAATTACAAAATAATAAATATATAGGAAAGTTTAAAAATATTATATAGTCATTCAAAACAAAATATGTTGAAAAAAGTTTATTTTTCACTACTCACTAAAAAATATTTCTAGGAAATTCTAAAAATCTAACCAAATATTATATTGAAATTATTACTTAATCTATGAAATATGTTTTTCAAAATTAAATTTCATATATTTATTTTGGAATAATTATAACATTCTAACAAAAAATATTATAGAAGTTATTTTTGAAGAACACATATATATGAAAAAAAATCATTTCTAAAAGTTGACTGTCTGCATATATTTTATTAACTAAAAAATATGAATTATGTAAAAAAATTTATATATGTTTTGTAATTATTTTAATCCTATTTATTCACATGAATTTAATTTCTATTTTATAATATATGATGATTTCTTTTATGATTAATGTTGCGTGTAATGAAAATTTTCAAAAACATACATTATATTTCAAAATATATTCAGAAATCTCAGGGTTTCATATGTTTTATTTATTCATGTAAATGATTATTCATTTTAAAATTATCAAAATATCAATGTATTCATAATTTCGTAATGATAGTAATTTTATTTTTAATTATGTTTTGGATGTTATGATCCATTAAAAGATAGTATTTATTGATTAAACCATTAAAAATTCATTATAATTGTTTATCATTTAGGATATGACATGATGCATAGGTTGAAAATAGCTCGACACACAATATAGGGATGAAATTATGAAATTAAATCTGGTAAATATATTTTAACATGTTCTTAATCTTTTGGTTATATATTTTCAAAACACAAAAAGGTCGAAGATTAATCAATACAGTTAATATTAAAAACAGCACACTAATAATAATGTACCCTTTTAGATTCTCATTCACAACTATGAGTCTTTAAATATTTAATTATTGAACTAGAAACATTTATAAAATTATAATATTAAATTTACTTTTTTGGAAATTAGTTTTTTAATGAATGAATATTTTTAACATGTATTAAGTATAATTTTGTTTCACTTTTCTATATTTATCACGCGATTCATGAAATTTATAAAAAAAATCAAACCATTTTTTGAATAGGAAATAAAATTTGGATGATTCAATTTCATTTATAGTGTTATAATGTGACACCATTATAATTTGTAATGTATATTAAATTGAATTAATTTTTTGTTATTTTTTTCATCCCATCTCAATAAGGTTAACAAAAAATGATGTTGCTACAGAAATATGACCACTACAACTAACCAGTTTTATTAAACTTTTTGAATATGTGTAAATATTTTTTGAAATATATCAAGAAATGTTTAAATGCTAAAAATTTGTTCTTTTATTTGGAGAAATTCAATACTCAACACTAAATGCTAATAATTAAATCATATTTTTTAAAAAACTATTAAACTTAAAGACTTATTTTTCTATTAAATCATGTTTTCATTTTTTTATGCTATGATCAGATCTTGTCCAGAAAACAAAGGCACCATTATTGTGAAGAAAATCCAACATACATGAGTTTAAAAATGGAATATTTACCATGACCCCAATTAAGAAGGGGTAAAATATTATTAAGTACCCGATCATACCATAATAAATCAATGTCATTGATGCATTTACTTACAAATAAATCTTTCCCTAGGTTGGTTTCATGAAAAATAGAGGTTACGATACAATCCATTGAGAAGAGAGAATCTGGAAATTTTGGTTGTCATTTAGTCTGCTTCCATGATAAATGGGATGATTCCTTCCGTATGGAAGAAATAACAATGGAAGATTCACACTCAATCCAAATATTGTTCTAGCATTGACTCCTACCCTTGTCTATGAAAACTCTAATACCAAGAATCATGACCCCAAATAGAAGAGGAAACCCCATATTAATTGTGAAAGTATCCAAATACTCCCCCATGATGGTCCATAAAAGTATCACCATAGCCAGAGACCATTGGATAGCCTCTTGATGCTCCATCAGAATTAAGAATTATCTAACCAACAAAAGGATCCTACCATGAGACTCCAAAGTACTATAAGAGGGTCAACAATTACCATTGAAACCAATCTAACTATAAACATACATGTCATTAACTGAGTTATTGAAGTAATTTTTCTTCAAAGTACAACTATCACGAATAGTTGCAAGGATAGTTGATAAATAAAAAAACATGGAAGAGAAATTAACATGAAACTATCTATTATAAACATTCCAAATAAATAAAAATAGTTCATCTGTAACGACCTGTAAATGATCCTGAAACTGAGGAGGAGTATAATTGATCTCTATCCCAGACGAAAGTCCCAAATAAAACCCATTCAGATAGGTAGATGTAAATTTTATAAGCTACAACTTTTCACTATTATGATGTACAAACACAACTAATAAAAAGGTGATCAAAATCATACATATGTTTATGACAAACAACACATGTACAACTAGGAGAGACTACACGTGACTGAAGATAATGATTAGTTGGGATTTTTTAGCGATCCAATCCCAAAACCAAGATAGATCAAGAAGGTCTGATGATGTTTCTATATAGGTACCGTATCCTTTGTGAATCCATATTATAATGTAAGGAATTCCTATCAAGAAATTGAGAAGATATAATACCATTAACGGGAGGTCGTCTATAAGGAATTAGCCTTATTACATTACATTACCATTACTTTTAATCAAGAACTCCATTCCTTTTACATTTAGGAAATTTTCTAGTTAAGTGTTTTATGGGATTAGGATATAATACATAAATAAAATTCCATATTTACACAGATTGGATTCCATAAAAACAGTATCCATTTATTCAAAGATATAAAACTCTTTAAATAAAACATGTTTTCTTTGACAAATCAACATAACATTTAACTTGGCTTCCTTCTTTTTCTAACATAGTCTTATAACCTGTCAAAATCATAGAAACCCCTATAATGATAACAAAATATTTATAATGGATATAAAAAAATGAATGAAAATAGTACACATTAATAATTATAAATGTGTAAATTCATTTTAAAAAAGACATACTTATCACCCATATATACTTACTTTGTGAAAGATGATATTTCCAAAATATTTACACAAAACAAAAGGAAGATAGAAAAATCCCTAAAATTATCTTGGGTAATTACATACATAATATTGTAACCCTATCAGCTACCTTATTATTTTAAACCCTCATGACTACCATACAATGTAACCCTCACAACTACATTATTGTGTAACCATCACAGTTACACTTTGAGTAACCATATGGCCAACCTCCAACATACACATACCCAATTCATTGGAGGAAAATATAGGTCCCACCGTTAATCAATAAAAATTCCCATGAATAATAACATAATCATACAATATGAATAATTTCATAAAAAATTCTCTTGAAATTCTAAAAATAGAATTTTAAAAGAGGGTTTTAAAAAAATTAACCTTAAAAATATCATATAATTGAAGTGAGACTTAATAGAGTAGATGGAATAGGTTTATACACCGTAAATACACATAATTCAACATAATATAAACAGAATTAATCACACAAGTAATTTTAAAACCACATAATTAATGAAGTGGAAGGTTAACCCAAAAATTGGTAATTAGGTTATGAATTCCCTTACCTTTGGTTTGTCTTATGTGAAACATGTTAAAACCTCATGTATAATGGTTAAAAACGTGTTTTATTAATATATTAGATAATCATATTCGTGTATATAACACCATATATGATTATTTCATAACATCATTTCACAATTTAATTATTAGTATTTTGTTTCTTCTATTGTTTCAGATGATTTCTTTTTATTATTTATGTGTCTGGTTTTTATTTTTTGTCATGTCATATGGAAATGAAATTGGAGAAGTGGAATGAAATGGTAATAATATATATATAGAATATAAAATTCTTCCATAAATAATATTGGATATATGGTATGAGGATAAATCATTAGATAAATCATTAGTGATATCCAATTACATCATTTTTTTGGTTCTTTGAAAATCATGAACTTGTTTTATCTTATGAAAAAATATTATTTATATATGTTAACTCTAGAACATGAAAGAGGATATATCATAAAAATTTATATATGGTTCCGTAGTTAATATTTATTTATAAATAGTTTTTAAGGAAGTAATGGAAATTGAAGACACATTGTCCATGATGTCGGTAAATCGACACATAACGAACAATTTTTTTTTTAGAATAATAGAAGAGAAGGGGATGAATGATAACTAAATTTTCCAACAAAAAAGATAAAAATATATCATATATATAACACTGAATATTTCATGACTCTTGGATTATGGTAGGAGAAGAGGGTATAAAATAATAAAATAATTGAAAAAAATACAAGAAAATGAAAGAGGGTTTTTACCTCGTGATGTATTATCCTTTAGATCCTCATTAAGGCCCTTATTTTTTGAATTTTGGGGAGACTAGTAGGTCTTGGACATGAGTTAGGGGCTTGGAAAATTTATTTGGAATTACTTATACAATGATAACATCGTTAGTGTTGCGATAGGAATAGGGGGTGAGGATGGTATTCTAGTGGAGGAGAGGAGGGGTTTTCCATTATTTTAATCATTAGTTTAAAAAACATTTCTATAGACTATTAATAGTATTGATTCATATGACCCAAAATAGTATTATGTGCATGTGATTTTGAACCAAGGGTGATTACATTATCCAAGACGCTCTGAATAGTGTATTTAATTCAGAATGTATATATACAGTATGTTATCATATTTTACTATTTATAAAAAATTTATGATTTTCAAAAAAATCCAAAAAATTCACCCTTGAAATTTTTCAACGTCTATAATTCAAAAATGAACTCCATTTTATCAAAATAATTTTCTAAATATGATTACATAAATTAAAAAAAAATTTATTACAAACATAACAATTTTAAATCTATAAGTGATATTATATAACCATAATAATTCTATAAATATCTCATTATCATATTACCTGATGAAAATAAAATAATAATAAGAATTAATATTTATAAGCGTAATATTACTATTCGTATTTCTATTCATAAGGATATGTTACCATTCACAAAAAAACATGTTGGCTTTATCAATCACCAAATAACATACTGATCACAACCATAGATGTTAGTTTTTCAAAATTCAAATCATAAAAAAAGAAAAATTATGTTTAATGGGTAGTTTATAACTACCTCCATTAAAATTTCCCATTATGAAGAGACTCAATGTTTCATGAATTTCATTAAAGTTATTTGTAAAACCATGGGGTGTTACATTCTCCGCACCTAACGAAAATTGTGTCCTCATAAAATTTCTTATATACGTATTAAACAAGTGAGGGTTCACTCCTTCATATCATTTTCAGATTTCTATGTTTCTTCTTAAACTATGTTGTTTCTCTAAAAGGCCTTTACTGGGTGGATTACTTTATTCTGCAGTACATGTTCTCTATGATCAAGAATATAAATATGTTTTTCTTCATATGAATGGTTCTCTTCCAACTTAATCGTTTTAAGGCTCAAGACATGAGATGAATATGGAACATACATTCTCAACATTGAAACCTGAGAAACATTGTGTAACTAAGTTAAACTAAAAGGTGAAGTTACTCGATAGGTGACTGGTCCAACTTTCTACTCATTTTCATAAGTTCCAGTAAACTATGTGTTAGTTTTCCTTTCGTAACAAAATGCATAACACTTTTCCATGGTGATATTCTAAAAAAAAATAACCACCTACCTCAAAAATAATTATATCCACCTATTATTTGTACAATCTTTTTTCCTTATCTGAGTTGTCCTCATGTATTGCTATATCATATTTATTTTCTCAGCCACTTCATCTACAAATTCTATTCCCATCAACTTCCTTTCCAAAACTCCACCCCAAAAGGAGGATTTTGACACGGTTACCCATATAATGACTCAAAAGGCTCCATCTATATACTTTAATGAAAACTATTATTATATGAAAATTCAACTAATGAAATATGTTGATCCCAACTTCCACGTCAATCAATTGAACATTCTCAAAACATATCCTCAAAATTTTGAATAATTCAATTAGAATTCCCATATGATTGAGGATGAAAATAATTAAAAATCATTAATTCTATGCCCAATGATTTATGAAATCCATTCCAAGAAATATAAGTGAACTTGGGTTGTCGATTAGATATAATAATAAAGGGAACTTCATGTATCCTAAAAATAACTTTAAGGTATAGTCGATAAAGCTGATCCAAAAGAAATTGTATCTCAAATTGGAATGAAATGTGCATATAGATGCAGTCTGGAAATAAAAATACAAATCACATTATTACCTATAAAATTCATTGTTAGTCCCACCACGAAGCAAGGGGATACATTTTCCCATTTCAAATCTTGCACTGGAAAGGGATGAAGCATCCCCTTTGGTAACATCCTCTCTACTTTAATTTTTTAATTTGTCAAAAATTTCATGGTATAATAAATAATATCTATTTACATTCCATCCCACCATAAATACTCTGGAATATCTATCTACATCTTAGTACTACCAAGACGAACTAAAAATGGAGAAATATGAGCTTCACACATAAAAACATTCATCAAATGGGAATCACAATGCACACACAATCATTTTTCCAATCCTAAAACACAATCTTTAGGAGGGTTAAATTCTGAAAACATACCCATTTTAACCAATTCTACACTTTTCTCTAGCTCACTGTTTTCTTTCAATGCTTTCGTAATTATATATGATAACAATTACTGCATTCAAACCTGAAACAAAATAGATGTATTTACTACACCTATATCTTCTATGAAAAAAATCATCAAATCATTATTTAAGTAATCATGTTCTAAACATAATATGTTTAATGATGCATGATGTTTTAATCTAAAGGAATCAGCCACCTTGTTTTATTAATGAAGATGGTAATTTATCATTTTATAATAATCCTTTATAAGTTCAAGACATAATCTCTTCTTCATGTTTAATTACTTCTGAGTGAATATATACATTATAATTTTATGGTCAGTATTTATTTGACATTTGGATCTGTATAAATGATGCCTCCAAATGATCAAAAAGAAAAACCATAGCTTCTAATTTCTAATAATTTGTGGGATTATTTATTTGAAAAGTATTTTGTTTTTCTGAAGCATAAGAATTTACCTAATAATTCTGCATCAGAACACAACCATATCCCTTTAATGGAACATCATTGTAGAATAAAAAATCACCATTTATGGAAGCCATATTTAAAACTATATCATTAACCAATCTTTTCTTTATGTTTTTATAACAAACATCACATAATTCGTCCAAATAAATATAATCCCATTTCATGTTAACATAGATAGCGGGATAGATTACTGTGAAATGTTTTAACAAACCTTCAGTAATAATATGCTAATACAATAAAACAACAAATTTTTATAACATTTATAGGTCTTTCCCATTCATCATGAAATTTTATTTTAGTTTGAACAATGGTCATTCCATCTTTATTTACAATGTGATGAAGAAAGGAAAACTATTTCAACTATAAATCACAGAAGCTAAATTTTCCATATAGTTTCATTTCCTTTATGATTTTTAAAACAACCCTTAAGTGCTTTTCATGATCCTATTTACTTTTATAAAAAACCAAATTGTCATCAATAAACACAACTAAATACTTATCCATGAAATCATGGATTATTCTATTCATATGATCCACGGATACAACAATAGAATTAGTTAACACAAATAGCTTAATAAAAAATTCATATTGCCCATATCTAGTACTAAAAATAGTCTTAAGGATGTTTGATACCATGAATTTCAATAGATGGTACCACGACATCGGGTTGACCTTCGAAAAATTCTATTCTCCTTGGATCTAATCAAACAAGTCAGCGATATGAGGCAAAGGATACATGTTTTTAACAAGGATGTAAATCAAGGCTCTATAATCATTACAGTGTCTCATGGAACCATATTTATTTTTTAATGAACAAAATAAGAGCACCCCATGGTGATGTTCTAGTAAGAATTATGACTTTATCCAAGAACTCTTGTAACTACTTTTTTTTTCAATTAAATATGTTCCATTTGTTCCATTAGATAAGGGGATTTTGAAATTTTCTTATCATTTAGAACTATGTCAATTTTGAAATCAACTTCTCGATTTGGTATTACAACGGGTAACTAAATTTGAAAAGAATCAAAATATTCATTTAACAGTAGGACATAATTTGTTTGAATAATTCCATTTTTTTCAATAATATGATTAAGATAAAATTCATTTCCTTCTTTCAAAAGTTCCTTAGCTTCCTAATATGTTATAAATTTCATGGGTTTATTCTTGTATTCGAACTGAAAATCTTTATAAAAAACAACTTCTTTATCTCTACAATCATTCTTTTCATTATAAACTGAAATCAAATCCATTCATAGAATGACAAAAAACTATACTAAGGTAGAACTAATAATGTTTTAATGTAAATCACTCCATATACCACAATAAAGATATTCATATAATTCCTCTTTTTTGTTATATTTCTCCCAAGTGTTTTAACAATAATTTCCCTCCCAATTGTTGAGGTGATATTTTTCATTTACCAGAATATTTCTCAGAAATAAGTGAATGTATAGACCTTGTATCAAACAAAACTTTAGAAAAATCTTAGTAAACAAACAAGGTACCTACTATAACATCATGGTATTGCCTAACGTCTTCTGAGATAGGAACCAAGGATATAACTAAGCCTTTCTACATATAGGCTAACTTCATTGTATCATTTAATTCTATCATTGGGAAGGCATTTTTGTAATGACACATCTCCCCACATTTAAGACACAATTCATTTTTCTTATCAGGATTAGTCTTCATATCATTTTCATTAAAATATCGAGCCATATGTCTAAACATACCACATTGGAAACACTTCCCAATTTTTGTAAGGCATACTCTAGGGTTCTTTATTCCTTAATTTTCACTAACTAGAAACTATACATTCTTAACATCAGGTTTCTTTGATTGATTCATACCCATAACTTACTATCTGGAACTCTTATTCTCCATGAAGTCAAAGTGGATTTGATCATTAGAAAAATACATTTCTACCCTCTGAGCACATCAGATATGTTTCTAATAACTTTTAAAATCATAGGTATCCAACTCCCTTTGATAACATAGCTTTAATCATGAGTAAAAATGTTTTATTTTTCTATCAAGATCTAGAATAATATTTGGAGTATACCTTGCAAGTCAGGTGAATTTTTCTTCATACAAATCTACTGAATCATACTCTTTTGGATTCAATTCCTCAAATTTATTCTCCATCGTAAGTCAAACCACCTTAGAAAATAACATTTCATGGAAAATAATTTTAAATTAATTCAAATCTAAGGATTAAATCTCCACTTTATCCCTGATATTCTTTAATATTGACCACCACTTATCAATTTATCCTGAAAAAGATAAATGGAAAGACTTTCCATTTGATTATATAAACATCCCATTACATAAAATATCATTTCAAAAGCTTTAATCTGACCTTTAGCTGCTACTGGTTATGAAGACCCACTGAAATCAGGATGGTGTTTCCACATAAAATGATCCACTATCGTCACATTTCATTGTGGTAGATTTTTTTTCTCATACATGGTTGGCACTACTATTTATTTCCTATTCCAGCTGATCCATTACTGTCCGAAAATACTTGGTTCAATTCTCGATAATTACAAGATGCATATTTGGAAGGATATCATTGTGTCAGTGCTTTTTTACTTCAAATTCAAGGTTTGTTCTATGGAAAATAAATCTTAACAAACATATCTTAGTCAAAGCAACATGGTAATTTTTAAATTCTATAACATTTCAAATTAACCATATAGTCAAAATTATTTATGTTATTATTTTAACATCACCCAAACCCCTTAATTTATCTAAACTATAATATAATAGAAATTATAAGTTCTCAAAATTATTACATTACTTAATCTTGAATTTTATTGAAAACACACTTCCTTTACCATTAAGAATATTTTGATGTTTTCAATTTTGAGAAATTTGGATATAATACATAAATAAAATTCCACATATATACATATCAGATACCACAATAATAGTATCCATTTCATCCAAAATATACATAATTTCAAATAAAATAGGTTTTCTATGAAATGTATTCATAAATTTTAGCATGGATTCGATATTTTTCATAAACATCCTTATAAAACATGAAAATAAATTAAAAACAAAAGATTAGAACCAAAATATCAGTAATGTATACGATGTGATGGATGGAAAACAATTGTCCATGAATACTTGTAAATGTATGAAATAATTTTCAAAAATACATAATTGTCACCCATAAATACTTTCTTTGTGATACTTATGATTTCAAAGAGATTTCCACAAAACATAAGTAACATAAATAGAACAATAAAGTTATATTTGGTAATTAAATACATAATATTTTCACCCAATTGGAATCCTTATAATTTGTAACCATCTCGACTTCCTTACAATATAACCCTCATGTCTACCTTATTGTGTAATCATTGTAGTTACACGTGGAGTAACCATACACCTGACCTCCAATATACACATACCCAATAAATTGGAGGGAAATATAGGTCCCACCCTTAATTATAAAAAATATCCATGAACCAGAGAATAATCATACAACATGAATAATTTCATTAAAACATTTCTTTTGAATTTTTTAAAAATGAATTTTATAAGATGATTCTAAAATAAAATCCCCTTAAATTATCATATAATTGAAGTTTGAATTAATAGAGTGGATAAAATATGTATATAAATTGTAAATAATCATAATTAAACATAATATATATAAAATTCATCACAAAAAAATATATTAATACCACATAATTGATGAATTGGAATGTTAACTTCATGAATAGTAAATGGGTTAAGAATTTAGTAACCTCAGATTATAATTACATAAAACATATTTAAACATCCATTATAATGGTTCAAGGAGTTTTATTAATACCTTATAGAAACATATTCATGTTTATAAGACCATATATGATCATTTCATAACATCATTTCACCCTAGAAGTATTAGTATTTTGTTCCTTCCATTGTTTTGGGTGTGTTATTTTCCTGATTTCCATGTTTGGTTTGTATTCTATTTTCTTATCATGTGGAAATGAAATTATAGATGTTTAATTAATTTTTATTAAATGGATTAAAAAATATTAAATTATTCCAAAATCATTTTGGTTATATGGTATTATGATGAATCATTAGAAAAATCTTTACTGATATCTGTTTAGAACATTTTGGTGGTTCTTTGATAATCAAGAACAAGTTTCATTATATTACATAATATTATGTATATAAGATTACACCATAATATAAAATAAGATATATCATAAACATTAAAATATTTCCCTACCATTAAAATGGTTTTATAACCAGTATTGAATGAATTAAAGAAAATTTAATGCTCATTGTCCACTAAGACAGTAAATCGACCCAATACAAATGGTGTTTTTACTTTTATTATAATAAAATGAAAAGATGAATAATGATAATTAATATTTAATAAATATGATAAAAATATAGAATATATATAATAATGGATCATTCATTCCTCTTAGATTGGGTTACGATAATATAGAATAAGGAAATTAAATAATTGAAAAGAAAACACAACAAAATGAAAGTGGATCATTACCTCTTGATATCTTCTCCTTAAGATCCTCATTAAAGCCTTTGGATTTATCCATTTGGTGAGACCATTAGGTATCAAGCATGGGGCAGGGTGTGGGAAGAGTATTTTGACAAAATTAAACATGTATCATGGCTTTGTTAGTGTGAGAAAAAGTGAGGGGTGAGGGTTGTATTTATATTGGAGGAGTTGAGGGGTTGTACATTATTTTAGTCATTACATTAATATTTTTTCTAAAGAATATGGATAATCTTGATTAATGTGACCCAAAATAGTAATAATTGAATATGAGTTACAACCAAGGGTTCTTAAATAATCATTGATTCTAGGAAAAGTTGATTTAACTAATAATTTATATATATGATATATTTCCGTATTTTACTATTCATTGAGAAAATCATGATTTTTAAAAAAATACATAAAAAATCACCATTAATATTTTTTGACATGTATAATTCAAAAATTAACTCCATTTTACCAAAATAATTATATATATATGAATTGTGTAATTTTTAAATAAAATCATATTTTCTTCCAAAAATAACAATTTTAAAACTGAATATCATTTTCATTCACCTTAAAAAATTAATCAAGATATCATCATAATGTTACCCCATGAAAATAAAATAATAATAAGATTTACAATCCATAAGGTTCATATAACTATTCATAAGATCCTGTTACTATTAACCAAAAAAACATCTTTCTATGAGACTCCAAATAAATTACTAATCACAACCATATTTGTACGTTTTCCAAAATTCTTATGATAGAAGCAGTAAATATATTTTTATCATATAGTTTATAACTACATCCTTAAAAAATGTTCCACTATGAAGAGACTTAGTGTTTCATTAATTTCATTAATTTTATTTATAAAACCTTGGGGTGTTTCATTCTCATACTAATAAATCATTCCTATTAGAGAGGAAATAGATGTTCACAATTTTGATGATGTGAATAGGATGTCCCTCTAAATTAGCAAAGCTAGAAATTAATATAAACATCCAGATTGAGATTAATGTTCTTATCCACCAAGGAAACATTAAAGGGACTATCGGCCCAATTTACATTCCATAAAGGAAGAGATGAATCCTTTGAAACTAATCATATGGGGTGATAATAAAATGAAAGATAAATGGATTTAAACTAATACCACATCGAGAAATCGTGGTGATTAACTACTATATTCATTATCCTATTCATTAATTAGTTTAAAATAAATACATGGGACTTAGAATTTCTATTGATAATAATCAGAAAAAATGAATCCTACCTAAAGTCATTGAAGACCTCAAAATTCATAATACCTACTTCATGCATCATATGGTTTACAATAAGTGCTCCATGAAACCGTAACTAGTTTCCTTTGATGAATATTTCCAATCCAAATGAAATTTAAAATTGAAAACTTAATAATCCTAATAAGTGATATTGGACATTAATACACCATATAAGTATTAATAAAATTGGAAACAATGATATCCTTGTCTAAGAAAACCCCACCAACCATACAGAGTGATTTTATATCTAAGTAGAAAATTGTCTTCTAATATTGATAAGAATATCAAAAAAACATAATAGCATTTGGTCTCCCCAAAATAATTAGAACACCCAGGTTTGTGAAGGGAACAACTCCATTATGAATTCTATATTCCCTGATAATTTCAATTTTCATGGTATTAGAGAAATCCCTACTTAAGATGAAAAATTATTTGATCCAACTAAATTCATGGACATAATTTTTTTATATGAAAAGGGACCATCTGATGTTTTTAATATTCTTAAAATCCTATTTAATGAATACAATGACATAATTATCTTACAAAACATGTTTAGGGTCAATAAATCATTTGTTCTCAATAGCAAACTTCAATTTTCCATTTCCATACATAATGAAAAGTAATCATCTACGATAATCCTCCATAATAGAAAAACGATTTTATTAACATGATCACCTTACCTAAAACCCATATACCAATCATAATAACCCATAGGAAACCTATTAATAAGGGACACGATGTTATAATAGTAAAGAATTATTTTAACCAATACAATAAAAAATTTATCAAAACCTAACATATGAATAACCTTAAAAATGAATCTCTATTCCATTGTATCAAAATCATTCCTGAAATCAAGTTTTAGAGAAATTTTTCAACCCCTAGTGGGTTTCTGAAAGTGTTTATTACATTTCTAGGATGTGATAAGAAAATACTAAATGGTTCATCCCTTTGTAAAACCAAACTTCTTGTGATAGAGATTCCTACTTTTAATTGAGTCCAACCTCGTAGACAAGATTTTAAAAATGAGTTCATAAATGGTATTGACCAAAGAAACTATCTTGAATAGGAGGTCATTATTGGAATTATACACTTTGGAATAAGATAAAGAAACTAAGAATTAAATCTATGATGAAGAGAAACTCTTTTAAAAAAGTGATCAACTAGACTGTAAAAATCACCATTAATAATATCCAAAAATGTTTATAAGATAAAATTACCAACATGATTCAGACCAGGAGAAAATTTATATTGAAGGCTTAATGTAACATCCTTAATATCAAGGTCCAAGGGAATCAAGGTAATAAGGTATTTCTCCTCTTGATTCATAAGTCTAGGAATAATACCCTCCATTGGTTTATCAGAAATAGATGGACTATTGAAGCGATATTTAATATATGAAACTGCATGCTTTGAGGGATCCTTCTTATTTCTAATAATTGTATATGCATTTCAAACCAAGGAATGATGCTTGGAAGAATTCCTAATTTTCTAAAGATACTTTTTAAAAAATAGTTTTTATGTCCCAATATCCCAATTATTTTTCATTAAAATTATCTCTTTTCAAGTCATCTTTGATATTCAATAGTCTATTAAACTTGAAGACCAACTCAGTTTCCCCCAAAAAACCCTGAGATAAGTCATTTAGTGTATTTTTATGAGGAAATTAAAGAAGATAATCCTAATGAGAGGAGATTTCATAGTCAAGATAACTGAAATTATCTTTGCTCTATATTTTATGATTACTTTTGAGAAGTTTGATCTTTATAAAACATGAAAATTGATAATTTAATCAATCCATATAATTCCATGTCTACTAAATAAATGTGCTATTCTTAGGATGAGTTACCCAAGCCCGGTTAAATCTAAAAGGTAAAGAAGAATTGGGATCTATTCCCATAAGAAAAAACAATATGGTATGATGGTCATAATTGAATCTAGATTTGTTCTTGCATGATTTAGATCCCCAAAAATCTAGACATGGTTCATTTATAAAGGCTGTATAAATTATTCTTTCAATGAACCAATTCAAAACATTCTTAACCCAAGTGTATTTTTTTCCAACCAGATTGACCTCAAAAATCCCATTATAATTAATGAAATATTTAAATTCTCTAGATGAAATATAGATTTACATAGCACACATCATCTCGTATAAATTCATGATAGAATTAAAATCCCATGGAATGATCCATGAACTATAAAAAACATAATTTAGAGATCCAATATCCATCATTTTGCTCCTACGATCATGATAACAGTTATAGGAATAAACAAAGGAACAAAATTGATGAAATACATGGGCAACATGTCACGTGTTATTCACTTTTAGAATCTAGAGAAATATCAAATAAGGAAAAATGTGCAAAACCCAAATGCTTTTGACCATGGATAAACACATATTAGAATCATTCACAGGAAAACCAAAATTTTCTAGATTAACATTGTTTGATGAAAACACTATCTTAGGCTTGGAAGGACCTATAAAAAGTGGTATGTGATGTTGAATTAAAAAAAATAAGGGAAATCAAATTGTTGCTATTGGAAATTACATTGAAATAAAAGAAATCATCATATAAATTTGAGGCTAGGGCTGAATACCCCATTTTTAGACCCATCATACTTTGTTCTTTCTCGATGTAGTAGGTCTTCCAACCAATTTTTTAGGACTATAAACTCTTTGTAGATGATAATTTATATCAGATATACTAAAACAACCATTTCTATATTTAAAATTAATTTCAATTACCATAGTGAATTTTAGTGATCTCTAATTAATACCATTGACACCAATATCATTGTCATGATTAACACTATCCTTCTGGTCCACACTAGAGGGATCCAGTGTTGAAGTATCATAGTATACTTCTCTTACAATAATCAATGCATCCTCATATAAGTTAATTTTAGTATTAGTGATAAACACATCATAATAAAGATCAGTTTGACTAAAAAATCCTTGGGAGACTTGGATACATATGCAGCAATAAGAACATCATGTCTAAAAAATCCAATAGTAGTAACAGGTTCCTTAGGGACAAAATCAGAATCCAGGAGAACAAAAATAATTACAATTAATGATACTAATGTATTATAATCTAGTAGGTTTGGAACCACATATAACTCCTCATCTTCCTAAAGATAAAGAATAATATCAATAAATTTTTTCTCAAATTCCCTTATCAAAGAAATTTCATCCATTAACCTTTTTATATGGAAAAAAAATTATAAATCTCATTTGAGAATGTAAAACTCAAATTATTCACCTCAATTTGATTACAACCCCGTGTGTTTCTCACCTAAAAACCCATCCTATCAGGAGGAAAAGGCATGTTAGGGATCTTACCACGATCCACTTATTCATTGATATCTACCCATGGCTTTTTTAGAGGGACTGTGATATTGGAAAGACCAACTTTAGCCCTTGAATACCCCTTATTTTCAACAAAATCAAGCTTTATCAATTTACTTTTTTATCTTGTTTCCAAATTGTTCCTTTGGGTACTGAATTAACAATCCATTGAAGAATTATAAAATTAATAATAGATTACTAATAATTTTTCTGACATCATAGGAATGATGAACATGTTCATCCTCACCTTTTACCTCATATTTATTACCACTAGAATGAAATGTGATACTAAATGCACATTTTATTTCAAAATTAACATAAAAAAATCATGAAAAGTACCCCAGATCCCCTTCCATGGTTTTTTGATCCATCCTAATAATATTTATACTGCATCAAGAAATTTTAATTAGGATCTTAGGATTCTAGTACATCCAATTAAAACATTAATGGTTGAACCAAATGTGAGAATTGTCTTGCTTCATATTAATGGGACTTAATTTAACTTCCCATTCAGATAGTCTCGGAGTTCTAGGCATATGCTGAAGATTACTAAGATCTAAGGATCTGTTAAGATAATCCCTAGATTGCAGATATATATGAAAAAACCATCTACTAATAGTAATTATCGCCCAATTAATAAATCCCCACCAATAAGATATCCTACTTTTTAGTTCAATGTATGACCCTAGTTTGACCTCCATTGAATAAATAACATAGCCCATGATTGATAATTTACAAAGATAAATTCTTTCGTAAAATGCCTCCAGATCTTCCACCATAGAAAAACCACCATTTTCATGTCTGTTAATGTTGGAGGATCTTTATGGACCCTCCTAGTTTATATCTAAAGTACCAGAAAGAGAGTATATAATGGAAGCACCCTTCTTCCTCAAAGTAAAAGGATTAAATTATTCCCTGAGAAATCAATTACCTTAAGACATGGGATGAACAACCATGAATTCAAATTACCAATTAGGATGCAATGAATCCATGAGAAAAGGCAAATAAAAACCATTATCTTGTAATATAACCATTACAAGGTCGAAGGATGGGTCTCCTTCTCTCTCCATCTCCAAAACCTAAAATCAACTTGTTTTCATTATATTTCAAAAATTTCATGTAAAGGAAATATTTTGGAATTTAAGGTACTCAAATTATTGGAGGAATTTATTATAAAAGTAAACTAATTGATTATTATTTATAAATATATTACGAAATTATTTTAAATGAACATAAAATCAAGTGATTTCAAGAAGTTATTTTTTTTTCAAAAAATAGTTTTTAAGTTTGCAATGTATTCTTATTCATAATAAATTAATTAATCACATTACATAGAGAATTATGGATCTATTTTTTCTTATAATATATTCAAAAAAATAAACTAAAAACATTTCTAATGATTTTTACTAATTATATGAATTGATTAAATTCATTTTATTCTATGGAAAGAATTTATTTTTAAAAATGGTTTTATTTTGTTTTCGGAACAGATATTTAAATTATTGTTGTTCTAATATGAAGAATTTTTTATAATAGAATTAAAATAAATTTATGGTTCATAATATAAATTTAATTTTATTATGAATTTTAGGTAATTTTCAAAGATGATTGATTTTTTTTGTGAATAATAAAAAATACTATTTAAGAAAAAAATTCTTTTCAAGTATTTTAGATGTCATTCTATATTTTGGATTAATTTAATGTATCATTATTCCCCATTTAATAACTATAAACCCATTATTTCTATATAAATTATTAATAAACATTATTTTGTTACAAATTCATTCAAATGCTTAGAAACACATTTTTCAAAAAAATCTAATTTTTGATTACTTTTTCATTGTTATATTAAAAATAATTTCAACCACTTATAAATACATAATTATGAAAACTGGATTTCATTTTTTTTACTATGGAATTAACATTAAGTTGTTACTTATATTTAATTTTTGGTTATTTTGAATTGTAACATTGGTAAATTATAATCACCTTAGTACATGTAAAATTAACTTATTAAGGTTAAAAATATGTATGAGGTAAAAAACTGATATTAAATCTCATAGGATAATATTATTTCAATACTTATCAATTTTTCTTCAATGTATCATTGATATATATCCACATTAATATGACTTAAAAAATTACAATATTATAATGTTGGGAATAATTATAAGAGTCCCACTCCCCTCACATATAAAATAGATCATAATATCATTACTGTTCTAAAACATTATCAACCGATATTTTCAAATACCTACCCATATTCCCTCCAAACCATCCTATCATTTTTTAATGTTTCTTAATCTCCAAAAATCATCTTACATGTCTTCAGCTATAAAAAATTGAATTTTCTCAAAGAAGATTTATAATTTATAACATTGATCTTACTTAATTATATCTTCTTTTAACTCCTTAAAATTCATAACAACCACATTTATAAGATTAAAAATGCATGCCTAAAATAAACTAAAATTTAAATTTTTTATAGAAAATTTGTTTTTATTATACTTTACTTTCAAATGGGAAATTAAAACATTGTTAAAGTATACATATGGTTTGCCGCCATAATAAAAATTGGTTTTTAAATTTTCATCACCGCATCAAAAAGATAGTTTTTATAATAGAATTAAGAAATATATATTCTATTTATTATATAATTATTATTTTAAAATGACAATATATAACTTACCCTTTTCTTTTAATCCATTGGACAATAATAACATCGCATATGTGTATTTGTAGACTTCATCATCCAAGAAATGTTGATATTTATTTTTCACCTCCACTATTTAGGGCTAGTAATGTTATTTTTTATAATTTTTAAACATGAATATTATGTAATTATTAATGTTTTGGGATTAATATTACATTGAACCCATTTTCCATTTTCATCCTTACTATTTTGTTTTTGGATAATGAACCCAGCAACCTTTAAATTTATGACATTAAATTAATTGATTTAGTGACTCTAACAATAGTAATAAATGAAATAAGATTGATTATTATACGGGAATGAATGTGAAATTTTTTCTTAAATAGGTAAATAATTGACATAAATATATTATCTAATATTTATGTAATGTATGTGTCAAGTTTTTCTTGAGATAATACATTTCAAATCTCAAGTTTCATTATGAGAGACATATCCATTAATCACCATATGTTTTAATGTTTCATAGTCTATATTATTATAGTAAATATTTATTTTATTATTTATTTATTTAAATGTAATAAAATGACAAATATAAATAATTTTTTCTATTTAAATGAAATTTTTATAAAACAATTTCCAACATTATGATAAATTTATCATTTAAATATATATGTAATGATTCTAAAACTTTTTTTACTCCATTTCTATGTTCATCAAAATTAATTTTAGTAATTTATAGTAATTTTATTTAGAAATATGTTTTCTAATATCTTTGAAGTTAATGAAATAAAATTTAAAATGAATCCCAAAAACTGTTTTCCGTAAGGGGGAGTTTTCAATAAATTTACCCGAAGTGAAAAATAAACTTTTTTATATTTTCATAGTTTATCTTCTTTTTCCATCAACATAGTCATGATTCATTGTCATGATTCCACAACAAATATTTTTTTTAAATTAATATTTTATTCTAATTTGTCTGTAAAAATTTAGATATTTAAATTTTTTAATAGAATAAGACTCTTAGTCTCATTTTTTTGAGATAAATAAAAGTGATATTTCATTGGGATTATACTAAAATTATTTACTGTTTTCAGGATGAGAAATAAATCATTTATATGTTTTTCAATTGATATAGTTCATGAGAATTTTATAGTATAATGGGTGTCCATAATATTGATCTGATAGTGGATGAGGATGATATATCTCTCCAATCCACTATGTAATGATAATAGAGTCTAGGAGAAATATGTTACTCTTAAGATATTTTTAGAATTAATCCTTGATTGTAATTCCATTATAAATTTTCATGTAAGGTTGATGATAATGATAATTTCTCAATCTAAAAACATAGTTTTAATATTTATCCATATTTTTTAAAGGGAAACATTTGAATTAATATTGTATGAAAATGAACCCATGATTAAAGTGATATTTATAATATTATAATGGTGAAATTTCTTTTTTTCATGAGTTCTTAGGTTTTCCTTTATAATATTTTTTATTATTATTTTCAGTTATTTTTTGTTATGAATAATTTTATGCAAACATTTGGCTTTAATTATGGGTTATTATATATTAAATTATTATTAAGATATCATTGTTTATTATATAAAAAGGATTCATTCATTACATTATTTCTTGAATTTTATAATGTAGACATGATATTCATTTCATTCTATATCTCATAGAGAGATTATTCTTCCCATATTATTTTTAAAATGTTTCTTAATGGGATAAAAGACTGTTATTAACTATAGAAATGTCTATGTTCATAAAATGGATTGTTATTATCTTAATCAACCAAAAATAGAGTAAAATGAGCTGTTCATTTTAATTAATAAATCATTTTTTATTGAAAATGGAAAATTATAAGAAGTGTCTCGTTTGTAATGTATTGTTTAGAAATATTAGAGATCTTTTTGGTTCAAAAAAATACACAAAACATAAATAAACATTATAATGTATTAATGTGAAATCATTTATAATACACACATAATTATATATTTTTTATACAAATGTTTTCATATTTAATGAATATCTAGATTAATATACATAAAATCCATAAAATTTGAAATTTTCTATTCAATTTAAAATATATAAATTCAAATAGGTACATAATGGTAATTCAAAAAAACTATCAAATATTTCTCAAACTGAGAAGACATTATTTTATTTGATCTCACCATATTTCAACCTTAATGATTGGGAAATATTAATCATATTATGGAAAAAATTTACCTATTTCACCCCCCTCAAAATCATAGTTTTATAGAGTTATTAAAAATGAGATATTTACTTACCATGACAAAATTACGAGAAACATAAATTGCATCCCTTAATCCTGATGATGTGGTTCCTTTAATAATAGTATTACAATTTTTTCATTGAAGACTCTAACGCTTGGATATCAAAATTTATACACATATTGTGGCCCAACTATCTTCCATTATGGGGGAATCATCTAATAGATAAATACAACTTTACTTATTCTAATAATAGTCATAGTAATTATTATATTTCATAGAATGATAGTGTATTTCACATTATCACTAATTCATAAAATTATATGATTCATATGTAGCTCTTATGTATTAAAAAGGAATATTAAAAATTATAATTAACCATTTTTGTGACATAATTAGATTGGATTATAAATTTATATTTAATAAATTACTATAATGAATTTTTATTTTTATATACAACATAAGGGATCAAGGAACTATGATTTATTTTATTTGGAGAATGTGACAACGAATGCATTTTTAATAACATATCACTTTTATGGTGTATTAAAATTCATGAATATAAGCTTATATATTCATATGAATCTTTTTTATATTTAATTTATCAAATGATATTATATAATAAATCAAAAACCAATTATACATTTAAAAAACAATGTTTATATTTCACAATAAAATGTTTCTTCTTTTAGGATTAAATGTACTTCCTTATATTTATTTATATTTATCTCTACCAAAAGAATTAATTAACAATTGGATATTTTTTAAATGTATATTTATGAAAACTATATATATTTAAGGTAATATTTCATGTTTTAATTTATTCCATCATCGTATAAATCAATAATAATGTTTTGTATTATAGAGAATAATTGTTTCTATTGTTATATAGGTAATATATGGTTCCATTTAAATGATAAATTTACATATTTAAAATTTTTATTTCAATAAAATGGATAAATATTTTAGTATTATCATTCCTAAATTATCATATTGTGATTTTTAGTAAATTTATATGAAATTTTATTCATTAATGAATAACTGAAAAATATAGTTTTTTTTAAATATTTGTCTTTTACGGATTCATCAAAATTTAAATATGATATAAGGATTTATAAAACTCATGTAACTTCCCATTAACTATTTTTGGATTGAAATTTTGTAAAAATATTTTTGTAATAATAAATTTAATTTTATGTCTTGATAAATATAAATTAATTTTTTTAACACAGTGTAATAAGAACATTGCAAAATCCAATCATTATGTCCTTAATATCTCATCAAAAATGGTATACACATTTGGTAAAAAATTTATTTAAATATTATGATTGATAAAATATATTAAAAATACGAATGAAATTTAGAATTTAAATACATCTTAATTATCTAAATGATTAACTAATACTTTTACAAGGTAAGAGAATAAAAAAAGTGTATTTAATGTATTTTCTTAATAATGATGAGTGTACATATAAATTATCAATTATCCTAGGTGATTATAATGATGAGAAATAAATTATTTTTCTATTTTTAAATTATTTTTTAGTCATTTCAATCGTTGAATTTTATAAAATGCTTTTGTTATATTGATTCAGAAATTGTGATTCAATTGGAAAAGTCGAATTAAAAGAAAAAATATAATTTCGTATAGTAAAAATGAATCCTGGATATTAATTGGTTTTAAAAATATTTATAAAAGTTGTAAAATTATAAAATTTATATTTTAATAATTTTTGTTATCATTTATAAATTTTCAATTTAAATTATTATAATTTCAATAAAATTGACTTTAAGTGGTTTTTAATGTGAATAAATTATCAATAAATTTTTAAAACTATCAAAAAATATATTTTTTTTGTATTATGGTTTTATTGGCCTATAGATATCATATAATATATAATGAAAACTTTGGAAAAACATTAATTTAATTTGAAATTAATTTTATTTAAACATTTGAAAAAATTTCAAAATGAGACCCCACATAATATATAAAATAATTGCCCCTAAACCCATGGAAATAGCCATTGTTCCATAAAAATACACTCCAATGTATTCCCCAACTCTCAAAAAAAATCAAAAATCATATTTATTTACCAATAATCACAAGAAGTAGTCCAAAATATGAAATTTTAAAGACACTCTAAAAGATGAATTAATGTACTCAATGAATGAGTTAAATTATCATTAATAATTATTCTATAAAATCTTATTCCTGCATACTGATATCTATTTTAATATATTAATTTTTTTTATAAATAATGAATCTACTATAAAAGTCTTATTATTATTATAAAATTGGGATTCCCTAGTCTTAATAATGTCTACTGAGGCATAGAAATTTTTTCATTACATACTTAATCATATACCAAATGATGTTGCTGATAGATTACCAACCCAACATGAAATATGACTAAAAATTATTTTTCCACTTTTATAAAATTTTGGGACAGCACTATATAATAAAACATATATCATACCATTCTAATGGATAGTTTTCCTACTAAAAATTGGATTCATTTCATTAAAAAATCATTTCAACTTGTACATCAAAATACTTCATGCATCATTCCCTTATAAAAATATCATGTGTTATACGCTACTTCATATCAGGGAGAATGGGAATATAAATAATTTTTACATCAATTTCAATGTATATATAATCATAATCAATAACAATAATAGATCCTAACTGATCTTAAGATAATCAGGAAGTTATGAAGTCATAATAATGTTATGTCGATACATAATCACTGAATCATGACCATTTAAACATTTATTATAATTAATTAATAATTTTTTTTCTCTATAAGAAATTATAAAATATCATTTTACCGAAAATAAAATAAAACATATACCAAAACAAAAGAATTTAGTAATATAATTCAATAATCATGAACCATGCAAAATAACATATACATGTGTTATAACAAACAAATCTTTCATAATAACAAATATATGATATCATAACATAAGAACATTTTATCTACCATGAATATAATAACATAGATGATAAAGAATCTATAGTTTTTTCCCATAACATAGTGAATCCGAAATATCTACTTATATTCTATAAAATATTGGATTAAGGGTAACTAACCTTTATCAAAGTGTATCGGGATCTGAACTCATATTATATAAATATATAATAATAAATAAAACATTAATATATTCATTAGATTGATATACATGACAAAATGAACAAAAATATAATAAACCATATATTTGATTATCATACGAGTTCAAAAATACACATGATCAGGATAAAGACCATTATAATTAAAATGATTTTCCTATAAATTGAAAATGTTATCACATAACATGATGCCAATAATAGATCAATCAATGTAAAATATTGTATCTCATTGAGTGATTAAACATATATTTAATGTTTGATCATAAAAGTTAATCCATAATAGGTACATAATTTTATATTATAGAGAAAATTGGATGAAAATTATCAAAATACATTCCTTAAAGCTATTGTGATATTGATGTAAAAGATAATATATATGTTACCAAAACCATTTATTCTATTGGAGAGAAATGTTAAAAATGAAGTGATTTATTTTAACATAATTCCAATTATTAAACCCATGAATATAAATGTATTTTTTCATAATAAATGGTCTAGAATATAAAAATATATATAACATAAAATAAACAACATTATTTGATCATCTCAAAACTTCATATTTTTTAAAAATTAATATTTATCATTCAAATGGGAATATAATTTTTTTAGATTTATTTGACCAAAAGAATGTATATATTCATTGTGAAAAATTATTATAAGGGTTGGAATATGAGTTTATGTCTAAATATTTAAATGTTATATTATTTTAAAACACTTATAACAATGTTAATAATGACTTATATGGAAATAAATAAATATATTCCATTTTAATTAATTTTAAAAAAGGAAAATATTGTGGAAATTTTCCCTCAACAGTAATATATGCAAGTATATGGACATTATATAATATTTATAAAGAATTTCTACATAGATAAAAGTAATCTTTAGAAATTATAGGAATTAATTTTAATATCATCATATTTTTATTGGGAATGAAAAGTATAAAAAATTATTTTGATTTAGGGATGTATTTCAAATTGATTTAAATATAATATATTATATAGAATAAGTTAATAGAAGAGTAAATGTATCCTAGAACATTATAGTTTTTCAGATAATATTTTTTTCCATGTGAAAAGAAAAGTGTGTCAAAAAATCCATTATATATTTGAGAACCGTTGATTAAAAATCCCTATATTTATATAATATGAAATGTAGAATAAAATACAATAAATAAAATTATAATATTGATATAAAATTTCAATGAATATATATATACTAATAAATAAAATAGGTGTTGAATATATAACATTTCTTGATTAAGGAAATTTGAAATGAGAAACCCATACAATATAACCCCATACTTTTATTACATTGATTTTACTTGTTATTAAAAAATTATTGAATACATATCATTACAATCCATTCAAAAAAATATAGGTATTCTATCTTTTGAATCATAGTAACATAAATAAAAACATTATAAGAGTCTCCCACTATATTATTCATTACCAAAACCATTGTTAGACATATCATTCCTAGATAATTATTTCATAACATGGATATTGGAAACACAGGAAAGGGTGAGGTCAGTTGCACAGTAGGGGTAATCAGGGGTGATATCGATGAGAACCTAAAAATAAAATGACCATGAGAATATGAGAAAATGAGAATAACATTTGACAATCATACCCTATATTTCAATTAACAGAATATTGATTCATGGATTGAAAACTGGATGTTAATTATATATGAACCATAATAGAATCGAAGACATGATCAATTGGATAAAAAACATTAACATAAGATAGGTAATTATAGTATATATATATATAAAAAATCATTTATCTTATGTTCAATCCTCACTACCAAGACTATCTTAATGGTATTGGATCACTCTATAATCCTTCAATGTAGTTGAGGTTTATTCTTAGTACTATTATAGTGGATAATTTCCTTTTTTTGAATTTAGTTCACTCCCCATTCAAATCAAATATATCTCATGAGAGATAAATTTTTAACCAATTAATTAGAGGTATATATATTATAGTCCTCACACATTATTGGATATGATGTGACAAATTTCGTTGGTTATATCACAACCACCATCCTTCTTATATTGTAACCATCATCCATAGATTAGAATTAGACCTCCCATCACAGAATTAATACCAAACATACATGTGGCACAAGATTATAAAATATTCATTACATCATCAAATCATAACATGTTCAAAGAAAATATTTTTCAATGATATTTTTTCAATTCGTTATTTCATGACCCGATGATAATAAAATAGTTTCATAATCAACTATTGAAAATAATAATAATTCAACAAGAGAAAGGGTGAGGATTGTATAATTAATGATTCATTAATATTCAATAACATTATTATATATTTACATTATTTTAAAACATCAATGAAATATTCTTACAGGAAAAAATCATTTCAAAATTTTAAATCACTTTTTCAAAAATACTTCCAATATATTATAATAATAATTTTATATAGAAAAAAATATTGATAATTTTGAACGATAATTCAAAACATTATGTGATCCTGATGGAAAAAATTCAATTAATGTAGTATAAGTTAAAAGAAATCAATTCTTTCATATTTTGGGTAAAATGATAGAAACTACCACCTTGATAACCCAAAATAAAATAGAAAGTAAAAAAATTAAATGTTAATGATGATTTATAAATTCATTAATAAATCATTGAATTATATAAGTAATATTTTTGAAAAATTTATAAAAAATAGAAAAGGATTAAAGTGTTTTTCTAAAAAATAGTAATCACAGTCAGTTTTACAAAAAAAAACCAGTCTCTTGAGTATTTGAAGTGAGGGAATTCAAAGGAAATGATTTATTCATTAGAAATTAAAATATGGAAATATAACAGAATTTGTTTTAATAATTCGATAACATAATGTCCTTTAATGTAAACTCGAATTTAAAAAAATACCTTTAAAATAAGATTGAAACACAATTTCCTAACAACTTGGGAATCATTTTAATCATTATCCATTAGAAAGAAAATAAATTATATGGATATGTGAATGCTTATAAATTTCATAATATGAATAATATTTAACACTTATATTTATTTTAAAAACCACACAAAATAATCAGGTTGTGAATATGGAATGTGTCTCATGGAAACAAATGTGAGATATAAATCCCTTACATTAGGCTAGACATATTTTAGACACATTAATAAATATATATTTTTTATAAATATATTAAGGAATAATATTCATATATATGAAATAATATTTTATTTACATTTATCATTTTATCACCCATTAGTAAAAAATTTATTAATAAAATCATTGTTCCTCCTAATATCCACTTTTATTTTCATGTATGTGTGGGATTAGTGTTTTTTGTCCTTGTACATTGATAATTGATAAATCATTTTGATATTTTTATTACTGATATAAATATAATTTATGTTCATTATTTACATGTTTATATTTATTCATTAATGATTAGATAGAAAAATGAATTGCATTGTTTATGGAAATGGTAGGTTATATGCATGCATGAGCACTTTTTTCATTTATCGATGGATGGAACCAAAAAAAGATAAATATAAAAATAATTTTAGAGAATAGTTATTCTATCATATATATCATATATATTCAATAATTATATCTTTGTTAACATTAGAGTAAAATAGAAATGAAAAATGAATCTCATCGCTTCCTGGGGAGGGTAATGTATACATACACACAAACAACATTATCAGTTTTCAAGAATTTGAATGATTAGAATAAAGATATAATATTATCATTAAATAGGTATAATTTTCTAATAATTTTCATATATAAAAATTATAACTATAAAAATTACAATCCATAATTGATTGTGATGAGAAATTAATTGTATCATAACATGGAGATTATAATTTGTACTTACGCACAAGATATACATTGAATTCCCATTTGACATAGAGAGGGTGATCAGAATAGTCTTCAAATAATATGTATATTTCTGTATATTTATTTTATTTAAATAATTTTTTTATAAATAATATAAGATATTTATATGAGGTAAAATACGAATTTAAAAAAATTTTATTTGTTATGGTGATTACCTCTTCATTGAGAATACTACTTTAGAACTCCTCTTAATGGCTCTGGAGTAGGTCATTTAGGATGGATATGACAACTAAATTGTGGTGTGGGATATGTATAATAATATTTATTTGACATTGATTAATCTATAATGATCAATGTGGTGTGGTGAAGTGAATGGTGGGGTATCCTTTTATAATTCAGGGGAGGTTCACTCATGGAATTTTTATAAATATTAAAACATATTAAAGTTATTCTAATGATAAATGGTTAAAAATAACATAAAATTTTGTATGGGATGATTTTTTTTGACTATATATTATTCACATTATATTGTTTTAATATTTATATGAAATTTATATTAGGTAATAAAATATTATTTTCATAAAATATATGTTTTTCCAATTTAGACACTATTCATTTAATTTGACGTAAAACATATAATGAAAACGATGAAATTCATATATAGTCATCAAAAATAATAAGAATATGTGATGGTAATCTAAAATTTTATTCTAAATCATTTTAATATTAAAATTATTTTAGATTTATTTATATCTTTGTTATTATATTTTTTTCTCTCATTATAGAAATATTACATTAGTTTTGCATTATCATTAATGGTAATAATATAAATTTCATTTTATTAATATATTTAAATCATGAATAGTATTTAGTTATTCTAAATATATAAATTTATATTCATTCATTACATTATTTTGTAACTATGTGGACTCAAATAATGTATTGTATACTAAGAGAGTGAAAATTTGTAATTTTTTTATTCAAAAATTATATAGCTCATTTTCATGGACAAGTTTTTCATGAAAAATAAATATCTAGTATAATGTGATAAAGGAAGATTTATATTCCTCAAATAATAATTTTTATAAATAATTATGGCCTTATCACTTACTTTTATCCAAGATTATCCCAATTTACCTTACATCATGGTGAATAATTGTTCTGCAGTTATTATTCATATTAAAAAAATATAAAAGGCTCATATTTTTAAAATTTGAAACCAACTATTCAAATTTGGAAATTTTCTATAAAAATCAGTTCTTATTAATAGAGAAAAAATCATCAAAAAGAATAAAAAATTAAACGAAAACCTTTTTTAAAAGTATATATTTTTAAGCAGAAGAATTTTTTCTTCTTATCTAACAAATACAATGTATACAAATCTAATTTTAAAACTTATGGTAGATTATAATATATATATATATATATATACATAAATTAATTGATCAAAATAGACAAATTAAATTAATTAATATCAAAACACATTTTGTGCATTAAAATAGTATTTCATAAAATTGTTTTTCAGGTCTACAAAATTTTTTATACTGAATTGCAGCATAATATTGGTTCAATATATAGTAATATGATTGTATAAAATATAAGGGATGTAATTTTATTTAAATTATTTCAAAAAAATCGAACTTCTGACATTTCTAAAAAAATATAGATTTCAATAAAAATTAGTATATTTCACTTTCCACTAGAAAATAAATGTTTTCAAAAAATTATCAGAACATTATCTAAATATAATTCTAATATAATGTTATTATAGATGTTTTTTGTTTTATAAAAAAATATTTATAAAATTTCATGAAATTAATCATAATATATTCTCCCAAAAATTAATATAATACTTTTAAAAAAAAAATTGAGGAATAAAATGGATTTACTAAAACTGGAGTAATTATTTTCAATGAATTTATAAATAAATTTATTTTGATTTGAAATTAGATATATATAATAATGTATCTAGTCATATTCATAACTAAAAAATTAGTGACTGGGTTATATGTGTCCTATTTAAAAAATAATATTTCATCATTTGTTTTGGTTCAATATTTCTATAATGAAAGTTATCGAGGAATTTAAATATAATTGAAATGAATAAATTTTATAAAATGTCATAGTGTAAAATTCTACCCCCATTAAAAACTCACCCTCATAATTTTTTATTTTTCTTAGTATCCATAGGATTGATATTTATAAATCACATTACTGGAACCCCCACATCAAAAAACGGTTTAATGAAACATCTATTTTAATATAGTTAAAGGGATGTGTGATGGTCACCATAAAAAAAGGTTTCCAAATTTTTGAACATTATTGTAACATACATGCCTTATTTTAAAGGTAAATTTCAATTATTTTCAATTCATGATTTGTTTTGGGGTGTTCCCAATCTTTTATGGAGGAATGGGTGAGTTTTCATGAATTGGGCCAAACCGTGAACCCAATTCCAGATTTAAAAACCAATTTTGTTTCTTTTATAACATTTTAATTTTTTAATATTTTTCACCCAATAAACTTCCTAAATTACCTCCCCTGACCTATTAACACAAAAATTTCAATTTGGACCCTTTAGGAATCCATAATAATGGTTGAATTGGGTTTTCATTTAAGGAATTGGGCCATCCTGAAGGCCCATTTCCAATTTTAAAAAACAAATTTGTTCATTTCATATCTCCTTCAATATTAATGATATTTCGGTTATTGCAAGTGTATCCCAAGCCCACTGAACTCACCCACGCAACCATTCCCTTACCCCACTCTTTGGAGCTCCTGGAAATTGCGAATTTGGGTAGATATTCATAGGGTTCTCAAAACGTCCAGATTTGAAGAGGTATGTTCATTACTTCATAAGTCTCTCAATTTTTAGTATTTTTCCCCCATTAAAATTCTTAAATGATCTCTATATCCATGTTAGAATCTCCCTTGAAGTTTTGAGTATTTTTAAAATCAGCTACTGGTATTTTTGGGGGAAATTTCTACAAGATATTTTAAGTAAGTTGTTCTCCTTATTTCATCTTTCAATTGGTTTAGGGTTACATTCAATGTACCTATGGTTTCTTCCCTTTTCATTGAGGTTCCTAATGTCCAGAAAGAAGGGTTTAAAAATTATGGTTTTATCTTGTGTTTCATGGTCTGAAATTCTAGTTTTAGGTCTGGATTACCTTCCTTGAGGTGCGGCGGTGGTGCGTTTGATTTTTCGCACAAAGGATTCAAAGGTTTCCTTGGTTTTGTTAGGTGTTTCCATTGTGTATGAAATCTTTGTGAATTGGCTCCCGTTTTTATTGTATTTTAATTCTTATTTAATTTTTTTATACGGTGAAAAAAATAGTTTTAGTGGTGTTTGTATTTAAAATGAATCCTAAATGTCAATTTAATGTGAAATTGGGGATTTCTTCATAGAAATGTTTTATTAGTTTAATTAGGGCTACACTATAATTAATTAGTTGATTTTATTTAACAATAATAGAGATAAAAATACTATTTTTAATTATTATCCCTTGTGTTTGTTTCTGCAAAATCTGGTTTTAATGGTGTTTGTGAACCACATGAAATTCTAAGAGTTGTTTTGTGTAAAAAAGGAGATTTTGAAATGATGTCGTTTCTTGAACCATATGGGGATTCCCTAAAAATGATTTTGGGTTTTTACTAAAATTCAGTAGGTTGCCATTTCTGTTTTGGAAACATAAAAATTTGCACATAGTATGCAAGTGAGGTTTATAAGGAGTTTTGTGTCCGAAACACTACGGGATTTTGAGGAATTGTTTTATGAAAAATCTTAGTGTTTTGTTGCATGTTTAAAGTGGTATAAAATGTTATAGCTACTGTATTGGTTGTGTTTTACCATTAATGTTTTTTTATATAAAACTTTATTTATGTTTCATACTGAAATTTATTGAGCACAAAAGGAGAAACCCATGTACCTAGGTGGGGCGGATTTGTACTAGTACAGCTAGTGGACCGGATGGGTTTTGTCCCTGTTTCACATAGCATTTGGATAAAGACAAATCTAACTAAACTATGTAGATTATTATCGGGGACCACTAGGTTATGGGTATGTTCCCTACTACTGTATCGTGCATGAGAACAGATTTTTCTATGGTTACCTTACACCGAGGTACGATGTACTTAGGGCCCAAGACAACCTAGTGCCATGGGGTGTTCCCAATGTTGTTGCTCATTGGATTGGTAGTATTTACCCATGTATTAGGGTGTGTTTGGAATTAAATCACAGTATCTAAAATTTCTATTTTAATGTGCTAATATTATGAAAATTTTGGATTGAGAACTATTTTCAATTGGAGGATTCATTTCTTGAAATTTTCACACTACTTTTCCTTGCATTTGAATACTGCTTGATTTTTCACATTGTATTTCTTACCCCATGGAATAATTGGGTGGTATCCTATTGGGATTAGTCTCACACCCTACTTACACCCCTTGGGTGTAAGTAGACTTTGTTATGTTTGATTCAGGTAAAGGAAAGGCTAAGGGTGATGGTCGTTCAGTGTGTTAGTTCCCATCCTTGGTGCGGAGTTGTGGAGACATCTTGGGGGCGATGACCCCTATTCATGTGGAGTCCTTGGATATGTCTTGATGCTGTTATTATATTTACATGGACCACTTGTATTATCTTTAATCCAATTTATTCAGTTCTGGTTTTTTACTTAAGTCTTGTTTGGCTCAAAAATTTCAGATTTATATTATGGATTGTTTTTAATGTTTTATGCTTTCATACTTGGGTAAATCATTCCCAAACCGAAATTAATGATACCTGGGTACTTGTGCCAACCCATGGGGATAGGGAATGCCCTTCGGGTCATGTCACGGGCTGGGTTTGGTGCTAGTTTTTCCGGAGACCAGATTCCGTTCGTGAAAAAATGGTATCAGAGGAGGTTCGCTCTTTGGGTCATGTTATTTGGGGAAGAGTCAGGATAGTCTGGAGCTAGGATTATCAGGACTTGACATTTCAGCCATGGGTAGTGTGCCTGGCCAGCAAACCTCATGAAGGGATTCATGACACCAGGGGAATTATGGATTTATATGAGTCCTTTGGTTTTCATGATTTAATGATGACTATGGGAAATGAAAAGAGAGTTGGTCTAATAATCTTAGTGAGCTCACAGGGCCTAACAAGCCATGTGGAGCCATGGATATTTCCCCAGAATACTTTCTATGATGGATAAGTGATTGGAATTTGGCTGCCAAACATATTTCCAAGTCACCCACAGAAACTAGTTTCCTCTCACATTGTCTTCTGTCTCTTTGTTTTGGAATCTTGGAAACGTGGTTTTTTTAAGCAAAAAAAAGACTTCACTTTAAGGAGTGTGAATTTTAGTGAAGTTATTTTCTAGTAAAGTGAAAATAGTTTTTTTTAAGCCCATAAATGATATTTTAGAATTATTTCAAAAATTATAAATTATGTGTTTACAACTGTATTGAAATTATCAACTGTGTTAATTGGGGTTTTGAAAATATGTTTCTAGTGGAATTTTTTTAAACCAGGGAAAAGTGATTTGGATTGAATTCAGTCTTCTAGAATTTTTTTGTGGGGGTTGATGATCGATTTTGGGTTTGGTGACTACTGAACATTTGAAAAAAAATATTTGAAATTTTAGAACCTTTTCTTCAAATGATAATAGTTGAGTTCTTAATTAAATGGAGATTTATGAAATGGTGTCTTTCATGAAATTATAAGTGTTTTGAAATGGGTTGAAATGTTTTCAAATGATTATGAAAGGCATGAATATGTGCTTTTATTGAATTATGGATTCTTTTCGAAATTGGGTTGTGAGATGAAAAATTGGGTTTTGATATTATGGTTATTTTTTTGAGAAAGGGAAATTGAGGTTAAAAGTTTTGATTTTAAAAAAGAGGAATGGTTTGATTTTTGGTAATTGGTGCTCTCAACGGTGACCACATGCATAGGTGTATTAGGGAATATGGATGGATATGAGGTGGTTTCCCAGTGTGTCATGTAAACATGCATGTGTGAGGCTCATGAGATACCATTGGTAAATGCGAAACCCACCAACATTGTTTTTTTTAAATAATGTTTTTGAAGGAAAGTGTTGTGTTTTGATAATGTATGGTTGGGAAGTAAGGATTATGTGTTTTCAGGGTAATTATTATGGGATGTTTCGAGTTCAATAACCCATATTGTTTGAACGATGTTTTGGGTTGGTGTTTCATTGATAAGTTGGAATGAAGTGTTGGTCAGTGGTCTCTTTTGAGGAAAAGTTTGGGAGGCCAATGTGGTGGCTCCCCTCATGTGTTCGGTTCAGGTTTGTGGTCTGTTGTGACAAAATGACCAGATCGATTGGGTCCTTAGGTTTTCTTGTAGGATAGGGTACGCCCCCATAAAGTGTTAATGTATGATTCATGTTTGGACTATGGTGATTCCTCGTTGGATGATCCTCTAGTTGTTCAACATAAGTAATTTATTCATGAGGTTTGGAGATTGAGTTTACCCCTCTTCTTTTTCAATTATGTGGATCCCTGTGTAGTGGGAGAGTGGTTGTGGGAGGTTTAAATAGACCTTAGTTTCTTATTTTTCCTAAGTTGTCGACGTTCAATGAAGTTCTGGGTTGTTAGTGTAGAATGATGTCATAAAGGGCCTCTGGGATTTTCGTCAGTCTCATTAAAGCAACAGTTCATGTTAGGCCACCAGCGTGCAAGATCTGGCCAAAAGTGGCTATTATGGACACTTTCTAGAAACATGTGCTGTTTGGGACTCAGTACAAGGCCCCTCTCCTTTTTTTTCTTTTATCCACAATGGTCATGTTCGGTGATGCCTTGCGATGTCATCTGTTCATTTGACTATAAGGGTGAAGATTGTGCAATCTTATGAGAGTAACTATTTTGTTGGATGTGTGTATCCCTATAAGAAATTATAAATCATATGTTCTAGAGAAATGTGTTTCTATATGTCCTCTCATTCCTCTATTTAGCAACTGAAGAAAAAAAGGGGTGATGTGTGTGCATCCTCTATTTTCTTGTTTTGGTAAAATGATAGGCTAGGGAAAAGCGGGTTTGAAGTGTGTCATGTCTCAACGAGACCATCTGAGATTACAGTATAATTTTTTTGGAACTAGAATAAGATGTTCAGTTTAGGGGTTTCCAAATTCTAACTGCGAGGCTGAAGATACTTCAATCCATTGAGCTCCAGCCATAGTCCCTAGAGAGAAGCTGGTGCGTAGTTAGGGGAAATCCTAGAGTCGTTCAAACTTTTGGTCAAGGTCATATCCTCAATATGAATGATAGGAATAGTTTAATCCTCGGGTGTCATCTTATTGTTCCAATTTCTCACATTTGGTGGAAAGAGGTGTGAGTACCATGTTCCCTTGTCATACCCTGAGTTGATTTTTTCCCCTTTGGGTTCCCTTTTGTTTTTTGAGAAAAGTTTAAAATTTGGGTTAGGCAGGTTGAAGTGCATAGTTTGTGCGCGGTTAGCAGTAACCATGTGCCAACCCAGGGGACCTTGTGGTAAGAGACAGTAGCTACCACATGGTCTCCGCATTTCCATGATCCTTGGCCAAGGAAACTGTGTGAATTTTCCTCTGTGGACATAATGATCCGCACAGTTAACTCACGGTTTCCCAAACCGTGTTAACCAACCGTGCAACCATGGTAGCTCCTTAAAACTATGTTGTTATTTTGTTGGTATCCCATACTAGTTAGTTAATATGGTTGGGTTTTGTTTTGTTTATACCCACAATGGGTCTCATGTTTGTTTCATTGGATGAATTTTGTTATTAATCTACCCCTAATGCTGGGAAGTCTGTTCAAGGCCCCCTGTTAGTGTCTTGATTTTGTCTGAAGGAAAGTTGTGTTCGTTATTATGGTGGGGAGACCCGTCGTGGGTATAATGTATGTTATCATGGAAAAGGAATAATTTTATTTTAACCCTTATTATGGGGAGACCGTTCGTTCCTTCCCCAATTGTTATCCTTATTCTGTCTTAGAAATTGAGTTGTCCCTGGTGGTGGGATGTCCAGATTGGGTCACCCCGTACTAGTGACTAAGTTTTCTCCATGGTGTATTCTAGATATGAGGTAGTATCGTTCAAGTATATCTATCCAAAAATTTGTTACATGGGTAAATTTGGGGTTGGAGAACACCCAATGGGGTTTTTACGTAATGTTGTGGTAGCGTTATTCGAGTTCAATGTTCGTTTCAAGTGGATTGCTTGAGCGTCATCTTGTAGTGTTTGAGGTGTTTTTTTTGGGATTTGTTTTGAATTTGTTTCATAATTTAAAGTATGTGGGGTAATTTTTGGTTGGTGGGATTATTCGTTTCCTTTTTTTGATCAACTGGAGATGTTCTTCCTTTTTGAAGAAGGTGAAAACGTGGCAAGGAAGTCTGTCTTGGTCTATCGTTTGGGCTTTGCTTTTGCATCTGGTGTTGTTGTGGCATTCTAGGGGGAGAATGATTTATGGTGGGGGTAATTGTCACATACATGATTTATTTTATAGGTAAATTTCATTTATTTTCCATTCATGATTTGTTTTGGGGGGTTCCCATTCTTTTATGGAGGAATGGGAGATTTTTCATGAATTAGGCCAAACTGTGAGCCCACTTCCAGATTTAAAAACCAATTTTGTTTCTTTTATAAATTTTTCATTTTTTTAATATTTTTCACCCATTAAACTTCTTAAATTACCTCCACTGACCTATTAACACCAAAATTTCAATTTGGACCCTTTAGGAATCCATAATAATGGTGGAATTGGGTTTTCATTTAACGAATTGTGCCAGCCCGAAGGCCAATTTCCAGTTTTAAAACAAAAAAAAATTGTTTATTTCATATCTCCTTCAATATTAATGATATTTTTGTGATTCTATGTAGATCCCAAGACCAATGAACCAAACCATGCGACCATTCCCTTACCCCACTCTTTGGAGCTCCTGGAAATCGAGAATTAGTGCAGATATTCATAGGGTTCTCAAAACGTCCAGATTTGAAGAGGTAAGTTAATTACTTCATAAGTCTCTCAATTTTTAGTCTTTTCCCTGATTAAAATTCCTAAATGATATAATTATACTTGTCAGACCCTCCCTTGAAGTTTTGAGTATTTTTAAAATCAGCTACAGGTTTTTTTGTGGGTAATTTCTATAAAATATTTTAAGTAAGTTGTTCTCCTTATTTCTTCTTTCAATTGGTTTAGGGTTACATTCAATGTACTTAGGGTTTCTTACCATAAAATTGAGGTTCCTAATTTCCAGAATGTTGGGTTTAAAAATTAGGGTTTTATCTGGTGTTTCATGGTCTGAAATTCTGGTTTTAGGCCTGGTTTACCTTCCTTGAGATGCGGCGGTGGTGCGTTTGAGTTTTAGCACAAAGGATTCAAGGGTTTCCTTGGTTTTGGTAAGTGATTCCATTGTGTATGAAATCTTTGTGAATTGGCTCCTATTTTATGGTATTTAATGCTTATATAATTTTATTATTGCTGGAAAAAAATAGTTTTAGTGGTGTTTGTATATAAAATGAATCCTAAATGTCAATTTCATGTGAAATTGGGGGTTTCTTCATAAAAATGTATTATTAGTTTAATTGGGGCTACCCTATAAGTAATTAGTTGATTTTATTTAACTATAATATGGATAAAAATAATGTTTTTAATTATTATCCCTTGTGTCTGTTTCTGCAAAATCTGGTTTTAATGGGGTTTGTGAACCACATGAAATTCTAGGAGTTGTTTTGTGTAAAAATGGAGAATTTGAAATGATGTCATTTCTTGAACCATATGGGGCTGCCCTAAAAATGATTTTGGGTTTTCACTGAAATGTAGTAGGCTTCCCTTTCTGTTTTGGAAACTTAAAAATGTGCACATAGTATGAAAGTGATGTTTATAAGGAGTTTTGTGTCCGAAACACTGTGGGATTTTGAGGAATTGTTTTATGAAAAATCTAAGTGTTTTCTTGCATGTTTTAAGTGGTATAAAATGTGATAGCTACTGTATTGGTTGTGTTTGACCATTAATATTGTTTTATATGAAAATTTATTTATGTTTCATGCTGAAATTTATTGATCACAAAAGGGGATGCCCGAGTACCTGGGTGGGGTGGATTTGTACTAGTACGACTAGTGGACCGGATGGGTTTTGTCCCTGTTTCACATAGCATTTGGATAACGACATCTCTAAATAAACTATGTGGACTATTATTGGGGACCACTATGTTATGGGTATGTTCCCTACTAGTGGCTCATGCATGAGAGCAGATTTTTCTATGGTTACCTTACACCGAGGTGCGAGGTACATAGGGCCCAAGACAACCTAGTGCCTAGGGGTGTTCCCAATGTTATTGCTCATTGGATTGGTAGTATTTACCCATGTATTAGGGTGTGTTTGGAATTAAATTACAGTATATAAATTTATATTTTAATGTGTTAATATTTTGAAAATTTTGTATTGAAAACTATTTTCAATTGGAGGTATCATTTCTTGAAATTTTAAAACTACTTTTCCTTGAGTTTGAAAACGGATTGCTTTTTCACATTGTATTTCTTACTCCTTGGAATCATTGGGTGGTATCCTATTGGGGATAGGCTGAAACCCTACTTACACCCCTTGGGTGTAAGTAGACTTGGTTATGTTTGATTCAGGTAAAGGAAAGGCTAAGGGAGATGGTCGTTCAGGGTGTTAGTTCCCATCCTTGGTGCGAAGTTGTGGAGACAACTTGGGGGCGATGATCCCTAGTCATGTGGAGTCCTTGGGGATGTCTTGATACTATAATTATTTTTAGTTGGACCACTTTTATTATCAATAAACCAATGTATTCAGTTCTGGTTTTTACTTAAGTCTTGTTTGGATCAAAAATTTCAGATTTATATTATGGATTGTTTTTAATGTTTTTTGCTTTCATACTTGGGTAAATCATTCCCAAACATAAATTAATGATACCCGAGCACTTGTGCCAGCCCCTGTGGATATGTAATGCCCTTTGGGTCATGTCACGGGCTGGGTTTGGTGCCAGTTGTGGTGGCGACCAAATTCGGTTCGTGACAGTTACAGAGAAGTGAAAATATGAACATGGAAGAGAAACATAAAACAACATGATTAATAATGAGTTATATAAAACATGTTCATGATAAATTTAACAGCCACAAAACTAAGAATCATTGAATGGTTAAAAGACCTTCATTTCATTGGAATTGACGTTTATATGGAAATTTTTTTTCCTTAAGATCCTTTTCCTATATTTCGGGAATACCTTTACCATCAAGACTAAAATAATAAGGAAATATACTTATATGAAATGTTTAATTTGATAATTTAATCTATTTCAACCACAATCTAATTTCTTCCATCAATCTATGAGTTTTCATGATCAATATTTTAGAATACATCACTAAAATAATCTTTTAGTATATCAAAAAAGTATATCAAAACATTCATCATATATATTAAAAATTATCAAAAACCAAAAAATAGTTAACATTATATAATTCTCAAAAATATTAATGTATAATATGAATAAATAAAAAATTAATATCATAATCCTTTATTTCATTAAAAATTTATATATTAAATTATGTTTTACCTCAACTACTATATCATACCCTTAAAGATAAATCTTCAAAAAATAAATTTTCCTCATTGAGAAAAATATTTTATTTTAAATTACTTTTCATTCGTGAGGTTTAAATTAAAAAAACAATATTGAATGCCCCAAATACGACATATCATGATGATAAAGAACTATATAATACATTAATATAGAAAAAATCATTGAAATATCATAAATAAAATTTACATAATTACATGATATGTAATTCGTAACTCAGCCAAAAATATTGATGATAATATGTTATTATTGATGAATCCCTTTTAATACATCATGATTATCGAGATTCTAAAATCCCGTAGACAATAAATATCTTAACCTAAAATAATTAACCAATAACCAAAGGTTACTTATAACTCAATTGAGTACAAATCTTAATTCCATATATAAGATTCAAATCCCATCAACATCTCATCACATTAACCATTAAATGGGATATTTTGAATCCTTTGAACTTGTGATTAACCATAAACATATAATCCTCAGATAGTTTCTATAACAATTATGTTAACCTCACTTTAAAACATAAATTCATCAAAAAATTAACACATTAGGTATTTATCATATAACATTGTATACCATTGAATATATTTCACAAATTTAATAATGTAATAACATTAAAAACCATGATCTAAATTAACATGTAATAATATCATTTCCCAAATTTATTACATACCAATACTATCCCTTTAATGTCAACCATCTAATACTCTCACCTAAACAATATCAATATTCCACTAAATCAATTTTCTTCCTTATGAAAACCATTCAACATATGTTTTCAAATCTTGAAAGAGAATTTTTTTAATATTCATGATTTTTTCATTTTAAATATAGTTGATATAATTCATCAATTATAATATATAAAAACATCAATCCATTCACATTAAACGGTGACATTGTATAGGACCTTTCATGGTCTAGGTGTTGAACATTGGAATAAGAAATTGGCTAGATTAAAATCCATTTCCCCACAAAAAATATATTGAACAATAAATTGTAATGAAGGATAATCATTATTTCCCAATATATAACTATGTTTTATTCCCCAAAAATTACATTCTCCTTTCCCTTCTCATCCTCATAGAAATAATTTCTTGTTCCTATGAGTCATTCACATGAGTGATTTTTTCTTGATTTTCTATATATGGAATGACTAATCTTATTTCAATAATTATAGAAAAATATCATGCAGTCGGTGAATTATATCCTTATCTTCTTTGGTGAGTCTCAGAGTTGGTTTTGGTCCATATTTTTTATCATATTCTATAATAACACGGTAGTTATAATCACAAGGTTTTAAATTTAATCTCTCATTTCCTTTGAATTGTCTTGAGGATGATAATTCCATTATTTGTAATTTTTAACAATAATCCTCTTATGTATTTTCATTAGCTAAAAATGAAAAGCATAGTATGATAAAAAATATTCATAGTGATAATTAGAAAAAATAATTTATAGAATTTATAATAAATTACCCCTCAATTCATATCTATGACACTATATTTCCAACCAAGATTATTATTGATCATTTCCAGATCATTATAATCTTATCCTATAAATAGACATATCCATATTGTTCTCACTAATGTCTTCTCATCCTATATTCAAAAGTATAACAAAACCATTTTATGATACTGACTATAGAGACCCAAAATTTCAATTCATAGATATTTTATCTTACTATATGAACATTTATTACATATCATATTGATCCACGATATAATCGTACAGGTCTAGTATCATAGGAAGCATAATAACTTGAATATCTAGTTCATATGAGTATCTAATTATGTTCTTTATAAGTGGATAACTTCGTTGAAATATCATTCTTTAAACATTTCTTCATAACATGGTAATATGAAACAAAGTTAATTGTTATCTCAGATGCTTCATGAAGGTAAACAAGGAAGATATAAATGATAACTAAAATTTTAAATAAGAGAAATTGTATGAACACATAAAAATATAATTTAAAATCCTTGATAAACATATAAATGCTCATAAGCTTGATTAATTTCATAATTTTTGGATGTTAATAAGATATGAATCATAAAAGAGTCAAATAAAATGAGCTGTGGGAGAAACATATGATCATTATGCATGTAATTTTGATATACATGTATTTATATAATTTAACATATTTATTAGTGATGGTTCCATACAAGGACTATAATATTGGATTGGGTTCTCTCTCCAATACATTATAACAGCTGATGTTCACTCCCTTTTAAATCATAGGAAACAGATTCCCTTACAGAACTGGGATTACCCTATATTATAGACCTTTTATCTCGTTATATATTACTATTTATCAAATGCATTATTGATTAATAATATTTTTTTCCTACTTTTCCTTAGTTATAATGTTATTGGTTTCCTGATTTTTACCATAAACAATATTCACAGTTTTAACTTAATAACCATCATCGGTTTATAACCTATCCACCAATCACATAATGAATATAATATATATTTTTATACGTGATCATAAAAAATAAAACATATCATTATATTGTAACTATTTCAAATATAATGTTTCTAATAAACAATTCATTAATTAATTATAGTATGTGTCATGACCCGCCTTCACCAAGATGAGGGAAGGGATAGCTAATTGTCAGACCCTTCCTTCCTTCCTCAAGTTGAAGGAGAGATAATGACCCCCGAAACCAGTCATCAATGAGTCCAGGACTGGAGACTAGCACCAAGGGTATATAATCACACACAAAATGGAAGGCATTGCCCTTTTTTTATTTAGTAGGATCGAGAGATAAGATATTAAATCCCAAAAAACACCAAAATTGGAGGTAAAAGTAAATCCAAAACAAACCACTCCCATATGAATCTTACAAATTTAAGTGAAACAAATTAAAAGAAAACTCCCATGGAAAGTACCAAATAAAATAAAAACAACAACAGTAATTGTCCCAAAGCTTGAACTAGTACGGTCCAACATGGTCCTCAAAGTTCTGCTGGAAACCAGAATTCAATTTTATATACGTAGGGTGAGTGTACTGGTATACTCATTATGGAAGACAAACTCTCGTTCATATGTGGGGAGGAATTATAATGCCCCATGAGAAAATGAGATAACCAAAACACCTAGTAAGGAAACAATCCACCCAAACCTCACAAAAGCACACTCTCCATTATTTCAAGTCATGTAAGGTAATATTAATAAGACATCAATGTTTTGGTACCCCGCACCACTTCCCCACTAGTTATTGAAGACATCCTTCATTTCAGACCATTCCATCCATTTTCACCATAGTCCCACTACTATACCCCTCCCGCACACACCTAAGCTACCACAACCACAAATCCCAACCGAAAACACCTAGGCCACTACCACACATAACCATGCCTACAAAAACATTTTCCTGAACAACTACCACCATGGCCGAAGACACCTAGGCCCGAACAACTAATACCACACCCGAAGACACCTGGTCCTCATCCTGAAGAAACATGGGAAACAACATGCCCGTAAACACCTAGGCCGACCACCACAACTACCATGCTCATATAATATTGGGCTATAAAGGATCCCAAGCCATGAGAACCTACCCGAAGAGTCTTGGGCTACTTTTGAAAGGGAGAAAAGTGGAGCTAATAACAAGCCACTCATATGAGTGTTAGGAAAAACACCCTCCCCCATGAAATTGGGGTGTTCGGCCTGAAGTGCTCAACTTGGGTGGGGCATGAATAAGAAACATAAAAAATAAATTATACATATAAGTAACAAGAACTCATACTAGCATAGTGGTTCCAAAACCAACCCCTACATAAAAAACCTTGTTAATATTCATTCATAAGAAGCACCACAACCACAACCATGTCCCAAATCATTCCCAGAAAACAGTTCCCCATTGAACCCATTCTTGTTTTCATATTATATTGATTCTATTGAGATAATTCAGTACTACTGGGCAACTAACGGGCCTAGCCATAAGCCATGGACGGAAAAAAATCCAAACATTAATTTAGGGATTCGCACCCAGTTTTATTGTAAATTTACAACAACAAAGGGGATCCGAGAGATCCCTCAAAGTACTAAAACCAAACCAAGCCCCAACATACACCTCCACACGGCCCCCAAATCCACAAGCTAACAATTGCACAACTGGGGATCTCATCCCCATCCATGCAACCTCACAAGCATCAAGATGAAAAACCTGAAAGATCACCAGAATAGAGTAAGAGAGTTCCTATTTTTAGACACACCTTTCCTTCAGTTTCAACCTTCCATTTGGTTAATCATAGTGACCACAAAAGGTTTCTTATTCAATGTACATCAATTTACTCATCCAAGTTAATGTGTTTAACCAATTTTCATTTTACATTCATTCAATCATAGAATTATCCCAAAAATAGATGTTGATTAGTGCACAAGGAATGGACACCAATGGACACAATTTTTAGTTGACATAAACCCATATAATTCACAAAATATAAGAAAAAATAGAAGAGTAAAATAGGATCATCAAACTCACCCCATCATTCTTTAAAAGCAAATTTAATTTCTTCATTAAGGCTTGGTTTTATCCATCCCCATAAAAACATTAACATAACCACTCTATATGATATACAGTAAAGATATACGAAGGAATAACCCTACATTTATGATCAATGATCGATGTTTTTTTATCCACACACCAAGAACTAGGGATGCATGACTTAGAGGGGAGGAACTCTGAGGACTCCAATAGTGACCAGAAAAGCTCCAGCACAGGCGTACCACTTGCCTTGGGAATGGGGGGACTCCAAACACACCAAAAAAAGGTAAATAAACCAACAAAAAAGATGAAAAAAATGAAATAATGAATTCATGTACGATAAAGAGGCGAGATCCTGGAGTTACGGGATAAATTTTTTGAACGAATTTAATGGTGGATCGTGGTCTCACTACGCGGTTGGGTGGTTATAAACGATGGAATTAATTTCAATTTTATAATTCTAATTGGAGAGGTGTAAATAATTTCAGTAATTTAATGGATTTCCTTTAAATATAGGAAAACGCCAACAGGGTGGAACTAGAAAGTATGGGAAAAGGAGCGCGACACTGGGGAAAGGACACACATTTTAGTAAGTCAAGGTTCGCCCAAAACATGGGGGATTTCATATATCATTAATGGGGTTTAAAAGGATTTTAAAAAGGGGGTATTAAACCCTCTTACATCAAAAGTTATGTTTCTAGAGCATAACATGATAAAATAATGAAGGGTTGGACGCTGTTTGGCGAGACACCAAAATCAGTGCCATGGTCATGGTTCCACCGTTACGGTGCCACTGTAAGCGGTGCCACCATTTTGGTATGAGACTGTGATGGTGCAACTATTACGGTGCCACCATCATGGTGCCACCCTCGTGGTACCACCAATACAGTTCCACCATTTCAATGTGCGACTATGACGGTGAGACCGTTATGACGCCGCTATCATGGTGCCACCCTCTTGGTGCCACCCTAAGCAGTGCCACTATTTCAGTGTGCAACCATAACCAGTGACACCATTTCAGTTGAACTGTTTGATGGAACAGAGATTCAGGAAATGTCCTTAATGAACCACTTCCAGTTCCGTTACATTAGATACCACTCAAAGTATTCTCACCCTCGAGAATTTAATCTAGACCCAAAGAGAAGAGAGGGGTCCATACAACCACCTAGAAAAATGCCTCTCAAATTTAAACCACATCGACATCTGGGAACACCTCTCCCTCAATTAACCACACCAACATATAGAGGTTTTACTATCCAGACACATGGATTAGGGAGTCATTTCCCCCTTCTCATGTTACTATTCACTTTGGGTGGCACTAACTCACCCGCATGTGTTTAATCGCATCCACTCTAATTCATCTTGATTAGGGATCGGGTCCTCCATTCCCCACCATCATAACCCTTCACACATATTCAGAGAACATGGAAAAAACACATTCATTGTTAATAAGGCTAAGTACTTCATCACAAATTAGTACAGAACATAACAATACAAAACTTAAAAAAAACTTTGGGTATAGGGCACACATATGTGCCTCCTATTCTCATGTACTCTCCTCGAAGCCACTGTGCCTCTAGAATACACAAACCAGGGGAATGGTATGTTCATAAATCACCTTCCCCTCACAACCTTTGATCCTCGATGTTCTCTCTATGGACGTCACATCATCCTAGATATCTAGATTTCGCCAGTCTAGGAAGTACAAATCATCATGTAGATATCGACATAGGTGAGACACATTGAAGACGTCATGAGATCTCAGTAGATGTGGTGGTGGTGCTAGCTGATATTCCGCTTTTTCAACCCTCCACGACACATTGAAGGGTCTGATGAACCTAGGTGAAAGCTTACTCCTCATGTTGATCCTTCTTTGTCCACACAGAGGGGATACTTTCAAGAACATGTGGGCCCCGCCCTTTAAATCCAAGGGTATCCTCCAACTATCAGCATATGCCTTCTACCGGTCCTGGGCTGCCATCATCCTCTCTCGTATAAACTGAATCTTCTCTATCATGCTCGGCACCACTTCCAGGCCAAGAACACCTACTGTCCCGACCTCAGTCCAGCACACAAGTGAGGGACCTAGCCTCCTGTACAATGCTTCAAACGGATCCATTACAATGGTAGAGTGATAGCTATAACTGTATGAAAACTCTACCAGAGGCAATTGTCGCACCCACGATCCCCCGAAGTCTAGAACACATACATTTAGCATATCATACAACATCCAAATAGTGTTCTCTGTCTACCCATCTGTCTGGAAGTGGAAAGAAATGTTGTGGCATAGTTGGGTGCCAAAAGCATGTTGCAATCCTTTTTAGACCCGTGAGGTAAATCGAGTATCCCGATCGAAGACAATGGACCTCAGAACTCCATGAAACTGCACCACCTTGTCCACATACCATTGTTCTAGGTAATCCACTACACTCTACTCCTTGATTGCCAAGAAGTGAGCTGATTTCGTCTGTGGGTCCACCACTACCCAGATGGTATCAAAACCACCTTGAAATCTGGGTAGTCTGGTGATGAAATCCATCATGATTTTTTCCCACTTCCACCTGAAGATATCTAAAGGGTGTAACAGACCTCATGGGATTCGGTGTTCAGCCTTCACCTGCTGATATACGTGACACTTCTCCACAAACTCTGCCACAACCCGATTCACCTAGAGCCACCAAAACTGACCCCCCAATCCCTAGTATACATTGGAAGCTCTTGGGGTGCACCGCCAGGGGTGAGTTGTGGAATTCACCAAGAACTCTCTTATACATTTCCACCGGGATGAACTAATTCCCAAGAAATATCATCGGATTCCGCCAGTATTCTGACCATCCTTTATGAGCATTTCCCTAGCTAACACGATCATGCATCACTTCAGCCTATGAGTCTCCCCACTAAGACTCCTCCACCCACCACAATAGAGAGGACTACATTTACATCTAAAAAAGAAAACCTATACCACCATCAACATTTTCATCCCAGTTTAGGGTATCAAACTCCTTCATCTCCATCCAAGCATTTTCCGACTATCGAACCGCATCCTTCTGCAACTTCCTTCTCAAGGTATCAACCACCATATTCCCCTTTCTTGAGGTATAGGAAATTTCGTAGTCTTAGTCCTAAAGAAACTCCATGAAACATCACATCCACATGTTCAGGTCCCACTGGGAGAAGATATACCTCAAACTCTTTTGATCTATGAAGACCCTAATGCGCTCCTTGATAAGTTAGTGTCACCACAACTTTTCATTGAACACAACTACTATGAGCTCTAAATCGTGGGTGGCAGAGTTATGCTCATGGGGGAATAAATACCTATACCCATAAGAGATCACCCCCTGTTGTTGAATCAGCACACACCCCAAGGCTTGGTTTGAAGTATCAAAGAATACCCCAAATGTCAACCCTTCTTAGAGAAACCTCAATACTAGGGAACTAACTAATTCCCCCTTCAGACAACTGAAGGCTTCCTAGCACTAATCACTCCATACAAAAGCCTAGTCTTTATTTATCAAGGCTATCAAAGGTTATGCTACTCGAGTGAAGTTGGGCACAAATCTATGGTTGTAACCCTCTAGTCCCAAGAAACTACAAACCTCAGCCATGTTCTTTGTTGTTGCCCAAAAAATAACCTCTTAAACCTTTAATGGATCAAATGTTATTCCGCACCCGAACACCACGTGTCCAAATAATTTCACTTCTCGTGTCCAGAAAATTCCCTTGGACAATCTCCCATAGAGATGGTGCTGTCAGAGGACCTCCAAAACCATCCTCACATGCTCAGTGTGATCCTCATTTGATCTTGATTTGATCTGGATGATATCAATAAACAGGACTACGAATTGGTTCAGATATTCCCGGAAGATGGAGTTCATGAGCCCCGTGAATACTGATGGTGCCTTCGTAATGCCGAACAACATGGCCATGAAATCAAAGTGCCCATATCATCACCTGAAGGTAGTCTTAGAGATGTATCCCTCATTCAACATCAACTGGTGATATCCTGGCCATAGGTCTATCTTGGAGAACTATCATGCTCCCTTCAATTGGTCATAGAGGTAACCTATCCTCATGAGAGGGTAACAGTTCTTGATCGTTACCTGATTCAGTCTCCGGTAGTCTATGAACAGCCTGAGACCACTGTCTGCCTTCTTTGAGAATAAGACTTGAGTGCCCCATGGTGACGTTCTTGGTCGAAGAAAAACACTTTCTCATCAGATCATCAATCAGAATCTTAAACTCTCGTAGCTCAGAAGGTTCCATCAGATAGGGATCCATCTAAATCAAACATGTACTAGGTTTTAAGTCTATCTTGAACTCAATGTCACATCGAGGGGGAAATCCACAACATCCTCCAAGAAGACAACGATGAACTCACATAAAATCTCTGAAACATCCACCATTATTGTATCCACCGACTTCACTGATAGCTCATCTAACAATGAATGAAGGGGCTTCACTCGCTGGATGCCCTCCTAGCAACCCCACTCGCCGATGAAGGTCACACGTTGTCCACCCACATATGAAAACACAATCCTTATTTAGAAGCATTCAGTAATAGCACATATAGAGAACGGCCATTCAATGCCTAGAATGACATCATGCTTCTGCATCTGCCGCCAAAGAAGGTCCCCACTGGACTGGTGTGGTCCCAACATCAATCTACATTCTCGAAAATAGGAGACAAGCTGGTCTAACCTCTGACTGGAATACTCAAAACCAAGGGTACCAGACGACTTTCTATGTCTAAACCCAAAGCATAGGCTAGACTGTGGTCAACAAAGGAGTGAGAATCCCCTGAATCACACAAGGCAAACAGAAGTGTGATGAACAGAAAAATTGTACCTTGAACGATATCCCTCCCTACTAGAACTGCTGCCCCTATGGCGTGTAACTTCCCACGCCCAGCACCTCTGCCCCTCAACTATCGGCCACCTCCCTGACCATGCCCTGTTTGAAGTCCCTGAGGAGCTCCCTAAGGTCGGCCCCTCCTGTAACGTCTACTCTAGGAGGAGGGGGATCTCGTTGTCCCTGTTGCTGCTATTGAAAGGGCATGGCTGGACACTACAACTACTGAGGTAGGTGTTGGACCATCTCACCCCCACCATACTATACTCAGTTTGGGCACTGATTTTGAAGGGTCCCATGGCTATCATAGATAAAGAATCTTGGTATTAGGCCCAATAATAAAGGGCGTGAACCGGTAGATCGAAATTGGAACTGCTAGGGCCGGCTCCCCATTGGCCGAAACAAAGATGGCCATGACGCTGGAGTCCTGCTACTGATGGACTTTCCCTTTGACGAGCCTAACTGGATCCCCTCTCATGGCACACCTTCCAGCGGTTGCATCATATCCACCACTTCATCCTTCTTTTGGACTTCCATGTACGTTGGAAGGGTGAATGAAGTAACATCATATTGAAGAGAAGGTCGGAGCGCTTCCTCTAAACGTCTCACCCGAGGATCCTCATATGGAAAGGTGTCTGGAGAAAATAGAAGTAGATCATTGAACTAGATCCCCAACACCCTCACAGACATACTAAACTACTAAAGGGTGAGTAACTCCTGACTCTTCTTGGCCTTCATCATGGAAGAGATGAATTCCACCTGGAAATCCCTCTCTAAGTCATCCCATGTAACCTCAGCCTCTCTCTTCTCCCCGGGATAGAGATTCCACCACTGACGTGTTGCTCCACACATCTGGATCATAGCCAGAAGAACCCAATACTCTGTCGAAGCCTAGAAAAAGATGAAAGAGATCACCAGATCCTTGAGCTAGCTCTCCATATCTATGTATGAGATGATTCCCTTGTACTTCCTGAGGGTCTTCTGGTGAAAGGAACCGAGAATCCTCTTCCACGGATCATAATCCTCCTCTCTGTCATCCCTTTTTCGATATGCCAAATCAACCTCATCGGCATAGATTTCCTTCACTACTCATTCTCATCATCTAGGTCCCATAGCTGCAAGGTAAATAAAGAGTGCCTAATCCTGAGTAGTGTAGAGGATTGATTTAAATTTTTCTTATACTTTTTATTCATTTTAAATCCCCAAAATACCCAACACACAAAAGAACACATGTCATTTTGATTCATGTACCTTTCCTATGGTCTCTACCCAGAAATCAGTGTAGCCTCACTTGGTAATTCAGTAGGCCTAGATTCCTTGCACCAAATCACAGGGGGCCCTATAATCCTGGGTCCAACTGGTCTTCCCTATACTATTTAATGCACCAAGATTGTATAAAATTGTTGCCCTACAATCCCATGAAATCTTCACTTCGCATAACTTCGGAATCCATCCTATATCTCAAAAACCTCCAACTTTGATACCATTATGTCATGACCCACCTCTCACAAGATGAGCGAAGAAAAATGGTTTTCTAGAGCCTTCATTCCTTATGTTGAAGGACAGATAACGACCCCTGAAAACTGCCTTCAATAGGTCCCGAAGTGGAGACTAGCACCAAGGGTATAGAATCACACACAAAATGGAAGGAATTACCCTTTTTTTATTTATTTGGATTGGGAGAGAAGATAGTAAATCCCAAACAACACAAAAACTGGAGGTAAAAGTAAATCCAAAACAAACCATTCCCGTATGCATTTTTCAAAAGTATGTGTTACTATGTAAAAGAAAACTCCAAAAGAAAGTACCCAATAAAAGTAAAACATCAACAATAACGGTCCCAAAGCCCGAACTGGTACGGTCCCGCATGGTCCTCGAAGTCCACATGGAATCCTAAAATCAAGATTATATATGTTGGGTGAGTAAACAGGTATAGTAAGTAGCGAAAAACCAAAATCTATCATGAAAACGTGTGTAGGCATTCTAACGCCCCGTGAGAGAAGGAGATTACCAGAACACCTAGAAAAGAAACTATCCACCCAAACCTCACCAGAGAACACTCCCTAATAACTCAATTCAAGTATGGTAATAGTAATAACACATTGATTTTTGGGTACCCCTCACCATTTCCCCACTAGTTATTGAATAAATCCTATGTGTCAGACCTTCCCTTCCATTTTCATCACAATCCCACTGACATAACCCACCCACACAAACCTGGGCTGCCACAACCACATATCCCAACCACAAACACCTAGTCCAAAACCACACATAACCATGCCCGCAGACACCAGGTCCAGAACAACTACCACCTTGCCCAAAGACACCTGCGCCTGAACAACTACTGCCACACCCGAAGACACCTAGGCCTCATACCAAAGACACTTGGGAAACAACCTACCCGCACACACCCGGGCCGACCACCACAACAACCCCGCCTGAAGAATCATGGCCTATAATGCACCTCAGGACATCATATCCCACCCGAAGAGTCTTTTTCTACTCAGGAAAGAGAGAAGAAAATGAGCTAATAACCAGCCACACATAGGAGTGTTCGGAAAAACACCCTTCCCCAATGAAATGGGGGTGTTCAACATGATGTGCTCAACTTAGGTGGGGTGAGAATAAGAAATATAAAAACTAAATTATAAAAATAGGTAATAAGCACTCATCCCAACATAGGGGTTCCAAAACCAGCCCATACACTAACACCCACAATACTATTCATTCAAAAGAAGCACCATAGCCACAACCATGTCACAACTCATTCCTGGAAAATAGTTCCCCATTAAACCCATTATTGGATTCTTATTCAATTGATTCCATTTAGATAATTCTTCCCTACCAGGAAACTAACGGGCATAGCCACAATCCATGGAAGGAAAAATAGTGAAACCACAATTTAATCATTCACATCATGTTCTCTTGTAACTTCACTACAACAAAGGGGATCTGTGATATCCCTCAAAGTACTAGAACCAAACCAAGCCCCAAAAAATGACTCCACATGTCCCCCAAATCCACATGCTAACAACTGAACAACAGGGGATCCCATCCCAATCTGTGTCACCACACATGCATCAAGAAAAACAACCATACACATCACCAGAATAGAGTAAGAGAGTTTCCAGATTAAGACACACCTTTTGTTTGGTTCTGTCTTTCTGTTTGGTTAACCATGGTGACCACACAAGGTTTCTTATTCATCATACATCCATTTAATCATCCATGTTTAGGTGATTAACCAGTTTCCATGTTACATCCATTCAATCATAGAATTATCCCAAAAAAAGGCTCAATAGTGCATAAGGAATGACCACCAATGTCCCCAGTTATTAGTGGACATATAACCATATAATTCAAAACATATAAGAAAAAGTAGAAGATTTCAACAACATCATCAAACAAACCCCATCATTATTTAAAAGTCCATTTATTATCTTCATTTAGGAATTGTTTCATCCATCCCTATATAAACATTAGCGTACCCTCACTACATGATACACTATAAAGAGAGACAAAAGAAGAAGCCTAATTGGATGATCAATGATCAACGTTTTTTCTCCATGCGCCAAGAACTGGGAATGCACGACTTGTAGGGGAGTAACTTCGAGGACACCAACAGTGAGAAAAAAAGCTCCAGCACAGGCGCACCACTTACCTCAAGAAAGGGGGACTCCAAATGAACCTTGGGAATGAAAATAAACCATCCAAAAAGAAGAAAAATGGAAAGAATGAATTCTTGTGCGATAAAGAGGCAAGATCCTGAAGTTGTGAGATAATAATTTTGAATGGCTTTAATGGAGGATCATAGTTTCACCATGCGATTGGGTGGTTACACATGATGGAATTAATTTCCATTTATTAATTATCATCATAGAGTTGGCCATAATGGTTGAGAGTTAAAGGATTTCCTTAAAACAGAGTAAAATTCCAATAGGGAAGAACAGGAAATTACCGGAAAAAGGGTCTGACACCGAGGAAAATCAAAACATTTTGGTAGTAAGGGCCACCTCATGCATGGGGGATTTTAGATATCATTAATTGAAATTAAAAGGATTTCAAAATGGGGGTATTAAAACACTCTTATGTAAAAAGATATGTTGCGGGAAAGGAATTGGAAAAAATAATAAAGGGTGGGACACCGTTTGGCGAGAAAATGTAAGTAGAGGCATGGTCACAGTGCCACCATTATAGTGCCACCAAAAGCGGTGCCACCATTTCACTATGCGACCAAGACAGTGTGACCGTTATGGTGCCACCATCACTGTTTCACACTCACAGTGAGACTATTACCGTGCCACATTATGCAGTGCCACCGTGAGCGGGGCCATAGTTTTAGTGGAACCATTTGATGGAACTGAGTTTCAGGCAAAGTCTGTAATGAGCCACTGCCCAGTCTGTTAGAGTATGGCACAATAGAAATAAATTAGACTCGTAGTCATCTCACCAACTTAAGAATTAACCATTCTATGAAAGATTATAAATGGTATGATTGGAAAATAATTAACATCAATGGATGTTATTTTAATTGAAAATTCCTTTAAAATAACATAGATATATTATTTGAGGAAACTATCCATTCCATATTGAAAATCTCTTGAAAAATATAAATATTTAATATTTTTTGTCATAAATATTTTCATTGAATATAATATTGTGACATGTACTAGAATGTTAAAAAATTGATTTTTATAATAGTGGTAAATTCCTTTCAGGGATATAAGTGAATCGAAAATATACTTTTCCCAGTTTTGGAAAGAAATTTATAAATAGAAATAATTTAGAAAATTCAAATAAGGTCCATTTTAAAAATAATTTAACACTAAAATTGTGTGAAAAACTATTATTAAACAATAATGGAAGAATATTAACAAACATTCCTAGAAAATTTTAATAAAATCGTGGATATGGATGAAAATTCTTCCTGACTGAAGAGTAAAACAACTATAGTATCTCTTATAATTGATCATTTGGTGTCTTTATTTTTTAATTAGTGGGAAATCAATAGAAAAAAATTAATCATTAGAAATAAAAATCGATAGTCAAAAAGGAAATGGAATAATATGAAATGTATTACATAGTTTTTTCCCATGGAAAATCAACCATAAACAATCCTGATCAAAATAGGATTGAAGCATAAATCCATTTCCAATTTGGTAACATTGGAATCATAATCCCATGAAATAAAGAATTATATATATATTCTTAAATCCGCCAAATTATTAAATATGGATCATAAAACACATTCATGTTAATTATATCCACCCCAAAAAGGAAGATTTGGTGAATATAGAATGTGTCCCACAAAATTAATAGTAGGACAAAAATATCATAATACAAATTTGGACTCATTAATACGAATTAGAACATCTTGCTTAATAAATATATATTAATTATATAAACTAGAAACTAATATTAATTTTTATCATACCTTATATGGTTTACTAACAACCATTTTTACTAGTTTGATAGTAATTAATTATTAAAATTTCAATTTTTTGTAATATGTACTTAACTTTTCATGTTTATTTTCTATTCAGTAATTTTAGTAATGGTATGTTGATTTTGAATCCATCATATATTTAATATTAATTATGATTTAAATACAATATTTATTCTCTGTTTACATGATTATATTGTTTCAAGGAATTAGAGATAGAAATTAATTAAACAATTCCTAGAGATGGTTGGTCTTACATATTATTGAACGGTGTTTTCATTTTTAAATGGTTGAAATAAAAAAAGGGATATAATGAAAATTATTAAAAAAATAATTATTTTCTCATATATATTCATTAAATGCATCTTTATTACCATCTATTTATAATTTTAATGAAAAAACCATCACATATCTTGGTTGAGATGGTAGTCTATACATACGCATGAGCGACATTATCATTTTCCATTGGTTTGTAAGATGATAAGGTAGATATGATATTATAATTAAATATTAATAATTATGTAATAATTATCATATTTCATCATTGACGAAATCAAAATACCAGTCAAAAATATTATTAAATGAAATAAATTATATCACTTTCTGGGGATAGAATGTCATACGTAAGCACAAGAGATACGTTCATTTCCCATTTGATGGAAATAGGGTTATTAAATGTACACTATCAATAATAATAAAAAATTTATTTTTATGATAATTATTTTCTAATTTTATTAATAATAAAATAAATTAATAGTATGTTAAAAATGAATTAAATAAAATGTTTTCTATTAAGGATATTACCACTTCAATGAAATGACTCCTTTAGATCTCATCTTGGGGGGAGTGGTACACTTGGTTTTTTTGAATGATTGAAATATATTAAATTCATTCTTATGAGAAATAGTTGAAATGGACTATAATTGTGAAACAATTATATTTTCCACAATATCATATCCTTATTGTTTTATTTTATTATTTTTTTATTTTTAATTAATTTAATAATAATTTATTTTCAAAAAATATTATTCATTAATATTTTGAAACACATTATTTAATATGAAATAAAAAACAAAAAAAAATTAATTACAATACGATCATTTAGCATAACTCTAATATGTCATATTCTTATAAAAAAATTATTCCACACCTTAAAGAAAATCTTTTTTTTTAATTTAAATATATTTATTTTAATTTATAATACAGATTCATTTATTTGAAAAATTATATATTAGTGTTACATAAGAAAAAAACAATTAATCTTTTAAAAATAATAATAAATTTTCAAATAATAAAAATACTTTTTAAACCTTAAAATAGACATTTATATTCATTCATAACATTCTGTTTTCCAATTATGGACAAGTAAAAGTCATTAAAAACTATGGGAGTGAAATTTTATAATCTTATTTTTTTAAAATATTATATATTTAATATTCATATAGATGAGTTAGATAAATAATTATATTTCAATCCTAATGTGCTAATGTCATGAACCATCCTAGAAATGTTGGTACCATGAAACCTGTGTATGAACTTTTGTGGACCGAATGAAGTTCTCGGTCCCCATGAGTTGGCTACTGGAACCCTACATCATAAAAGATAATAGTGGGAATTAGTATTCCAAAAAAAATAGTTCAATATGAATGATACAAGTTATTATGTTCAACACTCAAAATGTAGAGTGTACGTGAAACTAAATATGCATATAAAAACCCAAAACAGTGCATCATGAAGTATTCAACCAAATTAAAAACACCCTAAGGTTATCTTCAATCCAATCCAAAAGGATCTATAATATTTTCCACATCCCGGTGGCACCTTAATCTTTCTTGGATGTGGAATAAAAATGTATAATGAACCTAAAGAAAAATGTAGGGTGTTAGATATAAATCCCAATAGGCTCTCACAATTATTTACCTAAAAAGTACCATAATAATTATCAAAATCAAGCATTATATTTTATTTAAAATAAGGAATGTCATAATACATAAATTTTATTTTCAACTAAAATCATGATTCTTTTAAAGGTATGTTACAAATACCAAACATAGATAAAATAACCATTTTTATATAATTTATTTTTATATAAATTTCTAGGTATGATTAAAACTATTTTGGGTTCAATAGCATATATATATATAATAATCACTGCATGCGCCATCCTCATATTCCCTATGGTACGATAGTTAATGGTCATTGTATCCTTAAAAATATTATATCATTGTTCATTAGAATATGTGTACTCACATCCCTTAGGTTCAGGCCGAATAATACTTATTAATATCCCATTGGGTATAAAGTCTTCTTAAGTATGGTATTGTTAGAATTTTCATCATCAATCCATTTATATAAAATTAGCATCATAGTGTGTCTGTCCCAAATAGCCCACTAACTACCTTGGTTGGCATGTGCTCAATGAATTTATCAATGAATGGGAAATCATCTCATTTCAAATCAATCATAATTTACAATTTAATTGATGAATTCTTCAATTTTAATGTGACAATTCATGTTCAAAATCAATACATGTGGTTCTCATAAATTCCTCAATTTTCATCAAAAATCCAAGCATAGTATTTTATCAATTCATATTAATCTATTTTTCTAAAATCAATTATAATATAATTTCATGAAATTTTGGAATCTCAAAATATGGCCCATATTCAAATTCCATTTGAATTGGGAATTGTTCCTTAAATCCATTCCATTTAAACATTCAATTCCCAATCATATCCTCATGGGATTTAATAAATCAATTGAAATGTATTTCAAATGAATCAAAAAAATAAAGGATTTAATTATTTGGAAGAACTCAAATGGAACCATCTACATTTAATCATGAAATAAAATATTAACACATGAAATAAGATTCTACAATGAAGAAAGATATAAACCAAGATCATGAAACCAAACATAGAATAAAGTTCAATTTAAGTGGTGTTCATATACATCAATCGTGTGAACATCTATCAATATCTAAGAAGGATGGAAGGAGATATCATTAGAGATTTTACTAGAGGAGATCCACGTACAATATAGGGATAAAATCATTCACTATAGCTTTAATTCTTCAAAGGAGGGGGTCATTAGACAATATAACTCATCTAGGTAGCAGCCTCTACCCCAAAATATAAGTTAGTATTTAGTGGGTGTTTATATATCTTAAACATTAGGTTTAGAATTTTAAAAAAAATGGATTAAAAAAACCTAAATTCAGATTTATCTTGGTTGTGCTTCATGGTTAGAAAATTAATTATTCCCTAATAATATGCCCCTAAAATGGGGTGGATAGTTACTAGTATACATGCCCATGGTTTTTGAAAAATTGACCAACCATGAAACCCCTCATTATTCTGGGTGGCACGGTATGCAATGGGATGGTGCATGGTTTGGGAAAACCATGTTCCAAATATGTAAATCCCAATGAGCCTTAATTTTTTTTAAAATTGTTCATGAAATAACACCGAACAAACCCAAACCAATGAATGATCCAAAAATTCTCTATTAATTACATTGAAAAATAAAGTGATATTTTAACCTCCCTGCCATAGAAATGTTATATCCCTAAAAATCCAATAAAAAAGATTCAAAATCGAGGAGATTGTTCCACTTCTATCTCAGCAATTCCTCATGATCACAAGTATTATTTGAATATGATCCATGATTCCATAGTCCATGGATTAGATTTATCATCTACCCATGATGTAACATTTTATCAGAATCAAATCTCCTGACTGGATTATCCGTCACATATAAATATGGATCAATATCAAGATACTCTATAATAAAGACATGATAATGGTAATAATGATACCTATAAATCTATGTTACATGGAACACATTGTTTATCTACACAAACTATGGCCAGAGTGATATATTTTAAGAAACATTCGCAACATGGTCAATAATGTCAAAGGGTACCACAAAATATTGAGCATGCTACGCCTTCTTCACAAGGCATTGATGAACCAACTAATGTGAAACCATCAATAACAGCTCATCCACAATATAAAACTCAAATTTTATATGAAAAAAATATGCAAAATTTTTATATCAACTCTATGAAATAAACATTCTCTAACGAATCAATTAAATCTTCATCATAATATCATTGACCAAACATGGTACAACAAATGGAGTCTTTACAATCTCAAACCAACACAACAAAGAGTTACAGGGCCATCCATACAGTACCATAAACATATCCATTCTGATCATTTAGTATTAAATCTTGTATTAATAAAACATTACATGTCCCAAAACGTTATACAATAAAAGACTCGATTCTTGAATATAGTCATATACATCATATCCTCAAGAAATTTTATATCTATCTATGTCTAGAAATCCATATTTTGATGGTATTCTATAATAAAAATAACTTGAGATCCCATCAACAGCAAAAGACATAGCCAAAAATGATATGTAAAATGGATATATCTTTCTGAGACTGTTGAGGAAGGAATTACATGTAAATGAATAATCACTTTCACATAGAGAGTTTCCAAATTCATAAATTTGGTTGTGTCATGAATAAGAATAAAGTGAGTCGATCTGGTGAGTTAATCATTTACAACCCATATCACATTTTAATATCAAGTGGTTTTTGGGAACCCAACCAGAAATCCAATATAAATATATTCACACTTCCAATTCTGCACTATATGTGGTTGAGGAAAACCTAAATTTATCTAGTTACCAACCTTGACCTAATGGAAGGTTTAATAATTATATACAAAATAATCAATGACTTTTCTCATACATGGAAACTATAATCAACACCAAATTTCATAAAAATATATTTTTGGTCCATAGTTAAATAGACCTTTGGTATTTATGAAAATCCACCATATCCTCTTTCCTCATGGGACAAGGTACAACATAGCAGTTTTAAAAATATATGATACAATGTATACATAATGTCCCTCTATCAATGGTCTATCCACCATAAAGGGAGTACCTAGGGCACCTAAATTCCACATGAATCTACTTTTCCTAAATAACTATCTAAAGAAAAGTGAAGTTCAGGTGAAAACTAGACAATATAAGGTCATACACCATTTCGTGAACTCATATATGAAAGTTTTTATAAATAAACATAAAATTACACTATTATTATGATTCATTTGGGGCATGGGTTGAATGTCTCTTAATCAATTCATAAAAAATATTTCTCAATTTACATGGATTATAGGAAATGTAAAAATCAAACAATTAATGTTTTTATACAAATCTACTTTGTTTATAGTTAAAATATTTTTGAGAGAATAAATAACTCATTAATTTTTTTAGGAAAACAATGTAATCATTTCCTTTATAAGGTAGTGCCTCCAAATATTCAGTGCATGACTGAAAAATAAAATTCTGATTTCATTAGTTAGATAATTATTTTTGTGTGGCCTAAGATATTGAGAACCAAAGGCTACCAAATGATCACAATACATAAGAACATAAAATTATACTGAACATTTTTCATCCAAAAAAATACAACATAGCCCTACCCTCCCTCTGGAAGAGTCAAAATTAGTGAAGAAGTAAGAAAGATGCATCATCTGAAAAAAATAACTCCAAAATTTAGCATCCATTGAAAATAAAACTCTATTCATAGTGATTGAGTTCATTAGAGAAGAAAACTCTATGAAATCCTCTGTAAACAAGATATAATATCGCATTTAAACCAAGAAGATTCGAATCTAAAAAAATATGTGGTGACTCCATTTTCATAACAGATTTTAACTTTTAGAGTTAACTATGATACCATGTTCTAATACCATGTTCCCAAATAACATCAGTTAATGAATTTAAAAATCACATATTTATAGAGTGGTATAAATGCGGTGATTCCTGAACAAATCTAGAAAGACAATTAGATGAAACACATGATCATCGTCAAACATTGAGTAAACCATGATTTCATCCATGAAGACCACATATAATTTATGAATATACAAATGTATGTTCTTATTCATCGTGGAAAAAAGGGATATGTTGAATTGGTTAAAACAAATGGAATGATAAGATAACAAAAATTGATTTACATGCTCTAGAAGGAGGTTTTCTAGAAGTTATATTCTTTTATTCACAACTGTTGATGACCAAATTCAAGATAATTATTTGAGAACCACATTTCCCTTTGAATTGGTCATAAAACTATCAATTCATGATCAAATATAGTATTTCCTCACCATTAAATGATTTATTTTCAATAAATCCACACATTAGAAAAGAATTGCATTATATTTCATAGAAAATAGAATAGGAACCACCTTAGGTGACATAGTCGGTCATATAAGTCCTTCATCTAAAAAAATCATCCAACTGATCCATAAACCCTTTTATCTCAGTGGGTGATATATGTTAAGAAAGAGCATATACAAGATGAGAACCATTATCTATATCAATAGAGAATACTGCATCTCGTACTGGTGGAAAATCATAGAATCATGATAGAACAATGTCCAAAAACATGATGAAAACTAGTAGAAGATCATCATTAAAATATTCATGTGCCATGTAAAAAAACAATAATATTACTTTCCCTAAATCTAGATAAGAATTTTGGGCTCTACTCAACCATGGCAACCCTTCTCCATAAAGGTTACATCCCCCCCCCCATTGGGCATGGTAAAGGAAACCCAAAATGAATTGTAGTGAATTCAGGACTTATTAAAAATCCAGTAGTCCATGCTGGAAATGACAACAAGATGAATCATGTTGAGTCATGAAAATCCCAATTAAGCTCAATATTTTATAAATAGAAGAGACAATAAGGAAAATGGAGACCCTCCCCAATCTTCATCTTGTGGGGTGTATTAATTTCGATCCCATTACTAAATATCCCTATAGAATGATTTATAAGGTTATAAAATGAGTTGACAGAAAAAAAGTGAGATGAACAAATATAAAATAAAAAAATTCAGTAAATTTGAATATGTAGTGATATTATCTCTCATAGTCATGGGACCTATATATGTTCAAAGTTGATACTCTTCCACTATATGAAGAAACCATGTTATGGAAGCCTACGAAGGGATCCCCTTTGTTCATGAATCATCTGATTGAAATATAGTACTTTCACTTACTATTGATCATTTCCCACTAAATGGGGGTGAAAATATTTTAAAAATTTTAAATAGTTAACTACGAATCTTCATTAACTACATAAATTTAGTGCCTCAGTGAAAATGCATTTAGAATGAAAATTCTTCCACCCAAGAAGAAAGTTAAAGGGCCACTATCAGACACTGTATGTGGCCTAGAAGACCCTTGATATCTATAAACACAATGACACTCATCATGAATTATATTTCCATTAATTTAATTCATAAAACATGTTTTAGGAAAAAAATGAACTCTCGAAGAACATTACATACCAGCTAGGTCAAGCTCACCCATCAACAACCAATATGGTATTCCAACATAATAAGTGATCTTCTTCAAAAAAAAGTGAGAACAAATATCATGTAAAATAACACTGTTGAAACTTCATGTCTACATATTCTCATTCAATACAATCTCTTATTAAAACTGCATAAGCTCAGAAAATCAGTTTGTATACTGTATAATAGTCCTATTAGCCTGTAAGAGAGTTAAACCCTATATAAACATAGCCTACACCACAAAATAAGATTAAAACTATTTAGTTAATGGAAAATTTAGGAAAATTAAATCCAAAAAAATTTCTTTTCAATCACGATATAGTCCCATAATATCATAATAATGTCCCTCCACCTTAATGGTGGAACATTTAACCTCAATGGAATTAGGATATTTCAAGAAATTAATAAATATATCTATATTTATTATACATTACACCTACAATTTATGATCATTTAATCCTTGGAATGGTTATAGATTCTAGTAAAAGAACTATTTATAATTATTTCCAGATTCATCCATTTCGGGTTCTACCACTAGATTCTAAATGGGAATCGGTGAATGTGAATTCCATAGAGCTTAGATATCACATAGAATAATCCCAAAAAATCACTTTTCAATAGTAGGGTCTTCTTAATATAGTTCACCAAAAACATCATCAAGGTTCGTATTCACGCGTCTTTCATGAGGAATGATAATACATGACATCAGAAATAATCATTGAAGACCAGACATTATTTACCACATAAATAAGTAAAATAAGAGAAATAAGAATATAAAACCCATTATATAAGATAACAAGAGTTGTATATCAATCTTTCCAAATACATTTCTAATACAATTAGTGAATTAAATCATAATGTTTCTTAAAGGACATTTCTTATATAAAAAATTTTACCATAAAGATGGTATCAATGATATATCAATAGGAACTCAGTAATAAATACATCATAATCTATAAAATATAGTCCAAACTATATACTTACATCAAGGAAAAAATGCTTAACTTACACCATTGAAATAAAATTCATGAACCAACTCAAATACCATAGTATCCAAATTCAAATACCATAATTTTCATAGAATGAATAGGGTTCTTGATCCATAAGGGTTGGTGACTATGACCTCAAATATTTCAAGAGAAAAGAGGTAAAAAAAATTTAATCAAAGTAGAATAAGATAAAAGATGAAAGTCAATATCTTAAACACTCCAATAGAAAAACATACTATAATGAAAATAGGTTTACAAGAAACCAAAATTTCACGCCCACATGTATTCAACAAAAATTCATAAACCATAAGGGAAACATCACTCCAATCACAATAGATCAAGAATGCATGCCTCCTCCATGTTGAAACTTCTCTTTTCTCAGAACAGGCATAGGAAAATCTACAAATTTTCAAATTAATATTTTTGGTGTGCACTTTACATCCTAGTAGGGTCTCTCTAATTGTTCCATAAAAAATACAATAATAATAAAACAAATAATTTATTCTATCTTGAATAAAAATTGGCAAGGAATAACAATTAAATTTTATTTTCAATTTGAAACAATATTCATCTCAAAGGATAGAATACATCGAAATCATGTCTTAGATAACTATTTTTATATAAATTATTTTATATAAATCATTATTCATGAGTAAAACATATTCACAATCAGTGTAAAATATATATGAATATAATCAGAAAAATAACAAAGGACATCTAAATTTCAATATGATAGTTCCCAACCATAGGATACTCAGAAATATAATATGAGGGATCAAGAAAATATGTGTACACACATCCATTAGGGCTGATCCAAATAGTGATCATAAACATTCAATCTGGGATTAGATCATCCGAACATGGATTTTTTTAGCATTTTCATTATAGATACATTGCTATGTAATTATCATCCTAGTATTCATGTCCCAATTAACCCATTGACTACCTAGACTCATATGTTCATAATGTATCAATAAAAAATGGGAATGTCAAAACATTTTTAATCCATCACCCTTTAAAATTGAATTTCTCAAATATCCAGTTTCAATATGAAAACTCATTTTCAAAACCAAAACATGGGGTTTTCATCAATACAAGACTTTTCCAAAATAGATCAATCATAGGTTTTTATAAATTAAATTTAAATAATTTTGATAAAATAAATTCTCTAATAATTTCATCAATTCTGTCAATTTCAAAATTCTCCCCAAAATCCAATTACATTGGAATTGGGGTTTTTTACTTAAAATAAATACCATTTAAAAATAAAATTACAAATCATATAAATTTGGAATATAATAAATAAATTGAAAACATTTCCAAATAAATCAATAAAATTATGGATAAGAGATACAGAGATCAAAAAAATAGTGAATAAGAGATACAGAGATCAAGAAACAAAAATTATAATCAATATTAATTTAATTTTTTTTAGAACCAGAAAATGAATGATTCTCTATTAATCTTTGAGGATTAATAATGAATACATAATGAAAGATATGAAGGGAATATATCAATTTACTAGAGATGGATCAGAACTTCCAACGGTGCTTCAATTCATCAAAGGAGGGTGTCGGAGGAGTGAAAATTCTTATACAGATCCTTCTGAACAATGATATTATAGTTAGGGATGAGTGATGGGTTTGGGGATCTTAAATAAGGATTTAGGATTTTTCTTTAAAAAAATTAAAATAAATGAAACCTGCACAGAGAGTCTACAAGGTAGGTTTGAAGGGTCAGACAAATTGTGCACCCTAACCATGGGCCTCTACACTGGGATACAGAATTTCTAATTAGTGGGTTCAAAGCTTTTCAAACCATGTGTGATCCTTTCATACCCCCTCTATCGAGGTGTCTCCAATTTTCACTTGTGTGGTGCATGATTTTCGATAATCCATGGAAAACCATGCAAATCCTAAAGAGCCTCTAAAATTTAATAAATTTCACTCAAGATAGCACTAGACAACCCCAACCAAAAAATGATAAAAATATGGTGTATGGAAAAACCAAGAACATTTCTCAGTATTTCCAAGATGAGGGTCAAATAATCTTCACCCAATAATAATTTGGTTTTAAATTAGTGGCCATATAACTGAGTTTTAATCTAGATCAACCTGATACAATCTTCAACCATGTAATAATATTAATAATTGTTAAAATTCATATTGAGAATAATTAAAGGGTCATATTTATAATATTTTAATCTATTTATTTAAAATATAGAATATATTTTATAAAAATAATTTTATATAATTGGTATAAATTTTTCTTATCAAATCGTGAAAGACTAGATGAAAATCATTTTTTAGAAAAATACATTTTTGAGCATCACATATATTTTATTCATATCATATGTCTTGAAAAAATATTAAATATATTATAAAAAACTTTATGTAATATATAATATATAAATTTATTTAAATTCTTTTATCAATACTAACCATTTTAATTTCATTATGTAAAAAAACAATGTTTTCATGAAAATAATTTTTGAGTGAATTATATCGTTATGCATAAAAAATATTTTCATACAAAATAAAACATATAATTTATTCCAATTAACATTATTGGATTTTATAAAATGATGTGTTAATTATTAAACATTGAAAACATTAAAATTAAATTAAACCTTGTTCATATATGAATATGAAATATAGTTTTCAATAATAATGAATATATATCACTATTTTCAGATAAATCAATATTATTATAAAATTGTGAAAAATAATCTTACGATATTATTAATATGTGGTATTGAATTTTTTTAAATGTGACATTAATAATTTTTTTTTAAATTAATCAAAATTTTATCTCAAAAATAAAGAATTTTTTTTTGAAGAAAACTTATTTCTTAATGATAATATACTATAATTTTATCAAAATATTTATAATGAGGAGGAAATTTATGTATATATTAAAATGTATTTAATATAATTAATACCCGCCAATTTGATGAATAGTTTATAACTATCTTATTTAAAAAATATTATTTCGTGGATCATTTATGATCAGTGTTGTGTGTATTGTAATATTTCAAGTTAAGTAAATTTAATTAATAATATATATATTTCATAGAATTTCATGGTGTTATGCATACCTTGAATTCCAATTATGTGAAAATAGATATCAATAAATGTATAATAAACTAAAACTAATTATAAATTTATTCAATATAATCAATAATTTATATTTTTTCTTTTGGGGATCATTCATGTTAATTTATTACATTTAGATAATAATGATCAAAGGTTGGTTGTAGTTTTAACCTCTCCTTTAGTTTTTTTAATAAGAGTCATGATCATCACACAATGATCATTTGTTAGTAATGTATATAATATTATTGGTAATGGAAGATAATTTCCATAATGGGTAATAAAATTTTTAGGTTTATTTTCTATGTTTTTTTAATGTTCTCTAAGATGAAATCCATTACACTATTCATTTAGAAAATTTGATGAATAAATAAATTTTTATAAAAAATTATTTATACTAGACAATTAATATTCAAAAAATAATCATTAGCATATTAATGACATCGTATATTATTAATTTTGTTTCCTTATATATTCATGATGTTAAAATGTTAACATTTTCCTTGGAGGTGGAAAACCCCTTAAACCAAAACACGTAAATACTAAATGAATAAAAAGTGTTATTATATACTTATAATACCAATCAGATAGACTCATGATTATTTACGTAACATGTAATTATACGGGTAGATAAGAAACATAATATTGATTTATGATTCATTTTAATGATAAATAAAGATCATAATTTCATAAAGACGAATAATAATTCTTATCATTTTATTGAAACAATATTTATATTGATAGATTTTGGCTTCCTTTTAAAATAAAAAGATAAAAAAATGTGATAAGATTCTTATATAAATAAATATGGTATATCGTAGAGAGTGATTATATATTTTATTAATATTAGAATGTGCGATATAGATGAACATTTTTAAATGACAGGGTTAACAAATTTAAAAATAATTATTTACTAATATAAATGTAATTTAATATTAAAGTTGGGTGGATCTGAAATTTTCAATTCAGAAATATAAGATAATATTATATCAATAATTCCCTCATAATTCCTTTTTAGTATATGTATTTTTGTTTTTTTGCCTCATCTCATGATTTCATGTTTTTACAATATTTTAAAAAATAAAGTAAGGACAAATAATTACATTCTTAATATAATATTATTAACTGAAATGAAATTAAAACAATCACCTAAATTTAAAATTATAATTAAAACTATGAGAAATATATTTTTATAGATATTTTTAAAAATTGAGAAAAAATTCTCAAATAAAAAATGTCTAATGAATAGAAAAATATAAAAAGATATATTTTTATATATTAAAATCAGAATGCACTAATGTTTATCAAAAAAATCAAATTATATGATATTTAATTGTTTAATATTAAAAAATATAGACTAAGGTGACCTTAAATCCACCTAGAAAATAAATGGAATATTTTTAATACTTAATTAATGTATGATGTTAAAATAAAATTTAACAAAATAATATTTTTCTATGGTTCAAATAAATGAATCATAAGAATCTAAATTAAACATATTACTTTTAAAAAAATTTTATAACTCCTTAAGTAAATATTTAATAAATAATAATGTTTAATATATTTTAACACAATTATTATATAGTTGTGATGCTATAAATATTATGGAATCATAAAAATTTTAATTTTTTAATTCAAGGAAAAATAATCATTTTTAGAAACATCTTATCCAAATTTTATTTATAATATTAAGAAAATTAAATATAAAATATATACATTGTGAATGACTATTTAATATTAAAATTTCCTTTTGACCATTAGATTCTTTTTGTAATGACCCCAACCTAGTAGCCTGTAGTTGGTGTTTGTTTTATTACATTACCATAAATATAATGGGTTAAATCCCAAAGGACCAATTTGTTTTGTACTTTTTTTGAACTGTATACATACATGATACCAAATTTTTATTGGTTAGTAAAATAAAACATAACACATTGTATACAACAAAACCCATTCAAATGATTCATCTTCATAAACATTGTAAATGAAAAAACAAGGGTGAACTTAAATACATAGTATGGGGAAGGTAAATCAGAAGATATCACGAGTCAATAATAATAATAAACATTAAATGTTCAATAACTAAATACACATTCCATTTTAATAACATAGTTTCATGAACATATATGGAATAATTAATACACAAAGGTAAATAAACGAATACTCATTCCATTTAAACAATAAATTTAGAATAAAATACATCATGATAAAATATCATATTTAAAATATCCTACATTAAAATAAATAAAATATTAATGATTTAAATTAATAATAATTGGATTTCATGTATTATAAGCATAATACATACACTTTCAAAAGCTACCACAAGATATTTTAAGCTACCTGTAAAAAACTATACAATTTTGCCCACTTTTTTTTCATAGGAGACCTATTGATTTTTGGAGAGGCAATAAAATTGTGGGACCCACACATACCCATAGGTCCAAATAAATCTTCTTATATCAAATAATTTATTTAATTCACGAATCAACATGCCTTATCATCAAAATATATATTGAGTAAAGGATAGAGATTTATGAATATTTCCTCATTTACTCAAATAACATTAAAAGTAAACAATAAATAAAAATTGGTATACAATTCAGTAAATAGTCATATCCATCAAGAAATAAATTTTATATTTATGAGAAATTGAATTTCCAATTAAAATGTATTAAAATAATTTTATTGTTTCAAGAGAAAGTTAACTATCACAAAAAAAGTGATATTTCACAATAAAGTTTACCTCAGGGTAATTTTTAGGTCAAATCTAGTTGGATGAAATAATTTCAATTGAAACGTTAAATATTAGAAATAGTTAAGATTAAATGATATTAAAATACAAATATTAATTATATTTACAATATAAAACTGAATTGACTCATAATAAAATATATGTTCCAAATAATGTCAATTGAGATTAAATACCTTACCCCAAGATTCCTTTTGGTTTATCATGATTTGACCATATGTATATTGTTTTAAACATTACATTAACTTACCATAGAATCATATTAATATTTATAATATCATATATGAACCTTTGAATGCATTTTTAAACTTCTTTATTAATAATCTCTTTTTATTTTAATCATTTCAGTTGTAAATTTACATATTTTTGCATGCCTATTTCATCATGAAATATATGGTGCTTTGTTGTATTATATATTACTATATTATACAGAATAATAATCATTATATAATTTTCATATTTTTATATTATGTTTCCTTTTAAAATAAATCATCAAATATAGTTATGATAATAGATGTAGGCAAAAATCTTGGAGATGGTAGGCCATACATAAGCATAAGTGATATTTAAATTTTCCCTTGATCATTATATAATGAAGTTAATTCATATATAATCCTTCCAAAATTGTCATAATAACATATAAATAATGTTATATATTTTTTTATATCTTAAATGTTCTATGGCGATGAAAATTGAGTCCCAACACTTTGTAAATGCGGTAGTGCACACATAATTAAATGATGTTATCATCATTTAGTGAGCCAAAGGGAAGAAAGAAACTGATATATATTACCTTTCATTAATGAAATATAATTTAGTAAAAAATAATTATTTCATTTTTGTCACATATAATAATTAACATTATCATTATCACGTTTATGCAATATGTTAGTGAAATATTAATCATATTGCTTCGTGAGGCGGTAGTTTGTTGTACAAACGAGCGCCTTTGTAGTATATAATATAAAATGGAACGTAAAAATTTGTATATTTTATTTTGAAATAAATGTATAATTTTATTAAAATCTCATATATATAATTTTATTTCTTTATTATACCCAACACTGAAATCTCACAATGTAAAATGAAGGTCATCAGCTCATGAAGAGGTAGTCCACCGTACAAAAGATTTATGATTTAGTAACACATAGGATAGAATTGGAGATTTTTTGGTCATGAACTTATTATATAAACATAACATTATATGAAATATACTAGGTCTATAATATCATCACATTTTGATAATATTTTATGGAGGTGGAGAAAGAGATAAAATAAAGATGTTCATTTATGAAAAGTAACTCTTCTCCAGCATTACCCTATTGTTTTATCTAAATCATTCATAAGTTGTATTTATGCCCATTAGAGGGATACTAGGAGTATTGTACAGATTCTGGCAAGTTATTTGGGCATTGACTAAAAGAAAAAATGAGTTTTGAATGTGTGAGGAAGAGTGGAGAGTGTTGGCCTTTTGTAAGTAGGGGATAAGACACACATGGTGTTTTTAAATAGAATTAAGTTCATCCACATTTTACATATGTAAAATGGGTATAAATGGTGTATTATATGCCATAATATTTATATTTGTAGAAATTTATCTATACAGTAGTATTTGTGAAATTTTTTAGGATATTATTATCATTCTTCTTTTAGTTTAAGCCATAGTAAACACATTTTAACCTTAACCATGTAAATAAAATATTTCATGCATTCACTATATATGTTGGAAAAAAATAAGTTTTAATTTTTTATAATTAAAAATTATCAAGATACCTAAAATGGAATTTATTTTTCAAAATTGAGTTTATAGAAGTGACAAATATTAATTTAAAATTAATCATGCAGACATGATGAGAAAGTGGAATTTTAATGTGAAGATTATCAAAAGTATACAAGGTTTTATATCTAAATTCAATATTAAAATAAATCCAATGACATAAATTTGATCAACTGATATAAAATTGATATAATTTTGCAATATAGAAAATTTAAAATGAAATTAAATGTTGCAAATTAATTAAATTTAAAAATAGTTTTCAATTAAATATCAATATTTTTCACTATTCATAAAAATAGATAATTTTTTGGAAAATACCATAAATTTCCACAAAGGTAATTTGGATAACCAGATTAAAAAAATTAAATATATTAAAAAAAAATTATATATTTTAAGAATTACTTTTATATTATTTGTGTGCTTCTTTACTATTATTAAATGTTATAGTATCACTATTAAACCTAGTGTGCATTATAAGCATTTAATGAATTTAAATTTATTATAAATGAAATATATTTATAGTATTAGGGTGTTACATTCTTCCCTCATAAAAAATTTACATCCTGGGAATTTCATGGATATTACCATCAAAAAATAAGTGGGTAGTTCTTCTACAAAATATCCTCCGGTTCCCAATTTGCTTCATCCATTTTTGTGATTTTTCCAATGTACCAATAGCCAAAGAGTTATTATATTCCTCAATACTATCTATCATGTTATAAGAATCTGGGTGGGTATTTTATTATAATATTGATCCAATTTCAGTTCTATTTCATCAGAGGTGAGTGCATGAATTAGGTCTAGCATGTACTTCTATAATAATGATATATGGAACACATCATGTACTTCAGAGTGATTTGGTAGCTTTTCCAAATAATAAGAAACATCTCCAATTCATTCAAAAAAATAAAGGGTTTTATGTACTTGGGGCTTACATTCCGTTTCATACGGAACTTTATAACACCTTTCCAAGGATATACATTCTCAAAGATAAGATCTCCCACATATAATTCCAAATCATTTCTCCTTTTATCAGCATAATTCTTTTTCCTATGACATGGTACATTAATTTGAGAATGATTAGATTTTATCATTATTTTTTCCTCTTGAAGAAGTTCTAGGATTAAATATTTTCACTCACTAACTTCACCTCTACATGTTGTGTATACAATTTCTTGCCTTATAATGCTTCCTATGACACAATTTGAAACTTGAATGGAAACTATTATTATCGGAAAAATCTACCGAATGAAAATAACATCCCCACATATCTTGAAAGTCATGTTAGCATGACCGCAACATGTCATAAATTCTTTTAACCATTATTTCATTCTTCCCATTAGTTTTAGGATGTCATGAGGTTCTAAAGTGATTCTTAGTTTCCATATCCCTCTAAATAATAATCTATAATTTCAACATAAAACAGTGATCTCAATGATAAACAATTGATATAGGTGCTCTATGAACACTTAAAACATCTTTAATATAGATAATTGTGGGCCACACAATAGGTAAGACTTCTCTTGTAGTGTGGAAATATGCATATTTTGTTATGAAATAATTGATAGCGCATATTTAATCATTATTTTTAGGATTACTTGTTACTCTTGTGAAAAAATCCTTAGTATTGTTATATCATTTCGACAAAGGAATTGTAAGAGGTTCCAGGACACCACAATGATGATGTCTCACCTATTCCACTTATTGAAAATCCAAAAATCTCAACACTTAATCAGTAATTTTGTATTCATGTTATTCTACCAGAAATTTCCCCTTAAATCTCTATTCATATATCTATAAAACTGGTGTAACGAAAAATTTGAGGTATGAGAATCTTCTAATAATTCCTTTTTAACTTACTTATCGATAGAAAACCTAATTTCATTCCATATTTCCGAACACCATCTTTAAAATTGATGTATACTAATTTCCCATCATTTAGAGCATTAATTCTCTTATAACAATTCTCATCAAAAGATTTATACAAATTTTTCTATCATAATAAATATCATTTTTCAATAATATGGAAAATGGATTATGTATCCCCTTTCATAATAATTCTCCTATCCATCATTACTATGTCCATAAACATTGGATCCCTATAAATACTGATTTTGGGAATAACTCAATGATTTTTCCTACTCAATTCATCTAATACATAATTTTCATTATTTGGTGGTAGGGTAAAGTGAAATCATTATCCTTTAGTATCTTGTACTGTCAAATTTTTATCATGTTGATCTATTTCAATGATAATATGCATTTCCAGTTTCATAAGATCTATGTGTATCTCACATATTTCACCATATAAGTAATGTCTCAATAATATTAATGAAAATATTAAATCCATTAATTCAATATCATGGGTTGGAATGTTCTATTTATGTTCCATAAATTATATTTGTTCATAAGTAATAAATTTATCAATTTAAATTTGGATAAAAAAAATTCCCTTATTCAATTCATCACATTTATCACAAACCCCTCACTTTTAGATGCATGAGTCAAAATAAGTGCCTTAACCAATCCCCACATTAGTTAATCAAAACGTTATTCACATTAAATTTTCCCAATAATCATAGCCCATTTTATTATATTCCTTGTTTAAATTATATAAAATTGGGAAAAAATATGAAAGAATTATTGATAGAAATATTAGAAACCAATAAAATTGTGTACATATGTTATGTTTGTTGGTAAATGACATTATCATACTACTGTGGTTTTTCTAAAATCATCTTAAATTCCATTATTATTTAAATTCTGCTATGGGAAACAATTTTTTTTCAAATATTCCACATATTAAATTTCCCAAATAAATATATCCATATAAGAGACACAAGAATAATCTAAAAGTTATTCTCATGATTCTCAAGGATTTTAAAATATACAAATATATCAGTGATGAATACAACTTAAAATCATCATAACAATCTTTGTGTACCCTATTCATTATATCCAAAAAAATTATTGGAGAATTTTTTAATTCTATGTTCATTATTATATTATTGTAATGTTTATACCTTATTCAAATAGTTGTATTTAGGATTTTATGTTTCTTTACATGCAATTTATGATACATAGAAGAATTATAAATCATTGAAAAATAATTGGATATGTTAATGTTATTGAATAAGAAATTAATTTGAGGATAATATTACATGTTCTTTATTTTATTAGAATTTATTTCCCAATAGTTAACGCATAGCCTCAAGAATCCATCATTATTCATGAAAAATGGAATTGGGGCTCCCCATGGAGAAACATTAGGAGAATAAATCCCTAATCACCCAACTCATATATATTTTTCATTAACTCCATTAAATCTACAATGGAACTTCTATAGGGTTTATTTTTTTCATCATTCATTTGGGATTAAATCAATAGAAAATTGAACTTCATAATCTGGGTGGCGTCTTGTTAATTCCTCAAGAAATACTCCAATGTATTGTTATAGAATTGGTACATTTTCAATTTCAAGATTCAATTCACATTGCCTATATTTTTTAAAATTTTCTTAGCCATTATCTCATTCATTAGAGCTATTGGGTTTGAATCAAGATATTATTTAGATACTGATTTATCTTCTCAATGATTAAGAAATATAAAAAATTATAAAAAAATGTAATTTCGTACTTCTTTAAATAAATTTATTCATTATGTTTTGAATGCTCATCTATAGTATGGATTATATCAAAGTCCACCATAGGTATAATAATAAGTTCATCAAATAATTCATTTTTTATATTTCATAATGGGTACTTCCTAACACATTTTTCTTGCAATGAGACCTCAATTATGAGTTTTTACGGATAACACCCTTCTAAAACTAAAATAAGAATGTCTGATTTTCATTTAAAAAATAGTTGATATAAAATATTGTCAGGACTTGGATTCATGTATAGTATTATATTATCTTTAATATAGGATTAAAGTGCATAAAGCATTATAATTGGGTACATCCATGTTAGTTTTTGTGGTTATATTAGATTGGGCTACTTCACATGGCCTCTTTTGTGGTGGAGTCCTTTGATGTTGGGGCAATTGGTATGAATAGCTCCCCATTTCTCTAGATATTTTTCATTGGCCATTAATTATTGTTTTCTTAATATTTTATTATTTATCATGGGGACTATTATGTCTAAAATTTTAATAAACTCACAATCCCTTAATTGATTTCATAAGGTGATTCTTCCCATAGTTCTGACAAGGTTAAAACATCATCATTTTATTATTCTTCATTGAAATGTTACATTTATCTTGGAGCTCAGATGACCTCATATTATCTTTTTTCCCCTTGAATATAGAATATTTAGAGAATTACTTCTTTCTTTTGGGGGACTATAAAACTATTTCATCATATAAAAATAATGTTTGAAATATAAGTCGCTTTTGAAGATGTCGTTGAATCCCTTTAAGGAAATGATAAATAACTCATAATTTGTTTCATATGTAATCCATATAATACCTATCTAGACATTTAAATGTTTCTTAATAGTATGAAAATATCTCTTATTCCCTTTTCCTTAATAAAAGGAATTTTTTTCATTTTGGTTTTTTCAGAAGGAAAATACTTGTCAAAAAATGTATCCATGAAATATTTTCATTCCATGAGTTATATTTCTTATTATGACCAAGTATTCTAGATCAAAAAAAAAATTTATCACCGTCACCATTGATACAATAAACAAAAAGTGTATCATTTTCCTTATCACCACATTTCATGGCCATAAATATCTTCTAATGGGACATAATCCACTTCTCGGCTATAATTGAATTTGTTTTCCACCAATGTTATGGGTTATTTCATCACATAATGTTATCCAGCATAGGATAATCCCATAATTATACAGTTTTCTCCATCAAGGGAATGTTATTTTTTATAAGTTGATTACGAATCTCTAATATAGAAATAATATTCTCAGTTCCAATAATATATATATATATTGAATTTCTCAATAGGAAAATCTCAACATTTACCATGATTATTGATACACATATTCCTTTTACGAACCATTTCTAAACAACAAAATATAATGTGTAAGCTCATAAAATTATGAATTTTAAATCACCATATATAATTCATAATATGGGGTAACACATATAATAAATTAAAATTTATGAATTGTTAATCTTAGAATCATAAAAATGGTTTCTTTGGGGATATATTTAGTTTCTAATACTTCTTAATGGGATGTAATGAGAAAATAAATTATCATAGGAATATCCCCCAGGAGTGTCAAAATAGTTGTACAGTAAGTCCCATTGTCATGTACCATGTAATTCATGAGTCATTCCTGGCAAGACTTTTTACAATTTATTACCACTATTTACTACTATGTCAAATCCAAATCCACTTGTTGTATCAAACCATAAAAGAATTTATAGGATAAAAAAATATCAACCCTACCAAAACATTAGGGTTTTATTCTATACATACCCTCAAAATCTATCACAGGGTTTTGGATTAAAGTATGTATATTACTAAATATATTTCTCAACTTTTCTACCAATATGGGGAAATGAAACAATATAAGGTTGAACTGAAATGATAAATAAGGGTTATGTACAGTGAATCCTATCTCTAAACAATATTAATAATCAATATGGAATGGTAAATAACTAAACACACATTCAATTTGAATAATATGACATCATTAATAGATAATGAATAATAAATATCCAAATGTATATAACTTAATTCTAATGAATTTGAATTAATAAACGGAGAATGAAATGATTCTAGAGATAATATCATAGTAAAAATCACCATGGTAATATTAACTAAATGATTAATGAATGTAATACTTAATTATTGGATGTCATGTCTCATTAAAATTATACAATTACCATCAAGACCTTTCATAATAGGTTTTAAACTATAGGAAATATCTCCTTTAATTTGGACAATAAAGTTTTTTAGGATACCTACCCACGAATCAACATGATATATAATTCCGAGTACACCAATCACTATTGGTATAAATAATAACTCATATATCAAATAATGTATTTAATTAATGAATCAGTATCCCATGTCATCAAATTACTATATTGAGTAAAGGACATATATTTATTAATATAGCCCTATTAACCCAAATAATATTAAAATAAAACACTTTATATAAAAATTTGTATAATGTTATGGATGTAAAAATATCCATCATGTAATAAAAATGATATTATAGGGAATTTTATTGTCAAATTAGAAATTATAAAAATAATTTTATTTTTTCTAGAGATAGTTAGAAATCCAAAACGAAATTGAGATAGCACATTAACTATTTCCATTAGGTTAATTTAATGTCAAATCCCATGGGATGAGATAATGAAAATTGAAACATAAAAACCCATTAATATTGAATTTTTCATGATATTAAATGTCAATGGGGAATTATATATACCATTTAAAAGTGATTAGGTGAATAATAACAAATAAGACCCAAATAAATATAACTTTTGACAAAATCCCTTGCATAAAACATTATTTTGGATAAATGTTATTTAAACTCCCGTGTAGTTGCTTTAGGCATGTCATCATCTAACACCAGGATCATATTAATATTTATAATCTCATATATTATCCTTTTATACAATTTTACCTATTTTTTATAATAATATATCAATAGTTTCATTGTTTTGGGTGTTAATTTCAATTTTTCTCATACATGTTTCATCTAGAAAGATCCAAATATTTCAAATATTATATACATATATCACCTACATAGTAAAAATCATGATATGAAAAATATTTAAATAAATTTTTTTTCTAAAAACAATTCATGAATGACTGTTATAATAAATTAAGTATATTAATATCATGGAGATGGTAGGTCAAATATACGTATGAGTAATGTTTCTATTCTATAATGATTATTATAAAAAGAATGAAAGTTATATATATTCTTCCATTAATGATCATAATATCATATTCACCATAATATATTCTTATACCTTTCATCCATTATTTGTGGTGAAGAAAATATAGTCATGTCAATTCATGAAAGTGGTAGTCTACAAGTACATAAATGATGTTTTTATCTTTAAATGAGTGTAAAGGAAAGAAATAAAATGATATGGATTATTTTTATAGAATTATAAATATTTATTTTATATCATTATTATATAATTATATGACATATATTCATTATATTTTTCATTATCTCATTTCATGTGAAGTGTTAGTGAAAGATGAACCACAATGCTTCACAAGGCGGTAATCAGCCACACACAAAGATGATGATTTCATTACAAATTTGATGAATGTCGAGATGATTTTAAGTTATAAAATATTGTAAAAATATCCAAATATATGGAGATTAATGATGAAATTATATTATCATTTTTTATTAGTAATTGTTTTAGGTGGATAAAGGGAAAAAATAATGGTGCTTATTGAATAAGATTACCTCTTCATATGGTATCCTCCTCAGGTTTCCACAAGATCCTTCATAAGATTGAATTAATAAATAAATTAGGGTACTAGGATAATATAATTGAAGTTGGGATGTTAATTGGTATGTTTAAAACATATTAAAAAAATTTTCAGAAGAAAATGAGCGATTAGAGTGGGTGGATTTTTTTAATTTCTCGAGATGACTTAGTTTTAAATGTTAAAATTAATTGAGTGATCCCACATTTTTCACATGTAAAAAGAATAAGTATCGGGCCTTAAACATTACATAATCTTTAATTAAATGAATAATTCACATTGAGGATCATTTTTGGTTTAGAGTTTTAGAGAATTAGGCCATAACTATTATATAACAACTTGAATATTACATGTAGACACTACTACTTAGTATCCATTTTTTTCATAAATAAAAACTCTTAAAAAGAAACATGTCTATTTCTATATTTTAGACAATATGACTTTTCCATGATCCCATCCATGACCCTATTCATCTTTATGTCCAGTAGAAAACATTTAAAAAACATGGGATGAGCATAAAAAAGCTCAGTAAGGGATACAAAAGAATGAAAACTGTTAGTTTATCAGAACAACAAGTAAACTATGAATACTTTAACATAATTAATACTTTTCACCTTTATGAAGTAGTAAATACTCTTCACTAAATAAAAGATCTTTACTTACCCTTTTTAATAAAAAGATTACCATAAAACCCATATAAAGAACACATACCAAATGAAGGTAACTTGGGACATAAACATACTTAAATGGAATAACCATATGGTCAACTTACACACATATCACTAAATAGAATATCCATACGGCTGACATCCATACCCAATGCATTGGAGGTTATAACGTAACCACCCATATTGGTATTCATGGAACCACCCATCATATGGTTTATCACATAACCACCCGTCAAATGTCCAAGTACCATCATAACACATAAAATATTACAAATATAAACATTTACTAATAACATTTCATTTGTAATCACAAGAATTAATTTCAAGATATTGAAATAATCAATCCATTTTCAAAAACCATTTAAATTTATTTTAATCCAAGTGTCCCATACCACATAGAGGATTTTAATGGAATTATAATTTTAAAACATTAATGTCCATATAAATAAATACTCAAACCCATTTTTAAAACATGGACATAAATGATAAAGTTTTATAATAATAAATCTATAAAACATTTAAAAATGATATTTTTGTTAAGGAGTTTTTTAACAAAATGAGAGACTCTAGAATACAAATAATTTCTGAATAACATTTAATAAGAAATTTATAATATCTTGAGAATAAAGGTATTCATGATATAATATGTCAGAGGACAGTATATACACCATATAAGAGTGAATTGGTGCATAACAACAATGATGTCTCAAAGGAAATGTAAATTGAGATGAAATCCATTATAAAGATGGTATCCTTAAATTAAGGATAAATAAATCTAATAATTATGTGTGAAAAAATTATATACACCCAATATAAGTGGATATTAAGTGTAAATCAATCAGATTTTATTCACACATATTCATGGGATGACATATTCAATAACCACAAGTTGAACACAAAGAAATCAAAATTGGGTTAAGATGTTCCCTTGTAAAAATTCGACAACCTAACGGCGTCACTTTAAAATTCAGAAACTGAGTTTATGAGACAGAAAAGGGTATCTCATCACTTGGACATAAAATTTACATCAATATGGATATATTAGAACATATCCCAACATAATAAGATGTGAATTAAAAGACATAACAAAAAGAAGTCTTTTAAAAAGAGGAGGCCGAAAGGTTCCCTTATCGATTTGGTAACGTAAAAAACATATGCCAAATGAATGAAGGATCATACAATGAAGATGTAAGTACCCTTAAATTAATGTATCTTACACAACGAATAAAATCATTTGCAGTACATACACCACACAAAATGATGTAGTGGCATATATAGCATGAATCTCACGGGGATAAAATGTGAGATGAAAACCCCTTACCACGTTGTAATCAATCAAGTCGTATGACCCAAAGTTAATAAAAACCAAATGAATCATATAATACCATGAAAATAATGATAATAATTATAATATATATCAAAATACATTACACAATACACCACATGCAATAAATAAGTGGTGAACAATGGAAATATCACGGAATTAAAAGTGAGATAAGAAATCCCTTACAAAAAATCGGATGCCTAACGGTGCCACATAAAAATTCCTAAAATTAATTGATGGGAGTTAGATAGGGTCTATCATAATATGAAAATAAAAATTACAGTATGGTGAATATAAAAGAACATCTTCCAACATAATAACATGGATCACAAAAGAAATGATATAAAAGAGAGTACTTGAAAAGAAAGAGAGAGATCAGATCCCTTACCTCGTGTCCAGCATGACTCGATCATTCTTTAATCTCCTGAATAATAAAATAATGTTAATTTATACTTTTTTAAGAACCTTTTTCAAGTTTATTATTCATTTTATATAACTTATTACCATGTTATAAACATTATGTAATAATTTAAGTTAATAACATTCATTTTGTTGATATTTGGTACTTGAGTCAAAAATGAACACCTTATATTTACAAGTTGTTCATGTGGTCAATATTATATTATATGCAGAATGATATTCATGATTTAAATATCATATATATATCATATATATTTATTATATAATTGTATTTATAATAGTACATAACATTTGGAGATAACAAATGAAACACATCGTTCATGGAGACGGTAAGCCGTACGTACGCAAGAATGCTACTTTCATTTCTAGTTCTTATTTTAATGGAATTAAAACATAATGATAGAAAGGTATATTATAATTCCAGTATAATATCATATATATAATATCATTAACTCTATCCTGTATACATCTCACATAAGGCATTAACGAATCACATTACTTTGAGTGGGCGGTAGTTCGCACCTCTGCTAATGAGATTATCGTATATACCCACTATGGAAACCATAGAGGCTTCATATAATTGGGAATTACAGAAGCATAAGGAAATAATAAAAATAATATATATCATATATAAATACAGTTCCATAATAATGGCCACCATGAGTGGCGGTAGGAGATAATTGAACAATCATTGTTTCGTGAGGCGTTAGTTTTCCATCCGAAGAAACATTATGTTCTTCATCCATTAGATGGAGGTGTGTGTAAGTGTAGCTCTATTAATACTCATAACGACATCATAGTATATTGAGGATACTGGTGTTGTTACAAAATAAAGGAAATAAAAAGATTTTGGGGTTGGAGAAGTAAAATAAAAGAAAACAATTTAAGAAAAATTGTTACCTTTAATTTGGGTAACTCAATTTGGTTCGAACCAATGGAATTCTTGAAGTGACTTCTTCCTAAGTTAAGGCTTCTAAGGGGAGGAGAGGGATGTTTAGAGCTTAATTGGGCAGATTTTGGATGATCCAAATTGCTTGAGTGGTTTTTGTAATTGGTTAGAAGTGGTCTCCTTTTATAAGGGAGAGGAGGGTCTCTTTAGGAAAGTGTGAAAATATTATTTTATAATATAATGATATTCGGTTGAAAATAGTCCAAAAAACATTAAGTTCGAAGATAAGATGACTCATATTCGAAATAAAATCATCCAATCAGAATTTGATATGTTTTGGATATTATTTTTCTCATTATAATCTTATTTATCTAACTGATTTATTAATGAGGTAAATACTGCATCATTATTATTTCATAAATAATTTAATTTACTTGTTGTCTAAAAATTATAAAAAAACTACAATGATGTAGTAAATATTTTTATATTTCCAATTAATATTTCTAGTAGAAAATATGACTTATATAACACCATATAAAAATTAATTACTTAAAGATATTTTTTTAATGTCAATTTTGTCTTTACATTAAATTAATTAATATAAATTGTCATTATCACACCCAAGTGGCTCAATGGGGTCCCAAAATCGACCCAAAGATGCCCATGGTCGTTAATTACTCAACCAATAACGTTTAGACAAGGGTTAATGTAATTTTGAATTATTATTATAAAGCCCCAGCCTTAAACCTTACTTAATCGTGGGTTATTACAAGATTACACATTGAGGACCTTTTCAGGTTTAGAGTTTTAGAGAATTAGATCATAAAAAGTTCATTACATTCCACAGTTAAAAAAATTGGTTACATAAAAGATAGTATTCATTTTTCCCATCACCGGAAACACATTTACAATAAAACATGGATTCATTCTTGACACTTTCTTGTCACTATCGTCATATCATATTCCATTCCCTTGATCTGTGAAAAACATTTCAAAAACATGGGATGAGCATAAAAACCTCAGTAAGGGTTATGAAAATTATGGAAAGGAAACATGAGTACATATATACATAAGAATGAAATCATAATTTACCCATAAAGCATAAGCACTTTAACATACCTCATAAAATCATGAATAAATCATAGAAATCATAAGACAGAAAGCTAACTTGAGGCATTCATAACATTCTTACGTAGAGAGTAACCCTCTTGGTTATGTTTGGAATACCCATCACCATATATTCCCTAAATCTATTTGGATAAACCTTAACGTTTAAATCCTTTGTGTTACCCAATGCATTGGAGAGCTATATCAGGCTCACCCGCCCTTAGTTTATCACGGAACCACCCGTCTTCATAACAATGCCCAAGATCCATATCATAAACATAGCATATATCTTAAGCATAAAGGAAATATAACATTCCCACATTTCAATAACAATATAACATTTTAAGATATTGAAATAATGAATCCATTCTAAAAACCATTTTCAAAACCATTTAAAACATTAATAAAGAGTTTTTTAAATCAAAGTGTCCCATACCACATTGAATATTTTAATATTTTAAACCATTAATATCCATATAAATAAATCCTTAAAACCATTTTGAAAACATGGATATTAATGAGAAATATTTATAAGATTAAATCATTTAAACATTTAAAACGATATTTTAGTTAAAGGGTTTTTAACATAATAAGAGACACTTGAATACAATAATTGAGGAATAACATTTAATAAAAAATTTATTATACCATGAGAATAAATTTATTCATGATATAATATTTCAAATGACAGTATATACACCATATAATAGTGAATTGGTGCATAACAACAATGAAGTCTCAATGAAATGTAAATTGAGATGAAATCCATTATAAAGAGGGTATCCATAAATTAAGGATAAATCAATCTCATAATTATGTCCGACAAATATAAATACACTCAATATAAGTGGATATCAAGTGTAAAATAATCAAAGGTCATTCACACATATACAAAGGATGACATATTCAATAACTACATGTTGAACCCAAATAAATCGAAATTGGGTTAAGAGGTTCCCTTGATAGCCTAATGGCATCACATCAAATTTTAGAAAAAGAGTTGATGAGAGAGATAAAGGGTATCTCATCACTTGGACATAAAATTTACGGAAATAAGGATATATTAGAACATATCCCCACAAAATGAGATGAATGTTAAAAGACATAACAAAATAAGTCTTTTAAAAAGAGGAGGGTGAAAGGTTCCCTTACAGATTTGGGTAACTTTCGAAAAGTACACCAAATAAAAGAAGGACTATACAACATAGATGTAAATACTCATAAAAGAAACTATGTTACACGAAGAGTATAATAATTTAAATTAAATACCCCTCTCAGAAGGAAATATTGGCAAATGTAGCATGAATCTCACGAAAACACAAAGTGAGGTAAAAAGCCCCTTACGAAATTTCAGCAGCCTAATGACGCCAATTAAAACTTCCAAAATGGATTGATGAGAGAAAATAGGGTCTCTCATCATATGAACATAAAAAATACAGTAAGATTAATATAAAATAACATCCCAATCATAAGAAATATGATCTTAAAACGGAATGACATAAAAGAGTGTACTTAAAAAGAAAGAGAGGGGTAGGATCCCTTACCTCGTGTCCGACATGACTCAATCATTATTTAATCTCCTGAATAATAAAATATGGTCAATTTATAATTTCTTAATGACATAATTTAAAGATTATTATTCAGTTAATGTCACATATTATATGGTTATAGTAATTGGTTAATAAAGTTAGTTAATATTAGACGTTTTTGTCGATGTTCGGTACATGAGTAAAAATCGCACTTGTTGGAAAAGAATTTTCCATGTAGTTATAGGTACATCATATCCAGAATAGTATTTACGATTTAAATATCATATATATCCAGTATATATTCATTTTATACTATTCCATAGCATTTGACGATAAAAAATTAAAAGCACTCTTCATGGAGATGGTAGGCCATACGTACGCCTGAACGCTACTTTCATTTTTTGTCATGTTAATGGCATTAAAACAAAATGAGATATATATATATTATAATTCCATAATGATATCCATAATTTAGATGTAATATATTACATATATATCCATTATATATATGTACTTATAATAGTACATAACATGTGGAGATAAGAAACGAACTGCACCGTTCATGGAGACGGGAAGCCGTACGTACGCATGAACGCTACTTTCATTTCTTTTTCTTTTATATTAAATGGAATCAAATAATAATTATTTAAAGGAATATTATAATTCTATAGGATATCATATGTAATACCATTAATTCCATCCTTTATATGTCTCCCATATGGCATTAACGAATCAAATCCCTTTGAGGTGGTTGTAGTCCGCACTTCCTAAAATGATGATATCACGTTTACCGATAATGGAAACCATAAAGGTATGCCATAAATGAAAAATAAAGAAGATTAAGGAAAACAAAAAAATATTATATATCATATATAAATATAGTGACATCTTAATGGCCACCATTGAAGGTTTTAAAATAATATTGAACAATCATCGTTTCGTGAGGCAGTAATTCTCCATCCACAGAAACAATATGTTCTTTACCCATTAGACGGAGGTGTGTGAAAGTGAAGCATGAATACTTCTTATATTAACATCCTAGTATATTTAAGATACAGTTTTTGTTACAAAAAAAAGTAATAAAAAGAGTTTAGGGGTTTGGAGAATAAAAATAAAACAAAAGAACACAAGGTAAGACATTACCTTTAAATCGGGTAACTCTCTTTGATTTGAGCTCAAAGGCTTATTTGGAAAGGATTCTGCCCAAAGTGAGGCTTCAATGATGAAAATAGGTATGTGGAGAGATGAAATGGGAAGGTTTTGGCCGATCCAAAGGCTTGAGTGGTTTGTATAAGGTGGAAGAGGTGGGGGCCTTTTATAAGAGGAGAGGAGGGGCACTCTAGGAATGTTATAAAATATTACATTATTATAAAATGATTTTCGGATTTAAAAGGTCCCAAAAGAATATATTTCGAGGATAAGTGATAAGGTTTCTAAATCCACCCATCCAATTGGTTTTTGACAAGTGTATGTTATAGTTTTAACATTATCTTTTCATTTTATTTAAATTTCTTATTAATGAGATAATCACTGCATCATCATGATATCATAAATAATTTAATTTATTTAATGTCTAAAAATTATAGAAAAAAAATTCATGATTTAGGAAATATTTTTATATTTCTAATTAATATTTATAGTAAAAAATATGTCTTGTATAACCCCATTTAATAATTGTTTTAGTAAAACAACTCGTGTTTGTGACATTTTAATTTTAACTTTAAATAAAAAGGTATTTATGTCATTTTCCAACCAAAGTGGCTCCATGGGGTCCCCAAGTTGACCCATGGATTTTCCTGGTCGGCCATGACTCATCCAATTAGGTTAGGACATTTGTATAGGTCATTTCATATTATTAAAACATTATTTTTACCTTAAACAACACTAATTACCTCTAATCGCGATTAAAACATTAAAGTTACTATTCACCAAAAAAAATATTTTAATCCCATTGAACCAAATTTTACTTCTTAATGATAAGCATGTAGGTCTTATTTTAGAAATTCAAAACACAGAGGTGGTAAAATTTCATTTAAACGAAAAATTAGTTTTTTAAGTACCACTTAGTGGTTTCACTATTCATCAAAAATTGAAGTTTTCCAGAAAAATACAAAAATTCACCCTAAGCAAAATTTGATATTCCGAATTCAAAAATGATGTCTATTTTACGAAATTCAAGAAATATAAGTTACATTAATTAATTTAATAATTAATTCCCGCTGTCAGATTAAATAGCGTGTTTTTATGAAACAATATCTATTAAAAGATGGACACTAGTTTAAGTCCAATTTCAAAGTAAATTAATTCAAATGACCACTATTGGATTAAATGGTAAAAATATATTATAATTGGACTTTAAAAATAATTCAAAAGATAATATAATCATATAAATAAATTAGATTAAAAGAGGATTTGAATTAAAATACAACATTTTTCACTATTCCTAAAAAAATGAACTTTATCGGGAAAATACCAAAAGTTTACACAAAGTAAATTTTGATGTCCCGATTCTAAAGAATAATGTTATTTTGTCAAATATAACACATAAAATTGTCAAAAAAGTGGATTTAAAAGAGGTTCTCCATCAAAAGGTAGTTAATCGACCTTTTAAGGAATACTAGAATGTTTACGCTTAAAATTGGATTCATTCGCATTTTTAATCCTCTATCATTTATTGTAAAAAGTAAAAATATATGAAAAACATATATAATCATTTTTTAGTTAGTTCTGTTCATTACCTCCACTACTACTACTAGGCGTTAACTACCATTTAAAATAATATTAGTTTATTATTAGAGTGCAAGGTAAGATTCCCAAGAAACTCGTTGTTGTGTATTGGGTGCACCATCGAGCATAGCATCCCCTTTAAAGTAATATTAATAATTTATTCACATATATGGATTATTGTGACAATGTAATATTCTTTATTTACTTGGGGTGTTACATCCTTCCCCCCTTTTGGGAATTGCGTACTCGCAATTTTAAAATTTGGCTTCGAAACTTCATTGAAAATCCCACATCGGAACAAGAGTCAGTAAAACAATCACTTTAAAATAAAGAAAGAGAAGTATAAAGGTCACCTGAGTTAACCCATACTAGGATTACAAGTATGAAAATATGGATATGGAGGAGAAAACAACGGGTCAGGTTTTGATGGAGAGTGATAGTAAACATGTCAAAGAGAAAGTTAACCATAAAAAAATCACAAACTTATGATGGGTTAAATGGTATTCGATTCCCCAGTAGGAAAAGTTAACATTCAACATTTTTGTTTTAAGTTACTCTTCATTGAGGAATTTATTTTTGAGCTTAACTATATCATAATGAAACATACTTACTTGTCACATAGAATTTCAGCATTTACTAGATTCTTTAATCAAACTCATATTTTCTCCAAAAGACGAGTATTTAGGAAGACTTGTTCGCATTAAGAGTACTATAATAAACTTCTTGAGAATCACCTAATCCACAAAATAGAACTATATAATTCCCATGTATTTAGAAAAAATCCAAAAGCAAAATTGTTAGTATGGATCAGATAATCCACAAAAGTATAATCCTTTATAAAAAGAAAATCTATTCTTATTCTCCAATATTTGTCCAAAAAAACTCCATAGCTCAACGAAGACCATTCGATAAACGATTGTCCCTAAAATTATTCAAAGTAAACCAAACTAATATTGAAACCCAAATATTTGAAGGATTTAATCACATAGTCATCCAAGGTACAAATTCACTTTTATCTCCAAATAATATAAGTTGCTCTAAAATTCTCATATTGAAAAGTAATTAACCTAATCACATATCCTCCATGACAGATTAATCATTTCCATAGATGATCCAAAATAAACTTACTCTTGATTCCTAAAAACATATAACTAAAAATAATTATTCAAACTAACTAGGTACTTCACGTAGTTCAGTGGTAGGAGATAAATACCAGTCGCACTTTGGTTGTGGGTTCGATTCTCGTAGCTTTGTCCGACGCGACGGGTTGTCACACGGTCTGCGTGTTGTCATTTTTTCAAAACTATATAATTCTTAAAACATTCCCCAAAACAAGATAAAATCTTCAAAAATAATCATAACATATTTTAACATCAATTTTATCTCATGCATTTCATTTTCCATCAAAATATATAACAACCCATGATTACCTCAAAAGTAAGGATCATATAAACCCTAATAGTTACCATTATAATTATTACCTGAACTTCCACATAGATTGGTCATTTTTTACATGATGCATTACAGAACATACCAAGGTTCAAGTGGTTGATCATGAATCCTTGATAGCTGGTTTAGAACAACCATGAGTTTCCTCATTGAATCCCCCATTTCATCCAGTCTCTTAGTCAGAGAACCACCATAGTTTCCTTGAAACCTATTGTCACTTTGGTGCCTACTAGATCCATCCATTCACTAAAAACAGAAATGTCGGTGTGAGTATATCAACAAAACCATCATGTACTAATGAAAAAAAATATACTTACTCATTCACTTTATCTAAAAACTATGACTCTTTCTGAAATCCTAACCATTATGGTAATTTCACTAATGCTAAAAGAATACCCTAACCTCTAAAGGTATCTAAACCGACCTCTGATACCAACTATAATGCCCCAGCCTTAAACCATAGTTAATCTTGAGTTATTACAAGATTACACATTGAGGACCTTTTCAGGGTTAGATTTTTAGAGAATTAGATCATAAAACATTCATTACATTCCAAATTTAAATTAAGTGGTTAAATAAAAGATAGTATTAATTTTTCCCATCACCGGAATCATCTTTAAAATAAAACATGGAATGATTCTTGACACTTCCTTGTCACTATCATCATATCATATACCATTCCCTTGACTTGTGAAAAACATTTCAAAAACATGGGATGAGGATAAAAATCTCATTAATGGTTATAAAAAGTATGGAAAGGAAACATGAGTACATATATACATAAGAATGAATTCACACTTTACCCATAAAGCATAAACACTTTAACATACCTCATAAAATCATGAATAAATCATAAAAATCATAATACATAAAGGTAACTTGAGGCATTCATAACATTCTTAAGTAGGGAGTAACCCTCTTGGTTATGTTTGGAATACCCATCACAGTATATTCCCTAAATCTCTACGGAGAAACCATAATGTTTAACTCCTTCGTGTAACCAAATTCATTGGAGAGCTATATCGGGCTCAAGCGCCCTTAGTTTATCACGGAACCACCTGCTTCATAACAATGCCCAAGATCCATAACATAATCATAGAACATAACTTAAGCATAAATGAAAGATAACATTCCGACATTTCAATAACAATATAACATTTTAAGATACTGAAATAATGAATCCATTTTAAAAACCATTTTCAAAACCATTTAAAATATTTAATAAAGATAATTTTAAATAAAAGTGTCCCATACCACATTGAAGCTTTTAATATTTTAAACCATTAATATCCATATAAATAAATCCTTAAAACCATTTTGAATACATGGATATTAATGAGAAATATTTATAATATTAAATCATTAAAACATTTAAAATGATATTTTAGGTAAAGTGTTTTCAAAAAAATGAGAGACACTTGAATACAGTAATTGAGGAATAACATTTAATCAAAAAATTACAATATCATGAGAATAAAGGGATTCATGATATAATATTCCAAATGACAGTATATAAACCATATAATTGTGAATAGGTTCATAACAACAATGAAGTCTCAATGGAAATGTAAATTGAAATGAAATCCATTATAAAGATGGTATCCTTCAATTAAGGATAAATCAATCTCATAATTATGTCCGAAAAATATAAATAAACCCAATATAAGTGGATATCTAGTGTAAAATAATCAAAGGTCATTCAAACATATTCAAAGGATGACATATTCAATAACTACATGATGAACCCAATGAAAAAAAAATTGGGTTAAGAAGTTCCCTTGACAGCCTAATGGCATCACATCAAATTTTAGAAAAAGAGTTGATGAGAGAGATAAAGGGTATATCATCACTTGGAAATAAAATTTATGGCAATAAGGATATATAAGAACATATCCACACATAATAAGATGAAAATTAAAAGACATAACAAAATAATTCTTTTAAAAAGAGGAGGGTGAAAGGTTTCCTTACCGATTTGGGTAACTTTCGAAATGTACACCCCATGAAAGAAGGACTATACAACATTGATGTAAATACTCATAAAATAAAGTATTTTACATAAAGAGTAGAATAATGGATAGTACATACACCACTCAAAAGTAAATATTGGCAATTGTAGCATGAATCTAACGAAAACAAAAAGTGATATAAAAAGCCCCTTACGAAATTTCGGCAGCCTAACGATGCTAATTAAAACATACAAAATGGATTGATGAGAGAAAATAGGGTCTCTCATCATATGAAAATAAAAAATACAGTAAGATTAATATAAAAGAACATCCCAATCATAAAAAATATGATCTTAAAAGGGAATGACATAAAAAAGTGTACTTAAAAAGAAAGAGAGGTGCAGGATCTCTTACCTCGTGTCCGACATGACTCGATCGCTCTTTAATCTCCTGAATAATAAAATTTGGTCAATTTATAATTTCTTAAGGACCAAATTTAAATATTATTATTCAGTTAATTTCACATATTATAAGGTTCTAATAATTGTTTAATAAAGTGAGTTCATATCAGACGTTTTTGTCGATGTTCGGTACATGAGTAAAAATTGAACTTGTTGGAAAAGAATTTTCCATGTAGTTATAGGTACATAATATCCAGAATAGTATTTATGTTTTAAATATCATATATATCCATTATATATTCATTTTATACTATTCCATAGCATTTGGAGATAAAAAATTAAAAGCACCGTTCATGGAGATGGTAGGCCGTACGTACGCATGAACGCTACTTAATGGAATTAAAACAAAATGAGATATATATATATTATAATTCCAGATTTATATCCATCATTTAGATGTAATATATTACATATATATCCATTATATATATGTACTTATAATAGTACATAACATTTGAAGATAAGAAATGAAATGCACCGTTCATGGAGACGGTAAGTCGTAAGTACGCATGAACGCTACTTTCATTTCTTTTTATGTTGTATTCAATGGAATTAAATAATAATTATATAAAATTATATTATAATTCCAGTAGTATATCATATGTAATACCATTAATTCCATCATTTATACGTCCCACATATGGCATTAACGAATCAAATCACTTTGAGGGGGCGGTAGTCCGCACTTCCTAAAATGATGATATCGCGTTTACCCATAATGGAAACCATAAAGGTATGCCATAAATGAAAAATAAAGAATATTTAGGAAAACATAGACATATTATATATCATATATAAATATAGTGACTTCTTAATGGCCACCTTTGATGGTGTTAAAATAATATTGAACAATCATCATTTCGTGAGGCAGTAATTCACCATCCATAGAAACAGTATGTTCATTAACCATTAGACGGAGGTTTGTGAATGTGTTGCTTGAATAATTCTTATAAAAACATCCTAGAATATTTAAGATACATGTTTTGTTACCAAAAAATTAATAAAAAGAGTTTAGGGGTTTGGAGAAGAAAAATAAAATAGAAGAACACAAGGGAAGACATTACCTTTAAATTGGGTAACTCTCGTTGATTTGAGCTCAAAGGCTTCCTTGGAAAGGATTCTGCCCAAATTGAGGCTTAAATGATGAAGAGAGGGATGTGGAGAGATGAAATGGTCAGGTTCTGGACGAGAAAAAGGTTTGAGAGGTGTGTGTAAGGTGTTAGAGGTGGGGGCCTTTTATAAGAGGAGAGGAGGGGCACTCTTGGAATGTTATAAAATATTACTTTATTATAAAATTATTTTCGGATTTAAAAGGTCCCAAAAATGATATATTTCTAGGATAAGTGATAAGGTTTTTAAATCCACCCATAAAATAGGTTTTTGACAAGTATAAGTTATAGTTTTAACATTATCTTTTTATTTTATTTAAATCCCTTATTATTGAGGTAATCGTTGCATCATCATGAGGTCATAAATAATTTAATTTATATAATGTCTAAAAATTATAAAAAAAATATAATGATGTAGGAAATATTTTTATATTTCTAATGAATATTTATAGTCAAAAATATGTCTTGTATATACCCATTTAAAAATAGTTTTAGTAAAACAACTCGTGTTTGTGACATTTTAATTCTAACTTTAAATAAAAAAGTATTTATGTCATTTTCCAAACAAAGTGGCTCCATGGGGTCCCCAAGTTTACCCATAGATTTTCCCAGTCAGCCATGACTCATCCAATGAGGCAATGACATGTGTATAGGTCATTTCATATTATTAAAATATTATTTTTACCTTAAACCACACTAATTACCTCTAATCGCGATTAAAACATTAAAGTTTCTATTCACCAAAAAAATTATTTTAATCCCATTGGACCACATTTTACTTCTTAATAACAATAATGTAGGTATTATTTTAGAAATTCAAAACATAGAGGTTTTAAAATATCATTTAAACGAAAAATCAGTTTTTAAAGTACCACTTAGTGGTTTCATTATTCATCAAAAAAATTTAGTTTTCCAGAAAAATACCAAAAATTCCCCCTAAGAAATATTTGATATTCCGAATTAAAAAATTATGTCTATTTTAAAAAATTCAAAACATATAAGTTAAATTAATTAATTTAATAATTAATTCCGGCTGTCAGATCAAATAGCGTGTTTTTATGAAACAATATCTATTAAAAGATAGACACTAGTTTAAGTCCAATTTCAAAGTAAATTAATTCCAATGACCACTATTGTATTACATGGTAAAAATATATTATAATTATACTTTAAAACTAATTTAAATGATAATTGAATCATATAAATAAATTAGATTAAAAAGCAGTTTTGAATTAAAATACAACATTTTTCACTATTCCTTAAAAAATGAACTTTATCAGAAAAATACCAAAAGTTTACACAATGTAAATTTTGATGTCCTGATTCCAAAGAAGAAATTTATTTTGTTAAATATAACACATAAAATTGTAAAAAAGTTGATTTAAAAGGGGTTCTCTATCAAAAGGCGGTTAATCGACCTTTTAATGAATACTAGAATGTTTATGCTTAAAATTTGATTCATTCACATTTTTAATCCTCTAACATTTATTGTAAAAAGTAAAAATATTTGAAAAACATATATAATAATTTTGTAGTTAGTTCTATTCATTCCCTCCACTACAACTTCTAGGCGTTAACTACCATTTAAAATAATATTAGTTTATTATTAGAGTGCAACGTAAGATTACAAAGAAACTCATTGTTGCGTATTTGGTACACCATCGAGCATAGCGTCCCCTTTAAAGTAATATTAATATTTTATTCACAAATATGGATAAATGTGAAAATGTCATATTATTTGTTTACCTGGGGTGTTACATCCTTACCGCCTTTTGGGAATTACGTCCTCGCAATTTTAAAATTGGGCTTGGAAACTTCATTGAAAATCCCAAATCGGAACAAGAGTCAGTAAAACAATCACTTTAAAATAAAGAAAGAGAAGTACAAAGGTCACCAAAGTTAACCCATACTAGGATTCCAAGTATGAAAATATGGATATGGAGGAGAAAAAAAATGGTCATGTTCTGATGGAGAGTGATAGTGAACATGTCTAGGAGAAAGTTAACCATAAAAAAATCACAAACATATGATGGGTTAAACGGTATTCGATTCCCTAGTAGGAAAAGTTAACAGACAACATTTTTGTTTTAAGTTACTCTTCATTGAGGAATTTATTTTTGAGCTTAACTAAATCATAATGAAACATACTTACTTGTCACATAGACTTTCAATTTTTACTATATTCCTTAATCAAACTCATATTTTCTCCAAAAGACGAGTATTTAGGAAGACATGTTCGCATTAAGAGTACTATAATAAACTTCTTGAGAATCACCTAATCCAAAAAAGAGAACTATATATTTCCCATGTCTTTAGACAAAATACAAAAGCAAAATTGTTAGTATGGATCAGATAATCCACAAAAGTATAATCCTTTATAAAAAGAAAATCTATTCTTAATCTCCAAAATTTGTCCAAAAAAACCACATAGTTCAACGAAGACCATTCGATAAATGATTGTCTATAAAATTCTTCAATGTAAACCAAACTAAGATTGAAACCCAAATATTTGAAGGATTTTATCACACAGTCTTCCAAGGTACAAATTAACTTTTATCTCCATATAACATAAGTTGCTCTTAAATTCTCATATTCAAAAGTAATTAACCTAATCACATATCCTCCATGACAGGTTAATCATTTCCATAGATAACCCAAAAATAAACTTACTCTTGATTCCTAAAAACATATAACTATAAATAATTAGTCAAACTAACCAGGGAATTCACATAGTCCAGTGGTAGGCAATAAATACCAGTCTCACTTTGGTTGTGGGTTCAATTCTCGTAGCTTTGTCCGACGCGACGGGTTGCCACACGGTCTGCGTGTTGTCCCTTTTCCAAAACTATATAATTCTTAAAACATTCCCCAAAACAAGATAAAATCTTCAAAAATAATCATAACATATTTTAACATCAAGTTTATCTCATGCCTTTCATTTTCCATCATAATATATAATAACCCATAATTACCTCAAAAGTAAGGATCATATAAACCCTAATGGTTACCTTTATAATTATTACCTGAACTTCCACATAGATTGGTCATCTTTTACATGATTCATTACAGAACATATCAAGGTTCAAGTGGTTGATCATGACTCCTTGATAGTTGGTTTAGAACAACCATGAGTTTCCTCATTGAATCCCCCATTTCATCTAGTCTCTTAATCAGAGAACCACCACAGTTTCCTTGAAACCTATTGTCACTTTGGTGCCTACTAGATCCATCCATTAACTAAAAACAGAAATGTCAGTGTGAGTATATCAACAAAACCATAATTTACTAATTAGGAAGATATACTTACTCATTCAATTTATCTAAAAACTATGACTCTTTCTGAAATCCTAACCATTATGGTAATTTCACTAATGCTAAAAGAATACACTATCCTCTAAAGTTATCTAAACAGACCTCTGATACCTACTATAAAGCCCCAGCCTTAAACCTTACTTAATCTTGAGTTATTACAAGATTACACATTTAGGACCTTTTCAGGTTTATAGTTTTAGAGAATTATATCATAAAACTTCCATTACATTCCAAATTTAAGCAAAGTGGTTAAACAAAAGATAGTATTATTTTTTCCCATCACCGGAAACATATTTAATTTAAAACATGGATTCATTCTTGACACTTCCTTGTCACTATCATCATATCATATACCATTCCCGTGACCTGTGAAAAACATTTCAAAAACATTGGATGGGCATAAAAAGCTCAGTAAGGGTTATAAAAAGTATGGAAAGGAAACATGAGTACATATATACATATGAATGAAATCATACTTTACCCATAAATCATAAACACTTTAACATACCTCATAAAATCATGAATAAATCATAGAAATCATAAGACATAAAGGTAACTTGAGGCATTCATAACATTCTTACGTAGGGATTAACCCTCTTGGTTATGTTTGGAATACACATCACAGTATATTCCCTAAATCTCTTTGGAGAAACCTTGATGTTTAACTCCTTCATGTTACCCAATTCATTGGAGAGCTATATCTGGCTCACCCGCCCTTAGTTTATCACAGAACCACCCGTCTTCATAACAATGCCCAAGATCCATAACATAATCATAGAACGTAACTTTAGCATAAATGAAAGATAACATTCCGACATTTCAATAACAATATAACATTTTAAGATATTGAAATAATGAATCCATTCTAAAAACCATTTTCAAAACCATTTAAAACATTTAATAAAGAGATTTTTAAATCAATGTGTCCCATACCACATTGAAGATTTTAATATTTTAAACCATTAATATCCATATAAATAAATCCTTAAAACCATTTTTAAAACATGTATATTAATGAGAAATATTTATAAGATTAAATCATTAAAACATTTAATACGATATTTTAGTTAAAGGGTTTTTAAACAAATGAGAGACACTTGAATATAGTAATTGAGGAATAACATTTAATCAAAAAATTACAATATCATGAGAATAAAGGGATTCATGATATAATATTCCAAATGACAGTATATACACCATATAAGAGTGAATTGGTGCATAACAATAATGAAGTCTCAATGGAAATGTAAATTGAGATGAAACCCATTATAAAGATGGTATCCTTAAATTAAGGATAAATCAATCTCATAATTATGTCCGAAAATTATAAATACACCCAATATAAGTTGATATCAAGTGTAAAATAATCAAAGGTCATTCACAAATATTCAAAGGATGACATATTCAATAACTACATGATGAACCCAAAGAAACCCAAATTGGGTTAAGAAGTTCCCTTGACAGCCTAATGGCATCACATCAAATTTTAGAAAAAGATTTGATGAGAGAGATAATGGGTATATCATCACATGGACATAAAATTTACGGCAATAAGGATATATAAGAACATATACCCACATAATAAGATGAAAAATTAATGACATAACAAAAGAATTATTTTCAAAAGAGGAGGGTGAAAGGTTCCCTTACCGATTTGGGTAACTTTCGAAATGTACACCCCATGAAAGAAGGACTATACAATATTGATGTAAATACTTATAAACCAAATTATGTTACAAAAATAGTAGAATAATGGACAGTACATACACCACTAAAAAGTAAATATTTGAAATTGTTGCATGAATCTCATGAAAACAAAAAGTGAGATAAAAAGCCCCTTACGAAATTTCGGCAGCCTAACGACGCCAATTAAAACATCCAAAATGGATTGATGAGAGAAAATAGGGTCTCTCATCATATGAACATAAAAAATATAGTAAGATTAATATAAAACAACATCCCAATCATAAGAAATATGAGCTTAAAATGGAATGACATAAAAGAGTGTACTTAAAAATAAAGAGAGGTGTAGGATCTCTTACCTCGTGTCCGACATGACTCGATCGTTCTTTAATCTCCAGAATAATAAAATTTCATCAATTTATAATTTCTTAAGGACATACTTTAAAGATTATTTTTCAGTTAATTTCACATATTATAAGGTTATAATAATTGGTTAATAAAGTTAGTTCATATCAGACATTTTTGTCGATGTTCGGTACATGAGTAAAAATCGAACTTGTTGGAAAAGAATCATCCATGTAGTTATAGGTAAATCATATCCAGAATAGTATTTATGTTTTAAATATCGTATATATCCATTATATATTCATTTTAGATTATTCCATATCATTTGGAGATAAAAAATTAAAAGCACCGTTCATAGAGATGGTAGGTCGTACGTATGCATGAACACTACTTTCTTTTTTTTTGTCATATTAATGGAATTAAAACAAAATATGCGATATATATATTATAATTCCAGAATGATATAAATCATTTATATGTATTATATTACATATATATCCATTATATATATGTACTTATAATAGTACATAACATTTGAAGATTAGAAATGAAATGCATCGTTCATGGAGACAGTAAGTCGTACGTACGCATGAACGCTACTTTCATTTCTTTTTCATTTGTATTCAATGGAATTAAATAATAATTATATAAAGGTATATTATAATTCCACTAGGATATCATATGTAATACAATTAATTCTATCATTTATACATCCCATATATGGCATTAACGAATCAAATCACTTTGAGGGGGCGGTAGTCCGCACTTCCTAAAATGATGATATCGCGTTTACCCATAATGGAAACCATAAAGGTATGCCATAAATGAAAAATACAGAATATTAAGGAAAACATATACATATTATATATCATATATAAATATAGTGACATCTTAATGGCCACCTTTTAAGGTGTTAAAATAATATTGAACAATCATCGTTTCATGAGGCAGTAATTCGCCATCCATAGAAACAGTATGTTCTTTAACAATTAGATAGAGGTTTGTGAAATTGTAGCTTGAATCCTTCTTATAACAACATCCTAGTATATTTATGTTACTTGTGTTGTTACAAAAAAAAAGTAATAAAAAGATTTTAGGGGTTTGGAGAAGAAAAATAAAACAGAAGAACACAAGGGAAGACATTACCTTTAAATCGGGTAACTCTCTTTGATTTGAGCTCAAAGGCTTCCTTGGAAAGGATTATGCTTAAAGTGAGGCTTCAATGATGAAGATAGGGATGTGGAGAGATGAAATGGGTAGGGGCAGGCTGAGCCAAAGGCTTTAGAGGTGTGTGTAAGGTGGTAGAGGTGGGGGCCTTTTATAATAAGAGAGGAGGGTCACAGTAGTAGAAAAATGGGTTTTAACGTCGATTTTTTTTATTTTCGACGTCGGTTTCTAACCGACGTCGAAGTCTCCGACATAAATAATATGAATTTTTACGTCGGTTTTGGTAAAGAGACGCGAAAAATGAATAACATTTGTTTTTTGGTGTCAGTTTTGTAAAAAACCGTTGCTAAAAAAACTGCTTCATATCATTTTTTGGCATCGGTTTTCATAAAAACCGACGTGAAAAATTAAAAAAATAGTTTTTGCATCTGTTTTTAAAAAAACTGACGCCATAAATGGGAAAAAATATTTTTGGCGTCGGTTTTTATAAAAACCGACGCCAAAAGGAAATTTTTTTTCTATGTTTCAGATCATTTCTTAATCTTTGATTTGATAGGTTGTGGACCTAAAACGGAGTTATGGTTCAAAATTTATCACCGTTAGATGTTGAACCTATCAAAGTTTTGATTGATACAACTCGTTTCAAAGAAAACATGATAAACATAAATTAAAATCATATACACTAAATGAAATAAAATAATAATAATACATCAGACATATTTCAATGGTTTTAGGGGCTTCCATATAAACGATATGTTTTTAATCATCATATAACTTGTATTTAGAAATGAGAATGAATCATCATTGTAGGAAAGCTAATCGAGTTGTTTAGAAATGAAGGATAATAATAATAAAGAAAAAAAATGAATAGAATATGTATTGTGTCAAAATTAACGATTGAGGTCGCATTGAAATATTGATTGAATCGAAGATGTTGAAAATGATGAACGAAGGAGATACTGGATATATATATAGTAAACTGAAATATTTTCAATTGCGTTGTACGAAACTGTAGGCGGGATTTTAAAAAGTTAAATGCGAGTTGTGAAAAAAAATTGAAATTCTGATCCCGCGTAACTCTTTGGCGTCGGTTTTGTTTGTAACCAATGCAAAATAGTATTTACATTGATCTTTTGGCGTTGGTTGTTTAGAAAACTGATGCCAAAAATGTCAATTGATAGCCATTTTGGCGTCGGTTCTTAAAAAAACCGACGGAAAAAACTAAAAAATATATATTTTGGCGTCGGTTTTTATGAAAACTGACACCATAAAAGTGTTAAAAAATATATTTGGCGTCGGTTTTCTAACAAACTGACACTAAAAATTTAAAAAAAATTACTTTTCGCGTCGGTTTTCATAAAAACCGACGCCAAAAACCAAAAATAATTTTTTTGCGTCGGTTTTTAAAAAAACTGACGTGAAAAGTTAAAATATATTTTTGGCATCGATTTTTATGAAAACCGACGCCAAAATTTTTTTTAAAAAAATACAGCGTTTTAGATATTTCTCTAATCTTTGATTTGAATGGTCGTGGAGAAAAAACGGAGTTACGGATTAAAAGTTATGGATGTCAGAAGTTGACCTTCTCTAAAAGAAGTCTTAAAGAGGTTCAACTTTCAAATGCCATAACTTTTAATCCGTAACTCTATTTTACCTCCACAACCAGTCAAATCAATGATTAAGAAATTATCTAAAACACTGTAATTTGTTTTTGCATTGGATTTCATAAAAACCGACGCCCAATTTTTTTTTTGTTTTTGGCATCGGTTTTTAAAAAAACCGACGCGAAAATTAGTTTTTTAAAAAAAAAATTAGCGTCAGTTTGTTAAAAAACTGATACCAAAGATTTTTTTTAATCTTTTATGGCATCGGTTTTCATAAAAACCGACGCCAAAATATATTTTTTTTCGTTTTTTGCGTCGGTTTTTTAAGAACCGACACCAAAACAATTTTTTCCCCTTTTTGGCATCGGTTTTTTAAAAAACCGACACCAAAAATTCACCGCAAAAATATTTTACATCGGTTTATAAGAAACCGACATCAAACTGGCGACGTTAAAAATCATTTTTCTACTAGTGGAACTCTTGGAATGTTATAAAATATTACTTTATTATAAAATTATTTCCGGATTTAAAAGGTCCCAAAAGGATATATTTGGAGGATAAGAGATAAGGTTTTGAAATCCACCCATCCAATATGTTTTTGACAAGTATTAGTTATAGTTTTATCATTATCTTTTCATTTTATTTAAATCCCTTATTAATGAGGTAATCGCTGCATCATCATGATGTCATAAATAATTTAATTTATTTAATGTCTAAAAATTATAAAAAAAACTATCATGATTTAGGAAATATTTTTATATTTATAATGAATATTTATAGTTCCAAAATATGTCTTGTATAACCCCATTTAAAAATTGTTTTAGTAAAACAACTCGTGTTTGTGACATTTTAATTTTAACTTTAAATAAAAACGTATTTATGTCATTTTCCAAACAAAGTGGTTCCATGGGGTCCCCAAGTTGACCCATTGATTGTCTTGGTCGTCCATAACTCATCCAATGAGGGTAGGACATGTGTCTAGGTCATTTCATATTATTAAAACATTATTTTTAACTTAAACAACACTAATTACCTCTAATCGCGATTCAAACTTAAAACTTACTATTCACCAAAAAAATTATTTTAATCCCATTGATCCACATTTTAATTCTTAATGACAACCATGTAGGTCGGATTTTTTAAATTAAAAACACAGAGGTTGTAAGATTTCATTTAAACGAAAAATCATTTTTTTAACTACAACTTAGTGGTTTCACTATTCATCAAAAATTGATGTTTTCCAGAAAAATTCCAAAAAATCACCCTATGCAATATTTGATATTACGAATTCAAAAATGATGTCTATTTTACAAAATTCAAAACATATAAGTTACATTATTTAATTTAATAATTAATTCCCACTATCAGATCAAATAGCCTGTTTTTATGAAACAATATCTATTTAAAGATAGACACTAGTTTAAGTCCAATTTCAAAGTAAAGTAATTCCAATGACCACTATTAGATTAAATGGTAAAAATATATTATAATTGGACTTTAAAACCAATTCAAATGATAATCTAATCATATAAATAAATTAGATTAAAAAGTGGTTTTGAATTAAAATACAACATTTTTCACTATTCCTTAAACAATGAACTTTATCGGAAAAATACCAAAATTTTACACAAAGTAAATTTTGATGTCCCGATTCTAAAAAAGAATTTTATTTTGTCAAATATAACACAGAAAATTTTCAAAATGGGGATTTAAAGGAGGTTCTCCATCAAAAGGTGGTTAATCGACCTATTAAAGAATATTAGAATGTTTACGCTTAAAATTGGATTCATTCGCATTTTTAATCCTCTAACATTTATTGTAAAAAGTAAAAATATTTAACAAACATATATAATCATTTTGTAGTTAGTTCTGTTCATTCCCTCCATTACAATAGCTAGGTGTTAACTACCATTTAAAATAATATTATTTTTTTATTAGAGTGCAACGTAAGATTCCCAAGAAACACCTCGTTGCGTATTGGGTACGCCATCGAGCATAGCGTCCCCTTTAAAGTAATATTAATATATTATTCAAAAATATGGATAAATGTGAAAATGTCATATTCTTTATTTACCTGGGGTGTTTCAATTATAATATTCTTTTTAACATGAATTAACTTATTTACCTTTAACCGCGGTAAATAAAAGTCAAAAGATACTATTCACCAAAAAATATTTTCATCTCAATGAACCACATTATACTTCTTGATAACAACCATGTATGTAGGATTTTTGAAATTCAATTCACAGAAGTGGTAAATTTTTATTTAAATGAAAAATTCAGTTTTTTTAACGACCACTAAGTTGTTTCACTATTCATCAAAAATTAAAGTTTTCCAGAAAAATACCAAAAATAAGCCAAAGATATATTTGATATTCCAAATTCAAAAATTATGTCTATTTTTACAAATTCATACTATAGAAGTGGCATTAATTAATTTTGAAATTAATTCCTGTTATCAAAACAAATAGGGTGTTTTTGACGAACAATAACTATCAATATATTGATAATTGTTTATGTCCAATTTCAATGTGAAATTAATTTTAATAAACAACATTGGATTAAATGGTAAAAATATATTCTAATTAAACTTTAAAACCAATTAAAAAGATAATATAACCATATAAATAAATTATTTTAAAACACTATTCTGAATTAAAATACAATATTTTTCACTTTCCATTAGAAAATGAAAATTATCAGAAAAAATCCAAAACTTTACACAAAGTAAATTTTGATGTCACCATTCTAAAGAAGGATTTTATTTGGTCATATAGAATGTATTAAAGTGACCAAATCCAGATTTAAAAAGGGTTCGCCATTAAAAGGTTGTAAATCGGCCTATAAATATATATTATGCTTAAAATTAGATTCATTCATATTTTAAGCCTCTATCTTTTTATTGAATAAATGTAAATAAATTTAACAATTATGTATAATAATATTGTAGTTATATTTTTTAATTCACTCCAATACAACGGCTAGAGTTAACTACCATTTCAAATAATAAAATTATATTATTAGTGTGCAACGTAAGATTACAAAGAAACTCGTTGTTTTGTATCGGGTACGCTATCGAACATAGAAACTTCTTTAAAGTAAAATTCATATTTAATTCACAAATATTAATAAATATGAAAAGGTCATATTCTTGATTAATCTATAATGTTACATATTTCCCCCCTTTTGGGAATTGCGTCCTCACAATTTTAAAATAGGGCTCGAGAACTTCATTGAACGCCCCACATAGAAAAAAGCGACAATAAAACTATCACTTTCAAATAAAGGAAGAGAAGTAAAAAGGTTAATCGAGACAACAGATACTATGATTCCATGAAAACATGGATATGGAGGAGAAAAAAATCAAGTTCTGATGGATAGTGATAGAAACCATGTTTAGGAGAAAGTTAACCACCAGATAATCACAAACTTGTGATGGGTTATGCAGTCTTTGATTCCCAAGTAGGAAAAGTTAATGGGCATGTTTTTTTGTTTAAAGATACTTTTTTTGAGGAGTTTTTTTATGAGCTTAACCAAAAACATAAGGAAATATACATACTTGTCATGTAGACATTTATCTTTTACTATATTTTTAACACAAACTCATATTTTCTCCAAATGATGAAAATTCAGGATGACTTTTTTCACGTTAAGAGTGCTATAATTAACTTTCAGTGAATCACATAATCCACAAAAGATGAACTATATATTTCCCATGTCTTTATATATTAACTAAAACCAAAACGTTTAGTATATGATCAGATAATCACCAAAAGTATAACCCTTTATCAAAAGAAATACTGCTCTTAATCTCCAAAATTTGTCTTAACAGAACCAAAAGTTCAACAAAGACCATTCAATAAAAAATTTCCCCTAACATTAATCAAAAGTAATCCAAACTTTGATTGTAACCCAAATCTCATATAGTTTTTATTACATAGACTTCCTAGATACATCTTTACATTTATCTACAAGTAACACCAGTTAATCATAAAGTCTCATATTGAAAATTAATTAACCTAATCACATATCCTCCCTGATAGGTTAATTATTTACATAGATAACCCAAGATCAACTTTTCTTAATTCATAAAATCATCTAACTAAAAATAATTTCTCAAACTAACCTGGGACTTCACATAGTCCAGTGGTAGGTAATAAATACATGTCGCACTTTGGTTGTGGGTTCAATTATCCCAGCTTTGTCTGATGCTACGGTTTGTCACATGGTCCATGTGTTTTCGTTTTTTCAAAAACTATATAAATTTATAACATTCCCAAAAAGTGAAAAATTCATCAAAAATACCAATAACATATTTTAACCACAAAGGTTATCTAATAGCTTACGTTTTGCATCCCGAAATGTATTAAATGGTAATTGCCTCAAATTCAAGGATCATATAAACCCAAATGGTTCTATATAACTATATCCACAAAAGAGAAGATAATTATTCCATGAATAAAATTTTCATATATCAAACATCAGGGTTACACATACAATAAAAAGCCTTCTAATATAATCCCATCATTAGAAGAGCCTTATTACTTTAAAGCATTTCACCATCCTAAATTCTACCATAACTCTTGAATCCCTTATATGTTGACTTCTTAATAATTCAACATTCTTCATGATCCATTAAATATTCCTTTCCAAAATATTATGAAATAATTATTTCCTAAAAAGAAAATCATGAATCATATCCTAATATTTCAATAATAGGAAAACATATGTTTAAGAAATAATCCATTCCTTTCAAAGGTCATTGTCAGTTTCTTCATCCTCAATCAGAATGGAATTAGGTATTGGTAAACAAATATTTGTATGATCCTGGTGATCCCATTCTGAAAACTTCTTCATAGGACATGTGTTTGCATAATGACCATGTACACCACATTTAAAACATTCAAATTGATCCCTCAGAAAGGACTTCATTCCCTTTCCTAGGGTCAACTAGATGCTTCCTTTTTCTAGGGTAGGTTCTTGCTTTATGACCTTCATTTCCACAGTAATAGCATCCTTTGGTCCATTTGAATGATTTCCCTAGGTGTTCCTTTCCACATCTTCAACACATAGGTTTTTGAACACACATACCTTTTTTATTATTACCTGAACATTCGTAGGGATTTGTTTCTCCCATATATGATGCCTTATAAAGATCAATAAGGTTTAGGTGGTCAATCATGACTCCATATAGTTGATTGAGAATAACTACCAGTGTTCTCATGGCAGCTCCCATATCATTCAGTTGCTCATTCAGAAAACTGACATAATTTTCTTCACATCCACTGTTACTTTGGTTCCTGCCAGATCCATCCATTTACTAAAACCAAATCGGTCAGTGTGATTATATCAGTAAAATAATCATATAATATCTTAGGAGGAGGATAAACACTATGATATACTTATTCATGTTATCTTAAACTCATTCACTTTATCAAAAAAACTATGACTTTTTATGAAATCCTAACCATTATGGTAATGTCAGTTATGCTTAAAGAATTACATAACCTCTAATGTTATATAAACTGACCTCTGATACAAACTATAGGGACCTGACCTCAAAAATTACATAATCTTGAATTAAATGAATAAATCACATTGAGGATCTTTTTTGGTTTAGAGTTTTAGATAATTAGTCCAGAACTATTACATAACAACTTGAATATTACATGTAGACACTACAACTCAGTATCTATTTTTTTTCATAAAATAAAAACTCTTAAAAATAAACATGTCTAGTTCCATATTTTAGAGAGTAGGACTTTTCCAAGATCCCATACTTGACCCTATTCATCTTTATGTCCTGTGGAAAACATTTCAAAAACTTGGGATGAGCATAAAAAGCAATGTAAGGGATACACAATGAAGGAAAACTATTTTTTTTCAAAACAATAAGTAAACTATAAATACTTAACATAAGTAATACTTTTCACCTTTATTAAGTAGTAAATAATCTTCACTAAAGAAAATATCATTACATACCATTTGTAAAAAAAAGATTACCACAAAACCCATATAAAGAACACAGAACATATAAAGGTAACTTGGGACGTAAAAATAATTAAATGGAATAACCATACGGTCGAATTACACATATATCAGTAAATGGAATAGCCATACGGCAGACTTCTATACCCAATGCATTAGAGGTTATAACGTAACCACCCGTACTGGTATTCATGGCACCACCTGTCATATGGTTTATCATTTAACCACCAGTCAAATGTTCAAGTACCATCATTACATATAAAATGTTACAAATATAAATCTTGCTCTAAAACCATTTCATTTTCAATCACAAGAAGTAATTTCAAGATATTGAAATAATCAATCCAGTTTCAAAAACCATTTTTTTTAATCAAAGTGTCCCATACCACTTTGAGGATTTTAATGGAATTATAATTTTAAAACATAAATTTCCATATAAATATTTAATCAAAACCACTTTTAAAACATGGACATTAAAGATAAATATTTAGAATAATAAATCATTAAAACATTTAAAAATGATATTTTTGTTAAGGAGTTTTTTTAGCAAAATAAGAGACTCCTGAATACAAATAATTGTTGAATAAAATTTAATCAGAACTTTATAATATCATGATAATAACGTTATTCATGATATAATATGTCAAAGGACAGTAAATGCACCATATAAGAGTGAATTGGTTCATAACAATAATGATGTCTTAAAGGAAATGTAAATTGAGATGAAATCCATTATAAAGATGGTATCCTTAAATTAAGGATAAATCAATCTCATAATTATCTGTGAAAAATATAAATACAAACAATATAAGTGTTTATTAAGTGTAAAACAATAAGAGTTCATTCACACATATTCATGGGATGACATATTCAATAAACCCAAGTTGAACCCAAAGAAATCGAAATTGTGTTAAGAAGTTTCGTTGTAAAAATTCAACAACCTAACGACGTCACTATAAAATTTAGAAACTGAGTTGATGAGAGAGAAAAGGGTATCTCATCACTTTGACATAAAATTTACATCAATAAGGATATAGAATAACATATCCCAACAAAATAATATGTGAATTAAAAGGAAAAACAATAATAAGTCTTTTAAAAAGAGGAGGGTGAAAGGTTCCCTTACCGATTTGGTAACTTACAAAACATATGCCACATGAAAGAAGGATCATACGATGAAGATGTAAATACCCATAAATTAATTTATCTTAAAAAAATAATACAATCAGGGATTGTACATACACCACACAAAAGGAAGTAGTGGAAAATATAGCATGAATCTCAGGGGATAAAAAGTGAGATGAAAACCGTTTACCACGTTGTAATCAATCAAGTCGTATGACCCAAAGTTAATAACAACCAAATGAATCAAATAATACCATGAATATAATTTTAATAATGATAATATATATCAAACGTCAGTACCAAATACACCACATGCAATAAATAAGTGGCGAACAATGGAAATCTCACAGAATTAAAAGTGAGATAAGAAATCCCTTACAAAAATTCGGCAGCCTAACGGGGCCACATAAAAACGTCAAAAATTAATTGATCAGAGTAAGAGGGGATATATCATAATATGGAAATACAAATTACATTATGTTGAATATAAAAGAACATCCTCCAATATAATAACATCGATCATAAAAGAAATGATATAAAATAGAGTACTAGAAAAGAAAGATAGAGGTCGGATCCCTTACCTCATTTCCGACTTGACTCGATCGTTCTTTAATCTCCTGAATAATAAACTAAATTTAATTTATAATTTCTTAAGAACCTTTTTAAAGTTTATCATCCCCTTTATATAACTTATTTCCATGTTATAAAAATTATGTAATCATTTAAGTTAATAACGTTCATTTTATTGATATTTGGTACTTGAGTGAAAAATGAACACCTTATATTTAAAAGTTGTTCATGTGGTCAATAGTCCATTATATCCAGAATGATATTAATAATTTAAATATCATATATAAATCATATATATTCAGCATATACATGTATTTATAATAGTACATAACAATTGGAGGTAAGAAATGAAATGCACCGTTCATGGAGACGGTAAGTCGTACGTACGCATGAACGCTACTTTCATTTCTATTTCTTATTTTAATGGAATTAAAACATACTTATACATAGGTATATTATAATTATAGTATAATATCATATATAATATCATTAACTCTATCCTTTATAAATCCCACATAAGGCATTACTGAATCACATCACTTTGAGGGTGCGGTAGTCTGCACTTCCTCTAATGAGATTATCGTATTTACCCACTATGGAAACCATAAAGTCTTGATATAATTGGGAAGTACAAAAGCATAAGGAAATCATAAAAATAATATATATCATATATAAATATATTTCCATCATAATGGCCATCATGAGAGGCGGTAGGAGATAATCGAACAATCATCGTTTCGTAAGGCGTTAGTTTTTCTTCCACAGAAACATTATGTTCTTCATCAATTATATGGAGGTGTGTGTAAGTATATCTCAAATAATTCTCATAAAAACATCATATTATATTGAGGATACTGTTGTTGTTACAAATGAAAAGAAATAAAAAGATTTTAGGGGTTGTAGAAGTAAAATAAAAGAAAACAATTTAAGAGAAATCGTTAAATTTAATTTTGGTAACTACCATTGGTTTTAACCAAAAGACTTTTTGAAGTGCCTTCTGCCTAAGGTAAGGCTTCTAAGGGGAGGATAGGGATGTTTAGAGCTTAATTGGGAAGTGTTTTGGTGAGACAAATGGCTTGATAGGTGTATGGAATTTGGTAGAAGTGGTTTTATTTTATAAGGGAGAGGTGGGGCTATTTAGGAAAGTGTGAAAATATTATTTTATAATATAATGATATTCGGTTTTAAATAGTTAGAAGATCATTAAGGTCTAATATAATATGGCTCATATTAGAAATAAAATCATCCAATCAGAATTTTACAAGTATTGGATATTATTTTAATCATTATAATCTTATTTATCTAAATGATTTATTAATGAGGTAAATACTACATCATTATTATGTCATAAATAATTTAATTTATTTGTTGTCTAAAAATTATAAAACAAATACCATGATTTAGGAAATCATTTTATATTTTCAATGAATATTTATCGTAGAAAATATGACTTATATAACACCATATAGAAATTATTTACTAAAATATTTTTGTTAATGTCAATTTTTTGTTTACATTAAATTAATTAAACTAAATTATCATTATCACACCCAAGTGGCTCAATGGGGTCCCAAAATCGACCAAAAGATTCCCATGGTCGTTAATGACTCAACCAACATGGTTTCGACAAGTTTTAAAGTAATTTTGAATTATTATAATATTCTTTTTACCTTGAATTAACTTATTTACCTTTAACCGAGGTAAATAAAAGTCTAAAATCACTATTCAACAAAAAATATTTTCATATTAATGAACCACATTTTTCTTCTTGATAACAACCATATATGTCAGATTTTTTGAAATTCAATTCACAGAAGTGGTAAACTTTCATTTAAATGAAAACGTCTGTTTTTTACACTACCCCTAAGCGGTTTCACTATTCATCAAAAGTTGATGTTTTTCAGAAAAATACAAAAAATTCAGCCTAATCTATATTTGATATTCAAAATTCAAAAATGATGTCTATTTTTTCAAATTCAAAACATATAAGTGGAATTAATTAATTTTAAAATTAATTCTCGTTATCAAAACAAATAGCGTGTTTTTAAGAAACAATAACTATCAAAAGATTGATACTTGTTTATGTCCAATTTCAAAGTGAAATTAACTCCAATGACCAATATTGGATTACATGGTAAAAATATATTCTAATTACACTTTAAAACCAATTAAAAAAATGATATAACCATTTAAATAAATTATATTAAAACATAGTTTTGAATTAAAATACAATATTTTCTACTATTCATTAGAAAATGATCTTTCTCTCAAAAATTACAAAAAATTACACAAATTAAATTTTTAAGTCCCCATTCTAAAGAAGGATTTTATTTGGTCATATAGAATGTATTATAGTGACCAAATATTGATTTATAAAGGGTTCACCATTAAAAGGCGGTAAATCGGCCTTTAAATAAAAATTATGTTTAAAAATAGATTCATTCATATTTTAAGCCTCTAACTTTTTATTGGATAAATTAAAATACCTTTAAAAATAATTTATAATAATATTGTAGTTAGTTTTGTTCATTACCGCCAATACAACGGCTAGGAGTTAACTACAATTTAAAATAATAATATTATATTACTAGTGTGCAACGTAAGATTTCAAAAAAAACTCGTTGTTGCGTTTCGAGTAAGCTATCGAACATAGCAACCTCTTTAAAGTAAAATTAATATTTAATTCAAAAATATTAATAAATATGAAAATGTCATATTCTTCATTAATATGCGATGTTACCAAAAGAGTCAAACATTGTCCATTATGGAACATTAGATGATATATTGTCAAAATATGGTATTCAAATAAATTTAATAAATGTTTATATTTTATTGTTTTCTTTGTCTATTTATTTAACCCCATGTAAACACATTTTTATCATAACTGCATTAATTAATGTGTTTTCTTCAATCACTATATATTTTGATCAATGATTATGTATACCTTATTAGAAATTAAAAATTGTAATTATTCTAAAAATTGAATCCATTTTTAGAAATTTTATTTTTTGAAGTGGAAAATATTAATTTGATATAAATTTTTCATATCATCGATTCTTGCTACTGTTCATGAGGATTCCACTAATAATAAACACTATCATATCAATTTATTGATGATATTTTTGTCCTTGTACTAGTTTGTGTAAATAGTAATTTTGGACCCCTTCTTGGTAATTTTTAAGTCTTATAGTAGGAAACTTTTGTTGGTTTGATCAAGGTCAACTCTGATTGAGCCTCATGACGAAATATAGGGCCCTTCAGTTATGGATATTCTTTTAGTAATCATTATGGATAGGTCCTTGGATGATTTTAGGGTTATTTCTGTATTTCATCCTCAATTGTGGTAGGGATGATGAGAATTATCATTACAGTAGAGAAAGTACAAAATTGAGGATGGAACAAAATCTGTCTTGGAAGTGATTCTACATTTTTTGTGTCTTCCATCAGGATGGGATCATGTCATTTATCATGGAAGCTCACCAATAGATGGATCAACTTCCTGGATACTCCTTCCTTCGTCGAATATATTATCACACATCTCTACCGAGAGGCCAATGCGGTGGAAGATGGTCTTGAAAATAATGGTTTCAAAGGCACTACATTCTTATGGTATGATCAACTACCTTACGATCTCTTGCCTTTGTTGTGGTGGGATCTTGGTAAATCTACCATTTTTAGAATTATCTATGTATAAGTCTTTTTTTCTTAATAAACGAGCCATGATTTTCTGGGCAAGGTCTCATCTTACTATTATAAAAAATTAAAAAAAACCAAAATATTCAACAAAATGTAATGTTGATATTATTATATAAAAATGAATTTAATTTTAAAATTAAAAATTTCTATATTTGGTAATAATTATGTTTAAATAATACGTATGAAGTGTGGTAATGTTTAAATTAAAGAGTATCACTTTTAAACCCAGTGTGCATTACAAGCTCTTGATGAAATTAAATTTACTATAAAATCAATACATCATAAAGTCTTGAGGTGTAACATACATGGTCTCAAATCATATTCATTAGCAATAAAATAATTGTCGGTATACTGTTTTAACATTATACAATTATTTTAGATTAATATTTTATAATATAATAAATTTAACTTCTCATTACAATACACATCAATTTTTAAAAATGGTGTTTATAAAACAATCTATTTTAAAAAGTTATTATTCTCAATATTATCCCATTAAAGATTATAATTTATAATTTTTTTATTATTATGTATCAAACGATTATTTTAAAAAATAAAAAATATATAGAAATTTAAATACATTTTTTATAATAATGAGTTTTGAAAATTTATTTTTTTCTAATTTTTTTTATATTTTACTCTAAATTTTATATTTTAAAAATGGTTAAGATTTTATTAAAATGTATCTTAATGTTATTTATTAATTATAATAAAATATATATCGGTTTTTTTAAATTTCTTGATCAATGTGATTTAATATATTTAGAAATATATTTATTTAAATTAAAATATATACTCAAATCAAATGGGGTAAAATTGTAGACAATTAAATTAATTTTAAAATAAAAATATTAATCTTTGATAGAATAAAATATGGTGTGGTATCATTAATATAGTCACAAATCAATATATAATTTCAAATGATAAATTATCCCCACTATGATTGATGAGACTATAAAACTAATTTTCACTCGTTATAGGAATAAATTACTTATTCACTTGTTATAAATAATGGTATCAAATATATATCCTTATTAGGTTATAATAATTATGATTCTGATGAGAAATATTTATTTGATGATTATTTTAATTATCAAGTAATCATCTAATTAATAATAATTTGTTTTGATAATAATTTTAAATATATTAAAAATCTACAATATGTGTCTTATCCTTTAAAACATTTATTTTATCCCAAAATACATTCAGTTAAATTACATTTTCAAATGATAAATAATATAGTATAAACTAAATATCCATAACTTTTATCGACTCAATATTAATATAATTTTTTCCAAAAAAATTACCTAAAATGATCCTGAACATTTTCAAAATATTCAACAACAAAAAATACATATAAAATATAATCTAATAGTTTAACATAACCTTCATAAAAAAAAATATTAATCACAAAACAAAAAATATATACATTTTTAATATATATTCAAAACAAATATTAGTCAATTTCAAAAATATCCTTAATTTCATTAACATCAAATTACTTTTTAATTCCCTTTGTTTACCAAAAATACATTCACAAATCTTATGAAACTATATCTGAATTATAAATTATTACCTTAATATCAAATGGAATGAAAATTATAAGCACTCTGTATACTATAATCATGAATTATTCCAAATTTGCAACAAAAATTTTCTTAATATTTAATTAATAGGCATAAAATTTATTCAAATCAAGAAAAATTGATATATACACTCTTCATCTAATGATCGTTCTTAAACAAATTAAACCATGATGGTATCAAAAAACCATAAATCATCCTCATCTAAAAATATAAGGACCTGTATGGTTTTTCAAATAGTTCTATGATTGCCTCTTTCCCATATTTGTAATATTGCATCTGGTATAAATAACATATCCTTTACTAACTAGCTTTTATATCAACTGATGTGACTCAAACCTGACCATAAATAATTACAATATCAATAATATATATTGAGTACCTTGAATTCCTAAGAGAATTTATAGTTTTAGTTTTAAGTAATTGGGAAAAATATTTAACTAAACAAAACAATATCTCATAATATAGAAAACATTCCCATTAAACCAATAATTAAGTATTTTACAGTAAGACATCAACAACTGAAATAAAATTCTGAAGTGATGACACCCTTCTATGAATAACAAAAATTAAAATCTTCCTTATATCCTCTAAAATATAATAATTTGAATGGATAAAATCATAATTTGATTATGGGAAAACAAAATAGATAGTAATCAATGATCATAATGGAGAATAATCTAATCAAATATATATAAAAGATAGTCATTGTATGTGAACATATCATATTAAAATAGTATATAATTAATCTAGGATCATTATTTATAAACAAAATGATTTTTCTATAAGACATGATTGAATAATATATAACCTCATATAAAATAAACTGTATTCCTTTAAAAATAACATAGAAACATATTATAATAATCACTAGAAATGAAATATTGCATAGTCTTGTGGTATAACATAGAAATATGACATTGTAATAAGCTTAGGAAATAATAACATACATTATGGTAAGATACCCTAAAATTAATAAAAAATTGGATCATTCATTGCCACCTTTTCCCATGGTATAGTGGATTGATAATTTTTTTATATTCCCCAAATATATTAATCAAAAATAACAAGATGTTTCCCATAATCTATCAACCATCAAAAACATTTTCCAATTTAGTCTCATGATATATAAACCATTAACCATATATTTTTGGAATCCGTAGGACACAAAAAATCATAATATATTAAACTGTAAAAAAAGTTTTCCCATGAAATACATCATACATACTATCATGAAGAGAAATAGTTGAATAAAAAGGGAATTCATAATATTTTCCAAAATTATTACATGACATGAAATTATGAAAGATTATTTCAGAAATATATTTTTAAGGAAAAGAAATAGTGTAAAATCATGTATAGGTTGATCATGGACATTATTCCTTGTGTGTTAGATCATTTTAGGATTCAATGTAAAATTTAAATGAAATTATAAAAACAATATTCATAAATATTTTTGACATTGCTTAAAAAATTAAAAAACAAGTTACATAAAAAAATTCATTTAAAGTTGATAAAATAGGTCAATGAAAATAAATATTAATATGAATCCTCAATATTTTATCCCTAAATGGAGATGATGTTGAAGATAAAATATATATACTAAAATAAAAAATACGGAAAAAAAACTGAAATCAAATTATATAATCATCTAAGAAATAATCATTTTTTTCAAGATGTATAAATATATATTAAAGGGAACATAAATTTATTCTGAAAAAATTTAAAACGTAAATATAATGAAACACTTATATAAATAGTTATAAAATTGGGAAAATTCATTCAGATGTATAACATAAAAACTGTCAGTTTGTACAATTTTTTATTCAAGGAGAGAAAGGATCAGTTTAAAGAATTTTCAAAATATTACTATTTTAAATAGTTCTAATAGTAGTAATATATTTTTTATTATTTTCATGAACAATTTTTTCTGTATGGATAGTAAAATTAATGATACATTGTAAATAATATATCATTGATGTAAAGTAACCAACTGAAATTAAATGAATTATTCTCAATAACGTCATATTTTTATAGGGAATAAAATCCGTTAATGATGAATATTATGATGAAAAGTCATAATTTATCTAGAGATAATGATAAAATAAGAAATATAATATTTTAATGAAATAAAAAATTATAATTATATGAGAATAAAAAAATTTACCCACTGAAAAATAAAATTGAGTAACAAAAACCTTACTTCATTGGTGACCACTGATTTTAAATCAATTTAAATACGGAATATGAAAAGAAACATTAAATACCCTGAAAAAACGTACTAATGATAAAATATATCAAATAATAAGTACACACAACCTATAAATGAAAATCTGTTTATAATATTAAACATCACTCGATAAAGGAAATCTAATATTACAATCCCAAAGGCAAGATTGTGACTTAGCCAACTACTCGATATAATGATGTAAAATAATATATGAATATTAAATAATTTATTTTGTAAATTTACACATATTTCGTACATATTTTATTAATTATTCTTATTTCATCATTCTATAGTGAATAATTATTTTGAGTTCATATTGACCCTCGAATTCATGTATTTTAAAGCCTTATATTATTTTTTTGGAATAATAATTTCATTCTTCCCATCATGTAATTGAATTTTTAACATATATAATATTTATAGTAATTTAATTGATGTTAAATATTGTTTTATTATGTTTTTGGTTCATTCCATGGGAATTTCATGTACAAATTTTGAAGATGAAATCAATAACATGCTTGTTTCATCAATCTTTTTGGAATAATGGATAGTATTGTTTAAAATGTGTTAAATAATAGTATTATATTTTTTTTAAAAATCATTTTCTATATAATAAAAAAATTTCCCAGAGATGATTATTTTTTCTCATAAATTTATTATGTAAACGTTTTGATGTCATTTATATAGGTGGTAATACACACCCTAACAAGGAATGTTATAACAACTGAATATGTGAGAACATCGTATTATATAGTATAAAACACTTTTATAGAATATTAATTATTTTTTGAAAATATTTTTTCAATAAATAATTTTTTCAAATATATAAATGTAAATTATTGAATGAAAAATAATTATATGATGTCATTTTATATTCACTTAGATTCTTTCTTGGTTCTAAATGTTTTTTTCATTCTATTTTTACCCAATTCCAATAATTTATAAAAATATTAATAGGGAACGAAATATAAAAGTGTGTATTGTGTAATTATAACATTAGGTGTCTCTTATTAAAGGATGTAGATGTTTCCTTTCACAAAGGAGAGGGGTGAAAGTTTTTCAAATATAGATTTTAGATTATAGAAGGAATTTCATTATCCTATTAATTAGATAAAAATACATAATCAATGAATATAATATGATATTTTTACAATAATAGCCTCACAATAAATTTAATAATAATTTAATGATATTTTGTGACCTTATCTATTGATTTTATAATTTCACCTTTTTTCCTTTATTATGGTCACTAATTTTTACCTTGACAAATAATACATATGAATTATATTATAAATATTGATTTTAAAATCAATATTTTAATCATTATCATTAGTTCTCTATCTAACATCTATTTTTCATTTTTTATAATAATTTTTTATTGTTTTTTAATAAACTTGCGTTAAATATAATTATTTTTAAGGAATTAGATTTTTTTTCAGATAATAAATTTCAAAAGTAAAACATTCAAATCTCAATGTTATTATTTAAATAAAAAGTTGAAAGTCACATTCCAGTCTTTTAAAGGCAATAACTAGCATAAAAATTATATTTTGTAAATATTTTTTGGAAAATTAATCACTATATTTTAAAACAGGACATATTAATTGGACATTAATGAATCTAAATGAAACTTGGAAAAATAAATATTAAGCATCAACCTAATTATATTTACAATTGTGGTTTCTTTCGAGTAGATATATTATATATAGATATTTATATTATTTGGAAGAAAGAACTCATGTCGCATCCACAATGTTGTTTTGTATTGCATGTTAAACTATTAAAGTTAAATATCATGTGCACGATTTACCTCTATTACTCAGTGGAAATATAATAGCATCATCAAAAAATTAATCATCTAAATGATTATCAGTGAAGAAAAAACAAAGATAAATAAATTATGAAAACATATATATGAATACCATATTCAGATCCTGAAATGATAATGTGATGGAATGTTAATGTTGATAGAAGATAAATATATTGAAATTAATGAATAATTTATAGTGACAAATAATATGATGTAAATGGAAAAATATTTTTCCATGATATAATTAAATATCATTTGGAATTTAAAAATTGAATCTACAATGTAAAAATACAAAAAAGTATTCAATGTAATCAAAATGTTTTTATTAACATTGGGTATGTATATAACGGAATATAACACCACTCTAATATCATTTTTTCAACATCAATTAGTTATATAACTGATTTTAAAACCCAATTTGAAAATAGATAAAAAAATTATATAAATTTATGATGTTAAAACCCTATGGGAAATAGTTTTGACTATGATTATTTAATAATGGATGTAGAAAATCCTATTTTTTGAAGAAAAATATTTTGTATCATTAAATCAAATATAGGAACCAAATTATAAATATATTAATTCACATGATATTTTATTATAATTCAAATAAAATATTTATGTTTTATTAAACCATATAATTATCTGAATGGAATATTTTAAAAATGTAAAAAAGAGAAATTTTCCAAAAATGGTTTTTTATTGGATTAAAATTTTACCTAGTGTCCAAAATGTATAACAGATGTTTCCAAATTAAATATATTTCTATTTAATGAAATATTTTAACACTATGATAATATAAATTAGAAAAAATTAAATTTAATTACTAGGTGATTTATATATGATAATGAGGTTAAAAAAGATTCAATATTTCTAAATATAAATTTTTATTTAATTTAATAAAATTTCATCCTTTGTAAGGAAATCCTAAAATATTACTCGATGTAACATTTTGTAAAATGAATCTAAAATGGTGTTCATTATATAATATTTTAAATCTTATATTAATGATGTAAATGTTTTCGAAAAATAAAAATGATAAATATTTATTTTAGGAAAATGAATTCTTAAAAATTATTTTTTTTTCTTTATATTAATTGAGTTTAACTGCTAATTCGATAAGTTTAAAGTAATTTCTTATACATTAAAACTTTTTTTAAAATTTTCAATTAAAATTATCTATTTAATTTCTTATAATAATACATAAAATGTTAAAAAAAATGAGTTACTTGAAAAATATGATATTTTTAATGTGAGGTTACCATAATGAGGTCCCATTAACTTTCATTATCTATTTATTAATTGTGATAATAATATATCAAATCATTTTTAAAATTTTTAAAAAATTATAATGCATTAAAATAAATTTATAGAGTAAATAATTTTAATTATTTATTATATTTTTGTTTAGTAGATGAGTAACTATTATTTTCATTTCTTTAAAGACAATTCGAACTATACTGTCATAATATGATAATGCTAATAATGAATTAAGATAAAATATATATTAGTTTTATTAGCTTAATGTGACAGATGATACAATATATTCAAAAGAATATTTTCTTAATAAGATATATGTACACAAATCACCTTGTGATACATTTTTTCCCATTAAATAAATTTTGTCCCCATAATATTAATTTATATCAGTTCCTCAATGATTTTTGGGTATTATTAAGAGTCATGACTACAGATGTTATTTTTAGTGATAAATAAACATCACAATATATAGTATGAATAAAAAACTCATTTACCCTATAACAAGAATAATATTTTATTAAAAAAATCCATAACCATTTGTGAAAAATATACATAAATGGTGGTTTATAAGAATATGGGAATTCAAGATACATGGATTTCTCAAAATAATTTTTATGATTTTGTACTTAACCAAATTTGAAAAAATAATTTTTATGAGGGAAACAAAAATTAATATGAATAATCAACCACAATTTTAATATCTTTTACCAATTTTAATTTAATCCAAAATAAATTCATTTATACTATTTGTTCAAATTATAACTCTTTTTAAAATTCATAAATTTTCTTATTATTAAACAACTTATTAATAGTAAATTATTCACTTAAAATCATTGACAAAAAATTATAAAAATTATTTAGACAACATTATAAAATAAAAATAATGGAAAACTATGCAATTATGTTTCCATTTAACCTATATCCTCAAAACACATTTATCCTCTACTGATCTATGTACACTATAATCTTATATACTTCACTTTGATAATGTTTTTTACTAAAATTACTTGATTTTAATTGAGATAATTTTTTCATATTTTCCAAATTTATCTACATTAAATTATTAAAATAAATTAACCCTTGTTATTCAATTAAATATAAATAAATTGGAATAAATTCACATTAACCACTAAGTGTTGTCTATGCCAAAATATTTTATTCTTCCAAAAACCCAATAAATGATTTATTAAAATATAATAAATCCGTAGAAAATTCAATAACATATGACCTCTAAAGTATATCTATCCCAATTTATATATGATAATCATTATTCATATTAATTAATAATCATTTATGAATGTCAAAAGTTATCTTTATCTTTGATCTTTTCATCCTATATTGTTTTCTAATCACTACTCTCATTCAAACTGAGGTGAATCAGACTCAAAATTCTAGATCATGGGACAATTATATATTTATATAATCATTGCCTAATAACAATATATTGGAATCAATCATAAATATCCATATTTTAAATTTCAATAAAAATACAGAGTTAGTTATAGATGGTAGAACTTTTACGATTAGTGTTTTAATAAATTATAGAAAACTATTAACTGAAAAAACACAGAATCTATCAAATGGACATCAATAAAACATAAAAAATTATTCAATAATTTATAATATTTATAAATTAAATTTCTAAAAATTCTCCACTCATGATACTCATCGAGTCAAATTATATGTAATATTCTTCTCCATATCTATACGAATAGAAACAGAATAAAGGGTGACCATAAATTCTCTATAAGGGTAAACCTAAGTGGTAATAATCCTATATTAAAAAGGAACGATAAATTTTAAATTTTTGTAACACATCTATATTTTAAAATAATAACATTGTATTTGATAGTGTATTTGAAACAAAACATCGAGTGTAGACAACCCCAAAAAAATATTTTTAAAATTTCAATCTATGCGATAACATGTTAAACACAAAACCCTTAGTCTAAATAAGTAGAAATATAATATTGAATATATAAAAACCATTAAATTTTAATTTAGTAATAGATATTATTAGATTATTAAAAATTTCTTTTTTACTAATTAGAAATAAAATAGGAATCATCTTTAAAAAAATAAATGTTTTCTAGAAAAAATTTTTTAAGAGGAGTTTGTAATGCTTTGTGAACATAAATTTAAATTAATATTAAACACTCATAGGAAAATTATTTTAAATAAACACAAATCATTTTTTAAATAAAAATATAGAAATTATATTGGGGTTATCATTTTTGATATTTGTGAAACATTCCATTTCTCAATGAGACGTGAAAAATATTGTATTTAAATTGAAAAACTATTTTTTATTTATAATGTTTATAATAATAAATTAAATATTTAATTGTTTTTAAAGAATCATTAGTTATATTAAATATTTTTTAATATACTCTATTTCATTATAGTCAATTTAATGTTGAATTTTGATATAAAATATGGTGATCTTTGGAACATTATTTCTTTGAAACCCTACTTCTCGTCGTATTCATAGTATTTATTTTAAATTAATATTTTGAAATTATGCCACTGTAAATTTAAAAAATGGAATAATTATTTTTAATCATCATTATTTATATTTTATAATAAGTTTAGATAAATTTTTAACCAATATGAAAAGTGAATAAAGTAAAAATCATTTACATGAGTTAATTTAAAAAAGGTTTTACTAAGTGGTTGAACTAAAAATATAATGGTTAAACTGAATGAATTCGTGTGTAAAATATATTGTATAGACATATTTCAACTCCACATAGTATAATTATCTATAATAACAAATTTTGAAATCTAATTTCATGTAAAAACATGGTTACACATTTTTCATTTCAAATATTACATGTGTACGACTCACCTCACTTTTAAAAGGCCATCAACTCTCCTCTCTTCTACATACCTTCACACTCTATTGGTTCATCCATTAAATAACTTAATAAAATTCCATATTATATACCATCAATCTATAATCCCTATTTTTTATTAATCCCACGTAGATCATATTTTTTATTGTAAGCCTAAGGTGCTTACTAGAAGAATAGATAAGGTTCTTCAATAAGTGTTTTTATTTTATTTGTCCCAAAACCTCCATAATATTAATTTTCATGATTATTATATAATAAAATATATATAATACATATAATAAGAGATTATTATAATAAAATCATAACATATTTTCAACCATGCATCCCTTAAATGGGTTTTGAAATCATCATTTGTTTTAATGGAGGTCTACCACCTCACAACCCAATGTAATTCATTTTCCATTTCCTCTTCTCAAAGTTAGGTATAATGATGAATATAAAGTATATATATGAAATATATAACCATAATATAACTATAAATTCATTATATCATATATAAATATATATACCATTTTTAAATTCTCTATGGGATGTGACAACATCATTCGTGTGTATGGTAGACACCCACATCATGAAGTTATGTGACTCGTGTCTTACAAACACATTACCTGGAAAGTAATATGGATAATGTTTGTAAATTTTTTTGATATAAATTACATCATTTTGATAAATATGATGATAAATATAGTATCATGTTTCCAATAATATAATAAATAATGTTTTTTCATACCTTTTGACTCACTTAAAGATGATAAAATCATTCGTGTATGTGTGGACTATAATATTTGAAAAGCATTGTGACTCAATTTTAATGATCACACCACATGGATAATATATATAACTATATTTGAGGAAATAATAATTTATTTATTATATAACTATAATTATTTAAATATTATCTTTTACTTACCACATTTCTATAATGATTGTGTAAAAATGAAAGAAGAACGCAATTATATGTATGACGTACTATCTCTATGATCGTACCATACATCATTTCAAAAAAAAATTAGTTATTTATTTTAAAAGTAAAATTGATGTATAAATATTATAATTTTATTATTATTGATATTATAGTACTATATTATATGGAAAATAATAAGAAACTCATGAAGAAACAAGCATGAGAAAACAAGGTAATTAACACCCAAAATACTAAAAAAGAGGAATGGTTATAAACGGAAGGGTGAACATATGTTATAAAATAATGATATATTATATATTGAGTATTAATATGTATTTTAATGAATTCAATAACATATTTAAATACAATATTAATTATTTTAAGGAATGATGATTAAAATGTATTTGTAAGGTACGGGATTTTGTAAATAAATAGTCTTTCACTGGGTTATAATTCTACTTAATTGGTTATGTGATGATATGTTTATGTTTGTAATAAAATTTCATTATATTATTTCATATTTAATCTTGTTTTATATGTAGTTAATCTTTTTACACATAATTAATATTTTTATTAATCCACACTTCAATCATATGATCTTTGTAATGGACATCATCTCCATTTTTCTTCATTAAGTAAAATTTCCATGTTATACAACAAATTTCATTTATATTATATACATACTAATGGTTTTACATTTAAAATCATGAGTACTTCATATGTCATGGAGATTTTTGTTTCAATTTGAATTATATCATCTCTATGGTTCGATAAGAAAATTAACAAGTTGTAAAGAATTTTATAACTCAATTTCATTTCATTTAGTCATATTTATTGATTACTGTCATTGATACACTAATATAATGTGGGTAATGAAATTTAATCATCTTAATTTTAATTTCAATTCTTTTATGTTCATTTATAGTTGGTATACATAATCTTTTCATTCACGTTTTATCACTTAATCATTGTAATCATTAAAATGGCTTATCTCACAATATCATTCTAATCATCATTATTTATTTTTGACTTTTGGTTGACGGTAATTATATAATAATTATATAACAAGACAATAAAATATTATTCTCTTATGGTTATTCATGATTTTTTCATATAATAATACAATTATTCCACTTACTGGTACGTATAATGATTGAGAAGATGATATATTGAAAATATGACTTCATTTCGTTTATCAGTCAAAAATATCTCTTAATCCAAAAAATGTTCCTTATAAATGTTTTAAAAAAGTTTTCTAGCCTTCTCAAAATTATATATTAAACAAATAGTTTCATATTATATATTTTTAACTAAAAGTTCCCAATAAATATTTATGTCATTTAAAAAACAATTAATCGTATTATTTTATTGAAAAATAGAATGGAATATTGGTTTTAATGTGTTTGACATGAAAAGAATTTTGATCCATTGTGACTGCTAAAATATTTTTAAAAATAATTAATATTTTTCGAATATTATTTTTAATTTAAATTTTCTTCAAAATTTTATCTCACAATTTGGTTTTAAAATAGTGTTTTCAAAATGAAAAGGATATTTTCTTCCATAATGTTTGTAATTATAATTTTATTGTATTTTTTATAATAAATGATAGAAACCCTTTATTATTACTCTAATGTTTATATGTTTTAATGATATAATAATAATTATTTCGTTAGATGGTTTATCATTAGTTTAACTTTTTAATGTTTTGGCATTCATTTTGTTGATTAATTTTTACATTTATTGCATTCCACTGAATTATTCACTTTTGAGTAGACACCATATTTTAATAAACAAGAATATAATTTATTATGGATATTATTATTTCATAAACTATTTCTCAATTTAACATGTGGTCTATTATATAAGGATTTATTTGATTTTTTGGAAAAATATTAAAAATCCTTATTATTACTTTAATATGAACATTTAATTGTAAGGAATGCTATTAATGAATTAAATAGATTATTCAATAAATGTGGAATGATTTGGATATGAATATGTATCCGGAGTCCAATGGTATATATCCTCTTAATTTAACAGTACTTTCTTTAGTTGAATCAACCATCTTGTAAAAAATTAATTTTTCATACATGATTTGTTTGTTTCGAGTAGTTTTAAAATGTCCTGAGGACAGATCATGTTGGTAGAGGTAAAATGTTACCAAGACATTACGTCAAATATTTATTACATTTACTTTATTAGGAATCATGTTATTATTATCTTTTATGTTTTAACAATAATATTCTATCTGTATGAATTTCATTTTCAGGTACTAGTTAAATGGAATGTGTTTTCATTTATTTATCAATCCATATTTATTATTCCTTATCCAATTATGAAAGTCATATTATTGATTAAATTGAATTTATTTTCAAATATATACTTTAACATATTAATTATTATATATGATAATTATATATTGATAATTTACCTGGATAAAAATCACCATCATTTTATTAATTACATAAAATATATATTCAATTAATTAAATTTACATACTGATTATTCCTATTAATTCATGATTGATTCTATTGTACTTAACATTAATTAGATTTTTTATCAACCTTATTTTTTTCATTCCCTTATATCCCAGGAAGTGTACTATGAATTATCTGTATGAAAATTTTATACGGGGAAATGTTATTTCCAAAAAATATAATTCATATTTTTGGTATTTAAATTTAATTCTATACTCAGTTAATTTTTTACTCTACCAACACTAATAAAGTATTTGGTGCATCTATATGTAATTTATTTTAAATTATTAAAATATAATGAAGACATTGACTCTAATATATTGGGTTTGGGGTCACTAAAATTGGTATTAAATGAAGTATAATAGAAGCCATGAGAAATATATTTAAGAAACCAAATATTATAGAAAATTACCATAAGATAGGAATTAATGATAAGTATAGAATAATATAATAATGTTTTTTAATGTAAAATAATATATGTTTTCCCTTAATATACATCGTTGTAAGGATACTAGTAGTAGACATGATTCTAGCATATTTGTACCTAGGTGTAATAAATCTGAATAGTGTGCATTGGTCTTGACTGAATAGTCAATTAGTATATGAAAATGATAATGTTTGGGAACCTAGTTTGACACAATAGGGGGATATACATAAGAAAATAAAATTTTCATTAGAAACCATTATAAATAATTTTGGATTATTATTAAAATTACTGACCTAGGTTAAACGTAATGAGTCTAATATTAAAAATATATGTATCAAAGGAATAGAAAAAGTTTTATTTGTGGAGAGGAACAGAATAATGTAATGAAATTGCTATGGAAAAATAAAGTGTATAATATAATTAAATAAATATCATCATAGGGTTACATTTATAGTTCATTACCTTAAATTTGATGAACCTACACATTATCTATGTTAATTATTTTGTGTAACGGATATGACCTAGACCATGGATGGACTTATGTGAAAATAAAATAGTCGAATTATTTATATATTGGTATTAATAAATTAAATTTTTAAAGAATTTACCTAATGGAATTTTGTTTTTAAGAATCCATGAACATCTAAGTGTAGTGTTAAATTTTAAAAATAAGTTTTTATTCATTAAATTAATATTTGTGGATACCATCGTAGTTTTAGGATTTTATGGTTGATTATATGTTCAATGTATTAAAACCCATTCAAGAAATGTGAGTTGTAGGAATATCAAAATATTAATGATATTAGTGAAAAATTTATTGAATGAAAATGTTTTAGTAGAAATTTTATTTGAGTAATAATTCCCAAACATTTAGTAGAAATTTTTTATGGTATTTATTTTCTTGAGTTGTAATATGATCATTATTTTCACTTTCACAATTGTACAATAAGATAAATAGATGTTGTGAAAAATATTTTTTATTGAAACTGTTAGTAAAAAAGTTATTTAAGGATTAATTTACATTCTAGGAGTTCCATTATTTTTTTAAATGTTATGAGAATTATATTGATATTGTTTGTGAAAAGAAAAACCAATATGTTAGGTGGAAAACCATTATATCCTGCAAGGCTATAGGTTATGAACCTATGACCGAAGGATGATAAGGGTTTATCTCCTACGATGTTCTTATCTGCTTTTATGGGTAATATGTAATTTTATATACATCATTGGATCGAAAAATAAAATTATTGATGAACTGATGAAGTTACCCTTTAGGTTTATATATTGATTTATTAGGTCAGATTACTTTTTCTAGCCATAATGGTTTTTGAAAATACTTATAGACAGATGATTATTCTTTTCAGTCTTAGATGTATCTTATGTTCTGTTTAAAGAATAATCTAGTGCTTCACATATGAAAATTTGTTTTGATATTTATTTCATAGGGTAAGGGATGTTTTTAAAATTTATAAATTCACAATGAAAGGGTGAAATTTTTCTTTTGAAATATAAATATATTTTGAAAGTATATTTAATAATATTTTTATAAAATAAAAAAATCCCTAAAAATTATGAAAATGAGATTAAAAATAACTTGTTTTCATATTATCATCATTTTTTATTATTTCAATAACATTTTTAATACCTCTTTGGTCAATGGTATTATGGTCGTTTCCCTTTATATATCTCTCATTGTCTTCTGATCAATGTCCATAATCACTTTACACACATTCTTATGAATTAATATATACTTCCATGTATGCAATTTCATTTTAAAACAATTCTACAACATGGAAACCTAATTATCAGATTAATACATATGACCATTACAATTCACTTTCCCTCATTTTAATAGGATTTTTTAGTAACTATTTTTTTGGTTTGGGATTTCAACAAAATAGTTTTCAAATTTAAAACAATTGATTACCATCCTAGAGAATAAATTACAAGTATTTAATATATTTATAGTGTGTAGAATATAAGATCATAATATTCAAAATGAACAACATTTTATTTGATAGAATTTTTGACATGAAACACCACATTTAAACAACCCACAAAATATATTTACTTCAATTTAATCTCTATAATAACGTAAAAATTATTCAACCCTGAGTCTATATGATCTTTTAAATAATATAACATTTTAATCTCACCATTAATCTTGAAAGTTTACATTTTACTAACTAAATTATTAAAACTATGGTAATCTTTTTAATACATGAAAAATAATAATAATTTAAAATAAAAATAAATGTTTAATGTGAAAATATATTTTTCTTAAAGAAGGTTTAGTTGTTGTTTACAAAAATAAAGTAAAATTAATTTTTACCACTTCTAAATTATTAATTTTTAATGAAAAATTATATTTTTTAAATTTTATTATCAAAATTAGATTAGGGTTAATTTTTTGAATTTTATGGTCGAATGTAATTTTTGAATTAATAGAGAAAAATATTAAATTTTATTTAATAACATAATTTTGTTTAAATTATTTTTAATTCTAATGTATACTATAAATTAGGTTTAAAGTATGTTGAGTTAAATTATATCCATTTTTATAATAAAGGTCACTGGAATCATTTTTTTTCATTTTTATATAAAATGTTTTATAATTTAAAATATTTCCAATTTGAAAACACACTTTCTCATCACATATTTATGATTAATTTATATTTAATAATTTGAATTATGTGAATTTAATTTGGTAATATAAATTTAATATTATGAATGATAATAATTTTTTTCTATGATAAGTTTATCTATTTTTGTCTACAATTATTAGTAAAAAATGTAATAATTATTAACTATGGTTAAGGTAAAAATGAATTTACTAGGACTAAAATAAAAATAAAAAGGTAGTAATGATGTGAATACTTTACTAAGATATATTTTCAAGATAAATTTTGACCTTATCATGTATTAGGCTTAATAATAATTCATTTTTACCATTTATAATTTTAAAACCATGGGTAAAAATTTTTCATTTATAAAATTAAAATTCTGCCACTCACCTTAACTATAAAAGGCCACCGATATACTTTATTCATTATAATGTAAAAAAATTTCTATTTTACCATTCCTCTTACAAATTCATTTCAAAATTATAATAACTCCTCTGAGAAGCCCTATTTTGTGTATAAATCCATCATATGGAGGATTTTTTTTTGAAAACTCAAGGAGATTCCCTAAAGAATAGGTAATATTCTTCAATACGCGTTTGCATTTTATTTCTTCCTACACCTCTATAAATTAATATTAAACCATAATGATATAATAAATTAAGTATATTCCAAATAATTAAATATTATTTTAATAAGGTAATGACCAATTATAAACCCCTCTTTCATCAAATGGTTTATCCAAATCATCAATCGTGTATATAGAAGACTACCACCACATGAATACATATTATTCATTTTCCATTACCAACTCTCATCGTTGGGTATGGTGATTGATATTAAACATTTTTACTATATATATAACATATTTATTACTTTTGGTTTCATTATATTATATATACCATTATTTACATTTGGTTCCATAGGGGATACGATTACATTGCTACTTCGTACGACATATTATCGCCTTACGAATTGATGTGATTCTTTTTTCACTAACATGTTGCATTGAATGAAATATGGACAAATAAATAAATATACTTCATATAAATACAATAATTTTGATATTCATGAAATATTTATCATTTTAATAAAATATTAAATAATTTTTTGTTTTACTTTTTCAATCAATTATAGATGATCACATAGTTTGGGTACGTTTGGTCTACCACCATCGCGAAATTATATGGCTCACTTTTCATCACCACACAAAATGGATGGTATATATAAGTGTAATTACAGAACTGAGTTTAAATTTATGAGAAAGTGATCATTTTTATGAATGAAAAATTTCATACAATCATTCCATAATGATTGTTGAAGAATGAAATTTTGCTCATGCGTATGTGTGGTCTTCCATCACCATGATCGTAATGTACTTAATTTATAAATAAATATCAAAATATTTATTTGAAAACTAAATTATAAGTATTAATAATATAATTATGTCATTATTATTATTCTAGAGATGATATAACTGTAGAATATATGCATGAAAAAAATCTTTCATTATGAAACATGCATGAGAAGACTGAAAATAGACACCAAAAATATGAATATAATGAATGGTTATTAAAATAAGGGTTACCTAATGTTATAAAATAATTTTATATGATATAAAAAATATTAATATGAGTTTTTAATGATTTAATAACTTTTTAAGACCACTATAGTGGTGAACAGAACATATTCAACCAAAAGGAAGCACATGATAAGAAATTTCATAACTCAATTTCCATTAAATGGGTTAAAAATCTATTTCAAGGATTATGTCATTATAAGATTATGTGTATGAAGACCTTTGATAATTTTATGTTGCATTTAAATTTTATTAATGTTAAATTTGATACAAATAATCAATTTTTTGGTTAATATCCACTTCAATTATACGATCTTTGTAAGGGACTTTTTCTCAATTTTTATTTGCTATGAAATATTATAATTTTATCAACCCAATTTATAATTTATAATTTATATACATCCCATATTACATGAAATATCATAAATCCTTAATAATTAATTTTCTTTTGAGTTTCAATTTTAGTTGTTTCATTAAATGGGGTTTGACTAAAAAATTACTTTCTCGTATGAAATTTAATAAATAGAAATTGTTTCATTGGGTTATATTAAGTATGTTTTTTCTTTGATATATTAAGATTACATTTTTAAAAACTTCCAATTATGTTATATTTTATGTCCACTTGTATTATTAGTATTTATATTTGATACAAATAATTAAATAGTTCACTAATTTCCACTTCAACATTGTGATCATTGTACGAGTTTAATAAACAATCTCATTCTCGTTGATTTTTAAATCCTGAATTTAGGTTAAAGGAAATTAATTTTTAATTTTCTAATAAACATATATCATTTGACCCTCTTCTGATAATTCATGATATTTTCAAGTAATATAATAATTTTTTAATTCCCTTGTAGTTAATATGATTGGTAATTTTTTTAAATAAAATCAAAAATCATTTATCTCTTTGTTAAAAATCTGTTTTCTTCCAAAACCATGTTCAATAAGTTTTTTAAAAATATATTTTACCGTTTTAAAATTATTTTTTTAATATATTTATACACAATTTTTTTTCTACAAATATCATAGGAATATTGTGGTCATTATCCAAAAAACCATTTGGATTTTACTGAAAATTTGAATGGAATATTTGTTATAACATAGACTGCATGAATGAAATTTACAACCCTCTTGACAACTAAATTATTTAAAAACTCCCTTTTATTATTAAAATATTATTTTAAATGAATATTAAATACAAAAACTATTTTTGATGTTTTAGTTTTTTGAGGTAATATTTAAAATAAAATAAATATTTGCCTTATGATTGTTCTTAAAATAATTTCTATGGTATTGCAATTCACCAATAACAACAACTCATAATTCATACTCTAACTGGTGTATACTATATTGATCATATCCTTTTCATTCCCTTGTGTGTTCTACGATCATTGTTTCTGAAGAAAATATTGATAATCACATTATTGATTCATTTTTTTCATTAATATTCTTTTAAATAATTCACTCACTTGTGGATGTGAAATTTTCATCAATATCTATATTTTTTACCATGAAAATGATTATTATATAAAATGAAATATAATTTCCATATATAGTTTTTTACTTTGAATTTTATTTGATTAACTGGGAAAATATTTAAAATTCTTCTACATTCATTAATATAGGTATTGTAAATACCCAAACCCTAGTATGCTGGAGATGATGCCTTACATTATTTCATTTTTACTAGATACAATATCAAAATTCCAATAGAGAAAATAGTTTAGTGTTATTGAATAAATTGATACATGAATGGTACACTTATTACTATAGTAATTTAAAAAATATAAATGTTATTTTCACCATTGAACTCATTCAAATATAACTTCTTTAGAACATGGGGGACGAAAAAAATATGGGTGGAATAAAATTCTAGGTAAGGGTTAAATACAATGAAATCTATCAAAAATCAATGAAACATAAGAAATATGGATTGATAGATAAATGAACGGTCATTCCATTAAATCAATAACAGTCATATCATGATAGGATAAGATATTAGTGTTATTGAAATGTAAATAATTGGAATCAAATTCCATTTAATCAATAATATGTGCACAATCAGAATCCATGGATAAATCATATTAAAAAACTTGTGGATAGAAAATAACTAAGTTTTTATTGAAGGAATTGATTTCCATTAGACATAATGATTTCATACATCCTTGTATATATATTTTAATAACCTTTCATAACATAGTGAAATCATTATGAATCAATCAAATTTAATATGTCAAATATATGCATCTCATGAGACTATCAATGCTTCAAGGGCCTATCAATTACAAGTCCCCAATCTGGTTTTCATTTCCAAAAAGATACTCATATATCTATATGGTCAATTTAATTCATGGATCATTATATTTTATCAACAAATATACATTCTGAGTAAAAGGTACATATTTAACTTATATCCCCTATTAATCAAACTACATTCAAGGTGAACACCACACGTAAAATGCTACAAATATTAGACAAAAATCAAATCCACGATACATTAAATACTAATATTTAATATAATATCCAATGATTGATAATCATAGTTAAATGAGGTAGTATACATACCATAGAAATAGAATTACGTGCATCAAAATATGACGTAATAAGTGAAATTAAGACAAATACCCTTACCTCATACTTTATTTTGTTGGTACATGATTTATATTTTTATGTAATGGTTTGAAGAATGTTATTAATTTATAATATAGTAATTTTTAAATTTATTATATCATATATGATTGTCTTATATCATCTTATCTCTCTTTTGTTAATAATATTCTTTATTAAACTTTTTTGGGAATGTAGTGCTTCATTTTCCTTTGTATTTTTTATGTAAGTCCTTATTCTTGTTCATAGGATATAGATCCATAATATATAGAATTATATAAATGTAACATATATCATTGTAATTCATTATATATATTTTTATATTCATTCTTGAATTATGATCCTGGAAAATTAACCCCATCAAGTGGTTGATATTATAGGTCATACATATTAACGAGTGATAGTATCATTCCCTTAATGAGTGAAATGATAAAAAAGATAATGGTATATTAATTTATATATAGTAAATATCATGTCATAATTATCTTATATATCCATTGTTTCCATCATTATAACTATCTACATAATGTGGTGATCAAAAACAGGTTACACCATAATGTGGATATGTAAATCCATATGTACGTTCATACCGTTCTTTCATTTTTCATAGAATGGAAAAAGATTGAATATAGTTGTCCAATAATCATAAGAACCTCTTAGTATATAGATAATACTATAGTTATTATTTTATCCTGGAAACAATAGATGAATAGGTTGTAGAATAGAAAAGTGAACATGAATGAGTTTGTAAACACATTTACCTATTCTTCGGTGAACATAATTTATACATCATCAAAAAGGATCTAATGTAATGGCATAGACCTCTATGTTCCATTCCATTGCAAAAAACTTGTGTTTGAGGTGTTTCGAGATGTCAAGGTTACCTATCCCCAACATTATTCCAAATTTCCAGTTATAGGAATAGTGCATCAGTAGCCTTAGGTGAAGAGTGCATTTGTAGCCTTAGGTGAAAAATGTCATTGGTAGCCTTAGGGGAATAGTGCAATGGTAACCATAGGTGAATAGTGTAATAGGGAGGTTCCAATGGTATGGTTCCAACGGTAGGCTATATTTCCTTTTCTAAATTTGGAGTTCATGAACAATGTTTCCAGAATGGTTAGGTTCCAAAGATAACCTATATTTCCTTTTCCAAATCTTGAGTTCATGAATAGTGATTCTAGAACGGTGAGGTTCAAATGGTAGCCTATATTTCTTTGGCCAAATTTTGATTTCATGAATAGTGTCTCCAAAATGGTGAGGTTCCAATGGTAGCCTATATTTCCTTTTCCAACTTTTGACTTCAGGAACAGTGTTTCTAGATGGGTGAGGTTTATGAACAATGCTTCCAGAACGATGAGGTTTATGAATAGTGTTTCTAGAATGGTGATATTTCTGTATAGTGTTTCCATAACGATGAGGTTCCAACAATAGCTTCTATTTCCTTTTCTAAATTTCGTGTTCATGAAAAGTGTTTACAACTTCCTACATTTTGACACCCTTGACATTTCCTTTGACTTAAAATGCATTTAGAGCCTCGTATTAAGGACACTAAGGCCAATTCAAAGGACCTAACTCCAATATTAATTATTCATAAGGCTCGTGATGATTTTACTTGGTCATACAGTGTGGGTTAATGTGATATATTTTTAATAGAAAAACCCATCGTATCTTAAACCATTTCTCCATTAAATCTTCTACAGGGACGAGATATCTTCCTCTCTAGTTCTTCCTCCTTATTCTCGGCTGGGAGATGCTCAAAAATTTCATTCCAACCCGTAAGTGTTTCACAATCAAAATTTCCTCCTTGGATTGGTTCCCCTATAATTTTGGTGTAACCAACCAGTATTGATCGATCTCAGAAATAAGGTATTTTTTATCATCATCATTTTAGGTTCATCTCATTCTGTTTCCCCCCACCCTTTATGGAATGCTATCTCTATGTTCCTAATGGAGTTTTCATGGGTGTTGACTCGTGTGGTGGTATCTCTGCATCCTCGGGTGGATATTGATTTCACAGAGGAGGAGATCGTATCTCGTTGTGTGGCTCGTTCTCTTATAAAGAACGTCATGAACCAATTAAGGTATTGGATTTGTTGTTTATCTTTACATTTATGTGAAACTATATATTTAGCATGTTCTATCCCACTAATTTATAATCGAATTGACATAATAAATATTTGAACCATATAAATAAATTTATATAAATTGTATATTATTACCACTTGTCTAGCTAGATAGTGTGATATCTATGCTTGCATGATTTAGCTTTTCATTCATGATGGAAATTTTTAAAGAACGTAAATCTAAAGTTAATCAATAATTTTGTGGCTAAAGATAATGAGGAATGTAATGATTATGGTTCGTCTTATTGTAATTTAATGTTAATAAAATTAGTTTTGTAAGATTGTTTAATTATTTTTTATAGCATACTGGTTGGGATTCCTGAATTTAGAACCTACGAAATAAAAAACGGTTAATCTAAGATAGATTAAAAAATTAAATGTTTGATAAAAGATAATTTCATTAAGGGATCTACGTTTCCATCTTTCTTGTTTAAGGGCCATGATCCAATTGATATGTTTTTTGTTTTCCTACTACTTATGTTTTGATGTGAGTCTGGATGAATGTTGTGACATATGGGGGTAGGTAGGCCTACTAGTTGTGAAAGCAGTTGACTTCTAGAGTGGCGAGATGCATCAGTTTATGCAAATTGGTATTTGAGAGTACATCATGGATGATAAAATGTGTTGGATGTGAGTGTTTGGATTCTTGCTGATTCTTGTCGGTTTTTTATGTACTTTACTTTCCCCATTGCTCAAGGCAGCTGGTCTTTCATACCATTATTTTGAGAGGGGCGAAGACGTGTTGGGTATGCTACATGCTTTCCTTGTTTAGCCTCTCAAGGGAGAATGGGTCAACACTCTTTCTAAAGGTGGAAAGACTCGATGGGTAGTTCATCTACTCACTGTTTTGAGCACCCTTGTGTTTAGTAGCATAGAATGTTTTTCTAGAATGTCTGAGAATATGTGAATTTAATTTTGTAAATAAATAATTGAATAAATGATGTTAACCCATGGTGTTGGAGCTTGCTAGGACGCAATGTTGAGGTTACAATTTAAAGGGATAGTGGACTTTGTGTGTGATTCTTATTGAATATAATGTGTAAATTGTTAATGGTTAATTAATGATTAAATAATTAATTTACGTAATGTTAAACTGATTAAAATGGAATGAAGTAATGTAATTAAGCTCTTTGAATGTTTTTGTGCTTATAGGAAACCTAGTCTTAGAAGTGGCATCTGGGAGTTTGAGAGACGTTATCTGTAGTTGTGTCTATGACTACGTTATTTCCATAGTGTGGTGGTGAGCTAGATTATATTCTGTACATTTTGTGTTTATATATTCTACTCCACATAATTAGTAAGGGAAACTGAAAAGCTAGGGATGTTGGGCCCGGGGGGTGGTTTTCTCCCACATTCTGGCGGGAGGATGGAAGGCTGACTACCCCCTTTTTCCCCGCTCTCTCCCCTTGGATGTTACTTGGGATATTAGGCACAGTGGTTAGTTTTCCCCATATATGTGTGTATAGGGATATAATGGATTGTGGTTATTCACACACATATATTTTGGATATAGTATCCTATGGACTACTGTAGGTGTAACATGTATTTGATGTGACAGCTTGAGGATTCTTACTCGTTGTGTGGGCTATAATGGATTGATGTATAATTTCTAATCTATGATAAACATTTTTCAATATGTGGTGGCTCCAAGAAACTACCTGGATACATTCTTCTGTTGACATGGTGGTTTTGATGCACAAGGTAAATGTTGTAGTGCATCACCCAGGTGTCTGTAGGCAAGCCTTTTGGGGGAGAAATTCATAGCACATGTGACATTGGGGTAATGCGGAAATCCAGTGGGTAAGTAGTGGAATGGTGCCCTTAATATTATTTATTATATTATATACACTTTTATGTGTTACATGGTGATAGTATCCATGGTGAGGTAAGTAAATTAGTATACCTATTTAGGTGATGAGTTAGTTTCACTTTTTGTTACCTGTTCTTTAGCATGCATTCTTTACTTTTTTCATGAGAAGCTTCGGGGAGGATTCTATTGAGTATACTGTTATACTCACCCTATGTCTACATAAACTATTTTTTAGGTCACTTGAAGCAGGTTGGAGATTATGCTGGTTTCTACTATCTTGGGGTTGTAGGAGCTCTTAGGGCATGTGGTCGATGTTGTTTTTACATTATTTTGGGTATTTTCAGTTTTTCCCCCTTCAGTTGTAGTAGTTTTCATGAAATTACATATTTTTTCTTGGGATTTCATTTATATTGTTGTCTAAGTTGGAGTTGGTTGGTGTCAGTCTTATCTCTCCCTTTTTCATGTGTTCTCTTAGAGGTTAATGCCTCTCATTTGGTTGGTGTCAGTCTTATCTCTCCCTTTTGCATGTGTTCTCTTAGAGGTTAATGCCTCTCATTTGTGTGTTTACTATAACCTCAGTTCTAGTCTTCATCCCGGGGCCTACTAGAGGCGGGACACCAGGGTCATTATCTCCCTTTTCAATATGTCATCCCATGAGGGTGACACTTTTTGTGGATGGGGTCGTGACAGAGTGGTATCAGAGGCAGGTTGAGAGAAATGATGGAGTTTGGAGTTAGGCGCTAGTGAGGTTTCAAGGGTTGGCAGGTAAATGGTGTCATTCTTGTTTATCAGGTGATGTAAATACTTGAGAAAGGGTGAGAAAAGGGCATTTATGTCCCCCTATGATCTGATGGACGAAGCATTTAGTATAAAATTGATACTAAATTAGGTGATGCTAGTTGTAGGGTAGAGACCTAGGAAAGGATCATGCATCATTCTTTGTTGTGCCTATGTTTTAATGGGTAGAACATTGGATAGGTAAACCTAAAATGAATAAAAGAAAACAATTAATTAATTTATGTTGAGTCTTCAATATTCTAGGTTTAGGAGCTCTAACTATTTGTTATTTTTCAGGTATTCCTCCAGGTCGACATCCTCGTCAGGATAACATAGAAGATTTCTAGCAGGATATGCGTTCAGATTGCCTTCAAGTAGTGGTTGAGGATGATGACACTTGGAAAAGGACACTCCGAGCATTTCTACACCAGAGTATGCAGAAGTATGAGGGATCTGTTTCAGATAAAATCAAGAAATACTTGTTGGAGGAGGTCGAGATAGGCTTTTTTTTTATCTGTGCTCAGATGGAGGACTATGTTTCCTTGGTTGTGACAATGTTGTATGGATCACAGAGGTCGTGGTGGTTCTTGTTCCTCAGTGATTTCTAGGAGTAAGCAATCTCATGGGAAATGTTCCGAGACAAGTTTATAGTAGAGTTTCTTTCTTCAACCACAATGATGTCCAATTGCTAAGAGATTCATACCCTTTGACCGGGGTGCTCCATTTACGAGATTTTGGAATCGATTTTAGGAACCTTTTACGATATGATTCGAACTTGTTACGAGATGAGGAGGCCAGGGCGAGGAATTTCAATGAGGCCTTACATCCAGAGATCCGGCCCCAGGTCACCCCATTTATGCTAAAGACATATCATGATGTGCTGGAGACGGCAGAGTTTGTTGAGAAGAAATTTTCTAGAACTATATCATCGCAAAAAGGTAGTCATCATGATTCCTCACAAAGAAAAGCTGTGGTCTGGGGTTCTTGGTTTTCAAGGCAGAAGAGTTTCTGTTCGGCCGGGGGTAGGTCCCATCCCTCAGCATCTCATTTCTATGAGGTAAGATGCTCTCAGGCCTATGCCAAGGGATCAGCCACCTGTTTTTCTTGTGGTGGTTGAGGTCATCAGCAGTAAGAGTGTCCAAACTTTCAGAGCAGTCATCGTTCACCAGGTTCTCTACTCTAGGTTCCTCTGTTGAGACAGTTCCAGTTGAGGCAGTAGCAGCAGGTTCCACCAGAATTGGATCAGTATAGGGTATATGGGAAGGAATAGGACAACCACGTGATTCTCCCCGTCCTCAGATATAAGGGCACGGCCGTGGTGGTGGTTGTCTTTAGGTTCTGATTTGTTGTGTAGGAGGTCATCTTTAGCTTCGTTCTTTAGTGTTACCAACTCCAGGCGAGCCAGACATCGTTTGAGGTAAACTTTTCTAGTTTTATACCTTGGTATATGGATTTATTGTTTCAGTAGCTACACTCTCCTTCATATAAACTACACTTTACCATACTTTGGGACTTGAGGTATAGAGAATGCCAATGCCCTTCGCATTGACTATGCAATTGGAGGTTCAGTTGACTTGTTTGAATTATATAGATAATGTTAGCTAGTGCAGGGGAAGCACCGCTCTGAGGGAGATTTCCAATGTTTACGTATACAAACATATGATGTCATCCTCATGATGAATTAGTTGTATTCACTTTAGGCTATCTTGGATTTCTTCAAGAGGTAGGTTGTGTTCTTCGATGCGGATGGAGAGCCAATGGCGTTCGTTGGCGAGCGAGAACCCCGGATGTGTCAGAGGTGTGTTCCATCCTTATCATCCAAGATGGATGAGATTATGAAAAGTTATTTAGAGGTTCAATAGTTGGTGTTTCTTATGGTCATAGTAGAGTACCTAGATGTATTTCTAGAAGAGGTTGTAACATTACCCCCTCGACGACAGATCGAGTTTGGAATCAAGCTACAACCTGGAGTGTCTCCAATCTATATGGGTCCATATAGGATGGCCCCTTCTGAATTATGAGATCTACGTATATAGCTTGATGGTCTGTGACAGTGCATTTTTGTTTGGCCGAGTGTGTCACCATGGGGTTCACCAGTTTGGTTCATGAAGAAGGATGGTGGCAGTTTGTGGTTGTTGGTCGATTATTGTCCCTTAAACAAAGGGACAGTCATGAATCATTATCTGCATCCATGTGTTGATGATTTATTTATCAACTATAGTGTGAATTTTAGTTTTCAATGATTGAATTGTGGTCATGATATCATCATATGTGTGTGAAAGATGATGATATCCCAAAGACTGCTTTTTATTGTCATCATGGGAATTATCAGTTCGTTGTAATGCTGTTTAGAATGAAAAATGTTCCAACTGTGTTCATGGGATTGATAAAAACTATGTTTTGTGAGATCCCAGACAATTTCTTGGTAGTTTTAATTGATGAAATCCTTGTGTACTCCACGTCTAAGGAGGATCATGCAGAGCATCTACACACCATTTTGGGAGTTCTTCATCAACATCAGATGTTTGAGAAGTTGTCGATGTGTGAGTTTTGGGCTCGAGAAGTCTGTTTCATGGGGAATATTGTGTCCTAGTAGGGAGTAGTTATGGATCCATTGATGATAGAAGTATTTGTGTCTTTGGAAACCCCTACGATAGTGTCAGAGTTGTGTAGTTTCCTTGGTCTCACAGGATACTATAATAGGTTCGTAGCCGATTTCTCTCGAGTTGCAACTCCTCTGACAGGTTTGACTAGGAAGGATAAGGCTTTTATATGGAATGATCAGTGTTAGGAAGATTTCAAGTATCTAAAGGAGATGTTATTATGTACTCCAGTTCTTTGTCATCGAGCTGAGGGTGTTTAGTTTAATTTTTTATGTCATGATTTTCATCTAGGGTAAGGTTGTGTTTTGATGCAGAAAAGATCAATTGTTTATTTTCGGTCTCATAATGTCCATCCTCATGAATGTAACTATGTCACCCATGATCTTGGGTTGGAATCTGTGGTGTTTTCTCAGAATTTGGTGAGACATTACCTCATTGGTGATCACTTGGTGGTTTTCACCGATCATAAGAGCCCTGAGGTATGTTTTCTCCCAACATGAATTGAACTTATGAAAACATCGGTGGATGGAGTTATTACAGTAATAAAACATCGTAATTTAATTTACACCTATAATGGGGAATGTTATAGCTGATGCACTGATTCTGAAGTTACCTATTGATGAAGTGAGTTTATCTAGTGGCTCCTGGAGTGTAATGGAAGAACTGTCAGCATTACATCTTGATATGGGAGAAGTTGGTGTATAGGCTATCTTTTTCAGATGACGGTGCAGTCATCTCTAGTGTAGAAGGTGGAAGATTCCTAGTTGGGGGATTTAGAGGTGGAGGTCACGAGAGACCAAATTATTTCTGGTGAGGCCCACAATGGTTGGAATGAGGATGAAAAACACCGCTTGTTGTATCATGGAAGTATTATTGTTCATATGGTCATGCGTGAGATGATTCTCATAGGGTTCAATAGTTCACATTTAGTATTGCGTCTAAGTGTGAAAAAAATGTACAGAGCCTTAGGGAGTTATTTTTGGTGACATGGGATAAATTGTGCAGTTTCAGAGTTTTTTCCTCGATGTTTGGTCTTGTAGAAGGTGAAGGTTGAACACCACGATCCAAGTGGTCTGCTCTAGCTGTTATATGTTCCTTAGTGGATGTGGGAGGGCATCATAATGGTCTTTGTTACTAGTTTTCCTCGAGCTCCAAGATGACATGATGCTATTTGGGTGGTAGTGGATTGTCTAACATAATCATCCCACTTCATAGCGATCAAGGAGTTGAGCTCAATGGATGTATTATCGAGGAAATATCTGGAATAGGTGGTGAGAATTCATGGAGTCCCAAGGGGGATCATTTCTGATCGAGATCCTCGTATTAACTATAGGGTGTAGAGAGGTCTCCAACATGATTTTCGTTCATAGTTATGTCATAGCACTGCTTTTCATCCTTAGACGGATGGTCAGACAGAGCAGACCATCCAGGCTTATGGATACATGTTTCAATCTTGTGTCTTAGATTTTGGATGTTCATGGATGAGGCACCCACACATGGTGGAGTTCTCTTACAATAATATTTTTCAATCCACCATTGGTATGGCGCCGTTTGAATCCTTGTATGGATGGCCATGCCATTTTTCATTATGTTGGACTAGGGTCAGAGAGTCAGCAATTCTAGGACTGGAACTAGGGAAGAATATGACAATGATGGTTCAGGTGATTCGTGAGAGGATGACGACAGCACAGGATTTTCATAAATCATATATCGATCAAAGGAGGAGACTATATGAGTTTAATGTTGTGGATCATGTGTTTCATAATCTAAATCCCCGTCATTGGACGTGAAGGTTTGGTCATGGGTGTAATATTTCTCTCCAGTTTTTTTGGCCTTTCGAGGTGTTAGCTCATGTGGGAGTTATGGCGTATCTAGTAGCACTTCCCCAGCAAATGATCTGGATACATGATTTTTCCCATGTACCACAGATCCATTATTATCTTTATGATGACTCTCACATCATCGATTGGGAAGAGATCGATGTGGATGATGATGTGACCTTTGAGGAGCAACCTGTGGAGATCCAAGACTGAAAAGAGAAGGTGTTACATGGGGGTTCTATACCCTTGCTTCGTTTCTTTTGGTGACACAGTGCCATGGAGGAGAGTACCTGGGAATGTGGGTCATAGATACGTGCTTAGTAGCAAGACTTGTTTCAGGTTTAACTCTTTTCCTGTAATTATGCCACCTTTGTGATTATAGACCTTTCATATTTATGAGATGGATTTCTTTTGTTGCTTCTTATGGCTTGCTCTCTTTTTAGAGGTGTCTTGATGGGTGGCTATTGAGACTTATATTTTGTTACCTTTTAGGTTGGTTTTGAATTCTCGAGGATGAGAATGTTTTGAGAGGTATCTGATGTAATGTCCCGGACCTCTGTGGTCTATTCCATTGTGACAATCTGGTGTCTAAGGTTTTCCAAGAGGTCATCGTGACATATCCCCAAATCATTTCCAAATTTCAGTTTTTGGGAACAGTGCATCGGTAGCCTTAGGTGAACAGTGCATCGGTAGCCTTAGGTGGACAGTGTCATCAGTAGCCTTAGGTGAATAGTGTCATCGGTAGCCTTAGGTGAACAGTGCAATGTTAACCTTAGGTGAACAGTATAATGGTGAGGTTCCAACGGTAGCCTGTATTTCCTTGTCCAAATTTTGAGTTCATAAATATTTTTTCCAAAATGGTGAGGTTCCAACGGTAGCCTCTATTTCCTTTTCCAAATTTTGAGTTCATGAAAAGTGTTTCCAGAATGGTGATGTTCCAACGGTAGCCTATATTTTCTTTTTCCAAATTTTGATATCATGATTAGTGTTTTCAGAATGGTGAGGTTCATTAAGAGTGATTCAAGAATGGTGAGGTTTATGAATAGTGTTTCCAGAATGATGAATTTTATGTATTGTGTTTCCAGAATGGTGAGGCTCCACCTGTAGCCTCTATTTCTTTTGCCAAATTTCGTGTTCATGAACAGTGTTTCCAGCTTCATACATTTTCTCCCCTTTGACATTTCCCTTGACGTAAAATGCATTTGAAGCCACGTTTTAAGGACTATACGGGCGAATTAAAGGCCATAAATCCTATATTAATTATTCTTAAGGCTCAGGGATACTTTTACTTGGTCAAAAAACATGGGTTTTTACGATCTGTTTTTAATTGAAAAATCTATCGCATCTTAAATTGCTGCCCCGTTAAATCTTCTAAAGAGATGAGATATCTTCCTCCCTAGTTCATCCTCCTTGTTCTCACCAATGGGATGCTTGAACCTTTCATTCCATTCCGTAGGAGTTGCACAATCAATATTTCCTCCTTGTATTGAGTCCCCTCTGTTTCGAGTTCAACCAATCATTATTTATCGACCTCAGATATATGATATATGCGATTGTCATTCTTTTGGGTACATATCCTTCTATTTCCCCTCACCCGTTTGTGGAATGAAATCTTCATGTTCCTAATGTACATTTAATAGTTGTTGAATGGTGTGGTGGTGTCATTGAATCCTCAGGTGGATACCATTTTCATGGGGGAGGAGATGGTAACCAGTTGTGGGGCTCTTTCTCATATAAATAATGTCAAAAACCATTTAAGATAGGGGATTCATTGATTATATTTTCATTTACATGAAACTATATAGTTAGCATGTTTTATCCCACTAGATCACAATGTAATTGACATAATAAATATTTGAACCAGATAAATAAATTCATAACAATCATATGTTATTGCCTCTTGTTTTTCTAGATAGTGTGATATCTATGATTGATTTGTTTAGCTTTTCTTCGTTGATGGAAATTGGTAAAGACCGTAAAGCCTAAATTAATCGACAATTGTTTGGCTATATATAAAGAGGTATGTAATGAATCTGTTTCTTCTAGTGGAAATTTGATGTTAATCAAATTGGTGCAGTAAGCATTTTTAATTATTTTTGATAACTTACTGTTTAGGTTTCCCAAATTTGGAACCTACAAAATATATATTGTTTAATCCATGATGGATTAATGATTTGGTTGATTGATAAAAGATAATTCCTCGTTGGGATATGAGTTACCATCTTGCTTGTTTAATTCCCAAGATCCAATTGATATAATGTTTGTTTTCATGCTACATGTGTTGTAATGTGAGCCTGGATGGCTGTTGTGATATGTGGGGGCTGGGAGGCATACTAGTTGTGGCAATAGTTGGCGGCTAGAGTGGTGAGATGCATTGTTTTATGAATATGGGTGTTGGTGAGGACACCGGGGATGATGAAATGGGTTAGATGTGAACGATTGGATTCATGGTGATTCTTTTTTGTGGTTTATCTACTTTAAATTCCCCACTTCTCAAGGTAGCTGGTATTTATTACCCTTATTCCGAAAGAGGCAATGTCACGTGGGGTATGCCACATGCTTTCCGTGTTTAGCTTCTTAAGGGAGAATGGGTATACACTATTGCAATAGGCGGCAAAGACTCAACAACTAGTTCATCTACTCGATGTGTTCATCCCCCTAATTTTTAGTTGCATAAATATCTTTATAGAATGCCTAGGAATATGGTAAAGTAATTTTGTAAATAAATAATTAAATAAATGATGTCCATCCTTGTTGTTGGAGCATGCTGGGACACAATACTGAGGTTACAATTTAAAGGCACATTGGAATTTTGGTGTGATTCTAATGAAATATAATGTGGAAATTTTTATTAGTTAATTAATGTTTAAATAATTAATTAACGTAAAGTTATATTGATAAAAAGGTAATGAAGTAGTGTAATTAAGCTCTTTAAATTGTTGTGTTTTTATAGGACATGTATTCTTAGATGTGGTTTTCGGGTGTCCGAGAGAAGTTAGTTGTAGTTGTGTCTAAGAATAGGTTATTCTCATGGTGTGGTTGTGAGCTACAGTATATTATGTTATTTTTGGGTTTCTATACACTACTCTACCCCATCAGTTAGGGAAACTGACATCCCATGGATTTTGAGAACTGGGGGTGTTTTCCCCAACATTCTTGGGGAAGGATGGATGGCTGAATACCCCCTTTGGAAACTCTCTCTTCTCTTTATAGTTACTTATTCTAGTAGGAACAATGGTTAGTTTTCCCCATATATGTGTTTTGAGGTCTTTAATGGCTACTGGCTATTCAAACACGTATGTTTTGGATATAGTATACTATGGACTACTATAGGCATAAGGTATATAGGTTGTGACGACATGAGGATTCTTACTCGGTGTGTGGGTTGTAATGGCTTGAGGTATATTGCTCGACATATGATACACATTATTCTAGCTGTGGTGGCTCCCAAAAACTACCCAAATACTTTCTTGTGTGGGAATGGTGGTTTTTTTGCATGAGGTGCTTGTTGTGGTGCATCGCCCAGGTGTCTGTAGGCAAGATATTTTGGAGAGATGTGTTAAGGACATGTGACATTGGGGAATAGGGGCAAACTAGCGGGAAAGTAGTATCGGGGTACTTTGGATATTATTTATTATCTTATATACTCTTGTATACGTTTCATGGTGAGAGTATCCATGATGAGGTTGGGAACATAGTATACCTGTTTAGGTGAGGAGTTAGTTTCACTTGTTGTTGATTATTCTTTAGCAAGCTTTCCTTATTTTGAACAAGAGGCTTCAGGGAGGATCCTATTGAGTATACTATTATACTCACCCTACGTCTATATAAATTTTTTTTATGTCACATGGAGTAGGTTGGATATCAAGATGGGTTTTACTAGCTTGGGGTTGTAGGAGCAGTTCGGGCTTGTGGTCACTCTTGTTTTTACTTTCTTTTGGGTATTTGCAGTTTTCCACTTTCAGTTGTATTGGTTTTCATGACATTACATATTTTTACTTGGGATTTGTTTTATATAGTTGTCTGAGTTAGAGTTGGTTTGTGTCTATCTCACCTCTCTCTTCCTCATGTGTTCTCTTAGAGGGTAATGCATCCCATTTATGAGTTCAATATACCCTAGGTTCTAGTCGCCATCCCGGGGCCTTCTAGAGGTGGGTCTCGGGGGGATCATTATCTCCCTTCTCACATTGTCGGCCTAGGAGGGGTATACATTGTGGGGTGGGGGTCATGACATCTATGTTTTTGGTTTTTGAATAACAACACCTCGAAAATGTGGATGATGAATTTTATAAGAAAATTTCATATTGTATGGTGAATCTAGAAGGATTAGTGTGGTTAAATGAAGTGAAGTATGGAGTTCCATTTTAAAATTGAGGTGTGTGGAACATGAGAAATTCCTTATGAAATTCATACATGACTGAAAATTTTGTAGAGGGAAACACTTCAAAAAGTCCACTAAAGATCACTGAATTACATGTTTGAAAAAAATTTATCCCAATTTCCATAATTCAATGATTTTTATGATTTTCAATTAATTTAATAATATATTATATTCCTGAAATGCCATTATTGTCAAAATAAACACTATTTATTATGATAACAATAAAAAATTAAAATTTAAACATACTATATTATTATATATTATAAATTCCATATTTTTCAATATAAATACTAGATATTCTTTATTTCCAAAAATTATATTTAATTAAATTTTTTAAAAAAATATTGTAAATGATTTTTTATTAATTTAATAATTATTACATCATCATTTTGAAAGCCTTTATATAATCTTTTTATTACCTAGAAATTTAAAAATAAATACATGATTAATAAAAATATTATATATTTAAAAATACTATGTCTGGTCTAACATCACTTCTGTAAAACCATATTTTAAGAATGTTATAGTTTTTGAACACCATAGTTTTAATATTTTAAATTTTCATAAAAAATCCCTTTGAGGGAATTAATGTGAACCAATTCGATCCAAAAGATACTAAATAAGACACATATATGATTAAGTAAAAAAATATTCATCTAATAATATTTATCAAAAAAAATTGGTCATTTAAGTGTTCTTATACTTCTAATTAAAATTATTTTATTTATTTCTTCTGCTTCTATGAGAACTGTGTTAACATTTCATATGAATTAAAATTCATTGTTTTCAATAAAAATATTAAAAATATATATCAAAAAAATAAATTAATTAGCCTCATTATATGAAATTTTAATCTTTCATTATGTATATTTACTCATATCCATGTAAAGAAAACTTATTAATTTCTTAATAATAATTTTCATTCCTTACGCATCCACCGCACAAACAATTAGATAAAATTCATGTTATATGACCCCAACATTTGAAAATATAAGTCAGAATCCTCAATAATGAATGATATTTAATAAAAAATCCCTTAATAGACCATTTAACTATAAATTATTATAAATTAATCACCAAATTTCCTTTTCCAATGATGTGAATGCACTACGTCAACCCTAAAAATGAATTTTATAATTATCATGTAATATTTTATATTTTATATATTGTGGGTTATATTTGTATGATATTTTTATCATATTATCATAAATATGTATTTAAATATTTTTATATATTTGATATCATTTTTATGTTTTGAATATATCACAAAAGATAACATATTTCATAAAGACAGTATTTTTTATGATTCATCATTAATTTAAATTTCCCATAATGTTTTCCAAGTTTATACATGGAATAATATTGTCATGCTAATTTCCAAAATGATTTTAAAAATAAATAAATTTTCCAAAATATAAAGAATGTAATTATTATAATTATTCATAAAAATCAATAATAATATTTTTTAATGAAAATATATATTTGATGAATAAAATGACTTTTCAAAAATTTATGTTTCAATTTCATGGACATAAAAGAAAATAAACATCTTATATATTTCATAATATAGTTAACTATAATCTTCCTTTCGAATTTTTGGGCATGTTTATAATAGTTGGGTTAAAATAATAACATTTGATTTTATATCGGGGTTCATTTAAGCATGGTGTTGTGTGAAGCATAAGAAATCGAATTTACATAAGAAGTGACATATCATTAAAACCTAGAGTGTTATATTATTACCTCCCTTTAAAAATTTATTCATCAAAATTATCATGAATATTACCTTCTAAACTGATGGTGGTGGTTCTTCTTCCAAACATCCTCAGGTTCTCTCATTTCATCTTCTATTTTATGATTTTTATACAGAATTTCTACTCGAAAAGTCATCCGTTTAGTAATTTTTTCTCTATAAAATGAAGAATATCTCTTGGATATTCATAGTAAGATAGACCAGGTTCCAGTTCTATTTCACTAATGTTTAGTGTATTATTTTATTTTGTCTTCTACTTTATCAACAATGATATATAGAACACATCATGAACTATTAAGTGGTTTTGGGGAATTTCTAATTTCTATGATACATATCCAATACCTTCCATAATTTATAATTGTTTTATCTACTTGTGGATAACATTTCATTTCTTACCAAATATCATGATAATATTTCATGGATATACATTTAGAAGCACATGATCTCCCACTTCAAGATTCAAATCATTTCCCTGATTGTCAGAGCAACTCTTTTTTCCTTCATTAAGGTACATTAGTATGATATTGAATAGTATTTAACTTTTTCATTATCTCTCTAATATGTCATGGTCTCATAAGATTACTTTTTCTAACTTCATTCCAATATGTCGGAGTGTGACTTCTTTTATTATATAAAATGTCATATGGTGCAATTTTAGTACTAGAATAAGAACTACTACTGTAGGAAAACTATATGATTGGTAAAAAATGCTCCCACATACCTTGAAAGTCATGTAAGAATATTATAAATATGTATTCTATGTTTGGAAAGTCCTGTTATATTATACATCAGTTTGATGATGGTAGGCACTACACAATCAATGTTCAGTATCTAAATACTTATGAATAATCTTCCAAAATTTTGATGTAAAATAGGGATATTATTTAGATACAATAGTTATAGGGACACCATTATGTCTTAAAAATTATTTAATATAGATTCTTTCTTGATACTCAAGAGGAAAAAACTACAAATATATTAAAATAAATTTTTTATTTTTGTAGGGTGATCAATAATAACCCATATCTTATAATTATTTCCATGTGTATTTGGTAAAATATTGATAAAGTCAATATTAATGTCGTCATACTTCCACATAAGAATATGTAGATGATTCATAACTCCTCTAGGATTCTATCTCTCTGCTTTACTTTTTGATAAACTATGCATTCTGACATATAGTTGTGAAATTCCAATGTAACACCCCGACCCTAGTAACCCAGATTCAGTTCATTATTACATAACATTGGCATGATACAAGGAATCATGTCCCGAAAGAACAATAATTTTTTTAGCCTTGGATGTACTAGATACATTCATGAGTTTTACATTACATCATGAAATAAAAACATCAACAACATTTTACCCCTTTTAAACACACTTATATCCTTAGCCTATCCCTGTAGGTCAACCATAAAATACTTCTTCACATCCTGGTAAAAATAAAACATAGAAAGGGTTGAGATCATATACTCAGTAAGGATAAAAATATAGTGGAAAATTTTAAAAATAAGCATAAAAATTTAAGGCAATGTATTAGACTAAAAAAGTCTTTTAAACTTAAACTTTGGCATTATATAGAAAAGCTAAAATCAAATAATTCCATTTACTAATTCACATGGATATTCTTCTAGTTGAATAATCACATGGAATATCAATAGCCACATTCATAATGATGGAATGCATAATGCCAGACTTTATAACCACATAGTCAAGGCCTTATGTCATGTCTACAAATAAGATTTTGTAATGGCCTTGTTCCAAGACACTAGTTTGTCTAATGAGAACTACTGATGCATCAAGGAGCTATAGTGGGCTACACCCTTCACTTACTAAGTCCAATGCATTCCACATATGAAAATTTTTAATCTTAACTTAAACATTCATATTAAAAATACCATACGAAATGTCAATACTTTATCCATAAACCATTAATGGTGGAAAAATAACAAATCCCCAATCAACCATATCCCTGAACAATTAGTACAATATGGAAGATTTGTATCATATAAATCAACTTCAAAAAAGTTTAAAAATATATCAAAGGATGAAGAAAAAGATGAAATGAAATATATTTGAAATAAATACCTCTTTCTATTTTGAAAACATTTAAGGGTCACATAATTATAAAAGAAAACATTTATTTTCAAAATATTCTTATAATATTATAAGGTAAGCTTCGATGATGTTATAACGATGGAAAATAGCTTCACCCACCATATAAGTTAAAAAAACATTCTTACCTTAATTTTGTCGAAATGGTCATAAATTACCTTGTTTGTAAAATGATGGAAAGATTACTTTCAAAACATATAAGGTAAAATATGGGTATAAATGAATTTAACTCATAGTCTTGTAAATATTAAAAAAAATTTGAAATACCTTTTTACGAAAACATGGATGTGGATGATAAAGAGGTCCCAATAGATACTTACGTAAAAAACAACATAGGATAGTAAAGAGATTGTGAAATTAACCCTTTAATTGTACTTTTCCATAGTTTTTGATATGTTGAAATCTTTTATAATAGTTAAAACATTGTTATTAAATTATACAAGAACTATATACATAAATATGATATCATATATGATCTTATAATATTTCTTTGTTAATAATATTTTAGTAGTATCATTGTTTAGGGTGTTAATTGATTCATTGTCATTTATATGATAGGTTATGTAAGACGTGTTTGTTATGGATAGGATGTATTTCATTCATATATAGAATGATATTATGTTCATAAACATTATTTTTATTCATAAAATTAAAATTATTCTTGAATGATTAGGATGGGGAATGAATCTCATCGTGTTTGTGGAAACGGTAATCAGTATGTACGCATGAGTGACAATATCATTATATTGATGTTGAAATCATATTTAATTGGATGGTATATCATATTAAAAAATCATTAAAATCTTATATTTATTATTTACATCAGTTATACCCATTATTATACATATCCAAAAAATGAAGTGTTTGATTAACAAACTACACCATGACCTGGAGACGGTTATCCGTACGTATGCACATATGGTGACTTTGTCATTTATTGAATGGATATAATAATGAATATGGTTGTACCTATTTTTATAATAACATAACAGTATATAGAATATACTGGATTTATTGTTTTCGAATAGAAACAACAAAGAAAGATGAAGTGGAAGAAGAAAAGAACTTGAAAGTAGTGAAAAAATATTTACCTCTACTTCAGGTTATTCCTTTTGATTTGATAAAAATAGCTCCTTAGGAGAGAATTATGACCAATGAAAGGACACTAGGGTAAATGGAGGAAATTTGGGAGGATATTTGGGAAGAGTTTTCATGATCCAAAAATCATTGGTGGTGGGAAATTAGGAGAAGGGTATGTTCCCCTTTATAAGAGAGGTGAGGGTCACTTTATGAAATGCTTGAAATATTATTTTATAATAAAAAAAATTCTGTTTATAATCGATCCAGAATTAATTATTTAAATTCTATGGTGGGGATGGGTTGAAAAACCCTCAAATAATAGTTTTTATATAGGTTTAGGTCATCATATTAACCTTGTCTTTTAGATTTAAGTGTTAGTTAAATAGTTTTTCATTTAACTTGTCTCTTTTTATGTTTATATTATATGGTTAATAAACATACTAAAACATGCCAAGAGAACCACATGTTGTTATTTATTAATATATATAGCCTTATATATGTATTTTGGCCGAACATTAGATTTTTAAATATATTATATTAATAAATAATATAATATTTCTTTTAAAAACTCGATTTTGTCAATTTTGACACAATTTAGTATTTGATTTTATTGAAGTCAATAAAAACATTATCACTTAGAATAAAATTTATTTAACCGACCCCAACATGTCATATTAACATATAAAATTAGTGGAATTCATCAAAACTCTCAATTTACATTTATTTGGTTATTTATAATATCAATTATTTTAATATTTAATTAATAAGGTAATTATCGCATCATAATTGTGTCATAAATATATTGAATTATTTAATGTCCAAAAATTATAAATAAAATACCATTATGTATGAAATATTTTTATATTTCTAATTAATATTTATTGTCAAATTTATATTGTGTGTATCTATATTTTAAAAATGGTTTAGTTATTAAACATTGAATTTAACTCTTTTAACTCTTCTTTAAATAAAATAATAATAAATGTCCTAATCTAATACAAGTGGACCAAAGAGTATAATATTTTATTCCTAAGATTTTTTTGGTCTAATTATACTTATCCCACAGAATTAGGACAATTTTTTTGGTAATTATGATATCATTGTTACCCTTAATTACCCTATTTACTTTTTATGGTGGTAAATAAAAGTCAGAAGTTACTATTCATCAAAAATAATTTTCCTCTTATTGAACCACATTTTATATACTGATATTAACCGTGTCCCTCGGAATTTTTAAATTCAACTCACATAAAAGGCAAAATTTCCTTTTATACAAATTTTCTAATGCTCCTAGGAGGTGGGTAAAAGACAGTAAAATGTTTGAAACAATTTTATATATCTAAACTTATTATAAAATGACTCCAATGAATTATGTTGAACATATATAATTATTATGTATCTATTTTTATTTAAAATATGTTAAAATAAAAAAACTAATTATTTATGTAAATACCTATTTTTAACCAATAACGTAGTGTTTTTCACTATTCATCGAAAATTGAATATTTTCTGAAAAATACTAAAAATTCACCCTAATCTAATTTCAATTTTCCGAATCAAAATATAATGTCCATTTTGAATGATAAAATTTAAAAAAATTCAAAAAGTGGGTATTACTATTCATAACGGCTAGCATGGTTGGTCATAGTGTGTTAGAATCACGATGTGGCGTACAATACAAGTTATTGCATTATTCAAAGGGAAATGTACCATGGTTGCTTGGGCTATTACATTCTTCCCTAGTTCAAATAATTTCATCTCCGAAATTTCTATGATACTACTCCAAAAAATTATTTGGGTGGTTCTTCATCATAATTTATTCTGGTTCCCATGTTGTCCCTTCCATCTTATGGTTTCTCCATAGAACTTTTACCAGACGAGTTGCCCGGTTTCTCAGCACTTGTTCTCTTGTATCATGAATTTAGAGAGGCTCTTCACAATAAGATAGAACATGTTCCATTTCAATTTCCTCATAGGTGAGTACATGCATTGGGTCAGGCATGTATTTTCTCAACAGTGATACATGGAACACATTGTGAACATTGAAGATACTTGGTGGCATTGGCAAATGATAAGTTGCAACCACAATTCATTCTATAATTTTTAATTGTCTGATTTAACTACGCCTTACTTTAACCTTCATAACGAATCATATAACACCCTTTGATAGATATATCTTCAAGAAAACATGATCTCCTAACTGAAATTCCAAATCCTGTATTCGGTTGTCGGAATTGCTCTTCTACCAACTTTGAGCTATTTTGATGTGGGTTTGGATAACCTCCACCTTTTCCATTGTTTTTTCTCAAAAAGTTATAGGCCCACGAGATTTCATTCACCGAAAACATCCCAACAATTTGGTGTGCGACATCGCTTTCAATATAAATCTTAATTTGGTGCCATATGATTACTTTAATGGAAGATATTATTATAGGAAAATTCTACCAGAGGTAAATATTGATCCAACATACATTGAAAGTCATGTTAGAAAGATCTCAACATGTCTTCTAAGGTTTGAATAGTCTGCTCTGATTGTCCATCTGTTTGAGGGTGGAAGGCAATGCTCAAACGAAGTTTAGTATCCATGTATTTCTAACGACTTTTCCATAATATTGATGTAAAATAGGGATCATGATCAGAAACAATTGATAGGGGTACTCCATGATGTCTTACAACTTCATTAATATACAGTCTTTCTAAATGTTCAAGTTTTAAATCCCCTCTTATAGCAAGAAAATGTGTTGGCTTGCTAAGATGATCAGTAGTGACTCATATTGCATAATTCCTTCTAGGAGTCTTTGGTAGTCCCATGAATATTTCTATCATAATATCATCCCATTTACACTCAGGTAGGGGAAGAGGTTGCATGACTCCTCCATGCAGTTTCCTTCTAGCTTTTACTTGTTGACTAACCACACATATTAACACAAAATCATCAATCTCCTTCTTCATGTTGTACCACCAAAAATGTTCCTTCAAATATCTATACATATTAGTTCTACTAGGGTGTGTAGAGAAATTGGAGCTATGAGAATCATATAACAGTTACCTTTTTAGACCAGGTATATCGGGAACACAAAGCCTCATCCCAAATTTTTAAATTACATCTTCATATACGATGTCGATCAATCTCTCAACGTTTAGAGACTTAATTTTAATTTGAAATTCCTCATCATCAGTATGATAAATTTTTACCCTTTCTAGTAAAGATGTGTTGGAATCGATTTGAAAAAATATAGATGTTTCACCTTCCATGATTATTCCCGTATCCATTTTTACTAGATCCATGAAAATAGGATCCCGTTCAACTCTCATGTTGTTCAAAATGCCATGAATCATTCTCTTCAAAGCATCTTCCACGTTGTTTTCCTTCCCTGGGTAGTAATTTATTGTGGAATCATAATCCTTGAGTAGTTAATGTGGTCTACTTGGCCTCATATTGATTTTTTTAGTGATAAAATATACTTCAAACTCTTGTGATCAGTATAAATCATAAATTTTTCACCATAGATATAAGGACACGGCCTTAAACATTACATAATATTGATTTAAATGAATAATTCACATTGATGATCTTTTTAGGTTTAGAGATTTAGATAATTAGGCCATAACTATTACATTACAACTTGAATATTACAGGTAGACACTACTACTCATTATCCATTTTTCCATAAAATAAAAACTCTTAAAAAGAAACATGTCTAGTTCCATGTTTTAGATAGCATGACTTTTACATGATCCCATCCTTGACCCTATTCATCTTTAAGTCCTTTGGAAAACATTTCAAAAACATGGGATGACCATAAAAAACTCAGTAAGCGTTAAAAAATAACGAATGAAAACATTAGCCCATAAATAAATAAAAATCAATTACACCATACTTTTCAATCATAACATACCTTAAGAAATTATATGATTTATGAATAACACACACAAATCATAAATCATAAAGGTTACATATGGAATCTATATCAAACATACATTGTAGCTATCATAGCTACATAGGGAGTTACACTTGGAATACCCATCACGGTATATTCCCTAAATCTCTTAGGAGAAACATCATGTTCACCTCCGTCACGTTACCTAATGTATTGGAGAGATATCTTGGGCTCACCTTCCCTAGGATTATCACGGAACCACCCATATACATAAACAATGCGCAATAACCATAACATAATCCTAACATATAACACATGTATAAAGGAAATATAACATTTGCACATTCCAATATATCAAATCAAGATATTGAAATAAACAATGTTTTATCAAATAATTTTCAAGACAATTTAAAAAGATATTTTTGAATCAAAGTGTCCCATACCACTTTGAAACTTTTAAATGAATTATTATTTGAAAAAATTAATTTCCATAAAAATAAATCCTAAAAGCAATTTTTAAAACATGGAAATTAATGAGAAATATTTATAAGATTAAATCTTTAAAATATTTAAAACAATATTTTAGTTAAATAGTTTTTTTAACAAAAAGAGAGACACTAGAATACAAATAATAGAGAAATAAAATTTAATTATAACTTTATAATATCATGTGAATAAGGTTATTCATGATATAATATGTCAAAGTACAGTATGTAGACAATATAAGAGTGAATTGGTGCATAACAACAATGATGTCTCAATGGAAATGTAAATTGAGATGAAATCCCTTATAAAGATGGTATACTTAAATTAAGGATAAATCAATCACATAATTATCTGTGAAAAATATAAATACACAAAATATAATTGGATATTAATTGTCAAAAAATCATAGGTCATTCACACGTAATCATAGGACAACATATTCAAGAAGTACAAGTTTATCCCAAATAATTGAAATTGGGTTAAGAAGTTCCCTTGCAAAAATTTGAAAGCCTAACAATGTCACTTTAAAATTCAGAAAATGTGTTGATGAGATATAAAGGATATATCATCACTTTTCAATAATATTTACATCAATAAGGATATAGAAGAACATATCCCAACATAATAAGATGTAAATTAAAAGACATAACATAAAGAAGTCTTTTAAAAAGAGGAGGGTGAATGGTTCCCTTCCTGATTTGGTAACCCAAAAAACATACACCACATGAAAGAAGGACCATACAATGTAGATTTAAATACCCATAAATGAATGTGTATTACACAAATAGTAGAATCATGGGCAGTACATACACCACACAAAAAGAAAATAGTGTCAAATATAGCATGAATCTCACGGGATTAAAAGTGAGATAAACCCATTACCTTTTTGTAGTCAACTGATTCATTTGATCAAAAGTTAATAACCATCAAATGAATCACATAATACCATGAATATAATGTTAATCATGATAATATATATCAAAAAGAAGTACATAATACACCATATGCAATAAATAAGTGGTGAACAATGGAAATCTCACGGAATTGAAGGTCAGATAAGAAAATCCCTTACAAAAATCGGCAGCCTAACCACGCCACATAAAAATTCTTAAAATGAATTAAAGAGAGTTAGAGGGGGTCACTCATAATAAGAAAATAAAAAATACATTATGGTGAATATAAAATAACATCCTCCAACATAAGAACATGGAGCATAAATGAAATGACATAAAAGGGGGTACTTGAAAAGAAAGAGAGAGGTCGGATCCCTTTCCTTGTGTCCAACTTGACTCGATCATTCTTTAATCTCCTGAATAATAAACTAAAGTTAATTTATACTTTCTTAATAACCTTTATTAAGTATATTATTCCTTCTATATCACTTATTATAATGTTATAAACATTATGTAATCATTTAAGTTAATAACGTCCATTTTGTCGATATTTGGTACTTGAGTCAAACTTCTTATAATCACATGTTGTTCATGTGGTCAATGGTTCATTATATAGAGAATGATATTCAAGATTTGGATATCATATATATCATATATATCTAGTATATACATGTATTTATAATAGTACTTAACATTTGGAGGTAAGAAATGAAATGCACCATTCATGGAGATGATAAGCCGTACGTACGCATGAACGCTACATTCATTTCTATTTATTTTTTAATGGAATTAAAACATTATAATACATAGTTATATTATAATTACTTTATAATATCATATATAATATCATTATATCTATCCATTATACATCCCACATAAGCCATTAATGAGTCACATCACTTTGAGGGGGTGATAGTCCGCACTTCCTCAAATGAGATTATCGTATTTAACCACTATGGAAACAAAAAGGTGTGCTATAAATTTGAAGTAAAAACGAATAAGTAAACCATAAACATAATATATATATATATCATATATATCATATATAAATACATTTCCATCATAATGGCCTCCATGAGAGGCTGTAAGAGGTAATTGAACAATAATCGTCTAATGAGGCGTTAGTTTTCCATCCGTAGAAACATTATGTTAGTCACCCATTAGATAGAGGTGTGTGTAAGTGTAGTTCTAATACTTATCATAAAAAAATCATAGTATATTTAGGATACTGGTGTTGTTTCAAAAGAATGGAATAAAAAGAGTTTAGGGGTTGGATAAGTAAAATAAAAGAAAACAATTTAAGAGAAACTGTTACCTTTAATTTGGGTAACTCCATATGGATTGAACCAAAGGACTTCTTGATGTTCCTTCTACCTAAGGTAATGCTTCTAGGTGGAGGAGAGTGATGTAGGGAGCTTAATTGGGCAGATTTTAGACGAGCCAAATTTAGGACCCCAGGACACCCTGAGAGGGGTGGGGTGAATCAGGGTGTCAACGTTTTCTTTTAATGTTATGGATCTTGTTCCAACGTTTGTAGGAACTTGTTAAACCTGTATGATGAATATGAATAGAAATAAATCCTTCACATGCATAGAGACGACACAACACTTTTTACTTGGTTCACCACTAAGGGCTACGTCCAAGAAGTGAACGCTAAAAGGTTGTCAGTCATTCCAAATTCCAATAAACGTCACTAGAAATGGATTACAAAGGTTCGGGCACCATCACTCTGTCCTAGGATAACTGACTTTACAAATGATTCAGGGAAAGCTCACAGTGTCCCTCAGGTCACTCCCATTCACTCCCCCTAGCTCACTTCCCTTGGTGAAGTCACACTCAGTTTATAGACGTGAAGGTCTCTTCTTCATTGGAAAAGAATGCATCATCTATTGTATGTAGATTCTCTATTGAAGTTCAATTCTCACCTATAGAATAATCTTAATTTTCACCATAGGTATCGGACAATCATCCATCTTTCGTACAGCTTCAAAAAGGACATGTGTATTTCTTCAACAGCAGGTGCGCTTCTCCAGGCCAGCGTGCAAGTTCCAAATCTGGCGCACAGGTCACAGCTGGTGTTCAAGTCTACCTCGACCACTTGTGCGACACAAACTTCTTCAACACCAAACTTGCGCGACTCAGCACCTTTAAATCACAAACCTCCTTGGTCGTGCAGCCAACAACAAGTGCGCAACCTCTACTTGCGCGACCGAACTTCCACTTTCCCGACTAAACCACCAGCGCAACGACAGCTCGAAAATTCTCTAAGTCTTTAACTCCATTCCGAATTTGGAGGGGTGGTCTTCTATTTATAGGAAAACTGGACCACCTGAGCAGTGGCGCGCAAGTCCTCCCTTCGGCGCGCAAGTCCCGGCGCATAGCTCCAACTGCCTTTGCCTCTGCTGTGCTACTCACCTGCGCCACACAACCAATACTTGTGGGACCTTCTTTCCTTTGTCATATATTGATGTTCTGATCATGATGAACAACAGGCGTGCAAGTTTCTAAGCCTCCTAGGCACCGGCACGCAAGTCCATTCTCGGCGCGAAGGTCACTTGCGCGACCACACCAAAACTTGTGTGACCCTTATACCTTTTCTATTTTTCCATGATTTGATCTTGAAAACAATTAGGCACACAAGTTCCCTTTCCTTCAAGTACACGGCGCACATGTATCTTTGGAAAAAACAATGTTCTTCATTTGCCAATTTTCTGGCCAAAAAATTTGGAAAACACTAGGAAACGGCGCCACCTTCAATACTGTGTTCTGCATGAACTGTATGATCACTTTGCTGGTACACATTCTGAACTCCCACTGAGGATTGACAAAAAACACAAAACATTCTCCAATTCATGAATAAATGACCATGGTTCCAACAATTTCATCATTTGGGATTGTTGGAAAGCAGAAAATAAATTCAATAGATCCACATCCATATGCAAACCAAAAGACGCAAGAGCCAACTCAACCAACACTCTATGTCTACGTGAGCAATGCTCGGTATAGAAAACAAGTGTGGAAGCATGAATTGGGTTCCCGTGTTCTAGAATTCATAATGATGCCCATGAAGCTTTACTTTTCAAAAGTATTCCTTCCCATCCTTCTTCCTTCACATCCTTCATACCCTATCACTGACACTAAATTCGCATCATGTCACAAAAGCATTATATTCCTGAACATTCTGGAATTTATTCCTTTCTCCCCCATTGACAATAAACCCAAAGTCTGGTAATTTGTTTATTTCTCATCTCAAACCATACTCCCCCTAGATAGCATCTCCCCCACAAACCTGCATCACATTCATAATTAGATGAAAACAGTTATCATAATCAGGGAGTGGGTTATTGAGTAACCTCCTTATGCATTGGGAGGAAGCTGAACATTGTGGTTCAACTAATGTTTCTCAAACACAGCCGCTGATAGTGGCTTGGTTAGGATATCAGCCACTTGCTCATCAGATCCCACATGATCCATTATAATCACCCCTTGTTCAACTTTTTCTTTGATAAAATGATACCTGATTTCAATATGATTTGTACAAGAATATTGAACAGGATTCTTTGTAAGATCAATTGCGCTCTTATTATCACAGTAAATCACCATTGGTTGTTCTACCTCATAACCAATATCTATTAATTGTTTCTTCATCCATAGAATTTGAGTGCATGCTTTTGTGGCAGATATATACACAGCTTCAGCAGTACTAAGAGAAGTACATTCTTATTTCTTGCTCAACCATCCAACACATTTCTGCCCAATATAGAAGGCTCCACCACTGGTGGACATTTTGTCTACTACATCACCAGCCCAGTCAGCATCAGAAAACGCTGATAATTCATTGTCCCCACCTGCAGCAAAATATAACCCAAAGATTTGTGTACCATGAATGTACCTCATGATTCTTTTGACTGCCACCACATGTTTCTCCTTTTTATTACTCTGAAAGTGGGCCGCAGGACATGTGGAAAAGGAAATAGCTAGTCGTGTCACTGTTAGGTACAATAGGTTCCCAATGATCCTCTTGTACATGGTGGGAACTACAGAGGTCCCATCCTCATGCTTTCCAAGTTTAGTTCCAACTGTAATCGGAGTTGACATTGGTTTGGAGTCTTGTATATTAAACTTCTTCAGCAATTATCGTGTATACTTTTCCTATGAAATGAAAGTGTAATCCTTCTTTTGAATCACCTGTAGCCCCAAGAAATATTTGAGCTCCCCAATATTAGACATTTCGAACTCTGATTTCATGTGATTGGAAAATTCATCCACTGATTTCTGCCTACTGCCAGCAAAGATGATATCATCGACATTGACTAGAACCATGAATTGATCATTTGGAGAAATCATCACATATAGATTGTGGTCTACTCCTCCTCTTTTGAATTCCATCTTATTGAGATAAGAGTCCAGTTGGGAGTACCATGCCCATGGTGCCTTCTTCAAACCATATAGAGAATTCTTCAATTTGCAGACCTTTTCTCATCAGTACCATGAAAAAAACTCACCGGTTGTTCAATGTAGACTTATTCTTCGAGAACACCATTCAAGAATGCTGTCTTGACATCCATTTGATATACTTTATATCCTTTTTGGAGTTCCATGGCATGGAAAATCCTGATTGACTCCAGTCTAGCCATTGGAGAAAAGGTTTCTTCAACATCAATACCTTCAATCTGGGAGTATCCTTTACATACCAGGATTTCCTTGATTCGGATGACACTTCCATGCTCATCAAACTTATTTTTGAAGATCCATTTCGTACCAATAAGATTTTGACCTTCGGGTCTCCGGAAAAGATCCCATGTCTGATTCTTATCAATCTTATCTAATTCTTCATTCATGGATTTCACCCAAGATTCATCCTTTGCAGCTTCTTCGAATGAGGATGGCTCCACAACTGACAGAAATGCAGATTTATTGTTATTCTACATCCTTCTTGTTTGGTTGGATGCACTCATGTCCCCAATTATGTTGGATGGATCAATCTCAACTCTCTTATTTCTCCTACGAGGTTCAGTTGCATTCTCTTCAGCCACAGTTTCTTCTTCATATTCTTCTTCTGAGTCAACATCATGATGTGACTGCTGAGTGTTTTTCACAACTTCCTCTATTTCGGTATTTTTATTTTCTCCACATTCACTTTCTTCCTCACTTTCTATCACATCATCATATCAAATCCTTGAAACATTTTTGGTTTTATCTTCAATTATCTTAACATCACTACTTTCGAAAGTCATTCCTAAACACTTGTTGAAACATTTGTAGGATTTACTGTTCATTGAGTAACCAAGGAAAATTCCTTCATCTGCATTGTCGCCATACTTCCCTTGATTTCCTTCTTTGTAACTGATGAAGCATTTACTTCCAAAGACACGAAAGTATTTTAAAGAGGGCCTTCTTCCATGCCATAATTCATATGGTGTCTTTGTCTCACCCATATAAAGTCATGTTTCATTCTGAATATAAAATGTAGCTTGAACAACCTATTTCTAGTAATGTCGTGGAATATGACTCTCAATTAGCATAGTTCATTCCATGTTGTTCACCTGTCGATTCCTACGCTCAACAACTCCATTTTTTTGGTGGAGTTATCACAACACCTTCCTCATGTTGTATCCCATGCTTCTCCATATAATTTTCAAATTCAATGGATGTGTATTCTCCTCCATTGTCAGATCGCAACACTTTGATTATTCGTCCGGTATCATTCTCGACAATTCGCCGATATGTTTTCACGCAGTCAAGGACATGTCGTTTCCGATGAATGACCATCACACTTTCCATTCTACTGTAATAATCTATGAAAATGACAAAGTACCTTTCTCCATTGGTTCCAGGAACATTTATCGGGCCACATACATCTGTATGAATCAGATCAAGAAGGTGAGATGCCCTTTTCTTCTTTGGATGATATGAAATGCAGACCAGCTTCTCACGAATGCAAGCATCACAAGACTTTTCATGCTCACGCTTCAGGATGGGAATGTCCATGACAATTCTCAATTTTGATATTTTTCCATTTCTTGTTGATTTATGTGTCCCAGTCTCTGATTCCACGGATTTTTTTCTTCTTCAATAGTCATGTAATAGAAATTTCCTTCACTATCAACCTTATACAAGTTGCCTTCTGTTCTGCATCACTTCATATGTGAATTTCCCGTCTTTCCCTTTATGGTGTAGCCTTTCTGATTAAAATTAACTATAAGTCTCGAGTCATAGAGTTGTCTCGTGCTGATTAGATTATGACGTAGGCCGTCTATGTAAAAGACTTCATTCTTCTTTAATTCTCCATTTGCTAAATCGGTACTTCCACTCCCTTTGATTTTCAGAGCTCCATCATTACCAAATTGTATTGTACCATCAAGATTCCTTTTAATATCCATTAAAATGCAGGCATTACCTGTCATATGAGATGAACAAACGCTATCCAGAATCTATGTACTGTTGTTCTTTGTAGCTTTGAGGGCCACTTCTGCAAGCTTGGATTTCTCAATCTTCTTCATTTCCTTCCATGAGACATTTGATTGAGTATAGCGTACTGATGGGGTTTCAATTATTTCTTCCGCGTATCCAGGTTCTTCATAGTTGAAATCTTTTTGAGAGGATAAAACATGTTTGAAAGAGCAACATTGTCTTACTGACGTGACTTGACTTGTCTTGAACTTTGGTATGAGGTTTCCATGTCCCTTCTCTGCCTACAATTAGCAGCCTTTTGACCAAAGTTAGAACAACAAAAACAATATCCAAAGAAATTGTTTCTTCTATAAGAATTCGGATATGAATTAGTTATCCATTGTTGAACTCCTATATCTTCTCCATTCAGATAGCTTCTTGCCTCTTCGCAATAAGACATGATATGGCCCAAATAGCCACAGATCTGACACTTTATGAAAGGAAATGTCTTCTCACTTGAATTTCTCCTCATACCTTCTTCCATGGGAGAATAGTTAGACTGCATGTCATTTCTGGATGTTTGAGGATAATTTTCAGTTCTCCTTTTAGTTTGGATTGAGGGTTCCTTTTTCAGCACTTTAGGAAACTTTTCAACATGTTCAAATTTCATCTTATCTTTCTTTTGGATCTTTTCACTTCCAGCAGTTGATGTCTCAACTTCACAGCTAATTCCACTCTTTACCATGGAAGCGGGTCTTTGATCACTCAAGATTTTTCCAACCCCATATGAACCACACTTGGCTCTTGCCATCAATTCCGCATCTGAGAATCTTACAAACTGTAATTTCTTCCTTGATTCTTTTGGAATTGATTCAGCATCAATTTTACTCCTCAGAGTAACAACTTCCTCCTCAAGACCCTCATTAGTCTTGGATTTTTCATCTAGTATGGAGGTGAGGTCATTGATGACCTTTGCCTGGTCTTCAGTTATCAGCTTTAGATGTACAACATCATCATTGCTTTCAATTATTTTTGACTGTACCTTCACAAATTCGTCTAGTCATTCAATTTCAGCATCAAGTTGATCAACATATTCAGTTGATTCCTCTACAAATGATTTCCACTTATTACAACTCTTACGTTTAGTCTTATGCTTACTAATAGCATCCATAAGTTGCATCTCGTGATTTGCACAGGTTTTCAACTATTTCTCTCCACCAGTATCTTCTAACTTTTCAATAGTGGCCATCATAGAAGCATGGTTCCCAGTTTTGAATTCTGGTTCTTCTTCATCATAGAACTCATTAACATCTTATTCCTCTTCATTGAAAAAACTCATCAGTTTCATTTTCTTTCCAGATTTGAAGTCTCCCATTTTAAAAAAAACCTTCTATGAGGCTTCTCAAAGATTTTATCTTCACTATCTTCATGATTGATCTTTCTTAGGCACTGAGAGGCAATGTGCCCAACTTTTCCACAACGAAAACATGCGAGAGGTAATTTCTCTTTGAATTTACCTTTTACCTTATGGAACTTCTTTGGAATGAGGGATAAAATTTATTTTTCTTCTTCATCTTCACCACTACTATATTTTGAAATCTTTTGTTTATCCATGGCCTTAAATGCCATTTCCTTTCTCACACTATTCATAGCATCTTCTGGTTTGTTTCTCATTTCATATGCTACCAAGCTGCTTAGGAGGTCATCCATAGAATGTTTTGAAATATCTCTTTCCTCAAGGGATGATACCTTTGCATTGTAAATGGGTGGAAGTCTTCTCATAATTTTCTTCACTATGTAAACATCTTGGATTTCTTCTCCTAGGCCCCAAATTGCTCCAACTACTTCAGTGATTTTATTAAAGAAGGAGTTTGTATTCTCATCAGGATGCATCTTCAAATCATCAAACCTATTGTGTAGCACTTGTAGTTTTGCCTCCTTCACTTTCCTATATCCTTCATAAATATTATTGAGTTTATCCCATGTTGATTTTGCTGATGTGAAATTAATTACCTTTAAGTAGATCTGATCAGAAAGGGCTACGGTGAGAGCATTTTGTGCTTTAGCATCTTTATCAAGAATTTTCTTGTCTGTGTCAGTCATAGCCAGCCCTGTTGAATTAGTGACTTGTATTACTTGCATAGTTGAAAAAAGAACTTCCATTCCAAGAGATCTTAGATGAGATCACATTCTATTCTTCCAGATCTGGAAATTAATTCCATCAAAGTGAGGGACTCCCCTGACACTGACTGCATTCTCCATAACGACAAAGGAAAAAATCATCAACAACAACCTTTACCCTCTGATACCACTTGTAGGACCCCGGGACACCCTGAGAGGGGAGGGGTGAATCAGGGTGTCAATGTTTTCTTTTAATGTTATAGATCTTGTTCCCACGTTGGTAGGAACTTGTTAAACCTGTATGATGGATATGAACAGAAATCAAGCATTCACATGCATAGAGACCACACATCACCTTTTTCTTGGTTATCCAATAAAGGCTACGTCCAAGGAGCATATGCCGACAGGTTGTCGGTCGTACCAAATTCCACTAAACATCACTAGCTGTAGATTAAAAAGGATCGGGCATAGTCACTCTGTCCCAGGCTCACTGCCTTTACAAACGATTCAGGGAAAATGCACATTGTCCCTCAGGTCACTCCGATTGACTCCCCCTGGCTCACTGCCTTTGGTGAAGTCATACTCAGTTTATAGATGTTAATGTCTCTTCTTCATTGTAAAATAATGCATCCTCTATTGTATGTAGATTCTCTGTTTAAGTCCAATTCTCACCTGTAGACTACTCTTACTTTGCACTGCAGGTACCAGACAATCTTCCATCTTTCGTACAACTTCAAAAAGAAAGGGCGTATTTCTTCAACAAAAGGCGCGCTTCTCCAGGCCGGCGTGCAAGTTACAAATCCAGCACGCAAGTCACAACTGGCGTGCAAGTATACCTTGAATACTTTTGCGACAAACCCTTCTTTAACACCAAACATGCACAACTCAACACATTTAAATCCCAAACCTCCTTGGTCATGCAGCCAACAACCAGTGTGCAACCTCTACTTCTGCGACCCAACTTCCACTTTCTTTACTAAGCCACCTGTGCGACGAGAGTTCAAAAAATCTCTAAGCCTTGAAATCCATTCTAAATGAGGAGGGGTGGTCTTCTATTTATAGGAAAAATGGACCACCTGCACGGTGGCGTGCAAGTCCTCCCATCGGCGCGCAAGTCCCGACACGCAGCTCCAACCGCCTTTGCCTCTGCCGCGCTACTCACCTACGTGACACAACCAATACTTTCATGATCTTCTTTTCTTTGTCATATGTTGATGTTCTGATCATGATGAATAATAGGCGTTCCTGTTTCCAAGCCTCCTCTGCACCAGCGCACAAGTCCATTCTCGGCGCGCCAGTCACTTGCACGAACACACCAAAACTTGCACGACCCTTATCCCTTTTCCATTTTTCTATGTTTTGATATTGAAAACCACTAAGAACATAAGTTCCCTTACCTTCAAGTACACGGTGCGCATGTATCTTTTCTGAAAACACCTTTCTCCATTTGTCAATTTTTAGGCCAAAAAAATTGTCAAACATTGGGAAACAGTGCCACCTTCAATACTGTTGTTTGGTTGAACTGTATGATCACTTTGCTGGTATACATTCTAAACTCCCACTGAGGATTGAAAACAAACACAAAACATTCTCCAATTCATTTATAGATGATCATGGTTCCAACACAAAATTTCGTGAGAGGTGTGAGGAATTGGATAGAAATGGTCTCCTTTTATAAGGGAGAGGAGGGGCTCTTTAGGAAAGTATGAAAATATTATTTTATAATATAATGATATTTGGTTTATAATGCTCCAAAAATCATCATGGCCGAAGATAAGATGACTCGTGGTCGAAATAAAATCATCCAATAGTAATTGGATAGGTTTTGGATAATATCATAATCATTATAATCTTATATATTTAAATGATTTATTAATGAGGTAAACACTACATCATTATTGTGGCATATATAATATAAATTATTAGATGTCTAAAAATTATCAAAAAAATACCATGATATAGGAAATATTTTTATATATCCAATGAATATCTATAGTCTAAAAGATAATTTATATAACCCCTTCTAAAAATTAATTTACTAAAAGATATTTTCTTTTGTCATTTTTGTCGTTACTTTAAGATAATCAATCTAAATTATCATTATCACTTCCAAGTGGCTCAATAGGGTCCCAAAAAGCAACCCAAAGATGCCCATGGTCGTTAATGACTCAACCAATAAGGATTGGACAAGTGTTAAGGTAATTTTGAATTATTATAATATTCTTTTTACCTTGAATTTCCCTATTTACCTTTAACCGTGGTAAATAAAAGTCAAAAGCTACTATTCACCAAAAAATATTTTCATCTTAATGAACCACATTTTACTTCTTGATAACAAACATGTATTTTGTATTTTTTAAATTCAATTCACAGAAGTGGTAAAATTTTAATAAAATGAAAAATTCAGTTTTTTAACTACCACTAAGTGGTTTCAGTATTCATAAAAAATTGATGTTTTTCAGAAAAATAACAAAAATTATGCCTAAGCTATATTTGATATTCCAAATTCATAAATGATGTCTATTTTTCCAAATTCAAAACATAAATGTTTCATTAATTAATTTTAAAATTAATTCATGTGGTTAAAACAAATATCGTGTTTTTAAGAAACAATAACTATTAAAAGATCGACACTTGTTTATGTCCAATTTCAATGTTAAATTAATTACAATGACCAACATTGGATTAAATGGTAAAAATATATTTTAATTTCACTTTAAAACAAATTAAAAATATAATCTAACCATATAAATAAATTATATTAAAAAACACATTTCAATTAAAATACAATATTTTTCACTATTCATTAAAAAATGAACTTTATCGGAAAAATTCCAAAAATTTACGCAGGTAAATTTTGATGTCCCCATTCTAAAGAATTGTTTTATTTGGTCTTATAGAATATATTAAAGTGTACAAAACTATATTTAAAACGATTTCTTCATTAAAAGGAGATAAATCGGCTTTTTAATGTCAATTATGCTTAAAATTAGATTTATTCACATTTTAAGCCTCTAACATTTTATTGGATAATGTAAATACATTTAACAATCTTGTATAATTATATTGTAGTTAGTTTTGTTCACTCCCACAAATACAATGACTAGGAGTTAACTACCATTTAAAATAATAATATTATATTATTATTGTGCCACTTAAGATTTCAAATAAACTCGTTGGTGCGTATCGGGTACGCTATCGAACATAGAAACCCTATTAAAATAAATTTTAATATATAATTCACAAATATTAATAAATATTAAATATTTCGTATTTTTCATTTACCTGGGATGTTACATCCTTTCCCCCTTTTGGGAATTGCATCCTCAAAATTTTTTAAATTATTCTGAGGAACTTCACTGAAAGCCCCACATCGAAAAAAAAAGAGTCAATAAAACTATCACATTAAAATAATGGAAGAGAAGTAAAAAGGTTACCCAAGACAAAAAATACTAGGATTCCATGATGACATGGATATGGAGGAGAAAACAACCATCATGTTTTGATGGAGAGTGATAGAAAACATGTTTGGGAGAAATTTAACCACCAAAAAATCACAAACTTATGATGGGTTAAACAATCTTGGATTCCCCAGAAGGAAAATTTAACAGACAAGGTTTTTGTTTAATAATACTTTTCGTTGAGGAATTTATTTATGATCTTAAAAAAAACATAAAGAAATATACTTACATGTCATGTAGACATTCATCTTTTACTATATTTCTAACACAAACTCATATTTTCTCCAATAGATGAATATTCAGGATGACTTTTCTTTTCACATTAATATTGCTATAATCATCTTAGAGAGAATCACATAATCTACAAATGATAGACTATATATTTCCCATGTCTTTAGATATTAAATAAAACCAAAATTTTTAGTATAATATCAGATAATCCCCCAAAAGGATAGGCTATTACTTAAAAAAAACTACTCTTAATCTCCAAAATTTGTCTAACAAAACCCAAAGTTCAACAAAGACCATTCAATAAACAATTGTCCCTAAATTTATTCAAAAGTAATCCAAACTATGATTTTAACCCAAATATCATGTGGATTTAATTACATATACATCCCAGATACATCATAACATTTATCTTCAAGTAACACTAGTTACTCATAAAGTCTCACATTGGAATGTAATTAACCTAATCACATATTCTCCTTGATAGTTTAATCATTTTCATAAATAAATAAAATCATCATGTGTTTATAATAAAAACATAGATTCTTCAAAACTAAAATTTCAACCATTACTCCACAATTGAAATCACATAGTATTCTATCTTCCTTGGGTATATATTGTTTCCTCAAAAGAGAGAACGTCTTCCTCCATAACCTTTATCACATAATCACTAAATCGTTTTTCTATACAAAGTATATCCATTTGATAAAACATAATTTCCAAAAATAAACTTATTGTTATTCTATAAAATAAATTTACTAAAATAATAAGTCATACTAACCAGGGACTTTAAGTAGGCTAGTGGTAGGTGATGCGCCCTTATCGCCCTTCGGTTGTGTGTTCGATTCTAGCAGCCTTGCCGGATGCGAGGGGTTGTCACCCATCCTACGGGTTTTCCTTTTTATTAAACTCAAAAATAACCCTAACAAGTTTTGACCTCAAAGGTTTCTTTATACCTCTCATTTTCATCCAAATTCATTATGATCTAAACATCTTAATTCTTGAAGTCTTATTTCTCCACTATATAATAAAATAAAACAATCCCCAAAATGAAGAACATAATACCTTGTACATGGTTTCCATTTCGTTTCATCATCATCTTATTCACATAGGTAGAAGGTACATGCATTGAAAAAATGATTTATAGATACTTCAAAATCATTTTCTTCTTCCCTCCAAATACACCTTGTACAACATGGGTCATATGGGTGTTCACAGAAAAGAATATTTAGAAAATAATCATGTATGACATATAATTTCAAAACATCTGATAAAAAATGATTTCTATAAGACAGTCGAACCAAATTTGAGTTGAAACATTCAATTAAATATCCTTTTAAAATACCATAATTATGTGTTGAGAGACTATATTTTAAAATCAAATATAAATAGGTTGCGCAAGGGTCTCCTTCTTCAGAACCAATTTTTAAATCATAATATTTTTCAAAATCTTGTGATAAGGAAAAATATTTGAAAATGCCTTGATAATATTTACCCTTCTTGAAAATATGATAATATTTTGAAAATAATATTTTTCTAAATACAACCCATGATGCACGATGATAACGAGGTATAGTGGAGGTGTTTGATATCTCAAACAACTGCTTTCAATTGAGGTCTTTTCTAGAAAAAGTTTCACAATCATCTGAACATGACTTTACAATAATTATTGCAAGCATGTCATCTAGAAGAGATAGTAATGTCATTTGAGATCCTCCTCCTTCCATTTGTAACTAACATTACATGATCTGAAAAAGTTATAAAACAAGGATTTAATTGAAGTAATAGATAGGTAGTAACCATGTGTCTAACGAAAATTCCTAATCCCTAATGTTGCCTAAACTAACCTCTGATACCAACTATAAGGACCTGGCCTTAAACATTACATAATATTTAATTAAATGAATAATTCACATTGAGGATATTTTCAGGTTTAGAGTTTTAGAGAATTAGGCCATAACTATTACATTAAAACATTAATACTACAGTTAGACACTACTACTCAGAATCCATTTTTTAATAAAATAAAAACTCTTAAAAAGAAACAGTTCTAGTTCCATATTTTAGATAGCATGACTTTTCCATGATCCCATCCTTGACCCGATTCATCTTTAAGTCATGTGGAAAACATTTCAAAAAATTAGGATGAGCATAAAAAGCTCTGTAAGGGTTATAAAATAAGGAAGGAAAACATTATCCCATAAATAAATAAAAATCAATTAAACCATACTTTTCAATCATAACATACCTTATAAAATCATATGATTTATGAATAACACACAAAAATCATAAATCATAAAGGTTACTAATGGCATCTGTATCAAATATACATTGAATATATCATAGCTACATAGGGAGTTACATATGGAATACCCATCACAGTATATTCCCTAAATCTCTTAAGAGAAACATCATGCTCACCTCCATCACGTTACCCAATGCATTGGAGAGCTATCTCGAGCTCACCCGCCCTAGGTTTATCACGAAACCACCCATATACGTAAAAAATGCCCAATAAACATAACATAATCATAACATATAACTCATGTATAAAGGAAAGATAACATTTCCACATTCCAATATATCAAATCATGGTATTTTAATAAACAATGTTTTATCAAATCATTTTCAAAATCATTTAAAAAGATATTCTTGAATCAAAGTGGTGCATACCACTTTTAAGATTTTAGATGATTTTCCATTTGAAAACATTAATGTAAATAAAAATAAATCCTAAAACCCATTTTTAAAACATGTACATTAATGAGAAATATTTATAATAATAAATCATTAAAACATTTAAAATGATATTTTACTTAAAGAATTTATTTAACAAAAAGAGAGACACTAGAATACAAATAATTGAGAAATAAAATTTAATCAGAATATTATAATATCATGAGAAAAAAGGGGTTCATGATATAATATGTCAAAGTACAGTATATACAACATATAAGAGTGAATTAATTCATAACAACAATGAAGTCTCAATGGAAATTTAAATTGAGATAAAATCCCTTATAAAGATGCTATCCTTAAATTAAGGATAAATCAATCACATAATTATGTGTGAAAAATATAAATACACCCAATATAATTAGATATTATGTGTAAATCAATCATAGTTAATTCAAAAATATTTATAGGATGACATATTCAAGAAGTACAAGTTTAACCCAAAGAATTGAAATTGGGTTAAGAAGTTCCCTGGAAAAAATTTTAAAGCCTAAAGACGTCACATTAAAATTCAGAAAATTTGTTGATGAGATAAAAAGGGTATCTCATCAAGGGTAAATAAAATTTACATCAATAATGATATAGAAGAACATACCCAAACATAATAAGATGTAAATTAAAATACATAACAAAAAGAAGTCTTTTAAAAAGAGGAGGGTGAAAGGTTCCATTCCGGATTTGGTAACTTAAAAAACACACGCCACATGAAAGAAGTACCATACAATGTAGATTTAAATACAAATTAATGAAATTTTATTACACAAAGAGTAGAATAATGGGAATTACATACACCACACAATTAGAAATAGTAGCAAATATAGCACGAATCTCATGAGAATTAAAGTGAGATGAAACCCTTTACCTCGTTGTAGTCAACTGAGTCATTTGATAAAAAGTTAATAACCATAAAATAAATCACAGAATATCATGAATATAAAGATAATCATGACAATATATATAAAACACCAGTACATAGTACACAACATGAAATAAATAAGTGGTGGACAATGGAAATCTCATGGAATTGAAAGTGATATAAGAAAATCCCTTTCAAAAATTCGGCAGCCAAACAACGCCACATAAAAATTCCTAAAATAAATTGAAGTGAGTAAGAGGGGGTCTCTCATCATACGAAAATAAAAATTACATTATGGTGAATATAAATGAACATCCTTCAAAATAATAACATGCAGCATAAAATAAATGACATAAAATAGAGTACATGAAAAGAAAGAGAGAGGTCGGATCCCTTACCATGTGTCCAACTTGATTCGATCATTATTTAATCTCTTGAATAATAAACTAAAGATAATTTATACATTATTAAGAAAATTTATTATCTTTATTATTTCTTTTATATCACTTATTACCATGTTATAAACATTATGTAATCATTTATGTTAATAACGTCCATTTTGTAGATATTTGGTACTTGAGTCAAAAATGGACTTCTTATAATCACATGTTGTTCATGTGGTCAATGGTTCCGTATATAAAGAATGATTTTAATGATTTTTATATCATATATATCATATATTTCCAGAATATACATGTATTTATAATAGTATATAACATTTGGAGGTAAGAAATGAAATGCATCGTTCATGGAGACGATAAGTCGTACGTACGCATGAACGTTACTTGCATTTATATTTCGTATTTTAAAGTAATTAAAACATAATTAAACAAATATTTATTATAATTACAGTATTATATCACATATAATATCATTAACTCCATCCTTTATACATCCCACCTAAGGCACTAACGAGTCACATCACTTTGAGGGGGCGGTAGTCCGCACTTCCTCAAATGAGATTATCGTATTTACCCACTATGGAAACCAAAAGGTGTGCTACAAATGTGAAGTGAAAAAGAATAAGGAAATAATAAGCATAATTTATATATCATATATAAATACAGTTCCATCATAATGTCCTCCATGAGAGGTGGTAAGAGGTAATTGAACAATCATCATCTTGTGAGGTGTTAGTTTTCCATCCACAGAAACATTATGTTCTTCACCCATTAGATGGAGGTGTGTGTAATTGTAGCTTAAATAAATATAATAACAACATCCTAGTATATTTAGGATACTGGTTTTGTTACAAAATAAAGTAATAAAAAGATTTTATGGGTTAGAGAAGTAAAATTAAGGAAAACAATTTAAGAGAAACAGTTGCCTTTAATTTGGGTAACTCCCTTTGGGTTGAAACAAAGGACTTTTTGATGTTCTTTATACCTAAGTTAAGGCATCTAGGTGGAGGATATGAATGTAGGGAGCTTAATTGGGAAGATTTTTGATGAGACAAATGGCTTGATAGGTGTGACGAATTGGATGGAAATGGTCTCCTTTTATAAGGGAGAGGAGGTTCTATTTAGGAATGTGTGAAAATATTATTTTATAATAAAATGATATTAGGTTTATAATGGTCCAAAAATAATCAAGGTCAAAGCTAAGATGACTCATTGTCGAAATGAAATCATCCAATAAGAATTGGACAGGGTTTGGATAATATTTTAATCATTATTATCTTATTTATTTAAATGATTTATTAATGAGATAAACATAGAATCATTGTTGTGTCATAAATAATTTAAATTATTAGATGTCTAAAAAATATATAAAAAATACCATGATATAGGAAATATTATTATATTTCAAATTAATATCTATAGTAGAAAATATAATTTATATAACCCCTTCTAAAAATTAATTTACTAAAAGATATTTTCTTTTGCCATTTTTTCCTTTACATTAAGTCAATCAATCTAAATTGTCATTATCACTCACATGTGGCTCAATGGGGTCCCAAAATCGACAAAAAGATGCTCTTGGTAGTCAATGACTCAACCAATAATGTTTGGACAAGTGTTATGGTAATTTTGAATTATTATAATATTCGTTTTACCTTGAATTACCCTATTTACCTTTATCCACGGTAAATAAAAGTCAAAAGATACTATTATCCAAAAAATATTTTCATCTTAATGAACCACATTTTACTACATGATAACGACCATGTATGTCGGATTTTTGAAATTCAATTCACAGAAGTTGTAAAATTTCATTAAAATGAAAAAGTCAGTTTTTTAACTACCACTAAGTGGTTTCAATATTCATAAAAATTAATGTTTTTCAGAAAAATACCAATAATTCAGCCTAAGATATATTTGATATTCCAAATTCAAAAATGATTTCTATTTTCCCAACTTCAAAACATAAAAGTGTCATTAATTAATTTTAAAATTAATTCCCACTGTTAAAACAAATGGCGTGTTTTTAAGAAACAATAACTATTAAAAGATCGACATTTGTTTATGTCCAATTTCAGTGTGAAATTAATTACAATGACCAAAATTGGATTAAATGGTAAAAATATATTTTAATTTCACTTTAAAACCAATTAAAAATATAATATAACCATATAAATATATTATATTATAAATCATTTTTGAATTAAAGTACAATATTTTTCACTATTCATTAGAAAATGAACTTTATCTGAAAAATTTCAAAAATTTACAAAAAGTAAATTTTGATGTCCCCATTCTAAAGAAGGATTTTATTTGGTCATATATAATGTATTAAAGTGACCAAAACTAGATTTAAAAAGGGTTCTCCATTAAAAGGCGATAAATCGGCATTTTAATCTAAATTTTGCTAAAAATGAAGTTTATTAACATTTTAAGCCTCTAAAATTTTATTGGATAATGTAAATACATTTAAAAATCTTGTATAATAATATTATAGTTAGTTTTTTTCATTACCGCCAATAAAACGGCTAGGAGTTAACTACCATTTAAAATAATAATATTATATTATTAGTGTGCCATTTAAGATTTCAAAGAAACGTATTGTTGCATATCGGGTACGCTATCGAACATAGTAGCACTTTTAAAGTAAAATTAATATTAAATTAAAATATATTAATAAATATGAAATATGTCTTATTTTTCATTTTCCTGGGATGTTAAAATATTGATAGTCTCTCCATATCTTAGGAGCGAAGATTAAAGATGCTAACTCAAGATCATGAGTGGTATAGTTTTTCTCATGAATATTTAGCTGTCGTGATGCATAAGCAATAACTCTATCATTTTTCATAAGGGAACAACCATGTACTTTGTTTGAAGCATCACTATAAATTACAAACCCATCGTTCCCTGATGGTATAATCAATATAGGATAATTAAGTAATCATATCATCAGTTCTTCAAAACATTCTTCACATTCTTTTGTCCAAAAAAAATTAACCCCTTTACGTGTGAGCTTGGTTAATGGGTTAGCCAACCAGGTAAAATTCTAGATAAAACATCGATAATAACCTACTAAACCAATAAAACAGGATACCTCAGTTATACTCATCGATGTTGGCCATGCATGGATTTCCTTGGGCTTTGAAGGATTGACAAAGATTCCATCCGTAGAAACAATATGACCAAGAAAAGGAATCTCCTAATTCCATAATTCACACTTGCTAAATTTACTATATAATTCATTTCTTCTAATTGTCCTTAGGATAATGCAGAAGTGATTTTCATGATCTTCGTAGCATTTAGAGTATACCAAGATATCATCAATAAATATGACTACAAATTCTTCATGATATTCTTTGAAAAATATATTCATTAGATCCATGAAGACACGTGGACTATTAGTCAATCCAAAAGGCATTACTGTAAACTTGAAATTCTCATACCGGGTTCAAAATTCTATTTTCAGAATTTCTTCCTTATTCACACACAATTGATGATATCCCGATATAAGTTCAATATTTGAAAAATATTGAGCTCCATGAAGTTGGTCGAATAAATCAATAATGCGGGGTAGGGGATACATGTTCTTTATTGTCATAGCATTGATCTCCTTGTAGTTAGTGCAGAACCTCATGGATCTGTATTTCTTCCTATCAAAAAGTATAGGGGTTCCCCATAGAGAAACACTATGGAGAATAAATCCCTTATAACTCAATTCTCCTAATATTTCTTTGGTTCCAATAATTCCACAATTCCCATTCAATAAGAGGTCTTTGATATGGGCCTTGAACCATAAATTAAGTCAATGGAAAACACAATTTCTCATTATGGATGATGTTCAGGTAAATCCTCTAGAAACACATCAACATATTCTTTCACAATAGGTACGTCCTCTATTTGAACATTCTTTTCCTCACCCATAGTTATTTCAATATCTTCTTCCCCAATAATTGAATTTAGTTGAGCTACTATGGGAGGATTTAGATAAGAATCAGGTGGTGAAGTTTCTTCTCTAAATATAAGTTACTCCATATCATCATCGAAATCCAATCCATTCTAAAGATTATATCAAATTTAATCATGGGTATGATGATGAGATCAGTAGATAATGAACATTTATATACCCTAATGGAAACTGATTCACCAAATTTTTTAGCGATGATACTTCCCTTATGTATTTTGACTGACAACTCACTTGTTAAGTCAAATTGAAAATATCTAATTTTCATAGAAAACTAGGAAGATATAAAATAATGAAATAATCCAGAGTCAAATAAATCATTGTCTAAACATGAGGAAACCATTATATTACATGCCACCAAGTCTTTTGGAGCGTCAATCTCAGCAATAGTGTTCACATAAGCTTGGTCTTGCTCCCATGTCATTTTCAAAGGTATGTTCCCTTGTCACTTATGACATTCAGTTTCATAATTCCCATTTTCTTTACAATTATAGCATTTAACAACCTCTTTTTTCCCCTTGAAGTCGTGAGCTTGGTGGCCTATTTCACCACACTTGTAAGAGACTCTCATTACATTTAGGAAATTACCAGGGTGTTTCTTCCCACATTTAATATAGGATGGATATTCATCTTTTCCCTGATTTCCCTTATTTCCATTTCCAGAGTGTTTACCAGATCTCTTCTTCTCCAGTTTTGCTTTAAAGTCGTAATACATAGAAAATTCTTGTTCTGTCCTAATAGAAAATGAAGCAATATATTCGTATGATGAGAAGGATTGTGAGACTAATTCATGATGAAGAAATGGTTTTAACCCATAAAATAATCGATTAATATTAATCCTTGGGTTACATATATAATTGGTTTCATGCCTTGATATCCTTGTAAAGTTAGCCTCATATTTTACAACATTCTCTTCTTTATTTTTCCGTAGACTCCGAAATTGCCTTTCCATATCTACTCAATGGTCATGAGAAATTTTTTTTTCTAAATAAATCTATTTAAACTCCCACCATTCAATATTTGATACTACATCATATTCTTTTGTGTTTTGAATCAATGACCACCATTGATCTGCATCTCTCGTGAGGCGATAAATTGTCCGGACTAATTTTACCCTTTCTCTAATCCCCAAAGCATGAAATATTTCCACTAAGGAATATATCAATTTCTCAACTACTAATTTATTTGTACCCCCATTGAATGTTGGTGGTTGTTTCCTCATAAATATGTATAACAATGATCCTCCACGTTGTGGATCATGGTGTCCATACGGGTAAGGTTATTATTCATAACATGGGTGAGTTGTCCCAGCATGGTGATAAGCTAATCAGCGCCAGTTGTTTCACTAGCTCCACTATATTTATCTTGAGTAGGAGGGAAATATCAACATGGATGACATGAATTAATTCAGTTTCCATTCCGTCCACATGGCGCCATTTCTAGACAATGGAATAGCCTAGATTAGTTTATGAATCACAATACATAATTACAAAATTTTAAAATAGTTAACATAAATTGAATAGTTTATAGTCATAATACATAATCATAAAAATGTTTCCTTTGATGAAGTATATACTCATAAACCCTTCCTAATGGTTTGTAATGAAAATGATAATTTTCCTAAACATATCCCTCGGCATTGTCGTAACCAAGAGTGCAACAATGCCAATTTCCGTGCACCAGTTCCAGATCGAGTCTTGCTCAAAGAGGTTTTTCTGGGTTTTACCCTATGGTACATATGTTCTAGAGCCACATCTACCTACTCATATCCAGACAAGGATGTGTTGCTTAGAAAAAACCCAAAATCTCTATAGTACCAAAATTCTAGGATGTTCATCTATACTAATCCTGAAATTCAATCTTACGGTAATGTTCTTTAATCAAATTTTTTGTAAATATAGCTTCCATGGTTTGTACCAAACTTCCTATGATACCAACTATAATTCTCTAACCTCAGTTACCAGATGATGGTGCATTATTACAAAACATTGGCATTATATAAGGAATCGTGTCCTGAAAGACCTATCTATTTTTTAGCCTTGGTAGTACAAGATACATTCATAAGTTTTAAAATAAATCAAGATAAAAAAACATCAACAACATTTTCCCCCTTTTTAACACACTTATACCCTAAGACTATCCCTGTAGGTCAACCATTAAATAATTCTTCACATCTTGGAAAAAATAAAACATAGAAAGGGGTGAGCTCAGGTGCTCAGTAAGGATAACAAAATAGGATAATAATTCATAAATAAGAATAAACATTTAAGCCAATGTATTAGACTAAAATGAAAGCATTTTAACCATAAAATTCAGCATACTATGGAAAAGATAAAATCCAATAATTCCATTTACTAATTCACATGGATATTCTAATAGTCTAATAATCACAAGGAATATCAATAGCCACTTTCATAATGATTGAATGCATAATGACAGACATCATAACCAAATAGTCAGGGCCTTGTGCCAAGACTACAAATAAGATTTTGTCAAGGCCTTATGCCAAGATGCTAGTTTTTCTCATGAGACCTACTGATGCATTAAGGAGCTATAGCGGGCTCTACCCATCACATACTAAGTCCAATGCATTCCTCATATGAAAATGACTAAACATAACATAAACATTCATATTAAAACTAGCATAAAAAATGTCAATACATTATCCATAAAACATGAATTGGGATAAAAAAATAGATCCATAGTCAAGCATATCAGAAAACCGTCAATATAATATAGATGATTTGTATCATAACAAATCATATTCAAACATGTTTAAAAATCCATCAAAGGATATTAACATAGATTAAATGAAAACTATTAGAAAGGAATACCTCTTCCTATTTTGAAACCATTTAAGAGTCAAATAATTATAAAAGAAAACATTTATTTTGAAAATATTCTTTTAATTTTGTAAGGGAAGCTATGATGATGTTATAACGGTGGAAAATTTCTGCACTCGATGTATAAGTTAAAAAAACATTCTTACCTTAATTTTGTCAAAAAGGTCCCAAATTACTTTGTTTGGAAAACGATGGTGAGATTATGTTCAAAACATATTAGGTCAAATATTGGTATAAATGACTTTAACCCATAGTCTGGTAAATACATAAAAATTTTTGTAATACATTTTTAAGAAAACATGGATGTGGTTGATAAAGAGTTCCCAGTAGATACTTACATAAAAACAACCTCGGATAATAAAGAGATTTTGAAATTAACCCTTACCATGTACTTTTCCATATTCGATGGCATGTTAACCTCAGTTATAATAGTTAAAACATTATTATTATACTATATACATAAATATTATATCATATATGACCTTATACTCTTTCCTTGTTAATAATAATTTAATATTATCATCGTTTCAGGTGTTAAATGATTTCTTTTCCTTTATATGCTTGGTTATGTAAGTCGTGTTTGTTATGGATAGGATGTATTTGATTCATATACAGAATGATATTATGTTCATAAAAATTATTTTTAATCATAAAATGAAAATTATTCTTGAATGATTATGATGGGGAATGAAACTCATCGCGTTCATGGAGACGGTAATCTGTATGTACGCACGTGTGACAATATCATTAAATTGATGGAGGAATTTTATATAAGTAGATGTTATATCATATATAAAGAATAATTAACATGTTATGTTTATTATTTCCATCAGTTATAATCATTATTATACCCACCTAAATAAAGAAGTGTTTGAATTACAAACTCCACCACGACGTGGAGATGGTAATCCGTATGTATGCACGTATGGTGGATTTGTCATTTATAGGATGGATAAAATAATGTATAGGCATGTACCTATTTTTATAATAACATCAAATTATATAGAATATAATTGATTTATTATTTTGGAATGGAAACACCAATGAAAGAATAAGTGGAAAAAGAAAATAAGTTGAAAGAGGTGATGAAATATTTACCTCTTCTTTGGGTTCTTCCTTTATATTTGATCAAAAGGGCTCCATAGGATGGCTTTATGACCAAAAGAATTCATTAAGAACGAAGGGAGGAAAGTTTTGAGGATATTTGGTTAGGGTTTGGTAGAGTCAAAAGGATTTGGAGGTCTGAAATTAAGAGAAGGGGAATTGACCATTTATAAGAGATGTGAGGGTCACTTTAGGAAAAGCTAGAAATATTATTTTATTATAAAATCATTTTTGATTTAAAATTTTTCCAAAATGAATTATTTAAAGTATAATGTAGCAATGGGTCGAAATAATCTCAACCAATAGGTTTTTGATAGGTTTATGTCATCATATTAACCTTATCATTTAGATTTAACTCTTAGTTAAATAATTTTTAATTTACCATGTCTCTTTGTATTTTTATATTATATGGTTAATAAACTTACTATAACATTCCTAGAGAACCCCATGTGGTTCATTATTAATATATAAAACGTTATCTGAGTACATTGGCCAATCCTTAGTTTTTTTAGGAATATTATATCAATTAATATTATAATACTTGTTTTAAAAACTCAATTATGTCAATTTTGACACTATTTAGTATTTTATTTTTTTGAAAGCCATAAAAACTTTATCACATCAAATAAAATTTATTTAACCAACCATAACATGTAATATTCACCTAGAATATTAGTTTAATTCATCAAAAGTCTCAATTTACATTTATTTGTATATTTATAATATTAATTATTTTAAAATTTCATTAATAAGGTTATTACTACATCATCATTGTGTCATAAACAAATTAAATTATTTAATGTGTAAAAATTATAAATATAATAGAATTATGTAGGAAACGTTTTTATCATTCAAATGAATATTTATAGTCTAATTTAAATTTTGTGTAACCCTATATTAAATATAGTTCAATTATTAGACATTGAATTTAACTCTTTTAACTCTTCTTTTAATAAAATAATAATAAATGTCATAATCTAATCCAAGTGAACCAAAGAGGATAATATTTTATTACTAAGGTTATTCTGGTTGAATTTTACTTATTAAATATAATTAGGACATGTGCTAGGGTAATTATAATATGATTTTTACCTTTAATTACCCTATTCACTTTTAACCGTGGTTAATAAAATTCAAAAGATACTATTCAAAAAAAATTATTTCCCTCTTATTGAACCAGAATTTACTTAATGATATTAAAAATGCATCTCATATTTTTGAAATTAAACTTACAGAAGTTGTAAAATTATGTTCTATACAAATTTTCCAATGCTCCTAAGAGGTGGGTAAAAGATGGTAAAAAGTTCGATAAAATTTTATATATCTAAACATATTATAAAATTATTCCAATGAATTATGTTGAACTTATATAGGTATTATGTATCTATTTTGACAAAAAATAAATTAAAATAAAATAACTAATTATTTAAATAAATACACGGTTTTAACTAATAACACATTGTTTTTTCACTATTCATCTAAAATTTATTGTTTTTAGAAAATACCAAAAATTCACCTTATGCTAATTTCAATATTTAAAATTAAAAATTGATTTCCATTTTGAAAGATAAAAATTATAAAATTCAAAAAATGTGGTATTACTATTCATAAAGGCTAGTCTAATTAGTTGTGGTGTGTTAGAATCACGATGTTTTATACAATGAATGATATTTCATTATTCAAAGGGAAACATATCGTTGAAGTTTGGGGTGTTACATACAACCTCAGATAATCTCACCAAATCTTTTCGACCAGTTCACTTTATGTTATGGTACTACAAGGGTGTATTGAGAATTTTAAACTATGATAATCATCTAATAGTTCCCTTTTTGGATTTGGAATTGATGTAATGCATAACGGCCTACCAAATTTTAGAGCACTATATTTACAAACAAGGCCTTGAAAATTTACATCATTGAGAACTAAAATTTTATTACAAAATCCTCATCATTAGATTGATATCTTTTCATCTTTTCGAATAAAGATTGTTTCACAATCATTAGATAATATAGAGTATTCCATTTCTTAATAAATAAAATAAACATATTTTCAATATGTATGAAAATATAATCTACTTCAATATTTATTTGGTTCAAATTTCCATGATCTTTTTTTCTTAATCAATCTTATAACTTATATTATTTTCTTGGGTGGAAGTGTACTGAGAAATCATAATCATTGAGTAAATTGAGAAATAATATATACCCCATTTTGAGTTATTTATATATGAAGATGTATCCAAAACCCTTATAATCATTATATTATTCACATCCTTCACCATATAGTTATTGCCTTCATATTTTCAGAGTTTTGATTGCAACTGCTAGCTCATGATCATGAGTTGGATAATTTTGATCATGAGTCTTGAACTCATTTGATACATATGAAATAAGATTATCTTTTTTCAGAAGAAAAAATACAATTATTTTTTTCTATAAATCATTTTATATATTAATCCCATCATTTCCTGATGGAAATTTCAAAATTTTAGAAATTAACTATATTCGATTAAATTCATCAAAACATTCTACACGTTACTTTTTAAATAAAAAAATAACCACTTTATGTGTTGATCGGTTATTGGGTTCGCCAATCTAGAAATTTTTTGAATAAAATATTGATAGTAACATCATAAAAAATGATACTAAATACCTCAATTATGTTAATTGGTTTAATCTATTCATGGAATACTTTTATCTTCACATGATCTATTGAAATTCCATCCTTACAGACAATATGAACATGAAACGAAATTTCCTCAAGCCAAAATGGGCACATGCTAAATTTACTATATTAATCGTTCCTTATGAGAGTCTCATGAATAATAACCCATTGATTCCCATGTTCATCATAGATTTTATAGTACCCCAAAATACAATTCTTTAATACCAAGAAAAAATCATCAATATATTCCTTGAATACTCTATTCATTGTATCCATAAAAACCAATGGTTCATTAGTTAATCAAAATAGAATTACTGTAAACATGTAATATCCATACATCATTAGGAAATATTTCTTCCGAATGAATTCCATCTTTACATGAAATTTATGATATCCAGAAAGAATCACAATGTTCTAAAATGATTCAAATCCCTGAATTTGATCAAATAAATCATCAATGTGGGGCATAGTATACTTATTATTCACCGTAATAGCATTGATATCTCTATAATCAATGCATAACCTAATGTATCAATATTTCATCCTAAAAATGATAATTAGGTCTCATGATGGGGAAATATAAGGATAATATATCCCTTATTAATAAAATTTTGTATTTTTTTATTTATAACCAGTAATTCCCCTGTGGCTATTCGATAGGGAGTCTTTTAAATTGGTATTGTACCAAAGATTAAATAACTAGAAAACTAAACATCATGCTAAGGATGGAGTCCTAGTTATTATTAAGGAAACACAACAATGTATTTTATACTATAGGTACATCATCAATTTGAAGATTACTTTCTTGATAACTAGGATTTTTTTCAATTCTATCAAAAAAAATTCGTTTAGTGTAGCTACTTGGGGTAGATATATATTAGATTTAGATTATTAAATTTCTTCTAGAAATGAAGGAATTCTATATAATCACCCCAAATCATTATTTTTATTTTCATGAAATAAATTTTACAATCCTATTTGTAAGTCCAATCCATAATTATTATTATATCAAAATCAATCATTTGTATAATTATAAGGATAGAAAGTAAATAATTTTTATATGTCATAATGGGGACTACCTAACACATCTTTTTTATAGTGAGATTTACCTTAGTAGTTTTGACTAAAAACTCATTTATTTAATCTAAATGAATTGTCTAATTTTCATAGAATACTATGTATATATAATATATTGGAACAAACTGTAATCAAATAAATCATTGGATAAATTTAAAGATAATTTTAATGTAAATTCCACAAAATTGTTATGTACTTATATCTTAGTTATAGTGATCACATAAGATTGGTTATCTCCCATTGGACCCTTTTTTGGTATATTCCCTTGTCTATTGGGTAATTTGTTTGAATAAATCCCCATTTATTTTCATTTGACACATTGAATATCATTAGTTTTTTCCACATGAAATAGTGATATGGAAGACCCTTGTCTCCACACTGTTAACACATTAATATTCAGTTTAGACATTTATCATAATATTTATTCCCACATTTTTTACATAGTTCTAAACAATTTATTCCCTTTTTCTTCGTTGGTTTATTACCTTTTTCATTGTTTTCAAATTTCCTCTTATTCTATCGATTTAGACTAAATATATACAATCATGTAAATTCCTTCGCTATTTTCATGGAACATATTACTATTTCATCATATGATGAATTGTTTTCCAATCAAATTCCATTTAATGGTTTGTTTTAGGGAATTAAATAAAATGATAAATATTTTAATATATATTACATATATAATATATATCATACCAATCTACTCTTGTAATGGTAGACTCAGACTTTATAATTTTATCATTTACCTTTTTCATTAAGCTATGGAATATTCTATTTATTTCAATTTATCGATCATTAGGGTAGTATTGTTTTAATAATGTTTTTTTAAATCTCTAAATTCCATGTATCCTATTTCATATTCCTCCATATTATTCTAGATCAACTCCCACTATTGATCAACATCTCTATAATGAGAGTATACTACCAGTAATAACTATTAATTTTCATTACATTCAATGCTAGATATAACATTTTATGGGACATGATCGATTTCTCAACTACCACTGGATTGCTAGTCCCACTACAATTTGAGGGATTCTATTGCATGATAATATACAATATAGGCATATAATATCATGTAACATCATGATTCTTTATTGGAGCATAAATATTCATTATAACTTGAGTAATATGTCCAAATATAGACAGGATCTACATTGCTAAAACCCCAAATATGTTGGCTCGCACATTGGGGAAATACCTTCATTATCTATGTGTATTTATTCACTTACATCCATTATTCAATGTCACTAAATAATCATAGAAAATAATTTATCCCATAAACATCATGATTATTGAGCTATAAAATAGAAATTATTCTAACTGTAAATGTTTTTAAATACAATATGTAATTATCATAGTACTAATATTGGTTATGATTATATTAAAATCTAGTTCCCAATGTTTCTACTAATATTCCTTCAATATCATATTTAAAGACCCTAACAATAGTATTTTAGGGATAATTCCTTACTTTATTACATTATTACTAGATACTAGATTAAAATCACAATGTGGAAAATAGTTTAATAGACATGAAGAACTAGATACATACAAGGTACCCTTATTAGATTGGAAACTAAAAACGAAATATTGGGAAGAAATTTTCTTCATTTTAATCAGTCAATTATGTCTTATTCATATCCTATGGAATAGAAAAAAAATAATGGTGAACTGAAATACTCAATAAGGGAAAAAATTAAACAAATTTCATCTTGAATGTGAAGGTTTTATTTGCAAGGTGAGCCTTCTAGGATGACTGAATATTTGTTTGGAGACTATTTGGGATGTGTTTTGATTATCCAAAGTGGCTTGAGAGGTGTGAGTAAGGGTAATATTAAATGTCTTTCAAAAAAAGAGGAGGAGTGGGGCTCTTATAAATATCAAAAGCTATACCTTAATGTGGGGACACATTTACATATTGAGCTTCCAAAATGGAAAAATAATTTTTAAAGGGGAACTATGGTCGATAAAATCCAAAAAAACCCAAAAATAATTTAATACTATAAATTTGGTTATTTGACTTTTATGTTTAGCTGATTATACCATTTTGGTTTTTATTAAATAAACTACTTTTCTAACCTATTTAAACTAACCCTTAATACTAAAAAAAGTTTTTTCATTATAGAATATAGATTTACTAAATTATAATTATGATAAATAATTTAAAAAATTATATTACCATGTGTGTTGGAATTTAATTCTTAAAGAAGCGCATGTAATGTGTAAAAATAAAACATTAAATTGCACTGTGCTCACAAAGCTTTTACAAACTATGAGTAAATATGTTTATTATAAAACATCAATGGGACCATTAATAAAAAATATCAATAAATTTTAAACATGTAAAAATACCTTGGAAGAACAAATGAATTTTATTAATTTTAAATCATTTAATAAAAAATAAATTGTTATAAAATAATATTATTGTCAAATTTTCAATTATTTATTTAATTTTAAAAAAAAAATCAACAAACAGTAGTATTAAAATATATTAAGTTAAAATATGTGTATATATATATATTTATCTATAAAATAGTTCAATATAATAATTCAATCAATTTTCTTTATATTTAATATTTTTAGTATCATTTATATGAGTTTATTATTAACTAAATAATTATTCAGTTGGTGTTTCTTTTGAATTATAGGGAACTAATTCATCTTGAAAATTTAATGATAAATTATTATGATAAAAATACCCCATTTATATTTCAAAACAATATTTATAAACGAAAATATCATGTTTTTTTACATATTTTAATGTTTAATAAATGTTAAAGGTAAGAAATGTCCCATTTTTTTCTTTTTCATTACTTAACATATTATATTGGGAACATTCATGAAATAATGTCTTATAAAACCATAACATTCGTTTATGTGGGGAATATGGTTGAAATATTGGTTTCTAATGTATTTTGGCCATGTTTATAGGTCATTAGGGGCCTTAAGATTAATGTTTACCCCCTTATTAAGCATAATTTTACATTAATTACTATAATTAATTTTAATCACATTCACTATTTTCATTTTTCAAAAATTAAGTATATATTATTAGAACAAAAATATTATAATAATTACATTCATGCAAGTCATTTTTTCAAAATTCAAACAACAGATTTTGGAAAATTTTGTTTACAACTAATCCCACAGATGTAGTGAGAGTGAGGGTTTTTCATGTAAAAATACTCAAAAGTTCAATAAGAATTTTTTCCAATTTTAATTTATAAATGATTAAAATGGCATAAATTGGGTTAATAAATTTATAATTGATCAATTGGGACATTATAAACTAATACAAAATATAATTTAACATTAATAATTATTTAAATGAAACTGATTTATTTAACTAATATGTAGTATTTTTCACTATTCATAAAAAAATTAAACTTTTCAGAAAAATAAAAAAAATTCACCCTAGGATAAATTTGATATTTCTACTTCCAAAATGATGTTAATTTTGAAAAGTAAACAATATAAAAATAAAAAATTTAGTTTCAAAGTATGTGCACCATTAAAATGCGGTAAGGCTTGGTCTTGCAAGTAACGCAAGATAACTCTGTGTTGTGTTCATCGTATGATTAACATTTATTTCATATAAGTAATGATAGAAAAAAAGGAATTCAATTTTAAAATTAAAATATAATAATATTTTGGGGTGTTACATTCTCCCCAACTTAATTAAATGTCCTCCTTATAACTTAAATGTGATCTTGGTAATCATTTTTTTGAAATTTTAAAAGACTATTGTTGAAAAACCCACATCGTAAACATACTCAATAAATAAAATTGTTGATAATAGGGAAAATGAAATGTGATTTTTACCAAAAAAAACAGAATTTATAATAGGATAATATTAGTGAAAACCATGAGTTAGAAGAGAAATCTAGCCATGATGTTCTGATTGAGAGTAATAGTGAACATATTTAGATGATTTTCCTAAACTAGAAAACTAAAATCTAGAATTGTGAATAAATGCAATTGATATCTTCAAAAAAATGATTATAGGATAATACTATTGTTTCAAGACCCTTTTCCAAGAATTTATAAATTATTTTATGATATTTCCCTTTGATTATTGCTTATACTATTTCTTATATATCTATTAACAGATGATGATTTATATAGGTAATTAATACAGTAATCTCTAAAATCGCATCAAAATATCATTTTAAACTATTTAATAAATGTTTTACCTTATAAACCTTCCATGTATTATGATTCGAATCATTTGAATTAGTTTCAATGAAATAAGTTGTATCAAATTTACCTTATATATATCAATCATATCTTTATCCAAGCATCATTATGTCAACATATGGAAGATATTTGGGGTTATCTTTCCCTCAAATGCATGTTTTTTAAAAAATTAATAACCTTCCACTAAATACCAAATCTATGCTCCATACAATATATGAAATCAAATCCTTAATGAAATATTACTACAATATAATCTATACATATTTTCAAATTTTTACAATAAGTACATCATTGATAAAATACCTATACAACATTACTCAGGGATCCAAATACCTAGTCACATTAGTAATTACACTTCAGGAGTATAAATAACATACTATTAACATTGATCCAATATATCCTTCTAATATTTATCCCCTTGATGTTCGGGGATCCATTTCTGTAGTGCCCAATCTCCATATAGTGGAATTATTATGCATTTGAATTTTCATTCTTTCCCCCTCCAGTATAAAATTTTTGGCACTTTTCTATATAATTTTTATATAATCTATTCAATTAAGTCTGAGTGGCTCGATGGACTTCATTTTATTTTATTATGGATAATCCCCCTTTTATGGGATGAAGGGGAACCCGTTCATGACCCGTAGTCCCAAAGCACAAGGCCCGACATGACTCGCGATATATGACCCAAAGGCCCATAGGCATACCATGTCCAATAAATGACTCGTAGGCCTAACCCACTAGAACTACCCCTCCCCAGATTCTGCATCATTGATTGCCTAGCTCCCCACCTTACATTGGTGATCAGCTAGAATTTCACCGTACAAAGCTACACGGTGCCTGATCCTGATAGCGATTGTCATACCCACTTATTCTTCCAATTTATTTAGTTTTGCTTCTGGTGACTTCTATTTCTCCATCATATTTTGTTAATATAAGGAAAATCCTATTTGTAGTTGGGGTTTGTCTTAGTGGTAAGCACCTCGTAATCATGCATGAAAAATGAGGGTACAAAACCCATGGGGCGTAGGCACTGTAGTAGTACTGTAGCAGTGGTGGTACTATTGATCGGTTGGAATTGTAGCGGCGACATGATACTATAGCGGCGGCAGGGTACTGTAGCGGTGTCAGGGCACCGTAGCAGCGGTAGGGCACTGTAGCTGCGGAGGGTACTGTAGCTGTCAGGTTACTATTCACAAAATGGGTCTTATGAAATAAATTTGGGCCTACAGGCTATGTAATGGGCTACATGCCCACTGGACCATCAGACTGTGTAATGGGTCTCCCTCTACCCAGTTAAGAGAGGTCTTTGCTTTGCTTTAAATAATAAAATGAGGCTTCAGCCCCATCCTTTAAAAAAATAAGGAAATCTTATTTATCCCAATATTATCATCATATGGTAATTATTTGTTAAGGAATGACTCTATAAAAAGTTTCAATTCTATGAGTTCTAATTGTTCATCCTCCATAGTAATATGGATTAGAGGACACTATTGATCAACACCCAATTTAGGAAAATACAATACACTTTTATCATTTTATTTTTCACATCATCATAAAGTGATAAATATCTTCACTACTAACATAATATACATATCATCATCCATTGGTTCAGATTTCCCATTAAATGATGAGGTCCTTTTTCACATAAATATATGTAACAATGAAGAGACCCATTGTTGAATATGTTTCTCTGTCCCAGAAATTTGATGTTTCATAACCTGATTAAGCTATCCTAATATTTCTATTACTTTCTTAGTTCTAATACCATATATTTTATCATTTTTTGATGGGTAACCACTACATTAGCCAGGAGTATGGGTACCCTTCTTCATTATAGGTTACATTTCTAAAAAATTCTATTTAAAACATTATTCCATAAAATTATTAACTTTTTATAACTCTAAATATGGTGTAACACATAAAAAAATGATGTTTATGCAAATCTAATGTCATAAACATAAATATGGTTTCTATGGGGAGAAAGTTACAATCTAATAATATATAATGGTTTTTAAATCATATGTGAATTATTCTATGTGTATCCTGGGAGAATGTTAAACCATGTATGTTGTATGGCCTATTTTTCATGTACAGGGTTACAAAAAGTTAGTCCCAACACACATTTTCAGCATTTTTACTCATGGGACCATTTATTCCGCAACGAAATCCACTTGTAGTATTCATACTGTAATGTATTTGTAAGAATAACCAAATAATATATATTAGAAAAATTATAGGTTTTTATTCTATACATATCATAAAAGTAAATCTTAATTTTACATTCATTAATACATCATCATAATGTAATTTTTTTTCAAAGATGGGTAGACAAAAGAAGAACAAGAAAACATAAAAAAGGTGAAACAAGACAAGCTGACCCACTCCTAGGGGGGCCTTAAATAAAGGTGGCCAAGGGAATCCCCTCTAATAAAATTCACTCTGTGGGGCTTCAGGATGGTCCTAGTATGAACCCACACATTCTCTAAGTGGGTGAAATCCAGTGTTTCCAGATGATCTTCTACTTTGTACCCTTCACTCCACGTGTCTGAAACTTTAGTATTGTCAGCGAGGATGATTTTACACTTCCTGATGATATAGTCAATCTCCCAAGGTGGATTTCCACTAGATTATAAAGAGTTGTGAACAATCAATGATTCTATTTCCACCTCTGTAATAACCAAGACCCTATATCGACATATCCTCAGCCCTCTAAGCATTGCCATGGCTTCTGCCGTCAATGAATAGCCATGTCCAAGACTGACAGTAAACCCCATGAAACCAGAAATTCTAGTGTCACGCACCACCCCACCACCATGTATATTTCATAGAACACAAGACCCGTCCATGTTGAGCTTCAGGCCATTTTGTGGGGGTCACCAGCGAACCCAATTGTTCCCTCTCTTGGTGTGGGTGGCAACCCTATGCCTTGAGTAGAACTGGCTCATTGAAGGGGCTTCATTCCAGTTCTACATCACCCTAACCAGATCAACTAATAGATTGCTTATCCACAAGATGATCATTGTAGCTTACAAGTTTCCCCCTTCGTGCCTCATTCTGTTCCTTTCCCTCCACAGACACCAGCAACCGGCCTGTAGAATGGCTGTTCGGGCCCGCCTCTCTGGTCCAGCTCCTCCCGATCCATGGTAACATTTCTCCAGGAAGTGGCGATCATCCATACTAATCCATGAAAAGGCTGTTAATTCCCCAAAATAAAACCATACCTTGCGTGCCTATTTTCTTTCGAAAAACAGATGGTTCAAAGTCTCTTCACGGTGAGACTTACATCACACACATTTAGAAGCTATATTAACACCACATCTCTTGATATTATCATCAGTTGGCACCGCTCCATTCCTTATCCTCCAAGTGAGAAAGTTGAATTTTGTAGTAATGCTCTTAACCCAGGTGATCTCATCCCAATCGTTCGCATGGGCCTGAAAAAATTATGTGCGCCAATAATCTTTAGACGAGAAAAATCCTGATGGCGAAGGTGTGAACACACATCCGTCGATGTCCGGTGTGAGTTCAATGAGATCAAAAAAAACATTCTGATCCTTGTTCAACACCGCTTTGATGAAGGATGGAAACCTACTGGCTTCCCAGAATGAAATGGTGGGAACAGGGAACCCCGTGAATCCTAAACTTTCACCACACCAGTTGTGATGCCAAAATGATAGGTTCCCTCACCCCACAATCCAATAGGACAGCGGTCGGAGGTCGTCAACTAGGAGGGCCAGGACCTTACTAAGTGGTGATTATTGGTCCCCTCTTCTATCATGATGTCCTGAGCTAATGGTGTGCATGGTTAGCCCTCACAACGATCACTGCTCCAGAATACTCCAGGTGAGCTTTGTATGCATGCAGTGTAGGGTATCTGCAAGATTGCACACATCGATACCACCCTCTCTAACTGGTTGTGCCATCTTGTGCCCGGAGACCCAATGCATTTTTCCCTCAGAAAACGGATCCCAACTAAACTTGGCCAGGAGCTTGTTAATGTTCCTGAAAACTATTTTCATGGATCTAATCGCAGACAATGCGTGAACTAGTGTATCAAGCAGCATGCTATTGACCAGCGTGATCCGACCCCCAATGGATAGATAAATGTTCTTCCAATTAAGCACCTTGTCATTGATCCTTATGAGGAGTGGATCAAAGTCGCGAATGAAAACTCTTCTGGGTGAGAAGGGAAAACCCCTCGCTTAATTAAAACATATTTTATAAATATGGTGTCCATGTTTACTAATAAAATTCTTTTGATACCAAATGTAATTCCTCAACCCTAGAATCCTAGAGTCAGTGCATTATTTTATTACATTAGTATGATTATAGGGAATCAAATCTTGATCAACTGGTCAATTTATTAGTTTAGGTATTCTATATTATATACGTGATAACCATAATACATTTTAAAATATAAAATATAAAAATGATACATAATAAAATGAAACAAATAGAATCTGTGTAACTCGTTCAATTGATTACTCTTCATAAACTATGGAATATAAATATAATAACGGTGAGATGAAATTCCTAGTAGGGGTATGAAAATTCAAAGATAAAATTAATTGATGATATTAATCAACATGGAATGTTAAATAACTGATTAAAAATGACATTCAAATAACATGATAAAGAAATATCAATATGGAAAATCAAGAAACTAAAAATGGATGTCTTTTAATAAATAAAAATGAATATGAAATGAAATCATAGATATTTGGATGAAAAATATCATGGTTAAAAAATAACATAAGCTAAATGTGGTATATTCTTAATTATTGGACATCGTGTTTCCTAGGTACATGGTACATTTACCATTTATTCCTTTCATATGACACTTGATTACATAATGGGTAAAAATCGGTTTTGTATTTCTATCCTTATCTATATTTTAAAGACCATAAAAAAATAGTTTATAATGTACTAGTTACAAACAAGAATGAGTTTTCAAAACTAATTTCATCCCATGAGACTATTGATGCATCGAGGGTCCTACTTTAAATATTCCCTGACCTATTTTATTCATTTCCAAAGTGTTCCACATATATTAAATAATTTATTTAATAAATTAAAAATTGTTCTATACCATGAAATGTCCATATTGATTAAAATATATGAATTAATCAATAATTAAACAGTTGAGGATAAGTGAAAATATGGGTTGTTGACGATGATGAATGAAAATACCATTTAAATATCGTTAAAACATTTTTGAGGAAAATAATCATTAAACATTCCAAAGAGTCCCATACCACACTGAATCATTTAAATGATAATCCCCAATAAGGAATAACATTAAATTAAACTTATAATATAATGATAATAAGTATATTCATGATATAATATCGATTATAATATTACATACACCTTATAAAAGTGAATAAGTGCATAAAAACAAATATCCTCAATGGAACACTAGTTGTGACGAAATCCCTTACCTTGAGTCTGACTTGTCATGTGGTTCATTATAATCCAACATAATAAATGTATTTTAATTATTTACTTAAATGAGAAACTTTTTATTTTTATCATTAATATTATTTCACATATCCCAATTTTATATACAGCTACTTAAAAAATTATGTTTATTGCACGTGTTTTGAACAAATTCATGTACTGTGTCAAAAATGACATTGGTAGGTCAGCTCTGGACAAAGGGTTAATATTATAAATAAATCCAAAATAATAATAAAAAGAATAATAATATATATACATCAATTCTAATTTAAAAACAAAACATGATTAATGGGTATGAAAAATGAAAAAATTTTATAATCGTTGAGATGGTAAGCCAAATGTACTCCTAGGTAACATTCCAATTTATCGAAGATCATTATAGAAAGATGGTAAGTCTCAATATATCACTCAAAAATTATGATCCAATCATAAATACCATGTCTTTGAATCATATATATTTATATATATAATTATTTTTATGAAAAATAAATCACATCATGTCGAGAAGGCGGCAGTTCCCACATCATCGACCGTCGTTATCACGCTAAAAGTGTGTGATAGGGTAATAAATAAAATGTTATATATTATATTTCTAGAAATTTAATAAGTTCATTAATATCATATAGGTGTTTTTATGTCAAATATTTTCAATAAAACACATCTTTTATGCATTCTATGTATTGTGAGACTGAATCTCATCACATTTACAAGGTGATGGTTCACACTTCCACAAACAATGTTATCTTATTTAAAAAAATGGTAATTATAAAGGTATTGGTTAAAAATAATTAAAGAGGAATAAATATGTAATATATATCATATATATCATATTTAAAAATATTTCCATCATAATATAAACCATGATGTACGGTAAAGAAAAAAATGAAAAACTTCACTACATTAGACGGTAGTTTTCCATACACAAGAATGGTATGTTCAATACCAATTAGATGGAAGTGACTATAAGTGAAAATAGAACCCATAAAATAACAACATGGTATTGTATTTATGATACATTTTTTGTTATATAATCATGTAATAATAAAATTTTACACGATGGATAATGAAAATAAATCTAATGTTCATGAGGAAAGATGCTACCTCTTATTTGGGTAACTACTTTTAGTTTGCAATAAAGGAATTCCATGGATGGATTTATTCCCAAGGATATGAATCTAGGTTCAGGGTAGAGAAGTTGGCATTCTATTTGGGAAGATTTTTGATGATCCAAAGTGGCTTGAGAGGTGTGAGGTGGGGGAATAGTGAATTCTTGTGTATAGTGGAAGAGGAGTGACACTCTTAAAAATTCAAAAAGTAATACATTAATGGGAGGTAAACATTTCCTAACATGCCTCCAAAATGGAAAAATAATATTTAAAAGGGCAAAAGTTTCGAAAAACCCACCAAAACAAAAAAAAATGAGGCATTTTTATAATTTGTTTCCATAACATCTATGTTTCCCTATTTTTATCATTTAGGGTTCTATGAAAGAAACTAATTTTTAGCCAATGTAAATCAATCATTATTACTAAATTAATGTGTGGTCTATTATAAAATATATATCCACTTATTTATAAATATTATATCCAACTTAAAAAATAAAAAATCAATGTATGTTGGAAATTAATTTTAAAACAACCCCATGCAATGCGTAGAAGAACAACTTTAACCTGGACTGTGGAAACAATGTTTTCATAAACAATGCATCAATAGTTTATTTATAAAATATAAATTTCTATAGTAATAGATAATATATTATATTTATTATCACATAAAAATTACTTTCCAAAATATAAGATTTTATTATTTTCAAATCATTTAATGAAATATAATTTATTATAAAATAACATTAATGTCAATGTTGACATTGATAATTTAATTTTATTTAAAAATATCTAAAAAATGAATAAAAATATATTTAGTTCATAGATATGTACAATTTTATCTTTATCTAAAAATTTAAATTAATTAAATAATTCCATCACTTTTCTTCACTTTTAATATTTATTATATCATTTTTTTTATTTGATTATTAACTAAATAATAACTATGTTGTTGTTTCCTATGAATTTAAATTAAATAATTCATCCCTAAAAATTAATGGAAAATTATTATATAAATAATTCATTTATATTTCAAAAGTATTTTAATAAAATAACATATGTTGTTTTTACAGATTTAAATGCCTTATTAACATTAAATGTACGAAAAGATCCCTTTTGTCATTTTCCTTACATAACATATCATATAGGTGAAATTCATGAAATAATATCCTAATAAACCATATCATTATATCTTGAAGTGTATGTCATCCAAATAGTGGAATAAAATGGCTTTTAGAGAAGTGTGTAATTTATTTTGGCCATCACGATTAAGGTTTCGCCCATTGTTAAGTGTCAATTTACCTTAATCACAGTAATTTTTGTTAAAAAGGTTGGGGCAGAAGCCTCAAATTATTATTTAAAGAAAATACCTATTTAGTGTCGGTAGAGGGAGACCCATTACAAATTCCAAAGTCCTAAGTCCAAGTGGCCTAAATACAGGGCTTGAAATCCCATTTTATCGCCCAAAGGACCCCTCAGTGAATAGTACTAATAAAGTACCTACACTGCTATATTTTCATGATTATATCATTATATATATATTTTTCAAATTAAAATCATAACAATAGTAAAATTATGATTAATGCTAATTATGTATATTTGGTTAGAATGTTGGGTTTTAAAGTAAAAACCTTCAAATGTTTAATAAGAATTTCTATCTAATTTCAATATAATAATGCTTCCAAACACATAAATTAAGTTAATATATTTATATTTTATAAATTTTGAAATTCTGAAAAAAATTAAATATAATTTAAAATTAATTATTTTTTAAAAAAATCATTTTTTACTATAATACTATATTTTTCACTATTCATTATAAAATTATTCTTTTAAAAATCCAAAAATTCAATCTAAGATAATTTTGACCTTATGAATTCAAAAATGATTTTTATTTTGACAAATAAAATTGATAAAAGTGTCATAATTAAGTTTCAAAATAGGTGGCACACTGAAAGCCGGTATGGCTCGATCATGCATGTAATACATACAAACATAATGTTGTGTGTAGCATAAAATTAAATTGGAATTTAAAATCAAGAAATATAGAACCAAAATTAATTTAATTATAAAATAATAATAATGTACATTTTTTGAATGTTACATTCTCCCCGCCTTAATTATATTTTATCCTCACAATTTTAACATGATCTTGGTAATCAAGAGTTTTATATTTTAAAATACTATTATAAAAAACCACTTCATAATAAGGCACAATAAAACATATTTTTAATATGAGGAAGATATAAAAATGAAATTCTAAAAATAATGGCTTTATAATATGAGAACATTTGTGAAAACATGGAATTAGAAGAGAAATATATCCATCATGACAAGATATTTTTTGACAATAAAATGTATTGTTGAATGTTGTAGACCAAAATACTATAATACAGAAGTGTGAATAGAGGTCATTTATATAATAAAAATTTATGATAATAAGACCATTTTTTATTCAATACCATATTTCTTAAGCTCAATTTTTTTTTCAATATTTTATTTTGATTTAACCGTAAAATAATTCTTATTCATCTCTTATCACAAGATGCTCCATATAGTGGAGTAATAAAATAATCACTAAAACCTTTTATAATGATCAATATAAACCATTTATTATATGGTTAGACTTATAAACCTTTCATGTATTATGATCTGAATCCTTAGAATCACTTCAAATGCATTTATTTGTATCAAATTTATGTTATCTACATAAATATTATATTTATAACATAATTTTGGGGGCCACTATCCCTTAAATAGATCCATAGTGGAAGACTCTTATGGTCATACATGTTACTCCATTCATCCAAGGTTATACATCATAACCTAATTAATCTTCCCTAATATATTCATTACTTTCTTTGATTTAATACCAACTATTATGGATTTCTCAAAAGGGAAACTACTATATTGGAAACGAGTATTGGTACACTTAATCTTTCCTGGTGAAAAATATAAACAATAGAATTTAGTAGATTATCTTACTAAATTGTTAACTGTTTATAACTCTAAATATCATGTAACACTTATCAAAAATTGAAATGTTTATGCATGGAGAAAATAAAAATCATAAACATGGTTTCTTTAGGGATATATTTACTTTCAAATACTTCATAATTATTTGTAAAAATATTTGAATTACCCAATTTATATCTCCCAAAAGTGTCAAACTAGGGTTATAGTAAGGCCCTTAGTCATGTACTAGGTTATTCTGAGCTAGGTCCAACACACATTTTCAGATTTGTTACTCCTAGGTTCATATGTTCCAGAACCAAGTCCACTTATAGTATCCAGACAGTGATATATTTCCAGGTACACTCACATAATCAATACCTTACAAAAATTGAAGGGTTTTCATCAATACTAATCCTAAATTACTATATTACGGTTATGTTCATTAATCAATCTTTTCAAAATCTAATTTCTTGGGTTATTACTAAACATCCTATGAAACTAAATGAAATGTATCATCCCTAAATGCTAGAAGTTGTTGCACTATTTTATTACATGGGTCTGATTACAAGGAATCAAATCACAAAGGACTAATTAGTTTACCATTTTTTAAATATATATAACATATATGATTCCCATAATACATTGCAAGATATGTAATATACACATTATACATAATAAATTGAAAAAAAGAAACCTTAAAACTCATTAAAAGTATTCCATTTCATAACATTAGGAAATTAACACTAATAAGGGTGATCTAAATTCCCAGTAAGGGAAAGTAAATCAAAATATGAAATTAATTGATTATAATAGTCAATATTTCTAGGAATATAATTGAAAACACATTACCTTCAAATAATTAGATATTGAAACAACAATATATCAATGTAAGAAACCTAAAAACCATTCCATATAATAAATGAAAATTAATATGAAATGAATCCATGGATATACCAATGAAAAAAATCATGGAGAAATAAAAACTGAATCTAAAAGAGGGAAATTATTTATTATTGGTCAACTTGTTTCCTAGGTACAAGGTACCTTTACTCTTAAGACCTTTCATAAGTCGGGTTATCACATAATGGGTACAAAACAATTTGGTTTGGCCAACATTATCTATACAATGAAGACCATTCATAAGGAATTCTATAATATAATGGATACAATCGTGATAGTCTCTTCCAACCTAATTTTATCTCATGAGACTACTGATGAATCGTGGGCCATACATTAATCTGTCCCCAACCCATTCCATACCATTCTAGAGCATTCCACATGTATAAAATAAATGATTTAATAAATAAACTATCATGAAATATCAAAAAATTTCATTATTAAATAAAAGATAAAATTTATCAATAATTCCTCAGTGGAGGATAGGTACAAAAATGGAGTTTGATGATGATTAATGGAAATTCCATTGAAATATCATTAAAATTTTCATGAGGAAAATAATCACTAAACATTCCAAGGTGTCCCATACTGTATTGAAACATTGGAATCATAATCTCCATCTATGAATAACATTATATAAAACTTTTAATATAAGGATAATTATAATATTATTGATATAACATTTCAATGGATAATATATACATGATATTAAATTTAATTAGTGAATAACAACTAATAAACCTCAATGGAATGTAAATCGAGATGAAATCACTTACCTTGCATATGACTTGTCACATGTGTATTTATATTTCATCAATATAAACTTAATTTAATTATTTACTTGATTAAGAATATTTTTCATGTTTATCATTACATTTATATCACTTATTACCAAGTTTTATACAACTACTTAAATAATTATGTTTACATCAGGTATTTTGACCAAATTCGGTTGATGTGTCAAAAATGAATTTTGTACGTCATCTATGGTCAAAGGGGTCATTATATAAACACATCCAGAATAATAATAATAACATAATATTTATAATATTTATATATAAATTACACTTTTAACAACAACCATGAAATATGGCTATGAAAAATGAAGCCAAATTAAAATCAGGGAGACGGTAGTTCATACGTACACATATGTAATGTTACCAATTTTTCAAATGATTGTTTTTGTAAGAGGTAAAGTAAAATTATATAAATAATTAATGATCATTTTATCCTAAATACCATTTTATTTAATCATATATATTTATATGAAGAATTATTGTAATTTAAAAGGAATACATCGTGTCGAAGAGGTTGTAGTCCACAAATCTATGACCGATGTTATCCCTTTATTGGTTTGTGAAAGGGTAATAAATAAAATGATTAATATTATATTTCAAGAAATGTAATTATATCATGAATATAATATATATATATATATTATTTAACATATTTTAAATTAATAACATACTTTATACATTCCATTTATCATGTGATTGAATCACATGGCATTTATGAGGATTTCATCAACACATCATCGAGAAATGTAATAGTATTTAAAAAATGGAAAGTATAAAGTTATATTTCATAAAAGAGGAATAAAGTAATAAATATATTATATATCCTATATATCATATATATAAATATTGTGTCCATCATAATTTAAACCATGAGAGGTGGTGACGGAAAAATGAACAACTTCCATTCGTGAGGTTGTAATTCTCCATACACAAGAATGGTATGTTCGTTACCCACAAGTTAAAAGTATTTGTATTTAAAGGTTGAATAAACAACATAAAAACATCCTATTATATTTATTATTCTATTTTTTATATAATTATGTAATAACTAATGATTAGGGGTTAGAGAATGGAAATAAATCTAATGATCTTGAGGAAGGATGTTACCTCTTATTCAGGTAACTTCTTATTGTTTTTCAACAAAGTGATTCATTGGATAGATTTATTCCCAACATTAGTCCTGTATTTTGAGGTTTTTTTTGTTTGGAGACTATATGGGTAGATTTAGGAGGATCCAAAGTGTCTCAAGTGGTTATTAGAATGGGGAGAATGAATGTCTTTCTATAGTGGAGGAGGAGTGGCACTCTTGTAAATACCAGAAGGTATACATTAATGTGAGGTCTAAATTACCTAATTTTCTTTGAATATGAACACATAATATTTTAATGTGGAATAATGGTCACTATAAAACTTCAAAACACCAAAATTGTCTCATTTTTACAATTTAGATCCTTAACATCTATGATTAAACAATTTTATCATTTCGGATTTTATTAAAGAAACTAGTTTTCAGACATAAATAAATTTAACATTAGGACTAAATTAAAGTGAAGTTTAATATAAAATAATGATTAAATTTATTATAAATATGTTATATAATTTTCAAAATAAAATTTCCATTTTTAGGGAAATTAATTCTAAAACAAGTGCATGCAAGGTGAATAAAACAATTTTAACGTGGATCATACTAACAGTTCTTTTAAAAAATAAGTTTCAAAAGGATTATTATAAAAAGATCAATTCATCCACTAGTGGAAATTATTTAAAATTTAGTAACACTTAAAAATATCTTGAATGAATATATGTATTTTATTAATTTTAAATAATTTAATAAATTATAATTTATTATAAATTAGTATTAATGTCACATTTGACATTATTTATTTAATTTTTCCAAATATATAAAAAAGGTACTTGTATTAAAATATATTATGTTCAAATCTATGTAATATTATACATTCATATATAAATTTATTTAAATACAGTAATTCAATCAATTTTATTCACATTTAATATTTATAGTATCATTAATTTTTGTTGATTATTAACTAAATAATCACTATGTTGGCATTTCTTAACCATTTTAAGTAACTGTTCCATCTCTAAAAATTATTAATAAATTATTATGATGAAATTAACCCATTAATATTTCAAAATGATATTTATAAACGAAAATTTGATTTTTTTACTCATCCTAATGTTTTATAAAACTAAAAGGTATGGAAGGTTAGTTTTTGTCTTTTCCATTACATAACTTATTATAATGGGAAAATTCATAATATGTTGTATTAGAAACCCATAATAATAGACCTAGTATGAGATATAGTAGAAAAATTTGTTGAAAATTTATTTTGGATAAGTTTATTGGTCATTTTTACCCTTATGAAAAAATTTTACTCCCTTTTTAACATTAATTTCACTTTAATCACCATAATTAATTTTAATAACATTCAATAATATTTTTGTTTCAAGAAATATATTGATCGTATTAGACCTCAAATATTATATTTATTATATCAGTTCAAGTGATTTTTTCAAAATTAAAATTACAAAAGTGTAAAAATTATCTATAATACTAATCCCACAAACATGGAAATAAAGCAGGTGTTTAAATAAAAAAAAATCAAAAGTTAAATATGTATATAAAACCAATTTCCGTGTAAAAATAATTACATTAAAATAAATTGGGCTGAAATATTTATAAATTATCTATTATGATTTTAAGAACCAATTAGAAATAATATTTACCATTAATAATCATTTGAAATAAATGGATGTTTTTAACTAAAATGTAGTATTTTTTACTATTCATCAAAAAATGAAACTTCATAGAAAAATACAAAAAAAATCACGTTATGATAATTTTGACTTTCCAAATGCGAACATGATGTTAATTTTTAATGATAAAATTTCTAAATGTTATAAAACATAGTTCCAAATATGTGCTCTATTAAAAGGTGGTAAGGCACATTATGGCATGTAACGTAAGCTAACATAGTGTTTTTTGTTTAGTGTAATCTTAATATGGTGTTTACTATTATGAAATATAAAAAAAATTAATTTTATTCTAAAATACTAATATAGTAATTTTTTGGAGTGTTACATTCTCCCCACCTAAATTAAATTTAGTCCACACACAAGAAACATGATCTTGGTAATAAAGAGTTTGATATATGAAAGTACTATTATTAAAAAAACCCACATCATAAACATACTCAACAATTCATTTTGTTAATAAGGGGGAAAATGAAATGTGACGTTGGACACAAAAATAGTCTTTATAATAGGATAACATTAGTGAAATTTTTGACTTAGAAGAGAAATCTAACCACCATGTTCTAATGGTGAGTGTTAGAGAACATATTCAATTAAATGTTGTAAACACAAAAACATAAACTATAGTTGTGAATAAATTTCATTGATATCATCAAAAATGATGATAATAGGATAATATTTTTTTTCAAAAAAAAATTTCCTAGATATCTGGAATTAATTTATAATTTTTTCCTTTTATTGTACCTTGATATATTTATTCTACATAAATTTTCACAAGATGATTCATAAAGGTAAGAAATACAATAATCTCTAAATCCACATCCAAATATCATATTAAAAAATCACATTAATGGTTAACCTTATGAAACTTCCTTGTATTATGATTCGAATCAATTGAATTATTTCTAAGGCAACACATTATATCAAATTTAGAGTATCTATATCAAATATCCCTATATCCAAGAGCCATTATTTCAAATCATGAATATTTTCATGTTTCTATTTCCATCAACTGAGTGTTTGTTTAAAAGATACAACTTCCTACTAAATAAAATTTCATGGTTCCATTAAACAAAAGAAATAAAATCCTTATTGATATACTAGTTCATAACATACCATACATATTTCATAATTCTTCTAAAAATTACATCATTGAAAAAATATTTTTACAACATTACACAAGGATCTGAATATATTGACATATTAATCATTCTACTTCTGGAGTATCAATAAAATAATATTGAACATTATCTCATGTGTTCATAGGAGGTAAATACCCCTGATATTTGGGAAATTAATTTTCAAAGTGGCATATCTCCCTATAATATAATTATTCCACATTTTAATTTTCAATCACTCAATTGCAATTATGAATTTTTTTGAAATTTTCTACACCCTTGAAATAAAATACCATTCCCTTTAATCTTGTAACAGGATGTTTATTTCCACAATTATCACATGTTGTAAAATCAATCATTCCCTTCTTTCCGTTATTTATTTTATTAATATACCAACTTCTTATTCTCTGGAATCCCTTTGAAACCATAATACATTGAAAATTATTTCACTATCCTAATGGAAGATAAAATTATATCATCAAATGATTAAAAATATTGGGAGACTAGTGTCCTTCGAAGAAATATCTTATGCACTCCAAAAAAGATATCAATATTGTACTATGTATTGTGCATGTAATCCATATCATACTGGGATAAAGATGAAAAGTTAGCTTCAAACATTACAATAGTTTCATCATTTGTTTCTTCAAAGATAAGGAAATTCTTGTATATCGAAATTTTTTTATCAAATTGCAAATAATTTTTAAAAAATTTCTCTTTAAAATCATTAAATTATATGGTTTCTATTTTATCATCATCCCTAGTAATATATATTATAGACCACCATTGATCAACCATACCTATGAGACAATACAACGCAAGTGTAATATTTTCATTTTCCCGGCATCCCAAAGCGATTAATATCATTTCTTGTGACATAATCAATTTCATTACATCCATTGGTTCTGTTGTTTCACTAAAAAATGGGGGCCTCTGTCATATAAAGGGATCCAATATAAGAGTGTATCATTGTGTAATAGGTTTCTATATTCGAGGGAGGTTGTGTGATGGGGTGATGTAGTTGAGGGAGATTTTTCTTCTGGAGGAGTTTTGCATAAAATTATCCAAATTCATGATGGTATCCTAAACTATGCTGGTCCCTTCCCCACCTACGGTGGGGGGGGGGAATCATTGTCATTCAAGGGAGTGGAGTATTCATTCTTCCCACTTTACAAAACTGAGTTTCTTCTATCATTCCATCAATACATTGTGTATCCTAATGTTCTAGATATATATGAAGGGTTCCCTAATCTTCCATTGTCACTCATAGAGTTTTATGATTCTTTGGCATTTCTCAATCATACTCGGATTCTTTGATTCTCATAGATAATTAAATTAGTGAACACCTTCTATAGATTCATGTTCGGTTCATGGGATCTACTAGATAAGGCTACTGTTGGTTTTTTCAACAACTAGAACCTTATTACCTTCTTTACGGTGGAGAAGACCTGATCAATGCTTGGTTATGCACACCTGGTATCTACAATGGGTCCTTATTCTACCTACCTAGATAGAAATATGACTTTCACATGATGTGGTACTCGCTTTCGGTGGCGATTTGGTTGGGTTCCCTAAATCATCCACTATCATTTCAGAACCATTCGATTATGAGAATTATCTGGAGTCTCTTAGGTAGGTTCTTATAATCTGATAGTCGTACCAAGGAAGTGTGTTAGATTTTTAATCTAAGAGTATGTATCAAATTCTATGTTTCATTAAAACCATATAATTTCATTTGGATTACAATTGGAGAGGAATTCTGTTGTAGGAAACATGTGGTGTTTGAGTCTCGGGTTGACTTTTGTTCTATCTATTAGTGAATTGGGAATTCATTGGAGGCTTGTATATGTAGGATGAGATATCATGGGTTTGGGACCAATTATGTAGATGAATCCTCTGGCCATGGAAATGTGGGTGTGCATATAGATGAGGTGGATCATGGTGATCCACCGGATGGATGAATACCTTTATAGAAGTTGGATTTGGAATTGGGAGAGAAGGGCAAGTCATTAGAAGGATCTTGGTTGACTGATAAATCAGTTTTTTCATTCTAATTACTAAATCTATGAGTTCAAAGAGTGAAACATTAGAGGATCCAAAAGTGATTTAAATGGAAGTGTTTAATATATAAGAAGTTATTGAGTAAATTTAGGATGCAGATGAAAAAATTTAAGGGAATATGCACACAGTGTAGATAGTGTGAACTAGATGTAGGAAAAAAGTGGGGTGAGACTTGAAAGAGCCAGATAAAATCTTAGATTTTTCCATCATTTTCAGTGACATTAGATTGATGACTCAATAAATGATTTAGAGGTGGGAATTTCTTGAGATTATTATACTATGGAGGCCTCTATCACACATCAATCTTTTCCAGACCACCCTATTGACATCCATGCAGTTTAGGTGAACAAGATTCAAGATGAGCATGTTGATGATGATGCCACCCATATACAACATGATGGTGGACTCTTGTCATATGTTCAACATGTTAATGATCTTAAAGAGACTGAGGATATAGTTAATTATTTGTAAGGTGTTTCAGTTAGTCCCTCCACAGAGAGGAAGAATGTAATTCATAATGAGATGAAGGATTAACACCCCTTTCCTCTTTTTATATAGACACGGTCTGTGAATAAGCTATAAGACAAGAATATGAACAAATAGTGTAATTCAGGTGTTTCACATTAGAAATCCTTAGAATATCTGATGAGATTGGAAGAATTAGAGGTTAAACAGGTATTGTATATCAATGGTACTAAATAAGAATATGGTAAAATTATGGTGAGATCATCCAGGATGTCCCTCAATGAGGAGGGATATTCTTGAATAAAAAATAAGGACCTAATATTAGTTGGGGGATTAAAAAATGGTATGATAAGAATAGAGGGGTATATTCCATCATGATACAAGCTGGTATTCATATTAGAATATATTATTATGGATGAACCAGACACTCAGTTTAGCAACATCTCATGGAAATTATTTTTGGAGACTAATTCTATTAGGCTTAAATTGATCATTAATGACTCTGATATTTCCATTTTTGATTCAATAATTGGTTTCTCAATATTTTATTGAAATCTACTTGAATAATAAAAATTTAATTTTCAATCATGAAAGGTTATGTGTCATAACCAAATTTACCTTCCCTAATATTTCTATTTCTAACATGTTCCAACACCATCAATTTCATCTTTCATGTTAGAGAAACTTCCACATTGGCCATGACTATTGGTAAACATGTTCTTTCAAGGATCCATTTCAAAACAAGTGAATTTACTATATTATATTATAATATTATGAACTTTTCATAACTCTAAATATGGGTTGACACATAAATTTTTTTTAATGTTTATTTATAGCTAATATAATAATCCTAAAAATGTTTTTTTGGAGATATATATACTTTTGAAGCCATTATAATGAATTTTAAAAAAATATGATAATTTTCCTAATAATTTCACAGATGAGTTTAAAATATGTTGTGTAGTATGGTCTATTTTCATATATTAGGTTATACCGAGTTAGACCCAAAACACCTTGTCAAAGCTGTTACTCTTGCGTACATCTATACCAGAACCACATCAAAATGTACACTCATTACATTGAAGTATTCTAGGAATACCCATACAATATATTCCTTAGAAAAAATATATAATTTTATTCTATACATATAATTAATGAATATCTTAGTTTTATGTTCCTCCATTCATGTTTTCTAAATCTAGTATCCATGTTTACAGTTATACTTCCTTTGAGACAAACTATAATGCACCAACCCCAGAACCCCAGAGTAGGGGAACTATTTTATTACATTAATATGATTACAAGGAATAAAATCCCGATATACTGATCAATTTTTCAATTTTGGAAATTTATATTATATACATTATACCCATAATACATTGGTTATTAAAATTGTAAATATGATATGCAATAAAATGAAATAAAAATAATCATAGAAACACATTCAAAGGATTCTTCTTCTTAACATGTATAAAGTAATCATAATAAGGGTTATCTCAGATTCTCAGTAATGATATGTTAAAAAAAGACATAATGAATTACTATGAATAATAAATATGTAATGGTAAATAACTGATAGCACATTATATTCAAATCACATGATAATGAAACATCAATATGGAAAACTAAGAAACTGAAAACACATGTCATTTAATTTAAAAAAACATGAATTCAATCCATAGATATATCGATGAAAAATCTTACGGATAAATAATAACTGAATCTAAATGATGGAAATTCTTAATTATTTAATTTCATGTTTCCTAGGTGATTTATATGATTTTCGTTAATACCTTTCATAAGATGGGTTATAACAAACTAGGTAGAAATCGATTTGGTTTGTATAAACGTGTCTATATTTTCAAGGCCATTTAAAATATAGTTTATTCAATAATAATTACAAACAAGATGGGGTTTTCCTGCATAATTTCATCCCATGATACTATCTATGCATCGATTTCTTACATTAAATGGTTTTTAGCCTGTTTCATACTAGTCCAAACCAACCAGCATATATCGAATAATCAATTTAATAAATAAAAAATTATCCATTATCATCAACTTTCTTTATTGAATAAAAGACAAGTATTCTAAAATTAATCATTAGTATATGATATATAATGATAAGGGTTGTAGATGTTGACAACTAAAAATACCATTGAAATATCATTTAAAATTCCTAGAGGAAAATGATCGTTAAACATTCTAATGTGTCCCATTCCACATTGAGTCATTTGAATAATATTACCCTTTAAGGAATAAAATTAAATGAAACATACAATATATGGAGAATAATGAGATTCAGGATACATAATTTCAATGGACATTATATACACCATGTAAAAGTGAATAACTGTATATTAATAAATATTCCTCAATGGAATGATAATAGAGATCAAATCTCTTACCTTGAGTATGAATTTCCACGTGTTTCATTATAATCATGAAAACTAAACCTTTGTTTATTATTTATATATATAATAATATTTTTACTAGTTATTAATAATTTTATTTCACTTGTTACCATTTTTTATACAACCAATAAAAAAGTTAATTTTAAATCATGTTTTTTGACGAAATTCGGATTATATATCAAAAAGGACAACGATAGGTAAAATATTGTCCAAGGGATAATTATATAAACAAATAAAAAAAGTTAATCATAAAATAGTAGTTATATATATATATATTATAATGGTAAAACATATCATGAATTTTGTGTCAAAAATGAACTAACGTTACATTCATAGAGATGGTGGGCCAAACGTACACATGAGTAATGTTCCAATTTGTTTATGATCATTATGGAAAGTGAGTATGTAACATTATTTCACTCTCTAATTATGATAATATCATTAATACCAAGTTATTTAATCATATAAACTTATATTTATAATTAATGTGTTGTAAAATGAATCACATCATGTTGAGGAGGTGATATTATACTTGTCTATGATAGAAGTTATCACTTTATAAGTGTGTGAAAGGATATTAAATAAAATGTTATATATTATATTTCATGAATGGTAATTATTCCATTAAAACCATATATATGTTGTGTATTTAAAATATTATTAATTAAACTCATCTTTCAGATATTCGATATATCGTGTGATCAAATCACATTGCATTTATGAGGTTGTATTCCACACTTCCACAATCAATGTTATTGAATTTCCAAAAAATCTAAGGTATAAAGTATATGTTATAAAATAATTACAGATGCATAATGGAATAATATATATAATATATTTCATATATAAATATATTTTCCATCATAATTTACACTATTAAAGGTGGTTAAGGAAAAAAACAACTTCTCTTTATGTGGTAGAAGATCATCGTACAAAAGAATGATAAGTTTGTTACCCATTACAAGGAAATGTCTGTTAGTGTAGGTCAATCCCTTAACATAAAAAAATACTAATATATTTAGGATCTGGATTTTTTTACATAATACTAGAATAAAAATATTTTAGGTGGAGGAGAATGAAAATTACTCAAAAGTGTGTGTGGAAGGATGTTACCTATTTTTTAGGTAACTCCTTTGGGTTTAAGCAGAAAGGATTCATAGGATGTCTTTATTCCAAAGGATAGGCTTATAGGTTTATGGTATAGATGTTGGGAGCCGATTTTTTTATATTTTGTATGATCCAAAATGGATATAGAGGTGTGAGTAAGGGGAATGGTGAATGCCTGTTTATAATGGAAGTGGAGTGGATCTCCTGAAAATACAAAAAGGTATACATTAATGAGTCGTCTTCCTTACACAATGTGTATCCATGAAAGAGAGAAATGTTTTAAATGGGAATAATGGTCAATTAAATCCTCAACCACCCAAAACTATGTTAATTTTTATAATTATGCTCCTGAACATCTTTGTTTCCCCAATTTTATCATTTTGGTTTTTATTAAAGAAACATATTTTCTATCATTTTAAAATTAACCATAAAAATAAAATAAATTGAGAAATATTAGAAAATATTGAGAAATTGTATTATATATATCATATATATATATTGATAAATATAAATCATTCATTTTTTGAAACTAATTTTAAACTAATTGCATGCAATGTGTAAAACACTATTTTAACCTGGACCGTGCTATTAATGCATTTACAAACTATGTGGTAGTATGTTAATTATAAAAGATAAATTGGTAAATTAATTGAATATATTTTAAAAAATATTAAAACATAAAAATCACTTATATGAATATAGGATTTTTATAAATTTGAAAACATTTCATAATATATATTTATTGTAAAATAATATTAATTACAATTATGACATTATTTATTTAATTTTAATTTAAAAATATCAAAACAATATTGGAATTAAAAATAATAATTTCAAAGCTGTGTAAAATTATATATTAATCAAAAAAATATTAAATTAAATAATTTATTTAATTTTCATGACTATTAATATTAGTAGTGTCATTTATTTTAATTTACTATTTACTAAATAATCATTTTGATGGCATTTCATAATAATTTTAAGTAACTAAATCATCTCTATAAATAAATGGTAAATTAATATGATAAAAATATCCCATTTTTAGTTCAAAAGGATATGAATAATGGAAAATATGATGTCTTTTAAATATATCAATGTGTTGTAAATTCTAATGGTAAGGATGGTTCCCTTTTAGTATTTTTTTTCATACTTAACTTGTTATATAGGTAAATTTCATGAATTGTTTTCTGAATAAACCATAAAATACATAAAAATAGAGTTAATAGTCAAAATATTGGAAATAAATTTATTTTTGACAACTATATATGTCATTTTTTCCCCTTCATATTAAGGTATAGTCCTTTATTAAGCACAAATTCACCTTTATCATTGTAATTAATTTAAATCACTTTCACTAATATTTTTGGTCAAAATAGAAATTTATATTATTGGACCAAAAATATTATACTACTTACAATCATATATGTCTTTTTTTAATTAAATTCAAATTATTGGTAAAAGTTTTTATAATTCTAATCCAATAAACGTTGCAAGAAAGCACGATTTTAATGTAAAAACGTTCAAAAGTTTAACTAGTATTTATTTCAAATTTCAATGTAAAAATTCTTCCAATGAAATAAATTTGGTTAATATATGTATAATTGATCTAATTTGACATTAATAACCAATTCAAAAATATAATTTAACAATAATAATTTTTTTTGAAAAAAATGAAATTTTAACTAAAATGGAGTATTTTTCACTATCTATCAAAAATAAAATTTCTCAAGAAAAATACCAAAAATTCACCTTAAAATATTTTTCACATTCCAAAATCAAAAAGTATGTTTATTTTGAAAAATAAAATTTATAAAATTACCAAAATTTATTTTTGAAATACGTGTTCAATTAAAAGGAATTAAGGCTTGGTATTGTATGTAATGCTTTCCAACTCAGTTTTGTTTGTAGTGTAATCATATCATGGTGTGGCATATAAATCAAGATAGAAACCAAAATAATTATATTAAAAAATATAAATATTTTTTATATTTTGGGGTGTGATAGTAATGAAGTTGATTAATTATTAATTTAATTAGAATCAATTTTATGTAATAATTATCTTATATAAACATTATTTTCATTATTATACCGATCTAGGTAATGTGGTGATGAAAACAAATTACACCACAATGTGGAGATGTTAATTCGTACGGACGTGCACACGATGCATCCATTCTTCATAGTATTGATTAAATGTAAAATATGTTTGTTCCATAATAATAATAAAATATCATAATATATATAACATTGGATTTATTACTATTTGATGAAAATAACACATGAAGATGAAGTAGAAGAAGAAATGAAATTGAATGAGTTTGTAAACATGGAAACATCATCTTTAGTAGAATTCCTTTAGAAATATTCTTAAGGTATCTAATGGTGGTGTTTTTTGAAGGCTAAAACCTACAAAATTTGGTTAAGGAATTGTAGAAGGAAATTTGGAAGAGTATGGTTAAGATATAATGGTCAAGGTGAAAAAATTAATTGAATCATGGGGTTCCCTTTTATAAATAAAGTGAAGGTCACTTAAAGAATTCCATAAAATATTAAAAATGGTTAAGGCTATTATGGACAAAAATATTTTCAGAAGTCCTATATAGAACGTGATATTAATCTTTTTGGAAAATATTATCTCATTTTTTTCTTATCCACAATTTTTGTGATATTATGTAATTTAAAAAAATATTGTATTCATGAAATTTCATTATTTTCAAAATTAACAATATTAATTACAATAAATTTAAAAACATCAAAATAAACATTCCAATTGGAACTAAATATTTTATTATTTCATAGATATGTAATATTTATCTTTATAATTCATGGATAATCTTATTTATCACAAATGAGTTATATTTTAATATTTTTAAATTCATTCTTCTGAATTTTTATATTAATTTATTAATTATTGTATCATCATTGTGAAAGCCTATACATAAATAATTTCATCACCAAAAAATTAAAAAAATTATACTGATTAAGTTAAATCTTTTATTTTTACTATTAATATTTATTTTTTAATAATAAATCAAAAAAAGTTATATTTTTTGAAATCCATAGTGTGAACAATTAGGGTTTTTTGAAAATAACATTCTACAAGGGGATTAATGCAACCCATATGGATCCAAAATATCCTAATATCAACTCATTAATTATTATGGAAGAATATTACTCATTAGATATGATTTACCCATATTTTTTGGTAATTTAATGGTTCATAAAATTTTAGTTTTAATTGTCTTATTTATTTTTCTTCGGCATGCACAAGCACTACATGAGTATTTAATAAGCATTGATGTTAATTAATATATATATATATATATTTATTAAAAAAATAATATAAAATTAATTAAATTATTTTGGAGAAATAAAATATATTTTATTTATTCATTGTGAATATTTAATCCCATCCAAGAAAAGATAACTTTTTTACTTGTCAATTTGACCGTTCATGCCATATGCAAGAATTACACTATAATTTGTATAAGAATACTTTTATATAACAATAAATTTATAAAATCCAAATAAAATTAATCATTAATGAATTGTTTTTAATAAATGGCCATTTAATGATTTTTTACTTCTCAATTGTTATAAATATGTCACCAAATTTGATTTTTCATACTCTGTGCAGGTATTGCATCAGTACTGATAATGATTATTAAAATTACCAAGATACAATTTATAATTTATAAATTATGTATTTTTTATATGATATTTATATTATATTATTAGAAATTAGTCTTTAAATAAGTTTAATAAATTTTTAATTATTTTTTTAGTTTTTAATATATCGGAAAAGATACATTATTTCATAAAGAAATTGTATTTTTTTACTCTTCACCAAAATATTATCCTTTTATGAAAATTATAAATATTTCAATATAGAATAATATTTATATAATTATATGAAAACTAAATTTCATTTTTACCAATATATTTTCTAATAATTCTAAAAATTAGTTATAATATATTTTCATAAATATAAATAAAAATCATATTTGGAGAAAACTTATTTCGGATGAATAGAATGACTTTAAAAAAAGTATGATTCTATTTCACAAGAATAAATAAATATAAAATTCAAATAAATTTCAGAATATCTATGATCTGGTTTTCTCCTATCAATTTAATGAAAAGTTTATAATGGTCATGTTAAAATAATAAAATTTAATAGTTTATTGATGTTCGTTTAATCTTGGTGTTATGTGAAGATTAAGAAATTGAATTTATTTAAGAGGAAGAATACCATTAAATCATGGAGTGTTGTAAATATTTAATTTTAATACTTTTTGTTCATGATTTAAATTGATTATTTGATATGTGATGAATGATTTGGAGTTTCAGACACTGGTAGGGCCCTGTTTCAGATATCCCCTCAGTGATTCAGTAGTCTCATGTGGTAGATCAATAAACTATCATAAAATATATGGGATAAACCTGATGGGTTCTTACCAAGTTGTTTTCAGATGTCTTGGGGATTGATCATGATGTTAGATATATCATTTTACTAATACATTATTTTTAAAAATTATGCAATTTCTTTCATTATGATTTCAATTATTATTTTTCATATTATTTTTTGAATTATATTATTTATGGATACATTTTATTCCCAATTATCCATTAATTGTAATGAGTTGTCATTTATTTACCTTTAAATATTTATTCTTCCCACCATATTAATGATAATCATGTTATTGATTAAATGGAATGTGTCTTTAGTTATTTGTCTTTCCATATTAATTACTATTTATGATTTTTTGACATTCATATTATATTTGAATGCACATCATCCTCAATTAATTGATTACATGTAACGACCAAAATTTTCATTAAAGGAAATCCCTCTTGATCTAGTTAAATGTCTCTTTATGTAAAACATTTATATAAAATTTCAACTTCTTTGGTTTTATGTTAATAATTGTGACCAATACTTTAATAACCTTTGAACAGTGATCACATGATTAATAAAAATATAGTGCTTTAACAAATCCAATTTACTCAGACAAAAGAAGTGATGGCCTCATGTAGTAGAATTGCTCCATATGAAGCCCATTTGTCGGAGCTCAAAAAAGAGGTGGCATATTTGGGCTTCAATCTTGACCAAGCCCAAGCTGAGCTCCATCATGTCAAGCTCGAATGTGACCGTCTACGGGAAAAGTGGAAGTTGATAGAAATTAAAACTCGAGCAGTGTTATCCAAGCCAACCCAAGAGTATGTCACCATCACACACCTTACCCTTAGGTCTTATGAGGCTGTTTTAAGGGGTTATGTAACAAATCTCTATTACTGTGTTCATGTACATTAATTTTTATATAATAATGAATATACTTTCTTGTCATTATTAGTACATTGTAAATAGTTTTTAAGGTGCAAATAGTTTTTTAGTTATTATTAAATTAAGAATTATTTTTTATTAAATTAAGGTATTTTTGAAATAAATAATATTTTAATAAAATATTATTATTGTTGTTATTATATTAATTTTATTATATATAAATTATCATATAATTTTATGAATGAAATTTTAATTTTTATTAAGGTTTGAAATCCATTTTTGTCAAAACCGGTGAATTTTCGATAAATGTCGGTTTTTATTTTAAAAGTGAGAATTAACATATTTAGAAAATTATTTAGATAAAATAAATTATATTTCTGGAATTAGGACGTCCAAATTATCCAACGGTGAATTTTTCATAATTTTCTGAGACAATCAATTTTTTGGGTAAAAATTAAATACTTTTTAAATATATAATGTGTTTTATGACATCATAATGAACCAATAGTAATGTAATAAAATACTACAAGCATTATGTTCACCCAATATATGTTTTAACATTAAAATAATGTGATTTTCGGTTTGTTTGACTTAATTTTCAAAGCATTAATGGACCCTTCAAAACTTATTAAACACCTTGTCTTTTTAAATTGTTTTCCATGGGAGTCTGACTCACCTCCACATAAGGAACCCTATTACTTTAAGAATTTATGACTTTGGCCTTATAATTTTTTTTTCCTCTCTTCCCTTTTCCAAAAACCATGGGCAACAACCATTGTATGGTTTGTGGTTTGGATTTATTTAATATAAGGGGTCCCAAACCTAAATAATAATGAATTCCCTCACATTTCCTATATAAACCCTACCAAACTCCCACTTCCTTATCACTCAAAGCCTTTGGAGTTCGTCCAAACTCTTCCCTACTCTCTCTATAATCCTTCCAAGGTGCCACAAACTCCCAAGAAGCTTTTTTCAAGCCACTCTCAAGCCTTTGGAAGCACACTTCCATGTAAGGGTTTTTTCTTTCTTTCTCAATTTTTTACAATTTTCTTTAAGTTGTTTTTCCCTTTTAATTTAAATTATGATTGTTGGGGTATGGTTTCTAACCTCCATAATACTTCCATATTTATGTTTGAATGATGGGAGACCCCTTTATATCTCATTAAATGCCTCCCATGTACACCTGTTACTATGAAGAAATTCTAAAAGGAACTTCTCTCTCCTCGTTTACATTCAAGTAATACTTTTGTATCATGAGTCTAAATTCCATTAAAATTGTTGGGAAATGTATCTATATGACCTCCTTAATTTAAATTACATTTAAAAATGATTAGGAACCCATTTCTCTCTCATCAACCATTTTTATGAATTCTTATGTCACACTGTTAAACTGCCGAAATCACACCCATTTTCTAAGCCAATGCCATTGTGTAGTGAATACAATGCCCATTTCTCCACAAAGGGTATTAACCTTTATGCACATTTCATTATTTATAATAAAGTTTCATGTACTAATTCAACATTCGTTCATCGTGGAATAAATTATTATGTTTTACGAATGCATGTTTTATGATCCATGTGGCACACTTATCCATGAAATGAAATGTTTAAGAGGCGTAAGCCCTTAAAGAACTCCAATGTGCTGGGTAAAGTATTGTATCATGATATGGCATGTTCAATGAGTGTTTAATCATGCTAATTAATTTGAAATGAGGGTTTATTCGTGCTTAATGTACAATGAGTATTTACTCATGCTTTATGTGCAATGAACCTTTGCTAATGCTAATTCCAAGTTAAGTGTCGTTTCCACATTTCCATGTTATGATTATCATGATTTATCATGACTTTATGTTCATTTTTCTCTTGTTCTCTATTGATATTCATATTGTCTATCATGTATTGTATTCCTCATTTATTCCATGTTTATTCCCTTACTGGGCTTTATAGCTCACCCCTTTTCTTAGGCATGTCCTCAGGTTATCCCATGCAATGCTAAGTACGAGAGAATGTAGTGGTCATGTAAAGGAAGTTTTCAATAAATATTTTGTAATTCATGTTTTAAGTTTTTATGTAATCATCCTAATCCCCAAATACAATAGACCTCTCGATCATCCATATTGTATCATGAGATTGGTTTATGTAAAAAATCATGTTTAAGTCTGTAATAAAAGCATCGTTGTCATAGTTGGTATCAGAGGGTAGGTTTAGGTATTTTGGGATTAGGATTAGAAAACCTCGGTAAAGCCTTAGAGACAAGAATATGTATAATAAAAACATTCCTATATTTTGGTAAGTACTTATTAAGTGTTTTATCAATAAAATATATCCATGTCTGGATACGAGCAGGTAGTGGCAGCTCTGGCACAGATGTATCCTAGGGGTAATACTCGGAAACACTACTTTGAGTGAGACTCGAATGGGAATAGGTGCACGACAATGGTCCTTTCTACACTCTTGGTTACGACACTCCCAGGGGATATGTTTTGATAAATTTACAAGCTTAGTGTGAACCCTTCTTAAGGGAATTAAAAATATGCCTCTAATAATATATGTTAGAAAGTATATCATGAAAATCCTAGATTGAAACCTATAGTCTCATGAGTTAAGGAAATAAAAGTTTATTTACAGGTCATCAACTTTTTTCATTGGATTACCCTTTATGTGCTACCCCCAAACATTACTTTTGTACCAGCCAATGGCTGGTAATAGGAGGACTCGGGCTAGCAACCGATGTGAAGATCAGTGTGATGACTGTACTAATGAGATTCCAAATCCAATGGGAGTGGGAATCATGAAATTTTTCATGCTTCACTCTCAGCTAACTCAAGATTTGAATTGAAACGCAGGTCAAGAAGAACGTTCAACCCCCCCCCCCCCCCCCCGCAAGAAAGAACAATTCGCTGTCGATAGATTTAGGAGACAAAGGCCTCCTACTTTTAGTTGATCATCTGATCCCACGATCGCTGAACAATGGATCAACTCCATTGAAAAGATCAACTCCATCCTTCAATGTTCTGAATATGAGAAGGTTCTCCTAGAGGATTATCGTATGGAGGGTGAAGCTGATAAATGGTGGACGTTGATAAAAAATATGATGCCTGAGGAGGAGATCGAGGCGTTGGAAAGGAAGGATTTCCCCAAGATGTTTTTCGATAAATATTTTCTGCGCACCCTCCGGATTATGATGGAATGGTACTTCCTTTACCTAAAGCAAACAGAAGAAAAATTTGTTAGAGTGTATGAGGAAAACATCACAAGGCTTTCACAATACGCTTACGGCTTTTTCGTAACCCCCTAATGTAAGGTTAACCACTTCTTTGGTGGGAAGAAGCCTAGCCTGCGGAAAGCATTTTCAATCCGTGACATCGACAACTTTGAGTAAATTTTCTGATGTGCCCTCAAGGTCAAAATAGAGATTGGGGAATCATAGGGGTATCCTGGGGACAATAAGCGTAAGGTGTAATTCAATGCTGGCGGTCCGATGGATAAATCCAACGGTGCTAAGAAGATCCAGCACCCCACTTGGCAAAAGTGCGGAAAGAAGAACCCTAGTAATTTCATCAAGGGGACGAGGAAATGCTTTAGGTGTGGAAGAGAAGGGAACCTCGCTTTTAAATGTTGGCAAGAAAGAACCGCGGTTGTGATAGGGGAGAGGAACGCTCCGTTCGAACCTCAACGCGTTGTTCATTGCTAAAAATGCAAAGAATCGGGGCATCTTTCAAATCAGTGCCCTAATGCAAAGGTTTTCAGAGGCAACCAACAACCTCCAAGGTAGAAAGGAAGAGCCTTCTCCATCACTTATGCTGAAGGGAATCCAGACAACGAAGTGGTGACAGGCACACTAGATATTCATTCAATAATAGTGAACATACTTTTTGATTCAGTTCATGCATGCTTTTATATCTCGAACGTTTAGTAGAACAATCCCAGCACCACCACAAACCATGGAAGTGAAGATGTAGGTGAGTACGGCAAATGGGTCAATAATTACATCCCATGAATATAACTCCTCCTCTATCATAATCTGTGGATTGAATTTCCCAGCGAACCTCGTCATACTCCCTCTAGTGGAATTTGATTCAATTCTTGGCATGGATTGGATTTCCTTATATAGAGCCAACATAAATTTTCAGGAGAGGGAAATCACACTCCATATGGAGAATCGACCCCTGATTCATTACAAGTGTAAAGAGGTAGATGAATCTCCTTTAGATCCATCATCTCAAGCATGTATATTATTACCCTATGAGCACGTGTATCTGGCTCAGATGATTGAGTCCGAGGAAAAAACTACCCTTGAAAAATTCATATTGTGAGGGAATTTGCTGATGTGTTTCTCAAGGAACTGCACGGTCTTCCTCCTAAAAGAGACGTTGAATTATCAATTGATCTTATACCTGGGGCTCTACCAATATCCAAGACTTCATATAGAATGGATATCGTGGAGCTTGAAGAGCTGAAGAAACAACTACAGGAGAATCTTGATAAAGGGTTTATACGCCCAAGTGGTTTACCATGGGGTGCACCAATCCTCTTCGTCAAGAATATGGATGGGTCAATGTGGCTTTCCATCCATTATCGTGAACTTAACAAAATCACGATAAAGAATAGGTATCTGTTCCATGAATCGATGACTTGTTTGATCAACTGCATGGAGCACAATACTTCTCCATGGTAGATTTGCAGTCGAGATATTATCAAGTAAGGGTGAAGAAGGAAGGTATCTCCAAGACTACTTTTCGTACAAGATACGGGAAAAATGTATTCATACTAATACCTTTCAGAATCACCAATTCTCCATAAATCTTCATGTACTTGATGAATAGAGACTTTAGAGATTACCTAGACAAATTTGGGGTAGTCTTTATTGGTGATATTCTAATATACTCCAAAACCAAGAAGGATCATGAGGAGCATTTAAGAACTGTACTGGAGACTTTGCGCAAGGAAAAGATCTATGAAAAGTAGAGAAAGTGTGAGTTTTGGTTGAAGGAAGTCTCATTCTTGGCCCATATCATCAAAATGAATGGGATATCTTTGGATCCCTCCAAAATAGATGCAATTGAGGGATGGCCAAGGCCAACATCGGTAACGGATATCCGTAGCTTCTTGGGGTTAGCTGGATATTATCGACGATTTTGAAAAATTTCTCACGATTTTCCAACCCTCTTACCAAGATAACTATAAAGGGAGTAATGTTTTCTTAGAGTGATGAATGCGAAGAAAGCTTCACGGAGTTGAAAAGGAGGCTTATTACTGTGCTTGTGCTCACTTTACCCACAAGTGGGGAAATTTTTGTGGTATTCAGTGATGCTTCAATGAAGGGCTTAGGTTGTGGGATGATGCGTAATGATAAAGTGATATCCTATGCCTCATGGCAGTTGAGAATCCATGAGAGAAACTATCCAAATCATGATCTGGAGTTGGCGGTTGTGATCTTTGCCTTGAAAATATGGCGGCATTATCTCTATGGAGAGAAATGTGTGATATATACTGACCACAAGAGTCTTAAATATATATTCACATAGAAAGAGCTTAACATGCGCCAGAGTAGATGGATAGAGTTCATCAAGGATTATGACTATTCAAAACAATACCACCCTAGGAAAGCGAACAAGGTGGCAGATTCCCTAAGTAGAAAGAACCTAGCGATTCTATCAATGATGAGAATTGAGAAGGATCCAATCTTTTTAGAATTGATGAAGATGGACATGGGAATCATAAAGAAGGAAACATCATCAATCCTTTCACAAATGATTGCTCAATATTCTCTTTTGGAAAGGTTAAATGATGCTCAAAAGGATGATGTCGGAATTCAGGGAAAAGTGGAAGCTATCGAAAAAGGGAAATCCTTGTAGTTTAATGTCAATAAAAAAGGAATTGTACGATTTGGGAAAATTATATGTATTCTATAAATTCCGGAGCTGAAGAAGAAACTTTTGGATGATGCACATAGTTCAAATTTCTCTATTCACCCAGGGAGCACAAAGATGTATCGATATCTCCGGGAAAACTTTTTGTGGGATAATATGAAAAAGGAGATCGCTGAATATACATCAAAGTGCCTGGTGTTCTAGTAAGTGAAGGCAGAGAGGCAGATGTCTAAGGGGATGATGCAACCATTTCCCATACCAAAATGGAAATGGGAGAACATCACCATGGACTTTGTCACCGGACATCCGAGGACATCCAAAGGGAACAATTCAATCTGGGTTGTTGTGGATCGTCTTACAAAGACTGCACACTTCATTTCTATTTGGGAGGATTTTTATTTGGATCAACTGGCACGGATATATATCTGGGAAGTGGTACAGATTCATGGAGTGCCACTATCTATTGTGTCTGACCGACATCCAAGATCCACCTCTACCTTTTTGAAGAGTCTTCAAAAATCTCTGAATGCTGAACTGAACTTCAGTACGGCCTATCATCCTCAAACTAATGGCCAATCCAAGAGGACTATCCAAACACTTGTTGATATGTTGAGAGCATGCTTAATGGACTTTTATGGATGATGGAATCATCATCTTCCTCTGGTTGAGTTCTCTTATAATAACATATTCAAATCGAGCATCCAAATGGCACCATAAAAAGCCCTGTATGAGAAAAGGTGTAGAACACCGGCATGTTAGGATGAGGTCGGTGAACGTAAGATTCATGGACCAGAAATGGTTGAGGAAATGTTGGAGATGGTGAAAATCATTCAGCATTATATAAAGGCAGCCCAGAGTCGACTGAAGAGTTATGCAGATAATTGTCGATGATACCTTGAGTTTAATGTTGGTGACAAGTTTTTTCTATGCATATCTCCATGGAAGAGGGTCATGAGTTTTGGAAATAGAGGGAAGTTGAGTCCAAGGTACATCGACCCCTTCGAGAATCTTGATCGTTTCGGGGATGTGGCCTATAGACTAGCACATCCACCTATCATGGACAAAGTACATGATTTCTTTCATGTATCCCTCTTAAGGAAGTACATTCCAGACCCTTCACATGTACTCTCTTTTGAGGTGGTACAGTTGGAGGATGATATTTATTATGCAGAGAAACCAGTGAAGATCTTATATTGTAGAGAAAATGTTCTACGAAATAAGACAATTCCCATCATCAAGGTTTTGTGGAAAAACCACAAGTTTGAAGATGCAACTTGGGAATCTATGGAAATGATGAATCTGAGTTACCCACATCTATTTTAGTGTGGGAAAAGGAAATTTTGAGGGATAAATTTCTTAAGGGGGGAATATTGTAATGACCCAATGTTTCATTAATGGAAATACCACTTGATCTAGTTAAATTTCTCTTTATGTAAAACATTTATATAAAATGAAAAATTCTTTGGTTTTATGTAAAGAATTGTGAGCATTACTTTTATAGACATTGAACATTTATCACATGATTAGTATAAATATAGGGCTTTAAAAAATCCAATTTACTCAGAAAAAAGAAGCGATGGTCTCATCCAGTACAATTGCTCCATACAAAGCCCATTTGTCGAAGCTCGGAAAAGATGTGGCATCTTTGGGATTTTCTCTTGACCAAGACCAAGATGAGCTCCATCATGTCAAGCTCGATTGTGACCGTCTACGGGAAAAGTGGATGTTGATTGAAATTACCCCTCAAGCAATGTTATCCGAGCCACCCCAAGAGTCTGTCACCATCGCACACCTTACCCTTAGGCCTTGTCCGTCTGTTTTAAGGGGTTATGTAACAAATCACTAGTACTATGTTCATGTACATTATTTTTTGTATATAATAATGAATATACTTTCTTGTGTTTATTGATACATTGTAAATAGTTTTTAAGGTGCAAATAGTGTTTTTAGTTATTATTTAATTAAGAATTATATTTTATTAAATTAAGGGATTTTTTAATTAAATATTATTTTAATAAAATATTATTATTATTATTAAATTAATTTTATTATATATAAATGATCATATAATTTTACGAATGCAATTGTAATTTTTATTAAGGTTTGAAAGCCATTTTTGCCAAAACCTGTAAATTTTCGATAAATGTTGGTTTTTTTAAAAGTGAAAATTAACATATTTAGAAAACTATTGAGATAAAATAAATTTTATTTATGGAATAGGGAAATAAAAATTACCTAATGGTGAATTTTTCATAATTTTCTGAGATGGTCAATTTTTTTGGGTAAAAATTAAATACAGTTTAAATATATAATGTGTTTTATGACATCATAATTACCAAATAGTGATGTAATAAAATACTACAAGCTTTATGTTCAGACAAAATATGTTTTAACATTCAAATAATGTGATTTTGGGGCTGTTTGACTTACTTTCAAAGCATTAATGGACCCTTGAAGACTTATTAAACACATTGTCTTTTTAAATTGTTTCCCAAGGGAGTGTGACTCAACTCCACATAAGCAACCCTATTATTTTAAGAAGTTATGACTTTGGCCTTATAAAATATTTTTTTCCTATTCCCTTTTTCAAAAACCATTGGAAAAAACCATGGGATGGTTTTTGGTTTGGATTAATTTAATATAAGGGGTCCCAAACCTAAATACTAATGAATTACCTCACCTTTCCTATATAAACCCACACAATATCCCACTTCCTCCTAACTCAAAGCCTTCGAAGTTCGTCCAACCTCTGACCTACTCTATATAGAATCCTCCCAAGGTGCCCCAAGCACCCAAGAAGCCTCTCTCAAGCCTCTATAAAGCCTTTGTAAGCACACTTCCAAGTAAGGGTTGTGTCTTCCTTTCCCAATTTCGTCCAATTTTCTTTAAGTTTTTTTGACCTTTTAATTTCAATTATGAATGTTGGGGTATGGTTTTGAACCTCCTTCATACTGACCTATTTATATTTTAATTATGGGGGACCCCATTATCTCTCATTAAATGCCTCCCATGTGCACCTGTTACTATGCCGAAATTCTAAAAGAAACTTCTCTCTCCTCATTTACATTCAAGCAATACTTTTGAATCATGATTATAAATTCCAATAAAATTGTTGGGACATGTATCTATATGACATACTTACTGTAAATTACATGTAAATATGATGATTAACCCATTTCTATCCCATCAACCATTTTATGAATTCTTATGTCACGACATTACGCTGCCGAAATCGCACCTATTTTCTAAGCCAATGCCATTATGTAGTGAATACCACGCCCATTTCCCCATCAAGGGTATTCACCATTATGCACAATTACTTATTGATTATAATGTTTCATATATTAATTCCAAATTCCTTCATCGTGTAATAAATTATTATGTTTTATGAATCCATGTTTTCTGATCCATGTGGCACACTTATGCATGAAATGAAATGTTTAAGAAGGGTGTGCCATTATATCGCTCCAATGCATTGGGTAAAGTATAGTGTAATGATACATGATGTTCAATGAGTGTTGACTCATGATAATTCAAGTGAAATGAGGTTTTAGTCGTGCTTCATGTGCAATGAGGATTTACTCATGCTCTATGTGCAATGAGCCTTAGCTCATGCTAATTCCATGTTAAGTGTTGTTGCCACATTTCCATGTTATGATTATCATGCTTTATCATGACTTTATTTTCATATTTCTATTGTGCTATATTTATATGCCTATTGTATAATAGGTATTTTACTCCTCATGTATTCCAGGTTTATTCCCTTACTGGGCTTTATAGCTCACCACTTTTCTTATGCATGTCCTCAGGTTATCCAATGCAATGCTAAGTACGAGGGAATGTATTAGTTATGTAAAGGAAGTTTTCAATAAAGATTTTGTAAATCATGTTTTAAGTTGTTATGTAATAATCCTAATCCCCAAAGACACTATACCTCTCCATCATCCATGTTGTATCAATTGAATGGTTTATGTAATAATCATGTTTAAGTTTGTAAGAAATGCAGGGTTGTCATATTACACACAATATGTGTTTAGTTATTTACCTTTCCGTAGTGACTGTGATTATTGATTCATGATTTATTATTATTTACTTAACCCCTACCATGAATTTCAACTCACAATTATTTTTCATACTTTCCCCAAGACATTAAAAAAATTATTATGATTGATGTGAAAGGATATTCTAGAGGGAATAATTATATTATTGAAAAAAATATCAGGAAAATTTTGTTGTAAAAATTAATTAAATATTAAAGTATATATCTAGTTTTCTAAGACTAATAAACTATTAGGTCCTTGTATATTATGTTAATGTAATAAATTAGACACTGGTTCTGGGTTACTACAGTCTGGGTGGCTACACATTTTTTATGGAACCATAATCATTGTATATGTAAAAGTCATAATGAAATCAACCTTGTATATACATATATTATGAGTCATAAATCATAACCTTTCTCTATAAGATCTAATGTAGAAATATATTACCATAAAGTAAATCAAATTTTTACAATGTAATAAGATTGTTTATGTATATTACTAGAATCATTAACCGTAAAACATATAATTGGTATGTCTAATAGAATTAAAATATCACATAAAAATAAGTATATGATATCAAAACATTTAACATGGTGAAAATCAATGATAATCATAGCATAGTTGATTTTTAATCACAATATGTTACCCATAACATAGTATATTAGGAATTACTACATGTTTCTCATAACATACTTTAGAAAGAATCTGTAGATGATTCCCAATATAAATCTAGCATGAAAACATTATTACCATTATAATATCATGAAATATAATCCTTTATCCTCTCTATTGTAAGGGTCAATATCTCTCCATCTGTCACAATAAGATAAACCAAACATATGTGTAACAGATAAGATAAATCATATATATTTTTAATACGAAACCCATAGGAAATGATTATCATTTTTTAATAATTTTATCTGAGTATCAACTAACATGATATCAAAAATAGATTTTTTTGATTCAAAAAATAAAATATAAATATATATTTATTAAATAAATTCTATAATGTTCATAATCATTATTCTAAATAATTTATATCCTTTTGAGATTTAATGTAAAATATTATTTAAAATTAGTAATTTTTCAAAAAATCACTGTAAAATGGTTGTGAAAATAAACATAAATATTTCTTTTAAAATCATGTTAAGTGAGTGAGAAGAAAAAATTTAAGGGCATAATTTTAAAATAAATCCAAACAATAAAACCATGAAATAAAATCAAGATAAAGATAATAAATATTGAATTTAAGATAAAAATATTAATCAATGAAATAATATCCAATTATTTATTATTTTCAAATAATTGCCTATATGTTAGAAATAATGAAACCAAAAATTTGGAATATATTTCTAATCTGAAATCCATTTAAACGTAAATAAATGAAACACTTATTGATATATTTATAATTCTTGGAAAATACATTCATGTTGAGAACATTAATGTATATATGTTTTCAATATTTTTTAAGGAAAGTAAAAAACAACCCATTTGGAATATATTGAAAACAAACACTTATTTATGAATTGAAACGAATGAAATATATCATGAAATATATATTAAAAAAATAATTTATGTATACAAATAATGTTATTAAAACATTTCAATTAATATGTACATTGAATAAAAAACCAAAATATTGGATGTGAATTATTCTTAATAGGAACATATTTTTATAAAGAGTGAAATAAAATAATTAATAGGTCTTTAAGAGAAAGATAATTATTTTCTCATAGAGAAGGATGAAACATAATATAATATATTAAATTAATAAAAAACTATTTAACAATACCTTAATATAGAAATACATTTTTTTACAAAACGACAAGGAATTTGAGTCGACAAATCCCTTACACCTTTTGTCATCACTGATTTAAAATACCTTAAAATAAAGAACAAGAAATGATCATAATTAATCAATAATATCCATTTAATACATAGTTATTAAAACTGTTACGTTAGATTCCTGCATTTTCAGACATTCCATATCGTCATGAATAACAAAATAAGAATCAATAACAAATATTTATGATCATAATTAATCAATAGTATCCATTTAATACATAGTTATTTCATATTTTTTAGTTAATTTTTAACATCGATTGTTCGTAGTTTCAAATGTTCATTATTTTTTCAGTATATTATTTTTACTTATCAATATTTTTTCATGATTTAATAAATAACATAATAGTAAATTGAATTTATTATTAATTTTTTAGTGTTATGAATTTATAGGTTTCTTCCAAGGGAGTTTTGTGTATTTCGTCACTAGATGAATTTATTAACACAATTGTATTGACAATTTTAATGAATAAACGTTTGAATTAAATTGATGAGTTAAATATAATTATTACCATTAAAAAATAATACATCACAAGCATATTAATATCATTTATCATTAGTATATAATTTTTTATATTAATTCATCATGTAAATGATATAATATCATTCATTTAGTTAATAAAACTGATGTAATCAAGAACATGTTACAATGAATAAATAAGAAGGAAATTTTTATTATATTATAGTTACATCACTATTACAGAAGATTAAATATTTTCCTATAATTTTATAAAATTGGAAATCAAATTCATGAAGATATAATGGATTATGTATAATGAAAATTTTGGATATGAGCTCATTGAATATAATGATAAAATTATATATTCTTATAGATACATTTTTTATATTTATTGAATTGGGAATCATATTTATACCTGGTGATAATAAAAGTATGATATGATTCATAGGTAATGAAATAGAGTAACTTATATAGAGTAATTCTTTCATTATATATGCCTTATAAATGGTGGTGTAGGTCGGAATTTATAAGTTAGAGGGGTGATATTTATTAATTAGTTATTTATAAATATAAATGGAATTTTATTTGGAATTCATGTGGATATGAAATTAATAATGAATAAAAATAACGGAAAACCATGATAATAGTTTCCCAAATAATGTACATAATTTTAATGCATTGGATTCATTACATGGAATCAAATCCCAATGGACTAATTAGTTTGAAATACAGGGAAAGTAGATTACATAAATTATCAATACATTTCATTTCAATGAATTAAACCAAGATATATAATTCTTTTAGAATGACATTATATTCTTTGATTAACACTTCAAATTAATCACAAAATACTTCTTTGAATCTTGGAAAAAATAAAACATAAGAAAGGGTTTAGCTCAGATGCTCAGTAAGGGGAAATAATACTGAATAAGCATTCATAACTAAATGTAAACATTTAATACAAGGTATAAAAAATAATCAGAATCCTTTTTAAACATAATCTTATTAATAATATGGATAAATAATTATATAATAATTCCATTTAAATGATCACATGGATATTATACTAGTATAATAATCACATATAATATCAATAACTAATTTTATAATGATGTAATACATAATATCATGAATCATAACCATACCATCATGGTCTCATGATAAGAACATACATAACCATAACATCAAGGCATTATTCTAAGACACGATTTTTCATCATGGGACCTACTAATGCATCAAGGGGCTATATTGGGCTCCACCCATAACTTACTAAGTCTGATGCATTCCTCTTAATAATGGGGTAAAGCATAACATAAACATTCTTATTAAAACTAGCATATGAAATGTTAATACATTAACTATATCCCATGAATGGTATCAAAATAGTATATCCATATTCAAAAATATCATAAATTTATCGATAAAATATGGTAGATTGTGTCATAATAAATCATCCTCAATTAATCATAAAAATCCAACAAAAGATATTGATATAGATGAAAATAATCTAATAATGTCATTAAAAATATCTTGGGAAAAATACCCCTTTTCATGGAAATAATTTATTCACAATATAATCATTTATAAAAGAATACATTTGAAAATATATTATTGAATCACGTTCTCACTTTCCAGTTTGAAACATTTGAAATTAAATTAGATTTTAGAACATTCATGTTGGTATAAATAAATCCTTAAAACCATTTTTAAAATAAGGAAATTAATGAAAAATATTTTTAAGAATGAACTATTAAAACATCCATAATGATGTTTTTTGAAAGAGTCCCTTATATAAAACATTAAATATATTTCTTTTGAAAACTTATTTAAGAAACATGATTTTGGATGAAAAATATGTATATCTATATACTTATGCATAAAAAATCTTGGATAATAATATGATAGCGAAATTAACCCTTACCTTATAATTTGATTTAGTCGAGGGTGTGTTAACCACCATTATAATGGTTAAACATATTTATTAAATTATACCATTATTATATCCATATTTATCATATCATATATGATCCTCTTATATCATATTGTTAATAATATTTCAGTATTATGATTGTTTTGGTTGTTAACTACTTCATTTTCCATTGCATGTTTGTTTTCTAAGTCATACTTGTTATGCATAGGATTTATTTTATTCACATCCAAAATTATATTATGTTTATAAATTTTATTTTTCCTCATAATATAAATTTTATAATTATTATTGAATGGTTAACGTGGAGAATTAATCTCATCGCATTGTGGATATGGTAGGTCATACGTACTCATAAGCGATGGTATGACTCACTTGATGGCTAAATGGCATGTAATTGGATTGTATATTAGTTATATCGAATAATTATGAGGATATATTCATTATTTAAATCTATTATACTCAACATTATACCCATCGAAATAAATTATAAATAAAAAAATTCCTTAAGACGTGGAGATGAAGTCATACGTACACACGCATGGTGATATTATTTTTCATAGGATGGGTAAAAGGAGAAATATAGTAGTCACATGATCATAGTAATATTTATCCATGTATATTATACTGGGTATAATAATTTATTATGGAAACAACATATTAATAGGATGTATAAGAAGAATATAAATTGATTTGAATTGGTATAATAATTACCACTTCTTCAATACTATCCTTTTTATTTTCAGAAAAGGACACATTAGGTTGTATTTATGCCCAAGTGAGGTGACTTGGATGACTACCTAATGTGGGGATAGTTAATTATACTACACGGTGTGTACATTAAATGAATATTCCACAACCTTTTCTTTTTATTTGATTAATCAGACTATGGTAATGTCTCGTCTCGAGAATTCTCTTATTATCCCCATATTTCGTACTAGAGAGAGACGAGATGGCCAAGAACATCGAACCCTTATCATTCCACTATCCGAGCTCCGATTGAGAAGTCACAGGGGGTGATGGATTCCCATCGGTGTGTTATCTCTTCCCCTAGATCATATCTTTCGGGTTTCTCAACTCTCATGAGTTATTCAGGGTTGAATTATTTTGTACTTTTTGTAGATCTATGATGTTCTAGGTTGACTCAAGGGTCGATGTTCAAGAGTTTTCTTCATACAACATTCAAGGTAGGTAGTTTGTGACTTTATTTGGTTCTCTTTAGATTATATATGATAGAAGTGTTGAATACGCATGTTTAGGGTATTCCATGTTTTGGTATCTATCACTATTAAATTCCTTCTATGGTCTATTTTATTGAGAATGGGTTATTGATTATGAATATCGATTATTATCCTAATTATAGATGTGTTTCCCATATATGATTTATTATAGTTGTCAAGTATAGGATGAATGTTAGGCTACTTTTTTCCATGCCTAGTGTTGTTATGATAGAGTTGTTTTTTATATGAGATCTATTTGTTTCACATTATGAATGTATGACCTAGGGGAATTGACTATGAGAGATTCCCGAGGTAGGGTATTTTAATAATCAATTGTTGTTATGAATAACCATAGGTATTGACTGTGTGAGATGTTATGGGTTCATTGACCAGAGAGGTTAGACTCTGAGAGATACCCAGCGGTTCATTATTAAATGAATTTTGGAATGTTGGGAATTGACTGTGAGAGCTACTAGACGGTCATTATAAATTTTTTTGTTGCTATCCAAACCAAGGGGTATTGACCGCGAGATCTACCTAGGTGGTCGTTGTATCAGATCAGTGTTATGTGAGACCAAAGGGGTTAGACTGTGTGATCATTCACATAGGGTGATTATTATTAAATTGATATAATGGTATAGGAAACCAGTGGGTATTTGACTGTGAAAACATTCCCAAATGGTTGCTTGTGAAGAATTGAATTACTGTGAAGAGTCTCCCAAGACAAATCACAAGCCTGCACTCGATCGTACTAGATTGATAGATGGTCTTCTAATACATCTATTATTAAATTACTTGGAGGGATAAAAATATTATCCTATACACCTATATTGATTATTAAATCGTTTGAATAATTAATAAAATGAAAATAAATGTAATTGGAAACTATAGGACTATTTGCTTTTGAGTACATCCATGTTTATTTAATCATTTTTCATATTTCCTACTATATATATTCACTTACAGTTAGTAATAGATATGTCTGTCTTTTCATACTAGAATTCGTCTCACTCTTTGTTTGGGTCATAATTTTGGACCCAAACAGATTATATTGTTGCAGGTATAGATAAGGGAAAACTCCCTTCTCCATGAGGTACTTAACTGTTGTTGGAATATAGAGCACAAGACCAAGCAGAGTATTGTGATTCATTGGAGTTTTCTATTTTCAATAATTTGGTTTCAATATATTATTTCTAGGATTGTGACTTGTTTGGATTATTTACTAGATACATGTGGCATGCGTCATTCCTTTATATGTGATGTAGTTGTTTATACTATCAGTATTCAACTGTGTACTTTTTATGTATGGTATTACTGCTTATGATATTATTTTCTATTTGATTTCATTGTGTTACTCTTACAATAAAGGAATAGTTTCCCCACTTTCGCACTCATGAACATAGATGATAGTCGGAAGCCTTTGGGGTTTGAGGAAATGTGATTGTGGCAATGTGACCAACTGGGTACGGGGAACCTTTAGGCGGCACCCAAAACTGGGATGTTACAAAGTGGTATCATAGGGGTTTCTTTTCTTCTTTCACATAATGTTTTCAGCCTATAGACAAGGATATTAATGAATAGGTAGTTTGTAATAAGCTGTTCCTGGGAGTAGCAAACTCGTGTACTGGGAAAATACTAGTTACCTTGAATATTAAAATTTTCTAGTTTTTCAATTATTATATTTTATTTTATTTCACTATTGGGTGATTCACTTATATTGTGTTGTTATAATGAATATCATTTAGGTTTTATTTATGTTACAACCTGATGAGATAACGGTATTCTATATCATGAATCATATAGGGACTTGCTAGATATAACAAGTCATGCATTCTTTTCATGACATTTATGGTGCATTAATGATTATATGTTGTTGTGATAGATGATGTGCTAGATATTCTTGATGTTGTGATAGATACTAAGATATAATACCTTTTATTTTGATACTTTATCAGTTTATGTAATGTTTCATTTGGATGGACGCCAAACATTGGTCTCTAAGGTGTTATGGGCCCTCTTGGATTAGAATTTGGTTGATCATGTCGGAACATTAATTGAATTTTTTCAAGTTATAATATGAATAGGGATTTCAAACATTGATTCATGGGAGTATGGGATTCAATGATTCATAATTTTTCATGCCTTGGACAAAATTCTTAGATTTTAGGGGTTCAAGGGGAGTTTCAGAGGCTTATTGTCTGGAAACCTAGACAAAACGGCATGTGGTGTTATGAACACACGCCATGTGTTTGAACAGTTTGGAAAAAAAATGCTTTTCCTAAGTACAAACTATGTACTATATATACCCACAACGTGTAGTGCATAACCATGTGACTGACTGTGTGAGAAGAGACATAGGTTTGGAAAATATTTTGGTAGGACATGCATTTTCTAGATTGTACATGTCATGTTGTAATGGATCATGTATCCAGCCATGTGGAAAACAACATAGGTGGATAAAACATATGTTTTACATGCAGTTTCCCATTCTTTCACGCTATATAGTCTCAATCATGCCTCCAACCATGTGACCAATGACACAAGTCAAATGGACATAACCATTACACACTGTGTCTAGGATGAACACATCGTGTAGTATTACAACGACAGAGCCCATGTGGTTCATACATGTAGAAGTAATTAGGAAGGAGAGAAATATTAAAGTACACTCCATGTCATTGGAGGAACACACTGTGTATAGGAATGTGACACTACCAGGTATGAAAGTGGTACACGCCCATGTAAGGATTAAAGGTAACACATTGTGTGATAGATGTACAATCCTTGTTGTAATGTTTTTCAAAGATCGATTGTTTTTCTTCTCATATTCTTTTCTTGAACATCTACGAATTGGTCCATAATAGTCATGAACTAAGTGGTGCAATTAAACATGTAGAATCATGTCATTGAAACTTCCTACAGTTGTACACAATGTATATGGAAATGATCAAACTCCAAAATTGGTAGATTGGGATCTACCAGTAGATATTTTCATCATCCACGTCTTGGCACAAGTTGTTATACCGGATGTAGGTGTTGATTCATAGTTCCGTGAAGGATTTTTGAGGATGTTATGGACCATTCCTGGAGCAGTACATTATTCCCCATCTATGGCAGAGCTGATGCGAGTGTTCTAATAGCAGCATCCTCCCACTTTTTCAGGGGATGGATGACCACAGGCTATAGAGTCACGGTTAGAGGCCATGATTTCTATATTGGGGCATATAGAGACACCTCTATAGATGAGGGTGAGCTCAGAACGTACATCCTACGTGATTCTTCAAAGAGATGATGGTATGTGTTTTCATAGGAGGGAACCCATCAGGATATGTCTTGGAAAGTGTTTCAGAGGAACATCTATGACTACTTATATCCCAATACGTTGACGGATGATTGAGCCTGAGATTTCATGAATTTAGAGTAGGGTTCTCTTTCAGTGATGGACTACTCTTCTCATTTTACAGATCTTCAGCGCTTCATACTTGTTCTATGAGGTGAAGAGTTATCATTGGATAGGCAATTTGAGGATGGTCTCTAGTATGACATCATATCGTATGTTATTGTTTTTTGGTTGACATTGGTGACGACTATAGGGATCCCAGTGCTAATTAGCTAGCATAATTGTAGGGATTGGGAGCTGTGAGGTAGGGTGGTTCAGTATCCACAGGTGGTACTCTTTCGATCGAAAGCAGGAAGATCCACCAAGATCTTTCATGTGATATATCCTTAGGTATCTTTGTTGTATTCTACCGGTGCAAGAAAAGTGGGCATACAATACCACATTTCTTGGGAGACCTGGAAAAGTTCTGATCTCGTAACATGATGGGCAATATTCAGTGTTTTTATAGGATGTTCCTAGCAATATCTTGTGAGATGGGATCAGGTATGAATACATGTTTAGGAGTGAGACTGCCAGTTTCTCCGAAGTCAACAAAATATAATTCGTTGATCCATTCAGGATGAGGAGGTGGTGGTGGTAGTGGTATACAGTCGGAAGGATTTCTACAACATTAAGGTGGATCAGCTCAAGGTACTCAAGTAGGGTCACAAGGCCATGGTACAAGTTAGACTATTTCAGTGGAGTAGACCCAGAAGGAGTAGGATCTCGGACCCTCTATAGTCATAGGTACAATTTTAGTTTCCTCCGTTTTAGCTTTATCTCTTTTTGATACTGGGGTTTCCCATACTTTTATATATGTTTCTGTTGTGGAGAGCCTTGGGATCAATATATTTACATCTGAGTATGTTATGATTCTAGAAACTATATTGTGAATTAGGACGACTAGTGTACATCAGTGCATGGAGTTCTCTCTTGATATTGGTGGTTGTCACTTCTTATGGGACCTTTATTTCGTAGAGATGATAGGTTATGATGTAATTATCGGAATGGGCTGGTCGAGATCCTTTCAGGCCATTATTGACTGTTATCATTGTAAGGTGAGTTTTACATCACCGATGGGAGATGATTTTATACACAAGGATGAATGGGATGTCCATGATAGAAGATCTAGACATAATCATATTGGTTTTGGAGGAATTACAGCTCATATTTCTAGTTTATATCTGGATGACCATGGGACCTCACACATGGACTTTCCTACAATGGATGATTGTTTAAGAGATGGAATTCCATATGAATTTTCAAGATTACCTCTGAAGAGAGACGTAGATTTCTCTATTGACCTTGTGCTAGGAGGGCACTAGTGTCCATTCATACTTATAGGATAGCTACACCTAAGTTACAGGAGATCAAGAAGTAGTTGGAGGATTTTTAGGTAAAGTGTTTCATCTAGACCAATACATCTTTGTGGGGTCCACCTGTATTTTTACAGATTATGGTAGATGGTACCCTCATACTTTCAGTGTATTATCAGAAGCTGAACTAGTTGATGGTCAAAAGCATACATCGCTTAGCGAGGATTGATAATCTATTTGATCAGCTTTCTAGAGCTCGGGTGTTCTCGAAGTTTAAATTTAGATCTAGTTATCATTTTTTGTTTGTTAGACCATTAGATAAACCTGTTATAGCCTTTCAGAGCCGGTATAGTCTATACAAGTATGTCGTTATGTCATTCGGTCTCACAAACGCGACATCAATTTTCATGGGGCTAATGAAATGAGTGTTTCATCCTTACATGGAATTTTTTTGTGGTGGTATTCGTGGACGATATCTTGGTGTACTCTCACACTATACATGACCATGCCACACTACTTGAGATCTTTTTTAGTACACTCAGAGAGAATCACTTATATTCTTTTCTTTCAAAATTCCACTTTTGGAAGGATCAGATTCACCTCCTAGTTCATGTTATCTCAGATACAAGTGTATCATTTGACCCAGAGAAATTGAAACCAATTGTTTCTTGGGAGAATCCAAAGAATTCATTGAGGTGCATTATTTTTTGTGGATGGCTGGTTACTACAAGTGATTTATGTAGGAATTTTCAATATTAACAATACCACTGATGGGCCTGACTAAGAATGGTGAAAAGAACTTGTGGACAGATTCATTTGATTTAGCCTTTAAGAATCCGAACGAGAGATTGACTTCAGCATTGATATAGATTTTTCCATAGTCGGGAAAGAGTTATACTATTTACTATGATGCATAAGGTATCAGGCAAGAAGAAGTGATTATTCAAGGGTAACGATTCAATGTGTATGGGTCTCGGCAGTTGAAGCCGCATGATAGGAATTACCCGATGCACAGTCTCGAGTTAGCTAAAGTTTTTCATGCTTCACACTGTTGGTGACATTATCTTTCAGGAGTAGATTTTGTGGTATTAACTGAACACAAAACTCACAAGTATAATATTACATTACATGATATAAATTTGATACTGTGAAGGTGAGTTGAGTACCTTCATTATTTTAACTTTGAGTTTTCCTAGACGCATGGGAAAGGAAACGCACTGGTTGATGCATTGAGCAGGAGGACTTAGATACAGGTAGTTCAGATGGCTAGTAGTGAGTTCCAGCTTATGTATATGTTCTCTAAGATGTATTTGGAGTTTCAGGATAGACATGGAAATATGTTTCTTTCTTCTATAACAATTACCTATACTCTTCTAGATTGAGTGAGAATGAGGCTGCTATCAAATTCTGAAGGCCTAGTCCTTTGAGAGATTGTGTCCCGAGATGACCATACTCCTGGTTGGACCATAAGATGATGAGATATTGAATTTTCATCACCACGTATTGGTATCAAAAATAATATGAAAGGATGATTTTTTAGATTTTCATTCCTCAGTTTGGAAAGATGAACTTGGTGTCACCAAGATGTATCGGGATCTACACGATCAGTATTGGTGGCTTGGTATGAAGAAGGATGTTGATTTTTTTTTGTTATGATATGTTCCACCTGTTTGCATGTGAAGGGGGAGCATCCATGACCCATATGAATTATACAGCATTTACTAATTCCCGAGTTGAAGTGGAATGATGTCACTATGAATTTTGTGACTGGTTTACCGAGGTCGCCTTTAGGGAATGAAACGGTTTGGGTTGTTATTGACATACTCACGAAGGATGGACACTTCTTTCTGATCATGTAAAACTTCATTGTTGATGAGCATGGAATTTTTTACATTCAAGATATTGTACGTCTTCATAGGATTCCGCTCTCTATCATTTCAGATAGGAACACATGATTTACCACTCGTATCTAGCAGGGACTACAGTTGGTTCTAGGTACAAGGGTACTTCTGAGTATAGCATATCAACCCTACAAATATGGCCAGTCTAGGCACATTTTTTAGGTTTTGGCAGAAATTATTTGAGCATACATCCTGGATTTTGGGGTCTCTTGTGAGCTACACATACCCCTAGTAGTGTATTCCTAGAGTAATAGTTTTCAGGTGTAGATTCATATGGAACCTTGTGAGGCTTTGTATGGAAAGCCATGTTGATCACCCCTATGATGGATATAGGTAGAAGAGGCAGCTATGTTTGGACCTCGTCTTGTCCAGGAGACCACTGAGATGATGGAATTGGTTTGGAAGAGGATGTATGTTTCATAGTCTCACAAGAAATCTTATGTTGATTGACATAGAAAACTTTGGAGTTCGGGGTCGTAGATCCAGTTTTATTTCGTGTCACACAGAGGAAAGGACATATGAAGATAATGAGATAGGGGAAGCTTCCGCAGAGATATATCAGACCGTTTGAGGTTTTGGAGAGAGTCAGGATGATATCCCATTAGTTGAAGTTATCTCAAATATACCAGGCTATGGATGATGTCTTCCATGTTTCTCAACTACAACATTACTTTTCAGACCCATCACATGTTTTCAAACATGGGGAGGTTGAGTTGGAGGTGGAATAATCCTTTGAGGAGCACCCTATTTGGATGGTAGATCGCAGCATGAAGGTTCAATATGGCTGGTCTGTTCCTCTGGTACGGGTGTTATGCAGCACGAGCGAGTACACGATAATACATGGGAGAGGGAGGCCAACACACGATCACAATGGCCAGAGTTGTTTTAAATTTCTTCTTCCCCACCATTGGAAGGGCAATTCAGAGACGAATTTCTTTATGGCTGGATGTTTTTAAGAACCTAGGTATTCAGTTTAGGGGTGGATCACTTTTTTGGATTGTTTTGAGGAAAAGGAATAAATGGGTAAATTTTCTAAGTACAAGCCATGTAAATAGTTGTGGTGTGTATCCATGTAATGGTTGTGTAACAAATCAGTACATGGATATGTGTGGTGTCCAAGAAAACCTCCTAAAGATAGTTCAGTTGATGCTAGTACACGGTGTGTACATTACATGGACATGCCATATACTTTTCTTTTTATTTTATAAATCGGATCAAGGTCACATCTCATATTCAAAATTCCCTTATTCTATAGGTGTTTCTTAACAGGGAGCGGTGATATGGATGAGAACTTCAAACCCCTGTTGTTTCTCCAATCGAGCTCTAATTGAGACACTTCTAGGTGCATTGGATTCCCACTGGTGAGTTCTTACATCCCCTAGAGACTCTCTTTTTGGTTTATCCTCTCTCTTAAGTTATTAAAGGTTAAATGATTTTGACATTTTTGTAGATCTATGACATTCTAGACCGATTTCAAGGGCCAACGTTCACGATTGTTCTTTACACAATATCACGTTAGGTTATTTGTGACTTTCATTTGCTGTCTTTGGATTATATTTGCTAAAAGTGTTGAATACCCTTGTTTAGGGTATTGCGTGTTTTGTAATTTAACCCTGTCCAATTCCTGCTATTGTTTGTTTTATTGAGAAATGGTTTTTTGATTATGCATAAGGATTGTTACACTTGTTATGGATGTGTTTCGCATATTTGATTGATTATGGTTGTTGAGTCTAGGAAGCATGTTATGATGCTTTATTTTCCATACCTAGTGTTGTTAGAATGGAGTTGATATTTATATTAGATTCATCTGTTTCACATTATGAATGTATTACCACGGGGAATAGACTATGAGAGCTTCTCGATGTAGAGTCTTTAAATTATGGATTGTTGTTATGAATGACCAGAGGTATTTACTGTGTGAGCTTCGATGGGGTCCTTGATAAGAGGGATCAGACTATGAGACCTACCAAGTGGTTCATTTTTAAATGAACATTAGACTATAGGAAATTGACATTGAGAGATGCTAGAGGGTCACTATAAATTATATTATTGCTATGTAGACCACAGTTTATGGACAGAAAGAGATACCCAGGTGGTCGTTTTATCTAATAAGTGCTATGTGAGATCAAAGGGGTTAGACTATGTGATTTTTATAGAGGGTCATTATTTTTCTAGTAATTTTATGATATGTGAATGAAGAGGAGATTTGACTGCAGGAAAATTCCTAGAGGGTTGCCTCTGAATAATTGAATTATTGTGATAAGTCTATCATGCCAAAGAACATGATAGGAATTGGTCTTTTGATATTGTTATATGGTCTTCTAATACATCTGTTTTTCTATTACACAGAGGGATACAGAGATTAGGATAGATCTTGGGATTCATTATTCTATGGTTTGAATAATTAATAAAATGAAAATGAATGTAAATTTATACATTATTATTGTTTAATTTTTTATACTTTGTATTTTATTTCTTCATTTTTCATATTCCCTGCTATATATATTCACTGATAGTTAGGCACAGATCTTTTGGTGGTTGCCTATTGGGATTCGTCTCACACCGTATTAGGGTCATGATTTTGGACCCAAAAAGATTATATTTGTGCCGTTATAGATAAGGGAAGGTTCCCTAAAACATTAGGTACTTTATTACTGTTGGATTTGGAGAGAATGGGACCATGCAGAGGCTTGCGATGCTGTGGAGTTTACTATTTTCTGTACTTTGGTTTTAGTATTATATTTCTAGCATTGTGATTTTTTTGGATATTTTCCTAGATATATGTGACATGAATCATTTCTTTATATGTGTTTCAGTTGTTTATACTATCAGTATTCCATTGTTTACTTCTATTTTATGGTATTACTACTTCTGCTAAAAATTACTATTTTTCCATGGTGTCACTCTGCCAATCAGTGCATAGATTCCCCACTATCACATCCAAGACCCTCACTGCTACTCAATAGACTATATATTTTAGGGAAATGTTCTTGAGGCCAAGTGTCCAACCGGGTACCAAGAACCCTTGGGCGGCACCTAAAACTGGGACTTTACTCCAAATGTAATTAGAGGTGTGACTTGAAGAGAAGGAAAAGTGACCTTTTATAAGAGTGGTGAGGGGAACTTTTGGAATATATTGAAATAATACTTTATTAAACATTTATTTTCTATTATGAATAGATAAAAATTGATTTATTTAGAGTTTATGATGAGGATGTGTCGAAATAACTTCAACCAATGAGTTTTAGACATGTTTAAGTCAAAACGTTAACCTTATCTTTTAGATTTAACCCATAGTTAAACATTTTAAATCTAACTATGTCTTATTTTTTTACACTATAGTGTTATATAGTTACTATATAATAAAAAAGAAACCCAATTGGATCAATTATGACATATTTGACATTATCCATGTTAGTTTTCTGAACCTTATATTTTTATGACTGGTATATCATTTAATAAAAGAGTATTTATTTTAAAATATCTTTATGTCAATTTTAATAATATTCAATATTATCATTTTAAAAAAATATCAAAACAAATTGATAACACAGAACCAATACTTCTAATATAAAAATAACATGTCTATTATATCTATAATATTCTTTTATGTAATTAATTAAGTAAAATTTTATTCATTTTAAAATTGTTAATATCATTTATTTGATATTTCTATTAATAAAATAATGTATGCATGACTATTGTGTCATCAATAATGGCAATTATTAAATAGATTAAAATAATAAATCATTTTCTATGATGCAGTTAATTCATTCATATTTCCATATACTATTTATTATCTATTTTATCTCTAGGATGCCTCTATATTAAAATTATTATTCATATAAGAAACGAGAGCGTGACATTTTGTCACATTCATTAATTAGAACAATATTCATTCCATGGAAAAGGGTCTATTAAATGATTCTTTTCAAAATATAGGTTAAATTAGTATAATTTAGTCATCTAATAGGATTTTTATAGGGGTAAGGGTAATTTTATAATATTATTTGTGCCTTTAATTGCCCGATTCAACATTAAATGTTGTAATTAAAAAATTACTAAATTTATTATTCATAATATTCAAAATGTAAAAGTAACCCAGTAATATAAATTAGAGCCACTAACTCCAAATATGAAATCCATTTTTCAAAATTTAAAAAAAAATAAGATTCTATAATTAATTTAAATTTAATCCACATTGACAAAATGAGAAATTGAGTTTTTCAAAATAAAAAAAACATCAAAATATTGACCTATGTTTATATCTAGTTTTAATTTGAAAATTATTCAAATGGCATAAATTACATTAAATTATAAGAAATAAATCTATTTATACTTTAAATCCAATTAAATGGATAATCAATCATTAAAAATAAATTATATGAAAATGATCTTTTGAATTAAAAAGTCGTATTTTCACTATTTATTAATATATAAATGTTATCATAAAAACACAAAAAAATATTATCCATACTAAATTAATATGTCCCTATTCTAAAGAAGAATATTATTTTGTCAAATGTATTATATAAGTTTTAAATATTGGATTTAAAAAAAAATTCTCCATTAAAAGGCGGTAAAACTGCTATTTTTTAATATAAATTTTATTTGAAAAATTGAATATGTTATCATATCATGTATAAAAAATACATAAGTTGAATTTTAAATTGATATTAAATATATAAAATTAAAAACTTTGCTAACATTATTAATAACCATTAATTTAAGGGCATTGTAATATATTATATTAAATAATAATATTTTATTAATATATTTCTTTTTGGTAAAACATGGCCTTGTGTCTAATGAAAACCAAATTATTATTGTGTGTAGAGTAAGCATATAAAGGTTTTTTAAAAAAGATATCAAGAAAAATAATTAATTTATTTTGAAATTAATATAATATAAATTCCTGGGGTGTTACATTCCCTCCTACTTCAATAAATTCAGTCCTCACAATTTAAACTCAATTTTGAAAATTTGGGGTTGGATATTTCAAAACAACATTGTTGAAATATGACATCCTAAAAGGATTATCGAAACCCCAATGTCAAAAGAAATAAGGAGATGTCATAATGCCACTAGAGATTACACATAAAAGGGTTCCATATAGGAAAACATGGACAAGAAGAAAAATATAACCATCATGTTCTAATTAAGAGTTTTAGAGAACATTATTAGGAGAAAGCTAACAATCACAAACCTCTAAATATGTGATGATCAATAGGATCATTTGATTCATCTAAAAAACTACTAGGATAGAATTGTTGGTTTCAAGATCTTTTCTCAAGAGGTGATGAATTAATTTACTTTGTATTCTAAGAACACAGGGAGTAAAAATTACTTCAAAAGTAAAGTTTCATCCGATAAATAATTCATACCAAAACCCCAACTTTAACATCAAAATACTATAAAATTATAAAATATTCAAGTTATCATAATTTTATAGGGTTCTAGAAATGAACTTATACTCCATCTATAATATAATTTATATATGTAAAATGTTGATATACTAACCAGTAAAACATGTATTCTAGTGGTAGGTGATTTGCCCATGTCTACCTTTAGTTGAGGGTTTATGTCTTGCGACCATGTTGGACATATCTAGTTGTTGCCCGACCCACATGTAGTCCTTTCCATAATACTATATCATTATAAAATTCCAAAAAATATCAATAAACTCTTTAAACAAAACAATACTATTCAATCTCTATCTTAATCCATTACAACATTTAGAATTATCCAAAAATACATCTGTCCAAACTCACTATCCAAAAATTTATAAGGAAGGTCACTAAATTTCTAAAATCAATTTAATGCATATCTTAATTTGTCACATACCAAACATGTGAATAAATTCATCATGTATTATCAAAAAACCTGGTAATTCCTTTAATTACCATGAAACCTTATTTAATATGTTCATTCCTCCAAGTTCCTTATGTATAATAAAGAATATTGTTCATACTCCTTAAATCCTAGTCTTTTGTAAAATCTAACCATGAAGAAATAAACAGACTATTAATCAGTTACAAGGTAATCAACAATATCAAATATATGTTATCCAAATAAATCATATCTTTATCCAAACATCATTATCTCTATATCATAAACATAATAAGGTTTATATTTCCCTCTTCCATATATTTTCCAACAAGTTTAACTTGCAGTTGTGCCACATTTCATAGTACCATACAATCTCAAATCCTTTATGAAATGGTACTGCAGTACAATTATTATATACCCAGTTATTATTTTAACCAATAAATTCCTAATAAAATTTTCAAATGAAATAACTCTGAAATAGGAATATTAATCATTCCTCTTCATCTGTGGATTTATTCAAACTTTACCATTATCTAATAGCATCATCTGGGGTATATTTCATTGATTATTAAGATATTGATTTAAATAGTATCTCATATCCATATAGTTGAGGCTATGTACTTTGGAAACCTTTTTTTAACTCTTTCAACCATTAAATTAGTTTCCTTTTTGACCACACATTCAAAAAACGCTCATTCCCATCATACATTACTTGGGTGATTCTTTCCACAATTATCACATGTTGGAAAATCCTTCATTCCTTTATTCCCTTTATCCATAATTTTATCACCCATCCTATTATTTTCTTGCTTCCCATAAAATCAATAAGACTGAAATAATTATTTACATTTATTAAGAACACATGATTTTTTTCCCTATATGATGGTGTAGGGTCCTGAAAAAAACTCCTAAAAGGAGATTGATGATCCCCTTCAACTCAATGGAGTTTCTACCCAATTCCCACTCAAAAGGGTTTGGAAAATTTGGAGAATACTCAAAGATGGCGATGGATGAACCGGTCCGCTGACAGGTTTAAATTTAGTGATGCACAGCCGGTTCCACGAAGCGTCCCTCCTCCGTGGACTGCCGTCATTCGCTTGATGGAGGCGGAGATCCTTCGCAGTCATGAAGCGGGACATGTGCCAACCTGGTTCACCATTCCGGACTGCCCCAGCCGTGAGCCACATCAACCGGCCCAAACCGCCTCCACTTTCATTCGCGAAATGGAGGCGGAACCCTCTGCAACCGTGAATCACTCCCCAAGTTTGGTTCGTGGAGAAGGAGTGTTTAATGCCCCACGAATTGTGGATTGACCAAGTCATCCGTGAACCGGGTTTTCAGTCATTGGCCTCCAAAAAAGGTTCTTCTTGACCATAGATACATCCTTTTCCCCGCTCTATAAAAGGAGATTGAAAAAGAAGGGAGAACAGAGAAGGGAGAATGGAGAGGAGATCAGTCAGATTTGTGTGGAAGGATTTCAAAGGAAGGATTAGGATTTCAGAAGTTCCAGTTCGTGAACCAGAGCAGGTATGAACCTGGGAATTAACTAATAAGGAACCAAAAAAACGCATAATAACTTGGTGTACCACGAACTTAAAATAACAAAGAAGAGAAAACTTCGAACCAGGGTCCCTCTGTGGATGTACTCCCAATGGACCGGGGAGTTTAAGCCTCTTTCTCGATCTGCCGCACCGCGTAGCACCCTCCTACGAGGGCGAAGTCCCGACCGACGAGCCTCTGGACGACACTTCCCTTGGCCGCCACTGCTCGTGTGAACCCCTCGGCGTACCAACCATGTATGTGGACCGAACCTGAATCTGCGAACCCTCTTGGATCGCGGGATGCCAATAAGTTCATGGACCCTCCTGGTTCGTGGATGGCCAATCAGTCTGTGGACCCTCCTGGTTCGCAGACGGCCTCTCCATCCACATAGCACTTCCCAACACAAAGGGCGCCACCATCCATACCCCTGTGTGGACTGAAAAAAAACTTCGAAGTTTCTATTCCCTGAGCCAGATAAAATCCTTCCAATTCCATCCTATCCTGATCCTTCGCAACCTCCTCATACGCCTACTCATCGGCCCCAAGCCGTGGCCTCCACCAGAGCCACCGGATCCGTGTAGTGTAATATGCAGGCGCATCAATGTATCGTTTTCAATTCACAAACCCACGGTAAATAGGGGAAAAGGGGTTGCCCCGACCCTTGAGAAGATTCCTGAAGCATTCCAGGGTTCACATTCCCACAGTAATGCAGGGTCTAAGCCCGAGAGACCCCTTTCTGCCTCTACTCGCCAGGATGGGGGAATGCACGCCTCGGCGATCTGGCACTTCTCCCCTCCCCAGAGAGGGGGCGTTATACCCATCTAAATTCAGCCGTCCCCATGCACCTTGGTACTTCCTCAGGGGACAAGAGAGGTGACGGGCATAGGAGCACCCCTTTACCTCTCCCGCTGTGCTTTGTCGCTATGGGTGTCCATCCCGGAGTAAGCCCTAACTTTATGGGATTCCCTCATGCGTAAGCCCCACTCCATATCTCACGGATTCTCCTTTCACGATGTGATCATCTGGTCCCTTCTGCCTCTTGTTTCTCACACAAAGAAGGACCCACGAGGGCTTAGAGTAAGCATCGACCATAACCTCCTCTTATGGGCCTCCTCAGAATGTAAGCCCCAACCCATCACTCTTGGCTGCCTCAGAGCGTAAGTCCTAGGCCATTACGAACTCCGTGGACTTTGATCCTTGTCTCTCAGGCAGGGTACATATGAATCTTCCATGAGGTCAAGCCCAAAAACCGGTCGATCAGACTATCTTCACATCGGATCACCGCGCCAATCTCAGTGCCGCCTCAATGAGTCCCGACTCCACAGGGTAATTAATCCAATGAGGGATGGTGAACATCCAGCCTAAATGATTCCGGACCCCTGCATTCAGTTGACCATTTCAAACCAGAAGAAATCTATGGATACTATGCTTGGGTATAAACCCAAGATTTGCGAACATATTAATACGTCGTAAATATATAAGAGAGTCCCGGAACACGAAATAATGCCCCCCAAAAGGGTGCGATGAGCATGACTTCCCGTCCTATTGACCAATGTGAGTTCATAAGCATCGCTGGTCAGACCATCTGGCGAACACCTGCCTTTGGAAAGAAGGTCCACGTGTCATCGGATCTGGAACCATTGGGCATTTTCAGACCGACTCGAAAAAAAATGGTGAACCCGACGTGAATCTTTAACCAAGCATGACGAATTTAACCTAATCACACCCTGTTACCCCTTTTTACTCACAAGGAGAGCAATGCAATGTCATTAATTATGCATGGGATCATGAGATGCTGATTTGACAGGTTTGATGTTTGTATTTGTTAAAATATTTTATAGGTACCTTCAAAACACCCTTCGATCCAATGGAATCGCAAAGGAACTCACAAGCACACGCTTCAAACAATGCAAGGACAAGACATCCTCACCTATAGAGGACACAATCAACCACCGATCGTAATCAACGCTGGGTCTCAATTGCATTGATTCAAGAGTACCAACTGAACGGTACTCTCCCAATGGTGGAGGTGGCCATGCACGCCCTCTGATCTACCAGAACTCACTGGTCGCCTACCCAGTAGTGGCCACAGAAGCAGATCTAGACGGCCCCTGTTGCCATCTCAAACCGTTTCGAGAGTCTGTCCCCGGAACGGGACAATGCGTACCTCCCTTATCTTAGGGAGGAGGATGAGGTCGATGTTAAGGACTTCATCCCTTCCGATCCGGGGTTCTGCTCCAAGGCCCCCACCGGAAGGCGTCATCATGGTCATGTCGTGACTCAACATCCTCATGCCGAGGAGGATGTCTCCCTGAGGATTCAAGCCCATGCTCCCCAAGCTCCATCCCATCAGACCGCCCGACGAGGGCTGAAAACGTACAACCAGGGACCGGTCATCACCCTGGTCCCTGAGGAGGAGCTCTGCTGCCTAGCCACGGAGGCGTACAACAAACATGAACCTACACCTGTTCGCTCTTCCAGAGCCTGCCATCCAGACATGGTAGCATCATACGAGCCAGTGCACATCCCCGTCGAGCTCCATCAGGCCCGTTTCTCATACAGGATGGCAATTACCCGGTAGGCACCTCTCCCTGCCTAGGGTCGTGAAGCCCACCAGCTTGATGTGGTGGCAACCCAACGCCTACAGGACCAGCTCCTAGAAGATGCATCTGATGCCCACCATCCTGATAGGGTGGCGATCTGCATTGCTCGCCATCCAAATGTTGTGGCAATTTATTGGCGGGCGCGTCTCCCCACCAACAATGGCCACTGACTCGATAAGGTGGGAAACCAAAAAAATGCAGGGCCAGCTCCCTGCAGATGCAAGTAATGTCCTCCATCCCTATGTGGCGGAAAATAGAGAGATAAACCGACATATCCTAGCACATGGGAATATTCGTTCACCTGCCCTGACATAAGATAATTGTCAGTACCGACTGACAATTGGAGGACCAGAGCAGGATATTCCTACCCCGATACCGGAATGCGCCTTCATACCCATTGCAGCCAAATATTTCTCTCTACATATCCTGGAAATGATGGAGGAGAAGGTATCGATCCCAGATCATATCTTACAGACTTTCCAGAATGTAATTGCATCAGCAGAAAAAACAAGGACTCAGGCCTGTGAGCCCATCTCCCCAATTGAGGAGACTCATCTAAGAGACGAGATAGTCACCTCGGAGCAGATCTACATCCCTACTTCTTCCCAGGAAGGTCATCGGCTATATTCTGCGATTCAAGGTCAACCGGATCGAGCAGCTTCACTCGTTCCAACTAGGGGACACCCGTCCGTGATGGTGGATGCTCCAGAGAAAGAATACATCCCTTCTAAAAGTCAAGATGTTCTTCGGCGTATCCCAACAACATCATGGGACACAATTAGAAAGGTACCCAATGGTGAAGGAAATTATCCACATCAGACGGTCTTGGATACCCACAAGAAAGCACCCCAAATGCGCCGATGGTAGATGGAAAATAAAGGGTGGGTTCATGACTCCACATTGCTAGAAGATGGGGTTCCCAACACCACTATGCACACATCACAGGCTCAAAACACTGCCCACCCATCACTATATTATGGGAGTGGTAGTAGCAGTTGCGAAGGTCCTACCCGCAATGTTTCTACGAGCAGCTCTGAAGGTCCTCCCCAGAGCACATGCATGGGCTTCCCCCACGGGCATATAACAATCGATCATGAGAGCTCTTCTTCTGATGCGAGTCACGGAATCCCTCCATGTGACCAGATGATCGAGAAGCAAGAAGGTCCTCCACTTGTTGGGTTCCACCCTGAAGGTCCTCCCTGGGGTATACACTCCGAGCACTCTCCATGAAGTGGGACCACAGATTATGATGGTAGTCCTCGCTATCATAGGAACAACTGCAGAGGCCCTCCCCGCAGTGATGTCTCATCATGAAAAGAAGGCCCTCCCCTTGTCGTGGCCTGCCCTGAAGGTCCTCCCCATGGGTTACGCTACAACAAAACTCCACGCAACCGAGCATCAGATCATGGTGGTAGTCCTCTCCCTCTGATAACGAAGGTCCTCCCCGTAGAGATGTCAAGAAATGATAAGGTCCTCCCCTCATTGCGGTAAATTCTGGAGGCCATCCCTAGGATGTATCCCACATATATTCTCCATGTGTTAGTAGTAATGGTAGTCCTTTCCATTGCCACAACTGTGATGGTAGTCCTCGCCACCACAGCCGCTATTGGGATGGTCCTCCCTGCATTGGCCCCAAGAAACAAGAAGGTCCTCCCCTTGTCGTAGTGTGTATTGATGGTCCTCCCCAGGATGCACATCGAACGTCTATCCATGATGGTCATCCTCACCATGATGGTAGTTGTTACGAAGGCACTCCCCGTAACAATGCTACGTAGCTAGTAGGTCCTCCCCATGCTACGACATGCCTTGGATTTACTCCCCAGGGTGTGCACTACAAAAGTCCTTTATGCAGTGAAGCCTCAAGCAATAATGGTAGTCCTCGCCATTACGACTGCCATTGTGGAGGTCCTCCTCGTGATGACATATCATAGTGACAGGAAGGTCCTCCCTTTACCGAATCGAGCACAGAAAATACGTCGTATGCGGAGGCACTCAAAAGGACGGGATCGAGCTTGTCAGATTCCCAGTTAGTCGCCAACGACACCCTTCTTCAATCAGGATACAGTCCAGGGCCCCGTTCATCCTCTGAACCACCTCAGAATCTCCCATGTGACAATTCAATACCTACCAGTCCCACTGACTCCGACCACACTATCAGTGAGCGCCTCGGTTGGGCTGACCAGGTAGAGGAATCACTAGCGTAGGAGTATGTCGATATGTTGTACCTGAGGAAATGATTGGCCAGGGATGATATACCAGTTATGTTTTTGCCCACGACCACCTCTCAGTTCAACATACCTAGAGAGTTTCTAGAATAATGCATGCACGACATCTGCCATAATATATGGACAACACTCCGCCGACTGAAATCAAGCTTCCTGCCCTACGACGGGTATGTAGACCACGTCAAGACAATAGGATGCCACATGTGTCACATCGACCTTGAAGCCCTTTCTTCAGCACCAAAACAGTGACCCGAGAGGCGTAAATGAATCATGGAGATAGCCTACCTTCATGTGCTGCCCCAGCTGCGCCGCCTCATTGGTGACGCTCCAACGGGAGTCCATATCAACGGATAGGGGGAACACGGAGCTCTACATTTCACTCTGCTTCCCACCCAGAAGAACCCTTTTGGTATGGTGTCTTGCAACATCATCATGTCAAGATGGAAATCGAGTGGTCTCCCCGTTTAGGAGAGGCGACACACCCCACAGTGCCAGGCCTTGAGTAAGTCCTAGAAGAGTTAGGCCCGATGGGAACAAGCCATACAAGAACTCTTAAATCAGGCCACCGAGAGCATTCAACAGGACTCCCGCCTAAGGGAGGCCAATCATCGATCTTTGTCTGCCTCCCCAGAAGGTATTGATTCACAAAAGAACTCGGCACCAAACCCGGTTCACCCCTGAATGGGATCACGCAAGATCAGGCAGGTGGCGATGGCAGTAGCCACTACCGCGATCCAGGGTCAACCCCAGCTTGTAGGGCAAGGGGCATTTTTAACCACAAATGAGCCCATATGGCCAATAAAAACAGGAAGGGGCTCGACTTCCAAGGAACATAACCAACCCCAGCCCTCAGGGCTGGGGGCATTATTACCCCCTCAACAACAACCTCTCCCACAAGATTCTGTATTCTCTCATCTAGAGTGGACAATCAGAAGAGGAGATTCCCATCCTATCCCATCATTTGAATCATCATCCCCTCTGAGGGTAAGGCGCACCGTAAATTCGCATCAAAGAACTCTCCACATCACCCTTCATCAAGAAGTCTGAAGGCAATCCCATGTCATGAAAGGGAAGGCTAGCAGAAGGCGCGAGAGATCCACTTCCTGTTTGGAAGATGACATCTCCTCCGCCCCATGATATGCATCTATCAACATCAAAGAGGTTGGCCCCATGGGTGACATCAGAGATGATGCAAATTGGGATGGGTTGGGAGATGATGGTTCCGGTCAGGCTATGACTCACAACGAACCCCCAGGTGTGCACACTCGGAACCAGGGGGCCGCCCTAAATATGGTCATCCTTCCATCCAACCCTACTCCGCCTGCCCAGAGAGCTTCCAATAAGGATAATAATAAAGTACTGGTTACCCTGAACCGAACTCCTTCTCTCGATAAAGATGAGCCACTCACCCTCGAAGAGAGATTCACTCGACATGAAGAGGAGATGAAATAATTGAGGTGGTTTAACGCTGAGATACTCTAGAGAAACCATCTTATTGAAAGTGCATCCCAGGATGAGCCACATCATGAACTCCCAACAAGTGCACCTCAATGACTACGGTTTCCCCGGAAAACGAAACACGGTCAGGGCTCCCATACAACGAGGCACTCAGCCCGTCCAACTATCTAAATGTAGATTCAGATGAATACCAACACTTCCCTCCACTCAGGAAGCAATCGGAGCGAGTATGCCTGAACCCTCCAAAGGCGCCACAAACGGCACACGCACCCTTGGTGCCGGCCAATCCGGACCCTCAGGCAATGCCATGGGCTATGCCTGCTCAGGACCGGGCCCATCAGGATGTAAACCAGGGTCTCACAAACACAATCGAAGCGCTAAAAGCTCTATTAAAAGCAATGGAAGGTCGACGTGCTCCAATACAGCCATAACGGAAACCCTACCTAGATTAGGTGACCAACAAACCACCTCCACCCAATTTTGGGAGCCCTGTATTCCCTATTTTTGACGGGTTAGGAGATCTGGAATAGCATTTGATGCATTACATGTCTTATTGTGGCCTTATGATGGGGAATCTGAAATAACAAGAAGAATTAAAACTCAGATTCCTCATACAGACCTTGCAAGGATCTGCCTTCGTCTAGTATACGAGTCTGCCAGCCCAGTCAATAAAGAGATGGGAGGACATTCGGCATTAGTTCTTGTTCCACTTCAGCTCAACATTGCCTAAAACAATGGTCAATGACCTCAAGAACAGCAAGAAGAGGGAGAACGAGAGGGTCTCAGATTTCATCACCATATGGAAAGGTCTGAACTATTCCCTGAACAGGCCAATTCCTCAAGATGAGATGCTAGCCATATGCATCGATAATATTCGAGATGAGCTGCGAACACTGCTCATACCAGTAGAGTGAACCACTAGCTTCCGCCATCTCTCAGCCATTACCCTAATAATTGAGGACTCCCTGCAGTGGACCAACTCGATGTCCCAAATAGCCTCAAAGGCTCCGGCAAAAAGAGCCCCTTGAGCTGAAGCATTCTCTTTCACACTCAACCCGACCCTTGTACTTGCTCCACCGCTCAGCCCCCCCCCCAAATCGTCAAGGGCCTCCTGCATATCAGCGGCTACCTCCACCTAAACGTGACGATCACAGAGGAACGAAGTGGAACCAGTTTGAAGAAAAAAGGCGAAAAGTAAACTCATTCCAAGATGATCAAGGATGCGGCTACTTCATTGCCGCCATGAATTGAAACTTGCTCTGCCTCCCAGATCCAAGGAATCTTGAAGAAGTCGGCCGTGATGACAGTCCAGATTACTTCCCATACCATCGAATGATAGGGAACAATATCCAAGAGTGTTTCATCTACAAATACCTTCTGCAAAGGATAGTAGACTCCAGACAGGTCGAGCTGGGACCACCCCCAGCACATGTGGCATGTATCTCTACCACTGATTCCGACAAAGAGGAAGGGTAGAAGAAATTCACCAGGTAGATGGGGCATAATTTCGAAAACTAGATGACTCGGAAGACTATCAACCGAGCCGAGGGCATACTCCAAGCTCAGCTACAACACCAAGTGTTGCCACCAGCAGCCCCTGACGTCACGTAGCTGACATCGTCATCCTCACAATCCTCCATGAGCCAATCATCCGTGCATAATCGAAGAAGGAAGAAACAATCGTAAGAGGAGCAGTCTACAACGGGGACAAAGTTAGTACCGACCCTGACAGATTATATGCCATCGAATTTGGTGCCACAGGCACCGAACCACCAAACGGCATCATCAGAGACAACTGATCAGGTTTACCTGTTAGAGGATGAAGAGCCAATCTTTGGTTCTATTAATGTCATCCATCACATGGAATCTTCCCCTGATGAAGGGTATGGTTATGAACCCAAGTTCCCTGCACAAGGAACCGGGGGGAGGAATCGTAGAGGTAGGGGATATACCAGGGGAGGCGTAGCCACAGCCGAAACCAACCCTATGGTTGGACCCCGTATAAAACCATTAATATTGCGGAAACCCATGAGAGAGCCCTTCAACAGACTCTACAAGAGAAAGAATGCCCCTCCACCTCCACAAGCAGCCATTCTGGCCCCGTTGTTCGGCGATACCCACCAGAGGAGGAGTAACTGTCAGGCCTCCAAGTGCGAACAAAGCGACTGTCTTGGCCAAGTCCTAAAAACGCTGGAACACCATCGATTTCCGACCCTACAACTGATCCCTCCTCGTCAAATGCTCCAGCACCCAAAGCACCCGCTAAGACTCTCCCGTCAACGGAGAAGCATCGACTGCTGGAGCAGAAATACGACATCCTTATGCAGCTGGCATTGGTACCAGCAAAGATGTCAATCATCGAGGCCCTAATTCTGTCAGAAGACCTCAGGGAGGTGCTTATAGAAGCTTTGATCAGCCCCCAGGAGTTTCAAGCCAAGGTAGCTACTACCGAGATTTACTAGACGGAGACTGACCCAGCTGAATGAAATGCGGTGATTTCTTTCACTGATCATGATGAGGATTCCATTATACAAGGACACATCAGACCACTATATGTGTCTGGCGCACTGAATGATCATGAGATTTGGAAATTCTTTATAGAAAATGGATCTGGAGTTAACCTCCTTCCCCTATGGACACACCGTAAGTTGGGCTACAGTGAGGAAGATCTAATCCCCTCATCCTAAACAATGTTGTGTTACGAAAAGAGCGAGTAGAATCCAATGGGGAAAATTATGCTAAAGACCCATTTTGGTGACCTGGTAGCCTACACGGAATTCCTGGTGGTTCGGCAGAGCACAACCTTCAATGCCTTACTGGGAAGACTGTGGCTCCATAAACACATGGTCATTCCTTCATCCTACCACTGGTGTATCAAGTACTGTGTCAATGGACAAAGTCAAATGATGGACACTGACAAAGTCCCCTTCGCGCTCTCTGAGTCACATTACATTGAAACTGGGTTCTATGAGAAAAAGAAAAATAAGCCTTTTGTCGATGGTGTCGAATGGATCCCCGCTCCAAATGGTGTAGAAATGGTTCTTGATGACCCCCTCAGGAAGCTTGGTGGAGATTATGTCCTTCCCATCAACCATGTTGAGAGTATGAATTCATGTCTGGGCATACACTCGGATGTCCTCATGACTTCATCCACAACGGCCGATCAGGACAATGTGGGAACTTCCACTGACCCTCAATCAAGGGACGAAAACTCGAGTAAGGATGCCCACGATACCTCACCTTCGGACTCCAAAAAGCTTAGGTCAGTATTTCTCTCCTCGTTGGATCATGAAGAAGATTATTTGGAAGAATAAGAGGGGGAAGATCTCAGGGATGCACCTCTTGCATTTGAGGAAGGTATCTCCACCACTGTGGACAAGCACAAGGAAATAAACCTAGGTACAGAGGAAGACCTGTGGCCCACTCTCATTAGTGCAGCCATGTCTCTCAAAGAGCACGAGGTATATACTGCCTTCTTTAGAAAAAATCGAGATGTGTTTTCCTGGAATTACATGGAAATTCCGGGACTCAATCTCGAAGTGGCAACACCCCACCTAGGTCTTCCAGAAGACCACTGCGGCTATAAACAGGCAGCCAGAAGGACACACCCCTCACATGCAGCCAAAATAGAGGCTGAAGTCTATAAGATCATTAAACTAGGCTTCATTCGGTAGGTCCAGTACCCTATTTGGTTGGCCAACATTGTCCCTGTCAGGAAAAAGAACGGGAAAATCCGTGTCTGCATTGATTTCAGAGATCCTAATCCGCATTGTCCTAAATATGATTTCCCAGTCCCGGTCACTGAGTTATTAATTGATGCAACGACCGGGTATGAGGCTCTATCCTTCATGGATGGCTATTCTAGGTATATCCAAATTAGGATGGCACGAGAAGATGAAGAATCCACAACCTTCAGGGCCCCACAAGGGGTATTTTGTTAAAGGGTCATGCCCTTTGGTCTCAAGAACGCTGGCGCCACATATCAGCATGCCATGGATCGGATCTTTAAACTGTTCCTGCGGAAATTCCTTGAATGTTACATGGATGACCTGGTGGTCAAGTCCAGACAATTCTCGGATCACCTGTCAGACCTTGAGACTGTCTTCAACAAACTTCGACAGCATAGCTTAAAGATGAAACCCTTGAAATGTGCTTTTAGGGTTACCTCAGGGAAATTCATTGGCTTCATCGTACGCCGTCGTGGCATCGAATTCGACCCTAAGAAGACAAAGGATATCCTTGGATTACCACCTCCCCGAAATCTCACCGAGTTGAGGGGATTCCAAGGGCACCTGGCCTATATCAAGAGGTTCATAGCAAACTTGGCAGGCAAATGTTTTCCCTTTACCAAGTTAATGAAGAAGGGGGCACGTACCAATGGATAGATGACTGCCAAGAGGTGTTCGACAGCGTGAAGAAGTACCTCTTAAGACCACTAGTGCTTATGCCCCTAGTCGAAGGAAGACCTCTCATCCTATACGTGATGGCCATAGAACAGTCATGGGAAGCCATCCTCGCAAAAAAGAATGACGCTGGTAGTGAAAACAGTCTCTATTACCTCAGTAGAACCATGAATGATGCTGAGACTCGATACTCAAATATCGAGAAGACCTATTTGGCCTTGGTATTCGCAGTTAAAAAGCTACGACATTATCTGCAGCATCATGAAGTCTATTTGATCTCCCGGAGTAACCAACTCAAGTACATACTCAGCTGCTCGATGTTAACTAGATGCCTATCCCGATGGACGGTTATCCTGCAACAGTTCGACATCCGGTTTGTGCCTTAGAAAGCCATCAAGGGCCAGGCATGATCATACTTCATAGAAGAACACCCTTCGACAAGGACCACTGCACTAGACACTGAGCTACCTGATGAAGACATCTTCTCGGTTCAAGAGGAGTTCCCAGCATGGGAAATGTACTTTGACGTCACTTCCCGAATCCCAACCGGGAAGAGGATGGAGGCTCCCACATTCAACAACGTGGGTTTGGGGATAATACTTGTGTCCCTAGAAAGGGTAGTCTTTCCATATTCCTTCCTTCTATAATTGGAATGTACAATCAATGAATCTGAATATCAAGCTCTCATTACAGGCATGGAGCTCGCACTCCAGGCACTAGTACAACACCTTAAGGTAAAATGTGACTCGGAGCTGGTCATCAAGAAAGTCAATGGTGACTATGCTATTAAAAATGTGGAGATGATACCCCTGTTTGAAAATGTCTGAGGGATCATGGCGGAATTCTCCACAGAACCAACATTGACCTATATTCCCCGGTCTCAGAATGATCAGGCTGATGCATTAGCCAATACGGCCACAACCCTAGCTGACCCAGGCCGGGATGAAACTGTTATCAGTATTTCTCACTGCCAAATGGTATTGCCATTTGTTCAAGATAAGAGGGAAGAAATACACGATGTTACTCCTATCCTGGAGCCATATGATCCTGCCACCGGCAGGATGACCCCATTGAAAACTATCTTCAATGGGGAGAACTTCCATCAGACAGGGCTGAACGAGAGAAAATACAGAGAAGGGAAATAAACTTTGTCGTTTATGGTGGAGTGGGTCAACAAGAGGTCCCCTACAAACGAGGCCTTGATGGAGTTCTCCTAAGATTCATTGATGGAAGTGAAACCACTGCCGTAATGAATGATGTACATGCTGGAGCATGTGGAGCACATCAACCGGGGATCAAGCTATCCCATCCGGTTCGAAGGCTTGAGTACTACTGGCCCACCGTGGCACAAGACTGCGAGCGTTTTACCGCAAAATGCCACTCATGCCAGATTCATGCCAACTTCATTCACTAACCCCCAGAGTTACTTCATCAAACCATGTACTCTTGGCCATTTGCCGTCGGGGGGATGGACGTCATGGGACCATATCCTCCCGCCACAGCCAGACAACTAAAGTATATCATCAAAGCACCCGAATTCTTTTCAAAATGGGTGAAGTTATACCCTTTAAGGAAGTTGGGGTGAGAAGCTTCGTCAGCTTTGTGAAGACCAATATCATCAACAGATTTGGGGTCCCTCATATCATACTGACAAAAAAATCACCAACTTCTGCTCTGCTGAATTGGAGAAATTATACCAAGAATATAGTATCAAGGCTAACCACTCATCTCACTGCCATGCAGCGGCCAACAGATAGATAGAGGATTTCAACAAGACCCTATGTAATATTCTACAGAAAAAGGTGGACAAAGACAAGAAATCATGGCCAGATAAACTCCTCCAAGCATTGTGGGATTATCGAACCACATCCCCACCGCTACTCGGGCTCCCCTATACTCATTCGGGTATGGCACAGAGGCGTTCCTGCCCATTGAACTCCAACTTCCCTCACTCCGTGTTTCAATCTGTGATCAATTATCCAACAATGAGCAATTAGAAAAGAGTCTAGGTGAATTGGAACAGTTAGACGAGAAGCGATTGCACACTTTTCACCATCTGGAAGTATACCAGAACTAGATCACACGAGCCTTCAACAAAAAGGTTCATCTTTAGTCATTCTTGAAAGGATAATTAGTGTTGGTCCTCCAGACCCCAATGATATCCAGCAGGAATCCTCCAAAGCTGGAGCTCAAGATGGAGGGACCATAGGATGTACACAAGGCCTACTCCAATGAAGCATATACCCTAATCTCCATGGATGGGCAATTCATCAATGCTCCTACAAATGTGAGATTTCAGAAGAAGTATTTCACATGATAACTAAAGGTGTATGCCTCGTCCGAGATGCATGACATTAATCTACCAAGCACCAAATGGTCCAAACTCTATGACCCTAAACTAAGAGTATCCCGTCATCACCAGCATAACAAAAAGCAGTTATTGTCCGAGCTGCATGACATTAAACTTACAAGCACCCAACTCGTCCGAGCTGCATGACATTAAACTGCCAAACACCCAATGGTCCAAACTCTACGACCCTAAACTAAGAGTATCCCGTCACCATTGGCATATCAAAAAGTAGTTATCGTCTGAGCTGCATGATTTTAAACTTCCAAGAACCCAATGGTCCAAACTCTATGAACTTAAACTAAGACCATTTCTTCCTTACCGCACGACATTAAACTGCAAGGATAACAAGAGTTATGAATACTCCCTTTCCCCCGTGTATGGACCAGACCTGCACGGGGTGTATTTTTTCATCCTCACCGCACGATGTTAAACTACATGGACCACGTCCTCACTGCATGACATTAAACTGCACGGATTTGAAAGAACTATGTACGGCTTGATTCCGGCCCACGCATGATATGTAGTGACGCCATAGTTTCTCGTCCTGGCCTAGCCACTTCCGAAATAAAGTTACAAATGTCCCCTCCCCCCGTGTATGAACCATAACTACACAGGGTATATTTCCTTTTAGAAAACTACATACGACTTGATTCCTGCCTTGGCAGGATACAAAGAGACTCCAGGATCCGTCCTGGCCCAGCCCCTCCCAAATGAAATAATATAAAAGTTAACAATGTCTTCTTCCCCCGTATACGGACTAGACCTGCACGAGGTGTACTTCTTCCAGAGAACTACGTGTGGCTTCATTATTGTCCTCACAGGATACATAGTGACGCCCGGGTTCCCCATCCTAGCCCAGCCCCCGGAATAAAAGATAAAAATTCCCTTTGCCCCCATTTACGGTACAGACCGGCATGCGGTGTACTCCTCTTCCTTACCACACGACATAAAACTGCAGGGATAACAAGATTTAAAAATGATCCCTTTTCCACGTGTATGGGTTAGACCTGTGCGGGGTGTATTTTTGCATCATTGTCGCACGATGTTAAACTACAGAAACAATAATTTTTAAAAGGCCTCCTTCCCCCTTGTACAGACCAGACATGCACTTGGTGTATACTTCATCCTTACTGCATGATGTAAAACTGCACGGACATCGTTCTCACTACATGACGTTAAACTGCCTGGAATTCGTCCTCACCGCATGACATTAAACTATACGAACATTGTCGCAACCCACCCAAGAAACATAACAATACGAGATGGAGATATTCCTTGGACATTTGGATGCATCATATCCATACATCAGACTCCACGACACGGATAATTGCGGATCTTCCTAACCATCCATGGCCATCGAAAGTGGAAATTCATCAGCTCGGGGATACATTTGCAAGACTATTCATACCATTCCAGCAGCTGCTCTGCATATTGATAGCCCCTGGCTCGTCTACCAAAGGCAAGATTTCCTCGGGCGATGCTCTTCCTAGCTATGTACGCCTACCGGCCTCAAAGCCCCCATATCACATCTCCCGATCCAAAAATTTATAGAGTAGTGGTTTACAAGTTCATTCCCCTTTTCACATCCAAATGTTCCTAGGGTACCCTTACCCGGTTGGCCAATGTACCTGACCATGGTTCACGTGACGACCTGCATCAACGAACATCAAACCAAGATTAGGCTACTTTGTCTCAATGGAGAACTCCAGTGAAGATGTTTCTTATATGATCGGACACCATTATCCCCACAGACTGAACTTTGTACTATGAGCAATCTCAGATTTTCATAATCATTCATGGCCATCAGAAGTGGAAAGTCATCGACCCAGGGACACCTTATCATGAATATGAATATCATACCCTTAGTGGCTCTGCATATTGATAGCTCCTTGTTCGTCCATCAAAGGAAGGATTTCCTTGGGCGGTACTCTTCCTAGCTCTGAATGCTTACTGGCCTCAGAGCCCCCACTCCACACCTCCTTATCCGAGAAAACTCAATGTTGAAGTTTATGAACTTCATCACCCACCTTGTTCCAAGTATATCAGAGCGTGTTGACCTAGTTATCCTTAGAGTGACCGCAGCAATAGTCACCCAATGGTGGAAGATCTATGACTGCTGAACTGGGAGTACCTCATCCTTTTCGCACGACGTTAAACTAAATGGTGTAAAGGTACACCCCCACGCACAAAATAAATCAGCACAAGGAGCTCTCTAATCTTTAACAGCAACCAGGGCCGAGTATGCCTGACATGTTCAGTCATTTCCTTCCTCGATGACAGACTTCGTGGACCGAATAATTGTTGATCTTCATAATGATTCATGGCCATCAAAAGTGGAAAGGCATCGACCCTAAGACACCTTTGCATGACTATGAATACTATGTATTCATCGGCTCTACATATTGATAGCCTCTCGCTCATCTACCAAAGGCAATATTTCCTTGGGCGATACTCTTCCTAGCTCTGTACGCTTACCAGCCCCAGAGCCTCCATGTCATCTCTCCTGATCCATGAAACCATGGAACCTTGATTTACACCATCAACCCCCCTCCACGTCTAAGACATGCCAGGATACTCAGGCCCAATTACATTCTAATCAAGAGAGGCCTTTTTAACTACGTCTTTCCCGCATGACGTCAAATGGCACGAAGCACATCTTGGACACTTGGCATAAGGCTGCAATGACCAAGCATTAAACATCCAGGGGAATGCCTCCAAAAAAATCACTTTCACGGGTTTAATAATACTCCACATCCTGACCACATGACGTTAAACTGTATGGCCCCCATCCTTGCTGCATGACGTTAAACTGCACAACATCCTTTAATAATGATCTTAATCTTTACCAGATGACACTAAACTACATGGTCAAACCCGTGATGGGTTCAATAAGGAATATAGGCTTTTTTCTGTCCTTCAGTGCATTGGTCAGACCAGCACAAGCCACCGTCTCACACCCGCATGAGATGCGATTACTTCACCCATTCTCTGGAAGTTTATTATAGAATTTTCCCCCGTATCCAGGCACCCTGTCATCATAAACCATACTCTGTACTCAGAAAAACCCGGACTCTCATAAGCCACCACTGGTGGTCCCAAATCTCAGATTCCCTAATGTTGCTTGGCTATCGGGGGAATAGAATCATTGACCTAAGGACACCTTTACATGACTATTCATACCATGCCCTCAGCGGCTCTGCATATTGATCGCCCTTGGCCTGTCTACCAAAGGTAGGATTTCCTTAGGCAATGATTCTCTCCGTACGCCTCTTGGACTCTGAGCCCCCATGTCTATCCCGGGATTCTGAAGCCCTCTGAGTTACAGTTTACCAACCTCTTTCACAACACTTCCTAAATATAGTGGAACTTCTCTGACAAGATTACCGAGGACTAGGAGAAGCCTTTCCATTCAAGATTATGTCCCAGCTACATGACTTTAAACTGCACCAAGCTTCATCCATCCTTTACGCTAGATAAATGCGTAGGACAAGAACCATGCTTCCACACTCTTGGTTGATGCAAATGTTCTGAAAACCTTTCAGACATCACATACCATTTTCCAAGACACCCCTGGTGGTTTCCATAATCCGGAATTTCATGAAGTCATATGGCTATCAGAAATGGAGAGTCATCGACTTAAGGACACATTTTCACGACTATTCATACCATGACCTCAGTGGCTCTGCATATTGATCGCCCATGGCATGTCCACCAAAGGCATGATTTCCTTAGGCAATGCTCCTCCCACCTCTACACACCGACGCAGCTCCCATGCCTTGAGACATGCCCTGCATGTTGTTCTAATTTAAACGCACTCCCTCCACATACGTCTGAAGGACACCAAGACATCTTTTAAACAACAAAACCTCATTGGGGCCCTTGTCCCACCATACTTGGTCAAATCTATTTGACCTAAAACAATAGTAATTATAGTCTTGACGGCGGGACTTTAAACCGCCCAAGAAAAGAGGCACAAATCTTGTTTGGCCAAAAACCCGAAATGGGCCACCTAAGCAAATGTCAGGCCATACCCGCTGGGTTCACACTGAATGATCCCAGGAAAAATCAGGGGATTTACAATAAAAGACAAAATGTTTGTGGAGGTTCTATAAAAAACCCTATAAAAAGTCGAACTGTGCTCGCAGAGTCCCTTGGCTCAAGCAAATTTTTGAGCATTGTCCAGTCACTCATCGATTTTCAGGACCACTCTACATCGGAATAGCCTCCTCTTCATTCTGATCGGACCCCATTCCGATGGGGGGCATTTGTAGGGTCCTGAAAAAAATACACAAATGAGAATGATGATCCCCTTTATCTCAAGGGAGATTATACCCAATTCCCCCTCAAAAGGTTTGGGAAAATGTGGAGAATACTCAAGGATGACAAAGGACGAACGGGTCAGCGGACCGGTTTAATTTTAGCGATGCACGACCGGTTCCGTGAAGTGTCCCTCCTCCTTGGACTATCGTCGTTCACGAGATGGAGGTGGAGATCCTCCGCGGTAGCGAGGCGGGATAGGTTCCAATCCAGTTCGCCATTCGAAAATGTCCCAGCCACGAGCCGCGTCAACCGGCCCAAACCACCTCCACTGTCGTTTAAAAAATGGAGGTGAAACCCTTCGCTGCCGCGATGCACTCCCCGAGTTTGGTTCACGGAGGAGGAGTGTTTAATGCCCCGTGAATTTCGGATTGACCAAGTCATCCATGAACTGGATTTTTGGTCATGGGCCTCCACAAAATGTTCCGCATTACCATAGATATATCATTTTCCCCGCTCTATAAATGGAGATTGAAAAATAAGGGAGAAAGGTGAAAGGATAATAGAGAGGCGATCGGTCAGATTCAGGAGGAAGGATTTCGAAGGAAGGCTTATGATTTTTGAAGTTCCAGTTCGCGAACCAGAGAAGGTATGTACTGGGGAACGAACTAATAAGGATCCAAAAAACACATAATAACTTGCTGAACTGTGAACATAAAATAACAAAGAAGAGAAAACCATGAACAAAGGTTCGTCCGTGGATGTACTCCCCGCGGACCAAGGAGTTTATGCATCTTTCCCGATCTGCCTTACAGCAAAGCACCCTCTTACATGGGAAAAGCCCCGACCGACGATCCTCTGGTCGGCCCCGCCCTTGGCCGTCACTGCTCGCGTGGACCCATCTGCATACCATCCTTGTATGCGGACCGAACCCAAAGCCGCGAACCCTCTTGGTTCGCGGGATGCCAATCAGTCTACGGTCCCTCCTGGTCCGCGGATGGACAATCAGTCTGCGGACCCTCCTAGTTCACGGACGACCTCTCCAGCCGTGTAGCACTTCACTACTCAAAGGGCACCACCAATCATACCCATGTGTGTCCGGCCAAAACCATCGGAGTTCCCATTCCCCGAGCCAGATAAAATACTTCCAATTCCAATCTGGCCTGATCCTTCGCAACCTCCTCATTGGCCTACTCATCGGCCCTGGGATGAGGCCTCCACTAGAGCCACCAGATCCGTGTAGTGTAACCCTCAATTGCATCAGTGTGCCATTTTGATTTCACATACCCACGGTAAACAGGGGCAAAGGGGTTTCCGCGACCCTTGTGTGGATTCATGAAGCATGACTGGGTTCACATTCCCACGGTAATGCGGGGTCTGAGCCCGAGATCCCCCTTTCTACCTCTACTCGCCAGGATGGGGGACTGCACGCTTCGGCGGTCGGGCACTTCTCCCCTCCCCAGAGAGGGGGCGGCATACACATCTGAAGGCACCTGTCCCCATGCACCTCGGTACTTCCCTAGGGAATAAGAGAGGTGACGGGAATAGGAGTACCCCTTTCCCTCTCACTCTATACTTTGTCTCCATGGGCCTCCATCCCGGAGTAAGCCCTGACTTTATGTGTCACCCTCATGCGTAAGCCCCACTCCACCTCTAACGGATGCACCATTCGCGACATGATCATCTGGTCCCTACTGCCTCCTGTTTCTCACACCATGCATGAGACTCGTGGGCTTAGAGTAAGCATCGACTGTTACCTCCTCTTATGGGCCTCCGTAGAGTGGAAGCCATAACCCATCACTCTGGGCTGCCTCAGAGTGTAAGCCCTAGGCCATTACGAACTCCGTGGACTTTGATCCTTGTCTCTCTGGCAGGGTACGTAGGAATCCTCCATGAGGTTCAAGCCCAACAATTGGTCAATCCGACTATCTTCATATCGGTTCACCGTGCCAATCCCAGTGTCGCCTCAATGAGTCCCGACTCCACGGGGTCATTAATCTAACGAGGAATGGTAAACCTCAGGCCTAAATGATTCCAGACCCCTACGTTCAGCTGACCATTGCCAACCAGGAGCAATCAGTGGATACTATGCTTGGGTATGAACGAAAGATTCACGAACTTATGAATACGTCTTAAATCTATAAGAGAGTCCCAGAACAGGAAATAATTCCCCCCAAAAGGGTGTGATGAGCCTGACTTCCTAACCTCTTGACCAATGTGAGTTCATAAGCATTGCTGGTCAGACCATCTTGCGAACACCTACCTTTGGAAATTAGGTCCACGTGTCATCGGATACGGAACCATTTGGCATTTCGAGACTGACCTGAAACCGATGGTAATATTTGGGAGACTAATTCCTTTCGAAATGTTAGCTAACGACCATGAAAGATATGATCCTTCTAACTATATGGATCATGTGCATTGGTGGAGATATAATTCCTTATACTAGGTTCCATTTAATTATGATGTCCACTAATAGATTATATTATAATGATACAAAGTTTTTATAACTCTAAATATGGTAAACTACATTTCATAAATTTTTTAATTGTAAATCCTAGGATCATAAGCATTGGTTACTTTACGAGAAACATTACTTTTAAATAATTTATAATGTTTGGTAAATAATATATGGATTATATCCCCTAGTAGTGTCAAACTAGGTGCGTAGTAATGCCCATTTTCATGTACCTGGTTTCCCCTTGTCATGTTCGGAACACCTCGTCAGAGTTATTACTCCTAGGTATATTTATTCCAGAACAACGTAAACTTATTGTATTCAAAAAAAGAATTTATTTTCTATGAATACCCACATAATCTCGAAATTAACAAAATTTTACAATGTTCCCCTATACTTATCCTCAATGTCTATCTTAGGGTTGTGATCCCTAATCTATGTTTTCTAAATCTATTTCAAGGGTTCTTGTTAATCGTTCTCTGATACAAACTATAATTCCACAACCATATTTTCCCAGAGATAGTGCATTATTTTAATACATTGGAATGATTATAAGGAATGAAATCCATAAGATCCTATAAGATTTGTATTGTTGGAAAGTAGATTACATACATTTGCTTTTAATTTCAATTCAATTCATAAATTCAACATAGAATATTTTGAGAGAAGGTCATTATTCTCCTATATTAACCCTGTATATCATTGATAAAACACTTTGGTCATCCTAGGAAAATGAAACATAATAAAGGCCTGATCTTAGATACTCGATAAGGGAAAAAACCAAGCACAAGCTTCCAAAAATAATCATAAACTGGTAATTCAAGGTATAAAACTAAAGTACAAGCCTTTTAAAACATAATATTCACTATAAAATGGAGATAATAAATCTTATAATTCTATTTAAATGTTCACATGGATTTTCTATTAGTTTATTAATCACATGTTATATCAATAACTAATCTCACAATGAAGGAATGAAAAATACCATACATCATAACCATACTATCAAGGCCTCGTGCCTAGATCATACATAACCATCCCATTAAGGCCTTATTTGAAGGCAATATATTGTCAAATGAGACCGATAGATGAATTTATGGGCTTTAGTGGGCCCCTCCACTCACTTACTATGTTCAATGCATTCCTCTTATGAATGAGGTAAAACATAACATAAACATTCATATTAAAAATATTATATAAAGGGTTAATACATTATCAATAAATCATGAATGGTATCAAAATATAACATCCATAGTAAAAAATATCATAAAACCTTTGATACAATATGGTTGATTTTATCATAAGAAATAAACCTAAATTAATCCTAACATCCAATAATGTATGATTACATAGATGAAAATAATCTATAAAAATCCTTGAAAATATCTTCAGATAAATACCCCCTTTCATTGAAATCATTTATTCAAAATCCATGCTTTTGTGAAAAAATAAATTTCATAAGAGACTTTTGAATCAAAATTTCCCACACCACATTGAATCTTTTGAAATGAATTATCATTTTAAAACATTAATGTGCATATAAATAAATCCTTAAAACAATTTTGAAAACATGAACATTAATGAAATGGATTTAGAAGAATTAATCATTAAAACATTTAAGAATAGGTTTTACATAAATAGTCACTTACATAAAACCATAAGAATATTCCTTTCGAAAAAAATTTAAGAAACATGTACATAGATTATAATTATTTCACCTTAAATTCCTAGGCATATGATATCTCGAATAGTAATAAGATTGCGAAATTAACCCAAACATTATACTGTGCATTAGTTGAGGGTGTGTTAACATCTAATTTGATTCTAAAAATTTTTATTAAATTATACCGGTACTATATATATTATATCATATATAATCCTCTTATATCAATGTATTTAAATAATATTTCAACATTATCATTGTTTTTGGGTCTTGACTGCTTCCTTTTCCTATACATGTTTATTGAGTAAACATTGGTAGTTTTGCATAGGATGTATTTTATTCATATCAAGAATGAGATTATGTTCATAAATATTGCTTTTTCTCATCATATATATTTTATTATCAATCTATAATGGTTAACATGGATAATGAATCTCATCGTTTCATAGAGACAGTAGGACGTACTTATGGAGGAGAAACAATAGCATTTAATTGATGGTTTAATGGTATTGAATTGGATTACATATTAGTTATAAAGTATAATTATAATGATATATTGACTCTTAAAATTCATTATAGTCATCATTATACTCATATAAATAATGTATAATGGAAAACAGATTTTACCATTATGTGGAGACGCGAAGCCGTACGTATGCACGCATTGTGATATTATTTTTTGTAGGATGGGTAAAATGAGGAATATATAGATATACCATAAATATATTATAATGAATATTATATTGGATTAATTAATTTAGTATGGTTAAAATATAGTAATTAAATGAATAATTTGAAAATAAATTGAATTGAACTGGTTAAACAATTACCTCTTCTTCGAGTGTCTCCTTAAAAGTTGCACAAACGGAATCTGTAGGTTGGTTTTATGCCTAAACTGTGTCCTCTAGTATGAATTTAGGGATGTTTACAGTATAATTTTTCATGTTTTGGATGATAAAATGGGTTTAAGTGGTGATAATTAAAGTTAATGAGAATTTCCCTTTTATAATATAAGTTAGGGGCACTTTTGGAAGATCTTAAAATATTAATTTATTATAAATTTATTTTTGGTTTAAATAGAAAAAAAAGTGATTTATTTCGAGGCTATGATTATTAATTGTCGAAATAATTTCAAAAAAATTATTTTTATACATGTTTATTTAGTAATATTAACCTAATCTCTTGGATTTTACCCTTAGTTAAACAGTTTAACTCTTAAAGTATCTTCTTTTATTTTTACAATATATGGTTAATATAGTTACTATAAAATTACAAACAAACACCAATTGGATAATTTATGACATATTTGACATTATAAAAATTATTTGGATGATCCTTATATTTTTATGACTTTTATATCATTTAAAAAATAGTATTTATTTTAAAATATCTCTTATGTGAATTTTAATTCTATTCAAAATTCACTTGTTTAAAAAAAATATCGAACCACATGATATCTTCAAAAAAATACTGAAAATATTTCTCTAAGACGTGTATATTATCTTTAGAATTACTGTATGTAATTAATTAAGTCAAATAATACTTATTTTAATTTTTTTTATATCATTTATTTGATATTTTAATTAATAAAATGATTTATGTATCACTATTGTGTCATCATTAACTGTATTTATTTAATATCTAAAATTATAAATAAATATATATTATGTAGTTAATTTTTTTATCTTTATATATGTATTATTAATTGCTTTTTTTCCTGTGTATCTCTATATTAAAATTGTTAATATTATAAAAAATGAGGGTGTAACATTTTTTCACATTGAATAATAATAATAATAATCATGTCATGTTCATGGAGAAGTGTCCATTAAATGATTAAATTTTGAAACATAGGTAATAAGTGTATAATTTAGTCACCCGATAGGTTTTTTACAGGTTTTATGTTAATTTTATAATATTATTTTTACCTTTAATTACCCAACATACCCTTAACTGTGATAATAAGAAAATTAATAGAGTTACAATTCTTAATATCAAAAAACATAAAGTAAACTATTAAAATAATTTGGACCCACTGAATCCAAATATGAAATACATTTTTGAAAATTTAAATTGTATAAGTTTCAGTAATTAAATTATAATTAACCCTCATCAAAAAAACTGAAAACTAGTTTTCCCAATGTAAAAATGACAATAGATTTGCATTGTTTATATATAATTTTAATGTGAAAATTAATTTTAATGACCCATATTATATTATATTATTAAAAAATAATTTATTTATAATTTAAAAAAAAAATTAATATATCAAAATTAATAAATTATATGTAAAACAATTTTGAATTTAAATACAGTATTTTCCCCTACCCATTAATATATGAAATTTATCATAAATACACTAAAACTTGGTCGAAAACAAATTTTTATATCCCCAATATAAAGAAGAAGTTTCTTTTTAAAAATTCAATATATAAATGTTTACAATACTGTATTTAAAATGGGGAATCCATATGATGCGGCAAAACTGATTTTTTTAAATTACTTCTTTTATCTAAAAAATGTATTTTTTCTCATATCATGCCTAGAAAACACATAAGATAAATGTTAAAATTATATGAAATATATAATTCAAAATTTGTTTAATACTATCAATAACCCCTAATTTAATGTCTAAGTAATATATTATATTAAATAATAATATATTAATAATATATTTTTGTCCAGTAAAATTTGGTCATGCATGTAACACAAGCCAATTCATTGTTTTGTGTAACATAATCTTAACGTGGTGTTGTGTAAAAATAAAGAAAGAAAGAAAATTATTATTATTTATAAAATAAGATAATATAAATTCACTTTGTGTTATAGATAATATTCATTTTGTTGTATAATATAATTATAAAAAAAGTAAATGATAAATTTTTCTTCATATTTACTGATTAAATCCCTAGATTTAACACATATACCTCATTTTAGCCATTATCATGGCCACTTGGTATTAACGTAGTATATTATTTTTATATCCAAAATTGAAATTGGCTGCATAACCTAATTTGAAAAAGATGATTCATATTATGAAATCAATTTTATTATTTTTATTGTTTAAATTTAACATAAATTAATTAAAAAATAGTTAATTTTTATTTAGGAAGACCATATTTTGATAAATATATTTTTATAATATAACAGGAACATTTTCCATTTATTTTTGCTTGTTTGTATTCCTGGGAAATCTAATTTTTTTTATGATATATATTGATAGATTTACTTAACATTAAGATCATTCCAAATTCAAATTGAATCTTTTGGTTGATAAATTAAATGAAATAATCCAAAAATAGTTTTTTATGTGAGTTAAATGTATCATGGGTTACAAAACTCAACAATTTATTCATAAAATCATCATATTATTTTTAATTAATTATTATAATAAAGAAATACATAATATATATATATATAAATTAATCATAAATTCTTATTTCATTATTATTTGAGGGTATTGTCATAAAATTTGAGGTATTCACAAAAACTATATTTTTACTATTCAAAATAAAGTCTTACATTATAGAAAAATATATAAAAATAATTTTAATATAATAATCATATAGTAAATCCAAAAATGGATCCCATTTATTTAAATTATAATTCTAAAATTATGGATTTATTCATTTGTATAATTAAATAATGACTAATTATTTTTATCAAAATAGGAGTTTTTAAACATTGTGAGTTAAATATGTTTTTTCATATCAGTTATAGAAAAAATATGTTTCAATATTTTTTTTAAAAATATAAAAATTATGATTTTAATTTAATATAAAAAAATACAATACTTTATAAAACACAGTTCATTCAAAAATATTTCATTTTTAAAATAAAAGATTGTAATCATTTCTTTTAAGAATTTACTAACTATACATTCATTAATGTTATAAAATATAAAATATTTATTGATAAACAAAAATATTAGTTATTTATTTCAAGTACCTACTATATAATAATCATTTTAAATAATGATGATATTTTAATTTAATTTATTCTGTACTCTTATGTAAATTTTATTTTGGTTGATTGATATTGTATTATCAAAACCTATTAATATTGATCATAAAATATATTATAATATATATCATTTTTTTATTTATATTTTTTTGTGATATAATCAATTCAACATAGTATTTATTTAAATGAGAATACCTAGTAAAATCTCTGGTTGTTAGAACCATAATTTGTTCTTTAACAATAATTCATTATAACATTTAACTCTATTGGGTGAGTTTTATAACATAATAAAATGATTTTATGAAATTTAATTAATTAATTACATGATTCAAACCCATAAAATTCAAATATATCATTACCTTTACTTAATTTTACATGTTAGAGAACATTCTCTACACAAAACTCAAAACTAAAAGAAAAGATTAATTATTTTATACCACTAAAATCCTAGTCACAAAAGTAGAAATAATAAATATGAGTGTCCACAATATGAAATATATATATATATATATATATAATTATCCATTTTATATTAATTAAAATAAATTTGTTTACGTAAAATGTCAAATAAGATCATTTTTTGTTCAAAAAATTATTTCCAAAAAATATTTCTTTTTTTGGGATACACATCTATTTCAAGAAATATAAGACTAATATTAATTTATGGTTTATATTTATAAGTTTTTAACATTAATTTAGTGTGTAAATGGTATGAAAAATTAATAATATTCGTAAACAATTCAAAACTATTATTTCAAAAAATGGGCTTTTATTATATTTTATAATTTTTTTGAAAAAATTTAATTTTAAAATTTTAAAATTTTAAATTAATAAAAACGAAATTCATTTTTAATTAATCATAAAAAATATACATAGTTCAAATTCATCAGGATTTTCCAAAAATGATGGTTTCTATTCGAATAATATGCTTATCAAAAAACATGTAATCTGAATATCTTTATTCGTACATAATAATTAAATATGAATCTATAAGTACATTAATGTAATAAAATATTTCCTTTTGGAATATATTTAATCACTTTAAAATATTATTGAAAAATAAAAATACTATATAGATAGTTTTTATCACTACTTAAAATTTACTGTAGTATAAAAATATTTTTTTGTTTTTTTATTGAATCAAGTATTTTGAAGGGAGATTTGGTTTTGGATTTCCTTTGATTAAAAATATAAAATATATGTCCTTAATAAATTAATTTATTTAATTTTGTATTTAATATAAATATAATTGTTTATATCATCATTTCTCTAAAAAATGTTTCAATGTAATCAAGTGTATTTATTTGGTTATTTAATTCCACACCGTTTGATGTTTTATTTGTCAAAAATATGTTCATACCTGAAATTATAAGTATAAAATTTATTAAAATATATATTCTTAACATTATAATAAAAATTAATCCTTCAGTTTAAAAAATTAATTACCATGCGAAAAATAAATTTCAGTAATATATAAAAATAAAATATTTACACAATAGAATTAACGTTGTAACAAAAAATAAGTGGTTGAGGTGAGTTTCATTCAACACTCATTTTCATAGCCCTTGTTCTCTTTCTTTGGTTCTTCGTTAATTTAATATTAATATTATATTATTGAAACTATAATATTAACATCGAATACTAATCATCCCATCACTCAAAAAGTAACAACATATTCACCATATGGAGACACATATTCCTTAGAATTTCCTATTTAACCTCCAACGAAATCCTCTCCCTAAATTTATATCCAATATTCAAAATATTTTGATCAGCATTATTTTTTATAAGGACACAATTTATGAGAATATTTCCAGGGAAAATTTAATAACTCAACATGATTATTATCAACTTCTATTTTATTCTTCATAATTATATCATTTGTAATTTATTCAATGAATAAATATTTCATGAAATTATTATCCTTCACATAATTTAATTATAATATATTATGGTTTTTATCAATTTATATTCATGTACATATTCAATTAAAAAAATGTTGTCCATGCGTTGTGCAGACTACAACATCCATGATAGAATGGGTTTTATCTTCCATAATTTCACTAAAATTTTGTATCCAATGATGGTATTAAAGGCTAAATTTGGTTTATATGATATCATTAAAAAAATTATAAATTTTTTTTATAAAATATTAATGATATGATTAAAAAAATTATCTTCAATAATTTAATAAAATGATGTAAGTATACTACAGGGGTAATCGATTAGGAAAATTGTACACCATTTAAATATTGGATATTTATTCTTATACATCCATAATATTATGATATATAATAAAAATAAAAACCTAATAAAATCATCAATCTTTTGGTATAATGATATTACATCAAAACCATCTCATAATCATTAATTAACTCCACCTATGTTTATGTTTGGTCAAGTTCAGTATCCAACTTGATCTATAAAATAATTTTTGATCATAAATTACTATGGGACCAAAAATAATACTATAATATAATGTAATTGTGTAATTATATTTTATTCTTTTTATGATGTCATATTAATATTTAAATCATCAATCAAGGAAAAAAAATTCAATTATTAGGAATCAAGGAAACATTCTTGTTATCAATTTCATATTGACATATAAAGATTAAAACACGTGTGAAAGGAATATTACTGAAAATTACATTTTTATTAAAAATAACTTTTTAAAGGAAAAGTGAGAAACCACAAACAACCAAAGAAAACAATAAGACCTCCCCATCCCAGCAAGTATACCAAAAACAAGCCTTCACCGATACAGGACCCCTCATCAAGTTGTCCCGTGTAGAAGCACAGGCACAAAACTGATGGCGAAGCCATACCCTCTCAAGCATCCAATTCAAAGAGACCCACATCAATGAAGACCTAGTGCTCTAATCCCCTTCTAGAGCCAGTCCACATTGTGTGCTGTAATCAATCATAAACTAAACTGCAATGATAAGATAAAGTGACCGGATGCAACCCCATATCACACTACCCAGTCACTCAAACCTTCCAAACAAAAACACCAGCTTAAACTAAATAGTTAATACGAAATTTAATATTACCTGAGTTTTCTTCCCTAAATAGATTCCATGTTATGGAATAATGTTTAAAATCTGTTTCATCCAATATACGTTTATCAAAGACAGACACAAGCTAGTCCCAAGTCTGAATGTACTCCTCAACGCTGATCTTTCACTGATTGAATCCCCCTACCAAAATTGATTCCTGTTTATCAATCCATGATTATTTCTCTGAATTAAGGGGTACCTCAAGAGGTCTCCCCATCATTCTGGAAGCCTCCTCCTCATTAGCATTGAGTGGTAGGACATGTTCTATCACTTCTTTTTCAGAGCTTAAAATTAGAACCAAGGACTGACTATTCTACTTCCCTGTCTTCAGCTGGCTCAACGACTCCATAGTCATCTGCTTATCATTAATCCTCTTTGTTGATCGAGTCTTTAGAGGAGGAGGTAGTGAAGAATAGTCCTTCCTCCCCTCCCTCCTCCTTGTATCCTGACTTGTTATTACATCTGCACAATGGCTGTGCTCATCTCCCTTGCACTCTTGCTCGCATTCTCAAACTGCTTCCGATGAGAGGAAAGCACTTGATTCTACTTTAGCAAGCCTCTCGTATCTGTTATTCAGGGGAATTGAGATTTGCGACCTAGAGGTAGGACCCCATGCCTTCCCCTCACCAGATCGACATCCCTCCTCCAATGCAGGCCCCTGCAACCCCTACTGCAAAGCATCACAAATCGGCCCAAATGACTTGTCCAACTTCTTCTCCCCCATGTCCGCCAATCACAACACATCCTCTTGACTTCCAGAATCATGGATTTCCACACTAACCATGTCCTGCTGAACCTGACTACACTCCTCCACACCAAGCGCAGTTGAAGGCTGGTCCAGGTCCGGCCTCAACCTCTTAAACAAATCAGCAACCAATGGATTTATTTGCAGAACCAACGTCTTCTTCATAGGAGATAGAGAAAAAGATGGTCAACTAGACCCTGCCACCAATTCCCCTCACAGGCATCTGAACTGTTATGCATTTCCTCCTCCAGTTGAAAACATCCAGATGGAGCTCCCCCAACCAAATTTCTATCCTCCACGACCGACTTCGATTTCAACGTCTCACCATTTCCCTGTCCCCCATGCTTCTTTCTGCACTGATTGATCCTCCTCAGAGTCCACTGAGACCTCCTATGATAGACATCCAGCATGTGACCAAATCGGTTACATCTAGAACAGAAATCAGTCCAATTTTCTTAGACCAACCTTTGTTTGTAGCGATATTCCTCACCCATAGTGATCCAAACATACTCAAATGGAACCCTTGAAGCATCCACATCTACATAGACTCGTGGATTTATTGGGTGATAGAGAGCTTCAGTTCAGCTATCTGAGCACATGTACCAACCGAGAAATTTCCCTAACATACAAATTACCAAGGGATTTTGAAATGGAAGGGTAGGTTTGGGAAACTTACCCAAGTCGCCATAGTGGAGGGACCATGCTTCATATTCCAATCAAAATTCCATCGAAATAGAATGAACCTGAAACCGTTGAAGTTGAGAGATGCACTTGACCATGCCTTTAAGAGATCAGCCTCCGAGGAGAAGCGTATCATAATATGTTGACTATCCAATAGCCCCACAGTCACCCTATCATGAAAATCCCTGGCACCGAAGATGTTTCTATCGAATGCTTCCACTGACAGTCATCACTGGAATGTTAAAGGAATACGAAACACTGTAAATAATTATAATATATACCCATATGAACAATAATGACCTACTAGTTAAGAAAATTTGAATAAAAATGAGTATTTATAGAATTAAAATGAATCTTGTAAAAATAATCAAGACTATAAACTCTCAATATGTTAGATTTTAGGAATCCTTTTAGTGAATAACTATTTATTAATAGTATGAATGAAAATAGATATATAAATTTTTTAGAAGTTTTTATTAAGATAGGTATTTTTTGAAATATGAATTTAATGTAGGTTTGTTGAAGATGAGATAACATGTAAGGGAATTTCATCTAAAATTACCCTCTTGGAGAGAAGTTTGATATTATGAACAAAATTTTATTTTTATTTGTTTATATAATAATTTTCTTATACATAATACAATGAATTATATTTTCAAAACAGAATTTGAATTTCAATTACAACCTCTCTCTTTCAAAAGGAATTGATTCCAAATTCTATAAATATGGATGGGTTTTCTTGCTCTCAATTATGAATTTTTGAGGTATAGAAAATTTGTTTTGTTTTTTTCATGATTGGTGTATTCACAAATCATGGATAAAATTATATCAATATCATTGTATATTATGGAATTTATTATCCAAATAATGTTCCCCTATTCAATTTATAATTGATTCAGTGGTTTCTCTTGTTGTATGAATTTTTGGTAACTAATTTTTCATTCATTAAGATGATATTTCTATGTTGAAGTAATGTCATGGAAGTTTGTTATATTGTACACTTTTATTGTATTATATGGTATTCTCTCTTTTTTCTAGTGATATAAATTTTTAGAACATAACCAATTGACATTTTTTTACACTGATCTGGTTATTCTATTTTGAAGCCATCTAACATATTTCTATTGATGTATTATTATCATGTTTATCATGTATTAACTAACATGTATATTTATTTTACGACATGAACATGAACTATCACAAGATTCCCTAGTGCAGTGATAACCAAAAAAACCCTAACATGGCCCGAATAGATTTATAGATCCCCATCGTTTGGTGATTAGAACATGGAATAATGCATTTAAAAAATAAGGGAATGACTTTTTCCAGCCAACGGAAGAAGATAATTGTATAATTCGATATGAAAACACTTCACAAGGAGATAGTAGGTCCAAATTAAAATTTGAAAAAACAATCTCAACATTGCATTATTCTAGACAAAAAAAATTATCAGTTAAATCCTAGACAACCCATGTAACATTTTGATCACATCTTCACTGATCTCTTCAATCACTCATGGTCCCAAGGATCTTAGAAATCAACAAGATTTTTTTTTGAATTGTACATAATTTTACCAAGGGGAAGACAATAAAAAAACACATTAAGGTAGATTTATGGTGTGAGCTAAATAAACTAGTAGTGTCTCACCATGTGTTCCAAAAGAAATCATATAACAATTATACCAATTAATCATTCAATTTAAATAAAATAAGGCATGGAATTCATTATACACATTTTTTAAAAAAATTATTTCATAATGAAAAATGAATGAATATATAATAAAATAGTCATAAATGAAATATTTAAATAAATTATTTAGATAATGTTATTAGAATGAATAAAATAGTTTAATAAACAATGGCATGAAATATTCCAATAATAAATTAACATTCAATTACCTAATTATCCATATAGTACATTAGTTTTTTGAGATAATATCAATAATCTACTCAATCAATGATTTTGTCTCAATGTGTGAACATGTTCCTCATCTCAGGTCATCAAGAATCAACTCCCTATTGGAGAAACTATGTTGTAGTAAGATTACATTAGCCTTTCATTGTAGATACATTTCTAGGGTTTCAGATCCAAGCATGGTCAACAGAATTATCCACTAACTACATAGGATCACATTTTATTAAGTTGATCAATCAATCAATCATTGGAAGTTATATCATTTCAGATGAATTCAAAATACCGTATCTAAATTTTAGTTCACAAATTTAATTTCCCATTTCAAAACCTTATTCTGGGTTTTCAAAAATTCATATAAATTTAAATAATCTTTTCCATTTTGTTTATTTACTTCATGGTTCAACATCATATCATTTCATCAAATCATATTCCATACAAATAAATTAATTTTCTCAAATCCCCCAACAATTTCAATACTATTAAAATTTAGCGTTTTCAAAATTATCATTCCTTTTCTAAAAAAATTATCGTCTATCAAACATATCAGTTTGTAAATCATTTGTGAACATATTCCAAATAAATAAACAAAATCACAGTTTTAATTGGATAAAAAGAAAAATAAAAACTACCATTATTAAAAAAACACCCTCCACAATAAAATCTAATGATAAAAAATGGAAAACGATATCAATAAGAAAACCTTATATCACAGATCACCATGATCAAACTCTATTTCAATTGAAAAAAATTTATCACACTGCTATCGAATAATGGTATCAATGATAAGTAGAAAATCATATAATAAGAAAATAATTGGAGATAAAATTCCCAAATTATGTGCTAGTTTAGGTCGGGATCACTGACTGTCTGAGAGAAAAAGACAACTATTTGAGAGAGAGGGACCAGAATAATTTAAAATAAAATTAGGAACGCACAAAAAATAATCTTACCATGTATTAGTGGGTTCAAATCATAATATATTACCATAATATCTAACACAACCCACAAAGAAAATACTCTGAAAAATGCACCACATTGTTTAGAAAACCCCAATCGATGAATTAAAATGTATGTTAATTAGTTTAAATAATTTTTCGACATAATCTATTTACATGGAAAGTGTCCAAAAAATAATTTAAATATTAAAATATGAATTTATTATGTAAATTCATTCATCATTCATATCCCTATAGCTAATATAACTACCCATAAATCATCCAACATGACTTATAACTAAAGAATCCTCTTAAACCATTGACTCATTTATACCTTGATCCCATTAATTCTAAGAAAATGTCTCATATTATTAAATCATTTTCTGGACAAAAACACTCTCCATCCTCGATAAATCGTTAATTTTTTTGGGGATGATTAGGGTTATAAATTTTTTTACCTTTAACCAAGATGATACAACCTCTACACTATAAAAAGAATGTATGATATGAAATTGTATTAAGAAGATACCATATAAAATAGATGAGTCCACAGATCTCTCATTAATTTCTCACACACTCCCTTATCAAGTGAATATGAACCATGATGACATAGAATATAGACCAAATGTGTGGTTTCTCATGAATAACATTTGTCTAAAAATAAAAAACCTTGGCTAGAAACTTAGTACTATATAGACGTGGAACAACTTCAAAATACTGAAATGTCATGAAATGAAAACAGTCAACAATATAATTATTGATATGAGACACATGAAACACAATTTGGATCAAATTTAATTATAGTCGATGTCCAAAATATTAATTCATTTCTCCCACTATCTAAATTATTTCAAAATTAACCACAAAAATCAATGAAATATTTCCCTATTTTCAATGACCTCTGTGACCCAACTATGGTTTAAATCCCATGAACTCATTGTAGCCAAATGAAAACTCCATTGGTCATCATTGATAATAATCATTGTAATTTATACTAGGTTTTTAATATAATAATTTTATGATGAATAATATAAATATTGTTCATGATCCCTTAAACAAAACATGATCCAGCCAATGAGGGTTCACTAAACTATGACCCACAAAATGGATATCTTCATGAGAAAAATGTACTCGAAAGGTCTATCCTGATAGCAGAGGAGTTAATATTGTTTTAGAAAAACACAAAAAAGTACCAATGGATATCCCAAGTTCTACTAATATCATGAATTTAAGAATGTATAATGTATTCATGATTATTTTTAACTCATTCTATCTGTCCATACATCTATAGATGATATTCTATTCTCAAACATACATGATATCCTAGTTCCTCATAGAATCTTCTCATAAATAAGTTTTTAAAAAAAATAATCCATATTAGTGATTATAATGGATGGAATAATGTTTAAATGAACAATCTCTCTCACATAGATACTTCAAAATTATTCAACATTGGTTGCATCTCTATTGGTTATTAAGTGAGCAGAGTTGGTCATCCAATAGATCCCAATCCAAATATCATTAATATTTTGAGTATATAATGTCCTCCCAATAATGAAATCTACTGATATTTCTTCCTACGTCCTAGTCAGAACAAGAATGGAACGAATAAAACCTAAAGGTATTTGGTTATCATCATTGACCAATTGGAGGGTATAAAAATGGAAAACAAAATTATTTATATTTCATCTCATAATCGAGCATATGAATTTTATAAAAAATAATATAATATCAAAATGGTTCATAGGTAAACCACCTATATGGAACTATTAAAATCCCTTATCAAATCCTTTCTCACATAAAATGGTACATCATATAGTTTCAAAAAATAGAGGATACCCTTTGTAGAGAATGTTCAGTGAAAAATGATCTCACACTATAAAGATAGTCCCCAATTCCATATAATTAAAAATCAAAGCACATCTCCAAAATAATCATCTCAATATGATATGAGGCCAACTACACACTAAACCCCACTATTTATTATTCTCTTGTTGTCCCATAGGAAAAAGATTTTTTTGATCCATCTGATTCAATGATTCTGATAATTTTCTCATGGGATGGTTTGAGAATTACTTACTCAAAAAATAACCAATGACATTCAACTTAATAGGGGTGTTGAAATTTCCATATGATAAATATTATAGGTAGTACAACCAATGACTCTATTGTAAATTCAAATAATTCTATGAGAAGAAATATTTCAATAATTTTGGGTTGGAATATATGTTAAAACATTCATAAAAAATTTTAAGATATCATCCCTTAAGAGCCTGAATGAAAAATGTGAGTTTGATATCATGGTTAGGATAATTATTATCATGTTCTCTAACATTAATAGGACTATAGAACACCACATGATCACCATAAATAAGGTAAAACATAAAATATGAACCTTCTATGTAACAGAAGACAACATAGATTTTCCAAAACTATTAGTGAGTCAACATTGGCAATGATATCAGAATATATTTCACCACAAAAAATAAATTCTGAAATTTCTCATCCAAAACGAAAATCACTCTTTTCTCTGTGGGAGAGTTCATCAGAGTAGATAACATTGAGAAATATTAAACAAACTTATAGTAATACCAATTCAATTCCAAGAATATTTGATAATCTAAAACATTATACAATTTCTCCCATGTAATCATTGCTTCCACAATTTCATGATTAATGGAAATACCATGTTCAGCGACCATATGTCCAAATAGATTCACTTAGATAATCTATAAATCACATTTTGATAACTTGGAATATATTTTTTGATTTTTCAATATTCCTATTCCTCCTATAAAATGACTCATATAACCCTTATTGGACATCGAGTAAATAAGAATTTCATCCAAAAACACAAGCATAAATGATTAAATGTACTCTTGAAATATCCTGATCATCAATGAAATATAAATTATTAGATCATTGGTTATAAAAAACTAATAAAAATTTACTAATAATGGAAATGCATATTCCTAAAGGTTTTCCTCTGAATTTTATATTATTTAATTCTCTACTGGTGATCACCATAATTATAAACAATCCTAAAGAACCAATTTTACAATTTCAAAAGATCAACAAAATCATCTAAATAAAGAAAAATGTATTTTTATATTAATTTATCCAAATTGAGTTATCATTGTTGAAAACAAAATCAATATTCCCCATTACATATAAACATATTATGTGTGCTTGAAAAAGAAAACTTATGATTACATATCAGTTTGGTTACTCATATTTAACCATGAAGTCCTCATATTCTCATTGGATAGAACCTCAGGTGAAAACTAATCAACCAGAGAAAAGGGGATCATACATTATGTCATGGTCTTGTCAACAATGTGGAATTTATGAAACTCTATGGATTTCACCATGAACATTGTCCTTTAAATAGATATGATTAAATAAAATTACTCTAAATTCATTCAAATACAAGAACTCATTATTTTATTCCATATCCATGGAATCTAACCATCTCACTATAGATCCATGATGCTTGAAGTTATGACATTTTACTTTAATCAAATTAGGATTTTCAAGGAACTCACAATGAAACTCAATACTCTTCAACATATGATCACCCATTTTTGGAACATTAGATAATTTGAAATATAGTTTTTTTTATGAAAATACATTGTATCATAATTCTAAAATTTATCAATTTGAGGTTTCACTATGAGAGCCTATTTGAGAATGAGTGTTTTTCCTTGTCCTAGAGCATGGATAACATGAACCACTATTTCAACAGGATTATATTCCTCTATTGTATTTTACATCTTTTGTTTAGAAAATTATTACTCCTAAATAATATTCAATCATCTTCTCAAAGGATTGATTCATCACAAATTAGTAGACAACAGAAAAAGATTAGCAGGGATAGTTAAATTAGAATTACGGAAATGACTATAATAATATCAAAAAAATCTAGAATTGAAAGTTTCCCAATCAAGCATGGTGTGATCAGGGTCGTTATAATGAGGATTATCAAGGAGCATGATCATAATGACCACCTAATCCATATTAATCCAATATCATATATACCAGGACAACCCAAACTACATATGGACATCATGGAAAGATGAACAAACTACACTATTGATAAAACTTTTTCACAATCCATGCCAAATAATATTTCATAATGATACCCCAATTGACTATAACATGGATAAAATGGTACTACTAATCCCCTTGTGTTGGTGACCAACATCTAGAATTATACAAGAGGAACGAGGGGAATTATTTTTTCCACATTAAATTTTATGATAATAGTACCCATGGAATTTCAACCTGCCTCAATGAGATAGTAATAAAAAATTAAAAGAGAGAAAACAAACCCCAAGAGTAAATCATGATGGACATATAGACAAATAATACAATTCTCACACATCCCTGGTGATATTTGGATCACATCTCTACCTATCACTTATATCACTATCAGTCTAAAGGATCAATATATTTCACCACCTTCATGTGTCACATTACCTTTTTAGGGACCTATAATAATATAATCCACAACTTTCAGATGGAAAAGGTAGGGTGTGAGATAGACATCTTAGTTGGGCCTCAACAAGTGTTCTCTAATCAATTCCAAAACAATTATACATTTAATATTTAAATTTAAATAAAAAAAATATTAGAACGGTATTTACATATTTTTGTAAAAAAAATATTTGATAATCAAAATGTATTTTAGATATATTAGAAAATGATTAAATGAAAATTTAATATAAATCATTTATAGAAATTAGTTTACATGAATAAAAGTTTTCCACAATAAATGGAATGTAATTATCAAATAAAACCATATAATGAATCCATGTAAAAAAACACATGAAATACATTAGTTTTTAGTCATAGGATACACAAACAAATCAATTTGTGATATATGTTCAATGTGTGAACATATCCCTAAATATAGGCTATCGGGACTCTACTCCCCCATTGGAGAAACCATTCCTTTGTAAATATATTTTAGCATCATTATCATCAATATTTTTCTATGATTTTAGATGCTGGTATGCTTGTTCAAATTTCCCAATAACAATCTAGGATGACTTTCACTTAAATTAATAAATATAATTATAATGGTATTTTCAATAATTTAAAATTAAATTAAAATACATTTGACCAATTTCAATTAACTACAAGCCTTTCTCATTTCAATTCCAAATAATAGGTTTTCATCAACTCATGCCTTTTAAAATAACATTTTAATTTTATCAATTCATCAAATGGTTCAACATTAAATCATTTAATCGAGTCCATTTCCAAACCAAGCCATTAATTTTCTCAAATCCATTTAATAATTTCAATTACATGGAAATTTGGTGGCTTTCACATCTTCCCAGTCCTCTTCGAATTAATACATTAATTTTCCTAAATATGTATTTTTAAATAATTTAAAATATAAACTAAAATAAATCAATAAAATAACGGTTTCAGTTATATGAAAAGAAATATGCAACAGAAACTATTTAATTAACGATAAAAAAACACCCATAATGGGAAACAACAATGAGGAATGAATATATAAGAGATTTTCAATAAAAATAATATGACAAATCATAAACATAATATTATAATTCAATCATAAAATATGAGATCATAATGTTTTCAAATAATGGTAGTTGAGAGAAGGAGAAAAACAAAATAAGAAAACTCATTGGATAGAAAACGTCTGACAAAGACTCTAAAGAGGTTTGGGGTTTCTTATTTTTTAGGAGATAAATCCTAAGGGTTTGGTCGTAGCAACCTACATAATGTTAAGAGAAATTATGTATGAACCATAAATAATCATTCTTGGAAGGGGAGGTTTTATATTATAATATATTATTTTACGGTGTAAAATATTCTTCATAGAATGTGCATAGAAAAATGAATCACATTGGGTTCAAAATCCATAGAATTTAATTTATCAAATAATTTCATTCATTACGACATAAATCACATTATTTAAAAGTTCATTTTGTGAACCTGTGGCCAATAAATAATTTATTTCATAAACCAAGGATTTACGATTTAATTTTTTTCACATGGTTCCACGAAGCAGCCCTATAAAAACACCCATAAACCATCCAAGTCAAAGATGACTCAAATCACTCTATAAAATCATTTAACAATATTTAAATATACCTAATTAATTTAAGAAGCATAATTCCCTAAATATTAGGCCATTTACCCCCAAAAAATGATCACCATTTTTTTTATCAAACCGTGTTTCTATGATGGTAAGTGATATAGAAAATGTGAACATGTTTAAATAGTAAATTTAATATATGGTGTGAACATCAAATTTTATAGAACTCAATTTTGATGATGATCACCTATATATAGTGGTATAATATTAACATGAGAAATAATATTTGGGTATCATTTATTATTATTCCAATATGGATGATTATTAGCCATTTGATTATGTATTTTTTAACCACCCACCTTCTTCCCCTATATAGATTGTGATAATATTATACCTTTTATTTTTTTGTAGAAAGATATTTGTATTCATAAAAAAAATATTATTGGATTTGGGATGATATATTGTAAGTCCATCTCTGTTTCTTCCTTGGATGTGTTATTATCATGTTTACCCATTAATTGACATGGGAGGTATATTTTCATTCTATATTTATCAATATAAAGATATACATGATTTAATTTAATAATAGGTTTCTAATAGAATTATATTAATGATCTTGATAACTCATATAATGAACAAATTGTACATAATCACATGATGATAAGGGTACATAAATATATATTCCATTGATGCATTGATATGTTTTTTGATAAAAACATTTTTTTGGCAAATTTTCATGACATCCCAATTCAATAAGATATCTTGAATGTGGCCTCAAAAAAACATAATGACTTGAAAAAATATCTTGAAAACACTTTTTTAATTTATAAAATAATGGTTACAATAATTCTGCGATGGGTATTATTGATTTATATGTTTCTTTATTTTCATAAACATAACACACCCTCATTTTCAAGTTGATTATGGATTAATATTTAATTACATATTCTTACAAATATATTTGTGCTATTTTATGACATTAATAAATATGTTATATGTTTCTATTAATAAAAATTTGAGCTCACCTCCTCTTACGATACAATTTCCCATGATTATTGTTGAAATTTTTTATGTGTGACATGTTTTAAAAAATAGAATGTATGAAATAATTTATAATAGATATCAATTAATCCTTATGTATTAATTAGTTTCTTATATAATGAAAAACCATTTTATTTGATACAAATAACCTGTGATTTTTTAGTTATGGTTTCTTCTTAATTATTTAATTTTCTAAATCTTGTAAGATAAATTAGAATATAAGAGACTAAATAATCATTTTACTTCCTGTTATAAAATATTATATCAAATATATTACAAATGGTATCAAAATGTATATTAAATGTATGTTTTTATACAATGAAGATATTTGAGTGTGCTTTAGAGTCATCAATGTTGTAATCAATGGAAATTTTTAGAGAATGATTGAGATTAGGATTCTTACTGAGAAGTATTTAATAGTGGATATGTTAATATTGATCAAAATAGATAGTACATCATGATAAGTAAATGATTTAATATTAATGAAATAATTCATATTTTATTTGGGTACTAGGACAAGAAATATTCATTGAATAAAATAGGAATACATCTATTTTTTATAATATCTTCATGTTTTTGTAATGTAGCAAAAATGCAGTTTTTCTATAAATATACATCCCTGTATAGATACTATAAAGTGGGTGAGTCTGTGGAATATATTCACCTAGGTTTTTTTACCTCAGAAAGTGTTTTTCATGCATTTAATCAGTCATCACTCTGATGCATGATGAGTGGTAAAAATATTCCACACCAGGAAAGACCCTTCTTGAGAATATTATTTAGTCAATCACATTCATGCAATGATCTGTTATGAATTATTTAATAATTATCTAAACTAATTTAGTTAGATAACCTAATAAAAAAGGGCTATAGATATCTATAACATCTCTGATAGGTGATTTCAATGGAAAAGATAGGGGTGAATTTTCAGACATTAAAAATTTACTATCATGGAATCTTTAAGAGTGAAAAGTTAATAGTTCAAGTATTAAACAATTTAACCACACTGATATAAGAAAATAAAGTGAAAATAAAATAAAATAATTTAAAATTTGAACATATTAATTTTATAGTAGTATATATACATATGATTTCATTATAAACTTCACCCCTCTCATAGACTAAGATATTTGGAACCCACTATTGTATATTAATTTTTCAGTGAATATGAAAAATCCTTACATATCCCATTTTCACACCTATTGGATTAACCCAATTCCATTTTATTTTATAGGTTTAGAATAACCCCATAATTTTGTAGGAGAAAACTGATAATGAATTTTATAGGCTCAAACACAACCTATTTTTTTATTGTCCATATGGTACCAAATGTAACACCCCTATATTTCATAGTACATTATCTATTTAAAGTATTTCAATAGATTACACTACACGCAACATCGAGTTCGAGCACACCACGACTTACCAAACTAGCCATTCAAAAAGAGGTTATGAACAATATTAACAGAATTTTGATTTTTATATACTCCATATAATTTTGGAATCCATATTATTTGTTTCTTGGAAATAATATAAGAATAAATTCATTTTTTCTGATAAAAGATGTATTTTAAAAAAATGCATTTTTACTAACTTTTAATGGAGAACCCTTTTTTAAAACAAAAATTTTAAACTTTTATATATTCAATTTAATGAAAACAAATTCTTATTTAGAATGGATATATAACAAGTTAGTTTGGATAAATTGTTTGTTCTTTTCTGATAACTTTCATATTTTGATAAAAAAGTGAAAAATACTAAATTTTATGTGAAAACAGATTTTTCAATCGAAATAATTTATAGTGTTAAATTATGAATTTCAATTATTTGAAAGTATATTTAGATTATATTTTTTTTCATTTAATCAATTTATTTCATTATAAGTAATTACACATTTAAAGTTAACATAAACACATGTCAATATTTTGATAGTTTTTTCTTTTTAAAAACTCGCTTTTTGGTTTTGAAAACAGGAGTTAATTTTAAATTAATTAATGAAATATCTATGTTTTGAATTTTGTAAAATATTATTCAAATTTTAATTTGGAATATCAAAATTATCTTAGAGTGAATTTTTTGTATTTTTATGGAAACATTCAATTTTTTATGAATATTGATAAACACAGCGTAATCGTTTAAAACTGACTATTTATTTAAATAATTATTTATTTTATTTATATTTATTTTAACTAAAAATAGATTTATAATACCTATATATGTTTAGTGTATTTCATTTGAGTCATTTAATAATAAAATTAGATGTATACAATTCTATTGAATTTTTTAACGTATTTTACCCACCTTCTAGGAACATTTGCAAATTTTCCAAAAGAGTAATTTTATCACTTCTCATAATTGAATTTCAAAAATCTGAGAGACACAGTTAACATCAACACGTAATATTTGGTTCAATAAGATGAATATAATTTTTATTAATAGTAACTTTTGATTTTTATTTACCATAATTAAAAGTAAATAGAGTAATTAAAGGTAAAAATGTAATTATAATTACTCTAACACATGACATAATTCTATTGGATAAGGGTATTTCAACAAAAACCAACCTTATGAATAAAATATGATTCTTTTGGTCCACTTGGATTAAATTAGGACATTTATTAATATTTTATTTAAAGAAGAGTCAAAAGTGTTAATTTCAATGTTTAATAAATAAAAAATTATTAATATAGGTTTATACATAAGATAAATTTGACAAGAAATATTCATTAGAAATATAAATATATTTTTTACATAATGGTATTTTATTTATAATTTTTAGAGATTAAATAATTAAATTTATTTATGACATAATGAGAATGTGGTAATTACTTCATCAACGAAGGATTAAAATAATTGATATTATAAACATAAAAACAAATGTAAATAGAGTCATTTTATGCCATCCACTAATTTTCTAGGTTAATATAACATTTTAGGGTGGATTAAATAATTTTTTTGAAGTGATAAATTTTTTATGACTTTAACAAAAACAAAATACCAAATAGTGTCAAAATCGACATAAATGAGTTTTTTTAAAAAAAATAATTTATTATTAATTGATATAATATTTCTAAAAATCTAAGGACAGGAAAAATTACTTAGATAAGGTTATATTTATCAATAATGACTAAATATGATGTTTTTTTGGATTTTTATAGTTACTTTGTTAACCATTTACTATAATAATACAAGAGGACATGGTAAAAGTTAAACTATTTAACTAAGAGTTAAATCTAGAAGATATGGTAAATATGGTGACCTAAACATGTCTAGAAACTATTTTATTAGAGTACTTAGACCCATACCCACCTTATATTCGATATAAAAAAATTTGGATCCATTGGAAACTGAAAATAATTTTATAATAAAATAATATTTCAAACTTTTCATAAAGTGACCCTCACCTCTCTTATAAAAGGGTACATCCTATTATCTCAAAATCACACCTCCATTGCCAGTTTTCCAGGCTAAGACTAGCTCAAATATCCTCCCAACATCCCTCAATTAATCCTACAGGCATTATCTTGAGCATAAAGCCAACCTAAGGAGCCCTTTTGTTCAAATCAAAAGGAAACACCAAAATAAGAGGTAATTATTTTATCACATCTTTCCAAGTTCTTTTCTTCTTCCGATTTCACTTTCATTGTTATTTCCATACCAAAATAATAACTCCAGTACCTTCTACATATTGTGATGTTATTATAAAAATGGTACACCCATACTCATTTTTCTATCCATCCTATGAATGATAATGTCACCATACATGCATACGTACGACTTACCATCTCCACACTGTGGTGTAATTTGTTATTCAACACTATGTTATTTCTACGGATACAATGATGAGTAATATTTATCTAAATAATAAAAATAACATTCTACTTTATCTGTAAAATTAATACACCATCCAATTACATTCCTTTTAATCATTAAGGAAATGATATCATCGCTTGTGGGTACGTACGGTTTACCGTCTCCACGATGCGATGAGATTCATTTTCCATGTTCACCATTAAATGATTATTATAAAAATATATATTATTATTAAGTATCTAATATATGAAATAATTATGATACTGGAGATATATATATGTACTTACATATATCTTATTCACTTACTTCTGTTTAATATGATATTAAAACAGAAACAACGTTTATGCGTACATACGGCCTACCGTCTCCATAAATAGTGTTTTATATTTCATATATCTATCTATTATACATCTTTATATTATAAATATATATTATATATAAATCATGTTTTATATTCTGGAATTACTTAAATCATTATCTAAATGATACGATCAAGAATAACAAGTTAAAACCTTTACTATAAAGAAAGCGATTAATACCCGAAAAGTTAATTTAACATGAAAATCATTATTAATTGTATAGTTTAAAGTAATAAATAAATCATGAATGATATAATAAATATGAATATGGTTCTGGAATAATTTATACCATTTTTTATATATCTATTAATAAAATAATTTCTACACCACTATTGTGTCATCATTAATGGTAATTATTTAATATCTAAGAATTATAAATAAATTTTTATGAATTAGGTATTATTTTATATTTCCAATAAATATATATGTTGATATTATCTCCTACTTATCAATTTAAAAAAATTAAAATATTTATATAAAATTAGATTGTGACATTTTGTCGCATTCATTAGTTTTTATTATATTCATGTCATATTCACTGGTAAGTGGCCATTAAGTGATTCCATTTATAAATATAAATGATAAGGGATTAATTTATTCCTCTAATATGATTTTAATATGTGTTAAGGTAATTTCATAATATTATTTTTACCTTTAATTTCCAGATTTACCATTAACCATGGTAATAAAAATAATTATCAAAGTTACTATTCATAATGCCCAAAAATAAAAGTATCATATTAACATAAATTGGACCAACTCATTCCATATATGGAAACCATTTTTAAATATTCAAAACATATAAATTTCAGCATATAAATTTACACTTAATCCCTTTTTTGAAATGAGAAAATGTGTTTTAAAAGACAAAATAGTACAAAATATTAAAATATTTTTACATCTGAATTTAATGTAAACATAATTCCAATGACCTAAATTGTATTAAATGGTAAAAATATAATGTATTTATACTTTTAAAACATTCAACAATATCATATAATAATATAAATTATTTCATTGACAAAAAATCAATTAAAATTTAACATATTTTTACTAATCATCAAAACATGAAGGTAATCAGAAAAATATTAGAAATTCATCCAATGTAAATTTTAATATTCCCCTTAAAAATAAAATTTTTATGTTTTCATATAAAACATAATAATTTATCAATATATCAATTTAAAATGGGTTTTCCCCTCCAAGGTGTATATTTGAACTTTAAAAAAAATATTTTATACCTAAAATACGTTTTTATTCATAGCCAATGACTAAAATATAAATTAGATGAATATCAAAAATATTTTATTTCATTAACAAAAGTAATTCATTAGAAAATAAAAATATCAAATTGATTAATTTTTTTTAGAAATAATTGATAGGCGAGGAATTCTCAATGCATATTCATAAGTTAGTTATCATTATTTCTACTAAACTAATGACAAGGATATAATGGTTATTTGATATTATGTGCATCTCACGGTTCATTTAAACCCATTATTGAGGGAAAATAGAGCTACTAAAGAATAAAATTATTTAAATACATTGTTTCATAAAAACATCTGGTTGTTACATTCTACCCCCCTTAATCTGAATTTCGCCCTCAAAATTCATCACTTGCAAACTAACAGATGAGGATACCACTACCTATTTGTTTCCTCAATATACCTTGTATATTCTTAAAAGTGGTGGTCCCTCCATAAAAATTTAACCAAGTGAGTGGTCCGATTTCTGATAACTTTTTCGCTACGATCTCGAATATCTATGAGTTATTCTTCATAAAAATTTTCTTATTCTACCAATACAACTTCTGATCATAGTACATGTGATGGATTTGGTATGTAAATTATCTGGAGAGATACATGGAACACATAATGAACTTGAGAGGGATTTGGTGGATGCGCCAATTTTTAATCATACTTCCCAACATGTTACAAAATTATAAAATGGACAAATATACCTTGGGCTCAGCTTTCCCTTCTTTTTAAATCTCACCAATCTCTTCAAGGTATATATTCGTAAGAACACCTTAACAACCACTTCAAAATCTGGGTCTTTTCTTCCGTTATCAACATAATTTTTTTTTCAACAACGAGTTTCTCTTATGTATTGTTGAATAGATATTACCTTTTCTGCCATTTCATCAATAATATTAGGTCCTAATATATTTCTTTCCCCAACTTCATCATAGAAAGATGGATTTATCCACTTATTTCCACATAGGAATTCATAAGAATCCATTTGAATACTAGAGTGAATGCTATTATTATAAGAAAATCCCACCAGTGGTATGTGTTGGTCCCAACCACCATTGAAATCAAAATATAATGATCTCAACATGTCTTCTACTGTTTGAATTCTCCTCTCAGACTAACCTTCTATTTCAGAATGATAAGAATTGATGATACATAACTCTGTATCCATAGAATGGTTAAGAATTTTCCAAAACTATGAGGCAAACCTTGTATCTCGATCGTATATTATGGAAATTTGTACTCCATGCAATCTTAACACTTCTTTTACATATATCCTATAAAGCTTTTCAAGAGTGAAATAATGTCTAATAGAAATAATTTGTGTCAACTTCAAAGGGAGATCAATTATAACCCATATTGCATTATGGAATTTAGAGGTTTTGGGAAGTCCTCCCAAAAAGTACATAGTGAGGTTTTCACATTTCCATTCTCTTATGGGTAATTGTTGTAACATCCCATTAATATTCTGTCTCGTATTCTTAACTTGGTGAAAAACCAAGCATCGATAGATATATTTAGCAATATCTCTTTTTATCCCATCCCACCAGAATTACTCATTCACATCCCTGTAAATTTTAGTGCTTCCAGGGTGAATAGATAATGAAGAACTATTAACCTCATCCAATATCTCCTTCATTAATTCTGGTATGGGTTGAATTAAAACCCTACTTATGAACATTATTATTCTATCACAATTCAAGTTTAATTAAAGAACATTTATCACCTTCTTTTCTAGCTCTACATCATCCTTTTTCACCTCATTAATATCCCCCTGTTTATATTGTAAAACATTCATTTGAGAGAGATAACATTTCTCCCATTCCATTAAAAATTTCAGATCCTTCCAATTCAGATCCATAAATATTGGATCTTTCATAATCCTCATCATGGCTAAGCTAGCATGGTATTTTCGACTCAAAGCATCAACAACATTGTTCACTTTCTATGGTGGTAATTTATTGAGAAGTTTTAATCATTAATAAACATCAACAATCTTATTGGGTGCATATTCAACTCCTTTTGTGTGAAAATATACTTTAACCTTTTATGATTAATATATATATCACACTTTTAATGATATAGATAATTCATCCATATCATTAATGAAAATAATACCACAGATATCTCCAAATCATGATTTGCGTAATTTCTCTCATGAATATTCAACTTCCATTATACAAAAACTAACACCATATCATTTTCAAAAGAAAACATCTTTTCCCCTTCTAGGATGCATCACTATTGATCACAAACCTTTCTCCACTACAAGGTAGTGTGAGCCCAGGTGCACTCACTAACCTTCTTTTTAGCCTTTTGAAAATATCTTCACATTTCAATTTCCAAATGAACTTATCTCATTTCCAATTAAACTTGGGGAGTGGATTAGATAATTGTAAAAAAATCATTCACCAAACGTCAATAATTTCCATCCAAACCAAGAAAACATTATATAACAGTTATAATTTTTGGTCTTGAATATCTTTCAGTAACCTCTATTTTTCCATGTTCTATTGATATACCATCTCTTGATATTATGTGACCAGAAATGAAAATTTATGAAGCCAAAATTATCCTTTCATAAGTTTGTCATAATTCTTCACCTTACTTAGGGCCTTCAAATAAAATTATCATGTGATCTTCTTGATATTTTTTTATAATTTAAAAGAAAAGAATATCATCTATAAAGACTACAAAAAATGATCAAGATAGTCTCTAAATACTCTATTCATTAGATCCTTGAATATAGTGGGAGCATTATTAAGGCCAATGTGCTTCACTATAAAATCACAGTGTCCATACCTTATACAGAATGTCATATATGGAATATCATCCTTTTTTACCATTAATAGTTGATATCCTAAACAAATATTGATCTTTTAAAAGTAATGAGCTCCATGTAGTTGGTCAAATAAGACATCAATTTGGGGAATATCATACCTTTTCCTGAGAGTGGTATTATTATGTTCTTGATAATCAATATATAGTCCCATTGATCCATCATTCTTATTAACAAAAAGAACAGGTGCTCCCCAATGTGATACACAAGTGAATATTAATCCTTTATCAATATTCTCTTGTATTTGCTTCTTCAATTCCTATTACTCGATTGGGGCCATTCTATATGGCTTATTTTAAATAGGCATAGCACTTGGTATGGGATCTATTGAAAACTCAATTACATGATTTCATGGAAGACCTGGAAATTATTCCGAAAAGACATCATCAAATTATTTCACAATGGGTGTATTCTTAATCATGAGTTTCTCCCTAACCATTTGAGATAAATAACCTTAATTAATAAGAATTATGACCCATAATATGGAAGAAATTTTTACTAAAAGGATATATTCATGGGGAAAAGAAACATATGATAGAGTGAGCTCAAATGCTCAATAAGGTAAAAAAATACAAACATAACATTTAAAATTCTTATCCTGTATATAAAAGATCAAAATACCATGTCATGGGATAAATCATAAAATTGATATGTAATCCAAATAGTCATAACCTAAGACATGAAATTTCGTGTCATACACACATAAGCACAGAAAATCAATTCATTTTAGTCAAGGCTCGTTTCCAAGACCATCATAGTGGACAAAGTCTGTTACTAAACCAATTTCACTCCTCGTTCTAGCCATATATTACTAAACTAGTTTTACATTCTTTCAAATAATGTCTATATCACGAGATATAAATCATTAAAAATGCATTGGAGGGATATATTGGTCGAAAACATATCATATTTAAATCATTCATACATGTTCCACCCAAAAAACGTAAATCATTCGTCATAGCATAACCTAAGAAATAAAATTGGTTTCTAAAACATCATTCCATCATAAAATATAATTCCATATTTAACACAATAAAATCATTGTAATAATATTTATATAAACATAATCATATTTAAAGAGTGTCATATTAGAACGAAAATAGTTTTGACAACACACTTGAACTTAATTCTAGAATAAAATATCCTATCTTCTTAAAAATGATTTCTTTTCTCAAAATTCAATTAAATTTTATAAAAAAATTAGTTGAAAATAAAAATGAATTGATGTAGAGGAATATTAGTGGAATTATGGAGTTAATAATACATAAACATATATTCATGTTGTATAATTTAAGAAAATTCTCCTCATACTTATACTGTAAAGTAAAAGAGCTCCTCAAATCGAATTATGACGAATGTTTTTCATCATTCCATTTAATAAAAATTCAATAAAGCATAAAATTAACATTAAGAAATGGTACAATAATAGAAATAACATTACATAACGAGGAATCATGGATGCAGATGATAAATATAACCCAGTAAATAATTATGTATAGGAAATCTATGATAAAAATGGGATTGAAAAATTATTCCTTACCATAGGTTTGATATCATTCATATGTTTCTGAACCTCTTATATAATGATTTGAATAATGTTATTGACTTTTTCCAGAATCATAATAATTTTTATGATATAATAAATTATTATATTATCATCTATTTTTTAGTGACATTTCATTGTCACTCATTATTCGGATATTAAACACTTTGTGTTCTTATGCAATATTTGTCAGATAAGTTCATGTTCCACTTCATTGGTTATAGTAAAATAACTTAAATAATTATATAAGGATAATATATATCATATTTATTTATTCAATTCAGGTATAGAATCATGATATAATGAAGATCATGTAGGATGAATAGCATCGCATCGTAGAGATTTTAGGTCATACGTACGCACGACTGTTGATATCGTTCCAAAAAATATTGAATGGAATTGAAATGGATAGTAAATAATATTTCAGAATTAGTATAATATTATAATAATCATATATTGTTATTATTTCCATGATTATAACCATCCAAATAAAGTGGTGGAGAAAAATATAATACACTACAGCGTGGAGACGGAAAGCCATACGTATGAACCTGCAGTGATTTCATTATATATATGATTGATTGAAGATGAAATATGATTTTCTCATATTTATAATAACATATAAATATGTGACTGATGCTGATATTATTACTTTATAATGAAACAACAAATTAAGTAGATTTAGAAGATGAAATATGTTTGAATGAATCAGTAGAATTGGTTACCTCTTCCTTGACGTGCTTCCTCTAAATCTCTTCTTAGGGAACTAGAGATGGCATTGAAAGATGACCAGAAACACTATAATGAAAATAAGCAAGTTAAGAAGGAAAAATATTAGGTAATGATAAATCACTAATGCTCAAAATGAAGTGAAATTTGAGGGATATGGTTCTCTTTTATAATTGATTTGAGGGGTACTTTTGGAAACTCAATAATTAATAATTTTTAATAAAATCATACACTACCCAAAAACCTCCAAAATGTCCCAATTTTGAAGATGAGATGATATAGTGTGGTAATATCATCGTCCAATAAATTTTGGACAATTTATGTTTTTAATTTAAACCATATCATTATAATTGACACTTAGTTATTCTATTGAATTTTAACTGTTGTAATAAAATTCTAAATTTATAATGGTTATAAAAATTTTATTATATGGTGTTAATTGAACATAAATGGATATTGAATGATATTTTATATACTATAATTATCACTATGTAAATTTTAAATATTTTTATGATTTTTGACTAATTTAATAAAATGTTATTTTCATAAAATATCAATATTGTCAATTTTGACACTATTCATTTTTTAGACTACAAATAAAATCCATAAAGAAGATAAATTTGAACCAAAATATTTAATGCACTGCTAAAATTTCATATTATCCTAGAAAACATGTACCACATTAATTAATTCATATGATATTTCTTTTAATATTTTTAATAACCTTTTTTTATATTTTTATTAATAAAATAATTTCAACATCACTATTGTGTCATCATTAATGGTAAATATTTAATATATAAAAATTGTAAATAAATTTTGATTATATAGGTAATTTTATTATCATTATAGATACTATATATACTCAATATTATCTCCTATTTGTAGAAATATAAAAATTAATATACTTATATAAAATTAGATTGAGACATTTTTTCACATTCATTAGTTTTTATTATATCCATGTCATATTCATAGATAAGTGCCAATTAAGAGATAATATTTTGAAATATATATGATAAGGGTCAAATTTAATCATAAAAAATGATTTTTTTAGGTGTTAAGGTAATTTTATAATCTTATTTTACCTTTAATAACATGATTTAACTTTAACTATGCAAATAAAAATAATTACAAACGTTTATATTCATAATGCTCAAAAAATAAGAAACCTATTAACATAATTTCTACCTACTGATTAAAAGTATGGAATCCAATTTTAAAAATTCAAAACACATAATTTTCAATAAATAAATTTAAAATAAATGTAGTTTTTGAAATGAGAAAATGAGTTTTAAATGATAAAATATTGCAAAAGATTGAAATATTTTTACATCTAAATTTAATGTGAAATTAATTCCAATGACTAGATTATATTAAATAGTATAAATATATTCTATTTATACTTTGAAACCATTCAATAATATAATTTTAATATATAAATTAATTCATTGAAAAAGTTTATTTTCTTTTAAAATTTAGAATATTTTTACAATTCATCAAAACATGAATGTTATTAGAAAAATATTAGAAATTCATCCAAAGAAATTTTAATATCCTGATTAAAAATAATAGGTTTATTTTTTTCATATTAAACTTATTAATGTGTCAAAATATGAATTTAAAATGGCTTCTCCATTCATAGGTACAAATTAAATATTTAAATAATAGGTTTTATACATCAAATGGAGTTTTATTCATCGCATATGACTAAAATATCAATTGGATGAATATAAAAAATATATTATTTCATTAAAAAGATTAATTAATTAAAAAATAAAAATATATAAATGATTTATATTTTAAAAATAATTGAAACCCAATGAATTCTTATTGAATTTTCATAAGTTATTTATCATTATTTCTGCTAACAAAATGACTATGCTATAACTGTAATTTTAAACTAAGGGAATATCACGCTTCGTTTAAAATAAATATTTCTTGGAATTAATGCTACAGAAGAATAAAAATTATATAAATAAAATATTTCATAAAAACATCTTGGAGTTACAGTGATGGCCAGAGAAATTATTGGTTTACCTCCATCTGGGATGGAAAGTGGTCACTGATGGGAGTTCTAGGATTACCTCCAGAAGGTCTGGGAAGTGGTCCCCAATGGTAGTTTCTAGGATTACCTCCTATTGGGCTATATATTGGTCCCTGATGGATGTTTTTGGGTTTACCCTCTGGCTGCTCTGGGAAGTAGATCCTCGTCGACTTGTGACACACCCTCTCCACTTTGTGACTGTGACGAGGCGGGCTATGACGTACCTATGGACTCAAGAAGAATAGGTATGGTTTTCAAACCAATACGTATCCTTATGACACAACCTAATACCATGAAGGTGAGACAGTGCTTCCCAAGAAGATAGTATCATGATGTTGTGAATCAGTCCTTTTGATTTTTAGTTCTGAGCAGACATGTGGGATGCTGGGCTTCATTGGTGGTTACTTTTGGGACTATTGGATACTTACATTCTTGGGCTGGGTTATGATATAAATATCTCTTAAATCTCTAATTTGGGATTATTTGGATGAGAATGTATATATATTTCTATCCTATTTTAGTCCCAACTCATTGGTTTTTGGTTAATCTCGTTCAAGGAGAGATGAAGATGTGTAAGGTATGTTATGTAATTTTCCTTGTCTGGATTATCATGGCTAGATGAGTCCACTCTCCTACAATAGGTATAGAGGGTTCAAAAATAATTCCATATTCTGATAATTTATTTATTTATGTGTTTGGATGAGCTTCCTTCACTCTCTTGTTGGGTTGAGCTTCAATACTATTACTATACCTTTCCCTATCTACTGTTTTCCTCTTTCAAGTATCACTTATGGCTCACCCTTCTCATTTTTAGGGTGTCCTATTGAGTAATTTCATACTTACCCCTGCAAGGGATTTTCCGTCATATGTCATGCCTTATGCAGATGATAGACATGTTGATCTTGATATCATATAAGTATAGGGATATAGGTGCTTGGACTGTGTACGGTGGTCGGAGATTGGGATCCAGGAGTGGGGCTCCATCAGTTATTTAACATTTCGATTTCATCTTTGTTGTGGAATGTTTCAGGTTGGGTGTTTATTTTTTCCCCCTCTTTTCAATTTTATTGTACCAAGCTTATACTGTTTAGTAGTTCTTTCATTTTCAATTATTTAAAGCAGTGTTATTTTTTTTTCTTTCTGTCTACACTATTGCATTGAGTTCTCTTTGTGTGCGTGTGTATAGTTTCTTAGTAAAAGGCCTGCCCAAGTTTGTTATACCTTTTTCACTAGTCAGCACCACTGGCATATAGAGGTGGGCATGGGGTAGTTTCTGATCGAACTCATCATGGGTCAGGTCATGATATTTTGAACATATTTTTAGTAAGAAGAAACTAGGGAAAGAAATTATTAACCCAATTTCCATTCTTTGGGTTTATATTAAAATGTATTGATTATGTCATACTATGTTTATTTTACAAATGAATTTTTATTATATTATTTTTTATTATGTTGATTTACAGTGTGTGTACATATTATATTCTTTTAATAAACTCTCACTTCCAATATATGATACTTTATGGGATTCATTTTAAAAAAATCCTTTTTAAGTTATTCTCCATTATTTCATTGGGAATGATTGGTATGATGAAATTATTTTTGTTTATGATTATGTAATGGTTCTTTTCTATTGTTTATGATGAATGATGGAACCTATATATCCATCCAATACATTGGGTATGTGTATTTTGGAGTTCGGTCGTGTGGTTACTCCAAGTGTAATTAGATGGTTACAACATAGGGTTTCCATGAGGGTTAAATTTTATGATAGTCATTAGGGTTACAAATCATAAGGTAGCTATGAAGGTTACAATATTAAGTATTGTAACATCCTGAATCAGGGTTCCACCCAAAGGTGGCATGTAATCGATAGGTCACATGACCTCAAGCTCATTTCCCAAAACACCAGAGGTTTTCGACTAGCAGCGAGGGAAAATGTCTCATAATTGGGAATCTATGAGTTCATTAGAAGAGTATACATAGCGTAATAAAAAATAATAAACAAAAGTGGAAGAAGTAATACCATACAATAAATTAACCAGAAAAATGATGATAATAATATAAAAATTGTAGAATATATAAAAATGATGCATGTCACATGTGTCATGGAAAGAATCCAAACAAGTCACAATGCTGGAAATACAATACCAAAAACAAAGTAGGGAAAAGCAATATTCTACAACTGCATCACAAGCCTCAACATTTTACCATTCTCTCCACTACAACAGCAATCAAGTACCTGATTAAGAAGGGAGACTGCCTCTATCTTTACCTGAAACCATATAATCTATTTATTTACAAATGTATGACCCAAACAGGGTGTGAGAAGAATCCTAGTAGGAAACCACCAAATGATATGTGCCTAACTGTCTATTAATCTATATAATAGGTAATATACAGTAGTGAATTAATAAACTTAGAAGTAATCAAAGTAAACTATCCTACATTTTTCAATTACATTCATTTACATTCGTTAATTATTAAATACATTGAATAATGAAATATCAGGATCTTTCTTAATCTCTATAAACCCTATGTAATAGTAAAATAGATGTCTTATAAGACCATTTCAGAAATCTATTAAGACTGAGTCCAAGAATGTGTTTTGGCTTGGTAGACTCGTCAAAATAATTACATCAATCAAAATAAACCATTTGGGGATGTTTTCACAGTCTATCCCCTTTGGTTTACCATATCATTAATTTAATAAATAATCACCCTCTAGGAAATCTCACACAGTCTACCCACTTTTTTACCACATAGCAGTAATCATTTACAAATAACCACTTGGGAAGATCTCACTGTAAATACCCCCTTTGTCTTCATAGAAACTATATAATAAAATGACCACTCGGTATCTCTTGTGGTCAATTACCTAGGGTCTAGAATACATTTTATAAAGACCCTTTGGTTAGCTCTCACAGTCTAACCCCTCTGTTCTATGACCACCTGATAGCTCTCACGGTCAATACCTATGGGTCAACATAACAACAATTCATACGTTAATGACTCCATCTTAAACAATTCATGGCTTCGAAACAAGGTATGCCCCCAATGGAAACCTAGCCCAAACGGCCATAAACAGTCAATCAGGGGAACACACCCATGGGTTGTCCCATAACAAGGTATTAAAACCTTATGAATAATCAATTACCCTTTATCAAATAATAAAAACATATAAGGTATTTAATTGGGTCAAATTACCAAATACACAATACCCCAAATATGGGTATTCATCACTTTAATCATATATAATCCAAAGACAATCAAAGAATGACACAAACCACATACCTTTATTTTGTATGATCATCAATCTAGAATGATGGCCCATGAATCGGACTAGAATGATGTGGATATACAAAAATGGTAAAAACAACAATCCTTAAAAAAACCTACAAAGGAGGCGGAATTAGGAAGAAAGACTCCGGGGAAAGAGATAACTCACTGGTGTGATTACAATGCACCTGACGACATCTCGATCAATGCTCAGGTGAAGAACCGGGAGGATCTCGATGTTCTTTGTCATTTTGTCTCTCTCTTGTATGAACCAAGGGGAGAATATGGTGTTTATCGACATTCGACATGACCCCACAACAATATATATAATAAAAAGAATAGTACACTGCGTGTTCCCTTAATGTACATGTCATGTACTAGCCTCAACTGTCCCCCACCTTAGGCGGTCTTTCAAGTCACCTAAACATCCATGTACTTGGTCATTACACGGCTAGTATACGGCTACTCGTAGCATCCTTGTACACCATGTGTACTCAAATGTACATGTTGTGTACTTAGAAAATTTCCCATTTCATCCTTTTTCCTAAAAAAACTGAAATAAATATGCATACATGAAATAAAGATCTAGGTTCTTACAAACGTCCCCCGTTAAAGAAATCTGTCCCAGAATTTCCCTTTCAAATGTGGTAAAGGAGAAAATTCAAACAACATTTTCCACTGTGATCATACGTCAGCATCCCTCTCCCAAGTATCATCATGTACTCACTCATGCAACCATAAAACCCATACCAGATGAACATACTAGCCATGGAGAACCATCGTGATGTGATCCAAAATATAAATAGGGCTCTCCTTGAAGGATGAATTCACCTCCAACTCAACCTCCTTAGGTGGAAAAGTGGGAGACATGTCTTTAAAGTAATAAAGTAGCTACGAAACATGGAAGACATCGTGAATAGCTTGATACCACTGAGGTAAATGTAACTGATAGGAAAACAACCCTACTCTCTCCATAACCTCAAACAACCCAACGTATCTCGATGAAATCTTTCCCTATATAATAATCCTCATCTATCGCAACCACGGTGAGACACATAGAAAACCTATTCTCTAACCTCAAACACCAGATGTCGTCTCCATCGATTAGCATAAAATTTATGCCGAGACTATACATTTTCCTTCCTATTCTGAATCAACACCACCTGTTCTGTGGTCTCCTGGACAAGAAGAAGTCCCAACATAGCTGCCTCACTTGCCTCTATCAATCATTGGGGGGATCATCCTGACCTACTATACAAAGCCTCATAAGGTTCCATCTAAATCGTCTCCCGAAAACTATTATTGTAGGAAAACTCCACTATAGGTATGTGTCTCTCCAAAGAGACCCTGAAATCCAGGTCGCATTCTCATAGCATATTCTCAAATACTTGAATCATACGCTTAGACTGGCCATCATTCTGAGGATGGTATGTTATACTCAAAAGTACATTTGAACCCAAATCCCTATATAGACCCTAATAGACACGAAATGTATATCGGGCATCCCTGTCTAAAATTATAGAGCATGGAACCCCATGAAAAGTAAAATATTTCAAATGTACAACCTTCAAATATCATAAACATTGAAGATTTATTTAACCGGTATGAATAGTGAATCCTTAGGGAGTCTTTCAACAAAAAACCAAACCACATCATTCCCTAGAGGCAACCTCGACAAACCCATCACAAAATACATCATGACATCATTCCATTTTTACTCGGGAAAGGGTAACTACTGTAAAATCCATGGTATTCAATGATGATTTTCCTTCACCTAGTGATACGTGGAACATCTCATAATAAAACCAGCTGCATCCCTCTTCATACCTGGCCACAAATATTGATACTGTAGATCTTGAAACACCTTGGTGACACCAGGATGAACATCCCAAAATGAGGAACGAAAATCTCACATCAAATCCTCAATATTTCTGTCGAAACCCATATGCATCCATGAAAGTGCAAGATCTCATCATTCTCTACGGTCCACCCAAGGGTAGGGTCCTCTCGTAACACACTATCCTTTATGACTAGTCCCTCATAATCTAATAGGTGTGTCATTCTCACCAGATCCAAAAGTGTAGAGGTAATAACTATTGAAGAAAGAAATATCTGTCCTTCTGTGTCCTGCACCTCTAGATGCATATTAGAGAATATATCCATAAGCTACCACTCACTAATGTCCTTTTTAACTACATGTATCTGATTCCTCCTTCTCAACGCATCAGCTACTAGGTTGCCTTTCCCTGTCATTTAGGTAAGCTCAATGTCAAAATATTGAAGGTACCCAACCCACATTTACTATCTTAAATTCAGATCGCGCTGATTATATATATACGTGAGACATTAGTTGTTACTGTTTATCACAAAATGATCTCCCAAAATATAATGTCTCCAATAAAGAAAATGATTCACAACTAGATCCAACTCGACATCGTGCATCAGTTAATTTCTCTCATATGTCCTCAACTGTAATGAACCATACGCAACGACTCCTTCCACCTATATACGCACTACTCCAAGACAGATACCTGATGCATCAAAATAAATGTTGTAACTCTTACATGTCATTGGAAAAACCAATATTGGAGTTGAAGTTAATCTTTTTTTCAGCTCCTGAAAGACTGGATCACAGGAATCTGTCCACAAGTACATAGAGACCTTCTTAGTCAGGCATGTCAATGGTGCTTCTAAGAACGAAAATTCTTTTATAAAGTGCCGGTAACAACAAGTGATCCCAAAAAAATACCATACCACAATGAAGTTCTTCAGTTAATCCTAGGAAAATACTAATCTCAATTTCTCTAGGTCTACTGATACTCTTGTCTCTGAGATGAAATGACCCTTGAAGTGAATCTAGTTCATCAAAAAGTGGAATTTTGAGAGCATAACATATAACTAATGCTCTGTCAATTTACTCAATATAATCTCAAGATGGGCGGAATGCTTTTTTCCAGTGTGATAGTACACTAATATATCATCCACAAAGACCACCACAAAAGAATCCATGTAAGGATGCAAAACATAGTTCATCAGTTCCATTCGTCACTTTCGTGAGAACAAACAACATAACCAAATACTCATATATAACATACCTGTTCCAAAAGGCAATAAGAGGTAAATATACTTCCCTAACATTCCACTGATGATAACTAGATCTCAATTCAATCTTCAGGAACACCTAGTCTACTCGAAGAAGATCAAAGTTATCATCAATCCTCAGCAAGTGATATTGGTTCATAACCTTCAGCTAGTTCAACATCCGATAATCCACACAATGTATGAGGGTTCCATCTGTATTCTTTGAAAAAAGGATGTAACAATGTAAATCCAGAGCCACTCAACTGGTGCCCAGTACCCGGTTCGCCACATGAACTCTAGCGCATTTCCCCAAATGCCAGAGGCTACCGACTAGCAGTGAGGGCCTTGGTGAGTCATTGGGGAAACTATTCCCTCATTTCGTAAGGTATACAAAGTATAGGAAATAACAGTCTATAGAGGAAGCAGTAAACAACATACAATAAATGAAACTAAATAGCCGAAACAATGTCTAATAAAAAAATGATGAAAATGATGCAGCAGGTACAGGTATCTAAGGAATGTAGCAAACACAACAATGTACTGAAATACAAGTAAGAAAAAAGTACTAAAAGTAATCAACAACTCCAGTAGTATCGCAAGCCTAGGATCAGTCCTATTCTCTCCATCTCCAACCAGAAATCATGTACTTGATGTAGAAGGGTTTTAATCCCTATCCACACCGGCATCCATAAACCTGTTTGGTCCGAAAAGCAAGACCCAGATAGGGTGTGAGACTAATCCCAGTAGGAAATCGCCACATGATTTGTTCCCTACTTTCAGTAAGTAATTTACAAAAAGTAAATGAAATAAATGCAACAGAGAAACAAGAGTACACTAAGTAAAAAATCTTACAAATCTCCATTCATATTTACATAGTAATTTAATTCAGTCATCTAATTATCACCAAAGGAATCTAGAAACATGTCTATATTCCCAAAGCATAGAATGTAACACAACATGTATCTCAGAAGAATACCAAAACTACAAGCAGTACGAAAACGCTTGTTCTTTGCCTTGGTGGACTCATCACAACCAACCAAACAATATTCACACTGACTCTCTGGGTGGCTCATACTGGAAGAGCCCTACAGTAAAGTAATCATAAAAAGGCACATACACTCTGGGAAGCAGTCACCGTCAATTCCCCTATGGTCTTACAATGATAGGTATAGACTCTCTGAGGATGCACTTATGTATAATTCCCCAAATAATCCCGATACGTAACTAAGGACACTCTGAGGAAGAACAAATTCCAATTCCTATAGGTCCTACAAATGATACTAATTTATAACAGACTCTCTAGAGAAGCCCTTAATCATCAATTCCCTCTTTCGTCTACCGCACCAGGTTCACACAGCCCTGAGCAGTCTAGTTGTGCGTAATCGACTGTCAGCAGCCCTAAGTAAGTTCAAAAAATACATTCTAATAGTTAAAATTCATCAAAATCATATAAATAGTAGGCAATACATGCAATAAATTAACTCAAGGCTAGAAATCAATGCACCATGGTATGACTCACAGGCAACCTAAGCCAAATGGCGTTAAACAGCCAAAAAAATGGAAAGACCCATGGGGTGATCCTCAAAAATGCTAACAAGAAATCATTAATCATCTAATAACCTCAAGCATATAGTCAATCTAAGGCAGACAATAATACAGGTTGAAAACCCTAACCTGAGATACCTGATACCTGGGAATCTGACACTTTTTGCACAAAAACTCAGACACATTCAACGTAGGGAAGAAAACCACCTACCTTGATCCTAGGAGATATATATACTAGAACATCAGTATGTGAATCGTCCTAGAATGTAGAATATATGCAAAAACCTCTAAAACGTTCGACCTTAGAAAACGCTCATAAGAGAAAGAATAAGGAAACGTGGCAAAGGAAGAACCAAGAACTCACCGATGTGATTCTACTGCAACTGACATCATTCGATTTGGATAACTTTTGACGGATCAGCGGCTCGGAGAATATTCGTCCTCCGTGAACGCTCTGGACATAATTAGGCAAAGGAGAAGACAGAAATAGGGATTAGACGCGACCCTGGTCTGTTTAATGAAATAAAAATAATAGTACAGGGTGTGTACTTCATGAGTACATGGCGTGTACTTTCATTTTCTATACACCGCATTAAGCGGCCTCTAAATCACCCATACACACCGTGTTTGTGGCCCGGACATGGCCAACACATGGCCTCGGGTGGAAATCAGAGTACATGGCATGTACTTATAAAGTACATGACATGTACTTAGAAAATTGACAAATTTTCCTCTTTCCCCAAAAACTACCAGAAAAGGAAAAACATACCTGAAACAAAGATCCGGGTTCTTAAAAACATCACCCCTTAATGAAATTTATCACTGAATTTCCCTAACATGGTGGCGAAAAAGAATCCTCGAAAAACTCTGGCCACTATGATCTCATATCGGCCTCCCTCTTTCAAGTATCATCTTGCACTCAGTCGTGATGCCACAACACCCATACCAGTGGAACAGATCATCCCCGGAGTACCTTTCCACTATGATCAACAGCCCTGATATAATGGTCCTCTAATGATGCATCCTGGTCTAGCTCAACCTCCTTGGGTTGAAGGACATGAGACAGGTCTGTGAAATAGTGTCGAAGCTGAGAAACATGGAAGACGTCGTGCATAGCCTGGTACATCTTAGGTAACTACAACCTATAAGAAACTATACCAACTCTCTTTAGAACCTCAAACATCCTGATGTGTCTCAGTGAAATCTTACCCTGCCTCCAGATCCTCTTGTGTCCCAATCTCGGGGTAACACGTAGGAAAACCTGACTCCGACCTTGAACTGAAAAGGTCGTCTCTGATGATCAGTAAAAGATTTCTGCCGAGATTGTGCAGTAGCCATCCTTTTCTGAATCAACTCCACCAGTTCTGTGGTCTCCTGAACAAGATGAGGTCCCAACATAGCTGCCTCTCCTTCCTCTAGCCTACACAAGGGTGATCGACATGGCCTACAATACAAAGCCTCGTAAGGTTCAATATGAATAGTTTCTTGAAAACTAGTATTTTAGGTAAACTCCACCTGAGGAATATGTTTCTCCCATGAACCTCCAAAATCAAGGATGCATGCTCAAATCATGTCCTCTAGCACAAGTATTGTGCGCTCTTACTGGCTATCTCTCTGAGGATGGTATGTGGTACTCAGCAGTACCTGTGTACCCAAATCCCTCTGTCGCCCTTGCTAGAAATTTGATGTAAAGAGGGCGTCCCTGTCTGAAATTATAGTACATGGAACCCCATGCAATCATACAATCTTACGGATGTAAAACTGTCTAACCTCATCGACATCGAAGGTCTCCTTAATCGGCAAGAAGCAAGCAACCTTCATGAGCCTGTCAATGACAACCCATACAACGTCATTACCACGAGGTAATCTTGATAACCCTGTCATGATGTCCATCGCGACACCATTCCACTTCCACCTGGGAATGAGTAGCTACTGTAAAAGCCATGCTGGTCACTGGTGCTCTGCCTTCACCTGTTGATAGGTGGAACATCTCATGACAAAACCAACAACATCTGTCTTCATACCTAGCCACCAATATTGGTGGTGTAGATCATGATTCATCTTGGTGACTCCAGGATGAACTGGCCAAACTGAGGTATGGAAGTCTCGCATTAGCTCCTCGCGTATATCTGCTGGAACCCATACACATATTTGGAAACGCAAGATGTCATCCTTGCCTACGGTCCATCTGGGAAGAGGGTCCCCTCCTGATATGATTTCCCATAGGACTAATCCTTCAATGTCTGATAGCAGCCTCATTCGAACTCAGTCAATAAGGGTAGAGGTAATAGGTACAGAAGAGTGAAAATTATGAACTTGTTTGTCGTGCCCCTCCAAATGTATTTTAGAGAACTGACCCATAAGCTGCCACTCACTGTTGGCCTCCTGAACTGTCTGTATCTGTGTCCTCCTGCTCAGTGCGTCTGCCACAACATTGCCTTTCCCAGGCATATAAGCAAGCTCAAAATCAAAATACTATAGGTGCTCAACCCACCTCTGATGTCTCTAATTCAAGTCACGTTGCGTGAAGATATACTTGAGGCTCTTGTGGTCAGTATATACCACAAAAAACTATAACAAAAGATAATGTCTTGAACAATGAAAATCATGAACAACTACAGCCAACTCAAGGTCGTGCACAAGATAATTCCTCTCATGTGGCCTCAACTTCCAAGATCCATATGGAACAACATGATCCTCCTGCACAGGAACTGCTCCAATATAGATGCCAAATGCATAACAGAAAACTGTATAACTCATACCAGGCTCCGGAAAAACTAGAATAGGTGCTTAAGACAATCTCTCCTTCAGCTACGGAAAGGCTGAATCACAGGCTTCCATCCAAACATACTTCACCCCCGTCTTAGTCAAGCTTATTAGTAGTGATGATAAGTGTGAGAAGTCTTGTATAAACAGCATGTAGTAACCATCTACCCCTAATAAACTTCTTACCTCGAAGACATTCTTCGGCTTCTCCCAGGTAACTGTTTCTCTTACCTTCTCTAGGTCTACTGATACTACTATCTCTGAGATGACATGACCCAAGAAGTGAATCTCGTCCATCCAAAAGATTCACTTTGAGAGCATATCATATGACTGATGCTCCCTTAGTGTACTCAAAACGATCTCAAGATGGGTAGCGTGGTCGTGTTAACTGTGATAGTACACCAATATGTCGTCTACGAAAACCACCACAGAAGAATCCATGTAAGGATGGAAAACTCTGTTCACAAGTGCTGTGAAAACTGCTGGCGCATTAGTGAGACCAAACAACATAACCAAATACTCATATAGAGAAAACCTGCTCTGGAAGGCTATAAGAGGTATATAAGATGGTCTCACAGGAAACTTATGGTAGCTGGATCTCAAGTTGATCTTTGAGAACACTCTGGATCCTCGAATCTAATCAATGAGATCATCTATCCATGGGAATGGATATCGGTTCTTAACCGTCAACCGGTTCATCTTCCGATAATCCACAAAAAGTCTATGTGTGTCATCTTCCTTCTTCGCAAACAAGACAGGTGAACCCCAAGGAGAATTACTGGGTCGGATGAAACCCCTTGCCTCCAACTCCTCCAACTGCTTCTTGAGCTCATGAAACTCAGGTTTAGCCATCCTATAAGGAGGAATGGACACTAGTTCTGCTCCTGGCACAAGCTCAATAGAAATTTCTACCTCTCGCTCCGGAGGAAAACCTGAAATGTCTTCTGGAAAGACATTTGGAAAGTGATTAACCCCTATAGGAAAATCTATCTGAGAAGTCCCATGGTCATCTAAATATATACTAGCAATCTGGACTATAACACCACCCAACCCATGATGCTCGAGTCCATCTCTGCTCACCTGGACATCCTATTCACCCTTGTAAAGAAAAGATCCACCCTCTAGTGATGTAAAACTCACCATCCAGCGATTGCAATCAATAGAGGCCTGGAAGGGAACCAACAAGTCCATCCCGAGAATGACATCATATCCTATCATTTCCAAAACAAAGAGACTCCACGAAAAATGCTACCCACCAACCCCAAGGGGGAAGTCTAAGAACTGATGCATGCTAGCAGTTCTAATTCTCGAGGGAGTGTCTAGAATCATCATATCCTCTGAAGTATAAACATTAAGTCTATGTCATTCCACAGTATGCACAGAAATAAAGCTATGAGATGATCTCGTATTGAAAAGTGTAGAGGGTAAAACTGAGGCTACTACAATCATACATTGAACTGTGGAAGGTCCAGGATCCTGCTCCTATTAAATCTTCTCTACCGCAAAAGTTTGGCCTGAACCACGAACCTTTGTAGCAACTTGAGATCCCTGAGCTAACCCTCCCGGAGCATGACTGCTGCATCCACGACCTCTACCCTAGCCTGAAAAAGCTGAAGAACTCTATCCCCCAGTTTACTACAGAACTGGTAATCCTGATCTGGTACGCGGAGTAGAAACTGATCCTCCTTCACTAGCTGCTAGAAGATGAACCTGGCAGAAACATTGCAGATGACCCATATTGCCGCATGATTGGCACTCCATTGGGTCTCTCAGGCACTGAGGCTTCTTATGCACGTTTTTCCCACACTTATACCACACCACTTGGTTTCCAGAAGGAAGATCTCATCTACTAGAAGGAATGCCTTGCTTCCTCGAGTCACCTCATGTAGACTCTCAGTGGCGCTTCATGTCGTCTACCTGAAAAGATTCCGCCCAAGAAGTTGAACCACCCTGGTCCACAGCTCCAGTCAGCATCAGTTTTCTCACTGTGAATTGGACCTGGTTGACTATTAGAGTAATATAAGTCAACTAGAAGATGTTCACTTGTGATCTCATTTCCGGTCTGAGGCCTTCCTCGAACTTCCTTGCTAAAAACAGCTCATCATTCCCCAGAACGAGAGTGAAAATCATTAACTCTATGAAATGTGAGGAAAACTCCATAACAATGAGAGTACCATGTTGCAGGTTTATGAACTCTCTGGCTTTGTCAGCCCTCAGTGTCTCCGAGTAGAAGTAGTCGTAAAATGTACGTTGGAACTTGTCCCAAGCCATAGCCTATTGAATCCCTGCCTGCGAAACCACATCCCACCATATCGTGGCAGAATCTCGTAGTATATAAGTTGTGAGATTCACTCTCCTCTCTGGAGGCATCTCCAGGTGCCTGAAGAAGGATTTCATGGCTTCTATCCAGGAATCTGTAGCCTATGGTCCTCCATCCCCTGTGAACATGGGAGGATGCTGCTACTAAAAAACCCACATCAGCTCAGCCATAGACGGGGCAGGATGCTGATCTCCCAAGATGGTCTGCATGAACCTCATGAAACCCTCTCTGAACTAAGTGTCGGAACTAGTGTATGGAATCACTGTAGGTGCCATGTCCAGAATGATAGTTGGAACTACTGGTAGTCCCTGGTATGTTGTATCAGGTGTGAGGTCACTGCCTGGTTCCTGACGTGCAACGAGAGGACATCATGGTGCCATAGCTCTAAAAAGTCAAAATCACACCTTCTTTAACAATGAACAATGTTTCAACATAAGAGAGTAAAATGGAACAGGAGGGAAAAACTATAAAATTCTAGAAAAACATGACTGCACGGCGTGTTAGTACCACTACATGGCGTGTTTTTCGGAAATTTTACCATGGGCGTGTACCTTGGCCATACATGGCTGTGTAAACCACCTGGCTACACAGCGTGTTCTCAAACTACATGGCATGAACTAACCCTCTTTCTCCCTGCCCGATCTCTACTACCTGGCTAGGAATACGGTCTATCCTAGTAGGAAACTACATGGTGTGTTTGTCCACTACATGGTGTGTCCTTAAGATTTTTCCCCTGTCTGTGTCATTGGTCACACAGACTGGTACACGGACCACTACTACACGGTGTGTCAACGTGGTACACATCGTGTTTCCCTGCAGATTTTCCCAACCCATGTATTTAGCTACACGGAGTGGTCACACAGCTCCCCTATGACAAAACTACACAGCGTGTTCAAAGGAGACACGACGTGTACTAGACATGCCTTACCTGGCCTGTGTTGTGAGCGACGCGGCCTGACACATGGCCGACCCGACATGGCATGTTCCAGATGGACACAACGTGTACTTGAAGGAAACCCTCGTCCCATGTTTTTCATGACACGGCTGGATACCCAATTCATACTACATGGTGTGTAAACTAGTACTCGGTGTGTTCCTACAAGAACATTCACAACCCCGTGTCGTTGTCCACATAGTCAGTGACACAACTAAAAACTACACAACATGTATTCATGATGTACACACCGTGTATTCTGGTTTTTTCTTGACATTAGCCTCAGAACTGCACCGGAGCCCAGAAAACACAAATAACAAAAATTTATGTGCCAAATTCTGATCTTTGGGGGCTAATACTCCCTGCGAGTCAAAGCATGGCATCATAACAATTCATATAACATCTAAATAGTATAACAAACTCACGACCCACCAAATTCTAATCCTAGATGGCCCATAACACATCTAAGACCAAAGGTTGGAATCCATGATAAATAATATCTAAACTAATGATACCCTATCAACATGGCAGGTATTCTATCAGAGTAGCTATCAAAATAGAATGCATCATCATTCACAAATTCTATCACAACAGCATGAAAATTCTAATGAAACCTAGATGGCATGGAAAAATGAATGACATGTGATTTTTTAACAAGTGCCTATATGATGAATGAGATGGAATACCCTCATTTCATCTGGTTGCAACAAAATAGAACCACAATCTTATAAACAGTAACATCACAAAACATGTGCACCACCCAACGGTGAAATCAAGTAAACTGTAATAGTTGCAAAACTTCAAAATTGCAACATTTGATGTAATCTAGCTTTTTCCCTATATAGGGGTTCTAGAACTCTCGGGCATAACTATTTACCATTTACATATTCTGTCTTATCCCTGTATAATGTCTTTAAATAGTAAGTCAATAGAAAAGGAAACAACACCTTTGATACCACTTTGTAACGAACCGAATACGAAGCCACTCAACTAGTGCCTCGTACCCGGTTCACCACATGACCTCAAGTGAATTTCCCCAAACTCCAGAGGCAGCCGACTAGCAATGAGGGCCTTGGTGATTCATTGGGGAAACTATGCCCTCATTTGGTAAGGTATACAAAGAGAAGGAAATAACAGTCAATAGCGGAAGCAGTAAACAACATACAATAACTAAAAATAAACAGTAGAAACAATGTATAATATAAAAATGATGAAAATGATGCAGCAAGTAAAAGTATCTAAGGAAAGAAGTAAAGACAACAACGTACTGAAATACAACTATGAACAAAGTACTAAAAGTAAACAACAACTTCAGTAGCAACGCAAGCCTAGGCTCAGTCCTGTGCTCTCCAGCTCCAACCAGCAATCATGTACCTGAAGTAGAAGGGACACAATCCTTATCTGCACCTGCAACCATATAACCTATTTGGGATAAAAAGAAGAACCCAAATAGGGTGTGATACTAATCCCAGTAGGCAATCACTACATAATCGGTGCCCTACTGTCAGTGAGCAATGTAGCAAAAGTAAATGAAATAAATGCAGCATAGAAACATGATTTCACTAATTAAAGAATCCTACAAATCTCCATTCACATTTATTTAGTAATTTAATTCAGTCATTTAATTATCACCTAAAGAATCTTGCAACTGCTCTATATTCCCAAAGCATAGAATGTAACACAACAGGTATCTCAGCAGACTACCTAATCTACAAGCAGTACAAAACAGAAGCTTGCACTTTGGCTTGGGGGACTCATCAAAACCAACCAAACAATATTCACACTGACTCTCTGGGTGGATCATATTGGAATTCCCATATAGTCATGTAATCATATAAAGGCACAGACACTCTGGGAATCACTCACTGTCAATTCCCCTGTGGTCTTGCAATGATAGGTATAGACTCTCTGAGGAAGCACTTACGTCCAATTCCCCCTATAGTCTCGATGCGTAACTAGGGAAACTCTGAGGAAGCACAAATTCCAATTACTATAGGTCCTGTGAACGATACTAATTTATAACAGACTCTCTAGGGAAGCCCTTAATCATCAATTCCCTCTTTAGTTTACCGCACCAGGTTCACATAGCCCTGAGCTGTCTAGTCGTGTGTAATAAACTATCAACAGCCCTATGTAAGTTCAACAACTTATTATATAATAGCTATGATGAATCAAAATCATCTAAATAGTAGGCAATACAAGCAATCAATTAACTCAAGGTAGGAAATCAATGCAATAAGGTATGCCTCATAGGAAACTTAATCCAAACGGCGGTAAACAACAAAAAAAAGAAACACCCCTGGGGTGATCCTCAAACAAGCTAAACAGAAATCACTAATTATCTAATAACCTCAAGCATACAAGGAATCTAAGGCAGACAATAATACAGTTTCAAAACCCTAACCCGAGATACCCGATATATGGGAATCCGGCACTTTTTGCACAAAAAATCAGAGACATTCAACATAGGGAAAAAACCACCTACCTCGATCCTAGGAGATCGATATACTTGAACCTAAGCCTGTGAATCGTCCTAGAATAGAAATGATCTATAAAAACATCTAAAACGTTCAACCTTAGATAACTCTCGTAAGATATAGAGTCAGGAATTGTGGCCAAGAAAGAACCAAGAACTCACCGCTCCGATTCTATTGCAACCGGCAGCGTTCGATTCGGATAACTGGGGACAGATCGGCGTCTCGGAGACGATTCGTCCTCCTAAGATGCTCTGGATGTAATTAAACGAATAAGAAGAAAGAAATAGGGATTAGACACGACCCCGGTCCATTTAATGAAATAAAAAGAAAAGTACACGGCATGTACATTTTGAGTACACATCATGTACATGCCATTTTCGTACACCACATTAAGCGGCCTCCACATCACCCCTACACACCGTGTGTGTGTCCTGGACACGGCCATCACACGGCCTCGCGCAGAAATCAAATTACACGGAGTGTACTTAGAAAATTTCATGCTTTTCCTCTTTTCCTCAAAAAACGACCAGAAAAGGAAAAACATATCTGAAATGAGGATCTGGGTTCTTACAAAGGACATGGAGAACCCCAAGAAGAAATACTGGGTTGGATGAAACCCTTTTCATACAACACAAACTACATCTTGAGTTCCTATAACTCTATTGTTGTCATCCTATAAGGGGGAATGGACACTAGTGATTCTTCTCGCACAAGCTCAATAGAGAAATATACCTCCTGCTAAGAGGGTAAACCTGAAAATATGTCTGCAAAGAAATCTATGAAATAATCAACCCCTGGAAAAAATTACATTTGTTTAATCCTCCTGTAATTCAGATTGAAACTAGAAAACTGGCCCATCATTCCTCCCAACCCATGATGCTCAGGTCCCACTCTGCTCACCTGGACATCCCATTCGACCTTGTGTAGAAATGATATTCTTTCTGGTGATGTGAAACTCATCCTGTGGTGATATCAGTCAACAAAGGACTGAAAGGATACCAACCAGTTCATTCTGAGAATAACATCATAACATGTCATCTCTAAGACATAAAGATCCCATAACAAGTGACACCCACCAACCTCAAGAGCACACTCCTGGCATAAATGTACACTATTCATCTAAATCCCCAATGGAGATTCCAGTATCATAGAATCATCATAAGTAAAGATATAGAGCCCAAATATTTCCACAATGACAACAAATATAAAACTATGGGAATCCCCTGTATCAAAAAGTTCAGAAGATGAAAATAAGACAACGAGAATTGTAACTCTATCCATTGATGGTCTGGGATCCCGCTCCTACTGGGTCTACTCCACTGCAAATGTCTGATATGTACCATGTCTTTGAGACCCTATATGACTACCCTGACTGGATCCACCCTACTATCACTGAAAACCCTTACCCTGACAACCATGGTCACCACCACATCTTCAGCCTCAATGGCTTGACGAACTCCAATTCCTGGACTGATGGGAAACTGGTGGTTCTTCTCCTAAACAAGAAGTCATAAAAGAATCCATATCAATCGTTGCTGGTGAAGATTTATAGAAAAATCACTAATGATGTCCCATATTTCTCATTATCATCACTCAAAATGGTCATTCAGACAATGTGGTCTCGTATTCCCACTTTTCTCTCACTAGTAGCATACAATTAGGATACCTGAAGAAACATCACGTGAAGGCTTAATGCGGTGCATCATGTTATCAGTCGATGTAGTACTAGCTCTGGATGCTAAACCGCCCTGGCTCACGGATCCCAACTCCCTCATATTGTGCTTTGTAATCAGCATCTGGTTCACTACAAATGTCACCAATGTTAGACTAAAAACATTCACCAATGATAAGATTTAATACCTGATACCATTAGCATATTTCGTAGTGAAATATAACTCATCACCTCCCAGAATAGGTGAAAACCGATGAAGCTCCATGAAATGAGAATAGTTGTCCATCACTAAAGAAGATCACTGCTCCAAATGCATGAATTCATAGGCTCGGTTGGCCCTCAACATATTACAATATAAATCATCTTATAAGGTCCTATAAAACATTTCCCAATACATATCTTGATGACATCCCACATATGAGATAACATCCCACTATCTCTTCGTAGAATCACATAGCATGTACGTCGCAAGATTCACCCACCTCTTCGGAGGCATCTCCTGATGCTCAAATAAATCAAGCATGGCCATCAACCATGTTCCAAATTCTTTTGGTCCTACCTCCCCTAAAAACTAAGTGGATTATACTTCTAGAACACCCTCTTCAACTCTGCGAAAGTTGACACAGGATGTGGTGCTCCCTGAAAGGTCTATAACATACTAAAAAAATAGTCACAGAACTCTGCATTAGTACCAACTTCTGGTATAACAACTGGTGCCACAACGGGCAAGATGGGAGGATCAGATGGTTGAATTTTATTTACCATTTCCTATGTATGGTCATTTACCTATTCATGTCATACAAGTAGATGATGTCTCGGGGGGCATGAATCTAAAATTCCAAGAGCACAACTCATTTCAAGATTATCAAGGATAACAACTTAGTAGGGGAAGAAAAAAATAAGAGAAGGAAATCATTCATGTTTTACAAAATAGGGTTATACGGTGTACATAAACTCTACATGGTCTGTTCACATTATCTTTTAACATGGTGTGTACATCTGCAAATCCTGGTCGTGTAACACCCCATACACATGGTGTGTTCCTCCTAAAAGATGATGTGTACTTGAATTCTTTATCCAGCCCAGGTTCTTCAACACCCCTAGAAATACAAGGTTATCTCATATTGTAACACTACACATAGTGTTCAAAATAGACATGTCATATAATACTTAAGTTACATCAACCAGTGTCATTGGTCATACAGTCAGATACACGGTAGATAACTACACAGTATGCATAATCTAGACATGACATGAACAACCCAAGTTTCATCCACCCATGTCCTTGGTAACATGGACGAATACACAATTTTTTTACAACATGACATGTACAGTCTAGACATGGCATGTTCAACAAAAATATTTCCCAACCCCATGTCTCTGCTCACACAGTCAGTCTCACGGTCAAAAACTACACAGCATGTTCTTATGAAAATTTGTATCCAACAGAACCGAAAAACAAATGTCATGTGTTCATAATACCACATCCCATGTTGTCTTGGATTATAGATAGTAAGAATCTAAAACATCAATGGAACCCATAAAAAATTATATTTTTTCCCAATGCATGACCAATTTTGACTTGTGAGAGCCCATACTCCCACAAATGAATGTTTTTCATCCCTATTCATATCATCACTCAAAAAAATTCAATTTAATTTTCCAAAATGATCTACAAAATTCTAATCCAAGAGGGCCCATAACACTTCAGGGACCAAATTTTGGCATCCATACAAATGAAACTATTCATATACCAATACCCTATCAAAAATAGCATGTATTATATCATAGAATCTATCACAACCATATGAATATCTAGAACAACTTCTATCACAAAAACATGTTATCATTAATGCATCCTTAATGGCATGAACAGAATCCATGTCATATGATCTCTAGAAAGTGTCTCTGTGATGAATTACATGGAATATCCTCTTATAATCAGGTTGCAACAGAAAGAGAACCACAGTGATATCAATCATAACAGAACAAAACAAATGAATCTCCCAACGGTGAAATAAAATCAATTTTAACAAATTTTAAAACTAGAAAAAGATGCAATATTCGAGGTAACATAGCTTTTCCCTATACACAGGATAGCTACTACTGTGCACAACTTATTGCCATCAACCTATTCCTTCCTATCTGTACCTATAGGCTCCAAATAGTATGGAAAAGCATTAAAAACCTACCTATGATACCACTTTATAATGTCTTGGTTCTGGGTGTAGCCCAAAGGTGCCCTGTACTCAGTTGGTCACATGACCACAATTTAATTTATCCAAATTATAGAGGTTGTTGACTAGAAATGAGGGACAAGTTATGATAATGGGGAAACTATCCCTTCATTGGAAGAGTATGCATAGTGGAATAAGAAATAATAAACAAAAGAGGAATCAGTAATACGATAAACCAATATAACAAGCAGAAGACTGATAGTAATATAAAAATTAAAGCATATATATATATAAATGATGCATATCACATGTGTTTAGGAAAGCATCCAAACATTTAACAATTCCGGAAATACCATAATAAAACAAAATAATAGAAAATCAGTAAACTCTAACAGCATCACAAGCCTCAACATGGTCGCATGCTCTCCAGCTCCAACAACAATTATGTACCTGATGATGAAGGGAAACTGACCCTATCTAGATCTAAAAAATATATAATTGGTTTAGATCAGAAACCATGACCCATGATGGGTGTTAGACGAATCATATTATGAAACCTCCAAATGATTTCTGCCTAACTATCAGTGAATATATATATATAACAAGTAATATGAAATAATGAATCAATAAACATGGAATTACTCAATGTAAACTGTCCTACAAGTTTCAATTACATTCATTTACAGCTTTAAGTATTTAGTCCTCTGAATAATGAGATCTCGGGATCTAGCCTAAGCTCCATATCCCATGTGTAATAGTAAAATAGATGTCTTAGAAGACTATCTATGAAATCTAGTAAGACCGAGTCCAATATTGTGATTTGTCTTTGAAGACTCGTCCAAATAATTCAATCAATCAAAAGAAACCCTTTTGGGAATTTTCTCACAAGTTGACCCCTAGGGATTAACATATCATCAATTCAATAAATAATGACCCTCAGGGAATGCTCACACAGTATAACCCCTTCGGTACCACATAGCACTAGTCATTTACAAATGACCACCAGGGAAGATCTCATGGTCAAAACCCCCTGGTCATCATATAAAATATAAAATAAAATGACCACCGGAAATCACTCATAGTCAATTCCCTAGGGTCCAACATTTATTTAATAATAACCCTCTTGGTATCTCTCATGTTCTAACCCTTATAGTCTTTGAACTCTTGAAATATCAAATAGTCAATACCTATGGGTCAAAATAACAACAATTCATACATAAATGAACCTACATCAGGATGATCTTGTAGTAAATTCCCCATGGTCAAATGTTCACAATGGAAAACACTTGCATCTCATATAATCATTCAAACTCCATCCTGACCAATTCACGGTAGGGAAACAAGGTATGAATCAATGGAAACCATGTCAAAACGGCCATAAAATTTCCATCACGGGAACACACCCATGGGGTGTCCCGTAACAAGGTATTAAAACCGTATGAATAAACAATTACCCTTTCCAAAACAAACAAACCATAGCAAGTATTAAACAGGGTCAAATTCCAAAAAATGTGATAACCCAAACATCAGTATTCATCACTTTAGGTATATATAATCAAATGACTATCCAATAAAGGCACATACCACCCACCATGATGTTTTAAAATCAACACTCTCTAATGGCAGCCCTTGAATTGGGCAATAACGACATAGAAATACAACAAGGGTAAAATGATCATCCTTGAAAACCCCATGAGAGAGCAGGAATCTAGAAGAAAGAATCTAGGTAAAGAGAGAACTCACCTATGGGAATCTAAATCACCTGGCGACATCTCAATTTGAGCTCAGACGCAGAACTGGGAGGAACTCAAAATTCTTCGCCATTCTGTCACTCTCGTGTACGAACCGAGGGGAGAGAAAGGTATTTCTAGACATGATATGTGACCTTGAAATGATATATCAAATAAATAAAAAAAGTCCATTGAATTTTAATTTAATGTACATTCCATGTATTATCCTCAATCGACCCCCGCATTAGGTATTCTACAAGTTCACCTACATGGCCATGTAATCTGTTGTTACTCGTCGAGTACACGACTACCCAGTGTAACCAGGTACACGACATATACTCAAAAGTAGACGGCGTGTACTTATAAAATTTCCCATTTCTTCCTTCTTCCTCAAAACAACCCTAATTAATGATCTAAACCTGAAATGAAGATCTGTGTTCTTACAAGTATGTAATTCCCAAAGACACCTTTATTGTTTCATTTATGTTATCTATGTCTTAGGGAAATCTAATGTTTCACAATGTAAGTATATGATACTTTATAGGAGAGAAGTTTGTATTTCTAAAAATATTTTCATATGTTTATAAGTATTTATGGAATAATGGTTTGAATACCTCCTTTTATACTCCTTAATGAGCTTTTTTGATCATCCCATATTTTTTAAAATGCATTTCATAAGATTCCTTACAAGTTCAAAGGGATTTTAAGGAGATAGTTCAGATGAATCCAACTAGTTATTAATTTTGTAAACACCAATTCAATGTATGTAATTTTTGGTATAATTCAATAGATTCTATAATGGAAAGGTTCATCAATTGTGTAATGTGTATTGTAATTATTCAGTTTCATTTTATATAAAAATTCACAGCATGTTTTATCATTGAATTCAGAAGTACGAGTTTAGGGCATTACAATTTGTTTCAGAGGAAAGGTCTAGAAATATTTGGAGATTATAATTTTTCATTTTTTAGATAATTTTTGTGATAGTATTTACTGTAGAACTTATTTCTAATTAATTACACATAAAAAATAGCTTTTCATTATTGTCAAGTTGAATATTTAGAATTATAAGTACAATGAACGAATCGCGAGGGAACAATTTATTAAAGGGGGGATAATGTAATTTCATAATATTTTAAAAGGAATCAGTATTCCAAATCATGGTTAAATTAACAACTAAATACTACTATGTGACCATTATAGACTAGTTGTTAAGCATATTTTTTTCACTTTTATGAATTGAATTTCAAAAAATGGACATACAAGGTTGCGATCACTAAGATATTTAGATTCTAATAGGATAAACATAATTTTTGGTGAATTGTAACTTCACCCCTATAAATAGTAATATGACAAAATGAATAGTAACCTTAGTCAGGAATGAATAAATGAAATCTAGGCATCTTATAAGTGAAAATATGATCATAGTATAACTGTTGGTATTTTTGGATGTCATAAATACTTAATTACAATTTTAATATTTATTTAATAATTTAAATAAAAATTTATTTTATTACAATGTAATCCTAAATTATTATTTTATATTATTATGGTAATAATATAATTATACAAGATCTTGATTAATTTTCAAGGTGTTATAAAAAAATTTATAGTTTTTAAATTGTTCTTTTACAAATTAATTATGATTTTATCTATAAAATAAATTAATTGTATAAAGAAAAAGATTTTCAAAAAAATGGACATCATGTTTGAATTCTACACAAAAAAAAACTGGTAGGGGTTATTTTTTTGGATTTTTCTGTAACACTTGAAATATTTATGAATTTTAGTATACGGTAATATACCATATATAAATATTATATGTTAAATACAATATTCTTAACATCAAAAATGATTTATGAACCCTTTTTTCAATATATAATGATATATTTACTTTTTTTAGTCATAGGAACCAACATTATTTCTTGTCTTGAACAAAATCATAAAATAATGATTAAGGAAATCACTACTACAAATATGGAATTTATCAGTGCTAGAAAAGTGCATTAAAAGTGCTAATAAAAGTGTTGTTAATCAAGGTGAAGATAAAGGGGGGTCCCTTTTATCAGTGATCAGAAAAGTGCTGATAAAGGACCCATTTATCTGTGCTAAGATATCACTAATAAAAGGGTACTTTTATTCGCGCTAATAAAAAGGTCATTTATCAGTGCATTTTTTAACGCTGATAAAAGACACATTTTATCAGCGCTTTTTTTAAGTGATGATAAAATCCAAAAAAGTGAAAAAGAATATATAATGAGGTGGGGAGATTTTAACAGTTCTGGACCCCCTATTAATGCTCGCACGAACCCCTTACCTCCCTCTCGCGTGCTTCCCTTACCCATGCATCCCCCACATGCCCACGCGCCCCTCCCTGTTTCTACCTGAACTCAACTCGAGACCTACCCCCTTGCACGCGTGTACCATTACCCTAAGCTATTTTGTTTTTTTCTCTATTTAATGATATAACTATTTATATATATATAATTATATTTATTCGTATATTAATATAGATTCAGTTTCATATAAATATATTTAGTTATATTAATACATATATATTTAATCATATATTAAATATATTTATAAATTCGTATATTAATATATATATATATAAGTATATAAAGTTATATTTATTCATATATGAATATTGATTCATATAAATATAAATATTTTTAGTTATATTAAGACATATATATTTATTCATATCATAGTATATATATATTTATTCATATATTAATATATATATATATAGTTATAATTTTTTATCCATATATTTATTTGCATATATTAATATATATTTATAAGATTAGTTTTTAATAAATTTATAAAATATATTTTTTGTGTGTTTAAAATTAAATAAATACATACATACATAAATATATACAGCACACACGCACACACATATATTGTTGGGACCACAGTGTGTCTAATGTTGTATTTCTTGTCAATAGTTTTCAATGAAAATCAAAATGAAGGAGATCAATAAGTAATCCAATGAAATGGAGGAATGGAAATTCATATGATTGGTGTACTTATCATAAGTTCAATGAACTTGTGTCAAAGGTGACACATTGTGTACAATAGTGAAGAACGGTGAGGTATAATCCATCTGAGGATGACTAAAGAAGAATGGGGATTTTATGAAGGCCATTCCATTCTTCATGATTGCACAGGAACCATGCAAGAGACTGGTTGAAGAATAAAATCATATGATCTGCATGAAGTAGGGAATGATGGTTGAAGAAGAAGACAATGTGTAGATGATATTGGAATTCTGAGATGGCCAAGACGGTTGAAGAAGAAGACAATGTGCACAGGATTGGAATTCTGATATGGTCATGAACTTCTCATTGTATCAAGATATTCTGATGCTAAAGCTGATTTATCAAAGGATATATATATCATGATAGTGGAGTTTGTGATGAAAGAAGAAGAGTTGTTGATGAAGGAAAATAACATAAAAGAAGTAGTGGTGTTTGTGATGAAAGAAGAAGAGTTGTTGAAGAAGGATTAAGGTTATTGTGATTGTTTACAAAGAATAAAATGACATAAAAATTTGTTGAAAAAGTGGTTTTCAGGATTTCATTGCATGTTCAAGAGATGTGGTTAACGATTCATTCTTGATTCAAGAACATCGACAAATGGAATGGATGATCTGGAGGTGGAACAAAAAGAGTAGATACAAGGTGGCACCGTTTTCCGGTTTTTGTCAAATTTTTGGTCCTAGAAATCGACAAATGGTGAAAAGTGATTTTCAAAAAGAGACTTGCGCGATGTGTACTTAAAGGAGAGGGAACTTGCATGCCTAGTATTTTTCAAGATCAGAACATGGAAAAAATTTAAAGGGATAAGGCCCGCGTAAGTACTGAGTTGGTCGCGCAAGTGACTTGCGTGCTGGTTCGTATGAGGTTTGCATGATTGCGCGCCATATGTTTTTCAAGATCAGAAAATCAAAATATGGAAAAGGAAAGAAGGTCGTGCAAGTATTGTTGTGATCGCGCAAGTGAGTTGCGTGATAGAGGCTTGGGTGGTTGGACCTGCGCTCTGAGACTTGCACGCCGAGGGGAGACTTGTGCGCCATCGTGCAGATTGTCAAAATGCCTATAAATACAGGTCTACCCCTCCTCATTCTTCATGAGCTCAACACTTAGACGATAATCAGAGCTCTCTTCATTCAGGTGTGGTGGTCGTGCAAGTGGTGTGTGGTCTCACAAGTAAGAGTTGTGTGCTGGTTGTTGGTTGCATGCCCAAGGCTATTTGGGAGAGAAAGGAATTGAGTCACGCAGGTTTGAAGATGAAGAAGTAGGAGTTTCATAGGTGGTTTGGTGATACATGCGTGCCAATTTGGGCATGTGCACCAAAGACTCGCACGCCGTATTGTGACTAGCGCTTCGGGCTAGGAGAAGAGTGCCAGGTGCTATTGGAGAATGCCCGTTCTTCTGGAGCTACAAAAAATTAGAAGATTTTGTGATACCTTCAGTGCTATAGGTGATGTATTCATTTTCGAAGACAGAAGAACAGTGAACAATTTGGGTTTATGAAAGAGACTTGGTACTGCAGACACATGACTGGTGTTTGACACCCTCGTTGTGCTTTGCGAAGAGAAGAATAACGGTTCATGCAACTAAATTCAGATCTTCACAGAAAGAGGGGAATATATGAATACACCCAGGTGTCAAAATTTGGAATCAAAGGAATAGAATTAAAATATTTAGTGCATTTAGTTATTACACTAATGAAGACGATTGAATTCAAAAGATAATCAACTCAGTACTCTAACGCAAGCATTGTTTCATGATGAACATTAGACAAAGACTTCAATGAAAATCTATTTAAGAGAACTTCACGTCTAAAAACTGAGTGTGACTGCACCAAGGTCACTGAGCCAGGGGGAGTCAACGGATGTGACCCGAGAGAAGTAGTAAGCTATCCTTGAATATTTGTAATGGTAGTGAGCATGGGACAGAGTGGTTGTGCCCGAACCATTGTAATCCACAGCTAGTGAATTATAGTGGAATTTGGTATGACCGGAAACTTTTCAGCGTATGCACCTTGGACGTAGCCCTTAGAAGTGAACCAAGTAAAAAATTTTGTGTCATCTATTTGCATGTGAATGTTTCGTTGCTGATCATATCCATCGTATAGTTTTAACTAGTTCCTACCAACGTGGGAACAAGATCCACAACTTTTAAAAGAAATCGTTGACACTATGATTCACTCCTCCCCTCTCAGGGTGTCCCGGGGTCCTACTAGTGGTATCAGAGGGAGGTTCACATATGTTGGATACTATATAGTAATTCTATTCAGATGAGGATTTGAGTTTCTTTCTTAAAGTAAACAATGAAGAGCAGTCTTGATAATGAATCAATCATTTTTTAGCAGAAGCCTACATCTAGAAAGACAATGACAAATAAGAAAAATAAATAGAATCAGTAGTTGAAGAAGTCCCTAATATCCAAATAATACACATTATCTGGTTCTCCATGCCCTTCAAATAATGATTAAACATCAGGCTCAAAATATATCGATAAGGAGACTCATGATTCTACCATAGGAATAGAAGAAACTTATATCACAAGTGATCAGGAGAAGTTAATAATCAATCTTCATGATATTCCTCAAGAAATAGTTGCTTCTATTTTTAGAATATTCTAATGCATTCAGCTTGAGATCAACCGATTGGAAAGTGAAGCTGATTATTTGGAAAAGGTCTTGGAAGGAAAAATTCTCAAATGCTTAATGCTCACCATGCAAATTAAAGCCTTTGTAGGAAGATATGTAGTAACAAAGACTCTAAAAAAAATATCCATGCCCTTGATGTTGAGCTGAAGAAGTGCACTGATGTGAAGAGGTTTTTTTGGAAGAAAATTCCAAAAAATTCAAGGAACACGACTCTTTGTTACAAAATAATGTTAAGATTCATGAAAATGAGAATGAAATATTGAAGAAGACTTGTGACGAAAAGATCATCATGATTGAAGATCAGAAGATCATCCTCAATATTGAAAGCCAAAATTGGAAGACCAATTGACAAATCTCGAGAAGACACATATTGGGACTTCAAAGAAGAATGAAACTGGTGATGCTTGTGCTCAATGTTCATTAAAGGATTCTAAAGCTGAAATACCTCCAACATGTGACAAAAATATTATGAAAACTCTTGATTATTCATCTCAAGAATTAGTTGCTACTGGTACTCAATGCTCACTGGAGGATTATAATGTCAACAAACCTCCAACATGTGATAATAGGATCATGACTTCACTCATTGATCTATCATGATCAGCTACGAAAGTAAGGGTACCATCCGTACAAACCCGTACTACTATTCCTAAATATGTTCCTTAAAAAAGTGCAGGTTGGAAGAAAAATTATAAACAGGTATGGGTGAGGAAAGAGGAGGATAAGAAACCCACCAATATGGAAAGGTTGGATGGGAAGAAAAAGGAGAAATTCAGTTCCTCAAATAAAGCACAAAAAATTAAGAAGAAGGCCCAACAACCTCATATAGAAGATACAAAGAAGAAATGATTTGTGGGTCAAAGTTGGTTCTGTAATAGATTTGGGCGTTGTGCACTGGATTGTTGGTACAATCCCTAAAATGAAAAAACACAAAGAATGCATGTATCAAAGGGAAGAAATATTGAAAAGAAGAAGAAACATCTATAGGTCCAGAAGCATCTGTTTACAGCAAACAGATTTGGAATTCTTGATAGCGTCGGTGATATTTTCAACGGATGTTGTCACAATGTGGGAACATGCCCAACTCATCGTGATTACACTATTGATAAGAAAATAAGACCTCAGATTTTAGCTAAGTATAAAGCATCTACCTTGGGATGAAGTCAGAAGAATATTACGAACACACATTTTCCCAAGAAGATATCAAGTAGGGAAGCTGAGATGACCCATGATTTTATATCCATGTAACTGAAGGTTCATCCATCCAAAAGAAAAACTAAGTGGGATGAAATTCAGATGAACCCATGTGGAAGACCCAAACCATCTACAACAGTTCCAAATGACATATTGGTCATCTAGAAAAAATATCTAAAAAGATTGCGGGAACATAAAGATGAAAAGGCCAAGGCTGCTGACAAAGGAAAATGAAAACATTCACGAGTTGAAGAAAGAGTGCATGAGAAATTTCAAACCAAGGGAAACACATGTGTCAACGAAGTTATGTGTGAGAGATTTATGAGATCTAGTCACATCGCAAAAGGTTGTATAACCTTAATACCCCAGAAAGAAGTAGTCCTTAAAAGGAGGAAAAGTGTATCATTAATGATGGCTGTTAAGAATAAAAATTCTCCACACAAATCATAAGAGAATGATAAGAGAGCCATGCCACTACAACGCATATCCTAACATATGTTCAAATGTGCAGGCCTGAAGACTAGAGTAAACAAGGGAACTTGTTTGAGAAAAACCCCTCAACAATGCAGCTCATATTGATGAATCAAGGAAGAACCACCTTATTCCCTTAATCATGTGTGTATTGTATTTGTGCTAATAATGTAGTGAATTGAAGGTGAAACATGCTCTCATGGGGAGTACCTGAAAAGTAGTGAATGTTGTCAACTCTTGATATCTAAGATAAATAAGTTTCCATCCTCGGAAGATCCTTCAATTGATATTCAATGATTATGATGATGAAGGATCACTCTTGATGAAGATGATGAGGAGTGTTTCCCTTGAGGGGGAGAAAAAAATGAAGAATCTTAGAAAATCATTTTTTCAATCAGTATCAACTCCATATGGTAGTAAATGAAAATTACTCTGTAAATTTACTGAAGAAAATGTCATTGGAGAAGGTATGTCGTTTCTCAATATATAACCCTTGGTTACTCAGAAGAAAGATCATTCTATGAAGGGGGAGTAACTGAATTGATCAGTGACATAAGAAGAATGGAAGTGACCCAAGGCCACTTATCCTACCAATTGCACTTGAATGTTTTTAATCTGTTTTATGGTGATAGTTCAGGAGTTTCGGGTTGACTATTCCCTATCACATTTGATCTCTTTTTCCTGAAATGAAATTGGTAAACCCTTGAAGAAAAAATACATTTTTTTCTCATCTCATGTGGTATCATGATCTGTGAATAATGGATAGCCTTCTTGTCTAAATCAAATAATCTTTTTCTCTACATCGAGCATTGCTCAAGTAGACATAGAGTGAAATGATTAATGATACATTTTTCATGTATAGATTGATACACTCCGTACCATGAGATTTTTATTCCTAATCACTAAGGGGGAGAGAAAGTGAAATGAAAGATTGAAAAGAAATATTGATTGAAGAGAAGATTCTCAATTTGACATTGATGAATTCATTTCAGAAGATATCAAAGGTATTGAAAACAAAATACAATGGGGGATATTGTTGGAACCACATTGTGTATAAGGTTGTAATTGTTGTCAATAGTTGTCAATGAAGATAAAAATGAAGGAGATCAAGAAGTACTCCAATGAAATGGAGGATTGGAAATTCATATGATTGTTTTACTAATCACATGTTCAAAGAACATGTGTCCAAGGTGACATGTTGTTTACAACAGTGAAGAAAGGTGAGGTATAATCCATCTGAGGATGATTAAAGAATAATGGGGATTTTATGGAGACCATGCCATTTTTCATGATTGTACAGGAACCATGAAAGAGACTTTATGAAGAATAGAATCATATGATCTGTATGAAGTAGAGAATGATGGTTAAGGAAGAAGACATTGTGAAGAGGAGATTAGAATTCTGAGAAGGCCATGACTGTTGATGAAGAAGACAATGTGCAAAGGATTGGAATTCTGATATGGCCATGCACTTCAAATTGTATCAAGATATGTTGATGCTAAAGCTAATTTATCTAAGGATATATATATCATGATAGTGGAGTTTGTGATGAAAGAAGAAGAGTTGTTGAAGAATACAAATAATAGAAAATAATTATTGGTGTTTGTGATGAAAGAAGGAGAGTTATTGAGGAAGGATTGCAGTGATTTTTCTTATCGGCCAAGCAAACAATGACATACAAATTTGTTGACAAAGGGGTTTTCATGATGGCATGTCAAGTTCAAGAGCTATGGTTAACGATTCATCCTTGACTCTAGAATGTCGACAAAAAGAATGGATGATCTGGAGGTAGAACAAAAAGAGCGGATACAAGGTGGCGTCGTGTACTTAAAAGAGAGGGAACATGGGCGCCTAGGGTTTTTCAAGATCAGAACATGAAAAAATGTCCAAGGGATATGGGTAGCGCAAGTATTGAGTGGGTCTCACAAGGTACTTGCACGCCGGTGCCTATGAGGATTTGATAGTTGTGCACCATATGTTTTTCAAGATGAGAACATAAAAATATGGAAAAGGCAAGAAGGTCGTGAAAGTATTGGTGTGATCGCGCATGTGAGTAGCGTGACAGAGGCTTGGGCGGTTGGACCTGCGCGCCGAGACTTGCACGCCGAGGGGAGACTTGCGCACCATCGAGAAAACCGTCAAAATGCCTATAAATATAGGTCGACCCCTCCTCATTCTTCATGAGCTCAACACATAGAATAAAATCAGGGCTCTTGTCGTGCAGGTGTGTTGGTCGTGCAAGTGGTGTGTGGTCGCACAAGTAGAAGTTGTGCACTGGTTGTTGGCCGCATGCCCAAGGCCGTTTGCGAGAGGAAGGAAGTGAGTCGCGCAGGTTTGAAGTTGTTGGAGTAGGATTCGTGTAGGTGGTTTGGTGAAACTTTCGTTCCAGTTTGGACTTGCACACCAAAGACTTGTGCGCCTTTTTGTGACTTACGTGTCGGGCTTGGAGAAGAGAGCCAGGTGCTGTTGGAGTACACCCGTTCTTTTGGAGCTACATGAAAACTGGATGATTTCGTGATACTTTCAGTGCAATATGTGATGTATTCATTTGTGAAGACGGAAGAACAATGAACAATATGGGTTTATGAAGAGATGTTGTACCGCAGACACATGACTGGTGTTTAACACCCTCATTGTGCTTTGCGAAGAGAAGAAGAACAGTTCGTGCAACTAAACTCAGATATGCACCAAAATAGTGGAATATATCAATACACTCATGTGTCAGTATTGGGAATCAAAGTAAGAGAAGAATAAGATTTAGTGCATTCAGTTATTACACTAAAGAAGTAGATTGAATACAAAATAGCATCAAATCAGTACTCTAATGCAAGAATTTTCTCATGCTGAACAGGAGACAAAGAAATCAATGAAAATATATTGTAGAGACCTTCATATCTCTAAACTGAGTGTGACTTCACCAAGGGCAGTGAGCCAGGGGGAGTCAAAGGGAGTGAACTAAGGGAAGCAGTGAGCTATCCCTGAATCTTCGTAAAGGCAGTGATCCTGGGACATAGTGACTAGGCCCAAACCATTGTAATCCACAGCTAGTGGTGTATTGTGGAGTTTGGTATGACCAGAAACATGTCGGCGTATGCTCCTTGGACGTAGCCCTTAGTGGTGAACCAAGTAAAAATTGGTGTGTCATCTCTTTGCATGTGAATGTTTCATTGCTGATCATATCCATCATACATGTTTAACTAGTTCCTACCAACATGGGAACTAGATCCACAAATTTTAAAAGAAAAAGATAGCACCCTAATTCACCCCTCCCCTCTCAGGGTGTCCAGGGGTCCTACACAAATATATATATTTACGAATAAATACATATATATGTGTATTTAAAAAGCCATATAATGTTAAAATGACCATAACAACTATTACAGAAGTCTGTTTCAACTCCAAAAGAAGTAAAATATATCAAAATGAAACAATCTTTGATATGATGTGTGTTTCATGCCTAGAAGAAATCCGGATCAGAAGGTATACCTATTTTAATGTTAAAAAATATTGGTATCCCGACTAAAAATCAGTTTTGGAGGACTTATAGGCCTTTTGGGCCCTCAAAAAATGTCACAAAATGTTCCCTTCAATAAATTATGTGTAGATCTCATCACAAGATTCGATTTGATATGTTGTAGAGCTCAAACAGACACCCGTATCAAATGTTATGGCCATTTGAATTTTGAGTTACATTTTCCACTTATTTTTGATGTTTTATTATTATTATTATTGGTTTTTTATGTCTTTAAATTGGTATTAAAAGATTATTAATATATTATAAATAATAATTATTAATTAATAATATTTTTTAAAATATTTTAAATCCATTTTCACTAAATTTCTTATATATTAAACATAATTGTCTATTTATACTTATCTAAAACATATTTTAAAAATATATATTATATTTATATAAATATAAATATACTTATATAAAAATATATTATTTTTCATGATTTTTTTTTTGAAATATAAACTCTATTGGCGACAGGAAAGAGCACTAATAAAGACCCCCCTATCAGTGCTACTAAAAAAGCACTGATAAAGGGGTCCCTTTTAACAGCGCTAAAAAAAGCATTGATAAAGGGGTCTTTTAACAATGCTTTTTTAGCACTGCTAAAAGTTTCCTTTATCATCGATTTTTTATCATGGATAATGACCCCTCCTTTATCAACCCTTTTTTCGGACTAATGAAGGGTGGCGCTATGGAAACCCAATTTTTGGTAGTGAATTGAACCCCCTCCCCTCCACTCTAAATTCCACCCCTCTGCCCCTTTTCCTCAATCCCATTTCATGATTTGATCAATATAAAAACTCAACCTGTTTATCTTCCCAAGGCTCTTCCCCAGGTACAAAACCTACTGGTCTTACCAAAAGAACAAACCAAATTCTTTATGGAGGATCTCAAGGAGAAGAGATCAAGAGGTAAAAAACCAATTTCATTCTCTTTTTATTTCATATTTATCTCCCCTTATCAAAGAGGAATTAAAAATTAAGTATCATATATATATTTTTATTTTATCATGTTTTTTGAAAAATTCATTGTCATACTTATTCTCCTCTATCAGTTATTCTATATATTAAAACATCATCTTTGATGTGTTGATTTACCGATATCAAGGACCAGATGTTTCTAATTTCCATTACATCCTTCAAACATGGTTGTAAGAAAATAATGTTGAGAAATATTTTAAATTTAATGATATAACATCTTTTGTTTTTTGTAATTAACATATATACATAATATTAAATTATATAACAAAACTAGTTCTTGATTATCAAGGAACCGCCAAAATGATCTAAACAATTATTATTAATATTTTATCTAACGAATCATTATCATATGTGAAGAAAAATGATTTATAGATTCATTTAATATTTTGGAGTCATATTAATACCTTTTAATTAGACTTATAGAGTTTCTGTATCATTCGATAAGAACATCCATTACTTCCCAACCATGGAAATCGTGAAATTAAATCAACCAGAAAAATAGAAATAACTAAATATTATTAATAAATGGGTGTAATGATGTCTTAAAATGATCATATATATAAAAACCATGATCTTTGTTACACACTTAGACCTAATTTATTACATAAAATTCAATGGATACAACATAAAAGATCAAGGGGTATGATGTCATTGGGGCTTAAGAACATTACATAACAAAATGGAACATAAAAAACACAACAACTTTGTTGAAAAATTCCTTTACATGACCACGACATTCCCTTGTACTTATCATTGCATGGGATAACATTAGGACATGCTTAGTAAAATGGTGAGCTATAATGTCCAGTAAGGGGGTAAACAAGGAATAACATGAATAATAAAATACATGTAAGGAAATAGGAATATCAATGTATCATAAGAGAAACATGAACATAAAGGCATGATAAAGCATGATTATCACAAAATGAAAATGTGGAAACAACACTTAACATGGAATTAGAATGAGCCAAGGATCATTGCACAAAGTGCATGAGTAAACCCTCATTGCACATGAATTTTCATGATCAAATACTCAATTCACTTGAATTATCATGAGTAAATCCTTATTGCAATTTACCTATCATGATACTAATCTTTACCCAATTCATTGGAGCGCTATCAGGGTGCACCCTTTTTAAACATTACATTTCATGCATAAATGTGCCACATGGATCATAAAACATGGATTCCTCATCATTTACTCCACAAAAAATGATTATGGAATTCATACATCAAAATCTGTAATCAATAAGTAAATTTACATAAAGTTGAATAGCATTTATAGATAAATTGGCGTAGTATTCACTACACAATGACATTAGTTTGGAAATTCAGTGCAATTTCGGCAGCGTAACGGCATGACAAAAGAATTCATAAAAATGGTTGATGAGAGAGAAAGGGTTATCTCATTATATGTACATGAAATGGAAAGTATGGGGTTCATATATTTACATGTCCCAACATATTTAATGGAATTTAGATTCATAGCACAAAATAATTGCTCGAATGTAAATGAGGAGAGAGAGATTTCTTATGGAATTTCGGCATAGTAAATAGTGTTTATGGGAGGCATTAATGATAGAAAAAATGGGTATATAATCATTAAAACATAAATAGGGAAGTATGAGGGAGGTTCAATATCGTACCCTATCATTTATAATTGAAAATGAAAGGGAATACCAATATTAAGAAACTTGGATAAAATGAGAAAAGAATGGATCCTTTACATGGAAGTGTGATCTCAAAGGCTTGGGAGAGGCTCGAGAGAGGATTCATGGGAGGTTGGCGCATATTGGGAGGTTTCTAGAGTGAGGAGGTAAGATTTTGGATGAACTCCAAAGGATTTTAGTGAAGAGGAAGTGGGATCATGGGTGGGATTATATAGATTAGGAGAGGGAATTCTTTATTATTTTGGTTTGGGACACCACACATTAAACTAATCTAAACCACAAACCAGTCCATGGTTTTTTCCCATGTTTTTTTCCAAACGGAAGTGAAAAAAAAATTTATAAGGCCAATTGCCTAACATCATAAAATAAAAGGGATGCTTTTGTGGAGGCGAGTCACACTCACGAGGAAATCATTTTAAAAAGAAAAATAGTTGTATAAGTCTCAGAGGGTCCACCAAAGCTTTGTAAAATAAATGAAATTTACCAAAAATCACATTATTTTAATGATAAACCATATATCTGTGGAAAAAAATGTTTATAATATTTTTTTACATCACTATTGGGTCATTATGATGTTATAAAACACATTATATATTTAAATGGTATTTTATTTTTACCCAAAATTTCAACTGATTCAGAAAATTATGAAAAAATCACCGTTGGATAATTTTGATATATTGATTCCAAAAATAATATTCATTTTATCTAAATAATTTTCTAAATATGTGAATTTTCACTTATAAAATAAAAACTGACATTTATTGAAAAAACATGGGTTTTGAAAAAAACAGCTTCCAAACCTTAATAAAAATTACAATTGCATTCCTAAAATTATATGATCAATTATATTTCATAAATTTTTTTTTATTAAAAATAATAATATTTTATTAAAATAGTATTTAATTAAAAAATAAATTATTTCATCGAAATAGATTTCAAATTGAATATTAACTAAAAATAATATTTGGGCTTTAAAAGCTATTCACAAAGTAACAATAAAAAAATTAATGTATATCCTCTATAAAAAATAGTTTAAATAAATCATATTTCTAGGGTCTTGTTACATACCCCCTTAACCCACCTGCATAAGACCATAGGGTAAGGTGGTCGATGGTGACAGAATTTTGGGGTGGCTCGGATAAAATTTCTCAGGTGGTAATCTCTATCAACTTCCACTATTCTCATAGGCGATTATAGAAACCTTAACATATTCAATATCTGCTTTGGTTTGGTCAAGAGTGAAGCCCAATGAAACCAAATCCTTTATGAACTCTGACAAATGGGCTTCGTACGGATCAAGTCTACTGGATGAGGATGTCACTTCCTTTGTCTGATTAAATTAGATTTGTTAAAGTCCTATATTTGTACTAATCATGTGATCATTGTTCAATAGCTATATTAGCAATGATCAAAATTCATAATGGTATTTTAAAAATACAAAATCATAAAATCAAAGAAGTGCATATGTTATATTACAATTTCACATAATAATACATTTAATTAGACCAAGTGGGATTTTCATTTATAGATGTTTGGGTCGTTACAATCTTCCCACCTTAAGAAATTTCACCCTTGAAATTTCCATTTCCCAGACTAAAACATATGTGGGTAACTATAATTCATCACTTCCTATGATTCCCACATCGCTTATTAAAACTTTTGGTTTCACCACAACACCTTCATGATGGCCATTATCTTATTTCATAGAACTTTTTCTCTATGATCTAAGATCTTCACTGGTTTCTCCTCATAAGAATGATCATACTCTAATTGTATAATCTATTAAGAGAGTAAAAGTGAAGGGTCTCGTATGGACTTCTTTAATAGGGATACGTGAATGAAATCATGTACATTGGCCATGGTCAGTGGAAGTTCTAGTCGATATGCAACAACCTTGACATGATCAACAATCTTGAAGGGTCGATAGAATTTTGACTTTACTTCCCTTTATTTCCAAACCCCATGAACTTATTCCATGGAGATATGCATAGAAATAAAATGTATCCTTCTTTGAACTTAAGGTCTCATTGAAATTTATCAGCATAACTCTTCTGTTGACTTTGGGCTACCTTGACATGATGCTGAATGGTTTTCACCTTCTCCATCACCTCGTCGACCATTTAAAGTCCTATAAGCTTAGGCTCACTGACTTCATTCCAACACGCCGATGTTCTACAGCATTTCCCATAAAGGGGTTCATATGGTGCCATTAAGATGCTTGAGTGAAAACATATATAGTAAGAGAATTTAACCAATAGAAGAAGTCGGTCCCATCCTCCTTTGAAGTCCATAGAACAGGATCTTAATATATATTTCAGTGTCTGAATAGTTTTCCCGGAATGGACATCAGTTTGAGGATGATAGGTTGTACTGATGTTTAGTTTATTTCTTAGAGAATGTTGGAGACTTTTCCAGAACATTGAGGTGAATCTACGATCATGATCGGATATAATAGATTGTGGCACTCCATGTTTCCTTACCACTTCGTTGATGTAAATCCGTGCTATTTGATCGAATGATACGTCCACTCAAATCATAATAACGTGCGTTGTCTTTGTAATATGATACCCAATGACCCATATAGCATTGTTTCCCCTGTATGTCCTTGGAATTCCAATGACAAAGTCCATGGAAATGGTGTCCTACTTCCATGTTGGTATGGGTAGTGGATGCATCATCCCCTTTGACTCTTTCCTTTCATCCTTCACTTACTAGCATACCAAGAAATTTTATGTTTACTCTAAAATATCTCTTCTCATATTGGAGCACCAAAATGTTTCTTTGAAATCTCGATACATCTTTGTTCTCCCTAGGTGAATAGAGAAGGGTGAGCTATGTGTGTCTTCTAGAAGCTCCTTCTTTATCTCTAGATCAGATGGTACACATAATCGTGACCCAAATCTCACAATTCCATCCTTGTCAACCACGAACTCTAAGGATTTCCCATTTCAGATAAATTACACCCCTTTCAGAATTTCCACATCCTTTCTTTGAGAATCCTTTATTTTCTCCATGAGGGATGGTTGGGAAATCATTTGAAAAATTATTGAGGACATTCCTCCTTTAATGATTCCCATGTCAATCCTCTATAAATCTAAGAATATTGGATCCTTTTCAATTATCTTCATTGATAAAGATGCCTGATCAATTCAACTTAGAGCATCTTACGCCTTGTTTACCTTACCGTAATGGTAGTGGATTGAGATTTCGTAATCCTTGATGAGTTCTATCCATCTTCGTTGGTGCATATTAAGCTCTTTTTGGATGAATATATATTTTAGTCTCTTATGATCATTATATATCTCAATCTTCTCCCCAGAGAGATAACTTCACCAAATTTTCAACGCGATGATCACAGCCACCAACTCTATATCTTGTGTGGGATAGTTTTTCTCATGTATTTTTAGCTTCCTTGATGTGTAGGTTATCACTTTGTCATTCTACATCATCATAAAGCCCAATCCCTTCTTCAATGCATCCCTGAATACCACAAAAAATTCACCACTTGTCGGTAAAGTGAGAACGGGAACAGTGATAAGCCTCCTTTTAAACTCCTTGAAGCTACCTTCATATTCATCACTCCATGAAAACATTAATCCCTTATGAGTTATCATAGTATGAGGGTTGGACGATAGTTCTAAATTTATCACAAATCGGTGATAATTTCCAGATAACCCCAAAAGTATACAGATATCTGTTACGTATGTTGGCCTCGAACATCCCACAATTGTAGTTGTCATGGAGGGGTCCATAGATATTTCATTTCGTGTGATGATATAACCCAAGAATGAAACATTCTTTAACCAGAACTCACACTTGTTGTACTTTTCATAGAGCTTCTCCTTCCACAATGTCTCTAGTACAGTTCTTATATTCTTCTCATGATCCTCCATGGTTTTGGATTATATTAGAATATCATCTATAAAGACTACCAAAAACTTGTCGATGTAACCTATAAAGACTCTATTCATCAATTCCCTAATGATTTATAGAGCATTAGTGTGTCTAAAAGGAATTATTATGGATACATAGTTCCTGTATCTTGTAAAAAAAGTAGTCTTAGGGATATCTTCCTTCTTCACCCTTTCTTGATAATATCCCAACCACAAATCCAACTTGGAGATGTATTGTGCTCCACATAGCTGATCGAATAAGTCATCAGTTCATGGAAAAGGATTCTTGTTCTTTATTGTGATTTTCTTGAGCTCACAAAAATCAATGTAAAGGTACATTGACCCATATTTCTTCTTGACAAAGAGGACTGATGCACCCCACGGTGAAGCACTTGGATGTATAAACCCGTTATCCCGATTATCCAGTAGCTGTTTCTTCATGTCCTCAAGCTCTACAAAATCAATTATTTATGGATTCTTGGATATTAAAAATACCCCAAGTATAAAGTCAATTGAGAATTCATCAGCTATTCTAGGAGGAAGACCAGTCAATTCCTCGGGAAATGCTTCAATGAATTCCCTCACAATATGCATGTCTTCAAGGATTGTTTCCGCCTTAGACTCAATCATATAAGCCATATATGCATGCTAATAGGGTAGTAATATCCAAATGTCAGATTATGGTGATAAAGAAGATTCATCTTCCTATTACACTTTTATGGAATCGGGGTTTGATTCTTTATATGGACAGCGATTTCCCTCTCACGTAAATTTTGGTCAGCTCTATATAGGGAAATCCAATCCATTCGATGAATTTCATAAAATTCCACTAGAGGTAGTACGTAGAGGTCATCGAGGATGCTTAATCTAGAAATTTTGATAGGGGAGGAGTAATATTTAGGGGATGCAATGATTTACCAATTTTCTATAATCACTAACATCTTCACTTCCATGATTTGTGGTGGTGTTGGGATTGTTCTACTAAACTTTTTGGATACAAAAGAATGTGTAGAACCAGAATAAAATATTATGTTCTATATTCATGAATGAATAACTAGCATACCTGTCACCACTTCATTTATTGGGTTCACTTCACCAGTAGAGATGGAAGAATGCTCACCATTGCTGCCTTGGAGGTTGTTGGTTTCCTCCAAAAACCCTTGTCTTAGGGCACTAGTTTGCAAGGTGACAAGGTTCTTTGTAGTTGAAGAAATGAACAATGCATTGAGGTTTGAAAGGAGCGTTCCTCTCCTTTGTTGTAGTCATTGGTTTTCTTGTCAGTAGTTAATGGCTAGGTGCCCTTCTCTTCCACACCTAAATCATTTCTGTGTCCCCTTCAGGAAATTTTCAGTGTGCTTCTTTCCACACCTTTGGAATGTGGGGTGTTGTATTTTTTTTATCACCATTGGGTTTATCCATCTAACTGCTAGAATTGAAGTCCACCTAAGGATTCTTATCCCCATGATACCCCTGATATTCACTGATCTCCACTTCAACTTTGAGTGCACATCGGCAATTTCCTGATTGCTATCGAATTCTCAGATCGCTAGGGATTTCCGCAAGCTAGGTTTCATCCTACCAAAGAAGCGGTCAACCTTGAATTCAAGATTAATGAAAAAGATAGAGGTATATCACGTAAGACTTTTGATGTTTTCCTCATTTGAACTGATGGATTCTTAATCTTTTTTATTATGGGAATGGAAGTCCCTTTCCATCTTAAGTCGGATGCTGTGAATAAAATATTTATCAAAAAAAATCTTGAAATCCTTCCATTCCAACACATCAATATCCTCCGCATGATTAGTATTTTTTATCAATGTCCACCATTGATCTGCTTCACCCTCCATACGATAAAAATACAGAAGAACCTTCACTTGGTCAGAACATTGAATGATGGAGAAGATCTTTTCAATATAGTTGATCCATTTTTCGGTGATTGAGGGATCAGATAATCCATTAAAATTTGGATGCCTTTTTTCTCATGAAGCTCTCGATAGTGACCTGTTCTTTTATAGGATGGGGGGGGGATTGAGCATTCCAATTGACAAATTTTTCTATTTAAATATGGAGTTAAATGAGATAGTGTCATGAAAAATTTCAGGATTCCTTCTCCCATCGGATTGAGCATGTCATTAGAATAGTCATTACATTGATCTTCACATCAGTTGTTAGCCAGAGTCCTCCTATTACCATCCATTGGATAGAATAAACAGAATATTATGGGTAACACATAAAGGGTAATCCATGGAAAAAATATATGACTTAAAAATAACATTTATTTTCTTCACTTATGAATCTATTAGATTCAATTTATGCTATCCATGATCTACTATCTAACATATATTCAGAGCGGAATTTTTATTCCCTTAACAATTGTTAATACAAATCTTGTAAATTTACCAAAGCATATCCCTCAGGAGTGTCATATCCAAGAGTGAATCATGGACCATTGTTGTGTACCAGGATACCGCAGGTCAAGCCCAAAACTCCTTGTCGGTGTTTTCACTCCTAGGTACATCAGTGCCAGAACTGACTCTACCTCATTGTATCGAGACATGGATGTATTTTACTGATAAACCAATTACTGAATAATCACCAAATTTTAGGGATTTATTATTATACATAGTCTTATAACTAAGTCTTTCACTAGGTTTTCCTAGGCCTAATCCCAAAAATAACTAATCCTACCCTCTGATACTAACTATAATAACCCTGCTCTTTTTTTACACACTTAAACCAGATTTATTACATAAAATTCATGTGATCCAACATAAAAGATCGAGTGGTCCAGTGTATATGGGGCTTAGTAACATTACATAACAATATAGAACATAAAACATGAAACATCATTGTTGAAAACATCCTTTACAAGACTACTACATCCCCCCATACTTAGCATTGCATGGGATAACGATAGGACATGCATAGGAAAAGGGTGAGCTATAAAGACCAGTAAGGGGGTAAACAAAGAATAACTTGAATAATAAAATAAATATAAGAAAATAGTAATATAAATGGATCTTAAAAGAAATGTGAACTTAAAGGCATGATAAATCATGATTATCACAAAATGGAAATGTGGAGACAACACTTTACATTGAATTAGTATGAGCCAAGGCTTATTGCACATGGAGTATGGGTAAACCCTCATTGTGCTTGAACTATCATGATTAAATACTCATTTCACTTGAATTGTCATGAGTAAATCCCCATTGAAATTTATGTATCAGGATACTAATCTTTACCCAATATATTGGTGCATTATCCGAGCTCACCCTTCTTAAACATTTCATTTCTTACATGAGTGTTCCACATGGATCATAAAACATGGATTCTTCATCATTTATTCCAATTTAAAGGAATTTGGAATTCATACATGAAAATATATAATCAATAAGTAAATGTGAATAAAGGTGAATACCACTGATAGAGAAATGGGTGTTTTTATCACTACACGATCACATTGGCTTGGAAAATCGGTGAAATTTCAACAGTGTAACGGCGTGACATAAGAATTCATAAAAATGGTTGATGAGAGAGAAAGGGGTATCTAATTATATGTACATGAAGTGGACATTATGGGGCTCATATAGATACATTTCACTAATTATTTAATGCAATTTATATTCATAACAAAAAATAATTGCTTGAATGTAAATAAGGAGAGAAAAATTCCTTACGGAATTTTGGCATAGTAATGGGTGTACATGGGAGGCATTAACAAGGGAGAAAAGGGTTATCACATCATTAAAACATAGACGGGGAAGTATGGGGAAGGTTCAAAATCATACCCCAACATTTATAATTGAAAATTAAAGGGAATAAAAATATTAAAAACATGGATACAATGCGAATGGAAGGAATCCCTTACATGGAAGTGTGATCCCAATGGCTTGGGAGAGGCTTGAGAGAGGCTTCATGGGAGCTTGGGGAACATTGGGAGGTTTTTAGAGTAAGTAGGGCTGAGGTTGGACGAACTCAAAAGGCTTTGGGTGAAGAGGAAGTGGGATCATGGGTTGGTTTATATAGATAAGGAGAGGGAATTCTTTATTATTTTGGTTTGGGATACCACAAATTAAACTGATCAAAACCACAAACTAGTCCATGTTTTTTGCCCAAGTTTTTTTCCAAAAGGGGGTGGAAAGTAAAATTTTATAAGGCCAATGGCCTAAATTCTTAAAATAAAATTTTTTCTTATGTGGAGGTGAGTCACACTCACAAGGAAATCATTCTAAAAAGATAAATAGTTTTATAAGTCTTGGATGGTCCACTGAAGCTTCAGAAAATAAATAAAATAATGTCAAAATCACATTATTTTAATGTTAAAAAATATATTGGCAGAAAATAAGGTTTATAATATTTTATTACATCACTATTGGGTTATTATGATGTCATAAAATACATTATATATTTAAACGGTATTTAATTCTTACCGAAAAATTCAACTGTCTCGGAAAATTATGAAAAATTAACCGTTGGATAATTTAGATGTCTTGATTCCAAGAGTAGTATTCATTTTATCTAAATAATTTTTTAAATATGTGAATTTTCAATTTTAAAAGAAAAACCAACATTTATGATAAAAACATGGGTTTGGCAAAAACAACATTCAAACCCTAATAAAATTTACAATTGAATTCATAAAATTATATGATCATTTAAATTTAAGAAAAATTAAAATAATAATAATAATATTATTATTTTATTAAAATATTATTTAATTAAAAAATACCATATTTCATCAAAATATATTTCTTAGTTTAATTTTATATAAAAATACTATTTATTCTTTAAAAACTATTTACAACATAACAATAATAAAATGAATGTATATTCACTATAAAAAATTTGTATAAATAATCAAAGTTCTAGGGTCTTATTATATAACCCCTTAAAACACCTGAAAAATATCTTAGGGTATGGTGTGTGATGGTGACAGACTCCAAGGGTGGCTCGGTAACATTACTCAGGTGGTAATCTCTATCAACTTCAACTTCCCCCATAGGCGGTTCCGCTCAAGCTTAATGTATTCAAGATCTTCTTGGGCTTGGTCAAGAGAAAATTCCAATAATGCCTCCACCTCTCTGAGATCTTACAAATGGGCTTTGTATGGGGCAGGTCTACTAGATGAGGTTATTGCATCCTTTTTCTGAGTAAATTGGATTTGTTAAAGCCCTGTCTTTATACTAATCATGTGATCATTGTTCAATGGCTATATTAGCAATGGTCAAAATTCATAATGGTATATTAAAAATCCAAAAATCATAAAACCAAATAATTCCATATTTTATATAACCATTTCACATAATAAGACATTTAATTAGACAAAGAGGAATTTACATTTATAGACGTTTGTGTCACTACAACATATGATGTTATAAACATTAATATGTTTCTGAAAAATAATAATAACATTATTATAGCCATTATATAGGAGGATTAAACACAATTTATGTAATGTGAACCCATGGTAAGGGAATTCTTAACCAAATTACCATTCATTGGCTTTACCATCTATTTTATTGATTAGGACATACTACATTTATTTGTGAAATGATTTTTTATTATATTATTTTTTATTATGTGAATTTATATTGCATACACATATTCTATTCTTTTTATCAATTTTCAATTCAAATATAATATATTTTAGGGGAATTTTTTTAATCCTATTTTAATTCCATCACTTTTTAAAAGGGAATGATTTATATGATGTAAGTATTATTATTTTATGATAACTTTCTAGTTATTAGTAATTTTTTATGATGATTTTTGGGACCTATATCTCCTTCAAATGGGTATGTGTAAGTTGGAGGTTAGCCATATTCTTACTCCAAGTGTAACTCAGATGGATACACCATTAGGTAGTTGTGAAGGTTACACTATATGGTAGTCAAGAGGGTTACGAATCATAATTTTATAGTGAGGGTTAAAATATTATGCATGACGTTCCCCCATATACCTTTATGGTTTTATTTATGTTTTCAATGTCTCATGGAAATATCTTGTTTTGCCAAGTATGTATATGATACTTTATAAGAGAGAAGTATGTCTTTGTGAAAAAACATTTATATGTTTAAAAGTATTTATGGAATAACTATTTAATTAATTATTTTTATATACTTTATTAAGATTTTATGATCATACCATGTTTTCAAAAAAATCATCTTATTACTTAGATGTTTAAATTACATTTAATGTTCTAGTGAAGTTGAATACAATCAGTTATTATGTTTGTAAACTCTGATACAATGTATGTAAATTGTGCTATATTTCTCCAAAATCTATACTAAAAAAAGGTCCTATATTGTGTAATGTGTAGTATAATTATTCAGTAACTTTTGGTTGAATAAAATTCACAACATGTTTTAGTGCTGAATTCGGAAGTGATGGTTCATGGATTATTAGGTGGTATGAGAGGAACGGTCTATACAACATTGGAGATTAGATATTTTCATCTTATTATAAATTTTTTGTCAATAGTATTTACTTTTTAAATATTGTTAATTAATTACACAAAAGAAAATATTATTTATTAATTATGAATATGTATGTTTATAATTATATGTACAATAAGTGAATTGTGAGGGTGTAATTCGTTTAAGGGGTGGAGAATTTAACATCATAATATTTTAAAAGGAAACACTATGCCACATCATGGTTAAATGAACAAATAAATACTATTATGTGACCTATATAGCCTATTTGATAAACTTAATATTTCACTTATCTAAAATGAATTTCAAAAAATGGACATACATGGTTGTAATCAGTTATATATTTAGAGTCAAATAGGATCCACAAAATTCTCAATTAATCGTAACTTGACCTTTATTAATAGTTACTCGACCCTTATGAATTGTTTTATGAACAAATTAATACTAACCTCACACATTAATCTCTAAATAAAATTTAGGTATATTATATTTGACAATAAGTTTATATTATAACTGTTAGTATTTTTGTGAGTCATAAATATTTAATTTCAATTTAATGATTAATTTAATAATTAAAATGAAAATGTATTTTCATATAAAGTAATCATAAATTATTATTATTTTTATTATGGTTATAATATAATTATATGTGACCTAGATTAATTTTTTATGGTGTTATAAAATCAGTCATAGTTTTAAAATTGTTATTTTTTGAATAAATTATGATTTCAATTTAAAAATAATTTAATCATATATATAAATATTTTTAAAAAATGGAGTCCATTTATATATTCTAAAAATCAAAAAATGTTTGGGTTAATGTTCTTACATTTTTCTCAAATAGTTGATTTTTTTATGAATAGTGATATATGATAATTTACAATATATATACATTTTAAGTTAAATACACTATTCTTAACATCATGGCTGATTTATGAACCCTTGTTTCGCACTCACATGATATATTTACTATTTTTAGTCATATGATCCCTCACTATTTCTTATCCTGAGAAAAATAATAAAATAATGATTAAAGTAATGGAAAACCCCCCCTCTCCTCCACTATAAATATCACCCCCACCACCTCTAAAGCATTGGTAATTATCTAAATTCTACTCAATCATATTATCAAGTCTATTTACCATGTCCTAGACCTGTTAGTCTCACCAAAATGCCAAAACCAAAGGCCTTATAGAGGACCTCAAAGACAAGAGATCATGAGGTAAAAATCCTCTTTCATTTTCTATTATTTTCATTTCAATTATTTTTATTTTCTTATACTCTTTTCACATACCCTTATCCAAGAGGAATTAAAAATAAATTATCTTATATATACTTGAATTTTATCATGTTTATGGAAATATTCAACGTCATACTACATCTCCTCTCTATCTTTTTCTAAAAATAAAAACACCTTCCATGATGTGTCCATTTTCCGACATCATGGATGATGTGCTTTCAATTTTATAACATCCTTCAAAGCTATTTGTAAAAAAATAACGGTTGAAAAAATTAGTAAAGTGTATGGTATATTATATGTTATGTTTTTCAATTAACATATATTCAAAATATTTAATTATATAGTGAAACTGGTTCATGATTATCGAATAAACCCCAAAATGATATAAATGAATATCATTAATTTTTTTTCTAAGGATTTGTTAGCATATATGGAAAAATTATTTTTGGTATTATTTAATATTTTAGAGACATGTTAATACCATTTAATTCCACTTCTACAATTTATCATCAATCTTACATGAAAATTCATTACTAAACAACCATGTAAATTGTGTAAAGAATGCACCAAAAAGAATAGAAATAAAAATTATAATTAATTAAAGGTTGGAATGATGTTATAAAATTATCATATATTTCACAAACCATCCCAAAGGGGCCCGTTCCATGACTACCCCGTGTTCGAATCTGATTGGCCAGGGGTTGGTGACTAGCACTGAGTAGACATGTCCCACAAATTGGAGGCATTTGACTATGTTCCTATACACATGCACACATCACCAATCCCAAAATTATAAAACATAAAAACACTAAGTAGAAAATCATTCATACCACTAAGATACCAAAAAAATATTATGATAGGAATGTAAAGCACAATAAAGTACATCTAGGCCAGAATACAAGCCCACCAAAAGTAAAGTATGCTAAGGTTTATGAATAAGTTCCTAAAACTCATCCTAATAAAACCCTACCAAAAGGGGTGGTACATAAATACATGTCTGAAGTTTCTAAATCATTCATCCACTTTCAAACCACTCATTAAGAACCACCTAGCCCCAGTCCACCAAGTACTCTGCCAATGTATTGATCGTCTGCACAAGACATGACATGTGTGAACATAGTATGTGATGGGGCGAGTAAAAAAATACACGGTAGGGACCCCAAAACCACAAAGGTATCACCAATAATAAATACAATAAGTAAACCACAATGGAAACACACGAATTACACCAAAAATGAAAGAAATTAAATACACCACCATGGAAACACACGATGTACACCACCACGGAAACACAGAAACTACAGGAATCTCTACATAGATATATGTCTACACCACATATATCAAAAACTACATATATACTAATCATAGTCACTAAAGATCAAGAGGATCCAACCTCATATCCAATAATAGGATTCTCATTATAGGATTCAATGTTAACACAAAAAACAAGGAATACAAACTCCCTGAACTCATCCATCTTAGATGGAGCACATCCAAGATATGCACTCCATTAAGAATAACCCTACCCTTCTTAATGGTGAATCTAAGAGAGTTTTATCCATTACTAATATCCTACTAGGTCCAACTCTAGTTCCCAGTGCCAGAGGTCCAGTAATCACTGTTCTAGTCCCCCAACACAAGCTAAGGAAACCCAGGTGAAGTGGACCACCCCTCACTACTACACAGAGTTGAGTGAGAACTTCTCCTGAAAAACTCACAAAACCATAATCACTACATTAAGGAGTGTACCTATCCTCAGTATGTCAATGGAGCACTAAATAATATCAAGGTATCAATAACATCAGGTGAATGGGGCCACTCCTCGTAAATGTATCCAACACCTAAGGGAGATCCATTTCTATTGGAGGAACCCCTCCCAGTTGCAACTCATGAAGCACCTGAACCCGGATACAACATAGGAATAATTCTACGTATATCGAGGAACCACACCATAACTCGACATGGGAGTACCACTCAATGACTAAAGGACCCACACCCATGTAGTATAGGAGATTACTGGCTCAGTCACGATATCACACATAGTTTCGATAATGCACAAAGCTTTAATGGGGAAAGGAGTGTTAATTTTGGTGCATGGAGCATCGATGTCGGTGTACGGAGTATCGATGGGTCATGCAGACCCCAAGTCACAAAGTCACCAAGTCACAAGAGTCCACTGATACCATGCTTTTACCGAGATAACATACATCTCATGACAGTAGGATGTGTTACAACTTCCTCAACAACTCATTTAGACTATCTCAAAAGGGCCTCAACATTAGAAGGGTTCCAACACCATAGATAGTTCATCAAATGGACCTCTAATTTAAAAATAGGTGGTTTAAATAGTAAAGGGGTCTAGTATGGTATGATGCGGGTGTGACCTGACCCTTTTTGTATGATCTGACCCAGTTTGGACGGGGCCAGCCCAATCCTCCCCAACCTAATGGGACTAGCCTAGCCCGTTGTGCTACATGGCCGCAAGATTCATCTCATGGGGTCACGCAGCTTAGCCTGTTGGTCTACTAGAGAATCCCGGTTTTCCTGGCCCATCAAGCATGCATGGAATGAGCCTTCTTACGCACTCAGACTAGGTGTGTGTGCTACTCAATCAATAAATCTACCAAGTTCCATGAACGACACATGCCCCCAGATCCCTCTTTGTCTCCTTCCCAGTGGTTGCCACCACCACAGGGTCCATTTGGTCAGTTTTCATGCACACGACCTCTACCATGTCATGGTCACCTATATGGCCTCTCCCACATCGGGACATACTCTAACATGGTACCACAGGATCATGCCCCATCGCCGCCACCCCCAGTAGTGCCGCCCCCGGCCGTCCTATCACACCTACTTGTCCTAGCCTCCCTGTCGGGCTACTGCTTCCTCCACCACCACCCACTCCATCGATGACCTCTCACTACCACACTCCACCAATGATTCTAGGGGTGTCCGCCTCCGACTAAAACCTTATTCCACTACAGGTTTAGATCCTATCCTAGATCATTAATCATGAAGAACAAAGAATTAGGAATGTTGTTGATAAGAGGTAAAGAACTTGAATGTCCAAAGTGGTCTGATCATGGTCTTGTTCATGTAGGCCTTGATCCATTCCCGTTAGAATGTTTAACAAAGAGAAAACCATATAATATTCTCAAAAATAAAATATTACTCTAATCCCATCAACAAAAAACCATTCTACAAGAATGATTGAACCCCATATCAACCTATTTGTGGGTTGGTCTGTGTTCATCTTTTCAATCATTGAAGGGGAAAGGAAAACACAATGAGATCGACACCCTTCCTTGATGACTGTATCGGTCTATATTTAAGAATGTTTGTCTATTTCATCTTCGATCCTTGATCTTCAGGTATTTTTCATTGGGAGAGAGTTTCCTTCTACTTTCCTTAGGTGAATTATGGGGTTATGGCGATAACCATGAATTCCTCTAAATAGGGGTATTAAAATAATAAACCCCCATTGTGTAAACATATAACATCTGAATAAATTTTTTTATTAAATATTTTAATGACTTGCACATCCAATAACAAACTTTTATAGCCGACCCGCACTGGTCAATGTTTGGCCTCGCCTATGTAATAAATCTCGTTACAAACTCAACAGTGCTCTAATATTTCCCATCTGAGTTACCATTTATGAGTTATTAGGATTTCAAAATTAAATAATTTTTACTTAATTAGTTTATTTACAATTGCACTCTCACTGACTTTTTCAATAGATGACCTATGTCGACCAATGTTTGGTCACGCCTATGGTAAATCCATTACTCTGCGCTCAACTATGCCCTTGGATTTTTGATCCTAGAAATTGTATTCATGTTATTTCACTTTTAAAAAAAACTCATGCACACATGCTATTAAAAACATAGAATTTTTTAAACAATAATTTCGGGAAACCTCGTCTTCAGAATTGCACGCCTTCTTAGTGACTCATCTACAAATTTTCCTAAATAAAATAAAAAACAATGAAAATCAAAGCCATTACACTATCCTTAGTATAAGGATTTACGTCCACAAAAGAAAAACCAAGGGATAAATAAATAGACAATGGTACTAAGCATGAACCTGAGTGTCCCACTCTAAAGTGATCTCCTAGAGATTTCTCATGCATTCATTGGAAACACACTAAAGGAACCACTCATCCAGGAAAACCCTCTCTTTTCAATCCAAGATCCCTATGACTAGATTGTAAAGTGAGCATCATGATTTGAAACAAAACTTGACAAAATTCCATGGAGTAAAACTATCTATTTTATTTAAATGCATCCCAGGATCTCTACTGAGCTCTGCTCATGGATCAGAAGGATTTGTACTGACATAGTGAGTTAGTCAACGACCTCATAGATGGTATTGTCTCCCAGTGATGTACATGGTAAACTCATCACAAAATACATCGATGTCATATCCAAATTCCACTATGTAACCCTTATAAATAAAAGAATAAAACCTTTGAAAAATGAAGAGTTTTGACATAGGGAGTTGTTATACCAAGAACTAATTAAAATATGGACCAATACATCATATCAAATGGTAATCGCACTTTCAACTCATTCGGTCATCCTTGGGGTACTCCCTAACACCTATATTCGTATCCCGATGCACCTAGCCACTCTAATCATCCACTACTGCAACAAATTTCGGGCTTCCTTACACTACATACCTCAACATCCTTCTATAATCTTCCATCCAAGGCTCACGTCACATCCTAGGAAGCAAGAAACAACCATTAAACCTGAGATCTCGACCACAAATCAAGGTATTCAGGCTTACCACACAATGAGATCTCATGTATAAAAAGGGGGAGATGTACTACCCAAAGTAAAAGTTTGAAACTTCCTCAAAACCATTTCCACCAATGTATTTGGTAATATTATTCATCCTATAAAAATGAAAACATTATCCCCACCTTCTGAATATACACCAAGATTATGCCCTATGTATATCTCGTCATATAAGTTCTCATAATCAATATCCTCGAGATATGCCTCTTTAACTATCTATAAGAGTGGAGGGCTATCAACCGTAGACTGGATGTAACATGCTACGACTCCATTAACCAATGAAAACTATAATGAGGAAAAATTATCTATTGCCCTATTTAGTAAATATGATCAAGATATTCTATTGAGAGAATCTACCACCATTTTCCCCTTTCCATGAGTATAGAATATCTCAAAATCATAGTGCTGGGGGAACCTAGCCAGAACTTATGTCTCAGACCTCACGGGGTTCAATGAAACTCCACCACTACTATATGATATTGGGGAATCATTACATCCACCACCTAGAGGGTTAGGCTAGAAATTAATGATAAATAATATGCAACCTCCATTGTAAGAGTTCGTCTTATGTTGCCTAGGATTACTTTACACTAATAAGGAAAACATCATTCCACTACTGCGGACACAACACACACTATTCTGAAAGTAGTCAATCATAGCATGAACTAGGGAAAACTAGTCCATACCAAGAATAAATTTTTATGGCCTTGAGGCCACTACCAAGCATTCTCAACTAAAACTCTCTTCATTAAGAGTCTAGTCACACTATCCACACCAGCACATGATCATTTGGTATCCTCTAGTAGTTGTCTACAAGCTTAAGGGTAAATTCAACCATAAATATGAAATCTATATTTCTCAAACAAGATTTATGGAAAGAAGATAATGACTAGTACATGTTTCTATCAATATGTCAACACAGAATATACATTGAATAATTCCTAGATCCCTTAGGTTATATGCTTCAACCATAAAAATATTTCCCCTCCCCTATCATCCAGATCTCTAATTCTGGTATGGAAAACATGGGGGTGGTGATGGAAACATGTAGAAATTCATACCACCACCTGCTACTCTCCCAGCCCCCTTCCACATCCACCACCCTGAGGATCTGTCTACTCCTACTTACTTATTACTAACTGTTACTGACTGAACTACTCATCCAATTATTCTCAACTATAATGGTTTTCTCTCAAACCCTAGTATATTAAAAAATTCATAGAGGGATAACACTAGATCAGACGTCCCTAAGAACACCTTTCTCGATGGTCTGATCCCTAAAGCACTGGTCGCCTATCATATCCATCGAGTAACTATATAAAGAAATATTCCTCGATGAATATTTAGATACTAACATGTTATCTTATCAGAGATATAGAAGCTTATGTACAAGAATATCCCTTATCTTATAAGGAGATAAATCCTCTATGAAAAGGATTTCAAGATTTGTCTACAGAAGATTCATCTCATCGTAAGATCGGGTTAAAAAACCCCACCATGCCCTATCGAGCCATAGTGAATGCATGCTTCTAGGACCACCATATGATATATTGGTGTAATGAATGGAAGGAAAACTCATTCATCACCTCATGTTAGTCCTTATCCAGCTGATAGTTAGAATATCCTTAGAACCTAAGAGGGTCTCTATTGCTAAAACTCATTAAGTGTTCTCAGCCTTTGCATCTCATACGCTAATACTACTAGAACCTTTTGTTTCTCTATAGTTGTAAGTATAGTTGGTACACCACCCGAAGGTGGATTCATTAGTACAAATCCATGTACCAATCTCTCGCCACTCGATGGATCATCCTCCTGATCACATTGTGGAATCCTGACTGGCTGTCTAAGTGGACGTATCTTCAAGCAAAAAAAGATTTTCCATGGTGAATCAATTATATCTAGAGTGTTGAATTATGAATTAAAAGTAAGACACAACCATTCCTATATGATGCATGTACCTTTTATTCCATGTAATATCATGAACCCGCCCAAGTTGACCCTGAACCGGTCACAAGGGCCAGCCCGCGACAGTTCTTGAGAGGCATCCCCGATCCTCTCGGGATGGCGAAAAGCACCAAGGGAATCAATATAGTACACAGTGGAATTATTTTCCCTTGTATAAACAACAAAAAAACAATATAAATAAATGGACAACCCAAAATACATTTATATAAAAAGTTAACTGAACATTATTTGTACAAGAAACTGAAAGTAAAACTAAACCAACAACTCATTTGACCAAACCCGATAACTAACTAACTCCATGTGACCCTTCTTGTCACTCTCCAACATAATTATCACATATCTCCCTAGGCTATCGAACTCCAGATGAATCCTGCACAAGGGTTAACAATAGAAGAAGACTATAGGGCTGAGTATTAAAACTCAGTAGGTTAGCCCAATATTCTATTCCCAATGCACTTCCTTTAAAATAAAAGAAACATCAATTTCATGTTTTAAATAAAATATATAAAGGTATGTTTTCCAAATGATGTATCATGCTATATAAATCAATTACCAGACAAAAAATTTCATGTTTTATAAACAAGAATGCTAGTAACAATTTTCAAAGAGGTGCAACTTCAAAATGAAAATTGTTTTCAAGTGGGATACATTAATGAATTTAAAATTTTTAAAAAATCACACACACTACTGAATTTAACAACCAAACAAACCGTATTTGAATGGTGAGTACAAAATATCCAATAATCCCAAGTCACTGGAACACCCCTAGGCACTAGTTAGTTGTGATCCCTATGTACCACATATCTTGGTGAAAGTAACCATAATAAATATATGTTCTCATGCACATGATCCACTAGTAGGGAGCATACCCATAACCTATAGGTCCCCCAAAAAAATCGTCATCATAATTTATTTGTTGTTGTCATCCTCAAACTTTCTATGTGAAACAGAGGAAAAACCCCACGGAATCGCTAGCAAACTAGTACACATCCGCCCACCTAGATACCCGGGATTCCCGTTAGTGCTCAATATAGTTACAAATATTATCAAATAAAAATACCACAGAAAAACTAAATTTCCAAACCATAGACACACAAACATCCTAAAAACATGCTTCACATTTCATTCATGAAAATATAAACCAGTAAAATGGTTCGTAAAACAATTTCAAGGAGTATAATGAGGTTTTCCACATAAAATCCATTCAAAAATGATCTTTTAAGGCCACAAAACAATCAGTAAGATAACAACCGAATTTTGGAATCCCCAAAACCAATTAATAAATTATTTTCATGGACCATTAAATTTCCCCAAAAGATAGAACATGAAATACAAATAAAAACCCTTGAAAAAAAATGCCAAACGAGCCTTTAAGCCTTTCTCAAAACAGTCTTTGAGAAAGGTAAGCATTTAAATATTATTATGGATGAGTGTACACACCATTTAAATCATAAAAATATATTCATAAACCCCTTAAAATAGTCAGGTTACATATTCAAAACACAACCATTTTCATAAGGATGTGAAACATGCCATTTTCCAACAACTCGGGCCAAAACATGTTGTAAACTAAAACCCATTTGGATGAAAAGCCAAATCCATATTGTAAAGACATATGAGGACCCTAAATACCATTTATAATTCTTACAATTCATTTATAATTCCAAAAAAAATTAACCATTGATAACACAAAAATCCAACTGGGCAATTTACTGAACACATGACATGCCCTTTTAAACAAAACAGTTTATTTTAAGCACATGAAAAAGAATGAAACACAAATTTCATGCCATATTTTATAAAATATACTGTTACATATTCAAAATACCATAAAACAGGTTCTAAACCCCACAAAATATTTTTGAAAGACAGTTGAAAATTTAAAGAAATACTTGGTGTACGCTTTAATGACAAAACAACACTACCTTTCACAATACAATGATTAAAAAGCAATTTTGCACACCCATAAAATTATCCAAATGCTAAAAAATAAAAATAAACATATATATCAGATGAAATAAGATAATAAAATTATTAATCTTAAAATGTAAAGGCATGTGTAAGGGATATCCTACCTCAAATCCATGGTGTAATGGAAACGCTCACCCAATATCACCACCTGAGGGTTTACAAACCCTAAACATATGATGACCAGACCCAAATGAAAAAAAACACAAATAAAAAATTATTGGATAGCAGAACCCTAGTTCAATAACGACAATTGTAGATTATAAAACCAAGAAATAATTAAAGGTGGAAGAAGATGGTGGAGAAAGGAGAAGGGATATCTCCATTTCAAATAGAAAACTCTTCATCTTCAATGAGATATGCACCATTATATAAAAGTAAATGGCATGAAACTTCATGGAGAGTATTCTATGTTCTGGAATAACCATGTAAATAATATTTATGGGAAATTTAGTACTAATGTAATTATTTATGGATGAAATAATTTACCTTCGTGATTCTGGATGATTTGAGAGACATAGAGAAATTTTCCCTAATCCTCGAATCGTATGAGCACCAAAGAGGTAAAATCGATAATGGGGGTGAGTATAGGGGTACTGGCTTCGAGTGGGAGGTGGTATAAAGGAAAAATAGTAAAAATTAAATTAGATATTAAAGAAACAAATTAGTTTTTTAAAACTAGAAATGGGCCCATGGGTTGGCCCAATACCTAAATAAGTACCCCAAATTCACCATGCTTATGAATTTCTAAGTGGTCAAAAAGGATATAGTAGTCTTAATATATTAGTTTAGGACAAGTGGGAAGTATAATGAGTCAAAAATGAAAAAAAAAAATTAATGATTTATAAAAGAAACATAATATGTTTTCAAATTTGGAAATGGGCTCACGGTTAGCCCAAATCATGAAGTAACCACCCTTTCTCCAAAAAACTCATAAAAAAGAAATAGAGAACCCAAATTATGGTGATTAGACATATATGGTAGTTAAAAACTCAAAATAAATCTTACCCAACACCCAATAAAAGGATATGTATTTTCAATGAATAGGATCAAAACCATGATGTGAAAAGAAAAAAACGGTTGTGACAATTCTCCCCACAAGTAACGCTTTTCGCCCCCGGAAAGACATAGCACATTCTGTCTGATTGATCAACACAGGAGGATTCATTATCAATATTTTCCATACTACTAATCCAGTTAAACACCATCAACCATTAATGTAACTTAATCCTCCTACCTCATCCAAAACACCAACTCTCACCCACTTCTTAAGAATCAGCCAAAAGATTGAGTCACTACCTCCACAACCAAACCAAGAACCCAGTTGTTGGGACTTCTACCAATGAAGCCAACAATAACCCATAAAAAAGAGAACTCATGAAAACCAAATATTCCGGTGGATTATGGGATGATATCCACACCATTAAGAAACAAGTAGCACTAGATAAGTTCTTAGGATGAAAAATCAACGAGATCCATGGTGGGTCGCCCCACCATTAGAACCCAACATGCAATGAACAAACTATAATTCAACATGAGCTAGAATCAGACCTAACTCACACAAGCCCACCAAAACTCTCCTGCAACAACCTTAACACCCATGTATAGAGGAACACAACATGAACATTTATTCCACCAACTCTCGAATGGAGGTGGTAAGAACTGGGCCAACACTCTCTGCATGGATCCAAACCCCCACCAATTAGGGAGGGGAGGGAAGGAGACTCAATCATTGGTCTGTTGAGACCAAAAAGGAAACAAAGTAACTACCTCACTGAAATGGGAGAGGTATGATCATATCAATACTATCCATAATCCTAGGACTCCTAACTATGCACCACCTTCACTTCGAAACATATGTCTAGAGCTCTAATGGATGAAGCATCTCTTGACTCGCAGTCAGGCTTTGATAATCCCCAACTTGTAATCCATCCCTTAGTTCCACACAGTACCATATAACACTCCCAGGAAGAAAAAATAGATCAAGAGACACCATGAAAATATCTTCCTCAACAACAAATTTTTATCAAAACAAGAACATGGAGGTACACAACACCATATTTCCTCACTCCAAACGGGGAGTAGAATGAACATGGAACACAAAAACACCAATTAGACATCACTGAGTTCCACTACTACAACCAAGAGAATCAACATAAAAGGAATACACTTTAAATCAATCCCAAACAACTCTCTATTTCACAAAATGGGCTGAGGTATCATTATAAGAGGTGTATTTAACATTTTAATTGAATCCTTAGGTTGATCAATAGGAACTATTTCCAATGTAGAACTATTCATGGCCACATCACAATATCAATCACATATTTAGAAACCCAATGAACATTGATCCAAAATCAAGCCACCAACAAGATCTCATCTGAAGATACAACAAGAGTATGAATTCTAGATCACAATGAATCTTACTGAATAAACAACTCTTCTTTGGAAGAGAAAAAAACTATCCACATAACCATTGGTTTATAAACAAAGGCCACACTTTTTCAGCGCAAAACCCTTTTGAAAAACAAACTAACTTGTGGATTTCCACATTCCCTAGTGGTGTTTCATCATGTCTCACCTGCATTCACATTTACATGCCACCCTAGGAACCCATACACCATGCCAAATAGGCCATCCTTCCAGATATCAATAAAACAATTCATGCGAGAACCCATGAAAACACCAATGGATAAAACAAATCCACATCATTCCAAAAATCATGTACCTTCAAAAGGATCACCAACCACCATGTCAAAAAACCCTTTTCATATTTCAAAAAATAAACCACACTTCATCAAGAACCATTTTCTTAAAAACCAACTCATTTTAATTTTTAACATCTTTTAAAACAACCAAGCTACCCCAAAAAACCCCTTCTCATTTTATAAAATTCATCAAGGTATCCATTCATAATCTGAGGGTCCTTGAGACCAATACCCTTTCTAGGAAAACAGCAACCGCTCAAAACCCTTTTCTAAAACTAATTCATCAGATTCAAACACTTTTTAACATCCAAAAACTCCCCATTTAAAACAAAGATTCAGAATCACCTTAAAATGATTCACACATTCAAAGCATTTTATCCCAACAAACCACAAGGGTAGATTATGGATAATCCCATCCCGTTGAATCATTTCCACTTCCACTTTTTTTCCAAAAACACAACCTTCCAAAACAATTCTTATATTTAATTTTTGAAGACCATTTTTTCCACTTTTAAAAATCTAATCCTTCCTTTAAAATAAATTTTTACAATTATCATACAAGTATTTTCAAAACAAAAATTCATAATTCAAGAAAGGTCCATGAAACCCAAAAAAGGGAACTAGTGCTAGTGGATGACTTGACCATAAGGTGGGCGACCATATGTCAAACGCAACACCAAAATAGAGGGACTTATTAGGTCCATTCCACAGCTCAAAATGGCTTTCCAGGCCCTGTGAGATCACAATGGACATTAGTCAGACTCACCTTGTCATATCCCAACAGCAAACAATCAACAAGAACAATGGAAACTAATAAAACAGGACATCCCGTGGAATCTTGTGGATCAGAACGGGCCAGAGTTCGCAACACTCTTCCTGTACATAACCTTAATGTCCCAAAAATCCTACTCCATATACCATGAAATACCCCCAAATAGTAAGGGCACTCTAAAATGAATGTTCTGCTAACAGCCAACCTCCTCGGATACCATTTTTTCACGAACTAGCCCGAGTCAATCCAGAAATGGTCACAAGGGCCAACCCACGACAAGTCCCAAGAGGTGTTCCCGATCCTCCTGGGATAGAGACAAGCATCGAGGGAATAAATAGAGTGCACACGGGAACTGTTTCTCCCATATATAAATAGTCAAACAAATAGTGGAAATAAATGGACAGCCAAAAATACTTATATATAAAAACTGAACAGAAAATTATTTTACAAGAAACTGAATGTACAACTAAAACAACAACTCATCTAACCAAACCTGACAACAAAATAACTCCATGTTACAATCCTGGTCACTCTCCAACATAATGATCAAACATCTCCCAAGGTGATCGACCTCCAGCTGAAACCATCACAAGGGCTACAAACAGAAGAATACTATAAGCGTGAGTATCAAAACTCAGTAGGTCATCCTGCTATTATATTTGAAATGAACAGCATTTAACATAAAAGAAAAATAAATTTCAAGTTTTAAATACAAGATATAATGGTATGTTTTCCAAATGAGGTACCGTGCTATATAAAAAAATTACCAGACAAAAACATGCTTGTTTTATAAACAATAATGCTAGTAACAATTTTCAAAGAGGAGAAAATTCAAAATGAAAATAGTTTTCAAGAGGTCTGCTTTAAAGAATTTACACTTTTGAGTAAATCACACACACCACTGAATTTTCCATACAAACGCACTGTATTTTGATGGTGAGTACAAAATATCCAATGAGAACAAGTCATAGGAACACCCCTAGGAACTAGTTATTTTTTATCCCTAGGTACACTGAATCTCGGTAAAAGTAACAATTATAAATATCTATTCTTGTGAACCCGAGCCACTAATAGGGAGCATACCCAGAACCAATAGGTCCCCCAACAACATCATCATCATAGTTTAGTTATTTTTGTCATCATCAAACTTGCTACGTGAAACAGGGGCCAAACCCCCACAGAATCACTAGCATACTACTACACGTCCGCCCACCAAGATACTCAGGGTTACAATTAGTTATCAATAAAGTTACACATATTATCAAATTCACTTTCCACATAAAAATTACATTAACAAACCATAAACACACAAACATCCTACAAGCATGCTTCACATTTCTTTCACGAATCAATAAACCACTAAAAAGATTCGTAAAACAATTTCAAGGAGTATAACGAGGCCTTACACATAAAATCCATTAAAACATTCTATTTTAAGAAAAAAACCATAAATAACATAAAAATCCCGAATTGGATGCCCCAAAACCAATTAATAAATCATTATCATGGACTATATAATTTCCCCAAATGATAGAACATGAAATACAAATGGAAACCATTTTTACAAAAAAAACAAATGGAAAACATGCCTTTAAGCCTTTCTCAAAACTATACATAGACCAAGTTATGCATTGAAATTTTTTTAAGGATGTTTATACAAACCATTTAAATCATAAAAACACATTCATAACTCCCTTAAAACATTCATTTTACATATTCAAAACACAACCATTTTCATAAGGATGTGAAATGGGTCATTTTCTGACAACTCGGCCCAAAACATGTTGTAAACCAAAACCAATTTTATTGTATAACCAAATATAAATTGGAAATCTCTTTGAGGAACAAAAATAAAATTTATCATTCTTCCAATAAATTTATAAATCCAAAAAAAATTTAACTAAACATAACACATAAAAGTAAAATGGGAAATTTACCAAACACAAGACATTCCCTTTTAAACAAAACAGTTTATTTTAAGCACTTAAAAAAGAACAAAACACCAATTGCAGGTGATATTTTATAAAAGATACTATAACATATTAAAAATTAAATAAACCATGTTCTAAACTTCACAAATATCTTTTAAATATAGTTGAACATTTAAACAAACACTTTGTGTGCACTTTTATGACAAAACAACACTACCTTTCACAAATCAATGATTAAACAACCATTTTTCACACCAAGATAATTATACAATTGCTAAAAAATAATAATAAACATATATATCAGAAGAAAAAAATATGAAAATTATTAATCATAAAATATAAAGGCTTGTGCAAGGGATATCCTACCTCAAATCCATTGCGTAATGGAAATGTGCACCCAATATCACCATATGAGGATTTAGAAACCCTAAACCAATGAAGAACAAACTCAAATGAACAAAAACCCCATAAAACAATATAGGATAGCAGAACCCTAGGTTTTTCATGACTATTGGAGATTATAAAACCAAGAAATAATGAATGGAGGAAGAAGAGGGAGGAGAAAGGAGAAAAAATATGACATTTTCAACTAGATAACTCTTCGTCTTCAGTTAGATCTACACCACTAGAGAAATGGGAATGGAGTGAAACTTATTGGAGAGTATCCTATGGTCAATAAGAACTAGGTAAAGATAATTTTTGGGGAAAAGAGTAAAAATGAAATAATTTATGGATTAATGAATTTACCTTCACGATTCAAGAAGATTTGAGAAACATTGGGAAGTTTTCCCTACTCCTAGACTCATATGAGGTCCAAAGAGGTAAAATAGATAATGGGGGATGAGGATTGTGGTATTGGATTCGAGTGGGAGGTGTAATCACAGAAGAATATTAAAAAATGAATTAGATAAAAAAGAAACAAATTATTATTATTTTAAATGGAAATGTGCCCATGGGCTGGCCCAATATCTAAATAAGTAACCCCAATTCACCATTCTTATGAATTTATAAGTGGTCAAAAAGGATATAGTAGTTTTAATATTTCCATCTAGGAGAAGTGGGATGTGTATTAAGTCAAAAGTGATAAAAAAATGTATGAGTTATAAAAGAAATAAAATATGTTTTTAAATCTGGAAATGAGCTCACGGTTGGCCCAAATCATGAAGTAACCACCCTTTCTCCAAAAACTCCTAAACATGAAATTGAGAACCCCAATTCGGGTGATTATACATATATGGCTGTTCATAACTCAAAATTAATCTCACCCAACACCCAATAAAAGGATCGGGATTTTCAATGAATCGAATAAAAAACACGACATGAAAAGGAAAAAAAATCGGGTGTGACATGCAACTAGGGTTTTAATGTATCGAGACAAAATGAAAGTGTCCCAATTTTTAGTTAATAGATACATTGACTACTACACAAACACTGGAATCACTAGCCTAATGGAAGAACTTGAAACACTTAACACATTTTCTCTAAACCAATCTCACAAACTCTGGTTCCTATAGTAGAACAGACCTGCTATGATACCACTCTGTCACGACATGTCCCAAAGGGGCCTGTGTCAGGATTACACCATGATTTCCTCTTAAATTCTAGGGGTTAGAGACTAGCACTGAGTAGGAATATCCGAAAAATAGGAGGCATCATCCTAAGTACATGTACACATGAACATATCTCCATGCCCAAAATACTGAAATGTAAAAACACTAAGTAAACAAGCATGAAAACCTCTACGATACCAACAACATAGAATGAAATGAATGTAAATTGCAGTAATGTATAAATTTTCTAGAATACAATCCCACCAAAAGTAATTTCTTAAAAAGTGAGTGCACATGTTCCTAAAACTTGTCCATAGAAATTCCTACCTAAAGGGTAGGTACAGAAACTGCTCTCTCATGTCGTTGAAGTACACCTCATCTTTTTGACCGCTTTCCAAATACCACGTAGCCCCATCCCACCAAGAACTACATCAATGTGTTAATAATAAATAAAAGACTAGAGGAAAGTGGTCATATCCTATTCAGGGGTGAGTAAGAAAATTATTATAAGGGACCCTTGAACCATAAATGTAGAACCCCTATTAAAAACACAAATTACACCGCAAAAGAAACACATGAAGAAAACCACAAAAGAAACACATGATGTAAACCACTAACTAAACACACAAATTACACCATAAAGAAAACACACAATGTACATTATGCTCCATGTAGATATATTTCTACATCACATATATCAATAACGTCATATATAGTCATATTAGACACTATATACCATGTGGTTCCAATCTCATAGGTAGTAACATGAATCTCATCGTAGGATTGAAAGTAAAATCATAAAACTAGGATAACACAATCCATGAACTCATACATCATTGATAGAACTCATTCAAGAGACACACTCTATTGTAAAAAACCCTACCATGCCTAATAGTATGTACGAGTGAATGTTCTCCACCATGAAAATCATACTAGGTCCAGCTCTAGTGCCCAGCTCTTTAGGTCCAATCATCGATGTATTGCGCGCCCAGTGCAAGATATATAAACCCAATGATAGATTCCCTCTCCTTGACACGTTTCATAATTGGGGGAGGACTAATCTCAAATAACTTGAAAACCCTTCATTGATTCTAAAAGCAATGTCCCGCTACTCAGTTTGTCAAGGGAGCAGTAACTATTATCTTGGCATCGTTCACATAGAGTGAATGGGCTCGCTCCTTGTAATTATATACAACACATAAGGGAGATCCATTTCTAATAGAGGAACTGCACCACGCTAATACTCAGACATAGGGGATACAATTCTCTACGTGATGACTTATGACCTGGTTCAATAGGGGAGTACTACTAATTTAGGACCAACACGCTGATAAGATAGGGGGTACTAATTTGTATATAAAGGACCTACATCTTAACTCGATAGGGTAGAACCACTCAGTAACTAGAGGTCCCGCACCCTGGTATGACAGGAGAGTACCTATTTTGTCATGATAACACACGGAGTGTCGATAACCCCTGGATAATTTTTGGAACAAGGAGAATCTTTGTCGGTGCACGGAGCATCAATTTCAATGCACAAAATATATATGGGTCATGCATCTCCCAAGACACATGTTCACCAAGTCACATGAGTTATCTTATAGCATTATTTTATAGAGGGAACCTACACCTAATGCCATCAGGCCAGATGAAAACATTCAAAAATCCTAACTTAGTTTATCTCAAATGGATCACCTCGCTGCAAGTGTCCAACACCATATACAACACATCAAACAGACCTCCCATTTGAATGATATTGGAAAAATAGTAAAGAGTTCTGGGTCAGACTAGTCTAAGTCTGACCTGACCTAGTTTGACTAACCAGACTCGGTTCAGCTAATCCAACATGACTCAATTCGGTCTGGGCTGGCTCGAACCAGCCAGACCCGATGGACCCAGCCAGTTGGGCTACGTGCTTCCGCCCGCTAGGATTCTAAAGCATCCTGTTATTCCCATCCCAATCCACATTAGTGATCCTTCCCTTCTCCCTTAGCAACCCTAGCTACGTGCACCTCCCTATCAATACGGTCATCACATTCCAATGATGGCATGTGCCCCCAGCTCCCCCCATGTTTCATGTCCTGCAATTGGAGCAACTATGGGGTCTACACGGCTGGCCATGTCCTGGTCACCTACACGGCCTCTTGGCGCATCTTGATTGCCTCCCATGGCCTCTTCCACCGCAATCCCCCCACCAGTGTGGTCTCACTAGACCTCGCTCTATTGTCGCTGCCACTGGCCAACCCACCAGTGGCCATCTTGATGCGCCCACCTAGCCAGGCCTCCCTATCAGACTAGTGTCATCATCACTACCGGTTGCCCACCTGGTGGCCCCACCCTATCGTTCTTGACCTGCGACGATTGGGTCCATTTCCTCTAGCCACCACATTTTCCTAGTTCCACCTTACACTGTCATGGGTTTGGATCCCATCCCATATCGATAATCACAGGGAACGAAGAATGGGGAACATTAGGGAAAAGATGAAAAGAAGATGAACACACAATGTGGACAGATCTTGTATTTTTTAATTTCATCTTTGGTCCTTTTACACTATATGGTTTAACAAATAGAAAATAATCCAATATTTAGAATAATCAAACATCCCTTTAATCCTGAAAAAAAAACAACCTTCATGAATGATCAAACCATAGGTCAACTATTATTGCGTTAGTCTGTATTCATCTTTTGAATCTTATAATGGGAAAGGAAATCATGATGAGATGGACAACATACCTCGATGATTGGATTGATCATTAATGATGAGTGGATGTTCATGTCATCGTCGATCAATGATCCACCAGTATTTGACATCCAAATAGAGATTTTGTATCCTTTTTTAGGGGAATTATAGTGTTATAGCGATAACTTTGAATTCCTCTCCATTGATTATTAAAAAAATAGATCACCACTACAAAGTAACATCAAAATATAAATAATTATAAAATATTTTAATGATCTTCACATCAAAAAACTAACTCTTGTTGCCGACCTATGTCGGTCGATGTTAGGTCTCGCATAAGGAAAACACCCCCTTATGAACTCAACGGTGGTCTCATATTTTCATTACGAGTTACTATTTACAAGTTATTATTATTCAAAAATAAAATAATTTTAATTTAATTAGTTTATTTATGGTTATTCCTCTTGTAAATTTTTCTACAGATGACTCACGCCGACCAATGTTAGGTCATGCCTAGGGTAAATCCACTTCTCTGACCTCAATGGTCCCCTCATGTTTATAATCCGGGAACTTGTTTAATTGTTATTTCACTATTTCAGAAAAGTCAAGTGTGTGTGCTATTAAAAACACAACATTTTTCAAACAATAATTCTAGTAACCCTAGGCCTCAGAATCATACACCGTCTCAGCACCTGGTCTCAGAATTTTCCCAAATATTTTATAAAAATAAAACTGTTAAAATCGAATTCATTACAATAAAATGTGTTATAAACATGAATAAGTTTCTATAAATTATTACTAACACTATTTTAACCTTCATAAAAGAGGATTAAACATGTTTTATGTTAGAAAAACATAAAGTATGTAAAATCTTTACCCCATTTCCATAATTTGGGTTTACCTCCTATAATATTTATTAAGTGGTACTATGTTTATTTGTGAAATTAATATGTATTCTATAATTTTTTATTATGTGGATTTCTAGTTTGTACACATATTTGATTCTTTTTATCTATTATCACTTAAAATATGTGATATTTTAATGTACATTTAAAAAAAATCCTCTATTAATTTCATTTCTTTTTTTAAAGGGAATAATTTATAAGATGTATGTATTCTTATTTTATGATTATGTTATGGTTATTGGCCATTGTTTATGATAAATTTTAGGACCTATATATCCTTTCATTTCATTGGGTATGAGTATTTTGGAGGTCAGTTGTATGGTTACTCAATTAGTAACTATGATGGTTACCCAATAAGGTAGTAACGTGGGTTTTTATTGTACGGTAGTCACATAGGTTAAAATTAATAAGGAAGCCATGAGGGTTAAAATATTAAGTAAGTAATGTGACAATATACCTTTATGGTTTTATTTATGTTTTCTATGAATCATTAAAATCACATGTTTCAAAATTTAATTATCTGATACTTAATGGGAGATAAGTATGTCTTCATGAAATAAAATCGTATGTTTATAAGTATTAAGGGAATAACATTTTAATTCTATCTTTTTGTACTCCTTTTTGAAAATTAGTTCTCATCCCATGGTTTTTAAAAAAATTTCACATCATTTTTATGTTGTTCAATGTAAATTTAAGGTTCTAGTGAAGATAAATCAAATTAATTATAATTTTTTTAAACTCTGATTCAATTTATGTAAATTGTGGTCTAATTCTATATAACCTATACTATAAAAGGGCATCTATTATGTAAGTTGTTGTGTAATTATTTAGTTATGTTTTATAAAAAAATCACAGTATGCTTTAGTACTGAATTTGGTTGTGTGGGTTTTGGGCTTTACATTTATATTATTAGGGATATGTTTTGGATAACACATGATTATGGTATTTAAAACACAGAATATTATTATATGAATGATATCAATATAATAAAGGGTCGTTTTATTTTGAATAAGTAAGTTATATATTAATAGTTATCATTCAAATTTATGATCCTTTTATACTTTTTTAAGGATATGAAACTAATTCTGGGTAACATGATATATAATGAATAGTGTATGAACTAGTGGTTAAACAATTTTATGTTTAATGATAGTGTTAATTATTATAGGAATATATCATATCATTTAGGATTAATGTCATATAGATTTAAATAAATTTGGGAATGGTATGTTATTAAGAGTATATGATAATTTCATATACATACATGGAAATCTGTTATTCGGAATGATTATTATTTTTTAAGGATATATTGGTTCTTTACGGTATATATTTAAATGATTTTTGGGTTTAAATCATTTTAGAAATGATAGTGTTAATTTTTTTAAATCTTTTTTAAATATTATCTTGATAAGATCATGATAACCCAGCCAAAATTATACTATTTTTATTGATGAATGACATATTTAAAATTGTGAGAGATGTAGATCAAACTAAGTATGATATAATAATATTAACTAGAATTTTTTTCTAACAATATATTTTTCTATCGTATGACATCTTGAAATTATACTATGAAGTGATTATTTATTTAATTTGACTAATAAGGATCATGATTCATGTTAACTCTTTTCGATTTAGAAGGTAATTAATCCTAAAATAATAATGTTAACAATGTACTCAATGTAAAATAATTATATTTTCCAAATGAATAACTTAATAGGATAAGGTAATGAATGAGAAACATTGTGATTACTACAAAACAACTATATTAAATTATGATTGACATTTTTAACATAATTTAAGTCCAAAACAAACTAAGGAAGAGAATTATGGAGTCTCATGATGATCAAAAGATGTCGATGAAAATGGAATGAAAATTTTATTTCCAATATGTCTAAATGTGGGAATAATCCTAGAGGTACATGAAATGTGTTTGGATATAAAGGGAATACAACTAAATTTTTATTTAATGGAAGGAGAGAGTATACACATATCTTCTTCTTCAGTCGTAAGAGATCTAGGTACTATGTGATATAATGTACAAATATGAGGGAAAAAATGTAGACAGTCTCTAAGATCAATGTAACAGGGGATATGCATATGTAAATACTAGTAATGAAATGAATAGTGAGTTTTTACTCTATATATTATAGTCTCCCATGTCATGTATGATCAAAAGGTACTAGATATTTAGTTATAAATAAAAATCCATAATGCTTTGCTTATCAGGTAAATCATTTTCATGGTTCGTTGAACATTATTAATTTTGAATCTTGATATTCACTTATTAATAAATTTAAAATTTAAAATAGGAATGGATTAGATCTATTTATAAACATATTACAATAAATTTTCAAATAAAGAATTTTATTTCATATCCTCTACAAACACATGGTATTCTAGTGGTTTATGCTTTGTTGTTAGTATTCTATATAAATTACTCTAATATTATGATTCATATTGTCATGGAGTAATTTTTTTTATGGTGGGGGGGGGGGGGGGTAATGTAAACCCATTAAATAAAAGATATGACCACCATTAAATAAGATATTGTTCTTGATATATTTCTCTATACACAAAACGAAATTAACATGAAACTACAATATGTTTAGACATTTAAAAACCTAGATGATTAATTAATATTAATGAACACGAGTTACTAATTTATGAATCGTTTTTATATATAATACATAGGATATGTTTAATATGAATAAAATTCAATTAGTTTACTTTGAATAACTAATAAGATCATTTATTATTACAAGAATTATTTTTCTTAGATAATTTCTTTTTATACAATTCACATTATATTTCATGAAACATATGAATAATAATAAATTATAATTTTTATTAATAATAGGTTAAGAAAAATTAATTTTTAGATGAAGTGAAATAAGAATAATAACTTTTAACATTTGAATAAGTCATTTTCCAATATATACATTTCTTCATTATATTTTCATCATTTTATTAAAAACAGAATTTCAAAATTATTTATTTTAAAATTAATAAAAATGAGTGTAATTTTTATTTAAACACATCCAAATATATATAATTTTTTATTTTTATGAATTTTATGAAATGGATTGAATTTACTTGAAAAATAATTGTTATAAGAAAGTTATACTTTTATGGGATTACTATAAAAAATAATGACATTGGAATTTATAAAAAAATATGCAATAAAATATTAATGGGACTAAAAAATTTATTCATTTTAAAATATAAATTGAAGTTGGAGAAAATATGGAAATATTTCTTAATAAATTAGAAATATATTTTAATAGAACATGTGTTGTTAGTCCTTTATAGAAAACATGTATTTTCAAGGGAAAATTTCATTATGATATCCTTGGATGCCACATATACATAATTTTATATATAATTAATTTATTTATTTCATTAATGTTTGCATCAAATGTAAATTTATGTCATATATAAACTTTATTCTTAATTATGTTAGTTTTATAAATATTATTTTATATGATTAAGTGTATTTATATTAAATTTAACCTTTCAACCCATTATAATTTTTTCTGATAATATTATTTTCAACTTTCGAATTATAAATATAAAATTATATATATTTTTTAATCGTAATCATTTTTATTAATATAAATTACTATGTTAGTAAAATACATACTATTTTAAAAGAATATTATTGACATTTTTAAGGATGGAATTGAAGAATAAATTTGAATATAATGATATAATTAATTTTATTATATGGAAAATTAGTGATTCTATTAATTATATAATCAACAATCGATCATCATTCAATTAATCATTTGAATTGAGCAAACAAAGAGTACAACTGTTTCCTCAAATTGTGTGGTATTTTAATATAAATTTATTTTTGTTCAAAATCATTACAATTATGGTTTGTGACAATAAAACAATCTTATTGAGATAATAACTCCTTCTGTATAATTATATTATAATTAAATAACCGAATTACTATTCATTAAACAAGGGAATGTTCATGTTTTTTATAGTTTAACCACCTACTTGGACAATATTATGAATTTTCATCATGAATGACTAAGGGAATGTAATTACTTATATAGTATAATTTTAATTTGTAATCAATTATTTTAATTCTAAGGATTTTATATTAATATTTATATCAACAATTAATGAAACACATATTTATTTTTATAAATCACTCAAACATGATTCTTATCATTTTTATCAACAAAGATAAAGACTGAAACACTTATCATGGATTCCACTACCTAGTGTATATTACATGACACGACCCATTCCAAAGCATGATCTCCAAACACCCAAGTATTGTCTCCAATGTCCATGGGGTGGAGACAAGCACCGATGGAACACCAAACTCAATAAGGCCTTTGCCTAAGAAACTGTACACACAAACATAACAAACTAAATGAAAAACTTTAGAGGAGAAAGGAAAAAAAAATATTGAACACTACTATATAGAAACCAAAAACATTAATCATCCTCTAACTATATAAGTAATGAAGAATAAATTGATAGGGAAAGGTAAAAAATACATTCCTAATCAAAAAAGGTCCACAACCTAGCAGTAACAAAAAAGTGAAACAAAAAAGGGATACCCACTCCTGGATCTGAAGCTATAACCACCATACATGGTCCAAGAACCCGTATCCCAAAGCTAATCTAAATTCATGATCACCTTTATGTGGTCTTCATAAGGCAAGGAATTTTCGGGTAAATCCCATGCTTGGTGAGTATAAAAAAAATACTCAATATGATGCCCCAAAAAGGCTATGGGGAGCTGTAAGAGATACCTTGAAGACAATAGCATTGGATATACAAGGTATAGTAACAATAGTGCATCTCAACCCAATAATAGAGTGAAATTAAACTCATCCAAACACAAGGTGATCAAAATGGTGAAAACATGATCTTTTCTTCGATTCTTCACTACCTATAGTAGGTGACTAGAGTCTTCAAAACATGAGAATATAGACATAAAATGAAAGTGGCATACCCAGCGTGTGTTCACCTCTCCTGGAAGCAGAGTTACCATAAACCTAAAGAGTAGGTACTGTAATAGAATGTATATATATATATATATATTCTCAGTAAAAGTAGTCAAATCAGAGAGTAATGGGATCTCCATCTCACAACTCAGTCCAGAAAGAAGTGTAGCCAACAGTTCCAGAAGTAACCACCAAGAATTCCCAGAATCCCTCGTATCTTCCCTAAACATGCAAGTCAAATGGACTCATTCACTACACCATGATACTATCCACTTTGGGTGGGTTTGTCTCGTATGCATGATTTTCTATTGCACCACAAGGATGCATATCGGTGGGGAATGTTCCCCTCTTAATCAAGGTTCCAATCTAAAATTAATGTATGTATCATCATTGATCCATATCTAAAAAGTGTAAACCCAAAGTGGAGGAAACACACCCGAGTTCATCAGGGCTATTCCACTATAATAGTCATCATAGAGGACCCACACCCTGATGTGTCAGGGGCATTCCACTCTTGTTCATCGAGGAACCTTGTTCTAGAGATTTAGGGGGATTCCACTTGGATGTAGATAATAGATGATCCATGAAAATACCGAAGGAGGATTCCACTCTTATTGTCATAGAGGACCCATTATATAGTGTGTTAGAGGTATTCCACTCTAATATAATGAGGGTCCACTCCCTAGTGTTTTAGGGGGATTCCACTCAGAAGTCACTAATATCATCACTTGATCATTTTCTTCGTCAGACATCACTTGAAAAGGCATCACACCAGGAATATATCTCATCATACCATGAATTCCAATACATAGAAAATCGTTACATTCAGAATAGAAAAAATCATAGTATATGATACTCGCAGGCCAAAATCTGATTTCAAAAGAAGGATATACAATAGGTATAATATTCATAGTGGTACACGACACGTATGGGGCCCACACATTGTGTGATCCTGACTTGCTGCATGGCCATGTACCTAACCATACTCAGGTTCTAAACTACAATCATGTACCCCTATGGATGCTAGTTTACTGCCAGAGTACATGAACCCTCTAGAAAAAAGGGATTATGAGCAGATGATGCTGGTTATTGATATGAACAGAAAAAATGTAATTATACCATCATTTATCTTCCAATGGACCTAGATAACCAAATAGATCACACTGTCACGATCACTATAGAGAAACACACAGGATAAACTATTCATTCTCTTGAAACAGACTCCCCATGAAAAAGATGATATGGTTTGTATTGTACATGAACTGTGCTTCACAGGGTCGATGCCTCATTCATAGAACACATCAAACATTTCGCTACACTTCGATATTCATGGAGAAACACATGGGATCAAGTATTAATTTTTCCAAAATATAAACTTAGTGAAAAACTCCCAATTCACGAAAATTCCTAAAATGGGACTCATGGGGTTCACACATATATTTTGGTTTAAGTTCCCAAAATTAGTCTTCAAATGTCTTCCTCAATACCATGTTTGCAACACCTCTACAAACTCACCAACCATACATCAGTTATATGAGATACGTCTGATATGAGAATATTTTAATAATAATTGTATTATTATTATGATTGGTCAGAGTAGGACACTCAAGAGGGGCTAAATTCAGTTCATATAAAAAACCTATTAAAAAATTTATATGATCATCCCCTAATTTAAAAAACAAATTTTTACTATTTATCAAAGTAGTAAATCTATACTAGTTTGATTTTTCAATGAATTTCCCAAGAGATTGATTAATTCATAGTTATAGCATCCTAAAAGAGTGAAATAACTTTTGAAAACAATTTACTAAACCAAAATAGTTATCAATAATATCCAAGACTAAATATCATGGTGAAACACTGTTATCTAAAATATGAGTTAAAATATAGTAAACTAAATTTGAAAACACAGAGGATTGAAACAATAAGTTCAGTTGCCAGGCGAGACCAAATCCTCTCTACATGGTGATCACTTGCCCCCAGGAAATATATATGAAGCATTGATCCACACCCTTGATCAGGTCGTACACTAGAATAAAAATTGTCTCTGTCAGAAGAACAATACCACAGTTCTACATGGGAACTAAAATAGTCAGGTCACACCGGACCTTTTCCATAGTTCTATGTAAGATACAATAGCAGTAAAAAGTTGTTTTCGAGATGATATCGTGTATCCTTTACTTTAGAATAAAAGAAAATTTGTGTGAAACAGATAGATGAAAACACTAATCAAAATTTATTAGAGATGCACACAACAGAGCAGGAATGAAATAGACAGTGTTTAGATGCTTCTCTGTGTTGTGAAATGCAACTTTGGACTCTTTGCATGTATAAAATGTAATGATTCATTCATCTCCTGAAAATAGACACTAAAAAATAGTGCTATGAAGCATTTTGTTTTGGTTTTTAAGGATGATGAAGTTCTGTTACATCGTTTCTACTTTAACTTTTTTAGGGGTGTTGGAAATTTGGTGTACATCAAGTTATCCTTTTTGTTTAGTCAACATGAAATTAGAATGAATCATGTGTTGTTACTTTTGTTCACTAGCTTAGTATATGTTCTCATGCGAGTCCTCTACTATATGTCTATATATCATTTAACTCTCATTTTTTTCTCCATTATATTTTGTATCCCAAAAATAATTTGGATTTCGGGTAGGTTGTGTACCTCATACTTCTAACATCCCAATTAATATTTTTCTCAAAAGCATTAAATTAATCAATATCATTAAAACAGACAAATATGTTTATTGGAGATTATTTTTAAAAAAATTAAATTTAAATAGCATGTCAGTGAAATTTATGTTGGTGTTTTATTCTATTGGTAAGAGTCACTCATTCTATCAGTGAGCCAACTATTCTGTATCTCCACGCATCAGTGATTCATTGTGTTGGTGACTCATTTTGTTCTGTTGGTGATTCATCCAATATCATAGTGTCTCATTTTTACTAACTAGGAGTCATTTATCAGAGAATAATTTTGCATTCTTATTGAGGATTTTGTTCTATCGTTGTCTCTTTTGAAATTTCGGTGAGACATTTGAACTATCATTGAGTTAGAATCAATTGTTGGTGAGTCATTTGAATTTTCGGTGAGTTAGACTCAACTGGTAGTTATATGTTTGTTCTGTCAGTGTTAGTGACTCATACATAGCCTATTTTTCTAATGCAACTGTATTATTACATGAAAGTTCACAGAATGTGTTAAATATATAGCTGATCATAGATAATTAGAATTAAGCATATCTAGACATGATTTAGGATACGTAAACATGGTTGATATGATTAGACATTATTTTTCATTATTAAAACAAGAGATGGGCCAACAATATCCCCCTTTTGATGATCGTAGATCATGGAATTATCAAGTACAATTAATTTGTGATGAATATAATCAGTCCACTTACAATCTCCCATTACTGATTTTCATAAAAAAATAAATTTTAAAAAAAAGCGATATGATTCAGAGGTAAAATAAATAATGCCAAATTTGATTATTTGCTCCCCCATTAATTTTTCCCAAACCTTATCATAATGAGATGCAAAAAATAATAACAATAATTCCTTTCTTTTTCTCACCCTTTTGGTATTATCAAAAAGCATAATGATTGGACAGAATAGACATCATGAAAAATAAATGAATAACAAATAGATAGAATTTAATGATCATTGAATTTTATAACAAGGTAATGGAGAATAAAGTGGAATATAACAAAAGTACAGTCAATCAGTCCTATCAAAAATGTATCCACACTACTCCTTAGTATCGAGTGGGTACATTACATTTTATAAAATATGAATGGTATGTCCAATGTAGAGAGGCTGAGATACTATATTGTCTGAATAAATCCATAGAGGATGAAGATGTATTCCTTTAAGAACATATGATGCAAGGTTAGGTTTATTCTATGACAAAACAATAGTTTGAGTATTATCTATGTTAAATGAATAAATTTGGCTCAGAGATTGAGGGATAGAAATGGACTGTGGATGGGGAGGTATGTATGTCGAATGATAGGTAGAAGAGGTTCTGGGAGGTGCACCACCTAGAACCATGATGGATTCACTATGAACTTGGATATATGGCTTTAACATCTTGATGAAATCCTTAATTATTTCACCAATATATTTCATTTCCTTTTGAAAATTGCCTTGTTATCCATAAACATGTCAAGAAAAGGTTTGACATCATTCATTTGATTGACTTTTTCTTTGAATGCTCGAGTAACTGGGGGTAATGTCATATTCTCTGCCAAGTACATAAAGTGACTTGTGATCTAGTGTATGGTGTAAATAGTTGAAAAATATGAATTCATCTTCTTTTTATAATATTTATAAGTTTTAGATGCTTCATTTGTATAAATTATTACCATATCATGTACCTGATGAGTGTTCTTATCAACTTTCAAAAGAAATTCGAAACCAAAGGCAGCAAATAAGGCTTCATGCTCTTCTTTAACAATAGTTCTAACTACCTCAATGTCCAAGTTCTGAGATGTTTGAGAAAAGGTATAATAAAGAATAGGAGTTGAGGCTTGTTTTTTAATAGCTTTAAAAACTTTCTCCAGATAGCCTTTATACTCATAGGTTTACCCATTTATGGAATAAAATAGTTTTCTCATACCATTAAGAAGCTTTGTATTGTTTGAAACAGTTGTTTTAGCTGTTATAATTATGTTTGGTTCAATCTTCACAATCACTTTCTCTGAAACATTAACATCATCGGCCTCATTCACACCAAATATATAAAATAGAACAGGATAATCTTGAACATACTTCTCCATATTTTCTATTAAAGTCTTTAATGATTTTACCTCATTACTTAGAGTAGGCATGGTTATATCTTGAACCTGAACAGATTCCCTGATAGTTGAACACATTTATCCCTTAAACCTTTCTATGTCATCCTTAGTGACATTGCGAAGAGGAAGGGTTTTGACCACTGATTCTATTGCAATGTAAAAAACACATCATCATCTGAATCTTTATAGTCTAACCCAAGAGCTACATATCCCGGATTGCTAATTCATTATGACATAACAAACATTATCTAAATGGGTAAGAATGTCAAGTATCACTCTTCCAACTTGATGTTCTCCTTAACCAGGGTCTTTCTATCTTGAAGCTCCCCCCCCAACTGGATCTTCTCTCACTTGTTGCTCCCTATCATCTTGAGATATTCTTCTAGCATAAACCGGTTATGGTGTAGAGACTATTTGAGAACCCAATTCACCATCAACATTAATTGATTTCTCTTCTTCAGAAAGATCATATACTTATCTTGGAACATCAACCACTAACATACTTATAAGAGAAACTATTGATGATTCTACAGGTATTTATTGAACTGTAGCAAAAAACAGATATACATCTCTACCCAGATCATCATCAAAAGGATCAATATTATTACCAATTTCACTTTCTTCACCATCATCATCACATCCATCATCATCATTATTTTGTTCTTCCTCTTCTTCCTGACTTCTAGATCCCATCCTTTTCCTCTTATTTGGAATCCTCTTTCGAACCACTAGACTTGTTATCATACTTAATTCATCCATAGACTTCTGTCTCCTCATCACCATTATCACCAATAACTAGCTCATATGACGGTAAGGATAGAGGTGGACTATGAGGTCCATATGGCATTATTCTTGGAGCTTCAGTGGTGTCAAGGTCACTTCTGTCATCAATAGGAGACCCTTGATCTCTATCAGGAGTGGAAACCTCATCCTCATCCTAATTAATAGGATGTACATCTTTTTTTCCTAGAATCGGATCCACTAAATCTCTCGGCCTTACAGGATTGTCCACTGGATTGAATTTTTCATAAATCGTATCCTCATTACCAACCCATTTCTTCTTCCATGAAATCCAATGGATTTTCATCCTCCTACATATATCCTTATTCAATAAGATTACACTACAAGCTGTAATAATTTCTTTAGCTTCATCCACACATCCTTTCACTTACTGCATCGTTGTGATCATCCTATTGAAGAATAGGTAATTTGTATTACATTAGGTGTTAATCATTTTACTAATATAAAAGATCAGATATCTAAACATTTTTAATTTAACACATTTCAATTACAAATAAAAAAAGTATACATCGTGATACTTCAAAGATGAAAATTCCCCTTTCCAAGGACAAAGCTAGTGGTGAATGAACTGAAACAAAAATCTTCTCTCATCATCTATCTCAGTAGTAATAGGCCTCTTGTGCTCCTTATTTTCAGTCAGCTCCTTCAAAGCTGTCTTAAAAAAAATAGATCACATAGAGGTGGAGAAGTTTTTATTGTAGTCATTGTAGATTCCCTCATGGAGTAACTTGGCATTTTTTCCAATTCCAAATAATTTGAAATTCTCCATCCTTTAACAATTGATTTGATCCAACATACCACATTGTATTCCAAAAGAAATTCATCTTTCATATAAAACATTTTGAAATAATAGGGTAGTAAGGCTTATCCTTATTTGAAAACTAGTCCATCTATCCTTGAGTATGCAAAACCCTCAATGACAGAGACTTACTCTCTAGCAACCATTCAGAAATAACATCAATCTGTAGAGTTACCACACAGTTTCCAAGGGTGGGATTGACATGATGAGACATAATCAATTATCCATTATTATTCATATCAGGTTGTGACTCGTCTCTATATACTCTTTCATATGTGTGGTCCACTCTCTACATTTTTTGATGGTTTGGTTGAATGTTGGAAGGTGAAATATCGAGGTAAGTGAGTAACAGAAGAAGAGAGAAAGGGTTAAAGGTGAGGATAATTAGTATAGTGGATCAACTCGAATTTATATCATTTATTACTTAGATGTCATATATTTGTCAACTTGGAATAAAGAAATAAATGAAACAACATCATTTAAGGTAAAAACTTTAAACATATAAATAGTGAGTCATCAATGTTAGCATGAACATTTTTTCATAAAACTATCGATGTTAGAATGAAAATTTGTTGGTGTTAGATTGACTGTTTTTTCATAGTACTATTAGTTTTGGCATGATAAGGTGTCGGTGTCGGCATGATAGTTGTGCCGAGAAGACAATGTTTCAGTGTCATCATGACAATGTGTCAGTGATACATCACCTGTTTATTTATCCTAACGGTGTAACAACTACACTCATTTTTTCACAGAGTTATCAACATGATGTCCTTATAAATTAATAATACCTAATTCATGTTTAATGTAATTCATTATTTTATAGATCAATGGATTTGTTAATATGTCAGCACGTTGATGTTCATTACCAATAAACTCTAGTGATATATCACCTTTTTTTACGATCTATCAAAAAGTGAATTCTTACATAAATATTCTTTATTTTAGATTCTGAACTAGGATTTTTAAAGATTTTAATAGAACTTGTATTATCACACATTATAGGGACATGCCTGAATTGATATCCACACTCTTGAAAAAGTGTGCTTCATCCCCAAAATTGGTTTACAACAACTACCAGTAGTTATGTATTCTTCCATTGTAGTAGCTAATGCAGCACAATTTTAATTTTTACTACACCACGATACTACATACTATCCCAAAAAGTGAAATATTCCATAGGTTCTCCTGCTATATGACTTACAACAACCAACATTAGGATCAGAATAACTCACTAAATAAAATAGTTGTCTTCTAGGTTAGAACAATCCTATTTGGTAGTATATTTATGGTATTTTAAGATTTTTATAACACCATTTAGATGATATTCTATAGGGTTTTCTTGAAAACGGTCACACATACACACACTAAAGATAATATCATATTGGATAGTAGTTAAGTATATTAAACTCTCAATCATTCCTCTATAAGTGGTTTGATCAACAACATTACCATTTTCATCAAGATACATCTTACATGATGTACTCATTGGAGTGTCACTAATTTTTTTACCATTAAATCCAAACCTTTTAAAATATCATTAGTATATTTACAATGATATAAAATAACACATTTTTATTTTTAATTATTTGAATACTAAGAAAGAATTTGAGTTGCCCGTTAAACACATTTCAAATTTACTTTGATACATTTCGGATAACTTTCATATTTTGATGAATAGTGAAAATTACTAAATTTTATTTAAAAACAACTTTTTTAATCAAAATAATTAATAATGATAAATTATGAATTTTAGTAGTTTTAAAGTATATTTAGAATATATTTTTACCATTTAATATAATGTATTTCATTGGACATAATTTTACAATTAAACCGAACATAAACAAGTGTCAATCTTTTGATAGTTAATATCTCTTAAAAACACGATTTTTGTTTTGACAGCGGGAATTAATTTTAAATTAATTTCTGCCACTTCTGTGTTTTGAATTTAGGAAAATGGATTCCATATTTGGAATCAGGATGTTCAAATTGTGTAAATTGGTAACTTTTGTTTTTAGACATTTTGAATAATTACTGCGGTAAATATTTTATTTACCATGGTTAAGGGTAAATCCGGTAAATAAGGGTTAAACAATAATATTATCATAATACTAAATTACCCTAAAACGTGTTTTAACCCTATTGGTTGATACATGGTCGACCATGGACATCTTTGGGTCGATTTTGGGACCCCATGGATCCACTTGTAAGGGATAATGACACTTTATTTTAATTAAGTTAAAATGAATACAAAAATGACCCAAGCATATATCTTTTAGCAAAACAATTGTTACATAGGGTTATATATGTTGGATTTTTGATTATAAATATTCATTATAAATATAAAAATATTTCCTACATAATGATATTTTATTTATAATTTTTAGAAATTAAATAATTTATTTTATTTATGACACAATGATGATGTAGTAATTACTATAATAGTGAAAAATTAAAATAATTGATATTATAAATACCCAAATAAATATAATATGAAACTTTTAATGAATTAAACTAATTTTATAGGATAATATGATATATTAGGATTGATTTAATTGACTTTTTTCGAAGTAATCAATCTATTATGAGTTTCACAAAAATCAGCTATTGAATAGTGTCAAAATTGACATAAAAGAGTTCTTAAAAAAAATATTATATTATTAATTGATATTAAATTCCTAAAAATCTAAGGTTCGGCCAAGAGACTTATATCATGATAGTTTCATCATTAATGGACCACTTGGGGGTCTCTCGGATGTATATAGTAAGTTTATTATCCATATTATATAAAAATACAAAGAGACATTGTAAAAGTGAAACTAATTAACTTAGAGTTAATACTTAAAGATAAGGTTAATATAAGTACCCAAACCTGTCTAAATTCTATTGGATAAGTTGTTTTCGACCTATCCCCACCTTAAACTTTGAATAATAAACTTTAGAGCCATTAGAAACCGAATATGAATTTATTATAAATTAATATTTCTAGGTTTTCTAAAGATGCCCCTCACCCCTCTTATAAAAGGGCACTCCTCCTTCCCATTTCTTCACACATTCAAAGCCTTTTGGTTCGGTCAAACGCTGCCAAAATACTCTCCCAACATCCCTCAATACAATCTAGAGGCCTTAGTTTGATCAGAAAGCCAAACTATGGAGCCCTTTTGATCAAATCAAAAGGAAGAACCTGAAGAAGAGGTAATGATTTCACCACCCTTCTCCAAGTTCATTTCTTCTTCCACTTCTTCTTCCTTTGTTCTTACCATTCTAAAATAATAACTCCAGTATCTCACATATACTTTGATGTTATTATAAATATGGTACAACCATATTCAGTATTCTATCCACCCTTTGAATAACATGTCACCATACGTGCGTACGTACGGCTTACCGTCTCCACGTCGTGGTGTAATTGTTATTCAATATATTATTATTTGGATGGGTATAATAATGATGTGTAACTCATGTAAATAATAAATATAACATGTTAATGATTCTGTATATATGATATACCATCCATTTATATATTATTTTAATATCAAAAGAATGATATTGTCGCTCATGCGTACGTACGGACTACCGTCTCCACGAACGCGATGAGATTCATTCTCCATCGTATCCATTCAAGTATAATTATCATTTGATGATTTAAAAATGATTTTTAAGGACTTGATATCATTCTGGATATGAATATGATACAACAAACATGGCTTATGTAACAAAACATATAAAAGAAAATGAGTAAGTTAACACCCAAAATGACTATAATTCTAAGATATTATTAACAAATCAATGTTAAAAGATCATATATGATATCATATTAATATATATTATTCTTGTATAATTTAATAACAATTATTTCACCATTATACAGGAGGATAACCTACCCCAACCAAGGAAAAGTACAAGGTAAGGATTTATTTCACAATCTCTTCATTATCCGAGGTGGTTTATACGTAATAATCTACTGGGATCTCTATATCATCCACATCCATGTTTCTTAAAAATGTATTTCAAAACATTTTTACGATTTACAAGAATATGGGTTAAAGTCATTTATACCCTTGTTTGACTTTTTATAAGAGGTTTATAAAGGAATCTTTCCGTCGTTTTCCAAACAAGGTGCTTTTTAACCTTTTCGACAAAATTAAGGTAAGAATGTTTTTTTAACTTATACGGCGGGTGCGGCTATTTTCCGCCGTTATAAAATCTTTAGAGCTTACCTTACAAGATTATAAGATTATTTTCAAAGAAAATGTTTTATTTTATATGGATCTTAAATGATTTCAAAATAAAAGGAGATATTTCTTTAAAAAGAATTTTGATTTCATCTATGTCAACATCCTTTGATGGATTTTATGATTATTTGAAGTTGATTTATTATGATACAAAACTTCTATGTTGTATTGAAGGTTTTGTGATATGTTTGACTGTGGATGTTATATTTTTATACCATTTATAGTTTATGGTGAAAGTATTGACATTTCGTATGCTTGTTTTAATACGAATGTTTATGTTATGTTTAAACCTTTTCATATGGGAATGCATTGGACTTAATATGTGACGGGTGGAGCCCGCTATAGCTCCTCGATGCATCGGTAGGTCTCATGAGACAAACTAGTGTCTTGGCATAAGGCCTTGGAAAAATCTTATTTGTAGTCTTGGCACGAGGCCTTGGCTATGTGGTTATGATAGTCTGGCATTATGCATTCCATCATTATGAAAGTGGTTATTGATATTGAATGTGATTATTCTATTAGTAGAATATCCATGTGAATAAGTAAATGGAATTATTTCATTTTATTAATTCCATACTATGTTGAACTAAAAGTTTAAAAGGCTTTTTTTAGTTATACATTTCCTTAAATGTTTATTCTTTATGAAAGTTTCCGCTATATTGTTATCCTTACTGGGCATTTGAGCTCACCCCTTTTCTATGTTTTATTTTTCCCAGGAAGAGAAGAAGTAAATTATGAATGACCTGCAGGGATTTTATGTGGGGATATGAGTGTGGATTATGGAGACATTATGTTGTTGTAGTAGTTTTTCATTTTATGATGTAATGTAAAACTTATGAATATATCTAGTGTTTCCAAGGCTACTAAACCAATCGGTCTTTCGAGATTTGATCTTTCTTGTGATCATGCCAATGTTATGTAATAATGCACCGACTCTGGGTAACTAGGGTCGGGGCGTTACAGTTGGTATCAGAGGAAGTTTAGTACAAACCTTGGAAGCTAGATTTAGATAAACTCTGATTAGAGCACGTAGACCTAAGATGAACTTTGAGGATTAGTATAGAATAACTTCCTAGAATTTTGGTATTGTAGATATTTTGTGAGTTTTCTGAGCAATACATCCCTGTCTGGATACGAGCAGGTAGAGGCGGCTCTGGCACAGATGTACCTAGGGGTAAAACCCGAAAACAATGCTTTGAGCTAGACTCGAACGGGAACTGGTGCACGACAACGGGCGTTGCTGCACTCTTGGTTACGACACTCCCAGGGGATATGCTTAGGATAACTCTCATTTTCTTTACAAATAATTATGAAGGGTTTATGAGTATATACTTCCTCAAAGAAAACATTTTTATGATTATGGATTATATCCATAAATAGTTCAATTTATGTTAAGTGTTTTATAAGTATGGGATTATGTATTTTGAATCATAAACTGATCTAGTTTATGCCATTGTTTAGAAATGGAGCCTATTGGAAGAAATGGAAACCATATCAATGCAGGCACTCCATGTAGGGATTGCCCTCCTGCTCAAGATAATTATAGTGGGGCTGGTGATGCAACTGGTGCGGATCAGCTAATCACAATACTGGGACAACTTACTCAGGTTATGAATAATATCCTTACCCGTATGGAGCACCCTGATCCGCAGCGTGGAAGATCAATGTTAGATCGATTCATGAGCCAACAACCACCAACGTTCAATGGGAGTACAAATCCCTTAGTAGCCGAGCAGTGGATAAATTCCCTAGAGAAAATATTTCAGGCTTTGGGGAGCAGTGAAAGGGAAAAAGTTATCATGGCAGTTTACCGCCTCACTGGAGATGCTGATCAATGGTGGTCATTGATTCAAAACATGAAGGAAGATGATGAAGTGTCAAATATGGAATGGAGGGAGTTCAAAGATCTGTTTTTAGAAAAATACTTTCCTCGCGACCATCGAGCAGATATGGAAAGGCAATTTCTGAGTCTGAGACAAAAGGAGGATGAGAATGTCACAAAGTATGAGGCTAACTTTACAAGGTTAGCGAGGTATACTGTAGATTATATTCGCAACCCAAGAAGAAAGATTGATCGTTTCTTTGATGGGTTAAAACCATTTCTCCATTGAGCATTAGTCTCACAATCCTTTTCATCGTACGAAGACATTGTCTCATGTGCTATCAAGACCGAAAAGGAATTCTCTAAGTCTTATGACTTTAAAGCAAAGCAAGAGAAGAAGAGGCCTGCTGATCAATTTGGGAATGGAAATAAGGGGAAGAAAGGAAAGGTTGAATATCCATCATGTGGTAAATGTGGGAAGAAACACCATGGTGCTTGCTTGAAGGGAATGGGAGTCTGTTACAAGTGTGGTGAAAAAGGCCACCAAGCTCGTGATTGCAAAGGGAAGAAGGAATCCACAAACGTTCAGTGCTAAAATTGCAGGGAGATGGGACATTATATGAATGAATGTCCTAAGCGTCAGGAGAACTTACCTCAGAAAAGGCCAAGGGATCAAGGCCAGGATTATGCTATCACTACTGCAGAGGTAGAAGCTCCAAAAGACATGGTGGCAGGTAATTTAATGGTTTCCTCAAGTTTAGCAAATGCATTATTTGACTCTGGATCGTCGCATTGTTTCATATCTTCCCAGTTTGCTAAGAATATTAGATATTTCCAATTTGATTTAATAAGGGAGTTGTCAGTTAAAACTCCTAAGGGAAGTATCATTGCAACAATGTTTTGTGAATCAATCCCCATTAGAGCACATAAATTTTCCTTATCTGCTGATCTCATCATCATACCTATGATGGAGTTTGATATAATCCTCGGTATGGACTGGCTTTCGGACAATGATGCGTAGATTTATTGTAAGAAGAAAGAGGTTACGATTCTTGATGATAATGATAAGGAACACCTTATTTTTAGAGAGGAATCGTCACCACCTAATTCTTATTTAGATCCACCCCCAGTAGCTCAACAAAATTCAATTATTGGGGAGGAAGAGAATGAAATAACTTCCGGTGAGGAAAGGAATGTTCAAATAGAGGATGTACCTGTTGCGAAAGAATTTGTAGATGTATTTCCGGAAGATTTACCTGGACATCCTCTAGAACGAGAAGTTGAGTTTTCCATTGATTTAATTCCTGGATCAAGGCCTATATCGAAGACCCCTTACAGAATTGCTACTGTAGAGTTAGTTGAACTAAAGAAACAACTAGAGGAATTGAGTAATAAAGGATTTATTCGCCCTAGTGTTTCTCCATGGGGAGCCCCTGTTCTTTTTGTTAAAAAGAAATATGGATCTATGAGGTTATGTATCGACTACAGGGAGATCAATTCTATAACGATAAAGAACAAGTATCCCCTACCTCGCATTGATGATTTATTTGACCAACTGCATGGAGCTCCATACTTTTCAAAGATTGACCTTCGATCTGGATACCATCAGTTGTGTGTGAAGAAGGAAGACATTCCGAAGACAGCATTTCGAACCAGGTACGGGCATTACGAGTTTACTGTAATGCCGTTTGGATTGACTAATGCACCCTCTGTATTCATGGATCTGATGAATAGAGTTTTCAAGGGGTATCTCGATGAATTTGTGGTGGTATTTATTGATGATATCTTGGTATACTCCAAAACCTACGAAGATCATGAAAATCACTTACGCATTATCTTGAAGACTCTGAGGAAGCATGAATTATATGGGAAGTTTAGCAAGTGTGAATTCTGGCTTCAGGAGATTTCTTTTCTTGGACATATTGTCTCTAAAGATGGAATCTTTGTTGATCCTTATAAGACCAAGGCAATCCAAGAATGGCCAGCACCTACGAGTATAACTGAGGTACGTTGTTTTATTGGTTTGGCAGGTTATTATCGACGTTTCGTCCAGAATTTTTCCCGATTGGCTAACCCATTAACGAAGCTCACACGTAAAGGGGTTAAATTTGATTGGACAAAAGAGTGTGAAGAATGTTTTGAAGAACTGTAGAAAAGATTGGTCAATGCTCCTATATTGACTCTACCATTGGGGAATGATGGGTTCGTTATTTATAGTGATGCATCAAAAAAAGGACTTGGTTGTGTCCTTATGCAGAATGATAGAGTTATTGCCTATGCATCACGACATTTGAAAATTCATGAACAAAACTATCCTACTCATGATCTCGAGTCAGCAGCTGTGATCTTTGCTTTGAAGATATGGAGACACTACCTCTATGGTGAAAAATGTGAGATTTATACTGATCACAAGAGTTTGAAGTATATTTTCTCACAAAAAGAACTCAACATGAGGCAACGGAGATGGCTTGAATTACTCAAGGATTATGATTGTACGATACACTACCACCCGGGGAAGGCAAACAAGGTGGCAGATGCTTTGAGTAGAAAATACCATGGAGTTTTGAACAATATGAGAATTGAAAGGGATCCAATTTTCATGGATCTAGTGAAGATGGACATGGGAATAACCAGGGAAGGTGCAACATCAATGCTTTTTCAAATGGTTGCCAAACCATCTTTACTAGAAAGGATTAAGAGTTCTCAGACCGATGATGAAGAATTCAAAAAGAAGATTAAAGCTGTGAATGATGGGAGATTGAGAAACTTTGTGTATGAAGAAGGAATTTTGAAATTCGGGAAGTGACTTTGTGTTCCCGATTTACCTGATCTAAAAAGGGAATTGCTGGATGATGCTCATAGTTCCAATTTCTCTATACACCCTGGGAGCACAAAAATGTATAGAGATTTGAAGGAACATTTTTGGTGGGACAACATGAAGAGGGAGATTGCTGATTTTGTGTCAAGATGTATGGTTTGTCAACAAGTTAAAGCTGGAAGGCAACAGCCTGGAGGAGTCATGCAACCTCTTCCCATACCGGAGTGGAAATGGGACAATATTACGATGGACTTTGTCATGGGGCTACCAAAGACTCCTAGAAGGAATGATGCAATATGGTTTATTGTTGATCGTCTTACCAAGTCAGCACATTTTCTTGCTATAAGAGAAGATCTACCCATGGAACGTCTAGCAAGACTATATATTAATGAAATTGTGAGACTTCATGTAGTACCCTTATCAATTGTTTATGATCGTGATCACCGTTTTACTTCATGATTTTGGAAAAGTCTTCACAAATCCCTGGATACTGAACTTCATTTGAGCACTGCTTACCACCCTCAGACAGATGGACAATCAGAACGGACTATTCAGACCTTAGAAGACATGTTGAGATCTTGCTCACTTGACTTTCAGGGTATGTGGGATCAATATTTACCACTGGTAGAATTTTCCTATAACAATAGCTTCCATCCGAGTATTCAGATGGCACCATATGAAGCGTTATACAGAAAGAGATGTCGTACACCAACCTGTTGGGATGACGTTGGTGAAAGAAGACTTGTAGGCCCAGAACTCGTGGAGGAAACAGTGGAAAAGGTGAAAGTAATCCAAAATCACATCAAAGCAGCTCAAAGTAGGCAGAAGAGCTATGCCGATAATCGAAGGAAGGATTTGGAATTTCAAGTCGGTGATCATGTTTTCCTGAAGGTATCTCTGTGGAAGGGAGTCATACGTTTTGGTAAGAAAGGTAAATTGATTCCCAGGTACATCGGACCTTTCGAAATTGTAGAACGAATTGGGGTTGTAGCTTACCGATTGGCAATGCCGCCAAGTCTCTCCAAAGTTCACGATGTGTTCCACGTATCTCTGTTGAGGAAATATATGACTGATCCAATGCATGTACTCACCTATGAAGAATTAGAACTGGAACCCGATATTTCCTATTGTGAAGAGCCCGTCAGGATTCTTGATACGAGAGAACAAGTACAGAGAAACCGGACGACACGTCTGGTAAAAGTTTTGTGGAGAAACCATAAGATGGAAGAGGCAACGTGGGAACCTGAGGAACTTATGATGAAGAACCACCCGAGTCTTTTCATGCGATAGTATTCTAGAAATTTCGAGGACGAAATTATTTGAAGGAGGGGAGAATGTAACACCCCAAGCTTCTACGGTACGCTTCTCTTTGAATAATGTGATAGCGTGTGTTGTACGCAACACCGGGTTCTAACACACCATAACCAATAAAACTAGCCGTTATGAATAGTAATACCTACTTTTTGAAATTATATATATTTTATATTTCAAAATGGACATCATTTTTGGATTCGGAATATCGAATTTAGCCTAAGGTGAAATTTTGGTACATTTCGGATAACTTTCATATTTTGATGAATAGTGAAAATTAATAAATTTTAATTAAAAACAACTTTTTTAATCAAAATAATTAATAATGATAAACTATGAATTTTAGTAGTTTTAAAGTATATTTAGAATATATTTTTACCATTTAATATAATGTTTTTCATTGGACAAAATTTTACAATTAAACAGAACATAAACAAGTGTCAATCTTTTGATAGTTATTATCTCTTAAAAACACGCTTTTTGTTTTGACAGCGGGAATTAATTTTAAATTAATTTCTGCCACTTCTGTGTTTTGAATTTTGGAAAATGGATTCCATATTTGGAATCAGGATGTTAAAATTGTGTAAATAGGGAACTTTTATTTTTAGACATTTTGAATAATTATTGCGGTAAATATTTTATTTACCATGGTTAAGGGTAAATCCGGTAAATAAGGGTTAAAAAATAATATTATAATAATACTAAATTACCCTAAAACATGTCTTAACACAATTGGTTGATACATGGTCGACCATGGACATCTTTGGGTCGATTTTGGGACCCCATGGATCCACTTGTAAGTGATAATGACACTTTATTTTAATTAAGTTAAAATGAGTACAAAAATGACACAAGCATATATCTTTTAGAAAAACAATTGTTACATAGGGTTATATATGTTGGATTTTAGATTATAAATATTCATTAGAAAGATAAATGTATTTCCTACATAATTATATTTTATTTATAATTTTTAGACATTAAATAATTTATTTTATTTATGACACAATGATGATGCAGTAATTACTATAATAGTGAAAAATTAAAATAATTGATATTATAAATACCCAAATAAATATAATATGAAACTTTTAATGAATTAATCTAATTTTCTAGGATAATATGATATATTAGGATTGATTTAATTGACTTTGTTTGAAGTAATCAATCTGTTATGAGTTTCACAAAAATCAACTATTGAATAGTGTCAAAATTGACAAAAAAGAGTTCTTAAAACAAATATTATATTATTAATTGATATTAAATTCCTAAAAATCTACGGTTCGGCCAAGAGACTTATATAATGATAGGTGCATCATTAATGGACCACTTGGGGGTCGCTTGGATGTATATAGTAAGTTTATTAACCATATTATATAAAAATACAAAGAGACATTGTAAAAGTGAAACTAATTAACTTAGAGTTAATACTTAAAAATAAGGTTAGTATAAGTACCCAAACCTGTCTAAATTCTATTGGTTAAGTTTTTTTAGACCTATAACCACCTTAACCTTTGAATAATGAACTTTGGAGCCATTAGAAACCGAATATGAATTTATTATAAATTAATATTTCTAGCTTTTCCAAAGGTGCCCCTCACCCCTCTTATAAAAGGGCACTCCTCCTTCCCATTTCTTCACACCTTAAAAGCCTTTTGGGTCTGCAAAACTCTGCCCAAATACTCTCCCAACATCCCTCACTACAACCTAGAGGCCTTAGTTTGATCAGAAAGCCAACCTAAGGATCCCTTTTGATCAAATCAAAAGGAAGAACCCGAAGAAGAGGTAATGATTTCACCACCCTTCTCCAAGTTCATTTCTTCTTCCACTTCTTCTTCCTTTGTTCTTACCATTCTAAAATAATAACTCCAGTATATCACATATACTGTGATGTTATTATAAATATGTTACAACCATATTCAGTATTTTATCCACCCTTTGAATAACATGTCACCATACGTGCGTACGTACGGCTTACCGTCTCCACGTCGTGGTGTAATTGTTATTCAATATATTATTATTTGGATGGGTATAATAATGATGTGTAACTCATGTAAATAATAAATATAACATGTTATTGATTCTGTATATATGATATACCATCCATTTATATATTATTTTAAAATCAAAAGAATGATATTGTCGCTCGTGCGTACGTACGGACTACCATCTCCACGTACGCGATGAGATTCATTATCCATCGTATCCATTCAAGTATAATTATCATTTGATGAATTAAAAATGATTTTTAAGGACTTTATATCATTCTGGATATGAATAAGATACAACAAACATGGCTTATGTAAGAAAACATATAATTGAAAATGAGTAAGTTAACACCCGAAACGACGATAATTCTAAGATATTATTAACAAATCAATGTTAAAAGATCATATATGATATCATATTAATATATATGATTTTGTATAATTTAATAACAATTATTTCACCATTATACAGGAGGTTAACCTACCCCAACCAAGGAAAAGTACAAGGTAAGGATTTATTTCACAATCTCTTCATTATCCGAGGTTGTTTATACGTAATAATCTACTAGGATCTCTTTATCATCCGCATCCATGTTTCTTAAAAATGTATTTCAAAACATTTTTACTATTTACAAGAATATGGGTTCAAGTCATTTATACCCTTGTTTGACTTTTTATAAGAGGTTTATAAAGGAATCTTTCCGTTGTTTTCCAAACAAGGTGCTTTTTAACCTTTTTGACAAAATTAAGGTAAGAATGTTTTTTTAACTTATACGACGGGTGCGGCTATTTTCCACCGTTATAAAATCTTTAAAGCTTCCCATACAAGCTTATAAGATTATTTTCAAAGAAAATGTTTTATTTTATATGGATCCTAAATGATTTCAAAATAAAAGGAGATATTTCTTTAAAAAGAATTTTGATTTCATCTATGTCAACATCCTTTGATGGATTTTAAGATTATTTGAAGTTGATTTATTATGATACAAAACTTCTATATTGTATTGAAGGTTTTGTGATATGTTTGACTGTGGATGTGCTATTTTTATACCATTCATAGTTTATGGTGAAAGTATTGACATTTCGTATGCTAGTTTTAATACGAATGTTTATGTTATGTTTGAACCTTTTCATATGGGAATGCATTGGACTTAATATGTGACGGGTGGAGCCCGCTATAGCTCCTTGATGCATCGGTAGGTCTCATGAGACAAACTAGTGTCTTGGAACAAGGCCTTGGCAAAATCATATTTGTAGTCTTGGCACGAGGCCTTGGCTATGTGGTTATGATAGTCTGGCATTATGTATTCCATCATTATGAAAGTGGTTATTGATATTGCATGTGATTATTAAATTAGTAGAATATCCATGTGAATAAGTAAATGGCATTATTTCATTTTATTTATGCCATACTATGTTGAAGTAAAATTTTAAAAGGCTTTTGTTTTAGATATACATTGCCTTAAATGTTTATTCTTATTTATGACAGTTTCCTATATATTGTTATCCTTACTGGGCATTTGAGCTCACCCCTTTTCTATGTTTTATTTTTCCCAGGAAGTGAAGAAGTAAATTATGAATGACCTGTAGGGATATTATGTAGGGATATGAGTGTGGATTATGGAGACATTATGTTGTTGTAGTAGTTTTTCATTTTATGATGTAATGTAAAACTTATGAATATATCTAGTGTTTCCAAGGCTACTAAACCAATCGGTCTTTCGAGATTTGATTTTCTTGTGATCATGCCAATGTTATGTAATAATGCACCGACTCTGGGTAACTACGGTCGGGGCGTTACATTCTTGCATATACATTACCTAAATCTCATCATTTATATCATCATTGATGTTCATAGGTTCAATATATGACAATAAGGCATGATGTTCAACCTGATTTCTCAAATAAGCTATAGTATGTGTTCCTTTGTATAGGTATCCAACTACAACATCTAAAGGATGGTTCTTAAGAGTAATTTTGGGTCTAGAAAAAGAAGGGATGGTTATTTCAGGTTCATCAACAGGTTTGGTTTCATCATTATTGGATTCTGGAGAAATTATAGAAATTCATGATTTAACAGTTTTCATAACCGAAGTGTCAAGTTAATTTTCATTTATGTCTAGATTTGATAGATCATCCTGACGATTTTCTATGGAGGTATCTGGTTTATGTTATTATGTTTCATCAAATTTTAAATTTATATATTCCTCAATGAACTTAGTTCTATTATTAAATACTCTATAGGCTTTACTAGAGAGTGAATAACCTATAAATATTCCATCATCTCTCCTGGATGGAAATATTTTAAGGAGTTTTCTTTTTATTAGGGATAAATACATTTCAAAAAAATACATTGAAGTAACTAACCTTGGGGTTTCTATTGATTCACATCTCATTGGGGGATTTCTTAAGAATTTTTCGGAATAAGGCACTATTAAAAATATAGACAGATCTATTGACATCTTCTACCGAAAAATTGATATATAAGTCAAGTTTATTAATCATAGTCTGGGTTATCTCTTATATGGTTTTGTTCCTTCTTTAGACAAAACCATTCTATTGTGGTGTCTTAGGTGAAGAGAAGTTGCGACTCTAGCAATTTTTTGAGAAAAAATATTCAAACTCTGGATTTTCAAACTCACAATAATGGTCATTTATTTGGGATTTAATTCTAAGCGCACAAATATTCTCTACTATTCTATCACACTTGATGAAATGAGAAAAAATATCACTTTTTTAAGAAATAATGAGTTTCTATGTATAAATAGAGTATTCATCTACAAGAACATAGACATAGTGCTTCCCATTAAGAATAGAAAACCTAGATGGTCCAAACAAATCCATGTGAACCAACATGAGAGGTTGAGAAGCAGAAACTTATTTCGTTGGTTTGAATGATTTTTTGTGCTCTTTACACATTTGACAAGGATTAAATACTTTTCCATTTGGAATCTAAATCATAGTTATATCCTTAACTAATATTTTCGGAGTAATATTTCTATGAGAATGAATATTACAATATCTCAATCTCATATGCAAAGCCAATACTCTTTATAAAAGGAACATGCAAATTTTTTTTTGAGAAACTAAGGAATCTAGGTTTATAGTATAAAAATTTTCATTTATAAAGGTAGTAAATACTAATTCATTTTTTTAATTAAAGACATTGCATGCATCAATTTAAAATTTGACATTAAAACCATCATCACACAACTAATACATACTAAGTGCATTGTACGTTAACCCATTATCAAAATGTTCTTTGGAAATTAAAACGGAATTAAAGTTACCAATTTGTCCAAGGCCAACGATTTTCCCTTTAGCATTGTCACAAAAAGTGACATGACCACTAACAATATTTATCATTTTCTTGAAGCATGAATAATATCTTATCTTGTTTCTAGACCATCCACTATCCATGTACCATAGACTTCTACAGAATCCCTTCAAACAAAATTCATACAAAAATATATTAGAGAAGAAAATATTTACATACCTAGCTTTGACTGGATCTAGTAACATTAGTAATTAGATCTTTCATAACCAACATTTATCTCATCGATTACCTATACATAGTTTATAATGTATTGAAAAATATATTTTATTTGGGAAAGAGATACTTGGAACAATAGAAGATGTTTCATATCTTGAACTTGGAGAGAATTTTCTAGAACTATGAATAAAGATGTAATTTCCAGATTTAGATACAAAATTGGTTTTGAAAGAATTTCATTTACTAGCATGAATTCATTACCACTAGTGTATTTGTGTGAAACTTTTTTTACCACAAATTTAAACAAAGATATCTTTTCCATTGGTAAAATTTTCTAAATCCTTTTTCAATTACTCATTGAACAATTTATGCTCATTTTTTTCATTATTCAACTGATCATTATTTTCCTTTTCTATGGGGACCTCAGATTTAACACTATGGGTAAGGGCATACTATTTCATTAAGGATTTATATTTATATTTTAATTCATTGAATGTGTCTTCAATCATTTGGTTGTATTCGACCATGTCGTCATTAGTCATATTTTTTAATCACTTTCATCCCCATAATAGTATGAGTTATTTAAAAGAGACTCAAGGGTTACCTTAGATGTGTTTGTCATGAAACACATGTTTTCCTTGTTGCCTTTCTTATTAGGTGATGACTCTGATTCACTAGAGCTATACATAGAAGCACTCTAGGTGGCCTTAATTTCCTTCTTGTATATTTTATAATTGTTATATTATTTGTTCTTATATTACAGCATACGACACAAATCCTTTATGTGTCCCCTCCTCCTATATTCATAAAAACTTATTTCATTTTAGTTATCATTCCATTTCTAATCCTTTTTCTATTTCCCCTTATTTTCATATTTACCTTTCTAACTATGCTTCCTAAAAACACATTCTTTCTATAAAATTTCTTAAACGTTTTGGGTAATTGAGCTATTTCCTCATCACTATCAGATGGGGAATCTTCATAACTTCTACTATTATAATGAGTCTAAACCTTTTCCTTTTCTTAATGTTTGGATGTAGTGGTTTTGAAAACCACTGACTTTTTCTATGGTTCATCCTACTCCTCTTTATTGACCTTTAATTCTTCCTCAAACATCATCAAATTAACTATCAACTCCCTGAACGGTAGCTTACAAATATCATATAATTATCTAATTGATACTGAGGTTCCTCTACACCTTTCGAATATACATCTATGTTTCCACATGATTTATTCTTTGGAATCCACTATATTTCCAAGATAGCTAATTGTATTGACTATCTCATTGAACATGAGATACATATCAAAAATGGGTTCATCAGGATTCATCATAATGTTAGCGTATATAATTATTTTTGTATTAAGTCGCATTTATTTGACATTAGTCGTTCTTTCGTGTGAAATAGATAAGGTATCCAAAAATTTCATAAGGATATATACATCAAGATATTCTATTAAATTATTCATCTCCTAAATCACAAAATAAGGAATTCATAGCATTGTATTTATTATTGTAATTATATTTTTTAGATTCACCCCATGTAGTTCTTGAAGTCTCTATTATTTTATATTTGTTTTCTAATGCAGTCCAAATATCAAAGCCCATACATTCTAAGTGAATTTTCATTTTAATTTTCCACGTGGAATAGTTTGTTCAATTAACGTAGAGAGTTATTTTGGTAGTAGAACCTTCCTATGAATTATCCAATTTTATGAATAAGAACTAAATTTTAAAGAGCTAAAAATTTAGAACTCACCGAAATTTAGAGATCATTAAAACACAATAAAAATCATAGTTGGAAGGATTTAAAAATTGAAGATTAAAAACAACATCTGATACCAAATGTTGGTCGGGGTAGAAAACTCAAGAGGGGGTTGAATTGTGTTCCAATAAAAAAATTATTTGAAAATCACCCAATTTAAAAAACAAAATAGACCAGTTAATCCAAGTAGTCTATTTAGTTTTGGTCGACTATTCAATGATTTTCTCTAGTGATTTACTACTACTCAGTTATATTAACCTTAAAGATTGAAATCACTTTTGAAAAAAATTTACTAAAAAAATAGTTATAAATACTATCCAACACTAACAATAAAAGTGAAACTTATTTTTACAAAATATGTTTTAAAACATAATAAACTAAATTTGAAAACACCGTGGATTAAAATAAGAGGTTCGGTCTCAAGCCAAGAGCTAATCCTATTCACATGGTGATCAACCGACACCAGTAAATATAAACAAATCTTTCATCCATGCCTTGGATTGTGGTTTACACAACAGTATACAAAATTTCTAGGTCACCTAAATTCTACCATAGTTATATTTGGGAAGTAAAATTTCTAGGTCACATATGACCTCTACCATAATTCCACGTGGGATAAAACAAGTTTAAAATGATGTTTGGGAGAGTATATTTTGAATCCTTTAGTTTAACACAGGAGACATTTTGTTTCTGTGTGTTGCAGATAGATGCACACACTGCTCAAAATGTAGTATAAATGAACACTGTAAAGATGGAAATAAATAGATAGAGTTTAAAAGGATTTCTATGATGTGAAATGATGCTCTGGACTGTTTGGTTGTAGTAGATGTAAATATCGAGTCCTCTTCTAGAAATAGACACTGAAATAGAGTTTCCTAAAGCTTTGTGTTCTGGTCTTCCAAAAAGATGATGTTTTATTCCTTTGGTTCTTATTTTTTAGAGGTAAGGGTTTTTGAACTTTGGTTCATAGAAAGATCTCTTTTTTCTTCATTCAATATGAAATGATAATTCCTCATGTTTTTTCCTTTTGATCATAGGTTCAATATATATTCTCCTGTGAGTCCTCTACTATATGCATACATTTGTTTTCTACTCATTCTTTTCAATTTTATATTCTGCACTATAACAAACATCATGATTTTTGGTAGGTTGTGTACCTCATACTTCTACCATCCCAATTAGTGTTGATTGAAAAAAGATATAATTTAATAAGTAGCATTGAAACACTAAAAAATGACCATTATATTTAATTTTAAATAAATGTAAATTTACACAATCTAACGATGACTCTTGTGTTTGTGAGTCATTATGTTGGTATTGGTGACTCATTCTATCGATAATTCATCCTATAAAAATATCCATGTCACGGTGAATCAATTAATTAGTGACTCATTTTGATATGTCGGTGATTCATTCATTCATTCAGTGTCTCATTTGTACTATATGTGATTCCTCTATTGGTGATTCAATTTATGCTTTCAGTGAGACATTTGTTCTGTCGAGGTCTTATTTGAATTGTTGGTGAGACATTTGAACTATCAGTGAGTAATTTGAACTGTCAGTGTCAGTTATTCATACTTAGGCCATTTTTCTTTTGTAATTGTCTTATAACATTAATGTGCACAAAATATGTTAAATATATATATGATTATAGATAATCATAATTAAACACATTTAACATGATTAAGTATAAGTAAATATGATTGATGTGATTAGACATGATTTTTGATTATTAAAACCAGAGAGTGGCCAATAATCTCTTATTGGCTGATAATTGTTGTGATTGGTTGTTTCATGCCACTGAGACATAATCCAGAAACTTGATTCTCTCAAAATGGCCTCCAAAGTTTTACCTTTAAGTAAGGGTCATGTTGATGTAGAAAACATGTAAAACAAACGTAAACAGTTTGAAGATAACTCAGGCCACTCCAGCCCAGTCTAGCCACCTCAGCCCAGCCTAGTGCACTTTGTCATAGCCCATCGTGGCTTCACCACCACACCATAACTACTTTATTAAACCTACAACCATCGTCAGTTCTTCCAAACACCCTCACCGACCGCATGGCCCACTACCACCGTATGGCTCTTCCACTACCTCACAGGCCTCTGACGGCCACCACACACAATTAATCTTCCACGGACCACCATGAAACCATAATGCATGGATAATTATTCTAATGTTAGATCTAGTTTCTTGGGGACCTTATATTCAAATAAATATTCTCCGCTTGAAGATCAATCGACATTTTGGTGGGTTGAAAAGAAGCTGCCACTTTTGCTCACTGATTCACCTCCTCTAGCGGTCGAAACAAAAAACCGTCGTAGATATGGAATCCATGGATCAGGGCTATCATAGAACCAATCTTATATTGAAGATATTATGTCATTTCAACATTTAGAAATGTTATTTTATGTAGAATGAGAAGAAAAATCTATGAAAAAGAAGAAAGATTTTTCCCAAAATTAAACAGTTGAGGGTTGTTGTTAGGTTGGCCATCAACAAAGGATTTCAAAGAAGATAAATTTATAAATAATGAAATTTGAAAACAAAACATCAATTAGGGAATGGAGAATTAGAGAAAAAATCTTACCTGTATTTTGGATCCTTCGTTGCATTTATTGTTCTCTGATCTACTCAAATATGAATTTTTGTTGTGATCCGCCAAAGATTCAGTGTCAAATCACCATCGGAATGAGAAGATAGAGGCTTACCAAAATCCATGGGAGAAATGATCCAACACTTTCTAATTTCCCATAAACACATATTTATAAAAATCTAAGAAAACTGTCACCAACGGTCATGGAATCGTAACCTTAGGTGCCCTCTCATTTTGTTTCGTGGTTGGGTAAAATATTGTATGCGAAATGAATGATGGTCTCAGATTTCCAATATGATTCCCCTTCAGAAGTTATTTTATTCAATGATCAAGATATAATAATATAACACAACTATTTTATTATGATTACATTCTATGAGGAATTTTCTATAGTAGTCTTGCACTTAAAAAAGTTATGTCCATCGTATGGTAAGTGCCACACTTAGGATACAACTGTACCCTCTAATTTCTGATCCAATATACCATTTAAGAGATATCATTTTCCCTTTTTGTGAATAGTATAAAAATAAAAAATATTTTTTATATAATTTACTCAGACCACACCAGGCCTCAACATCGCACGCCATATTAGTGCCTTACTCTGAAAACATATTTAGAAATATTCCAAAGTCTTAAAAAGAAAAAATGGATCTCCACATCATTCTCTCTAATATTTTATTTCCCAGAAAACAAAATTAGGGATGAATCTTGGGATATAGAGCCTGCATCTTTCTCTCCTACTCCCAAGGAAACACCTACATATTTCCATCCTACAACAACATGAAAACTAATGGGATTGTCTATCCTTGTAATGACCTCTCTTTTTTATTATGTGCATAGGATTAGGCACATTTAACCTCATCTCTGTGACATGGAAATTTTCATTCACCCTCTCTAGGAGGCACCATGAGATGAACTCGGATATGTTTCATCTATGCTGGTCCACCAAAACTTCTGTTGAATATCGATGTACATCTTCACCACGATGGTACTTATAGATATGGGAGAAGTGTGGAAATCTTGCATATCCTCCTTATGAATCACAAATAAAACCACTGTTTGTCCATGAAATCAGGGCTCATGATTCCCTCATTCATAATATCCATCTGGTGCATCGCCTATGGATATCTGACTCACACAAGATATCAAAGTAAGTCTCTCACAATTGTGACTCTCTCAAATGATTGAGAAGATAAGTAGTGGAAAACATTGACTAAAAAACTATACCCTTCTTCTCATAAAGGGTCATCTATAGAGAAGTTAACTTTTCTAAATCATACTACATAAGTAGAACCTAGGACTTCCTACTAAGTCTATCTACTACAAAAATCCCCATTCACGAAGTAAAGACTATTTCAAAGTCATAGTCTATTATGAAATTCAAACAGTGTTTCCGCCTCAAGTTCAGGTATCTCTGAGTGAAGACAAACCTAAGACACTGGTGATTAGAGAAAACCACAAAGTGTTCCCCGAGAAGGTAGCTTCCCCACATCCCCAAAGAAAAGAATACTCATTCCACCACAAAGTAGTGAGTCATGTTGTTCTATTCATAGGGTCACTATCATGTCGGCCCGTACTAGATAATAGTTGTATCAAGGTTGATGTTTAGCATGAAATGGTATTAATTAACATGGAAGGTGAGTAAACACATCCATCCACAAGAATATAGACACAGAAAGCATGTGTGATACCATGCATGCCTTATTATCTCTTGTAAGGACAGTAAACCTAAACTAGATATTCTTCCACACCCACTAGTGGAATCTCATGAAAAAAGCGGTCAAGTAGATATACTCCACTGGAAAAACCAGGACCTACTCCAACACTCTACTGCACAACCCTTCCATGAACTCATAAGTTATACGTAATCATCCACCATACCTTGATAATATATTATTTTTGTAGAAAAAACTCTCTCTCATAGTTCTGTTCACATCCCAAAAAAAAAATTCTTGGTGGGGAAGGACCCCTCTACCCTGACCATTCAATTCTACATTGTGAAACCCCGACACAATGTTACACCAACTCCTTTTTTCACCCTAGTAAAACCTAAAACAATATACAAGAATGAATGAGTACCTCACATAGTTTCAAAAAAATTATACCAAAAAAATTGAAGAGACACAGAGTGTACCCCTTATCATCTCACATGCTGCAGGATCATAGACATTAAAATATTGAAGTTGCCCACATCCCCAACTACCAACTCCCAGATCTTGACGTGACCACTTGGTGGTAGTGGAAGGACCTCATAGCATCGTACACCACCCGAGACTACTCTTTAACCTTAGTGAGAACCGCCTCCCTCGGGACCACCCTATCCTTACCTAGGAGATCCTTGATCACGACACCGCCTCTACCATGATGTTTCATTTACCAACTGTTTGGGAAGCTCAACACATCTGGTCAGCCAGTCTCATGCCATGTGAACTCTCCCATCACAAGAATATCATATGCCCATCATGGGCATCCCCAGTGCCCTATACTGTCCCAAATCATGTTCTTGAGTCTTATCTAGGCGAGGCCTCCTGCATTGAGGCCCAGCCAACTAATGTCTTCTAGTTGAGCAATACGTCTCATAATTATTGAAACTACTTCTAGCTCCAGCATATTAGATTTCCACTGATTGAAAAATCCCCATTGAGTCCATACTCAAACATTAATTCCCATATATATCCATCACATATCATTTCTAGTGTGTAGCATATTTGTTCTGTTAACCTAGTCATGTATTCGGACACTGTCATCCTTCCCTGATGAATCTTCATAAGCTACTTAATTTTAATGGATCATAAGTATGATGGGTATTACTCTTGATAGATTAGATTCTTGGATCCATCCCATGAGATTACCAACTCATACGCATCTGAGTAACCAAACTCCACCAACACTCAGCTACTCTGCAGAAAATACAGGCTGGAAAATCCACCATATGATCCACTGGTGTCTGAAAAATCCTGAAGTGGTGGACCACCGGCTCTAGGCAACCCTCTGCTACCTGAGGATGTGTCCCATCATGTAACCTTAGTGGTCTCCGATGTTATAAACTCGATGACTGCATGCAGCCTACACACATCTTCAGCAGTCTCTACTAGGACTATCTCATACTCAACAGGTGGGGGTGCCACTACCTACCCACCTAGAGAAAGTGGGGTCATATGATGGATCAGTAATTAAGGCCTCATCACTCATAAGATCATGCCATGAATGAGAGATGGTATCATAGATGGCTATCATCACATATGCCTCATGAAACTTATCAAGGATTACCACTATCATATTAGCACAAATATATATATATATATATATCAACCACAATGGGGGATTTGATTCATGATGGATAGTCAAGGACTCAATACTATATGATTCCTCTACCCTGCAACAAATGTATCATTGTTCAGAGTCATCATGTGGGTAATTAGGGTCCTGGTTAATGGATTTGTCAACTGTCACACCATCACGACACTCCTTGGCTTGAGATCATCTTTGAGACACATTGAAACTATTTTCTAAAATCGATCCAAGTCCTTTTTAGGGAATCTTCAGAACAAAATCCCAAGGGATGAACCACAACTGATAGTACTTTATCATGACCTAACCCATGCATGTACTCGAGTCACAACTACCCCTAGCCCTCATACATGGTCTAGTGGGTGGTGAAAACTGTTGAAAGAACAAAAAACTCAGCAAGGCATTTTCTTATGAAACTATACACCCACACGCTACCAACTAAATGAAAAAGTGTATAGGGGTAAGGAAAAAATATACAACACTAATATATATAATCCAAAAACATGCATCAACATCTAAACATTACAAGTACAGAAAAGTAAACTGAAAGGGATATGGTAAAAATAAACACCCTTTCAGAAAAGTGCCACAACCTAGAATTACCTAAAATTTGAAACAATTAAGAGAGTCTCACTATAGGATATCAACCTACAATAGACATTCATGGTCCAGGAACCCATCACCCTAAATTCCCCTAAAGTCGTGATCACCTATTTTTCATATTAATAAGGCACGAAACATGTGGGAAAGTCCCATGTAGGGGTGAGTATAAAAAACTACTCAATAGGACACCCCAACAAGGTGAAGGGGGAGCCGTAAGAGATAGACGAAATAATGAAGTAGTAGATATAATAAGGTACAATAAGAAGAGTGCAACTCAACCCAACAAGAGAGTGAATGAAAACTCATCCAAACAAAAGTAGAATGAAATAGTTAATATATGATTTCTTTTTTGAGTTTGCACTACCTATATCGGTAGAGTATACTCGTCCAAATATGTGAATCTAGAAATAGGAAGAACGTGCCATACCCCATCCATCTTCACCTATCCTGTAAGGAGATAAAGAAAAAACCCATAGAGAGGGTACATCAATAGGATATGTGTGTGTGTGTGTGTGTGCTTAGTCATTGAATCCCAGTCAAGAGAGTAAGGGGATCTCCATCTCACTACTCATTCCAGGAATAAGAGTAGAAAATAGTTCTAGAAGCAACCACCAATGATTCTCAACATCTCTCACATCTGTGCTGAACATGAAAGTCAAAGAGACTCAATCACCACACCTTGATATTATCCTCTTTTCATGAGATCGTCTTTCCTTATTGGTTTTAGGTCTAGGCACAAGGATGCATCTTAGTGTGGAAATCACCCCTCTTACTCATGAGTCCAAATTAAAGTTAAATTATGTATTTTCATTGGTCCATACTAGGAATGAGTAAACCCAATATAAAGGACCCACACCCCATTGTTCCAGGTGGATTCTCTCTAATAGTCATTATGGAGTACCCACACATCAATGCATCATGAGGATTCCACTCTTTTTCATCGAGGACCCACTCCCTAGTGCGTCAGGGTGATTCCACTTGGAAGTATCTGATAGAGGACCCAAACCCATGAATATGTGGGATAATAGTATTATTATTGTATATGATCCATGGCGTGATGCGTCATGTGGATTACACTCCAATTCATGAGGACCCATGCCCTGGTGTGTTAGGGGGTTCCACTGGGAAGTCTCTGATATCGTTGCCTTATCACTGACATCATTATACATCACCTGAAAAGGCATCACACCCAGAACATCTCACATATTATCTCAAAATACACTAAAGAGGTAATCATCATGTTCTATAGGAAAAAACTCTCACTATAGGCTACTCATAGGACAAAATCTGAGTTCATAATGGGATATGAGAGGTAGAAGATTCATAGTGGTACACATTGCATATATATCCCACACGTTATGGTCCCCCGCCTCGCCACATGGTCATGTAACTAGCCATACATGGTTACTAAACTATGATTCTATACCCCTAGGCATTCCAGTGTACTCCCAGTGTACATGACACCTCTAGAAAAAATGGCTAATGAGTGTACTATGTTCATTATTGATCCAAAGGGGGGAAATGTAACTCTTCTAACATGCCACTTCAAACAGTCCCATATAACCAAATGGATCACACTATCATGATACATGTGGAAGAATACACATGATCGAATATTTATTTACCTGAAATGGACTCCTGGTGAAGAAGATGCATCTCTCGGCATCATACATGAACAGTGCTTTACGGGGCTTGTACCTTAGCCTCAGATCACATCTGACATATCACACCCCAATGATAATCACAATGAAAAACATGGGATTGTCTATTCATTCATCCAAAATAGGCACCCAATGAAAAACTCAATAACCAGAACTCCCAAACGGGCCTCATGGGGCCCACACCTTGATTTTTGTTTAATTGCTCAATGTTAGTCTGGAAAAATATACCTCAAATCTAGGGTCACAACACCAAAAATTGCTTTCCAAAGGGTCGTTGGACGCATGAGATGCATTTTATACAAGAATCTCAGAATAATAATAATTATATTATTATTATTATGATTCAATGTTTTGTACCACTGAACTAAAATCCAGAAATATAGTGTTCTCAAACTAGCCTGAAATGGTTTGCCTCAAAGAAAGGGTCATGATTCCACATATGGAATGTAAAACATATGTTTGTCTTTGGAGATATCAGGGTTTGGAGATGCTCTAACCTACTCCAGCATGGTCTAAATGCCTCATCCTGACCCATACCTTGAAGCCTGGCCTGATCTACCTTGTCTGAGCATGTTCCACTATGACATGTGGCCACTAATGTTTTTTTTCCATGCCACCACCATCCTCGTAGCCCGCCGCTGCAATGAAGCCCCGCCATCACCTCGCTGGGAGCCACTAGCCACTGAGTTACGGTGGTCTTCTATAGACCACCAGGAACACCCTAGTGCATGGAAAATTATTCTGAGATCAACCCATGAAACCTCGGGAACTGATATTCATATACATAACCTCCACTCAATGATTTGTTGGAATTTTGGCATGTCAAAAAGTAATTGACGCTCCCGATCTCTACAGTTCCTCCTCCAACACCCAAAACAAAAAACAATTTTATATATGGAATCCATGGATCAAGACCTTCAGAGAACCATGCTTTGATTTAATATTGGATGTTTTTTCAAAATTTCAAAATGTTAATCAACGAAGAACACCAAGAACAAGATAAGAACACAAGAAACTAGCAATCTAGAAATTAATCATTCGATTGCCATTGTTTCTTTGGAAATATATAAAGGATTTAAATGTAGTGGAATTGGTATGTCTACTGGATGAATACCCTGAGAGGGGGGGTGAATCAGGGTATGAAAAATTTAAAATTAAATCCCCTTATAATCTTGTTTCAATGTTATGAAAAACACTCTTCTATCTATTTGATGTTGCACAATATTAACAGAAAGTAAAGCATGCACAGGACACAAAAATTTAACATGGTTCACCCTCAATGGGATACGTCCAAAGAGCATACACCGGTAATGTGTCGATGTACCAAATCCACTATAAGCACACTGTTGTTTACATGGTTTGGAATAGATCACTTCTATTCCCAGGCTCACAGACTTTACAATGTTTAGGGCCAGCTAACTGTCTTCCCAATGGTCACTCCTTGTTTCTCTCTCTCTGGATCACTCCTGGTGGAGAGGATCAGCTAATTCCTCTTCCTTTTCTCATTGCTCTGGAAAGGATCCACTCAATGTTTATAGACCTATATATCTCTTCATTATCACTAATGAAAGCACCTCTTTTGTAGGTAGATGCACTGTTGAAGTCCAACTTTCACCCATATGTGAATCTCACTTTGCACCGAAGGTATCGAGCAATCTTAAATATTTCATGCATCCCTAAATCACTACCATTCATCAACCATACCTGGAACCCTTCTTCAATCCGGCGAGCAAGACTTGGCGCTCAAGTCAAGACTGGTGTGCATGTTCACCTCAACCACTTGCGCAGCACAAGCTTCTGAAACCCCAAACATGCGCGACTCACATCGTTTTACGCAAAAACCAATATTGGAAAGCAAGCATAAATTAGCGCACTTCTTGAAAACATGGTGCGCAAGTGTCACCAAAAAAATTTCGTGAAACCTCCTTCTTCAACTCAAAACTTGGGTGACTCCCTTACTTTCTTTCCCAAACCCCCTTGGGTGTGCAACAAACAACTAGCGCGCAACTCCTACTTGCGCGACCACACACCACTTGCGTGACCACCACACCTGTGTGGTGGGAGCTCTAATTTTCTCTAAGTGTTGAACTCATACATAATTAGGAGGGGTCGACCTCTATTTATAGGCATTTGGACACCCTGCGTGATGGCGTGCAAGTCTCCCCTCAGCGTGCAAGTCTCGGCGCGCAAGTCTCTGTTGTTCTAATCACTTGCGTGACCAACCCTAAAACATGGGTGCCCCTTTTCCCTTTGACATATTTTGATGTTCTAATCTTCAAAAACATATGGAGTGCAATTTTCCAAGACTCCACAACCTTAGCGCACATGTCCCTTTTACAAATACACATTTCCCTATTGGTCAATTTGCAAACCCAAAAATTTGGCAAACATTGGAAAACGACACCACCTTGTATCTGCTCTTTTTGTACGACCCCTAGATCAACCATTACTTTGTCGACATTCTTGAATCATACATGAATAGTAAAACACAACCCTTGAACTTGACATTCCAACATGAAATCCCCTTTATCAACAAATTTGTATATCATGGTTTGCTTTGTTAATAATCAAAACACAGATGTCCACTTTGTCAACAAACAAAATCACCTCAAAATTACTTCAATGATACCTTGATGGATTTTTACCCAACATTAATTGATAAATAATCAAATTCAAAAACAAAAACATCAATAATAGGAAGTAGAATCCAAAAGAATAATCCTACTTGTATTCTGGATCCACTGATGCATTCGCTTCACCCTGATCTAGTCAGATTTGCAGTTTCATTGTGATCCGTAGTAGATTCATCGTTGAATCACCATCATAATGAGAGGATTGAGATTTTCTGGTTTCCATGGGTGAAATGAGCCAATCCTTGACTATTTCCCTTTAATACATTTTTATAGAAAAAGAACAAAATTTCCTCCAATGGTTGCGGGATCCGAAGATCATGTGCCATATCATTTTATGTCATGCATAGGTAAATTGCTAAACTATGAAGTCAATGGTGTTCTCATATTTCTAATATGATTTATGATCTAGAAGTTATTTGATTCAATAACTGAGATTATATAATTTAATTCAAATATTTTTTAATGGTTACATTCAATGTGGCAATTTCTATAATAGACCCACGCCAACTAAAGTTATGTCCCCGCCTATGGTATACACCTTGTTTTAGATTCAACCATACCCTGAGATTTCAAATCCAATATACCAATTAAGAGATATCCAATTTAAATCAAGTAAATTGTATAAAAATACATAATAACTTTAATAAAATTTATTACGGCCACATAGGGCCTCAAAATCGCACATCATCTCAGCGCCATGATCATGAAATATATTTAGAAATATTAGAAAGTATTACAAGGAAAAACGAAATTCTCTAAATTATATGTATTTATCCAAACATTGTTGTCCACATGGTCTCATGTAAACCTCCAAAAATGATAGAGGTTTCCATCAAGTAGTGAAAGACTATGATTGTACCATGAAGAGACTATAGCTTCTTTTTAGATAATTACACAGCGGTGAATAATAAAAAAATATGTTGAAATATAAATCATAAAAATAAATAAAAATATATATAATAAATAAAAATAGTGATATACAAGATGATAATGTCGTGTCAATAAATAAATATGGATCTAAAAAAGAACAATACACGGTACGAAATCTTGCACTAAAGAAAAAAATGAACTCCAATAGAAACTCAGGAACCAACTCAGTACTCCACTTCTATACACCATCATATTATTGAAATAAATCCCTCCAATATTGGATCTTCGATTTATCCATACTAGTATCCATGAAGTCTATTTGGGTATCAAACATCAGGCTAAACAATGTGTTAGAAAAGCATAGTAGGCCTACATCAATGACATCAAATTCAATCCGAAATGTGAATATTAATTAATAATGTATTGGTATAATAATTATAATCTAATAGCATAAATAAAACATATCTATGTGAGGCTCCTCATGGGATACATAGATGATCATTCTTTCATTGGCCCAAGAAAGAATGCATTTAATAATTTTGCAATTTATATAAAGACCAAGGATATGAGGAATGTAACCGGGACTTCAATGTATAATTAAAATAATAATAATATTCCACATGACACATTTAATATATGTTTTACTAGTTTAAGGTATTAAAAAGGGGTATACCCTTGATACTTCATCATAACGGTGTTATAACCGATCTCTAGAAACAAGTCAAATGTATCCCTAGTGATAGACATTTTTTTTCCCAAGGAGTTAATGCAATGTTTTCGATAACATCTATCTAAATACAGGGAAATAATATAAGGCATTAAAATATACTTGGGATTATGGTTGAATGATCAATACCATGATGAGGCATTCATAATATAAGACATTAATCAAACAAATTTTTGACTTTCACTAAGAATACAAATTAATGAATCGTATATATTTATATGACTATACAAGGAATTCCATGTAAATATTTCATGTACTAATAAATGAGATCCATGCCTTTATAGTGATCTGGGTCTAAATGAAAATAAAGGTCAATAAAACACCATATTACATGTGATATTTTCCAAGAAAATATATGTAATGGATCTATGTATCTACCAAGGAATGATATAATAAGTGAGTATGTATCTGTACTAATACTAGAAATGAGTATACATAAATATTTAACCAGGGAAAAGATATAAATTCATCTATTAAAAATCCCATTTAGTGGATTGAATCCATTACTTTATTGAAGATATGTCCAAACTAACTCATGTGTGTTAAATTACATAGATATGGTATACAGATTATATAACCACACAATGCATGGTGTGGTTCACGTACAAGGACACAATCTCCTAAAATTCCATTACGTGTACAGGGAGAGACCAATGTAGGTAATTAGAAAATATAAAAAATTAATTTCACATTAATGGAGTGATGCATGGGAGTTTTCGTGGATGAAAAAAAAACATAATATAAATGACTTGAATTTTTGGGAAAGGTATTAGACCAACAACCATATATTTATATATCACTCGTCTACCAGTATCATCCTCTAGTTTACATGGTAATGAGGTAAATGAGGGAAACATGACAAATTACGTGAAAATTGGATATAAGATCTTGAATGAAAATAAAGTAAAATATATAATGAAAATAGATAAAGGATGTTAGCAATGTTCTATAATTAAAGGAAGTGATCCAACAAGATGAATTACATTTTAATTTGATAAACTATGAGGGAGGTAACTAAATGATATAGTAAAGGAAGAGGAGAGCTCCCAAGGTATGTTACTATGCATGAATGATTAAGGAAGAGGTGGATTGTGTGTTAAAAGGAGTGAAGGGAAAATATTGAATTTTAATATTTTTTGAGGGGTGCATGGTTTGTCTACAATTTTCCCAAAATTTTCCTAAATATGTTCACCTACTATCTTGGTGTAGACCCCCCCCCCTCATAGTTTTGGCACGTGATTATAAAACTATGTGAAAACCATGTGAGGTTCCTCTAAAAATTATTTCTGGTTTTACATGGACATGCAACCCACAAATGCATAGTTTCCCAAATCGTAATACTCTATTTAAAGGGTTTCATTATTGATCTATATGGTTAGTGATAACTATTTTCTATCAATGATAATCAACCTTATTATTTAAAAACAAGATCTCCATACCCTGAACTAAGAAAGAATGATCGTAAAAACTTCACGACCTATATAGGAATGTACATTTATATTAAAATAAGTGTTAGTATTAAAAAATTATTTACATTTACCTGGTCAAAATATCTAAATCATATAACATCCCCTCCTTAGAAAAACCCATCCCTACATTTTCCTTCTTAGAAAGATTGATCCAAATCAAAAAAAATTACTCTACACATTGTGTATTTACATTGGCCTCTCCCTCCTAGGTCTTATCGCATGCATGGACATGTTTTCTTTCCAATCGTACTTTTGGAACTAACCTACCTCATATATCCTTAATTTTATAGTAAAAAATACAAATTGGATACTCATAAAGAGACACATCAACCACTAACTCATCTTCCTCAAGATCAAAATTATGAGATTTTTTAAGTGGTAATGACAGTCCTGAGAAACATTGATGAAATCATGCATGTTTTGGTACATATAAGGAAAATATATCTGATTTCCAACCTGCTTGAGTCCCTCAATGATGTCATAGGGACTAAAAAATATATTTTCCATCTTCCTTTGTCTTGGAATCCATCAATGAACCAATGTTGTTGAAACATACATATGGACCGAATATCCCATTTTGAACTCCAGTGAATAGAGACATTGATCGTTGTAAGGATTCTTCCAAGACTGATCCATAACCATATGTTTCCTTATCAATATAACTTACTCTAATAAATTCAGATTAATACATATTCCTAGTATATTTTCATACCCATACTATAACAATTACATAGTTTATATGATTTTCATATTGTGTAGGGCCTCTAAAAAATAATATTTATGGTCTATTAGAAACTATTATTAAAAGAAAAAATAAGAATATATAAATGTATTTTAAAATAACATATATTATCAATTAAAACAATCATATAATATACATTAAAAGATATATAGTACACTCAGACAGAACATTGGTATTAGGTTAGGATGTTGTAATCAGAAGTACCTTTGAACCCAAATCCTTCTACAACCCATTCTAGAACTGTACTGTGAGCCATGGATCCCTATATAATATGATGTTACATTGAACAACATGAAGGAAAATAATCTTTTCACAGTTAATACAATTAATATTTTACATTTAAAGTTTCTCTCTAATAGGAATGAAATGGGAATCCTTTATCGGTTTTTCAAAAACAACCCATACAGTGCCACTACCTCCAGCTAATTTTGGCAATCGTATAACAAATTTTATAGATAAATAATACAATTTAGTATCTTAAATGGGTAGGGGATGTAAAATTATTTCAAGAATTTATTCCATACTTCATATACTATTAGGTGGAACATCAATTCTTGAAACTTATGACATGCTTCCTCAGACAATGCCACTAAAAAACGTGGTGCATATAATAGTACATCATGGTATGTATAGGATGTAAAACCCATTTACAATAATGATTCTCTCATATAAATTCATACCATATGTCTATTATATCCCAAACATGTACATGATTAAAAAATATGTCATCTTCAATGATTACCCAACCAGGTTTCGTTCATTACTTCAGACACCTTCCCTTAGGTCTAATCATTTTGGATCAGATAGATTCCTTTTCATTGCCCAATCCTTATGTGATGAAGTCACTACTAAGGATATAAGAATATGATACAAATGATACTCCAAATTTCATATATTAATCTCTTATATAATTATTAATAACTGTGATTCACAATTGGATTAATCTTTAACATTCATATGATGATTTCATCTCAATGCATCACAAACTATATTTCCATTTATAGGTGTACAAAAAACCAAAAAGATGAAATAATGAAGGTATTCCACCCAACATCACTATATAAATATCAATTGAGATCATGGTAAAATTTATTGGATCCCTACATGGTTTGAGTATTGTAGGAATCATTCCACCAATAGAAAATTACTCAAATAATGAAAATTTGTAACTACTGATTCTAAATCTAGGACACATTCCATGTAGTTATGATTTAGAAATATAAACTAGTGAGTTAAATATTCCATGAAGCATTACACATTCATAAAAATATATCACATCATAAACATGACGAACAACTATAAACTGTATAGCCTCATCCAGGATCCAAAAAAATCACGACCAGTGTTCAAGGAATCCTTATATTAAATTCAAGAAAGGATTTCACATAATATTCAAAACATACAAAGGTTATACTGATATTGGTAATTCTCAAAAGTGGTGTTTCAAATTCATGATTAGTTATTGATGGAACGATGGTAGAAGTTGGCCATCCCCATGAAACTCCCCATATCAATGATGTTCTTCTACTGCTCTTATGATACAATAGCTCTCACATTCTCTATATCGATAAGTACCCCTGATTCTAGGAATTTGTGACCAAGGAAGTGAAATTTATTTTCCAAAATTGAAATGTAGTTATATTTTCATAGATAATTTTCTATCAGAGTGTACTCAATTGGATTTCATGGTTTTTGGAATGATTATTTCAAATATAAGTGTGCACTATGATATCATAACAAAAAAACTACAAAATCATCAAGATATAGGTGCAAATAATCTTTCATTAATGATATAAAAAAGGAATGTGTGTTAATTAGACCAAAAAACATAATAAGACACTCATAAACACCATACATAGTATGAAAAAAAATATTACGTATATTTGAGGGCCAAACACACAACTTATGATAGGCCAATCACAAATCAATATTTGAAAAGACTAAACCTCCTTTGTCCTGGTCAAAAAAACATCCTATTTTTTGAATTTTAAACTGGTACTTAATGGTAAGCTGATTAAACCATTGTTATTCCATAAGGAGCCTTAAGGTTCTATCTAAATTCAGGGAGAAAATCACAACTGATCCTCAATGATATTAATTTTTTATTATTAACCCATTGGATTCAGTGCCTTATAATCGCCTCTTGATAGTTTGACGCATAGTAAGATACATAATATATGGTTGAATAGATACTGGGTTTAATCAAAGAATGATATAAATAGTGAGACCTACCTCTATATGAGAAGTTATCCCATAAAAATTTTAAGAAATGTTTCCATGAAACAAGCCTCCACTAGTGGGAATATAGTTTGACATACTCACTATTTTCTATAAGGATACTATAAATATAGGCTTACACTCTACACATCCCATGATTCTTATGTCCAAATCAACTAGCATACACATCCCATATACATTATCAAAATAATAACCACCCTCATGTGATTAAATTGAAACATAAATGAAACAAATATAAATAAATGTGTTGTAGGGAACCAACAAATATATCCCAATAATTTCACAAAACATAGACGAATTATAGCATCCCGCCTTTTTATAACATAAACATTCATTACACTACACAAAAATGAGGATCTTTAAGGTCTAGTTTCTTGGAAACCAGGAACATAATACATGAAAACAACATAAAACATTATTCATAAACACTTGAAATGCTTCTCCTTAAGTTCATCCTAGGTTCATTACTGCATCTCATAACCTGGGGACATATATCAAAAGAAAGGGTGAGCAGAAGGCCCAGTAAGGGAAACAAGAGGAACATTTTACATGTGAACTTGAGATACTTCAATAAGGACATGAAAAGAACTTTAAGGCATGAGAAAGAAATCATGAGGCATTTCATAATAAAAATAACATTTTCCATAACATGAAGATGTGGCTACATCATTTAACAGAGACAATCATGAACATATCACAAAGGTCCATCCCGAAGGTGTCATTTGAAAATTACCAAAGTTATTCACCAAGGTATCGTGAAAATTGTAATCTCTAGTGGTTACATCATTACCCAATGCATTGGAGCGCTATCAAGGCGCACCCTTAAATTTTAATTTATTATCATGTGAGACACATATATCATCATAAAAAATTTCATAAATAACCCATATAGCATAAAATAAATTGGTTTCATTTCGTAATCATAACGTTTTTTAAAAACTGTTTTAAAGACATGATCTTTACGTCACATTAAACCCACGGAAGGGAAAGTGGGTCTCATGTATGTAAATCCCAGAATTTAAAATAGAACATTTTGATATATATGTGAATACCCTTGTAGAAATAAGTGCTTTGAGTATTCACTTTATGAAATAAAATAATTTTGAGAAAAGAGAGAGAGGCATTTTGAGACGAAAATTCTGTAGCATAACGGCTATGTTTCGGGGTTTTAGAAAACATTGAAAAGAGAGGGGACATGGGTCACCCACTCATAAATGATCCAAAAAACAGTAAGGGGACATAATAAGAAGGATATATGGACATGGTAATGAAATTTGAAGGACATACCATTTGAAATTAAAAACGTGGAAGGAAGACAAAAATTAGATTTCTCTTATGAAAATTCGGCAGCCTAACGACGTCACTTAAACTTCAATAAAAAATAATTGACAAGATAAAATAGGGTCTCTCATCATATGATCATAATAGATCAGTATGATAGATATAGAGATCATACCCCAACATAACAAAAAGGAACTTGAAAGACTTGACATGAAAATCGAACATGAAAAATGAGAAGGGTGAAAGAATCCCTTAAAAATTCGGCAGCCTAACGGCGTCACTTAAACATTCATAATACAAAATGATGAGAGTAAGAGGGGATATCTCATCATATAAACATTAAAAGGGCAGTAAGAGGAATATAAAAGAACATCCTCTCACATAAGAACCTGGAGCATAAAAGGAATGACATAAAAAGGATTACATGAAACGAAAGAGAGAGGTCGGATCCCTTACCTTAAAACGTGACTCTTGAAACTCAATGGTTTGGACCTTGTGGGCTTGGGGGCACCTTGGGAGGACTCCTTGGGAGGTAACGAGACCAGAACTTAGTTGGGGGAGAGTTGGGAGTGAAAAATAAAGGAGGAAAGGGTGGGTATTTATAGGGAAATTGAGGGGATAAGGCAATAATGGCCAAGGGACACCTCACTAGTGGTTTTGGCAAAACCATGGGCTTTCCCATGGTATTTACCCATGGTATTGGCCACTTGGGACACCTCATACCTTATATTACTATTCATAATTCGACCATATTGAATATATACTTAATACATCATTTAATGATGTCATTAAACACCCATAACTTAAAAACTATATTTTCACTACTCATCAAAAATCCCACTTTCTCAGAATAATCCCAAAATTTTACCTTAACCAAATATCAATGCTCTGATTTCAAAAATGAAATCCATTTTATAAAAATAATTTTCTAAATATTTTTAATTTAATTTTTAAATAAAAACACTATTCATCGAAAATTCATTTTTTTCAGAAAAATCCCCAAAAATTACCTTAACATAATATCGATGCTCTGAGTTCAAAAATAAAGTCCTTTTTATAAAAATAATTTTCAAATTATTTTTAATTAAATTTTTAATTTAAAAAAACATTATTCATCCAGAAAAACTAATACTTGACTAATAATTTATGAAACCGTTATTTACCCATTTTATTGAATCCCATTACTTAATCTAGGTGTCCAAATTATATTAAAACTTTCTTTGAGTGAAATTACTAATCCATTTAGTCACATTACTAATCCTAAGCGTAATATCTCTATTCATAATTTAATATTCATCAAAAATTATGTTGATCTTATTAGACTCCAAATTCCTTACTGAACACTTTTGTAGAAGACCATTTTTTGAAAATCATTACACATCATTAGTTATTTAGGGTTTTCATAAATATTTTAAAATATCCTTTTTTCCAAAACATTCATCAATAAAATACATTCTAAAATTATCTGGACATTTGAAATTTCACAAACATCACTAAAGGAAGAAATCTAAATTTATTCACCCGAAAGGATTACACAAGGAAGCTAGGGTCTCGTCATATAGCCCCTTATAACACCGACATAAGACCTAAGTGTAAGGTGTGCTATGGTGAGAGAATCTGAGGGAGGATCAGATAACATTGACCTAGTAGTAATCTCTTCTGACTTGAACTTCTCCCGTAGGCATTTCCGTTCAAGCTTGACACGCTGGAGTTCATCTTGGGCTTGGTCCAAAGCGAAGCCCACAGATGCTACCTCCTTCCCAAGCTCTGATAAGTGGGCTTCATAAGGTTCAAGTCTACTGGATGAAGCCATCGCCTCCTATTTCTGCATTGACCAATAACATCTTATTAAATCATTAAGAGTAAGTTAATATACTACTCAAAAAGATTGGGTCGTTACATTCTTCCCCCCTTAAGAAATTTCGTCCCCGAAATTTATACTTGAGGCCTAGTCGAAAAGGTGAGGGTACTTTTGCTTCATCGTTTCCTCAGGCTCCCAAGTCGCTTCTTCATACTTATTATTCCTCCATAACACTTTCACAAGGTGGGTAGTCTTGTTTCGTAGAACCTTGTCTCTACGGTCCAAGATCTCCACTGGCTACTCCTTATAAGAGAGGTCATGTTTCAGTTGTACCACCTCTGGGTTCAGTACATGCGAAGGGTCGGGTATGTACTTCTCAAGAGAGATACATGGAAGACATTGTGAACTTGAGCTAGGTTCGGTGGAAGTGCTAGACGATAGGCCACTGCTCCTATGCGATCAAGGATTTCATAGGGGCCAATGTACCTAGGGCTGAGCTTCCCTTTCTTCCCAAACCGCATGACTCTCTTCCATGGAGAGATTCGAAGGAAGACTTTGTCACCAACACCAAACTCCAAGTCCCTTCGACGATTTTCAGCATAGCTCTTCTGCCGACTCTGAGCTGCCTTTATGTGTTGTTGGATGGCATGAACTTGTTCCGTCATCTCTTGCACGAGATCAGGCCCAAGAAGCTTCCTCTCACCAGTTTCATCCCAACAAGTAGGAGTTCTACACCGGTTTCCATACAGAGCTTCGTAGGGTGCCATCTGAATACTCGCATGGAAGCTGTTGTTATTGGAGAACTCCACTAATGGGAGGTGTTGATCCAATCCACCCTTAAATTCCATTGAGAATAATCTCAAAATGTCATCGAGTGTCTTAATAGTCCTTTCAGATTGGCCATCAGTTTGAGGATGATAGGCCGTACTAAAATTCAATTCAGTATTCAGAGCATGTTGAAGAATTTTCCAGAATTTTGATGTGAATCTTGGGTCACGATCAGATACGATGGATAGTGGTACCCCATGCCGCCTTACCACTTCCTTCACGTATAACTTGGAAAGATGATCCAGAGAGAAATCTTCCTAAATAGAGATAAAATGGGCTGTCTTGATGAGATGGTCCACAATAACCCATATCACATTGTTTCCTTTGGATGTTTTCGGGAGACTAGTTACAAAGTCCATAGTGATATTATCCCACTTCCATACCGGTATGGGTAGAGGTTGTAATACCCCCTTAGGAAGTTGTCGTTCTGCCTTTACTTGCTGACACACCAAGAACCTTGTAGTGTAATCATCAATCTCCCTCTTCATGTTATCCCACCAATAATGATCACGAAGGTCTCTATACATCTTAGTGCTTCCCGAATGTATAGAGAAAGTAGAGCTATGAGCTTCATCCATCAGTTATTTCTTTATCTCGGGAATTCATGGAACACATAGTCTTGTACGAAATTTCAATACACCTTCTTGATCAATATTGAAATCAAGGAACTTCCCATCCTTTACAACCTCGAAATTCTCCTGCAGCAAAGGATCTTCTTTTTGAGCCTTCTTGTTCTTCTCTAGTAATGAAGGTTGAGAAATAATTTGGGATAGGGTAGATGATGTCCCTTTCCTTATAATTCCCATGTGCAGTTTTACTAGATCTTTAATCAAGGGATCTCCTAGTATCCTCATTGTTGCCAGAACAACAGGATCTTTCCTGCTTAACGCATCCGCAACTTTGTTTGCTCTTCCAGGGTGATAATGAATTGAACAATCACAGTCTTTAATAAGCTCCAACCATCTCCTTTGTCTCATGTTCAATTCTTTCTGAGTGAAAATATACTATAGAATTTGGTGGTCAGTGTATATATCACATTTCTCCCCATAAAGATAGTGCCTCTATATCTTTAGAGCAAAAACAGCTGTCGCCATCTCTAGATCATGCGTAGGATAATTCTGCTCATGAATCTTCAACTGTAGAGATGCATAAGCAATTAACTTGTCATTTTTCATGAGGACGCACCCAAGCCCTTTCGGAGATGCATCGCTAAAAATAACGAATCCTTCTCTGATAGAGGTTAGTGTTAATACAGGTGCAGTAACCAATCTCTTCTTCAGCTCTTGGAAACTTTCCTCACATTCCTTTGTCCAGATGAACTTAACCCCTTTTCGAGTCAACTTGGTTAGTGGATTAGAAAGTCGTGAAAAGTTTTTCACAAACCTCCTATAATATCCTTCTAAACCAAGGAAACTACAAATCTCAGTTACTGTTGTGGGTTGAGGCCACTCCTCCACAACCATTGTCTTTGCAGGGTCAACCGAGATTCCTTCATTGGTTACGATGTGCCCCAAGAAAGCCAATTGTTGTAACCAAAACTCACACCTGCTGAACATCCCAAAGAGCCTCTCCTTCCGTAGAGTTTTCAAAATAACCCTCAGATGATCTTCATGCTCCTCACGACTTTTTTAATATATCAAAATATCATCAATAAAAACTACAACAAAGTTATCAAGGTAGTCCTTAAAGACTCTATTCATCAAAACCATGAAAATAGCAGGAGCATTATTCAAGCCGAAAGGCATAACAGTAAACTCAAAATGCCCATATCTTGATCGGAAGGTAGTCTTTGGAATATCTTCCTTCTTCACCCTCAGTTGATGATAACTAGATTGAAGGTCAATCTTAGAGAAGAATTGAGCCCCGCAAAGTTGGTCAAATAAATCATCAATTCTTGGAAGAGGATATCTGTTCTTCACTGTGATCCCGTTCTATTCTCTATAATCATTGCATAGCCGCATCGATCCATCCTTCTTCTTCACAAAGAGAACTGGTGCTCCCCAAGGAGACACACTCGGTCGGATAAGCCCCTTCTCCAACAAGTCTTGGAGTTGTCTCTTTAGCTCTTCTAGCTCCACATTTTCCATTCTATACGGAGTCTTTGATATCGGTTGAGACCTAGGTACGAGTTCAATGGAGAACTCTACCTCTCTTTCTGGGGGAGGTCAAGGTAACTCCTCAGGAAATACATCCATGTATTCTTGAACAATAGGAACATCTTCAATTTTTATGCTCCCTTTCCCTTCTTCCTCATCACCGATTAACTCCATAAAGAATGCTATTGGATGTGCTTATAGATAGGGATCAGTTCGGGATATCTCTCCTTGGAAGATAATTGTAGGTCTTTCATTCAAGACTACTGAGATTTACTTACTTCTGCATTTGATCATAGCATTATAATTTGAGAGCCAGTCCATCCCTAGTATAATGTCGAATTCCATCATGGGAATGACTACTAGATTTGTGATACGATTGTTCTCACAAAAGTAAACACTAGAATCTCCAAATACTTTTGATGCAAGGATAATCCCACTTGGAGTCTTGACTGACAACTCTACCTCTAGTAGTTCGTGGATTGATTCTATATTCCTTGAAAACTTGGAGGAAATAAAGGAATGCGTAGAACCAGAATCAAATAATGTACTTGCTAGTTTTGAGAGGACGACAAGAGTACCTGCTACCACATCGTTCAGAACTTCAACTTTAGTTGTTGTGATATCGAAAGCACGACCTTGCTCCCTTGGCCTCTGCTGAGGTTGATGGTGATTCCCCTCCACCACCCTCGGATTTGGACATTGATTAGTAAAGTGCCCAATCTGTCCACACTTGAAGCATGTGACTTCGGGTAGGTCCAGAACCATCTTGCCTCTGTCGTTAGTGTTGGGAAGTTGAGGCTTCACATCACTATGACAATTCCGAGAAATATGGCCTTCTTTTCGACACCTATAACACTTAGCACTTCCGATCAAGCAGTTCCCCGAATGCTTCTTTCCACATTTATTGCATGTGGCATGTTGCATATGATTTCCACCTCTTTCCTGATCAAAACTTCTTCCCAGGCTCGGTTCTAGAGTTCTCTTCTTCTCATTAGATTTGTGAGACCAATGTGTCTCCCCAAACTCTAGTTCAACATTCATGGCACTTCGAACTATTTCTTCATATCTATCATAGTCCCTGTTGGCTAGATTCTTCCGCAGATGAGGCCGTAGTCCACCAAATAATCTATCAACCTTCCCATTAGTGTCCATGATGAAGCTTGAAGTATAACAGGAAAGCCTTGTGAAGTTCATCTCCTAGGTTCCAACTGATTCATTCTCCTTTTGCTTCAGCTCGAGAAATTCTTTCTCCATTCTCGTTCTCATCGAACGAGGGAAATACTTATTGAAGAATATTCCCCAGAACTCTTCCCACTCCATAGCTTCTATCTCTCCGCGTGGCTTTGTGTTTTTGATCAGTGACCACCACTGATCCGCTTCTCCCTCTAGGCGGTAAACATCAAGGGTGACTTTTTCTTGTTCCGAACAATGAAGTACAGAAAAGATCTTTTCAATGGAGCTTATCCATTGTTCCGCAACCAATGGGTAAGTAGATCCACTGAATGATGGTGGTCGTTGACGCATGAAGGACTCAACAAAATGTTCTTCCCTTCGTGGTGAGGTCGGCCTCTCAGCTTGATTCAAGTTATTACTCATAAATTGAGTCAGTTGGTTCATCATTCGCATGAATTTTTCCATTTTGTCTTCCATCGGAGGTCTGTCAGCACATGGTGCATTGCGGTCACCATCGGCACGGTTCCTCCTATTGACCACCATTTTCTAAAAGAATAAAACCTTAGTGAGAATCTTATTTCATTTATGGATCTTTTAACTAAGGCTTCATTCTTAGAAAATTACACTTTTCTATAATTCCTTCATAATGATTCCTAAAAAGCTTGTGATTAACCAAACATATCCCCCGGGAGTGTCGTAACCAAGAGTGCAGTAAGGCCCGTTATCGTGCACCAGTTCCCGTTCGAGTCTAGCTCAAAGTGGTGTTTTCGGGTTTTACCCCTATGTACATCTGTGCCAGAGCCGCCTCTACCTGCTCGTATCCAGACAGGGATGTATTTGATTGATAAACCACTTACTCAATACATACCAAAATACCAGGAAGTTTTCCTATATTTAAACTTTTATATAGGGTTCTTCCTAATGTTTTTATATCCTAATTTCCACAAATAACTAAACCATCCTTTGATACCAACTATAGCATCCCGCCTTTTTATAACATAAACTTTCATTACACTACACAAAACTGAGGATCTTTAATGTCTACTCTCTTGGAAACCAGGAACATAATACATGAAAACAACATAAAACATTCATCTTAAACACTTGAAAGGCTTCTCCTTAAGTTCATCCTAGGTTCATTACTGCATCTCATAACCTGGGGACATACATCAAAAGAAAGGGTGAGCAGAAGTCCCAGTAAGGGAAACAAGAGGAACATTTTACATGTGAACTTGAGATACTTCAATAAGGACATGAAAAGAACTTTAAGGCATGAGAAAGAAATCATGAGGCATTTCATAATAAAAATAACATTTTCCATAACTTGAAGATTTGGCTACATCATTTAACATAGACAATCATGAACATATCACCAAGGTCCATCCCCATGGTGTCATTTGAAAATTACCAGGTTATTCACCAAGGTATCCTGAAAATTGTAATCTCTAGTGGTTACATCATTACCCAATGCATTGGAGCGCTATCAGGGCGCACCCTTAAATTTGCCTTTATTATCATGTGAGACACATATATAATCATCAAACATTTCATAAATAACCCATATATCATAAAATAAATGGGTTTCATTTCATAATCATGACGTTTTTTAAAAACTGTTTTAGAGACATGATCTTTACGTCACTTTAAACCCACGGAAGGGAAAGTGGGTCTCATGTATGTAAATCCCAGAATTTAAAATAGAAAATTTTGATATATATTTGAATACCCTTGTAGAAATAAGAGATTTGAGTATTCACTTTATAACATAAAATAATTTTGAGAAAAGAGAGAGAGGCATTTTGAGACGAAAATTCTGCAGCATAACGGCTATGTTTCGGGGTTTTAGAAAACATTGAAAAGAGAGGGGACATGGGTCACCCACTCATAAATGATCCATAAAACAGTAAGGGGGTAGAATAAGAAGGCTATATGGACATGGTAATGAAATTTGAAGGACATACCATTTTAAATGAAAAACGTGGAAGAAAGACAAAAATTAGATTTCTCTTATGAAAATTCGGCAGCCTAACGGTGTCACTTAAACTTCAATAAAAAGGAATTGACAAGATCAAATAGGGTCTCTCATCAAATGATCATAAGAGATCATTATGATAGATATAGAGATCATACCCCATCATAATAAAAAGGAACATGAAAGACAGGACATGAAAATCAAACTTGAAAATGAGAAGGGTGAAAAAATCCCTTAAAAATTCGGCAGCCTAACGGCGTCACTTAAACATTCATAAAACGAAATGATGAGAGTAAGAGGGGATCTCTCATCATATAAACATGAAAAGTAAAGTAATAGGAATATAAAATAACATCCTCTCACAAAAGAACATGGAGCATAAAAGGAATGACATAAAAAGGATTACATGAAAAGAAAGAGAGAGGTCTGATCCCTTACCTTAAAACGTGACTCTTGAAACTCAATGGTCTGGACCTTGAAGGCTTGGGGGAACCTTGGGAGGACTACTTGGGAGGTAAGGAGACCAGAACATAGTTGGGGGAGAGTTGGGAGTGAAATCCAAAGGAGGAAAGGGTGGGTATTTATAGGGAATGTGAGGGGACAAGGCAATAATGGCCAAGGGACACCTCACTAGTGGTTTTGGAAAAACCATGGGCTTGCCCATGGTATTTACCCATGGTATTGGGCACTTGGGACACCTCATACCTTATCTTACTATTCATAATTCGAACATATTTAATATATACTTAATACATCATTTAATGATGTCATTAAACACCCATAACTTAAAAACTATATTTTCACTATTCATCAAAAATCCATCTTTCTCAGAATAATCCCAAAATTTCACCTTAACCAAATATAAATGCTCTGATTTCAAAAATGAAATCCATTTTATAAAAATAATTTTCTAAATATTTTTAATTTAATTTTTAAATAAATACACTATTCATTGAAAATTCATTTTTTCAGAAAAATCCCCAAAAATTACCTTATCATAATATCGATGCTCTGAGTTCAAAAATAAAGTCCTTTTTATAAAAACAATTTTCTAATTATTTTTAATTAAATTTTTAATTAAAAAAACACTATTCATCCGGAAAAACTAATACATGACTAATAATTTATGAAACCGTTATTTACCCATTTTATTGAATCACATTACTTAATCTAGGTGTCCAAATTATATTAAAACTTTCTTTGAGTGAAATTACTAATCCATTTAGTCACATTACTAATCCTAAGAGTAAAATCACGATTCATAATTTACTATTCATCAAAAATTAAGTTGATCTTATTAGACTCCAAATTCCTTACTGAACACTTTTTCAGAAGACCATTTTTTGAAAATCATTACACACCATTAGTTATTTAGGGTTTTCATAAATATTTTAATATATCCTTTTTTCTAAAAAATTCATCAATAAAATACATTCTAAAATTATCTGGACATTGGAAATTTCACAAACATCACTAAAGGAAGAAATCTCAATTTATTCACCCGAAAGGATTACACAAGGAAGCTAGGGTCTCGTCACATAGCCCCTTATAACACCGGCATAAGACCTAAGTGTAAGGTGTGATATGGTGAGAGAATCTAAGGGAGGCTCAGATAACATTTCCCTAGTAGTAATCTCTACTAACTTGAACATCTCCCGTAGGCGTTTCCGTTCAAGCTTGACACGCTGGAGTTCGGCTTGGGCTTGGTCCAAAGAGAAGCCCACAGATGCTACCTCCTTCCCAAGCTCTGATAAGTGGGCTTCATAAGGTTCATGTCTACTGGATGAATCCATCACCCCCTCTTTCTACATTAACCATTAACATCTTATTAAATCATTAAGAGTAAGTTAATATACTACTCAAAAAGATTGGGTCGTTACACGTATTGAGGTTGTAAATGTTTTAGTAGAATTTATTGTTTCCTATCTCTTGGGGACACTCCTTGAATAGACATATACGTTTCTATATGATTTCCAATGGTGTGATAGAGTCATTAATCCATATAAATACTCAATTTCAAGGCCATGTATTACTAGTGTAGACAAATGTATATTAATGAATTCCGATTGAATGTATCGAATAATATAGACACTAATGTTAAGGATACTATGTTCATACGTCATATTTTATATGTCCAAACACACTTCCCTATAATTACAAGATGTTCTACATTCAATTAACCCAATCCATAGTTTTTTAGAACAACCAAACATCACTAAGAATCTTTCATCTGCTAAAACTACATATAATAAGTCTCTCTTGCGGGACTTTGTTAACCTACAAGTCTTATTCATCTAGTGGTTTTATATAATTTTATCTAGAAAGGGGATACTAATCCCCCGACTAAGGTTGGAGTTGGTGAAGATCCTCTCTCAGTATGCACTAGTGGAACATGTCAAAAAAATCACAGATAATGAACCATTCATCTATAGTCTCAACACTCTATGTGGTCTCTATAGTAATGGTGATTCATATGACCTAGCCATCCACACAAATGGAATTCCACATAATATACATTTCCTATTGCATGAAAACCATTTCCCAAATTCATATACCAAATTAGACACATCATGACACTAGGTGAACCACTTCCCATCCTTGATATTAATCTACCATTGTATATACCTCTAGCTTCCCTAAAGTTTCACTCATAGATGGGGGAATAGTTCAATATTTTATGAAATGTTATTCAAATGAAATACATTGGAATATTATTTTATGACAATCATAATCCCATCCTCGTGCAGTCTTTAAATCGACTATTCATTAGAAAGGAGTGTCAGTATAAAGAATTGGATCGCAGTATAGAGATATGAATAATCTATGATGGATTCAAGAACCTAAATAATGGAAATAGACACCCATGAACCATTATTCATTAATCATTTTTTGAACTAAATAATCATAATGGGTATTCAATAAATCCCTCTTTTCCAAGTCCCAATGTTATCCTTCTTAATTTAGCACATTCCAATAACTCTTGGAGGATCTTCAAAGAATATATACTCCATGTTTTATGTAGAATTACTAAGGATCCTCTGGATACTCAAATATCACTAGAATGAAATCCATACCAGACTCGGAATCATGGTTACCACCATACCCCCTTATTGTAGTTATAGGTCATAGACAGATCACATGCGTCACCTATGACATAATTTGTAAATGCTTGGTAGCTCCCTCCATATACTACACTAATAATGGTAAGGCCTCTATTAGTTTAGTATAAATCCCCATTGAAATTATTATAGGAGGTACAGTAAGAGGTATTCCATTTCGAACTATAGGTGGTTTAGGTTCTACAACTTTTAGAGAATGTTTATCGCTACACTCCTGGTGCATGACTTAAGGTCACCATGGAGGTATTTATTTACAATTCTATGAACATGACTCAAAACATGGTTAAGAAAAAATAAATTTACATATGGAGAAATGATAGGAATAAGGTCTCACTACCCAAGATATATTAACCCACTACCCATGTCTATGGTAGTGGTATTGGTATGATTCAATGTTCCTGTCACACAGGTTATATTATAGGGATTGTCAACTAAAATTTATTATGGAAACAAATATTTTATTTTTCGTTGGAATACCCATATAACTTAATAAGTTATCTTTTTAGTCTTATCTTAATAAATAATATATTAATACAATGAATACATTATTTTCATTACCTTTCCCATGTTATAATATCATGAAACTAGTTGTCACAACTATCCATTCATGTTTCAATGAAAATGATTTTTTAATGTGGCCTTTGGATGTAATAATTCATATTCGATGATTCTATTGTACATATCACCATTCCAAATGTTTGGAGGAATATGTTTTATAAAATACAATAAGCCTCCATATAATCGCAATCAAATAACATTTAAAATTTTATAACCATAGTTACCAAGATCAAATATGTGATACTTGGTCAGTTATGGTCCACCATCAATCTATGTTAAAAAATCGATTAATGTTTATGTCGGATCATTATGTATCCACTTATTTTCTCCACATTTAATTATCAAATGTTTTTAAATTAATTTTATAGAAATAAAATCACCTATAAAATGAATCATGCAGTATAAGCTATAAAAAACATAGAATGTAATATTTATGTAATTGAAATTTTAGGTTTCTATAATAATACAAGACACAATGGTCCTTTTCTATTTAGGAAAATGGTATAAATTAGTAATCATAACACCATGTGTCATGTGAATCTCCAAAAAAAGATATTGTGAAATCATACGTGGAAAAATCTAGAACCATAAGTATTATCACTAGAAACATGGATTTCCCACATAAAATGTGTTAGATACACCCTAGAACTGATTATTACCATGTTTTTACACATCCCAATATACTATTTTAAAAACCAAAATATTAATAAAATGGAAAAGGAAAATATTCGGATACCACTATGGGACGTTCATAGATTATAATACACATATGAAATAGAAACCTATTGGATACATATCTTGAAGTGTGACTCCTTATATTCCATATGATACCTATACGAACAAGGGTCTATGATGGGATAGTTGGGAGATTATACCTTATATATCTTTGTTAAAAACATTAATGAATGAAAATAATTAGAATAATTAAATTAATGTAAATATAAATCATAAATATTAATAAATAAATACATAATAAATAAGCTGAATGATATAAGAGATGATGATGTCATGTATGTGAAGATTGCTCTAGGAATGTACCATGGAGGATGTTGCCTTCCTAGATTGCATGTCTTCGTCTTGTTGAATCAATCTTTCTGGATGTAAAACACATTCATAGGGAGGCCAGTAAAGTTGATAATACTCTTTCCAAGAGATCTATTATGGAGGTCAGTTCTAGCTGGTCTTTTATCTTGCCTGATTAGTGATCTAGTTTTGTTCAGGAGGATTTTCGTGGTGATCCACACACTCGTCTTTGTAATGATAACAGGTTTTGACATGTGTGGTACTTTTATATTTTTTTAACAAATTTTTTTAGGATCAGGCATTCCCGCCCCATGAACCTTCTAGATAATGTCAAATAGAATCTCAATAATTACTTATGTGCTCTTCTCCCATAATTCAACCTATGGTAGAAATCAAGCATCCATAGTTGAGAAATTCCATTTATCCCAAACTACTTATATAAAGCCTTACTAGGTACGATATGGTTAGATGAACATGATGTCAGTAAAATAAACAAGACCAAAAACAGTTTTGTTTAACACAATCCATTCTAGGAATATAAAATTAAATTTTCTAAGATAAAATAAATATAAAAGGGAAAATAAAATAAACCCTGTCAGGATTAGCCTCTTCCTGGGATACCTGACTAACCATGCCTACATCAGCCTGAGCTAGAATGTCTCCAAGAGTTATACATTTTATATAAATAGCTACCACATAAGTAATATAATTGAGTAATATATGTTTAATAATAATTTATATTTCCTCATATTACATGAAATCTAAGATTTAGAAATTGTGGTTATTTCATTTAAGTGCACCCTTGGAATTTTAGTATAGAGGGATTCTACTTGATCCTTATACATAAATTATATGTAGTCATAGTGATAGTCTTGACTAGATCCTATGGTGGTAATTAAAGATAGTCTATAACAAAAATTCAAATCCATGTTGATAATCAAAGTCATTCAAATCATCTTGATATTATGGGATAATCATCACTACCAAGATGAGTAATTTTGAATATCAGACATTGATCAAACGAAATAATGGTATTTCACGGTGTAAAAAAATCAATAAATTGTTTTCCATATATATAAGGTATATATAATTCCTTGTATGGAATCAGTGAATCACTCAAGGTGATCCATTCCTTTCTAGTGGTCTTTTTCAAAATAACCATTAAGTGCAATATAACATTATATAACCTATTAACCCATTTATTGTTTTACATACCCGTAATACTACTGTCACACAAGAAATAATATAATATGGTATTATGTATCCAAAATAATTGAATACATGAGTATAAAAAAATTATCATGGGCCAAATGACATGGTATTACCATTCACATAACTATCATGTTTATTTAATCCATTCATTTATAACAGATAAGGCCAAAACACCTCAATTGTGGTTAATTACCTCTCCCATGTATTCGGGTCGTAAAATAAAACAAACAATGGGGTGTTTATTGTTAAGGTAGTGAAACATAAAAAATGACATTTAGTGTATAAGGAATGAATAATTAAATGCATTATCAAATTTAATGAAGTAATTTCACATTCAATTGGGGACCTATGGATGGTCTGGCACATAGAATAACATCACATGATATAAATAATTATAATTTTTCTGAAAATTAGTATAAAAAATACCATATAATGTTATATGAATCCTTATTTAGTGTTACTCATTGATTCGGGATAGAATGAGAGAAATCATAGGAGCTATAAAAACACACAGGAAATAAGGTATATGATCTCACATAGAAAAATTTCCAAAGACAATGATATAAATAAAAAAATTAATGCAATGGTGTACTATAAATCATGAGAGTGATCTCATATTATTAATTACACATGAATCAGATATTTGATGAGGGAGGTACTTCAAAGACTAGATGAATGGGAGAGGAGAGCTCCCATATGTAGTTTTTTGGGCATGATTGAAGTAGGTAGATGTGGAATAATGGGTAAAAGGAAGGATGAGAAAAGTGAATTTTAAATTTTTTTTAAAAGGTACGAATGGTTAGTATGAATAGTTTTCTAAACCATGTCCACATACTCTATAGGTGAACACCCCCTCACATTTTTTTAGGTGAAAGGTTAAACAGACCATGAAAAATTCCTGTGAATTACCTATACAGTTTGTTGTATTTTTGGAATGGACATATGGCCACTAGTACATTGATTACCTTACCATGATCTTCTTTATAGGGGATATATAGATTGTATCTAGAGTTATTCCTGGACAATAATAAATCATGTGAGTCATCATAATTATTTAAAAACTGACATTATGGGTCCATACTAATCCTGAATGCTTCTGAAGCCTACACAGACACCTTATAGACTTCTATTGAAGTAAAAATACTGGTTTAGATTAAAAAATAACATATCATTAACTTATTGAAAAATTGGCATCTTACCCTTAATAAACGAATTTGTAACATCATAAAAATTATAAAAAAATATGAAGAAATAATCATAATTCCCATATAATTGTTAACACTGGATGAATAATGAATACATATAACACTCTTATGAAACAAGAAAAAATGATCAAGTCCATATACAGGTAATTTCAAAAATTAGAAGAATAAAATTTAAGAATGATTATTTATGAAGAGTATGATAAAAAATTGGCAGGATTAATATTACTAATTTAGTGGTTAATATATTTATATTTGTGTTATTGGTGTCTAATGTAGTTTTTTACATATAACTGGAGTTGAGCGTTTTCTTCTCAAATTCCCCTCCTGTAGAAATGTATGGTATTACATAGAAAATTTAATTTATTTGGTGTATATGATTCTTATTTAATATTTAATACCACACATTATATTTCTATAAAGGTATTGGATGTTAAATTTTAATACAACCATTTCATTTTGTATTGATTAACATTTTTATAAAGTCATAAGGGTTTTACTGGTAAATATTTAGATTTATTAAGACAGAAGACATTTTTTTGAAACCTTTTTTAAATTTTTTGTATTTTACATGCCCATGAAAATATTATAATAATACTCCTTCTACATCATGGAATTGATTATCCATATCATGGTCCGTAATTAATTTTTCTATTAATTCAATTGTGTCCCTAGAATTTAGAGTTTTTGGTAACCCAATTTTCATTCATTGAGTTATGATCATTCACATGGACATATTTTACAAATGTGAGGTATATTATACCATTTAATTATATTATATAGTGTTCTCTTTTTTATAATTATACAAATTATTTCTACATAATCACATTGAAAAGTATTTTTAAATTCATGGTTTATGTTATTTTGAATCATTATTCCCTTTTTATCTTGATTTATTATTTTATTCAACTATCTCTTATAATATTATATTCACTATTCTATATGGTGTAATTATAAAATTTCACATAAATCAGATTGTATAATGTTCACAAAGAATGATTGTTATTCTATTGAAACAACGAATTGTATTATCATTTCATATATTATTATTCCCATAAATATGAATATTAATTTTTGATTACTAATTTTTTAAAAACTTATCATATTCCATTGGATTGATTATTATCTTGGTATCACCTTTTTCACATGAGGAAATGTATAGTAATTTCAATAGTTAAGATAATTGTAATGTCAAATATGTATTTTTTACCATCATCCTTCATTATCAGAATCAGTTATGATCCTGTTATTCCTTTTAATGACTTGTGGAAATGTATTGAAAATATATATTTTACATTTTCTGTATAACCATTTTTTATTCTGACTAAAAATTATTTTTTTATTAAGAAAAACACTTTTACGGGAAATATGAGAAACCATAAAGTTCAACATAACACCAAAACAACCCCAAGCAAAAACAAAATCAGCCTCTTCCAAGCAAAAGCAACATCCACCATCCCCAATGAAAGACCACTCAGCAATCCCATGCAAGAATGGTCCCTCTTGATGGAAAAGACATCCCTCTTAGCCAACCAAATCCCAAATGGCCTGCAAAGGTGATAACAGAGTGCTCTAGCCCATCTGAAGCTGATCCTATCAAAATGCCAGGTGAACGTCAACCAACAAGCACACCAAACCCCGAAACTAGGTCCTAAAACCCATGTCAGAATCTCCCATAATCTCAAAAAAGAAACCGACAATTAACTGGAAACATTAATGGATAATTTGAGCTTACTAGACTGCATTTCCCTGAACAATTTACAACACAAGGAGGATACCTGAATGTTTGGAGACTCCAACCACAGTTTTTCCAGCTCCGAAGCCATATGATCCCATGTCTGAATATACTTGGCGATGCTAATCATCCCTTTTTTAAATCCCCTTACAAGGATAAGGTCCTACATTTCCACCCAAGCATATTGCTCCTCAGTAAGTGTCTTTTTTAAAGTCCTCCCCATCATTTTAGTTGCCTCCTCTTCTGAAGTGTTTAGCCCCACCACTTTCTCACTCACTTCCTCTTCATTGCTCAGTAAAAGGTCCATGAATTTGTCACCTTGAACACTTGATGGCTGCAAGAACACCTCTTCCAGGGAGTCCTTATTGTCAATTACTTTCCAAGAAGTCCGAGTTTCCATGGGGGGTGGTAATCTAGAATAATACTTCTTGCCCTTCCTTATCAAACCACCCCAATACCTATTAGGACTCGACATTTCAATTACTGGAAGAATGGGTTCAGGCCCCTTGCCACTTCATTCTCCCCTCATCTCATCATATAAATCATATGAAAATATTTGGATAGCAACAGGATCAACCTCAGCCAATCCTTCAAACTGGTTGTTCAATGGAATTTAAGACATACTCTTTCCATCTTGAAAATCATATAAAAAATCCAATTCCTACAACTTCCCTTTCTCACCGCTACCCTGAACAGCCCCCTCAAGTGGTGGATTCTCTTTACTTTTCACTGGAGGAACCATAATTGACTGACTCCTAGACCTTGGGTTTCTCATAGAATTACCATCACATTTTTCAATACCTTTATCCTTCTTATAATCATCGAGAGGCAGGTGGAAAACCACTGTCTCATTAGCAGTTCCATCTTCAGCCATGCCGTCCTCAAGAATTTCAGGCATCCCCTCAGCTGCTTCACTACACCCTTCCACCATACTTCCCATAAGATACACCTATTGATGAAGCTGAATTTCTTTCCCCCCAATAATCTCTCTATATGTTAAAGCCTCTTCCACTCTATTAATAACATGTTTCAGAGACCTCTGTCCCACACTTTCTAACTCGGCCAGCCCCTCATCCTTCCTGTTGGACCCAGCATCCCATCCCAAGACCCCATCCTTCCCTTTGTTACTCAAAGAAGAGGGCCTATTCTCCACTACCTTTGGAACCTTCTCCCTATTCCTCTTGCGACAACAATCTTGAGAATTCCCCCATCAGCTTGCATCCAATGCAAAAGTCAGTCCATGATTCATACACAACATGCTGTTTACATCTGTATTCATCAGCCACCATAATTTTAACATACTCAAAAGGATCCCTAGACATATCCATTTCAACACAAATAAGTGGGTTAATGGGATGACATAAATCCTCTGTGATTCTGTCCGAGCACAGATACCATCCAATTAGGTTCCCTAACATATGAAAAATAGCGGGATTTCGAAAATGCAAAGGAAAATTGGGAAGGGTTACCCAAATCGCCATCATTGGGGGGTCCCTCTTCATGTGTAAATAAAAGGACCACCGGAGAAGAAAAAATTTGAAACCGCAAATTTAACGAGGTGCACTTGACTATGCCTTAATGAGATAAGATTCCGAAGAAAAATGAACCATGATTTTCTGCATGTCATGAATCCCCACTGTCACCCTATCATGAAGACCCCAAGATCTGAAAATGTTCCTGTTGAACTAGTCAACTGAAGGAAGATTCCCAGAGAACCTTTCAACCAATGTGTACTTCAATAAATCCAATGATGTTGAAAACTCCACAAGAAAAATAAGCATGTTAGGGAAGTCAGAAAAGAGCTCTAGATCCTTCAGGCCTAGAGAAATATGGATGAAAGGTGGAAACGAATCTAAGACAAAGGGAAAAGGAAAACCCAAGGAGGGAGTTAAAGGTCCCTCCCCCAACGGCGGGGGAGGGACCGCCGTGGAGGTCGCCTCCACCACGAGAAGCTAGGGTTCGCCCGAAGAGAACTCCCCCACCCTTCCGAAATTTGAGATCAACGCTATGGATGATACCTAGGAAGGATGCCATTTTTTATTCCTTAGGTTATTCCTTGGTTAATGTTAAAAATATTCATGAAGATTTTTATAGTGAAGGTTTTGGAAGTAGTATAGTGATGTGTGGGGATCAAATTTATATTTCCCCTTGATGCATCCAAATATATCTTGAGAGAAAACATGTTTTGGTTATTGGTGTATAGCTGACCAATTTTAAAAAATATTATTTCTAAATTCCAAATGAAAAGTAAATTTCATAGAAAAACGTCTTGGATGAATGTTTTTGATATTAAAATTTTTTTATTACATCATCCTGAGATTATTATTATTGATATCCATGTTATCATTTATTGTCATTCATATAGCATTAACTTGATTTCATTTTTTATTTCTTCATGTTTTTTACTAATCATTCCAAAATATTTATAAGTTGTTGAGTGTAGGATTTCTTCATTCATATATTTCTATTACTTTGAATTTGATTAAAATATTTCATATGTTTCAAATACCTTATTTAATGAAGAAATTTAAAAAAACATATTTTTAAGGATAACAAGTTTGACATAAACTATGATATATATTGATAATTCTATATAGATCAAATGGTTTTCTATATAACTAATAAATGAATATTTGATACAAAGAACATGGTGTTTTATAGTTATTTCTTTTTATTAATAATTAAATGTTATAAACCAAAAATTATATTTTAGAATATTAGAGAAAAAATAATTTCATTATGACTATGTAAGTAAGGATCGTTACATCCAAGATCTTCTATATCATTTCAAAGAGTTCATATGATGTATATTTCTATGAGAACCAGATCAGTTATTGTTGGACCATGGAACTAGGTTGGGAATACAAAAATACATTATTTATAATATAAAATTTATTTATTTTTTATGTGTTTATAATTAAATAATATATATATATTCCTAAGTAAAATCGATTATATTTCTGAATCACAGTTCACAAAATAATTATTATTTTAAAATTAAATTGAAATGGTTTCCATGAGTTTCATAAAAATTTCCAATAAATATCTAACTATACCAATAAAAAGTACTACATGTTTTGGAAAAATCAATACGTGATTAAACCATAAAAAATTAGAAAGGATTAGAACCATCAAACCGTGGATTATAAGGAATATAGACTTTTCACACCAAAATGTTAAATTTAATAATAAAAAATTCATATATGGATAACAAGGTCTTATAAAATAATAGTATTGAGTAATATAAATATGAAAAAGGTTATTATAAATATGAATAAAAAGACAAAATCCATTATATATGGAGTTATTTAATTCCCCACATAGAAGAAGTCTGGTATAAGGGTTTTCTTCTATTTATTTTCCATTGATAGAGATAGTCATAATATTCACCAGTGGGTTTGTTTTATTTTCATAAATAATTTTCTTAAAAAAATCTGTAATAATTTTTATATAATAAAATTTATTTGAAAATTTATATTAGATTATCTCATTCAAGGTGTTTTGATTCATGTGCTGAAAATGATTCATGTGTTTCTTTTACAATCAAACATTATGTTTGAGATGGTTTTTATATAATATTATATTGAAGGAAACCATGTTTTTTTTAAATGAAAAAAATTATTCCCCTATGATTAATTCATGGGACCCTATTTTATTTAATCATTTCAATTCCCTTCATTTAAAAATACAACCATTATGATTCAGAAAATTAAATGCACAATTATCTATTCTTTATGGTTAAAAATATAAATCCACCATATCCATCTCTATGATATTAATTTATATATATATATATATATTATTATATACTTATTTGATTTCATAGAAACATTTTTAATATCTAAATTCCATAAAAGGTTCCAAAATGATTAGTCTTAATCATCTTCAATATGATTCATTTTATTTTGGGTCTGTTTTTTTCCTAAAATAGTGAGAATTGTTTTCTATTCTAACATTACTTGTATAAAACACATATTCCCACATTATTATTCCTTTTTTATTTTAATTTTTACTTTAAAATTTTCCATGGGTTTCTGACGTAAATTACATTCTAATATTTTTATGAAAATTTCCTTTTGAAATAAAAATTTTCAGAATAGAAAAATGATAGGTCATATATATTTTTATGTCAAATATCTAATTTTATTATAAAAGTGATTTTCCATGATGCCATTGTCATGCATTTTCTATGAATATTCACTAATGATACCACCCACTAACTTTCTCTCTATATATTATAATAATCTTACAGAGATTATGGGGATGTTATCATGAATTACATTTCCTTACATTGGTTAATTAATCAATAGAAGTATTAAAAATGTATTTATGTTCACATAGTACACATATATTCATTTTTTATGTGAATTTTTGGAAAATAATTACACAACCATTCAATGAATTTGGAATTATTTATGTCTTTTGATATGATAGGGAGTGTGGATTAGACTAAAACATTTACAAGTCTATTTCAAATAGGTTACTTTTATTCTAGTAATTAACAATCCATAAAATACATTAGGTAATGAACTATATATCATGAGCATGAATGTCAGGGATGGTAAATAATTTCTTATCCATTAAGGAAATATTTCAACTATAAGATTCTATTTTGGATATTGAGCATTGAAAATGGAAATCATTTTATATTTCAATTTTTATTCTAACACATTATTCCCCATACATATGCCTATGTTATTTGTTGCTGGTTCATGATTATTGAATTATATCTCTATATCCCTATTTAGAATGTATTCTTCCATTATAATTATTTTGGTCATGTATCTTCATTTGAATTTGATATTTTATTGGGAATGATTCTATAATATTATGTTCAGGATCAATAATTATGTCTCCATACCCATATTCTCATCTTACGATCATTCATGAAATTTTAATGTTCCTCTAATTTAACATTAATGTGAAATTGAGCTAACTCATTTCAATGTATCTATTTCCACATGTTATGATAAATAATATTAATTATGATTTCTATAAATGGATAGAATTAAATAATGTTATAAATGGGGATATTGTAGAGAATTTTTTAACATTCCATTTCTATAGATAATCTGGAAGGACTCTTTTTTGTACATTGAGTTATTTTTTATTTGAAGGATGAAGAGTTTATTTTATGAAAATTATGTGAAATATATACCTTCTATGCTGAAAGAAATATTATTGTTATTAATGGTAGCATGAATGAATTATAATTTTAGTACTAGATCTGATATTACAGATTTAGGGAATATTAGTAGGTATCATACCTAGTTATAATGTAAGGACTCGTCCCCCGTAGCCCGAATCTAGTGCCTTATTTGATTACATTGGAATATAAAAATGAATTAGAATCCCTAAGTACCAAGTAGTTTAGTATTAATGGAAACAATATTAATATATAAGTTAAACATTTTAACATTAAAACAAAAACAACATAGAAATTCCTTAGACAACATCCATAAATCCAAGTTTATTTCAGCATGTCATTCATAATAATCTTCTTCATGTCTGGAAAAAATGAAAAATAAGAAAGGGGAGATATCAAATGCCCAGTATGGGTATGCAATATATCATTTGATAACATAATCATTAGACATGGTGAATAATTGAAAACACATGCATTTAAAAATAAACATGAACATAATATGGAAGAAATATGAGATGAATAAATATTTCCATAATATTACATAATCATGGGAATTCTCCTAGTAAAATAACCACATGAACCATCAATACTATTTTTATAATGATATAATTCATAATGCAGGATAACAAAACCATACCTTCAAGGCCTTGTGCCAAGACCATAAATAATCATTTTGTCGAGGCCTTGTGCAATGACAGTAGTTTGTCTTATGAGACCTAATGATGCACCATGAGGCTATATAGGGCCCCACACAACACATAATATGTCCAATTCATTAATCATATGAACTTGGATAAACATAAACAACATACACATTCATATTGAAACTAATATATGAAATGTAAATAGCTTTCCCAAAACATTAAGCGTGAACACTAACCATTCGATGTAAATTGATGAATGGTTTTAAGATAGCACAATAATAGAATAAATAATCGTAAACCATTAAATTAAATATGTTATATGATAATATGGAATAATAATCCCAATAATACATAATAATCAACAAGAGTGTTGAAATAGATGAAGATACTCTTATAAAATCATCGAGTAAATCTTGAGATAAATACTATTTTACTTTGCAAAGAAGCGTTCTTTTAGAAAAATATTTGTATAAAACTAGAAGTGAAGTAAGATAGTAATTTCATATTAAGTTTAGTGATTTTATAAAGATAATGGTTTCAAAAACACATTATATAGTGTCCTTGAAAATTGGTAATATTTAAAGAAATTCCCTTGGACCGGGCTTGTATTTCGTAAGCAATTTTGAAAGTTCCTTTTAAAATGTGTATCTATCAACAAAATAAGGAAGGGTTCTGGTTGGTAAAAATATTTAGAAAACTCACACTAATTTTATGAGGATTAAATAATAATATACCATAATTACATTGAGGTAATTAGACAATTAAAGTAACTCGAATGAAAATAGAATTTCTGGTGGAAAAACTGTTACCTTAAATATGAACGTGCTCCTCTCTTGAACTTAATCTCCTGGAATATGAAATTATACTTATTAATAACATATTTAAGAAAAATATTACAATATTATTTAGTTTATAATAATTCTTTTTATTTAATTTATTCCCTCATTGATATGTTATTATATTGAATTTCGTCGTTCCGCAGTGTTTGTTTTCATTAATTTCATAATTGTATCACTTGTTCTTAAGTAATGGAGTTCATGTGGAATGGATGTAAATCTCCAGAATTAAATTCTCATATTAATTATGATCATACATAGGTGTTATTGGTCATTTATATAACTTGGTTACATGTCATGAGGATGAATTATCATATATAACATTAATGATAAATGTTTAAGTTAATTTGTGGGTTTTGATTACAATGAACTCATTTATCCTTACAACTTAATACCATTTGTTCAAAGGGATTATAGAACCTTAAATAGGTTATATAACATATATAATAATCATTTTAATCAAAACAATAATGGTTTCAGGACCAGAATTTAGAATGATAATAGAAATCGAAAGCCCATCGTCCTTGAATGTGGTAAATTGACACATCTCAGATGGTGTTCGTGCTACTAGTATAAAAGAATGTAAAAGGAACAGATGATGATAAATTATTCCAAAATCATGAAAAAAATCCAGTACCTATAAGTTACTTGATTCATCACATCATTTTTATAAGGAGAGATAATAATAGAAAAATAAAACATATGAACTTGAAAGGAAAAAACAAAGAATTGAAAACTTGAATTTACCTCTTGAACCAAGCTTTCTAGAGAGCCTCCTTGGGGGGATGGGGGTTGGTATTATTGTGAGACCAAGGCTTTTTGGAAGTGTGAGAGGAGATTGGGAGTATATTTGGATTGAATTTGGAGAAGTCACAAGGATTGAGAGGAGTAAAGGGAAGAGGGACTGATGGGGGGTTTTATAGTGGAGGGGAGAGGGGATTTCCCAATACTATATTCATTAAGTTATTATTTCTCCTAAAGACAAGTAAAATTTAGTCTTCTATGAAAAATATTAGTAATTTTATCATTTGAATACGAATAAATTGAGCTTACATCAGCATAACATTATAAATGACTCTATAATTAGAATATTTATCTTATTTTTCAAATTATGGTATGTCACTATTCATAATAAATTCAAGTATTTCAAAAAATTCCAAAAAATTCACCCCAACCATTTTTTGATGTGTATAATCCTAAAATGAAGTCCATTTTTCAAAAATAATTTTCTATATATGATTAAATTAAAATTTAATTAAAATCAGAATTTATTCTAAAAAACAATTTTAAAACATTTAATTACATATTCTAAAACATTGGTATATTCTACTTCAAATTGAATATTATTTATATACAATCATAGGTAATATTACTATTCATTAGGTTTTATCACTATTCTTAAGGGTATGTTAGTATACATATGGGTAGGTAACTATTCCCCCAAAACTATGTTTTTCTTATCAGCCTCCAAATAACTTACTGATCGCAACCGTGTATGTCATATTTTCAAAATTAACATCACAGAAGTGAAAAAATTATCTTGAAAGGACACATAACACTTAGTAGTTCAATATATTGTTATTTCATGTGATTATTAAAAGTTTATATGAATGTAATTTCCATTGAAAAAAATATTGGGTCATTACACTCTCCGCTCAGAAAAATTTCTTCCTCAACAATCACAAAATTGTTCCCTAAAAATATTCAGGTATTTCTTGAACATAAGCTCCTCATGCTCCCATTTTTCCTCTTCCATATTATGGTTCCTCCTAAGAACCATTATCAGAATAGTCGTTCTATTTCTTAATACTTGTTCACTGGTATCAAGATTCTTGATAGGCTCTTCACAATAATACAGATCAGGCTCAAGTTATATTTCTTCATAGGGGAGTACATGTGTTGGGTTTAGCATGAATTTCCTTAACATTGACATGTGTAACACATTGTGAACTTTGAAGATACAAGGCAGAATTTCCAAACGGTATGCTACGACTCCAATTTGATCCCGAATTTCAAAAGGCTCAACATACCTGGAACATAATTTTCCTTTCTTACTGAATCGTATAATACCCTTACATGGATATACCTTTAATAAAACATGATCTATTTCATGAAATTCCAAATCCTTAATTCGTTTGAAAGCATATCTCTTTATCCTACATTGAGCTATTTTGATTTGGGTTTCTATAATCTTCACCTTTTTCTTTGTTTCACCAAAATTTCAAGGCCTGTGATCTTTCTTCCACCAACATCACCCCATCAAGTTGGTGTATGACATATCATTCCATAAAACGCTTAATGTGGTTCCATATGATACTTGAATGGAAGTTTTTATTATAGAAAAATTCTATGAGAGGTAAATATTGATCCCACATTCCTTGATAGTCATGTGAACAATACCTCCACATGTCTTCCAATGTTTGAATAGTCTGTTCTGATTGTCCATCAGTTTGAGGGTGGTAGACGGTGCTCAAATGATGATCAGTATCTAGGGACTTCTGAAGACTCTTTGAGAAGCGTGATGTAAAATGGGGATCACAATCAGAAAAAATTGATAATGTTACACCATGAAGACTTTTAACTTCGTTAATATATAGTAATTCTAAATGTTCAAGTGGTAAATCTCCTCTTATAGCAAGAAAATGTGCTGATTTTGTATGACGATCAACAATGACCCAAATCGCATCATTATTTCTTGGAGTCTTTGGTAGCCCCCTGAAAATTTCCATCGTAATATCATTCCCATTTCCACATAGGAATATGAAGGGGTTTCATAATTCCTCTATGACGTTGTCTTCTAGCCTTCACTTGTTGACACACTAAACATCTCAAAACATAATCATCAATCTCCCTCTTCATGATTTTCCACCAAAAATTTTCCTTTATATATCCATACATATTTGTGATACTAGGCTGTATAGGGAAATTGGACCTATGATAATCCTCTAATAGTTCCCTCTTTAGCTTAGTAATAGTGGGAAAAAAAGTCTCTTTCTGGATTTTGAAATTGCCACCCTGATATGCGATGTCAGTTAAATTTCCATCATATATAGCATTATTTTACTTTTGAAACTCCCCATCATTAGCTTGAGAACATTTTATACCTTCTAGTGAAGTATGTGTGGAAACCATTTGAAAAATTAGTGATATGTTACCTTCCTTAATAATTCGCAAATTAATCTTTACTAAATCCATGTACATAGGATCCCTTTCAACTCTCATCTTGTTCAGAATTCCATGTTCCTTTCTACTCAAAGCATCTTCTTCCTTAATTTCCTTCCCCGGGTGGTAGTGTATTTTGCAATCATAATCTTTGAGTAGATCAATCCATCTCCATTATCTCATGTTGAGTTCTTTCTATGAGAATATATATTTCATACTCTTATGATATGTATATATCTCATATTTTTTTCCATAGATGATATGTATCCAAATATCCATAGAAAATATTACCACTGCTAACTCAAGATAATGAGTTGGATAGTTTTTTTCATGAATTTTTAGCTTTCTATATGCATAGGAAATCACTCGATCATTCTGTATAAGGATACAACCAAGTCCTTTCTTTGACACATCTCTATAGATAACCAAACAATCATTCACTGATGGTAGGGAAGGGATCGATGAATTCACTAACCTCCCCTTAAATTCTTCAAAAAATTCATCACATTCCTTTTTCTATATGAACTTAACCCCTTTTCATGTGAGCTAGGTCATTGGGTTGGCTAAATAGGAGAAGTTGTGAATGAAACACTAATAACAACCTATTAATCCAATAAAACTACTTACCTCAGTTATGTTCATTGGAGTAGGCCATTCTTGCATAGACTATGTCTTCAAAGGGTCTAAAGATATTCCATCCTTAGAGAAAATGTGGTCCAAAAAGGAAACTCATTGAAACCAAAAATCACACTTGCTAAACTTCCCATATAATCCATTTCTTCTGAGAGTCTTAAAAATAGCGCACAAGTGATTTTCATGATCTTCATGGATTTTAGAGTATACTAGGATATCATAAATAAACACCACCACAAAGTCATCAAGATATTCCTTAAAAACTCTATTCATCAGATCCATACATGAAAATGGTGTGTTAGTTAGTACAAAAGGAATTACAGTAAACTTGTACTGCCCATACCAAGTTCAGAATGATTTTTTTGGAATGCCTTTCTTCCTCACAGGAAACTGATGATATATAGATCAAGGAAGAATATTTGAAAAATATTGGTCTCCATGATGTTGATTAAATAAATCATCAATTGTTGTTATAGGATACTTATTCTTTATATTAATAGCATTTATTTCCCTGTAATCAATGCATAGCCTCATTGATATATCTTTCTTCTTGATAAAGAGGATAGGGGATCCCCATGGAGAAACACTAGGTCGAATAAATCGTTTATCACTCAATTCCTCTAGTTGTATCTTTAGTTACACTAACCCTATAGTGGAAATTCTATAATGGGTCTTTGATATGGACCTTGAACTAGAAATTAAGACAATAGAAAACTCAATTTCCTGCTCTGGAGGATGTCTAGGTAAATCCTCTGGAAAGTCATCAACATATTCTGGCACAATAGGTATGTCCTATATCTATACATTCATCTCCTCACCCATAGTTATTTCATTCCATACCTCCCCAATAATTTATTTTTTATAGCTATTGGGGTGGATCTATAAGAGAAACATATGGTGATGTTTCTGCATTAAAGATAAGGGATTCCACACCATTCTCAAAAATTGTACCTTCCTTTTTCTTGAAATATGTATTCGCATCATATTTTGACATCCAATTTATACCAATAATTATATCAAATTCATTCATTGGTATGATGATAAATTCCACAACTAAATCACATTTATGTGTAATGAGGGGGACTAATTGACATGCCTCTGTTTCCATGATACATCCACCAGGAATTTTGACCGATAACTCCTTTATTAAATCAATTTGGACATATCTCATTTTCGTAGAAAACTAGGAAGATATAAATGAATGTGATGATCCATAATCAAATAAAGCATTGGATAAGTTTGATGAAACGATCAATATACTTTCCTCCACTTCTTTAGGAACGTCGACCTCCATAATTTTGACTATATAAGCTTGGCCTTTCTCCCTTGGCCTTCTTTGGGGAACATTTCTCCGATTCTTAGGACAGTCAGGTGCATAATTCCATGTCTCCTTGTAATTGTAGCATTGAACATTGGTATATTATTTCTTCCCCTTACTATCATGAGCTTGGTGGCCTTTTTCTCCACACTTGTAATATACTCACATTCCTTTCAGGCAAATTCTAGGGTGTTTCTTCCCACAATTACTACATGATGGCAATTCAACTCTTCCTTTTTTCATTGTTTCCCTATTTGTTTTCCCATAGTTTTTAGAAGACCTCTTCTTCTCTTGCATTAAGTTAAAGTCCTAAGACATAGAGAATTCAATTCCCATCATTATAGCACATGAAACTATGTCTTCATATGATGAGAAATTCTGGGAGTCTAGAGCCCCTTGGAGGAATGATTTCAAACCATCAAAGAATTGATCACTTTTTCTCCTTGGATTACGTATATAGTCTACGGCATGCCTTTCCTACCTTGTAATATTGGTTTCATACTACGAAACATTTTCATCCTTCTTATGCCTTAGATTCAAGAATTTCCTCCCTATATTAGCTTGTTGTTCGTGAGGGAAATATTTTTCTAAGAATATTTCCTTAAATTCCCTCCATTCCATCTCATCTATTTCTTCCTCCTCCTTTATGTTTTGGATTAATGACCACCACTGATCCGCATCTCCCTTTAGACGATAAACATCCATGACAACCTTCTCTCAATCATTACATCCCAAAGTGAGAAATATCTTTTATAGGGAACATATCCACTCCTCTGGTACAAACGAGTTTGTAGTCCCATTGAATGATGGAGGCTGTTGCCGCATAAAGAGATATAATGTAGCTCCTCCACATGGTGTATCCAGATTCTACATAAGGGTAATTCCATTATTCATAACCTAATTATGTTATCCCAATATAGTTAACTGTTTCTTAGCACCAGTCACAGCACCAGAGCCAACATCTTTATCTTGCATCGGTTGGAAATCCCTACAGGGGACACGCACATTCGTGAAGTTTCCATTCCTTCCACTATGCACCATTTCTATATAATGGAATACACTATATTAGCATATGAATCACAATGTATAATATCAATGTATAAAAATACTTCTAAAAAATCAAATTTCTATGCATAGATAATTTCTTAATCATAAACTTGGTATCGTTGGGGAAAAATTTATATTTAAATCCTTCATAATGTATTTTAAAGAAAATTTGAATTATCCTAAACATATCGCCAAGAGTGTCATAACCATGAGTGTAGAAAGGCCTATTATCATGTACCAAGATACCCTAGGTCAAGCCTAAAACTCCTTATTAGAGCTTTCACTTCAAGGTACATATGTGCCAGATCCGCCTCTATATGCTCGTATCTAGACATGTATGTATTTCTTGAAAGATCCACATAATCTATTCCTTAAAAAATACCAGGATGTTCTTGTATGTTTATCCTCAAAGACTATCATATGGACTCTTCCATAATCAATATTTTTGAAATCTTGTTTCAATGTTTTCTACTAAACTTCCTTTGATACCAACTGTATAGACCTGAACCTAGTTGCTCGGATTAAGTGACTTATTTGATTACATTGGAATATAAACAAGGAATAGGAATCAGAAAGGACAGAATAGTTTAGATTTATTGGATATAAGGATCAAACATAAGTTAAAAATTATAACATAAAATGGAAAACAACATAGAAACTCCTTAGACAACATCCATAACTCCTAGGTTATTTCAGCATGTCACTCATAATAATCTTCATCATGTCCTGAGAAAATGAAACATAAGAAAGCGGTGATCTCAAAAGCTCAGTAAGGTTTAGAAATACAGTGGAAGATAACATAAACAATAAACATGGTGAATAATTGAATACACATATCTTTAAAAAGAAAGTTGAACATAATATGGTCGAAATATGAGCTGAGTAAATATTTTCATATTATAACATTATCATGGGTATTCTACTAGTTGAATAACCGCATGAACCATAAATACTATTTTCAAAATGTGGGAATTCATAATTTGGGACAACATAACCATACTGTCAAGGCCTCGTGTAGAGACTATAAATAATCATTTTGTCAAGGCCATGTGCCATGACCGTAGTTTGTCTCATGAGACCTACAAATTCACTGTGGGGATATAGAGGGCCCCACCCAACACATACTATGTCCAATGCATTACTCATAGTAATGGGTATAAACATAAACAACATACACATTCATATTGAAGCTGATATATGAAATGTAAATAGCTTTCCCCTAATACTAAGCATAAACACAATGAATTCAAAGTAAACGGATGAATGGTTTTAAGATAGCACAGAAATATCCAAAATAATCATAAATCATTAAATTAAAAATAGTAGATGATAAAATTGAATAATAATCCTAATTATACATAATAATAAACAAGAGTGTTGAATAGATGAAAATACTCTTATAAAATCTTCGAGTAAATCTTGAGATAAATAATCTTTTACATTGAATAGAAGAGTTCTTTTGGAATAGTATTTGTATAAAACCATAAGTTATGTAAGAATGTATTTTCATAATAAAATTATTTATTTTATAAATATAATGGTTTCCTAAAACATATTATTGAGTTCCCATGAAAATAAAAAAGAATTAGAGAAATTCCATTGGATCAGGATAGAATTTTGAAAACAATTTTGAATTTTCCTTTTAAAATGTGTAACTATCCACCAAATGAGGAAGTGTTCCAGTTGGTAAACATATATAGAATAGTTACACAGATTTTATGAGAATTTCATAATAATATACAATAATTTCATTTTGGTAATTACATAATAAAATTAACCCGGATGAAAATGGATGTTTTGGTGAAAAAACCCTTACCTCAAATCCGAACAAGTTCCGCTCTAGAAATTATACTCCTAGAATATGAAATTATACTTATTAATAAACTATTTAATAAACTATTATATATTTATTTAGTTTATAATAATTATTTTTAGTCAATTTATTCCCCTATTGATAAGTTATTATATTGAATTTTGTTGTTCCACGGTGTTCGTTTTCATTATTTTCATAATTGGTTCACCCGTCTTAAGTAATCGAGTTCATGTGGAATGGATGTAAATATCCAGAATTGAACTCACATATTATTTATCATCATATATAGGTGTTAGTGGTCATTTATATAACTTTTTTTTCATGTAATGAGGATGAATTATTACATAGATCATTAATTATAATGTGTTCGGTTAATTTGTGGGTATTGATTACAATGAACTCATTTATCTTTATAACTTAATACCATTTGTAAAAATAGATTAAATAAAATTAAACAGGTTATATTACATATATAATAATATGGTTCAACCGTAACAAGAATGGTTTCAAGACCAGAATTGAGAATGATAACAGAAATCAAAATCCCATCGTCTTCGAATGTGGTAAATTGACACATCTCGGATGGTGTTTTCTCTACTAGTATAAAAGAAGCTAAAAGGAAGAGATGATGATAAATTTTTCCAATATCATGAAAAAATTAAAGTACATGTAAGTTAATGGAGTTGTCACGATATTTGGATAAGGATATGTAATAATAGAAATAGTAAACCATTGAACCTGAATGGTAAAACAAGGAATTAAAAAGAGGAATTTACCTCTTGAACCAAACATCCTTGAGAGCCTCCTTAAGGGGGATGTTTTGATATTTTTATGAGACCAAGGCCTGATGTACGTGGTAGAGGAGGTTGGGAGGATCTTTGTACAGAATTTGGAGAGGGCATAAGGCTTTATAAGAGTGATGGGAATAGGGAGTGATGATGGGTTTTTATAGTGGATGGGAGAGGGGATTTCTCAATACTATATTCATTAATTTATAATTCCTCCAAAAAAAGGAATAGTGAGTATTACATGACCAATAATATTAATTTTATAATATTAATATGAATAAATTGTGCTTACATCAGTAGAACATCAAACATGACTGTATAATTAGTGTATTTATTTTATTTTGCAAATTATGGTATGTCACTATTCATAAAAAATTAAAGTATTTCAAAAAGATCGCCAAAATTCACCCAAACAATTTTTCAATGTGTAGAATCCAAAAATGAAGTCCATTGTTCAAAAATAATTTTCTAAATATGATTAATTTAATATTTAATTAAAATCCAAATTTATTCTAAAAATGAGGTTTAAAACATTTATTTACTTATTCCAAAACATAGGTATATCGTACATCCAATTGAATATTATTTATAAAATATCATAGCTAGTGTTACTATGCATTATTTTATATCTATATTCATAAGGGTATGTTACTATTCATAAGGGCCGGTTACTATTCCCCAAAAATTAGGTTTTTCTTATCTGACTCCAAATAACTTACTAATCGCAAACGTGTATGTTAGATTTTCAAAATTCACATCATAAAAATGAAAAAATTATGTTTAAAGGTTACATAACATTTATTAGTTCATTGTATTGTGATTTCATGTGATTATGAATTGTTTATAAGAATTTTATTTCCATTGAAAAAAATATTCGGTCATTACATTTACTTTTTTGGGTGAGTTTTTTTAGAAATTAGTTGCTAAATGAAAAACAAAATAGGATAAACTAAAAGGGAAGTTGGATGAGCCCATTTTTTCATATTTTAAAATTAAAGTGTCATGATTTAGGATATATTAAGAATTATTTTCCTTATTATATCATTTCTGAATCTCATTATATCATTTTGGTTATGGAAAATGTTTTTTATTTATGAAATGGTTAGAAAAAATAATATTTGAGTTTACAATGAATGTAATTATATTTGAGAAAAAAATACACATATATAGAATTTTTTTATATGATATTAATTTTAAACCTTCATTGAAATGATATTTCACTTGATGAATAATTTCTTGGACCTTGGAATGCAGTAGAATTCACTGAATATGGTGGGACACAATATTTAGATGCTCATATAGAAACGAACACCGTATCTTTGTGTGTTTTAGGTAACACAATTACAAAGAAATGGATCAAGATATTATAAATGATATTATAAAATCTACTTTACTCAAAACATGAAAATATTTTTTTATGAATTTATCATTTTTACGGTGATAAATATCAATGGAGGAACTTATTCTTGAAAATGAGCCAAGATAAATAAGTTAACTCCATTAAATGGTTGGATATCAAAAAGAATTATTTAATAAATACACTCCATTAGTAATTTGTATGTAGTTACAGAGATAATTCCATGAGATAAAGAAATAGGTGGATGAATCAGTGGCTACCCATGAAGAATATTTAACATGATGTGCATCGTATTTTTATAGTTTGGATATTGGCCAATAAAAAATCCATTTTTTAGTAATTTAAAACAACATCTTGGAATTGAATTAGAAATATGGCACATTGGAAGTTAGGAAAAAATAGTTTCATATTTTTAATGATTGTAATGAAAATTGAATACTATCAATATTCTCACTTTTATTTTTAAATATGTAAATAAATTTTTGGGAAATCCTTAATGGAAAAACACATAATGAATTGAAAATTAGTCATCCCACATGAAACTGATGTGGGAAGATGCATGGGGGTAACAATCTCTATAAAACAGATAATTTAATCATCTGTAGAAGAGAACACCATTGAGAAACTTAGTCTTGATGATATTTAAGGAGATCGTCTAATGGAATCAACTATTTGAAATCTCATGCGAATACATAACCTACCCTCCACTGCATAAATTATCAGGATTATGTGCATTACACTAAGTGGTGTACAAAACCGAGGATTAATTATTTCAATTAATGATTGAAATATATTATGATAAGTGATCTTGGGAAGTCTTATGAAATCACAAATAATGATGTGGTTCATGATAGTGATGTTTTGTTATGCATACAGATCATTAATTCAAGAAATGAAAATTTTCTATATGATTATAGTTCTTCATACTACATTATATATAAAATTTATTTCTGGGAATAAAAAATTCATCAGTAACATTATATAAATAATTAATGGTGAAAAATAATAGTGGTACATTGATTATAAATCCTCTATAGTTGAATAACACGAGAATTTGTTCCCTATAAATCTTAATATACATTTTTGTGGAATTTTATTTGAATTTAGGAATATATTAGATTTATAATATAAGTATATCATAAAAATTACTAGTATATAAAATTCAAATTTGTTATAAAATATTAATCCATACACTTTTTTCAAATAAATGCTTAATATAAACTCCTATTAAAAATACATTCCATTTTATTTTTCATAACACATAATCTTGAGGGGTATTTAGGTCAATTGATTGTGGATAAATTAAATATTTTTTATATATTTATTTTATGGGAAATGATTATTTTCCTATTATTTCCAAAGAAAATGAGTTTGGTATCACACTATAAATTATATATTAGGTTTTCTCAATTTTCAAATAATATCAAAAAATTCATTAGTATACAACAACTATAATTTTGAGGTCATTAATTATTTACGTGGGTAGAATTTAACACCCTATGAATTAGATAAAAATCTGTATTAATTAATATTCGGTTGAATTTATTGTTACAAATGATACAGTAAACTAAACTTATATGCGATAATTTTTATTAAGATATCGTGTCAACACAAGTATTTCAAAAAATAAACTGCTTTCATTATTTATTAATTATAATGAATATAAAATTATATGATTAATCTGAACATGAATATATATCATGTATCAAAATATATAGAATTATAAATTAGATAAAAAATTTCAACTAAAAGTTATTATTTTTATATTTTGATATAAAATCAATGTTTTTTATAATGTGAAATATTTTTACCAAACAAGATTTTAATTTCTATATTTGTAAAAATTTTAAATTATTTTATATTTTAGTAATTGATGATTTTAATTAAATATATTATTATAAATTACCTTTTAATTATATGATATAAGAATTGGTCTACCCTTATAGAAAAAAAATTATTATTTCATCCATGAATTATATAGAATTATTTGTAATTTAAAATTAAAAACTATATATATTTTGAATTTATCAAAAATAATCCATTTTTATTATAAAAAATAAATCATTAACATAAAGCTGATTTTTTTATTTTTTATAGATGTTGTTGTGTTTTTGAAATGTTGAAAAATTAGTTTTTATGATCAATATATTCTTTTTTAAATTTTTGTAATAGAAAAATTTAAGAAGCTTATAAATAACATCATACATGAATTTGTTCATTCAATATCATATAAATATAAATAATTTAATATAAATTAAATTTTAATCCAAGAATAATAAGAAAAAATTTGTTGTCCTAGATGAACTGTATGCACAACATTGGATGAGTTAATATTTTGGTCAATAAGGTAATATCCTGGAAGGTAATGTCTTATCATTACCCTATTAGATTAATATAATGAATAATCCCGGATATTGAAATATATTTAGAAATTTAATATTTATATAGTTAACTAATTATATAAATGTTTACCTAGTGTATGAAAAAGATTATGAAAATTAAAAAATCTATGTTAAATATAATTTCATGATAAAGATGATCGTAAATATACATTATTAATGATCCTATGTAACAATAATGATGAGAAATCATTTCATGAAAAATTTGGAATAGTTTCACCTGAAGCTAAGTAATGGGCGATTGATGGTGGTTTAATAATAAATTTTATTGGATTTAGAAAAATTTTATCCCAAAGAATATTCCAGAGGCTCCTACATTCAAGACTAGGTATATAACTTCTTTCAAAAGGCATGCATTCAATTGGGGTTTCAGACTCAATGATGCTTAGGAACTAATATTTTTTGAGAGAATTGGTGGTCAGTCTCATCACACCCTTTTGGGGGAATTGTTTACTATTTTAGTAATCTCGCATAGATTTAATATATTTTTTGTAATCCTCCCCATGAACTGATATGATAATGGTTACCCCAATGACAATAAATTGATTAAGAAGATGTGTTGACAACAACAACTTTGAGTCATACGTTATCCATAATTTACTAATTCATTTATGTTGCACTAGTTTATAGACATGTTGAATCAATAAATATTTTATTTACATATATTTAAGATTTTGGTGTCATGTTTAAGGGATTGAACTAGTATGAGTTGTATTTTGTTTCTTATGAGAATATGAATCAAAAACCATATAGTTATTTTGACATTGTTTAACGTTATATGATGGGACTACACCATGTTTTTTAATGAAATGTTGTACAAAAATAAATATAGGGCTGGGGAAAATTAGTAGGGTTCCTATATATCTTGTTATTATATGAATCATAGTCTATGTAGTTCATGTTAGGGGTTCCTATGTTGCAAAAAGTGAGACAATGAGTCCTTGATCTAAACATATGCATGTATGGATACTCTGAATTGCCTCATTTGGATTATGACCCATTGTGTGAAGATGATATGTAAATATAATTACATACCAATAAGGTACCACACATGGGGAATCCACACCATGTTATCAGTGCAATCATATCCATTCTCTAAGCACAAATGAGTCATGAACAGTGTAAGAGACAAGTTATAGCAGAAGATTGGAAGCATTACTTTGGAACATATTCATATGGGGATAGTACATTGTAGTTGATCATTGAGAAGTGTGATTGAATTTATCAGGGAGAATATGTTAGGTATAAATTGACTTATTATGGAACCTTACATATCCTATTTATAATAGGAATTATAGTCCTTATAGTTTGGTTTTTCCCTATCCCACCGATCGGTTTGAGTTACTTATGGGAATGGTTTGGGATTATATGAAAAAGGATGTATGTTTGTAATACCATATCTCATCCATTGATGTAAATATAAGGATGGTTGAATTATGTAAAATTTCCGTTACATGAGTTGATAATATTTGGGATATGTAGGGATACACACCGAGTGTATTCCCATTAAATATCTGACCTTGGGAAGGTGTCATGTGTATCCTATTTGGAAAGGAATCTGAGTTCTCATAGTTCATTAATCCCTATATTACTGATGGGTTAGGATTGGAGATTAAAATCAGTGAAATTATTCTATTCCATAGTATAGGATAGTCAGGGGATTATTCATGTATGGATTCCCATGTTTCATATTATTTATCAATCATTTGGTAGAGAATGATATAAAATGGCCATTAATTGTATGTAAAATAATCGTATCATGAAATAGAGGGCCATTAGTTGAGTAAGACAATAATAGGTTTACATTAGGGATTAATGCTAACCCATTAAGGAAACTCCCTATATAAACAATTTATTACACCAATGTTTCAAAGTTGGGATATCACATGATGTTTGTCCAAGTGTGTCTGCTAGACAAGTTTGACGTGACTTCTTGTTAGGTATTGATTTTATGCCCAAAATTAATTGATATCCTACCCATCATGTATTCTATTATGTAACAAAACTATTTTGATTGTCTTCATAGAATATCTTGATCATCTTTATGATATTTTTTTATCTTCATCTTGTCAAGTCTTGATCTCCTTCCTGACATGTTCAGGGTGTCATCCACACAAGTCCAAGATGCATTGAATGATCAATGTTGAAATGTATGGGGACTTTATCATGATCATATGACTTTTCTGGGATGCCTTTTAATGATCTTTATGACATTTCGAAAACATCATTACATTATTAATGTTTATATATGAAGGGACATTATCATGAACAATTGTAATGCCTAAGAAGGATTTTTATGGTCAAAGAGACTTGTTCAAGATTTATTTGAATGATCATAGTGAATTTTATTAGATTTTATCTAATTATCATGGAGATTTTCCCAATACTCCTTTACATAATCTAAGTGGACATTTCTAGGTCATTTCCCATGATAAAATGACATTTCAAGGATGGATTCGCAAAATTTATTTTAATTTTCTAGCATTTCTTCACATATTTAAGGTGAATTTTCAAGGTTTTATTTTCATTTTCAAAGAATAAAATTCGTTGGCCTTTCAGATACCAATTTTGGGCATGTGTAGGATGTGTTTTCATGATCAACCTGAATTTTACATGGGTTATCTCATGACAATGGTAAAATGTCAATGTACCATAGCATTATGGAATCAAAAAACCAATGAGGAGTCATGAGACCTCATTAATTTAATGGAGTCACTTGATGGGGTCTTATGAACATATCTCAGATCATGTCAATGTCCAAGGGTTAATGTTTCACGTCTAGAGGGACCATTCTTATAGGCCACATGTTCAATTTTTTTCAATGGAGGATAATTCTATGGTAATGGGTTCTTGTCATGGTTGAAAATTCTATGGTTTGTATGGAAAGTGGGAATGTATATTGGTATATATGCATAAATCCATGGACCATAACTATCAAGGAGATTCTGAAATATATCTACACATGGCGATCAATTTCCCATTTTATTAACATGACCAAATAGGGGATCATAAGATGGGTTATTAGATCATGTCTCGTGGTTACGTATTAGATCCACCATATGCATGGTGGACAGTACATGACCGAGGGTTGAAAAAAAATCATGCATGGGGTGAATTACAATTGTATTTTCTTTACATGGATAGGGATCCATGAGGGTGTTATATTTCAAGGACTCCATATCTTGTGTCCCATGAAGACATCAAGATTCTTGAGGGTCTATGTAATATCTGGTTTAGGATAGTAATGAGGCATTGCGTGCAAAGAGGGCATGAATTTTTGGAAGTGTACCCATGATTCTCAAACTAGGTATAACATCTCACATGAATGGGGATCATGATAATTATGAACATAAAATTGTGTTTGATTGATGTTATTTTTATTTTTAATACCATTTTATATTAATGTGATCACATGGCTACTTCTCATGATGGAATTCTGTGATGACTTCTTTTCATGGGAGTCTCCCAATTACTATGATGAATAATTTTAAGGATGTAGTCAAGTAGCACTCTACTTTTTTGTACTCCCACTACTTTCCCTAATTTTTATGCCCATCATCAGTGAATTATTCTATGCGAAGAAGGGAATTAGTTAGGTATAGGTAGCATGTTTTACAATTTCATTTCATGGTATGGGTTCCATATGCAATAGATTGATTGAGTCTCCATCTAATTTAATTATATCATCTATTGTTTCTATAAATGTATTTATATTGTCCTAGGGATTCTCAGTATACTTTTAATAGATTTCCCAAAACTAATAATGTCAATAGTGATTTCCCATCTGAAATCGTGATGGATTAGTGAACATTCATGTACCAAGTCTCTTAATCACATGAAATCATAATGCACAAGATCATGACTTTATATGATGTTTCACACTCCTATGATGACTTTGTATTTTCTCCCCTTGATCATGTTCTCCATTTTGCATCTTTTAATAGCTTCACAAGATAGGTTGATCAACTTTATAAAAATTAAAGTCACATTCAGGTCTTTGAGATATTCAATATGACTAATCTTCCATGTTCATGATAATTTGAGAGGGAAGACAAGGAGATACTCAACCAGGGGAGTCATTTTAGCATTATATGGCTCACAAGATTGAATTCATGGAATCCGTAGTGTGTTAGGTGGGAAGTGGTTGAAGACAATGAGGGAGTGGGATATGATGTATTGGATTGTCTTGATCATATGAATATAATTTTGAAACATATTTTTATCGAATAATAGTTCTATTCTCCAACCAATTCCCACATTGGATTCTAAAAAAGGAGGTTCTTTATTAACCAGTCAATCTACTTCATATATTCATTGAGATGGAATCTGGGTTCGTATCTAAAACACAAGCACCATTCCCTCACCACCCACATGCTCCCATTAAGTGGATTACCTAGGAACACCAAGACAAACACTGTGTTATCACTATAAGATCTCTACATGACCAGATCCTATACATTAATATGGTATGATTGTTTTCTCTCAGGGTTCTATTGAGATAACTCTCGTAGGAGACCTTTGATTAGTGGGGTGGATGGTCAGCTTGGTCGGATAATTTTCTTTTAAGGACACCCATAAATACTTGAAAAAAATAATATAAGTATAATGGGTAAAATAAATTCACATACCTTATGAAAATTAACCTAAGACCATAGACTATCCTTCAATAATTATGCTTCCACGAATATGAAAATTATGTTTCATACATCTCAAATAAATGATGGAAATTGTTTGAGATATAATTATAGGTTTCCAAAAAATGCTATGTTGGAATGAGTTTCATTCAGGAAGAAATGAATATTATGATATAGTAAATGTAGACCACTTTTCCATATATTAGAACATTTTATAGACCTTAATATTCGGTCCAATGAGAGGATTTGGGGAACAGACAACTTGAAATTGGAATGTGTGTAAATTGAATGATGTATAAGGTATTTAATGGAATGGAACATGTTTCTAGATCCATGAAAAGATTCACAGTTGTCTCCATGTATCATGATGGAAAATGAATCAATATGTATGACGTTCTGAGATAAAATCCTTCATAGTTCATGTTTATGAATTGGGAAAAGAGGTTCATGGATGAATAAATTAATGATTATTTTCCTTACATATATCTATTTCGTACATAGGAAAGGTAATTTCACTATTTTATTACAAAATCCAGGGTCGTGACCTATTATTTTTTGGAGATTCTTCATGGATATGGCTATCAGTCAATTTTTAAGGAAACACAAAGTAGTCTACTCTGAGAAGTAAAATATCATAAAGGATAAATTACGTATCATTTAATTTTAATGAATTATAGGACTATGTAACATGAAGGGGGTCCTCAAAAAAATGTGTGTGGTTTATTTTTTTCCTAGATAAGTGGATGTAGTAAGCATAACATGATTTTTACTATGGAAAAAATAGTCCATATATGTTATATATCTTCTAGATTTCATTACAATAATATTTTCCTAACCATATTATAAGGATATTTTTGTGGGTGTTGACATGTATTGATATCATTTCACCCTTTCCTGGGGTTTTGACTAGACATTTTTTGTTCCTATTCCATTTCATAAATGCTCAATATTTGTTGGATCACACAAATATTGTTTCTAGTGAGAAGAGACTCATCTTTTTGGTAGGATTCAATTTTCATGTTTTCATCCTTGAAATAATAATTTCTATTTATATTATTTGTTTTAAAGTCTTTTAAATATGAACATTTTTGAGTTTTATTTTAGGGTCGTCCACATCGAAACTTTTTTCTCTTATATAGTGAACAATTCATATTGAAAACTTATCTATTTAGATTAATGTCACCAGGGAAGGATGACTTACATGATATTTAATATCATGTGGTAAGGAAATAAAATTATTTTCAGATTTACATCTTCTTGAAAGTACATGATACACCTTTTTGTTTAGAGTATCACAACCCGAATATGATATTCTAAATAGTTTTGAGTCTTGCGGCTAGGACATGTAATACTTCATAGTTTAGATTCTAGCTTCTTAGAATTGATATCATGATAAATATCTCAAGAAAACTTTGATGGTTGAAATATGGTAAATGAAAATCACATGTCTTGGGGTTTGAATCGATGAATCAAGAGGATCTCATACATATTGGAGATGCCCCAATATACCCTAAGGTGTTGATTACTATTGTCGTGTTGTTGAGTCTCATAGTTTAAATGGGAAATACATTATAGGTATGACATAGAACACCCTTGGTTGATAGGTTCATCCATAGTGTCACTAGGGATTACATGTATTTTTTTCATATATTCAAGTAGGAGATACATCTAGTTGGAAGGTCAGACGCCCTTATTTCTTTTCCTTTAGGACATATATGCATCGTCATGTAATGTGGATCCCCACAATTTTCTATGGTCCATGAATTTTTTATAAAGACTCAAACATTTGGAAAAGAATGTTAAAATTGGAGGGAAGGATATATATGTAGGGTTCTAGAAACATGGCGTAGTTTATCTTTCATATTGAAGGCTCGGTCCCTATAGTAGTTTCTTTTGGTGTGTTGAACCAAAATATTTGGGAATGGAAATTCACATTCCTTCTTTTATAAATTATATAAAAATGATTCCAGGAAGTGTCGATGATGTCAAATATAAATAAATATATTGGTTGTAGGTATTTTAAGGAAAATTATATGAATATTTATGTTAATTTTTCATGAGAACCTATGTGTAGATATCCACCATTGTTAATGTTCGGATCCAACAAAGTTATACAGGGTCAAGATGATTCCTATTTGATTAAAGGAGGTCCTTACTTGTACTAATAGATCTATTTGGATAATCCAACCCCAATTACCAGTTTAATATAAGAAGAAGCTAATAGATAGGAAGACCATGGTCCATGGGGTTCCAAGAGAAGGGTATCAGGTCAAAGAAATAGTTGTGTCATCTTAGAATTCAAATAGATTGATTTGGTTTATAGGAATGTAAGATTCAAGAAGGTTTGTAGCACCCAAAAAAGTTGTCTTTCCACCTATTGAAAAATTTATCATGGTGTAGAGATATGAAAAATCATTATTATAACTCTTTCTCAGACTGTGGGGTCCATGGATCATGGATCAAAAATTACTAGGGCTATAATGTGGGACTTATAATCTTTATTCCCAATTTATTTATGCTATAACTTTTTCCTAAACTCTAGATCTGAAGAGTTTAGTTAACAGAGAGTTGGTTTTTTCCTAGTCCACCCTTTATGGGTTTTCAAAATGACATGTTTTATGAATTTTTCACTATATTTTTATGGTATTGTGGCTTGGACCACCGAAAGAAACAGTTTATGGTTATATAGATTTGACCAAAAATCATACAGTTTAATGTCATGATTCATGTGCACCTCATATAAGGGGAATGTTAAACAAAAATCTATTTAAAATACTCGAGTTTAAGAGTACTCGAACTCAAATTTGAGTGTGAGATAAAAAATTTCCGAGTCATGGCTCGAGTTCACATGTCATGAGTAATTATATGGGAAATGCTTCCCAATGATGACATAGAGCACCTTATTGTGTCGAGTTCTTCCACAATGATTTTAATGATCCAGTGAATTATGAATACCTTCATATAGGTCCAAGATTCATCTGGATTTTAGGTTGAATACCTTATACATATCCACATCAAGAATAATAAAATAGATAGATATATTATTCATTATTGGTGTTGTCAAATTCTTGTGGAAACTCAAGTTGCTAAATATATGAATTATGGTTTATGGGTTCAGGTGCTTAAATGAATATGTAAGAACCCTATAATATGGTTTTCAGGGGTCAAGATCATGTGTCCAATATATAAGGAATTAATATGGGTGTCAATCTTCAAAAATTACTTTTGTGAAGTGGGGACATATTTTTTGTGCAATTTAATGTTTTGTTGAAAGGATATTTTCCTTGTAGTTTAATGTCATGTGATGAGGAAATTTTCATTCCAGTTTTAACATCATGCACTAAGAGAATTTTACTTTTGGTTTACCATTATACAATATGAATTTTTTTCCTATCATTTTTATATTATTTGGTAAGTAATTAAGAATAAATGAGAGATTTTAGATGACATCCATGGGGAAATTTTCACCAGTCTGGGTTATTTATACGTATGATGCATTTTTTACACATTATCATTTTTTTGTTTGGTATCCATATACTGGATCCATCCTTGAACATATTTATCTCATGTGAATGTGATCCATATATGGATATGAATCCTATGTATGTATAGTGAGTCTATATGAATCAACCATATTTAAGGAGAGGTATATTCTACTTTATTTGGTGGGCTTCCCTGGATTCCAAATGAATATCTCATGAGCATGAATTATTCCATAATAAATTCCTATAGGAAGATCAACCCATAAATATTTTACTAATATGTAGGGTATATGGGTGGATAACTTATATAAATCATGTCTTCATAGAATATTAATACCTAAAAATAGAAGGTTACAAGTGTACAATGTCGTAAACTCACATTGATAAGGGGTACAATGCAATGATATGTAACATCAATGGAATCTGAATCCTATTGAGAAGTTGGGTTACAAAAAGTGTAAATCATAACATAAGAATAACTAATTCATCTAGAGGGGTGAACCAAATGGTATAGGGTAAAAATTGGTAGTGGAGGAAGCGTATAATGTTCCACGTAGTAAGGATAATAACTCCAAGATTTAAGGTTGTCATATTGGGACCAAAGGGTATATTAAGATGAACCAAACCCTATTAATAGTGTTCTATATGAATGATCCATGATAAGGGAAGACAAAGTTAAATGGGATTCCATGTATCAACTCATGGAACTGGTTTTCTAAACCCAAATATTAAAGATGTGTTGTAGGTTTCTAGAGAACGCAAGATTCATGAAGGGTTCGATCCCAATAAAGGATATGCCAGCATGTATTAATAAAATATCATGTATAGGAATTTAAAAAAATTATTTGTGGGTACAAAACTACGAAAGGGGTTGATCTGTTCAATTTAAATAATTTTTTAGATGTCATCTTCCTTCATATGTATAGGTTTTGGTTGTGTAGTTTAACATCATGCGATTATCAAACTATTCCTTGTCTAGGATAAATATTAACCACATCGAAGAGAGTGGTTTTAGAAGTTCAATATGATCACATGTTCTATTATTGATGTGTGAAATAATTTATGACTAAATTCTTATTATGCCATGTGGGGAGTGGTTCACAAATATCTCACTACATAGAACAAGCCCATTTGAAGTTAGGGTTCATTTTTTTCATTTAATATGTTACCCCTGAAATAATGATTGATTATTTGTGTGTCACTATTTTTCATGTTGTAGAGGAAACCAATAAAAACATTATTCATTAATGGTAAACACATCATGTTGATCTATCTCATACATATAGGGACATTTTTCTCATTAATTATTTTTTACTGGAACCATAATTTGAGACCCTAGAATCACAACATATCATGTGATGGAATTAATGGAGATACACCTAGTTCTCTTATGAAATGTCCCTATATAGGTCTGTACAATAAAAAGGGAGGGAGAGTTTTTTATGTTTCATCTAGACCAAGGATTATATATTTTGGAATCACTACGTATCCTTGAGTAATAATAATCAAGCCACATGTAGTTCTTTAATGGTAAACTCTCCATATAGGTATAACCCATACCTAGAGGAAGGAATTATTCAAACTGGTTATTGAAGATGAAACATGAATTAATGACTTTATTGCTAGTATACATCATGAAATGAAAGGAATAAATACACAAAATGTTCTTGAACAAGAAACTCTCCATACATGTCTGGTATATGAATAGAGGGTGGAATTGTCCTCAATGATTATTATAGTTAGGAATAGGATTAGAGAATCACTATGTATAATGTGATGGAAATAATTAAATAACAATTAGTTCTTGTAGGTGTGGTGGGAGACCAATATAGTGGATAGTGGTCCACTCTGAAAATGTCCATATTAAAGTTCATTTTTATGTCATGCAACAGAATAAATCTATACCATTCATCATCAAGTTATGAGGACCTATGTTGGTCCTTTTATTTTATTTTTTCTAGGACCATGGTAACCCTTATGTGGAATTAAATTTCATGTTAATGACTAGAATCCCTAACAAAAAATTTTAATCCCACTAGAGATATGCTTTTGGTGGTAAACAAGGAATGAAAAAGGATTCTCTCACAACATAGAGGGTATTACAAGAAAATATTGGGGCATTTTTTATCTTGTGGTTTTTTGGAAAATATATTAGATCTAGGAATCTATATGTATCTCATTAAATTGAGAATTAAATCATGCAATGTTCTAGAAAACCATATAGGTTTAACATTATGATATATGGTTATGGGTTAACGAATGTGAATAATGAAGGCTTTATGACATATAAACACAATATAGGAATTTGGGAAATCATCTCATGACTGGCATCAAATGAATATGACATGAGGATTGCAAATATGGTTTCCCAAGGCATCATATTCATCGAACAAAAGGTAATCCTATATTTTACTATCAGATGGTAAAGATTTTTTTCTCATAGTTTAATGTCTTGGGACCAGGATTATATATTCTAAATAGAACTAGGATTTGATATATGAAAAATATATCCCATAATGGTAGAAAACAATCCATTTTTTGTGCTTTTATAGGTAAATTCCATATGTATATCTAACACACACACATGGATGGGGGAGCATCATTTTTCATTCACATAGATCTATCTCATGTGTAGTGAGTGATATGTTATGTAATTTTTTTCTATAAGTGTAACATCATGCGATAGGAGAGAATGAAATATCGTAGTTTTAGTTTATAAAACAAGGAGCCTTACTGTCTGGTTATTTATGGTTACATTTCCAGTACCATTGGTTTCTTATAGTTTAAGGTAATATGAATATGAACATGGATTCTAAATAGTATAATGTCTTTTTACTAGTATTTTAATTTCTTTTTAGTTTATTTTCTTACTTCTCAAATTTATAAACATGTTATGGGTTCATTCTCATGGAAATTTTCTTACATCGATGTTCTTCCATTAATCCTGGGGTATGGAATTCTAAATCTCCATTTAGCCTCGGAATTTCTATATAACTCAATGAAAACTAATATTTATGTTTCTTCAGAAATTAAATATATCCTATTTATCCTCAAGAATCATGGAGGAATTGATAAATATAAGTCTTTATTCTTCTTATATTCTTAAAATAACCTTGTTGATATTGTTTATGGTGGTGGAGATACCTTCCTCATATATGGGAGGAGTGTTGCCATGGTAATCCTCATCTATTTCCATATTGGATTTTGTTGATATATTTTTGAACATAGTGGATAATATGGGAATATTTTTTCTATAGTCTAAGTAAGAGATGCCACTAGAAGAGACACTTTCATTATGACCTTTATGAGTCACCCAAAAGTGATTCAGTGGCTAACTGGTCGCTATTATGATATCAATAGGGATGAGAGGAGGATATACATATGGTATTAAATAGAATTCCATGATTTTTTTATGGTAATCACATAATCATTTTCAAGAATACTCCATGGATTCCCAAGGGTGGTCCCCATGATGGATTTATCACCCACATCATATACCATTATTTCTCATGTGGATACAAATTTATAGGATTCCATATCTAAGGAGATTTTCTTTCATAGCGAAATGGTGAAGTAAAATTATCCATATATTTTCCATCCCCAGATATAGTTTTATGATGGAATTTGGAAAATTAGTCATAATTTTTTTAGGATGCAGAGTCAACATTCCATAGGAATTTTTAATTCTCTTCTGATCTTGTGTCTCTATCCAAAGATTCTTGGCGATTTCCCTTTGAAAACAAATTGAATTTATGATCTATAGGTGGCCCACATATCCTTGATAATGGAGGATTATATCCTTTAATCACTAATAATTCTCTTATATATTTGTCAGAATGTAAAGTATGCAGTCCCATTATGACTCATTTGGGATCCTGTAATTAGAACTGGAAATAGACCAGATGTTGTTTGGATGTATTTTTTTAGATAACTCTCCCAATATATCCATTTTAGCCTCCTTTTCATATGTTTTATATGACTATTCCAGGTCAAACCAAAGAGTTTGCCTCTCTAGGTCACCTCTTGAATGAGGTGAGGATTCGTTGATGGTTAATGGGCACTATGTATAGTTAACCCCAACATTTTGAGTGCCTATCTAAATGACGGTGTCTAGTTTTTTGAGAACCTATCAATAAAGAGGGGTTTGGGAAAGGAGAGTATTTCCTTTTCTAAGGGAGATACATCATGGTGGGGAGTTTGACCCTATATGATGTTAGGAGTAGAGTCATGTGACCCATCTTAGCACTACTGTGAGGGTGACAATTGATGTAGTGATTTCTGTATACTATGTTTAAAGTGTTAGTGGACCATTTGGCTATTTTTGATATGTGTCGAATAATTTCAAGTATAATGGTATAGATAATATCAGGGACATTATCCACGTCCTATATTGCTGTTATAAAATTACATCATTCCTTTTAGGTTTGGACATGGATATGAGAATGCTGGTTTATTGTTTACAGAATATGATAATAAATAACTAGTGTTTTTGTGGATATTTGATCACTAATGAGAAGATAATATAGTAATATAGTGATATTTTTTATTGTTATTAGGGACATGATTCTTATTTTATGGGGTTTTTATAATTTTCTAGTCAATATTAGTTTATGCGGTGCTATAATCCTAGTTCAATCATTCCCCATCCAAACATGCCAATAGACCTCAAGAATGGGAGATTGTATATGAGCATCATCCGATAAGATACTAAAATATTTAGAGTTTATTATTCGATAAGGATATGAGCCTCCTCTATGTTGATTCCCATTTTATCTAAAAAATTAATATTTGGAATAGGGGTATAAGAATGGTCCCCTACCATTGAAATATACCAATGGTCTTTTTTGAAATGAATATGATCATGTTTTCAAAGCATGTTTCACTCTCACATGGAGAGACTCCATCATGATGGGGATACAAGCTTAGTCTCATACCTTTTGAGTATGTCACTAGTATTTTTTCAACTGGAATATGTGCATACCCCGAGTCATGTTCAAATATCACATGGTGAGTATCAATTGGATAAAGGGAAATTAGGCCATTCTTATGCATCTTATTTTATTAGAATATGACAATAATAATCATGGAAATGAAAAATAATGTTCCCATTCTCTGGAGAAGTTGCATATTAATGTTGAACATGTTGGTGTATTGATCTAGATATTGGGATATGTATCTTTTCAAAACCCTACACTATTAGTGGATATATTGGGGAAGATCCACTATTGATATCCTAACGAACTGGAACATCAATAGGGTATGTATAATAATATACAAATGTACACACTCAGCTTCTAGGATATTATGATTGATGTCTTTTATTAATCTGGGGTTGTATGCGCGGTCATATACTACATGTTCAATCAAAATATGTTTATGGGATTTATACATAGGGTTCCCTATCTGTTCCTACCCCATGAAAACTACCAAGATATGAAAGAATAATTCGTTTGAGCTAGTAGTAAAATGAACCTACTCTCAGTAGTTCATTACATTCTAAATTTTATAAGGTGTCCTTGATGCCCTAATGTGAGTGTCCGAGTAGGTGATATATTGGATTACACCCTCAGGAGGATACTGGGTGGGATTTATGATTTTATGATATTAATTTGGCCTTTATTACACTCTATTATTGGTACTTCTAGAAAATATTATTATCACATAATGTTGATGATATCTTACAGATATTTGGATGCCAAAAATTTTACCATCTAGTGACCAGGACATGTTCAATGAAGTTTCACATCCTGAAATAATGTTTTTGTTCTTGTGTAGTTTAACGTTTTCTGACTAGTACATTGCTATGACGTTTGAATTCATGATACTAGGATGTTTTCATGTTGTTTGAAATCATTTTAATAGTATTTTTCAATGCATTTTTACATCATGTGATTATATTGTTTTCATTTACATGAAAATCATTTGAATAATACATTTTTGTGATGTTTAATGAATTGAAATTAGGACATATCACACAGTGACAAATCATGTGACCATGATTTAGTGATGTAACCTGTTTAGAGGGATAATATTATAATGTATCTTGGATGACTCTTATTCATATACTATGAGTTTTCATATAATCTAACTATATTAACATTTTATTTACCTATTTCCCCAACTAATCATTATAAGAAAATAATCTATCTATTATGTTCCTAGTATGTTGGTGGTAGGGGTTATAATTTTCTTGTCATATCAACGATACCTCACATAGATTTCATATTGTCGGGATAATTTTAAAATAATTCTCCATGGAATAGTCAATGTACCTAGGGCCTTTTTTTGTTTTCAAGGATTAGACATTGTTTCATCATGTATTGAAATACGGTCACCTACCACTATGAGATGTATAGATCATGTTCTCTTATACAACCTCTGTGACCTATTTTGGGATATCACATGACTGGATGAAGTATTAAGGTATCATGGGTTCATGAACCCCCTCATCCATATTTTCCATATTCCAGACCATAATGTTATATAAACCCTCCACCATATGGCAGAGAATATAGTGGTAGGGGTTGTGATTTTCATGTCCTATCATCCATGACTCCCTCAACATCCTTATTATTTGGAGTTGTATAATTATATTCTCTATAGTATAAAAACGTTCCTAGGTAAATGTTTTGGTTGGATTTAATATTGCCTTCATTGTAATTTATCAAGAGATATGAGTCGATGTGGGTTTTTCTATATTCTACCCATACCTATATTGTTGTGGGAATATAGCTAATTTTTGTGACTAGGGATAAGATCCTTGGTGATTACTAATTCATGGGTATGTGATAATGAATTTTGGGCTTTGTATGATGTAGAAGATTCCTACTAGTTAAATAATCTCCATGCTCCTTGAGGATTTTTGGGAACAGGTGAGGTTTGATGGTTTATTGAGTACCCATAATGATGGGAGGAAAATATGGAAATTCCTCCAGCCCTGTGGGATGGGGGTTTGAAATATATGAAAATTCCGCCACCCTTATGGGAGGGGGTGAGGTGGTGCAAATATCTAGATTTCACTCGATGAGGGGATGAAATATATGAAAATTTTGTTATACCTGTGTGTTGGGGATTTTTACTCAATGGTGTCATTTCTTAGGAATGGGCTTGAATATCATCCCATAGAATAGATACTAGGTTAATTCCCAAAACTATTTCTCATTGATCATTTTCCTCCCATTGGAGTTCAATGATATGCTCTTCCTTTTAAATTTTCTTATCATGCATATGGGGCTTGTGGGATCAGTGACAACACCAATTCCTCTATCAATTGTATGGTGAGTGGATGATGATGGGAATCTCAATGTGGTAATGAGAGAATAAATCCACTATCACCACTAATTGTATTATTCATCCAAATTACACTTATAATCACCAAAATGATTGATAAAAACATCTACATAAAAATTAATTATACCGTTAATCCCAAATTTTATTTTCACCAGAGGTAGAAGTTATGTCAAACTTATGTGACTCTAATGACTATAGTATTTCATGATTATACATTCTATGATTATTATTTTATAGATATTACGAGAATTCATCATTGTTGGTTGATTTAATATTTATGGATACATAATTGGGTGTGTTCTCCTCTTCATCATAGTATCTTATTTAATAATTTGATGCCTGATATGTCATTTTGTGGGTCAACACACATAATACTATTTGGTGGGTCAAAACATATCTTACTAATTGATGGGTATCTATCCTTTTTACCATTGGGGGAGGTGGGTTCAGTTCCCACTATACCATTGTTTTGGTATTTTCCCCCAGTATATAGTGTGGGGGGTTAATTCCTATTATACGTTTTACTAGGTTTGTTCCCATAGTACAGTTTGGTGTGTCAGTTCATACAGTACCAATTGGTGGTTTGACACCCAAAAAATGATCATACAAGGGTAAAATATGTTAAAAATAAAATAATTCCTATATGATGTCATTATCCGTAGGATTCCATAGTCACCATGTCTATTTTTGATGATGTCAGGTGCTCCAAAATATTGATGATTTTGGCCAGATTCTGGGCCACTATTAGGAACCACTACTTTACCTATGACATATCATCAGTATCATGGATATGAACTTTCTATAGAGTTTAATTTTTTTTGATACCACTAGATATCTCTCTTCATTTATTGGAAAATTTAGATTTTTTGGATTGTTATAACTTCCTCTAAATATATATGTTTAATTTCATTTAAATATCGATAACAATAACTAAAATAGATGTGAACCCTCAAATGATACTCCAAAGTGATTGCGTAGAAATAGTTATTGTTCTCAACCACCTCCCACAGTATGGGAAGGTATGTGTTCCTGATCAAAAGGTATATGCTATGAATGCTGTTGAATGTGGAAAAAATGGAAACATTATCTTAGCCTATTTTTTGAAATAAAACCTATGATGATTCCCTCTTTAAAGGATTTCATGAAATGATTCCAAAATACTCATAGAGTGGTCTATGTTTTTCTCCCATACAAAGATTATCACCAAGTGGAACAATATGTGTTTTGTTGGTGACAATGTACATTGAGGACTCACGTCTACGGCTTCTAAGGAAGAAGATGCATATTATCGATATTTTATCAAGTTTTTATCAATAGAATTATGTGTTCTATTGGTATAACAATCTTTTCCGGTATTCTTTGATGGGGTTGAAATAATTGAAAATTATATTTGTATAATAAGGAATATGAGAATATTTCAATAGGAAACAAAGCACCTTATTAGTTCAAATTTATATGTTAGAGGACATGATTTTTCAATTATATTCACATTTAAAGGATAAATTGGTGGGTCCTTCTTTTATGAATTGTTAGGTTTAGTTAAAAAAATACCCTATTAGTTTTACTATATAGTTTCCTTTAAAAATAATTACATAATGGATTCATCGGAACTTGTTAGTATATCATTTTTAGATAGTGAAAGAGATGAAATTGCTGATGAATTTCACATTAGGTTCACCATTTTTTTTCACAAACAATTTGGAATAGTTTCACCAAATTTTAAGTAATGGGGTATTGATGGTGGTTAGATATTAATTTTCATTGGATTTACAACATTTTTTATGATGGAAATGACCAACAGTTCCCACATCCATAACTAGTTAAAAACCTTCTTTCGAAAGGTATGGTGGTAAATATGGGTTTGATACCCATCAGTTCTTAGGAACATGCATTAGTCGAGAGGATGGGAGGTCTGGCTCATCACACTCTTTTGGATGGAATTGTTTTCTATTAAAATAATATATTATGGATTAATGATATGTTCCTGGAATCTATGCTAAACCCTAATAGAAGATTATGTACCCATGATTTAATGAATTCATTAAAAAAATGTGATAACAATAATATTATCTATGTGTTTCACAAGTTCTCATTCACTCTCCTATTCATTTATAATTATGTAATTTATACCCATTTTTGGGTGATCTATAGTTTATTTCTTATAGGGAGCTGGTTCATGTTGTAGTTATTGGATTAAACCTCTAAGAGGAATCTTATGTATCCTATGAGAATATGAATCACAAACTACATAGTTTTTTTGACATAGTTTAAGATAATATTTTGGGATTATACCATGTTTTTTACGTCACGTTGAAAGGAAGTAAATATTTCTCATACCTTGAGTATAAATAATGCATACCCTATTAAGAAAGGAATCAGATTCCACATCATTCATGTTAAATGTACATTCATAGATAAAGGATAAAATAAGGGGCCTTGATAGGTATATATTCATGTAAGTATGTTCCAAATTGACTCATTGTGATTATGGAAATTTTAGGGAATATGAGATGTAATAAAACTTATATATTAAAATGGAACGTAACAGGGTAATCCTCACCATGCTATCAGTAAAATCATCTATAGTCTCAAATACCTTTTGATTCATGCTCGATGTTGGAAAAAAGAGATATTGGATGATAGAACACATTGTATGTGAACATATTTGTATGGGGATCACACATTAATTTTCCCTTTAAATGTTATGATTACTATTATCATAGAGGATATGGTATAAAGCTCAGGTCTTAGTATGGTTTCTTATTTATCTTCATTATAACATGAATCAAAGTCCTAATAATTCCGTTCATTTATAACACAATAATGGGTTTGAGGTACATGAGGCCATGGTCAAGAATTACACATAAAAGGATTTCCATATGTTGTATCACATCCTATCCTCTAGTGAATAGATAATGATTTTATAATTATGGGATAATTTATTCCAATGAGTAAAGAATATTTTTTAAATGGATGGACTAAAATTATGGTAGATTCCCAATGGATCACATGCATTGGGAAAGAATATTATATATCCTATTTGGATAGAATTCAGTGTTTACATAGATCTTTCAACACCAAACCAATTTATTTTTTGTGATGTGCTATTACAATCGAATTAAATATTGTAATCCCAAAGGATTTGAATACGTAGGTCCTTATTCCAAGATAGATTCAGGTGTCACATATTCATTGTCTATATTTCTCATAGATTAAGAGAGATAATTAACATGGAAGGTCTATGTAATATGATTGTCATGAAATGATTGGAAAATATGAGATAATGAAAAAAAATGTGTCACAAGAGTGAATTAACCAAACCCAATAAGGAAACTCTCCTTATAAAGGAGGTATTATGAAAATGTTTTCTGGCTAGGGGTTCACATGGTGTAAGTCCAAGTGTGTCTTCTAGATAAGGAAGAAATGTCTTCCCAACTTGTCTTTATTGTATATCTAACATTTAATAATCATCTTTCCATCATTTAATTGATTTTCTATAGGACATTTTATAATTATATTCTGAATATTTATTGAAAATCTTCCCAATATGTACCGATGGTATTCCAAACATGTCTTGATTGACTGCCCACCATTTTTAGAGTGTTAGAAAAATATGGAAGGCACCTCCAAGGTTGTCTACTTGATATATAAAATATTCTTCAAATTATTAAAGATTAATTTTAGAAGTTCATTCAAATTATCAATTTACTTGTTTGAAATTTCTTCTCAAAATAAATTTTACTTGTCCTAAATGTCTTTACATGAGCTATGTAGGCATGTCTATCATGTTTGGCATGATCAACTAACTAGTCCAAGATGGATTTGGATGATCAAAAATAATGTATAGGATGTAATAAAATTATCAAAGTGATTTTTTTGTAGATTTATTCTAATGATAAAAGTATCATATCTAGGATGTCATAACATGTTCAAATTGGAAATATCCAAGGCCATTTTTTATGATAAAATATAGTTTCTATGGTGGATTCACATGATCAATGAATCTTTTCCAATATATCTTCAAATGATCAAATTGAAATTTATATGCTTTCTTAAAATGATGATTTTGGAAAATTTATATGGACCATCACATTCCAATTCAAGCATGTCCAAGACATTTTTGCGTGATCAAGTAGACTTTTCCATGGGATTTTACATGAATATGCGGACATGTCAACATACAGTCACATGAGGGAATAACAAAACCCATGATCAGGCTAGTAATAATGATAATATAAGTCATGAATCATTCTCTAAAGAACATATTCAGGATCATGTGCATGTCTAAGTGTTTTTGTTTCTTATCCAACGAGATCATCACTCGGGGCAGTATGAACAATATTTGGCATGGGAGGGGAAGTGCATGGGAAATGTTTCACATTGTATATGGACATTATAGGGTTTTTATAGAATATGAGGGAATATCCATGGGTTCATATGCATATGTAAAGGGAAACTTACTTGTAACACAATTCCCTCATTTTAGCATCATATGATTCTCAATTTCATTTGGGATTCCCATGACCTCCAAGGGGGTATTGTGATGATTTTTTGTGATCATGCATAGTGGATTCGTATCCGTTCCACCACATACATGAGAAAGGGTTCACAATTGATGGTATTAAACCCATTTTAATGTTTGTTGTATGTGTAAATTGTATTTAACTTAAATGGATGGGAATCCTTAAGATTTATTCATGTTATGAAATCCGCATCGAGGGCTTCATGGAGACACCTAAAAACCTAGGGGTTCATCTGATATTCCATTCAAGACTTCATGGAGGAATCACATGCCATGGTGACATTAATTGAGGGATGTCAATATAGGATGATCAATCTTGGGTGGAATCCCACCTAAATGGGGTTCTCAAGAATGTTTTATGAAATACATGGTTCACATGATGTTATTTTTATTCATGTGAATGTGTTACCTTAAGGTGATAATGTGATGACTACTTGTGATGGCATTCCATGATGGTTTCTCGTCATAAGAGTCATGTGGTAACTTATATGTATACACTAAAAGTATTATAAGGTGTTATATATCCTTGTTTCTTCTCCCCCATTATATATCACCCTCCTCCTCCACAGGAGTGTATTTTTTTATAATGGGGTTAGGGGTTTATATAGGTAGAGGGGGAATGTTTAATTACTAATTTTCATAGGGAATGTGTTTCAATCATGATCATGATGTAGTGGGTGAATTCAAATTATCAACATCATGAGATCATAATATTCATTATAAATTTCATGATTTCCTCCCTTAAACACATGATTTCTTTCTTCCATATGCTTAGTTTTTTTTAATATTGCCAGCATATGTGGAAAGAATTAATCTAGTTTTAAAATCCTTCATGTGATAGGGTGTAAAAAAACCAATGTAAAAATAATGTTATTGATTCATGGGATCTAAATTATGGTTATAAATGTCCATGGAAAACATTGGACAACTTTTTGAGAATTCATCTTTGTAAATAACAAAAATATCAAAAGGGGGAAGCCTCCAACATCAGGGAGGATGGACTAGTTTTCATGTTCCCCCATAGATGTAACATTGGCATTGTGTGATTATCAAAATTTAATCTCATTATCCTTAAAAATTTACATTATGGATTCTCAGAATAGCATGGTAAATTACATTTGATCACAAATTTGTTTTATTAATTCCTTTGGATGATCATTTGCTCTTGCAATATCAATTGAATCGACCGCCTCGAAGGTAGAAGGTCGAAGGTGACAACCCAGGTGAACTCATGATGGTTTGGTGAAAATTTTCATGATTATTTTATTAATAATGATAGCATATAATAGTTATTTCTTATTCTTCATTCAATATTTCACACTACTGTGATGAATCGGTGGTTGTCTTCCCTTAATCATTTGATCCATTGAACATATAGCAATGAAATCACATGATAATGTAATTAAAATCATTCAATGAAAAGACACATTAATGGGTTTAATATGTCGATAATAATTATAATGTCTTGGAATTTTACTTAGGAGAGACATGGAGGATGTTGAGTTGGGGATGGGGTCATTTGAGCATCAGGTGACTCACTACATCAAACCAGTGGTGTTCGTAGTGAGGCAGCTAGGTTAAGGATAAATACAATGTGCTAGAGGAATCTAATGGCTTTTATTGGCTTCATCATACAATTACCATTCTTTCTCATATTTTTATAAATGAATAGTTTCTATCCCCTTCCACATCCCATATGAGTTTCTCAAACATGAGGGAAATTCCTAATATATCAATACACAACATCACATCCTTGATCCAACTGTGGGGTTCACAACTAAAATACATACCCCCTCCCTCACTAACCATGACCTCCCATTACATAGCCTATATTGAAACACCTACACATTCCATTTTCTCTCACCACATGAGGAATTATCATAAAGATCATTGTTGCTCAGCTGGATATCTAGATGGCTCATAGGGCATGGTTGAGGTGACTCCTTCATGTTCCCTTGGTTGATCTGATTTGATGGTGAGCATGGTTGGAAAATTATTATCTCATGGGAACCAATAAATACATATAATGAATAATATAAGTGTAATTTATAATAAAATTCCAAGCTCTTATTAAAATGATATATAGACCACATAACCTTCATTAATTCTTCTTCCAAGCCCATAAAAATTAGGCTTCACACTTCCAAAATCATTGACTTTAAAGTGTCTGAGACACAGTTATGGGATATAATAATAATAAATTCATTTTTTTGTTTTCTAATTTTTCATATCTTTAAATAAAATTATATTTGTCTGCAATTCATACATATCATTAATGCATTGCTTGTACTGGTAGGTAAAATAGTATGAAATTTTTTTAAAAATATTTCATGATACAGATTGTTAAAATAATATTTTTGGATGAATTTTTTATGTATTTATGAATTATATGTACTTATATGAATATTATGTTATGGACTTTAACAAAATTTATTATTTTTTATTTTAAATTCCTATAATACCTTCAAAATCACATTATGTGTATTTATAGATAAAAAGGTTCTTAATTAATAGAAAATTTAAATATTTATCTATAATTTCATGTATGAGGTCCTGAATAATATTCCATTATCTTATACTCAATAATTTATAATTTCGGATGAACCTTCCTTGAATATAAAATATCATTTTTTCAATAACCGAGTAGTAATAAAAAAATTAAGCTCCTTTACATCTATAAAAGAACCCATAATCATCCCACCTCAAAACACATAGTTTGTAAAATATTATCTATATTAACTATATAAATTCCCTCTTGAATTTTTCTTCTGCTCTATTGGTATCCTCTGTTCTCATTAAGGATAACAAAACTCTTTATTTGCAAGAGGATATCCATGAAAATATTCAGTTCTAATATGTTACAGTTATCCTTTATATAAACATTATTCAAATTCATCACTGTCTAAATATTCATTATTATATTATAAGTTTAATTATTTTTTAAAAAACAGAAAACTTATTTTAATTTATATATTATTACTACACCGTATCATGTTATTTTTTGTGTATTCATTATAATTTAATCTTATGTGGGTTGATTTAACCACCTCTACGAATGATGTTATAGAATTTCTTTAATTTATAAATATAAATATTTCTAGTAATATAACCTAATATATTGATATTGAAGACCTTTTAATAATTATATAGTTTAAATAAATATAAATGTATTCATCAAAAAATTCAATTCATTTTTATTGAATGGATGATAAATTTTTTAAGTTTTCAATGATATCTACTTCCATGAGTTCATTAGAATAAACATTGAATTTTTTTTCTATATCCTAAAAATCTACTACATCACCATCAATATTTTTCAGCTGATGTACCCATGAAATTTTTTTAAAACATAATAGTAAAACTAATACATGAAACTCACATTGAACAGTTGAAAATTACATATTAAACTATAAAATAGTTAATTAATGCTTGTGTAATAAGGAAATATAAAATAAATGTATTTAGTTTAATAAATATGAATATGATTCTTATATATCTGAATAATTAAAAAAACTTTACTATGAAGGGAGTCGGATCCCAATTGAGAAATTAAATGTTTGAGGTGAGGGTTTTCTCATCTCAATTTTTCCATCATTATGGTATTCTTCATAATAATTAATTGTTTTATTTTACATGTTGAATATACATTACATGATTTTTTTTTGAAATTTTTTAATGATTTTTTTGTTATATAAAAATCCATTTTACATTACATCATTCATGGGGAATTGATTGAAATGTTAAAAATTTATTAAATACTTTTTTATTAAATTTAAATATTAATTCATGATATTTTATATCAATATTAATATTTAATAGGATTATATGATATTTTTATCTATAAAATATATATTTTTCCTTCCATTTATTTAGTTGGATTACAAAACTTTTTATTGTTTTTTATAACATTGGTTTAAAATCCAACCAAAGATATATACGTATGTGAAAAAGACATCACTTATTTTTTGGCTGGGAATATTTATAACTCATGTACACATTATTCAAAATATTTTATGAATTTAAATATATATAATTATATAATATATTATAGCAATTTTTATGAATATAGACCATATATTAAATGGTGTGAATGAAATATTTTTAATCAATTTATTTATGAGTCAAAATCTATTGGTTTAAAAATATTTCTAAAAGGGTCAAAATAGTATTCCATTTTAATGTTATTTGGTCGACCTAATGATCCCTCGTGCTTCATCAATTCTAATTAAAATTATTCATTAATAAGATTCCCTGAATGATCAAATTATTATCAACTCCAATTGATTTTGAAAAAAACCTGTTTAATGTAATCATTTTCCATGGAAAAATATATTTCTTCATTATTTTTCAAATAAAATTTATAATTTTATTATATAATTAAATTTCATCAATGTCAATATGTTATCATTATTTTATACTTTATTAGGGTTCAGATATAATTATACCATCCACGTTTCTTTTGTTGATATCTAATGATGCTATTTTCTAGATGTTTTTTTGAAACATGTTTCTGTCCATGGGAAAATTATTTAATATTGGATAGTTGAATGATTTTATATTTATTTTGTGAAAATATCTCTAATTTTCAAAAATAGAGGGTGGTACAGGAATTATATAACCCCTATTACATTGTTTAATGTTTATATCACATTCTATGATTTTTAATGAGGAGTAAATCCAAAATATTAATTCATTATTCTTATTATGTGATAGGTTGGAATAGAATTATATATACCTCTAATTAATTTTTAATATATTATATCTAATGAGATGATATGATATAGATTAATGAGATAACCTAATTAAATAAGTAAATCTATCAAATAGGATATGAAGGTCTTAGAAACGTTCTTTGATAAAGGGAGTGATTTATATTCTAATATAAACTCTAGAGTTATATTTCAAATTCATCTAAAAATGTTTTTTGCACAGAAATGGCTATAAACCATCATATCCACATGATTATGAAAAATTATTTATAGCATTTAAAAGGATTATCTATGTACTCGTAGTCTGTGATCTATTATTTATTGTGTTTGATTATATTATGCTTCTAATATCATACTTTATATTCCCATGTACATAATGTATTATGTTTATAATTTTTTATCTTATACTTATATTAATAATATTTACCCTTAACTGGAATTAATTCTAGCCCTTATATTTATATTTCCTCTAATAATATTTAATTGTATTAAGTTTAATATTTCTATAACCAAGTCACGTGAGAATGTTATTTTTTTGAATAATTGGGGTAAAATGTATCATATGATATTTTTATAGGTAATTAGTAAAAGATAAGAGGAATTCAATTATGGGATATTTTTTATTAATGAGATTAAATGTTTATGATATATAAAAAATTAAAAATATATTCATGTTATTCTAATGTTATATATCATTGTATCAAATATATTCTTAGAATAGTATGTTTCTAGCAATGAATTTAGGATTGTGGGTGTAACACCCCATGTTTTTATAAAAATAAATAGAAATGCATGGAACTTTGTTTTAAATAGTTATTTTTAATTATCCTTCAAAACATAACTTTTCTACTTCTATGATCTGAATTTCATGAAACTGTCATCTACAATTCTGTTCAGTATGTTATTTTGAGTCTATGGAAACCAACATGTTTTTTGGTGAATAATAACATACACTTATAAATAGTAATATGAATTGTGATATGACCCTAATGAATAGTAAATTTTATTATTATTTTATTTTATTAAGGCTTTAATATAATAGTATCTAGGTTAATTTTTATTGAGATAAAGAAGAACATGTAGAATTAGAACATTTAATTTTTTAATTAAGTATTATTTTAATTAAAAATTAAATTAAAAATATTTAGAAATTTATTTATCAAAAATGGAATTCATTTTTGAATTCTACACGTTGAAAAAATGTGTAGGGTAGATTTTTGGGATTTTTCGGAAATTCAAGAATTTTTTATGAATAGTAAAATACGATAAAATGTGATAAATGCTAAATTCTTGATTTACTGCATCATAGGTGATGCAAGGATAATGTAAGACCACTTGCTTCGAACTCACATGCCATTATTACTATTTGGGGTCACATGAATTATGATTATTTACAATCTTGAGAGAAAATATTATAATTATAAGGACTCGACCTTATACCATTCATAATCTTGAATTAAATGAATAATTCACATTGCGGATCTTTTTGGGTTTAGAGTTTTAGAGAACTAGGACATAACTATAACATCTAAAAATATTAAAAAGTAGACACTTCTACCCAGTATCTTTTTTTTACAAAACATGAACCCTAGAAAAAAAGAGTCATGTCTAGTTCCATGTTTAAGACAACATGAATTTTCCTTGATCCCATCCTTGTCCCAATTCCACATTATGTCCTGTGAAAAACATTTCAAAAACATGGTATGAGAATAAAAAGATCAGTAAGGGATACACAAAGAAGTAAAACTGTTAGTTTTTCCAAAACAACAAGTAAACCATGAATACTTTAACATAAGTAATACTTTTCACCTTTATGAAGTAGTAAATACTATTCACTGAAAAAAAGATCATTACTTACCCTTTTGTAACCAAAAGATTACCATAAAACCCATACAAAGAACACATAAATTATAAAGGTTAATTGGGACATAAACATACTTAAATGGAATAACCATATGGTCAACACCCACAAATCTCACTAAATGGAATAGCCTTACGGCCGACTTCCATACCCAATGCATTGGAGGTTATAATGAAACCAACCGTCCATGTATTCACGGCACCACCCGTCATATGGTTTATCACGTAACCAACTGTAAAATGTCCAAGTACCATCGTAACACAAAAAATATTTCAAATATAAATATTTCACTAATAACATTTCATTTTCAATCACAAGAAGTAATTTCAAGATATTGAAATAATCAATCCATTTTCAAAATCCATTTAAAAATGATTTTTCAATCAAAGTTTCCCATACCACTTTGAATATTTTAATGGAATTATAATTTTACACCATTAATGTCCATATAGATAAACACTCAAAACCATTTTTAAATCATGGACATTAAAGATAAAGATTTAGAAAAATAAATCTTTAAAACTTATAAAAATGAAATTTTTGTTAAAGAGTTTTTAACAAAATGAGAGACTCTATAATAAAAATAATTACTGAATATCATTTCATCAAAACTTTATGATATCATTAGAATAATGGGATTCATGATATAATATGTCAAAGGACAGTATATACACCATATAAGAGTCAATTGGTGCATAACAACAATGAAGTCTCAATGGAAATGTAAAATGAGAATAAATCCCATATAAAGATGGTATCCTTAAATTATGGATAAATCAATCTCTTAATTATGTGTGAAAAATATAAATACACCCAATATAAGTGGATATTAATTTTAAAAAAAATCATAGGTCATTCCCACATATTCATAGGATTACATATTGAATAACTACACGTTGAACCCAAAGAATCGAAATTGGGTTAAGAAGTTCCCTGGTAAAAATTCGACAGCCTAACGGCGTCACTTTAAAATTCATAAAATGATCTGATGAGAAAAAAAGGGTATATCATCACTTGGAAATAAATTTTTCAACATTAAGGATATATAAGAACATATCCCAACATAATAATATGTACATTAAAATAGATAACAAAAAGAAGTCTTTTAAAAAAGAGGAGGGTGAAAGGTTCCCTTACCGATTTGGTAACATACAAAAAATATGCCACATGAAAGAAGGTTCATACAATGAATATGTAAAAATCCATAAATTAACGTATCTTACACAAAGAATAAAATCATGGGCAGTACATACACCACAAAAAAGGAAGTAGTTTCAAATATAGCATGAATTTGACGGGGATAAAAAGTTATTTGAAAACCCCTTACCATGCTGTAATCAATCGAGTCGTATTACCCAATGTTAATAAAAACCAAATAAATCACAGAATTCCATGAATATAATGAATATAATGATAATATATATCAAAAGTCAGTTCACAATACACCACTTGAAACAAATAAGTGGTGAACAATAGAAATCTCACCGAATTAAAAGAGAGATAAGAAATCCCTTACAAAAATTCGGCAGCCTAACGGTGCCACATATAAATTCCTAAAATTAATTGATGAGAGTAAGAGGGGTCTCTCATAATATGAAAATAAAAATTACAGTATGGTGAATGTAAAAGAACATCCTCCAACATAAGAACATGGATCATAAAAGAAATGATATACAAAAGAGTACTTGAAAAGAAAGAGAGAGGTCGGATCCCTTACCTCGTGTCCGACATGACTCGATCGTTCTCTAATATCCTGAATAATAATTTAAAGTTAATTTCTACTTGATTAAGAACCTTTTTCAAGTTTATTATTCCTTTTATATAACTTATTACCATGCTAGAAACATTATGTAATCATTTAAGTTAATAACGTTCATTTTTTTGATATTTGGTACTTGAGTCAAAAATGAACACCTTATATTTACAAGTTGTTCATGTGGTCAATATTCCATTATATCCAGAATGATATTCATGATTTAAATATCATATATATATCATATATATTCAGTATATACATGTATTTATAATAGTACAAAACATTTGGAGGTAAGATATGAAATGCACCGTTCATAGAGATGGTAAGTCGTACATACGCATGAACTCTACATTCATTTCTATTTATTATTTTAATGGAATTATAACATAATTATACATAGTTATATTATAATCCCAGTATAATATCATATATTTTATCATTAACTATATCCTTTATACATCCCACATAAGGCATTAATGAATCACATCACTTTGAGGGGGCGGTAGTCCGCACTTCCTCTAATGAGATTATCGTATTTACCCACTATGGAAACCATAATGGCTTGACATAATTGGGAATTTAAAAAGCATAAGGAAATCATAAAGATAATATATATCATATATAAATATAGTGCTACCATAATTTCCACCCTGAGAGGCGGTAGGAGATAATCGAGCAATCATCGTTTCGTGAGGCATTAGTTTTCCATCCATAGAAACATTATATTCTTCATCCATTAGATGGAGGTGTGAGTAAGTGTAGCTCAAATAATTCTCATAACAACATCCTAGTATATTTAGGATACTGTTGTTATTACAAAATAAAGTAAATAAAAATATTTTAGGGGCTGTAGAACTAAAATAAAAGAAAACAATTTAAGAGAAATTGTTACCTTTAATTTTGGTAACTCCCTTTGGATTGAACCAAAAGGACTTCTTGATGTTCCTTCTGCATAAGGTAATGCTTCTAAAAATAGGAGAGGTATGTAGGGAGTGTAATTGGTCTGATTTTGGATGAGCCAAATTGCTTGAGAGGTGTGAGTAATTGGTTAGAAGTGGTCTCCTTTTATAAGGGAGAGGAGGGTCTCTTTAGGAAATTGTGAAAATATTATTTTATAATATAATGATATTCGGTTTCAAATAGTCCAAAAATAATTTAGGTCGAAGATAAGTTGACTCATATTCGACATAAAATCATCCAATGAAAATTTTATACGTTTTGAAATTTATTTTAATAATTATAATCTTATTTATCTAAATTATTTATTAATGATGTAAATACTACATCATTATTATGTCATAAATAATTTTATTTATTTTTGTCTAAAAATTATAAAAACATACCATGATTTAGTAAATATTTTTATATTTCCAATTAATATTTATAGTAGAAAATATGACTTAAATAACACCATATAAAAATTAATTACTAAAAGATTTTTGTTAATGTCAATTTTGTCTTTACATGAAATTAATTAATCTAAGTTGTCATTGTCACACCCAATTGGCTCAATGGGGTCCCAAAATCGGCCCAAAGGTGCCCCTGGTAGTTAATGACTCAACCAATAAGGTTTGGACAAGTGTAAAGGTAATTTTGAATTATTATAATATTCTTTTTACCTTGAATTAACTTACATACCTTTAACCGCGTTAAATAAAAGTCAAAAGTTACTATTCACCAAAAATTATTTTCCTCTTAATGAACCAAATTTTACTTCTTGATAACAACCATGTATGTCGGATTTTTGAAATTCAATTCACAGAAGTGGTCAAATTTAATTTAAATGAAAAGGTCAGTTTTTTTAACTACCACTAAGTTGTTTCACTATTCATCAAAAATTGATGTTTTTCAGAAAAATACCAAAATTTCAGCCTAAGCTATATTTGATATTCCAAATTCAAAAATGATGTCTATTTTTCCAAATTCAAAACATAGAATTTTCATTAAATAATTTTAAAATTAATCCTCGTTATCAAAACAAATAGCGTGTTTTTAAGAAACAATAACTATCAAAAGATTGATACTTGTTTATGTCCAATTTCAAAGTGAAATTAATTCCAATGACCAAAATTGGATTAAATGGTAAAAATATATTATAATTACACATTAAAACCAATTAAATTGATAATCTAACCATATAAATAAATTAGATTAAAACATATTTTTGAATTAAAATACAATAATTTTCACTATTCATTATAAAATTAACTTTATCAGAAAAATTCCAAAAATTTACACAAAGTAAATTTTGATGTCCCCCTTATAAAGAAGGATTTCATTTGGTCATATAGAATGTATTAAAGTGACCAAATCTAGATTTAAAAAGGGTTCTCTATTAAAAGGCGTTAATCGACCTTTAAATATAAATTATGCTTAAAATTAGATTCATTAATATTTTAAGCCTCTAACTTTTTATTGGATAAATGTAAATACATTTGAAAATCATGTATAATAATATTGTAGTTATTTTTTTCATTCCCTCCAATTCACTGGCTAGGAGTTAACTACCAATTAAAATAATAATATTATATTATTAGTGTGCACTGTAAGATTTCAAAAAAACTCGTTGTTGCGTATCGGGTACGCTATCGAACAATGAAGCCTATTTAAAGTAAAATAAATATTTAATTCACTTATGTTAATAAATATGAAAATGTCATATTATTCATTAATCTGGGATGTTACATCCTTCCCCCCTTTTGGGAATTGCGTCCTCACAATTATAAAATTAGGCTCGAGAACTTCATTGAAATCCCCACATCGAAAAAAGAGACAATAAAACTATCACTTTAAAATAATGGAAGAGAAGTACAAAGTTTACCTCAGAAAAAAGATACTACGATTCCATTAAAACATGGATATGGAAGAGAAAAAAAACCATCAAGTACTGATGAAGAGTGATAGAAAACAAGTTTAGGAGAAAGTTAACCACCAGAAAATCACAAACTTATGATGGGTTATAGAGTCTTTGATTCCCCAGTAGGAAAAGTTAATGGAAATGTTTTTTTTGAAGTTAATTTTCGTTGAGGAATTTATTTTTGAGCTTAACCAAAAACATAAGGAATTATACTTACTTTTCATGTAGACATTTATCTTTTACTACATTTCTAACACAAACTCATATTTTCTCTGAATGATGAAAATTCAGGATGACTTTTTTTCACGTTAAGAGCGTTATAATCAACTTTGAGAGAATCACATAATCCACAAAAGATAAACTATATATTTCCCATGTCTTTAGATTTTAACTAAAACAAAAACTTTTAGTATAAGATCAGATAATCACAAAAAGGTTAACAATTTATCAAAAGAAATACTACTCTTAATCTCCAAAATTTTACTTAACAAAACCCAAAGTTCAATAAAGAACATTCAATAAACAATTTCCCTTAAAATTCTTCAAAAGTAATCCAAACCCTGATTGTAAACCAAATCTCATATGGATTTAATTACATAGACTTCCATGATACATCTTAACATTTATCTCCAAGTAACACCAGTTACTCATAAAGTCTCATATTGAAAAGTAATTAACCTAATCACACATCCTCCCTGATAGGTTAATTAATTCCATAGATAACCCAAGATCAAATTTTCTTAATTCATAAAATCATATAACTAAAAATAATTAGTTAAACTAACTAAGGACTTCATGTAGTCCAGTTGTAGGCGATAAATACTAGTCGCACTTTGGTTGTGGGTTCATTTCTCGCAGCTTTGTCCGATGCTACGGGTTGTCACACGGTCCGCGTGTTGTACTTTTTTCAAAAACTATATAATTTTATAACATTACCAAAAAAAGATAAATTCATCAAAAATAACCATAACATATTTTAACCACAAAGGTTATCTAATAACTTTCATTTTTCATCCCAAATTGTATTAACTGGTAATTGCCTCAAATTCAAGGATCATATAAACCCAAATGGATAATTATAACTATATCCACAAAATAGAAGATAATTATTCCTTGAATAAAATTTTCATATATCAAACATCAGGGTTACACATACTACAAAAATTCTTCTAATGTAATCCCATCATTACAAGAGCCTTATTACTTTTAGGAATTTCACCATCCTAAATTCTACCATAACTCTTGAATCCCTTATATGTTGACTTCTTACACATTCAACATTATTCACGATCCATTAACCATTCCATTCCAACATATTCTGAAAAAAATGCATTCCTACAAACAAAATCATGAATCATATCCTAAGACTTCAATAATAGGAAAACATAAGTTTATGAAATATTCTATTCCTTTCATTGGTCATTTTCAGTTTCTTCATCCTCAATCGAAATGGAATTAGGTATTGGTAAACAAATATTTGTATGATCCTGGGGATCCCATTCCCAATACGTCTTCATAGGACATGTGTTTTCATAATGACCATGCATACCACATTTAAAACATTCAATTGATCCCTCGGAAAGGACTTCTTTCCCTTTCCTAGAGTCAACTAGATGCATCCTTTTTCTAAGCCAGGTTCTTGATTTATAAACATCATTTCTAGATCTATATCATCTTTTAGTCCCTTTGAAACATTTCCCTAGGTGTTTCTTTCCACATCTTTGACAAAAAAAATTGAACACACTTACCTTTTTTATTATTACCTGAAATTACTTAGGGATTTGTTTCTTGCATATATTATGCCTTATAAAGATCACTAAGGTTCAGGTGGTAAATCATGACTCCAGATAGTTGATTGAGAATAACCACAAGTGTTCTCATTGCAGCTCCCATATCATTCAGTTGCTCATTTTGAAAACCAACACAGTTTTCTTCACATCCACTATTACTTTGGTGCCTGCAAGATCCATCCATTTACTAAAAAAACGTTCAGTGTGAGTATATCAGTAAAATCATCATATAATATCTTATGAGGAGGATTGACACTAAGATATACTTATTCATTTTATCTTAAACTTATTCACTTTACCCAAAAAAAACTATGAGTTTTTCTAAAATCCTACCCTTTATGGTAATGTCACTTATCTTAAAGAATTCCCTAACTGTAACATCCCCGGAAAATAAAGAATTTGAAATTTTTATATTTATTAATATTTTTGAATTAAATATTAATTTTACATTAAAGGGGTTTCTATGTTCGATAGTGTACCCGATACGGAACAATGGATTTCTTTGAAATCTTACGTTGCGCACTAATAATATAATATTATTATTTTTAAATGGTAGTTAACTCCTAGCCATTGTATTGGAGGGAATGAACAAAATTAACGAAAATATGATTATACAATATTTTTAAATGTATTTAAATTTATCCAATAAAATTTTAGAGTCTTAAAATGTGAATGAATCTAATTTTAAGAATATTTTACATTAAAAGGCCGATTTTTCGCCTTTTAATGGAGAATACTCATTAAATATAATTTTGGTCACATTAATACATTCTATTTGACAAAATAAAATCTTTCTTTATAATGGGGAAATCACGATATACTTTGTGTAAATTTTTGGAATTTTTTTTGATAAAGTTCATTTTCTAATGAGTAGTTAAAAAATATAGTATTCTAATTCAAAACTGTGTTTTAATCTAATTTATTTATATGGTTAGATTATCTTTTTAATTGATTTTGAAGTGTAATTATAATATATTTTTACCATTTTATCCAATTTTGATCATTGGAATTAATTTCACTTTGAAATTGGACATAAACAAGTATCAATCTTTTAATAGTTATTGTTTCTTAAAAACATGCTACTTGTTTTGATAACAGGAATTAATTTTAAAATTAATTAATTCCACTTGTATGTTTTGAATTTGTAAAAATATACATTATTTTTTAATTTAGAATATCAAATATATCTTAGGCTGATTTTTTGGATTTTTTTTGAAAAACATCAATTTTTGATGAATAGTGAAACCACTTTGTGGTAGTTAAAAAAACTGACGTTTTCATTTAAATGAAATTTTATCACTTCTATTAATTTCATTTCAAAAATCTGACATACATGGTTGTTATCAAGAACTAAAATGTTCTTCATTAAGATGAAAATAATTTTTGGTGAATTGTAATTTTTGACTGTTATTTACCGCGGTTAAAGGTAAATAGCTCAATTCAAGGTAAAAAGAATATTATAATAATTCAAAATTAGGATAACACTTGTCAAAGCCTTATTGGTTAAGTTACTAACGACCATGGGAATCTTTGGGACGATTTTGGGACCCCATTGAGCCACTTGGGTGTGACAACGACAATTTAGATTAATTAATTTAATGTGATGATAAAATTGACATTAAAAAATCATTTAGTAATTAATTTTTATATCGTGTTATATAAGTCCTATTTTTGAATGTAAATATTCTTTGGGAAGAAAAAAAATATCTACATCACAACATTTTTTTATAATTTTTAGAAATCATATAAATTAAATTATTTATGACACAATAATGATGCAGTATTTACCTCATTAATAAATGATTTAAAGAATTAAGATTATAATGATTACATTATTATCCAAAACATGTCCGATTATTATTGTATGATTCTATTTAGAATATGAGTCATATTATATTCTACCTTGATGATTTTTTGACCATTATAAACCAAATATCATTATATAATAAAATAATGTTTCACACTTTCCTAAAGAGCCCCTCCTCTCCCTTATAAAAGGAGACCACTTCTTACTAATTCCTCGCACATATCAAGCCATTTGGATCGTCAAAACTCTTCCCAATTACACTCTCTACATACCTATCCTCCTACTAGAAGCCTTAACTTAGACAGAAGGTCCTTCAAGAAGTTATTTTGGTTCAAACCAAAGGAAGTTACCCAAATTAAAGGTAACGGTTTCTCTTAAATTGTTTTCTTTTATTTTACTTCTACAACCCCTAAAATCTTTTTATTTCTTTATTTTGTAATAAAACATGTATCCCCAATATACTAGATTGTTGTTATAATAATTATTCTAACTACACTTACACACAACTCCATCTAATGGATGAAAAACATAATGTTTTTGTGGATGGAAAACTAACACCTCACGAAACGATGATTGTTCAATTACATCTTACCACCTCTCATGGGGGCCATTATAATGGAACTGTATTTATATATTATATATATTATGTTTAGGATTTCATTATGATTTGGTACTTCCCAATTATATCAATACATTATGGTTTCCATGGTGGGTAAATATGATAATCACATTTGAGGAAGTGCGGACTACCGCCCCCTTAATGTGATTTGATTCGTTGATGCCTTATGTGGGATGTATAAAGGATGGAGTTAATGATATTATATATGATATTACACTGGATTTATAATATACCTATATATAATTATGTTTTATTTCCATTAAAATAAGAAATATATATGAAAGTAGTATTAATGCGTACGTACGGCTTACGGTCTCCATAAACAGAGCATTTCATTTCATACCTCTAAATGTTATGTACTATTATAAATACATTTATATACTGAATATATATGATATATATGATATCAAAATCATGAATATCATTCTGGATATAATGAACCATTGACCACATGAACAAATTGTGATTATAAGAACTCCATTTTTGACTCTAGTACCAAATATCGACAAAATGGACGTTATTAACTTAAATGATTACATAATGTTTAAAACATTGTAATAAGTCATATAAAAGGAATAATAAACTTGTAAAAGTTTATTAGTCAAGTATAAATTATCTTTTGTTTATTATTCATTAGATTAAAGAATGATCGAGTCAAGTCGGACACGAGGTAAGGGATCCGACCTCTCTCTTTCTTTTCAAGTACTCTCTTTTATGTCATTTCTTTTATGCTCCATGTTATTATGTTTTAGGATTTTATTTTATATTAAAAAAACAGTAATTCTTATTTTCATATGATGATATTCCCCCTCTTACTCTCATCAATTCTTTTTAATAATTTTTAAGAGGCGTCGTTAGGCTGCCGAATTTTTGTAAGGGATTTTCTTATCTCACTTTTAATTCCGTGAGATTTCCATTGTTCAACGCTTATTTATTGCATGTGGTGTACTATGTACTACCATTTGATATATATTATCATGAATATATTTAAATTCATGGTATTATGTGACTAATTTTATGGTTATTAACTTTTGATCAAATGACTCAGTTGAATACAATAAGGTAAAGGGTTCCATCTCACTTTTATTCCCGTGAGATTCATGCTATCTTTGCCACTATTTCCTATTGAGTTGTGTATGTAATTCCCATGATTCCAAAATTTGTGTAATAAAATTTCCTTTATGGGTATTTACATCTACACTGTATGGTCCTTCTTTCATGTGCCGTATGTTTTGTATGTTACCAAATCAGTAAGGGAACCTTTCACCCTCCTCTCTTTATAAAAGACTTCTTTTTGTTATGTATTTTAATTTACATCTTATTATGTTGGGATATGTTATTATTTATCCTTACTAATGTAAACATCATATAAAAGTGATGATTTTCCCTTTTTATCTCATCAACTCATTTTATGAATTTTAAAGTGACACTGTTAGGCTGTCAAATTTTAACAAGGGAACCTCTTAACCAAATTTCAATTCTTTGGGTTCAACTTGTACTTCTTAAATATGTCATCCTATGAATATGTTTGAATGAACTCTGATTGTTTTACACTTAATATCTACATATTTTTTTTGTATTTATATTTGTTACAAATAAGTATGTGATTGATTTATCCTTAATTTAAGGATACCATCTTTATAAGGAATTTCATCTCAATTTACATTTCCAATGAGACTTCATTGTTATTATACACCAATTCACTCTTATGTGGTGTATATACTATCCTTTGACATATTATATCAGGAATCCCTTTATTCTCATTATTTTTGGATTTTTATAAAGTTCTCATTAAAAGTTATTCCTCAATGATTTGTATTCAAGTGTCTCTCTTTTTGTTAAAAAAACTCTTTAACTAAAATATTGTTCTAAATGTTTTAAAGATTTATTCTTATAAATATTTCTCATTAATGTCCATATTTTCAAAATTGGTTTTAGGATTTATTAATATGGACATTAACTTTTTCGAATTATAATTCATTTAAAATCTTCAATGTGGTATGAGACACTTTGATTCAAAAATCTTTTTTTAAATGGTTTTTGAAAATGGATTGATTATTCCAATATCATGAAATTACTTCTTGTGATTGAAAATGTAATGTTATTGGTGAAATGTATATATTTGAAATATTTTATGTGTTATGATGGTACTTGGACATTTGATAGGTGGTTATGTGATAAACCATTTGACGAGTGGTGTCGTGAATACCAGGACCGATGGTTACGTTATAACATCCAATGCATTGGGTATGGAAGTCGTCCATATGGCTATTCCATTTAGTGATATGTGTGGAAGTCGACCATATGGTTATTCCATTTAAGTATGTTTATGTCCCAAGTTACCTTTATATGTTATGTGTTCTTTATATGGGTTTTATTGTAATACTTTGGTTACAAAAGGGTAAGTAATGATCTTTTTTCAGTGAAGAGTATTTACTACTTCATAAAGGTGAAAGTTTCTACTTATGATAATGTATTCATGGTTTACCTGTTGTTTTGAAAAACTAACAGTTTCACTTCTTTGTGTATCCCTTACTGAGATTTTTATGCTCATCCCAAGTTTTTATGAAATGTTTTTCACAGGACATAATGTGGAATAGGGTCAAGGATGGGATCAAGGAAAAGTCATGCTGTCTAAAATATGGAACTAGACATGTTTCTTTTTAAGAGTTTTTATTTTATGAAAAAAATGGATACTGAGTAGTAGTGTCTACTTGTAATATTCATGTTTTTATGTAATAGTTATGGCCTAAACCTCTAAAACTCTAAACCTGAAAATATCCTCAATGTGAATTATTCATTTAATTCAATATTATCTAATGTTTAAGTATTGGTCCTTATAGTTTCCACTAGAGGTCAGTTTAGAAAACATTAGGGATTAGGAAGTTTTTTTAGACATATGGTTAGTACCTATATAATATTTCAGTTAAATCATTGTTTTATAAATTATTCAGATCAAGGAAAGTCAGTTACAAATGGAAGGAGGAGGATCTCAAACGATATTTCTATCTCTTCCTAATGACATTCTTGCAATAATTATTTCAAAGTCATGTTCGGATGATTGTGAATATTTTTCTAGCATAAAACTCACTTGAAATCAGTTGTTTGAGATATCAAACACCTCCACTATACCTAGTTATCATCATGGTTCATGGGTTGTATTTAGAAAAATCCTATTTTCACAATATTCCCATATTTTCAAGAAAGGTAAATATTATCAAGGCATTTTCAAATATTTTACCTTATCACAAGATTTTAAAGCATATTATGATTTTAAAAAAGGTGATGAAGAAGGATACCCTTGCGAAACCTATTTATATTTGATTTTAAAACATATTCTCTCAGTACATACTTATGGTATTTTAATAGGAACGTTAATTGATAGTTTCAACTCAAATTCGGTTCGACCGTTTTATAGAAATCGTGTTTTATCAGATGTTTTGAAATTATATGTCATACAAGATTATTTTCCAAAACTGTTTTTCTGTGAACACCCATATGACCCATGTTGTACAAGGTGTATTTGGATGGAGGAAGAAAATGATTTTGAAGGATCTCTAAATCATTATTGCAATGCATGGACCTTCTACCAACGTGAACAAGATGACGATAAAATGAAATGGACACAATGATCAAGGTATGATGTTCCTCATTTTGGGTATTGTTTTATTTTATCATATGGTGGTGAAATAAGACTTCAAGAATTAAGATGTTGAGATTATAATGAATTTGGATGAAAATGATAGGTATAAGGAAACCATTGAGGTTAAAACATGTTAGGGTTATATTTTAGTTTTATAAAAAGGACAAACTATAGGATGGGTGACAACCCATCACATCCGACAAGGCTGCAGGAATCAAACCCACAACCGAAGGGCGAAAAGGGACCATCGCCTACAACTATACTACTTGAAGTCCCTAGTTAATATGACATATTATTTTAGTAAAAAGTTTCTATGGAACAATAATAAGTTGATTTTTGGAACTTATGTTTTATCAAATGGATATACTTAGTATTGAAAATGATTTAGTGATTAAGTGATAAAAGTTTGTTGTGGAAGACATTCTATCTTTTGAGGAAACACTATATGCCTAAGGATGATTGAATACTATGGGTTTTCAATTGTGGAATAATGGTTGAAATTTTAGTTTGTAAGAATCTATGTTTTTGTTTTGGACACATAATGATTTGATTTATTTATGAAAATGATTAACCTATCATGGAGAATACGTGATTAGGTTAATTACATTTCAATATGAGACTTTATGAGTAACTGGTGTTACTTGGAGATAAATGATAAGATATATCTTGGAAGTCTATGTAATTAAATCCTTATGAGATTTGGGTTACAATCAAAGTTTGGACTATTTTTGAATAATTATAGGGAAAATTGTTTATTGAATGGTCTTTGTTGATTGTTGGGTATTGTTAAGACACATTTGGGAAATTAAGAGTAGTTTCTCTTTATGTAAAAGTTTATCCTTTTTGGGGATTATCTGATCTTGTATGAAACATTTTGGTTTTAGTTAATATCTAAAGACAAGAGAAATATATATTTCATCCTTTTTGGATTATTTGATTCTCTCGAATTTGATTATAGAACTTTTAATGTAAACACGTCATCCTGAATACTCATCATATGGAGGAAATTTGAGATTGTGTTAGAAATATAGTGAAGGATAAAAGTCTATAAGAAAATTAATTGTGTTTCCTTATGTTTTTAGTTAAGCTCGTAAATATATTAATCAATGAAAAATAACTTAAAACAAAAAACTTGTTTGTTAACTTTTCCTACTAGGAAATCAAAGACTGTTTAACCCATCACAAGTTTGAGATTTTTTTGTGGTTAACTTTCTCCTAAACATGTTTTCTATCACTCTCCATCCGAACATGATGGTTTGTTTCCTCGTCCATATCCATGTTTTCTTGGAATCCTAGTATCTATTATCTAGGGTAACCTTTGTACTTCTCTTCCTTTATTTTAATGTGATAGTTTTATTGACTCTTTTTTCGATGTGGGGCTTTCAATGACGTTCCCAAGCCCAATTTTTAAAATGGCGAGGATGCAATTCCCAAAAGGGGGGGAAGGATGTAACATCCCAAGAAAATAAAGAATATGAAATTTTCATATTTATTAATATTTTTTGAATTAAATATTAATTTTACTTTAAATGGGTTTCTATGTTCGATAGCATACCTGATACGCAACAATGGATTTCTTTGAAATCTTATGTTGCACACTATTAATATATTATTATTATTTTTAAATAGTAGTTAACTCATAGCCGTTGTATTGGAGGGAATGAACAAAAATAACTACAATATAATTATACAATATTGTTAAATGTATTTACATTTATCCAATAAAATGTTAGAGGCTTAAAATGTGAATGAATCTAATTTTAAGCATAATTTACATTAAAAGGCCGATTTACCACCTTTTAATGGAGAACCCTCATTAAATCTAATTTTTGTCACATTAATACATTCTATTTGACCAAATAAATTCTTTATTTAGAATGGGGACATCAAAATTTAATTTTTGTAAATTTTTGGAATTTTTCTGATAAAGTTCATTTTCTAATGAATTGTTAAAAATATAGTATTTTAATTCAAAACTATGTATTAATCTAATTTGTTTAAATTGTTAGATTATATTTTTAATTTTTTTAAAGTGTAATTATAATTTATTTTTACCATTAAATCCAATTTTGATCATTGAAATTAATTTCACTTTCAAATCGGACATTAACAACTATCAATCTTTAGATAATTATAGTTTCTTAAAAACACGCTATTTGTTTTGATAACAGGAATTAATTTTAAAATTAATTCCACTTCTATGCTTTTAGTTTGAAAAAATAGACACCGTTTTTGAATTCGGAATATCAAATAAATCTTAGGCTGAATTTTCGGTATTTTACTGAAAAACATCAATTTTTGATGAATAGTGAAACCACTTAGTGGTAGTTAAAAAAACCCACATTTTCATTTAAATGAAATTTTACCAATTCTGTGAATTGAATTTCAAAAATCCGACATACATGGTTGTTATCAAGAAGTAAAATGTAGTTCGTTAAGATGAAAATATTTTTTGGTGAATAGTAACTTTTTACTTTTATTTACCACGGTTAAAGGTAAATAGGTTAATTCAACGTAAAAGTATATTATAATAATTCAAAATTACCCTAACACTTGTCCAAAACTTATTGGTTGAGTCATTAACGAACATGGACATCTTTGGGTTGGTTTTGGGACCCCTTTGATCCACTTGGGTGTGATAATGATAATTTAGATTAATTAATTTAATGTAAAGACAAAATTGACTTTAACAAAAATCTTTTAGTAATTAATTTTTATATGGTGTTATATAAGTACTATTTTCGACTATAAATATTATTTGGAAATATAAAGAGATTTTATTCATCATGGAATTTGTTTTATAATTTTTAGACATCATATAAATTAAATTATTTATGACACAATAATGATGCAGTAATTACCTCATTAATAAATAATTTAAATAAATAAAATTATAATGATTACATAATTATCCAAAACATGTAAAATTATTATTGGATGATTTTATTTAGAATATGAAACATTTTATCTTCGACCGTAATGATTTTTGGACCATTAGAAACCGAATAACATTATATAATAAAATAATGTTTCACGCTTTCCTAAAGAGCCCCTCATCTCCCTTATAAAAGAAGGCCACTTATAACCAATTACTCACACCTCCGAAACCATTTATCTCATCCAAAATCAGCCCAATTACACTCCCTACATCCCTCTCCTTCTCCTAGAAGCCTTACCTTAGGCAGAAGGCCCTTCAAGAAGTCCTTTTGGTTCAAACCAAAAGAAGTTACCCAAATTATAGGTAACCATTTCTCTTAAAAAAATTTCATTAATTTTACTTATCAAACCCCTAAACTCTTTTTATTTCTTTCATTTATAACAAAAACAGTATCATCTATATAATCGGATGTTATTATGAGAAATATTTGAACTACACTTACACACACCTCCATCTAATGGATGAAAAACATAATGATTCTGTGGATGGAAAACTAACGCCTCACGAAACGATGATTGTTCAATTACATCTTACCACCTCTCATGGTGGACATTATGATGGAAATGTATTTATATATGATATATATTATGTTTATGATTTCATTATTCTTCTGTAATTCCCAATTATATCAATACTTTATGGTTTCCATAGTGGGTAAATACGATAATGTCATTTGAGGAAGTGCGGACTATCGCCCCCTTAAAGTGATATGATTCATTAATTCCTTATGTAGGATGTATAAATGATGGATTTATTGATATTATATATGATATTATACTGGAATTATAATATAACTATGTATCATTATGTTTTATTTCCATTAAAATAAGAAATATAAATGAAAGTAGCGTTCATGCGTACGTACGACTTACCATCTCCATGAACAGTGCATTTCATTTTTTACCTCTAAATGTTATGTACTATTATAAATACATGTATATACTGGATAAATTTTATATATATTATATCCAAAACATTAATATCATTCTGGATATAATGAACCATTAACCACATGAACAACAAGTGATTATAAGAAGTCCATTTTTGACTCCAGTACCAAATATCAACAAAATGGACGTTATTAACTTAAATGATTACATAATGTTTATAACATGGTAATAAGTGATATAAAAGGAATAATATAGTTGAAAAAGGTTCTTAATAATGTATAAATTAACTTTAGTTTATTATTTATGAGATTAAATAATGGTCGAGTCAAGTAGGACACGAGGTAAGAGATCCGACCACACTCTTTTTTTTCAAGTACTCTCTTTTATGTAATTTATTTTATGCTCCATGTTATTATGTTAGAGGATGTTATTTTATATTCACCATAATGTAATTTTTATTTTCATATTATGAGATACTCCCTCTTACTCTCATCAATTCATTTCAAGAATTTTTAAGAGGCTCTGTTAGGCTGCCAAATTTTTGTAAGGGATTTTCTTATCTCACTTTTAATTCAGTGAGATTTCCATTTTTCACCACATATTAATTGCATGTGGTGTATTATGTACTGTATTTTGATATATATTATCATTATTATCATTATATTCATGGTATTATGTGATTCATTTTATTGTTATTAACTTTTGATCAAATGACTTAGTTGAATACAACAAGGTAAAGGGTTTCATCTCACTTTTATTCCCTTGAGATTCATGCTATATTTTCCTCTATTTCATTTTGAGTGGTGTATTTAATTCCCATGATTATACTCTTTGTGTAATACAATTTCATTTATGGGTATTTACATCTACATTGTATGTTCCTTCTTTCATGTGGCATATGTTTTGTAAGTTTACCAAATCGGTAAGGGATCCTTTCACCCTCCTCTCTTTATAAAAGACATCTTTTTGTTATGTCTTTTAATTTACATCTTATTATGTTGGGATATGTTCTTATATATCATTATTGATGTAAAAATTATATCCAAGTGATGAGATTCCAGTTTTTTTATCTCATCAACTCATTTTATGAATTTTAAAGTGACACTGTTAGGCTGCCAAATTTTAACAAGGGAACCTCTTAACCCAATTTTAATTCTTTGGGTTAAACTTGTAATTCTTGAATATCTCATCCAATTAATACGTGTGAATGATCTATTATTATTTTACACATAATATCCACATATATTGGGTGTATTTATATTTGTCACACATAATTATGTGATTGATTTATCATTAATTTAAGGATACCATATTTATAAGGGATTTGATCTCAATTTACATTTCCAATGAGACTTCATTGTTATTATACACCAATTCACTCTTATGTGGTGTATATACTGTCCTTTGACATATTATATCGTGAATCCCTTTATTCTCAGGATTTTTTTCTCTTTATAATGTTCTGATTAAAATTTATTCCTCAATGATTTATATTCAAGCATCTCACTTTTTCATAAAAAAAACTATTTAACTAAAATACCATTTTAAATGTTTTAATGGTTTATTCTTATAAATATTTCTCATTAATATCCATGTTTTAAAAATGGTTTTTAGGATGTATTTATATGGGCATTAATTTTTTCAAATTATAATTCATTTAAAAGCTTAAAAGTGGTATGGGACACTTTAATTCAAAAATCTTTTTTTAAATGGTTTTTTAAAATGGATTGATTATTCAAATATCTTGAAATTACTTCTTGTGATGGAAAATGAAATGTTATTGGTGAAATTTTTATATTTTAAATATTTTATGTGTTTTGATGGTACTTGGACATTTGACGGGTGGTTACGTGATAAACCATATGACGAGTGGTGTCGTGAATACTAGAACATGTGGTTATGTTATAACCTCCAATGCATTTGGTATGGTAGTCGACCATATGGCTATTCCATTTAGTGATATGTGTAGAAGTCGATTGTATGGTTATTCCATTTAAGTTTGTTTATGTCCCAAGTTATCTTTATATGTTATGTGTTCTTTATATGGTTTTTATGGTAATTGTTTTGTTACAAAAGGGTAAGTAATGATCTTTTATTCAGTGAAGAGTATTTACTACTTCATAAAGGTGAAAAGTTTTACTTATGATAATGTATTCATGGTTTACCTATTGTTTTGAAAAACTAACAGTTTTCCTTCTTTGTGTATCCCTTACTAAGCTTTTTATGCTCATCGCAAGTTTTTTTGAAATGTTTTTCAGAGGATATAATGTGGAATATGGTCAAGGATGGGATCAAGGAAAAGTAATTTTGTCTAAAATATGGAACTAGACATGTTTCTTTTTAAGAGTTTTTATTTTATGAAAAAAATGGATACTGATTAGTAGTGTCTACTTGTAATATTCAAGTTGTTATGTAATATTTATAGCCTAATTCTCTAAAAATCTAAACATGAAAAGATCTGTAATGCGAATTATTCATTTAATTCAATATTATGTAATGTTTAAGGCTGGGTCCTTATACTAACCTCTAATGTTATCTAAACCGACCTATGATACCAACTATAAGGACCCGACCTTATACCTTACATAATCTAGAATTAAATGAATAGTTCACATTGAGTATATTTTCAGGTTTAGAGTTTTAGAGAATTATTACATAACTATTACATCTCAAAATATTACAAAGTAGACACTTCTACCCAGTATCCTTTTTTACAAAACATGAAATCTTGAAAAAAAGAGTCATGTCTAGCTCCATGTTTAAGATAGCCTGAATAAAATGTCATTACATACCCTTTTATAACCAAAATATTACCATAAAACTCATATAAAGAACACATAACATATAAAGGTTACATGGGACATAAACATACTTAAATGGAATAACCATACGGTCGACATCCACACATATCACTAAATGGAATAGCCATACGGCCGACTTCCATACCCAATGCATTGGAGGTTATAACGTAACCACCCGTCCAGGTATTCACGGCACCACCCGTCCTATGGTTTATCATGTAACCACCCATCAAATGTCCATGTACCATCATAACACATAAAATATTTCAAATATAAACATTTCACTAATAACATTTCATTTGCAATCACAAGAAGTAACTTCAAGAAATTGAAATAATCAATCCATTTAAAAAGGATTTTTGAATCAAAGTGTCCCATACCACTTTGATGCTTTTAATGGAATTATAATTTTAAAATATTAATGTCCATATAAGTAAATACTCAAAACATTTTTTAAATCATGGGAATTAAAGATAAATATTTATAATAATAAATCTTTAAAACATTTAAAAATCATATTTTTGTTAAAGAGTTTTTAGCAAAATGAGAGACTCTTGAATACAAATAATTGCGCAATATAATTTAATAAAAACATTACAATATCATGAGAATAAATTGATTCATGATATAATATGTCAAAAGACGGTATATACACCATATAAGAGTCAATTGGTGAATAACAACAATGAAGTTTCAATGGAAATGTAAAATGAGAAGAAATCCCTTATAAAGATGGTATCCTTAAATTAAAGATAAATAAATCTCTTAATTTTGTGGGAAAAATATAAATACACCCAATATAAGTGGATATTAGTTGTAAAACAATCATAGGTCATTCACACATATTCATAGGATGACATATTCAATAACTACAAGTTGAACCCAATGAATCGAAATTTGGGTAAAAAGTTCCCTTTTAAAAATTCGACAGCCTAACGATGTCACCTTAAAATTCAGAAAATGAGTTGATGAGAAAAAAGGGTATCTCATCACTTGGAAATAAATTTTACATAAATAAGGATATATGATAACATATTCGAACATAATAAGATGTAAATTAATAGACATAACAAAAAGATGTCTTTTAAAAATAGGAGGGTGAACGGTCCCCTTACCGATTTGGTAACTTACAAAACATATGCCACATTAAAGAAGGATCATACAATGAATATGTAAATAAAAATAAATTAAAGTATCTCACACAAATAATACAATCATGGGTAGTACATACACCACACAAAAGGAAGAAGTGGAAAATATAGCACGAATCTCATGGGGATAAAACGTGAGATGAAAACCCCTTACCATGTTGTAATCAATCTAGTCGTATGACCCAAAGTTAATAACAACCAAATGAATCACATAATTCCATGAATATAATGATAATAATGATAATATATATCAAAATTCAGTACAAAATACACCACATGAAAAAAATAAGTGCGGAACAATGGAAATCTTATAGAATTAAATGTGAGATAAGAAATCACTTACAAAAATTCGACAGCCTAACAGCGCCACATAAAAATTCCTAAAATTAATGGATGAGAGTAATAGGGGATATATCATAATATGAAAATAAAAATTATAGTATGGTGAATATAAAATAACATCCTCCAACATAAGATCATGGAGCATAAAAGAAATGATATAAAAGAGAGTACATTAAAAGAAAGAGAGAGGTCAGATCTCTTACCTCGAGTCCGACTTGACTCCATCGTTCTTTAATCTCCTGAATAATAAACTAAAGTTAATTTATACTTACTTAATAATCTTTTTAATTTTTATTATTCCTTTTATATAACTTATTACTAAGTTATAAACATTATGTAATCATTTAAGTTAATAACGTTCATTTTGTTGATATTTAGTACTTAGTAAAAAATGAACGCCTTATATTTACAAGTTGATCATGTGGTCAGTAGTCCATTATATCCTGAATGATATTCATGATTTAAATATCATATATATATATAATATATATTCAGTATATACATGTATTTATAAAAGTACATAACTTTTCGAGGTAAGAAATGAAATGCACCGTTCATGGAGACGGTAAGCCGTACGTACGCATGAACGCTACTTTCATTTCTATTTATTATTTTAATGGAATTAAAACATAATGATAAATAGTTATATTATAATTCCAGTATAATATAATATATAATATCATTAAATATATCCTTTATATATCCCACATAATGCATTAATGAATCACATCACTTTGAGGGGGCGGTACTCCGCACTTCCTCTAATGAGATTATCGTATTTACCGACTATGGAAACCATAATGTCTTGATATAATTGGGAATTATAGAAGCACAAGGAAATCATAAACATAATATATATCACATATAAATATAGTGCCATCATAATGGCCACCATGAGAGGTGGTATGATATAATCGAACAATCATTGTTTCGTGAGGCGTTAGTTTTTCATCCACAGAAACATTTTTTTCATCATCCATTAGATGGAGGTGTGTGTAAGTGTAGATAGAATAATTCTAATAAAAACATCCTAGTATATTTAAGATACTGGTGTTGTTAAAAAAATGAAATAAAAAGATTTTTGAGGATGGAGAAGTAAAATAAATAAAAACAATTTAAGAGAAATCATTACCTTTAATTTGGTTAACTCCCTTTGGATTGAACCAAAAGGACATCTTGAAGTGCCTTCTTCCTAAAATAAATCTTCTAGGAGGAGGAGAGTGATGTGATGAGTGTAATTGGGCAGAAGTTTCACGATCCAAATGGCTTGAGAGGTGTGACTAATTGGTTATAAGTGGTCTCCTTTTAAAAGGGAGAGGAGGGGATCTTTAAGAAAGTGTGAAACTATTATTTTATAATCTAATGATATTCGATTTAAAATAGTCCAAAAATCATTAAGGACGAAGATAAGATGACTCATATCCGAAATAAATCCATCCAATCAGAATTTGACATGTTTTGGATATTATTTTATTCATTATAATCTTATTTATCTATACGATTTATTGATAAGGTAAATACTGCATCATTATTATGTCATAAATAATTTAATTTATTTGTCGTCTAAAAATTATAAAAAAATACAATGATGTAGGAAACCTTTTTATCTTTCTAATGAATATTTATAGTTGAAAATATGACTTATATAACACCATATAAAAATTAATTACAAAAAGATTTTTGTTAATGTTAATTTTGTCTTTACATTAACTTAATTAATCAAAATTGTCATTATCACACCCCGGTGGCTCAATGGGGTCCCAAAATCATCCCAAAGATTCCCATGGTCGTTAATTACTCAACCAATAAGTTTTGGACAAGTTTTAAGGTTATTTTGAAATATTATAATATTCTTTTTACCTTGAATTAACTTATTTACCTTTAACCGTGGTAAATAAAAGTCAAAAGTTACTATTCACAAAAAATTAATTTTATCTTAATGAACCAAATTTTACTTCATGTTAAAAACCATGTATGTCATATTTTTTGAAATTCAATTCATAGAAGTGGTAAATTTTCATTTAAATGAAAAAGTCAGTTTTTTTTAACTACCACTAAGTGGTTTCACTATTCATCAAAAATTGAAGTTTTCTAGAAAAATACCAAAAATTCAGCCTAAGATATATTTGATATTCCGAATTAAAAAATGATGTCTTTTTTTCAAATTCAAAACATAGAAGTGGCATTAATTAATTTTAAAATTAATTTCCGTTATCAAAACAAATATCGTGTTTTTAAGAAACAATAACTATCAAAAGATTGGAACTTGTTTTTGTCCAATTTCAAAGTGAAATTAATTACAATGACCAACATTGGATTAAATGGTAAAAATATATTCTAATTAAAATTTAAAACCAATTAAAAAGATAATCTAACCATATAAATAAATTAGATTGAAATACAGTTTTGAATTAAAAAACAATATTTTTCGCTATTCATTAGATAATGAACTTTATCAGAAAAATTCCAAAAATTTAGACAAATTAAATTTTGATGTCCCCATTCTAAAGAAGTATTTTATTTGGTCATATAGAATGTGTTAAAGTGACCAAATCTAGATTTAAAAAGTGTTCTCCATTAAAAGGCAGTAAATCGGCCTTTAAATATAAATTATGCTTAAAATTAGATTCATTCATATTTTAAGCCACTAACATTTTATTGGATAAATGTAAATAAATTTGACAATCATGTATAATAATATTTTTGTTATTTTTGTTCATTCTCTCAAATACAATGGCTATGAGTTAACTTCTATTACAAATAATAATATTATATTATTACTGTGCAACGTAAGATTTCAAAGAAACTCGTTGTTGCGTATCGGGTACGCTATCGAACAAAGAAACCTCTTTAAATTAAAATTAATATTTAATTAAAAAATATTAATAAATATGAAAATGTCATATTATTCATTAATCTGGGATGTTAAAATAATAATGATTAAAATAATGAAAAATACCCCCTCTCCTCCACTATAAAAGCCACCCTCATTCCCCTCTTCCTCCCACACCACTCAAGCCATGAGAATTATCTAATTTTGGAAAAATTCCCTCCCCAATATTCTTACCCATGTCCTAGAGCTTTGGGTCTCACCAAATAACCAAAACCAAATCCCATAAAGAGGATCTCAAGGAGAAGAGATCAATAGGTAAACATCCTCTTTTATTTTCTTTATTTTCATTCATTTTATGTTACTGTATTTCTTTCCCTTTGGCTTATGATGGGATATTTCATTAAATATCCCCCCTTACTGCCCATATTATGAATTAATTAGAAGATATCCCCTTCCTCTCATCAAACTATTTTTAGGAAATTTTAAGAGACTGCGTTAGGCTGCCGAATTTTCGTGAGAAATTTATCATGTTTTCTTTTATTTTAAGATTCCATTCCTTCCTTCTTCATTCCTCACCGCCTCTTAGCCAAGATGAATGATAGCTCCAGATTCCTGTATATTCGGGATTCTCTCATGTTCATTGAAAATTCAACTTCATTATTTTTATCATCCCCCACTTATTCAAGGAATTAAAACATTGTCTGTGATGTGTCGAATTACCGTCATCATGGACGATGTGATTTCAATTTGCATTAATTCCCTCAATTATGGTCATCAAACCATTTGTATGATTGAAACAATTTATAATATATGTCTTATGACTCACCCATGGCACGACAATTATTTTTTACTCATGGTTCTAATTTATAATATAAAACGCGGTTGGTTTTATCAAAGAACCACTAAAATGATCTAAACGAACATCATTAATGTTCTAACATATGAATCATCCTCATATAAGAATTCAAAATGAAAAAAGGAATAATTTATGTTACTGAATATATGTAAATAATACTCTATTCCAAATCTGGAGTTTCACTTCCAATCGACAAGAATGTCCACCATGAACCAATCATTGAAATCATGTAAAGAATTCACCCAAATAAAGTTCAATGGAAAAATACTAACAATTAATGGTGAAATGATGTTATGAAATTAACATATAAGATGTTATAAACATGAAAATGTTTCTATAAAATATTAATAACACTCTTTTATCAATTATACAATAGGTTTAAACAAGTTTGAATTAAGAAAAACCTGAGGTAAGGGAATTTTTAACCGGATTCCCATTCTTTGGGTAAACCTTCTACATCATTATGTACTATTTAATTTGGTTGTGTGATGGTTAATGTTTATATTATTTATTATTTTGTGTATTTACAGTATATATACATACTCCATCCACTCTATTTAGTGTCTCTCGTATTGTATGATATTTATAAGGGGATTTTCTTTAAAAATCCTCTTTCTAAACTCGGTTTTACGAAATTCCAAAGCAGTGTTTTTATGGAATTATCCATGTTGTATGATTATGTTTTGGTTCTTGTGAATTATTTATGATGATGGGTTGGACCTATATCTCCATCTAATTAATTGGGTATGAGTATGTTTGAGGTCAGTTGTATGGTTACTCCAAGTCTAACTGCGATGGTTACACAAATTAAGGTAGCCAAGAGGGTAACAAATTATATGGTAGCCAAGAATAGTTACAAGATTATGTAATTAATGCCCCAAAATACCTCTATGATTATATTTATGTTCTCATGTTTTTTTGGACCTTGTGTAAATCTCATTTTTCACAAAGTAAGTATATATGAGTGACAAGCATGTCTTTTAAAAAATTTTTCATACGTTACAAGTATTCATGGACTAATGTGCTCTTTCCTTCTTTTTCATCCCTTATTGAGATTTTGTGCTCATAACAAGTTTTTAAATTATTTTTCATAGATTAATGGATTTGTAATAGAATGAAGGAAGCCATGTTAAATGTAGAAAACTTTTCAAGGAGTCTTGTTTTAATGATTTATATTTTAAAAAAAAATGGAAACTGTTTTTATGGTATCCACTCTGTAATACTGTGTAATGTCATGAATGTATTGTCCTAATTATCTAATGCTCTAAACATGAAAATATATTAAATGTATAAGGATATTTTTTATTGACTAAATTCAAGATTATGTATGTAATAAGGTCGGGTCCTTATAGTTGGTATGAAAGGATGGTTTAGATAACTTTAGGGGTTAGGGTGATGTTAATAGAATACCATAAATGATTTTCACTCTATGTTTAATTTGTTATAGAATTTAAATATTACCATGTTGTTTTATCTAAGACATGTTTTTTTAGAATGGTTTTCCACAGAAGGGACATGGATGCTGAAGAAGAGAGGCACCGACAGAATGACATCCTTCCGGAACTACATCCCGGAATGGTAGGGATTGGAACTGAGATGTTTGTAACAGTAATGGCTCAGCTAACATAGGTAATAAATTGTGGTGGAATCCATGAAAGAGAACCAATAGAGGTACCACAACAGAATATGATAGTAGTGGAACATTTTATGAGACAACATCCTTCGGTATTCAATGGATCATCTGACCCAGTAGCAGCTAAAGGATGGATCAACGCCCTTGAAAAGATATTTGATGTTATGGGATATTCAAACAATCAAAAGAAAAGTAATGAAATTTATAGTTTTGAAGGGGAAGCTGATCAGTGGTGGTCAATGGTAAGGAATATTATGGGTAGAGAGGATTTTGATGCCTTAGAGAGGGATGAATTTAAAAGTCTTTTCCTTGAAAAATATTTTCCTATGGTGGTTCTACATAGAATAGAGAAGAAATTCCTTGAATTGAGACAGAAGGAGGAAGAATCAGTGGATATGTATGAATATAACATCACTCAACTAGCGAGGTATGCTCCAAATCTTATTCGGGATCTTGATAGAAAAATCAACCGCTTTTACTCAGGATTCAAACCAAGGTATCGAAGGGTGTTCGCCTCTATTGAATTCAAATGTTTGGAGAAACTTGTTTGATGTACTGAGAGGGTATAGATGGAGTTTGATGATGATCACGTGCATTTTGGAAACAAATAGACGATGTGGTCCAGTTGGAAAGCAACGGGTAATAATCAACCAAATAAATCTGATGGTAAGAAAATCCAATTTATAGTTTCTGAAAAGTGTGGCAAGAAACACCCTAGGGAATGTCTTACCAAATCTAGGAAGTGTTTTAAATGTGGTATGTTTGGACATATGGCCCGATATTTAAATGAAAATGATCCTCAGAATAATCCTGATAAGAAAACTGTAATGTGTATTAAATGTGGTGAGATGGTTGACTATGCAAACACCTGCCCAAAGAGAGATCTGAATGGTGCAAAGAAGCCAGAATACAAGAAGAAAGGTGTAGTGAGATCCTTTGAAACTATGTCAGCAGTTGTTGGGCCATCCAATGAAGTTGTATCATGTACTTTGTTTGTTCACTCAGAATTTTCTAATGTTTTTTTGATACAGGGTTTACACATTCCTTCATCTCTGAGAAATTTTCTAGTAAATTAGAAATATCACCTCAACAAATGAGACCCGAAATTGTTCTTAAAACACCATGGAGAAATTTTATAGCAAAGAGGAATTATAAGAATCTTCCAATTATGGTATGTGGAAAGAATTTACCTAAATTCCTTGTTGTTTTACCCATAGTCGAGTTTGATGTTATTCTAGGGATGGACTGGCTTCGGATTATCATGCTTAGATTGACTGTAGAGCTAAAGAAGTAGTTTTTAGAAAAAGATTCAGTTTGTATACAAGAATAAACCCATAAAATTGATAATAGATAAGGAAGCTGAGAAAATATTCAAATAGGGAAATGAAAGTTATCTTGCTCATATTGTTGAAAACAAGGTAAATATTCTAATTAATAATGTTCCAGTGGTAAATGAATACCTTGATGTTTTTCCTAATGAGTTTCCTAGTGTCATACCTGATCGAGAAGTCGAATTCACAATTGATTTAGTTCCTGATGTTAAGCCAATTTATAAACCCCCATATCATATGGCTCCATTAGAACTTCTTGAATTGAAAAATCTATTGCAGTATTTGCTTGAAAAATGATTCATTCGTCCTAGAACTTCACCATGGGGAGCCCCTTTTTTGTTTGTTAAAAATAAAGATGGTTCCATGAGACTTTTCATTGATTATAGAGCTTTGAATAAAATCACTATTAAAAATAAGTATTCTTTTCCTCAGATTGATGACTTATTTGATTATCTCTAGGGAGATCAGTACTTTTACAAGATTGACTTGAGATCCAGATACCATCAGCTAAAGGTGATGGAGGATGAAATCCTGAAAACATCCTTTCGAACTAGATATGGGCATTTTGAATTTGTTGTTATGCCGTTTGGATTAACAAATGCATCTATTGTATTCTTGAATCTTATGAATAGAGTATTTCATGAGTTCTTGTATATGTTTGTGGTTGTATTTATTGATGAAATTCTGTTATTTTCTAAAAATAAAGAGGAGAATGAAAAACATCTAAGGGTTGTTTTTTATACTTTAAATGAAAAGAAACTATATTGATAATTCAGAAAGTGTGATTTTTGGTTACAACAGATTTCCTTTCCTGGGCACATTGTAAATAGGGATGGAATAATAGTTGATCCTGCAAAAACAAAAGTAGTTGATGAATCTCCAAGACCCACAAATGTTATAGAGAATCGTAGTTTTCTGGGCTTAGCACGTTATTACCGACATTTTGTTAAGAAATTTCCATGGTTATCTAGATCGATAACTAATTTAACATAGAAAGGGGTTTAATTTGTTTGGACAGAAGAATGTGATGTTTTTTTTCAAGAACTGAAGAAGATATTGGTGAATGCTCTAGTTTTGGCCTTACTTTCCCGAAATGGTGAGTTTTTCATCTAAAGTGATTATTATTTTAAGGGACTTGGTTGTGTTTTGATGTAGAATGATCAGGTAATTTCCTAAGCTTTGAGACAACATAAACCTCATATGCTAAATAATCCCACACATGATTTAGAATTGGAATATGTGGTTTTTCATTGGGAATTTAGAGGAATCATCTATAAAGAACCAAATTTCAAATATATAATGACCATAAAAGTCTAAAGAATATATTCACTCAGAAGGAATTAAATATGATGTAGAGAAGATAGCTAGAACTGATAAATGATTATGACTGCACAATCAATTACCATCTTGGAGATGCAAAAAAGTAGCAGATGCCTTAAGTGGGAAACATCATGCATCATTAACCATGTTACGTTTGGAACATGATCCCTTGATTAATGATTTTATGAATTTTGGCTTATAAATTATTGGTGCAGGGAACACCTCTGTTTTGTTTCAGTTTTCAGTGCAGTCTTCATTGGCAGATAGAATTATGAAAGCGTAGAAGGAAGACCGTGAGCTACATAAAATGGTGGAATTGGTTAAAATGGGTAATTTCCCAGAATATAATCTTGATAAAGATTGTGTTTTAAGATTTGAATAAAGGTTGTGTGTGCCTAGTGATTCTCAGTTGAAGAAATATTTATTGTGCAAAGCTCATTGTTCTCCATTTTCTATTCATCCTAGCAGTACTAAGATGTACAGAGACCTCCAAGATTATTATTGGTGGGATGGAATCAAAAGTGAAATTGATGATTTTACCAAGAAAAGTTTGTCGTGTCAACAGGTTAAATAAGAGAGGTAATTACTGAAGGGGATGTTTCATCCATTTCCAGTGCCAGAGTGGAAATGGGAGAATATATCCATCGACTTTGTGGTGGGACTATCAAAGACTTCTTGAGGTGACAATGCGATTTGGGTTATTGTTGATCGACTAACAATGTCTACACAATTTCTATAAATTTGAGATACAATGTCTTTGGATCAGTTTTCTCGATTGCACCTCAAGGAGATTTTCAGGTTACATGGAGTTCCTCATTCCATTGTATCTGACTGAAATCCCAGGTTCACTTCTAACTTTTTTAAGGGACTTTAGAAGTCGTTGGACAGTGAGTTAAATTTCAGTACAACTTTTCTTCCTCAATCGGATGGGAAGTCAGAAAGAACGATTCAAAATTTGGAGGATATGCTTCAAGATTATTCAATGTACTATCAAGGATGTTGGGATGAACATCTTTAGATAGTTGAGTTTTCTTATAATAACAATTTTCATTCAAGTATTCATATGGAACCTTTTGTGGCCTTCTATGGCAAGCGGTGTCGCACTCCAGTGTTTTGGGATGAAGTCGGTGAAAGAAAGTTGATGGGGCCAGAATTAGTTGAAGATGTGGTAGAGAAAGTGAGGATGATCAAACAACATAAGAGGACAGTTCAGAGTAGGTAGAAAAGCTATGCAAATAACAGAAGGAAAGACTTCACTTTCGAGGTTGGTGACGATGTTTTCCTTAAAATCTCTCCTTGGAAAAGTGTGACGCATTTTGGAAATAAAGGAAAGCTAAGTCCACGATTCATCGGTCCTTTTGAAATCTTGTAGAAAGTTGGAACCGTTGCATACCGCATAGCTTTTCCTCTGAGTTTGTTTCAGGTACACAATGTTTTTCATGTTTCAATGTTGAGAAAGTATCTGCTAGATTCATCACATGTCTTGAGCCTAGAACAAGTTCAACTGGATGAAATCCTTTCTTATGAAGAGAAACGAGTTCAGATTCTTGATCTAAAGGAACATGTATTTCGGAATATGTTAATCTACTAGGTAAAGGTTTTGTGGAGAAACCACATGGTTGAAGAAGCAACATGGGAGTCTGAAAACTCTATGAGGGAAAAGTACCCTCAGTTGTATAATAATCTAATAAAATTGTGAGGACACAATTTCAAGAAGGAGGTGATAATGTAACACCCCATGTTTTTATAAAAATAAATAGAAATGCAAGGATCTTTGTTTTAAGTAGATATTTTTAATTTGCCTTAAAAAAACTTTTCTACTTCTATGTTCTGAATTTCAAGAAATTTTCATCTACAATTGTGTTCAGTATGTCATTAATAGTCTATTAGAACCAACATGTTTTTTGGTGAATAGTAACATACCCTTATGAATAGTAATATGAATAGTTATATGACCCTAATTAATAGTAAATTTGATAATTATTTTGTATTATTAAGGATTTATGATAATAGCATCTAGGATAATTTTTCATTGTAATAAAGAAGTAGTTGTAGAATTAGAACTGTTAATTTCTGAATTAAGAATAATTTTATTTAAAAATTAAATTCAAAATATTTAGAAAATTATTTTTAAAAAATGGAATTCATTTTTGAATTCTACACGTTTAAAAATGGTCAGGGTAAATTTTGGGGATTTTTCTGAAATTTTTGAATTTTTTAGAAACAGTAAAATACGATAAAATACGATAAATGCTAAATACTCGATTTACAGAATTATAGGTGATGCAAGGATGATGTAAGCCCACTTTGTTCAAACTAAGATTCCATTTTTATAATTTGGGGTCACATTAATTAAGTTTATTCATAGTCTTGAGAAAAAATATTATAATAATGATTAAAATAATGAAAAATACCCATACTCCTCCACTATAATTACCACCCTCACTCCCCTCTTCCTCCCACACCTCTCAAGCCATGATCATTGTATAATTTCTGCCAAATTCAATCCCCATTCTTCTTTCCCACGTCATAGAGCTATTGGAATCACCAAAATTCTGAAATCAAATCCATTAAGGAGGATCTCAAGGAGAAGAGATCAAGAGGTAAACATCCTCTTTTATTTTCTTTCTTTTATTTCATTTTATGTTATTCTCTTCATTTCCCATTAGCTTATGATGGGATATTTCATTAAATATCCACCTTACTGACCATATTATGTATGAATTATGAGATATCCCCTTCCTCTCATCAAACTGTATTTATGATATTTTAAGAGACGCCGTTAGACTGCCGAATTTTCGTGAGAAATTTATCAAGTTTTCTTTTATTTTAAGATTCCTTTATTTTATTCTTATTTCCTCACATAATATAAACAAAATATAATGAAAGATCCAGAATCATGTATGTTCTGGATGATCTCATGTTCATGGAAAATTACTCATCATGATTTTTCTCCTCCCCCACTAATTCAAGGAATTAAAATTTTGTCTGTGATGTGTCGAATTACCGACATCATGGATGATGTGATTTCAATTTGCATTAATTCCTTCAAGTATGGTCATAAATCCATTTTTATGATTGAAATAGGTTATAATGTATGTGTTATTACCCACCCATGGTTTTGGAATTATTTTTTACTCATGGTTCTAATTTATAATACAAAAAGAGGTTGTTTTTATCAAAGAACCACTAAAATGATCTAACCGAACATCATTAATGTTATAACTTATGAATCATCATCATGTAAGAATTAAAAATGAAAATGGCATAATTCTTGTTATTGTATATATTTAAATACTACTCCATTCCAATTCTAGAGTTTCACTTCCAATCGACAAGAATGTCCACCATGAACCAATCATAGAAATCATGTGAAGAATTCAACCAAAAACAGTGCAAGGAAAAATACTAACAATTAAGGGTGAAATTATGTAATGAAATGATCATATAAGATGTTATAAACATGAACATGTTTCTGTAAAATATGAATAACACTCTTTTAACCATTATACACGAGGTTCAAACAAGTTGTAAGTAAGAAAAAACCCGAGGTAAGGGAGTTCTTAACCTGATTTCCATTCTTTGGGTTAGCCTTCAATTTCATTATGTGCTATTTAAATTGGTTGTGTGGTGGGTTATATTTATATTATATTTTATTATGTTTATTTACAGTATATATATATATAATCCATCCACTCTATTTAGTCTCTCTCCAATTCTATGATATTTATAAGGGGCTTATCTTTAAAAAAACTCTTTTTAAAATCAGTTTTAGAAAATTCCAAATCAATGTTTTTATGGAATTATTCATGTTGTATGATTGTGTTTTTGTTCTTCAGAATTATATATGATGAAGGGTGAGACCTATATCTCCGTACAATTCATTGGTTATGAGTACGTTGGAGGTCGGTCGTATGGTTACTCCAAGTGTAACTGCGATGGTTACACATAGTAAGGTTGCTGTGAGGGTTACAAATTATACGGTAGCCAAGAATGGTTACAAATTATGTAAGTAATGCCCCAAGATACCTCTATGATTATATTTCTATTCTCATGTTTTTGTGGATCTATTGTAAATCTCATGTTACAAAAAGTATGTATATATGAGTGACAAGCTTGTCTTTTCAAAATGTTTTCATACGTTTTGAGTATTCATGGACTAATGTGATATTTCCTTCATTTTCATCACTTAATGAGATTTTGTGCTCATCCCAAGTTTATAAATTATTTTTCACACGTTAATGGATGTGAAATACATGGATGAAAGCCATGTTAAATGTTGAATAATTGTCAAGGAGTCTTGTTTTAATGTTTTATTTTTTGAAAAAAAATGGAAATTTTTTTATCTTATACACTCTGTAATACTGTATAATGTCATGAATGTATTGTCCTAAATCTCTAATGCTAAAAACATGAAAATATATTCAATGTATAAGGAATTTTTTTCTTGACTAAATTCAAAATTATGTTTGTAATAAATCCAGGTCCTTATAGTGGGTCAAGAGTGCCACAATTTTTTCTATAAGTGAAATCATGAAGTGGCCATAGATTCATGACATGGATTATTCCTCAAATAACTAAAATATCTTCAATAATATACAATGTACCAGAAATCAATTAAAAACATCAAATCACACCCAATATACATCCAAATTTTTTTAAATACATCATTGAAACCCTTGGTTGCAATATTCTCCAATTTTGTAATTTTTTTAGCAATCCTATGTATATTCATTTACACATACAAGATATTCATTCTATACAAGAACTCTCTTGGTATTATAGGATTCAATAATTATAATTTTTTTAATTGGTAGACTATTGGGGGTTATTTATTGTTATGATATTATTATGGTTTTAGTTGAGATGGCTAATCAAAATCTTGTTAATATAAAACAATTTTGGAATGAGCATAATATTTTATCATGATTATAGATTCAGGAAAAATTATAATGTCACATATATCCTGGCCTTGATTTTTCATCAATTTTAATCATTGAAATTTAAGTATTCAAATATTAATAAAAAATTGGAAATAATGAATCAAACAATTAAATATATTTAAACCCATTAATAGAATTATTTTTATTCTAGTGGTAAATCATATTTGAAGATACACACATCATTGAATAGTGCCACACTATAATAGGATTAGAAACATATAATTGTATGAGTTGGAATATAATATAACAAAAAGGGCATGAAAATTTTAATTGAACCATTCCACGATGGTGTGGTGATAAATGTTAGGTTTTGGGATGTTTTATAAGATAAATCATGATAATATCATGATGTTCTATGTCGTTTTGTGATGCTATAAGTGGTTAAATATTAATATATTTTTTCACATAGTGATAAAAACATCCACACCACAATTATTGAAATATAGAGAATTCAAATATAATTTTATCTTGGAAATCTTATAATGGATTGGTTGTATGAAGAAAACCACTTGCAAACAATATGTAATAATATGATAGTGATTCAAAATGATCCTATTTTGTGGATATATTTTATGAATAATATGTCATATGCTAATGGATATTTGAATTTTATTTTTAAATTTTAAAATTTACATAATATATTTCTTTCTTCTATATAGATATGAGGAATTGAGTTGAATATTAAATATCATGATGAATAATCAATGGTTTAACTATTATGTAATTTATTAATAATTTAAGTATATATGTAGTTTGAGCGATTATTTATTTTATTTAATATCTCATTTATTTTTGGGATGTGTGATTCGAAAAAGTTTTATTAAACATCATGTGTAAATATAAGGATTTGTTTTGTTTATTAATGAATTTTGGGACAAAATGGATTTACAAATTTGTTGAAAAATTATTATTATATGGGGTAATATATTAATTTGTAATCATTTTTTGTTTGACTTTTATTTCAAAATTATCTTTCGTGTTACCATCATTCAAGTCATTAAGAATAATTGAGGATGAGTGCATTAAAAAAGATGGGATGTAAAATTTTACTAATTAATGAAATCATAAACTATAGGTGTAGTTAATATTTATAATTTCAACATATAATATATATATATTTCTTGGATATAACTAAGCCCAGTTGATTCCCTTAAAAATATTTTTTCCCATGTATCAATATTTTTTCACATTTCTTGTGCTAAATTTTTTTATACATATTTTTAATTTAAGGTGTCCTGGATAATACTATGAAAAAATTTTGTTGGGAATCATATAATATAAAATGTTATCCACTCTTACTCTCCATATCCCCTGATTACGGTGTATAGTGGGATCTCACATTACAATAAGTGTTCATAATTTAAACAGTTATTTCATGGTGAATCAATATAAGGAAATTTATTCTCATTGAGAATGTTTTGAATTTAATGGGACTCCCTCAATTCAATGAATAAAATTATAATATGTGTAAGAATAAACTTAGATCCCCATTATGATTTCATGGTCATGATTAATCTGAAACTAGTCATGAAATTCATGTATGTGATTTCACTATAATTTAAATGATTTAAGAATAACCAAATTTCTTAGATAATAATTTTAAAGAATGAGAAAAAATTCTAGTACATCTGTATTTTCCACTCTAAAACAGAATTTGGGAAAATCATATTTATATTAATAATGTAAAAATTTGAAAGAGTAAATGAAGTATGTCATTCAATACATATTTTACTATTACATTATGAGTTCAATTGAAAATATTTATAGTTTATTAAATAGGAATATCAATGTGGTTAGAGATATTCCTCTATATGGTAATGATATAAAGGATGATAATATATTAAAAAAGATAAAATAGTGATTATTACCAATTTATAACCTTATAGATTTGAATCAGGTGTATTTAAATCATGGTTAATTGAATATTGATTATATACATAGAAAACGAGTTTCATATCAATTATAATTAGATAAAAAAGGTTCCCTAGAAAATTAATCTATCGAAATGGTAATAAAAATAGTAAAAAATAGAGATTCATAGCTGGAGAATTTAAAATAATATGTTAGTTTGGATTTTTTTATCTCAAATCATAAATAAGATTAAGTTAGTAAAGGGATGATCCTATGGTATGATACCCCATGATTATATTTATGTTAGACTTATCTAACACATCATGCCTCTATATATAAAAATATTGTATGGATTAAATTGTGTGTTTGAATTTACCCAAAATAAAAAGAGTTAATTTATATCCAAAATTGACCATTATTTAAGGAAATTAAATTCTAGTTAAATTTCAATTACTAGGGCCCGTTATCATAGAAGAATATGATATTGAAAAATTTCTATTAATAACAATGAAACTGAGTGTATCTCTAGCAATGAATTTTTAGGAAGCTATTAATCGAGAAATATTTTGTTAATCAATAATAAGATGATTAAGTAGTGGGAATTGATTATATCAAGGTCAAATTTCATGGGACTATCGAGGATATTAATATATAAGTAATGAAGAAATATAATATTTGATTATTATTTAACCAATTTCTTTGTTATATATATGACCTTTCAAAAAATGATTATTATTTGGAAACTATTGTGGAAGAATATAATAATGATCAAGCGATACTAAATAAGAAGTGAACTTTATGTAACATATTAAGAATCCTTAAATTGTAATTTATGATCAGAATATTTTATATATTTTAAATTGAATTATTTTTATTCCCTTGAATAGATTTTTTTGTCCTAGAGAAAACATAATTAGTTTGAATAGAATAATTTTTGATTAATCCAGAATAAGTAATGTGGTATTATTTTAATTAGTGTAAAGGGAAAGTTATAAATTGTGTCGAAGTAATTTAATGAAAGTGTTATGTAAAGAAAGTCACAATGGAATGAGTAAATTCATCCTTAAAAATGATACAAAAATATCATAATTATTCAAAACAAATTTGAAAAAAAATGTATAAAAATGAATTTAATCATTTTCATAATCATGATGAACATATCAATAATAAAGTAGGTATTCTAAAACTATGGATTTTTAGACACATAGTTTCCAAAATAAAATTTTATCTATGATTTGAAAATTTTGTTAACATAAAGGACACCACATATCATAAATTTTTGATGCAAAACATTTCTTCAAAGTAAATGTATTTAGAATCAAATAATAAATAATTTTTGAATGAACATTATATTAGAATAATGAAAATTGTATGGATTCTGTATCTAAATGTTTCATTTATAGAATAGTATTGTAAATTATAGGATAATAAGTTGAAATAAATCTTAGGAAATTTATGTGTGAATAAGTATAAGTGAAAAACATTTCACAATAAAAAATATTGTACCCATTAAAGAAAAAGGGTTGTGATAAGATTTATTCAATTTAATGACTATAAAGTGACCATATATCTAAAAATTCCATCCAAATTTTCATTTAATTATACAATTAATAATAATATATCTATTTTAAATAGTCAGTGTTCAACCCACAAAATGGATCAAATGAATCTTCTCAACAATGTAATAGGAATAGTTGATGGATGTACTTTATTTTGATATTATGTGTCCCAATGATAGATAATTTATTTAAACTTTTATACGATGAAATAAATGTTAATTTTTTCATATTTACTCTTTAATTGTTATAGATACGATATAATATAATAATTTGTCACAGTCATCAATGGAGTATAGAGAATATATAATAAGTGAATTATGTTGTTGAAATATTTTCACTAACTATAAAAAATGAAAGAAATTGGATTCTATCTTAATGATAACTATATTTAGAAACCCATGCATCCCCAAGAAGCAATTGGCATCAAATATTTTATATTTCTTCAACACATTTATATGTGGATTCCTAAATATATATACGGAACTAATTATGATACTTACAACATTTTATTTTTTAATGGATATAGTAGAATGGGATTTACTATATGTAGGTGGAATATATGGAAATTAATGTGCTAAATGAAATGATTTCTATAAAGATTATAGAATTAAACGTGAATAAAATTAAAGATAACATTTTATCAAAATGTAAAACAAATGAATTCCATTGAGGTAGAAAATTCTTCACATAGACATGGAAAAATAAATGAACCTTTGATGGTATGTACTACTAAATAAAATGGATATGTGGAAAAATAATAATCATGAGGTAAATATTAAAGAAAATACCATTCATATTGAAAAAACAACTATAATCATTATTTAAAATATTTTTTGAATGTGGATTTATGAATTTAGACCTTAGTATTTCTTAGTCATAGAGAATTTGTGACACAATATAAATGATTAATGGGAGTAAAACCACCTTTAATCTATTTGGATTACTCATGTGGAAAATAATCATTCAGAACAATGATATAAATTGGTGGAATTATATTTTTACATCAAATAATGAAATATTTTAAAGGTAGTCATTGAGTAGTAAATGGTAGAAATGTTTTAATAAAAAAACAACAATATATTTGTGTGTTGTGATCTTAATGTTTTTGAATATAAAGATAAATGTAATTATTGGGAACACTATCATTAAAATTTTGAATGAATTTGAATAAGATATAATTTTAGAATTAAAATAATCTCAAAATACATAATTAATAATTATTTAAAAATAACAAAATATGATTATAATTGTGATGAAGGGAGTCAAATAATTGACTCCAACAAGAATATAAATGATTGATATTATTCAAAGATACATTATTGAAAAAGAAATTTCTTCAATATAGAAAAAATGTACGAAATATGTCAAAAAAAACTTATCTATTATCTATGTTATAAAAAACATCAATTCAAGAGTTAGTGTATGATGAATCATTTGTCAATGCCTTGAATAATTTGTTAGAAAAAAATTAATTAATTAAACATTGAAACTTATTTATAATTCTATCCATTATAACGTGTTATGTATAAAATCTATAATCAAATACAAGATTCATGGAAATGAATGAGTGGTCCACAATAAATAGAGGTTAGTGTGTAAAGTATGTAAAAAAATTAAATGATTTAATTATGAGGAAAAATTTATTCCAATATAAATAAATAATAATTAAACCTCTTTCTACTAGTGGTTATTTTGACTATGATTATTGTATAATGGATAGGAAGAAATAATTTCTGGCATTAATATAGAATAAATAATTATATATTAAAAAATAAGTATTACTTCATCATATATATGACCATTAAAAGGATTATAGATTGAAAAGGGTTTTTGATGGAAAAAAATCAAATGCTCTATTATTGTTATGAAAGACATGAATCAGAATTGATAAAAAAGAATATTTAAGAGATGAGGGGATTATCACAACCTTAAGGTTGAAGGTTTTGAAAAGTAATGTTCATTGTGATAGTGAATATAGATGATAATATAATTTTTATCAAAAATATCAATTCATTTTAAATATTATAAAATTTTCAGTTCAAATAATTTGATATACCTATGAAAGGGATGATTCAATGAATTTAAAAAAAAGTATGAAGGAAAAATATCATCATGATCGATTGTCAGTAAATGAAAAATGTAATGTGTGAAGATAAAGAGAGAGTTTGAAAGATATTTCTAAGAAGATTTAATGTAATTTTACTATGTGTTAAAAAATACAGGACTAATATATTCTACACAATAGGCTGGGAATCATTATTTTAATGTTTTATAATGGAAAAACATCTCTTAGTAGTGAAAATGGAAATGAGGAATATCTAGGGAACAGTAATCTCATTTTTGGATTCAAGGATGTAAAATATTGAAAAATATTTAATAATTAAAATATATGACATGATGGTGATTTATTGGATCAGAAAAATATTTTTGGTGTAGAATTATTCCTTGGAAGAAATTTTGATGAATGGATAAGGGAGAATAATGAATATGTATCCTTGAGTATTGTAGAGGAAAAATATTGTTATGTTACTAAGGTTAGAACATAGTTTATTTGGATGAAGAATTTATTAGATGATCTTGGAGGTATAGAAGAAAAATGAGTATTATTTAGATCTAAAACGATTAGTGTCATTATGTAAAATAATAGTATTTTACATCACTCTTTTTTATGATATATCATGTTGTATTACAACATTTTAAAAGTTCATCTTGTGGTAATAATTTTGAAATATTATTATATTGAATCCAATAAGAATACAATAGATATACTTATAATCCCAATAGATTCAATTTTTATTGAGATGAATTGATTGAATATTAGAATTCAAAAAAGTTTCTCAATCTATGGAGTTTTGATAATACATATCCATATCACATAAAATTCATAAATTTTATTCTATAATTTTAAAAATTTACCAAATAGTGGGCCTAAAAATTTTTTTGGGATACATAACCAATAAGGTAGTGGTAAATATAGAAACCAATGTCAAAATTAACTCATTATATTCCTTTATATAACCAGTTTTCAATCATATAGGACTGATTAATTTTTTAATAAAAATTTTCTTATTTTTGGATAGTGGAATATTCGAAATTCTAAAAAGTGATCAACTTTGAAAAATTCAAAACTATTTTTATTTTATATGCATATTGGGATAATGAATGTAGAAGGAGATTCATATGAATTAAGATTTTATATAGAATTAATTCACTTTATATAAGTCCTATCAGCCCTCCAAAAACTAAATTTTCATCTTTTTCTCACATCCTCAGGGATTTGAGAAGCCTCGCTCCATTGAATAATTCAAATATGAAATTTATATTTGTATGAGGAAATACCCTTCACTCTACGTGAGACCTAGGTAATTGTCTCATAGAATTAACTTTTTTTATCATATGATGAATTACAGAACTAGAGGATTAATACACAAATTCTATTATCCCTAAGGAGTTTTGGAAGCATTGGGTTTAAAAATATCATCAAATAATCAGCTATGGTATTCAATCTACAATATTATGTGACAATACCAGCTATACCTCTCATATTCCCACTATATATTATAGTATATACTTAAACACACTAAATCAAGGTGTTATAATTCCTTTTAAATGAAATTAATTCTCAAATGATATATATTGTAGCACATGGTAATCCAACTGAACCCATGTGGGATGTTCAAAATAATACAATAGTGTGACTTTTTGGAACACAACATTATGCATTACATCATGGGAGAGATGTTAGACCCATGTCATGAACATTATAGAAATAAATACTGAGATCTTATAAATCACTATTTATACTTATCTAATAAATTAAAAATATAGTTTCAAATTCACCCAATAGATAAATTTTTATATTTTATAGAATAACTTACACACAGACAATAAATTATAATGATTGAAACACATGGGTTTGAATAATTATATTGCATGAAACTTTAGAATATATATTAAAATTATCGTTCTATAGAGGGGAGTCAATAATTCTTGGTAACACACATGATATAATGTAATTTATTTTTCTAGAATAAAAAAATTAATTTTCTATGAATTTTTAGTATAACATTAAAAATATTAAATAGTTTCTTGAAATCATATTTGAGAGGATATGATCCCATCCTTCTTCCATAGGTTTATGATTTCTTTTAAAATTGATGGGCCTTAAAGACCATTGGATTAACGCACATCCTACTATAGTTCCCCCATTCCATACAATCATAATATTGATCAACGAGTAATATATAATGTGGAGAGTGTATTTCCCCTATTATATTGAATCTAATATTCTTGATCCTTATTCTCTCATTTTCTTGAAACCCTCCTTTTATACACATGATGCATTTTTATATTTCCCGATGGTAGTTCAGTGAAGTCTTCTTAAGATATTAATTACATTTGGGTTATATGATTATTTTTTATCTATAAATTTTATCATTTCATCATCATGTATTAAAATAAATCCAAATTATCATCCCTCATTTTCAATGAGGACGGTCATTATACTCAATATCTACTTCATAGAAAACATCGATATACACCATTATAACTCCCATGGATTTATATAGATATATTATTTTAAGATATGTTATTAAAAAACTACTAATTTAATCCATTTTTCTGAACTTTATTTTTATATTAAAAACAATTTGAATTTAGTATTATATGTTATAAAAAATTTATTCTCATTTTAGATGAGTACTATAAATTCTCAATCCAGTTTTGTAAAAAGGGAACGAGTTGAATACATGTTATGAAATGATTTTGTAAAATATTTCCCAAATAATTAAATCAATTTCATTTATTTGATTTATATTTTTCTTCAATGACCATAATATATTGGATTCTATATCTAAACAGTAACTAGATAGACTGGTCATATCTTGTATATAACAACAAATAATCAAATAAACATTTTCATGGTGTTGAAAATATAATCTTTAATAATTTGATCAAAAAATCCACTACATACTGATGATCACTATCACATAAACAACTCTATGAGAAATTTACCAATAATTGATAAAAAAATTGTGCGACATTATTCATGAAATTCATCATAAAATGGGAAAAGGTTAAATATTACCATTATTTTATACACATCAAATCCGTTTATAGTATAAATATCATTAATTTAATTTGTTTCACATTCCACCATATGGGTTGCAGGCCCATTTATATTTCTTCCAACCTATTTGAAATATTGAAAATTTAGTAAAACATATTCGACAATTATAAATAAATATCTAATTTATTCAAATTAATGAATCATTAACAATGAAATAACATATTAAATCCCTAATTTTAACATATATTTTCTTTTAATACCTAACATAATAAAAATATTTATAAAACCTTATTTGATTGAAACTATGATAATAAAATAATACCATTCAAAATTTCTCAATAAGTATTTTAATTTAAAAATCCAATAATAAAACTCCATGAATTGATAAATATAGTTTTTTTTTGAAAACTAGGTTCATAAAATAATAATACCGATAATAAATTATCTAAAACTATAATCCTTTTACATATGTATCCAATGAGATTACATAATATCTATATATAATTTTTATAGTTTAGTTCATATATAAAAGAATGGGTGATTTAAAATTCAAAATTAGGTTAGTGTAATTCTAGTCAAAATGTGACATAATTAAGCATTAGTACAGTAGTGAGAATAATAATAGTCATATATAATGACCCAATGTTTTATCAATGGAAATTACCTTCTTATAATTATATTATATAATCACTTGAAATTATAACACAATTAACTATTATGTACTATGTTACATTTAAACATAATATTATCACTTATGTATTTTGAATTTATAAAATCTGACATACACTTTTACGTTCAGGGTGTTTTTTGGGGAATGATGGAACAAACATCATTTTTGGGGAATAGTAACTTATCCTTATGAATAGTAACCTACCTTTATGAATATTAATATGAACCATATGTATAGTAAATCATCCAAAAGAATAGTAACATCACCAATGAATGTATAAATAAAATTTAGGCATCTTATATGTGATAATATGATCATAGAAAAATTTTGGGTATTATTGTAAGTCCTAAAAATTATTTACAATTATTTAATTAATTTAAAAGAAAATGTATTTTCCCTAAAAGTTGTTCAAATTTTAAAAAAATTATTTCTTCTAGTATTAGGATAATTTATAAGACCTTATGTAATTTTTGAAAGCATTAAAAAATATGTTATAGTTTTAAAATCCATATTTTTCAACTAAATTATTATTTTGATTAAAAATTAAATTAATAATATTTAGAAATTTATTGTTCAAAAATAGAGTTCATTTTGGGGTTTTAAACATCAAAAAATTGAATGGGTGATTTTTTTGGTGTTTTTCTGGAATACATTAATTTTTTATGAATACTAAAATACGGGAATTTACAATATATATAGATTATATTTTAAATACACCATTTAATGAGCCATGGATTATGTAATCACCTTGTATTATAACTCACATACATATATAACTATTTTTTTCATGGAATACTCAGTTTTTTTCTTATAGAGAAATAATAAACTAATGGTTAAAAAATTAAGAAAACTCTCCTCCCCTCCACTATAGAAACCACCCACACTCCCTTCATCACTTCACTCCTATCCAGCATTGTGACATACCTATATTCTCCCCAAATATCTCCCCATGATCGTCCCCTGCATCCAAATTCCCTTGTTCTACTCAAAATACCAAATCCTCTCCCCATATGAGGCTCTAAAGAATGATTAAATCAAGAGGTAATTTCCTCTTTTCTTTTCATTCATTTTCTTCTCATATTCGCTTGTTCTACTTTCTTTCTTAACCTCTCTTAATAATAATGGTATGAAGAATCTAGTACCATATATGTACTGGAATGTTTTTATGCTATTTGTATAGTTCATTATCATCTCTCATTTTCCCTTCTTTTAGAAGAAATAAATGAAAAACACCATCCAAGATGTGTTAATTTATCACATTCAAGGATGACATGTTATCAATTTTTATTACCATATTCCATTCTGGGAATGAAACCATAGTTTTCATTGAACCAAAATATTAATTATGTATATTATATTATTATATGTTCTAGAATCCTCTTTCAAAAATTATTTCAAATAATAATACAAAACAAGTTAATTATGGTCAAAATCAACAAAATAATCCAATTGTTTATCATTAATGTTTTATATAATTATTAAACTTCACAGCAAATAACCAAATAATTTTTATAAACATATATTCTTTTTTATGTTCACTATTTTCATGTAACTTCAATTCTAGACAACCATTTTCATCCTGCATGTTTATATGTACATGAATATAATTGACCAAATCATTAAAACCAATGAAGAAAATTTTCCCAAAGAGTGAAATTGAACCTCTTAACTCATCAAAATGGTCATGGATGAATTTAAAATGGTTACAATAAAAAAATAACATATTTTTTAGTTACTATAATAATTATATAATGAACATAATTTTATTATTTAGGTCACTAAGATCAATGGAAGAACACAATCAGACATAAGGTAAGGGATCCTATCTTTTTCACATTTATTCAAGAAACTCTTCTATGTTATGACCTTTTATGTTTAGTTAATAATTATGGGTTATTATTTAAAAACTTTCCCATAATTCTCTCATTATATATAAAATAATAGAAACCCATTTCTTTCTTACTAATCCATACAAAGTAAACCTGGTACCATGTCGATATTTTTTAAGGGCTTCTACCCAAACCTCGTACATTCCTTTCGGTTGCTCTATCATTCATTCTATCTAAATCAAGTTTTATTTTATTTTTTTGGGAAAAATTATAAAGTCTTTTTATATTATACATTAGAATTTTTCAAAAATCACCCCCATTCTCTTTCTGCATATACGTGTTTATAAATGATTCCCTCCCAAATACTTCCCAATAAGAAAACCTGTTTTAAGGGAAATTCCCAAACTTCATACCAATTTCAATTGCCCTATACAATATATTTTTAAACAATTATTATATTTATAAAAACAATAGTTTTATCATTAATTCATTCTTGGTTCACTTCTGATTTTATATAAAATATTACTTCCTTTTCTATTTTAAATGCTTGCTAGTATTTCCTTAAAACTGGACTAAAATGTTTTAAATACCCCTCTTTGATGTTATCAATTCTGTTTCACATAACTTACCTTGTAATATTCCTATTTTACCTTATTAATGTCCAATTATATTTCAATTACTTTCTTTCATGCACAATTTTATGATACACCCATTCACTATGCTTTGTGACATGGTTATGATACCCATTTCATTCCATGGGTACCCTTATATTTATGTGTGATTGATTATGTATGATTCTTTGTGTGTAAATCTTATTAACAATCATGTTATAATGGGTGTTCCCAGATAATACGTCAATGGATTGGGTAATTTTGAGTCTCCTATAAAGTTATGTACAACAGTCTTATTGGTTAACCTTAACTTGTGCTACCATGTGCAATGGTCTTGGTGGTTAACTTTGACTTGTGCTTCTCTATGTGCAACAAACCTTTAATTGTGATAAATTCATGTTTTCAATTACTGTCACATTATTATAACTCTTTATTTATATGATCACATGTTTATATGTTATGATTTCACATGTTCCCTGAATTTTTATATCATTATGCCATTCCTTCTAACCCATGGGCTAAAGTGTTATTATTGTGCTTTTCCCGTACTGGGATTGTATCTCATACCTTTTTCATGTTATCCCTATGTTACCCTATGCATATGTATGTGCACAATGGATGATATAATATTATTATTATGATTAAATAAAAGTTTCTTTTTATAATGTTTGATTATGTAGCTAGTCTTCCAAGACACTGGACTTTACGATCTTTGGCCTGTATTATGATGTTTTTTATGCTTAATATCATGTAATGATATGTGTAAAAGGATAGGGTAACTATAGTTTGTTTCAATAGATTGTCTAGTTATTGATTTACATTATCAACAGAGAACTTTAGTAATAACCATTAGGATGAAACTAAATTAAATAAAACATCCCAATATTTTTTTAAGTATATATTAAGTCGTTTATCAAGAAAATACATCCCTATATGGATACAAATAAGTAGAGGTGGCTCTAGCACAACAGAATCTAGGGGTAAAACCAGAAAACACTACTTTGAGCTAGACTTGAATGGGAACTGGTGCACAAGAGCAGGCCTTGCTGCAATATTGGTTTGACACACCAAGAGGATATGCTTTGATAAATTCATGTTCATAGTACAAACCACTGTTATGGGAATTTAAAAAATCCCATAAGAATATAAGTTAAGAAATAGATCTAGGATAACATTTATTCAAACATATTGAATCAAAATTTAGGATATACTTCCCCTTTACAAGTTTATCCTTTTATATTCAATGTTTCCTTTTTATGCTCCATAGCTAAGTGTTCAAGCCCTCTAATTGTACATTCATTTTCTTAGTTGATGGAAGGAAATAGAAAAACACATGAAAACAATCAATGTTATAGGGAATGTGAATATTGCGCTAATGATATGACTGATATAATTGGAACAGGTACTCAAAACATCATAACAGTACTTTATTAGTTAGATAATGTTATGAATAATAACTTTAATCATGTTGAACAACATAATATCCAATGTAAAGTGCAAGTTTTCATTGAATCCTTCATGAAGAAAAGGCCTCTCATGGTTATTGGATCTTCAGTTCCCCTTCTTTCGGAATAATAGATTTAATCCATTGAAAAGATATTCTTTATCCTCTAGTGCATAAAAGAATATAAATTTGTGGTGGAGGTCTATCATTTGGATGGGGAATCTTATCAGTGGAGGACACTTATCAGGAAATCGAATCCCCATAAGGAAATTGATTCCAGGGATTGGGAGGAACTTAAGAGAATGTTATTCAATAAATATTTTCCCCAAACACTCCATCCCAATAAATAAAGAGAGTAACTCAGACTCAAGAAGAAGGAAGATGAGTCTGTCAGGGCGTATGAACCAAATATTACAAGGATTTCAAGGTATGCCTCTGGATTTTTCATGAACACCTAAATAAAGGTTGATCACTTATTTATTATACTATATCTGAGTCTACGAAAATCATTGTCTATTCAAGACTTTGACATCTATGAGGAGATTATATGTTGTTCACTTAATATTGAAATGGGTAGTGGATACTCCCAGTGGTATTATGGGTCCAACGACAAAACTAGGAAAATGGAATCTAATGTGAGTGGTTCTAAAAATAAATTTCACTATGGAAAGAAGCCTGATCCTACCACATTTTAAAATTGTGGGAATTCACATCATGGGAACTGTCTAAAGGGAACCAAGAATTACATCAAATGTTGAGTTGGAAAATCTGGCCATTTTGTTTTTGAAGATATATGAAAAATCCCGCTAATGTAGAGGAATAAAGGATGGTTCAAATCAACCCTCAATGTATAAGTGATGTGTTAAAACTTCAAGAATCAATAGAATTATGTGAACAATTTCCCTAAGACATGGGTTGTTGGTGGTAATAAACAACAACATCCACTGAAACAAGAAAGGTCTTAAGCTATCACTACTATTGAGGTGGAGCCGAAACACTATATGGGGACAGGTACTATAGTTATTTATTAAAGAATAGTGAACGTAAAATATAATTCTAGTACTACACATTCTTTTATACCATTCAAGTTTAGTAGAACTATTCAAACACCGCCATAAAATTTGGAGGATAATTTATTTGTGAGAATAGTGAATGGGGGAATTATTTAATACAAGGTTTATAACTCATCCCCTGTTAATTTTTGTGGATTTATCCTCCTGGTAAATCTCTTCATACTTCTGTTAGTCTAGTTTAATGTTATCTTGGGCATGGATTGGATATCTTTATAAAAATCCCAAATAAACTTTCGGTAACGGTATATCACCCTTCCCATGCCATATCGTCTTCCAATTCTTTTCAAGTGTAAGGAGTAAGATGAATCTCCTTTAGAATAATTTTGTTAGGTTTTGATATTAATTCCTTATTATCAAGAATGTCTAGATCACATGATTGAGACAAAGAAGAGAATCATGGTTTCATACATGTGTATCATGAGGGATTACAATTATGTACTCCTTAAAGAGTTTCCTAGTCTACCTCCTAATCAAGAGTTTTATTTATCAATTTATCTTATTCTTGGATCCCTACCTATTTCAAAGAAACCTTATAGAATGTCCATTGTAGAGCTGGAAGAGCCGAAGAAGAAATTACAGGAGAATTTGGAGAAGGCTTTTATACACCCAAGTGATTCTCTATGGGGTGTGCCAATCCTCTTCATTGAGAAGTAGGATGGATCAATGTGCCTCTGTATTTATTATTGCGAGCTCAATAAAATAATGATATAGAACAAGTATCCCCTTCCATTTATAGATGACTTGTTTGATCTGGTTCGTGGGTCTAGTTACTTCTCCAAGGAGGACCTATGGTTGGGATATCAGCAATTAAAATTGAGGAAGAAAGTTATTCCCAAGTCTCCCTTTTGAATGAGGTATGGAAACTATGAGTTCCTATTGATTCCCTTCAGACTCAATAATACTATGTGAATTATTATACATTTACTAAATATAGTCTTTAGAGATTACCTCGATAAATTTGTGGTAGTATTTATTGATGATATTAATATATATTCCAAGAGAAATGAGGAACATGAGGAGAATCTGAAAACTATGTTATAGAATTTTAAAAGGGATAATTTGTATGAAAATTACATTAAATGTGAGTTCAGGATGGAGGAAGTATCATTATTGGGGAATTTTATCACTAGAAAAGGGATATACGTGGATCCATCAAAGTCCAAGGAAATTGAAGAGTGTTCCATGCCAACATCATTAATAGAGATCCAAAGCACTCTAGGTCTATCTGAGTATTATTAACGATTTGGGAAGAACATTTGACAATTTTCAAACCCAATGACCAAGATTACATGGAAGGGGGTAATGTTTTTTCCAGACTTAGGAATGTGAATACTCTTTTAAAGAGTTGAAAAAGAGGATTATCCCTAGGGTAGTACTCACACTCCCAATGAGTGGAGAAGTTTTTTTGGTGTACAATGATATTTTAAAGAAGGTTTTATACAGTGTGATGATTCCAAATGATAAAGTGATAGTATGATCCTCAAAGATGCTGAAAATACATGAGAAAAACTATCCTATGCATGATCTGGAGTTGGTGGCTTTGATTTTTACATTAAAAATCTAGCACCCTTATCTCTATGGAGAGAAATGTGAGATATATACTTAACAAAAGAGTCTCAAATATATATTCACAAAGAAGGAGATTAATATGAAGTAGAAAAAATGGTTAGATCTCACTAAGGATTATGAATGCTCAATCTGCTACCATCTTGATAAGGAAAACAAGGTGGTGGATTCTCTATGTAGAAAGGATCATTCATCTTTTTCAATGATGAGAATTCAAAAGGATCTTATCTTCATAGATTTGAAGAGGATAGACTTGGGAATAATTATGGTAAGAACATCATCAATCCTTTCTGAATTTATTTCTCAACCATCCATCATAGATAAAATAAATTATTCTCAATTAAAATATATGGAAATTCAGAAAAGGATGTAATCCATTAGAAATGGTAAATCCTCTGGTGATATGATTGATTAGAAAGTAGTTGTATGATTTGGGTCACAATTATGTGTACCATCCGATCCATATAAAAAGAATGAGATTTTGAATTATGAACATAGCTCAACCATCTCTATTCACCCAAGGATCACAATGATTTATTGATATTTCTAATAGAACTTTTTGTGGGAAAATATAAAGAAGAGATTTCTATTTATACATTAATGTTCCTAGTATGTCAACAAATTACGGCTTAATGAAATAAGTCTAAGGAGATGATGCAACCACTACCCATACAAAAATAGAAGTGGGATATAATGGTTGTGGAATTTGTCACTATAATTTTAAGGACATACAAAGGAAAAAATTCTATATGGGTCATTATGGATCGTCTTAGAAAGACTAATCACTTAACAACGATTCAATAAGACATCTCATTGGATCAACTTGCACAGATATATATCAATGAAGTGGTAAGGTTGCATCTAATTCCACTATTTATTATATCTGAATGATATATGAGATTCACCTTAATGTTTTAGAAATTTCATCTACATTCTCTAAGAACTAAACTAAAAATCAATATGGCATATCATCCTCAAATAGATGAAAAATATAAGAAAAATATTTAGACACTAGAAGACATGTTAAGAGCATTATCTATGGACTTAAATAGATGATGGAAACAACATATTCCACTGTTTGAAATCTACTACAACAATATTTTCTAATTGAGCATCTGAATGGACCCATATGAAGCCCTTTATGGGAAAAGGTTCCTAACACTGGTGTGCAGGGATAAAGTCGTGAGTGTAAGTGGCTAGGACTTGAAATTGTTGAAGATATGGTGGATAAGGTGAAAACTGTTCAGCAAGATATCATGTCAGCCCAAAGTAATAGAATAATTATGCGGACAATAGTTGATGGGATGACGAGTTCAAAGTTTATGAGATGATATTTCTACACATATCTCCATGGAATAAGTTCATGAGGTTTGGGAAGAAAGAAAAGCAAAGTCCCAGGTACATTGGACCCTTTGAGATTCTTGATCATGCTAGGGATGTGGCCTATCGAATGCCACTTCCACCAACTATGTCGAAAGTACACGACGTCTTCCATGTATCCCACTTAAATAATTACATACCATATCCATCACAGGTACTATCTTCAAAGGTGGTACAGTTGGAGAATGATCTCTTTTATGAGGAGCATCTAGTGAATATCTTGGATCATAGAGATAATTTTCTATGTAACAAGAATAATCACAAGTTCAAAGTACTATACTGGAACTATAAGTAAGAAGGTGAGGCATGGGATCTGGAGGAGGGAATTAAAGAAAAGTAATTGCACCAGTTTATTGCTTAGAATGTAAAATGAAATTTTGACAGGGAAAATTAATAAGTGGTGAATATTGTAATGACCCAATGTTTTATTAATGAAAATTACCTTCATATAATTATTTCATATAATCACATGATATAATGAGATAATTAAATACTAAGTACTATCTGAAATTTAAACATAATATTATCACTTTTGGGTTTTGAATATCAAAAATATGATATACACAGTTGTGTTTGGGGAGATTTTTTGGGTCTGATGGTACAAACATAATTTTTTGTTAATAGTATCATACCCTTATGAATAGTAGATTACCCTTATGAATATTAATATGACCCTTATAAATAGTAAATATTCCAAAAGAATTGTAACCTCACCCATGAATGTATAAATAAATTTCAGGCATGTAATCTACGATAATATGACTATAGTAAAAGTATTGGTATTTTTGAAATTCATAAAAATTAATTACAACTAAATAATTAATTTAAAATAAATTTTATTTTTTTAAAAGGTTTTCATAAATTAAAAATTTTATTTCGTTCTATTTTAATATAATTTTATAAGACCTAATGTAATTGTGGGATGCATTATTAAATCAATTGTAGTTTTAAAATCCGCATTTTTCAAATAAATTATGATTTTGAAAAAAAATTAAATTAATCATATTTAAAAAATTATTTTTGAAAAATGGAGTTTTTTTTTGATTCTACACATCTAAAAATACTTGGGGTGATGTTTTTGGGTTTTTTCTGAAATACATGGATTTTTGAAGAATCGAAAATTACAGTAATTTACTATATTTATATATTATATGTTAAATACACTATTTATTGAGTCACGGATGATGTAAAGACCATGGGTTCGAACACATATGCACATATTACTTTTTGTGGTCATATAATCATAATTATTTCTTATCTTATAGAGAAATAAAAACTGATGTTTAAAATATTAAAAAAACCCTCCTCCCCTTCACTATAAAAACCGCACACTCCCCTCTTATCTTCACTCTTATCAATCCTCATGCCTTCTCAAAATTCTACACAAATATATCCCTAATATCCCCCTCCCCCATTTCCAACATCCCTTGGTCTCCTAAAAAGAACAAATCCTATCACCTTAAGAGGCTCTCAAGGATGATTAAATCCAGAGGTAAATTCCTCCTTTCTTTTATTTCAATTTATTTTTATATTCCTTTGTTCTATTTTCTTTCCAAACCTATCCTCATGAAAATGGTATTAAAAATAAAATACCATACATGTACTGGAATGTTGTTTTTTTAAGGGATAATTCATTATCATCTAGATTTTCCCCATCATTTATACGAATGAAACGAAAAACATCGTCCGAGATGTGTTAATATTATAATTCAATGATGACGGTTTAGAAATTTCTATTTCCTTCTCCCATTCTGGTCATGAAACCATTTTTGGTTGGACTAGACTATTAATAATTTAATTTATCATATGTAATGTTTATAATCATTTTGAACACATGATGTAATATAATAATACAAAACAAGTTAATTATGGTAAAAAATGCCAAATTAATCCAAGTGTTTATCCTTAATGTTTTATATAATGATTCACCTACACTCTAAATAAACAAATTAATTTTTAAGCCATATAATATTATGTATGATCAATAATTTCATAAAACTTCCTTTCTGTACAACCATTTTCATCCTACAAGTTTTTAAAAACACAAATAAAAGTTATGCAATCATTAAAACCAAGGTGGAAAATGCTCCCAAAAAATGAAGGTGATCCTCTTTACTCATCGAAAAGGAAATGGATGAACTTAATAAGGTTATAATAAATCAATAACCTGTATTAGAGGTTTTGGAATAATTAATTAAGGAACTTAATTTGATTATTCATATAATTAAGATCAAGCGAAGAACACCATTGGACTTAAGGTAAGGGATCCTCTTTTTCTCACATTTATTCAAGAATCTCCTCTATGTAATGTAATTTTATGTGTAGTTAATAATGATAGTGTAACACCCCAAGCTTCCACGGTACGGTTCAATTTTAATAATACAGAAGCGTTTGTTGTACGCAAATTTGAGTTCTAACACACACCACAACCAATCAAACAAGCCACTATGAATAGTAATACCCACTTTTTGAAATTTCATAAATTTTATCTTTCAAAATGGACTTCATTTTTGTATTTGGAATTTAAAAATTATCTTAGGGTGAATTTTTGGTATTTTTCTGAAAACATTAAATTTTTTATGAATGGTGAAAAAACACGGAGTTATAGTTTAAAATGGAATTTTTATTCAAATTATTATTTATTTTATTTAAATATAAGTAAGGTAAAAATAGATACATAATACATATATCTGTTCAATTAAATTCATTGTAGTTAGTTTAGAATAATTTTAGATATATAACATTTTTATGGAAATTTTCACAGTCTTTTACCCACCTTCTAGAAGGATTTGGAAATTCACATAAAACTTAATTTTATCACTTCTGTGAGTGGAATTTCGAAAATCTGAGAGACATAGTTAAAATCATGTAGTAAAATGTTGTTCAATAGGATAAAAATAATTTATGGTGAATAGTAACTTTTTACTTTTATTTACCACGGTTAAAAGTAAATAGGGTAATTATAGGTAAAAATGATATTAATATTACACTAACACATTTCCAAATTCTATTGGACTAGTTTATATCAACCAAAAACAACATTAGGAATAAAATATTATCATTTAGGTCTACTTGGATTAGATTAGGACATTTATTATTATTTAATTCAAATAAGAGTTAAAAGAGTTAAAATCAAGGTTTAATTACTAAAACATTTTTAATATAAGGTTATTCATAAGATAAATTCGATTTTAAATATTCATTAGAAATCTAAGAGGATTTTCTACATAATGGTATTTTACTTATAATTTTTATACATTAAATAATTTAATTTATTTATGACAAAATGGAGATGCAGTAATTACCTAATTAATGAAATATTAAAATAATTGATATTATAAATATCCAAATAAAACTAATTTGAGACATTTTATTACTTCTAATAATATTCTAGGTTAATATGACATATTAGCACTGGTTATATAAATTTGTTTCTAAGAAATAATCCTGTTATGAAATTATCAAAAACAAAATACCCAATAGTGTCAAAATTGACATTAATGAGTTTTAAAAACAAATATTATATTATTAATTGATATTATATTCCAAAAAATATAAGGTTAAGAAAAAGGATTTATATAATTATAGGTGTATCATTAATAGACCACTTCGGGGTCCCTTGGAGGTATATACTATGTTTATTAACTATAAATATAAAAATAAAAAGAGACATGGTAAATGTCAAACTATTTAACTAAGAGTTAAATATAAATGATAAGGTTAATATAGTGACCCAAACCCATCTAAAATCTATTGTTTGAAAGTATTTCGACCCATACCCATCGTAACCTTTAAATAATCCACTTTGGAGACATTATAAAACGAATATAAATTTATTATAAAAGAATATTTCTAGCTTTTCCAAAGGTGCCCCTCAGCCCTCTTATAAAAGGGAACTCCCCCTTCTCTCTAATTCACAGCTTCAAAGCCTTTTGGTTCGGAAAAACCCTACCCAAATATTATTTCAACTTCCCTCAGTTAAACCTAGAGATCTTAGTTCGATCAGAAAGCCATGAAGAGGTACTTTTTTCACCACCCTCTTCCAAGTTCCTTTCTTCTTCAACATCTTCTTTCTTTGTTATTTCCATTATAAAATAATAACTCTAGTATATTTTATATATTGTGATGTTATTATAAATATGGTACAACTATATTCAGTATTATATCCATCCATTGAATGACATGTCACCATACGTCCGTACGTACGGCTGACCGTCTCCACGTCGTGGTGTAATTATTATTCAAAACATTATTATTTGGATGGGTATGATAATGATGTGTAATTGAATAAATTAATATATATAACATAATAATTATTCTTTATATATGATATACCATCCAATTATATATTATTTTAATATCAAAAGGGTGATATTGTCGCTCGTGCATACATACGGACTACTGTCTCCACGAATGCGATGAGATTCATTCCTCATCGTATACATTCAAGAAAAAATTTCATTTGATGACTAAAAATAATTTTTATAGACATGATATAAAAATTTATATGAATAATATACCTCCCATCCATAACAAAAATTTCTCACATAGAAATGAATATAATGGAAAACGAATCCGTTAACACCTGAAATGATGATGATAATAAGATATTATTAACAAGTCAATGTTAAATGTTCATATATGATATCATATTAATTTATATTATTCTTGTATAATTTAATTAAAATTATTTCACAATTATACAGGAGGTTAACCTACCCTCAACCAAGGAAATATACAAGGTAAGGGTTTATTTCACAATCTCTTCATTATCTAAGGTTGTTTATACGTAAGTATCTATTGGAACCCCTTTATCATCCACATCCAAGTTTTTTAAAAATTTATTTCATATCATTATTACTATCATATTTACTATGGGTTAAAGTCATTTATACCCTTTTTTTAATTTATATAGGAAGTTCATAAAGTAATCTTTCTGTCGTTTTTCAATCAAGGTCCTTTTTAACCCTTTTGACAGAATTAAGGTAAGAATGTATTTTTTTAACTTATAGGGCAGGTGTGGCTATTTTCCAACAATATAAAATTTTCAAATCTTCCCTTAAAAGCTTATAATAATATTTTCAAATTAAATTTTTTCTTTTATAATTAGGTGACCTTTAAATGATTTAAAAAAAGAGATATTTCTCTCAAATAGATTTGATTTCATCTATGTCAACATCATTTGATGGATTTTAAGATTATTTGAAGTTTATTTATTATGATACAATACATCTATATTGTATTGAAGGTTTTGTGATATTTTTGACTGTGGATGAGTTATTTTTACACCATTCATGGTTTATGGAGAAAGTGTTGACATTTTGTAATCTAGTTTTAATATGAATGTTTATGTTATGTTTAAACGTGTTCATATGAGGAAATCATTGGACTTAATAAGTGACGGGTGTATCCTGCTATAGCTCTTCGATGCATCGGTAGTTCTTATGTGACAAACTAGTGTGTTGGGACAAGGCCTTGAAAAATCTTATTTGTAGTCTTGGAATAAGGCCTTGACTATGTGGTTGTGATAGTTTAGCATTATGCATTCCATCATTATGAAAGTGGTTATTGATATTTCATGTGATTATTCGACTAGTAGAATATCCAAGTGAATAAGTAAATGGAATTATTTTATTTTATTTCTACCATATTATATAGAATTTCATGTTTAAAAAGTCTTTTTTTAATTATACACATCCATAAATATTTATGCCTATTTATTAATGTTTCCGCTATATTGTTGTCCTTACAGGGAATCTGAGCTCACCCCTTTCTATGTTTTATTTTTCCCAGTATGTGATGAAATATTTTATGAATGACCATAAGGGATAGTATAAGGGGATATGAGTGTGGATACAAGCTGTTGTTGTATTTTTCACTTAATGATGTAATGTAACCTTTATGAATGTATCTATTGATTCCAAGGCTACTAATCTAATCGGTCTTTCAAGACTTTATCTTTTTTTATCATGCCAATGTTATGTAATAATGCACCAACTCTGGGTAACTAGATTCAGGGCGTTACAGTTGGTATCAGATAAATTTTAGTACAAACCTTGGAAACTCGATCTAGATAAACTCTGATTAGAGCGCATAACCCTAAGATAGACGTTGAGGGTTAGTATTGAAGAACTTCCTAGAATTTTGGTATTGTAGAGATTTTGTGAGTTTTACAAGCTATAAATCCCTTTCTGGATAAGATCTGCAAGAGGCAGATCTGACACAGATGTACCAAGCGGTAAAACCCAAAAACACCGCTTTGAGCTAGACTTGAACGTGAACTGGTACACGACAATGGGCTTTGCTGCACTCTTAGTTACGACACTCCTGGGGGATATGCTTAGGATAATTATCATCTTCTTTATAAACCATTATGAAGGGTTTATGAGTATATACTTCCTCAAAGAAAAAAATTTTATGGTTAAGGATTATATCCATAAAATGTTCAATTTATGTTAAGTGTTTTACAAGTTTGGATTTATGTATTTTGATTCATAAACTAACCTAGTGTATGACATTGCTTAAAAATGGAGTCCAGTGGACGAAATGGAAACCGTATCAATGTACACACACCATATAGGGATTTCCCTCATGCCCAAGATAATTCTAGTGGAGCAGGTTATGGAACTGGTGCTGATCAGCAAATCACTATACTGGGACAACTCACTCAAGTTATGAATAATAATGATACCCGTATGGAGCACCATGATCTGCAGTGTGGACGATCAGTGTTAGACCGCTTCATGAGGAAACAACTACCAACATTAAATGGGATTAAAAATCTCTTAGTAGCTGAGAAATGGTTAAATTTCTTAGAAAAAATAATCCATTCCTTGGGGATTAGTGAAAGATAAAAAGTTATCATGGCAGTTTACCGCCTCACTAGAGATGCTGATCAATGGTGGTTATTGATTCAAAACACAAAGGAGAAGGATTAAGTATCAAATACTGAATGGAGGGAGTTCAAATAGATTTTCTTTGAAAAATACTTTCCTTATGACCACCGAGAAGATATCAAAAGGCAATTTCTGAGTCTGAGACAAAAGAAGGATTGAATGTAGCAAAGTATGAGGATAACTTTACACGGTTAGAAAGGTATGCTGGTGATTATATACGTAACCCAAGAAGTAAGATTGATCATTTCTTTGATGGGTTAAAACCATTTCTTTTTCAAGAATTATTGTCACAATCCTTCTCGTTGTACGAAGATATAGTCTCTTGTGGTATCAAGACAGAAAAATAATTCTCTAAGTCATACAACTTTAAAGAAAAGTAAGAGAATAAGAGATCTGCTGATCACTCTAGAAATGTAAATAAAGGGAAGAAGGGAAAAGTTTATTATCCATACTACAGTAAATGTGGGAAGAAACACCCCTTTACTTTCTTAAATGGATTGGGAGTCTGTTACAAGTGTGGTGAAAAAGTCCACCAAGGTCATGACTGCAAGGGGACGAAAGAAGCTACTGATGTTCAATGCTACAACTACAGGGAGACGGGACATTATGAAAATGAATGTCTAAAGCATTACGGGAACTTACCTCAGAAAAGTCCAAGGGATCAATTCCAAGCTTATGTTATCACTACTACTGAGGTAAAAGCTCCGAAAGACATGGCAGTTGTTAATTTAATGGTTTCCTCAAGTTTAGAAAATGCATTATTTGATTCTAGATGATCACATCGTTTCATATTTTCCCATTTTTCAAAGAAAATTAGATATTTCCAATTTGATTTAACAAGGGAGTTGTTAGTTAAAACTCCTAATGGAAGTATCATTGCTTCAAATTTCTATGGATCCAACACTATTAGGGCATAGAATTGTTCTTTATCTGCTGATCTCATCGACATACCCATGATTGATTTTGATATAATCCTTGGTATGGATTGGATTTTGGACCATGATGAGAATATTTATTGTAAGAAGAAGGAGGTTACATTTTTTGATGATGATGATAAGGAACACCTTATCTTTAGAGCATAATCGTCACCACCTAATTCTTATCAAGATCCACCCCCAGTAGCTCAACTAAATTCAACTATCCGGGAGGAAGAGAATGAAATAACTATAGGTGAGGAAATGAATATTCAAATAGGGGATGTACCTGTTGTGAAAGAATATGTTGATTTGTTTCCAAAAGATTTACCTGGACATCCTCCAGAACGAGAAATTGAGTTTTCTATTGATTTAATTTCTGGATCAAGGCCCATATCGAAGACCCCTTATAGAATGTCCATTGTGGAATTAGTTGAACTAAAGAAACAACTAGAGGAATTGTGTAATAGGGTATTTATTCTCCCTAGTGTTTCTCCATGGGGTTCCCCTGTTCTTTTTGTTAAGAAGAAAGATGGATATATGAGGTTATGTATCGACTACAGAGAAATCAATGATATAACAATAAATAACAAGTATCCCCTACTTCGCTTTGATGGTTTATTTGACCAATGACATAGAGCTCAATACTTTTCAAAGATTGACCTTCGATCTGGATACCATCAGTTGTGTGTGAAGAAGGAAGACATTCCGAAAACAGCATTTCGAACCAGGTGTGGGCATTATGAGTGTATAGTAATGCCTTTTGGGCTGACTAATGCACCATCTGTTTTCAGGGATCTAATGAACAGAGTTTTCATTTAATATCTCGATGATTTTGTAGTGGTATTTATTGATTATATCTTGGTATATTCCAAATGCTAAGAATTCCATGAAAATCACTTGCGCATTATCATGAAGACTCCTAGAAGACATGAATTATATGGGATGTTTAGCAAGTGTGAATTCTGGATTTAGGAGATCTCATTTCATGGCCATATTGTCTCTAAGGATGGAATATTTTTTTATCCTTCTAAGAACAAGGAAATCCATGAATGACCATCCTCGACGAGTATAACTAAGGTACGTAGTTTTATTGGTTTAGCAGGTTATTATCGGTGTTTGGTCCAGAATTTTGCCCGATTGGCTAACCCATTAATGAATCTCACACATAAAGTGGTTAAATTTGTTTTGAAAACAGAGTGTGAAGAATGTTTTGAAGAACTGAATAGAATATTAGTCAATGATCTTATATTGACTCTACCATTGGGGGATGATGGGTTCGTTATTTATAGTGATGTATTGATGAAAGGACTTGGTTATGTCCTTATACAGAATGATAAAGTTATTTTCTATGCAACATGAGAGCTGAAAATTCATGAGTAAAACTGTAATACTCAGGATCTTGATTTAGTAGTTGTAATATTTTCCTTGAATATTTGGAGACACTACCTCTATAGTGAAAAATGTGAGATATATACCGATCACAAGAGTTTGAAAAAAAATTTATCATAGAAAGAACTCAACATGAGGCAAAGGCGATGGCTTGAACTACTTAAGGATTATGATTGCATGATACACTACCACCCGGGGAAGGAAAATAAGGTGGCAGATGCTTTGAGTAGAAAAGATCATGGAGTTTTGAACAATATGATAGGTTAGAGGGATCCTATTTTCATGGATCTAGTAATGATGGATATGGGAATAACCATGGAAGGTGAAACATCAATGATTATTCAAATGGTTTCCAAACCATCATTACTAGAAAGGATAAAGAGTTCTCAAAACGATGATAAAAAGTTTCAAAAGAAGATTAAATCTGTGAATGATGGGGGATTGAGTGACTTTGTGTATGAAGATGGAATTTTGAAGTTTGGGATGACACTTTTTGTTACCGATATACCAGATATAAAAGGGAATTGTTGGATGAAGCTCATAGTTCCACATTCTCTATACACCCTGGGAGCACCAAAATGTATAGGGATTTGAAGGAACATTTTTTTTGGGAAAACATGAAGAAGGATATTTTTGATTTTGTGTCAAGATATATGGTTTGTCAACAAGTGAAAGATGGAAGGAAACAGCCTGGAGGAGTCATGCAACCTCTTCCCATACCTGAGTGGAAAAGGGGTAATATCACGATGGATTTTGTCATGGGACTACCAAAGACTCCTAGAAGGAACAATGAAATATGGTTCATTGTTGATCGTCTTACCGAGTCAGCACATTTTCTTGCTATAAGGGAAGATTTACCACTTGAACGTCTAGAAAGGCTATATATTAATGAATTCGTGAGACTTCATGGAGTACCTCTATCGAATGTTTCTAATCGTGATTCCTATTTTACTTCAAGATTCTGGAAGATTCTTCAGAAGGCATTGGATAATGAACTTCGTTTGAGCACTGCCTACAACCCTCAAACAGATGGACAGTCAGAACGGACTATTAAAACCTTGGAAGACCTGTTTATATCTTTCTCACTTGACATTCAGGATATGTCGGATCAATATTTACATATGTTATAATTTTCCTATAACAATAGCTTCCATTCAAGTATTCAGATGGCACCATATGAAGTGTTATACGGAAAGAGATGTCGCACACCAACCTGTTGGGATGACGTTGGGGAAAAAAACTTGTAGGCCCAAAACTAGTGGAGGAAACGATGGAAAAGGTAAAGGTAATCCAAAACCACATCAAAGGAGGTCAAAGTAGGCAGAAGAGCAATGCTGATAACCCAATTAAGGATTTGGTATTTCATGTAGGAGATCATTTTTTCTTGAAGGTATCTCCTTAGAAGGGAGTTATACATTTCGGTATGAAGGGAAAATTGAGTCCCTGGTACATCAGACCCTTTGAAATTCTAGAACGAATTGGGGTTGTAGCTTACCATTTGGAAATGCCTCCAAGTCTCTCCAAAGTTTAAAATGTTTTCCACATATCACTGTTGAGAAAATACATGTCTGACCCAATGCATGTACTCACTTATGAGGAATTAGAACTGGAACCTGATCTGTCTTACTGCGAAGAGCCCGTCAGGATTCTTGTTACAAGAGAACAAGTGCTGAGAAACCAGACGACTCGTCTAGTAAAATTTTTATGGAGAAACCAAAAGATGGAAGAGGAAATGTGGGAACCCAAGGAACATATGATGAAGATCCACCAGAGTCTTTTCATGCAGTATTATTCTAGAAATTTCGAGGATAAAATTATTTGGAGGAGCGAAGAATATAACCCCCAAGCTTCCACGGTACGCATCCCTTTGAATAATTCAATAGCGTGTTTTGTACACAACTTCGAGTTCTAACACACACCGCAACCAATCAAACTAGCCGGTATGAATAGTAATACCAAATTTTTGAAATTTTCTAAATTTTATCTTTCAAAATGGACTCCATTTTTGGATTCATAATACCGAAATTATCTTAGGGTGAATTTTTGGTATTTTTCTGAAAACATTCAGTTTTTGATGAATAGTGAAAAACCACTGAGTTATAATTTAAAACCAAATTGTTGTTCAAATAATTATTTATTCTATCTAAATTTAAATAAGTTCAAAATAGATACATAGTACTTATATATGTTCAATGTAATTCATTGGAGTTAATTTAGAAAAAATTTAGATATATAAAAATTTTATGGAAATTTTCACAGTCTTTTACCCAGCTCCTAGAAGGATTTTGAAATTCACATAAAACATAATTTTACCACTTCTGTGAGTGAAATTTCAAAAATACGAGAGACATGGTTAATATCAAGTATTAAAATGTGGTTCAATAAGATAAAAATAATTTTTGGTGAATAGTAACTATTTTCTTTTATTTACCACGGCTAATAGTAAATATGGTAATTAAGGGTAAACATGATATTAATATTACCCTAGAACATTTATTAATTCTATTGAACAACTGTATCTTGACCAAAAACAACCTTATGAATAAAATATTATCATTTAGGTCCACTTGGATTAGATTAGGACATTTTTTATTTTTTAATTCAAAGAAGAGTTAAAAGAGTAAAAATCGGTGTTTAATAACTAAAACATTTTTAATATAGGGTTATACATAAGATAAATTTGATTATAAATATTCAATAAAAAGATAAAAAGAGTTCCAAAATAATTTTATTTTATTTATAATTTTTAGACATTAATAAATTTAATTTATTTATGACACAATGGTGATGCAGTAATTAACTAATTAATGAAATATTAAAATAATTGATATTATAAATATAAAAATAAATATAATTTGAGACTTTTTATGAATTCCACTAATTTTATAGGTTAATATGACATATTATTACTGTTTATATAAATAATTTTCAATGTAATAATGCTGTTATTAAATTATCAAAAACAAAATACCCAATAGTGTCAAAATTGACAAAAAAGAGTTTTTAAAACAAATATTATATTATTAATTGATATTATATTCCTAAAAATATAAGGTTCTACCAAAGGACTTATATAATTATAGGTGTATCATTAATGGAACACTTGAGGGTCTCTTAGAGACATATAGTATGTTTATTAACTATATAATATAAAACACAAAGAGACATGGTAAATATCAAACTATTTAACTAAGAGGTAAATATAAATGATAAGGTTAATATAGTGACACAAACCTGTCTAAAATGTATTTGTTGAAAGTATTTCGACCCATACCCACCATAAACTTTAAATAATCCACTTTTCTTCCATTAGAAACCGAATATGAATTTATTATAAAATAATATTTCTAGCTTTTCCAAAGGTGCCCCTCACCCCTCTTAGAAAAGGGCACTCACCCTTCTCTCTAATTAAACCCTTCAAAGCCTTTTGGTTCGGCCAACCCCTTCCCAAATATTCTTTAAAAATCCATCAATTCAACCTAGAAGAATTATTTTGATCATAAAACCAACCTAAGGTGCCCTTTTGATCAAATAAAAATGAAGAACCCGTAGAAGAGGTAATGTTTTCACAGCCCTCTTTCAAATTCCTTTATTCTTCAACTTCTTCTTTCTTTGTTATTTCCATTATAAAATAATAACACCAGTATCTTTTATATATTTTTATGTTATTATAAATATGGTAAAACCATATTAAGTATTCTATCCATCCTTTGAATGACATGTCACCATACGTGCGTACGTATGGCTTATCGTCTCCACGTCGTGGTGTAATTGTTATTCAAAACATTACTATTTGGATGGGTATGATAATGATGTGTAATTGATGTAAATAATAAATATAACATGATAATGATTATTTATATATTATATACCATCCAATTATATATTATTTTAATATCAAAACAATGATATTGTCACTCGTGCGTCTGTACGGACTACCATCTCCACAAACGCGATGAGAATCATTCCCCATTGTATTCATTCAAGACTAAATTAAATTTGATGATTAAAAATAATTTTTAGAGAAATTATATCATCTTATATATGAATAATATGCATCCCATCCATAACAAATATGTAACACATAAAAAATAATATAATGGAAAATGAATCCGTTAACACCCGAAATGATGATAATACTAAGATATTATTAAAAAATCAATGTTAAAAGATCAAATATGATATCATATTAACGTATATGATTAATCTATAATTTAATAACAATTATTTCCCCATTATACAGTAGTTTAACCTACCCTTAACCAAGGAAAAGTACATGGTAAGGGATTATTTCACAATCTCTTCATTATCCGAGGTTGTTTATACATATATATCTACTGGGACCTCTTAATCATCCACATCCATGTTTCTTAAAAATGTATTTCAAAACATTCTTACTATTTTATAGACTATGTTTTGAAGTAATTTATACCCATGTTTGACTTTTTATAAGAAGTTCATAATGGAATCTTTCTGTCGTTTTCTGAACAAGGTCCTTTTTAACATTTTCGATAGAATTAAGGTAAGAATTTCTTTTTTTAACTTATGCGGCGAGTGTGTCTATTTTCTGCCCTTATAAAATCATATAATCTTCCCTTAAAATCTAATAAGAATATTTTCAAAGTCTATGTTTTATTTTATAATTATGTGACTTTTAAATGATTTAAAAAAAAGAGAGATATTTCTCTCAAATAGTTTTGATTTCATCAATGTCAACATCCTTTGAATGATTTTAAGCTTATTTAATGATTATTTATTATGATACAAAACTTACATATTGTATTGATGGTTTTTTGATATGTTTGACTATAGATGAGTTATTTTTATTCCATTCATGGTTTAAGGAGAAAGTATTTACATTTTTTATGCTAGTTTTAATATGAATGATTATGTCATGTTTAAACCTGTTCATATGAGGAATGCATTGGACTTAATAAGTGATGGGTGGAGCCCACTATTGCTCCTCGATGCATCGGTAGGTCTCATGAGACAAACTAGTGTCTTGGAACAATGCCTTAACAAAATATTATTTGTATTCTTGGCACAAGGCCTTGACTATGTGGTTATGATAGTATGGCATTATGCATTCCATCATTATAAAACTGGTTATTGATATTGCATGTGATTATTCAACTAGTAGAATATCCATGCAAATAATTAAATGGAATTATTTCATTTTACTTATTCCATATTAAGCTGAAGTTCAAGTTTAAAAAGGCTTTTGTTTTAGTTATACACTACCTTAAATGTTTATGCCTATTTATGAAAGTTTCCTCTATATTGTTATCCTTACTGGGCATCTGAGGTCACCCCTTTCTATGTTTTATTTTTCCCAGGATATGAAGAAGTATTTTATGAATGACCTGCAGGGATAGTATAAGGGGATATGACTGTGGATACAATATGTTGTTGTAGTTTTCACTTTATGATGTAGTTTAACCTTTATGAATATATCTAGTGAATCCAAAGCAACTAAACTAATCAGTCTTTCAATACCTGAGCTTTTGTGATCATTCCAATGTTATGTAATAATGCACCAACTCTGGGTAAATGGGGTCGGGGCGTTATAGATAGGGTATGATTTATCACCTCCTAAATACCTCCATCATTATTTATAAAAGAATATAAACTAATTTCTCTATTATTAAGAAATCATAATTACATCTAGTACAATACCGAAAATCTGTTAGGGGTTTTACCCGAACCTCCAACATTCCTTCGAGTTGGTCAATATTTCTTTTTATCCAAATGATGTTGTATTTTATATTTTTTATGTAAAAATTCTACATACAATTTATATTCTCCAAAATATTGTTTCAATATACATACCTCATTCTCTTTTAGGTATATACTCATTTAAAAATGTTTCACTCCCCAATAATTCCCGATATGCCAACCCATTTTAAGTGAAATTCCCAAAATTAATACCACTTTCAAGTACACTATACTGTATATGTCTAAGAAACTATTATATTTATAAATAAACTCTTTTTATTATCAAGAACGTCTAGGTTCACTTTATATTCTATATAAAATATTACTCTCTTTTCTATTTTAAATGCTTGTTAGTATTACATTTAAAACCTCACTAAAATGTTTTAAATACTCTTCTTTCATGTTGTAGATTCTATTTGACATAACACTTCCATGTTATATGAATATTTTACCTTATTAATGTCCATGAATGTTTTAATTCATTTCTTTCAAGGACACTTGTATGATATGTCCTTTCATTATTCTTTATGACATGATTATGAAACCCATTTCCTTCTATGGGTACACTTAAGTTTATGTACGATTGATAATGTATGATTCCTTATGTGGGAAGCATATTCACGAACATGTTAAATTGGTGTTCCAAGATAGTGATCCAATTCACTGGGTAAATTTGAGTCTCATGAGATGTTATGTGCAATGATTTTGGCAGTTATCCTTAACTAATGTTACCATGTGCAACGGTCTTGGTGGTTAACCTTGACTTGTGCTCCTCTAAATGCAATAATCCTTGACTTATGCTAAAATAATGTTTTATCTTTCTTAAAAATTACTATGACACCAAGTTTGTATGATAAAATTTTTATATGTTATAATTTCACATGTTCCATTCCTTTTTATATAATTATTCCATTCCTTCTAACCCATGTGCTAAAGCATTATTACTATCCTTTACCCTAACTAGGATTTTAACTCATCCCATTGTTCATGTTATCCCCAGGTTACCCTATGAAGATGTATAAGAACAATGGAATATAAGATATCATTATGAAGATTAAATAAATATATATTTTTATAATGTTTGATTATGTACCTAGTATTCCAAGGAACTAGAATTTATGATCCTTGGCATGTAGTATGATGTTTTATTATGCCTAAAATCATGTAATGTTATATGTAAAAGGCTAGGGACATTGTATCATCAAATTTTATAGATAGGATCATATTCAAAAAAATAAAGTAAATTAGGATTGTAATATAAAGTATTCTTAAAATTGAGACAAGAGAAAGTAATTCACATATACATAAAACATAACATAGCTAACAATACATTGCTCTATTTTTTCTTCTTATATTTGAAACATTCATCAAGAATAAAATTTAAAAACCACATAATAAGAAAAATATATTTATAATATTATTTCATTATTATTTCATTAAACTATTTTATAAGAATTTAAAATCCATTGGTAATATATTTTTTTATTTTTTTGAGGTTTTCATAAAAAAACAAAAAATATAGGCCATAGTGAGAAGAATAAATAAGATATAAATAATCATTTAGAGTGGAAAATATTTTTTTTCAAAATCGTTTTAGTAAGAAAATGATTCCAACGATGATGTAAAAGAAAAAAATTACATAGAAAAACGAATGTAAAGATAATATAAAGCAAATTTATAAGGGTTTTATTTAAAATTTCGAAGATTAATAAAGAAAATAGAGAAGAAGAAAGAGTATAATATCATAAGGGAACATTGGGTTTGGGTGTCTGCATGTAGATTTTTTGATTTAATGTTATTGTATCCATAAATGTGTATAAATATATTGAAAATGTTTGAATAAAAAATAACTATATATAGTAAAATAAAATATTCATAATATTGTAGTAAAATATCATACAATATAATGGAGGAAGTTGGTGGGATATAATATAAGGAGAAGATATTGGGAAAAGAATAAACATCCCATTAGTATGGATTTTACTTATAATGATTAAAAATTTAGTAGATGAAGTTGATGATAATCAAAACATTATTCTTGATGTATACATATAATTTTATGTTATTTCAGAAAAAAATCATAATTATTAATTATTTTTTACTTTTTATTAAATATAAAATATTAAAAATTATTTTTTATATAATTTGTTCCCCTTTATTTTTTAATATTATTATAATGTTAATTTTATTATGAATTAGATAAATATTATCCAACAAATTATAGTTACAACACATATATATATTAAACAAAGTCAAGACTATGAATCATTTAAGGTTGTGATAAATATGGAATTAAAATTTCACATATATGCAGTAAAATAAAAAATAATTAGGATGTGTGAAAAGAATACAAGAGAAGAAATATATACACTAATGTTCCTAGAGTATCATCTAGTCAAACTAATAAGGGTTGAATAAATTAATACAAATTTTAAATAAATGCTACATCTTAAACATTTACCCACATTTTTATACAGGCCTCTATATTTTTTTCAATGTACAAATTTTTTATTCCATTCACTATTCAAAATCACACCATAAGAAATGAAAGAAAGTAAATATAGGAAAATAAAAGGTATTTATATATGGTTTCACTATTTTTTGTTATCAAAACATTTTTGGGGTAGTTAACATGGAGACTTAGATATTTATTAAAATATACAAGTGAATATAAATATGGTATCTCTTAATAAAAATTATTATTCCCTTAGAAGTATTTCAAATGACTCCTTATAGTTTTCAATAAATCCTTCCAAACACACTAATGAAAAAGAAATTGAAACTATAATGGATTTTAATACATCAAAATACCATGGTCTTATTCATCAATTAAACACACTAATAGAAAATAGATAATCTAATTATGTTCCATTCATTAAATTCTTGACAAGAAACTCCTATGAACATTAAGAAAAACATATAATGATGTCCTTCTTGAATAAAATATATACAATATGTCTATAAAAAATTGTTTTCGTCATGTACATAAATTCTCTAAACCTTATTAGTTTATCAATATATTTTGATCTTTTTCAATATTCTATGTATTCATATTATTTGTAAACTTCCTCCATTTTTATTTACAAGTTTATTTCCTATATCATAAAAATTATTCAATAAAAATGATCATAGAAACTATAATGTTGGGTTATCCATCTCTCATATACTTCTTAAAACTTTTATCAGCATGATATTAATGATTGAAAATTTTATGTAGGAAATTGCACATCAATATGTCAAGTTTTCATTTTATTTAATCCTTACCTTTTACAAATGATTGTCAAAAAATTTCAATGAAACTGAATGTAATATTTATCACTTTGAAAAAGCTTCTATAAAACATATAGACAATGATCTAAAAGGATTCCTAAAATATTCTCTTCAATCATGTCTCCATATTTTTGAATTTTATATTTTCAAATAAATATTTAAATAATCCCATATACAATGAATAAATTTAAATTTTCAGAGAAATATACCTAGAATCATCAAGTAGTATCTTATTCTTAGACTTTACATGTTATATGATTTCAGATATATCAAGTCCAGTAAATAAATCAATCACCCAATAACTTTGTATCAATAAATAATATGTGGATAAAATTTTTATATTCTGTGGGGGGGGGGGGTTGTTCGATTTCATCAACACTTTATTCGATTAATATACCACAAGAACTCACATTCTCCATTATCTTCTAACAATCATAAATTCTTATCAAGTCATCATTTAGTCATCTCATATTATAATAATGTATCCAAATGACTATTATAACATGAAATTACATTTTCAATAACATGTCTTAACATCATCATTTTTAATACATTATGACACACCAATATTCTAAAATAAGAACATAGTATTTTATTATGTGTATGAAATGCATCACCAAATGTAGAAACAAATATATTTTACTGATAATTTATGATATATTTACTTTTTAAAATAAAATTAATACATTTTATAGATTTCAATGAAAACTAAACTATGTCATCCTTTCTTTACTAAAAACAAATAGTATTTTTCATACCATGAATTTTACTTTGGAAAAATAATGCTATAAATATTATTCTGATAGTTATTATATAACAACCCAAACTTTTATCAATCAAATTCAGTTTTTTTTGAATAAAATGCCATATAATGTAACATGGTAATTGAAAACCAATTCAGTTTATTGATTTTATTATATATTTTCGAATTTAAAAGACAAATAATAATCATAACTATTGATAATATATATATTTAATGGTGATCATATGATCAGTATAAATATTGGGTTTCAATAAATCCTATTGGCATGGACAAATGAAGTGATGGACTCAATTGGTATGATCAAACCCTATGAAGACCATTTATCCAAGCATCCATGGGAGATAGAGTCACTGTAATTTTTTAATGAATATTCCAATGAAGAGATCCAATTTTTATTGGATAAGAGAAACCATTCACTGAGGAATTTCAAGCTCATCGAGATCACAAACCAATCCATGTATGCTTAACCACCCCATGAAAATCTCAAAAATACACACCTTACCCATTGAGAGTTTTCTAGTGTAAAAATATATATGTAACAATAACCAAATAATATGAATATGAATAGTTTATTTTCAATATAATAATAATATTACTTACTTATTTTTGTTGTTAGATTATAAATAATTTTAATTTTTATACGAGAAAATAGAAATTATATTTTTTTTATATTTGATTTCAAATAAGACATTCCTTTTGATGAAATAATAAATTGTAAAAATAAGTCATAATTTAACAAAAAATTGATAGTAAATAATATTTATTATTTCTAGTTGATATCAAAAAAATATACGAATTCGATAGTAATTTTTATAAGGGTTTGAATACTGTTATTGTCATAAAACCTAGTACTTCTCGGTAAATGTATATTCTTATTTTAAATAAGAGTATTCTAATATTTAGAAAAATATTTATATATAAAAAATTTAAATTTTTGAATCATAACATTGAAAATATCCAATGGTGAATTTTTCCTAATTTTATGATAAAATCAAATCTTCGTGTAAACAATAATTATGATATTAGTGTATGGTGTTTATTAACGTTACACCCCAATGATTTACAAATAAATTAAATATAAAATGTATTGCACAATACCCTAATTCTCTACAAAATAAAAAAATTACAACAGGACAATTATAAAATTTCCATTAAATATAACTTTTTTTACTTCTATGAATCGAATTTCAAAAAACGGACATACACATTTCAATCAGTAAGATATTTAGAATTTTATAGGATCAACTTAATTTTTTTCGGGAATAGTAACTTGTCCCTTTTTAATAGAAATATGACCCTTATGAACAGTACATTGGCCAACTGAATTGTAACTACACCCATGAATGTATAACTAAAATTTATGTATCTTATTAATGAAATTATGATATAATTATATCATAGTATAAGTAAATAAATTTTTTAGAAATTAGTAAATATGTATTAGTATTGTTATAAAACATAAATATTTATTTGAAATTTTATAACTAATATAATGATTAAGAATAAATTTTATTTTCATGAAATATAATCATATGTTAATTTTTGATGTCTTATTATCATAAGATAATTTTATGAGGCCATAGTTAATTTTTGGAAGTGTTATAAAATCGGTTATAATTTTTAAATTGGTATTTTTTTGAGTAAATGATGAATTTAATTAAAATTTAATAGTTCATATTAAGAATTTTTTTCACTAAAATAGAGTTAATTTTTAAATTATATATGTCTAAAAATGTTAAGGATTAATTTTTTGGATTTTTCTGATATATTTTATTTTTTTAATGAATAGTTAAAAATACAATTTTTAAGAAAATATGGTATTTTTTATGTGATAGACTAAAGATATATTTATGATAGAAAATTTATTACAAAAATTGAATAAATAAATAATTATTTTATAATAGATATTTTTTATATAAAACCAAAAATACATGTAAATTATATTTTTATTGAATAGTATAAAAGAACCATTGTCATTGTCGATGTAGTGAATGCACCGCACTAACAACGATAATTTGGTTCTTTAAAATAAATAATTAAGTGAAAAAAATTATTCTAACAACGTTTTTACAAATTAATATGTATAATGTATTTTTTCCGATAATTTATAATTTTATAGTTAGAATAATATTAATCTTGCCCAAATTTATTTGCAATGCTTGCACAGGGCATAAAAAGACAAAATAATGAATTTAAGAATTTTTTATCATGTATGTGAGGGAATATACATAATGAGGAAAATATAATTTTATTTTGAATGTAATTAAATTATGTTTACTGTAGTAATTTATTTTTAGTTCTAATTTATGATATAATTAACCTTAATTTTTATGCAATGTTGATGTAGTTCTTGTGCAAGAATAAAAATAATAAACAACCTATTTTTTTAATAATATGATAAAATTTTTTAAATGAACCATATATTGGATAAATTTTTTTATATAAGAATTGTTCTATGATTATAATGATTTTATTTTAATTTGAAACATTTTATACAATCATTAATAACTCTAAGGACTTTATAATATCCATATCAAAAGGAAGTCACAATATAATATTATGTGTTTCAATTAGTATAATATTTTACTGTACCGTTCACATTAGTGTTATTTAAAAATATATAGTTTATTTAATTCTAATAAATATATCTTATTCATGATATTTTATTTTTAATTTTGACGGAATAAATAGTTACCATAATTTCTTGATCAATTACAATGTAGTAATTATTTAATTAATGAACAAATCATGTTAATGTTAATAAAAATCATAATATAAATATACTTTGACATTTTTATGATAATCCATGATATATATTGATTAATATTATACTTCTAAGATATAATAAAAAAATTAATTTTAATTTTAAACTTTTTTTGTGTTTAAATTCATTGTTAGTAATAGTGGTTAATTTGATGTATATTATTTTTCATGATTGAAATAAATATTTAAATTATATAAGAATCAAAAAATATTTAAAAATTGTAAAAATGGTAATATTACCTAAAAAATGTAATCCCCTACAGTTTCTAGTCATTTTTTGAAGTCTTTTACCCAATTATAAATTTATAATATCTTTATAATTTGTGTAATTCATAAGATACCCCTCACATCACTTATAAAAGGAGGCTCCTTCCTTTAAAAACATTCATATCCTTGATACTAGATGCTTGAATATACTCTGAAAAATCACCTTATAATCTTCTCATTATATATTATAGTACTTTTAGTTTCTAAAAAAGTCCACTTCTAAGAGCCTAAGGATGTTCTCAAGGAGAGAAGATTCTAGAGGAATTATTCCTTTTTTCTTCTCTATTAAATTGTTTTTAAAATATAAAAAATCCTCACCTCTTAACAAAGGATTCGTTGAAATTAAAGTATAATATTTGTACTTGTAATTTTTTTTATGGTATATGTATCATAAAATCTCTTATTATCTTCATTTATTCTTGTATAATGAAATCGTCATCCATGTTGTGTGAATTCACCACATTGTGGATGATGAGTTTTCATCTCAAATTATCAGAATAAAAGGATCTTGTAATTCACATGTAATTTTTTAAATTGACATAAATATATATATATATATATGTATGTTATCAATTCTATATTATTTTCCCTTTTTATAAGGAATAATATCATAAAGCTTCCTTGGAAATAATGAAAAGAACGCACCTAAGACAATGGAAATTACAAAATATTGTTAATAGATGGGTGGAAAATGTTATAATAAGATTATGTAAGGTATTATAAACAGTATTTTAGTTATTTAATAAATTATTAACACAATTAAAAACATTATATAGGATGTTTGAACAAATTTTAAGGAAGTATAACCTAAGGTAACGAATATCTAAACTCAATTTTCATTCACTAAGTTAAACATCTATGTCATGGGAAATGTTTTTCCAAGAATATGTGTGACCATAATCTTATTATTTTATATTTCATATCCAATTATATCATGTGGATTTTTATTTTCACACATATTTATTTCATTTATTTATCCTCAATCTAATTATATGATCTTTGTAAGGGTTTTTTTCTTGAACTTTGGTTTTTATTCAGGTTATGCTTAATTTCTCTATACATCAATGTAATTATTCATTATTTTTCTATAATTCTTCAGAATTATATATATATATATTTTGTGTCTGTTTCTTAAGAATTTATATATTCAGAACATTTCAACATTATTTTATTGGATAATAAATATTTGACAAGGTTTCCTTCTCGATTTGTCCAAATAAGCTGTCCCGATTAAAGGGATTATCCCGAATTCTTACCCATTTTCAATTACACTACATAATTTATTTGAAGACATAATTATTTTTATAAAATCACAGATTTTATAATGAAAAATTATCTTGGATAATTTCTTGTTCAATGAAAAAACATTCTTTCCACTTTAAATTATCATTAATATTTTCCTTAAACATCACTAAAATGATTTATTTTTAATGTTTCTTAATAACTCTTATTACATGATTTCACATTAGTTGGACATAATTTAAGAATAAAATATAATTTCAATTTCCTTTCATTAAATTTTATAGGATATACATGTTTAAAATATATTTTTATTTTAAATAAAATTGAATTTCTATAAGAACTCATCATTCTAATGTAAAATGGGTTTTTATTATCTGACTTTTACTTATATGAGATACATGCCTTGTTCCACACTATTTACATGTCAGTGGTTTATATACTTCCCTTTGATATGTTAAATCATGAATTATATTATACCTTGATGTTTTTTGATTCATTTAATGTTAAGAGGTGTTATTATTTAAATGTTTAAAGGTGGTATGGAAAGTATTGCAACGTTTAAAGATTATTTTCTTAAAGAATTACTCAATGGTTTTATTAGAGTAATTTCATCTAGTATACTTTAAATTTGTATATGAAACTTAGATTTGAATATATAATTTTATTTTACATATGAGAAATGTATTAGACATATTATTTGATGGGTAGTTCCATCGATAGTGCCTTGATGCATCAGTAGGTCTCATGAGTAAAAAGAGAAATAGATTTTTTGCCAAGGCCTTAACTATTTAATTTCAGAAGTCTTGGAAAAAAACATGATGAAAGGATTATGATGTATGGAATATGTATTCCATCATTATTATATTACTAATTAATAAATTCTTTGGTTATTTGACTAGTAGAATAATTATGGTGATGTTTCATGTGATTATATATATGTAATTATTTATTCATCTTTTATTCAAGCCATATTATTCTCAACATTACGTTTTAATATAATGTGTGGTTATATATTCAACATACCTTATTTTTTGTGTTATATTTTTTTATTTCTTTAACATACAAAGAATCTGAGATCACCCCTTTAATATATTTCCTTTCCCTAGTATTTCAGGAGGTATATTATGAATGAAATAAAAAGTGAATATAAGATTCCATTGGTGTTATCAATGGACTTTCTATGTTGTTTTCCTTTCAAAAAATAATTTTTAGTTGATGTATATAATCTAATTTCTAGAAATGATAAATTGATTTGTCCTTTAATATTTTATTCTTTGTAATCATACTAATTTAATAAATTAAGGCACCGGTTTAGGGCCACTAGGGTCGGGGTAATTAAAGTTAGTATCAAATGAAATTTAACATAATCCTTGGAAACTAGATTTAGAAAAAAAATAGATTATATAATGTAACCCTAAGATATAATTTTAGGAAAAGTATATAATAACATCTTATATTTTTATTAAGGGTGAGATTATGTGGGTCTTCCATGAAAAACAATTATGTCTAGATACTACAAGTGAACATGGTTCTAGCATAGATGTATCTAGGGGTAACAACACTAATAGGGTTACCCAGGCCTGACTTAGGGTATCATGGTACAAGACAATGAGGAATAATTCACACTATGTTTGACATTCCTGGGGGATATGCTTATCATAATTCAAATTTTTATTACAAACCATTATGAAGGACTTTAATTTAAACATGTCCTCAAAAAATCCATATTTAGGATTATGAGGTTAAATGCACATAAATATTTTAATTTATGATAATTATTTCACTATTATTTGGATTTAACTTTTGTTTCATAATGTTATGGAATAATACTGTAACATCCCAAGTATGTAAGGAATAATAGATATTTTTATCTATGTCTATTAATGATTAAGATAGTGTTATAGAGGCTTAAAATGAAAATAAATACAATCTTATGCATGGAATACACTAATATTCTTACAAGATTGTTTTACTACCTTTTGATGGAAAACCATTTTTGAATCTATATTTTGACAATTTTATAAACTATTTTTGTCAAAATAAACTTATTCTTTATGATTGGGACATCAAAATTTACTTTGTGTGGATTTTTGGTATTTTTCTGACAATGTTCGTTTTTTAATGAATAGTGAAAAATATTGCATTTTACATTAAAACGGCTTTTTAATATAATTTATTTATATGATTAGATTATCTTTTGAATTGTTCTTAATGTGTAATATGAATATATTTTTACCATTTTATCCAATGGTGGTCATTGGAATCAATTTCACTTTGAAATTAGACTTAAACTGGTGTCAATCTTTTGATACTTATTGTTTTGTAAAAACACGCTATTTGCTATGGCAGCGGGAATTAATTATTAAATTAATTAATTTGACTTATATGTATTGAATTTTGTAAAATAGACTTCATTTTTGAATTCGGAATATCAAATATAGCTTAGGGTGAATTTTTGGTAATTTTCTGAAAAACTCCAATTTTTGATGAATAGTGAAACCACTAAGTGGTACTTATAAAGACTGATTTTCCGTTTAAATGAAATTTTGCCATCATTGTGTTTTGAATTTCAAAACTCTGACATACATGGTTGTCATTAAGAAGTAAAATGTGGTTCAATGAGATTATAATAATTTTTTTGGTGAATAGTAACTTATTAAGTTCTTAATCGCGATTAGTGGTAATTAGCGTTGTTTAAGGTATAAATAATGCTTTAATAAAATATGATGAGCTTGACACATGTACCAACCTAATTGGTTGTGTCATGGCCGACCAAGAAAAGCCATGGGTCATCTTGGGGACCCCATGGATCCACTTTGGTTGGGAAATGACATAAATTACTTTTTATTTAATGTAAAAGTAAAAATGACACAAACATAATATTGTTTACGAAAACAATTATTACATGGGGTTATAAAGATCATATTTTTTATTTTAAATAGTCATTGGAAAGATAAAAATATTTCCTACATCATAGTATTTTTTTTATAATTTTTAGACATTAAATAAATTAAATTATTTGTGACATAATAATTATGGAGTGATGACATCATTATTTGACGATTTAAATAAAATGGAAAGACAATGTAAAATCTATGAACTAAACATGGCCAAAACCAATTGTATGAGTGGATTTCGAACCCTTATCACCTTATCCACGAATTATATCAATGTGGGACCTTTTAAAACCGAAACACATTTTCAAATAATGTAATATTTCTTTACTTTCCAAAAGTGCCCCTCCTCTCCTCTTATAAAAGGCCCCCCACCTCTACCTCATTTCACACACTCCTCAAGCCTTTGTCTCGGCCAACCCCTGCCCATTTACTCTCTCCACATCCCTCTCCTCATCATAGAGGATTCCCTTTGGGCAGAATCCTTTCAAAGGAAGCCTTTAAGCTCAAATCAAAAGGAGTTACACTTTTAAAGGTAATTATTTCTCTCTTGTTCATTTGTTTTATTTTGCTTCTCCAACCCCCTAAACTCTTTTTATTTACTTCTTTTGTAACAACACCAGTATATTCAATATACTAGGATGTTGTTATATGATTTATTTGAGCTACACTCTCACACAACTACATCAAATGGTTAAAGAACGTACGGTTTCCGTGGATGGCGAAATTCTGCCTCCCGAAACAATGATTGTTCAATACTCATTTAACACCTTCAAAGGTGGCCATTATGATGTCACTATTTTTATATATGATATATAATATGTTTATGTTTTCCTTAAGCTTCTGTTTTTTCTCATTTTGGGAATACCTTTATGGTTTCCATTATGGGTAAACATGATATCTTCATTTTAGGAAGTGCGGACTACCGCCCCCTGAAAGTGATTTGATTCGTTAATACCATATGTGGGATGTGTAAAGGATAAAGTTAATGATATTATATATGTTATTATACTGTAATTATAATATACTCTTATATAATTATGATTCCATTCCAAAATACGAAATAGAAATGGAAGTAGCGTGCATGCGTACGTACGGCTTACCGTCTCCATGAACGGTGCATTTCATTTCTTACCTCTAAATGTGATGTAATATTATAAATACATGTATATGCTGAATATATATGATGTATATGTTATCCAAATAATTAATATCATTCTGGATATAATGAACCTTTGACCAAATTAACAACATGTAAGTGTAAGAAGTCTATTTTTGACTTAAGAACCAAATACCGACAAAATGAACATTATTAACTTAAATGATTACATGATGTATATAACATGGTATAAAAGGAATAATGAACTTGAAATAGGTTCTTAAGCAAGTAGAGATTAACTCAAGTTTATTATTCAGGAGATTAAAGAATGGTCGGGTCAAGTCGGATACGAGGTATGGGACTTCGTCTCAATCTCCTTTCTTTGAGGAATATTTTATTTTATACACAACTTTCTTTTATACGGTGTATAAACCTCTTTGAATTTTACATTTATTCAAAAGGAATATTTTTTATACGAAGAGTTTACTAAACGACAAAAGGGAATGTTTTTGTCGTACGTATGCGGCGACAACGACTTCTCCGCCGTCGTGACCGTTATTTGAGTTTCGGCTTCCTCTACAAGCCATACCTTCTTTTTTAAAAGAAAAATAAATACCATATTTTACTTTTCTTTTATGGAAAATGGTTTTCACAATGTTTTTGTGTTGTATTGATATCTTGTGATTGAAATGTGGAAATGTTATTTTTCCTTTATGCATGTTTTATGTGATTCAATTATGTTATGGTTCTTGGGCATTATTATGAAGACGGGTGGTTCCGTGATAAACTAAGGGCGGGTGAGCCCGATATAGCGCTCCAATGCATTGGGTAACGCGAAGGAGTGAAACGTTAAGGTTTATCCAAAGAGATTTAGGGAATATACTTTGATGGGTATTCCAAAGATAACCAAGAGGGTTACTCCCTACATAAGAATGTTATGAATGCCTCAAGTTACCTTTATGTCTTATGATTTCTATGATTTATTCATGATTTTATGAGGTATGTTAAAGTGCCTATGTTTTATGGGTAAAGTATGATTTCATTCGTATTTATATATGAACTCATGTTTCCTTTCCATGTTTTTTTTTATAACCCATACTGAGTTTTTATACTCATCCCAAGTTTTTGAAATGTTTTTCACAGGTTAAGGGAAAGGTACATGATAAGATGATAGAGTCAAGGATGTGTCAAGAAATAATCCATGTTTTATTTCAAATGTGATTCCATTGATGGGAATGAATAATACTATCTTTATGTAACCACTTTGTTTATATGTGGAATGTAATGCAATTTTTATGATCTAATTCTCTAAAACTCTAAACCTGAAAAGATCCTCAATGTGTAATCTTGTAATAACTCAAGATTAAGTAAGGTTTAAGGCTGGGGCCTTATAGTTGGTATCAAAGTTCGGTTTAGATAACTTTAGGAGTTAGAATTCTATTAAATGATTATCAAATTTTTTTTTTTTTTGAAATGATATAGCATTTAAAGATTACCATGTTTCTTCATCTAAGACATGTTTGTTCAGAATGGTTTTCCGCAGAGGAAACAGGGAAGCAGTGCTAGGAAGGCATACAGAAGGAAATAACCTTCCGAATCAGCATCCAGAAATGGTGGGAATTGGAACTGAACAGTTTGTTGCAGTAATGGCGCAGTTGACTCAAGTGATAAATGGTGGTGGTTTCCATGCACGAGATCTGCCAGATCAACCGCAGAGGAACATGTCAGTGGTGGAACATTTCATGAGGCAACATCCACCATCATTCAGAGGATCACCTGACCCTGTGCTAGCTGAAGGGTGGATTAAAGAACTGGAGAAGATTTTTGATGTCATGGGGTGTTCAGATAATCAAAAGGTTAGTCTTGATATTTACCGTTTGGAGGGTGAAGCAGATCAGTGGTGGTCTATGGTTAAAAATATCAGGGACGCCGATGAGATTGATGCTCTTGACTGGGATGAATTCAAAGGTATGTTTCTTGAGAAGTATTTTCCTAAGGCTGTTTGACTTAGGATGGAAAATCAATTCTTGGAATTGAGGCAAGACGAAGACTCAGTGGCTGCCTATGAAGAAAGGTTCACTCGATTGGCAAGGTATGCTCCAAATTTTATTCGAGACCTTGATAGTAAAATCAATCGTTTTTACTCAGGAATAAAGCCAAAATATCGAAGGGCATTAGCTTCTAGAGAGTTTTAAAGTTATGAAAATCTTGTTCGATGTGCTAAGAAGGTGGAAATGGAGTTTTCTGATGACCAAGTGTTCTATAACAACCAGCAGAAGAAGAGACGGAGGTGGCAGGAGAAAGGTAAGAATTCTTCAAAAAAGTCTGATGGTAAGAGAACTAAGTTTCCAGTTTGTGATAAATGTGGAAAAAGGCATGCGGGGGAATGTCTTCTGAATTCTGGTAAGTGCTACCGATGTGGTAAGATGGGGCATAAGTCTCGTGATTGCACTGAAAAGGATCAAGGTGAAGGTAAGAACAAATTTGATTTACAGTTAGTGAAATGTTATAAGTGCAACGAGATGGGTCACTATGCAAACGAGTGTCCGACAAGGAGCTTGAGTGATGGGAAGCAGTTAGACTACAAGCAGAAAGGGGTGGTGAAATCCTTTGCAACTACTTCAGCAGATGTCGGGAAATCAAATGAAGTTGTATTAGGTACTTTGTTTGTTTTTTCAGATTATGCCAGTGTGTTTTTTGATTAGGGGTCTACACATTCTTTCATCTCTAAAACCTTTTCTAGTAAAATGGGAATACCATCTCAAGAAATGACTCCTGAACTTTTGGTAAAAACACCTGGGGGGAATGTTGAGGCAAAAAGAATTTATAAGAATCTTCCTATCCTTATCTGTGGAAAGAACCTACTTGCAAACCTTATTGTTCTACCTCTAGTAGAGTTTGATGTTATCCTGGGTATGGATTGGCTCTCTATTTACCATGCTAAGATTGACTGTAGATCTAAAGAAGTTTCTTTTCAGAAAGACTTTAAATTTGTTTACAAGAATGAACCCTTACTTTTGATAACATATCAAGAGGCCGAGAAACTTGTAAAAGATGGAAATGAATGTTACCTTGCACACGTCGTTGAAAATAAAGGAACTATTCAGATTAATGATGTGCCCGTGGTAAATGAGTATCCTGATGTTTTTCCTGATGAGTTGCCTGGAATAATACCAGATCGGGATGTTGAGTTTACTGTTGACTTAGTTCCTGATGCTAAGCCAATTTCAAAACCCCCGTATCGAATGGAACAAATTAATCTTTTAGAGTTGAAGGAGGAATTGCATGATTTATTAGAGAAAGGTTTTATAAGACCTAGCACATCACCATGGGGTGCTCCTGTTTGATTTTTTAAAAAGAAAGATGGTTCTATGAGACTTTGCATTGATTATAGAGCCTTGAATAATATCACTGTTAAGAACAAAAATCCTTTGCCTCATATCGATGATTTGTTTGATCAGCTCCAGGGAGCTCAGTTTTTTTCAAATATTGACTTGAGATCGGGGTACCATCAGCTGAAGGTAAAGGAGGTAGATATTCCGAAGACCGCGTTCCGTACGAGATATGGCCATTATGAATTTGTAGTAATGCCTTTTGGGCTAACCAATGCACCTGCTGTATTCATGGACTTAATGAATAGAATTTTCCATGAGTTCCTGGATAAGTTTGTGGTGATTTTCATTGATGATATTTTGGTGTTTTCTAAAAGTTAAGAGGAGCATGAAAAACATTTAAGGGTTATCTTGCAAACCTTAAAAGAAAAGAAACTATATGGGAAATTCAGCAAGTGTGAGTTTTGGTTGCAACAAATTTCCTTCCTTGGTCACATTGTTTCTAAAGATGGAATAACTGTTGATCCTGCAAAAACAAAAGTTGTGGAATAATGGCCAAGACCCACAAATGTAACCGAGATTCGTAGCTTCCTTGTTTTGGCGGGCTATTACCGAAGGTTATTTAGAAATTTTTCACGGTTATCTAGTCCAATGACTAAGCTAACTCGAAAGGGTGTTAAGTTTATCTGGACAAAAGAATGTGATTATTGTTTTCAGGAATTGAAAAGAAGATTGGTGAATGCTCCAGTTTTGCCACTACCTTCTAGGAATGGTGAGTTTGTTATATACAGTGATGCTTCATTGAAAGGACTTGGTTGCGTCATAATGCAGAATGATCAGGTAATTGCTTATGCTTCACGATAGTTGAAAACTCATGAGGTAAATTACCCTACACATGATTTGGAGTTAGCTGCTGTTGTTTTTGCTTTAAAAATTTAGAGGCATCATTTGTATGGAGTAAAGTGTGAAATATATACCGATCACAAAAGTTTAAAGTATATATTCACTCAAAAAGAGTTAAACATGAGACAAAGGAGATGGCTAGAATTAATCAAGGATTATGATTGTACAATTCATTACCATCCAGGAAAAGCAAATAAAGTGGCTGATGCTTTGAGTCGAAAAAGTAATGCTTCATTAACAATGTTGCATTTGGAACGTGATCCTTTGGTTAGGGATTTGATGAACTTTGGCATAGAAGTTGTTGGTGCAGGAAGTCCTTCTGTTTTTTTCAGGTATCAGTGAGATCTTCTCTATCAGATAGAATCAAGCAAGCACAGAAGCAAGACAGTGAGTTGCAGAAAAAGGTAGAGCTGGTTCAGAAAGGTAAGTTGCCTGAATTCAACATTGATAATGATTGTGTTTTGAGATTTGGGAAGAGATTTTGTGTGCCTTGTGATTCACAGTTGAAGAGAGAGTTGTTATGTGAAGCTCATAGTTCTCCGTTTTCAGTTCATCCAGGAAGTACTAAGATGTATAGAGATCTGCGGGAGTATTACTGGTGGGATGGAATGAAAAGAGATATTGCTGATTTTACTGTGAAGTGTTTGACTTGTCAGCAGGTTAAAGCAGAGCGGCAGTTACCGAAAGGGATGCTTCAGCCTTTACCAGTGCCAGAGTGGAAATGGGAGAATATATCCATGGACTTTGTTGTTGGATTACAGATGATATCTCGAGGTAATAATTCAATCTGGGTTATTGTTGATCACTTGACCAAATCTGCTCATTTCCTTGCTATACGAGATACTTTCTCTCTTGATAAACTTTCCCGTTTGTATCTTAAAGAGATAGTTAGGTTACATGGTGTTCCTCTCTCCATTGTATCGGATCGTGATCCCAGGTTTACTTCTAACTTTTGGAAAGGCCTTCAGAAGTCGTTGGGTACTGAATTAAATTTTAGTAAAGCTTTTCATCCTCAATCAGATGGGCATTCAGAACGAACAATTCAGACATTGGAGGATATGCTACGAGATTGTTCTATGGATTGTCAGGGAAGTTGGGACCAACATCTTTCTTTGGTTGAATTTTCATATAATAACAGTTTTCATTCCAGTATACAGATGGCACCATTTCAGGCATTATATGGGAAGCGGTGTCGAACTCCAGCTTTCTGGGATGAAGTGGGTGAAAGGAAGTTGATGGGACCAAAATTGGTAGAAGAGAAGGCAGAAAATGTTCGGCTGATTCAGAAACACATGAGAACAGCTCAGAGAAGGCAGAAGAGTTATGCGGATAACCGGAGGAAGGATCTATCTTTCGTGGTAGGTGATCATGTTTTTCTCAAGGTTTCTCCTTGGAAAAGTGTGATGAGATTTGGTAAGAAAGGAAAGTTGAGTCCAAGGTTCATTGGACCATACGAAATTCTGGAGAGAGTTGGATCAATTTCATACCGAGTGGCTTTACCTCTAAGTTTATCTCAGGTACACAATGCATTTCACGTTTCGATGTTGAGAAAGTATATGCCAGATCCATCTCATGTTTTGAGTCCAGAGGTAGTTCAGCTGGAAGAGAACCTATATTATGAGGAACAGCCGGTCCAGATTCTTGACCACAGGGAGCAAGTGTTACGGAATAAGGTGATTCACCAAGTAAAGGTTTTGTGGAAAAACCACATGATTGAAGAGGCAACATGGGAATCTGAAAATGCAATGAGGGATAAGTACCCCCATTTATTTGATAAGTAAATAAATTGCAGGGACGCAATTTTCTGAAGGGGGGAAGGATGTAACATCCCAAGTAAGTAAGGAATAATAGATATTTTTATCTATGTCTATTAATGATTAAGATAGTGTTATAGAGGCTTAAAATGAAAATAAATACAATCTTATGCATGGAATACACCAACATTCTTACAAGATTATTTTACTGCCTTTTGATGGAAAACCATTTTTGAATCTATATTTTGACAATTTTATAAACTATGTTTTTCAAAATAAACTTATTCTTTATGATTGGGACATCAAAATTTACTTTCTGTGATTTTTTTTATTTTTCTGACAATGTTCATTTTTTAATGAATAGTAAAAAATACTGCATTTTACATTAAAACTTCATTTTAATATAATTTATTTATATTATTAGATTATCTTTTGAATTGTTATTAATGTGTAATATGAATATATTTTTACTATTTTATCCAATGGTGGTCATTGGAATCAATTTCACATTGAAATTAGACTTAAACTGGTGTCAATCTTTTGATACTTATTGTTTTGTAAAAACACGCTATTTGCTCTGGCAGCGGGAATTAATTATTAAATTAATTAATTCGACTTATATGTATTGATTTTTTGTAAAATAGACTTCATTTTTGAATTCGGAATATCAAATATAGCTTAGGGTGAATTTTTGGTAATTTTCTGAAAAACTCCAATTTTTGATGAATAGTGAAACCACTAAGTGGTACTTATAAAGACTGATTTTCCGTTTAAATGAAATTTTGCCATCATTGTGTCTTGAATTTCAAAAATCCTACATACATGGTTGTCATTAAGAAGTAAAATGTGGTTCAATGAGATTATAATAATTTTTTGGTGAATAGTAACTTATTAAGTTCTTAATCGCGATTAGTGGTAATTAGGGTAGTTTAAGGTATAAATAATGCTTTAATAAAATAAGATGAGCTTGACACATGTCCCAACCTAATTGGTTGTGTCATGGCCTACCAAGACAAGCCATGGGTCAACTTGGGGACCCCATGGATCCACTTTGGTTGGGAAATGACATAAATTACTTTTTATTTAATGTAAAAGTAAAAATGACACAAACATAATATTGTTTACGAAAACAATTATTACATGGGGTTATAAAGATCCTATTTTTTGTTGTAAATAGTCATTGGAAAGATAAAAAGATTTCCTACATCATATTTTTTTTTATAATTTTTAGACATTAAATAAATTAAATTATTTATGACATAATAATGATGCACTAATGACATCATTATTTGATGATTTAAATAAAATGGAAAGACAATGTAAAATCTATGAACTACACATGGCCAAAACCAATTGGATGAGTGGATTTCGAACCCTTATCACCTTATCCACGAATTATATCAATTTGGGACCTTTTAAAACCGAAACACATTTTCCAATAATGTAATATTTCTTTACATTCCAAAAGTGCCCCTCCTCTCCTCTTATAAAAGGCCCCCACCTCTACCACATTTCACACACTCCTCAAGCCTTTGGCTCGGAAAAAACCTGCCCATTTACTCTCTCCACATCCCTCTCCTCATCCTAGAGGATTCCCTTTGGGCAGAATCCTTTCAAAGGAAGCCTTTAGGCTCAAATCAAAAGGAGTTACACTTTTAATGGTAATTCTTTCTCTCTTGTTCATTTGTTTTATTTTGCTTCTCCAACCCCCTAAACTCTTTTTATTTACTTCTTTTGTAACAACACCAGTATCTTCAATATACTATGATGTTGTTATATGATTTATTTGAGCTACACTCTCACACAACTACATCAAATGGTTAAAGAACATACGGTTTCCGTGGATGGCGAAATTCTGCCTCCCGAAACAATGATTGTTCCATACTCATTTAACACCTTAAAAGGTGGACATTATGATGTCACTATTTTTATATATGATATATAATATGTTTATGTTTTCCTTAAGCTTATGTTTTTTTTCATTTTGGGCATACCTTTATGGTTTCCATTATGGGTAAACACGATATCTTCATTTTAGAAAGTGCGGACTACCGCCCCCTGAAAGTGATTTGATTCGTTAATACCATATGTGGGATGTGTAAAGGATAAAGTTTATGATATTATATATGTTATTATACTGTAATTATAATATACTCTTATATAATTATGATTCCATTCCAAAAAAAATACGAAATTGAAATGGAAGTAGCGTTCATGCGTACGTACGGCTTACCGTCTCCATGAACGGTGCATTTCATTTCTTACCTCTAAATGTGATGTAATATTATAAATACATGTATATGCTGAATATATATGATGTATATGTTATCCAAATAATTAATATCATTATGGATATAATGAACCTCTCACCAAATTAACAACATGTAAGTGTAAGAAGTCTATTTTTGACTTAAGAACCAAATACCGACAAAATGAACATTATTAACTTAAATGATTACATGATGTCCATAACATGGTATAAAAGGAATAATGAACTTGAAAAAGGTTCTTAAGAAAGTAGAGATTAACTCAAGTTTATTATTCAGGAGATTAAAGAACGGTCGGGTCAAGTCGGATTCGAGGTATGGGACTTCGTCTCAATCTCCTTTCTTTGAGGCATATTTTATTTTATACACAACTTTCTTTTATACGGTGTATAAACCTATTTGACTTTTACATTTATTCAAAAGGAATATTTTTTATACGAAGCATTTACTAAACGAAAAAAGGGAATGTTTTTGTCGTACATATGCGGCGACAACGACTTCTCCGCCATCGTGACCGTTATTTTTGTTTCGGCTTCCTCTACAAGCCATACCTTCTTTTTTAAAAGAAAAATAAATACCATGTTTTACTTTTCTTTTATGGAAAATGGTTTTCACAATGTTTTTGTGTTGTATTGATATCTTGTGATTGAAATGTGGAAATTTTATGTTTTCTTTTATGCATGTTTTATGTGATACGATTATGTTATGGTTCTTGGGAATTATTATGAAGACGGGTGGTTCCGTGATAAACTAAGGGCGGGTGAGCCCGATATAGCTCTCCAATGCATTGGGTAACGCGAAGGAGTGAAACGTTAAGTTTTCTCCGAAGAGATTTAGGGAATATACTGTGATGGGTATTCCAAACGTAACCAAGAGGGTTACTCCCTACGTAAGAATGTTATGAATGCCTCATGTTACCTTTATGTCTTATGATTTCTATGATTTATTCATGATTTTATGAGGTATGTTAAAGTGCCTATGTTTTATGGGTAAAGTATGATTTCATTCTTATGTATATATGAACTCATGTTTCCTTTCCATGTTTTTTTTATAACCCATACTGAGTTTTTATGCTCATCCCAAGTTTTTGAAATGTTTTTCACAGGTCAAGGGAAAGGTACATGATAAGATGATAGAGTCAAGGATGTGTCAAGAAATAATCCATGTTTTATTTTAAATGTGTTTCCATTGATGGGAATGAAGAATACTATCTTTATGTAACCACTTTGTTTATATGTGGAATGTAATGCAAGTTTTATGATCTAATTCTCTAAAACTCTAAACCTGAAAAGATCCTCAATGTGTAATCTTGTAATAACTCAATATTAAGTAAGGTTTAAGGCTAGGGCCTTATAAATACAGTATATTAAATTGTCTAGTAATGGATACTATAGGGATAAATGGGAAGTAAATCAATGAACAGAATCCAAAGATTAATAATGATAAGTTCTTTGATGGGTTTAAGCCACTCATTCAAAGGGAAATAGTCACTCAAACATTCTCATCATATGAGGAGATAATATCATGTACTTAAAAGATAAATAATTATTTTTATAAGTATTATGGATTCAGAAGGAATTAAGAGAAGAATAGGAAAACTGGGAATAAGATAGATAAATAGAAGAACAGAAATATATATTTTTTCAAATTTGATAATTATATGGAAACAACATGTTATATTCTTAGAAGGAATGTGAGTTTGTTACAAGTGTAGAGAAAAATTGCACCATTATTTTGATTTGAACATTATAAAAATGCTTTTAAATGTAAACCTATTCAACTGTAAAGAGATTGGACACATCGAAAATGAATGTCTTATGCATCAATGAAATATACACCAAGAGAAGAAATTTAATCATGGTTAAAATTATTCTACTACCATGGAAGAAGAGGAAAGATTAATGATCTTATGTTTAGATTCAATAATTATATCTTTTTAGTATTTTGATCAATGATCTACTTGTTATAGGAATTATAGGATATATAATGATGTTACATTCATAAAATTTAATTAAGTATTTGAGGTCGAATGATGAATAATACAAACGAAAAGTGACTCAGTATCAGGTTAAATTTTTTGAAAATATATGGTTGAGGGAAATACAACCCTTACCATGTTCCCAATATAGAGATATCTATTTTGGGATAAATATATGATTGATTTTGATATTTTGAATTGTATAGTATATAATATATTGTATCTAGATAATGGATCGTCAACCAAGTGGTTTATCCTATTAGTGGTATAGTCTACAACATTTTATATTTAAGGAATATATCCAATATCTTATGATTTACATAAAGAATAAGGAAGAAATATCATATTAAATAAGGTTTTTTAGTAATTCATGTTATTACAATTCTTAAATAGAATACAATGAAAATTTACTCACTTTTCTGTATGTGATGCTTAAGAGACACTTCATGTTGTTTAAATAATTGATTATAGAAATTTAGTGACCTCGTTTCAAATGTGCATGATAATTATATTTTAGTAAATTTATTCATTTATGAAATGGTTGAAATTGATCTTTGGAAAAGGAATTATTGATTATTTTACCCTATGATAAATCTTGTTATATGAAATGATATTTTATTAGTTAAATGCACAACTGAAGGATATGATTTTTATATAAATGTATCAAGTACATTTATTTCATTAAAATATTATAGAGTGAAGGAATTTTTCATATTTAAGAAAAGGATCCTAAAACACAAAAAAATGTTATCCTAGTACATTGTTTTCTGATTTGAGTTTCTCCACAAAGGTATTTTTGAGTATCAACCTTTTTTTGAAGTGAAATTTCAAATTTCAAGGATAAAATTTATTAAGGGAGGAGGGAATGTAACTCCCCAAGGATTTATAAACAAATTGAAAATATAATTAAATGAAAAAAACATTGACTCTATGCAAAATAACACTTTGATATTATTATACGATATTTATAACCACAACATTAAACACAATTTTTCTTATTCTGTGAATTTTATTTCAAAAAATAGATGTACACAGTTGTGATCTATAAGATGTTTAGAATATGATAGGATTAACTTAATATTTTGGTGAATAATCACTTGGCCTTTTTGAATAGTAATATTACACTTATGAATAGTAAACTATCCAAATGAATATTAACCTCACCCATGAAAGTATAAAAAAATTAGAAATCTTATAAATGAATGTTTGATAAAATTATATCATAATATATGTAAATAAATGTTTTAGAAATTATTAATTATGTATTAGTATTTTTATAAACTAAAAATGTCTATTTAAAATTATATAATTAATATAATTTTTTTAAAGGTTGGGGCATAAACCTCAACCTTAGGGTTAACAAAATCATAAGTTAATATTTTTATTTCTTATTGTTTTAAGATAATTTTATGATATCGTAGATAATTCTTCTAAGTTTCATAAATTCAGTTATAATTTTAAATTTTCTATTTATTTAGAAAAAATTTAACTAATGTTTTTAAAAAATATAGAATCATAAGTAAATTTTTAAGTTATAATTTTAAGTGTCATAAATTTAGTAATAATTTAGTTATAATTTTAGAATCATAAGTTAATTTTTATTATGGTTAAAATTTCTATTTCTCGAGTAAATGATTATTTTAATTAAAAACAAAATTTATCATAATTAGGAAATTATTTTCATAAAAAAGTTCATTTATGAATTATAAACATCAGAAAATGGATTGGATGAATTTTTGGGATTTTTCTAATATAGAAAATAAATGTGAATAGTAAAAAATATAGTTTTTTGGAAAATATACTATTTTTTGTGATGACATTAAGATATATTTATGATATAAAATTTATTAAACTTGTTGAATAAACAAATAATGATTTTATATGATAAATCTTGTATAGAAAAATTTCTGATGATATAAATTATATTTTTCTTGATAAGTATAAAAGAACCATTATCGTTGTCGGCATAGTGCATGCGTTATGCTAACAAAGATATTTTGGTTCCTTAAAAATAATAATTAAGGGATAAAAATTATTTTCATGACCATGTTATTAATTATTATATATAATGAATGTTTTTGTAAGATAATTTATAATTATATAGTTATATAATATTAATATTACACAAATTCTTGTTCAATTCTTGCATAGGAAATGTAGAGACAAAATAACAAATTTATGAAGTTTTATTATTAAGTATATGAGTTAATGTACAATATTAATGAATATAAAATTTTATTTTTAAAATAATTAACTTTTTTTAAGACTGTAATTTATTTTTGATTTTTATATTTTAAATAATTATCATTAATGTGTACATGACGCTAATGTAGTTCTTGCGCATGAATAAGAAAAACAGACCAAATATTTTTAATTAAAATTATAAGAATTATTAAATGATGCATAATTTGGATAAAAAAATTTATATAATAAATTTTTGACAATTATCATGTTTTTATTTGAATTTGGGATGCTTGGTACCATCAATTATCACTTCAAGGTCATTATAATTTTCATTATCAAAAGGATGTAAAGTTGTCACCTTATAAAATTTAATTAGTATAATATTTTATTATATAGTTCTAAAGTAGAGTTTTTAGAAAAAAATATACTACCTTCTATTATATTAAATATATATTCTTTAATAACTTTTTTATTTTATTTTGAGGGATTAAATAATTATAATAATGGCTTGAACAATTACGGTGCAATAATTATTTAATTAATGGATAAATCATATTAATGTTATTGAAAATAATAAAATAAACATAATTTGATATTTTAAAGTTAATTCATTATTTTTTTATATTAATATTATATTTCTAGGATATAAAACTTCTTATAATTATAAATTTTTTTTGTGGTTTCAACGTCATGGATATGAATATGGTTTAATTTGGCATAAATTATTTTTAATGATTAAAATATTTTATTAAATTATATAAAAATCAAAAAAAATATAGAAAAAGGACATTAATTTTAATATTAATTGGAAAATTTAATCCCATTTATGTTTTAGTCATTTTTGGAAGTCATAAACCCAATAATATATTTACTATATTTTATTAATTTAAGTAATTCCAAAGTTAAACCTCACCTCACATATAAATGGATGCTCACTCCTTCACAAATATTCTTTTCTTTGAGAATTATTGTATGAATATACTCTTAAAAACGCCCTTATCCTCATCCCTTTCAAATTTCTAGTTCACCTAGTCTCTCAAAAAGACCACTTACAAGAGCCTAAGGAGGTTCTCAAGTAGAAAAGATTCAAGAGTTAAGATTCCTTTTTATTATATTTTAAATTCTTTTTCACTTATACCATATCCTCACCTTAAATAAAATGACTCATGAATATTAAACTATAATATTTTTAATTTTATTTTGTTTTTATGGAATATATTTCATAGAATCTATTATTTTAATCTTTTATTCTAAAATAACGAAATTATTGACTATGTTGTTTCAGTCCACCGCCATTATGGACAATGAGTTTTCATTTCAGTTTACCAAAATCATGGGAAGTTTTAAATAATGTGTAATTGTATAAAATTACGATAATATATAAATTTTATCAATTCTGGATTTTTTTTAATGAATATCATAATAAACCAACCTTTGAAACAATGAAAAGAAGGAACCCGAAACAATAGAAATAACAAACTATTATTTAAACACTAGTTTAAAATTTTATAATAAGATTATTTATTTTATAATAAATATGTGTTTTGTTCTTTTATAAATTAATTACAATATTTAAACCACTATAGACGAGTTTTCATCAAATTTGAATGAAGTCGAACCCGAGTTAAGGGAAATCATAACTCAATTTCCCATCATTGAGTTAAACATATATGTCATTGGTTATGTTTCTCCAAGAATATGTTTGAATGGCCGATGATTGTTTTATAATGTATATAAAATTATATCATGTGGATTTATATTTGTCACACATAATTATTTCATTGATTTATCCACACTCTAATGATACGATATTTGTAAGGGTTTTCTTTACGAACCTCATTTTCCATTTAGGTCACGCTTAATTTCACTATAAACCAATGAAATTCATTATTACTTTTGACAAATTATTATAAATTGTATATATATGATCCAAAATCATATATCCGTATAACATAATCATTCTCTTATGGTAGAATGATTTTTTTACAAGGTTACCTTTTTTATTCTTCCCGATAATCTATCCCTATTGAAGGGGACATGTCGAATTCCTACCCAATATAAATTGAGCTATATAATATATTTTAATCCATAATTATTTTTATAAAATTAAAAATTTTAGCTCAAAATATTTTCTTGGTTCATTTCTAGTTTTTTAAAATATCCTTTCCACTTAACAATCTATTTAATATTTGCTTAAACCACACTAAAATGTTTTATTTCTTATGTTTCTTAAAAAATATTTTTAAATGACTTCACATAATTGGGATATAATTTATTCCTAAAATATGTTTGAAATGTCCGTACTTTTTATTTTAAAATATATTAATGTTTAAAATGAATTTTTATGACAAATACCAATGATTTTCCAAATTAACTCTTCATCCTAACATAAAAAAATGTTTTTATCATATCACTTTTTATTCAATGTGATATATGTAATGTTCAACACTATTTCCTTGTTTGTGGTGTATATAATTCCCTTTTACATATTATATCATGAATTCTATTATAATCATTATATTATAAGTTTTATTTAAAGTTAAAGGGGGTTATATTTTAAATGATTCATGGGGGTATGAGACACGTTGGAATGATTAAAGATTATTTTCCTCAGGAATTTCTCAATTATTTTATAAGAGTAATTTCATCTATGATACATCAATGTGGTATATGACACTTCAATTTTAGAATATCATGTTATTTGAAAAATGAGGAAAACATTTAACTTAGAAAGTGATGGGTGGGGCCCTTTATAGTCCCTCGATGCATAGGTAGGTCTCATGTGGCAAAAAATGGTATTTTGGCCAAGTCCTTAACCATTTCATTTTAGAAGTCTTATAGAAGGACAAAATAATATGTTTATGATTTCTATTATATAAATTCCCGCATTAGGTAATTAAAAATTGATAAATCATGTGATTATTCGACTAATATAATATCTATTAAGAAGTTTAATATGAATATTTATATAGAATTAAATATTTATATTTTATTATTTCCATATTCTTCTCAAGATTATGTTTTAATGGAATGTGTTATTATATATTCAACATGCCTTATTAAATATGGTATAGATTATACTGTATTTCATACCTTTACTGAGGATATGAGCTAAACCATTTCATATGTTTCTTTTCCCTAGGATTTCAAGTGGTATATTATGAATGACTTACATGGATAATATATGAGTTATTGGGGGTAACAAATGGAGTTTCTATATTGTTTTCTTTCAATTTATTATGTAATTTTCATGCATGAAATTTGGTTTCCAAAACTGCTAAATATATTGATCATTAGGGATGTGAATCCTTATAATCATACCAATGGAAAAAAAGTATGGCACAAGCTCCAAGCTACTGGGGTCAGGGTCTTTAAAATTAATGAATCATAATGACCTATAAGTGATTTAGTAAAAATAATATAAAATATATCCATGAAGAAATATAATTTTCCCATTTAAAATAATTTGAATTTTAAGTTATTTTATTAATTTTATAAATCCATTTTGAATCCTCCAAAACCCATATTATATTTTTTTATTTTCAAATCAATTATTTTTAAACATGACTCGCTTCCACATTGTAACAATATGTGTTTTGAAGTGGATGAAAATAGAAAGAATTTGAATTTTTTTTCATTTATTGAATGATTTTTTAAAATGATATTAGAAATGAAATTATGAGAGTTGGAACACTCTTATGTGTTGTCTCTAGACTGGGGTGAATGCCTAAAAATTCATCCCACTGTGTCATTGAGTTTAGAGAGACCTATGGCTAGAAAACCCACTTTTGGTTGGTATAAAGAGGGCACATGGTTTTTATGAAACCATGTAGCCCCCATCCATAATAGTGGGTCATATATTATTAAATAATAATTCCCCATAGGGGATGCACATGTTTTACCAATGTCTTGCAGGATTGGCGCATAGTTAGGGCCACTTCAGTAGTAACCTCACACTATTCATAACATTTTTTGCACATGGTTAGTCTTGCCATGTGAGGAACACTATGAGAGGTGTTTTCCATAGGTAGTGGGTTACACATGGTTGGAGCACGGTTTGGATAACCATACAACCCAAACTTTTTGGTATGATTTAATTTAGTAAATTAATTAAAAAAATGAATTAAATTTAAAAATAAATTTATTTGAAATGAGATCAATTTAAAAATGACAAAATGAATGAAATATTTTAATAATAATAATGAATATAATAATATTATTGTTAATTATATTATTTGTTTTATGATTAAGAAAAAAGGAGGTCCCCCTCCCCCCTTATATCTATCATGCGACACCCTCCCATGGTTGCTTCATAACATGTTCAGAATCCCCCCTATAGAATTTTATCCACTGAACTAATGATCTTAGATTCATAATGTATCTCACTTGGATCTCCAAGGTAAGGTATCATTTATATATTCTCTCCCCTCTTCTTAAGCCAATTTTCATTCTCACCATCACCCAATTCCATCTCAACTGACCCCTATGATAGGTTAAATTCCATTTTGGTTGTTTATTTTGATGTTGGGTTGTGTGAAGGGTCACTTGGGACCCCTTTATTCATGTTCCGATAACTATCACCGAAGGGAAAGTACTTTGACTAGATTTGGTTCACTACAATCATTTTAAGGTAATTTTTTTATCCGCTGTTTGATTTTTCTAATTTTTATTTAGGGTCATTTGGTTATTTGTAGTGCCTGATAATATTTTAGTGAGTATTGGTGAACTATTAAGACATGAACTCATATACATAGGTATATGTGTGTGTATATATATATATATAATATTATTAAAAGTGAGTGTGGAGTAGTTTCTGGTGGTCTCTGATAAAAGTACCAGGGCCAAAGTGTTTTGGCTTGGCTTTAGTCTACTTCATCATGTTAGATCACTTTAAATTCCCTTTTACATTTAATAAATTGATAAATAATTAATTTCATGTTCTACTACCCTTCATTTAATGTTTTTCCATGTTTGGTGTGTTTATAAAATTATTTTCATTGATAAATGGGTTTTGATTATTAATTGAAAAATTGAACAGTTTGATAATCAATGGAATCATTTATTAAAAAAAACCCTCCAATGGAGGTGTTCTATTTTCAAACCAAAAATTAGTGTTAATTCATTATACCATGCATAGTTTTCGTTTGAGGTTTCAATATACCTCTTGTTGGTTCTTATTTTGTGTCATGTAATATTTTCCCCCATTGAAAAAGTTAAATTGAATTATCATGAAAATTTAGTTTAAATGACACTACGAAGTAGGGGTATGCCCTATTACCATTACAATTTTTTGACCCCCTTTGATCCTTCTAAATTAATCTTCCATGGTTAGGAAATTTGAATGAATTTTTTATGGTAAATTGTTTTAATATAGGGTGTTATGATAGATTATAACATTCGTATTCAAACAAATCAAATAGTTTTAAATAAAATGGCCCAAGGGATGGTTAAACCATGCCCAATTTGAATTTTTTTATTATAATTGATCAAGGCTAATGAAATTCCTAATAAGACTTTAATTTTTCGTTATATTATAAATGCAATTGTTTGTTTTAATGGGTTATATAATTTCAAATCATGAGGTGTATTGCCTCATGGATTGCATAAATAAAGTGGTAACAACCTTACAAGGGTATGATAAATGACATGCGTAAGAGGTTATCCTTTTGTATTACTAAAATAAATGATTATGTTCTCTTTATATAGGTATGGACCCCAAGACTCATCGTCATATATGTTATCCTGAGTGGTGTGGTTTATTTTGATATCATCCTCCTATGATTTGGATTATTACGTTCTCATAATCTGTTATGAGACTCAAGGGGAGTTTCATAGGATATCACTGGAGAGTTCTCTTAATTTTGGTATGGTATACAAGAATCTTGGACATTTACACCCTCATGAGTGGTGGGGATGATGATTATCTCTTTATCCTATAATCGGTATGAGTACACTCCCCCTGACCAATTATTTTATTTTTTTAAAGTGTTTCCATGGCATAGGCACCAGTTATCCCGTGTTTCAAGCATGACATCCCCCACTATATCAAGATGTATGGATTACTACCCCTTGAGTAGATCTTATCAACTCATATACTAGAGTTGGATTCATTTATGATACTTCCCGATATGCTTTAGAATATGTGTGTGTGTGTGTGTATTTATCTATATATACTATATATATAGTGACATGATCAGACTCTTAATCTGGCTATGTGTTGAAGCCAGTATAGCCGTTAGGTATCCGTTTGGATCCTGGTTGGAAAGTTATTTATTTATTCTATTACATATATATATTATCTATACCTATGCACTATTTAATTTATATTGCATTGTTTTGATTGAGATAGAAACCAAGGGTGATGGCCTACTTATATATATATCTCACACCCTGATCGGGACACCATTGAATGTAGACCATGGTTGATTGCTTATGTTGTAATTATTGTACCCGAGGAGTTAGGAGAAGTGGAATGAGTTGATGCTCAGGATTCTAGTGGATATCACCTTAGGGATTCTTAGTTATTTTTACATTTGTAATATATTAATCTATATTGTAAATATTTTCATATATTTCATGTTTAAGATTATCTATCATAAATTTACATGAATATCAAACATAAACTAACATTGGACACAATTATTCAGTTATATAAAATATGTCTTTAGTTTCTATTTTTTCTTTGTCAACTGCTTCCACTGCTATCTAGTTTTTATGTATCTGATATTACCATTGTGTATCTCTAATAAGATCATATACTATCCATACTTTTACCTCTTGAGACCCTTGTTTCTAGTCGACAGCCTCTGGTATATGTGTATATGTGCTTGAGTCCATGTGACCCCCCCAGTCTAGCTACCGTACAAGTGGTCCGTCAGGCAAGGACATTTCAATGTGGCATTAGAAGATTATATTCCATTGTATTACTATTTTCTATTTGTAGGAAGGAGAGTCGGAGTTCTTGGGTGCTTGGTTAGTAACTATGTTTGGGAATGATCACCCCACATATGTGGAATTGACTAAGTGGTTGGGGCTAGGATTTATGTTCATCATGTTTGATCTTACAGTTGATTATGATTTCACATATAGTTAATGGTGTACTTTCTATTGCTTATGGATTAATGGAATTTCATTGAAAATTATCATTATTTCATCATGGAAAGGAAGAATAATTATATTCATCATATTAGGCACATAGAAAATTTAAATTTCATGCACATTACATTCCATATATATATTCATTTGAGGTTTCTTAATAATATGATTATCAGCATTGAGATATATTACACAATCATTTTTTTACATTTTTAGGTAATTCTTAAATTTCTTAGTTATTATCTCATTGTGATTATTATTTATCATGTATTTACTATTTACATACCATGCATATATGTTAATAGTATGTTTCACTGTGTTAATTCTTCTGATAACATGCTATGTTTTTTTGTTATGTATTGGATGCATGGGATAAAAATATAAGTGTTTTAAATGATTGGGAACTAGTTTTTGATTGTGAGGTGTATGGTTGCCTTATAAATAAGAAGGGGAAACCCATATATTGACACCATCTGGATAAATTTATAGTATTTACATTAAGAGTATTTTTAAAATTTTAAGGCTACTGAATTAACATTTTAATGTGAACTGGTTTTGACAGAATTGATCTAAATGAATGATTGTAAAGAAAATGGGTGCTTTGCAGGTTGGTAGGTGGCCACCCATATGATTGGGCAGTTGTTTTTGTGCATGTTAGACCCATAATAATAATTGGTTGATGTTAATGGGACCCAATTTTAAATTTTGGAAGTTTATGGGGGCATTATGAATTGGGTGATGGAAATCCATATTAAATGTAAAACCATTATATATTTTTTTAGATGGTTTTAAATGAAATTTTTTATTATTTTTTATCAAAAATCAATTGAGAAATTCCATGAGGATTCTTTATAGAGAAAATAGGTTGAATTAGTTCGACCCTTCTAGGTGGCCTTATCTTTTAAAAGGAATTATTATATAAATTGACTAATTATTACTGAATTCCAAGAGTTCTAAAATGTTTCAAAGGTGATGATTGATATACTTTCCTATTTTTCCCTTGGGTTGATAGCTTAATCAAGAACCTTGTGTTTTTTTAAATTGTACTTTTTGTTATGATTAAATATTTTATTGATTAAAAATTAAAGGTGATTAAATATTTTGGGGTTGGAAATGGTACCGAGAGTGGGGTCCTCTTTTTAATACCTTGAGGAAGGGTTGTTTGAGTCTCTCCTTTGAGCTTCATTGGAACAGAAGTGCCATAATTTTCCATAGCTGATATTTTCCATAGCAATGGATTAGATGATCGATATTTGAACCTAGTGACTTTTTTTCTATGTGACCATGAGATTGGTTCAGTGCTTATGATTTTGTAAGGGGATAAAAAATGGTAGGTAGAACTCGTAAAACATGATTTCTTTTCTAGTTACGAATTTTTTTTGACATTTGGTTCTGTTCGGGTGTTGTTTTCCCTTGTGGGACTATTAACTTTTGGATGACACCCGTGTTTGGATGGGTGGTAATGTTTTTTATGGCCTTTTTATGGTCCTCGACATCTACTAATGCTTTGTTTCAGCTATTTAGACATTCCTTGGTCATGGTCAGCAACTTAGTTGGCCACCTTACCCTCTTTTCCATAGTGATGGATGACTTGGTATGGTTTCATCATGGTTATTGGTCATATGGGGAAATTTGAATTTTGGATAAATATCTTTTATGTGAAATCATATAATTTAATGCGTAGACAGGATATCCTATGGGTAGTATCTATGATGTTCCATTTTATTCTGAAACCTTAGGGTAGTATGTGTTCACGTATGTAGTGATCAACAAGTATTAAATATTGTAATGAACCAGTTGTGTTTGGGGAAAATTTGAGACTTTCGGTGTTGAGTACAGTCTCATGTCATCTCCAAGTAGAGTGATTTGGCCATTATGGAATCATGTTCATCCCATTTCACTATAGGTAGATTCAATGTTCTCTGGTTTTTTGACACACCTTTCAGTCTGTTTTTTGACATCTTTATAATCTTTGACATGGTGATCGTGGTGTTGAGGATCATCACACATTCATTTTTTTTAATCTAGTTTGGGAATGAATATTAGAGACACTTTTTCTTTCCTTTTGTGACTAGGCCACTCCAGTGGTGGGGATCATCATATCAGTATCGGTGAATGTGTCCATCCATGTAGAGGGATAACCACCAATGCAGACCATTTGGATATGGTTAGTTTTTCTCGAATGCCTTTGAGGCTTGTAAGTCAAAATGAAGTACGTTATTTCATGGAAGAATAAATTTGGTGTGTTTGTCAATCCACATCCTTTTAGAAACACCGATTTTCTTGAATGGACTTCTATAGTTTAATCTTGAATGACCATATGATGCCTTGGGTAGAAAAGGTGATGTGGTTGATTAATGATGGTGTTCTGATAGCTGAAGCTATGTTTCATCCAAGTTTTCTACTAGTATTGGTTCAACCATTATCATTCTTGTAATGTTTAAAATTCTCTTAGTTCATTATGTTAAGCAACGAGCATGTCCCTTATCTTAACATGATTCTTAATGCCCAAAGAGATCATCAGTATTATGTTGTGCTAAAGCTTTAAAAGCTATTGGGCTTGTTTGGGTGATCCTAATTAGTATTTCACATTGGATGTGTGGCTCTTATCAGGGAATGGTGGTTCTATGTAACCATTGGGTTCCCATATTGAATCACCTTGGATAGACATTTGGATTCCAATCATTTCCCTATACTTGACATCTAGGAGAATATCATTCTAGTAATATTTTTTTATCTAATGTGGATGTTTCTACCTTTGACCAACATCTCTCCTGTAATTATGGAATGCATACTACCTTGGAATTTCCCCTTCTTAAAAAATTTCCAGGAATCTAAGGTTTTCTTGGGCTAGTAGTTCGGCTCGATGATTCTGTAATCTAGGAATGTCACCATATGTCAGTTGTGGACATGGGTGAGTGTCCTTGGTGTTCATGAATGTTTCCTTGGGAGATGGAATTATTATTCTATAATAAGGAACCATCCATCTAATCTAGTTGTTTTAGGATAAGTCAGTTGAAGCTTCTTGGATTTTTGTTCTTTTTTATTGTTATAATTGGTGAAAGACCATTCTGGGAACATTGTTAGATGAAGAGAAGTACAGTTTGTGTCGACCAAGGTTTTTTATGGAATAAGGGATAAACCATGATAAATGTGGAATGTGAAAAACCTATAAGGAACTAGTTCTTCCCTTGAGTTCTTGATCAATAATTTTTAGTTTTTACTTAAGAAAATGGAGGTAAAAAATCTAGGTATGGTTGTAGGCTTGTTACACAATGTGACTAGGAGTTACACGACGTGTATTTCTAGGTACATTCCATGTAATTAATTTTACACACTGTATAATCCTAGTAAATGACCATTTAATGTCTTGGAATGTATTTTATGGACACGAGATTTTATTTCTTGTAAACGAAATGTACATTTTTTTATTAAATAAGGTTATAGTGTTATTTTTTCAGATAGATACAAACGAGCCCTATCAACGTGCAGTGCACCCAGGAAAGTTTGAAAGGGAATTTACCTCCCATTTCATTATCTAATGACTAACTAAAACACCATCAGATCCATTGAAATCCCTACAGTGATTTCTCATTTCCACTTGAGCCATTATTCCTGATTTCTCCTCTCGACCTAGTTATTATGGGTTGAGCATTGATTCTTGTCTTTTAGACCAACTCCATTCTAGGTCAAATCAAATCCTGACGCTGGACAAAGAGGGCCATATGAGTACAAGGTAGGTGGCATCATGCCTTTCTCATAATGTCAAGTTTATTATATGTGATGGAGTGTCGCACACCAACATTTAGGGTGTTACTTTGTTGATAATTGGACTATGTTGTTGCCTAATATTGATTAGGTAATTGATTAAAGGTTTAAGGTATGTTTGAGATTGTTATACTTGATTAATGGACACCCCATGGGTTTGTTTCCCTTGTAATGAACTTGTGTGGTTTTTTGGGCTAGGATTCCTTTAGGTATGCCTTTGATTCCCTTTAATGGGTTGTTAAAAATGGAATTGTTTAATGGAATGATTTCTCGCATGAGATAGGTAATAGATAAGCCTGGTGTAAGTTCAATTCACATGTTTTGATTTTTATATAAATTTTCCCATGTGAGTATATTTTTTTAATCCTTTTAACTATTTGGATTACATGATAGGATTGTGAAATAAATTGTTCCCATGGGATTATGTGAAAGCCCAAGCCTTTTGAGGTTTCTCCTTGATTGTTTTTATTGGATGCATGCGGGTGAGGTTTTTCTATTCCTGTAGGCGGGGTTTTTCTATGCCTGTAGGTGATTTATTTTCTATTCCAGAGAGTGGGGTTTCTCTATGCCTGAGGTATAGTTTTTTCAATGTTGGTGACATGTCTACCAAGACACGTCACATTCTTCAATTCAGTCTTCTCTTATACTTTCTTATATTTTCTCCTGAGACCTCATATGTTCTTATTTATAGTACTATTTGTGTTTGAGTACTTCCTAGTTTACTGCTTACACCTTCTTATACTACCTGTTATATATATTCACTAAAATATTGGTATAAATCATGGGTGGTTTCCTACTAGGATTTAGCCTCCCACCCTTTTTGGGTCATTCTTTTCAGCCCAAATAGATTATATGTTTGCAGGTGTTGATCAAGGAAATCTCCATTCTACTGGTTCTTGATATGATATTTAGGAGTATGATAGCATGGGACCAAGACAAGTCTTGTACAGCTTCATAGTTTCCTTTGTTCTTTCTGATTTTGGAACATATATTTTGGATAACTGTAGTGTAAATTTTTTGGCTTCTTTCCTATAACATAACATGCTGCAACGTCTTTTATATGGAATAACGCCTGGTTATTTATCTTTTCATTCTTCCACTATTTATTTATGTTGAATGGTATTGTTGATTATTATATTGTTCTAATATTGTATTTCTATATGTTCTAAACTTCCAATGAGGTTATAGTTTATCCAATATCACTCCTAGCCCCTCACTACTAGTTGGTAGCCTCTGGCGATTGGGGAAATGTGCTTGATGCCATGTGGCCAACCGGGTACGGGGATCGTTTTGGTGGCATATAGACTTCGGACATTACAATGTGGTATCCAAGGATTTCATTTCTGGTTATATTTATTGTTTGTTGACAATAGGATGAGATTTAAATGCAATGGGATGTGTTATTTTTTGGGGGTTTGGTGTAGCTACTCCGCGTACATGGAATGGCCAAATTACCTTGAATAAAATTGTTATTTTTTGATTTTGAGCTATTACAGTTGATTCAATTTCACCTTTGGATGATGCACATTTATGGTGATTTTATTATTGATATCATTGTGTTTTTGGTTTTGTCGAAACCCAATGATATGGGAGTATGCAATCTCATTCTTCATATATAGATTTATTAGAAATCACATGTCATGCATTCTTGCCATGCCATTTAGAGAGTATTACTAATTGAATGTTGTTGTGATAGATATTGTTCTAGATATGCATGATGTTGTGATAGGTACCGTTATAGATATGTCTGTTGTTGTGATAGGTGTATTGGTACATGTCATGGTTGAATTGGATGGACACTAATCTTTGTCTCTGAGGAGTATGGACCTCAGAATTAGGTGGATCATGTTTCATCCGTGAGTTGAAATTTTGTTATTATATGAAATATGTGATTAATATCATTGATTCAAGGGGAGTATGGGCCCCTGTAGATCGTAATTCAGTACACAATTTCTTTAATTTTCAAAAACATGGTTTCTGAGGATGTTTCTGAGGCATATTATCCAGAAACCTAAACAACATGGTGTGTGGGTCCATGAACACATGCCATGTGTTCCTCTTTTTGGGTAGAAAATAACATCTATAATTAAACCCCATATTCTCAGAGTAAACTCCATTTGGTAGATGATTGTGTGTCCAGCCATGTGAAATGAAACACGGGATGCTGGGTTTTGAGCAGAACACACCGTGTGTGTTAGGTACACCTCATGTAGTTTGAAATAGGTAGACACCATGAGGCTCAAGCCATGTCAAATTACATCGATATGAAGAGAAACATGATTAAACGCCATTTTTTAGTCTTACACAAATTGTACCAATGATGTTTACACGCCATGGTATGTAGAGGTACATGCCCATCTGAGAGCATAAGTGTACATGCCGTGTAAGGGATCTGCACGCCGTGTACTCCTCTTTTGAAAATCTATAATATTATTCTTCTCTTGTTAATTCTTTCACAATTGAACAAAAAAACATGGTAATGATCTTAGAATAAGGTGTGTGTGTTCTTGAATTGTAGATAAATACCACTGCAATGACCTCGAGTTGTATTCCTAGAGGGTAGCGATGAGCATAAATCGGAGAAGGTAGGTCATTGGCTACTTGTGGATCCTCCATTTTTGCTACCTCAGGAACCCAATGTTGTACCAGATGTAGGTGCTAAAGAATAGTTATCTGAAAACATTATGTGCTTCATATAGACCTTTTTTGGAGCGCTATACTAAGGCACATCTATGGATAACCTGAAATGAGTGTTCCAGCAGCAGCATATGCCCAGATTTTCAGGGGATGGAGGACCTCTGGCTGGATAGTCCTGGTTCAAGGCTATGTTATCAATCTTTGAACATCTAGAGGTTCCTCTTGTGATGGGGGTAAAGCTCGCGACATATATATTGCGTTATTTAGACAAGATATGGTGGGATAATATCCCTCAGAAGTAACATCGTCAGTATATTGAATGGGAAGGGTTTTATAAAGTCTTTTATGATTACTTTTATTGTGATATTCTTAGGTCTAACAAAGCCCAAGAGTTTATGAATCAAGTGAAAGGTGCCCTATTAATTTATGGGTTTTTCTTCCTATTTTACTAAGCTCTATCCCTTTGGACATATTTTAATGGGTGATGCTATGTCAAAGTCTAGGAGATTCGATGATGACCTCAGGTAAGACATTCGATTGCATGTGAATATCTTCTGGATGAATACTATATCTAATATAGTAAACTATCCACTGATTACATAGAAAAATTAAAGGGAATCAGGAGGTGTTAGCTAGGGCAGTTCAATATCGACATCTCAAACTACATCAAATGGTAACTAAAAGCATCATCTGGATCTTACTCGTGGTGAGTCTAGTAGCCAAAATTTATCATCATATAGCTAGGTGAGGTGGTACCGATGTGGGATATTTGGGAATACCAAAACAAATTGTTCTATGGATTTTTTAGAGTACCGATATTGTGGAATGAGGGGCCATATTTAGTGATTCTCTAGGGATTTTCCACATGTATCAATTTAGATAGGTTTTTTATAGACTCCATTTTTAGGAGCAGGTCCAATAGCTTCTCGCCTGTCAGGGAACTTGAATACATCAACCCTTTTAGGGAGAGGCAATGGGCATGGTCATGTTATCTAGACACTATGTCCTCAGCAATAGTATGGTGGATCAACACAATTATTATAGGAAGCAACGTAGGGCCACAGTACATGCCAAATATATGCAGTGTAACAGACCCAATAAAAGAAGGGCCTCATACATTCTACTATTAGAGGTACTATTCTAGTCGCCTCTATTTTTGCTTCTATACTTTTTATTACAGTGGATTCACATAGTTTCATATATTTTCCCATTTTGGAGAGCCTGGGGATCAGTTTTTTTACATTTGATGATGTTATGAAACTAGACACTCTGTTGGGGATTGCAATGGTAGGAGTGTGACAGTGCAAGTACTGCCCCCTTGAAATTGGTGGGTGTCACTTCCTTTGGGATCTCTATGACTTAAACATGATAGGATTTTATTTCATCCTCGAATTTTTTTGGTTGGTATCATTTTAAGATTTTTTTTATTGTTATCAGCGTAGGGTGAGTTTCACAAAACTAACGGGCATGTCGTTTTTACACTAGGAATAATATGATGTCCAGGAAAGCCAATATGGACCTGAACATCATGGGTTGAGTGGAATTACAACATGGATTTCCATTTTATATCTAGATGACCAAAGGACACATTAGAAGGATTTTCATTCAGTGGATTATTATTTTAGAGACAATTTCCTAGACAACATTTCTGTTTTACTTCTAGTGAGTGTGGTATATTTCTCTATCGATCTAATTCAAGAAACTGCACCAGTATCCATTCCTCCCGATATGATGGTTACGATGGAGCTATATGAGATCATGTGGATGGTAGAGAACTTTGAGGCGAAAGGTTTCATCTGACCCAATAAATCACAATGGGGTTCACCAGTCCTTCTTTAAAAAAATGTTGATTATACCCTCAGTATATGCATGGATTATCAAATACTAAACTAGTAAAAAGTTATTAATATGTATCCTCTATCAAGGACATATGATCTCTTTAACCAGCTCTTTGAAGCTTGTGTTTTCTCAATGATTGATGTCAGATCTACTTATCATCAAGTGCAAGTTAGGTTATAATACATACCTTGCATAGAAAGTTGATTCAGATATGGTCTGTATGAGTATGTGGCTATGCCATTCGGTTTCACTAATGCTCCAGCAGTGTTTATGGCACTAATGAACCTAGTGTTCCTTCCTTATCATGATTCTTTTTTGGTGGTTTTCGTGGATGACATCATGGTGTATTATTATAATCGACACAACCATGAAACACATCTTGATATCATTTTGAGTACAATGAGAGACCATCAGTTATATGGTATGCTCACTATGTCTAACTTATGGATGGATCATATTCACTTCTTGGGTCACGTCATCTAACATACAATAGTATCAGTGGACCCAGTGAAGGTGAGAGAAATAGTTACTTAGGAGTATCCCAAAACGCCTCAGAGGAGTAGAGTTTATAGGGATGGATAGTTACTACAAGAATTTAATACATGAATTCTTGTGCTTAGTAGCACCGATGATGGGATTTACAAATAAGTGTGTGATGTATGTTTGGTCAGATTCTTTCTAGATGGACTTTTAGAAGATAAAATGGAGATTAAAATTAGCACTGATATTGATTTTTATAGAGATGGAAGGAGTTAAATTGAGTACTACAACATATCGGGTATTGGGATGGGATCAATGCTTATATAGGGGAATTTATTCATTGCATATGGGTCTCAGCAGTTGATACCACAAGAGAGGAACTACTTGGTGAACGATCGTGAGTTTGCTTTAGTTGTTCATAACTTATGATGTTGAAGACATTACTTATTATGGCAGTGTTTTTTTGTGAACACAGACCACAAATGTATCAAGTTCATATTTACTCAGTTTGATCTGAATCTGAGGCAGCTACAAATTTTGAAGTCCTAGTTCTACGAGGGAGTATGTTTTTTGAGGACCATCCACCTAGTTATAACATTATTGAGGATGAATTCCTATAGCTACAGGGATGCCTATATGTTTCAGAATACATGTGTGAGGAGCTGGTTGGGGATTTTTTCTTTTATTTGGGCTTTACATTCAGGTGTCACCAAGATGTATCCGGAATTACATTGTCAGTACTTGTCTCTAGGTATGAGGTGACATGTAGATGGTTTTTTCATGACATGTTCCACCGATAAACAGGTGAAGGCGGTGCCTCAGTGACTAGCCGAAAAGTTTCAGTAGCTAACCTTTCCCGAGTGGGAATAGAATGACATCGTGATGGATTTATTGATGGGTTTAACATGGTTTCCCCAAGGTAATGATTTAGTATGGGAGGTGGTTGAAAGTCTTCTGATGGTTTCAAATTTCATGTTAATCAAGTAAAAATTCAGTGTTGATGATATTTTGAGGTTATAAATAAGTGAAATTGTATGAATTCAAGGGGTCCCACATTATATCATTTCATGTTGGGATCCTTAGTTTACATATTGTTTCTGGTAAGGGATGTAGAGGGATTTGGGTACATAGGTGTTTCTGAGCACAACTTACCACCCCCAAACCGATGGCTAGTCAGAGCGTATGATTCAGGTGCTGGAGGATATGCTTTGGGCACGCATCATAGATTTCAGGTGTTCTTTGGAGACACACATACCTCTTTTTGAGTTCACTTTCAAAAATAGCATCCATGGTACTATTTAGATAGTCCTATATGAGGATTTTTACAGTATTCCATGCCAATCTCCCATATATTTGATGGAGGTAGGAGAGGGAGTTATGTTGGGACCTCATCTTGTCCAAGAGACCAATTAGAATGTTTTGTTGATTCGAAAGAGTATGGAAACTATGGAATCTCATCATAAATCATATGTTGATCACCATGGATAACATTTAGAGTTTGAGGTTAGGGATCGAGTTTTTCAACATGTTTCACCAAGGTTGGGACACAAGAGGATCAAGAGAGAGGGTAAGCATTTATCGAGATATATCTGACCATTTAAGATTATGGATAGGGTAGGTCTGGTTACATGTTGATTGCAGTTATATTAGAGGTATCAGGATATGCACGACATCTTCCATGTTTCTTAGATGTGATGTTACTGTTCAGAGCTGTCTCATTATTTTTATCCTGGGGAGGTTGAGTTATAGGAAGATGTTTCCTCTGAGGAGCATCTTATTTTTATTGTGGGTGATAGCACAAAGTTTCCCTCTGGCTGGTCTATTCTATTTGTACTGGTGTTATGGTAGCACATCTAATTGTAAGATGAGAGTTGGGAGATAGAGGTTGATGTATGATCATAGTGGTAGAACCTTTTCTTATACATTTCATCATCACCATTAGAAAGAAAATTCAGGAATAAATATATTTAAGGGGAAGATTATAAGGACACATTTCTTCCATTATGTTATGGATAATTCCTTTTTAGTTTTTACTTATCAAAATGGAGGCAAAGAGGTCCAAGGAAGGTAGTAATCCTATTACCCAACCTGACCGGGAGTTACACACCATGTAATTCCAGGTACACGTTGTATAATTTGGGTTACATGCCATATAATCCCAGTACGTGGCCATGTAATGAATTGTCCAGGATTTGTAAATAGATGACATATAGTTTCTAGAACATTACATTTTGATTTCTTTTTTCTGATTAAAATGTGTTGTGGCCTCATTTTTTGTCAGATGGACAAAAAAATGAGCCCCACCGATGAGTAGCGCACCTAGTAAAATTTAAACGATAATTTGCCTCACGTTTCGTCATTCGACGCCCAATTCAAACACGATCAGATCCATTGAAATATTCTCATCGATTACTCACTTCCTCTTGATCATTGTTTCATGAATTCTTCTCTCAAACTAGCTATCATGGTTTGAGTTTTTATTCTCGTTTTTTATATCTAATCTGCTCTAGGATGAACCAAATCCCAATTCTTGATGAGAAGACTCATACAAGTATGAGTTAGGTGGTTTTGTGCCTTTCAATTCATGTCAAGTTGATTATATTTTCTGAACTGATGCACGAACAATATTAAGATGTCACATTGTTGATAATTGGCTTATGTTTTTTCCCTAATGTTGATTATTTAGTTGATTATTTATTTCGCATGTTAGAGATTATTAGCCTTGAATAAGGGCCACCCCATGGGTGAGTATCCCTTAGAATGAACTTGTATGGACATTTGTCCCAGGATTCCTAGGGGAACACCTCGGATTCCCATTAATGTGTTCTTTAAAATGGAATTATTTTATTTAATTATTACCTCCATGAGATAGTTAATAACAAAGGATTGTGATAGTTTAATTCACATATTACAATTTTTATATAAATTTACCATGTTAGTATATATTTTTTTAAGCCTTGTAACTATTTGTATCACTTGATAGTCTTGTGAAATATGTTGTGCCCATGTGATTATATTAATGTACAACCCTTATAAGGTTGGTCCCTGATTTTTTATATTGGATGCCTACATGAGAGTTTTTTCTATGCCTTCTAGAGGGGTTTTTCAATGCTTGTGGGTGATGTTTTTTCTATGCATGAGGGTGGGGGTTTTCTATGGATGAGGGTGAGATTTTTCTATTTTTTTGACACATCTTCCACGTAAAATCACAAACATGGATTTATTATTCTCTTATACTTTTTTAGATGTTCTCCTAAGACATCTGATATGCTAATTTATAGGAATGTTTTCTTTTGAGTACTTCCTAGTTTACAGCTTACACCATAATACACTTTTAGTTATATATATTCATTGATAGATCGACATAGATCATGTGTGGTTCCCTAATGGGATGTAATAACACACCATATTTGGGTCAGTATTTTGGGTCCAAATAGGTTTTATAGTAGTTGGTGTTGATCATGGTAAGCAGCCTTCTGGTGGTTCTTGATATGCTATTATGGAGCAGGAGAGCATGGGACCGAGCTGAGGCTTACGATGCTTCTTATATTCCATTTTTTCATTATTAATTTGGAACATATATATTGTATTAATGTATTGTCCCTGTTTCGGATACTTTCCAAGAACATAACATACTACATCATCTTTTCTATAGAATGATTCTTGGTTATTTTTCTTATCAGTCTTCAACATTTTGTGTCTATTGAATGGTGTTATTTCTTCTGTTATTATTATATTTTTTTATTATGATATGTTATACTCTACTAATAGAGAAACTTTTCCCCACTTTAACTTTTAGGCCCTCACTACTAGTCGACAACCTCTAGAATTTGAGGGAAATACACTTGAGTCCATGTGTCCAACCAGGTACGTGGCACCTTTGGGTGGCATCTGGACATAGGACGTTACAGAACTGACCATGTGATAATCTCGATATCACACCAGGATCATCATTAAAAGTTTGGAGAATTTTTTTAATGGAAATTATAACATTTTAAGTTTCTTGAATCAGAATTGAATCCTTTGGAATGCTAAATCCTTAGGTTGGAAGTACCTTTGGACATATTTTTAATGATAGGAATATGTGGTGTTGTCTCTAGCTTAATGAGTTTGGGTGAGTGTCATCTCTGTGTCTTGGATGGAAAATGGGTGTTTTCTCAAGTCTTAGTGGATTAAGAAATATCTTCTAAAGAAATGCATAATGGTGTGTTGGGTGTTTGGAGATGCAAAAAACTATTTGAATTAAGCTTCATGACAGTGATTGGTTAGGTGATGATTATTTTGTTTCAAAGGCTTCTCAGGGCTGATAACTTATCAGTTGGGATGGTCATATCAATCTATATTTTGAACCGAATAGAAATTCATAGGTATTTGATGTTTCTCATTCATTAAATGTATCACTTTTCAAATCGGCCTTTGGTAAAAAATCTTGAGATTTGGAACACTCCTATGTGTTGTCTTTAAACTCGATTAAATGGATTGAAAGTATCCCTATAGTCTCATCATGTTTCGTGTGTTTTAGGGTTGGAAACCCCAATTTTAGAGGTGATGCAAAGGGTGTATGATTTTTCTAAAACCATGCGGGTCTGAACAATAACTATGTGGCATACAAGAAAGGAGAAGATATGCCATGCACAGGCTACGCATGATTTACCCATACTATGAGTGATATGAGAATGGTTAGTTCCACATAGGTAGTAACCTATCTCTATTCATCACACAATTTTTTCATCGTTATAATAACCATGTATGACAACCCATGCAAGGAAATTTCCATATGTAGTGTGTGGTGCATTGTTTCCAAACAGATTGGATAACTATGTGACCCAGACCGTGTAGTATTATTTCTTATAATAAAGTAATTATCTTAATTAAATTTAAATTAATATGAAATGTATATTAAATAAGATTAATTTAATAATTTAATAAATGAATGATTTTTTTAATAATATTATTATAATGATGATGATGATGATAATTATTATTATTATATTATTTTAGGATTATGAAAACAGAGGACGTATCCCCTCTCACCTTACATCTATCATGTGATTCCCCTCCCTAGGCTCTTCTACATCATGTTTGGCTTCCCTCAAATGACCTCCCCTCTTGTAAATGAATCCACATGGATTATTCATGTTTCTCACTCAAATATTAAAGGTAAGGTCTTATCTCCATATTGTATATTTTTTTGGATGATTTTACTTCTCTTCATCACCAAATTTCATCTCCACCGAATTCTAGGTTAGTTTTAATCTAATTATGTTTTCTTCTTCTAATGTTAGGCTATGTGAAGGGTCTCTCAGGACCCCTTCGTTTGTTTTCTGACAACCTCCACAGAAGTAAAAGTTGTTTTTCTCAATTTGGTTTACCGCCATTGTTTTAAGGTATGTTTTTCATCCACTGATTGATTTCGCCCATTTTCATCTTGTGTCAATTCGTGATTTTGGGTGCCTAGTAATTTTTTGTAGTGAGCTTTGGTCATAATTGGACACTATCACCCATATAAATATATATGTATATATATATATATTATTTGAATATATTCCCTCATGGAAAGGGGAATATGTGCATTTGGTTATGGGATATATATATAAATATGGAAAAATCCATATTTGTGAGAGTGTAGAGCAATTTCAATTGGTCGCCAATAATGGTGTCATGTGCTAAAGTGTTTTGTCATGGATTTAGTCTAATTATATGATGTAAGATCCCTTTTTCTTTCCCAATTAATTTTATGATATCAATAATTACATAGTTACATGTTCTCCACACATTTATTTAATGATTTTCAATGTATGGTAGTTTTCTAAGATGATTTTCCTTGACCAATAGGATGTGATGCATAGTTGAACCAACGAATTTTTTTATAAGAAATTTTATGATTTAATAATAAAACCCCTCTGATGAAGGTGCACTATATTTAAACCAAAAAGTAGTGATAATTATTTATATCATTCATATTTTGGGTTTGGATTTTTAGAATAGACCTTGTTGGTGCTTGTGTTGTGGAATGTTATACATTCCCCCATTGAATAATTAAAATTGAATTGTCATCCATGTTTTATTTAAATGAAATTTCCTTGTTGTTGTATTCCATTTTACCATGACACTTTCATTTTTACCCCATTTTATCCTTATAAATAAATTTTCCATGTTTAGGAAAAGTGAATGAATTAGTTATGGTAAATGTTTTGAATATGGTGGCTTATATTGAATAATAGCATCCTTCATGAAATAAATCAAATAATTTTAAATGAAATGACCCAAGGGATGGTTAGAACATGACCCTTATGTAATGATTTTTTTATTTGTAATTTTGAGACTCTAAGGAATTGAATACGAGGTCTTTCCTTTTTCATTGCATTATAAATGTAAATTATGGTTTTAATGGGTTATATAAATATCAATCCTAGGAGATATTACCTCAAGGATTTCATTATGAATTTGGTAACAACATTAAAATGGTTTGATAAATGACAATCATAAGAGGTTATGCCTTATCTATTATTGATATAAATGATTATGTTCCTAGTATATGGTTATAGAACCCATGCATGATGGAAAATTACATTCTCCCATGTGGTGGGGAAGATTATGTAGCCCTTGTCCTATGATCTGGATGATTAAACTCTCTTTATTTTTTATTAGACTTGAGGTGTGTTTCATGTAATCTCACTGGCGATTTCTCTTAATTTGTGTGTGGATCCCAAGACCCATGGAAATTTACACTCCCCTAAGTGGTGGGGATGATGATGATCTCCTTATCCTATGATCAGGATGAGTACTCTCTCCTAGATATGTTATGTTCCTTTTTACAGTGTTTCAATAGCATGAACACTCACCATCCTGCATGTCTGACATGAAATTCTCCCACTCTATCAGGGTATAAGGATTACTACCCCTTGAATAGAGCTTATAACTTTATAGACTGGTGTTATATTCCCTCGTGTTACATCCATGTCCCCTCCAAGAAATATATATATATATATATATAGTGACACAATCAGACTCATATACTAGCTATGTCCAGTGTTTATATATTAATCATGTGTCCCTTAGGATCCTGGATAGGTGGTTATTTCATTATTCCATTATATTTTTTAATTCTCTATACCTGCACTCTATTTAATTTTTATTGAACTGTCTGGATTTGGATAAGCACTGTGGGGGACAACCTATTATGATTTATATCTGACACCCAGATCGAGTCGCTATTGTACTATGGTACCCAAGTAGACATTGTTCATCAATGGGCTATGGGCCTTGGTTGAATGCATATGTTGTGATTCTTATAACTAAAGAGTTTAGAGTAATGGACTGAGCTGAAGCTTAGGATGATCATAGAAATTTCCTAATGGTATTTTATTTTTATTAATTACTTGATTCTTGTATTATATTATATTGTGAACATGTTTTATATTTCATGTTTAGGCTTCTGTATCATCACTGTACATGCATATCAAATTGAAATAGGTGGTTTCCACTTTTATTCAATTATATAAAATTTGTCTTCCACAACATTGTCTTTACTTATTTACAACATTCTCTATATTTTGTTGTTTATATATCTGATAATATTACTGTGTATCTCTGATCGGTGGGTATTTTCTCCCCATTATCACCTCCAAATATTCTTGCTGCTAGTCAGATGCCTCTGGCATATGAGGAGACGTGCATAAGGCAATGTGATCCTTAGTACGACAACTGTAATAGTGGTTAGTCAGGTCGGGACAGTACACAAATCACCAAGAATAATATTTTATTATGATTGGACTTTTCATTAGAAAATACGGAAATCCACTCCCATTTAGTAGAAGTAATGTTTAGAATCCATGGGATAGATTATGGTGTTGATTACATTATTATATAGAGTAAAAAAACTATATTGGGGAAATAATAAATTATTCCCCTCACTTTTCCTATATAACCAAACCCATGGTCGAATTAAAATTCACTAAGAAGCATTGGATCACATCTTTAATCTTCCATTCCCTCTCTAGTGTACTCCAATGGTTCCTTTATGTTGTTAAGAAGCTCCTCCCAATCATTTGGAATCACCATCTGAAGTTAAGGGATCCTCTCCTTCACTGTATTATTCAAGAATATTCATTATCATATTACTTTCATCATCAATCAATAATGTTGTGATATGTTATTACATATTCCCCTTACATAAAAGATGATTTATAAATGATTATATACCACTTTCACTTTTATTATTCCCTCCCATGAAGATTTATGTGATCCCATTAAGCTGTTGAAATTCCATTGTGATTTTAAATGCCTAACAATTGTGTATTGAATACCCAGACCCATTTATAATTAATGATTTTCACCATTATGAAATTATAATTATTTTATTTGGTTCATACATATATGTAATCCACAATCCATTATCATTGGATTAGATATGGTGGAATATTTTTTTATGTATATGATCTATGGGGCACACTTTTTCATTGACAAGATATGATTATGATGGGTCTACCCATATAGAACTCTAATGAATTGGGTAATGTATTAGTCTCATGAGATTCTATGTATGATCAGAGTGAGGATATCCTAAGAAAATTATTTTATGTTGTCTTGCTGGTTAACGATGACTTATGTTTTTGATGGCATGTTTAATGTTGTTTCCATATTCCTATGTTGCCTTTATGTTCTCATGATATATCATTCCTAATTATTCATTATTATGATTATCACCCCTTTTATTTCCCATTTATATTCCTATTTTCTAACATCTAATACCATATTCATGTTATTATTTTCTTATTCCATTACTAGGATTTATATATCACCCTTTTCTTATGTATGACCCCAGGTTATCTCATGCAGTTTTTTGTACGATGGAATACTAACTGAATTTTAATGATGTTTTTAATAATGAATATGTACACTAAATTTTCTTTTTTTATGTAATGTACCTAATTCCAAACTAAACAAGACTTATCAATCTTCCAGGTTGAATGTTTAGTAATATTATGTATAAATCATGAATTAATTTGTAAAAAAGACAAGGTTTGTCATATATAATCTGGGTATTTGAGTTTTATATATGAATAGTAATAAATAAATTATGAATATATATATATTAGACACATTAATTGGTTATCAATTTATTATATATTATAATAAAAATCATTTAAAATAAAAATATACCATTTGAATAAAATTATTTTTTTCTAAAATATGGTTTTGTAATTCTTAGTGTATATAATTATAAATAATTTTTAACATTGTTTGTAAATTTATATGAAAAAATATCATTTATTAAACTGGGATAGAAAAATTATATTGGGAATATTTTTTGGGAGTTTTTTTATATATTTCATTTTATGAAGAACGATGAAAAATATTGTATTTCATTAAAAATTTACATTTTATTTAAATAACTTTCAATGTTAAAATATATTTTGAGATGATATTGAAGTAAAGTTAGTTCAATTATACAACAATTATTAAAATATAAGTCATTGAAATCATTTTCATATCAAATATATATATAAAAACATTCCAATCTTTTGAACATTTTCACTTTAAAATCTCTCATTCTCATCGTGTTTGTGGGATTAAATTTAAATTTAAATTTGTCACATAGATGAAATAAATTTGAAAAAATGAATTTTATATTTTGAATCATAATAGTATATAATTTATAGTGAGGTAATTTTATTTTTTGACAAAACAAATAAGAAATTATGTAAAAAATAATTACCATGGTTAAGTTAAAAATTGATTTACTAGGGGTACATTTATAATGATAAGAGAGAAAATGACAAGAAATATTATCTAAATTTCAATGAATGTGTTCATTTCATAGTTGGAGAACATATGATCAAAAATATGTAAATTACATGCATATAACATTTAATATGACCTGTATAATATGTGAAGTAAAGAACACAAAATAAAAGACACATTTTATAGTTTTTATAACTATAATGATTTGGGATTGGAACAAAACAAAATAGGATCAGTTATATATAATATTTTTTAATATAAATTATGTTTTTATAATAAAAATTTATCATTATTTATATAGTGAAAATAAATACTTAAAATGCAAAAGAAACGCCCACAGAATAATTATTTTGGTAATAATTAAATAAATAACATGATACAAAAAATATTAAAAGTGATGTAAATTGAATGAATTATTTTTCAAATTATTTTAATTGATAAACATATCATTTTACCCTGGTATTAAGTTAATATATTTTAATAAAGTCATTTTATTTACATTTTTAAATTCCAATTTAATAAATAATATCAATATTTAAAATAATGTTATTTAATAAACAAAATATAATTTTATTAAATGATTTAAAATGACTAGAAATACCATATCAATCCATGATATTCTTAAATGTTAATACATATAATCAATTATCCATTAATGGAACATTTATTAGTTTATAATGAACATATTAACAACTAAATAGTAAAAACCATGTTAGCATAGTTAAGGATATTGTGGGATTTTTTCAGGTGACATGCACTTGAGTAATATATAATTTTCAAGGAAAATAAGTTTTTTTATAAATTTGATTTTTAATTTAGAATAAATAGGTCTAAATTTTATTTTAAGTGTCACATTAATTTATTATTAAAGTATACATTACTTTAGGATAGAAAATTGGTTACAATAGTGAAAATATAAAATGGTAAAAGTAGGGAATCATAGAAATTAAGGGAAAATGTTTCCAAAATTAGTATTAATGGGTGGTGGAGGTTTTTCAAAAACAATTATTCCTTAAATACATTAATTTTTCATTTTTATGCCACTTTAGGTAATATTTACCTCCTAATATTGAATATTTTTGAGAATATACAAGAATATCACTACTCCAGAACTAAAAAATGGAACTCACTCCCCTCACTTATTCACACCTGTTACTCCATTTTAAAAACATTAACTGCACACAAATAAATTTAAAAATTCCATCACCTCATCTTAGAATTTATATTTTTCTCATATAGTGATTATAGGTTGAATTTTGAGCAATCTGAATGTGGATACCCAGAGAGACTGTAGTATTCTTCTATAAGAATCTTTGTTTTACTTCTTTGTCCACCTCCATAAATTTTTTTTCAAAAATGGTAATTAAATAAACTCTGTATCATAAATATATTGGGATGTTGTTATAAATTTTAATGAACTAAATCCATATATAGATGCATAAAATTGATTTTGATATAATTTTCCATTTGCACGGAAGACTACCACCTCACGAACTGATGTCATTCATTTTCCAGTTAGCACAACTCAAAGTAGGGTATGATGATGGGTATAAAGTATATATATGATATTTATGAAACATTTATACCATTTTAATCAAAATATAATATATATATATATATATATATTTACCTTCCATTACGTAGATGATATGATAATGTTGATCATGTGTATAGCAGAATACATGCTCATGAATTTATGTGATTTTTCTTTCACTAATGCTTCTCATGGAAGGTGATAACGATATATTAATGATTATATCTGGTATATATGACATAATAATGATATTTATAAAATATTTATCATTATTTAAATATGATATATATCATTTTTTGTTTTCCCTTTTCACTCACATAATGATTATAACATTCATCGTGTACGTGTGGAATACCACCTTCATGATGTTATATAACTATATTTTCATCACCAAACCACATGGATGAAATATAAATGAATATAATATATTATATATGATATCATTATTATTATTCAATTATAATGTATTACTTTTCTTATTTCCATAATGATCGTTGAAAATGGAAGCATTTCCCATGCGTACAAACAACTTATCATCTCTATGATTGTTAAATAATTTAATTTTCATAAAATTAATTAGTGGTTAGTTTAAAAATAAATTTATGTAAAAATATTATATTTATTTTAGGATTATTATTTTGGAGATGTTATTACTATATTTTTTCACAATAACTGGATCTTTATGATGAAATTCACATGAGAAAACAAGTAAATTAATGTATGAAACATTTAAAATAATGAAACGTTATTATCAAATGGGTGATAATATATTATAAAAGGACCATATATTACATTAAAAATAATATTATTATTTTTGAATAAGTATGTAACATTTAAAAAAAATTCTAGGTGGTGAAATATAACACCCCAAGATTTTAAAAGAAGAAAATTTTATTCAATAACATAACATACATGCAACTCTAAGAATATCTTCTATTACACACAACACTATGTTCACATTTAATTACATGAAATACTTATTTTATCATGTGTCACAAATAAATCTAGTATTTTTATGTTTCATATGATATTAAACACTCAATACCAAACATAAATATCCCATGGTATACTGTATCATTATAACCTAACTGTTAAATTGGTGGGTATAAATATTATTAAATTATTTGGAAATATATATATATATATATACATATGAAAAAATCCTACTAAATATAAATATTAAAAAACCCATGATATATAGTATCATCTTATCCATGCTATTAAATTGCTGGGTATAATAATGTTTTACTAAATAATCAACCAATTTTTAGTAAAGTGACTTTACTCTTCCAAAATATGTTTTCTTCAGAAATTATCTTTATTGCATTTCATGATAAATATTTTAATAAGTTCTTTGATCTCATAGAAAAAATATTTCATGAAATTAAAATAATTTTTATAACAACAATAAAACCAATTATTTTCTGTAAAATTTTGAAATTTTTTGGAAAATATTGAATTTTTAGTGAATTGTGAAATTTATCGTTTTTTGTAAAAAAGTATTTCTCAATAAATTATTTAATTTAAATGTCCCAATATCTAATATATAAGTTTTAAAGTAACCTATGTTATATTTTAACCACATAATTATGTTAAATCATGTTTATAATTTTTTTTGTAAATATTTGTTTTTAGGTCCAAAAACGTTTTTTCTAAAATTATTTTAAAATGTATAATGTTTCTCAAATGTAATTAATTAAAATAATGAATAATGATGAAGGTTTTAAATGAAATATATAGAGTATTAATCATTACATATTAATTGACTTTCAAAAAATGATTATTATTAGTCACAGAGTTACTATAGAATCATATTTGTCTTAAATAACACTCTACATTAAACTCATTATATCACCGCATTTGTAGGATTAATGATAAATTAAATTTTGAACATACATGAAATTTATCATAAAAAATGGATCCCATATTTGTAATCATAGTAATTTATAATTTATAATAAATTCAACTTAATATTAGAGAAAAATAAGTAGGGAATACCGTAAAAATTTATTACCACATTTACTAAACAAATTGATTCAAAGGGGTGTTAAAGTAGATTTATAAGTGTTAAAATGAACAAAAATATTGTATCAATTTTATATAATGAGATTATTTCAACCTTTTACATATAATTATCTAAAATTTTAAATGTATTGACACATTTCTTTCAATATGACCCAAATAATATGTTATGTAAAGAAAATAAAAAATAAATACATTTATTAATTTTAATTCCAATAAATTAATAGTAAAGGTAAAAATACAAAATGTGTTCAGTTATGGATATTATTTGTTTTGATAAATGAGGTTTTTTAATAATAATAATTATTTAATTTTTATATATGAAATAATTACTTAGAATGATTTTCATATGCCAACACTATGATTATTTAGTTGAAAATTAACTGAAATAAATGATACAAAAATATTCAAAGTGACGTAAATTGAATAAATTATTATATTAAATTAATTTTTTCATATGAATATATCATGATACATAGTTTTGAGAATAATATTTTAGAATTCCACCATTATCTTGAAATTTTTATATTCAAATTAAATGAATAATGTCGAAATTCACATTAATGCTAGTTTCTAATAAATTATATTATTTTTAAAATTATTTAAAAATAATAAAAATATTATCTCCTTCCATATGATTTGAAAATTTTAATAAATATCAACTATATCCCCTTAATGGGAAAATTTTTCTTTTATAATTTGTATTATAAGAGCTTGGATTTTTCCTCAGGTAAGGACACTTTTAAATTTGGTATAATTCATTATTTAGGGGTAATAAATATTCCTAATGTGGTTAGAAATACTTCAGGGGTGTATGGTGAGTTTTATAATCTTATAACCTTAATCAGTGGAGAAAATAACTTGGTCGTGTGGTTAGTAGACAACATACGACCCAACTAGAATGGGGTCTCATAACCGTGTGGGGATAGATAGTGGGGTGAAGTAGGGTGCATGGTTTTCCATAATTGTGTGCTAGTGTCCTCACACCTATGTGAAATTTTTTAAATTTTTTTAAGAGTTTATTCCTATGGTCATCACATGTTTTCCCTAATTGTGCTACCAAACCATGTGGATGCACTCCTTACGTAGTGGGAGGCACACACTTGGAACATAGTTTGGATAATTGTATATCCAAACAATGTGACCCATATTTTTTTCTTAAATGACCATTTTCCATTAATGAAGTCTTCAAAAACACCTTTATATTCACTTTTATCAACAACATACATCAAAGGCACATATCCTCTCATTATTTTGATATCTTTATAAGGCGTCGACCATAAACATTTCATAATCTTAAGTTAGTTAGATAATTTGACCTTATTCTACAATGAGAATCTATTAAATTATAGGGGTTTGTAAAATTATTCCATACCTATTAAAGAATTGAAACATACATTACATGTGGATAGTTAAACTTAGTATCCACTTTTTTCCACCAAAGGAAACCCTTTAAACAAAACATGAATTCTTTTCTTGATTAAAATATTCTTCAAATATTCCTTACACTTACCCATCCCTAAAACCTATATAAAACATTTCAAAAACATAGGATGATCATAAAAATCTCAGTAAGGAATATAAAATATGGAATAAAATTGGTACTACTTGAATATTTAAATCCCTCATATTTTTTTTACAAAATTGTACTTTCCACCCCTAAAACATTAATATTTAATCTTAAATCATGTAATCAAAATATTCCTAAAAAACATTATATAAATCATAAAGTATAAATCTAACTTGTGGGATCCATATCATACTTAAATTGTAGCTTTCACAGTTATATAGGTAGTAACCTTCATTGTTATGTTTGTAATACACATCACATTAATTTCCTTAATTATCTAAGTAAAAAATTAATTTTTACCTTCGTCTCATTAAACAATGCATTTTTGAGCTATCATAGGCTCACTCACCCTCATTTTATCATAGAACCACCAAAATATATAAACAATTCCCAAGGACCAAAACATAACACATGAAACAATCATAAAGGAAAATTAACATTTTAACATTGCAATAAAAAGATATCAATTCAAGACATTAACATAATCAATCCTTTATCAAAACAATTTTCATTACCAAAATACATATAAAGGGCGTACGATATTTTTTTTATTAAAATTAGATCTTTTAGATCAACAAAAATATAAAATAATGAACGTGGAAGTAGAAAGTTCATTATCACCATGGGTGTTAAAAATAAACATTCCTTTTGTTTTTTAGTAAAACAATTCATGGAAAAATATTCCATTGGAAAACTGTTGAATGAAATTAAAATTCAAATGGGTTGATTATATACCTTATAATATAAAGTCATGTGTAAATAAAAATATGCCTCAACGAATGGATATTGATTCAAAGTCCTTTACAAAGATCGTATGATTAGATTAAGGATAAATCAATGACATAATTAGGTGTAAAAAATATGAATACAAATAATATAAATGTATATTTAGTGTAAATCAATCATGGGACATTCATAGATATTATTGTAAAACAAAAACCAAGGACATGGATATTTAACTCAATAAATAAAGATTGAGTCATGATTTCCCTTACCTCAAGCCCAACTTTTCTCGTTCATACTTTAAATTCTAAATAACAAACATATGTTAAAAACTTTTTGATTTAGAAACATAATCATGTTTATTATTCATTTTAAATTACTTATTACCATGTTATTGAAATTAGTTAATTATCTGATTTCATATCATATTTTTGTCAATGTTCGGTACATGAGTCAAAAGTGAACTTGTATCGATGAAAATTATCCATGTTGTCTTAAATATATAATCTCCGGAATTATATTCATGATTTAGATATCATGCATACCAGTATATATGTATTTATAATAGTTCATAATATTTGGAGATATGAAATGAATTATATCGTTCATGGAGATGGTATTCCGTACATACACATGAATGCTACTTTCATTTCATTATCATATTAAAAGAATAAAAAGTAAATGATACATATGTATATTTTAATTTCCTTATAATATATATGTTATATATGATACATAGGTACATTAACACCATCCTTAATTGATTCCATTTATTCCTTGAACGAGTCATATCACTTTGAGGGGGAGACAGTTCACAATTAATCAAATGAAATTATAATATTTAAACATTATTGAAATAATAAAAATATGTTATAATAAAAATTAAAAAATCAAAATGAAAATATAAATATAATATATATCATATATAAATACAGTTAAATCGTAATTTACACCATGTGAGGTGGTAGGATAAAATTAAACAATCATCATTTTGTGGGACAATAGTTATCCATACACGGAAATAGGTTTTAGTGAAGTTTAAGTCACAAATTTAACCTTATCTTTTGGCTTTAACCTGTAGTTAAATAAATTTACTCTTGCATTTTCATCTTTTATTTTTAACTATATGGTAAATATAGATACTATAAAATCCCAAGAGAACCATAAGTGGATAATCAATGACCTTTTTTCCATTATTTATGTCTGTTTTTTGAATCTTAGAATTTTATGACTATTATATCCTTTAATAAAATAATATTTGTCTTAGAAACTCATTATTTCAATTTTCACACTATTTAGTAATTGAATTTTTTTAAAGTCATAACAACTTTATTCATTCAAAAAAAAATATTAACTCAAATATGACATGTCATAATAATCTATAAAATTCATGGATGGCATCAAAGTTTTAATATAATATTTATTTAAATATTAATAATATCATTTATTTGAATGTTTTATTAATAATTTAATCACTTCATCATCATTGTATCATATATAAATTTATTTATTTAATGAATAAAAATTATAAATAAAATACCAAGATATATGAAATATTTTAATCATTATAATTATTGTTTATAGTCAATGATATCAGTTATATAACCCTGAAGACATTTTATTTTGTAAAAACATACATTTTTAGGTTATATTTCGCTTTACTTTAAATTCATTATTATAACATGTCATTATCACACCCCAAGTGGATCGCAAATTCCAAAAGTTCAGGTGATGGATTTTTTAGGTCATCCATATCTTATCCAAAAAGATTACGACATGTGTTATGGTAGTTTAATATTATTAAAATATTATTTTTACCCATATTTACTTAATTTACCCGATAACCGTGGTAAATAAAAATAATTGTTGAAGATACTATTTATAATGTCAAAAAATAAAATGTTCATATTTATATAATTTGGAATTTATGATTCCAAGTAAGGAATACGTTTTTCCGAATTCAAAACACATAAGTTTCAGTAATTAATTTAAAATTAAATCCCATTTTCAAAACGAGTAAATGGGTTTTTAAAAAAAACCATCAAAATATTGAAATGTGTTTATATAAAATTTCAGTATGAAATCACCACAAATGATCATAATTTCATTAATAAAAAACCTAATAAAATTATACTTTAAAACCTATTATAAATATATATCTTAATATATATATAAATTAGATAAAAATGAAGTTTTGAATTAAAATATAATATTTTTCACTATTTATTAATAAATTAATTTTATTATAAAAATAAAAAAATGAAACCAAAGTAGATTTTTATTTCCCACTTCTAACGAATGAGTTTTTTTACAAATATAACATATAAAAGTGATAAAAACTATATTTAAATAGTTTTGTCTACCAAAAGGTGGTAAAATGAACTTTTAAAAATATTAGAGTAATTTATGTTTAAAATTGGATTCATTCTCATTTTAGGCCTCTAAAATTTATTGGAAAATTGTAAAAACACTTAAAACCCACTTGTAATCATATTTTACTTAGTTCTAATCATCCACTCCAAGAAAAAATATAGGAATTAACTACCATTTAAAATAATAATAATATTATTGTATTATTTTTCGGTATTACTCATTGTTGTGTGCAACATAATATTATGGAGAAACTCATTGTTTCATGTTGAGTACTCTATTGGGGATATAATCTACAATATGTTAAAAACACTACATAATTCATAAATATTAATTGATATGAAAAATTATTGTTTTATAATTACCTGGGATATTATGTCATTCCCCTATTTTTGAAATTGTGTTCTCGTAATTTTATAGTTGGGCTATGTAACATCATTCAAATCCCATATCAGAGAAAAAGTTAATAAATCTATCATGTTAATTGAAATTAATGGAAGTAAAAAAGTTCAGCCAAGATAAAAATACTAGGATTTTGTCTAAGAAAACTTGGATATGGAAGAAAAACTAACCATCTTGTTATAATGTAGAGTGATAGAAAACAGGACAATGAGAATGTTAACAATCCTAAAATCACAATCTTTTTATGGGTTAAAATAACATTTATTTCCTATTAGGAAGAGTAAATGAAGAATATTTTTATTTTACAGTAATTTTCATAATTTTGAGGAATTATTTTATTAGTTATAATAAAAAGAGAAGGATATTTAATTACATGAAATGTATAGGATTATCCTTCAATCAAATTTGACCAAAAAATCATATGTATTCCATATGATGATTATTTAGGATGAATTAACATATTAATCAACAAAATATTAAATATTTAATTCTCTTATATTGAATCATTAACCATGACCAAAAAGGTTATGATAAAAAATAAAAAAATCCCCCCAAAAGAATAATCCTTTATAAGGAGAAGGACTACTTTTAATCTTTAATGTTAAACTATAATACCAAATGATAAATATAAACCATTTTGAAAAAAATGTCCTTAAATCCCTCAAAATAATATTAAAAAATATTGAAATCCAAAATTCACCATATTTTGATCACATATTCTTCAAGGATCAGTTTTAATACTTATCCCCAAATAGCATAATCAACTCTTAAAGTCTCACATGGAAAAGTAATGAACCTAATCACATATTCCCCAATAATAGGTTAATAATTTCCATAAATAAACTAATCCCCATAATTCCACAATTATAATCATAGATTATTACAAAATATAATTCAACCATTACTCCATTAAAATTCCATAGTCTTCTATTTAACTTAATCATATAATGTTCCTAAAACGGGGAATGTCTTCCAAAATACGATTTATCACGTAGTCCCCAAATAAATCTATAATAATAAGGATATCCATTAGATATAATATATGTCTCCCAAATAAACTTATTATTATTCCATAAAATAATTTAATTAAAATGAATAATTCATACTAACTAGGGATTTCATGTAGGCCAATGGTAGGAGAGAAAGACATGTCGCACTCCGGTTGTTGGTTTGATTTTCACAACCTTGTCTGATGTGATGGGTAGTCACACTGTCTACATTGTTTTCCTTTTTAAAAACTGTATAATTATTATAACATTAAAAAAATGCTATAAAATCCTCAAAATTATCATATCATATTTTATCCTCAAAGGTTATTCTATAACTTTCATTTTTCATCCCCAAAAGTACTGACCCATAACTACCTCAAAAATAAATGTCTCCAAAAATACAGTTATTGCCTTTAAATTTCATAACATAATCCTAAACAAGGGTTTCTATGAAATTAAAAATATTATCATAATTAAAATTATAAATCCATAATGACATCCCTAACTCATAAAAAACATCATAATCTCTAAATTTTCTTGAACCATCATTTGATACCACCTATAATGTCCTGACAATAAACATTAAATAATATTGAGTTAAGTCAATATGTATACCATATTTCACATTGAGAGTTCATTCAAGTTTAGAGTTTTATAGAATTATGACATAACTATGACATAATAGACACATACATTACATGTGGAATGTTGCACTTAGTATCTACTTTTTCCACAAAAGGAAACCCTTTTATCAAAACATGTATTATTTTCTTGATAAAATTCTTCTTGAATTCTTCCTTTCTCTTACCCATCCATATCCCATGTGAAAAAAAATTCAAAAACGTGGTATGATCATAAAAATCTCAGTAAGGAAAATAATATAAGGAATAAAACTGTTCCTCTGGGAATATTTAAAATCCAGGAAAACGTTTTCACAAAATCATTCTATTCACCCATAAAACATAAAAAAATTCTTACATCAGGTAATAATAAGACTCCTACAAAACATCAGTGAATTCATTAAACATAAAGGTAACTTGTGGCATCCATATCATATTTACATTATATCATTCATATCTATATAGGGAGTAACTTTCCTCATTATGTTTGGAATACCCATCATAGTATATTCCCTAGATCCCTTATGAGAAACCATTAATTTTACCTTCATCTCATTAACCAATACATTGTAGAGATATCACAGGCTCACCTACCCTCGATTTATCAGGGAACTGCTCATATACATAAACAATTCCCAAGGTCCATAACATAACACATAAAACAAGAATAATGGAAAAATAACATTTCGACATTGTAATCATAATAGATCACTTCATGATATTGACATAATTAATAATTTATCAAAAACATTTTCAATACCAAAATACATATAAATGGTATATGTAATATATTTTTCTTTTAAAAACCTTACCACTTGTAGAGGATACCAAATATCAAATAATTTTATTTCAAAAACATTAACACTTCGTATTTTCAAAATCAATTTTTGAATTTATAATGTTTTAATTATCTTAGGTATAATTTTTTTGGATTTTTCTATGAAACTTAATTTTTGGATGAATAGTAAAAATACTAGGTTTTAATTCAAAGACGAATTTTCATATAATTTCATTATATAGTTAAATTATATATTAAATTTGTTTCAAAATTTAATTATATAATATTTCTATCAATTAACACAATTTTTTTCATTGAGAAAAACATTACATTGTAATTGGGCATAAAAACATTAAAAGGTTTTGAATGTTTTTTTAAAAAACCCACATTGTCAACCCGACTATGTGATTATTTTTAAATTAATTAATACCAATTATGTTATTAGAATTTGTAAAAGTTAATTACATTTTTAAAATAATAATAATTTCTAATTTATAATTATTTCAACTTATTTTATTACAAAATAGATTAGTGAAAGTAATTAAAATTAATTATATCGATTAAGGTAAAATTAAGTATAAATATGGACTAAAAATTATTTTTAACACAAAAAAAACTACATATACTATTGTAAAATACCCTGTGGATGGCCATTATTTTTCCATAAAACTTCCATTATTAATTATTTTTTCACATTATGGGAAAAAATGGATACACATAATTTGTTTTCAAAAATACGGAGTGAGTTCTATACCTTCCCTATAAAATGACACCAGCTCTCCCTCTACTTCACACTTCTCAAAACACATAGGATGGAAAATATATACCAGATAAACATCCCAAAATACCTCCCTTCCTTCTAGAAGCCTCACATCGTGCATAATGCAACCCATTGATGACTTTTGGCCTAAAACAAAAGGATTTACCCGATTAAGAGGCAATATAATCTATCATGATCATTTCTCTTATTTTCTGTATCCACCCCTCCAATATATTTATGCCATGTTTTTATAACAAAATTTTCCTAAATATACTAGGATGTTTTTAAGATATGGATTTTACCTAAACTTACACACACCTCCATCTAATGGGTAACAAACATATTGTTTATGTGTATGGTGAACTACCACCTCACTAAATAGTAATTGTTCATTTTTCAATTACCACCTCACATGGTGGAAATTATGATGTAAAATCTTTTTATATATGTTATATATTATATATATATTGTCTTTAAGATTATTTAATTATTTTACAACACATATATTTATACCAGAAATGTTCAGTTAGAGGAAATCCTTTGACAATTTATTAATAAAAGAAAATGACATTCAACATGTACAATAGGTCAAAACAACAACTAGAAATAATAGAAATCACACCTGTCAACACCCCCATTAGAAATTATTTCCTCTAAAATGTTTGTTTCCCACTCTGAGCTTTCATAATTCTTAAGAACATTGGCATATTTCTTTCTAATATTCAGATTCTCGAAGGCTAGTAACTTCTTCGAGGATTGCATAACCCAAATTTCCTTCCCGAATGAAGATCTTGTAGACACCGGCCTTGGAAGATAAGAATAATCATTCCTCAGTCTTCATCATGGACGGCCAGTCTTAATAACTTCTTCCCCACACACCTTTATCATTTCTCCTTGAACAACATCACTATAGGAGGGCTGGACCTCGCGACTATCCTTTTCCATGTCACCATATAATATGTCACCCCACTTTCCCAAGTGTTTCACCTCTTGATAACCATCCTCCACTCCACAAACCTACTGGACCTGACTGTAAGGATCTACTGAAGAAATTAATTGTGGCTGATCCACTAGGTTATGCACATCCTCCCCAGTTTCAGCAACCAATGTAGATGTATAAATCTGCTGGAAGCCACCTTCCTTCCTTGCATCATTCTCCCTTTCATGAAAATCTTACTCATTTTCCGGTTCAAGGAATCTATTGCCAGTAAATAACATGATCACCCTTCTTCCAGAATCAAATTCTTGCCTGTCCACTGTATCTACATTTACAATTCCAAGGTCAGGCTTTAAGTGAGCAAAGACCTGCATAACTGTTGGGTCATGTGGCATATGCTCCACCTACTTCATGGATTTACCTTGCACTTTGTTTTGAGGACCAGAATGCTCCACATACTCTTCCATGGCAATAAAAAATTCTCCCACCTGGATCCCCAACATCTCTCCAGAAGAACAAATAGAACCCACATTGGCACCATTCCGAGTCACCCCCTGCATCAGCACTGTTGGCATTGGATCATCTACCACAACATTGTCAACCAAACGATCTCGGACCACCTCCTTCATGAGATCTAGTGTCATAGGCTCCTCCATTTTTGTACTATTATTTACGAGTTCTCCCATCCAAGCAATCTATATAGAAACATCTTCATGTCTGACACACCCAAATCCCTCCCCAACGGTCAACATATCACCCGCCTTACCCCTTCCAACTGTCAAACCATACCCCAAGTGAACCATTCCCAATTCCTTATCCATACTAGTAGCAACATGCCCTCCTCTGTGACTCGTCTCCACCACTGGTGGGTAACCACTCACCCTCTCGCTACAACAGTTCAACGCCATGTGACCACACTGGTTACAAGACACACAATAGTGCATCCACAACTCAAACACAACCTCCTGCTTCTAGAAAAATTCCTGGTCATCAGTAATCCAAATGCATTGGACCGGAAACCTCACAGCATCATCTTCGACGCATATTATCGGGAAGATAGGATAACAAACAAACTCATTACTCCAATCATAGAAAGGTACCCCCCAATCATGTTCCCAATTGCACACAATATAGAAGGATTATGAAACGAGTGAGGTAGCCCCAGAAGGCTTACCAAGTTCGTGAATGTCGAAGTGTCATGCCACATGTGATAGTCGAAGCTCCAGTAAAACATGTAGAAATATGCCTTGTTGAATCTTTGATGAGCCTTGGATTAGATCTAGATTAAATCTTCCTCCAATAAAAAGAGAATCAGGAAATGTCTTCGGTCCAGCAAACTGATGACCGCACGCTTCTGAAGCTTCCAAGACTCAGAGACGACGCGATCTAAGGATTCTATCGAGGGACGATGGAGATAGAAGTGTGCCACCATTGTGAGCTTGCAAAGATCAGAGGCACCATTAATCCACGCTGGAAGTAATGAATGTTTAGGAGCCCCTTGAAGTAGAACGGGGACCTTTAACTAAATAGGGAATCTCGGGAAGGGCAGAATTGAGCCAAGATCAAGCATAGTCTTCCACTGTGGATGAGATTGAATGTCTCCCCCTCCATGAATGATGTATTCAATTTCAAACTTCCATATCATATGGATTATTATAGAAAAAATATACTGAATACATATTATATATAAATTATGGGTTAAATTCTGAAAATCATGACCAAAATATAAGGGTCAAAAATATTACAGATTAAGACACATACGAAAAATAGTGTGGATACTACCCGAAGTGAAACATTAAAATTGAATTGTTAACAAACAGGTAATATAAATCTACAATAAAACCACATATGCTATTATAAGTTTTAAAATGGTTATTTAATATATTTATAAAAAATTTATATTTGTTATATAGGATTTTTGAATGAGTACGACGAGAGTCAAGACACAAGGTAAGGGGATTTTATCACGCTTTTCATTTCTCTTAGATACATGCTTTATTCACCCCCATTCATTGTTTGTAGTGTATATACATCCCATGGATCATATTAATGATTAATATAGTTATATTTAAGGGTATTTTAATATCCATTCTATGAGATTTATTTCATGGGGTTTATGTTTTATAAGTTACCAAATCAGTAAATAGTTTAGTCTAAATTTCATTTCTTTGATACTCATGTTTTGTTATGAGAATAAATTTGTTTTGAGGTTTATATAATTTGAATTTATAAGATATATCATGAATATTATTATTTTAATGGTATAATATTCCTTAGGTAATTACCTTTTCATGCATGGAGAGTGTGATCCAAAGTTACCAAGTGAGAGGAGTATTTTGAAACAATCTCATTGCTTTTGAATAATGTTTATGTTCATGCTTCCTTTGATGAAATATTATATCCCATATCTAAATAAAATTCATGAATTTTCACCAAATATGGTTATTCTTTTTATATTAATGTATTTGAGAAAAATTTCTACTTTTTGTTACATAAGATAGTTAAGAATGTGTTTTTATGAAAGCCTGCCATTTCCCATACTTCGGTCAAAAATCTATATTTCTTCACAACGATGTCCTCAAAAAATGTTTTCCAATAATATTATAAAATCATTCTATTTTCATTAAGTATTTTTTAATAATTTTTTTCTTTTAAAAATCTTTTCAATGGAATCTTATTTTCTATTTCTAAACAATGAATTTTCTAACCTTTTTACCATGAAAAAGGAATGTTCTTTTTACCACATAAAATACATAGGAATTTAACCATCTTCATTTCTGTGAACCATTATTTTAAATTTTAAATATATTATTTTTTAGAAAATTTTGTTAAATGTAAAATTCAAGGAAATTGTTTTTCAAAATTCTTTCAATATTATTTTATAAGTTTTCATGGAAACAATTTTTTTTGAAATATTTTCAATCCTTATTTATAAGTATTCAATTTATTTTTAAATAAATACATTTAAAAAAAATAAAGATTCTTTCATACGTTTTCAAGTTCAAACATTTTCAAAACATTAATTATTTATATGTTTCCAATGGTTTTTCAAATAAAAATTATTTTTTAAATTGTTTGAAGCTTATTTTAATTGTTTTCATGGAAAAAGGTTTTCAAAATGATTTAAATTCCTCCTTATATTTGTTCAAGATTATTCTTAAGAATTTTTCTTTCAATTGGTTTATGTATTCAAAATCGTTTTTCAAATATGAAAGGATATTTTCCTTATGACATTTTTTTGAAAGATATTTTAAATTTACTTAACCTATAAGATGAAATCCATTTATGTTACTCATTCTATTCAAAAAATTATCTAATGGATCAAATAATATTCATTCTATGAGTTTTTTCTTCTTAATTTCATGATATTTATGAAAATCATTTCTCTTTCATAAGTTTCTTGTTTATGAAATCTTTTTCTCTTTCATGGGTTATACTTTTGATGAAATAATTATGAGTTATTTAATTGTTTCCATAGGTAATGATATGTTTATATGATTAGGATACTCATTTAATTGCATGGATTATGATATAATGGTTTATAAATTATTGGCACATGTACGTATGATTTAATTAAGGGATAGGTGGGACCAATATCTTTGACCATTGATTTGGGAAAAGATTTATATCTCATGATATAGAAATGTATGGAATTATAGAATAACAAAATTCACTATTAAAGGGATGGAATGATAAATAAACATGGTTCAGTAATACAAGGCTTGAATGTGGAGTGAACTCAGTTCAGTAATATAGGGCTGGAATGAGGAGTGAACATGGTTCATTAATACAAGGCTGGAATATGTTTTGAACTAGGTTTAGTAAAGTAATGTATCCACCATGATGTCCTTGAAAGAAAATTCCTTGACTACGATGGTGGTCATTATTATATTCTTATGGTTTTTCCATAATTCCATGTATTAATACTATGTTGTGATTTTATGGCTTATGTTCTTTATTTCCTTTTGAATCATATTTTATGAACTACCAATATTTATGCCATGATTCATGTATATGATCATTGATATATAGGGTTTGATATTCTATTTTCATGATCATGTTCTCATACCCCTATCCTTATGATTATTCATATATATCTACCTTGTTTACCCTTTCTGAGAATTCGAACTCAACCCTTTTTAGGATTCCTTCCCAATGTTATGAGTTTATGTATTATGCTATATGTTTTTAAGAAGGGTGGTAGTCAAGAAGAACCTAGTGGGAGATAATGTATCTCATTTATGTATGATTTTTTATTTATTCCATGATTCCAAAGGCATTAAACTAATATGGTATTTGGGAATCTATTTGTATAATGTTTTATGTATTCTAAAAAATTTATGTATTGTCTATGTATGAAAAATGATGATCTCAATATTTGGTATCATTGAAATGGTTAGTTAACCTTTGGATGATAGGATGATAAACCCATATTTAGAACCTCAAGGACATGTCTAGGGAAAAGTATAAGGATAAATAAAATAATAGGAAAATGTCTAATTTTTTTTGGTAAATTATAGAGGGAGTTTTTTCCTATCAATAAATATATGTATTGACACAATAAGTAAATGTGTCTATGGAAAAAAAATCTAGGAGTAACAAATCTAAAAAGATGATTGGGTACTTTCTACGGGTAATCTGGTTCACAACAAGGGGCCTTAATGGAAAACTATTTTAACATTCTTGAGGTATATGATTTTGTAATTAACAAACTCTTTATAAACCATCTTGAATGATTAAATATATGCTTGATATGAATAACCTAGGATAAACCTTGGTTTTTGTATATTAAGAAGGTGTCATGATTTATAAATCCTATAAGTAATTCATTTCATGAGTATGTGGTTTTCTACTATACTAAATAATTCTCACACTATGATTCTCTTTTTAGTAAACATTGAGAATTAGAAGAAACTACATTAACATTGAATGTGATGGATGATTTTTTGATGAGAAGTAAAGTGGGATGATCACTAGAGTAATGGATTTTGGAATCATTCCTAATAATTTTTAATAGAAAATGATTAATAATTTTTACATAAAAAAACTCTTAGACTCACCCACGAAGAGAAATATGGAGTTTAATAAGAGTCCGGGTAATGCAGATCTTGGAGGAAAGAAGATTAAATTTCCTTTATGTCAAGAATGTGGAAATAATAACCTACATTAATGACTTAGTGGAACAATAATATGTGTTTACTATTGAAAATAAGGATACAATTTGACTGTAAGGGAAAAATGATGAGTTCAGTTAATGAACATGATGAGAATATTGGCCTCTCTAAGACATAATTAAAGTGTATATGCTTTAATTGTATAATAAATAGTAATTATGGAACTCAATGTTGAAAAATTAATTCACCTGATTTATATCATTAATGTTGTATGAGTAATCATTATATTGTAGATGATGGCTAGAAAACATATAAAATTTGAATGGAATTAATTATTGTGTAATGGGATGAGGTTTCCTTATTAAGGGTATAAGTCTGAAGTGGAATAATAAAAGTTTTTCTATATTTGGATTTATGTATTATGTTATATGAATGGTGAAATATATAATGATTTTTTAAATAATGTTTTTTCTTATAGATTTATAAATACACATTGAATTATTCCAATTGAATATAAAAGATATATAATGGGATGTTTTTTTCCTTTAAAAACAAATTATTAACATAAAAAATAACCCATACATTTTTTTATGTTATGATAATGTAGTTTTGATCATGATATGTGGGATATGAATAAGTAAATTGGATGGTACTCATTAACTTGGAACTAATTGTGGACCTGTTGATAAGTAGTTCATGCTATCATGGATGATGTTTGTAACTTCTTAGATTTATGGAATTTATACAATAATATATGGATTAAGGATGAATTAATTTTTTCCAAAAGGATTTCTTGTAATTCGGGTTGTTACTATATTCCAAGAGAATTTACCAAAAGCACAATCACACATTTTCAATGTGACAACAAAGAGATACTTTGTGATATATGGGGGGATTAATGTGAATATAATTTGGTGACATTATTTCTAAATTTTGGGATTTTAATCATTCAGAGTGGTTATATGGTTAACCATTCATGTAAACTTTTTGTCAAATGTTGGAGGAAGTATTTTTATATTTATATTTTATTGAAAAACTTAGTTAAAATTCTTTTTACAGATTAACCTTATTTAAATGATTTCCATCTATTTTTGAAATTATATTAGTGTGGTTTCAAAAATGGACATTGTGTAAGATAGGTGAATACTCAACCCATGACTGAAGAATGATAAGGGTTTTAAGCCTACCACGAGCCTATGTGATGTCCTGGTTAATGTATAATTATTTTTTATGAATACTTATTTATGATGAAACAATAGTGTTATTTTTTATTTTTATAGATTAATGCCTTATCCTTATATATTTTTAATAATATTAATAGATAAATAGTTATAATTTTCATTCTATTGTGGTCCTTAATGTCTACTAAAAGTGTATTTTAGTGCTTTAGACATAAAAGTAAATTTATGTACATACATTTCATGAAGTAATATATGAATTATAAATAGTCAAAATAACATATAATGAATGAAATTTTCCTTATAGAAACATACCAAGTAAGTATATGTACTTATATACTTGGTCAATAAAAAAATTACTCAAGGATAAGATAATGATCAAATTGTTTTGCCCTAATACCATATTTATTGTTTACTATATGGAAGAATAAATCAACACAGATTTATGAATTTGAGGCCCTCAAATTTTCTTTGATCATTCAATAGTTTTTTATTGATGACCTCAATTGCCCCTTTTTAAATAGTTATTCTTTTCCTCCAAGTATAATATTCAACACCAACCTATTTTTCCTTTTTAACCCATAGTAATATGTTATTTTGAGTACAAATTATGGTTCCAACATTCACTTTTTAAGGGAAGTTTTAGTATCCATTTTTACGATGTGGTTTTCTATGAATGAAACATTCTAGTGTTAAACCTTTGATAACCCAGATGAATTTCAAGGGCTAAATTCATTTCAAGGGGTGTCACACATAATACCATGAGATTGTGCTAATTATATTGTTTTGAATTTATTTTCCCCTTGTGATATTTTTCATTTCCCATAACACTAAAAAATTATTTTATATTAAATAACTATGTTCGGCTACTATTATATGCAATACCAAGTTAATCAGGAACTAAACACAACATAAATTTTATCTTCACTACATCAAACACCAATGTTATCCTGCTACATTGTGTACGTTACATACCAAACCGAATTGGCATATGCAACACTCAACAACGACTTGGCGTACATTAAACATAACAATGATTTTCTTGGAAAGGTCATTATATTTTCATAATTGTTTTAATCATATAACTATAACCCAACTGATATTCAAAGTAATATACATAGTGATAACTGCTTTTATAATATTCTTTATATAAATAAAACAAATTTATGATAAAAGGTATAATTTTTGGTAATTTCTTTATGTGTTTAAAAATATTATTTTCTCAAATGAACTACTTTTAATTTCCTTCTATGATAAATTATAAAATTAATTGTGGACACATTTATAAATTTAATTTGATAAAATAAACATATTTTTTGAATTTATAATTTCAAAATAATATTTGGGCTAATTTTAGAGAATTATCTAAGAAACATGAATTTTTGGATGAATATTGAAAAATACAGGATTTTATTACAGAACAACATTTTGATATAATTTTTTATAAGGCTAAATTGTAATTTAAGTTTATTTAAATTTTTAAAGATATAATTTTTTTTATAAATTAATACAATTTATGTCATTTACCTCAGTTTCAAATTGAAATTGGACATAAAATTTAGCAAAAATTTGAATGTTTTTTTAAAAGCCTACATTATCGGCCCCACTTCCAGATTAATATTAAATTAATTTATACCACTTATGCTATTAGAATTTGGAAAAATGGATTACATTTTTCTAATTAGCACAATTTATAATGTATAATAATTTCAACTTTTTTTGACAAAAAATCATTGTGAATTTAATTAAAATTAATTACATCATTTAATGTAAAATTATTCTTAAATAAGAACTAAAATTTATATTTAAGTTCAAAAATAACTTATACACTTTTCCAACAGTGATTAGATTGAAATTATTCAGATATTAACCTTCCATTATTGTGTATGGTTGGTTTGGGATGAATTGTGTTTTTTAAAATCATGTGTACACCTAACTTGATTTCAAAAATACTATGTGAGTCCTTTCCATTCTATATAATATGGAACCACCTCTCCCTATTTATCACACATCTCAATCAAATTATGTTGAGAAATGATCCAAACAATACACTTACAAATACCCCTAACTTCCCCCTTGAAGCCTCCCTTTGGGAAAGAAATAATCCAATTAAGCCTTTTCAAAAAAAACCAAAAGGAGTTACCTGATTAATAGGTAACAACTTCTCTCAATCTCCTTTATTTAATTTTCATTAATCACCCAATAAAATCTATTTCTTCCATGTTTTTACAAAAAAACAATTATCCTCAGTAAACAAGTATTTTTTATTCTATTTTTTTGAGCTACGCTTACACACACATCGATCTAATTGCTAACAAACAGACTGTTTACATGTATGGAGAACTACCGCCTTACTAAACGATGATTGTTCATTTTTTCCGTCACCAAATCTCATGGTTTAAATTATGATAGATATTGTTTATATATATATTATTATTATAATATTTAATACATCATTATTCTTCTCTAATAATTTTACAACACATATCTTTATACTTTACATTTTTTATTAATATAATAATTTCATTTGAGGAAGTGTGGAATACCACCCCCTCAATGTGATGTGATTCATTCATATAAAACATGGAAAATATTACGATGGATTTAGTGAATATATATGACATATATTATATATTAATGATACTATAATAATGATACAAATATACAAATATATGCATATAGGACTTTTACATTCTTTCCTTCAACATGACAATTAAATAGTAATAGCATTCATGTGTACGTACGGCTTACCAAATCCATGAATATTGTATTATGTTTCATACGTATATATCCTATAGATTATAATAATACACATATACTGAATATAAATTTCATTTAAATCATGGGTTAAATTATGAAAATTTAAATATAAATATAAGTACCAAAGATATAGCAAATTAGGACACATGCAAAAACAAAATAGGATATTACGTGAAGTGAAACCATAACATATTATTGTTACCAAGAAGATAATATATAGAAATAATCAAAAAATATATGGTATTATAAGTAAGAATATTATTTTTTGCAGATGTATACCATATTTGAAAAATAGTTTTGTATTAATTTTCCTTCTATGAGACTCATGTTCTGTTGTGTGATAATATTAATTTTGAGGTGTATATACTTCAAATTTATGTGATATTTCATTAATCTCCATATTTTCATGATATTAAAAGCCTCATGTAGTTTAATTTTCTATACATGGAGAGTATGATCCCATGTTTCAATATGACAGGGGTTTGTTGAAATAATCTCATCGCTTTTGATGATTATTTATGTTCATGATTCCTTTAATGAAATATTACAACCCATATCCCAGGAACAATATTGATTTTTCTCCTCCTATAGAAATTTATAAAATATTCATTTTTGAGAAACATAATTCTACACATTGGTATGTAAGATAGTTAATAATGTGCTTTTATAAAATCCCAAATTTATCCTCTCTTCGGTTGGAAATCAATGTTCCTTCAAAACCATGTTTTCCATAATGGGTTTCCAAGAATATTTACCATTATCCTATAATATTTAAAATATATATTTTTCCCTTTTATACCAATATATTAAAAGTAATATACCTATTTCATTTTGAAGAAGGATATTTTTTATAAAAATTTCATGTAAAAGTTATTTTATTTTTACCTCGTACAACATGTATGGACTTTCATCAATCATTTCTGTGAATATTTCTTTTCATTTTTTTACATATAATTTTTAAGAAAATGTATTTAAATGTAATTTTCAAGGACTATTATTTTCAAAATATTTTCATGATTCTTTTATATGTTTTTAATTAATATGGTTTTCAAAATGTTATCTAGCCTTATTTATATGTTTTCAAATACTTTTCAATGAAATGGTTTTCAAATCATTTTCATCGTTCATTCATATGTTATTAATTAAAAAAGTATTCAGAAAATTTTCAAGATATGTTTATATGTTTCAAAAACATTTTGAAATAAAAAATTTATATTTTTTTAATATTATGTTATATTTTTTAAAGGAATAATGTTTTCAAAATAATTTCATGTATTGTTTATAAATTTTCATTGAATTTTTTAAGTATGAAATTTTCAAATAGTTTTATGTTTTAAAAATCCCTTTTCAAAGAGGAAAGGATATTTTCTAAATGAATTCTTTTTTATAGATATTTAAAATTTATTTTATATGTAATATTACATCCATTGAAGTTTCTCTTTCCCTTCTTGGATATGATCGAAAAGTTCTATTGATATTATTTCTATGAATTGGTTATTCTTAATTTGACGGCATTTTTGAAACCAATTTGTTTTTCATAGGTTATATGTTTATGAAATATATTAATCATTCATGGGTTATAATTTTGATGAAATGATTATGGAACCTAAATTTTTGTCCACAGTTTATGATATATTTACATGTTTATGATACCCATTTCAGTGCATGGATTATGATATGATTGTTTATTATTATTTTTGAACTTTTATTTATGATTTCATTATGAGATGGTGGGAACATTTTATCCCTCCAATGCATTGGGTAAAAATTTATATATCATCACATAGACATGGTTAAAATGAGAAATGAACTTGGTTCTGTATTATATAGATGAAATGAGAAATGAAACCGGTTCAGTAATACAGGTCTGGAATGATGAGTGAACTCAGTTATGTTATACTCAATTGGAATATGGAGTGAACTAGGTTCAGTAATAGAGGGTCAGAAGAGGGTGTGAACCTGCTTTATTAAAGGGGTTTCTCCAACAAAATGGCCTTGTAAAAAATACATGTACATCTATAGAAATCAATATTATATGCTTATGTATTTTCGATAATTCCATGTGTTCTTTCTATGTTATGATTTCATGGAATAAGTTCTTTATTCCAGTAGATTCATGACTTATGAAATGCCATGATTTATTCCACGATTCACTTATGTGATCTATGATATGTTGTGTATGAACTTAAAATTTCATGATCATATTCTCAAACCCTTATGATCTTGATTATTCATAGATATCTTCTTTGTTTACCCTTGTTGAGAATATGAGATCACCCCTACTTATGTTTCCTTCCCGAGGATATGAAGATATGTATTATGTTTGATGTGCCTAATAAAGGTGATAGTCAAGAAGAACCTAGAGGGAGATATTGTAGTTCATTTATGTATATGTTATTATGTTTTCAATGATTGCAATGGCACTAAACTAGTACGATATTTAGGCGTCTGATTGCACACTATTTTAATTATTCTTTAAACATTATGTCATTTATATGTATGATAAGTGAGGGTTTCTATATTACGACTTTATAGGTTCATCAGGATTATTTTCACCACCATTCGATCATGTAATGGATTATACCCATAAATATTCATCCCCTCTTTAATAAAGAGTGTAATGAATTGTAATTTTTAGTCTTCTATATATAATTCCACATGACCCTTCTAAGGTACGTGATCAATATAACTAATGAAATTTAACTAATAATTTTTCATGTTTGTTATATATATGACTTGGCCGAATTAAATGTAATATAATTTCTTGGTTTCATATATGTATAACACATTTCCATGATTTATGGATGAAAGTGGGAGTGAACCTAATGAAGTGAATAACACTTATAAGATTTAATGTGTTAAATGGTGGCATGTCCTTTAACCCGGTCAGACTAATGAAAGGTATGAAATGAACCCCTATAACTTATTAAGTTAAATGAGTATTGCGTTGAATAATTACGTAAGTAAATCCTTAAAGGTTCATATTTCATATGTACCATCACATTGTTATAGGATTGGTCATGCTCAAGATCTACTTGGATTCATGAGGGAATTCAGTTAGCACTTTTAGATGCCATTCCGATTACGAGATTCCTATTTCCATAGTTGATACCCACCTTGGAACCCGATGCTTTTAATCATTTCGATTCCAAATATGAAATTTTAGGACCCTCCATTATTATAACAAGATTCATTGGATACATTAATTGGATCCAACGTGATGACAATGGACATGAGGCAATATGGATTCAACCTTGGGCCTAGTCATTTCTTAACCTGTTTTACCTAGGATGAATTCCATGGACTCGGATACAATAATATTATTAAAAAATGCCTTTGGTGATTCTTCTCGGATTACACTCTTAAATATTTATCCAAGATTCAAATTATTACATATTTGGATCAATCCCTGAGGTTAGGGATGTCATGCTTATTACATTGGATCCTCTTCATTATAATCATCATCATGGATGCCTTATTATATCGTGGATCATTCATCATCATTATTATCATGGAATGATGATAGTATTGGTTTCACACCATGTGAGTTACGTATATAAAATAGAACATAATTAATCAAATAAATTATTTCATGGTAAGATATAAGATGAGGAAGAAGTGGGTACTTGGGTATTTACATTACAATGATGTTTTACTTTTATATATGTATGCTTTCCAAAAAATAGTTTATATTACATATATTGGATGATATAGACACCTTTGGTGGTGTCCTAATGAGGTTTATCTCACACCATATCTAATAATCCATCAGTATGTTGGAAAATTACCTATATGAATGTGTTGATAAGGAAAAGTTTCTTGCATTTGACACTTGATTCTTCTTGCCTTCATAGGATGGAGATTGGTGGTAGATAAATGAGTTGGAGCTTGGGATGCTGCATAGATTTTGGTTTCTTTTTTCTTATTTCATATTGAATGTTTTTCATGATGCCTTATATTCATGTTTCCCAATTTATAGATACTTAAAATGTATTATTATATTTTGTATATTATTATTTGTCCTTCCTGTTTCGGTATTATTCTTTAAACTTATTCTATGAAATCAGTTATACTACTTCATCTATACATCAATTATTACTTCTCTCTACTATGCTACACTCTGGTAATGAGGGAATAGTGTACTCATAAACACACCCTAGGAACATGCTTCTAGGCGATAGCCTAAAGCATTATGGGAGATGTGATTGAGGAAATGTGGAAAACTGTACCCCAATAACCATTGAGTGGAACCCATGTTTCGGATGTCACATAGTGGTATGAGATCACTTCTATTTTTGCTTTAATATTTGGAGATAATAGGAAGGTGATTTAGAATTCTTTGAAACTTGGTTATATGTCGTGCGTTGGTGTAGCTAATCCATGATCAGGGTAAATACTGATTTTCCAAAATAATGATTATTATTCATCATTTTCTAATTAATAATTATATCATTCTACCTTTGGGTGAGGTACATGATGTGTGATGGTAACTACTATTATTATTATAGATATATTTATATAATACATGGCCTAATGATATTAGGAAATGGATAATTGTTATATAAATCATCATAGGAGTCTATAATTCACATGCCATGCCAATTACGTGACATATATGTTCAATTAATTTACGTTATTTTTTGTATTTTTTGTGATCCATTATTGAGACTTGTAACATATATTATTGTAATACTATTTAGCGAAGATTGGGTGATTTACAGTTTCTATTATAGAGGTGTATGAGTCATCATTTATAGAAATGGGTAGTTTACTGAGTATATAAATTCAATATAACCCATTATATTCTGAGGTGAAATGTTGAATAGGATAACTAGAAATTAAATGTGTGTTGATTTTAGTGATAAGATTTGTGGGAACTGATTCAATGGGAATAGAAATTCATTTTAATCAAACAATTATGTATTTTTATAAGAAAATGAAATTTAAAATATTAATAGTTGACTTATAAAATGTAATGGTTTTCTTGAAATGAAGATGAAAATTATAGTTGAAACTTCATCAACTAGAAACCCTATAATATGAACATTAGAACTTATAGATACCTAGCCTCCTAAGAGGGTTGTTGGGATAGTATACCTTGTGTAGTGATCCATTACCTCTGTCATCTTCTTCTATTAGTGCTTATATATACTCTTAGTTATGATATGTTGTGTGTGATTGGAATTTATAGAGGAATTCTTCCATAACATCCTTGTTTCATGTGCTAGGATGGTGGAAACTACAATGATCGAGATGTGGTGGGCCCTGATATTCTAGTCTTACCGCTATGAGTGCCACATGAGGCACCACATTAAATACATGATATAATCACTAATTCTTAGCCATGTGAGAGTTTCATAGTTATGATGGAGTCCATGTAGGGTGAACCATGATCCAAACCTATAATGGCAGATCTGGCCGAAGATTTCTAATAGGATCATCCTCCCAACTTCTTGGGGGATGGTGGTCCATAGGTTATTAATTATTTGATGTATGCCACCTTATCTATCATTGAGAACTTAGGGACACCTATATATAATAGATTCCATCTTTCTATATAAATGTATCTTGATTTAGCCAAGCGCTATTGGGATGTGATTACCAAGACTAGTCATCATCAGGTCATGGTACGGGCTGACATCCATACTACATTCTATGATAAATTCTCCTCTTAGATGGTAATACCTAACTGATCTGAAGAGTTTATACATCAATAGAAGGGTTCAATTTCATTCCTAGACTATTTAGCACATTTTTTAGTGTATGATTTCTTTTTACACCTTTTATCTAGTGATGAGCTTTAGCATGCTAGAGATTAAAAGATGTGATCTAGTATTCCATTCGTTCTTAGGTGAATATATTTCACCTACCTAACTGCCTTATTTGAGATTTTTAATTAGAATCGTATCAATAAGATCAAAATAATAGTACGTGATAGTACCAAGAATATAGGATCAGTGCAGAGGCTGTCCAATATTTATTCTAGTAACCGGAAATATTCCCTCATGTTTTGATGTTATATTACTAGAAATTAGGGTAACTACACTGGAATATCTATTGTATGACATTAGTGTGGATGAAAGGAGAATCTGAAGCCTCAGTGAAAAAGAGACCATATTATGTGTCATTTCTATGGGTGTATGTGGAATCTTCAGAGAACCAGTCAGGCCCTTAAATCTTCTTAAAGTGGAAGTGGATCCCCACCAACTCCACCATGAGGGGAAGGTTACTTTACACCATGTCATGTAGGGAGTTAGAGTATCACCAAAAGAACCAGATGAGGTGGATGTCATGTTCATGGAAGTTAGAATCCAAATCTATAGTTATAGTATAGCTGTCTTACTCATGTTAGTCCAACTATAGTATCAGGATGTGTATCAATCCATTTGCATGATTTAAAACCAATACCCTAGCATCAGAGTAGAGGAGTGCATACAGTATGAGGCAATATTATAGTAGCATCCAAAATATTATTTTCTATATTTGATACAAGTTATTCAAAATCAATTATATCATTATTTATCATGGAATGTTTAGGGATATAAATTCAGTATTAGTTTGGTGTAATGAATTTAGATACCCCACTGGGTGTATGTTCTAAATCAATGTACCAATGTACGTACTTCCCCTTGAGGTATGAAATTTTCTGTTCCTATGGGACCACTTTATTCTCAAGATGATGGGTTCAATGTCATTATCTATATGTGTTGGTTGGTTCTATAGCCTGCATTTTTAAATTGATATGACTATTGGGTATCATTTAAATCACCATATAGAATTAGTTATCTACAATAATGTGAGTGGATGTTACTAGATGTTAGAGTTGGAATAGAGCATCATGGGATAGGTGGTGTGGCCACCCAGATTTACAATCTCTTAATGGGCGATCAGGTTGTGCATAACTTTAAATGCTCTCGGGTAGTAAATAATATCTAGGATTTATTTTAGGGTGATTTCTCTAGATTACCTCCTAAGAGAGAGGTATAGTTTTTACTAATTAAATTAAAAGTATTGGTCCAGTGCCCATTCCTCTATATAGTATAGAGCTTACTGAGCTCTATGATCCCTAGTAGTAGTTGGATGATCGAGAGGAAAATGATTTTATAAATCCGATCACATCATTTTGGGGTTCCTCCATGATTTTCGCCAAGAATGAGGATGAAAAACATTATTTATTCATGGATTATAAATGGTTTAACTATATTATGGACATGAAATGGTATCCAATGCCTGAAGTAGATGATCTCTTTCACCATCTATGAGGACCTAGGGTGTTTTCATAGATCGACCTAAGATTTGGCTATCATTAGTTATGAGTCAAGTCTCTATCCAAAAAATGTACACCTTTCCATAGTAGGAATGGTATATAGGAGTATATTTTTATGTTGTTCAGTTTCATGAACATTCCAACCAATTTATTGGATTTTATTAATAGTGTGTTACACCACTATCAGGATTCTGATGTCGCGGTATTTGTGGAAAACATCCGGGTGTATTCTCACACTCTTTGAAGAAATTCTATGTACATTGTGATCATTCTTAAAACATTGAGATACCATCATGTTTGTTCTATGATTTATAATTTCCTCAACTATATTAACATTTTTCACTTCAAATTTCATATCATATCAGCAGCATTAGAATCTATTTACCCGGAGAAGGTGAGTTCTATGGTATATTGGGAGTATCCCAATAACATGTTTTATATAATGAATTTCATGGGGATAGATTTTCATTACAATCATTTCATACAACAATTATATCACCATAAATTATCTCTTATGGTTGTTATAACAAATGGTGTTATGTTGCTATGGTTATAAGCATGAGTGAAATAATTTTTGGAATAGAATGGAAGGCTTGTCTCAACACCTATTCTTCCTTTTCTACATCCAAGAAGAGGATATACAGTGTTTTATAATTTATACATCATTGATCATGGTAAAGTTATACTGTAATAGGATAGAGTCATTGCATACAGATCTTGGTAGTTGATGCATTATTATAGAAATTACCCAACACATGACTTTGACCTAGAAATAGTTGTTCATGCCTCACATTCCTAGAAACACTATCTAATTAGTGAATGATTTGTGGTGTATATGGACCACAAGATCCTCATATATAATTTTATAGAACATGACTTGAATATCAAACAGCGAAGATGGTTCAAATATAATAATTGCATCAATTTCATGTTTCTCTATGCACCTCAAAAAAGCAATGAGGTATAAGATGCTATGAGTCGAAAAACTCAAGTATAGTTTTTACAGGAATCCATAAATAAATGAAAATTGATGTACATTATTTTTTTGTTTCATCGGGAATTTCATAAAAGTCACGATGGGTCTTATATCATAGACTTACCAGATCCCTCTTCACCCCTTGGGAGAATAAAGAGTTAGTGGTTTTTCGATCATGAAGGATTGGTTCTATGAGAGAGCATTGTTGGTGAGGAATCTCCTCTTGATTGGTATGTGGATTGAGAAAACATCATTTATATACATAGATATTTCTGGGTTCCTACATCTAATAGCGAGAAAATACTACATGAGTCCTACACTTGAGGGAATGCATTCCATCCATATATCTTCTAATAAATCTAGATATAAATCATAAACAAATAATCGTTGATGACCTATGGATTTTGTGGTTGGGATCATGTTTTCCTATGTGTATCAACTAGGCTTGAAAAAAGATGGATATGGAGGAAAGGGAAGATATCATCTTATTATGTTGTACCATCTAAGATTCTATAGAGAGTCCATCTTGTATCTGATCAATTGCTACTACCTCATAGGTATCATTCCATACAAAACATCTTCCACATTTCATAGTTTCACTATTATCATGCCGATCCGTCTCATGCATTCAATCTTGAGGAAGTTGAGTAATATTTTAATGCTTAATTCGAGGAATATATTATATGGATCATTGAACATTGAAAAAAGACTCTATTTGGACAATAATTCCCTTTATTATGGGTGAAATGGAAGCATGACCATATAAAATATGAGACTTGGGAGTTGGTGGCTGACGTACATGCCTACTGTAAATATTTGTTCTCATAAAGTGTGTATCTATCATTAGAATGTGAACTAAAGGATGACTCTCTTTATGGGGGAAGGCTATAAGAACCTGATTTTTACCTTACGTATGGGTCCTATAAAATTTGTAAAAACTCTTCATATTTAACCAAATATATATTCTAATTGCTGTCAGAAGAGATTTAGCGGTATCTGAAAATTTTTTGAAGATCGAAACCTCAATCATTTTTGAAAATCCATAGGATGCATGGTTAGTATAAACCATATGACCCAGCTCATGTAGTCTCTCCTAAACATGTGGGGCTAGAAAATGGGTTCAAGTAGTGAACATTATTTTCCCTAATAGTGTTCTAGGGACAACATGTTTTTGTGAAATTTACGTATCTTTTAGTTGAGGTGATTCGGACTATTGGTGTACGGTTACCTGAACCATGAATCCTAAACATGAAATTTCCCACCATAATCTATGAGGGGATATGGTTGGTGCATGTTTTTTTCATTCATTTGGTTAAACCTTGTGACCCATATTTTTGATTGAAATGACCATTCGACCAATAATAAAATGTGTATACACACCTCCTTCCTCTATTTACTCTCCAGCAGACATAAAAGGCTCCTCTCTTATTTTTAGAACTCTCAAACCCCTATTTGGTAGTATTTGATCCAGATCTTCCTTCATGATTTTGGTCGAATCACCATTCATCTCTTTGGATTTCCCTCGAAAAAATATTGTTTTCTTTTTTTCTGTTCATCATTTATCTTATCCTCGATAATGTTATTGAGGTGCAGGAACATATTCCCAATTTTTATGGAGTAGTTATATTATTCATATCTCTTCTGATCTACTCTAAGATTAAGGTTTTTACTAGACGAGGAGAGTTTTAAAGCATATGGTAGGTGGTCTAAAACTCATCCCTCAAGTTTCATCATTTTGTAAATTTTTATGTGGGCTCATCGATTTCATCAGGTGTGACCTATTTAAATCAGTTTATTTATTATATTCATTAAAAATATGCTCAAATACCCTATTTTTATATGTTATCCATTGCATGAGGTTAGTACCTCAACACTGACCATGACCTGTAGGGTGTCTTCCTTAGTTTTGAATTTAGTGTTTCTTTATGGTTATCTATGGCCCCATTCAGGTGATGAATTATTGGACCCCATTAATGATAAAACATTGATTAAGTAAGTGTGTTATGGATTATAATCGTTTTCCTTGTATCTATAATATAACTTGAACCATATAGGGAAAGTGTTCTATATAATTAATGAATTTCAATTAATGAATTATCAAGTATATTATATATACAACATGGCCAAATTAAATACAATAGAATGACTTGGTTTCATCTCCATAGATCACCATTCCATGATTGTTGGAAGATAGCGGAGTGAACCTAATGAATTTTATATCACTTATAAGAATTTATGTGTTAAATGGTTGTAATTCCTTTAACCATGTCAAATTAAAGATCAGAATGGAATGAACCCCTCAGACTTATGAAATCCAAAGAATATTGAATGAAATAATTATTTAAATGAATAACACAAATTTCATATTGCATATGGACCGTGAAATTATTATAGGGGTGTTCTGACTCGAGCTCAACTTGGATTCCCGTGGGAATGCCTCGATCATTCTTGGACAACATTTAGATTTAGGTATTCTAGCTTCCATGGATGATACCCACCTTGGAACCTAATAATTGTCTACATTTGGATTCCTAGTATGTCACCATAGGATCTCTCCATTATTATTATAGGATACCTTCGATACAATAATTCGATCCAGTGTGAAATCTATGAACATCTAGCACCTCAGATTCACACATGGGCCTAGTCTTTGCTCATCCTGTTTTACATTTGATAAATTACTTAGACTCAGATAGAATCATAATATTGTCGATTTAATTGGTAAATTCCCCTTGGATTACACTCAAACCCCTTCATCTATGTTATAGAATATTACTGAGATTACTAGACCCCTGAGGTCAAGGATTCCTTTCTTATTACCTTGGATTCTCTTCATTATTATCATAATCATGTATTCCATGATATATATTGTATCAATATTCATTATTATTATCATGAAATTATGTCATTATTTGTAATAATGTATGAGAATTACATATAAAAAATGAATATAATTAATTAATTAAATGATTACATGTTCAGATAATAGTTGAGGCTGATATAGGTATATGGTTATTTACACTAATATAAATATTTAATTTCAATTATTTGTTATTACACACTATTTAAATTTATAATACATGGATTAGATTTTATAGATGATATTTGTGGTGGATTATTGAGATATATCTGACACACAATCCGGGTAGTTGTCGGTACCTAGGTAGAATACAATTATACAGTTGTCGATAAGGGGAAGAATCTAGATTTGAAAACCTACTATTTTTTTCTTTCATAGGATGAAGTTTGTTGTAAGAAGACCAATTTGGAGCTAAGGATATTGGATTGTTTTGGTTTCTTTCTCCTTCATTTTTATTGCATTAATTTCCTACTACTTTATGTAAATGTTTTCTAGTATTATAGAGAAAATACATGTATCAACAGCTTTGGTATAATATAATAATTTGTTATTATTTTTTATTATTATATATTTTTTCGAAATTCCGCCTATTCTACAATACCTTTTAGTCAACATTTATTACATCATTATGATTTGATTCACTTTGGTAATGAGTGTATAGTCCCCTCACAAACGCACCCTTAGCCCTCACTTCTAGTAGGATACCTACGAAATGTTGGGAGTTGTGGTTGAGGCAATGTGGACAACCATGCCTGGGGAACCATAGAATTGAACTAAGGTTCGTGACATCACAAATTTTTTATCTCTAATTATTAAAAAACTATATTTGTTTATTTATGGTTCAAGATATGTTTTTTCACGTTAAATTCATTTATGTTGAAACCAATTTTCAACATACATTATATTTTCATTTGTTAAAATCGATATCATATTTAGAATCAATGGGTATAATGTTTCTAATAAGTGACACATTAAATTATAAATAATCAATAAATTACCTAGGTTAGTAAACATGTTACTGTAGTGAAAATAAAGAAAGGAAAAAATAGAGAAATGTATATTTTAAGGAATAAAACTCTTAAACCATTAGTTTGTTTGAGTGGTGGAGTTTTTTTGGACCATTTAATCCCTAAAAACCCTTAATTGTCAATTTCATTTCTACTTTAGGTAATAATGACCTCCCAATAGTGAATACCTTTGTGTATTTTCACGAATGACACTCATCATCAACTATAAAGGGGAACTCACTCACCTCACTTAGTCACACTTATCAATCTATGTAGATCATATGTCACCTACACAAACCACTTCTGAACTCCCCTATCATTATAATATATCCTTTTTGGGTAGAAAACTGAGCATTCAAGGCTATCGTGTGAACCTAGGAAAATATCTAAATAATAGTTAATGTTCTTCAACAAGAGTCTTTATCATACTTCATTATTTACATCCTTCAATACATTTTATAAGTGTGAGATATGATATAATTTTTATCATCAATATGTTGATATCATTTTATGTTAATATTATGACAATCAACAACACACACATCCATCAAATGGGTTAAAAATACTCCTTAACGTGTACGGAAGACTACTGCCTCACAAATTGATGTCATTCATTTTTTACATTACCCCTTTATTATGGTTGGATATGATGAATGATATACAGTTTGATAGTGATATTTATAAAAAATTATATATTTTTACTCATGATATCATATGATTTGTTCTACATTCTATTTCATATGGGAAACTATAATGTATCTTGTGTGTACAATGGAATTCCGCCTCACAAAGCGATGTGATTCATTCTTCCCAAATACGTTACATTGAAGGTAATAAGGGTAATTATAATACATATATGTGACATATATGAAATTTTTATGATATTAATTACATATATATCATTATGAAAAAATAATATATCTTTTCCTTTTTTATGTTTTCAATCATTGAAAAAAATTATAACGTCGTTCCTGGACATGTGTATTATTGCCTCTTCAAAGTGATGTGATCCAATTTCCCCCACTAATCACAATAAGTCTATACATTGGTATATATAATTAAATAATATATTATTTTTTATATTATTATGATGCTTGAAAAATAAAATATTACATACCTCCTTTTTATAATGATCATTGAAAAATATAAATTTTACTCATGCATAATCATGGCCAACCATCTACATGATCATAACAGTATCTAATTTTTCATAACAATAAATAATGATTTGCTTTAAAATTATAATTAATGTATATATATTTTAATTATTCATGATTATTTTTCTTTATAGGTTGAATTAATGTCTTCTATGACCATAGTCAACATATCGATGTCCTTTTAGACCCATAAGTCGAACATGGTCAAAAAATCTAACAATAATATAATTGATTATATATTTAAATATACAAGTTTTATAAGTAATATAAAATTAAAAATAAAAATGAAAAATATTTTCAAGAATGTAAATAATTATCATATTTTTATTATTAATTAACATAATGAATATGTGTGATGAATCAAACTTGAGGTAAGTGTTTTTCTCATCTTGCTTGTATTTATTTAAGATATACCCCATGTTCACACCATATTTTTGTTGTGTGGTGTTCATAAGAGACATGGATTTATATTATAATTACATTCAATACATTAATATCTATTTAAATATTTAATTTAGAATCACACATTCATGGGGTTTACGGTTTCATGGTTACCATTGTGGTAAGGAACATTGGTCATAAATTTCCTTCATTGATACTTAACTCATGTTCTGAACCATTAATTGGTTATGAGGTATATATACATCCACCTTGGCATGTAATAAAATAAATTTATTTATTCAAATTTTATTTTATGTTTCATTTAATTTAATCCCTTCTTGGGACTTATGATTCAATGATACAAAATTAGTAAGAGTTTTATGTTACAATCTAATCATTTATTAGGATTGTTGGTAATTATGCATCCAATGATGAGATATTACATTCCATATCTTAAAAATCATAATGAATTGTATTCTCTATATATTCATGATATTTTCATTTAATTGTACAACTTTTAATTTTTTTGTTAAATTATATAATTTAGAAAATATTTTTAAGAAATTGTGAATTTATTTCTCTCTTCAGTACGAAATATTTATTTCTACCAAAACCATGTTTTAAAAAAATCAAAAATGATTTTAATGTTTTATAAATGATTTAATAATCATATATTTAACCAATAATGTCTTTTGAAAAAAATAAATGTAATATTTATGTCATTTTCAAATTAATGCCCATTTTGATTTTACCAAAAAAGTGAAAGGAATATTCATTTTAATATGTATGTATTGAAAGGAATTTTCTACCAGCATGACGTATCAAGTGTTCTAAAACACACATTATAATAATTTTATTACTTAATTTATTGGCTTATTTGTTATGTTAGGTTTATCACGTGAAATTATAATTTTATTTACTAACTAATTAGGGGACCAAATTGGTGGTTCCCCACAGATTCATGTACCCACACACTTTATGGGTTGCCAAATCACATAGGTACTAGAGAAACCTTCAAAATTCACAAGTTTAGGTAAGATTGAGACTCATGATTTTCACCTATCGAGCTTGATAGATCATATAAAACTAGAGATTGAGACGTGGTGAGGATTAATGATTTATTATACACATAGTGTATTGTTAATCATTATATTATTTTTTAATTGAGAAGAATATAATGGGTAATCTATTATTTATATGACTATTTGATTCATTTTATGTTCATTATTTTTGGTTATATTCATTTACCATAAGACATATATTTTTAATTTACTATTATGGATGATATATTTTATTTTTTTCTTATTTATAATATAATATGATGGTATAGAATCCCTATTATCACATCATATACCCTACCAAGTATTTGGAAGCCTCAGGAATATGGGGAGGAATGCCTAAGATCACATAATTACTCAACACGAATATTGCATTTAGTAAACTGAGATAGGAAATTCCAAACTCGTATCATAGGATTCTATTTCTATAATGAATATTTTATGAGTTTTTATAGAGGTTTTAGTTTAATTTTATAGAGTATGATACAAATAAAATATTGGTGCACCACGAATACATTTACATGTAAGATATCCATGTTACAAGGGTCTTAGATTTCATGTTCATTATTTTCATCTTTATGGTTATCATATTTCACCTCAAGTGATGAAATTAATGTCTAGGTATATAATTTATTATGTATTTTTCTCTCTTAAATCATTCATTTGGGGCCAATTATTGGACTTTTTACACTGGGTCTATTTGTATGAACATTATTATACTTGAAATTCATCATAAAATACTCACAAGACAGATTCATTCCTATGGATGATAACACAAATATTTATTTTAATGTCATCTCATGTGGATTCTATATGGGGGACCTTGATGTTTAAGTCCATTAAATCCATCTATATGTGGATTCATAGTGAACCTATTATATCAAAACATTAATTTAATCCATTAGTGACAATACCTTAGAGGGTTCCCATTAAAAGATTTCATTGCATAATGTGATAGTGAAAACCTACAAATATGGTGTTTTCCAACAAATATTGAAGTTGATATTAATTAAATATAAAACATGGTTTTTGGATAATTATAACATATCATATAGGATGATATTGTTATTTACATTTCGAAACCAATATATAAAGTCATATTCTCAATGGGGTAGTAACAATTCTGGATTCTGGAAGATAATTAACAACGTGAGTTGATATAATACACCCTATAATGGTTATAATGATAGTGAGATGACATGTTTTTTTATTAATGGAAATAGAGAGATATTACCCATGACCTCTAACCTACATGAGAAGTGAATTCTGGGTGAGGTATTGTTAAATAGATATTTTAGACGGCCTCACATCCATGATTATTTGAGTGTTATGATTAGAAAATGAGATGTTATTCCTATATAGTTATGACACATAACAAATGAAAAAAAACCTTAGTAAATTATTGGAAGCAATGTCACTTCCATATATAAATGGATGAAAAATTTTGATCATGTTACAATAGTAGTTCATGTGCTGTTGTATCAATAATATTTAATACACATGTGATTCCAAATAATTTTTATAATGTTGATCACTTCAAGTGATTTAGATTTTTGTATATGACCTTGAATTTAATTGTAGGATTAGAAGGATATCATACCCTATATTCTAGAAATGCATGATTATGATCCTGGTAAAAGCATATGTACCATATCTTGATTTATTAAATTATTCCCATATTGATGAGTGGTTAATTGATAAGCATGGAATGTGTTATTTTCTGAGATTTTAAAAGGCAATTCGCCATTGTGGTGACAAAAGTATATATGATCTGGCGTTAGGGTATAATAGTGAGAAATCATGGATTAGGTGGAGCAACCTGCATATAAAGATGTTACAAAATATGGTTATATTCAATGAGAAACATTAGTAAACCTCTATGATGGGGATTGAACCATTTTCATCATGAGGATGTGTTCCTAATCATGGATAAATTTTTGATGGTTTCTAATGATGATTTTCTATGATTATTTAATTTGTAGAAAATGATATTTTATGTTAGGAATAAGCTACAATCTCAATAGCCACATATTTTTCATGACATTGATAATATATATATAACATGACTTGATGATTATAAATTTTGTTTGATTGTAAAACAAAACATATTCTCCCATATAAGGAAGAATTATATAGGTCAAATCATGACTTAATGGGATCAGTGAGGTGATAGTTACCAAAACCATTATATTAAGTTGGGAAGGTGATTAAAAAATGGTATAGTATAAATAAAATATTTTAGTTTTATATGAATTTATGGACAATATTTGATAATTTTCATTAGGCTGAGCATGAATTAAGGTGATTTGAGCATGCAATTGACTATAAGTTTTGTATTTCTCAAAATTATAGTACCAATGCTGTCACATATGCTTTAAAATTGACCATTGTAATTTATATGGAGCTGGGATCATACATTTATATTAGAATTTACCAACATAAGGATTCCCCAAGGGCCTTAAAATCATGTTCAAGAAGGATGATTTCATTTGTTGAGTTGAAATCATGTCTTTTGAGATAGGCCATCTGGAAGGGGTCTAATTGATTCATATCTATATAATTAGATTTTCATGGCTTTTAAATATACTCTAGTTTATAAAATTAGATATTATAAACATGATTTCAGATTTTATCAGGTTTATAGGAAACATATAATAGTTTGATACATGTGAATTGATGGTGGATTCTCTCCCATTTCTTCAAGTTTTTACGAAGAGACATACCAACATTTTCACTAGTGTTGCTATATGGGGTCATAAATAAGAATTTATAGGCTATATAATATTTCTTTTTAGACCAATAAAATATTATTTATTTGACATTTTAAATAAATGGAAGCCATATCAGGAAATTGGCCTCATTGATAAGGACCTTTGGTGGGGGTCATCAATAGTCTTGAATTGATTTGATGGAAGAATTTATGGTGTTTTGGAATTCACAGGCACGGGTTAACACTGTCTTGATTCTTTAATTGTTGTATAGAGATGTCATCCTCGTTTCTAGACTTATTAAAATCAAATTTAGAGTCACAAAATGGTAGTGTGTTCAATGTCATCAAATAAAACATGACCTCATGACATAAAATTAACGACCTTGTTATGAATGGAATTATGGTTGAATTGCCAGTGAGACTTCATGGGGACAAGATGTGTCAATTTTGATGGATTATAACATACCATTTTCTGATATATTGATAAAATTAACAAGGAATATGAACATCAAAATTATTTTATAGTTAATTTAGAAAAACCTCTCCCATAAAAAGATTCTGAGATATTATTTAATATTCACATATACCACATGTATGACCATGAAATTGTAGAAGTTATTTTGTGTTATGAGTCTACTTATTTGAATCAAATAGATATACATTTCTATATTTGGAATGGTTAGTAATTTATAGTATGGGTAGCCTTCCTATTGACCATGATAAATATTTCTTTAAAAAAAATGGTTTAAATAATCCGGGGTATGAAATGGATAATATTTCTTCCAATATCATGGTCTATCATAATGGTTGGTCTTTTAGGAATGGTCTAATTCAAGACACCATGTGTGTAGTGTAAAAATTCACATCATCCTATCCACAATTTCAAAATTTTGTAATTTCCACATCGGTCATTTGATCTTCAATAGAAGTTACTACCACTAACGAGGGAATGTGAGATCCTTAGCAATATTGAATTAATTTCATTTAAATTATTCTAAAATATCTCAAAACTATATTATTCATTTACTTTTATGGGGTTTTGATTCATCCAAATATAGGAATATGATTTTACATATATTCTTTATTCCGGTTATTACTGATGGTATTCTCAACCTTCTAGGTATAATTTCTATTTTACATTATTTGGGAGATTATACTATTGGGGATAGATCCATTTTCATCATTGATACAAGAGTTATAATTGTTATCATCCATCGTGGGGGTGAATGTTCATGGTCAGATCTATCAGGATCATTATGTGATCTCTTGAGGATTTCAATGATATGTTCTCTCTCATGGATCTATTTATATCTAGTTATATGAACTCTAATTTCATGTACTGGGTTCAATAACATGGTGATCATTCTTTATTCACTCTATCAGTGTCTCATTGCTTGTGGTTCCCATTTAGTTTTTTATAAATTTCACAAGGTTGAGGTAGGTGGTCCCTAACAATAGCCCTAGGTTTTATGAATCTAACAATGATTTTGATATGAAATTTAAAATATATCCACTCTAGATAAGGTGATTGAAAATTAAATATAATGAATAAGTCATTATGAATAAACATGTTTCAATTAAATATAATATTAAATATCAGAATTGACAATGGTTCAATGGCCTTAGTGGACACTTATAAACATGGTAGATATTTATTCTACTTATAGCCCGATATATAATTGTAACTCATCAGCTACATTTATGTAAAACCCATGATAAGAATTAATTGAAAATTTATGTATATGTAGTGGACTTAGTGTGTTCCCATAGAGCTATTTTTAAGGAGAATATTTGAATATGGATAATTTCCCCCAAATATAAATATATTATTTTTATTTACTTCTACCCTTCAGGATAGATGACATGAGCTAGAATCAAATAAACAAAAAATAATTGAAATTTTTTATTTAGTGTTTTAATTATTCATATGATTGGTATAGTGTCAAAATATCGAGAGGCAGTCATTAATTCAACCATAGACCAAAGGCTAGACCATGTGATATTGAGCATCCAAATCATCCTCGTGTGTTTGATTTGAGACCTAGTGGAGTGTTACCACAGAGTGATGAGAGTTTCCTAGGGGATGGTTCTTGTTAATGATTAAATGATTTACCATTATATTGATTATCATATTCTTGTATGAAATGTGTAGTTTAAATATTAAATTAAAAAAATATTAATTTGTAAATGGTTATATGATGTTATATATTTTTTATATATTTTTTCATGAAATATCATTATTAATTTGTTTTGTCAATGAAATTTTAGTTAAGAGGAAATAATAATAATAACAATAATGTGGTATATTTTGGGAGAATTTATGTGTTTTAAAGAATTTTTTATGCTAATAATTATTATTCTAATATTTTTGGGGAACCCTCATGTGATTCAAAGGATCTGATGTGGCCATTATTATTATTTTTATTATGAATATTATGGGACCTAGAGGTGATTCCTAGGAACATCTACACCAATGATTATTTTTATTTTTTTGTTAGGGGACGATCCAATGATCTATTTTGACTTTTCATCTATATACATTTCTATGTTACTATAGGAAAATATATTCAATAGTGGAATAAGTAGGTATGATTGAGATCAAATATCATGTTAGACTTGGAGGATTGATAGTTGAAGTAATTTATATATAATGAAATTTATTATTTATTCTTATGTGTTTATAACAAACACATATCCCTTCATTTATATGCTTTGTATGGGATCATATTAGTGGTTCCATTCTAAGTAATGTTCAAACACCCTTCCAAGGTATCCATTGAACATGGGTACCTGAATAATGTTCACTATTCATGGGTCCAATTACCAAAGAGTCATGTGATTTGGTTGATCGAGTCAGATATATCATAAAGAAGTGGATATCGGGATTTTGGGATGATCCATGATATAGTATATCATCAAAGTACCATTTTCATTTCTTTTATTTTTTACTTCTGACAGATCAAGTGGATGGTTATTTTGTGGTTTGAATTATATGCTAAATTTAATTTTCATTATTATTTATTTTTATTTATTTATGAATTCTATGAACTCGGTTATTTACTTTTTATTTTGGACAAAATTTGTTTATTTATGTTATTAATAATACTATTATATGATGAAACATTCTTCCCACTATAATTTTGTTAACCGTGAATGCTAGTTGATAACCTCAAGAATATAGGGTAATGCATGTAATGTAATGTAATGACATGATCTAGATACTAATGTTTTTAAACTTTGGTGGAGAAATTAAAATCATAACATTGAAAAATTTACTCATTTTTAGTACAATAGGATTAAAACTATGCCACATTTTTGATCTCCATAACTACAATAATCAGGAATTAATTAGGTATTTCACATTTTAAAATCATCAAAATAAGAATTTTTGAAATTTAATATATCTTACATACCAAAATAAGATTCATTCTATTTTCATACTCTTCATTTACTACCCCTTCCTAACATCATATGTTTCTTATTATGATTGCATGCATTTACATCAATATACTTTTCAGATGCATTTAATCTCTAATTAGTTAAATACAAAGTGTTCTTAAACACAACATATGTGCCTTAATATATATTTTTTACATGCTCATTGTTCTCCTTTATTATTTTTCTTCCAAATTTAGTTTATATGTCAAAATAATAATTCATGAGTTCATCTTGAATATTCTAAATAGACATCATCATCCAATATAAACAGTCATCATATTATATGTGTGATATATATATAGTTTTAAATCATATTTACGGATTCATGTAGACTCTATTAAGAACATATACTTGATATTTCTTTTATCATCATTTATCTCATTCTATTGATTTACGATTCTTGTATAGCTAAATAATTATAAAATACCATACTTAAAAAACATTTATCTTCGCATATTTTCACTTTCAATCCTTAACAAACATAATTTCCTATTAGGTACTTCAGTTTTACCATTAGAATGCATATTTATGTTCTTCTTATATTTCAATGTGATAATTTCTTATATAAATCTCGATATAATTTTATTCAAACTATTATAATGAAATACTGGAAAAAAACAACTCATTATCATCATTTGGGGTTTTAAATCTCCCCATATAGTTTTTTCTATAAATATTTAATTACTATATAATATAATATTAATGATCTCATATCATATTTATCTTTCTCTGATTACATTTATTTCAATGATTTACCATGTTTATCACTTATTTCTTTCTCACCAATGTAGATATTAAATTTAATTTATCTACCAAATTCGTGAATTGAGGAGTTAATATAAGATAAAGGCATAATGATTTCAAGATAAATTCATAATTTCATTTTATATTCTCCTATTATATTTAAATTGATAAAAAACTGACATACATGAGTAATGAATGAAAAGACGTTTCAATATTATGTGATAAATAAATTAATTATCTCTATTTTTATATGATAAATAATCAATGTATAAAGGAAATATGACTGTAATTTATATCATATATTCAAAAAAATATCCACTATGTGACACTAACTCCTAAAAATATTTCCTTGGTATTTTAATGGACTTTTGAAATAATTACCTACTTCTATCTTGACAAACTGATTAAATTTACTCAAACCTAACACAAAATTTTCAACATTCAAATAATTCCTTATTTATAGATAATAGTCAATATCCCCCCCTTAATTAATTAATTTATTTTCAATATACAAATTTGAAAATATATTAAGTATACATCATTGATTAAAAACATCATTTAGAACATCAACCTTCAAATTTCATTATCATATGAATCAAATCCATAGAGAATCTCTAAAATCCAGAAAATTGATATATGGGATATTAAAAAATATATTTTATATAATCTTAAATCTTTTACTTCTACAAAATAATTCTAAAGATTCAACATTTCGAGATCTAATTTAATTCAATATTAATCTAATATGGTTATCAATATAACCTTTTCATCTCATCTATTCCTCAAGGGGTAAAGTATAACCATTCACGTTTTCCTTGATTGTACCAATTTGAGTGTTTTGAGGTGAAAATAATGATTCAAATTAATGTAATGTTTATACTATTCATATCCTCAAAGGAGAAATTAGACATCCATAAAAATAATTACTTCATCAGTGCCTTTCTCCAAATGAATCACCTTTAATTAAATACATAATGAAAATAAACACCACATATATGGGAATAAGTTTGTTTCACCATAGTAACTTTTATTGAGAAAACATATTACAAATATATATAAATTCTCAAAGGACCTTTAATTCATCTATAATTTCAAGATAGCTCTTAATTATTTGTTTTTTTATTTTAAAATCGTGAAAGACCATTTTTAGTATAGAATTATAGTTATATTAATCCTTCACCGTGTGTATTTTTTTATAAACAATATCAGAAGGAGAAAGATTTTTTTTTACTCTGTCATCTATTTGAATTATAAATAATAAGGATAAATAATAAATCGTATATTAGAATGATACTAAACATTAAATGTATGAATAAGATTCTTCTTTAAAACAACATTTTGTGGAAAATGTTTTCCATGATGTTTTTGAATTATAATCTTTATTAAATTATACCATTGGTATTTTCAAACATTTTTCAATAGTGTAACCATTATTTGTGAAACGTTACCATGCTATCATAAAATTATTTATATCGCTTTTCATCCTATTTGAGGTTTTAATAACATCATCCTTCTTTTAACACCTCAAGTTAGTGTATCCATTTTTCTTCCTTTACATTTTTCAACTTGTGTCATATTTTTACTAGAGTTTTATCTAAATCATTCAATGTCAGTGTAAGAAAAAGATCATAATTTATAGGGAAACATTTTTAGAAGAATACAAAAAAGATATCATCATATTTAATTATAAAAAAATTAAAATTAGTTATTATTTTCTATATAAATTATCAAACCATAGAAATAATTCTAAGAAATTATTTTTATCTATCTAATACTTTACTTCTTTATGAACTAATAATTTAAATATTATACTATTTTAGTATATATATTGGTAAAACAACTCATAACACAAATAATATTTATGAAATTTTAATTTCAACATTCATAGAATCATTCTAGCTAAGTTTATCACCTTGTTACTCCGATGTAATGAATCCATCATTTAGGGATCATCTCAGGGAATGATTTTATATATTATTTTATTTTTTCTTATTTATTTAATTTGATTCTATCTCATTATTCTTATTTATCAAGATCGGATTGGAATTTAAATTTTAACCTATTATATTTAAGGAATCAAAATTGTTTAATTCTTAATTTCTAGAATATGGGGTTATATTATTTTGTGAGATTTCATTGGACTTATCTCCCTGTAACTTCAATCTCATAAATCATGAAATGGTCATATTTTTTAGTAAAAAAATTGAAAAATATTTATATAACCAATTATTCTAGACCATGTGGACATGTTTCATGTTTATTTTATTCCTTATTTTCTGGTTTTACATTACATTAAAAATAATTCATGTTGATGGAATTTTTATAAAAAAATTAAACTAATACAATATTGTAATTATTATTAACATTTTTATTATAATATTCATGAGTCATACACTTATCTTAAAATTATTTTTCAAACAACATCATACATTAAACATGATTCAAAACTGATAATTATAGACATAAAAAAACATAATGTATAACTTAATTTTCATGGATCTTCACCTTTAAAATTATCCATCTAAAATTTCTCAATGATGATCATTGTTAATAATATTTCATCAAATTATTTTATTAGATATAAGATCATTGATGAATTTTTATGGTTTTACATTTCATATTTGAGAGTGTTTTTAATTCTAAACCTATGAAAATATGAATTTTCTATTTCATATGCTTCCAATATCCCATCTAATTTTTCATCATACAATCCTCAGATAAAATAAAATATATTGATGTTAAAAAAATCTAAAAAACCATAATATTGTATCCTATCCTAAAAATAGTTATTCAATTAATATAATAGATCTATTCAGCATATACTCTTAATTTCAGGAGTAAGGTTCTATGGGTGAAAAAAATTAGTTTTGAATGATTAGTAACAAAATTTAGAACCTCTAAATAATTTGGTAACATCCTACTTAAATTTATGAGATGTAATATTATTCAATTTCATATCCACTCTTTTCATACCATTATATCGAGTTTTATTAAAAACCATCCTATTGATATAAAAAATATTTTTCTTTCTATGGATAAGTAATATAGATAACATAAAAACATTTATACTTCATGTATGGCTGTTAAAAATAAGTGGGAGAAAAAATATATATCTAATATTTCGAATATCACATTAGATTGAGTACTAGTTGATGGATTCTGAGACAGATTCATTTGAAATATATCAATGATATCTACGATGGATGAATTTTAGCTATGGTAGAAACCTGATGGAAGATATCAACTATATCACTGGGTGAAACATAAGTATGTCTCATCCAAAAAAAATAATGCAAACATGAATTACATTAGTAGAGAGTCATGCTTCACCTAATAATCACACGTGATTGTTCCCAAGGATCAAAAATACAATATAATAATATGAATCAACATGATGGGCCTAGTTGATTTTATACTGACATGGAAAGTGGGAGAATTAATGTAGATTGGTTTTACAAAATTACTCATACCTCAACAATTTCCACATTTCATTATTTTATTCTCTTTCTTGGTTTTATTTTGTGAAAATATTTATGCACTTCCATCACAAAATCAATTCATATGCAATGAATAAGTTTAAATAGAGCATAAAAATGGTATTTTTTGAATTTTATGACCTTAGTGAGGTGATATACTAATACATATGCCTTGTTCCAACTTATGAAAAAAGAACATACTAATTATAAAATTGAATAAAAATATATTCTCAATGAAATATAGTTTACTATTTATTAATATGTTCTTTATTCTCAATGATGCCCCACCAACTCCTCATAGAACAAATAAGAAACCTTAAGGGCTCATTTGGAACTGATGATTTGTGGGGAAACAAAACGAAACCAGAGGATGGAAATCCATTTCCATTGTTTGGTGAGATAATGGTCAGTGGAAACAAACAGTGGATGAGGGAAACATGGAGAAACAGATTTCCTCCACTGTAATTTTACAATCACCCCAAAATTGGGGAGATTTGGAATGAAACGAGCTAGACGTGTGATGTTTTTTTTGAAATTTACAATCATACCCTTATATATGTTTTATTTTATTTAATATTTTATTGACTTAAAATTTATATAAATTATCATTTTTGTGATTATTAATTATTACAATTTTTATTTTCATGCATATGTAAATAATTTGTTAAACTTAATTTGTAAATAATTTAGATTATAGTTATTTTTTATTATAGTTTATTTTGATTATAAATAATTTTAATTTTTTTAAATTAATATTTTATATAAAAAATTTATAAAAAAATTTGTGTTAATATTTTTGAATTAATATTTATTTTGAATTAATGATAATTTTGAATTAATAATATTTAGCTAATTTTGGTGGCATGAAAAATAATGATTGATTAAAATAAAAAAAATTGATTATATAATTTACATGATATAAAAATAAAAAATAAAACATTACTAATATATTTTTGAAAATTAAATGTCTATATAATTGACATGATATAAAAATCAATGATTCAATTTATAATTATAATATATTTTTATTTAGAATAATTATGTATTGAAAAACTATATTTTTTTCAAATCATTACCTGAACCCATCCGAATTAATAATTGGGGAATAATTTAAAATTTTATTTATATATATATATATTTATAAATATATTAATATAAATATATTTATAAATATATATCTTATATATTAAAAAAATATTTATGTAGCTACAAATTTATTTTATAAATATATATATTCATGAATGGGTATTTATAAAATTATACCTAAATAAATATATTTATCAATAAATATATTTATAATAAATATATTTATATATTTTAAAATCAAATATACAATTTAAAATAATAATGTTATTTTATATGGAATAATTGTGAATTGGAAAACTATATTTTTTTAATAAAGGTTATTTTTTTCATATTTTCAAAACATTTCTTTTCTTTTCTTTCAAAAATTGTCACCAAAAAAGATGCAGAGAAATTACAATAATTTCATTTCTTTTACTAAATTTTGTATCCAAACAAAATGAATAGAAATGAAATTCTTTTCTTTTCTTTTATTTTCTTTTATTTTATGAATTAGTAAATCATTTATTTTATTTTAATAAGCATAACCAACCATAGGCTAACAGTAACACTCGATCTTTCCTCGATGTTGTATCCGAAATAGTTGTCAGGATTCCTGAATCTGGTGTGGATGCCTTTTTGTATCTTACTTCACATATTCATCCAAACCAATTTCAAAATAGAGGACATTAGGAGATCTCTTTTACATCGAATAAGGTAAGGTCTCTTGCCTCGGATCTACATTTCATACTCATTGAAAATTTATTCAGGCATAGGTAGTCACTAAATTTGTTAAAAAAATCTCTTTATTCAATTGGATTTTCAGGTTTCTATATTTGTTTACTGAATCATTCTAGTATCTTCCTTCACCTATCCTGTAATAAACAATATTATAGATTCTGGGTGAGATGTTTGTGGTCTTTTGGAGGCTTCTTGATGAATATTTTGAAATGGACACTAGAATTTTATCCTTACATTGAATCCCCTATCATTCCAGTCTGGATTTGATGTCCGATACTTCTACAACATTTTTTTAAACAATTCGGTTTATTTATGATTTCTAGACATATTGGTAGACCTATCAAGTTGGAATCTTCCACGAGGCATCTCTTAAGGCCCTCGGTTTCTAGGGTGTGTATTGAGGTTAATGTTTCACAAGTTCTTCCTTCCCATATTTGGTTCCAAAATGGTAACTCTATATTATTTCAAGAAGTTTCTTATGAAAATATCCATATTTATTGCAGTGATTTCCATAAGCTTGGACACTCTTTGGAGGATTGTTGTGCTAAGACAGATCACTCGTTGGTCCTAAAAAATATGTAGATAGAAAATGGAAAACAACATTTAGACATAGATTCTCTGGGATATTATGGTATTCAAAATTCCCTTGGAGGTCAAAACATTATTGTTGATAAGTTGAAGAAGTTTGAGGATCATGAGGTGGTCGAGCATCGGACTGATAAATCAATGAGAGATAGACTTGTGGAAAATGATATTTCAACTCGTGGGGATGATGTGCACAGTGCTATAGGTGCCTTGTCACCCCCTTACATGAAGGTGGGAGCACAGGTGGAACCTGGGAATCCTTTTGAAACATTGCAATAAGAGGTGGAAAAAAGTACACACTCTGACTTTAATGACTCTTTACCCGATTCCTATGATCAAGCTTGTCAACTTGAGGAAATTGTTTTTATTTCAATCTCTATAAAAAGGAAAAAATCCAATTATTTATTAAGATGGTTATATCACGCCACATCCCAAAAAGACTAGGAAATATAAATATTACTATAACATTGAATGAGCAGTTGTTACTAGATCCTTTGATGCTGCCAGATTAAAAAATATAAACTATTCTTACCATACTAATGTTGTTATTTTTGACACAACAGCTAATGATGATGATACAGAAGAGTTAAATTTTGATTATTATACTAATCTTTCTCTAAAAGATGCATATAGGGTTCTAACCAGCATTTAAGAGGAGTTGTTATATTGGATGGAAGAACAAGATGCAGGCTTTCTATGATAGTGCGAGGATGGTAAAATAATTGTGTATTCATATCTTCAAATCAGAAAAATAATGCATTCCAAAATGGAGGAGGAATTTAAACTAATCCCAGAACATAACTACAAGAAAATTTCAAGGCAATGAATATATTAATTACTCCATTATTATACGAGAAATGTGGATGATCTTCTTGTGGGAATGTATCCAATTTTTTCATTTCCCAAAACTGCACTTGTAAGAAATCATATACTTTTCTTTTCTTTTTCTGGATCAGCAACATCTCTTTAATGGGGAACTATTTAAATCATTATTTTTCTACTGATATGTAACCATATTTGATAACCAGGATTTCCTCACTTCCTATGATTAGATTTTTTATAGTTTTGATTCCATTAGTTTTCATGAGAAACTTATTTGAGGAATTATGCATAAGGTTTTGAGAAAACGTCTAAACAATGAGGAATTGTTTATTTCTATATTGTACTTGATGTCAAAAATCTCATTTTAGAACTAGAATGATTAAAATCTTTTGTTCTGATATTCTTTAGTATCATGATTCTGATCTGGTAGACTATTAATCACTTGTTCAGGATCTAACTCGAGAGCTTGTACAGAGGGCATGCAATCCCTTTTTGAATATCTCAGTGTTAATGTAAATGCTTATGTTGATTTCGTGAGGAGAAGTTCATACTATCATGTGGTGTTCATATTGGGTCAGGTAGGATTATGGATGGTCTAGAAAATCTTTGATACACTTGGCTTGACATCGCTAGAATTGAACTATTACACATCCCTGAGCCACTTTTTCCTCTTCAATGGTTTGCATTTGATGGATTTTATCTATATAACCTTTCACTAATTCTTGTTGTTGAAAATTCATTTCACCTCGTATTTTCACTGTAAAATTTCTTTTCTTAATATATATTTTTATATTTGTTTAAAAAACATGGGATTAGTTCAAACTACAGATATAACAAGATCTTTAAACTACATTGGATTCCAATTAATCAAAAAATCCAAATCGTCTTCCTCAAATAGATTAATTGATAAAAATTGATACTTTTCTCTTGTTGCAAGAATGTTGATATATTTTTATAACAATTCCTCCAATCCATATTCTATATAATCTTAGTTTTCCTTCCCATGAATCATCTATAACATATGTATCAGAAAATTCTTCTTCTTTGAGACTACAATTCTCTTAACATTTTGATGTTTCCAATAATTTTTTGGAAATTCTCTATAAATTCTTGTTTTAATTTTTTTTAATTTCAATATTGATTACTTAGAAAATTATTTTTTAGATCGACAGAAATAATCTTGAAAAATATTATTTTGAAAATATAGGTAGGATTATTCATCTCTCATATACTCCTCAAAATGTTCATTGCAAAACATTGAATGAACTCATTGATTATATATCCAAAATACTCTCATAAATCTAGTCTCACTTTTCTATATCATATTCCTCGCAAAAATATTTATAGACATCCTTGAATGCCTTAGTATATAATAGTGTAAGATTTTATCAATCCCTCCTCATACATAACATCAACCATCCTCAAGACATCCAAAAATCATAAATAAATTCAGAAGCTTATCTTCTTATTTTCTATATTATGAATTCTATATTAAATTCAATACATTTAAAATAAATATAAATATATAAATCATTCAATACATTTCTAAATTTTCTCCAATAATATCATAGATCTGAAAAATACAATTTTTCTCCAATGATTGTTTTATCTCAAAATCATGATATCTTATATTATGATTAATCTTATCATCACTTTAATTTCTTATCAACCTAGATTATTATTATCTCAGCTTCTGATCTTCCTATATTCTAATTATATCATCACATGATTGAATTGTTTTCCAATCCCTATAATTTTTTCTTGCCTTTTCCTTCTCTAATGGAAATCAATCTAGATTTTGATATTTTATACTCAAGAAACATGTTCTCTTGGAATGCTATACAAAATAAGTCATATTTTATGTAAAAAAAATATTACATTCATGAATTCTTTCACAAAAGAAAAAATTTGGATCAATAAATTTACCTAGTATCACCAAAATTGTATTTCATTTAATATAAAAAAATTTAATCATTCCAAACTAAATTATACTCTGATTCATAATATCAAACTACTAATTTGTAGTTTTTATCTCATTAATGTCCAAAGGCCTATTTAATCTAGTAGATCCTTAAAATAATATACATCGTCCTTTTATATTTTCCTTATAAAACCCATCATGATTATAATAATTAATATTTATCCTTCTAATCATATCATTGTGAATCATACTTTAATCTCAATATATAATGACATATGTAAAATCTAAAATCAATCCCAACATAAACTTACGTAACATCAGTAGAATATTATAAACATCTCAATTATGTAAAACTAATGAACATATAAATTTATTGCTTCTTAATTTTATGTATGAAATATTAATATATATTCATCTCATTAAACCTCTAATCACATGTTCAAATATCTAGCCAATATCTTTTTTTGAGCGATTTACTTTAAGGTATTACAAAAGGATTTAAATATTTTTTACATTATAAATTTCTAAAATAGAAATTCTATTATGTATTTTATATGGTTATCACATTTTCAAATTATCACCACATGTTAATTCAAAATGAAAAAATCATACATACAATTATAACATTCATTCCATGGCTTGGTTCCTTGACTCCTCTATTTTCTAGACATCTTATCAATTGACAGTTTAAAAAAATGCATTCACATTAAATTATAATCCAGATGTGAATCATTAATATTTATTAATACATATCTATAGTTCACTTTGGATCTTTCAAATAGTCATTTTTCTCACTCTCATACCATCTTTCATGGAGTAATTATTTATATAACATTTGTTCATGGAGATCATATTATAAATTTTTAATATAATTCATTTGCAGATAATCAGATCCTAGTAAACTAGACAGGGTGTCTTCTTTATTAAATTGTAATTGTATAAAATGAATCATATCCTAAAGGACCAAATTGCTTGTTAGACATGACAAACAAGATATGTAGTTGAGTATTGAATTGAATTGGAATATAAAAATTACATCATCTTTTTTTAGTTTAAAACTATTCCCTCTAGAATATCCATTCATTTAGAACATAGTACTCTTCAAGGATTCATGAGAAAGGGAAAAATGGTGATCTATAATTATCATGAAGGGTTATGTATAATGGAGATTGTCATGAATAAATGAGGAACAATAAATAATGAAGAATTGATATTGCAGGGTACATATATGAACAAAAATTCTATTTGAATAATTGACTAGCATAATCAATGGGAAGTAAAATAACTAAAACACATTCCATTTAATAAATAAATTTAAAATCATATTTTGATAATAAATAATCAATATAGTAATATAAATAATTAAAACGCATTCCAATTAATCAATAATATAAGAATGAAATGCATCCATAGATAATTTCATCGTGAATATATAATGGATAATATTAATTGAATTTTGAATGAAGGAAATGATTAATTATTGGATTTCATGTTTCCTTGGCACATTATAAATTTACCATTAGGATCTATCATCAAGACTATTTAAAAGAAACTATTAAAAAATAATCAATCTTGGCCTACTCATTTTCTGAAGTCCCTTCACAAAAAACATTATGTCATGATCTATCCTCTACACAATATAAAACATATTGGTTATAATATCATAGGATGTGGCCTAATAATTTTTTCTCACATCATTACCAATTCACTAATGAGACTTTTATAAACGGTTCTTAAATCATTCCATTCATGTCTTAAGTAACCTTCGTACATTGAATAATAGATTTAATTCATTAGAAATATTCCATATCATCGAATATTTGTATTGATTAAAGGTTACAGATTTTTGAATAATTCACCATAAGAACAAATAACATTAAATTTAAAAAATTTATGATATAATTGTATATATTTAATGAAATAACATAATCCATGAAAATATTATTTATATTTAGGGGAAACATAATCTCTAACGATCACATGATTATTAATATTTAAAGGAGATGTTAATGACCAATAAAATTATACAAGGAAATTAATTTCAATACTATCATTGGTGAAAATAATCATAAAACCTCCAGTGGATGAATAAAGATGGTATCAAAATATAACAATTAGACTAAGAATATTGGGTTGTAATTATTGATGAATATAAGTACAAAAAAATGACTTTAATAACCTCCATGATGAAAACATTCATAATGAAAACATCCATATCATTTTGAAAAATAATTTTTAAAAAATAAATTAGTTTTAAAATCGATTTATTTGAAATGAAATGTTGTTAAAATATTCTTTAATAATATCCTCACATAAATGAAAATGAACATTCAAATAAATTATAGTCATAATCATGTTTAATTCCATACATGATGTACTAGTTAAATATAACATTCAATTTTCACTATAAAAAGGATATTAAAGAGCCTTGTTCAGAAAATGATAAGTAGAGTCCTTTCACATTTTTGGTAAAATATTAATCGGAATTGTTTTGAAAATGACATAAAATTAATTTTGAAACACTTTTTAAAGAGTAATTTTTTAAAAAAAATCGTTAATAAATTAATCTAAAAATGATAAAAACATTATTGAAAGCATTTGTAGAAAATATATCTGAGGATGTAATAGGATTTCCAACCAAAGAGAGAATTGAAGTTGGATTTTGTTAAAAAAATTATTAATTATATTAAGTAAAAATTATTAAAATAATGGTAATATTAGTAGAAAAATATAATGACTAACATGTTTATATGATAATGGAACGGTTTATTAAACAATGATAAAATAATTTCATTCAATTGATATTCAAGAATAAATACTATATATTTAAATAATATTGTAATGTAAACCCTTGAAAAGATCATAAAATTGAATTAACAATAACCCAATGAATCGATTATGTTTACCAACAATAAATTAATATAAAACACAATTAATTAAAAAAAATATAGTCAAAATTCATTATACATTTTATCATTGAATATAAAATAAGAAGAATTTAAAATATAACCTTATGAAAATAAGCTGAGTAATAAAAATATTCATTATATGTAAAACCTAAATTCAAATCCCCATGAATTAAATAATTTAAATTGAATCATAAAAATTATTAATAATGAATTAATGATGATATTTCAATCCAAAGGTAAGTATACAGACCTAATAAATTATGTTTGGTTTATAACATTGCAATGTTCCTCAAAGAAATGGAATTGAGACTAAAACCCTTACATCATGATTCTTTTTGGATGATTCAGATTTAGTGTCAATTATAGTTTTTTTGTAATTGTAACACCCCAAGCTTCTATGGTACGCTTCCCTTTGAATAATGTGATAGCGTGTGTTGTACGCAACACCGAGTTCTAACACACCATAACCAATCAAACTAGCTGTTATGAATAGTAATACCTACTTTTTGAAATTATATATATTTTATATTTCAAAATGGACATCATTTTTGGATTCGGAATATCGAATTTAGCCTAAGGTGAAGTTTTGGTACATTTCGGATAACTTTCATATTTTGATGAATAGTGAAAATTACTAAATTTTAATTAAAAACAACTTTTTTAATCAAAATAATTAATAATGATATATTATGAATTTTAGTAGTTTTAAAGTATATTTAGAATATATTTTTACCATTTAATATAATGTTTTTCATTGGACATAATTTTACAATTAAACCGAACATAAACAAGTGTCAATCTTTTGATAGTTATTATCTCTTAAAAACACGCTTTTTGTTTTGACAGCGGGAATTAATTTTAAATTAATTTCTGCCACTTCTGTGTTTTGAATTTAGGAAAATGGATTCCATATTTGGAATCAGGAAGTTCAAATTGTGTAAATAGGTAACTTTTATTTTTTATTTTGAATAATTACTGCGGTAAATATTTTATTTACCATGGTTAAGGGTAAATCCGGTTAATAAGAGTTAAAAAATAATATTATAATAATACTAAATTACCCTAAAACGTGTCTTAACACTATTGGTTGATACATGGTCGACCATGGACATCTTTGGGTCGATTTTGGGACCCCATGGATCCACTTGTAAGTGATAATGACACTTTATTTTAATTAAGTTAAAATGAATACAAAAATGACACAAGCATATATCTTTTAGAAAAACAATTGTTACATAGGGTTATATATGTCGGATTTTAGATTATAAAGATAAAAAAATTTCCTACATAATGATATTTTATTTATAGTTTTTAGACATTAAATAATTTATTTTATTTATGACACAATGATGATGCAGTAATTACTATAATAGTGAAAAATTAAAATAATTGATATTATAAATACCCAAATAAATATAATATGAAACTTTTAATGAATTAAACTAATTTTCTAGGATAATATGATATATTAGGATTGATTTAATTTACTTTGTTCGAAGTAATCAATTTGTTATGAGTTTCACAAAAATCAACTATTAAATAGTGTCAAAATTGACAAAAAAGAGTTCTTAAAACAAATATTATATTATTAATTGATATTAAATTCCTAAAAATCTAAGGCTCGGCCAAGAGACTTATATCATGATAGGTTCATCATTAATGGACCACTTGGGGGTCGCTTGGATGTATATAGTAAGTTTATTAACCATATTATATAAAAATACAAAGAGACATTGTAAAAGTGAAACTAATTAACTTAGAGTTAATACTTAAAGATAAGGTTAATATAAGTACCCAAACCTGTCTAAATTCTATTGGTTAAGTGGGTTTCGACCTATCCCCACCTTAACCTTTGAATAATAAACGTTGGAGCCATTAGAAACCGAATATTAATTTATTATAAATTAATATTTCTAGCTTTTCCAAAGGTGCCCCTCACCCCTCTTATAAAAGGGCACTCCTCCTTCCCATTTATTCACACCTTAAAAGCCTTTTTGTTCGGCCAAAATCTGCCCAAATACTCTCCCAACATCCCTCACTACAACCTAGAGGCCTTAGTTTGATCAGAAAGCCAACCTAAGGAGCCCTTTTGATCAAATCAAAAGGAAGAACCCGAAGAAGAGGTAATGATTTCACCAACCTTCTCCAAGTTCATTTCTTCTTCCACTTCATCTTCCTTTGTTATTACCATTCTAAAATAATAACTCCAGTATCTCACATATACTGTGATGTTATTATAAATATGGTACAACCATATTCAGTATTCTATCCACCCTTTGAATAACATGTCACCATACGTGCGTACGTACGGCTTACCGTCTCCACGTCGTGGTGTAATTGTTATTCAATATATTATTATTTGGATGGGTATAATAATGATGTGTAACTCATGTAAATAATAAATATAACATGTTAATGATTTTGTATATATGATATACCATCCATTTATATATTATTTTAATATCAAAAGAATGATATTGTCGCTCGTGCGTACGTACGGACTACCGTCTCCACGAACGCGATTAGATTCATTCTTCATCATATCCATTCCAGTATAATTATCATTTGATGATTTAAAAATTATTTTTAAGGACTTGATATCATTCTGGATATGAATACGATACAACAAACATGGCTTATGTAACAAAACATATAAAAGAAAATGAGTAAGTTAACACCCGAAACGACGATAATTCTAAGATATTATTAACAAATCAATGTTAAAAGATCATATATGATATCATATTAATATATATGATTCTTGTATAATTTAATAACAATTATTTCACCATTATACAGGAGGTTAAACTACCCCAACCAAGGAAAAGTACAAGGTAAGGATTTATTTACAATCTATTCATTTTCCGAGGTTGTTTATACGTAATAATCTACTGGGATCTCTTTATCATCCACATCCATGTTTCTTAAAAATGTATTTCAAAACATTTTTACTATTTACAAGAATATGGGTTAAAGTCATTTATACCCTTGTTTGACTTTTTATAAGAGTTTTATAAAGGAATCTTTCCATCGTTTTCCAAACAAGGTGCTTTTTAACCTTTTCGACAAAATTAAGGTAAGAATGTTTTTTTTAACTTATACGGCGGGTGCGGCTATTTTCCGCCGTTATAAAATCTTTAAAGCTTCCCTTACAAGCTTATAAGATTATTTTCAAAGAAAATGTTTTATTTTATATGGATCTTAAATGATTTCGAAATAAAAGGAGATATTTCTTTAAAAAGAATTTTGATTTCATCTATGTCAACATCCTTTGATGGATTTTAAGATTATTTGAAGTTGATTTATTATGATACAAAACTTTTATATTGTATTGAAGGTTTTGTTATATGTTTGACTGTGGATGTGCTATTTTTATACCATTCATAGTTTATGGTGAAAGTATTAACATTTCGTATGCTAGTTTTAATACGAATGTTTATGTTATGTTTAAACCTTTTCATATGGGAATGCATTGGACTTAACATATGACGGGTGGAGCCCACTATAGCTCCTCGATGCATCGGTAGGTCTCATGAGACAAACTAGTGTCTTGGCACAAGGCCTTGGCAAAATCTTATTTGTAGTCTTGGCACGAGGCCTTGGCTATGTGGTTATGATAGTCTGGCATTATGCATTCCATCATTATGATAGTGGTTATTGATATTGCATGTGATTATTCGATTAGTAGAATATCCATGTGAATAAGTAAATGTCATTATTTCATTTTATTTATGCCATACTATGTTGAAGTAAAAGTTTAAAAGGCTTTTGTTTTAGTTATACATTGCCTTAAATGTTTATTCTTATTTATGAAAGTTTCCGCTATATTGTTATCCTTACTGGGCATTTGAGCTCACCCCTTTTCTATGTTTTATTTTTCCCAGGAAGTGAAGAAGTAAATTATGAATGACCTGCAGGGATATTATGTGGGGATATGAGTGTGGATTATGGAGACATTATGTTGTTGTAGTATTTTTTCATTTTATGATGTAATGTAAAACTTATGAATATATCTAGTGTTTCCAAGGCTACTAAACCAATCGGTCTTTCGAGATTTGATCTTTCTTGTGATCAGGCCAATGTTATGTAATAATGCACCGACTCTGGGTAACTAGGGTCGGGGCATTACAGTTGGTATCAGAGGAAGTTTAGTACAAACCTTGTAAGCTAGATTTAGATAAACTCTGATTAGAGCATGTAGACCTAAGATGAACATTGAGGATTAGTATAGAATAACTTCCTAGAATTTTGGTATTGTAGAGATTTTATGAGTTTTCCGAGCAATACATCCCTGTCTGGATACGAGCAGGTAGAGGCGGCTCTGGCACAGATGTACCTAGGGGTAAAACCCGAAAACACTGCTTTGAGCTAAACTTGAACGGGAACTGGTGCACGACAACGGGCCTTGCTGCACTCTTGGTTACGACACTCCCGGGGGATATGCTTAGGATAACTCTCATTTTCTTTACAAATCATTATGAAGGGTTTATGAGTATATACTTCCTCAAAGAAAACATTTTTATGATTATGGATTATATCCATAAATAGTTCAATTTATGTTAAGTGTTTTATAATTATGGGATTATGTATTTTGAATCATAAACTGATCTAGTTTATGCCATTGTTTAGAAATGGCGCCTAGTGGAAGAAATGGAAACCGTATCAATGCACGCACTCCATGTAGGGATTTCCCTCCTGCTCAAGATAATTATAGTGGGGCTGGTGATGCAACTGGTGCCGATCAGCTAATCACCATACTGGGACAACTTACTCAGGTTATGAATAATAACCTTACCCGTATGGAGCACCCTGATCCACAGCCTGGAGGATCAATGTTAGATCGATTCATGAGGCAAAAACCACCAACGTTCAATGGGAGTACAAATCCCTTAGTAGCTGAGCAGTGGATAAATTCCCTAGAGAAAATATTTCAGGCTTTGGGGAGCAGTGAAAGGGAGAAAGTTATCATGGCAGTTTACCGCCTCACTGGAGATGCTGATCAATGGTGGTCATTGATTCAAAACATGAAGGAAGATGATGAAGTATCAAATATGGAATGGAGGGAGTTCAAAGATCTGTTTTTTGAAAAATACTTTCCTCGCGACCATCGAGCAGATTTGGAAAGGCAATTTCTGAGTCTGAGACAAAAGGAGGATTAGAATGTCACAAAGTATGAGGCTAACTTTACAAGGTTAGCGAGGTATGCTGGAGATTATATTCGCAACCCAAGAAGTAATATTGATCATTTCTTTGATGGGTTAAAACCATTTCTCTGTCGAGCGTTAGTCTCACAATCCTTTTCATCGTACGAAGACATTGTCTCATGTGCTATCAAGACCGAAAAGGAATTCTCTAAGTCTTATGACTTTAAAGCAATGCAAGAGAAGAAGAGGCCTGCTGATCAATCTGGGAATGGAAATAAGGGGAAGAAAGGAAAGGTTTAATATCCATCATGTGGTAAATATGGGAAGAAACACCCTGGTACTTGCTTGAAGGGAATGGGAGTCTGTTAAAAGTGTGTTGAAAAAGGCCAACAAGCTTGTGATTGCAAAGGGAAGAAGGAAGCCACCAACGTTCAGTGCTACAATTGCAGGGAGATGGGACATTATGCGAATGAATGTCCTAAGCATCAGGAGAACTTACCTCAGAAAAGGCCAAGGGATCAAGGCCAGGCTTATGCTATCACTACTGCAGAGGTAGAAGCTCCAAAAGACGTGGTGGCAGGTAATTTAATGGTTTCCTCAAGTTTAGCAAATGCATTATTTGACTCTGGATCGTCTCATTGTTTCATATCTTACCAGTTTGCTAAGAAAATTAGATATTTCCAATTTAATTTAATAATGGTGTTGTCAGTTAAAACTCCTAAGGGAAGTGTCATTGCAACAAGGTTTTGTGAATCAGTCCCCATTAGAGCACATAAATTTTCTTTATCTACTGATCTCATCGTCGTACCTATGATTGAGTTTGATATAATCCTCGGTATGGACTGGCTTTCAGACTATGATGCGAAGATTTATTGTAAGAAGAAAGAGGTTACGATTCTTGATGATAATGATAAGGAACACCTTATTTTTTAGAGCGGAATCGTCACCACCTAATTCTTATTTAGATCCACCCCCAGTAGCTCAACTTAATTCAATTATTGGGGAGAAAGAGAATGAAATAACTGCTGGTGAGGAATGGAATGTTCAAATAGAGGATGTACCTGTTGCGAAAGAATTTGTAGATGTATTTCCGGAAGATTTACCTGGACATCCTCCAGAACGAGAAGTTGAGTTTTCCATTGATTTAATTCCTGGATCAAGGCCTATATCGAAGACCCCTTACAGAATGGCTACTGTAGAGTTAGTCGAACTAAAGAAACAACTAGAGGAATTGAGTAATAAAGGATTTATTCGCCCTAGTGTTTCTCCATGGGGAGCCCCTGTTCTTTTTGTTAAAAAGAAAGATGGATCTATGAGGTTATGTATCGACTACAGGGAGATCAATGCTATAACGATAAAGAACATGTATCCCCTACCTCGTATTGATGATTTATTTGACCAACTGCATGGAGCTCAATACTTTTCAAAGATTGACCTTCGATCTGGATACCATCAGTTGTGTGTGAAGAAGGAATACATTCCGAAGAAAGCATTTCGAACCAGGTACGGGCATTACGAGTTTACTGTAATTCCGTTTGGATTGACTAATGCACCCTCTGTATTCATGGATCTGATGAATAGAGTTTTCATGGAGTATCTCGATGAATTTGTGGTGGTATTTATTGATGATATCTTGGTATACTCCAAAAACTACGAAGATCATGAAAATCACTTGCGCATTATCTTGAAGACTCTGAGGAAGCATGAATTATATGGGAAGTTTAGCAAGTGTGACTTCTGGCTTCAGGAGATTTCTTTTCTTGGCCATATTGTCTCTAAAGATGGAATCTCTATTGATCCTTCTAAGACCAAGGCAATCCAATAATGGCCAGCACCTATGAGTAGAACTGAGGTACGTAGTTTTATTGGTTTGGCAGGTTATTATCGACGTTTCGTCCAGAATTTTGCCCGATTGGCTAACCCATTAACGAAGCTCACACATAAAGGGGTTAAATTTGTTTGCACAAAAGAGTGTGAAGAATGTTTTGAAGAACTGAATAAAAGATTAGTCAATGCTCCTATATTGACTCTACCATCGGGGAATGATGGGTTCGTTATTTATAGTGATGCATCAAAAAAAGGACTTGGTTGTGTCCTTATGTAGAATGATAGAGTTATTGCCTATGCATCACGACAGTTAAAAATTCATGAACAAAACTATCATACTCATGATCTCGAGTTAGCAGATGTGATCTTTGCTTTGAAGATATGGAGGCAATACCTCTATGGTGAAAAATGTGAGATTTATACTGATCACAAGAGTTTGAAGTATATTTTCTCACAACAAGAACTCAACATGAGGAAAAGGATATGGCTTGAATTACTCAAGGATTATGATTGTACGATACACTACCACTCGGGGAAGGCAAACAAGGTGGAAGATGCTTTGAGTAGAAGAGACCATGGAGTTTTGAATAATATGAGAATTGAAAGGGATCCAATTTTCATGGATCTATTGAAGATGGACATGGGAATAACCAGGGAAGGTGAAACATCAATGCTTTTTCAAATGGTTTCCAAACCATCTTTACTAGAATGGATTAAGAGTTCTCAGACCGATGATGAAGAATTCCAAAAGAAGATTAAAGCTGTGAATGGTGGGAGATTGAGAAACTTTGTGTATGAAGATGGAATTTTGAAATTCGGGAAGAGAATTTGTGTTCCCGATTTACCTGATCTAAAAAGGGAATTGCTGGATGATGCTCATAGTTCCAATTTCTCTATACACCCTGGGAGCACCAAAATGTATAGAGATTTGAAGGAACATTTTTGGTGGGACAACATGAAGAGGGAGATTGCTGATTTTGTGTCAAGATGTATGGTTTGTCAACAAGTGAAAGCTGGAAGGCAACAGCCTGGAGGAGTCATGCAACCTCTTCCCATACCGGAGTGGAAATGGGACAATATTACGATGGACTTTGTCATGGGGCTACCAAAGACTCCTAGAAGGAATGATGCAATATGGGTTATTGTTGATCGTCTTACCAAGTCAGCGCATTTTCTTGCTATAAGAGAAGATCTACCCCTGGAACGTCTAGCAAGACTATATATTAATGAAGTTGTGAGACTTCATGGAGTACCCTTATCAATTGTTTCTGATCGTGATCCCCGTTTTACTTCAAGATTTTGGAAAATTCTTCAGAAATCCCTGGATACTGAACTTCATTTGAGAACTGCTTACCACCCTCAGATAGATGGACAATCAGAACGGACTATTCAGACCTTAGAAGACATGTTGAGATCTTGCTCACTTGACTTTCAGGGTATGTGGGATCAATATTTACCACTGGTAGAATTTTCTTATAACAATAGCTTCCATTCGAGTATTCAGATGGCACCATATGAAGCGTTATACGGAAAGCGATGTCGTACACCAACCTGTTGGGATGACGTTGGTGAAAGAAAACTTGTAGGCCCAGAACTGGTGGAGGAAATAGTGGAAAAGGTGAAAGTAATCTAAAATCACATCACAGCAGCTCAAAGTAGGCAGAAGAGCTATGCCGATAATCGAAGGAAGGATTTGGAATTTCAAGTCGGTGATTATGTTTTCCTGAAGGTATCTCCGTGGAAGGGAGTCATACGTTTTGGTAAGAAAGGTAAATTGAGTCCCAGGTACATCAGACCTTTCGAAATTCTAGAACGAATTGGGGTTGTAGCTTACCGATTGGCAATGCCGCCAAGTCTCTCCAAAGTTCACGATGTGTTCCACGTATCTCTGTTGAGGAAATACATGCATGATCCAACGCATGTACTCACCTATGAAGAATTAGAACTGGAACCCGATCTTTCCTATTGTGAAGAGCCCGTCGGGATTCTTGATATGAGAGAACAAGTACTGAGAAACCGGACAACGCGTCTGGTAAAAGTTTTGTGGAGAAACCATATGATGGAAGAGGCAACGTGGGAACCCGAGGAACTTATGATGAAGAACCACCCGAGTCTTTTCATGCGATAGTATTCTAGAAATTTCGAGGATGAAATTATTTGAAGGAGGGGAGAATGTAACACCCCAAGCTTCTACGGTACGCTTCTCTTTGAATAATGTGATAGCGTGTGTTGTACGCAACACCGAGTTCTAACACACCATAACCAATCAAACTAGACGTTATGAATAGTAATACCTACTTTTTGAAATTATATATATTTTATATTTCAAAATGGACATCATTTTTGGATTCAGAATATCGAATTTAGCCTAAGGTAAAATTTTGGTACATTTCGGATAACTTTCATATTTTGATGAATAGTGAAAATTACTAAATTTTAATTAAAAACAACTTTTTAATCATAATAATTAATAATGATAAATTATTAATTTTAGTAGTTTTAAATTATATTTAGAACATATTTTTACCATTTAATATAATGTTTTTCATTGGACATAATTTTACAATTAAACCGAACATAAACAAGTGTCAATCTTTTGATAGTTATTATCTCTTAAAAACACGCTTTTTGTTTTGACAGCGGAAATTAATTTTAAATTAATTTCTGCCACTTCTGTGTTTTGAATTTAGGAAAATGGATTCCATATTTGGAATCAGGATGTTCAAATTGTGTAAATAGGTAACTTTTATTTTTAGACATTTTGAATAATTAATGCGGTAAATATTTTATTTACCATGGTTAAGGGTAAATCCGGTAAATAAGGGTTAAAAAATAATATTATAATAATACTAAATTACCCTAAAACGTGTCTTAACCCTATTGGTTGATACATGGTCGACCATGGACATCTTTGGGTCGATTTTGGGACCCCATGGATCCACTTGTAAGTGATAATGACACTTTATTTTAATTAAGTTAAAATGAATACAAAAATGACACAAGCATATATCTTTTAGCAAAACAATTGTTACATAGGGTTATATATGTTGTATTTTAGATTATATAGATAAACATATTTCCTACATAATGATATTTTATTTATAATTTTTAGACATTAAATAATTTATTTTATTTATGACACAATGATGATGTAGTAATTACTATAATAGTGAAAAATTAAAATAATTGATATTATAAATACCCAAATAAATATAATATGAAACTTTTAATGAATTAAACTAATTTTCTAGGATAATATGATATATTAGGATTGATTTAATTGACTTTGTTCGAAGTAATCAATCTGTTATGAGTTTCACAAAAATCAACTATTGAATAGTGTCAAAATTGACATAAAAGAGTTCTTAAAACAAATATTATATTATTAATTGATATTAAATTCCTAAAAGTCTAAGGTTCGGCCAAGAGACTTATATCATGATAGGTTCATCATTAATGGACCATTTTGGGGTCGATTGAATGTATATAGTAAGTTTATTAACCATATTATATAAAAATACAAAGAGACATTGTAAAAGTGAAACTAATTAACTTAGAGTTAATACTTAAAGATAAGGTTAATATAAGTACCCAAACCTATCTAAATTCTATTGGTTAAGTGTTTTTCGACCTATCCCCACCTTAACCTTTGAATAATCAACTTTGGAGCCATTAGAAACCGAATTTGAATTTATTATAAATTAATATTTCTAGCTTTTCCAAAGGTGCCCCTCACCCCTCTTATAAAAGGGCACTCCTCCTTCCCATTTATTCACACCTTAAAAGCCTTTTGGTTCGGCCAAACTCTGCCCAAATACTCTCCCAACATCCCTCAGTACATCCTAGAGGCCTTAGTTTGATCAGAAAGCCATCCTAAGGAGCCCTTTTGATCAAATCAAAAGAAAGAACCCGAAGAAGAGGTAATGATTTCACCACCCATCTCCAAGTTCATTTCTTCTTCCACTTCTTCTTCCATTGTTCTTACCATTCTAAAATAATAACTCCAGTATCTCACATATACTGTGATGTTATTATAAATATGGTACAACCATATTCAGTATTCTATCCACCCTTTGAATAACATGTCACCATACGTGCCTACGTACGGCTTACCGTCTCCACATCGTGGTGTAATTGTTATTCAATATATTATTATTTGGATGGGTATAATAATGATGTGTAACTCATGTAAATAATAAATATAACATGTTAATGATTTTGTATATATGATATACCATCCATTTATATATTATTTTAATATCAAAATAATGATATTGTCGCTCGTGCGTACGTACGGACTACCGTCTCCACGAACGCGATGAGATTCATTCTCCATCGTATACATTCAAGTATAATTATCATTTGATGATTTAAAAATGATTTTTAAGGACTTTATATCATTCTGGATATGAATAAGATACAACAAACATGGCTTATGTAACAAAACATATAAAAGAAAATGAGTAAGTTAACACCCGAAACGACGATAATTCTAAGATATTATTAACAAATCAATGTTAAAAGATCATATATGATATCATATTAATATATATGATTATTGTATAATTTAATAACAATTATTTCACCATTATACAGGAGGCTAACCTACCCCAACCATGGAAAAGTACATGGTAAGGATTTATTTCACAATCTCTTCATTATCCGAGGTTGTTTATACGTAATAATCTACTGGGATCTCTTTATCATCCACATCCATGTTTCTTAAAAATGTATTTCAAAACATTTTTACTATTTACAAGAATATGGGTTAAAGTCATTTATAACCTTGTTTGACTTTTTATAAGAGGTTTATAAAGGAATCTTTCCGTCGTTTTCCAAACAAGGTGCTTTTTAACCTTTTCGACAAAATTAAGGTAAGAATGTTTTTTCTAACTTATAGGCGGGTGCGGCTATTTTCCTCCGTTATAAAATCTTTAAAGCTTCCCTTACAAGCTTATAAGATTATTTTCAAAGAAAATGTTTTATTTTATATGGATCTTAAATGATTTCAAAATAAAAGGAGATATTTCCTTAAAAAGAATTTGGATTTCATCTATGTCAACATCCTTTGATGGATTTTAAGATTATTTGAAGTTGATTTATTATGATACAAAACTTCTATATTGTATTGAAGGTTTTGTGATATGTTTGACTGTGGATTTGCTATTTTTATACCATTCATAGTTTATGGTGAAAGTATTGACATTTCTTATGCTAGTTTTAATACGAATGTTTATGTTATGTTTAAACCTTTTCATATGGGAATGCATTGGACTTAATATGTGACGGGTGGAGCCCACTATAGCTCCTCGATGCATCGGTAGATCTCATGAGACAAACTAGTGTCTTGGCACAAGGCCTTGGCAAAATCTTATTTGTAGTCTTGGCACGAGGCCTTGGCTATGTGGTTATGATAGTCTGGCATTATGCATTCCATCATAATGAAAGTGGTTATTGATATTGCATGTGATTATTCGATTAGTAGAATATCAATGTGAATAAGTAAATGGCATTATTTCATTTTATTTATGCCATACTATGTTGAAGTAAAAGTTTAAAAGGCTTTTGTTTTAGTTATACATTGCCTTAAATGTTTATTCTTATTTATGAAAGTTTCCGCTATATTGTTATCCTTACTGGGCATTTGAGCTCACCCCTTTTCTATGTTTTATTTTTCCCAGGAAGTTATGAAGTAAATTATGAATGACCTGCATGGATATTATGTGGGGATATGAGTGTGGATTATGGAGACATTATGTTGTTGTAGTAGTTTTTCATTTTATGATGTAATGTAAAACTTATTAATATATCTAGTGTTTCCAAGGCTACTAAACCAATCGGTCTTTCGAGATTTGATCTTTCTTGTGATCATGCCAATGTTATGTAATAATGCACCGACTCTGGGTAACTAGGTTCAGGGCGTTACAATAATTTTAATTAAATTATAAAAATAATAAAATAATATTTATAATATAATATATTATCCTTTTAAAACATATTATCATCTGTTCATTAATAATCATTCATTGTTTTCATCGTTTTGGGTGTTAATTGCCATGTTTTTTGTTGTGTGCTTTATCATGAAAGATATAGTTAATTCACATTTTATGTAATAATAGCATCTCAAGAATAAAAATAATAAAATAATTATCATATTTATATACAAATTATACCTTTAAAACAAGTCATTAAATATGGTTATTATAAATGAAGTATGTTGCGATTACAGAAATGGTAGCTCGTACGTACAAATTAGTGACATTTCTATTGTTCAATAATCATTATGGATACATGGTAAGCAAAATTTTATATATAAAAATGATAAAAATATCATATATACTATATTATTTAATTATATATATCATCAATCTGATGTGGTGATGAAAATAGAGTCACATCATTTCATGAACACAATAGTCCACATCTACTCAAATGATGTTATCAACATTATGTTAGTGAAATGGAATGAAATAAATTGATCTATATTATATTTATATAAGGATTAATATTTCAAAAATAAAAAAATTAGGTAATTTATATAAAATATTATCCTTAATATTACCCTTTTCACCTTCCTCGTGAAATGTTAGTGAATGATAAATCACATTGCTTCACGATGAAGTAGTATGTCATACACATTAGTGATGTTATCGTATATCCTTTATAATGGAAGGAATATATATATAATATAGTGTCTCCATAGGTAAAATTATGTTATAAATTATATATATATATTTTATATCCCTCATAATAAAAATCCTTTGGAGGTAGAAATGGAATACTGAATGACATCAGTTCGATAGACGGTAGACTACTATACACATGAATGATGTTTTCATAATACATTTGATGAAAGTATATATAATTTTAGGTCGTGAACTAATTTTTACAAAATCATATAATATTAATGATACATTGGATAATGTTTAATATTTAATAATTTTTAAATCTAGGATATGAAAAAAAATAAACTATGGATTCTCATTGAAGAACAATATATATTTTTCATGTATTCTACTTATGATTTCCCCCAATGACTTCCTAGGGTGGATTTTTGTACAAAAACATGCATATAAGATGTTTTTTTGGGAATTTATGATTTTATTTTTTCATGGATTTTCCTAAAAATGATAATTTAATGTGTGAAGAAGAGAAGAGTGGGTGAGACCTTTAGAAATGGGGGAGAGTACACACTTGGTATTTCTGAAAATTATTAAGTACTAAAACATTTTTCATATATAAAATGGATCCAAAATAGGCCATTATAGAAATTTAGAATTTTAAAGTAATAAATATTCACATAAAATTGTTTTGACATTATTATACGTATGTGTTATCCATATATTTTTATTTTAACAATATGGTAGACTAATTTTTAACTTATCTGTAGTAATTATATTTTACTACATTTACTATATATTTTTGTCAATGAAAAATATTTTTAACATGTTATAAATTCTAAATTATTATGATTGAAAATATGGAATCCCTTTTTTGATATTCAATTGAGTTAGTTGGAAAATATTAATTTAAAATTAATCCTAGAGACATGATGAGAAATGGTGTTTTTAATGTGAAAATGTTCAAAAGATTTCAATGATTTAATATCAAAATTCACTATAAAAATGATTCCAATGAAAAAAATTAAAATAAATAAAATCTAATGGAACTAGTTTCACATTAAAACTCATTAAATATATATTTTATCATTCTAATTAATTTAAACGAACTGTCAGTTTTCAATTACAATTCAAATGTTCACCATTCATCAAAAACTAAAACAACTCAGAAAAATCCAAAAAAAATCACACTAACAAAATTTTGATATTAATGTTTCAATAATGATTTTTAATTTTTCAATTTTTTTAATTAAACTAATATCAATTAAAAAATTTCACCAAGAGTAACTAAGCCTTCATTTAGGAAAATTAATGTTTTGTGAAAAAAAATCTTTTAAATGATTCTTATTTTATTACAGATCAATGGTTAACTAATAAATGTGTCTAAGATATATATTTTCATAAGTTACATAATCATATTCATACCTCACAATTTAATGGATTTTTTATGACTATTATATTAAATAGTTAATATTAATACTATATTATTGTTTTGTAATATTTAGTCTCACATGTACCATAATTTATTGAATAAAGTTGATGTTGGATGTAACTCATCATAAAATCATTGTTTCATTTAATTAAATATTTTAATGTGATTAAATTTTATTATAAATAAATACATTATAATGTTTCCAGGTGTTATATGTTCTTCAAATAATAATGTTGCTTACCATATATACATTTGAATACAATGTTCTTTTCATTATAATTTTTTTGTTTTTCTTTATCCCTAACATAAATAAATTGTGTCCTCATAGTTAAATCATTATCGTAGTAATCTAAGTTTTGATATTTCGAAATTAATTTATTGAAAATTTCACATCATAAATGGTATATTCAAACACCATCATAATAATATAGAATGGGAAGTATTATGGTCATATTAAATAATATATAAATTTGTTTACGAGAATGAGAACATCAATTTCTAGTGAAGATATGGAATTGGGTGAAAAGTGCAAATAATTATATAGAGTGAAGGTGGCCATTTAATTTAAGAATGTGAATGATAAATAAAATATTAAGGGCCCTAAATCCATAAATAATTTATGATCAAAAAAATCATATAATTCATCGGGTATGATGTTAATAGGAAAACATTTTGTATGGGGATACTTTTAATAATGTTATGGAAATATTTTACTATCTATGAAAATAATGAAAATTTACATAATTGATAAATTTATGAATCATCAAAATAATTTCATCATTTGGTTGTGCTTATATAAATTTAAAATAAATCCCTTAATCTAAGAAATGAATATGAAAAAATGAATTTTTTATTCTTGGACCTCTAAAATTCAAATATGATTGATAGTAATATCAATAATAGAAGTCTTTACATCTGTCTAGAATAATTTTCCAAACGTAATATGGTTAAAACATGTTGTCCAATATAATACATTAATCTCAAAACCTCATTGACAACAACACTGGTTCATTGTAAATATATAGTCATCAAATATTTCATCATATAAAATTACATATTAACCAACAATTCTCATCGGCCAACTATTGGTGAAAAAACATTATCATCTTTCGGTCATATGTTCAAGCTCAATGGACTTTCACAATGGGAAGGTATTTACTCTTCCCAATATTTATTAATATATTTCATATAATTCTCCTAAAACAATATAATTGACATCCTAGATGTAAAATTAATCATTAAATATCATTTTTATTACGGTTTTCTGAACAACATGCTTTTTTCATGAAATTTAATAATCTTTTATAAGTTTTATTTAAATTCCATTAATGATCATATTAACCATACTTAATCACAATACCTTTAATCATGTATCCAAAAAATTCAATTTCATTATTCCATAAATAAATTTTCCACTATAACATATATTTGGCATAAATATTTCCAAATTGTCCATAATATTTATAGGCTCCTGTCACATAAAACCTAAAAATAAGTTTTTATGACTTTGAATATATGACAACACTTAATATAATAACTTATTATGTTATCCATATCTATTACATCATTGAATAAATATAATATTCTAAAATTTAAGACAAACATTATATTTTTTTGATTTTAATTTCCCAAATATCATTGGTAAAATAATTTATCAATTCTTGAATCAAAATATGAAAATACAACAGTAGATTTATTCCAACATAAGTCCCTCCTTCATTTAGGGGATAATATTTTGAAAATGTAATTGACCCAGATAATCCCTAGGTTCTACGTATTTAATAAAATGATCTAAAAATATATCCTTATGGTGAGATTTATTTGATTCCATCATACTATTCATTTTTTCTCCTCAATTCTTTTCTTTATGTCTGTCTATTCCACACATAAAGCATAATCGTTTTCCTTTGAGGCAAATTATTTTCAATCTATAGCATCTTAGTGTAAACCAAGATAATCCATATTATTCATTTCTTCAAATCCATCATAATCATTTGTAACAAAAATGTTAATTATCCATACCATATCAATGAGAGTGTCAATCTAGGTGTGTAGTATGTCTGATTCTCATGAACAGGGTAATGATTAAGTTGAGACCAATTCACCCTTTTTAGATTTATTACTCCAAGGTACATCTGTGCATGAACCACTTCCATATGTTGTATACACACATTGATGTATTCTAAGGAAAACCAAATAATATATACCCTTTCAGAACATTTGGATGTTCTTTTATACTTATCCTAAAATTTTATCACATGTTTATCTTCCTTAATATATAATTTTCAATGTCTTGTACCCATGGATTATACTAAAACATAATTGATACCCAAATTGGAAACCTAAACCCGAGTATATGGGAGATAGTGTATGATTTATTATAATGGAATAAAATACAAGGAATCACATCCCAATGCCTAAATATTTTAGTTGTTTTTGAACAAGTTTCATATAGTAAGTGGTTTACTTGAAATACATACATATATGGATATCATAAGTGGAAGTGTTTCTGAGGAAATGTACACAGGATTAACAACTCAGACAATGGGTGTCAGTTCTGACTCGACATAACCTGGTACATGACAATAGTCTCTACTATGCACCTAGTTTGACACTCCATAGGGATATTATTTATGAATTGAAAAACACTTCATAAACCATCATGAATGATTTAAAAATAATTTCCCTATGAATAACATTACACAAACCTAGGGTGTCATATATTAAGGAATGTTTCATGATTTAGACATCCAATAATTATTTATTTTTCATGATTCTGTTGCATTTAACTCTGGAATGTTATTCTCACACTATGATTTTGGTTTTACTCAATGGATGGAACATGAAGTGATTGCAATAATGGTTATTTAAATAGACAATGGAATGATTTTCCTCATGGGAAACTGAATTCTATAGCAATATGAATGAAAACCCATTTTTCTATACTCATCCAAATTTCTCAATATATGAACCATTATAGACTCCAAAATGAAAAAAGGAGTTATCATTATTCTTTTGGGTCCTTCGTGAAGAAATGCACAACTTCATTCAGCAGGTCATTTGATCCACTAATATCTGAACAATGGATTTGTATCATTAAAAGGATATCTTCCATTCAACATTATTTGGAATAAAATTATTTTTTTTTGATATTTATTGGTTATTAGGTTTATTAGATTACTGGTGAACTCCAATTAAGAATACAATGTATAAAGATGAAAATGAATTTGTTGATTGGTATGTGTTCAAATACTTATTTTTCAATAAGTCCATTCCTCATATTCTTCATTAAATGATGGAAAAGGAATTCTTAAAGCTTAAGAAGAATGATTATGAATCTATTCATTTCTATGTAGATCATTTTACAAGTCTTGTGAGGTAATCTTCGAGTATTATCATTCAAACCAAATGAAAATTGATTAATCCTTTTGCAGTCTGAAACATCATCTTTGAATATAATTGGTTATAACTAACTTTAGAATATATTAAAGAAGTTGTTATATATAATATAAAGGTTGAATCAAAGGATGCAGTTGTGTATCAACACCATGGTTTTGACATGGAAAGGAATATAGAGTTCAATGGAATATATAACAAAAATCGATAAAATAAAATGATCCATCATTTATGAAAAAATTGTTGGAAGAAACATTGAGGGAATTTTAATAATAGGCCTATAAATGTTTTCTTTATTGAAATGATGGTCATAGAGTGGCTGAATGTTATAGTGATGGATAAAAGTATCTTAATGATGTGAATACTGAAAAATTCCCATAGAATGCACCTCCCACAATTTAGTGTTTCAATTTCATGGTGTCTGACCATTTTTTAACCATGTTCCCCAATCTAAGGAAAAATGTCAACTGTAATCCTCAAAAAACACTAATTGAACATAGGGAAAAAATTATCTTTCATAAAAATTGAATTAATCCAAATAATTAAAAAAATACATATCATCATCTCAATAGATATGAATTTTTTATGTTTGATTTTGTGCCAATAATCCCTATTAAAATAATGTTGTTCATCCATTAGTGGGAGTTCATGTCATTATATCCTTTAATATAGATTATGATATAATAAAATCAAATTTGATATTTTATTAGTACAATCATAGACACAATTTTCCAATGAAAATATTTTGGGTATATGGTTGGAAATTATTTATTGAATTTGAAGGGTGGATAATATTTTTGAAGTGTTACAATGTTAATCATTTTTGGAATTTTTACATGAAATTTCAGATGAATTTTATGAGATTAAAGTATTATCTCACCAAATGTGGATTTATGGATATTGCACAACTTGTCCTAATAATTTATTATCATAAAGATATATGGAATGACCTATAATTATATATTTTGATATCATGAAATATTAATGATTTAAAATTGAAAAATTAACCTTCATTTCATGGAAGAAGAGATAATGTGGTATTTGATCAAGGTACAATAAATGATGACATTGTACTGAAATAAAGTAAGTATATCTCCTTATAAAAATTATTAAACATTAGGAAATGATATTTAAAAAATGTTGACTTTTTAACATCATTTTTATGATATCAATGACCTTTTTTCAAGCATCATTGGGATATGAATATGATTTTTAACTTTCTAGTAATCATGTTCACATTCACTCTATATCAGAACATGATGGTTATATTTTTTCCCTATCCTTGTTTTCACTTCCCACATATGTTATCCCATGGGGAAAACAAGTTATGCATTACATTGGGTAACCTTTAGGTAAATCATGCCTCTCACACAGAAGTGAATTTTTTTCACTACATGCAACACGACATGGCATGTGTTGTACACAACATTGAGTTTCTAAGAAACATAATTTTGTTGCTATTATTATTTAAATGTGTAAATTATAACCTAAAAATTAAAAGTTTGAGAATGAATAGCAATAACTACTTTTAAAATATTATTTGAAATTTTATTATATAATAAGACATGAAGATAATTAAAAATATAATTTTTGGTATAGTCATTATATGTTTAATGTTATTATTTTCTCAAATAAACTATTTTTTATGTCCTTTTGTGAAAACAATAAAATTAATTATAAAAAAAAATTTGGAAAATTAATAAGATAAAATAAAATTAATTTTTAAATTTTGAATTTAGAAATAATATTTGGAATTACTCTTGGGGTTTTTATGAGAAACTTCATTTTTTGGATGAATAGTGAAAAATACTGAATTTTAATTCAAGACAGATTTTTTTTCTTAATTTATTTAAGTGGAAAAAATATATTTTAATTATCTTTTAAAGTATAATGAGTTCAAGTATACGTCCATTAATCTAATTTTTGACATTTTAACTAATTTCACATTGAAATTGGATATAAAAAAATAGCAATCTCTTGAACATTTTTACTTTGAAACCCCACATTGTCATCTTGTTTGAGGGATTGAATTTAAACAATTTAAAGCCAATTATACGATAAAAAATTGGAAAATGGTTTACATATTCTAAATCAGTATAATTTATAGTAATTAATATGCTCAACTTAGTTTTTGAACAATAATATTAGTGAATATAAATAAAATTAATGACAATAATTAAGGAAATATTAACCATACCAATATATTAAACCTTAAACATATGAGACCAAATGACCTATAAACTTGTCTGAAACCCATTAAATGAAATTTAATCGGCCATTATCCCTAAATTATTGAGTTTTTTTTGTTTTGGATAACTTTTTTTCATATAAATGTGGCAACACCTATCTTGTTTTCAAAAATACCATGTGCGTCCTTTCCCACCCCTTTAAAAGGCCACTGAATCTCCTCCTTCATCACACGTCTAAACACACATAGCTTATTCCATTGTATTCTGAATAAACATTACAACATCTCTTCCCTCATACTTGAATCCTCCCTTCTACAGAATGCAATCCAAGGAATCCCATTAGTGAAAACCAAAAGGAGTTGTCCAAAGAAGCAATATCATCCCCCCCCAAACTCCTTTAATTTATTTTGATTTTACACCATATACACAATTCTTATTCAATTATTCTAAAAAAAACTAAATCATATATATTATAATATTTTTTTATGGTATGTTTTAGACTTTCACTTACACACAATTCACTATAATGTGTAATTAAAATATTTTTTATGTGTACGGAGAACTATCTCCTCATGAAATGATGATTGTTTGTCATTCATTTACTACCAAACATGGTCAGAATAATTATGGAAACACTATTTTTGTATAATATATATGATAATTATTATGTATATAATCTTCTGTAGTTATTTTATGACAGATGTCATAAAACATTCCATTTTGTGTATATATTATAATATCGTTTGAGGAAGTGGGGGCTACCAACCTCTCAATGTCATGTGATTAATTCAGACACTATGTGGATTATATTAAGGATATTATTAGTGAAAATATATAATATATAATTAATAATAAAAAGTATTTTATGATATTAGAAATAAATATATTTCATTTGCTATTTTTACTTTTAATATTACAAATAAAAATGGAAAGACCATTCATGTGTACGTACGACCTACCATCTCCCTGAATGTTGTATTCCATTACATAATTATATATTATATAAATTATTAGAATAAATTTATTCTTATTATAAATGATATTTATGTCATGGTTTTCAATATATAAATCATGATATATGTATAAGGACCAAAGACGTAACAAATTAAAATACATGTGAAAAATAAAGTGAATATTAACCGTTGTGAATCCTTAACATTTAATTGTTAACAAGTGGGTAATAAAAAGTCATAATAATACCATATTTAGTGTTATGTATAATAATTTTTTTCTATTATATGTTTATAATAAAATTATATTTATTATATTCTATTTTTTTATGATTATGACAAGAGTTAAGACACAATGTTTGTGAATTTCACCTCACTTTTTATTTTTGTGAGATACATGATTTATTTACCATCCAATCCATTTATGTGCATTGTATACTGAAAATATTTGTATTTAATTATTTTTATACCTAACATAATGGGTATTCGAAGACCCATTTGATGATCAGTCATTTAATGGGGTTTATTTTTAAAATGTTACCAAATCGGTAAAGTAATTTTTTATCAATCTGCCTTCTTTGAGATACATTCCATGTCATGAACCTATATTTTCCATTGAATAATATATAATTAAATTTAAATTTAATATCACGAATCTAATTACATTAATTATATTTTTTTCTTCATTTATTTTTATTTTGTTAAATGGAGAGTGTGGTTCAAAATTTTCAAGTGGAAGTTGTTTATTAAAAAAATCATCATGGTTCGAGATTGTTTATTATTATCCTTCCTTTGATGAAATAATATTATATATATCTCAAGAATAAAAATTAACATTGTTATAGTGTGGTTATTCAAGAAATATTCATTTTTTGGTAAAATTTTTCCACTCTTTTTCACATAAGATAATTATGAAAGTGTTTTTATTAAGGCATGATTCTACATCTATCTTCAGTAAGAAATTTATATTCCTTTAACATGAAATTTTCTAAAAACATTTACCAAATAATATTCTAATATTATAAAATTATCATTAAAATAAATTTTCACCCAATATTTACATTAAAAATGAAATTTAATTAAAATAAGGAATCATCTTGTCGTTTATCAATGAAGAAAAACTTCCAAATTTTTTAATGTGTTAAAGGAATGATAGAATGCATGGATTTAACACCCATAATTTATTTAAAGATTAATTTATAAATTAAAAATATTGGTTTTTAAAATAATTTTATTCTTATTATTCTTGAAATTAATTTTTTAAAATATTTTTTATTTTTTAAAACAATATATGTTTAAAAAGTTATTAAAATTATTTTCAAAGTATCACTAATATCATTTCAAAAGTATATTTTAAGAAAAGGATTTCAATGAATTCAAAGATTCGTTTATAAGGTTTGAATTATTTTCATGGATTATTTTATTAAAAAAATATTCAATATTATTTTATATGTTTTCAAATAAATTTTCTTTTTTCAAAATTTTTTCATCTTTCTTCAATAAGATTTGAAGTAAAATATTTTTTAAAATTTATTCAAGATTATTTTATAATTTTTCAAGGGAAATGGGTTTATAATTGTTATCAATATTCTTTAATATTTTGTCATGGAAAATAGTTTTCAAACTCTTTTCAATGTTAATTTAAATGTTTTCCAGGAAAATGGTTTTCAAATTGTTTTCAATATTTCATTATAAGTTTTAATTTTATTTAAGGAAAACGTTTTTATAATAATGTATTTTTTGAAAATATTTTTCCAATGAGGAAAATATATATTACTCATGAAATTTCATTAAAAGTTACATCAAAAATTACTTTCCATGTGAGTTGAAATTCATTGTTGTCACTCATGTCATTATAGTAAAAGATCAAATGGTTCCATTCATATTATTTCATTGAATGGTTTATTTTTTATGGAATGATGTTTATAGAAACCCATTTATATTTAATGGGTAATATATTTATGAAACCTATTCCTCTTTCAAAGGATATATTATTATCAAACCCATTTAACATAAATTGGTTATACAATGGTTAATTCTTAGAAAATCCTCTTCTATACATCAGTATTTCATTGCTAAAATGATTATGAAACCCCTATATTTGTAATAGGTTATGATATTATTAAATTTTTATGATACCAATTTCATTTAATGGGTTATTATATTATATTTATGATTCACATATCTTTTTATATGTCATGGAATTATGAATGATTAATTATATTGTGTCACATGTATGTATGATTTTTTATGTGACAGGTGGGACGTATATATCCCTCTAATGCATTAGGTAATGATAAATGTTTTATAATCGCACGAGGGTAAAAGATAGGGAATTCCAAGACTAAAATAAGAGGGTATAAATGAGAAAATCCAAATCCTAAAACAAGAGGTCATGTTCAGCCCAAAAAATGAAGGCATCTTAATCCCGAAATAATAGGGGACACAGGTGGAAATCTCATGCATGAAACAAGAGGGTACATTGGATAGAATCCCAATCCCAAAGTAGGTACATAGATTATTATCCAAAAACTAACATCTTTAGAAGGAATTTTTTGGTATCCTTGACATATGATTTTATATTTTTATCTGTATGCCCCAAATTTTATGTCTTATTCATATGATATGATTTTTCTATTGTTTTTATAATGATTCATGTTAGATGAACTGCTAATCTTTATGCCATGATTCATGGTTTTGATAATTAATATATAGGGTACGAAATTATGATGTCATGATGATGATATCATACCCTTATTCTCATGTTTATGATTACATATCTCCCTTCTTTACCATTACTGATCATATGAGCTCACTCATTTTTATGTTTCCTTCCCTGGGATGTGAATATATATATTATGTATGGTGTTTTTAAGAAGGTTTATATCCATGAAGAACCTAGTGGGAGGTAATGTAGTTCACTCATGTATCATCGTTTACATTTCAATGTTTCTAATAGAACTAAACTAATAATATAATTGGGCAACTTTTGGTCAGTTTTTTTGTATTTTGTAAATAAAATGTATAGTCTATGTACATTATTATTGGGTTGTTATATTCTATCTTGGGTACACACATTTTTTAGGGTGAGTCCAATAAATATTCTGTTTTCTTGGTATGATATTCACTTATTCTCTAAATAATTTAATGAAATAATAAATTTATCATTGTATGTAAAATTGGGTTATAATAGACATAACCTAATGAATAATTAAATAAATTAATAAATAAATGGATTAAATTCATCTTTCATTTATTTTTCTCTAATAAAGGTTTGCATCATCTTTTTCTATATGGTGTGTGATCATTGGTGTACTTATATTGAATATTTTATGATTCATTCAGCATTACTTTTTAATGAAAACATTTAGTGGACATATCTCTTGAATTAATTGATAATTAGTTAGATGGGGAATAATGGGACATGTTTAAGTAGTGATCTATTTTTTGAAATTTGATAATTATCAAATTAATGATGTTCTTATGTTTATATAAATATTTAATTCCATATGTTGATGGACTTTTATATATATTTTGAAGCATGATAATTAATGGTGATGAAAATAATTAAGGAACAATTAACAAATTTTAATTCCACAATTTATGTGGAAACTGAGATATTCATCCAAAATAAAATATATATTAATTTTTTAATTAATATAGTATTTTTTAAAATTAAATGATAGCATAGGTTGGTTTGATTTGTAACCTATGTATAATGAATCAGTTAATTCAATAAGGATAAAAAGCATGTTTATTTGTTAAGATAATTCTTAGGGAAGAATTTATTTTCCTCTAGAGAAGGATATGTGGCTTGAGATTAGAGTAGGGGAGGATTGTTTATGTGTAATGTATGTATTCCTTTTATAAGGCATAGATCTACATGTTGTATATGTTTTCTTTTTTACAACATTTTTTTGATGTGCTCTAGATGTGATATTCAATTCATGTTGATATATTGTGAGGGGTGGCCCAAATGATGTTATGAGACCAGGATGGAAGAGACTGGTATTGATGATATGATATAGGCAGGTAGTCATGGATGGTGTTGTTGTAGAAGATACTTATGATGAAATTCTGAATCGAGATATGAATTTGGGTGTTTGGGATGGAATGAGAGATGATGGAATGGGTTGAATTTGGGATTACCCATTAATGTGATTTTGAGAGATGGGATTATTTCTTATGAATTTACTTAATGTCACGTGGTCATGTTGTTTTTTTACCTATATTCAATTCCCTACTACTTTAGGAATCTCGTTGTTCATGGTCTTATGTTTCCTTTTTTCTAGCTTCATATTTTCTTCCACGAGTTCCTAGATTATGGAATAATGATAATAAATAATAAATAATTCTTAATCCATGTGGTTTGTAGAGATGGAATGAAAGTGATGAAAAGATGGTAATTTTAAGAAAACATGGACTATGTTGGGATTATTCCTAAAGTGAAAGGAAGATAGTATAACAATTTATGTAATGTTATTCACAATAATGATATTCGTTAGATAATGGCCAATGAATTAATTATTTTTAGTTGATTTTTTTGTGAAATAAATTATGGAATTAAATCTATATCATCAAATTATTTTTTTCTTATTAGATAACTTGTCGTAACAGTAGTAGTTGGGAGTCTTAGTGACATTAGATATAGCTGATCCTCTAACTAGTTTATGTCCAAAGTGTGGTTGTGTGATACATTAAAACTTTTACATTCTGTGGTTTCATATGCTACCCAAAATGTGATAACCCATTACATTTATCAATGGAATTTATACCTCCTTATAATAATGATTTATAGTATAAATCACATAAAATCACATATAAACCACAATAAAGTGTTTATCAATGATTAATAAAATAAATAAGCGGGATTTTCAAAAATTAATGAACCTATAACGATTGAATTGTTACATGACCTTCACAATAGTATCGTGACCATTATTAATAGAAATTCATCCAATTGAATAGTAACATAACCTTTTAATGTATAAATAAATGTTGGGTATCTGATGAATTAAAATAAAACACATTTAGTTCATTATATAAATAAAGAAATATTTTAACAATGATAAATTATGTATTGGTATTTCTATAAGTCATAAATATTTATTTATAATATTATAATTTGTATATTTATTTAAATTTTTTTTAAATTTCATAAAATAAACTAATAAATAAAATATTTTCTTGTGTTACTTTTATAAGATAATTTTATGACACCATTTTTTATTTTTTTGAATGCATTATTAAATCAACTATAATTTTAAATTTATTATCATTCGCATAAATAATGAGTTATATTAAAAATTAAAATTATAATATATAGAAAAATAATCTCATTAAATTGAAATTATTTTTTAATTATATAAATAAAAATGGTTTGGTAGAATATTTGTTTTTTTCTAAAATAGTTAAATTTTTGGTGAATAATAAAATATGGTAATTTACGGTATATATACATTATAAGTTAAATACGCTATACCACTAGTAATTGTTGATGTAATCACTATAATATAGAAATCCATTGATTATTTTAATATATTTAGTGATAATTCTCAAAATCATCATTGTATTGGGCCAAAATAATAAACTAATGAATAAAATAATGGGAAGACACCCCTCTAGTCCCTTATTAGTACCACCCCTCACAACCTCTTCTCCTTACACCTTCTATGATTTTCTCCATGACAAAATTCTACCAAAATCTATTCCCAATACCCTCCCCCAGGTATAAGAGTCCTTGGTCTCATAAAAAAAGAAAATATTTTTCCCTAAGGAGGTTCTCAATGTGGAGATATTCAAGAGGTAAAATCTTATTTCTTTTCCAATTATTTTCTTTTAATTTAATTTTATTCTCTAATTCTCCCATCACATACTATATCCAAATGTTCATCATAACTATAGTATCTTTTATATACATTAATTATATCATTTTAATTGATTATAAAACATCAAACTTCTTTCTCTCTCACTTCTACTCTAAAAAAGAAATTATCGCCTATGATATGTCAATTTAACGACATCATGGACAATGCATTTTGATTTTCCATTAACTCAATTAAGGATATACATAAAACCCCTATAATTAAACGTATATAATATAAAATTTATTTAATAACCATTTTTGTATTATATAATTAATTATATATACAATAATAAATAATGAAACAAAACGAGATTGTGATGATAAAAAACTGCAAAAAAATAAAAATGATTATCACAAACCTTTTATCAAATTATTAAAACTCAAAAAAAAATTAACCAAATGATATATATAAAGATTTAAAAATTTTTATGTTTATTAATAATATATAATTTAAATTCATTATAATTATTCCCAATCTACATAAACTACCATAGTCATATTCAGGTAAACATATTATGAAAAAAACAAAATAAACACCCTCAAATGATGGAATTTAACTCTATAGCACATATAAAAGGATATAATAGAACATAAAAAACTATAACAAATAAAATAAATGTGTAATAGGTTAGATATTTATTATTTAAATAATTTTATTTGATTTTTCATGATAATGAATTAACGAGATCTTTTAGACATTAGGGAATGGGATTTTCAATCCAAACACCATTTCATTGGGTTTTCATTCTTTCACACCAATTTCTGTATTTATATTAATTTAATTATCCTTTAATAAAAATTTATTTTCAACCTTTTCCTTTTTTTGGATATACATGTTATATACATTAATTTGATAAAATAGTTATGTTTTACAAAAGGGACATTCTTTTTAAAAACACACCTTCGGCATTTGTTGATATTGTCTCTTCTTCAATCAATATTGATGAATCTTATACCAATTATGTAATTCAATTTTTTTGTAGCCCTGAAGTGTATTCATGAATTGTTTTAGTGAAATGATACCCATATCCATTCATGGGTTATTTTAAGTCCATTTTTGACATACATTCTATGTTGAATTCATAAAAATGTAACTGTTATAATGTGATGGATGCACCTAAAATTATATAGTGCATGAAAATGTCATGATGTGATGGTTGTGCCCCAAATTATATATCTCTCCAATGAATAGGGTAATTTTAATAATCTCATGAGAAAATGTGAAATATGCCTGAAAATGATGCTAAATTTGTTCAGAAATGTGTGTGGTAATTGACCCGTAAGACATGATGTTTCATTTTTTTCATTGAAAAATTAAATGCCTCTATATAATGATTCCTATCATAATTATGATAAAGATCCAATTCTTATTTTAGGATTATGATGACTATGTATACCACATATTATGTTGATTTATGTACTTATCTATCCTCTTACTGGACTTTTAACTAACCAATTTCTATAATGTATATCCTATGGAGATTAATTGTACCAAGGAGAACAAATGGACCACTAAGACGCTAGAGAGGAATGAATTCAATAAATGTTTATGTTTTTTTGAAAATTTTTTATATGGTCCCACTATGAAAAAATTAATTTTTAATAATCACTAATTACAAATTTCTATGGAGAATCCATCTTGTATCTGATCAGTTGCTACTACCTCAGACGTATCATTCCATGCCCAACATCTTCCACGTTTCATAGCATCACTATTATCATGCTGATCCGTCTCATACATTTGATCTTGGGGAAGTAGAGTAAGATCTTAATGCTTCATTCGAGGAATATATTATATGGATCATTGAACAATGAAAAAAGTCTCTATTTGGCCAATCTATCCCTTTAGTATGGGCGAAATGGAAGCCTGACCATGTAAATATGAGACTTGGGATTTGATGTCTAACGTACATGCCTAGTGGAAATATTTGTTCTCAGAAAGTGTGTATCTATCATTAGAATTTGAACTGAATGTTGACTCTCTTTATGGGGGGAATGCTGTAAGAACCCGATTTTTAACTTACGTATGGATCCTAAAAAATTTGTATAAACTCTTTATATTTAACCAAATATAGATTGTAATTGCAGTTAGAAGAGATTTAGCGGTATCTGGAAATTTTTTGAAGCTCAAAACCTCAATCAGTATTGAAAATCCATAGGATATATGGTTAGTATAAACCCTAGGATCCAGCTCGCATAGTCTCTCCTAAAAATGTGGGGCTAGGCAATGGGTTGAACCAGTGAACACTATTTTCCCTAACAGTGTTCTAGGGACCACATGTTTGTGTGAAATTTATGTATCTTTTAGTTGAGGTGATTCGAACTATATGTGTATAGTTTCCTGAACCATGAAGCCTAAACATGAAATTTCCCACCATAATCTGTGAGGGGATATGGTTGGTGCATGTTTTTTCCATTCATTTGGCCAAACCTTGTGACCCATATTTTTGAGTGAAATGACCATTCGACCAATAATCCAATGTTTAAACACACTTCCTTGCTCTATTTACTCTCCAGCTGACATAAAAGGCTCCTCTCTAATTTTTAGATCTCTCAAACCCTTATTTGGTAGTATTTGATCTAGATATACCTTCAAGATTTTGGTCGAATCACCATTCATCTATTTGGATTTCCCTCGATAAAATATTGTTTCATTTTTTTCTGTTCATTATTTATCTTATCCTCGATAATGTTATTGAGTTTTAAGAACATATTCCCAATTTTTTTGGAGTAGTTATATTATTCATTACCTTCCAATATAGTCTAAGATAAATGTTGTTACTAAACGATGTGAGTTTTAAATAATATTGTAGGTGGTCTACAACTCATCCCTCAAGTTTCATCATTTTATTAATTTTTATGTGGGCTCATCGATTTCATCATGTGTGACCTATTTAAATCAGTTTATTTATTATATTCATTAAAAATATGTTCAAATACCCTATTCTTATATTTTATCCATCGCATGAGGTTAGTACCTCAACACCAACCATGACCTGTAGGGTGTCTTCCTTAGTTACGAATTTAGTGTTTCTTTATGGTTATCTGTGGCACCATTCAAGTAATGAATGGTTGGACCCCATAAATGATAAAACATTGATTAAGGAAGTGTGTTATGAATTATTATGGATTTCCTTGTATCTATAATATAACTTGAACCATATAAGGAATGTGTTCAATATAATTAATTAATTTTAATTGTTGAATTATAATGTATATTATATATACAACACGGACAAATTAAATACAATATATAGACATGGTTTCATGTCCGTAGATCACCATTCCATGTCTGAGGGAAGATGGTGGAGTGAACCTAATGAATTTAATATCACTTATAAGAAATTATGTGTTAAATGGTTACAATTCCATTAACCATGTCACATTAATTATCAGAATGGAATGAACCCCTTAGACATATGAAATCAAAATAATATTGAATGAAATAATTATTTAAATTAATAATACAAGTTTCATATAACATATAGACCATGAAATTATTATAGGGGTGTTCAGACTTGAGCTCAACTTGGATTACCATGGGAATTACTCGATCATTCCGGGACACCATTCTGATTTAGGGATTCTAGTTTCCATGGATGATACACACCTTGGAACCTGATAATTTTTTTCACTTTGATTCCTAGTATGTCACCATAGGATCTCTCAATTATAAATATAGGATACCTTGGATACACTAATATGATCCAGTGTGACATCTATGAACATCTAGCACCTTAGATTCACACATGGGCCTAGTCATTTCTTATCCTATTTTGCATTTCATAAATTACATAGACTCAGATGGAATCATAATATTGTGGATTTAATTAGGAAATTCCCCTTGGATTACACTCAAACCCCTTTATACATGTTATAGAATGTTACTGAGTTTCCTAGACCCATGAGGTCAAGGATTCCTTTCTTATTACCTTGGATTCTCTTCATTATTATCATAATCATGTATTCTATGATATATATTATATCCTTATTCATTGTTATTATAATGAAATTATTTCATTCATGTTTATAATGTATGTGAATTACATATAAAATATGAATATAATTAATTAATTAAATGATTACATGTTCAGATAATAGTTGAGGCTAATATAGGTATATGGTTATTTACACTACTGTAAATATATAATTTTATTTATTCATTACTACACACTGTTTCAATTTATATTACATGGATTGAATGTTATAGATGCTATTTTTGGTGGCTTATTGAGATATATCGGACACACAATCCGGGTAGTTGATGGTGCCTGGGTAGAATACAAGTATATTGTTGTTGATAAGGGGAAGAATCTAGATTTGGACACCTACTATTTTTTTCTTTCTTAGGATGAAGTTTGTTGTAAGAAGACCAATTTGGAGCTTAGGATGTTGGATATTTTTGGTTTCTCTCTCCTTTTTTATTCCATTAATTTCCTTCTACCTTATATCAATGTTTTGCAGTTTTATAAAGAAAAGACATGTATCAATAGATTTGGTATATTATTATAATTTGTTCTTATTTTTTATTATTATATATTTTTTGGAGATTTCTCCTATTCTAAAATATCTTTTAGTCATCATTTATTACATCATTACGATGTGCTACACTTTGGTAATGAGAGCATAGTCCCCTCACAAACACACCCTTAACCCTCACTTCTAGTAGGATACCTACGACATGTAGGTAGTTTTCCTTGAGGCAATGTGGCCAACCATGATTGGGGAACCATTGAACGGATCTAAGGTTCGTGAAGTCAAAAATTTCTTATCTCTAATTAGTAAAAAACTATATTTGTTTAGTTATGGTTCAAGATATGTATTTTCATGTTAAATGCATTTATGTTAAAACCAATTTTCAACATACATTATATTTTCATTTGATTAAATTGATATCATATTTAGAATCAATGGGTATAATGTTCCTAATAAGTGACACATTAAATTAGCAATAATCAATAGATTACCTAGGTTAGTAAACATGTTACTATAGTGAACAAATGGAAAAAATAGAGAAATATAGATTTAAAGGAATAAAACACTTAAATCAATAGTTTGTTTGAGTGGTGGAGGTTTTTTTGGACCATGTATTCCCTAAAAACCTTTAATTGTCAATTTTATTTTTACTTTAGGTAATAATGACCTCCCAATAGTGAATACCTTTGTTTATTTTCATGAATGACACTCATCATCAACTATAAAAGGGAACTCACTCACCTCACGTAGTCACACCTCTCAATCCATGTAGACCATATGTCACCTACACAAACCACTTCCAAACTCCCCTATCTTCATAATAGATCAATTTTTTGGGAATTAAACTGTCCATAAAAGGCTATCGTGTGAACCTAGGAGAATATCTAAAGAATATTTAATGTTCTTCAACAAGAGTATTTATCGTACTTCTTTATTTACATCCGTCAATAAATTTTATAAGTTTTTTATATGATATAATTTGTATCGTCAATATGTTGATATCATTTTATGTTAATATTAGGACAATCAACAATAAACACTTCCATCAAATGGGTTAAAAATCCTCCTTAATATGTACGGAAGACTACTGCCTCGCAAATTGATGTCATTCATTTTTTACATTACCCATTTCTCATGGTTGGGTATGATGAATGATATATAGTTTAATAGAGATATTTAAAAAAATTATATATTTTTACTCATGATATCATATGTTTCGTTCTACATTTTATTTCATATGGGAAACTATAATGCCTCTTGTGTGTACAATGGACTTCCTCCTCACAAAGCGATGTGATTCATTCTTCCCAAATACGTTACATTGAAGGTAATAAGGGTAATTATAATACTTATATGTGACATATATGAAATTTTTATGATATTAATGACACATATATCATTATGGAAAAATAATATATCTTTTTCTTTTTTACGTTTTCAATCATTGAAATGATGAGATATTATATTCCATATCTTAACAATCATAATGAATTGTATTATCTATATATTCATGATATGTTTATTTAATTTTACTATTTTTAATTTTTTTTGTTAAATTATATAATTTAGAAAATATTTTTATGAAGTTGTGACTTTATTTCTCTCTTCAGTCAGAAATATTTTTTTCTACCAAAACCATGTTTTTAAAAAACAATTAATGTTTTATAAATGTTTTAATAATGATATTTTTAACCAATAATGTCTTTTGAAAAAATTAAAGGGAATATTTATGTCATTTTCATATTATTTCCCATTTTGATTTTACCAAAAAAGTGAATGGAATAATTGTTTTTATATGTATGGATTGAAAGGAATTTGCTACCATCATGACGTATCAAGTGTTCTAAAACATGCATTATAATAATTTTTTAGTTAATTTATTTTCTTATTTGTAATGTTAGGTTTATCACATGAAATTATAATTTTATTTACTAACTAATTAGGGGTCTATATTAGTGGTTCCATTCAGATTCATGTACCCACACCCTTTATGGGTTTCCAAATCACAAAGGTACTAGAGAAACCATCAAAATTCACAAGTTTAGGTAAGATTGAGACTCATGATTTTAACCTATCAAGCCTGATAGCTCATATGATACTTGAGATTGAGATGTGGTGAGGATTAAAGATTTAGTATACACATAGTGTATTGTTAATAATTATATTATTTTTTAATTGAGAAAAATAGAATGGGTAATCTATTTTTTATATGACTATTTGATTTATTTTATTTTGATTATTGTCGGTTCTATTTATTTACCATAAGTCATGTAATTTAAATTTCCTATTATGGATGATATATTTTATTTTTTGTTAATTACACTATAATATGATGGTATAGTATCCCTATTATCACATCATATACCCTTCCAAGTAGTTGGAAGCCTCAGGCATATGGCGAGGCATGCCTAAGTTCACATAATTACTCAAAATGAATATTGCATTTTGTAAACTGATAGAGGATATCCCAAACTCGTTTCATAGGATTCTATTTCTATAATGAATATTTTATGAATTTTTATAGAGGTGTTATTTTAATTTTCCAGAATATGATACAAATAAAACATCGGTGCACCATGAATACATTTCCATGTACGATATCCATGTTACTAGGGTCTTTGTTTTCATGTTCATAATTTTCATCTTTATGGTTATCATATGTCACCTCAAGTGATGAAATTGATGTCTAGATTTATAATTTATTATGTATTTTTCTCTCTTAAATCATTCATGTGGGGACAATTATTGGACTTTTGACACTGGGTCTATTTTTATGAACATTATTATACTTCAAATTCCTCAAAAAATACTCACAAGATAGATTCATTCATGTGGATGGTAACACCAATATTTATTTTAATGTCATCTCATGTGGATTATATATGGGGGAACTTGATGTTGAAGTCCATTAAATCCCTCTATATGTGGATTCATAGCGACCCTATTATTTTAGTACATTCATTTAATTAATTATGACAATCCCCTAGAGGGTTCCCATTATAAGATTTCATTGCATAATGTGATAGTGAAAACCTACATATATGGTATTTTCAAACAAATATTGTAGAGGATATTAATTAAAGATGAAACATGATTTTTCGTTAATTATAACATATCATATAAGATGATAATGTTATTTATATTTCTAAACCATTATATAAAGTCATATTCTCAAGAGGGTAGTAACAATTCTGGATTTTGGATGAGAATTAACAACGTGAGTTGATATAAGAGACCCTATAGTGGTTAGAATGATAGTGATATGACATGTGTTTTTATTAATGGAAATAGAGAGATATTACCCATGACCTCTGACCTGCATGAGAAGTGAATACTGGGTGAGTTATTGTTAAATAGATATTTCAGACTTCCTCACATCCATGATTATTTGAGTGTTATGATTAGAAAATGATATGTTATTCCAATCTAGTTATGACACATAATAAATGAAAAAAACCTTATTGAATTATTGGAAGGAATGTCACTGCCATATATACATGGATGAAAATTATTGAGCATGTTACAATTGTAGTTCATGTGGTGTTGTATCAATAATATTTAATATACATGTGATTCCAAATAATTGTAAAAATGTTGATCACTTCAAGTGATTTAGATTTTTATATGACCTTGAATTTAATTGTAGCATTAGAAGGATAGCATACCCTATATTCAAGAAATTCATGATTATGATCCTAGTAAACGCATTTGTATCTTATCTTGATTTATTAATTTTTTCCCATATTTAAGAGTGGTTAATTGATAAGCATGGAATATGTTATTTTCTGAGATTTTAAAAGGAAATTCACCATTGTGGTGAAAAAATTATATATGATCCGGCATCAGGGTATAATAGTGAAAATTCATGGATTAGGAGGAGTAACATGCATATAAAGATGGAAAAAAATCTAGTTATATTCAATGAGAAACATTAGTTAACCTCTATGATGTGGATTGAACCATTGGCATCATGAGGATGTGTTCCTCATCATGGATAAATTTTTTATGGTTTCTAATGATGATTTTCTATGATTATTTAACTTGTAGAGAATGATATTTTATGTTATAAATAAGCTAGAAGATTTATAGCCACATATTTTTCATGACATTGATAATATATATAGAACATGACTTGATGATTATAAATTTGGTTTGATGGTAAAACAAAAGATATACTCCCATGGAAGGAAGAATTATACAGGTCAAATCATGACATAATGGGATCAGTGAGTTGATAGTTACCAAAACCATTATATAAAGGTGGGAAGGTGAATAAAACAAAGTATAGTATAAATACAATATTTTAGTTTCATATGAATTTATGGACGATATTTTAGAATTTTCATTAGGCTCAGCATGAATTAAGGTGATATGAGCATGCAATTGACTATAAGTTTTGTATTCCACAAAAATATAGTACCAATGCTATCACATATGCTGAAAAATAGACCATTGTAATTTAGATGGAGGTGGGTTCATACATTTAAATTAGAATTTAATAACATAAGGATTCCCCAAGGGCCATATAATCATGATCAAGTAGGATGATTTCATTTGTTGAGTTGAAATCATGTCTTTTGAGATAGGTCATCTGGAAAAGGTCTGATTGATGCATATCTATATAATTAGATTTTCATGGCTTTTAAATAGACTCTAGTGTATAAAATTCGATATTATAAACATGATTTGAGATTTTATCAGGTTTTTATTGGAAACATATAATAGTTTGGTTGTAGAGACCCTAAGCTTGACGTACATGGACATTACATTACTTTTGCGGAATACTTAATACATAACAAAAATAGACACACAAGGACCGTAATATTTTAGTGTCTTTGGAAACTTGGTACGCAATCTTCTAATCATGGTGAAAGATCTTCAACATCTCCCATAAAGATCTTCCAATTTTTGTTTCCTTACCTAAAACCTTTTTTTATCCTGGGGGAAAATAAAACATAAAAAGGGTGAGCTCAAATGCTTAGTAAGGGTAAGCATGGATAAAATAAAACATACCATATACATTTGGACTTAAAAACATTAACATAATGTTTAATCCTCAAAATCTTGAGCAAAGACATAAAACATGGAAGTACATAAGGCATAGATCATAATGGAACATAAACCATGATAAAATTTCATGGGAATAAAACATGTAATTGTGGCATCCATTAAGCACATGTAATGACTTCCATAGTAGCCAAGGCATTGCTTCCAAGACCATCTTAGTGGAAAAAGTCCCATTCTGAATCGAGTTTACTCCTCGTTTCAGTCCTGTAACACTGAATCAGATTAACTTACCGTTCCAGCCATGTCTATCTCATGAGATATAAAATCTTTACCCAATGCATTGGAGGTAGATATAGGTCCCACCCATCTCATAATGAAATCATTCTTTCGTGTGCCACAAAATCAGAAATCATACATCATAGCGTAACCCATGTAATAAAATGGGATTCTTAAACATCATGTCGTCATAACAAAATCCATAAAAGTTTGATATCATTTCATCATAATAAAATTGACACAATTTAAATCATTGAGACATATTACTTGAAACATACACATATGAAATAATTTCATCTTATATGGAAAATAGTTTTGGAAAAACACTTGAAATGAATTCTTGAGGAAAATATCCTTTCTTCATTAAAATCATTTTCTTTTCACAAAATTCCCTGAAATTTTAAAAGAAAAGGGTTTTGTTGAAAATAATCATGCAATATTGTAGAGGAAGCTTCTTGAAAATGAGTTGTTATGAAACTGTAAAAATCCGTTCACACCGTATAAGTTAAAAATAAAATTCTCCTCGTACTTTTGTCAGAAAAGTCAAAAAGTACCTTGTAGGGTAAATAAAAGAAAGATTCCTTTCATACCATAGGGTAAAATTAAAATGGTTAAAAATTACATTAAACATACATGACTACAATTTTATAAATCATGGACATGAAATATAGCAATAACCCCAGTAAATACTTACGAATAAGCAATCTCAGATAAAAATGAGATTTTCACAATTATCCCTTACCTTAGGTCTGATATGCTTCGTACGTATCCGAACCTCCTGTATAATGATTTAAATAATTTCATTGACTTATTAATGAATCATATTCATTTTTATGATATCATATATGTTTCACTTATGACTTTATATTACCCTTTCTTTTCTATATTCCATGTTAAAGCAGCGTTTTGGGTAAAATCATTTTATTTATTGTATGTGTTTCGACTTGTCGTTCTTGATATTATTACTTATATCCTGATTTACATAATTCTAGAATGTAAAAAATGATTTATATATAATAAATATTCATCATATACATATATATATATATTATATCAATAAAAGGAATGAAATACACCGTTCATGGAGACGGTAGGTCGTACGTACGCATGAACGTTGTTTTCGTTTCCCTTTTGAATTGAATGGAATTAAGTAAATGACATAAATATATATATATACATAAATCTAGTATCATTATTATGTCATATATTTCATTATTATTCATTATATATACTTTATAATCAGTCATGAATGGTTAACATGGAGAGTGAATCTCATCGCGTTGTGGAGACGGTAGTCCGTACGTACGCACGAGCGATGATATCATTCACAAGATAATGGAATTGTATTAAAGTGTATGTATAATATTACATAATTGATATCACTTTAAAATAATCATATATATTCATTACTTTCACCCTTATACCCATCCATGTAAGTTGGTGGTGGAAAATAGATTACACCACGGCGTGTAGACGGTATTCCGTACGTACGCACGCGTGGTGATTTCATTTTCCGTAGGATAGATAGATGGTGAAATAGGGTTGTTTAATACTTATAATAACATATCGGTATATGAGTGATACTGATGTTATTACTTCATAATGAAACAACTAAAGAAGAAGAAGTGGAAGAAGAAATAAAGATGAAAGAATCGGTAAGAGGCATTACCTCTTCTTTGAAGCGCCTCTTTGAGACCTCCTCTTAGAGCACTAAAATTGGTCTTTGAAGAATACCAGGACTTTTAGGATGTTTCAAGGGAAGTGGATAGGAGATATTGGCAGGGGTTGGACGAGCTTGAAGGCTCAATGTGGTGTGAGGAAGAGAGGGAGGAGGTGCCCTTTTATAAAGGAGGAGAGGGGCACCTTTGGACTAACTAAAAATATTATTTTATTATAAAGTCAAATTCGGTTTTTAATAGCTCCAAATTGATATATTTCGAATATAAGGTGGGGATGGGTCGAAATCCTATCATAAAATAGAATTTATACAAGTTTAGGTATCAATTTTAACCTTATCATTTAGATTTCACTTTAAGTTAGATAATTTAACTTTTACCGTGTCTTCTTGTTTTCTTACACTATAAGGTTAATAAACATACTATATCAAGCCAAACGAACCCCAAGTTTTTTATTATTAATATATATAACCTTATATAAGTCATTTGTCAGAACCTTATATTTTAGGAATAAAATAACAATTAATAATATAGTATTTGTTTTAAAAACTATTTTATGTCAATTTTGACACTATTTGGTAATTGATTTTTGTGAAAATCATAACAGAATGATTAGTTCGAGAAAATTTAATTAAACCAATAATAACATGTCATATTAACATATAAAATTATTTAAATTCATAAAAAGTCTCAAATTACATTTTTTGGGTATTTATAACATCAATTATGTCAATATTTCATTAATAAGATAATTACTGCATCATCATTGTATCATAAATAAATTAAATTATTTTAAGTCTAAAAATTAAATAAAATTCCATAATGTAGTAAATTATTTTATCTTTCTAATGAATATTTATAGTCGAATTTATCTTATGTATAAATCTATATTAAAAATTCTTTAGTTATTAAACTTTGATTTTAACTATTTTAACCCTTCTTTAAATAAATTGATAATAAATGTCCTAATCTAATCCAAGTGGGCCTAAATGGTCATATATTATTCCTAAGGTTGTTTTTGGTCAAATTATATTTATCCAATAGAATTAGGACATGTGTTAGGGTAATAATAATATCATTTTTACCCGTAACTACCCGATTTACTTTTAACTGTGGTAAATAAAAGAAAAAAGTTACTATTCACCAAAAATTATTTTCATCACATTGAACCACATTTTACATATTGACATAAATCATGTCTCTTGGATTTTTGAAATTCCACTCACAGAAGCGGTAAAATTAAGTTTTATGAAAAAATTCAGTTTTTTAACTACCACTTTGTAGTTTCACTATTCATCAAAAAATGAAAGTTTCCAGAAAAATACCAAAAATTAGGCCGATGATATATTTGATATTATGAATTCAAAAATGATGTTTATTTTAACAAATTCAAAACATATCAGTTACATTAATTAATTTAAAAATTAATTCCCGTAGTTAAAACAAATAGCGTGTTTTTAAGAGATAATAACTATCAAAAGATCGACACTTGTTTATCTCTGGTTTAAATGTGAAATAACATCCAATGAACACCATTGTATTAAATTGTAAAAATATATTCTAAATATAATTTAAAACCACTAAAATTAATAATTTATCACTATTAATTATTTCAATTAAAATTTAGTAATTTTCACTATTCATCAGAATATGAAAGTTATCCGAAAAGTACCAAAATTTCACCCTAAGCTAATTTCGATATTCCGAATCCAAAAATGAAGTCCATTTTGAAAGATGAAATTTAAAAAATTTCAAAAAGTGGTTATTACTATTCATAAAGGCTTGTTTTAATAATATTTTAACCATATATCGTTGTTTAGTTAAACCTGGTATTGCGTAAAACACATGCTATCGAGGAAAGTCATGATTGTGTGCAATGCAAGCCACGTCAGGGTTGCGTGTTGTGCAAGACTCCTCCATTGTTTCGTATAACAGAATCCAACCATATTTCATTTATACATTGAATATATATATATATTTATATATATACACTCAATGTTTCGTAGAATAATTACTATCAAAATTGTGTGTAACATGATCCAAGAATAGTGTTGTGTATACTACAAGCTCATATGGTGTTGCGTGTAGCGCAAGGTAATTTTGTTGTAGCATAAAACACAAGACATTAATGATATTAAAAGAATATTTTTCATAAAATCTCGCGTTGTTACATTCTACCCCCCTTAAAATGAATTTTTCCCTCAAAATTCATCGGGGTCATAAATGGTTTACTACTCGAAAGTTTGTTTAATAGAAACCGACATTGTAAAAAGGAATACCAAAACTTGGCTTTAAAAACTAAAGTATGAAATGTAACGGTTACCCAAATTAACTCATCACTAGGTTTCCACGTAGGAGAACATAGGTGAAAATATGGATATGGAAGAAAAATCTAACCATCAAGTTCTGATGGAGAGTGGTAGAGGACATGGCTATGAAAAATCCATCAATCACAAAGCCATAGATTTTTGATGATCAAAGTTACCATCTAATTCATCAGATATAAGGGCACTAGGACAACATTTTTTTTTTTCAAGATCATTTCCCTAAAGTTGATGAAATTGGAAATAGAAGAAATACTTTCGTGATTTTGGTATAGTCTCACCATTGTTTGTTCTTTGGACAATTTCCACTTCATCTCTTAAAGAAATGAAGTTGAATTTGTCATTCATGAAGTGTTAGCAGATCATGTGATAGAATGATGGGTCATTCCATCGGTTTCAAACAAAAGGTTAGCAAAAGTTATCAAATATATATAAGTCCTTCTATGGTTAGGTTAATCGTATACGATTCCAAAAATGAACTTATAATTCATATATAATACCGCGTAATAAAATAAAACTAGTTTCTACTAACCAGGGACTTCCTGTATGCCAGTGGAAGTTGATAAAGGCCAGTCGCACTTCGGTTGTGGGTTTGATTCCCACAGCCTTGTCTGACACGATGGGATGTTGCCCGTCCTGCAGGTTGTCCTTTTTCTAAAACTATATTACTATAACTTCCCAATAATATCGAGAAAAGTTCTATCTTTAAAAAATACTAACTTATGTCCAACATAATTCATTCCAATCTTTATGCTTATCTAAAATACGTCGGTCCATTTTCATAGTATAACGAAAATGATTACTTGAAATGTCACATAACAATCACGTGAATGCCATCTTTTATCCCCCATATATCATAATATATATCTTGTTGGTCAAATTACAAACATGTGAATGCCTTAATCATGTATTCTCTTGAAAAATGAATACCCATTGAACCTTAGTGAAAACATGAATGCAGTTAAAAGTTAACACTTTCCACATACCAAAATCCTCAAAATTCTTTATACTCAAACCATGATATCACTTAGTCCTTATATCAATCATGAGCTCATGAATACTTTCAACCATTTAATTTTCTCCTTATCCCTTCATTATGCGCATATCATCTACTTTCCAAAATATTTGAATCCCTTTTCATGGTTACCAGTACCATAAAATTATTGAAAATCACAATAGACTAATACAAAAATATTATAATACACCATAAAAGTACCTCAACAACATTATTCACGAATACCAATACATAAACACTTTAATCCATCCTCTTCATTGATTGTCCTGGAATAAGTCCTTATTTGACTTAGAAGTAATTTTTTAGGTCAGGGCATTGAGTTGGGTAATGCCCATGTTCTCCACAAATAAGACATTGAACTCCATAACAGTCTGTCACTCTATGAACCTTTTCTCCACAAAGATAACATATGTCCCACCATTTGAGTTATTCCTCATGGTTTTTCTTCCCTTCTTTAGAAATCTCAATCTTCCTTTCTTTATGCTCCTCAACATGCGAACATGCATAAAAGTCTATCTTCCTCTTATTTGATGAATTAGGCATGCCACTAAATTTCACCTTGTTAATCATATATTGCGATGACTGATTCGACATAATCACAATATCTTTCTATCTAGGCATTACGCAATTTTGTTTCTCATAGTCACCAATTTGTCCATTGGATTCAATGTTAACCGAATTCCTTCTGCTTCTCTCCATTGACTAAAACAAAAAAAGAATTATGTGAGAGGCAAAAATCATACAAGGAAAATAACATAATCAAGGGGGAGTACCTTTGACATCTAACAACTTAGGTTTAATTCTAATATAGTTTGCATAGTTTGAGGACTATATCCTATACGTATACTTATCTTTAGGGACATCCCTAAACATACCTTAGAAATATATCTAGGTGTCTCAATAAAGTTCTTGCATCCTAGTTTCCAAAGGTTGACTATACCTTTCCTCTAATACCAACTGTAGAGACCCTAAGCTTGACGTACATGGACATTACATTACTTTTTTCGAATACTTAATAAATAACAAAAATAGACACACAAGGACCGTAATAGTTTAGTGTCTTTGGAAACTTGAAACGTAATCTTCTAATCGTGGTGAAAGATCTTCAACATCTCCCATAAAGATCTTCCACTTTTTGTTTCCTTACCTAAAACCTTTATTTTGATCCTAGGGGAAAATAAAACATAAAAAGGGTGAGATCAAATGCTCAGTGAGGGTAAGCATGGATAAAATAAAAAATACCATATACATTTAGACTTAAAAACATGAACATAATGTTTAAACATCAAAATTTTGAGCAACGACATAAAACATAGAAGTACATAAGGCATAGATCATAATGGAACATAAACCATGATAAAATAGAATGGGAATAAAACATGTAATTGTGGCATTAATTAAGCACATGTAATGATTTCCATAGTAGCCATGGAATTGTTGCCAAGACCATCTTAGTGGACAAAGTCCCATTCTGAATCGTGTTCACTCCTCGTTTCAGTCCTGTAACACTGAACCAGATTAACTTACCATTCCAGCCATGTCTATCTCATGAGATATAAAATATTCACCCAATGCATTGGACGGAGATATAGGTCCCACCCATCTCATAATGAAATCATTCTTTCGTGTGCCACAAAATCAGAAATCATACATCATAGCATAACCCATGTAATAAAATGGGATTCTTAAACATCATGCCGTCATAACATAATCCATAAAAGTTTGATATCATTTCATCATAAGAAAATTGAAACCATTTAAATCATATAGACATATTACTTGAAACATACACATATGAAATAATTTCATCTTAGATGGAAAATAGTTTTGGCAAAACACTTGAAATGAATTCTTGAGGAAAATATCCTTTCTTCTTTAAAATCATTTTCTTTTCACAAAATTCCATGAAATTTTAAAAAAAAAGGTTTTGTTGAAAATAATCATGCAATCATGTAGAGGAAGCTTCTTGAAAATCAGTTGTTATTAAACCATAAAAATCCGTTCACGCCGTATAAGTTAAAAATAAAATTCTCCTCGTACTTTTGTCAGAAAAGTCAAAAAGTACCTTGTAGGGTAAATAAAAGAAAGATTCTTTTCATACCATAGGGTAAAATAAAAATGGTTAAAAATTACTTTAAACATACATGAATACAATTTTATAAATCATGGACATGAAATATAGCAATAACCCTAGCAAATACTTATGAATAAGCAATCTCGGATAAAAATGAGATTTGCACAATTATCCCTTACCTTAGGTCAGATATGGTTCGTACGTATCCGAACCTTCTGTATAATGATTTAAATAATTTCATTGAATTATTAAAGAATCATATTCATTGTTATGATATCATATATGTTTCACTTATGACTTTATATTACCCTTTCTTTTGTAAATTCCATGTTAAAGCAGCGTTTTGGGTAAAATTATTTTATTTATCGTATGTGTTTCGACTTGTCATTCATGATATTATTACTTATATCCTAATTTACATAATTCCAGAATGTAAAAAATGATTTATATATAATAAATATTCATCATATACATATATATATTATATATCAATAAAAGGAATGAAATACACCGTTCATGGAGACGGTAGGGCGTACGTACGCATGAACGTTGTTTTCGTTTCCCTTTTGAATTGAATGGAATTAAGTAAATGACATACATATATATATATACATAAATCCAGTATCATTATTATGTCATATATTTCATTATTATTCATTATATATACTTTATAATCATTCATTAATGGTTATCATGGAGAGTGAATCTCATCGCGTTGTGGAGACGGTAGTCCGTACGTACGCACGAGCGATGATATCATTCCCAAGATAATGGAATTGTATTAAATTGTATTTATAATATTACATAATTGATATAAATTTACAATAATCATATATATTCATTACTTTCACCCTTATACCCATCCAAGTATGTTGGTGGTGGAAAATAGATTACACCACGGCGTGGAGACAGTATTCCGTACGTACGCACGCGTGGTGATTTCATTTTCCGTAGGATAGATAGATGGTGAAATAGGGTTGATTCATACTTATAATAAAATATCATTATATTAGTGATACTGATGTTATTACTTCATAATGAAACAACTAAATAAGAATAAGTGGAAGAAGAAATAAAGATGAAAGAATCGGTAACAGGCATTACCTCTTCTTTGAAGCTCCTCTTTGAGACCTCCTCTTAGGGCACTAAAATTGGTCTTTGAAGAATACCAGGACCTCTAAGAAGTTTCTAGGGAAGTGGAGAGGAGATATTGTCAGGGTTTGGACGATCTTGAAGGCTCAATGTGGTGTGAGGAAGAGAGGGAGGAGGTGCCCTTTTATAAGGGAGGAGAGGGGCACGTTTGGAATAACTAAAAATATTATTTTATTATAAAGTCAAATTCGGTTTTTAATTGCTCCAAATTGATATATTTAGAATATAAGGTGGGGATGGGTCGAAATCCTCTAATACAATATAATTTAGACATGTTTAGGTATCAATTTTAACCTTATCATTTAGATTTCACTTTAAGTTAGATAATTTAACTTTTACTGTGTCTTCTTTTTTTCTTACACTATAAGGTTAAAAAACGTACTATATAAAGACAAACGAACCCCAAGTTGTTTATTATTAATATATATAACCTTATATAAGTCATTTGTCAGAACAATAGATTTTTAGGAATAAAATAACAATTAATAATATAGTATTTGTTTTAAAAACGATTTTATGTCAATTTTGACACTATTTGGTAATTGATTTTTGTGAAAATCCTAACAGAATGATTAGTTCGAGAAAATTTAATTAAACCAATACTAACATGTCATATTAACATATAAAATTATTTAAATTCATAAAAAGTCTCAAATTACATTTTTTGGGTATTTATAACATCAATTATGTCAATATTTCATTAATAAGATAATTACTGCATCATCATTGTATCATAAATAAATTAAATTATTTTAAGTCTAAAAATTAAACAAAATTCCATAATGTATTAAATATTGTTAGCTTTCTAATGAATATTTATAGTCGAATTTATCTTATGTATAACCCTATATTAAAAATGCTTTATTTATTAAACTTTGATTTTAACTATTTTAACCCTTCTTTAAATAAATTGATAATAAATGTCCTAATCTAAACCAAGTGGGCCTAAATGGGCATATATTATTCCTAAGGTTGTTTTTGGTCAAATTATATTTATCCAATAGAAGTAGGACATGTGTTAGGGTAATAATAATATCATTTTTACCCTTAACTACCCTATTTACTTTTAAATGTGGTAAATAAAAGAAAAAAGTACTATTCACCAAAAATTATTTTCATCTCATTCAAACACATTTTACTCACTGACATCAACCGTGTCTCTCGGATTTTTGAAATTCCACTCACAGAAGAGGTAAAATTAAGTTTTATGAAAAAATTCAGTTTTTTAACTACCACTTAGTGGTTTCACTATTCATCAAAAAATGAAAGTTTCCAGAAAAATACCAAAAATTAGGCCTAAGATATATTTGATATTATGAATACAAAAATGATGTTTATTTTACCAAATTCAAAAAATATTAGTTACATTAACTAATTTAAATATTAATTCCCGTTATTAAAACAAATAGCGTGTTTTTAAGAGATAATAACTATCAAAAGATTGACACTTGTTTATGTCTGGTTTAAATGTGAAATTACATCCAATGAACAAAATTGTAATAAATTGTAAAAATATATTCTAAATATACTTTAAAACCACTAAAATTAATAATTTGTCACAATTAATTATTTTGATTAAAATTTAGTAATTTTCACAATTCATCATAATATGAAATTTATCCGAAAAGTACCAAAATTTCACCCTAAGCTAATTTCGATATTCCAAATCCAAAATGAAGTCCATTTTGAAAGATGAAATTTACAAAATTTCAAAAAGTGGTTATTACTATTCATAACGGCTAGTTTTAATAATATTTTAACCATATATCATTGTTTAGTGAAACCTGGTATTGCGTACAGCACATGCTATCGAGGAAAGTTATGATTGCGTGTAATTCAAGCCATGTCAGGGTTGCGTGTTGTGCAAGACTCCTCTGTTGTATCGTATAACAGAATCCAACCATATTTCATTTATACATTGAATATATATATATATATATACACTCAATGTTTCATAGAATAACTACTATCAAAATTGTGTGTAACATGATCCAAGAATAGTGTTGTGTATACTGCAAGCTCATACGGTGTTGCGTGTAGCGCAAGGTAATTTTGTTATAGCATACAACACAAGACATCAATGATATTAAAAGAATATTTTTCATAAAATCTCCGGGTGTTACATTGATCCATGTGAATTGATGGTGGATTCTCTCCCATTTTTTGGAGTTATTATGAAGAGACATACCAACGTTTTCACTGGTGTTTCAATATAGGGTCATACATAGGGATTTATAGGCTTTATTACATTGGTTTTTATTCCAATAAAATATTATTTATTTTATATTTTAAAGAAATGGAATGCCATATCAGGAAATTGGCCTCATGGATAAGGACCTTTGGTGGGGGTCATCAATAGTCAGAATTGATTTTATGGAAGAATCCATGGTGTTTTGGAATTCACAAGCATGGGTTAACACTATCTTGATGCATTAATTTTTGTATAGAGAATTCATCCACGTTTCTAGACTTATTCAAATCAAATTTAGAGTCACAAAATGGTAGTGTGTTGAATGTTATCAAATGAAACATGACCTCATGACATTAGATTAATGACCTGGTTATGAATGGAATTATGGTTGAATTTCCAGTGAGACTTCATGGGGACAAGATGTGTTAGTGTTGTTGGATTATAACATACCATTTTTTGATATATTGATAAAATTAACAAGGAATTTAAACATCCAAATTATTTGATGCTTAATTTAGAAAAACCTCTCCCATAAAAGGATTTGGAGCTATTATTTAATCTTCACATATACCACGAGTATGACCATGAAATTGTGGAAGCTATTTTGTGTCATGAGTCTACATATTTGAATCAAATAGATAAACATTCCTATATTTGGAATGGTTAAGAATTTATAGTATGGGTAGCCTTCATATTGACCATGATTAATATTTCCTTAATAAAAATGGTTTCAATAATTGGGGGTATGAAATGGATAATATTTTTTCCAGTATCATGGTCTATTGCAATGGTTGGTCTCATAGGAATGGTATAATTCAAGACAGCATGTGTGTAGTGTAAAAATTCACACCATCATATCCACAATTTCAAAAAAAATTAATTTCCACATCGGTCATTTGATCTTCAATAGGAGTTACTATAATTAACGAGGTAATGTGAGATCATTAACAATATTGAATTAATTTATTTTACATAATTGTAAAATATCTCCAAATTATATTATTAATTTACTTTTCTGGGATTTTGATTCATTAAAATATAAGAATCTGATTTTACAAATATTCTTTATTCAGGTTATTACCTATGGTATTCTCAGCCTTCTAGGTACAATTTCTATTTTACATTATTTGGGAGATTAGACTTTTGAGGATAGATCCATTTTCATCATTGATACACGAGTTATAATTGTTATGATACATTGTGGGGGTGAATGTTCATGGTCAGCTCTGTCATGATCATTATGTGAACTCTTGAGGATTTCAATTATATGTGTTCTCTCATGGATCTATTTATATCTAGTTTTACGAACTCAAATTTCATGTACTGGGTTCAATAACATGGTGATCGTTCTTTATTCACTCTATCAGTGTCTCATTGCTTTTGGTTCCCATATATTTTTTTATAAATTTCACAAGGTTGAGGTAGGTGGTCCCTAAGAATAACCCTTGGTTTTATGAATCTAACAATGATTTCTATATGAAATTTAAAATATATCCACTCTATATAACGTGATTGAACATTAAATATAATGACTAATTCATTATTAATAAACATGTTTCAATTAAATATAATATTTAATATCAGAATTGACAATAATTCGAGGGCCTTAGTGGAAACTTATAAACATGGTAGATATTTATTCTACTTATAGCCTGATGTATAATTGTAACCCGTCACCATTATTTATGTAAAACCCATGATAAGAATTAAATTAATATTTAGGTATATGTAGTGGACTTTGTGTGTTACTATAGAGCTATTTAGTATGGAGAATATTTTAATATGGATAATTTCCCCTAAATATTAATATTTTATTTTTATTTTCCATATACCCTTCAGGATAGATTACATGAGCTTGAAACTAATGAACACAAAATGATTGAAATTTGTTATTTAGTGTTTTAATTTGCCAGATGATTAGAATAGTGACCAACTATCCATAGGCAGTCATTAATTCAACCGTAGACCAAAGGCTATACCACGTGATATTGAGCGTCCAAATCATCCACTTGTGTTTGAGTTGAGACCTAGTGGAGTGTTACCACAGAGTGATGAGAGTTTCCTAGGGAATGGTTCTTGTTAATGATTAATTGATTTACCAATATATTGATTGTCATATTATTGTATGAATTGTGTAATTTAAATATTAAATTAAAGAAATATTAATTTGTAAATGGTTATATGATGTTATATATTTTTTATATATGTTTTCATGAAATATCATTATTAATTAGTTATTTCAATGATATTTTAGTTAAGAGGAAATAATAAAAATAATAATATTGTTGTATATTTTGGGATAATTTTTGTGTTTTAAAGAATTGTGTATACTAAAAATTATTATTATAATATTTTTGGGGAACCATCATGTGATTCGAAGGATCTTATGTGGCCATTATTATTATTTTTATTATGAATATTATGGGACCTAGAGGTGATTCCAAGGAACATATACACCAATGATTATTTTTACTTTTTTGTTAGGGGATGATCCAATGATCTAGTTTGACTGTTCATCTATATACATATCTATGTTACAATAGGAAAATATATCTGATAGTGGAAGAAGATGGTATGATTGAGCTCAGATATAATGTTAGGCTTGGAGGATTGATAGTTGTAGTTATTTATATATAATGAAATTGATTATTTATTCTTATGTGCTTATAACCAACACATATCCCTTCATTTATATGCTATATATGGGATCATATAAGTGGTTCCATGCTGAGAAATGTTCAAACACCCTTCCTAGGTATCCATTGAACATGGGTACCTGAATAATGTTCACTATTCATAGGTCCAATTACCAAGAGTCGTGTGATTGGGTTGATCGAGTCAGATAGATCATAAAGAAGTGGCTATTGGGATTATGGCATGATCCATGATATAGTATATCATTAACCTACAATGGTAATTTATTTTATTTTTTTTAACTTTTCACCGATCAAGTGGTTGGCTATTTTGTGGTTTGAATTACATGATAAATTTAATTTTCATTATTATTGATTTTTATTTATTTATTAATTCTATGAACTTAGTTATTTAAATTTTAATTTGGACAAAATTTGTTCATTTATGTTATTAATAATACTATTATATGATAAAACATTCTTCCCACTGTAATTTTGTTAACCCTGAATGCTAGTATATAATGTCTAGAATATAGGTTCCTGCGTATAATGTAATGTAATGACATGATCTAGATACTAATCTTATTAAAAATGGGTGGGGAAATTAAAATCATAACATTGAAAATTTTACTCTTTTTTAGTACAATAGGATTTAAACTATGCCACATTTCTTATCTCCATAAGTACAATAATCAGGAATTACTTAGGTATTTCACATTTTAAAATCATCAAAACATGTATTTTTGAAATTTAATATATCTTACATACCAAAATATGATTCATTCCATTTTCATAATCCTCATTTACTCCACCTTCCTAACATCATATGTTTCTTATTTTTCTTGCATGCATTTACATCAACATACTTTTCGGATGCATTTAATCCCTAATTAGTTAAATACAATGTGATCTTTAACACAAAATATGTGCCTTAATATATATTTTTTAGGTACTGATTGTTCTCCTTGATTATTTTTCATCCAAATTTATTTTATATGTCCAAATAATCATTCATGAGTTCATCTTGAATATTACAAATAGAATTCATCATCCAATATAAACATTAAACATATTATATTTTTGATATATATATAGTTTTAAATCATATTTAAGGATTCATGTAGACTCTATTAAGAACATATACCTGATAGTTATTTTATCAGCATTTATCCCATTCTATAGATTAACGTTTTCTGTACAGCTAAATAATTATAAAATTCCATAGATAAAAAATAGTTATCTTCACATATTTTCACTTTCAATCCTTAACAAACATAATTACCTATTAAGTACATTAGTGTAACCATTAGAAATTATAATTAAGTTCTTCTTATATTTCAATGTGACAATTTCTTATACCCATATCGATATAATTTTAGTCAAACTATATTAACGAAATACTGGAAAAAACAACACTCATTATCATCATTTGGGGTTTTAAATCTCCCCATTTAGTTTTTTCTATAAATATTTAATTAATATAAAATTTAATATTAATGATCTCATATCATATTTATCTTTCTTTGATTACATTTATTTCAATGATTTACCATGTTTATCACTTCTTTCTTTCTCACCAATACAAATATTAAATTTAATGTATCTTCCAAATTCATGAATTAGGGAGTTAATATATGATAAAGACATAACAATTTCTAGATAAATTTATAATTTAATTTTATATAATCCTGTTATATTTAAATTGTTTAAAAACTGACATAGATGAGTAATGAATGAAAATACGTTTCAATATTAATTGATCAGTAAATTTATTATCTCCATTTTTATATGAGAAATACTCAATGTATAAAAGAACTATGACTAAAATTTATAACATATATTCAAAAAATTTATTCACTATGTGACACTAACTCTTTATCTTATTTCATTGGTAGTTTAATGGACTTTTGAAATAATTACCCGCTTCTATCTGGATAAACTGAATAAATTTACTCAAACCTAACACAAAATTTTCCACATTCAAATAATTCTTTATTTATAGATAATAGTCAATATCCCCCCTTAATTAATTAAGTTATTTTCAATATTATAATTTGAAAATATATTAAGTATACATCATTGATTAAAAACATCATTTAGAACATCAACCTTCAAATTTCATTATCATCTGAATCCTATCTATAGAGAATCTCTAAAATCCAAGAAAATTGAAATATGGGATACTAAAAAATGTATTTTATATAATCTTGAATGTTTTAAATCTACAAAATAATTCTAAAGATTAAACATTTCAAGATCTAATTTAATTCATTATTAATCTAATATGTTTATCAATATAACCTTTTCATCTCATCTATTCCTCAATGGGTAAAGTATAACCATTCACGTTTTCCTTGATTGTACAAATTTGAGTGTCTTGAGATTAAAATAATGATTCAAATTAATGTAATGTTTATATGATTCATATCCTCCTTGGTGAAATTATACTTCCAGAAAAATAATTACTTTATCAGTTCCTTTTTCCAAATGAATCACCATTAATTAAATACATAATGAAAAATAAATACCACATATATGGGAACAAGTTTGATTCACTATAGATAATTTTTTTGAGAAAACATATTAAAAATATATATAAATTCTCAAGGGACCTTTAATTCATCCATATTTTCAAGATAGCTCTTAATTATTTGTTATTTTTTATTTGACAATCTTGAACGTCCATTTTTAGTATAGAATTCAAGTAATATTAATCTTTCGCCTTTTGTACTTTTTTTAACAAGAATATCAAAAGGAGAATGATTTTTTTGTTTACTCTGTCATCTATTTGAATTATAAATAATAATGATAAATAATAAATCATATATTAGAAACATACTAAACATTAAATGTATGAATACGATTCTTCTTTAAAACAACATTTTGTGGCATAAGTTTTCCTTGATGTTTTTGAATTATAATCTTTATTCAATTATACCATTAGTATTTTCATACATTATTCAATAGTGTAAGCATGATTTTTGAAATGTTACCATAGTCTCATAAAATTATTTATTTTTCTTTTCATCCTATTTGAGTTTTTAACAACATCATCCTTCTTTTAACACCTCATGTTTGTGTATCCATTTTTCTTCCATTACATTTTTCAACTTGTGTAACATTTTTACTCTAGTTTTATATAAATCATTCAATTTCAGTGTAGGAAAAAGATCATAATTTATGTAGAAACATTTTTAAAACAATACAGAGACGATCTCATCATATTTAATTCTGACAAAATAAAAATTAGTTACAATTTTCTACATAAATTCCCAAACCATAGAAATAATTCACAGAAATTATTTTTATCCATCTAATACTTTACTTATTTATGACCTAATAATTGAAATATTATACTATTTTAGTATATATATTGGTAAAACAACTCATAACACAAATAATATTTATGAAATTCTAATTTCAGCATTCATAGAAACATTCTAGCTAATTTTATCACCTTGTTACTCCTATGTAATGAATCCTTCATTTAGGGATCTTCTAAGGGAACTATTGTATAGTTTATTTTATTTTTTCTGATTTATTTAACTTGATTCCATCTCATTATTCTTATTTATCAAGATCGGATTGGAATTTAAATTTTAACCTATTATATTTAAGGAATCAAAATTGCTGAATTCCTAATTTCTAGAATATGTGGTTATATTATTTTGTGATATTTCATTTTACTTATCTCTCTATAACTTCAATCTCATAAATCCTGAAAATGGTCATATTTTTTAGTAAAAAAATTGCAAAATTTTTATATAACCACTTATTCTAGACCATGTGGACATGTTTCATGTTTATTTTATTCCTTATTATCAGGATTGACATTACATTCAAAATAATTCATGTTGATGGAATATTTATAAGAACAATTAAACTAAGACGATATTGTAATTATTATTAACATTTTTATTATAATATTCATGATTCATACACTTGTATTACAATTATTTTTAAAACAACATCATACATTGAACATGATTTAAAACTGAGAATTATAAACATAAAAAAACAAAATGTATAACTTAAATTTCATGGATCTCCACCTTATAACATTATCCATCTAAAATTTATCAATGATGATCATTGTTAATAATATTTTATGAAATTATTTAATTAGATATAAGATAAATGAGGAATTTTTATAGTTTTTAATATCATATTTGAGAGTGTTTTTAATTATAAACCTAAAAGAATATGCATTTTCTATTGCATATGATTCCAGTATCCCTTCTAATTTTTCATCATACAATCCTCTGATATAATAAAATATATTGATGTTAAAATAAATCTAAACATCCATAATATTATTGCCTATCATAAAAATAGTTATTCAATTAATATAATAGATCTATTCATCGTATACTCTTAATTTCATGAGATTTATTCTATGGGTGAAAAAATTAAGTTTTGAATGATGAGTAAAAAAATTTAGAACCTCTAAATAATTTGGTAACATCATACATAAATTTATGAGATGTAATATTTTTCAATTTTATATCCACTCTTTTCATCCCATTATATCAATTTTTATTAAAATCCATCCTATTAATATAAAAAATATTTTTCTTACTATGGATAAGAAATATAGATAACATAAAAACATTTATTCTTCATGTGTGGTTGTTAAAAATAAGTGGGAGAAAAAATATATATCTAATATTTGGAATATCACAATAGATTGAGTACTAGTTAATATATTCTGAGACAAATTCATTTGAAATATACCAATGATATCTACGATGGATTAATTTTATCTATAGTTGAAACCCGATGATAGATATCATCAACATCACTGGGTGAACCACAAGCAGGTCTCATCATAAAATAAATAATGCAAACATGAATTCCATCAGTGGAGAGCCATGCTTCACCTAATAATCAAATGTGATTGTTCCCAAGGATCAAAAATACCATATAATTATATGACTCAACATGATGGGCCAAGTTGATTTTCTACTGACATGGAAAGTGCGATAATTAATGTAGATTGGTTTTACAAAATTATTCCGATCTCAACGATTTCCACATGTAATTATTTTATTCTCTATCTTGGTTTGAATTTGTCAACATATTTATGCACTTACATCACAAAATCAATCCATATGCATTGAATAAATGTATATAGAGCATAAAAAATGCTATTTTTGAATGTTATTACCTTAGTGAGGTGATACACTAATACAGATGCCTTGTTCCAACTAATGAAAAAAGAACATCCTAATTATATAATTGAATAAAAATATATTCTCAATTAAATATAGTTTACTATCTATGAATAGGTTCTTTATTCTCAATGATGACCTGACCGCTCCTTGGAGAACAAATAAGAAACCCAAAGGGATCATTTGGAACCGATGATTTGGGGGGAAAAGAAATGAAAGTGGAGGATGTAAATCCATTTCCATTGTTTGGTGAGATAATGGTCAGTGGAATGAAATAGTGGATGAGGGAAACACGGAGAAATAGATTTCCTTTACTGCTGTTTTATAATCACCCAAAAATCGGGGTGATTCAGAAAGAAACGAGCTGGACGTGTGATGTTTTTCTGTAATTTTTTATCATACCCCTATACATATTATATTTTATTTAATATTTTATTGAATTAGAATTTATATAAATTATCATTTTTGTGATTTTTAATTATTACAATTATTATTTTCATGCGTATGTAAATATTTTGTTATACTTAATTTTTAAATAATTTTGATTATAGTTATTTTTTATTATAGTTTATTTTGATTATAAATAATTTTAATTATCTTAAATTAATAATTTATATAAAAACAATTTATAAAAAATTGTGTTAATATATTTGAATTAATATTTATTTTGAATTAATGATAATTTTGAATTAATAATGTTTAGCTAATTTTGGTGGCATGAAAAATAATGATTCATTAAAATAAAAAATGTTTATTATATAATTTACATGATATAAAAATAAATAATAAATCATTGCTAATATATTTTTTAAAATTAAATGTCTATATAATTGACATGATATAAAAATCAATGACTCAATTTAAAATAATAATATATTTTTATTCAGAATAATTATGTATTGAAAAACTATATTTTTTAAAATCATTACCCGAACCCATCCAAATTAATAATTGAGGAATAATTTAAATTTTAATTTTTATATATATATATTTATAAATATATTTATATAAATATATTTATAAATATATATCTAATATATTAAAATAATATTTATGTAGCTATAAATTTATTTTATAAATATATATATTCATGAATGTGTATTTATAAAATTATACCTAAATAAATATATTAATAAATACATACATTTATAATAAATATATTAATTTATTTGAAAATCAAAGATACATTATAAAATAATAATGTTATTTTATTTGGAATAATTGAGTACTGGAAAACTATATTTTTTAATAAGGGTTATTTTTTTCATATTTTGAAAACATATCTTTTCATTTCTTTTAAAAATTGCCACCAAACAAGATAGGGAGAAATTACAATCATTTCTTTTCTTCTACTAAATTTTGTATCCAAAAAATGAATAGAAATGAAAATCATTTATTTTCTTTTATTTTCTTTTATGAATTAGTAAATCATTTCTTTTATTTTACTAAAGCATATCCAAACATAGGTTAACAGTAACACTCAATCTTTCGTCATTGTTGATTCTGAGAGATTTTTCAAGATTCCTGAATCTGGTGTGGATGCCTTTGTGTATCTCACTTAACATATTCATCCAAACCACTTTCAAAATTGAGGACATCAGGATATCTTCTTTACATTGAATAAGGTAAGATCTCTTGCCTCGGATCAACATTTCGTACTTGTTGACAAATTATTCAAGAATAGGTAGTCACTAAATTTTTTAGGAAATCTATTGATTCAATTGGATTTTCAGGATTCTATATTGATTTATTGAATCATTATAGTATCTTACTTCACTTATCCTATAATGAATAATATTATAGATTCTAGGCGAGATGTTTGGGGTCTTTTGTAGGCTTCTTGATGAATATTTTGAAATGGACACCATAATTTGATCCTTGCATTGAATCCCCTATCATTCCAGTCTGGATTGGATTTCCGATACATCTACAACATTATTTCAAACAATTCGTTTTATTTATGGTTTCCAGCCTTATTGGTATCCCTCTCAAGCTGGACTCTACCATGAGGCATCTCTCAAGGCCCTTGGTTTCTAGGGTGTGTATTGAGGTTGATGTTCCACAAGTTCTTCCATCCCATATTTAGATCCAAAATGGTAACCCTATATTATTTCAAGAAGTGGATTATGAAGATATCCCCATTTATTGCAGTTATTTCCTTAATCATTGACACTACTTGGAGGATTTTGGTGCTAAGACAGATCACGCTCTAGTCATATAAAATAAGTAGATAGAAAATAGAAAACAAAATTTAGACATAGATGCTCTCGGAGATTCTGGTATTCAAAATTCCCTTGGAGGTCAAAAAATTGTTGTTGATAAGTTGAAGAAGTTTGAGGATCATAAGGTGTTCGAGCATCAGACTGAGCAATCAATGAGAGATACACTTGTTTGAAATGATATTTCAACTCTTGGGGATGATGTTCACAGTGCTCTAGGTGCCTTGTCACCCCCTTACACGCAGGTGGTAGCATAGGTGGAACCTGAGAATCCTTCTGAAACATTGCAATAAGAGGTGGACAAAAGTACACACTCTGACTTTAATGACTCTTTACCTAATTCCTGCGATCAAACTTGTCAACTTGAGGGAAATTTATTTATGTAAATCACTAGAAAAGGAAAAAAATCCAATTATTGATCAGGATGGTTATATCACACTGAATCTCCATAAGTCTAGGAAATATAAATATTACTATAACATTAAATAAGCCGTTGTTACTAGATCCTTTTATGATGCTAGATTACAAAATATAAATTATTCCTACCATACTTATTTTGTTATTTCTGACACAACAAATAATGATGATGATACAAAAGAGTTAACTTTTGATTATTATACTTATCCTACTCTAAATGATGCATATAGGGTTCTAACCAGCATTGAAGAGGAGTTGTTATCTTGGATAGAAGAACAAGATGCATTCCTTCTGTGATAGTGCGGGGATGGTAAAATAACTGTGTATTCATATCTTCAAATCAGAATAATTATGCATTCCGAAATGGAGGAGGAATTTAAATGAAACCCAGACCTTATCTACAAGAAAATTACAAGTCAATGAATCATAACCTTACTCCATTCTTATATGAGAAATGTGGATTCTCTTCTTGTGGGAATGTATCTAGTTTTTTCAGTTCCCGAAACTGCACTTGCATGGAAGAATATACTTTTTTTTCTGGATCAGCAACATCTCATTAATGGGATTCTATTTTAATCGTTATTTTTCTGTTGATATGTAACCATATTTGATAACCAGGATTTCATCACTTCCTATGATGAGGTTTTGGATAGTTTTGATTCCATTAGTTTTCTTGAGAAATTTCTTTGGGGAATTAAGGATATGGTTTTTAGAAAACATCTAAACAATAAGGAATTGTTTATTTATATATTGAAATTGATTTCAAAAATCTCATTTTGGAACTATAATTATTAAAATATTTTGTTCTGATGTTCTACAGTATCATGATTATGATCTTGTAGACTGTAAATCACTTGTTCAGGATCTAACTCGATAGCTTATACAGAGGTCTTGCGAACCCTTTTTGAATATCTCAGTGTCAATGTAAATGATTGTGTCGATATTGTGAGGAGAAGTACATACTGTCATTTGGTGTTCATATTGAGGTGGGTAGGATTATGGATTGTCTAGAAAATCATTGATACACTTGGCTTGACTTCACTAGAATTGAACTATTACACTTCCCTGAGCCACTTTTTCCACCTCAATGGTTTGCGTTTGATGGCTTTTATCTGTGTAACCTTTCAATAATTCTTGTTGTTGAAAATTATTTGCACCTCATATTTTCACTATAAACTTTCTTTTCTTAATATATATTTTTATATTTGTTTAAAAAAATGGGCCTTAGTTTGAAATGCCTATATAACAAGATCTTCAAACTACAATGGATTCCAATTAACCAAAATATCCAAATCGTCTTCCTTAAATAGATTTATTGATAAAAATTAATACTTTTATCTTGTTGCAGGAATGTTGATATATTTTTATAACAATTACTCCAAACCATATTCTATATAATGTTAGTTTTCTTTCCTAAGAAACATCTATAACATATATATCTGAAAATTCTTCTTTTTGGAGACTACCATTCTCTTAATATTTTGATGTTTCCAATAATTTTTTGGCAATTCTCTAGAAACTCATTTTTTCAATTTTTTTTAAATTTCAAAATTGAATACTTAGAAAATTATTTTCTATATCCAAATAAATAATCTTGAAAAAGAATATTTTCAAAATATAGGTAGGATTATTCATCTCTCATATATTCCTCAAAATGTTCATTGTGAAACATGGAATGAACTCATTGATTATATATCCAAAATTCTGTCATAAATCTAGTCTCACATCTCTACATCATATTCCTCACACAAATATTTATAAACATCCTTTAATGCCTCAATATATAATAGTGTAATATTTCATCAATCCCTCCTCATACATAACATCAACCATCCTCAAGACATCCAAAAATCTCAAATAAATTTACAACTACAACTTCTTGTTTTCTATATAATGAATTCTATGTTAAATTCAATACATTTAAGATAAATATAAATATATAAATAATTCAATAAATTTTTAAATTTTCTCCAATAATATCATAGATCTGAAAAATAAACTTTTTCTCCAATGATTGTTTTATCTCAAAATCATAATATCTTATATTATGATTAATCTTATTGTCACATTAATTTCTTATCATCTTAGATTATTATTATCTCAGCTTCTGATATTCTTATATTCTAATTATTTCATCACATGATTGAATTTTTTCCAATACCTATAATTTTTTCTTGTCTTTTCCTGCTCTAATTTCAATCAATCTAGCTTTTGATATTTCAAACTCAAGAAACATGTCCTATTGGAATGATATACAAAATAAGTCATATTTTATGTAAACAAATATTACATTCATGAATTATTTCACAGAAAAAAAATAATGTGGATCGATAAATTAACCTCGTATCACCAAAATTGTATTGCATTTATGTCAAAAAAATTTAATCATTCCAAACTACATTAGACTCTGATTCATAATATCAAACTAATAATTTGTAGTTTTTATCTCATTAATATCCAAAGGAATGTTTAATCTATTATGTCATTACAATTATATACTTCATCTTTATAGATTTACCTAACAAAACCCATCCTGATTATAATAATTAATATTTATCCTTATAATCATATAATTATGAATCATAGTTTAATCTCAGTATATAATGACATATATAACATCTAAAAAAACCCCAACATAAACTTATGTAACATCAGTAGAATATTGTAAACATCTCAATTCTATAAAACTACTGAAAATATAAATTTATTGATTCTCAATTTTATGTATGAAATATTAATATATATTAATCTCATTAAACCTCTAATCACATTATCAAATCCCTAGATAATATCTTTTTTTGAGTGATTTACTTTAAGGTATTACCAAAGGATTTAAATAATTTCGACAATATAAATTTCTAAAATTGAAATTATATTTTGTATTTTATATGGTTCTCACATTTTCAAATTATCACAACATGTTTCTTAAAAATGAAAAAAAACATACATACGAATATAACATTCATTCCATGGCTTGGTTCCTTGAATCCTCCATTTTATGGACTACTTAAAAATTGACAGTTTAAAAAATTCATTCTCATTAAATTATAATCCAGATTTGCATCATTAATATTTATTAATATAAATCTATAGTTCACTTTGAATCTTTCAAATAGTAATTTTTCTCACTCTCATTCGATCTTTCATGGATTTGTTATTTATATGACATATGTTCATGGATATCATATTATAATTTTTAATATATTTCATCTATAGATAATCAGATCCTAGTATACTAGATAGAGTGTCTTCTTTATTACCTTTTAATTAGATACAATGAATCATATCCCGAAGGACCAAATAGATTGTTAGACATATCAAACAAGATATGTACGTGAGTATTAAATTACATTGGAATATAAAAATTACATCATCTTTTTTTAGTTTAAAATTATTCCCTCTAGAATATCCATTCATTTAAAACACAGTACTCTTCATGGATTCATGAGAAAGGGAAAAAATAATGGAGATCTCTAATTATCATGAATGGTTATGTATAATGTATATTTTCATTAATAAATAAGAAACAATAAATAATGAATAATTGATATTGCATGTTAAATATATGAAAGAAAATTCTATTTGAATAATTGATTAGCATAATCACTGGGAAGTCGAATAACTAAAACACATTCCATTTAATCAATAAATTCAAAATCATATTTGGATAATAAATAATCAATATAGTAATATAAATAATTAAAACACATTCCAATTAATCAATAATATAAGAATGAAATGCATCTACATATAATTTCATTGTGAATATATAATGGATAATATTAATTGAATTTTGAATGAAGGAAATGATTAATTATTGGATTTCATGTTTCCTTGGAACATTATAAATTTACCATTAGGATCTATCATCAAGACAGTTTAAAAGAAACTATTACAAAACAATCAGTCTTGGCCCAATTATTTTCTCAAGTCCCTTCACAAAAAACATTATGTAATTATCTATCCTCTAGACAATTTAAAACATATTGGTTATAATATCATATGACGTTGCTAACTAATTTCTTCTCATAAAATTAACAATTCACTAATGAGACTTCTATAAACGGTTCTTAAATCATTCCATTCAAGTCTTAAGTTACCCTCAAACATTGAATAATAGATTTAATTCATTATCAATATTCCATATCGTCGAATATTTGTATTGATTAAAGGATACAGATTTATGAATAATTCACCATAAGAACAAATAACATTAAATTTAAAAAATGTATGCTATAATTGTATATATTTTATGATATAACATAATCCATGTAAATATTATTTATATTTAGGGGAAGAATAATCTATAACGATCACATGATTATTAATATTTAAAGGGGATGTTAAAGACCAAAAAAATTATACAAGGAAATTAATATCAATACTATCATTGGTGAAAATAATCAAAAAACCTCCAGCGGATGAATAAGGATGGTATCAAAATATAACTATTACACTAAGAATAATGGGTGGTAATTATTAATGAATATAAATACAAAAAAAGGACTTTAATAACATCCATGATGAAAACAATCATATCATTATGAAAAATAATTTTTAAAAAATAAATTAGTTTTAAAATCGATATATTTGAAATAAAATATTATTAAAATATTCATTAAGATGATCCTCACATACATGAAAATGAACATTCAAATAAATTATAGTCATAATCATGTGTAATTTTGTACATGACGTGCAAGTTAAATATAACATTCAATTGTCACTATAAAAAGGTTAGTAAAGAGCATTGTTCAGAAAATTATTAGTAGAGTCCTTTCACTTTTTTGGTAAAATATAAATAGGAATTATTTTCAAAATGACATAAAATTAATTTTGAAACATTTTTTAAAGAGTAATTTTTTTAAAAAAAATATAATAATAAATTAATCTAAAAAGGATAAAAACATTATTGAATGCATTTATAGAAAATATGGTTGAGGATGTAATAGTATTTCCAACCAAAGAGATAATTGAAGTTGGATTTTGTTAAAAACATTTTATAAATTATATTAAGTGAAAATTATTAAGATAATGCTAATATTAGTAGAAAAATATTTTATTAAACAATGATAAAATAATTTCATTCAATTGATATTCAAGAATAGATACTATATATTAAAATGAGATTGTAATGTAATCCCTTTAAATGATCATAACATTGAAGTGAGAATAACCCAATAAATTGATTATGTTTATCAAGTATAAAAATATATAAAACACGTGGAAATAAAAATATATATAGTCAAAATTCATTAAACATTTTATCATTGAATATAAAATAAGAATAAGATAAAATATAACCTCCTGAAAATAAGTTGAGTAATAAAAATATTCACTATATGTAAAACCTAAATTCAAATCCCCGTGAATGAAATAATTTAAATTGAATCATAAAAAGTGTTAATAATGAATTAATGATGATATTTCTTTCCAAAGGGAAGTATACAGACCTAATAAATTATATTAGGTTTATAACATTAAAATATTCCTCAAAGAAATGGAATTGAGACTAAAACCCTTACCTCATGATTATTTTTGGATGATTCAGATTTAGTGTCATTTATAGTTGTTTTAAAATTTTAATTAAATTATAAAAATAACATAATAATATTTATAATATTATATATTATCCTTTTAAAAAATATTATCACCCATTCATTAATAATCATTCATTATTTTCATTGTTTTGGGTGTTAGTTGGCATGTTTTCTATTGTGTGCTTTATCATGAAAGATATAGTTCACTAAATTTTTTTGTAATAATATCATCTCAATAATAATAATAATGAAACAATTATAAATTATACCTTTTAAAAAAGTCATTAATTATGGTTATTATAAATGAATTATATTGCGATTACAGAAATGGTAGCCTGTACGTACATATTAGTGACATTTCTATTGTTCAATAATCATTATGGATACATGGTAAGTAAAATTTTATATATAAAAATGATAAAAATATCCCATATACTATATTATTTAATTATATATATCATCCATTTGATGTGGTGATTGAAATAGAGTCACATCGTTTCATGAACACATTAGTCCACATCTACATAAATGATGTTATCATCATTATGTTAGTGAAATGGAATGAAATAAAATGATCTATATTATATTTATAGAAGGATTGATATTTCATAAATAAAAAAATAATGTAATTTATATAAAATATTATCCTTAATGTTATACTTTTCACCTTCCTTGTGAAATGTTAGTGAATGATAAATCACATTGCTTCACGATGAAGTATTTTGTCATACATATTAATGATGTTATCGTATATCCATTATAATGGAAGGGATATATATATAATATAGTGTCTCCATAGGTAAAATTATGTTATAAATTGTATATATATTTTATATCCCTAATAATAAAAATTATTTGGAGGTAGAAATGGAATACTGAATAACATCAGTTCGATAGAAGGTAGACTGCCATACACATGAATAGTGTTTTTATAATACATTTGATAAAAGTATATATACTTTTAGGTCGTAAAATAATTTTTACAATATCATATTATATTAATTATGAATTGGATAATATTTAATATTTAATTAATTTTAAATATAGGATATGAAAAAAAAACTATAGATTCTCATTGAAGAACAATACCGATTTTTCTGGTATCCTACTTATGTTTGCACCAATGGCTTCCTAGGTTAGATTTATGTACAAAAACATGCATCTAAGATGATTTTTGGGAATTTATGATTTTATTTTTTCATGGATTTTCCTAAAATGTTATGATTTAATGTGTGAAGAAGAGATGAGTGGGTAAGACCTTTAGAAGTGGGGGAGAGTACACAATTGGTATTTTTAAAAATAATTATGTAATACAACATTTTTCATATATAAAATGGATCCAAAATAGACCATAATAGAAATTTGAAATTTGAAATGAATAAATATTCACATAAAATTGTTTTGACATGCTTATAGTTATGTGTTATCCTTATATTTTTATTTTAACACTATGGTAGAACAATTTTTACCTTATCTGTAGTAATTATATTTTACTGCGTTTAGTATCTATTTTTGTCAAAGAAAACTATTTTTAACATGTTATAAATTCTAAATTATTCTGATTTGAAATATGGAATCCATTTATTGATAATCAATTGTGTTAGTTGGAAAATATTAATTTAAAATTAATCCCACAGACATGATGAGAAAGGGTGTTTCTAATGTGAAAATGTTCAAAACTTTTCAATGCGTTAATATCAAAATTCAGTATAAAAATGATTCCAATGAAAAAAATTGAAATAAATAAAATTTAATTGAACTAATTTCACATTAAAACTCATTAAATATATATTTTATCATTCTAAATAATTTAAACGAAAAAGTGGTTTTCAATTATAATTCATATGTTCACTATTCCTCAAAAAATAAAACATCCCAGAAAAATCCAAACAAATCACACTAATTTTTTTTGATATTCATATTTCAATAATGATGTTAATTTTGAATATTGTTTAATAAAATTGATATCAATTAACAATTTTTCACCAAGATTAACTAAGTCGTCATTTAAGAAAATTAATGTTTTATGAAAAAAATCTTTTAAAAGATTCTTATTTTATTACTGATCAATTGTTAACTAAAAAATGTGTCTAAAATATATATTTCCATAAGGTACATAATCATCTTCATACCTCACAATTTAATGGATTTTTTATTACTATTATATAAAATAGATAATATTAATATTATATTATAGTTTTGTAATATTTTTTCTAGCATGTAACATAAGTTATTGAAGAAAGTTGATGATGAATGTAACTCATCATAAACTCATTGTTTCATTTAATTAAATATATTAAACTGATTCAATTTAATTATAACTAAATACATCATAATTTTTCCAGGTGTTATATTTTCTTCAAATCCTATTGCTTCTTGCCATATATACATTTGAATACAATGTTCTTTTCTTTATAATTTTATGTATTTCTTTATCCCCAGCATAAATAAATTATGTCCTCATAGTTAAATCATTATCGTAGTAATCCACGTTTTGATATTTTGAAATTAATTTATTGAAAAATTCACATCATAAATGGTATATTCAAACACCATCATAATAATATAAAAACGGAAGTACTATGGTAAAATTTAATAATACATAAATTTGTTAATGAGAATAAGAACATCAATTTAAAGTGAAGATATGGAAATGGGTGAAAAGTGTAAATAATTATATAGAGAAAATGTGGCCATTTATCTTAAGAATTTGAATGATAAATTAAATATTAAGGGCCCTAAATCCATAAATATTTGATGATCAAAAAGACCATATAATTCATCGGGTATGATGTTAATAGGAAAATATGTTGTATGAGGATACTTTTAATATTGTTCTGGAGATATTTTACAATCTATGAAAATAATGAAAATTTACATAATTGATAAATTTATGAATCATCAAAATAATTTCATCATTTATTTGTGCTTATATAAATTTAAAATAAATTCCTTACTCTAAGAAATGAATATCAAAAAATGAATTTTTTATTCTTGGACCTCTAAAATTCAAATATGATTGATTGTAATATCAATAATAGAAGACTTTACATCTGTCTCGAATAATTTTCCAAAACTAATATGGGTAGAACATGCTATCCAATATAATACATTAATCTCAAAACCACAATGGTAACAATACGAGTTCATTGTAAATATATAGTCGTCAAATTTTTCATTAAATAACATTAAATATTAACAAACACTTCACATAGGCCAACTGTTGGTGAAAAAACATTATCATATTTCGGTCATTGGTTCATGCTCTGTGGACTTTCACAATGGGAAGGTATTTCCTTCTCCCAATATTTATTAATATATTGCATATAATTCTCCCAAAACAATATAATAGACATCCTACAAGTAAAATTAATCATTAAATATCATTTTTACTATGGTTTTCTAAACAACATAATTTTTTTACATGAAGACTAATAATCTTTTATAAGTTTTATTTAAATTAAATTAATGATCATATTAACCATACTTATTCACATTAAATTTAATAATGTGTCCAAAAAATGAAATTTCATTATTCCACAAATAACTATTCTACTATAACATAAATTTGGCATAAATATTTCCAAATTCATTTTAATATTTGTAGGCTCATGTCACATAAAACCTAAAAATAAGTTTTTATGACTTTGAATATATGAAAACTCTTAATCAAATAACTTATGATGTTATCCATATCTATTACATCAATGAATAAATATATTATTGTAAAATTTAACACAATCATTATATTTTTATGATTTTTATATCCCAAATACCATTGGTAAAATAATTTATCAATTCTTGAATCAAAATATGCAAATACAACAATAGTTTTATTCCAACATAGGTCCCTCCTTCATCTAGGGGTTAATCTTTTGAAAAGGTAATTGACCCAGATAATGCCCAGGTTCTACGTATTTATGAAAATGAACTAAAAATGGATCCTTAAGATGAGATTTATTTGATTCCATAATACTATTCATTTTTTTCTCTTCAATTATTTTCATTATGTATGAATGTTCCACACATAAAGAATAATCATGTTCCTTTGAGAAAAATTATTTTCAATCTATGGAATCTTAGTATAAACCAATATAATCCATATTATTCATTTCTTCAAATCCATCATAATCGTTTGTAAAAAAAATCTAATTTATCTATACCATATCAATGGGAGTGTCAATCCAGGTGTACAGTATGTCTGATTCTCATATACCGGGTAATGATTAGGTTGAGACAAATGAACCCTTTTTAGATTTATTACTCCAAGGTACATCTGTTCATGAACCACTTCCATATGTTGTATACACTCATTGATGTATTTCATAGAAAAATAATAATTTATACCCTACCAGAACTTTTGGATGTTCTTTTATACTTATCCTAAAATTTTATCACATGTTTATGTTCCTTCATATATAATTTTAAACGTCGTGTTCCCATGGATTATACTAATAAATCATTGATACCAACATTGGAAACCTAAACCCAAGTATCTAAGATATAGTGTATGATTTATTATAATGGAATAAAATACAAGGAATCACATCCCAATGCCTAAATATTTTAGTTGTTTTTTTAAACAATATACATACTTTAGACTTGAATTAAATTATAATACACAAATTACAGAATATGTTTTTAAAGAATAACATTAATACCTCTATAATATCATTTCATATCAATCATTGTACTCATCATGGATTCCAAATAATGAAAATAAAATAAGGGTAAATTTAGATTATCACTAATGGTTAAATATAGAAGAAGATATATTGAATAAATGAGGTGTACATAACAATGAATGAACAATATAACAGTATAAATATCTGAATGCATATTCAATTAAATGAATAGACTTGGATAATAAATGGAAATGTAAATAACTGGAAAAAAAATCCATTTAATAAATAATATAACTATCAAAACAGGATAAGGAATAATCAATATAGAAAAGTATATAACTAAATGCATATTCCATTTAATCAATAATACATCAATGAAATGGATCTAGTTATATTGTCATTGAATATATATAATGGATAATTATAACTGAATTCTAAATGTCATGAACCGATTTGAGTCATCCCTGTATTAGTCACCTAATTTGTCGCACGACCACTCCTAAGTGGAATTCATGATCCTTCTAGGAAACAAAGTAGTGCTAGACATCAATAAAAATAATTGAGAACAATTTTTCACATATAAACACAAATAAATTAATAAAAAAATATAAAAAATCCAGGAAACAAAAATAAATAAAACTACACATATCTCTACATGACCTAGTTTTTTACCACTAACCACTAACTAACGTTTCTTCACAATGACAGATTCTGAGTAGCTAACCGCACCCGAAGTTGATAACAAAAATAAAGTTATATACATGTTTATTTAAACTCAGTGGGTGTGACAAAAAAATCTATTCCCATTTTCATTTCTTTTAAATCAATGATCCATCAATTCATGTTCTAAATTAAATATATAAAAATTATTTTTTCAAACTTTTTATCTTTAATGAAAATCGAGATCTATTTTCCTTTTTATTTAAATTAATTTTTTATAAGAAGAAAACATAGATATTTTAATAGAATAGGGATAGAGACGAATGAATTAACTATTATATTAAGAGGGTAAATAATTTTTAAATTCCCATAAAAAACATATTCCCAAACATTTTAGAAATATTTTATAACCTTAATCAACGAGATACACCATAAAATGAAACATGAGAAAAGAAAACACAAAATGGGGAAAGGAAAATAACACACATGAATAACCAACCAAACAATGTACCTAAATAATTCATTGCAGTCAACTAATTGACGAAGTATATGGGAGAACCAAAGATCATAGTCGATAATCTAGAACATAATAAAACTTGAATCTTCATGTATTCGTGTCACACCCAGGGAAATAAATTTTTCCACATGCTCAGTCTTACCTGGCCTGGCCTAGTTGAGGGGCATAATACCAATGAATAGCATAGTCCATACTAAGTGCCACTATCTAGTGTAAATTATAAATTGTGTAGTAAAATTCACTAGAATTTATTCTATAGATTACATGTTCCCTTGTCATTAATAAATTAGTTTGATCCAATCCACTCCAAATATGAATCTATCAATATATATATGTATCACACAGAAGCGTCAGACAAAATCATCAACCCAAATCACCCCAGGGTACAATCCATTTCCTTTCAAATAATATTTCACTGTAGAGTCTCATTCTATGGAACAAAAATACCATTCAACACAACCAAGGAAACACGATCATCCAAGGAGATTTTTCAAAAGGGATCAATTTATGATGGTGCCAAATGGACCTCAAATAATCATTACGTGAAAACTCATTTTCTATAATAATCAAACTATCTAATTACAAACACAAACTCATAAAACCCATTTAAGAAATAAAAACCAATATTTTATGATCAAAACACATTTAAAATTACAAAATCATTATTTATTAACCGGGAACTACTTATAAGGGCCAATTGAGAAATTTATCAAATACTTCATGTATGAATTTAATAGAACTATTTTTCCAATTCAAATTCTTGTAAGAAAAAGAATATTTCAGGCCAAGTAATTTACCCCCAAAAAATACATAACTGATTAATATCCATGTAATGTGTAAATTGGATGAAATTAATAATTCATAAATTTAATGGATGAATACAAAGGGGCTCCTACTTCAATCCACAAGATCTTTGAGGAATACAATTCGGAACCACAATTTATTCGGACATGCAAATGCATTTATACTTATATATATATATCCATAAATTCATTGAACACATCCCCATAACCTTGAGGGAACACATACAGATATGGAATAAATATATATATGCCTCGCCCATTATTTCAAATTAAAGTGACCTCGACTATGATAGCTCCAAAAGATTTCAACAAGGTCCAAATAACACTAGAAAAATATTGGAAAATTAAAAATCACAAAAACCATAATTTAAAATTGAGTCAAATAATTAAAAACAACCAAACCTACCCATAACCAATAGTGAACCTAATTTATTTTTCAACTAATGAAAAAAGGATCCTCAATGAGACCAATGATCAATAATCGTCAACAATCGACCGAAACAAAAACCCAAAACCAAATTTGGATTTGGAAAAAACACTAGCACCCATAAAAGTGAAGAAATCCAATAAAATATTGAATGGGATGGAGTATGAGACTTACCTGAGAGGGATACACCCAAAACTAGGAGGAGAATGGGCTAATAATAGAGGTAGGAATGGGAGTAAGTTGTGCACTGGGAAGGTGATACTCACACGGCCAGGAAAATGAGGGGATGCATCGTGTACAGGGTATGGGGGAAACCATGATTAAGGATTAAAAAACCTATATATAATAAATAATAAATAAATGAATAATACATTTCTTTTATTATTATTAATATTATATTTAATTTTAACTTGATTCATATTATTTCCATTAACACACCATTTTTTTAACAGGGATGGATGCACGTTTTTTGGCCACATGGTCAGGTAGAACGTGTGGAAGACATATGGTTTCCTCTATCCAATGATGGAATGAAATAATGGTCCACCTCGAGGGTGTGCACACCGATGTGGTATGATTTGGGTCAGGGATAGAGTTATTATCTAGGCCTCACGTTTTACACTATAGTGGTTCATGATTTCTCTTATCCTGGTGTTGATCGTGTCCCCCCATATACTCTCATTGAAATGAATTTTTTTTCTTAAAAATACCCAAGAATGATAATAAACAAAATAAAGAATAAAAATTAATAAAATAGTAATGATATATCTGGTTGGGTATGAAAATTATCCCCACCATTACTAATTTCTTCCCCTAAAATCTCTCCTTGTATAATAGAAGAAAAGGATAGAATTTGAACTAAGAAAGCAACATCTAGAATAAGAAATCAAGACCAAAAAAAAATCAAAGAATACCCCTAAAATGAACCATGACCTATTGTAATCCACCAACACGGTGTGACCTTATAACTCTATCAGTCACACCCGACTAACTCCATAGAAATGCACATCAATAAGAGACCCATGGTGGGACTTCCCATAATTTAAGAAACTAAAAATCATCGTTGTGTCAACCCCAAACATGTGGGTGACCCTACAGAAGATATTCAAGAAGAACACTATACCAATCCACAAAACATATGGTTCAAAAACACTGAAGCATCTATAAAATGAGCCAACCCAAACTAAAACCAATGAACAAAGGGAAAACCTTTCAAGGGTTTTCTTCCATAAAGAAGAACCAAAAAACATACAAAAAAAAGAGCACCAAGGCTCCTTATAACCAAATAGGGACTTTTAAAAACCCAGAGGCATATAACAAATAAACATGGATTCCCTGCCTTCTACAAAAGGAACCTTTAGATATGATGAAATATTAAACTAAGAAACATAAATAGATTCCATATAATTTATAGAGACAAATTCTAGACCAGCATCCCCCTACACCCAATGACTTCAGACTGTGTGAAAATATTCAATCGAAGAACTAAGACCAGTGACATGATGTGTTGAATAATATGATTCCTTGTTGCTAGGAGTTGATGATATTCAACTAAAACATAGTCTTTTAGTATTATGTATTATATAACCCATTTGAAGGACCCAAGAGACCATGCTGAATGAGTCATATTTTCATAATCCACTGCCAATGATACATTCATATATTTTTCATCTTTGAAATTTAGAGGCAAACCAAGAAAACTCATGTTTTATCCAATGTGATGAAAGGACCTGGATCCATCACTAAATGAAGTGTCTTGGTAGACTCATCAATGTGAATTCTCAGAGAAAGAATTATCCAGAATTTCCTCAAAACCCCTAACTACTTCTATTTTGATAGGATCAAGCCACTAAAAAATGACTAAAACCAATTCCCAAAATCAAGCTTCACAAAAACACGGATGAGGGAATCCTATAGTCAAATTTTCCACTCTATACAAGAAATTTTTTGGGGCTTATTAAAAAATGTAAAGCATGAAGCCGAATCAAAAAACATCATAAGACAAAATTCCACATTTCAATCTCAAACCAGAACCCAATCTCAAATTACCATTACAACCAAAATTTTAGTATTTTGAATCCAAGATCCAACTAAAGAGGACCCCAAACATGAAAAGAAAACACAAAAAACTTCTTACTCAGTTTTCTAAAAATGAAACCCCCATTTTTTAACAAATTTAATAATTAATAAAAAAACTTAAATACTCACCATAGCTATTACATTAAGTCTCACTTATATAAATCCCTATTATACAATAATAAACCATCCACACATACCACCGATTATCCAATTTACATATCTATACATCTATATATGTGATCATTCATAAAAATACCAATGTCTAATTTTAAACATTTCACATTTAAAAAATAGATCATTCATCATAAATTCCAAATCCCTATCAATTTCAAGTGACCAATTATCATTAAATAAACACATTTCAAAATTATTAAGAAATTTTTATTTCACATTAAAAAAACTGTTTCCAAAATACCAAAATTATTTCAAAATAACCTTCTAATTTTTCATTTTCAATCACATATTTTGTTAAATAAAAGTCATTTATAGAAATCATTTTCAATTAAAAACCCATTTTTTCTCTACAAATACCTTTTTAATTTGATATACCACTCATTCCAACAGAAATCAAACTATATACACAACTCATAATGAATCACCTGGATGGGTAACTAGTTTCTATTACCAACCCAGCTGTGTAGTTTATCAATCCATGCCCAAAGCATGAACCAACCACAAGAAGTGTCTCAAACCATACACTCATGTTTCACATGGGTTTGTACTCCATGTATGCCCACCGAAAAATACCTGCTCATTCCCCTTTGTCATCCCAAGTTAATAAAATAAAAAACTAAAGAATAAATCAAGGAAAAAAATTAAATGATTACAGATTTGAACAAGAAATAGTTTGTGATGTTCATCATGTACTTACCTCTCACGTCCCGAATGTTCTATATTCAATCTACATAACACCGAAAATAATAAGGGTCTTCTCTGATAAAAATTCTTCACTAAACTTTCTGGTTCAACACTGAATTAGTCACATGCTCTAGACTTTGAGAAGGACCAAGTGGCATTCTCAATCATCCTAAGCTAAAAAAATATTGCAGGTCATCAAAATAAAAAAAAATTGGGAACAGTTTTTCTAATAAAAAATAAAGAATTAATTAATATAAACTGAATAATAAAAAAATTAAAATTAGTGGAAAAAAATATAACTACACAAACCTCCATGTGTCCATGTTGGTCACCACTGACCACTAAACCAACATCACCACCTGGTGACCGAGTCTGAGATGGGAACTAGTCCAGAATCTAGAAAACAAAGATAAATTTATAGGAATTCGTATTAAAAATTAGTAGGCGTATCCAAAAACTATATTTCCATTTTAATTTAATTTAATTTAAAGAACTAAATATTAATGATTAAAATAAAAAATCTAAACATATGGTTTTCACAAATTTTTTTAAAAAATATATTAATGTCCCATTTACACTTTTATTATAAAAGGATTTACTTTTCAAATAATTAAGAATTAACATTTTAAAGAATGTGGGGTTGAGAATAAGGAGTGATGTTTTATTTAATGAGGGTAAAGAAGTTGTAAATCCATATAAAAAACAATTCCATTGACAATTTAAAACCATTTTATCACCACTAATAAATAAATACAGCATAAATATAATGAAGGTCTAGAACCTCACCACATGGGAAATGTAAAATAGCACACATTAGTAACCAATGAAATAACACGTTCCAATCATCCACCACAAACAACTAAGTGTTGAAGTAAATGGTAGATCCTAAGAGATCATTGGATATTCTAGAAAATACAAAAACCTGAATCATCCCAAAGTCGTTCCTCACCCAATTACATCAATTCACCCACATGCTCGTTCTTACCTAACCTAGCCTAACCGAGGGTCACAATCCCAAAGAAGGGAAATGTCGATACTAAGAGCCACTAGCCAGTGTGTGATATAAACTAATGAAGAAAAAATTCATTGGAATTACACTATCTATTCTACATTACCATGTATGAAAAAAGTGGGGTGATCCAATCATATAAAAACATGTAACCAACCATATATACATGTATGAATGATAATAAACACACATAGGTGTCAACCCAAATCACCCTAGGGAATAATCCCTTTTCATTCAGCTAAAAGTTCTCATGGGAGTACCCTAAAAAGGACCACCTAAAACATTTAGCACAACCATGTAAAGATAAATATATATGGGGGGTTTTTGAAAGGAAAAAATTTAAGATGGTTTTAAAACGGCCTCAAAGAATATTTAAGAGACAAACCATAATCAACAAGAATCACACACACTGTTAATAAAATAAACTTCATGAAATAATTTTATAAAATTCAATCCACCATTTTATAAGGAAAAAAAATTTACATGAACAAAAATATTCTTGTGTAACCATAAACTACATATAACTTATAACTTTTCAATTTATCAAACATAAGGTGTACAAATTTAGTAGAATAATTTTATAAAATAGAAATCGAAAAAAAAATCAATTTATTTATGATTAAGAAATTATTATGAAAATATTACACTACGGCATAATATCCAATGAATATGTGATGAAAAATAAATCAACCATTCCTAAATTTAGCGGTTTATTTCAAAATTACACCAACATGAAACCACAAGAGCTTTTCTGAAGTTGATTTGTAACCACTCTTTACTCCTACATTCACATGAATTTATACACACACACACACACATATATATATATATATACAAATATATTCATTTCAAATATTCTCATATCCATTGGGTAATATGTTTAATAAGGGAATATATATATATATTCATTACCCATGCATGAACATGTATTCACCCTCAACTCCGGAGGCTCAAAACCACATCAACGAGGTCCAAAAAAGAATAGAAAAAATACAAGAAAATCAAAAATATAAAATTATAGTTTAGAATTGATTCAATGAATTATAAAAGAATAAAACCTACCTAATACTCATGAATAACCCACTTCCTTTTTCAACCTTGAAGAGACTGATCCTTAATTGGGTCCACGAACCCTAATTACCATGAATCAACCAAAACAACCCCCCCACACACAAATTAGGGTTCATTCGAGACATTTAAATCCTATGAAAGAGAATAAAAATAAGAAATTATTAAATTTGAGTGGAGAATAGAATTATCATAGAGGTCTACACACAAAATCGAGATAATAATTATCCATGAATAGTGGTAAGAAGGAGAGGAGGTTGTGTGTTGGGAGGGGGCTGCCCACATGGCCAGTAATGGGAAGGGGGTCTTTTGTGCAAGGGTTAAGTGGGAACCACCCTCTAAGGTTTAAAAACCCCTATATATAATAATAGAAATCATTATAATAATATTAAAACATTAATTATTATAATTTTAATTTTAATTTTAATTGATTTCATTTTAGTTCTAAATTCCATTTTTTAATTTTTTTTTTGAATGAGGGAAGTTCACACGGCTTGGATTCATAGTCTTCCAGATCATGTGCTAGCTATGTGGTTTCCTCTTTATTAAAATGGAGTACCATAAAGTTTTCCTGGAGGGGGTTCCTGCCATTTCACTTGGTCATGAAACTTGGATAAAGCTGCTATCTAGGCTGCATGATTGGAAATAGGAAGAAACTTGTGTTCTTTTAAACATGTGCCAATATTGTTCCTCTTATTCTCTACCCAGAAACAATCATTTTTTCTGAAAAACACCATAATAAGAAATAATAAAATTAATACTATATATTAATAAAATAAAAATGAAATATTGATTCATGGTGGGACACTAAATGATGTAAATTCCTAATTTTTAAACATCATGTTTCCTTAGCAAATGATATATTAACCATTAAGATATATCCTCAACAAAACAAAACACATAATGGGCATAAATTGATATCGGTTTGAAAAACTATTTGGTCTAAGACCTTTCAAAAGAATCCTAGTATCATGACATATCCTCCACACATTTTAAAACCTATTTGTTACCATCATAGAGGGTTTGGAAAACTGATTTTGTCTCATGATACTAGAGATGGATTGAGTGTATTTCAATAAATAGTCCTCAACACATGTTATTCATATACAAATTATTCATCATATAGGAAATAAGAAAAATTAATTTATGAGCAATATTTTTTATCATAAAATATTTTTATTGAGTAATGGATTTAGATTTGTCAATATTACCTAGTAAATCAAATAGATTTAAATATAAACCATGTTTGTTAGAATTGTATATGGTTTAAGAAATAATCATACACATGAAAAATAATATATATATATATATATATGTTAAATGAAGTGTCTAATTATAATAGGAAAGTGAATATTTCATGGGGAAGTAAATGAACACAAAATGAAAAATTGAAATCAATATCAATAATATATTTGGTCAAAATAATCATAAACCTCATAGATAAAGAAATAATGTAGTATAATAATATACCCAATTGAGTAAGAATACATTTTTATTGTCATTTATGAATATAAATTCCATAAAATTACATTTATAAATATTAATGAGGAAAATATATTTTCTTTTTAAAAATCACTTTTCAAATATAAAACATTTTCAAAAATCATTCCATTTCAAATCACTTTTAAAAAACTCTTTCGTTTAAAATAAATTCATATTCTTTCAAAAGAATATTCATTTAAATTATGGTCATGACATTGTATAATTTCTTACATAGAGTAAAGGATAAAAATAATATACCTTCTTTACTGTAAAATGGCTAGGAAAGTGGATTTTTTAGAAAATGAGAAGAATATTCCTATCAGATTTTCAATAAAATCAAAATAGGAATTGATTTGAAAATGAAATAAGATTTCATTGAGAAACTTTTTTAGGGAGTAAAAATTGGTAATAATTCTTTTAATATTTTTTTTGAATGGCTAAAAATATTTTTGAAAACTTTTTAATATACTATGGTTTTTAATTATAATAGTTTTCCGACTAAAGGGATAAATGAAGTCTGATTTTATTGAGAGCACATTATAAATTATTTTATGTAATAATGAGTGTATAAATGTTAATATTAGTTCAAAAATAATAAATAAAAATAGTATAATAAAATTAAAGGGTTTAATAAGAAACGATCATATAATTTCATTTAATTTAAATTTAAGAATATGCAATCTCGACTAAAATGAGTTTGTGATGTTAATCCTAAAAATATCATAATATTGAAGTGATAATCAATAATAAATTAATTTTTTGAATAAAAAGAAAATAAATATAAAATAAGTGTAAGTAATACATAATATAATTGAAATTAATTATACCCGAAATCATATAATATCAATTATGATGATAAATTAATATAACCCAATGAAAATATATCCAGTTATGCAATTATTTTCCTCATGGAAACACTTATGTCAATTCAAATTTGAATAAATAATTAAAATTGAAGTATTAAATAACATTATTAATTATTTATTTGTGATATTACATTTATAATTTTAATTATTTACACCATATAAATGAAATTAGCTTCATAACATTACAATGTACCCTAGTGAAATTAAATTTAGAAAAAATCCATTACTCCACACTTTATTTTGGTTTAAAATAATTTAAACTCTTTTATAGTGGTTATAGACATGTTATTGACTTATAAAAGAACTGTATTAATATTTATAGCATCATATATGATCCTTATAACACATATTATCATCTTTTAGTTAATAATTATTCATTATTTTCATTATTTCATGTGTTAATTGACCTGTTTTCTTATGCTTGTTTCACTATGAAATATCTGTTTATATCCCATATTAAATAGTTATATAAAAAAATAATAATAATAATTTAATAATTACTATATTTTTGAATCAATTTTCCCTTTAAAACCAATCAATAATGCTGGTTATAAAAAATTATGTACGTTACTATCAGTGTGAGAGTTGGTTGTACGTATGCCTGGGTGACCTTTCAATTTATCTGTGATCATTATTTAAATAATTTAAGTAATATATTATCATATAATAATGATAATAAAATAATATATATCATAATATATACTTATAAATATTATCCATGTAGTGTGGTGATGAAAATAGAGTCATTGCGCTTCGTGAATACGCTAGTCCACATGTACACGAATGATGTCATCATCATTATGTCAGTGAAAATGAATGATTGAAAATGATATATATTATACTTATATAAGGATAAATATTTTATTAATATAATTATTATGTCATTTATATCACATATAAATATTAATTTTATCCTTATCACCTTTTATGTGAAGCGTTAGTGAAAGATGAATCACATCGCTTACCGAAGAGGTAATCTGACACACACATGAGCAACGTTAACATATAACTTGTGTAATAAATGATGAAAAGATATATAATATATAATTATTAAAAAGGAATAAATATTTTATTAATAAAACTTATTTAATTTATATCTATTATCAAAACCAATATTGAGAGGTTGAAATGGAAGAACGAATTACATTGGATAAAGAGGTAGTAGTCAGTTGTACACAAGAACAATGTTTTTATAACTGATTTGATGGATGTCTAGATGGTTGAACATCATTAAATTTTTATAAACATATTAGTATATTAAATATTCTTAGGTTATTATATCAAAATATCTTATCACGAATAAAAAGGTGGTGGATAATGAAAAAAGTAAAGAAACACATTGAAGAACATTACCTATTTGTTGGGCATACTACTTAAGATTTCACTAATTCCTTTTTAAGTTGGATTTTTCCATGATTTAGGATTCAATGATGACGGTAGAGATGTTTCAGAATTTATTTTTTGGGGGATAGATATAGACATTTTTATTTTAATATGTGAATAAGAGAGAAGAGTGGGTGGCCTTTAATAAGTACAGGAGAGGGCACACTTGTTTTTTTAATTAATTGAGTGCTTACAAGATTTTTATATATCACAAGTGTTAAAAAAAGACAATTTTCACACCTTAGAGGTTCCATGGTATAAATAATTCCATAAAATTGGTTTGATATAAGTTTATTGGTTATTTTCACCCTTATATGTTTAGATTATCCACTAATTAAATACATTTTTACCTTAACAACTGTAATTAATTTTTACTACATTAAATATTAATTTTGGTAAAAATTAATTTGAACTTATTAGAAATTTTATTTTATTTAGTGTCAAAATATTTAATACATTATTCCAGATTCAATGCACATAAGTTTCCAAGTTTAATTTAAAATTAATCACCCATACCTAACAAGAAATTATGATTTTAAATTAAAAATGATCAAAAGATTAAAATTTTTCATATCAAAATTTCATATTAAAAAGATCAAAATGAAATAAAATGAAATAAAAGACATATAATTGAATTACTTTTTCATTTAATTCAATTCAAAGTATACATTAACAATATTAATAATTTAAACAAATGAATTTATCAGTTACAGTTTTTTATTTTTCACTAATAATCCCAAAAAATGAAACTTCTATGAAAACAACCAAAAATTCCCCCTATGAAAATTTTGAGATTAGAATTGAAAAAATAAAATTAATTTTTTTAAATAATAATATTTGTAAAAATTAGTTATATTTCAAAATCATGACTAAACCATCAATTAGACAAAATTCAGTTTTTCTAAATATATTTCTATATTTTATTTAGGATGATTATTATTTTATTAACAATTAATGGTTAAATATGAAACATGATAAAAAAAATAAAATTTCCTATGATATTTTATCTTATTCACACAATAAAATTTTATTTCTGGTTTAAAACTTTTATATTAAATAATATTATTATTATATTATTATTTGGAATGATTCGGTCTTATGTATAAAGCATGCTATCAAAGAAACTCTTTATTGTATATAAAAAAATCTATAACCAGTGTTGTGTTTAATAAAATATATTTAACAGATTCTTTTTCTTTAAACAAAAATAAATTGTATAGTATTTGAGTGTTATATTTTGATTTTATCTTGGTGTTATGTGCCATAAACTCTATTAAAAATAATGTTCCTTTTTTCAAATTGCAATGTGTTTTATAATATGAAAATATAACCCCTATAACATCATAGATGTGTCATATAGGTTTTACTTACATTAATAAGTGAGATTTAACAAAAAATCTAGTAATACCATTTAAAAGATAATTTTTTCATCAGAATTCAACAGCTGTCATAGATTAATATATAACCACATTATAATAATCATAAGATATGATGATTCATTAAATACTAATGATCACTCTATTTTATAATTATCATAATTATCAATCCTTACTCAACTTCATTACTTTTGTAATAAATCAGTGATGACTTCTATTATAAGATATAAAATCATTCTTTTCTAAATTTTTGACATCCAAAATACTACATATTATAATTTTAGATCAATTATATTATTCATCATCAATTATTACAAACCCCTTTAATTATCATGAACATTTAACAATATTGATCATTCATTATGTTAATAAACTATTGAAAAAGGTAATAAACTCTTCATTATCCATTGGGTTCTTAAATATATATATATATATAGTATATAATAACTTTCTAGTAGCATCATTTCATTAATATTATTTTGATACACTTATTAATCATTGTACGATAAATATTTTACAATCATAAATGATAATAAATTAAAATTATAATAGTAATTAAATGATATCAAACTGAATTTTCACTTATCATTGATTATTACCCTCTATTAAGCCAATTTTACATTGGAGGATTTGGTGGGAATATTTTGTCCCAAAAAGATTAGGGAACACAAACTATATGTGGGGGATGAACTTATGTCTAAAATGTGTCATACAATATTCATCCACCTAATTGTGTAAAAAATACTAGATGGTATGGAAATCTAATAAACCTATAATTTATCAATGTAGAAATAATTTATTGTTTGAAACTTATAATATCACTATAAATATAGTGTAAATTTAAAATTTATGAAACTTATAAGATTAACAGAAATTTAGTTTATCAAAACTTCATAAATATTCATCATATAAAAAATAAAAATGTCTCTATATTGGAAAATAATAAAAAATGTGACATTTCAGATTTAAATATAAAGAATCATGTAAAATAATATGTAATGATACACTTTTAACCAATATTGATGGAGGGTATTTTACCTAAATCCAATGTTCCAACGATTATAATATGATATGACGATGACTAAACCCCTTCATAAGGTGAATCTTTTACCCTATATGTAAAATCCCTCAGTAATGAAATATTTTAAGTATCCATATTTTATTATCCTCATAATTCCTTATTCAAAAAAGATAAAAATAGTTTCCAATAAATTGATATATCAATATATATTTATAGAGAGAATCATCATATAAAATAGCTATTTTAAAAAATTAAACAAAAGGAATATTAATTCACAAATTTGAAATTTTCATTGAATCAAAAAATTAAATAACATCATGATGATCTTAAAAATTATGAATGTTTTATATTTTTATTTCTTCTGATACCGAAGCCACATGACAATTTATAGGGTTCTGTATAATAAAATATAATATTATAAATTGATATTATTCTTTTGTGGTTGTAAAATCATAAAAAACGATTCAACACCATCCGATGAACTGAACATAACTATACATCTTATGATGAAGCCAGCTTCACACCGCTTTAGTGATTGTATATCAAGTAATATTTTATATTTATTGAAAGTAAATTTATTATATTTCTATAGTATATTACCCAAATAAAATGTAAACAAAATTTAATGTTAAATCAAATTATATTAAAAAAAAATTCTTAAATAATGGGAAAAATGTTTCTAGTTAAACATTCTACCTATTAATATCCCCCTATTTAAAATCAAATGATAAATAATGAAATATACATGTTTCAATAAAATATTATATCCATAACCTAATGATTGAAAAATATAAGGATTTGATATTATATAAGAACAAAATAAATCATATTACAAATCAATTTTAACAAAAATACACATCATTTATGAAATACATCATTCAAAATTCATGTGTGTGTAACATTATCACTACTATAAGATATTATATGAAATAATTTGTTATAACTGGTTAAAATTTTAATTTTGTAACAAAATATGACAATGAAAATTTTAATAAACTAATCCCCATTTGTAATTTTCCATAAAAATTACACATAATGATAAATAGTAAAATCAGATAGAATTTTTGGTTTTTACCACCACCAAATTATAATGGATTTATTTAAATTGATTATAAATCTCCCATATTGAAATACGGTTAAATTTAAAACAACCTCTACCTTTACAAAATAAAATTAATGAAATTATTTTCTATTTAGAGGAATTTATTATATTTTAATCAGATAAAAATAATTTAATGAAATATATTTTGAAACATTATTATAAGGGTGTATATTTTTTTGTTTTTATTTTGGATCCCCTCCTAAATAAATTTATAAATCTGTCCATTGAAATAATTCATCTTATTGAAGAAGAAAAAATATGGATGAAAATTTTTATCTCTCTTTGATTTTTTATAATAATTTAAAATTTGATGAAAAATACTAAAAGAAAAATTCTATCTCATTTAGAAAGTTAACTTATGATAATAATAAATGCTCTAAATAATTTTTAGATAGTTCTAATGATAATCGAAATTAGAATTTTTTATGATTAAAGAATTTAATTTTAGAATTTGTATAGTGTATTTTGAAAACAATTTAATTTAATATGGTAGAAAAAAGAATTTTAAATCAAATTGTATAATGAATTAAATTTAAAATTTCTAATAAAATTTATTGGGTTTATTTCCATCAAATTTAAATATCACTGTAGAGAAACACAAATAATCATCTAAATGATTTTCTCCCAATTTTCATTGATTTATTCTATTTTAGGTAATAAGATAAACAAGATGTTGATTGAAGACAACATTAGATTTATAATGATAAAATATTAATCATTGAAATAAATATTTTCAAAATTTCGGGGATCGGTCAACATATCAGTAATAAAGTAATTTTTCCGATGAAGTCCCTAAGGAAATAGTGTATCACATATATGTTCATAGATCATGAGTAATATGACAAATTTATAAAAAAACAAATGGAAGTATTTTTATACTAAAGGAATTTAGTTTGATTAAATTTCAAATAAAAATATGTGAGTCTCTATTTCATCAACAACTCATGATCTCAATAACATCAAATTGTGATATATTAATCTTTTGTAAAAGAGATTTAAACAAAGTGTTCCTTATTCAAAGTCCAAAATAAAAAATTCAACTTTTACGAAATGAAATGTTCTTCATGTACTCATTATATAAATAAAATTCTTATAAATTAATTTGTAATAACACATTATTTTATAATATATTCTTATTAAATAATATATTGACTAACATGTTGTATATGAAATATCAAGCTTAAAAAAACTAGGATATGATATTATATTCAATCCTTTTCATTGGTTTGGTGGGTATTAATAGGAATAAATATATTAAAAAATATTTGTAGAGTGTTTCTCCATAAAAAGTGAATAATCAAATTTATATAGGTTATCATTTTTTGGAAATAAAAATTAAAATCTTCTGAAAGTAAGAGAGATATTTCTTCAAAAACAAATGATTCAATGTATTTTTATAGATTTATATTAAGTAAAAAATAATAATAAATTATTCCAATTAAATAAATAAATTTAATATTCAATTGAAGCATCATTCGCTTAATCATGTTCATTTTTAATATAATGAATATAAATACATTTTATTCTTCAAAATATTTTTTTCAAAAACAAAATTTATTGTATTTCATTGTGGATATTATATTTAACTTATACCACGTTAAAAAATTATACAAAAAAAGAAATCATTTTTGAATCCATAATTTCAGAATAGTTGTAAGATGAAATTTTTTATTCTATTGAAATAATTGATTTTTGAATGAATCATGATAATTCTAATTTTTATGAAAATATTATTTTCTTTATTTGAAAAAATTAATTTAAAAGTCTCAGTGTATTTTTTATTTTTATTTTATGCAACACCATTACAATATAATATAAAAAATAAATAATAAAATAGTCGTCCATGTTATATTCTATTTTTTGTAAGTTCAATTTTATGATTAAAATGATTTTTTTAGAAAATGTATATTGTACAATTTAGAGCAATTATGTTAAAATAGATTTTTGATAAATCAAAGAATTGATTCTTGAAAAATTAATTTTATTATTTAATAATTAGATTTTAATTCATTAATTTTGTAAAAATTTATTTTCATTAGTTTCTATAGTAACTATTTTAAAAATGTTCCCTATAATAAAGTGTAAATAATTCTAATTAAGGTAATTACTATTTGATATGGAAAAAAAATTCATCTTAAATAATATTTTTAAGGAATTTCAAATATCACCACATTTTATAAAAAATTTATTTTTCTGAAACATTAAATGGATTGTGACCATTAAATTGGTTTAACTTATGAAAAATATCAAAATTTCAGTCTATCAATTTTATTGCCTTTAATATGTTTACATAAAGAAAATTTAAAAACCATAATTATTATAAATTAATATTTAGATTATTAATAAATTCTCTGTGGTTCTAATTCAATATATATTTTCCAATATAGTTTAATTTCCTTCATCGCAGATGCAATGTCCTTGAAAAAATTTTACATGTAATAGAAAAATCATATAAAGGGTATTAATTAATATTTAAAGTGATATTTTTTTTGAATTTTTTGTATTAAATAAATTTTAATAATAATTATTTTTGATAATTTATAATTAATGTGTTTGAATTCTAATTAAATTGTTATCATGATGAAAATTAGGTAAATTATTATAAAAATCTATTAAAAAAATTATATTTTATTTCACATTTTCATAAAAGTAAAATTATTTGAAAAAAAATTATAGTAAAATAGTCATTGGGGATATTTTCAATTATTTCCTGAATTATTTTTACCTATTCCATATTGAATTTCTATAATTACATTAATGACCCATAATTACTGGAAAAAAAATTCCATGCCACTTAATGTTAAAGAGTGTTAGTGAGGTATTAAACTAAAGTGGTACTGGTACAAATAACCTAAAAAATCAATAAATCAAATTAGTTTAATGTACATAAAACATATATCATCTAACCATATATATAGATCCAATGTTGATACAATTTTTAAGAAATATAACATTATATTATTTTATTGTTTATATATATTACATGTGTTCTATCCATGTAACATTTGAAAGTGAACCGCATCTCGTCTCACCCTAAAACATCATGAAATATTTACATTAAAAAAATTATTACATAATCCCTTCCACGATTAATTATCCACATGAAATGTCTCCTATTATTCATTTGGAACTATCCTAATAAGGCTTAATGATCATAAAAAAGGAGGTTCTATAAATAATATGTATACCTCCTAATTACATTCATTAATTTTATATAATATTTCACCTCATTCAAATACCATTTATCCATGATGAAATAATAAAATTATTTCATTTCATACAAATAGATGTTATTATTATTATGTTAATTAGGGTTTTCATATTCACTTTTATCTAATTAGAAATGAAAAAATGTAACTCCACATTACCTATGGACTATAAACTCCAAGAAAAGATGTGTTTCATTTTTCATCACTACCCCCACAAAGATGGTTATTGTAATGGATTTAGTGCATATATATTATATTCAGGAAATTATATTAGTTTTGAACTCATTTAATATCACTTACCTTCAAACCTTTCTATATATTCATGAATGATGACATCATCTAAGAACATATGTTGACTATGGGCTCAACAAAGCCATGTGAATCGTCTAAACACATTGATTATCATGGATGGTTATAAAATTTAAGATATTATTTCAATAATTAAATTAATTGATTATTAATATTTCATAGATGATGAAAAAATAACCCATATGTCCATGGTCAACCTACTAATTTTTTTTGTAATTATGAACCGTGTTTCCTCAAAATAACTAACATGAACTTAATCTATATAGTAACTATTTAAGAAATTGTTATAAATGAGATAAAATAGACATTTATTAAGTAATAAAAACGAAAATGGTTCTCATGTAATTTAATAATTAATGTATGTTTATTATAAAAAATTAAATGAATTTACTTCATGAGTTGAACTCGAGGTAATGGATTTCTCATCTCAATTTCCTATCTTTGAGACTAATGCCATTTTAAAAGCATTTTTTAATTGTTGAGGTGTATATATTACATTATGAACATAATCTGAAATTAATTTAATTTAATTATTAAATTTTACTAATCCTTTTAATGTTCTCTTATTCAAAGAAAAAATTAATTTTAATGTTACCAGGTTGGTTTGGGATTTTCATAAAAAACTTTTTTTAAATTTTATCTTTTTAAATTCATTCACTACTATATCGAATTTATTTAAATAAATTCAAGAATGTTATTATATTTACTGTAAATATTTATATTTTTTAAAGAAAATGTATATTATTATAATGTTTTTTAAAAAATATCTTTTCAATACTTTCATAATGAATCTATTTTTAACTTCATGTACATATAGTGAATAGGAATGAATTTATTAACATATAAACATGAATATATTTTCCATCACCATGACAATACAACATTTTTTTAGAATACTCTATAATATATCATGGGTTTTCAAAGAAGATTATTTTTCAATGGTTTTGTATATTTTTATCTTTTAAATGGTTTAAAAGTTATTTCATACTTGTTCTCATTTTTTGAGATAAATGATAATGGTATTCCTTATGGGATGAAATCCTAGTTTTAGGGTTTTTATATTAAAATTGGTATGTAATCGTCTTTCATTTTAAGAAGATATAAATAAATATTCATGTAATAATTATTTTGATTGCAATGTATGATGAAAAGTTAATGTTATTAAATGCATAGATTTTAAAACAACAAATTTATTCATTATTGATGAATGTGGGAATGTTGAGTGAACTGAATCCCTTATGGGACAATATACATTCCGTGATAGGTGGTTCCATAAATTCCATCCAATGAACTAGGTAAATAAAGTGAGTGAATTTATTAATGTTACTCATAAGTAAATGTGTATAGAGTTAATTACTCATATGAAGCGACAAATATAACTGATAAAATTTACTCATAAAGAAATTTTGTAAGTTTCCTCTTAGGTGATATAATGATTAAGTTATGCTTACCTAGGTTTCCAAGATGTTTTTTATATGCCTTATAATGAGACTTATGGAATCTTTACCATCCTGTTACCATATTATAGGTATTCCACATATCTTCTTTCATTTCCCTCTTTATTAGGGCATGTTCTGAGACTCCCAAGGATGGAGAGCCTTTACTGGGGGAAATAAACTGAATTTCATGGTTGTATGTTTTTTGGAATTAATGGGGTGTGGTTATAAATTCGAATAATGTTTAAAATAATTTATATTTGGGTCCAGGAGGGCATGGGGGATTTTTTAAGTGTTTTCGTAGAACACTTTAATGATATGATTCCATATCTTGAATGTGTTATATGACATGATTTTGTTATTGGTTTTATTATGTAAACTGATTTTGAATGTAATATTTTCCAACATAGTGGAACGCATCCATGTATCATAAAGTATTATCATAGTTATTTCTAAACTTATACAACACATTTTTCATCGCATCATAAAAATCAATGAATTAATGTATTGAAAGGGTTTCACATCATGTATGTTTTTTCAATATTAGTTTTTACAATGTTGTAAATATGAATTTATTTTCATTGTACTCCATCCATGTCACTTGAATCCTCAAAATTCTCACAAGAAATTTTGGTGATCTACATTCATTCAGGATCATTTTGTTTAGAGAATGATCCTTACTGTTCTTGTGTTGTGTCTCTCCAGGTAAGTGATCTTTTTTCCATCATTTTAATTAGTCAAATAAATTCTATTTAACTACTTTTTCAGATCTTTTGGTCTTATAGTGTTCATTATCTTGATCCTTTATATATCATTTTTTTATATTCCTTTAGAAGATGACCTTTTTTTGGTTCTATAGTGGCATGCATACTACATGAGGTACGTGTTATTTTATGTTCTCTTCTAATTAGTTTTTAGTGTGGCATGGAATACCTCTAAGATGACATGAATGGGATCCTTAGTAGGGTTTAACAGATACTTCTTAATGGAATTTTTTTATAGATTCGAATCTCATAACTTTTATCATTTGTGAAGTTCACGATATCGACCAAAATGTACCAAAATACTTGAACATAGTATTTGAGGTACATCGATGAGTTATATAATAAATGGATCACTCACATGATTTCATATATGACAATCCACCATCCAATAATGTTTTGAATGAACCTTAAGAGGTATAGGAATATCTAGAAAAGATTAATCGGGTCATTCAAATATTGGATGATCCTGAAAATATTATGGTATTGTGGAGGGTTTTTAGACTTGATGGTCCAAGTAATATATGGGGGGATTCCATTGTACATATAGATAGAAACTTGGACTAGGATGGGAAGGGTTTAAATACCAACAAATTTCATCAATTTTTTCAAGAGTCACTAAATATGGTGAAGTCATTAGATTTTTTCTCCCTATTACCAAGAGAACTTCTGGTGTAGTTTTACACCTATCAGTTCATGTAGCTGGTTAATTTCATTGAAGAGCCCGTAAAGAGTGAAAAATATAATTTTCATAAGTCCCTACAAGGTTTGGAAATAGATATCAAATCAAAGATATTAAATCTAAATATTTTTATCTTTGTGGATATTTTTAAAATGGAAATGATGGAAGAAATAGTTATGATAGGAAAGGATAGTTATTATTCCCCTTCCCTCCCTCATAGTGGTTTTTCTAGTGATTCATTGGGATAAACATGAAGTGGAATGATCATCATAGGAGTGGTTTGGGAGCTTATTAATTCTAGTACTCATATGTATCTTTAGTTACATCTATTAGTGTAACCCTATCTTTCTGTCTGTGTAGAGAGGTTAGGGATAATAGGAATTCATGTTCCACACCGATAAATATTTGAACAGTTTTTGACTCTATGGTATTCTACATCATTTCTATCAGGACATGTTGATACTGTTTTATGGTAAGGATTGTCTTCTCAAAATGCTACTATTACGAATTTAGATACATTAATGATTCCACAAAACCATATGCCTTATGATTTTAATGTAATACTGCATTGGATGAGTTTCTGGAAGAGTTTGATATGGGTCCAATGAAATTAAGAGGTATTATCATTACATCATCTTTCGAAGAGACAATATTGTTTGATATAGGGTCCACCTAAATATTATTAAATGGTAGGGTTGTGAATATTCTTAAACTTAGAGTGGAACTCCAGTCCATTTTCATAGAGCCAATAAAACGTTTTGAATAGATGAAAGGGAGGGTTTCAATTTCCTTATTCGTCTCAATCGATATCCAATGCATAGTTTGTTTTGGATTTCGTAATTCTTGATTGAGGTCTATTTTAAATCATATCCCGGATGGATTATATAATCACACATCATGTTGAGGTTTCTTTTTATCATTATTGTGTCTCGTTTATTATCGTAAATGGGGGTCCTCATGTGTTTCAGGGGGAGTGGGAACCGAGATTATTTCATATAGGACCATTGTTCACATTACTCATGAGTATATTATCTACTATTATAGTTGATCTCAATGTTGTTTTATTTATGTGTAATCGTCATTTAGTTTTTAAGGATATCCCAATTATTTCCCAGATGATTTATCCAGTCTTCCACTTGAGAGGGAGGGGGTTCTTATGACTGACATTTTTAAGAAGTACAAAACAAATTCTAAAACAAGATTAAATTATTGAACTAGAAGAGATGAAATATTTCATGATTCAATTGGATGATCAGATGTATAAATGATCTATTCTTAATAGTGTTTCATCTTGTGAAACCCTTATTCTCTATATCATTAATGTATAGGGTTCACTCCAATTGTGTGTGAACTATTTGATGTTTAACCAAGCAAGGGTAAATAATATATAACCATTTCCTAATGTGCATGATTATTTTGAACATTTAATGGGGGAAATTAGTCTTTGAAGATCTTTTATTGATCATGTTATTATTTTATCATAATTTTTTAGGATAATACATTGAAAATTTATTTTAAGAGTATGAATGACCATTTTGGATAAATTTTTATTCCATTTGGTAGGACTAAAAATCATACAGTTTTTATGGGTGTGATGAATAAGTTATTCGATGAGTATAATGAAAATTTTGTGGTAGCATTCTTTAATGAAATTTTGGTTTAGTTGATATCCAAGAATGAGAATGATAAGCATATACATTTTGTTTTTAAGATCATGAGTAGTCACAATTTTCATTTATTTCCTTAAAAATGAAATTTGTGGATACAAGAATTGATTTTATTGTGGCATGTGAAATCATACCATGGATTATCTGTTGATCCTGAGAAGGTTATTGATATACTTTCATGGGTACAGATACAGAACATTTTTGAGATTCATAACATCCTTCGTCATTCTAGATACTACAAATAGTATATAAAATACTTCTCATAGATAGTGTACCCATTGATATATGTAACCTAGAGAGGGGTGAATTTTATATGGGGTGAAAAAAATTAGTCTTCTGTTGATGAGTTAAAATGAATTTTGATAGCAGATCCTATTCTAAATTTTCATGAGCTCAGTAATGGGTATGCTGTTATAAATGATGCTTCTACTGCTAGTATGGGTTTCATACATATGAAAGATGTTAATATGGAGTCTTATGGATCTATTCATCATTGAAAATGTGAAAATAATTACCCACTCAAGATTTGGATCTTTCTATAGTAATCAATGTTATTAAATGTTGGAAACACTTCCTTTGGGGAGTGCTTCATGATCATTTCTAACCGTAAGATTATGTGATATATATTTTCATAGAATTAAATAAATCATAGAAATATGTGGTTGTAGTAATTACTATAGTTATTGGAAATTAATATCTTCTACACCCTATGGAAATGGAATATCATCGCAAACACTATCACTAGTAATGTACAATAATAGGTTGTTCTAGAATCTTAGGAGGAGTTAGACCTTATACAGTTTTTATCATAGTTTAATTTTGATTATTATGTGGATGTTTCAATTATGGTTTTAATCAGTTTCCATTTATCATTATCTATTCATGAGTATATTCTATAGGATTAGCTACATGATGGTGATTTCAGGGGAATTTGAGAGACCCTATATCATGGGGAGGCTGTTTATTTTTGGTATATCCTCTCAAGTGATATTTCTAATTATGTGGATTAATTCTTCATCACAACATTAGTGAATAAGTGAATGTTTTATGGGGGTTATTTTGATTCATGGGCTACTCATCCAGTAACTATGAATATTTATTAAGAAATTATTCATGGATTATGATGGCTATGTATGAAGCTTATCATTAAAGATTTTGTTTCTAACTATTACCCCAGCCAACATATAGAGTAAAAGAATTTAAAACCTACTGGGTTTCTGTAGAATCATCATGTTCCAATTTAGAAATGATATAAGTTTTACATAGTGTTTATGTTGGTCGGATTGGTTACTCATGTGGGGGGTGAATTGAGTTCCAATTAAAATTTTTGTTAAAGACTTTATAATTAAAATCCCCAAAATTAAATAAAATTTATACTATATTGAATTTATAAAGATTGTATGTTTTCAATTAGTTTTTAAAGATATTGATTATTTCTCAGTTAACTCAATCTTAAGATTAATTAACTTTTGAAAATAACTTACTGGCTAACAAAAGTTATAAACGCTTTCTAGTTTAACTATCAGAGATACATTAAATTAGATTTATATTTAAAGTACTTAGTAGAAAAATAGAAAATAACTTAAACTAAATATATAATGCACATTAGATATAACCAAGAGGTTCAGTCTCAAGCTAAGACTTAGTCCTCACAAATAGTTTATATAAACATTGATCCACACCCTGGATCGGGGAAAACAAAAATTCTCAGATTGTCCAGGTCCTATGACCTCTAACACATTTCTTCATGGGAAAAACAAGACAATAGCACACAGTCTATCCAGGCCGCACAAGACCTCTAACACTATCCACAGTGGGATATAAGAGTATAAGGAAGGATTCGGTGAGGATTTATAAATCCTCCAGTTCAGCACATGAGAGAGTGCGTGTCTAAAAATACAGAGCACACACACTTCTCAAAATGTAAATAAATGAAACACAATAGATCTAAACATATAGATACGAGTTTATAATTCTCTATGTGTTTTGAGTGAAGCTCTGGACTCCTTGGATTGATGTAGATGAGGCTTTGAGTCTATCTTTAGAAGTTGTGAGGAAAACATAGTGTCGTAGTTATGTTCCTACACTTCCAGTGTAGGTGTTCAACAAATTCCAACATCTATCAATAATTAATAGCAGTTGCATTAAAAACATAAAATATAACCGTTGCTAAATAAACAAATAGAAATAGATTCTAGAAAAAAACTATGACTTATTTCTATAGGTAGCTCTTAGTATCAGTGAGCTTGTATCGGTAGCTCTTCTATATCAGTAGATGTTATCCTTTATAATGTTATAACAGTGGACTTCAAAATAGTAGTCGTTATTCTACATCAGTCGACTTGTGCATACCGGTAGACTTATTCTATTGGTAGATTAGGTGTAACAGTAACTGTCTGTATATCAGTGACCTTATCCATATCGGTAGACTACTATACCGGTGTACTTAGCCTTATCGGTAGCATTGTACCTGATACCTTGGTATCAGTAGCTGCTTGTAACAGTTGCTCTTGTAGACTTCATCGGTAGGTTTGTCTGTCTGTATCAAAAACTATTGTGCATACCGGTGGACTTTGTATTTGTATCAGTGGACTTCATATCGGTAGTTGTCTGTCTGATTGTTTGTATCGGTAGCTTGTATCAGTAACTATGTACCAGTGACCTTTACTTATCAGTAGACTATGTACCGTTAGGTCTGTATCAGGGACTCAACACTTAAAACTTATTTTTTCTATGCAAATCATATATAGATTGAGTCAGTAACATTTCTAAACTATTATAAACTTAGATAACAATTGATTAACAAATTCCAATGATCATTTTGATATTTTATCAACTTAATAATATGACTTCATAGATTGAAATAATTATTATTATAATGAAAAACATTATTTGGGATTATCAAAGCATATTAAATCATAATTGGGATTATTAAAACAGGTGAGGTCAACAATCACCCCCTTTTTGATAATCACAAATTATGATATGATAATTCCAAAATAAGCCATAATGCATCAGAGAATATAGTATTTCATGAAAATGTATCAGAGGTAAAATTATAAAATAAATGTACCAGAGGTATGAAACAACTGTATTAGAGGTAGAATATATTGCGCTCATATATTTCTCCCCCTTATATAAAGTATGCTTACATTATGCTCATATTTCTCATATTTCTCCCCCATTGTGATTAACAAAAAGTAGTAAATAAAAGATGAGAGAAGTAACATAAGATAAAAAAATGTTAGATTAGATATATTTTGTGGGGTAAAAATATATAGATAAATACAAAATTGAGACAAAAAGAGTACAAGTGATTCCAATAAAATTTCCTAGCCATTATTCAATCCACCTCCTTAGCATGGGATTTGCCCTTGGGATTAGAAGAGGATTCAGGTTTGGTGGATGCATGTGGAGGTTTAGAAACACCAGAGATGATCAATGGAGGATGAGCTAGTTATACAGTTCTTGGCCTATCCTGTATAGCTTTCTAGGTGATCATAGGTGTGAGGCTCCGGATTTCTTGAGTTGGAGTCATCTAAGGAATGGAGGCAGACTGAGCAGAGGCAGGCAGAGCTGGAGGTACAATGATTGGGGTACTGTCTACATGCAAAAATGGCAGCAACAGATTCCTAAAGTCCATGATGATTCCTCCTCCACTCTCCATAGCAGAGATATATTCATCCATGTTCTCCATAAATTTATCTAGAGAAGGAGTCACCTCCCTCATCATTCATACATGTTCTCTGAAAGCCTGATTGACAGGAGCAATTTTTAGGTTTTCTAACAAAAGCATTAAAAGATTGTTCAATTGATGCTTAGCGTAGATCCTTTGGAAATACAAATCCACTTTGTCTCTAACATATTTATGAGAAGCAGTGGCCTCTCTCATGAAATTATAAACAATTTTCCCTATATCCCTAGTGGTAGTAACCACTTGCGTCAAAGCTGCAGAGTCTATAGAGCCACTGGTAGAAGACTGTCCAATATATTCTCTCATCACAGCTCGAATCTGATCAATATCCAAAGAAGGCCTAGTAGTACTTAGAGGTGCAATAGTAAAGGCAATTGTTTACTTAAAGGATTTAGTCAGACCACTTATGAGATTTTTCACAAGAGATTCATGGTTGTTGAAATGTTGTTCCATGGAAGCCTTAAATTCAACAAAAACGGATACCATTTGGCCAACTACACTCTTCCCAAAAATCTAAGTCTTTGTTTGCTTGAGATTTAGAGCTCATATAAGACTCCATAGAGATAATTGATCTCTTTAGAGATTCAACATCCTCTTCCAAGCATGAAATTTGATTCTGTAAGGTCATGACTTCATCCAAAACACCAGATACCGATTCAGTCATCACATATTAAATAGAAGATACTAAAGAGATTTCCATTCTTTTCATTTCTTCCACAAAACTGGCTTGGAGATCAGACTTTAACTGATATAAATCATATTTTCTTACTATATCCTCAGTTAAAGTATCATAAAGAAGATTTTAAGTGATATAATGTCTATTGATGGATGTCTCATCTTATGAATCAGGATAGTCCAACCCAAACACTACAAAACCTGGGTCTTCAGCTCAGTATTCTATCTCATGAGCAACTGATATAGTCCCAAGTCTGATTGGATGCTACCCCTCATTTTTTCATTCTCTTATATATGTATTGCAATAGCACCCTCAGTATCTCAGTCTTCATCAGAAGAATTCTCCACAACCATTTCCATTTCAACAATAGGAAGCTGCTCAGGAATATGTGCAGTTCTATCTACTTTAACAAGAACATCCTCTATAGGAACAACAATACATCCAATCAATGGACTAAAACTCAAGGTGTTCTCATATGATCTATCAGAAACATGTTCTCTACTTTCATGGACTTCTTCTTCATTCTCTGGTTCATGCTGGTCTTCCTCATCAATAAGGGATTCTTCATTGCATACTCCCAATATTGTTCCCTTTTCAGATGATACAATTTCAGCAACAGGACTTGGAGGCAAGTCTAGATCTCTTTCATCAGCTACATAGGTATCTTCTTCATCAGTATCATCACTATACTGAGGTTCCTCTTCATCAGGTCCTAGACCTGGATCCCTCACATCCTTAGTCTTATAAGGATGATCCATAGGATTAAACTTATCATACAACTTCTCATCATCACTAACCCATTATCTTCTCCACTAATTCCAATTGATCTTCATGTATTTACAAACTATGCTTGTGATGCAGAAAATGTTACTTACTACCACTATCTCATCCTGAGACTCACCCGCACCCCTTACTTTGATCATTACAGAGATCAGTTTTACAATGAATAGAGCATTAGTTTTTGATTTGGGCCTGGTCATATCTTTAATTTGAATCATCAACAGTCTACACAGATTTACCTTGACACCATGTCTTAAAAAATTCAGCAAATAATTATCTTGGTATTTCAGAATTTCAAAGTCCCCTCTTCTTTGACTTAGCACATGTTGGATGAACTTGAACAGTAATTGGTTCTCTCCATACATTTCTGTAGAAACTACCCTCCTTGGTGTACCATCTCTTGTAAATTCTTCCAAAGCAACTTCATATTCAAATATGTCACTGGTAGGAGGTACTGGTTTTGAGAATTTCCGAAACTCTCCTTCATGTGGAACTTTCAGTCACTCGGCCCACTCAATAGAAGAAAAACATTTTTTTCTTCCATTAACTACTGATACCATCCAATTCTCAACTTCTTACTTCTCAAAATTAACAAACTCATTGAATTATTTTACCAGCTTCGGATAATAAGGACCATTGTTATTCGAGAAGAACTCTACCCATTTCTGGTCCTCTGGTACTTCTAGAACAAAAGATTTACTGGTCATCAACCAGTCCACGCATAGCTCTTTCTCAACTACTATCTCCCTTTGAACGAGATGCTGATTTGAAGGTTTCTTCACTTCAATTCAACTACTAGACTCTCTTTTTAGTCTCTTGGAATTCGGCTTATCATCCATTTTTCTGACTGATGGTCTCTTTACTATTTACATTCTGCGAATCTCGAGGCCTAGGGTTCGAATATTTGGGAGCTAAGGCTAGAAGGTAAAGGGTTTTAGGTGGATTGAGATGAGGTAAAGACTTAAGTTTTATCATTTAGGAATCACAAAATAAATAAATAAATCATAGTAAGTAAAATATAAAAGATACAGATTCCAGTGGCTAAAGATACGAAGTTTAAACACAACACAACCTAACAGTAATATATACCGGTGAGGATTCCTAACGATGAGGTATTTTTATCAGTGGGGTATATCGGTGAGGTTCATACCAGTGAGGTATAAAAGTGAGGATCTGGATAATGGTGAGGATTTTTATAACAGTGAGGTTTATAATGCTGAGGTTTCTAATGGTGAGGTTTCTAACGGTGAGGTTTCTAAGGTGAGGTTTCTAACGCTGAGGTTTCTAACAGTGAGGTTTCTAATGGTGAGATTTCTAATGGTGAGGTTTCTAACTATGAGGTTTCTAAATGTGAGGATTCTAACGGTGAGGTTTCTAATGGTTAGGTTTCTAACGGTGAGGTTTCTAACAGTGATGTTTCTAACGATGATGTCTCTAACGGTGAGGTTTCTAATGGTGGGGTTTCTAACATAAAATCTCTATAATTCCTAACTCATGTCAAATGTAACTTAACCAATCCGAACTTAAATTATTGTTGAATGTTTCAGCTAATTGATGTCCAGTACCTATAAATTCAAGAGTAATATAACCTTTTTGGTAATGATCTCCCAAAAAGTGGTTCCTTAAATCAATGTGATTGTTCCTAGAGTGAGACACCAGATTCTTAGAGATATTAATTGCACTAGTGTTATCACAGTTTATAGACACATGTCTAAACAGATATCCATAGTCCAATAATGTATGTTTCATCCACATAATTTCTGCACAGCAACTACTAGCAGCAATGTATTCTGCTTAAGCAGTAGACAGTGCAACAGTGTTTTTCTTTTTACTACACCATGATACTAAGCACATACCTAGAATATAAAATATTCTAGAAGTGATCTTTATATCTAACTTACAACCAGAAAAGTCATCATCTGAATAACTTATTAAATCGAATTATTGTCCTTTTGGATAAAATAGTCCTTAATTGTTAGTATGTTTAAGATATTTGAAAATTCGTTTAACAGCAAGAAATTGTGACTCATTTGGATTAGATTGAAATCATGCACAAATACACACACTAAACATAATATCTGGTCAACTAGCAGTATGATAAAGAAAACTCTATATCATACCTCTGTAGTTGGTTTGATCCACTGGTTATCCAGTTTCATCAACATCCAACTTACAAATAGTACTCATAGGTGTATCACTTTCCTTAATACTATCCAAACCAAAACATTTTAAAAGATCCTTTGTATATTTATTTTGATTTAAGATAATTCCATTTTCATTTTGAAAAACATTAAATCCAAGAAAATATTTGAGTTATTCCATTAAACACATTTCAAATTCATTTTTCATACTCTTTGAAAAATCAATACAAAATGCATTTTTAGAAGATCCAAAAATAATATCATCAACAAAGATTTGCACTATCAAAACATCTTTGGAAATTCTTTTGATAAACAGAGTTGGATCAACAATCCCTTTATGAAAACATTTTTAAATAATAAAACAACTAAGTCTATCATACCAAGCTCGTAGAACTTGTTTTAAACCATATAATGCTTTAGCAAGCTTAAAAACTCGATTTGGAAAATATGGATTAGTAAATCCAGGTGGCTGTTAAACAAAAACATCTTAAATTATAAAACCATTTAGAAAAGTACATTTAACATCCATTTGATATAAGTTGAAATTCTAATGAGTAGCATAGGCAATTAGAATCCTAATAGCTTCTAATCACATAACAGGTTCAAAGGTTTCCTCATAGTTGATTCCTTCCTCTTGACTATAACCTTGTGCAACAAGTCTAGCATTGTTTATAACTATATTTCATGATTAATCAACTTTGTTTCTAAAAACCCATTTAGTGTCTATGGTCAAAGTTTTATTAGGTCTGTCATCTAATTCCATGACATTGTTTCTCTCAAATTGATTTAATTCTTCTTGCATAGCCATTACCCAAAATTCATCATTGATTACATCATTGATATTTTTAGGTTCTAACTATGAAAGAAAGGCTTGATGTTCAACCTTATTCCTTAGAGAATCTCTAGTCTATGTCACTCAATCAATATTACCAAAAACATCATCTAAAAGATGATTCTTTATAATCCTAGCTGATCTAGTAATGGTAGGACTAGAAATTTCAGGTTCTTCTGTAGGTTTGGGTTCACCAGATATAAGGCCCAGCCTTAAAAATTACATAATATTGAATTAAATGAATAATTATCATTGAGGATCTTTTCATGGTTTAGAGTTTTAGAGAATTAGGACATAACAATTACATCTCAAAAGATTAGAAAGTAGACACTTCTACTAATTTTCCATAAAATAAAAACTCTTAAAAAGAAACATGTTTAATTACATGTTTTAGATAGCATGACTTTCCCTTGATCACATCCTTGACCCTATTCCACATTAAGTCCTGTGAAAAACATTTCAAAAAAACTTGGGGTGAGCATAAAAAGCTCAGTAAGGGATTCACAAAGAATAAAAACTGTTAGTTTTTCAAAACAACAAGTAAACCCTGTATACTTTATCAAAGTAATAATTTTCACCTTTATGAAGTAGTAAAAAAACTCTTCAATGAAGAAAAGATCATTACTTACCCTTTTGTAACCAAAATATTCCCATAAAACCCATATAAAGAACACATAACATAAAAAGGTAACTTGGGACATAAACATACTTAAATGGAATAACCATACGGTCGACTTCCACACATATTTAATGGAATAGCCATACGGCCTACTTCCATACCCAATGCATTGGAGGTTATAACGTAACCACCCATCCTGGTATTCACGGCACTACCTATCATATGGTTTATCACGTAACCACCCGTAAAATGTCCAAGTACCATTATAAAATCATAAGACAAAAAAATATATAATGGAAAGAAAATATTTCCACACTTTGATCACAATATATCACTTAAATATATTTACATAACAAATCCATTATAAAAACCATTTTCAATAACAAAATACATAAAAGAGTATATGGTATTTATTTCATTTTAAAAAAAATTACGGCTTGTAGAGGAAGCCAAAGACCAAATAATACTCACAGTGGTGGAAAAAGTCATTGTCACCACGTACATTAAAAAAAACATTCCTTTTTGTCGTTTAGTAAAATGATTTGCATAAAAAGATTACTTTTGAATAAAATTAGAATTCAAAAGGGTTTATACACCATATAAAATAAAGTTGTGTATAAAACAAAATATGCCTCAATGAAAGGAGATTGAGACGAAGTCCCTTACAAATACAATATCCTTGGATTAAGGATAAATCAATGACATAATTATGGGTGACAAATGAATTTACAAAATATAAGTGGATATTAAGTGTAAAAAAATAATAGTTCATTCACACATATTCATAGAATGACATAATCAAGGATTACAAGTTTATCCCAAGGAATCAAAATTGGGTTAAGAAGTTCCCTTACAAAAATTCAACAGCCTAACGGCGTCACTTCAAAATTTAGAAAAAGAGTTGATGAGAGAGAAAATGGTATCTCATCACTTGGACATAAAATTTATATAAATAAGTATATATAAGAACATATCCCAACATAATATTATGTGAATTAAAAGACATAACAAAAGAATTCTTTTAAAAAGAGGATGGTGAAAGGTCCCCTTACCGAGTTGGGTAACTTTCGAAACGTACACCCTATGGAAGAAGGGTCATACAATGAAGATGTAAATACCCATAAATGAACATATACTACACAAAGTGTATAATAATGGGCATTACATACACCAATCAATGGAAATAGTGGAAAACGTAGCGTAAATGTCACGGTAATAAAAGTGAGATGAAAAATCCCTTACGAAAACTCGGCAGCCTAACGACGCCACTTAAAACGTCCAAAAATGGATTTATGAGATCAAATAGGGTCTCTCATAATATGAACATAAAAAGTAAAGTATGAGGAATATAAAAGAACATCCCCAAACATAATAAAGATGAGCTTAAAAGAAATGACATAAAAGAGAGTACTTAAAAAGAAAGAGAGAGGTTGGATCCCTTATGAAAATTCGGCAGCCTAACGGTGCCAATCAAAACTTCCAAAATGGATTGATGAGATAAAATAGGGTCTCTCATAATATGAACATAAAAAGTACAGTAGTATTAATATAAAAGAACATCCCAATCATAAGAAATATTAGCTTAAAAGGAATGACATAAAAGAGTGTACTTAAAAAGAAAGAGAGGGGTAGGGTACCTTACCTCAAGTCCGACTTGTCTTGTTCGTTTCTTTATATTCCTGAATAATAAACATTGGCCAATTTATAATTGCTTAAGGTCCTATTTTAAATATTATTATTCACTTCATATCACATGTTATAATGTTATAATAATTGGTTAATAATGTGAGTTCATGTCAGACGTTTTTGTCGATGTTTGGTACATGAGTCAAAAATGAACTTATTTGAAAATCATTGTCCATATAGTTATAAGTAAATCATCTCCATAATAGTATTAATGATTTAAATATCATATATATCCAATAAATATTCATTTTATACTACTCCATAACATTTGGATATAAAAATAAATGAAATGCACCATTCATGGAGACGGTAGGCCATACGTACGCATGAACACTACTTTCATTTCTTTGTCATATTAATGTAATTAAAAATAATTGAAAGGTATATATATTATAATTCCAGTATAATATATATGTTATAAAGGTCACATATTTTCATTAGTTTCATTCCTTATACATTCCATGTATTGCATGAACGAGTCACATCACTTGAGTGGGCGGTAGTCCATACTCCCTCGTATGAAATTATCGCATTTGCACAACATGAAAAGCATAAAGTCATGTTTAAAATATAAAATTTAGAATCATATATTAAACATAAATACCACATATATCATATATAAAATATATTGACATCATAATGGACACCATGAAAGGTGTTAAGAGAATATTGAAAAATCATTGTTTCGTGAGGCAGAAATTCGCCATCCACAGAAACAGTATGTTATTTAACCATTAGACAAAGGTGTGTGTAAGTTTAGCACGAATATTTCACATAAAAATATCTTAGTATATTGAAGATACTGGTGTTGTTACAAAATAAAGTAATAAAAAGAGTTTAGAGGGTTGGAGAAGCAAAATAAAACATAAGAACACAAGAGAGGACACTACCATTAAATCGGGTAACTCTCTTTGATTTGAGCTCAAAGGCTTCCTTGGAAAGGATTATGCCCAAATTGAGGCTTAAATGATAAATATAGGTATTTGGAGAGATGAAATGGTCAGGGGTTTTCCGATCCAAAGTCTTGAGAGGTGTGGGTAAGGTGGTAGAGGTGGGGGCCTTTTATAAGAGAAAAGGAGGGGCACTCTTGGAAAGTTATAAAATATTACTTTATTATAAAATGATTTCCGGATTTTAAAGGACCCAAAAGGATATATTTCAAGGATAAGATGATAAGGTTTAAAAATACACCCATAAAATAAGTTTTTGACAAGTTTAGGTCTTATATTTTACATGATCTTTTCATTTTATTTAAATCGTTAAATAATGTGGTAATCGTTGCATCATCATGGTGTCATAAATAATTTAATTTTTCTAGTGTCTAAAAATTATAAAAAAATATCATGATGTAGGAAATATTTTTATCTTTCTAATTAATATTTATATTCAAATATATTTCTTGTATAACCCCATATACAAATTGTTGTAGTAAAACAACTAATGTTTGTGACATTTTAATTTTAACATTAAAAAAAAGGTATTAATGTCATTTTCCAACCAAAGTGGCTCCATGGGGTCCCCAAGTTGACCAATGGATTTTCTTGGTAGGTCATGACACATCAAATGAGGGTAGTACATGTGTCTAGGTCATTTCATATTATTAAAAAATTATTTTTACCTTAAATTACACTAATTACCTCTAATCGCGATTAATAAACTTAAAAGTTACTATTAACCAAAAAATTATTTTAATCCCATTGAACCACATTTTACTTATTAATGAAAACCATGAATGTCGGATTTTCGAAATTCAAATTACAGAAGTGGTAAAGTTTCATTTAAACGAAAAATCAGTTTCTTTAACTACCACTTAATGGTTTCACTATTCATCAAAAATTGAAGTTTTTCAGAAAATTACCAAAAATTCACCCTAGGCTATATTTGATATTCCGAATTCAAAAATGATGTCTATTTTACAAAATTAAAAACATATAAGTTACATTAATTAATTTAATAATTAATTCCCGCTGTCAGAGAAAATAGCGTGTTTTTATGAAATAATAAGTATCAAAAGATTAACACTAGTTTAAGTCCAATTTCAAGATGAAATTATTTCCAACGACCACTATTGGATTAAATGGTAAAAATATATTATAATTTCACTTTGAAACCAATTCAAAATATAATCTAATAATATAAATAAATTAGATTAAAAAGAGGTTTTTAATTAAAATACAACATTTTTCACTATTCATTAAAAAATGAACATTATCGGAAAAATCCCAAAAATTTACACAAAGTAAATTTTGATGTCCCGATTCTAAAGAAGATTTTTATTTTGTCAAATATAACACATAAAATTTTCAGAAAGTGGATTTAAAAGAGGTTCGTCATCAAAAGGCGGTTAATCGACCTTTAAAAGAATATTAGAAAGTTTACCCATAAAATTGGATTCATTCGAATTTTTAATCCTCTAATATTTATTGTAAAAAGTAAAAATATTTGACAAACATACATAATCATTTTTTAGTTAGTTCCGTTATTTCCCGCCATTACAATGGCTAGGCGTTAACTACCATTTAAAATAATATTATTTTATTATTAGAGTGCAATGTAAGATTTCAAAGGAACTCATTGTCGCGTATTGGTTACGCCATCGAGCATAGCGTCCTCTTTAAATTAATATTAATATTTTATTCACAAATATGGATAAATATGAAAATGTCATATTCTTTATTTACCTGGGGTGTTACATCCTTCCCCCCTTTTGGGAATTGCGTCCTCACAATTTCAAAATTGGGCTTGGAAACTCCATTGAAAGTCCCACATCGGAAAAAGAGTAAATTAAAATAAAGATAGGGAAGTACAAAGGTCACCCGAGTTAACCCATACTAGGATTCCATGTATGAAAACATGGATATGGAAGAAAAAACAAAGGGTCATGTTCTGAGGGAGTGTGATAGAAAACATGTTTAGGAGAAAGTTAACCACCAGAAAATCACAAACTTGTGATGGGTTAAACGGTATTGGATTCCCCAGTAGGAAAATTTAATGGAAAACATTTTTTTAGTTACTTTTCATTGAGGAATTTATTTTTGAGCTTAACTAAAACATAAGGTAACAAACTTACTTGTCATGTTGAATTTCAACTTTTACTAGATTTCTTACATGAACTCATATTTTCTCAAAAAGATTAGTATTTAGGATGACTTGTTTACATAAAGAGAGCTATAATCAACTTCTAGAGAATCACCTAATCCAAAATAGAGAACTATATAATTCCCATGTCATTAGACTTTAACCAAAACCAAAACCAAAAAGGTTAGTACAAGATCAGATAATCCAGAAAAGGATAACCCTTTATAAAAAGAAAATCTATTCTTATTCTCCAAAATTTGTCCAACAAAACCCAAAGTTCAAGGAAGACCATTCGATAAACAATTTGTCCATAAAATTCTTCAAAGTAAACCAAACTAAGATTGAAACCCAAATATTTGAAGGATTTAATCAAATAGTCTTCCAAGGTACAAAATAACACTTATCTCCAAATAACATCAGTTGCTCTTAAAGTATCATATTGAAAAATAATTAACCTAATCACATATCCTCCATGATAGGTTAATAATTTCCATAGATAACCCAAAATAAACTTAATATTAATTCATAATATAATTTAACTAAAAAGAATTAGTCAAACTAACCAGGGACTTCACGTAGTCAAGTGGTAGGTGATAAATACCAGTCGCACATTGGTTGTGGGTTCGATTCCCGCAGCTTTGTCTGACGCGACGGGTTGTCACACGGTCTGTGTGTTGTCATTTTTATAAAACTCCAAAAATAACCCTAACATGTTTTAACCTCAATATTTTCTTTATACCTGTCATTGTCATCCAAATTCATTACGATATCAACATCTTAATTCTTGAAGTCTCATTTCACCACCATAAGATAAAATAAAATGATTCCCAAAATGAATAACAGCATACCTTGATCATGGAGTCCACTCGGTTTCATCTTCATCTTGTTCACGTAGGTAGACGTCCCATGCATTACAACAATGATTTAGAGATCCTTCAAAATCATTTGCTTCCTAAATCCAAATACACCTTGTACAATATGGGTCATATGGGTGTTCACAGAAATTCAGTTTTGGAAAATAATCATGTATGACATATAATTCCAAAACATTTGATAAAACATGATTTCTATAAAATAGTCAGAAAGAATTTGAGTTGAAACTTTCTGTTATTGGTCCTTTTAAAATACCATAAGTATGTGCTGAGAGACTATATTTTAAAAGCAAATATAAGTAGGTTGCGCAAGGGTCTCCTTCCTCAGTACCATTTTTAAAATCATAATATGCTTCAAATTCTTGTGATAAAGTAAAATATTTGAAAATACCTTGATAATATTTTCCTTTCTTGAAAATATGAGAATATTGTGAAAATAGTATTTGTCTAAATACAACCCATGATCCATGATGATAACGAGGTATATTGGAGGTGTTTGATATCTCAAAAAACTGCTTGCAAGTGAGTTGTATGCTAGAAAATGTTTCACAATCATCTGAACATGGATTTGAAATAATTATTGCAAGCATGTCATCAGGAAGAGATAGGAATGTCGTTTGAGATCCTTCTCCTTCCATTCGTAACTGACTTTACTTGACCTGAAAAAAAGTTATAAAATAAGGATTTAACTGAAATAATAGTTATAGGGACTGACCATGTGTCTAAAAAAACTCCTAATCCCTAAAGTTGTCTAAACCGACCTCTGATACCAACTATAAGGCCCAGCCTTAAACCTTACATAATATTGAATTAAATGAATAATTCACATTGAGGATATTTTCATGGTTTAGAGTTTTAGAGAATTTGTATATAACTATTATATCTCAAAAGATTACAAAGTAGACACTTCTACTAAGTTTCCATAAAATAAAAACTCTTAAAAAGAAACATGTTTAGTTCCATGTTTTAGATATCATGACATTCCCTTGATCCCATCATTGACCCTATTTCACATTAAGTTCAGTGAAAAACATTTCAAAAAAACTTGGGGTGACCATAAAAAGATTAATAAGGGATACACAAAGAATGAAAACTGTTAGTTTTTCAAAACAATAAGTAAACCATGTATACTTTATCAAAGTAATAATTTTCACCTTTATGAAGTAGTAAAAAATACTCTTTAATGAATAAAAGATCATTACTTATCCTTTTGTAACCAAAATATTACCATAAAACCCATATAAAGAACACATAACATAAAAAGTTATCTTGGGACATAAATATACTTAAATGGAATAACCATACGGTCGACTTCCACACATACTTAATGGAATAGCCATATGGCTGACTTCCATACCCAATGCATTGGTGGTTATAACGTAACCACTCATCCTGATATTCATGGCACCACCCGTCATATGGTTTATCACGTAACCACCCATAAAATGTCCAAGTACCATTATAAAATCATAAGACCTAAAAAATATATAATGGAAAGAAAACATTTCCACACATTGATCACAATATATCACTTAAATATATTGACATAACAAATACATTATAAAAACCACTTTCAATACCAAAATACATAAAAGATTATATGGTATTAATTTCATTTTAAAAAAATTACGGCTTGTAGAGGAATCCAAAGACCAAATAATACTCGTGGCTGCGGAAAAGGTCATTGTTACCACGTATGTTAAAAGAAACATTCTTTTTTGTCTTTTAGTAAAATTCTTCGTATAAAAAGATTCATTTTGAATAAAATTAGAAGTAAAATGGTTTTATACACCATATAAAATAAAGTTGTGTATAAAACAAAATATGCCTCAATGAAAGCAGATTGAGACGAAGTCCCTTATAAATACGGTATCCTTGGATTAAGAATAAATCAATGACATAATTATGTGTGACAAACGAATTCACAAAATATAAGTGGATATTTAGTGTAAAACAATCAGAGTTTATTAACACATATTCATAGAAAGACATATTCAAGGAGTACAAGTTTATCCCAATCAATCAAAATTTGTTTAAGAAGTTCCCTTGCAAAAATTCGACAGCCTAACGGTGTCACTTCAAAATTCAGAAAAAGAGTTGATGAGAGAGAAAATGGTATCTCATCACTTGGACATAAAATTTATATAAATAAGTATATATAAGAACATATCCCAACATAATAGTATTTTAATTAAAAGGCATAACAAATGAAGTCTTTTAAAAAGAGGAGGGTGAACGCTCCGCTTACCGAGTTGGGTAACTTTCGAAACATACACCCCATGGAAGAAGGGTCATACAATGAAGATGTAAATACCCATAAATGAAATTATACTAAAAAAAGTGTATAATAATGGTAATTACATACACAAATCAATGTAAATAGTGGCAAACGTAGCATAAATGTCACTGGAATAAAAGTGAGATGAAAAATCTCTTACGAACAATCGACAGCCTAACGACGCCACTTAAAACCTCCAAAAATAGAATTTTTGAGAACAAATAGGGTCTCTCATAATATGAACATAATAATTAAAGTATGAGTAATATAAAAAAAACATCCCCAAACATAAGAAAAATGAGCATTAAATAAATGACATAGAAGAGAGTACTTAAAAAGAAAGAGAGAGGTTGGATCCCTTACGAAAATTCGGCAGCCTAACGGCACCAATCAAAACTTCCAAAATGGATTGATGAGATAAAATAGGGTATCTCATTATATGAACATAAAAAGTAAAGTAGTAGTTATATAAAATAACATCCCAATCATAAGAAAGATGAGCATAAAAGAAATGACATAAAAGAGTGTACTTAAAAAGAAAGAGAGGGGTAGGATCCCTTACCTCAAGTCCGACTTGTCTTTTTCGTTTCTTTATATTCCTAAATAATAAAATTTGGTCAATTTATAATTTCTTAAGTATCTCTTTTAAAGATTGTTATTCAGTTCATATCACATGTTATAATGTTGTAATAATTGGTTAATAATGTGAGTTCATATTAGACGTTTTTGTCGATGTTTAGTACATGAGTCAAAAATGAACTTGTTTGAAAATGATTGTCCATGTAGATATAATTAAATCATCTACCGAATAGTATTAATGATTTAGATATCATATATATCCAGTACATATTCATTTTATACTACTCCATAACATTTGTAGATAAAAAGAAATGAAATGCACCGTTCATGGAGACAGTAGGCCGTACGTACGCATGAATGCTAATTTCATTTATTTGTCATATTAATGTAATTAAAAATAATTGAGAGATATATATATTATAATTACATTATAATATATATGTTATATAGTTCACATATGTTCATTAATTTCATTCTTTATACATTCCATGTATTGCATGAACGAGTCACATCACTTGAGGGGATGGTAGTCCACACTTCCTCGTATGAAATTATCGCATTTGCACAACATGAAAATCATAAAGGCATGTTTAAAATATAAAATTTAGAAGAATATAGAAAAAATAAATACCATATATATCATATATTAAATATATTGACATCATAATTTCCACCATGAAAGGTGTTAAGAGAAGATTGAACAATCATCATTTCGTGAGGCAGAAATTCGCCATCCACAGAAACAGTATGTTCTTTAACCATTAGACGAAGGTGTGTGTAAGTGTAGCTATAATACTTCACATAACAACATCCTAGTATATTTAAGATACTGTTTTTGTTACAAAATATAGGAATAAAAAGAGTTTAGAGGGTTGGAGAAGCAAAATAACAAATAAGAACACAAGAGAGGACACTATCTTTAAATCGGGAAACTCTCTTTGATTTGAGCTCAAATGCTTCCTTGGAAAGGATTCTGCCCAAATTGAGGCTTCAAAGATGAAGAGAGGGATGTGGAGAGATGAAATGTTTAGGTTTTGTCTGAGTAAAAGGCTTTATAGGTGTGGGTAAGGTGGTATAGGTGGGGGCCTTTTATAAGAGAAAAGGAGGGGCACTCTTGGAATATTATAAAATATTACATTATTATAAAATGATTTTCGGATTTTAAAGGTCCCAAAAAGAAATATTTCAAGGATAAGGTGATAAGGTTTCTAAATAAACCCATAAAATAAAGTTTTGACAAGTTTAGGTCTTAGATTTTATATTATCTTTTCATTTTATTTAAATCGTTAAATAATGAGGTAATCGTTGCATCATCATGGTGTCATAAATAATTTAATTTATTTAGTGTCTAACAATTATAAAACAAATATCATGACGTAGGAAATCATTTTTGATTTCTAATGAATATTTATAGTCAAAAATATGACTTTTATAACCCCATATAAAAATTGTTTTAGTAAAACAACACATGTTTGTGACATTTTAATTTTAACATTAAATAAAAAGGTATTAATGTAATTTTCCAACCAAAGTGGCTCCATGAGGTCCCCAAGTTGACCCATGGATTGTCGTGGTCGGCCATGACACATACAATGAGGGTAGGACATGTGCCTAGGTCATTTCATATTATTAAAACATTATTTTTACCTTAACTTACACTAATTACCTCTAATGGCGATTAATAAACTTAAAAGTTACTATTCACCAAAAAATTATTTTAATCCCATTGAACCACATTTTACTTCTTAATGAAAACCATGTATGTTGGATTTTTGAAATTAAAATCACAGAAGTGGTAAAGTTTCATTTAAACAAAAAATCAGTTTCTTTAACTATCACTTAGTGGTTTCACTATTCATCTAAAATTGATGTTTTTTAGAAAATTACCAAAAATTCACCCTAGTCTATATTTGATATTCCATATTCAAAAATGATGTCTATTTTAAAAAATTCAAAACATATAAGTTACATTAATTAATTTAATAATTAATTCTCGTTGTCAGAGTAAATAGCATGTTTTTATGAAACAATATGTATCAAAAGATTGACATTAGTTTAAGTCCAATTTCAAGATGAAATTAATTCCAAAGACCACTATTGGATTAAATGGTAAAAATATATTATAATTTAACTTTGAAACCAATTCAAAAGATAATCTAATAATATAAATAAATTATATTAAAAATCGGTTTTGAATTAAAATACAACATTTTTCACTATTAATTAAAAAATGAACATTATCGGAAAAATACCAAAAATTTACACAAAGTAAATTTTGATGTCCCGACTCTGAAGAAGAATTTTATTTTCTCAAATATAACACATAAAATTTTCAAAAAGTGGATTTAAAATAGGTTCTTCATCAAAATGTGGTTAATCTACCTTTTAAAGAATATTAGAATGTTTACGCTTAAAATTGGATTCATTCGCATTTTTAATCCTCTAACATTTATTGTAAAAAGTAAAAATATTTGAAAAACATACATAATAATTTTTTAGTTAGTTACGTTCTTTCCCGCCATTACAATGGCTAGGTATTAACTACCATTTAAAATAATATTATTTTATTATTAGAGTGCAACGTAAGATTTCAAAGGAACTCATTGTCGCGTATTGGGTATGTCATCGAGCATAGTATCCCCTTTAAATTAATATTAATATTTTATTCACAAATATGGATAAATATGAAAATGTCATATTCTTTATTTACCTGGGGTGTTACACCAGAAGCATGTTCTCGAAAATTCCCAGAACTTCTTGGTTTTACAGAAGGTTCATTATTTTTACCATTTAGGTCCAGAATAGACAGATCTTCTTTAAGATTTTCAAGAGAAGACTTAAGTTCATATGGATCTATTTCATCAAATTTAATGTGAACATATTCTTCCACACATTTTGTTCTTTTATTAAAGAATCTATACGATTTACTGGTTATAGAGTAACCTAGAAAGATTCCCTCATCACTTTTAGAAGAAAACATGTCAAGATTATCCTTAGTATTGAGAATAAAGACTTTGCAACCAAAAACATTTAGGTAACTAACTTTGGGATTCTTATTATTCTACAGTTCATAAGGGGTCTTTTTGAGAATAGGTCTAATCAAGACTCTATTGATGATATGATAACAAGTATTTACAGCTTCTTCCCAGAAGTAAATAGGTAGGGCATACTCATTAGCCATATATCTTGCAATTTCCTAAAGGGTTCTATTTATTCTTTATATTACACAATTTTGTTGAGGTGTCCTAGGGGCAGAGAAATTATGATTGTAGCCATTGTGTGAGCAGTATGATTCAAACTCATGATTTTCAAACTCACGCCCATGGTCACTTCTAAGGGACTAAATCTTAAGTCCAATTAGGTTCTCTACAGACATGGGGTATTTCATGAAATAGGAACATGCATCACTTTTTTTAGAAAGAAAGTATACCCAAGTGTATCTAGAAAAGTCATCTACTAAGACATAGACATAGTGCTTTCCATTTAAACTAGAAACTCTAGAAGGTCCAAAAAAATCCATGTGAACTAACTTGAGAGGTTTAGAAGTAGAAAATTCATTCTTTAATTTGAATGAAACTTTATGTTGATTTTTCTTTTGACAGTGAGTACAAACATTGTTTGATTGGAATTTTAGTTGAGGTGGGTCTTTAACAAAAAAATTCTTAGTCAGTTTCTTAAGTGAGTGAACATTGTAGTGTCCTAATCTTCTATGCCATAACCAAGATTCTTTATGAAAAGAATTTAAATAGGTAACCTTTTATTTAGCTAAATAATTCAAATCTACAGCATAATCATTTTCATTTTTTAAGGTAGAAAATACCAAAAGGTTTTTAGAATTAAAAACATGGAAAGAATCATTTTCAAATTTAACATTGAAATAATCATCACACAACTGAGAAATGCATAAAGGGTTGTATTTTAATCCATATAAAAATAATACTTTTGAAATTAAAACTGAATCAGTGTTACCAATCTAGCCTAAGACGATGATTTTTCCTTTTGAATTATCACCAAAGGTGACATGCCCTCCATAAACCTTGATTAATCGTTTCAAACATGTGTAATCTCCAGTCATATGCCTTGAACATCCAATGTCCAATTACCATATCTTCTTACGGGAACTCTTCCAGCATGTATCTTACAAAATAGGTTTAAAAATAAAATTATTTGGTACATATATATTATTGGGTCCAGACAGGTTAGCAAGCAAAATTTTTGGTACCCAGATTTGTCTAATGGGTCTCATATAATCAATATATTCAAAAGATTTTGAAAGATAAACTTTGTTTGATATATAACTATGTGAATATCTAATGTAAGCATATGAATTTCAAAAACTAGAACTAGTAGCATATTGTGCAGATTTAGGATTAAATTTATTCTTAACAACCTGTCTCTGTCCAGGTTGATATCCCAAACCAGTAGTGTACTTTGGTGCCACTTTTTTCCTAGACTTAGTGTAAGAGTGTTCTTTCCATTAATGAACTTCTCCAAATCTGTTCTGATTTTCTCATTGAACAATATTAGTTGAGTATTCTCCTTTAACCGTTGATAGTTATTTTCCTTTTCAACATATAATGCAGATTTGACAGTGCTAGTTAAAGCATACTGTTTCTTTAAGGTTTTATACTCATCCTTCACCTCATTTCAGGTTTCTTCTAGCATATTACAGTATTCAAATAATTCTTCAGTAGACATGTTTTCAAAATCAGAATAATCTCTAGAATAATAAGAATTTAAAGCAAGAGTATCCATTGTTACCTCAGATTTTTTTGTCATGAAACACATATTATATTATTGAGATTTTTCATCCTGATTAGAGTCGGAATAACATGAACTATCTTCTGAGGCACTCCAGGTTACTTTCATTACATTCTTATATTTTTTGTCCTTGTACACATATTTCTTCTTATATATTAATTTTGGAGAGTCATCTTTAATGTGACCTTTCCTTTTGCATTCATAACGCACTATCTCATCATCCTTATCGGCTTTCTTCAAATCTTTCTACCAATTACCTCGTTGATCATACTTACCCTTATAATTTGGTTTTCGGAAAAATTTATTCTTACTATAGAATTTTTTGAATCTCCTGGCTATTTGAGCCATCTCTACATCACAATCAGAATATGAACCTTCAATTGTTGAGCTTTTAGTAGGTATGTGAACCTTATCCTTCTCCTTGCTCTTTGAGGCAGTAGAATTAAATTCCACTAACTTTCTCTTTGGATCATCATCTTCTTCTTTGTTTACCTTTAGTTCTTCTTAATACATCTTTAACTTACCAATGAGTTATTTAACAGGTAGTGAACATATATCACATGATTCTCTTATTGAGACTGATGTGAATCTCCATCTTTCTGGCAGACATCTTAGTATTCTCATTATCTGCTCCTTTGCAGGAACAAATTTCTCATGTGAGCTCATCGTATTAACAATTTCATTGAACATGAGATACATATCAAAAATAGGTTCATCAGGATTTATTTTAAAATTATCATACTTAATTTTTTTGGTATTCAATCTCATTTATTTAACATTGGTTGTTACCTCATGGGAAATAGCTAAAGTATCCCAGATTTCATAAGCAGTTTTATAAGCAGATATTCGATTAAATTCTTCATCAACTAAAGCACAATAAAGGGAATTCACTTCTTTACAATTATTATTTTAATATGTTTTAGTAGGTTCATCCCAAGTAGTTCTTTCAGTTTCTGTAATCTTATACCGAGTCTCTAAAGTAGTCCAGATATCAAATCCCATACATTCTAAATGAATTTTCATTTTCAGTTTCCATTGGGCGTAATTAACACCATTAAAGAAATGTGTCTTGTAGGTAGCAGCACCTTCTAGTCTATTATATATAATTAGATTTTAGAAAATATATTTAAAGAGATAATATTTAGAACTAACATAAATTTATGATCTTTAAGATACAACTAATATCAGAGTTGAAAAACAGAGTGTTTGGAAATCCATTAAAAATAACAAACTCTGATACCAAATGTTGGTCGAAGTTGATATTCCAGAGGGAGGGTGAATTTAGTTTCAATTAAATTTTTTGTTAAAAACATTATAATTAAAATCCCCCAAATTAAATAAAAGTTAAACTGTAGTGAATTTATAAAGATTGTATTTTTTCAATTTGCTTCTCAAGAGATTGATTATTTCTCAGTTAACTCAATCTGAAGATTAATTAACTTTTGAAACAAAATTTCTGGCTAACAAAAGTTATAAAGACTTGCAAGTTTAACTATCATGGTTTCTTTAAGACTGATTTATATTTAATGTACTTTTTAGTGGAATAGAAAATAACTTAAACTAAATATAAAATGCATAACAGATATAACCAATAGGTTCAGTCTCAAGTTGAGACTTAGTCCACTCAAATAGTTTATATAAACTTTGATCCACACCCTGTATCGGGGTTAAAAAAAATTCTCAGACTATCTAGGTCATATGACCTCTACCACAGTTCATTGTGGGAAAAACAAGACAATTGCACACATGCTATATAGGACACACTTGACCTATACCACTGTCCACATTAGGATATAAGTGTATAAGGAAGGATTGAGTGAGGATTTATAAATCCTCCAGTTCAGCATACGAAACAGTGGGTGTCTAAAAATATAGAGCACACACACTGCTCAAAATGTAAATAAATTAAACATAATAGATCTAAACAGATAGATATGATTTTAGAATGCTCTATGTGTTTTGAGTGAAGCTCTGGACTCCTTGGATTAATGCAGATGAGTCTTTGAGTCATTATTTAGAAGTTTTGAAGAAAACAAAGTGTCGTAGTTCTGTTCCTTCACTTATAGTGTAGGTGTTCAGCAAGAGTAAGAGAATATTCATTGTAACACTTGAGCTTCTTCTCTGAAACTTCTTCTTGATGTGTATGAATGTTCTTTGAGTTTTCCACATGTTCTTTTTTTGAATATTAGTTCAGGTGTCACACACTTACATGTGTATTCCTCTCTTCTTTCTTCATAAGCTTGATCTTCATTTTATACCTTGAGCTCCAGAAATGGGAATGATTACCTTTTTAAAGTTACGAGGCACAGTTCCTGAAATTTCAACCACTATCATTAATTAATAGCAAGTGCATTAAAAACATCAAATATGGCCATCACTAAATAAACAAATAGAAATAGAGTATAGAGAAATTGTTACTGATTTCCATCGGTAGCACTTAGTATCAGTGAGCTTGTATCGGTAGATCTTCTTTATCGGTAGATGTTATTCATTATAATGGTAGCTCGCCGGAATCGGTAACTTCTTCTATTAGTAGTTTTTACTCTTTATAAAAGTAGCTCTATGTATTGGAAGCTCGTTATATTGGTAGCTATTATGCATATTTGTGACCTTTCTGTATCGGTGAACATATGTATCAGTGACCCATACCACTGAGATTATAATGGTGGACTTCATAATAGTAGTGGTTATTCTGTATTAGTCGACCTGTGCATACCGGTAGACTTATTCTATTGGTAGCTCAGGTGTAACAATAACTATCTTTATACCTGTGACCTTATCCATATCTGTAGACTTCGGTACCGGTGTACTTATCCTTATCGGTAGATGTGTACCTGAGACCTTTGTATTAGTAGCTTCTTGTATCGGCGGCTCTTGTAGACTTCATCAGTAGGACTGTCTGTCTATATCAGTAACTATTGTGCATACCGGTGGACTTTGTATTTGTATCGGAGGACTTCATATCGGTAGCTTCATGTCTGTATGTTTTTATCAGTAGCTTGTATCAGTAACAATGTACCAGTGACCTTTACTTATCGGTATACTATGTACCGGTGTGTCTGTATCAGTGACTCAACACTTAATATTTATCGGTTCTATGCAAATCATATCTAGATTGCGTCAGTAACATTTCTAAACAACTATAAACATAGATAACCATTGATTAACAAATTCCAATGATCATTTTTATATTTTATCAACTTAATAATATGACTTCATAGATTGAAAGAATAATTATTATAAAGAAAAACATTATTTGGGATTATCAAAACATATTAAAGCATAATTGGGATTATCAAAACAGGTGAGGTCCACAATTTATTTTTTGATTACCGTTTACTCCAAGGGGGAAGAATTCATATTTGGGTTGTGAGTGAATAGTTGAAAAAGTGGGACCACTTCATCTTGATCTGGGGTACCACTACATTTTAGTGACTAGGTATGTTATATGTATAGTAGGTTTTGTGGTTTTATAGTGTTACCAATACCATTATTTATAATAAGGAACCTATGTTTATTTCATGGTTCTAGAAGAGTCTCCCAGAGGTGATGGGGACTCAGGTCAGGTTGAGTACAACAGACCATCAACATATAGATTGAAAGGTGATTCATGATATTAAAATCTTGAATTAAATTTTCTATGACCATGTCTTGGATTTTTGTCGATCATGGAATAATCATCCCTAACAAGTTGAGTTTTTTATAACAATATTTACTAGTTTCTAATCAATGTATATCCCTTTGAGGATTTTTATGGTCTCCCATGATGGTCACCTCTTTGTTGGGCCAAGGTGGGTGAAGACTCTCATATAGGGATGAATATAATTTAGGATAAATTTCTAAGGACATGGGATATACAAAAACATTTGGTTATAGATCATTGTGGATGAATTAGTATGAGGATTTTCTATGGTATCCTTAGGAGTTTTCTTTTTTATGACCGAGGTAACCAAATTATTTCTCCTCAGCTGGCTCACCGTAATCTCAAAAACAAGTAAAGATTTCTATGAGACATGTTGGCCCATTTTTTATTCACTATTATACTTAGTAAGGTTTCTTATATTTTGGAATTTCTAGTTTAGTTGGTAAGTATTCATGATTTGTTTCACATATCCATGACTAGGATGTACCATTTTGATCCCTATCACATTTTGAGTGGGAAGGAAATCGAGTTGGAGCCATATTTTATTTGTAGAGAAACTAGTGGTGATCATTGAATCATAGGTGAACTTCTTGCATGGGATGTTTATTTGGATGGTTATAATATTTTTTTGACATTAATCATATTATTAGGAGACCAGGCAGAGCGATTTCTTGATGGGGGGTTAATATCCTCAACTATTTCCGAAAACCGTTCATCCACATGAAATATTATATTGGAGAGTTTATAACATCACCTTACCCTATTTCTTTTAATTTTCAACACACTTTTCATTTCACATTCTCTTTCCGTGTGTTTTTTGAATTTAAAAAAATTGATATAATTTTTTGAGGAAAATTCTCTAACATTTGGGGATGAATATTGGTAGGAATTAATGGAGTCCAGATTAAAATTTGTAAAATGATTTAGAGAATATCAATTTCAATCAGTGTTGACCTGGGGGATTTATCAAAGAATTTAAAAAAATATTACCTCTATAATATTTCACATTGTTAAAGGGTTACATGATATGAATATATTTACAGGATGATTCCATTAACAGGTTCAGAGCATGAATTGTTTACAAGACGTGATACTTGTTTACATCATGTAATGTTTTATTAGAGTAATTTTTAATACGAGGAAACATTTCATTCTACATATCTTAAAATAATGTAATTCACATCATGGGAGGTTTTTTCATGTTTTGGATTTTTGGATTTTTGGTTTTAACCATGCTTCATATCTGAATTTATTTTCATTCAACTACAGCCTTCACTCTTAAAACCTTTGAGCTCTATTAGTGGATTTTAGCGATCCATGTTCTTTCCTAATAATTTTCTTTAGTGATTTATTATCTTTTTTGTTTCACTACATCTCCTTAGTTATTTTATCTATCTTCTGCATTATTATCATTGGTCACAATAGTTCCATTCTAATATGTTTTCGGATATGTTGATATATTGGTATTGATTTCCTTTATCCTTTCAGATCCATTGGGGGATATTCCTTCCCAGGAAGACTGTTATGTTGGTTGTGGTGTGTTGTGGGGGTTCCATGAGGTATAGGTAGTTTTATCTTCTCTAGTAACCATTTCTCTTTTTCTAATTGATTTTGAGACATAAGGATTGATTCTAGGGTCTCTATTGTTTTCTTTTAATTTATCTATATCGGTGGATACTATTATGGGTGTGTGTGACTAGATTTTGACGTAGGTGGTTTCTTATCCTACCTAAGTTGGATGAATTGTATTTATGTAGTTCAAAAACATTTTTATAAATGAATAGGAATGATTAAATTGTGTGTATGGAAATTAGTTTTAGAGAAATAATGGATTTCCCATGTTTTTTTAATGAATTGGTATTTATGAGTTATTTTGAAATGTATATTTATGAAATTGTCTTAAAATCATGTATTTGAAGAAACAGGATGAAAATGCAGGATTTCGGAATTCGTGTGAAATTAGATCATTTTTGTAATATTATAACTCGTCTATTTATACAATTACAGGGTTCACTCATGTGGTGTTTCTCTACTCCCTATGAATATTGTTCTATGGACTTATAGACATGTTGGGTGGTTCAATTTATATTATGTTCATCTAATATGTAGACTCAATTAATATTGAATGATTATTGATGCATGATATTGTCAATGTTTGGGTACCAGGGTCCTATCTAACCTAAACTAATGTGGATATGGGTGTGATGTTACTTATTCTTTGGTTTTTTCTGATTTGGTTTTGATATGATATATGAAACATGATTTTCATTGACAACATTGATATGTGAGATAATCATTGAAATTATTTTACAAAGATTATTTTAAATTTTGGAAAGGGTAATTATTTTACATTTATTTAAATATAAAAACTATATAATTGATTATCATTATTTTTTAAGAATTTATCTCTTCTTTGATTTTCGTAAAAAAGACATGATATGGAACACCTAAGTGGGGTCCAAAGAAGTCTATTTAGCTCACCACTTGCACACCTCCTCAGTTGTGCATAGAACTAGTTATTTCTTTTGATACCAAGAAATGAAAGTCACCAATGAGATACTAGGATGTTTTCTATATGCCATGATTGGGTATAAGGTGGTGAGATGGTGGGAGGTTTCCCATGAAATCACATGGAGAAGATGCTTCAATTTTTTACCTTTTCTATTGAACTTTTACTATGGATGTTTTTTAGATATTTTTTAGATGTATCACTATTATTTTATCATTTTGTATGGTATATATATCATGTTTTGTTTTTGTTACGTCTCTTTTCTTCATACATATATGACATGTTGTTTTATTTAGTTTCTTAGAAGCCATTAACTCTAGTGGTTGTTGATTCCTGGGTTCAAGTCATGATCCCTTAGGGATTTGGAGTGCCCTTTGGTTATGTGTTGGTTTTGTTTGGATAGAAAATTGAGAAGGTATTTTTCATGACCAGACCTATGAGGTCCCTCCTAGAAAGCTAAAGGATGATCTTCAACTACCCCCAATCCCTCCTCGGTATTCCCTAGGAAGGGCAAAAGCATAGAATGTCATAAAAAAGGGATACCATTACCTAAAATCACATGTTATAATGCACCAAACCATCTCACTGAAGATGTAATGATAAATAAAAATTAAAATAAAATAACATGTAGAGTACAAACTATGATTATAAAAAACTACAAGAAATAAAATTGATTAAAACAACATAATATGAAAAGTAAAAATTATAAATACAATCCAAGCTAGTATTGTTGTACCAGACATAATATAATTGGAAAACAATAAATGTTTTGGGATCCCATATATTAATCTGTAAGCTCTGACCACCATATGTGGTCAATTTCACTCGATTATCCCTATGCTTTTCTAAAATAACCATTTACATGTACTCAATACTCATAAGACATTTCATGTATAAGAAAATGACATTTATAGATGAGTATACACATACCCAATAGGACACCTCAAAAATTGATAATGTATTGATATAAGAAATGATATATGTATTCACCTCATCCAAAAGAATGAGGAAAATGAAGCCCCGCGAAATAGATATATATATGATCATATAATACATCCAGTTGAGAAAGAAAAGTGATCTCTATCTCAAAACCAATACAAATATGACAAATCTTCACCAGGTCTAAAAGGACATCATACATTCCCATTATCACCCATCATTATCCAAAGATGTATCTCTATGGAGGACACACACCTCACTACTATGAAACATCATCAAAGTGGTAAAAATCTCTATGTAAATAAGGGATACCTCAGTGCATCCTCGGGGTACCACTCCATATATGGAGGAACCTCACTCTATTCCATCAGGGGTACACATATTTTGGTAAATGAACCACTAACTAGTCTGTTAGGTGGTACCACTCAGTATATGGAAGACTTACACCCTAGTCTGTTAGGGGGTACCCCTTTGTAGATAGAGAAAATTATCCCCAGTTCTTCTAGGGGTATAACTATGTAGATAGAGGACCCATACACCATTACCTCAAGGGGGTACTAAAAAGCATATAGAGGGCCTAAACCCTAGTCTATTAGGGTGTACCACTCATTATATATGGGACCCACATCCTAGTCTTCTAGGGAGGTGTAACGACCCAAAATTTCATTAATGGAAAATCCCTCTTGATCCAGTTAAATGTTTCTTTATGAAAAATGTTTTTATATGATATCAAATTTTATTTAGTTTTACTTTAAGATTTGTGACCATTACTTTTATAGCCGTTGAACAGTGATCATCTGGGTAGTTTAAATATAAGGCTTTAACGAACCAATTTTCTACTCAGACAAAGGAAGCGATGGCCTCATCCAGTAGAATTGCCCCTTACGAAGCCCATTTGTCAGAGCTCGGAAAAGAGGTGGCGTCTTTGGGCTTTTCCCTTGACCAAGACCAAGCTGATCTTCACCAATTCAATCTCGAACGTGATCTTCTACGGGAAAAATGGAAGTTTATAGAGATTACCACTCGAGTGATGTTATCCGAGCAACCCCAAGAGTCTGTCACCATCGCACACCTTACCCTTAGGTCTTATGCGGCTATTTTAAGGTGTTATGTAACAAATAAGTAGAACCATGTTCATGTACATTATTTTTTTTGTATATAATAATGAATATAATTTCTAGTCATTTTTGATACATTGTAATTAGTTTTTTTAAAGTACAAATGGTGTTTTTAGTTATTATTTAATTAAGAATTATATTTTATTAAACAAAAGGATTTTTGAATTAAATAATATTTTAATAAAATATTATTATTAATATTAAATTAATTTTTATTAAATATAAATGATCTTATAATTTTATGAATGCAATTAAAATTTTTATTAAGGTTTGAAAGCAATTTCTGTCAAAACCCGTGAATTCTTTTTTAAATGTCGGTTTTTATTTTATAAGTGAAAATTCACATATTTAGAAAATTATTTAGATAAAATAAATATTATTTTTGGAATCAGGATGTCGAAATTATCCAACGGTGATTTTTTCATAATTTTCTGAGACAGTCAAATTTTTGGGTAAAAATTAAATACCATTTAAATATATAATGTGTTTTATGACATCATAGTGACCCAATGGTGATGTAATAAAATACCATAATCCTTATGTTCGGCCAATATATGTTTTATAACTAAAATAATGAGGTTTTGGGTTTCTTTGACTCACTTTTCAAAGCATTAATGGAGCCCTCAAGACTTATTCAACACTTTGCCTTTTTAAATTAATTTCCATGGGAGTGTGACTCACCTCCACATAAGCAACCCTAATTTTTTAGTAAGTTCGGACCTTGGACTTGTAAAATATTTTTTTCCTCTTTCCGTTTCCAGAAACCATGGTCAAATATCATGGGATGGTTTGTGGGTTGGATTATTTTAATATAAGGGGTCCCAAACCTAAATAATAAAGAATTCTCTCACCTTTCCTATATAAACCCACCCAAGCTCCCACTTCCTCCTCACTCAAAGCCCTTTAAGTTCGTCCAACCTCTGCCCTACTCTCTCTAGAATCCTCTCAAGGTTTCCCAAGCTCCCAAGAAGCCTCTGACAAGCCTCTCTCTAGCCTTTGGAATCACACTTCCAAGTAAGGGGTTTTCTTCCTTTCTCATTTTTTTGTCAATTTTCTTTAAGTTGTATTTCCCTTTTTATTTCAATTATGAATGTTGGGGCATGGTTTCTCACCTCCCCCATACTGTCCTCTTATTGTTTGAATTATGGGAGAACCCTTTCTCTCTCATTAAATGCCTCCCATGTACACCCGTTACTATGCCGAAATTCCGAAAGGAACTTCTCTCTCTTCTTTTACATTCAAGCAATACTTTTGTATCGTGAATCTAAATTCCATTTCTATTGTTGGTACATGTATATATATGATCTCCTTACTGTCCATTACATGTAAATATGTTGAGTAACCCCTTTCTCTCTCATCAACCTTTTTTATGAATTCTTATGTCACGTCGTTACGCTGCCGAAATCGCACCGATTTTCTAAGCCAATGTCTTTGTGTAGTGAATACCATGCCCATTTCTCCATCAAGGGTATTCACCTTTATGCACATTTACATATTGATTATAAAGTTTCATGTATGAATCCACATTCCTTTATCGTGGAAGAAATTATTATGTTTTATGAATCCATGTTTTATGATTCATGTGGCACACTTATGCATGAAATGAAATGTTTAAGAAGGGTGCGCCCTTTATAGCGCTCCAATGCATTGGGTAAAGTATAGTATCATGATATGTCTTGTGAAATGAGTGTTTACTCATACTAATTCAAGTGCAACGAGGGTTTACTCGTGCTTCAAGTTCAATGATGGTTTACTCATGCTCCATGTGCAATGAGCCTTGGCTCATGCTAATTCAATGTTAAGTGTTGTTGCCACATTTCCATGTTATGATTATCATGCTTTATCATGCCTTTATGTTCATGTTTCTATTATGATCTATTGATATTCCTATTGCCTAACATGTATTTCACTCCTCATGTTATTCATTGTTTACTCCCTTACTGGGCTTTATATCTCACCCTTTTCTTATGCATGTCCTCAGGTTATCCCATGCAATGCTAAGTACGAAGGAATGTAGTGGTCGTGTAAAGGAAGTTTTCAATAAAGATGTTGTATTTCAAGTTTAAAGTTTTTATGTAATGATCCTAAGCCCCAAAGACACTAAACCTCTCGATCTTCTTTGTTGGATCAAGTGAAGTTTTATGTAATAAAGCATGTTTAAGTTGTAATAAAAAGCAGGGTTGTCATAGTTGGTATCAGAGGATAGGTTTAGTTATTTTTGGGATTACGAAACCCTAGTAAAGCCTTAGATACAAGACTAAGCATAATAAAAACATCTCTAAGTTTTCGTAAATACTAAGTAAGTGGTTTATCAAACAAATACATCCATGTCTGGATACGAGCAGGTAGAGGCGGCTCTAGCACAGATGTATCCTAGGGGTAAAACCCAAAAACACCGCTTTGAGCTAGACTCGAACGGGAACTGGTGCACGACAACGGGCCTTGCTGCACTCTTGGTTACGACACTCCCGGGGGATATGTTTTGATAAATTCACAATCTTAGTATGAACCCTTATTAAGGGAAAAATGCCCCTAAGAATATATGTTAGAAGGTAGATCATGAAAATCCTGGATTGAATCCTATAGACTCATGAGTTAAAGAGATTAAAGTTTATTTATAAGTCATCAACTTTTGTCTGTGGATTACCCTTTATGTGTTACCCCTAACTTTCCTTTTATTCCAGCCAATGGCCAGTAATAGGAGAACTCGGGCTAACAACCGTTGTGAAGATCAGTGTGATGATTGTACTTATGAGATGCCCAATCCAATGGGAGTGGGAATCGCGAACTTTGTCATGCTTCTCTCTCAGCTAACTCAAGTTTTGAATAGAAACACTGGTCAAGAGGAACGTTCAACCCCCCCTAAGAATGAACAAGTCGCTATTGAAAGCTTCATGAGACAAATGCCTCCTACTTTTAGTGGATCATCTGATCCCACTTTTGCTAAACAATGGATCAACTCCATTGAAAAGATATTCTCCATCCTCCAATTCTCTGAAAAAGAGAAGGTTCTCCTGGCGGCTTATCATATGGAGGGTGAATCTGATCAATGGTGGACATTGATCAAAAATACGAAGCCTGAGGAGGAGATCGAGGCTTTGGAATGGAAGGTATTCTGGAAGATGTTTTTCGATAAATATTTTCCACGCACCCTCCGTCTTAATATGGAAAGGGACTTCCTTTCCCTCAAACAGAAAGATGAAGAATCTGTGGGAGCGTACGAGGCAAACTTCACAAGGCTTGCACGATACGCTTCCGGCTTCGTCGTTACCCCTGAATGCAAGGTTGACCGCTTCTTTGGTGGGCTGAAGCCTAGCTTGCGGAAAGCATTAGCGATCCATGACTTTGACAACTATGAGGAAATTGTCCGATGTGCCCTCAAGGTTGAAATAGAGATCGGAGAATCACAGGGGTATCATGGGGACAAGAAGCGGAAGGTGGACTTCAATGCTGGTGGTCCGATGGATAAATCCAACGGTGCTAAGAAATTCCAGCACCCCACTTGCCAAAAGTGTGGAATGAATCACCCTGGAAATTGCCTTAGGGGGACAAGAAAATGCTTCAAGTGTGGAAGAGAAGGGCACCTAGCTGTTAACTGTCAGCAAGAAGGACCCGCGGCTGCGACAGAGGAGAGGAACGCTCCGTTCGAACCTCAATGCGTTGTTCAATGCTTCAAATGCAAAGAACCGAGTCATTTTGCGAATCAGTGCCCTAATCCAAGGGTTATCGGAGGCAATCAACAACCTCCAAGACAGAAAGGAAGAGCTTTTGCCATCACTTCTGCCGAAGTGAACCCCGACAATGAAGTGGTGACAGGTACGCTAGTTATTCATTCAAGAATAGCGAACTTACTTTTTGATTCAGGTTCTACGCATTCATTTATATCTCAAAAGTTTAGTAGAATAATCCCTGCACCACCACAAATCATGGAAGTAAAGATGTCGGTGAGTACGGCAAATGGGGCAATCATTGCATCCCATGAGTATAAGTCCTCCCCTGTTATAATCTGTGGATTGAATTTCCCGGCGAACCTCATCATACTCCCTTTGGTTGAATTTGATGCAATTCTTGGCATGGATTGGCTTTCCTTATATAGAGCCAACATAAATTGTCGGGAGAGGGAAATCACACTCCATATGGAGAATCGACCCCCGATTCTTTACAAGTGTCAGGAGGAAGATGAATCTCCTTTAGCTCCATAATCTCAAGCATGGATATTACTGTCTTATGAGCACGCATATCTGGCACAGATGATTAAGTCCAAGGAAGAAACCACCCTTGAAGAAATGCCTATTGTGAGGGAATTCGCTGAAGTATTTCCCGAGGAACTTCCTGGTCTTCCTCCAAGAAGAGATGTTGAGTTCTCAATTAAACTTATACCTGGGGCGCTACCAATATCCAAGACTCCATATAGAATGGCTGTGGTTGAGCTTGAAGAACTGAAGAAACAACTACAGGAGAATCTGGACAAAGGGTTTATATGCCCAAGTGCATCACCATGGGGTGCACCAGTCCTCTTCTTCAAGAAGAAGGATGGGTCAATGCGGCTTTGCATCGATTATCGTGAACTTAACAAAATCACGATAAAGAACAAGTATCCTCTCCCAAGAATCAATGACTTGTTTGATCAGCTGCATGGAGCACAATACTTCTCCAAGGTCAACTTGCGGTCGGGATATTATCAAGTAAGGGTGAAGAAGGAAGATATCCCCAAGACTGCTTTTCGTACAAGGTACTGGCACTATGAATTCATAGTAATGCCTTTCGGACTCACTAATGCTCCAGAAATATTCATGGACTTGATGAATAGAGTCTTTAGAGATTACCTAGACAAATTTGTGGTAGTCTTTATAGATGATATTCTAATATACTCCAAAACCAAGGAGGACCATGAGGAGCATTTAAAAACTGTACTAGAGACTTTGCGTAAGGAGAAGCTCTATGCAAAGTATAGCAAGTGTGAGTTTTGGTTGAAGGAAGTCTCATTCTTGGGTCATATCATCACAAGCAATGGGATATCTGTGGACCCCTCCAAAACAGATGCAATTGAGGGATGGCTGAGGCCAACATCGGTAACTGATATCCATATCTTCTTGGGGTTAACTGGATATTATCGACGATTTGTGAGAAATTTCCCACGATTGTACAACCCTCTTACCAAGCTAACTCGAAAGGGAGTAAAGTTTGCTTGGAGTGATGAATGCGAAGAAAGCATAAAGGAGTTGAAAAGGAGGCTTATCACTGCACCCATGCTCACTTTACCCACAAGTGGGGAGATTTTTGTGGTATTTAGTGATGCTTCGAAGAAGGGCTTAGGATGTGTGCTGATGCAGAATGATAAAGTGATATCCTATGCTCAAGGCAGTTGAAAATCCATGAGAGAAACTATCCAACGCATGATCTGGAGTTGGCGGCGGTGATCTTTGCCTTGAAAATCTGGCAGCATTATCTCTATGGAGAGAAATGTGAGATATATACTGACCACAAGAGTCTTAAATATATATTCACACAGAAAGAGCTTAATATGCGCCAGAGAATATGGATAGAGCTCAACAAGGATTATGACTGTTCAATACATTACCACCCTGGGAAGGCGAACAAGGTGGCGGATGCCCTAAGTAGAAAGGATCCAGCAATTATATCAATGATGAGAATTGAGAAGGATCAAATCTTCTTAGACTTGATGAAGATGGACGTGGGAATCATAAAGAAGGGAACATCATCAATCCTTTCACAAATGATTGCTCAACCATCTCTTTTGGAAAGGTTAAAGGATGCTCAAAAGGATGATGCAGGAATCCAAGAAAAAGTGGAAGCTATCAAAAAGGGGAAATCCTTAGAGTTTAATGTTAATGAAGAAGGAATTGTGCGGTTTGGGAAAAGACTATGTGTTCCATCAAGTTCGGAGCTGAAGAAGGAACTTTTGGATGATGCACATAGTTCAAATTTCTCTATTCACCCAGGGAGCACAAAGATAAATCGAGATCTCCGAGAAAACTTTTGGTGGGATAATATGAAGAAGGAGATTGCTGAATATACATCAAAGTGCCTGGTGTGTCAGCAAGTGAAGGCAGAGAGGCAGAAGTCTAAGGGGATGATGCAACCATTGCCCATACCAGAATGGAAATGGGAGAACATCACCATGGACTTCGTCACTGGACTTCCAAGGACATCCAAAGGAAACAATGCAATCTGGGTTGTTGTGGATCGTCTTACAAAGACTGCACACTTCATTGCTATTCGAGAGGATTTCTCTTTGGATCAACTGGCACGGATATATATCAGGGAACTGGTACGGTTACATGGAGTACCACTATCTATTGTGTCGGACCGAGATCCAAGATTTACCTCTAAGTTTTGGAAGAGTCTTCAACATGCTCTGAATACTGAACTGAACTTCAGTGCGGCCTATCATCCTCAAACTGATGGCCAATCCGAGCGGACTATCCAAACACTTGAGGATATGTTGAGAGCGTGCTCAATGGACTTTAAAGGAGGATGGGATCAACATCTTCCTCTGGTTGAGTTCTCTTATAATAATAGTTTCCACTCGAGAATCCAAATGGCACCATATGAAGCCCTATATGGGAAAAGGTGTAGAACACCGGCATGTTGGGATGAGGTTGGTGAACGTAAGCTGCTTGGACCAGAAATGGTCGAAGAAATGGTGGAGAAGGTGAAAACCATTCAGCAGCATATCAAGGCAGCCCAGAGTCGACAGAAGAGTTATGCAGATAATCGTCGACGGGACCTTGAGTTTAAAGTCGGAGACATGGTGTTTTTATGCATATCTCCGTGGAAGAAGGTCATGAGGTTTGGAAATAATGGGAAGTTAAGTCCAAGGTACATCGGCCCCTTCGAGATTCTTGATCGTGTTGGGGCTGTGGCCTATCGACTAGCACTTCCACCTACTATGGCCAAGGTGCATGATGTCTTCCATGTATCCCTCTTAAGGAAGTACATACCAGACCCTTCACATGTACTCTCTTCCGAGGTGGTACAATTAGAAGACGATCTTTCTTATGAGGAGCAACTAGTGAAGATCTTAGATCGTAGAGAAAAAGTTCTACGAAATAAGACAATGCCCCTCGTCAAGGTGTTGTGGAGAAACCACAAGTTTGAAGAAGCAACATGGGAGTCGGAGAATATGATGAAGCTAAGTTACCCACATTTGTTTTAGTGTGGGAAAAGGAAAATTTCGAGGGCGAAATTTCTTAAAGGGGGAATGTTGTAACGACCCAAAATTTCATTAATGGAAAATCCCTCTTGATCCAGTTAAATGTTTCTTTATGAAAAATGTTTTTATAAGAAATCAACTTTTTTTAGTTTTACTTTAAGATTTGTGACCGTTACTTTTATAGCTGTTGAACAGTGATCATCTTGGTAGTTTAAATATAAGGCTTTAACGAACCAATTTTCTACTCAGACAAAGGAAGCGATGGCCTCACCCAGTAGAATTTCCCCTTACGAAGCCCATTTGTTGGAGCTCGGAAAAGAGGTGGCGTCTTTGGGCTTTTCCCTTGACCAAGCCCAAGCTAAGCTTCACCAAGTCATGCTCGAACGTGATCGTCTATGGGAAAAATGGATGTTGATAGAGATTACCACTCGAGCGATGTTATCCGAGCAACCTCAAGAGTCTGTCACCATCGCACACCTTACCCTTAGGTCTTATGCGGCTATTTTAAGGGGTTATGTAACAAATAAGTAGCACCATGTTCATGTACATTATTTTTTTTGTATATAATAATGAATATAATTTCTAGTCATTTTTGATACATTGTAATTAGTTTTTTAAAGTACAAATGGTGTTTTTAGTTATTATTTAATTAAGAATTATATTTTATTAAATTAAAGTATTTTTGAATTAAATAATATTTTAATAAAATATTATTATTAATATTAAATTAATTTTTATTAAATATAAATGATCTTATAATTTTATGAATGCAATTAAAATTTTTATTAAGGTTTGAAAGCCATTTCTGTCAAAACCCGTGAATTTTTTTTTAAATGTCGGTTTTTATTTTAAAAGTGAAAATTCACATATTTAGAAAATTATTTAGATAAAATAAATATAATTTTTGGAATCAGGACGTCGAAATTATCCAACGGTGATTTTTTCATAATTTTCTGAGACAGTCAAATTTTTGGGTAAAAATTAAATACCATTTAAATATATAATGTGTTTTATGACATCATAATGACCCAATGGTGATTTAATAAAATACCATAATCCTTATGTTCGGCCAATATATGTTTTATCATTAAAATAATGAGGTTTTGGGTTTGTTTGACTCAATTTTCAAAGCATTAATGGAGCCCTCAAGACTTATTCAACACTTTGCCTTTTTAAATTAATTTCCATGGGAGTGTGACTCACCTCCACATAAGCAACCCTAATTTTTTAATAAGTTCGGACCTTGGACTTGTAAAATATTTTTTTCCACTTTCCTTTTCCAGAAACCATGGGCAAATACCATGGGATGGTTTGTGGTTTGGATTATTTTAATATAAGGGGTCCCAAACCTAAATAATAAAGAATTCTCTCACCTTTCCTATATAAACCCACCCAAGCTGCCACTTCCTCCTCACTCAAAGCCCTTTAAGTTCGTCCAACCTCTTCCCTACTCTCTCTAGAATCCTCTCAAGGTTCCCCATGCTCCCAAGAAGCCTCTCACAAGCCTCTCTCTAGCCTTTGGAATCACACTTCCAAGTAAGGGGTTTTCTTCCTTTCTCATTTTTTTGTCAATTTTCTTTAAGTTGTATTTCCCTTTTTATTTCAATTATGAATGTTTGGGCATGGTTTCTCACCTCCCCCATACTGTCCTCTTATTTTTTTAATGATGGGAGAACCCTTTCTCTCTCATTAAATGCCTCCCATGTACACCCGTTACTATGCCGAAATTCCGAAAGGAACTTCTCTCTCTTCTTTTACATTCAAGCAATACTTTTGTATCATGAATCTAAATTCCATTTATATTGTTGGGACATGTGTATATATGATCTACTTACTGTCCATTACATGTAAATATGATGAGGAACCCCTTTCTCTTTCATCAACCTTTTTTATGAATTCTTATGTCACGCCGTTACGCTGCAGAAATCGCACCGATTTTCTAAGCCAATGTCTTTGTGTAGTGAATACCATGCCCATTTCTCCATCAAGGTTATTCACCTTTATGCACATTTACATATTTATTATAAAGTTTCATGTATGAATTACACATTCCTTTATCATGGAAGAAATGATTATGTTTTATGAATCCATGTTTTATGATCCATCTGGCACACTTATGCATGAAATGAAATGTTTAAGAAGGGTGCGCCCTTTATAGCGCTCCAATGCATTGGGTAAAGTATAGTATCATGATACGTCATGTGCAATGAGTGTTTACTCATGCTAATTCAAGTGCAACGAGGGTTTACTCGTGCTTCAAGTGCAACGAGGGTTTACTCATGCTCCATGTGCAATGAGCCTTGGCTCATGCTAATTCAATGTTATGTGTTGTTGCCACATTTCCATGTTATGATTATCATGCTTTATCATGCCTTTATGTTCATGTTTCTATTATGATCTATTGATATGCCTATTTCCTAACATGTATTTCACTCCTCATGTTATTCATTGTTTACTCCCTTACTGGGCTTTATAGCTCACCCTTTTCTTATGCATGTCCTCAGGTTATCCCATGCAATGCTAAGTACGAAGGAATGTAGAGGTCATGTAAAGGATGTTTTTAATAAAGATGTTGTATTTCAAGTTTAAAGTTTTTATGTAATGATCCTAATCCCCAAAGACACTAAACCTCTCGATCTTCTTTGTTGGATCAAGTGAAGTTTTATGTAATAAAGCATGTTTAAGTTGTAATAAAAAGCAGGGTTGTCATAGGAGGTACCATTCAGTTTTCAAATAACCCATTCCCTAGTGCATCTAGGGTGTGCCACATAGTAGATAGAGGATCCATAACATATTCCTACAAGGGTTACCACTTATAATGTAGTGTACCCACACCCTTGTCTATAAGGGGTAACACTCCATCCTCTGTATGATGATCTTACCTGATCATTTCAATCATCAATAATCAACTAAATTTTTTAAAACATATTAATTCATAGGAAATAATAGAAAATAATTAAAAATTCCAACATCATGTTCTACTTGTAAAAACACTCAGGATCAGATACTCAAGAACCAAATTTTCTGAAAAAATGAATGATATATGAGAATTATAAGATGCATATTAAATTAGAAAACATGTAAGGGTCTCGAGATGGAACGTGTCCTTGCTTTAGTTTCTAGAAGTGAAACTATCTATTCAGTGGATATTTTTCTTTCCCGTGTACCCCCCATCACACATGTGTACTCCTAGAGTACAAAACTTGTATGGAAAAAATATGGATGAATTCATGAGGTTCGTTGTCATTCACACATGCTAAAATTTTAATCCACTTATGTTTTGTCACAAATATCCTTGAATGGATGAATGTATTACACCATTTTGATCCTCATTAATAAACACTTGTTATAGGATATTCAATTTCCTAAAACAAATACTTGGTGAGAAAAATGGTTTTAACTATATCATGCTTTAATGGTGTTTCATGGGCCCATTCTACATGTCCTAATTAAATATCCATCATTTGTATTGAAATAAAAAAACTCAATGTTAGGGTCGTGATATAGTAGATGTTTCAATAATCATATACTGTATGAATATTATAGAGTGTTATTTAGTTTCCACAACAACAAAAATAATATTATCATTTTTTATAATGATAATATAAAAATTTAATCAAATAACCAAGGAAGGAATTCCACACATAAATCATCCTCCCCATTCCATGGGAATTCAAGAGGTTTCACAACTCTATGTCCATGACCTCTCTCCTCACATAAAAATTTTGTACTTTATTATTGTTATTATTTAAACATATAATGCTTATAACTCATTCACATGGAAACATGTCACAGACCCCCATCCATTAATCAATCCCCAACCCCTCTTACCAATCAACATGCCTCACATAATGTTTATGTTTTAATTGATTAATCCTTTTTATAATATATTTAAAAAATTAATATCCTTATTTTTCCTTTGAAAAAAGAAAAATTAATCATTTTTAACCCTAACATTTAAAATTTATGCGGAAACACAATCTAGGAAAACTATAAATCTTATCGTGTTACATTATTAAGTCATTCACACACTCTAGGACTATCTAGTGGCCCTAAAACCTCTGAGACACCATTATACAATTTATAAATCATTTCCACGATGAGAGGGATCCATCATGAGACCCCGTGCATGACCTCTCCTCAAAACAGATCATGTCATAATGAATATCTTTACTGTGTTTCAATTGGTAAAATAGTAATCGCCAATCTAAACCCAAACCATCTACGATCACCCGTCATTCTCTTTGAATATTAATTTTTATCATGAACTCATAGTAAGGAAATGATCTATCTCACAAATGGGTGAATAGATAATGAATGGTACTCCTAGTTATCATCGAATCACTAAGTAATCGATTATTGATGAATAACACCAATAATGGCGTAAGAATGGCACATAATAAAAATTTAATCTGCCAGTGGAAAATTTTTCTTGGTCACTGATAATAAATATTATATAAAAGGGGTTGATATCATGTGAAATAAAATATGAGTTTTAATAGATCAATATAATCAATAAATTATAGGGATTATGCAATGAATAATTATCACATATCAAAATCCGATAAAATATATGCACACTACTTTAATAAAAAGGGATAAAAAACAATTTTTGAGCCCTACCATGATTATCGATCAATTATCAGTGAAGAACGCATCCACTAGTGATGAAGATGGTTTTCCAACTCTGTTCATTATTATTCTCTAGATTATCTGATATTTTTTCATCCATCACTCTCTCATCCCTATCTGATAAAGAATTACGGTCTCCTCATTCAATTAGCTATTAAAAGGGTGATGCATACAGACAATGTAAATCATTCATAAAATGTTATGTATAAATAATTTTTTATTAGGTCATTTAATAAAACAAAGAAACAAATTAAATATGTATTTTAATTAGACATACCATCCATCCACTACCTTAGATGGACATCTGATGCTAACCAATCTTTGGTCACACCAAGAACAAATATCACATTAATAACTCAAATGTGGTATATAATTTCCTTTTCAGGACTCCATTTGGATGATATTCCATTATTTATAAAATAATTTGTGCACGTGATATATATATATATATAATATTTTTATAAAATAAATTCTAGGATCAATAGGCCTCATAATGGGGAAACATTTTAGTTCATGTCTCAAAAATTATTTCTTATTATATTTGAATGTATTCTAAATCAAAAATAGAGAAACCAAATTATTCCCATATTCAAATATTTTCATAAAAACCCACAAACTATGCATTATTTTGGGGATACAAATATCTGAATTGGGGCTACCAATCCCACGAGTTACCCCAATTGTTTCTTCTGATTCCAAACAACATGCACCCTTAGAAAACACCTTCCCATGAAGGATCTATCTCTGTAAGTTATCAACGTTGATGTATCCTATAAAGTTGAAACACCACCCACATAGCTTATATTACCCAGTTAATATCCTACAATACTTCATGAACATATCTACTCAATTATGATATGTGTATAACATAATAAACCCATACTATTGAGGTTATAATGTTAAGTGGTACATAACATTTCTAACATGACACGTCAGGGGGGAAAATTACATATGACACATAGAGGTAGCATTCAATCCTGGCGAAATATTTGAGATCCTTGAAATGCCGACATATCTTAGAATATAATACCACCTCATAAATATCCAAAGGTCACTATAATTAGTCCACAATTGAATCTATATGTCTTCTAATCAGTCCTCACCTGCTGATGTATACAATGTAGCCCTTTCACAACCATCATAAGCACCAATCTGCGGTATCTCTTAATCTCTAAACCGAAATCTAAGTGTATATGTGTACCATCATAAAATAATAACATGAACCAACACACAAATGGTTATAGATCCAACTTATAAGTCATACGAACACTATTTGGATGTTCAACAAGCCAAATGGAATCACCACGAACTCCATGAAAGCATAATGACACTAGTGAGCCTTTCATGGTACACCAAACTCCAGAAACATGAGCTAGTGATATCCTCTCATAAGAGAATAATATGATAATGAATATCCCCCAAACCACTATTTTATAAAATCAATTATTCTCATGATTTTATACTCTTCCTGACATATCATATTTCAAGTGACACCAACTCAAACCCAACCACAAGCACTCATTTGTCTCTCATGATAATAACCCTGGTCTTCCCACTTGAACACACTAGGTCATAGGAAACCCTTTTTTTATAATCTATTAAATAAATATTTAGTTTTTAAATCTTATTGGCTTTTATCTCATATAATGTTTTGAAAAATCAGGGGTAATCCCGCATTCATATATTTCTAGAAACCTAACTTTTTTGGTGATGAACCCTTCATGTCCCTAGTAATGTCCCTAAAATACTCCACCAAAATGGTTTGAAAACATAGGATCATAAAATCGATTTATCCAAATGTATTAATATCTATCTCTTATTAATTAAGTTGTAAACTCTTACACATGAGCATATCATGCATTTTCCACAACCATGCCTACTGGAAGGAGGAAAAATCCATACAGAAAAGGTGAAAACACCACCATACTCACTGGTGGAAATAATGATATTGGTTTCAAGGGAACTATTCCATAATGAGTAAAACATCAAATATTATCATAGACACTATGAAGATATTTCACATGAAGCACTCTCTCTATCCTCCCAATGTTAGGTCAAACTATTAGTTGAAGCTTGTGAACATTGATCCTCCAGGAAGGATCCTAAAAGATACGTTTCAAGAAAAAATTATACACATTTATAACTTGGTATCAAACTATGGATATTATTATGTGTAAATTTCCACATAACTATATGTGAAAAATTATATTAGGGAAGTGAAGACATACATCACACCTTAAAATGAACTCAAAGTCTCTATGAGCTCATACATCCAAGAACCCATAAATCAATTTTCATCTTATTTACCATAATTATGGATTTCAATGACACATGTTCCCATTATAATATCCAAAAAAACAATTAATTAAAATCATCCAAAACACCTCAACACTATTCTCTTTTTGTGACACTAACTCATCTAAACAGGTTTCAGATCACATATCAAGAACACGTCTTTGTGGGGGAATTTTCCCTCTTATATGAATGTAAAAATTCACATAGAAAATCACCAACATTGGGATATATAAATTCCCTATTTCTCACTTAAATAGATTAAAAAAAATAGAAAAATTAATGCTTACACCCATGTCTAACTCTACTTTAACAAAAATATAATGAACACAAATCATTGCTCAAAAAATTCTTGGATCCTCTAGTTAAAGCACCTCCAATGCCTGTGGCAATCCATGATTTTGACAACCATCTTTCTAAGACATGAGTATTATACATTGGGGTAGTTGTGGTATTAGAAAACCAAATTTCCATCAACCTACAACTAATCCCCTACTCCTCCATCGTGTTCATCTCCCAACAAACCTCCTTGATCTAAATTCTACCTCTTTGGAGTTTCATCGACTACCTCTCTAGATGTTTCGTTATTAAGACAATCCCTCTTGTGAAATCTATACAAATTAAAATATTATCAAGGATAATGCCTTGGTGTACTGAGTTATCCTCATGGTTCCATGAATGATGGTGCGTCATATGATTATACCTGCATCGCACACCTACTATGGTTTGGTATTTCTAATCCTACATCCCAGGAGATCCTTTCCTCGATACCTAATGAAAAAGGATGAAACCCTGGACATCATCATTCAACAATAAAAGGTCTACCCATGACTCATTACATCACACTATGTCCACTTGAACCATCGATGGTGGGTTAATAAATTGATCAAAATAAGAAAGATCCACCAATTGACCATCTTTATGAAAGTAGTCCCCATTTCTAAACTCCTTCAGAGAGGTTTCACCACTCATCTGGTCATAATATAAACCATTTTAGGAAAACCTCATTGTCTATCATTGTGAAAACCCCCAAATGATTCAAGATTTACAATAGTCAATGATCATTTCAATGTGGGAAGGTGATTCAACATGGACAGTTAAAGATCTCAATCATCTATGATGAAAGAAACAGTGTTCTCTTCAACCAATTTCTTTATAGAAGGAGTTAAAAAGTATTTAATTAGTGACATGGTGAATGGATACATTAGATACTACAGTAAAACTGGGTTTGTTACCTGAAATCTATGCTCAAGAAGATTTCACATTGTTTCCCTATATTTCCTACCAAACCTCATAAGAGGAAAAAACTACAAACATCGACTTGAATTCAAAACATATCTCATACCAATCTTTCATGACACAACCCATTGATGTTCACCTAGATAGGGGAAGGCTAAGCCAAAAATACCATAATACTATATTTATAAGTCTAGGGTGGGAAACATATTCTAAAAGGAATAACTAAAATTGGATACCATTTTCTAAAGTACATGTATGTACGCACACAACAATCTACATGGATTGGTATAGAGGAAAAAAATAAAATAAACTATCATCTAGAGTAATAATCTTTAAGGTAAAAACCTCTAGGGAAAAAATTAGTATGATTGGATAATCTGAAAAGTATCCTAAAATAATAAACACCCACTTATAAATGATGTCTCAACCTGACAACAATTGGAAAATAATGAATGTTGAGGGTTCGTGGATCCTGGTCTATAATCCCCGACCACCATAAGTTGTCAAATTCACCAAGTTATACCTATAGTTCACTGAAATAATCTGTGATATTTATTTTTTCTTCACAATACAGATCACATTTTGAACAATTCCATATATGGGTGAGTTTATAGATACAATGTAGGACACCCTGATTGCTGAAGAGGGAGAAATAGAATCCTTAATAGAAGTAGGCAAGTCATCCCAAAGAAAGAGGAACGTGGAACCTGAAAAAATAGATATATATTCTCATATATGAATCCAAGAGGAGATATAACCGGATCCCTATCCCAAATTACAACCCTATAAAATGAATATGACATCAGTTACAAAATTTAATAAATAATTCCTATCATGTCATGTGTTAGTCTGAAGAAGTAACCATATGGAAGACACACTCCTTTACACTATTCTGTATAGTAAAGTAGGAATAAATATTCATGTAGAGGACCCACACCCTAGTGAATTGGGGGGTCCACTATTTAAGTAGAAGACCCATGCCCAAATCCATATGGCTTATCACTCATTGGTTTGAGGACCTAAGACATAGTCCATCCTTGGTATACCACAGAGTAGAGAGAGGATTCATAACCTAGTCCATAATGGGATACCACTCAGTAGATAGAGGACCCACTCTCTAGTCTTTCAGGGGTTAGGCTACCACTGAGTATATAGAGGATCCATTCTATAGTCAATTAGCAGTATGAATCAATATATATAGGTCCACCACCCTAGTCCATCAAAATGTACCACCTAATAGATAGAGTAAATTAACCCTAATCTATCGGGGAGTGGTGTACCACTTAGTAAATAAGCCCCCATGACCTATTATTTTGGGGTAAAATCATATACAGAGGACCCATTCCCTAATCCTTAATTGGGATACAACTTAGTAGATAGAAAATTGACTCCCCAGTCTATCTAGTGGTGATACAACTTAGTAACTAGAGGCCATGTTCCCATGTTTCTGAGCAGGGGGTTGTACCACTCCATCCTCTCTCTGATGATCTTTTATGGTCACTACCATCTTCGATCATCCTATAAAGAAGCATCATCAAAAAAATTATATTGTATATCAAAATTATTTATGAAGTACAACATCAAATTTTATATTAAATAAAACATTGTATACGATACTTATAGGAAAAATCTAATTTCAAATGAAGGATTTATGGGAGGTAAAATATTCATAACAAAGTACATTGTGCATAAGGGGTTAAAAGAGCATGAGGTTCCACTAATCAACATGGTCGTGTAGCTAGATGTTAATTGGTATTGGGACATACTGGTATACCCCTAGACATGACCGTATACTCCCAATATACATAATGTTTCTAGACAAAATCACGACGAACAAAAAAATCATGTCATCAGTTTAATGGGATAAAACATCAAACCATTGATATGTCTTTGTAAATAGACATGAATAGTAAAAACAATAACACCATTGTGATCCTCATGAAAAAATACTTTGTATATGACATTAAAATGTCCAAATTAGATAGTTGGTCTAAAAAATACATTTTACCAAATCACACATGAATTTTGTTTCCTGGTCTCAAGCCATTGGTCTAAAAAAATATCCAAAAATAGTATTCAAATGAACTTATAGTAGTTAGGGCCATGAAGACATGGATTTTTTATCAATCAAATACTATACGATTTCATTATGATATTAATTATACTCCATAATAGTAGTAGTAATATTTTTTTTTTATAATATTATAATGAAAATTTATTAAAATTTTCAATAGTGGAATGAAACAAAAAAATATTCCTCCACATACCAAGTGAATACAAGAGGCACCCCAAATCCAATTTCATACATTATATCAATATATAATAATGCCTTATTCTTATTTTTTATTATTTTTGAAAAGAAACAAATAATTAAAAATCATTAAGATGGAAATTGGCCACACTCACCCATCATTAAATTATGCCTATCAAACACTCACGAATCAACCTAGATCACATAAATTCCACATTTTAATTTATTATTCCTAGTTATATTTTATTTATTAAAATAACGGTCCTCTAAATTATCCAGGTATAGTAAGACAAAATTTACTATAACCCTAAAAATTACAAATCAAATTCCACAAAAATTCATGCAAACTGCACCATTGATGTCGAATCATATCCATACCTAACCCAAGAGCTCTGTTACTCTGGAGTGAACCTTACACATTCATGACACCATGAAACCATATCTCCATCAATCCCACAGTAAGATACATCCCCCATCAAAATCCACATATGGAATCCACCCAAAAATGATATTGTTGCACCACACATCGCTACTACACATCATCCAGGAAAACTAGGATGACTGATTTGATGGAAATCCATCTTTGATAGCCCATAATTATTTTTTACATCCATTGCAAACAAACAGATGAGATTATTAGTTGATCCATGTGAGAAATGAAGAAAAACCAATTAATGGTATTCTTGGATATTGTCGAATCATAGGTCAACCAATTACAAATATCAAACTTGAAGAATAAAGGATAAAAGGAACATAACATAGAGTGAATTAATAATTGGACAACATTTGATACCAATTGATCATAAATTGGGGATTTCCTAGTGTGATAAAATGTGAAACAGGGGATAAGTATTACAGGATCAAGATAATAAATAATATATGGATCTCATGTGATGTGGAACTATCTCAAATAAAAGTCCGATAAAATCCATGCTCAATAATTTTATAAAATGGTAAAAAGACACTAATTTATAAAACCGGTCCCAAATATTCTAGATCATTAGTGAAGAAGTAATCTTATAGAAATGAACATGATGATCTGGTTTCATTTTTCTTTCCTCACACAATTATCCTCCATCCAATCATCCTTCATTCTATGCTCACAATCCACCAATGAATAATGTTATCCTCCTCTACATAGATATAGATGGATTATGTTAATATCCATTGTAATTATACTATAATATGGTATTTATAGTTTATTTAAGTGATTTAATTTAATAAAAAAATACAATTTCTTTAATGTAACATACTCCCCCACAGTTTCCTTAACTGGACATCTGGCGTTGACCAAACTTAAGTTACGTCTGCAGTGTGCCCCACATTATAAAATCAATGGTGGTATTATATTTCCAATTTGAGACTCTATTTGAGATATATACCATTATTTATGAAATGATGAACTCATGTGATATAAAATATAACTTATATTTTTATAAAATTAATTCTAGGATCACAAGGCCTCAAAATCACACACTATTTTATCTATTTACTATAAAAATATTTTATAATATTTTTCAATATCATATAAGAAAAATAGTCTATGTATTAGCCAGGATAGGTACATCATATAAATATTTATATTTTAAAATTAAAACAACGTGTTTATGATATTAGGGAATTCATAAGATCTTATAATGGTAAAAATTCTATTTTTATGGTTAATCTTTCATCAATAATTATTTTACATTTTTTCATGATTTAAAAATAATTTATGAATGATTTTTCTATTGATGTTCATTTATTGAGTAGGTAAATGATTATTTTGATCTCAAATTTATATAAAGTGAAAATCAAAATTTCATTGTGTGTATCAATGAATTTAAGATGGAAAAAGGGTTATATTATATTAATATCCCTCACTAATGTTGTTTTATCTTCCTAGGTTTTTATATATTATTAAAAGGTATTATGTATGAGTAGGAATTATAATTATGTGTAGCTGAGAATAAAAGAAAATATACATTAATAGAAAAGTGTATCATGAATGAAACATGAATATGAACATAAATATTAGTTTTCTTAGAAGTAATGGAAAATGAGTGAAGGTTTCTATATTTTTATGTGAGGGAGTTTCTTAATACTATAAAACTATATTCCAAAATTTCCTCAAAATATATGAAACTGAATCCCGGATTATTAATCATGTAATTATGGGTTTTATATTTTTTTTTGCGTTAAATGTAACACCCTTGGATATAATGGATTTTTGTTCAAGAAACTAAATTTAAATTATATCATGAAAATAATATTATTTTCATTCACATAAAACCATATTAACCTAGTGCAATTCAACAGTGGGATTGCATGTGTTTAACATGACATCATGTTTTAAGAAAAACCTTGATATATTGTTAATATTATTATTCAAGCATGCCCATTATGACCTTTATAATAAATATATTGATATGAATAATAATAAATACATTTAAAATATTATTTATAATATTTTTATATAAATAAAACATATAGATAAAAAATTACTCAATTTTCATAAAAATATTTCAATAATTAAAAAAATAAATTACAACAAGAAAATATTTTTGGAAATAAAACATATGTGAAAAATGATAAAATTTAATTTTCATTTTTTCTAAAAAATAATATTCTAAAATAAAATACATTTTTTAAAACATCACGTAAAATTTTCTTAGGGTGGTTTTCTTGGTATTTGTTTGTAAAGGTTCATTTTTTTATGAATATTGAAAAATATAGAATTTTTTTTAAAAACATATTTTTCATTTTTCTATTAATAATGTAACATTATATTTTAATTTTTTTTGTAAAATTAGTTCATCTATACATCCATTAATCCAATATAGTTAATTTTAATCAATTACATATTGAATGTTAATATTAAAACTCTGTAAACATGTGAACATTATCACATTAAATATTATTTTCATGTTGAGTCATGGGATTAATATTAAATTAAATATTTTCACATTTGTGAATTAAATTTATTAAAATGTATACCATATATATAATCAGATTAATTTCTATTATCTAATGAGGTCATCTTAATTATTTTACCAAAATATATAGTAAAAATAGTAAAAATCCTTTATCAGAGTTAAGGTAACAACGTTTCCACCAGATGGTTAAACTAAAAGGATATAGATTAAAAATAATTAAAAACTAGTAAAATAACCATTAGAGAAAAAATTTGACAACATCACTAATTGGATATATAATGGTCCATTATTGGGCCCTTGTTACATAATAAATGGGGGATGAATTTTTTCATTTGGATATTTATATTTGTGCCATTAACCTCATTATAAAATCCGATGACTATCATCTCTTTTTTACACATTAATACCTTTTTAATTTAATAAAATCCCCTCAAAAATAACTTCCCAGCATTCAGACTCTTATAATAGATGCATTTGGTTGAAAATAAATGCCTTAAAGGTAGGCTTTTCATTTTAACATACAGAGGATACCCGACATTGTGGTAATGTTCATAAATGAGATATTTTGTAAAATTTATTCCTCCACACACATAAATTAAAATTATAAAATGATGAAATAGTAAAAAACTATGTTTAATATAATTACACATTTTTATGTAAAGGTATTTTCTTTTAACCATCTCTACATCCATCAAATGGGTTACGAAATCATTGTTCGGGTTTACAACAAGCTACTACCTCATGAACTGATGTCATTGATTTTTCCATTACCACATCTCAACAATAGATATAATGATGGATTTATTATTTAAATATGATATAAATTATATTATTATACCAATGCAATTAGTATATCACAGTTAACATCATGGTCTGTTTTTTGAATATAATAATGTCGATCATGTGTACGGAGAAATACTGCACCGTAAAGAGATTTTTTTCGATCATGAAATGCATGGAAGGTAATAAGGATGATTTAGTGAAAATATGTGATATAAATTATGTAAAAAATTATAATTTAAATATAATATATCATTTAAAATTCTTTCATTCAATCCAATAATAAAATGGAAACAATGTTCACACATATGTTTGATTTACCATCCCTATGAACATTTTATTTCATTATCAATCACTAAATATTAACTATTAATATAAATAATTATATGTTGAATATATGTTATTTTTATACAGGAAAAATATTATGGAGATGATGGAATCTTAACATATTTCAGATGAAAAAAATTAACAAATGCAATTTATATGAAAAACATACGGTTATCACTAGAAATATAACATTAACATGGAATTATTAGTAAATATTTAATGAATGGTTATATGAAAATAAAATACAGTATGATATATTAAAATATTTTTCATTAATAGATTTATAATAAAATTATAGTTATCATACATGATGTTTTAATGTGTACGATGGAATTCAAGACCTATGGTAATTGTTTTATATCTAAATTTTCCATTTTTCGAGACATAAATTATGCTATGCGACTGTATTCTTTCAAAATGTGTATATACAGCCCATTTGAAATGTAAAATAATAATTATATTAATCCTCATGATATTAGATGTTCCATTTTATTTTATTTCTTCAGGGGGATTATGATTAGGTGCTACCAATTTGTTAATGAGTTCATGTTACAATGACACCATTTATATTATTTATTTTTTATTAGGTTATTCATGATAAAATTTAATGATCTATCTCTCAATAAAATCATTAATTTTATTCTATCTTAGTTATTCAGTATATTTCAATGTAAATTAACCATTTTCCACTTTTTACATAATATAATTTATAAAATGTTCTCATGAAAATCCAAATTTATTGCACTCTTTGGAGAGAAATCCATTTTCCTCCAACGCCATTATATCAAAAAAAATTAAAAAATATTTTATTATTTTCATTTTATTTTTTTGAAATTTTTTAACCAATTTTTTGATTTTTACAAAAATAATTTAATGGGATCGTTTATTTCATTTTACAAATATATTCATCTTTAATTTACTAAATCTTTGATAGGAATCATTATAATGAATAATATTACATGAAAAAAACATCCCATTGTCATTAACATTATTTTCATTGAATCTTCCTTTATACGTTTTCATGGTTATTAACAAATAAAAATATTTTCCAATGGTATTTTCATTTTTAAAAGTGTTTTCCAAATGAGAAAGAATATTTTCCTCAAGATATTTATTAACAATCTATAAAAATAATTTCCCATATATGATTTCATTTGCTGATGTTACTTATGACTAACTAGGGATATGGTCCAAGGATATAATTTTTAATCCTTGTCGATTTTTTTTCATTTTTGATGGAACAATTTTTTAAAATATAGATTCTCTTCTGCAGGTTATGCCAGTCTTTTGAGTCAACCTTGAATACTGTGATGGTATAAGGAGTTAACCAATTTCACTATGTTATCCATTTAAATGATCCTTGGAAAACATGGAAATGATTTTTTATGCTTATGTGTATGCCACAAATATATGAATAATGGAAAAGTTATTATACCTCTCTTGATATTTGATTTCATCCTCCAATATTTATTCTATGACTCAAGAATATGATCTTTTATATGTAGGGAATAGTTGGAGAATTTCATTCTCATGTTCTGACACCTTTTTCATAAAGTTATAGTTATAATTTTACCATGTTTACCCATATTGATAACTTGATATCACTCTATCTTATATTTCATTTACCCTAGTTAATAAGAAATATATTATGTATGATATATATAAGAAGTATGTTATTTATTAAGATCATTGTTCAAGATTATGTTGTGTACCTATAGAATAGTTGTATAGTTTTCCATGTTTCTAAAGACACTAAACAATTATGTTCCTTCAGCTTGTGTTTTTGTAATGTAATGAATATTCATCAAAATGATATAATGTCTTGGTATAATAAGCCCATGTTTCTATAGTTTTTATCATCTGATGGGTTTAGTTAACCTTTATAAACTATAATTGGATAACAATATTGAGATCCATAAATATATTTCTATGGATATGTCTATGGATGAGTAAAATTATAGGAAAATATAATTTAATTTTGGTAAATGATAGAGCAAGTAGTTTCCATGAAATTACATCCTTTTATAGAAACTACAAGTACATGTCGAATTGGAATAGAGGTAAATAAGGGTAATAAATTCAAAATAGTGCAATGATAATGACACAATCATCACCTAGTGAATAACAAAATGCATTACTTCATGCCTGTTTTGACATAGCATAGGGATACAAATTGAAAATTTACAAAAATATTACAAACCAACATGAATGATTTAAAAATATTACGACCAATAAGGACATATTATAAACCTAAGATTTCATATATTTATTAATGTGTCATGATTTAGACATCATGTATGTTTTTTTCCTAATTATGTGGTTCCCCCAATTGATTATTATTTCATACACTATGTATTTTGTGTTTAGTCAATTCATGGAGCCACAAGTAATATATTTAATTTGGAGTGTGATGTATAATGAAATGAATATCCTCTTATGAATCCGTAAATTATAGGATATGGAATGAAAAATCCTAGTTTTATGCTCACACAACTTTCTTAAGCTATGAATCATGTTGAACATCTAAATGAACAAAGGAGGGAAAAATATTATTTTGATTCATTTTTGAGGAAATGTACTCCTTATTTTTTTTGGAATTTTAATCCAATATATGATGAAGAATGTATAAACACCAATTAAAAGTTACTTTATATTATCCAGTGATTGGAGAATGAAAAATTCATTTTTGATTTGTACTGGTTGGAAGGTGAAGCGAATAAATGAATGACTCATATTTAGAAGATGAAGAAAAATGTTGAAATTGAATCAATGAATTGGGATAGGTTTGAGAAAGTATTTTTTCAATAATTAAATTCGTTATATTCTTCATATGAATTTTTATAAGTATTTCCTTAAGCTAAAAAATGTATAATGAAATTTTCATTTTGTATGATGAAAATTTTACAAGGCATTTGATATATGTTTCAGGTATTATCATCCTTCCAAAAATTAGGGCTAGTCATTTCATCAGTGTCATTAAATCAATCCTATGAAGGGCATTAGACATAATATAATTTCAATGTTACGAAGATGTTCTCAATTTACTATCATGGTTGATGTGGAGTATGAAGTTACATACCAATATCATAGTTTAAATGAGATAATTAAAAGGGAGTTAAAAGGAAAATATAAGAAACATGGGGAGAATAAAAAAATATTTATTTATGATCAATGTGTTGAAGAAGCATGGATTATCTTTTATTAATGGTACTAGTAAATGTTTTATGAGTGAAAAGAAAGATAATTGTGATATTTTTTTCCCAAATTGATGGGATGTTTTTATCTAAATATGAAAATAGAGATAAAGATATAGATAATGCACCAACCAAACTCTAATGTGAAAAATACATGGAGTACATGAATTATGATAAATAATTCCAAATTCCATAGGATAATTATGATTATCAATTTCAATATCCTATTTTGCTGAGCGAAAATGGGATATCTTTTGAGATCACTTTTTTAAGAGGAGTTGGACAACAAAATGGTGATAGGATAACATACCATCCACTCTGGAACTGCTAATCACCTATTTGACTTTGGATTTAACTATTATTTTATATCTAACTCATTTTATTATGGTTTCAATATACAACCCAAATTATTACATGTAGAATTATAAGAGGAAAACCCTAGTGATGAGATTAATTAATCTCAAGTTAATGATTCATATATGATTAACATTGGCTAGAATGTATTTCCTAATTTTTTTGGTCATTAGTCCTTATGTTGAATTTGATATTATATTCATAATTGATTTAATTTCTCAAAAACTACCACATCAATTGTAGATGAATAGAATACATGTTTGATATTCTCAAAAATATGATTGTATTTTATTGTGATGATATGTATGAACTTCCTTATAGTTTAGATCCATAATGTTGGTTTTATTTCCTATTCTGTAGGGGTGTTTATCTTAGATGATTAAAGAGAAAATCAGCATCGATGATTTTCCTATTGTGTAGGAATCCATTGATGTCTTTCCTAAAGAGTTCCATATCCTTCCACCAAAACCTAATATTGAGTTTCCAATGGAATTTATACCCGGTGCAACACTAATTTAAATGACTCCCTCGAGAATGGACATGATTGAGTTGTTGGAATTGAATAAGAAACTATAGGAAACCTCTGAAATGGTATTAAATTGGCCATGTCTGTCAACATGGTCCTCACCAATTCTTTTCTAAAATGAATTATGGATCAATGAAAATCTAAATTTATTATTAGGAGTCAAACAAGATTATGGTTAAGGAATAGTTTCATCTTCCCAATGTTGATGAATTGCTTGACTAGCTTCATGGAGCTCTATAGAGACCTAGTTTTTTTTCATAATAAGACTTTGTAATATTTCTAATTATTATTCAGATTCAAGTACTAAGACAGTGTGTGATTATGAGGACCTTTGTTCTGAGAAATAATTTTATGAAAATATTAAACATTTTTTATATTATGTATGCACATTTAGTTAAATAAAATGGGATAACTCTTAAATGGTTAATTAGATTAGAAATTCAAGACAACAGTTGGGTCCAGAATGTTTGGTATCCCCTAAGAACGACATAAAATGAGTCAGTGGGAGACGTTTAGACCCCTAACTCATTGAAAGTATGTTAAATGGATGAATTAAATTATTAATTTATCCATTTAATTCCTCAAACCTGAATAACTCACACACGGGGGCTCCGGTGAGAAATATGAGACCACCGTTGATTTCATAGTGTAGGTTTTACCCTAGGTATGGTATAACCTTTGTCGGTGTCAGGAGGATGGTTTACGTGGCATCGTCAATGATTAATTAAATAATTAAATAAATGTTTATTTAATTATATGCTTAATTTCTGTTATCCTAATGAGAGGTTAAAAATTCATAGTTAAGAGATCTTGGTATCATAATACTATTTTTTGAATGATGACAACCACCCACTCCTCTTCTTCTCATTAACGAATGACGAGGAAGCCTTGGATCCAGACGGATTGAAGCATGAAAAACAAAACATCTTTTTCTCATCATTGAGAAAGTGTGATCTTCATCAACTTTGAATGAATCCAATCTAGGTAAGATTTATTTTTTTGGATTCCTTACCCAGATTTAATTTTAATGATGAATGTGAATTAAATTTTTTTGAATTAATTAATTTTCGGATTGAAAAAAAATTTGTTGAAATAATTTCTTCTTATTTATCTTGAAATTTAAATTATTGAAGTATGATAAATATTTATTTATCAATTACTCATGTACTTGATTCTCAGCGATGATGGAAAAACAAACATGATCATCGGTCCACACATAGACAATGATCTTTTCCTATTCATTTTTCACACATTCATCTCATGTTCTTCATCACTAAATAATTAAGCTCATCAAGAACTAAATGTTTCTTTGAGTGTGAAATACGAATGCAGAGATATCGAAACAAGGATAATAGATATGCACTTGCCGCTTCATTCCGAGTTTGATCGAAGCTGGAATGGCACACAAAAGGATTCTGTAGCATGGGTCTAGTAAGGGTTTCATCGGTTCAAGGCAACAGTTCTGGTGAGGCGAGAAAGAGACCACATCGGCTGGGTGAGGTGCCTCTGGTGGCATTCGAGGTCGCCCTGATGATTCGGGCAACATGGTATAGTGGGCCGATGTGATCAGGGAGGTCCATTAGAGTGAGGTTCGAGTGGTAGGGTCTGGTGGTAGGCAGTCGGAAATGGTGCGGCGAGTGATCGACTGTGGTGGCGACTGATCCAGTAGAGGAGGTGGCCGCGTGATTAAAGGGATGTTGGCTAGGGTTTAACAAAAAAAGAGGAATAATATTAATGGATGAAAAATGGTTATAAAAAAGATATAATAAATGAAAAGTAAAAAAAGGGATAAGGAATCTGAGGGGTGTGCTAGCCATGCATGAAGAAGGGAGGTCGTGACCCCCTTTTACTTTTTAGATAATTTTATGATTAAAATAATAAAATGAAAAGAATGAGAAAGGGAAATGATGGTGATTGAGTCTGGCGCACAACAAGGGGGATTTTGGTGCATGGATTGTATTTAAAATTTATTATAAATAAATAAATAAATAAGTAATAATAATAAAAAAATATTTTTATTATTACTTTAATTTATATAACACAATTTTTTCCATAACTCCTCTATGAAACATCAGTTTGACGAACTGTTAATGGTAGAGCAATCCTGGTAGTAAGACAGCCAATTCAAATCCATTATTGATTATTAAATTATTGTTCCTAGCTTGGGTCCATGAAATTCCTAATAATAATCATATTATTATTGTTGTGTAATCCTGTATATGTCAGAACTCTTCTATAGGACATTGGATTGGAGAGACATTAGTAGTATTGTGACCCTGATATTGAGGTGGACTTTTCATGTCCAATTTCAGGTGTTTAAATCAAGATCAAGGTGTGGGCCCCCTGAAGCCTGGTTCGCACACATTATGGAGAAATGAATCTTTTTCTTCGGGTATCCATTTTGGTCAATTTAGGAGTCCATATCGTGTGTGTTTCTATGAAGATTGCAATGGTGTGATCCTTGTAATTTGTACCATGACCAAGGCATTGGCCCCATGGGATTCCTTGAGAATATTAAAAAACCATATAAATTTTCCATTGAATTTCAATTTAGGATGAATGAATACTAGATCTTGGGCATTTTTCTCCAATGATCGCAACAGTGTGATCTATTTGGTTAACCGGTGTTGTTTGGGGAGGTCTGCGAGTAAAAGTATGTTTTCTCCCTTCGGTTTAACAATGAGTAATGAGCGCTTTCCAACATTTTTTCCTAGAGATTTCATGTGCTCTGGGAGTACACTAACATTCCTAGGGGTAATTGACTTGTAGTTTAGTGCCCGAGTATGGATAGGTAAAATACCAAGTGAAGAGGTGGGGCCACTTGATTTGTGGGCCCCACACCCACTATGTACCACTTTACGAACCTTCTATCTCTGATATATGTTTATTTTAAACTCAAACTTTGGAATGTTTTTATCATATCCTGAATGTTTCTTTTTGGGTAGAATGTGATGGTGCCTTCTGTAGTGGATACTAAGATTCGATGTGAGATGTTTTGGGTGTGATGCCTATCTAGGGTGGCACCTGATGACTGCATTGTTATTTTTACAAGAGGTACCATTCCATAGGGAAGATCAGAGTTTCTCGATGATTTTTTTGAGAGGTACCATCCAGTAAGTATGAATAGTGTTCCTCACTGCTTTTTGAGAGGTACCATCCATCAGGGATGACTAGTGCTGTTCTGGGATAACCCTCTCACCAGTACATGTAGTGTTGTTCCTGAGAAGATACCAGGCTGACCCAGAGAGTTGTCCCTAAAGAGATACTAGGCTAACCTAGAGTGTAGTTCCTGAGTAGATATCGGGATGAACTAGAGTGAATTTCCTAGGAGATACCAAGATGACCAAGTGTGTAGTCCCCGAGGAGATATCAGGCTAAAACTCCCACCTGTCTAGGAAGCATAGTCATCGATGGTTCAGAGAAGATCCTAAACTGTGTGGTATAGTGGCGATGCATGGATTGATTTATCTATGGACTCATAAGAAATACGGGTGCTTCTGCTTCCATGAAACGTCCTTGTGATTTGACCTAAAACTGTGCAGGTGATTCAGTGCCACCCAAAGTGGATAGTATCGAGGTGTGGGGATTTGAGCCCCTTTGACTTGTAACTCCTGGGAAGACACATGAGGTGTTGGGATTTGTAGATGGTGTTTTACCTGGAACTATTGGCTACTCACTTTCTCTGTCTGAGCTTTTGAGATAGACATACTTTTACTCTTTAGTTGGGTTTCTCAAATGATCATATCTATTAATGGTAAGAGTTTTACTCTTCATCACTCCTTTTACTATATTGTGTTCCCATACTGGTCTTTTTCTATTATATCTCTTACTTCCCCCTTCATCAGTACCTCTCTTGCTACTCCCTTGATCCATCAGTGTATCCTACTGAATATTTTTATACTCACTCTTACCTGGGATTTTACCGCACTTTTTGTGCCACTGTAGGCGACAGATATGTTGACCATGACTTTAGAGAATCCTAGGGATATGGGTTCTTGGACCGTGTCCGGTGGTTGTAGCTTGGGATTCATGGGTGGGGCTCCCTAAGCTGTCTTACTTTTCTACATATTTCTGGGTTCTGTAACTTTTCTAGTTGGGTGTGTATTTTTTCCTTTCTCTTTCAACTTTGATTTTTTGTACTTGTAATGTTTAGAGGTCAATGAATATATGTTTGGCTTCCTTTTTATAGTAGTGTGGTTCTTTGATTTCTTTTCCTCTTTACGTTTTCATTGATCTGGATGCGTGTGTGTGTGTGTGTGTGTCTAGGTTCTGAGGTAAATGCATCCCCAAGTTCTTTGTGCCTTCTGTGCTAGTCGCTTGCCCCTAGCCTATGGAGGTGGGCTTGGGGTAGATGTGGCTCGAGACCTGACATGGGTAGGGTTATGACGAAGTGGTATCAGAGGTGGTTTGACCCTTGGATACTTGTATGGATGTATCCCTAAAACATTATTGGTTGGGTTTATGGAAACAGTGTCGAAGTGTCTCAAGAGAAGCTCTCAGGCCAGGGAGTCCTATGATGGTATGGCCAGTTGACATATCAAATCACGAGGACCCAGATTACCCGCATGTTAACATGACACCTCGAGACACCTGTTGTAACGAACAATGGTCTATCCGTCATATAGGATTTAGTCTTTGACCGTCTTTCTTGAGTCAACTCCCCATTGTTGTTGATATATAGATATGCTCATCTGACCGGAGTACTCCTTGAAAATATTCAATATGTATATGCAACGACAGGAAGCCATGATACTAGCTACGATTCATTATCACGATCCTGTGAATGAAGATTCCTCAGTTTAGAACCCATCATGTGATCCATTTTCTCCAGGTGGGTAGGTAGCAGCACTTCTACCTATTGAGTAGAAGACATCCCTAGAAGAGTGGGATAAGGGTGTTTGTAGGTTGTGTTCACTTCACGAGTTCCAACTCCATACACTGATAAGTTTCCATGGTGAGCTAGACCCTTAGACAATGTAGGTTTGGAAAGATTTAGTGGTCTACCTATTCAAGTTTGTGCAGATACCGAAAGATCGTATGGTGGCTTTGGAAACCATCTTTTTTCCATGGAGCAGTTGGGAGATGGTGGATATTGGTTACTTAGATACTCAATTAGTCGACAACCTCATCGGAATACTTCCAGTAGATGTTATTTGAAAAGTAAAAACCCTCATTCTTGCACTCCATTCAACTTTAAGAGCTCATGTTGTAATGTTACAGAGGGATGACGGTGATTGAATATGGGACTTGGTTTATAGACATTGCATACAACTCTCTATACATGATCTATAATGGTTACTTCCGAGAACCAAAGTTCGAGCATGAAAACAATTGATAGATTCATGATATCATTTTACCCTTGTTCATCCCCACCTATTATGGGTACTAGTGTGGGAGATGGTGATAAAGATCTTTTTTTCAGAATAATGTCATAGAGTTGGTTGTGGAAGTGAGTGCAATAGAGATGAGACGTCTACTATAGCTAGTAGACTCTGGACAACAAGATCTCAATATAGGAGATATTATCACCTAGTTTGGGATATTTCAGAAATGTTGACTTCTTTGCAGCTGACCCTTGTATAGAAGTAGGGTAAAATGTTTCTTCTATCGACTGTGTTGACTCCGTTGCTTATCAAGCGCGCAAGGGAGTCTCAATTGTGATACATTGACTGTGGAATCTGGTATAACTAGATATCCTTTTGTGTTTCACCATATGGATATTATGATTGTGGGAATCATGAGGCCCAGTTCTTGTGAAAAATAGTGATTCTAGTTGTGACATGGGATGTAGAGATTCTACTAGGGAGGAAAACTATCCACCCAGTTCTCTCATGTCATTTGAGACTATGTAAGGAGATGGAGAGGTAACATACCGCCTTGCCTTACCCAAAATAGTTGGACTGGGTACACAACGTCTTCCACATGTCACAACTAAGGCGATATGTGTGTCTTTCTATACACGTCATCAAATAATGGAATCCTTATGATGGTGGCCCATCCCTTTGGTCCATATTCTTTGGCAGCATAGAGATATACAGGTTTCCCTACGAGCAGGAGAGCGAGCTCGATATCCTGATTTGTTTCCCTAGTTTTGCTTTTTGAGGAAGAAAATCATGAAGGAAGGAATAATGTAGAGACCGAGTTTTTTCCTCATATTAATTTTTAATGTTTCTAAATATTATTCCAGAGTCAGGCACTTGGACGGTGTGTGGTTCCGAGGTCTAGTGTGCCCCGAATTAATTTTATAAAACATTAAATATTTTTTCTATTACACACTATCATTTTGTTAAATAAAATGGGATAAATCTTAAATGGTTTATCATATCAGAAATATGCGACCATGATTGGGTGCGGAACATAGGGTTTCCGTTTGCTGTGATATAAAATGAGTCAGCATGAGGCATTCAGACCCCTCGCACATGGATGCTATGTTAAATGGATGGATTAAATTATTAATTTATTCATTTAATGCCTCAATACCGAATAACTAACATACATGGGATCAAGTGAAAAATCTAAGACCACCATTGAGTTCAAAATATAGGTTTTTCCCTAGGAAGGGTATAACCCTTGTCGGCATCGGGAGGTTGGCTTATATGCCATCATCGACGATTAATTAAATAATTAAATAATTGTTTATTTAATTATTTGAATAATTTCTTTTAATCTAATGAGAGGATATAAATTCATGTTTATGATATATTAGTCTCATAATCTTATTTTTCCCTATGATAAAAGCCACCCACTTATCTCCTTTTGGTTGACGAATGGAAAGGAAGCCTGGGAACCAGGTGGATTGAAGCATGAAAACTGCAACATCTTCTTATCATTGTTGTGAATGTGTGATCTTCATCAACTGTGAATGAATCCAATCTAGATAGGATTTGTCTTTGTGTGTTCCTTACCCAAGTTTAATTTTCCTGAAAATGTGAATTAAAATTATCTGAATTAATTAATTTGTAGATTGAAAAACAATTGGTTGAATTAATTTATTCTGTTTATATTGAAATTTAAATTATTGAAGTATGATAAATATTATTTTTAAATTCCTCATGTTCTTGATTCTCAACGACTATGTAAAAAACATGGTCTTTGATCTGGACATAGACAATGATCTTTTCTTATTCATGCTTCACACGTTCTTCACACGTTTTTCATCGCCAAATAATTAAGCAACATAAGAACTCAATGTTAGGTTGAGTGAGACATACAAACAATGATAACCTGACATGAAGATCACAAATCTACATTCGTCTCTTAATTCATAGTTAGATCGAAGCCGAAATGGCGTGTGGAAGGATTCCGTAGTGCAGGTTCGGCGAGGGTTGGGGCCGTTCAAGGCTGCATTTCTGGTGAGGAGAGCTGGCGAATGTGGTGGTCGGACAAGGATTCTTCAGTGGTATTTGAGAAGGCTTTGGTGGTTCGGGCGGTATAGAAGAGCAGGTCAGCATGAGTGGGGCGGTCCGGCAGAGTGAGGTCGGTGAAATGGGGTTGGGTGGGAGGTAGTTGAAAACTACATGGTGAGTGACCAGTTATGGCGGAGGCAGATCCAACGGTCATGTGGTTGAATGGATGGAGGCTAGGGTATAAAGAAAAAAGAGGAGGAAAATTCATGGAAGAAGAAGGGTTATATAAAAATAGATAATAAATGAAAGGAAAAAAAGTGAGAAGGAATCTTAGGGGCATGCTAGCCATGCATGAATAAGGGAGGATGTGAACCCCTTTGACTTTTTAGATAATTTTGTGATTAAAATAATAAACTGAAAAGAAAAAAATAAGGTCAAAATGATGGCGATTGAGTTCGGTGCACAAAATGGGAGTATTTAGGTGTGTGGGTTGAGTTTGGAATAAAAGGAAAAATAAATAAATAATAAAATTAATAATAATAAAAAAATATTGTTATTATTAATTTTGTTCATAAAACACAATTTTGTTTGGAACTACTCCGTACGACCTCGGTTTGAAAAACTGTCAGTGGAAGAATCATTCTGGGATTAAGACGGTCGATTCATATCCAATGAGAATTATTAAATTCTGGTTCATGGATCGGGTCCACAAAACACCTAATAATAATGTTATTATTATTTTTGTGGAATCCTATGTATGTCACATCTCTTCCATATGACATAAGATTGGAGAGATGTTACCAGTGTTTTGACCTTGAAATTGAGGGAAACTTTTCAAGACCAATTTTAGGTGATTAAATCAAGATCGAGGTGCGGGGGCCATGAGGCCCGGTTCGCGCACATTACGGTGAAATTCAACTTTTTCTTTGGGTATCCATTTTGGATGAATGAGAAATCCATATCTTGTGTTTTTCTATGAGGATCACAATGGCATGATCCGTATAATTTTTTTCATGACCGGTGTGTGGGCCCTATGGTATGCCTTCTGAGTGTATTACAATGACATATGACTTTTCAATCAGATGTACATTTAAGACAAATGAATAGTTTACCTTGTGTATTTCTCTCCAAGGATCACAAAAGTGTGATTTTTTTGGTTATCATATGTTGTTTGAGGAGGTCTGTGAGTAAAATTACGCTTTCTCCCATCCGTTCCACAAAAATCTATATGCGCTCGCCAGCATTTTTGGCTAGAGATTTCATGTACTCTTGGAGTACACTAGCACTCCTAGGGTTACTTGACTTGTATTTTTGTACCTGAGTATGGTTTAGTACACTACTAGGAAAAGATGCAGGGCCACATTACATTTGGGCCCCACACCCACTGTGTTCCACTTTACGAGTCTTCAAAATCTCATATCTCCTTCTTTTGGACTTATACTTTGGTATATGATTAGCCTATCCTAAATGTTATTTTTTCATATAATATGACGGTTCCCTCCATAGTGGATTCTGAGATACGATGTGATATGTTTTGGACGTGGTGCCTATTCGGGGAAGCACCTGGTGACTACAACAACGTTTTTCTGAGAAGTAGCATCCCACAAGGATGATCAGAGATCCTCGATGATTTTTTTGAGAGGTACCATCCAATAGAGATGATCATAGTTCCTCGATGATTTTTTTAAGAGATACTTTCTAGCAAGAATTTATAGTGTTCCTCAGTGCTTTCTGAGAGGTACCATCCACCATGGATGACCAGTGTAGTTCCGGGTTGACCCTCCCGATGGGATGGGTAGTGTAGTCCCTGAGGAGATACCGGACTGACCCATAGAGTAGATCCTAAGGAGATACTTGGATTACCAAAAGTGTAGTCCTATAGGATATACTGGGATGACCTAGAGTGTAGTCCCTGATGTGATACCGGGATGACCCAGAGTGTAGTCCTCAAGGAGTTATCAGGCTGACCCTCCCGCAGGGTGGGGTAGTGTTGTCCTTGATGGTTTAGAGAAGACACTCTACTATGTTTCATAGTGTCGAGGCGTGGATTTATTTACTTATGAAATCAAAAGAAAGAGGATCACTTTCCCCACCAAGACAAGTCCTTGTGATGTGACCTAAAACCAAGTGGAAAAGTCAGTGCTTCCAAAAGTGGATAGTTTCAAGGTGTGGTGATTTGAGCCACTTTGACTTGTAACTACTAGGATGACACATGAGGTGTTGGTATTTTTATATGGTATTTTACTTGTAACTATTGGGTACTCAATTTCTTGGGATGAGATTTTGAGATGGTGATCCCCTTACCCTTTTGTTGGGTTTCTCGAATGATCGTATCTATTATTGGGGGGAGATGTACTATTCTTCACTCCTTTTATTATACCATGTTATCGTACTGGACTTCTTATATTTTATCTCTTACTACTACCAACTTCAGTACCTCTTGATTGGATCTCTCGAGCCTTTGGGTCATCTTACTGAGTATTTTTATTCTCACCCCTACTTGGGCTTTGCTCGCACATTGTGTGCCCCGTAGATGACAAATAGGTTGATCACTACTTTAGAGGAGTATAGGGATACGGGTTCTTGGACCTCATGTAGTGGTATTAACTTGGGGATTAGGAGTGGGACTCTCTCAACTATCTTACTTTTCTTCCCGTTGCCAGGTTATGGCACTTTTATAATTGGATGTGTGTTTTTCGTTTTCTCTTTCTGTATTTCTTTTCTTGTACTTGTATTATATATAGGTCAATGAGAATATGTTTGGTTTCCTTTTTATTGCAGTGTGGTACCTTGCTTTATTTTCCTCTGCACTTTGTGTTTAGTTGGCTGGGTGTGTCTGTATAGGTTCTTAGGAAAAGGCCTCCCCGAGTTTGTTGTTCCTTTAAAACTAGTCACCAGTCCTTGGCCTATGAAGGCGGGCTTGGGGTAGTTGTGGCTCGAGCCCCGATATGGGTCGGTTCGTGACAAGATTAATAATTTAAAAAGGTATACTATCATTAAAAATATCATCAATTGAGGGTAAAGGAGTTTATACCAAATAAAACATTCTATACAAGGCATTGAAACTAAAAATATATAGTAATTCAATTCAATCTTATTAATTCCTCTGCTATGATCCCAAATTTAATTAATATAGTGTGTAGAGATTATCTTTATATATTTTTAATAGTATTTATCAATGATATTTTAATGTTCTCAAAGAGAAATGGAGATCATAATGAATCCATTAAAATTTGATTAATGTCCCTAAGGACAAAATATATGGATAATTTAAGAAGTTTTAATTTTGGAGGCAAAAGGTGTCATTTTTGGATCATATAGTCTCATGTCTTGGTATAGTAGTAGATCCATTAATGAAATATGTGGTTGAATATTGAACTAAACCAACCAAAGTGACTAAGACATACTAATGTTTTTTATATATGGATATTATTGATATTTTGGGGATATTTTATCATGATTATATAATCCTCCAACATATTTAATTTAAAAGGGATACATTTTCATTTATATAGGTTAATGTGTGAATATTTTTAGGAAACTGAATGGAAGATTAGATATTACACCCGTGTTTACATTACCATATTAGGGAGAAAAATTTCTAATCTATAGTGATGCATCCATGAAGCGATTGAGAGGTGTTCATCTAAACAATGATAAGATTATATCTTTTGACTTATAGTAATTTAATATTCAGGAGATAAATTACCCATATCATGATGTAGATTTAATTTTTTTAATTTTTTCATTCACGACATGGAGGAATAATTTTTTTTAAAAAGTGTGATATATATATATATTATTAATAATTTTTTAAAAGGATATATTCACACAAAATAAGGATAAAATGAAACAAAAATGTTAGTTGGTGCGGTTAAATTATGGGGACAACTCTGTACATTTCCACCATTGAAACGTAAACAAGTTGGATGATGATTGAGTTGAAAGGATAATGCAAACATATCCATGATAAAGATTAAAAAAGTTTGAATATTTTTACATATTTAATGGATATATATGGAATTTCTGAGGGATGGGGAAACATATTTTCTTTCTTAATTTAATTTTCAACTACCTATCTATGTGATGATTAAAGAGTCAGAGAATGATGATATATAGATTAGAATAAATGTTACAAATGATGATGATTTTAACAATGATCATGATATAATGATATGGTTTAGGAAACATGTATATGTTCCATCCATACCAGATTAGAAGAAGGAGTTATAATAAAAATATATAAGTTATCCACTCTCTTTTCATCTGGGAAGAATGAAGATGAATAGTGATTTGAAATAGAATTACTAATGTAATGCCATGAAGAGGGATATCAATGATTTTTTTCCTCAAGTTATAGTATTTTATCATGTTATGGCTCAAATAAAAATGCCAAATGGGATGTTACAAACATTACCTATATCATAATAGAAATTTTAAACCATCAAAATGTATTTTTTTGGAATCCCCATTATTTATAAAGGGAATTACCTTAATTGGGTTGTATTAAATATCTATTCTATTTCATCACACTTCACTTTATTCAGATAAGTATTATATCTATATCAGTTTTACATGATACAAATTAGGAAAATTGATATGGTTTAATGGAGTAACACAATCCATTGTTTATGATATAGAAGTAAAGATTACCTCAAATTTCTTATGATGTCTTTAGAAATATCTTTTTATGGAGTTGAGTTCCATCGCTGGAAACGATCTATAGATACATGGTTAGTCTAAGAAGAAAATTTAAACCCTAGAGTATATTTGGAGAAAATATTCATTCGATTTAAATGGAAATTTCATTGAAAACCATCCTATAATTGAGTTATATTAACATAAAATCGTTATCTAAATTATTTAGAAGACTCCTTATGAAGCCTAGTATGGAAAGAAATGTTGATCTCAAAAATAAAAGGTTGAATTTTTACAATGACAACTATTGAGGCCTGAGATAGCTTATGAAATGAAAGATAAGTTCTGGTTAATCAAAAAAATATTAAGGCTATTAAAATTCATCTCACAAGTTTTATTAATAATCACCAAGGTGATCTATAATTTGAAGTTAGTGATAAATTGTTTTTGAGACATTCTTAGTGGAAGTATTTTATGAGAATCAGGAGGAAATAAAAATTGATCCCTATGTACATAGGTACCTTTGAAATTGTTTATCATATAGGGAATATAACTTATTTTGTGGATAAAACACCAAAACTCCATCAATTCCATTATATTTTTAATGTATCTCTAAAGTGGAAGTTCATACTTGACCCTTAACATGTATTAACCATAGATCTCAAACTAGTGGAACATGATCTTTATTTTGAGGACAAATTGATGGAGATTATGTATCATACAAAGAATGTTTTACGAAGCAAGACCACACACCTATTAAATGTTTTGTGTTATAAATAGACATTTGAGTAAGCTATGTGGGAGGTTGAGGTTATGATGAGTAATGTTTTTCACATTTTTTAGAATTAATGTGGTGATATTTGAGGGTGAAGTTCATTATATGGTGGGTAGAATGTAACACATAGAGATTTTGTGATTTTTTTAAAAATAAATTAATTTTTTATTAACATTTCCTAGTAAAAAACTACATTTTAATATTTTGTTACACAAACTTTAAATTTAAAATTTCAATACACATAACATTGGGTTATCTTGTATTAAACATGATATTGTGTTTGAAAAAAATGATATACTACTAATATTATTATTCAAATGTGACGGTTATAACCATGATGTTAAATTTAGATATATAAATAATAATAAATAATTGTTAATTATATTTTATAATGGAATTATATAATGAATATATATTGAAAAATGTACATAATTTTCCTTACAATCTTTATATGATTCCAAAAAAATTCCTAAATAATTACTTTATAATTATTAATGTTGTGAACAATATTTAAAATAATTATTGAAATTTTAATAAAATTAATATGATAAAATAAATATAATTTTTCAAATTATCATTTCAAAATGAGTTTATTGTGAATTTTTTGATTATTCTAAAATTTTTCACTATTTATAAGCAGTGAAAAATATAGAATTTTAAATGAAAAATACATTTTAATTTAATTTATTTATTAATGTAAATTATATTTTAAATTCGTTTTAAAGTAAATTTAGTACATAATACATCCATTAATCCAATTTAAGTCATTTAAATTAACTTTATATTTAATTATTACATAAAATAATTATATTATTTTGAAATTTTTTTCAATAAAAACTCACTTTATCATCACGTCTGTAGGATTAATCATAAATCAGATATTTCCACTTATGGGATTAGAATTATAAAAAATGTATTCCATATTTTTAATCATAAAAATTTATATTATATATTTACTTCAACTTAATTTTTTTACAAAAATGAATAGTGAAAAAATGAAAATAAACTATTTACCACAATATAGGAAAAAATGGTTTTTCTAGGGAGTTAAACTAATAAGATAAAGGTTACAAATAAAAAAATAGTAAAATATAATTTTCTGAACATAAATATATCTTATCTATTTTATTCCAATTATTATGCATTATTAAAGCCTTATGGCATGAAAAAAACGCTTTTGTGAATTATTTCTTTCAAAACATTAAAAGTGTGTCGTTCACCTCACTTATAAAAGGACACACCATATCCCCTCTTATTCAATCATTAATACTCCTTTTAATTAGAAAATAGCAACCCATATAACATCAAAACATACCACCTCTCATCATGAATTCCTTTATTAGGTTTAAATTCAACCAAAGAGGAGGATACCCAAAGAAGAAGTAACGTTCATCCCCAACCATTTTCGTATTATTTTATCCTCTAGCTCAATTAATTCATATTATAACACAATGACATTATAAATTTAGTATTTTTAATATAATTATATTTTTTTTTGTTAAGTTAATTACTTAAAACCATCTCCATTTTCATTAAATGGGTTGTAAATTCATCATTCGTGTGTACAGTGGACTACTACCTTGTGAATCGATGTTATTCATTTTTCCATTACCACCTATCATGGATTGAAATAATATTTGATTAATTATTTATATATGATATTAATTAAATTATTCTAATTATGGATTATTATATCATGAATATATTCATACACTTCATTTTTCGGGAATACGATATCATCACCCATGTGTATTGTGGAGTACTGCCTCGCGAAGCGATGTGATTTGTTCATACTATACATGAAAGGAAATAATTATGGGTTTAATGAAAATATTTAATATATATGATTTGAAAATTATTCTATAATGAAAATATATTATTTAAAATTATTAATTTCAATCCAATAAGAAAATTGAAATAACGTGTGTGCTTATGTATAACCTATAGCCTCCATAAATAATGTATATCATTTTATAAAACTAAATATTATAGATTTATCTAAATAGTTTTATATAGAATATATATTAAATTTATATCATGGTTTATATTCTCTATATTATCTAATAATCATCAATGTAAGAGAATTAAAAATAAAAATCAATATTTATATTGAAAACAAATGGGTTATCACCCAAAATGTAACATTAACATGTAATTGTTATCAAATAGGTAACCGATTTTGATAAGAAAATAATATTTGTTATAATATATATATATATATAATTTACTTATTATATATTATTTTTGAACATTTATGGAAGTATTTAAGACATAAGTTAAGGGTTTTTATCTGAATTTGCATTCGTTGAGATTTATGTTATATTATTCACATATTTTCTTTGATGATGGGTATATAAATCCCATTTAACACATAATATCATCAATAGATCTATCCTCATCATATTTAAATTTCTATTTTATGTTATTCCTCCAATGGTATTTTTATATAATATTATAAATGTAGTAATGATTTTATGTTACAGTCTCATCATTTACCAGGATTGTTTACAATTATATTTCTGATGATATCATTTTATGACCCATCACTAAATAATATCAGTACTTTTCTTCATCTATATTTATTGATGATATTCTAAAGTAAATGTACCATTTTTTCACTTTTTGTTATCAAAATACTTAAGAAAATATTTTCAAAAAAATATGACTTTCATTCTGTCTTCGGTCAGAAATATGGTTTCCTCAAATACCAATGATTCAAAAATTGTTTTAAACAATTATTAATTATTATATTATGATTTTTAAAAAACATTTATGAAAAAATTTTATTTTAAAAAATCTATTGAATATTCATGTGGTTTTCCAAATAAAACTCATTTTTCTTTAATAAAAAATGTCAATGGAATCATTGTTTTATTATTAACAACAGGAATCAATCATCCCATCATATTAATAATTATAATATTTGAAGACTAATTTATATGTTTTGAAGTTTATTTTCATGGAAAAATATTTTCAAAATATCTTATGTTTTAAAAAAATATTATTCACAGAGGAAAAGTTATTTTAATTATGAATTTTTTTAAATAATCAATCAAAATAATCTTCCATATATGTTGAAATTAGTTAATGTTACCTATGACTTACTAAAGATATGATCCAAGGAAAACATTCTTATTACACTCTCTAAATGGTTTAAGTTTATGATGGAATTATGTTTATGAAACCAGTTTCTCTACCATGGGTTATGCAATGAAATGATTCTTATGAAACCCTATTATTTTTCAATGGACATCCTCGGATGAAATGATTAAATGATTATGAATACTTTATATGTCATACATTTTATGACATAATGAAATGTTATTTAATTCCATTTTAATTAATATGTTTAGATATTATGAATGTTTTGTAATATTATAGAAAACATAAATATGATTTTAATTATGATATAGGTGGGACAAATATCTACCTCAAATTAATTGGGTAATTATTTATATCTCAGGAAATATATAGTATAAGAATGGAGAGTGAACCATTTTTAGTGAGAGACATTTTATTATTTGAGGGTCCTCAAAGTGAACCTTGACTACTATGTTAATTTAGGGAATGAACCTATTCGATGATTATAGCATTAGAAATGAGAAATTGATAATTTAGAAATGATTTTCGATTCTTATGTGTTTTCAATTACTATTTTTCTTATAAAAATGTTATGATCTCATGGATCATGGATTTTTATTCTCATTTGATTCACATCATATGAACTAGAAATCATTAGTCCATGACTCAACATAATGATATTTGATATGAAAGGTATGGTTTTCATATGTTATTATCCTGTTATCACACCATTTTGTTCATGTTTTTTATACATTTATCATTATTATACCCTTACTGAGCATCTCATATCACCCATTCTTATGATTTCTTTCCCCATATTTTGAAAAAATGTGTTGTATATGATATATCTATGAAGGGTAATAGTAATGAATCCTATAGTAAGAGATTATATACATTACCTATGGACCAGTGTTTTTCTATGTTTCTAAAAACACAATACTATTATGGTCATTATGAATTTTTTGTTTAATGTGGTGAATTTTCATAAAAATGATGTATTATCTTTGTATGAAAATTCTCGGTCAATATAAAATAGTTGGTTTTAATGAAATTTTTTTGATCAGATTAATGGTTAAGATGATTCAATATGATGATATTTTTTATTTTTTAATAGAAACATTATTTTTTAAATCTATTATCGATCATACATATAATGTAATAGATAGTTGATTCGGGTTTTTTGTTATAGTCACTTTGGGAGACAATTATGAGTTTTCATTAATGCTTGTGGTATATGAATCAGTTATGTTTAAATTTTTTATTTTAAAAAAGTTTATTTATGAAAGGATAATTTTGTTGTTAATGAACATAAGATAAAAGTTATTGAAGTCCTTTATGGTTAAGATTATATTTTAAATTGAGGTAAATGTGATTAATTAGGATAAATGGATTATTATATTTTGGGAACATATGGTTTATCATATAGATAACAATTGGATGGAAATTGACTTTGTGACTATGAGATTATTGTTATTCTTAAAGAAGATCACTATTTTTTATAACATTATATTATTTGAATATTATGTTATTAATGTTATTTATTGCAGAATTAGTTCATAAATGATTCTCACATTTCATTTGGAAAAATGAATAAAACATAATATGATAGTGAAAATAGTATTTTTTTTATTCTAGTACTTAGAAAAAATCATTTATAAACACCGTCTGGTTATCTTGGGGAAAGGAAAACATAACCATGAGCATGATAAAATGCTTAGTTATGGAAGACGTAAAACAAAAACCATAATAGAATAAATAAATCATGAATATTATGGAAGAGATAAACAATAATCATCCATAACATATAACTAATATCATAGAAGGTGAATGTATCCATGGATGATATAACATTAAAAATAATCACATGGAAAACAATATGTTATTTCATAATGATGGACATATTAATGTCAAAAAACAAATTTATATTTTCGTAGCGTTCTACCAAGACACTATAGACATACTATTAAGGCCTAATTCTACAAAATCTGAAATAATTGAGCTGGAATACACTAAACACGTAGGATAGTTTATTTCCTATGACCTACCAAATCATCAAGGGGCTATAATAGGTTCCACCCATCACATTCTAAGTCTAATTAATTTATATTATGAATTAAATAAAAAAAATCAATATATAATCAACCAAACATTATTATTTAAAACCTAGACTATAAATGTAAATATTTTCTCTATTATTATAACTAAAAAAACATGATATTCAGCTGACTAGGTTTACATGATTAATGAAATCATATCATTATATATCTAATAAATCATATGTTTCATCAAAGGATATTGGCATTAATGAAAATTATTTCAAATGATCACAAGAACATTTATTGAGTAATATACCCTTTTCATTTATAAATATGTTATTTAATATGTAAAATTTTAGGAATATAAGGTAAATAATTTTTTTAAATGAATAAATGAAAATTGAAAAGTAATCATGAATGAAAATTTTATATACGATGGAATGAAATACTGTCAAGGAATATAAGATAAAGTAATGATTATATTCACACATTTGAAAAAATAAATCATTGGAAAAATGAAAAGTATTTTCTATTTAAACATATCTCTTTAAAGACATAAATGGATAAAAATGACTATATTATATCATTGTATAATTGTAAAAACATTCTTGAAAAAGATATCGTGAATTACATGAGTTAAAAATATTATTAACTGAATAAAAAATAATATATTTTCTCCTTAAAAACATTATTTCAAAATTCTCAGAACATATCAATAAAAAAACATGACAAAAATTTATAATTTTATGAAATAAAAAATGTAGTCTAAATAAAACATGATAGTTAATTGATAGATCATATAATTTCATAATTACAAATTTACACCCAAAAAAATCCTGGTAAAAATCGATATAGTAACATAAAACTAATATCAATTGGTATATTTTGAATCATTAGGACATTGAAAAAAAACATGAAAATAATTTTTAATAGACATTAATTTAATTAAATTTTTGATAAATTATATGTATATTGAATATTATAAGCTATAAAAAATTGAACATGTGGTTTAGAAGGTATTTTTTCACAAAAAAATGGAAATCAGAATGATAAATCAATTTATACCTTAGTTATATTTGAATAAATACCCTTTAGAATATAAATTCTTAATTAAAACATTTTATATCATGGATATATATGAATACATAATATAATATGTAAAAATTGATGGGTATACACTATATTAATGAAATTAGTCATAATATAATATATGTATCACTAGTGTACTATTGAGAAGACAAACATTATGGGTAAAAAATGTTAATCCATATAATTAAAGTGGAATGAAAATAAAAAATAATTATTATTGTTATAAATATAAACATGAAATAATATAAAAAATTAAGAAGGAATATATCTCAATGAAAACATATTAACTTGAAAACCCTCATAACTAAAGTCAAAATTAACATATATGTAATTTAGCTCTCATTTATCACATATATAATAATTTTATAAATTTAATGAAACTTCTAAAGTTGTATTCCATAAGTTTTATTCATTTTAAAAAATTATCTTGTATTATATTTATATGAAATCAGTTATATTCACATAAGATGTTTTGAATATGTTCTATTCATAACTGAAAAAATAATTATGTAGAACATGGTAAAAGGTTCTATGTATCCTTAATATGTGTAGTATATTGATAATTAAATAACTAAACTATTTAAAAATTAAATAAAAAATTTTAATTAACAATTACATGCTTAAAATAAAATTAGACCACATCACTTCATCGAGGTGGTAGTCCATACGTACGCAGTAGAGATGTTATGATTTTTAATGGGTGGATGGGTATGAAAATAAAATATATATTATATTCCCATAATCATTATTACTTAATTATTTCAATATATATTCATATGAAAAATTATTATGACCATCCATTCACGTGTTGATTAGAATAATACATTTCATTAGTGTATTGGTAGTCCATAAATATGCACAAAGGATGTTTTAATTCCATTATAATGAAACATGAGATTAAAAAGGTTATAAAATAGAAAATAGACATCTTATTATAGTGTAGACACATAATTTATTATATCAACATATTTATGATAGAATTTACAGAGGTATAGGAGAAAAATAAAATGAAAGAACTCATTTAAATTTTATACCTCATATTTGGGAAACTTCATTTCAATTGCCAATTAATCCTTCTAGGATTTTAATGTCCTGAGACCAAATCCTCTAGGTCATGGATATGAGGGTTGGTAATGTATTAGGAGAGATATTGGTTTACAAAAAAATCACAAGATGTGTGTTTAATAGACGAAAGGGGATTCCCTTTTACAAGTGAGGATAATAGCATTAATGTAAATATTATGTGATTTATAACATAATAAATATAATAATAATTTCATGTAGATCCAAATATAAATAATATAATCGGTATGTATTGATATGGTAGAAATCCCCTTAACAGATAAATTTGTATTCCATGTTTTTTTGTATTTTAATCCCTATGTTTTGGTTTAATATTCTCAATGACCAATTTTAACCATAATCACAGAAATTTAATTTTTCACCTTTTAAGATGATAAATTTAATTTTAACATGTAATGATAACCCAATATGGTCCATGGAATACATTTTCAATAATTTCCCATCCCACTTTTCCTTTTTGAATTTTGTATTGTAATATATTTAATAAAGTATTGTTTGTTATAAAAAATTATTAAATCCTTATTTTCGACAATTCAATTAATTTTACATAAAAGGTATCAATAATAGGATGGAAATGAAATCTAAATACATTTGACACATGAAAATCATTTCATGCTAAAATTTTTCAAAAATATATTAATATATCTATATTTAAAATCATTTATCGATAATTTTCAACTACTTGCCCAATCACTATATCAGCATTGCGTAAGCATTCTAGATAATTATATACCTTCTAAAAACTAATTTTTTTTTAAAAAACAAAATAGAGTATCACTACTATAAATAAATATTTATAACTATGGTTAAATTTTTTTACCCCAATTTCAATTCCATAGATAAATTAAATGAAATATAGTTGCATTCCATATTCATTCTTTCCATAAAAAATTGTATATGACCTTACCAAATATAAATGGGAAAATTTTTCCATTTTATAGAATATTGGATGAAAATTGGTGAAGTAAACTCATCCAGCAGAATGAAATAAATTTTTTGATATATTTATAATTCTATATCACATTAGTTTTAAACATAAATAACTGATTTACCCATATCGAGAAGACTGATATTTACGTCACATTCTATTCGTAATAAGAGAAGATATAAGGGGAATATTTACAAAATATGAACCCACTAATTAGAAATATAGAATCCCTTTTTCATGTTTATATTTCTAGAAGTGTATGTTACGATCCGTCCTCAAGGCCCATGCCATGTCTACCCCAATCCCGCCTTCCATAGGCTAGGGGCTGGCGACTAGCACAAAAGGAGAATCCTTGATAAAAAGGGAAGACATTGCCTTTAAACCTATAACACACAAAGTCTCAACACAAGGAGTAGAAGGAACAAGTAATAATATAGAAAAGAAAGGTGCACTGAAAGTAAGTGGGCCAGTATACATACTCAACTGAACAACAAGTACTAATACAAGTAAAAAGGGAAAATATCTCTAGGATCATCCACCAGGGAATCCTATATGAAGTGTAGGTACAGAACTCGAACAACTCATCCCAGAGGTACATCCCGTCTAGTCTAGCTCCGTGCAGCCTCCCGTCCGTCACCCTCAGCCTTGATCACTACTGACCGTCGTCTGCACAGAACACAACAAGGTGCGGGTGAAGCCGGTGTAGGGGTGAGTATAACAATACTCAGTAGGGGACCCTGAGACCTCCCGAAGGTCTCCTAGAATCCACTAAGGATAAACCATAGCAGTAAGATACAATCACAAAGTATCAACCAACCTTACTTAGGTATATGCCCAAACATATACCTAAGTTACCAATCACAAACCGACTCCAACTCTTGATCCCAACCACATACCATTCCACAATTGTAGAAAACACTCCACAAAGAAAGTAAAACACAAGGTGTATCCCATAGGTATAGCTCACAGAAGAAAGCCGTGTGGGCTTCACCACAACACATCCATGAAGTAACATCACGAAGAAACATCCACCCTTTACTTAGGTATATGACCATACATATACCTAAGTCGTCAAGAGTACACATCTCATACATGAGGTAAACACGAAGGTAATGGCTCATCTCAGAGCAGGTGTACACGACTAAAAATATAGTAAGAGATAATTAGCTGTAGGCACTAAATCATCTTTCACTGCCGAATGACAGATATCCGAAGAAACCTAGAACCAGTGTTTTAAAAGCTGTCGATCCTACGTGGGTTCTCGGTACAAAAGTCATCACTATAAAACCCACGGAGGATCCAGGTCCAGTCTCGTCGCTATCAATCCCACGGAGGATCCAGGTCCTGTCTCATCCCTGTCGAACCCACGGAGGATCTAGGTCGAGTCTCGTCACTGTCGAACCCATGGAGGATCTAGGTTTAGTCCCATCACTGTCAAACCGACAGAGGATCCAGGTCCTGTCTCATCACTGTCGAACCGATGGAGAATCCAGGTCCAGTGTCATCACTGTCGAACCCACGGAGGATCCAGGTCGAGTCTTGTCACTATCGAACCCATGGAGGATCCAGGTCCAGTATTGTCACAATCATCCCTAGGGTTCCCATACATAGCACGCTCGATTCTGGGATGGTCAATTCCTAGATCCATTTGTTGATGTATCAACTACCATGTAGTCTTGAGTTGATGTATCCCTTAGTTTCATCTCATCATAAAAAACCCAAAGCGACAGACGGTGTGTCAATCGGATGCTCGGTCTGTGAGTTACTGACATTTCCATTCTAGGGGCCCAGTTGGTTTTTAGGTTCAAACCTACCCGGCCATACCCCAACCGCATCCAAAACTCAAGATGGGTATTCCAAAAGAACCGCCCTTCTCGAATCTGTCCGTCATTGTAGAAGGTTCATTGTTCGGACACCAGTAGCCAAAAATGCGGGCTAAAAGGTGTAATCAAGACATAGTAGTTCCAGGTCTGGTCTGACCCAGTCGGTCCGACCCAGCCCGACCTGATCCGAACCAGACTCTAACCCTGTCCGTGGGTCCGACCCGGTCCAAGGGGGAGGCCCAGCCTGAGTGGGCGGCCCGAAGCGGGGGAGCGGCCCAACCCTAAGGGGCGGCCCTACCCAAAGGCACGGCATGGCCCGAGGGCGGCCCGGCCCGAGGCAGCCCTACTCGAGGCGGTCTGACCCATGGTGGCCCGGCTGGCCGGCCTGCGTGGCCTGGCAGGCCACACATGGGTGGGGGTTTTGTGCCCCCCATGTTTTCGATCCGAAGGGACCGGTGCTAGGCACCTCTTTTGGTGAGCCGCGGGACCCGGGTGGTCCTGCTTTGTCCGGTTGGCCTAGCGGCCAGCCGGTTTCGTGTTGCCGGCAACCATCCTAACGCCTGTTGCTCCTGGTCCCTCCACCATCGTGCAATAGTGACGTCGTTCTGCCCCACCATCGCGGCTCGCCCTTGTCGCGGCCCCCTGCTGCTACGCGCGGCGCGACGGTGCCACACCTCCTCTACCACGGCCCAGCCTGGACGTGGCCCGATGCTTTCTCACACGGCATGACAGCACCACGCTCCTTCCACCATGGCCCGCCCCGACCGCGTCTCTCATTCTCTGTGCAGCACGGCAGTGCCGCACCCTTGGGGTGACATGGTAGCCTTGCGCCGCCAGTTTCTTCGCGGTCTGCCTCTTTCGTCAACAAAAAAGAACAACCAAAGGGGAGGGTCGGGCCGTGTTCGTACGGTCTGAACCCTCCTCTTCATGGTAATAACAATTGGCATTTCTTAATCCAGAAATTGAACGACAGAGGTTATAACCCATAAATAAAATAACTCAAAACCCCATACCTCGATCGTCGATGATCGTTAACATAGTCGTCGAAAAAACGTGGGCGTCAATTTTTCATTCGCCGTGTTCATCACGCACTCCCAATTCTCAAGCTTGTGCATCTGAAAGTTTTAGGAGTAGAGGAGGTCGAGATCAATATCGGTGTTCTTTGTGGGAAATGCCTTCTCTCTTGGAACGGTTGAAGATTGAATATGGTGTTTTTCAGTGAAGAGGGGCGATCTTTGTTGGAATAATGAAGTTCTCCGAGAGTCTCCCAACAAAAGTATGAAGCCTGCCAACCAAAGGAAATAATAGAATATTTATTATTTTAATGGATGGAAAGAATTCAAAATAATTTGAAAGGGTGCCAAATTATTAAGTGATAGAGTTCAGTTAATTAATTGTGTGGGGTGGTACACTTAATTGACGGGGGAAGGTGGAGAGTTTGACCACTTAAATGGGGTGTTAAAAGGGGTGAGATTCTAGGGTGTCCCCCACCATAATTATCCACTGAAGGGAGGTTTTCCTCAGGTGGGGACCACCACCCTAACCTCCCATGGGAGGTTTGGGTGTGGTGGCCCCCACCTCCAACCTCTCCTTGGAGGTTTGAACCACCAAAATAAAAATAATGTTAACACCTTATTTTTATTAAATTTAATTAAAAGCCCAAAAAATCTAACTTCCATTCTCGTTAGAATGCAACTACGGTGAAGGTATCACTAAGCATTCATTGGCGATGTTAGTTTAACGGTGCCCTCAGATTTGAATTCTGAGCACTGGTTCAGAAGATATTTAAGGTCGCTCGCACGTTTTCTAAATGTACCCGAAAAAAAATTCGAAAAACTAATATCAGCCACCCTTGACCCGCGCCGATTGAGTTTAGGCTTTTCCTAAGTGAATCATGCCCCAAAAAATCCAACAATGCCCTCATATTTCCAATACGAGTTACCGTTTAAATGTTATGAATTATACAATAAAATAATTTTCACTTAATTAGTTTATTTGTGGGCAAAAACTAACATTTTCTGGTGGCCCTTGCCGACCCAAGTTAGTATCTTCTTAAAGAAGGCCTACCCTCACAAGTTTAGCAGTGGTCTTGGATTTTTAATCCTAGTTACCATTTGTGAGTTATAAGCAATTGAAAAATAAAATATCTTTATTTATTTATTTTTTTTACGATTATTCCATTTTCAGGTTTTCCCACAGGAGGTCTGCGCTGACAATACTTAAGTCATGCCTAGGGTAAACCTGCCATCTTGAGCGCAATGGTGGTCTTGGATTTCTAATCTGAATAACCGTTTAAGAGTTATTCCACTTTTTTAGGAAAACTGCAAACGTGCATTAATTTAAGCTTAACAAAATTTCACCGGATCATTCTGGGCACTCTAGTCCTCGGAATCGCACACCTTCAGAAATTGAACACTCATAAAATTCCCACAAATTTAAGAAAAAAAATTCCACAGAATTTCCAGGTCTTTATAGTGTAAAAATAACTTTATTTCTAAATAAAAAAATGAAAAACAATTTAAAGAAAAATTTAATTTTCTTCATAAATATGATATTATACCGAAATTATATATGACTCTAATTATTCAATGGTTAAATATAATATTTCTAAATAAATTATATATCTATTTCTATATGAATAAATAAATAATTTTTTTGTTTTTCAATTACTATATTTTATGAAAACAAGTTATAGTTTTTCAAAAAACTATATTTTTTATATTAAATAAAAATTAACCATTTTAGAAAAATACAAAAAATTCAACCAACTATGTAATTATATTATAATTTCAAAGATGAGATAAAACATTCAAAATTATTTTTTTAAATCTTCATGAATTTAATTATAATATCAGTAGAACAAAAAATAATTCTTTAAGAATAAATTATTCTGGAAGCATAAAATAACAATTTACTCTTCAAATATTTATTAAACATAATTAAATGAATGTTAATTCATTAAATGTGATATATAATCAATATATTTCATCATAATAATTTTTAAATAGTGATTACTTAAATACATTAAGGTAAAAACATGTTTTACACATAAAAATAGTTTAATGTAAAATATCTCTTTTACCTTTATTAGATTTTATATTCATTTATTTCAATTTTATATTAAATGTATGATTTATTATAAATTTCATTATATAAAAATATTATATATATACACACATTTTGTAATATTATTATTCTTATTAAAATCATCTAAACCAATAGCAATGTCAAACAAATTATTTTATAATTATATTGTATAATATATCTTGGTTTATTTAATCTTGGTGTTTAGTATACGACATGCCATATAATATATTACTTATTTAAAATAAATTATAAAATATTTTGGAATTACAACTGTTTCCCTAATATAAATTTAATCCTCTCAAATTTATCTCATATCTGATGATATAATTTTAAAACATTTTTCAAAATAAATTCCAAATATTAGAAGAAAAAATGATTGATCATGATATGAAATGTGTTCATAAAATCTACAAGTACCATTTTTTATATCCTAAATACAAAAAAGTAATAATAAATAATAATTTTCAAATACAGGAAAGGTAAATATTAATGAAAAATAGAATTCCACATAACCATGCTCCCAAACAAGGGGAACATTTACAGAATGTGAAAATATAGTCATGGGGATGAATAACAACATTAAAGGAATAATACCGAGTGATATATAACATCATCATGATAATGTTAATGAATAAAAACCCATAAATCATTGTGGGAAAACGAATACCATTAATTCATAATAAATTATAGGAAAATGGTTAAAAAAAATATTTCAAGGTATTCTTCCTATAATTGAAGGAATATTTTACCATTAATATAGAGAAGATGAAAAACTAAACATGTTGGATATCTTTTTCATTCAATTAGAACAATATTATACACTATTTCTTAGTTGAGTTGTTTTACAATTCTATCTCGTATCTTGTTATAAGAATTTATTATTCCAAATGATTTTTTCAAGAAAAAATGATCTAAAATTAAATTTTAATGGATCATAAGATTCCTAATTGGGAGACATAATATTCCTCACTTATCTATGTATTAACCAATTTTAAAATGGTTTCCAAAAGGAAAGACATTATTCAATATGAATAAATATTCACATTAGGAAATACTGTATTAATATCTTATGTGTCAATAACTAGAAAATAAATTACCTAATATCATTCAATAAATAAAAAACCTTAAAAAAATAAATATTTGATGTCATTTTATAAACCAAAAATTTATAGTGATTTGGACTCATATTATTTTAATATTAAACAAAAACTAATATATAAGGATCATTAATCACACAAAATGTTACATAAAAAATAATTTACTCGAATCTTATAATCTCTAAAATATTCTAATCATTTATATTGGAAGTAATAATCATTATTAATCCCCAATAAAATTATATATTATTTTACAAATAAACTCCATATTTATTCATCAAATTCTATTTAACTTAATCATATAATGTCCCCAAAATAGTTTACATAAAAAATAACATAAATTGTATAGTCATAGAATCAATTTTTAATCTGATGTGTGTCAATACTATAAAACATATGTTCCCAAAATGTGGTAACCTTTTTATTCCAATTAACCATATTAATATCAATGATTATATTAAAACTAAGGGTCAACAAAACCTTTAAACATATGTCAATAAAATCTAAAATTATTCTTCTTAAATAACTTATTCACTAAAATAGTTAATAAACTAAAGGGTTGTATTCCCATAAATGTCCTGAAAATTATCATTACTATTCTAAAAATAACTTCCCATAAATACTATAAAGGTTTATACAATACATTATACTTATGATAAAACATAATCTTACCAACTTGTGACAAATGAGGCCGATCCCATATCACTGTAGAATATCATATATTTCTATAGGTTCTATCTACTCATTCAACATAATGGATAATAACAAAAAATATGATTTTACCAAATATTATCCCTTAAGATATTCTAGATTTGGGGGAAGTCTTACTCCCACTCAACCTAAATTAGTGATTATCAAGTTAATACTTAATACATTACTTTCAAAGTTGTTACACCAAGTTGCATCATTAAAATAGTTGTATCCACTAGAAAATATATCAAAGGGGATAAATTTTCTTCAAACACCGGAATTTATCAATATTATTAATTATTTTTTATCATACCATATAAGTATAATTACCCCTAAAATCAATCATAGTGTTATGTTCTATAATATAAACTAAAATAAATAATGTTTCCAAATTTCCTAATAAATAACCTTTTATACCAACTATAAAACCCTTACTCTAGTAAATTAAACTTGGAGGTTATCATATTATGTTGTCTTAAGATACAAGAGATCACATCTTGATAGATAAACTATTTTATTACTATTGAAAACTAGATACATACAAGATTCTTACTCTAAATTTCAAAACATAGATTGAATCATAAAAGTTTAGTGATAACATGGTTATTTCATTATTTATATATGTAAAATAAATCATATATCCTTTATCAGTATCTCAGGAATAAGGAAACATAAAAATTATAGATAAGATTCTTAGTAAGGGATCATATAAAACAAAAACCATCATATAATAAATAAAGAAAAAATAATACGGAATACATAAATATATATATATATTACTAATATCATTAAAATAGACTATATCTATCTATGATACAACAACTTAATTTATATAAATGAGAATAAAATATTTTTTCATAATGATGGAATGAATAATGTCTAACATTATAATCATACCATCAGGGAATTGTCTCAAAAAAACATAATCATACTATAATGACCTTATAACATGATATTATAGATAATTATAGAATCATATATCCACCACCTAGGAAATTTTATGTCTTGATACATATTAAATAATCGACAGCCAATAATGGGATGCACTCATTATGTACTATTGGAAATGTTCTCATTATTACAATGAAATGAATTACATTAAAATATATAATCAATATTAATATTATTGTTGAAATACTAGCATAAAAAATGTAAATATATTGCATTGTTAATAACATGAAAAACATGACCATATTATATATATAGTAAAATGGTGTATGGTATCATTAGAGTTTATCATAAATAAAGAATATCATTTATTAGAGGATTTTTACATTTATGAAAATTCATTTATTTGATCATTGAAATATTTAATGAGGAATATAAACTTTTATTTTTAATACCAATTATATAAAATATAAATTTTTTTATAATTTAATTAAAATAATATCTATTTTAAATATTCATGGAATTTTTTAAATGTTGATAAAATTATAAAAGTACTTAAGATGGATGGAAAAGTATTCTCTGTGGTATATGTTAGAAAAATGAGTCTCTTTATACATTTTTTAAAATTACCAAATTTTGGAAATGAAAAGAGGATATAAAACATATATTTTTATTGAGTTTCAATCATGGATATAATTTAATTTGATGAATAAATGGAGTATTTTTTAAAAAATATATAAAATATTTTATTGAAAAAAATCTCATGGAAATAAAAAATATCTGACCACATTAAAAATTATAGTCAATTTTATATATAAACATATTTCTAAATTTTGAGTACATACATGGATAATATATTAATAAAAGATTTTAATTTAAATAAAGATCCAGTGGAGAAGAAAATAATTAATATTCATGAAAGATACATCTTATAATTTCAATATGAAAATTTTACATACAAACTCACTCAGAAAATTTTAAAAATATAAATTAACACCAAGACCACTTTCGTAACATTGAAATCATATGGAAATATATGAATAGAACACTAAAGGAATTTGTAAAACACCTAACTTTAAAGAAATTAATGAGAAATTATACCCATACGGTAGTATATAAACCACATAAAAGAAAAAATGTGGGGAAAATGGAATGACTCTCAATGGGTGTAAGGGTAGGTAGAAAGGTAATATATTTCCTTTTATGGAATCATAATTAACTCATGAACATAATATATATTCATATGATCTATCATAATGACTTTCCATTTATTTTTATGATGAAAAAATGAAACACATCTCTACGTGGAGGTCACAGTCCACATATATGAATGAGCAATGTTTTCATTTCCTATTGGACTACAAAGTTGATGAATAAGGGTTTTATGACTGACATAAAAACATATAATTATAATTAAGATTCATATTATTTGATATCCACAAGTATATGACTTGAATTTTTTAGGTATTATATAAATGAAAATAATAGACCTTGATTAAGATTTATACCACTTCTTTGGGAAGCCTCATTCCGCTTACATAATAAGTAATATGGGCTATTCATTTGGTGAGAATAATGACCTATGTTTAGGTGGAGGATGTTACATGTGAGATTTTTCTATATATTTGTTGATATAAATTCCTCCAATGGTATAAGGGGGTATAGGAAAGGGGATTCCCTTTTATAATTGTGTGGAGTGGTACAATTGTAAATATTAGTGACATTAAAATATAATAAATATCAAATAATGTCAGTTAGAACCAAATTTCCCTAACATCAATATAAGGACATGATATTATAAAAATAATTCATCTAATTAAATTTTGGTATGATTATGTTTCATTTTTTGACCACTCTATTGGATTATCCCGCCCATTAACCCTTTTAAACATCATACATAATAAAACATAATTCGCATTATAATGGTTATAAATTTATGTAAAAGGTAGATACTTCCTTCTAAATAAGCTGAGGATATTTTTTTCAAAAATTTCAATTCCCAGATATAATATTTAACTTTAGTGATTTTTAAAAATTTTAATAAATTATTATTTATAATAAAATATGATTAAATTAATTTTTGGTAAATTTTTTTTAATTTTACTTTAATGAAAGAATGATTTTTATTAATTATAATATAAACACATTAATGAATGAATTATTTTATAGTTACCCACTAAATTGTTTTAATTATAAAATATATCATAAATCATTTAATATTACTGTTTTCAATAATATTTGACGAGATTTTTCCACTACATGCGTAAGAACTGTGAATGTTTTGTGTAAGAAGTAAAGGTAATTGTAACCTTGCAAAAAATTAACATACACATTATGTCACCAAAAAGTGTTTCAATGATCCAAATAACCATTTATAATGGAAATTAGCCTATTTATCTATATGATAATTTTTTATAGAAATTAAAATAAATATTGTAATAATTTTTATTTATTTTTAACATAATATAATATAAAATATTATATCAATGAAAAAACTACTATGTTTCCATATCATCAAATATTGGATTATTATGGTAGAAAAAAACATATAAAATACATATATATAACCTTATGGTTGATTTATAATTCAATATGACCTTAATTGTAATGTATCGAACCTCTCTAGTACATTCCTTTGTGAAAATGTGGTGTTTGAGGTGTTTCGGGATATCAAAGTGACTTATCCCCAACACATAGCCAAATTTCCAATTCAGTGAATACTTTTATTGGTTAGGTTTTGTGAACAGTTCTATCAGTGATGTTCAATGAATAGTTATATTAGTGAGGTTCAGTGAAGAGTTCTATCTGTGAGGTTCATTGAACCATTCTATCAGTGAGGTTCACTGAATAGTTCTATAGGTGAGGTTCATTGAACAGTTCTATTGGTGAGGTTCAGTGAACAGTTCTATCGGTGAGGTTTTGTGAACAGTTCTATTGGTGAGGTTTAGTGAATAGTTCTATTGGTGAGGTTTAGAGAACAATTCTATCGGTGAGGTTCAGTGAACACTACTCTATCAGTGAGTTTCATGAACAGTGTTCTATCAGTGAGGTTCTAATAGTGAGGTTCATGAACAGTGTTCTAACAGTGATGTTCATGAACTATGTTTCCAGCTTCCTACAGTTTCACCCCTTTAGCATTTTCTTTGATGTAAAGTACTTTTAAAGTCTCATTTTAAGGACTCTAAGGCTGATTCAAAGTCCATAACTCCTATATTAATTATTCATATGGCTTGAGATATTTTTATTTCATCAAACCGCGTGGGTTAATGAGATCCGCCTTTAATTAGGAATTAAGCATATCTTAAACTGTCACCCCATTAAATCTTCAAAAGGTACAAGTTATCTTCCTACCTTGTTATTCCTCTTTTTTCTTGTCTATGAGATACTAGAATCTTTCAATCCTTCCCTTAAGAGTTTCACAATCAAACTTTACTTCTCAGATTGGTTCCGTTCTGTTTTAATGCTACCATGTTGTATCGATCAATATTCAATATAATGTATGTTTTATCATTGTTCATTTGGGGATAATCTTCTCATTTTCTCCTTTCCATGTTATATCATGTAATCTCCATGATTCTAATAGGGGTTTTGTTCTTCGGGTTTGTTTGGTGCGGTCGTACCGTTGAATCCTCGGGTGGATGTAGTTATCACGAGAGGAGGATCGTGACCGGTTGTGTGGATAAAGAACGTGAGAAACTATTTGAGGTATGGGACTCATTACTTCTCTTTTCATTAATGTGAAACGGTACTGTTAGTATGTTTAATCCCACTGAATGAAAATGGAATTAGCATAATATATATTTTAATCGGATAAATAAATTGATATCGATCGTATATTATTGCCTCATGTTTTCCTAGATAGTGTGATATTTGTGCTTGCTTTGATTAGTTGTTCATTCTTGATGGAAATCTATAAAGAACATAAATTGGTATTAATCGATAATCGTTTAGCTAAAGATAAAGAGGAATGTAAATGAATCTGGTTCTAGTTGTAATTTGATGTTAATCAAATTGGAACAGTAAGCATGTTTAATTATTTGTGATAGCTTACGGATTAGGTTTCCCGAATTTGGAACCTATAAATAACAAATATTTTAATTCAATATGGATTAAAGAACTGATTGATTGATAATTAATTAACGGGTTCTGAGTTAACCTCTTAATTGTTAAAGGGCCAAGAGCCCAATTAATGTGGTGTTTGTTTTCCTGCCTCATATGTGGTGATGTGAACTTGGATGGATATTGTGATATGTAGGGTCATGGAAGCTTTTGGTGGTGGCAGCATATGAAGCCTAGAGTGGCGAGATGCATCAGTTTATGCATGTGGGTGACAGGGAGGACACCAGGGTTGATGGAATGGGATTGATGTGATTTTTGGTTGCTTGCTGATTTTTGATTGGTTGTTTATCGACTTTACTTTTACCCACTGCTCAAGGAAACTGGTCTTACATACCCTTCTTCTGAAATAGGTGAAGACATGCGGGGTATGCCGCGTGCTTTCTGTGTTTATCTTCTCAAGGAAGGATGGGTATTTGCTCTTGTTATAAGCGGAAAAGACTCAACGGGTAGTAAATCAAATCACAGTATTGAGCCCCCTTATGTTTAGTAGTATAGAATGTTTTTCTAGAATGCCTGGGAATGTGGGAAAGTAATTCTATACAGAATAATTAAATAAATGGTGTTAACCCATGTGGATGGAGTTGTTCTAACAAATGATGATGTTGTAATTTTTTTACAGTTGACTTTCGGTGTGATGATAATGATATTTAATGTGGAACTGTTCATGTATAATTAACATTTGAATAATTAATTAACATAAAGTGGAACTGATAAAAAGGTAATGATGTAATCTAATAAATCTCTTTAAATGGTTGTGGGCTTATAGGATACCTAGTCTTAGAATTAGCAGCCGGGAGTCTGAGAGACGTTAGTTTCATTAGTGTCTAAGACTAGGTTATTCCCATAGTGTGGTTGTGAGTTATAGTATATTCTATACCATTTTTTGTTTCTATATGAGACACCAGCCTGTTAGTAAAGGAAACTGACACCCTGGGGATTCTGAGCCCTGGGGGTGTTTTCCCCAACATTCTGGTGGGAGGATGGATGGATGACTACCCCCTTTGGCCTCACTCTCTTCTCTTGGTAGTTACTAGAGCTGGCAGGCAAATTGGCTAGTTTTCCACATATATGTGGGTAGAGGGCTGTAATGGATAGTGGTTACTCACCCACATATATTTTGGATATAGTTTTATATGGACTACTATAGGTGTAATGTGTATAGGCTGTGATGGATTGAGGATCCTTACTCGGTGTATGGGATGTAATGTCTTGAGGTATAATACCCGATGTATGATACACGTTATGAGGGATATGGTGGCTCATAGAAACTACCAGGTTACTTTTCTTGCGTGGATGTGGTGGTTTTGATGGACGAGGTGTAAGTTGTGGTGCTTCACCAAGGTGTCTATGAGCAAGCCTTTTGGAGAGAGATTCTTAGGATGTGCGATATTGATGCAAAGTGTCAAACCAGTGGGGAAGTAGTAGTGGTGTAACCTTGATATTATTTATTATATGATATATTATTGTATGCGTTACTTGGTGAGAGTAGCCATGGTGAGGTTGGGAAGTTAGTATACCTGTTTGGGTGATGAGTTAGTTTCACTTGTTTTTCACTATGATTTAGGATGTTTTCTTTACTTTTTCATGAGAGGCTTCAGGGAGGATCTTACTGAGTATACTGTTATACTCACCCTTTGTATATATGAACTGTTTTTTCTGGTCACTTGGGGGAGGATGGAGATCAAGCAGGTTTCTACTAGCTTGGGGTTGTAGGAGTAATTAGGGCTTGTAGTTGTTGTTGTTTTTACTTTATTTTGGGTACTTGTAGTTTTTTTCCCTTCCAATTTTAGTACTTTTTCATGACATTTCATATATGCACTTGGGTTTCTTTTATATTCCAGTTCTGAGTTGGAGTTGATTGGTGTCTATCTTATCTCTCTCTTCAACATGTGTTCTCTTAGAGGTTAATGCCTCCCATTTGTATGTTTACTATACCCTCGGTGCTAGTCGCCAACCCGAGGCCTACTGGAGGTGGGACTCGAGGGTCATTATCTCCCTTCTCACATTGCTTACCCAAGAGGGGTACACTTTGTGGGGAGGGGGTCGTGACAAAGTTGAATTAGAGGTCTGGTTGAGGGATGGGATGGAGTTTGGAGTTAGGCACAGGTGAGGTTTCATGGGTTGGTAGGGAAATTGTGTCATTCATGTTTAGAAAGTGAGGTAAACACTTGAGACCGGCTAATACATAGGCATTTAGGTCCCCCTATGATCTGATGTACGGACCTTTAAGTTTATAATGGCTACTAAACAAGGTGATACTAGTTGAAGGGTAGAGACCTAGGAAAGGATCATGCATCATTTTTCATTGTTCCTATGTTTGAATTAGTATACCCTGGGATAGGTTAACCTAAAATGAATAAAAGAAAATAATTACTTAATTAATGTTGACTCTTCCATATTTTAGGTTTAGGAGCTCTAATGGTTTTTTATTTTATAGGTATGGCTCCAGGTCGACGTCCTCGTTAGTTTTTCATAGAAAATGTCTAGCAGGTTGTTCCAACATCTCATTGTAGGGTAGAGGATGACGACGATGACACATGGAGGAAGACACTCTGAGAGTTTTAGTGCCAGAGTCTGTAGAAGTATGGGGGATCCGTTTTAGATACAGTCATGGAAGAATGGTTAGAGGAGGTCGAGATCAGCTTCAGTTTGATCCGTGCTCGGAAGAAGAATCTGTTGTCCTTGGTTGTGACGACACTGTGTGGAGCAGCAAGGAATTGATGGTTCATGTTCCTTAGGGATCATGAGGAGTTAGCGATCTCATGGGAGGAGTTCTGAGACGAGTTTAGAGTCGAGTTTCTTTCTACGACTGCGAAGGCGTCCAGTATCCAGGAGCTTCTTACCCTTTTAAAGGGGAGCTCTTGTGTTCACATGTTTGTAATCTGTTTAAGGAACCTTTTATGATATTCTTAGTACCTTTTTCCAAGTGAGGATGCCAAGGCGAGACATTTTAAGGAGTATTTCATCCATATATCCAGTGCTAGGTCACCCCATTTATGCTAAAAAATATATCTTGAGGTACTGGCGGGGGTAGAGGTTTTCAATAGGACTTTGGCCTGGACCTGATCATCACGAGGGGGGAATCTTCATGATTCTTTATGAAGCATTGATATGGTCTGGGGTTCCTGGTTTTTAGGGCAGAAGAGTTTTCGTTCAGCCGGGGGTAGGTCCCAGCCCTTCACATCTCATTTCATGAGAGGTAGAAACTCTCAGGATTATTCCAAGGGATCAGTAACTTGTTTATCTTATGTTGGTCGTGGCCATCAGTAGTGGGAGTGCATGACCTTTCAGAGCGGTCATCGTTCACAATGCGTTGCACTCCAGGTTCCTCCATTGAGACAGTTCCAGCCGAGGCAGCAGTAGCCAGTTGCACCAGCTTTAGATCAGCAGAGGGTAGATGGGGTAGTTAGAGGACATCCCAATGACGCTCCTTTTCCTCAGAGAGTAGAGCGCGGCCATGGTGGTGGTCTTCATCAGGGTCAGAGAGGTCGTGGAGGAGGTCGTGGTCAGCTTCATTCTCTAGTGTTTCCAGCTCCAGGCAAGCCAGATGTCATTCAAGGTACCCTTTTCTTGTTTTCTACATTAGTGTATTCCTTGTTTAATTCATGAGTGACACACTCCTTCATATCACCTACCATTTTCCATGATTTGGGGCTTGAGGTAGAGAGGCTTCTAGTTCCCTTAGCGTTGACTACGCCAGTTATAGGTCGTGCTAACATATTTGAAGTTTATAGAGACTATGAGCTTCTGTTGCAGCAACACCGCTCTTCGGAAGATTTCCTATGTTTACAAATACAACCATATGATTTCATTCATGGCATGGACTGGTTGTATTCGGTGCAGGCTATCGTGGATTGCTTCAGGAAGAAGGTCATCTTCATTGGTGCGAATGGAGATCAAGTGGTGTTTGTTGGTGAGCTAGATCCCCGAATAGGTCATAGGTATGTTCCATATTTATCATCCATGATGGCTGAGATGATGCTAAGTTCTTCAAAGATTCAACAGTTGGCGTTTCCTAGGGTCATAAGGGAGTACCCTAAAGTCTTTCCAGAAGAGGTTTTAGCATTACCCCCTTGATGAGAGATTGAGTTTGGGATCAAGCTACAGCCATGAGCATCTCATATCTCTATGTCTCAATATAGGATGGCCTCTTCTGAGTTACAAGAGCTATATATATAGATTGATGGTCTATTAGAGTGTGGTTTTGCTCGGCCAAGTGTGTCACTATGGAGTGCACCCGTTTCGTTCGTGAATAAGGATGATGGTAGTTTGCTGTTTTCTGTTGATTATCTTTGCTTGAAAAAAGTGACAATAAAGAATCGCTATCCTCTTCTACGGATTGATGACTTATTAGACCAACTAAAGGGTGAAAGTTGGTTCTCAAATATCGACGTGCGGTCAGGATATCATCAGTTGTGTGTGAAGGATGAGGATATCCTGAAGTCTACTTTATGTTGTCATCATGGGCATTATGAGTTCGTTGTAACACCGTTTGGCATGATGAATACTCCATCTGTATTCATGGGATTGATAAATGATGTGTTTTGTGATTTCTTGTACATGTTCGTGGTAGTTTTCATCGACGACATCCTTGGGTACTCCAAATCTGAAGAGGGGCATGCACAGCATCTATAAGCCGGTTTGGGAGCTCTTCATCGACCACAGCTGTTTGGGAAGTTGTCGAAGTGTGAGTTTTAGGCTCAAGAATTCCTTTTCATGGGGAATATTGTGTTCTAATGTGGATTATCTATGAATCCATCGAAGATAGAAGCATTTGTGTCTTGGGCGGCCCCCATGATAGTGTTAGATGTGTGAATATTCCTTGGTCTCGCATGCTACTACAGTAGGTTCTTAGCCAATTTCTTACGAGTTGACACTCCACTGATATCTTTGACTAAGAAGGATCAGGCCTTCATATGGATTGATCAGTGTCAGTTAGCTTTTTAGTATCTAAAGGATAAGTTAGTAAGTGCTCCAATCATTTTTCTTCCAGCTGAGGGAGTTCAGTTTGATGTTTTCTGTGATACTTCACATCTGGGGTTCCGTTTTGTTCTCATGGATGATAGGTTAGTTGTTTCTTATGGGTCTCGGCAGTTGTGTCCCCATGAACGCAACTATGCTGCCCATGATCTTGATTTGGTAGTCGTGGTGTTGGCTCAAAAGTTGTATGAGTGCTTTTTGGTTTTCACCGATCATAAGAGTTTGAGGTATGTTTTCTCCCAGTGTGACTTGATGTTACGACAGTGTCAGGGGATGGATTTATTACAGGAATATGACTTCTAAATATCGTATACACCTGGAAAAGAGAATTTTGTAGCTGATGCGCTGAGTCGAAAGTCACGTAGTGATGTTGTGCATGAATCCATTGATTCCTGGAGAGTAATGTAAGAACTGTCATCATTGCATCTTGATATGAAATAAGATGGGGGTAGATGTTGTCTTTTCAGATGATGGTACAGTCATCCCTGATGCAGAAGGTGGAAGGGTCCTAGTAGGGAGATCTAGAGGTTGAGTTTTGGAGAGACCGAGTTGTTTGTGGTGAGGCCCCTGATAGTTGGTCGGAGGATGAACAACACTGAATGTTGTATCAAGGAATGCTTTTTGTTCCCTTGATAATGCACAAGATGGTTCTCCGAGAGTTCCATATTTTTCCTTTAGTAGTAAATCCTGGCATGACAATGATGTATCGATCCTTGAGGCATTAGTTTTGGTGGCTTGGGTTGAAGTGTGCGGTTGCGAAGTTGGTGTCTCTATGTTTAGACTTCCATAAGGTGAAGGCCGAAAACCGTGTTCTTGGTGGTCTTCTCCATCCATTAGAAATTCCTCAATGGAAGTGGGAGGACACCTCAAGGTAATTTGTTGCTGGTTTACCTCAATCTCTGGGAGGACATGATGCTATTTGGGTGGTATTAGATCATTTGACAAAATCAGCCCACTTAAAAGCGATCAAGGAGTCAAGCTCAGTGAATGTTTTATCAAGGCAGTATTTGGAGGAGTTGGTGAGACTTCATGGAGTCCCTAGGATGATCATTTCTGATTGAGATCCTCATTTTACCTACATGGTGTGAAGAGGTCTCCAATAAGATTTCGGTTCTCAATTATGCCTTACCACTGCTTTTCATCCTCAAACGGATGGTCAGACAGAGCGAACCATCCAGACTCTTGAAGACATGTTACGCTCTTGTGTTCTTGATTTTGGAGGCTCATGGATAAGGAACTTACCCTTGGTAGAGTTCTCTTACAATAATAGTCTTCACTCCACCATCGGTATGGCACCTTTTGAAGACTTGTATGGTCGAACATGTCATTCTCCGTTGTGCTGTACTCGGGTCGGAGAGTGGACAATTATCATACCGGAACTAGTGAAGAATACAACAGAAATGGTTCAGGTGATTCGTGAGAGGATGAAGATAGTACATGATCTTCAGAAATCATATGTTGATCAAATAAGGAGACACTTAGAGTTTAATTTTGGGGCTCTTGTGTTTTTGAAGGTGACTCCCTGTCATGGGCAGCGAAGGTTTGGTCATGGAAGAAAGATTTCTCCCTAGTTTTTTGGGCCTTTCGAGGTGTTATCTCATGTTGGAGTTGCAGCATATCGAGTAGCACTTTCCCCGTGGATGAGTCCGATAAATGATGTTTTCCATGTATCATAGCTTCGTCGTTGTCTTCATGATGACTCTCACATTATCGATTGGGTAGAGATCGATGTTGATGATGATGCAACCTTCGAGGAGCGACCTGTAGAGATCCAAGACCGCAAGGAGAAGGTGTTGTGCAAGTGTTCTATCCCCTTAGATCATGTCTTGTGGCAACACGGTGGCATGGAGGAGAGTACCTGGGAATGTGACTCACAAATACATGCTCAGTACCCAGAGTTGTTTTATGTTTAACTCTTTTCATGTAACGATGTCCCCTTTGTGGTTAGACCTTTCATGTTTTTCATATGAATTTATTTTGTTACTTCTTGTGGATTGCTCTCTTTTGAGAGGTATCTCGGTGGGTGGTTGTTCGAACCCTGTTTAGTTTTCCCTTTAGGTGGGTTTTGAATTATTGAGGACAAGAATGTTTTGAGAGGTACGTGATGTAATGGCTCGGACCTCTCTAGTCCATTACTTTGTGAAAATGTGTTGTTTGAGGTGTTCGGGGAGGTCAAGGTGACTTATCCCCAACACATAGCTAAATTTCCAATTTAGTGACCAGTTCTATTGGTGAGGTTTAGTGAACAGTTTTATCGGTGAGGTTCGGTGAACAGTTCTATCAGTGAGGTTCAGTGAATAGTTATATTGGTGAGGTTCAGTGAACAGTTATATCGGTGAGGTTCAGTGAATGGTTCTATCGGTCATGTTCAGTGAACAGTTCTATCGTTGAGGTTTAGGGAATAGTTTTATCGGTGAGGTTTTGTGAGCACTTCTATCGGTGCGGTTCAGTGAACAGTTCTATCGGTGAGGTTCATGAATGGTGTTCTATCGGTGAGGTTCATGAATAGTATTCTATCAGTGAGGTTCTAACTGTGATGTTTGGATTCTGATAGTTTCACCCCTTTAGCATTTTCCTATGATGTAAAATTCATTTAAGGCCTCATTTTAAGGACTCTAAGGCCGATTTAAAGGCTATATCTCTAATATTAATTATTCCTATGGGTCGTGATGTTTTTACTTGGTCAAACTGTGTGGTTTAATGCAATCTGTCTTTAATGGGGAATTAAGCGTATCTTAAACCGTCACCCCATTAAATATTCAAAAGGAACAAGATATATTCCTTTCGTGTTCTTCCTCTTTGTTCTCAACTATGAGATGCTAGAACCTTTCAATCCTTCCCGTAGGAGTTTCACAATCAAACTTTACTCCTCGGATTGGTTCCACTCTGTTTTAATGAAACCAATATATATAGATCAATCTTCGATATAAGGTATGTTTTATCATAATTCATTTGGGGATCATCTTCTCAGGTTCTTCTTTTCATATTATATCATGAAATCTCCATGCTTCTAATGGTGATTTTCATCTTTGGGTTTGTTTGTTGCGGTCGTACCGTGGCATCCTAGGGTGGATGCAGTTGTCACGAGAGGAGGATCATGACCAGTTTTTGGATAAAGAATGTGAAAAACTGTTTGAGGTAGGGGATTCATTGCTTCTCTTTTCTTTAACGTGCAACTATATTGATAGCATGTTTAATCCCATTGGATGAAAATGGAATTGACATAATAAATATTTTAACCAGATAAATAAATTGATATCGATAATATGTTATTGCCTCATGTTTTTCTAGATAGTGTGATATCTATGCTTTCTTTGATTAGTTGTTCGTTCTTGATGGAAATCGGTAAAGAACGTAAATTTGGATTAATTGATAATTTTTTGGCTAAAGATAAAGAGACATGTAAACAAATCTGGTTCTAGTTGTAATTTGATGTTAATCAAATTGAGGCAGTAAGCATGTTTAATTATTTGTGATAGCTTACTGATTAGGTTTCCTGAATTTGGAACCTACGATTAAACAAATCAGTTAACTAAATATGGATTAAAGAACTGATTGTTTGATAATTCCTCAAGGGGATCTGAGTTACCCGCTTAATTGTTAAAGTTCCAAGAGCCCAATTAATGTGGTGTTTGTTTTCCGGATACTTGTGTTGTGATGTGATCCTGGATGGATGTTGTGATATGTTGGGGGCATGGAGGCTATTGGTTGTTGGATCAGATGAATTCTAAAGTGTCAAGATGCATCGTTTTATGCATGTGGGTGTCAAGGAGGACCCCAGGGATGATGGAATGTGATGGATGTCATTGTTTTATTCTTGCTTATTTTTTGATTGGTTGTTTATCTGCTTTACTTTTCCCCACTGCTCAAGGTAGCAGGTCCTACTTACCGTTCTTCCGAAAGAGGCGAAGACACGTAGGGTATGACATGTGCTTTCAGTGTTTATCTTCTCAAGGAAGGATCGGTATATTCTCTTCCTATAAGCGGCAAAGACTCGATGGGTAGTACATTTACACACCATGTTGATCCCCCTTGTGTTTAGTAGCATAAAATGTTTTTCTAGAATTCCTAGGAATGTGGGAATGTAATTCTATAATGAATAATTGAACAAATGGTGTTAACCCATGGGGATAGAGTTACTGGAATATAGTGATGAGTTTGTAATTTTTTTACAGTTGACATTGGGTGTGATGCTAATGAAATTTAATTTGGAACTGTTCATGGTTAAATAATGTTTAAATAATTCATTAACATAAAGTGGAACTGAAAAAAGGGGAATTAAGTAATCTAATAAATCTCTTTAAATGGTTGTGTGCTTATAGGATACCTCGTCTTAGAATTAGCTGCCTGGGGTCTGAGAGATGTTAGCTGTAGTAGTGTCTAATACTAGGTTGTCCCCATAGTGTGGTTGTGAGTTGTAGTATATTATGTACTTTTTGTGTTTCTATACACTACTCCAGCCTGTCAGTAAAAAAACTAACACCACAAGGATTCTAATCCCTGTGGGGTGTTTTCCCTAACATTCCGGTGGGAGGATGGATGGCTGACTACCCCCTTTGGCCCCACTCTCTTATCTTGGTAGTAACTTGTGCTGGCATGCACATTGCTCTTTTTTTCCCATATATGTGTGTAGAGGGATGTAATGTCTTGTGGTTATTCACACACATATATTTTGGATATAGTTTTCTATGGACAACTATAGGTGTAACATGTATAGGTTGTCATGGCTTGAGGATCCTTACTCGGTGTTTGGGTTGTAATGGCTTGAGGTATAATACCTGATGTGTGATACACTTTATGTGGGTTGTGGTGGCTTCTAGAAACTACCTAGTTACTTTTCTTACGTGGACATGGTAGTTTTGTTTCACGAGGTTCAAGCTGTGGTGATTCGCCTAGGTGACTACAGGCAATCCTTTTTGGAGAGAGATGCTCAGGACGTGCGACGTTGGGGAAAAGCGGAAAACTAGTCGGGAAGTAGTCGCGGGTTACCATTGATATTAATTATTATATGATATATTCTTGTATGTGTTACTTGGTGATAGTATCCATGGTGAGGATGTGACCTTAGTATACCTATTTTGGTGACGAGTTAGTTTCACTTGTTGTTCACTGTGCTTTGGCATGTTTTCTTTACTTTTGGATGAGAGGCTTCAGGGAGGATCCTACTGAGTATATTGTTATACACACCCTATGTATATATAAACTATTTTTAGGTCACTTGGAGCAGGTTGGAGATCAAGCTGGTTTCTACAAGATTGGGGTTGCAGGAACTGTTTGGGCTTATGGTTGCTGCTATTTTTAATTTCTATAGGGTACTAGAAGTTTTCTTCCTTCCAGTTATAGTACGTTTGCATGACATTTCATATATGCACTTGGGTTTCTTTTATATTCCAGTTCTGAGTTGGAGTTGATTGGTGCCTATCTTATCTCTCTCTTCCGCATGTGTTCTCTTAGAGGGTAATGCCTCTCATTTGTGGGTTTACTATACCCTCAGTACTAGTCGCCAACACGGGGCCTACTAGAGGCGGGACTCGGGGGGTCATTATCTCCCTTCTAACATTGCTGACCCAGGAGGGGTACACATTGTGGGGAGGGGGTCATGACTTCAATTTTATCCATAATTACTAGATTTACATTTACTTATGTGGAAAAAAATTTCACAGTTTCATTTTATAATAATAAAGATATAAATTTAAAAATTTGGACAAACATAATTTCATATATGGAAACCATTTTTATTGATTCAATTTATAGATGTGGATGAAATCAATTTTGATATAATTGAATAAATCATTATTATAACCTGTTTGAATTTTATTTATAATCATAAAAATGAGTGAATAAATTAATTAAATCTAATGATAAATATTTTTTAATCAATTATATTATGTTTTATTAAAAGGACTCATTTGTTACATCATGGAAAAATTAAAAACATATTTGTACATTTTAGTTACTCTGTTTAATTAATGGATTGATAGTTTGGAAAAATACATTTTTTTACTATACAATAAAAATCAATCATTTAGAAAAATATAAATAATTCATCATAGTAATATAATGAAATGATTATTTCAAAAATTATAAAAAAAATTAATTAAATAAAATTTTTAATTATTGAATAATTTAATCAAAATATCAGTGTATAAAATGAAACAAAAATAAATTTGGAGAAAATGTATTTTTAATCCATAAATTGAAATTATTCTCATAACATTTACTATTAAAATATTAAATAAATTAAAATTAATTAAATTATATATATGAACAAAGTGTTTAATTATAATAATTTTTAAAAAATTATTAATTTATTTATTATAGAAAAAATACATTGCACAGAAAAAATTAGTTTTACGAAAAATATCCCTTTTATATTCAAAAAATTCTATTATCATTTTAAAGTAATTGACAATCATTGTTTGAATTTTTTTCATTTAATTAAGGAAATAACTTCAAAATATATTTCATAATTTAGTAATTCCAATTTATTATGGGAAAACCAATGAAAATTTAATAATTGTCATATTTAAATTATTATGTTTTTATTTTATATCATGGTTTCATTAAACACAATGTTTAATACAAAACACTCTATAAAAAATATTACACGTTGAAATTAAGTTTCATTTTATTAGGGTTATATATTTTAATTCCCATTTTCATCCAATGGTAAATTAAAATATCTTTAAAGAGTATGTATGTACTACCACATTTGTGAATATATAGTATTTTTTCTCATCCCCACTCGAGATTGATAGTTAATATGATGGAATTAATTAACACAAGTTATATTAAATATATAATTATGATTATTTAATAAAATTATTTTACTTACCATCTTATCGTTCCATCTGTTGGAAAATGATAATTTCATTCATGCATGTGTCTAGACTATCACATTAATAAAGTGATGTGATTCAATTTTCTTATATTAAATTAATGAATGATTCTAAAATTATATTAATTTTATAAATATGATAATTATGTCATGATTAATTTTCTATATAAAATATAAAAATTTACCATTAAAACATGTTAAACCTATATAATTTGATTTTATATTAGTAATCCAATGTTATCAATTCATTTGAATTGAACACAAGAGACTTAGTTACTATATAAAAATTTGGAACAACTGAATTAAAATTTAGTGATATAAGGGAATAACATAATTATATTTTCTTATGTAAGTAAAAAATTTCATAATATTATTAAATATGATTTATTGAATGTATACAGTGATTCATACTCATGGTAAGGTATTTTTTGTATTAATTTCCTTTCTTTAGGACTTCATTGAACTTCACCACATGTATTATTTTGTGTCATGTATATGAAAGAATATGGATTCATTAATCATTTTTTACTGAAATTCATTTGGATTGAAAATCCGTAAAATTTATTTTTAGTAAGTTCCATTTGATTTAAATTTTAAAAAAGTTGTAAGCTATTTTCTTCAAAACCATGTTTTAAATATCACTTTAAGTAATATTTATATTTTATATCCACATTCATTAAAATATTTTTTGGAATGCAATAATTTTTTCCCAAAATAATTCCAAATTTATTTTAAACTATCCTTGACTTCTCATAATGGTTTTCAAAAATAATATTTTATATTTTTAAGAATTACTCACATTAAATTCCTTATAAAATAGTGGAGTGGAATGTATTTTTAAAATAAAAAATGAATATATTTTCATTACATTAGGTCTTATCATAATTAGCATAACTCTTTTATTTGTTTACATTGTTTTGTAAAGAGTAATACTTCCTTGTGTTACAAGGAATTTTTATTTTATAAATATTCTCAAAAGAAAATTATTTTTATTATCAATTATGAGAGATATCTAAATGTATTTTCTCTTATAGAATGAAATTCAAATCTAATAGTTTTTTGTGGTAAAATTTGTATGTTATCATATTTTCTACATTCAATAAATGATAAAATGTCCGTGTTTACATGTGCCTAGATTTCATGATATGATGAAAATTATATTTTATTACATTTTTTATTTAAAACATGACAATTGATAATTATTAATGACTGTGAGGATGTGGAGTTAATTAAATACCTTATGGGACTATTCCCATTATGTTATATGTGGGTTTGTTAACTCACTATAATTCATTGGGTAAACAAACAATGTTATCTGAGATAATACAATCTGATGAGTTTTTGGAGAAAATTAATTACTCTTTCGAATTGATTTAGTGAACTGATATAATTTAATTATAAGATAATGTTGTAATTATCATATTAATTGAATCCATTATTAAATCATTTTTCACCATGTTTTCAATATATTTTCCCCTTATATTTAAAATTGTTTTCATGCAATGATTATTATTTCAAAATATAAAAAAATGAGTTTATTATCTAAAGGAATATTTATAATGTTTCATATGTGAAGTGATTTTTTTCATCGAAATGATATCATGAATTTTGAATTTTCCATTATGCTTTATTAAAATACATTCTTTGAAATCGATGGGTTGTAAATATATTTTCATGATTTGGAAAATGATTACTTTTAGGAAAAATATCTATTATGTAAAATGGTAATGTTCCTTAGTTTTTTTTTTAAAATATGAAATGTGTTACCTCGTTTACTTTATTTTAATATCACTTACTCTATTTTTTGTCATCCCATGTATAAATTTCTTTTAAATGTTCATAAGCATGAGTTTGGAATGTTATGATGTGCATATCAGAATAAATGAAATTGGAATTGAATAAGGAATGTGTATCATGAAGAAAATAAAATTTTTAACTTGTGAATCCAATTAATTAAAAAAATGAAATTGAGTGGTTTTTTACACATTCTTATGTGAGATATTTTTTTAATTATATGAAACAAAAAAAATATAATCGAAACTTATTTATGTGATAAACTTACTATAAATAATTTTATTATGGATAATTTTATTTATAGGGAATTTTATCAACATTTATGTATCTTTCTATATTGAAATCATTTAAAGAAGAAAAGAACAATAAATTTTTCGATGAACATTTCATGAAGTAAAAAAAATGAATTTCTACATATAAATTAAATTACATCATGTTTTAATGAAATTATATGCACAAATACCAAAAACAAATGTGTGGTTGACTAGATATTAGTTTTAAAATGTAAAAATATAATATTAGTTATTATTTATTATGAATAATCCAATTATGTTAATTTTAATATATTTTATATTTTATTTTGGTGAAAAAAAATTATACTAAAGAATAAATATTTTATAGAAACTACTTTTTAGTGATTTTTATAGGTTTATATTTTAATTATGTTATAAAAATTTGTTTAATTAAATTTCATAATATGTAATAATGATTTTGAATCATCATGTAAATTTTTCATTTGTGATTTCACTATCATTTTTTCATAATGAATTTCAAAAAATAAAAAAAAATCACCATAGTTGAAGTTAAAATATGTTTACAATGGTGGAGAAACCAAGATATAATAGTATATTTTTTAATTAAAATTTTTCATATACATTTTTATATATACATTTAATCCTCATCATATCCTACCGTCTTTACTATTTCCTTTTGGAATAGTTTTTCTTGACAATGACATTATTGTAATTTAATATATTGTGTAATTTAAAGCATGTATGCCCCCACTTATAAAATGGAACCACTAATTTATTTTCTTTACACTATATTGTGACATATATCTAAATAATACCATAACCATTTAACATATGAAATTTTGTATCTAAGAATTAGGGTTAATGATATTCTTAAAATACCATTCAAAGAATCCATATGAAGGTATCTAATGTGGTATATAAATGAAGTGGTAAACATATTACCCATAATCATTAAAATTATTTCAACTTTTAAATTTTTTTAGATTATTTATATTCAACATAAAATAATAAATTTTTTATCATCAATATACAATATTTTTTATTGATTATGGGACCACCATTATTCCCGAATTTTTCCTTTAAACAGGAATTCAATATATCACTAATGCTTATGTTTGGACTACAACATCCACTTATTGATTATGTAAAGTATCAAAAACCATATATCAAAAATGATTATTATGATGTGTTTAATGTATAGACATGATATTTTTAACATCATTACGCCTAAAAATATATTATAACATATCATTCTACTTAAAAAAACATCATTGTAAAATGATAACGTCGTTCATTCCCATGTGTAGACTACCCACTCTACACAGTGATATGATTTTTATTTCATTTCATATCTACATTGATGGAAATAAGGATAATTTTAATTAATATACATGACATAAAAATCATTCCAAAAATTTTAATTATAATTTACATATGATTCATTCCATCCATTGAAAATTTAAAACAATATTTATGAAAATGTGTGACTTACCATATCTATTAATGGTGAAATGCATTTTTCAATTTCTAAATTTTAATGATGAATATATATATATAATGAAAATATATGAAATTGGTATAATGAAAAAGATTATTTATATTATGAAGTCATGATATGAGTTCCCAGACTAGATCTACTGAACTGAAACAGTCTAGGAAAATGAAAAAATTACCACCTATAAATGATGATTTTAGTAATGAATTATGATTAAACTTATTCTGAAATGTTATAATTGGCTCATATATGAAGTTATATATATTTTCATGATTATAATATAAAATTATAAATACTTTTCATTTATTATTAATGAGTATACAATTCTTTTAAATTAAATCATACTTGAGTAAATGGTTTTTATGATACAATGTCAATTTTCATCAAAATTATTTATGATTATGTTTCCAATTATGAAATTTCATGATCTATACATCTGGAATCTCATGAATTTTATTCTAAAATGTTTATTTAATTAATTTTATAATTATATTACCACATTACTCCATTGTTATATCAAATAATTTAGATAATGCGTTAAATAAAATAGAAATTATTTCCCCTTTGGTCCCATATATTTTTATTCCATGACTATGTTTTATTTGAAATGTTATCATTAGTGGTTTTTCCATTTAAAATATTATTTTAATGTCTTGTTTTAATTATAAAATATATTAATATTTTCATACAAATTAATCTTCTTTCCATTTTACAAATACTGTACTTTTATCTTTTTACTGAAATTATGAAGGGAATCATTGTTTCAACATACATTGCATGAATGGATTTACAAAACATCATGAATTATCCATGATTAGAAGAATAATTTACAATATTCTATTTTTAATTTCAAAGAGAATGATTTCCATAATACTTTAGAAATTTAATCTTTTTAGTGAAGTGACTCTAACATGAATAGGGTATTTTTGACATCATATATAATTGGGATTTTTTCAAAAAAAATATTTATTCATCATAACATCAATTGATGTTATCTATCCTATAATTCATATAAATAAACAAATAAAATCCGTACTAATTTTATATATGTTTTGATGATTAGGAAGATTAAATGGTTATGAAACTATTTTTTTACATATGTTATGTTATGACAAAATATTAAAAATTTGATGAAACCTATTTTCATTCCAAGGGATATTATATTTGATTCGTGATCTATGATATTTTGAATAAAAAATGAATGGATTGTTATTATGTGATGAATGGGCTGAAATTTATATATCCCATTAATTATTTATTTAGATATTGATATATTATGATATAAAAATGACTAGAATGGGGAGTGAACCCATTATAGTTAGGGACTCTCTCTGCTATGATAGACTAGGGAATGATCATTGAATAATAATATAATGTAATGGGGAGTGATCATATTCAAAAATTATAGTCTTGATATGGATTTTTGAATAAGGAAAATCTTTTATATTAGAAGGTTTATAGAAAAAATTTATTTATTATGATAATGTTATTATCATATGGATCATATTCATTGACTGCATAGTTATTATTATCTAATGAACTTCCATGATTTATGCTCAGATACTAAATTATAATTTATGTATGATGTGTATGATTTGAAAATGTTAAGTTCATATTATCTTAAACTTACAGTTAGTTAATTCTTAAGTGATTATTGATATCTAACTTGTTTTACCCTACGAGGAATATGAGCTCACCCTTAATTATATTTCCTTTCTACATGTTGTAAATAAATGTTTTAATTATGGTATTTATCTAAAGAGTAGTTTGTGTGAAATGATCTGTGTGGGATATTGAATAACGTTTTTTAAATAAGATGATTGTGAAATTAATCAGTCATGTCATTAAACCTTTAATATTCTAGTATGGATCCTAATGTATTGTAATGAATATTAATATATTAAGAAGTAATATTTATTTATGAAAACTATAGGTCACTATAGTTGGTATCAAATAAATGGTTAGTTACATTTAGAAACTAGCATGAGGAAACAAATTAGTGAGAATCATTAAGATAATCAAAGGTACATTATAACATCCTATGATATATGAAATAAAGGATTATAATTTTCTAAAAAACATCCTTTTCTTGATTCTAAAATTATACATTGTTTTGGAAAAAATTCATCATTGGGTAATTACCTAAAAATGTTCTTTTGGGGTATATACTAGCCATTATTTTAGTTTACAGTGGGTGTTCCCTTACTACACAACTAGTTTTAATCTCACATAGGATATGATTATGTTAATTAAAATTTACGTTAAAAACCATTATGAAGGATTTGAATAGATGATGATAATAAATGAAAATTATTAAACATAAAGTGTTATAAATTATAAATAAAGTGACATGATTTAGACCATTAAAAATTATAATTTCCTACTTATATTGTTTCCCACTATTTTTTGTAAAATTGTGATTTTTTTTAATGATTGGATAGAACCTAACAGAACCATGTTCATGTTGAATGTAATGGATAATGAAATAATTTCATTCCTAAATAGAAAAATTTTATTTGAGAAGTAATAAAATATCATCTTACCATTATTAGAGAACTTTCTAAAGCTATGAATCACAATAATCTCCCAAAAATTTAAAGTAGGGAATAATATTCTGTTGAGTCCTTTATAATTAAACATCCACTATATATTAGTGGGTTCACTAATTCACAATTTTATAATGAATTAGTATGTAACAATGACAATATATATTATATTTTGTAGTTTTCAGAACATAAAAACGTTATTTTATTTATTTTTTAGTTTTAAGGGGATATAGATTATTGTAGACACTTATGAAGATGAAAAAACCATAGGAAAAAACTGACTCCATTGAGTGTGATAAGTTTAGGAACATATATATAAATAAGTACATTATTATTATTCTATGTATGAAAGTATTGAAGTAATCCCTTAATCTAATGTATAATAATGATGGATCCCTTTCTAATTATGAATAAATTTTTTTAGGACTTTTGAGGAACACTTATGGTATTATAATCTAACATGAGATTAAGATTAATCAATTCTGTAGTGTATTAATATAAATTCATTGTATTTATTTATTGATAAGATACATCAATATATATGAAAAAAAATTCTGATGTAAAATCACAGCATAAATCCATATTGGAAGCTCCCATCAATTGCATGGTTATGATAATAATAAAAAATATATAATTCAAATGAAATAATTGTAAGAAAACCCATAGAGAGAATAAGAATCAATTTTATTTATGAATAATGTGTCGAAGGAAAGGTAGAGGAAATTCTCATAAGAAGATTGGTAAATGTTTTAACTGTAGAATGAAATTTCATTGGGAAATAGAATCATAATATCATGGGAGGAATAAGTTCTTATTGATATAGATAATTTACTATGGAATTCAACAACTATACTATAATGCTTCAAATAAATGGGTGATGAGAATTATTCTAACATGTACTCAAATATTAAGGTTAATAATTATGATTGATGTCAGAAACCTATTAATCCCAAAAAAAAATAAGTTCCCATTTGATCACAATAATCAATGTGGCATACAATAATAAAGTGGTAAGAGGTTCATATACAATCCACTATAGAATTTTTATTTTCTTATCTTATTTTTGATCTACCAACTCTTTTATGTCTGATGAATTTTCTATGTTAATCATAATACATCCTCAATAATTAGGTATCAAATTATAGATTAATAATAATAATTTTATTATTATCTCATATAAACACAATGAATATTCTCTGATTGAGGTTTTAGATAATTTTCATCCAATAAATATTTAAATTCTATTTCTAGTTGCAATATATGTTAGCATAAGAATAGATTGGAAAAATTTAAATAAATCACACATCAATTAATAGGGAATGTAATTAATATTTTATATTCCTAACCAATAAAATGATAATCAATTAGAGAAATAATAAATATGAACATCTGGTAAAAATTACATCCATTTTATGGGTAATTATTCCAATTGAAAATGGTATTTTATCTATAAAGTATGGGGATAAACTCAAAATAAACAATATACCTATTATACTAATGTTTTTTGGTATAATTACATAATAATTAAACAGTATAAAACATAATTTTGAGGTTATGTTTTCAATATAACTCATACCTAGTGCTACACATATTTCAAAGACTCTAAATAGAATAGACCTGATTAGTTGCATGAATTGAATAAGAAAATCCATGAGAATACTGATAATGGATTTACTCCTCTATGGATGTCACCATAATGTTTACATTTTTTTTAATGAGAATAAATATAGTTCAATGTGACTCAATATTTTTTATTATGATCATAATAGGATCAAAAATCAAGCCTATGAATTTGATGCCTGGTATTAAATATTTATTCGATCAATTATAAAGAGGTCAGTAGTTTTCAAAGAGTGGTCTTTGATCAGGACGTAATTAATTTAGGGACAAAATTGAATACATTCCCATGAAAACATTTAGTGTGAGGTATGTACACTATGAATATATAGTGATGTGACTTAGACTTACTAATTCACAAATTATCTATATAGATGTAATGAATAGAGTCTATATAGATTCAGTTGATTAGTTTATGGTACTATTTATTGGGTATATTAATATATTATAAAACCAATTCAGATTATAAACTTAAATTAGATATTATAATGTATACCGAAAAAAGGTGAAGTTACATGATGAATTTAAAATGTGTGAATTTTTTATATAGAGAGTTCCATTACTTGGTTATATTTTATGAAGAGAGTGTACATCTATGGATCCATTCAAGAAATAGGTTATCGAATATTGAACCAAATCAACCACTATGAATAAGGTCCATGGATTTATTTTCCTGGATTGATATCATCAACACATTGAGTAATATTTCTCAGTGACTTCTAGTCCCCTCCAAAAATTAATATGGACGAGATCCATGTTTATTTGGATTGATAAATGCGAGAAAAACGTAAATGTGATAAATAAAAGATTATCCTTTTCACATTTTATTCACTACCCTTCAACATATAAGGGGTTTTAACCCAACTAATGCATCGATTAATGGAATACAGTGAATAATAATGTCTAAATACAATTGAAGGTCTATGAAAAAATTTACCCCATTAATGATTTGGAGTTAGATGTAGAAATTTTTTCATTAATGATATAGAAAATTAACATTACAGAGAAGAGTGGGATATATATACAATGAATTAATTTTTAATTAATATATTCCCTGAAAAAGAGTATACTATTTTATACAGAATCTATTTGGAGTTCATTAATAATTATGAAAGGTCAATACATTACCACCTAAGGTATGAAAACAAGGTGGACAATGTTTTTAGCCAAAAGGATCGTAAAAGATTATCTATGATGAGGATCTCAGAAGATCCAATATATCTGTAATTTCAATGTGTTTATTGGGGATTATTAAATTAATGGGATAAATCTTATATTTCTCAAATGAGTTTCCAACCATCTATCGATGTAATGCATAATGGGGCACATAAGGAAGATGTAGAGTTATAAAATAAAGCACAACATATTCTTGATTAAAACCATTATTTTGATGGAATAATAATAATATATAACCATGTATGCTTCGCATCCATAATATATTTCATAAAAGAGTTTTTGTATGATGATAAAATTAAACCGTTCTAAATTTAACCTAGAATTAAAAAGTTGTATAATTATATGAGAATTTTTATCTCATGGGATAACATGTTGAGTGGTATTACATATTATGTATCTAAGTTAATATTATTTCATGAATATATGGCCGATATATGGAATTATATGGTGATATAACAACAATTAACCATACATAATGGAAATAGAAAAATAACACCATTTATTTTTTTTAATGGAATCCCTAAATGATTTAAAGACTATAATTCTACATGGATTTGAGTCAATCTTTTTATTCTATCAGTATAGTTAATTTCTATCCTAGAAGATTTATATCTTGATTTGATTTAAAAAATATACATTATGAAGTGGACAAGGTCTCATAGAATAATATATTTTATTTTAACTAATCAAGCTCCATATTTTATCCTATTGTTTTAGTGAACACTTCAGAATGCTTTGGATTCTGAATCTTATTTTAATACTAAATATAATTCCAAAAAAAAATTCCAGCCTTAGGGAATGGTAATAATTTCTAGATGATATGATGATAAATTTTTTTATGGATTTCAAATATTTTTAGGATCAATACAATATTATATTTGTGTTTTATTACCGAAATATAATTCAATCCATAATTCACTTAGATCCTTCTGTAGCACTATATGGAATGATGTGTATAAATCCAATGTTTGGGGATGAATTTAGTGAAGGGAAGCAATTGATACAAGATGCAGGTTATAAAATCTTTAATATAATACCCCTCCTCATGGGATTGAGTTAACACAGAACTGCTACATGGCCTTAATTTGCACCCCCAGATGCCAAAGGCTAGAAATAAATTCCCCAGGATTCATTACCATTTGAGGGATGATATTCCCTAGTAAAATAAAATAGCCAACCAAAATTACATAGCCAAATAAACCAATACATGATGCATGATATCAATAAAATACAACCAAATGAAACAATTGATATTAAAACAGAAGTAAATCATGTACTGTAATGAATATCTATAATATCTAAGTACACAATAGGAGACTACAAAACCAAAAAAACACAAATACAATCACAACTCCAAAGCTACATCCCGCTCCATGATCCTCTCCACAAAATGATCCAATTATAACTACAAACTACTTGATAAGTGTGACACATTACATTTTCCATTGTCTTGATAAACAGTATCTACAAATTAACCAATGTGGAAAATCATGGGTGAGTAATCAATCTCAGTAGGATTTACCCAAATGAATTACTTACACACACCACTATGTTAGAACATCTAAAGAACATTTATAATATATATATATATATATAAATAATTAAAAAAATTCAAAAAATTATCCCAATGCCAAAAAAATTCATACCAATGTAGTTTTATCAAACAAAACAAATTTCAAGAATGAAACAAAATATTTAATTCTAACAAATTCTTTATTTTAATTGGAAATTCTGCATTCCATGTCGCATAGCCACACACAACCACACAAACCCACATACATGCATGGTTCTTCCATTGAAGGTGGAATTTTCATTTCCAAACCTATAATGGTGTATATTTCATATCCAAACACATGACATTGACTCTGTAACATTCACTTCCATATCCATCCCATTTGATCCAAGCTTAACCAATTGAGAAAACCAAATTCCATTTAGTCTTTCCAAACCAAATCAACCATCTCAAAAAATCAACCCTTTATTGGAAACCAAATCAACAAAGAACATCAATTAAATTAGAAATTTTATTGATTTTTTTCAATAAATAATAATAAATAACCATTATGAATTACCCATATAAAATAATTATACCCAATTAAATCATTTCCACAACACCCAATTTTGCACAATACCACAAACTCTCCCCAAATAAGGCTTCTTACAATCATTTCAAAACAATATCACAATCTGTTTCACATATTAAAACTAAATTTACATCAAATATTAATGTCATAAATAGAGGAGTCAAGAATGAATCCACTTACATCAAGATTAATATAGAAAATGAATAATTCCACTAAAAAGCCCATGAAAATGGGTCGAATCACAAAAAACCTCCTTAGATCTCTTCTGATAAGATCAAAAAAGAAAAATATTATCATATTTGGCATTAAATACCATATATATATCCATAAAGTAATTACATAAATGAATCCAAGATATATGGTGAAGTATATCTAAGGAAAACCACAAAAAAACCATAAATGTTGACTTACCATGATAGTTTGGATTCAAAACACTAAGAAATTCCTTCAGATCATCCTCATATTGATGTAGAATGATTTATTAGACTCTGGGAGAGAGAATTCGATGTTTGGAACTAAATGGAGGTGAAAGGGGGCATTATAACACAAAAAAAAATGAGATACACTTTTTTCTGGATCATTTTTTTAAACAGTGCATGGTGAGTCGCACAGTTTGAAAACATTTCTACAAATCATGTTCAAAATTCTACCTCAAGGAGGATTATTTCATAATTAGGTCATATGGTGATAAAACCATGATACAACCATGAAAATGAAAATTGTACCATTTTTCCCAGTTTCTTCTAAGAGGATGCATAGTTTGGGAAAATTGCGCCCCTACTCATGGGCCATTCCCTTAGCCTCAGTCACATTATGCACCATTTCCTAAAGGAGTTGTACGGTTTACATCAACATTTCACCTTTATAAAATTCTAAATGAAATTCCAAAATTTCTCCAAACCCACCCTAACATCACTCAAATTCGTTATATAATTATAAAACATATATGAGTTGTTAATTACTTGAAATCATGGGTTCTACATTCTCCCAATCATTGGTGATTCCATCAAAGGAAACTATAAAACCATGACTATCCTAAAAGAGATCAGCCCATTGCATGATCATCACCTTATTTTATTCCAAATTGTCTTCTAAAAATATGAACATGTTACCACAATACCCATAGTATAATTATGATTTTCCACATAATACTTTCTATTTTCTATCCACAATTCACACAGGCATGTGCTCCAAGGAAGCATCCAAATCATGGTACATGTTATCCCATCTAATTACATGGTCAAGATCAAGATGATAATTTTCTATCTATGATACATTAAACACATTATGCATCACACTGAACCATGGTGTCAATGAGAAATAATATAATACATCACAAACCTGTTCAATTATCTCAAAGGAAACATGTATCAGAGAGATTACTTTCCCTAATTTCCAAAATGATAATGTTGAAGCCCTAGAAAGATCATTAAAAACAAATTATCCCTCTCCTTGAATGAAAATGATTATCGATAATTATTTGAATCTGATTTCAGATGATTCAGGGTTGTCTTCATCCATTTTTTGATCAAAAGAATATTATCCATTGTTTCTTGGACATTCCCTAGTCCTACCAGTGATGTCTCAATTGTTTCCAACCAACAATGTGGTGATAATTAAAGAAGACCATAAAATGCCTCAAAGGATACATATTTATTAAATTCTGATAACTATAGTTATATGATAACTCCACTAACAATATTTTCTCCACCCATGAGCCACAAAAATCTAGTAAAAAATCCCAAAACAATCCTTCTGTTGTGTGTATTGTATATTCATAATGCCCATTATTCTTAGGATGAGACGCCATACTTATAGTCAACTGAGTTCCACGGGAATTCTATAAAGATTTATAGAAACAATATTTAATCCTTAGATCTCTATATAATAGTATTTAAACTGGTAATCCTTGCCACTTTTCCACTTCTTGGATATAGATTTTTGACATGTCCTCCATTGTATGGGATTCATAAATAGGGATTAAATGAACTAATATTGGGAGTCAATCCACTATCACCCATAGAAAATCATGTTTCTGTACCATTTTTTGGATACCTATTAAAAAATATGTCACTATCTTATCCTATTTCCAAATTTGAATTGGTAAATTTTGAAAAATACATACTGGGCATTGATGCTCTTCCTTAAAAGGCCGATAGGTTTTGAATTTCAAAACAAACTCATCCACCATTATTTTCATACCAACCCAAAAAAATGGGATTTAAATCCATTGTAAATATTATGTATTCTAGGATTAATATTCCATATTGAATGGTGGTAAGCATGAAGAAGTTCTTCCTGATAAGAGAAAGGTATAACCATCTGATTTCTGAACCACAACACTCCCCTTTCATCCTGCTTCCAGCCCTCACTAGTCTCACCATAATTGAGTATTGACAACGTAAAAACACATTATGAAACATATTTCTAGGGTTATTTAACTATTTAGACTAAATTTGGAACAAATGAACTAAAAATATAGTCACAACTTCACCATGGACTTCACATTCTATATGCATTTTGGCTAGGTTAAACATCACTACCGCTCATATGAAGCTTCTTTTTTCCAACTGAGTATATGAATTTATGCTTAATGAATCTAACATCGCATTTAATTTACCTTTTGTATACATCGAGATAATTCCATATATTTATAGATATTCTATCTATCTTACTTTTCATATGTTCAAATTCCAATGCGAAGAAAAATTCATGAAGCTATTATGATTTGTAAATACAATAAATTTCTCCCCAAAGATATAATTATGAAATGTCTTCCTAGCATGGATGATAATAGATAACACCAAATCATGTGTTGGGTAATTATTATCATGAAACCTTAACACTCTTGATCTATAAAAAACAACATTATCTCTCTATTTGAGAAAACATCACAACCCAAATCTCAAAGAATCATAATACACAATGTACCATTATCCTGATTTTGGAAAAATCAATGTTGGTGCTGATGTAAGGAAAATTTTTTCTCTTTAAAATAATTCTAACATTCATCATTAAATTATAATAGAATATTATTCCCTATCAGAATTTTCATTGTTGAATCCAGTCATGATAAATCACAAATGAAACATTGGTAATAACTAGATAGACCAAGGAAATGGTGTATCTCAAAGACATTATTTTTCAGTTTCCATGAGAAAACATCCTATATCATTCCTAGATACATAGAAACACCTCATTCAAAAATTACATGTAAATGAAATTATAACACCTGAATCCAAAAACCACACTTTCATAATTTTGGATACAAATGATGATCACTCAAGATTCGCAAAAAAATTTCCAATTGCTTCTCATTCTCATCCCTTATCATTGAAACCACCAATATGTTATCCATAAACACTACCATTATAGTATAAAGATACTTATTAAATATCTAATTCATCAAAGCTATAAATACCACTTGTTAATTCATAAGACCGATGGGTATTAACACATATTCATAACGACTATATATACTCTTGAAATCTATCAACAGAATATTATCCTTCCAAACTCGCAATTGTTGTCATTCATATCACATGTAAATTTTGGAGATCCTCTAGGATACTCTAAATTGATAAAAAAGATCATCAATTATTTGAAGAGGATATTGATTCTTTATCATTGCTATATTAATATTACAATATTCCAAACATAAACGAAGTGTTCCATTTTCCTATTTGACAAAAAATGATCGGTGATGCCTAATGAGATGTTCTCATCTGAATAAACCCTTTTCTTTATAGATCATACAAATTCACATTCAATACCATTAACTATTCTTGTTATATCCTATAAATGTAATGGAAATAAGAATGGTCTTTGAGAGGAGATCAATAAAAAACTCTACATCACTTATAGGTGTTAACCCTAAGAAATTCTTGAGAAATACATCTGAAAACAATTAATCAACTCTTGGAATAGTGATATTGTAAATCTATTAGATTGATAAGAAAGTCAAATATTCTATGTGGCACATGATTTTTACAACTGGTGGTTCCAACAAGCCCCTTGAACCTACCTTTACAATTTTATTTTCTCAAAAGAGACCATCAATTCCATATTTAGTTGTGAATATAAACATTAAATTATAATAGTGGATGTGAGCCTTGATAATATTCAACCAATAATTACCCATGGTTATATGATCTACACCCATTTCAAGAACACAAATGTACCATATCATATTAGATCCATTAATATTTATAGAACATGTTCTTCACGCAATTACATGACATACACTTTGACCAATATGAGTTTGTAGTTTTGATACATAACACACCATCTCATCACATAACACAACAAATAAATAGTAAAAGAAGTAATAAAGTAGGGGGATTCAACCATATCAAAAATATCTAGCATAAAGGTTCAATTCAAAAGAATCATACCTCTTGTATTTTATGGTCTAGAATGATCATCTACGATAACCTAATCAACTGCAAATAATCACTTGCCCGCTACACTTTTTTCCTTATTTCCCTATTGTGATTATATCGAAAAATGAGATATTATTTATAATATATAGTAATTGTGAGTTTTTAATGGTGGAAGTATCATTATTGTGGAATATTATCACTAGAAAATGGATACTTATAAACCATTTTATGAGAATATTAGTTGAGGAGTGTCCCCATCCAACATATATAATAAAGATCCACTGTTTTCTTGGACTTTTTGAATATTACTTATTATTGGAGAGAAATTTCTCATGTTTATCAGACACAATAACCATGATAAATCAGAAGGGCGTATAGTTTTTATAGAATAGTGAATATGAAGATATGTTTAAGGATTTTAAAAGTAGTCTTATTAGTACAAAATTACACACATTTACCTATAGGGGGAAATTTTGTGTGGTATATGGTGTTGTTTCAAAGAAGATATTAGGTAGTGTATTAATGCGGAAATTTAATGCGATAGAATTCACTTCAATGAAATTGAAAAATAGTGAATAATACTTTTCAACACGTGATATATAGTAGGATAAAGAGATATTTTAACTGAAAACCTAGTGACATTACCCTAGTGTGGAGTTGTTTCAAATATATATATGGTTCCTAAGAGCCTCAAATATTTATTAATATAAATGGATCATAATATGATCATATAAATATATTTAGAGATGATCAAGGACTCTGAATAATAAATTTATTACAATCCTTGAAATAAATAAAATTTTTATATGCTCTATGTACAAATGATACAACAACCACATCACTAATGGAAATTGAGATGTATATAGTCTTCTTTGACATTCAATGGATAGAATTGGGAATCAAGAATAAAATAATATCATCAATTATTTCATAACAGTACATTATATAGAAGATAAAAAATATTTAAAATGAATATTTGGAATGTCAAAAAGAGGTAGAAGAAATAAGAAAAATAAAACCCAAGGATTTCAAAATTGATGATGTTGGAGTTATGATAGTTGTGTCATGAAACTGTATCTCATCAAATATAGAGATTTTGAAAGGGTTATTTAATTTTGAAAATAGCATGACCTTTTATATGTAGTTAGTTATTTTATAGATGTGTTGAGATAATTATGATCACTAATGGTGGTAGAATATGAAGATTGATATCAGAAAATATAAAACAAGGTTTATACTATATCAACAAGTGAGTATTGAAAGGAAAGTTTATACTATAATGACAAAATTATTATCAATACCTTCATGGAAATGGGAAAATATCACCATTGACATTTTCACTTGTCTTATGATTAAAACATGGGGAATCAATACCATAGGGGATTTGTTGGATCATCATAGAAATACTCCAACATTTTTTTCAATATGATAAAACTTTTAACTCGATCAACTAGTAAGGTTATACTTCATATACATGGTGAGGATGTATGGAATACCATTATAGATTGAATATGATTAACATCCATAGTTTTCTCTATATTCGAGAAGAAACTCCAATACGATCTAATAATTTATTTTACATAAGTAAGGGTTATCACCCCAATACAATGTCTAATTTTAGAGGAAAATTTAGGAAATAGAATTCTTGTTGATAACATGCTCGATGGATATCAAAGACCGATATGATTACCATGATCATTTTTTCAATTTATTATACTATTATAACTTCCAATCAAGAATATAAATGGATCCTTATGAATCTATTTATGGGATGAGATGTAGAAAAAATTCATTGTTGGGATGAATTAGGTTATTTAAAGTTATTATGACCATAAATATTTGAGTTAATTTTAGAATTGTTCAATCCTATTTAGAAATAAATCCAGACTAATTAGATAAAAAATAAGATCTATACTAAAATATTCATTGATGATAAATATAATTTGAGGTTGGAGAGAAATTTTTTCTACACTTATCTCAATAGAATAAATTCATGATATTTGGGATTAAGGGAAAGATAATCACTAGGTATATCACATCTTTTTAGATTCATTATCACATCAAAGATATAGAATATCGAGTATCACATCCACAAAACCTATCACAAGTAAATGACATACTCCTTGTATCCATATTAATGATGTTAATAGAAAATTCATCAAATGTTATAGATTCAAAGGCCAGATAGAGAAAAAATTATCACTCTTATAAGCAGAAACTGTTGAATATCATAGAAAAATGATACAAATTTCTATGCAATAAGAAAGCAGATCTAGTTAATATACAATACAGGAACCATAAACAAGAAGAGGAAACATGTCAACTAGATGTTTCCATGAAGGAGAAATAACGTCACCTATTTTCCTTATAGTATGAAATAAACAATTTGTTGTGTTAAATTACCTAGCTGGGCTACCAGGTAACACAAAAATATTTTATGAAAAGAAAACTATGTTCAATAGAGTATACAAAACAGAACAACGAGATCAAAAACCATGATTATTTAAATATGAATGTTATAAAAGATACATTAAATTCAAATGTATGAATATGAATAACCAATTTTTAATATAAATATTTATATATTTTACACAAATTTATGGACAAATATTAACGAAATAAAATGAATATTTTTTATAAATAAATTTTAATCTTAAAAAAATATTATTTCTTAAAAATTGATTTTTATTTCTTTTTTTAGAAAACATATTAATAAATTTTTATCAATTTTAGAGATATTATTTAATAAAAATATATTATTTATTAAATCAAATTATTAAAATTTTCTTAAGGTAAATTTTTTGGTTTTTTGTGAAATTATTTCTTCCAGGGAATATTGATAGTTTTTGTTCTATAAAATACTCACATTTATTTTCATTAAATAAAGTAATATAAATGGCATGTTATATATTTTATTTCTCTATTAATGTGAATTATGAACCATTATATTTGTAGATATATAATAAATATAATTTTATTCACCAATTTTCATGATTTTCAATAGATTTTTTTAATATGTAAAATATTATTTTCTAAAAATCAGTTTTAAATGCATAAATATTATAAATGTTAATTTGTTAAAATAAAATATAATTAAGAAATATTTTACATATATGTATATATTATATATTTATATACATAAATTTATATATATATAATAATGATCTATATTCATATAGTTAATAAACGATCTTTTATTTCATGAAATTCACATTTTTTGGAATAACAACTTTTTATAATGTTTTATGATTTTAGTTTCAATATATATTCATTAAATTTTATGAATTTAAATTTATAAAATTTATTCTATATTTTGAATAAAAATAGTTATTATTAATTATTATTTTCAACTTAATATTTCATCATAATAGATTTTAGAAATTGTAAATATTTGTTATCCCGGTTAAGGTTAAAACATGTTTCCATGGCGGTTAAACAAATGTGATAACAATTTAAATGAACCAAAAAGTGGGATAATATATATTTGATTCAAATATTTCAACCCTATATCATGAAATATTCTTTAATGGTAAATCTTTGATGTATTTTTTGTGAATTATACATTATTATATTTTATTATTTTAAAAAATTATAGGTGGATCCTCTCCTCCACCCATAAAAGGACTCTTCAAATCCTCTATCCTCCAAACATGAGTACCCTTTTTAACCATCCATAACCTTCCCATATTCCTTACTTTCACATTTTCACATGTCCTAGAATCATATTTTATTATAAATCAATCTGAGAAAAGATTATGTTGAAAACATAAGAAGTTTTTCGAAGAATAGGTATTGCACTTATCTGAGAAATTTTGTTTTATTTATCTTCCATGTAACAAATATATTTTTAGAACATTGTGATATACAAATATATCACAAATTTAATTCTATATAATGACATTAATGGAATAACTCACACCCATTTATGATTCCATCAAACGGGAAACGAAACCATCATTGATGAGTAAGGTAGACTACCACCTCATGAACAGATATAATTAAATTTCAATTATCACCTATAAAATATAATTATGATGATGTATTTTATGAATAAATATGATATTAATGAAATATTTATCATTAATTAAAATTATTATATCATATATTTTCTTACCATTCCATTAAATTGAAATAACAATGTGATTTTTACACACATCTGGATTACTGCCTCAACGAAATGATACGATTTATTTTTCAATACCGCATCACACATATAGTATATATTACTAAATTTTAATAATTAATATCATATTTATGACATAATTATTTCTATAGAAATATAAAATAACACTCACAATATTTCTGTAATTATTATTGTAAAAATAAAACATTATAGATGCGTAGATATGGCTTGTCGTCTCCATGATTATAATGTTGTTCATTTTTTATGACCATATATAATTTTTTATTTTAGAATTATAATTCATGTATAATATTAGTAATTATTTCCTGATTATAATTTTTTAGATGATAAATAAATGTATTTTTGAACATAGTCTTGTTACCAAATTTATTTTGGATAAATGAGAGGAATATTATCAAAACGTCTGACACAAACCCAAATGATTAATTAATTGAATATAAATTGAAAAATAAACAAGAATATGGTTATTAAAAATGAATATAAATGATAAAATTTTACTAATCAGGATGATAAAGAATGTATGTGATGAGTCTTATTCTAGGTAAGGGATCTCTCTAAAACACATGTTTCATTGGATTATGACAACTATCTCTCTAATTGAATTTGTATCCCTATTTAATTTTATCTAATTATTGTAAAATATATATATATATAATTTAAATGTAATTATTTCCCCTAATTTTATGGGTCAATAAATGTCATGTGTTATTTTCTCAAATTTATTTCATTCCATTCTTTCATCAAATTTAACACTTGCACCTTAAGATTCATTCTCTTTTATTGAACTCTTAAGAACATTCATGTCATATCACATTAATTCAGGTATTCATCCAATTAAATAAGTAATTTTTTGTCTTATGAGATGTTATGTATGGGATTTTGGTGTAAACCTAATATTTTATAGTACTTTGTACCCTATGTGGTGTTTTTTAGAAATTTCGCCACAACTCATATATTTTTCAGAATATATGCCACTTCTAAATTTACTATATCGGAATTATCTTGTTAAACCATGTTATTTTTGTAATTATTCAAATAAATTACTCATGAGACTCATCTTTTATGATATTATGTTATACCTTTGACTCGAACATTCAATTTCCCTATCATGTTTATTTACATAATGATATTTTTAGCTGACCCCTTTCTTTTATATCTTCCCTAGGTAATACAATGAAGTTTTATGAGATAAAATTTATTTTTTATCTCATTATTTATAATTGAATAATTATTAAATGAATTATTTTTCTTTCGATTTATTATAAACCATGATTTACAAAGACATAAGTTCTCATGATCATTAGGTTGTTCTAATTGGATATTTAAATTAAAAACCATGAAAAGATACATGTAAAGGGATTTGGATTCTCCAGTAACATTGGATCATGTCCTTATCAAAAAATAATAAATATCTGGTGATATTTTTATAGATGAAAATAACATTAAAATAACATTATGAAATTTCATGAAAAAAATACCATTTTATAAAAATGGTAAATATTTAAAATTATAATTTCATTAAAATATTCTGAAAATATTTCATTATAAAATAATATAAGAAAACTATAAAGGATGAATAAAATAAAATAATATAAATTATTATTTAGAAATTCATTCATGCAGAGTATATTAAAATAAAAATTACATTCACATGTCATCAAAATTCCAAAGTACTCCTTCTGAAAATGACAAGTTGATTCCTTTTAAAATAATATTAAATTAATAAATGGGTAAAAATTTAGTTAATAAATCAATATAAAATGTAAAAAATCATTTAAAAATATTAAATGACAAATATGGACATGGAAAAAATAATACCTACTAAAAAGAAAAAAATGGTTAGTTTTCATTAATAACATTATTTTATTATATTTGATAAATGTATTTATGAAAATAAATGTATAATATATATCCATATGAAATATAAATAGGATAAGAAAAAAAATTATTCTAGGGAATAGATCATATCTGGTCATAAATTGATATTGATGCATAAAAATGCCATTAAAAATGTGTTTGTAACATAAAACCCTTATAGATTTTGTAACACATTATTAATGAACACATTGAAAGGGAAACATCAACTTAAAACATGAAAATAATAAAAATTAATATATTCATGGTAAAACATATCAATGTGGTAGTTGATGCACATAAAAAAACATCATTTGTGTACAATAGAACATTTTCCCCAAAAAATCAATTTAAGATTGTAAACCATTAACACATATGAAAAATTCTAATCCAATTCCATTTGATGAAATTAATTGATTTATAACTTTGAATAAAACTAATTTTTGAGGTTAAAAATATAAAAAATCATTGGGTTGTTTTAAACACTTAAAAATAGAAATATGTTGATACTATAAAAAATTTACTAGTAAAAAAATTGAGATGAAGAACACTAATGAAAATTAGTAATATTTTAATCAAAATTTAGTATAATATTGAAAATAATAACGTTCTATAAATAATTTGAAAAAATCAATACATATTCCATAATAAATTCTCAGATTATATATACTTCATAAAATTAATCAATTAGTGGATAATCTTAAAACATATCTCAATGTTGAGAAATTGAGTTGAAACCCTTTTGATATAAGAGAAATTTTAAAAAAAAACATATACAAAGATATCAAGAAGATTAACATTAAATAAAATAAATAATTACAATAAATTATATTAAATAACCAATTTGAAGAGTTTAAACCATAAAAATACATTATCTGATTTATAGAGCATATGTCTCAGAGATGTTTTTTTGAGAAGAATCCATATCCTTATGTCCGACTTGATTCATATATACTATAAAATACAATATTTAAATTGAAATGTATTATATTTATATATAAGAAAAATTTTAAAACATATAATTTCATTTATGATCCACTTATATCATTTTTGAAAACTTTTATTTACAATTCTCTATTAATGCAATCATTTCAGGTGATAACTCCTTTATTTTTCAAGTATATTTTAGTTTATAAGTTATCATCCATTCAAATTGATCATGGTTCATCCATATCTATAATGTATTTCATGACATAATTATCATATGTAGTCATTATTTTCATGATTATAACAAAATATAATTATGTGCCGATTAAAAATGAGTTAGATTAATTCATTAAGAAGATAATTTGCACATACACATGATTGAAGACTATAGATTTTCATGGGTCAAATGAATGAAATTATGATGATAATTTTCCTCTAAAGATTAAATATAATATAAAAATATCACATATTTTCATTAAATACATCCTTTATACTAGTTATGTAACTAAGAAATTCGGAAACTATCAATTTTCTTAATGGGGGTGGTATTCTACATGTACGAACTAGCGTTGTTGTAATTTACCAATTGATTAGAAGGTATATAGTTAGATATGATTTTATAATTACCAAACAAAAGTTATGTCTTAAATATTAAATTTAAACTTTTATCCCATCAAAATACAATATATAAATTATGGTGATGGAAAATGAAATTTAGCTCCTTGTGGTTATGCTTGTCCACACATATGACCGGGTGATACATTTATTTCCCATTTAATCTATAAGAGTTTGTAAAAGGTTAATATATCATAACTATAACATATATTGATATTTAAGACACATTATAAATCATATTTAGGGATATAAAATGCTTAATGAATGTGTGTGATGAAATACAATTGATAAAATGGGTTAAAATTTGAACATCTTCTTTGAGATACCACCTTCAGATTAGATTTTAAGCCTTTAATGATTAATAATAAGGTAATACCAATAGATCTAGGAATAATGGAAGGATTCAAGTAATCCCTTTGAGTAGTTATTTTCTATGATATAAGTCTCTAATTTTGTGAATAAGGTAGGAGGATAGGTTCCTTTTATAAGTTAGGGGAGGGATAAAAATAGACTTTCATAATATAATTCAATTATATAAGGCCATTTTCCCGAGAAATATTCCCCAACTAGATAATTATTTGACGATATAAGGTTGAAATATATTCATTCAATTAGAAATAGAAAGGTTTTTATAGAAATAATACCCTAATATCTTTTTTAATTCCCCATGGTAATCAAATTTTAACCTTAACATTGGTAATAGAATTAAAATGTCTTCACAATTCACTATGAATAAGTAATAAATGAACAATATTAATAAAATATAAATTATTCTGATTGAAATTATAGAATCAATTTTATCAGATTTAATTTCAGTATGTATTAAGAATTACTTTAAATAATCATGAAAACATTCATGAAGACACATTTTGGAAAATAGAACAAGTAATAAATGAAAAATATTAAAAAAATATAAATTATTCTGATTGAAATTATATAATCAATTTTATTAGATTTAATTTCAGAATGTATTTATAATTATGTTTAAATAATCATGAAAACATTTATGAAGACACATTTTGGAAAATTAATTTTTTAACCATAAAACATAATTTATACCTACTCATATTCTTTAAAAATAATAAAACATAATATTTAAATTTCATAAAACAAAATAATAAATAGATATTATTTTATTAAATTAATAAAACAAAACTTTTCCGTAAAGGAAACAATTGTTTTCAAAATCTATTCTTATCTGCAAAAAATAAACATATTAAAAAAATTTACAAAAGTTTTCTATTTAATTAATTATATAATAAATAATAAAAGGATATTTATGTTACTTTATAATAGAATTAAAAACATAATTATACTTTTACTTGAAAAAAAATTCTCATTTCTTTACAAATTTCAGTATTGTTAACTTTTCGCTAAAAATAAGACTTTTCTAAAAAATCCTGAAAAGTTAACACATGATATTATTTTCATCATGATTTCAAAAATATAATTAATTTCCAAAAACAAAATTTCTAAAAAATAGTAGAAATTAAAAAAATTAGTTTACATTAAAATAAAAAAATTAAAATACAAAAACATTTTCGAGATATATAATTGATTTATTAACTGTTGAGAAATTCATATTATTCCATAATGAACGAATCTTCATTATTTAAAAAATTTATAACTTTTTTATTAATTGATTATTAATATTATTTCTGAAAAATATAGTGGTGACCTTGTAACATCATAATATATCATGGTTCATATAGTCATGAGTTTGTTTGTAATAGAAGATACTAATCAAATACAATTTATTTACTAAGAATGTATAGTTGAAAATCTCGAAGTGTTGCATTCTCTGACATAAATAAATTATTCCTTCACAAATTTATTATATAAATAAAAGGTTTTATTAATGAAAATACTTTTTTTTAAACACATAATGTACAAAACATGTGAATCATTAAATTTTTTGAATTTACAATTTTTCCCCTCCCTCTTTTTTACATCATTTTTCATCCATCATCTTATATTCCAAACATAGAATATTTGGTTCCCCATCTTTCACCTGTTATGTTTTATTCTACCTTTATGTTCTGAGAGGCAATTCATGATTTGTTGGAGTTTTTCGGAGAATATAGGTAAGGTGTTTAATCAGTTTTCTTGATTTTATCTTTTATCTTGAAATTAATAATGCTAAATATATGTGAGATTTTTCAATATTTTTAGTTAATTTGTTTGTAAGATTGATTTAAATTATTTTGTACTGATATAGAGGTCATCACCAAATGACCAATCACATACAGGTATAATGTTGGTGTTTTTCAGAATCTAAGATAATTTTACATGTTTTTGGGGTGCATTCTAAATATTACCATTTTATTAGTCTGAGGGAGAACCCTTATTAATTAACATTATAATTTAAATTGGTTTACTGATATCATGGAATTTAATTGGGTATTCCTTAGCATATTCATAGATGCAAATCTTGGTAAAGGATTGTGACCAACTGGGAAGGTTATTCATATTCTATTTCATGAATTAATTAAATTTCAAATATTGATTTCCATGGTTTCATGGGAACATGATGATTATGGAATTAGGATTGATTTGATGTTGATATCCTGGAACGAGGTGAAAATGATGCCAGGATGGGGGTGTTGCTCGAGATACATGTGTTGATGATGATCACTAGGTTGAGGCGACATGTTAATTGGTTTGAGGTGACGATGCATCTGGATAAGGGAATGAGCTTTGTGAAATGACATGTTGTTGAACATAATGATTAAAAAACATGTTCACACAATTATGAGGTTCTAGATAATGTTTTATAGGTATAATTTTTGGTTTCAATTAACCATTTTTGGTTGATGCATTTTCAGATTCTTTTACACAGAGATACTACTCATTTGAGGTGATGTTTACCACTTAATTAGAGTGGACTCATCCATATATATTTTATCTTAGGGGATTGTGTTGATCATTAGTTATTTTGGAGTTTCTCAATGTAGAACCACACATGGATGGTTATAGGCCATTGAATGATGGTATCAATCCAATCAATTGGATGTTGAGAATCACTATTATAATTGAGACAGATGATTTGGGATTGCGGGAAGAAGGATATAGCAGTTCCTTGGTACATCAAGCTACTATGATAATGGTAATTATTTATATATTAGAGGATAGATATCACCCTTAATTGGTTCATCAGATTTTGATCCAATGATATATTTCAGAGATTTATTCCAAGGGATCATGGAAAGGATTGGTATGTCGTTTAGAGTTCATCAAAATGATTGATGACGCTTGTGGTGTGGGATGGATTGAGGTGTTGGGTGACATGTTTTTGGGTTGAACCTGAGGGTTCTCTTGATATAATATTCTTCAGGGGAATCTTTGGAACTAATCCATGGGTCCTTTTCACTAAATATAAATATTGGAAGACCTATATGGTATGTATAATATATATTTCCGGAAAAATCCTGACAGATATATCATCATTTTTCAAAGAAGATAAATGATTTATTGTGGTTGTTGAGAACAAGGGAATTTTTCAAATTATTAAATGAACATGAGTTTAGTTTCTAATTTATATTTCATATAGACCATAATAATTATCAATTTAAGAAAGAAAAACATTAGTGGTGGCCTATGGAGTTGATACCCACACCCTACAAGGGCTCCCTTAGAATCAAGTAGAGTATATGTTTTTTGGAACATGTATGAGATCACGATATGGAGATGGACATGACTGATCCTAAATGTACCTTTAGATTTTTATGTATGATTGTGGACAATTTTTCTCATCTTCATTGGGATGTACATCCATTTGGGTTTATTTATATATGTAATCATTTCGAAGGAAAAAAGATAAACAAGATTACCTATTCTGTATAACCTATCAAAACATGTTTTATCATCTGAATATGGAATTGTGACGTTGGAATTGTTGTTATTTTTTTTGTTCCATATTCTTTAAGTGAGATTATTAAGTTACATCAACTGAGGTATGGTCTAGCTTCTACAATGTTATATTCATATAAACTAATATTATTATAAACGCCTGAGGTTATATCCTCCCTAATATCACAAAATTATAATCTCACTACCATTTAGTAGACTTTGGAATATATGAGGGCACACCTATTTCCTAGTGTTCGACAGTCCTAGAGAACTATTTTACTAGAAACCCAGGCCAGGTTCAACAATTATTTCCATTTCTGAAGTAAAAATGTATAAATAATTAAATTATATAAACATGAATTTTTTCTATTGAAATCAATTTTTGAGTGTGAATGTGGGGTTACAAAGATAAGATTAAATTAGGGTAAAAGTGTCTCAAAATATGGAAGAAAGATGAAAATTTTGAAAAAAAATGATATTATTATATGGAAGCCATAACTACCTTTTCTGATTCTATAAATATATATTATCCTTTTTAACCTTATTCGTTGAAAAATGAATACACTAAAAATTATTTTATATGATTTATAAAATATCTTCATTATGTTTGAGCGGTAAAAAAATCGCATTTGGGATAAAATACCAATAGTGAGAAATTAAAAATTCAAAATTCAAAATTCAAAACCCGGCAGGAAAATAAAACCCGAGGAGACTTTGATCCCTGAGTCACCCACATCTTTCATAGTGACGCTGCATGTCATCACCAACATGAGTCACTACTAACATCATCACCATTTTGAAACCACCCCAGTTGTCTTTGTCTTATTGCCATAGTAATTCACCAGAGTAAACATACATGAGATTCTAATGATTTCACTTTATAAAACCACAATAAAATACCCATCCTCATAAAAAACTAAACCAACATCATCTCATCACCGTCTTGGAAAATGATGATGGATTCCACCACAAACAGAAATGAACACAACCCAAAACCAAAAAAAAAATTAAATATTCACCAAACAAGAATTGACTAGGTCATGATATCATAGAGAAAACTAGAAAACCATCATGATCATTATGATAAAGAAACACCAAAAAATATTACAAAGAAGTAACATCATCATTAATATAGTTTTACCCAATACTGAATGCCTCCATCACCAAAATCCTCATATATGGAACACTAACAAATTCCAAATTGAACGTCCCAAAACATTATTGTTACCAACATTCTAGATCCAAAATACATATATGATGAGGAAAATGAGGTCAGATCAGGGTTTTGAGTTGTTTAGGCCTCTAAAATACAATAAACTCGATGATGTAGAAAACGAGTCACCATAAAAACAAGATCGTGTCAAATCATATTGCACACTAAAAATCAACAACCACCGATCCAAAAATCCCAAGACCTCATTATTAATAACCCTACATATACATATTAGAGATGAAGTAATTAAGATGGCTTAGAGCATGAGATTTATTAGATAACAAATTAAATAGAAAACAGCCATCCATAGGACTCACACAATCATTTTTAAAATAATTCATTATTGTCACAATTAGGAACCAGATCACTTTCACCAGATAGGATGTGAGGATCTGGACTGAAGAGAAAGAAAAAAACTAGGCATAGACAAAAATGGGATTGAAAAAATAAGGGTTATAACCCATAGAGAAGTTTTGTTAATGGGTAAGGAATAAGAAAGGGGTATTAGAAAAGAAGGGAATAACTTTTCATGGAGTGGTAATACTCTAAACCAGTCTTTTGTAGTTATTATCGTCATTTTAACCCCTAATGTATGATCTATTCATGAAAGAATAAAAAATTAATAACTTTTAACATACTAATTTTTTATAATACTGATGTAGAACTCATTATACAACATCCTCCAAAAAAATTATAAAAATTAAATGTTTCCCCAAGCACGAGTATATACTATTGGTTCTTCGAATGACACATTACATTTTCCTTGCAAACATAATTTATGTGTAAAAAAATTATTTCACTAAATAATATGATAATTATAAGATTATTATAATTCTAAAATGATAAGTACAGAATTTTTGAATACCTATCTACTTCCATGGAAAATCTAAGTGTCATTTGTACATACATATGGACTACCACCACCACAAAATCACCTATTTTGTTATCAATGAAGAAAAAACATAGAAGACATTAAAAATCATTTAATTCTAAAAATTATATTATAGATCCCATTAATATTCTATAAAAATAATAGTTTCAATTTTATACTTTTGATAAACAAGAAATTTTTATAGTAACATTGTCATCTTTAAAATGAGTTATCAAGGCACATTTATTAATTTTATTCTAAATTGGAATAAAAATTCAAAAAATATAATTGTTATTATAAAGAAATAATATTTATTAAGAAATAATTAATTACTAATATATGTAATATATTCTAATTGACCACTAAAAATGATCCAAATATCAAAAATATTGTGAAGAAATTAACCAAACAATACAAAATAATCCATATTTGTAGATTCTGTATCAAAAAATTACAAATAATGATAAATAAACTATTTAAAATGTAATATAAATGAAAATTTTATCTTTTTATATTATTTGAACAGAATTTTATTAATCATTAATTTTACCGTAACTACGGAGATAATTCTGATACAGGGTATGAGTTCATCAATATGTCCTGCATTACATGTTAGTTACATGATCCCTTTATTTTCAGCCATTTTACACAAAATAACTCACATGACAATACTGTAGTTTTCTATTTAATTAACATACACATATACCTAGTGAAATAATATTTTAATTGTTGGTGTTATCAATGTTTTTTGTTCCCATCAGAATTTCAACATTAATGTATACCACATCTAAGGGATCTTTCTTATTTCTAGTTTCATGTTAATAATAACATACATTAAATTATTTCAAAAATAATATTTCTTATGAAATACATAATTATAAAATATTCAATGATCATGGTACAATTTTATATTTATATAAACCAAAAATAACTTTATATCTTTAAAATCATTTGTTTATTTCATAAAAATCAACCCAAATGATCAATTTTTATTCATTATCTCTGAAAATTGCCCACATTAATTATTTATCAAGAGATTATATATTTCGTAGAATGTTTAATTTTTAAAATTATTGTCCAAATTTTTTTAATTCATTCTTATTTTTTTATTCCTTACAATTTGGCCTTCAATTATTCATTAAATTAGAATTACAAAACCCACTTCTATCTAAAGGGTTTGATAATGATTATTATATATATAGTTTAATTTCATCATGATATTTTCATATGCATGTATTTAGATATTTTATATGTGATTATATAATTATATATCCCTCTAATGCATTGGTTAAAGATTTATATCTCTTGATATGTCATTTAAGGAATTAGGGAGTAAACTTAATCCACAATGGGGTGTTTTCAACTTTATATTGATGATACTAAAGGTGGAAATTGAATTTTTTTTGATTTCACATTTATTTTTGTTGGTAGAAATTCCCTGATTTTAGGATCCAATTTATTCATTTAAATATTCCGTGTTTCAATGTTTTTTATCATTCAATTTATGATATCATTTTTTTCCTTTCCACTCACATGTTATTCTATATTTCAAAGTTGATTCCCGTACTTGGAATTATATCTTAGAAATTTAGATAAATATATTCCACATATAATTTTAAATTATTAATGATTCTTTATAATATTTAGGACAATTTTTTGTATTTTAACAAAATTATGATGTTTTTTACTTTTATGATGTTTTGTTTCTATATAAAATAATTCACAGATAGTATTCATCTAGACCATCGAATTATATTTGTTTGAAATAAACATAAATAATAAATAATAAATAATATTTGAGGAACACCTCTTTATATTTGAAATAATATAATTCTTATTCTTATATTTTTGGTGTAGTATTCGAAATTGTTAGTGGAGTACTTAAGATTTTCATTATTAATTGGAATACATACCTAATATTTTATAATGTTTTGAGTATGTGGTATTTATAAATATGAAATCCTTCCCTATTTACTATAAGTGGATATGGGATCTATAAAAAATGAACATATCTATAATAACTTTGAAAATGTTAGAATCAGTATTAACATTATCTTCATCTAGTGAAAAACATAGTCCAAACTACATAATCATGATTTGACACTTGGGTTATATGAATTGGTAATTTCATGAGCTCCATACAAAGAAATTATGAAGGGATTGAATATCTTTTTAATATGGAAAAAATATTAAAAAAATACATTGATATCCAAGATTGAAATTAAAAACTCTTAAGATAAGATGTAAATATCATTTAAGAGATACTCACTAAATTTTCACTATTTACCCATTATATATTTTTCAGTTTGAGCATTCACATCAATGTGTATATTTTGGATATAGTAGATGGTTAGAACTATAATAAAATTGTGAACCAAATTATCATTTTCTTTTCATGAAAATAGATTATCCAATATAATTATAGTTTAATGAATTCTTTCATTTCTAGAATATTTAGTAAAACTCTTCAAACACCACACAAAATCATAGAGGTTGAATTATAAGTAAATACACCATATGGTGAAATAGTAGCATATCATATATATAAATAATCTATAGTAAATACCAATGGGAGGAATCATATGATAATAACTTTTATAAACCTTATATTAAAATTCAACAATATACTAGGGATCTGATGGCTACCTTTATATAAATCACATATCATCAAATGGGAGAAGGAAATCAATTTCCTTGTATTGAATAATTCTATGATTCTATATATGTGTATGTATTTGGATGAATATCATTTGGAATCTTCATCTCTAGTATAGATATAGTTTTATTTTATTCAATTATTTATAGACAAGATAATCTATCAAAGGAGAGGAACAAAATTTAATTCATTCCCATTATAAATCATTTTGAATATGTACTTCATGAATAGTCTCATAGTCTTCCTACCAATTGATTGTTTCAGTCCACAGTTGATATTATTCCTGGATCCCAAACGCCATCCAAGACTCAATATATAATTTCCCTCGTGAAGGTGGATTAATAAAAAATTAACTACAAGAGAAGATAGATAAGGGTTTTATATTACTTATTATATTATAATGTGATAAACCAGTTATTAATGTTATGAATAATGATTTTTGTACTAATATATGTATTTACTATCATGAACTCTACATAATCAGGATAAAAAATTTATCCAATACAATACAATGATGATTGGTTCAATCTTTTATTGGGATCTCAATACAAACATAAAGTGTTTGTTTGATCCGGATAATATTTGATAAATGTGATAATGTTGAATATTCATATGAACTCATTTGGAATTAAGTATGAAAGATATGTGATCATAATAATTCCAAATAGACTAAAAAATTATATAGTAATCATTATGGACTTATAAATAGGATTTCCTAGATATTACATCTCAAATTTATTGAATCCCAATAGATAAAATTCATATATAGTCCAAAAGAATATAAGAGCATGTAGAACATTAGAATATCTTTATAGAAACTTTTTATAAGAAGATGTTATATGAAATATATAAAAAATATGTGTTCTAGTTAGAGGAAATTTATTTCTTGGGGAATATTATTGGAAAAAAGTGTATATATATGGATCCTTCAAAGGTATAGGTTATTGAAAAATGTACAAGATCAACATCGGAAAATGAGATCTATTTTTATTCTTAAAATATCTCATAGTTATTAGTTTTTAGATAGAAAATTATTTTTATTTTCAAAGCCACTATCCAAGATAACTAATATTGGAGTGATGTGTGTCTAGAAATATAATGTGAAGAGTTCTTCATGAAAATAAATTAGTTTTTAACTATTTATCCTTTACTAGGCCTCCCCATAAGTGGTGAAGGATTTTTTTTTTTAGTGACTCTTAAAAAAGGGTTTAGGATGCTCACACATGATAAATGAGAATATTTTTTCCAAAGAATAATGACAGTCTTGGATTAATAAGAAATGTTATCTAATGTATGAAATGTAGTTGGATAATGTATTTTATACATTGAATATATAAATGAATTATCTCTATGGAGAGATGTTTGATATATATATATATATATCATAAGAGCATAAAATATATTTTCAAATGGATGGTGATAAATATGTTCAGATTAAGTTGGATAGTTTTAATTCAAGTATTATGACTAATAAATCTCTTACCAAACATAGAAGGATAATTAACATTTATATTCACAAATTTAAAAATGAAAATCCAACTTTATTTATCTATAGGATTGAGAAGGACCCAATCTATATTTGAAGACAAAGGATATACATAGGGGTGATAAATAAAAGTATACCATCATACATTTGTCAATATATTATTCAAACACCCCTTCTTGAGAAAAAATTTGAAATATTAAAAGGATTTATATAGAGATATAAGAGGTTCTGGGTGCTATAAGAAAACTAAAATCATCATTATTACACCTGGATGATTAAGAAGTTGTAAGATTTGGAAAATTTATTTTTTCTCTAGAAGAATGAGAAATGATTTTTTAGATACTAGTGATGAAAAAACTCTACATTATTCATCCAACCAATACACGAAATATTTAAAGAGATCTCTAAGAACACAATTGTTGGGATGATATAAAGAAGTATATTTTTGAATGTATGATCCCATATATGTATAGTCTGACCATTTTCATGTTTTTAATTCTTCTATAGTTTCGGGGGGTTGGTATTCAGTTTTTTGGAAACAAAAACAATGAAGTAATTAGAATTCATTATGTGAATCGGTACCACATCATGAATGTGAAATTCATGATATATGTGAGAGACCAATTATTAGACAATTCAATTAGCTATGTGAGATAATTTAGATATGTTGATGGATTAACTATCTATTTAGACAGATTATGTGGATCCTTGGCTATCTTTATGTATAAAAAATATTACTGGATTAGCTTTGTGGATTTTTTAAATAACTAATTGACTATGTGAATTATTTGTGTGAGTGATCATTTAAAAAACACATCAACAATATTAATTATCTATATGAGGGATCTTCTACCTAAGTGATTTTCTATTTGAACATGTATATGTTAAATGGATTCATGGGTATTTAGTTATGTGGTGCCTCTGGCTATATAGAATCATCCACATAGATATTTGAGTAAATTTTATGAAAACAATCACATGGGTCTTCCATCAGGGTGAATTAAAGGCATTCATAGGTCATTTAGTCATAGATAATTATATACTTTATTTTATGAGATTATATATATTATAAATGAATCCTAGTTTTTGAGATTAATGAGATTCTCAATTATTGGAATTAAATATTTTTACATTTGAAATTATAATAATACCATATTTTTTACTCTAAAATGAAGATCATTTTCATAATTCATCCCATAATTATTTATCTCAAGATCAGATTTTATGAATCCATCCCTTATATTCATGGAATCATATGTGTCTTCCCCTCTTTCCAGTGTGGAATGTTATGTGAGGATTCTTTATTCTGGGTGGGGGATTCGTTTCATATCCTAATTATGCACATGAAATTGTAATAGTAGCCTATTCTAGTCCCTTTATCTGAAATAGAGTCTACCTAATAAATATTGGATTTGATTAATGTAGAATTGTATTAAGATCATATATCACTACTTTCTAACATGATAAAGGGTTTCCTCGTGTGTTTCAAAATAGCATGTGATCTATTATATTCATATGTTGTGCATTATTAGGATAAATTTATCAAGTTGTTCTAGATGGAAAATTGTAATGAATGTAAAAACATAATAAATTAATAATTAAATATATATAAAATAAATAGTCCTTTTAAGGAATATTGTGTCTATTTTTCTTTTTAAATGATAGAATTATTATTTATCCCATGTTTAGCTGAATATGTAATTCTATTTTTCAATGGATTTTGATCATTAATTTTAAGAATGTTATGGACTTTTTATGAAAATAATTTATGGAATGTTAATAAATTAGACTGAATTTTTTTAAACTGGAATGTATGAGGGGAAGGATGTTAGAATTAATTGTTTTATTATTTTAGATTCTTATTAAAGAATGAAACCTTATGCTTCCAAAAGATGGAACTTCTTAATATTTAATCTGTTAATTCAATATGGAATGAAAATATGTGTTTATTTTTAAAAATAATTGGTATGGAAATATTTTCCCTACTTCTTGAGAAGGATAGGTGACTTGAGTTTAAATAGTAGAGATCTTGAATATTTCTTAAGGGTGGATGTCTTATTTTAGGGCCTAGTTTTCCATGTTCACTATGTTTGTTTTTTGGAAACATATTTTGGGGATGTGATATTGATGTGATCTTAACTTAATTATATGATGTTGGGAGGGGAGGGTTGAGTGATATTATGAGACATGGATTTTTGAGCCTAGGTAGTATTATGTGATGTCATCATGGAGGCCCAATAAATGTGGTAAAAGCTGATGCATGTGATGATGAGATGCACCGAGATATACATGTTGGTGCCAATGGTGGTAAAAGGGATGATGAAACTAGATAAATATGGGCTTACACATCAGGTAATGTAATGATCTATAATTATCAAATATGAATTAGTTTAATGTATGATGGAAAAGTATTTTATTTTATGTTAATTCCATTCCCCAATACATGAGGCAGTTTGGTGTGATTGGATTCATGTTTCATATTTTTACAGGCATTATATGGTTTTACTACTGTACCAAGATTATGGACTAATGATTGTAATGATTAAATTATTTTTAATCCTTGGGGATGATAATTATGTACTGAAAATTTTAAAAATATGTCAATATTGAGAAACCATGTACTATGTTTGTATTATGCCTTGAGGGCATAGAATTTACTCTGATAATTAATGTAATTAAAATTAAAATAATTCAATTTTTTAATTAATTGAATTTAAAATAATCAACCTAAAGTGGGTTGTTTTATTAAATAAATGAATTAATATAAGGTATCAATTTAAATTATTGCATGCCTATAAGATACCTAGTCGTATCTATGGTAGTCGGGAGTCAGTGTGACATTAGCTATAGATGATTCTTATAATAGGTTATACCAAGAGTTTAGTTGTGAGATATATTAAAACTTATATAATCTATGATTTTATATGCTACCCCACCCATTCTAATTAGGGGGACTAACACCTTGGGATCTTTGGGAGGTTGTTTTCCCCAGTATCCTAGTGGGAGGATGGATGGAAGACTACCCCCTCTGGCCCTAATCTCATTTATTGGTTGTTAGATATACTAGAAATAATGGTGGTTAGTATTTAAATAAAACATTGTAGTGGTCCATTATTTCTTATTCTCATTCACTCACAAGTATCCCGTGTACAGTTTTTTATGTATTTGAGTACATACTTAGTGTATGGGATGTGATGGAATGAGGTATAATAGTTTTTATATGATACACAACATATGGGGTATGGTGGCACCGATAAACTACTTGGTTACTATATAAAGATATGTGTAAGTTATTATTTGATTGTGTGATTCACAATGTGCATTCTTTGAGGCCTTACCATATTTCATTGGGATGGAATATTTTGGAAAGGGATGGATGAGGATGTGGGATGTTGGGGAATAGTAGAAAAATAATGGGGAAGATGGAGAGGGGTACTCTTGATGTCTAATTATAATATTATATTATCACATGTATTTGATACATAGTGAGAGTTATCCATTGTGTGGCTGGGAAATTATTATAACTTTTTAAGTGAAGTTTTTCTTTTTCTTTTTTCAATGTTCTTTAGTATGGATTGTTTTCCTTTTCAATGAGAGGATTTGGGTTGAAACTAATGAAAATATATCTATTCCCACCATACTTATATATAAACTAATTTTTTTTATTTATGGAATGAGTGATGTTAGGCTTGATATTATAAACTTATGTTCTGGTAGGATTTGTTTAGGGTTCATTTTCCCTTAATTATTTACCTTTTATGGATCTTATATATTTCTATTAAGTTGTTATAGTATAGTATGTAATTTCATGTTTCATCATGGGATTTACTTATAGATATTCTGGGAAGGTGTTGATTGGTGTTTCTGTCTTATCTATCTCTTTTACATGTTCTCCTAGAGGTTAAATTCATCTCATATACATGTTTATTGCACCCTCAGTGATTTTCTATAAAAACGTGCCTACTAAAGGTGGGACTCAAGAAACCACGATCTCCTTTCTATTATTGTTTTCCTAGGAGGGGAATACTCTATTGGGAGGGGGTTATGATGGAATGGTATCAGAGGTTGAAAATAAGGTATACGATGGAGTTTTGAGTTGGTAATTTTATAGGTATCATGGGTTGGCAGGCCAATAGTGTTAGCTATGTTTGGTAATCAATGTAAGCATAAGAGACCGAATGATACGCGAGTATTTAAGGAATCCAATAATCTAATGTTTGGAAATTTATTGTTATTGGACCCACTAAATAATTTTAATTTGTTACATTTAAGAAACAAGGGAAAGGATCACGCATGATTCTTCATTTCACATGAGTTTGAAATGGGTAAACCTTAGGATAGTACAAAACCATATCTTGGAAGATAATAGCAAATAAGTTCTTTCTAAGTATTATATGTTCCAGGTTTAAGAGATATAATTTGTCTTTATATTCACATGCATAGATATAGTACATCATCATCATTAGGTTCACATTATATATGATTTTCATGTTGTTTTAGAAGATCAACATAGAGGGGAAGTTGATGACAAAGACAGCTAGAGATGGAAACTCTATAAGTTTCATCACCTGATTATACAAAAGTATAACGGCTCCATTTTATATTTAATTATAGAATTATGGTTAGAGGATGTTGGATAACATTCTATTCAATCACTACCCAAATTGGGCAACTATATTCATTGGATCTAACGATGTGGTGTTGAGAAGGAAGGTGGTAGAGGTAATCTTTTCCCTTAGGGATTTCATGGAGTCAGAAGTCTAATGGGAGATGTTCTAAGAGAAATTCCGAGAAGAGTTTCTTTCATAGACCATGAAGGTGGTATGTTACTTGTAGCGTATTAACTTTTTATAAGGGAGTTCATGTATATAGGAGTTCAGGATCCATTTTAGGAACCTTATGTTATATGCATTTGAACTATTGCAAGATGGGAAGGCTATGGAATAGAATTTTGAGGAGGCTTTGCAACTAGAGATCCAGCTCCATGTCACCCCATTTGTGCTAATGAAGTATATTGAGGTTCTTGTGAGAGAATAGATTATTTAGAGGGTACTGGAAAAAACTATATAGTCATTACAGGGTATTCATTAAGATTTTTTGAAATGTAGAGCCGTAGATTAAGGTTCTGGGTTGCCTGAACATAAATGTTTTTGGTCAGCTGAGGATAGGTCTCATCTAAGGACCAAAATTTTAATTAATGAAAATAACATATTTATAATTATTTGATTCTTTTTCTTTGCATTATTTCATATCATGAACGTTCACGAGAACAATTTGAACACTATGTCAAAATATCAAGGTTTAGTTACCATTTAGAAGCAAAAATTGGGTAATCATTGCATCCAAAATTTTTAACTCCTCCCATATAATATCTATTGAATAAATCTCCCAAAATGTCTTTTCTTACATCATTGGGTAGATTTTGATATTATATTCGACATTAACTAGCTATATTTATACAAATTCAACACTAAATTGTTTGACTGCATTTAATTAATTTTTCAGGGATGGATATCTTTATAAACCAATGATTAAAATAATGATAAAACACACCACCCCTCACCACCACTTCTCCTCACAGCTTCCAAGATTTTAGATCTACCCAAATTTTACCAAATACCCTTCCTAATCCCTAACACCATGTACAATACCCATTAGTATTATCAAAATACCAAACCCTTTTCTCTATGTAACTTATCAAAGATAATAAATTTAAGAAGTAAAATCATGTATCTTTTCCTTTCATTTTCTTTTTCATTTTCATTATTTTCTTATAATATCCTCACCTCCACATATTCAAGAGGAATGATAACTCTAGTATAATTTATATTATGTAATGTCACTATGATTACAGAATAATTAATCTTCAAGTCGGTTCCTATTATTTTCTAAACATGAGTATATCGTCCGTGGTGTGTCAATTTACAACCACTATGGACAATGCATTTTAATTTTTCACTAACACCTTTAGGGATTTTCATGAAACCATCAATATGGTCAAATAAGAATTTATTATACATATTATAATTTATATAATTTTCTAAAACAAATACATAATCAAAATGTTAAATAAATTGGTATAATCTCATAATGGTTGAAAAAATGAAAAAAATTAATTAAATCATTTTCATTAACAACGATTATAATAATTCATCATCATACTATATAAACAAGTTATATATGTGATCATTTAATATTAATAATGATCATTAATAACATATAATTTTAGTTGTCAATAAATATTTTAATTTTATAGAAACTTCTATACTATTATTCAAGCCACCTGATCATGAAAACAAAGGAACCCAACACTCTGAAATGATGAAATGAAAATCTATAACTCATCCAAAACCCATAAATAAACATAATAGAACTATAATGAATTAAATTCATGTATAAAAGGTTATTAATTTGTTAATAAAATAATTTTATTTGATTATCTAAATTATTAATTTTAATAAAGCATTCAGACTCAAGGTAAGGGGATTCATGAACCCAACTCTCTTTCTTTGGTTTTCCCCTCTTTAAAATAATTTTCTATATGGAAGTGGAATTAGTGTTCCTTTAAAATTATTTATTTATCCTCCCCTTTTATTTTTTGATATACATGCTTCCAAAATGATTTTATGACAAATGAAACTATTTTTCCAAAATATCTCTTTCTGAAAATATATCTTTTACTTATCATGACATTGTTTCTTCGTCACTCAATATCAATGATTCTTATACCAAGTATTTCATTCCCAATTTAATTTTTAAAACCTAACATTTAAGAATGTCTGATTTCTGAAATGGATCACATTAAGTTCATATGGCATGATAATGTTGATTATGATCACAAGTGATTCATGTCTCTTATTTATAGTGTAATTGTTCTTTTAGATCATCCCTTATTTTATTTATATACTCAGGTAAATATGTATACTTAGGAGAACAATATGGCCACAACGAAGAAAGGGAATAATTAATTCAATAAATGTTGATTTTTTTATTATGTAAATGTTATATATGGTCCTAATTTTCTGATGGTACTAAGCATATTGATCATGGTTGTGTACCTATTTATGTAGTTTGTCTATAAAATTATTTAACAATCATATAAGAAAATAATGGTCTCTATATCTCTACACTGAACATCGCATTCCTCTTTGGTGGAAGTTAAAATAGTTTTGGTAAGAGATTAGAAACAATTTTTTTAGTGAAGGTAAAATTAATTAGTGGAGAGAATGATCGGCCTTTATATATAGTCAGTGTGAAAATGGTGTTCTGCTTTAAGTTTATATATTGAGGTAGTTTTAGCATAATTAAAATTAGTTGGGTATTCATGTTTTGGATTAATATATAAGATATGAGTAAGGTAGAGTAAAACCTTATAATTCTCATCAGTCATAGAAAAAAGATTCACGATATACATATGGAAATAAGAATGTTCAAAAAATAAATTGTAAAATTTTTTGTTAGATTCCTCATTTTTCCTCTCCAGTATCGGTTGTTCTATACCTCATTAAATGAACTTGTTTCTTTTTTTCCTACATGGTTGAATTGTTTTGATTTTAGAGTATCACAATAATTTATATCACCTTCTCTTTTCCATGCATTAGTACATGAGGATAGAGGATACTGGTGCCATTGGAATTTACTACACCATTTGTAGGTTGAGTAGATTTGTGTGAAGTACGTATAGATTGTGAGCTAGTGTGGGGGAAGCACAACTCTTGGCATGACCTCATATTATTACAATTTAGACCATATGAAATCATTATCGATATGAATTGGCTATATTTGAAGTATGATATTTTGTATTTATTCATAATTTAGACTATTTCTCTGGTGTGTATAGAGATACATTAGTGTTTCTTGGTGAGCTAGTCCCTTCGAACTATTAGAGGTGTGTTCTTTCTTCATCTTCCTTGATGGACATGTTTATATTGTGTTAATTGGATGATCTAAAGTTATTTCTTACCATAGACATAGAAGAGTACCTTGATGTACTCTCATAAAAGGTTTTTTCGTTACCCACTTGACATAATATTTAGTTTGGAATGGATCTATAGTCAGGAATATCTCTTATATTAGTTTCTTCCTACAGGATAGTGCCTTATATGTTGTGAGAGATACATGGACAGATCGATAATCTATTGGAGATATTTTTTTCATTCGAGTGTTTCACCATGGGTTTCACCAGTTTTGTTTGAGATAATGGTCTATGGTTGCTTGCAACATGGAATTGATTATCATTTCATGGACTATGTGACAGTGATTTACCACTATCATATTATATTGATTTTTGAATTATTATATCATTTAAAGGTATAAAGTTTGATTTTTATGGTCAATTTGGGGTTAGGATATCATCACATGTGGGTAAAAGATGATGATATTTAGAATACTTAATTCTATATTCATCATTTGAATTACTTGTTTGTTGTGATTCTTTTATGTGTGATGAATTTTTCATCAATGTCCTTGTGGTTGATGACTATAGTTTTTAGAGAGTTCTTGTATATTTTCATGGTGGTTTTCATCGAAAAAATTATTATGTAATCCACATATAAGGAGGACCATTCATAGAATATATGAGCCATTTTTGGAGTTCTTCATCTAGAGTAGTTTTTTGGAATGTTATCGAATTCTGAATTTTGGAGTCATGAATTTCATTTAGTAGGGTTTTTCATGTACCAAAATTAAGTATTTATGTATCCTTCAATGATAGAGTTTATTATTTATTTGGTAGACAAATTTATAGTTATAGGGGTTCAAATTTTTATTATTAATATAGGATATTACATGATGTTTGTATAGGATTTCTCTCATATTGTGACTTCACTAAACCCTTTGACCAGAAATGATCTAAAAATATTATGGACTGACCAGTTTTAGGAATCTCTTCAGCACCTATTGTCTAATCCATTTTTTTACACCATAGAGAGTTTTATTTGGGTATTTCTGCGCATCTTCCATTTTTGGGATGGGTTGTGTTATGATGTAACATATATTTATTTCATCTTATGGGTCTCTATAGTTACATATTCATGATCATAAGAATTACACCACTGATATTGATTCACTTTTATTTGTCTTTTCTTTGATTTTGTGGTGATATTACCACAGTGAAAACTATTTTTTGGTATATATTATTCCTAGGAACTTCAGGAATGCCATTTCCCATCATGACATGTATTTTTTCAGCATTGGATGATATATTATTATAGTATTAATAATTTATGATTCAATACCTCTCATGAAGGGGAAATGTTGTGCAAGATTCATTGAACATTAATTCACATAGTGATGTCATGTGTGAATTTTGGGATTCTAGGGAAGTGATGTAAGAACTCTCAGAAATGAATCTAGAAACAGTATAGGTTGTAGGCATAGGTTGAATTTTCTAAATGATAGTGTATTGATATTTGGTGAAATTGGTGGAGGAGTCACAGTTGCATGATTCTTCAATAGAGGTCTAGAGAGAATGAGTTGTTTTTCACATTTTCATTGATTTTTTGTTTGAATATGGAAAAAAACAGGTGTCATATCAAGAAAGCATTTCCATCACATTGGTCATATTTTATAAAGTTCACCATGAGTTACATAGATCATCATTTCGGGTATATTACTATGTGAAAAATATGTACTGAGCATTGAGTGGTATTTTTTGTTGGATTGTGATGAAGTGTGCAGTTGCAATGTTTCATTCTCAATGTTTTGTATTCCAAAAGGTTATGGCCATGCATTGTGTTCCTGTAGGTTTCCTATAGTGATTAGATGTTCCCCAAAGTATTTGGGAGGGCATCATAGATGAAATTATTTTTGATATACCTAATGATCAAGGAGGATATGATGCTATATGAGTGATCGTGGGTAATTTGATGAAATCAACCATCTTTATAGAGATCAAGTAGTTGAGCTTAATGGAAGATTTATTGAGAGAACATTTATATGAGGTGGTGTTACTCCATGGATTCCTGAGGATAATAATCTTTGAATCATATAATCTTTTTACCTCTTAGGTTTAGAGAGGTCTCCAATATTATTTTAGCTCCCACTTTTATCATTCCAGTGCTTTTCATCTATAGATAGATTGTTAGATAGAGAAAACCATCCAGACACAAGATAACATTTTTTGGTTGATGTCCTAGGTTTTAAACGTTCATGGATGAGTCACCATACCTAGGTTGACTATTCATACAATAAAATTTTCTATTTAATTATTAGTATGATTCTTTTTAAATCTATATGTGTCATATCTTTATGTTATCCATCTTGTTAGATTGTGATAATAGATTTATAAATTATTAAGTTGAAAATTGTATAGCATATGAACAAATTGGTACATGTAATTCATGACTATAAGAATCCATCATAGTTTCATCATAAATAATTTGATGCTGATAATAGGAGGCATTTATTGTTATATATTGGAGACCATGTGTCCCTAAAAGTTATCAATGTCATGGGAACTCTATGATTGGTTATCATTGTAAGTTTCCCGCTGGTTTATTGGGTCTTTTGTGAGGTTTTCTTATAATGGAATCATGGAATTTTATATAGAAATTCTTCCATATATGACATGAATACATGATTTTTTTCACATGTCTCAATTACATATTTATATTCATAAAGAATATCATTACATTTTGTGTTGATTGATAAATTCTGATGTTGACATGAACTTCATAGCGCACCCTTTGGAGATCCATGGCCACCCAGAGAATGTTCATTGTGTTCATTTTATTACATTTCATTGTTTCTTATGGTGGTACATTGGTGTGATGGGTAGAACCAGGGAATGTGAGTCACATATGCCAAATTAGTACCCTGAGTTATTATATATTTATCTCCTCTAATTTTTTTATTTTTTTTTTGATGGATTTTTTGGTTAATGAGTTGGTTCACACTGGTTTCTTGTTTATTACCATTCTCTCATATGAGAGGTATCTCCCCTTAGAGAGTGTTTAGGAGTTGGTTGTTGATGATTTTTTATTTAAACTTGATTCCTCTGATGAGGTGGTTGAGCTCCTATGATTGTGATATCCAAGATAGGTATCTGACAAGGTGTCTTTTTAGATGACCCATTTCTGTTTTATCTATTGGTTACGTTTTAGATTCTCATGGTTGGAAGTTTTTATGTGGATTCATATATAAGGTCCTAGATATATATATTATGAGCCTTTGAATTATTCTAATACCCTATATATATGATGATCCCTAGAGAATTTGTGTAGGTGTTTAAATACAAAAAACTATATGTATAGACGATTTATGACATCATGGGGTTTCAAGTCATGAATCTGAACTTCAAGGATTGGGTGAAATATTGATTCAATGTTAGTTGAATCAGCTATGTGGATCCATTTTCAATAGGGCTCGAATATCTTTGTGGTTGGATCAATTATATGAAACCATGTTTAGTTGGATAGATTGGCTATATGGATCAGTTAAATGATAGATCAACTATGTGAATTAGCAATGTGTGTGAGCAACTATGTCAGGGAAAAACTATGTGAATCGACTATGTGTATGATCATCTATGTGTCTTGGTTACATTTTTTTATCCGATTCCAGAATTATTTAAGTGGGTGATCAGATATGTGACCTCTCGGCTATGTTAAAATGGATATGTGGGGGTTTTGGAAACATGGTGCTTATAAAAATGTGAAATCTTCCCCCTAGATATTTATACTATTTTCATGGAAAAAACATATTGTTCTTCTGGTGGAAAAAATAAGTGACCTATAATGTTTTTTTTATAATGGAAAATTATATCCATGATTTAATGAGATATTGGAGGTTACAGATTCATCATTTCATGTAGATTTTAATGAGTTCAACTTTAATTGGAATTAAATATTTTTAAATATGAATTTTTTTCCATCCCATATTTTTTTACTCTGAAAAAAATACATTTTTCTTTATTATTACATACATTCCATCATCTAAGATTGATTGTTCCAAATCCTTCCCTTGGTGTTATAGAATCATGTGGTTGTTTTAATTTGATTCCACCTACGGTGATTCCATGTAACACCAGAAGATTTTGTTATTTATTGAATTAATTAAATCTTTTTGACATTTTTCATCTGGAGAAACCCTAGATATTTCTTATATTATGTGAATTAACTAATTAATGCATTCCTTTCATATATAACTGAATTTTTTTCACTACACACATCACATACTTCACATATGTTATACACAACACTGAGTTTCTGTGAAACATAATTTTATTACAATAATTATTATAATGAGATAATTATATCCTGACTATTAAACGTAGTAATATGAATATTAATAAATATTTTTCCAATATTATTTATACTTTTTTATAAAAATAAACCGTATTTAAAATTAAAAATATAATTTTTTTTAATGTCTATAGATGATTACAAATACTATATTCTAAAATGAACTTATTTTATTATCCTTCAGTAGAAAACAATTAAATTAATTATAGACACATTTTCATATTAAATTTAATAAAAATAAATTTCTTTTATGATTTTATAATGTCAAAATTATATCATGATATTTTTTTATGAGAAACTTCATTTTTTGGATGAATAGTAAAAAATAAAAAAATTTAATACAGAATTGATTTAACACCTAATTTATTTTTATAGTAAAATTATTAATTTAATTTGTTTTTCTACTATATTTAGATGAAGTATGAATCATTTAATCCAATTTATCTCATTGGATCCAATTTCACCATGAAATTGGATATAAAACAAAGTAATCATTTGAACATTTTTACATTGAAAAACCAACATTTCCATCCCATCCATGGGATTAAATTTAAAATAATTTCTCCTAATTATGTAATTGGAATTTGGGAAAATTGATTCCATTCTTGGAATCAGAATAATTTATAATTTCTAGAAAACAAAAACCTAGTTTTTGGAAAAAAAGATTAAATAATGTAATTAAAATTAATTACAATAGTTAAGGAAAAATTAGGCTTAACAAAGGAAAAAACCTTAAACTTAGTTGACCAATTTGGTTTTCCACTTATAAAAAACCCATTGAATGGAACTTATTAGGCCGTTATACCCCCATTAATGAGTAGGTATTTGGTTTTTGATGACTCTTGTTAGGGAAAAACATGGGCACACAAAACTTGTTTTAAAAAATAACACATGAGTCCTTTCCCTTTGCTATAAAAGGATAATAACTCACCCCTTCTCCACAAGTCTAAAAGCACTTAGGATCGGGACAGATCATCCCAATACACTACCAAAAATCCCACCCTTACACCTTTTGGCCTCACTTTGGGAATAAATCATTCCAAGAAATCCCATTAGGGAAAATCAAAAGGATTTACCCAAAGGAGAGGTAATATCCTCACTCATGCACCTATATCTTATTTACATTCTCTACCTCCTCTACAATAATTATAATAGGATTATAAAAAACCACAGTATATTAAATATACTTATATTTTTTTATAGTAATGGTTTGACTGATACTTATACACACATAAATCTAACGGTTAATAAATAGACTAATTATTTGTACGGTGGACTACAGCCTTAAGAAATAATGATTTTTATTCCTTTCATTAATACCTAATATGGGGAAATTATGAGGGAAATGATTTTTATATATGATATATGTATGATACTTATGATTAATTTAAGATTTAGTAATTATTTTACCACACATGTCTTTTTACATTTCTTTTTGTGTAAATAAGTTAATTTCTTTTAAGGAAGTGTTGACTACCGCCCCCTCCAAATGATGTGACTCATTCACAAACTATGTGGAATATATTAAGGATAATTTTAGTGAAATTATATGAAATATATGAAATAATAATGATAATATATATATATTACATATACATATATTTCATTTAATTTATTTTACATTCAATATTACAAAAAAAATGAAACAACATTCAAGCATAAATACGACCCATTGTTTCCTTGAACAGTGTTTTCCATTTTATACCTATATATTAAATAGATTATTATAATAGAAATATAATTAATATACATGATATTTATATAATCGATTAAATTCTTGATATCATGATATATGTATAAAGACCAAATATATAAAAATTAGCACACATTCGAAAAAAAGATAATATTACCTGAAGTGAATCCATAACAATGAATTTTTAACAAGTGAGTAATATAAACTAATAATAAAACAATATGTGGTATTTGATATAAAAACATGTCTATATGATAGATGTATAATAATATTATATCTATTATACATGGGTTTTCTATGAGTATGATGATAGTCAAGACATAATGTAATGAAATTTCATCTCACTTTTTATTTCAATGAGATACATGCTTTATTCACCCCCAATTCCTTTTTTGTGGTGTTTATACTTCCCATGGACTTGTTCTATAATTTTTATGCATAAATTAAGGGATATTTAGATATCCATTTGATGATTTTTCTATCATGTAGTTTTTTTTCAAATGTTTCCAAATTAGTAATGTAATTTTGTCCCAATTTTCAATCTTTGAGACACATGCCTTGTGATGCACCTATATTTTTCCCTGAGGTGTATATAATGATTTTGAAATATTATATCACGAATCTCCTTATTTTGAATATATATTTAGCATCATTTAATTAAATTTTATTTTATGGGGAGTATTTTTTAATGTTACCATGTGGTAAGAGTTTATTTAAAAAATATCTCCACCTTTAAAAATTATTTATAATTATGCTTCATTTGATGAAATATTGTGATCAATATACAAATAAAAGACATGAATTTTTTTTACTCTGTTTTTTCATTATATATTCATGTATTGGTACAATTTCTCCAATCTTTGGTACATAATATAGTTAAGAAAGTGTTTTTACGAAATCTTGACTTTACCTCTCTATTCAATCAGAAATCAATGTTCCTTAAAAACATTTTCTTATAAAAAATAATATAGATATAATATACTATTTTATAATAGTAATTCATATTAATTTTTAAACCATTTTCCCCTTTTAAACAAAAGTATTTAAGAAATATACAATCTTCTATTGATTTTCAATGCAATGATCTTTTATAAACATTTTACTTTTCAAAAGAAATGTTTAGAATTCATGTATTTACCTGAAATCAATCCCTTGAAGCTTCATTTACAGGATTACAATGTTTTTATAAAGAAACTATTTTCTTAATATTATAGAAATTCATTGTTTTAAATGGGTTTCTAGTGATAAATGTTAAAAAAATTTATTTTTAAAATGTGTTTTAAATGATTTTAATTTCTTCCACTATAGTTTTCCAAAAGGATATTATCAATGAAGAAAAATTCACAGATTTCAAATATTATTTTATATGTTTTTGCGTATCTTCATGGAGACCGTTATTTCAAAAATGAATCAAGATTATTATAAAAGTATTAAAAAAATGGTTTTCAAAATGTTTTCATTCTTCTATTATATGTTTTCAAGAAAAATTGTTTTCAAAATGTTTTCAAGTTTATTTTTTATTTTTTAAAGGAAAATGGTCTTCAAAATGTTTTCAATATTCTTTTATAAAATTCATAGAAAATTGGTTTCATTATGTTTTTAGGATTACTATAGATTTTTTCAACGAAAATTGTTTTCAAATAGATTTATGTCCTAAAAAATAAATTTCCTAATATGAAAAAAAATCTTCTATATGAATGGGTTTTTAAAGACACTTCAAAACATATATTTCACCTAAGAAGATTTACATTAGTGTAACACTGGCCTTTCTAGGAAATTATATAAAGGATTTATTCATATTATTTTTCTGTATTGTTTATGTTTTTATGGCATGATGTTTATGAAAAGATATTTCTATTTTATGTTACATGTGTTTATGAAACACATTCCTCTTCCATGGGTTATATATTTATGAAACCTGTTTATCTTCAATAGGTTATACCAAAATTAATTTTTATGAAACCCTCTTCTTTTCATTGGTTATTCTAAAATGAAATTATAATAAAACCTATATATTTTCCATAGGTTATGATATGATTAAATCTTTATGATTTTCATTTCATTTCATTAGTTATGTTCTAATGTTTATGAAACCCATCCCTTTTTTAGGGTCATGGTATGATGAGAGTTTTATTATCTTGTAGAACATGAATGCATATTTTTATCATGTGATGTGTGGGACCTATATCTCCCTTTACTTCACTAGGTAATGATAAATTTTTTATGAGTTCAAGTGAGTATATGGGAGGGAGTACCAAGGTCAAAAAAGGGCATACGGGATGGAAACCCAAACCTGAAATAAGAGGGCATATTAAGCCTGAAACAGGATGGCATATTAAGCCGAAAATAAGAGGGTACATGGGTGGACATCCCAATACCAAAAGAAGATGGAACAATAGAGGTGATCCAATAACTAAAGGAGATACACATGTGAATATCCCAAGCATAAAATGTTGTGGTGATCTTGGTATGTAGCCTTAACATGGGATTTTATATGTTTATGTGTATGCCACAAATTTCATGTGTTATTTCTAAGAAATTTTTATTTTATTATTTCCCTTATGATTAATTTCTTATGAACATCGAATCTGTATTTCATGATTCATTTTTTTGGAACTTTGATATTCAAGGTATGATCTAATAATTCCATGATTACATTATCATACACTTATTCCCATGTTTATGCTTACATATCATACTGTTTTACCCTTTCTGAGAATATTAGCTCACCCATATTTATGTTTCCTTCCCCAGGATATGAAAATATATTTTCTATATTCTGTTTCTAAGTATATAATTATTCTTGAAGAACCTATTGGTGGATAATGCATCCAAATAATATATCATCATTTATGTTTCCATGTTTTCAAAATTACTAAACTAATAAATTCATTGGTCATATATTTGTTAAATGTTTTAAGTATTCTGTAAAAAATGATGTAATTTCTATGTATGCTATGATTTGGTTTTTATAGTTGGAATTAGAGGAATGTTTTAGTCAAAATCTGGAAACTAATATAAGAAAACATTAGTGATATCTATATGTATATTTCTAATAATATGTCTCGGGATGTATCTATTGATTAGTATAAATATGATTTATTGTTTATGAAAAATTCAAAGAATTTTTGTAAAGGATATAGTGAGTGGTTTAATCGAAATACATACATATATGAATATAGTAGTTGTATGTGTTTCTGAGGAAATGTACATAGGATTAACAACTCAGACAATGTGTGTTAGTCCTGACTCGAAATAACCTGGTACACGATAATGGTCTCTACAATGCACCTATTTTAACACTCCATAGGGATATTCTTTATGAATTGAAAAACTCTTCATGTACCATCATGAATGATTTAAAAATAATTTTCCTATGAATAACATTGGATAAACCTAGGGTGTCATATATTAAGGAATGTTTCATGATTTATACATCTAATAATTATTTAGTTTTCATGATTATGTTGCATTAAACTTTGATATGTTATTCTCACACTATGATTTTGGTTTTACTCAATTGATGGAACACAAATTGATTGAGATAATGGTTATTTCAGTAGACAACGCAATTATTGTCCTCATGAGAAGCCGAATTCTATAGCATTATGAATGAAAAACAATGTTTCTATACTCACCCAAATTTCTCAATATATGAACCATTATAGACTCCAAAATGAAAAAAGTAGGTAACATTATTCTTTTGGGTCCTTCAGGAAGAAATGAACACCTTCTGTCAGTAGGTCTTTTTGTCCAATAATTTCGGAACAATGGGTCTGTAGCATTGAAAGGATATTTTCCATTCAACAATGTTTGGAATGAAATAATATTTTTTGGATATTTATTGTTTATTAGGTGAATTAGATTAGTGGTGGAATCTAATCAAGAATACAAGGTAGAATGATGAAAATGAATCCATATATTGGTATGTGTTCAAAAACTTATTTTTCAATAAGTCCATTCCTCATATTCATCATTAAATGGTGTAAAATGGATTCTTAAAGCTTAAGCAGAATGATTATGAATCTATTAATTTCTATATAGATCATTTTACAAGTCTTGTGAGGTAATATTTGAGTATTATCTTTCAAACCAAATGAAAATTGATTAATTATTTTGCGTTCTAAAACCTCGTCTTTGAACAAAATTGGATATAACTAACTTTAGAATCTATTAAGAAGTTGTTATATATAATATAAAGGTGGAATAAATAGTTGTAGTTGTCTATCAATACCATGGTTTTGACATGGAAAGGAAGATAGAGTTTAATGGAATATATAACAACAATGGATAAAATAAAATGATCCTTCATTTATGCACAAATTGTTGGAAGAATCATTGAGGAAATTTTTATAATAGGACTAATAAATGTTTTCTTTGTTGAAATAAAGTTTATAGAGTGGCTGAATGTTATAGTGATGGATAAAATTTTCCTAATGATGTGAATACTAAACAATCCTCACAGAATGCACCTCCCACAATTTAGTGTTTCAATTTCATGGTGTCTGACCATTTTTCAACCATGTTCCCCAATCTAAGGACAAATTTCAATGGTAATCCTCAAAAAACTCTGATGGAAAAGGACATAGGGAATGAACTCCCTTTCATAATGAATGAACTGATCCAAATAATTAAAAAAATACAAATCATCCCCTCAATAGATGTGAATTTGTTATGTTTGATTTTGTACTAATAATCCCTATTAAAATCATGTTTTTCATCCATTGGTGGGAGTTCATGTCATTATATCCTACAATATAGATTATGATATAATAAAATCAAAATTGATATTTTATTAGTATAATCTTAGACACAATTTTCTAATGAAAATATTTTGGGTATATGATTTGAAATTATTTATTGAATTTGAAGGGTGGGTAATATTTTAGAAGTGTTACAAGGTTAATAATTTTTGGAATGTTTACATGAAATTTCAAATAGAATTTTATGAGATTAAATTATTATCTCTCCAAATGCAGATTTATTGATATTGGACAACTTGTCCTAATAATTTATTATGATAAAGATAAATGGAATGAATTATCATTATATTTTTTGATATCATGATATATTAATGGTTTAAAATTGAAAAATTAACCTTAATTTCATGGAATAAGAGATAATGTGGTATTTGATCAATGTACAATAAAGGATGAGTTTGTACTGAAATAAAGTAAGTATATCTCCTTAAAAATTATTAAACATTATGAAATGATATTTAAAAAAGGTTGACTTGTTAACATCATTTTTACGATATCAATGGACTTTTTTCAAGAATCTTTGGGATATGAATATGATTTTTAACTTTCTAGTAATCATGTTAACTATCACTCTATATCAAAATATGATGGTTATATTTTTCCCTATCCATGTTTTCACTTCCCACATATGTTATCCCATGGGGAAAACTAGTTATGCATTACATTGGGTAACCATTAGGTAAATTTTGCCTCTCACACAGAAATGAATTTTTTATCACTACATGCAACACAACATGGCATGTGTTTCGCACAATATTGAGTTTCTACGAAACTTAATTTTGTTGCTATAATTATTTAAATGTGTAAATTATAACATAAACATTAAAATTTTGAGCATGAATAGTAATAACTACTTTTAAAATTTTATTTAAAATTTTATTATATAATAAGACATGATGATAATGAAAAATATAATTTTTGGTATATTCATTATATGTTTAATGTTATTATTTTCTCAAATAAACTGTTTTTCATGTCCTTTTTGTGAAAACAATAAAATTAATTTTTAAAAAAAATAAAAAATTAGTAAGATAAAATAAAATTAATTTTTAAATTTTGAATTTAGAAATAATCTTAGGAATTATTCTTGGGATTTTTTTGAGAAACATCATTTTTGGATGAATAGTGAAAAATACAGAATTTTAATTCAAAATAGATTTTATTTTATTTTTTTTATATGGATAAAATATATTTTAATTACCTTTTAAAGTATAATGAGGTCGAGTATACATCCATTAATATAATTTTTGACATTCTAACTAATTTCACATTTAAATTGGATATAAATACATAGCAATCTTTTGAACATTTTTACTTTGAAACCCCACGTTGTCATCTTGTTTGAGGGATTAAATTTAAACAATTTTATGCTAATTCTATGATAAAAAATTGGTAAAATGGATTATATTTTTTAAATCAATATAATTTATAATTTTTAATATGTGAAACTTAGTTTTTGAACAATAATATTAGTGAATGTAATTAAAATTAATGACAACAATTAAGGAAAAATTATCCTTACCAATGCATTAAACCTTAAACATATGGGACCAAATGACTTATAATGTTTTCTGGAACCAATTAAATGGACTTTAATAGGCCATTATCTCTACATTATTGAGTTTTTTTTGTTTTGGATGCCTTTTTTTCATATAAATGTGGCTACACCTATCTTGTTTTTAAAAATACCATGTGCGTCCTTTCCCACCCCTTTAAAAGGCCACTGAATCTCCTCCTTTATCACACATCTAAACACACATAGCTTATGCCAATATATTATGAATAAACATTACAACATATATTCCCTCATACTTGAATCCTCCCTTCTATATAATGCAATCCAAGGAAGCCCATTAGTGAAAACCAAAAGGAGTTTCCCAAAGAAGCAGTATCATCCTCCCCCAAACTCCTTTAACTTATTTTAATTTTCCACCATCTACACTCTTATTATTCAATTATTCTAAAAAACTAAATCATATATATTATAATATTTTTTATGGTATGTTTTAGACTTTCACTTACACACAATTCACAATAATGTGTAATTAACATATTTTTTATGTGTACGGCAAACAATCTCCCCATAAAATGATGATTGTTCGTCATTCATTTACTAAAAACCATGGTGAGAATTATGATGGAAACACTATTTTTATATAATATATATGATAATTATTATGTATATAATCTTCTGTAGTTATTTTAGGATAGATGTCATAAAACATTCCATTCTGTGTAAATATGATAATTTCGTTTGAGGAAGTGGGGACTACCACCCTATCAATGTCATGTGATTAATTCACAGACTATGTGGATTATATTAAGGATATTATTAGTGAAATTATATAATATATAAGTAATAATAATAAGTATTTTATAATATTATAAATACATATATTTCATTTACTATTTTTACTTTTAATATTAAAAAAAATGGAAAGACCATTTATGTGTACGTACGACCTACCATCTCCCTGAACAATGTTTCCCATTACATACATCTATATTATATAAATTATTAGAATAAAATTATTCTTAATATAAATAATATTTATATCATGGTTTTCATTATATAAATCATGATATATGTAGAGGGACCAAAGACATAAAAAATTAAAATACATGTGAAAACTAAAGCGAATATTAACCGTTGTGAAACCTTAACTTTGAATTGTTAACAAGTGGGTAATATAAAGTCATAATAAAACCATATTTCGTATTATGTATAATAATATTTTTCTATTATATGTTTATAATAATATTATATTTATTATATTGGATTTTTTTTATGATTACGACAAGAGTTAAGACACAATGTATGTGAATTTCACCTCACTTTTTATTTCTGTGAGATACATGCTTTATTCACCATAAAATCCATTTATGTATTGTGTATACTGAAAATTTATGTATTTGATTATTTTTATACATAACATAATGGGTATTCAAATACCCATTTGATGATCAGTCATTCAATGGGGGTTTTTTTTTAAATGTTACCAAATTAGTAAAGTATTTTTTTATCAATCTTCCTTCTTTGAGATACATGCCATGTCATGAACCTATATTTTCCATTTAATAATATATAATTAAATTGAAATTTTATATCACGAATCTAATTACATTAATTATATTTTTTGCTTCATTTATTTGGATTTTGTTAAATGGAGAGTGTGGGTCAAAATTTTCATGTGGTAGTTTATTCTTAAAACAAAATCACCATGTTTAGAGATTGTTTATTATTATCCTTAAATTTATGAAAAAATATTATATATATATCAATAACAAAAATTAACATTTTTATAATGTGGTTATTCAAGAAATATTCATGTTTTGGTAAACATTTTCCACTCTTTTTCACATAAGAAAATTATGAAGCTGTTTTTATGAAGGCATGATTCTATATCTCTCTTAAGTATGAAATTTAAATTCCTTAAACATGAAATTTTCTAAAAAATTTAACAAATAATATTCTAATATTATAAAATTATCATTAAAATAAATTTTCACTCATTATTTACATTAAAAAATAAATTTAAGAAAAATAAAGAATCATCTTGTTGTTTTTCACTAAAGAAAAATTTCCAAATTTTTTAATGTGTAAAAGAAATGATAGAATGTATAGATTTACTACCCATAATTTATTTAAAGATTAATTTATAAATTAAAAATATTTATTTTCAAAATAATTTTTTTCTTATTATTCTTGAAATTAATTCTTTTAAATATTTTTTATTTTTTTAAAAGAATATATTTTTAAAAATTTATTAAAATGATTTTCAAAGTATCATTAATATCATTTCAAAAGTATATTTTAAGAAATGGATTTTAATGAATTCAAAGATTCTTTTATAAGGTTTTAATTATTTTCATAGAGAATTTTATTAAAAAATATTCAATATTATTTTATATGTTTTCAAGTAAATTTTTTTTTCAAAATATTTTCATCCTTCTTTAATAAGATTTCAAGGAAAATATTTTTTAAAATTTATTCAATGTTATTTTATAATTATTTGTGGAAAATGGGTTTATAAATTTTATCAATATTCATTAATATTTTCTCATTGAAAATAGTTTTCAAACTATTTTCAATATTCATTTAAATGTTTTCAAGGAAAATGGTTTTCAAATTGTTTTCAATATTTCATTATAAGTTTTAATTTTATTTCAGGAAAACGTTTTTATAATATTGTATTTTTTGAAAATATTTTTACAATAAGGAAAATATATTTTACTCATGAAATGTATTTAAAAGGTACATCAAAAATAACTTTCCATGTAAGATGAAATTCATTGTTGTTACTCATGTCATTATGGTAAAAGATAAAATGGTTCCATTCATATTATTTCATTGAATAGTTTATTTTTTATGGAATGATGTTTATAAGAACCCATTTATATTTAATGGGTAATATATTTATGAAACCTATTCCTCTTCCAAAGGTTATATTATTATCAAACCCATTTCACATAAATCGGTTATACAATAGTTAATTCTTAGTAAATCCTCTTACATACATCAGTAATTAATTGATAAAATGATAATGAAACCTATATATTTGCAATAGGTGATGATGTGATTAAATTTTTATGATACCAATTTCATTTCATGGTTTATTATATGATGTTTATGATTCACATATCTTTTTATACATCAAGGAATGTTGAATGTTTCATTATCTTGTGCCACATGTATGTATGATTTATTATGTGATAGGTGGAAAGTATATATCCCTATAGTTCATTGGGTGATGATAAATGTTTTATAATCGCACGAGGGTAAAATATACAGAATTCCAAGACTAAAATAATAGGGTATAAATGAGAGAATACAAAACCTAAAACAAGAGATCATGTTCATCCCAAAACATGAAGGCATCTTTAGCCCTAAATAATTGGGGACACGGGTGGAAATCTCATGCCTCGAACAAGACGGTACATTGGATAGAATCCCAATACCGAAGTAGGTACATATATTATTATCCAAAAACTAACATATTTAGAAGGAATTTGTTGGTATCTTTGACATATGATTTTATATTTTTATGTGTATTCCCCAAATTTCATGTCTTATTCCTATGATATGATTTTTCTATTGTTTTTCTAATGATTCATGTTAGATAAACTGCTAATCTTTATGCCATGATTCGTGCTTTTGATAATTTATATATATGGTATGAAATTATATTTTCATGATAATTTTATCATACCATTATTCTCATGTTTATGATTACATATCACCCTTGTTTACCATTACTGATCATATGAGCTCACCCATTTTTGTGTTTCCTTCCCTGGGATGTGAAGATATATATTATGTATGGTGTGTTTAAGAAGGGTTATATCCATGAAGAACCTAGTGGGAGATAATGTATCTCACTCATGTATCATCGTTTACATTTCAATGTTTCTAATAGAACTAAACTAATAATGTATTTGGGATACTTTTGGTCAATTTTTTTGTATTATGTAAACAATTATGTATACTCTATGTACATTATTATTGGGTTGTTATATTCTATCTTCGGTACACACATTTTTTATGGTGAGTCCAATAAATATTTTGTTTTCTAGTTAGGATATTCACTTATTCTCTGAATTATTTACATGAAATCATAAATTTATCATTGTATATAAAATTGGGTTGTAATAGACATAACCTAATGAATAATTAAATAAATTAATAAAGAATTGGATTAAATTCATCTTTCATTTCTTTTTCCCGAATAATGGTTTTCATCATCTTTTTCTATATAGTGTGTGATCATTGGTGTACTTATATAGAATATTTTACGATTCATTCGGCATTACTTATCAATGAAAACATTTAGTGGACATATATCTTGAATTAATTGATAATTAGTTGGATGGGGAAAAACGGGACATGTTTAAGTAATGATCTATTTTTTGCTATTTGATAATTATCAAATTAATGATGATCTTATGTTTATATAAATATTTAATTCCATGTGTTGATGGAATTTTATAAATATTTTGAAGCATGATAATTAATGTTGATAAAAATAATTAAGGAAATATTAACAAATTTTAATTCCACAATTTATGTGGAAACTGAAATATTCATCAAGAATTATATATAAATTTATTGTTTAATTAATATAGTATTATTTAAATTAAATGATAGCATAGGTTGGTTTGAGTTGTAACCTATTTATAATGAATCAGTTAATTCAATAAAGATAAAAACCATGTTTATTTGTTAGGATAATTCTTAGGGAAGGAGTTCTTGTCCTCTAGAGAAGGCTATGTGGCTTGAGATTAGATTATAGAGGGATTGTTTATGTGTAATGTATGGATTCCTTTTATAAGGCATATATCAACATGTTGTCTATATTTTCTTTCTTCCCACATTTTTTTGATGTGATCTAGATGTGATATTCAATTCAAGTTGATATCTTGTAAGGGGTGGACCAAATGATGTTATGAGACCAGGATGGAAGAGACTGGTATTAATGATATGATATAGGTAGGGAGTCATGGATTTTGTTGTTGTAGAAGATACTTATGATGAAAATATGAATCGAGATACGAATTTGGGTGTTTGGGATGGAATGAGAGATGATGGAATGGGTTGAAGTAGGGATTACCCATTAATGTGATTTTGAGAGATGGGATTATTTCTTATGAATTTATTTAATGTCACATGGTCATGTTGTTTTTTTACCTATATTCAATTCCCCACTACTTGAGGAATCTCGTTGTTCTTGGTCTAATGTTTCCTTTTTTCTAGCTTCATATTTTCTTCCATGAGTACCTGGATTATAGAACAATGATAAGAAATAATAAATAATTCTTTATCAATGTGGTCAGTAGAGATGGAATGAAAGTGATGAAAAGATGGTAATTTTACGAAAACATGGACTATGTTGCGATTATTCCTAGAGTGAATGGAAGATAGTATAACGATTTATGTAATGTTATTCACAATAATGATGTTGGTTAGATAATGGCCAATGAATTAATTATTGTCAGTTGTTTTTTTATGAAATAAATTATGGAATTAAATCTATATCATCAAATTATTTTTTTCTTATTAGATAACTTATCGTAACAGTAGTGGTTGGGAGTCTTAGTGACATTATCTACAGCTGAGCCTCTGAATAGTTTATGTCCAGAGTGTGGTTGTGTGATACATTATAACTTTTAAATTATGTGGTTTCCTATGCTACTCTACCTGTGACAATCCATTACATTTATAAATGGAATTTATAACTCCTTATAATAATGATTTATAGTATAAATCACATAAAATCACATATATACCACAATAAATTGTTTATCAATGATTAATAAAATAAATAAGCAGGATTTTCTTAAATTAAGGAACTTAGAACGATTGAATTGTTACATGACCTTCACAATAGTATCATGACCATTATTAATAGAAATTCATCCAATTGAATTGTAACAAAACCTTTTAATGTATAAAAAAATGTTGGGTATCTTATGAATTAAAATAAAATACATTTACTTCATGATATAAGTAAATAAATATTTTAAGAATGATAAATTATGTATTGGTATTTTTATAAGTCATAAATATTTATTTATAATATTATAATTTGTATACTGATTTAAAACATATTTTAATTTCATAAAATAAACTAATAAATAAAATATTTTCTTTTGGTATGGTTATAAGATAATTTTATGACACCTTTGTTGATTTTCTTGAATGCATTATTAAATCAGCAATAATTTTAAAATTATTATCATTCCAATAAATAATTATATTAATTAAAAATTAAATTTAAAATATATAGAAAATTACTCTCATTAAATTTAATTTATTTTTTGATTATATAAATAAAAATGGTTAGGTAGAATATTTGTTTTTTTCTAAAATAGTTAAATATTTGGTGAATAGTAAAAGATGGTAATTTACAGTATATATACATTATAAGTTAAATACATTATACCACTAGTAATTGGTGATGTAATCACAATAATATAGAAACACATTCATTATTTTAATATATTTAGTGATAATCCTCAAACTCTTTATTGTATTGGGCCAAAATAATAAACTAATGAATAAAATAATGGGAAAACACCCCTCTCGTCCCTTATTAATACCACCCCTCACAACCTCTTCTCCTTACACCTTCTATGATTTCTCCGTGAAAAAATTCTACCAAAATATATTCCCAATACCCTCCCCCATGTATAGGAGTCCTTGGTCTCATAAAAAAAGCAAATATTTTTCCCTACTGAGGTTCTCAATGTGGAGATATTCAAGAGGTAAAATCCTATTTCTTTTCCAATTATTTTCTTTTAATTTATTTTTTATTCTCTTATTCTCCCAACACTTAATATACCCAAATGTGCATCATAACTATAGTATCTTTTATAGAATTTAATTATATCATTTTAATTGATTATAAAACATCAAACTTCTTTCTCTCTCACTTATATTCTAAAAATGAAATTATCGCCTGTGATATGTCAATTTAACGACATCATGGACGATGAATTTTGATTATCCATTAACTCCTTTAAGGATATACATAAAACCACTATAATTAATGGTATATAATATAAATTTTATTTAATAACCATTTTTCTATAATATAATTAATAATATATACAATAATAAATAATGAAACAAATCTAGATTGTGATGTTCAGAAAACCGCAAAAAAATATAAATGATTATCACTAACCATTTATCAAATGATTAAAACTCAAAAAAATTAACCAAATGATATATATAAACATTTAAAACTTTTTATGTTGATTAATATTATATATTTTCAATTCATGATAATTATTTCCAATCTACATAAACTACCATAGTCATATTCATGTAAACAGATTATGAAAAAAACAAAATGAACACTCTCAAATGATGGAATTGAACTCTATAGCACATATAAAATGATATAAGAGAACTTAAGAAACATAATAAATAAAATAAATGTGTAATAGGTTAGTTATTTATTATTTAAATAATTTAATTTGATTTTTAGGGATAATGAATTAAAGATATCTTTTAGACATTAGGGAAGGGGATTTTCAATCCCAACTCCATTTCATTGGGTTTTCTTTCTTTCACACCAATTTTGGTATTTATATTAATTTAACGATCCTTTGATAAAATTTTATTTTCAACCTTTTCCTTTTTTGGATATACATGTTATATACTTGAGTTTGATAAAATAGTAATGTTTTATAAAAGAAACATTCTTTTTAAAAACACACTTTTGGCATCTGTTGATATTGTCTCTTCTTCAATCAATATTGATGAATCTTATACCAATTATGTTATTCCATTTTTTTGTAACCCTGAAGTGTATTCATAAATTTTTTTGGTTAAATGATACCCATATCCATTCATGGGTTATTTTACGTCCAATATTGACATACATTCTATGTGGCATTCATTAAATGTAAGTGTTATAATGTGACGGATGCACCTGAAATTATATAGAGCATGAAAATGTCATGATGTGATGGGTGTGCCCCAAATTTTATATATCTCCAATGAATAGGGTAATTTGAAGAATATAATGAGATAATGTGAAATATGCATGAAAATGATGCTAGATTTGTTCACGACTATGTGTGGTAATTGACCCGTAAGACATGATGTTTCATTTTTTTCATTGAAAAATTAAATGCCTATATCTAATAATTCCTCTCATGATTATGATAAAGATCTAATTCTTATGTTAGGATGATGATGATTATGTATGCCACATATTATGTTGATCCATGTACTTATCTATCCACTTACTTGCCTTTTAACTAACCAATTTCAATAATGTATATCCTCTGGAGATTAATTGTACCAAGGAGAACAAAAGGACCACTAAGAAGCTAGAGAGGGAAGAATTCAATAAAAGTTTGTGTTTTTTGAAAATTTTATATATGATCCCACTATACAAAAATTAATATTTAATAATCACTAATTACAAATTTCTAATTAATAAATAGAATATAAATGAATAATAAATAAAGAAATATATAATATGGAAATAATTTGTAAATAACAAATAATAAATAATAAATAGTAAATAGTAAATAAGAAATAGTTAAAAATAAATAGCAAATAGTAAATAATAAATAGTAACTTTTAATTATAAAATAATAAATACTATATACTAAATAATATATAATATATAATGTCTAATATCTAATATCTAATATCTAATATCTAATATCTAATATATAATATAATACATAATACATAATACATAATACATAACATATAACATATAATATATAATATATAATATGTAATATGTAATATGTAATATGTAATATATAATATATAATATATAACATATAATATATAATATATAATATATAATATATAATATATAATATATAATATATAATATATTATTTAAAATATATAATATATAATACATAATATTTAATATTTAATATATAATTTCTAATATATAATATATAATATATAATTTATAATTTATAATTTAAAATATATAATATATAAATCATAATATTTAATATTTAATATATAATTTCTAATATATAATATATAATATATAATAAATAATATATAATATATAAGATATAAGATATAATATATAATATATAAGTAATGTATAAATAATAAATAAATTAAAATATAATATAATATATGATAAATAAATTTCAAATTATTAACAAATTAATAAATAATAAATAAATAAATAAATAAATAATCAAATAATGAATAATGAATAATGAATAATATATAATATATAATAAATTATAAATAAAAACTAATAAATAAAAAATAATAAGTAATTAATAATTAATAATTAATGATTAATAATTAATAATAATTAATACTAATAATTAATAATAGATCACTAAGAGTTAATAATTACTATTTAATATTTAATATTAAAAAAATTATAAATAATTAATAACTTTTCAAGAAATTTTTATTAAATAAATAAGTAATAAATAATAAATAATGAATATAAAATAAAAATATAATAAATTAATTAATAACAAATTAATTATAAACTGAAAATAAATTTATATTTAGTAAAATAAAAATAAATTAATCAATAATTAATCATTAATAATTAATAATAGAAACTAAATAATAAATAATAAATAAATAAATATGTAATAATTAATTATTAATTATTAATAGTAATGAATAACTAATAACTGATAATAATAGTTAACAATTCTTAATTATTATTTGTTATTTTTTAATTAATTATTAATAATTATTATTTAACATTTAATAAATTAAAAATATATAAATAATTAATAATTAATTAATTAATAAACAATTAATAAAGAATAAATAAATATTACATAAATAAATAAATAATAAATGAATAATAAACTAATAATAAATAAATAATTCATAAATAATTAGTGAATTAAAAATAAACAAATAATTAATGTGTACGTAATAACTAAATAAATAAATAAATTTATCAATAAATAAGTTGATAAATAAATAAATAATAAGTAAGAAATAAATAATAACCTTACAAATTAATTTATTAATTATTAATTAATATGAAATAAATAAATAAATGTGTAAAAAATTAAATAATTAAATAAATCATAAAACATTATGAAGCACTAAAAACCATAAAAACAATAAAATGACCACAAAATCTGATTCTGGGCTCCTTTTTCAGCACCACAACCAGTTAAATCAAAGATCATGAAATGTGATTCAATATAATATGTGGTATTAGCTAAATGGACACAAGGATCAAAAGTTATAACCATTTGTATTTTAAGAAATCGGGGTCTTCAACTAAAACCCTTATTTTAGAGGCCTTCTAGCCCTTTTTGGTAGAATAAAAAGAGTTACAATACTTGAAAAGTTGGTACTAGACCTAAATTGTGTAAATCTCATCGCAGACTTTGATTTGAAATGTGGTAGAGCCCAAACAGACACCTGAATTATATGTTATGGTTGTATAAAGTTTGAGTTCGATTTTTGAATTTTTTAAATTTGAATATATTTTTTTCATTGATTATCATAAGATTTATGTCCCACTTGGATTTAGCTTATTTTAAAAGCTTCGATTTGACTGGTTGTGGAGCTGAAATGGACTCTTGGAACAGTTGTTATGTTCATCTGATGCCGAAGTCTATTCTTTAACTTATTTAAGATTTTTTTTCAGTTTAAAAATATTATTAAATATTACTTATATATATTTATTAATTAAGAAATTATAAATAATTAAAATTATAATTAATAAAGTATATTTTATTTTAAATAATAAATAATAAATATTTTTTAAATATTTTTAAAAAAAAAATTCCTCAATTTCAGGGTGGTTCACAAAAAACACTGCTATTTTATAGTGGTTATTTCAAAAAGCCACCACAAAAAAATTAATTATTTTTTGGAAGAAATTTTAAAACATTTATAAGAAATAATTTAAAATAAATTGTAGTGGTTTTTTCATGGGGGTTTTCAATGCCATCATTATATTCTTTCGATCAAAAAATTATCGGTGGTTTTGAAAACCACTACTAAACACTATTTTATAATAGTGTACTAATTTTCCCACAAATCTAAACCTTTGGATCCTGGTTCTGTTACCCTTTTTTTTTATCATTAAAATGATGTAATAATCGTGTAAGAAAAAGTAGGGTAACTATAGTTGGTATTAGATAACGGCTTAGTTAATTTGGTAATTAAGATTAGAGAACCGTAGTGAAAAATCATAGTATGAGACTAATCATACGTAATCACATGAGAATCATTTCTGAGCATATAGATCCCAGAAGACATGCCTTTAGATTTAACTGAACAAATGTTAAATTATTAGTCACTTTTTGGATTATGTTTTTTTTCTAACCTTTTAAATTTTGGAAAATGGTAGGAACCATGAGAAATGTGGACAACGACCAATACGAGGGACAATGCAGTGATTTCCCAAATGACATCACCAATGCCATGGGAGGTGGAGCTCAAAAATTCATGGAAATGTTTAACCAGATATCTGATGATATGAACAATAACCAAAATAATATGTAATTCCTTCCTTTAAATAAGAAGGATAAATTAGATATCAATTCCTTCTTGCACCAATGACCACTGAAATTTAGTGGATCTTCTGATACACTAGTCGTAGAACTATGGGGAAAATAAATGGGGATGATCTATTATGTTCATCACCATTATGAGATGGATAATGTGACTCAGTCCATTTATCAACTAGATATAGAGGTTAACCAATGGTGGTAATTGATTAAGTATAACAAGTTGAAGGAAGAAACTAATGAGATAGAGTGGTAATACATGAAGATAATTTTTATTAACAACTATTTTCATCAAATTCTGCATACAAAGATGGGGACAGAATTTGAAGCAAAATAAAGTTTAATCCATAACAGACTACAAAGAAAATATTTTAAGGATTTAATGGTACACATTTTGTTTTGTTATCAATAATGATAAAAAAATTATATTCTTTAGTGGGTTAAAACCTCACCTTCGATCGACTCTATCAATTAGAGACATTGGGATTGATGAATATGTTATTTGATGTGCTATCAAAGTAGAGATTGAGATTGCTTAATGGTCCCATGGATATGTTGATAAGAAGTGAATGATTTTGTATCAATTTGGAAGATCTTCTAACAGAGGTGGGATGAAATATCAACCACTCACATGTCAAACTTTTTAGACAAAGAATCATGGTAACTGCCTCAATGGGATTGGGTAAATCTATATGTTTTGGAACGAAGGCCACCAAACCCATGAATATTTATGTGAAATAACGACATTGGTCGATATTATGGTGGATATGAAGGAACAACCCAAAGTCCAATGTTAATACTGTATTGAGAAAAGGAACTATGCATGCCATTGCACTAGACCTCGAGTCCTTGAGGGTAATCAGTGTCTCCATCCACCAATTATAATAGAGAAAGGGAAGTATTATGATATCACTACTACTAAAGTGGATCAAGAAAATGATGTTGTACAATGTACACATCATAATCACTCAATATTGGAAAATTTATTATCTGATTTTGGTTTTACACATTCTTTTATGTCAATAAATATTTCTAGAACTACTAAATAAAATCCCAAAAACCATGATGTAGATATTTTCATAAAAAAATAATTTTGAAATCATTGAAACCCCAAGTGTCATACTCTTCTGCTGTGGGTATATTTGGGAATATTCTTCTAGAAAATATTGTGATAATTCCCTTGGTGGAATTTGACACTATACTCAGGATGGATTGGATCTCATTATATAAAGATCATATAAAATATTGTAAAATGTAAATATATTTTCACATTTAGAACCATCCCATGGTCCTTTACAAATTAATTAAAGATCATGATTCTCCTATGGAAAATCCTTCTATGGTGTGGATATTGATTCCCTAAGAATAAGTATACCTTGCACAAATGGGTGAGTAAAAGGAAGGTTTCATCCTAGTGGAATGATCATTGTGAGTAAATAATGTGATGTATTTCATGATGATTAACCTGTAATTACACCCTATTTTGAGGTATAATTCTCAATATAAATCATACCTTTAGCTAATATAATCTTAAAATTCCCTTACAAGATAGCCCGGATCTAACTGCATGGGTTAAAGAAGCATATGCAAGATAATTTAAAAATAGAGTTCATATTCCCTAGTTCATTAACATGGGGAGTGCCAATGATATTTTTGAAGAAGAGGGATGGATAAATGTACTTCTATATCAATTATCAGGAACTCAACAAGATCACCATAAATAACATGTATCCTCATTCGACGATTGGTGAATTGTTTAATCAATGACAAGGAGTTCAATACTTCTTAAAGTTGGATCTCCATTTTGGATATCATTAGTTCAACATGATGAGGGAATATATTTATAAGAATATCATCCGTACAAGGTATGAGAACTATGTTCTTATATTAATTCCCTTTGAGCATACTAATTCCTCTTCAATCTACATGGATTTTCGAATAAAGCCTTTAGAAACAGTCATGAAATTTTTTTTCTTATTGATTATCTATGATATTATGATTTACTCCAACAAAAATGAGAAATATAAATAATATCTAAGGATTTTACTAGAGACATTAGGGAAGGATAAATTATAATCCATGTTTAGAATGTGTGATTTTTGGATGAAAAAAAGTTAGATTCTTGAGTCACAGGATCACATATGAGATAATTTATATGGACCCTACAAAAAAGTTAACTAAGGAATGACCTAGACCCTATAGTTTCATAGAAATCCATTTTTTCATGGATTAATTGGGTACTATTGACATTTTTTGATAAATTTCTCATGATTTTCTATCCTGTAAACTATGTTAACAAGGTTTGGGATAAAGTATATTTAGATGGAAGAATGTTATGAAAGGTTTAAGGGGATAAAGAATAGGATGAATAATGACCCTGTACTCACATTATTGACAACTAGATAATATTTTGTCATATACAGTGATTCATCAATGAAATTTCTAGGTTTTTTACTTAGGAAGAATGATAATGTAATAGTCTACTCCTCATATAATTTGAAGATCCATGATAATATCTACCAGTTGCATGATCTGGAGATAGCTGCTGTGATTTTTTCTTTGAAAATATGTTGTCAATACCTCTATAGTGAGAATTTTGAATTATATATTGATCATAAGAGAATAAAATATATATTAACACAAAATTAAATCAAAATTCATCAATATATATGGAAATAGTTATACAAGGTTCATTATTTCTCAATACACTATCATCCTAAGAAGGTGAAAAAGGTACCTAATGCACTTAGTATAAAAGAGCCTACAACTCTATCCATGTTGCAGTTTGATAGAGATCATATATTCATAGATATATAAAGGATGTATATGAAAATCATGAGTGCATGGAAAAAATCCAACCAATAAAAAATTATTGTCCAACAATATACCAAATAGATGATTAAGGAGGATCAAATTGATGATCTATTGTGACAAAAGATGGTGAATACAATTAAGAAAGGGAATATGTAAGAGTTTCATATTTATGATGATTTTGTGACTGGTATTGGGATGAGGCTCTATGTTCCTTAATAATATAGGATAAACATGGACCTATTGGATAATGAACATATCACAACTTTTTCTATCCATTATGGGAGTACCAAGACATGCCATGGTCTTCAAGAACACTTCTGGTGGGACAATATGAAGAAGGAGATTGTGGAATATATATCAAGGTGCTTGCTAAGTCAAAAATTTAAATCATAGTGATAAAATTCCAATGGCATTATGAAGACCTTTCTTATACCCATGAGTAAATGTTATAATGTCACTATGTACAAAATCACTAGTCGCCTGAATACATCCAAAATAAATAATGTGACATGAGTTGTGGTGGATAAAATCACCATATCTTTGCAATTTATCACTATTTAAAATGATTTATCACTTGAAATACTTAATAAGATATATTTGAATAATGTTTTAAGAATTAATGGGATTCCACCGTCGATTATATTGGATTGTGATCCATATTTTACATCTAAATTTTGGAGGAGTCTTCAACATGATTTGACTCTGGAATTGAAATTCCTCTTTTCCTATCACCCCCAAACTGATGACCGATCTGAAAGGACTATTTAGAAATTTGAGGAAAATATAAGATCCTATTAAATTGAATTTAATGGATGAAGGGATTATCATATCCAATTAGATGAGTTCATATACAACACTAGCTACCACTCGCGTATTTATATGGTCCTATATAAGGCACTATATGGAATGGGATGTAAAAATCAAACCTTTTCGGATGAAGTTAGATAACGAAATCTACATGGACTAGATATTTTGAAATATATAATAAATAAGGTTCATGTCATCTAACAATATATCAAATCTAATTATATTTAGAAAAAGAGTCACGCTGACAACTGTTTAAGGGTCATGGAGTTCAACATCAGAGATAAGGACTTCCTTTGAATATCATTAGGGAAGATAGTCATGTGGTTTATAAAGAAAAATAATTTGAATCCAAGGTAAATTGGACACTTTTAGATCCTTTATTTCATAGGATATGTGGACTATCATATTTAACTACCCTATGTTTTTTTAACAATAATGATGTGTTCCATGTATCACTCCTAAGGATATACATACCAGATCCCTCACATGTACTGAGCTCAGAGGTGGTACAATTAGAAGATGGTCTCTCTTATGTGGACCATCCAAAAATAATTCTATACAAGGGAGATAAGTTTATTATCTACATGAAAACCCACTTCATCATAGTGTTTTGGAGGATCTATAACTATGAAGAAGCAACATGGGAACCAGATGAGGTGATGAATGAGAAGTACAATCACCATTTTATATAAAATGAAATTTCAATGGTGAAATTTTGAAAGGGGGAAGAATATAACGATGTAAAAATTTATCAATGGAATTTACCCCTTCATATAATTATTTCATATAGTATAAATTAGATAAAATCACATAGAGACAATAATACAAACTGTATAAATATGGAGTGAATGAAATAATAGACTTCTTCAGAAATTGAGGAACCTGTACAGATAAAATAAATACTTGACCTTTAGAATAATAACACGACCCTTAGGAATATTAATTAATCCAATAAGATATTAACTTATCCTTTGAAAGTATTAATAAAATTTGGGTATCTTATTAATGAATTATATATATATATTTATATCGCAAAATAAGTAAAAAGATATTTTAAAAATGATAAATTATGTATTGGTATTTTTGTAAGTCAAAAATATGTATTTACAATTTTATAATTAATATATTGATTTAATGGAAAATTTAATTACATAAAATACAATAATAAATTAATATTTTATTATCTTATTATTAATAGATAATTTTATGATACCATAGTTCATTTTTGAATGTTTCATAGAATAATATATAATTTTAAAATTAGAATTTTTCGAATAAATATGTTTTTAATAAAAAATTAAATTTATCATATTTATAAAATTATTTTTAGAAAATGGATTAAATTTTTTAATTCTACATATCAAAACGAAATTTACTGATAATATTTGGTATTTTTTATAAATAGATGATTTTTTTGTAAATATTAATATACAGTAATTTACGGTATATATAAATTATAAGTTAAATACACTATTCCAAGATTCATTTCTGATGTAATATCCATAATCTCAAACTTCCTTAAATTATTATAATATATTTAGTGAAATTTCTGAAACTATTCATTGTCATGAGAAAAAAATACTAAACTAATGAAAAAAAAATTTGGGAAACACCCCTCTCAACCCTTATAAATACCACCCCTCACCGCCTATTATCCTAAAAATATCCATGCATTTATAATTATCCAAAATCCATCCAAATATCTTCTGAAGACCCTCATACATGTCATATAGACCTTGGTCTCATCAAAATCTCAAAGGAGGTGCTCAAGAAGGAAAAATTTAAAAGGTAAAACCCACTTTCATTTCCTTTTAATTTCATTTAATTTCTTTTTCTTATTTTTATATCCTTATATCCTCTATAAAAATTTCTAGGATAACTATAATATCATCTATATAATATAATTACATCATGTTAATGAAATATCCAACATCAAACTTTTTTCTCTCTCTCTCTCTCTTTTATTCTAAAAATTAAATCATCGCCAGTGTTGTGTCAACATAGCGACATCGTGGATGATGTGTTTTCATTTTCCTTTAACTATTTAAAGGATTTTCTGAAAACCACAATAATGGTTGGTAAATAATTAAAAAAAATTAATAACCATTTTTTTGTTCTATAACTAACTTATACACTAAATAATAAATAATGGAACAAAACTAGATTGTGATGTTTGAAAAATAGCCAAAAAATCTAATTGATTATCACTAACCTTTTATCAAACTAACAATCCTCAGATCATTTAACCAAATGATATATAAAAACATTTAAACCAATATGTTTTCACTAATTATATATAATTTAAATTCATTATAATTATACTTGTCCTACAAAATATTATGTACTCATAAATATATGAACTGATCATGAAAACCAAGAAAATGATCACTCCCGGATAATGGAATTGAAATCTTTAACACATAAAAAAGGATATAAATGAATTTAATAAATATATAATAATTCAAATACACATAGAATAGGTTCCATATTTGATATGTAATGAATTTTAGTTGACAATACAAGAAAGTGAAGAGATCCTTCAGACATATTGTAAGGGGATTCTAAAAACCAAATCCATTTCCATGGGTTTTATGTCATTCAAGACAATTGTAATATGTATATTCATTTATTGATCCTTAAATATCATTTATTACATCTTCATTTTCTTTTTTTGGGATATATAGGTTTTATAATTGAGATTTTTAATATCATAGTGTTTTCCAAATGAAATTTTTTTTATAAAAAACACACCTTTTAAATATCTTTATATTGTTTATTCTTCACCAAATATTTATGATTCTTATACCGTTTTTGTTATTCCCTGTTTAATTTGGGGACCAAAAATTCTATTTGTGAATTTATTCTTGTGAAATTAAACAGATTTCATTACTTGGGTAATTTTATGTCCAATATTGAAATAAGTTTTATGTGGCATGCATGATAATGTAAATGTTATGATGTGATGGGTGCACCAATAATTATATAGCACATATAAATATTATGATGTATGGGTGATCCAAAAAATCTATAGCACTCCAATGCACTAGGTAATGTGTGGAATCTCATGAGATAAAGTGAAATTTGAATGAATATGATTCTCTATTTGTTCACAACTATGTATGGTAGTTGACCACTAAGAAATGATTTTTAATTTTTATACATTCCACATTCTAGACCTTTATCTAATGCTTCCTATCATGATTATAATGATGATCCCATGATTATTTTATGAATATGATTATTATGCTCACCCCATGTTATTTTGATCTATGTTCTTATCTATCCTCTTACATCAATTTTAGCACACCCTCTTCTTCATTGTATATCACTAACTGATTACATCTTCTATGGAGAAAAAAAAGACCACACCAATGCTAGAGAATATGGAATTAAGTAAATGTTTTTTTAAATATTATGTATGGTCCTAATTTTTTGAAGAAACAAAACCTTTGTATCCTTATATTGTAATTATTTTATATTTTTATCATTCAAATTATATAATAATCATTTAAGAGATAGTAGTGTCTCTATGATATCCATTTCAGTTATATAGAACAATGCCAAGTGGAAAAATGGAGTGGGTTTTCCCAAACATCTTGGTTGGAGGATGGATGGTCAACTACCACATCAAGCCCCACTCTCTTCTCTTGGTAGTTACATAAGATTGTATGTAAAATGTTATGTTTTCTATTTTTTGTAAATAGTAGTATGCAATGTCTTGTGGTTATTCAAACAATTTTTTCCCTATTTATTTTATAGAATGGATTATTATAGGTATAAAAAGTGTATTCTATGATGGATTTGGGAACTTTATCAATGTATGGAATGTAATGGATTGAGGTATAATACCCGATTTAAGATTTACATTATATGGGATTTGTTGGATCTTGGAAACATTTTAGGTACAACATAGGGATATGTGGATGGGATGATATGATGATGTGATACATAAAGTTCATCCCATGATTCATTTCCTTATTGTCATTGGGATGGATAATTTTTTAAAAATGGGGATTATGATGTGTGGTGATGGTGTTGAGAAGAAAACTATTGGGGAACCGAGATTGGGGTACCCTTGGAATTTCTTTAAATGATTATATAATGTATTGTATTAGACAATTCATGGGATTTTTCCATTGTGATTCTAGGAATGTAGTATACATATTTAGGTGGTGAATTAGTTACCATGACTTTTACTATGCTTTAACATGATCTCATTATCATATTTATGAGTGTATTTAGGGAGGATCATACTAATTATGTTGTTATTTAAACCCTATATATATAATATTTTTCAAGAAAAATAGATTTGTAAATAAATCAGGAAATGTATTAAAAAATCATGGTTTGGAATGATTTGTTTTGGATTTCTGGTTATTGACATATTTACCTTTTTTAAATGTAGTTTTCATTTAATTTTATTTAATAATGTATGGAATTTCATTTTCCCACATGGGATTTTATTATTTATATGTTTGATTAGGTGTTGATTGGTGTTTCTATTTTATCTCCCTCATCTGCATGTTCTCTTAGTGGTTAATTCCAATGAGAAAAATATTTTTTATACCCTCAGTAATGGTTTCCAACCCCAGGTCTAATGGATATGGGATTTAGTTCATCACCATCTCTCTTCTCCCATTGATGGCATAAAAGTATTTGGTTGGATGGGTTCATGACACATAATGTTTGTCAATGTGACAAGTGACTCAGTAGTTAAAGTTTGATAGTAAAAACAAACAATAGAAAATGAAAACATTTCCTCTAACTACATGGAAATGGGACAACAACACTATTTATTTTTTTCAGGAGTATTCCAAACAATTCAAAAGGGAACAATTATATTTTGGATATGGTGGAACAATTTAAAAATATTGATTAAATCATTTCCTTTTTATAGGAAATACCAATTGAAAAAAATCAATTATATATATTAGAGAAGTGCTAGGTATTCAATGAACAAAACATCCGATTATATATGGCCTAAATCCTTGGAAATCCAAAAAAATATGGAATAGAAATTAGTATACTAGAAATAATTTATTTAACAATAATATTCCTTAACACAAATTGAATGACGGAAAATTTGAATGAATTATCCGAAAACGTAGTGATATGTTGATGTCATGCTCCATAGAATTCAAGGGAGATTGTTGAAAACTTGTTATATTGGTTCGGTTCTTCTAAAACAATTCTAATACCCCAGAATTCCATGTAATTTTTTTTATAAAGTATATGGGATTATTTCGAGACATGGATTTGAGAAGGATTATAATTATGAGGCCCAGTGTGGCTGGAATGTATTTTTGAACTATTTTAATGGTTCATTAAATAAATGAGTGAGAAATATTTTATAACATTTAAACTGGTGCCTGGAACAAAAATCCATGGGCACCATTGAACTCAGATTTTCGTAATTCAACTAGAAAAGGCCTAAAAAAGGCCGGCATAGGCCCACAGTTTAATGTTGTTTTTGAACGTAAATAAAATAATTTAATAATGAATATTTTGTTTTCATATCCTTATAACTCCTAAACGGTAACTCAGATTTGAAATCTGAGAGTATAGTTGAGCTCATGAGGATTTTCTTTCCTTAGGCGGAGCCTATCCTCGACCAGTGCGGGTCAAGGGTGGAGGTTGATTTTAAGAATTTTCGTAAAATAAATAAAATAACTTGAAATGTTATTTTATTTATTTCATTCATCGTTAAGCAGCGGCACGTCTGCACTGTGGTGAAGTGAAGAGGCGATGCTGCATCTCATTAGTGAATCTCATAAATGAACCTCATTAACATAATAGGTTAGCGATGCTGCAATGTGCACACATCATCCTATATTAATTAAACATGGAATTTAGGCTTGAAGAACAACCCTAACATTCCTCTAATGAATGTTGAAGGAAGCCTCTCCAATGTCGAACATCGGTGAATCAAATGGCGGCAACACTACCCTTGGAGAGAGGATTTGGGATCAGGGATAAACGGATGATGAAGAACAATCATCCTTGAGAAATCTCCTTTCCTAGGTAGGGGGTCGATACATTTCTATGTGAATTGTTTCCCCCCATTCATTCACTTAAATGATGAATACATGTTAACTAACGAAAAAGTTATCCTAAAGATCGATCATGCATGCAGGATATTCTTACAGAACTGATCCACATATAAAATTAATTAATGGGATTCACTCAAATCAATCCTTCTAATATGGGTGGATCAACTCCATGAAGAATGACCGAAGAGGTTTGTTCCTCAAATTTTTTGTATGGATTTATGCTCCTTTTTACCGTGTCTTCTTCGGATTCTTTGTGGGGTTATGAATGCCAGATCTTTGTGTGCCCATTCCTTGTCATAATAGTCCCAAAATGTGTGACCTACATCATGATGACCTAGTGGAGGCGTGATGATGATGGAGGCGGATCACAGAGGCATAAAGTGGTGAGGCTTGTAGACGGCGTGTCGTAGTGAAGGAGTTCGTGGTTAGAGGACCGTGGTGGAGTGTAGACGGCGCGCTATTGTGGTGGAGGCCACAACCAGCAGTTTCCGTGATGGTGTAGGGTGGTGGAACTAGTCGGGCACCACATGAGGAGGATTAGGTCAGCGGAAGGAGGCCAACGGTGATGCAGAATCACTGGACCAACAGGGCACCGCCTTAGGCCGGGTGTCCGCAGCAAGCAGGCCCTGGTGGTGAAGGACCGCGGTTCTAGCATAGAACAGTGTCTATTTAAGAGACCCATGGGCGGGTCATGGGTTGACCGGGGAATACGGTCCATGGGACTATGTTGGGAGGGGAGGCGACTGGCCTCATACAGCATCGTGCGGCACGAATCAGACATCGTTTGGGCATCCAAGATGGAGGAAATTGGCCCTACATTGCAGGCCAGACCGATGAGGAGAACCGAGCAGCTAGATGTCCCATGTGGGAGGAGAACCAACCCACCATTATGGGTGAGGATTAATGGGAAAATGGGCCGCTAGGTGGCCCGATTGGTCAGAACGGGTCTAACTGAGTCAGACCGGGTCAGAGGAATTAGACCGAGTCACTAGGCAACCCAATGGGCTTGACCCACTACTGAACTAGGTTGTTGGGTGGATTGGTTGGTTATAACTAGTTCAACCAAGTTGGACCAGGTAGGTGGAATTGGACTGAGTCACTTGGCAACTAGGCGGCCTGGACCCACGATCGCACCGGGTTGGTTCCAGTAAGGCCCAATGGGCCAGGTCGGACCGGTTCAACCCAGACCCAACCAGGTCAATTCGGATCATCCAAAATAGGCTGGGAAATGTGGGACCCCTTTATCGGGTTGGATGGGTTGTTCTGACCAAATCAGACTGGGTCCAGATGCAATCGGTCCCTATTTACTAAAATGCTAATATCTTTCAGACCGAGTATCCAATTGACGCGTCGTTAGTGGATTTGGGACCTTTGCAATAATATGGTCCTTTGGGAATATTCTAAGTGAGATTCCATGACATAAGAGTGTACCTAAATTGTTTAGAAGACGAGCAAGCTTCAGTGGTTTATTAGACGAGCGTACCTCAGTGGTTCAGTGGACGAGCGTACCTCAGTGATTAATTAGATGAGCATACCTCAGTGGTTCAGTTGACGAGAAGAACATAGTGGTCCAACAGATGAGTAGACCTCATTGGTCTTGTAGATGAGTGGACTACAGTGGTCCAGTAGCCAAGCGGACCTCAGGGGTGCAGTATATGATCAAACCTTAGTGTCTTATTAGGGATATGTTCCTCAGCAGTATGAGGTGTTTATTCTTTACAACTGATAAATATTACTTCCTATAAATTGAGTTATAACTGTTGTGATCTATATTTGTTGTGTGATTTTGGTGTGTGGTCTTTTTGTGTGGTCTTTAACTTATGGTTTGGGATTCCTACTGAGTATTTTGTGACTCGCCTCTAAATGGGATTCTTCGGCATGTGTTATGTCCTGTGTAGGTGATTGATGCTTCAATAGAGACCTTGGTAGTCAAATACCAGGTAGTTCTTAGTGAGATGGGATGTACATCCATACTTCAACGACTACAGGCATCTACCCTTTATATACCCTTAAAGTGGGCTATAGAGCAAACAGAACATGGTAGATGTACTTTTATTTTTTGTTTTGGGCTTGTATTCTGGCACCTTTGTACTTTTAGTTTGTATTTTACTATCTATAGTTGTATCAGTGACATTTGTGGTATACTTTTTTTACCTTATGCAACTTCATATTTGTGCATGTGTACATGTTTAGAGGCAAATGCTTTCCCTTTTGGGATATACTTATTCGGTGTTATTCGACAACCCCTGGCCTATGGAAGCCATACTTGAGGCTGTCACAACACGGGCCCTAGGGGATGGGTCATGAAAAAGTGGTATTAGAGGAGGTGAGTTCAACCAAAATAACTAAGAGTGTATAAAAATAATGGGGCAATAGTGTTAGGTGTCTTGAATTCAGACTTCATGATAGGGAGTCCAGTGTTGGTGCAGAAACCGACGTATCTGTACACCATGGCCCTGAATTCTTCTTCCCAACTTGGTACATAAAAACATTGCTTGCATGCATATTTGACTATTTTCTCATGATCATTCTTAGTCAGAGTCATCTCACCAAGTATACTAAATTAATCACAATTCATCTTGAAATCTTTCATGATGCCTCCATGCATTCATATACCCAGGATTCCATTGTGTGACCATGAAGATGGTCCAGAGAGTGATGAGGCTTTGGTACAGGGACTTTTTCCCGAGATGGAACCACTTAGCAGTGTACCAGCTTTACCACCACCATTTGGTCAACAATTACTACTGGTGCTACTAGTAGAGGACGCAAATGAGCTCAGTACCTTGAGCGAGTTATCGTGATAGAGACCCCTCAGGTTTGAAGGCGATCCAAACTCACATTTGACTAAGGACTGGCATGAGGTGGTGACTGAGTTTTTTATATAGTTAGGGTACCACTAAATCATATGGTGGTCCTATTAGTGATCCTTCTACATGGCTTAGTAGGGCGATGGAGGGGTTTAGATTACCTGGTCTTACGATGAGGTGACTTCTTCGTGGTCAGATCTTGAGTACCTTCTTTCAGAGAAGTGGGTCTTTCCATAAAGCTAAGGGATATGTATGCCCAATAGCTTCTACATTTTCAGAAGAGAATCATGATGGTAGCTGAGTATGCATCGAGGCTTACCTACATTTCAATGTACTCGATGAATATGATATGACTAGTGCTTCATGACTCAGACCTCTAGGCGATATGTGTTTAAGGACATATGATCCAACACTATTTCTCTATGCATTCGTACTTTTTCTAGGGTTCTAGAGATAACCTTTGTGGTTGAAACTCATTTTCTAGAGCATATACATCCATTGGATGTTATCAGTGTGAAAGTAGGAATCCAATGTTAGTATCAGAGACTTGGATGTGTGAGATATTCTGAGAAGAGGTCCCAAGAAAGGGGATCTACAGCTCGAGGCTCATAGGGTTAGTCTAGTCGGTCTAGAAATTGGTAATTCTTTTCAAGAGATGGTAGGGAACATCTTGCAAATGATTTTCCATCCTGTCATACTGATAGTGAAATAGTGGATAGTCCACCAGGGTAGAGACAGTGACAGGAAAAGATTAATCTACAAGGCAATAGATGTGGTAGAGGTTCTAGGAGAGAAGAAAGGGGTGGTATACATTTGGCATGTTAAAAACTCCACAAAAATTATGTCCACCCTAGGCTCAGAGAGCTAGATGATTGGGAAGGGGTAGCTGCATGAGACTATCCATACCTATGTAGTAGTAGATATTTTTATTTTTTAGTTCCCTACAAGGGTGTATGAGTACAATGACATATTTCTAGAGTTTGTTTCATGACTACCTCCTTGATGATAGGTAGACTTATGCATTGATTTGTACCTCAGGACGACACCTCTATCTACACCTGTATATCGGATGGCCCCCCATAGAGCTCTGGAATCTAAGGGTATAGTTGAAGGAATTCTATAGGAAGGGGTTCATAAGACCCAGTGTTTCACCATGGGAATCCATAGTGTAGTTTTCCAAGAGGAAAGATATAAGCTTGAGGTTTTGCATGGACTTCCAGTGCCAGAACCAGGTGACCATGAAGAACTAATTTCCTATTTGAATGATTGGTGACCTCTTTGACTAGATAAACGGATTGATATGGTTCAAAAAATATGGGCCTCAGATCAGTCTATCACCATATTCGAGTACGAGATGAGGAATTATAGAAGATGACTTTTAGTAGTTTCTATGAAAACTATGAGTACTTAGTGATGTCATTTGGCATGAAGAATTCCCCAAAAGTGTTCATGGGACTCATGACTAGGATCATCAATCCATTCTTTGACCAGTTTGTAGTTGTCTTCATTGATGACATTTTTGTGTATTCAACGTTCGAGGAGGAGCATGCAATACAACAAAAAATGGTTCTGGAAACACTCTGAGAGCACCAGCAATTCGGAAATCTCTTGAAGTGTGAGTTTTTGATGTGAAAGGTCCACTTACTCGGTAATTTCATCTTAGAGGATGAAGTTTCAGTGGATCCAGCAATGATCGCGGATGTTCTTTCTTGGGATCCACCCAGGAGCGTTACTAAGGTGTAGATTTTCCTTGGGTTGGAAGGGAAATATTGGAGGTTTTTTTCCAAATTATCCATAGTATCATCACCCATGATGACATTGAAAAAGAATGGAGACCCCTTCATGTGGATAGAAGGATTCTAGTAGTGCTTTCAGCAGCTGAGGTAGAGATTTACAAGTGATCTTATCATGAGGTTTCTTGAGGAGGGTGCCGAATACGTGGTGTACTGTGACGCATCGGGGACTGGGATTGGCTGTTTCCTAATTTAGGGGAAAGATGTGATTGCCTATGTATCACGATGGTAGAGACCGCATGAGTAGAACTATGTGACTCGTGACCATAAGTTGGTAGTCGTAGTCTTTTCACTGAAGGTGTGCTGGAACTACCTTATAGGAAAATGAATCATCATCTACTCTGACCATAAGAATCTCATGTATATATTTTTTTTAAAGGATCTGAATCTAAGACAAATATGTTGGATAGTGTTCCACTAGGAATATGAATTCAAGATAGTATATACTCCTAGTAAAGGTAATGTGGTGGAACATGCTATCAGTTTGAGATCGAGTTCAAAGTTATTGAATGAGGCCCCATAGCATTTTTTCATACTTCAGATATCCATTGTGGATAGAGATGAAGAATATTGTCTTCATTTGATGGTAGTTTCCCCTCCAAACTCGGAGATGATAGCTATGAGAGCACATGTTCCCAAATGTCCATAGGGAATGCCCCTGATGGATATTCTCAAGGTGGGGAGCATGCCATCCTTTATAGAGTACACACAGTTGTACCAGTGGAATTATGGGAGGATGTGTTGAGGGAGTTTCATACATCCTTTTGGGTGTTACATCCAGTTGTGTAAAATATGTACCAAGACCTCTAATGTCAGTATTGGTGGCCATGGATGAAGTAGGTGTAAGAGTTTGTCTCAATATGCCTCACATATCAGCAAGAGAAGGCTGAGCAAGAGGTTCTAGTAGGTTTGAAAAAACCCCTCAAAGTACTTGAGTGGATGTGGAATGGGATATCGATGGAATTTGTGATAGTTATACCACATACATCATGGGGGCACGATACGATCTAGGTGATCATAAAATGACTCCCCAAGTTGGCCCAATTCCTACCCATTCAATAACGTAGTTCAGTAGATATCTTGGGAAGCCTTTACGTGCATGATATATTTTGACTCCATGGATTCTCATTTATGATAGTCTCATATCATGATTTACACTTTACATCCTAATTATGGAAGGGATTACATATAGAATTTAGGACTCACCTCTACTAGAGTATAGCCTTTCACTCACATATGTATGGTTAGATGGAGAAGACCATACAGACCTTGGAGGACTTGCTTCATGCTTTTTTCATGATTTTGGTTGTAGTTGGGATATATACCTACCACTGGTGGAGTTTTTGTATAACAACAACTACCACTCCACCATCAATATGGCTCCGTTCGAGGCACTATATGGACGACCATGCAGGTCACCGTTATACTAGAACAACATAGGGGAGTCAGCACTCATGGATCTAAATTTGAAATAGGCTACCACTAAGAAGGTTAAGGTCATATGAGTGTGGATGAAGACTATATAAAGACGGTAGAAGTCCTATGATAATAGGTGATGAAGACCCATGGATTTTTAAGAGTGGGGCCACATATTTCAACAAGTCTCTCCTCAATGTGGGATATAGATATTGATGATGGGGTGAAATTCATAGAGTACCAGGAGGAGATAGAGGATCAACAAGAGAGGATCCTTCTTGGATGGTCAATTCCTCTGGTGTACATTTTTTGGTAGCACAGGAATCTCCAAGAGGCCACGTGGGAGCAGAACGTTCAGATTAATGCTCAGTACCCCCATTTGTTCGATTAGACCTTGTTTTTTCTTAAAATAATGTAATTCCCTAAAGGTGGTGTAATGCAATACCATACAATTATATTTAATTTTTTAAAAATTATATGGGATTATTTCGATACTATGATCTGATACGGCACATAATTCCAAGGCCCGCAGTGGCCAGAACGTATTTTTGAACTATTTTTAAGTTTTATTAAATAAATGTGCGAGTCAGTTTTTATAAAATTTAAATTATTCACCATATTAAAAATATAAGGGCACCGTTGAACTCAGTGTGTTGAGATTCACCTTGAAAGTGCCTAAGATTTCCCGATGGAGGGCATCAATGGAAAGTAGTTTTTTTCCATAAATAAAATAATTTAATAAGGATTATTTTATTTTCAAAACCTTATAACTCACAAATGGTAACTCATATTGGAATCCAAAGAGTACCATTGAGCTTTTGGGGGGGGTGATTACCTAAGAAATAGCATAATCTTGACCAAAATAGTTCGAGGGTGAAATTTGGTTTTTTGACTTTTTGAAAGTAAAATAAAATAACATAAAAAGTTATTTTATTTATTTTCTTCATCATTGTGTAGTGGTACGTATTCACTGTAGTGCAACGATGAAGTGAAGTTGAATCTCATTTATAAAACTCATTAATGGATTTGGGTGGTGATGATACAATATGAACATGTCTTCCCTGTTTAATTAAACAAGGAATTCATGGTTGACGAACAACCCTAGAATTACTCTAACGAACGGCAAAGGAAGCCACCCCAACGATGAATGTTATAGAATTGCATGACAGCGACGACACCCTTGGATAGAGTATTAAGAATTAGAGTTCTAAAAAAGGCAAAGAATGATCGTCCTCGAGAAATCCCTTTTCCTAGGTAGGGGTTTGATACTTTTTTGTGTGAGTTTCATTCTCATGTTCTTTCGTTTAAATGATGAATGCAGTTAAATCACCAAAAAGTTAATCTGAGGACCGATCGTTCATACAGGATATATAGGGAGAACTGATCCATGTTAAAATTGAGTTAATTTCATTTTTTATGTTCAATCCTTCTAACTGGAGCGGATTAACGCCATGGTGAACGACGACAGAGGGTCATTCCTCAAAATCATTTTATGGATTTAACCCCCACCCCCCTTTTACCCTAATTATTTATGTACTTCATGGGGTTATGTACTATGGATCATTGCAACCCCATTCCATGGTATAACTATCCCAAAATGTGGAACCACCATCGTGACGTACCAGCAGCGACATGCAGTGGCGTCCGAATGTGGAAGGTGGTGCGTGCCGGCGTCATGTCATAGCAGAGGAGACCACGGATAGTAGGCCATGGTAGTGTAGAGATTCAATGCCCCAATAGAGCATCATTTCAGTGGAGACCACGTCCAGCAGGGGCCTCGAGGATGTAGGGCGGCGGAGCCGGTCAGGTTTCGTTCCAGGAGGAGGAGGCCAATAATAGACGGTCGACGATGATGTTGAATCACGGTGAAAACATGGCATCGTGTCAGGACAGGAGGTCATGGATACTAAGTCACGATAGGGAATGACAACAGTACCATGTCAATTTGGGAGAACTGTGGTTGGGCCACAGGTTGACCCCGGCACATACTATGCGGGGCCCTGTGCAGTGGGGAGGTGGTCGGCCTCAGCCAGCCATCTACAACACAAATCGAACACTGTTTGGGCATCTGGGATAGAGAGAATCAAGCCACTAGATAGCCCGGGTGGGAGGAGAACCAAAACACCATTACGGTTCTATGGATATAGAAAAATAGGATGCTGGGTAGCATGGTTTTTCAGAACCAGTATGATTGAGTCAGATTGGGTCGGGTAACTTGGTGACCCGGTGGGATGGACCCATGGCCGAACCAGGCTGGGTCCAGCAAGGACCAATAGGCTAGGTTAGACCGGGTAAACCCAGACCCAAACGGGTCAGGATGGGTTGGCCGAAATGGGTCATTCCATACAGGACCCCCAACCCGGGGTGCTCAGCTCGGTCCAACCAAGTCGGATTGGGTCTGGATGCAACCAGCCCCTGTTTACTAAAAAACCAACATCATTCGTACTAGGGGTCCGATTGACCCACCTTCAATTTAATTGGGACCCTTGTGATAAGGTGGTACATTGTTAATACTCTAAGAGAGAATCAGTGATTGAAGATCATATCTCAATGCTTTAGAATATGAGTGTACCTTAGTGGTTCAGCAGATGAGCGTACCTCAATGGTTCAGTTGATGAGTGGATCTTAGTTGTTTAGCATACAAGTGTACCCCAATGGTTCAGTAGACAATTGTATCTCAATGGTTTAGCTAACGATCATACCTCAATGGTTTTGTAGACGATCATACCTCAGTAGTTTAGAAGAGGAGTATACCTTAGTGGTTCAGTAGATGATCGAACCTCAATGGTATACTAGATGATTGGACCTCAGTGGTCCAGCAACTGAGCAAACCATAGTGGTCCTATAGCCAAGAAGACCTGAGGTCATCATCAGGGATGAGTTCCTCAGTTTTTCGTGATGTTTCATCTTTACAGATGATAAATATTACCTCTTATGCTTTGAGTTATACATGGTGTGGGTTGTATTTGATGTGTGATTTTACTATGTGATCTTTCTATGTGGTCCTACTTTGTTGTCATTCCTTTGTGTTTTGGGGTCCCTACTGATTATTGTGTTAATCACTCTAATATGGGCTTCTCCCAGACATATTGTGTCCCATCCAGGTGATCGATGCATCGATTGGGACCTTCGTGGTCTGGGACTAGGTGGTGATCAGTGATACGGGACGAATATGTGTACATCTATGGCTACAGGTAGCTACCCTTTACTTACCCTTTAGGTGGGGTCTCGAGTGGAAATACCATTGAAGTTGGACTGTCCTTTATGTTTTTGGGCTTGTATTATAACCCCTTTGTACTTTCAGTTTGTACAGTACTCTCTACAGTGGTCTTAGTGACATTTGTAGTTTACTTTGTGTTTACTTTTATCAGTTGTGCTTTGTGCATGTCTAATGGATTAAATAAAAATAAATTCCCTTTTTATGATATACCAATTCAGTGATAGTCTCCATCCCCTATCCTATGGAAGGTGGGCTTGGGGTTGTGATGACGCGAGACTTCAGGGACAATTCATAACAATAAAAGTTTTGATTCATAAATTCTCATGGCCCCACATGAATCACTCTATGGGAAGATATGTAAAACACAATTGTGTTATGATTATTTTAGTGTTTGAAACACTATATGAGATGATATGGTCGAAGAAATGGTATAAAGGGATAATAATATTAAGAATCGCATCAAGAAGAATAATTGTAGATAAAAGAGTCATTCCAACAAATATTTATTAGATATCATGATTATTTCTCGTGAAAATGTGTTCCTTTTCATATCGTTGTGGAAAACACTCTTGCGGTTTATGAAGAAGGGGAATTAAGGTCCAAGATACATTTTCCCATTTGATATTATTGATCACATCATAGAATTGGAATATTAGATACAACTTTAACAAACCCATATAAATTAAAAAACTAGTATATCCTCATTAAGGAAGTACATACTAGATCTAACACTTGTACTAAATCTAGATGTTGTATAGATGGAGGATGATAACCCATATGAGGAGCATCTGGTGAAGATCTCAAATCCTGGATAAAATGTTTTATGAAATAGTAAAATACATCTTTGCCAAAGTATGTGGAACAAATTATAATTATAATGATATGATATAGGAATATAAATATATTTTTAAATACTATTATCCAATTTTCTTTCACCCTTCCATATAGATTGAAATTTTTGGGGTCAAATAGCTTAACTAAGAATGAATGTAACTGCATAAAAATTATATATATAAATATAACTTATAAATAAATAAATAAATATTTATCTCTCTATATGTGTCTGTGTCATACATGGTAATATATATTATAATAATAAATGTCGCAATATCATTAATATAAAACATATTATGATATAGATATATTTCATTTCATTAAATGTGTTTTAAAAAATTATAGTACATATATTTAAAAATAATTTACATCACTTATAGAAGTTAAACATAATAAAATTATACCATTTCTGAATTCATCATGTGAAAATGGTAATTTGAATTATTTTTTGAATATTAATAAAATATTGGTTTTCTACAGTGAATAGTGAAATAAACTTTCAACAAAAAAGTTTTTAATAAAATTTTTATAAGATAAAAAGGATAGATATATATATATATGAATACAAGAAATAAGATATATTCATTTTGATATAGTGGGTTGTATATTAGAAATCAAATTCTTAATATTGTTTAACATAAGTTAAACATAGTTTAAAATCACATTTTGGGTTTACATTAAAATAAATATTATTTTACCAATAATTTTTTTTCTTTTATTATAAAATCCATGAAAAAAAAATTTATTTAATTGTAATGTTTTCCCTTAATATCCAAATATATTGATAATCCATTCTCAAATGTAAATTTACTTTTTATAATAAATATTTTTATCAAATAGCTTATACCCATTATATGTACCTATAAAAAAAATGATTTCCATAATTATTAAAAATAATATTTTATCAAATTATTTATATATTCCAAATAAGAATATCCAAATTATTGAAAATTTTCAATTTTAGTTTTATTTATTAAAATTATTTTCCCAGTGTTAAAGTTGAGTTATAATTGTAAGGTAACATTAGGTTAAATTTGGACAATCATAGTGAAAAGTGTTATTTGTTTTTTGAAAAAACTCATGATATTTGGTGGTGGTTGGAGTCTCATTCTTATATATTTCTCCACCCCATTAATGGAGTTTTTGTTGACCTTTTTACATAAATAATGGAATTAGACTACTGAAATTTAAATATATTTCAAAAAAAATTATATTCTGTTAAAGTAGATCATCTACTACCTATTTCTACACCCATTCAAATGATTTTTCTAAATACAAATCTAATTTTTTGTCTCCTAAATACAATCACCATTCCCATGACTACTTCTTGAAAAAAATCTATGGTAGTGATCCTTCAGTAATTACCTAAGGGAGAACTTATATGGGTTAGGTAATACTATTAAAAAACATTTCTAGTTATTTTCTTCTCCTACACACCACTAGTTCCCTCTCTCCATAATGGTTTGATAAAAATAACCACTATTAATATACTAAAATGTTATTAAAATGAGGGAAAAATATATCAATACCTTGACCCTAATATCTCATTTCTAGTGGTTATATTAATACAAAGTTACTATATAATAGAAACCACATAAAAAAAATACTAAATAGTTTAGTTCTCTTTGAAAACTAGATACATTATTGAATTCCAAATTACATTTTAAAGAATGAAATACAGCATAGTATTTTATTTGTGGAAATAAATATTCTCTCTTGGATTTAATTACATATAAATAATTGTATGAATTATTGTATCCTAGGGATATAAATCAAATGAAATATGTTAGCTCATATGATTATAAAGGGTATGCATACAACAAAAGCTATTATGGAATAAATAAGGCATGAATAATAATGAAGTAAAACATAATACTCAAATTATTTTATATACATAATCACATTATCATTAAACAAATCCATGGATATCATAACTAATCAAATAATCACATGGTAATCAATAACTAATTTCATAATAATGGATAAAATAAAAATAGAAATCAAAAACATACAATAAAATCCCCGTTTTAATGAATCTACACAAATATGTAAGGTGTAGGATAAATACCAAAACTTATTTTTTTCATGGCACCTAAATATTAATCTAGGGAAAATAAAATACATGGCCCTAATCATTATGTATAATTCCAATAAATTCGTCATATTGATAAATTAGGAAACATAATCGACATGCCTTTGCAATAAATAACTATTTGTATTTATGGAACTAACCTATAAAATTTCAATACATTACTAATTCAAAAAATTCATAGACCATCTAGATTAAAATGATTTTTGGTATTATTATATTATATTCATTTTAAATCATAGTATTCAATAATGGATGTTGACATAGATTAAATTGAATTAAAAACATCAAATGAATTTTTTTATGGAAAATAACTTATTCATTTACCCAAAATTTATTAACAAACATAGTAACTAAAAAATTATCAAAATAATTTTCATTGGATGTATATATTAATAATTTTAAATTTTTATTTAGATCCAAAAGATGGCATAAAATTGTGAAATTATATTCCTACTGAGAATGTTAAAATAATGATTCATTTCACTTTTTTTATAAAATGGCTACATTACCACATTAAATAAATGATAAGAATATTCATTTTAATAATTTTACAGTCTAATTGGGGTGAAAATTATTTTCAAAAAACATAGAAGAATATTAAAAATATTCATGAAAACATTTTACTGAACTCATGGACATGGAAGAGAAGGTTTTCATACCAAATATGGAATAATATCTATTTTTAATAAAAAATAATTATAATTTAATTAACCATAGGAAGAAATTAATTGTAATATTACTATAAAATTAAATTAGATAATATATGATAATAATATATATTTATTTATTTATGATATAAATATCATATAATTCCCCTAATGTGGGTATAATCATAAACATTCCCAAATATTGATGGGATTATGTAATAAACCCTTATATATTTTGTATCATTGAGAATAAAATTAATCAATGTTGTGAATATTTGATAAAAATTTAAATCAAAACAAATTATTTTTAAATAATAATAATATAATAATATTTCATTTAACACATAATTATGGTATAAAAAAGTAAATGAAGAAAAAGTATGACCTAATGAATGAAAATTGATTTATGAAACCCCTTATAACTAGGTAACAGTTATACCAAGTCCCCATGGATGAAATAATTAAAATTAAAACATAAAAACCATAAATTATAATATATTAATTATATATAAAGTAAAATGGATTTATATAAACCATATAAAATAAATAATGTGTATAACATTAAAATATGCCTCAATGAACTGAAATCACGATGAAAACCCATACCTTTGATCCAACAAACTTTATACATGTTTGATTGTCATAAATAATAAAATTAGATTTATTAAATATAATTTATTAAACCTTAATCATATATATCATAGAATGTATGAATTATTTACACCATTTTATAAAAATTTTAGTATCAATTCACCATTAGAATCACCATTCTGGCTGATAGCTGCTTCATTTTTCATTTATATTTTGGTCTAGTAGTTTTTGTCATTATTGATTGATCATGCTTCCATCATCTATAGAATGTAAATCATGAAAAAAAATATATTCATTAAATATATATATATATATATTCTTCTATAAAATTTTGTGATATAAAAATGAATTATACCATTCATGGAGTTGGTAGGCCGTACATATGCATGAACACTTTTTTCACTTTTGGATGGATGGAAATTTAAAAAAAGTAATAATACTAATTTAAGGAATCATTTTTATTTAAAATAAATAACACATATATATCAAATTTTTCCTTATTACCTTCCAGCTAATTTAGATATAAAGGACACAACACATCACTACATGGAGGTTGTAGTCCAAACCTATAAAAAATCGACGTTATTATTTTTCAAAATATGGAAATGTAAGAAGATAGATGTGATATTATAATTATAGAAGAATAATTATGTTAGTAATATCACTAATAAAATCTAGAACCAATATAATATTTATTCATAAAATATGGTTTGGGAAAATTATTTTTATTACTATGTATAGTGGTAGTCCACACATACACATGGAATATACTTTCTCTTCCCATTTGATGGAAAATTGGTAGGATAAATATGGTTTCATAATCAATATAAAATTTTAAAATTATAAGGATATCAACTACATAAATTTATGAATCATACCAAAATATTTATAATATGTAAAAAATTATTTAAAAATAATGTTATCCATTATGTTCATTACATATTCATTGAATGAGCTTTATTAGAAATCATTTTATAGACCCATGGGTTAGTAATTTTGTAATACCAGAGCCTCTAGAGAATTTATATGAATTTTAATAAGTTAATTTGGTTGGTTTTGTTTGAGATAAATTCCTTTAAATCTATTAATATGTTTTCTGAAGACGTTCCCCTTTATAAATGAGGTTTGGGGAACTTTGAGAATTTCTCAATAGAATAAAATAGAATACGGACATTATTTGGAGATATACATACAGATGACCTAAGAATAAATGATATGGTTCGATATATATTATTTCACACTAACCAATAAAATTGAAATAATTTTAATTCATGTTTTAAACTATATATTTTTCTTTAACCCTTTAGTTATATTATGTTAAGTTTAAAAACAATGACTTCTTTTTAACTCTTAATGAGCCAAAGCATAGATAATATGGTAAAAATGGAATATAAAATGTCAGGGTATGATTTCATAGACCATTTATCAACCTAATTCTCTTTTTTAATGATATTTATGAATTTTAAATTATTTAATATTATATTATTTGACTAAAAATATCATTAATTTAATTTTTACACTATTCATTTAATTTGACCTTAAAGTAATCAATACAAATATTTAATAAGAATATTAACCTTCACCGCATCCATTATATGTTATATTTTTCTATAACATTTATTAAACATCATAATTCATCAAATTTATATTAAATTTAATATTACATAAAACAACTATTTTATTTTTCTATTAATTGAATAAATATATTGACGGAATAGTGAATGAATTTGAGAAAATTAATTAATCACAAATAAATTTAAATAAATTTCAAGGAATAGAAATATTAATTTGTATTTTGAATGAACTTATAAAATGAATCCTAAATTATTTTAATATTTATAAAAAATATCACTTATGTTAAGGTCAAGAGTGTGACATATTTTTTTTACTTTTCCAAAAATTAATGTAATGGTCAATATCAATGAAAGAAAAAACATGGATATGCTTCATTAATGAAACATGATAAAGGCACATCTTACTAAAATTTCAAATCCTTATCCTATTATTTTAATGTTTTGTAACAAATTTTACACTTACCGTGGTGAATAATAGTCACTAATGATATAATTTATAAGGACCAGAGACAAAAGGTAACAATTTTCCAAATTTTATCTCCCTAATTAAAAATATAGAGTCTATTTTTTAGGATTAAATTCATGGAAGTGATAGAATTTAATTTAGAAATTATCCTTTAAAATATGATGAAATGGAGTTTTAGTGAAGATAAGTGATATCTAAAGTAAGAAAACTTTATATTACAAAATAATGTAAAACATTAATTTCAATTACCTTTATTGGATTATTAAAAATATAAATTTACCCTTTTTTACTTTAGAATCCATTAAAAACTAATATTTTTAAATATTTTAAATAAAAATGATCATTTTCAATATAAATAAGTAATTTTATAAATTCATATAAAAATATATCTTTTCAAAAAATATTATCAAAAATCCATCCAGAACTATTTATTAAATTCTTTTATGAAAATTTAATTAATTTTTTCTAATAAATGTTTTAAATTTGGAAGAAATTAATTATATTGTTTTTGCACCAAATGAAAAAAACGATTTTTCAAGAAAAAATATTATTGAAAATTATATAGAGTTTAAAAAGAAATCATGTATTTATTTATCAATATGTTTTCTTTATCTAAAAACATTATATAATATTTTCAAAAAAAAATATTCATTTTCATTCCACAATTTTATAGCATCATTTATAATTATATACTTTATTATTCTTCATTTAGACTTTGAATTGTTTGTATAAAAAGATATTAAGGAAATTAAATTAATTTGAATATAAATATACCATAAAAACTCAGTGTATCGCATTATGAATTTTATAAATTCATCTAAAATCATTGAGAAAAATGAAAATGTTGTTAAAAATTTGTGCATGCTACCTTCTCCTTGATTTATGTGCCCAATTATGCATAACCACATTATGTGGTGGGCTAAAATGTTTAATTAATTAATTAATATTGTATTTATTACAAGGTTATACTTCATAAATGATATGTTTTTCATTTCCAAATCCCCTTCTAATTCCATGTAAAATTAAAAAGTATTCATAGGTACATCCTAATTGATGTCTCCCTAAAATGCCATGTCTTCTTATCCATAACCACTAAACGTGAATGACATTATAAATTTATTTAAAATTTAATACCTATATTTTTAACACAATGATCACTATTAAATAATAATATTAGGAGTTATATATTCATGATAGAAAATAAATTATTTTTGAAAAATTAATTACTCTAAACAGACTTATGAAGAAACCATTCTTAAATTTTAAATTTTTTGAGATACAGGTTGAAAAAATATAGTTATTTTTCTAATGGAATAATAATGGAAATAATCATATATTTTTTAGAGATTATTAAGTTATTTTAAAAACTCTTTTACCATGGCCAATAAACTGAATATCTTAGTACTAAATTAACTCAGCAACCCTGAGTAACCATCCTATGAAGATAAAATATTAAAATAGTAATAAAATATTACAAATAGACAATATAAATGTAAATATATATGAATAAGGTTCTTGGTTTTATCTTATTGGAAAATAATTAAATTTTTTAGGAAGATAAGAACAAGTTTAGAGTGAATTTGGATACGAGTTAAGAGATCTTTTGTACCACCATCGCTACATGTTAGTTAAAAGTTTTCATTATTTTTCACACATTTAAATAATATTATTCTCAATAAAATCCTCTAATTTTTTAACATATTTCACATAATCACATACCATGTCAATTATTAATTACTTTACTGGGATTATACATGCCATTATTTCTATTAATGATTCTTATAATAATGTATACATTATTTAAGGTAAATTACTATTTGTTGACTCATGTCATGAATCATCCACATAAAATGCTTTAAATTCCTAAATTTCTTTTAAATAAACCATTATTTTATTAATAAACCTCTTGCATCAACAAATATTTAGGTAAAATATTAAGGATGTACCTTTTTTAAATGATCCTTTATTTAATTCATCGAACTCAACCTATGATTATTTTTATTCTTTCATATTCAGATATTTCTCATGAATTTTATAAAATTAATCTTATTATTCAAGGTGTATATAAATTTCTCAATTATGAACTTTCATAAATTTAATGTCTTCTTATTTTGTTAGTCACTATGATTTATCCTTTTGGTAAACATTGAATTAGAATTATGAAACTGACATTCTTCTTATGGGTTTTAAAATTCTATAAATTTATATGTGGTTTCTATTGCACATTTTACAAGAATATGTATAAGTTTCAAAATAATATTATGTATAATTTAATTATATATCCCCAAAACTCATTTCATGTAGATTTATATATCATGATATGTTTTTAATGGTATTAATAAGTGATCCTAATTTACAATGGGACATTTTCCACATTTAGATGATGATATTTGGAGGTACTCTTTACTTCTATTTATGATGTCACATTATTTGATGTTTCCATATATTCTTTGAATCCCTGACCATATAAAATCATTTACTTTAGACATGTTTCCATGATTAGGATAATCCTATTTTTGATATCATGATATTCCTTGTGAATATCATATTATGATTTTTGACCAAGATTATCAACTAAACATGATTTATCTTTCATTATTTTACTTTTTTATTATGATAGGGTATCCTATATAGTTTAATAATATATCTGGTGGTTAAGATAAATACACAGAGTTTTATGATAATATTATTTTTCTTCATTTATAATGATGTATTTATGTTTCTAGTGTTCCAAGGAAACAATACCTCTAGATCATTGGATTTAATTTTTGGATATCTATATGAAAAAACAAGAAAACATTGTGTTTGGTTCTTGTGTAACTAAAATTAAATATGTTATTTAGATACAAAAATTAATTTCCTTATCAAATAATATAATTTAGATTTCCATCCTCGATATTAAAAATTTACCCATGATTATATACAACTGAAAAAAATGATTCATGGAGAATAATGGTTCTTGGTTTCCGAATGAGTGGTTTTCCTAGTATGTATTTTTTAAATACATAGAAGGATATTCCATGTGAATTTAATATTTTTGATGTGTTGTTGGAATCAGCTATGATTTTAAATGCGGGTGTTGTGGTAAATTATTATTTATAAATAATTATTTATTATTTGAATTATGAAAGTGCTCTTTTAAAAAATATTTTTATGATTGTTAAAATGTAATTTTTATATAATAATAAAATTGATTATATGATGAATTTGAAAATCATAGTTGACCCCATTATTTTTTTCGAACATATTTTTTAACTCTTATTAGATGAATTTTATTTCAATATCTGATGATTGTGTGATTTGAAAATAGTTTTCTTGTATCTGGGTGTTGGTCATGTTATGTGATTTATTGTTTATACATTTCTGATGAATGTGATATTCAATTCTTTATAGTTTTCTAACATTTAAATTAATTATATTCATGTTAACAGGGAATATATGTGAGATAACATTTATTTTTTCTATAGTACTTTGATTGTGTGATTCTAACGTCCCCTATGAAGATTTACATCGAAACTAATAGGCTTCCTAGACAATGAATGTTGGATTATATTAAGTGGTTTTTAGGATGTAACATATCCATGTAGTATATTTCACAAAATTATTGTTCAATAAATCTCAACATTGAAATAATTTAATTTTCCATTATGTATCTTCAATTGATGACATGATATAATGGATCCAATCTTTCCAAATTAGTATATCCCCATATTCATTTCGTATGTAGAACTATAGATGCGGAAAAATTTTATTGTCATTATTCGTTGATATTATGGTGCCTACCTAGGTTTTTGTTTCACTCATTAATTTATATGTTTATTTTTAGATGTCCATAAAAATTTTATTTGATTGAGTGATTTAAAAGGAAATGGATTTTTTATAGAGTAGATTTTACAAATCAATAAGTAATGATAATAAATAACATCATATTATTTTCTAAAAATACACAGTAACTCATTATGTGGTTCAAAGGGTTTTCATTTCTAAATTAGGTTTCAATTTTTTTACATAAAACAAGTGTTGTTTTATTTATGGTTAAAATTAATGATACTTTCAGTCAATTACTCTTTATCATAGAAAATTATAACATTAAAAGTTTATTTCAAGGTAGATGTTATTCAATTTCACAATAAATGGAATTACATAGATTCTTCAATGAAATTATATTGGGCCTTACACACTCATGTAATTTTTTAATATTAATTATGTATCATTTATAGTTTCTAGATGGTGATTCTATATGATTATAATTCCTTTGGTTAATGTATGGACATTTTGGGATGTGGTGAGAAACCATGGGTTACATTGAGGCCTTTTAATTATGCATAGGTATTAGTATATTATTTATGATTTTTATATAATTTATTATTTGAAAAATAGGTTATTTGAATTTTCATTTGATTTCTACTAGGAACATATTATGTCATTATTTAATATTGTATTTATCTATTTGTTATATTTGTTATGTAACTTCTGGTTCTTTTATTTTTTTATGACAAGTTTTCTTTATTTCATTATCAATAAGTATTTTTCTTATATGAATTAATTTAAAATGTATGAATGAACCATGCTAGATTATCTATAATAACTTCATCATATTTACTATGATCATATTGTAAAAAATACCCACTGATTATTACTATTGATACATCAGTAGTAGATTCCAACTCATACTTATTGGGAGCATGATTAAGGACATGTTACAGAAGGGGTAGGGTAATAGTTTTGTGGTATTATGGGACTATTATTTATAAAATAATATTATTATAATAGTAATAGGGAAATAATTAGAACATAAATCATTTTAAAATCCATCATGGTTCTCCATAGAACTGGGATGCTAATTAGCCTCAAGATATACCAAAAGGTAATTATTATTTCTCTCAAATTGGAGAAAATTTTTAAGGCATCAAATGAGAACAAGTGGTAATTATTTATCTTCACATCAGTTAATGAGAGAAGTACTTCCTCAAAGATGACTATCAGAACCATTTCACAAATCATATATCCATATAATAAAAATATTCATGTTTAAATACAACATGAATCAAAAGATAGAACATAAAATTCAAACAATACAGAGTAAAAAAGAGAACCAAGAACATACCAATAAATATGTAATTGGTATAAAACATTTTTTTATAAAATATAATGAAGGAGGGGATAATATATTTGGATTCCCAAATATATCCTAAATTAAAATACAACTTCACATCATCATGAATTTAAACACACGGAATTTCCGTGGAAAATTTTTTCTAAAATACATGGGAATTTTACGAGTCTGTAGTTTCTGACGGCGCTTGATTCTGAGGCCCGGTGTTTCCGAAATCAATTTCTGAAGTTTTTTTCGAATACGTTCAATAAACGTACGAGCGGGATTTTAGAACTTATGTACTGGTGCTCGGAATTGAAATTTGAGGGCTCCGTTGAACTCACAGTATCGGTGATTGCTTAGTGAGACCTTCATCACAGTTGTGTTTTAATGAGAGTGGAAGACAGGTTTTGGGGGTTTTTAATTAATTTAATAAAATAAATTATGAAATTTATTTTATTTGGGTGGTTAAAACCTCCAAGGGGAGGTTGGAGGTGGGGGCCACCACACCCAAACCTCCCATGGGAGGTTATGGTGGTGGGGGCCACGCGAGTATAACATCCCTTGGGAGGATTTAATTAGGTCAGGCCCACCCGAGCTCCTAAACTCCTCTAACACCCTTAAACTATTTGGAACCCACAATTAAATTGGTGAAAATCTTAAACTTTCCCCCATTCATTATTTGAGCCTCACCAACCTCATTAATTTGTAGGGTTGTCTCAATTAATTAACTCATTTTTGAATTTTAATCAATTCCACCATTAATTAAATGAGTACTTTCATTTAATTAAACATGATTATTTGTGTTGTTGTGCCAAAAAATAAGAGAGGATTCCTCTATTATTTTTGGTTGGCATTTTGGTGGAGCTTGGGAATGGAGGAGAACATCATCCTTCCAACAATAAATGTCACACACCATCGAAAAATGACTAACCTCTTTTCAATCTTCGATCGAGCAAAAGGAGGGAGAGATGAAAATGAAGAACGCCGACGACGTTTCCTCCTTGGCCTCCAACAACAGACGCTTCTTGACATCAAGGAAACGACACCGCCTTCCTGTGACTCCATCAATGATCACCAAACTCTAGGTAGGGGGATTTGAATTATTTCTATACTCGTTCTACGTCGTTGAAGTTATGGTTTGAGAATCTCTAATTTCTATCAATGTAATGAGGAGGGCTTGGGCCGCAAAAACACAGCTCGACCATCTCCGCTTTTCTTGTTCTTGATTGATGATGACGGAGGTGGTACACGTTGTGATGGCAACGAAGACGTTGAACAAAGGCAGCGCTACACACGGGCACCGCAAACCGCGCCACCCCTGTGGCACCCCGCGCGTGCTACCCACGCCCTGGCACGCTGACCGCACCCTCGCCCGCTTCCACGGCTTGCTGTCTGCGACCTGCCGGCGGCCTGCCCGGCCCCTGCCAGCGGCCTGCCCGGTGCCCCCGCGCCCTACCGGTGGTCTGCCCGGCGCCCCCGCACCCTGTCTGCGGCATTCTTTGCGCCCCGGAACTCGGCCAGGTGACACTGCGACCCCCAGCCACGGCCTGCAGGGCTCCCCTGCGCACTGCATGTGCCCCAGCGCGCTGCCCAGCACCCCGATGCCCATCCCAGTGTACTTGTGGCCTTCCCGGTGTCCAGCCGGCCTGCTCGTGCCCCGCGCGTCCTACCTCTAGCCTCCCAGAGGCTGAATTACCGATCTTAATCCCTCGCAACGCTGGATGAACCAGCCCCGGCCTTCAGGACGAGCCGCATGCGTGGGGGCATCCGGGCCGAACCTCCCTCATTGTCCGCTGGGCCAGGCCCAGTGGACCGGGCCTCACATAGCGGGCTGACCCGCCCAATGGGATGGGTGAGACCCATCGGGTCTGTCCGGGTTAACCTAGAGCAAGTCAGCTCAGACTGGGTTGGGCCCCATCGGTCCAACTGGGTTGGGGCCCATTGGTCCGACTGGGTCCGACCGGACCCGGGCCAACTACCGACCCTTTGCTTACTTTGGCCATATCATTGGCACCGGAAGTCCGTTTGATGAACCGTCAGCGGCACTGGTAATCTTGTTGAGAGATGGTCCCTTTGAGAATACACCACTATTGTTCGGGGTATAGTTGAGATACGGTCGAGTTGGTTCGTACACGAATCCAACCAGGCCCCGAGGACTAAAAGGCTAATAACTCACAGACTGGGCGTCTGATTGATGCATCGTCTCTTGCGTTGAGACCCCTATGTCATGGCAGACCATTGAGATACATCTACGTGAGACTTCATAACATTTGGAGTATCAACCAGTAGCTCGTGGAGTGGATCCTCATAGAGACAAGAAGGCATAGTGCATAGACCTAGTAGCTGATAGATTTGACTACTGCTTGACGGATTCGACTCGGAATGATTCGACTAGCCCAGTGAGGAGCACCTAGTATTTGGTGGTAGACACATGAAGGAGGTGCACCCAGTATTTGGTGGCAGACTCGCGGTACTCGACAAGAGGAGTACCTCTGTAAGCTATTAGGAGCGCCCGGTATTTGGCGGCAGACCCATAGCGGAGGAGCGCCTGGTATTTGGCAGCAGACCCATGGTACTCAGCGGGAGGAGTACCTCAGTAGTCTAAGGTTAGTGAGAAGTTCCTTGGTGTTGCGACAGGCTCACTATTCTTAAAATAGGAGGAGTTCTCCAGCAGTCGTGGTTTCGTTAATGAAAATCCTGGTTTGAGCAGAGTCAATGACTTTTGTGTTTACCTCATGATTGAGATGGGTTACTTGATAACATAGGTATATATATGGGCATATACCTAAGTAGTGGTTATCTGTTGAAATAATACATTTTGGTTTATCCTTGTTGGATTTCGTGAGACCTGGAGGGTCTCAGGATCCCTACCATGTATCCTTATACTCTCCTCTGCACGGGATTTGCCCGTACCTCGTTGTGTTGGATTCAGAAGGCGGATAGTGCTTACCTAGGCGGAGTGTATGAGCAGTGGACGGTACTTGGAGGTGGACCTCACAAAAAGTCGGTACCCGGAGAAGATGGACGGATGTGGTGTACTGAGGAGGCTATCTGTACCTACCCTTCTGGTAGGATCTGTGGTGGACGATCTAGAAGCTGCTAGACACCTTCTAGCTGTTTGTCTTTTTAGTTGTACCTGTTTGTCTTTTCCTTGTACTTTATTATTGGGCTTGTATTTCCAGCCCCTTTTACTTTCTAGAATATCTCTTGTATACAGTTTCTACTTAGTTTTTTTCTTCCAGTTTCATACGATGTTGTGTGTGTTTACTTTTTATAAAGGAAATACCTTCCCAACACAGGGAATTACACCTTTGGTACTAGTCGCCAGCCCATGGCCTGTGGAAGGCGGGCTTGGGGTAGTCATGGAACAGGTCCTGAGAACGGTTCGTGACAAATTGGTATTAGAGGGAGTTTATACCGTAGAACTTAGGACTCTTATATTTATTTTCTATGAAGCAATAGTGTTAAGGTTACCAAGTGTGGTTTTCAGTTCAGGGAGTCCAGTGTTGGGGCGGGGGCCGATGAATCCATACACCAGGACCCTGACTTCTGATTTCTTACTTAGTGCGTGAAAACACTGATTGTGTGTGTGTTTCAAAAGTTTTTCTTTAAGTAAGCTCAACCATATCATCTCACCAGGTATAATATTTTGACCGTGTCACCTCTGTTCAGGATGCCTCCGCACAGACAAACGGTTAGCATTATGAGAGAGTACACGATGACAGCCCACCGAGGGACGAGGCTCTGATGCAGGGCCCTCTTGCTGTGTTGGCACCTTCAGGTGGTTTACCAGTAGCACCACTATCCATTGGGTAGCAGATACCACCGGTCACAGTGGCATACGGTGCACGTCGACAGAGCGTTTTGCACAATTTCCAGTGGTAGAGGCCTACGAGGTTACAAGGCGAGACAAATTCTCAAGAATTAGAGGACTAGATGGAGGCGATTTCTAGAGTTCTCTGCCTAGTTAAGACACTCGTAGAGCAGATAGTGATCTTAACAACTAGACTTATTCAGTGAGTGACCATTAGGATGGTCCGCATAGTGATGAGGCCTCGTTATGTGCAGCATTGCCCGAGATAGTACCTCTAGGTAGTGTGTCAGCTATATCACTGCATGTTGGTCAGCAGTTGCAACTGGGGGTACTAGTAGAGGACACTTGTAGGCTTAGTTCCTTACACGTGTGTCAGAATCTGATACCCCTCAGTTTCCAAGGCAAGACCGACTCAGTGGCGGCTGAGGACTGGCTTGAGTAGGTGGCTGAGAGATCCCTAGAACTTCTACAGCTTTGTCAAGATGACGTGTCGGTAGTTGAGTATTCATCGAGGCATACCAATCTTTCCTGATACTCGATGAATATGGTATGATCAGTGCTTCAGGTCTTGAAATTCCTTGCGAGGTCTGTTTAAAGGACATCTAAGCCAGCACAATTCCTCTATGCATTCCTACTTATGTTAGGATTCTAGAGAGAACCATTGTGGTTGAATGTTCTTTGGCTGAGTGGATACAGCTGGTGAATGTTAGCAGTGGAAAAGCTGGAAACCGACACCAGTCTCAGAGACTTGAGCGTGTAAAAATGTTTTGAGAAGAGGAAGTGTTAAGGATAGATGAATCTGTAGGGAAACAGACGTGGATGCGGAGCTAGTATAGAATCATGAGGTGGTGTACATTTCGACATGTTACAACCACCCGCCATTGTAGTCCCCAATAGGCTCAGGGAGATGGAGGTAAGGGGAAGAAAGTAGCTGCATGCAGTCAAGGAGTGTGACCAAAGGTCTCTAGGAATTATTCGAGGTATGGTATGTGTCTATTACTAGCTACTGTATCAATCGACATAGGTACCAATCATTCCTTCTTTCCACGAATCATGTCCCAGACCTAGATTTTCCAGTTAAACCATTGACTTGACCCTCACGTCTAGAGATACTTTTAGAAGGAGACTCGATAATCACACTTACGCTGATAGTGTGATATGACCTTTGAGGAGAGAGTTTCGGTTAGAACCTCTTGGTGGGAGCGTCGAGGTCTTACGACATTAGTTTGGGTATGGACAGGGCAACCATAGTTCGTACACAGATTGACAGTATTAGGCAATAAGTTTTTGGTTTATCTACAAAGTTGGGATGGGGTTTTCCTTAGTCGGTGAAAAAGGAATCCCAGGTAGCACATGTTATACTCGTGCATAGGAGAGTGCAGTAGATCACACATGAGTTGGCCAACCTTACCCTTGTGGTGGTAGGAGTTCTGAGTTTTCAGTTCCAAGCAGGAGTGAAAGGACATGGGGACATCTTGTCAAAAGATGTTTCCAGGATTACCCCCCAAAGGTGGAGGGATGTCTGTGTTGGCTGGATACTATCAAGTGATTCATTCCAGACTTCTCAAGAGTTTCAGCACCACTTTCAGCCTTATCAATGAAGGGGCAACCCTTTGTGTGGTTGGAGAGATTCTAGCAGAGCTTTCAAGAGCTGAGATAGAGGCTGACTAGTGCCCCCATTTTGAGGCTTCCAGAGGAAGGAATAGGGTACGTAGTTTAATGCGACGCATCAGGGACCGGACTCGGTCGTGTCCTGATGCTGGAGTGATAAGTGATCGCATATGGTTCTCGGCATCTAAGAAAACATGTACAGAACTACGCTACCCATGACCTGGAGTTAGAAGTAGTGTTTTTCACCTTGAATATGTGGAGACACTATCTGATGGGTGAACATGTTACCATGTACTCGGATCACAAGAGTCTTATGTATATCTTCTCTCAGAAGTACCTGAACCTAAGACAATGGCATTGGCTTGAGTTCCTTCTGTACTATGACTTCGAGATAGTCTATACTCCTGGGAAAGGGAAATTTGTTGTGGATGCTCTCAGCAAGAGATCAGTCATTCAGGTACTAGGAGAGGAGATAGAGCAGCTAGTTACGTTATAGATATCCTTTGTGGATAGAGATAGAGCATCCAATATTTAGTCTCTTACAGTCTCTCCTCCACTTCTTCTGCGATTCATGGAGGTGTAACATGGAGACAATGACTGTGAGATGCGACGTTCTCTGATATCCATAGGGCAGGCACCTAATGGATTTTCTAAAGGTGGGGAGCATGTCATCCTCTTCAGAGGACATACCATGGTACCAGTTTCACTTCAAGAGGAGATGTTGAGGGAGTTACTCACATCCCTTATAGTGGTATATCCTTGAGTGGTGAAGATGTATCAAGGAATTCGATGAAAGCATTGGTGGCTAGGTATGAAGAATACATTAGCGGAGTTTGTCTCATGGTGCCTCACTTGTCAGAAAGTGAAGGTAGAACACCAGGTGCCTGTAGGCTTGGTTCAGCCTTTAGAGGTCCCAGAGTGGAAGTGGGATGGGATATCCATGGACATTGTAATGAGTCTTCCATGTACATCCAAGAGTCATGACTCGATATGGGTGATTGTCGACCGACTCACCATGTCATCCCACTTACTACAAATCAGAGAGAAGGGATCATCTGAGATCTTGGGATGCCTCTATGTGCAGGAGAAAGTGCATTTACATGGAGTACCTTCCTTGATTTTTTCCGACCGAGACACACGATTTACTTCTTGGATATGGAAGAGGTTGTAGGAGGCTTTCGGGACGCAGTTACTTCTAAGCACCACCTTCCATCCTTAGACAGATGGTCAGATTGAGAAGACTATTCAGACCCTCAAGGACAAGCTTCGTGCATGTGTCCTCGACTTCAGTCGCAGCTAGGATTATCACTTTCCTTTGGTGGAGTTTCCCTACAACAACAGATATCACTCCACCATTGGTATGGATTCTTTTGAGGCCTTGTATGGGCGGCCTTTCAGATTGCCATTGTGCTGGATAGACCTAGGGGAGTCAGCACTAGTGGGACTAGAGATTGTATGGGCTTCCATAGAGAAGGTTCAGATCATCCAGGAGTGGATGAAGACTTCACAGAGTGAACAGTAGTCATATACTGACAAGATTATTTGTGTTGCTGGGGAAAAAAATAGTGGATTCCACTATTATTTTTGGTTAGCATTTTGGTGGAGCTTGGGAAAGGAGGATAACTTCATCCTTCCAAAGAAGAACACCACACACCACCAAAGAACAACCAACCACTTCTTCAGTCTTCAACCAAGCCAATGGAGGAGGAGTCGACCGTGAAGAACGCTGATGACGTTTCCTCCTCGGCCTCCAACCACAGACGCTTCCTGACATCAACGAAACGCCACTTCCTTCCCGCGACTCCTTCAATGATTACTGAACTCAAGGTAGGGGGATTTGAATTGTTTCTATACCCATTCTATATCATTGAAGTTATGGTTTGAGAATCACCATTTTCTATCACCATAAGGAGGATGGCTTGGGCCACACTAACATGGCCCGACCCTCTCCCCTTTGCTTGTTCTTGATTAATGATGATGAAGGTGGTACACACGGCGACAGTGACGAAGACAGTTCTGAATCATTAATTATAATAATTACCCCTATGATGATCCATTATATATTCCCCAAACACACAAATGTTTAAATGGACTTTGTATTATCCTAATAATAAGTATTTTAAATCCCACACATCAAACACTGATGAAAACCCATGTTCATAGAAATTTTGGAATTTAGATAAAAGAAGTGTGATATCCTTTTAATGCAACATATTTCCTTCTTAAACTTTGTTTTATTATCACTTCCTTTATTGGAATGGATTCACTTCATATTTTTACATGTTATGGTTAATGAAAGAATCGATTAATAGAATATTTTTTATACATCCTCCACTAAAATATCTTGAATTTACAAATTTTTTGTTGACTAAATCTAGGTGATATAGAACTAGAGAAGAAAAATGTTTGTATCATCCCAACACTAATAATATACATTTCATGATGATACATATCTTCATTTTTTTTAGTTTCTTCATGAATGTTGGAATGCACATATGGATGAACTGTAATTTGAATCATTGAAATGAGTAGTATCTCAATGGTGTTTTATAAATAAATTTCTCCCACTACACCAAATATACAATCTCTATCACAAAGATGTAAAACAATATATTGAAAGGATTTGGCGGGTCATTTGGTATTAATAATTACTCATATAGTTTATTATATCCCACTTTACCCGTCAAGTTACATTTCTTAACAAAATTCATATTATATAAATCCTATAGCTCTAAAAAAATCCTAACACTGAATAAATGTAAAAGGGTATGATGGTCTCTATATTCGTAGTGGAAGAAAAAAATATCATAGAGGACTATCCTTGATAAAACAAAAGGTCTGACGAGTTGAGATTTTTGGGGGGAATTTGAATTTCACTATTCATGGAGAGGTGATTTGGAAACTTATGAGTTGGTGTCATTGTAAAATGTTTTTAATTTCCTAAGGTGGTGTTTTTGGTGAGGTTTATGTCTCAGTTTAATTCATGGGGCACATGGAAAACCTTGAGGTGGTACGAGCATAATAAGAAACATAAAATATCTCAAATTGGAAATTCATATAGTGAATATGATTCATGACATGAATTAGATTCTTAGGGCATGTCCTAGAAGATTCAAATCCTACAAAGAGGGACCCAGGGATACTGGAAAAAACTTCACAACATTACCCCTATATTTTGGGTGTTTTAGTATCTAGGGAGGTTTATTTATCTTTTTTTAAATTGGATCCTAGCCTATTGTTTCTTTAGGAAAGCTTTAAGTGAATGATATAGTTTCCAAATAACCTTCCAATCCACATTTCGTCACTTTTACCAAAAATAGTGGGTGCAATTTGGTAGAATTAGTTGGTAACATCGTAATCTTCCTTAAATATGTGTTGATTCTCCCTAGATATCTCAATTTTTTTATATGTATGTTTTATGTGAAAATTTTTATTTCAAAATAGGATAGTGAAATCATTAGTTTTTATTTAAGGATTCCTTGAAATAATAGAAGAGGGGGTCCCATGAATAAATTAGCCTAAATTTTCATGCCAGTCTATTGAAGTATGACTCTTTATCAACATTCTGATGGTTTTATCCATAAATTAATTTTATTGAGATATTTAATTGTAATAATTTATTGAGTCTTTTTTAGACCCTAAATCCAATGGTGCATATATTTTATAACACAACATTTTGAAAATGGATTTGGAAAGGTGTAATGACTATGTAAGTTAACTAGAAATATGATGAGTTTGAATTTAATTAATTAAATACATATAATTTATATGATGAAATAATTGTGATTACTTAGAATTTTTTAGGAACATAAAATTTTAAGAGAAGTTATATTGAAATAGTGTGAGACAGAACAAGCTTGGTGGGACATGGATGATGTTTTGGACCTTGATTATGATGAAGATGATTCCTTAATATATAACAACTCTAATTTATTCTATTTAGTTATCCTAGTATGTGTAATATGAGGGATAACATTGTAAACCCATTAAAATTATCTATGTAATTGGATAAATTTATTCATTTTATGCCTATAAACAACCTTTTGATCCCATTGGATCTAGAAGAATTGAGACTTCGAATTGCACCCAACCAAAAGGTCTGCCAACACATGAACCTAGGTTTAGAACTTATATTGAATAAATATATATCCATATTCAATAAAATAGTAAATGGTTATACATGTATTTGGAATAAATAATTTTTGAAAATCAATTTTATGATATGTCAAATTGGATTTATTTCACACTGATAAGAGAAATGTGAAAATTATAATTATTGTGGGAATTGATAACATCGATTAAATTGATTATGTCCTTGTTATTTGATAACTTTTCAAATTTATTAATTTTTCATAAATTTTGAATAGAGTTTATTTCTTAAAATATAATTTCATGCACTATAAATTATTAAATAATGTGTAATAAGATTATCATGTATAATTGTTGGGTTTTGGTTATGTGTTCAGGAAAATTATATAGAGAAAAATTGAAAAATGAAACAAGATTTATATACTTATGATTTTAATTTTATTTATAACCTTAAGAAATGAAATTGAGTTTGGTTAATGTTAATTCATTGTTTTAACCCTCATAAATTATGATGATATGTATGATATTCTTGGTGTATAGCCATGTGTTTTTCTTTCAGGGTTTTTCTCAGTTTTAATTTTCTATGATTGATTCCAGAGGGATGTCATTATATGATTACTTGACATTATTGAATAACATGATATATTCTTGTGCTGGGTTCTTTATAGAACAATATTTTATTTCTGAGGGAATGGATCATGATAACATTCCCACTTGAGGGGAGTAGAATGGGTCATAATAGCCAGGGTGATAGATGCATGGGAGAAAAACAAGATGAGGGAAATTATATAGTCTATGGTTACCAAAGGGGATTATTATTTTATCTATTGGTATTTGGTTCAATAGATAACCCAATGGGATTACTATGGTTTTGGTGAATGGTTACATTCCCACCTAAGGTCAATCTACATGGGTCATGGACCACCTGGGGGTTTGATACATGGGTTATAAACCGCAATATGGTATGATGCACAATCAATGGATGCATTAGTGTGATGATTATGATTATAATACAATATTTCCAAGGAGATAAAGGGTTTCATGTGGGAAAGGACAACTTATTCATAACATATAATGTGTGATTCATCCTCTTTAGTCTAATCTACTAATGAGACGGGTTTCCCCAACCTAATATAGGATGAAATTCAATAGGATGGAGATATCTATCATCCCACTAAAGCATGTTATTAAAATTATAGTTGACATGGCCATATTAAAATCTCATAGATATCCATTACTGTGAAATATTATGATTGTATGACCATAGCTATCAACCTAGAAATTGAATGTTAGTGGGATTATTTTATGTGCATTAATAATTTTATTAAATTAATATCCTTTTGGATAACTTATTTCATGCACTATATAATTAGAGTGTATTTTTTAGACACTATTGGTGGTGGCCTTCTATGTTATAGAAAAAAAATTCTTCTGCCACCATTTCACATGGGTACCCAGGATTTTTTTAGTTGTCTATTTTATATATATGGTTGGGATGTGGCCTGAGATAGCATGGTCAAGCAGGATAGCTCAGTTGGTATCAAGGTATTTGATGATATTTTTACCATAGGTGTATTTGATCCCATTTATTATTCTTATTTAATTATGGTATGTATCTATAAATGACCTAGTGGGTGGTCATGTATGTACAATATGTTTGTTTTGGAATTTACCACATTTCATGTGATAATACTATAATCTATTTTATATGAATATAATGATTATTTATTTCCATGGATGTTTTTTCAATATTTAGTTTATATATTTAAGCCTAATATAGGGGTATAGCCTACCCATAAAAAGACCCTATAACCACACCTATAGTCAGTAGTATATGGCATAGAGAGGTGTGCCTGAGCTAATATAGCAACCTATTATGACCACTGGTTAATTAATGAGCCAGGGTGGGACATTACAAGGTGTTTTCCTTGATTTTTATTAATTTTATTAAAATTTTGTGGTATGGTATACTGAAGATTTATGAATGTTTCAGAGCTAGTGACTAATGTTAGGTTGGTGAATCACAAACTCTTATTATGGTAGAAAGTCCTGGTTACAAAGTGATGAGTATTCTTTTCTGATTTTGATTTCTATAGTTGTGTTTTATTTTCATCTTAAGGGATGCACATATGGTATGTAAATTTTTATTTATGATGATATCAAGAACATGTACCATTAGTAAGAGGCTAACTAATTTATATTTACTCTTATATTACTGAGGTAAGATTCATCTCAATAATTATATCAAGAATGTATGATATACATGAAATATTGGAATTCTTGAGTGATATTTCACCAGTGGTTGAGGAATAGTTTCTTAAAGTGTTAAAAAATACTCATAAAACATTTTATACATGTTTAATTTTTTTTATTCAACTTAGTTAGGCCAACATGAATATAAATTCATTATATTGGAAGGTTATGTGGCTGTGTGGTGAGATGCTTGATGATGTGGATGAAAAAGTATTTCCCTTGGATAGGTGGTATAGTGGAAATTGTTAAATCATTGTAAAACTTCCATCCTAGGATTTGGAATAATTGTGGGTGGTTTTTTTGTTATTGGTTTCATGGACTAGTCCTCCATGGATATGTTTGATATATAGTTTGTTTAATAGGACTAGTGACCTAGTTGTGGTTGGATGGTTTGGATTTGTATTCCATTAATTTTTTATAAAAAGGAGATAATGTTATTGACTTGTTGTTTTCATTTAGTTTTTAGAAGGGAGCATGATGGATTACTTTTAAGCTCTGAACATTTGAGAGGTTGACTTATGTACTAGGTGGTGTGATCTAATGGACTAATTGATACCTAGATGGAAATTATTGGTTGAATACACAAAGTCCCAAAGTTTGGAATTAGACAAAAGTGCCTCAATGTTTGTGGTTTCTTTTATGGTGACCTGTTTGATGTGTTACCATGTTATTTCATATATTTCTTCTTCTGAGACTAATGTATAATTTGTGATCGGCTGTTTTGGTGATGAGAACATTTTGTATTGGTTCTGTAGGATTCAAAATTTGGTCCCCATGAAACAACCATGTTGACTTACGGTCATGTGGGATTAAAACACTTGGGAAACACAGTTATAGTGTGGGAGGATATTTGTGACTCGAGCAGTTCTTCGTGATGGTCAAGTGATTGGGAGATCCTGAGATGGTATCTACTAAGGATGATAACATTTAATTCTAGAACAACGCACAAAGGAGGAAATTCATTTGAGTAGTCATATAAGGGATAAGTTTTCTACTTTTGAATAGTATATCAAATTGAGATTCTAGAATGTTAAGGAAAGTATAATATGAGTCATGGTGTGCAATTTTATGGGTGTTAATGCTTATTTCCAGGCATAAATGAATCTTTGAATTTTTTCTCAGGATTCCAGAATAGTTAATAGAATTTTGGTTTACCAATAGATTCCGATGAAAATAGAATGGTTAGAACATTTTAGGGATGAATGATTCCATTTGGGGTTTCAAAAGGGGTTTCATGGGAGTAATATCCTATTTCTTTCTGTTAAATCAATGTGATGTGTGTTGATTATAGTGGGACCAATTTTTTTGTAACATTTTGGTAGATTCGTTGTATATCCATTGAAAGAAATTCAAGTTGGTGTAATTAAAACAAAGTAGTTAGGTGTTGTTATTTTAATAGTATACAAATGTTTCGGACTTATTAGGAGATATTCATGAAGAATTAGTGATTTGTGGACAATGAGTCTTCTATGAATAGTAGTAAATTTATACTAGTTACACACTTATAGGAAATCTGACTTAGGACTCTTGAATGAGTTTGACACATCCTTGTGGTACAAGTGACATCTAAAATTTATGAGTTTGTGATTGAAGTAGTTGATGAAATATAACTGTACTCCTATTTTATATATGATAATTCCCAATATATTGACATCATTAATATTATCCTCATAGAGAATTGTCTATATTCCTAGATACCTAAATTTCTTTTTGGTTAGATGAAGACCCTCCTTGGCGTTTCACCCGTCAAGAAACATAAAAAATTATGTATAATGGGGTTAGCACTATAGGTTGTTAGATGATGATCCTTAATTTATGGGTTCCTTTTTAGACATCAAATTTTCTATTTTATGGTAGAGGTAATGTTGAGAATTAGTAATTTCTAATGTAAGATTTATCTTGTATCATGGAAAGACTAGATTCGGAATTTATATTAAAAACTGGTTGGAGTTGGTGTGTAGGAATCAGGATTGGGATGTTCTTGTGTAGTGAAATTGATATTCATGGGGTATTCAATATTCATGATAAGTTCCATGTATTTTTTCATTAATTATGGAATGGTTTAAGATTTGAACCATTTATTCATTTTCCATAATGGGTGAATCCATATTTTATTAAATGGTTTATGGGGTGAAACATTAAGTAAAATATTCAATAACATGTTTTATGGGTGAAAATGAGATAAAAAGTGAGTAAGGTTATTTTTGGTCTGAAATGGCTCAAAAATAATTTGATTTTGGGATCACAGAATGGAAATATTTTTTTGGGTATGACCTGGGTATTCTGAGGTTTTTGTAGGAATATTCATGTAATGGTCAATGTATATAAACTATTTTTTGGGGGTAATGAATACTTGATTGTTCATATCAATAATATAGAGATGAGATTTTATCAATATGGGTAAAAAAAATTATGTTCGAACATGGTGGAAATGAATCCATGTCGATATGGTCATTGGACCATAAAGGTTATATTTTGATAAGAGTTCATGCCTATAGAGAATTCCATGAGTTGTTAGTGGTCAGGACGAGTTGGGTTTTATAGTGAGGAGTACCCTAAACAAGAAAATGAAATGAGTGTATAAAATATAATTTTTTATACTAGATGAGAACATAGGAATGCCATATTTTTTCAGTAATGGTTTATAATTTTGGATTAGGTATCAGTGAGTAGTGAGATAAATGTCTAGAGGGATGAAATGGAATCACATTCATTTTCTTGAATAACAATTCAACAATTTTAGAATGGTTTTTTAGAACCCATGATGGTTATGTACTTGTTGTGAAATTAATTTAAAGGCTTCATTGGTATGTGATCTTTTAATGTGGTGTAATTTTAAGAAAGTATAATTTTTATGAGTTGAGATTTCAAGGGGGAATTTATGTTCTCTTTTTTTAGATTCTTGGTTTGGAAACCAATGAATATGATTGGATTTATGGGAGTTTGAACATCAAAAAATACTATTTTGGGATGATTATTATGTTTTTGTAGAAGTCACATGGGTTTAGGTGAACACAAATAGTGGAATAGGATTACTGGGATGCTGAAAATAGATATGATATGTCATTATATTTGTTAAAACGATTCAAAACATGAATTAGAATCTTGTGAATTATCCTATATGGTTCATAAATTGAAATTGGTATATGAAGAACACTTTTTGAATTTTCACGATGTGAACCCAAGTGTCACTTCGTGAATGTTATCATGAAGGATTTTTTTGGTTTTATATAGGGGCTTGTCCCCATATTTCTTTGACCTTGTTGGTCACTTATGAGCGGAGTTTGATTGGACCTCCCTTCCATTTTTTCTTTATCAATACTGGTGATATTGGAGGAAATTCACTGACATCATTAGATAATATCCACCTATTCCTTTATTAACTATTAATTATCATATGTTATCACAGATTTATAGAGATATTTATATTTGGTCCAAAATGTTTTTTTTTGTTGCAGGATCATGAAATCAGAAGTTTTTTATCATGGATTCCATGAATCCTCTAAAGAGGGGAACAAAATTTTAAATCTACCTGACCTCACATGTCATTCTATTGAGGTATAACTCCATTTATTCTAAAAAATTGGGGTATCAATAAATTATTTTTATCAGGTTGTTGAATTTGATGTATTTGTTAATGTCTTTTTTATTACTAAATTCGGTGGAGCATCGAGGGAAGAATAAACACTATTAATAATCGTTTTATCATTGTGGGATAACCTAGAGAGGTAATCGATAATATGACAACATATAATTTAATAAATCAATTGTTATTAATTTCTATATTGAATTAATTTTGATTACTTGCATGATTTGAAAACACAGTGATTTGATATAAGCTAACATGACTAAGACCAAGGATAGATGAGCATAGAAGAACTTTGTAGTTATTGTCATCCCTTCGTGTAAATGCTTAAAAGGCCTCAGTACAATATAGGTTGTATATAAAAACATCAATTTATTTGGTTCAATTATAATAGTATGTTCAATATGTGTGATCACACCAGAATTCCACACTCACTTCCTTTGTTAATAGATAAAAATAATTTTTATATGTTTATAGACCACTATTATTATCCGTATAGGTCCATGTGAGTTGAAAGAAAGACTTGTGAGCACTCAAGTGGTTTCCCAACACTTTAACATTAGTTGTGAACTTAAAAAAATCATACTATTCTATTGGGAAAAAATAGTTATTCGATATAGTAGGATTTGGAATAAATTTTTTAATAATATGGTTGTGATTATATATAAAATGATATATAATTCATAATAATAAGATAAATGGAATAGTTATAATTATTTTGAAAATTGAAATCATGACTAAAATTGATTCTAGAATTGTTATTTGATAAATTTATAAATTGACTACTATGAAATAACATGTGAATTGGGGAAATTTCAATAAAAATAATCTCATGTATATAAATGTTTAAGTGTTGTGTAATATTATTTGCATTTTTTCTTGGTGAGATGTTTCTATACTATAATTCTTGTGATTTTGGAGTTAAAATAATTTATAAATCAATATGGATATAATATTGAATTTACTTTTAATCCCATATTTCTGAAATTAAAACGGATATGAATAATGGTAATGGAATGAATTGGCCTTTATAAATTATGATGATATGCATGAAATGTTTGGTTCTTATCCGTGGGATTTTTTACTTGTGTTGTATCAATTTGAAATATCTTTAATTGATTCCTGAGGGATAGTTTTTATATTTTTATTTTATATTATTGATTTTCCTAACATGTTCTTTATATTGGTGCATGAGATTACTATATGAGTTACCATAGGGAAACTTTAATGGTTATAGTCATTACTAATGGAAATATTAATGGTTCTTGGACCACTTGAGTAATATATGAATGAGATACAAACCACATAATGCTATGTTTCAGATTCACTAGATTCTTGAGGGTGTAATTCTTGTATTTGAATGATTATTGTTCTATATAGAACTTTATGTGACCCCTAAGGTCACATTGAATGGTTACATTACCATAGAAGGGAATGATTAATGGTTTGCATACCATATAATTTTTAGATGAATTAGATATGAAACATCAGTGGGTATGATGAAAAGTCACCGGATTCCTGAGGGTGAAGAGTACAATTATATTAGAATCCTATAGGTTATATTCTATATGGTCTGAGTGAAGGGACTACTTGTTCATGGTACATTATATGTGATCCATCATAGGCCTAGTAATCTACCACTAAAATGGGATGATATAGCATGATACAATATGATCCACCACTTGATAAAAATATTCGACAACACACAAAAGTAGATGATTATGATTATGGTAGACATTATACTGTGATGTTATCAATATATCTAGAAATATACTAATCGAGGTTTGGGTAACCTTCGGTTTCAACTTCGAAATGATGTACTAGTATGTCAAGTTTATGTGTAAATTTATTTTTATTAAATTCATTCCTATTTATATCACTTATTTCATGAACTATAGGATTAGATTTTTTTAAACACTATTAGTGATGGTGTATTCAGTTTTACTCACATTGTACATGGGTCGCCATTGCAGATGGATACCTATGCAACTCTTTCCTATTTATTTAAGTCACTTGGATGGGATATGGCATATGATAATGTGGTTAAGTAGGATATCTCGTTTTGTATCAACATATTAGATGATATAATACTAGGAGGAATTGCTGAGTTAATTTTTTTATTTTAATTTATTATGGTATATAGCTATAACTATCTTGTAGGGTGGTCATATAAGTACAACATGGTTTTTGAGGCCATTACCATATTTCATGTGTTATTACTAGTATATATTTATTTAAGAATACTATGATTAATTCATTCCATATATTATGTTTCAATATTTATTTTCTATTTCACACTATGATATGGGGGTATAGTCACCCCATCATGCAATATTCCACCCCTATAGCTATTCGAAAACAACTAGAATATGGGGAGTTGTACCTAAGGTCATCTAGGGAATGGGTAAAATTGATTCATATATATTGAGAAAGGGATTGATTTCATAGAAAAAGAATAATGAAAATTATAAAAATTCATAATTTCATTAAAAAATCAAATTAAATGAATAAATGTCATTATATGAAGAAAAAAATATATTAATATCCACTAATCCAAAATCTAAATTAAATTATAATTTTTAGTTCTCAAATATTATCTTTATATGGGATTTATTATGATTTTTGATAAAAAAAATATAATGTAATGTCATCATTTTCATTCAAATCATGCATAGTAATCTTTTAAATCATTTAGAATTTATAATATTTTTAAGGAATCAATGTTAGTTTCATATAAAAAATCAATATAAAGTAAAAAAAAATCATTTTATCAATCCTCCCTTCCATCAAGACACAACATTTTTATCCCATTATCTATTTTTCCCATTTAATCGTTTAATAAATCCCCCATTATTCATTAATTCCATTATTATACCCCATGAAAACCAAAGAAGTTATTAAGAAAAATAAATATTAAATTTTTCAAAACGGAATTAATAATTAATAAGAAAAGATTGTTATAGGATGTAAATTAGTATAAAGTTTGAGTAAATGAATCATTAGTTATGAAAAATGAAATTAAAAAAATTATAGAATGAATAAAAATCATGAACTATTTAACTGCACATTCCCAAAAAATATTCTTTCAATGAAAAATCCATCAATAAGTAAGTATATCCAAGTTGTATGGTAAACACATTATTTTAAAGACCATGCAGAATAAAAATGAACCATCAGTTTTCTACGTCTAGCACTATTCATTCATATTTTTTCTAAAAAAACACATAATTCAACATCAGGAACTCAAATATACAAATATAAGAACTCAAAATACCATAAAATAATAATAATTAATTCATGAATTGATAGAAAATCCTTCTTGTATACTTGTGAATATCTAGTGTCATCATAATAAGGTGGTGATCATGAACCCACTTATTACCAATAGATTGAATTCTATATATCGTATTTTTTTCTACTTGATAAACAAATACATAATTGCTAACACTAGATATTTAGCATTCATAGGAACCGAATGAATAATACATTTTTTTCATTATGAAACCAATGACACCCATATTAGGGAACCCAATCAAACCCGTGATATACTCTAATGGGATTACCAATCCTCTCTAGCTAACAATATGGTCAAGGAATTGAAATAAGAAAAATTATGAATTATTTTTACTAATAAATCAATAATAATATAGGGAATCCATACTATAATTATGATAATACTATTCCATTCATTAGATCTATAAGAAAAAATACTATTATAATTGAATTATAAGGTAATCAAACATGAAATATAAAATGTAAAAAATATATACTATAGAAAATAAAACAAAAAATATAACAATACATAACATAAGGTACTAAAAAATGTTCATTATAAATAAACCACGTGAGAGGATGATATCTTATGAATCCAAAATATATCTTAAAAAAATACAACTACACATTTCCATATGCAAGAAGATCATATAAACTTTCATCTTTGTCTCGTAAAACCATAACTTGAGTCCAACCATTTTGTTCAAGATGTTCCTAGTGAACCAAAAATATCATTTTCATTATCATACAATTCTTAAAAGGTTCTATGACAAGGCAACCTAGTTGATACAACATGTTACATTCCAAAGAGGTTTTTCTAATCCTCTTGGAATGGAAACATGCTCTTGGGAATCAAATGAAACCATCAGGGAAGTATTTTCCCCAATTATTCATTAATGATCCATGGACATTCACATAGATAACCAACATTCCCATTTCAGTCATCAAAGTTCCATTCTGTAATAATAATATATATGTAATATAAAATGAATCAACCATGCCATATAAAACACAAAAACATGTATTAATACAAATAAAACCATTAATTTAACAATACATCATTCAATAATGTATGATAAATTTTATCATAAAATAAAAGTCTAGAGAGGCTTATATATTATGAATTCAATTTATAACTAAAATTAATATTACCTTTACCCACCATCATAAATAATAATATCACTTTAACCAACATATTTTTCATCCAAAGATAAAACTCATAATGATCCAAAATATCCAATTGGTTCATATGAATTAGATAGAAAATATTTAAGATCACACAATGGACTTGAGGTAACAATCAAAACACAATAAACAATTTTAAACCGAAAAATAAATTGTTATACATTTAAATAAACATCAAAAGTTTGTTTTTGTTTTTCAATTTAATATAATATAGTGCTATTTTCTTTCAAACCGTACACTTATTTTTTTTAAAATAAAACAAACACTTTATAATGGCTATGCCCAAACATTTTTATGAAAATTCAATGAATCATATAAAAAATTGTACAAAAGGAAGTTTTACTAGTAAAATTATTTTTGAATATTTTTTATAAGGAAACAAAAAATAGTACACAAAAAAAAAGTCACAATGGAAACCTATAAGCTGCTAGGAAAATATAGTGTGTAAATATAAAACATTCTAGAAAAATTGTATTTAAATATCAATATTATTCGACAAAATCAATTATTTAACTCAATAGCCAAACTGAAGGTCGTTTCCTATAAGTGTTATGGAATCTATCATATATCTATTATATAGAGAATAATTCTAAAATAGTGTATCATGTGTACCTAAACATCCCACATAGCTACCTAAGTCTTCCCATGAAAATTAAATGGAGGGGAGTTTGCTAAAATACTAAAAAACATACAAATAAATACATAATTAATCAAAAACAGAAAGCATTCACCTTCAAGATCAATACAATGAAACATCATCTTATCAAATTGAAAACAATTCATATTCCATTACTCCATCGCTATTAAAACGACACATACATTAATATATATAATAATAGGATTAATTTTAGAGGATTTCATTTAAAAATGAAATAGTATTAATGTTATAACAAAGCCTTTTTTCTATCATTTTAAACAATGTGTTACAGTAAGTTGAAAATACAAACAATTTATTTTTATAAATATCAAAATACATGACTGATCCATTTTATTTTACATTATTTGTGATTAACATTTTAGAAAAAATTTAGAACCCAATTTAGAAAACATTTATGAAATTATAAATAATTCAAAGGAAACATATTTCATTAACCATTTACTATAATCTATAATACATGTAGGTCATTCTATGATGGAATCATATAGAGTAAATCAATATGAAATAATTAATTTCATGTATAATGATGAAGGAATGCAAAAACCTTCTATAGGTATGAATAATTCAAAAATTATAACATAAATCCACCATAAAAAGCCTTAAATGGGTGAAGGGAAAAACCCCAATAAATCATGAAATCCCAAAATAAAAATTAATGTACTAGAAACCATATTTCGATGTGAATTTTCCTGGTAAGATTGTGTAAAAATAGTAGAGTTAATGAGAACATGACTTGGAGGTGAGTATACATGGGATATCTGGGCTTAAATCATGAGGTATCTATTAAAACATTCCAAATAATATAGAGTAATTAAGGGAGGAGGATCTGAAGAATATTTGATATAAAATTTAGGAAAAAAGGATCTAAAATGATTTAATCAAGGGAATGTGACAATGTAAAATTAATACATGTAATAGACTTCGTTGAGTTTTTTGGGTTGCCATATGTTTTTTCAAATCATGTGCCAATCATTTAAGCCTCGCTAGAGGATCTTGAAACACACATAGGATGAATTAATAGTGTGGTAATAATTTTCAAAACATTTGAATATTTCAATGATATATGTTGTAGTCATGTAGCATTGATTGATCAGAGTACGAACTAATTAGGTTCCTTAACTATGTTACATGTAATGCACCTCCAAATTTGCTCCATTTCAGTTAAAGTAAACATACAATCTGAGAGAGAAAACATTACTTAAAAAATGAATGATATAATATAATGAAATGATATTGGTGTGTGATAAAACATATTATAAAAATAAACTAGAAAAATATGTAATAAAAAATATTTTTCAATACCATCATATGGATAATAATTAACCATAGGGAATAAATTAATAAATCACCCAAAAGGGTATGAAGGTCCTATTAAATAGATAAAAAATGGAATAAAATTATTTAAAAATATGATACCAAACCAATTTTTTTTCAGGAACCCCTTATGGGAGACTTTTAATAAAATAGTAGGTCATGTTTTCCCTCACTACTAAATTTTTTAGAGAACATTTTATTCATTGAATGGAATGGTTTTGAATCACAAACATACAATAGTATAAAATATTTTGGATTTAAGGATGAATCTTACATTATAACACCTATGTGAACATTAGTAAATTTATTCATTACAAATTTTTACAATGTTTTTATCTAAAATTATAATACATTTTATTAGAATCTTTATTTTGAAATGAAATTGAGCATAAATAGACACTGATATATAATGTTATAAAAATTTCATCATGGTGTTTTATTTTCAGCATTTTGTCGGTCAATAAAAAATTCATTATGTTTAATCCATTATATACATTTGTAACTCTATTTTTTTGTGTATATAAATGTGAATATACACATATATAAATAATTATCAATTATTAAATAATTAATAAATATGAAATAAAATTAATTAGTGATTACATTGGATTTCAATAAATTGAAGATATAAAATTTAAAATTTTATTCAATGGATATGAGTTTGTGAAGTAAATGTTGGGGAGGGAAAAGGTGAGGAACAGTAAGGTCAGCTTCATGTAAATTAAAAATACATTCCAAATCGAGAAAACTGTGGATTGAAAAAACAACTAGTTTATCTTTTAGATCTCTTTAGAAGATAGCATATCAAATAATTGTATTCGCCTCCTCCCAAGTCTTCTCAATATCTACATCCTTGTGACTCATGTTTCTAAAAGGTAATTTAATATAAAAACATTTTATAAGTTGGAGTAGAGGAAAAAGAAATAATAAAACATCATGGAAAACTCATACTCAACAACTATAAGATTTTTTTCACTTTCCATCCATAGAAAAATCTCAGTGAGTAGAGATTAATAATTAACTTTTATATAATAAGTACATAATTATGTCTGAAAATTTCATGATTTTTGAGCCTAGAGATTCCCATGTTATTTCTCTTAAAGAAATGACTTCTTGGAAACATGTTCCATCTTAATTTTTTATAATCCCATTCCTCGGTTCCTTTAAGCTCATCAGGAGACATGAATCCCCCTATAATCCACTAGGCATGATAGATATGTTAATGGTAGCTATTTTAACAATAAAAAAGTAATGGATACCTCCTAACATGATAGAATGAGAGAATAATTGGGGTAAAACAATCTCAAAATGAGAAATATATATTAGGATTTTCCCCCTTGATGATGATTTTTTTTTGTTTTCAATATCATCAAAAACCTATAAAAATGTGAATGATCCTCCCCTAAGAATTGATGCTTTAACTTTCATTGTAATTGAAGTAATCCTTCTATAAACTATCCATTGAATCATACTAAAAAATTTTAACTAAGAAACCACATGGTATGTTTAGATATATCTCTCCTAATTAATTTGAGTAAACAAATACATCACAAATTCAATATTTTCATTCTAAAAATAATAATTATAATTAAAGTCGAATACCATTATTTTTAATGTTTAGAACCATTGATATAGTTGGATTAGAAAGAATATACATGAGGGTATTAATTTTATATAGATGATATATTTTCACCAGTGGTTGCTTACCCTAATGTCTATAATATGTTCTGTATGAATGACTCATTTACAATCAGATCATTATATCTTTCATGTTGGATAGGCAATAAAGGGGAATGATTAAGTACTTGTACTACTTAAATATTAAATGGAATGTTTTTTTATATTCATTAAGAACTACATAAATGGAAAATTGGTAGTCCCTATCATGTCTAATGTTGATGTTAGTGATAACACATCATGTATAATAAATACGAGTTCCCACCATGTCTTCCATGTAGAAATAAATACATCATATACAAATAATCTAGTGTTAATTTATGACGGTTCGATGAGTGATAAATTTTAGAGTAATTTTCACATGAGGTTCATTGGTTCTACAAGAAAAGTATAGGGACAATGCCTATATTTTTGCCTAAAAATTTTATCCCAAAGAGTCTTTTATAAAATCGAATACCATTAATTTTTATCTTTAATACACAAAATATCATCCCCAATTATCCAAAAATCAATACCTAAATTATTTGGTTATATTGGAATAACTATTCAATCTAGAAATTTAGTAGTTAATATATTAATGACAAATACAACTAAATTTATTTATGAAGGTTTTTAATGTTCTTAATGAAAGCATGGGGGATCTGTACACATTTATAATATGAATAGTGGATGAATGAATATAATTAATATGAAGTTAATAACTAACCAATAATTAAAATTTAAAAAGAAAATAAAAAATTATTATAAATTATAAAGAATTAATTTCAAATAATAAATAATTTTAATTATTAAAATATAATTTAATATTTAATTAATTATTAATTTTCATAAATTTGATGTTTTTTTCATTAATTGAAATAAAATAGTGACGATTCATAAATATTTTTGATAGTGAAAATATATTTATAAAATAATTCATAATATTAATAGATCTTTTAAAAGTAAATATTTTAAAAAATAAAAAAATATAATTGTGGAAATTTTGAAATCCAATACTAAAAAGGAAAAATTATTTTTACACTATATTTGCGGAAGAATCAAGTCTGAGAGATCCAAATCATTAGGAAATACTTTTTATATGGAGGTGGTGTTGGAGAAACAATGCTAAACTACTAAAGGGAAAACCGTTGTAATCCATATTCATTAAAAAATTAGTACAACAATAGGAATGATTGTTGAAATAAAAAAAATGTAAGAAGATACTAATGTTGGAGTTTTTTTACAACCAAATAAGAATAATTATATATAAAATGATTAGAGATTTTAGATCTTGTCAAAACGTTATGCATCTTTTCTGAACATTTCCTTCCCGCAACATCTGACAAAAAAAAGCAACAACATATTAACATAACATTATTAATTAACCTAATAGTAATCAATTGAAAATATTTTCCTCAAGAAGAAATATATTTAAACTGAGGTAATATTTTTAAAGGGAATTTTTGATAAAATTGATTTTTATATTATTTATTTTCTACTAATAATAATTTTTAGTATCATAAATTATTAATTGGATAATTGAATTACTATTTTTGAAAAAAATATCAACATATACTTATTATGAATTATTTTTTATTTTTAAAAAATATTTATTTCTAATAAAAATTATGAGAATTAAGAAAATTATAGTTTATAGATCTTTTTCACTATTAAAGAATAATAAAAAAATTTCAAAACCATTAATGAATGAAATTTGAAATTATGGAATACCATTATTAATTTTTAAATATTATTTTTACCTAAAAAATATTTTAAAAACATTTATAGAATAAATGAAAAAATTACATTAATTTAAAAAAATGTAAGTTATTCCCTTTAAATCATGTAATTTCAAGTTCATGTTCAATTTGGTCTTTCTATAGAGGAACGATACAATTTATTAAATTAAATATAAAATAATTTATTACACTAAATTAATTAAACATGATATCATTATTATATATAAATATAAAAGATTAATAAAATGTTTTCAAAAATGGTTTTACAAGTTTAAGTGTTTTTATATTGAAATTATCTTCTCATACTTATTGATGTTTTTTTTGATACAATGGATTTTAAATTTTAAATCATAATGTTCAGATTAGGTAAACATATTAATTTTAATTTTTTCCATTAAAATTAATTAATATGGTTAAAAATTATAATCCCCAGTAAAAAGTAAAAATGGTCAAAAGTATTTTCGTAACAGGGAATGGAAAAATCAAGTAATAAACATTTGAGGTTTTGATAAAAATATTGTCACAAAAATTTGTTATTTTCCACTTTTTGAATCCATTTGAATTTTTCATAATGATATTAAATTACTTAATTTCAATTGGTATTTCTACTACAACCCTCATACTGACATATGAAAAGGAAATATTTCCACCACTTATCGAATCACCAACCCATAAATTGATCCATGAATGTAATAACCCATGTTTTTTAAAGTAAACACTATGTTTGATAACCTACATGATAAACCACATCGATCTTAAATGAACAAAGAAATATTATTACATAAATGTGAGTGTTATCACATAGTTGTTTGAATATAGGGTGTGAATAGGACTAACTATATTAGGTTTAAAAATTATTATAAAATTATTTTAAATTCATATAATATATTTTACCATAATAATATAAGAAAAAATCATTTCTTTCAAAAACGATATATTTTCCTAAAAATTTAGATTTTCCACCCTTACTGGAAGAATTGTTTAAAAATATGTTTTGATGACTACATAAATATAACTTTACAAAATTAAAATCTCTTTTGAATTAAAATTTTTATAATTTAATTCAATTTTTTCTATTTTTCTTATCAGTTGCATTTTTTAATGAATATTGAAAAATATTTCATTTAAATTGAAAGGTATATTTTCATTAAAATAATTTATAATGACAAATTATTTAAAAATTGGTGTCAAAATAAAATTAGATAAATTATTTATCAATATATCAAATTTATTTCTTGTGAATCAATATTAATTTTTAATTGGATATAAAAGAATTTAATCTTTTGAAAAAAAAATTCTTTAAAAACCCGTTGTTACATCCCATATACGGGATTAATTTTAAATTAATTTTTGAAAAATCTGTGAATTTAATTTTTAAAAATTGATTCGATATTTCAAATATTAAGGTCCAAATTTTGTAAATATTACCTTTTTTGGGAAATATGAAAACTAACTTTGGTAAATATTGTTTTTCCTTGTTAAATTGTAAATTAGGTAAAAATCCAGTAATAAAGGGTAAAAATTGCAAGATGGGGATTATAAAATAACCCTGAAAATTTAAAAAAAAATTATTTCATAAAACAATTTCGTCTATAATCACACATGGTTCTAATATATGACCTTTTATTTCAATTTATAAATGATTATAATGTCTATAATATTTTATTTAAAGAAAAGGAAACGATGTCACAATCATATTCTGAATTAATAAAATATTTTTAATATTTGGTATTCTATTAGATACGTGAGTATATAAATATTTATTTGAAATATAAATGATTTATATTCATTATAATAATTTTTTTAAAATTTTATTGAATAAATATTTACCTTAAATGTTTGTCCAACATGATAAAGAAATTATTTTATTAATAGAAATATCAAATAAATATTATTAAAAGTGTTAAAAAAATTATTTTAATATAATTAATGTGATAAAATAATTTTCCAGATTAAATAGAAATATTAGATATGTATTGCATTATTTTTTTATGAGTTATTTTCTTGAATTGATATATTTAAAATTAAATGGAATTTATTGCATGAAATTTGTTAATAATGATATTACAAAATAAATAACATATTATTAAATGATATAAATTTCATAAATATATTAAATTAGGATATTTATTTTGGAGAATGCTAAAAATTAAATCAATGATTCATTATTGGGTCTTTTGGAATTTTCTTGTAACTATATTATTCGTTAAAAATTAAATATCTATGTTGTCATGGTTTGAGTAAAAAGTGAAAAATATGGTTTAAAACAAATGATAACGGTAATAATGAGACCCAAACTAGTCCAAAAATTATTATATTATATTATTTTGACCCCTAAACTTATAATATTATAAATAAATTTTTTAGAGCTATTTTAAATAGAAAATGAATTTATATTATTTAAATTTTTGGGACATTCCATGATTACCCCTCATCTCCCTTATATAAGGGTGCCTCTTCTTTCTTTGTCATTACACTTCAAAACCCTTTTATCATCCAAAATCATCCCAAATACTTTTATAGAATCTCTACACACATTCTTGAGTCCTTATTTCTGGAATAATGCTCACATTATAGGTCTTTAGGTGTTAATCAATGGATATTTTCCAAATAAGATGACTCATTTTTAATCAATTGTTTTAGTTTTGTTTCATATTAAAATTGATTGAATTATTATTATAACATTCTAAAATTATAACTAAACTATAGTAAATTTACTTTTATGTTTCTATTTTAGAGTCATGACCTTTATCATTATCAACATCCAGCAAATGGGAAAATAAATAATTGATTGTGTGTACGATGGACTACCACCTCGCAAACTAATGTACTTCATTTTCTATCACTATCTATCAAAACTAGTAATAATTATGGAATTTTTATTTTTAAGTGATATTCCTTAATAATTTATATTAACTAAATTTTAATATATCAAATATTTTTATAACGTTCCTTTCACATAAAAATGATAACATCATTCATGTGTACGAAGCGTTGTGAATCTTTATTCATCACCGTATCAGATGGTCGAAATATATAAGTATATAAAAATTATTAATATGTTTTGGGTCCTAAAAGTTTGAGAATGGGGAAGTAATATTCTCCAATAAATTGGGAAAAGTAATAATAATTACCTGAGTAATGATTTGAAGAATAATTGTAAAATTCGGAAAATATGTAAAGGAAAATGATGGACTGTGAAAGGAACACATCCTTCGCGGACCGCTGGTTTGCATTGCGGTCTGCACCCCAAACTATCAACGAACAAATGGTTTGAAGGAGACAGAAAAATTAAATGGTCCCATGAGAATCATTTCTTTCTAGAAATAGTGATGTATAATCTCTCTATGCATTCAATTTTCCACAAACTCAAACGGTTCACAGGTAAGGTAAAGTGAATTAAATCCCATGAACGATGTCATTCGCAGGCCCGAGGTGGTGATTTATGCCTTCGCATTCTCCAACCCCCATGGGCCTCTGTTGATCGAGTCATCTATGGCCCGAGTTATTCTTAATTTCAATTTTTCAAAAGGTGTCGTGTGACCCACTGATCCAGCTACTCCTCCACTCTACAAAAATTCCCTGAGGGGAACCATGAGAAGAGGGGAATTTCAGAGTGCAGAAGGGAGGAATTTTGGAGGTGATAAACTGATGAAGGTATGGATGAAGAAGAGTACCACAAAGATGAACAATCCTAATGATCATGTGCAGGTACACCTTGTCGTGTTCCATGAATGAAAAAAAAATAATAAGGATTGTTTGATTGTGAACCCGAATTCCTTCGTGGATGAATTTGCTGTGAAGCGTAGGACCAAATTTCTCTTCATCAAATCAGCACCACACATAGAAAAATACTATAGTGGAGGAACCATAGAACACATATCAAATCACAATCTGAATGGAACCTAGACCTGCATAACACCACATTACACAATTGGAACTTATATCCATGTACCCCCATGGTACGTAGCCAAAACATAGCCCCCCCCCCCCCAATAGTAAACCACTACGTGGGTAGATTCTGGTTCAAAGTAGAAAAATGCTATGTAAACCAAATCCAAACCCATGTATCCCTTTGTTATGATGAGGTACCCCTCCCCCGCACAACTATATGCTATGCTAGAGAAACCATAATCCCACATGAGAAAATGGTGTGCGAAATGGTTCATTGTTGAGTATTCCTCCCTCTAGCTTCGATCAGTTCATTTTATTTCTGCCACATCACCGATAGTTCATCCATATACCTGTTTAATGGAACTAGGCCAAAGCCTATAGAAATTCTGCCTGACCCGTATGTTAAAACCATCAGGCATCATAGTGCACCCTTCTAAGTTTACATACCCATGTGGGTAATCCTCATAACTATACATACCCCCTCAATGTCCCTATGTTTACATTCCCATGGTAACCTTGGGTGAAGCCTTGGTATACCTAAGTGAACCTCCCCATTCTAGTGATTAAGGGTAACCACTAACTTTTCCATTCCCTGAGAACCAGTGATAAGGGAAGTAGATCACACTTGTGTTTCCTTTTGAAGAGGAATGATGCATATCCCATTTACCTCAACTGATATCAGAGAATCCCTCTTGGGGTAATCCCCCATTTATGGTAGGAGGTGGTTCTCTCAATCATGGCCTCTTCCAATGTTGTTCCCCTCCTTTTCCATCTACATAGAAGTAATGATGTTTGGTTTCTTGAATCTTAAAAATCCTCTTGATTCTCACCCAGAGAATGACTCACATGGTCCTAAATTCTACGGATGATCACAATATCCATACAATACACAAATGGGCTTCCTCCTAGGTGTAAGCCCAAAATTCATTGAACTATGGGGACTCTAATTCCCACCATAATTGGGATATACATTAAATCTTCCTAAGGACCAATCTCCATGTGATATCATCCATGAAAAGAGAAATTATTCTCCCAAATATGGGCCTACTCATAAGGGTAATCCCCCAAAAAAACTACGAGAACTCTGATTCATGTCCCAAACATGATACGTAGAACACCGGTCTAGGGACTATGCGCAAAGGCTATCCTTATCAAAGGTTAAGAAAAATCATAACCTGTAGTTACTCAAGGATAACTTCATGGTATAAGTACCAAAACCGACTTAAAATGATATTTCCCCACTGATTTAAACACTGAAGCATGCCTATTTTATGGTAAGCTTCCATGCATAATCCCCATCTTACCAAACTAGAAGGGTTTTGATTCCCACCCAACTGGGATACATAGAAAACATCCCCATGGTCCAAACTCGACATTGAAGATCGCCTGTATATTTTTTGGGTGGTATCACTATTAGGGTCACCTTCACCCCAAAGACTACATCGCTTCGGGGTACATTGGGCCACCTTATTGTAAGTCCAAAATTAAATCTTTACTAGGAACCTACCTGCTAAATCTCCTTACAGTGTGACGTTAATCTGCACAGATGGGTCCTCAACACATCACCCTAAAAGGTGATGTTTCCTTTTAAGTGGCACCAAAATATGTGTGATATGTTTCCTCTCATGAGGATACATAGGAATCCAATATTATGGGATCAACCACAACATCGTAATAATTCATGTCCCCCTGGATGAGATAAAATCTAGAGAACCTCATTACTTGGCCCAAGGATGTTCTATCTTGGTAAACGATGAAGTACTTTCTGATCTATCCACAAAATGGTAAATTTTTTTATGAATTGTGGATACACACATACATCATCATTAATAGAGAACCATTGATACATACAAATGACTCTAGAACCACATGTATTTATGACTGATCCTATAAACCTGGGGTAATCCATAGACACATGCTTAGGAAAGAACCAAGGATTAAAAAACATATGAAAATTGCTTAAATCTATAAGGTAGTCTCAAAATTGGAAATAATTCCACCCAAAAGGGTGTGATGAACTCAAGTTCCCATCCTCCCAACCAATTTGATTCTATTAGTTTCATTGTCCAAATCATCATCCAAAGATTGTATGCCTTTGGATAAAAGGTCCATTATTCATGGACAAGAGGGTCATTGGGTGTTTTTGGCTCCATGAATAATCCTACTGGAGACCATCCATGGATGTTCTATTTGATGTAGAGTGATTTTACAGACATATAACCCCTTTCAATCAACCTCAATGAACATTAAATATCATAAAACCTTTGTAATAAAAAAATGATATATCAGCTTAGTCCCCGATGGACCATCTTTGTCATTGGGTATAGCGACAAGACTCAAGAAGAAAAAAAATTGGTGAACCCAATGTTAATATTTAACCAAGGTGGAAGGTTACCCCACCTCAACCTCCTTTTTCATCCAAAAGGAAGATATCCAATCAAGATTTTAAATAATGCATGTGGTCATGAGATGCTACTTTGAGGAGGTTTTTTATATTTTCACTTGTCATATATATTTCATGTAATTCATAAAGAAATATTCAATCCAATGGAATCCTGACTGCTCTATCAGATTGGCATGTTCACAACTGCATAGGAAACTGTGTCCTCAATTAAGAACAATACACCATCACCAACCCATCATCTTCAACACTGGGTTTCAAATAGGTTGTTTAAGGAGATCCATCAAACCAGTACTCTTCCCACCATGGAGGAAGCATGGAAATCAATTCTGGACACAACGCCCCACCATTCCTCGATGCAAAAGCAATCAAAAATCCAGAACCGAGCACCCCGACTTTCCATCCACAACAGTTTCAAAAGCCTATCCACCGAGCGTGGCAACGATTACCTCCCTCATCAAAGGGATGTGTATGAATTCATAATCAATGAAATCATTCCAACTGCATAGGGATCTGGTTCAATGCTCTCCATTGGAAGGAATCGCCTTCAAAAATGTGTGAGCTAGTATTCTCATTCTGAATATGATATCACATCGAGGGACCCTATTGAAGTCCAACAGACATACGGCCCTCGGGTAGCCGCCAAGGGAGACAAACCTATGATCAGGGGAGTTTCATCACCCTAGTTCCTAATAGATTCACCATAAAAACATTGGGGTATTCTATGGGAAGGTATACAATCCTACCCACTCTTCTGAATCTCACAATGGATATATGGTGGCACATTACGAGTAGGAAAATATTCCAAAAAATTAATGTTGGTCCCACCGCACAAATAGAGAGGCATGTTTTAAGTGGATGAAAATCCCTCCCGATACACACTAATCACACTAGTCACATAAGGTGGAAATCAACAAACAGATACAAATTCCTTCTTACCACAAGGAATCCCACCAGTCAAGTACAGTGGCAGTCAAATATGAGCATAGTCAAATTATTGATAATTCATATCATGCCTTTCATCCAAATTAGGTGCAAAACTACATACATACTCTCTTCCCATATGATGAATATGAATCAAACCTGCAAATTATTATGGTAATCATGAATTGGATGAGTCATGTTCATACCCCCTCATATAAATCTCACCAGTAAAATATGGTGGCAGGAAAATATAAGCATATCCAAATTCTTGGGGATGAAATTCAAGATCTTGAGAAAAATATATTGGAAAACAAGCTGATGTAAATTCCTAAACACAAATATGAATACCATCATCCAAATAGGATACAAAACGGAGGAAATAGCTGATATACCCTGGATATAAACTAGGTCCACACTCATTCCACTTCCCCACCATAAGAGAACTGCCAGTAAATACTGGAAACACATGGAGAACTGGAGTTGGCACAAACTTCTGATCCAACCTCAGAATGAGAATTTATTCCCTTTCCATACAAAAACATATCTCAACACATCTTGGAAATGATGGAAGATAGTATATTGATTCCATATTATATCCTCGTGAACTTTAAAGACATAATTGTGTCTACAGAAAAAGCAAGGAGATGAACCTATGACCATATCTCCCCAAGTGGGGTGATTCATATACAATATAAGATAGTCAATCCATAGAATACTTCATTCATTGCTTCAATCCAGGAGGGTTAAAGAACATTTTTTGTGATATAAAGACAATCAGATTTGGAATAGACACCTATTCCAACTGGGGGACACTGGTCCAATGTGTTGGCTAGTCTAGGGCATCGATATATCATTTTCAGAACTCAAGATGCTCATCGGTGTATCCCACTGACATCGTGGGAACAAACCAAATTGGGACACAAATATGAAGGTCATTACCAATAGCAGGCGACCATAGTAGTCTATAAGAGAGATCCCAAAAATGAAGCGCACCAAAGACAATTGGAAAATAAAGAGCACATCCATGATCCTTCTTCACTATATGTATGAGTTATTAATGCCATCAAATATTTATCAATATAGGTTTAAGATCATTTTAATCAATTACCAAATTATGGATGAGGTTTTAGAGGTTGGGATGACCCTCCCCACAATGTTGTTACCGGGATATATTATGGTCCTCCCTAGAGCACCCATGAGAGCATACTTCATTGGCATGAAGAAATCGATCCTGAAAGCTCATATCTTGATGAGTGTTATGCTATCCCTCCCCTTTACCCAAATATTGATCAACAAAAAGGTCCTACCATTACTATGATTTGACCTAATGGTCATCCCCAAGGTATATGCTGTAAAAATTATACCTATAGTTGGACATCAAGCTAGGATGATACCCCTCACCATGATGATAGTCACTACAAAGTCCCTCCCCATAGTGAAATCATGAAAAGAGAAAGTACTAAGAATATTAATGTGCATCATGAAGGTCCTCATAAAGATTCACAATATTGATATTCTCCCAACTGCTGGATATCAAGCTATGATGGTAGTCTAATCCGGGATAGCATTTGTGGTGAAGGCACTCCTCATAATGACAAAAGGCAGTAAGAAGGTCCTCCCCTTGTTGGTGTCTTCCCTGAAGGTCCTCTATAGGGTAAACTCCATGTAAAATCCCCCTTCTATTAGACACTAAGCTACAATGGCAGTCCTTAACACCACAAAATTGAATATGAAGTACCTTCGCACAATAAAAATTCGTACTGAGAAAAAGGTCCTCCATTCGCTGGATCAAATATGTGAAAGCCCTCATATTGTGAGGCACATGGAAGGATGGGGTCATATATTCTAGAAACTCTATCAATAACATGAGACGTCCTTTCTCAGCCATAAGATAGATTTGGGCCACACATATCCTCTGATCTACCTCCAAACTATTAATATGTTAATGAAATCCCTACTGGCCCTGCTACTTAGGATGAAATCATCACACAACATCCAAGTTAGGCACACCAAGTAGATGATTCTATTTAGGAATAGGAAAAATACATGTTTCTATTAAGAATACAACTATCCAGGGATGACTTACCGGTTACATTCTCTCCCACAATGACTTCTCAAATCGACATACTAGTAGTGTTTTCCAAGGAATGTATATAAAACATTCATCTCAACATATGAACAAATCTACCATATGAAATACATGTTTTTACCCAATGATGGGTATGAGGATAATGTTGATATATTAAGAGAGCTTCACTTTCTAATTGAACTATAATCTCATTTGTCTTCATTGCGGCCATAATCTAAGAGGCGGAAGTAAGATTTCGAACTGGTCTGCCTCCACTTGCTACACAGGTTGTGTTTCCATATTAGCATTATATCATATGGTGTTCATATCCATGGTTGGAGAGAGCATGGAAAATTGGACTTCACCTCCCATTCCATCCATTAGATCCCACTACCAATGGAATCCTACAATGTCATCATCCCAAGATAGCATCCAAATGAAATTCCTACACATGAAAGATGGTATGATCGACTAGACCTAACCTTAATTAATACTCAAAATCATCTGAACCAACAAGAACACTTCATTCAGAATATCCTAAACCTAGTCATTAAGAGCATTAATCAGGCCTCTCATATAAGGGAAAATAATCATCAAGAAAATATCATGTCCTCATAAGAAAATAACTCATGAACATACCTCTCACCCTTAAATAGGAATGTTTAGGATCAAGAAAGTATAGATATAAACAATAACCACTACAAAATGAGACCAACCATATCCCACAATTATGGGGGAATTTTTAACACAAAATATACCCTTAAGACCATAAAAATCTGGTTGATAAATAATAGAAAATGAATGGGATAAACCCTATCCCATAGTGCTAGATCCATTTTTACGTTAACCACCTTCCCAATAGATGTCAACATTTCCCTACAATGGGAGAATAATGTAAAGAGGGGTTACTCATTATGTCCCCTCTCGTGACTTGTGTCCCTTGGGTGTGGACATATGGCCAGATCATTTCAAGGATCCCTTTATGTTACCTTTCATCATCAAACCCAAAGAGGACCCCAAAATAGAATGAGAAAATCCAAAAGTGAACAGAAGAATAATCCCATCCATTTAGAACTTTGTACACCACCCACAATGTGGTATGCATCAATGAACATCGTGGATGTCAACACCAAATACCTCAATAAAAATAATAAATTTGATGATAAAGTGAGAGAATATTGTTCCTTCTAGGAGGTGGGGCACACCGATCCAGAATCTGTGCAAACTCAGAACCAACAAGCCTCCCTAAATTTGAGCACCCCCTCAGCCAATACATCATTTATTCTTTTTCAAATTTCTAACAACCAAAAAAATAAGAGAAATTTCATACATGAACCACCACCTTCTCCACATGAAAACACAACCCTTACACTTGAGGACATATTCACTCAGTAGAAGGAAGAAATGAAAGTGCTATGGAGAATCAATTACAACCTTTTCCTAACAAGAAATCATAGCAGATATGTTCCTCAGGTACAATATCAACACACACTTCTAATAGAGGTGCCTCTACCACAAGGGCTCATCCCATCAAATTAAGCAATGTGAGAAAGATCATTCAAGGCTGATCCATGATTGTTAGTCTACATAAACCCAATCCCAGTTGGACAACATGATTTTCATACATTATGTGAGTAACCAAATAAAATTGAGGCAAATCCACAAAGGATACCCTCGGTCGAGTATCCACCTCATGTTTTAGTAGTGCGAGCCTAACCAATTTTTTCCACTACCATGCCCAACAGTACTCGGATTCAAAAAGACATGAATCAAGTTGTGATGAATACTATTGAGTCATTGGAAGCTTGATTCAAAGCCATGGAAGGTTGGTGCACCCGAATACAATTGGAAAAAAAACTATATCTTGACTGGGTAAGCAATTTCCCACCACCACTAAATTCCATAAGCCCTTTATCCAAGTGTTCAATGGCTAAGGGGACTAAGAGGAACATCTGATACACTAATAGTCATATAGTGATCCCATGATGGGAAACCCAGAACAATAGAAGGCAGTAAATCTCATCTATTTCATGCAAACCCTACAAGGTTCATCCTGCATATATTAAAATAGTTTTTTATCTCACTCGATGACATATTGGTAGAATCTATGATGCCATTAACTATTTTTGTTTAGATCCACATTTCCCAAAAAAACAACCAACGACCTCATGAACTAAAAATAACAAGAAAATGAAAGAGTTTCAGAAAACATTTTAGATGGAAAGTTCAAACATAATAATCCTAATGGAAACTCCCCGAATATGAGTTGTTTTATATATGAATCGACAATCTCTGTGATGAGTTTTGAACACCACTTATCCTGTAAAAATATACAGGTGGGTTTGATGATTTGTCAACGATCACTCAAAGAGTAGAATATTCCTTATAGCGGAAAAGTTTCAAGTACCAAGTGGCCCTATAAGCCCTATGGAAAAGGGTGGGAAGAGATGAATTAATCTATATTATGAATAAGACAACCCTTAAACCATCTCTATCCCCAAGAACCACACAAAACTATGTAGGCTCCCTTAGAGGTCAATAGTCACCCCCACAATGATAGGAAGAGTAGGGGAGAGCTATATGAAATCAATTCAAGGAACAGAAGAATAAATATTATTCATTTTCATATGATCAAGTATGTGGCTAATTTTAGCAGCCATGAACTTCAACTTGACTCTTATTCTAGAGATGAAGAGGGATGATGAAGTAGGTTTCCACGACCTGCCAAATTATTATCCCATTCACCAGATATTGGGACACAACATTCAAGAGTGTTTTATCTTCATTAACATCCGATAATGAATGATAGATTCATGGAATGTCAATCTTGGACCACCACCATCACAAGTGTAATATGTTTCCACCACTTACTCTAATGATAAAGGATAATGGAAAACAATTATTAGAAAAAAGGAGCAAAAGTTTGATAGTTGCATGACTTGGAAAACAGTCAATCGATCTCATGGAAGACTCCAAGAATAGTTAAAGAATATGAATTTTGCCCCAATTTCTCCTAATGAAACACAATTGACATCCTCAACCCCACAATCCTCTAAGATTCAACCATCCAAAAGAAGTTTAAATTGAAAGGAAAAGAGAAATTATAGCAAGACTAGTCTGCAGCAAGGCCAAATTTGGCCTTGAATTTCTCAGATTTGATGTCAAAAAGTATTAGGAAATGGGAACCACCCCACTAAATGAAAAAATAGGCACCATACCACCAAATTAATCCACTAAATAAAGTTATTCATGCATACTAACTATTAGATGAGGAACTAATCTTTGGTTCCATTAATGTCATCCACATAATAGATCCATTCCCCTTCAAAGAATATTGTTATGAATCAGATTTGTGAACACCCAATCATGGAACCAAAGGAAAATGATGTTGGAGCCATAGATTCCCCAAAACATGCATCTATGGTAGAAATCAAGCTTATGGTCTCTCTTTGGTTCAGACTATCTACATTGGATAAACCCATTGAAGAACCATTCAATAGACTAAAAACAGACATGAAAATTATTCTACCCTCATCGAAAACCACACTAGGCTAATCATACTAGAATATATATCAAAAGAAGAACAAATTTCTAGACCCCCATTACATGAAGATAGACCAGCAGGGAAAAATTCACAAAATATATATGACTCACCAACTCCTATGTTGGGAACCATCCCATCCTCATCAAATTCTTAATCCACTAAAGTTACTAGGAATGAGAATGCCCAATTATAAAAGTGCGAACATTTAGATCAAAAATATGATATACATAAGTAGTTAACATCAATAATATCAATGCTATCAATTCTGGATGCACTAAACCTATCAGAAGGTATTAGGGAAGCACTCATATAAGCATTACTACTCCAGAAGGTGTTTGTACCAGGAGTGTCCTTCACTAAAGTCTATTGAACAAAGACTTATCCTACATTACTCTACATGATTATCTCCTTCACAGATCGATAAGAAGAATACATTATGTAGGGACACATCACACCCTTATTTGTTATTAGTAGGATAAATGACGTCGATGTAAGAAAATACTTTATTTATAATGTATCTAGAGTTAATATCATCCAACTATGGACACTTCGTGGGCTGGGCTACACTAAGGATAACCTGACTCCCTTTACCACACCTCTATTGGGCTATTAAAAGAGTGACTAGAAGCAGTTGGGCCAAATAAATCTCAAAACCTAGTTTGGATACCTCATAGCTAAATCATAATTCTAGGTTTTCCAGCAAAACACAGTCTTCAATGTCCTGTTGAGAAGGCCCTGGTTGCATCGGCATGCAGGAATTCCCTCATCATACCATTAATATGAAAAATATTACATCAACAAGAAATGTTGGAGATTACATAATAATAAATCTCTATTAAATTCCTACGTGTCACACAATATGGATGCAGGACTATATGAGCCGAAGGGAAGCAATATTTAGTTGATGGAATTGATTGGGTTGCTACCCCAAATGGTTTGGAAATAGTTCTCATTGACCCCTTTAACCAGCTCGGAGATGATTAAATACTATCCATCAAAACAATTGTGTACACAAGCCTAGATTTGGATTCATGTTCTGTCGTACTTATGATTTCAATCATGAATACCATGAACTGTAGTGTTGAAAAATCCAAATCTCCCCATGATGATGGGTAATGCACTGAAATAAATTACCTTAAACTACCCTCATAGCTATAGAAAGTCCCTACCTCACACTCTAGGGAAAAATAGGAAGAAATCACCCTTCCACCCAACACTCCATCCTCTTTAGAAAATTCCTCATTGTCACCCGGGCTAGAAGAAGTCTCTCCAGCCTTATATTTCCAAAATGGGGACTCTTCTCGCAACTCTAAATATATCGTCTCAACAATTGTATCCTCGTCTGAATAATAGGAAGACGGAAGGGGTGCATAGGAGGAGGAAGAAGGCCTTTGGGATTCCCCACAAGAATTCTTATACAGTTTCTTCACAACCATTTATGATCTCAAGGAAATAAACTTGGGTACCTAAGAGGAACCACAACCCACTCTAATTAGTGAAACCATGTCTTATGAAGAAAGAGTCATACACCACCTTCTTATAACAAAATCTATATTTTCTCACATAGAACAATAAAAAAATTCTAGACCATGATCCTGAGGTGGACACTCAATACATGTGCCTATCAAAGGACTGTCGTGGTTATATAAAAGACGACATAAGGATGAACCCAACACATGCTTCCAAAATATAAGCAGAAGTCGACATGATCATCAATGAAAACCTCATTTCGAAGGTCTAATATCTGATATGGTGGTCCAAAATTGTCCCTATAAAAATAAGGATGAGAAAATACGCATTTTCCTTGACTTTGGGGATATTAATTGACACTATCCCAAAGATGACTTCCCAGTTCCAATCATGGAAGTGTTGATGGATGAAGAAACTGGATATGAGGCTCTCCCATTCATTGATGTTTGTTCAGGATATAATAAAATCCAAATGGACCAGGAAGATGAATTATCCTCCACCTTCAATGCTCCTGAGGGAGTATTTTTCAAGAAGATAATTCCATTTGGTTTGAAAAATGTTAGCACCACATATCAACGCTCCATTCATCACATATGCAAACACTTCCTTGGAAGATTCATCAAATGATCTGTTTATGTTCTAGTTGTTAATGCATGAAAACATTAATACCACTTGGAAGACATTGATACAATCTTTTATAAATTATGATATCATAGTTTGAAAATGAACCCCCTAAAATGTGATTCTGGAATCACGTCAGGGAAATTCCTCAGCTTTATCATATGTCATCATGGTATCGAAGTCAACCCCAAGAATATAAAGGATATCCTCTGCATGCCAGCTCATATCAAACTCAATGAGTTTAGAGGACTTCAAGAACATTTTTCCTATATATGGAACTTCATAGCCAACCTTGATGGAAATTTTTTACCTCCCACCAGGATAATGAAATAGAGGAGTCATATCATTGGACTGTTGACTATCCTAGAGAATTTGATAATATCAATAAATAACTTATATGTCAACCATAACTAATACTTCCTGTCAAAGAAAGATTGCTCATTCTATATGTGACTTCTTTAGAGTGGTCACTAGGTACCTTCCACTCACAAAATAATGAAGCCAGTAGTAAGAATAGCATTTATTATCTCAGTTGGACCATGATTTATGATGAGACTAGTCTCTCAAATGTCAAGAAGAACTGCATGTCCCTTATCCTTGAGGTCCAAAAGATGATGAATTATCTTCTGCACCATGAGGACCATTTCTTCCCTCTATATAACCCGCTTAAGTATATTATTAGGTGTCCAATGTTGACTGGATGCTTGTTCTGGTGGGGAATCATCCTACAACAATTCAACATACAATTATGTAATGGCCCGGACCTCTCTGGCCCATTCCTTTGTCAAAAAGAAGGCCACGAAGTGTTCTGGAGGGTAAAATGGACTTTTCTCACACATTCCAGAATTTTGAAACTACACGCCGTGTTTTTTGAGTACACGTCGTGTACCCCCTTTCTTGGTATACCCCGTGTTGATGGTTGTGTCCTTGCCGTGTGAAATAAATGGGTGCACGCCGTGTGTCCACTACTACACGATGTGTAGTCTCTCTCCGCGTACGCATTACCGTGTGTTGACCAGTCAACGGTCGTGTGCCGTGTTGGAGCCGTGTTCTTGCTGTGTGCAATAAATGAGTAGATGTCGTGTGTCCAAACTACACGTTGTGTAGTCCTTCCCTGCGTATGTGTTACCCTCAAACCGTGTGTAGACCAGTCAACGGCCGCGGAGCCGTGTTGGAAGTCGCGTGGGGACCATGTGAAATAACCGAGTACATGCCATATACCATAAAGTACACACCGAGTAATTTTTCTTTTCTCGCCTATATAAGTAGGGGTCCCCTCCTCATTTTCAACTAACCCCTCTCCTCCCCTTTCCTCGGAGCAGAGTTCTCCCAAGAGACTCGAAGGCTCTTTCTTCCATAACTTCTTCATCCGAGCTCCGATTTACGATCTGTCAATGGCCACGGGATCGCAAAGACGAGGCGGAACTTCTGAGCATGGATCCGTCATCTTTACTACGGGATTTCCTTTCCGACTTCCACCCAAGGAGGTTTTTCCGGGACCTGACAGAAGTGACGGACGCCGACGGACATCTTCTAAAGTTGATCTGGGGGAGCGTTGTGATCAAAACCTGTTGAGGTAGGGATCTTACCTTCGTCTCTCTAATTTTTGCATCATTTGGGGTGGTTGTTCTCTCGTTTATTTGAAACACTTTTGAACCGGTTTAAATAAAGATAATAACTGGTTAATGAACGGGGTTGGGAAGTTTTTTATTGTTGTTACTTTATATCCTGTGAAATTATGTTTTGAATTGAATGATCTTCTGCCTACTGAAAATCATGGTCGTTGGGGGCCTTTTCTTACGCAATTAAATGTTGCCCTCTCCTTCTGGATTTTCTTATGGATGGAAACTTTGTGGAATGTGGAATTGGTTAATCACGTAAAGTTGGCTGTTTAAAATCTAGAACCCTTGTGTGATCACCCCGGTTAAACAAAATGGAATAATAAACATACGGGTGTTGGCTTGGATACGTGCCATGTGATGGGGGTGTTTTGTGGGTTGTTGTGGACAGGGTGAGCAGTGGGGCTGTGGTTGCCTTGGTTGTGGGTTGGTGTGAATTCTATGTTATTGACGGGCAGCGGGGCTGCGATAAATGGTATTAAAGGGATATTGAAGTACGGGTTTCGGTGTGATTTTGGTTGGCAGCGGGGCTTCAGGAATGGGTTTGAAGGTGAACAAACTATGGGTTGTGAATAATAAATAGAAAAGTGGAATAGATAATGAATGGTGGGGTATGGTAATGGAACGGGATTAATAATCAATGGGTTGGTTGGTTGATAAGAAGGGGCTTGTTGTGCTACTTGTGTTTTCCTAACTTGATTTGTGGATGGAAGGGATATGTTTTATGAACGATCGATGTGGTTGGTTGTGGATGGTTTCCTAGTAGTTAAGGAACTAAATAAACTGATTCTGCTGAAACATGAAAACCTAAATGGGGTTGGGGTTGTTTTTTGTATGCATGCTTCTTTGTAGCAGTGACGAGGCACGTGCTCAGTTTCTCTATTTAGAAGCCATAGGTTGGGCTGAGTGTTTGGTTTATATATTTATATCTGTATCTTGGTGTTTTGATTCACCCCACCCATGATGAGCACTTAGTTACGAACACTCCCATTTCATGGGAGAGGGTGTTTTCCCATAGTTACTAGCTCCTTCATGGTCCTTCTCCCCTAGGCTGTGATGGCTTGAGGCAACCTTACACCTAAGACTCTTCGGGTAGGTTTAGATTGGGGTGGCTTTAGCCCAAGACTCTTCGGGCAGGTTCTACTATTTCCCAAGAATATTCGGGATGAGGCCCAGGTGTGTGCGGGTGGGATATGTGGTTGTGAGGCCCAGGTGTGTGCGGGCGGGATACGTGGTTGTGAGGCCCAAGTGTGTCCGGGCGAGATACGTAGTTGTGAGGCCCAGGTGTGTGCGGGCGGGATACGTGGTTGTGAGGCCCAGGTGTGTGCGGTCGGGATACGTGGCTGTGAGGCACAGGTGTTTGCGGGCGGGATACGTGGTTGTGAAGACCAGGTGTGTGGGGGCGGGGAGAGTGTGGCAGCGTCAGGACATTCGCCATTAGGAAGAGAAACTAACTACTGGGAAATAGTGTGGGGTACCCAATACTCTTGTTTCTTATATACTACTACCTGTTGTGATTGTGTTTTTGGTGAGTGTGGCTAGTGAGGTTGGGTGGATAGAATTCCTTGCTAGGTTTCTTCTGTTGTTCTCACGGGACATTAGGATGTCTCCCCACTTGTGCACGAGAGATTTAGGTTTCCCTACTGAGTATACTTGTATGCTCACCCTATGTTTACTTTTAGGTTTCCAGGAGGACTACCAGGGTCGTGCGGGACCCTACTAGTCGAACAGTTGGAGTTGTTGCAGTTGTTGTACTCTTGTTTTCTTTTGGTATTGTACTTTGAGCTTTCTTGTACTTGTACCTTGTTATAAAATTGTTTAAACATGCATGTGGGCTTGGTTTGGGTTTATTTCTATACACTTGTTCTTTTCCTTTTTTGTGGTTGACTTGTCCTATTTCCTGATCTTAAAATAATAAAAGGGTAATTCCTCCCATATTTGTGAAAACTCATACCCTTGGTGCTAGTCGCCAACCCAGGGCCTACTGGAGGCGGGACTCGGGGGTCATTGTCTCCCTTTCACCATTTCCAGCTCTAGAGGGGCATCTTTGGTGGGAGTGGGTCATGACATAATGGTATCAGAGGTGATGGTTGAGAGATAGGATGGAGTCTGGAGTTAGGAATAGTGAGGATTGTATGGGATGGTAGGGAAACAGTGTTAGTTAATCTTGGTGTGTGACATAGGCCAGGGAAGACCGGCTAAGACACGGGATTTTAGGGCCCCTCGTGATCTGATGCAAGGACTCTGAGCCTACCGAAGGACCATGTGAGACCACATTGATTGCAGGGTAGAGACCCTAGGGAAGGTACCTGCATCATCATGATTGTGTTTTACTTGATTTGGGTGTTCTGTGAAAGAAATTGAAATAAAAATGATAAAATAAAACCTTAAGAAATTTCCTTGTTACTCGGGCTTAGGCGTTCTTTATTTAACGTACCGCTATGGAACCTGGTCAACATCAGAGAGGAAGAGGAGTTGGGCGTGGAAAGTTGCACGTAGCAGAGTTGGCAGCTTCGGCAGGACCAGAGGTGGTGTGAGGTATGATTTGATTGTTCAGCACTCTCGTTTCTGCTTTGTTCGATTCGGGAGCTTCACACTCCTTTGTTGCACCTGGTCTAGCCCATGCTTTAGGACAAGACGTAGAGAGACTTTCCATACCACTGGTGCTGAGTACCCCAGTTGGAGGCCAGACCAGAGTATCTTGTGTTTGCCGAGTATGTGGGCTGACATTGGGACCACATCGATCTAGTGGGGACCTTTTTCTGTTATAGATGCAGCCAAACGATGTCATCCTAGGCATCGACTGGTTGTTTTCTGTTAGTTCCGTTATGGACTACATCTGGAGAAGAGTCGTGTTCTCCGATGTAGATGGGAAGCACGTATCTTTTGTTGGCAAGAGGAGCTATCAGGTGGGAAGCCGGCATGTGAATCCTCTCCTTTCCTTATTAGGAGGGTTATCAGTGGTTTCAGCTGATACAGAGATGATGGATGTCCTACATGTTGTTGGGGAGTCCCTCGATGTTTTTCCTGAGGAGGTTGTGACTCTACCCCCCCCCCCCCCCCGATGTGATGTTGAGTTCGGGATGGGCTTACAGCCTGGTGCCCGTCAGATTTCTATGGCCCCTTATCGGATGGCACCTTTAGAGTTGCGGGAGTTGCGGATTCAGATTGACGATCTGATGGAGAAGGGTTTTGTTCGACCCAGCGTATTGCCAGGGGGTGCTCCAGTTTTGTTCGTGAAGAAGGCAGATGGTGGTCTCAGGCTATGCATAGACTACCGAAGGTTGAACCCGGTAACGGTCAAGAACTTTTACCCCCTTCAAAGGATAGATGATCTCTTAGACCAACTGAGGGGATCAGGTCGGTTTTCCAAGATTGATCTATGATCTGGATATCATCAGCTGAGGGTAAAGGACAGTGACATCTCGAATACGGCTTTCAGGTGCAGGTATGGGCACTTTGAGTTTGTAGTGATGCCATTTGGAGTTACGAATGCACCGGCTGTGTTCATGGGACTTATGAACTTTGTCTTTCGAGAGTTTCTGGACTGGTTCGTCGTTGTGTTTATCGATGACATCCTGATCTACTCAATATCAGAGGAGGAGCAAGTTGAGCATCTCAGGGCAGTCTTGGAAGTCCTTCGACACCACCAGCTTTACGGGAAATTGTCGAAGTGTAAGTTCTTGACACAAGAAGTACACTTCCTTGGGCATGTAGTGTATCAGCACGGAGTGTCAGTGGACCCGTCGAAGGTGGAGGCAGTTGTTTCTTGGGCAGCACCCAAGAGCGTGGCAGAAGTTTGTAGTTTCTTGGGGTTAGCAGGTTACTATCGGAGGTTCGTTTCGAACTTCTCTCGAGTTGCTGCTCCATTAACATCTTTGACTAGGAAGAACCATGTCTTCCTATGGAGCGATCAATGCCAAAAGGCTTTTGACTACCTGGAGGAGAAGTTGGTCAGTGCTCTCATACTCAGGTTACCAGAGGAAGGGTTGTTGTATGAGGTGTTTTTTGATTCTTCTAGCCTTGGTCTGGGGTGTGTGCTGATGCAGAAGAAGGGAGTGATCTGTTATGGTTCTAGGCAGTTACGCCCTCATGAGCGTAACTATTCCACCCATGACCTAGAGCTTGCAGCAGTAGTGTTCGCACTGAAGTTGTGGCGACATTACCTCTTTGGGGAGCGCTTTGTGGTTTTCTCAGATCACAAGAGCCTACGTTATATCTTCTACCAGTGTGACATGAACCTGCGACAGCGGAGATGGGTCGATTTTCTCCAAGACTATGACTTTGAGATCTCTTACACTGAAGGTAATGGCAACATTTTGGCTGATGCCCTGAGCAGGAAGTCGCATAATGAAGTGGTTCATGAATCTGCTGATGCTTGGAAAGCGATGGGAGAGTTGGCTGCCTTGAACTTGGATGCCAGGGTAGAAGGTGTTAGAGGTTGTTTGTTTCAGATGATGGTGCAGTCCTCCTTGTTGTAGTAGGTGGAAGAGTCTCGGTGGGGGGACTCCGAGGCGGAAGTGATGTGGTATCGTGTCGATCAGGGGAACGCTCCGGAAGGATGGTCAGAGGACAGCCGACATCATAGGCTTTTCCATGGAAGGTTTTTTGTCCCGGAGACAATGCGTGAGGGAGTTCTCCGTGAGTTCCATAGCTCGGCCTTGGAGGTACATCCAGGAGTTTCAAAAATGTACCGAGGCCTGAGGGAATAGTTTTTGTGGCCCGGGCTTAAACGGGCAGTGGCAGAGTTTGTGGCTAAACGCCTAGTGTGTCAGAAAGTGAAGGATGAACACCGTGTTCCTAGTGGGTTGTTACATCCTTTAGATATCCCCGAGTGGAAGTGTGATGACATCTCAATGGACTTAGTCACAGGACTACCCAGATATCAGGGTGGTTATGATGTTATCTGGGTAGTGGTGGATCAACTGACAAAATCAGCTCACTTCTTAGCAATTAAGGAGTCAGGCCCGGTGAGTACCTTAGCACAGAGGTACGTAGACGAGGTTGTGTGGTTGCATGGAGTCCCAAAGACTATCGTCTCAGAATGGGATACTCGGTTTACCTCACGAGTATGGAGGGGGTTACAGCATGTTATTGGCACCCAGCTACGCCTTAGCACTGCTTTCCACACCCAGACCGATGGGAAGATAGAGCGGACTATCTAGACGCTGGAGTACATGTTGCGAGCATGCATTCTAGATTTCAGAGGATCATGTTTACGACACTTTCCTTTAGTAGAGTTTTCCTACAACAACATCTTCCACTCTACAATTGGCATGGAACCGTTTGAGGCTTTGTATGGAAGACCATGTCGTTCACCCATTTGTTGGGCAGAGGATGGTGAGACAGGTGCTCTACGGCCAGAGGTAGTACAGAGCACTACAGAGAAAGTCCATCTTGTACGTGAGAGGATGAAAGCGGCTTAGGACCAATAGAAGTCTTATGCTGACCGTTGGAGGAGGCCCTTGGAGTTCGAGGGGGGAGATCATGTGTTCTAGAAGGTCTCCCCTCGACGGGGGCAGCAGATATTTGGGAAAGGGAGCAAGCTCTCACCTAGGTTCATCAGTCCTTTTGAGGTGTTGAGGCGAGTCGGTGAGGTGGCATATCAGTTGGCCCTACCACCTCAGTTGGACAAGATTCAGGGCATCTTCCACATCTCCCAGCTTCGTCGGTACCTACATGACGACACTCACGTTATCGACTGGGGAGAGTTAGATATGGGAGACAACGCGACCTTCGAGGAACGACCAGTCAGAATCGAGGATCGTAAAGAGAAGGTGCTCTGTGGATGCACCATTCTGTTGGTTCATGTGTTGTGGAGGCATTGCGGCCTCGAGGAGAGAACTTTGGAGCGGGAGACCCAGATGTACGCTCAGTACCCAGAGTTGTTTTGACTTGTGTTTTCCATTGTTATTCTAAGCATTGTGTTGGTGTTGTACTATGTACCTTTGATATATGGAATTCTTGGCTTGTCGATTGTGAGACCTTTTGTTTCCTTGTTCTCTAGAAGTGTGTAACATGTCCAGATGTGTGGGGAAAGGGAAAAACCTGATCCTTAATCGAGATGCCTTAATTCGGATGTGATTGAACCCATGCGGGTGAGTCAGTGCCGCCTAAAGCGGATAATATCTCGACATATGAAAAGGAATTTTTCCTTAAACCACATGTTAGGGAAGTGTGTTGGTTGTGTGGTGTTGGGGGTAGTGAAAGTTGGAAAATCCTAATATATGGAAGTGGGAAGGCCCAATCCTTAATCAAGACGCATTAATGCGGATGCGATTAAACCCGTGTAGGAGAGTTGGTGCGGCCTAAAGTGGATAATATCTCGAAATAGGAGGGGGAATTCCTAACACCTATGATGAGGGTTGTTGGTTAGGTTCTTGTTATAACGAGAACCCTAAGAGGTATCTTGTGGGGTTCCTCTAGGTTGTTTTTTGAATTCTCGGGGACGATAATGTTTTAAGAGGTATCTGATGTAATGTTCCGGACCTCTCTGGCCCATTCCTTTGTCAAAAAGAAGGCCACGAAGTGTTCTGGAGGGTAAAATGGACTTTTCCCACACTTTCCAGAATTTTGAAACTACACGTCATGTACCCCCTTTCCGGTTATACCCCGTTTTTAAGGTTGTGTCCTTTCCGTGTGAAATAAATGGGTACACGTCGTGTGTCCACTACTACACGTCATGTAGTCTCTCTCCACGTACGTGTTACCATGTGTTGACCAGTCAATGGCTGTGTGCTGTGTTGGAGCCATGTTCTTGCCTTGTGTCCAAACTACACGTCGTGTAGTCCTTCCCCACGTATGTGTTACCCTCAAACCGTGTGTTGACCAGTCAACGGCCGCGGAGCCGTGTTGGAAGCCGCGTGGAGACCGTGTGAAATAACCGAGTACACGCCGTGTACCATAAAGTACACGCTGTGTACTTTTTCTTTTCTCGCCTATAAAAGGAGGGGTCCCCTCCTCCTTTTCAACTCACCCCTCTCCTCCCCTTTCCTCTGAGCAGAGTTCTCCCAAGAGACTCGAAGGCTCTTTCTTCCAGAACTTCTTCATCCGAGCTCGAATTTATGATTCTTTAGCGGCCACGGGATCGTAACGATGAGGCGGAACTTCTGAGCTTGGATCTTTTGTCTTTCCTTCGGGCTTTCCTTTCCTACATCCACCTGAGGAGGTTTTTCCGGAACCTGATAGAAGTGACGGACGCCGACGGATGTCTTCTAAATTTGATCTGGGGGAGCGTTGTGATCAAAACCTGTTGAGGTAGGGATCTTGCCTTCGTCTCTCTAATTTGTGCATCATGCGGGGTGGGTGTTCTCTCGTTTACGTGAAACATTTTTGAACCGGTTTAAATAAAGATAATAACTGGTTAAAGAATGAGGTTGGGAATTTTTCGATTGTTGTTACTTTATATCCTGTGATATTATGTTGTGATTTGAATGAACTTCTGCCTACTGAAAATCAGGGTCATTGGGGGCCTTTTCTTACGCAATTAAATGTTTCCCTCTCCTTCTGGATTTTATTATGGATGGAAACTTTGTGGAATGTGGAATTGGTTAATCACGTAAAGATGGATGTTTAAAATCTGGAACCCTTGTGTGATCACCCAGGTTAAAGAAAATGGAATAATAAACATTTGGGTGTTGGATTGGATATGTGGCATGTGATGGGGGTGTTTTGTGGGTTGTTGTGGATAGGGTGAGCAGCGGGGCTGCGGTTGGCTTGATTGTGGGTTGGTTTGAAATCTATGTTAGTGACGGGCAGTGGGGCTACGATAAATAGTATTAAAGGGATATTAAAGTACAGGTATCGGTGTGATTGTGGTTGGCAGTGGGGCTGCAGGAATGGGTTTGAATGTGAACGAACTATGGGTTGTGAATAAAAAAGAAAAAGGTGGAAGAGTTAATGAATGGTGGGCAATGGTAATGGAATGGGATTAATAATCAATGGGTTGGTTGGTTGATAAGAAGGGGCTTGTTGTGCTGCTTTTGTTTTCCTAACTTGATTTGTGGATTGTAGGGATATGTTTTACGAACGATCGATGTGGTTGGTTGTGGATTGTTTCCCAGTAGTTAAGTAACTAAATAAATTGATTCTACTGAAACGTGAAAACCTAAATGGGGTTGGGGTTGTTTATTGTATGCATGCTTCGTGGTAGCAGTATTGAGGAACGTGCTCAATTTCTCTATTTAGAAGCCATAGGTTGGGATGAGTGTTTGGTTTATATATTTATATTTGTATCTTTGTGTTTTTACACACCACACCCATGTTGAGAACATAGTGTCGAACACTCCCATTTCATGGGAGAGGGTGTTTTCCCATAGTTACTAGCTCCTTCATGCTCCTCCCCTAGGCTGTGATGGCATGAGGTGACCTTACACCTAAGACTCTTCCGGTAGGTTTTGATTGGGGTGGCTTTATCCCAAGACTCTTCGGGCAGGTTGTACTATTTCCCAAGAATCTTCGGGATGAGGCCCAGTTGTGTGCGGGCGGGATACGTGGTTGTGAGGCCCAGGTGTGTGCGGGCGGGATACGTGGTTGTGAGGCCCATGTGTGTGCGGGTGGGATACATGGTTGTGAGGCCCAGGTGTGTGCCGGTAGGATACGTGGTTGTGAGGCCCAGGTGTGTGCCGGTGGGATACCTGGTTGTGAGGCCCAGGTGTGTGTGGGCGGGATACGTGGATGTGAGGCCCAGGTGTGTGCGGGGGGGGGGGGGGGGGGGAGTGTGGCAGCGTCAGGACGTTCGCCGTTAGGAAGAGTGGATAACTACTGGGAAATGGTGCGGGGTACCCAATACTTTTGTTTCTTATATACTACTACCTGTTGTGATTGTGTTTTTGGTGAGTGTTGCTGGTGAGGTTGGGTTTATAGAATTCCTTGCTAGGTTTCTTCTATTGTTCTCACAGGACATTAGGATGTCTCCGCACTTGTGCATGAGAGCTTTAGGTTTCCCTACTGAGTATACTTGTATGATCACCCTACGTTTACTTTCAGGTTTCCAGGAGGACTACTAGGGCCGTGCGGGACCCTACTTGTCGGACAGTTGGAGTTGTTGTAGTTTTTGTACTCTTGTTTTCTTTTGGTATTGTACATTGAGCTTTCTTGAACTTGTACCTTTTTATAAAATTGTTTAAACATACATGTGGGCTTGGTTTGGGTTTATTTCTATACACTTGTTATTTTCCTTTTTGGTGGTTGCATTGTCCTATTTCCCAATCTTAAAATAATAAAAGGGTAATGCCTCCCATATTTTTGAAAACTCATACCCTTGGTGCTAGTCGCCAACCCGGGGCCTACTGGAGGCAGGACTCGGGGGTCATTATCTCTCGTTCACCATTGCCAGCTGAGGAGGGGCATCTTTGGTGGGAGGGGGTCGTGAAAGAATGGTATCAGAGGTGATGGTTGAGAGATAGGATGGAGTCTTGATTTAGGCATAATGAGGATTGTATGGGATGGTAGGGCAATAGTGTTAGTTAATCTTGGTGCGTGACATAGGCCAGGGAAGACCGGTTAGGACACGGGATTTTAGGGCCCCCCGTGATCCGATGCAAGGACTCTGAGCCTACCGAACGACCATGTGAGACCACATTGATTGCATGGTAGAGACCCTAGGGAAGTTAAATGCATCATCATGATTGTTTTTTACTTTGTTTGGGTGTTCTGAGAAAGAAATTGAAATAAAAATGATAAAATAAAACCTTGATAAATTTCCTTGCTACTCGGGCTTAGGCATTCTTTGTTTACCGTACCGCTATGGCACCTGGTCGACATCAGAGAGGAAGAGGAGCTGGGCATGGACAGTTGCACGCAGCAGAGTTGGCAGCTCCGGCAGGACCAGAGGTGCTGCGAGGTACGATTTTTTTGTTCAGCACTCTCATTTCTGCTTTGTTCGATTCAGGAGCTTCGCAGTCCTTTGTTGCACCTGGTCTAGCCCATTCTTTAGGACTAGAAGTAGAGAGACTTTCTGTACCACTGGTGCTGAGTACACCAGTTGGAGGTCGGACCAGTGTATCTTGTGTTTTATGTGGATGTGGGCTGATGTTGGGACCACATCGATCTAGTGGGGACCTTTTTCTGTTACAAATGCAGCCATACGATGTCATCATAGGCATCGACTGGTTTTTTTCTATTAGTGCCGTTATCGACGGCTTCCGGAGAAGAGTCATGTTCTCCGACGTAGATGGGAAGCGTGTATCTTTTGTTGGTGAGAGGAGCTATCAGGTTTGAATCTGGAATGTGAAGCCTCTACTTTCCTTTTTAGGCGGGTTATCAGTGGTTCCAGCTGATAAAGAGATGATGGATGTCCCGGAGTTTGTTGGGGAGTTCCTCGATGTTTTTCCTGAGGAGGTTGTGACTCTACACCCCCCCCCCCCCCGAAATGACGGTGAGTTCAGGATAGAATTACAGCCTGGTGCACGTCTGATTTCTATGGCCCCTTATCGGATGGCACCTTCAGAATTGCGGGAGTTGCAGATTCAAATTGACGATCTGATGGAGAAGTGTTTTGTTCGACCCAGCGTATCTCCATGGGGTGCTCCAGTTTTGTTCGTGAAGAAGGCAGATGGTGGTATCAGGATATGCATAGACTACTGAAGGTTGAACCAGGTAATGGTCAAGAACCGTTACCCCTTCCAAGGATAGATGATCTCTTTGACGAACTGAGGGGAGCAGGTTGGTTTTCCAAGATTGATCTATGATCTGGATATCATCAGCTGAGGGTAAAGGATAGTGACATCTCGAAGACGGCTTTCAGGTGTAGGTATGGGCACTTCGAGTTTGTAGTGATGCCATTTGGAGTTATGAATGCACCGGCTGTGTTCATGGGACTTATGAACTTTTTCTTCTGAGAGTTTCTGTACCGGTTCGTCGTTGTGTTTATCAATGACATCCTGATCTACTCAAGATCATAGGAGGAGCACGTTGAGCATCTCAGGGTAGTCTTGGAAGTCCTTCGACACCACCAGCTTTACGGGAAATTGTATAAGTGTAAGTTCTTGACACAAGAAGTACACTTCCTTGGGCACGTAGTGTCTCAGCATGGAGTGTCAGTGGACCCATCGAAGGTGGAGGCAGTTGTTTCTTGGGAATCACCCAAGAGCGTGGCAGAAGTTCGTAGTTTCCTGGGGTTAGCAGGTTACTATTGGAGGATTGTTTCAGAATTATCTTCAGTTGTTGCTCCATTGACAGCTTTGACTAGGAAGAACCAGGTCTTCCTATGGAGAGAGAAAATCCAGAAGGCTTTTGACTACATGAAGGAGAAGTTGGTCAGTGCTCCCGTACTCAGGTTGCCAGATGAAGGGTTTTTGTATGAGGTGTTTTGTGATGCTTTTGGCCTTGGTCTGGGGTGTGTGCTGATGTAGAAGAAGGGAGTGATCTGTTATGGGTCTAGGAAGTTACGCCCTCACGAGCTTAACTATGCCACCAATGACCTATATCTTATAGCAGTAGTGTTCGCACTGAAGTTGTGGTGACATTACCTCTTTGGGGACTGCTTTGTGGTTTTCTCAGATCACAAGAGCATGCGTTATATCTTCTCCCAGCGTGACCTAAACCTGCGGCAGTGAATATGGGTCGAGTTTCTCCAAGACTATGACTTTGTGATCTCTTACACTGGAGGTAAAGGAAACATTGTGGCTGATGCCCTGAGCAGGAAGTCACATAAGGAAGTGGTTCGGGAATCCGCTGATGCTTGGAAAGCGATGGGAGAGTTGGCTGCCTTGCACTTGGATTCCAGGGTAGAATGTGTTAGAGGCTGTTTGTTTCAGATGATGGTGTTGTCCTCCTTGTTGTAGTAGGTGGAATAGTCTCAGTGGGGGGACTCTGAGGCAGAAGTGATGTGGGATCATGTCAATCAGGGGAACGCTCCAGAAGTATGGTCAGAGGACAGTCGACATCGTATGCTTTTCCATGGAAGTTTGTTTTTTCCGGAGACAATGCATGAGGGAGTTCTCCATGAGTTCCATAGCTCAGCCTTGGCAGTACATCCAGGAGTTTCAAAAATGTACTGAGGCCTGAGGGAATAGTTTTGGTGGCCCGGGGTGAAACGGTAAGTGGCGGAGTTTGTGGCTAAATGCCTAGTGTGTCAGCAAGTGAAGGCTAAACATCGTGTTCCTAGTGGGTTGTTTCATCGTTTAGATGTCCCCGAGTGGAAGTGGGATGACATCTCAATGGACTTCATCACAGGACTTCCTAGAGCTCAGGGTGGTTATGATGCTATCTAGGTAGTGGTGGATCAACTGACGAAATTAGCTCACTTCTTAGTAATTAAGGAGTCAGGCCCGGTGAGTACCTTAGCATAGAGTTACGTAGACGAGGTTGTGCAGTTGCATGGAGTCCCAAAGACTATCGTATTAGATCAGGATACTCTATTTACCTCACGAGTTTGGAGGGGGTTACAGCATGATTTTGTCACCCAGCTACACCTTATCACTGCTTTCCACCCCTAGACCGATAGGAAGACAGAGCGGACTATCCAGACGCTGGAGGCCATGCTGCGAGCATGCATTCTGGATTTTGGAGGATCATGGGTATGACACTTGCCTTTAGTAGATTTTTCCTACAACAACATCTTCCACTTTACTATTTTCATGGCACCGTTTGAGGCTTTGTATGGAAGACCATGTCGTTCACCCATTTGCTGGGCAGAGGTTGGTGAGACAGGTGCTCTTGGGCCAGAGGTAGTTTATAGAACCACATAGAAAGTCTAGCTTGTACGTGAGAAAATGAAAGCGGCTCAGGACTGAAAAAAGTCTTATGCTAACTGTCGGAGGAGGCTCTTGGAGTTCGAGGTGGGAGATCATGTGTTCTTGAAGGTTTCCCCTCGACGGGGGCAGCAGAGGTTTGGGAAAGGGAGCAAGCTCTCACCTAGGTTCATCGGACCTTTTGAGGTGTTGAGGCGAGTCGGCGAGGTGGCATATCAGCTGGCCCTACCACCTCAGTTGGAGAAGATTCATGACGTCGTCCACGTCTCCCAGATTCGTCGGTACTTACACGATGACTCTCATATTATAGACTGGGGAGAGCTAGATATGGGAAATGACGCGACCTTCGAGGAACGGCCAGTCAGAATCGAGGATCGTACAGAGAAGGTGCTCCGTGGATGAACCATTTTGTTGGTTCGTGTGTTGTGGAGGCATAGCAGCCTCGAGGAGACCACTTGGGAGCAGGAGACCCATATGCACACTCAGTACCCAGAGTTGTTTTGACTTTTGTATTACCTTTTTCTTCTGAGCATTGTGTTGATGTTTTACTCTGTACCGTTAATATATGGAATGCTTGGCTTGTCGGTTGTGAGACCTTTTGTTTCCTTATTCTCTGTAAGTGTGTAACATGTCCGGATGTGTGGGGAAAGTGAGAAACCTGATCCTTAATCAAGACACATTAATGCGGATGCGATTGAACCCGTTCGGGAAAGTCAGTGACCCCTAAAGCGGATAATATCTCGACATAAGAGAATGAATTTTTCCCCAAAACACATGTTCGGGCAGTGTGTTGGTTGAGTGTTGTTGGGGGTAGTGTATGTTGGAAAATCCTAATATATGGAAGTGGGAAGGCCCAATCCTTAATCGATATGCATTAATGCGGATGCGATTAAACCTGTGCAGGTGAGTCAGTGCCGCCTAAAGTGGATAATATCTCGACATAGGAGGGAGAATTCCTAACAATTATGACTAGTGTTGTTGGTTAGGATCCTGTTATAACGAGAACCCTAAGAGGTATCTTGTTGGGTTCCTTTGGGTTGGTTTTTGAATTCTCGGGGACGAGAATGTTTTAATAGGTATCTGTTGTAGTGGCCCTGACCTCTCTGGTCCATTCCATTGTCAAAAAGAAGGCCACGAAGTGTTCTAGAGGGTAAAATGGGCTTTTCCCACACTTTCCAGAATTTTGAAACTACACGCCATGTAGTTTGAGTACACGTCGTGTACCCCCTTGCCGGGTATACCCCGTTTTGAAGGTCGTGTCGTTGCCGTGTGAAATAAATGGGTACACTTCGTGTGTCCACTACTACACGCCGTGTAGTCTCTCTCCGTGTACGCTTTACCATGTGTTGACCAGTCAACGGTTGTGTGCCGTGTTGGAGTCATGTTCTTGCCATGTGCAATAAATGAGTACACGCTGTGTGTCCAAACTACATGCCGTGTAGTCCTTCCTCGTGTATGTGTTACCCTCAAACCGTGTGTTGACCTGTCAATGGTCGCGAAGCTGTGTTGGAAGCCGCGTGAAGACCGTGTGAAATAACCGAGTACACGCCATGTACCATAAATTACACGTCGTGTACTTTTGCTTTTCTCACCTATAAAAGGAGGGGTCCCCTCCTCATTTTCAACTCACCCCTCTTCTCCCCTTTACTCTGAGCAGAGTTCTCCCAAGAGACTCGAAGGCTCTTTCTTTCATAAATTCTTCATCCGAGCTCTGATTTACGATCTGTCAATAGCCATGGGATCGTAACGACAAGGAAGAACTTTTGAGCTTAGGATCTGTCGTCTTTCCTTTGGGCTTTCCTTTCCGACTTCCACCCGATGAGGTTTTTTCGGGACCTGACAGAAGTGACGGACACCGACAGACGTCTTCTAAAGTTGATCCGGGGGAGCGTTGTGATCAGAACCTATTGAGGTATGGATCTTACCTTCATCTCTCTAATTTGTGCATCATGCGGGGTGGGTTTTCTCTCGTTTATGTGAAACACTTTTGAACCGGTTTAAATAAAGATAATAACTGGTTAAAGAACGGGGTTTGGAAGTTTGTGATTATTGTTACTTTATATCCTGTGATATTATGTTGTGAATTGAATGAGCTTCTGCCTACTGAAAATCATGGTCGTTGGGGGCCTTTGCTTATGCAATTAAATGTTTCCCTCTCCTTCTGGATTTTCTTATGTATGGAAACTTTGTGGAATGTGGAATTGGTTAATCACGTAAAGTTGGCTGTTTAAAATCTGTAACCCTTGTGTGATCACCCCGGTTAAACAAAATGGAATAATAAACATGTGGGTGTTGGCTTGGTTAAATGGCATGTGATGGGGGTGTTTTGTGGGTTGTTGTGGATAGAGTGAGCAGTGGGGCTGCAGTTTTCTTGGTTGTGGGTTGGTGTGAATGCTATGTTAGTGACGGGTAGCGGGGCTGCGGTAAATGGTATTAAAAGGATATTGAAGTATGGGTTTCGGTGTGATTGTGGTTGGCAGTGGGGCTGCAGGAATGCGTTTGAATGTGAATGAACTCTGGGTAGTGAATAATAAATAAAAATGTGGAAGAGTTAATTAATGGTGGGGCATGGTAATGGAACGGGATTAATAATCAATGGGTTGGTTGGTTGATAATAAGGGGCTTGTTGTGCTGCTTGTGTTTTCCTAACTTGATTTGTGGATGGTAGGGATATGTTTTAGGAACGATCGATGTGGTTGGTTGTGGATGGTTTCCTAGTAGTTAAGGAACTAAATAAACTGATTTTGATGAAATTTGAAAACCTAAATAGGGTTGGGGTTGTTTGTTGTATGCATGCTTCGTGGTAGCAGTGTCGAGGCACATGCTCAGTTTCTCTGTTTAGAATCCATAGGTTGCGCTGAGTGTTTGGTTTATATATTTATATCTGTATCTTTGTGTTTTGACTCACCCCACCCATGTTGATCACTTAGTGATGAACACTCCCATTTCATGGGAGAGGGTGTTTTCCCATAGTTACTAGCTCCTTTCTGCTCCTTCTCCCCTAGGCTGTGATGGCTTGAGGCGACCTTACACCTAAGACTCTTTAGGTAGGTTTCGATTGGGGTGGCTTTAGCTCAAGACTCTTCGGGCAGGTTCTACTGTTTCCCAAGAATCTTCGGGATGAGGCCCAGGTGTGTGCGGGTGGGATACGTAGTTGTGAGGCCCAGGTGTGTGTGGGCAGGATACGTGGTTGTGAGGCCTAGGTGTATGCGGGCGGGATACGTGGTTGTGAGTCCCAGGTGTGTGCGGGCAGGATACGTGGTTGTGAGGCCCAAGTGTGTGCGGGCGGGATACGTGGTTGTGAGGCCCAGGTGTGTTTGGGCGGGGAGATTTTGGCAGCGTTATGACGTTCGCCGTTAGGAAGAGCATCTAACTACTGGGAAATGGTGCGGGGTACCCAATACTCTTGTTTCTTATATACTACTACCTGTTGTGATTGTGTTTTTGGTGAGTGTGGCTGGTGAGGTTGGGTGGATATAATTCCTTGCTAGGTTTCTTCTGTTTTTCTCACGGGACATTAGGATGTCTCCCCACTTGTGCACGAGAGATTTAGGTTTCCCTACTGAGTATACTTGTATGCTCACCCTATGTTTACTTTAAGGTTTCCAGGAGGACTACCAGGGTCGTGCGGGACCCTACTAGTCAGACAGTTGGAGTTGTTGCAGTTGTTGTACTCTTTTTTTCTTTTGGTATTGTACTTTGAGCTTTCTTGTACTTGTACCTTGTTATAAAATTGTTTAAACATGCATGTTGTATTGGTTTGGGTTTATTTCTATACACTTGTTCTTTTCCTTTTTGGTGGTTGACTTGTCCTATTTCCCAATCTTAAAATAATAAAAGGGTAATAACTCCCATATTTGTGGAAACTCATACCCTTGGTGCTAGTCACCAACCCCGGGCCTACTGGAGGCGGGACTCGGGGGGTCATTATCTCCCTTTCACCGTTGCCAGCTCAAGAGGGGCATCTTTGGTGGGAGGGGGTTGTGACAAATTACTACCTCAAAAATCTGTCAATGTCTTGGTGTAATTATATTTCTTGGTAGAAAAATCCTGGTTGAAATAACAACATTGAATGTTGAACTTTCAGATGAAGAAGTGTTCTCTATTTATGATTACTCCCAAACATGGGAGATACATTTTGATGGTGCATCTAGAAGTCCAATGGAAAAAAGAATGGAAGACCCAAGGCTTAATAATGTAGGACTGCGATTTATAATCATATCTTTAGAAAATACAATCATTCCATACTCCTTAATTCTATTAGAGTGGTGTAAAAATTATAAAGTATGGTATCAAGCTCTCATTATAGGCCTAGAGATTTCAATTCAAGCACATTAAAAATATCTAAAGATAAAATGTGACTCAAGATTAGTCATCAAGGAATTCAATGGTGGATAAGCTATCTACAAAGAGGATTTGACTCCTTTAATGAACCATATTCAATAACTAAGGACAGAGTTCCAATCCGATATGACATTGACTTCTGTTCCTTGGTCGCTAAATGCACAAGCCGATGCATTATAAAATCCATCCACCACTCTGGACAACCCAGACTAGGATGAGATGATCATAATCATTTACCAATATCATATGGTCTTACCATTCATCCATACTAATATAAAACAAATCAATGACATTATCCCTTTCAAGAATCCATATGGTTCCACCACCGAGTGGATGACTCCCATTGCAAATTACCCTAAAAAGGTAGATCTCCCACTAGATAAGGCTTGAAGGGAGAAAATCTGGATATGATCAATAAATTATTTATGTACAATGACAGCAATTAATTAATGATCCTTTACATGAGGGTCGTTGATGGGATAATTATCAGATGAATTGATAGTTATGAGAGTACTTTTGTCATGATCAAAGTACATACTGAAGCTTGTGGCACACATCAATCTAGAACCAAGCTCCCCTATAAAATTTGAATGATTTGATACTATTGGACCACTACAATGGAGGATTATTTCACATTCACAGAATAGTTACATTTATTTCATCTTCATCCCAACATAATCCACCATCCCCTAGAGTTACTACACACTGCCAAGTACTCCTGACATTTTTCTATGTGGGGAATAGATGTCTAAGGACCCTATACTCTATCGATGTACAAGCAATTCAAGTATATTCTCATGGAGACCAACTTCTTTTCCAAATAGGAATATGTATCACCTCTATAGGAGGTCAAAGAAAGAAGCATTGTTAGTATTATGAAATCCAACATCATCACCAAATATGGTGTCCCTCATACTATACTGATAGACAATGACACCAATTTTTGCTCTGTTGAATTGGATAAGCAATGTCAGGAACATGGAATCAAGACCATCTACTAATACTATAATAATGTAGTATAAAACATGCCAATATAGTCCTTTAAAAATACCTTATACAATATACTACATAAGATGGTAGTCCATGACAAGAAATCATGGCTGGACAAGATCCTCCATAGTATATGGGCTTATTTGACCTTGACTTGTACCGCCACCATGGAAACCGCATATTTGTTGGTATATGTGACAAATGTGGTTCTACCTATTTAATAGAACTACCCTCCCTCCATGATTCCATATTTGGTTATCTACACACAGATAGACAATCCCAAAAAACTCAATGAGATTGAGTGATTAGATGAGAAAATATTGGACACCCAGCACCATTTAGAAGTTTATGAAAAAAAGATTGCACGAGCCTTCAAAAAAAGGGACGCCTCTGGTATTTCTTTAAAGTAGATATGGTGTTGGTCCTCAGAAGCCCAATTATACTGAATAAGAAACCTCTTAAATTAGATCAAAAGTGGTAAGTACCATACGCAATACAAAAAGTCTATTCCAATGGAGCATATTCAACAATTTAAATGGATGACCAGCTTACCACATCTCTCACCAATTGAATATTCCTAAATAAATACTATATGTAATTTTATAAGAACCATATTAGCTGAAATAAGTTAAACTATATAGCACCATATGCATCCATGTTGTAAGATATTAAACTACTTAGAACCAAGGTCCTAACCGTATGATGATAAAATTCATGGAGATCACTGCATCCCAACCAAAGATTTGTTGCACATGAGTCAGATCTGTGCGAGTGGAAGGAAAAGTGACCCTATTCCTAGGTGAGATCCATCTCTTCATGGGAAGTATTTTCCCCATGAACTACATGTTTCAAGATTCCAACCCTCGTAGGATACCTAGTGATGTTAGGATTCCACATCCTGGCCTAAACACCGACCAATAAAATGACCCCAATGTATTGGTCAAACCAGCATAAGTGAATTCATAGAACTACATATGTCTTGATTCCCATTTTTCAATGGGATACCTAAAGGCAGCTTGAACCTAAGTCTCGGTCCATCCACCACATGATACAAATGCATAATTTGTACCCTCTGGGATTCTATATTGAGAAATAAGCATTTTCTATTCCATGTTTCTCACACAGATCCTGGATCACATGGGCTATGTAATGGTTGTATGAATTCCCCCACCCAAATAGTGAGTAAAGGTAAATTACATTCCCATGACTTAAAAATGAATTAAAATTCCCCCACCCTATGCATGGATTATAATGCTATATGGATTTTCCCCATGAACATTGTGTGGATTAATTCATACCATTGTAGGACATATAGGGACACTCGGGTTCCACCTACTGGTCCAAATGCCATCAAAAAAATATCCCCACTGTATGGGTCCGACCAACACAAGGGGAATTCACAGAACAACATATGATTCTCATCCCTACAAGGAGTTTTAGTGGCACACATATCACCAAATCTAGGCTCATCCACAATAAATGACCAATAAAAGTTAAATGCCTCCAATTATTCATATTTTATCTCCATATGGATGAATAAAACAATTTTTCCCTTATTTCTCATATAAAGAACAAATCATGTAGTTGAACTAAATTAGAAGGGAGATCCCCACATGGTTAAGTCATATTAATCTATAGTAGGGATTCCATGGTCCTAGTGGAATGACCTTAAAAGGAAAAATAGTGTCATCCCCTCTACATTAGGGTGCCCAAATTCCTAACTATAAGATGTTAAACTGCATTGTACCCATAGAAATATGTGTGTCTTGGTTCTATCCTTCATAGGATACATAGTGTTTCCTAGATCCTTCATCATGGTCTAACCGCCATAAAAAATTCCCCTCTCTATGTAAGTACCTAGCCTAGGCATCTAGACCAATATCTAGAACTATATGTGCTTTGACTTCTATCCTTGCAGAATATATAGTGACACCCGGATTCCACATCCAGTTCTAGATTCAACCCAAAAAAATTCTCCTATATACATTCCAGACCAGCGTAGGGTGGAATTCTTGGAACTACGACTGATTCTTATCCCTAGGAGGACATATAGTGGGACCTAGATCTCCAAATCTAGACCCATCCACAAAAAAAGACAAAAAAAAAGTAAAATTCCCCCACTCTTCCTTATGTTATCCCAGTATGGATGAATACAAATCTTCTACCCTTTGTTTCTCACATCGATCATAGTTCAAGAGGGATTACAGGATTGGTAAGGAGTTCCCCACATGTTCAAGTCACATTAATCTATAGTAAGGTTGCCATGGTCCTAGTGGAATGACCGTAAAAGGAACGATAGGGGCCTCCTATCAACATTGGGGAACCCAATGTCCCTATCGAAAGATTTTAAATAGCATGGTACCCCTAGTACCACATGTGGCATGATTGCATCCCATGCAGGATATGTAGTGGAGCTCTGATCCTGCATTTAGGTACAACATCCAACAAAAAACAAATCCCCTCTCCCTATGTAATAACTAAGACTATATAGAAAGACCAATCACTATAACTATAGGTTACTTGATTCATTCCATCCTAGGATATGTTTTGATGCTCAGATATTATATCTTGGTCCATCCGCCGTCAATGAAAAGAAAAAAAATGTCCCAAATCTCTACTACATAAATGAAGATCTATGCCGAAGTTTCTAAATCATGATTTATATAAGAAGGATTATTCAAAATCACAACCCCGTATATGAGTTATATTTTTGTATGGGATTATATATTTCATAGTATATTGCATACCTGACATTTCCTACAAACCTGAATATCTTCTTTCCATTAAGTAAACTCCATGCCCTGGGAAATATCATATCCCCATAATAATCCCAGGACATGGAAAGTGGAGGGTCAAAGTCTATAGGAAACCTTTGTTTGACTATGTACCCAATTCCCTATAGGATTTGCATTTGTTTCCCAAAAAAAATATTTTCAACCAAAGGCAAAATTTTCATCAGAAGATGCTTTTCCTACTTCTGTACTCACAAATGGATCCTAATCCCCATTTAATTTATCCCATTCTGGGAGATCCCCAGATCCATGTTTTACAATTTCTCCCTCCCTCACATTCAAGGTATGTTAGAATATCATACCCCAATTAACCAATATTTTCTCATGGTTTCTATGATAATTCATCCCTAAAACATGACATTAAACTATGCAACCAACATCCTTATCGTAAGACATAAGACTATCGGGATCCCTAACTACCATCTCCATTCACATCAAATCTCCCACATCCTTGCCGCATGGAAATAAATTTCCTTTTGCAGGGCCATCCCATGATAAATACAATGTCCCATTTTCACATCAGTTCAATACCATTCTCACTGCATGAAAATAATCAGCATGGAATCCATGTCCATTACAAATGTTGATAAATGGTATGTGGATTTTCCTAATTGTACGATGTTAAACTGCGTGATAAAGTGTCCATGTTGTATGACTTTAAATAATAAAACATCAATCCATGTATAAAATTCCCATTTCCATGACTACACCATCCCAAGGTGGGAAAATTAACCCCTGTCTCCCCTTGTTTCTCACACCGATCATGGCTCATGTAGGTTTAGGGACCTCAGTACGGAAATCCATGCAAAACCATGGTAAACCAATCCACAATGATTGTCCATGGAGATATAACATTAAAATTAAAGTCAAGGCACCCCATTTACAATTGGGAAACCAAGGTCCTAGATGTATGATGTTAAACTATAATGTATTTTGACAACAATGTTTAGATTTATTCATATCCACACAAGATATGAAGTGATTTCTAGATAAAAAATTACATGATCGACTATCCCTAATAAGGAAAAAAATATAGTTAAGATATCATTCCTCGAATGCTGACCAACCCTATAAAGGGAATTTAATTTTAGGACACCTAAATCATCAAACAGGGGTCTAGATCTAATAATGTAATCATAGTAACCCGCCCTATGTATGAGTAAGATATATAGGGAGGTTTCAAATTATATGGGTAATGACAGTATGAATGTTTCTAATATGTCTAGAAACATTCTATCCATTCATAAAGTTTTGTGCTTTGATCAATCTTGAAAACCCCAAGATCATCCATGGCCATCATAAATGGATGATCAATGTCCTTAGAACACCTTTTTTTGAATATGGACACTATGACTCAGGGGATCTTCATTATTTTTCTACAAAAAAAAGTCTTATCAACCAAAGGAAGATTCACTCTCATGAGAGGATTTTCATACATCCATACGGTCAACATATCCTAATCCAAATATCATTTATTCTAATCAATTATCCCTCATAGGCATGTTTTACACATTCCTTACATCTCACATCTTAGACATGGTAGAACATCCCAACCCGATTATCCTCCAGTTAATCATGGATGTTATATCAATTTATTAATCACATCGTATTAAAATTTAATGATGCATGACATCAACTTTTCCCCTATAGGACAAGATAGATGATAGGGTATTTCTCCCATGATCCTACATGTGAAATAAACTTGCACAAGAAAATATAGTGTCAGCCCTGTATCATGGGTGATCTCATCTATATGCTAAAAATGACCCATTCATATATGCGAATCAAATCCATATATAGATAAATATTAAGGTAACGAAGTCTGAATTGTTTTTTATTATCATAGAATATGTGGTGACACACAAACCATATATCTCAAGACCAGTCATGAAATGAAATTTTCCCCTCTTCCCCACACTTGGGTCAGACCTGAATAGGGAACCCCCTTAAATTTATGTGGGGTGAACATCATTACCGAAATCTAAGAAAATACAACTTCAAATGCACACTTTTGTTCTTAGGAACCCCCTTTTCCACAATCCATAGTCCAGGTCCTGAACGTTATAGATCCCTATAATAATCTAAGATCATCAAAAATAGATAGTTGGTGTTTTACAGAAACCTTTCTTTTGAAAGGAACACAATTCCCCAACGACATTGCATGCGCTACCCAAAAATGGGTCTTTCATGCAAATGAAAATTAATTCTCAGGAGATGCTTCTCTTACCTCCATACACCACTATGATTTTTATGTCCTAACTCTCTCCCTGGTTTCAGAAACCACGAGGACTATAGTTTAAACCTTTTCTCCCCATATATGCATGAAAATAATAAAGGATTCCTAGTCAAATTACCATGAAAAAGAATCGAAAATGTATCCCCTCAGTCGAAGGAAAATGACTTTAAACAATGAGTCTCAAATGTCATGTCTGTATGACATTAAACTGTAGCATGCATTAACAATCTTTTTCCTAGGAAAAATATGTGTAGGAGTTGTTTTTCATTCACGATCTTCATTGATAAAAATGTCCTTATACTATTTATACACCACTCCTTTGACAATACACACCTATTGGTTTTGAGATGTCCAAATTTACATTAAATTACATGGACATAGAAAATGGAAGGCTAGTGTCTTACACACAGCATTGTTTCACTATGCACATAATTCCTCGATGGCTCTTTATAAGTTTTCCTCAAGAAATTCCTATAAACTATATGAAAAGTCAAACTCAAGAGAGTATTTTCATGCTTCAATATGCACAATGGATTCCATGGATTATATCTATGTACTATATCCAGATACCACAAAATCTGGTTGAAGAAAGATACCTCATCAAAGTAAGAAGAATATCGAGACATCCTCAGTTAATGAACCTTAAATTGCTTCCCCATCCTAAGAAATCTCAATCAAATATATTTAACCTAAAATATTAGTCTTGGTTAAATATATTCAACCTAAAAAATAATCCACGATCAAATTTATTCAACCAAAACATCATTAATGATAGTCTAGTTTTCTAGACACTACCCATGAAAAGAAAACAAAACTCATTAGGATCAAATCCCAAAAAGGGAACCATGGATAAAAGTTGAGTACCGTCTCTCAAAACATATGCTACATACGGTTTAGGAAAAATTTCGACCAATCAAAAATTAAAGAGACACACATCTTGTTAGTTCGAAAACCCAAAAAGGGATTCCTAAACAAAATTCAAGTTATACTTTCTAATCCTGTATCATAACAGACATAGTAAAAAATTAGGGATACAATATAAAAACTAATAAATCTTTTAGGGTCTTTTATGTGACACTAGAAATAGTTAATATATGCTCGCTGAGTCCCTTATATCATGTACAAATTAGAGCATGTTTTGGTGTTTTTCATTTTATTATCCCAGATCATTAGTCAAATGTGTATTTGGATAAATATTTTCATTCAAATGTAGTCAATTAAGAATAATTGAAATTGTAGGAAGGGATGAATGAGAATGAATTATATAGAAAAAGAAATTTATTCTAGTAAATGAAAATGGGGGGACATCCACAATCCTGAGTCTCACCTCGATGATAGAGTAAATAGAAAATGTGGCATAAGATAATGAAAAATATTACAATGATGCTCGATTATCTATTTCTAGTAGATCGATAACTCTTTGATTGGGGCCATCATATTCTTATTATATATCAATCCTTTGTGTAGATTCTGTTTTAAACACGGTGAGTACTGGCTTCATAATGGCTTTGAGATGTCATACCTTCTATTTTATAGATTAAAAATTTACACATGTTGAAGTTAATTGCGCATTTATCGTGAAAACATGATCCAATAACTCTCCTACATATTTTTTTGGAAATTTCTTGCTCATAATCATTTTCTACCTTGGTCGTTAAGTGGTGCAACTCTTCAGTTTTATCCCGAAAGGACTTTCTTTTGTGATTCAAAGCATTGATCAAAGCCAGACTACCTTCATGAGTAGTTATATCATCCCAATCTAATTTAATTTGGTACATCGGGTGGTGTAGGTGTCAGTAGTCAAATCCTTTAGAACCCAAGATGATAAATAGCCTCTAGAGGGTGTCATCCTCATCAGAAAATCCCAGAATAGAAGTTTCTGTGGAAAGAGTACATTTTTGAATCTACACCCATCTTCGCATGATTTTATGTCTCTTGAAAGTATTTGAAACCAAGTTTTCACCCCCACTGAAATAGGTATGTAGTCATGGAATGACAATACGACAGACAATGTTGCCCTAGTCTGGGTTAAGCAAGTGGGGGGAACTCCCTGTACTGTAGATAGTTTGATATCTAGAACTAATATTAGGGGGTTGAGTGTGACTTCAAAGATTCATAATGACGTTCCTCTTAGGTTGGATTTGGTAGAACCATAGACATGAGATAGGGGGTCTGATTCAATCTCCATGGATATTAGTTGCATCGAATAATTCCCCCTGAATGCATGAATCAATGGATGGAGCACCTTCTTGTAATAGGAATAGAGGTTATCAATACATTTGGAACATTTGAAATGATTTTGGAAGAAGTAAAGGGCCTTTTCACCCATCGGACTAGTCTAATATTTATTCCATTAGAGTAACTAGCCACCCATGGTTTGGCATTCTACTGTGATGAATGATTAGAGGTCTCTATGATAGGAATAAAGACTTTCATACTAGAGTCCACCCCATCACCTTCAAACATAGTTGGCGAAGGATTACTAGATGATATTCCCCCTTTAATTGGGTGATTAGGGGTAATGTTACTAACTAGAAACATTAAAATTGTATAGCAAAACAATAATGAGTATAACATTAATAGATAGTTATTCTATCTACATGAGGGGTTAAGATTCAGTCCTAAAGCACGATGATAAAAGAACACACTTCTAATGAACCCCGCCAATAATTTATTAATACCCTATAAGGTACGAGGTAAAGCATAATGATAAAATAATAAAAGTCACTCAACAATTCAATTATGTTGTCAGCACTTATAGACTTGGGACGAATAGTAGTGATGTTGAGTAGAGCCAGATAGATATCTGAATGAGGATCCTTCATGATATGTCTATATTCATACAGGGGAAGTGCTCTGCTATGCATCCATGTTATATTTGAAATGCACTGGTATGATGATGTGGGGGCCTTCCTTCCAAGATCTACCCTAACATTTTATAAATACGAGAAATGATAGGGATGAAAAAATTAATTGAATGTCCCTATGCTAATATAGTTGACATCATTAATGTAAAAATATAGATGCTTGTGTAAACATCATTGGAAGGTAAGAGTCACCCGCTTTAGAACATGACAATGAAACTAGACAATCCATCTTCATGAGATACATCTGTATGAACCTCATAACCCTAGTGGGTGTATTGACCAGCCTCGAGGGAACACATTACGAGCTAGGGATAAACTGTTATTGTTGATTTAGATGTGTTCAACAAGGGCTAACATTCAAGAGAAACCCACTCAATTGTTGGGAAAACCCTATCCATGCCTTGAATGAAATGAGTGAGCACGCATGAAGGGGTTGACCAATCAATATATCAACCAAAACTAGAAAATCCCTCTCTAATTGATATACTTGTCCAATATTCTACCTTATATTGGCCATGGGTAAGAATTCATCATATATATCGCCAAGAATGGGAAGTCCCCTGATCTAGTAAATATCCCACAAACTAATCACCACTTCACCATGGGACACGTGAAGGGTTTTAGTACTTGAACACCAGTGTAAGAGTAATTTAGGTAGTATCTTGATCAGTAAATAAATAGAGAATGGGGATACCCACATTACTTGTTATAGGTTCATAGCTTCCAATAGTGAAAAGTCTTCCATTTAGTTATTATGAACCCAAAATACCCAAGACCACTCATCTGGAATGAAACAACCAGACCATATAACCCGTTTGGAGCTCCATCGTCGACTAGGATTATTTCATGAAAGATTGAAAATAGAAGAATATTCATGAAAAACTAAATTGAGAGATATAGTACAGTGGTTTCTATTGATCTATGTTCACATAGATCCATTCAAAACAAATATAATATCTTGGTTCAAAGTAGTTCTAATCTCCCCATGTTAGAAATATTTTCCAAGTTATACTCTTGAGATATCTCAAGAAATAATAACAAAGATAGTCCGATCAACCGGTGGTAGGGGTCTCATCCTAGAGACTGTAGTTATAAAGTAGAAATAGACTAGAAAATGGGTAGGACCTGAGCTCATGTGATATAATATCCTCAGGAGTACTCTCTTGAGGAGAAACATATTACTGAAGACAGAATCCAATGTTCTCAATCTTAGGTTCCCTACTTCTCGTTACATCCATTGAGATGATAAGAAGATACACTATTTTTCTGCAAGGGTTAGGAAAATTTAGTCCAAAAAACATGTAAATTGACTAAATGTTGTTCACATACTAAATTCATTTGAATAGTCCACATAAGGCGTCATGTGTGAAATGATAGTTTGTAGAAGGAATCATCCACGAACTAACCATTTGTAGAAGCTCACAATGAGTTTCCCCAAGAAGAATTGTCTAGGGAATCGATGGTTCACGCAATAGAAAACAGCATAGAAAGAGTCACTATATGGAAGCATGAACACATTGTTTTAAGAGAAATATGTTTAGTTCAAGAATGAAAGTTCTAGTTTACACACAAAGGGTGTCCTCAAGAGATATGATTTATGAAGTCTAATAGGCCAAGAGAACCAAGAGAGCACTTAAGTCACCAAAAAATTGGTAAAATAAAAATGATTTGGGCCCACCTTACATAGTTGTGGTCCCTCCTATGGGTATACCCCTATACTGCAAACCTACTTATGGAAGGACAACTTTCTATGTCAGAATATTCCCCTATTTATCTAGTCTAGACCCATTCTAATGGAGGGAATCTGTTGGGTCTTGAAAATTTGGAAAAGGGGAATTTAAATACTCCCCTAAATTTGGAAATGGATGAAAAATGAATTGAGTGAATATTTGAAGAATAATTTTTCAAAGAAGTAAAATTGGAAAAGGAAAATGGTGGACCCTGAAGGAAAAAACAACCGTCATGGACCACCATTCCACATGGTAGTCCGCGTTGCATACCATCCATGAAAAATGGTTCACGAGATATAGAAGATTGCATTATTCCCCTATTAAGGATGTTTTTTTTTGCAATACAGAGGTGGAGAAACTCTCCCAATATATCATTTTCACTGACTCAAATGTTTCATGGATGAGGAAAAGTGAATGGAATCATGTAAATGTTGTCATTCATGGTATTGAGGAGGTGATTTGCATCTCTGCAGACCACAACCCTCATGAGCCTCTATTGACCGAGTCATTACAAGCTAGGTTATTCAAACTTGGTCTTCTAAAAATGGTGACATGCAATCCATCGATCTTGCTCCGCCACCCCTCTATAATAATTCCCCAAGGGGAACTAAGAGATTATGAGAATTTTAGAGTGTGGGAGAGAGTAATTTTAGAGACGATCGACCAACGATGGCATGAAAGAAGAATTGTATCGCAAATATAGAGTTTCATAATGATTCTTTATAGGTATAGCTCACTGCGTACCATAAAAGAATAAAATATAATAATAATTGGTTAAATGTGGTCCCAACTTCCTTTGTTGATGAATTTCCCATGATGTAAAGAACCAATTACCCTTCTTCAAATTGGGGCCTTGTGTAGAGAAATACTACATGGTAGGAACCCTACTCCACCTATAAAAGTACTATGTTGAAGGAAACCAACCCTACGTACCACCATAGTATGTAACTAGAATTTATATTCGTGTACCACTAAGGTATGTGGCTCGATCTCATCCTTGTGTATCAAAGCGGTATAGGGGAGGAACATGTTTCCATGTAACAAAATGGTACATGAACCTAATCCTTTCCCACATACCACTACGGTACATGGAGGACCCCCTCACCTATATATAAATACACTATGTGAGAGAAACCACTTCACGCATGAGAAAACGGTATGCAGAATGGGGTATTCTAAGGCATTCGACCATATGAATTTGATCATTTCCTTCCATTTCCATCACATAAATGATAGATCCTATGCATACCATTCCAATGGAACTACAACAAAGCCTCTTTCAAAGCCATCGAACCCATATGATAAAACCACTAGGCTCATTAGCATTCCCTTTATGATTTTACATACCCATTATAAGTGGATTCATGTTGGTAATCCTTGTAACAGTTTGAACCCCCAGAATATCCCTAAGTTTACATTCCCATGGTAACATGGGGTCCAACCATGTGATATGGATGTGAACCTACCCATTCTAAGAATTAAATGTAATAACTGGGTGTTACCTTCCATGATAGCTGGTTATAAAAAATGAGATCATGCTTGAATTTCCATTTGATGTGGAATGATGATTATCCCCTTTTTTAAAACTATTATCAGGGTATCCCTCTTGGAGAAATAATACATTGATGGTAGGAGGTGTTCCTCTCATCACTGCCTCATCCACTATCATTCTACTCCTTTTCCATCAGTGGAGATGTAAAGATGTATAGATTGTTGAATCTTCCATATCTTATTGTTTCCCACATGGATAATGACTCATGAGGGATTATAAGCTAGTCATGATCCAACATCCACACAATACAAAAATGGTCCTATCCTAGGTGTAAGCCCCAAAATCATTGAACTATGAGAAATCTGATTCCCACCATAACTAGGATATGTTGGAAGCATTCCTTTGGCCTAGGATCCTTTCCATTGCATCCATGAAATGAGAAATTATGCCCTCACGGATGGGCCTACTCCTATGTTCATGCCCCACTCAATGAACTATGAGAACTATGATTCCTTCCCTAAATAGGACACATAGGATGCATGTACATGGATCAAGATGAAAATGTATCATTTTCAAATTTTAACCCCAATAATGACCCCCAATTCATTAAGGCCTCCTTCATGGTATAATTCCCATCTCTAACTCAAAAGGGACTTCTTCCACCAATATAAGATCCAAATCATGCCTCATTTATGGGTATAATCCATGATTAATCAACATCTTATCAAACTACAAGGTCTTTTATTCTTAAATAACTATGATACATTAGAAACCTTACCATGGTCCAAAAAAATCATTGAAAATCACCCTAATGTTTTGTCGGTCATATCCCCCGTAGGTCCATCCTCCCCCTAAAGACTACAATGCTACCAGGTACCTTGGCCCGCCTCAGAGTAAGCCTCATATCAAATCATGACTAGCCATAATAATCCTATAAATCCTTGATACATGATGATAAATTGCATGGATTTATCCCCATCACACGAACCTAAAAGGTGATGTGTCCAGTTATGTGGCACTGATCTATGTTTGCTATGATTACTCTCACGAGGATATGAAAGAAGCCCATATTATGTTTCAACCACAACATTAGAATAATTATCTTCCTCCCTAGATGATGGTAAAGTCTAGGGTACCTCATCACTTGGCTCAAGCCCACCTTGTCTTAGTAAATAATGAAGGAATTCATAATCTATTCACAAAAGGGTAATATTGATGAAAAACCTCAAATACATACAAATATTTTTCATTAATGAAGAACCTAAGTTTTATATAAATGATTCTAGACCCATGAATATTTATTATTAATCCTATATCATAGGGGTAATATATAGAAATATCCTTTGGAAATAACAAAAGATTCACAAACATAAGAAAACTGGATAAATCTAGAAGAGTGTCCGGGAATAGAAAATAACCCCCCCCCCCCAAGGGTGTGATGATCCCAAGTTCCCATCCTCTCAACCCATGTGAGTACTTAAGTGTCATTTTCCAAATAATCATCCAATGAGCTCCTACCATTGGAGATCTGGTCAATGAATCATGTATAATCAGATTTTTGGTTGTTTCTTACTCTATAAATAAACCTGCTGGAGACCATCTGAGGATGTTGTACCCAACTTGGAGTGATTAAACAGACACTTAACCCCCTTGAATCACCCACCAGTACCACTCAACTGTGAAACATCCTTCTTAATATAAAAAGGATATACCACCTCAATCTGTAATGGACTATTTCCCTACTTGGGTATAGCGATGCACCTCAGGTCAAAACAATATGATAAAAAGTATATTATTATAATTTTACAACGATAAAATGACACATACCTTATTTCCATAATGACCATTAAAAATTGAAATGTTACTCATGGGTACGTAAGACATACCAACTACATTATTGTAACATAATTCCTTTTTCATATCCATATTTAATTGATAGATTTAAAACCATAATTGAAGTAAAAAAATTTAAATATTTTAGGATTATTATTTTGGATATGATAAACTAATGACCAATTTGACTATTGAAAGAATAAAAAATTAATTTTGGACTCAAGTACCAAAAAGTGTAAAAAACGTTCGATGTAAAATTAAATATTTAAGTAATTATTTTAACATGGTATTAAGTGATATACAAGGAATAATAAACATGAAAAGTTCTATAAAGGTAAATAACTAATACAAATTTATTATTTTGGAATAAATTGAAATACATGGAAAATCATACTCATGGTAAGGGAATTCATATCAACCTCTTTTCATTGAGTTATATTTTTGATGTTATACACCCATATTATTTAATGAGATGTATATAGAACCCATTTGAATTATCATTTCATGAATTTATTCATTATTATGTTATTTATTGTTTTTTAAATGTTCTTCTTTCATGGTAATTATGAATCAAATATATCACTGCGGTATGTGACATTTTTATTTAAAAATCACTTTTTAAATGTTTAATGATTTAATTTCAAAATATTTACCCCCTTGTAAATATTATAAATATAAGGTTGTACAACCATTTATATATGTATAAAATCATTATTAAATATATTTTATTTATTTTATTAAATTCATTCAAAGGGTTTAAAAAGAAATAATTTTATGTGTTTTATATAGAATGTTTTGACAAACAACAGAATAAATGTTCTCTTCTTAACAAACATGTCGACATTGATTTTTCTACTTCTATGTACATTATTTTATTTTTATATTAATTTTAAATATAAAAATAATTCATATATGATAAAAGTTATTTATCTTTTTTGGGTATTTGGGAATTGAATTTTTTCTAATGAAAATAGTGTTCTGTAATTGGAAATAGGTATTTATTAAAAAAAATGTTATTTTTTATGAATGTGTTTTTCATTTGGGAATAAATGAGTTTTAAAAGGGTTTTATGATGAAGGTTTGTATTCATGAAATTCTAATAGAGAATTAAATTAAATAGGTGATCCCAATATAAGTTATATGATGTTTTGTTCCGCATTATAGCTCATGATAAATGTGTGATCTTGATACAATGTATACAAAGGGTTGTTCCCCATTGTAGTCACGGGTGAGTACAATATAATTTACATGAAGTGTGCTCCCCATTATAGATCTCTAATGTGTTGGGTATTAAAAATATTCGAAGTCATCCACTTGGTTATCCCTATTGAAATTGTTTTTAAAGGGTTTTATTTATATGATTATCTATATCACATAAAGGAGTTTTAATTTCTTGATATTGTTTTTATGGATTTTATTTGACTAAAAAATGTGTTATTTTTTATTTTTAAAATGTTATATCCTTAATGAACATTGATTTTATAAGTAAATATTTTATTATTTTTCATGTTTTTACTAAACTAATGTTTTATTATCTTTTTCTACCCCTTACTAAGATTTTTTTCCTCATCAAATGTTTATTTTTTAAATAGTATATAAGGATGGGTAAGAGAAAGGAGGATTCAAGTTGAAAGTTGTAAAGTCTTATCATTAAGGAATACAAAATTTAATTTAAAATGGTTTTTTAGTGAAAAAATTAATAATATGTATAAGTGTCCACTTTTATTGTATAGTTTTACTATGTATGATTTTTTCTGGTTCTCTAAAACTAAAAACCTAAAAGATCATTGAGAATAGAAACTGATATCTATTTTTAAAATAAATATAATTTGAATTGTTTATGGATGGCTCCTAATAGTTGGTATCTGAGATGGGTTTAGATAAATTTGGAAATTAATATGTTTTCTTAATATTTATGGATATCATCATGCGTTTATAATTCATAGTTTGATCTTATGATCAATGTCATAGAAACCCCTTTTGTGGCTTTAATTTTTGATATTTTTTAGTGACTAACGGTATTTTCTGAGTTATTATGTTTTAGGAAATTATTATTATTTCATTATGGGATGAAAAAAATGGTATGAGATACAATTTGAGGTTAAAAAAATTTAATGTAATTTTTTTGGATGGTTTTTGACATTTTTTATATTTTATAATGAGTATAATATTATAATAATCTATAACTGATGATGCATATGATGGGTGAAAACTATCTACATCCGTAAAAACAACATAAATTTAACCCACAAAAAAAGAGAGACAAGAGTGCATCACCTACCACTATCATATATGAAGTCATGATTAGTATGGAATTTTCTTTTTAGTTATTAAAATTCATGGATTTAGAATACAATGATTCAGGTAACATATTTTTAATTGAATATATTTCCATAAGATTAGAAAATGGTTTGGTGATTATGGATTAATATTATTTTGGAAGACATTTAATAATTGGGTAATACTGAATGATTAAGGTAAATATAATATTATGTTAATTTTTTGGGGAATAAAGGTTGAATTATATTTTTCATGCATATATGATTTCATTGTTCCGTAATTGTGTTTTAAATAAATGAGTATCAGATTTTGGAGATTATAATATTTCATCATATATATTTTGAGTGATAATTTAATGTTTATTAATGTTATTTGAAGATAACCAATAAATTTTATATTGGGAGATTAAGTAGGAAAATACTTTTGAATTTTTGTATTTCAGTCTTTGTATAGACATTTTTTGGAAATTTTAGGGACAGTTATGTTTTGAATGATCTATGCTGGAATTAGGGTATTAAATTTTTATTTTTGATATTAGATTATTTTTTTTAATTATAACGGTTTATTAAATTTTTTGAATTAATTTATCTAATACTAACCACATTAGTTTTGACAATTCCTAACGAAAGTGGTAATAGAATCTTTTCTATTTATTTTTTGATTCATTGAATTTTATTCTAGAGCATAAATAATTAATAAAATTCATACCTATCATTTTTATAAATGGATGAATTTATAGGTGAAATTGATTAAAGGATAAAATTATTCTTTTCATGTAAGTATATATCCTTTAATTTTTTTGTGTAGATGGTATATGAATTCCTCAACTTTAGGAAACTTATTTTGACAAATAAAATTATTCATCAAATGTTTATACTATTAGATCAATGATCTTTTAATATATCATAGATTTACTATTTTATGATGATTAACAATTTAATGAACATGTTATCTATCAATATCCATTATAAAATGATAGTTATATTTCTATTCAATTTCTAGGTTTTCTTAAATGGAAACTTAGTATGTGTTATCTCAAGTGACCTTCTTACTTCCCTTTCATTTTAAAGTGGATGTTTTATTGACCCATATTCCAATGTGGGATTTTAAGAAAGGAATTTTGAAATTTCATGCCATAGTTATTGAGATCAAATTCAAAATTACAAGGAATATATTTCAAAATGGGGGTGATAATGTAACATCTCAAGATATTAAAAGTAAACAATATGTTCAATAACCTACATGATACGCCACATCATAATTAATTGAACCACTAAATGTTATTATTTAGATGTTATCTTTATAACCTAAAAATTTGAATGGAGGGTATAAATAAGAATAACAATATTATTTATAAACATGTATATAAAATGTTTTTACATTAATCCAACAAAATTTATGTGAATAGGGTAAGAATAATATCATATTTATTTCATATGAGACACACTTTTATAAAAAATGAATTTTTTGTAACCTTTTAATCGCATACATGTTTTAAAACTAAACTTTCACACAATTATAATATTTTTTTAAAAATAGTCTTCATTTTTAGTGATAAATATCAATATTTTATTTTGACTAATTATTTTTATTTTTTTCATATGTTTCATTTTTAAGGAATATGGAAAAATAATTCATTTTAATTGAAACTAAATTTTAATCTATGTAATTTATAATGTAATATTTTATAATATATAGGTTCTATATTAAAATAAAATTCAAAAATAAATATATAAAATTTATTTCATTAGAATAAACTTCACATAAAAATTTATTATAAAAGCTTCACACATTTGAGCATGTTTACTTTGGAAACTCATTTTTTGTCTCATGTATTGGATTAATTTTAAACTATTTTTAAAAATTAATTTACAATTATTTTATGAAGAGTGGATTTATTTTTTTATTTTGAAGGAATAAATTTATTAAATATTTCTCTTTAATTTTTGGTCAATATGAATCGTAAAATTTTTAAATTAATATTACAATGGTAAAGGCTAAATAAGAAAAAAAATCGAGTAAAAAAGAATAAAAATAATATGATAAAGATTATACAGTGACCCTAAAAAGCCTCTAAATATATTTTTTGATACAATTTCATCCATAATAACAAAAATATTTAATAAGAGTCCTTTTATTTCTATTTATAAGTGATTATGACATTTATAAAATTTAATTTATTGAAACGATAACTATATCACAATCGTATTTTTAATAAAAAAATATTTTTAATAAAAAAAATTCCAAATATTATATTAAAATATATTTCATAATTTGAAACATAAATTCATATATTTATCATGTTAATTTTTTATATTTTTTTATTGAAGAAATAATCACCTTAAATTCTAACATAATAGTGATGCATTAATAATTTAATTAATCTAAATATTAAAAAAATGTTATTACGAGTATAAAATAAATATATTTTTATATAATTAATGTGATTAATGAATATTACATATTAAATTGACATTATAGGTGTGTATTAATTTTTTTATGATGTTATATTGTTTTATGGATATTTTGAAAGTCAACGTAATTAATGGACATAAAATTGACAATAATGATATTTTTAAAACAAAATATTTTATTAAATTATATAAAATTAATAAAAATTAGAAAATTTCAAAAATTATTATAATAATGTTAAAAATGTCATATATGATTCATTTATGGGTCGTTTGGCAGTTTATTGTAACTATATTAACCCTTAAAAATTAAAATATCAATGTCGTTACACTAAGAGTTAAGGGTGTTAAATAGAAGTCAAAAATAAATGAAAAGGGTAATAAAATGACCAAAATTTATCCAAATATTATTTTATGAGATTATTTATACCCATTCGAATCCTATATTACAAATAAACCAGTTTGTAGACATTTAGAATAGAAAATTAATTTATATTATTTTAATATTTTGATAAATTCTATGAGTTCCCCTCCCGTCTCTTATAAAAGAAAACATCTTATTAATTTAAATTCACACATAAAACCCCATTTTTTTCAAATATATTAAAAAATACATTACAATAATTCCTCCCCACATTTTATAGGCCTTATTTTATGAAAAGAACACACATTAGTAGTGTTAAGGTTTTAATCAAATTAAACTATCCAATTAAGAGGTATCTTTTTTAATCAGTTGTATCTATTTTATTTATTCTTACACTTCTTCAAAATAATTTTTAAAAATATGAAAATTATAATTTAATTATCCCCATATACATAGATGTTATTATAATATTGGAATTACCTATATCTTTCTACACTTCTATCAAATGGGAAATTAATGAATCATTCGTATCTATGGAAGACTAATGTATCCTAAAACAATGTAATTCATATTCCATAAACATCTCTAATGACCAGTTATAATGATGGAATTAATGTTTAAATATGATAATAATGACTTAATTGTCATTATTAAAAGTTTTTATATAATTTTTTTTCTTAAATTTCCATACACATAAAAATGATAACGTTATGCATGCATACGAAGTGGTGTGAATCGTTCTTAATAACAAATCACATGGATGATATATATAAATATATAAAAAAGATTTATATGATTATAATAATAATATTATCATTCTATAATAAAAAAATAAATCTGACCTTATTTTCATAATGATCTTTAATTCATTGAAGCATTTTCCATGTATATGTATGACCTACTATCTCCATGATTGTCACATATTTCATTTTTCATATCCATATTTAGTGGTCAAACACAAAAGAATAATTTATATATAAAAATAAATATTATATCATTATTATTATTCTATTGATTATTGAATAATCAAATCTTTTATTATCTACATTATACAAAATTAATTTTTGATTCAAGTACTGAATAACCTAAAAAACATCCAACGTAAACAGAAATAATTATGTAATTTTTGTTACATGGTAATAAGTGATATAAATGGAATAAAAAACATGAAAAAGGCTCCCAATAATTTAAATACATAATTTATTTTTATTATTATGGAATATAATGACAAACATGATAAATCTGACTCATTGTAAAGGACTTTGTCTCAGTATCCATCCATTTTGGCATATTTTGGTGTTATACACCCACCTTCTTCTATTATGTCTATATACAGACCCCTTAATATATCATATACTGAATTTATTTATTATCATATTATTTAGTGTGTTTTTAAATTTTATTCCTTCGTGGAGATTATGGTTCAAATATTTCAACGTGGAATGTATGCTTTGATTTAAAAATATCTTTATAAATATTTAACTGTTTAATTTCAAAATATTTTAGACCACATAAATATTCATGATATTATTTTATATTATAATTTAAATAGACCTAAAGTGATTATAAATGAAATTTTATTTATATTTTTAATTCAATTAAAAGGGTATTAAAATAAATATTTTAATGCATTTTATACAAAAAAATTCGAATAATTATAAAAGGAATGTTCAATTATTTAGGTGCACAATAGTAACGAATTTTCCTCCATGGGGTAAAATATTTTATTTATATATTCCATTATAAGATTAATTTTTTTATAAATGAGAATCAATATTCCCATTTTTTTATTTTGTAATTGAAAATTGGTTTTTAATGGAATGGTTTTTTTGGTTTCGAAATTGGGTTTTAATATAAAATGGTATTTTTATATGAATGTGCTTATTAGATTGGATTAAAATAGTTTTTGAAATGTTTTAATAATGAATTTATTATATTCCATAAATTTTAAAAGAGATTTATATGAATCATCTAAGAACATTATGTCATATACAATGTGTTGAACGCAATTATATCTCATGAGAAAATAGTAAGTCTGATATAGCTTATATCGAGGGTTGAGCCAGATTTTAGCTAATGGGTGATCATGCTATTGCATATATAAAGGTAGATCCCAAATGTAGAACTACAATGCACTTGGTAATAGAAATATTGGATGTTAGTTTTATGGTTATTAAATTTGAAAGGGATTTGAATTTTTTTATGTATATAATTCTATGAGACACTTAATGGAGTTATAATTTGTATCTTTGGGGTTTAACAATTTTATTTTACCAAAAACCATGATTATTTTTTATTTCAAAATTTATTAATATCAATGAATTATAATGTTAATGGTAAACATTATAAGAGTTTCCATGTTTTTACTAAAATAATTGTTTTCTTTCTTTTTATATCCATTACTGATATTTTTGTGGGCATCCAATGTTTCTAAAAAAAATCACATAGTATAAGGATGGGTATGAAAAAGTATGAAGTCATGTTTTAATTAGAGGTTATTTTTCATGAAAATAAAACATGTTTAATTATAAAAATGCTTCCTTTGGTTAAAAAATGGATACTGAGTATACGTTTCCCCTTATAATGTATGGGTTTAATTTGTAATATTATGTCATAATTCTCTAAAACTCTAAACCTAAAAGATCTTTGGGGAAATAAATTTATTTTTTTAGAATAAAATTAATATGTAATTTTTAATTCAAGGTCCTTACAATGGAAATATGATATTTTAATCACCCTTGACCTATATGGAATCCCACCTTTTTATTACATAACTTTTCATTACATTTTACAAATAGAGGATCTTTAAAGTCTAGTGTCTTGGAAATGAGGAACATAATACATGAAAACAACATAAAACATTTTTCTAAACCACTCTTAAGGATTCATAATAGGTAAATACTATTTAAAATTTCTGAATCTCATATCCTAGAGATATACATCAAAGAAAATGGGGATCATAAGGCTCAGTAAGGAAGACAAGTGAAACAGTTGACTTGTGATCTTGAGCAATATTAATAAGAACATGATAAAAGTCTTAAAGGCATGAGCAATGGAAGAATATGAATATCATGATACAAATAACATGAATAATAACATGAATATTTGGATACAAATTTTCATTTATACATTCCTGAACATATCCCCATGTTTTATCCCTGAGGTGTCATAAAAATTACCAATGTTTTTCACCAAGGTATTGTGAAACTTGTCATATCTAGAGATTAATTCTTTACCCAATGCATTGGAGAGCTATCAGGTCGCACCCTTAATATGTCTTTACTTTCATGTGATCCACATATATCATAATCAAACATTTCATAAATAACTCATAGAGAATAAAATAAATGGGTTTCATTTCAAAATCATGATGTTTTAATAGTTCTTAAAAATAAGATCATTATATCATTTATAACCAATGCAAAAGGAATGAGGGTAAAATGTATGTCCATTACAGAATAAAATATATAATTTTTATATATTTATGAACACCCATAGAAATGAAATAGGTCTGGGTATTCACATAAATAAACAAGGTAATTTCTTGAGAAAATGAGATAGAAATTTTGAGAGGAAATTTCTGCAGCATAATAGCTATATAACATGGTTTTAGAAAATAATAAAAAGAGAGGGTAAAAGGGTAAAACACTCATATAAACTCATAATGCAACATAAATACATAATAACATGGAGATAAAAACATGGTATGGATATTTTAATGACATGCCACAAGAAAAGGAAACTTGAAAGGAAAGAGAAGATGTGATTTTTTTATGAGAAATTTGGCAGCCTAACGGCGTCACTTAAAAATTAAGAAAACAAATTGATGAGAGTAGAAAGGGTATCTCAACATTTAGAAATGAAATGGACAGTAATGAGAACATATAATAACATTCCCTCAACATAAATGGATTGGAACTAGAAGACACAACATAATGGAATTCATGACTTAAAAGAGGAGGGTAAAAGGATCCCTTACATTGAAGAGTAACTTTGAAAGATTGAAATTCGGGACCTTGGAAGGCTTGAGGGAACCTTGGGAGGACTCCTTGGGAGGTAAGGAGACCATAACTTCGTTGAGGAAGATTTTGGAATGAAATTAATGAGGGAAATGTCTTCGTATTTATAGGAAAAGTGAGTGAATAAATTATTAATTTCCAAGGGACACCTCATCGGTGGTATTTGAAAAACCATGGGCTTTCCCATGGTATTGTCCCATGGTATTGGAAACTTGGGACACCTAATAGAATATATAACTGTTCATAAGTCAACCAGAAATCTTACATCATCATTAAATCATTAATGATGTCATTAAACACCCGAAACTCAGAAATGCATTTTTACTATTCACTGATAATTCAACTGTTTCAGAAAAATCCCAAAAATTCAACCTAACTTAATATCGATTATCTTAATTCAAAAATAATGTCCAATTTATGAAAATAATTTTATAAGTTATTTTAATATAATTTTTAAATAAAATCATTATTTATTCCAACAATACATCTTTAAAACTATAACTCATTTTATAACACCTAAAAAAAGTAATCAAGGTCACATTAAAATATTGTATACCTATAAGATAATAAAGTAACAATTTATGATTAAATTTTAGGAAAATAAATTTCAATTTTAAATTATTATATTATTAATAAAACTTTAAATAAAATATTTATGGCGTATAAAAATACCAAAACTTAAACTATTATCATTTTTTCACTTTTATGATGTCTAAAATATATTTATACATTCATGGGTGAAGTTTATTTTTTTTTGGTCAAATTACAATTAATTACTATTAATATGGGTATGTTACTATTCTACATTACTATTCACTAAAAACCAAATTGATCTTATTAGACTCTAAATTTCACACTGATCACAACTGTAGAAGGCTGACTGAATGGCCCGAAGGCCTTAATTTTTATTTATTTTAAGATAAACCCCCCTTTTAAGGAGAAAGGGGGAAACCTCACATGAATTCATATAGAAATATACATAAACATTACTTGATCCAAAAACAAGACTACTAAAAATTCCCCACCCCAGCATCAACCTCGTTATGTAAATCCTTTATCCAAGCATGGCTACTCACCAAGCTGTCCCATGCAAAAAAAACATGGGTCGGGTACCGATGGCGAGGCTGTACCCACTAAATCTTCCAAATCCGAGAGCCATACATAGAGAAATCTACCTGCTCTGAATCCAAATATGAAGCATTTACTAGTAGATAGTCTGGACGAAGAAATCATCAAAAATACAAACCCTCAAATTCAATAATGGCAAATCATGAATCCAGCCATTTCCAACGGTTTCAGCAGAAGTCCATTCCAGTCAGAAAACATCATCTTTCCAACACTTTTGAAAGACTCCACCCATGAAACCAAAAACCCAGAACAGCCTACTCCGAAAAAAACCAGAGAACCAAAGTACCTCCATCTTAGGGTGAAACTCCACCGCCTCCAGCTCTCAAAGACAACACCAAAAAATTTCACAAACAAACAGTAATCTAAAACCTCTATATTTCAAGATAAAATCAACCATAACAAAGAAAATCTCAAGGAAACATCCCTCAACTGTCTTTTCCACTACTAGGAAATGCATCTTCCGAAGCCTGACCCCATTTCGCAAGCAAAATTGAACAGAATTTATCCGCACCCAAAACCAAATCACGATAATCAGAAAAAAATAGAAAGAAAAAACATCACCATGAAGATGGATCCCGAATACCAAACCATGCCAGTAAAAATATTTTACAAACCAAAATAAAATCTCGTCGCCACTGTCACGATCACTCCTGGATACCACAACGATCACCCCGTGCACACCGATCTGAAAAAGAAGTTGTCGCGACGACTCTCAGACAGAAGATGTTGGGTCATCAGCCGCAGTCTTTGCTGCGCCTCCATATGAGGAAAGGCTAGAAAAAGGTGGGAAATGTGGCCGAGCCCACGAAGTCACCACGACACCTCCACTGAGATAAGATCCACCTAAGAGTAAGTTGTTCTATGGTGATAGAATCATGGGGTGGGTCAGACAACATTTCCGGAGTGGTGATTTCTATTAGCTTGAACTTCACCATTAGGAAATTCCTTTCAAGCTTCATACGTTGAAGTTCGGCTTGGGCTTGGTCCGGAGCAAAGCCCAGTGATGTTACCTCCTTCCCAACCTCCGACAGATGGGCTTCATATTGCTCGAGACTACTGGATGAGGCCATTCAATCTTTTTTCTATATTAATTAACCAATATAACCATATTTATAAAAACACGACGTTAAGATAATAGTTTCCAATGGTCATATTGACCAACAGTCATATAACAGTCGAAACCCAACAGTCTCATTTTAATTATACCCACTTAATTAATTAATGGATATAGTTTTCTTGAGTATAAAATAAAATAACACACAAAATTAGGAAACAAATATAATTGAAATTTCTGGGTCATTACAATATGTATCCCACAAAATTAATTCCCTCAACACTCATAGTTAGCTAATGAATTTTAATTTCAAGTGGAATTTAGAAGAACAATCAATCCACCAACATACTTATTATTTAATCCTGATGTTTTCCCTTCATAATATTATTCATCCAAATATCATATCACCATTATAGTATGTTTACATTGGTATAATTAGTAAACTAATATATGTTTATAATAATTTTAAAACCCTAAATTATAATTTTTTTCGACATAGAAAATTAATGAAACATAAATCATACGGGTGTATAAATAGTCATCCCACCAAAGAATCATTTTTAAATATTTTATATTTTTCAATTAGTTATCAAAATATATTCAAATATTATTCCACAACATAAAAATAAAATAAAAATGATATCATTATTACTCTATTATAGTGACGTTAAGTAAAATGAAACTCCTTCTTAACCATACTAACCAATCAAGTTAATGTGGCTTCTAGATTGGGTCACTTTAACAACCCACTAGAACGCTGTTATAAAACACAATTATGGATTAGTATAGGAAAATGAAAAAAATAACTATAATAATATATTAAAAAAATTATTGGTATACGGTTCTTAAAATAACATATTATGTATTTTAATTAGTATTGATGTATATTTTTACTAACTAAAATATGCTATATTATTCCACAAAGACTCTGTTTTCATACAGAAGAACTAAAACAGTTGTGGACTGATATAAGAGCTTAATATATCAATGAATTTTATATATTAATGAATACTATCTTATAAAAAATATTATAAATACTTATATAATTATCTCAACATTATAAATAAAAAAACCTTTGAATATATTAACACTGACAATAGAAAATAGATTACCACAATGACATACATTATGATAATTGTTTTTAATGATTGGTTAAAAATAATATATATATATATATATAATGTAATAAAATAGTTTATTAAGATGTTTATCATTATTATATAATATTTTAAGGAACATTTATTGATGTCATGGGTAAATTTTTTGGACTTGTTTACTCAAACTTATTTAGTTGAGTTATAATTTTTTTTGAACAATAATTTGCATGTCCTTAATTTCTATTGACATCATGTTTTTATTTATATAAAATAATAGGATTTAACTAAAATAAACTTTCATGATTGGTTTGTTCTCACTTGTTTTTAAGGGTAATTTTTAAAAATATACAAATTACTAGGACATTACATGAACAATTTCAAAATTTATTGATGAACAGTATATGTTCATATGATTTTTATTTCAGTTTCTATAATCAAAATGATATATATTAAATTTTTTAAATATCAAAATTGACATTTTTTTTGTAATTATGTGATTATTTTTCGTTATTTTGTTTTAATTATTAAATTATTAATTTCATGATGTTATTTTATGCCATTTTTTTATGAAATCCACTTTATATCCATGGGTTCTTTATACAAATTGAATTGCTTCCATTATGATATTTAAGAATAGTATGATTTTTCTATGATTTCAATAAGATATGATGATGATTAATTTCAGGTTTCACATATATGAATGGGTGATAATGGGTGGGTTCCATTATCACCCTATGATGCACTATTTTTATTTTATATCTCATCAGTTAGTCATTGATGGATATAATGATATTTTTGAAATTGGTGTGTCCATGATGGGATTTCTCACATTTTCATGCATTGAAATAATTATCCTAATCACAAAATCATTATAATAATGTTTTTTCTCACAAAGGTATTCATATTCAAATTTTAATTCCAATTTTTCATGTTTTTATCCATCTTACATAAATGTTTTCATTATTCATTTATTCTCTATGAAATTCCTTTTTTCATAATTATTCCATATTTTCTAAGTATTTTGAAATTTTAATTCATGATAACATGTTATATGACCATTAAGATTTTTTAATCCAGTTCATATATTTGATACTTAATTATATCTTTAAGATTTTATGTGACTCTAAACGGTAATATGAATATCATATAATGTTTTTTGATAATTTATTGATATATGTTTGTCTCGACCATGTTTTCCTTCATGTTATTATACCATATTCCCTTATTGAGATTCTGAGATCACCCATTTCATATTTTTCTAATCCCATGGTAATGATGATTATTATATTATGTGATATAACAAGAAAAGGGTTTGGAGGATCATGATTATGTAGAAAAATTTTCATATCAAATAAAATAAGATTTACATGGAGCTAATTTATATAAAACTAAATCATAGGACCTTATGTTATGTGATCATTGGAAAATATAACATTAGAATCATTAGATGAATGTTTTATTAAATTTTTGTTTATATTTGGTTATTATAGTTTGTATTAGAGAAGGGTTCTTTATTTTTAGATATTATATTATAGAAAATTAGTTAAAACCATAAGGAAAATTCTAAATGATGAGTCTAAATATAGGAAAACTAAATTATTTTTTTGGTAATTTAGAAATTATTTTTACTCTGAAATTAAATCCTTATATTGATAATACATATTGATGTGGTTTTGGAACTAATTCATGTTGTGGTAATAAACCTGAAATGAGGTTGTTAACTATACATCAACCATCATTATAGTGAAAAGTTATTGAACCTTTACTAGGCACTTAGTTTAACACTCCCAATTGATATTATTTGGTTATTCACATTATCTTTATAGACTATTACATTGGATTTCAAGATATATAACTAGTTATTTTATAAATCTAATCATCGATAACCTAGAATAAACCCTAAAGATTAATTGGTTAATGTATGAATGTAATTTATTCAATCCACCATTGTAAGATTATGGTTTCATTTTATAAAATAATATTAATGTATGTATATTCATTCATAGTTTTCCATTAGTTATTATAATTATGGGAACTAATATAAATGATTTTAAAATGTGTGAAATGAATACTGTACATATATTTCAAACACATAACCTAATGAGATCAAGGGTAAAATGAAAAATAATATAGATTTTATAAATCAACTATCTTAGTAATGGGAAATAACCTAAATCATGTTGAGCTACCAAACATACCAAGGATGGAGAAACTCTCTATAGAGTCCATTATATGGAAATATCCACCCTCTATTAGTAAGTCTTCTAAACCAACAGTTGTTGATATATTTTTTTAGTGCAATAGAAATATTATTTTTTCCCAAGATGATCATACCAAGACATAGTAATTTTTAGAGTACATCCCTTCAAAGGTGATGATATACATGGATAAAGAATCATTAAGAACACCATGAAAATAGAGAACCTAAAATCAATGGTTCTGTAAGAGTTCAATAAGACATTTTTTCTATATATTTTATATAGAATAATTATAAAAAATAGACTAGGAATTACTAGAATTAATGAAAAATGGGTATGAATCAGTTGGATTATATACAAAACAAATCAATAAAGATATGAATAATACCACTATTTTTATCTATGATTATTGGGGAAAATTGATAATTTATTTACTAGAATAATGGCTTGCCTTCGAAGGGAATTATCTATAAGAGATATCATAATAAATAAAGATATTTGTTGACATGCTATAATAATTGAGGTATAAATTGGATCATCTCAATATTCCATTTAAATGTAATGGTATGTGGTGTATCAAGTAAGAACCAATTACAATTAAAATATTGGGAAGAAAAATGATTTTTTAATAAAAACTTATTATGAGATAAAGTACCAATGTAATTTTATCGAGGGGTTATATATATTTTTATGTGTAAAAAATAAGGATAAATGTACCTAAATATTTGAACCATGGATGAGGGGTTTATTAGTACGAGATAATAGAGGATATTCCATGTTAATGATCATCCCACACTATAATTCTTCATGCGTAATGAGTTTGATAATTATGAACTAGTTCCCCAACCTATGGTCCAATGAAAATAATATGCCCCTACCACCTCATAAATTATGGCTAAAAGGAATGGAACTGAAGATAATTATTGTTGGGTTAGATCAATATAATAATATTATTCAATTTATATTTTATATGACATATATATATATAAATGTTCCATATTCTATTATGCTTCATCACATTCATTTATATCACACATGTTTTCAATGTATCTTGATCAACCAACACAAATAATTGATATTTAAATGTTGATGTAAGCATCATTTTTCACAATGTTTCCACCTCATATTTACAAATTTTGTCTTATTGATATTTTTTAGGGTAATTCACATGTATCTATTTTTTATTCTCATGCCATAATTTTTTATAACATTATTTATGGAATAGTGTTTCCATTATAATTCCTATATCAAATTTTAGGATAACAATGTCCAATTTCCAAGATCAAATCATTTTAGTATCATGTATTGATTAAATGACGAATATATCTCCTTATAGAATAAAATTTTATAATGTGGGTTATTATATCCAATAATAAGGGACTAATTTCTTAAATGATTAGAGTGGAATTTTACATTCCTAAAATGAATATTATAAAGGCATATGGAGAAGTGGTTCTAGTTGAGCTGCTGGATCATTACCTAGAGTGAATGGTTGATATTTTTATCAAACTGATACCTGTATATTTCTATAACTCAAAAAAACCATATATAATGTCCCCCATTAAATAAAATAAGTTATAGAAGAAAAACTAAGATAACTTCGACAAGGGTCTTATATATCTGATCTCATCATTGACTAGTGCACTAGTCCTATTTGTTAAAAGGAAAGATGGATTGATGCATATTTTCATTGATTATCATGATATTTATGAAATAATGATAATAATAAGTATCATATACTCCATATAGATGATATATTTGATCAAATATAGAGAGATCAATCTATCTAAATAATTTTACTTTGATATAGATATCATTAGATATGGTAAAAAATGCATGGTATATCTAAGACTCCATTTATCATGAGTTATAGACACTATGAGTCTATAATTATATATTCTAGACTTAAAAATTACTCATCCATCATCATGGATTAAATGTCTTATATATTTAGAGACGACATATATTGAATTTTGGTTCTCTTTATAGATGATATTCTTATATTTCTATAGAGAGTGGGTAATCATTATGATCACATAGAAATTGTGATAACTCGAATTTGAATGTATATATTGTATTTTATATTTATAAAATATGAATTTTTACTTAAAAAGTGTTCATTCCTAGATCATTTAATCACTTGATAATTATTATTAGTATATATAAAAATGATGGATATTATAGTGTAATTTACTAGACCAACAACTAAAACCTAGATCAATAGATTTGATGGGATGGTATGATAACACAAATTATTTATGAGAAATTTATCACAGCTATAAAATCCACTAACCATTTTGAAATGGAATGGATTAGTCTTCATATCTAATGAGTAATGTGAAGAATGTTGTATAAAACACAAGAATAGGTTATATAATGATCATATTAACACATTACCTTTTAGTGGATAAGGGTTTAAAGAATACAATAACGCATCAAAATAGGGTTTGGGTTGCTTGCTGATACAAAATGAAATGGTAATTACTTATGTTTTATAAAAATTAAATAATAATGAGTATAATTATCTAAATATGATTTATAGTTAGAAATAGTGGTCATTTCATTGATGATTTGGAGACATTATCCATATAAAAAATGTGTGATATATATATACAATCTAATCACAAGATATTAAATTATATATTCACATGGAAATAATTAAATATTAAACAATGGATATGGTCGATGCTGAAAAAATATTTTGAGTTCTCAATAAATTACCACCTATGAAATGAAAATAATTTGGTTAGTGCTCTGAGAAAGAAAGAAAAATGTTCAATAAATATTAATATGATTGAAAAAGACACACAACTCGTGGATTTAAAAAGGATGAATCGTGAAGTTATAATGGGGAGAGATAAATTTAAATTTTCCCAAATGACTACTCAATATTCCATTCATGAACATATCAATGATGCCTAAAAAATATAATTTAATGATTCAAAAATGGTATAGAATATTCTAGAGTTTAACATTTTTAATGATGGAGTTATAATGTTTTAAAAAATAATTTGTTTCCCACAAAAGGAGTTGAATAAGGAATATTTGGATGATTATTATTGCTTATCCTTTTCTATTATTCAAACAGGTATGATGATATATGTAGATCAAAAAATAATAATCTAATGCAATATTATGAAGAGATAAATTTAAGAATAATTATCTTGATAATTTTTCTACAACCAAGTTAAGTATTATGGAAAAAAGTCTATGTGTATGATGAAAATGATACTCATACCTTTATAGAAGTAGGAAAAAATCATCATGGACATCAATGTTTGGATCCCCAAAAAATCTAATGTTCATAATTCTATTTGGGTTGTAACTGCCCACCTTACAAAGGAGGAATACTTCATTCCCATCAATGAATATTTGTCCAATGACCTTCACTCAACACTATACATTATGGGAGTGTGAGGATTTATAGAGTACCATAATCCATTATGTCTAATTTGGATCCATGTTTTACCTTGATGTTATTGAGAATCCTTCAGAATGGATTAGAGAAATTTATGTGCTTTATCACTTCTTATACACCTCCTATAGTTGGTTAGTTTGAGAAGAAAACTCAAAATCTTGATAATATGCTTATATCTTGTAAAATAAATTTCCAATGATATTGGGATCAACACTAACCCAATGTAGATTTCACAAATAACAACAATGTCTGTTATATCACCCATATGGGACTATACGGTTCTTATTTTGGTAAGTCATATAGGACTCCAACATTCTTGGATGATGTTGGAAAGATAAAGGTGATAAGAATTGACATTCTCTATGAAATTATACCAAAGGTTAAAAGAATACTCTGATAAATAAAAGCGTCAAAAATGATAAAATGTGTCATGTATATAATCATTATTGTGATATAGAGATTAATGTTTATGAAAAGGTATTCCTTCAAATATAAAAATAGAAAATTATTATGATATTTGTGAAACAATAATGTTGTGTCCTATATATAACATTATATTTATTATCTCATATTACATTTTCAGTTTGAAGTATATCACACTGAACATTGTATCCATCTTTCATGAATATGATGTATACCATGTATTGATTTTGGGAAATTATATTCCCCACCGATCACATGAGCTAAGCTCTAATGTAGTAATACTGAAACCTGATCTCTTATATGATGAAAAATGAGTGGAAATTATTGATAAATGAGATATTGTTTCGGTGTAATATTACCACTTATTAAGTCAATGTAAAATATAGAAATTATATGTTTCAAGAACCAACAAGGAAACTTGAGGTCGTGATAAAAGAAAATTTCCCTCATCTGTTTTCATCTATGTAATGAAATTTCAAGGATGTATTTCTTTTGAGTGGAAAAAATATAATGAATTGAGATATTAAATAATGTAAAAAACAAAAATTCAATGTCCAATAACATTTATTTAATGAAAAAATTCGATATATAAGAGGCCATATATTATAATAATGTTATTAATTAACCAAATTGTTTAATAAATAAATAATTATTACCTTTAGAATATATATTACAATTTTGGGTAAATATTTAAAATATATATCTTCAATAATTTTTATATATAAAATTTTCAATCAAAAGTTAAATTTAAAAATTATAATTTTTTAATTTTTTTAAATAATACATATTTTTTATTTTAGAAAATAAAAAAAATTATTTTTTATTTTTTAAAATTTTTATAAAAAAGATGATTTTCTGTTGAACATTAGAGGATTCACAAAAAATTATAATTAAATTGATTATATAATTATATAATAAAAAAATAAGATTCAAATACCATTACATAAATAAAATATTAAATTATTGTAAAATATTATGTTTTTTTTTAAAATAATATTATTCTATAGAAAACCTATTCCAAACATGTTTATCAAGTTATAAAAATGTTATTTTAATATAAAAAATTGTTTCTAGTCTTCTCTTTAAATAAAGTATCATGAAGGCGAGGAACGGTTTTTTATTTCCATTAATGACCCATTCCAATTATTAAATTCTTAAAAAATAATTCTTTAAAATTATTAACCATGATAAAATTATGAAAACTAAATTTAAAATGAGAATAATGTTACATTTCAAAAAATAATCATGATTAGAAAATTATATTTTAAATATAAATTTTAATCCCAATATAATATTTTAGGTGAAATTGGTTGGAAATTTAAAATCATTGTTATAAAAGTAGGTATAATTTTATTTTTATTTTTTACATTAATATTATTTACTATTATTTAAAAAGTAGTTTCCTAGGTAAAAATTAAATGTGGTTAAAATAGTTTTTATTAAGGTGGAAAGGAAAATAAATTTTATAAGATGTTTCTAAATATTTAGTTGATATTTTTATTTAACATTAATCCCCACTTTCATCATTTTTTATCTTAATGCTCATATTACATTAAAATAGAAGTTAATTATTTAAATTCAATAGGTATTTCCAAAACTACTCTATAATTTACCTATAAAAATATAATACTTTCACTATATCATGACATCCATTTCCTTAAAGTTCACTTTTAAAATATTCAAAATTAAACTCCATAGAACTATTTCCCATTAACATTATCCCTTATTCCTTCATTTTTATCATATTCTCTTCAATATTAATGGGTCTTACTAGAAATATTCATATATCCAACATATGAATTGTCACATTCTTAAGTTTTTCTTCATAATTCTACACATTGAAATATCATATCACCATAATAGTATTTTTAATTCAATTTAATTTGTATACTTAGATTTATTTATATTAATGCTAAAGAATTGTTTATTAATTTCTATCCATACATAAAAAATTGAATGTTAATCATTCCTATTTGTGGACTTCACCCTCCACGGATAATGGGTTTTTTCATTTTTTATAGTTTTAAATTATTTATCTATAATTCTTAAAATATGTTGCAAAAAAATTAAAAAAATATATCATTATTATTAAATTATAATTATTTCATGTCAAAATAATCACCTCTTAGACATACCTACCAATCGTGTTAATATGTTTTCATGATTATTTTGGTATAATGACCTATATGAACAATGATATGAAAACTAATCGTGTATGACTGTGGAAACATGAAAAAAAACATTATAATATAATAATAAGTTACTAATTTAAATATGATTGTGAAAGTAAATTATTATGTATTTAACATATTATTAACATACCCTTTTCATTTTCTAAAATCATTGAAATATGCCATCACTGATTCAATTTTCACATAGCATAACTTAAACAATTATCGATTGGTATCATATATTTTAAGATACATGGATGGTATTCATTATAGTTTGTACAATAAATTGGAATCAATGATTTGTTAATGATGCCATCATTATATAGCAAGCACAAACAGTTGAATATAGTAACACTGGATGTTCAAATATAGATTTCAACAATCTTATATTGGAATAATATTATTTTGAATGATGTGTATGGATAGATATATAAATATTAATAACGTTCTGAAATGGGTAATTGATATTTTTTTAATAAGTTATTTTAATAAAATATAATTGAAATTATGTGTAATATTAATTGAATTAGTAACTCAAACTCTATTCATGGAGTATAAAAATTTAATTTTTAACAGTGATTTCCATGTCTATCATTTTGAAAGATAACTTCTTATTATATAATGTGTGAACAAGTTTTTAATTTAATTCAACATTATAGAATTTTAAAATTTTCACATGCTAAAAAAATTGGATACTTTTTATAAAGGGTCACGTAACAATGAATTTTACATCAATAAATTCAAAACAAATATTCTAAAAACCCTTTTTTATGATTTCACTTCATAATAATCAATATATTTAAAATGTCATTTCTTTAATTCAGTTATTTCTTTTGAATGAACCTATATTTTCTGTTATTATGTGAATAATTTTTGCGATTTTATTTTCTATTATAAATGATTAAATTTATAATGTTATTTAAATCCCATTAGGTGTTTTATGAATCAAATTTTATCACAAAGGGTTTTGTATCAAATTTTCCTTTTTAATAATTAGATTTCATAAAAATAATTATTCATCCATGGTTAAAATTTTATGTCATAATGATTTATTTTTAGTGTAAGTTATATGTTTGGATGATGTTGGGTGGGGTCTAATATATACCTCAATTTCATTATTTTTATATATATATAATGCTATATTTAGTCATAAACATGATGAGTTTGATTAGAAAAATGGTTCCATTATGTGTTTTCTCACATTTTTAGGCATGTCCATAATTAAATTTTCTAAATAAGAATGGAAATAATGAGTTTTCTCATAAATTTATTCAATTTATTATAGTTGTGAAAAATTCATTCATCTGTTATTCTATAATTTTCAAGATGCACTTCATTTCCTATAAATTGAATGTATTAATAATTATATATTATTTTAAGTATTATGAATATTTATTTAATGATAACACGTTATATGACTATTGAGATTCTTTTGAGTCTTCTCATATCTTTAATTCTACCATAATGATATTTTTTAGATATTATGTGACATATATATGTTTTGATATTATCATCAATGTTATTTTGATCATTTATTATGATTTTTTTCTCCCTCAGGTTTTCCTTAAATTTGTGATATGTTTTTTATTTTTTGATCATTTATGCTCCCATATTTCTTTTGATTTTGATCCCTTTGTTATAAATATGATAATATCATGTGATATATCTATAAACTTTTCTATATAAGAAGGACAATTAAGAAATTACTATCGGTTATATAAAAACATACTATTATGTAGTTAATTTTTGGGAAACTATACCTTTAAAACCTTGGGTTATAAGACTGTAATGATTTTTAATATATAAATCTCATTATTACTGAATTATTAATTTCAATTTTATATTTTTACTTATATAATATCATATCAATGTTGATAAATTTTATGATCTTTCTAAACATCAATTCAATAATAAAATCTAAGGGATAAATTGATCAAATAAAATTGTAATAATAATGTATCCTATAACTCATAATAATTTGTGACTCTATATTTATTGAAATTTTAATGAGGGACTATAAATTTGGGATGTTTCCATTCATAATTTTTATGAAAATAGCTATTATTTCAAATATATTTTTAAAATTACAAATCTTTAATGTTTCTTCAACTATCATGTAATAATAATCAATGAATAATTTAAAACTATAATCTTAATAATATAATCAATTTTAACATTTTTTAGATATGGATAATGTAAATAAAAATCCAAAAAAACTCAATTCAATGATATTTTTCTATGTCATTACATTATATTTAGTATTTATTCCCTAAGTCTTAGATAGGATACTATATAGGATGCAAATATAACATATTTATAACCAGATGGGATTATATTATATAATAGGTTACCAATATTAGTTTCCTCATAAACTTGTAAAATATGACAGATATAATATGGTTTCATCTATTTCACATTTATTATTACCACATTCTAATAATAATACATTTGGATATAAGAGAGGTTAATGAATCAACATAATTAAAACTATCATGTGGAATTTGACAGAAGAGATTAATGCTCCAAATAGAATAAGTACCCTGAAATTGAACATTCATGAATTCTATAAAAAAAATCTTATTAACCAATATATACAATGGGAAAATAAAGATATATTGTTTTTCTTGGACATGGAACCTATAGATCATATATTTACTTTTACAATGTTTGAATGACTATCCTTATAAGATTTATTTAATTTTATTTTACCCCTACTTATTCTTCATCCATTAGAGGGGATTTGTTTAACTAGAAAGAACAATGATTCTCTCAGTCATCCCTTTCAGGGTTTCCATTGAAAAATTGTTATTCATATTTTTTTAATAATATTGAAATTGACATATGTTTTTTTAATTATATATCTACTGAACTAAGAATCAACATTTCCTAATATACCCTTTTCTAGTTTTCAACCCATCGAGTAACATGTATATTTTATTTGGTAGTTCAAGACAACCCAAACCAAAAAAAAAGCTAATGTTTAATGCCCGAATAAATATCATAAAAAGTTGGTGGATTTTAAGATCATATTTCTTTTACTAAATAATGAGACTATCATCACAGTGGTATATGTATGTTACACATAAAGTAACTTATTATACCAAGGATAACATATTCAATCACAAGAATGGATGCATGTAGTTTATTATTATGATGATTTGACATGGATTTATTATTATTTAATGTACTGAAACTTTTTAATAATGGAGGTGTGATTTTATGTATCTAACATGAATTCTATTATGAATAAGAATGATTTCTAATGGTACATATATGTATAGAAACTTTTAGGGTGAGATTCAGATTGTATACAGTCATATTGCATGGATCAATGATACTAATGATTATAGTGGTATAGATTTGATAAAAAATGAGGTTGTATATCCAATAGTAAAGGTAGAATCAACTTGATTTCACTGATAAATTAACATAAATATGAGTAACATTGTGTAAAAAAGGGTTCCCAAAGTATATGTTCATTTTTCATAAACTACTGTCATAAATAGTGTGATAACTCAAATGTGTTAGAATAGTTTTGATTTTATTAAATAATTTAAACCTTGAATGAAAAAAATATAAATTCAAACATTATTTCATAGAATTATTAGATGATGAGAAGATATAACAATGTCGAGGATGACCATTAGAGAAATTTAGGTAATAAATTTCATAGTAGTTTTATTAAGGGATAATAGGCTTTTAGGATCTTCTCCTCATGATGATTTCATGATCATATATAGTTGGTTGGATATACAACATAGATTTCATTACTAAGAATATATAAATATATACTTACATATATATCAGAAACACACATATAGGTTTCCTATAGTGATGAAAGGTTTATAGTGATTAAAAACATAGGGTAAAAAGTGTGTTATTAAAGACTATGATATTCATAAAATGATCAGAATACTTAAGATCAAAATTGAATAGGATTGTACTATTATTAAACATGAAGGGGATTTTGACAAACCATGAACCATGTAGGCCATATGTGGTGGTCACATTATGACATTTTCATTATATATAAGTGATCAAATACTGATGGAAATTCTATTTTAGTATTCTTGGAAAACATGATACATAAATTAATTTCACATTATATTTGAAAACATATAAAAAAATATTAATTTCTTTGAGAAAATCATTATTATCCACAGAATTTTCATAAATATTATTCATGATAAACTTCATGAATTCCTAGATAAATGAAACAAAATATTACTGAATATATATTCTATGTATATGAATAAATATGGCAGAATATACTTGAGTAAACAATTCATAATCAATATGTAATGTTAAATAACTAAAAAACCACCCCTTTAGTCAATAACATGGGCCTGAAAATTATATGGAATGAAAAAATGGAGATAAAATAATTATATACATATAATCATATAACTTCTAATACGATCCATAGATATATTTACTATTGAAATATGTCACGACCCGTCCCCCAGGGCCGAGGATGTGACTACCCCATGCCCTCCTCCAGAATGCCAGGGGCTGGCGACTAGCACTGAAGGCATCAACCAGCTAGTGGAAACTATTTGACTAAGTACATGTATGCACACACACACCCAACCATTTCTGAACACACTGAAAGGGGAAAAATTATACTAAAAAACTGAGAACAAATTATAGTTGAATGAATGTGGGCCAAAATATCAACCCCTCAAAATGAACAAAAACAACAAAGTACAAAAAGGAGCACTGATGGCCATTTGTAGAAAACCCCAGCTGATCGTAAAAGGTGAGAAGCTACTAGAAGCTGAAGTAGTATGTCCTATATGCCTAGTCCTACTAGGCCCCACCAAGTCCTAGTCCACCAAGTCCACAGTTGAAGCGTCGATCGGTCCTGTCTCACTCGGCTCCACTGAGTCCCAGTCCACCAATGTCTATATCGAATCATTGATCGTCTGCACAGGAAACGACATGCATAGGTAGTTCCCTTGTAGGGGTGAGTAACACTAAAATCTGTAGGGACCCCAAAACAAAAATTAAAGACCACACAACAATCCTCAAAGTAAATCATGAATCACAAGACAACTCACACAAGGTATACATTAGGGGTAGTGATAGAAGAATCATCAATAACATCATTGAACACCTCAGTTATTAGAGAAATCCTTCTGTGTCAAGTACAGTGGGTCTTTTGAGACACAAATCTCCACTTCCAACTAACCTTGGACTATTTTGGTACTCATCATTGATGAGTACCACGGGTATGTTGGGTCACACAGAGTCGCTTTCGATCATGGGCCTGCCAGGTCACATAGAACCACTTCCCACCTTGTCTGAACTAAGGTACTAGTCCTATAGAGTACCATGGGTCTTCTGGGTCACAAAAATACACTCCCCATTATGGGCCTTCTGGGTCACACAGATTTTCTTCCCACTGGGCCATAATCGACTAGTCTTCAGGTCTCATCTAATAGAATGGTTTCATACGTATCTTGCTTGTGAGAACTTCTTCTTACGATAATATTTGCATCTCAACATCCATTAAAGTCACTACAAAACATATTAAAAGATTCCCCACATCAAGAGGGTCGCAATTCAAAAAAAATTTCATCAATCAGATGCACGATTTTCCATGTACGGGTGTTTTAGTTAATAGGGGGTCGGTTGCGATGAGGCCTGGTCTGACCCCGTCAGACTGACCCAACCAACACAGACAGGGGGTACCACATACCCCGGTTCATTGAGACTGAGTTGAATTGACATGGTTCGGGTCGGGGTCGGTCTGGTTCATCCTAGCCAGTGCGCCCGTCCCAATAGGCCTCGCTATACCTGGTCCGATTGGGCCGAGGGTTTAGCCTGCCAGGTCACCCGGCGACACAGTCTAGTCTGCCCTCACCCGAAGGTCACTGGTTCAGCCTGTTGGGTGCAGGTCCGGCCTGCCAGTGCAGAACCGGCCTACTGGGCTATGGGTCCTTCCCACTAGGCTGAGGACATGGCCCACCATCACTAGACCAGTCTCGAAGGGGGTGGACCGGTGGTGTGTTGACCGACCGTGAGGCAATAACTAGTCGCGTCTGCTTTCCTCTGCCTCGTGGGCTGTCGCAGTGCCTCCTCCTCTACCCGTGATCGATGGGCCATGGATTTTCCAGCTGATCTGGGTGGCCCAGATGTAGTCCACCCATTTCACATGGAATGCCGATGGGTGCACCATCGTCCTCTACCCGCAGCTGCCAACATTCCCTTCTGTGGCCCCCAGAGTTTCTCTGGTGGTTTGTTCTGTAACCCGTTTGTGCCAAAGTGTCCCTCGGGTTGTCGTTATCCCTACTCGGGACCCTGAATCAAACATCCACCACTTCAAGAATGCATCCACCAAAATTCATGATCGGAAGTGCTAGGTCCTTTTTCATGTCATCTTGAGCCCTCTGAATTAGAGGTTTAAATCAACGTGGGATGTTCGGGGATGGAAGTTCAATCATTTTGGGAATGTTTTGAATCCTGAATAATAAATCCCATGAAAAGTCACCCTCTCACATAAACGAATGAATCATGGATCAACATTTTTATGGTTTTACCCATGTTGGTCATTTCTAGTAAAAGAAGAGTTGGTAAGATCTTTGAAATAAAAATCAAACCCCTTCCTCTAAGACATTCGATGTCATAGAATTCGTCCTTGATAGTTCAAGGCATTGATGTCGTCACATCCAACTGTGTTCTTTGAGGTTTATCGAAGTTGGTGATTTCTCATTGGCATTAGTCATTATTAGTTGGAGATAAATTTCATCGAGGAATCCTCCAAGTTTAACTTTAATTCCACCAACGCATTAGACAATAATAAGGAAACCACATCGCAAAATTTCATTTACGTTGTGACGTTGTGTCGTTATGATCTTTAATTTATAAAATAGCATCGTTGTTACACTTCCATTATATAATTGTTACACTACATGATATAGGCCATTAACGAGCCTCGTTAATGTGCCCCGTCACCACCTCATCGCCGCACTGCAGCATCATTGTTCGCCGCTCAACGGATGAGAAAGAATATAAAATAACTTTCGAAGTTATTTTAATATTTTTCTCAAAAATTATGAAAATAAAATATTCCATTTGGCCCATTTTGGATGAAGTTGATCCATTATAGGAGAATCACTTGATTCTAAATCAAATGGTTCCCTCATATTTTTAATCCTAGCACCAGTTCAAATGATAGAAAATCTCACTCGCACCATTACTTAATTGTATAGAAAAATGTCTTAAAATTAGGTTCTTGGATATCCAGGCCTTGGAATCATGTTACATCAGAGCGTGCAATCTTTGAATAATTCTATATAATTAAAAAATACATAGAATTTCAAAGACATTACATTCTCCACAGCTTAGGGATTTATGTCCCTAAAAGACAAACTAAAAACTAATCAAATAGATGGGGTACTGAGAACAAATCTGAGCCTCATGCTCCCATGTGCTCTCTTATAGATTCTCGTGCTACCACCGAACACACACCAGAGGAATCAAATATCCATGTAGGACCTACTTTGGTCAGTCCTCTATCTCCACTAAGAACTCTACAAATGTTTCCCCATCATCAATTTCTATCTCACCCCAGTCGATGACGGGTGTTTGGTCATGCACCTATCTCCTCAGTTGCGAAATATAGAAAACATCATACACCCGAAGAATCAGTTGGAGAAGAGCTAGGTAGTACACCACCTCATCAAATCTTCTCAGGATCTGAAAAGGTCTAATAAACCTCAAAGATAGCTTGCTGCCCCGACCAATTCATTGCAATCCTTTTTTAGGTGATACCCAAAAGAACACATGATATCCTTTCTCGAACTGTAAGGGTATTTGTCTCCTACCTTCATAAGACTTATTCCTTCTCTGTTCAGTTATCATCTGCTCCTGGATGATATGAACCTTATCGTCAGTATCTCGTACCATCTTTGGACCCATGTGTGCCGACTCCCTTGGGTTTGTCCAGCATATGGGTGATTTTCTAGGCCGACTATACAAGGCCTCGAATGGTGTCATTCCAATGGTGGAGTGGTAGATGTTGTTGTATGCAAACTCCACCAGTGGTAGGTGGTCCTCCCAACTCTGACCAATTCCAAGTACAAAAGCACGAAGCATGTCCTCCATGGTATGTATGGTCTTCTCTATCTGACCATCTTTATGGGGATGAAATGATGTGCTCAAATGGAATTGTGTCCTAAATGCCTCCTATAATCCCTTCCATAACCAGGATATAAAGAGAGCATCACGACTAAGAAAATTGTTGAAGTCACCCCATGAATTTGAAATGTCACTTGGAAATAGAGGCATGCCACGCCCTCTACTGGTCCCTAATTCTGGATGGGTAGGAAGTGTGCCTACTTGGTTATTTATACAATGATCACCCAAATTGAATCATGTCCTCTCAACGTATGTGGTAACTCCATCACGACGTCCATCAAGTACCATCCCACTTCCACTCTAGTACCTCACATGGCTGGGCCAAGCTTTTTAGAACCTAATGATCATCTTTCACTTGCTGAAAAAATTAGGCATTGTGAAACAAACTCAGCCATTACTCTCTTCATCCCTGACCACCAGTAATGACATTAGAGGTCCTGGTACATATTTTCCACCCCTAGATGTACCTCCAAAGGGGACTTATGTAACTCCCTCAAACCATCCTCCTGTAACATCACTAGTACTATGGTGCACCCATTGAAAAGGATGGAGTTCTCCCCACCTATCAAAAAATCAATTAGTATCCTATCATGATGAAAACTATGCACATCGGGCCTTGTAGTCAACATCCACCAGTTCTGACTCCCTGACTCGCAGTAAGAGTGGAGGAGTAATGGTCAAAGACTTATGGTAAGGAGCTCCACCATAATTTACCAAGGATATCTACATCATGGCCAACTGCTCTGTTTCTTCACTCAACAGCTGCAAACCTGTCCTCCTACTGAGTGTGTTTGCCACCATGTTCCACTTTCCAGGAGTATAGACTATCTTATTGTCATAGTCATGGAGGATCTCTATAAACCACCATGGTCTTAGGTTAATTTTCTTCTCAGAGAAGATATACCTTAGACTCTTGTGGTTGGAGTAAACTATTACCCGCTCACCCATCAAGTAGTTTCATCACATCTTGAAGGAAAATACCAGTACTGCTCACTCCAGGTCATGTGTCACGTAGTTATCCTCAAGTTGCCTCTAATGGTGTGATGCGTAGGTGATCACTGCTTGATCTTAAATCCAGACACAACCCGGTATGGTCCCTGATGCATTGTAGTAATCTACATACCCAAATTCCTCCTATGGTAGTCTCAAGATGGGGGAACTAGTCAGTCTCTGTCTTAGCTCCTAGAAACTGTGCAAATATTTCTCCGTCCACAAGAAGGGTTGTCCCTTCCATGTCAAAACCGATAAGGGTGTTACTACACTGGAGAAGTCAGGAATGAAGCTTTGATAGTAACCAGCCTACCCCCATGAAGCTCTACACATCAGTCACACTCTTGTGTGGATCCCAAGGAAGCACTACCTCTATCTTCACTAGATCGACCACAAATCCAGCCTCTAAGATGATGTGTCCCATAAAGTGGACCTCCCGAATCCAGAACTAGCAATTCGAGAGCTTACCATAAAGCTTGTGATCTCAGAGTGTATCCAAAACTATCCATAGGTCTGTAGCATGCTCCTCCTCCAACACTGAGTGAACCAAGATGTCATATATGAATAACAAGAAAAACTGGTCATGTTAAGGCTAGAATATCCTCTTCATGAGGCCCATGAACACTACATGGGTGTTGGTCATGCCAAAAGGTTTCACTAGGAACTCATAGTGGTCGTACCAAAAACAGACGTCTGTCTTTGGTACATCCTCATCTCGTACCCAAATATGGTGACAGCTTGATCTGAGTTCTATATTTGAGAACCATTTACCTACCTTCATCTGGTTGAATAAGTCATCAATTCCTGGTAGTGGATACTTTTATTCATGTTCAACATTTTCAGGCACCGGAAGTCCACGCACAACCTCAAACTCATGTCTCCCTTCAAGGAAAAAGCATCTTCGCTGCCCATGGTGAAGCGTTGGGCCTTATGAACCCCTTCTTCTAGAAGTCCACTATTGGTACCCTTATCTCGTGAAGCTCTATGAGATCCATCTGATTTTCCGGTGTAGATATTGGTGTCATCTAAGGGTACATGTCAATGAAAAAGTCTACCTATCTGTGAGGAGGATATCCCAGAACATCCTCAAGAAAAACATCCTCATACTCATCCACCACTACAGGAAAGCTCGGACTCCACTCATCCACTGCACTGAGGGTGATTCTAGTCCACTGTTGAGTTATTGGATTCACCCTCCTTTGAGAAATTTCATCCCACGTTTCAAGGGTTTCCTTCTCTCCAGTGAAGGAATACTTTGCCCCATCTCCATGGACACTCTGCATTGTATGCCTAAAATAGTCGATTTGAGCATGGACTGTGGATTACCAGTCTATACCCAAGATGACATCATAAGGCCTTGAAGCTAATACTATGATATCTCAGCTAAATCTCTTGCCTCATAGAGTAATCTCACACTTCTAGAACTAGTGTGTAATCATAGAATCATCTCTTATAGGAGTCTCTAGCCATAAGGATGAAGCCAATGGATCCACCAGAATCTCCAATATCTGAACGAGATTCGTGGAAAGGAAGGGTGATGAGAACATGTGCCTATAAGAATAGAATATATGGTGTGGAAGTCACATATTGTACCTTGGATTATATCTGGAGCACTGTGGTCATAAGCCTCTACTGCATTGAGCTAACCGTCGCCCACTGCCTACCACTCGTCCAGCTCCCATGCCACATCTACTACCCTTCATACCTCCTCACTTGAACTTATTCCTCCACCTAGGCGGTCCATCAACCGTCTACTGGTCATCCGTACAGTGGGTCGGTCAGTCACGTGCCATGTGTCCCTGACCGCCTTTAACGAAGCACTACCTAGATCCCTACTGGCTCCACCTGGATTGGGAGACCTGCACTACAGAACCTAAGTCCTATGGTCGGGCTCTGAATTTCCTGGCCTTCTTGGGCCCGCCTTTCTGTTTTCTCCAACCAGCTGAAGACTCCATCTCCTGGGGTGTGCTAGTGGATCTAGCTATCGGCGCCTGGTCCACCAAGAAGATATTTACAAGAAGGGATTGCTCCAACACCCCATCTTGGGTAGGGATGTTAAGAGGCACCACTGATTCCCTGATCTCCCACCTGAGTCCCTGTTCAAAAGCTCGATCAATGAAGAAAGGGTCTCACACCATGTCTATATAGTAGCGAGATAGCTCTGTGATCCTCACTGAGTACTCAGCTATCATCATGATTCCCAGCTAAAGGTGAAGCAGCTCTTTAATGCTCACAGAGTGTAAGGTTGTGGGTAAAAACTCTTCCCGAAAAAGCCACTCGAATTCTGACTAGGTGAGGGTCGCCTCATTGTGTGTATGGGTGGTCACACCCCACCATCACCCTACTAATCCATATAGAAGGCTCACTGTCAATATCACACTACTAGAATTTGAGGTATTTGTGATGGGCTATTTGTGATGGGATCTCATCAAAAATGAGATTTTTTTAATGGGTCCCATCATAAATATCCAGTTGTAGAAAATGACATCGCAAATAGTTATCCATTTCTATATAAAAAACCTGTTGCGACGGGCCCGTCGCAAAAAGGTATTTCTCACAGTCCCGTTATGTAACATCCCAAGTTGGTAAATAATTATGTATTTTCATATCTATGTATATTTATGAATTAGATAGTGTTTTATAGGATAAAAATGAGAATAAATCCAATCTTAAGCATAGAATTCTTTAATATTTTTAAAAGATTGTTTTACCGCCTTTTGATGGAGAACCATTTTTAAATATAACTTTTAACAATATTATAGGATATATTTTTCAAAATAAACTTATTATTTAGGATTGGTACATTGAAATTTACTTTGGATAAATTTTTGGTATTTTTCTGACAATGTTCATTTTTTAATGAATAGTGAAAAATACTGCATTTTACTTCAAAACTGCTTTTTCATCTAATTTAATTATATGGATAGGATGTCCATTTAATTGGTTTTAAATTTTAATTAGAATATATTTTTACCATTTAATCCAATTTTTTCATTGTAATTAATTTCACTTTGGAATTGGGCATAAACAAGTGCCAATCTTTTGATAGATATTGTTTCTAAAAAACCGGCTATTTGTTTTTACAACGGGAATTATTTTTAAATTAATTAATACAATTTCTGTGTTTGTAATTTGGTAAAATGGATTCCATATTTGGAATCATAATTTCCAAATTATTTAATTAATACTCTTTTGTTTTTGGACATTATGAATAGTAATGACGGTAATTATCTTTAATTATCGTGATTAATTAGTAATCAGGTAGTTAAGGGTAATAAAATAAAATCATAATAATATAAAATGACCCCAACAAGTGTTATAATGCTATTGGTTGTGTCATTTCAGACCATGGTATTCCTTGTGCCAACTTTGGGACCTCATGGAATCACTTTTGTGTGATAGTGACATTTTATCTTTTTATTTTTAAAGAAAGTTAAATATAACAAAAGTATGTAACACCTAGTTAAAACAATTTTAATTTCGTCTACATAAATGATATCTTAGACTATAAATATTAATTGGAAAGATAAAAAGATTTCCTACATCATGGTATTTTTTTTATAATTTTTAGACATTAAATAAATAAATTTATTTATGACACCATGATGATGCAGTGATTACCTCATTAATGAACAGTTTAAATAAAATGAAAAGATAATGTAAAATATAAGAATTAAACTTGTAAAAAACCTATTTTATGGGTTTATATCATACCATTATCACCTTATCCTAGAAATATATCATTTTGGGACCTTTAAAATCCTAAAATCATTTTATAATAAAGTAACATTTCATGACTTTCCAAGAGTGCCCCTCCTCCCTCTTATAAAAAGCCCCCACCTCTACCACCTTACCCACACCTCTCAAGCCTTTGGCTAGGACAAACTCTTCTCATTTTATCTCTCCACATCCCTATACTCATCCTATAAGCCTTAACTTAGGCATAATTCTCTTCAAGAAACACTATTGGTACAAACTAAAGGGAGTTACCCGATTTAAAGGTAATGTCTTCTCTAATGTTCTTTTGTTTTATTTTGCTTCTACAACCCCTTAAACTCTTTATAGTCTTCTATTTTGAAACAAAAACATTATTTTCAATATACTAGGATGTTTTTATGAGAATTATTTGATTTACACTTACACACACCTCCTTTTAATGGTTAAAGAACATACTATTTTTGTGAGTTGTGAATTACTACCTCACAAAACGATGATTGTTCAATCTTCTTTTAACACCTCTCATGGTGGAAATTTAGATGTCACTATATTTATATATGATATATATTACGTTTATGTTTTCATTATGCTTATTTATTTTTCATTTATGTCTTACCTTTATGGCTTCCATTATGGGTAAACGCGATAATTTCATTTTAGGAAGTGCGGACTACCGCCCCCTCAAAGTGATTTTATTCGTTAATACCATATGTGGGACATATAAAGGATGAAGTTAATTATATTATATATTATATTATACTGAAAATACAATATATCTTTATATCATTATGATGTCATTCCATTAAATATGAAATATAAATGAAAGTAGCATTCATGCGTACGTACGGCTTACCGTCTCCATGAACGGTGCATTTCATTTCTTACCTCTAAATGTTATATAATATTATAAATGCATGTATATACTGGATATATATGATAAATATGATATCTACATCATGAATATAATTCTGGATATAATGGATATATTACCACATGAACAACTTGTAATTATAAGAAGTTTATTTTTGACTCAAGTACCAAAGATCGGAAAAATGACTGTTATTAACTTAAATAATTACATAATGTTCATAACATGATAATAAGTGATATAAAAGGAATAATGAACTTGAAAAAGGTTCTTAATGAAGTAGAAATTAACTCTAGTTTATTATTCATGATATTAAAGAACGATCGAGTCAAGTCGGACACAAGGTAAGGAACTTCGTCTTAATCTCTATTCATTGAGGCATATTTTGTTTTATACACAACTTTCTTTCATACGGTGTATAATCCCCTTTGAATTTTAATTTTATTCAAAATAATATTTTTATATGAAGTGTTTTACTAAATGAAAAAAGGGAATGTTTTTGTCTTACATATGCGGCGACAATGACTTTTTCTCCGTCGTTACCATTATTTGAGTTTCGGGTTCCACTACAAGCCATAACTTTTTTTAAAATGAAAAATAAATACCATGTATTACTTTTCATTTATTTTGGAATTGAAAATGGTTTTGATAATGTTTTGATTATATAAATGTGTTTTTGATATCTTGTGATTGAAATTTCGAAATGTTATGTTTCCTTCATGCATGTTTTTTGTGATACGATTATGTTATGGTTATTGGGAATTGTTTATGAAGATGGGTGGTTACATGATAAACTAAGTACAGGTGAGCTCGATATAGCTCTCCAAGTTATTGGGTAATGCGAAGGAGTCAAACGCTAAATTTTCTCCGAAGAGATTTAGGGATTATACTGTAATGGGTATTCTAAACGTAACCATGAGGGTTACTCACTACATAAGAATGTTATGAATGCCTCAAGTTACCTTTATGTATTATGTATTCTATGAGTTATTCATAAACCTTATGATTTCATGAGGTATGTTAATGTTCTTATGTTTATGGGTAAAGTATGTTTTCAATTATTCTTATGTATACATGGACTAAGGTTTTCTTTCCGAATTTTTATACCCCTTACTGAGCATTTTATGCTCATCCCATGTTTTTGAAATGCTTTTCACAGGTCAAGGGAAAGGTACATGATGTGATGATAGTGTCGAGGAAGTGTCAAGAAACAATCCATTTTTTATTTTAAATATGTTTCCTTTGATGGTAAAAGTGAATATTGTCTTTTATGTAACCACCTTGTTTTAATGTGGAATATAATGCATGATTTATGATCTAATTCTATAAAACTCTAAACCTGAAAAGATCCTCAATGTGTATTCTTGAAATAACTCAAGATTAAGTGATGTTTAAGTTTGGGGCCTTATAGTTGGTATCAGAGGTCGGTTTAGATAACTTTAGGAGTTATAATTATATTAAATGATTATCCAAAAATATTTTTTTTAATGGTAAAATTGAAATGATATAGAATTTTAAGATTACCATGTTGATTCATCTAAGACATATTTGTTCATAATGGTTTTCTGTAGAGGAAACAGGGATGCAGTGCTAGGAAGACATACAGAAGGAAATGACCTTCAAAATCATCATCCTGAGATGGTAGGAATTGGAACTGAACAGTTTGTTGCAGTAATGGCATAGTTGACTCAAGCGATAAATGGTGGTGATATCCATGCACGAGATTAGCTAGATCAACCGTAGAGGAACATGTCAGTGGTGGAACTTTTCATGAGGCAACATACCTCATCATTCAGAGGATCATATGACCCCGTTCTAGCTGAAGGGTGGATTAAAGCACTGGAGAAGATTTTTGATGTCATGGGGTGTTCAGACAATCAAAACGTTAGTCTTTCTGTTTACCATTTGGAGGGTGAAGCAGATCAGTGGTGGTCCATGGTTAAAAATATCAGGGACACTAATGATATTTATGCTATGGACTGGGATGAATTCAAAGGTATGTTTGTTGAGAAATATTTTCCTAAGATTGTTTGACTTAGGATGGAGAAACAATTCTTGGAATTGAGGAAATATGACGATTCAGTGGCTGGTTATGAAGAAAGGTTCACTCGATTGGCAAGGTATGCTCCAAATTTTATTCGAGACCTTGATAGTAAAATCAATCATTTTTAATCAGGATTGAAGCTAAAATATTGAAAGGTTTTAGCTTCTCACGAGTTCAAGAGTGATTAAAAGCTTTTTCGATGTGCTGAGAAGGTGGAAATGGAGTTTTCCAATGATCAAGTGTTCTATAACAACCAACAGAAGAAGAGATCGAGGTGGAAGGAGAAAGGGAAGAATCCTTCAAAAAGGTCTGATGGTAAGAAAACTGTGTTTTCAGTTTTTGATAAATATGGAAAAAAGAATGCTGGGGAATGTCTTTTGAATTCTGGAAAGTGCTACTGATATGGTAAGATGGGACATAAGGCTCGTGATTGCACTGAAAAAGATCAGGGTGATGGTAAGACCAAATTTGATTTATAGTTAGTGAAATGTTTCAAGTGCACTGAGATTGGTCATTATGCAAACGAGTGTTCAACAAAGAGCTCAAATGATGGGAAGCAGTCAGACTACTAGTAGAAAGGTGTGGTGAAATCCTTTGAAACTACATTAGTAGGAGTTGGGCCATCAAATGAAGTGGTATCAGGTACTTTTTTTGTTTTTTCAGATTATGCCAATGTGTTGTTTGATTCGGGGTCTACACATTCTTTCATCTCTAAAAAATTTTCTAGTAGATTGGGAATACCATCTCAAGAAATGAATCCTAAAATTTTGGTAAAAACACCCGGGGGAAATTTTGAGGCAAAAAGAATTTATAAGAATCTTATTATCCTTATCCATGGAAAGAACCTACTGGAAAACCTTATTGTTTTACCTCTAGTAGAGTTTGATGTTATCCTGGGTATGGATTGGCTCTCTGTTTACCATTCTAGGATTAAATGTAGAGCTAAAGAAGTTTCTTTTCAAAAAGACATTCAGTTTGTGTACAAGAATGAACCCTTACTATTTATAACATATCAAGAGGCTGAGAAACTTATAAAAGATGGAAATTAATTTTACCTTGCACATATTGTTGAAAACAAAGGAACCGTTCAGATTAATGATGTTCCAGTGGTAAATGAGTATCCTGATGTTTTTCCTGACGAGTTTCCTAGAATAATACTAGATCGGGAAGTTGAATTTACTATTGACTTAGTTCCTGATTCTAAGAAAATTTCAAAACCCCCTTATCGAATGGATCAAATTGAACTTTTAGAGTTGAAGGAGAAATTACAAGATTTATTAGAGAAAGGTTTCATTTGACCTATCACATCACCATGGGGTGATCCTGTCTTATATTTTAAAAAGAAAGATGGTTCAATGAGACTTTACATTGATTATAGATCCTTGAATAACATCACTGTTAATAAAAAATATCCTTTGCCTCATATTGAAGATTTGTTTGACCAGCTCCTAGGAGCTCAGTATTTTTCAAAGATTGACCTGAGATCAGGGTACCATCAGTAGAAGGTAAAAGAAGCAGATATTCCGGAGACTGCATTTCGTACAAGATATGGACATTATGAATTTGTATTAATTCTTTTTGGGTTAACCAATGTACCTGCTATATTCATGGACCTTATGAATAGAATTTTCCATGAGTTCCCGGATAAGTTTGTGGTTGTTTTCATTGATGATATTTTGGTGTTTTCTAAAAGTAAAGAGGAGCATGAAATTCATTTAAGGGTTATTTTTCAAACCTTAAAATAAAAGAAATTGTATGGGAAATTCAACAAGTGTGAGTTTTGGTTGCAACAAATCTCTTTCCATGGTCACATTGTTTTTAAAGAAGGAATAATTGTTGATCCTGCAAAAACAAAGGTTGTTGAAGAATTGCCAAGACCCACAAATGTAACCGAGATTCATAGTTTTCTTGGTTTGGGAGGCTATTACTGAAGGTTTGTTAAAAAAATCACAGTTATCTAGTCCAACGACTAAGCTAACTCAGAAGGTTGTTAAGTTTATCTGAAAAAAATAATGTGATGATTGTTTTCAGGAATTGAAAAGAAAATTAGTGAATGCTCCAGTTTTGGCACTAACTTCCAGGAATGGTGAGTTTGTTATCTATAGTGATGCTTCATTGAAATTACTTGGTTGTATTCTAATACATAATGATCAGGTAATTTCTTATGCTTCACGTCAGTTGAAAACTCATGAGGTAAATTACCCTACACATGATTTGGAATTAGCTGGTGTTGTTTTCACTTTAAAATTTTGGAGGCATCATTTGTATTGTGCAATGTGTGAAATATATACTAATCACAAAAGTTTAAAGTATATAATCACTCAGAAAGAATTAAAAATGAGACAGAGGAGATGGCTAGAATTAATCAAGGATTATGATTGTAAAATTCATTACCATCCGGGAAAATCAAATAATGTAGATGATGCTTTGAGTCAAAAAGTAATTATTTATTAACCATGTTACATTTGGAACGTGATCCTTTGGTTAAGGATTTGATGAACCTTGGAATAGAAGTTTTTGGTGCAAAAATTTCTTCTGTTTTGTTTCAGGTGTCAGTGAGATCATCTCTATCAGACAGAATTAAGCAAGCTCAGAAGTAAGACCGTGAGTTGTAGAAAAATGTAAAGCTGGTTCAAAAGGGTATGTTCCCTGAATTCAACATTGATCATGATTGTGTTTTGAGATTTGGGAAGATATTGTGTGTGCCTTGTGATTCATAGATAAAGAGAGAGTTGTTATGTGAAGCTCATAGTTCTCTGTTTTCAGTTCATCTAGGCAGTACTTAGATGTATAGAGATCTTCGGGAGTATTACTGGTGGGATGGAATGAAAAGAGATAATGCTGATTTTACTATGAAGTGTTTGACTTGTCAATAGGTTAAATCAGAGCGGCAGTTACTGAAAGGGATGCTTCAGCCTTTACTAGTGCCAGAGGGGAAATGGGAGAATATATCCATGGACTTTGTTGTGGGGTTACCGAAGACACCTTGAGGTAATAATGCAATCTGGGTTATTGTTAATTGCTTGACTAAATATGTTCATTTCCTTGATATACGAGATACTTTTTTCCTAGATCAACTTTCTCATTTGTATCTTAAAGTGATAGTCAGTGTACATGGAGTTCCCCTCTTCATTGTATCTGGCCGTGATCCCAGGTTCACTTATAACTTTTGGAAAGGCCTTTAGAAGTCATTGGGTACTGAATTAAATTTTAGTATAGCTTTTCATCCTCAATCAGATGGGTAGTCAGAATGAACAATTCAGAATTTTGAGGATATGTTATGTGCTTGTTCGGTAGATTATCAGGGAATTTGGTACCAACATCTTTCTTTGGTTGAGTTTTCTTATAATAATAGTTTTCATTCCAGTATACAGATGGCACCATTTGAGGCATTATATGGGAAGTGGTGTCAAACTCTAGATTTTTGGGATGAAGTGGGTGAAAAGGAGTTGATGGGACCAGAATTGGAAGAAGATATGGTAGAAAAAGTTCAGCTAATATAGAAACACATGAGAACAGCTCAGAGCAGGCCGAAAATTTATACACACAACAGGAGGAAGGATCTCTCTTTTGAGGTAGGTGACCATGTCTTCCTCAAAGTTTCACCATGGAAAAGTGTGATGTGATTTGGTAAGAAAGGAAATTTGATTCCAAGGTTCATTGTACCATATGAAATTATGAAGTGAGTTGGATCACTTGGATACCGAGTGGATTTCACCTCTGAGTTTATCTCAGGTACATAATCACTACTGGAAATGGGAGTTTTCCCAATAGTTGTTTACTAATGGTTCAAAGCAACCGTTGGTATATTCTGTCTTTTCCAACGGTTTATATAAACCCTTGGGAAATACATATTAGAAGAGACTTTTCCCAACGATTTTATGAAACCGTTGGGAAAAGTGGAAAAACTTCAGTCTTTCCCAACGGTTTCATAAAATTGTTGGGAAAATGTGGGAAAAACTTATTTTTCCCAATGGTTTTATGAAACCGTTGGAAAAGACTGGTTTTTTCCAATGGTTTTTATGAACCGTTGGGAAAAAAACCCCCAAATACCCCAATTCTAGCAGTGTCCTCCCCATGATTTAGAAGCGGATCCAGAGCCTTCCGCTAGTCTCTAGAAGCTCCTCCAGAAGCGATTCCTTGGCATAATCACTTCCCAATCCCCACATCTTCCAACGGATCACCAGCCACCAGGTTAGATTCCAATATTTTTGTTCCACCTGTTATAAAGAATATACTTCTATGAATGATTTCCTAATTCCCCAATTTTAGGGTTTATGTAAAAATTTATGATTGTTCCACGAATTGTGTAGTCAAATCCCTATATCGGTGTATGTCCAATTAATGTTTTCATTACACATTTTCATTTATAAGGACACGGTGTCTCTTTATTGTGTTCTAATTTTGAAGATTCATAGTTTTGGTTGTGCGGTGGTTTTGGTTGTGCAGTGGTTTGTGATGTGCAATATTTTTGTTGTGATATGTGGTTGTTTTGGTGAGATGGTTGGTCAATGTAACATGGCGTCGATGGTTATTGTGAGATGGTGAGTTATTGTGTGGTGGTTTTATTAGTTTCCAGGATATCTATGGAATAAATTATGCTGTTAAAACCAAAAAAACAAGATATTAAATAAATGATATGGAATAGAAATGGATGTGTGGTAAATGGATTTAATTAATTTAACATTAAATGAATGGACAAGGTAAGTGTGAATGAAGTGGCTTATAAATGAAAGTGAGAAATGTTATGCGTCTTGTGTGGTGGTGGTGTGGTTTATGTGTTTTATGGTAGTAGTGAAGTGTGTGATTATGTAGTTAATGTGAACCCATAGGTTGAGTATTTTGTGCTATCTATATATCATGTATTTTTATGTTATTTCTACACATTCCCAACCATAGTTGGATAAACTTACCAACGATCAGAGGTTTTGAGTTATGGGTATTTTTTCTAATATCTAGGATGGTGGTTATATGGTTGGATAGATACCATGTCTTCCCTACTTTTCCTTCAAAAGTTATTGACCATGTGTTTTTAGGAAAGATGCGATGTGATTGTCCATGTATCTTCAGGTGATATGTACTATGATTTCCCTAGTGTTTTCCGGTGAGGTGTGATGTGATAAGGCTATAATAAGATGTGGCATGTGGGTGGGGTCATGTAGGGTAGGAGGATGGCACAAGGTTGATGTTATTCATGTTCATGATACCCTACTAATATGGTTATGGGATGAGGCATGTTGTGATGTGATATAACACATTAATTTCTTATTGGTTTTATATTTTTTCAATAACACATTTGTATGTTTTTTTCACATGTGTAGTTGATACCTTGACTATTTTCTTCCTTTATCATTTACTTAAATGTATTTTCTATTAAAGTTCAATCCTATTGAATTGTTTATGACAAAATGACTTATATAAATTCTTTTTACAGAATGGAAAGAAGTTGGATGTATGAAACCAATCGGATCTCAAGCGATATTCAAAACAATTTGGAGAGCTTTATAGATTTTGCATTTCACAATGCTTCAGATAGTGGTCACACACACTGCCCATGTTCCAATTGTGTTGGTAGACCTTGGTTGAGCCGTAAAGAAGTCAGCTACCACATAACCAAAAATGGTTTTCAAGCAAACTACTTTGTGTGGTATCACAATGGGGAGAAAATGAAATCTCAAATTGGTGATGATCGAAATGAAAGGACTGGAATGGAGAATTTGTTAGATGATCGGTTTCCGTTTATTCGTCATCATGAAAAGAAAGTATTTCGACTCAAGAAGACATCGATATGAGGACAGCTGATGCATCTAGTGAAAATGATGATATTGATAGGGTGAAAAAATTGAATGATGCTGCCATGACTCCAGTATATCGACAATGCGATAAAATGAAAAAGCTGGAATTTTTAATCTGATTGCTTCATGGGAAAACTATGTATGGAATTTCTAATACAAAAATCGATTACATTCTTACCCTCCTGAAGGATTTACTTCTAGATGATGCAGATATTCCCTCAAACCACTATATGGCATGGAAGTTAGTTGAGGAACATGGATTTTCAAGAAACAAAATTCATGCTTGCCCGAAAGATTGCAGTTTATTCTGGGAGGAAACCGCTGAACGAAATGATTGTATAAAATGTGGCACATCCCACTGGAAGACAAAATCTGATGGAACACCAACCCGCATTCCACAAAAAGTAATGTGGCACTTTCCATTAATCCCCAGACTTCAGAATCTTTTTATGTTTGATGACATATCAATAAAAATGAGATGGCATGATACCGAGAGAAAGAAGACTAATGATGAGTTGGTTCATCCTGCAGATGGATTTGCATGGCAGAGATTTGATGCTCGACATCCTGATTTTGCAGCTGACGTGCGTAATGTGAGGCTGGGTCTTTCATGTGACGGTTTTAATCTGTTTGGGCAGATGCTTACGTCGCACAACACATGGCCAGTTTTTACACATTTATAATCTTCCCCCATGGTTGTGTATGAAAAAACCTTTCACTTTCATGAGTATACTCATATCTGGTCCTTATGATCCCGGCATTGATATTGATGTATACATGCAACCTTTAATAAAAGAGTTGAAACTTCTTTGGGATGTGGGTGTGCGCACATACGATGCATGTTCGAAAGACATATTTCAGATGTGTGCTGCGCTTATGTGAACGATCAATGATTTTCCGGCTTATGCAATGATGTCTGGATGGAGCAAGAAGGGAAAAATATCATGTCCAGTTTGTATAAAGAATACACGATCTAAAAGACTGAAGCATCACTGTAGTTTCAGTTTTATGGGACATCAACGATTCTTGCCAAAGGATCATCCATATAGAATGAATCGTCGAAGATTTGATAATACCATAGAGACCGATGATCCACCTCAGCGTATGTCTGGAACTGACGTGCTTAATGAATTGAAAGATTTCAGTTTTTCATTCGGAAAGGGTTAAATGAAATCTGGAAAGAGAAAGAATGTTTCCACTGAAACCTTTTACAATTGGAGGAAGAAGAGTATCTTTTTTGATTTGCCTTATTGGTCAACCAATTTATTACGTCATTGCTTAGACGTAATGCATATTGAAAAGAATATATGTGAAATGTTGCTTTCAGTTCTTCTAAATTTCAAGGGGAAGACAAAAGATGATTTAAGATCTCGGCGTGACTTGGTGGATTGGGGCATCAGACCAGAATTGCATCATGTACGTATCAGTGAAAATAAATAGCAACTTCCATGTGCTTCTTATGTGATGACACCTGCGAAAAAAAACTATTTCTGGAAGTATTAGAAACTATTAGAGTTCCTGATGGCTATTCAAGCAACATATATAAACAGGTCAACAGAATAGAGTTGAAGCTAAAATCTTTGAAGACTCATGATTATCACGTTCTACTACATGAGTTGCTTCCAATAGCAATCCGTCATATTTTTTCCAATAATGTAAGGGTGTTTGTTATTTGGTTGTGCCATTTTTTTGGAGATCTTTGTGCTAAAAAGTTTTCCAAGTCTTTCTTGCAAAAAATGTTTACAGATGCCCCATTAATTTTGTGTGAGTTGGAGAAAATATTTCCTCCATCATTTTTCATATGCATGCTGCATCTGACTATCCATATTCCCACTGAAATACTTCTCAGAGGACCTATTTCTTTTCGTTGTATGTATCCAACTGAAAGAAATATGTTCACATTAAAGTCTTATGTCCGAAATAGAAATCATCCTGAATGTTCTATCATCAACGGTTACATGGCTCAAGAATGTATGGATTTCTGCTCGATGTATTTGTTTGATCTTACTACAAGATTGAACAGACCAATGAGAAATGAAGAAGAAAAGTTTGAGAAAATTGAACCCAGTTTTCCATCACTTCCTCAAACAGGAGGAATTCCTGGATCATATACATTGAAGACATTAAGCCATGAAGAGTGGGAGATGGCACATCGCACAGTTTTGTTCAACTGTGATTTGTTCGATGACTATATTAGGTAACTAAATTGATTATGTATATCTTACATATATATCTGTTAAACTATTAATATTTTTTATCTACATGGAACATTAAACAATGATAAATAGGAAGCATCATTCTTTATCTTTGAGAAGGAGAGAGACTTTGCACAGCAAAGAGTTTTCTGCTTGGTTAAAATTGAAGGTATAAAAAAATTAATGTTTAAAATAATTATATCAATATTTAATTAACTTTAATAGTCATTTATATTGCAGGTATTGAGTTTGTCTGCTGACTCTTTCTCTGAGGAAATAAGAGCTTTGGCTTTTGGTCCAAATACCATGGTTCGTGACTGTAAATCAATTGTTATCAATGGGTACAAATTTATTGTCACTGAACGAGAAAAAAACATGAGAACACAACATGATGGTGTTATGGTTACTGCCACAACAGATTGTTATGCCAGTGCATCAGATAGTAGACCGCGATTTGAAAATGTGGGTTATTATGGAGTTGTTGAGAAAATAATAATATTGGATTATTACTCTCATGGACGAGTCATAATGGTGAAATGTCATTGGTTTGATTCGATGACGAGACATGGCACATTTATTGATGAATGTGGATTTCGAGTAATTAATATGACTCGCACTCTTGCTACCGAAGAACCATATGTGTTGGCATCAATGGATAAACAAGTTTTTTATGTCAAAGACCAACTTCTACCTGAATTTGGTATCATAGTTGAAAAAATTCCAAGATATATTTTTGATGATGGTGATGATGGAATTGACACTGTCCCTAGTGCCATTGGAACCAATTCATTTATTTCTTTTGATGACTCAAATAGATCAATTGTCAGAGTTGATTGTGAACCTGAAGTTGTGGTTGAAAATATATAGAATCATTCATCCGTGTTCTCAATTTTTTTGGTTTACCTCGAGTTGGGTTGTTAAGGTTGGTAATATTCAAATTGATTTAGTATTGATCACAAATATGTTTTAGATGACTTGACTGTTATGTGAATTTTCAATGTTTATTGGTTGCAGTTTTATTTGAATTTCATTTTCTAATTTGGAATTGAACTGTATTAAAACATAGTCAAACATATTTCTGACTTGGTGAACATTACAACTTGTATGATTTATTAAATCCATTCATGCTCTTCTAAAACAATTGATAGCTGACTTGACCGTTATGTGAATTTTCAATGTTTATTGGTTGCAGTTTTATTTGAATTTCATTTTCTAATTTGTAATTGAACTATATTCAAACATAGTCAAACAATATTTCTAACTTGGTGAACATTACAACTTGTATGATTTATTAAATCCAATCAAGCTCTTCTAAAAAAATTGATAGCTTAATTGACCATTATGTGAATTTTCAATGTTTATTGGTTGCAATTTTATTTGAATTGCATTTTTTGGGTTACACATTAGTTTTATTTTTCTAATTAATTACATATTTGTTTTCAAAAGCAGGAAATGAATCCAATTGAAGAGAGACGAAGGAAAAATATTATGGAGAACAATCGTCGAATGACGGAGATGGGTGTTCCACCATTAGTGCCTACAGTGAGTACTTTATTTCAAATTGATATATTTAAAGAATATATAACGTCATGTGACTAATTTTTTTGTAAACATTTTTGTAGGATCCACCTATACGTCGACATTTATTCGACGAGGAGCCTAGTACGGGTCCTAGTACTCTGGTCGGTGGTACGAGGAGGGTTCGTACCAGAGGTGGATGAGCAGCTGCGCGTACCCGACTAGACCCTGCCCCTCCCACTGACATGTCATCATTCCCACATTCTGATCCCGGTGTGTCATTAGAGACACATGGAATATTTAGGCCTCCCATGATTTCGCTACCTTCTGCATCTTCTGGCCCATCATTTTCACATCCCAGGATGATTCCCACTCCTCATTCAGCATTCGGCCAGATAGCTGTCCCATCTTCTTTTCCTTCTACTTCTGTCTCTCTGAGCTTCTATATTCCATCGTCTTCGACTCCTGTTCCACCACAGGGTGTTCCATCAGTTTATGTGGATCCATTGGCACTCAGCGATCAGACAGGAATAGGTATATTTATAGAACCCTAAAAAAAATTAATAGAAATATTTATTTTCATTATAGCATGTTCTGATAAAATATTTGTTTTTCTTTCATGACAGATACATCTACTGACAGGAGGCATGGGCGGGGGCGTACACGCATGCTTTCGGTGTGGAACCGCCGCACACAGGTTATGGTGGATTATAATGAAGACAACCAAATGGTTGAGAAAACAAGGCAGTAATGTCAGAGTTTTTTGGCGACGCTTGCCAAATACTCCGACATCATTCCCGTCAGCCCGCTATCGTGGAGACATTTGCCGCATGAGATCAAGGATAGAGCTTGGGTAGAGATATGGGTAAAAAAAATATGTTCTATTTAATGCCATGAATTATTTTTGTATTTATATGAATTAATATTTTGATTTCAGCTTCGATTTAATTTTCCTGATGGTGAGGGTGCACGATCGGAACGTCTAAAGGATTTAGGTGAGCTTTAGAGAGACTACAATCATGAGTTGTATATGGGCTGGCGTGCTAGAGTTGGCACTGAGTTAGAGGTGGTACCAGTTGTGGATGATTGTCCTATATATTAGTATCATAATATGATTACTCATTGGACGAGTACCCAGTTTAAGGTATTAATAACATTTGAGGTATTTAAGTAATAACTTTCATGTTTTTCATTAATAATATCTGTTGCATTTTCGAATTTTATTTAGGAATCATATGGAAAAAATAAAAAGAACATTGATGCAAAAAAATACCTCCACACATTGTGACGCACTACGATGCCTGATCATGAGAGGAAGCAGGTATAACAATTGTTTATAAGTTTTCTTTACGACTTACACTTTCTTTTGTTTATTAAATTATTTAATAGTTTGCTAAAGTTTTCATATAACTTTAGTTTTCAATGTCATTGTAGAGGCAAATACAAAATATTGAAGGACGCGTGCCTCGAGCAAAACTGTTTTGCTCGAGTAGACGAAAAAAGGATGGAAGTGTCGTCAACGAAGCGACTCAGCAGCAGATTGTAAGTTTTAATCTATTGAATTTATTTTGTAATATATATTTTTAACTTAATGATATATTTATATTTGTAACGGTCTACTTTAGAGGCCCTCGATGCCCAAGAACTAGACAATTTTGGGCCAACAGATCACTTACATCATGTGTTGGGAGAGGAGCATTCTGGAAGAGTATGCTGCCGACCTAGGATAGCCCCGAAGAGGTATTGGACCTCCTCAGGTACGAGCTGTAGTGCCACCGAGCTGCAGCAAGTTAGGGCATAGGCAGAACAGGCTAAGAAAAGGGCCACATAGACGGCATAACAGTCTGCTAGGGCAAACAGTGCGTTTATGAAATTTATTGAAGTTCTACGTCCTACACTTCCAGCAGAGGCCAGCCTAGCATTTGATGAGTATATGTCGTCGATACGTTCTATATACGGTGCACTAGGTGGAAGTTCTAGTGGTGTTCAGGACGATGTACAACTTGACGATGATGATGGCGAGGAGTCTGACGCGGAAGAGGAGGGAGAGGAGGAGGGCGACGCGGGTGGCGAGAGCGAGGAGGAGGGAAAGGACGAGGAGGAGGGCGAGGGCAAGGACGATGATGGGGACGAGGACGAGGGTGATGATGATGATGGTGATGATTGTGATGGTGATGTGGGACAAGTTGATCCACTACATTTTTTACTGATATTACTGAGATTTGATATTTAATCTATTCTAGTTGTTGGTTTTATCTAGACTCGTAGTATAGTATTGGAGTTGAGTTATTTTTATATATTATTTGTTTTTATGGATGTTGTTGTCTTTTAGTGGTTGTGTGTTTGGGAACCCCCCTCCTTCCTGGACCCTGAAAAACCCCCCACCCTCCTCCCTGGACCCCGGACAGCCCCGCCGGACAGTCCCCAAGACAGCCCCCCGGACATCCCCCCCACCCTCCACCCTGGACCCCGGACAACCCCCCGGACAGCCCCCCATACATCCCCCCGGACAGCCCCACCCCCTTCCTTGGACCCCGAACAACCCCCCGAACTGCCCCGGACAGCCCCCCGAACAGCCCCACAGACAGCCCCCAGACAACCCCCCACCCTTCTCCTTGGACCCCGGACAACCCCCCGAACACCCCCAGACAGCACCCCGCACAGCCCCCCCACCCTCCTCCCTGGACCTCAGACAGCCCCCCGGACAGCCCCCCACCCTCTTCCTTGGACCCCAAAGTGTCTGTCTTTTGCTTAAAATGGACAACAATTTAATTACATACGGAAAACCGACCAAACGCATTCAGTTTCCATTGAAACATTAGGAGAACGATCCATGTGTCATATGTGACGTGTACTAGTCAACCCCGCCTCAATCCGAGGAGCGGTGTGGCCGCCACCACTCAAAGTGTCTGTCTTTTGTTTCAAAAGACGTCATTTAAAGTGAAATACATCAACTGGCATACGAAAAACCGACCAAACGCATTCAGATTGTGTCAATACTTTAGCACAATGATCCATTGGTCATATGTGACATGTATGAGTCTACCCCGCCTCAATCCGAGGCGCGGTGTGGCCGCCACCACTCAAAGTGTCTGTCTTTTGCTTAAAATGGACAACAATTTAAGTACATACGGAAAACCGACCAAACGCATTAGGATTCCATTGAAACCTTAGTAGAATGATCCATGGGTCATATGTGACGTGTAAGAGTCAACCCCTCCTCAATCCGAGGTGCGGTGTGGCCTCCACCACTCAAAGTGTCTGTCTTCTATTTCAAAAGGACGTCATTTGAAGTGAAATACATCAACTGGCATACGGAAAACCGACCAAACGCATTCGGATTGTGTCGATAAGTTAGCACAACGATCCATGGGTCATATGTGCCGTGTACGAGTCAACCCCGCCTCAATCCGAGGTGCGGTGTGGCCGCCACCACTCAAAGTGTCCATCTTTTGCTTAAAATGGACAACAATTTAAGTACATACAAAAAACCGACCAAACGCATTCGGTTTCCATTGAAACTTTAGGAGAACGATCCATGGGTCATATGTGACGCGTACGATTCAACCCCGCCTCAATCCGAGGCGCGGTGTGGCCGCCACCACTCAAAGTGTCTGTCTTCTGTTTCAAAAGGACGTCATTTGAAGTGAAATACATCAACTGGCATACGGAAAACCGACCAAACGCATTCGGATTGTGTCGATACATTAGAACAACGATCCATGGGTCATATGTGACCTGTACGAGTCAACCCCGCCTCAATCTGAGGCGCGGTGTGGCCGTCACCACTCAAAGTGTCTGTCTTTTGCTTAAAATGGACAACAATTTAAGTACATACGGAAAACTGACCAAACACATTTGGATTCCATTGAAACTTTAGGAGAACGATCCATGGGTCATATGTGACGTGTACGAGTCAAACTCACCTCAATCCGAGACGTGGTGTGGCCACCACCACTCAAAGTGTCTGTCTTCTGTTTCAAAAGAACGTCATTTGAAGTGAAATACATCAACTGGCATACGGAAAACCGACCAAACGCAATAGGATTGTGTTGATACTTTATCACAACAATCCATGGGTCATATGTGATGTGTACGAGTCAACCCCGTCTCAATCTGAGGCACGGTGTGGCCTCCACCACTCAAAGTGTCTGTATTTTTCTTAAAATGGACAACAATTTAAGTACATACGGAAAACCGACCAAACGCATTCAGATTCCATTGAAACTTTAGGAGAACGATCCATGGGTCATATGTGACGTATACGAGTCAACCCCACCTCAATCCGAGGTGCGGTGTGGCCGCCACCACTCAAAGTGTTTGTCTTCTGTTTCAGAAGAACGTCATTTGAAGTGAAATACATCAACTAGCATACGGAAAACCTACCAAACGCATTAGGATTATGTCAATACTTTAGCACAATGATCCATGGGTCATATGTGACGTGTAAAAGTCAACCCCGCCTCAATCCGAGGCGCGGTGTGGTCGCCACCACTCAAAGTGTCTGTCTTTTGCTTAAAATGGACAACAATTTAAGTACATATGGAAAACCGACCAAACGAATTCGGTTTCCATTGAAACTTTAGTAGAATGATCCATGGTTCCTATGTGACGTGTACGAGTCAACCCCGCCTCAATCCGAGGTGTGGTGTGGCCGCCACCACTCAAAGTGTCTGTCTTCTGTTTCAAAAGGACGTCATTTGAAGTGAAATACATCAAATGGCATACGGAAAACCGACCAAACGCATTCGGATTATGTCGATACTTTTGAAAAACGATCCATGGGTCATATGTGACATGTACGAGTAAACCCCACCTCAATCCGAGGCGCGGTGTGGCCGCCACAACTCAAAGTGTCTATCTTTTTCTTAAAATGGACAACAATTTAAGTACATATGGAAAACCGACCAAACGCATTCGGATTGTGTCAATAATTTTGCACAACGATACATGGGTCATATGTGACGTGTACGAGTCAACCCTGCCTCAATCTGAGGCATGGTGTGGCCACCACCACTCAAAGTGTCTGTCTTCTAATTCAAAAGGACGTCATTTGAAGTGAAATACATCAACTGGCATACGGAAAACCGACCAAACGCATTCGTATTGTGTCGATACTTTAGCACAACGATCCATGGGTCATATGTGACATGAACGAGTCAACCCCGCCTAAATCCGAGGCACGGTGTGGCCGCCACCACTCAAAGTGTCTGTCTTTTGCTTAAAATGGACAACAATTTATGTACATACGGAAAACTGACCAAACGCATTCGGATTCCATTGAAACTTTAGGAGAATGATCCATGGGTCATATGTGATGTGTACGAGTCAACCCCGCCTCAATCCGAGGTGCGGCGTGGCCGCCACCACTCAAAGTGTCTGTCTTCTGTTTCAAAAGAACGTCATTTGAAGTGAAATACATCAACTGGCATACGAAAAACCGACCAAACGCATTTGTATTGTGTCGATACTTTAGCACAACGATCCATGGGTCATATGTGACGTGTACGAGTCAACCCCGCCTCAATCCGAGGCACGGTGTGTCCGCCACCACTCAAAGTGTCTGTCTTTTGCTTAAAATGGACAACAATTTAAGTGCATACGGAAAACTGACCAAACGCATTCGGATTGTGTCGATACTTTAGCACAACGATCCATGGGTAATATGTGACATGTACGAGTCAACCCCGCCTCAATCCAAGGCGCGGTGTGGCCGGCACCACTCAAAGTGTCTGTCTTTTTTTTCAAAAGTGTGTCATTTTAATTGAAAAACATCAACTGGCATACGGAAAACCGACCAAACGCATTCGGATTGTGTCGATACATTAGCACAACGATCCATGGGTCTTATGTGATGTGTACAAGTCAACCCCGCCTCAATCCGAGGTGCGGTGTGGCTGCCACCACTCAAAGTGTATGTCTTCTATTTCAAAAGGACGTCATTTGAAGTGAAAAACATCAACTGGCATACGGAAAACCAACCAAACGCATTAGGATTGTGTCGATACTTTAGAACAACGATCCATGGGTCATATGTGACGTGTACGTGTCAACCCCGCCTCAATCCGAGGCACGGTGTGGCCGTCACCACTCAAAGTGTCTGTCTTTTTCTTAAAATGGACAAAAATTTAAGTACATATGGAAAACCAACCAAACGCATTCAGTTTCCATTGAAACTTTCGAAGAACGATCCAGGGGTCATATGTGACGTGTAAGAGTCAACGCCGCCTCAATCCGAGGCGCGGTGTGGCCGGCACCACTCAAAGTATCTGCCTTTTGTTTCAAAAGTACGTCATTTTAATTGAAAAACATCAACTGACATATGGAAAACCTGCCAAACGCATTTGGATTGTGTCGATACATTAGCACAATGATCCATGGGTCATATGTGATATGTACAAGTCAACCCCAGCTCAATCTGAAGCGCGGTGTGGCCGGTAGCTCTCCAGGTGTATGTATTATGTTTAAAATGGACATTATTTCAAGTAAAAATATATGGTATACAAAAAACCGATCAAATTATGAATTGACTTCTGGATTCCACATATAATTTTCATCTAAATTATAATTACGTTATGAATTCTAATTTAATTATGGATGTGTATAGTTCCACCATTATATGTTAAATGTGTATGAATTTGTTCTCTATATGTAATTTTTAGTTGGTTATTGCAGGTACAATAATTGTATATGTATGTGTTAGTTTATTGTAGGTACAATAATTGGATTGAAAATGAGAGGGAACCACAAAATGAGACCTGGGTAAATTGGATATCTGCTGGGAAATTGAAGAGTTGTTGTGCTGGGAAATTGCAGAGCTGCTGGGCAATTTTCCCAGCAGAGGCTATGCCAACGGTTTTGAACCGTTGGCATAGAATGCGTAGGCCTTGTTTTACCAACGGTTCTAAACCGTTGGGAAAGAGAATACATTGGGTTTTTTCCAATGGTTTTCAAGAACCGTTGGGATAGGGTAATTTTTCAGCACCCTATCCCAACGGTTCACTGTAAACCGTTGGGAAAAAACTTTTCCTAACAGCTTACTACCCTACGGGTTGCAGAACCGTTGGTATAACATATACCAACGGTTCTGCAGCCTTTCCCAATGGTTCTAAACCGTTGGGAAATCATGAATTTCCAGTAGTGAATGTTTTTCATGTTTCAATGTTAAGGAAGTAATGCCAGATCCATCTCATGTTTTGATTCCAGAGGTAGTTCAGATGGAGGAGAATCTATCTTATGAGGGACAAACGGTCCAGATTATTGACCACAGGGAGAAATTATTGCAGAATAAGGTGATTAACAAAGTAAAGGTTTTTTGTAAAAACCACATGATTGAAGAGGAAACATGGGAATCTGAAAATGCAATGAGGGATAAATACCCCCACTTATTCGATAAGTAAATAAATTGTGGGGATGAAATTTTCTAAAGGGGGGAAGGATGTAACATCCCAAGTAAGTAAAGAATTATGGATTTTCATATTGATTTCTATTTATGAATTAGATAGTATTTTAGAGGCTTAAAATGGGAATAAATCTAATCTTAAGCATAGAATTCTCTAATATTTTTATAAGATTGTTTTACCACCTTTTGATGGAGAACCATTTTTAAATATAACTTTAGAAAATTTTATAAGCTATATTTGTCAAAATAAACTTATTATTTAGGATTGGGACATTTAAATTTACTTTGGATAAATTTTTGGTATTTTTCTGACAATGTTTATTTTTTAATGAATAGCTAAAAATACTGCATTTTACTTCAAAACTGCATTTCCATCTAACTTAATTATATGGATATATTGTCCTTTTAATTGGTTTTAAAGTTTAATTAGAATATATTTTTACCATTTAATCCAATTTAGGTCATTTTAATTAATTTAACATTGTAATTGGGCAAAAACAAGTGTCAAACTTTTGATAGATATTGTTTCTAAAAAACCCCGCTATTTATTTTGAAAACGGGAATTATTTTTAAATTAATTACTAAAATTTTTGTGTTTGGAATTTGGTAAAATGGATTCCATATTTGTAATTAGAAGGTCCAAATTATGTAATTAATACTCTTTTTTATGGACATTATGAATAGTAACGATGGTAATTATCATTAATTAGCGTGATTAATTAGAAATCAGGTAGTTGATGGTAATAAAATAATGTCATAATAATATAAAATGACCCCAACATGTGTCCTAATGCTACTAGTTGTGTAATTTCCTACCATTTTATGCCTTGTTCCAACTTTGGGACCCCATGGAATCACTTTTGTGTGATAGTGACATTTTATCTTTTTATTTTTAAAGAATGTTAAATATAACAAAAATATGTAACACCTAAGCAAAACAATTTTAATTTTGTCTACATAAATGATCTCTTAGACTATAAATATTCATTGGAAATCTAAAAATATTTCCTACATCATGGTATTTCTTTTAATTTTTATACATTAAATATATAAATTTATTTATGACACCGTGATGATGAAGTGATTATCTCATTAATGAACGATTTAAATAAAATGAAAAGATAATATAAAATCTAAGACATAAACTTGTCAAAAACCTATTGGATGGATGGATTTCGAACCCTTATCACCTTATCCTAGAAATATATCATTGGGGTCCTTTAAAATCGGAAATTCATTTTATAATAAATTAACATTTCATGACTTTCCAAAAGTGCCCCTCCTCCTTCTTATAAAAGGCCCCCACCTCTACCACCTTACCCAAACCTCTCAAGCCTTTGTCTCGGCCAAAATATGCTCATTTTATCTCTACACATCCTTATATTCATCCTAGAACCCTTACCTTAGGCATAAATCTCTTCAAGAAACACTTTTGGTTCAAACTAAGGGGAGTTACCCAATTTAAAGGTAATGTCTTCTCTTATGTTCTTTTGTTTTATTTTGATTCTCCAACCCCATAAACTATTTTTATTCTTCTATTTTGTAACATCTCCAGTATGTTAAATATACTAGGATGTTGTTATGAGAAGGATTTGATTTACACTTACACACACCTTCGTCTAATGGTTAAAGAACATACTGTTTCTGTGAGTGATGAATTACTGCCTCACGAAATGATGATTGTTCAATCTTCTTTTAACACCTCTCATGGGGGCCATTAAGATGTTACTATATTTATATACGATATACATTATTTTTATGTTTTAATTATGCTTCGGTATTTTTCATTTATTTCTTACCTTTATGGTTTCCATTATGGGTAAACATGATAATTTCATTTTAGGAAGTGCAGACTACCGCCCCCTCAAAGTGATTTGATTCGTTAATGCCATATGTGGGATGTATAAAGGATGGAGTTAATTATATTATATATGATACTATACTGAAAATATAATATACCTTTATATCATTATTATTTCATTCCATTAAATATGAAATAGAAATGAAAGTAGCATTCATGCGTACGTATGGCTTACCGTCTCCATGAACGGTGCATTTCATTTTTTACCTCTAAATGTTATGTAATTTTATAAATGCATGTATATAATGGATATATATGATAAATATGATATCTAATTCATGAATATAATTCTAGATATAATTTATATATTACCACATGAACAACATGTAATTATAAGAAGTTTTTTCTGACTCCAGTACCAAAGATCGACAAAACAACCGTTATTAACATAAATAATTACATAATGTTTGTAACGTGGTAATAAGTGATATAAAAGGAATAATTAACTTGAAAAAGGTTCTTAAGCAATTATAAATTAACTCTAGTTTGTTATTCAGGAGATTAAAGAACGTTCGAGTCATGTCGGACACGAGTTAAGGAACTTTGTCTCAATCTCCATTCATTGAGGCATATTTTGTTTTACACACAACTTTCTTTTATATGGTGTATAAACCCCTTTTAATTTTAATTTTATTAAAAAGAAATATTTTTATACAAAGCATTTTACTAAACGAAAAAAGGGAATTTTTTTGTCTTACGTATGCAGTGACAACGACTTCTCCGCCACCGTGACCATTATTTGAGTTTCAGCTTCCTCTACAAGCCATAACTTTTTTTAAAAATGAAAAATAAATACCTTATTTTAATTTTCTTATTTTTTGGTATTGAAATTGGTTTTGATAATGTTTTGATTGTATCAATGTGTTTTTTATATCTTGTGATTGAAATGTGGAAATGTTATGTTTCCTTTATGCATGTTTTATGTGATACGATTATTTTATAGTTCTTGGGCATTGTTTATGAAGACGGGTGGTTCCATGATAAACTAAGGGTGGGTGAGACCGATATAGCTCTCCAATGAATTGGGTAACATGAAGGAGTTAAACACTAAGGTTTCTCTGAATATATTATGGAATATACTGTAATGGGTATTCCAAACGTAACAATGAGGGTTACACCCTATGTAAGAATGTTATGAATGCCTCAAGTTACCTTTATGTCTTATGTTTTCTATAATTTATTCATAAGACTTATGATTTCATGAGGTATGTTAAAGTGCTTATGTTTATGGGTAAAGTATGTTTTCAATGATTATTATGTATACATGGACTAAGGTTTTCTTTCCGTATTTTTATACCCCTTACTGAGCTTTTTATGATCATCCCAAGTTTTTGAAATGGTTTTCACAGGTCAAGGGAAATGTACATGATGTGATGATAGTGTCGAGGAAGTGTTAAGAAAGAATCCATGTTTTATTTTAAATATGTTTCATTTTATGGGAAAAGTGAATATTGTCTTTTATGTAACCACCTTGTTTAATTATGGAATTTAATGAATGATTTATGATCTAATTCTCTAAAACTCTAAACCTGAAAAGATCCTCAATGTGTATTATTGAAATAACTCAAGATTAAGTGGTGTTTAAGGCTAGGGCCTTATACGTTATCCCGTTGCAAATAGTTATTTAAAAAATATATATACTATTTGTGACAAAAACCCATCGCAGAAGGTTTGTCGCAAATAATTAATAAAATAAAAAATATATATTCAATAAAATTATGTTAAATTAATATTAGAAAATAATAATATTAATATAAATAATATAATATTATATAAATATAATACTAATATTAATAATTTTAAAAAAATTATATATTAATAATATTAATAATAAACTAATAATACTAATATAATAATGTTATTATTATTAATAATATTTATCAAAAAAAATATATTAATAATCTTAAAATAATAAAAAAATTATGAAATATTTAAATTCTTAATATTCGCAAAAAAATAAAAAATTATTATTATTATTATTATTAAAATAAGGAAACATTTAAAAAATAATGCTAATAATAAATAATAAAATTTTAAAATTTTAAAATTAAAAAAAATTAAAAAAAATTAAATTATGCAATATTTGCTCCAATATAATATACATAATATATAAATATTTAATATTACAACAAATATTGAATTCAAATGTTTTTAACGTGAAAAAGAATCACTAGGGGTGGTATTCTAGAGGAGGTGGAGGAGCTGGAGTAGACGGTGGAGGAAACTTCGTCCATAAACTATGAGTCAAACGGTGCATATACTTCATCTGCTCGTGCTACTGCTACTGCCATCAATGCATCTACTCCTCATACTCCAACTGCTTTCATCGGCGCTCATCCTCATGCTGTTGCTGTTGCTACTGACACGTCTCCTCCTGCTCATTAAAAAAACTATCTATAAGCTCACTCTAAGCTTGCAGCTACTCCAGATACTATGATCCAGAAGATGATGCCTCTCCACGAGATCCTCTCGAGCCAGATGTCGACATCATAATAGTACCATAATAAGTCTCAGGAGTCATTCGATGGTTGATACCAACTACTTGATCCTTCTCGAAGGCATACTGGGTTGCCTGCATCCATGTCCCCTCATTGAAATGGTGGGCACTACTCTGATCAGTCGTCTCAGCCTGACTCTAAGCATGTGTCTAAGAGGTCACGGCCTCATATGACTCCTTCATTTCCAATTTAAAATTAAAATAGTGAAAATGTTATATGCATTTAATTTTCAAACTCAAAAATAAATAATACTGACCACAATCTGATGTTGGTGATCACCTCTAATCTCTCTAGTGACTGGATCACTATTTATCCTCTGATAAACATCGTACTATATAATATCAGGCTTCTTGAATGCCTATATGAATATAAAATTAAATTTTTATATTTGAATTTATATAAAATATTTAAAAAAATTACTTACCAGATTCGCTCAATGCGTACTGAATGTAGGACTACCGGTTCGCTTTGTGACCTCATTTCTCCCCCGGTTCTGCCGACCCAATGAAGATATCCTATGAAATCCACCACCCAAATGGGGTGAACATAATCCATTCTAAAAGTGATGTGAAATATACTCTGGTCAATGGGATCTACAGAACTCATCAAATACTACCACTCCTACTTTCTTCATTGCCATCCATTTCAATTTGTGAAAAAGATGAAAAAAATGGTCACGCATAGACACCTCCCATGCCATGTGGATAACGTCACGCATTCTATAATCAATGGGATAAAATAAACCCTAAAAAATATATTATATCTAGTTATTAATGAAATAAATTTCAAAATAAATATTATTTATTTACGTACCATCCAATGATTGAACATGCCGAGCTGGACATCAACAGGAATCTGTTCCCATGTGATCTATGGTTGAGAGAAATAATTTCACAAGATAGCGAACCCCTGTTTATATGCACAAAAATGTGAAAAAAGAAAAAATAATAAAACAATTTGTATATATGTAAATGGATGAAAGCTAATTAAAATACCCAGGTTACCATATATCTGCATGTGTGGATCGAAGGCAAGACGTGGACGTCACTCGGGGATAGGGTCAAGAATCATGAGTCGTACAAGACCGCAGCCCCTCCATGTACACTCTGAACTGCTAAGAGGTTGAGGGTAATATTATCCCAAACCCTCCTCATACAATGGTAGTTCACCTTCTAGCAACTGATGAAATATATCATTATCCATATGAAACATAAAATGATTGTTTTAAGAAAGTAGTTGAAAATAACTATTATATATAGATATATATTAGTTATGATTATAAACAACATTTAATTGTGTCAATGTTCCCCTTCATTATCATCTTCATATCTAATGATTTCGATGTCTTTATATTCCTCCTCGGCATCATCAATATCTATATGAGTTTTAGTTTCATCATCACTTTCCATTTCAAATTTATTTGTAACATCATTAACATCATCATCAATATTGACCATTAATTGTGGGGTTTCATCATCGATATTCATGTCTCTTTGTGAAAAATATTAATTTTGAGTAGTCTCTTGAAATATTTCAATTCCTTGCACTTCAGTGAAATAATATTCAATTGGAGTAAAATGATCTCCTCAAAATTTGGTTTTTTTATGCTCCATCAATCACTCAGGTCTCTTGAAGTATCACGCTACATTGCATAATAAATTGTATGTGCATGTTGAGCCAATAAATATGGTTCATTTATTGTAAGAAGAATTTTATATTTAATATCAACGATTCCATGAGTCATATGAACACATAAGCCTCTCAGTATCCAACCACTTCCATTTAAACATCGTTATTTAATTTTTCATAGATAACACAGTTCAATGATTTCATCCAGCATGTCGTAAAAGTCATCTTCATTTTTTCTCTATGATGAGATACTCTCAAGAAAACTATACTATTCATTGGTTTTTTATTCCCCATATGCACGTGTATGAAATTGAAAATTATTAACAACATAAGCATTATATGATTTAATTATTTTGGATGGTGGGTTACTCAATATTCATAGTTACATATGAATTTTATCAGCATGTTGAGACACCTGAAAATTTGTAAAACAATTATCAATATAATAAATAATAAACTGATTTGATATGTTAAACCATCAAAAATTTATGTTACCTGTTTTTGAAACCATTTAGATATTTTTTTCCAGTGTTCTTCAAGAGCACCTACTGTAATTTGTGGAAGTTGTTTCTTGATATGATTATCATATAACCAACTAATAAAATTAGTTTACATATAGTAACATAAATTATATAATAATTGATAGAATCACTCACAGTACAAATGATGTAATTTCATCACAATTGAGCAGAACATATGTATGATATTTTTGATGTTCATCATCTTAAAGCCCTCATTCATAAAATTGACCAGATCCAAGCTCTAGATGATTAAAAACTAATAATTTTTTGTCCATTTAATCATAAAAATTACCCTCGTTTCTTCCCATGTGGTTGTTTTTTGAGAGATATTCCGATTCAAAATCATGAGAGCAAAAAAAACAATTTCCTCTTACAAATAAGCTTCAGTAATTGAGCCTTTAATTGATACTTTGTTACATAATTTTTTCTTCAATTTCAGCATGCATCTCTCAAATGGGTACGTCCATTGAAATTTTATTAGACCTCCACATTTTTCATCATGTGGAAAATGTAATAGGAAATGTTCCATTGAGTCAAATAAATATAGTGGAATGTTTTTTCGAGTTTACATATAATTACAACAACATATTCTTTCAGTTTTCTTAATGCATCGTAGTCTGTTTTCATCAAAAAAATGTATCAGAAAAGATATGATATGTCTATTATCAAATTCCAAATCAAAGAATTCAAAAAATCATTTAATACAATCAGTATAATTCATTCCATTATAATATAAAAAAAATGACTTTTTAATCCGGTAATATGAACATTCTTAACACATCTTTCCAAATTAGAAGAATAGCCATATGGAAGTCTCAAATATGAAATCCACTTACAAAATAATAAGTGACTCTCTTTGGATAGTTTATAAGCTTCTTTTGGCTTCTTTAACCTCTATGATCTGATATTTTCAAACAGTTCATGTTTTGGTCCCCTAAAAATTTGGACAATATCTAATCGTGCCTTTACATTATCTATGGTCTTACTTGGTGTATCCAAAATATTATGAAATAAATTATCAAAACAATTCTTCTCAATATGTAAGACATCCAAAATTTGGCATACCAACAAATCAGACCAATATGGAAGATCCCAAAAAATGCTCCATTTTACCCAATTGTGTTCATTACCAAAGCCATGAATTTTATATTGGTTTATTGTTGGTCTAAATGTGATGGGAGGTAATGAAAATACAAGTGATATTAACTCTGTACTTGAGATCATTTTTGGAGGTCCATCCCTTTCAATTATGCCTTTTCTAAAATGAGATTTTTTCCTCTGAAAGGGATTATTGGTTGGAAGAAATCTGTGATGACAGTCAAAATATAAAGGTTTTTTTTCTATTGATCAACATAAATTCTTTTTTGCCTCTCATACAGTAAAGACATGATTTCAGACCATGTGTACTTTGGCCCAAAAATATGTCATATTTTGGGAAGTCACTAATTTTCCACATCAATGCAACTTTTAGTAGGAAATTTTGTTTCGCAGAAACATCATACGTACTATCACAATTAATCTACAATGGATTTAACTCATGAATCAATGGTTTCAAATAAACATAAATATTATTTTTTGGATGTCCTGGGGTTAATAGGGTCAAAGAGATATAAGTCTCATTCATCAACATCCATAGAGGTAAATTATATGGTGTTATAAAGGTATACCAACATGAATACTGACTACCATAAGAACCAAATGGATATAAACCATCATTTGAAAGACCAAATCGCATTTTATGGGATTCTAAAGAAAAATATAGATGCAATTGATTAAAATGTTTCAATGAATGATTCAATATTTTACCAGTTGAAATCTTGGTTTTGTGCCCTGATATCATTGTTGTTGTGTTCTAAGAAATATATAAAGAATATATCCTCGGTGTAAGCGAGAAATATCTCAACTTTTTTAAATGAATCAATCCAAACACCCCTAATTATGCATCTTTATACCTCGATTGTCCACATGTGGGACAATTATCCAACAAATAATTTGAACCTGTATGAATATTCTAATAACTAAGGCCCAGACTATGAACCATCCACTTGATCTCATAGTAATTTGTAGGAAACACATTTCATTCATGTAATACTGTTTTAACCAAATAAAATATCTGATCAAAACAGTTTTTTGACATTCCATTATTTGATTTAATATCCATAAATTTTGTAACCATTTTTAATTTTCTTATCTTGCAGCTAGGATATAATGCATCCTTAACAGACCTCAACAACTCATAAAATTCAGATGTTTCCAACTCAGGAGTTAAATCAATATAATCCTGTATTTGAGTTTTTTGAATAGATGGACCTGCAACATCATGTAAAAAGTTTTGAAACTCTGATGGATCTGGAATAAAATTATTATTATCTTCTCTGGAACTGCGTTCACCGTGTTGATACCAAAAAACATAATCTGGTTTGAAATAAAAATGCAATAGATGTCCCCCCAACATTTTCAAATGTGTCAATCGTTCTCAGAGCACATGTTTTACAAGGACACTTAATTGTTCCTTCTAAAACAAATTATGTTTTTGATGATGCAAATGATAATAAATCTTTAACCACCTCAATATATAGATAATTTAAACCAAAGCCTTTTGGATTTCTACTTTGATTTATCCAAGTGCTATCATCTAATACATACTATTTTTGACTTCCTTGTTCCATATTTTCTACAAAATATAAAATCATTACTATTTTTGAATAATTTGATATAATAAAAACATTATCCAAAAAAGATAAGATAAATAATTACAGCTACATCTTACTAATTACCACTAATTTTGGGAGACACAATTTCAATTGGATTAATGCCTTATCCTTTGCCTAACGACTCATTTACTTGCAACATTATCACACATAAGTCACAATGAAGAATCATCTCAGAGGTACACATATTCATTCCCATGCATATATGAATTCATAAGCATACCTCTAATTATATTCTTCATTATGATTTCAGTGTGAGAAAGATATAATTAAACGAGTCGTCGGACAAAAGAGCCCCTTTTTCATCAACGAATCATCTTCTTGTAACTATCACTGCCTGAAAAAATTATGAAAAATGTGTTCCAAGAATGTATATCCAATCTCATGCATATGATATTGGATATTCATATTTAGGAACAATTTTTTCATTATTTTTTGAGTCAGTGAGAGTTGAAAGGAGAAGAGTCCTCGAGCAAAAAGAGTGCTACTAATCCCCTGGAAATTATGCCAAGTTCTTACAATTTATTATAATTATCCCTATTTGTTAATAATTCATTCAGTTTTTTACTAATTATTAATAGTTATTACTAATTATTAATATTTATTACTAACTATTACTATTTATTTCTATTTATTAATAGTTATTAAAAATTATTACTATTTATTTATAATTATTACTAGCTATTACTATATATTACTATATATTACTATTTATTACAAATTATTCTTAATCATTACTAATTATTTCTAATTATTTCTAATTATTCCTAATTATTACTATTTATTGCTAATAGTTATAATTTTTTTTAATTATTACAAATTATTGCAAATTATTACTAATTATTTATAATTATTACTTATTATTGATAATTATTACTAATTGTTGCTAATTATTTAATATTATTGCAAATAATTACTATTTATTGGTAATTATTACTAGTTATTGCTAATTATTACTAATTATTCCTATTTATTACTAATTATTCCTAATTATTACTAATTATATATAATTATTTCTAATAATTTATAATTATTAATATGTATTGCCAATTATTACTTTTTGTCGATAATTATTACTAATTATTGTTAATTATGTCTAATTAATAATAATTATTAGCATTTATTACTATTTATTACTATTTATTACTAATTATTACAATTTGTTACTAATTGTTAAAAAATTTACTATTTTTTACTATTTTTTACTAATTATTACCAATTATAACTAATTATTACAGATTATTCCAAATTATTACTATTTAATTCAAATTATAACAATTTATTTCATATTATTACTATTTAATGCTAATTATTACTATTTATTGCTAATTATTACTATTTATTTCTAATTATTACTATTTACATCTAATTATTACTATTTATTGCTAATTATTAGTAATTATTTCTAATTATTTGTAATTATTCCTAATTATTTGTAATTATTGCTAATTATTAGTAATTATTGTTATTTATTAGTAATTATTGCTAATTATTAGTAATTTTTTCAAATTATAAGTAATTATTGCTAATTATTGCTAATTATTACTAATTGTTTCTAATTATTGATAATTATTTCTAATTATTGCCAATTATTGCTAATTATTAGTATTTGTTACTAATGATTCCCTTTTGTTACTAATTATTAGTATTTATTACTAATTATTAGCATTTATTATAGATTATTACTAATCATTAGTATTTATTAGTAATTAATACAAATTATTACTAATTAATACTATGTTTTACTAATTAATAATATTTATTACTAATTAATACAATTTTTTACTAATTAATAGTAATTAATACTAGTTATTACTATTTACTATTATTTATTACTAATTAATACTAATTATGACTAATTATTACTAATTATAACTAATTATTAGTATTTATTACTATTTATTTGTATTTATTACTATTTTTACAAATTATTACTATTTTTTACTAATTATTACTATTTCTTCCTAATTATTACTAGTTATTCTTAATTATTAGTATTTATCGCTAATTAATACTTTTTATTGGAATTTAATACTATTTATTGCTAATTATTACTATTTATTGCTAATTATTACTATTTCTTGATAATTATTATTCATTATTTCTAATTATTACTAATTACTGCTATTTTTACTAATTATTTCTATTTATTACTAATTATTCCTAATTATTTATATTTATTACTAATTCTTACAATATATTATTAATTATTACTATTTGTTACCAATTATTACTATTTGTTACAAATTATTAGTATTTGTGACTAATTATTAGTATTTTTTACCAATTATTAGTATTTTTTACTAATTTTTACTATTTTTACTATTTATTAGCAATAATTACTTTTTTTTAGTAATTATTTTTAATTATAAGAAATTATTACTAATTATTTGTAATTATTACTAAATATTAGTAATTATTACAAATTATTACCTATTGATAGTATTTATTAATATTTTTTAATAATTATTACTCTTTATTCTTAATTATTACTAATTACCACTAATTATTACTAATTAGTGTTAATTACTATTAATTACTGCAGATTACATCTACTAATTACTAATTACGTTTAATTATTTATATTCATTACTAGTTATCATTAATAATTCATAATTAACATTAATTATAAGTAATTAGCACTAATAATTTCAATTTATTACTACAAAAAAATATTGATAAAAAACAATCTAAATCTAATTTAATTAAACTGATTGACAATAATTGAAATTAATATAAAAAATTGAAATAAATATTGAATTAAATAAAACATAAATACCTTTAAACTTGATCTCATATATGTGTAGACGACTTCAAAATCTGTTTGAAAAAAAAATTAACATAGAGAAAAATTTAACTCTAAAATTTGAGTTTAGAGTGGGAGAGAATGTTGGAACAAATAGTAAAAAGGGAAAAATGGATGGGGGTATATTTAGGTTAGATTATTTGTGACGGGAATCCCCTCGCAAATAGTAGTAATTGTCATGGGACCCATTGCAAAGACCATTGGGAGCATTAATTACTATTGGGGGTTAAAAGGGTATATGCGATGGGTCTCGTTGCATATAGTGACCTGCAAAAACACTATTTGTGATGAGGGCATATCCCATCACAAATAGTATTTTACTTCTAATGGGTATTCGTGACGGAGGGTGCCTCCCCATCGCAAATATTATTTACCACCACCGGGTATTTGAGGTGGGGGTGCACCCCCCATCGCAATTACCCTTCCCGCTGTTTGGAGTGAAAACCGCGCCAAACCTCTTGCAGTGAGACCCCTTATCCCATCACAAATAACTACTTATTTGCAGCAGGTTGATGTCCCCATCGCAAATAATATTTTCAACGGACTATTTGTGACATGATCTATTCTCGTCGCAAATAACCCGTCACAAAAGGCCATTTTTACCGATGTGTCACCATTTGATCATGCAATGTCCTCACTAAGAGTAAGACCTGCGTCACATCCTCTAGCCAGTCCTCAACGACCTGAGGATATGTCCCTCCCCGGAACCTGGAAGGTCTCTGTCTCTGAAACTCGTGCATGGCAATACGTCTACGCACGTCCTCTACCAGAACTGTCGGCAGTAGATACTGATCATCAAGTGGTGGTAGCACTGGTGCAACACCTGGGGGGGCATCTCAGGCACTGGTCCCTGAATGGATGCCTCGTCGCTAGGTGGGCTATCCTCATGACCTCGTATCTGGATATTGACTGGTCATCCACGTAGAGGCATCCTGAAATAGATCAAGATGTACCCCGGTTAGAAGGTTATACCTGGTGAGCTGACATTTATTCAAAATAACATAATGATACACTTATGAAACCAATGTTTTCATGTATTGATCCAAAAAAGAAGAATTCAAGGTCCTGGTGTATGGATACGTCGGCCGCCGTACAAGCACTGGTCTCCCTGAATCTAAAAGTCGTACTCGCAACACCTAACACTGTTTCCCCAAAACAACACATAGACTCCCAGTCTTTGTGGTAGGACCAACCTCCCTCTGATACCACTTTGTCACGACCCGTCCCTCAAGGCATGTGTCGTGACTACCCCAAGCCCACCTCCCAAATTCCAAGGGCTAGCGACTAGTGCTGATGGCGTCTACCTACAAGTGGGAGGCATTTTCCTGAGTACCTTTACGCACACACATCCCAACCACATCCCAACACTATGATAGGGGAAAATAAGTATACTAAAACAAGACTCAGTACAAAGTACATCTGAAAGTATGTGGGCTAGAAAACAAACCCCACAAAAAGAACTGAAACAAAAAAGTAAAAAAAGGACCTCTGGTTTCTATATGCAGAAAATCCCACCTGATCATAATATTAGTGAAGCAACTAGAAGCTAAAGTAGTATGTCATGTCTGCATGGTCCTACTGGGACCCACTCGGACCTAGGCCTCCAAGTCCAGCGTCGAAGCATCGATCAGTCATGTCTCACTGGGCTCCACCGGGTTCCTTTCCACCAATGTCTCTATTGAAGCGTCGATCATTTGTACGGGACACGATATGCATGGGTGGGGCCCCTGAAGGGGGGAGTAACATGAAACTCAGTAAGGACCCCAAAACTAAAAGGAAAGACCACACATCAGTCCCCAATGTAAATCATGAAGCACAAGACATCTCACACCAGGTATACATTTAGGGTAGTGATAGAAGAATAATTAGTCACATCATCGAACACCTCGGCTACTGGAGAACTCCTCCTCTATCGAGTACAGTGGGCCTTTTGGGTCACATAGAGAATATCCCACTAACCATGGACAACTGAGTAACTCATCCCTGATGAGTACTATGAGTATGCTGGGTCACAACATAGTTTCTCCCAACATTGGGCATGTTGGGTCACACATAGATTCTTCCCACCTTGGCCGCACTGAGGTACTCCCATCGAGTATCGTGGTTCTACCGGGTCACACAAAGCCGATCCCCACTGTGGGCTTATCGGGTCACTCAGAGCAACTTCCAACTGGGCCGTCGTTGAGCAGTGTTCAGGTTACAGCCAATCGTAGTGTTTTATATGTAGCGCGCTTGGGAAAACCGCTCCTCAAGCCATTCATCACATCTCGATGTCCATGAAAGTCACTAAAAAGCATTCTAAAAGATACTCCTCATCAAGAGGGTACCAAATACGTAATCTAATCGTCAATCGGACACTAGGTTTTCCAGATATAGGCGTTTTAGTAAATAGGGGGCCAGTTGTGACGGGGCCTTGTCCGACCGAGTCAGAACAACCCTACCATCCCAGCATGGAGTTCTCACATACCTTGGTTCATTTAGACGTACTCAAACTAGCTTGGTTTGGTTCGGGCTCGTTCTTTTCTGGCCCGGCTGGTGGGCTAGGCCCAATAGGCCTCGCTGGACCCAGCTTGGTTTAGCTTAGGATCTAGCCCACGAGGTGGCCCAACCACCTGGTATAGTATAGCCCAGCCCGCCAGCATGGGTTTTGGCCGCCAGCCCTAGACCAGTCAACCAGGGGCGAACCAGTGGTGTGTCGATCGGTCAGGAAGTTACAACTGGTCGCGTTCAGTCTGCTCTGCCTCGCAGGATGCCACATGGCCTCCTGCTTCAGCCATGGTCGATGGACCGCGGCTCGTCCAGCCGATCTCGGTGGCCTGGATGCGGGCCACCCCCTTCATATGGAATCCGCCTGGCACCACATCACCCCGTGACTATGGCATCCAGCCAGCTGAGGTTGCCGCCAGTCCCTTCCATGGGCCACTATAGTTGCTCTAGTGGTCTGTTCTCTGACCTGTCTACGCCAATGGGCCCTTGGGTCCCCGCCATCCCAACTCAGTCCCCAGAATCAAACTATCACCACTTCAAGAATGAAACCACCTATAATGAATTATCAGAGGTGCTCGGGCCTTATTCATGTCGGCCTATTCCCTCCATGTTAGAGGTTTTAATCAAGGGGAGGTTCGGGGTTTGATGTTGAATCATTTCATGCAAGGTTTGAATCCCAAATAATAAATCCCCATGAAAATTCACCCTCCTGCATAAATGCACGAATCATGGATCAACTTTTTCTAAGTTGATCTGTGTTTGTTGTTTATATAAAATGAAGAGAGGGGATGAACACTGAAATAAAAATCAAACCCCTACCTCATTGACGTTCGATGTCGTAGCGTTCGTCCTTGAGAGTTGAAGGCATCGACATCCTTACTTCCGGCTCCATTCATCGGGGTTTGTCGAAGTTAGTGAAGTCTCACTAGCATTCTTTATAGTTTTTTAGAGAGGAAATTCATCAGAGGATTGTCTAAGAATCCTCCAATTTTAATTTTCTCTCCACCAATGCATTAGACAATAAAAATGAAATCATGCTGTAGTGTTTCAGTTATGTTGTGGCGTTGTGTCATTACTTTATAATCATTTATGAAACAACATCTCCATTACACTTCCTTTATTGCATCATTATGATTCATGGTATGGGCCATTAATGAGCCTCATTAATGTGCCCCATCGCCACCTCATCACCCCACCACAACATTTCCATCTGGCACTCAACAGATGAGAAATAATAAAAAATAACTTTTTATGTTATTTTTTTTCTCAAAAATTCTAAAAATAAAATTTTCTATTCGGTTGATGATGGTTGTAGAAAAGTATATTTTATGAGAATCTCAGAATTTTTAATCCAACAGTACCCCCAGATGTTTACTCCGATCTTCGGTTCAAAAGATATAAAATCATACTCGCAAGTTTACATAAACATAACAAAAAATGTTTCAAAATTCCATTCAAGGCTCTCTGAGCCTCGGAGTCATGTGTCATCAAAGTATTCAGTCTCATAATAATTCTATTTAATTTAAAAAAATTACATGTAAATTCTAATACATTACAAAATAATCATATGGGAAACAATAACTGATTTTATAATGATGAAATTCATAATATTGGATATCTTAAAAATAAAGCTGAGGCCTTGTGAAAAGACATCAAAAAAGGGGGAAAGACCTTGGAAATAAAACAAAACATGTTTTATCTCATGATATCTATTGATAAATTGAAAGGATATGTAATTTATGGAACCAAAGGATACATAATAATTCTTTCACATTCATCATATGAAAAACCAAACCAAATTAATCAATATTTCATATAAATCAATAACTCTATGTATTGGGACAATTGGGATATGAATGTAAATTATATCCATAGTCAAATTAATCATAAGCTATCTAGAGGAATATTGTGTTTGGAATCATTATAATATACTCCTAATGTTAAAAATATAAATAATGTATTTTATGATTAAGAATAAATATACGACTAATGGTCATTCAAAAAAAATTTGTTGAAAATACCATTCTTACATTGAAAACAAATTTTAAAAATACAAAATAGTAAATATATTAGGGAATCATATTTTCATTGAAGGAAAACATGGAAACATGTAGTTGATTCTTCACTTCAATGGGTGTTCATGATTGTAGAAAATTCTATTATTTCTCAAGACATAAGAAATATCTCTTTCATATTTTTTGGAAAAATTGAAAAAATACATCATTTGAACAATAGAATGAAGATTACTTTTAATAAATTTTTTAAAAAGTAAAACATTGATAATTTTTTTATCAATGATATATTGATTGTTCAAACATTTAAAAAATAATTTTTTGAAAATATAGACGTGGACCGAATTGGATTATTGACCAAAGAGATAAATAAATTGGGTTTTCCATAAAAACAACTTCTCAGAATATTGATAATATAATGTGAGAGTAAATAATGGAATCCATGTATTCAAATGAAATAAAAAACGGAATATCAAATTAAATTGATTTATCAGGAAATAATTTTATGATTTTATTTTAATGAAAAAACCAACTAAAAAATTCCTAATTAAAATGGAATTGATGCATAAATTAATTTCGTTGTTGGTGATACTTGAATCACAAGACCCATGAATGAATAATGTAATATGAAATTATAAATTTCATGATCCTAAGGTGTTTAATTATATAATATTAAATATTGGATGGAAATATACCTCATCAAGTAATGTAGGAGCCTAACATATCATATATCCCAAATAATACAATTTATAATAAGAAACCCTTATTACATCACTGATATCATTAAATTGTGTTTTAATATCCAATATAATATATATATACATATTATAAATTAATAAAATACCCATAATAATATATATCATACCACATATTAATTAAATATTTCTTTTTTATCTCCCACATATTAACAATTATTTATTAAAATCAAAATTTTATATGATACCTGCTTCTTTTTTATGTATGTTTTGGATTGGTAGTTTTGGTCCATGTACATTGATCATGGTTTAACCATGTATATAATGTTAATCACTATATAAATATCATATATATTCATTATATATATATTTATTTATTTATTTATTTATTTATAATCATCTGAAAAATTTATATATAGAAAAAGGAATTACATTATTCATGGAGATATTGGTTGTAAGTACACATGAACGATGTTTTCAATTTTCAACAGATGAAGTGGAAGAATGTTATATAGTTATAAAACATTTTAGAATAATTATTATACCATATAAAGTTATTAACTATACCCTTATTACAATCCATGTAAATCTAAAATGAAAAAATTCTAATTTAACTTTGTATAGGCGGTAGTCCACACGTATGAAAGAGTGACTTTATAATTTTCCAATGGATTGGAAGGTATGAAGGTATATATGATAATATTACTACAAAATCATAATTATTACCTAAATATATTATATAAATATAAAACCTATCATATTAACCACCCATGATTGATGGTTACTGAGAATGAATTATATATCAATGTGGATGTGGTTGTCCACACATATGCATGAGTGATACATTCGCTTCACATTTGATTGAAAATATGTTTTACAATGGTGGTTTCATAATATTAATAACATTAATACATATTGAGAAAAATAAATATATTATTTTATGATAAATTAAAATGATTATTATGTGGTAATAAAATAATTAAAAATAAAGTGATTGGTTAATGTGAATACATATTCTTTGAATGAATTCATTTATATATCACCTTAAGGTCCCTAACGATTGTGTTTTCAAAAGAACAAAAAACTTATAAAATTTTCAATGTTATTAGGGAGGGATTCTTATAGGGTTTGGTTGAGAATGATGTCTCAATGTGGTGTAAGGAAAAGATTCAAGGGGTTCCCTTTTATATGGAAGGTAAATTACACTCTATAATTACTAAACTGATTAAAATATTAAAAAGTCATTCTCTATAAAAATGATTCCCAAAAGCCATACATTATATGAAAAATTGTATATGGTTAGAATTTCACCATCCATTAAAAATTAGATTTTTTTTGTTTCATTTTAATTCTTATCTTTTGGTTCAACCCCATGGATTAAAAATTTTAATCTTAATAATTGTAATTATATTTCTATATTAATGGGTTTAAATAATACCTATAACTAAATAATTAGCTCATAAATATCCAATAATTTGAAATTGAGGATCATTCCCTATACTATATTACAATACCATTATTTAAATGATTTATAAATAATTTATGATATTATTTTTATCATAAAATACTATTAATATTATTTTAAGAATTATTTATATAGTTTTACATTGAAAAAAAAACATCAAAGGAATTAAAATATAAACATTTCACACATCTCTAATGTTTAGTTTATAACTAAAAAAATCCATGAATCACCATAATTCACCATAAGTGAAATACATTTAATATTTTTAATATAATTTTTTTTATTTTTTTATTAATTCAATAAATACTTTATCAGTGTTTCATAAGAAGTTATGGTAACACATTAATCAATAAAATCAAAAAAGAACTTAAATTGGTAAAATTTAATTCTTCTTTAAGATGAATATTTAAAACCAAACCTAACATGTTCCTATATGGTGTAATATTAGCGATAATAGAGACAAGAATGTAATGTTTTGTTTTTAATATTTTGTTAATCTAAGGAAATGAAAAATCATTTAATTATTCATCAATTTTCAGAGAATTCATCGAAATACAAAAACATCATGATATTTTAAATTATTTTTATTATTTTATTAATCTAATGTACTACTTTATATCAACAAAAAATATCATGATTGTTTTTTATTCTCATGAATTATATTGAAATTGGCACATGATGTTTATAAAAATATACGGAAGAATGTTTCATAGAAATTTCAAAACATTATCCTGATGTGTTGACCTAGTTATACCCTTTTTTACTCTTAATGAGGAAAAAAATATTTACCAAAGTTTATATTCATAATAAAAAGGTACCTTTTTAGAAAATTTTATTATGTTTTCTCAAAATATAAAATCCATTTGTAAATATTTAGTTTACATAAGTGGTATAATTTAATTTCAAATTTAACCAACAAAATATGATGAAAAGTACTTTCCATAAATATTGTTTCTAAAGTAATAATTTTTTTACATAATTCATATATAAAATAAATTCTGAAGACCACAATTAGATTGTTGAAAATATAATTCATCTAATTTTTCTTTTAAAATAATTTTCAAAAATATGTTCCATTTAAAATTCTAAAAATGATAATCCAATTTTTATATAAAAACTAAGCTTTTAACTATTCATTAAAAGGTTAATCTTTTTAGAAAATTATCATAGATTCAGTCCATGAAAATTATAAATATTTTATATAAAAAATATTGTTCAATTTTCAAATATATTATATATAAATGGGAAAAATTAAATATATTATATAAAAGAAAAATTAAAATTCATTTTTAATGAAAAAATTATTTTTTATTGCATTAATTTATTATACTAAAAAATTGTGCACTTATTAGTCAAATTGATTTATTTATATATAACCATAATAAAAAAATTCAAATGTTTTTTATTTTTATTAAAATTTACAATTTTAATAGTAAATTTATATATATCAAAATTAAATGTAATATTTTAAAAATATACAACTTTCTTTTTTAATCGATGTGTTTCTTATAACAAAAGGAACTAGTGAAATTAAATTTATTTAAAGATAAATGTATTCCTAAACCTGAGGGTGTTACAAGCTAACTCCTTAAATAAATGGCTCCCTTGAAATTTTATATCGGTAATAAAATATTTCATATTTGTAAAAACCTTTATTCAAACACAAATCATACATAAGGATAATAAAATAATATTTATAAATAGAAAGTGGTTAAGATAATTCTTACATGAAATAACACATAATCGGGTTTCTAGAGAATAAGATAATTGGTGGTAATTTGATTTAATGACATGAAGGATAAAATTTACATCCTAGGACTAATAATTATTGACAGTGAATATGGTCCCGATAAAGTTGATGACCACAGAACCATAAATCAGTTAAGGGTGAAAAGACCACTGATTTATCCTAATTGAATGTTAATGTTTAATATTTTTAATTCATGATAGTTTTTCCATTATTATTAGATTATTTTACTATCATGATAAAGAAAATTGAAAATGAACTTACTTGATTTACTTTAAAATTTTAAGTAAAATTTCCACTTTTGGTTTTGATTCGATGAATTTCAACTTCTTACCTTATTCCTTGAACATCAAAGATTAATTTTTCATCATTAATAAACTAAAATTAACATTTAATAGATCATATGATATGTTGAAAAATGAAATTTCATTCCTTTATTTTTCAATATTTAATAAAAAACGATTAGCATATTATATTAGATATTGATCTCTAAAATGTCAACAATATCACCCAATGATTAACTTAATCTATTCCATACATAGTTAAACAAAATACTACTATAATATTTTTACCTATTTCAAAACCATAAAATAAGAATAATTTGATTTATTTTTTATTAAAAATGAACTAACTATTATATCCATATAAAATCAAACAATCATATATAATGATAATAATAATATATATACCCTAGTAATCAACTCGCCAAATTATTATTCTCATTTAAATAAATATTAAAAACCCACATAAAGATATATTAAAATCATAAATGATTCTATAATTTAACACAATCCTCATTCCACAAATTATGTTTCCAAATATAATAAAATAACTCCAATATAGTGTACATAACATTAATCAAATAGTCAATAATTTTTTCCTTCCATCTAATGGTTATCCATACAACATATTCCCAAAATATAGTAACACTTTTATCACAATTAATGAGACTTTTGTCAACAATAATGATCAAATTATCCCTAAAGGGTATCAATACAATTAATGTTCTATACACAAAACATGAATGCATTAATATTAAAATAAAAATTTCACTAAAACATACACCAAACCTAATGGTTATATTCCCCAAAACACCTCCATAAATATCGATTGTCATGTTAGTATTCCTTAATATAAAACCTCAAAAGGGTTATCCATGCCTTTAAAATAATGGCAGGACATTGAATTATCAACCCAGTATAAAAAATGGATATCCCATTTCACTATAAAATATCATAAATATCCATATGATCTATTCTATTATTCATAATTATTCCATATAAAAAATTAATTAACCCTAGAATATACACCATGAGTATCAAATGAGGTAAATATAAAGGGAACACTCACCATGAACCAAAATAATTTCAGACATATATTCAAACAACACTAGTTAGGGATGTTAGTACTCGATGCATTTCTACCAAATCCATGTCCACATGTAGTATCATAACAGGGATTTATTTTTAGGAAGAAAACATAATCTCAAACTTAAAAAATCATTATTTTTTTATAATTTACATTAGGATAACATAAATTGTATTCATAGGGTTATTTTACAATAGTATCTCTTGTTCTAAATCATTATCCCATGGTTTCTAATAGTTAATATCTAATATGAACTATAATGACCTTAATTGTAGTATCCTAGATCCATAGGTTAATTATATACATTATTACTAGATGTAACTAATCTCATACCGAAGAAAAAATGGTTTAGTATTCTTGGTAAAATAGAAACGTACTTCAATCTAACATTACATTTGAAATAATAAAAACATGAAATAATATTTTCATTGAGAAAAATAATTTTTCTCACTAGAATTTCCTTTCATATCATTCATAGTACACTTCATTGAATACTGATGAAATGAAAAAAACAAGGGTACAATTTTATAGTCATTATCATAATATGTATAATGGAATACCTTTTACGTAAATAAGGCATAATCAATATGATAATGTGAATAATTATAAACACATTCCATTAAATCAATTACATGAACATGATGAATAATACAACAAGAATAAATGATTATCAACTAATTATATTCAAATAATCCCATGATCTGGAAACTATTGAATGGATATCATAACTATTAATATAATAAAATTTACATTAGCATCATATTTCTTAATAATTGAATGCACAATGTTGGACATTATTAATTTACTATTGAGGCCTTATGCAAAGAAAATTAAGAAATTATTAAGGACTTAGACAAAAAAAAATGATTTTTCTCATGAGACATATCAATGAATCAATGTAACATGTAATTACTTTCACATTATATAAATTAATAATTTTACTACATTTATCATATGAATATAAAATATAACTTAATCAATATGTCATAAAAATCAATAAATATTTTTTTTGGATGAAATACCATCATGTTTGTCAATAAATTCCATAATATAATTGATAATAACAAATAAAATGAATGAATAAATATGGTATAATTAAAAACTTGTCCCTAAGGGACCATAATTTAAAAAAATTGTTTCTGTAATTTATGAATAAAAATACTAAAAAAATCATTTAAAAATTATTGTGGAAGATACACATTTAACATTGAGAATGGATTTTAAAAACTAAAATTTATTAAATATTAGGAAACAATTTTCATTTAAATTGAAGAATGTAATCATATAATGGATACTCAATATAATTTTGTGTCAATGAGAGTGGGAAATTTTCTTTATACTGAGTATAATTAAATAATGATTTCATTCACACTATCAGTAAAAACAAAAAATTTACCATGATAGTAATATGAAAACAACATTACTTTTAACAAAATTTTAAAAATTAAAACATCGTTAAAAAATAATTTAATGAATAATATGAAATTATAAAAACCATTTTGAAGAAATTTTTACAAAACACAGACGTGAATGAAAATTGAATTTCAATCGAAGGGAGAAATGCTTTCATTTTTTCTTTAAAAACGTATAATAGGTCTATTGAATACATAAAGTGGGAAAAATGAAATTAATAAATGTGTTATAAATAAATATCTAATTGATAAAAATTTGAAATAGATTTATTAGAAAAATAACATATAATTTCCTTCAATGGAAATTCATCCATAAAAATCTAGATTATAATTACACTTAAACATAAATACCATAAATGTTTGGTAAATTTTGAATCATGAGACCCATGAATGAATAAAACCAACTAAATTAATAAATATAACTATCATAAGGAGATTCATTTTATGACTTGAATAAATTGTTCTATTTAAACCATATAAATTAATATTGGTTCTTAATATATCATTTATCCCAATGGTGATAACTTGAGAATACAAACCATTATCGAATGAATATATTTTTTCATATGTGATCAAACCTACATTATAATAAAAATATATTATTTATAAATAATTTCCTAAACTAAAATAAAATATATCATAATATATATTATTTACTTCTAACCTATTATGAATTATTTATTAAAAAATCATTATTGAATGCACTATTTCGGGTGATAGCTGCTTCATTTTTATGTATGTTTTATTTTTGTAGTTTTTGTATGTGAACATTGATCATAGATAAATCACCAATAGATTTTTAATAATGAAATAAATATAATATATATTAATTTTATATATATTTTGAATCATTCATAAATGATACATTTTGAAAAATGATTTTCAAAATTCATGGAGTTGGTTGGTTGTATGTATGCACGAACCCTCATTTAAAATTTTAATAGTTGAAAAGAAATAAAAGTATAAAATAATTCACCTTAATGGAATAATTATTATATTTTATACATCATATATATTTAATAATTAAATATTTGTTACCATCTATGTAAATCATAAATGAAAAATATATCACATCGCATCATGGAGGTGGTACTCCACACATATGTTAGAGTTGCATTTAAATTTTCCAATTGATTAGAAGGCCAGAATGAATAAATGATATTATAATTATAAAATGTTAAATATATTATAAATATCATATATAAATATCAAACCCATCATAATAACTATCATCAAATGTTAAGGAATGACATTGAAATGTATCACTATGTATAGGTGGGATTACACTCATTTTCATGGGAAATACCTTCACATCCCAATTAATATAAAATTAGATGGATAATGGTGATATAATAATTATAATACCATTTATATGAAACTAGGATATCGAATATATTATTTTATGACAATTTCCACAAATGTATAGTCGGTTAAAGAAAAAATAAAAAATATTTGTCATCGGTTGAGTAGATTACATATTATCTAAAATAACTCCATCAAATATCATCTAAAGGAACTGAACAATGGTTTTTTTTTGAAAAAATGGACCTATTTAATGTTTATAAGTGTTTTTAGTGGGATTTTGTATGTTTTTATCAATATATATAGAAAAATGTTGTGCAAATAAAAGATACTAGTGGTTTCCTTTTACAAGGGAAAGGAAACACATAGAATTATTAAAAAGAATGAAATATTACTAACTCATTATAAAATAAAGTATTAAAAATTGATAAATATTCAAATAAAAATAGTAAATGGTTAAAATATCATCATCCAATGAAAAATAAAATGGTTTTGGTTCTATTTTAAACCTTTAATTTTATTTTACCAACTTATTTTAAAAAATTGTAACAAGACCAAATCTCCTAACCCAAATCCAGTGTTTATTATATTAAATCTTTAAATGATAAAATATATTGCATCACCGAAGACTTAATAGTTTTGTTGTATTTAATAGAAATATACATATATGATACCCATTTTACATTGGAATAAATAAAAAGAATATTAATGGAAAACATTTCGCATCTCATGACTCAGTACATGAAATATACATCACATCTTGAGGAAATGAAAAAAAATAAGTGTGAGATAAAATTATCAATTAGGGGGTTTATAGTAAAAAGTATCATTATCCACTATGGTATAATTAATAAGGAATGGAAAATTTACAACATGTGTTCTATTTAATCAATAAACTGAAAATGAAATGCATCTAGAGATAATATCATTGGGAAAATAACATTGAAAATAATAATAACTAAATTGAATATAAAGGAAAGGAATAAGTATTAGACTTTATGATATCTGGAAGCTATATACCATTATTTTCAAGTATAATCTCAAACTAGGTTTAATCATTAGCTAAAATCCCATCTGATTTGGCAAACAATTTTGTATCATTTGACACATTGATGTATCTAGGGGCTATAATTAACTAGGTCGTACATATATCTATGTGTCCAAAATATTCCTCATATACTAAATAATATATTTAATTCATGAATAAATATTGGATTGCATAAAATACATATATTGAGTATGGAGGTCATGACCCTCCTTCCTCACGATGGGGGAAGGGACATTAAAGCGCCATGCCCTTACTTCCTCAAGATGAAGGAGAGATAATTACCCTTGATTCCTGCCTTCAATAGGACCTGAAGTGGAGACTAGCACCGAGGGTATTGTATATCAAATAATATGGAAGGCATTAACCTTTTTAATGAAAATAATATCAGAAGATAAGATTGTCAAAATACCAGAAAACACTAAAAATTTATACAAAGGAAACCAAAATACAACCCATGCATGATTTAAATGTAAACTGTTAGAAAATTACAACTAAATCACTAATTAAATTACTAAAAGAAATATACAATTTAGAATCACAACAACTATCCCAACTCTCAAGCTAGTAGATTCTAGCACAGTCCTCATGGTCCTTCTGGAATCCTGAAAAAAATTGTTTTACAACCGTTGGGTGAGTATATATATATACCTAGTAGGAAAACTAAAGCCACTCGTTCAGATGTGGGGGAACATACTAATTCCCTATGAGAGAATAGTAGAACCTGAAAGAACCTACCAATTATTACTAACCATCCCAACCTCACCAAGGCACACTCGCAAAATAAAACAGGTCATGTAAAGTAGTAGTATAAGAACATCGATATTTGTGTTCCCCACACAAATTTCTCACTAATATGTTGTTCATTCCTAATTGCTAATGTCATGACGCTACTACTCTTCCAAAATTCAGTCCCACTACCACAACCTACCTGGAAACACCTGGGCCTCAAAAGACACAAAAATCCTACCTGTAGACACTTGGGCCACAACCACAATTCCTCTCACCAAAAAAATCATAGGCCGCATTATAAAGGAAATTGGGAAAACGATCTAGTCCCACAAACACCATGGACCCTCATAAACAAAAAACCAGCTTGAAGGATATTGGACTATGGTAAGCGTCATACCATTACAGCCTTCCCAGATATGCTCGAGTGGTAAGAACCCGGAAGAGGGTGAGAGTGCACGCTCACACGTCATTGGGCACAGGTGACAAACTAAAATTTATAACCTACTTACTACTTAGGATAGTGGCGAGATAGGGTCAAACCACAGGGAGGCCTCATGTTGTGTTTGGAGATCAAAAAAATAAAGTAAACAAAAACATACACACATGAACAAGCAAAAACAGTTAGTGATGATGAAGTAGAGTGAGTGAGAATCAGTGTGTAAGGGAGTAAAGGTGAACTGGTAAGTGCAAGGAAGGTAGACCGAGTAGCAAGGGAAATTGTGGTTAGAACAACCAATAGATGAGTAGGAGGAGGAATTCCCCTAGCCGATTCAATATTGATTAGCCTCATTCATGCACTGAAGTTTTTGAAATATGGATATGACTTAATGTTACTAGCTAGATTTGTCATCTGGTCAGTTTGCGATGAAATAACAACTAGAGTTCTTCAACTTGAACAGTCATTCTATCTGATAGTGATGAAGGTCAGATGTCACTAGGCTCAACTTGACAGTTGATTTCAGCATGACTCTCTCATGTGATCATGACTCATTTGTCAACGAGGCCCTCAGATCTAAATAGTTTTCATTAAGATTCAATCAAGATCGGTTTTCACTCGACATTGTTGTTTTGAACATAAATCCATTCTGTAAACAGTGAGAGAGACATTCTAGGAAATGATGCAGTGCATGAATAAGACTAAACAAATCTAGCCAACCATCTTATTCTCCCCCGAAAAAAATTACCTGGACATAATGGTTGGTTTTAATGCAAAAATAGAATTAAGATCAATGAAATTCATATTGAAATAAGTTGCAGAAAAACAGAGCACACATAAAACTATGATGTTCGAACTCCCTACTAATTCTATTGAAAGTACAAATTCCTACTACTTGATGGTGGGTTCAATGATGTAAACCGCTCGATGTCCCACCCTGGGAATCGAGGAGTGAAATTCATTGATCTTCTTCTCTAAGTACTCCAATCTGGTCGCAATGGAAGATGTTGCATGTTCCTCGTGCTCTCCTCCCTGCGTCTGGATTGGGGATTTTTTTCTCCCTTCTTGCGTCATGCCCTTCTGGTCCCTATTATCTCGTGCCCATCACAAATGCTAATGACCCAGTCGAAGACTCTGGAATCTCACCCAAGTTTTTCCCTGGCCTCCACGTGTAGCTTTTACTGTGCTCCTTCCTCCCACGCTAGTCACTGGAGCAGTTGCTCCTAACTGAATGAAATTGATGTGCGCCCGGAGAGCTACAATCTTCCCTCTTCAAATCAGAAAATCCATGTGGCGTGCTTTTATGTCCATGTCACCATCCTTTTTGTGAACTGTCAATGATTGTCCCCAACCCCTGCAACAAACTCGCGAATATTTTTGTGTTGTTCCCACGAGCTGCTTCCTTTTTTCGCACTTCTACAAGTAGCTCCCCCTGCACTAAACAATAGAAAACACAAAACACGTTAAACAAATAAAATGAAACTAAAATAACTATATATTAATATTATTACTTAGATTAGATAATAAAAATACTTATTAATATATATATATATATAATACCTAATATTATTATTACTATTATATGTAAATATAATTATTATATTTATTATAATTTTACTTATTATAAAACAAAAGTAATTAACATTATATATATATGTGAATACGTATTATATGTAATGTATATTATGTAATGTATTATATATATTATGATAATTATATAAAAAAATAGAAAAAATGAAAAGATAACAGAAAGGGGGAGGAGGGTTCGTTCGTGCGGCGAGGTGGAGATAGTGGGAAGGGGCAATTCTTGTTGGAGGGTTGTTTTTTTTAATGGGTCGATGATTGGAATAATTAGGGGAATGAGTGTTTTGAGCACCACTTCAAGTGGCGCTCAAAAGATTTTGAGGCCGAGCGCCACTTCAAGTGGCGCTCGCCCGTTTCCGCGGAAAACAGCTTCAACGCCACTTGAAGTGGCGCTGAAGGTGTATTTAAAAAGCATGCAGCGCCACTTCAAGTGGCGCTGCCTCCAAAAACCGAAACATTTCAGTGCCACTTAAAGTGGCGCCAAAACACCCCCACCCCCTATAAATAGGAGCCCCCCCCCCCCCCCACCCCATTTTCCCATCTTTTCCCCACACCCCTCCTCTCCTTTCTCTCAAACTTCTCTCTAAAGTTTTCTGCAGTTGATCTGCCTGCGCCGCCTGTCTCGCCTGCCTCTTCGGTTGCTCTGCCTGTGTAGCTACCTCTCCACAAATTTGAGGTAAATTTTTTTTAAATTTATTTAATACTTTGATTTAATAATTTAGTTGTTGAATTTATAGAATTAGTATATAATGTTTGTATTTTATAAATAGTATGGTTTTTTTAAATGTAATTAGATAATGAAATGATTAGTTAGTTAATTAGTTAATCATAATTAGGTAAATAATTAATGATAATAAGGTTATTAATTAATCATAATTAGGTTATTAATTAATTGTAATTACATTATTAATTAATCATAATTAGGTTAGATGATTAAATAATTATAAATAAGTAATTAATTAATCATAATTAGGTAATTAATTAATCGTAATTAGGTAATTGATTAATCGTAATTAGGTAATTAATTAATCGTAATTAGGAAATGAATTAATCAATATTAGCTAATTAATTAATCATAAATAACTAATTAATTAATCATAAATAGGTTATTAATTAATCGTAAATAGGTTATTAATTAATCGTAATTAGGTAATTAAGAAATCGTAATTAGGTAATTAATTAATCAATATTAGCTACTTAATTAATCATAATTGGGTAATTAATTAATCGTAATTAGGTAATTAATTAATTGTAATTAGGTAATTAAATAATTATAATTAGGTAATCAAGTAATCGTAATTAGGTAATTAATTAATCGTAATTAGGTAATTAATTAATCGTAATTAGGTAATTAATTAATCGTAATTAGTTAATTAATCAATCAATATTAGCTACTTAATTAATCAATATTAGCTACCTATTTAATCAAAATATGGTAACTAATTAATAATAATTAGGTAATTAACTAATCATAATTAGCTAATTTATTAATCATAATTAGCTAATTAATTAATCAATATTAATAATTAATCACAATTTGTTAATTTATCAATCATAATTAGGTAATTAATTAATCGTAATTAGGTAATTAATTAATCATAATTAGGTAATTAATTAATCGTAATTAGGTAACTAATTAATCAATATTAGCTACTTAATTAATCAATATTATCTACCTAATTAATCATAAATAGATAATTAATTAATCATTAATAGGTTATTAATTAATCGTAAATAGGTTATTAATTAATCGTAATTGGGTAATTAATTAATCGTAATTAGGTAATTAATTAATCGTAATTAGGTAATTAATTAATTGTAATTAGGTAATTAATTAATCGTAATTAGGTAATGAATTAATCAATATTAGCTACTTAATTAATCAATATTATCTATTTAATTAATCATAAATAGCTAATTAATTAATCATAAATAGGTTATTAATTAATCGTAAATAGGTTATTAAATAATCGTAATTAGGTAATTAATTAATCGTAATTAGGTAATTAATTAATCGTAATTAGGTAATTAATTAATCGTAATTAGGTAATTAAGTAATCAATATTAGCTACTTAATTAATCAATATTATCTACCTAATTCATCATAAATAGGTTATTAATTAATCATAGATAGGTTATTAATTAATCATAAATAGGTTATTAATTAATCGTAATTAGGTAATTAATTAATCGTAATTAGGTTATTAATTAATCGTAATTAGGTAATTAATTAATCGTAATTAGGTAATTAATTAATCTTAATTAGGTAATTAATTAATCGTAATTAGGTAATTAATTAATCGTAATTAGGCAATTAATTAATCGTAATTAGGTAATTAATTAATCAATATTAGCTACTTAATTAATCGTAATTAGGTAATTAATTAATCAATATTAGCTACCTAATTAATCAAAATAAGGTAACTAATTAATAATAATTAGGTAATTAACTAATCGTTATTAGCTAATTAATAAATTGTAATTAGGTAATTAATTAATCAATATTAATTGTAATTAGGTTATTAATTAATTGTAATTAGGTTATTAATTAATCATAATTAGGTTATTAATTAATTGTAATTAGGTTATTAATTAATTGTAATTAGGTTATTAGCGAAGTAGTTATATTAATCAGCGAAGTAGTTATATTAATTAGCGAAGTAGTTATATTAATTAGCAAAGTAGTTATATTGATTAGCCAAGTAGTAGTAAATTGCTTATGGAATATACCTTTGCATTACATTCTAGGTATGATAATGAATTTAGTTTCCAATCTACCTTGACCTCGGTTTGTAATTGAAGTTATGAACTTGAATTTAGTAGTTCAATATATTTTTGGCATATTAAGTGTTAGAATTATCATGAAATGATTGCTCTCTTGAGTAAAGTATCCCCGGGTAGAGGGGCTTTGGGTCGGACCACCTACTTTCCTGGAGGCTTTCCTTGTCTAGGAAAGTGAATGGGGTTGGCTATCTATCGCTCCGGGCTTACTCATGTGGAGACTTTCAATTTCATATAACTCTATGCTTTTACATGACGTGTTCGTGTACCTCATGCATATAATGCATGTGGATATGTATAAATATATTTGACTTCTATTTTTGGGTAAGTAACACAAACTTGTGGGTTGTGTAAATAGTTACACATCAATATGGTTTGAACATATTGATTTGGTGGAGGGATTAGGATTCCAACCAAAATTACTAGAAGCATGCATACATAAATTGATTCTTTAATCAGATTTAATTAATAACAGTGGTTTCTTTTAGATAAAAAAGATGGTCGCCGCTTATATTTATTGCAACGGTCAAATAATTGAGACAGAACAAGGATGTAGTTATAGTATACATCCAGAAGCTGTTTTGATGCTTGGAGGATGTACTACTTTGGAAGCTGTGCAAAGGAAAATTCATCGGAGGTTAAAACTGGCGAGGAATCAAGTGATAGAGTCCATCACATTCAGACATCTTCAATTTATAGATAGGTTTTGGCATGTGCCCTATCCAGTAAATGATGATGATGATTGGGAATATATACTTTCATTGGTTAAGTATATACCTGCGAATCAAATGATGGAGTTGTATGTCACTATAGCTGCAATGGAGGTTCCATCGACATTGGAAGTTGACCCATCTCAAATTCATGAGACTATGTCATATGCTCCTTTACATCAAGACGTTCCATCAGCATCAGTAGTTATTCCATCATTTCTATCAGCCACAGTTTCAATGGATAGTCCTCCACATACTTTAGATGCATTGGTTGATGAATTTGAGGATGATGACAATTTTGAACAAGATGAAGAGGAAGTTGAAGAAGAAGAAGAGCATGCGGAAGATTAGTCTGTACCATCTCATGTGACGTTCAACCGACCATTGAACCATCCTCCACTATTGGCTTCATGGTCGACTGAAGGCATGAATCGCTTTCCAGAATTTGATTATTTAGTTATCACTCCCAGTTCAGAATTTCCAGGAATCATTGGTGGCATAAATCGAGTGTCAGATAACGGTGTTCTGTATATTGGCAGTGAGTTTGAGAGCAAAGAAGCAATGAAAAATGTGATAAAACAATATCACATTGAAAGACATTACTCATATGTTGTAGAAGAGTCAAAGAGATCTTATTATTTGATCCGTTGTGACAAATATGAATCGAACTGTCAAATGCGTCTGCGAGCTATTATTGATAACACTTTTCACAGCTGGAGCATCACTAGATTTACTCCACACACATGTGTGAACCCAAGCTTGGCACAGGAACACTCTTCATTATATGTTGAGTTTGTTTCAACTATTATTGTTGAAATTATTAGAGCATGTCAAGACGTCCCCGTGGTTCTGGTCATTGAGCGAATCAAACAGCTTTTTGGTTATCGAATCTCTTACTGGAAGGCATGGGCAGCACGACAGAAGGCTATTGTGAAAGTGTATGGTGATTGGGATGACTCTTATCGAGTTCTACCACAATTGTTGGAGCTTCTACGCCACAATAATCAAATAGTCTATCGGTTACATACAGTTGAATATGTTAACAAACAGAACCAACTTGACCGCTCAATGGTTGTGTTTGATAGATTATTTTGGACATTTTTACCATGTGTGGCGGATTTTAGACATTGCAAGCAGTTCATACAAATTGATGGCACATTTCTGTATGGAAATTATACCAGAACTTTATTGATTGCCGCCACACAAGATGGAAATCGAGCCCCTCTGCCTATAGCATTTGCAATTGTGGAGAAAGATAACTTCTCATCATGGAGCTGGTTTCTGGCATGTCTCCGAGAGTTTGTTACGGATGCAGAAGGGATTTGTCTTATTTCTGATCGCCACCGTGCAATCAAGGAGGTGATACAGTCTGAGGGTCTTTCGTGGAGACCACCATATGCCCATCATCGATATTGTATTCGACATATTGCCAGCAATTTGCGAAAGAAGTTCAAGAATGAGTCGATGAAAAAGGCAATCTTAAAAATTGGTATGAACATCCTTTTATGTTTAAAATCTTTTTGTCGTAGTTATTTTCATAACTGTTCAGATGATTGCTTGTATGATAGCATATGAGCCTCAACAACAAAGGATGGAGGAGCGTCTTCAAGATATCCACAGAGTGAATCCAGAAGTGTATGATTACTTGATGCAAATTCCAAAGCAGAAATGGTCGTTGGCATATGATGATGGGAGGAGATATGGTCATATGACGACCAACATCATAGAATGTATAAATGGAGTTTTCAAGGGTGTTCGAAAACTACCTATCACAGGTAAATACGAATATTTCAATATATGTTACTCAGAAGAGTTACTATTATAATATAATATTTGTATAATGTCGTAAATCTAAATTTCAGGGTTGGTACAAGAGACCTTCTATCATAGTGTAAAGTACTTTCTGGAATGAGGAAAGCAAGCTGAAGAGGGCTTGAACAGAGGGATGCGCTATGGACACCATTTCCAACGCGAGCTAGATACAGTTCTTCAGGAGGCCGCAACTTACCGTGTAACTGCATTTAATCGTCCAGAGCAACGATTTGAGGTCGCTGAGCCCGGTGATGCTATGGCATGTAGCAATGGTCGTGTGCGAGTTGTTTTATTGGAGAAGCGTTACTGTGATTGTGGCAACTTTCAGGCACTAAGATATCCCTGTGTCCATGTGATTGCTGCATGTGCTTACGTACACGTATCTTGGGAGCAGTTCGTTGATCCATCTTATCAACTCGAGAGCATCAACTCCTGCTACAATACTCCGTGGATGCCAATCGGGGAATATCAGAATTTTCAGCTGCCTGATGGCGCACCCACGCTTCTACCGAACAGCAATAGACTTCGACCTAAAGGGAGGCCAAAGTCGACTCGTATTCGGAATGAGATGGATTGGCCTAGTGAACATCCAGCTGGACGGCGGTGCAGCATATGCCTCCAGGAAGGTCATACGAAGACACGTTGCCCTAGACACATAGGGTAATCATCTAATGGTTAAAATGAATCATGTACTCTATCAGTTACTGTAAAACTTTGTACATGTAATTATTTTTATCATTTCACCATTTTTAATCATATTTGTCTTACTTGTAAATAGGGTAATTTTTGGAAAATGTACCACGATTTCACGTGACATTTTTTGTCGAACGATCAACATTACATGAGTAGATTTAAACAAACAACACCAACTCAAAAAAAGGAATGTACCTGTATAAGAAAACAAAACCATTTAAAGGGAGGTATTATACCATCAGGAAGAGAGATTCTAGAAATGTGCAATGTTATGACAAACCTTTAGATGAAATGTGTCAGTTCCCCACTAGATGTTCATGTTTCTTCAAAATTTTCAGGCTTGAGATAATCCACCTTAAGTTTCACATAGCGTTATGTCTTCCATGGATTAATGTCAATCACTTCAACCAATTTGTTTACTTTATGGGGAAGTAAAACCTCATTCCATTGAATATTCACATTACCATGAACATATAAAATCATCATTTTGCAAGAAAAACTACTAATCTCATGTTCACTGAAATACCCCTTAACGTAAGAATGATACAAATAGTGTAAGTGTCCAATAGAAAGATTCCAATCCATTTTGAAGGATAATGGGGATGACAAGGAAACATCAACCCCCAGGCCCACCCCTTCCACCCATTCAACCAACTTCGGTAACTCCTATAGAAGTAGTTTTTCAAAAAAATGAAATGTCACACGACCACAGCTTCCTACATCCATATTAACCCCCCAATTCAGTTTCATTAAATGTGGACAGTCCCCATTTTTACCAAAGTCAATGATGCACTATTAAACCATCACTTTTCAATCCCCGCCTCAAAAATACAAAATGCTTTAAGGGATGAGAAATGATTCGGTGCATTTTAGAACATTGAAATGTGTCGAATCATTTCTTATCCCTCAAAGCATTTTGTATTTTTGAGGCGGGGGTTAAAAGTGGTGGTTTAATAGTGCATCATTAACTTTGGTAAAAATGAGAGTTGTCCACATTTAATGAAACTGAATTGGGGGGTTAATATGGATGTAGAAAGCTGTGGTGGGGTGACATTTCATTTTTTTGAAAAGCTACTTCTATATGAGTTACCGAAGTTGGTTGAATGGGTGGAAGGGGTGGGCCTGGGGGTTGATGTTTCCTTGTCATCCCCATTATCCTTCAAAATGGATTGGAATCTTGCTATTGGGTACTTACACTATTTGTATCATTCTTACGTTAAGGGGTATTTCAGTGAACATGAGATTAGTTGTTTTTCTTGCAAAATGATGATTTTATATGTTCATGGTAATGTGAATATTCAAAGGAATGAGGTTTTACTTCCCCATAAAGTAAACAAATTGGTTGAAGTGTTTGACATTAATCCATGGAAGACATAAGGCTATGTGAAACTTAAGGTGGATTATCTCCAGCCTGAAAATTTTGAAGAAACATGCACATCTAGTGGGGAACTGACACATTTCATCTAAAGGTTTATCATAACATTGCACATTTCTAGAATCTCTCTTCCTGATGGTATAATACCTCCCTTCTCATCTCACCTTACCAAGAAAAATTATCTAGAGCTTTTGAGGTTGATTTATACTCAGGGGCATGACAAAATTGCAAAGATGTTTCTATTGTTACTAGACACATAGGGCAATCATCTAATGGTTAAAATGAATCACGTACTCTATCAGTTACTATAAAACATTGTACATGTATTTATTTTTATCATTTCACCATTTTTAATCATATTTGTTGTACTTGTAAATAGGGTAATTTTTGGAAAATGTACCACGATTTCACGTGACATTTTTTGTCGAACGATCAACATTACATGAGTAGCTTTAAACAAACAACACCAACTCAAAAAAAGGAATGTACCTGTATAAGAAACCAAAACCATTTGAACTATTAAATGAAAATGTCATCAGTTTTTTATAATGAAAGATGAACTTACAGTGACTACAAAACAAAAACGAGGAAACTCTGAACGTCTTCACCCCAACACCCCAACACGGGAGACAACAACTAACCCAATGTTTTTATGCTTCATTCAAAATTATATGATAAATTAAATATCTTACATGATAAAAGTCATAACTTATATGAAATTAATGTTTTATTGTTTGCACATTCAGATGGAGCAGCCACTTTTATCTTGCCAGGAGACGCACGTGTCGCGCGATGTGTTGGCGCGACGACCTGTTAGACATTTTCATGTTCGGAGAGCACACCGTTTCCATCATGAGGCACCGCCGGCAGCTATTTGTCCATACCTTAGATGTGCAGGCTTTTATGGAGTCGCTATGTGTGACTTCAAGACCATCGACCATCATTTGATAGCTGCATTGGTTGAGAGATGGCGGCCAGAGACACACACATTTCATCTCCCAGAGGGGGAGATGACTATTACATTAGAGGACGTCTCCTACATGTTGGGGTTACCTATCCATGGAGATGTAGTTACGAGGGCCAGTACCGGCGATTGGGTTGCAGTCATATAGAGGCTGCTAGGCATTGACGTCATCGGCGCACGGGGTGTCCTCCAGGGTTCGCGCTTGCGAATGAGGTGGCTCGATCAGCATTTCGACGTCATTCCAGATGATGCAGACGAGGAGACGCTTCTTCAGCACACACGTGCATACATTTTGCGGCTGCTCGGAGGCATGTTGTGCGTTGACTACTCCACCGCTTTGGTACACATGATGTACCTCCCATTACCTGAGGATCTGGATCGGACTGCTACATACAGTTGGGGATCCGCTGTATTAGCACATCTGTACAGATCTCTCTGCACCAGTTGTCAGGCCGATTCACATCAGATTGCAGGTTGCATGGTGTTAGTACAGATGTGGGCCTGGGAGCGTTTTCCACGCATCGCTCCTCGAGTTGTCGCACCGCTTGCACTGGAGCTACTTCAGGACTGTCCTCGGGGACGATGGTATGTCTACGTCATTACTTTCAGTTATTTAGTACTTTTGTTATTGTTTTTTATAAACTTACCGTAGGTTACTCTTTTTTCACCAGGTGGAGTCTGTCTCAGAAGTTTTCACATACTCCGAGACATAGTGTGCACAGCTTCAGACAGATATTCGATGCTATAGTGCCGGCTGATGTAAGTTAAACAGTACTTTTTTGTAGGAAAATTTGTTTTGTTATCACTATTTTAAGTTATTTCAATATAATCTCAGTAAAATTATCATGCTACTATATGACTTATTTTTTGAGTTTACATTTCAGGTTTCATGGACTCCTTATACAGGTTATGTCTATGCATCACTTCCACTATATTGCACATCTTTGGCTGGAGATCGTGCTGCAGTAGTACCACTCATTCACTTCCACATCGTTGAGTGGCACCAGCCAGACCGGGTCATGCGCCAGTTCGGTTTTATACAGCATATCCCCTTGGCACCACGACAGTCTACTAAGTTACATTCGATTTTGCTTATAGATAGACAGACGACAGACTGGCGGCGACATCATGCATCTTATATCCAGCTTTGGGACAGGCGTGCCCGATTCAGTATCTTTCCACAGGGATATATCACATCACACTCTCATTTATCTGATCAGGGGGATTATGCACACTGGTATCGACGACATACCATCATGTACCTTACACGTCATGGGATTGGCATTCAGCGATTGGTATGTTTACTAAGATTTATTAATTTTGTTTAACTCATTTTTTATATTAATTTGATTGTCATTTCATTTGCAGGCAGACGCCATTGGTCAGCTTGCACATTCCACGCAGCCTCAGGAGCATGCATATATTCTGCGGGAGGTAGTTCATCGGGATGTGGTGGCTCTATTGGATCATCTCCGGTTGATACGTGACAGTTTTTTTGATTAGGAGCCACAGATATATCCTGATCCATATCTTCAGGCAGAAGCACCTGAGGATGATGATGTCCCTGCTATGCCTGCTGAGGAGGATGCACCGCCACCGCCGCCGCCAGCTGGATGACAGAGACGAGCACATCCGGGGGGGCAGAGGCGACCACATCGACATCCGAGATCGGCTCCTGCAGATGTCGTCGCACCACAGAGAGACGATCTCGCCCAACCGACTGATGATTTTGCACAGCAGGGAGACATTTATATACCGCATATGGCGTCTCCGCAGACTACTATGGACTTCGATCTGGGTGCAGTCACACAGCTTATGTCGGCCCCCTCTCCTCCCGACGAGGCCTTCTTCAGTACCCCATTTCTACCATTTATAGGAGTTTCAGAGCCATATGTCACCCCATATGGTTTTGGGGCATCCTCACATGATTTTGGGGCGTCCTCACATGATTTTGGTCAGTCCTCTACATAGAATCATGAGGAGGCACCAGAAGCACCGGAAGAGGAGGAACCTGCAGAGAGGACACCGGAGCGACATGGACGTCGGACGCGGAGAGGACGTGACATTCAGACACCGCGTTGTGGTACCGGGGGGCATCGTCGTTGATGTTTTTGGATGTAATGTTGTATATGTTAAAAAACTTATTCACTATGATAAGTAACTGTTGTTTAAGTCAAATAATAAGAAAATCAAAAATCTATTAAATACAAACTTATTTCAATTAACTATTAAATTATAAAGTACAGGTACAATATAAACAAAATTTGTCACAGTGATTTAACCATTAATAATTAATAATTATAGTGACAAATAATAATTAATAATTATATTACTAACTAATTAATTATTGTATATAATATAATAATATTTTATAGACATTTAAAGTCACATAGTTGAAACATTTTTAAGTTACAACTAGGTGGTTTTGAAAGCCTATAAAATATTTTCTATCGACATTTTTACGTAATTTTTTTATTTTCATCTATTCAATATATGTTTAATCCAAGTTTCAAGTTTCATTCATATTGGTCATATGGATTATGTTTTATAGACGTTTAAAGTCACATAGTTGAAACATTTTTAAGTTACAACTAGGTGGTTTTGAAAGCCTATAAAATATTTTCTATCGACATTTTTTACGTCATTTTTTTATTTTCATCTATTCAGTATATTTTTAATCCAAGTTTCATGTTTCATTCATATTGGTCATATGGATTATGTTTTATAGACGTTTAAAGTCACATAGTTGAAACATTTTTAAGTTACAATTAGGTGGTTTTGAAAGCCTATAAAATATTTTCTATCGACATTTTTTACGTAATTTTTTTATTTTCATCTATTCAGTATATGTTTAATCCAAGTTTCAAGTTTCATTAATATTGGTCATATGGATTATGTTTTATAGACGTTTAAAGTCACATAGTTGAAACATTTTTAAGTTACAACTAGGTGGTTTTGAAAGCCTATAAAATATTTTCTATCGACATTTTTTACGTATTTTTTTTATTTTCATCTATTTAGTATATGTTTAATCCATATTTCAAGTTTCATTCATATTGTTCATATGGATTATGTTTTATAGACGTTCAAAGTCACATAGTTGAAACATTTTTAAGTTACAACTAGGTGGTTTTGAAAGCCTATAAAATATTTTCTATCGACATTTTTTACATAATATTTTTATTTTCATCTATTCAGTATATGTTTAATCCAAGTTTTAGGTTTCATTCATATTGGTCATATGAATTATGTTTTATAGACGTTCAAAGTCACATAGTTGAAACATTTTTAAGTTACAACTAGGTGGTTTTAAAAGCCTATAAAATATTTTCTATCGATATTTTTTACGTAATTTTTTTATTTTTATCTATTTAGTATATTTTTAATACATGTTTTAAGTTTCATTCATATTCGTCATTTAGATTATATTTTATAGGCTTTCAAATTCACATACTTGAAACATTTTTAAGTTTCAAGTAGGTGGTATTGAAAGACTATATGTTTAACAATATTTCAATTTTTTTTATAAATAGTTACTTATAACTATGTAAATATATACATGTACAAATATATAATTATACATATACAAGTATAACTATAATTACAACGTAATTCTAAATATAATTATAAATATAATTCTACACACACACATACACACACATATATATATATATTTATTTATATATGAATATTAAATATATTTATAAATAAATTTTAAATATATATGTAACAATATTTTCATAATTATATATTTTAAATATATTCATATTCATATAATTATAAATATTTATATTTAAAGATTAGTTTATAATTATATAATTACAAATATATTTTTTATTTAAAAACTATATATAAATAGATTTATATTTATAAATATTTATTTTTAATTATATATATACATAATTATATTTATACACACATATATAATTATATATATACATAAATATAATTTCATAATTATATAATTATAAATATAATAATAATTAATTTAGCATTTTTAAATACGTATTTATAAGATTATTTTTAAAATTTTATTTATTTATTTTGAAATTATTTATTAAAAAGAGATGAGGTGGAAAAAAACTAAAACAAAAAAAAAGAAAACAAAATTTTATTTATTTATTTTGAAATTATTTATTAAAAAGAGATGAGGTGAAAAACAATTAAAACAAAAAAAACAAAACAAAACAAAACCAGAAAAAAAAAATTAAAAGGGTGGCAAAGCGCCACTTGAAGTGGCGCCAAAAAAATTAAAAGGGTGGCAAAGCACCACTTGAAGTGGCGCCAGCCACCCGAGTTGTTGAGCGCCACTTGAAGTGGCGCTCAATAAACCCTTTTTCCAAATTAATCTAAACCTAGACCCATTTTAATAAAAAAAAACCTATCCGCCTAAAAAACCCAGTGGGAAGGGGTTCGGCAGTGGGCTGGGGTCGCGGCCAGAAGCAGGGGTAGGGAGGCGGTGTAGAGATGGCTTATGGCGGCTGGTGAAACAGGGGTTTTTGTGTGTTGCTACAGTGGTCGAGGCGGGGATGAAACGGCTGGGGACGGCGGTCTGGTGGCTTCAAGTGGTGCGGCGGTGCGCTGCGTGGACTGCGCGGCGGAGCTCGAGCAGAGGGGGCAGCACGAAGTAGGGAGGCGGTGAAGGCAGGGAATGTGCGGTGGCTCTCCACCAAGATTGAGGGAGAGAAGGGGCAGCACCAGCGCCATGATGCAGGGGTAGGAGGAGGTGAGGCCGTCTTGCGGCTGCGACTGGGAAGGACGTCGCGCGGATGGGGTTCGATGTTGGGGGGATCAGAGCCCAGATGGCGCAATGGTGGAGTGACAATGCAAGAGATCCGAGAGGTGGCGAGATTCACAGTGAGGGAAATCCAGGCTGGATGGCGGATGCGTAGCGGCAAGGCATGGTGCGATGGATGGAATCGTGCCGACGCGAGGTTCAACTTCTCTGGTGGCCTCCAGTATAAGGTTATGATTCTACAACACGGGGCCTTCAGAAATTCATTTTCTAGTTCTAATTTTTCACCGTGTTTCTAATGTTTAGATTTATTGGATTCAATTTTAGATTCTTTTTTTCTATCATATTTAGAAAATTCTTTGATGAACTTTGATTGTTGTGTCGTTGTATTATGTGTGTTGTAGTGATTTGCTGTTGTTGGTTTGTACGCTTCTAGTTAGTCTGGTTGGTGTTCTTGTTGTGAAAAGGAGGATGAGACGGGGCAATAGAGCGGTTGTGGAGTAGGGCGAGATGGTGGCACCGGTTCTGAAACGGTGCCACCGTGAGATGTGGTACGGTGAAGAAAAGGGTGAAGGCAGTGGCAAGGGTTGGAGGCACCGTGATGAATGATGAAACAGTGACACAGTTTGGAGAAGTGGCACCGTAAAGGCTGCTCACGGTCTCACTGTGAAGTGGAATAATGAGACAGGTTGGAAGAGGGATACTGTAAAGGCTGCTCATGGTGAGACTATAAAGAAACGGTGTATTGGGGTGAAACAGTGGGACAACAGCGGAAACACCGGGACATCTTAAAAACGGTGGCACCGGGACAGAGGGACACTGATCGATCGTAACACCTGCAAAACAAACACAACAACAAATTAAATAAATAATTTGATAAAATTAAAAATAGATAAATTAATTAATAAATGAAATTAAATAGAATGGAATTAAAAACTAAATAAAACAAAGTTAAAGAATAAAATTAATTGTGTTTTATTAAAATGAATGAATTTATTTGTATTAAAAATTATAAACAAACTTAATTTAAAACGAACTAAAATAAGTACTATTTCTTTATTAAATTAAATTACAAATTAAGTAACCAATTAATAAATTAAATAGTAAATTAAAAAATAAAAAATCTTAATGAAATAAAATTAAACTGTTAAAACTATTTAAATTCATAAAAGAATTAAAAACAAAAACGAGTTATTTATTTACAATTTAAAGAATTAAGAAGTAATTAATTTAATTAATGAATTAAATATCATTGAAACTAATAAAAAAAATTAATTAAATGAAATTAAAATAACAACTTAATGTTATTATTGAAGAACAATAAAAAATAATAGCAAAAACAAAGTTTTAATACGTAAACATATTTTTTTATAATGTAATTTACAAAATACAAAAACTGCTAAATATTACACAAAAGACAATGGTATGATATTAAAATGTAAACAAAAATATAAACAGGGATGCGCCAAAGAGCATGAAAACACTGCCACATCAAACTCCTCCACACTTAAAACTTTGTTTTTCCTCAAAAAAAATGCATGCCTTTGACTTTAAAATAGAATGATGATTTGTAAAGTTTAGTTTAAAAAAGTGCATGATTAAACATTAATACCTAGACGATCAAGAGCAACAGTGAGTTAGGCTATCCAAAGGCATTGAAAAAATGATGTCTTGTCTAGCTTCAAAAACCCACTGGAAGTCAAGAGCATCACAAATTCATACACTATCAAGTATGTCATGCCTCCTATGTATATTCATTCACTGTCCTACTTCTCAATCCAATAAAAGTTCTAATTCAAAGAGTTATGAAAAGTTAGATTGAATGGAACTCAAAACATAACATAACCAAGGGCACCATCCATTCTCACCTTCCCCTAGATTCCAAAAATTAATGTTCATTAATTCCATCACTTTATTGATTCAACTCAAATGAATATTAACCAGGTCAATTGCTCCCTTCTTCATCTGGGTTAAAAATTCCCCTCACCTTAATGAGTTTTTTTGACAGAGGAACTTTATTTTAATTTTTCCCAGCCTTATTACATGTGCAAAGCACTGTGCATAGAACTTATTAAGATTGAAATTGACTTTATTTATTTATAGAAACGCACCCAATGCACCTTGTCTCAGATAATCACCGTGGTATCGCATTTTCCCATTTTACTCCAGTTACAAATTACTTAACTAATAATTAATCGAGTTGACATCCTAAAGTGATTGAATATTATTTAATAATATTTCGAGTCCCCTATGTTCCAGTGAGAACATCTAGTTACTCTAAGTCATGATCCTCACCCCACAAAACCTATCATGTCACACTCCCATCCTCAGTTCCTAAATAGACAGGTTCATTGAGATAGTGAACAATTTCACTTAGCAATCATTCATGCTTAACCGTTCTAGCTAATTGCCACTCTCAACATCTAGTGAGTAGTTATCCAATAACATGACATAATTGAAATACCATTGAACCTCCAATGACCATAATTTGATAAAAAAAATTTGATTTTGAATGAATTCCGAGTATTTTGAAAAAAAAATTGACAATTTTTTAAAACAAACACAAACTCATGTTCAAACTCAGGTTCAAGAAGGGGGAACATGACATGACACTAGAATGACCCCTCTCCCCCACATTTAAAACCCAACATTGTCCCCAATGTTGACACTCAAAGTGGGAGACAATTTATGTTCAAAAAAGATGGATATTTCAGCTGAAAAAGGATATCAAGGGTTTCTAATGAGGTTCAATTTTTTTCCACACAAAAAGAGAAAGAAATGAAAACATCAAACAAAAAAAGAAAAACAGAAGAATCCAACCCCACCAACTATTCAGTTCTATTCCTTAAATGTTTATGATTTGAATTTTTTAAAGAGCAGACAAAAGATTTAATCAATTTACTTCAAATAGTAGAATGATTAACAGTGATGTGCAGCTGCAACATAATGAAATTGAAAGCAATGGGTGTAAGCACGTTTCACAAATCAGCTCAAAATAATTGTTTTTCAACTCTCTAGATACTAGAAGTTAAAGACCCATGCAAGATAACATGTTCATTTTTCATAGATTAGGGGGAAGCCCCCCACACATAATTCATAGTGAAGATTAAACAGGTAATGAAAAGTGAAAAAGGACAGAACAACGCTTCCCTGAATTATTTGAGCTTTAACACTAAATTCCATAGACAGATCCTTGTCTGGAGCACTGGGTTGTTACTCCTCTTCATTAACCATCAAGTTCAAATAAGTAAAATAAGATTTCAGATTGTTAATTTCAAGATAAATAACCCAAGGGAGTGATTAGAGAGAAATGTTATCCATATGATGCAGTGGATTGCTCCCTTGGGGTTTCCTGGCCAAGTTTCTGGCAACAACAACTCTCTCTCTAAAATAAAAACAGATCATGAAGAACCATCAAGTAGTTATGAAATTGAACTGGAGAACAAGCAGCGGGGATTAACTTTATTGAAGAACAAAAATAAAAGGAAAACAACTAAGCAGTCATGGGTTAGTTCCCATGAAACACAGATTTTATAGTCCTCAGTTAGACTTGAAACAACTCATTCTTTCAACAATGATATGGCAGCCAAGCCCTTTTTCTTCCCTTCAATGAAGTGCTTAATCCTTTGACCATTGACTAAGAAAGTTCAATTTTCTTCTCCAACTAGCTCAACAGCTCCATTAACCAAGACTTGATCCATGGTAAGGAGTCCTGACAATTTGGACTTCAACTTTCCTAGAAAAAGGTTCAACCTAGAGTTGAAAAGCAGGACCCTCTCACTTGAAATTCCTATTTTGAATGATTGAGTCATGAAAAGCCTTTTTTCTTTCTTTCTAAATTGCAGCATTCTCATAGGACTCTCTTTGAAACTCGTCCAGCTCACTCATCTCTAACAGTCTCCTCTCTCTATCAGACTTAAAATCAATGTTAAGTGCCTTCACTACCCAATAAGATCTCCGTTGTAACTCAACATCTAGATGACATGTTTTCCCAAAGAGTATCATATATGGTGACATCCCTATAGAAGTCTTATAAGGAGTTTTGTAGGGCCAAAGGGCCACATTCATCTTCCTTGACCAGTCCTTCCTAGAGCTAGAAAATTTTTTCTCTAAATTTCTTTAAGAACTCTATTTGAAACTTCTGCTTGCCCACTGGATTGTTGGTGGTAAGTGGTGTCTGCCCTATGTGAGCACCCATACTTCTACATTAAACCTCTGAACTTATAATTCTTGAAATGAGTCCCATTATTAGTGATGAATGCTCAAGGCACACCAAATATGGAAAAAATGTTTTTCTTGATGAATTTCACAACACTAGCAGTAGAATTGTCAGGAAGAGTTACTGCCTTAACTCACTTGGACACATAATCCACAAAAACCACAATTTACTCAATCCCATAAGAAGATGGGAATGGTCCCGTGAAGTCCAAGCCCCACACATAAATGATTTCAACCTCCAGAATACCTTTTTGGGGTAGTTCATGTATTCTTCTAACATTTCCCAACATTTGGCATTTTTCACAGCCAATAACTAGACTCCACGCATCTTAAAATAGTGATGGCTAGTAGAAACCATCCCGTAGGACCTTTGAGCCGTCTTTTCTTCCCTATGGTGGCCAGCCCAAGGTGATGAATGGAAGCTCTCAAGTATGGTAAAAATCTCATCCTCAACCACACATATTCTCAAAATCCCATCAGCACACCTCGTAAAGAGGATAGCGTCATCCCAAAAATAATATTTCAGTTCAGATATAAACCTCTTCCTCAGGTTATGTGAGAGATCCTTGGGCATGACTCCAGCTACCAGAAAGTTGTCATAGTCTGTAAACCATGCATACTGCTTCATAGAGGCAACAAACAATTGTTCGTCTGGGAAAGAAGTGTTGATCTCTTTTGGTTCCTTACTTGGGGAATTGGGTAATTGGGACAAGTGATTTGCACCTACATTCTCATCCCATTTCTTATCCTTAATCACTTAATCAAACACCTATAACTGCAAGGTCCACCTCATGAGTCTTGGATTTGAGTCCTTTTAAGCCAGCAAATACTTTGAGGCAGAATGATCTATGAAAATTATTATCCTTGATCCTATCAAGTACTGTCTGAACTTTTCCAAAGAAAACATCACAACATCCAACTCCTTTTCAGTGGTATTCTGGGCATCATCCAACGTCTTTCTTGCATAGTAAATAACATGAAGTTTCCTATCCTTCATCTGTCCTAACAGAACTCCTACTACAAAGTCACTAGCATCACACATAACCTCAAAGGGAAGCTTCCAGTCAGGAGAAGTGATTATATGTGATATAGTCAACTTCTCCTTGAGCATATTAAAGGCCCCTAAACATGAATCATCAAAGAAAAAGGGTGTATCCTTAATCAGTAGAGAGCACAGGGGTCTAGTAATCTTACAAAATTCCTTAATGAACCTCCTGTAGAACCCAACATTTCCCAAGAAACATCTTATTCCTTTAACATTATTAGGTGGGGAAAAAAATTTATGACCTCAATTTTAGCATTATCCACTTCCAGCCCCTTTTTAGAAATTTTTTGTCCCAAAACTATGCCTTCAGTGACCATGAATTGGAAATTTTCCCAGTTTAAGACTAAGTTGGTCTCTTGGCACCATTCTAACACTAGTTCCAGATTTTTCAGACAATTATCCAAGGTATTTCCCACAACTAGAAAAATCGTCCAAGAACACTTCAATTATCCTCTCAATCATGTCTGAAAAAATTGTAATCATGCACCTCTGAAAAGTGGCAGGAGAACCACATAAGCCAAAGGGAATCCTTCGGTAGGTAAATGTCCCAAATGGATAGTTGAAGGTGGTTTTCTCTTGGTCCTCAGGTGCAATGGCAATCTGGTTGTAACCAGAATAACCATCCAGAAAGAAGAAGAATTCATTGCCTGTAAATATTTCTAACATTTGATTCAAAAATGGCATGGAAAAGTGATCCTTTCTTGTGGACGCATTCAATTTTCTGTAGTCTATACAGACCCTCCATTTATTCACTACCCTTTTCTGGATTTTCTCATTCTTTTCATTAGTGACCACTATCACTCCACTTTTTTTGGGTACCACCTAGACTGGACTGACCCAGGGGCTATCAGAAATGGGAAACATTATTCTAGCATCAAGCAACCTAATCACTTCTTCTCTCACAACTTCCTTCATTTTGGGGTTTATTATTCTCTGGGCTTCTACTCTGTCCTTACACTCAGTTTCCATGTGAATTTTATGCATGCAGAAAGCTGGACTTATTCCTGTGATATCAGCAATCGACCAGCCAATGACTGACTTGTATTTCTTCAAAACAGTAAGCATATTTTTCTCATGACTCACTTATAGGTTGGAGCAAATGATCATAGGAAGGGTGGAACTATCTCTTAAAAAGGAATATTTGAGGTGGGAAGGGAGGGGTTTGAGTTCAAGGGTGGGGGTGAATGGCTTGAGGGAAGACACTTGGGACTGGGTGGCCCATTTTCTTCATGTTACCTCATGAAAAAGGCAGTAGAAAAGGCATCATCCTCAGTAACAGTGCTTCTGAGAAACATATCGTCAGACATAGACTCCTCTCTCAGGGTAAGAATGCGCTCCAAAACAAACACATATACATTCTCCAATAATTCTCCCTCGTATTCATCAACAAATTATCTCTTCTTACTTGAGATGATCCCCATGAAAGTGATAGTAGGGATCTCAGGTTCACTATTGATTTCAGCAATCATTCTTGGAAACTCTTCTTCATCCTTATCAACACTACTCTCAACAACTAACATCCCTTCTTTTGGGAAGAATGGGTGGGTGGGTTCTTGGATTTTCTTAAACAAATTGAATTCTTCTTTCTGTTCACCCAAATTGAAAATCATTTTCCCCTTAAACACATCTATCACAACTCTCCATATAGCCAAGAAGGGCCTACCATGAATGATAGGAACCATCTGGTCACACTCCATATCAAGGATAATAAATTCATATGGAAAAAAGAGTTTTCCTACTCCCACTAACAGATCATCGACCCTACCGACTGGATGAGTAATGGACCTATTAGTAATCTGTAACACAATAGTGGTGGGTTGGGGAACTCCTAATCTCAGGTGCTGAAAAAGTGATGGGGGAATCAAATTAATACTAGCTCCCAGATCACACAAACAGTTGAACATACCACCTCTATTTCCAAAAGTTCAAGGGATGACAAAGATTCATGGGTCCTGAAGCTTAGGAGGTATCCTATTCTGCAAGACAACACTACACTCCTCTGTTAAACTATAGGTGGAAAATTCTTCCAATGTCTTTTTGTTTGAACATATTTTCTTATGTAATTTAGATATGACGGGCTTTGAATCAAGGCTTCCAAGAATGAGATATCAATGTTCATATTTTTAACCACTTTCAAAAATTTCAATAGTTCAGAATCATGAATTAGTTTCTTAATTCTTTTTTGGAAAGGGATTGCAGGGGAAAAATTCTTCACAATTGGGGGCATCTCTATATCTTCTTCTTCAACAATTTTCTTCCCTTTATTGTATTTTTTTTAAGCCATTTTGGGGTTTTTGAGTTGGAACGGTAGGAACTAGAGGGATTCCAGTGGTGCTGTCCAGTTTTCCAGATTCAGGTTCTTTCATATTTGAGTTTCCAGCTTTATCCAGTTTCTCATTTTCAGATTTTGGGGTTCTTTCCAAGGCTCTTGGTGAGTTTGGAGACCACTTATGGTGGTCACAGCCATGTAATTCACCCTAAGATCGGCTTCAGTGGTACCTAGGAACATACCCTTTTCTCTATTACTAGCATCCCTAGCCAACTGCCCCGTTTGAATTTCCAAATTCTTCATTCTAGCATCCATTTGAACTTTATCAAGACCATTTTTGGTCTTTTTTTCCTCAAACCTCCCTATCAACTGATGGAAAATGTCTCTCACCTCATCTTTTGAGTTGTATGACTCAGCCTTAGGTTGTGGTTGGGGTTGGAATTGATGCATAGGAGGCTGCTGGGATCCAAGAGGGGCAGTAGGTCGGAGGAAACCCTGCTCCCTCCATGACATGTTTGGATGGTTCCTATACCCCTGATTGTAGGTGTTGGAGAAGGGATCTTCCCTAGGCTGCATTCGAGGTCCATATCCAGCAAAGATGGCACTCTCATGAGGCTGGATAGGCATATCAAAGTTTGGACAACAAGTTTGAGAATGACCATACATGCCATAGTCGTGGCACTGCTCCTTATAGGTTTGATGTGGGATCTCATTAAAGAATCCATCAGCTTGGGCTTCTGCTTGAGGAGCAGGGGTGGTTTCCTTTCACTCAATGGTTCTCCTCTAAGAGCATTTTTTTTGGGAATTTTGAACTAAGGTTTCAAATATTTGTTTGAGCTCCTCAGCAGTCCTATCACTAAAGTCTCCTCTAGAAGACTGATCCACCAAGGTTTGGTATTAAGGGGTGAGACTATTGTAGATGGTTTCCATGAGGAATTGGGCTGTACATTGATGGTTTTGACACAAACTAAGTAACCCCATAAACCTATCCCAGGCTTCATGAATCAATTATCTTTTATCCTAAAGGAATCCAGTTATTTTGTGCCTAATTTCAGATGTCAACCTCCTAGGATAGAACTTCATTGTGAATGCATTATAAACTTGATCCCAAATGAAAATGATTTCTTCTTCTAATTGTTGGAACCAAGACCTAGCATTGCCCTTGAGGTAGAAAGGGAACACTCTTAGTTTAAGCTCTTCCTTAGTGAGACCCCTAAGTGGTAGCTGTTGGACATTATAGTAAAAGGATCTAATGAGCTCAAGAGAGTCTTCACTAGGAATTCCATTGAAGGTAGGAAGCTGATTAAGAATGGATTTCTTGATTTCGTAATTACTAGACCTAGGAGAGAGTCTAATGCATGAAGGGTTACTAGACACTAAAGGTAGTAAGAAATCTCCCAAACTGTGCCTCTCAGCTATCTCATTCCCAGGTGGGTTCATCATTCAAGGTTGGTTCAAATTCTCAAGAAGTGGGTTGTTTATGTTTAAATTTCTGTTATATTCAATTTTTATCTTGTCTCTATTATTTTTAACTTCCTTGAGGTGTTTATAAATTTCATGATTACCAGGTACTAAGTATTCAGACATAGACATGGTTTGCATGCAGCATGTTCACGCTATTTTTTTGAATTTCAATTTTCCTTTTGCAAATTTTTTCAGTGTTCTTCTTAGTGATTTTTTTATTTTTTTATATGTGATTTTTTGTTTGTTTTTTTTAAAATCTCACCTAGCCTCCCTGGAAACGGTGCCAAAATTTTCACGCTCGCGCGTCGTTGGGCATGAGCGAAAAACTAAAATTTATAAACTACTTACTACATGGGACAATGGCAAGAATGGGTCAAACAACAGGGAGTCCTCATGTTGTGTTTGGTGATCTAAAAAATAAACTAAACAAAAACACACACACAAGAACAAGAAACAAAAGTTGGTGATGATGAAGTGGAGTGAGTAAAGGTGAACTGGTAAGTGCAAGGAAGGTAGACAGAGAAGCAAGGGAAATTGTTGTGAGAATAGCCAATAGACGAGTAGGGGGAGGAAGTCCCTTGGCCGATTCGATATTTCTTAGCCTCATTCATGCACTGAAGTTTTAGAAATATGGATCTAACTTAAAGTTACTGGCCATATTTGTCTTTTGGTAAGTTTTTGATGAAATAACCATTACAGTTCTTCAACTATGACAATCATTCTTTCCAATTTTGATGAAGGTCAGATGTCATTGGGCTCAACTTGTCAGTTGAGTTCAGCATGTCCCTCTCATTTGAGCATGACTCATTTTCCAATGAGTCCCTCATATTTAAACAGTTTTTATTAAGATTCAATCAAGATCGGTTTTCACTCGACCTTGTTGTTTTGAACATAAATCCGTTCCGTAAATAGTGAGAGAGACATTCCAGGAAAGGTTGTAGTGCATGAATCAGACTGAACAAATCTAATCATCCAGCTTATTCACCCCCAAAGGAACTTATCAGGACAAAATGGTTAGTTTTAATGAAAAAATATAATTAAGATCAATGAAATTCATATTGAAATAAGTTGCAGAAAAGCATAGCACAAGGAAAACTAAGATGTTCAAACTTCCTGTTAATTCTCTTGAATGTACTAATTCTTGCTGCCTGATGGTGGGTGCAATGCTGTAAACTGTTCGATGTCCCGCCTTGGGAATCAAGGTGTGAAATTCTTTGATTAGCTGCTTTTGGCACTCTAATATTCTCGCGAGGGAAGATGTTGTATATTCCCCTTTCTCTCCTCCTTGTGTTTGGATAGGGGATTTTTTTTCTCCCTTCCCGTGTCCTCCCCTTATGGTCACTATGATCTTGTGCCCATCACCAATGCTAATGACCTAGTCGAAAACTCTAGAATCTCGCCCGAGTTGTTCCATGGCCTCCACGTGTAGCTATCATTGTGCTGCTTCCTCCCACGCTGGTCACAGGAGTAGTTGCTCCTAACTGAATAAAAAATGATGTGTGCTCGGCGAGCTACAATCTTCCCTCTACAAATCAGAAAATCCATGTGGTGCGCTTTTATGTGCACGTCACCAGCCTTTTTGGGAACTCTCAGTGAGTGTACCAAACCCCTGCAACAAACACGTGAATATTTTTGTGTTGTTCTCATGAACTGCTTCCTTTTTCCCAGCTTCTACCAGAAGCCCCCCCTGCACTAAACAATAGAAAAAACAACACGTTAAACAAATAAAATGAAACTAAAATAACTATATATTAATATTATTACTTATATTAGTTAATAAAAATACTTATTAATAAATATATAATACCTAATATTGTTATTACTATTATATGTAAAAATAATAATTATATTTATTAATATTTTACTTATTATAACACCAAAGTAATTAACAATATATATATATATATATATATATATATATATATATATATAAGTATTATATGTTATGTATATTATATAATGTATTATTTATATTATGATAAGGTAGTGGGAAGGGGTTCGGCAAGGGGCTGGGATTGTGGCTAGACGCTGGGGTAGGGAGGCAGTGCAGAGATGGATTGTGGTGGTTGGAAAAACAGGGGTTTCTGTGTGTTGCCACAGCGGTCGAGGCGGGGATGGAATGACTGGGGACGACAGTCTGGTGGCTTCAAGTGGCGCGGCGGTGCGCTGCGTCGATTGTGAAGCGGACCATGAGAAGAGGGGCTACACGAAGAAGGGAGGCGGTGAGGACAGGGAGTGTGCGGTGGATGTCCACCAAGGTTGAGGGAGAGAAGGGGCAGCGCTAGCGGCATGAGGCAGGGGTAGGAGGAGGTGAGGCCGGCTTGCGGCCGCGAGTGGGAAGGACGTCGCGTGGATGGGGTTCGATGCAGGGAGGGCTCGGAGTCAAGATGGCATGATGGTGGAGTGACAATACAGGAGAGCCAAGGGGCGGTGAGATTCACTGTGCGGGAAATCCAGGCCAGACGGCAGTCGCGCAGAGGCAAGGCGGGGTGCGGTGGATGGCATCGCGCCAACGCGAGGATTAGCTTCTCCGGTGGCATCCAGTAAAAGGTTTGGATTCAACAACGCGGGGCCTTCTGAAATCTAATTTATAGATATAAGTTAACATAGTGTTTCTAAAGTTTTTATTTCTCGGATTCAATTTCAGTTTCATTCTTTTCTATTAGATTTAGAAAATTCTGTGATGAACTTTGATTGTGGTGCTGTTGTGTTATGCGTGTTGTTGTGATTTGCTGCTGTTGGTTTGTGCGCTTTTGGTTGGTCTGGTTGGTCTTCTTACTGTACGAAGGAGGATGAGACTGGGCAGTAAAGCAGTTGTAGAGTAGAGCGATATGGTGGCATCAGTTCTAAAATGGTGCCACCGTGAGATATGGTACCATGAAAAAAAGAGTGGAGGCAGTGGCAAGGGTTTGAGGCACCGTGGCGAAACAACGACACTTGTTTGGAGAAGTGGCACCATGAAGGTTGCTCACGATCTTACTGTCAAGTGGAACGGTGATACAAGTTGGAAGAGTGGCATCGTAAAGGTTGCTCATGGTGAGACTGTAAAGAAATGGTGGATGGGGTTGAAATAGTGGGACAATAGTGGAAACACTATTATAGCTTGAAAACGGTGGCACCAGGACAGAGGGATCCTGAGCGACTGTAACACCTGAAAAAAAAACACAACAAATTAAATAAATAAATATTTCAATAAAACTAAAAATATATTAATTAATTAATTAATTAAATAGAATGGAATTATAAAACTAACTAAAACAAAGTTAAATAATAAAATTAATTGTGTTTTATAACAATGAATGAATTTATTTGTATTTAAAATTATAAACAAACTTAATTTAAAACAAAATAAAATCAGTACAGTTGCTTTATAAAATTAATCGACCAATTAAGTAACCAATCAATAAATTAATTAATAAATTAAAAAATAAAAAATCTTAATTGAATAAAATTAAATTTCTAAAACTAATTAAATTCTTAAAAGAATTAAAAACTAAAATGAGTTATTTATTTAAAATTTAAAGAATAAAGAATTAATTAATTTAATTAATGAATTAACAATTATTGAAAATAATAACCAAAAGAATTAGTTAAATTAAATTAAAATAACAACTTAATTTTATTATTGAAAAAAATAAAAAATAATAACAAAAACACACTTTTAAAACATAAATATATATTTTTATAATGCAATTTACAAAATACCACAATTTCTAAATTTTAAACAAAATAAAATGGTTTGATATTAAAAAGGGAAACAAAAATATAAAAAGGGAAGTAGCAAAGAGCATGAAAACACTACCACATCAGCGAGGAAGAGAGTTAATAACCAGACATCTATCCTCCCACAAGAATGTCGTGAAAGAATCCATCCCCCATGAAATGGTGGTGTTCAGCACATAGTGCACAATAAGGGTGGGGTGACTATAGAAATCACAAGGAAATATAATTTGTAAATATAGGAAAGGAAACACTCAGCCCAACTTATGGGTTTCAAATAAAAAAGCAGCCCACACCGAACCACATTTTCTACTACCCCTACATGCACAACAACACAAACAATCACAAAAAAACACAAGATTTGCCCCTTTTTCATTTAACCACTTTACATCCATTAATTTAAGGGTTCACTTTAGTTTATCCATCACTACGTGGAGAAACGTCCAAGCACAACATCTATAACTGTTTTCAGATGGCTAAAGGCCACTAAACACTGTCAAGGAAAACAAGGAAGCAGAGACCAAGGTACGAAAATCCATTTTAATACCCATTCATAAAAAAAAATTGAGAACCACCAAGTTGTAGTCCCACTGCACACCCCTTTTTTTCCTAGACACCTGTTTAACCATTTCTAACTTCCATTCTTAAAAGTTGTCTTGCTCAATTACTCCCTCACAACCAAACTCGGCAACCCTGTTGTTCAACAACTAAACACCCAACACACCTGTAAACACGAAATCACAACACACCAAGTCCTACAGCCCTGATGCCCAAACACGGCCCAGAAGCAGTCCCGTTTCATAACAAGTTCACCCATTCCACAATCAATCAATCTATAAAATTAAGATTCCAACACATCACACACACCACCCCACACACAAAGCCTACAACAACCACCATTAAACCACAACCCCGCTGCACACACATGCCACACCATTATCATATAACCAACCCCTATGTCCACCATAGTACCCATAACTATGCTCCCAACAACAACACCACATAACCAACACAAAGTCCCAAAACCCAACAGAACACAACACATAGGCACACCTATCAAACATTATGTATTCAGATTTGGTAAATACTGTTATTTAAATCCACTTTTATAAATACAGTTGATCACAAAAGGGTTTTCATCCCATGGAATCCATTTATTTAGCACAATATATGTGATTAAGAAGATTTCATGTAATGACCATTTATCAAAACATCACACCAAAAATAGAACATCACAAGTGCACAATAAAAAACCACAAATGGTCATGATTTTCAGAATAGATATATCCACAAAAAACCATAAAAATAGACAAATATAGCAGATAAAACAATTAATCGACATCAAACCATCTAAAATTCCATACCTGTTATTTCATTGACCCCGATTACCTTTTGATAATCACATTCCCCCACATTTATTAATCGTTTAAGAAATGTATTCACCTGTTCTTCAGAAATAATCATTAGTACACCCACCCTGCATGACACACAAATATATAGAGGTAGAAATATACCTAATTTAAAAAATAGGTGAACAAAAATCATCCTTGATCTATGAACAAGGGGTCACATGAGCATCAAGAAACTCCAATCAAACAGAGAAGTAGGGTTCTCTAGCAAATTCCCATGACACTTCTATAAAGGAGGGATTTAGCCACACTAAGAGAAAAGATAAGAGAGAAAATAAACTTTTAGAAAAAGACAGATCCTATATCAAAAGAAGGAAAATTTTCCAAAGGCCATTAACATGGGATACTGATCAATATCACGTAGTTTGAATATCTAAATGTCCTTGGAGTGTTAGCATATTAAAGATATAATTAATATCCTTTGAAACTCTCTTAAAAATGACCAAACAATGTTTTAACATGATTTACCTCAAATATAACATAAGATGGTTGAAAAGGGAAAAAATATGAAAACTAGAAATTTGGAAAAGGGTGAGGCACCATTTACGTGTGCCACTGTCACGGTGCCACTATCACAGTTCTGCCATTATGGTGTCCACATTTTAGTGTGCCACTTTTTCAGTTACAAAGTTATGGTTCCACCATTTTGGTGTGCCACCATTACGTGCCACCATTTAAGTCTTCCACTATTATGGTGCCATCATCGTAGTGTGCCACCCTCATGGTGAAACCGTTTGGAGAAATTGGATTTTTTTCAAAACACCTGAAACAAACCACAGTGACCCCCAAGAACAACACACACTAGATTTTCGCAATGTAATGGACTGAGGAAATATAGGTCATTACATAATATACCTCTAAGATTATTCTCGTCCTTATTAATTTAAAACTACATAGAATAAATAGTGGTTTGAAACACTTCCCCATAAGATAACTCTAAAGGATAAGCTACACCACGTTGTTCGAAAATAGGAGTGAAAATCCTGACATCCAAGAACACCTCCATAACATATATCTCCTAAAAAACTGTAAAAATACTAATTCTCTCATTCCTGTAGATATGGATTAGGGAATCCCTTCCTCCATGTCAAGATATTATCCACTCTGGGCGGTACTGAATCACCCACATGGGTTTAATCAGATCAAAATTAATGTGTATCAACTAGGGATTAGGTCCTCCCCTCTCCAAATTTCAGGACATTCCAAAAAACAATGACAACAAGGGAACAATACATCTGATAAATAAAAAGGTTAAGAATTACATCATAAAATGAATCCCAAAAGTAAAACACCTTAGAAAAACATAGAACAGCTCCAGGAAATGGGAAAGAATTTTTGTCTCTTTCTCCAAAGTACTAACCTCAAGGCCACCATGCCTCCATAACACATGTACTAATGGATTGTTCTAGCCACTAAGTACTTTATCCTCACAATCCTCAGTTATTATTGGTCACCGCATGAATGTCACATCATCTTCGATTTCCAACTCTCCCTAGTCAATGACATGTGAGTCATCATGTAGATTCTGATGAAGTTGAGAGACATGAAAGACATCGTGGATCCATACATACTGCAAGGGCACTGCCAGCTAATATTCCACCTCGCTAACTCACCTCAATACTATGAAAGGTTCGATGAAACTATGATAAATCTCGCTCCCCCTTCCAAAACTATACTGCCTACATCAAGGGGAAACAATCAAGAATACATATTCCCCAACCTTGAACATCAGAGGTCTCATCCAATGATCATCATACGGCTAATATCAATACTGTACAACCTTCATCCTCTCACGAACAAGTTTCATTTTCTATATTATACTATGCACCTTGTTCGGAAAAAGAATAGCTTCATCCTGAATATCTATCCCCCACAAGGGTGAACGACACGACCTCCCGAATAAGGATTCGAACGGAGCCATACAATTGGGTGATTGATTGACATTATTATAAGAAAACTATACCAAGTAAAAATGTCACACCTAATACACAAAAAAGTCCAGAACACATGCCCTTAACATGTCCTCCAATGTCTAGATTGTCCTTTATGTTAGTCTATTTTTCTGTGGGTAGATTGCAATGATGAGGCATAACTGATTTCCAAAGGCATAGAAAATTCCCTTCCAAACTCACAAAAAAAATATGTACCCATATCTGAGACAATGAATCTTGGAACTCCATGAAGATACAACACCTCATTCACATAACTCTATGCTAAGGCATCCACTGTTCTTGACTCCTTGATCACTAATAAGTGAGCTAATTTCACCAACTTCTCCACTACTACCCAAAGAGCATCACATCCTCCTTGAGTCCAGGGTAATACTTTGAAGAAATCCATAAATATTTCAACCCAATTCCACTCAATAATGTATATGGTATTCAATAGAATGTCAGGTACATGGTGCTCAACCTTCACCTTATAACACACTATTCACCTTGCCACAAAATCTTCCACTGTACACATCACCTCAGGAAAAAATTGTTCCCTCAAGCCATGATACATTTTAGAAATTCATATATGTACCACTAGGGGTGATATAAGGATATAACTGAGATCTCCCTCATACATTAACACTAGGAAAAATAGATTTTCATGGAACGACAACCAATTATGACTTTCCTTCGACCACCCCGTTGGAGCATCACCATGGACAACAAGATCATGCATCACTTCAGTCCCTGAGTCTCCCCACTGAGACTCCTCCAACTACTACACCAAGGAAGAATGTACAATCATCTAAAATAGACAACCTCTTCAACTTTCCACTATCACATCTAGACATAAATCATCCAACTCCTCCATTGCATTCCAAGCATCCGTGGAATCCTGAACTAACTCATTATGCGACTTCCTACTTAAGGCATCAACCACCATGTTCCATTTTTAAAGGTGTAAGAGATCTTTATGTCATAGTCCTATAGAAACTCCATCAACTTCCACTGCCCTAAGTTCATGTCTCATTGGAATATGATATACCTCAAGCTCATGTGGTCTATGAAGACTACAACACGATCCTCAATAAGGAAATATCGGCAAAAATTCAGCACTAATATGACCGCTACAAGCTCTTGATCAAGGGTGGAATAATAATGATCATGTGGAAGTATCATCCTTTACCCATAATAGATCACTCCCCGCTACTACATCATCACACATCCCAAGCCTAGACCAGAAGCGTCATAGAACACCTCAAATATCACCCTTTATTCCTGAAACCTGAGCATTGGAGCACTGACTAACATCCCATTCTGCTAGAATAATGCAACCTAACACTAATCACTATACACAATAGCCTAGTCCTTCCAGGTCAAAGCCATCAATGGAGTTTCAGTTGAGGGAAAGTTTGGTATGAACATTTGGTGATATCCCACTAGACCTAGAAATCTATAAACCTCTACCATGTTCGTGGGGGATGACCAAGAAAAAACCACCTTGACCTTTGATGGGTCCACTACTATTTCTTGTTAAGACACCGCATGTCCAAAGAAGTGCACCTCTCACATCCAGAACATTCACTTGTATAACATCCCATAGATTTGGTGGCGCTGAAGGACCTCCAACACTGTCATGAGGTGCTCAAAATGATCCTACTCTAACCTTGAGTAAATAATAATTTCGTTGATGAACACGATGAAGATATGGTCCAGAAACATGCTCAATTCATAGTTCATAATCCCCATAAACACATTCAGTGCATTCGTAAGACCGAATGGCATGACCATGAACTCGAAGTGCTCATACTTGTATCTAAAAAATGTCTTTAGGGTGTCACCCTCCTCCACCCTAAACATGTGATATCTAGACTATAGATCAATCTTAGAGAACCAACATACCCCCTTAACTGGTCGAAAAGATCATATATTCTCGATAGAGGGTAAAGGTTCTCGACTGTTACCTGATTCTATTTCTGGTAGTCTATGCACAGCCTCAAGCCATCGTCTGCCTTATTCATGGAAAAAACTAGAGCACCCCATAGTGACACAATCGGCTGGATAAACCCCTTTTTCATTAGATCATCAACCTAAATCTGCATCTCCCACAACATAGATGGTGACATCTGATAGGGAGCCATTGAAATAGTATGGACACTGGGTTGCAAGTCTATTCTGAACTCAACATCATGTCGTGGGGGGTAGATTCACAACTCCTTCGGAGAAATAATCTAGGAACTCCCCGATGACTCCTGCAACCACCACCATATATATGTATATTTATCCCACTGATATCTCGACAAAAAAGAAGAGAAGAGGTTGCACACATCGGCTTCCTTCCTGAAGACCGTGCTCACCAAAAAAAGCTATATGCTGGTCATCCATATATAAAAACATAAATCTCCTTCAGAAGCAGTTGATCATAGGGTGCATAGAAAAAACCAATATACACCATGGATGACATCATATGGATGCATCTGTAGCATAAAAAGATCCCAACAGGACAGATGCGGCCCCAAAATCAGTCTATATCACCAAAAAATATCAAATAGACTAGTCTGACCTCCAACTGGGGTTCTCAACACTAGGGGCATAGAGAGTCTATTTATGTCTTGTCCCAAGGAACGAGCTAGTCTGGGTTAAAAAAGGAATGAGAAGATACTCAATCTAAGAAATAAAATACAAAAGTACTAAAAAGACTGATCATACCTCGAACTACATCTGGCGCTAGTGGAACAACTACCTCATCAGCATGAAACTTTCCGCACCCTGCTCCTCTACCCCTCTACTATCGAATGATTCCCTGACCACACCCTAGTTGAGGAACCTAAAGAGCACATTGAGGTTGGGTTCCACTAACACCATCTACCCTTGGTGGGGCAGAAGCCCGCTGGCCCTATTGCTGGGAAGGTATGACCGAAATCTTCTACAACTAAGGTGGGGGATGAACCTACCCACCCACATCATACTGAGGTCAAACTGGGAATTGGATCTGAGGATTTCAACGAATTCCAAAAAAAGAACCTTGGTCCCGATCCCATGAGAAAAGGGAGAGGACCAGGAGATCAGAACTAGAACTGCTAAGCTAACATCCCAGTGGCTAAAACCTAGAAGGCCCTAAAGCTTGAGACCTGCTGCTGACTACCTTACACTATAAATAACATAAATGGATCCACTCTCATAGTGAACCTCCTAATACGTGCATCATCTCAACCACTTTGTCCTTCTTCTAAACTTAGAAGTACGTCAGCAGACTAAAGGGAGTGACGACATACTAAAGAGAATGTCAAAGTGCTTCCTCTATGAATCTCTCCCACAACTCCTCATCTGAAAAGAGATTTAGAGAAAATCAAAGGGGATCCTTGAAATTGATTCAGAGTTTCCTAACCAACATACTCCACTATTGGAGGGAGAGTAGGTCCTGCCTCTTCTCGTCATTCATCGTCGAGGAAAGAAACTCCAAACAAAACTCCATATCAATGTCGGCCAATGAGACATCAGATTCCTTCCTCTCATTGAGGTAATGATTCCATCAATGATGCACCACTACTCGCATCTGAATCACTGATAGAGTAATTAAATACTCCCTTGGAGCATAGATCATGGTAAAGGTGAATGACAGCTCCTCAATCCAACCCTTTTTTCGCTAAGTCTGAAATTCTACCTTCGTACTTCCCCAAGGTCTCTCGCTGAAATGCATGAAGTGTCTTTTACCACAATTCAGCTTCCTCCTCTCAATATACCCTCCACTGATAAACCAATTCATCCTGTTGGTACTCAACTACTCATACCACAAGTGGGCGACGTTCGAATTCTATATCTGAAAAAGCTAAAGGAGGAACTTCTAATCCTATGTAGTATGTAAATTTTCTTTTAAAATTTATTTTAACTATATTTTTTATTAAATTCCCTAAACACAAAATATTCACAAGAAGACAAATCATTATGATACATGTACCATTCTTAGGGTCTTTTCCTTAAAATCATCACATCCTCACTTAGTCATTCGGTAGGCTCAGAGTCCTTGCATCGGATCACGACCCCCCTTAAATCCAGTGTCCTAGCCGGTATTCCTTAGATTATTTAATGCACCAATATTTCCTAACAATATTTCCCTACCATCCCTTTCCATCCTCGCTATTCCAAACTCCAAACTCAATCCTATATTTCAAAAATCACCTTTGATACCATTCTGTCATGACCTGTGTTCTTCAAGATGAGGGAAGGGAAAATAATGTTCCTCACACTTCCTTCCTCAAGATGATGGAGTGATAATGACCCCCCGAGTCCTGATTTCAATAGGCCCCAAAGTGGTGACTGGAACCAAGGGTATAGAGTCTCACACACAATGGAAGGCATATCCCTTTTTAATGAAAATAAGATCGAGAGAAAAGATAGTAGAAATCCCAAACCATACCAAACATTTATACCAAGGAATCCAAAATAAAACCCATGCATTATTTAAACATAAACATCGACCAAATTAAAACCCAATAACAAAAGAAAGTACCAAAAGAAATAGAATAAGAAGCATCACAACAACTATCCCAACGCCTGAGCTAGTAACGTACATCACTGTCCTGAAGGTCCACCTCGAATCTTGAAAAAATAGTTTTACAAGCTTAGGGTGAGTATAAAGGTATACCCAGTAGGACAATTAAAGCAACTTGTTCACAAGTGGGGGAACATACTAATTACCCTATGATAGAACATTAGATCCTCAATGCACCTTTCAAGGAGTACTAACCATCCCAGCCACAACAGGGCACACTCACCAAATAATGCAATTCAAGTAAAGTAGTAGTATAAGCACATCGACATTTGGGTACCCTAGACCACTTTACCACTGATTGACTACTCATTTCTAATAGTTGACTTCTTGATGCCACTACACTTCCAAACCATATTCCCACTTCCAAAACCACCCCACACACACATGGGCCTTAAACCACACGCAAATACCACCCACAGACACTTGGTCCACAACCACACTGCACACATCCCACCTGAAGACACCTAAGCCACAACAACCATGCCTCTCTCCTGAAAACACCTAGGCCTAATCCCAATGATACTTGGGAGAACTATCCTAACCCGCAAAAACTAGGGGCCCTCATCCACAAAAAACCTACCCAAAGGATCTTGGACTAAAGTATGCCTGAATCCATTATAGCCTATATGGATACACTCGAGTGGTAAGAACCCAAAAGAGGATGTGAGGATGAAAGTCAGTAACCATCCATCCATCTTCCCGCCGGGATGTTGATAAAGACACCCGATAGGAAATTTGACTGTTTGGGACATGGTGCTCAATCGTGTATGGGTGCATATAGAAATCATAGGGGAACTATAATTTATATATATTGGTAAGAAAACACTGAAAACAAACTATGAGTTTCAAACAAACAACCACCCCACATAGAACAACATTTCCTGCTGCCCCTATAGCCCAACCACACAAACTGCCATGATAAAACACAAGCCTATCCCTTTTTTTCATTTAACCATATTCCATCAATTAATTTAGGGGTTCACATTAATTTATTGTAGAACTACCTAGGAAACTACAATGCACAACATCTGAATCCATTTTTAGAAGGATAAAGGACACTAAATACTACCAGTGAAAACAAGGAAGTATGGACCAAGGTAAGGAAATAAATTTTAAGACTGATTTATAATACTATAGAGAAAAACCGACCTGTAGTCTAACTGCACATTTTTTTTCCTAGACACCCATTGAACTGGTGAAAACTGTCATTATTCAATGTTATAACACTAAATTATTCACTCACAACCAACCCCTAAAACCCTATGGCACAACAACACCCCACTCAACACACATATAAACATGAAATCACGACACACCTAGTCTTACATCCACGCTTCCAAAACACTTTCCAGATGAAGTCCCACAACATAAAAAGTTCATCTAATCACTAATCAATATATCTATCAAATTTAGATTCCAAAACACCACCCTTAACACCCCATACACAAAGACCACAATTACCACCACATATCCACAACCTTACTTCACACTCATGCTACACCCTTATCACAGAAACAACTTTGATGCCAACCCCTGTTCCCAAAACTATGCTCCCAACAGCAGCACCACACAGCCCACACAAATTAAAAAAACCCAATAGAACACATCACACAACCACACCTATAAAATATGATGTATTTATATTTGGTAAACACTATTCTTTAAATACAATTTTATAAACATGGGTGGTTACACAAGGGTTTTCATCCTAGGGAATACACTTATTTAACATAGTATACATGATTAACAGAATTCATGTTACATCCATTTATCAAATAATAACTACAAAAACAGAACATCACTAGTGCACAAGAAATGACGACCAACGACCATGATTTTCATAAGTCGTATAGCCCCAACAAACCATAAAAAGAAACAAAGATAACATATAAAACAAGTTATCAAAATCAATACAACATAAATTCCATACCCATTCTTTCATTGACCCCTATTATCTTTTGATCATTACATCCCCCCTCATTTATTAGCCATTTAATAAAATTATTCACTATTTCCTCACAAAGAATCATTAGTACATCCCCCTCACATGATACACAAATAAAGAGAGGTAGATGAATCCCGAATTGAAACAATAGGTGAAAAACATTTCTTTGCACCAAGAACAGCAGGTCATGTGAGAACTAGGAAACTCCATGAAAACTGAGAAGTATGGGGCTCTAACACATGTGCATAAGTCATCTTTAGAGGAAGTATTTATGTGCCAAGAGAGAAAATAGAAGAGAGGACCTTAGATTATATCCAATGTAAAATACAATATCAGCAGAAGTAAATGGTTCTAAAGTCCATTAATATGGGATCATGGTAAATATAATTATTTTTAATATTTCAAAGTCCTTGGAGAATTAGGATATTAAAGATCTAGATAATATCATTTGAAATTCCCTTAAAAATGCCAAAACAAGGATTTAAACTCGGTTTACGTCAAATAAAATGTAAGTGGGGAGAAACTAGAAAAACATGGGAAACATGAAATTTGGAAAATGGTGAGACACCATTTTGGTGTGCCACTATTATGCTGCCACCATCATAGTTCCAACATTAGGGTGCCACCGTTACGGTGCCACCCTTTTGGTGTTCCATAGTCTCGGTGTGCTGTCATTATGGTGCCACTATTTGGGTGAAACAGTTTGGGGAAATAGGATTTTGGGAAAACTCCTAAATGAAACCACTATAACCCCCAAGAACACCACAATCACTAGGTTTTCATGATCGAATGGCCTAGGAAAATCTAGATCAATATAATCAATTTATCAAAATTTCCCTAGTTAATAAGATAAAATGCACATTAAACTCAGCATGTAAAAATGGTATAAAATTTATGAAATAATCATATATATCATACAAGAATATGGATATTTAATAAAAATGTAATTACTAATGAAAAAGGATCACAAGAAAGATATTTTTTCAAGGTAATGTGAAAAATAATAAAATAATGTGAGAGTGTACAATAATTATTTTACCACTTGGGTAACATTTAAATTATAACACCTTGACGAATAAACATGGAATTAAAAATTAATAATTATGAAGAAATATTAACTCATTCTTGATACATAAATCATCCTCTATATATACCATAGAAAATATATGTGGTACATATTAATAAATATGTCTCAATGAAATGGAAATTGAGACGAAATCCCTTGCCTCACATTTTTCTTTAGTTATACATATTATAAACAAATTTATAATGTTTTTAATAATTTTAATAAATTTTATGACAACCATAATAATATTTATAATATCACATTTCATCCAATTATAACATTTTACCACCCGTTTGTTAATAATATTTCATTATTTTCATTGATTGATGTGTTAATTTGCATGTTTTAACATTTGTGTTTTGTCATGAATGTTCTAGATCATGTAAAAAAGCTAAAAATATACAATATTTATAATTATAATGATTCAATAAATATTAATTTAAACTATTTTTTTGTTACTAGAACAATTCGTGAAAGTTGGGTATGGATAATCAGGTGCACCACTTTGTGGAGATGGTTGGGTGTCCATATGAATGAGAAACAATATCATTCACTTAATGGGTTAAAGGAAAATGTATATAAATATATAATAATTTAAAAAAAATTGATACCATTTTATATATGCCACATTTATTCATTAAATAAACCCTTTTTACCTTCCATGTAATGTGTATGTGAAAAAATAACACCACTTCATAAGGCGATGGTTCACTATAAACTTGAGCGACGTTATAGTATTTTAAAAGGAATGGAATGTAAGAACTCGTATATTATATAATGAATAATGAATTATAATTATATTATAAATTTTATAAATATAAATTACAACCATAATTATATCCTACCAGGAGAGGGGTTGATGGAAAAAAATTACATCAAATTGCGAGGCTGTAGTATGTCGTACAAAATATCTATGATTTTATTTCACATGTAATGAAAGTGGAGATCTATATTGGTTATTGAATTTACATAATAACACTCAGTATGTGGGATTTAATTTTTTTATTATTATTAAATTATATAATAAGTTTTTATGTATGTGGAGGAAGAAATAACATTAATATGATCATTTAAGAAAGTTACCTCATCTTTAGATGACCTCTTTATTATTTCACAAATTGCCTTATTAGGATGTTATTATGGTATTACTATATAATATATGATATTTTCATGGGGTTAGGAATACTATTTGGGTAGGGGTTTCTTGATCAAATCTACTTTGAAACTATGAAGATGAGAGGATATAGGTTTTCCTTTTATAAGTGGGGTAGAGGACACATATTGATTTTTAAAAATTAATCAATTAAAACCACATTATTGTAAAATCCCAAGCTTCCACGGTACACTTCTCTTTCAATAATGCAATAGCTTGCATTGTACGCAAGTTCGAGATTCTAACACACCGTGACCAATCAAAGTAGCCGTTATGAATAGTAATACCCACCTTTTGAAATTATATAAATTTTAAAATGGACTTCATTTTTGGATTCGGAATATCAAAATTAGCCTATGTTGATTTTTTGGTATTTTTCTGAGAACATCCAATTTTCGATGAGTAGTGAAAAATACTTAAAAAAACTTTTTTAATAAAATTAATTTATAGTGATAAATTATACAATTGAGTTATTTTAAAGTATAATTAGAATATATTTTTACCATTTTATCCAATGGTGTTCATTAGAATTAATTTTACTTTGAAATTGGACATAAACAATTATCAATCATTTGATTGATATTCTTTCTTAAAAATACGCTATTTGTTTTGACAATAGGAATTAATTATAAAATTAATTAATGAAACTTATATGTTTTAAATTTTGTAAAATAGACATCATCTTTGAATTTGGAATATAAAATATAGCTTAGGGTGAATTTTTGGTATCTTTCAGAAAAACTTCAATTTTTGATGAATAGTGAAACCAGTAAGTGGTAGTTAAAAAATGGATTTTTTGTTTAAATGAAATTTTACCGCTTCTGTGAATTTAATTTCAAAAATCAGACATACATGGTTGTAATTATGAAGTAAAATGCGGTTCAATGGGATGAAAATAATTTTTGGTGAACAGTAACTTTTGAGTTTTATTAACCGCGATTAGAGGTAATTAGAGTAATTTAAGGTAAAAATAATGTTATAATAATATGAAATTACCTTGACCCATGTACTACTCTTATTGGATGACTCATGGCCGACCACTACAATCCGTGGGTCAATTTTTGGGACCCCATGGAGCCACTTGGGTATGATAATTACATTAATACCTTTTATTTAAAGTAAAAATAAAAATGTCACAAACATGTATTGTTTTACTAAAAAAAATTTACAATGGGTTATACAAGTTATCATTTCAACTATAAATATCCATTGGAAAGATGAAATGATTTACTATATCATTGTAATTTTTTTATAATTTTTAGACATTAATTAATTTAAATTTTTTATGACACCATGATGATGCAGCGATTACCTCATTAATTAACGATTTAAATAAAATAGAATGATAATGTAAAATATAAGATTGAAACTTGTCAAAAACCTATTGTATGAGTATACTTCTAACCCTTATCACCTTTTTCTCGAAATATATAATTTTGGTACCATTAAAATCCGAAACTCATTATATAATAAAGTAACATTTCTTGACTTTCCAAAAGTGCCCCTCCTCTCCTCTTCTAAAAGGCCCCACCTCTACCACCTTATTCACACCTTCAAAGGAATTTGGATCAGAAAAACTCTACCCAAATACTCTCTCAAATTCTCTATCTTACTCCTAGAAGCCTCACATTGGGCAGAAGTCTTTCCAAGGAAGCCTTTGGCTCAAATCAAAAAGAGTTACCCGATTTTAAGGTAATGTCTTCTCTTATGTTCTTTTGTATTATTTTGCTTCTCCAACCCATTAAACTCTTTTTATTACTTTATTTTGTAACAACACCATTATATTCAATACACTAGGATGTTTTTATGATATTTATTTGATTTACACTTACACACACCTTCTTCTAATGGTTAGAGACCAAACTATTTCTGTGGGTGGCGAATTACTGCCTCACGAAACAATGATTGTTCAATCTTCTTTTAACACCTATCATGGTGGCCATTATGATGACACTATTTCTATATATGATATATATTATGTTTATGTTTTCTTTATGCTTCTATATTTTTCATTTATGGCATAACTTTATGATTTCCATTATGGGTAAACGCGATAATTTCATTTTAGGAAGTGTGAACTACCGCCCCCTCAAAGTGATTGGAATCGTTAATGCCATATATGGGACGTATAAAGGATGGAATTAATGATATTATATATGATATTATACTGGAATTATAATATACCTTTATATCATTATTATTTCATTCCATTAAATATGAAAGAGAATTGAAAGTAGCATTCATGCGTACGTACAGATTATCGTCTCCACGAACGGTGCATTTAATTTCTTAACTCTAAATGTTATGTAATATTATAAATGCATGTATCTAATGGATATATATGATATATATGATATCTACATCATGAATATAATTTTTTAGATAATGGATATTCTACCACATAAACAACTTGAAATTATAAGAAGTTTATTGTTGACTCAAGTACCAAAGATCGACAAAACGACCGTTATTAACTTAAATGACTACATAATTTTCATAACATGCTAATAAGTGATATAAAAGGGATAATGAACTTGAAAAATGTTCTTAAGAAAGTAGAGATTAACTCTAGTTTATTATTCATGAGATTAAAGAACGATTGAGTCAAGTTGGACATGAGGTAAGGGACTCCGTCTCAATCTACTTTCATTGAGGCATATTTTTTTTATACACAAAATTCTTTTATACGGTGTATAAACACCTTTGAATTTTACTTTTATTCAAAAGTAATCATTTTATATGAAGCATTTTTACTAAACGAAAAAGGAATGTTTTGTATTACATATGCGGCGACAACGACTTCTCTGCCGCTGTGACCATTATTTGAGTTTCGGCTTCCTCTACAAGCCATACATTTTTTTAAATGAAAATTAAATACCATGTTTTAATTTTCTTTTATTTTGGAATTGAAAATGGTTTTGATAATGTTTTGATTATATCAATGTATTTTATTGATATCTTGTGATTGAAATGTGGAAATTTTATGTTTCCTTTATGCATATTTTATGTGATACGATTATGTTATGGTTCTTGGGAATTGTTTATGATATGTTTAAACCTGTTCATATGAGGAATGCATTGGATTTAATAAGTGAAGGGTGGAGCCCGATATAGTTCCTCGATGCATCAGTAGGTCTCATGAGACAAACTACTGTCTTGGCATGAGGCCTTAACAAAATCTTATTTGTAGTCTTGGCACGAGGCCTCAGCTACGTGGTTTTGATAGTCTGGAATTATGAATTCCATCATTATGAAAGTAGTTATTGATATTGCATGTGATTATTCTACTAGTAGAATATCCATGTTAATAAGTAAATGGTATTATTTCATTTTACTTTTTCCATATTTGCTGAAGTTCAAGTTTAAAAGGCTTTTTTTTAGTTATACATTGCATTAAATATTTATGTTTATTTATGAATGTTTCCGCTATACTGTTATCCTTACTGAGCTTCTGAGATCACCCTTTTCTATGTTATATTTTCCCATGATGTGAAGAAATATTTTATGACTGACCTGATGGGATAGTCTGAAGGGGATATGAGTGTGGACTATGGAGACTATGTTATTGTGATTTTTCACTTTATGATGTAATGTAACATTTATGAATGTAGATAGTGTTTCCAAGGCTACTAAACTAATCGGTATTTTGAGACTTGATCTTTTTTGATCATGCCAATGTTATGTAATAATGAACCGACTCTGGGTAACTGAGGTCAGGGCATTACAGTTGGTATTATAGGCAGTTTAGTACTAACCTTGGAAGCTAGATTTAGATAAAATCTAATTAGAGAACATATCCCTAAGATAGACTTTGAGGATTAGTATAGAAGAACTTCCTAGAATTTTGGTATTATGGAGATTTTGTGAGTTTTCCGAGCAATACATCCCTATCTGGATATGAGCAAGTAGAGGCGGCTTTGGCACAGATGTACCTAGGGGTAAAACCTAAAAACACCGCTTTGTTCTAGACTCGAATGGGAACTGGTGCACAATAATGGGTCTTGTTGCACTCTTGGTTACGACACTCCTGGGGGATATTGTTAGGATAATTCACAATTTATTTACAAACCATTATTAAGGGTTTTTGAGTATATACTTCCTCAAAGAAAACATTTTTTAGGATTATGGATTATATTCATAAACTATTCTATTTATGTTAGGTGTTTGGAAAGTTTTTTATTTTGTATTTCAATTCATAAACTAATCTAGTTTATGCCATTTTTTAGAAATGTCACCTAGTGGAAGGAATGGAAATTGTATCAATACACACACTCCATGTAGGGATTTCCCTCCAGCTCAAGATAATTATAGTGGAGCTGGTGATACAATTGGTGCTGATAAAATTATCACCATACTGGGAAAACTCACTCAGGTTATGAATAATAACCTTACTCATATGAATCACCCTAATCCGCAACATGGAGGATCAATGTTAGACCGCTTCATGAGGCAACAACCACCAACATTTAATGGGATTAAAAATCCCCTAGTAGCTGAGCAATGGATAAATTCCTTGGAGAAAATATTTCATGCCTTGGGGAGTAGTGAAAGGGAAAAGGTTATCATGGCAGTTTACCACCTCAGTAGAGATGCTGATCAATGGTGGTCATTAATTCAAAATACAAAGAAAGATGAAGAAGTATCAAGTATGGAATGGAAAGAGTTCAAAGAGATTCTCTTAGAAAAATACTTTCCTCATGACCAATGATAAGATATAGAAAGTCAATTTCTGAGTCTGAGGCAAAAGGAGGATGAGAATGTCTCAAATTATGAGTCTAACTTTACAAGATTAGCGAGGAATGCTGCAGATTATATACATAACCCAAGAAGTAAGATTTATCGTTTCTCTGTTGGGTTAAAACCATTTCTCCACTGAGCTTTAGTATCACAATCATTCTCATCATACGAAGATATTGTCTTGTGTGCTATCAAGACAGAAAAGGAATTCTCTAAGTCTTATGACAACAATGTAAAGAAAGAGAAGAAGAGAACGGTGGAACAAGAGACATATAAAGTGAAAAATGGAAAGAATGATTTTCCATTATGTGATAATTATTGGAAGAATCACCCCGGTACTTGCCTAAAATGAGTGGGAGTTTGTTATAAATGTGGAGAAAAAGGTCACCAGGCTCATGATTGCAAGGGAAAGAAAGAATCTGTCAATGTTTAATGCTACAATTGTAGAGAAATGGGGCATTGTGAAAATGAATTCCCTAGGTGCCAATGAACCTTACCTCAGAAAAGGCCAAGGGAGAAAGGCCAATCTTATGCTGTTACTATAGATGAAGTGGAATAATTATTGTATTTGTGTTTTTGGACTCAATAACTATATTATGGTTATAAGAATAATGTGATATATATAAGGATTGTGCTGTAGTACTTTTTGTTTTGATTAAGGTTTTAATACGATGAAGGTAATCATATTTTTAGTATGTGACAATAAGAGAAACTTTACTTTGTTTGGGGAATCTGATGAATTGATTTTGGAATTTAGAGACCTTTTAGAGAAAGTCTAGATAGAGGTATTTTGGAAAAATATAAAGGTTGGAATGGATTAAGTTTAAATTTGGATAGTATTGTATACGTTTAAAACATTTCTGAAGATTATTTTGGAATATTATAATACTATAGTTTTAGGAAAAGGACAACCTGTAGGTCGGGGGATAACTCGTCGTGTCAGACAAAGCAATAGGAATCGAACCCACAACCATAGTGCGATAGGAATTTATTATCTACCACTAGCCTATAAGAAGTCGCTGGTTATTACAAAATAGTTTTCCTAATATAAATGGTTTTTGTTAATATTTTGAACCTTGTACGATTAGGATAAATATAATATTTTTGAGTTCTATTATCTTTTTGAGTGAAAGATGAGTTTGTGGTAGAAATTAGTTAAAGTTTGAAACTCTACTTGTCAAGCATATATATATATATATATACCTATATCTTATTCTATGAATAAATTAATTCTTAAACTTTAGGAAAGGGATATTAAAAAAATGTGTTATCCTAATACCTTATGTTTTGTTGAACTAATGATATTTTAAATCAACATAGATTGAAGGATTTGAGGCCCTAAATTTTACACTTGTTTGTGATTGATGACCTCAATCACTCCCTAAAAATATTTACGTTTTTCCTCCAATTATTTGTCTCTAATTGCTACCAATGTCCTCCTAATCGAGATCATAATTTTGTGGTGACTTTTTTATTTCCCTTTCCCTCTTATTAAGGCCAAATTTTATTAACCTTATTTACGATGTGGGTTTTCCACAAAGGTATTTTCTATTTTCAACCTTTTATTTTTGAAGAACCTTTTCAAATTGCGAGGACACAATTTATTGTAGGAGGGGAGAATGTAACACCCCAAGCTTCCATGGTATGCTTCACTTTCAATAATGCAATAGCTTGCATTGTACGCACGTTCGAGATTCTAAAACCCCGCGACCAATCAAAGTAGCCATTATGAATAGTAATAACCACTTTCTGAAGTTATATAAATTATAAAATGGACTTCATTTTTGGATTTGGAATATCTAAATTATCCTATGTTGAATTTTTGGTATTTTTCTGAGAACATCAAATTTTCGATGAATAGTGAAAAATACTTAAAAATGAGTTTTTCAATAAAAATAATTTATAGTGATAAATTATACTATTGAGTTATTTGAATGTATAATTATAATATATTTTTACCATTTTATCCAATGGTGGTCATTATAATTAAATTCACTTTGAAATTGGACATAAACAATTGTCAACCTTTTGATTGATATTCTTTCTTAAAAACACGCTATTTGTTTTGACAACGGGAATTAATTATAAAATTAATTAATAAAACATATATGTTTTGAATTTGGTAAAATAGACATCATCTTTTAATTTGGAATATCAAATATATATTAGGGTGAATTTTTGGTATTTTTTAGAAAAACTTCAATTTTTGATGAATAGTGAAACCACTAAGTGGTAGTTAAAAAACTGATTTTTCATTTAAATGAAATTTTACCACTTCTGTGAATTTAATTTCAAAAATCCGACATACATGGTTGTAATTAGGATGTAAAATGTGGTTCAATGGGATAAAAATAATGTTTGGTGAATAGTAACTTTTGAGTTTTATTAACCGCGATTAGAGTTAATTAGATTAATTTAAGGTAAAAATAATTTTATAATAATATGAAATTACCTTGAGAAATGTCCTACTATTATTGTATGACTCATGGAAGACCATGAAAATCCATGGGTCAATTTTTGGGACCCCATGGATCCACTTGGGTAAGATAATGACATTAATATATTTTATTTAAAGTAAAAATAAAAATGTCACAAACATGCATTGTTTTACTAAAACAATTTTTACATGGGGTTATACAAGTTATCTTTTCTACTATAAATATTAATTGGAAAGATAAAAAGATTTCTTACATCATGGTAATTTATTTATAATTTTAGATATTAAATAATTTAAATGTTTTATGACACCATGATGGTGCGGTGATTACCTCATTAATTAACGATTTAAATAAAATGAAAATAAAATGTAAAATCTAAGACAAAAACTTGTGAAAAACCTATTGTATGAGTATATTTCAAACCCTTATCACCATATCCTAGAAATATATAATTGTGGTATATTTAAAATCTGAAACTCATTATATAATAAAGTAACATTTCTTGACATTCCAAAATTTCCCCTCCTCTACTCTTATAAAAGGCACCCACCTCTACCACCTTATTCACACCTTAAAAGACATTTGGATCGGCCAAACTCTACCCAAATACTCTCTAGACTTCCCTATATTACTCCTAGAAGTCTCACTTTGGTCAGAAGTCTTTCCAAGGATGCCTTTGGCTCAAATCAAAAAGAGTAACCCGATTTTAAGTTAATGTCTTCTCTTATGTTCTTTTGTATTATTTTTCTTCTCCAAACCCTTAAACTCTTTTTATTACTTTATTTTGTAACCACAACAGTATCTCAAATATAATAGGATGTTTTTAAGAGAATTATTTGATTTAAACTTACACAAACCTTCGTCTAATGGTTAAAGAACATACTGTTTCTGTGGGTGGCGAATTACTGGCTCATGAAACAATGATTGTTCAATCTTCTTTTAACACCTCTCATGGTGGCCATTATGATGACACTATTTGTATATATGATATATATTATGTTTATGTTTTCTTTATGATTATGTATTTTTCATTTATGGAATACCTTTATGATTTCCATTATGGGTAAACGCGATAATTTCATTTTAGGAAGTGCGGACTACCGCCCCCTCAAAGTGATTTCAATCGTTAATGCCATATGTGGGACATATAAAGGAGGGGTTTAATGATATTATATATGATATTATACTATAATTATAATATACATTTATATCATTATGATTTCGTTCCATTAAATACAAAATAGAATTGAAAGTAGCGTCCATGCGTACGTACGGCTTACCGTCTCCATGAACGGTGCATTTCATTTCTTACCTCTAAATGTTATGTAATATTATAAATACATGTATCTATTGGATATATATGATATATATGATATCTACATCATGAATATGATTCTTTAGATAATTGATATTCTACCACATAAACAACTTGAAATTATAAGAAGTTTATTATTGACTCAAGTACCAAAGATCGACAAAACAACCGTTATTAACTTAAATGACTACATAATTTTCATAACATGATAATAAGTGATATAAAAGGGGTAATTAACTTGAAAAAGGTTCTTAAGAAAGTATAGATTAACTCTAGTTTATTATTCAGGAGATTAAAGAACGATCAAGTCAAGTCGGACATGAGGTAAGGGACTCCGTCTCAATCTCCTTTCATTGAGGCATATTTTGTTTTATACACACCTTTTTTTATACGGTGAATAAACACCTTTGACTTTTACTTTTATTGAAAAGGAATATTTTTATACGAATAATTTTTACTAAATGAGAAAAGGAATGTTTTGTCTTACATATGCGGCGACAATGACTTATTCGCCACCGTGACCATTATTTGAGTTTCGGCTTCCTCTACAAGCCATAAATTTTTTTAAAGGAAAAATAAATACCATGTTTTACTTTTCTTTAATTTTGGTATTGAAAATGGTTTTGATAATATTTTGATTATATCAATGTTTTTTATTGATATATTCTGATTGAAATGTGGAAATGTTATGTTTTCTTTATGCATATTTTATGTGATACGATTATGTTATAGTTCTTGGGCATTGTTTATGATATGTTTAAACTTGTTCACATGAGGAATGAATTGGACTTAACAAGTGACGGTTGGAGCCCAATATAGCTCCTCGATGCATCGGCAGGTCTCATGAGACAAACTAGTGTCTTGGCACGAGGCCTTGACAAAATCTTATTTGTAGTCATGGCACGAGGCCTTAGCTACGTGGTTATGATAGTCTGTAATTATGCATTCCATCATTATGAAAGTGGTTATTGATAATGCATGTGATTATTCGACTAGTATAATATCCATGTGAATAAGTAAATGACATTATTTCATTTTACTTTTTCCATATATTACTGAAGTTCAAGTTTAAAAGGCTTTTGTTTTAGTTATACATTACCTTAAATGTTTATGTTTATTTATGAAAGTTTCCGCTATATTGTTATCCTTACTGAGCATTTGAGCTCACTGCTTTCTATGTTTTATTTTCCTAGGATGTGAAGAAATATTTTATGACTGACCTACAGGGATAGTCTAAAGGGGATATGAGTGTGGACTATGGATACTATGTTATTGTGATTTTTCACTTTATGATGTAATGTAACATTTATGAATGTATCTAGTGTTTCCAAGGCTACTAAACTAATCGGTATTTTGAGACTTGATCTTTTATGACCATGCCAATGTTATGTAATAATGCACCGACTCTAGGTAATGGGGGTTGGGGCGTTACATTATTATGATGAAAAAGACTAAAAAATGGGTCCTTATCAACCCTTATAGGTTCTAAAGTTAAAATATGGAGATAAAATAGGTTTTTAAAATTTTCTTACATGATTTTAAAAAATTATTATTTTAGTTTATCCCATGTTAAATCCGTTCTATTATTAAAAGGCATATTTCATTTTTACTCAATAAATATTGGTAAAAAACAAACATTCCTATATAAAATAATAAATTTTGATTAAGAATATTAAATTAGATTTCCCAAATTCATCTCATATAAATTTTATAATTGAAATTAAAATTATACCCACAGTCTTGATGAAAAGAAGTGGGTCTCAAATGGAAAAATTCTCATAAATATGGAAGGATTTAATAAAAAATTGAAACAAAAAATGGATTCCATTAGCATAAATTTAATCGGTAATAATAATATTTCACAAATTTTATATTAAAAAATTAAAATATAAATTATCTTTGTTAATAATTTAATAAAAAAATTATTTTTTAATAAAAGTAAATCTTTTCAATATTAATGGAAGAAATGAAACATTATAGAAAATTCACAAAAATTACCAAAAATGTAATTTCATAATTATGTCTTAAAATTTATGAGTTTTTATCAAATAAATTTCCAAAAATATTCAAAAAAGTGATTTTATCAAATCTCTGCAAGAATCGGTGAAATCGATTTCTTTGAAAATGAAAAGTTTTTTATTAGAATATATTCTTACATTCATATAATTCTTATATTTGTTCCTTATTAATAGATATTAATGAAATTATGTAAAATATATATTTTTCATAATTTATTTATTCATATTCATACTATACAACATTACTACATGGTTATAATAGTAATTTTTAAATTATATTTTAAATCAGTCTTGTATTTTTTTAATCTCGGTGTGGCATCCATCACATGCTATCAAAGAGATTGAATATATTTAGATGGGAATAAATCACAATTTCACAGATAGTAAAATTCTTCCATCCAAAAAAATTTTCATCATCCTAATTTTGTGAATGTTACATTCTCAACATATGAGGGTAGTTATTTTTCATAATATACACTCATCCCCACATTGCTTCCTCAATTTTTTGATTTCTCCAAAGAACGTTATCAAATCAAGTCTTCCTATTCCTCATTAGATTCTCTAAAGTATCATGAATCTAGATAGTTTCCTCATAGAAATAGATACCATGTTTTAATTCTATATCACAATATGTAGGTACATGTATTGGGTCTTATATGTACATCCTTAACAATGATATATGGATCACATCATGAACTTTTTAAAGAAATGGTGTCACTAGAGAAATGTATGTAATAGATCCAATCCTTTCATGAATATCAAATAGTATGATAAACTAGGGCCTTAATTTACCTTTCATACCAAAAATTATAACACCCTTCCATATGTTGTAAGTGTTGTTTTCAACAATACATAATGTTTTATTTAAAGGGGGAGTATATTGAGAACAATACTCTATCTCTTTATGACAATTTTGATGCCTCACAAATACCCTTAATTATTTTCTAATGATTTTATTTGTTATGTATTTTTTACAAATTTATTATTCATTAAATTTTTATTTCTAGAAGAAATATTTATGTTCTTGAATAACGAGGTTTTATTTCTAAAGTATTAGCATTTAGCGTGTTATGGAAACACTATGCATACCCTACTTATTCGGGATCTGCTTTAACGTGCTCTGGAAACAATGTTCATACCCTACGTGGAGGAACGTAGCGTAAGGATAAAATTCAGTGTATAGTTTATGAGATAAGATAATATTATGGAAGGAACCATATGTTATTAGCAAAATATGAAAAAGAACCCTACGTCAGGAAGGAACCCTATGATTGGGATATCAGAAAAGTATGGAAAGAGAACCGTATGTAAGAATTAAATGTTATGTTTGTTTCTAAAAAGTATGGTTCATCAACCTTACTTTTGTAAACAACCATACATTATTTGAAGAGTATGGATCATGTAAAAGTATGGATCTTTTATAATACATTTGAAAGTTGAAGAGAAAAGTATGGATGACCAACCCTATGTTTAAGATCAACCTTATGTTTGAAGAAAGTGACACAAACCTTATGTTTGTGATCAAACCTATGTTTTCAACCCTACGTTTGAAGACTACGTCATAGACATTACATTCATAGGATGCATACAGTACAACTCAAACATACATTTGGCGTCCGAGAATTTAAATTCGACATTTTTATGCAATGGTTAGAAAGCTGATTATTATGTGGATTTCAAGCCGGATTTAAAGCTGATTTTAAAATACGACTTTAACTGATTCAAAGGAATTTTATCAATGGTTTAAAGAATGAATTAAAAGGATCTTTTTATGCTGAGTCTTCAGGTAAGTTACGACTACTCTGTAAATTAAATGTTTGCATATCACGAGTTTAAAGGCGACTCTTGCGAATCTAAATTTACAAGAGAAGTAGTTATCATTATTTTATATATATGTGATTTTTGAACATCAACTAATGATATTATGTGATCTCTCGATCATTCTGAGAAAAGAAAAAAACAGAGACTATCAAGAATTCAGATCTTCTTATTCAAGAGAACGACAAAGCTCTTTTTTCTGAATAAGAAAAAACACAATAGAGGATTCATCTGTTATACATCAAAGATCATTTGTGAATCTACTACTGCTGAAGTTGTGAGTTATATTTCTATATCTACTGCAATGAGATCGACTCAGAACGAATCTTTTGTGAAGATCATTATTTATGAAGGCGACGATCCATCTACTATCAATTGAATGTTTTTGCAATTGTGATGAACATCTAGAAAGTATTTTTAGAATACAAAAATCCTTACTTTCTATTTTTGAGTGACCGGATTCTCGTACTAAGTTGTGTAGGTTCTGTAAGTGAACTAGAAGGCTTTTTTCCTTAGATTGTAAAGGTTTCAAATACCTGTACTTAGTTGTTGTAAGGTCCGTAGAAATGCGGACAAGATAATGAAAATAACCAGGCTCATGGAGTAGAGCATTGGTATAGTGGACTAGGGGCCTTCTGTTCCCCGAACCACTATATATCCTGTGTCTCTTCTATTTAAATTTCAGCTATGTCAATTCATATGATTTAAGATAAAAGGTAGAACACAACCTCGCAAAGATTTCTGAAAAGACACAATTCACTCCCCACTTGTGTATATTTGATATAATCTGATCCAATAATTGTTATCAAAGGTTGAGATTTATGATAAAGCCTTAACCAGATGAAAGTGATTAAACACCGAGCAAGATGACCAATACCAGATAGGGAATGTCTATGGTCAGAGCACCATACTTCAATGGAGAAAGCTATGGATGCTGGAAATCACAAATGATTATCTATCTAAAAAACCATGGATACAAAGTATAATCTAAGATCCTGACTCCATATGAAATACCAGAAAAACCTGAAACATGGAGTGCAGCTACTGAAGTAGATTATGATATGAACTCAAAGGCAATGAATGAAATCATATGTGTTCTAGGACCTGATGAATTTAACAGAGTATCTCAATGCCCAACAACATATGAAATGTGGCAAACTATTGTTGTTGCTTATGAAGGAACTAACAATATCAGGGAAATGAGATACGCAACTGCTAAGCTTAAATTCAATACTTTTAGAATGGTTGAAGGTGAGAGCATTACTCAAATGAATGGAAGATTGATAGAGATTTTCAATAACATAACTACCTTGGGAGATCCCATTAAAAAAGCAGATGAAGCATTAAAAGTACTGAGAGTACTTCCTACAAAATGGAATGGAATCTCTGCAGCAATTAGACAGTTGAAACCTGTCAAAGATTTAACCATGATAGAACTGATTAGAGAATTACTGATGTATGAATATGAGATGGAAGATCAAGAAAATGAGTATAAAGTGCTTATCAAATGAGATGACACTACCTTGAAAGTATCATCACAAAGGAAAAACAGAAATATGAAGAAAAGTATAAAAGAGAAATCAGAATGTTCTGATTTCTCTAATTCTGATATGGAATTGTCTCAGCAAGCCTGAAGATTCACTAAATTCTGTAAAAAGAATAAGGGCTTCAGAAAATCATTCAAAAAGGATGGCAAGGAAGTCAGATGTTATGAATGCAAAAAAATGGGGCATATTAGACCTAATTGTCCTAAAAAAATAAAGACAGGAGAAAGAAATTAATCAAAAGAAATTATTATGAGCATAAAGACAAGAAGGCTATGAAAGCTACATGGAGTCTATATAAAGACTCCAGTAGCACTTTGGAATCATACTCAGATAAGAAAGAAGAAAATATGAAAGATAACACGTGTTTTATGGCAGAAATAGATGAGGTACAATCTTACTATTATTTTGACTCTAGTTCTGAATCTAGTTACTCTAATGAAACACTTTCAGCCTACTGCAATATGCTTTAAAAAAATATATGATTCTCTATTTAAGAAGCATAAGTCTTTAAAGAACATTCATAAGGCTATTTCTGATGAAAGAGATAGAATGCTGAACCAATATAAGAAGTTAACTGAAAAGTTTGACTCAATTAACACTAACAATATAGATTATGAATCAAAGATAAAATCACTGAAAACTATATAGGAAACTTATAAAAATGCAGCCCTTGTTTTTACTAAAGGATAAAATACTTTAAATGAAATTCTTGGAAAAAATGTCATTAAAAAGGAAAGATTTGGAATTGGTAGTATAGGTGAAAAATCCAAGCTGTACAAAAATTATTTTATTCCAAGTACAAAAAGACTAATTTGTAATTACTGTGGAATAATGGGACATATTTCTAAAAACTTTTTTTAAGAAAACCCCAAATAAGTGCTATTAAGAAAGCTTTTTTATCAAATGATTTGTTTGAATATTGCGAAATTAGAAAATCAAAGCAAGTATGGATTCCCATATCCTTGCTGGCTAAGACCCCTGGACACAACAAAATATGGATACCAAAGAAAATTATGTAAATGCCTTTGTAGGGAGTATGTCACAAAAGAAAGAAGGACATATGGTATATGGATAGTTTATGATTAAGGAATATGAGTGGAAAATCATCAAATTTCTCTACACTCACTCAAATAGATGGTGAGCTTGTCACTTTTGGTGACAATGCCAAAGGGAAACTCATTGGTATTGGAACAGTTGGGGATCCAGAAGCTGTCTCAACCAATAAAGTACTTTATGTACGAGGATTGAATCACAATGTGATAAGTGTCTCTCAACAATGTTATGATGGTTATGCTGTTGATTTTTCTAACAATTGTTGTTCTGTTTTCAAAAATAAATTTCTTAAATTTATATCACCAAGAACTTGCAATGTGTATACCCTAGATTTAAATTCCTCGTGTAAACAACAAGTAAATTGCTTAACTGCTAAAGTGAATCTTGGATCTGGCATAGGAGACATGGACATTGTAATGTATGTGTTTTATATAAGTTATCAAAGAAACATTTAGTTTCTGATTTTCCTAGTCTTAAATTTGAAAGTGATAGGTTCTTTGATGCATGTCAACTTGGTAAGAAACACAAATCATCCTTTAAAGCTGTTAACAGAACTGCTACATCTAAACCTCTAGAACTTATTCATATAGATTTGTTTGGACCTTCAAGAGTAGAAATTTTTTCTGGTAAATTATACATATATGTTTTAGTTGATGACTATTCTATATTTACATGGATTTTCATTAAAAAATTAAAAAAATGAAGCTTTTACATTATTTGAAAGTTTTTGTAAAGCTCTTAAAATTGAAAATGGTTTTAAAATAATTTTATTAAGAAGTGATCATGGTGGAGAGTTTGAGAATCAGGAAGTTAATTCCTTCTGCTCAAATATGGGTATTAAACACACCATCTCTGCACCAAGAAAAGATCAACAAAATGTAATTGTTGAAAGAATAAATAGAACTATTCAGGAAATGGCTAGGACTATGCTAAATAAATACAGTCTACCTACCTATTTTTGGGCAGAAGCTGTAAGCACAACCTGTTATATAATGTATAGAGTTTTAATTAGACCATTTTTGAAGAATACACCCTATGAAATTTTGAATAACAGAAAACCCAATGTAAATTACTTATGTTTTTTGATATAAGGTTTACATCTAGAAAACCAAGGAAAATCTTGGTAAGTTTGATCAAAAATCTGATGAAGAAATTTTCTTAGGATATTCAGCTACCTCCAAAGCTTATAGAGTCTATAATAAGTTGTCAAGGATTGATGAAGAATCAGTTCATGTGAAATTTGATGAATCTGATCCCTTTGAGAAAAGGAAAGATCAAATGGATGAATCTGACTCTAATGATAACAAGAGACTTGAGAACTTGAAAAATGATATTGAAAAAAATATAAATGAAATTCAGTCCAGTTTAGAAGAATATGATACTGAAGAACCTATGTGTTTATTACCTAGAAATACTAGAACCCTAAGGAATCATCCTTTAGAAACTATAATAGGTTACTTAGACACAGGAATAAAAACTAGAAGAAATATAGGGAATCTTGTTGAATTCTCTACCTTTCTATCCCAATTTGAACCCAAGTCTATAGAAGAAGCATTAGATGATAAAAGATGGATGATAGCAATGCAAGAAGAATTAAATTAGTTTAAAAGAAATGAATTCTGGGAATTAGTTGAAAGACCACAGAACTATCCAGTGATAGTAACCAAATGGGTCTTTATAAATAAGCCAGATGATCAAGGAATAATAACTAGAAATAAAGCTAGACATGTAGCTAAATGATACAATCACGAAGAAGGTGTAGATTACGATGAGACCTTTGCACCTGTAGCTATATTAGGAGCCATTAGAATATTTTTAGCCTATGCATCTCATATAAACATTATGTTATTTCAGATGGATGTTAAGTCTGGATTTTTAAATTTTTATTTAATGGAGGAAGTTCATGTTGGGCAACTTCATGGTTTTGAAAATTCTCAAAAACCAGATTCTGTTTTCAAACATACTAAATCTCTTTATGGACTTAAGCAAGCACCTAGAGCTTGGTATGAAAGATTAAGCTCTTTTCTTTTGAAATGTGATTTTACTGTTGGAATGGAATATCCATTACTTTTTAAGAAAACTAAAAATTCTAATATTTTATTAGTTCAAATTTATGTTGATGATGTAATTTTTGGATCATTTAATAAAACCCTTTGTCAGAAGTTTTTAAAGTTAATAAAAAATGAATTTGAAATGAGTATGATGGGAGAACTAATTTTCTTTTTAGGACTTCAAATTTATTATAAATATTTTGAAAATGTTTTGAATCAAAGAAAATATATTGATGATTTATTAAAGATGTTTGGTCTTGAAAATAGAAATACATATACAACTCCTACGTGTAATAATAAAAAATTTGATTTGGATGAAACTGAAAAATCAGTTGAAAACATGTTATATAGAGGTATGATTGGTAGTTTGTTATATCTTACTGCTAGCAGGCCAAATATAATGTATTTAGTATGTATTTGTTCAAGATTTCAATCAAATCCTAAAGAATCTCATTTAACAGCTTTTAAAATAATTTTTAGATATTTAAAAGGAACTATTTTTCAATCTCTTCTTTATCCCAAAAATTCTGAGTTTAATTTGATTTCATATTCAGATGCAGACTTTGGGAGTTTTATATTAAATAAGAAAAGCACTTCAGGAACGTGTCACTTTTTAGGGAAATCTTTAGTGTCATGGTCAAGTAAGAAACAACATTCAGTTGCCTTGTTAACAACCGAGGCAGAATATTTTTCTGCTGGCAGTTGTTGTGCACAAGTGTTGTGGATGAAAAACACTCTTATGGACTTTGGAATAAATTTTAATAATACTCCTATTTTATGTGATAATACTAGTGCTATAAATATTTCAAAAAATTATATTTGTCATTCTAGAACTAATAATATTGATATCAGACACCATTTTCTAAGAGATCATATTCTTAAAAAGGATATATCTTTCGAATTTGTACATACTGAAATTAAATTAGCTGATATTTTTACTAATACACTTCCCATTACAAGGTTTTATTTTATTAAGGGGGAGCTAGGATTATTTAATTTTAAATAAAGATTTATTTTACTATATTGTTTCTTTATTTTAATTTTGTTTAAAATAATTTGGATATTTTTTTTCAAACAGAATAATTTTTTTCCCCACGTAATTAATTTTATGTATTTTTAAATCTATGTAATGATTAATCAAAACACAGGAATCATGGCTATCAGAAACCCTTTCGACTTCTAAAACATTTCATTTCTACCAAAACCTTTTCGATCCCGCAAAACCGCATCACTTCTCGTCAACCCTAATTTTCATCCCTCTAAAACCCTAACCTTCAATCCTTCTGATATTCTCATAGAAATGGAAAAGACTAATAGAGATGATAAAGTTGAGACTATAAATTCCAAGAGATGGTGTTCAGAAGGAAGGAAAATCTTACAGGTCTAGGTAATTGATCTCGAATGGCTATTTCGGACGAATCTCCTGTTGAAACAAGCATTGTCGTTTCAGAATCTCGAATAGAATTTCAACAATTAGAATACAAAATTTTTGTATGAGGTAGAACTTCGATATTTCTTCAAATCTGTACAGTTTATTATGGGAGACCATGAGGACACTATGCTGGCTAAGATAGAGGATAGGGATTTTTCGATCTCATTAGTTGAAATTGGTCAGATTTTGAACATCCTTCATGTGTGAGCCTTTCATTTTGATTTGAAAAATATATGAGATTCTATGAATAAATCAGAGGAAATTATGTCTTTTCTTTTCAATAATACATATATAAAGAAGATGTTCATAAAGAACTTGGAGTCTGATTAGAAAATTTTAGTAAAGTTTGTGAAAACAGGGATTGCACCGAGGATGTATGAGATGGAGAAGATATTATATCCTGACAAGTATACAATGTATATTTTTCTCAGTGATATCAAATTCAATTTTCCTAAGTACATGGTGAGGTATCTGAATTAATTTTGTCACAGTGAATCCAGAATGAACTTCTACCCTTTGGGAAAATTCATTTCCAAACTTTTGTTTAAGAAGGATATGGTGAGACTGGTGGATGCCAGAGTGCTTTGTCATCACAATAATGTGTTTAATGCTGGAACTTTAAGAAAGATTTTCTATTTCTAGAGCACTATAAAGGGAAAACATTTTCCAGTAGGAGCTGAGGATGAAAAAGAGAGTGCTCAGGCTCAGTCTCTTAAGTCCATGGAGGGACAAGCTGAATCAAGAATAAGAACTGCTGCAAGGAGAATAAGATTTGACATGGAAGAAACTAAGGAAGAAAGAAGTCAGAAGGGACCTCCCACTCAGAGGAAAAGATCTGTTAATGAGGATCTTGTTTCCCTTGTACTGGCCATAAGAGTTTTACTCTCTTACAACTTTGTCATAGAAAAGGTTGTTGATCAATCTCAGGAACAGGATGTGGCTGTTATAGAACATGACCCTGAATGAATTGAAGTTGAAAGATCAGAACCACACGTTGTATCTGATGTTAAAGTTACACATCAACTAGAAAAGGATGCAGAGCCTAGTGATGAAGTGTCCAAAACTTAGGACAATCCAGAAGATATTATCTTTGAAAATCCATTGGAAGAACAAGTTGATGATGTTCATGATGAGCATGTTTCTAATGCTCGAACAGAAGTACTTCAAGAAGATTTTTCTGTGGAAGAGTCTGGAAAAGTCTCTAAGGAAAAATCTATGGACCAACCTACTTATGAAAAGGAAAAAACACAAGTCTGATGCAGATTCACTACCTTCAGTATTGCTGCATCACACTGAACCTGAGAATGAGAATCAAACACATGGTGCCTCTAATTCAGGGAATAAGGAAATTGAAGATCTATACAGAAAGGTGTCTCAATTTGAATCTGAAAATGATACTATGAGTAGAGCCTTAAAAATAGAGCAGTTCAAATTTCAGAGAATTAAGAATAGTACTGTTTCACGATAAGAAGTAGAAGATTTTAAGCAAGAGCTGTTGATAGAGGTTTCAAAGCTGAAAATAGAAATGGAAGAGAAGTCAGATCTGTTAGAAATAAAAGGATATCTAGAGACACAATTTGCATCTTCTAGAACTAGTGCTACTAGTGGGTCAGGTACTTCACCTGATTTACTTAGAAGTTTCAGGCTTTCACAGATGCGATGAGTAATATGAGTGACAGATTGCATGATCTTCAATGTAACAACACTTCTTTATCAGTACTGTTAGAAAATCAGAAATTTTTGGTTGATCAGTTGACATCTAGTAGGGAAGTCCCTCCAAACCGTTACTACAGTGATACTCCCACTAGGATTATGGACTGAAAACACCCTTCATAATTTTTTATGAGAATATCAAACTTTCCTTCAAAATATGGATGATATAAAAGAGTGATAGTCTCTAGAATGAAATAATGAATTAGCTAAAATTGATTCTAAGTTTATAGTACCTTACACAACGTCATTGGGTACTTCCACCTCATTTAAAGTAAAAAACAAAATATTGGTATTCTCCCATTGAACTATTCTATGGTAGATTTCATTAATGCTTGGGGTATTCATTTACGTATTTACCCATTTCCCCATAGTTAAAAAAAAATGAATTTCTATTTTATTTTTCTATTTGAATTAATTATCATGATCACCCTTTTCTCCACACTTATAATAAAATTCCAAGAACATCCAATATTTCTTATAATGATTCTTTCTTTAGTTCTTATAAGATTAAATTTTTTTTATTCCATTCTTATTCTTTGAAAATTTTCCTTTCTCTTGGAAATAATTTAACCTCTTATTTTTTATATTTCCATTTAAAATGTAGGATATAGACAATTACTTCTAGTTTTAATTCCATAAAATACAATTTCATCATATGATGAAAAAATATTAAGATACTCATGATTTTCTGATACTTGGGTTGTTACCTTCAATGAAATAGTCATTCCTATATGATGGGTAGTTTTTTAATCCATAGAAAAACTAGATAACCTTATAATCGTATCTACAGAGTCTAAAATAGTTTTATATTTCCGTTTCATTATTCTAAGGATCATTCTAATAATTTCAAAAAAATTCCCACTAGGGAAATATTTGTTAACCAATGTCTCCTAAAATAAATTTCATTCCATTTGTTCTCTTTCCTCTTCCTCTATTGTATTTTGGATCATATTCCACCATTAATTAGAATATCCATTGAGAAAGTAAACTAAATGTGTAATGTTTTCCATTTCATTACATCACAAGGACTTAAATATCATATAAAGAGACGTAATCCATTTCTTAGCTGACATTGGATTAGTAATCCCAACAAATTGTAAGGGATTAGTTCACATGAAGAAATCCAACATTGAATAATGTAGTGAACCTAACCCCAGTATCCTAGAGATAATTTCATAAATTAATACATTGTTATAAGATAAAAAGAATATCATTATAAATATCTTAATATTTTGGCTGTCTTAGTAAATAAAATACATACATGAGTTTTCCATTACATTTCAATTCTCAATAAGGGTTATGTACAGTTGAAGTAATCATGAATTAATTAGCACAACCAATATGGAAATGTAATAAATTGAAATAATGGACATATAATAAACAAAACTGATAAGGAAGTGTATAAATAGATAATATTAATGTGAAAATAAGATGGATAATAATAAATTTTGAATGGTTAATAGATTAAAACACATTCCATTTAAATATATTGATTGGATGAATAGATAAAGAAAAATCATTTTGGAAAGGTAAATAACAGAAACACATTCCATTAAATAGATAACTTATAATGAAATGAATCTAAATAAAATATCATAGATAAAATCTCTTTGATAGTAATAATTTATTACTGAAATAAGTAAATGCAAAAAAATTATTAAATAATATGTTTCCTAGGTAGAGGATACCATTACCATCAATAAATGTATGAAGACAGTTTAAAACATGCTTGGTAGAAACCCACCACACTTAGTTCCACCAAATATTTTTTCCTAAGAGGTTACTGATGCATTTATGTGATATATATAATTGGTACCCACCCATTTTATAATATTCCAAATCATTCATCATAAATCAAGTATTTAATTTTATTCATAAATAGTGTTCTTTATCGAATATCTGTATTTAGTAAAGCATACAGATTTTTCAATATTTCCCTATTTAATCAAATAAAATTTTGTGTAAAAAATATATTTAAAAATGGTATATGATTTTTGGAATAAACCTATCCATGATAAAGAATATATATATTTAAGGAAAATAAAATGTCAAATTGAAAATGACTAATTCAAGGGATATTTAATGACTATAAGAATGGATCATAGAAGTTAATTTCAATACTTACCTTTTTCAAAATGATATTGAATCATCAAAAGAAGGAATAGGGATCATATCGGTACTATGCATACCCACTTGAGTAATAATAAATCAATTTTTTTACTTATGAATTTAAAAACTATAAAAAGGTCATTAAAATCAATACTAAAGAAAATGTTATTTTTAAAGTCAATAACATTTGTAAAAATAATTATCATTGAAAATCACTTTCATGAAAAAAAAATTGAATTGATCCCTATAAAAAAGAAATTGAATCAATCATGAAATGGATATAATGATGGTGGAAATTTTTTTATATTCCATATATGTAAAGATAACATTACTTTTTCACTATAAAAAGGTTCAGAATGACCCATGTCATGAACAATAAAAGAATATTCCCTTCACATATTTTGTAAAAGATAAAAGGGAATTATTTTGAAAACTACATAAGTTTACAGTCAAAATATTTTGTAAAGAGTGTAAAACAGATAAAAAATACATTTATGAATCAATTATGAAATTTAAAATATCATTTTAGATAACATTTGTATAAACCACGATTTTGAATAAAAAACATATTTATAACCGAAGAGAGAAATGAAGGCTGGTTTTCATAAAAACATTTTATAATAAAATTTAAGTTCCAAAGAATAGAAAAATGGATCTATTACTAGGAAATATCATGAGTTGCCAGAGGATAATAAAAATAAATTGTTTATTGAACAATTATCAAATAATTCCTTTCAGTGAGTATCCAAGACTAAAAAATATCCATTAAAATGTGACTATGAAAGAAACCATTAAATTTATCAAAACATTTAGGTGAGAATTTATAAAAGAGTTTATTATTTGTATAAACTATAAATAAAAATAAACAAATTTAGATAAAAAAATATGTAGCCAAAATTATTTATAAACCTAATCATCGAATATCAAATAAAAACTAATATAACCCAATGAAATAATGTTGGGTATTGAAATTCTTTAGCCCTAGATATTTTTTATTTAAAATCCATTAATATTTAATAATTAAAATGGGTACTTAAAATAACATGAATAATTATGTATTCATCATAATTCATATCATACATGAATTATATACACTGTATTAAATGATTTTTTTTTCATAACATCAAAATATACCTTAATGATTGAAATTAAGATGAAATCCCTTACATCACACTTCTTTTAGGATGAATGTTTATTAAACTCCCATATAGTGATTTTAAACCTGTTATTTACTTATTGTAGAATAATATTAATATGTATAATGAAATATATGATCCCTTTATAATATCTTTTTACCTATTCATTAACAATCTTTTTGTTTTCTCTATTTTTGTGTGTGTTAATTTCCTTATTTTCTTATTCATGTTTCATAATGAAAGATCATATTCAAATGCATATTATATAGTTATATCATCTCTAGAATAATAATAATGGCATAATAATCATATTTATACATCATTATTACTTTTAAATTGTTCATGAATGATTCTTATGAAAAAATTAAGTATGTTATGATCATGGAGATGGTAAGTCATACATACGCATGGGTAATGTTTTGTTATTTAATATATCCTTATGAAAAGGTTGTAGTTAATATTTTAAAAATAAAAAACAATAATAATATATCTTATATCATATTATGTTGTTATATATATCATCTATGTGTTGTGGTGGTGTAATGATGATAACATCACTTCATGAAGGTGGTTGTCCGTAAAAACATGAATGATATTATATTATTTACATCATGGAAATAGAAATAAAGAAAATGATATATATTGTCCTTATAGAAAAATAAATAAGTAATAAATACAATAAATAATTTATTTATATCATATATAGTCACTAAATTTATCTTTATCATCTATTATATGAAGTGTTAGTGAATGACGAAGCACATCGCTTTATAAGGTGGTAGTCCACTGTACACATAAGCGATGTTATCATATCTCCTACAGAATGTAAGGTAAAATTATATATATGATATCATGTATCATTATATATAAATATGTTAAAAAAATCATCTATTTAATTTATATCCATCATTATAAACAACCATGATATATTTAAATGGAAAAAATGATTGACATCAGTTCGCATGGCTATTGTCCTCTATACACATGAACAATGCTTTTGTAACAAATTTGGAGGAATTTGAGAGGAATATAAGTCATGAAATTACTATCAAAACGTTCCATTATATGGAATATAAAATGGTTATTATATTATCATTTTTTAATAAAATTAAAAGTAATTTCATAATGAATAAAAATAAATATTCACATTGAAGAACATTACATCTTCTTTGGGTATCCATCATTGGTTAGCACTAAAGCCTTAAAAGGATGGAAATTTTCCCAAAATATGTAATCTTTGATGAGGGTTGGGTTATTTGGATGTGATTTTGGTATTTCTAGGAAGATCAATTTTTTTGAAGGCGTGATGAAGGTATTTGTGGGGGTTTCCTTTTTAAGTGCGAAATAAGTCCATATTGTATTTTTTGGAATGAATTGAGTGCTTCTACATTTTTATGTATAAAAATGGGTGTAAATGAAAAAATATAAAACTTTATAGGTTTAATGAATCACATATTTAATTCTAATAGCTATTGGATAAGTTTATAGTACATTTTAACCCTTATCATTTTTGTTTAACCCCTAGTAAATCAATTTTTACAATAAGAGTAGTTATTAATTTATTTGTGCATTAATTATAAATTATGTCAAAATATTATTTTTAACTTATTAGTAGTTATAAATTTATATAATTAAAAAAATACATTCAATTTATTCTAATTCAATTCATAGGACTTGAAAAACTAATATAAAATTTATCCCATAAACGTGAAGAGAATTTTATTTTATAAAATGAAAATGTTCAGTATATGAAAAAGTATTTATATAAAAATTATATATGAAGATGATTAAAATGAAATAAACTAAACTAATAGATGAATAATTTCACTATTTATAAATAAAAAATAATTTAAATTATAATTTAACATTAATAATTATTTAGACGAAAAGTAATTGTTCAAGTAAGATCTAGTATTTTCATTATTCATTATTAAAAGAATCTTCTCTAAAATATTATAAAAATTAAGCCTAATATAATATTGGTACTCCAACTTAAAAAATTTATAATAATTTTTCATATAAATTTCTACATTTGATAAAAAAATAATTTTAAATTATGTGCATTAATCGGTTATAACCCATCTTTTAGAAAAATACAGTTTTTCCAAAAACTTTTGTTTTTTCCTTTTAATGCTTATTGTTATATTTTTATAATCAATAGATAACCCATAAATATTTTTTAGATATATATTTTCATAATTTAATAGATCATATTCTTACCCGACTCCCTGTAAGGTAGGAAATCACTATTATATTAAATAACAATAATAATAGTATATTGTTGTTCATGAAAAATCGGTCTTAAATGAAACAAAATCTAAAATCAGTGTCGCATGCATTATAATCTATAAAATATATCAAATTTATTTTCAGTGGTAAATATATCATAATTTATTTGGATGTTATATTATTTTCTATGCTTGGTGTTACGTTACATCCCTCTATCGAATATGATGTTCATATTTTAAAATTTTAGGGTGTTACATTCTTCCCACTATAAATAAATTTTGTCCTCAAAATTCAAACATGATCATGGAAATATAAGTATTTTAATTAGTTAATAATATTTTTCAGACCTGAAAACAAAAAAGGGTTAATAAAATATCATATTAATAAGATAGAGTTATCATGTATGATGTTCATCTGAAGTAACCAAAAAAATTGTTTTCTATGTAAAATAATATTTGAGATAGGAGAAGATATGACCTTGGAAGAAAAGTGTAAATAATTATAGAGAGTGATTGTGGACATTGAAAAGAATAAAGTTAATAATCAATGGATGGGTATGGGTGTTAACGCCACAACTATAAGATTATTTTAAATAACACATGATTCATCATATATAAATGTAATATTGTAAATATTTTATTTAAAAATCATTTTCCTATTATTGGGTAATTAATTTACTATCAACAAATATGAGTACATATGTTAACATCACAAATTTTTATTTAATAAACCAAATTTCCCACTTTCATTGTGAGTAGATCAAATTCAAATTCATCCCTTACACCACAAAAAGTATATCCAAAAATAAAATTTTAATTTCGGAAGCTATAAATTCAGTTTTGATGTATTGTAAGATCTATAGAAAAACATTATTCTTTTCTAATTTTTTTTTCAAAAACTACTATTGTTAGCACAAGTAATACAATATCCAAAGTGGTAAAACAACAAGTTCTTCATTAATATTTATTCACAAAATTATTTAGATAAAATCAATGACACATTAACCAAGACATCACATTGGATGGTTATAGGATAGAAACCCTTATCATCCTTTAGTCAAAGGTTCAAGTCACACAACCATTCTAAACATGAAGTGTTGTCACCCATCATAATAGATGTAATCTTTGTAATATTTATTAAAATAATTCCAATAATGTTCCCAAGAAAAATATGATGATAATTCTTGAAATAAAAAAATCATTAAATATCCACTTTATTACAATTTCTAATAATTTTTTTTATAAAATTATAATAATCATATTTGACTATTATTATAGTGCCATTAATGATCATATTATCTGAAATGGTAACCAATACCTTTATATATATGTCTAAAAAATGGAAATTCATTATTCAAAAAATAAATTTTGTTGAAAAATATTTACTTCCCAAAAATTCTAAAAATTTTACTCAATACTATTAGACTCCAATCAAATAATACCTAAAAATATGTGTTTAATACATTGGTCATATGATTAATGTTAAACTCATAAAACCAAGATGGTATTTATAACTCTAGAGTTAATGAATAAAAATTCACTTATATAATTTAATAGAATTATAATAAGTTTTTTGATTCTTATGAAAAAAATATCATTGGTAAAATATATCAAAATTTAATTCAAGAATAAAAATACATTAATACTTATACCTTTTTATTTCCTCATATATCATTACTTTTTTGATGGTTTCCCGTAGGTCATTCATTGGAATTATCTGTTAAATTCCTTTATAATGGTTTTATAAAGACCCGTATATTTCAAGGAATTTTTTTTTCTTAAATTCTTTGGGATTTTACGAGTACGTAGTTTTTGACGGCACCTGATTCCAAGGCCCAGTGTGCCCGGAATCAATTTCTGAAGTTTAGCTCGGGTATGTTCAGTGAATGAACGAGCGTGTTTTTCTAACTTTTGAACCAGTGCTCGGAATCGAAATCTGAGGGCACCGATGAAACTGGAGCGCTGGTAATTGCTTACGAAGACCTTTACTAGGGTTGTTTTTTCTCAGGTGGAGTTGTTAAAAAAACTGGATCAAGTGTAATGTGAAATGAAATTGTGTTACAATTTTATTTCTCTTTTCTAAGTGGTTTTATCCTATGTATGGGAGTTGGGGTGGGACCCACTAGATCATAACTCCTATTGCTAGGATATTTGTGATGTGGGGCCCACACGAGCCCCACCCCTTCAAATTCCTTTAACTCCTCTAACCACTCTTAAAGTTGACTTCTCCTCTTCTCACATGAATTGAGTGCCGACACACTTTTTTTCAATTAATTTAACACCTTTAATTAATTGAGTTAGGTGAGTTGAATTTTTTTGAATTTTTGAAATGTTGGCATGAGTAAATAAAATAATGCAAAGCCTTATTTTATTTTGGTTGGATTTTGGATTTGGGAAGAAAAGGGGAGAGAGCTCTTGAGTTATTCTTTTTGAAGAGATTCATCCTCCCGCGAAGAACAACACCCTTTGACGAAGAACGCTGTCACCGCAAGGAGAGATGACGTGTTGTTCCTTCATATCTCCGCAGCTAGTGTGCAATGCCATTCCATCCTTTGACGCATGCCTACACCATCATCGAAACCTCACCATGTGATGCCATCAACCGCGACACCGACTTTCGTCATCGTTGTTGAGGTAGGGGTTAAATTAATTATTGGTGAATTAAGATTGGATTTGATTAAATGTTGACGTATGTAGTTTAATTTTTCCAATTTCTACCAACGTAACGGGAGGAAATAATACCGCACAAACACGGCTGATTCTCCTCCCTATCCCTTGTTTATTAACAATGGCGTTTGAGGCGAAGACGGCGCGGTGCCGTTGCACATCGTGGGAACGATGAAGACCGCGGCCGGAGCAGGCCACGGCGGTGGAGCGCAGTGCCATCGCGTCGTGCCGGTGAGGATGAAGGAGGCCGCGACCAGGAGCGGGCTGCGGTGGAGGGGCGCGGTGTCGTCCTGCCGCGTCGGTCGGACAGGGGCCGCGGCGGTTTCAGAGGAGGCAGCCGGGCTCGGCCGGTCGCCAGCGCACCAGGAGGCGGGACCCCGCGGGTCCTGCAGTAGCCACACTAACCGGCCATTAAGACGGCTGTTTCGGGAAATACCGGGGGGTTGAAACCCCCAGCCATCCGCCTAGGGCGGACCCCACCTAATGGGGATGCTGTTTCAAAACAAAGGTGGGTCGCGCCCCCTTCGCATCCTGCTCGGCCGATAGCCGAGCCGCCGGCCATGCGGGCCGGGCCACCCGCGCCGATCCAGGCCGCCCACACCCAATTGGGCCTAACCTAGACCCGGTTCGGGTCGCCCTCGTTCGGGCGGACCCAGGGGGTATTGGGCCGGGTCGGACCGGGCCCAAACACCCTATTTTCAGACATATCCGTTTAAATGCTAATAACATGGGATACAGAACTCCGATCGACGCACCGTTAGTTGAGTTGGGATCCTTGGATCGAGATGGTAGTTTTGGTATATTAAACTCAAGGTTTCGGAGAACTTTGGGTATGGACGGGTTGGATCGAACACAAAACCAACCGGGCCCTCAGAGCAGAAACACTTATAACTTGAGCTCCGGACGTCCGATTGACGTGTCGTCGACTTTGTTGGATTCCTCTTAGTGAGAAGGTTCTTTTGGATAACTATGCTCGAGGTTTGGACGTAGCTAGAGTACGGTTGGGTTGGTTTTAACTTAAAACCCAACCGGGCCCCTGAGACAGAAAATCCAATATCTCTCAGACCGGACGTCCGATTGAAGTGTCATCTGTTGCGTTGAGTTCCTATTGACGAGACAGAACATTGTGATACATCAACTCTGGACACTGTGACAGTTGATGAATCGAATCCCCTTGGCTCGTGGAGCGGACCCTCCCAGAATCGAGCATGCTGTGTGGGGGAACCCTAGAGCGGGCTGCGACTACAACGACAATGACGACTGTACTTGGATCCTCCGTGGGTTCAACAGAGATGACGACTGTACTTGGATCCTACTTGGGTTCGGCATCTTGGACGACTATACTTGGATCCTATGTGGGTTCGGTAGTGAGGACGACTGTACTTGGATCCTACGTGTGTTCGACATTATTGGTTACGGTACTTGGATCCTACGTGGGTCCGGCAGCGACGACATCTATACTTGGATCCTACGTGGGTTCGGCAGAGGAGATGGTTCATAGGCTACATCAATAATCTCCACCCCACTTTGTGTATAGTATACCTATGTGAGATGAGTCTTGATTTTCAATCAATATCTTCGATATGATTGACTTGCTTTCCTATGTGGATTGGGTTGTGCTTTCCTTTGTGGATTGTGTTGAACTTTCCTGTGTGGACTGGGTTGAACTTGGGCTCGGAAGTTGGAGCCGAACTGAAATCGTTGACTTAGGTATATGTATGGTCATATACCTAAGTAGTGTTGGTTGATACATCGTATTTGTATCTTTCCTTTGTGTTTTATCCTTTGTGAATATTGGAGACTTTCGGGGGTCTCGGGGTCCCTACTGAGTATCGTATACTCACCCATGCACGGGCTATGCCCGCACTACGTTGTGTTGGTTGCAGACGATGGACAACGCTGATCATGGTTGAGGCTTGAGGAGTGGGATGGTACCCGGAGTTGGATTATCAGGCGAGACGTACACAGTGTGGACGAACGGATTCGAGGAGCAGAGGGGACCATATGTACCCACCCTTCAGGTGGGATTTTCGGAGGATTTTTTACTAGAGGCTTCTTTACTTACCAGCTGTTGTACTTTAATTTTTCTAAGTTGTACTGCACTTTCAGTTGGGTTTGTATACTGGCCCGTTTACTTTACAACACTTACTTTTTTACTTAGTTTACTTAGTGTTTACTTCAGCTTGGGTACTCTGTGGTGTTTATTTTCTTATATAAAGGCAATGCCTTCCCTTTTATCAGGATTTACGTCGTTGGTGCTAGTCGCCAGCCCCTGGCCTATGGAAGGCGGGCTTGGGGTAGTCACGGCATGGGCCCCGAGGAAGGGTCGTGACAAATTGGTATCAGAGGATTCGGTTCTACTACATAACTCAGGACTGTGATAATTTCTTCTCTGTGGAGAAATAGTGTTAAGAGTATTGAGTGTGGTTTTCAGTCCAGGGAGTCCAGTGTTGGTGCGGCGGCCAACGTATCCATACACCATGACCCTGACTTCTGATTTCTGACTCAGTGCATGAAAACACTGATTGTGTGTGTGTTTACTTTCAAAACATTTCTTTGTTATTACTTTGTTTTAGCTCACCAGGTATACTATATTGACCATGGCGCACCTGTTTCTTTTCAGGATGTCCCCACGACGATAGCCAGCTATGGTTACGAGCTTTGTATGAGATGGCAGCCCACCGAGTGACGAGGCCTCGGTGCAGGGCCCCATTACAGTGGATGCACTGGCAGTACCTCTACCCGCCGAGCCACCGATGCCACCAGCCCCATCAGCTGAGAGTGCACGTCTCCTGAGTGCACTACACAAGTTTCAGCGTTGGAGACTGCCCAGGTTTCGTAGAGAGATGGACCCTCAGGCAGTCGAGGATTGGCTGGAGGCTGTTGTTCAAGTTTTCAGGTTGGTAGGGACACCAGCGGATCTTATGGTGATCCTTGCAGCGAGTCTCCTGCATGCGGCAGCAGGTAGATGGTGGAGCCCGATTCTCCTGGTGCACGACGAGGCATCTCTTCTTTGGACGGACTTCGAGAGCCTCTTCCGGTCAGAGTTTATTCCAGCCACCCTATGTGCGGTGCGCATTCAAGAGCTACTACAGCTGCGGCAGAGCAGCATGATAGTAGCATAGTACTCGGTGAGATTTACCGATCTCCCGCGCTACTCCACTGACATGGTAAGGGACCCATTCTTCTGGGCTCGGACCTTCGAGCAAGGACTGAGGCACGGGATTAGTGCTTGGATGATCTCCCTCAGTATTCTGACGCAGGAAGGAGAACTGGAGTGATCCCTTCTTGTAGAGATATTTCTTACTGAGCCTATACCAGTAGCGAGACCTACCGCAGGGCGGCACGTAGTGGAGTCTTATGTAGCTGGTAGTCGACGGATGTCGCAGGGGTCTAAGCGGACCAGACCATCAGGTGGACGACCTCCGGATACTGGTTTGGAGGTGCGGGGCACGCGCATTAGAGCCAGTCAGTCGAGAGGCAGACAATGCTATGCATGCGGTGGGCAGGGCCACATGGATCATGGCTGCCCGACCCGCCATGCAGAGGAGCAGCAGACGGTTGAGGGACCACCCAGACAGAGGTAGAGGTTCGACCGTGGCGGTCCGCAGGGAGCAGTCGGATGAGGTAGAGGAGCTGGTCGGGCAGCAGGTGGTGGACGACGCTTCGGGGATCTACCACCACCACCCCCATGAGGTCCACCACGACCACATGGAGCTGGCAGGCAGAGGCAAGCTCGGCTCCATGTAGTGGAGGCTTACGACCACGGCGCACCCGAGATGATTCGAGGTACTATCTATGTCTATTCCACCCTTGCTGAAGTTCTTATAGACACAGGTGAGAGTCATTCTCTTATTGTCGCTTCCCTTGTTCAGAGCTCAGAGATTCCGATGGAGCCATTGGCTTGATCCTTACGGCTAGAGACTCATACGAGAGCAGACTCGAAGATTACGCACTGGTGCCGGTAGTGTGAGATTACTCTAAGAGGTGAGAACTTCGGCTGGGATCTTCATGTAGCGGCGTCGAGGCCTTACGACGTCATCTTGGGAATGGATTGGTTATCTATAGTTCATGCTCAGATAGACTATATTAGGTTCAAGGTGTAGTGTGTCCGCACCGATGGGAGCAGGTACACCTTCACTGGCGAGAAGGGAGCCTTTGAATCACAGAATGGACTCACACAGAGGAGAGGACAGCTGATCACTCATCAGTTGGATAACCTCATCCTAGGAGCAGTTTACATGTGGAGTTCGAGTTTTCCTATTGTGGTGGATCAGTATATGGATGTTTTTCCTGACGACGTTCCAGGACTACCTCCTTGCAGAGAGTAGACTTCTACATTGAACTGTACCCCAGGACATCACCAATATCTACTCCATCATATCGAATGGCTCCCTCTGAGCTTCGTGAGCTACGGGTATAGCTGGAGGACTTACAGGGCAAGGGATTCATTTGACCCAGTGTTTCACCCTGGGATTCCCCGATTTTGTTCGCCAAGAAGGGGGACGGGAGCTTGCGACTATGTGTCGATTACCGTCGCCTGAACCAGGTGACTGTGAAGAACAAGTATCCACTTCCGAGGATTGACAACCTCTTCGATTAGCTCAAGGGAGAACGATGGTTCTCAGAGATAGACCTTAGGTCAGGATATCATCAGCTCAGAGTTCGAGATGAGGATGTGCAGAAGACATCATTCAGGTGTCAGTATGGCCACTATGAGTTCTTGGTTATGCCTTTCAGCATAACCAATGCTCCAGCAGTGTTCATGATTATCATGAATAGGATCTTATAGCCTTACCTCGATTGATTTGTCGTAGTATTCATTGACGACATATTGATTTACTCCATTACTGAGGAGGATCACTCCTACCACTTACGGGTTGTACTGGTTACACTCCGAGAGCACCAGATTAATGGTAAGCTCTCGAAGTGCCAGTTCTGGATTCGAGATGTCCACTTCTTGGGGCACGTCGTCACTAAGGAATGATTTGTGGTGGATCCTATGAATATAGAGGAAGTACTAGCTTGGGAGTCACCCAGGAGCGTGATGGAGGGGCGGAGTTTCCTTGGTCTAGCTGGGTACTATCGGAGATTTGTTCCAGACTTATCCAGATTTGTAGCACTTATTTCAGATTTTACGAAGAAGGGGAAACCTTCGTGTGGTCATATAGATGTCAACAGAGCATCCAGGAGCTGAGATAGAGATTGACCAGTGCACCCATATTGAGGCTACAGGAGGAGGGCATAGGGTACTTAGTTTACTGCGATTCATCAAGGACCGGACTCGAGTGTGTCCTGATGCAGGAGCGGTCAGTGATCACCTATAAATCATGACAGTTGAGGTAGCACGAGCAGAACTACGCTACCCATGACCTGGAGTTAGCAGTAATGGTCTTCGCCTTGAAGATGTGGCAACACTATCTGATTGGTGATCTCTTTACAGTCTACTCTGATCACCAGAGTCTTAGGTACATATTCTCACAGAAGGACCTGAACCTAAGATAGCGGTGATGGCTCGAGTTCCTCCAGGACTATGAATTTGAGATAGTCTATACTCCTGGGAAGGGAAATGTAGTAGCCGATGCTCTCAGAAGGAGGACGGAAATTCAGCTACTTGGAGAGGCGACAGAGTAGATAGCCGCATTACAAATATCCTTCGTGGATAGAGATGGGTAATCCTTTTTCAGTCGCTCATAGTCACTCCACCACTTATTCAGTGGGTCAGAGAGGCACATCGTGGAGACATTGACTGTGAGACGTGACGTGCATAGATATCCTCAAGACAGGTACCTGATGGATTCTCTGTAGGAGGAGAGCACTTCGTTCTTTTCAAGGGACGTACCATGGTACCATCTTCTTTACAGGAAGAGGTGCTGAGAGAGTTTCATACTTCCCCTTTGGCCGTGCATCAAGGAGTAGCGATGATGTACCAGGATCTCAGACGACAGCACTACTGGCCAGGTATGAAGAAGGTTGTGGCAGAGTTCGTTTCACGATGCCTCACCTTCCAGCAGGTGAAGGCGGAGCACTAGGTACCGGCAGGCTTGGTACAACCCTTAGAGGTCCCAAAGTGGAAGTGAGACAGGATATCTATGGATTTTGTGATTGGGCTTCCACGTACTTTCAGAGGAAACGACTCCATTTGGGTGATTGTAGACCGACTCACCAAGTCGGCCCACATTCTACCTATCAGAGAGCAGGGCTCAGTGGAGAGCTTGGGACGCCTCTACATTCATGAGATCATACAGCTTCATGGTGTACCATCATCTATCATCTCCGATCGAGATGATCACTTTACTTCCTGGCTTTGGAAGGGGTTGTAGGAGGCATTTGGGACGTAGCTACACCTGGGCACCGCCTTTCACCCTCAGACAGATGGTCAGACGGGGAGGACCATTCAGACTCTCGAGGACATGCTCTGTGCATGTTTCCTCAACTTTGGTCGTAGCTGGGAGGATCACCTAACCTTAATGGAGTTTGCGTACAACAACTGCGACCACTCCACCATCGGTATGGCACCATACGAGGCATTGTATGACCAACCTTGCAGATCACCTCAATGCTGGACTGACCCTGGGGAGTCAGCACTCGTAGGACCAGAGATGGTCCAGGCCACGACGGAGACGGTACAGGTCATCCAGGAGCGGATGAGGACATCTCAGAGCCCACAAAAGTCTTATGCTTACAGAAGGCGGAGACCAATAGAGTTCGAGGATGACGACCACGTTTTCTTACGGGTCTCACCTCAGCATGGATTACGGAGATTTGACCAGGGTGGCAAGTTATCTACGTGCTTCATAGGACCATTCTAGGTTCTCAGCAGGATAGGTGAGGTGGATTATTTCCTAGATCTTCCACCTCAGTTGCACCGGGTGCACGACATCTTCCACGTATCTCAGCTGAGGAGATACGTGCATGACCCGACACAAATCATTGATCATGGGGAATTGGACATCGATGATGGGGAGACTTTTGCAGAGGTCATGGTGGAGATTGAGGATCGACAGGAGCGGGTCCTACATGGATTGTCGATTCCTCTAGTGCGCATCAGGTGGCAACACTGGAACCTCCAGGAGAGCACTTGGGAGCGGGCGGCTCAGATGCGTATACAGTACCCTCATTTGTTTCCCTAGTTTGTGATATATCTTTATGGAGACGTAAAGACCTGAGGTGCGAGTAATGTCCAGACCCATAAATTTCAAGGAAAATTTTCCCTTAAATTCCTTGGGATTTTTCGAGTATGAAGTTTCTAATGGCGCCGAATTCCGAGTCCCGGTGTGCCTGGAATCAATTTCCGAAGTTTAGCTTGGGTACGTTCAGTGAATGAACGAGCGGTTTTTTCTAACATTTGAACCGGTGCTCGGAATCAAAATCTGAGGGCATCGATGAAACTGCAGTGCCAGTAATTGCTTAAGAAGACCTTTACCGGAGTTGCGTTTGTTCAGGATGAGTTATTAAAAAAAGTGGATTAAGTGTAAAGTGAAATGAAATTGTGTTACAATTTTATTTCACTTTTCTAAGTGGTTTTTTCCTAAGTATGGGAGTTGACGTGGGACCCACTAGATCCTAACTCCTCTTGTTAGGATATTTTTGAGGTGGGGCCCACACAATCCCCACCCCTTCAAATTCCTTTAACTCCTCTAACCCCTCTTAAAGTTGACTTCTCTTCTTCTCACATTAATTAAGTGCCAACACACTTTTATTCAATTAATTGAACCCCTTTAATTAATTGAGTTAGGAGAGTTTAATTTTTTTGAAGTTTTGAAATGTTGGCATGAGTAAATAAAATAAGGCAAAGCCTTATTTTATTTTGGTTGGATTTTGGTTGTGGGAAGAAAAGGGGAGATAGATCTTGAGTTATTCTTTTTGAAGAGATTCATCCTCCCACGAAGAACAACACCCTTCGACGAAGAACGCCGTCACCGCAAGGAGAGACGATGTGCCTTTCCTACATCTCTCTGCATCTAGTGTGAGACGTCATTCCATACTTTGACGCACACCTATGACATCATCGAAACCTCACCACATGATGTCGTCAACTGCGATGTCGATTTTCTTCATCGTTGTTGAGGTAGGGGTTAAATTCATTATTGGTGAATTAAGATTGGATTTGATTTAACGTTGACGTATCTCGCTTAATTTTTCCAATTGTTACCAAAGTAACAGGAGGAAATCGGACTGCACAAACACGGTCGATTCTCCTCCCCGTCTATTGTTTATTAACAATGGTGTTTGAGGTGAAGACGGCGAGGTGCCGTTGCACCACGCGGGAACGATGAAGATTGTGGCCAGAGCGGGCTGCGGTGATGGAGCGTGGCGCCATCGTGCCGCGCCAGTGAGGCCGAAGGAGGCCGCGACCAGGAGCGGGCCATGGCAGAGGGGCATAGCGCCGTCGCGCTACGCCAGAGCACCAAGGGGCCGCGATCGGGGTGGGTCGTGGTAGAGGGGTGCGGTGCCGTCACGCGGCGACTATCTGACAGGGGCCGCGGCCTAAGGCCGCGACAGTTTCAGAGGAGGCGGCTGGGCTCGGCCGGCCGCCGGTGCATCAAGAGGAGGAACCCCGCGGGTCCCGCAACAGCCACACCGGCCGCCCATTAAGGCCGGATGTTTCCGGAAATACCGGGGGGTTAAAACCCCCCGGCCATCTGCCTAGGACGGACCCCACCTGATGGGGCCACCGTTTCAAAACAAAGGGGGGTCGTGCCCCCCTTCGCATCCCGCTCAGTCGAGAGCCGAGCCGCCGGCCGCGCTTGGTCGGGCCGCCAACGCTGGGTCGAGCCGCACCTGTCGGGCTAGGCCACATCCAATTGGTTCAGACCCGGACCTCGGTCGGGTCGACCCGGTTCGGTCCAACCCATGGGGTATTGGGTCGGGTCGGACCGGGCCCAAACCCCCTATTTTCGGACAGATCTGTTTAAATGCCCATAACATGGGATACAGACCTCCGATCGACGCACCGTCAGTTGTGTTGGGATCCTTGGAGCGAGACGGTCGTTTAAGTATATTACAATCAAGGTTTTGGAGAACTTTGTGTACTGTCGGGTTGGTTCAAACACGAAACCAACCGGGCCCATGGAGCGGAAACGCTTATAACTTGAGCTTCGGACGTTCGATTGACGTGCCGTCAACTTTGTTGGATTCCTCTTAGTGAGACGGTTCTTTTGGCTTACTCTTCTTGGGGTTTGGATGCAGCTGGAGTATGGTCGGGTTGGTTTTAGCTTAAAAACCAACCGGGCCCCTGGGACGGAAAATCCAATATCTCTCAGAACGGGCGTCTAATTGACGTGCCATTTATTGCGTTGAGTTCCTATTGGTGAGACGGAACTTTTTGATACATCAACTCTGGACTTCGTGATAGTTGATGTATCGACACCCCTTGGCTCATAGAGCGGACCCTCCTGGAATCGAGCATGCTGTGTGCGGGAACCCTGGAGCTAGCTGCGACTACGACGACGATGACGACTGTACTTGGATCCTCCGTGGGTTCATCAGCGATGACGACTGTACTTGGATCCTACGTGGGTTCGGCAGCGAGGATGACTATAATTGGATCGTACATGGGTTCGGTAGTGAGGACGACTGTACTTGTATCCTACATGGGTTCGGCAGCATTGGTTACTGTACTTGGATCCTACGTGGGTCCGGCAGCGACGACATCTGTACGTGGATCCTATATGGGTTCGGCAGAGGAGATGATTCAGAGGCTACATCAATAATCTCCACCCCTATTCGTGAATAGTACACCTGTGTGAGCTGAGTCTTGATTTTCAATCAATATCTTCGATATGATTGACTTGCTTTCCTGTGTATATTGGGTTGTGCTTTCCTGTGTGGATTGTGTTGAACTTTCCAGTGTGGACTGGGTTGAACATGGGCTCAGAAGTTAGAGCCGAACTGGAATCGTTGACTTAGGTATATGTATGGGCATATACCTAAGTAGTGTTGGTTGATACTTCGTATTTGTATCTTTCCTTTGTGGATACTAGAGGCCTTCGGGGGTCTCGGGGTCCCTACTGAGTATCGTATACTCACCCCTTCACGGGCTATGCCCGCACTACGTTGTGTTGGTTGCAGATGACGGACAGCGCTGATCATGGTTGAGGGTTGAGGAGCGGGATAGTACCTGGAGGTGGATTATCAGGAGAGATGTACACAGTGTGGACGGACGGATTCGAGGAGCAGAGGGGACAATCCGTACCAACCCTTTAGGTGGGGTTTCTAGAGGACGTTTCAGTGGAGGCTGCTTTACTTACCAGCTGTTGTACATTACGTTTCTCAGTTGTACTGCACTTTCAATTGGGTTTGTATACTGGTCCGTTTACATTCCAGCACTTACTTTTGTACATAGTTTACTTAGTGTTTACTTCATCTTGCGTACTCTGTTGTGTTTGTTTTCTTATATAAAGGCAATGCCTTCCCTTTTATCGAGATTTACGCCTTTTGTTCTAGTCGCCAGCCCCTGGCCTATAGAAGGCGGGCTTGAGGTAGTCACGACACAGGCCCCGAGGATGGGTCGTGACAGTTTTGTAATAAAAATATAAATTATCCTAAGCATATCCCTAGGGAGTGAAAAAACAGTTGTGTAATAAGGTCCATTGTCGTATACTGGGTAACTCTCATGTCAATCCCAAGACACCCTTTTCAGATTTATTACCCTCAGTTACATCTATGAAAGAACCATGTCCACTTGTACTATTTAGATACATTTTTATTCCCAATAAGAACAACATAATATCAACTTTACCAAAGAATTTTAATTACTTTCTTTAATTATCCACAAATTATATCATCTAGATATATTCCAAAATATTTTTTTTCCTAAAAATAGTTTACATATGTTCTTATAAAAATGATCTAATACATATTGTGGTGACCCTGACCCCAGTATCATGGGGTCATAGTCATACATCATTACATTGGTATATGATACAAAGAATTAGATCATAAATGACAAAATAGTTTAGAAATTTTTGTAAACTAGATAAATACATGAATCTTACATTACATTGAAATAAACAAGAGATATTATTTTTTAGTTTTGAGAATATATTTATTCCATATAGTGTATCCATTCATTTCATTCATAGTAAACTTCATGGAATCCTTGGAAATGTGATGAAAATAAGTATGATCTATAATTCTTAGTAAGGGTTATTTATAATATAATCAAACTTGAATAAATTAGAATAATCAATATGGAATGGTGATAACTGAAAAAACATGTCATATAATCAATAAACTTACATCGACGTGAATCAATAGAAAACATCAATGTTAAAATATCACAGATAATAATAAATATGTATAGGTAAATAAATAAATGATATTCCATTTAAATAACCTCACTAAATGAATAAATAAGGAATAATCAATATTTAAAATTAAATAAATAAAACATAATCCTTTAAATCAATAACATACAATGAAATGATTCCAGAGAAAATTTTATAGTAAAAATATCATCAATATTAATAACTGAATACTAGATGTAGGAAATAAATACATTTTTGATCTTTTTTCCAATGTACATGGTATTTTCATTATTAAGACCACTCACAAGACAGTTTAAAATATACTGGGTAAAATCCAACGTAATTATGTCTAGAAAACCAATTATTCCCATTAAAATGCCAATGTATAGGGGGGAATATATAAATAACCCCTAATAATGTAAAAAATTTAACAAATAATTTCCAAGATATATAATAATTTATTAAATTCCAAAAAAATGTTCTTTATCAAATGAATGTATTGATTAAAGGATAAAGAGTTATCAATATATCTATAATTAATTAAAGGAATTTGAAAGTAATCCCAATATGAAAATATATTTTATATTTTAGGGAATAAACTTTTCCATGATAAATTATATAAATATTTGGGGTAAATTTAATATCCAATGGAAATTTCATAATTAAATATAAAGTTATTGAATATAATAATGATTCAAAGAAGTGAATTTCAATACATTCATTGGTCAAAATAATATTAAATAATCTTGATAAAAAATAAGGATGATATCAATAAAAAATATACACATTATAGAAAAAATAATGGGTTTTTGTTTTTTATTAAATGAAATTTTCTCAAAATATCATTAAAAACATTCATGTAGATGATATACCATTTAAAAAATGGTTTTTTTAAATCAATATAAAAAAATTACTTTAAAAAGATCCTCATAAAATTGAAAATTATGCTTCAAAGAAATGATGTTCATTATGGAAGGTAATTCCATACATGTCATAAAATTAAAAAACACTCACTTTTCTCTATAAAATTGTTAGGAACGTGCCTTATTCAGAAAATGAAATGCAGATTTGTTTCAAATTTTCGGTAAAATCCAAATGGGAATTATTTAGAAAATGATATAATATTTCCTTAATGTTTTTACAAATAGAATATACTATGTTAAAATAAAATTGATAAATCATTTTGAAAAGTTAAAAAAATTTAAAAATTTATTTATCAAACTTTTTTTTAAGAATAACAAATTCCTGACCAAAGAGTGAAATGAAGTCTTATTTTCATAACAACTAATTCGAAACAATTAGGTGTACTAAAGAGTGGGAAAAATAATATTACATGGTAATTACATGATTAAACCGGGAATAATGAAATTAACTATTTTATTAATCTATGATAAAATATTTCCCTTTAATGGTTTCTCAATAACAATGAATCTCAAATAAAGTGGGATTTTGAAATAAACATTTAAAATGATCCTAAATTCATTTTGAGTGTTAGTAAATGAATCAGTTATGAATATCAAAAATAAATAAAAATGAAAAAATATACAATACAACATTAAATAGACAAATATTTTTATAAAAATAATTATATAATATCAATGATGATTTAATATAACCCAATGAATGGAAAATGAGTAATGAAATTATTTACCACTTGGATTTTTTAATTCAAATTCTCTAAAATGTAATTGTTAAATTAAGAATATTTAATAACATTAATATCCAATTATTCATGATAATACATGTCAATGGGGAATTATATATACTATATATATTAAATTAGCTACATAACATTATAATATGCCTCAAACAATGTAATTGAGATGAAATGGCTTGCCTTATACTTCCTCTTGGTTGAGTATTCATTAAGCTTACATATATTAGTTTTAAACATGTTATTAAATTAATGTAGTAGAATATTTTAATTTATTAAATCATATATTATCCTTTTACAGAGTTTTATTACAAATTAATTTATAATAATTCATTATTTTTATTGTTTTGGGTGTTAATTGCCTTGTTTTCTCATGCCAATTTCATCATGATGTATCCAGGTCCTGCACATATTATAGAGTTATATCATCTCTATAATAATAATCATGAAATAATTATGATATTTCTACATCAATTTAAATTTCAAAACCATTTAGGAATGATATTTATCAAAACTAATGTATGTAATGTTCATGGAGATGATTTTTTATACATACGCATGAGTAACATTTTCATTTTTCACCTATCACAAAGAAAAGAAGTTAGGTAATATTTTAATATTAAATACTGATTATAATAACATTAATATCATATTATATATATATATATCTTCCATGTGGCATGGTGATTATAAGAGATAAAAATATTTTCGTGAAGGTGGTAGACCACACGTACACAGATGATGTAATCATTATTACATGAGTTAAATAGAATGATAGAAAATCAACAATATTGAAGATAAAGAATAATAAGTATGACATGAATATAAAAATAATTTAATTTAAATAATATATAATCATTAACATTATCATCATTACAATTAATATGAAGCATTATTAAAAGACCAATCTGATCGCTTTGCGAGGCAGTAGTCCACCATACACATGAGCGACATTATGGTATACCTATCAGACTAGAAGGTAAAAAGTTATATATGATAAAGTGACTAAATAGGTATAAAAGTTTTTATAATTATCATATTTATTATATATATCCATCATTATACCCATCTTTGAGATGTGGAAATATAAAAATGAACAACATAGGGTCGTAAGGTGGTATTTTGATGTACACACAATTGATGATTTTGTAACCCAATTGATAGAAAAGGGGAGGGGTATGGGTCATGATTTTTTTAAAAACAAACCAGCATATGCAATAAGATATGGTTATATATCATTATGTTTTATAAAAAATTGACACATGTGGAGAAATAAGTAAAATAAAGTCACTCATTAAAGAACATTACCTCTTCTTCGAGTATCATCCTCAGGTTTACACTAAATCCATCAAAGGATGTCTTACTACAAAAAAAATAATTCTTCTAGGACGGGGTTAGAGATGTTTTTATTTGACTTTGGTAGGTATTTGATGAAAATAAGTGGTTTTTATGTGGTTATAAGTTAGGGGAGGGGTGGCCTATTATAAGTGGGGGAGAGGACACAATTGTAAATTTTTAAAGGAATCAACCGCTCTAACATTTGGAATATGTCATTAGGTTCCAAAATGGACCATTTTCAATCATTATATATTTTATGGTCATAATATTCCTAAATTTGTTTTTGGATATGTATATTGGAAATATTTACTGTTATCATTTTAGTTTAACCCATCGAAAAATTAATTTTTACCTTAACTACGGTAATTAAATTTTAAAGCATTCACTATTAATTATGGTAAAATATTATGTTTAAAATATTAGAAATTATAAATTATGACAATTTAAAATATGGAATTCATCTATCCATATTCAATTTATCTATGTTTAAATTTTTAATTTAAAATGTCTCTCACAAATGATATAAGAATGCGTGTTTTTAAGTGAAACTCTATAAAAGTGAATACTATTTTTAATTTTAAATTAAATTAAAAAATGAATAAAATTAACTATAATGGATTAATAGTTTTATACTTTCTATAACTATAGTTTTAAATTAATTGAAATTATAATTTATAATAATAAGTTATTTTTATTGAAATGGTTTTGTCAATTAAAATCCATTATTTTTAACTATTTATCCAAAAAGTGAAACTTCTCAAAAAAATAAAAAAAATTATCCCTAAGATATATTTTATATTCCAATTTTTTAAATTAATTTCAATTTTCTATATAATATTTATAGTAGTGGTAAATATTAATTTTAAATTATGTTCTTATAGAGTTTATATTGCGCTTTTTTTAGAAAATAGTATTCTTCCAAACATATTTCTTTGTATTTTAAATGTTTATTATTTTTATTAATAATAAATAAACATCCAGAAAATTTGTGTAAAATATAAATTTTCATAAGATAGTTAGTCATATTTTAGTCGTGTTTCTAACAGTTAATAGATAAATATCATATTAAATAATTATTAAATAATTGTATATTTTTTAGATAAAAATATGTCTTGTATATTACACATGACAATATTAGTTTTGAGGGAATTGTTGGCTAGAGAATGTATTGAGTCTATTTAAAATAGGAAATATATCATAATGTATCACGATATAATATTAATTCATATTTTTGTTGATTTGTGTCTTACATGATATCAAATATGATTTTTATAATTTATAATTTCATGGTGTTACAAAGAACCACACAACAGAACAATAGGTTTCTCAATCCAGGAAAGGATATTTGTTATAACTTGATTATATTTCCCCTATATAGCCATGATCTGTTAATATATAATACTAGCTATATTTTCTTCCTCAATAGGGAAATCTCTACATTGGTTATAAGTATTGATATAAATATTCATTCTAGATGTTATTTTTGAACAATGAAATACAGTTGATATATCATAAAATTATTTTTTAAAAATTATAATGTAAAATAATAAATATGGTACATCACATAGCATCAATTTAGGAATTTATGTGTTATTAATCACAATATCATTAATTTGATTTCTTTAGGGACATCAATATTCTCAAAAAATATAACAATTCTTTGTAAATAAAATATGAATTATCCATCGAATATATATTTGGAGTGTCAAACGAAGGGAACACTATATACCATTTTCAATAACTATGTGATGATATTGTTAGGCTTAGTTATACCTTTTATGATATAACCTATAGTTTCATATGTACATTAACCATATCCCATTTTAGAATATATACATGGATTTATTTCTATAGAAAAACATAATCTCTTCCTTAAAAAATCATTAGGATGTTCTTCTATACTAATCCATTAATTAAACAAAAGGGATATGTTCCATAGTCGATATATTTCATAACCATGTTCAATAGGTTTAAACAAATATTCCTCTGATACGAACTGTAAAAACCCTAATTCTAGTGACATATTTTTAGTGTCTAGATTATTATATTTTCACTAGATGCAATAAATAACATCTCAATCGACTATGTAGTATTTTAGTCTTGAAAAACTAGATACATAAATGATACACAATTTACACAGGAAAAAATAAAAAGAAAATGAATGGAAAATATTAGGAATTCTTGAACTAATTACATGAATTATTCTTCATATCTGAGGGAAAGTAGAAAAAATAAGTATGAGATAAAATTATCAGTAAGTGTTATGTACAATGGATGAAATCATGAATCAGTAAGCCATAATAAATATGTTATGATAAATTACTAAAAAAACATTATATATTATTAATTAACAGAGAATGAAATAAATTTATAGCTAATATCATTTTAAATAATTTATTAGACAAAAAAATTATTCAATTATCATTGATGTAAATTCATAACTATTAGATTTCATAATTTCATGAATCATAATACCTCTAATGTCAATACATTTCATAAGATAGTTTAAAATAATAGGTAAAAACCAATATAATTTGGCCATCAAATATATCTCATGAGACCTCTAAATAAATCTATGGGCTATCAATAACTAGGAAAAACCATAATTTTGAATTCCAAACCAATCCTCATATATCAAATAATTACTTTACTCTATGATTCAATATTCCTTATCATCAATTATCTATATTGAGTACAGATTTATCAAAATTTTATTAGTTAATAAAATAAATTTAAAATTGAATACCATTTTTATAAATGATATTTGTCTTGGAAATTATGACATCCATCATAAAATAATTTTGATATTTAATAAGAATATAATTTCCAATGAAAAATTATAAAATAAAAATGATTTTGAAGATAATTTAAACAATCACAATATAATCTGAGATTATACAATATATTTTTTACCTCAGTGGTAATATTTAAATTGTAAATCCACTAAAAAAATGAAACAAAACCCATGAATATATATATATATATTCATCATAAATACATCAATGGGTTAATATATACACCATGAAAAAGGAATATGTTAATATTAACAAACTTTCCTTAATAAAATAAAAATTGAGACGAAATCCCTTACATCACACATTACATTATTAGGATGGGATTTAATGAATAGAGTAGTTTTTTTTTGCATGTTATAAAATTATAAAATAACCATATTCAAATTAATAATATCAAATTTTATCATTTATAAAAATTTACCACTTGTTTGTTAATAATATTTCATCAATATCGTTGTTTCGTGTGTAATTTCCCTATTTTATCATGAATTACTTTTCATGAAAATTTATGTTCCTATATAAAGGATATAAATAAGTCATCACCAATATTATAATAATTTTATAAATATTAAATTTGGAAATTATATAAAATATTATAATCATTCATGAATGATGGTCCTGGAAAATGAGTCGCATTGCTTCCTGTGGATAGTAGGTTGTATGTTTGCATGAGCGATGATATCATTCCCTTAATATATTAAAGTGTAAGAGTGGATATGATATTTTAATTTCCTACAATTTATATAAATTAATATATATCAAACATATTTATTAAATTTCTCTTTTTTTCATTTAAACCATAAGTTAAAAACAAATATCATCACTTTGTGAGGTGTTAGTCTGGCATATATTTTAGGGAAGTTATTGTATTTTAAACTAAATGAATAATAATAAAGTATATGTGAAATAATAATTAAAAATTTATAAATATCATAAATAATATATATATATATATATATATTAAATTATTTATTAAACCATAAATATTTATGAATGTGAGATGTCTTTATAAAAAACAAGTTACATCAGATTGCAAGGTGGTAGTCCTTTATACACATGATCTACTTTTTGATTTTCCATTTGATGGAAGAGAATATGGATATAAGTTATTAAAATAACACAATAACATATTATTAGATCATTAGTACTGGAATTATTATTTTATAAATATTTAGAAATATTTCTAGAATATTTATGATGAAATAAAATAAAAACATTCATTTAAGATCATTACCTCCACCTCGGAAGACCTCATTATGTTTGTAAAAAAGACTGCTTATTTATTCTGATTCACTCATTCAATATCCAAAAAATAATATCATTATTTTTTAAAGATATAATAGATTAAATTTGATTATAAATATAATAATAATCAAGAGGTCATTCTTAGGGTTATTATATAGTTAGGGGATGATAAGAAAATAATTTTTAAAAGAAATAAAATGATGAGTTAAAATGTAAATATAGAAAACTAATGAAATATTTATGATAATAAAGATGAAATATTGTTGAGAAAAATTTTATTAGGTAAAAAACATGTGATGGAATAACAAATAATGGGATATAAAAATGGAATTTGAGTAAAAGTGAAAATATATACTATATTTTTTTTCTCATAATGATTCAATTTGTATAAATTTCTTTTATTCCATATCATTTACAAAATATTATTACTTTTTTTATAAATTTTTTTATATATATTTTCTCATTCCATTAAAAAAATTTCATTAAAAAAATTAGAAAATAAAACAAATAGTGTTCCATCCCTAATACTCACAACATAAAAACCTCTCCCCTATAATTAATTTTATTATTTATATCAAGAATAAGAAAAGAACTGAAAATAAAATAATATAAACCCAAAAAGAAATAAATTATTCCCAAAATTTAGTTTAAAAAATTAATTTAATAAAAATACATGAAAAATTTGGTCACAGTATATTGCTTCCCAAGTGATGTATTAATTAAAAAATTGATTTTCATAAGCTCAAAGTCACATTAAAAAGAAGGATTAGTGTATGTGTAATGGGACCCTATTTGGATATTATGATCCATGGGAGGTTTATAAAATTTATATATCAAATTAACGTAATATAATTTAAGAAATTATACTCAAGCTGACCAAACACAATACTCATAATTTTGGGTGAATAGTACACAAAAAGGGATAGTAATATTTGAAAGTATAAAAAATTATGAAGTTATTCCTCGATATTGGGAAAACTAAATTCCCAATAAAAATGAGAATTAAATAAATATTAATCATTAATGAAATTAAATTATTCATGTTTCTATTGATGTAATATGATTTTGAGATTAATTATTTCACACCATGAGATTTTGGAAAAAGATTTCCATTTAATAAATAATTAGTTCAGTATCTCTCTTAACACACTACAATAAACCAAATTGAGTAATTATTTATTATATAAATATTATTAGGATAATATATGATTAATAATTCCACTATCAAATTAAATTATTGTAATTAATTACAATATATTTTTTCAAGAGGATAATTAATAAATATGATTTAATATTAAAAATGGCTTGAACGATCTCGTATAATTTCTTAAAGTGTTAGAAATTTAAACATATGCCTTTAAATTTTTTATTATTATCAGATTAATGTATATGAATAAATATATTAAAATTCATTAAATTTGAACATGGTATAGAATAATATTAGGGGATTTATTTTTGAAAATTGTTATTTTTCATTAAATGGTGTTTCCTTTATATATGGTATTTTAATTAAAAAAATGTATAATTTTTAAACATTTAATTAAACAGATATAATATTATATTTAAGGTTCAATTTTTTAATTATCAGAGTAATAATTTGTTAACACTACAAGAAATATTTATTCTTTATGAATAGTAAAAAAATAAACTTTTTAAGAAAATATTATTATTTATGACAGTTTCAAGAATCATTTATGAATTATAAACTTATAAAAGAACTTTTTATCCAATATGTTTTAATTAGTAAAATTATTAATCATTAATAACTTTTCCAAATTTGGAAGACATATGGTAATCATGTAAAGTAATATTTTCCAATAACTGAAATTATTCTTCTCGTTTCATTGAAATAATTATTTATTTTGGTAAATTTTGGTTTTGTAATTATATAAAATAAATAATTTTTTTAATAAACCAATTTACATGATGAAAATATATTTCATTTATAATTTTACCACACACATACATTTTATGAATAAAAATATATTTTTCTAAAAATAGTTTTTTTTGCAGTTCTTGTGAATATTTTAAAATTAATATTTTTTACACATAAAAATGATACCCTAAAAATAGATTAATTGTTTCTATTCAATGTTTTAATTGTATCTCATAGGGTCGATCTAAATTTTTGGTCTAAAAACTAAATTATAGAGACATGAATTCAGTACTGTGATAAAACCAAAAAAGGTAAAAGGGGAAATTCAATGATTAAATGGAATATATATATATATATATATGTTTTAAAAATGTATGAAAATGAATAATTTTTATATTTTCATCATTATATCATCCCAAATTCAGTTATTGAACATTATTTTGTCAAATTACATGTGAAAAATTTTCTCTGAAAATAATTTGTTGAAATTTTTATAGAAACATTATTACAAGAACAATTAAAAGGGGTATCTTATCAGCCCTTAATTTCCACATAAAATATTTTTCCCAAAAAAATACCTATTTTTTCTTTCCATGGTAATCCCCTTTAAATTAATATATCATTTGGTCAAAAAAATTACATGATTCCCTTGATCTATAAGGATACCCCCATGGGAAAACTCATGTTTACAAAGTGAGTACTAATTTTTCCTATAATGTTTTCCATTATCTATTAATTTTTAATTAATAATATCATAATTATTTTTTTGTATTGAATTTTATTATATTATGTGAATAACTATTAACCTCCATTTTTCCTTCCCCATAACGAAATATGAAACTTTTATTCATTCGTTCTGTGGACTACAACCTCTTCTAAGCTATAGGTTACATTTTCCCCACTGTGTTTCATCATTTTTAATAATGGTGGAATATAAAAATAAAAATTATTTATATAATATAATTAGGATTTTTAATCATAAGAACATAACCCACATTCATTCCCACTCTTTATTCATATAATATATATGATAACCAGGCATTATTTGGATTACCACCTCATTAAATAATTTTATACTGTTTGACATATTATTTAAATCTATGTTATTAATAAATCATATATACTTTATTCATTATCTTAACATTATTTTAATGATATCATTATTATTCTATAATAATGATACAATTCCAAAAGAAACCAATTACAAAATCATAGTCACTGATTAATTATGGTATGATCATGTTTCGTTCAGTATAGAATCCTACACGAACAATGTAATAAGATATTATACTGGAGGGAAATGAGAAAAAAATTAATGAATATATTTGAAAGAATTAAGTATATAATATTTTTATTTTGGTTTTCAATAATTAAATTAATATTAAACTCATTAGTAATGATACAAATATTCATCTTTTAAAGGTCACCAAAACATGTTTTTCCCCAATTTCATCCATAAAAACATTCCCTAATGCCCCAATATATTGAAACACTAACTATAAGAGCTGTCATGAACCATATAATCTTGTACCTTGAATATTTTTAGAATGGGGAACTTTTGGAAATGAATGAGGAAAAAACACTACCATTATGAAACAAGTTCAAAGTAATCAATATTACTCACACTTGATGCTAAAAATAATAATAATATACTAATATACATTAAAAGAATATTTATTAATAAATATTATAAAATGGTAAAAATATTAAAAAATTTATAAAATATGGGATTAATACTTTTATTTTTTTTATACTAGACATTCAAGAACTTTATTGCATGTCAGGAATTACAGTAATGGTGATGTTTGTCACAAATTTAATTATTGAAAAATATTTATTTTTGTGCTCAATGACTTCCTTGGTATTTTATGATTATTTAATAATAAATTTATTTAACCAAACTGAAATAATTTAGGGGTTTTAATGATTTATATAATTTTTATCCATTTAGTGTCTAATGATTCAAAATATACCAATGTTGTGTGTGTTTTTTTACTCAAATCTATTCATTGGGTTATACTTCTTCTGGAATTTATTTCTCCATGAATTAATTTTTTCCACACTAAGATTTTATTTCATGGTATTTTCTCATTATATCACAGATAAATGGAACTTTAAATTAATATCTTCAACATATATGAATTCCTTCTCCAAAAAAATTATATCATTATTAGAAATAATGCACATCCACATTAATGACGGTTTCACCTTGTTTTCAATATTATAAATTCATACATTTGTATGATTTATATATTAAAACAAAATTATTTGTTATATAATGTGGCTATCATATTTCCCTTATCACTTATTAAAAAGGATTATTATTATACATTTTATGATGTGGGTTTTCAAAAAAAAACATGAAAACAATTTTCCATCTATTAACAATCAATTTCATTATCTTCCCCTCCAATGGCCTGAAGGCCTTCATTTTTTATTTATTTTTATAATCAACCTTTCAAGGGGTGATGTGGAACCCTTAAAAGGCCCGTAGGCGTAAGTATTACATGGCCCATAGGTATTAGAGGAATTCATTGCCCGTAGGCTTCAAACATTACATACAACCCAGACTAACTACTTGGAACTCCTCCTCCCCAGCATCTTCATCATGAAATCAGCTCCCCACCTTCGCATGGTTGTTCATCTAGGAATTACCGTGCATGCACAGGCTTGTCTCGATGGAAGGTTCCATACTGTCTCATTCTTACAATCTGTTTTAGCTTCTGCTGTGGTGAAAGCTCCTTGATCATCCTCTTTGTAGAGATTGTTCCTTGTAGGTTGTCTGGTTTGCATCTGCATTGAAGGTGGCCCGAAGGCCTTGAGGTGGCCCAAAGGGCTTACTGACCCGAAGGCCTGGGTGGCCCGAAGGCCTTAAAGGACTCAAAGACCAAATTGGCAGCCCGAAGGCCCAAATGGGGGCATTTTCCCGGCTGCTACAGTGCCAAACAGTGTCTGCTACCGTTCCCGCTACAGTAACTGCTACAGTACTGCACAGTTCCTGCTACAGTACCTACTATAGTACAACTATAGTACATGCTACAGTGCCCGAATGCTGCATTGTCAAATAGTGCCCGACTGCTATAGGCCAAACAGTTCCCCCGCTGCTACAGTGCCCGAATGCTACAGTGCTAAACAGTGTCTGCTATCATTCCACTCCACCTTTTATTGATAACATTTATATTTAATTAATGATATAATGTTGAACATATTTTGGAAAAATGATGTGTTTTGAAAATGTTTAATAACACCTTTTTAAAATATTATTGTCTTATTCAATACTCAATTTTTGAATATTATTTCTAAAATTCAAACTTTTCAAATTATTCTCACATCAACTTGATTAAAAATTTAGTATTTTTAAGGATTAATAATTGATATTTGTTCCAATGTACTAATTTTTTAAATATTTTTTTTAAATGAATAGAAAATTGTACATACTGAAAATGAATTATAATGTGAATATAACTTCATGTTTTACAAAATAGATAAAATTGATTTCTAAAATATGATTCATGATTTATCTGCATTCAAATCATTATCTATAAAGAATTTATTTCCATGGAGATTATTTTTCATGGTCGACCCACTATATGTACATATGATATAAAATTTTAGGTTGGTTGATTTTTCAGTAAGAACCATCTCTATTATTGAGGGAAATTATAGTGATACCATCTAAAAATATTTCATAAAATTATTTTCCATAGGATTATTAGGTTGGGATTTAATATTATGATTTAGATGGATATATATATTTACTAATAATGATGGGTAAGGCCTTACATCTCCTTCATTTGTTAAGGATTTATATCAAATTAGTGTTTTTTAATTAATCATTGATGATCAAAATAATAATGGAATTAGGAATAGATACATACAACACTATGTAATGGGAATCAAGTATTGATGATTGGTCCACTATATTTATGGAAAATGGATAGTGATTCTCACTCTAGTATGGGAATTTAGTATTAATTTCAACTGCCAAATTTTATCAGAAATGGATAATGATTCATCATCCACAGTTTGGAGACTTATAAAACTATGTTAGTGCCATAGTTTACTTTTATTCTTTATTTCAATGTAATTCTGATTGTTTTTTCCTCTGATTATGCTCTCTTGATCTTGTTTTTTCTCATGATTCAATAAATTACTTTTATCAAATATGTTTCACCATTTGATACTATATAATTGTTTATCGTAGATTATTATAAATGTTAACTATCGTATTTATTATTCATTGGTTATTTTTCTCATATAATTTTTTCTCATATTCTTATTATTTAACTATAGATTACATGTTTTTGTGTTTTCCTTATTGTATTTTTGAGGTCAAACATTTATAGTGATTCTATTCCACAGGTTATAGAGACGTGGATGAAAAATAATATGTTAATATGAGATTATATTATGTTTTAATTATAGACAAATAATTACAATATTTTTAATATATATTGAATATGTGACTTATCATTCATGAAAGTAACCCATGGGTTCTCTATTTTGTTTAAAAATTTGAGAATTTAATGATTATTAATTACAAATAATAAAATACTTGGGTTTATTGATAATGAGTTTCATCAAGGGGTATTAGATAGAGTTTTAGTTGTTTTTTGGTTTTTTTAGAAACATTATCAAAAAACTAGGGTTATATCTTAGTGATATTTCTATATATTAGATAAAATCCATAATTTTTATAGTGGGATTATTGTGTTGTTTTCTTAGAAATTAAATCCCTAAGTTTATACTAAAATTTGATATAGGATTTTTATAATACGTTCTCTAGGATAGTTACCCAAAAAAGGTTGTGTTGTGTAGTAAATAAATTTTCACCCACTCCATGACAATGTGCTTTAACTACACAACATGTTTGAAAATCTAGGGTGATACTATATGGATCTTCATAATTTAATTACATTACAATATTAAGGATTAATTATGTTAAAAAACAGTGTGTTTAATATGAAATAAACCATCATCAAGAAAATATTATTGAACCAAAAGTGATTTATGATAGACTAAAATCTATAATGATGGTTTCAAATTCAAATTAATTTTTGTGTTGTGTTTTAGATGATTTTTCATGATAATTATCACAAAATGATAATTATTCATCACTATTTATAACCTATATTTGGTTTTATTAAGGACCATAGAAATAAAAAATATTGTTAAAAATTGGTTTTATGGGAAATGTAATGATTTTCACAATGATAACATAAATTCAGTGGGAGTAAAAAAATAGATTGTTCTGGTTATTCTCACTCAAATATCCCACGAAGTGAGTGGTAAATTATACATTCTTGAGCACTATAATGAATAATTTATTGGGAATATTGAAAATGTTAACTTTATATAGAGACATATACCCACATTCATAGGCTATTACAATCCACTTATCTATAAGTAATGGGTCAATGTGGTGGAAACCAAAATTTTCATTCTCCAATTCAAATACCAATATTAGTTTATTCTTCTCATATATCACATAGAAGGTGAGTATGACTAATAACGTAATCTCCTTAATATTGAATTTGAAAAGGATTTATTTGACTCTACGTAATGGGATGAGTTCATTAAAATATTTTTATTCAATTATCTTCCCTATACTCGTCACATGTTAATAGATGAAAAATTAAATGTTCAAAAATAAGAGGATGAATACATTAGGTGTAAAGACCCAGAAATTTCATGTATTTTTTTAAATTATTTGGGATTATTACGAGTCTGTGAAAATTTATGGTGCGTGATTCTAAGGCCTGATGTGCCAAGAATGAATTTTTTGGAACTTTCTTTAAGATACATTTAGTAAACGTACAAGCATAGTTTTCTAACTTTTAAACCAGTGCTCAGAATTAAAATCCAAGTGCACTGTTAAATATGAATCATTGGGATTAACGTAGGAGAAGCTTCACTTCGACCGCAGTTGGTCGGATGAAAAAGTTAGTTTTTAAAACTTTATAAATAAATAATAAAATAACATAGGAATTGTTAATTTCTTTCCTACCACCTGTTGAGCGACTGTGACGGGAGGACCGTAAGCGTGTCCAGAAGAAAGAATGTACCAACAGAGCTCCCCCAGTGTCTCGTTGAAGCTCCACTAGTGTGGCACCGTTGACCGACACTGGAAACAATGGCAGTGGTCGGCGCTCTCCGGCTGCAGAAGAGAGGCGGCACCCGAAGGTGCCTCGACGGACCTGAAGGGGTGGTCGACACTCGACAGGTCGTGAAGGCTGGAGGCGACACATCGTCGTACACCACATCAATGAAGATGTGGTGGAGGATATGACCTGCTCCCTATAGGTCCCGTGAGGGATGAGGCAGTGCCACCTGGCGCCGCACATTAATTAACCGAAAGGCTCTTTTAGTCGTTCGGGAGGTGGACTGCGTGATCCCCGCGCGAGTCGTGACAGCCAGCGGGCCGGACTGCCTTATGGGCCATGCCTAGATGGATGGATTGGTTGGGCTGGGACAGACCCAGATGGGGACGGGTCGACCCGAATTGGGTCGGGTCGGTCCGACCGGGTCGGACTGGACCCAAACCCCTCTCAGGCCCAGATACGCTTAAAAGGTCGTAACATGCGAACTAGATGTCTGTGTGACGAACCATCAGACATGATGGGATCATTCGAGCTATATGGTGTTTTTGATATACTCTACAAGAGGTTTGGTGAAAGTTGGACCATGGTCGAGTTGGATCAACTTTGAATCTAACCGGGCCCTCAGCACTAAAATACTAATAACATGCAGTCCGGGCATCCGGTTGACGTGCCATATGTTGTTTTGGAACCCTTATGACATGATAGATCATGGGGTAACTTTTTTATTGGACTTATTGCCAGTTGAAATATGTCTGATGGCTTGAGGAGCGATTTCTCCTATAATTAGGCATACTAAGATCGAGAATCCTATAGCTGGATGAGATGTGATGAATTAAGAGTGATTCTGTGTGAATCCGCACCCAGTGATTTTGTATGGATCACCACCCAACAATTATGTGCGAATCAAAACCCATAAATTTTGTGTGAATCATCACCCCGTGATACTGTGTGAATCCATACGCAGTGATTCTGTGTGAATCATCACTTAGTGATTCTGTGTGAATCAACTCCTAGTGATTCTATGTGAATCATAACCTAGAGATCCTATTTAGATCATCACCTATCGATCCTTTTTGGTTCCTGAAGTGCTTAGTACCTATCGATCCTATGTGGGCCAGCATCAGTGCCTCTTGACAGAATAATTTTATCTAGCTTTACGACTAATCATCTATACTAATGTACTCAGTTTTACCTGGTTTGAACTATGTATTTTTCTTTGTTCTTTTTTATTGGGGTCATACTTGTTGTTTTCCTTCGTGGAATTCTGAGAGACCATTGGCGGTATCTGGGTCCCTATTGGATATTGTTATACTCACCCTTGCACGGGCTTCTCCCGCACCTTGTTATGTCTTGTACAGACGACGGGTAGCCTTAACTGGGACTCAAGGACCTATGATCTAATGGTGGATGGAGGTAATAATTATGGGTGATGTAGAGAGTTTAGTATAAAATTTGTACCGACCCTTCAGGTAGGATCAATGGTGGTTGATCTCAGGAGTTACTTTTTGTTTTTAGTTGTAGTTGTATCTTATCAGTTGGGCTTCTATTTCAGCCCCCTTTACATTCTATACACACTTTTACTACTGTAATTCTATTTCATGGTTGCATCTTGTTGTGTTCTTGGAATATGTGTTTGTACAGGTTTAAAGGTAATACCTTCCCAATTTAGGGATCCATCTTTCTGGTGGTAGTCACCAACCCCTAGCCTATGGAAGGTGGGATTGGGGTTGTCATGATACAGGCCCCGGGAGACGGGTTGTAACATTGTGGTATTAGATAATACGGTTATACCGAGGAACTTAGACTCAGATCATTCTAATGGAGCAATATTGTCATGTGTTTTGAGTGTGGTTTCCAGTTCGGGGAGTCTAGTGTCGGGGGAAAGCTGACTTATTCATACACTAGGACCCTGGACTCTGATTTCTGACATGGTGCACGAAAACACTGATTGCGTGTGTTTTGGAAATGTTTTTACTTTGATCTCTTTTGAGTCAGCTCACTGGGTATAACATATTGGCTATGTCAGAACTATTTCAATTCTAGTTTCCTCCACATAGAAAGCCAGTCAGGATTCCCGAGAGAGTACACGTTGATGGCCCATTGAGCAATGAGGCTTCGGTGCAGTGCCCTCTTATTGTATTAGCACCTTCAGGTGGTGTACCAGTGGCACCACCACTCGGAGGGAATCCGTTACCACCATCCCCACTAGCGGATGGTGCATGCTAACTGACCACATCTCACGAGTTCTAGAGATAGATTCCTATGAGATTTTGAGGTGAGACAGATCCCCAAGAAGTTGAGGACTTTCAGGAGGCTATTTCTAGAGTTTTTCACATAGTTGGGGCACCCGTGGAGCTGATGGTAATCCTAGCTGCTAGTATTTTCCTAGTCGTGGAAGGAAGATGGTGTAGCCTAACTCTCCAATTACATGACGAGGTGACCCTCACCTAGAAAAACTTTGAAAGACACTTCAAGGCTGAGTTTCTTCCAGCAATACTACACTTTGTGCATATCTAAGAGCTTCTTCACTTACAACATGGCATCTTATCGGTGGCTTAGTACTCGATTATATTCTCTGACCTCTCACACTACTCCACCAACATGGTGCGAGACCCATTCTTCAGGGCCCATACCTTTGATCAGGGTCTTCGGTGGGGGATCTATTAGGAACAATAGGTTCCTATTTACCCTAAGAGGGGGGGGGGTGAACCCGGGTATGGATATTCTATTTCAAAATTCTTCTTTCCCCACTGGATCTTGACCTCTATGTTATAAGGGTCACTTTGTTTGCTCTTATGTATCTATTTTGATCACTTCATTTTATATGTATCTGATGGTGATGCTTTAGATGCAATGAAAGTAAGCAACCATGTAGACAAAAATATTTTTACTTGGTTCACCCTCACTGGGCTACGTCCATGGAGCATAAAACGACGATGTGCCACTGTACCAAATCCACTAAATCTCACTGCCAATAATGTTTAGGCTAGATCACTTCTATTCCTAGGCTCACTGCCTTTACAATGATTAGGGTTAGCTCACTACTTCACAAGGATCACTCCCTATTTCTCTCTCTTTGGCTCTCTGCCGGTAAAAAGGAAAACCTTCTTCCTCTTTCTTTTCTCATTTCACTTGGAAAGGATCCACTCATAGTTTATAGACCTATAGGTCTCTTCATTTTCTTGAATAAATGCATCCTCCCCAATACATAGATGCTCTATTGATGTTCAAGGATCATCCAATTATGAATTCCCCTTTGCCCTTGATCACTGGGAAACTCACTTTGGAAACACCATCGCAAAGCACACTACATCGTGAGGCCCCCAATTTCATGAAGCTCAATCAAGCCTTCGCGAAGCTCCTGACTTATCGCGAATAACTCTTGTGAAGAACTATTGAAAAGATCATCTTTTCATATATCAACATCCCTCACGAAGATCATTGTTCCAACAAGGAGCTTGCTACTTTCACGGAGCTAGATTAGCTGCCGTGAAGCTATTCTTTCATGAAGCATACTGCCTTCGTGAACCACCTTTGCGAGTCGAGAGCAAATATTTTTCTTTGAAAACTCTCTCTACTTCTCTCGAAGGGGTTGAGGCTTATTTATAGGCAAATACACCGACCCTCAAACCTTCCATGTGAAGTCAACACCACGTCATCACAAATCGCGAACCTCCAAAAATTACCCCAGAATTCTCTCAATATTGAAAAGCACCATGAAAATTTTCCGATCACGAAGCTCATCATAATCACAAAGAATCCCGTCAATTACTTCGTGCCTTCACCACGTAGCTCCCTTGGAAATCCCTCAACCGTTGCGATGTGATTCAACCTCTGTTGTTCGTGAAGCTCATGGTAATCACGAATAATCACCGTCAACATTCTTCTGGACTTTGGAAAATCTAAACCATGGATCCTATCTTTGAAAAATTCATGTCTTTGATATATTTTGATGAGATATTCAAGGGTATACAATTTTCATGATGCTCACCAAACTCAAAATATTGTACCCCAAAAATTTGGAAAACACTGGAAAAAGGTGCCACCTAGTACTGCTCTTTTTGTACCACCTCTAGATCGTCCATTTCTTTTTCATGATTCCTTGTCAACATGTGTTGTCAACAACTTCTCTAGAACATGAAAATTCATCCAAGAAAAATAATTTTTCATCAAACACAATCAACCCAAAAAATGATGCAATGTTACCTTGAGGGATTTTTTCCCAACAGTATTAGAGCGTTGATGATATCTCTCCATATCCCAACATAGGCTGGAGTGCTCAAGGGAGAATTATAGGTGGATATCATCTTAGTTGAGTAGGCACTAACATTGAGAGCCACCACTGGATGACAGGTAGCTGAGTCGTCTGGAGCAGGCGGTAGGTTGATGATGCAGAGATCCAAGTGCACCAGACCATCTGGAGGGCAACCCCAGGATGTAGGGACAGATGTTTGGAGCTTTCGAGGAAGATGGGGTCAGCAGAGAAGAAGACTATGATTCACATGCGACGGGAAGGGCCACATGGCTTGCAACTGCCCGAACCGTCGTACCGATGATCAGAAGACGACCTATGAACCTCTGAGGCAACGAATGAGGTTCGAGTGAGGAGGTCCATAGAGTGACAGATGTGGCAGGGGAGAAGGTCGTGCAGTAGTTGGTGGATTCTGGTTTGAGATTCTACCGCCACCCCCCCCCCATGAGGACCTCCCCGACCACATGGAGTAGGTGGATAGGGTTAGAAAAGAAACATGAAGAAGAGGCCTAAGACCACGACTCTTTGGAGATGATTAGAGGTATGATCTGTGTCTATTCCACCCTAGCAGCATTACTGATAGACACAGTTTCTAGTCACTCTTTCATTACAAAGACACTCATTCAAAGCTCGGAGATTCCGATGGATCCTTTGGCTCCATCCTTACGATTAGTGGCTCATATGGGAGAATATTCGATGATTACACATTTTTTTTAGGTAGTGTGAGCTCACTCTAGGAGGTGAGATCTTCAGCTGGGATCTCCTAGTAGCAGATTCAAGGACTTGCGACATCATCTTGGGTATGGACTGACTATCTATAGTCTATTCTTAGAACGATTGTTTAGGAACCAAGTGTGATGTGTCCATAAGGATGGGATCAGGTTTACCTTCACCAGTGAGGTGGAAGCCTTTGCAGCATAGGATGGACTATCTCGGTGGAGGGTACATCCAATTACTCTTCAGTTGGATAGCCTCACCCTCAGATCAGTTTACATGAGGAGTACGAGTTATCCTATAGTGGTGGACCAGTATGCAGATGTCTTCCCAGATAATGTTCCAAGACTCCCTCCTCATAGAGAAGTAGACATTCACATCAGCCTTTGCCCTGAGACGACACCAATATCTATACCGAAATATCAGATGGATCCCGTGGAGCTTCGTGAGTTACAGGTACAGTTGGAGGACTTGTAGAGAAAATGGTTCATTAGGCCAATTTTTTCTCCATGGGCACCCCCGATCTTATTCTCCAAGAAGAAATATGGGAGTCTAAGGCTTTGTGTGGACTATTGGGTCTTGAACTAGGTGAACATAAAGAACAATTATATTCTGCCGAGGATCAATGATCTCTTTGACCAGCTGAAGGGAGATTATTGGTTTTCGAAGATAGGCCTCAGATCAGGCTATCACCAGCTCAGGGTACGGGACCATGACATACCGAAGATAGCCTTCAGATGTCGGTATGGCCATTATGAGTTTTTGGTGGTAACTTTTGGAATGAAAAATGCTCCAGCAGTGTTCATGGGGATCATGAACATGATCTTCTTGTCATACCATGATCACTTTGTGTTGGTCTTCATTGATGACATATTGATTTTCTCAGCGTCAGAGGAGGATCATGCAATGCAGCTACAGATAGTTCTGGATACACTCTAAGAGCACTTTATTTATAGAAATCTATCGAATTGAGAGTTCTGGATATGGGAAGTCCACTTCCAGGGGCACATTATCTAAGAGGTTGGAGTTTTAGTTGATCAGGCTATGATAGAGGAAGTGCTTGCTTAGGTGCCACCCAGGAGTGTGACTGAGTTGCGGAGTTTCCTGGGATTGGCTGGGTACTACCAGAGATTTTTATCAGACTTCTCCAGTGTAGTGACGCCCTTATCATCCTTGAAAAAGAAGGGGCAACCTTTCTTGTGGATGGATATGTGCCAATGGAGTTTTTAGAAGCTGAGGCAGAGGCTGATGAGTGCCCCCATCTTGAGGATACCAGAAGAGGGTGTTGGGTATGTAGTTTATTGAAATGCATCAGGGACTGAAAAAGTTTTTGTCTTGATGCAGAAGAAGGTAGTAATCGCTTACAACTTATGGTATTTGGGACTGCACGAGAAGAACTATGCTACCCATGACCCAGAGTTAGTAGCAATGGTCTTTGCGCAGAAGATGTGGCAGAACTACTTGATGGGAAATGTTTTACAGTATACTCTAATCAGAAGAGTCTTAGAGATATATTCTCTCAGAAGGACCTAATCCTAAGACAACAATGATGGCTAGTGTTCCTCCAGGACTATAATGTTGAGATAGTCTATATTCCTGGGAAGGGGAACATAGTAGCAGACACACTCAGCAAGAGGTCTGGTCTATAGCTACTGATTGATGTGACAGTGCAGCTAGCTGCATTGCGGATATTCTTCATGGATAGAGATGGATTAGCTTAACTCCAGTCTATGACTGTCACTCCCGCACTTATTCACTGAGTTTGGGAGGCTCATCTTGGGGACGTAGACTATGAGGGCCAACGTGCTCAGATATCCTACGGATAAGCTCATGATGGATTTTCTAAAGGTGGGGAGCACATCGTCCTCTTCAGAGGGCACACCATGGTACTAGTGATGCTATGATAGGAGGTGTTAAGGGAGTTATATAAATTCCCTTTAGCGGTACATCCTGGAGTGGAAAAGATGTACCAAGACCCCCGGTGTTAGTACTTGTGGCCAGGTATAAAGAAATTTGTGGCAGAGTTTGTATCCTGATGCCTCACATATCTTCAAGTGAAGGCTGAGCACCAGGTACAAGCAGGATTATATCATCCACTTGAGGAACCGGAGTGGAAGTGGGATGATATCTTTAAGTACATTGTGATAGGGATACCGCATATGTCTTGGGGCCATGATCCCATCTTGGTGATCATTGACTGACTCACCAAGTCAGCTCACTTCCAACCCATCTAAGAGTAGGGATTTATAGAGGACCTATAAGAAATCTACATGCAATATATTGTACCAATTCATGGGGTTCCATTGGTGATCATCTCATATCACAATATATGTTTTACATCATTCTTGTGGAAGGGGTTGCAAGAAGCATTTGAGACTTAGCTGGGCTTTAGCACCACTTCCATTCACCCTCAAACAGATGGTCAGATAGAGTAGACCATACAGACACATGAAGAAATGCTTCATGATTGTGTCCTAGATTTTGGCCGTAGTTGGGAGGACCACCTAAACCTAGAAGAGATCACATACAAAAACATGTTTCTTTCCACCATCGACATGGATCCATTTGAGTCCCTATACGGGAGACCATGTAGATAACCCCTTTGTTGGATAGACCTAGGGGAGTCAGCACTCATGGGTCCAACGTTGGTATAGGCTACCATAGAGAAGGTGAAGATAATCTTGGAGTGGATGAAGACTGCACATAGATGATAGAAGTCTAATGCCGATAATAGGTAGAGACCATTTGAGTTTGAGGAGGGAGACTATGTCTTCCTACAGGTTTCACCCCGAAGTAGATTACAGAGGTTTGGTCGTGGCAGAAATCTATCTCCGAGGTTTATCATACCTTTACAAATCCTCAGCAGTGTAGTCGAGGTGGCGTACCATCTATATCTTCCCCCATATATGCACTGGGAGAAATTTTTTTCCATGTGTCATAGCTGAGGAGGTACGTGCATGATCCATCACACGTTATCGACTGAGGAGAGCGGGACATAGATGATGGGGAGACGTTTGCAGTGTTCTTGGTGGAGGTAGAGGTTGACATGATTGGGTCCTTCATGAGTGGTCAATTTCTTAGGTCTAAGTTTTTTGGAAGCACAGTAACCTCTAGAAAATCACATGGGAACGGGAGGCTCATATACAAGAGCAATACCCCCATTTGTTCCCCTAGTGTTGTTGTAGCTTTTGGGGATGAAAAGCCCTAGGGTTGGGAGAATGTAAAGACCCAAAAAATTTCCTGTTTTTTTAATTATATGGGATTATTATGAGTCTTCAAAAATTTATGGCGTGTGATTCCAAGGCCCGGAGTGCCCAGAATGAATTTTTTAACATTTTTTAAGTGGCGTTTAATAAACAAACTGACGGCATTTTCTAACTTTAGAACCGGTGATCGGAATGGAAATCTAAGAGCACTATTGAATCTGCAGAATCAAGATTCTCTTAAGGAAGGTTCACTTCGACTGCTGTAGGTTGGGTGAAAATGATAATTTTTACAACTTTTTAAAGAAATAATAAAATAACATATGAATTGCTATTGAATTTCATATTTTCCTACCACCTACTTAGCGGTGGTGGCAGGGACCACACTGGTGGTTAGACTTTTAAATATGGGATATTAATTTCCTACTTACACTTTGGTTGTGTAACCACCCCTCGTGTAATTAATGTGTACCATTGATTAAATCAATTAATGTATCTCATTAATTCCTCTGTGCATTACTCACTCTTTTCCCCATCTATTTAAATGGGGCCCGAGGTAGATTTTTTGACATGGATTCATGAAGTGAGGAACCACTGGACAAGTGACGCGACAACTTCCACTGATAGAGTTAGAAGCTCGAGTGGCAATGAACAAGGAGCGATGAACGCCGAAAGCTTCATCAAAGTGTGGATTATTCTTCCACCATCGTGGTGAATCCGAAGTTTATTGAGGTATGAGTGGTCATTTAATTCAAGAAATTCCCATGATTATTCTCCTCATTCTTGAATTTGTGGGTGGCCATTGTGGGGGGGGGGATTTGAATGGGGTTTATATATATTTTTTAATATAATGTATAAATTATTCTAACATGTTATAATGGTAACGCAGAGGGTGCGGTCCAAACGAAAAAGCCATGGACCCTCTGTGGCTTGATTTTAATTGTGTTCTTCTAAGGCAGGCATTTTCCAACTTGATGGAACCTTAAAACTGGGAGTCGCGCACTAATGACAACATCCTGGGAGGACCGTAGGCAGGTCCAGAAGGAAGAACGAACCATCGGAGCTCACTCGATGGCCCATAGAAGCTCGGACGGTACGACACCGAAGACTGGTTACAACGGTGATGGTGGTGGCCAATGCTCGCTAATCGCGGAAGTGAGGCGGCACCCAAAGGCACTGCGGCAGACCTGAATTGGTGGACGACAGTCGGCCTGTTGAAGAGGTGGGAGGTGGTGCACCATCTCGCACCATGGTGAACGAGCCACAGCTACAAAGACACGACAATGTTTGGGACCCGCTCCCTATGGGTCCCGCGGGTGATGAGGCAATGCCACCTGGCACTGCCCTTTAATAAATTGAATGTATAATTGAGCCATTAGGGAGGCAGACCATGAAACCCCCACTCAGGTCATTCCCAGCCGGTAGGCTGGGCTGGTCTAGGCCAGTTTGGGCTCAGCTGGTTCAGTTCGACCTAGGACGGGTCGGTCTGACCGGTTCAGACTAGACCCGGACCCCTCTCAGGCCTAGATACGCTTAAAAGGCCATAACATGCGAACTAGAAGTTCTTTTGATGAACCATATATTGAAATATGATCCTTGGTTCAAGACAATACTTTTGAGATTTTCCATGAGAGTTTCGGAGAATGTTAGAGTTTAGCTGAGTTGGATCGACTCCGGATCCAACCGGACCCTCAACACTAAATTACCAATAACTTGTACACCAGGTGTCTGATTGACGTGCCTTATGTTGAATTGGAACCCTTATTACATGAAAAATCATGGGGAAACTTCTTTGTGGGACTTCGTGCCGGTTAAAATGTAACTGATTGCTTGAGGTGCAGTTTCTCCTAGAATCATGTACACTATGAACATGAATCCTATAACTGGATGAGACATTAAAAATGAAGAGAGATTCTATTTGAATCAGTACCCAATGATTCTATGTGAATCAACACCAAGAAATTCAGTGGAAATCAGCACCCACCGATTATGTATGAATCTGAATCTAGCGATTCTGTGTGTATCAGTATGCATTGATTCTATGTGAATCAACACCTAGTGATTCTATGTGAATTAGCACCCAACAATTCTTTGTGAATCACCACCCTGTGATTCTGTGTGAATCAGCACCAAGAAATTCCGTGTGAATCAGCACCAAGCGATTCTATGTAAACCACCACTAAGCGATCCCGTGTGGATCAGCACCTATCAACCCTATGTGGGTCTTTTGGGGGTCAGTACCTATTGATCCTGTGTGGGTCAACAGTAGTGCCTCTTGACAGAATAAGATGATCTGGCTTTACGACTAATCATCTGTACTACTGTACTCAGTTATACCTCATTTGAGCGGTGACTTCGGCTTTATGCTTTGTGATTGGGATCATACTTGTGGCTTTCCTTTGTAGAATTCTGAGAGACCTTAGTGGTATTAGGGTCCCTAATAGATATTTCTATACTCCCCCCTACATGGGCTTCACCCGCACCTTTTTGTGTCTTGTGTAGAAAACTGGTACCCTTGATTGGGGCTCGAAGATCTAAGACCTGATGGTGGATATAGATGACAAGGACAGGTGACGTGAAAAGCTGTGGAGACAAGCTGCACCTACCCTTCAGGTAGGATCCTTGTTGTACGATCTCAGGAACTGTTTGCAATTTTATGTTGTAGTTGTATCTTTTATGTTGGGCTTGTATTCCGGCCCCCTTTACTTTCGGTACATACATTTACTACTGCAGTTATACTTCATGGTTTCATCTTGTAGTATTCTTGGACTATGTGTTTGTATAGGTTTAAAGGCAATGCCTTCTTGTTTTAGGGATAGACCATTCAAGTGCTAGTCACCAACCTCTAGCATATGGAAGGCGGGCTTGGGGTTTCCATTGCACAGGCCCTAGGGGATGAGTCTTAACAATGGGACATGTGAAGAAAACATCATGAGGCTCACAATTTATGCCTCTATTTTTGTAAATATCCTTGAGAGTATAATTGAATTATTATTTATCAACCCAATTCTATGCAATTAAATGAAATTAACAATTAGATATTTTTATTTCTATGATAAAATTTTTCCTTGTAAAGATATAATGGAGATGAAACCTAGAGCCTCAAATTATTTTCAAGATTATATAATGAATATAGGATATTATGGAAACCCAAAAAAATAAATCTCAAAGAGTAATTAATTTACAATTAGCTATATGAAATGGATTTTCAAAAATGCAAGAGGGTATTTCTCTAAAAGGATGAAGAATATGTTTCCATGCGATAATGCTTGTAATCTTACACACAACTGCTGATGCAATGAAAAAATACCAATTAATATAAAAAAATACCTAAATATCCCCTTAGGGATACTATCCACAATCTAGTTCATTAATTTCCTGTATTTTAACAATTATTAAAATCAATCCCCCAATCCAAGGGAAACTTAGAATAATAGTCTTCACAAATCACTTAAGAAATAAGAACAAGGTAAATCAAATTCTATCACTAGAAACTATTTGAATCATTGTTATTTAACCTCATATATCCAACAATTCATGATGTTACCATCTTTTCATTAATATAATATCATATTTAAAATATTTTAAAAGAGAATTACATAAAAGCCCTAATGATTTGAGCTTCAAATAAAACATCTAGATGAATAATTATTTAATTCCTAGATGATGTTTCAAATATTCATCCTTGTAAAATTATGTTTATCCTTCATGTAGGTAAATTTAATTTAATTTTTTAAATCCATTTAGAATTTTAATGTTTTTAGAATAATAAGAAAAAAAACATAGATCATGAAATTTTATTATATAAATTACATGATGATTTTGAACACCCATAGATTTAATTTATATGATAAAAGTCTCGATAGAGAATAATGATATAATCCTAGATAAAATGGTTGGAGAAAAACATGAATAATGGGAGAATCCTTTTATAAGGAAAATTAAATGTGTCATTATATGGTAAGGATTTTATCTATCTGTAAATTTTATCTTCAATCATTTACAAATTTTAGATATATATAATTATTTTCATTTGTTGATGATAATTAAAATTGATAGTTTGTGAATTATTATTGGTGGAGAATGATTGAATCTAGTATGATGAAACACGTTATTCTTTAAATATATATTATTTTCAATTGCTTGATTCACACATAAAAACATAATGAAACATGAAATGACATATTAGATGAAAAAATAAAGAAATTATAATATTAAAAGAACCATAATTAAATAAAATGATAGTATTTAACTTTAATTTCTTATATTTAGGGGAAAAATATTAAATAGAATTTAATATTTTAAAATGGGGTTTTCTTTCGTAAATATTATTTAATGGATTGTTAAATTTAATAAAGAAATATTTTAAAATACTATTAATATTAAAATATATAGAGTAATATATTATAATTTGTTAAATTATAAATTGGTGCGGAATAATATTAAGAAAACATAATGCTCAATAGTAATATTTTCCTGATAATGTATTTTTATTAATATTTTTATATGCATTTAAATAATTAATTTTTTAATTTTAAAAAATTATTTAGATAAACATATAATAATTTTTATATATAAAATTAAAATTTTATTTTTGTATGATTTTTTTTGTTTTTTTAAATATTTTATTTTTAGTTTAATAGTTAATATTAAATTTTCATTTAAAAATATTATCTTTACGTCTACATTAAGATATAAGAGGTAATGAACTAGGCTTTTCTATGAATTTTCTTTTCTGACCATGTGGTTGGAGTTAGTGGTTGAAAACATTAAAATATGTTATTGGAGGAATTCACAATATGAACATTGTGTTTTTAATATACATTTTGATTCACAGAATGAATTCTAGTCCAATATCATTAGGTTTTTAAGGGAGAAATAGATTTTTATTCCCTCAAGAAATTTTCCCTTTGAATTAGGTCTTCATGGTGTGAAATTTTTTTTTTTCATTTTTTGGGTGTAGAGATTATTTGTTTGGATGTGGGTTTTGGTGAATTTATGATTTTTAGTATCACTCTACATCATTAATTTTGTGTAACCAAACTTGTTATATTTTCTAGAGGACCCAATAAATTCTAATATTTAAACTCCCCTATCTAAAACCCTTTGAGACCAAGAGAAAGTTTTCAAAGGCCATTGAATCCCTTTCAAATAGATTTTCTCCCATTCCGCTAGAGTGCTATCTATGGTGATTTTAATTAATCTATACAGTACAATATATTTCCAATCGATTGTATTCATTATTTATCAATGATATGGATGGTTTTAATCATTATATTTTAAGAAGTTTATATTGATTAATGAAATTGGGATTTAATTGTATTGGTGATTTAGTTATCATTGATTCCCTAATGAAGATATGTTCAGATATTGGTTTTTTATTCTTTATTGTGGCTTAGAGATCATTGAGATTCTCATGGAATGGTATGAGATTTGTTACATACCTATTTAAATGGTTTATATTGACTAGAATACGAGAGTAATATTTAAATAACATAATTTATTGTTGGATGATATGAAAATCTACAATGAATAAAAATATTTCATATTTGATACTATAACATAATTTAGTTACTATAATAATTATATTATTGTAGTATATTATTATAATGTTGGTACAACTAATTAATATCTTGGTATAATTAGATTGATTATTCAATAATATAAATATATTTAAATGGAGAAAACTATTAATCCTAGGTCTATGAAAATTACATTTTAACATTGTGAGAGCCAATTTTTTTTGGATCTATGTTGTAAAATGTATATATTATTTACTAAAACTTACTAGATAATCTGACATCTACATGGATATTTTTTTTCATTTTTATAATAGTTTAATTAATAAAATAAGAATAAATATTTAATTATTGATCATATTATTAATTAAAATATTGATTCATGAGAAAAATAAATACCACTAAATGTAGATATAATTAATGATGAAAATATTTATTTTACCATGATTAGTTGATTTTCATTGCTTTAATATTCTTATATAAGAAACTTAATGTTGAAAAAACATGCATAATAACATGGGTAATAGAATTTAGAAATAATTTGTTTATTTTGTAATGATTAATTGCTCAAGACTGAGTGATCAAAATGTTTATTTTAAGATGATTTAACCCCATTTTGTTATGCAAATAATTTCCATTCAAAATGTATAGGGATAGTTTTTTTTATATTTATATATACTCTATGTATTTTGATTCTTGAAATTATTAACCAGTGACATGTATGGTAGGTGTGATAATGAGGAAAGTGAAGTGATGCCTAATGTTTTGATTTATTTATGTGGTGCTAGTTTTAATGATTTTGGTGGAATGGTGTTCCTACTAGGTTGGTTATTATTGAATAAGGTTTTAGATGAAAATATATTGGATTAAGTCATAATATATGGTATTATTCAAATTGGTGAGAGACACCAGGATAGTGAAGACAAGTTCATTTTGGGGATTTTTCGTTAATAATGACATCTTTCATGACGTATATTTAATCTCCTACAGTTTATTATTCTTCATATGACCAGATTCAATAATTTTGATGAATATTGATGCTATTAACAATGACTACATATTTTATGTTTCATCATTGGTACTGTCATAGTGTAAATATATGTTTCCGAAATGATTTATAGATTAATGAATTAATGAGTCTAGTCCCAAATTAATAATTATATTAATGATATAATTTTGATATCATGAAAAGAATAACTAGTTCCATCAACACATTTCAAAGAAGCATAACATGTAAATATTGTAATGATAGTGGAATAATATCAATTATTGTATATTGAATTAATTTATATTTAATTTCATTTATGTTTTCCTTTTATATATATATACCATAACACTATAAATTGTTTTCCCTATAAAACAATAATGGTAGATGAGTCTATGGTTATGAAATTTATATTATTATAGTTGTTAGATATATATATTTTTATGTTTTTTTATTTCAGATGATACACTTTCTATGTCATCTGGGAAAACAAAAACTAGATATTTTCAAGGTGTTTTACGAATTTCTAGTTTGGAGAGGATATAGATGGATGGAATACCCCTCTCCCATGATCTCACTTATGATATTTAATTACATGATGATATGAATAGCTACATTTTTTTATAAATGTCTATTATAGGTTTTATATTCTTGAGGTAATTATGTACACATATATTTTACATGTATTATCCAAATTATTATATCAGGAGTCATATATATAGAATGTGATGACTTGAGGTTTATTACATAATAAATAGTCTAGGGTATCTTCTGAAAGTAAAATTTCTAGATATATCAAGTATGTATAAATGAAGATTTTTTTATGGCATGAATGGTATGATATAGTTTCCAAACTTATTTCTAGAAGTACTATTTATATATGAAATGATTGATCAAAATGTTTAATTTTTTGGTGTGATAAAAGAAATACATGGGGAAGCTGTTTTAGTGTACCCATATATATATATGAATATTTTTGTGATATGTATTGAAAATATATTTTAAAATAATATGTGGTTATTATATAGAAAATTATTTTATAACTATATAAGTGAATAATTAGTTTCGTTAATTTTTTCACAGGTCAGTAGTAAGCTTCTATCATATATTTTCATGATCTGTTTCGAAGAGTTTCATATTGATTATACAAAATATTATAAAGATAAACTTTTTTCTATGTTCTTATGTGTTGGTTGGTGATCTACCTAGACATATTTAGTTCAAGGAGTTGTTCAGGGGGTGTTGGTTCTTCATGGTCATTGTGGATGATCTATCATATTTTTATTTTCTTTTTAGTTATATCCTATCATTGATGAAATGAAATCATGTATTGATATTTCTATTTTATTTGTTAATATTGGTATTGGTTGGGTGTATATTCTCATATTATCGATTATTTCCCAAATCATTATATAGTTAACACCTCCCATGTGTATGATTATATATACTAGGTAATAGTCTCCAACCTATGGCCTTTTGGAGGTGGGATAATGGGGTCATAATCTATCATCCTTAATTGTTAATCTAAGAGGGGTATCTTTAGTTGGAGGGTTTTATAATATATTCTTATCAAATGGTATGTATGCGATATAGTATAATGTATGGATTTATCCTTATGTGAGGATAAATGGGTTTTAGGGAAACAATATTCTCTAGACATAGAATGTGTAATGTAAAAGGGAGGAAAACTCGGATAGGGACATTTTGTTGGATTTTAGATACAACACATATACCTTTATCATTATTATAAAATATAAGTGAAATGATATATATAATGGTTTAAAAACATAGAAAAGGATCATCTATAAAAATGTTAGGGGCTCATGGTTAAATATGTCTAGAAAATATTATATATGATAAAAATTAAATAACTAATTTCCTTAAAAATACACTTTCAAGGGTTTAGATTCCTTAAATTTTTTGATTTTTATGAAATCCCTCTCAGTTCACATTTCCATTGGGCTGTTTATAGTTATTATGAGTAATATGTATTATTAGATAGTTTCAATTTATAGTTGGATGAAATCAATGCTCAGAGGAGGACACACATAGAGTTATTGGGATAGAGTCTACTAGAATTTTAGGGATCCATTTTAGATCATGTGAATGTGGTTTTTTGGAGGAGTCGATGATATCATTTGGATTAAATTATTCATAGTGACAACATTAGGTTTCATAAATTATAACAATGTTATGTAAGACATCATGATAGTGTGGGATCTAGACCCTCATGATTTGTGATGAGTTGGATGTATTGTTAGGGATGATTTAATATCATTTTTTATTTTTAGATTCTTTATTTAAATACATTTAACATTTACATCCAATTATTTTTTTACATTCCCTTTAATATCTGAGTTTAACTTCTAGTTTTTAGTGAGATCATTCACATGGCTAGTTGACCTCGGATCCCTTGTATTTTTATCCCATTGAAGTTGAGGAGTAAAACTATCATTATTTGTTTATTTTTAGACCTTATTAATAAGTACATGGAAATATTCAATTTCCATCAATTCAATCAAAAAACATTAATCCTTAATCATTGATTTCCTATTCAACTTCAACTATTAGTTTACAACCCAAAAATATTTCCCATCAGAGATAGTAAGTATAAATAATTCTTCTATCCAAGTGTTTTGATAGAGGTGTGGTATAAGGAAATAGTTTATCAATCCTTTTCCATATCACTATATTTCTCCCTTAATTGGGTTCATTGATGTGAATATATAGTCGGTGGAGAAGGGTTTCTATCACCAAATGTATTTTATAATCCTCCCTCAAGACATGTGATTTATATATTAGGTTTGGGGGAAGGGATAATGTATGTATTATATTTTTTAATCAATGTACACTTGACTTCATCTTGGTGATATGGGACCTAGTTCTTGGAAAGTATGTATTGTAGGATCAAAATAACGATGTAGATGCTCAATATACAAGAGAGTGGGGGGGGGGGTGAATTGTACACTTTAAAAATTTCCTTAAACAAGGAAAGATCTATGTTTAACAAAGTTAAACTAAGAAAATTCACAACACCTCTAACACCAAGTAAAAGATTAGGGGAAAGTATGATGTTACAAACTTCTAGTTCTATGCACTTGCTTAAATCTAGAAAGTGATTCCGAAAAACAGGTTCCAGAAATATGGATCCGGAAATTGAAACTTAACTAAAGTTTACAATATGAGATTATACCTTAAAGTGTATAGAATCTAAATGAATTAGAGTAAAAGTGTAAGGAAATATAAGAGAGTCATACTTTCCTTACAATACAAAATTGCAGCGGAAAAAAAAGTAGTAAAAATAAAAGTAACAAGATATAAATCATTTAACCCAAAGAGAAGGGTATCCAAAAACCTTGTATAAAGGTCCCTTGATTTATACTTTCAAGCAATTCTATCTTACCCACACCAGGGTGAGCCCTCGATATGAAGATCGTAGTCTCTGTCTTGCTATCCCTGCAAACCCTCAACTTCAAGGTAGTTAGAACCTCTATCTTCCTCAGCAAGGAAGACCTCAAATTCAAGGTGTTGGAACCTCTTTCTTCCTATCTTCGGAAGCCCTCGAATGTAATCACCAACATTCGGAGTTGCACGAAGCAATCTTCACAAGGAAAAGTTTGAACAAGTAGTTCAAACTTTCTGCACGAAGCTTTGAGAGTTGATAAGAGCCTCTCTCTCTAGAAATCACTTCAACATCGTATAAGCACAGATGTCAAAGGTGTCTAAGATCAGTATAGAGCTTTTTAAATGTGCTCCTATTTATAGGTGAAACTCCAATGGTCAGCTCCCTCCTACAACGGTCATATTTCTCCTTGAATTTTGGAGGGACCTATACATGTGTCACTCAACAAACGGTTAGTTAGAAACCGAATGGACGACATAGTTTTATAACAAAACATATGTAACTAAAAGCACGACATCGTTTTATAACAGACTTAACAAATCAGAGTGTAAGTAAAAGTTCGTAATGTAAACAAAATAAAAGTTCAGAGTTTAACCAAAATGGAATTGTGAGTCTATAATAAAGTGATATTTGGATTCTGTTTTATTGGAATTCAGAACCTGAATTCTGTAGAAATCCGGAATCTGAATTTCAAGGAAATTCGGAGTATGATTTTATCAGAATTAAGAACCAGAACTTACATGGATCAGAGTCAGAGTTCATAGGAATTCAGATTTAGAACTCATATGAGTTTGGAGTCTGATTTCAGAGCACTCAGATTTAGAACTTTAGATAAGTTCGTAAACAGAATTCGGAGTCGAACTATATGAGAGTTCGTATCCAGAATTCGGAGTGAAACTATATGAGAGTTTGTATCCAGAATTTAGAGTGAAACTATATAAGAGTTCATATCCAAAATTCAGAGTTGAACTATATGAGAGTTCATATCCATAATTAGGAGTGGAACTATATGAGAGTTCGTATCCATAATTCGGAGTTGCAATATATGAGAGTTTGTATCTAGAATTTGGAGTGTAACTTCATTACAGTTCACATCCATGATTCAGAGTGGAACATCATTACAGTTAACATCCAGAATTCGGAGTGGAACTTCATTACAGTTCACATCCATAATTCGGAGTGGAACATCATTAAAGTTCACATCTAGAATTCGGAGTGGAACTTCATTACAGTTCACATCCAGAATTCGGAGTGGAACTTCATTATAGTTCTCATCCAGAATTCTTAGTGGAACTTCATTACAGTTCACATCCAGAATTCAGATCCTAAAACCGAATGCTTCATATCTAAGTATTTATAAGATTCCAAGGTTACAAATTTGAATCCTAATTTTATACATAGTCAAAATATGAACAATGAAAATATGGTAAGGATGAATTTCCTTAGAGAAGGAAATTTTCCTTATAAGAGAAAAGCATAGAATAAAAACGATTTCTTAAAGATAAGGTGTTTGTAATTTTCAAATTAAGAAGGAATGAAAAAGTCATAAGGAAAACCTTATTGACTAAACAATCTCCCCCTTTTTGGAAAGAACAAACATCCTTATGAAAAAGAATATGAGAGATTTGGAATAAATTTCTAGACTTTGAAATTAAAACTTATCTCCCTTTTTTATGGATGATAGTGAATACAACTAACTCCCCCTTAGGCTTTGAAACTCTAAGGATTGTATTCTGAATTTTCTAAATGGACATTTCATTAGAATGAAGGAATCGTAATGAGAACTCCCCCTTACTTAAGGATAGTTCTTCTTAGTTTAGAAATTTTCCTTCTCCCCCTTAGGTGTAGTTCTTTTTCCTTCTTCAACTTTGTGATTTTCAAAAAGAGTTTGAGGGAATGGAAAAGAAATTTGGTACCTGAAATATTATTAAAGACAACCAACCAAAAGACATGTAACCAAAATTTCATTACTATCAAAAATAAATGGTACATGGAAAAATAGTACAACAAAATATCGGGTTTTATTCTATTTGGATTCTTTTTCCTTAGATAATAGGATTTTCAGAATGTTCTTTATTTTATTCATCTCTTTATGGTCTTCCTCAACTTTCTTATCAAAAGCAACGATTCTTACATCTTGAGCCTCTATTGTCACTACCTGAGCTTTAAGTGTTTCCTCTTGCTTTACAACCTTTTCTTCCAACTGAATCAGAAGAATGTTTTCTTCTCTATAGTACTGGACAAGAGAACTTAGCTTCCCATTCAAATATTTAACTTCCTGCATCCGAACATCCTGATCAAGATTCCACTTATTCTCAAAAGAACTTGTAAGTTTGTTGATTCTAGAATCTTCAGCATCAAAAGAATCTTTAACATCTACTTGGAACTGATCAAGATCTTCCATTTCCTGAACCACTTTCTTAGACCACTTGGTTATCTTCTTGAAAGAAAATCTATGAGCATCATAATTGATAAGAAATTTTTTATGATCAGCCTCAGGCTTAGCAAAATTTTCCATCACCATGGATACTGAGTCAGATTTTTGATTCATTCTATGCTGAAGCATCTGGCATCTAGATTCATTTGCTGGAAAAAATGGAATGACGTCCACCAGCTTCTTCAAGGACCGTTCCACAAAGTCATGTCCAAAGACAGATGACTCTGAATCTGATAAATGGGTAGGAGATGGTTCTTCCTCTATCTAATCCAGCTTTCTTTTAGATGAACCAACAACTGCCTTCTTTTTTACAATAATCTTTCTAAGTGTAAGTGAAATCACCTTTTTCCCTTTGTCAACTTTCGGAACTTCTTCCTCATTTGGGGATTCTTGCTCACTGTCATACAATTGAACAATTTTATCTTCATCAAACTTTTCTTTACCATGAGTAAAGATTGACAAACACTTCTTTAAGGAAAAAATTTTGGACTTGAGTTTTATAACCATGTTTTTATCTTCAAAATCATTAGACATGGAACTAGATCTAGGCTCAAAAACACCCTTCTTAGAAATTAATTTTTCTAGATCTTTAGAATGTTTATCCTTTTCAGAATTCACTTCTTCAAGGTTTTTTGAAATACTTATAAAATCATCATTTTTCCTATCAAGATCTTTAGAAAGATCTGATATTTCTTGTGTAAGAATAGTATTCCTAGAGTTTTCCTTATCAAGATTTTTATTGAGTTTAGAATTCTCAATCTCAAGTAGTTCATCAAACCTAGAAACTTATTCATAAGTAGGTCGAGTATTTTCTTCAGCAGAAGAGGATTATTCTTCATCAGAAGAGGATTATTCTTCGGAAGAGTTATAATATTTACTATCATTAGAATTTAAGGAAACATTGGTGAATGATTCAACATTTTGTACCTTATCCATAAAGCAATGATTGTTAATAGGTACTCTGGCTATAAGACCAAGATTCTTATATCCTGAAGATTCATAATCAGAAGATTCATCTGAAGAGTCACCACCACTGGCACTCCAGGTGTCATTGGCTTTCAAAACATTCTTAACTTTGTCTTTTTAATACTTCTTTTTGTTCCTTTCAGAATGTATCTCTTTTATTTCTTTATTTTTGAGAAAAGGACAATCTGGTCTAATATGTCCCGCTCTCTTGCATTCATAACAAGTCACTTATCCATCTTTCCTATCTTTCCTTTCCTTTTTCTTATACTTGAATTGGAAATTTCTCTGACCAGCTATCTTGTTCATCCTTGGAGAAATATTTTCTAACTCATTCTATGATACATCACTATCAGTAGATTCAGATTGGATAATATCCTTCTTATACTTGGATCTAGTTACTCTCTTAGGAGTCTTAGCTTTCATATGATTTGATGTTGTAGTAAAAGCAACAGTACCATTTCCATTCTTGTTTTTGATGTTGTCAGCATCTCTTTTTATCCTTGTTTCATATTGAAGAAGAGTTCCAAATAATTCATCAAGAGTAATGTGGGAAACCTTATTATTCTCATCAATATTAGTTCTCTTGGATTCACACTCATTGGGCATAATATCTATGATTTTGTCCACAAGAGCACTATCATCCAGACCATTATCACCCATAGATTGTAAAATGTTCACAATAGTCATAAATCTTTGTTGCACTTTGCATATGGGTTCTCCATAAGGAAAATTAAAACCATGATACTCAGTCCTCATCATAGCACTCCTAGTCTCAATTACTTTATACATACCAAAATGAGTAACTTCACGTTTCTTCCAGATACAGTTAGCTGCTTCACAAGAAGAAATTTGGCTATATATATTCCTAGTCATTGAACAAAGTAAAGTTTTGTGTACCTTGTAGTTGAGTTGATAATCATGCTTCTCTTGGTTTGTGAAGGTACTAACTTCTTTATCAGGAATCTGATAACCTCTAGTAATCATAAAAAAAAATTCTACTCTAGTATTGATAACGAATGTCTTCATTCGATCTCTCCAATACTCATAATCATTACCATCAAAAATTGGTGGTCTTGTAGGATTTAAGTTGTCGATCGAACAAATATTCATACATTCCATTTATAAGAAAAATTTCCTTCCACACATACTTGTTAATAACAAAAGTTCGGAATGAAGGAAAATATTCCTAAGCAAGGAAAATATAGAACAATGAAAAGCTGAGAATGAAAAACATATATGTGTACATAAGTATTTCAGAGACCTCCTCTGATACTAATTGTAGGATCGAAATAACGATGTAGATGCTCAATATTCAAGAGGGGGGGTGTGAATTATACACTTTAAAAATTTCCTTAAACATGGAAAGATCTAAGTTTAAAATAGTTAAACTAAGAAAATTCACAACACCTCTAACACCAATTAAAATATTGGGGCAATGTATGAAGTTACAAACTTCTAGTTTTATGCACTTTCTTAAATCTGCAAAGTGATTCCGAAAAACAAGTTCCGGAAATATGGATCCAGAAATTGAAACAAAACTAAAGTTTACAATATGAGATTCTACCTTAAAGCATATAGAATCTAAATGAATAAAAGTACAAGTGTAAGGAAATATAAGAGAGTTATACTTTCCTTAAAATACAAAATTGTAGTGAAAAAACAAGTAGTAAAACTACAAGTAATAAGATATAAATCTTTTAACCCAAAGAGAAGGGTATCCAACAACCTTGGATAAAGGTCCCTTGATTTATACTTTCAAACAAGTCTGTCTTACCCACACCAGGGTAATCCTTTGATATGAAGATCTAAGTCTCTGTCTTGTTATCCCCACAAGACTTCAACTTCAAGGTAGTTGGAACCTCTGTCTTCCTCAGAAAGGAAGCCCTAGACTTCAAGGTGTTGGAACCTCTGTCTTCCTATCCACGGAATCCCTCGAATGTAATCACCAACATTCGGAGTCGCACGAAGCAATCTGCACAAGGAAAAGTTTGAACAAGTAGTTCAAACTTTCTGGATGAAGCTTTGAGAGTTGATAAGATCCTCTCTCTCTAGAAATCACTTCAACAATGTATAAGAATAGATGTCAAAGGCGTTGATGATCAATATAGAGCTTTTCAAATGTGCTCCTATTTATAGGCAAAACTACAATGGTCAGATCCCTCCTCCAACGGTCATATTTCTCCTTGAATTTCGGAGGGACCTATACACGTGTCACTCAACCAATGGTTAGTTAGAAACCGAATGGATGACATCATTTTATAACAAAACATATCTAACTGAAAGCATGACATCATTTTATAACAGACTTAACAAATCAGACTGTATGTAAAAGTTCGTAATGTAAGAAAAATAAAAGTTCAGAGTCTAACCAAAATGGAATTCGGAGTCTATAATAAAGAGATATTCCGATTCTATTTTATTGGAATTCAGAACCTGAATTCTGTAGAAATCCGGAATCTGAATTTCATGGAAATTTGGAGTCTGATTTCATATGAATTCAGAACTATAACATACAAGGTTCAGAGTCAGAGTTCATAGGAATTTGGAGTCAGAACTCATAAGAGTTTGGGGTATGATTTCAGAGCACTCAGATTCCAAACTTTAGATAAGTTCATAAATAGAATTCGGATTTGAACTATATGAGAGTTTGTATATAGAATTCGGAGTGAAATTATATGGGAGTTCGTATCCATAATTTGGAGTGAAACTATATGAGAGTTCGTATTCAGAATTCAGAGTTGAACTATATGAGAGTTCGTATCTAGAATTCTAAGTGAAACTATATGAGAGTTATTATCTTGAATTCGGTGTTGAACTATATGAGAGTTAGTATCTAGAATTCAGAGTGTAACTTCATTATAGTTCATATCCAGAATTAGGAGTGGAACTTCATTACAATTCACATCCATAATTCGTAGTGGAACTTCATTACAGTTCACATCCGGAATTCGGAGTGGAACTTCATTACAGTTCACATCCATAATTCGGAGTGGAACTTCATTACAGTTCACATCCAGAATTTGGAGTGGAACATCATTACAGTTCTCATCCAAAATTCGGAGTGGAACTTCATTACAGTTCACATCCAGAATTCGAATCCTAAAACGGAATGCTTCATATCTAAGTATTTATAGGATTCCAAGGTTACAAATGTGAATCCAAATTTTATACATAGTCAAAATATGAACAATGAAAATATAGTAATGATGAATTTCCTTAGAGAAGGAATTTTCCTTATAAGAGCAAAGCATAGAATAAAAACGATTTGCTTAAAGATAAGGTTTTTGTGATTTTCAAAACAAGAAGGAATGAAAAAGTCATAAGGAAAACCTTATTGACTCAACATGTATTTTATTTTTTTAATTTATTTATAACCCGTTGTTTGATAAAATTTTATTTATGATGCGATATAAATTATTCGAAATTATTTGTTTTTAAATTTTTAATGATTTGGTTGTGCTCGAGTGTCTTTAATCTCCAAAAAGAATTTATACCAAAATGGAAACATGTTTTATGTCCTTAAATATATAAATATAATGTTTTCTTCACCTATCTTGACTTGTTATTTTTTGTTACACATTTTAATACCATGATCGTGTGTCAGTGCCACCAATTATGGAAAATAACATTGGTGTTGTGGAAAATATTTTTTTTTCATACATGGGGGGAAACTCTATATTGGATGACCTAGGTTCTTATGTTGGTTGATGAATGTTATACCGGGTTAATTTAACAGCATTAAATGTAATTCCTGGTCCCTATAGTAAATTGTTATTTGGATTGTAAAACAATTTTACTTATTCTATGAATGTGTTCCTAGTAAATAATGATTATTATAACAGACATAAGAATGAAATTAATTAATGAAAAAGAGTATATTATACATCCTCGCAAATTTTATTTCAATTCAGGCCACATGTTTCCTTAGGTCCTCAAATTTAAATGATATGTTTATTAATTTTATATTATTAAATAGTATAATAAATATGTGTTTGTTGAATAAAATTAATTCTATGACATCACATTAATTTAAATTTAAAGATATATATATGTTAGATCTTTTTAAGATTCATTTAATTATGAAAAATATTCAATTAGAACATTATTATGTTTCAACTAACATAGATGGTGTATAAAAACAATTTTTTATTATGTGGAGAATTAAATTGGTTAATGTATCATTCAATTTAGAGGATTTATTAGTAAAAAAATTCAGGGAAAAATATTTTTGAGGAAATATGATTTTTTAACTAAACAATTGATGACCATCATGGAAATGTGAATTTATAATAAAGGATGTTTTGAAAAAATGGGATTTATTTCAAAAGGTGAATTTTAAAATATACATCAATATTAAGATTGGTTAATAGGGGTTTTCATTTGATGGTTTCTTAAACAACCATATATATAAATAAATAGGAATATTTAAAGCCTATAGTATAATACAATTGAACTTAAGAAGTTTTAATATTAAATGAATTGATACATTTTTATAAAGTAAGAATTAAATTTTAAATTATATTTATTTGTTTATCTCTTTAGAAAAATATGAAAAAATGTTTTATAGTAGTAACCTATTGAAGATTGATACTGAATTATTAAGATTTCATGGTATCCTACTTTATTCATGATATGTTTAGAATATAATAATATAAATTTTTTATTTTTATAAATGAAAATAAACATGGTATGGATCATCATTAGATGAATTTACTTTGAAAAATTATTTAATTGAATAATATAATGATTTTTCATCCTATATAGTGTCATATTTTTTCTATATAAATCAATTTGAACTGTTTGTTTCATATGGTGTTTATATATATAATTTTATTTTATTATAATGTTTTCATAACTGATATGCACTTACCAATAATTTTTATTATGTATTTATGTTTGTACTTATAGTGGTTATATGAGATTAATTGGGATCCTAGGTCACCAATGGATGCCCAATATACTGTGTTATTTAATATTTTATTTTTTATGATTTATTATCTCATATTTAAATATGAGACTAAAAATTATATTTTACATAATGATTTATTAATGGGATTGGTGTCATTTGAGAGGTATCTCTAATGGATAATGGGTTGACCCTACTTTAATGATTTTTTAGTTATGATTTTTTTCATATAGTGTGTTTCGTATGATTTAAATCAAGAAAAATCCTTGAATGTTGCATCATTGGGTGGTTATTCAAAAACCATTTCTTTTTCAGGTTTATTTTAAATTTATTTGGGACAGAAATGTTTAAGAGTTATCTAATATAATGGATCAATTTTTTCTCTGTCTTTACATTTGGGAGCTTAAGGTTAGATTGGGTGGTCAAATGTTGGAGTCATCATTGCAAGTTGAATTTATGATATTATGATCGTATTCAAGATCTATATTTTTATTCAGGACATGTATTCAATTTGACAACATGATGTGTTTCATGATATAATTTATTCATTCTTCCTACATTAAATCCAGGGAATGAATTGGTTCTTCTTAACATTATGTAATGTACTAGAACCCTCAAGTCTACTACATTATCAAAATCTAGTGTTTGAGGTGTTCTGGGAGGTTACAGTGACACATTTCAAGAGTTTTCCGGTTTTCCAGTTTTTCCATCAGTGAGCCAGGAGCCAATCGGTAGTGCCAGTGTGTCAGGCATTGATAGCTCATATCAGTGGCATAGAGTTGGTATATCAGTGTCAGTATCTTAGATATAGTATATTGTGTAGGTGTGTAACGTTGTAGCCTCACCCTTTGAATGTCACATCGGTATCTCAGCATCGGTATCTTGTTGTTGGAGGCTTGGCTTTGGTAGCTCGTGTCAGTGGGTCGTGTCGGTGACTAGTTGTCAGTAGCTCGAATCGGTAGCTAAGAATCGGTAGCTCAAAATTAGTGGATTAGCATCGATAGCTCATGTCGGTGGGTCCCCTTAGTGACTCATTGTCAGTAGCTCACATCGGTAGCTCAACATCGGTTCCTTGCTGTTGGTGGGTCACATCGGTGAGTTAGGCGTCAGTAGGTCGTATCGGTGAGTCATTTCCAGCTTTTCCCATCTTTTCTAGTTTCACACCATTGACATTTCTGTTGATATTAAATGTGTTAAATTACATATTTAATGTGTTTTTGGGTCTTTTCAAATGGTATCTATCTCGTAAAAACATGAATCTTCCTTTTATACCTAAACCATGTGGTCCTGACCATAATCCAACATTAATGGAATTCAAAATAGTTTCCTTCTATTGATATAGGATCAAACTCTTCTAATATTAGATTTTTTCTTCAATGGGTTTTTTTCATTTTTCTCTTGATACTAAGGCACCTAGGACCCTACTTCCCTAAGTGATCGTGCATTTATGGTGAGTCCCCATGGATAACATCTCCTTAGAGGATCATCATGCTATTTACATACCCTCTGTTTGGTGTAAGGTGGAGGTGTTGATCATTTTTTTCTTGAGGTAGGGATTACATCCTCAATATTTACTAATCTATAATTTGGGGTTGGTAAGCTAATATACTTTTGTGTTTATGGTCGAATCATAGTACTGTGAATATAATATAACCAGTTATAAAGATAATCAGACTTGTTAAAATAATGAGTTTTATTACATTAGTAGTAAATGAGGGGCAGGAATGATGATGTTGAAGATTGATCATTTTATCTATTATCATTGATCCATGTAGTAAATTGTATCCCTATAAAAATTATGGTTGGTGGTGGAATCTATTTTCACACCTATATGACTAGGGAATGATTGCTATTATTTTCTTGTTGAACGGTTGAAATTATGAAATTGAATAACCACGTACAACTAGTTAAATATATGGATACCCCATAATTTAACTTGTTCTATGATCAAACTTCAATTATGAAAGTTGAATTAAAGAACGAGGGTTTCCAAATTAGAACACACCTTGATTTTTCATGTGGTGGTGTGTTGTTTATGATTTTGTTTTTCCTTGTGATGTGTGGTTCCTATGTTGATGTGGTTGGGAGGGTGGTTGTGTGTATGGGGTGGCGAAACTATTGTAATGGAAAATTATGTTGAGGTATTGGTATATTTTGGAATGTATGAACTTGTTATATAGTGGGACTACATCTGGGGGTGTTGTTTTTATGCATTATGGTTTTTGACTGTGGTTATGGTGAGGTGTGTTGGGGATTTTCTTGTTTAGTTGAAGGACATGGAGACATGGAATTGATGAATGATAATGGTAGTGGATGACTTTGGTGATAAGTGTGGAGGAAGTGTGAAGTGGAATGTTTTATCGTAGTTTCTTTATCTATTTCTATTTCTCAGAGGTTGGTATGGTTGCATCAACAATATTGTAATGTGTGTTGTATTTGGTAGTTTCAAAGGTAGGGATGGAATCAAAAAAATTGGAAATTTATATAAAGAATGAAAATTGGTTAACTAAATTGTCTAGGGTTGTGTATTAAGTATGTGGATGGATTCATGGTTATTAATTAGAAGTGTTAGCAAGGGAATTTTTTTTTGGCTGGTTGTTATTCTTGAAAAAACCATTTGTTGGGCTCAGTTTTTGGTACATATATATATACTGGTAGTTTACTGTGATTTCAATACCCACTCCACCCTAGTTGAGCACCATGTTCTGAACACCCCCATTTACATGGGGGAGGGTGTCTTTCTCAAAAATCCTATTGGGAGGATGGATTAGTGGTTAATGGATCTTTTTTTCTAACTATTCTAGGAACTACTATCCTAAGACTCTCTGGGGAGGTTGTGGTGTGGTTGTGAAGCCCAAGTGTCTAAGGGTGCAGTGTCATTTCCTTGGTGTCTACAGGATGTGGTGGTGGTTGTGGCCTAGGTGATTATTAGTGGGTTGTAATTGTGTCCCAATTGTTTGTGATCAGGATGTGGTGTGGCCCAGGTGTTTGTGAGAAGGTTTTGATAGTGGGGCTTGGGGAAGAGTGTGGTTGCATGCTGACGTTTGCTGTTATGAATGAGCAGTTAACCTATGGGAAGTTGTGTGGGGGTACCCAAATATTGTTGTACTTACTATATTACTTTACATAACTTGTGTTATTTGGTGAGGGTACATTTGGTATGGCTGGGTGGTTATTATACCTTGTTATGTGCATATGGTTACTGCTATTTTTATACATGGGAATTAATATGTCTTCCCCATGTGTGAACGAGATTCATTCTCTTTTCCCACTGAGTATACAAGTATTATCACCCTACATATATAATATTATTTTAGGTTTATAGGGTGAATACATGGACCATGATGAGGAGTACCATATCAGACATTGGGGATAACTGACCTTTCACTGCTTAGGTTTTCTTTTGGTATTTACTTCAGAGACACTTTCATTTGCATCAGTTACATTTTTGAATCATCCATGTGGGATGGATCTTGGGATTATTTTATATTTATATGTCTTGGAGTTTTTTTGAGTTTGATATACCTTATCTAACGATCCTGTTTCTATATAATGGGTAATGTCTTCCACTATGTGTGATTATATACCGTTGGTCCTAGTTTCTACCCCAGGGCCTATTAAAGGTGGGAATTGGGGGTCATTATCTCTTTTTCTCCATTTCATTCTAAGGATGGGAATCTTTAGGGGGAGTGGTCATGACAGAATGGTATTTAAGGTGACGGTTGATAGATAGGGTGGTGTTTTGAGTTAGGAACAGTTAGGATTTCAGGGGTTTCTAGGGAAATAAAGTCAAGTTACCTTGGTGTGTGAAATATGTTCGGGAAGAACATCTTGGAAATGGGAATTTTGGGCCCTCCTGATTTGGTGCAAGAACTATAAGCTTATGGAACTACCAAGTTAATGTACACCGTTTGTAGGGAAGAGACCCTAGGAATGGTACATGCATCATAATAACTTTTGTTTTTGATTGAATTGGTTGTTTTATGGAATTTAAATAAACAATCATTTAAAATAAATCCAATATAAAATTATGTACTACTCGGTATTAGGAGCTACTTGTTTGAATTTCAGCTATGGAACCTGGTCATCATTGACGAGTGGTCCAGGCAGTGGAGGCTCAGTAGGCCGATCTGGATGACCAGTGGAGGGATGGTCTAGAGGAGTAAGATAAAAAGTGGCAGAGAATGATACATTTTTTCAAGTGATGAACATTGAGAAAGTACAAGGGAATTTTTTAGATATGGAGATGGAGAGTTGGATTAAGGAACTTGAGATCACCTCCAACCGGATCTGGTCTCTAACAGAGTACTTGGTTCTATTGGTGGTTAGCCAAAAAAGGGGAGCTACGTGTTAGTGGTGGAAATAGTACATGGGAAAGAGGATGGAGGATCATATTATGTGGGTCAATTTCATGAATATTTTTTTGGAATAATTCCATTCATTAACCATGAAGGATGAGAAGCAACAAGAGCTACTCTCCCTCCATCATGAGAGTATGTTGGTATGGTAATTAAGGATATGTTTATGGATAACCTTCTATTTACTTTGGATCTCTTTTTGGATTGGGAGTCTCATGCGAGATGCTTGGGGGAGAAACTTTGTCCTTCTCTCTAGTATGCAGTTACTCCCATCACCTTACTAAAATACATATAGGACCAGAAGAAATATGATTTGGATGAGGGGATGCAATTTCAAGGAGTTATACCATTAGAGAAGATACATAAGGGTCCTATGAATGGAATGTATACCCGTAGTAAGTCTCAGGAGCAAGGACTGTTGATGTTTCGGGCAATGGGTAGTCGACCTCTATAGTTTTATTTTCAACCTTCTTTTCCTCATGATTTTCCCATATGATTGGGGATGAGGTGTTTCTCTTGTGAATGTTCTAAGTACTTTTATATTAAATCCCTAGTTCTTGCTAAATATGGTTGTGCTGGGAATGTTTTATACCTTCCTTATTTGCGGTTTCTAGCCAAGTTGTTTCAGCAGCAAGGACAATAGGATCCTACTCCACTGATGGGAGACAGAATAGTTGGAGGCTAACCTCATGATGCTTCTTTGGGACCTAAAACCATGAATGTTAAAGGAGGTGGTCCTAAATATAGGGTAAGAGGACATGTGTGTGGTTAGTTACATTCCATAGAGGCAATAGTTTTATTGGGTCCATAGATTGTTTGAGGCACTATTATCTAGTTACGTAATCATGCTTGTGATGTTCTTAATTTAGAATACTCGCACTCCTTTGATTCACTCGGACTATCTCATGCATTAGAAATAGATGTAGAGATACATTTTGTGACCTAGTTTTGTGAATGAAAGTTGGAGTTCATACATATTTTTTATATTTTTCAATGTAGTCGACTAATGATTGGTCCACATTAGTAACATGGTGATCTCTTCATGCAATTGATGTATCCATATGATTTTATCCTTGGAATTAATTGTTTTTTTTCTATTCATGCTATTATCGATTATGTCCGAAGAAGAGTCATGTTTTCAGATGTAGATGGACAGGGTGTGTATTTCATATAAGAGATGAGTTTTAGGGTGGGAAACAAACATGTGGAGCCTATAATTTCCATGTTTACTGAGATGTTAGTGGATTCAATTGATGCTGAGATGATGGAGGATCATAGTGTAGTTAGGGAGTTATTGTTTTTTTATCTGCACGATGTTGTGACTCTACCCACTCAATGTGATGTTGTGTTGTAGATAGATTTAAAACCCGGTTCAAGTTCTATTTTGATTGATCCTTATCAGATGAAACCTTCTGAGTTGTAGGAGATGAGTATTCAGATTGATACCCTGATGAGGAAGGGATTTATTTAGACTAGGGTGTCATAATTGGGTGATCTGATATTGTTTACAAAGAAGGATGATTGTGGTCGGAGGCTGTTCATAGACAACTGGAGGCTGAATCATGTGGCGGTCAAGAACCATTACCCTCTCCCAAGGATAGATGATTATTTGACAAGATGAGGGGATAAAACTGGTATTAAAGGATCGATATCGGTCTAGTAATCACGAATTGAGGTTGATGTAGGGTGACATCTGGAAGACTGCTTTCAGGTGGAGGTATGGGAACATTGAGTTTGTGGTTATGATGTTCGGTGTTATGAACATACCATTATTGTTCATGGGAAATATGAACTTTGTCTTTTATCAGTTCCAGAACTGGTTCTCCATCATATTGATTGATGAAATTCTAATCTACATGATGTCATAGGCGGAGCATTTTTATCATCGTAGGGTTGTCTTCAAGTTTCTTTGATGAAACATGATCTAATAAATGTTTTTTTGCATTTTTTGTACCTAGGAGGTCCAATTCCTTGAGTATGTGGTGTCTTAGTATGGAGTAGCATTAGAACCAAAAATGTTGAAGGCTATTGTTTCCTATGTTTCCCCTATGACCATGAAAAATGTTTGAAATTTCCTTGTTATAAGAGGATATTAACAGAGGGTTGTTATAAATTTATCTTGAGTTATATCTCTGTTGATAAAATTTAATAGAAAGGAACATGCCTTTGTGTGGAGTGAGAATTTTTAGGAAGCTTTCAACTACCTAATGTGGAATATTTTTAGTGCTCCAGTGCTCTTGTTTCCAAAGGAAGGGGTGATATTCGAGGTTTCTTTTGTGATGATTTCCATCTAGGATTGGGGTGTGTGCTGATATAGAAATTAGGAGTGATATATTATGGCTCTAGGAAGTTATATCCTCATGATTTTAAATAATCCACCCATGATATGGAGCTAACAGTGTTCGTGTTTTTACTAATGTTATTGAGGAATTTTCTCACCAGGGAGCACTTTGTGGTATTCGTGGAACACAAGATCATGGGGTATATCTTTTTCCAATGTGATTTAAAATTTTGATAGAGAATGTGGGTCGAGTTTCTCTCTAAATACAACTTAGATATCTCTTACACCTTAGGGAACGGGAACATCGTGGCTGATGCTTTGAGAAGGAACAGAGAGAGAGAGGTAGTTCAGGAATATACAGATGTTTGGAGGGTAGTAGATGTAGAGACCCGAAGCCTGACTTACATGGACATCACATTACATTTGCGGAATACTTAGTACCTAACAAAAACACACACACAAGGATCGTAATAGTTTAGTGTCTTTGGAAACTCGTAATATAATCTTCTAATCCTGGTGAAAGATCTTCAACATCTCCCATAAAGATCTTCCTTTTTTTTATACCTAAAACCTTTCTTTATATCCTGGGGAAAATAAAACATAAGAGGGTGAGCTCAAATGCTCAGTAAGGGTAAAAAAAAGAAATATCAATCACATCGTATACACAAGCACATAACTTTTGGAAATCTTAACCTGCAAAAGAGATCATAATTTCATAACATGGGATAAATCATGGTAGTGAAATGTAATCACAATAATCATAACATAAAACATGAAACTTTGTGGCATACACACATAATCATAGAGAATCATTTCTTGTTAGTCAAGACTCATTGCCAAGACTATCTTAGTGGACAAAGTCCCTTTCTAAACCGAGTCACCCTCGTTCCAGTCCTATTTTACTGAACCGGTATAACCTACCGTTCCAGCCATGTCTATCTCATGAGATATAAAATCTTTACCCAATGCATTGAAGGGAGATATAGGTCCCACCCATCTCATAATGATACCATTCTTATGTGCGCCACAAAATCATAAATCATTGCATAACCCATGTAATACAAATGGGAATCTTAAACATCATGACATCATAAAACAATTCATACAAGATAAAGGAATTCATAAAAATAATTCCATCACAACATGATCAAATCAATGTAATAATAGGGATAAAAACAGAACCCTTTATTATCTTAGATGGAAAATAATTTTGATAAAACACTTGAACTCTATTCTTGAGGAAAATATCCTTTCTTCTTCAAAAACATTTTTCCTTTCTTAACATGTCGTACAAAAAGAAGTTGATTAAAAATAAACTTGAAAACATGTAAAGGAAGCTTCTTGGAATTGATGTTTTAAAAATCCATTCATGTCGTATAAGTTAAAAAAAACATTCTTCGCGTACTTTTGTCGGAAAAGTCAAAAAAGTACCTCGTACAAAAAACGACAAAAGATTCCTTTCATATCTTTTACTAAAAACTCACCGAAGGGTAAAATAGTATTTAAACATTTGTAGGTGAATGGAAATAATATTACATATTGAGGAAACATGTATGTGGATGATAAAATACACCCCAGTAAATACCAAAGTATAAACAATCTCGGATAAAAATGATATTGTGATATTTCCCTTACCTTAGGTCCGATTTGCTTTGTACGTGTCCGAAGCTCCTGTATAATGGTTTAAATAATGTTATTGACTTATTCCATAATCATACATATTGATATGATATCATATATGGTCATATTCTTATCTTCTTGTTAGTAATATTTCATTGTTACTTGTTACTCGGGTCTTTATTGCCTTTTGTTCTTATGCGTGTTTTGCCGAATAAATTCTTATTCTTCTTTTAAGGTTATAGATACCTTATATCCAGAATGTTATTAGTGTAACATATATCATATTTATTCATTCAATTCATTTATATAATTACTATGTAATGATGATCATGTAGAACGAGTCGCATCACATCGTGGAGACGGTATTCCGTACGTACGCACGAGCGATGATATTGTTCCCATGATCGTGGAATTGTATTTAAGTGTATTTATACTATTTCAGTATCAATATCACTTTATAATAATCATATATAGTTACTCATTACACCATTATACCCATCCTTGTAAGGTAATGGTGGAAAATAGATTACACCACGGTGTGGAGACGGTATTCCGTACGTACGCACGCGCGGTGATTTCATTTTTCCGTAGGATGGATAGAAGGTGAATTAGGGTTGTTTCATATTTATAATAACATATCAGTATGTAAGTGATACTGATGTTATTACTTTATCATGAAACAACTAAAGAATAAGAAGTTGAAGAAGAAAGAAATTGAAAAGATCGGTAATGGATATTACCTCTTCTTTGAAAAGCCTCTTTGAATCCTCCACTTAGGGAACTAAGATTGGTATTTGAAGAAGACCAAGACCTCTAGGATTATTCTAGGGAAGTGGAGAAGGTATTTTGGCAGGGTTTAGCCGAGCTTGAGTGCTCAAATTGGTGTGAGGAGGAGGAGGAGGAGGTGCCCTTTTAAAAGGGAGGAGAGGGGCACCTTAGGAATATCTCTAAATATTATTTTATATTAAAATCAAAATCAGTTTATAATGGTTCCAAAGGGTCTTATTTCGAACATAAAGTGGGGATGGGTCGAAATCCTATCAACCAATAGGATTTAGACAAGTTTAGGTTATTATTTTAACCTTATCAATTAGATTTAACTCTAAGTTAAATAATTTAACTTTTACCGTGTCTTTTTGTTTTCTTACACTATATGGTTAATACACTTACTATAACATGCCAAACGAACCCCAAATTGTTTATTATTAATATATATATCCTTATCTAAGTCATTTGTCCGAACCTTAGATTTTTAGGAATAAAATAACAATTAATAATATAATATTTGATTTAAAAACTATTTTGTGTCAATTTTGACACTATTTGATATATGATTTTTGTGAAAGTCATAACAGAATTATATGTTCGAACCAAGTTAATTAAATCAACAATAATATATCATAGTAACCTAGAAAATTAGTGGGATTCATAAAAAGTCTCAAATTACATTTATTTTGGTGTTTATAACATCAATTATGTCAATATTTCATTAATAAGATAATTACTGCATCATCATTGTGTCATAAATAAATTAAATTATTTAATGTCTAAAAATTATAAATAAAATACCATTATGTAGGAAATCGTTTTATATTTCTAATGAATATTTATAATCGAATTTATCTTATGTATAACCCCATATTAAAAATGATTTACTTATTAAACTTTGATTTTAACTATTTTAACCCTTCTTTAAATAAATTAATAATAAATGTCCTAATCTAATCCAAGTGGGCCTAAATGGTCATATTTTATTCCTAAGGTTGTTTTTGATCGAATTAAACTTATCCAATAGAATTAGGACATTTGTTAGGGTAATAGTAATATCATATTTACCCTTAGTTACCCTATTTACTATTAACCGCGGTAAAAAAAGTAAAAAGTTACTATTCACCAAAAAATTATTTTTATCTCATTGAACCACATTTTACTTACTGATATCAACCGTATCTGTCGGATTTTCGAAATTCCATTCACAGAAGCGGTAAAATTAAGTTTTATGCAAAATTCAGTTTTTAACCTACCACTTAGTGGTTTCACTATTCATCAAAAATTGAAGTTTTTCAGAAAAATGCCAGAATTTCACCCTAAGATATAATTGATATTCCGAATTCAAAAATGATTTCTATTTTACAAAATTACCAACATATAAGTTGCATTAATTAATTTTATAATTAATTTAGGCTGTCACAACAAATAGCGTGTTTTTAAGAGATAATAACTATCAAAAGATTAACACTTGTTTATGTCTAGTGTAAATGTGAAATTACATCCAATGACCAACATTGTATTGAATTGTAAAAATATATTCTAAATATAATTTAAAACCACTCAAATTAATAATTTATCACTATTAATTATTTCGATTAAAAAAGTTGTTTTTAATTAAAATTTAGTAATTTTCACTATTCATCAGAAAATGAAAGTTATCCGAAAAGTACCAAAATTTCACCCTAAGCTAATTTCGATATTACGAATCCAAAAATGATTTCCATTTTGAAAAATAAAATTTACAAAATTTGAAAAAGTGGTTATTACTATTCATAAAGGCTAGTTTTAATAATAGCATATTGTTGTTTAGTGAAACTCATTATTGCGTACTACACATGCTATCGGGGAAGGTCGCGATTGCGTGTTATGCAAGGCAAGTCAAGGATGCGTGTTGTGCAAGATCCTTTTGGTGTAGTGTACAAAACAAGACATTAATGAAATTAAAAAGAATATTTTTCATAATATTTTGGTGTGTTACATTCTACCCCCCTTAAAATGAATTTCGCCCTCGAAATTCATCGGGGTTATAAATGGTTTACTATTCGAAAGAAACCCACATCGTAAAAAGGAATAACAAAACCAATCTTTAAAAACAAAAAGTATGAAAGGTAACGGTTACCCAAATAAACTAATCACTGGGTTTCCACATAGGTGAAAATATGGATATGGAAGAGAAATCTAACAATCATGTTCTGATGGAGAGTGGTAGAGAACATGGCTATGGAAAATCCAGAAATCACAAATCCATAAATTTGTGACGATCTAGGGTACCATCTGATTCATTGGATATAAGGGCACTAGGACAACATTTTTGGTTTTCAAGATCATTTCCCTAAAGTTGAAAATTTGAATTAGAATAAATACTTACTTTATTTTGGTAAAATCTCACTGTTGTTCGTGCCTTGAACAATTTCCACTTCATCTCTTAAATAAATGAAGTTGAATTTGTTATTTGTGAAGTGTTAGCAGATCATGTGATAGAGTGACGGGTCATTCCATCTGTCTCAAACAAAAGGTTAGCAAATATTATATACATAAGTCGATCTATAGTGAGATTAATCATATATGGTTCTTAAAATGGACTTATACTTCATATATCATACTTCTTAATATAATAAAACTAGTTTCTACTAAACAGGGACTTCCTGTAGGCCAGTGGTAGGCGATAAAGGCCAGTCGCACTTCGGTTGTGGGTTCGATTCCCACAGCCTTGTCCGACGCGATGGGCTGTCGCCCGTCCTACAGGTTTTCCTTTTTCTAAAACTATATTACTATAACATCCCATCAATAATATCGAAAAAACTTCTATCCTTAAACAATACTAACTTATTTTCAACATAATCCATTCCAATCTTTAGGCTTATCCATAATACTGCAGTCCACTCTCATAACATAGTGAAAACGATTACCAGAGATTTAATACCATCGTTGATCCTCATATATCATAAGATATGTTTTGTTGGTCACATTCCAAACATTCAAAGTCCTTAATCATGTATTCTCTAGAATACCTTAGTGAAAACATGAATGCAGTTAAAAGTTAACACCTCCCACATACCAAAATCCTCAAAATTCTATATACTCAAACCATGATATCACTTAGTCCTTATATCAATCATGAGCTAATGAATACTGTTAAACATTTCATTTTCTCGTTTTCCATTCATTATGCGCATAATATCTCAATCACTTTGAATACCACATTAGACCAATACATAAATATTCCAATACTCCATGATACAAAATTATTTTGGAATCCCATTACATAAACACTTAATCATTCCACCACATCGTTGTCATATTCAACATTTCCAATAGTGATCGCATGTGACTTCCCTTTGTCCTTTGCCTTCAGTGGTTTCTCATGTTGATCATCACTAACCCTTGGATTAGGGCATTTATTAGCATAATGCCCCATTTCCTTGCACTTGAAGCATTGAAGTGTTGGTGGTGCGTTCTCTGCAGTCTTTGCTTTATTCACATCATTATAAAACCTTTTTACATTACTTCGACACTCAGCTGCTCGATGACCTTCTTTCCACACTTAAAACATTTTCTAGTCACTTTAAGACAATCTCCACCATGCTTCTTTCCACACTTTGAGCATAAGGAAACATTCATCTTCTTTTCACTATTATTCTGAGATTTCTCCTTGAACTCCATCTTTAGTTTCTTGTCAAAACCATGAGATGGATATGTAATACCAACTTCCATTTCTACCTTGATAGCACAACACACAATTTCTTCATAGCTACTGAAGTCTCTTATAGCTAACGCCCTTTGAAGACTTGGTTTTAAGGCACTGAAAAATTGATCAACTTTACTTTCAGGTTGGATGATAAATCCAGATGCATACCTTGCAAGCCTTGTAAAATTTGCTTCATAGGTACCAACAGATTCATCATCCCTTTGCTTCAATTCAAGAAACTCCTTCTCCATCTTAGTTTGAAGAAATACGAGGGAAATACTTATTGAAAAATAAGTGTTTGAACTCATCCCATTCCATGGACTCAATTTCATCCCTTGGCCTCGTATTCTTGATAAGATTCCACCATTGATCAGCTTCACCTTCCAAACGATATACTGCTAAGATGACTTTATCATGTTCAGAACATTGAAGAACTGAAAATATCTTTTCAGTGGTACTGATCCATTGTTCAGCAACAAGTGGATCGGAAGTCCCACTGAAAGAAGTTGGACGTTGCCTCATGAAGGACTCAATAGAATATTGTTCCCTTCTCTGCTCATTTGGAAGTCCAGAATGATTCATAGCTTGTGTAAGGATAGCAATAAGATTTTGCACTCCATCTCCCATAGCATTTTTTTGTTCAGGAGAACAATCATTGCATTGCCCATCGCATTCCGTATTAACACGGTTCTTTCGGGTTCCAGCCATTGTCTAAAACCCAAAAAGAATAGTGAGAGGAAAAAATCATGCTAGGGAAAACTAGATAATAAAGGGGGAGTACCTTCAACATCTAACATCTTAGGTTTAATTCTATGATTGTTAGCGTAATTCTAGTACTATACCCTATACGTATACTTACCCTTAGGGACATCCCTAGACATACCTTATAAATATCTCTAGGGATCTCACTAACGTTTTCGCATCCTAGTTTCCAAAGGTTGACTAAACCTTTCCTCTGATACCAACAGTAGAGACCCGAAGCCTGACTTACATGGACATTACATTACATTTGCGGAATACCTAGTACATATCAAAAACACACACACAAGGATCGTAATAGTTTAGTGTCTTTGGAAACTCGGAATATAATCTTCTAATCCTGGTGAAAGATCTTCAACATCTCATATAAATATCATCCTTTTTTTTATACCTAAAACCTTTCTTTATATCCTGGGGAAAAGAAAACATAAGAGGGTGAGCTCAAATGCTCAGTAAGGGTAAAAAAAAGAAATATCAATCACATCGTATACACAAGCACATAACTTTTGGAAATCTTAACCTGCAAAAGAGATCATAATTTCATAACATGGGATAAATCATGGCAGTGAAATGTAATCACAATAATCATAACTTAAAACATGAAACTTTGTGGCATACACACATAATCATAGAGAATCATTTCTTGTTAGTCAAGACTCATTTCCAAGACTATCTTAGTGGACAAAGTCCCTTTCTAAACCGAGTCACCCTCGTTCCAGTCCTGTTTTACTAAACCGGTATAACCTACCGTTACAGCCATGTCTATCTCATGAGATATAAAATCTTTACCCAATGCATTGGAGGGAGATATAGGTCCCACCCATCTCATAATGATACCATTCTTATGTGCGCCACAAAATCATAAATCATACATCATTTCATAACTCATGTAATACAAATGGGAATCTTAAACATCATGACATCATAAAACAATTCATACAAGATAAAGGAATTCATAAAAATAATTCCATCACAACATGATCAAATCAATGTAATAATAGGGATAAAAACAGAACCCTTTATAATCTTAGATGGAAAATAATTTTGATAAAACACTTGAACTCTATTCTTGAGGAAAATATCCTTTCTTCTTCAAAAACATTTTTCCTTTCTTAACATGTCGTAAAAAAAGAATTTGATTAAAAATAAACTTGAAAACTTGTAAAGGAATCTTCTTCGAAATAATGTTTTAAAAATCCATTCAGGCCGTATATGTTAAAAAAAACATTCTTCGCGTACTTTTGTCGGAAAAGTCAAAAAAGTACCTCGTACGAAAAACGACAAAAGATTCCTTTCATATCTTTTACTAAAAACTCACCGAAGGGTAAAATAGGATTAAAAAATTTGTCGGTGAATGTAAATAATATTACATATTGAGGAAACATTGATGTGGATGATAAAATACACCCCAGTAAATACCAAAGTATAAACAATCTCGGATAAAAATGAGATTGTGATATTTCCCTTACCTTAGGTCCGATTTGCTTTGTACGTGTCCGAAGCTCCTGTATAATGGTTTAAATAATGCTATTGACTTATTTCAGAATCATAAATATTGATATGATATCATATATGGTCATATTCGTAGCTTCTTATTAGTAATATTTCATTGTTACTTGTTACTCGGGTCTTTATTGCCTTTTGTTCTTATGCGTGTCTTGCCGAATAAATTCTTATTCTTCTTTTAAGGTTATAGATACCTTATATCCATAATGGTATTAGTGTAGCATATATCATATTTATTCATTCAATTCATTTATATAATTACTATGTAATGATGATCATGTAGAACGAGTCGCATCACATCGTGGAGACGGTATTCCGTACGTACGCACGCGCGATGATATTGTTCCCATGATCGTGGAATTGTATTTAAGTGTATTTATACTATTTCAGTATCAATATCACTTTATAATAATCATATATAGTTACTCATTACACCATTATACCCATCCTTGTAAGGTGATGGTGGAAAATAGATTACACCACGGTGTGGAGACGGTATTCCGTACGTACGCACGCGCGGTGATTTCATTTTTCCGTAGGATGGATAGAAGGTGAATTAGGGTTGTTTCATATTTATAATAACATATCAGTATGTAAGTGATACTGATGTTATTACTTTATCATGAAACAACTAAAGAATAAGAAGTTGAAGAAGAAAGAAATTGAAAAGATCGGTAATGGATATTACCTCTTCTTTGAAACGCCTCTTTGAATCCTCCACTTAGGGAACTAAGATTGGTCTTTGAAGAAGACCAAGACCTCTAGGATTATTCTAGGTAAGTGTAGAAGGTATTTTGGCAGGGGTTGGCCGAGCTTGAGTGCTCAAATTGGTGTGAGGAGGAGGGGGGGGAGGTGCCCTTTTATAAGGGAGGAGAGGGGCACCTTAGGAATATCTCTAAATATTATTTTATATTAAAATAAAAATCAGTTTATAATGGTTCCAAAGGGTCTTATTTCGAAGATAAAGTGGGTATGGGTCGAAATCCTATCAACCAATAGGATTTAGACAAGTTTAGGTTATTATTTTAACCTTATCAATTAGATTTAACTCTAAGTTAAATAATTTAACTTTTACCGTGTCTTTTTATTTTCTTACACTATATGGTTAATACACTTACTATGAATGCCAAACGAACCCCAAATTGTTTATTATTAATATATATATCCTTATCTAAGTCATTTGTCCAAACCTTAGATTTTTAGGAATAAAATAACAATTAATAATATAATATTTGATTTAAAAACTATTTGGTGACAATTTTGACACTATTTGATATATGATTTTTGTGAAAGTCATAACAGAATTATATGTTCGAACCAAGTTGATTAAATCAACACTAATATATCATAGTAACCTAGAAAATTAGTGGGATTCATAAAAAGTCTCAAATTACATTTATTTTGGTGTTTATAACATCAATTATGTCAATATTTCATTAATAAGATAATTACTGCATCATCATTGTGTCATAAATAAATTAAATTATTTAATGTCTAAAAATTATAAATAAAATACCATTATGTAGGAAATCGTTTTATCCTTATAATTAATATTTATAATCGAATTTATCTTATGTATAACCCCATATTAAAAATGATTTACTTATTAAACTTTGATTTTAACTATTTTAACCCTTCTTTAAATAAATTAATAATAAATGTCCTAATCTAATCCAAGTGGGCCTAAATGGTCATATTTTATTCCTAAGGTTGTTTTTGATCGAATTAAACTTATCCAATAGAATTAGGACATGTGTTTGGGTAATAGTAATATCATACTTACCCTTAGTTACCCTATTTACTATTAATCGCGGTAAAAAAAGTAAAAAGTTACTATTCACCAAAAAATTATTTTTATCTCATTGAACCACATTTTACTTACTGATATCAACCATTTCTGTCGGATTTTCGAAATTCCATTCACAGAAGCGGTAAAATTAAGTTTTATGCAAAATTCAGTTTTTAACCTACCACTTTGTGGTTTCACTATTCATCAAAAATTGAAGTTTTTCAGAAAAATGCCATAATTTCACCCTAAGCTATAATTGATATTCCGAATTCAAAAATTATTTCTATTTTAAAAAATTCCAAACATATAAGTTGCATTAATTAATTTTATAATTAATTTCCGCTGTCACAACAAATAGCGTGTTTTTAAGAGATAATAACTATCAAAAGATTAACACTTGTTTATGTCTAGTGTAAATGTGAAATTACATCCAATGACCAACATTGTATTGAATTGTAAAAATATATTCTAAATATAATTTAAAACCACTCAAATTAATAATTTATCACTATTAATTATTTCGATTAAAAAAGTTGTTTTTAATTAAAATTTAGTAATTTTCACTATTCATCAGAAAATGAAAGTTATCCGAAAAGTACCAAAATTTCACCCTAAGCTAATTTCGATATTACGAATCCAAAAATGATTTCCATTTTGAAAAATAAAATTTACAAAATTTCAAAAAGTGGTTATTACTATTCATAAAGGCTAGTTTTAATAATAGCATATTGTTGTTTAGTGAAACTCGTTATTGCGTACTACACACGCTATCGGGGAAGGTCGCGATTGCGTGTAATGCAAGGCAAGTCAAGGATGCGTGTTGTGCAAGATCCTTTTGGTGTAGTGTACAACACAAGACATTAATGAAATTAAAAAGAATATTTTTCATAATATTTCGGGGTGTTACAGTAGAGGAGTTAGAAGACATGCACTTAGATGCAGGAAAGGATGTTGTAATAGGTTGTCTATTTTATATGATAGTGCATTCAACTCTTATGTAGTAGGTGGAGGAGTCTTAGAGGGGATACTCTGAGGTAGAGGTGATGCATGATCACATTGACTAGGGTTGAACTCAGGAAGGATGGCTAGAAGATGGTTATAATTGGATGTTGTTCCATGAGATATTGTTTGTTCTAGTGGAAATGAGAAATGGAGTTCTTTGCGAGTTTCAGACCTCACCCTTGGTACACTCGGGAATTTATAAGTTGTATTGTGGTTTGAGGGAATAGTTTTCATTCCCAGGATAAAGTAGGAAGTGGAAAAGTTTGTGTAAAAGTGCTTATTTTTTAGTATGTGAGGACCGAATACCATGTTCATGGTGGTTTGTTTCATCCCTTATATGTCCCCAAGTGGAAGTGGGATTAAATCTCGATGGTTTTTGTCATATGGTTAACTAGGTTTCTGGGTGGCTTCAATGTTTTCTAGGATTTATTGGTTCATCAAACAAAATCAGCACACTTCGTGGCAATCAAGGAATCAGGAATAGTGGATGCCTTGGCATTGAGGTATTTTAACAAGGTGATGTGGATACATGGAGTTACGAGATCCATTATTACGGATCGGAATACACACATTACCTCATGAGTCTTGAGGGGATTTTAGCATGCTTTTGGAATTCAGTTACGCCTTATCACTTCCATCCAACCATAGAAATATGGGAAGATAGAGGATACCATTCATATATTAGAGGAAATGCTATGAGCATGCATCTTGGATTTTAGTGGGTCTTGGGTGTGACACATTCCCTTGGATGAGTTCTCATACAATAATATATATCAGATTTTTATTGGGATATCTCCATTTGAATCCTTGTTAGTAAGACCGAGTCATTCACCCCTGTGCTAGATAGAGGATGGGGAGACAGCTTTTCCTAATCCCATGGTAGTTAAGACCACGAAAGATTGGGTTTAGGTAGTTCATGAGAGGATGAAGGATGAACAAGTCTGGAATAAGTGATATATTGATCATAGGAGGAGGCCATTTGAGTTCAAGATTAGCAACCATGTGTTCTTGATGATTTCTCCTTGATGTGGGAAACAAAGGGTTGGCCTAGGGAATAAGTTTTCTCACAGGTCCATGATATCATTTGAGGTGTTGGGGTGAGTGGGTGACGTGGTGTACCAGTTGGCATTTCCACCACTATTGGAGAGGATCCATGACATCTTTCATGTCTCCATCCTTCATTGATATCTTAACGACGAATCCCATGTCATTGAATCTAGAGAGTTTTATATCTAGGAAGAAAAAATGTTCATAATGTGGCTAGTGGAGATACAAGATCATTGGGAGAAGATGAAACATGGATGTACAATTCCCTTGGTTTGTGTGTTGTGGAGGCATCATTTCCTCAAGGAGAGTACTTGGGAAATGAAAGGGAAAAGGTGTTCCCAGTACTTGGATTTGTTTTGAGTTTTTCATTGTTATGTGTTTCTTCATGATGTTATTATTGAACCTTGTTTTCTATAAGATGGGTTTATTCCTTGTTTTGTCGTGTGAGATGAAGTCCTGATATGTAGATATGGGAGGACTTGATTAATGATTCAGAAACATTAATTGAGATATGATTAAACATGACCGGGCGAGCCAGTAACACCCCGAGCTGATAGTATCTCGACATGGAGGAAGGGATTCTATGATTCGTGTCTATGGAATGTGTGGTTTTGGTGTTCATGTGTTATGTATTCTGGTCGGTTGGGGGTAGTAGATGTTTGAGGATGTGTTCATGGATATTGAGGGTTCACTCTACCTTTCTTACAACATATGGTGGTTTATCATTACATTTTGATGATGGTAATAGTGTTTCAAGGGCAACAAGAAGCCTGAGTTGCATCCTATTAGTTGGTTATTCAAACCACTATTTATTATTAGTTTGATTTAAAATTATCTACGGAGAGAATAGTGTGAGAGGTATCTGATGTAATTGCATGGACCCCTTAGGTTCATTAATTTTTCAAAATTAAATGTTGTAGGTGTTTTGTGAGGTGATGATGTCCCGGTTCAAGAGTTTTCCTATTTTCCTATTTTTCCATCAGTAAGTTAGGCATGAATAGGTAGCGTCAGTGTTTCAGGCATCAGTAGCTCATGTCGGTTTGTCATTTCGGTGGCTCAGCATCAGTAGATTTCCATTGGTGGATCAGTGTTGATAGCTCATGTTGGTGGGTTGCATTGGTGACTCACTATCGGTAGCTCACATTTGTAGTTCAGCATCAGTAGCCTAGTGCTAGTGGATCAGCACTGGTAGGTCATGTTTGTAAAGACCTGGAAATTTCATGGAATTTTTTTTCTTAAAATCGTTGGAATTTTATGAGTACGCAATTTCTGACGGCGCCTGATTCTAAGGCCTGGTTTTCCCAGAATCAATTTCTGAAGTTTTTTTCAGGTACGTTTAGTAAAGGTAAGAGTGGATTTTTCTATCATTTGAACTGGTGCTCAGAATTGAAATCTGAGGTCACTGATGAACTCGCGGTGTCAATATTCGTCTAAGGGAACCTTTACCGTAGTTGCATTTGTATAGGAGGAGATGTTTTATTTTGGAGTTTCTTAATAATTTAAATAATTTTTTGTGTTACAAAAATTATTTTATGTGGTGGTTATTTCCTCCATTGGGAAGTTAGAGTTGGGGCCCACACCCCACATAACTTCCCTTGGGAGGACCTAACTAAGGGTTGGGCCCAAACGAGCCCCTAACCTTTTAACTGTTTCTTTAACCCCCTTAAACCCTCTTTTAACCTATGGACATCCACTTAAATGTGGAGCCTCTCCATCTCCCTCCCATTAACGTTGCCAACAAAAATTCCTTAATTAATTCAATTTTCATTTTTAATTAATTTGAAATGCATGGAAAATTTATATTATGGGAGGTCCTTATTATTATATTTTCTTGGAAAATATTTGTGGGGGAATTTTTGGAGAACTAAGGAGAGGAGGAGGTTTGTTCATCCTTCGAGGAACGTGAAGAAGATGAAGAACATCGTTCTCTCCACGAAAAACATCATCCTTTCTTCTTCCTCTGCGTCAAGGGTGAATAAATCTTAGCGAGGAACGTTGACCACGCTTCCTTGTTGGACGCACCTCGGCGTCGACATCGAATCCCCTTTCAACGGCTCAACGATGTGCAACGTCATATTCAAGGTACGAGTTTTGTATAATTCTACATGAATAAATTATCTTGTTCATACTGAATCAGTTGGAATTTATTTGGACAACTACGACCACCTAATGCGGAGGGCGCATGCGGAACAGACACAACATGACGACCCTCAGATGTTAACTGATTTTATTCGTGATAGAGGCATGTTGGAAGAGGCGGCGACGGGGGAGGGCGGCGGCCGCATGTGGAAGAACTGCGGTCGACAACCACGGGCCGCTTGGCCGAAGAAGAACCGGCCTGATGTAGCCGTCTGGGCTAGTAAAACTGCGGTGCCCAATGGCGTCGTACTGTGGAGGACCACGGCCCGCGCTCCGCGGGTTTCTTCGGTGGGAGAACCGGCCGGCTCATCAGCCAGCCGGGTTGGAGGAGGTTGCGGCACCCGCTGGTTCCATGTTAGAGGACAGCGGCACGCCCATGCGGGCCGCTCACACTAGGAAGACCTGCTAGGTTTGGCCGGCTGGACAGGTGGGCGGCGCTGCCGGTTCGGGAAGTCGCCCCCCCCCCCCCACTCCATGTCCCTCGGCCAGCTGGCCGAGCTGCAGCCACCACCTGGTCGGGCCGTGCCTTGCTGGGTCGGGCCGCCTGCCACGGTCCAGACCGTGCCCCACTGGGCCAAGCCGTGCATTATGGGGTCGGGCCGACCCCTTAGCTGGGTCAGACCCGCCGAGCCAGGACGGGCCGACCCGCCATCCCACCGGGTTGACGGGTCAGGACCGTTTCTCTTAAATGCGAATAACTTCATGACCATGCGTCTGATCGAAGCATCATCTATGGCACGAGGTCCCTTAAGAAGATTCGGTCCTTTTGCGATAATCTAACTGAGTTTTGGAAAACTTTGGAAAATAGCCGGGTTTGGAACGACCGTAATTTCAACCGGGCCCACAGAATAGAAAAGTCAATAACACTCAGATAGGGCATCCTATTAACGCATCTTCTGTCACGTTGGGTTTATTTTGATGATTTAGAACTTTGGGATATATCAACTCTAGACGTCATGATAGTTGATTTATTGACCCCTTTACTTGAGGAGCGTACCCTCCTAGAATCAACCGTGCTGTGTGCGGGAACCCTAGAGCTGGCTGTGACTACGACAACAACTGTACTATAATCCTCCGTGGGTTCGGCAACAACGAAAACTTTACTAGAATCCTATGTGGGTTTGACAGCGATGGCTTCTATACTTGTATCCTGAGTGGGTCCAACAGAGTAGCTGGTCTAGTATCCTACGTGGGTCCGACAGCTTAGCTGGTCTAGTACCCTACGTGGGTCCGATAGCTTAGATGAATTAGTGATTACATCTGATCATCTATATCTCTATATGAAATATGTATACCTGTGTGAGATGAGTCTTGACATTTAATCATTATCATCGATGTGATTTGCTTTCTTCCTATGTGGAATGGGTTGTTCTTGGGATCGAGATTTGGAGCTGAACTGAGATTGATAACTTAGGCATATGTATGGGCATATACCTAAGTAGGGTTCATTGATACATCGTGGTTGTATCTTTCTTCTATTGGATTATTCTTTGTGGATTATGGGATACCATCGGAGGTCTCGAGGTCCCTACTGAGTATCTTATATTCACCCCTGCACGGGCTATGCACACACTACGTTGTCTTGGATGTAGACGACGGACAACATGGATCAAGGTAGAGACTGGTAGAGCTGGATGGTACCCAGAGGTGGATCACTTAGCGAGACGTACAGGGAGAAGATGGACGGACATGACGTGCAGAGGTTCCATCTACACACATCCTTTAGGTGGGATTCCCGGAGGATGACTCATTAGTGAATTTTTTACTTTTATGCAGTTTTACTAGCTTTTCAGTTGTATTGTACTTACTGTTGGGATTGTATTTCCAGCCCCCTTTCCTTTCAGCACTTACTTTTTGTATACAGTATTTATATTTTTTACTACTGTTGCGTACTATTTTTTGTTTGGTTACTTTCATAAAGGAAATTCCTTCCTAGCTTAAGTATTTATGCCTTCGGTGCTAGTCGTCAGCCCCTGGCCTATGGAAGGCGGGGTTGGGGTAGTCACGACACGGGCCCCAAGGATGGGTCCTGAAAAATTGGTATTAGAGGAGTTGGTTCTACCACAGAACTCTGGACTCTGATCATTCTTTTTTGTGAAGAATTAGTGTTAAGAGTATTGAGTGTGGTTTTTAGTCCAGGGAGTCCAGTGTTGGTGCGGCGGTCGATGTATCCATACACCAGGACCCTGACCTCTGATTTCCGACTCAGTGCATGAAAAAACATATTGCTTTTGTGTTTCCTTTTAAATTTTTTATTTGTGATTACTTTGTTTCAGCTCACCTGGTATAATGTTTGACCATGGTGCACCTGTTTCTTTTCATGATGGTCCCACGAAGGCAGCCAGCTAGGGTTCCGAGTTACGTACGAGATGGTATCCCACCGAGCAACGAGGCCTCAGTGTAGGGACCCATCACAGCGGAGGTACCAGCGGTACCACTACCCGCTGAGCTACCGATACCACCAGCTCCAACAGTAGAGAGTGCACGCTTCTTGAGTGAATTTCATGAGTTTCAGCGACAGAGGCCACCCAGGTTCCGCAGAGAGACGGACCCATAGGCAGTCGAGGATTGGCTGGAAGTTGTCGTTAGAGTTTTCATATTAGTAGGGACACCAGTTGATCTTATAGTGATCCTTTCTGCGAGTCTCCTCCATGCAGCGGAAGGTAGATGGTGGAACCTGATGCTCTAGGTGCATGACGAGGCATCTTTACATTGGACAAACTTTGAGAGTCTCTTCCGCTCAGAGTTTGTTCCAGCCACCCTTCATGCGGTGTGGATTTAGGAGTTACTTCATCTGTAGTAGGGCAGTATAACAGTAGCTCAGTACTCAGTGAGGTTCACTGATCTCTCGTGCTACTCCAGGGATATGGTACGGGACCCGTTCATCAGGGTCCGGACCATCGATCAGGGACTGAGGCATGAGATCAGGGCTTCAACGATTCTCCTTAGCATCCCAATGCAGGCGGGTGTGCTGGAGCGAGCCCTTCTAGTGGAGAGCTTCCTCACTGAGCAGTCTCCAGTAGCGATACCCACAACAGGGTGACACGTAGTAGAGTCTTCTGTAGCCGGCAGTAGACAGATGTCTCAGAGGTCCATGCGGACCAGGCCAGCTGGTCGGTGACCTTAGGATACAGGTTAGGTTGTGCGGGGAACACGAAACAGAGCTAGCTATATGAGGAGAAGGTAGTGCTATGCATGTGGCAGGCAGTGCCACATGGCTTGAGACTTCCCGACCCTCCATGCAGATGAGCAGAAGACAGTAGAGGGACATCCTAGGTAGAGTTATAGGATCGACCGTGGCAGTTCACAGGGAGCAGGTGGACGTGGCAGAGGAGCTGGCTGAACAGCGGGTGGTGGACAACGTTTCGAGGCTCTACCACAAGCACCACCAGGAGGACCACCTCGACCATAGAGAGCCGGTAGACATGGGCGGGCTCAGCTCTAGGAAGTCGAGGGCTATGACCACAGTGAACCTGAGATGATTCAAGGTACTATCTATGTCTACTCCACCCTTGCTGCGGTACTTATAGAAACCGATGCGAGTCATTCTTTTATTACCGTTGCCCTTGATCGGAGCTCGGATATTACAATGGAGCCATTGGATCAATCCTTATAGCTAGATAATCCTATGGGAGCAGACTCGATGATTACGCACTGATTCCATCAATGTGATCTTACTCTAGTAGGCGAGAGCTTCGGCTGGGATGTTCTTGTAGTGGCGTTGAGGCCTTACGACGTCATCTTGGGTATAGACTTGATATCTACAATTCATGCTCAGATCAACTGTATTAGGTGCAAGGTGTGGTGTATCCGCACAGATGGGAGCAGGTTCACCTTCACCAGTGAGAAGGGAGCCTTTGCAGCGCAGGATGGACTTACGTAGAGGAGAGGGCAACCGATCACACATTATTTGGCTATTCTCATCCTTGGAGTAGTTGATGTGTGGAGTCTTAGTATTCCTGTTGTGGTGGATCATTATGCGGATGTTTTTCCTGAAGACATTCCAAGACTACCTCCTCGTAGAGAGGTAGACTTCTACATAGACCTGTACCCCGATACAGCACCGATATCTACTCTAGAATATCGGATGGATCCCGCTGAGATTCGTGAGCTGCGGGTACAGCTGGAGGACTTATAGGGGAAGGGATTTATCTAACCCAGTGTTTCACCCTGGGCATCTCTGATTTTGTTCACCAAGAAGGCGGATGGGAGCTTGCGACTGTGTGTCGACTACTGTTGCCTAAATTAGGTGACCGTGAAGAAAAAGTACCCACTCTTGAGGATTGGCGACCTCTTTGATTAGCTCAAAAGAGCACAATGGTTATCGAAGATAGAACTCAGGTCAGGCTATCACCAGCTAAGAGTTCGAGATGAGGATGTGCAGAAGATAGGCTTTAGGTGTCGGTATGGCCACTATGTGTTCTTTGTTATACCCTTTGGTGTAACCAATGCACCATCAGTGTTCATGAGTCTCATGAACAGGATCTTCCAGCCTTACCTCGATCGATTTGTCATAGTTTTCATCGACAACATACTGATTTACTCGACTACTGAGGAGGAGCATGCCTACCACTTGCGGGTTGTACAGGATATACTCTAAGATCCCCAGCTTTATGGTAAGCTCTCGAAGATTCAGTTCTGGATTCGAGTGGTTCACTTCTTGGGACACGTCATCTCGGAGGTTGGAGTTGCAATGGATCCATCGAAGATCGAGGCAGTGCATGCTTGGGATCCACCCAGGAGCATGATGGAGATGCGGATTATCCTGGGTCTGGCTGGGTACTATCGGAGATTTATGCCAGACTTATCTAGAGTTGCAGCACCACTTTCAGCTTTGAAGAAGAAGGGGAACCCCTTCGTGTGGTAAGATAGATTTCAGCAGAGCTTTCAGGAGATGAGGTAGAGGTTGAACAGTGTTCCCATCTTGATGTTACCGGAGGAGGGCATTGGGTACATAGTTTACCGCGGTGCATCATGGACTAGACTCGGGTGTGTCCGGATGTAGGAGCAAGCAGTGATCACCTATGGTTTATGGTAGTTGAGGCACCACAAGCAGAACAACGCTACCCATGACCTGTAGTTAGAAGAAGTGGTCTTCGCCTTGATGATGTGTTGGCACTATCTGATGGGTGAGCGATTTACAGTCTACTCTGACCACAAGAGTCTCAGGTACATCTTCTCGCAGAAGGACCTGAACATGAGACTGTGGCGATGGCTCAAGTTCCTCCAGGACTATGACTTTAAGATATTCCATACTCTTGGTAAGGGGAACTTTGTAGCTGATGCTCTCTGCAGGAGATCGTGCATTCAACTGCTAGGAGAGGCAACATAGTAGCTAGCCACGTTGCAGATATCTTTTTTGGATATTGATGGAGTAGCCTTTCTTTAGTTTCTTACAGTCACTCCTCCACTTCTTAAGTGAGTCAGGGAGGCATGGCGTAGGGAAGCTAACTGTGAGACGAGACATGATTAGATATCCACAGGGCAGGTGCATGATAAATTTTATGAAGGATGGGAGAACTTCATCCTCTTTAGGGGATGTACCACGATACCAGTTGCACTACAAGAGGAGGTACCGAGGGATTTCCACACTTCCCCTCTAGTGGTACATCAAGGAGTGGTGAAGATTTATTAGGACCTCAGACGACAGCACTGGTGGAAAGGTATGAAGAAGGCAGTAGCAGTGTTCATTTCACGATGCCTCACTTGTCAGCAAGTGAAGGTGGAGCACCAGGTACCAGTAGGCTTGGTATAGCCCTTAGAGGTCCCAGAGTGGAAGTGGGTCGAGATATCCATGGATTTTGTGATGGGGATTCCACGTACATCCAGAGGGAACGACTCTATCTGGGTGATCGTAGAACGACTCACCATGTCGGCCCACTTCCTATCAATCAGAGAGTAGGGCTCAGTAGAGATCTTCGGACGCCACTACAATCGGGAGATCGTACTACTTCATGGTGTGTCATCGACTATCATCTCTGATCGAGATGCTCGTTTCACTTCCCGCCATTGGAAGGGATTACAGGAGGCTTTTGGGACGCAACTTCACTTGAGCACCACCTTCCATCCTCAAACAGACAGTCAGACTAATAGGACCATTCAAACTCTCTAGGACAAGCTCCATGCATGTGTCCTCAACTTTGGTCACATTTGGGAGGATCACCTACCCTTGGTGGAGTTTGTGTTCAACAACAGCTACCAATCCACCATTAGGATGGCCCATTACGAGGCATTGTACGACCGACCTTTTAGATCACCTCTGTTCTGTACTGACCCAGAGGCGTCAGCACTTGTAGGACCAGAGATGGTTCAGGCTATGATGGAGAAGGTGTAGATCATCCAGGAGTGGATGAAGACTACACATAGTAGATAGAAGTCCTATGATGATAAGAGACGGAGACCACTGGAGTTCAAGTATGGTGACGAAGTCTTCCTAGGGGTCTCACCTCGATGAGCTCTATAGAGATTTGGCCGGGGAGGCATGTTATCTCCACATTTCATCGGACCTTTCCAGGTCCTCAGTCGAGTAGGCGAGGTGGCTTACCGCCAGGCCCTTCCACCTCAGTTGCACCGAGTGCACGACGTCTTCCACGTATCTCAACTGAGGAGATATGTGCATGACCGGACCCACATCATCGACCATGGGGAGCTGGACATCGATGATGAGGAGACATTCACAGAGTTTCGGGTGGAGACCGATGATTGAAAGGAGTGGGTCCTACATGGACAGTCTATTCCTCTGGTGCACATTTTTTGGCAGCATGAGAACCTCTAGGAGAGAACTTGGGAGCGGGAGGCTCAGATGTGAGCTTAGTACCCACATTTGTTTCCCCAGTGTGTGTTATAGCTTTATGGGGACATAAATCCCTGAGGTGGGGTTAATTTAAAGACTCAATAAATTTGACGGAAAAGTTTTTCTTAAATTCCTTGGAATTTTATGAGTACGCAGTTTCTGACGGCGCCTGATTCTGAGACCCGGTGTGCCCGAAATCAATTTCTGAAGTTTTGTTCGGGTACCTTCAGTAAACCTACGAGCGGGTTTTTCTATCTTTAGAACTGGTGCTCAGAATTGAAATTTGAGGACACCAATGAACTCACAGTGTTAGTATTCATTTAAGGGGACCTTTACCGCAGTTGCTTTTGGATGGGAGGAGATGTTTTATTTTGGGCTTTCTTAATAATTTAAATAATTTGTTGTGTTTCAAAAATTATTTTATGTGGTGGTTATTTCCTCCAATGGGAAGTTGGTGGTGGGGCCCACACCCCACATAACTTCCCTTGGGAGGATCCAACTAAGGGTGGGGCCCAAAAGAGACCCTAACCATTCAACTCCTTCTTTAACCCCCTTAAACCCTCTTTTAACCTATGGACTTCCACTTAAATGTGCATCCTCTCCATCTCCATCCCATTAATGTTTCCAACACAAATTTCTTAATTAATTCAATTGTAAATTTGAATTAATTATAAATACATGGTAGTGTTATATTATGGAAGGGCCTAATTATTATATTTTCTTGGAAAATATTTTTGGGGGAATTTTGGGAGAACTATAGAGAGGACGAGGTTTGTTTATCCAGCGAGGAATGTGAAGAAGACGAAGAACGACATTCTCTCCATGAAGAAAATCATCCTTTCTTGTTCCTCCGCATCAAGGGTGAAGACATTTCCATGAGGAACGTTGAATACACTTCCTCCTCAGACACAACCTGACGTCGTCTTCGAATCCTCATTCCACTGCTCGCTGATGGGCAACATCATATTCGAGGTAGGGGTTTTGTATAATTCTATGTGAATAAATTATCTCGTTCATGTTGAATCCATTGGAATGTCTTCGACCAACTATTACCGCCTAACGCGGAGGACGCGGCCTGAACGGACACGGCCCGATGACCCTCCGATGTTTCCTGATTTTATTCATGATGGAGGGATGTTGGAAGAGGCTGCGACGAGCATAGGTGGCAGCTGCGAGACAACCACATGTGGAAGAACCGCGGCCCGCAATCGCGGGCCTCTATGCTGAAGAAGAACCACCCAGTCGTAGCCGGCCGAGTGGGTAGAACCATGGCACCCCATGGTGCCACGCTATGGAGGACCGAAGCCAGCACTCCGCGGGCCACTTTGGTAGGAGAACCGGCCAGCTCATCGACCATCCGGGTTGGAGGAGGCTACGGCACCAGCAGGTGGCGCGCGGGGAGGATAGTGGCCTGCCCATGCGGGCCACTTGCACCGGGAAGACCGGTCGGCTTTGACCGGCAGGACAGGAGGGTGGCACTGCCGATTTGGGAAGTCTCCCCCAGCTCCCCCCCACTCCATGTCGCTCCGCCAGCTATCTGAGCCACGACCAACAGCTGGCCGGGCCACGCCCTGCTGGGCCGGGCCACGCCAGCCGGGACAGGCCATGCCAGCCGGGCCGGGACGCGCCTGCCGGATCGGGCCACGCCCAGCCGCGGGCCGGGCCGCCCACCTTGGGCCGGACCATGCCCCACCAGGCCGGGCCATGCATTATCGGGCCGGGCTGACCCCTTAGTCGGGTCAGACCCGCCAAACCAGGACAGGCCGACTCGCCAGCCCACCGGGCTTGATGGGTCGGGACTGTTTCGCTTAAATGTGAATATCTTCACGACCGTGCATTCAATTGACGCGCCGTCTGTGTAAAGAGGTCCCTTATGACAAGGAATTCCTTTTGTGATACTCTAAGTGAGTTCTGGACTACTTAGGAAAATAGTCGGGTTTGGAATGAGCGTAATTTCAACTGGGCCCTTGGAACAGAGAAGCTAATAACTCTCAGACCAGGCGTCCTATTGACATGCCGTCTGTCGCGTTGGGTTTCTTTTTACGATACAGAACTTCGGGATACATCAAATATGGAATTCGTGATAGTTGATGTATCAACCCCTTTGCTCAAGGAGTGGACCCTCCTGGAATCGAGTGTGTTGTGTGCGGGAACCCTAGAGCTGACTGCGACTGCGACGACAAATGTACTGGAATCCTCTATGGGTTTGGCAGTGAGAAAAATTGTACTGGAATCCTACCTGGGATCGACAACGATGACTTCTATACTTGTATCCGAAGTGGGTCCGACAGAGTAGCTGGTTTATTATCCTATGTGGGTCCGACAACATAGCTGGTCTAGTATCCTATGTGGGTCCGACAACATAGATGAATCAGTGATTACATCTGATCATCTCAATCTCTATAGGAAATATGTATACCTATGTGAGATGAGTCTTGACATTAAATCTTTATCATTGATGTGATTGAATTTTTTCTTATGTGGATTGGGTTGTGCTTGGGCTCGAGAGTTGGAGCCGAACTGAGATTGATTACTTAGGTATATGTATGGGAATATACCTTAGTAGGGTTGGTTGATACTTCGTGGTTGTATATTTCTTCTGTTGGTTTATCATTTTTGGATTCTGGGATACCTTCGGGGATCTCGGGGTCCCTTCTGAGTATCTTATACCCACCCATGCACGGGATATGCCCGCACTACATTGTGTTGGATGTAGAAGACAGAGAACACTGATCCAGGTAGAGACTGGTAGAGCTGGATGGTACTCGGAGGTGGATCACTTGGCAAGATGTACATGGAGAAGATAGACAAAACCGAGGTGCTGAGGTGGCCATTTGTACCCACCCTTCAGGTGGGATTCCCAGAGGACGACTTAGTAGTGATTGTTTTAACTTTCTTCAGTTGTACTAGCTTTTCAGTTGTACTGTACTTACTGTTGGGCTTGTAATTTCGGCCCCCTTTCCTTTCAGTACTTACTTTTTGTATATAGTATTTACTTACTGTTTACTAATTTTTCATACTCTGTTGTGTTTGATTACATTCATAAAGGAAATGCCTTCCCAGCTTAGGGATTTACGCCTTTGGTGTTAGTCGCCAGCACATGGCCTATGGAAGGCAGGCTTGGGTAGTCACGACACGGGCCCCGAGGACTGGTCGTGACAATGTTAGTGGGACGTTTTGGTGACTCTTTTTCGGTAGCTCGTGTTGGTAGCTCAATATCAGTATATTATGGTCAGGGGCTCTACATCGGTAGTGCATATCAGTGGGGCATGTCGTTGACTTACTGTACATTGCTTGTGTCAGCAGCTTAGCATTGGTACCTCAATGTCGGTGACTCACCATTGGTGGGTCACGTTAGTGAGTCAGTCATCGGTAGGTCTCATCGATGACCCACTGTCAGTAGGTCACATAGATGGTCCACATAAATAGGTGGCATCGGTGAGTAATTTCATATTTTCCAATTTTTTCTAGTTTATTCCTATTGAGTATTCCTTTGAGGTTAAAAGAGTCAAATGCCATATTTAAGGTGTTTTCGGGCCATTTCATATAGTATCTATCTCCAAAAAACCAGAATCTTACTTTAACTCTGAAACTATGTGGTCCTGACCATGATCCGACTTTAATGGTCATTGATAATGTTTCCTTCCATTAATATAAGATCTGGATCTTCTAAGAAGATATCTTATATTACCTATGTGTTTCCAATTTTCTCTAGATAATGAGGTTCACAAAATAACTTCTTCCTCGAGTGAACATGAATTTATGATGAGACACCTGGGATTGAGTCTACGATGAGTTTCCTCCTTCTTGTTTTGCATCCTCTATTAGGTTCTAGGAGAATGTGTTGATCATATACTTCATGAGGTAGGGATTCATTCATCATTATTTATTTATCTTTCATGTGGGGTGGGTAATCTAATTTCACATTGTGTTTATTGTTGAATCATAGTGTTACAAAGATAACCTAACCTCTTACAAAGATAATCATCCTTGTTACGATAACATGTTTTGTTACATTAGTAATAAATTAGGTGTGGGAATGATGATGTTGATTATCATTCATTTTATTTTTTATCATTGATCCATGTTGTAAATTGTATCCCTATGAAAATAATGGTCGTTCGTAGAATCTGTTTGCACACCTGTATGCATTGTGAATATTGGTTGTTTTTCATTGTTAAAAGGATGAAATTAAGAAATTGAATAACCATGTACACAAAGTTAAATATATGGATTACCTATGACTGAACATGTTTTGTGATCACCCTTGAATTATCAAAGTGGAATTAAATAATGAGAGTTACTAAATCTGAATACACCATGTTTTTTGGTGTCGTTGTGTGCTGTGTATGGTTCTGTTTCACTTTGTGTTTTTTCTAGTCATGTAATGATGTAGATGGGAGTATTTTTGTGTGTATGGGGTGGTGAAGGTTGTGTAATGGAATCTCATACTGAGATATTGATTGATTATTGAATGTAAAAACCAGTTATGTAGTGGGACTACATCCAGGTGTGGTGTTGTCATACAGCGGGGTTTCTGATTGTGTTTGTGGTGAGGTGTGTAAGGGTTTTCTTATTGAGATGAAGGACAAGGAAGCTTTAATTTGGGGAATTATAATGGTAGCGGTTGTCTTGGGTTCTATGTGGGGATAAAGTGTTAAGTGGGTGTTTTATCGTAGTTTTCTTTCGTTAATTGGATTTGGCAGTTGTGGGTATGGTTTCTTCTACCATATAATGTGTGATGTGTTTAGTAGTTTCTTAGGTAGAGATATAACCAATACGTTTTGAAGGTTAAATAAAGAATGAATATTTCTCAAATGAATTGGATGGGGTTATGAATTAAGTCTATGGTTGGTTGTGTGGTTATGAATTTTAGGTGGTTTCAAGGGTCATTTTGTGTGTGCTGTATGTTAGTCTTGAAAACCCATAGGTTGGGATGAGTGTTTGGTACCTATATATATACTTTTAGTTCATTGTGATTTCTATATGAACCACACCCTAGTTAAGCACTATGTTCTAAACAAACCCATTATCATGGGGGAGGCTGTCTTTCCTAAGCATCCCAATGGTATGATGGATGTCCGATTATTGGATCTTCTTTGCTCACTCTTTTAGTCTTTGGTATCCCAATACTCTTCACGAAGGTGGTGGTACGGTTGTGAGGCCTAGGTGTCTCCAGGTGAGGAATTATTCCCAGGTGTCTTCGGGATGAGGTTATGGTTGTGTCCTAGGTGTTTTTTGGAAGGTTGTGGTTGTGGGCTAGGTGATTGCTAGATGAATGGTATGTGGACTAGGTGTGTTTGGGTAGGTTGTGATAGTGGAGCTTGTTGAAGTGCATGGTAGTTTCAGGATGCTCGTCGTTAGGGATGAGTAGTTTACTAGTGGGAAGTGGTGTGGGTTACTTGATTATCTATATGAGTACTATATTTTATTACCTCAATTGAATTATTTGGTGAGAGTGCCTTAGGTATGGTTAGGGTAGTTAGTATACCTTGTTATACTCTTTTGGTTTCTACTGTTTTCACACTTGGGGAATTACTATGTCTCCCAAACTTTTACAAGAGAGACATTTGATTCTCTTATTTATTATACTTGTATGCTCACCCTATATATATAATGCTTCCAAATCACCTAGGGAAATATGTGGACCATACTAAGACATTGGGGATAGTTTTCATTTGACACTTTACTTTTCTTTTGGTATTTACTTTGGAGAATCATTCTTTTGTAATAGTTACATTTTCAAAAGATTCATGTTGGATAGATCTCTATTTTCATATATATATATATATATATATATGTGTGTGTGTATTGGAGTTTTTTTGAGTTTGATATACCTTATCTCCCAATCTTGTTTCTATAAAATGGGTAATCCCTTCTATTTTGTGATATTAAATACTGATGGAGCCGATTGGCAAATAGGGACCTACTAAAGGTAGGAATCTAGGGTAATTATCTCTCTGTATACATTTCTAGCTCAAGAGTGGAATATTTGGAGGGAGGGGGTTGTAAAACATTAATTAACTTTTTTGTTTTAGGTGTTAAGACACTAAATTATCAGTGGATGTGGGATTTTAGAAATTCACATCATGATGCATCTTTTCACATTATGAATTCATTATTACCATCATGGTTTTAATTTTTCAATACACATACCAATTCTCACATTTCTCCACTCCTCTATTAATAACTATGTGATTTATTGCACTCTTTTAAGGCCCATTGATGACACATTATTTTGATTCAACCCTAGTCTTATAGAGGATGATTTATGGTGACATGAATATGTTTTTTCTTTACTAGTCGATTCCATTGTATTATGTTCTTATTTTTCTATGGGATATGGAAGATTTTTCTCTTTAAGGTTCATGAACATTATAATGAAACATGATAAATAGATATTGTTGGGTTGGGGTTTTATGGGATTTTTGTTCCCCATGGAATATGTTATTAGAGCAAGTTGCAATGTGTTTATATTTTCCTCAGAGAAAGTTATGATTTCCATATTGACAATGGTGACCTATGATGTGTCCTTTTAATATAGGTTTGAATTAAAAACTCATCAAATAATTTTTAAATGGATTTTATGAACAAAAATATGTATAATAATATTCAAAATTCTTGGATTGTTACTGTATAATATAAAAATATTTTTTAAAGAATTTTTTTATTCATACCAAAACATACATTAATTGATGGAATAATTCAATTACTATAAGATGTTAATTTAAGATTATTTTTACTCCATCACATGATTTATTAAAGAATAATGATTAAATAATAATCATGAAATATTTAAATAGATATGAAAATTTATCAAAAATAATGGATAACTAATTTTTTATCTTATAACAATCTAATTTTTAGTTTGAACATTGTAACTGAATGTGTTTATTATTAAATATTGATATTTACTAGACAGTTCTCAATATAAATGGAATTTTTTTGTTGTTGTATAGAAAATTTGAGTGCCTGAATTGAGGAAAAACATATTCCTAGATATTATTATATATAAAACCAATGATTGATGAGAAGAATAAATACATATCTACTTTGAATTGTGTAAAAATCAAAAATATTCTTGAATACTATTGAATTTATTATGGATAGCTATATAATCATATATAGACATATTCATGTGAAATACCTATGAAAAACAAACTATTTAATTCCAGATGAAATTAAAATGGTTCACTTTAAAATTCAAATTGATTAGGGTTGAGTGAGACCATTCTTGATTGTAGGAGACTTGGAAAACTCTATGATATTTTCTCAATCAATTTTAAAATTATCTATGTGTAAAAAAATTTAATACGTGTTTATGATAAATGGATTTAGATCCATCTCTTGATTTATTGGTAATCATGCATGGTTGGAGTGATGATGAGTATTGGGTGGGGATTTTTGTGTCTATGATGGTGGCACATGGTGCATATTATAAATATCGTGATTTCATGGGGAGATGGTTATATTGTTGATGGTTTCATGGGGATTTATATTTAAATATATAGGCATGTGATTACATGTATGATATTTCACATAGTGGTGTTGGACACTAATGTGGATTCCGGAATTTCAATTTTGGTATTTCTCATTAATTCTTATTTTTAGATTGATTATTCTGTGATGTTTAATTAACTTTTGTTATTTTTATGACTTTTTAATTAATTGTGGGATGTTATTTGATTATACACTCTACTAGTTTATCTTTTACATTTTGGATTAGGATTATCCCAAACACACTTTAAGGAAACATCTTGAGACCTACACTTCCAGATATAGAGCTAAGATGTGTTATGATTTATTTTAATAATATTTGAAATATGTAATGGATACTCATCTATTAAGTTTTGCTTATAGACGAATAGGTATAACCATTGAACATATTATATTTATAATAATTATATATCATATATCTAGATTCACAGATGATATATCCATATTTGAAACCATACACCATATATCATCTACTTTCTACTAACTAGTGATAAATATTTAGAAAATTTATATTAAGCCCAAAAATTTCTCAGTAAGTGGCTTTTGAAATAGTGATAAAAAATTTCTTCTAGTAATCTTTAAAATCAATTTTGAAAATAATAAAAGTTTTACTAAACATAACCATTTGATATAATAAATCTATATACCAATAATTAATAAATTATTTTTTTTAAAATTTATAGAAACAGTATATTTAAAAACATTCAATTAAAAACATAACATCGTTTGATTTAGATTTAGATTTGTCCTAAAATAATACAAAACATTTCTTTGAAATATAGAAAAATTATTGAAAATAATGATACATTGAAAGCATGCTAAAAACATGGTGTCACTTGGAGTATTAAAAATACCACATCAAAAAAATCAATTGAGGTAATTCGTTCACTCACAATTTTTTAATATCACAATCAATACTCATGTGATAATTTTTTTAAAAAAATATAAGAATCATACCTTTCTCATTCATGGACCATTAAAATAGCCTTTCTAAATATTATGAAATAATATTCATGCATGAAAATAAATCATATATCATAAGTCTCAAAAAAATTATCCTTTATTAAAAACATCATTATTTATCAATGATATGGGGAAATCTAAAATTTATTAACAATTATTTATAAAATTATAGTAATGATTAATTTAAATTTGGGGATACCTTTTTCTTGAAATTAATAAATCTCAATGACATCAATATTCCATGGAAATACATATAGTTATGAATATTAATTTTATATATATAATTAAATTTTTCACATAAGAAGATAACATTAAAATAATCATTGAATTTATAAAATTAATTTTCTTTCCATGAAATTATAAAAATATTAATATATGATTCACATATAATAATTATAAGATAGATTCCTTAAATAATAGTCAAATAATAATTGGTTATAATAAAAATAAACATTTTTTCTGATAACACTTATGAAATATAAATATGAGTCTCTAAAAAAATTTCTTATTAACAGATGTTTAAAAAAATATAGATAGAAGTCTTTGAAAATGAATCCTTTATAATAATAAAAATACTGAAAAAATAATTACCTTAAATAAAATACGACTCAAAATAAATATCGTAAAATGTTTTTATCCACTACAAGAGATTGGGGATGAATGTTTGGAATATAAGTGAATGATAACAAATGTTCTATGAGTTCAGGTTTTCCAATGAGTAAAGGTAATGTTTGAATTGATAGCAGTTTGAATAATGAAAATATATCAATTATATTTTTTTAGAGTTTATAATTTTCAAGGAATGTATTTTGAGGAAGAATGATGAAGATTCCAACATAGGAAAATTATGACTGATGATCATTATATATCAAGTGGGTATAACAATATTTATAACGATGAATAGAATCCAATTTATGATGTCAAAAGATTCATGGTGTTTTGGATTTCTATTGGGATTCTGAGAAAAATATGGATGAATATTCCATTATTTTTTATTACTGTAGATATATTTACATATATATCAACATTATGGTTGATATAACCTAAGGATGAATTGGTGAAATGGGGGGGCGTCTAATGAAACCGATGATGATCCTTAGTTAATAGTGATTATCTAATTTTCATAGATATATATATATTTAACATCATCATCACAACTGAGATAATTTTTAGAAGATAATTAAATGATTAATCAAGAAATTTATAAAACACCAGAACTAATATATGGTTCAAAATTATTGTTGTTATGTTTATAAATATTTATTTAACTCATTTATTTCAGACCTGGAAAGAATCATTAGAAAGGGAAATATTTCCATTGTTGTTAACTATGTTTTGCGACATACAAAATGTCCAACCATTTTATGATCCCATAGACTCTAACAACTAGAAGATGATAATATTTTTAGGGGTATATCAATACAGTTCATATATGTGTTTTGTATGTTAGGACATGATGATATGTGAATCATTCATAGAGGACTATGAAGAACATGGTGATGACAAATTTTTTTATAATACAGAGGAATTCAATGGATTTTTTGACTAGTTTGTTGATGTTGATCTGATTGAACAGTTCTTTTTATTTGTGGTTTTTTTATCTGGTTAATGGAAAACTTCATACTTAATCACTCATTTATGATTATAATGTGTTGAGTACACAATTATAATGTAATCACTATCATCTATGACTGGATCCATGGAACTGGGTTTAGCACATGGATAGACCCTCAACACACATAGATGGGTAATGATTCCCTCCCACACACTAGTGAACCATTGTACACACTTTGCAGGCATGTGTACTTACAATGAATAAACAATCCTATAAATAGGTTCTTAATTGATTATTTCCACCATGGGGGCAGTCTAGGCTACCTCCCACGCATAGTAGGGGTTTCACCCATAATATTTGACTGGGAAACCCCCGCTAGCATGCTAGGTTGACAATTTCTTTTTAATATCCAATTGAAATTTTAATTATGGTAATTCTAAAATATAAACTGTACTGATATAATAATTTGAGAATATGTATATATTTATTTATTCTATCTAAAAAATTTATTCTCAAAATAATTATGTTACATATATTTCTTTTAACAATTTTAACATTAAACATGAAGAAAAAATATATTATTGTTAAATATTACGACTAAGACATAAAAAAAATAAATTTTTAAATAACATTAAAAAATTTCAATTTCTACCATGTCATATAAATATTTTTATTTAAATCAAATCATGTATCCAAAATATGTGACTTATTTATTTATATTATTCATAAATTCATTAAAATTATGTGGTGTCACATTATACCCCTGATAGATGGATTTCACCCCACCAGTTCAATTATATATACATACACCCTAAATCTTTGTTACCAATATTCAATGTAGAAATTTATCATACCTATTAAAAAAATATCATTGTTTTTATTAAGAACAAAAAATCTTATTTAAAAATTATCATTAATTAATTGAATAATTTATCGATGTATCCACCTATTTAGATTGTTTGTTGTTTAAAAAGATATTCAGCCCATGAATTCCAACAATTTTTTAGTACTCATTCGAATTCCATATAATCATTCATCCAGAATCGAGTAATAAATATCCGTTTTAATGATGGTATAAACAAAATTATTTGGAAAAGTATTTTTTGTTGATATATAATTTCAAAACATATGATAAAAAATTATCTTAATAAAATAACTTGATTGGGTATTTTTTTGAAACATTCAACTAAGGGTTATTCCATAATACTAAGAGTATTTTAAAAAAGAATATATGTTGTTATTGAATACATATTGGCTTACCAAGTGTCCCCTTATTATATAGCTATTATAAAATAATAGTGTTATTCAAGATATAATGACAAGGAGAAATATTTGAAAATCCATTGACTGTATCTCCCCTTTTCTGACTAGTGAAAAAGATAGGAATTTAGGATTCGATGTAAAAGAATCCATGAACGATGGTAATATACAGGTATATTAGTGGTTTTTGGAATTTTAGACAACTCATGAAGGAGGGTTTGATGTTTGAAAAAGCATTGAAATAATATGATCTTTATTTTTAAATAATGATTGGAAGAATTTCATTCAATTGAGGTAGAAAAGTTTTTTGTGACCCTCCCCCTTACAATTTGTAGTTGATTTACTTAGTTTGGAAAAGTGACAAAACATGGATTTTACTAGATAGAAAAATAAATTATAACAAATCTAATTAGTAATAAAACATCCTACTCTACATTCTTATCTGAAACATTACTTTGACTAAAATTCAACAAACCAAGACTCACAGTTTTATATCAAGTTGATAAAAGTTGATTTGTATTTTTTTCAAAATAACTATAACATCAACAAAGTAAGGATCTATTTGATTTATGATTTGGATGATTAGATATAAACATACAATATATTAGAGTTATAAATATAGTTAAACATATATATAGAATCACTTCAGCATGATCAATGATTAAATCTGAAAACCACCAAATATCTACTCATCACCCGTCCGATGAAAATCATATGGAAAATATGGGGTGAGAGAAAAACTATCTCAGTAATGGGGTTTTTAAATAGTGATAAAACATTTTATTCTAAGATGTATTGCAATAAACATTGAAAATAAGACCATTTATATCAAAAATAATAATTATATATTACAAATAAATATTCAAAAAATTAACAAATTATTATTTTCCAAATTCATATAATAAATTATTTTCAAAACCATCCAATGAAAACAATATATTTTTTGATTAAAATATAATTTTGACAAGAATATTATAAAAATACTTTGACAATAATGTACCTTAATGTAATATAATGACACTTGTAAAACATGATAAATTTATGGGGTCACTACCAGTATTATATATATATATTTTAGGAAAAAAAGTCCCCTTTTAGGAAATTGGTTCACTCCACATTCCTCATTATTCCAAATAATAAATATGTACCAAAATTCTAAGAAAATCAATTTTAGGTTGCCTTTATTTATCATTTATAGACCATTATAATATCCTATATTAATAATTAAAAATATTTTCATAGTAGAGAATAATTTCATATATATTAGATTTCAAAAAAATTTCTTTCAAGGAAACAACATTTTCTCATGAAAATTAGTAGAAATATAAAATTTATATACAATATCTAAATATAAATCCTATAATAATATTTATAATTTTTTTCAATACTATGAAATTTCAGGTACCAAGAAAATTCCTCGACCTAAAAATTTATTAAATAAAATAAAAGCATTAGTAGTGAGAATCATGTGGCACATGAATTTCCTCCAATACATGATGTTCGAAAAGTCACCAACCAAAACAAAAGACATGAATAATGACATAAAATACCACTAAAATGAGTCCTAAGAGACCAACCATGGTTCCATTAAATTAGATCTGCCTCTGCCTTCTCAATCATCACATAATAGATCCACCCATATTCGGGCCACTGATCCATATGAAAACCCCACGCAGATGCGGCCATCACCCCATCCCGAGGTTGTTCCATCATGTATCTACCACAACTGCTCCTCTAAAGTCATCGAGAAAGAATAGATCATCTGCTCCCTTTCAATCCCAAAGACATCGTGCATCTCAAGGCCACATGCTCTCTTTGTCAAAATGCATCCTGATGTCTTCATATTTATCACGTAATCGCCGAACTCTCAAAGATCACAAGCCAACATCATCCCTGCCAATGGGCGGGTGCCTTGAAACTGAATCGTTCCCATCCGGACCTCAATCATCGCATCCTCCAGACATGTCATGAACACATCCTGACCTTTATCACTACTATAATCGACTGTGAAGGGCCATAACATGAAGGAGGAAGAGAGAAGTCACCCTGCTGCTGAGTTCACTATCGCTGCTAGAAAACCCTACCAGCGACCGCTTCGAACCACCATCACTAGCACTAAGCATCGCCGCCTGGGTCCCAAAAAGGAACATCCCAAAAATTTTGCCTGCAAATCTAGTTCAACGCAAAAAACTGTCCTACAGCATAAGAGGGGCATCGTCTATACCCACCACTTAGATGTCGTCATCCGACCTGTGTTTACTTCGCCACTTAGATGACATACCTTGCTGCCAAAAACGATCGGACGCTGCCCCCGAGATGAAATCCCCAGCATGGATCCCAACTCCTATGCCGGACCAATACAAGAACTCATTACATTATCCAGCCTCCATTGAGCATCCCATATTTTCCACAATGGACCTGCTCTTCACATCGTCCTTGGTCGACACCAGACCTCTTTGAGCCAAACCGTCAGCGCCTACATCCCATGACTGCTTCTCTATACCATCGAGAAAAGCTTGGCCTCTCCACCACATCAGCCACTGGGATCCCATGACCCTCATGACCATCAACACCTTACAAATTAGGGTTAAAAACCCTTAAACACACTATGGCCATTATGAATCCAAGCTAGTCAAACTTGAGAGTCTACTTAGACTCGTTCGAGCCCAGCAATCTCGACTCGTAGACTCGACTCGTACACACGTAAGAGTCTACTTCAACCCGATCCAACGTCATCATTTGAAACTCTCTTTTAGCAAGAAGGTTATCAAGGAAAGTTGCAATAGACAAACCGGATTCAATCATACTCGAGCAACATCATAATCCATTAAAGCAATTGAATAAAAAACAATTGGGCCTCATGCATCTCCAATTTTGGAGAAAAAATGTCCAAAAGCAAACAAACCCAAAAACAATTTACACCAAATTTGTATTTACATCACAAAGGAAACAAATGCAAAAAACACAAAATGAAAAATTACATCAAATCCATATTTCCTAAAAAACTGAAGTGAACATTTACTAAATCGCAAAAGGAATCAAATCCAAAAAAATTACAGCAATTCACAATAGGCCAACACACCAATTACATATAAAATGAAAAAAAAATCAAATTTGAATAGAACAACATTTCATATCAATTCAGGCATAGAACAATTCATATTAAAATAATAAGCAATAAATAAAAAAAATTCAAGCAGTAGTTCACTTTAATTGAATTCTAAAACCGCAAAAATAATCCTATAGAGAGGAAATTGAGACCTGATCCCAAAACTCAAGCACCTTGTTATGTCCCGGAAGACTCAATTACAGCAAAACACACATTGATATTTTTCGGCGTAAAGGAGGGAGAGGCGATGCGGCACAGGGGAGGAAATAAGAAATCTCAGGCACCCTGTCCCGCTCCCAAGAAATCACCAAAACATACCTCACTATTTGTTGAAGGATCGGTAGATGCAGGGGAAGGATAGGCGAAAAATAAAAAATCCCAAGCAATAGCTGCTCCCGATCCCAAGAAATCACCCTCACTATTTGTGTGGTGTGTGTGAGGCATCGTCGGTCGAAGGAGCAGAACAATCAATTCTTACCCTCCATCCATCTTCAGTATTTTATTTCAGTTGGGAAGGCAGAAACTTTCTTCTGGATGGAGCAGAACACAACCACAGAGCAGTACGGGTCGATGAAGAAGAACACCATAGGTGTGGGAGGCAGTGCGGAGCGGAGGAAATTCGAACCCTAGGCAGGTGCGATGCGAGGGCTGTTTCCTTAAAAATCAACTCCGGATTTAAGATTAAAAAAATCACTCATTAGATTCTGCGAGTGCGTACGAGTCTAACGAGTTTATTCCGAATCTAGTTTTTGGGGGACGATTTTGCTCAAAATCGAATCCGCAGGCGAGTTGAAACGAAGATGGTGACTAAACCCGTAAACTCGTCCGATTCTACGGGTTAAATCGCGATTTTAACTACCTTGCATGCATCACCATAATCACCCCATTGGCAAGTTTAATTCGATCCTAATTTCCATAAAATTCATGAACCGATAAATGAGGAGATTGATGCCCATGATAGAAAACTCCAAACATCTCATAATGTCCAACAACTTCTTCCTCATCCACTTATCTTGAGCTTAGGAGTAGCAGATTGGAATTTCAATCATTCAATTTTAAAGATATGAACTCTCCATTGATGAGAGAGGAGCTCACTATCAGGAAATATCCAAATCCATATTTTTGTATTTTCAAATGACACTTAGGAAAGTGTGAACCCGAATACAACCACATGATACCACATATTCCACACCCACAAAATACCACAACAAACACTCTCAAAGACCACTGTTCAGAATTCAAAATTTAAAAAACTAAAACAACCGCCATCCATCACCTCGTCCCGTGAGTCGCACGCCCCCTAAGATCCACGACCCGTCAACCATCACCCTCCACCCGAGAAAACAGCCCTCGGGCACCTCGCCACCATCGAATACCTCTCTTCCATCATCGCCTCACCGGCTTCAATCGCATCAACGCCAACCACCTTCTCCATCTCGTCGGAGCTGAACAAAACCATGCCGTCGACGGTCGAAATGTCATCACTGCTCTCTTCCCGACATTGCGCATCCAGACTCAGAGCCCAGAGGAAGAGACTGGAACCACCAGAGACCATCAAAGACCATCGAACCACTAAAAACCTTTGTCGTCGTCTGCCAATCATAACTGAAATCCCAAAGCCTTAATGAACCACCGCTCCAGATCTTTGAGCGACTGTGGACTCCGAATCACCAGCATCAACGAAGCAGCAATAAACCAGTAGACGATTGAACAGAAAACAAGACAAATTCGGTAGCGTTAGGAAACTCATCGACCGCTAATCCTCATAACCCAAATCCACATCGTTACCACTTCTCCTGCTCCGACCAGGAGAGGCTTAGAGGAACTTGATGCTAGAGCAAGGATTGAGCAGTCGAGGGCTAGTAAGCAGGATCCAAACCGAAAATTACCCACCAGTAGGCTTTGAAACACCAGAACGCCGGAAAGCAGAACCACCGTCGCGCAACGCAAGTCAAGGAGGTCCCCAGAGAAGATTCCTCCACATCATATCAACACAAAAAACCAGAAACGGGGAGAACATGTGAGCAACAACCAACAAATCCAAACACAAACCAGCACAAAGATCCTGTCGCTGCCTTCAAAAACTCAGATACCACGGCGGACCACCTAGCGAACACACCGACGATGAGGTTGCAACCCTCAATCGCGGAAACTGGAAACCGACCACGGAGCCAACATCGTGCCGCCGAATGAAGGCCTATCCAGTGAAGGGGAGTGAGGCGAAAGGCAAACCAGAATCGATGAGGAAAGCCGATGAAGACGGTACCACGAGGACACACGACATCACCACGAGAGAGAGAGATGCCGCAAGCCCACCGATCATCGCCGAGGTGGTGAGCCGAGCCGATCCGAGGCGAGGGTCGACGGCGACAGGGAGAGAGACCTGTTGGGGCCACTCCCAAATTTGAGAGGATTCAGTGGTGGAGAGTCTTCCGGCGGCAACAACTCCTGCAGTAGCATTCAAAGGTTGGCAGCCGACACGGGTGAGCAGGCGACGGGAGGACTTATCAAGGGTAGCTGAACCACCCCACCAATCGGAGAAGATATGGGTTTTCCTCTGTCTATTTAAATGGGTTGTATTACCATTGTTTGTGGGAGAAGAGGTGGTGTGTGTTTTGATCCTCTGACGAGACCGGAGAGATAATATAGAGAGGTCATGTTTCTCCCGTGGATGTAGTCAACTCGCCGAACCACGTTAAAAATTCCCGTGTTGCTCCGTTTGATCCTCGTTCTGTGTGTTTGAGGTACCACGCACCTCCGCTGCGCCCCAACAAGTGGTATCAGAGGCGAGTCGGAGCGAACGGAGGTGAACCGACGGGACAACGGCAAATTTTCCGGTGGCCGGAAAATTGAAAGTGGTCGGAAAATTTTTCCGAGGGCAGATTCGGGAAGAGGGCGGCGAGACGATTCGAACGGAGCAAACGGTGAGAAAAACGGAGTTAAAACGAAGTAGATATGGCCGGTCAAAGTTCGGTCAAACATGTGGGTGAACAGTAACCCCGTGCGGGAGAAGACGGTACTGCTCACGCCGCCGGCGACAATTCCGGCGAGATTCCGGCAAGAGCTCCGGCATGCCACGTCAGCGACACGTCAGCGCCACGTCAGCGAGCGATCTGGATCGTTGAACATGTTTTGACCATATCTCGGTCAATTGGTGTCCGATTTCGGCGATCCAGGAGTCGATTCCGACTATTTCGACCGTTCTGGATACATCCGTATGGTTAGTTTTTGAAAATTCGCACTCTATACGGTGGTGATTAAAGGGTGTGACATCGATGGTGGTGATCGCGTTTTGCGACGACGACGATGGCTGGTGGCGGAGCACTACCAAAATTTGACATCGAGAAGTTCGATGGTCGAAACAATTTCGGCTTGTGGCATTGCACAGTGAAGGATATTTTGGTGTAGCAGGGCCTGATCAGACCGTTGATCGGAGAAAAGCCCGACACAACCAGTGCCAATGATTGGGAAGATCTCGAGATGCGGGTCGTCAGCACAATTTGGCTATGTCTGGAGAATGAGGTAAAGTATTCGGTGCTGGATGAGTCATCACCGAAGGAGATCTGGAAGAAGTTGGAGCAGCGGTATATGGCGAAGTCGCTCACCAACAAGTTGTTCCTAAAGAAGAAATTGTACCGATTGCGCATGGACGAGGGAGCGAATTTGTTGGATCATACCAATGAATTCAACAAGATACTGACGCAGTTATTGGGGCTCGGTGTGAAGGTTGGAGAGGAAGACAAAGCACTTTTGCTTTTGTCATCACTACCAAGCTCATTTGATGGGCTTGTGACTGCATTGCCCGTGGGGAAACAGACATTGAAGCTGGATGATGTGATGGCGTCGCTTCAAGATTCGGAAGCATTTCTAAGACCCATGACGCATTCAGGTGATCAAATCATGGCGATGCGAGATGATCAACGTGGGAGGAGCCGACATCGACAGTCAAGAGGTAAATAATGGCGGCCAAAATCCAGGGGACGTGATTCGAGTGAAATCACGTGTTTCTGGTGCGAGAAGAAGGGTCACTATAAAAGTGACTGCCCAGAGCGCAAACGGAACGTTGCTGGGAAGAAGAAAGTTGAAGAGGAGGATGTGAACATCACAGGGTTATATGCAGATGATGAAATCTGCGTGACAATGGGAAGCGTGCACTCAGATGAGCGAGTTGAACGGGAAGAAGTGCAGTGTCATTACTGCAAAAGATATGGGCACATGAAGCGGGAATGTCTTTTTCTGAGAAGGAAGAACGAGCGGGCTCAAAATCCAAAAGAAGACGGATGGGTTCTGGATTCGGGGAGCTCGACACACATATGTACGACGAGAGGTACATTTGATAATTTTCAGCAGGTGCTAGACTCGGTGAGAATTGGTGATGGGTCAACATGCGAGGTTCAAGGAGTCTGGACGGTGAAATTGAAGACGCCCGATGGAGGAGTTCGTAAACTGGGTGACGTGAAATTTGTTCCGAGGATGAGGCGGAACTTGATATCATTGAGTAGGCTCGATGCGAGAGGGTTCAAGATTTCCATAGCAGGTGGAGCGTTGGAAGTCTCACGTGGGGATGCAGCGATATTTACTGGGAAGGAGTCTCAAGGGTTGTATCATTTGATGGGGACCACAGTCAGCCTGAGCTCGAGTGAAGATGGTAGAAGTGCCATGTCGTCTGGCGTGAAGAAGCGTGTTCGTTTTGCTGATGAAGTTTTCGACACCTGCAAGGAGACAGCAGGTTAATCTTCTACCCCAAATTGGTCGTGAGGGGGAGATTTGTTGGGGCCACTCCCAAATTTGAGAGGATTCAGTGGCGGAGAGTCTTCCGGCGGCAACAACTCCTGCAGTAGCATTCAAAGGTTGGCAGCTGACGCGGGTGAGCAGGCGACGGGAGGACATATCAAGGGTAGCTGAACCACCCCACCAACCGGAGAAGATATGGGTTTTCCTCTGTCTATTTAAATGGGTTGTATTACCATTATTTGTGGTAGAAGAGGTGGTGTGTGTTGTGATCCTCCGACGAGACCGGAGAGATAATATAGAGAGGTCATGTTTCTCCCGTGGATGTAGTCAACTCGCCGAACCACGTTAAAAATTCCCGTGTTGCTCCGTTTGATCCTCGTTCTGTGTGTTTGAGGTACCACGCACCTCCGCTGCGCCCCAACAAGACCTAGGGTTAGCGTCCCTTACGGGCTCATCCTCAAAATAATTACAACTACAGTTCATGGTTATACATGTAATCATGAATGATAATTTTATATATTAATTGAAATTTTAATCATAAAATTATAACATTAAAGTCTTCATTGAAATTATAATATAAAATTTATTTTTCTATAAATATATAAATATTAAAATTGGAATTTCATATTAGAGTTCAAAATCAATTATTTAATACAAAGAGGGTATAATAAAATTAAAATTTTTAAGGACGACTATAATACATAAATAGTTTTTTTTACAATTAAAATTCTTTAAATTTGTTTTGAAAATAAATATTCAGATAAATTTTTAAGAAAAATGCTACCCTATATAGTAATAAAATATTATTTGAATGAAGTATTTCTCTAACATGAAATTTAAAACAATATTGAGCTATAATAATGATACTCTCCACTACCGATTCTGATAAATGAATGTTTGATTCTTGAGAGAATGATAGAACTTGGGTTGTATGGATTAAGGTCTTCTAATGAGTGAAGATAAATCCTATATTTATTTAATTTTAATACATTTTTTTAAAATTTCATGAATATTTTAAGAGTATATAATATTTTAGGGAGGAAGTTTCATGTAATTAGTTGAAGGTAACATACATACGTAATGATTACTGGGTATATTTAGAAATATATATGGTATACAAGTATTTTCAATAATTAATGAAATCCTATTTATGAGGCTCAATCACTGTGGTGTCCGATTTTACTTCTTTCTTGAAGAGAAAGATTGATATGAATTCTAAATATATTGATTTTTATAGTTATGTGAACATATACATATACATATATATCATTATTATGGATGATATAACATGACAAGGAAGTGAAAAAATAGGGGATTGAAACTAACCAATGAAGACCCTTAGTTAGAAATGATTTTTTATTCTTATAATATATATATATATATATATATATTTACCATCATCATTGAGCAAATATACTATGAATAATAAAATAAAATGATGATTATAGAATGTTAAACTACACTATAGTCGATTTATGGATTAAAATTTTGATTTTTGGGTTATAAATATTCATTCAACATGTTTATTTAATCATCACATAGAGTCCACGAAAAGGAAAAGGTATCTATTTTCTATCATTCTAGATATGGGCCTTTTAATTTTGATGCCACTTTGATGTTCATGGTAATTTTTTCTAAGGATGATAATAATAGTGGGTTAGGTCATATCGGGCTGGGCGAGCAATGGGTTATATCGTTTTCGTGAGGATGACGTCGTCATTGGATGTATATGTCGATGATGAATGCAATGCGGGGTCTTAAGATATGCATAGGGAGAGAGTTGAGGTATTTGATGGCCAGCCTACTGAATTTTATTCCATCAAATGAAGTTCCATTTAGGTGTATAGTTTTATGTGGGTAAATAGTAACTTGTGTTTAACATTCCATGTTCAATATTCAAGGTGTCGAGATTTGGCATATAGTATCAGTGTTTTCATCATTAGATCAAGCCTTGGAGCTGTGGTTAGTACCCATAGATACCCATTATTTATATACGTTGGGAAATATACCCACTCACGTATATTTAATGACAATGTAAGCTCTTTGGAGGAGCTATGTTCAATCTCCATGAAAAAATTATCATGTATGTAGGGCCTCACACCATCCAATTACTACATAAGCAAGCCCAGATACCTCAAATGAATGGTTTATATTTTTCTAAAAATCCATGGTTGAGATAACCTATCTTTCTTTCATAGATGGATTTTTTTTACTTTTTACATCCATAATATATTTTACAAAAGATAATTTTAAAATATAAATAATATTGATATACAATTATGATCATAAAAATAAATTTATTTAAACCTTATAATAATTTATTTCTCATTATTATTATGTTATGTAAAGACCCGTAAATTTCAAGGAAATTTTTTTCTTAATTTTCTTTGGAATTTTACAAGAGCGCAGTTTCTGACGGCACCAGATTCCGAGGCCCGGTGTGCCCGGAATCATTTTTCGAAGTTTGGCTCGGGTACGTTCAGTGAACGGACAAGCGGGTTTTTCTAACTTTTGAACCGGTGCCCGGAATCGAATTCTGAGGGCACCGATGAAATCGCAGCGCCGGTATTCCCTTAGAAACGCCTCTTCCGGAGTTGCGTTTGCTCGGGTGTGGTTTTTAATTTTCGGGCTTAAAGTTAAGAAATAAAATAATTTTGCGACAACTTTATTTTATTTCACTTAAGCCACTTGGAAGCCACTTGAAGCCACTTAAAGACGGCTTAAACTGAGTTGATCGGGATAGGATGCTATCCAGAAATATCCTAACCCCTTGGTAGGATATTTGTGAGGTGGGGCCCGCACGAGCCCCGCCGTTTCTTTCCGCTAAGTAACGCACCCGCAAAAACCCGTCATTATGAAATTCAACTGACGCGTTTTCTTAAATTCTTAACAGACCATTTAATTGGGCGGTTTATTTCGTAAATTAAATGAGCTGTTTCTTTCGTTGAATTAATTCAACGAATTGATGGGTCGTTACTTACCCCTTTTTGTGTGTTGGCATAATAATAAAATAAGACCAACCTATATTTTGGAGGATTACTCGTTGAGAGAGGACCCTTGAACCTTCATCCTCCTCCGCGAAGAACACGAAGAACGCCGAACCCAGAAATCAACGACGCGACGCCGTGATCCGCGACACCGACGTTCCCTTCCTACAATGTTCTTCTGCGATGACTCTTCCTCCGCGACGGATCTTCGATCGGCTGCTTGAGGTAAGAGTCTTGGACTTTCCTTTTAATATCCTTCGTGGTTCTTTACCAAAACACGGATTTAATTAATTAAATTAAATATGCTATTTCATGGTCCGTTGTGTTCGCCGACTCAACGCCGTGTTCCATGACGACGTGACGCCCTTCCGCGACGCCGCGACGATCTCCACCTCTCGCGACGAGCAATTCCGCGAAGAACGCTCACGCGCGATGACTACGAGGTAGAGAATTATTTTGGAATTACCCCCCTTTTTTTATATATTCCCATAAATGTTTCTTTAAAAAGTTAAAGAACTGGTTTTGTGAACAATTTTAAATTTATTAAAATTGTTGTTTCCGTTCAAATGAGGAACCCGTTTTATGAAACAATTTTATTTCATTAAAAATTGTTTCGGATATGCGTTCATGTGTTGAACTTTAATTCCTCCCGTTGTTTATCTCTAACGCGGAGGGTGCGGGCCAAACGAACACGGCCCGGTGACCCTCCGCCATTCTTCGTTTTTGTGCGGATTTGACGGGCGACGACGGAACGCGCCGCAACGGATGTTTGAAGATCCCGCAGTGAAGAACGGAACCTGGGAGGAGCAACGGCGTAGACGAGAAGAAAATCGGGCCACCGGAGCGACTCCGGCGGCCTGCGGAAGCCGGCGGTGGCGCCCGGCGCGCCGCCGGATGAGACCGCCGCGGCACCGGCCGCAGCGGCGGCGCTCGCGGGACGCGGCTGAAGCCGCGTCCGGCGCCAGGGAGACACCCCGCGGGTGTCACGCGGGGGCGGCGGCTCCCCCCCCGCGTCACCCGGGACGCGGCTTCAACCGCGTCCGGTTGTCTGACCGACACCCCCCGGGTGCCGCGGGGGTGTCACGTGGGGCGGCGGCTCCCCCCGCGTCGGCCGCTCGGTCGCTCGGCCGAGCCGAACCGGGCCGGCCGAGCCAGACCGGTCGGACCGGGTCGGACCGGGTCAGACCGGGTTCAGCCGACCCAGGGGGGTCGGGTCGGGTCGGCTCGGGCCCGGACCCCCCCGTCTTCGGACGGTTTTCATTCAATTGGCCGTATCTTGAGCTACGGGCCTCCAAACGACCCGCCGTCAGCGGAAACACGATCCTTGGACCGAGACGGTCGTTTCAGTATATTTCACTCAAGGTTTCGGAATACTTTGGGTTCGGCCGGGTTGGTTCGTACACGAAACCAACCGGGCCCTCGGAGCGGAAACGCTCATATCCTAAGCTACAGACGTCCGATTGACGTGCCGTCAGCTTTGTTGAATTCCTCTAAGTGAGACGGATCTTTTGGAACACTCCGCCCGAGGTTTGGACGCATGTGGAGTACGTTCGGGTTGGTTTTGCCTTAAAAACCAACCGGGCCCCGGGGACGAAAAAGCCAATAACTCTCAGACCGGGCGTCCGATTGACGCGCCGTCTGCGACGTTGAGTTCCTGTTGACGATACGGAACTTTTGGATACATCAACTTCGGTATTTGTGACAGTTGATGTATCGGCCTCTCGGCTCGTGGAGCGGACCCTCCCGAACGAGCTTGCTGTGTGCGGGAACCCTAGAGCTGGCTGTGACTGCTACTTCGACAGCGACGACTGTGTAGAGATCCTCAGTGGACTGCGGCGACGACCGTGCAGAGATCCTCAGTGGATTGCGACGACGACTGTGCAGAGAATCTCAGTGGACTGCGACGACGACAACACTCAGCGATCCTACATGGATTAGTGCTACAGGTCCTGTGTGGGCCCGATCCTGTGTGGGTCCAATCCTGTGTGGGTCCGCGCTCAGCAGTTCTGTGTGAGCCAGCGCCTACAGGTCCTGTGTGGGCCCGATCCTGTGTGGGTCATCGCAGGGGTTAGTTACCTATCGATCCTTCGTGGGTCCGATGACTTAGATGGATCAGTGATCATATTTATCGTCATCCGAAGAAGTATACCTGTGTGAGCTGAATCTTGAGTTACTCTCCTTTGTGGATTGTGTTGAGCTATCCTCTGTGGATTTAATGTTTACTCTCCTTTGTGGATTGTGTTGAGCTATCCTGTGTGGATTTACTATTTACTCTCCCTTGTGGATTGTGTTGTGCTATCCTGTGTGGGTATACGTTTGCTTTCCTGTGTGGACTAGGTTGTGCTTGGGCTCAGACGTTGGAGCCGACTAGGAATTGATGGCTTAGGTATATGTATGGGCATATACCTAAGCCGGGTCAGATGTTACTTTGTGATTGTGTCTTTCCTTTGTGGATTATCCTTTGTGGATTTCGGGAGACCTTCGGGGGTCTCGGGGTCCCTACTGAGTAGCTTATACTCACCCCGGCACGGGCTATGCCCGCACTACGTTGTGTTGGTTGCAGACGACGGACATCGCTGATCGTGGTGGAGGCGTGCGGAGCAGGACGGTACCTGGAGGTGGACCACTGGGTGGGACGTACTCGGAGTGGTCAGGTGGACCCGAGGAGCAGTGGAGGCTATATGTACCCACCCTTCGGGTGGGACTTCCAGAGGACGGCTCGACGCTGCAATTTTTCCTTTCAGTTGCTGTTTTTCCTATCAGTTGTACTTTACAGTTGGGCTTGTATTTCCGGCCCCTTTTACTTTCAGCACAGCTTGTACAGTTTTTACTTAGTGTTTACTTTTCCGCTTGCTTACTCTATAGTGCTTGTTTACTTTTCAAAGGCAACGCCTTCCCTTTTTTTTGGGATTTACGCCTTGGTGCTAGTCGCCAGCCCCTGACCTATGGAAGGCGGGCTTGGGGTAGTCACGGCACGGGCCCCGAGGACGGGTCGTGAAAAATTGGTATCAGAGGTGGTCGGTTCTACCGCAGACTTTGATCTTTCTTCTATGTGAAGCAATAGTGTTTAGCGTATTGAGTGTGGTTATCAGTCTAGGGAGTCCAGTGTTGGTGCGGTGGCCGACGTATCCGTACACCAGGGCCCTGACTTCTGATTTCCGACTTAATGCACGAAAACATTGATTGCATGTGTGTTTCAAGTTTTCTTTGTGATTACTTGTGTCAGCTCACCAGGTATACTGTTCTGACCGTGGCGCACTTGTTTCCTTTTCAGAATGGCCCGACGACAGCAGCCTGCTAGGGTTCCGAGAGTAGAGCGCGACGATAGCCCGCCGAGTGACGAGGCCTCGGTACAGGGCCTGTTGACAGCAGAGGCACCAGCGGTACCTTTACCCGTCGAGCCCCCGATGCTTCCAGCACTGGCAGCTGACGACGCACGACACCTCGGAGCTCTGCACGAGTTCCAGTGCCAGCGACCACCCAGGTTCCATGGGGAGACGGACCCCCAGGCCTCCGAGGACTGGCTGGAGGCGGTCGTCCGAGTTTTCAGGCTAGTGAGGACACCAGCAGACCTCATGGTGATCCTCGCGGCGAGCCTACTGCACGCAACAGCAGGGCGATGGTGGAGCTTGATGCTCCAGGTACATGATGAGGCCTCCCTCATCTGGACGGACTTCGAGAGCCTCTTCCACTCAGAGTTCATCCTGACCACCCTCCGAGCGGTGCGCATTCAGGAGCTTCTTCAGCTGCGGCAGGGCAGCTTGACTGTCGCTCAATACGCGGCGAGGTTCACCGATCTTTCTCGCTACTTGACCGACATGGTACGGGACCCCTTCTTCCGGGCCCGGACCTTCGAGCAGGGATTAAGACATGAGATCAGGGCATCGCTGATCTCCCTAAGTATCCCGACCCAGGCAGGAGTGCTAGAGCGAGCCCTTCTGATCGAGAGCTTCCTGGATGAGTCCACCGCGAGACCTACCGCAGGGCGGCAGGTAGCAGAGTCTTCGGCAGCCGGTAGCCGACGAATGACTCAGGTTTCCAGGCAGACCAGACCTTCCGGCAGACGACCTCGGGACACTGGATCAGCAGTGCGGGGCACACAGCGCGGGGCCAGTCTTCCGAGAGGCAGGCAGTGCTATTCCTGCGGCGGGCAGGGCCACATGGCTCGTGACTGCCCGACCCGCCGTACCAAGGAGCAGCAGACGGTGGAGGGGCCACCCAGGCAGAGGCAGAGGGTCGACCGTGGCGGTCCGCAGGGAGGAGGCCGATGAGGCAGAGGAGCTGACCGAGCAGCAGGTGGTGGGCGACGCTTTGAGGCTCTGCCACCACCACCACCAGGAGGCCCGCCCCGACCACAGGGAGATGGCGGGAAGAGGCAGGCACAACTCCAGGCAGTGGAGGCCTACGACCACGGCGCACCATAGATGATTCGAGGTACGTTCTGTGTCTATTCCAACCTTTCTGCAGTTCTGATAGACACAGGAGCGAGTCACTCTTTCATAGCCACTGCCCTTGTTCGGAGCTCGGAGATTCCGACAGAGCCGTTGGCTCGATCCTTACGGCTAGAGACTCCTACGGGAGCAGACTCGACGATTACGCATTGGTGCCGGCATTGTGAGCTTACTCTAGGAGGCGAGAGCTTCGGCTGGGATCTTCTTGTAGCGGCGTCGAGGCCTTACGACGTTATCTTGGGCATGGATTGGTTATCTACGGTCCATGCACAGATTGACTGTATTAGGAGCAAGGTGCGATGTGTGCGCACCGATGGGAGTAGGTTCACCTTCACCGGCGAGAAGGGAGCCTTAGCAGCACAGGATGGACTCACGTAGATGAGAGGTCAGCCCATCACTCATCAGTTGGCTAGCCTCATCCTTGGAGCAGTTGACGTGCGGAGTCCTAGTTTTCCTGCAGTGGTGGATCAGTATGCGGACGTCTTCCCCGACGACGTTCCAGTGCTACCTCCTCGCAGAGAGGTAGACTTTTATATTGATCTGTACCCCGGGACAACCCCGATATCCACTCCAGCATATCGGATGGCCCCCGCCGATCTTCGAGAGTTACGGGTATAGTTGGAGGACTTGTAGGGAAAGGGGTTCATCCGACCCAGTGTTTCACCCTGGGCTTCCCCGATTTTGTTCGCCAAGAAGGCGGACGGGAGCTTCCGACTGTGTATCGATTATCATCGCCTGAACCAGGTGACAGTGAGGAACAAGTATCCGCTACCGAGGATTGATGACCTCTTCGATCAGCTCAAGGGAGAACAATGGTTCTCGAAGATAGACCTCAGGCCAGGCTATCATCAGCTCAGATTTCGAGACGAGGATGTGCAGAAGACGACCTTCAGATGTCGGTATGGACACTATGAGTTCTTGGTTATGCCTTTCGGCGTAACCAACGCTTCAGCAGTGTTCATGATCCTCATGAACAGGAACTTCTAGCCATACCTCGATCGGTTTGTCGTGGTCTTCATCGACGACATTTTGGTGTACTCGACGACGGAGGAGGAGCACGCCTACCACCAGCGGGTTGTAATAGACACACTCCGAGAGCACCAGCTTTATGGCAAGCTCTCGAAGTTCCAGTTCTGGTTACGTGAGGTCCACTTCTAGGGGCACGTCATTTCTGAGGCGGGAGTTGCAGTGGATCCCGCAAAGATCGAGGCAGTGCTAGCTTGGGAGCCACCCAAGAGCGTGATAGAGGTGCGGAGTTTCTTGGGCCTAGCCGGATACTATCGAAGTTTTGTGCCGGACTTCTCCAGAGTTGCGGCCCCACTCTCAGCATTGACGAAGAAGGGGAATCCCTTCGTGTGGTCAGACAGATGTCAGCAGAGCTTCCAGGAGCTGAGGCAGAGGTTGACCAGCACACCTATCTTGAGGTTTCCTGAGGAGGGATTTGGATACGTAGTCTACTGCGATGCATCAGGGACCGGACTCGGGTGTGTCCTAATGCAGGAGCGGGCCGTGATTGCCTACAGATCACGTCAGTTGAGGCCGCATGAGCAGAACTACGCCACCCATGACCTGGAGTTGGCAGCAGTGGTCTTCGCTCTGAAGACATGACGACACTATCTGATGGGCGAGCGCTTTACTGTCTTTTCTGACCACCAGAGTCTCAGGTACATCTTCTCTCAGAAGGACCTGAACCTAAGACAGCAGCGATGGCTCGAGTTCTTCCAGGACTATGACTTTGAGATAGTCTATACTCCTGTGAAGGGGAACGTGGTAGCTGATTCCCTCTGCAGGAGGACGGGCATCTAGCTACTTGAGGAGGCGACAGAGCAGCTAGCCGCCTTGCAAATATCCTTGGTGGATAGAGACGAAGCAGCCTTCCTTCAGTCTCTCACAGTCTCTCCTCCACTTCTACAGCGGGTCAGAGAGGCTCAGCGTGGGGACGCTGACTGTGAGACACGGTGTGCACAGATATCCTCGGGACAGGCACCTGATGGTTTCACCCTTGGAGCAGAGCACAACGTCCTTTTTAGAGGACATAACTTGGTACTAGTCGCTTTACGAGAGGAGGTGCTAATAGAGTTTCACACTTCTCCTTCGGCGGTACATCCAGGAGTGGCGAAGATGTACCGGGATCTCAGACGACAGCACTGGTGGCCGGGCATAAAGAAGGCTGTGGCAGAGTTCGTTTCACGGTGCCTCACCTGCAAGCAGGTGAAGGCAGAGCATCAGGTACCAGCAGGCTTGGTGCAGCCCTTGGAGGTCCCGGAGTGGAAGTGGTACGAGATATCTATGGACTTTGTGACTGGACTTCCACACACTTCCAGAGGTCACGACTCCATTTGGGTGATTGTTGACCGACTCACCAAGTCGGCACACTTCTTACCCATCCGAGAGCAGGGCTCAGTGGAGAGCTTGGGGCGTATCTACGTTCAGGAGATTGTACGGCTTCACGGTGTTCCATCGTCTATCGTCTCCGATTGGGATGCTCGCTTTACTTCCCGGATTTGGAAGGGGTTGCAGGAGGCGTTCGGGTCGCGGCTACGTCTGAGCACCGCCTTTCACCCTCAGACGGATGGTCAGACGGAGAGGACCATTCAGACTCTCGAGGACATGCTCCGCACATGTGTCCTCGACTTTGGTCGCAGCTGGGAGGACCACTTACCCTTGGTGGAGTTCGCGTATAACAACAGCTACCACTCCACCATCGGGATGGCACCATACAAGGCGTTGTACGGCAGGCCTTGCGGATCTCCTTTGTGCTGGACAGAACCTTGGGAGTCAGCACTCGTGGGACTAGAGATGGTCCAGGCCACGACAGAGAAGGTCCAGGTCATCCAGGAGTGGATGAGGACAGCACAGAGCCGGAATAAGTCATATGCTGACAGGAGGCGGAGGCCACTAGAGTTCGATGATGGCGACCACGTCTTCTTACGGGTCTCACCTCGACGTGGTTTGCAGAGATTTGGCCGAGGCGGCAAGTTATCTCCACGCTTCATCGGGCATTTCCAGGTCCTCTACAGGGTTGGCGAGGTGGCTTATCGCCTAGCTCTACCACCTCAGTTGCATCGGGTGCACGATGTCTTCCACGTATCCCAGCTGAGGAGATACATGCACAACCCGACGCACATCATTGACTATGAGGAGCTAGACGTGGATGATGGGGCGACTTTTACGGAGGTCCCGGTGGAGATAGAGGATCGATAGGAGCGGGTCCTACGTGGGCGATCGATTCCTCTTGTGCGCATCAGATGGCAACACAGGAACCTCCAGGAGAGCACATGGGAGCGAGAGGCTCAGATGCGTGCTCAGTACCCACATTTGTTTCCCTAGTTTTTGATGTATCTTTACGGGGACGTAAATCCCTGAGGTGGGAGTAATGTAAAGACCCGTAAATTTCAAGGAATTTTTTTTCTTAATTTTCTTTGGAATTTTACAAGAGCACAGCTTCTGACGGCACCTGATTCCGAGGCCCGGTGTGCCCGGAATCATTTTCTGAAGTTTGGCTCGGGTACGTTCAGTGAACGGACGAGCAGGTTTTTTCTAACTTTTGAACCGGTGTCCGAAATCAAATTCTGAGGGCACCGATGAAATCGAAGTGCCAGTATTCGCTTAGAAACACCTCTTTCGGAGTTGCGTTTGCTCGGGTGTGGTTTTTAATTTTCGGGCTTAAAGTTAAGAAATAAAATAATTTTGCGACAACTTTATTTTATTTCACTTAAGCCACTTGGAAGCCACTTGAAGCCACTTAAAGACGTCTTAAACTGAGTTGATCCGGATAGGATGCTATCCAGAAATATCCTACCCCCTTGGTAGGATATTTGTGAGGTGGGGCCCGCACGAGCCCCTCCGTTTCTTTCCGCTATGTAACGCACCCGCGAAAACCCGTCATTATGAAAGTCAACTGACACGTTTTCTTAAATTCTTAACATACCATTTAATTGGGAGGTTTATTTCGTAAATTAAATGAGCTGTTTCTTTCGTTGAATTAATTCAACGAATTGATGGGTCGTTACTTACCCCTTTTTGTGTGTTGGCATAATAATAAAATAAGACCAACCTGTCTTTTGGAGGATTACTCGTTGAGAGAGGACCCTTGAACCTTCATCCTCCTTCACGAAGAACGCGAAGAACGCGAAGAACGCGAAGAACGCCGAACCCGGAAATCAACGACGCGGCGCCGTGATCCGCGACGCCGACGTTCCCTTCCTGCAACGTTCTTCTGCGACGACTCTTCCTCCGCGACGGATCTTCGATCGGTTGCTTGAGGTAACAGTCTCAGAATTTATTTTTAATCTCCTTCGCGGTTCTTTACCAAAACACGGATTTAATTAATTAAATTAAATCTGCTGTTTCATGGTCCGTTGAGTTCGCCGACTCAACGTCGTGTTCCGCGACGACGCGACGCCCTTCCGCGACGACGCGACGACCTCCACCTCCCACGACGAGAAATTCCGTGAAGAACGCTCACGCGCGACGACTACAAGGTAGGGAATTATTTTGGAATTACCCCCTTTTTTTATATATTCCCGTAAATGTTTATTTAAAAAGTTAAAGAACTAGTTTTGTGAACAATTTTAAATTTATTAAATTTTTTGTTTCCGTTCAAATGAGGAACCCATTTTATGAAACAATTTTATTTCATTAAAAATTGTTTCGGATATGCGTTCATGTGTTGAACTTTAATTCCTCCTATTTTTTATCTCTAACGCGGAGGGTGTGGGCCAAACGAACACGGCCCGACGACCCTCTACCGTTCTTCGTTTTTGTGCGGATTTGACGGGCGACGACGGAACGTGCCGCAACAGGTGTTTGACGATCCCGCAGTGAAGAACGGAACCCTGGAGAAGCAATGGCGCAGACAGGAAGAAAATCGGGCCACCGGAGCGACTCCGGCGGCCCGCGGAAGCCGGCGGCGGCGGCGCCCAGCGCGCCGCCAGACGAAACCGCCGCGACACCGGCCGCGGCGGCGGCGCTCGCGGGACGCGGCTGAAGCCACATCCGGCACCAGGGAGACACCCCGCGGGTGTCACGCGGGGGCGGCGGCTCCCCCCCCCCCGCGTTACCCGGGACGCGGCTTCAGCCGCGTCCGGTTTTCTGGCCAACACCCCGCGGGTGCCGCGGGGGTGTCACGCGGGGCGACGGCTCCCCCCGCGTCGGCCGCTCGGCCGCTCGGCCCGGCCAAACCGGGCGGGCCGAGCCAGACCGGTCCGACCGGGTCGGACCGGGTCGGACCGGGTCGGACCGGGTTCGGCCGACCCAGGGGGGGTCGGGCCGGGTCGGCCCAGGCCCGGACCCCCCGTCTTCGGACGGTTTTCGTTCAAATGGACGTATCTTGAGCTACGAGCCTCCAAACGACCCAACGTCTGCGGCAACGCGATCCTTGGATCGAGACGACCGTTTTGATATATCGCACTCAAGGTTTAGGAATACTTTGGGTTCGGCCGGGTTGGTTCGTACACGAAACCAACCGGGCCCTCGGAGCGGAAACGCTCATATCTTGAGCTACGGACGTCTGATTGATGTGCCGTCAGCTTTGTTGAATTCCTCTAAGTGAGACGGATCTTTTGGCACACTCTGCCCGAGGTTTGGACGCAGGTGGAGTCTGGTCGGGTTGGTTTTGCCTTAAAAACCAACCGGGCCCCTGGGACGAAAAAGCCAATAACTCTCAGACCGGGCGTCCGATTGACGCGCCGTCTGCGACGTTGAGTTCCTGTTGACGATACGGAACTTTTGGATACATCAACTTCGGTCTTTGTGACAGTTGATGTATCGGCCTCTCGGCTCGTGGAGCGGACCCTCCCGAACGAGCTTGCTGTGTGCAGGAACCCTAGAGCTGGCTGCGACTGCTACTTCGACAGCGACGACCGTGTAGAGATCCTCAGTGGACTACGGCGACGACCGTGCAGAGATCCTCAGTGGACTGCGACGACGACGGTGCCGAGATCCTCAGTGGACTGCGACGACTACAGCACTCAGCGATCCTACGTGGATTAGTGCTACAGGTCCTGTGTGGGCTCGATCCTGTGTGGGTCCAATCCTGTGTGGGTCCGCGCTCAGCAGTTCTGTGTGAGCCAGCGCCTACAGGTCCTGTGTGGGCCCGATCCTGTGTGGGTCATCGCAGGGGTTAGTTACCTATCGATCCTTCGTGGGTCCGATGACTTAGATGGATCAGTGATCATATTTATCGTCATCCGAAGAAGTATACCTGTGTGAGCTGAATCTTGAGTTACTCTCCTTTGTGGATTGTGTTGAGCTATCCTATGTGGATTTAATGTTTACTCTCCTTTGTGGATTGTGTTGAGCTATCCTGTGTGGATTTACTATTTACTCTCCCTTGTGGATTGTGTTGTGCTATCCTGTGTGGGTATACGTTTGCTTTCCTGTGTGGACTAGGTTGTGCTTGGGCTCAGACGTTGGAGCCGACTAGGAATTGATGGCTTAGGTATATGTATGGGCATATACCTAAGCCGGGTCAGATGTTACTTTGTGATTGTGTCTTTCCTTTGTGGATTATCCTTTGTGGATTTCGGGAGACCTTCGGGGGTCTCGGGGTCCCTACTGAGTAGCTTATACTCACCCCGGCACGGGCTATGCCCGCACTACGTTGTGTTGGTTGCAGACGACGGACATCGCTGATCGTGGTGGAGGCGTGCGGAGCAGGACGGTACCTGGAGGTGGACCACTGGGTGGGACGTACTCGGAGCGGTCAGGTGGACCCGAGGAGCAGTGGAGGCTATCTGTACCCACCCTTCGGGTGGGACTTCCAGAGGACGGCTCGACGCTGCAGTTTTTCCTTTCAGTTGCTGTTTTTCCTATCAGTTGTACTTTACAGTTGGGCTTGTATTTCCGGCCCCTTTTACTTTCAGCACAGCTTGTACAGTTTTTACTTAGTGTTTACGTTTCCGCTTGCTTACTCTGTGGTGCTTGTTTACTTTTCAAAGGCAACGCCTTCCCTTTTTTTTTGGGATTTACGCCTTGGTGCTAGTCGCCAACCCCTGACCTATGGAAGGCGGGATTGGGGTAGTCACGGCACGGGCCCCGAGGACGGGTCGTGACATGTTATATATATATTTTTTATTATATTTTTAATAGAATTTATTAATACCAATTGCATTATTTTTATATATTATCAATAATAGATAAAATGATTTTACATTGTCTATAAAAGAGCATATTTTATCATTTGAACCAAGGAATACAAATATTTTAAATTATATCTTATATTTTTTTTCAAATTTAGAAGACATGTATATTTATAATTGTTATAAATTTATTGAAACTCTGGGGTGTTGCAGTTAATGTTTTTGAAATGATAAATAAATAAATTAATTAATGTGGTAGGTCGTGAATTCATACTTATGTGGAAAACATACATGAAAATAAAAGAATTGAATAATCATTTCAATATATAATTTTCATAGAAACATAATTTTTTAATCACAGACAAAAAAAATAAATAATTGTAGTAAACGTATAATGAAATAATTGTCAATGAATTTGACAATTTTATGCCATTGTGATATATTGTCCTTAGCAGCAGTAGTCCTTAGTCATGTGTGATGATATAAATAGATGAGTGTAAGGCTATACATTTGACCATTAATTTTATATGATAAATATCTATTATATATATTTTTTGTTTATTATGAAATCATACCCGTGTTGGATATGAAATGACAACTAATGGTTCAAGGGGTGTTTCCCTCAGCGTCTAGTGCGATGAAGATACATATGGCGGCGACCCCCACTCTCAGGCTCTATCTTTGACCATATTTTTTCATTTGGGTGTTCACGGGGGTGGATTCCTTTACATATTTAATGAATTCTACAATGGATAGAAGTTATTTCACATTTAGGAATTCAAAATTTAGTATATGATAGATTTTATCAATTGTGTTATATATGGACTATGATGGATTGAGCTATAGTATATAATACACAGGATGTGGTGGCTTAAGGAAATAAACCGGTTTACACTATGGAGGTTATTGATGTCAATATGTGATACACGGGTTTCATGATATTATATGGAATCATATCTATTTTCAGGGTTCATTATTAGTGGAAGAAATAATGGATTAGGATGTATGATATTGGGGAGTACAGGCAGAAAACCATTGGGGAAATATTTTATTGGTATATATTTCTATATAGACATGTTCTTAGTATTGTGATCATACATTTATATGTTCTTTGTTGAGTGATACATGATCATAGAGGGGAAAAAGAATCGTATTTTTCTATTTCTGATCATTTAGTTTATCTTACATATTTATTGGCATTTAGTATACTCTGTTCAAATTATTTTTGGACATTTTTCACGAAGGATCCAAGTTATTATACTTATTGTTACTTCCATATATATATATATAAATTATATTTTTAGGTACATAGGAGATGGTTTATGATCGAGAAAAAAATTCAGTTCATGAAACTGTTTAGGAGCTACTGAGGATTGTTTTCACTGATAGCGATTTATCACTTTTGTATTTTATTTTCAATTCCATCAATTTATTTATGACATCACATTATCAGTTATGATTTATCATTTATTTATTTAGAATATTGTTTGTTTAGTAGTTTTTATCATCATATATATTATTTATCACATAATTTTTTATATAATGCCTCACATATAATAGATTATATATCATAAGTGCTTGTCTCCACCCCAAGTCCAATTTGAGGCGGGCATCGACGATCATTATATTTATTTGATCATTTCCAGCTTATGAACGACATCATTGAGTTGAGGATGTCAAAAAATTATTGTAATAAAAAAATATATAAAAATTTTGTGATTAGAAATCTATTAAGGCATTATAAAAAATATTTATAAATAATATTGGAATTTTTGAAAACATATGTTTTGCACATTATAAATATTTTCCATTAAAAGAAGCTATTTTTCTAATAAATTTTAGTTATATATTATTTTTTGGAATAAAATCCCTTTTGGGATATTGTGAATGCTACATATTAATAAATATTTTTATAATAAACCAATTTTTATCAGGAAAATAATAAACATTGATAATTTATGCTCTATATAAATTTTACGCATAATGATTCAATTTTTCTAAAAATGGGGTTTTACACATAACAATTCTAAAGTTAAAATTAAATTTTCTTACATGTAGAATAATTTCATAATACAGTGTAATTCATATTTGGAATAAGTAGGACTAAATTTTTGAATAAGGGGAATTTAATTTATAATTAAATTAATTAGGTAAAAATTACTTACATTGGTAATACCAATAAATGTTGAAGTGAAAATACTATTATTAGAGGATATAAGACATGATAAAAACATAGATGAAAATAATTATATGATGGATCATTAATTATATCTGCTCTAACAATCCATAATTTTCCATTTTCAAGGAAACATGACATGTGAATAATTTCATCTATTAATATAATTTTTAAATATTTTTTTAATAAATTATTCTCCCCACAGAAAAATGGGGCCTCTAACTATCCCATCATGGCCTATCAATGATTTTATTTTTACATAAAAAATTTTCTTTAAATTCTCCTAAAACACTCTTTCACATAATTTATCTATTGGAAATATAAAGTTCGAATTATACCACTATTAAAAAGGAGTCCTTAAATGGAAAACTCATGTCCTCATAATCAATACCCATTTCCAACATTATTATCATATTGTTATTATGTTTTCAATTATTATATCCCAAATAATGTAAATTTGAAACAATATTTTTCTTGTACAAAATTTTATTATCCTTTGGAAATAGTTGTTGACCACCATTTAAAATTTCTATTATGGAAAAGTATTTCTTTCATTCCTATAATTTCCAAAAAATTACCCCTACAAAGTGACAACTTTTCTTTTTCAATAGTTCCAGTCTTCAATGATTATAATCAATAAATTTAATAATAATTTTTAAATATAAATTATTTTTATTATTAATATGAAATTATAATCATTCTTATTTAATTCTTTATTTTAATAATAAGACCACATTTGATATCAACTAATGTCAGGTTATCAATGCAAGAATAAATATGAGAAACCATAAAATAAAATTATATAATATACCTCTTGATATTTAATAATGATTGACTATTGAATTAAATTGTTTGAGAAAATCTTAGGGAAAGATGTTATTATTTTCTTGGTAAAATATTAAATTTCATAAAATTACATGGTTATTATTTCTACATAAAATATGTCATGAGTCAATTCTGTATTTTAGTCTCCCATAGATATTTTCTTTATTTGATGATAAATAAAACTTCGTGGATATAATTTATTGGGTTGGTAGAATATAAAAACATGATATTTTATAATATATATTACATTAAATAAATACCTTATTAAATATATTTATTCACAAAAAACTAATCCTAAACATATATTGAAATATTAGATGATCATTATTATGAAATTATAATATTAATAAATCCCCTAGTAAATACAGAGATAATAGTCAATTAAAACATCAGGATTTTTTGATAAACAATTAATATGATATATAATTTGACCAAGGGACACTTCTTTCTCAAATAAAATCTAATGCATGGATTAAAAAAATCACTTTATAACGATTAATTAAATTATTTAATATATGGAATAATATATCAACGTTCATTAAATTTTAAATTGGTATAAAATAAAATTAAGAACACATAATGTTCAAAATAGATATTTATTAAATAATGAAATTTTTTATATTTTCATTTATAATTTTTAAACCAAGTATTTATTTTTTATTATTTTAATAACATGAAGAGACCATTATATTTAAATATTAAAATTAAAAATTAGAAATATGTGAATTTATTTAACTTCTCTAAACTATTATATTTTTTGATGAATTGTGAAAGATACATCATTTTCATAAAATTTAGTGTTATATAATATCATAAGATGTAAGTTGTATTTTCCTAGTTCTTTGAAAAACATTAAATTTTAATATTGATGTTGGAATTGGGATACCCTAATATTTTATGAAATATTTTTCATGAAGAAAAAATAGATTTATTCAATAGCTTGCATTACAAGCGACACATAGTATACACAAAAAATGATATACTATTAAATAATTTTTTTTCAATTAACAGCTATCACCTAACCATAAATTAGTGAGTATGAAGAAGAATAACTAAGTAATGAAAAATGTATGGTTATATATGTATAAAACCAATTATTTGGTTATCAAGTGATAAAGAAAATCATCTTAAAAAGTTATATTTTTTTGTAAAAATGTTTTAGAGTTCACAATGTATTTCTATCTTAATACATTAAATTAACCACATCTAGGGATATATTTAAATGAATTGAAAATATTATATATTAAATCAAATATTTAAAATTCTTATTTTATTTTATGATTCATGTGATATTAAAAAACAACATGATACACTAAAAATGTATATCTTCTTTAATGTGGGATTTTTCATATTTTCATGATTATTTTAAAATTAATTTCTCCCTCTTAGATGGAATGAATTTGAAAAAAAATCGATTCCATATATTGAATATGGAGGTTTATATTTGGAAAATTGGCCCTTTTTATTTTTGATAAATATGTATAATATCCATGGTAAACTTTGTTACCTCACTAATAAGTAATTCATGATAATCAAGGGTAAAAATAAGTGATAAAGAAATTTTTTTCATCAAATTATAATTGGATGATTTTAATTTTAACAATATCACCATAGTCTTCAAATAAGGTTTTAATCGACGCTTTTCCATGAAAATGAATTTTATATTATTTTAATCAAAATAAGTTACAATAAGTTACTTTATTAGTTATAAATTTCAGTTACGTGATAAAATGTGTAAAAATCAAAATGAATGAACATAAAAAAATTCTACCCATAAGGAAATTATATTAAAAATTTATATATTTTTATAATTTTTAGTTATTATATAATTACATTAATTAATTACAGAATGCCAAAAGAGTTTTTGTTTCAATTAATGGATAACAATAAATAAAATTAAACATATAAAAAGATGATATATTTGAGTATTCTATAGTGTTATGTGAATTTTATTAGTGAATATGACATATTTCTATAATGTTAGCATATTATATTCAAATTAAAAATTCTTCTTTAAGTATTTTAATTCAATTTAGATAAATTGTGTAAAAAATGACAATATTTATATTACATTCAAATAATATTTTATCGAATTGTTTGAAAATAATAAAAATGTGGAAATATGACTATGTGTATTTGATATGTTTGAACATTTTAAAAAACTGAGATTAATAGGACAATATTTATATTATAATTAAAAACTACAACCCCTTAATAATGAAAAAATTATTACTATATTTACAATTAAAATTGGTTAAAAAGGGTTCAAAGAAAAATATATGTATTAAAATGAAACATAAAAATATATAAATTCTATTCGATGACATGATTACAACATTCCCTCTATATAACATTAAATATATGTAAATTTTGAAGGAATTATATTGAGAATAAATTTAAAATAATTTAATAATTTTAGAAAGTTGAAAACTGCCCCTCACTTAAATATAAAATGTAAACATATACCGTCAATGTTTTACACAACATTGATATATGTATCTCAAAATTTCTAATCCCAAATCCCTTCTAAAATTCACTAGATACTTTATAGTGGCGATACTCTTCCAAAAAGACCAAATATTTGGTCTTCAATTAGATATCTAAATATGTTATTTCAATGAAGATGTTTTTATCCTATCTGATAACTTTCATTTCTATTTCATATATAAAACCTATATATCATAAGTACTAGTCATAAAATAATAACATAATAGTTCTAAATATTATTAAATTTTATTACAATTTTCAATATATATTTATTCACCCTCTAAACCCTCAAATATAAAGTGAAACTATTTCTCAAGTATACGTTTTAATTTTCATCTCCAAATGATGATACTCTTTATTTTTCGAAACCATTTTTATGGATGAGTATTATTATGTACATAAGGTTTATATATGATATTTATGAAATTGTGATACATAATCTTCTACATACATATAATAATATATTATCCATATATTATGGAAGAATCTTATTATGAATATAATAAATATATATGATACATATGTCATTATTAAAATATTAAATATGATATAACTACATCTATATACATGATCTGAAAATATGGAACAAAAATACTTATGGTAAAAAAATAGTTTACATCAAGAAATGATGGTTTTATGCAATTATTGTTAAAATCTTTATTGAAATTCAATAAATAAATAATATATATTATTATATATATACATATGATTATGTTATAGAAATATAAAACCATTAAATTTATAATAACAGATGTTAGAAGGAATTTTAAATAAGTGTAACTCAAGATAAGGGTTTTATGTAATAATCTCATTGTTTATTGGGATTGTTTTTATGATGTTCAACATGATGAAATCGTATATTATATATATAAATAATATCATGAATTTTATTTTACTCTTGTTATTTATATATAATATATTTTTACATTCATTTTCTACACCATATGTATTCAAGACTGAACATATATATTTTTAAGTAAAATAATCATCATTATTCTCTTTGATCAAAAATATTTTTTCTCCGATATCCTTGTTTTATAAACTTGTTTTAAATAATGTTTTTACAATTATCATATGAATTTTAATGTAAATTTTGTAAAAATATTAATTTTTTTAAAAATGGTTTAAAATTAAGATTCTTATCATGTTTTGAATGAGGTATGTTTGGATTCTTTTTCAATAGTTTTAAAAGAAATTTTTTCATTAACTTATATTTAATGAATTAAATTACCCATAATCAGGACGATTCACTATATCGAAGATTACATTACAATATTCCATTCTTATTTTCAAAGAAAACTTTTCTCATTATTTTTTGAAAAATTTTATATTCTAAATAAGTGAATTAAAAATGAAAATGATATTTTCCTTATGAATGTTTAGTGGTAGTATTATGGTATTTTAGTTTATCAATGAAAAAACACATTCATTTTTCATATGATTTTCTATGAATATGATCCAAGGATACCTACCTTATTTTATTTATAGAAGTTTTATATTTATAATTAAATGATGTTTAATGAATCTATTTCTTTTCCATGTGTCATCCCATGATGAATTGATGAATTTTTTATGAAAGTATATTCTTTACATGGGTGATGAAAAAATTAAATTCTTATGAAACACATTTCATTTAATATTTTATGATATTATGAATGTTTTATGACTAAATTTTATTCATAATTTTGATTTTAATTTTTTTATGGGTGAGCCATATATCTCACTCTAATGCATTGTGTAATGAATGATTTCTTATTAGTTTAATAAGATATTAATGGGGACTTAACCCAATTCAGTATAAATATCCTTCTACTATGATCATATTCAGAGTGAACCATGACTACTACTATGGTTTTTATAGTGAACCCAATAAAATATGATAGTCATGGAAGTGATTTTTGGTTACTAAGGAAATGTTTCTCTTTGCCTATGTGTAAGCCATAATTCCCTAACATATGCCAGTGTAATGCTCTCATAGATAATGTTCTATAATCCCTTTATGATTTATTTATTATGAACTCCCATGATTTATTTCATGGATAAAAATGATGTTCTATGATATTAATGGTTTTATTTTCATACATTATGATCATATTCACACACACACACACAGATATATATATATCATACCTATATTATCATTGATATCTACCATGTTTACCCTTACTAAATATCTGAGCTCACCCTACCATCATTTTCCACTCCTTAGGTTATGAATAAATGTACAAGGAATGTTATTACTATGAATGGTTCTATTTAGGCTGGATTTAATTGAAGATAGTGTAGATTATTTATGAATTAGTGGTTTATGTGTTTAGGTCTCTGATAAAACCTGACCTGTATGATTGTAGGATGGAAAAGTATGTTATGTAATGAATAATTATTCTATAAGATGTGATATAAATGAATAAAAAGGATGGGATTAAATGGTTTGTATAAAATTAACATATAATAAATCATTGGAAACTAGGAAGAGAAAAATTTACTAATAACCCTGGTGATAATTTTATGTATAGGATGAAATCCAACTATTTTGGTAACTATCATGAATTAACAATGTAAAATATAAAGACTCATAGAATAAGTCTTAATGGTATAGATATATTATAAATTATTTTTATGATTTTTAAGTTTTCCTATATTATTTTTATTTATCACATTATTCATTTTTGGTTTTATTCAGAGTTTGAAAACAAATAGAATCATTTTATTCTTGAATTTTATAGATAGTGTAAGGATTTTCCCCCATAAAAACCTTAATGTTATTGAATCTATGATGAAAATTGAGATTTTTAGGATCATAAAACATCATAGATATATGATTGAAATATATATTCTAAAAATGAAAGTATATTAAATATATTATGTTAATTCATTCATGAGGATAAATCCACCTTTTACTAGGGGATCGAATAGTCCCCCTATTTCTGAGAAGTGAATCAATACCATTGAAATGATATTTCACATCATCATTTGTTCAAAAAAAAGAGAAATATATTCCGGATATTTATAATTTGGATGGAGATTCAGATCATTGGTGGACTATTTTAGAGAACATGAGGGAACTAAAAGAAATTGACTCTATGGAGTGGTATGAGTTTAAGATATTATTTCTCAATAAGTACCCTCCTCATGTTTATTACATAGAAATAAATATGAAATTAAATGAGAATAAATAGAAGGATGATGTTCCTATTTTTAATTATGTTGAATCTTTGAAATTAATCATATGGTACATTTATAGAATTAGCAATCAACCCGATCGAAAGGTTGATTTATTATTCAGTATCATAATACCAAGTCCCTAAAGGGTATTGTCAAAAAAAAAAAATTTAGTATAAAATAATAACTTATTCAATGTGACATCATAGTGGAGAAGAAGATTTTACTTACCTACCCATCTCATAGTTATGAGATTAAAAGAATGATTTAATTTAAAGGTATTTATAAAAATCATAGAGATAAGTTTATTATATTTCCTTTATACTGAAGATGTGGAAGGAAACATGGTTTAAATTTTCCAACGAGGACAATTAAATGTGTTATGGGTGGAATGGAAGGTCATTATATAATAAAATAATGATCTGATAGGGAGAAGCTAGCCAATGGTTTGAATATAGAGAAAGCTGGAAAAAATGCACCGCCTATAATCCAATGCTTCAAATGAAATGAATATGGGTACTATGAAATATAGTGACCAAACTTAAATTTCAATGATGATGATCAACACCAATGATATCATAAGAGTGGAAAACTGTTAATGAATTTTTTGATTCTGTATTAGTAGAGACCCCAACCCCATTTTGTTGGAGCTGGTTCCATATTTAATTACATTAATATAATAAAAAAATGATGTGTAATCCCTAAGGAATGAATAGATTAGTAGAATTAGGTAACCAGAGAAGAAAAATAAGTTTTACATTACATCATGAATGTATAAATGGAAATCTATAGGAAACCCCAATAAACTCATCGATTATCCCTGTAATTTATTCATAATACATAACTTCTAATCTTGGAAAAAAATAATCATAATAAAGGGGTGATCTTAGATACTAAGTAAGGGTAAACAATTAGGTGAATGCTATAAAAATCAGACATAAAAATAAGGAATTGTTAACAAATAAAAATATATTCCATTATAATATAATCGTGAGTATAATATGGTATGAATAAAATCTGAATAAAGAAGGACACATAATTAATCTCATGAGAATGAAATTAAAAAAATAGATATTATACTAGATGAATAATAACATGGGTTATTAATTAATAATATCATAATGATGGAAGGAATAATTATGGACATCATAAAAATAAAATCAAGGACTCGTCTATGAATTCTACAGAAATGGGTAAGGACTCATCCAAAACCTGGTGTAGTTTGTCTTATGAGACCAACTGATGCATCAAGGGGCTATAACTGCCACCACCCATCAGTATGTAAATCTAATGAAATCCTTATATGTAGAAAAATATATTAATAAATATATCTATAAATAAAAATCTCACATATCACTTTTAAATATTTTAATCATAATCATAGATGAAAATACACTTTTAAAATCACTGAAAAATTCTTTATTGAAGCATGATTTTACGTTGAAATGAATAGTTATTTTGGAAAATAATTTCTATTTTTCATAAAATAAAATATTAAAAATGTTGATCACAAAATGAAAATACAAGGAAAATGAAATTATGTTTTATACATAAATTATGTCCAATTTAAGTGAAAACAACTAAAAATAGTTTTTAAGAAACATTTAATATAAGTAACTTTAGGGGGGTTTAAGGAAAGATATTAAAGAGAATATAAAATTGTAAAAACAATTAAATGTTTTCATAAAACCATAAATTAAATAATATAGTTTTTCATGAAAAAAATATGATTTTAGAAAAATATCTTGGCATAAAAAGATTATTGAGTTTACTTGAAAATGGGTAAAAATTTGAATATTCATATAAATAGGGAAGGCTTATTGGGAGAAAATTAAAAGAGAACAGTATAAAACATGTATATAACCAAGAAATAATGATGAATTGATCTTCATAAATGAATTTTCAAAATAAATAAATAATTTATAAGAATTATTGTAACACCCCAGGAAAATAAAGAGTATGACATTTTCACATTTATCCATATTTGTGAATAAAATATTAATATTACTTTAAAGGCAACGCTATGCTCGATGGCGTACCCAATATGCAACAACAAGTTTCTTTGAAATCTTACGTTGCACTCTAATAATAAAATAATATTATTTAACGCCTAGACGTTGTAATGGCGGGAATGAACATAACTAACTAAAAAAATGATTATATATGTTTGTCAAATATTTTTACTTTTTTTCAATAAAAGTTAGAGGATTAAAAATGAAAATGAATCCAGTTTTTAAGTGTAAACATTCTAATATTCTTTGAAAGGTCGATTAACCGCCTTTTGATGGAAAACCCCTTTTAAATCCACTTTTTGATAATTTTATAAGCTCTATTTTTCAAAATAAACATATTATTTATTACTGGGACATTGAAATTTACATTGGGTTAATTTTTGGTATTTTTTCTGACAATGTTCATTTTTCAATGAATAGTGAAAAATACTGCATTTTACATCGAAACTTCTTTTTCATATAATTTAATTATATGGTTATATTATCTTTTTAATTTATTTTAAAGTGTAATTAGAATATATTTTTACCATGTAATTCAATGATGGTCATTAGGATTAATTTCACTTTGGAATTAGGCATAAACAAGTGCCAAACTTTTCATAAATATTGTTTCAAAAAAAAACCCGCTATTTGTTTTGACAATGGGAAGTTTTTTTTTAAATTAATTTTTGCAATTTATGTGTTTGGAATTTGGTAAAATGGATTACATATTTGGAATCATAAGGTCCAAATTATGTAATTAAGACTCTTTTGTTTTTGGACATTATGAATAGTAACGACGGTAATTATCTTTAATTATCTTGATTAATGAGTAATCGGGTAGTTAAAGATAATAAGATAATATCATAATAAATAAAAATGACCACAAAATGTGTCCTAATGCTACTGGTTATCTCATGGACGACCATGGGATGCCTTGTGCCAAACTTGGGAGCCCCATGGAATCACTTTTGTGAGAAAGTGACTTTTTATCTTTTTATTTTTAAAGAATGTTAAATGAAACAAAGAATGTATCACATAAGTAAAATATTTTTAATTTTGTCTACATAAATGATCTTTTCGACTATAAATATTCATTAGAAAGATAAAAATATTTCCTAAATCATAGTATTTTTTTTTATAATTTTTAGAAATTAAATAAATTAAATTATTTATGAAATCATGATGATGCAGCGATGACCTCATTATTTAACGATTTAAATAAAATGGAAAGATAATGTAAAATCTAAGACCTACACATGTCAAAAACCTATTGGATGGGTGGATTTAGAACCCTTATAACCTTATCCTCGAAACACATCAATGTGAGACCATTAAAATCCGAAACGCATTTGAAAATAAAGTTACATTTTATACCTTTCCAAGAGTTCCCCTCCTCTCCTTTATAAAAGTCCCCCACTCCTACCTCTTTACCCACACATCCAAAGCCTTTGGATCGGCCAAACCCTGCCCATTGTGTCTCTCCACATCCATATATAACTCCTTGAAGCCTCACTTTGGGCAGAAGACTTCCCAAGGAAGCCTTTGAGCTCAAACCAAAGGGAGTTACCCGATTTTAAGGTAATGTCTTCACTTGAGTCCTTTTGTTTTATTTTGTTTCTCCAACCCCCTAAACACTTTTTATTAATTTCTTTTGTAAAAAATCCAGTATCTTAAATATACTAGGATGTTTTTATAATAAGTATTCGAGCTACACTTACACACACCTTCGTCTAATGGTTAAAGAACATACTGTTTCTGTGGTTGGCGATTTTCTGCCTCACGAAACAATGATTGTTCAATATTCTTTTAACACCTTTAAAGGTGGCCATTATGATGTCACTGTATTTTATATATGATATATATGGTATTTATGTTTACTATATTCTTCTGTATTTTATATTTAAACGATACCTTTATTCTTTTCATGTTGTGTAAATGCGATAATTTCATATGAGGAGGTGTGGACTACCGCCCCCTCAAGTGATGTGACTCGTACATGCAGTACATGGAATGTATAAAGAATGAAATTAATGAACATATTTGACCTATATAACATATATATTATACTGGAACTATAATATATATATATATATATATCATTTATTTTTAATTCCATTAATATAAAAAAGAAAAAAATGAAAGTAGCGTTCAGGCATACGTACGGCCTACCGTCTCCATGAACGGTGCTTTTTGTTTTTTATCTCCAAATGACATGGAATAGTATAAAATAAATATGTAATGGATATATATGTTATATATTATATATAAATCATGATTATAACTCTGAATATAATGGATACATGAACAACTTGTAATTATAAAGAGCATATTTGTACTCAAGTACCAATGATCGTTTACACGACCGTTATTAACTAAAATAATTACATAGTGTTCATGACATGGTAATAAGTGATATAAAAGGAATAATGAACTTGAAAAAGGTTCTTAAGGAAGTATAAATTAACTCAAGTTTATTATTCAGGAGATTAAAGAACGATCGAGTCAAGTCGGACCCAAGGTAAGGGGTCATACTCCTCTCTTTCTTTTTAAGTACACCCTTTTATGTCATTCCTTTAAAGCTCATATTTATTGTGATTGGGATGTTATTTTATATTACTATTACTTTAATTTTTATGTTTATATTATGAGATACCCTATTTAATCTCATCAATCCATTTTGGAAGTTTTAAGTGGCGCCGTTAGGCTGCCGAGTTTTCGTAAGGGATTTTTCATCTCACTTTTCTTCCCGTGAGATTTATGCTACATTTGCCACAATTTCCTTTGAGTGGTGTATGTACTGCCCATTATTATACAATTTTTGTAGTATAATTTCATTTATGGGTATTAAAATCTTCATTGTATGACCCTTCTTCCATGGGGTTTACGTTTCGAAAGTTACCCAACTCGGTAAGGGGACCTTTCACCCCCCTCTTTTTAAAAGACTTCTTTTGTTATGTCTTTTAATTCACATACTATTATGTTGGGATATGTTATTTTATATCCTTATTGATGTAAATTTTATGTCCAATTGATGAGATTCCCTTTTTATCTCTCATCAACTCATTTTTTGAATTTTGAAGTGATGCTGTTAGGCTGTCGAATTTTACCAAGGGAACTTTTTAACCCAATTTCGATTTCTTTGGGTTAAACACGTAGTTATTGAATATGTCATATTTTGAATATGTGTGAATGACCTTTTATTGTTTTACACTTAATATCCACTTATATTGGGTGTATTTATATTTTTCACACATAATTTTGAGATTGAATTATCCTTAATTTAAGGATACCTTCTTTATAAGGGAATTCATCACATTTGACATTTCTATTGAGACTTATTTGTTGTTATGCACCAATTCAATCTTATATGGTGTATATGCTGTACTTTGGAATATTATATCATGAATCCATTTATTCTCATGATATTATAAAATTCTGACTAAATGTTATTCCTCAATTATTGTATTCAAGTGTCTCTAATTTTGGTAGAACCCCTTTAACCAAAATATCGCTTTAAATGTTTTAATTATTTGTTCTTATTAAGATCCATGTTTTCAAAATGGATTTAAGGATTTATTTATATGGATATTAATGGTTTAAAATTTTAAAAGCTTCAAGGTGGTATGGGAAACTTTGATTCAAAAATCTCTTTATTAAATGTTATAAATGGTTTCTTTTTGAATGGATTCATTATTTCAATATACTAAAATGTTATATTGTGATTGAAATGTGGAAATGTTATGTTTCCTTTATGCATGTTTTATGTGATACGTTTATGTTATGGTTCTTGGGCATTGTTATGAAAATGGGTGGTTCCGTGATAAACTAAGGGCGGGTGAGCCCGATATAGCTCTCTAATGCATTGGGTAACGTGAAGGAGTGAAACGTTAAGGTTTCTCCGAAGAGATTTAGGGAATATACTGTGATGGGTATTCCAAACGTAACCAAGAGGGTTACTCCCTACGTAAGAATGTTATGAATGCCTCAAGTTACCTTTATGTCTTATGATTTCTATGATTTATTCATGATTTGATGAGGTATGTTAAAGTGCTTATGTTTTATGTGTAAAGTATGATTTAATTCTTATGTATATATATACCCATGTTTCCTTTCCATATTTTTATATCCCTTACTGAGCTTTTTATGCTCATCCCAACTTTTTTGAAATGTTTTTCACTGGTCAAGGGAAAGGTACCTGATATGATGATAGTGTCAAGAAATAATCCATGTTTTATTTTAAATATGTTTCCATTGATGGGAATAAAGAATACTATATTTATGTAACCACTTTGTTTATATGTGGAATGCAATGCAAGTCTTATGATCTAATTCTCTAAAACTCTAAATCCGAAAATATCCTCAATGTGTAATCTTGTAATAACTCAAGATTAAGTAAGGTTTAAGGCTGGGGCCTTATAATTATATAAGAATAATGAACAATTACATAGGGGTAAAAAGAGAGAAGGGATAACTTGAATGAAAGATAGAGGTTCGAAAAAAAACCCCTTAAAAATTTGTAGATAGTCGAACCATATGCCCTATAATATTAGTGATAAAAAATAAGAAATTTAATTTACTTAAGATAATGAGATTCATCTTATGATGCATCAATGGGATGTTTATGTATGCTATAATCAAGAAATAGTGTCAAATAAGGCATATCGTAATGAAATAAGAGTGAGATGAGAAAACCCTTACCTTGGGTCTGAATGTGTTCTTAACTTGATCTTAATGTCCTAGATAACCTGATTAAATTAATTAATTAATAAAATTTTATTCATTTTTGTATTTATTATAATTTTAATACGTTCATTTATTGAATTTTTAATGAGTTATAAAATAAAATTCTACCATTCCTGAGTATTTATTTCCTTGGATTTCTGGATCAGTTTACCTTCATATTCATATGGATGATTATGAAAGATGAAAATAGTTTCCAAGAATTGAAATTACTTTTTACAAATTATCTTAAAGATTATTAAAGAATAATATATTTATTTTGGTTATTTTTCGTGAGGAAAAGTCATTAGATAAGTCGATAGTGATAATAGTTTAGATTATTTTGGTGGTTTCTCAATCATCGCGTTCTAGTTTTGTGTTATAAATTAATATGATGTATATATATATATTTGTTAGAGAACATTTAAAATTTCTTATTAGGCATATTAGTGAATTTTTTACCATATAATTATTTTATTTCAATCCATTAAGGTTGAATTGATAAACTGAAACACATTACCCAAGAAGGTATTAAATCAACCCCACACAGAAGATATTTTCATCGTTAAATTAAAAGAAAAATGTGATGATTGTTGATGGAGGATTTTTAATTAACATAATAAAATTCTATTTTTTATATTATACTAGAGTAATCAAGGATGTTTGGATAGAGGAGGAAAGCTTAGTATTATAAAATAATGTTAATTAAAAATAGATTAAAATAAAAGGAAAGATGATTTTACCTCTTGAATTCTTCTCATTGAGAACCAACACCAAAAAATTTGTTTTGAGTATTTCTATGACTAGAACCTATTTTTTACATTTAAGATACTTATGAAGATTATTGGGTAGGAATCTGACATGGTTCATTGCTTAAGAGGTTTGAGAAGTAGTGGTGGTGATGGGTGGAATATATAGTGTAGGAGAGGGCTCTTTTATGAATATTTTATTCAGTTGTTTATTATTTTCACTAAAGAATATGAATAGTTTGAGAATTGTCACTAAATAATATTAAAATAATGAATGGTATTATTAGATTATGGTGATTATATAAGAAATCATCAACGAATAGTTTATTTAACATATAATGTATTTATATTTTTAATTACCAAATTTTACCATTCAACAAAAAATTAGGTATTTTAGAAAAATACAAAAAATTCAACATAAGAATTTTTTGATTTGTAGAGTTTAAAAATGAACTAAATTTTGTGAAAATAATTTTTTAAAAAAATAGAAGTTTAATTTTTAATAAAAATAAGCAATTATCTAAAAAATTCCACTTGAACAAAATATAACTAATTTTATGGAACTTTAAAATAATAGGTAATGTATCATAAAAAATAACTTATAATCATAAGATAATAAATTATTAATTTATGATTACATTTTATGAATATAAATTTTCATTTATTTAATATATTAACTATTTTATTGAAAATAAATATTTATGTATTATTAAATTATCAACACTTAAATAAAAATTTCTAAAACATTTATTTAAGTATAATATGATATAATTATATTATATTACCATTTAAAAGATAAATAAATTTTATTTATACTTTCAAAGGTGATGTTAATATTCAAATCATAAAGAGACTATTGATATAATTAAAATGACAGTTTAAAAAAAAATAAAAAAATTTCATTTATTCAGTAGGAGATAAATATTTCTAGAAAATACCAAAATGTAGCTCTAAGATAATTTTTATATTCCAATTTTAAAATTGATTTTTATTTTTAGTCAACATTATAAATGTTTTAAAATATAGTTTTAAAACATGTTCTCCCTTAAATATTAGTAAAATTGTTTTTAGAAATAATACAACCTTTTAATGCGTAAAATGAGATTCACTCTTATCTTATGCCTATAAAATAATTTGGAGGAATATAAATTTTTTAAAATATACAATAAATAATTTCATAATTTGGTTAATATTATTCATTCACTGAAATTTAACAACTATGTAACATTGGTAGTTTTAAAATAATTATATTTAAAAAGAGGTTTTCCAATAATTATTGGGGTGTTACATTTCCCCTCCAAAAATAAATTATTTCAACATTATTTTAAATTGTACTTCAAAGAAGAATTATTGATTATTCAAAATTATTATGTGGGAATCCCACTTCAGAATCATAGTTAATAAAATATCCTTTTAATAAGAGGGAATGGGAAATGAGATATTCACCACAAAACTAATATTTTTTGTTGGAGATAACTAGTGGAAAATAAATAGATGGACATAAAAGTGAACATCTCACTATCATGTTCTAATGGAGGGGGTTAAATAACATTTTTATTAGAAATATAACCATCATTAAACAAAAAATATTGTGATCAATTAAAATACTACAAGTTTATCTTAAAAAAGTTAAAGAATAATATAATTTTTTTGAAATCATTTTCATATTCATTAAATTTTCATAAAATCACTTGAGAAGATAAAAATACTTTTTTTCATTATAGGTCATTAGTATAATCTCATCAGTTGGTTTTTCTTTGAACTATTTTTATTTCATCTCTTACATATAGAAATGAATGATCATGAAGAATGTTTCATTCCAAAATCACTTTTAAAGAATCGTATGGTCCTTAAGTAACACCTTATTCCTTTAAATGTTAATAGAAATGAAGAATGATTGAATATGTTGTTACTGAAAAATAATTTACAAAGTTATACTTTATCCATTCCACATGTAGTTAATCTTAAGACTCCTTTAAAACATGTCTATCCAAATTCAACAATAGATAATTTGGAAGGAAGGTTACCGAATTTATAAATTGAAATTAACATAATATTCCATATATTATGTATCTTGTATTGTGACGTAACAAATATATGTATAAATTAATCTCTTTTAAACATTTATGAAACATGCATTCTTTTAAGTATAAATATCAGGTTGTCGTTAAATAAAATCATCTCATAATTTCTGCACAACATAGACCATCATATCACTAACCACCTTCACAATCACCAATAATATCACATAAACATATATTTTATATTATCTCAATATAAATCATTAATATAGTGTTATCATTCCAAAATCATATGTTTTCAATAAGGCCAGAATACAGCAAAATCACATCTCTTGATTACTGGTGCTACTCATCACATGCTTCCAATTTCTTAATTAAGTAATAAAGTACGATCCTTATATATATCATGATACTTATAATGAAATAATTATTTATTAAACACCAAAAATGAAATAATTATTGAATCCAAAAATAATAATAATAATCATTACTCTACATCTATTATAGTAGTATAATCTTGAACATTACCACCTATCCTATTTTTGTGTATATTCCATTTACATGTGATATATTAATTTGCATATGGTCCCATAACATTATAGTTGAAGCATTGAACATTGTAAAATTATTTCCATTCCTTAAAATAATTATCGTGGAGGAATTTTTCTCAACACTTGATGAGAAATCCTTTTCCTCTTAATCATATAAAAAAAGATTCCTTCGATAATTATCATGTTTGTGAAAAAAATAATTTTTTACCATCTTCCTTTTATCTTTCGTTTTCCCAAATTTTCACATCTTCTCTTATATCCTTTTAAATACATATAACATGGGTAATTATTTCACAATATTATGGGTACATGATATTATTTTCTCAAATGATTAGAATATTTTGGAGAAACCTTCTCTTCAAAAGTCTAGATTAATCCCATCCAAGAAATTTTCATTCTTACTCTTTGGATTGTATTAATTTATACAGATATGATTCCTTCCACTATGAACCAATTCTAAACAATGGAATATAGTATATTAGATCATAAAATTATGATACAAAGTGAATAATCCCAAAAATAGAAAAATTCACAGATAAATTCTTAAAATCTTATGTGTATCTAATTTCATAATCATAAACATGGTTTCTTTGGGGACATGATTAATGGTAAATCATTCATAATAGTTTGTAAATAAAATGTGATTTCTCCTCAGAATATCCCCCAGGAGTGTAAAACCAAGTGTGTAGTAAGGCATATTTTCTTGTACCAAGTTATGCCAAGTCAGCCCAATACACCTTGTTGGAAATGTTATTCCTAGATACATCTATTCCATAACAACATCCACTTATATATACTAGAAATAGATGTATTTCTAGGAATCCACACATGATCACTACCACACCAAAACTCAAGGTTTTTATTCTATATTTATTTCCAAATTTTGTTTTAGGGTTATGTTTTCTAATCTATGTTTTATAATTCTAGTTTTCATGGTTTCAACTAAACTACCACTCATACCAAATTTAGTGACCCGTGACCCTAGTAGCCTAAAGCCCCAAGATAACATAATTTCATTGGTATAATAAACAATAAGTTTTATACTGAAAGACTCAATATCATATTTTCATTGGAAAACCATATCTAATAATATCTTTTACACAACCACATGACAGATAAATAACAAAGAGACTCCATAGGAAACACAAATATGCATATAAATTATCCATGAAATTCATTCATATTACACATATTTGCATCCCGAGGAAAAATAAAACATAATAAAGGAGTTAGTTAATATATACAGTAATGGTAAAATATACAGCACAAGATATCAAAAAACAAACATATACAATAAGGAAATGTGAACAACTGAAAATTCATGACATTAAAACATAATCTTGATCATAATATCAAATCAATGAAATTTGAATAAAAAATTCTATATCAATAATTAAATGAGAATGAAACTCAACCATGGATGTAATACAAGTCAAATAATCAAATGGGATATGAATTACTAATATCATAATTAGGGAATACATAATTCCAAAAAACATAAACATATAATCAAGTAATCAACAAAGAAGTATACATAAATGGATTTGGCCCTAGATAAAACACTATCCAGTTTGTCTCATTAGATCTATTGATGCATCAAGGGGTTATCATGAGCCCAACAAGTCACATAAAAAGTCCAATGAATTCCACATATATCAATTAATCGATTTAAAGAGTTATATTTAAATAAATGTGTCAAAAAATAGATTGAAATATTTTTATCATAATCATAGATGATGAAACACTAATAAAATTATTGATAATTTCTTTGTAGAAATTCCGTTTTACTTTGGATAGAATAGTTATTTTGGAAAATCATTTATATTTTTCATAAAATAAAATTTTAAACAAGTTTATCCCAAAAAACAAATAGAAGGAATATGAAATTATTATGGAGGAATAAATGATTTCCATCTTAAGCGAAAACACGTAAACTAGTTTTTGATGAAACATTTGAAATATTCATATTTAGTGAGGTTTAAGGGAAAATATTAAATTCCTTAAAACTATAAAATGATTTAATGTTGGTATAAAACCATAAATTTTAAAAAATGATTTTTGATGAAAAAAGAGTGATTTAAAAAAAATACTAATGGCATAAAAATAGTATGGAGTGTAACTAAAAATGGGTATGAAATTTGAAAGTTCACTATAATAGGGATTTTTTATGGGGATGAATTGAAAATATAACCTTATACAATATGTATTTCCCCCTAAAAAAGACGAGTTGATCAAGATATATGATATTAGAACATATACTTATAATTTATAGTAATTATATTAAGCTAATGAATAATTACATTGGTTTGTAGAGAGAGAAAGTGTAACTCAAAGGAAAAAATAGAGGTTTAGAAAGAATCCCTTACTACTTTTCAAAAAATCAAACCATATTCCCCAAAAAAATTTATGATTATGAAATAATACATTGAATACCATGATGATAAATTGATTCATGATATGGTACTTAAATGGGAAGTATGAAAAACACTACACAAAATAGATATTATAAAAAATGAATATCTTATAGAAATATGGGTGAGATGAGAAAACCCTTACCTAGTGTCTGAATGTGTTATTCACTTGATCATAATTCCCTAAATAATCAAATTGAATAAATTATTTAAATAATTCAAAACCTTTTATAATGTTTTTTCTATTATTATAATTTTATTAAGATCATTTATCAGCTTTATTATGAGTTATAAAATACATTTTTATTGTTCAAGAGTGTTTCTTTTTAGGATTTTCATGATCGATTTACTTGAATAAGCATGTGGGAGATCACGTACTATTAAAATAGTTATCTAGAATAGAAATTATATGTTATTAATGATGTTAAATAATATTAAATGGTTATATAACTCATTTTGTTATTTGTGGAGATAATGATTCATTAGAGATCATATTAGTGATAATGATTTCGATTATTTGGGCGATTGTTTGACCAAAATACACTAGTTTTATGTTGTAAATTAATTTTATGTATAAATACCGATTTAAAATTTTTTATTAATTTTTATTAAAAATATTAATTTATTATTTAACTGTTAAAATGTTTTTATGTCCATACTTTAAGGAGTAATTGATAAACAAAAACATGTAATCCAGGAAGGTGGTAAATTGACACCTCACAGATGATGATTTCATCATTAAAATAGAAGGAAATTTAGAAGGAAAATTAGAAGATAATTGATGGTGTATTTTTCATTTACATAATAAAAATCATGTATTTATAATATTATGGATTGATCATTCCTTCTTGGATAGTGGAGGTTAAAGAAGGACCAATAAAATAATATAAAATAAAAATAAATTAAAAGAAAATGAAAGTGGTTTTTAACTCTTGAATTTCTCTCTATTAGAACCATAATAGGGAAATTGGATTTGGTATGTTATTGAAAATAGAGTATCCTTGTAATCTGGATGATTCATTGGAAGAGTATTGGAATAAATTTTATATGCATCATGGATTAATATGTATGAGGAAAAGTGGTGTAGAGTGGTGGTATTTACAGTGGCGAAGAGGCGTGTTTTATAAATATTTTATTCATTTGTTTTTTATTTTGGATAATGAAAATGAACAGTTTTGTAGTTATCAGAAAATATATTAAAATAATTAATGATTTTGTGTGTTTATTCTGATTAAATCATCAATTACTCAAAGAATATTATATGGATCTTATAATGTATTTATACGTTAAATTACCATATTTTACTATTCACCAATAATTCATGTATTTTTGAAAAATCCCAATGATTAACCAAAACCTTTTTTGATTTATATAACTTAAAAATGAACTCTATTTTATGAAAATAATTTTCTATATCTGAGAAATTTTGTTTTTAAATAAAGTTATCATTTATTTGAAAAATTCCAATTTTCAAATTATAAATGATTTTCTAGAACATTAAATTATTAATTGTGGCCTCATTAAATTATAATATAATCCTAAAACAAAGAAGTAATAATTTATGAATACATTTTTTTATAATACATTTTCTTTTATGTTATTATATCAATTATAATATTGAAAATAGAATTTTATGTTTTATGAAAATATCAACACTTAAATAATAATTTCTAAAACATTTATTTTTATACTATGATACTATTATATAGTATTACCATTTATAAGATTACAAAATATTATAAATAGTTTCATAGGTTTTTTTTACTATTCGAATCATAGATACACTATTAATATAAAGAAATGACAGTTTTATAGAAATCATGGTTTTTCACTTATTCAATGGAAAATAAATATTTCTGAAATAACAGTAAAAATTAAACCTTATCTATTTTTTTATTAAGAATTTAAAAATTATTTTTATATTATTCAATATAATTTATAAAATTTTCAATTTTTTTAAACTATGTGTGCCATTTAAAGGAGGTATAACTACATTTTGAAAAAAATTAGTCTTTTAATGCGTTAAAATGGATTCTTTCTAAAAAAATGCCTATAAAATAATTTTGATGAATGTAAAAACGTATGATTAAATATATTATATATAAATTTCATAATTTGGTTAATATTATTCATTCCCACCAATTTAATGACTCAGTTATGACTATCATTTTAAAATAATGATATTTAATTACATATCATTGTTTGTTTAATATTGTTAATATATGAATCCTATGTTGTCAAAGAAATTAAATATATGAAGATACATACCCTAAATTCATGGGATGTTACAATATCTAATAATCATTTTATATATGAAAATTATTAAAGGGTTTCACAGCACCACCATAACAACTGGATGTTGAAATGGTAGAAAAAATCACAATGGTATGATGATCACTTATTAAGTACATAATTGTTATCTGATTGATAGTTTTCATTATGTTTATAAATCAACACTATATTCATTAAATCATTGAATATGATGTTAATTTTTATATGTATTGGAATTCTATACATAAATATCACATCAATTTCAATTGAATGTATGCTTTGTTTTAAATTATGAATCATCCTATGATCTTCTATGAGTGTGATAAAATACATGAAATTACGATTTGATTTTCATCCATTGTATTGGTCAAGATCCCTATTTAAAAGGTATTATTATTAGAATTGGTTTATTTGGAACTCAATATCAATGATATTCCTATTTTATGGGTGTTCGGTAATGAATTTATCGAAGAATTTTTATTCTTCCACTAAACCATGACGTGGAATTCTTTATAGATCCATAACTTCTTATATATATATTTAAAATAATATATATTTAATGGATCCAATTTAGTGGTAGGATTTAAAGAAGAAACTAAAACCAAATTTTGGAAATTTATTTTTTAATATAGATGTGTCATGATGTGTTGTATGAGTTCTTTTTGTTAAGAATAAATAAGGATTAATGAAACTTTGTAATGACTATAGAGAACATTAAAAGATCACTATTATGAAAAATTATCCTCTTCACCATATTGATTACATTCCAATTAAAATAAATAGAGAATAATAGTTTTCTTATATTGATATTCATTATGGCTATCATCACATGATGGTTATGAAGGAGGATATACCCATGATAATTTTTTTGAATAATATATAGACACTATGAATTTTTATTAATTTCATTTTGTCTTAATAATTCCCATTATATATTAATTTATTTAATCAATAGATTATTTAGATTTCACCCTTATCTATTTTTTTTGTCTTTATGAATAATATATTTATATATTCAAAGGGTAAGGAAGATAATAATGGTCACATGAGAATTTTACCGAAGAGTTGGAGGAGGGATTCACTTTATGAATTATTTACCATGTTTAATTTATTGCATGAAAATGATTCATTTATAGTTTATATTATATATAGGGTGGGAATATCAGTATATCCTTCAAAGATAAAATTTATTGATCATTGGATCGAACCAACCAATATTGCTGAATTTTTTTACATGCTTTGGATGGATATTATCAGTTCTTTACAGAGAATTTCTCATGACTGTATAATCCACTGATCATAAAAAATTGAAATAATACACATTTATTTTGATATTTGAAAGTGAATTACATTGAAATGAAATAAATTTATGTTTATTCAATTCAACTATGAAAACATGACCATGTAGTGGAGAATAAATTGTAATATATAGTGATGTATCATGGAAAGGATATTGATTTCTCACTTGATATATGATATGGTGATAACTTATATCTCATGTCAATTGAAGGTTCATGAGAAAAATCACCCAACTAATGATTTGAATTAAGATGTTTTGGTTTTTTAATTAATTATTGTAAGTAATTATTTTTATAGTAGAATATATGTTATATATAATGACCATAAAAATTTTAATTTGAAATTTGAAGAAAAAAAGTGTCGTTTATTACCTTGGGAAGATGGTTGGACCTAATTAATGCTTAAAACTACTAAATTCATTAGAACCATATAAAGGGGAATAAGGTTGAATATTCTATAATACTAATGGATAATTCAAGATAATATAGGATGATGATAACAAAAGATTCGTTATTTTCAATGTTTAGATCATAAAATATTGAATGAAGAGGAGAAATATTATATTTCTCAAAAAAGTGTTCATCCATATATCCAATTGAAGATGAAAGAAGAATATAAGGAATATATGAAAAAACATAAGAATTTGACAAATTTTATTATGTTTAAACATGAATATTAATGCAATTTATGGATTATGAATATTTAAATTAATATCCATACAAAATGTGATGAAGGATCTATTGAATGAAATTTATAGTTCATCATTATCTATTTATCCTTATAGTATAATGATGTATAAAGATATAAATGATTATTTATGATGGTAAAAAATGAAGATATATATTTTTAGGTATGTATCACATTTTATGGTATGTCATTAAGTTATATCTGAGAGAAAAACGGCTAACGGGATACAAAAACCATTACTCACACCAGAATGTAAATGGGAAGAAATTACATTTTATTTCCCATTTAGACCCTCCCAAACATTAGAATAGAATAATGATATAATAGTTGTAGTTGATATATGTATAAATTAGTCAAAATTCATTTATAATAGAAAACATTATATCATTATCATCTTTATAGAATTTATATTATGGAAAGTGTAAATATTCATAGATTATACATTGTATTTTTTCCAATAAGGATTTGATGTTTACTTTGACATTAAAATAATGAATTCAACTTAATGTAGATATGAAGTTGGTTTTTAGAACATACTATCATATAAATAAAAATGGTTTGTCTATGATAATGATTCAAACTCTAGATTATATGTGGAGGTTTTGAATTCAGTGTTTCAATGGTGGTTTGGATCAACACATTTATCTAAATTATTTTTTCATGTAATATTAACATTAACTCTAGAATTTTGATGGCTCATTATAATGCAATGTATATTTTTTTATAAATACAATATAATGAAATAATATTGATGAGATAATTGTATTTGGTTCTTATATAGATTATGTAGTTATTGAAAATGCTAGCTCCATTCATCTCTATGTCAGGACACCACAAAGTCTATAGAAATATTATGATGACAATCATCTTCTTGACATTGAATTTGATGTTAGTGATATGTATTTTCTATGAATCTATCATCGAGAAAATGATATTAGAATCATAAGGAATATAATTATGAGCATAATGTATATGGTTCATTTCTTGATTCTTGATTGAATTACTAATTGTAGTTAATTGCTTTTCATTTCAACCAAACCTCTCTTATGTTCATAATGGGTTCCATGAATCTGTCCTTAGAAAGAACATAAATGATCAACCACATGACTGAAATAGAGTATAAATAATAGTAGAACAAATTATTTTTTTATGAACAACCAATATTAATCATGGATAACAGAAATAAATTTTTACAGAATAAGAATATTCTTATAGAGATATTTTACTTGAGATTTATACATTTCGAAGAAGCTACATGGGAAACAGAGGATAGAAAAAAAAAATATATAATCTTTTTTTATGTATTAAATTGACGAATTTACATTTGGACATTAATTTTATGGTTTTGAATGTAATAATTCAATATTATAGGAAATATGTATTTCTCAAATAATTTTATTTTCACCAATATCTTATATTACATAAAACAATGAGTTAAATGAAGCACAATATAAAATTAATATATTATTAGTTAATGTGACCATAATAACCTACCAGTTTGATTAGTGCATATCAATAGGACCGAATAAATTCTGAATAAATTATGGTTATATATTTAAAAAATTAATCAACTGTTATCAATTGATTGTAAATATTATTTAAAGAAAAATGAACAATTTTTAAAATAAACTATTTTTATGCGGGCATAATATTTTTATTGTATTATATTAAATTAATAAATTTTGATGAATTATTTTATTAAAATTTAAATATTATATGATCTATAATAATATTTAATTCATTTAATATTTTTCAAACATTGGTATAAGATTAAAACATGTTTTATGATTAAAAGTGTTTTTTTATAAAAAAATGTTTTTATTTTATTTTATATACTTATTTGAAATTTAATTTAATAAACGTTTATGTATGGAATTTTTAAAAAATTGATTCCATATTTGATAAATGTGCCTTAAAATATTCTCAAAAGTCTGCTTTCAATTTTTTTGAATTTTAATAATAGCAATGGGAAAATATATCATCTCAGTAAAGGGTAAATAACTTTAATCTAGGTTAAAATGTGTGATAAAACCATAAATTTTTATCCTATATATTATTTGATAAATTATATTCCATACTTATCACCACAGTCTCTAAATTTTGATTTGTAATAGACACATTCCCATAAAAACGACTTATATTATTTAAATCAATGATGGTTAAAAAATGTCACTATCATAATATCATATATCATTTATGTGTTCCCATATAGAGAAAATATATTGAGGAACAAATATTAATATTACTATTTATTAAAATGAAATTATATTTAGGATGGTAATTTATTACCAATTTTTTGGTATTATATAGTTATCTTAAATTCTTACACAATGAGAATACATAATTTATTCAATTAATTTATAATTAATATTTAAGGTAATAAAAATATTAAATGTGATATATTTTGAATAATTGATACCATTACATAATTTTTATTGGTGAATATGGAATATTGGTTCAATGTTTAAAGATTATATTAGAATTCCATACTTATAATTATATATTTTATGTTAAAATAGATGAATTGGGTAAAAACTGACAATAATTATAAATTATTAAAATAATGATTTATTAAATTATTTAGAAAATAGTAAATATTGATATAATATAGGGTAAATATTATATTGTAAGAAATTTCACAAACTCAATATTTATTAGAATATCAAAAATCATATAATTAAAAAAATTACAACCATTTAATTTTGAAATTGTTTTGAAAATATAAAAAATTACAATTGGATATTAAATTTTAAATCAGAAAGATAAAATTTAAAAAGATATAAAAAATATATTAATTATTCTAGATGATTTTATTATGACCCTATAAAATATTCTAAATATAAATGTTTATTTCAAATCCACTTTAACGAAAATTGGGAAACCACAATCATCTGTAAAAAACACCTCTACGTACTAAAGGAACTCAAAAATTGATTGAAAACAAGGATAAAATTATTTGAGTTAGACACTCTATATATTTCCCAGTGAAGTGTAATTACCTTATGTTCTCCTCTCTCGTAGATGAGTTTTTCAAAGTGATTATCCATTATATTAATTGTCTATATAGATTTATCCAGGATAATTTCATATTTGTTGAAAACCTGTACCAGTATTCATTCATTGTTATTTATCCACTCCCCTTCCTCCTTATTGTTATCAATTCACAACCTTCATTCATATAAAAATTCTTCTCTTCTCTTAGAGAATTGACTTAAACAACTTCTTAATTCACATTGATCTTATAATTGAGGATGATCTCCAAAAACTCCCCTTTTTCTTTCTCTAATATTAATGTTTTCCTAGTAGGCGGTAACGGCCTCCGTGTAGGTCCCTCCTCCCTTGGTGGAGGAGGGATTTCTCCGCCCTCTGGTGATCGACACTTTCTCCCTTTCTCAAATCCTGAATTCTTGCCTTCGTTCTTGAAAGTTTTTCTCTCCACCAAAGTCCTTGAGTTACATGATGGTATCCAGCAGCTCTCGGTCACGGCTCAAGAATTTAATGATGCCTCATCCTTGCTGAACCTGACATTGATAGCGTGGTTCGAGCTACAACGCCTGTCCGTGGATCGTTTTGATCGTTTCGTCTTTTATTTGTGGAATCTAAAGGAGCATGTCATTATGGGGCTTCTTGTTTCGAAACATATAATGGTTTTCTTTGAGTCAGAGGAAGGTTTGATTCTAGCCTAGTCCTCTGCCCCACGTACCTGTGATGGCTTCCGTTTTGTTCTCTTCCACTGGTCCTATGACTTCCATATGAAAAGTGACACTTCAACCATGGAAATTTGGGTAATATTTCTGGAATTACCTCTTCCATTTAAAAATCCTTCCATCATTCACATGCTTGGAAATTTAGTTGGAAGTTATTTTTTCTTGGACACCAGAACTAGGGTTGTTTTCCACCTAGATTCACCATGAATTTGTGTTGAGGATGATCTATCCAAAACACCATTGAATTTGTTCTTCATTGCTGCGAGTGAGCAATTTCGATATAAATAGTATGTGGTTTTTGAGTCTTGGTTTGACTAATGCTCTCAGTGTTTCAAGGTCGAGCATATTAGGGATGCATGTAGAGGTTGAAGGGTGGCTTCACAAGTGGCTTTGAATGAACAAGTTTTAGCCGTGGTGGAATTGAAATCTCAGCAGGGGAAGCAGGACCTAGGTACTAAAATGCGGACCGAACCTTTTCCTATTAGTACCTTTACAGTGAATGGCATACAAATGGGGGAAAGAAAGGATTTTTTTAATCTGAAGGTGAATGAGGTTTTTGGAAGATTGGGGCATGATCTTAGAGTGGCTAATTCATGAGGTATCGTGGAAAATGTAATGTAGGAAGTTCAAACTTCTGGCATGGCCAGTGAAAATCAAGCAGTGCTGCTCACTGGAGGTAATGAGGCTGTGGGAAGGCTTGCTAATAAGTCACAGGTATAGGGATCTTTGGATGCAACTGGTGGTTGGGTGAGGGTCTCAGCAGGACTGAATACACAATCTGAGAAGTAGGTAGACAATATTGAAATTAATAACTTCTTTTCTAGTCTCGGGAATGAAGAAGTGGAGGTTGGTCTTCATCAGGTTGCCCCTACCCTGTTTCATGGCCGGGCATCTGTTGAAGCTGCTGAACCTACTGGTAGTGGGGTTTTGGGGTTAGAACAGAATTGCCATCAGAGTGGAAGACAGATTGAGAAGGTGCAGGGGTAGGACTCTTCCAATATTGTAAAGGACCTGAATCATGGGATACTCTCTCACACTGAGGATGAACTACCAAAGAGTGAAAATGGAAATATGTCAATTGATTTTAATTCTTATATTGTTGTGTTTAGAGAAGGTCTATACGGATGGGGCCGCCTGAAGGTCATGGACTTGTGGTGCAACCACAATGTTTAGCATTGAGTGAAAATCATAGTCAAGGTGAGTAGGGGAAGGGAGTGAATGACAACTATCAGGAGGTGATTACCCCTAGGAAATGGGGGGATATATCTTACAGTGATAAGGATAATGCTGATCCCAGAGTTTGTAACACTTATAGCGATATTGTTTAGCGTGGAAAGAAGGATGTGGTAGGGAATGAAGGAGCTATGACCACTTCACCAAGAAGAAGAAAGAGGAATTATTATTCTTCTATGCCAAAGATGATTCCTACCATATCATCTATTATCAAAGGAAAAGGTGTTCCTTCTTCTGAGGAGATTTTTTATTTGGAGAAAATAAATCTCAGAAGAAAGTATGTGAAGAATTTGAAGCAGTATGAAAGTTCGAAGTGGGAATCTGCCACCGCAGATGAAGAAAACAATCAAGGATATGGAGATGGGTATTACTTCTATGAAATGTAATTGTCTGCTTTGGTTTGTATTGTCTGATTTCTTTACATTTTCATTATTTTAATTAATGGGCAGAGACATTGTCTCTAGATGCGCTTTCCGGGTATTAATGTTTTCCCACTTCATTCTTCACTTGCGGGCTTTCCACCAACCAGTTGTTCTCCTATCAAAACATTTTTTGAACTCACAACTTTGGAAGTTAGGGATTAAAATACACCTTTTTATTCTACACCTTTCTTGGACATACCTATATATCTTGTTATAAGGTTTTTAGGAGTGATTGATTAATCTTTGCGGGGCCCATAATTCTACCATCACCTTTGAAACATAAAATTCATAGATTGAAGATTACCTTGTATTACAATACTCAGTTTGGAACCAATATTTATATCCCCATATTGGTCTGGAAGTTATTCTAACATTTTTTTTGAGTCACTATATCCATAACCTATCTCAGTGCCTTCATCAGATTTGGGTTCAACCCATTTATTTATCATTTTCGAAATGACTTTCTACCACCCTCCATTTTATACATCTTCTTTCTCACTTCTAGTTAATGATACAAATCAATTATGGGTCTAAAGGGATTGTTTCATACAACATTCTAAAAGAAACCTATCACTTTACATGCGAATGGGAAGCTAAAGACCCCAACTATTTAATCTCATATTTATAACATTAGTAGAATCTTGACAATATTGCTTCTCATCTAGATCATGATCACTATTAAGGATGATGGGAGGACTTCTTAAATCAATCCTCATACCCTTAAAAATACTGATAACCTCGGTATCATCAGTAGAAAAACTATCATATTTTTATATCGTAACATAGATTTCATTATTTTACTTGAAAGAGTCAATTCCACCTTCTTTTTAAGTCGGTAAATCCCCAAATGAGCCAAATGGTCTGATTCTATCTTCTTTTATAGAGAAAGAAAAATTGGTTTCATATCTTTTATAAATGAAGAAGGAATACGTGAGATGCTTCTCGGATCGATAGATATCCCATTTTCCTCTCCCAGAACAAACTTATTTAAAACCAAATCATTAGGTCCTTCCACCACTCTGGCTATTGGATTAAACAAATTATCCTCATTATAAACAATGTAAATGATTCCATCCCCACCAGTACCATGACGATCTATAGATATTCCTCATTTCCATATGAAAAATTTGGTTCTTTTATGTCAACCATATCCTACATAATTCCAATATAATATTACCTATCCACACTTTATTGGTTGTTTTCTTCCCAAAAATCCATCTTTATGTTTCATAGGAGGAGATATAAATAATATTATTCAAAGAAGTGATAATAACCTTAACCATTCACTTTTATTTCTACATATTCATTAACTAATATAAATTTATGATATATATAATAAAAACATATTCACTAATATTAATATACTGAAATATTATTTTCATTATGAGACCACAATTACTCATCCTCATTCACTTCAAATTTGTTGTGAAATTTATCTATTGTGTACATATGTCTTAACCTCTCTTTATAGAAATACTAGTATTTTTTCATCACAATCATTCATGGATGCGTATTATGATGGGTTTAAGGTTTATATATGATATATTGGAAATAATTAAACTTATAGAATTATAATATCACATATAATTTCATAACTTCCAATCAATGTGAAATGATAATTTCACTCATGTGTTCATGTGGACTACCACCTCCACTAAGTGATGTGATTAACCTTCCATTTCTATTTTACCTAGACTTTAAAAAGTATGTATTTAATGATTATATATTATGTATATAATATGATAATTATTATATGATGGAGTATTATTATATATCATCCATTCATTAATTACTTTTAAAATTGAATGTATTATCCATGTGTACGCATGTCTTACAATCTCGATTAATAGTTCCATTCATTTTTTGAAATCTAATTTTTTTGGATATATGTAAATATGTATATAATAAATATATATGTTATTATTTTATCAAAATACTTAATATGATCCAAATATGATCAATGTTAAGAGTCTATAACTACCAAGCTGATATACTTAAGATAAAAGAAACAATTAACATACTAAAATAACGATTTTATAGAATTGTTGATAAAAGGGGTATTGAATTGTTAAATAGTAATAATATATGATAATATAGTTATGTGGATGAATCTATTATATAATTATAATAATGATAAATTTATAATACATTATGTTAGAGTTATTTCAAAGAAAGTGGAATACGTAGTAATGGTTTTATGTTACAATCACATCATTTATCAGGTTTATTTTTCTTGATTTGTATTTTGAGTAAATATTATGATTAAAATTTCAAGAATCTATTTAATATTTTAGTTATCTATTTATATCATTGGAATAAATTTATAACTTTCAATTTCTACACCTTACGTTCTTAAGAGACAAAAAATATGTTTTTAAGGAAAACCGACATAATGTTTCGTTTTGTTGTTTTTTTCTATATATATATATTTTAAAAAAAACTACTTTTTTTTTAATATTATCATGTGTTTTTTTAATTTTTTTATCCATTATTTCTTTTCATAAAATATTTCATCTAACGTTTTCTTATAGTATAATAAATGAGATACTTTTTTAAAATTTTAAAACATTCTCAAAGGAATATTTTATTTTATACTATATAACAAGGATAAAATTTTCCACCACCATCAATTATAAAAGATATGAATTATATTTTACATGGTTCATTTTTTATTTGCAAAGAAAATATTTTCCATAATATTTTCCATAATATTTTCCAAATTTTTTCCTTATAATGGTGTAATTTGAAAAAATGCAAGGATATTTTACTCAAGAATGTTTAATGATATTTTAATGGTATTTGTAATCATCAAAGATAAGAATATTTGATTTAAATTTTACATTAATAGGAAAATAATCCAAGGAAAATGTATTTATTTATTATAGCTAGTTTATGTTTATAATGAAATCATGTGTTTTAAATATATCCATTTTCTATGGGTTATTGAAAGATGAATTTATGATATTTTTATTATTCTCATTTTAATTAAATGGGTTATGAAAGAATTTAATGTTTATAAACCCCTTTTCAATCTATGAATAATATTATGATGATTAATTTATGATTATGTTGCAAAAATACCTATGATAATTAATATGTGATGGGTGAGACCTATATGTACCTCCAATTCATTGGATAATGATTTGTATATCTGAGATAAATCTTATTTGAATAGGGAATGAACCTGGTGTAGTGAGGGTCCACATCCACTATGATAGAATTGGGAGTGAACCATGAATACTGTCATGGTTTGGGGATTAAACCCAATTCACTAAGATATTCTTGGTCACGAGCATTGAATACTATGAAAATAATTGTATGTGATTATATATATGCCACAATTCTATGTTTTATGACAATTTTATTCTCCGAGAGATTATTTTAATTTATTCCTTTATGATTAATTTCTCAATAACATTCCAGATTTATTCTAGAGTACAAAATTATGATTCATGATATATAGGTTATGATTTTCAAATATTATTCTCATTTTATCACATACTTATGTTTTTGTTATGTTTATTAGAAAATTTATATATATATTAGTTATCCTTACTTAGAATATATTGTAACAATTAATTATATTTCCATTCCATTTGATATGAAATAATATACTATGTGTGATATTTCTTAAAAGGGTTCCTATTGTGAAGAACATACTAGGAAGAAATATAGATCCTTTATGAGACAGTTGATTATTTTTCTATGTTTCCAAAGGTACTTTATCTATATAATTACATCTTGGATTATTATGTCATGAAATGATTATTCTTCTAAAATGTTGTGAATGTGAACATTCAATTCACGACTTCTGTTATTTTTCATAGATTGGATTCTAATAAACAACTAAAAGGAAATCCAGGAGGAACTGAAGGGTCTATCAAAGAGGAAATTTTCAATATGAATTGGTGAATCATGATGTTAATGAATGTTTTGGTTTTTTGGATAATAAAGCTGAATGTTATTCATTTTTGGGTTAATTGAATTATTTAAGGGAAGTATCATTTCACATCAGGATTTTGGTGTAACTACCTGGTTATATGTGGTAGAGTCCACATAGAGTTATCATATTTTTTCATCTCTACACATGAACCTAATGAGACTATGTAATATTTTCTGAATTCATTTCAATCCCATTCGATTATATTCAACCCCCATATTCTGAATTTTGACTTGCTATTATACAATGAAATTTATCCATTCTTTGTTGTTTCTTTTCTCTATTGTAATTATTTTTCAACTCTCTTACTATTTGAACTCTTTACATTTATTGGTACATTTTTTTATGATTCAGGGTACATTGGTTTCATGTGGATGAGGTAATTAGATCTTGTGTCATTGTTTTCCCTTCAACCTCAGAGAACATATAGTCATTATAATTGATGTTGGTTATTTGTGACTTTTTTTTGGTAATTATAAACATGTTAATTAATCATGATTTACATATTTTTTAAAATTGATTTGATTGAACAAAGAAATATAATTTAATATAAATCACATATGAATTTAATGATTAGTATGACAATACACAAGGAAGATGAGTATATATAATTATAAAATACTAACTAATTTAACTATTGTTATAAGTTTCTTTTTGTTGGTTATAATATAACTATGGGATTACACTAGTTCATTATTAATTAAACAATAATAATAATTTTGTAATTTGGAAATAAATAATGCAAGAAAATAATTTATTTATTGTTAATGATTTATAATATTTCTTTTTTTAAGGAATCTATTATTTGTTGATTCTTTTTTATCAAACAAGATTATTGTTACAGCTATTTAGGTACGAGATAGTGTTCAAACAATTTTTTTATTATTTAATATTGTTCTTTAGTATAATATAATTCATAAAATAAATAAGAAACACATATATGTATATTACATTTAAATAAATTAATGTGTTTTGAGAAAAATAAGTATAACTCAACAAGGAGTCTTTTAAATATGAAAATAAGTTTTCAAGCATGAATTGTGAATTTTAGCTCAATTTAGATCCTGATATATGTTTCATAATGTATAAAAATTATATATAATTGAATAATTAATTTAATTTGAAATTAATTTACTTGTTTTCTATTGAATAATTGTACACTGATAAGGGAAAAAATTGTTGACTGTGGAAGGTTTCAATTCCATGATTCTATTGATTTTTATGCCAATAAAATTTTATGTTGATCGTCCATTTTCATATGCATTTATGATATATGAATATATATTAGTGATGAGATTAATTGATATAATTTTATGATTGTTTTCATAATAGGAAATGGGTAGAGATTTAGATGGTCGTGCTGGTGGAATGGGGATCCAGTTATGATTATTAAGATGGAACATTATATCAGTTATATTAGTGATTTTGGAATTTTTTTAGATGATATTATTAGAATAATAATGTCAATGTAATATTATGCCTAATGTTGTGGAACCAAAATATATTTTGGAGACACTATGATAGATTCTTTATCATTAGTTCTATCATCAAAAGTATTTCATACTTGATGGAAAATAACTTATTGTTATTTATGTTAAATGTTTTACGATGTAGGAAATACATTGATGCTATAAACTATGAGTGCATCTTCTATATGGTATCTTATACTAATTCATATTTTAACTAGATTTTAATGAAATGATAGCTTAATTAATGAGCGAATGATTGATTATAGATAGCCCCTTGACGCATCAACATGTCCTACGAGATAAAATAGTCAGATGTCTTTAGTGAAATGGTGTTTTAAAAATGAATTTTAATTTATCATGAGGATATATCATCATGGTATAGGTAGTACGTGTCTGATATAGGACATAAAATAAATAAGAGTTTCCATCATTTAAAATTCAGTCTTTATCACCAATGGTAATTTTATAATGATATAATATTTGGATGCATTTATTTCATATTTACTGATTAAATTTATGTTTTTTCCATTATTTACCTTTATGTATTGATTATTCCTCGTATAATAACAATAAAGATGTTATTGACTAAATGGAATGGGTTTTCACTTATTTACCTAACCAAATTGATTATTATCCATGATATTTTCATTTATATTATCTCTTGATGTATTCCATTGTGAGTTTGATGATTACATGGAATTTATGTTTAGTTATTTACCTTTATGTATTCATTATACTTGTTGATTCATCATTTTTACTATTGTACTAAAAATTAGTGAGCAGTTTACCACACTGTTATTTTTTCCCTTTCCTAAGAATCAATGATGTTTACTATGAATTATTTGAAAGGATATTCTATAGTTAATAATGTTATTCTAAAAAAAATTATTTAAATTCTTATATTCAAACACTACACAGGACACAAGTATGTATCTAGTTATCCAAGACTATTATACAATATGGTATATCATGATGTAAATCCTTTTATCTTATGATAATGCAATAAAGATGGCATTTTATCTATGCTAATGGTTTCAGGGTATCAATAGATATTGGTTATTAAATTTACTTAATAACATCTTATTATACGTAACTTGCGGATTTTATTATTTCAACATATCATAGCTTAAGAAAAACAAATAAAAATAAAAATAAAAAGAACCTATTTACCACATTTTTACCTCACGATTCAAAATATGGAATTCATTTTCCATGATTCAATTTCTTTATGTGAGATAAATTAAATTCTAAGTGTAATATGAAATCCAACAAAAAATAGTTTTTTTAGAAAATCGTGTTTTAAGCTAAAATTTTTATGTAAAATAAAATCAACTATAATAATTATTTAAATGAAATTAATTTTATAATCTCAGATTAAATAATATATATGTAACATTGAAATAAAATTAATTGTATAATTTCACTTCTTATGAAAAGTCATTTTAAAAAAAATACATTTTTAAATATTCACTATAAAATAAACATTATTGTAATGTTTGGAAAAATTTTCCTAGGGAAATATTGATATGATGATTTCAAAAATTATATCAATTATATCAAATAAAATTTCAATATTTTTGAGAAATGATTATATTATTTTCTCACAAAACAAAATGAAAACTGTTCTGATGAAAGCATAATTTTCATGCATAAATTTACTTTACAAAAAATAATGTTCTTATTTAATTTTATGTATAAAATTTATATTAACAAAAAAAATTAAATATATATTTTGTAATTTTTAACTCAAATTCATATCCCCTAATTATATTACTATGTTATATTGGTAATATTTAAATTATAAAATTTTATAGTTCATTTTTAGCTAGTTGTTTCGTGTTGTATATATTATCAAAATTATTACTATTTTAAATTATCAATTCATACATTCTTCCCCCATAAATAAAATTTATCATAATAGTATGAACAAGACCTAGATAATTAATGGTTTGACATTTGAAAATACCATTTCTAAAATACCATATTATAAAAATGGTAAATAACATATCCTATTAAAAAATAGTATATGAAATATAAATGTTATCTGGAATAACATATATCTAGGTTTCCATATAATTGTACATTACTGGAAGTGAAAATATGGATATGAAGTAAAATAATAATTTTAAAATAATGTTTAAATTTTATATAGAATATTTATCAGTAGACTGTGAATATTCCTAAGGACTTTAATGACGAGAAAAATATAAAATAATGTTTTGAGGAAATGACTAGGAGTTTATCAAAAATTAATATAAAAGGATAATATTTTTATTTTAAGATCCCTTCTAAATACATGGGGATTTCCATTACCATATTGAATAATAATAGAAGGAAATATATTTACTTGACATGTATAAACTCATACTTTTATTATATTCATCCCCAAATTCACCGTTTCTCTTAATGATGGGCATTCAAGTTGAATTATTTATGCCTTAATATACAAATACTACCTTCTCATGGATCATATATTCTATCAGGATTATATTAATATTTATCTCTAATCAAAAACAGTAACTCATAATCTCAAATACGTAAAAATTTATATTAAATAACCATATAATTAAATAAATATGATCATTATTTCAAAAAATAAAGAAACATTAAATTCATAGACTCTTCAAATTAATAATCTTCATTTAATCATAAAATAGAAACCCATATTAGGAAAAGAAATATTTACCAAATTCATATTATGTTTTTTAAATTGTGAACATCCCTAAAAATTACTTTAATCACTTAGACACCAAAGAAATTTTCAACCACATGGTTATCTATTATATATCACATGTGTTTAAAATTTTTAATATTGCATAATTTCAACAAAATAAAAGAAAATATAAACTCTAAATATTGTCAATACATTCACTATTGTGTCAAAAATAATTAAAAGAATTAATCCTTATGTAAATTAAGAAATCATTAAATTTATGGTCATATATACTTCAAATAGATATGAAAACTCTATAAATTCATCTAAAATTATTCACAACAGATAAAACCTCAATGGGGAATCTATTCATTTAAACAAATAAAATAGTATACATATTATCCAATTATAAATTATTTTTTATGTATATCACTATTTAATATCAAATGATTCTATAGGTTCCATCATCTTAGTCTATTTAATGTTTTATAGAGGTAATTTTAATTAACCAATGAATTATCCAATGGGTGTGTATGGATATGTGTAAATTCTCAGGCCTACTAATATTGAACCAATGATGATTTTGATAGGATCAATTTCTTGACTTTCATATTTGTTCCCGCTAGGTGTATATGTTCCACAATAACACCCACATAAAATTATCCAGACTACGATTTCATTATAATGAAATCAACTAATACATACATCACAAAAAATTCAGATTTTATCATTATCTAGGAATTACCCCCAAGTAAATCCCCAATGTTTTATAATAATAATATATGATTTTATCTAAACCATTCATTTAGTACCCAATATTATAACATGGCCATAAAATATAACATATTCATTAGTTTTTAGTTAATAATACACCTGCATACATTTTTAGGATCATTTCATTACATAGTTATCAAGAAACATGTCCTAACTATTTCAAAAGAAATCCATATATTAAAATTTCGATACATTTATTCCATAGTTATTTTCCCTTAATATAAATATTTTACAAAGAAACTCATTTTCTTTACATAAAAAATAATCCTGGAATTTTACAGGAAAACATCATTGTTCTTTATCATCCTTAAACCATGTGGAAAGTTTATCAAAATGTTGGATGAGCATTAAAAAAATAATGGGTATACTAAAAGAAATAAGGAAATATTTTGGCCCATTTTAAATTTTTGTGATCAAAAATCGGAATTTTCCATTTATATAATACTATTCAAGATCCTATAATCATTTAAAAATATAAATTTGTATAATAAAATAGAATAATAATTCAATTAATAGTGAAGACTAATTTCATAACATTAGAAATCAAATGATTTCCATAAAAACATATTAGAAAGAATATAGAAGTGATGTTGGGTTTTAGGAACATTTTCATCACACATTCAATAAAATAATACTTACAAATATGTAATTACCAATATAGTCGACACTAAATTTAATTATCTATTGAAAATAATCATTACTCCAATCATTGAAGTGAAGTATCCAGAACGCCAAATAGAATGAGCTATATCAACCCCACCCACAATTATAAACAATTTAATTGAACCATAACTTCAATGAAGCAAATAAAGTCATTCATTTTAATTAGTATAATTATAAACATATAGCAAGGTTAACCTTTTACACATATAATTACATGGTTTTAAGAATAATTTACCATTAAATTAAAACTAATGATCATAATGTCTATTTCCCATGGAATATATAGTTTATAAAATTGGAAGAATGAATGTATTATAAAACATATTTATATTAAAATTCAACAGTGATATTATTGATCCTTTTTAATCCAACATTTTTATAGGATAAAATAGGAAATATATAGAAAAATATTATGAGCTAAAAATACCAGAAATAGAATAAGAATCGGAATAAGTTATTTCATGTAGGTTAGAAAGATAAAAAATATGACATAATATTGTATAAATAACGAACAATCATTTGGAAGAAAAACATATTGAACAAGGGATCACACAATCATGAAAAAATTTAAATGTGGAAATGGCATAAAATATAACATAAACAAGAGTCAATGCTAAATACCAAGACTATATCACATGGTGAAGAAATTCCCAGACAAATTAAGTTTACATTGTGATCCCATACATGAAATCTCTTGAGACTGAACATTACTCAATGCATTATAGGTCTATCTTGGTTCAACCATTAAAACACTATCTTCATTATTTGGGCCAAATGAACAATCAATCATATGGAATAAACATAAGGGTTACTCATGGAAGGAAATGGGCATCATAATCAGAACATAAGGCATAACCAATGGGTGTATCACAATAGTGTCTATAAAAGAAGGGATATAAATAATAAATACCTATAACTAATTGAAAATATTAATAGATCATGAAAATTGATGTTCAATGGAAGGGGAAACATGTTAATGTTGTCTATGAATCTTTTGAAATGAGCCACATTAGTGCATTTTAAGGGAGAGTAATAAAGTTACTTAAATTAGGAAAATTACATAGTGTTTTTTATAAACCTAAAAATGAACTATTATAATTTTTCATGATTAAATAAATTATTTCAGAAAAATAATTGTGTGTTAAAACAGATAATAATTTTTCTATGAATATGGGTATGAAATTTGGAAGTTCCCTTTAATTAGGATTGCTTATCTGAAGGAATTTAAAATAAAACCATTTAAAATATGCATTTCCCCATCAGAAAATGATTTATAGATCTGGATACATATGTTTGGAAAATATAAAAATAATTTAGAATATATAAATAATTATTATTATTAAATACACTGGTGTATACATATAGAAGGTTAAACACAAAGGAAAAATGGATGTATAGAGAGATCTTTTTCCATATATATGAAAGTGTTCTTCACATACACATAATGTCTTGAATAATTAAATTTGAATAATTAGTTAATTATTTAAAAACCAATTATATTTATATTTTATTTATTATAAATTTTAAGTTCATTTGTACATATTTATATGATTTATATTGTTTAATTTCATTGTTATGGGAGTATTTATTTCTTGGTGTCAGAGTCAGTTCACTTATGTATAATTAGGTAAGTTCTTGTCAAATTGTAGTAATTCACCAAAAGTGAAATTATATTTTATTAATTCACATAATGAAATTAATATTGTCCCATATATCAATTAATTTATTATTTTCATGGGGATGATTTATTTGATAAAATGTTAATGATAAACGTTTATATTAATTTGGTAGTTTTTTGGTCATCACGGTGTAGTTTTGTTTTATTACTTAATATTATATATATATATTAGTTATAGAGCATAAAAATAGTTATAATAAACATTTTAAATAAACTTTTAGAAATTATAATGGTTTTATGACTATTAATGAAAGCGTTATTGGAAAATAAAAAATCCTCCTCTGTGAAGGATATGAATCAATAATAATAGGCATTTTTTTGTTTTTATGATAGATGGGGAAGATATGAGTTTTTATGATAGATATTATACTAAAACAATAAAAATATATACTATATATTATAATATATTTATCATGTTGTTTTGTAATGGGTAGGTGATGGTAGGATTAGAAAAAAGATATTAAAAAAATAAATAAGTGGTATTTTACCTCTTCAAAATCATCTTCTTAAGAACCTCCTAAAGGAATTTGGAAATGACCTTTTGGTGATACCATAATGACAAGAAATGTGGGTATGAGGATTGTGAGAAGAATTGTGTACAATATTAGTAATATAATAATCATAAATGGTGTGAGGATAAGAGGTGTGGAGGTGTGTTATTTATAATGGGAGGATAGTATTGTGTATTATTATTATTTTCATTTGATTATTATTTTGGATCAGGTCTATCAATATTGTTGACTCTTGATAATATGTATAATAAATAGTGAATTTCATTTCAAATTATGGGTTCTTACCACATCCATACATCATTCATGACTAAATTACTCATGACTTTGTTAAACACCAAAAATAACCAAATTTCACAATTCACCAAAAATTAAATTATTTAAAAAAAATAAAAAAATTAATCCGAAACATTTGTTGATATTTATAATTAAAAAATTGATTCCATTTTATATAGAATATATTTTTAATATGTAATATCTAATTTTTAATTAATATTATCATTTAATCCAAAATAAAGGTTTTTAATATTATAAATAAATTTATGATAATAAGAAAAATTAATTATTGTATAATAAAATTATTTTATAATTATAATACAAAAAAATATTAATTTAAGAATATATTTTAGGAAAATAAAATTTAATTTAAATTTAAATAACCATCAACAATTAAAAATTAAAATATATAATTTTTAAATACAATATAAATATGTTTAATTTATATTTTCATAGGTGAGGTTAGGATTCTAATGGTTGAGATAATATTACTAACGACCGTAGTACTATTCCAATGATCATGTTTCTATTCAAATGATCCAGTTATTATTCCAACTATCATATTTAAAATAGATGTATGTGGTTACTAATTTCTATAAATACATTTTAATCCATTTATCAGCCACTTCTATTTTCTTGCAATTTCATAAATACAATAATCTAAAAAAAATTATATTAGATTTTTAACATTTATTTATTTCGAAAACTATGTTCATGAATGTTGAAATTATAATGGATTGGGAATACCCTAAATTTTCTATTATAATTTTTTCTTTTCTATTAACTCTACCACTATAATTTTCAGATGTCTTATTGGATTGTTTTTTAACTAAACTAATATTTTTCATTTAGGATAATAATGTTTTCATTGGTTATTCTATGTGATGTATGTATTTTATATTTCTTGACATAATTATATGATGGGGATTTTCACTAATAAAGTAATGGGTTATTAAATTTTCCCCACTTAGAAATTTTAAACTTGAAATTTCATGAAAACATGTAAGGGTACTTGTACAATAATAAATCCTCAGGATCTTATGTCACAAATTCATAATTGCAATTCCTCAATAGTACTTTGAAATAGTGATTATTTTTTTCAGAGAACATTATCTATGCTGTCCAAGATCATCCCCATTTTCTCCTCGTAAGAGAGATAATTATCCAACTATATCAGATATAAATTTAATACATGTGAGCAATTGGATTGTATTTCCTTATAAGGGATACATGGAATACACTATGTACTTGAGACCTGGTCGATAGATGTTCCATTTGATTTTTCATAGCTCGTATTCGATCAAGAAACCCCTTGACACTAATGAACCCTGGATATAACTTTATTTTCGTCCCCAATCTCCAGATGCTCTTCTAAAGTGATTTAAAGAGGAATACATTTTCACCAACCTTAGTCTCAAGGTCCTATAAAAAAAATATATCACTTTTTTCACCATTGGGCTGCCATGATGTTATACTAAATTTTCATCACTTTTCTACCACTTATTCGACCAATTCAGTTACCAGCTTCTTATTTTCACAAACTTTGTCCCATCATGATGGTGTTATATATACATTATCATAATTGAAATCATTTGTGTCGATTTATATTCCAATATGGAAACTACTGTTGTATGATATCTCGACCAGTGGTAGATGTAGGTCACATCCTCCATTGACATCCATAGAACATTCTCTCAATATGTGTTCTCGTGTATGAATATTGCACTCAGATTGGCCATAAAAATGAGGATGATAATCCATACTAATGTTTAATATCAATCATTAATGAATGATGGGATTTTTTCTAGAACATGGAGATAAATATCAGATATCGATCAAATAAAGTCAATAGTGGTACCACATGAAACCTCACTACTTCTATGATCTATATTTTTAAAATATGATTAAGTTAAAATTCCCATAAAATTGTGATAATGTGAACTATCATTGTAATTAAATCCAGAATCAACCATATAGAATTATTTCCTCTATATTTTATTTTATTCCTGGTAAAAAAACTCTTGGTATTCTTTTCCAATTTCCATGTTAGTATGGTTAATGGTTTCATAATCACCCTAGAATTTTGTCTTTACCCTTCATTTGGTAGCATACCAATATATTTGATGTATATCCAATGATATTCTACTTTATATTTCCCCAAAAATAGAGCACTCGAAGATCTTGATATATCTTTATGATCCAAGGGTGAATATAGAAGGTTTAACTATGTGTTTCATTCAGAAACACTTTCTTCATATTAGGAATAGATGGTACATAATGTCAGGACCCAAATTTTATGACTCCATCTTCATCAAATTTGATCTATGAGGATTTCCCATTTCTTATAGAATCAATTTTTTTTGAATATCGACATCATATTTTTAAATTCGTTTCTTTAACTCCTCCATATCCTCATTTTCCATCTTATATGGGGTCTTTGTTATTATACAAGATCCAAGTATGAGTTCAATGTAGAAATATACATCTTTTTTGACGGATGGCCCGAGTAACTCATTAGAAAATACGTTAATGTATTATGAGATTATTGGGAGATTTTCTATCCTCATAATTTCATTACATTATATTTATTCACCAATAGAATCCATATATAAGGATATAGGAGGTTCTTATAAATAAAAATCATGTCAAAAAATTTCTCATTGGAAGATAATTGATGGTTTCCCATTCATTACTATTGAGATTCCCTTTCTTCTACTTTTGGACATGGCATTATACATTAGGAGGCAGTCCATCCATAGTATAATAATGAATTCCAACATGGGAATGATAAAATATATTTTCTATATGAGTGTCCCCACTAATGTAAATATTATAGTTTATAAACATGGTTGATTCTTTGATAATCCCACCAAGAGTCTGGAATGACAACTCTAGTTTTAACAATTCAAGTGTTTATTATAAATTCTTTTTAAAAATGGAGTAAATTAAAGAATATGTCGAACTAGAATCAAACAAAGTACTTTATATATTTGAGATAATATCAAGAGTACTTACCACCAAATCATTTGGAACTTCAGCATTAGCTATCACTATTACAATAGAAAGACCTTTCTCCATTAGCCTTCAGTGATGCTGATGGAGATTCCACTACACTACCCTCGGTTTTGGAAAGTGATTAGAAAATTTCCCATGTTTTCCACACTTGAAGAATTGGACTTTAGTTAGGGCCTTCACCATCTTCCCTTTATCATTAGTGTTGGGAAGTTGATTTTTCACCTCACTATGAAAATTATTTATGATATGTCCATCTATTCCACATTTTTATCACATCCCACTTCCAAGCAGGAAGTTCCCTGAATGTTTCACCCAACATTTTTTACAAATGGAACGTTTCACATGCATTCCTCTTAATCCTAGTTCAGAACTCTTCCCTAGTATTGGCTCCATTGATCTCTAATTTTAATTGGATTTATGATACCATTGAATCTCACCGAACTCCAGTTCAACTTTCATAGCACTCAACGCAATCTCCTCACAACTATCATAGTCTCAAATTGCTAGATTCTTCCAAATATGAGGTCTTAGTTCACCAAAGAATCTATCAACAATCCCATTAATATCCATGAAAAAGCATTAGGTATAATTATAAGTCATGTGATGTTCATATCATATCATCCAACAAACTCATTCTCCTTCTACTTAGCTCAAGAAAAACCTTCTCTATTTTTGTACTCATTTAACGTGGGAAATAATTACTGAAGAAGATCACTCAAAATTCTTCCTAGTCCGTAGCTTCAACCTCCACTCTTGGCATCATGTATTTAATCATTTCAACCAATTTTCAGGTTTTCCCTCTAAGTGAAAAATAGCCATGGTGACCTTCTCTTGTTCTAAATAGTGGAGCATTGAAAAGATATTCTCAATAGAGCTAGTCCACTATTCAGAAATCAGTGGGTCGGTATATCCACTAATGGTTGTTGGTAATTAATGCATAAAGGAGTCAAGAGGAATTTTTTCCATTCATGGTGTAATTGGTCTCTTATCTTGATTCAAGTTATTTCCCATAACTTGAGTTAGTTGGTTCATCATTCTCATGAAAATTTCCATTCGGGATTCCATCGTAGGGTCATCATTACATTTTCCCTTGTTGTCACCATTTGCATGTTTCCTCTTATTTCCCACCATTTTATAAAATAATTAAACCTTTATGAGAAAAGTTACTTTATTTTTGTATCTTTTATCTGTAATTGAGTTTTTTATCCTAAAACATCATTCCTAAAAATATTATTCTTTAAAAACAATTACATTTATCTATAAATCTTTCATAATTATTCATAAAAATCTAATGATTAACCAAACATATACACCGTGAGTGCCAAACAAGGAGTTCCAGAAGGCTCATTTTCATGTTCCAGTTCTCGTTTGAGTCTAGCACAAAGTGAGTTTTTTGGGTTTTATCCCAAGACACATCTGTCCCAGAGACACATCCACTTGTTCATATCCATACATGGATCTATTTGATCGGAAAACACTTACTTAATATTTGACCAATATACCATGAATATTTCTTATATTTAATCTTTTATATAGGGTTTTCCTAATGTTTTCATATACTAATTTTCACAAATAACTAAACTATGATTTGATACCAACTTTGTCATCATGTCTATTTATAACATAAATTTTCATTACATTTTCTAAATAGAGGAACTTTAATGTCTGGTGTCATTGAAAAAAGGTACATAATACATGAAATAATAAAACAATTTTTTAATCCTCTTGAAAGTATTATTTAAATTTTCATCCTATATACAATTATTTCATCTCAAAACCTAAGTACATACATCAATGGAAGGGGTGAGCAGAGGTCCCAGTAACGGAAAATAAGGGAATCCATTTTCTTATGATATCAACTAGAACATGATGAGATACATAAAGGCAAGGGAAATGAAAAAAGATTCATATCATAATAAAAAAACATGAATCATAACATAAAAATGGGGCTACAACATTTAATTTATACATTCATAATCAAATATCCAATGTCCTTCCAAAATATGTCATAAAAATTACCAAGGTTATTTCCAAAGTTATTGTAAAACTTGTTATCTCTAGAGATTAATTTCATGACCCAATGAATTTGAGAGATATTAGGGAGAACCATTAATATTTAACTATTTTCCTAATATCCACATAGATCATAATAAAACATTTCATAAATTACCCAAAGAGAATAAAAGTAATGGTTTTCATATCAAAATCGTAAGGTTTTAAAAACTACTAAAAACATGAGAATTATGTCATTTATAACCCACTGAAAAGGATTTAGGGTTTTATTTAAGTAAATTCCAGAATAAAATATATAATTTTTATTTATTGATGAATATATATATAAATTAAATAGTCTTTGGTGTTCACATAAATAAAATAAGAGAACTTCTTGTGAAAAAAGAGATAGAATTGAGAAGAAAATTCTATATCATAACGGTTATGCGACATGGTTTTATAAAACATTAAAAAAAGAGGGGACAACAGTCAACTATTTATAAAAGACTAATAATAAATTAGGGGTATATAATAAAATGTAAATAATAAAATGTTATCAATTCTTTAAAGAAATATCACATAGAAGATAACATGAAAAGAAAAATAGAAGTTTAGAATTTCCATAAGAAAATTTTGTAGCCAAACTACATCGCATAAAAATTCAGAAAATAAATTGATGAGAGAGGAAATGGTATCTCATAACTTGGACAATAAAAGGAAATAAATAAGGATAAAAAATAACATACCCCAACATAATGAAATGTAAATCAAAAGGCATAACAAAAAATAAGTCTTGACTAAAAGAGGAGGGTGAAAGGATCCCTTACCTTGAAGAGTATCTTCAAAATCATGATGTTTGGGACCTTGGGGGCTTGAGGTCACCTTGGGAGGACTTATTGGGAGGTAAATAGTCTATAGAATCATTGTGGAGGAATTTGGAATGAAATGAATGGAGGAAGTGGATGATATTTATAGTAAAAGTGAGGGAATATTTTTTTTAATTTCCAAGGGACACCTCAGTAGTGGTATTTGCAAAACCATGAGCTTGAACAATGTATTTTCCATGGTTTTGTCTACTTGGGACAAATAATTTAGTATTTTAATCCAAATGAGTTTACCATCATATTAAATTACATATTACATCAATATTATGTCATAAAACACCCTAAAAACTCAAAAACTATATTTTTTACTATTCACTAAAAACAAAACATTTTATAAAAATATCATAAATTCACAATAACCTATTATCGATGTTCTGAATTCATAAATTAACTCAATTTTATTAAAATAATTTTTTAAATATGAGAAATTAATTTTTTAAGTAAAATCACTATTTAACTTGAAAATTATTAATACTTAACAAATAATTTCTAAAAAAATTATTAAGTTTTACTATTATATCACATTACCATTTAGGTTTCCTAAATTATATTTATACTTAATTAAGTGAGGTCACTATTACATTGGTCACTTTACCATTAATAATGTAATATTACTATTCATAATTTACTTTTCACCAAAAAATTTGTTGATTTTATCAGACTCTGAATTTCTAACTGGTAACAACTATATATGTCTATTGTTTTGAAATCATTTCACATTAATAATGATTTAATGTATAAAAATTATTTTAAAATAATATTTTTTTTATAATATTCATCAATAATATAAATCTTTTTAAAATTCATCCTAATTTTTTTTTACATTTGAATTTCAAAAAAATGATGGATATTTTTCCATAATAAGAAATAAAATATTTATTTATACCAATGGATTACAAAATGTAACTTAGGACTCATTACAAATCCCCTTATAACTCCTACAAAGGAACTAAGATTAAGGTGTTAAATGGTGACAAAATCTAGGAGTGGCTCATACCACATTTCCTAAGTGGTGATTTATATCATATTGAACTTATCCCATTAGCAATTCTATTCTAGCATAACATGTTGATGTTTATATTGGGCTTGGTCAAGAGAAATGCCCAGCAATGCAACATTATTCCTAAGATCTGACAGGTAAGCTTCATCCAATCCGAGTCTAGTGGATGAGGTCATCAACTACTATTTTTTTTAACAATTAACCATGATCATTTCTATTTATAAACAATAATCATAACGTTAAGAGCATAGTTTCCAATGGTCATATAGACCAATAGTCATAATTAACCATTGGTTATATAACAGTCGAATCCCAATGGTATTATTTCAATTATACTCACTTAATTATAAAGGGATATAGTATTGTTTATTAAAAAATAAAATAAAACACCAATTTAGGTAATTAAATATTATTCAAAGGTTCTGGCCATTATATTCTGTACATGCACATAATGAAAAATATAATCAATAAAAATGAATTCATAAATTTTTGTAGAATATCATCAAAATATAATTGATTTTTTAATATTTTTATGTTCATTTATGGATATTTTTATTATTATTTGTGATAAATTTCGATGTTTTTGGTGAGTTCTTTTTAGAATTTCATGGTTGTTTTTCTTGTGTATTATTTTGGATGTTGTTGCAAAATAGGAATAATTCAATAGAAGTGAAATTTTATGGTACAATTTCTATTATATAAATTTAAATGGTCCATATATCATTTTATTTTTAATTAATGAGGATGATTAATTGGAAGGAATATTAATTGTAAATTTTTTTATTGAATTGGATAATTTATGATAAAAACAAAAGAGTTTTGTTTATTATTTATTATTTTCCATATAAATTATTTCCAACGAATAAAATAATCTTATAATAAAATTTTTGAAATATTTTTTACCCATTATAATGGTTTTGTGACTGTCCATGAGGGTGGTAATGTAAAATTTAAAACCATCATCTATAAATGTGGTGAAATGACATATCAGGAATGAGGTTTTTATTTTTATGAGAAAAGGGGAAGAGAAGTGTTTTGAGGATGAAAATTCCTTTTATGCAATAAAGGTTTAGTTATATATGATATTGGATATATCATTCTATTTATGATAGGAGAGGTTATTGGAGGATAAGAAAATAAAATAAATCAAAAGATAATGAATGAGGATGTTACCTCTTGAATATCATCCCATTGAGAACCTCTTTATGGCAACTGGAATTGGTGTCTTGGTGAGAAAAAAAGAGAACAAGATGTGGGGATGAGGCAAGGGAGAGGAATTACTCAGAATATTTTCATTATATATTTCATAGAAGGTGTGAGGAGAATAAGCAGTGAGGGGTGGTATTTATAAGTGGATGAGAAGGTTGTTTTTTATTATTTTATTCATTTATTTGTTATATGGGGAGAAGACTATCAGTAGTTATGATTCTTGGGACTAATTATATTATGTAGTGAATGTGAGTTCTAGAAAATGGGTGATAGCCTGTAACGTCACATGTAATTATAGAATAAGACATTTTCATATCCATTAATATTTATGAATTAGATATAATTGTTAGTTTAAAGGGTACACTATACTCGATAGCATAGCTGACACATAACAATGGGTTTCTCTGAAATATTATGTTGCACAGAAGACAAAGTTATACTAACAAATAATACAATATTAGTATTATTATTTTCATTTCCATTACCCACTCCATAAATTATTATTATTCTTTGATTTCAAAAGAACAACATTATCCTAAATATACTAGTATGTTATTATTCTATAGATTCAATCTACACATATAGACACCTCCATTTAATGGGGAACAAATATATTGTTTCTATGTATGTAAAACTACTACCTCACGAAATGATGATTTTTAAATTTTACCCTACCACCTCTCATGGTGGACATTATAATTTAAATTTTTTTACATATGATATATATTTTATTTATATTGTCTCTATTATTCTATATTTTTTATTTAAAATATTCTATTATGATTTCCATGTGGTGTAAATATGATAATTTATAATGAGAAAGTGGGTACTACCGTCCCCTCAAAGTGATATGACTCATTTCTGGTATACAAGGAACATATAAAGGATGTTTTTACTAGACATATGATACATATATGTCATTAATTTAATACTGGTATTATAATATACTTTTATATAATTTAATTATTATTCCATATATATAATAAAGAAATTAAAGTAGCATTTATGCATATGTACGACCTACCATCTCTATGAACAATACATTTGATTTATTAGCTCCAAATATTATGGATTATTATAAATACAAATATACTGGATATGTATGATATTTAAATCATTAAAAATATTCTAGAGATGATGGACTTTTGATCACATGGATAATTTAGATCAATAAAATTTTATTAGTTGACTCAAGTACCGAATATTGAAAAAACATATGATATGAACATAAATAGTTATATAATTTTTGGAATATATTAATAAGTAATATAAAATGAATAATAAACAAGAAAAGTTTCTCAATATTTTATTAATTAACCTAGGTTTATTATTCAGTAAAATAAAAAATGTATGAGACAAGTCATAATTAAGGAGAGATAATTCATCTCAATCTCCATTAATTGAGGAATAATTTAATATTATGAACCAATTTATTTCTTATGGGGTATAATAAGCCACTTCAACTTTTAATTTCATTTAATGGTATTAAAAGGGAATATTTTTCTTTGAAGAATTTTATTAATTAAAAAAAGGAATGTTTTTAACATAAGCAGTGAAAACTACTTTTTTTGCCGCCACAACCATTATTTGATATTTAACATCCTATATAAGAAGTAATGTATTTAATAGAAAACTAAATACCATATATCCTTTTCATAATTTTGGGTATTGAAAATGGTTTTGATAAATGAATAATTATATCAATATATTAGAATTATCTCTTCTGATTTCAATGTTGAAATGTTATTTTTCCTTAATTCTAGTTTTATGTGTCATGATTATGTTATGGTTTTTCAGAATTTTTTATGTATATTGGTGGTTCCATGATAAACCAAGAGTGGGTGAGACCATGATAGCTCTCTAATGCATTGGGTAATGAGAAAGTGGTAACTATTAATGTTTTACTTAAGAGATTTAGTGAATATATGATGATGGGTATTCCAAAAATAACTATGAAGGATACCCCTTATGTAGGTGTGAAAGCTACAATGTAGGTATTTTATGGATTCCACAAGTTAACATTATGATAAATTATTTCTAATATGTTTTTGAGGAATTTTTAATATTTCATGAGGTATATTAAAAATTTTATGTTTTATGGTGAAAAATTATGATTTTGTGAAAATGTTTTCATGGGGTTAAAATATGCATGGACTAGCTATTTTATTCCATATTTTATATTTCTTATATTAACTTTAATTATCACCCCATGTTTTTGAAATATTTTCCACATTGTATCAGGGTGGGTAAGAGAAACGAATATTTCATTATGTACTTTATCAAGAAAAGAAATCATGTTTATTTTTAAAAAGATTTAAATTGTAGAAGAAATAGATACTATTTTAGTTGTATCCACATTGTATAAATTTAAAATTTTATGTAAAAGTTTTGGACTAATTCATTAAAATTATAAACCTGAATAGATACTCAATATGAATTATTAACATAATTAAATATTATAAAATTTTTTAGGTTGGTTCCTTATAGTTGTTATAAGAGGGAATTTTTAGAAAACTATAGGGATTATGAGTTTTTGATAAAGATATGGTAACATTATATGGAAATTATTTTGGTTAAATAATTATTCTATAAAAATTTTAGTTCAATGAAATTCAATTACAAATGAATGGAGTAGGATTGAAAAAAACATTCCTATCCCTTCCTGATGAAATTCTTGCAATAATTAATGCAAAGTGTTGTTTGAACGATTCTGAAACTTTTTCTGACATACAACTCACAAGAAAGTAGTTGTTTTAGACATCAAACACCTTCATAATACATCAATTCCATTGTGCATCATGTTTTATTTTTAATAAACTCTTATTTTCTAAATATTATAATATTTTTAGAAAATGAGAACTATTATCAATGAATTTTTATATTTTTGAATGTATCACAAGATTATGATGCATATTCTGATTTTGAAAAAACCACTGAAGAATGAGAACCTTGTGCAAACTATTAATATTTTCATTTAAAATATAGACTCTCAATATATATATCTGGTATTTTTAAAGGAAAATTAATTTAATTTTTCAACTCAAACTCGGTCTAAATGTTTTATAAAAAGAATTTTTTATCTTATGGTATGAAATTATATTAAATACAAGATTTTTTTTCCAAAACTATTTTTCTATGAACAACCATATGACCCATGTTATACAAGAAGTATTTAGATAAAGGAAGAAACTAATTTTAAAGAATCTCTAAATCAATGTTTCAATGAATGGACCTTCTATCAACATGAAAAAACAATGAAGAAACCTAGTGGACGCCATAATAAAGGTACAATGATCACTGTTTTGGGAATAGTTTTATTAAATAATTTAGAGGTGAAATAAAAAAATATGTTAAAATATATAAGACATAATGAATTATGATGTTAATGTCATATTGGGTTGAGATGAAAATGAGACGTATAATAAAATGTTTAAGGGTAAAACATGTAATAGTCGTTTTTAATGATTTATTCTCATTTTGGGTATGTTATAATAATCACATAGTTTCATAATAAAAAAAAGATAACCTAAAGGAAGGGTTACAACCCATCGCGTCAGATAAGGCCGAAGGAATTGAACCCCCAACTGAAATGTGACAGGGCTTTATCACCTAACATTATCCTATATAAAGTCTCTAATTAGTAATACTTTATTTTAGTTAAAATAGTTTTAGGATAAGATGATGTTGATTTTGGGAACTTTTGTTTTATCAAATTGATATCCTTGGTAATGGAAAATGATTTGGGTATTAAGTGGTAAATGTTATTTTGGATGACATTCACTATATTGGAAACTTTATATGATTAAGATAAATAGAATACTGTCATATTTTAATTGAGGTGTAATGGTTGAATTATATTATGGAAGAATCTATGATTTTAATTAGATACTTATGGGAATTATGTTATTTATGGAAGTGATTAACCTATCTTGTAGAAAATGTGATTATGTTATTTAATGATTTTGTATGATACATTATGTGTTGTTGATGTTATTTGGAGATAAATGTAAAAATTTATCTTGCAAAACTACGTGATAAAATCCTTTGGAATTCTGGGATTCAGTCTTAGTTTGGATTATTTTTAGGAATTTTAAGGACAATAAATTTATTAATGGTCATTATTGAAATTTGGATATTACTATTGAATTTTAGAGATTAAAAGTAGTTTTCATCTTAAAATGATTTATTCATTTGGGAGAATTATCTAATCTTGTACTAACCATTCGGTTTTAGTTAATGTTTAAAGGTAGGATAAATAGATAGTTAACATTTTGTGGATGATATTAGTTCTCATAAGTTTAGTATAGTGCATCAGGAATGAAAAAATCATCTTAAATAATCATTAATTGGTGAAAAAGATGATTTCGTGGTTGAAATTTATTAAGGGATGAAACTCTAAAAGTTAAGTAATTATATTTATTTATATTATTATTCTATATAGTAAAGTAATTCATCAAAATTATGAGAAGGATATAAAAACAAAAACATTTTTTGGTTTAATTTTCATACTACTAAGTCAAATACTATTTAACCAATCACAAATTTATGGTTTATATTTTTAACATTTACTTGATAATATTTTCTATCACTCTCCATCAGAACTTGATAGTTATTTTTTCTTTTATATCCTTGTTTTCTTACCCAAAATCCTAGTATGTGTTATCTTAAGTGACCATCATACTTCCATTTCATTATTTTAATGTGGAGGGTTTTATTAACTCTTTTTCAGATGTGGTATTTAAATAATGGTATCCTGAAAATCATACCTTATTTATCAACACCGAATTAATATTTTGAGGATGAAATTTCCAAAAGGGGGTGAACGTAACATCACAAGAAATTATTGAATTAGTCATTTTCATGTCAATTAATATTTATGAAGTATATGTAAATATTTTTTTAAAGGGTACACTATTTGTCATACCGTACCCAATATAGAAGAATGGTTTTCTCTTAAATCTTATGGTGCACACTAGACTAAGTTATACCAAAAAATAATACTATATTTATGTTATAATTTTAAATGGTAGTAAATGACTAGCCGTTATATTCATGGGAATGAACATAACTTATTATATTATGTTTACACATGTTTATTAAATGTTTTTATATTCATCAACTAAAATTTAAAAATATTAATGTTTAATAGTTAGTTTTACTGTATTTTGATAGAGAACCCTTTTTAAATATAGTTTTTGAAAATTTTGTGTGTTTTATTTTACAATATAAAATTTTTATTTCGAATTGAGAAATCAAAACTTAAATTTTTTGAATTTTGGTATTTTTTTGATAAAATTCATTTCTTAATGAATAGGAAAAAATACATCATTTTATTTCAAAACTTCCTTTTTTGTCTAATTTTTTTATATAGATATATCTTCCTATTAATTAGTCGTAAAGTGTAATTAGATTAATTTTTTATAATTTAATCTAATTTTGGTTATTTGAGGCAATTTCAGATAGAAAATTGATATAAACACATGCTAATCTTTTGAAGCTTTTTATTTTTAAAAAACTCGTTTTCTCATTTTGCCAATGAGAATTATTTTTAAATTAATTACTGAAAAATATGTGTTTTAAATTTGGAAAAATCGATTCTTTATTTGGAAATAAGTTGTTCCAAATTATGAAAATATACTAATTAATTTTTGTACATTATTAATAGTAACTTTAGTAAATATTTTTTTGCCATGATTAAAGGGTAAATTAGGTAAAAAAGTGTAAAAAATATATTATAATAATGTTAAACTACCATAACAGTTTTCCTAAATATATTGGATGAGATATTACTGAACAATACAACCATTGGGATTACAATTTGTAATTTTGAAGCCAATTGGGTGTTATTATATCACTTATAACTTTTAATTTAATGTAAAGGAATAATATAATACAAACATATATCTTTTAACTAAAAAAGATTTAATATGGGTTAATATAAGTGATCTCTTCAACTATAAATAGTTTGTATAAATCTACAAATATTTTATATATTATTTTATTTTATCTATAAATATTTTTCATTATATAAATAATTTTATTTATGACACAATGATGATGCTATTATACTCATATTAATGAAGAAATCAAATAAATGATATTATAAATAGTAAAATAAATATTATTTGATAAAATTTATTTCATACAAAATTTTCTAGGACCATATGAAATCTAAAAATAATACAAAATGGTTTTATTAAATTTTGAACCTCTTTTAAATTTTTATATAAATAAAATCAAATTAATATTGTAAGAAATAACATAATTAGTGTTTTATAATAATTGTAATTAATAGAAATATTTAAAAATCCTAAAAATATTTTAAAATCACAATGTTAATATTATAAGGTATAAAAGTTAAATAAGTGTATAATTATGTGAAATTTACCACATATAAGTAAAATTAATATCCTATTAAAAATTAAAATGTTGTTACAATAATTAAAATTAAAAGAAAACAATGAAGGGTAAACCAAAAATATAATTTTCAAAATAAAATAAATACGTGTCTAAAAATTATTGGATTAGAGGATATAGAACTAAAATAATCGTATACTATACCTATCTCATGTTGGAACCAATTTAATTAAAAAATTAATTTATATTAATTTAGTCATTTTAGAGTTTCCAAGGGTGCCCCTTACCTATCTTATAAAAAGGTAACCTCTCTTATCTAATACTCACACATCATGAACCATTTGGTTCAGAAAATTCCATCCGAAAAGTCTTAATAGAATACCTTCCCACATCCTAAAAGCCTCTTATTGGGCATAAATCCTCCCAAAAATTCCTTTTTTTATAAACCAAATGAAGTTACCTGATTAAGAGGTTACACCTTCTCTAATGATTTTTTAGTTTTATTTTAATTATGCACTCCCTAAACTTTTCTTATTCTATGATTGAATAAAAACACTAGTATCCTCAATATACTAGTATGTTTTTATGATATTTTTGGCAATTATACTTACACACACCTCCATTTATTGGGTGAAAAACATATTGTTCTGTGTACGGTGAAGTAATGTCTCTCAAAATGATGATTGTTCAATTTTCCCCTACCACCTCTCACGGTGGCCATTATAATGGACATTATTTTTAAATATGATATATAATAAATTTTTATTTTCTAAATTATTTTGTAATTTTATTTTTAACATGCCATTATGCTTTCCATGTTGTGTAAATATGATAACCTTTTTTGAGGAACTATGGACTACTACCCCCTCAAAGCTATATGAATCATTTCCACTTTAAATGGAACACATGATGGATGGGTTTATTAAAAAAATTAGAAATATATGAAAATAATATCATAAATTTATTATAATATACATTTATATCATTTAATTATTATTCTTTTAATATGATAAGGAAATAAATGTAGCTTTCTTTCGTACGTACGACCTACCGTCTCCATAAATGTTGAATTTTATTTCTAATATCCAAATATTATGTATGATTATAAAAACATATATACTTGATATATATGATATTTAAAACCTGAATACGATTATTGAGATGATTGAATTTTTACCACATAGATAGTTTAAATCAAAAAAAGTTCATTATAGAATTAAGTACTGAATATCGACAATGCATCCAATATGAACTAAAAAGAGATATAAAATTTTTATAACATGTGAATAAGTGATATAAAAGAAATAATAAACATTGAAAGGTTATAAAAAACTTATAAATTATCTTTTTTATTGTTTTTGAAAATAAAGAATGTACAAGAGAGGTCAGAATCAAGTTAAGGGACTTCATCGCAGTCTCATTTCATTGAGGAATAATTTGATATTATTCAGCACTTTATTTTTTAAGGTGTATAATAAATCCCTTTTAATTTAAATTTAATTAATTAGTTTTTGAAATAAATATCTTCATATGAATCATATTACTAAATGAAGATGAATTTTTTTTAACATACACGGTGACAAAAACTTTTTCCATCACTGCAACTATTATTTGATATTTTCTTTCCTCTACAAGTCATAATGTTTTTAAAAGAAATAAAATCACCTTATTCACATTTCACATATTCTGGTATTGAAAATGGATTTTATAATGTATTTATTATTTAAATATCATTAAATGATCTCTTGTTATTTCAATATTGAAATTTTATTTTTACATTATACTTATTTTATGTGTTATGATTATGTTATGGTTCTTGAGTATTTTTTATCTATACGGGTAGTTAAATGATAAACCAATGGCAGGTGATCCCGTTATATTTTTACAATTTATTAGGTAACAAGATAGAGGTAAATATTATGGTCTTTCTAATATTATTTATAGAATATACTTTGATGGGTACTGCAAACATAACCATGAATTATACTCTGTAAGTAGTTGTGAAGCGTACAATGAAAGTTTGACATGGATGATACAAGTTACCTTTATGATTTATGATTTATAATAAGTTTTTCAAGAATCTTATGATTTCTTGAGATATGTAAAAATGTTTCTGTTTTATTACTGAAAAGAATGACTTTGTGGAAATTCTTTCATGCTTTTAAAATATTCATGGACTAATGGTTTTATTCCTTATTTTATATTCCTTATAGAGATTTTTATGATAATCCCATATTTTTGAAATGTTTTCCATTGGGTATAAGGATGGGTAAGAGAAAATAAGAATTGAAAAAAAAATTTCTTGGAAAAGAATAATATTTATTTTTTATAAAGTTTTATATTATGAATGAAATGGATACTATTTTAGTTTTCACCACTATTTATAATTTGTTTTATGTAACAATTATGACATAATCATCAAAAACTCTAAACTAGAAAATATTCTTAGTGTGAATTATTGACTGAACTCAATATTATATAATGTTTAAGGTTAGGGCCCTATATGAATTCAAAAATTCATCATACCAGAATCAATAATAAATTTATTTATCAAATAACATAAATTTTCATATGTCACTATTCACAATAAATGCAATAATTTTTCAAGAATACAAAAAACTCACCAAAACCATTTATTCTTTATCATATTTAAAAATCATAACCATTTTATGAATATAATTTTATAAATATTATAAATTTAAATTATATTTTAATGAATAATTTATTCAAAAAAACTAATTCTTAAATTATATACAATTACGCGACACTTAGAAATTTTCAATAAGGTCTCAAAAAATTATTGTTAGTTTATAATATAGTAATATAATAATTTATGAATATGTTTTATGAAAACATATTTTCTTATAAATTTAAACAAATGTTAATATTTCACAAAAACACCGACACAAAACTTTTCATCTTTAAAACAATTATTTATTCATTCAATGATATAAATACACCGTTTTTTCATTTTTTTAATATGCTTAATTTTTTTACACTTTCATAGGTGATGTTACTATTCTAGAGGGTATATTACTATTTCTAACAATTGAAATAAATTTCCAATAATCAGGATACCAATGCAATGACTATGATACCATTCCAAGAGTCAAATTTTTAATTGTCATATGTGTTTACTACTTGTTATAAATACCACTTATTCCATTAATCGACCACTTCTATTTTCACCAAGGGTTACAAATACATTAAATATTTAAATGTATATATTATTATTAAAATTATATTTTATTTATAGATTTATTTTATTGAATGAGTTTATTTTAGGGGATGTGGAAGATCAAAATTTTCATATTCTTTTAATATATTTTTCTATTTATCATCCCACGGTAATATTTCGAACTATTTTTAGGTTTGTTTAATTTTTAAATTATTAATCATAATTTATGAAAATAATATTTTTATTAGGTTCTATATGTAATTTATGTGCTTCAAAATACACGAAATAATTATTATAAAGGAGTTATCATTTATAAAATTATAGAATGTCACAAAAAAACAATTATTAATCCATAAAAATTTCATTTTTGAGGATTCATATTTCCCTTTCCTGTAAAACAAAATCATTATATCTAAAACACCTAGAAAAATTGGGAAAGAATTTTTTCTAAAGAAATTATTGAATCTTATAAATGTATAAAAACATCAAATAATTGTTATAGAACTGGAAAAATCTATTTTATGTTTTATATGTTGAAATAGAACAATCTTTTTTTCAATTATCTGAAAATTCTAAAATCCATTAAAATATCCCTTTTTGAAGCCATTAAAACAATTATACACAAATATAATTTAGTTTATTATAAATTTATATACTTAAAGATATAATCATTTACAAATATTTAGAATACAGGGATGGAGTAAAATGATTTAGAAAACAAATCATTTAAATATATTAAATAATCTTTTCAACATAATGTGTCTCTAACATGGACTCTCAGTCATCATGTACATCCATAGTCTTCTCAAACAATAAATTTATGATATTTATTTAATTTTAGAAGGATTTTTTTCATGTATAATTTTATTATTATTTTATTCATTTCCATGTTATCAATATTTATATAACAAATTATGTTCATGTAAAATGTTTTAACGATATTTGGCTCAAATTTCAAAAATTAAATTGGATTATAAAATATCGTCAATGAGTTCATTATTACAAAATACCATAAATAATAATAAAGAAATCCCTCTTCATTTTCATTCATTAGATAAACTCATCAATATATCCATTCTATATAAACTGTCTTATAATCATTGATAAGGTACATAATATGTACGCATGAATAATGTTTACATTTGGAATGAAAATGATGGAAATAAGGTATGCATAATTTTATATAACCATATATATGATTATGTCATAAATATCATTTTAATTCATTATATTCACTATCATTGATGTGATGTGGTGAGGAAAAATAAATTGTATCACTTGGTGGAGGTGGTAATCTAAATTTATACGTAAAAAAATTTATCATTTTCAACCGAAAAAAGGTAAGATTATTGATTTCATATTACCTTTTCTTAATGATAATTATTTAATGAATATTATATAAATGTGTATTAAAACCAATATTATATCCATTTATGAGATAGGATTATGGAAAATAAAATACATCAATTAATGAGGTGGGATTTATTTCATACAAATTAATGGTGGATAAATTTCTCATTTGATGGAAGATGAGATAGATATATGTTATTACATTAATATAATAATAATATAATATCTTAAATTTATCAATTTTTTATTTCTTCATTCATGTTGACTATCTAAATTAGGTTGAAAATTAAATTCAACTACAACATTCTGTAAAAAACTATACATCTTCTTTAAACATACTCCCTATCAGTACACCTTAAGACATTTATAGTTAGTAATATGGAAAAAATAATCCCACTAAAAAATATAGGGTTGTTGAGAATTTAATTGGGATGTGAATTTTTAAACATGGTAGCATAAAATTTTTGAGGAAGAGAGGATTTGAGGTTCCATTTTATAGGTGAGGGAAATGGCACTCTTTGAATTAAATGAACTATTAAATTAACATAAATTAATTTTCATCAAAAAGTTTCACCAAATTGATATATTTTGAAAATAGGAAACAATTTATTCTCAATAAAGTCATATAATAATAATTGGACATGTTTTATTGATTTTTTGACACTTATCACATTGTTTTAACCCCCATTAACTATTTTAGGGAACACTCTCATATCTATATTTTTATTCATTATGAGTCATGAAAATACTATCAATGGAAAATTGACACATAAATGGACATTAACTGAAAAATACATGTATATCCCATTATCATGGTTTATTATTGTGTATATATAAATTTTAAATCATTTAATAAAATATTGTTTATTATAAAATAGCGTTAATGACATTTTTGGATATATTTGTTTAATTTTACATTAATGTTATCAAAATAAAAATGTAATCAAAATATAAAAATTAAAAGAATACATAATATGGTTTTATCTATAAAATTTGTAGAAAACTATTAGTAAAAAAAATTATATTAAATCTATAATTTTAAAAATATTCTATGTGATTTTTATCTCCTTATACATGCCCTATATCGACATTCTGTAAGAATTTGATGTAACTATTTTATCAATAAAACCTGAAAATAAATTAACATGATTAAAAAATACATATTTAATATCATAATCAATAATATAACATACCCTGTACATATCATTGTGTAACAAATTCTGATATTATAAATAGGGAGTGGCATTTTGTTTTTATTTCTAATTTTCAATATTATTAAGGTCATTATTAATTTCAAGTGTGAATAAATTATTTAATATTTAAAATCGTATTTATTTATTTGATAAAATATAATATAATTAAAATAGGTGTTATATATATATATTTTAAGGCCTTATCAAATTATTTGTGTCCATATATACATGATTTATCTTTATCGATTTTTCACATTAGTACTACAAGTTCTATTCAAAATAAAAAAATATAATGGAAAAAATCATAGAACATGAACCAAATAATTCCAAATATTAAATCAATTTTCATGATTAATTTACTACAAGTGGCATAAATTATATTATGATGAAAAAACAATACGCAATGAAAAACATTTTTTTATAAAAATTCATTTTAATGTTAAAAAATGTTTCCTTATAAAAATAATGTATAATGATGATTTATATGTAATTAATAACATTATATACCATTAAAAAATATTTATATTACATTTATATTAAATTAAAATCATAATGGTACTTTTTGATGAAATGAAAATTTTATAAAAAGCTGTATTTTCTCCAATCGAATGAAAAATTTATATTTTCATATCAATATAAAAATTAGACCCATTATAATTTTGATATTATGAATTACAAATTTTTACAATTTTTGTTAAGTAAAATTTAATGAATTCAATGATACAATTTATAATATTTTCCATAAAAAATTAAGTAAAAATGTTTACAAAGAGATCATTTTTGTGAAGAACAAATTGAATATAATAAAAACTAATTTATTATTTTCTAAAAATTAATACATCATTATTGAGTAGAAACCTTATATATATAAATATATAATTAATTTTTTACACATATTAATATTATAAAATGTAATGAAATGATTTTATTGTTAATATTTAAATAATAGTATTTCTTGGTTTGTTTAAGCTCGATGTTGTCTATTTTATTAGATTTCAAATATAGTGTTTTTCTAAAATTTATGGGTGATAAACTATTAGATCATAATTATTTATAATATGTGGAAAAATAAGAAATATTTTAACTTATTTTATTATTATAATGGTAACATTGACCTTACATCCATTAATTAAGAAACCATAATTCTTTTGATAATGATAATTTAATCATGGTTGACCCTAGTTTTTTCTACAAGATTCATCACAAAAACTCTAATAGAATGAAATAATGTAACAAACCGTACCAAGATTCCATCTTACCAAAAGCCCAAAAGGATTCATCCCAAGGCCTGAAAGGAATTCCCAATCTCCATGGGTTGGATCTTATTAGTTGGGCATCACCAGAATTATATTGCAAAATATTTCATCCAAATTGAAGATAAATAATCATCAAAGGATGTAAATGTAATAAATAAAATTGATAGATAAGAAATAATACATGATATAATAATAAAAGCTAACTAAACAATGAAAACACAAGTAAAAAAGAATGTAATCTAAATTATTTAATCAGAGACATGAAAAATATTAACTAAACTCTCCTCCACACCGTCCGGGATGAAAAAATTGGAATCCAACTAAGAACATAGAAAGATACAGGCATGAGCTAATAGACCAGTAGGACACCACAACCAGACCGAACTATGTAATATGATTCATAAGGCTAAACATCAATACTAGTTTGAAAATAAATCTAGAAAGTAATATTTACAAACATAATTATCTATAGGAAAAACAAATCAAATCCATAGGCAAATTCCCAAAACATATTTCCATTCATTTCCAAACACCAAACACATCAGTTTGAAAAAAAATCCATGGGCCTAATTCATATCATAAACCATGCAAACTATTATAAATTCTTAAAGGAATCCAACATGCTTTATTAAAAAAAATAAGTATTCAAAAACATTTTCCAACAAGGGTCAAATAAACACCAATGGAAACTTAGTAAAGACATGGAAAGTATCCAAAAGGAAGGGAATATGAGGATATATTAAACATTATATACATAATGAACGTAATTGAAATAAAAGATCATAATATATTATGCCAAAAATTTATCTATAAAAATGATTCAATCAAAAAACAAGACCATTCAAGCAGTGTCATATCAAGGTATCATCAACACTATGTTCGGTCATTCACACCAATAGATCAAATGTTAAAAAAACATATATTATTAGTAAATTAACCAAACTAAGACTCATAAAAATATGTATGATCATCCCATCTTCGATATAGAACATCATGTCCCCACCCTAGGGTTCAGGAGCATCAATCCTTCTACAAGAATACCATCGTGAACTAGGGTTCCTAGATCATTAGTTTTGCCGGCCCAAAACCTAGGGGTGGGTCATTAGTCCCACATCCCAAAACCACTAGTCATAGATTTGAAATCATGAAGCATTAATCCATCAACCCCACCATGATTTGGCACATCTCATCTGAAAATACACAATCATTAGTATCATCACAATCAGTTTTCAAAAAAAATTCACATTTTCACGTTGGCTTCAATTGGGTAAATATTATCTAAAATAATTTTAGAAATCCAATTAATACCAATAATCCCCTATGAGATATTTTTTCAAGCACATGGAGTGAAACGATCCAATTCATTTTCAGAAAATCCATTTTAAAAATGTCAGTTGGAAATATAATTCTACCGATCACATCACCAATATCAAACACATGAATAAAAAATCATCATCTAAAAAAAACTAGGGTTCAACAAGGGAAAATAAAATTTCATCACAAGATCTAACCAGGACATCTCTTATATCATATAAATTTAGATAAACATTTCCAAAAAAATAAAAAACAATTAAAAAAATTCCAAAGGAAATCATAAACACTTCTAAGAGAAACCACATAATTCAATTGAACTCCATTTTCACATCATAAAACCAAAACAAACCATTACATAAGAAACCCCATTGAACCTAAAAAAGGATCTCACTTAATAAACCATTTGGACTAATTCCCAATGATATAGTGCATTTCACAATGATAAGCCTCATTGGAATTTTTACCAAACCACAATAATGAATAAAACACAATTTCAAAAATAAGTTCCAACACCTAATCTAAATCTCCCACTCTTCCAAGGAAAAACCCACCCAAGCGTTCAAAATGTTACAAAACCACATTTCTATTGTGTTTCACATTGTTTTATAACAAAAATAATTCCACATTCCATCCATTTACTTCAAAACATTTTTAATTAATCAACCATAACATTTTAAAAAGGGGTAACCGAAACTCCTATTTTAAACCACCAATTTAACTTATTGTGAAAACTATATTTTTATATCAACTGAGGTCAAAATATCAATTAGAAACCAATTTCCCTTCAAAAAAACATTTTCAATCAATGAAGACCAAATGGGTCAAAACCCACTACCCATCATTAAAAAAATTCCATAATCCCAAAGGAATCTCATGAAATAAAGGGAAGAGTTAAATATTCCAATTTAAATAATAAAAAACATATTAAACAAAACCCACCATCTATGTGAAGCCTATGGAATAATACAATGGGATTAAATAAACCCAAGGGTGTCATATGTATTTTTACTTTTAAAAAAATATAATTAAAATGATAAAATCATATTTTAATTGAAAAAGAATAAAATTTATGTTGACAACTACCTATAAGATAAGAGGACTATGTTAGGGCACTTTTGTACTTGATGCTTTCATTAGTTACCACCATAACATCTCTTCCCCTACTCTGAGAATATTAAGCTTCATAAATATATAATGTAACCAAGATAAAATGTAAATATTTCCATGTCCAAAAATTTATACAATGGGATCCTTATAGATAAGAAAATGTATTTATAAACCCATTCAGAATTACACACACGAATTTTACAAATATATAAAAAATCAAACCTTGACCCAATATATATATATTCATAAATATATGAGTTAATATATATATATATATATAATAGTGGAACATACACTTATATATTTTCCAACATATCCATAATAATCTTAGTCTCCACTGACTATGGAAGCTGGAACCCACCTCAACGATAACCAAAACACTATAAAAATAGAACTAGGGTTTCAAAATCACAAAAATAAGAAAAATAATATTTGTATATACTAAGAAGGGGAAGAAATCCTAGCTGAAATAGTGATGGAAAAATAAAATGAATTAAATAGCATCACCTTTTGTGGATGATATTGGAATATGAACAAAAATGACCTTAGAGAGCCACTATATACCCTAATAATATAAGAAGAAACAAAAAACATTTTAACACTTGGCATAGGGTTCATATGAATAGAACCAAGTGACATGGAGAAGTAAAATCGGCTAGAAGAGGGAGAAGTGCAGAATAAGAAAGAGTAGCTCTATAAATCGACCAAGGAAATGGTTAAAGCCATTATAAACCACCATAGAAAGAGTAGTGGTGAGGGAGGGGAGGCATGAAACGATGGAGGAAGGGGTAAGATAACCTCACGAGACACACATGGATAAGAAGAGGAGAAAAAATAAGACATAAAAAATGTAAAAATAAATATTAATATAAAATAAAAGTTAAAAATTAAAAATATTGGGAAACCACACGATTTTCGGAAGGATTACCAAACCGTACGCTAACTGCGTGATGGACACTGAAAAGGACATGCACCTCCTTGAATGGTTATAGGTAGGAAGACTCATGATTGAGAAAATAGTGCTCAAACTGTGAAACCGAACACTATCAACTTACAGAGCCCAATTACTTGCTTGTCAAACTATTTAATAGATCAGGAACAATCCATGTTTTGTGCCATTTAATAACCTTGAAGCTCTCATGGGAACTACATAGATACTAAAAACTATGCAGGATAACCATTGAATTGCTAAAAATCTTCCAAAAAATTTAAATTTTCTTCCTACCAACTACTGAAGTTCAAAACCAATCGATAAAAATACAAAAATAATTCAAAATTAAAACATTGTGACTCCTAGTGTATACAATATCCCCACAATGATACTTTCTTTCAATATAATGGCCCTAAAAAAATTGAAAAGGAAAAATAAAGGTATAATGGGGAACCAAACAAATGAAACACTCGACATGAGTTAATCGCATGGTAATGTAGGAAATATTGAAAACATTAACCCCAATCAACAAATAAGAATCCACATCTTCATGTAATTTTGGAGAAAAAACCTAAATTAACAAATCTTATTTAGAAAGAGAACCTCTAACATGGAATCATCACCATTTAGTGTTCTCCAAAATGGTTGTATTAAAGGGTGATACAAGAAGGCATATCATCAAACAAATGAACAACCATGAAAGACACATTATCAAGAAAAATCAATTCCACACTAAAGAAAGAAATAACCACCACATGGAGCCAAAAAATGTGATAATATTTCTCACATAGTGTCACAAAAAAAATGATTAAAAAAGGATTATAAAGACTGGATCACCACCACACAATGTCTCCAAAACAACCACTGTAAAATTCTAGATAGTATATCAAACTCAGCTAGTTAATCAAACACACTAGTTACGTGATTTTTCACTCATGTCCTATATAATGTCGAAACAACATTCAACTCAACAACACAACATAAAAATAGTTTCAAAATCTAAAAGATATAACAAACAACATCAAATTCTCCATAACCTAGAAAACAACCACAAAATGAAAAGGTTTCCCCAAGGAACAAACCACATCAGAGTCAAACAAAACAAAAAATCCAGAACTCAATCTCTCCCAAAGAAAATTTCATGTCCACTACTAAACTCATAGTCAAGGTAAGAACTAGATCCATAGCTACTATTTTTACCATTTTGCGGGCTAGAGACACTGACAATAGACACAGTCTTTGAACATCCATGTATCTTAACAAAATAACGGTTCCTTCTAAATCATGCGACCGAAAAAATATCAATCCACAACAAGGTGAACAGAAACCATCAAAATAAGAACACATAATTTCACCAAAATAAAATTTCCATTGAAAACATAATTTTAATTATTGAATTTTAAAAAATCACCATCCACAAATGTATTCTCCAAAAACCAATCCACCCCACATTGAAACGAACAACCTTAGTAAAACACACACATTTCCCTGGTGAGAAAACCACATGAAATCTAATTCAAAATTCCATTTAATTTTGAAAACCAATCACCCAAGGATACCTATTAAAAACAAAATTTCATTTTAAAGACACCATTTCACATGGTGGTTAAAATTTTTATAAATCAATTTATAAAACCATAGAAATTCAGTTCTCTCCCTTTTATAATAAACCAATCTAGAAAATAAATTATTTCATTAAAACCCATTTCTATTTATCAATCAGAGAATTTGAAAATGAAGAAGACACAAGAACTACAAAAGAACCCACAATAGAAACACAAAAACCAAATTCCATGAAACAACTCAATCAGACACCAATGTGAGGAACCATCCTTTAGAGAAATCTAAAATATTTAAGAGTCCAAAATAGGCATACTAGAAAAGGAATATTATTATGCATGTGTTGGACCCACGGTTTGGGGATGACATTCCAACCCTACAACACACTCTATATAAAGGTAGTGTTGACCTCATGGTCACTACATTGTTTCTCAGGCCATGTGTTCCAACCACACAACACATTTTATCCTTCCATTCCACCTAGGGACTGAGAGAGGCACAAAATATCATACAGATTCTCAAAGGGGATCAAAACTATAATCACACAAAAATGAATCAAACATCAAAAAACAAAATTAAGTCCTTGATTTGAAACCCAACATCCCTAATAGCTTTAGGCTCTGGATAATAAAGAGCTAACTAGAGTCTCCCTTCAATTACCTTTCACGATTTGATAATGTTTATCTCCCTTCTGAAGGAACATCCCTAAATAACAAGGGATATACCAAAACTGGATCCCATTGGGATCCTAGGCTCTGATACCAGTTTGTAATGAACTGTCCTGGGATACCATCATACCTAGAACCATACCTAATTTTACACAAGTCCCAATGAGTGCTCCTCCTCCCCATGGGCTGTCAACTAGTTCCCGACCATCATCAAAATTTATTTAATAATTATTTCACCCAAATTGTTGTTTAAAATCAATTATATATATAAATATAATAACCAAAATAAATAAATAATCCAGAAATAAGGCTATGACAGAAAAAATCTATCTAAATGAAATACCCAATTGAAAATAGGAAGGAAAACTAACATACTAAGACCAAGACTGAAAAAATCTCCACCCAACTCTCCCCCACAAAGTCCATGAAGAAAAAAATGGAATCCAACTGACAAACTAAAATGATTTTCCATGATCTAAACTCCCAGTAGGTCAGGACAACCCGATGAAACTATGAAATAGGGTTCTTAATTATAAATATCAATACTAGTTTTAAAATAAAGAAATAAATTGGGCTTTAAAAACATAACCATCTCTAGGAAAAATAAAAAAAATCCTTACAAAACTTCAAAAAAATATTTTTTTTCTTTAATAGAACAAAAAAATATATTTGGAAATTATTCCATGGGCCAAATATTTATCATAAACCACACACACCATAATAATTTCTCAAAATCAACCAACTTAAATTTTTTAACGAATATAAACAAAATAAAACATTTTTTAACAATGGTCAAATAAACACCTAAGGCCACATAGGAAAGACATGATCAAGTATCCTAAAGGAATAAATAAGGAGGAAATAATCATAAAAATATAAACATTGAACACAATGGGTACAAAAAATATCAATATATCATGTCCTGTAAGAATATATAAAGATATATCAAGAAAATAAGAAGCCCATCCAAGAAGTAAGCATATCAAAGGATCTATAAATCAATGTATAATTATCCCAACCACTAGATTGAATGTCAACAGTCATAGAGAATCATTTCATGAATCAAATAGAGACACATAACACCATGTCTGATCATCCCAACCTTGATATGAAACATTATGTTTATACCATTGGGTTCAAGAGAAAGAGTCCTTCCATAGAAAAATGTGGTGCACCAGGGAAACAAGAGAATCAGTCTAACCCACCCAAAATTAAGGAATGGATAATTAGGTCAACATCCCAAAAACATTACTCATAGTTCATAAACCATGGATCACCAATCTAGGAATCCACCCATGATTCGGTATGGTTCTTACAACCATCCCCCAAACATTAGCAACATCAGAAACCATTTTTAAGAACAATATTCAAATTTTCAATATAAATTAAAGTGGGTAAAATATTTCTAAAATCATTTTATAAATCTATTTGAAACAATTAAACCGTTTTTATACATTAAATAAAGCACATGGAGTGAAATGAGACACTTATTTAATGGAAAAACTAATTCAAAAAGAACAAAATATAAATATATGGATCACATCACTAACATTAAAAACATGGATAACAAAATCATTATCAATAGACACAATGTTTCAATAAGTTTCAATCACATCGCATGAAAAGTTCCACCCATGCCATCAATTATATTATATACATTTAAAAATCCCATAATGAAACAATATGAAACATCATATTAAACTCCAATGGAAAATTTAAAAACATCCAAGAACAACCAAATAAGGCAAGAAAATCTACATTTTCACTTTATAAAACCATAACTCTCCTTTAAAAAAGGAACACCATTGAACATAATAAGTGATCTCACATAAAACCCCATTGGGTTTAATGCTCAAAGATCAAGGGAATTTCAAAATGGAAACCCGAAATGTAAATTTAATCATAAATGATGAATTCATAAAACCCCATTTTAATAACATGATCCACTGCGTAATAAAAATCAACCACCTTTTCCATGGATAACCCCACCCAAACATTCAAAACATTAAAAAACCCCATGCCATGCAATGTTTTCATTATTTGAAAACCACAAAAGTCCCAAGGCTATCCATTTACAACAAACCACTTTTAAAGAAGCCACCATGGAATGTTCACAAGGGATAAAATACACTCCCTTTTCAATCCACCATTTAAAATAAATGTCAAAACCACATTTTTAAATCATTTATAGTAAACATATAATTAAAATCCAAATTACCATTAAAGTATTATTTTAAATCAATGATGTACCTACCAGGTCAAAACACATCACCCAACATTAAAAACATTAAAAATCCTCATGAATTTCATGAAAATATTATGAAAATTAAATATTATAATTTAAATAATAAAATATAGATTTCACAAAACCAATCATTCATCCCAATCCCATAGAAAAATAATAAGGGATCAAGTTATCACAAGGATGTCACATAAATTTACACTTATAGAAATAGGGAATTAAAAATACACATGAATATTATAATTACAAAATAAATTAATTGAATAGTTATAAATACCTTAAAGAGAAGAAGATCACGCCAGAACACTTTTTCCACTTGTCTCTTTCATCAGAGACCACTCGATGCTACTCTACCATTATTATGATAAAACTCACCTTCACCTATACATAAGGACACCTTTCCCTTTTGTACATATTCTCATGGTTTTGAAAATTTAAAGTAGTATCCTTACACATATTATTTTATATTAATATACTCATTTTCACTTACAAACGTATGCATTTTTCATATATACACATAAGCACATGTAACAAGAATATATGTATTCATACATCCATTAGTAAATAAATCTGTATTTTTGGAACTTACTTATATATGTATTTATACTTATGAATACGTATGTAAGTTTAATTTAACACTAGAATCTCAATACATACCCAAGGATGATCAAACAACACTATAAATAATACTAGTGACTTAGAATCACAAAAATAAGATCGAGCTAGACAATGTAGTGTATGAAATACTACCTCAAGCAAAGATAACAAACCGAAATGAACCAAACCACTCCGCCTTTTATGGTGGATATAAGAATACAAAAAATGTTGACCCAAGAGTGACATTTAATATGCTAATAATAGAAGAAGGAACTAAAAACCAAATTAACCCTTGACTTAGTGTTTGGAAAAATAGAACCGAGTTATGGGAAGAGGGAAAATCAGAAAAAATAGGGAGAGGGGATGGATAAGAGAGCTTACTATGATGGGATGACCAAGAAACATAAAGAAACCTAGTGGAAATCAAGGTAGAAAGAGCATCCATGAGGGAGGGGAATCACATAGACATGGATGAAAGGGGATGGGTACCACACATTATGAATAGGGTGGAGAATATGGGAATGTTGTAATGGAATAAAGGAAAAAATAAAAATAAAATAAAAATAAAAAACTAAATTTCAAAATATTTTGATACCACACTAGTTTCAAATAGTTTACCAAACCCTATACTAACCATGTGATGGAAACTTCTAAGACCATACATCCTATTTCCTTGTTAGATGTATTCATATACACAATTTCACAAATGAAGTTCAATATTTTCTGTAATGCCCTGACCCCAGTTACCCAGATTCGGTGCATTATTACATAACATTTCCATGATCACAAGAAAGACCATGTCTCGAAAGACCGATTAGTTTAGTAGCCTTGGAAACACTAGATACATTAATAAAGTTTAAATTACATCATAAAATGAAAACTACAACAATATATTCTAATTAGTCCACACTCTTATCCCCTCATACTATCCTTGCAAGTCATTCATAAATTACTTCTTCACATCTTGGAAAAAATAAAACATAGAAAAGGGGTGAGCTCAAATGGCCAGTAAGGATAACAATATAGCGGAAACATTCCTAAATAAGAATAAACATTTAAGGCAATTCATAACTAAAGAAAAGCCTTTTAAACATGAACTTCAACATAGTATGGGAAAAATAAAATGAAATAATGCCATTTACTTATTCACATGGATATTCTACTAATCGAATAATCACATGCAATATCAATAACCAATTTCATAATGATGGAATGCATAATTCCAGACTATCATAACCACATAGCCAAGGCCTCGTGCCAAGAATACAAATAAGATTTTTCCAAGGCCTTGTGCCAAGACACTAGTTTGTCACATGAGACCTACCGATGCATCGATGAGCTATATCGGGATCCACCAATCACATATTAAGTCCAATACATTCCTCATATGAACATGTTTAAACATAACATAAACATTTGCATTAAAACTAGCATACGAAATGTAAATACTTCATCTATAAACCATTAATGGTATAAAAATAACACATCCACAGTCAAACATATCACAAAAACTTCAATACAATATAGAAGTTTTGTATCATAATAAATCAACTTCAAATAAGAGTAAAATCCATCAAAGGATGTTGACATAGATAAAATCAAAACTTGTTTTAGAGAAATATCTCTTTTTATTTTGAAATCATTTAAGAGTCATATATTTATAAAATAAAACATTTTATTTGAAAATATTCTAATAATCTTGTAAGGTAATATTTGAAGATTTTATAACTGTGGAAAATATCCGTACCTGCCGTATAAGTTAAAAAAAATTCTTACCTTAATTCTGTCGAAAAGGTTAAAAAGGAACTTGTTTGGAAAACGACAGAAAGATTCCTTTATAAACCAATTATAAAAGTCAACATTGGTATAAATTACTTTAACCCATATTCTAGTAAATATAAAAATGTTTTGAAATAAATTTTTAAGAAACATGGATGTGGATGATAAAGATGTCCCAGTATATTATTACGTATAAACAACCTCAGATAATGAAGAGATTGCGAAATAAACCCTTCACTTGTACTTTTCCTTGGTTGGGGGTAGGTTAAACTCCTGTATAATGGTGAAATAATTTTTATAAAATTATACAAGAATCATATACATTAATATGATATCATATATGATCTTTTAACATTGATTTGTTAATAATATCTTTGTATTATCGTTGTTTCGGGTGTTAACTTACACGTTTTCTTTTATATGTTTTGATACGTAAGCCATGTTTGTCATGGATGGGTTGTATATTATTAATATAAAGAATGATATCATGTCCTTAAACATTATTTTTAATCATTAAATGAGAATTATACTTGAATGGATATGATGGAGAATGAATCTCATCACGTTCATGGAGACGGTAGTCCGTACGTACGCACGAGCAACAATATCATTATTTTGATATATTAATAATATATAATTTGATGGTATATCATATATACAGAATCATTATCATGTTATATTTATTATTTATATGAACTAAACATCATTATCATACCAATCCAAATAATAATTTATTGAATAAAAATTACACAACGACGTGGAGACGGTAAGCCGTACATACGCACGTATGGTGACATGTCATTCAAAGGATGGATAGAATACTGAAATATGGTTATAAAATGGTTATAATAACATCAAAGTATATATAATATACCAGAGTTATTATTTTATAATGTTTATAACAAAGAGTGAAGAAGTGGAAGAAGAAAGGAACTTGAAAAAGGGTGATGAAATCATTACCTCTTCTTCGGGTTCTTCCTTTGGATTTGATCAAAAGGGATCCTTAGGTTGGCTTTATGACTAAAGGAAGGCCACTAGAATAAATTGAGGTAAGTTTATAGAGTATTTGGGAAGGGTTTGGCCGAACCAAAAGGCTTTGAATGTGTGAATTAGTGAGAATGGTGAGTACCCTTTTATAAGAGGGGTGAGGGGCACCTTTGGAAAAGCTAGAAATATTATTTTATAATAAATACATATTCGGTTTATAATGGCTCCAAAGTAGATTATTTAAAGGAAGAGGTGGGAATGGGTCGAAAACCACTCAACCAATAGAATTTATACAGGTTTGGGTCATTATATTAACCTTATCGTTTAGTTTTAACTTTTAGTTAATTATTTTGACACTTACCATGTCACTTTGTATTTTTATATTATATAGTTAATAAACTTACTATATACCTCCAAGCGACCCCCAAGTGGTCCAGTAATGATACACCTATCATGATATAAGTATCTTGGACGAACCTTAGATTTTTAGGAATTGAATATCAATTAATAATATAATATTTGTTTTAAAAACTCTTTTATGTCAATTTTGACACTATTTGGAAAATTGATTTTTGTGAAAATCATAACAGAATTATTACTTAGAAAAAAGATAATTAAATCATTCCTAACATGTCATATTGACCTATAAAATTAGTTTAATTCATAAAATGTCTCAAATTTCATTTATTTTTATATTTATAATATCAATTATTTTAATATTTCATTAATTAGGTAATTACTGCATCACTATTGTGTCATAAAGAAATTAAATTATTTAATGTCTAAAAATTATAAATAAAATACAATTATGTAGGAAATCTTTTTATATTTCTAATTAATATTTACAATCTAATTTATCTTATTTATAACCCTATATTAAAAATGTTTCAGTAAATAAACTTTGATTTTAACTCTTTTAACTCTTCTTTGAATTAAATAATAATAAATGTCCTAATCTAATCCAAGGGGACCTAAATGAAAATATTTTATTTCTAAGGTTGTTTTTGGTCGAGATACACTTGTCCAATAGAATTAGGACATGTGTTAGGGTAATATTAATATCATTTTTACCCTAAATTACCCTATTTAATTTTAACCGTGGTAAATAAAAGTAAAAGGTTACTATTCACCAAAAATTATTTTCATCTCATTGAACCACATTTTACTCCTTGATATTAACCGTGTCTCTTGGATTTTCGAAATTCCACTCATAGAAGCGGTAAAATTATGTTTTATGAAAAATTCAGTTTTTTAAGTACCACTTAGTGGTTTCACTATTCATCAAAAAATGAAGTTTTTTAGAAAAAATACCAAAAATTCACCCTAGGATAATTTAGATATTCCGAATCCAAAAATGAATTCCATTTTGTAAAATAAAATTTATAAATTTCAGAAAGTGGGCATTACTATTCATAACGGCTAGTTTGATTGGTTGTGGTGTGTTAGAACTCGATGTTGCGTACAACGCACACTATTGCATTATTCAAAGAGAAGCGTACCATATAATCTTGGCGTGTTACATTCTCCCCTCCTTCAAATAATTTCATCCTCGAAATTTCTAGAATACTACCGCATGAAAAGACTCGGGTGGTTCTTCATCATAAGTTCCTCGGGTTCCCACGTTGCCTCTTCCATCTTATGGTTTCTCCAGAAGACTTTTACCAGACGAGTCGTCAGGTTTCTCAGTACTTGTTCTATTGTATCAAGAATCTTGATGGGATCTTCGCAATAAGATAGATCGGGTTCCAGTTCTAATTCCTTATAGGGAGTACATGCGTTGGGTCAGGCATGTATTTCCTCAACAGAGATACGTGGAACACATCATGAACTTTGGAGAGATTTGGCAGCATTGCCAAACGTTAAGCTACAGCCCCAATTCGTTCTAGAATTTCGAAAGGTCCGATGTACCTAGGACTCAATTTACCTTTCTTACGAAAACGTATGACTCCCTTCCCTGAAGGTACCTTCAGGAAAACATGATCACTGACTTGAAATTCCAAATCCTTCCTTCGATTATCGACATAGCTTGTCTGCCTACTTTGAGCTACTTTGATATGGTTTTGAATTACCTTCACCTTTTCCATCGTTTCCTCCACCAGTTCTGGGCCTACAAGTTTTCATTCACCAACGCCATCCCAATAGGTTGGTGTGCGACATCTCTTTCTGTATAACGCTTCATATTGTGCCATTTGAATACTCTAATAGAAGCTATTGTTTAGGAAAATTCTACCAGATGTAAATATCGATCCCATATACCCTGAAAGTCAAGTGAGAAGGATATAAACATGTATTCTAAGGTTTGAATAGTTCGTTCTAATTGTCCATCTGTTTGTCGGTGGTAGGCAGTGCTCAAATGAAGTTCAGTATCCAAGGATTTCTGAAGACTTTTCCAGAATCTTAAAGTAAAATGGTGATCACGATCTGAAACAATCGATAGGGGTACACCATGAAGTCTCAAAACTTCATTAATATATAGTCTTTCTAGACGTTCCAATGGTAGATCTTCTCTTATAGCAAGAAAATGTGCTGACTTGGTAAGACGATCAACACCAACCCATATTACATCGTTCCTTCTAGGAGTCTTTGGTAGTCCCATGACAAAGTCCATCGTGATATTGTCCCATTTCCACTCCGGTATGGGAAGAGGTTGCATGACTCCTCTAGGCTGTTGCCTTCCAGCTTTCACTTGTTGAAAAACCATACATCTTGACACAAAATCAGCAATCTCCCTCCTCATGTTGTCCCACCAAAAATGTTCCTTCAAATCTCTATACATTTTGGTACTCCTAGGGTGTATAGAGAAATTGGAACTATGAGCATCATCCAACAATTCCCTTTTTAGATCAGGTATATCGGGAACACAAAGCCTCTTCCCGAATGTCAAAATTCTTATTTATAAACAAAGTCTCTCAATCTCCCATCATTTATAGCTTTAATCTTCTTTTGAAATTATTTATCATCGGTCTGAGAACTCTTTATCTTTTCTAGTAAAGATAGTTTGGCAACCATTTGAAAAAGCATTGATGTTTCACCTTCCATGGTGATTCCCATATCCAACTTTACTAGATCCATAAAAGTATGATCCCTTTCAATTCTCATCATTCTCAAAACTCCATGATCTTTTCTGCTCAAAGCATCTGCCACCTTATTTGCCTTCCCCGGGTGGTAGTGTATCATACAATCATAATCCTTGACTAATTCAAGCCATCTCCTTTGCCTCATGTTGATTTATTTTTGTGAGAAAATATACTTCAAACTCTTGTGATCAGTATAAATCTCACATTTTCACCATAGAGGTAGTGCCTCCATATCTACAAATCAAAGATCACAGCTTCTAACTTGAGATCATGAGTAGGATAGTTTTTTTCATGAATTTTCAACTTTCGTTATGCATAGGCAATAACCCTATCATTATGCATAAGGACACAACCAAGTCCTTTCTTCGATGCATCACTATAAATAATGAACCCATCATTCCCTGATGGTAGAGTCAATATAAGATAATTGACTAATATTCTCTTCAGTTCTTCGAAACATTCTTCACACTCTTTTTTCTAGACAAATTTAACCCCCTTACGTGTGAGATTTGTTAATGGGTTAGCCAACCAGGAAAAATTCTGGACGAAACGTCGATAATATCCTACTAAACCAATAAAACTACGTACCTCAGTTATACTCGTCGGTGCAGGCCATTCTTGGATTGCCTTGGTCTTAAAAGGATCAACAGAGATTCCATATTTAGAGACAATATGGAAAAGAAAATAAATCTCCTGAAGCCAGAATTCACACTTTCTAAACTTCCCATATAATTCATGTCTTCTCATAGTCTTCAGGATAATGCACAAGTGATTTTCATGATCTTTGTAGCTTTTGGAGTATACCAAGATATCATCAATAAATACCACCACAAATTCATCGAGATATTCCTTGAAAACACTATTCATCAGATCCCTGAATACATAGGATGCATTAGTCAATCCAAAAGGCATTACTGTAAACTCGTAATGCCCGTACCTGGTTTGAAATGCTATCTTCGGAATGTCTTCCATCTTCACACACAACGGATGGTATCCAGATCGAAGGTCAATCTTTGAAAAGTATTGAGCTCCATGCATTTGGTCAAATAAATCATCAATGTGAGGTAGGGGATACTTTTTCTTTATTGTTATAGCATTGATCTCCCTGTAGTCAAGACATAACCTCATAGATCCATCTTTCTTTTTAACAAAAAGAACAGGGGCTCCCCATGGAGAAACACTAGGTTGAATAGATCCCTTATTACTCAATTACTCTAGTTGTTTATTTAGTTCGACTAATTCCATAGTGTCCATTCCATAAGGGGTCTTCGATATTGGCCTTGATCCAGGAATTAAATCAATGGAAAACTCAACTTCTCATTCTGGAGGATGTCCAGGTAAATCTTCCGGAAAAACATCTACATATTCTTTCACAATAGGTACATCCTCTATTTGAACATTCCTTTCCTCACCCGCAGTCATTTCATTCTCTTCCTCCCCAATAATTTAATTTAGTTGAGCTACTGGGAGTGGATCTAGATAATAATTATGTGGTGAAGATTCTTCTCTAAAGATAATGTGTTCCGTATCGTCATCATCAAAAATTGTAACCTCCGTCTTCTTACAATAAATCTTAGCATCATGGTCTGAAAGCCAATCCATACCGAGGATTATATCAAAATCAATCATAGGTATAACGACGAGATCAGCGGATAAAGAACATTTATGTGCTCTAATGGGGACTGATTTACAAGAATTTGTTGCAATGATACTTACCTTAGGAGTTTTAACTGAAAACTACCTTGTTAAATCCAATTGGAAATATCTAATTTTCTTAGCAAACTGGGAAGATATGAAACAATGCGATGATACAGAATCAAATAATGAATTTTTTAAACTTGGGGAAACCATTAAATTACCTGCCACCACGTCTTTTGGAGCTTCTACCTCAGCAGTCGTGATAGCATAAGCTTGGCCTTGATCCCTTGGCCTTTTCTGAGGCAAGTTCCCCTGACGCTTAGGACATTCATTTGCATAATGTCCCATCTCCCTGCAATTGTAGCATTGGACATCGGTAGCTTCCTTCTTCTCCGTGCAATCACGAGCTTGGTGGCCTTTTTCACCACACTTATAATAGACTCCCGTTCCTTTTAATCAAGTTCCAGGGTGTTTCTTCCCACATTTACTGCAGGATTGATATTCAAATTTTCCCTTCTTCTGTTTATTTCCATTCCCAGATTGATCAGCAGATCTCTCCTTCTCTTTCTTTGCTTTAAAGTCATATGACTTAGGGAATTCTTTCTCTGTCTTGATAGCAAATGAGACAATGTCTTCGTATGACGAGAAGGATTGTGAGACTAATGATCGATGGAGAAATGGTTTTAACCCATCAAAGAAATGATCAATCTTAATTCTTGGGTTACGTATATAATCTCCAGCACAACTTTCTAACCTTGTAAAGTTAGCCTCATACTTTATGACATTCTCATCCTCCTTTTATCTCAGACTCCGAAATTGCCTTTCCATATCTGCATGATGGTCATGAAAAAGTATTTTTCTAAAAACAGATCTTTAAACTCCCTACATTCCATATTTGATACTTTATCATCTTCCTTCGTGTTTTGAATCAATGAACACCATTGATCAACATCTCCAGTGAGGCGGTAAACTGCCATGATATCTTTTTCCCTTTCACTACTTCCCAAAGCCTAAAATATTTTCTCTAGGGAACATATCCATTGCTCAGATACCAATGGATTTTTAATCCCATTGACTGTTGGTGGTTTTTGCCTCATGAAGCGATCTTACATTGATCCTCCACGCTGCGGATCAAGGTGCTCCATACGGGTAAGGTTGTTATTCATAACCAGAGTGAGTTGTCCCAGTATGGTGATTAGCTAATCGGTACTAGTTGCATCACTAGCTCTAATATAATTATCTTGAGAAGGAGGAAAATCCCTACATGTTGTGTGTGCATTGATACCATTTCCATTTCTTCCACTAGGCGCCATTTCTAAACAATGGAATAAACTAGATCAGTTTATGAATCAAAATACAAAATTCCATACCTATAAAACACTTAACATAAATTGAACTATTTATGGATATAATCCATAATCATAAAAATGTTTTCATTGAGGAAGTATATATTCATAAACCCTTCATAATAATTTGTAAAGAAAATGAGAGTTATCCTATGCATATCCCCTGGGAGTGTCGTAACCAAGAGTATAGCAAGGTCCATTGCCGTGCACCAGTTCCCGTTCAAGTCCAGCTCAAATCGGTGTTTTCAGGTTTTACCCCTAGGTACATATATTCTAGAGTCACCTCTACCTGCTCATATCCAGATAGGGATGTATTTCTTGGAAAACTCACAAAATCTATACAACACCAAAATTCTAGGAAGTTATTATATACTAATCCTCAAAGTCCATCTTAAATCTATGTGCTCCAATCAGATTTTATCTAAATCTAGCTTCCATGGTTTGTACTAAACTTCCTCTGATACCAACTGTAACACCCCGACCCCAGTTACCCAGAGTCAGTGTATTATTTCATAACATTTTCATGATCACAAGAAATATCAATTCTCGAATGACCGATTAGTTTAGTAGCTTTGGAAACACTAGATACATTAATAAAGTTTACATTACATAATAAAATGAAAACTACAACAATATAGTCTCCATATTCTACACTTTTATCCCCTCATACTATCCCTATAGGTCATTCATAAATTACTTATTCACATCCTAGGAAAAATAAAACATAGAAAAGGGGTGATCTCAAATGCCCAGTAAGGATAACAATATAGTGTAAACTATCATAAATAAGAATAAACATTTAAGGCAATGTATAAAAAAAAACCTTTTAAACTTGAACTTCAACATAGTATGGAAGAAATAAAATGAAATAATTCCATTTACTAATTCACATGGATATTCTACTAATTGAATAATCACATGCAATATCAGTAACCACTTTTATAATGATGGAATGCATAATGCCAGACTATCATAACCACATAGCCAAGGCCTCGTGCCGAGACTACAAATAAGATTTTTCCAAGTCCTTGTACCAAGACAGTAGTTTGTCTCATGAGACCTACCGATGCATCGAGGAGCTATAGTGGGCTCCACCCGTCACATATTAAGTCCAACACATTCCTCATATGAACAGGTTTAAACATAACATAATCATTCGTATTAAAACTAGAATACGAAATGTAGATACTTCATCCATAAACCATGAATGGTATAAAAATAACACATCCACAATCAAACATGTCACAAAACCTTCAATACAGTATAGAAGTTTTGTATCATAATAAATCAACATCAAATAAGCGTAAAATCCATCAAAGGATGTTGACATAGATGAAATCAAAACACGTTTTAGAGAAATATCTCTTTTTATTTTGAAATCATTTAAGAGTCATATATTTATAAAATAAAACATTTTCATTGAAAATATTCTTATAAGCTTTTAAGGGAAGCTTTGACGATTTTATAATGGCAGAAAATAGCCGCACCTACCGTCTACGTTAAAAAAAACATTCTTACCTTAATTCTGTCAAAAAGGTTAAAAAAGGACCTTGTTTGGAAAACGACAGAAAGATTACTTTATAAATAACTTATAAAAGTCAACAAGGGTATAAATGACTTTAAACCATATTATAGTAAATAGTAAAAATGTTTCAAAATACATTTTTAAGAAACATGGATTTGGATGATAAAAAATTCCCAGTAGATTATTACGTATAAACAACCTCGGATAATGAAGAGATTGCGAAATAAACCCTTACCTTTTATTTTTCCTTGGTTGGGGGTAGGTTAAACTACTGTTATATGGTGAAATAATATTTATAAAATTATACAAGAATCATATACATTAATATGATATCATATATGATCTTTTAACATTGATTTGTTAATAATATCTTTGTATTATCGTTGTTTCGGGTGTTAACTTACTCGTTTTCTTTTATATGTTTTGATACGTAAGACATGTTTGTCATGGATGGGTTGCATATTATTAATATCAAGAATGTTATCATGTCCTTAAAAATTATTTTTAATCATTAAATGAGAATTATACTTGAATGGATATGATGGAGAATGAATCTCATCACGTTCGTGGAGACGGTAGTCCGTACGTACGCACGAGCAACAATATCATTCTTTTGATATTAAAATAATATATAATTTGATGGTATATCATATATACAGAATCATTATCATGTTATATTTATTATTTACATGAATTACACATCTTTATTATACCCATCCAAATAATAATTTGTTGAATAACAATTACACCACGACGTGGAGACGGTAAGCTGTACGTACGCACGTATGGTGACATGTCATTCAAAGGATGGACATAATACTGAAATATAGTTATACCATGTTTATAATAACATCAAAGTATATATAATACACTGGAGTTATTATTTTATAATGTTCATAATAAAGAGAGAAGAAGTGGAAGAAGAAAGGAACTTGAAAAAGGGTGGTGAAATCACTACCTCTTCTTCGGGTTCTTCCTTTGGATTTGATCAAAAGGGCTCCTTAGGTTGGCTTTCTGCCTAATGGAAGGCCTATAGGATGAAGTGAGAGAAGTTGAAAGTGTTTTTGGGTTGGGTTTGGCCGAACCAAAAGGCTTTTAATGTGTGAATTAGTGATATGGGGGAGTTCCCTTTTATAAGAGGGGTGAGAGGCACCTTTGGAAAAGCTAGAAATATTATTTTATTATAAATTCATATTCGGTTTTTAATGGCTCCAAAGTCGATTATTTAAAGGATAATATGGGTATGGGTCGAATACCACTCAAACAATAGAATTTATATAGGTTTGGGTCATTATATTAACCTTATCTTTTAGTTTTAACTTTTACTTAATTATTTTGACACTTACCATGTCACTTTGTATTTTTATATTATATAGTTAATAAACTTAGTATATACCTCCAATCGACCCCCAAGTGGTCCATTAATGATACACCTATCATGATATAAGTCTCTTGGCCGAACCATATATTTTTAGGAATTGAATATCAATTAATAATATAATATATGTTTTAAAAACTCTTTTATGTCAATTTTGACACTATTTGGAAAATTGATTTTTGTGAAAATCATAACAGAATGATTACTTCAAAAAAAGTAAATTAAATCATTCCTAACATGTCATATTAACCTAGAAAATTAGTTTAATTCATAAAAAGTCTCAGATTACATTTAATTTGATATTTATAATATCAATTATTTTAATATTTCATTAATAAGGTAATTACTGCATCACCATTGTGTCATAAATAAATTAAATTTTTTAAAGTCTAAAAATTATAAATAAAATACCATTATGTAGAAAATCTTTTTAGATTTCTAATTAATATTAAAAATAGAATTTATCTTATGTATAACCCTATATTAAAAATGTTTTAGTAAATAAACATTGATTTTAAATCTTTTAACTCTTCTTTGAATTAAATAATAATAAATGTCCTAATCTAATCCAAGTGGACCTAAATGATAATATTTTATTCCTAAGGTTTTTTTTGGTCGAGATACACTTGTCCAATAGAATTAGGACATGTTTTAGGGTAATATTAATATCATTTTTACCCTTAATTACCCTATTTAATTTTAACCGTGGTAAATAAAAGTAAAAAGTTACTATTCACCAAAAATTATTTTCATCTCATTGAACCACATTTTGCTCATTGATATTAACCGTGTCTCTCAGATTTTGGAAATTCCACTCACAGAAGCAGTAAAATTATGTTTTATAAAAAATTCTGTTTTTTAACTACCACTTAGTGGTTTCACTATTTATCAAAAATGAAGTTTTTCAGAAAAATACCAAAAATTCACCCTAGGATAATTTCGATATTCCTAATCCAAAAATAAAGTCCATTTTGAAAAATAAAATTTATAAATTTCAAAAAGTGGGTATTACTATTCATAACGGCTAGTTTGATTGGTTGTGGTGTGTTAGAACTCGATGTTGCGTACAACACACGCTATTGCATTATTCAAAGAGAAGCATACCGTAGAAGCTTGGTGTGTTACATTTTCTACCTAGTAATGTCAACCTATCGATATAAACTACACTCTAGATGCACATTTTAATATCATTCGTTCAAACCATTCTCCACACTATAGGCTCAAGCAGACACTTGGACAAGATTGTCATAGTAACTTGTAACGGTGTAGGTTAACCAAAAAATAACTAAAAGTCCACAAAAAATTTAAAATTTTCATCCAGCGAACTACAGGAGCTCATAACCACTCCATAAGAAGATAAATTAATCCAAAAATATATATATCATGACACCAGGGGTATTAAAAATTATATTATAATATGTTATTTTGAAAAATATCTTTTATTTCCATGTATCATATTGTATAGGAAAAAATGGAGAGAGGAATTAATAATAAAACCACTATTGTGAAAGAAGTTCAAAATAATCAAAATTCCTCAAACCTAATATTGAAAATAGAAAATTTTAACTTATATAATTATAGAATGAATCTCTAAAACATCTTCATAAAATGTTATATATATTTATAATATTCATAAATAGTTGATTAATATTGTTATCTATTTTGTAAAAGACAAAGATATACATTAGTTGGAAGTACAAATTACTATAATGGGGTTCATTATCTCATATTTTAATATTTTTAATCATTTATTATATGGAACCATTAAATCCTTTATGTGGTGTTATTTTTTCAAATTAATGTCTTTTACCAAATTAAAATAAAACACATTTGTTTGGAGAGACATATCATTTTCTTAATTAAATGGAATTTTCATTAATGGATACCAATGTTGTTAGAATCATTATTAATACAACTCCATATGTTATGTTATATGGATTATTTTGACCTTTTTTCAACCAATATTGGAATCCTCAAAAGAATTAATTTATTTTATGGAGCATTTACATTATTTATTGTTACAAAAATAGATTTTATTGAAATAATTCACATTGATGAATTTCATACACATAAATGTTGTATCATTGTTGATAATAATTCCTATAAAATTTAATGATGCTTTTCATCCCTTATATTGTCCACTCCCACAAATTTTACACACTAGATTAACGAATCCAATTTTGTGTGATCTCATGTCATATGAAATTTTCAATAATCATCTTCTCAACTTGATATTTTATTAATCTTGTTATGATATTGCTGATAAATATATTAATTTCCAAAAAAATCCATCTATTCACAATTAAATGTTATATCTTACTCACAAAATTTATTTTTATAACAATAATTTAATTTCAATGATCTATTACTGATGTTCTATTTGAATATGAAATGTTTTGAAATAAATTAATATCTACTTTTTTAGGACATTGTGTTTAATTCAAGGATATATTATCAGAGTTTAATTTTAAAATTTATTGTATTTAAATTATTTATACATAATAATTTTGAAACCAGAATATCTTATTATTTATCATTGTAAATATTTCTTTCAAAATATAAATATTTTTAATTCATTATTTTCAATTTTAATAAAATTACCTTTTCAAGTTGTCTTTAAATATGACACTATAATCTTATTTTTTATCATACATTTTAAAAAATATAAATATATTTTTTGTGATTTTTATACTATTTCCAATTTACATAAAAATTATTTATAGTATTGGATGTTATTTTTCATCATCCACCATCTAAATGTTTTTTTTGAAGTAATATTTTTTGGTGATTTATTTTTTTGTATCAACCATTTACATTCTTTCCATATATTTTGGTGACACCAACTAAAGATGATATGAAATCAAATATTTCATTCAATAGGTTCATTATTGTAATTCCCCGACCCCAGTTGCCCAGAGTTGGTGCATTATTTTAATACATTGACATGATTACAAGGAATCACGTCCCGGAGGACCGATCAATTTAGAAGTCTTGGAAACACTAGATACATTCATAATGTTTACATTACATCATAAAATGAAAAATTCAACAACATAGTCTCCATAGTCCACACTCATACAATCCCTGCAGGTCATTCAAAAATTACCTCTTCACATCCTGGGAAAAATAAAACATAGAAAGGGGTGAGCTCAGATGCTCAGTAAGGATAATAATAAAGAGGAATATTTCATAAATAATCATAAACATTTAAGGCAATGTATAACTAAAAATCCCTTTAAACATGAACTTCAGCATAATATGGAAGAAATAAAATGAAATAATGCCATTTAATTATTCACATGGATATTCTACTAGTCGAATAATCACATGCAATATCAATAACCACTTTCATAATGATGGAATGCATAATGAAAGACTATCATAACCACGTAGCCAAGGCCTCGTTCCAAGACTACAAATAAGATTTTGGCAAGGCCTCGTGACAAGACACTAGTTTGTCTCATGAGACCTACCGATGCATCGAGGTGCTATAGCGGGCTCCACCCATCACTTACTAAGTCCAATGCATTCCTCTTATGAACAGGTTTAAACATAACATAAATATTATTATTAAAACTAGCATACGAAATGTCAATACCTTCTCCATAAACCATGAATGGTATAAAAATAACACATCCATAGTCAATCATATCACAAAACCTTGAATACAATATGGATGTTTTGTGTCATAATAAATCAACTTTATATAAACTTAAAATCCATTAAAGGATGTTGACATAGACGAAATCAAAACTATTTGAGAGAAATATCTCTTTTTCTGAAATCATTTAAAAGTCACACATTTATTAAGGAAGTAATTTAAAAGATATTTTTGAATCAAAGTGTCCCATACCACTTTAAAACTTTTGAAAAGAAATATCATTTCAAAACATTCATTTCCATATAATTAAATCCTTAAAATCATTTTAAAAACATGGACATTAATTAAATAGATTTAGAAAGATAAATATTTAAATCATTTGAAATGATGTTTCAGTAAAAAAAAGTCCCTTAAAATACTCGCATTGAATTCTCTTTCATAAAACATGTACATTGATGATAAAAATGTCCCAGTAGATACTTACATATAAACAATCTCAGATAATAATGAGATTAAGGAATTAATCCTTACCAATTTGGTAACTTACGAAACATACACCCCATGAAAGATTTATCATACAATGAATATGTAAATACACATAAATTAATGTTTATTACATAAAGAATACAATTATGGGAAGTACATACACCACACAAAAGGTAATAGTGGCAATATGGCATGAATCTCACAAGAATAAGGAGTGAGATGAAAACCCCTTAGCTTGTACTTTTCCTTGGTGAAGGGTAGGTTAACATCCTTTATAATAGTTAAATCATAGTTATTAAATTACAAAAGAATCATATACATAAATATGAGATCATATATGATCTTTTTATATTGCTTTGTTAATAATATTTTAGTATTATCGTCATTTCGGGTGTTAACTGATTCGTTTTCCTTTATATGCTTCGTTATGTAAGTCATGTTTGTTATGGATAGGTTGTATCTTATTCATATCCATAATGATATCAAGTCCCTAAACCTTACTTTTAATCATAAAATGATAATTATTCTTGAACGGATATGATGGGGAAATGAATCTCATCGTGTTCGTGGAGACGGTAATCCGTACGTACGCACGAATGCTACTTCTATTTCATTTTTCATTTTAAAAGAAATAAAAACCAAATAATACATAGGTATATAATTATTCCAGTATAATATAATATCTTATATTTTTTACTTATGTTCATTAACACCATCCTTTATAAGTTCCATGTATGGTATGAACGAGTCATATCACTTTAAGGGGGTGGTAGTCCGCACTTCCTCAAATGAAATTATCATATATATATACAACATGAAACGAATAATGGTATGTTATAAAATGGAATTAAAGAATATTATATATAAAATAAATATCATTAATATAATATTTAATTATAGTGCCATCATAATGGCCACCATGAGAGGTGGTAGGAGATAATTTAACAATCATCGCTTCGTGAGGCGTTTGGTTGCCATCCACAGAAACATTATATTCTTCACCCATTATATGGATGTGTGTGTAAGTGTAGTTATAATACATCTAATAAAAATATCCTAGTATATTTAGGATACTGGTTTTGTTACAAAAGAAAATAATAAGAAGATTTTAGGGGTTGGAGAAGTAAAATAAAAGAAAAGAAGCTAAGAGAAATCGTTACCTTTAATTTGGTTTACTCCCATTGATTTGAACCAAAAGGGCTCTTGAAGTGCCTTCTTCCTAAGGTAAGGCCCCTAAGAGGATGATAGGGATGTAAGGAGATTAATAGGGAAGAGTTTGGATGAGCCAAAAGGCTTGAGAGGTTTATGTAATTGGTTAGAAGTGGTGTCCTTTTATAAGGGGGAGGAGGGGCTCTTTAGAAAAATTTAGAAATATTATTTTATAATAAATTAATATTATGTTTCTAATGGATCCAAAGTGGATTAATTAAAGGTTAAGGTGGGGATAGGTCTAAAACCACTCAAACAATAGAATTGAGACAGTTTTGGGTCATTATATTAACCTTATCTTTTAGTTTTAACTCTTAGTTAATTAGTTTGACACTTACCATGTCACTTTGTATTTTTATATTATATAGTTAATAACTTACTATATACTTCTTAGAGACCCCCTAGTGGTCCATTAATGATAAATCTATCATTATATAAGTCTCTTGGATGAGCCTTAGATTTTTAGGAATAGAATATAAATTAATAATATATTATTTGTTTTAAAAACTCATTTATGTCAATTTTAACACTACTCAATAATTTATTTTTTTAAGTCTTAAAAACTTTATTAATTAAAAACAAATTCATTTAAGCAATCCTAAAATGTCTTATTAACCAATAAAATTCTTTTATGTCATCCAAACATTCAAATTATATTTGTTTTAACATTTATAATATCAATTAGCTGAATATTTCATTAATAAGGAAAATACTGCATCATTATTGTGCCATATATATGTTTTCTTTTTAAATTTCTAAAAATTACAAATAAATACCATTATGTAGGAAATATTATTATATTTCTAATTAATATTTATAATAAAAAATATAACATATATAACCATATGTAAAAATTGTTTTTTGAAAAGATATATGCTTATGTCATTTTTGTATTCACTTTAACTTAATTAATATAAAATGTCCCTATCACCTGCAAGTGGCTCTATGGGGTCCCAAAATTGACCCAAAGATGACCATGGCCGTACATGTATCCAAAAATATGGTTATGAAACGTTTTAGGGTAAGTTATTATTATTATGATATTATTTTTTAACCCTTATTTACCGGATTTACCCATTAACCATGGTAAATAAAATATTTACCGAAGTAATTATTCAAAATGTCTAAAAATAAAATTTACCTCTTTAAAAAATTTGTAAATCCGGATTCCAAATATAGAATCCATTTTTCCAAATTCAAAACATAGATGTGGCAGAAATTAAATTAAAATTAATTCCCACTGTCAAAACAAAAAGCGTGTTTTTAAGATATAATAACAATCAAAAGATTGACACTTGTTTATGTCCGGTTTAATTGTGAAATTTTTTCCAATGAAAAAAATTGTATTAAATGGTAAAAATATATTCTAAATATACTTTAATACCACTAAAAATCATAATTTATCACTATTAATTATTTTGATTAAAAAATTTATTTTTATTTAAAATTTAGTAATTTTCACTATTCATCAAAATATAAAAGATATCAGAAAAGTACGAAAAATTCACTCTAAGATAATTTTGATATTACGAATCCAAAAATGAAGTCAATTTTGAAAGATAAAATGTATAAAATTTCAAAAAGTGGGTATTACTATTCATAACGGCTAGTTTGATTGGTTGTGGTGTGTGTTAGAACTCGAAGTTGCGTACAACACACGCTACTGTATTATTCAAAGTGAAGCGTACCGTAGAAGCTTGGGGTGTTCATTCTACCCTCCTTCAATAAATTGCATACTTTCAATTTGAAATTGTTCTTCAAAAATAAAAGGTTGATAATATAAAGTATCTTTGTTGGAAAACTCACATCAGAAATTGGGTTAATAAAATTTAGTCTTAATAAGAGGAAAAGAGAAATAAAAAGGGTCACCACCAAATTATGATATCGATTAGGAGAACATTGGTGGAAATTAGAGACATGTAATTGGAGGAAAAATGTAAATATTTATAGGGAGTTATTGAGGTCATCAATCACAAACAATTGTAGAATTGTGGGCCTCAAAGACACCAATTTATGATGATTTAAAATACCATTGGTTCAACAAAATGTAAGGTATTAGGATAACACATTTTTGGCTTTAATATCCCTTCCCTAAAGTTTAATAATTAATTTATTCGTAAAATAAGAGGATATATATATATATATGTATGTATTTATATATACTTGACAAGTAGAGTTTCATCCTTCAACTAATTCCTACTTCAAACTCATATTTTACTCTAAAAGATTGAATATATATATATATATATTCTATTTATCCTATTCATATAGGGTTCCAAAAATAATGAATTTTAATTCACATATCAGATCCTTTAAAAAAAACTACATTATTCATTCCAGGACATCACGTGGGCTAGTGGTAGGTGATACACCCTTATCACCCTTCGGTTGTGGGTTCAGTTCTTGCGGCCTTGCCGGACATGACGGGTTGCCACCCAACCTCCGGGTTGTCCTTTTATAAAAATCCAAATAATAACCTTTCAAACTAAATCCCTTCCAACATTTATACTTATCCAAAATACTTCTATAAACTCTCAGTCCAAAATTTATATGAAAGGTAAACATAATGTAGATCCTTTTTACCCCATAATAGCATGAGAATACCTTCATCATGTATTCTTTTAAAACACTGAAACATCTTGAATTACCATAAAACCTTATTTATTACATTCATGCTCCCTTATTCCTTATATAATAATGGATATACTTCATCCATCCAAAAATGTTGTAAACTTCAACAATGATAGAATATATAAATATTTAATCAGTTTTAAGGTAGTCAAGAATATGCAATATAATTTACCCAAATCCACCATATCTTATTCCAAAATCTGTACCTCAATATTAGGACCATATTAAGGTTTATCTTTCCTTCAACCATGTAATTTCCAAAAAGTTTAACTCGCTGTAGAGTCACTCTTCTTAGTACCATAAAATCTCAAATCCTCAATGAAATAGTATTACAATACAATCCTTATTTATTTCCAGTACATCATTGATACAACAGTTTAATAAAATAATTACACAATAAAAACATAATAACCCTAGTCAATCCTCTTCATCTGTGGTAGTATCATAACTTTATTATTATCCAATAGCATCATTTGCAGCATAGTCTGATGATTTGGTCATCGGTTTGCGTAGTGTCCAAACTCCTTACAGATGACACATTGTACATTTGAAACCTTTTTCTTTCCCTTGCAGTCACGTACCTGGTGTCCTTTTTCTCCACACTTATAACATACTCCCATTCCCTTCAAGAATTTTCCAAGGTGATTCTTTCTACAGTTATTACATATGGGAAAATCCTTCTTTACCTTATATCCTTTATCTGCCCTTTTCTCTACCATCCTTTCCTTATTTGGCTTCCCTTCAAAGCCATAGGACTCCAAGAATTCTTTACTTATCATATCAATACATGATACTATTTTTTCTTATGATGATAATACGTGGGAGACTATTTCACTTCTAAATTATGGCTTAAGACCATGAAAGATATGATCTTTCTTACTCTTTGGATCATGCGTATTGCTGGAGTTTTCATTCCTTCTACTGGGTGCCATTTATAAACAATGGCATAAACTATATCAGTATATGAATAAAAATACATAATTCCATACTTGTAAAACACTTAACATAAATTTAATTGTTTATGGATATAATCCATAATCATAATTTTTTTTTTCATTGAGATAGTATATACTCATAAACCCTTCATAATGGTTCGTAAAGAAAATTAGAATTATCCTAAGAATATCCCCCGGGAGTGTCGTAAAAAAGAGTACAACAAGACCCGTTTTCATGCACCAGTTACCGTTCGAGTCTAGCTCAAAGCAGTGTTTTTGGGTTTTACCCCTTGGTACATCTGTGCCAGATCCACCTCTACTTGGTCGTATCCAAACAGGGATGTATTTCTTGGAAAACTCACAAAATTTCTACAATATCAAAATTCTAGGAAGTTCTTCTCTACTAATCCTCAATGTATATCTTAGGGATATGTGTTATAATTAGAGTTTATCTAAATATAGCTTCCAAGGTTATTTCTAAACTTCCTCTGATACCAACTATAACGCCCCTACCACAGTTACACAGAGTCGGTGCATTATATTAATACATTGAAATGACTACAAGGAATCACGTCCCAAAGGACCGATCAGTTTAGCAGTCTTAGAAACACTAGATACATTAATAAAGTTTACATTACATCATAAAATGAAAAATCCAACAACATAGTCTCCATATTCCACACTCATACTCTCCATACAGTTCATTCATAAATTACTTCATCACATCCTGGGAAAAATAAAACATAGAAAGGGGTGAGCTCAGATGCTCAGTAAGGATAAAAATAAAGAGTAATCTTTCATAAATAAGCATAATCATTTATGGCAATGTATAAATAAAAACCCTTTTAAACTTTAAATTCAACATAATATGGAAGATATAAAATGAAATAATTCCATTTACTTATTTACATTGATATTCTACTAGTTGAATAATCACACGCAATATCAATAAACACTTTCATAATTATGGAATGCATTATGCCAGACTATTATAACCACGTAGCCAAGGCCTCATGCCAAGACTAAAAATAATATTTTTTCAAGGCCTCGTTCCAAGACACTAGTTTGTCTCATGAGACCTACCAATGCATCGAGAAGCTATAGTGGGCTCCAACCGTCACTTACAAAGTCCAATGCATTCATCATATGAAGAGGTTTAAACATAACATAAACATTCGTATTAAAACTACCATACGAAATGTCAGTAATTTATCTATAAACCATGAATTGTATAAAAATAACACATCCACAGTCAAACATATCACAAAACCTTCAATACAATATGGATGTTTTGTGTCATAATAAATCAACTTCAAATAAAATTAAAACCCATCAAAGGATGTCGACATAGATGAAATCAAAACTATTTGAGAGAAATATCTCTTTTTCTGAAATCATTTAAAAGTCACACATTTATTAAGGAAGTAATTTAAAATAGATTTTTGAATCAAAGTGTCCCATACCACTTTGAAACTTTTGAAAATAAATATAATTTCAAAACATTCATTTACATATAATTAAATCCTTAAAATCAATTTTAAAACATGGTCATTAATTAAAAAGATTTAGAAAGATAAATATTTAAAACATTTGAAATGATGATTTAGTAAAAAAAACTCCCTTCAAAGACTCCCTTTGAAAAATATTTCATAAAACATGGACATGGATGATAAAAATGTCCCAGTAGATACTTATACATAAACAATCTCAGATAATAATGAGATTGAGGAATCAACCCTTACCAATTTGGTAACTTAAGAAACATAAACCCCATGAAAGAGGTATCATACAATGAATAAGTAAATAAAAATAAATTAAAGTGTATTACATAAAGAATACAATTATGGTAAGTACATACACCACAAAAAAGGAAATAGTGGCAATATGGCATGAATCTCACGGGAATAAGGAGTGAGATGAAAACCCCTTATCTTGTACTTTTCCTTAGTCTAGGGTAGGTTAACATCCTGTATAATAGTTAAATAATTGTTATTAAATTATACAAGAATCATATAAATAAATATTATACCATATATGATCTTTTAATATTGTTATTTTAATAATATTTTAGTATTATCGTCGTTTCGGGTGTTAACTTATTCATTTTCCTTTATATGCTTCGTTACGTAAGTCGTGTTTGTTATGGATAGGTTGTATCTTATTAATATCAAGAATGATATAAAGTCCTTAAACAATACTTTTAATCATCAAATGATAATTATTATTTAGTGTATATGATGGATAAATGAATCTCATCGCGTTCATGGAGACGATAATCCGTACGTACGCACGAACACTACTTCCATTTCAGTTTTCATTTTAAAAGGAATCAAAACCATATGATAAATAGGTATATAATTAATCCAGTATAATATAATATCTTATATTTGTTACTTATGTTCATTAACATCATCCTTTATACTTTCCATGTATGGTATGAACGAGTCATATCACTTTGAGGGGGCGGTAGTCCGCACTTCCTCAAATGAAATTATCGTATATATATTCAACATGAAACGAATAATGGTATTATATAAAATGGAATTACAGAAGATTATATATAAAATAATTATCATTAATATCATATTTAATTATATTTCCATCATAATGGCCACCATGAGAGGTGGTAGGAGATAATTGAACAATCATCGCTTCGCGAGGCGTTTGGTTTCAATCCACAGAAACATTATGTTATTCACCCATTAGATGGATGTGTGTGTAAGTGTAGTTATAATAATTCTAATAACAATATACTAGTATATTTAGGATACTTTTTTTGTTACAAAAGAAAATAATAAGAAGAGTTTAGGGGTTGGATAAGTAAAATAAAAGAAAAGAAGCTAAGAGAAATCGTTACCATTAATTTGGGTAACTCCATTGGGTTTGAACCAAAAACGAATCTTGAAGTGCCTTCTGCCTAAGGTAAGGCTCATAAGTGGATGATAGGGATGTAGGGAGCTTAATAAGGTATGGGTTGGACGAGACCAAAGGCTTTAGAGGTTTTCTGAATTGGTTAGAAGTGGTGTCCTTTTATAAGGGGGGGAGGGGCTCTTTAGGAAAATCTAGAAATATTATTTTATAATAAATTCATATTCGGTTTCAAATAACTAAAAAGTGGATTATTTAAAGGTTAAGGTGGGTATGGGTCGAAAAATACTCAACCAATAGAATTTAGACAGGTTTGGGTCATTATATTAACCTTATCCTTTAGTTTTAACTCTTTGTTAATTGGTTTGACACTTACCATGTCACTTTGTATTTTTATATTATATAGTTAATAAATTTACTATATACCTCCAAGAGACACCCAAGTGGTCCATTAATGATACACCAATCATTATATAAGTCTCTTGGACGAACCTTAGATTTTTAGGAAGAGAATATAAATTAATAATATAATATTTGTTTTAAAAACTCATTTATGTCAATTTTAACACTACTCAATAATTGATTTTTGTTAAAGTCTTAATAAGATTATTAATTCGAAAAAAATTTATTTAAGCAATACTAACATGTCATATTAACCAATAATATTCGTGTATTTCATCAAAACTTTCAAATTATATTTATTTTAATATTTATAATATTAATTATTTGATTCATTCATTAATAAGGAAAATACTGCATCATTATTATGTCATATATATCTTTTCTTTTTAAATGTCTAAAAATTATAAATAAAATACCATTATGTAGGAAATATTTTTATATTTCTAATTAATATTTATAATCGAAAATATAACATATATAACCATTTGTAAAAATTGTTTCTCTAAAAGATATAAGCTTATGTCATTTTTGTATTCACTTTAACTTAATCAATATAAAGTGTCCCTATCACCTACAAGCTGCTCCATGAGGTCTCGAAATTGACCCAAAGATTCCCATGGTCGGAAATGTATCCACCAATAAGGTTAGGATACGTTTTAGGGTAATTTAGTATTATAATAATATTATTTTTTAACCCTTATTTACCGGATTTACCCTTTAACCATGGTAAATAAAATATTTACCGAAGTAATTATTCAAAATGTCTAAAAATAAAAGTTACCTATTTAAAAAATTTGGAAATCCTAATTCAAAATATGGAATCCATTTTTCCAAATTCAAAACATAGAAGTGGCAGAAATTAAATTAAAATTAATTCCTACTGTCAAACAAAAAGCGTGTTTTTAAGATATAATAACTATCAAAAGATTGACACTTGATTATGTCCGGTTTAATTGTAAAATTTTGTCCAATGACCAACATTGTATTAAATGGTAAAAATATATTCTAAATATATTTTCAAACCACTCAAATTCATAATTTTTCACTATTAATTATTTTTATTAGAAAAGTTGTTTTTAATGAAAAGTTAGTAATTTTCACTATTCATCAAAATATAAAGATTATCAGAAAAGTACCAAAAATTCACCCTAAGCTAATTTTGATATTTCAAATCCAAAAATGAAGTCCATTTTGAATGATAAAATATATAAAATTTAAAAAACTAGGTATTACTATTCATAACAGCTAGTTTGATTGGTTGTGGTGTGCTGGAACTCGAAGTTGCGTACAACACACGCTACTGTATTATTCAAAGTGAAGTGTACTGTGGAAGCTTGGGGTGTTACAATTATGATTTTATTAATTATTCTTTTTATGTGTTATATATAATTATATATGATAATATTTGGGGTACCATATCACACTTCATTTAATTTTATAGGGATTTTTATCTCATTTGATAATTCAAATAATCGTGTTTTTAGGCACACTCTATAATGGAAATAAGTAAGTGATAATAGACCCACATTGAAATGTGAATCTAGTAATGATGTATGCTTCACTATTTTACTGGGAATATAATAGTGGTTTATATACCAATATTGAAATTATGTAGTTATTCATGACATACCTTGTAATGGTAAATGAATAATGATTATTATTGTTATATTTTATGATTTCAAAGGTTATATTAGAAACATACAATAATTTTAATGTTTAATTATCTAAAATAGAATATCCTTAGTCCAATTGTTTTAATCCATGGATCATGTTTATTGTATAATCATTCAAAACCATTATTGAATGAAATATGTTTACCTATTTCAGAATACATTAGTTATTGGAAATATTTATGGACAATTGTTTATGTTACATTTTTTAATTTATAATATATTTTGTTAGGAGCTTTTTTTTTGAATTTCTAATTATCTAAACCATTATGCCATGTTCATTATTTTTCCCTTCATGATGTTTCAGGCTAATTTATTTCATATGTTTCAAATAAAAAAGATATAAAGATGAGTAAAACCAATTATAAATCAATATGGATTTTGGTGTGGTTTAAATATAGGGAAATGTTTCATATTTAGAAAAATGTGATTTATAAATAGATAATAATCCATGAAATTAATTTTTTGGCCTTATATTTTTTTTATCTATTTGTAAATTTAATGATAAGTAACATAATATAATGTAATTTTTGTAATTATTTATGACGGTTCACCATAAAATATTTTTCTCTGTACAACGCCAAAAGGGTGCAATTTTATTATAAATTAGTTGGGGGAAATAGTAAATTTTGTAATTTTTTTTTGAAAATAGACATAAAGAAAAATAATGTTGGATTAATAATGGGATAAATACTAATAAAATTAAATTGTTGGTGTAACATCCCAATTAAGTAAATAATTAGGTATTTTAATATCTATGTCTATTCATAAATTAGATAGTGTTTTAGAGGCTTAAAATGAGAATAAATCCAATCTTAAGCATTGAATTCTCTAATATTTTTAAAAGATTGTTTTACCGCCATTGGATGGTGAACCATTTTTAAATCTATATTTTGAAAATTTTATAAGAATTATTTGTCAAAATAAATTTATTATTTAGTATTGGGACATTTAATTTTACTTTGGATAAATTTTTGGTATTTTTCTGACAATGTTCTTTTTTTAATGAATAGTGAAAAATATTGCATTTTCCTTCAAAACTGCTTTTTCATCTAATTTAATTATATGGATATATTATCTTTTTAATTGGTTTTATAGTTTAAATAGAATATATTGTTACCATTTAATCCCATGGTGGTCATTGGAATTAATTTCTCTTTGAAATTGGACATAAACAAATGTCAAACTTTTGATAGATATTGTTTCTAAAAAACCTGCTATTTATTTTGACAACGGGAATTATTTTTAAATTAATTACTACAATTTCTGTGTTTGGAATTTGGTAAAATAAATTCCATATTTGGAATCAGATGATCCAAATTATGTAATTAAGGCACTTTTGTTTTTGGACATTATGAATAGTAACGACGATAATTATCTTTAATTATCGTGATTAATTAGTAATGAGGTAGTTAAGGGTAATAAAATAATAAAATAATAATATAAAATGACCCCAACATGTGTCATAATGCTACTTTTTGTGTCATGGAAGACCATGGGATGCCTTGCACAAAACTTTGGGACCTCATGGAATCACTTTTGGTGATAGTGACACTTTATCATTTTATGTTTTTAAAAGGAATGTATAACCAAAGTATGTATCACCCAAGTAAAACAATTTTAGTTTTGTCTACATAAATGATATCTTAGACTATAAATATTAATTGTAATTATAAAAAGTTTTCCTACATCATAGTAGTTTTTTTATAATTTTTAGATGATATATAAATTAATTTTTTTATGACACCATGATGATGCAGTGATTACCTTATTAATGAATGATTTAAATAAAATGAAAACATAATGTAAAATCTAAGAAATAAACTTGTCAAAGACCTATTGGATGGGTGTATTTATAACCCTTAACACCTTATACTAGAAATATATAATTTTGGGACCTTTAAAATCCGAAACTCATTATATATTAAAGTAACATTTCTTGACTTTCCAAGAGTGACCCTCCTCCCTCTTATAAAAGGCCCCCCTCAACCACCTTACCCACACCACTCAAGACATTGTCTTGGACAATATCTACTCATTTTATCTCACCATATCCATCTCTTCATCCTAGAAGCCTTACCATAGGCATAAATCTCTTCAAGAAACCCTTTTGGTTCAAACTAAGAGGAGTTACCCGATTTAAAGGTAATGTCTTCACTTGTGTAATTTGGTTTTCTTTTGCTTCTCCAACCCCTAAACTATTTTTATTCCATTATTTTGTAAAAAAAAATTATCTTAAATATACTAGTATTTTTTATGAGAATTATTTGATTTAAACTTACACATACCACCATCTAATGGTTAAAGAACATACTGTTTCTGTGGTTGGCGAATTTCTGCCTCACGAAACGATGATTGTTCAATCTTCTTCTAACACCTTTCATGGTGGCCATTGAGATGTAAATATATTTATATATGATATATATATTATTTTTATGTTTCCCATATGCTTCTTTATTTTTCTTTTATGGCATACCTTTATGGCTTCCATTATGGGTAAACACGATATCTTCATTTTAGTAAGTGCGGACTTCCGCCCCCTCAAAGTGATTTGATTCGTTAATGCCATATGTGGGACATATAAAAGATGGATTTTATGGTTTTATATATGATATTATACTGGAATTATAATATAACTTTATATCATTATGATTTCATTCCATTAAATATAAAATAGAAATGAAAGTAGCATTCATGCGTACGTACGGCTTACCGTCTCCATGAATGGTGCATTTCATTTCTTACCTATAAATGTTATGTAATTTTATAAATGCATGTATATACTAGATATATATTATATATATTATATCTAGATCATGAATATAATTCTGGATATAATGGATATTTTACCACATGAACAACTTGTAATTATAAGAAGTTTATTTTTGACTCAAGTACCAAGGGTCGACAAAACAACCATTATTAAAATAAATAATTAAATAATGTTCATAACATGATAATAAGTTATATAAAAGGGATAATGAACTTGAATATTTTTTTTATGCAAGTATAAATTAACACTAGTTTATTATTTAGTAGATTAAAGAACGATCGAGTCAAGTTGGACACGAGGTATGGGACTTTGTCTCAATCTCCTTTCATTGAGGCATTTTTTGTTTTATACACAACTTTATTTTATAAGGTGTATAAAACCATTTGACTTTTACTTTTATTCAAAAGGAATATTTTTTATACAAATCGTTTTACTAAACTACAAAATGAAATGTTTTTGTCTTACGTATGCGGTGACAACGACTTCTCCGCCACCGTGACCATTATTTGAGTTTCGGCTTCCTCTACAAGCCATACCTTTTTTTAAATGATAAATAAATACCATGATTAAATTTTATTTTATTTTGGTATTGAAAATGATTTTGATAATGTTTTGATTATATCAATGTGTTTTTGATATCTTATGATTGAAATGTGGAAATTTTATGTTTCCTTTATGCATGTTTTATATGATAAGATTATGTAATGGTTCTTGGGAATTATTTATGAAGACGGGTGGTTCTGTGATAAACTATGGGAAGGTGAGCCCGTGATAGCTCTTCAATGAATTGGGTAACGTGAAGGAGTTAAATTCTAAGGTTTCTCCGAAGAGATTTAGGGAATATACTGTGATGGGTATTCCAAATGTAACCATGAGGGTTACTCCCTACGTAAGAATGTTATAAATGCCTCAATTTACCTTTATGTATTATGTTTTCAGTGAGTTATTCATAAATATTATGATTTCATGAGTTATGTCAAAGTTCTTATGTTTGGATGAGTGAAGTATGATTTCCTTGATTTTTATGTATACATGGACTAAGGTTTTCTTTCGGTATTTTTATATCCCTTACTGATCTTTTAATGCCTATCCCAAGATTTTTAAATGTTTTTCACAGGTCAAGGGAAAGGTACATGATGTGATGATAGTGTCGAGGAAGTTTCATGAAAGAATCCAAGTTTTATTTTAAATATGTATCCTTTGATGGAAAAAATGAGTACTGTCTTGTATGTAAGCACCTTGTTTAAATGTGGAATGTAATGCATGGTTTATGATCTAATTCCCTAAAACCTTAAACCTGAAAAGATCCTCAATGTAAATTCTTGTAATAACTCAAGAATAAGTAATGTTTAAGGATAGGGCCTTATAGTTGGTATCAGAGGTCGGTTTAGATAACTTTAGGAGTTATAATTATATTAAATGATTGTCCAAAAATATTTTTTTTGGTCAAATTGAAATTGATATAGCACCTGAAGATTACCATGTTGCTTCATCTAAGACATGTTTGTTCAGAATGGTTTTCCGCAGAGGAAACATGGAATCAGTGCTAGGAATGAATACAGAAGGAAATGACCTTCCGAATCAGCATCCTGATATGGTCAGAATTGTAACTGAATAGTTTTTTGCAGTAATGGCGCAGTTGAATCAATCGATAAATGGTAGTGGTATCCATGCACGAGATCAGCCAGATCAACCACCGAGGAACATGTCAGTAGTGGAACATTTCATGAGGAAAAATCCCCCATAATTCTGAGGATCATCTGACCCTATACTAGTTGAAGGGTGGATTAAAGCACTGGAGAAGATTTTCGATGTCATGGGTTGTTCAGAAAACCAAAAGGTTAGTCTTTCTGTTCACCATTTGAAGGGTGAAGCATATCAGTAGTGGTAGATGGTTAAAAATATCAGGGACGCTGATGAGATTGATGCTCATGACTGGGATGAATTGAAAGGTATGTTTCTTGAGAAATATTTTCCTAAGGTTGTTCGAATTAGGATGGAAAAACAATTCTTGGAATTGAGGAAAGAGGAAGACTCAGTGGCTACTTATGATGAATGGTTCACTCGATTGCCAAGGTATGCTCTAAATCTTATCTGATACCTTGATAGTAAAATCAATCATTTTTACTCTGGATTAATGCCAAAATATCGCAGGGAATTAGCTTCTCGTGAGTTAAAAATTTATTAAAAGCTTGTTCGAAGTGCTGAGAAGGTGGAAATGGAGTTTTTCAATGATCAAGTGTTCTATAACAACCAATAGAAGAAGAGACCGAGGTGGTAGGAGAAAGGGAAGAATCATTCAAAGAGGTTTGATGGTAAGAAAAATATGTTTTTATTTTGTGATAAATGTGGTAAAAATAATGATGGGGAATGTAGTTTGAATTCTGGAAAGTGCTACCGATGTGGTAGGATGGGACATAAGGCTCGTGACTGCACTGAAAAAGATCAGGGTGATGGTAAGACCAAATTTGATTTACAGTTAGTGAAATGTTTCAAGTGAAATGAGATGAGTCATTTTGAAAACGAGTGTTCGACAAAGAACTCAAATGATGGGAAGCTGTTAGACTACAAGCAGAAAGGTGTGGTGAAATCCTTTACAACTACTTCAGAAGATGTTGGGCCATCAAATGAAGTGGTATCAGATACTTTGTTTGTTTTCTCAGATTATCCAGTGTGTTGTTTGATTCGGGGTCTACAAATTGTTTCATCTTTGGAAATTGTTCTAGTAAATTGGGAATTACATCTTAAGAAATGACTCCTGAACTTGTGGAAAAAACACCTGGGGGAAATGTTGAGGCAAAAATAATTCATAATAATCTTCATATCCTTATCCATGTAAAGAACCTACTTGAAAACCTTATTTTTTTATCTCTAGTAGAGTTTGATGTTATCATGGGTATGGATTGGATCTCTGTTTACCATGCTAAGATTTATTGTAGAGCTAAAGAAGTTTCTTTTCATAAAGACTTTCAGTTTGTGTACAAGAATGAACCCTTACTGTTGATAACATATCAAGAGGATGAGAAACCTGTAAAAGATAGAAATGAATGTTACCTTGCACATATTGTTTAAAACAAAGGAACCATTCAGATTAATAATGCGCCATTGGTAAATGAGTATCTAGATGTTTTTCCTGATGAGTTTCCTAGAATAATACTAGATCGGGAAGTTGAATTTACTGTTGACTTAGTTCTTGATGCTAAGCCAATATCAAAACCCCCTTATAGAATAGCTCAAATTGAACTTTTAGAGTTGTAGGAGCAATTGCAAGATTTATTAGAGAATTGTTTCATTCGACCTAGAACATCACCATGGGGTGCTCTTGTCTTATTTGTTAGAAAGAAAGATGGTTCAATGAGACTTTTCATTGATTATAGAGCCTTGAATAACATCAATGTTAAGAACAAATATCCTTTTCCTCTTATCGATGATTTGTTTGATCAGCTCAAGGGAGCTCAGTATTTTTCAAATATTGACCTGAGATAGGGGTACCATCAGTTGAAGGTAATGGAAGAAAATGTTCCGAAGGCTTCATTTCATACAAGATATGTCCATTATGAATTTTTAGTAATGACTTTTGGGTTAACCAATGCACCTGATGTATTCATGGACCTTATGAATATAATTTTCCATGAGCTCATGGATAAGATTGTGGTTATTTTCATTGATGATATTTTGGTGTTTTCTAAAAGTAAAGAGGAGCATGAAAGTCATTTAAGGGTTATTTTGAAAACTGTACAAGAAAAGAAATTTTATGGGAAATTTAGCAAGTGTGAGTTTTGGTTGCAACAAATTTCCTTCCTTGGTCACATTTTTTCTAAAGAGGGAATAACTATTGATCCTGAAAAAACAGAAGTTGTTGAAGAATGGCCAAGACCCATAAATGTAACTGGGATTATTAGTTTTTTTGGTTTGGCGGGATATTAATGAAGGTTTGTTAGAAAATTTTCACGGTTATCTAGTCCAATGACTAAGCTAACTCGGAAGGGTGTTAAGTTTATCTGGACAAAATAATGTGATGATTGTTTTCAAGAGTTGAAAAGAAGATTAGTGAATGCTCTAGTTTTGGAACTACCTTCCAGGAATGGTGAGTTTTTTATCTACAGTGATGATTCATTGAAAGGACTTGGATGAGTCCTAATGTAGGATGATCAGGTAATTGATTATGCTTCACGTCATTTGAAAACTCATGAGGTAAATTACCCTACACATGATTTGTAATTAGATGCTGTTGTTTTTTCTTAAAAAATTTGGAGGCATAATTTGTATTTCATAAAGTGTGAGATATATGACGATCACAAAAGTTTAAAGTATATATTCACTCAAAAATAATTGAACATTAGACAGGGGAGATGACTAAAATTAATCAAGGATTATGATTTTACAATTAATTACCATCCTGGAAAAGTAAACAAAGTGGTTGATGCTTTGATTTGAAAAAGTAATGCTTCATTAACCATGTTACATTTGGAACGTGATTATTTTGTTAAGGATTTGATGAACTTTGGCATAGAAGTTGTTGGTGCAGGATGTTCTTCTGTTTTGTTTCAGGTATCAGTGAAATCTTCTCTATTATACAGAATTAAGAAAGCTTAGAAGCAAGACAGTGAGTTGCAAAAAAAGGTAGAGCTGTCTCAGAATGGTAAGTTGCCAGAATTCAACATTGATAATGATTGTGTTTTGAGATTTGGGAAGATATTGTGTATAACATGTGATTAACAGTTGAAGAGAGAGTTTTTATGTGTAGCTCATAGTTCTCTGTTTTCAGTTCATCCAGACAGTACTAAGATGTATAGAGATCTTCCGGAGTATTACTGGTGGGATGGAATGAAAAGAGATATTGCTGATTTTATTGTGAAGTGTTTGAATTTTCAATAGGTTAAATCATAGCGGTAGTTACTGGATGGGATGCTTTAGCCTTTACCAGTGCCAGAGTGGAAATGGGAGAATATATCCATGGACTTTGTTATGGGGTTTCCTAAGACACCTCGAGGTAATAATGCGATCTGGGTTATTGTTGATCGATTGACTGAATCTGCTCATTTCCTTACTATAAGAGATACTTTCTCCCAAGATCAACTTTCTCGTTTGTATCATAAAGAGATAGTCCGGTTACATGGAGTTCCCCTCTCCATTGTATCTGATCGTGATCCGAGGTTTACATATAACTTTTGGAAAGGCCTTCAGAAGTCGTTGGGTACTGAATTAAATTTTAGTACAACTTTTCATCCTCAATAAGATAGGAAGTTAGAATGAACAATTCAGAAATTGGAGGATATGCTACATGCTTGTTCGATGGATTATCAGGGATGTTCAGACCAACATCTTTCTTTGGCTGAGTTTTCTTATAATAACAGTTTTCATTCCAGTATATAAATGGCACCATTTGAGGCATTATATGGGTAGCAGTGTCGAACTCTAGTTTTTTGGGATGATGTGGGTGAAAAGAAGTTGATGGGACTAGAATTGGTAGAATAGTTGGCAGAAAAAGTTCAGCTGATATAGAAACACATGAGAATAACACAGAGCAGGCATAAAAGTTATGCAGAAAACAGGAGGAAGGATCTCTCTTTTGAGGTTGGTGATCATATCTTTCTAAAAGTTTCCCCATTGAAAAGTGTGATGTGATTTGGTTAGAAAGGAATGCTGAGTCCAAGGTTCATTGAACCATATGATATTTTGGAGAGAGTTGGATCAGCTTCATTCTGAGTGGCTTTACCTCTGAGTTTATCTCAGGTACAAAATGTTTTTCATGTTTCAATGTTAAGTAAGTACATTCCAGATCCATCCCATGTTTTGAGTCCAGAGGTAGTTTAGCTAGAAGAGAACCTATCATATGAAGAAAAAACGGTCCAGATTATTGACCACAGGGATCATGTATTGTGAAAAAAGGTGATTCATCAAGTAAAGGTTTTGTGAAAAAACCACATGATTGAAGAGGCAACATGGTAATCTGAAAATCCAATGAGGGATAACTATCCCCACTTATTCGATAAGTAAATAAATTATGGGGAGACAATTTTATAAAGGGGGAAGGATATAACATCCCAATTAAGTAATGAATTATGGATTTTAATATCTATGTCTATTTATAAATTAGTTAGTGTTTTAGAGGCTTAAAATGAGAATAAATCCAATCTTAAGCATTGAATTCTCTAATATTTTTAAAAGATTATTTTACCGCCTTTTGATGGAAAACCATTTTTAAATCTGCATTTTGACATTTTAAAAACTCTATTTGTCAAAATAAACTCATTATTTGGTATTGGGACATTGAAATTTACTTTGGATAATTTTTTGGTATTTTTCTGACAATGTTCATTTTTTAATGAATAGTGAAGAATACTACATTTTACTTCAAAACTGATTTTCATATAATTTATTTATATGGATAGATTATCTTTTTAGTTGGGTTTAAAGTGTAAATAGAAAATATTTTTACCATTTAATCCAATGGTGTTCATTTTAATTAATTTCACTTCGAAATTGGACATAAACAATTGTCAAACTTTTGATAGATATTGTTTTTAAAAAACCACTATTTATTTTAACAAAGGGAATTGTTTTTAAATTAATTACTACAATTTCTGTGTTTGGAATTTGGTAAAATGGATTCCATATTTGGAATAATAAGTTCCAAAATATTTAATTAAGACACATTTGTTTTTGGACATTATGAATAGTAACGACGGTAATTATCTTTAATTATCGTGATTAATTAGTAATCAGGTAGTTAAGGGTAATAAAATAATAACATAATAATATAAAATGACCCCAACATGGGTCCTAATGATACTGGTTGTATCATGGCCTACCATGGGATGCCTTGTGCCAAACTTTGGGACCCCATGGAATCACTTTTGGGTGATAGTGACACTTAATAATTTTATGTTTTTAAAAGAAAGTATAACGAGAGTATGTATCACCCAAGTAAAACAATTTTATTTTTGTATAAATAAATGATATCTTAGACTATAAATAGTAATTGTAAAGATAAAAATATTTCCTACATCATAGTATTTTTTTAATAATTTTTAGACTTTAAATAAATTAAATTTGTTATGACACCATGATGATGCAGCGATTACCTCATTAATGAACGATTTAAATAAAATGAAAAGATAATGTAAAATCTAAGACTTACACTTGTCAAAGACCAATTTTATGGGTGTATTTCGAACCCTTATCACCTTATCATAGAAATATATAATTTTGTGACCTTTAAAATCCAAAACTCATTATATAATAAAGTAACATTTCTTGACTTTCCAAGAATGCCCCTCCTCCCTCTTATAAAAGGCCCCCACCTATACCACCTTACCCACACCTCTCAAGAAATTGTCTCTTCCTAGATCGGCTCATTTTATCTCTCCGCATACCTCTCTTAATCCTAGAAGCCTTACCTTAGGCATAAAGCTCTTCAAGAAACCCTTTTGGTTCAATCCAAGAGGAGTTACCCGATTTAAAGGTAATGTCGTCACTTGTGTTCTTTTGTTTTATTTTTCTTCTCTAACCCCCTAAACTCATTTTATTCCTTTATTTTGTAACAAAACCAATATCTTAAATATAATAGGATGTTTTTATGAGAATTATTTGATTTAAAATTACACACACCTCTATCTAATGGTTAAAGAACATACTATTTCCATGGTTGGCGAATTTCCGCCTCACAAAACGATGATGGTTCAAAATTTTTTTAACTCCTTTAATGGTGGCCATTAAGATGTCCCTATATTTATATTTGATATATATATTATTTTTATGTTTTCCATATTCTTCTATATTTTTCTTTTATGCAATACCTTTATGGATTTCATTATGGGTAAACAAGATATCATTATTTTAGGAAGTGCGGACTACAACCCCCTCAAAGTGATTTGATTCATTAATGCCATATGTGGGATGTATAAAGGATGGAGTTTATGATTTTATATATTATATTATATTGGAATTATAATATACCTTTATATCATTAGTATTTCATTACATTAAATATTAAATATAAATGAAAGTAGCGTTCATGGGTACGTATGGCTTACCGTCTTCATGAACGGTGCATTTCGTTTCTTACCTCTAAATGTTATGTAATATTATAAATGCATGTATATACAATATATATATTTTATATATTATATCTACATCATTAATATAATTCTGGATATAATGGATATTTGACCACATGAACAAATTGTAATTATAAGAAGTTTATTTTTGACTCAAGTACCAAGGGTCGACAGAACGACCATTATTAACATAAAAAATTACATAATGTTAATAACATGGTAATAAGTGAAATAAAAGGGATAATGAACTTAAAAAAGGTTATAAAGAAAGCAGAAATTAACTCTAGTTTATTATTCAGGATATTAAAGAATGATCGAGTCAAGTCAGACAGGAGGTATGGGACTTCGTCGCAATCTCCTTTCATTGAGGCATATTTTGTTTTATACACAACTTTATTTTATGCGGTGTATAAAACCCTTTGACTTTTAATTTTATTCAAAAGGAATATTTTTTATACGAAGCATTTTACTAAATTAAAAAAGGGAATGTTTTTGTCTTACGTATGCGGCGACAACGACTTCTCCACCGCCGTGACCATTATTTGAGTTTCGGCTTCCTCTACAAGCCATAACTTTTTTTTAAATGAAAAATAAATTGCCTGTTTTAATTTTCTTTTATTTTGGTATTGAAAATGGTTTTGATAATGTTTTCATTATATCAATGTGTTTTTTATAACTTGTGATTGAAATGTGGAAATGTTATGTTTCCTTTATGCATGTTTTATGTGATTCGATTTTGTTATGGTTCTTGGGCATTGTTTATGAAGACAGGTGGTTCTGTGATAAACTAAGGGCGGGTGAGCCCGTGATAGCTCTCCAATTCATTGGGTAATGCTGAGGATTTAAATGCTAAGTTTTCTCTGAAAATATTAATGGAATATACTATGATGGTTATTCTAAACATAACCATTAGGGTCACTCCCTATGTAAGAATGTTATGAATGCCTCAAGTTACCTTTATGTCTTATGTTCTCTATGAGTTATTCATAAATCTTATGATTTCATGAGGTATGTTAAAGTGATTATGTTTTGATGAGTGAAGTATGATTTCGTTTATTCATATGTATACATGGACTAAGGTTTTCTTTCCATATTTTTATATCCCTTACTGAGATTTTTATACTCTTCCCATGTTTTTGAAATGTTTTTCACAGGTCAAGGGAAAGGTACATGATGTGATGATAGTGTTGAGGAAGTTTCAGGACAGAATACATGTTTTATTTTAAATATGTCTCATTTGATGGGAAAAATTAATATTGTCTTGTATATAACCAGCTTGTTTAAATGTGGAATATAATGCATGATTTATGATCTAATTCACTAAAACTCTAAACCTGAAAATATCCTCAATGTGCATTCTTGTAATAACTAAAGAATAAGTAATGTTTATGACTGGGGCCTTATAGTTGGTGATAAATATAAATTAACCAGACACATAGAGATGAGAGGTATTTAAGATATAACAAGTGTGATTTAAAAGTATTAATGCACCCCTGGCTAATAATCTGTAGATCACCTTCATTATCTAGTTGTGGGAATATGTATCATTTTTGGATATTAAGGAAGTTGATATGGTTCCTAGGTAATATTTACATTAATTTTGATTCTTCAGTCGATAACCATTAATGATTAATGTCTTCTTGGTAAATCTGTTTTTGGGATTCATTTAACAAAATGGGAAAATATTATTAATGATAAATGGACAATCCCAATGAGACTTATACATACACTGGTGAACTTTTAATTAGGATTTTATGAGAATTTCCATAACATCTTCATTAAACACCATTTGGATAATGTTGGATTCATAAATTACCTTATATTTTTCATTATATAGATTTAAATAATCAAAAGAATCATTTATAATATCCTTGAGCTCGTTTAATAATAGTAACCTATCCAAATAATATTTTTCTAAAAAAATTGAATATCTTCCTCTGTCAAATTTCTATCTCAGATTATAAATTGAAATTAATGATTTATCAACAAAAAATACCTAATTGGGAATGTCCATATTTATGTCTTATTGGATTTTTCATTTGCCAACAATGCCTTCGCTAATTTTTATGACAAATATTTCATTCTAGTATTAAAAATTCATTCATGAATTATATTAATTTAAATTTTTTATATTTCATCATAATATTTTGTTACGAGTTGGTATGTTGTTAATACATTTTTAATAAACTTTTACTCTTTTCATAAATTATTCCATATTTTGATTAAAAATTGGGTTCCTTTGCTCACTCACAAAAAGAACATGGTGTTATAAACATATGTATGATATTAGTTTAAAAAAAATCACCCACACATTGATTATCATCCATTATAGTGATGATGGCCTCTAAACACATTGAATTATTGTAAAAACCTTAGAGAATGTATGAAAATCCATTAGTTTTAATTAAAGGTCCCATGAAATATATAACCTAGAAATAAAAAATATACGATAATATTATTGTATTTATGGGTGTCTCATTATCTTTTAGATATTGCACAAAAAAATAATTTTGAAGAAGATTAATATACATCACATGATTCCTTGTATAACATGGAAATGAAGAATTTATAGTGTATGGCTATTCTAGATATAATTTATATGCAATAGTGGACACCTCCTGAAATTCAGTGATGGAATTATAATATTATAGAAATTTTTAGTCATAAAAACATCACCCCATTATGTTGTTATCCCCAGTTTTTCAATTTTCTATTACCATACCTAAAGTATTATATTAATTCAAATTTTAATCATGATTTGTGGTCTTTTGAAAAAAATTATGAAAACCCCCTGAAACCATGTCATTTATAATTTAAGAACACCAAGGTATCATGATAGAAGAAATGTCAATTTTGTTTATTTGGGATTCTAATTCTATGCACATACTATGATAATATTTTTAGATTCATCGTAGTTGATCGGGAAGATGGTAATCTATTTGAAGAATATATATTTTCTGTATGAAAAAATTATTGAAACATTTCTCTATATATTATATTCTTTTCATAGGAATAATACCTTTTTCTAATGAATATTTTAGAAAAATTATACTGTAATATAATGATTTTAGTGCATATGTGACAAGGAATACATTTTTGAAATGAAAAAACTATATCCATGGTATCATTTTTATTGAAAGAATAATGATATTGAGTTTTGAATAATTTTTTAATGAATAATAATGAACAATGGGATTGTAACTTTCCATTAACCAACAATAGGCCCAATAGACTTTTCACAGCCATTAAAAATCAATTCAAAATGAATTGTGGTATATTGGGGTAATATTATTAAGGAAGAGGAAATAATATAATTGATTTCAATCAATACTATATTGATACATTATTTAAATAGAATGGAACATACTTTTTAAATAAAAATTTTCGAGCAAGAGAAATCATTTAAGAGTTATTGATGAATCACCAAAAAAACTTCTAGGTCCAAGAAAGGATTTCTTATCCTAGAATGATGTTTTATTATGAAATGATTGGATTAACTAAATATTAATATGAGAAATTTGAATAACCTAGTAATATAATATGTGCCTTTGAATAATACCACTATTGACATGAGGTGACATTTTTCAATGATAATTACCAAGATACAATCAATAAATCTCTTCGAATCCTAGATTGGAATTGAAAATTGGAATTGAATGAATCAACAAAATTTTTAGATATATATATATATATAATTATCCATTCAAAACTCTATGATTTATAAAATGTTTCTCACTATGCATATATTGAATGTTATAGTAACATTAAGGGAATGAAAAGGAAAAAACCAATATGTTCATATACTAAACTAGAAATAGAATGTTCTCATTTCATTGTCTTCATTTGTTAATAGGGTATAGAAATAGTATATGCATCCATTAATAACAAATTTTTTGTAGAAAATATATTTTTCAATTGTTTTATTTGGGAACATGGGAAGTATAGTTTTCTTATTTTAGCATATAATTTTTTGAGATCATCACACATATTCTCTTTTTCACTCATTTTGGGGTAATATATCAACATTCATTGGTGAAATAATTATGATAGAAATATTTTTACCAATTTGAATACAAAAAACCCATATACTATCATAAATAATGTGGATAATTAAATAATTTTAATGTTTGGAAATCTATTCCCTAAATAATTAATGTATGAGTGGATTAAATAATTATTTAGGTATCCCCATTGGGAGTCATGATTCTTTTAGATAAATATGAGACAATAAATGGAAGAGGATTAGTTAAGCTATATCCTTTAGGTCCTATCATAAGTCATTTTTACCCAATATCATTGATGATATTGGATTAATCACATCCAATAATGTAATCATTGATTATAATGGAGAATGTATGATTATGGAAAATGATACATACTTCATGTACGTAGTATGACTCTTCAATTTGAGTGGTTCATTGAAAATTTATAAAATCAAATTGTGATCGTAGGATGAAATTAATATATTTTTTGACATTATTATTCCCACATCTGTATAATTTAGATATAAAATATCAATTGGGAGATGGTATTATAAATTTAATTAATGACCCATTATATCCATTGAATTTATAAGTAAAATATATTAACCAAAATCCCTAATTATGACTAGGTTTATAGGGAAGAAAATTTAATTATCCATCAATAATTATAATACACATAACATGATGAATCTATGTTTACACCCTCTCATATATACTATTATAACCATCGATAAAGAATGAAAACTAATTCTATAATCTATATCAAATATCTTCAATATTTATTATTATTAAATATGTGTAATAAAATTCTATGAAAAATATACCTATATTGAAATCAATTTTGCTTAATTTTCTCATTAGTAAACTCCTTCCTATAATAAATATAGATTTTCAATAAGATCAATCAATTTATATGTCAAGGATATATAAATAATTCGGTAATAATTAATCATTAACTCAAGTAATATCATCCATTATTTTTTCACCAATATTAGAATTTATTTGGATTGCATGTTGGATAAATGCACACATGGGTTATAAGGATCCTAGACCAAGTATTTAAAATAATTAAATTTGTGAATGAAATTAATTATGGCTCCCTCATCTATGAGTGTATCATTTTTTTTGTAAATTCTTAATTGGAATCATACCATAAGAGTACTAGAAACATTTCAATGGACTACAATGTCATATAGAGATGAGACATTTTCAATGGATTTGAGTTTACTATATTTAGTTCATAATTCCTTAAAAATAATAACATACATTGTAAATTTTAGGGAAATATTAATGAGTTTGGTTTACATTAACATGTATGAGAATTTTTTGTATTTTCAGATCAATTTGTACAGTTCCCCTATGATTGTAGATGGCTTGAGGAAAATAGACCATCATGGATAGAAATATGATAAGTGGTAATTATTAATTTTCAAAACCATAAATAATTATTTACATAATTATATATTAATTTTAGAAAGGGGAGTTGATTAATATAATTTATTAAGTGGAATGGATACATTTATTTCTATTATATGTTCAATTTAAAATACATTTCCCATGGGGTCATGTAATGGATGTTTTTGAAGTTGGGAAGATTTTATTTTTTTTGTTTATACTGAAATTGGTGGCCTAAACGTATTATAATTTTTTTAATTTATATTTAATCTAGATTAGGTTATGGGTGAATGATTTTTCTCAACACATTACCCTGGTTTTATTGAAGATGATCCATGTCCAATATATGTATTTTCTTTATAAGTGTTATTGTAATATTGGTTATATAGGTTTTGGAATTAGGATAAATCAAATGTATGATGGAAATAATAGGAGGATTGAATAATTTATATTGGGTAACAAATGGATATGAGTAATGGTTTTCAGAACATAAATTACCATATTTTATTTTTTATTGATTTTTTGGAGTGATTTTTGTGAGTTGAGAGACAATATTTCCATTCCTAAATCCTATTTGGTCCTTATATAATATATTATACCTTATATATAAATTATCATGGTTATATTGGTTATAGTTTTTTACAATTTAACCATGAGAATGATGGTTGGTGTTCATCTAAGACAATGTCATTTTTTCACCACTATTATAGATAAATATGATTTCCCATCTTGTAGTTGTGAAAATGTATGTATTGGATGAAAATATGACCAATTATTACTATTTTTTATATGTTTAGGAAAATTATATTGTGGAGAATAGGTTTTTGGGGATTTTTTTAGCCAAAACCAGCTGTGTAATGAGAAAAGTGACCCCACTCATCTACTCAGTTAGTTTATTTGGCCCAATGGCTTCACTCCAATAATTTTGTTCCATGAATGTATCATCTCGAGTATAGAGTTGTAGTTTTTTTTCATGAATTATCCCTATATGATTCCATGATTCCTGGATAGTAATTTCATTATGGGAACTACGTCATTCTACATCAATGAGGGTTCGATCAACTTCCAGTGACCCCTAAATGATTTATTTGAAAACAAGTTTGATAGGAATTTTTTACTGAGATTATAAATCTATAATATTTTTTATCCTCTCACAGTGTACATAGAATGGTTCATTTTTGATATATATAATTCCACTAATTTCATATCTCTCAGTGGAAGGTTAATAATAAGAAAATTATATATATATATATATAATAAGAGTCACTTAATTCCATTCCATGAATTTATTGAATAAATACGGATTTACTAGATCTCTTAAATAATGAGTAATCTTGGGAGAATGATAATTCTATATGATTTTTTATTTATAATATCCCTTTTTTATGATTTGTTATAGAATATTAAAAATGGAACTCATTTATGTAAAGATGAGTATCCACTCTTGTAATCTCATTTTTATGTAAAAGAAGAAAAATCAATCATGATTTTTGAATGACATATGACGCTAGGTTTGGGTATTAAAAACCATTTTAATGGAAATTCATATCCAGTACAATGAGTTTATATTGAAATTTTCATCTATAATTGGTAATTTATTGATAAATATGGTAGAAAATAATTGTAATAATCCTTAATTTTCCTACTGATTTTGTTAATGGTCCACTCAATTTCCTGGTAAGGAAAATTTCACTAGTTATTTTAGAGAATATGGTGAATTCACCAAATGAAATATTATTTTAAATTGTATTGTGTCAATTTCAAATGAAAAGATTATTTTTTTATTTTTTTATTAATTTTATTATTTTTAGTAGTTTATAATTAATTTTTCTTGATGAAAATAATGATCAAAACACTAAATATATTTCCATCCCAATCAATGTCTCAATTTTATTTTATTTTTATGACCATCCATATACCAAAAAAGGTATTTTTCTGTGATAAAATATTTATAGAGTCTCTCTAGTTAAATCCATAGTGATTTTACTATGTTATTGTAAAAAGTTGTTATCATTTTTCTTCTTAGAGGGTGGGTTTTCTATTTTAATAGTGTAAATAGATTGATTAATTGATAATGTTTATTTTAATAATTTGATTTGGATTGGGTTGAGACCATTACGGGGGTCAAAAAATTATGATATCAATAAGGATTGAAAATTATTTAATCAAATTAATATTTAATTGATATTATTAATTTGAACAGAACAACCAAATTTTATATCAATTAATGAAATCCATTACTAGGGTCTTGATCATGTTGAATTATTGTTATTGTATGTTTCAATATTTCATAGACCCATGTCTATTTGTGGGTTGCGTAATACATGTAATCTAAATGAAAAACTAAATGTCTCATTATTTCATTATATTTCATGTTTAACATATACACTTTCAATTTAATGAAAATGCAATAAGAAAATTATTTCAATAACATTACCCCCAAAATTATAACTTACTCTAATGGAAGAAGAAATAATCCATTTAGGTGGTTAATATTATCTTTGATGGTGGTTATGGTTATGTGGTAATAGAAAATAAAAAATAATGTTATATATAAGGGGTATTATACACTAAATATATAAAATGAATTTTTAAATGGATATCAAACACTCATTTATGAATTGGAAAGAGACTACAAATTGGTTTTTAAATATAATTGTATATAATATATGAGTATAAATTAAAAATAATGATTTTAGATGAATATGGAATAGTAAAATGAATTATTAAATTACATTAATATGAAATAAAAATAAAAATATTTTATCCATACGACTGTAAAAAATAATATTTAAATGAATAATGTAAGATATGATTCCTATGAAGTATCCAAAGTATGGAAAATATTCCCTTAATTTTTTCAATTGAGGTTCATTCCAATAATGTCTCCCATATCGAGTATATGAAAAACAATTTCATGAAGAAGAGAGGAATGCATTTAATTCCAAAGCTGGAGGGTGGGCCTCCCGTTAATTCTGTGAAGCCTATTAGTTATCCATTTTGACTATTTCTACATAATTTTCATGAAAATTTGTTTTTACACAATGATATTTTATTACAAAATTAACTTTCAATAAAACAATTATTTGTATAACATTCTCCACATGAAACACCAAGTACAAATAAAACCACCATATATTAAGATAAAATTACACATATGAAGAATTGTCATTAAACCCTATTAGTTAAATTAGTGGGAATAAATAATAGAATCAAATATAAAAAAAATAATAGAATAGAATATAATTATTATTTTTGAAAACAATGAAATTAAATGGATATATATAAAAAAATAATAAAATCATTTTCTTTATATAATGTTTTTATAGTTTTTTTATATTAAAATAATTTATATTCCACAAAATATGCGAATAATGAAGAAATATTATATTTTTTATTAATTATTATGGAATATAAATTTAGTTTTAAAATTATATTAAATAAATAAAATAATAAATTCTATTGGAAATATTAATTTTCTTAAATAAAGATTTCCTCATCAAATTTTGTATTTTATTAAAAAAATACCTGTTTATTAATATTTAATTTTAAATTAAAAAAATGAATAATATTTATTGATTCAACATTAAAATATATTAATAAAATGTTTTCTTTTGGTATTTTATTAAAATGATTCATATTTTGGAGAATAATGCATAATATTTTTTTCAATAACCACATGAATTTTATGGAATTATTAGTATATAATTATCAATAGTAAATTCATGTAACCATTTTATTAGACCATAGATATTTTCATAAGTGTATTTATTATTTTTAGCACTATTTTTTTTAAATTTAGGAACACATATAATATATTTTAATTCCTAAGTAATATTATTCAAAGAAATATTAATACATTATAATTCGAATATTTGAAAATTAAAATTCATCACATTTAAAAAACTATTATAAAAATAGATTTATAATTTTGAATCATTCATTAAAAAATATTTAATATGGATCAATTTATTTTAGTGGACAAATTATAGATTGCATCGGGAAAAACATGTTACTATAGTAAAAAATGGTATTTAAATGGTATAAAAATGATAGATATACCAAAATAATTGATAAAACAAATGTGGGATATTTCTAAATAATATTTTATAAATATTATAAAATAATTTTCAAATTATGAAACTAATAAAATCATTTATATAGAGGTCTATTATTATTGGAAGAATAGATTCATAGAACATCGAATTGAGGCAATAAACCACCAAAATCATTATATTATTTTCTCTAATGAGATTCAAAATATATATTTTCTTTCTTAAAATATCACAGGTTAAAATTGTAAAGGAATTAATTAAACTTGTGATCCCAAAATTCTAGTAAGGGAATGGACATGATATAAATGAATAAATTATGAATAAAATGATATAAACTAATATAATAATAGGTGAGGTAGATGAATAATCACATGAATGGATGTAATAAGTATATAAAAAACATAATATTAAGGAATCATATTAATGTGGTAGTAGTATAGAACATTATATGATAATAAGTCAAGGATACCCAATAATGCTACATCACATGGTTGAAAAACTCAAATCATGGATTATGATTACTCAAAAATCATATAAATATCATCTCATGAGATAAAAAAATTACAAAATTAATTGGAATGATATTCATTTTCACCTATTATAACATGTATATGCATATGTATCCCTCATAAGGGAAACACATATAAGGCATAATCACTTAAAAAACCAATGGAACGAATTTTTTTTACATATTCTTGAAAAAAAACATAGAAACATTCCATGTAATAATCATTTTAAGAAAAAGGAGTATTAAATAATTATTATATGTTCAATGATAATTAACATATTATATTCTATTAAAAATATTTCCATGTTAAATAAAGAAATAAATAACATTAGAGAAAAAAAATTCATTTTTATTAATGTTTTAGGACAATGTTAAAAGAGACACTAAAGAGTGCTAGATAATATTATTTTCAATATAACAAAAAAATAATGAAAATTATTTTCCATAAAATAATCAGTGTATTTATAATCTTGTTTAGGATTAATACATTTACTTCAGTACTAATTTAAATGTTGGAAAAAAATATAGAAGTTCCCTTTATTAATATATTTTTAATGAAAGGAATTGAGATGGGAACTAATTAATAATTTATATCCCCATAATTAAAATGTTAATTATAATAGATATTTATTTTTCAAAAATATATAATGAATTTACATAGAGAAAATAATATTTATATATAGTAAATATGATCTTTACCAAGAGAAATTATAACCAAATGGAAATATCATTGTATAGAGAGATCCATTACCTTAAGTCTTGAGTCCTTCTACACTTCAACACAATTTTATGAATAATCAAGTAATATATCATAATTATTTAATTATAAAAATGTTTCATATATAATTTATTTATTATAACCATAAAATTCATATTTACATCAATTTTAATGACAAGTCATGTTTAATTTCGATGTTATGTGGATGTCCCTTCAAGGTTCCAATGTCTGATCCCATGTGGGTAATTATGTATATTCTGTTGGAATGGTTTAATAACACATAAAGTGTGAGAGATATTATTTAATTTTATTATATAATTTCAATATATTATTAATACACAATAGTATGTACAAGTAATTATTATTTAGGGAGATTAGGTTTTGTAGATATATTATTAGTTATTATAGCTTGTTTTTATAATGTGATGGAAATGATGTGACTCTAATAATATTATGGATATATATTCCTTATATAATGTTTAATATAATAAAAAACACATATATATGACATTTTAACCATATAATTTTAGTTTTAAATGTGTCATTATGGTGTCAATGGAAAACAAAAACTCAACGTCATTGGAGGCGTTGAACCAATAATAATATAGATAATTTTCTCATTTTTAGAATATCAAAAGTGTTTATTGGTATATTATAAGGATATAATAGAAATTATATATTTAAAAAATACTAAAGTTATTATCAAACAATGCGATCAATGTTCTAAAATAAGGAAAGAATTAAAACATTATCACTTTAGAGTGTTACATTTTTTTGGAAGCCTCCCATTTGGATTCATCAAGTTGAATATTGGAAGTTATTTTAAGAGAAATTACTTATAGGTACATGGTGAGTGAGATTATTAAATCTTTATATGGCATTTTCGTATCCCCAAGGCTTATAAGGGCTGAGAAAAAGGGGTGGTTTGCGTATGTATTTACTTAGAGTGGAGAGGAAATTTTGAATATGCTATTAATTAGTTTCTTTTTAACGACTAAAAATAATGAGGTTTTATGTGGATAAATAATGTAATTTCTTTATGTGTGGCTGATCTAAGGGTTAATCACGCATTTCATTTCACACTTCTTCATGATTTTATCTTATAGTGGAAATTATCAAAAAATTTCGGGTTCTTTTATTTAATAAAATTTAATCTATTTTAGAAAAATAAAATTTATTCACCATAACAATTTTAAATTTTTATATTCCAAAAATTATTTCCATTCTATTAAAACTATTTCTTAAATATGATAAAATTATTTCTAAAATAAATCATTAGTAAATAAATAAATATATATTTTAATATTATTCTAATATTGTTGAACCTTTGAAGAATTAATTATAGTCTCATTAAATTATATTATCCTCATTGTAAAATATATTAATTTTTTAATAGACCAATTCTTTAAAATATATTTTTTATAATACTTATACCTTTCAAAAAATACAATTTAAAAATACAATTTTATAAAAATTGAAACCATATATTAAATAATTTTAAAAATAATTAGTTATATTTAACATGACCTAAATATTTTATATCTAAATTTTAAATGATAATTTGTTACGTGAGGTAATAATTATAGTGGTCATGATACTATTCTTAATGGTAAAATATCTATTCTAATGGTAATATTTTTAATGGTCATATAGGTTATGCACCTTCTATAAATGCTATATTTTTCATCCATCGATCAATCAAATCTATTTACCCACAAGTTTATATATAGATTCATTTTGAAAATGAATATCGTATTACCAAATATTTTTATTTCAATCATGTTGTTTTTCATTGGTATTATTCTCAAGAATTTCTCATTATAAAAACTATATATTATAAACATCTTATTTCGTATTTTTATCCAGTCATAAAAATTCAAATCTTATTTAAATTATAAATAATTATACCCAAATTTAAAATTAATATAATAGAATAAGTTTGGTTCTGTTATTTTATGTATGTTATTTTTATAAAAATATATTAGTATATATGAAAATTTTATAATCTAATTGGAAATTCCTATTAGTAAATTTTGGGTTCTTAAATTCTCCAACCTATAAAAATATCATTATTGAAATATTGTTTAACTCACTATTATGATAACTGATGAGGATATGAAATTTCATTATATCATTATGATTCAATGTATACTCTACATAAATATCATTTCACTATAGTACATTCACTTATTGAGTATTATTATTTCATAGAATTCTATCCTTATGGTCCAATAACATTAATGGTTTCTCCTCATAAGAGATACCATGTACTAATTGTACCAAATTTAAATTTAGAAGATGTGAGGTTTATATTATATACTTCCTAAATAGGGATAGAAGTAACTGAACATGTACACAACAAATAATCAGTGGTAGTTCTAGTCAATAAGCCACAACTCAAGTGAGATTAATAATATCATCGGGGATATTGTACCTAAGAAATATCTTCAAATTTTATGAAATAACATGAATCTCTTCCATTGTGATATGAGGAGGAACATATTCTTCCTAACATAAAAATATCAGCATCTCTACAATTTATTAACATATAACATTATTCATTATCGAGCATCCATGATGTGATTGTGAATGGTCATTCCATTTTTTGAAATTATTCATCAATTTTAGATCGTAAATATTTTGTCCTATGACATCATCACAAAAAAATGTGATATATATCTCTTTCTATATAATTCTTCTTATTGAGGTATTTGGAATATTATTTGGAATCTATTATAGTTTAATTACTCTATCAGTAAAATATGTTGATCACATGTTTCATTGATGTCTATTGAGTAAACTCTCAATATGCCTAGTATTGTATGGATAATTATCTTAGATTATCCATAAGTTTGGGTGATTAACCATATTGAAATTAAACTCAATGTATATATTATATTGAATACTTTTAAAAAATCTAGATTTAAAAATTAGATCATGATTCGATATAATCGATATTAGTGTCTCATTTTTCCTCACCATTTCTATGATGTATATCCTTATATTTTTAAAAATATTTAAATCCTATCTAATTGAAATTAATTAGAAAAATATTATAGTATAATACACTGAAACCAATAGATAATTGTTTTATTTGAATGTCATTGGTAGTTCTCTAACAAAATTCAAGAAGTTATTTTCCAATATACCTCTATGAATTAGTAAGTGTGTGATCACCCCATTGTAATTTTCATTTCCATCCTTCAAATATTGACATACCGACTATATTGTGGTGTATTTTTTTAATATATTTCTTTATATTGTCTCCACAATATATTTCTATTGGATCTCAATACAACATCATGAACCCTTGGTTTATGGAGAAGATCGAGCTCTATACATCATTCAAAAGCTTCTTCTATATCTCTAAATACATAGTATAGATATCTATGACCATTGTATTACAAAAAATTATTTATATTTAGTGATATATGATGGTTTAACTTTGGTAATATAATCCATTTTCTCTTATAATTTTATAATATCCCTTTAGGTATCTTCAATATTCTACAGAATGAATGATTAATATATTATATATGATAAGAATAATGATATTTTCTAATTTTTTATTCCCATGTCTATTTTATCATGTCTAAGATGACTGAATCCTTCTTTTTTAAACATCATGTATAAGGTTACTAGATAAGTTTTAATTTTAATAACTACCATGTTATTGACATTTCTATTATAAATGTGGATTAAAAAATTATAATCCATGATCAACATTAAATATATTGTTTGACGCTTTATCACAAACAATAATTAATACCCAAAAAGTACATGGAAACAAAAAATATTTATTATAGATATTTTTATGGGAATATCCTCAATTGGATTTATTTTATATTTGTATAATAATATCCCATTTTCAGTGATAACACTCCCCATGAATGATACATTCTCCACCAAGAACACACATTTACTAGAAATTACATATAGTTTATCCTTTGAGAATAATTTATCACATTATTTAAATGATCCTCATAGACTTCCATAATTTTGGTGTATATATGAATATATTATTTATAACATGATATGAATGAATGTGTATGAATATAACTTAATTGCACATTTTCTTCTCTAAAATTAATATCTAGCATAACTAAGATGATATTGATATTGTGATCATGCTTAGTAGTAAGGATAACATATTTTCTTCCACAACCTCTTTGAATTAAGGGTTATTATTATTAGTTATATCCAGGAACCAATGGATTAGGTAATTTTTTTATCATTTACACATTCCTTTTAGTTTTATCATTGTAATTTAAACAAATAATTGACTAGATCCTTCTGTTTTGTTGTTTATTTAGTTGGATTCTTTATATTTCTATAGATTCTTTTAATGATGGTGTTCAATCTTATATTTATTATTAAAAATTATTTGTTTATAGGGGTATGAGGAAACCCTTATATTCACTCAAATCCCAATGTGTATTATATTTCATAACATCATTACTTATATGGGATAACCCATAGGTCCATCACATGATTGTATGGGTTGAACTCAACATCTTACATGATCATCTATAACTACTTCACCAAAGTCCCCTAGAACCATGCATCACACCAATCTACCCATCCATAACACCACTTTCACCTATAGTATAAGAATTTCTGTGATAAACCCCAACCTAAATTAGGGGATACTAAGGGTATAATAACTGAACTCATGTATTTGAATATGATTTATATACTACTCATCTAACACTATAGCTACATCTTCAGCATTCAATATCCTAATTTCCCTCTATTCCACAATTATAGAATATCATAGTTCAATTAAGATAGTTTTTAGGATGATTATTCCAATACATTTTTCATGAGGGAAGTTCAATTTTCATTCATATATTGGATTTACCTACTAATCCATCCCAATTAAAAATTTTATTCCAATTTTAATATCAACCCTCTGCTGAACCCTGAGTGTCACTAATAATCCTATCAACATTGTGGGTATATTGTTAACTTAATTCAAAGAGATAAAAATATATAATGTAAATGAATTTTTTTAATTTTTCTTTAATCTACAAAATACGTTGTCTACATTGCTTTCAGGATTGAGGGAAATGTTAGAGAGGTATCGTGAATTCCTTCTGTTGTTTTCCATATAATCTATAATAGATATGACGTTCTGTTTAAGTATAAAAAAGAATGATTTCCCCATTTTATGTTTGAGAGTTTTAGGAAAACATTACACGAATTTACTATCTCCAGTTCTTATAATTCTAGTGATATGATTTTATCATGGGTCTCATTTTGCTTGGTAATTTTCCACTAATAATCATAAAGCCCATAAAGATGATAGATATAAAGTAAAAAAGTTTCAATTTACAATGATTTGATGACAAGTTATATTTTTTCTACTGTTTTATACCATTTCATATAAATAATAGTATCAAAATATCCAAGGAATATAGGAGGCCTTTTATATAAAGTTTTCTTCTTCGACATTTTTTTTTAAAATGGAAGGATGTAATTCAACATGGTTCATGTTTTTTTTCATATGATGAGTTATTTGATATTTTGATGAAAAAACATTACCATATATCTCTATACTATAACTTTAAATTTTTTTCGGTAAATCATTTCATTTCTCACAAATCAAAATTTTACCATGGTTCCTATAATTTCCCACCAATAAATAAAATATAAAAAATAAAATATGGATGAGATTACTGAAACTAAAAAACATATAAATGAGGCTCTATGATCATTTAAGAATAAAAAATTCAGTGAAAAATATTTATATTCTTATTAATCTATATATAACAATATTATTTATGCACAATAATTTTTCTATTAAGGTTTTTAATAAAAAATAAATTCATCTAATAAATGTATTTTTATGTGTTTTTGAATTTTCAAAGAATTGACCCTAGGTATGTCATCCCAAGTGTACATCAAGGCCTCTTTTTTATAAACATATTGTATATTATGTGAATAACCAACATTCCATATATATTTTATTCCCTCAATTTATATTTGTGAAACAATCACATCCAAAATTAGTATCCATATGGGGGTATAATTACATAGAAACCACTAATTCATTTCATCACCAAATTTCATGATATTTTTTATACATATATACATGACTACATTTTTCTATATAATATTATTTTACACAAAATATCCACATAAATTCATTTCTATGATACCAATTATTGTGAAGTAATACTTTCAAACACATTATTACACGATTTTTTTCATAAATATCATGAAAACACATCATAAAGATATGTACGTAAAGTTTCATTGGAAGGAGGGTTCATAAAACTTAAAATAATTAATAAAAGAAAAGAAAATTTATTTTTTGTCAATTATAATTAAATATTAAATCCATTTTATATCATTAAAATTAATAGATAACCTAAGTTTAATATAAATAAAAGTGGTGATATAAAAATCCCATAGAGGGACTAAGTATATTAAATAATTATAATATATGAATCCAATAAAATATCATGATATCATAAGAGGTTAGAAACGTGAATGATCACGACGAGGGATTACCTATGTTTTTAAGAAAAATAATATAATTAAAATATAGGAATGTGTTTGTGATATAGAATATATCATTAACATAAGCCAATCCTAATTACCAAGATAACATCACATGGTGGAAAAATTTCCATCATAAATTAGGTTTAATCCCTAATACCATAAATATCAGTCCATGGTACATAAAAATTACACAATTGATTGTTGATAAATTTTGGACACCTATCATAACATGTTCAATAATAAGTGATCCACAAAAGGAAATCATATAGAACGAATAAGCACCAGAAATTCACTTGGAAAGTAAATTGATTATATGATCATGTTTTATAACATATCTAAATTCCATATCATAATTAATTCCATGAATATAGCGATTAAATAATTTACTGATATTTTTATATAAATGAAGAATACTGTGAAATTAAAATGATGTCCTTATGAATTAACAATACAAAAATTAATGAAGAAATAATTATAGAAATATTTATATTAATATGTACATTATGAAAAGGTTATCGAATCATTATGTTGTGTATTGGAAAATATAATCAATTAAAAATTATATGAATTAAAAAATAATATGATCAAAATTATTTAGTTCCATTACAGCTTAAACCTAGTTTCTCTAGTTATAGGTGAAATTAGTCAAGAAAGCAGTGGGGTTACATTCAATTTTCCCTATTTATCAAAGGATATTTAGAAGGGTACATTTAAACCAATTCTATCCCAATCAAAGATATTTTTTGAAAAATCAGTATATTTGTGCTGGATATATACATATATTTATATATGTGTGTTTAATATTGAATATGTAACTAAAAAATATATGGATAATGTTCAATAAAGAGAGAGAAATCATAATCCTAAAATAGGGTAGTTTAGATATATCCATTTCTTTCTGTGCATAATTAGTCTCTTCATGCACATAATTCAATAAATAATACAATTGTATTATTTAATTCCTTGTTACAAATCTATTTAAATATATATTTGATTTAGAACAATTATGTTATATTAGCATGAATCCATTTTCATGGGACATCAATATTAATTTAAATACTTTTATGGAGTTGGTTTTGTGATTCCAAGGTCTGATAAATTGTGGATAGTTATGGAATTTCATAGTGAATGCTTCTATAGCACTAAAAGAATGATTTAACAGAGTTAATACTTTTCAAGAATTTCAAAATACTCTTAATATGTAATAATATTCACAAAAAAAATATTATTTAGAGAGTATATGATTTATATCTATATAGGTAGTTCATTTATATCAATAGTCCTTTCATGATGAACATATTTTATTTCTATTAATATTATGGATTTAAATAAATTATACATTGTTAAGTAAAATATAATATAAATATTTCTATCATTTATAACAATATTATATGAATTTGAACATATCATGAAGATGATAATGAAAAAAACTCATCATCTGTAGAGTCAGTAAACCTACCTTAATATGGATTTTGTTTTGATTTTTATAATATAATATGATAGAAACGGGTCATTATATATATAAAACAAAAATAAACAATATTTAATATATTTAAATTATCATAATAGCTTGGATACAATGGTATTCCAGATATATTTTATTAAAAGAATTAATAAATGTTTGGTGGAGAGTGTTAACTTCTCTATGAGATGTATCCTCTAAGAATACTATATAAGGAATCAAAGGATAGAAATTATTAGGATAAAAATATTTTGGGGGATATTATGAGTAAATGAGGATATTGTTGTGAAATTTTTACTTAAGAACCAATGATTAGAATGGTATATAAGAGTGGGTGTTGAATGGTGGTATTTATAAGTTGATGTTATTATATTTTTTGAATATACTACTCATTAGTTTATTATTTAATCACAATAATATAATTATTGTTAAATATAGTCAATAAATATTGAAATTGTTTTTTGTGATTCCAGGCCTATGGTAATATTCTTCATCCTTTAATGTCCCTACTTGAGAGCCACATGACAGTGCCCCTAGCAGGTTTGTCCCTTGACCTCAGGCACGCATCCCCATATGCTAGAGGCTACTGGCAAGCAGCGAGGGTCTGTTATGACAGTCATGCGGAGACTATACGATCTATGATTAGCGTAAAACACCTTCGGAAGTAAAAAACCAATTGAAGAAGGATATATAACCTAAAAATACCAATGTGATAAGATAACCAAAAAAGGAAAAACAATATTCAACTAAAATTGTAAACATGATATGGTAATATAACTTTCAAAGTGAATAAATATGCAAACAAAAAATAAATACACTAATGACTCCCAAGAGGGCCCATGAACCACATGTGGTTCCCTCATCCAATTTCCAAACCCAGATTGAAATCTAACACAAGGCCCTTGACCTTAACCAATGCACTAACATTAAATTCTATTTAGGTTCTGATTAGATAGACAATGTAGGGTTTGAGTACCACTCAGTAGGCCCCCAAAATTTTTTTCGAAAACAATTCTACTTAAATGATAGTGTAAGCAGTTTTACAAAGAAAATATGACAGTTCATAACTAAAAAATATCACATTATCAATTATTATTTATTTATTCAAATTAACTCCATGGTTCCAGGGGAGACTCATACCTCTATACAAGATCTTGCTATGCCAAAGCCTAAATTATTCCCTAAGTAATATCTTATTTTAATACATGACTCTAATCATGAAAGAGATTTAAGTATTCATTGGTTATATAATATACCAGTACTAAATTTGACTTATACTGGAGTCCAAAGTATTATCATGGTATTCCATATCTCAGAGTGCATTTATTTCCATTATTTATGTTCCTAAATAAATTCAACAATTACCAATAATAAATTCGTACAAAAGATGACCATGTATCATTATTACTTCTCAATAGAATGACCATGTTCCTATTCCATTACCCATAAGTGAAATGAAAATCCAAACATTTATACTTCTCATTGAAACGACCATGTTCCCATTCCTTTACTCACACGTACGATTACAATGTTACAATTTATAATTCTCAATTTAGAATGACTATGTTTTCATTATTTCTCACATAATTAATTATTAATTAATTATTCACCTCAATTCCATTACTAATTGAACAATTAGATAAATATATCAATATTCTTAATTATCATACAAATTAATTAGGTACACCAATACGTTAATTAATTCATCCATTAGTAAATCAATAACACATTTCATATCCCATAATTAATTTTTCCGAAATTAATTATATCATTCTAAATCAAAACTCATCATAATTAATACCATAATTAATTACCTAGATCATAATATGAAGGCACATAATTAATTCACAATTAATTATCTCATTAAAAATAATTTAATATATCATATAAAATCCCATGATTAATAATCTAGACTACAACCCCTAATCCTCATAATCAAATTGACCCAAATTACCTACCAAATAGGACAACCCCTTAGTCTCATGATTAATATCTTAACTAATCATCTATTCCCATAAATATTCAAGTAATCAACAGGTCAACCTAATTAACTAAATTCATTGATTCATTTTCTATATAATGTTAGCAATTATACAATTTTTTACACTTGTATCAAATCCACGACCATCAGAATTATTTGCTAGACCAACAACCTAAATTCAATAATAGAAATTTGTTCAACAAAAATCCTCATAATATGACCAACACGATGATGTATATCAGAGTTCTAGATCCAAATTCCTAAATCAAGAACAATTATTTCAATATCTAATAGATCTAGATATAGATCTAAAATCCTAGATCTAGATCTCATCAAAAATATTTAATAGTAATGAAAAATAGGATAAATTCCACCCAAATATCTAGGGAAGAGAGAAAAATGGACATAATAGGTATCAAGATGAGATCCAGAAACTGTGAGAATAGAGGATCTTCGATTCAGGATTTGAATCATGGATAATGGTGGTCGAACGATCATAGAACCCCTCCTAAACGCTCTGAAATAAAATAAAAAATATAGTTCGAATAAAAATTATAATAAGAGGCGATTAAAGGGTTCAAGTGATTTTAAAATAAATTTTCTGGTGTTTAATAAATCATTATAATGATTTCATGGAAGGGGTGCACAGTTAGGTAAACTGTGCGCCAACCATGAGGCCCCCACTAGCTGTGTTGCACGATTTCTTGGTTCTGGGTACATGATTTTTTCTAACTATGAACCAACCATGCATAACCCCTTTTTCATAATTGTTTCTAAAAAATCCTCCTAAACTCCATCCAGGTCATAAATCCAATCAAAGGTACTTATAAACAATAAAAAGTACCTAAAAAATCACCAAAAGATAACTCTGGAATAGGTCAGGATCTTATAATCTCCCCACAATATAAAATCTCTTGATTGAGTTATACTTATAAAAATTTCAATGATTATAGGAAAAAATAATCAGGCCATTGAGAACTAATTTCCACTTCCCTTTCCCATGTTACCTCTTTCACACGTCTATGTTTCCATAACATGCAAATTATCGACATAGTATTTTCCCACAACACGTTCTCATTGTAATGTAGCACACATAGAGGATGATCCTCAAAGGATGCATCTATCTCCAAGTCAACCTCATCTACATTGATAACATGATAAGGTTTAGGGTGATATCATCGTAGTTTTAATGCATGGAAGTCATATGGAATAACATTATATTTTGGTGGAGAAGCCAATTGGTATGCCACTAACCCGATTCACTATACTACCTTAAACGATCCAATAAACCTATGATCCAATATCCCCTCTTATGTATCCTACTATGGCCAAACCTAGGTGACACATGAAACAACACACTTTCACCTTCTGTAAACCCTTGGGGTCATCCTCATTTATCAGCATACCACTTATACCTAATCTAAGCTATATCTATATGTTTTCAAATGAACTGCACCTGCTTCGATGTCTCCTCTACGAGACTCAGTCTGAAAAATTCCAACTCACACACTTCCATCCATAATAGTTGTGATCTACATGGTATACCATAAAAAGCCTCATATAGTGCCATGTGTATGGTATCATGATAGATTGTGTTACAGGTGAACTCCACTAATGCCTAGTGCTTCCCCTAAGACCCATTGATGTTATGCACAAATGCTTGAAACATATCCTCAAGCAACTTTATATTATCCTTTGACTACTCAGCTATATGTGGGTGAAAATTTGTACTTAATAAAACTTTTTTTCCAAGTTCTTTTTTCAATCACTGCCAGAAGGATGAAGTAAAAAATGAGTCATTATCTAAAACTATAGTATGGGAACCCCATACAGATTGACTATCTCCAGAACATACAATTCTCCCCCCATCCCTACTATAAAGGTTTACCTTATAATCATGAAATGAACTAACTTTTTCATTTCATCCACAATGACCCAAATAACATCATTCTTCCTATGAATAACCGAAATAACCACACAAAAAATCCATTGTCACCTCATCCAACATCCATTCCAGAACAATAAATGACTATAGTAAGCATCTAGGTCATTGATACTCTGACATACCCTATTGATAGGTGAGGCATGAAGTCACAATCCCTATTATCTATTTTTTCATGCCTAGAGACCAAAACTATCGTCATAGGTCATGGTGCATTTTTTTCACACCATGATTCCCAACCTACTTTGAGGAATGAAACAATCACATGAGGTCCTATCATATGATCATTGGAACAAAAACATTATTCATCACATATATGATCTCATCCTCACCTATGTTACCATTTAATGATCGCATTTGAATGACCGTGTACCCATTCCTTTACATATAAATACAATGACCATGTAACTATTTATACATCACAATTTAGAATGATCATGTTCCCATTCATTCACATATAATTTATTAAAAATTAATTATTCAACTCAATTCTATTACTAATATAATAATTAGTTAAATACATCAATATCCTTAATGAACTCCCCAATTAATTAGGTACTTGAATTAATTAAGTAATTCATTAACTAATAAATCAATACTAGAATTCATATACCATAATTAATTTTTCCAGAATTAATTATCTCAATTTAAATCTCAACTCTTCATAATTATTTCCACAATTAGTTATCTAGATCAGAATATCGAGGAAAATAATTAATTTATGATTAATTATCTCAATATATAAAATTAAATATCACATAAATAATCCCCTGGTTATTTATCTAGATTACAACCACTAATTCTCATAATCTATTTCCCCTAAATTAATTATATCATAAGACATCCTCTTAGTCTTGTGATTATTTTCTCAATTAGTTATCTATTCCAATAACTCTTTGAGAAATCAATTAGTAATCATAACTAACCCAATTTAAGAATTAAATTTCTAAATAAATGTTTCAATTGTACAATTTTTTATACACACATAAGAAACATGACTATGTGAATTAGATTTTGAACCACCAATATCAATTCGTTGATGGACGTTTGTTAAATGGAAATCCCCAAAATCTAAGTAGCACAATTTTACAAATCTGATTTAAGGATCTAAATACATTAATCAAGATCAATGAAATAAATATATAATCAATCAAGATCTAGATCTAATATCCTAGATCTATATCTTCCAAAAAAAGTTTTAGATCTACAGAAACAGAGGATGAATTTCAGAAAAATATATTAGAAATAGTGATAAATGAACGGGATAGGATTCAGGATGAGATCCACTTACTAGGAGAAGAGTGGATTTTTGATTTAGGATTTGAAACTTGAATTATAGAGTGAGACCGCCTTTGAACCCCTTTAGAAAGCTCTAAAATCATCCAAACACATCTAGTCCCGAACCGAGGTCTAATAGCTTGTATTTTAGGGGTTTAAAGGATTTTAAAATAAATTTTCACATTATTTATAACATAGTGCCTGATTTTCTAAGATGGGTTCATCATTAGGTAAATCATATGACAACCTTGTGGCCCTCACTTCCAAGGGTCACATGGTTACTAGGTTTTGGGCACACTGTTTTCTCTAATCATGCACCATCAGGCAAATCCCTTTTTCCTAAATTTTTCTAAAACTCCATCCATACTCCATGAAGTCATAAATCTGATAAAAGGTACTTAAAAACAAAAAAAAGTACCAAAATTGTTTACTAATATAACACGAGAATAGGCCAGGATCGTAAATCCTTGGATCATTTCTTCATTTAGTTTCCTTATAATGAAAATTCATGTATTTTTTTTCATACTTTACTATTCAAAAAATTACCTATATTTTTAAAATAAAATAAAATTTATAATATCCCTATATGAACCATCAGGTCTGATAAGGATTGTATATGACCTCATGTGTTCCTCCATATATTCAAGAGGCTCTTGACTAGCATCGAGGGTCTATACCCAATTGTGGGGGGAACACAACCTCAATATAGTGTTATAGAACACTAATACGAAAGTATAATAAAATTAAATATTCATCGTAATCAGGAGGAATAGTGAAATAAAATTTTCAAATAAATAAAAAGCTCCCAGATGTGGTAATACTTACTTAGAAGTAGGATAAAGACACATAAATATATAAACAAAAAAATAAATATCTACAGGCCCTCTAGAGTTTATCTCACCCCGCAGATTCTCAATGATCCACCACTCAACTGTCCATAATAGGTCCATTTCCCTTCAATAAAACCCAGTCATTGAAATATACAAGTTCCTTAACATTACAAAGTATCTTTTGAGTACAAATACACATTAGGGAACCAAAATTGCATCATGAAAATGTTTTGAAATTCCTAATATTGTATTACATATGAATACACAAATGTTCACACAATAAACAGTAATCTATAGAGGGTCACACTCTTTGGATTCCATTGAAAACCATTGTTTTACCTTCATTTTAATAATGGAAGAAATCATTAGAAATTCATTGAAACATCTCAATTTAAAATCCATCCTCAAGCTCCTTAATATCTATTGAGGTCCAATGCCTCTAAGTCAAAGCAGACTTGGTCATTATTTCCCAAATATACCTATAAGCCATGTCACATTTATACCATCTTGACTCATTATTTCCATGTAGTTATGATCAATCACGATCATCATGACCCAAAAACATTACTTACGGGTCTGTCACTCCATATTGTAATGCCTCCAAGGTCAGGACACACTTTACCATTAAGCCTATTTTTTCATCTCAGCCTCATCATCAATTCACATGAAACCACTAAACATAATCCCCTTATAGGTATATTGATCCCTAATGGGTAATATTGTCACTTTGGTACCATGGATACAACAACAATATAACATATTCTAAGAGAAGAATATAGAAAAGGTTGCATCATACATAACATATCAGGAGTGTGATAAAATCCTTACATTCACAAATGTTAGGAACTCCACATGCTCTAAAGAACATTAGCACAAAAAATCATAGTATAGAAATCAATCAAGACTCATTGTTTCTCAAACATCCACATTAATCCCATGAAAAACATGGATTAGTCCACCATAAATAACATTTCCTGGCAACATCAAATTCAAGTCCCCAAATGGTATGTATCCTCATATCTCAAATAAATCTATGTCAAGAGAAATACCATCAAAGATGTCATCAACCAAACCATATTCTAAAAATACTTACAATTATCACATTCCTAAAACCAAAAAACTAAAAGAAATTTATATGAAAAAGAAATTAAATACTATATGTGGTGATACTTTATCTCTTTGAGATAATTTCTAAATGAAAAAATTAGGGTAATGAATAAATTAACAATTTTACCTAAAATAATAATTAACTATTGGTAATATTTTATATATTATCCTTATTTAAATATTTTGGATAATTTTTTATAAATCATCGATTGGTAATTATCATTTGATAATTTATTTTATATTTTATATTCATAATGTGATTAAAGAATTTTGAAAATATAGATTCCTTAAAAAACAATACTTTAGACATTAATAGGGGAGATGAACCCAATTGAAATGACAACATATCAATACAATTAGTATCATATAAGAAATTGAATATAGAATTTTATAAGAAATAATATATATATATTAGTGTGATAGAAATGAGATGTGATGGGGGGATATTTTCAAGTATTATATGCCTTAGGTGAATTTACCTTTATCAAGTTATATAAATTCAAATTTAATTAAATATTGTTAAATTTTAATCCCTCCTAATACATGTAAATATTTTTCACCACCCATTCATTATTTTCTACGTGTTTTTTAGTAGAAGTTTTAAAATTATTAAATTATAACTTATTAAATATGTATTTTTATTGTCATTTCCTTATATACATACACACTATATATATAAATATGTAAACAAACACACACTTATACAATTATATATAAATAACCTTACATTTATGTATATATCCAATATATACATTATATAAATATACATATCCCTAAATACTCTAATACATTTATATAAATATATAATTACCCCATATATATAGAAAAAAACATTCTAAATTATACAAAAATATTATTTTCCAAGAATAAAAATAATTTTAAAAATAATTTTTTTCAATATTATTAAAAAAATTGTAGAACTTTTATACCATTTTATACACAATATCCATTAAATTATCATAATAATTAAAAATAATAGTATTCACTAGAAATTTTATTTTTCAATAACATTGTTAAAAAATAATTGTTATTAGATAAGCCCTCTAAAGTTAATAATCCATGGAGAAAAGTCACTTGTATACTAAGAAAATTTAATTACACTTGTAATTTCCATTTCATTCTTCAACAAAAATAATACTAATAATAATAATATAGCTATTATTACACTTAAGTTAAATTTAATAAAGCACAAGATGTGCAAAAATTATATGTCGTACATAATGAAAAAACCCATATTATGGACCTAACTGTGTCTCTAAATTTATCATACAATACAATGTTTGGAAGATAATTTTTTTTAAATATGAATAATGTTAAATAAGTTACCCTTCCATGTGTTTTCTCCAAACAACAAATAAGAATAAATTTTATTTCACACATAGGTTATACCACATATCCAAGAGCTAATAGGGGTCTCAAATTACACATATGAGACACCGTCTAAGTGATATTCTACAATTTGACTGAAATATTGTTTTCATGATAAATTATTATTGTAGTTTTTATTATATAAATTATAATTATTTACAGGACTTGGAATCCCATTATAACTTACCTTCTAACACTGAAAATAATTCATAGAGTATTCAAAAGTTTTAAGGTCGTTTTTACCCCAATATAAAGAATTTGACGAATTTAGTATGTTATTTTTTTTGAAATATTACATTTTAAAATATAAATTAACATTTATTATTAACAGAGAGGAATTTATTATCATAAAAACTTGAGGATATTATAATTCTCCCCCTCTATTATCTCTTAATCACTACTATGGTACTATAGTAGTCTTGTTCTAAAAACAAATTATATAGAGTTTTAATATCATACATCCTCTCTCATTCTCCATATCTGGATGGACATTAGAAATATAAATAGACACAGTCTATTCTCTTGGATCAAATGATGTTCTCTTATGATTTTACCTTTCAAACAATTGTATAACCCTATGAACATTAATATTTTTCTTTTTTACATGCATGTTTTCAATACTCATTATATATGTATATATATATATATTAAAAAACCAAATTATTAGAACATATAATTAATGAAAAAAATGTTATATCACAACCACATGTCAACACAAATATATCACACAATGAGAAACTATATCGAATAGATAGAATAAATCATGGAATTCAATGAATGAACTACTATGAAGTATAACAAAATGTAATATATATTTTATGTGAACCGATGTGTCATGTCATGATTCATGAACATATGAGAAATATACTAAATAACTTATAAACATCATGTACATTACCTACAATTATTTTAATCAACTATATAATCAATACAATAATTCCCATTTTATGGTATCTCAGAGGTCCACTATATAGCGCTGACCAGACACTATGACAGTTCCATAACCCATGTTATAACAATCCAATTTCATATCATCCATTTCACCAATAAAGATGAATAGAATAAACAAGTTAGCAAGTCCTTATACTCTGATACCATTTTATAACATCTCAAACAAAACCACCGGGCCTTTAAATGATGATACAATGCCTCATTCTCATCTCCCTATATACAAGGGTATTCATACTAGCATCGTGGATATAATTCCGATAGTGGGGAGACTATACCCCTCATATCATGTCATAAAAAATAATAAATTAAGAATAGAAAAAATAAATAATCAAAGTATTCATAATGAATATTCATGTAGACATGATATATAAATAAATTTATCCCAATGAGGAAATCCAATCTAGAATGTATGCGTAAAATAGACAAAGGAGCTGGAAGTAAATATATAAATGTTTATTTTCTAATGAATTACCCTTCCTAATCCATCTCCATGATCCACTCCTCAACCTTCTATGAAAATTCCTCTAACATTCATTGGATCCTTTATTAAAAAATCTCTAAACACACCAATAATGATGACTAGTTACTGAGAATGAGGACTCAGTTGAGAAAAAATGAATCCTTATCAAGTGTGAACATATATAAGACTATATATCATAATAATAAGTAAATGAACACATTATAAATAAATCATGTCATGCATTTTACACTAACGAATAATTCACAAACCATAGTTAAAAATACTTTGGTGCAATTCCATTAACATCACAAAAATCATTGAGATATTTCATTGTCAAAGTCATCCCCGAGAGAAACTATAGTTTTATAGACCGTGGCCTCTAGGCCAAACTAGACAAGGTCATCTTGCCTAGGTGGTATATATATGTTAGGTCACATATGGGCCATCACTCACCAATATTACAATGTGGGTATTGTAATTCATGGTCATCACTCCACATTACCATATCATATTGGTCTATCACAAATTATCATATTGCCCCTAGGTCAGTTCAAACTTATCTATCACAACCCTTCACTTATATTGGTCTCATCTTCAATTCACTTGTAGCATCTGAACATGATCCACCTCTAGGGATAACATTCCATGAACGGCCCAACAATCACATTGATACAATGTATAACACAAAAACATAACATATACTAAAGACATCATGGGTATACAATGGAATCATCTATAATATTTCATGAGTGTGAGAAAATTCATACATTTACACATGTGATATACTCATGTTGCTTCAAAATATTTGCATACTTATTTCTAATCTTTAACTTCTACAATGATGATTTCTCCTTATAGTATTGCACACGCAACACTATGGTGGCCCCACATTCCCTCTTAGATGAGGCCCTAGTGGCCACTGTCTTAGGTAGATGAGAATTATCATTCTTGGGTTTTCTCCTTAGTGGAGCAGTCAAGACGCCATCATTTTCAGAGACCTTCCTTCTTTCACTTTGAACAATATCACTGAAAGAGGGTTGGACATCACCACTATTTTCCTTATCACTTTCAGAAATATCACTCCATCTTCTAGTGACCTTCACAGAGGCAAGATCATTACATACATCATCCTTCTGCACCAGCGCATCCTCTTCAACAGCTAAGCTCCCTCCTTACGGCATCTGAGATTTCCTGTTCTGATAAATTGGGGAAAGACATTGAGAGTTCGATGTGATGCCAAGACCATCACATAACACCCTCTCCATTTCACCGTCATCAGCCTCTATTTCCTTTGAACCAGTGTGGACATCTTCAACTGAGTGAACTCCTTCAACCAGAAGGGGTACTTCCTCAACTTCCAATCCTTCAATCCGATTTCATGTGGTGATAACCTGAATTTCCATAGCCTCATAAGTTATGCATTCAATAGTTTCAACAGATCCAGGTCCTGATTGACATAAAACAGTAGTGTTCTCCAGCAAGGGCTTCTGACCAACACCCAGATCACGCCTCAATCTATCAAAATTTTTCCGCACTAATGGATTTGGGGACACCAGCATATGCTTCATACTAGAAGAGAATACTGTAGTTGCTTTAAAAACATGCATGTTCAACCTATGCAATTTAACATGAGCATATTTCTCCTCCATCACTACACTACTTGTTAGAGAAACTCCCACCCGAGCATTGTGCCCAGTCTCATCCCTACTCACTGTCAAACCATTTTCAGTGAGGTCCATTCTCAAGGCCTAATCCAAACTAGTAGAAACACCACATCCACTGTATCTCGTCTTCACCACTTGTGAGAATCCACCCATCCTACCAATGTGACAAACCGACACCTGATGACCAAAACGGCCATAGTACACACAATAGGGCATCCACGACAAAAAAACAACCTCTTGTTTCCAATGAAACTCTTGTTCAACCACCACCCAAATACAACAGACCAGTGACCTTGTAACGTCATCATCCACACATATTCTCGGTAAAATAGGATGGAATACAACCTTAGTATAATGATCAGAACAAAGATATCACCCTACCATGTTTCCGATTGCACAAAAAATCGACGGATTTTGAAAGGAAAGTGGAAGACCCAGAAGGCATACCCATGCTGTGATCGTTGAAGGGTCACATCACATGAGAAAATCAAAGCTCCAGTGAACCAGGTAGAATGAAGACTCATTGTATCTTCTAGTGGCCCTGGACCAGGCAATGATCAAGTCTTATTCAGATCCAAATAAAATCATGAAATTCCTCGTTCAAGAAAACCAATGACCTCACGTTCCTGTAGATTACAGGAATAAATGAAAAATTGATCAAAAAATTCATCCGAAGGATGATGGAGATGGAATTGAGCCACCAAGGTAAGCTTGAAGAGATCCATAGCACTGTTGAGATCCGCCGGATGCACTGAATGTTGCGGAGCCTCGCAAAAGGGTTATGGGACCTTCGGTGAGATAATATACTCGGGAAGGGTAGAAGGGAATTTGAGGAGGGTTTTATCTTCCCATGCGGATGACGTCGCGTGACTCCCCCCTCCTATCGGGATGGGGGATCAGAGTCTAGAGGAATTCAAACTAGGTCATCAGAGAGAATCTGGAGCGTCCAGTAGAGATCCCCTCCCTAGTGACCCTTCCCTTGGGGTTATATATATTTTAATTTTATTATGTATGATTATTAGAGAAGTTCATTTTGTATAATTTACACATTATCTCTTGTAATGAATGAATTTGAATTTAACAAGTAATGTGTGAGCCAAAAATTAAATTTCCCCTCAATACATAGTTAGGTCACATGATATTTTTTTGGGTATTCAGGTGTAGTCATTCCCAATACAAGATACTATGTAGAAAATAAGATCAAGACATATATGATCCTAATGAAAAGTTTTATATCATTGAAATAGTTTCCTAACAATATACCATTCATCGATAAGGAAACAGTTATTTTCATCCTTGTAAGAATTAAATATCTATTATAATCAACTTATATATTATTTTTTCTAGTTTTATTTAATTATGGTAATATATTGGATAATCTATTCTTGCTACAATATTGATACTCATCTTATACTCTCATATTCTTGTTATGTGTCATTTCATTTAATTACCCTTTCTGAGTGTTTGTAATCATCCCTTCATTTGTTTCGATTTCCCTTGGTAAAAAAGAAATTTACTTCACAAGTTATTTCTAATAGGAATTCTATTTTAGTTAATTATTGTTAGATGGTGAAGCTATATTATGTATTATGTAGTTTAATATATAGTGGAAAAAAGTAATTATAGTTGTTAAAGTCATTGGATTTATTAGATTACAATTTAATCTTATTATCCAAACTTCTAGAGATAACTGTTCTTATGAATTTTTGAAATGAAGTAAATTTTTAACTCATGTTATTATGAGATAATTATTTCTATGAATCATGTGTTGTTACCAAAACTAGAATGTAAATAGTTTGAATTTGGTACAAGATCAGGGAATGTGAGTTTAGTATTACACCCTTGTATTCTATGGATTTTTATAAATAGTTTTTGATAGTATATGATATATATATATATATTATAGTGGAAGGAAATTTGGAGAAAATGATATGTAGATCTTCCTATCTCAGGTAATTTTTCCCCAATTAAACCAAAATTTTCAATTTTCTTAGTGGGAATAGATTTTAGGCACGAGGGATGCCACCATCTTAAGACAAGCTCCTGTAGAATGTTTTCCCCATATTTCTTCACATTCTATATGTGAACTTTCCAATTAATTGGTTAGATAAATTATTATATAATTAATGAATTCTTGGATATTGCAAATTTCTATTCAGGCTAGTATTATTTAATTTATTTCGTGAAATGGACCACATAAATATTGAGTTAGTATTTTATATTTTTATCCAAAATTAAATCGATTATCTTAGAGTATATTTTTATTTTTCATTACATTTAATCATCAATAATGATACATTGAATTTGTTTTGTATAGGTTGTAATATTTTATTTGTAGATTCATTTTCCCAACTTGTGTGATCCAAATTACCTTCAAAATACCCAAATTATCTAAATATTTAATTAAATTAATTGTAATACTAATAATATTGTAACCCTATTAAATATAAATCATAAAATTTGAATCAATTTATAATTTTTTTGGGTAAATATAACAAACATAATTATTAATAAATGTATTTAAATATGCCTCCAGATAAATTTTCAATTTAAAAATGTTAATATTGAGGCATAGTAATACAATTAAGAATGAAAAAATGTGTGTAATTTAATATCATGAATAACTACATTCTATATTATTTATTGAGTAATTTCTTAATTATTAAACATTGTATTGTTTTATAAAAATAGTTTTTATGTTTTGTAATTCCACGATCCTCCATAGTCCATTACTTTGTCAAAATAGATTGTTTGGGGTGTTTTGGAAGGCAATGAGAGATCATTCCAAGAGTTTTCCAAAATTTCATCTTTTTCAACTATGACTCAGGGTGTTGGTGACTCTGGGCATTAGTGGGTCAGGGAATTGGTGACTCAGGGTGTCCGTAGGATAGGGAATTAGTGAATATAGGGTATCACTAGGTCATAAAATCTATGACTCAGGGCACCGGTAGGTTAGGGATTCTATAGGCTGAGCGTTAGTGAGTTATGTCAAAGGTTCATATCGATGTCTCATGTAGGTGGGCCATGTTAGTTACTCATGTCGGTGAGTCATGTCAGTGAGTCACTTCGGTGAGTCAGGGATTTGTTACTCAGTGTCGGTGACTCGTTTTAGTAACTCACCCATCGGTTAGTCATTTCCATATTTTTATATTTCATCTAGTTTCACCCCACATATGTTTTATATGACGTAAATAGAGTGTAAAATCTAGTCTGATCATTTATAAAGGATTTTCAATGGATATTAACTATATATTTGTTATCCAAATTCAACTGAGGGTTTCAAGTAGTCAAACCACAATGTCTTGACCACAATCTGACATTAATGGCCATTAAAACTTTTTCCTTTTCATTGATATAATATCTGTATCTTATAAGACGATATATTCTCTTCATCGTGTGTTTTATTTTTCTCTTAGTGAACCTACAACTGCTCCTCTCTACATATTCATTTGTTATGCTATGGAGTTCAGATTTAACCTTCTTTGGAGTCTCATTCTATTTATGTCACCCCTATTTTGGATCAAGGATTACTTTCTGATCATCGGTTATTTTTTGTAGGGATTCCTTTATTTCACATTAATTGTGTATCATGTCAAGTGGGAAAAATCTTGTCTCTTTGATAATATGGTCAAAATCAAATAATAATTAATGATTTTATGAATATGAATGAACCTAATATGATAAATGGTTTGGAAATATTCATAATAAATTAAGTATTGGAAAGATTATGATGATTCTTGTGTTGTTATATCTATTTCCATGATCTATATTTTGAATTGTATTCCTTTTAAAAATATAGGATGTTGGTGGTCTTTGTTTGCACATGGGTGATGCTTTACAGTTGTTATATATCCCCTGTTGGACTCTAGAATTATGAAATTGATTAACCACATATATATGGATAAATAAATGGATTACCTAGTATCAAACATGTTCTTGGATAACCCCTATTTGGTCAAAGTGTAATTAAGGAATGGATGTGTTAAATATGAATGTCCATTTCCTTGTTTGGTGTGGTTTTGTGATGTATGTGGATCTTTTTCATCATGATCTTGTAATTGGGATGTGTGTACATTTGGTTTAAGGGTGAAATGCTATATCTGGTTGAGAGATTGAAAGATTTATTGTTGAATGGATGAACTTGTTGAACAATGGGTCTACATATTGGTTGTGTTCTGGTTGTTGGGAACGATTTTTTTGTGCAGTAGGACTGTAACCAGCTTGAGTTTTTTTTCTAGGTGTGGGTCTTTTCATGTAGTGGGTCTACAGAGGATTTTTAGTGAGGGATAATTTTAAAGAAGTATGTGTTACCTTTTGTGGGTGTTTTTACTATAGTAACAAATACATTTGTGAAGTGCATGTGGGTTATTATGTCAATTTTAGTTTGTTGTGAATCGTAGTATCCTGGGTAGGGATGGAATAAATAAATAAATATTATGTTTAATAAAAAGTGATAATTTTTCAAATGAATTATTTAGGGTTATGAATTATGTATGTGGATAGATCTGGTTATGAATTTGTGGTGGAAGAATGGGTGGATTTCTGTGGGTTGGTTTTTTGTTTTGATAACCTATAGGGATGAGTGTTTGGAACCTATATATATACACATGTAGTTCCTTGTTTTTTCAATATGCACCCACCCTGTGTAGAGAACTACATGTGGAAAACCCCCATTATTATGTGGTAGGTTTTCCATTCTCCACATCCTTGTGGGAGGATTGTTAGCTGGTCATTGCATCTTCTCTACTCCCTCTTCTAGGAATTGGTTTCCCAAGACTTCTCAGGTAAGCTGTGGTGTAGTTTTGAGGCCTAGGTTCCACTCTATGAGGTGTGTTTTCCATGTTTTTTTGATGTGAGATGTGTTATGCTTTCCCATGCGTCTTCAGGATGATGTTGTGTTTTAGGCCTAGGTGTCTGCGGGTGGGATGTGACGGCGTTTGTGGCCTAGGTGTATGTAGGAAGATCTTTGGATCTGGCCCAGGTTTTTGTGTGAAGGATGTGGCAGTGAGGCTTGTGTAAGATTGTGTTAACCTCAGGATGTTCACCATTAACGATGAGTAGTTAACCAGTGGTAAGTGGTGTGAGGTACCCTCTTACCAATTTCCTCACCACATTAAATTACATGATGTTTGTTATTTGTGAGTGTGTCTTTGTGAGGTTGTGGTGAATAATGTAACTTGTTAGGTGCTTTTGAGTTTCATCTATTTTCTTAGAGAGGAATTACTAGGATTTTTCCATGTTTTCACAAGTGACATTGGCTTCTTCCTACTGAGTATACTTGTATTATCACCATATGTATATAAAACCTCCTTTAGGTTTCCAAGGACATCAAACTTGCCATGTTGTACCTTACTAGCTTGGGTGTCAGGATAGTTGTTGTGTCATTGTTTAGATTTGTTATTTTGGTAATTACATTGGTGTTTTTCATTGTATTTCTAGAAATTTTACTATAAACATGCATGAAGGATGAATTTTGGATTATATATATATATATGTGTGTGTGTCTTAGAGTTATTCATAGGTTGATACATCTTACCTCATGATATTGGTTACTCAAAAAATGGTTCATGCCTCCGATTTTGTGATATTTTTATACCCTTGGTTGTGGTATCCACCTTAGGTCTTAGTGGAGGTGGGACTCAGGGGGTCATTATATCTTTTTAACCATGAAGAGGGAAGATTACAACACTTTTCCATCCCTTCTCTCATCTTGATGATGGACGGGCATGATTGAATGGTATCTTAGGTTATGGTTGAGATATAGGATGGATTTTAAAGTTAATAATAGTGATGATTCCATGGGGTGGTAGGGAAAAAATGTTACATGGTCTTGGTACATGACATAGGCCTAGGTAGACCATCTATGAAATGGGATTTTATGTCCCCTCGTGATCTGATTCAAGGACTACGAGCTTACCGAACGACCATGTTAGGTTACACTGTTTTCATGGTAGAGACCCTAGGAAAGGTACATGCATCATGATAAATTCTGTTCTAGTTTTTAGTGAATTTTTTGTAAATTTAAATAAAAAATGAGTTAAAATTAAACTTATATAAAATTCAAACTACTCACTCTTAGGATTTCCTTGTTTACTATTCTGTTATGGTACTCAGTCATCGTCTGTGCGGGGTACGAGTTGTAGAGGATCAATATGACAATCTGTATGATCGATGGGTGGTTGATCTAGAGATGGAGGAAAACTAATAGATAAAGATTCTTGTATCTTTATAGTAGTAGACTCGGGTGAAGTAAAAATGTATAGTTATAGATTCAGAGATCGAGATTTGACTTAAGGAGTTGGTGATCACATTTAGCTTGATCTATGCTCTGAAAAAGTATTGGGTTCCTCTGGAGGTGACCTAGATATAGGGTGATGCACATTAAGGGTGGATACTCTACATGGGGAGAGAAAGGAGACATATAATATGTGGTCATATTTTGAGAACGAAATCTGGGGGGAAATTATTTTCCTCAGCCAATAAGGTTGAGGAGAGGCAAGAGTTACACTCCCTCCACCATGACAGTATGTGAGAACAAGAGCTAGGGATCATGTTCTAGGATCTCATTCTTTTTTCTCTAGATTTCATTCGATATGTAGAGTCTCAGGTGAGAATCTCGTATGAGGAACTTTATATTTATCTCTAGTACACAGTTACTCCCTTCACCATGCCAACATTCCTTGAGGTCCAGTAGAAGGTGGAAGTGATTGTGAGGATGAATTAATGAAGAGGTTTATTGGGAGAGAGGAGAAATCATTATTCTACAATGGGAAATGATTCCTGTATCAGGTCTTAGGTTACCTAGCCTTCAAGGATTCTACCAGTGGGTAGTCGACCTCAGTAGTTTTAGTTTTGACCTTCGGAACATTGTGATTTTCCCTTTGAATTTGGACTGAGGTATTTCGATTATGGAGGTCACTGGAAACTACAGAATTAGTCTCCAGTTCAATCTAAGTATGGTGTTGGTATGTATCCCAAAAAAAAATTCCCCGACTCGAAGTGGTTTTGACCCCTTCTAGACACATTAGTAGCATTTAGCCATAACTACCACTAATAAGCCCATCACATTGTGTTAGTGGCGTTTTTTTTGAAGCACTGCTAAAGTATCTGAAATATAGTGGTGGTAAGATAAGAGGGGGTTTTATCCCCCTCTAAGTTCACATGAAATTTTAAGATTACATGGTGTTTAAAACACTTATAACCTAAAATTCATACTAGAGGCAGTTGAAAACTGCCTCAAATGAAGTTGTATGATTCATTTTAGAGGTAGTTTTCAAAGCCACATATAATTAAGACCAATATTAGAGGGTATTTTAACCCCCTATAAATGTGAAAATTTTTAGAGGTGATTTCAAAAACATCCTCTTATTTTTATTTAAGGTATTTTTTAAATCACATTGTCCTCCATCCCCCCCACAGTACCACTCATCCCCCAGTAATGTTCTTTCTAGGACCCTCTCGTCTTGTCCTGTAGCATCCCATCTATTATACACATCCCATCATCCACCTGTAGTACTCTTCATTCCCCAGTACTAACCATTCCCATCTCGTACCATCTGGGCCTTTCGCCTCTAATTCCTTTCACGTGGCTGCCCCATTCTGCCTCTACAAGTCCCCCCAAAGCATAACCCCTGTAGCAAAATTTTTCCATCTGGGTTTCGAACCCAGTACCTGTAAGACAACATCGAACCATCTCCACCACTTAGGCAACTTCACTTTATTAAATTATATACACATTATTGTATATATAATTGTATTTAAGTAAATAATATTTGAAAAAATATTTAAATAAATAAAAATATATAACTTATATATATTTTTTATAATATAATATATACCCTTTTATATTATGTATTTATATATTAATGTTATAATACTTATATATTATATAAAATACTTAAAATATATATTATATTCAATTTATTTCTTTATATAAACTATATATTTTTTGGGTATTTACATTCATCTGACTAAATCTAATTTATAATACTATTTATTATTTATATACACATATATTTATATATATTTATAAATATATTTATGTACATTATTTATACACTTATATATATATTATACATTTTGATTTATATAATATATTTATATAAGTACAATAAATTATTTAATATAATTATACAATATATTTAAAATATATGTATATACTATATTTCAATACATATATTTATTATTATGTACATTAATATATATTTATTTGAATAAATTGTATATAATTAATATTATATGAAATACTAATATATGAAATACAATTTATACAAATATTTATATAATATTATATGAATACAATTTTATATTCCATATAATTACTATGTATATAATATATAATTAATATTATATGAAATAAATTTTATAAAATTAATTATATAATGCATTTCAACATATATATATATATATATATTCATATTAATATATATGTATTTCATTAAATATAATTGTTTAATATTTTGTACGTTAATATTTATTTATTTTTATAAATTTTATATCATATAATATTACATATATATAATACTAAAGCATAAACATATTATTTAAAAATATATTTATTATTATTATATTATAAATTATAAAAAAATATAGACATTAGATTTTATATGATATATTTTTTTAATAAATTATATTAATATAACATGTTTTTGGTTTTATATAATTAATAATTAATATTATATGAAATAAATTTATAAAAATAAATATATATTAATACAAATAATATAACAAAATTTTAATTATTTATACATATAAATACAATTAAATTCAATCACATAAATATTTAATATAAAATTTTATATAATGAATTTAATTATTTTCATATGTAGTGTTATAACTATATTCATTATGGAATTTGTTTTTTTAATAGTGAGGGTTCATAACCCCCTCTAATTTTATGATATTATATGGGGTTTAAAACCCCCATATAATTTAAGAGATTAGTGGGGGTTTTGAACACCATATAATTTAAGACATTAGCTAGGGTTTTGAACCCCCGGAAATTTAATGCATTATAGGGGGTTTTGAACCCCCTCTATTTTAATACATTTTAGGGGGTTTTGAACCAAAACTAATCTCATTAGTTAGTAGTGGTTATAAACCCCATATATTTTCCTAAATTTTTGTGGGATGAAAACCCTATCCAAAATCCAACTAGATATTAATAAAATAATGTGAAAAATTTAGAGGGGGTTCAAAACCACTTAAAATTTAATAAATTATTGGGGGTTCATAACCCTTCAAAATTTGATTATTAAAAGGAGTTTCACATAACTCCTTATAATTTCTAAAGAAAATTAATTATGAGGGGGTTCATAACCCCCTCAAAATTCGACGATTATTCGAGGTTTTTCATAACACACTCTAATTATAAAAAAAATGAATTTAGATGGGGTTGTGGAGAACCCCCTCTAAAAACCGTCACTAATATGATTCTTTTTTGTATTGTAGGATCACCACCAGCCTCAGCAGAAATTTTCAGAAAGGATGTTTTAGTAGTAGGGACAACATGCTCCTACACCACTGAGGGGAGATGGAGTTGGTGGAGGCTGACCTTTGGGTGTTCCTCAGAGACATCAATCTAGACATGACTGAGGAGGCAGTCGATAATGGAGGGGAACATCAGATGGGGTTGGTGATTTTCATGCCATAGAGGTAATACATTTAGCGGGGCCAAATATCTTTCAAGGTACAATCAGTGTGTTCAGTAATCTTGATTATGTTTCTTTTGAATCAGGATCTTTTCACTCTATTGTTTCAGCTACTCTATCATATGTGTTGGGACTAGACATGGAGATAAATTACATGCCCTTGTGGTTGATTACACCAGCCAGAGGTCGTACCAGATTGTTTAATGTTTTTTGAAGATGTAGGCTGATGTTGGGGCCACATTCGTCCATTAAGAATATTTTTATGCTATAGATGCGGCCATATGACGTCCGCCTTGGAATCAACCAGTTGTTTCCCATGCATTCTTCCAATGTTTGCTCCCTAAGAAGAGTCATCCTTTCAGACATGGATAAAAAATGTGTAGAACTTCTTGGTATGATGAGTTGTTAGGTTAGAAGGTGGTGCGTAGAGATGATTCATTCCTAGTTGGTTGAGCTTTTGATGGAGTCTTTGGATGCTAAGATGGTGGGGGTTCCCAGATATATTGGGGAGTTCATGGAGGTTTTTATCGAGGAGGTTGTGACTTTACCCCCTTGATGATACATTATGTTCTGGAGAGACTTGCAACCCAGGGATTCTCTGATTACGATGGCTCATTATCAGATGTAACCTTTTAAGATACAATATCTATGGATTTAAATTGACAATTTGATGAAGAATGGATTTATCAGGAATAGTGTGTCGTTATGGGTTTCTCTAGTCTTGTTTAGGAAGAAGGAAAATGGTGGTCTATGGATATGTATAAAATACATGATGTTGAATCCGGTAGTGGTCATGAACGGTTATCCTCTCCAAAGGATAGAAGTTATTTTTGACTAGATGAAGGGAGTGAGTTAGTTTTATAAGATAGATATGTGGTCTGGGTATCACTAGTTGAGGGTGAAGGAGGGTTACATCCCATAGACTACATTATATTGTAGGTAAGTTCACATTGACATCGTGTTTATTCTATTCGGTGTTACAAATTCACTAACCATATTCACGGATCATATGATCTCTATCATTCTTGAGTTCTTAGATCAGTTCACTATCATGCTCATCATTGACATTTTGATCTACATGTATTCATAGGAGGTGCATATCTTGCATCTTAGGACTATCCTATAAGTCCTTTGACAATACCAGCTCTACAATAATTTATCCAAGTGAACGTTTTTGACACATGAGGTCCACTTACATGGACATGTCGAGTCTTAATATTGTGTAATCATAGATCCATCAATGGTTGACATAGTTTTTTCATGGGAATTACCCAATAATGTGGCAAAGGTTCATAGTTTTCTTGGTCTGGTAGGATATTACTGGAGATTTGTACCCAATTTCTCTTGAGTAGAAGATCTATTGACGGATCTGACCAAAAAGGACCAAGCCTTTGGGGGGGTGTGAGCAGTGTTAGGATGATTTTAGCAACCTTAAGGGGATGTTGGTCAGTGTCCCATTGATCCATTTTCTAGTGAATATGGTGGTGTTCGAAGGGTTTTTTGATGCATCTAATCTAGATATGGGGTTTTTACTGATGTAGAAACGGCGAGTGATCTCTTGTGGTTCTAGGAAGTTACATTACCATTAATCTAACTATTCCATCCATGATATGGAGCTAGCAGTGGTCATGTTCACGCTGAATTTGTGGTAAAATTACCTTTTTTGGGAGGTATTTGTGGGGTTCATAGATCATAAGAGATTTAGGTGTATCATTTCCCAACGATATCGGAACATACAAGAGAAGAGGTGGATAGAGTTTCGTCAAAAATATGATTATGAGATCTTATACACCATATGAAAGATGATTTTTTGGCTGATACCTTGAGAAGGATGATACATTAGGAGGTGGATCGAAAATCTATCGATGCTTGGAGAGAGATAGATGAGTTGGATTCCATGAACATAGATGCAATAATGGATGGTGGAAGAGGCTGTCTATTTTAGATGATGGTGTAGTAATCTATAAGGTTGTAGGTGGAGGAGTCTCAGTGGGGAGATGCATAGGTAGAGGTGATGCATGATCATATTGACCAGGGTTATGCTCCGAAGGGGTGGTCTAAGGATTGATAGAATTGAAAGCTGTTCCATGTAAATCTATTTGTCCCAGTGGAGATGCATGAGAATATTTTCTATGAGATTAACATATCACAATGAGTGGTATAGACAGGAGTTTAAAGTTGTACTATGTCTTGAGTTAGAATTTTATGTGGCCTAGGATGAAGTGAGTTGTGTCCCAGTTAGTGGAGATGTGATTGGTATTCCAGCAAGTGAAGGATGAGCCCCATGTTCCTGTTGCTTTATTGAATCCCTTAGATGTCCAAAAGGGAATGCAGGATGAAATATCAATGGATTTCATCATAGGATTACCCAGGGATTAGGGATGATGCAATTATATAAGGGCAGTATATGATCAATTAAAGAAATAATATCACTTTATTGAAATTATGGAGTCGTTTGTAGTGCATTACTTACTAAGAAGGTATGTGGATAAGGTGGTTAAGCTTTATGAGGTTTGAGGTACCTGTCTTATATCATGATATTAATTTTACCTCATGAGTCTATAGGGGATTGTGTCATTCTTTTTGCACTCAGTTACTCGTTAGCACTACATTCCACACTCAGACAGATGGCTAGATAGAACAGAAAATCTTGACATTGGAGGACACAATGAGAACAAGAGTCATGGACTTTAGAGGGTCTTGGGTTTCACACATTCCCTTGATAATGTTTTTTTACAATAATATCCATCACTCTTCCATTGGTATGTCTCCATTCGATGCCTTGTATTGGAAACCATGTCGTTTACCTTTGTGCTGGATTGAAGTTGGGGGGGCAGTTGTTCTTGTTCTGGATGTGATGTAGAGTATGACTGAGAAGGTTCATGTTGTATGTGATAGGATGAATGTACCACAATACTTTCATAAGTCGTATGTCAATCGTAGAAGAAGGTCCTTGGTGTTCAATGTTGGGGACCTCATATTCTTGACAGTTTCCCCTCGAAATGAGAAGTAGAGGATCAGTAGAGGGAGAAAACTTTCTCCTAGGTTCATTGGCCCTTTCAAGGTGTTAGGATAACTTGGTGTGGTGGAATACCAGTTGGTGTTGCCACAACTATTATAGAGGATCCAAGCCAACATTCATGACTCCGAGCATTATCATTATCCACACGATGACTCTTACATAATTGAATGGGGAGAGTTTGATATCAGGGATTATGCAATGGTTATGGAGAAGCTAATAGATATCCATGATTATCTAGATAAGGTGCTACATGTATGGACCATTTTAGAGGTTCACAATCTGTGGAGGAATGGTGGCATAAATTAGAGTACTTGGGTGAAATAAGCATATATGTGTGCGCATTACCCTAAGTTGTTTGGAGTTTATGTTGTGTTTTTTTCTTTTTGATGTAAAAAACCAGTCCTTGTTTTTAAGATTAGTTGTTTCCTTGTTCAGTAATGTATGAGGAATTCCTAGCATCTGAAAAGGGGGAGTCAAAATTCCAAATCAAGACACATTAATTGAGATGTGATTATACCTATGTAGGCGAATCAGTGCTGCCCAGAGTAGATAATATCTTGAAATAGAGGAATAAATTCCCCAATTCATGTGTCTGAATATTTGGAGCTTATTTGGATTATCTTGTGGATGTTTGGGATAGATGATGTGGGAGGGGGTTTTATTGGATGTTGAGGTTTTACGTCCACTTTGAAACAATATAGGGTTGTTTATCCTTAATAGTTTTCTTACAGGGTGTTTGTTCTGGCCCACCATTCTTCTAGGATTGGTTTTAAATTCTTAGGGGTGAGAATTTTTTTAGAGGTATCTGGTGCAATTCCCCGGACCTCCCCAACACATTAATTTTTTAAAATACAATGTTTAGGTTGGTCTAGTGTGCAATGGTATCTAGTTTCAAGGGTATTACAAAATTCCAATTTTTTCATTAGTGACCCAAGGCGTCAGTAGGTCCAGGTGTTGGTGAATTAGTGTGTCGGTAGGTCAGGGCATCAATGACTCTGGTTGATGGTTGGTTAAGGAATCAGTGACTCAGTGTATTTGTAGATCATGGAATCAGTGAATCAGGGTTTTTATATTTTAGGGAGTTGTTTGGTTGGTCATCGGTAGTTTGGGAATTGTTGAGTGGTGTCAGTGGTTCACCTCAGTGACTCATGTCAGTTGTTCACATTAGTGACTCATGTCGGTGAATCATGTTAGAGAATCCCATTGGCAAGTCAAGTGTCAGTGACTCACTATTGGTGACTCATGTCAGTGTCTCACCCATCGGTGAATCATTTACATCTTTTTATAGTATTTCTAATTTCACCCTTCTCATGTTTTATTTGACGTAAATCAGGTTTATAACCTAGTTTGGTCATTTAAAAATGTGTTTCAATGGATATTAATTTAATATTTAATATCATAACGCTCACGAGGCATTGAAATAGTAAACCATGTGGTATTGAACACAAAATGACTTTAATGGACCGTGAAACTGTTTCCCTTCCATTGATATAGGATATTAATCTTCTAAGATGAGGTCTTCTCTTCTAAGTGTGTTTTATTTTTATATTGGTGCTCCCAAAGCCATTCTTCCCCACAGACCGATGTGTTGTGTGGTGGAATTCAGATTCATCCCCCTTTGGAGTGTCTTACTGTTTGCATGACCCCCTATTTTGGGGAATGTCATATTTTCTGATCATCTGTTCAGAAAGTTAGGGATTCCGTTGTCTATATATTAATTTTGTATCAGGAAAGGTGGGTAAAATCATGTTTCTTTGTGAATAAGGTTGAATAATAATCATTATTAAGGATGTTATGATGATGATTGAACTAGTTATATTATTAGGTTTGGATACCTTAGTAATAAATGAAGTGCTAGGAAGATGATGAGGATTCTGATGTTGTTTTATCCTTTATCTTTGATCCAAATTGTTAGTTGTATGCCTTTTGAAAATTTTGGCAGTAGTTGGTCATTTTTTTCACACTGTTTATAATTTTCAATTTTTTTATCTCCTGTTGAACTCAATAATTTTGAAATTGTTTAACAATGTATAACTTATTAAATAAATGGATTTATTATGATCAAACTAGTTCTATGATTACACTAGTTTAATCATATTTGAATTAATGAATGAATGTGCAAAATCGTAATGCCATTTTCCTTATTTTATTGTGGGTTTTTTCTATGTTTGGATCTTTTATATCACGGGCATGGCACAAGGTTGTGTGTGAAGGTGGTTTGAGGGTGAAATGGTATATTAGGTTGATAGGTAGACTGATTGACTGTGGAATAGTTGAACTCTTTGAACAGTGGGTCTGCATTTGGGTTGTGTTATGGTTTTTGGACATGGTTTCTTTGTGCGGTGGGACTAAAACCTTGTTGATTTTTGTTATTTTGAAGGATTTTTTTCTTTTTATCTAGTGGGGATGATGAGGATGGTTGGTGAGGGGTAATTTTGAAGAAGGATGGAGTTACATTGCATAAGCCTTTTCCCTAGAGTTCCAAAGGATTTTGTGATGTCCATGTGGGTTATGATGTCACTTTTAGTGTATGATGAATGGTAGTTTCCCAAGTTGGGATGTAATGAGTAAATAAATAAATTTCATAATGCGATTCATACTTGGTCAAATGAAATGGCAAGTGTTATGTATTTTTTCATTTCCTGGCTATGGTTATGCATCAGAGGTGTCAGAAAGGGAAGTTTTTTGTATGCAGGTTGATTGTTTTGTAAACCTATATTTTCAAATGACTATTTGGTACCAATATATATACATTTAGTTCCTTTTCTATTCTATACATGCCCCACCAATGTTGAGCACAACATTCCAAACACCACCATTGTTGTGGGGGAGGGTTTCCTTTCCCAACATCCTGATGGGAGGATGGATGGCTTGTTATTGGATCTTCTCTACCCTCTATTCAAGAAATTTGTTGGTTATTAAATATTAGGAATTTTTTGGTGCAGTTTTGAGACCCATGTATCTATAGGAGAGGTTTGTTTTCATAGATTTTTTCAAGATGACATATATTGTTCTATCCCATATGGCTTCAGGATGAGGTTGTGCTATGATGTATAGTTTTCTACAAGTGGGATATGATTTGGTTTTTGTCCCAGGTGTTTCCGAGTGGTATGTGGAATATTTTGAAGGTGTGTTTCTGTAGGATGTGGAAGTGGGGATTTTGGAAGAGTGTGGTAGCTTCAGGACATTCACTGTTAGGGATCAGTAGTTAAATAGTGGGAAGTGGTGCAGATTACCCTATTATCAATGTTCTCACAACATTACTTTACATGACTTATGTTATTTGGTGAGTATGACTTGGTTAGGATGGTGTGAATAATAAACATTATTATGTGATTTTTAGTTTCTTATATTTTCTCAGAGGGGAATTAGTATGATTCCCCCAATTGTTCATGAGTGAGTTTGGATTTTCCTACTGAGTATACATTTATGCTCACCCTACATATTTAAGACTGTTTTTAGGTTTCTTGGGAGATTACACAGACTATGTTAGACCTAACCAGCTTGGGTGTCATGATAACTGATGTGTCACTTCTTAGGTTTGTTCTTTTGGTATATACGTTGGAATTTTTCATTTTATTTCGAGTAGATTTACTTCATACTTGCATGTAGGAGGTATTTTGGCTTCCATTATATATATATATTTCTTGGATTTGTTTTCAACTTGATACATCTTATCTCTCAATCATGGTTAATATAAAATAGGTTAATGCCCACCATTTTGTGAGATATTTATACCCTTTTAAAAGTCGCCACCTCAGGGCCTACTGGAGGCAGGACTCGAGGGAATTCTATATTTTTTATATTCAAGAAGGAAGGTCATGACACATTGCCATCCCTTCCCTCATCATGATGAAGGAGGGTCATGACATGGATATAGAATTATATATATATATATATATGAATAATATCTCATGAAAAAGGATTATATACTATAAGACAACCCTACCCGATACAATTTATATTTTATTTATGGTGGAAATTATTAATTTAATTTAGAATATTTTTAATTAATTTTTTTGATTTGTAGTTTTAGGTAATATAAAAAAATATTATCTGGATAATTCTACATATATCTAGCTCATATGTGAAAAATAAATGTTTTTATATTTATTTTGATTTAGTGGAGGAAACACCATATAAAACATTTATATAATATATAATAGGATGAAATATAAGTTTTATGCAATAAATAATTTTGTTGAGCATTATAAAATAGATCTAGAAAAAACTACATAAGAATAAATTTGTGAAATGGCACGACTAAAAGTTATGAAATAGGGTTTTATTTATAGATCTATTACACAACTGAAAATGGGATGGCTTAATTATATTTTATGGTACTAATGATAGGATTGACATGAACATTAAGTGTCTCAGAACTATAAGTAATGATAGTGATATTTTTTCCTAGTATATGGTGGGTGGATTGGATGAAAAAACATATCATTGGATAACAGGAATCACACCACATTTTTTTATTAAATAAGAAGATAAATTTTTTAACATGGTTAGTATTATGTATGAGTGATCACCCAATAGACAATATATATTTGATTTAACTCTCATTTAATTAATAATGAAATAGAATTTAAATCTATACAATTACTGTAATTGATATGTATCATCAATTGTGTGCCATTTAGTTTATAATCATGAGACAATGACCATGTTGTGTAATTTTTGGTCATATGGTGGGGACCAACTCTATATAGATTAAAATCATACTGAGTTGACAAGAATGCCCCAAAAAATGTTTCCCAGTGTAATCTATGAGAAAAAATGTACGGGTAATAGAAATGATAAACACTCTATCCATTAAAACCACTAAATAAGCTCATTTGGACTAATCCTAATGGATATGGTATGTCCCTTCAATATTAACTCTGATCGTTAGAGGTTTCATACAATGTATCATAGGTGTTCAAAAAGATAATATTTTTTCACCTTGGATAATTTAGTAGAGGAAAGATTTCATAATGACTGCTACTGTAAATTGATTTTGATATATCTTGAGGTAGTGTATCATGTGTATAATTTTCTCACTGGTTTTCTACGATTTTATTAATTGTAAATAATATTTCCTAGATTAATATATTTTATCATATATATAATAAAATTTAATTAAATTGATCATCAATTGGAATGACTATCTATATCTCATATACAAGTGATTATTGATTTTCATGTCTGGAAGAATGTTTCAATGTGTGATAAAACAACTTTGCTTATTTATTTTTATCAAGAAAGTACATTTTTTATTTTTAAAAAAACATTTAATTGATATTATATAATAAAAATTTGAAGGACATTATTTGTTTCCTTCACTAATACATGATTCTTTGAGGAATGGTTGGAAATGATATTGTTCTCTTGGTAAAAACTCGTTAAGTTTGAAGAATAAAAATAGGTGTCATTATCTGTCAACATTATGTGGTGGGATCCAAAATTTTCAGGAAAATTCTAATTTTTTGATTCAAGAATAAATTCTATTATTAGGTCCATATAGATGAATATTTTTCCAACATCGAGAAAATATCAGTTGTTGAAATATTGAACATGAACGTCCGTTATATGGCTATAGAGTATGGGCCCATGATAACTATCGTCTATAATGAAAGTCTAAAATATTTTTTAGTGACGTGAAGTAAATTTAGTGGTTGTTAGAAAAAGATATAATGATCCTAGAAATAAAGTACTATATTTTGGAACTCCACATAGTCTTGGAAAAATGATTTTAATTTTTATAAAAACGACATCATTTTGGTGGGAGATCATAGTTGATGACTTGTGAGATCCATATGGGTCATCATATAATTCATTAATAATAGTGAGTTTTTATCATCCATTAATGAACCTATGTTGGACTCCAAAAATTCATCATTTATTGAGTACCATCCATGAATTATGGTATTATTTATGGATGTTGTTTTCAATCCAAAGATTGATTTATTCATTCTTAGATTGATCTAGTGTATAACAATATTTAAAATTTGGTTCACATTTGGACACATCCATCTTCTTTTGGAATATTTTGATGACGGAAGAGTCTATCCATGGTGTATATAAGGGAAATTTCATAGGATTATTAAAATTCATTGCTTATATATATAGATACCACCATGAGATTTGTTATATGAATGAAACTCTTGGCCTAATATTGATTTTCCAATATTTTTGTTTCACATGATAATACATCACCTTAGAAATTTGTTGAAGAAGTAATATGTGATTACATTGGTTCTGAGAAAATTTCATCAATCATCACTCATACATAACATTTAAACGGAATCAACACATTCGATAAGATCATGTCTTAGCCATTTATTTTCCACAATACTAACAATTAATCAACATTGTTACTTAATTGGGTATCATGTATCTATTAGGCGAGTTTTAGGATTAAAATAATTTCTTTTTATTTTGAATTATTTATGGTACATGGAATTAATGAAACACATTTATAGCACATTTATCTTGTTTTAGAGTCATCAAATAAAGATAATTACCTCCATTAATATTTTATGTCATTAATAATGAAATGAATAGGATAGGATAAGATATGTATAAATCTTAAAATGAATTCACATTTACCATTTTTTTGAGACACACAATAGGTTTCAATTTATTTCATAATAATTACACATTACACAAGATCCCTAGTATGTATTTTATTAATAAGAATAAATTTTTGTAGACAGAAATGAGAGACCACATGGAACATGTATTTATTTAAATAATGTACTATCATAAGCACTGTATCAAATCATTTTATCAAAATTATCATCAATATTATAATATCAGGTATCAATCTTAATCACTTTTAATATAAGAAAATAGAGGTTATGTTCCATTAGGATAGGAATAATATATGTCAATAGTCTATAAAGAGGCAATTCAATGGTATCCACATAGGGGGTGAGAGGCTTACCATTAAGAGGAATAATCATATTAGGAGTTTAGAGATGGTAATACTTCATATCATAAAATTCATAGTAACAATTATCCTCAAAATACTATGTAAACCAAATTATATATATATTTTCCATGGAAAGGTAATATTTAGGGGGTATCGATAAACAAAAAAAAATATAGGCTATACTTCCATTAATGATATTTAATTTCTATTGGGTTTTAGGGATGTAATATCACGTTTCTCCATTTTATTTTCAGGGCTTAATTCTATTGTGTAATAGATTATTATAAGGTGGAGCTAAGATCTCCGTATTGTCTCGTAGCATTCGACAAAGATGCCCTAAATAGGGTTGATGACGGCTTCGGCCTCCCCCTTCCATTCGAAATGGGTGAGAAGGGTAATCTTTCTCTATCACAGCTCTTCACTCCCTTCTCCAATATGAAATATCGACTTATTTTTTCACTTATTTTTCTCCATCTGAAGGATCTAGTTTTTCTTGATGGTGCACCTCAAATGCCACTATCACTTATAGAATTTTTAGAGGCTTCTGGTCTCTTGAACCTTACTGTGATGGTTTAGTTTTCACAACGACGACCTAAAGTGGATGATTTCGATTGGTTCAATTTTTATTCATGGGGGATTCCTGACTGATCGAATATGGGACTTCTTGAAAATCATTAACTTATGATTCTCTTTAAAATTATAGATGACATGATTTGCTCTATTTCCTATGCTCTGCACAAATTCCACGGCGGCTGGTTCTTCCTTTTCCGCTAGAATTTTGATTTTCACATGAAAAAAGGCTCACTCTTTGTTCCTCTCTGGATTAGCTTCCCAGAATTACCACTACTGTTTCAAAATACCTATATCATCACAATGTTGGGGAATATTCCTAGACAGTTCATGTGTGCTGACAGTAGAACTCAATCTGTTAGCCACCCGATTAACCCTAAGATTTGTGTGGAGGTGGTTGTATCCAAACCACCAGTGGAGTTGTTTTGGGTTATTATTTTTGAAGATTATAGGTGAAAATAGGCTATTGTATTCGAATCATGGGTGGATTACAGCTTGGTTTGTATGTATTTGGGGAATCTAATTTTTGGTTGCAGGTGTAGTGCAAGGAAGGGGATGTGAAGCAAAAGAAGGATATGGAGATGGTTTTGGATCATATTGTTAGTAATATGGTGTCTTCTGGAATTTCAATGATGAAGAAGGGTCCACTAGATCCTATAATGCTGGGGAATGAGGATTTTTTGAAGTGGAATGAACAGGAAGAATATCATCGGATGTGAGTAGGATGGATTTGGTTAACGAGAAATAGGTAGTGGCGGTTCATGAATACCCCAAGGTTTCTATGAACTTTAGTATGTTGAGAAAGGATTTGGAAGTCCCCTCAAGTAGTTGTGATCCTATAAATTCCTATGTAGGAGGGTGGAAAAGCTCTATTCGTAAGGAGGTTGACCCTTGTGAGCTGTAAATGGCTGGGTGTGTTACTGCTACGGTTCAGGTGGCGAATAGAAAAGAGGACGTTGCTGCTGTTTATTATGCGGTGGTGGATAGTTCAGGAAGTGGGCTATTTCAATCATGTAGGAAGGGGTCTTCTAGGGGTTTGGATGTCCATATTCGTATGTCAAGGGGTCCTTCTATAAGGAACAAGTCTCTAATTTAGCTAAGAAATAGATTTGAACATCTCACATTGGAAGTATTGGGATCTGGGCATGTAGACTCAGATGATGGGGTCCATATAGAAGATCCTAATGATCTTTATTATAGCATTTCTGTTTCCGGAGATCCATGTACGAGGGGAAATAGGGGTACCAGAAGGAGGAAGGGTAAGAAGGACTACTCATCTCTACCACCGCCTCTGGTGACTCAGTTAGTAAAAAAGTAAAATGACAAGAAGTGGGATGGTGAGGTTGTTAGTCCACAGAATCCAGGATGTATGGGTGTCCTAAACATGGTTCTGATTATGAGTTTTAATGAATAAATGGTTGATTTTTTCCAGCTACTCAATGCCTCTGAGGAGAAAGTGCCGTAAATGATGGGGAAGTCAATAAAAATGGCTCTACCTGAGGAGAAATACACCTAGATTAATAAGTCATACCTGATTCTAGTTGGGGGCTCAACATGGTGAAGATCAGCATTGAAGAGTATATTCATGTTTGGGATAAGCTGACATCTACTTTTTAAGTGTTATTAAAGCAATATCCCAGCACTCAGGTAACCAATATCTCCTAGAACATGTTTACAAAAAAGGATTATGGTAGGGTTAAATTGTACTTTAATGACTGTGATATTTCTTATTGTGGTTGATGATTGGTTTCTCACTTTTTCCATTAAAGTGTTTGAAATAAAAAATTAATTTTTAGTTAGTAATAGAGTATCATAAAGCAATGAAATTTTCCTAATGTCACAAAATAATAAAATCTCAATGGGTTTGTAGTAATTTTTTTGTAACACCCAAACACGAGTTACTGAAGGATGATTGGTATATTACATAATTATCATAAGACAAATGTTATTTAATATTAAAATATCAATTATTCTATATGTTATGGAATACTACATATATAAATATACATTATTTTTTTACATTTGAAAACATAAAACAAAAAATAAAATAAATGTGTGAAATTTATTATTTCATTAAGACTATCCCTAAAATAATTTTTTTAATCACATATATCTATCATAAGGAAATGATAACAATATTGGGGGTTATATTATAATATTTGAAATATAAATATACAACTGAATCTATCAGTGAATAAATATATAATTAAAAACATGGTAGAGATAATCTAAAATAAAATATTCAATATATCTAATTTAACTAAATTAAAATATGTCTATCTATGTCATAATAATATAAATAAGCACATCAAAAAAAACTACTAGTTCCATAATGATAAAATGGAATATATCAGACATCATAATATGACCATCAAGGCCTTGTTATACAATATCATACATATATAGGCAAGGGTTATACAAAATACCAAAACCTGTTTTTCTCAAGAGACATACTGATGAATCTAGGGGCTCTAATAGGCCCCAAAAATCACATAGTACATCCAATTAAATATCCATATGAATTAAATGAATAAAAATTTATTACCAAATCAACATAACAATTCATATAAAAAAACCTAAAAAATTAATCTTTTCCAAAGTAAAGCACTAGAGAAACATGATCATAATACATCCATAACAATAAGGGGGATGGTATCAATTTATTTTATCTAAATAAAATAATGAGATTCATCAACTTATGTTGAAATATATTAAAATAATTTCAATATACAACTCAAATATTTCAAAAAAATATACCCTTTCCATTCTGAAATAAAATATTTAAATGATAATAAATTTCTAAAACTTTAGTAAAAAATTTTATTTTAAAATAATTATGGTATATCATAATGTAATATTCAAGTTAAATAATATCTATTTTTATGGTAAAGTTTTTCAGGATGTAAATGTGAAAAAAGACTATGATCACAACATTGGTAAAAAGCACCTCATTATAAAAATGATAACCAGTATCATTTTAAAAAAAGTTATATGATGTCAAAATTGGTAAAAATGATGTTACTCATTCATTTTATAATATTCATAACTTTATTTTGAACAATTTAGTTAAATAATTTAATTCAGTGAACAATATTATGTTACATAAATAGAATATTTGAATATTTTTGTAAATAACATTTTTTTGGATTTTTGAGTAATTAGAAAGAAGAAAATGTAAGACAACATATTATTTATCGAAATAAAAATGGGAAAATAAAATAAATTATATTTTCAGGGATATGTCATAAAATTAAATCATCATAAATTTAATAGAATATAATCCCAATAAAAATATACATTGTTAAATAAAACCCATTCCTTTGGTATAACTTGGTTACCATGAGCTTTAACTACCTACTTAATAATGTTAAATTATTTATAATTATATTTCTTAGTTAAATTCATATATATAGTGGTACATGGATTATGTATAACATAATATCACATCTTTATTAACAATATATCATTAAAATCCTCATTTATTTTTTTAACTACTTTATAATTAATGTATGTTTTGATTCCACATTTATAGTCCATACTTATTGATCATCATTCCATTATATCCATAATTTTAATCAATATATATATATATATTAGATATATTCGTAATATATATACAACATTATATTAAATGAAATGTTATAAAAATGAATTACACCATTAATTGGTATGGTAGTTTATAAGTATGAATGAATGGTACTTTCATTTTCCTATAAATATATTGAATAGATGGTAAAAAATATTATATAATTATATATTCATAATTATTTCATCAATATAGGATATATTTATCATGTTCGATATTATATTGATAATTTCTGTGTGATTATGGGAAATGAATCATAGCATTCCATGATGAATTTACTCAACACATTTTCACAAGCTATACTTTTATTTCCGTTTTTATTAAAAGGCGGTTGAAAATAGTTTTCCAATAATCTGAAATTAATTTAATTATATTAATGGTTTAGATTATTTATAATAGTATTAATACAAAAAATATTTATTAAGTAAAAGAAAAAATAATATTTGAAATACTCTACTTAGGCGATTACATCATTTTTGAGAGACCACTTCTTTCAAACACCTTAATCAGTCATAGGATGCTTATATGGTCTAATATAAATTTACAAAATTAATTTAATTAATAATATATAGTTTATAGAATGTTATTGGATGACCTATAGTGATCATGGATTTTTAAAAAAGGGTGTTGTAGAAGTATCCTTATATAAGTAATGGTAAATACACATAAAGAATTAATTAAATGATTTAAATAAACCGAAGTTAATTTCATATGTATATGTGACAAAAAACTTGGGAAACTAATGGTTTGATATGAAATTTTTTAAATCTATTTAAAAAATATTATTTATAAAATGTTAAATTTTATTTTTACCCTTATCTATTTGTCTAACCATCTTTGTAATTTCTTTTACCCCAATCAAATTTAACCCATTTTTACTCATTTTAATTTTCATTCTTAATAAAAACTTTGTTTACATGATTACCAAATATTAATTATTAAATTTATAAAACTAGAATCAAATTTATAAGATTATGTTATCAAAACTAGTAATATTACATTAATTTATTTTTGAAAAATTAAAATGAAACCATTAAAAAATAATGTTTGATTCATTGATAAAAATAAATTTTTAATAAAATGAATTAATATATTTTTATCCTAATTTAGAATATTATATTTCACTAAATAAAATTATAAATCATTTTTTTAACCCAATCCAAAACATCATGTATCCTCATAAATAATTGATTAGAAGATAAAACAAAATGAAATTTTTATTAAAAATTGATTTTATCCATTTTAAAAATAAAAAGAATTTATATCAAGTATCAGTAATATATTTTTAAAATAACTATATTACATATTATATAAATATATTCTATAAAAAAAGTATTTGTAAATTTCATTTTATTCAAATATCATTATGTAGTAACAAATGGATACTTTTGTAAAATTGATATATTTCTCTATTTCACTAAAAACCTACTATTTAAAAAAAATAAAAAATAAATCATAGGATAATTTTGACATACTAAATTTTAAATTATTATTATTTAAAAAATAATTTTTTAAAAATATAATTGTTCATCTTTTAGTAAAACTCATTAATAATTATATGTTCATTGTGAATATATTTCATTAGAAAGTGAATAAAACTAACTATAGTTGATGCTCTAGTGTCACATTCCCCTATAATAAATTTTGACATTATTATTTATATAATATTTTCTAATGAATATAAATTTTTATCTATTCATCATAACTTATTCAATTTCCCACGTTTCTTATTAAATTTTATGATTTATCCAATGAAAATTCACCAATCAAGTCATCCAATTCTTCCAATCATGTTATCTTATGTCAAGAATATTGATAGGTTCTTAACATTAATAGTGAACATGATCCTATTATATTTCTTTTATATAGGGTTCATGCATTGGGTCTATCATATTCTTCCATAATAATGTAAAATAAAACAAATTATTTACTTTTTAAATGCTATAAATAACTACCAAATGGTATTCCACATATTTAATTTAAACCATAATTTCATAAATAATGAGGTATATATGTTGTAGTTTCCAATACCTTTCTAACCATATTACACCCTTCCATGAAGAGATATTTATCAAAAAATTATCTCTTTAATTAAATTATATATATTTCCTCCCATTATCGACATAACCTCTTCTTCTACTGTGATCTTCTGTAATATGATTCTAAAGAGTCTCCACTAACACTTTTATCCTATATAAGATCTATTAATATAATATTCCATTCGACAAATTCATCAAAAAACATAAGTATAACACGTTTTTCTGTGAAATTATTCATATGGTGAAATATGGATTATTCAATGTGAGATATTATTTTATTAAAATTCAACCAAAAAAAATATTCACAAAAATCATGAAGAACCCGTTATTATAACCTCAAAATATCTTATAATGTATGAATAGTACATTTAGAAAACTTATCAGTTTTATAATGATGATCCATGACCAAACATAGCTTAGTTTTAAATCCTTATAAATAATCATACATTATATTGATATATACCATAAATCATGATTTATGATAATTAAATGTGGTATACTATGGGGACTCTCAATTTTATTAGTATAGATCCTTGTGTGGTACTAAAGAGGTAGATATTACCTCATAGTGAGTAAATGTTTAGAAATGGGTAGAAAATAAATAACAACCCTTTATGACATATTCTTTATATGTGTCTTTTGTGATCTATTGAGAAATTACAAAGTAACATTATCCCATTTTCATTTCATAACTGGTTGAGGTTTCATAATTCATATAAATTTGTCTCTATTATTAATCATATATATACTAACCAAACATCTCAATAGATATTCAATAATTTACTTTCTCATATTATCCCTCATGAAATGACTTTTAAAATCATAATACATTTTATGTATACTGAGTTGTAATGATAAATCTATGATGTAAACATCATATAATATATCTCATTCATGATTTGGCACTCATTCAAAATATTGAATATTTTTAAATTTTAATTCACCATATATATATATATATATATTTTATCAAGATTTGATCATTGAGAAATTTGATTTTCTTTTGAATATTAAAATCATCATGATGGGAATAATTTATATCCTCCAACAAGTATTTTATGGAAACATTTTGAATAGTTTTTTCCACTTTATAATGATTACCATATCCAAAAATTACTAAATCCATGAGTCAATTATATTTATAAATCCTAATTTTTGTCAAAAAACTTTCATTATTCTTACTTCATGCATCAGAAGACTTATTTTCATTTTGAGGTTGTAAATGAATTGGTAAATCATAATCGTTGCATTGTTCTATCCATAACTTTTTCAAAATGATGATATTTTATTTTTTGGAACATGTATAGAGAACATTTTTTATTATTTTATATTTCATATTAATCACCGTAATGTTAATCCGTCTATATAGTCAATGAAATGACTACAACTACCAACTGAATATCCTGGATTGGAAAATTCTATTCATGAATCATTTATACCCTTGATAAATAGGAGACAACCCTATTAATTGGATTAAGGTGTTATCTATGTCACTCAAATTGTTAAAAATAATATATCACAAATACAACCCTTCCAAATGGTATTGCTAATATTAATATGTTGACCAATATCCACATTAATTAGTAAAAAAATTTATTATATTCTTATATCTATTTGATCTTAACCAATTTACATTTCAACATGGTTAATGAATTAGCTATTAGACTATAAATTTAAAAACATAATCTCCACTAAAATTATAATACAAGAAAACTATTCCCCTGAATTATATCCATATATATTTACTATTCTAACCAATCCATTTTCATTGAATGCTATGTTAACATTCTATCCATTGAGAAAACATGGACCAGAAAACATTCATCCTGAATCGAATGTTCATATTTTTATATTTTCCATTTCAATCCATTTCTATAGGAGTCTTATGAATTACTAAAAAATAAAACTAATTCTTATCATGAATTTTATTGTTTACAATGATATAATTAATAAATACCGTAATGAAAATGTCATGATAAAACATAAATAAGTTATTCATCAAATAAATAATAATAGAGGATACAGTAGTTAATTTAATTTGAATGAGTATAAACATTTAATTTTAATGAATTTAATAAATTTTCATCTAGAGAGTATCATATATACATACATTTATTTGATGATACATAGAATGATGGGAAATATTTTTAAGTTATTGTGATACAACAAATTGATCAACAAGTCTTCAAAACAAGGTATATAATACATTTTAATTATAGCAATGGACTTTAATTTCGTTTAATTTATACACATCCTCATAGTTTCATAACTAATCTTCCAAAAATCATTTTTCCCAATGTTGAAATAGATAGGATTATATATCTCATATCACAGAAATCATGTTGTTATTAATTTATCTCAAAAAACTATACTGTGTAACTACTTTTCAGAATCATTGATATAAGATTTGTATCATGGATGAAATTAATGGATAAATAAACATCATGCTCAGTTGGATTTCTAGGTTCTCATTTTGAGACAAATCAAAATATTCCAATAACATAGTTATATAATATATTTAAAGGACACAGTTCTCATAAACAAGATTTGAATTCTCTTTATCTCCAAAAATTTCATTAAAGAGAGTAACTTGAGGTGGATCATAAAAAAATATTGATAATGTGACTCCACTCTAAAGACAAAAAATTCCAAATCTCCATCATAAATCAAAATCTCATTCTATTGGAAATAATTGTTTTCATTATAATTTGATTTAAAATATTTATCAATGATTATATAATTGATAAAAGAATGTATAACAATTGATATTAGAAATACAGTATTTCTATGTGCAACAATGGAAATAGAATAACATATCACTGTCAAAATAAGATTTCATCTAGGATAATAGATTCAAAACTGTATTTTTAATATTATAGATAAATATATATTTTTTATGGAAACAATAGATCATATAATAGAGAGTTATGATCCAGAATGAAATTAAGAATTAGTAAAATTTAGGAGTAATGATCAAAGTACCTACCACCACATGATAAGGAAATTAATTTTTTCAAATTTATCATATAACTTTTGAAAATTATCTATTTCCTTCTATGAGGTAAATTCACTTGATTCATGTGGTTTTAATTTGAATCTTACATTCTATCATTATGTTTTAAGAATTAGACTTTGGAGGAATCAATTTATCCATTTCACTCAATAGCATGAATTCCATTTTCTCCACACTTAATGAAAACTATCATTCCAATCATGCATGTTATAAGGTTTTTCATTCCTTACATATTGAAAGATAAATATTAAACACTTTCATTCTTCCTTTTTTTCATATTTATATTTACATGGTTCTGAACTATCTACAACATTACTTATTTACTACATAAAACATAATACATGTTATATTATTTTTATATCTTAACGGTACATGAAAATATATGATAATATTCTAAAAAATATTAAAAATCTAATTCTAATATAAAGGTACAATTTATACCATTAAATAATGATCCATGTTACTATTGGTTTGTTTCTGTAATCTATAGCATGCGTTAATAGTCCGATGATATTAAATTTATAATTAGAAATAGTTTCTCCATCCATTGGCTTTGGTTAATGAATTTTCTATCCATAAGAACTTGTTTCTCCTGACCAATGTATGTTCCAATGATAAAATCATTAAATATTCTCGAATCCTTAATTTTTTTTCCTATGACACCATTGCAATCTTGAACACTGACCACCACTTATTAACATCTTCTTTATGATGAAAGCAATAACAATAATTTTTTCTATTTCCCCATTTCCTAGTGTGTTAAATATCTTATAAAAGAATTTGATCGATTTTTAATTTTCAAAACAAAATTTGTTGTCCAATTGAATGGTAGAAGTTATTATCACATGATTTAGTACCATATTATTACAAAATATTTGGGATCAATGGGATTATGTACATGATAATTGTTATCTATCATAAAAAGGGATTTATTCAAAAATATATTTATTATTTTTTACCTCAATCTCTATCATCAACTTTATTATCTTCTCATAGATGTAAATATATTCTTGTATTATTTTCAATGATATAGTGTATATTCCCCCAATTGTAAACAATTTATAAATATTTCAATATACTGTACTACCTCAGAAAATGTATAGTTTTAAATCATTGAATATATTTTTATTTCTATTGAAACACATTATTTAAAAGTAAAATTTATACATAGGAAATCCCATAATAAAAAATAATATATTTTGTAATATCAATAAAAATAAAAAATAAATTAACTTAAAATGGATTATAAAGTTCAAAAAAACCAAAAAAAAAATATTCCTTTAGGAATATTGATCCATTGTGTGGTCCTACACCCACTCATCACACATAGAGTAATGATTGATTGGATACTAAACTATTCTTTATCTGGGAGTTTTCCCCTATGAGCATATATGAAAATGTTATATTAACATTTTAGTGTAAAAAAGATTCATAATTTCAGGGAGACCACACATTATTTACATTTCCTTTTCATTATGATATTAATTATACATATAAAAAATCCTCAATGTCTATCATATGATTATTTTCACTAATCTATACTTCACTAAATCTAGTTTTCCATGTTTATACAGAACTTCTTCTAATACCAACATTAGCTACCTCTCTCATGTCACATTTATCCAATTATTTTGTTACTATGTTAGAAAAACATACAAATATCATACCACAATGAGTAGAATAGTTTTTCACTCTTCCATTAATTGATTCATACATGATTCACACATTATATTTTAAATTGTGAAATACAACATAAAATTACATGGATTAAATTATTATTTCATATAATTTATCCATTAAATCATGTATATGTAATTTTATGATATACTAGGGAAAGTAGAATATAATAAATGGTGATCTCATTTGAACAATATGTATATGTTTACAATAGATCCTACCATAGAATTAAAAAAGAGTGGATGACATGGAAGTGAATGATAATAAACAAATGTTCAATATAACTTGTATCATAAAAGGGGAATATATTCATGAATGAAATAAAAACATAAATTATGACATAGATAACAATAACTATATTCATCATGGTATAATATAGAGTATTGGATAATACTAATCTTACCACCAAAGACTTTTTTAAGGACATCATAACTAAATAGTTATTGTGTAAGCAATGTACCCAAAAGTGTTTGGATTAGGTGATCTTATGATGCATCGAGGTGGTAGAACACGCCTCACCGGTAACTAAATTTTTTCAATTCATTAATTATTTGAGGAAAATGAATAACATTATAATATATAATCTAAATAAACATTCTTTTTAAATATCATGCATAATTTATTTTAATATTTTCCCGAAAAAATCACAACATCAACATCATCATAATCTCTCTAGAGTAATATAATAGATAAAATCCATAGTTTAAATACCCATTTGGTTATAATATTCACCAAATTATGATTATATAGTTAAAAATACTTTGAAATTACTTTTAGAATAGTTCATGAAGGAAATACTATTTTCATTTTTACATAATATATTTATAATTTATTTATTAAAAAATATGGTAAAATCCATTTACATTAAAAATTAAAATGATATATTATATTGGAATCATCATTGAAAATAATTGTCAATATTTTAATAAAATATGTGTGTATAAAATGTTAAAATAATTACTTCCTTAACATGTTTGGTAAAAAATTTATCCTTCATAAAACAAAAATAAGATCCATTTAATTCTCTTTATATAATATCAATAACAGGAAAAAATAATTTAATAATTCATTGAATAGTATTAAAAACATTCATTACATATTTTTCATTGAAATATGGGCATTGAAAAAATTATTCATGTCTAAATAGAACCATAATAACATTTTTCCTTGAAATATACATCATCATTTATAATGACATATAAAAAGGAATATAAAAGCAAAAAAATATTTTTTATTGAAAAATATAGGGGATAAAATGTTATAATATTTTATTGGATATATCATATAATGTAATAATTGAAATTATAAACATAGAAATCCCGATAAAAAGTGATATTGTAACATTTGATAAATACTGTAAGTCCTACATTCTTCAAAACTGCTTTTTAGAATCCTTTATAATAAATTCAAATTTATGGTAAATTTATTCTTTAAAACTAGTCTTATATATAATATATTTAATGGTTCACTTACAAAATTTTATCACACTTTCATTATCAATATTTCACTATCTTCATTATTCTAGGTGATAATTTCTTTAATTTTCTATATTTTTTGATTTATCCTCTAGGTTCCTTGAATATTTACCATGATTCCATCATATAAAATAATTTTATAATGATATAAATATCATATATTTTATTAATATTCTTATTTATGACATTTATTAAAATGAAAATTTTGAATAATGAAAAACCCTATTCATAGAGATGGTAGTCCTTACATTTTCTTGAATGCAATATACTTTTTTTGGCGAAAAGAAGTTAAGAATGAAAAAATAATCATTTACCATTAATGAATAATAATTACATAAAAAATATATAATATTTTTAAATGAATTATCATTAGGTCCATCGATGGGATATATTTATGGGAAATTAATCACATCAAAACATAGTGGTTGTTGTCCACACAAACATACAAGTGATACTTTTTCCCATTTCATAGAGTATGGGTTGACAATTATTATCCAAACATCTGAATAACATCTCAATATATTGATGATAATGTTGGTTTTTTCCATATTACATACTATATATTTAGACTATGTATATGATGAAATAAACAGTGATATACTCAGATAAGATGAATACATCTTCTTTAATATAAGATCTTTGCCTTACACCTTATGCCTCAAATAGATGATCATAAGTTAAGATATCAAGATCAAGAAATTATGGAATGATGATAGATTTTCATTGGTATGTGTTTTTAGATAAGGAGGGATCAATTCCAGTGAATATGGGTATAGAAGTGGTTTTATTTTATTAGTGAGGTTAGGGACATAGTTGGAATTCCTTATGATATTAAAACAAATTAAAGTTGTTTTTTGGGGGAAGTGACCCAAAAATTACATATAATTAAGGTAAAATTCACAAAGAATAAATAACATCATCTAAAAATATTTATGCAATATTATATGGAAAATTTACAATATAAATAATTTTAACCTCAATCGTAGTAAAACCTCTTAACCATTACTATGGTAAAATGTTAATAGTTTTTCCTATTTAATGTGAGAAAATATTTGGTGGGAAATTTAACTAATTTTAAATTATTTTATTTCTGAATATGGTATTTAAAAGATTCAATTTATATAAATTCTAAAAATTAATTTTTTTCATATGTTTTTAAAATACAACGAAATCAAATTTTAGAAAATTATTTATTTTATTTATAAATATTACTTTACCAGAAAATAATTTTTAATGTTGATTAAAATTTAATTAATTGGATTATGTCAAATCAATAGAAAATTAATATTTCATTGAGACAAAAAAATGAACAACTCTGTAATATTTAGCAAATTAAAATTATTGATGTCTAATTTTGTGACATTAAAGATTGTTAAATCTATTAACAAGAATAAAAGTCAATGGTGTTACCGAATTTGTGATGGTTATGGTTATTGGAAAATATTGTTCTTAATAATTTAATTTTTAATAAGAAATATTGGTAGTGTTCATGGGACACATGCTATTATTTGAAGAATTATTAAGGAGGTATTAAATCATGATTACTGATCCTATTATATGCTATTGGGGTATATATTTATTGTAAAAGGAATTACAATTTAATTTTGATAGAAATTATGGAAAAAAATATACATAGTTTTAACAGATCAACCAACCCAATTTTTGAGGAGTTCTGAACATGTAGTCAAACCAGTATGACCAACCTATCCTAGTAGCCTAAGGATGGAAGACTTAGGTGAGGCAGTTCCTTCATGTTGGATGGAATTCATGAAAGGATGTAGTATCTCATGTTGTAGGGTGGTATTATAGTGAAGCCAATGAGAGGTCACCATTATGCTCCTCATGATAGATAGTTAAGAGGAAATGATTATTAAGAAGTTCATTGATGTGGAAAATTCTGATGTGGGAATCCGGTGAAGTGGGTAATGTTCACCTATTAAATGAAATATGCATAGTACTATAACCATCTTGTCAAATGATGTAAAACCATACAATATGATAAAAATGTCATCATCATCCTCTCACTTAAGGGTTTATTGTTGATACATAATATTCCATATGATGAATCAAATCGATTTATTCATAGCATGGAAACTATCTCTATCGTAGAAGGTATGCAGGTAATATAGGTGTAAAATTTTAGATATTTTCTCCGACAAAAGGATATGTCATGTATTGAGAGTTCACTACAACAAATCCAAGGATATTTACCTATATGAGGCTACCTTGAGAGTTCTAAGTCTCATTTAAAGGTCAATCCCATCTTGTGTGATGGTAGTCTGGGTCTTTCATTACTTATATAATGGAAAATTGATACATGTGTAAATTTATAATTGAGTTCCTACATCTCACATAATGTCAAAATGTTGAGGCCATAGTGAAGTAGAACATATCATGATGTGGTCCCTATGAAGCGAAGATGCTGATAGTTTTCACATTATATAGAGATATGTTATGAACCGTATGTGATATTTTGATATGTGTTTATGGAGTTTCCTACACAATAAGAAGGATTGTAATGTTGAAATTGTAAGTGGATATTATATTGTATAATTATCCTTTTGAGAGGATCCCTTCTCTAGATAAAATAAACCCCATAAAATCACTTTGTTTTTTGTGGACATGGGAGATACTTCACCGTGAATGTAATGGTTATTCAATAGAATATTACACTATGTAATTAGCAACCAAATTTCATGTGAAAATTTAAATGAAGTATAGAATCTTTAGAGTACTTAACTATCAGAAAAATCCAAAGAGTTTAGATTTATTCCTAAATAGAGGTTTAACCACATGAATTAGTGGTATTCCAATGAAGTTATGTTTTTCATATATGAAATTATCCCTTGTATACATGGAAAATAGCCTATGAAATGAAGAGAATACCCAGAACATCATGGGTATACATTTGGTTTTCCATATTTACATATATGGAAATAAATTATATTTATGTGTCGATATTCCCTTGTAGTTTTATTTTAATGATATGAAATCATCCCATTCATTAATGTATGGGGAAACCATTATAGAAATGTGAATAATTTTATATTTATTTGTTAGGCATGAAATATAATTTTCACTATATGTAATAATGGATATATAAATGTAGATGATCTATAACATATGAAAAACTAATATTTGTAGAAGAAAAATATAGGAGTGATTTATTTAAAAGATCACTAATACAAGTGAATATTAATTATTTTATTTTTAGATAAAGATAAAGATTTTATTCAAGAATATGGGCTAAAATCATATAATATCATTGAAACATTAAATAAGGTTATTCTTATGTCTAAAAAAATGAAATTATTAAATTTGTTCTATAGAATAAAAATAAGCTATATTAATGTGTTTTCACAATAGTTAAATAATAATACCTGCATAAAATCATCAGAATTTAAATTAGAATCTATTAATAAATGAATATGAAATCAATGAATATAATTCCATAGATGGGACCTAAATGTATATAAATTGTAATGGTGTTACATTCTAATAGTTGTGAACTAATGAATGGGAATTTCTAGGATTGACCATTAAGAATCATTGAGATATACATAAACATCTATGGTAGTGATCCTAGGAATAAGAGTATCCTAGATCAAACCCTTAAAAAACAACGATGTCAATGTTATTATAGTGCATGGAACATTATGAGGGAATTATCATTGGATTATCCAATAGTTGTCAACAAATTAAATACTTAGATAAATATTCTAATGATTCAATCACAATATAAAATATTAATAAACTCAACCAATATATAGATAAATAGAATAATAATGTTACCCAAAAGGGAGAGAGGTTATGATAAATCAATGGGATTTGAGATGATTAATGGAGAAATTGTATTAATTTCTTAAGATCTGTATAGGTGGATTCACCCCCCTTCTTAGTGTAATCTCATGATTCCTTTTTTTCTAAAAATTCGTATCAATTTTACAGTCAATCTTATTGTTTTTTATTTCTAGGAATTGATCTGATGTGTTGTGGAGGAATTAATGCATATTTATGGATAATTTAATTTAGGTAATGAATATAAAAGAATAAAAATTGAGTTCATCCTATTCATGGAACATACCCAGTGATTTCATCACGAATTGTTAGAAGACAACCATGTTTTGTTAAGTAGAAATTGAGTTATCATTGAAATAGATAAAAGAAAAATTATCATTTTTTTCATCAAATAGGAATTAGTCGAATGTTATGGGGAAAATATTATCAAAATTAACAGTAATTAAATTATAATAAAGTACATTTGGATTGTATTAAAATAATTTAAATGAAAAATTTGGAAGGATATGATAGTCTTGTTTATGATAAATGAAAAAATTAATATGAATTTGACGAAGATATTATAGATGTTTATATCTCAAGAAAAGATAGAATATAAACCTCATGTTATCCATTTTTACAACCCTCCTATTGATTTATGTTGTGAAATTACCATTTCTATCTTATAGATGGATATGATAATAGAGATGAAATAGTAGAAAAATCATGATTCAATTTCAATGAATGCTCATAAAAAGACAACCAACAGTGATGAAGTAACTTAAATGATGTATACTTTCCAATTATTGAAAAAAATTTCATGAAAAATGAAAAATTAGAAAGAAATGAAGTTTCCATGAATTTATACTCAATAAAAATGGGATCAAAGATAAAAGTGAAAATAGATTCGGTTTATAATTTTTACCAAGATATTTTAATGAAAATAGGAATGAAGAAGGAGTTGATATCATGACCCATAATAGTGGGGCATGTTCCACGACTCACCAACACCATTTATAATAGGACATGGGCTGGTTACTAGTGGAAAATAGGCATATTACTGGAATGGGATGCTTTTTCCTATGAACCTAGACAGATTCACACTTATTCAAGCCAATACAATGAAAAAATATATAGAAAACTATAAAACCATACATGTTTACTTCTAAATCCCATAACTAAAGTATTAATGGAAGTAATGTAAAGTAGACAAGGATAAATATAAGCCCTAGGTAAAGATTCTAATACACATGATGAACCTCAAAGTATTTACTTGGTATTTAGTCAAAAAGCCATAGGAAAACACCTCATTCTATTTATTATCACTAAGAACCATGTGGTTTTGGTCCGCCTAAGACTTTTTCAAAAGTTCGATCATCTGAGTAATACAAGACATGTATGGGAAAATCCCACACATGGGTGAGTATAAAAATAATTACTAGGAAAACATAAAACTATAACCATTAACAATAGTCAGGTATACATAGGTATATATCCGAAACACATATAATTACAATATAAAGATATAGTCAAGAAGACATATACTCTAAATGTAAGTCACTACTGTAGTATAAAAGACTAGGATTATAGTTCCAAGATTCCAAAAAGAACTCTATAGAGAAAAAACACTCCTCAGTTTAATATCACTAATGATTTTCATCCAAATGATATTTCTAATCAGGTATCTTAATGAGACAATATATGTTGATGGTTTGAAGAGATATGATAAAGAGATGGGGATAACTCCAAGGCCATAGGTAGACACAAGATAACTCAAGCTGGATTAACTTGTTTTTTAGAGTATGGGATCCCATGTAGTGTTACACTTGACGATAACAAGATCTCCAACTAACAAATTGAGATGAATTTTTAATCTCACTTTTGGCCTCACAGAGGGATTCAAAAAACTATATCCATGAATTCATGATAAAGGGATCATTGTCCTATGATTATGAGATGATACCAAATCATCCATGAGGGAATGTTTAAGGGAAACACACCATAATGAAACATGCCCATGTCACATGGGAAAGTTGTTTTAATAGAAATGTAATTGATTATATAGTTTGTAGTAGTGGTCACACATCATGTCCCATGACCCCATGGTGATGCCTATATAAATAGTCCTTGTCTCTTTATCATGTCCAGGTTGAGGTATATAGTGTGTAGGATGCCAATGTAGTTTACTTGTGTGCTAGTACGAGACTTCAGCCACTATACATGTGCCCATGTACTAGTACACTTATTATTACAGGTATATAGTACAGGCCATGTCCACATGGGGGGGTACACATCATGTTGGATACCCTTGTATTCCACCCAATGTATGTGTCCCATTAGAGGTACACATCGAGTTTCCTTGGAGAGAACAAATTTCATGTGATGGGATTCACCCACCATGTGATACTTAAATTTTTTTCAAAATAGCATCTTTGAAGAATGTTTCTCCCCGAGGCACGTAGATCTAACTTACATGTGATGTCATGCAGAATTTTTTGGATATCTAGATTCATCCTCCACACATCTCAGATTATCCTACAACCTCCCATCTATTAACTACCTTGATAAGAAATTGAATATCCTATCTCATCGAGCCCAACTGTCATAAAAAATGCATTCTAACATCAAATATTCATGTAACATATATCTATGTGTCGTTCTTTATTGTGCCCTGAATAATGATAAAGAATGAGGAATTATTTATCTTCCATCATACGATTCGTCACCAATTCCACTTTCACACAACTATCATCTCATGTCAATCCCATATCTGAAATATCATATTATTTCACCAACAAATCAGTTTGTAACGATTGATTGATTTGGTTTTTTGATCACCAAGATAAATAATGATTGTTTATATTGAATGGAGAATGGGGGATAAAACCTCATGATTATATAGGAAGAACAAATATTTATTGATGTTCTTTTTTATCTCAATTTGATTCCATAAGGAAGAAAAATGATGAAATCCATAACCACAATTTAATTTTCTCTAATAAAACACTATAAATAAACCCAAGCATCAATACGCTCTATCCTTGAATGAATTCATCGATCGATTGATTCACGTTCATTATAAAAATAAAAAATTTGGAAGAAGTCAAAAAAACCAAATTTCTAATCTCAATTTCTATGGACCATTGAAGAAGAATAAATTTTTGTCACATTCATTGGTGAAACCCGTACATTCTATCATCCATCGGTCTTAGATAAATGATCTAGTTGTCGTTTCCCAAGAGAAATACTCCAATGCTCTCTAAAAACTCTCCAATAGTTCTAAGGTTATTTAAATAACAATAGTATTAGTATAAAAATAGTCTATTTAAATAATAACTAATTGTTGAATAATGAATATGAAATAACTTTTTTATTCAATTATTTTAATTATCACCACTCTCATGATTAATTTTCAATAAATGACCCGTGATGACCAAGTTTATGTTGTTCCTATGATAAACCATGCATTATGAATGAAAAATTTCCACTGTACTTTTAATCGAGGAACCTATTTATAATTTATTCATCATTTTTAGGATTACTATTTAGGCATGTCATTTAATATAATGTTATATTTCAATCATTTATTATACGAACATCAATCCATGGAGTCACATGACATCTAATTGCGTGGTCTCAGGAAAAATACAATATCCCAAATAATACAATGAATATCTGAGATATTACATTCTACTAACCTTGGGGCTTTACATCCTAAAAATCCAAAACAATGGCTACACAAAGAGATGAGGGTACTAGAAATTAATTTCAGCCTCCTAGTCCCATGTTCTCTTCTAATGATTCCAATGCTACCAATGGGCACAAAATAATGGAGTTGATTTCCCATGAATGATCCTCTCCTTCCAATCCTCGATCTCTACTATGTATTCATCAAAGGTACCTCCATCACCAATGTACATCTCATCCCAGTTGATAACATGTGATGGGTCAGGCATGTAATTTCTCAACTCTAACATGTGTATGATGTTGTGAACCCAATATAATTGTGTAGGTAGAGCTAAGAGGTACACCACATCACCAACTCTATGCAACATCTTGAAATTTCTAATGAATCTTAGAGAGAGCTTGTTTCGATAGCCAGTTTTCCGTAATACATATTTATGTGAACACCGCCAGAACACATGGTATCCTAAATTGATCAAAATTGTCCTCTATATTAATCCCTATAAGACATATAATGGTTTTATGAAATCTTCATCCTCTCATGGATGATCTGCAACTTCTCGATTGTAGCTCTCACAAACTCTGGGCCTAAGAGTGTTGACTCTCCTAATTTATTTTTGTAATGTGGTGACCAATAGGGTGTCACATAAAAATCTTAAAATATTTCCATAACAATGGTGGAATGATAATTCATTTTTTATACATACTCCACTACTGGTAGTTTATCCTCAAAACATCAGCCAATGTCTAACATGCAAGCTCATAGCATGTCCTCCGCAACATGAATGGTCAGCTCAATTTGACAACATATTTGGTGCTGAAACGTTGTTCTAAGGAATAACTGGGTCACAAATGCCTCTTATATTCCATTCCACAGTAGTGATATGAAGGAACCATCATGCTCAAAAATGTTCATTCATGCTACTTCATAGAGTCATACCATCTATAAAATAAAGAGTCATCCTAAGCTCTCTAATAAACTCATCTCATGAATTGATATGAAGTGGGATGAATTTTTCAATAATTCTATGATCACCCAATAGAATCATATACCCTATATGTATGTGGTAATCCCTTCATAAATTCCAAAGATATCCCATTCCATATCCACTCAATCACCTTATGGGCTGAGATAAATCCACTGGAAAATGGTGCTTAGGGTTCACTTGCTAGCAAATAATATGTTGAGAGAAAAAATTTGAAACTCCCTTCTCCATCCCTGTCCACCAAAACTGATGTCTGAGGTCCTAGTACATTATTTCCACGCATGGATGTACAAAGAAAAGAGATGTATGAAACTCTCTCAAAAACTCCCCAATAAAGTCACGTGGACTAAGGTATGTCCTCTGAAAATATCAATGTTCTACCCACCATTATTAAATATATCAGGTGCATGTCCTATAGATATATGCATATGTAAGGTATCATCATCAGTATCTCCTAGATGTGCCTCCATAACTCGCATCAGGAGTAGAGGGTTTAAAATCATCAACTATAGGTAAAATTCTCCATCACCACCCACAATGGATCCCTAAAATGATGGAAACTATTTTGATGCCTCATTATGAAATTGAAAAAAAAACATGTCCTTTTGAGAGAATCTATTACCACATTACCGTTCACATGATTATAGTAAATATAAATGACCTAATCCTAGAGTAACTGTAGACATCTCTTCTATATTAATTTGATATTTCTCGAAGAGAATATAAACATGAGACTCTTATGGTCGGAGTAGATGATAAACTTCTCACCCATTAGGTAATGTCTCTATATCATCCAAGAAAAGACGGACACTGTTAGATCAATATCATGGGACATATAGTTTTTCATATGTTGTATCAGAAGACATGAAACACATAAAATCACCAGTTTAATATTCACAAAACACATCCAAGAATTGTTTCTAAAGCATCAATAAAAACTACGCACTTGAAAAAATCCTCTAGAAATCACAATATGGGAGCACTAATAAAACAATACCTCAACTGGTGAAAATAATATTGAAATCTCTCTACCCACAAAACAGTCTCCTCATTCGATTCAATGATTTCATGGGTGCTGATATCATAGATAAATATGGTATGAATCTCTATTAGTTGTCTCAAACCCAAGGATGTTCTTCACCTCTATCATTCTCTAAGGTTGATCCCAAGCTAACACTTCCTCAACCTTGGCATAGTTTACATCCACTCTATCTGCTGAGATGACATGTCCAAGAATGTGGACTACTTAGATCCATAACTTACACTTTTAGATCATTCATAATGTTGATGAACTTAATGCATGTCTAGAACCATCCTTTACCGTCTTGTGGGATCCTCCTTAGACTTTGAGTACATAATGATATTTTCGAGGCAGTGTACTAAGAACCGGTATAAGAAAGGATGAAAAATTAGTTCATGAATCCCATAAAAACATCAGGAGTGTTTTTTATTCCAAATGGAATCAACATGTACTCATATTGACCATAGTGAAATCCCAATGTATTCTTTGATTTTTCCTCAAATAGTACACACAACTGGGGATAAACTGAATTGAGGACAACATTCAAGAACCATTGTGACTCTATCCTATGATCAAAGAGGTCACAAATCCTTAGTAGAAGATAAATTTACATCACAACAACCATGATCAATGGCTGGTATTGCACACACAATCTCAGGCACATGTATTCCTTCTTGGAAAACAAAACTAGGGCCACCCAGGGTGAGGAAGAGGGTCAAAAAAAATCTATTCCATGGAAATACTTCCAACTATACCACCAAATTTCAATGACCTATGGTAGAAATCTAATATTCTGGTTCATATATCTATTCTATCTCAATGGGTGAATATCAATGAATAGGTGTAAATTTGAATGGGGATGTAAACATGTACATCACCATTGAATGTGTTATAATACTCTTACACCACTAAATGAAACTAATAACTCATAAATCCATTATACAATGGGTTATTATATATAGATGATGAGTAATTGGTATCACACTCATAGGAATGAATCCATCCTATGTGACATTAGTTTCATTTTCACCAGAAAAAGAGAACCTGGTTCCAATACCATGGACACACAACACTCATTTCCTATATTAGTCAAACATGGAATGAACTGTAGATCATCATTCCATATCATGGAATAAATCATAATGCCTTGACAACTCTACCAAGATATTTCAATAGATAGTATTACATCCAAGAGTCAAGTCACACTATCCACACCAGCTTGTGATCACTAATTCATATCCATTAGTATTCTCATAACACATGGGTCGAGCCAAGGGATCTATTAAAATATCTACATCTTGAACAAGATATATGGTGAGAAAGGAATTAATAGAACCAATTTCTCGATTACCAATTTCTCTCTTACCAATCATTCTAGACCCGTCCTTGTGGGACCTTTTTCTTGAATCCCCTAGCCCACCTCCAAGAGGCTATGGGATGGATACTAGACACAAGTAGGAATATTATTTACCTGAGAGTCCATTTCCTAATTACCTATACACATGTTCACATCAACAAGCCTATAAAATCCTGAAATGTTAATAAATCGAGGAACCATTCATACATACATATAAATATCATAACCGAAGTAAATTAGGAACTAAAGGAATGTATATAGAACCATATAAAATCCACCACAATTATTTTGAAACAAAATATAAACCTGAAATTATTTACTAGGATTACTGATAGAAAGCTACAGGAACACACCATGGTCTATCAACTATCACTAAGAATTGTATGGACCTATTTCACTTATGACTCTATCAACACGTCTATATTATTCACAAGACATGAAACATGTGGGGAATGAATATGAAGTGGTGAGTGTAAGAATACATAGTAGGAAACCCCAAAACCAAAAATAATGCAATAATGAAAATATAGTTAGTGAAACCTGGTTATATATCTACTACATGTATTACAATAATATCCATATATAAAAAATAATACACATAATGAAAAGATAATTTAGAATAGAATTATACAAGTATAGGATTAAAGATAGAAGATTCCATAAAGCACTCATCATAGAGAACAAAATACTTAGTATGATAGCATTGATGACATTTATCTGAGAGGTATAACTCGTAGCATCTTATAATGAGAAATTACATGATGAAGGTATAAATATATATGATAAACATATGTGGATAAATCATAAGGTTATGGGGAGATACCAAAAAACACAATATGGATTATCCTTCTAAGTATTAGATCATCTCCCGCATATTATTGGTCATAATGAAACCGTGAAATCCACCTAGGGATTGGTGATGATTAAAGGATCTCACTCTAGGCCTTATGAAGGGATTCCAATAACTATATCTATGAATTCTTGCTGATGGGATTGATTTTTTAGGATTAGGAAATGATGCCACTCTAATATTTAGAGAAATGATAAGGGGATAACACCCTATCAAAACATGGACAATTCATTGTATAAAAGAGATTGAATCCATGTAGAAAAACTGCAAATTGTGTAGTATTGGTCACATGTCATACCCTATGACACAATGCCCAACCCGTGTAAACCACCCTTGTCTCTTTCATATTTCTGTGAAAAAGTTCAATGTGTGTAGGCTACCCATTTAGTTTACCCCAGGTGCCAATACATTGCTTCGGACCTTATACATGTTCCTATATACCAATACACCACTTATCATGTATGCCTTTTCATGGTCCTGGCTGTTTATTGGAGTACATGGAATTTAGGTTTCCCATGTTTTCTATCCTGTGTTTGGGTACACATCGAGGTAAATGCTGATTTTTATGAGGGATACCAAATTACATGTGATATGGGTCGCATACTGTGAGATACATAACATTCTTCCAACACCCTGGATGCTCTAATGGGGGACCGAATGACATGTATGTATGACTGAAACATCATGTAGCATGAAAATTTATATAAATCTAGATTATTTCTCTACATGTCATGATCGATGCCCCAACCTCCAATCCCTCAACCGCCTTCACAGTAAGTCAAATATCATGTATCATTTATTCCATTACATTATTAAGCAACACATGACATCTTGAAATTTGATCAGAAAATGGATATAATTGTCATTCCTCATCAGGAACCAAAAAGTGTTGATGAATGAGAAATCATGTATCCATCGTCCCTTGAATTTTCATCGCCTCCACTTTTTCACCAACTTTATGTGATGAAAATCCCAGATATATGATATCATTTTATTTCACCCTGAAACAAGGGGGTGGTGATCGATTGATCAAGATTTCTTTTATCCTCATGACAAACAATGAACTCCATTTGTTAACAAATAACAATTGGATAATATAATAAGAACATATAAGAGGCAATGAACTCGATAAATGTTCATGTTGATATAGATTCATTGATGTTATAATGAAAAATAGATAAATCATTTATCATATGGAAATTTTCCCAATTAAATATCCGCAGTTAAACCAATACCACAGTATGCACAATCAATGAATCAATTTGTTCATCGATTGATTTATGTTCATCATAGAATTAATGAATGGGGAATCAATCCAATTAAAAACCATTCCCTACCTCGATTTGGACAGATCAATGATAATAAATTAATTTGTGTCACATTCATTGGTGAGATCCTTTAAATCTATCATGTATCGATCTTCGTTTAATGATTTGGGCATCATTCACTGGAGAGGAATTCTCTAGTGCTCTCCAATGACTATTCGACAATTCCAGGGTTATGAGGATGACCATGAGATTTATATATGGTAGTCTATTTAATTTATAACTAATGGTTTTTAAATAATTTGAAATAAAATAATTTTATTTATTTCTATTCTCATAATTAATATTCTAAAAATAAATCACCCAAACCAAGGTTATTTTTCTCGTATGGTAAGACTCAGGTTCTGAGCACAATAGTGCCCTTGGATTTCTCATCCATGTATCCATTAAAAATTTAATCAATTTTCCTTAGGAAAACAATTCATGAAAGCTATTTGATATACATTAAACATTTGTTCTACAAACACTAGGTCTCTGATTTGAACTTCATATCAGTGTATGATCTCTAAAATAATCAATATAATATAAAAAATTAATAAAAATATAATTCAAGAAATTAGACATTATTAAAAGGATCAGGTGTCTCAAAATCCAACTTAGAGAATGTATGTAAACAGGTTTGGAATCTTCATCAAATTTTAGTGCAAAAGACACTTAATTAAAATATAAATATTTTAATATAAGAGAACCACAAAAGTGGATTGTAACATTAGATGAGAAGATGAAGATCCAAATTAAATATACCATAAATTGTGTATAAGTGATGAGGAATCTATACATAAAATCTATAATTATAGTTTAGTTCTTTTTAAATTACAAAAGCTTTGGCTCCAAAAAAGATAAAAGAAATAATTTCTATTATTTTCAAAATATTGGCACATAATTATAATGTAATTTGAATCCATCTAGCCTAATTTTATCATAAGAAATCTATAAATTTAAACACCTCAATCTAATAGAGACCAATTTAGATATGTTTTTTAGGGAAAATGTTTCATCTGTTATAACCACATTCATATAATATAGTATTTTTATTAGTGAATTTCATGAATGGTAAAATTATCTATATAAAAAAACTATAATTCTACGACATACACATATATTTCTTATCCTTGGAGAAGGAATGTTATCCTTGAAATAATGCTAAATGATTTTGATAATATAATTGATGTTGAAAAAAGTTTGTATCAAGCACCAAAATATAAACATAGAAAACACCTATCTTAGACGAAATGGACACCGACCAAGATGAAGAATCATGTGGTATTTCATCCTTGTAAGAAGGTGGAATATAATTTTTTGTTGAATCTAATATTGAATAGTTTTTTCTAGATAGAACTTTTGACCAAAAAGAAGTAGTTTCAAAAATTGTTCTTATATAAAAAACTATGGGTAAATGAGGAATACGAAATGTAGAAGAAATATGGAGTAGTTATCTACGAGTGATGAAAACAAAGAAAATAATTTTTTCATGTGTGATAAATTCCAAAAAATGTGGAAAAGGCAACGTAATGGAGGGAACACAATGAAAAAATCCTTCAAAAATTTGTTTTTAGAGGTATCACACAACATTGGTATTTTTAATGAGTATATGTTTAATAGTAATAAGTTATTAGTATGCATATTTAGATTTAATTTCATTCCTTTTCGAAAAATTAATAAATAGAAAGTTTAATATAGATGGTGATGAGATGGTTCATCTTGACCAACCCTATTACCCAGCTTAAAGGACATCATGTTAACCCACTCCAAATATACATTATCTTGTAGAACTATTTTGGATAAGGTGAATAATTATTTTTGGAATACGATTTATGTGGTGTTTTTTCATGAATGGTACAAAAATCATTATACAAGATAAACATGAGTGGATGGGGATTTTTGGTAATCAATTCAAGAAAATACGTGTCCCATTTTTTCACATATATGTGAGACTAAAAATGTTTTCTTGAGGTAATGTCTCATAGGATGTTGTGTTGAACATCAAATGTGATTAACCCTCATCATAAAATTCATCAGACCATGAGTATCTGAATTTCATGGGGTTGAAATTATAATTTTTTATTAAAATTGAACCACTCATTCATACTTTGGTTTCATATAAATTTTCATGTGCAATTTTTTTCATTTAAAAGTAAATTAATTTTCTATTTATATGGATTATGGTGAAATGTTGGAGACCACAAGATTCTATTTGAATTTGGAAAATCCAATTTAATAATATATATTTCTTATAATTCCTATGTTATATGGATAGCCTTAATTTATTATATATAAACCACTTTTTTAATATACGAAACTATGGTTTAGAAGTCTTAGATAATTTTTAAAATCTCATGTTTTATTTTTTTTGTAATATCCCAACCATTATAGAGTTCACTCATGATTGTTTTCAGGTATTATTTTACCTTTCTATCGTATTTTTGTTGGGACATACATTGGGGTTATTTTATGTCAATTTTGAATATTTTAGAATCCCATGCTGCTATTCAGGGATGGATCACTAATAGAGAAAACTATTTAGTTTTCCCTAAGAACCTATGCACCACATTTTTCTACCAGGAAGGGATTTCATGATTTTACCAAACTGTTTGAGCACCCTCTCCAAACAATGATCCCTTGGACCGAGGGGGATTTAATGGTTGTGGAATAGTTTGAAAGACAATGAACCCACTAAGTTTTGACCATAAACCCATACAATAGGGGCTCATAGTTAGGGATCACAAATATGCAAACCACATAGCCCATCAAGGAACACACGCATCCAAGATTTTATACTTCCCCTAAAATTGAAAATAATTTATTCAACGCTCTATTTGATTCCCTAAATACTAGTTATCAACATAAAATCTTTTCATATTCTCATGGATGATCTTGAGAGGATCACTATGATCCTCAAACCATTTCTAGTGTGAATTGAAGATGCAATAGATGAAAAAAAAATATTATATATAATTTATTTCTTATTAGGAATACTACCTCTCCCAACATTCTTAAAATTGTATTGATGGATGAATTTATCTATTTATGATGGATTATAACTACGTTTTAATGGGACTTATTTCATTGGATCATAATGTCAAGACCTATCCCCTAAGGCCCATGTCGTTACTACCCCAAGCATGCCTTCAATAGGATAGGGGTTAGAGACTAGCACTGGAAAGGCATATCCCTGAATGTGGGAATAAATTTCCTTTAAACTTGCAAAAAACACACACCAAGAAAATGAAAATATGGAATCCACATAGTAAAACTATTGTAGTAAAAGAGTGTAATTAATTTAAAAGGTCCGGAATATGAACCCAACTGAAAGGATATAACTACATATGAAAATAGCTCTTGAGATCGTCCACTAGGGATCCTACCTGATGGGTAGGTACAATTAGTCTCCACTGCTCTCCACATCAACCAGTCACCTCTGTGTATCACCTAGTCCTCGTTCCCTAAAGTCACATCCAAGCTGCTCGTCTTCTACAGAAGACACAACAATGTGTGGTCGAAGACCGTGCATGGGTGAGTATAACAATACCTATTAGAAACCCCGAGACCCCCGAACGTCTCACATAATTTGACAATGGAAAAACTAGAAAGGATGACCTCAGTCACAAACCACAAAGAAAATACTCAGATCAAACTAGGTATACAACTCAAAGATCAAGAATAAAGAAGATTAGTCTTATGCTATGTCATTTTATTCTGTTAGGATGTTTCCCAACTGAACCACGAAGAATTTGTTCCATTGTGAATCCACACAGGGTCGTTTGTCGTTGATCCACGATGGGCTGATCTAAGGTTGGTCCACATCGGTTCGTGCACTGCTGATGCACATAGGTTCACTAGAATGCTCATCCACGCAGGGTTACTATGATGCAGATCCACACAAGGTCGCAATAATAAAGATCCTCAAAGGGTCTCTATGATGTGATCTACACACGGTTGCTATGATGCTGATCCACATGGGTTCTCTATTAATCTAATCCACATAGGGTTTCTATGATGCTTCTCCAAAAATAGTTTCTATGATGCTGATCCACACAGGTTCACTATTTAATTGATAGCCAACAATAATATTCCCCACACTTGGAGCGCTTGAGTTATGTAGAATCTGCTACCCAAGATAATTTTAATTCCATAACTACCAAGATGATCCAAAAATGAGTAACCCAAAGTACCACTATGTTGTAAGGGTTCCAACTCAATAGACGACAAGTCAATAAGAATCCTGGTTTGTGAGTTATAAGTGTTTTAGTACCATGGGTCCGGTTGGATTCAAGGCTGATCCAAACCGGCCACACTGCAACATTTTCCAAAACATACGTGGAGTATGTCAAAAGGACTATCTTATTCCAAGGACTCCATCACCATAGACAGTTCGTAAAACAGACGTCGGTTTTGTGAGATATGGCCCTTTAAGCATATTTGGGACAAAAAGGGTCCAGGTCTGGGAAGACCCAGTTAGAACGACTTGACCCGCCCTGAACTGGGTCTCTCAACCAGGTTTGAGGAAACCCGACCCGGCCCAACCCAAACCTTCTGGGCCGCGGGCTTAGCCCTTTGGGCCATAGACCTGCATGACCCACCTTGGCTGGGCGTGGCCCACCAGGCAACCCGACACGGTAGCTAGCACAGTCCGCCAGCTGGGTGGCCCACCCACATTCCTGAATGGCTAATCCATTTAGGTTTCTTCAACCGATGGAACCACGTGGCACCGCCCCCTTTCAGCAGGACCCATGCAGCACGACACCCCTCTACCACAACTCGAAGCCATGGCTCGCAACAGTGCACCCCCTCTGTCCACCGCATCAGCCACGAGTGCCACCTAACTGGTGTTACACCAGAGGGGATTTTGTGGGCCACTGGTTGATCTCCATTGGTCATTTATCCCTTATGATTGTGCTTATGAGCCTCCTTGGATGCCACCATCACTACATGGCTCCCAGATTCAAGATTCTGTCGAGTAGAAAATATTCACCCAAAGAATGCGAAAAAAACTGAAGTGGCGGAGGGTCCATGACGTGTTATTTTGACCCGAACCCTACACATTAGCATCATGTCATGTGTTTAGTGAAAATACATCACATAGATAAAATAAAAACCATTCAAAAACTCCCAAAAAAACCACCCGCAATTTCATACGAATTGCGGATCAACTCATTTTGGTTGATCCTCATTCGTTATTTTTTTTTATACAATGTGGAATTCAATCAAGAATTTACATGAATCTAATAACAAACCCTACCTCAAATTTAGAGGATATGTCATGGTTGTGGAAGAAGAATCCATGTTTGATGAATCGATCAACATTTGTTGTTTCCAGATTGACTCCTCCAACATTGTCGTCTAAGCCTCCATTCTTAATTGGAAGATTTGATCGTTGGTGCTTCATTGGAGTTCCCCCATAATATCACACCACCCTCTCCCCTTTCCCACATATTATGATCCCAAGGGCTGTATTAAAAGATAAATCCTCATTTTAGATAATGGTTCATTAACTCGTGGAATTAATGAACCAATTAATTAAAAGAGGAGTGGTTACAAAATGGATGTGTTACCGGGAATTTAATTTCCCATGTTAAAAGTCCGACCACCTTTGTGGTCCCCGCCACCATCACTCAATATGTCATAGAAAAATAAAATAATATTTTTATGTTATTTTATTATTCTTCAAAACTTCCATAAAAACAATATTTTTATCGCGACATACTATGGTCGATGTTAAGCCTCAATTATGTGAATCTCGGCATCGCGAGTTCAATAGTGCCCTCAGATTTCAATTATGAGCATCAGTTCAAAAGTTATAGAACTCTGCCAATACTTTCACTGAACAAACCTTAAAAATGTTAAAAAAATCTGTTTTGGGAACACCGGGCCTCGAAATCAAGTGTCGTCAATTTTCGCAGACTCATAATAATCCAAAATAATTTAAATAAAATAATATGGAATTTATTTGTCTTTACATTATCACCACCTTAGGTATTTTCATCCCCAAAAAAAACTAGGGGAACAAATGGGGGTAATGAGAACGTATCTGAGCCTCCCGCTCCCATGTTCTCTCATGGATATTCTCATGATTCCAACAATCTCACACTAGAGGAATCGACTGCCCACGAAGGACCTGCTCATGTCAATTCTCTATATCCACCGGGAACTCCACAAATTTCACCCCATCATCGATTTCAATCTCTCCACAGTTGACTACGTGAGATGTATCATGCACATAACTCCTCAGCTATGACCCATGGAAAACATTATGCACCCAGTGCATTAGTGGGGGATGATCTAGATGGTACAACACCTCGCCTACTCTGCTAAGGATCTGGAATGGTCCGATGAACCCCTGAGATAGCTATCCACCCCAGCCAAACCTCCGTAATCCTTGTTAAGGTGAGACCCGTAGTAGGACATGTTCTCAATAATCATACTCCAAGGGTCTCCATCTCCTATCGACATAAATTTTTTTCCAGATCTATGCAGTCTTCATCCTCTACTAGATGATCTGCACCTTTTCTATGGTAGCCTATACCAACTCTGGGCCCATATGTGCTGACTCACCTGGGTTTTTCCAATATAGATTTGATCTGCATGGTCTCCCATAAAGGCCTCAAATGGATCCATGCCGATGTTGGAGTGATAACCATTGTTGTGAGAGAACTCCACCCGGGTAAGGTGGACCTCCCAATTTCGGCCAAAATCATGGACACAAGCACGAAGCATGTCGTCGAGTGTCTGTATGGTCCGCTGGGTCTGACCATCTATCCTAGGATGCAGGGTGGTGGTCAAACAAATTTTTTTCTCGAATGACTACTGTAATCCCTTCCACAACCGAGATGTAAAATGAAAATCACTATCTGAGACGATAGTCGATGGAACCCCATGAAGTCATTAAATCTCTTGTACATACAGGCATCCCATGCTCTCTACTAAATCTTGGTTCTCGAAAGGGTAGGAAGTGGGATGATATAGTGAGTCCATGAATGATAACCCAGATGAAATTTTGGCCTCTAGATGTATGTGGTATCCTTACCACAACAATCATAGAGATACCATCCCACTTCCACTTCAGTACCTCATCTGGTTGAGCTAGGCCTAATAGTACATGATTCTAAACTTTCACGTGATGACAAGTGAGGCATCATGATACATGCTCTGCCACATCTTTCTTCTCCTTGCCCACCATTACTGACACCAGAGATCAAGGTACATATTTTATACACTAGGATATACTGCTAAAGGGTATGTATAAAACATTCAGAACATCTTCTTCCGTAGCATCACCGGTGCCATGATTCGTTCTCTTAAAAGGATGATGTGATCACCACATTCATAAAATCCACTATGATCCTGTCCTAAGGATATCTGAGCACATCAAGAATCGTAGTATACTTCCCCAAGATATGCCTCCCTAACTTGCAGAAGGAGTGGGGGAGTAACTATCATAGACTGAAGGTAAGATGATCTAAAACTATCCATGAAGGGTAGCTGCAACGTGGCTAGCTACTATGTCCCCTCACTCAGCAACTAGAGACATGACCTCCTACTGAGTGCATTTTCCACCACATTCCCCTTCCCAAGAGTGTGTACTATCTTAAATTCATAGTCCTAGAGAAACTAAAGCCATTGTCATTGTCTCAGGTTCAGGTACTTCTGTGAGATCTTATACCTAAGACTCTTGTGAACATAGTATATAGTAAACTGTTCACCCATCTAGTAGTGTCCCCACATATTTAAGGAAAAGACCAGTCCTGCGAACTCCAGGTCATGGGTAGCATAGTTTTTATCATGTTGTCTCACCTGACATGATCAATTGGTGATCACCAACCACTACTGCATCAGAAAACATCCTAGTTTTTTCCTTGATGCATCGCAGTATACTACATACCCAATGCCCTCCTCTGGTAGCCTCAAGATGGGGGTACTGTTTATTCTATGTCTGTGCTCCTCAAAAACTCTACTGGCATCTCTCCGTTCACATGAAGGTTTGTCCCTTCTTTTTCATAGCTAAAAGGGTGCTTCCACCCTAGAGAAGTCAGGTACGAATATTTGGTAGTACCCATCTAATCCAAGGAAACTCATCACCTCGATTATACTCTTGGGTGGATCCCAAGAAAGCGCTACCTCTATCTTCGATGGATCCACAGAAACATCAGCCTCTAAGATAATGTGTCCCAAAAAGTGGACCTATCGTATCCATAATTTGAAATCTGAGATCATAATATAATGCTGGTGCTTTAAAGGTGTATCTAAAACTATCTGTAGGTGAGTGGCATGCTCCTTCTCCATCGCTGAGTAAAATAAGATGTCGTCAATGATGACTACCACAAAGAAATCAAGGTAAGGCTGAAAGATCCTATTCATAAGACCCCAGAACACTTACAGAGCATTGGTCATGACAAAGATAATCACAATGAATTCATAGTGGCCAAACCTTCATCTAAATTCCATCTTTAGTACACCGTCATCATGTACCCAGAGATGATGATAACCTGATCTAAGGTCTATCTTCGAAAACCATTGAGCTCACTTCAATTGGTCAAAGAGATCATCAATCCTTAGGAGTGGATACTTGTTCTTCATGGTCACCTGGTTCAGGCGCTGATAGTCCACACAAATCCTTAGACTCCCATCTTCCTTCTAGGCATACAAAATGGGGGATGCCATTGGGGAAATATTGGGCCTTATGAACCCCTTCCTCTTCATTTCTTCTAGATAAACCAGCAACTCTTGATGCTCTATGGGATCCTTCCAATATGCTGGTGTAGATGTCAGGGCCATCCCAAGGAGCAAGTTGATGTAGAATAATACCTCACTATGATGAGGTAGTCACAGAACATCATCAGGAAAGACATCAGCATACTGGTCCACCACTACTGGATAACTCGGACTCCTCACGTCAAGTACTTTGAGGGTAAGGATATCAAACTGATCAGTGATCGGCTGCACCCTCCTTTGAGAATTTCCATTCTGAGCTGCAAATGTTCCCAACTCACCAGTGAACAAAAACATGGTCCCATCCTCAGAGACACACCACACATTGGACATAAAATAGTCAATATGAGCATGAACCACAGATAACCATGCCATACCCAAGATGACATTGTAAGGCCTCGATACTGCTACTAAAAGATCCCAATAGAAATTCTCGCCTCCTTGAGTAATATCACACTGTCAGCACTAGTGTTTAATTGTAAATTCTATACCATAAGAGTCTATAATTGTATGGATTGAGCCAATGTTTCTACCAGAATCTCTGAGCTCAGAATGAGATCCATTGCAATAAAAGAGTGACGGGCACCTGTGTCTATAAGTACTGAAGCTTGGGTGGAGTACACACAGATCATACTTAGAATAATCTCTACAGCACCATAGTTGTAGGCCTCATCTACCAGAAGTTGTGCCCATACATTTCCACATGATCCCTGAGGTCAGGGTGCACCATATGGTGGTGGTGGTGGTAGAACCTCAAATTGCCTCCCACCGCCAGCTGGACGGCCTGCTCCTTTGTCACGTCTGCTGCCCTGTGAACCTCTTTGCTCGAATCTCTTCCTATACCTTGGTGTTCCCTAAACCATTTTTTGATCGTCGGTATAACCGGTCAGTAAGTCATAGTCCATGTGGCCCTACCCATTACATATGAAGCACAATCTTTTCCTCTGCTAGCCTAGTCTACCTTGTGAGCTCCGCACCTCTGACCCTACATCCTTGGGTCGTACTCTAAAAGGACTAGTTTTCTTGGACCTCTACAACATCTTCCAACTGCTGAAAGTAGATAACTCAGCTACCGGCCATCCAGTGGTGGCTCTCATCATTAGTGCCGGCTCTACTAAGAAGCTCTCCACCAAGAATTCTCACTCGGGTACTCTAGACTACATCATGATATTTAGAGATATCATCGAATCTATGATCTCCCACCAGAGAACATTCTTAAAGGTATCTTCCCTAAAGAATGGGTCACGTACCATGTCGGTGGAGTAGCGTAAGGGGTCAGTGAATCTCCCAGAGTAGTGGGATACTATCAGGCTTCCATACAGTTAGTGTAGGCTCTCCTGAATACGCACGAAGCATAGTGTCACTGGAACAAACTCCCCCCTGAAGAGGCTCTCGATGTCTATCCTGGCGGGGGTTTCCTCATCATGTAACTAGAGAGGAAGTTTCTACCATATCCCTATCATGCCATGTAAATGGATTGCATTTAGGATCTCCATCTGATCTACTAGTGTATCAACAAATGAAAAACCCATGCCACAACCTCCATCCAGTCCTTAGCTGCCTGAGGATCAGTCTCGCCTTCAAACCTTGGAGGATTCTGCCGTTGGAACTCATGAAATGCACTTAGTTAGCATGCACCATCTTCTAATGGGGCTATTAGAAACTACTTCCCAATGGGTAGTGGTGCTGCTGGTGCACCACCCAATGGTGTTATCGCTGTAAGAGGGACATGCACTGAAGCCTCATCACTCTGTGATCCATCATCATGAGCTCTCTCTGGAATCCTAGATGGTTATCTATGTGGAGGCATCCTGAAATGAAATTGGTTCACCACAGTCAATATGTCATACATAGTGAGATAACTCAATACAAATAAAAAGTAAAACATTTCCAAAACACACATAATCTGTGTTTTCAAGAACCGAGTTAAAAATCAGAATTCATGGTCCTGGTGTCTGGATATGTGGTCCTCCACACTAACACTGGACTCCCTGAAATAAAAACCACATTCATAAAACTTATCTCTATTTCTCTATTTGAAATATCAAAGTCCTAGTTCTTCAATAGAACTGACTCCTTTGATACCACTTTATCACAAACCGTCCCCTGGGGCCCAAGCCGTGACTACCCCAAGCCTACTATCCCAAGGTTATGGGTTGGAAACTAGCATCAGAAAGGCATGTACCTAAAATTGGGAAGGAATTTCCTTTAAACCTTCCAAAACACAGAACAAGAACACGACAAGATGCAAACCACATAGTAAATTTACAACTATAAAATTGTGTACTAAAAGTAATGGGGCTGGAATATAATCCCAACTAAAAATATACAACTTCAACAGAAAAAAATGAATGAGATCGCCCACTAGGGATAATTACTGAAGGGTAGGTACAACTCGTCTCCGTAGCTCTCCACGTCAACCAGTCACCTCTATGTACCGCCTCGTCCTAGCTCCCTAAAGTCTCAGCCAAGCTTATCATTGTCTGCATAGGACACAACAAGGTGCAGGTCAAGCCCATGTAGGGGTGAATATAACAATAACCAGTATGGACCCCGAGACCCCCTATGGTCTCTCAGTATTCCACCATGGAAAAACCACAATTCATGACCTCAATCATAAAGCACCGAGAAATGACTCACCTTAAATGAGGTATACACCTTAAATAACATAAATAATGATGATTAGTCTAAAGCTATATCATTTTATTTCATTTGGATATTTCACAACTAAACCATGAAGAATTTTTTCCATTGTCGATCCACTGAGGGTCGTATATTGCTGATCCATGAGGGGCCACTCTAAGGGTGCTCCACATTAGGTCGGACACTGATGATCCACACATGGTCTCTAGAATGCGGATCTATACGAGGTTGTTATGATGCTGATCTACACAGAGTCACTATGATGTTGATCCACATAGGTTCACCATGATTATGATCCACAAAGGGTCGCTATTATGCTGATCCACATAGGGTTGCTATGATGATGATCCACATTAGGTCACTCTTCAATTAACAGCTAGCCACAGGATTCCCCACACTCGGTGATCTTGAGTTCCATTGAATCTTATCTTCAAGATATCGACCATGCCTCAAATTAAAAAATATTCCAAAAAAAATTATCCTAAAGGACCTCCATTTCGTAGGGGTTCAAACACGTCAATCGGACGCCCAGTCTGTGGGTTATATGCGTTTTAGTTCCGAGGGCCCGATTGGATTTAGGTTTGATCCAATCTGTCCGTATAAAATCATTCTCCAAAATTTAGGTGGATTATTTTAAGAAAGGACGATCATGTTCCAAGGATTCTATCACCGTAGACGATTCGTCAAACGAATGTCTGGTTTGCGAAATACAATCCTTTAAGCTTATTTGGGCCAAAAATGGCCAGGGTTCGGGCCGAGCCAAACCACCCCGTCCTTGGCCGAAATGACCCATATTGAGTCAACCTATCCTGATCTGGGTCTGACCCAAGTCTGAATCGGCCCGGTAAGAACCGGATAGGCCGCGGGCTCGGTCCAAGTGGGCTGGGCCGCCGACCAGCCTGGCCCGCCTCAGCTGGGCACAGCCTGCCAGGCGACCAAGCCTGGTGACCAACACAGTTCTCCAGCTGAGTGGCCCTCCTCCTTCTAGAACATCTAATCCATTCAGTTTTCTTCCACTGGATGTGCCATGTGGCACCTCCCTATTAGAGGGACCTGCAGGGCACGAGTCCCCTCTGCCACAGCTCGAAGCCCCAGCATGAAGCTGCAGTTTCCCTCCATGGCGACCCTCTCCTCTATGGTCAGTGAGATCCGGCCACCGCCATATTCCGCCTCCACCCCCTGCCGTCGCCCGCCGTCGCCGGTCACTGGTGTCATGCCAGCAAGGCTTCTGCGGGCCATAAGGAGGGCTATGGTGGTCTGTTTTCCCTTCTAATTTCACCTATAGGCCTCCCAAGATACTTCCATCACTACGTGTCTTTTACATTCAATATTATGTTGAGTTGAAAATATTCCCCCAAAGAACGTGACAAAAACTGAAGCGGTGGAGGGTCCGGGCCTTGTTCGTTTGGCCCACAGCCTCTGCATATTCATCATATCAATTGGTTAGTAACAATACATCACATGGATAAAATAAAACCCATTCAAAAACTCCCGGAACAACCAACCACAATTTTATACGAATTTCAGATCAACTAGTTTTGATTTATCCTTGTTCAGCATGCTTTTCAAGAAAAAGGAATTATATCGAGAATTTACATGAATTTAAAAACCACCCCTACCTCGGATTTAGAGGATATGTCACAATTGTGTATGAAGAATCCACATTTGATGAAGCTGTCATCATTCGTCGTTTCCAGATTTATTCATCCAACATTGTCGTCCAAGCCTCTGTTCTTTAGTGGAATGTTTGATCATTGGCACTTCATCGGAGTCCTCCCACAATATTACCCCACCCTCTCCCAATTCCATCATTTTAAGATCCCAAGGCTCGTATTAAGATATTAATCCTCTTTTAAAATAATGGTCTTAATTGGTGTAATTAATGAACCACATTAATTAAACAAGGAGTGGTTACATAATTGATGTGTAACCAGTCATTTAATTTCCTCTATTAATAGTCTGACCACCACCATGGCCCCCACCACCATCACTCAAGAGGATGTAGGAAAATAAAATAACATTTTTATGTTATTTTATTAATTTTAAAAAATTCAGTAAAACTATCTTTTTCTCCCAACCTACTACAGTCTAAGTTAAGCCTCCATTAAGCGAATACTGACACTACTTGTTCAATGGTACCCTCAGATGTCAATTCTGAGCATTGGTTCAAATTCTAGAAAACTCCACTCGTCTGTTTGCTGAACGTACCTTACAAGAATGTTCAAAAATCCCTTCTGGGCACACCGAGCACCAGAATCAAGCGCCTTTAATTTTCGTAGAATTTTAATAATCCCAAATAATTTAAAAATACTAATATAAATTTTTGGGGTTTTTACACCTAATCCTATGGCTATAGACTATATATTCTGTATTGTTGTTATTTAGATCATTTTACATTGTATTGAGGGCTATAGTTTGGAGAGAATTTGGAAAACATGTTGTGGTAGGTAGTTTAATTCCTAATTCCCATAGTATTTATCCGGATATTATGCTTATTATTATACGACTACATTTCCTTTTTGGTAAAGTTTATTTAATTAATTTAAAATAAATTATTGATTCCCATGTTATTATGTAACTCTTCACAAATCCCATTAGACCCATATTCTATTTTAGATGATGATTGAAGGAAATCCATGGTGTGTGGAAATATATTTAAAATAATGTTTTATGAATTATAAAACTATGAATAATGGGTTAATAGAATTGATATAAATCAATTTTTCATGGATATAAATGAGTTTTATATTATTTTAAATATTAATATTAATGGGTTATTGTGATGTGAATTTTTGATGATAAAAAGATAAATGGTGATTTGTTATTTGTTAACACTTTTGATTAAAGTATAGAACTATGGTGGTGATTGATGAATGAAATGGTTGATCGTGATGTGTATGACTGATTAGAATCTTAAACATGTTGATCCTTGATACATATATATATGGTATATATCATAATGAATGATCAATGAGTTGTTAGTTAGGGGTTGATTCTATAAATGCTAACGGGGTGCCAAATCATTTCTGTAGACCCTGATGATTGAATTTGAAAAATGAGTATTGGTATAGGGATTGAGGCTCCAAATATATATGGGGTTCTAGAATGATGCAATATGTCCTCGAAATATTGGCACCAGACATATTTTCTAACTAATTGAGATATGGTATCCTAGACTTACTCTCTGTGGCACCAGATTAGAAATTATAATTAAAATAAAATTGAAATACATTGACTAAATGAAAACTTTAATTTCTATGGTGTATGGTTCAAATTATGACATGGCTTGAAGAATTTATGATTAGTTCATTTTCAGCCTAAAACTGGGTCTAAAGTGGTAGATGAATGAATAATACTTTTAAAACCTATATAATTTTATGTTTTGATCGTTATTCATTTAAAAAATTCATAAACCTACATAGCTAGATATTTATTTAGTCACCAATAGTGGTGGACCACTGAGTTGTACTGGCACACTGCATGAGATCCATGATTGGATCATGAATAAGATTCATGTTTTTATTATAGGATAAAGGAAAAATCCCTACAATATATGGATGAGTTTGGATTCAGGATGTAGCATGGATGACATAATCTGAGATGATGTCAAGACCCTCTTTAGATATTTTAGTGCGTCTTTATTTTTTGTATTTTCATTAGTCACTAGACACTTGTATGGAATGGAATATTTATTTCTTGGGGATATTTTCTTTTTACCTATTTGGAGGCTATTAATGTTTTATTTGGAAGATTATTGGTTATTTTGTCTCTTGGTTATATTTTATACTAACTTCATCAAATGTTATAATCTTTTATAGTGGGAATAGTGTCTAAATTTTACATATTGGACCCTTACTACTAGTTTTAATCCTTTAAAAAATGGTTAGTCACACCTAATATAATATCCTAAACTAGCTTGGGGTGTCCATATATGGAACCACTGTCTATGTGTTAGAAACTTGTATGAAACATGATTTTATTTTCATTTTAGTTGTTATAGTATTTTTGAAAGGTATACATGATAATAGGATGATTTAGACCATGGTCATGATCTCATGAATAGGAGTATCTAATCCTTGTGTAGGGGAAACCCATGTACATGATGTGGGATTGTAGTTCTTGATGTTATTTATTACAGTTGAATTTTATTTCACCTTGACTGATGAACATGTTGTGTAATATAATATTTTTCTAATATTTTACTCATTTATAGTATGTAATGAGAGTTTAGTATGCATGCATCATTCTAGGGACTCTTGATTTTATATAACAGTCATTATTTTAGACACCTAGAAAAAGAATTTTTGAGTTGTTTTTTTGGGAATTAATATGATTATAATTATTTGAGTAATTTAAAATGAAATATTGGGTAATATGGAATTGATAATTATAAATCATTATAAATTTGTTACATTTAAATGGAAAATATTTTGGTCTAATGGGAATCTAAGAAATGTGAAACAATTTTACCCTATGTTAGCCATGACCCATGTTAGGGATTTTTAAGTGTAGCGATAGTTCTGCGGTATTGACTTCATGGTAGTGTATAAGGGGTGATTTCATATGAAATTATCTGAATATATCTTGTGAGAATTTGTTAATGATGTGTTATGTGTCCAAATATGCGTGTTTATTAATATAGGGACATTCCTCAGTGACTAGGTTTATTGGTGGGATGATTGGTCAATATTGCTAGAAATAGGAATCTAGTAGTGAAATAGAAGACCTGATAGTTCAGGGAGAAGGGATGGGAGAGAAATTCTATGAGAACATTTCACAAAATATATAATTCATAGAAAGATACCTTAGGAAGGGTGTACAAAATATGTATAATTTGTCTTGGGAGTTCCATTTGGTATACCCTAAAAGATTCACCAAAGATGGTGTACCTTAGGTAGATGACTTCTAGATTGAGTTTATCCATACATTCCTTGATCATTTAGATAATCATGAAGAGAAAATGGTCTATTAATTGGTTTATATATTATAGTGATGATTGATATACTCGTGGGATATTATTTCATAGGATAGAAATGAGAATTAATGGTGTAGAAATATAGGATATGTTAATGGAGAAAATATACAGAGATATGATCAGGAAAGAGAGGAATAATGGATTAAATGGTTCACCCTGGGAAGCATGTCACTGATGGACAATGATGTCCACTTCACTAATTTGTAATATTTAGTCTAAGGGATGGTTGGGGAAGATATGACTATGCTGAGACGTTTTCAAGATGCAAATATGAGATTATGTCACATGTTATTGTATTTTTATTGAATAGCTTTCCTAAAGTGGTGATTCATGCTCTCAATTCTTTAGGGAACCTGTTGGAGGATTCTTGAGGATCATAGGTGGTTATTACTAGATGATCAGGTGGTATGCCTTCTGAGGGTAGGATGAGTCATTATGAGAACCATAATAAGGGAAGTGTCAGAAAATGAATACAAGGGGAGGATATGTTACCTTGGAAAATAATTTAACGATTTTCCATAACTAGGGTAGGCTACGTTACATTCATAGAAAGTGTCCCCAAACACTAATATAGTTCCAATAATTTGAAAATATGGTTCATCTACAATTGTCCTATTGTAACCCTTGGTTGATTTGTAGGGATGGAAGATCTACACTAAAAGATAGTATGGGATTGTGTTCTTTTAAAATGTACTAGTCTGGATGTTATAGTACAACTATCCCTGATGGTTACGATAGAAGATGGGGTATTTCAGGGAAAGAGAACCCATATCGGTAGAGTAGTGCAACCGAGGCAACATAGATGGATTTACAAGGAATATGGACAAGATAGTTACATGAAATTCATCCCATTATTATTGATAGTGAGGCTATGTCCTTGATGGATAGAAGAACTATTCATATAACTTCAAAGCATGCATGAAATTTATTTGATACATGAGTCAAAATTTATTTTATATGTATAGAATACTCATGAATGGATGGAGTCTGGTATTGGAGTTTGTTAGTAGGGTTATGACTACCAACACACTATTTATACTGTGGTTGAGGAACATATATTAATGCATATCGTGACACCTCTAGGTTGGTGAGTAATGTTTAATTTGGGATAAGTACAGACATGACATCTTTGGTTTGAATTGATTTTCCTTATGGACATGTCGGTATCATACCAATCCCATATTCATTGTTATCAATGAAGAGTAACCATTACATATACCATGGGTAAAAATTATATTCATTATATAGAATAAGATATCTAGGACAGATTTATGGGGAATGTTCATAAACAATTGGGAGAAAACACAATAGAGGATTCATGGATTCAATTGTATAATAGGGGAATGATGCATAGTATATTTCCACTCAATGTGGATCAATTTATATATGTGCTTCCTAAATACATCTCAGTGGATCCACTGGATAGGTATGTTGAGTTCATAATTCATCTCAATCCAAGAGTTGAGATTGTTTTTATTCCACCTTATAAATCAGAACCAACATAGATTTGGAGATTAAAGACTCAGCTAGACGAAATGATTGATTTAGAATTTATACATGTGAGTAAGTCACGCTAGGGTTATCTAGTTTTTTACTGTGAAGACAGATATGAAATTTCACTATCTATCTATTGAAGATTGTAGAACTAGATTATAGTTAAGAACTAGTAACCTATTATGTGAATATATTAACTATTATATCTTTTGATAGGATGTTATGTATTCATAAAGGTTTACATGAGGTCAGGGTTTCATTTGTTTAGAGTTATAATGTCAGATATACCATATATGCCATTAAGAAATGACTATGGCTATAAGTGATTATCATGATATTGTTCAGTCTTAATGAATGTTTTGGCTCTGTTTATGGCCTTAATGAACTGAATCTTTCACCCTTTTTAATATCATATTGTGGTAGTTATTGTGGAAGACATAATGACATACTCCAATACTAATTATGTTACATCCCAACTTCTTTATATCATCTTGAGTGCACTGAGATATCATAGGAATTAATCCAATATATATAAGGGTAGTTTCTTGATCAAAAAGGTATATTTCATGGGACACATCATATCAGAGGAAGGTGTGTCAGTGGATCCAGAGATTGTTCAGGTAATTGTATCTTTATGGAAATACAAGATTTTTCATTTGAATATTTTGGGTTTGGCGTGTTTTATGTGATATTATATAAGGAATTCCCCATTTTTCCTCACTAATTTTCAGATTTACCAAGAAGGGGATGGTGATTTAATGGTATATATAATGTTAATAAGAATTTCCATATTTGAAGATAAATTTTACTAGACCACCAATTTTGATCCTATCCGATCCGGATGATGATTATAGATTATTATGTGATGTTCATGGGATTATACATGGGGTAGTGTTGATCGAGAGTGATTGAGTAAGGGTATATTGATCACAAAATTTGAGTATTGATTAATCAATTAACCTAAAAATGAGCTTGAGTTGGTAGATTATGCCTTAATTTGTTGGTGGAAATACATGTAGTGTAAAATTTCCATTGTGCATATAGAACAAAAAATCATAAAGTATATATTTTATTGGTGAGAAATGTATATAAAAAATAAGAGGTGGTTTTAGTATATGTAGTCTTTTTTACATTGAGAAAGCCTATATGCATGGGAATGAAAATAGTGTTGGATATCTATTAAGCTAGATGGCACAGATTCAGGTAGTGCACGATTCCAATTCTAAGTGGAGGATGATGGTATTTTCATTGAGTGCCTTGTGGATGCTTAATAGTAGTGATAATGGATTACCCTTTAATACATATCTATTGAGTCAAAAATTATGATTTAGATCAATGAAAGTTAGTATCAGGATTTAGATGGGTTAGTCTAGAGGGAAACCCATTAACATGGTGATCCACCTCCTAATTGAACCGTCGATAACAAATCATTATCTATGTATGGGAGAGTGTTCAATTTCCTACTTTTATGCTTGATTATATGATTCATGAGTTTCATTCATTAATGTGTGAAGAACATATTAGTTTAAATAAAATGTAATTTGACTTATGTCAAAAGAATTGGTTTACCAGAATCAAAAAAGAGATTGTATGTTTCATGAAATGAAGATACACAGATAAATAGGTGAAGGAAGAGTAGTAGATACTTGGTCGCCTATTACAGTTTTTCCACATTCTAGATTTTAATTGGAAGAATGTTAGCAAGGGATTCTTGGCAGGTCATCCAAGGATGCTTCTGATGAATGAAACTGTATGTGTGATTATGGACTAGTTAATGAATGTATCCCATTTATTTTATATTTTGGAAACTAACTATTTTGTTAGTTTAAGGATACGAGCATTTGGTATATAATCAGTTTTGAAGGAATTCCATAAATAATTGATTCAGATATTGATTCTCATTTTACATCATGCTTTAGAAAATTAATGTATAACTAACTGGGTACCCATGTGATTCTGAGTACAAATTTTTCCCTATATACAAAGGAGAATTCATAGTGTAGAATTTAGGTACATGAGAATATTCTACAACAATAAATCATACACACTGGGTTATCTTTGGAGAACTACTCATCAAATGTTGATTTTAAATACAACAATGCTTATCTAGTGAAAATTCAAATCACAACATAAGGAACTCTATAGTAGTACTTGTAGGTCACCCTTAAGTTGGATAGCGAGTTATAATTTTGAGTAGTTGTGACCTAGGGTTATGTAAGAGGCCTAAAAATGGTATATATAATTAAAATATGTCTGGAAATAAGAATGTGTAGAAAAAATATTTTTGATCGACATCTCCAGACTCTTTAATTTATAGTGTGTGATCTTATATTGAATCCATTGTTTTATAAATTGGGTCACCATAGGATTTGGAGGTAGGGAAGGTTGATAACTATGTTTGTTGGATAAGATGAGAATTTGGAGAGGGTCAGACCTGTGGTGTATCAATTACCTATTCCATAAGGGTTTTGTGCTATGAACAATGACATTTATGTGGCATATCGTCTGAATTATCACCTTGTATATTATCTTGTGTTCAATAGTGATAATTATGAGTTATAGGATGATTCTACCATTTAGGAGCATCAAATTTCTATTGTGGGTCACACATAGGATGTTTTTAATGGAAGGAAGATGCATTTGGTCTGATTATTGTGATGGAATAGTAGTTTACAGTATGAAACATGGGATTAAGGTGTAGATATTTAGGCGTAGTGGATGATCATTTCAACCATTAATGACAATCGATTCTTCAGAGTAAATATCAAAGATGAGTTTTTATAAGGTGGGGAGATTATAATATCTTGACTGATCAATAGGCTTTTGTGATTTTTAAAGGTTTTATTGAACATTTTATTAACTTAAATTTATGGGGTATTACATTGGGATTGTTTCTAATGAATATATATAATATTGAAAGACTAATTTGTTGTCTATAGTTCTCACAAGGTTCATGAAAACATTGTAGATGTCACGACCCGTCTTCAGGACCCGTGCTGTGACTACCCCAAGCCTGCCTCCCATAGGCCAGGGGCTGATGACTAGCTCCAAGGTATAAATCCCGACAAAAGGGGAAGGCATTTCCTTTATAAAGTAAACAAACACCACAGAGTAAGCAAGCAGAAGTAAACAGTAAGTAAAACTGGGTACAAAAGTAGTGCGGAATAGTAAGTGGGCCAGACTACAAACCCAAATTGAAAGTAAAGTACAACTGGAATGAAAGTACAACAACTAAAAGTAAAGCAACAATGTCGAGCCGTCCACTGGAAGTCCCACCTGAAGGGTGGGTACAGATAGCCTCCTCAGCTCCTCGGGTCTAGCCATCCGCACCGTGTACATCCCACCCATCGGTCCACCTCTAGGTACCGACTTGCTCCATAAGCCTCAACCACGATAAGTGCTGTCTGTCGTCTGCATCCAACACAACGTAGTGCGAGCATAACCCGTGCAGGGGTGAGTATACGCTACTCAGTAGGGACCCCGAGACCCCCGATGGTCTCCCAGAATCCACAAAGGATAATCCACAAAGGAAAGATACAATCACGAAGTAACAACCCACAATGCTTAGGTTTATGCCCATACATATACCCAAGTCATCAATTCTCGTTCGGATCAAACATCTGAGCCCAAGTTCGATCACGTCCATAAGGAGTACAACCCAATCCACATAGGATAACACAACCCAATCCACATAGGAAAGAAAGTCAATCATATCGAAGATATTGATTGAAGTCAAGACTCAGCTCACACAGGTATACTTCTTCGGTGATAGAGATGATCAGATATAGCCACTGATTCATCTAAGCTGGGACCCACGTAGGATACTAAACCAACCAAGCTGTCGAACCCACATAGGATTTTAGTGTAGTCTTCATTGTCGTCGAACCCACGGAGGATTTCAGTACGATCTTCATCACTGACGAACCCACATAGGATTTCAGTGCAGTCTTCATCACCGTCGAACCCACATAGGATTTTAGTACGGTCTTCAGCGCTGCCGAACCAACATAGGATTTCAGAGTAGTCTTCATCGCCACTGAACCCACGGAGGATTTCAGTACGGTCTTCATCGCTGCCGAACCCACATAGGATTTCAGTGTAGTCTTCATCACCGCCGAACCCACAGAGGATTTCAGTATGGTCTTCATTGCTACCGAACACACATAGGATTTCAGTGCAGTCGCCACAGTCGCAGTCGCAACCAGCTCTAGGGTTCCCGCACACAAAATGCTTGTTTCCAGGAGGTTCCGCTCCATGAACCAAGGGGGTCGATACATCAACTAACATGTAGTCCAGAGTTGATGTATCTCAAAGTTCTTTCTTGACTAGAGGAACTCAACGTGACAGACAGTGCATCAATCGGACGCCCGGTCTGAGAGTTATTGACTTTTTCGTTCCATGGGCCCAATTGTTTTTTAAGTCAAATTTAACATGACTACAATCCAAATGCGTCCAAACCTCGATCAGAGTAAGCCAAAAGGCCCGTCTCACTATGTGGAATCCAACAAAGTCGACGGCACGTCAATCAGACGTCCAGAGCTCAAGTTAAAAGCGTTTCCGCTCCGAGGGCCCGGTCGGTTTCGTGTTCGAACAAACCCGACTGTACCCAAAGATCAACAAAACCTTAAGTGTAATATACCTAAACGACCATCTCAATCCAAGGATCGCTACACAACTGACGGTGCATCTATCGGAGGTCCGTAGCCCATGTTATGGGCAAAATACCGAAAGTGGTCCGAAAGTGGGGGGGTATGGGCCCGGTCCGACCCGACCCACCCCCCTCCCCCCTGGGTTGGCCGGAACCGGGTAGACCCAACCTGGGTCCAGGTCTGGCCAGGTTGCGCGGCCCAGCCCGGCTGGGCGTGGCCCGGTCCAGTCCGCACAACCCGGCCTGGCCCGGCCGGGTGGCTCGCTGGCTCGGCCAGCGGCCAAGCATGGGGGGACGTGGTCCCCCCTTCCCTCGCTTGTGGACGAGGTGAGCGCCGCATCATCCCTAGATCCCGCGCGGCCACGGGATCTGGTCACCCCACTGCCGCCGCGGCTTGAGCCGTGGCGGCTCCTGCCGGCGGCGTGCCGACAACGCCTTCCAGGGACCACCGGACGCGCTCCGGTGGTCCGTTTTGCCCGCCGTCTGCGCCTACGGCTCTCCCGAGACCCATGGATTACTGCAAAGGGTTCAAAATGCCTTTGCGGCCCACTTCATTGTCGCCCGTTGATCCGCACACCAGGAACAAAGAATCGGTGGGTTCGGACTTGTTCGTTGGTCCGCACCCACCGCGTTAGTGGTTCAAACGAATTCAACAATTTAAACACATGTCAAGGATTTAATCCACATAAAATAAATTAAACCAAACCCCCTACCTCAAGGCATCGTTGAACGAAGGTTCGTCACGGGAGAAAGGATTTCGTGGAAGAAGGCTCTGTAAGCGGCGTCGACGTCGCGGGGAAGAGGATCGTCGGCGTCGCGTCTTCGATCTTCGAGGAACTAGCGTTCTTCGTCATCTTCCATCGGAGGCCAGCGTTCTTTGTCATTCTTCAAGTTCTCCAATGAAGAAGATGAAGATTCGAAGGCTTTGAGAAAATCCTCTCCAAATCCTTCTCGCACAATGAAACAACATAATAAAATAAGGTGTTGCCTTATTTTATTTCACATGCCAACTATTTTGGAAATTAAAAAAAAAATTCAGATCACGATTTAATTATCGAGCGTTGACCAATTAATGAGGTGTTTAATAATTCAATTAAACGCAAGAGTTGACTTGGCATTTAAGAGGGGGTGCGGGTGAGTTACCATATTAAATGCATGTGGGAGGTAAAAAGGAATAAAGGGGGTGGGGCTCGTGTGGGCCCCACCTCACTAATATCCTACATAGGAGTTAGGATATCAGTGGGTCCCACTCCAACCACCATGCCTAGGTTAACACTACTTAGAATAAAAATAAAATCTCTTGCACAATATTTTATTTTATTTTTTAATTAACCCAATTTATTAAAAACCTCACCTGAGAAAACGTAACTCTAGAAATGGCGTTGATAAGAAATTACCGGCGCTGCGATTCCATCGGTGCCCTCAGAATTCTATTCTGAGCACTGGTTCAAAAGTTAGGAAAACTCGCTCGTTCGTTTACTGAACGTACCTGAGCCAAACTTTGGAAATTGATTCCGGGCACACCGGGCCTCGGAATCAGCTGCCGTCAGAAACTGGGTTCTTATAAAATCCCAAATAAAATTAAGAAAAAAAATTTCCCTTGAATTTTATGGGTCTTTACATTACTCCCACCTCAGGTATTTACGTCCCCGTAAAGATACATAACAAACTAGGGGAACAAATGTGGGTACTGAGCACACATCTAAGCATACCGCTCCCAAGTGCTCTCCTGGAGGTTCTCGTGATTCCATCTGATGCGCACTAGAGGAATCGACCACCCACGTAGGACCCGCTCCTGTCGATCCTCAATCTCCACCGGGACCTCCGCAAAGGTCTCCCCATCACTAATGTCCAACTCCCAATGGTTGATGATATGCGTTGAGACATGCACATATCTCCTCAGCTGGGATACATGGAAGACGTCATGCACCCAGTGCAATTGAGGTGGTAGAGCCAGGTGATAAGCCACCTCGCCTATCCTACTGAAGACCTGGAATGGTCCGATGAAGCGCGGAGATAACTTGCCGCCTCGACCAAATCTATGTAATCCACATTGAGGTGAGACCCACAAGAAGACGTGTTTTCCATAATCTAACTCCAGTGGCCTTCGCCTCCTGTCAGCATAAGACTTCTTCTGGCTTTGAACTGTCCTCATCCGCTCCTAGATGACCTAGACCTTCTCTGTCGTGGCCTGTACCATCTCTGGCCCCACAAGTGCTGACTCCCTAGGGTCTGTTCAGCATAGAGGTGATCTTCAAGGTTGGCCGTACAAAGCCTCGTATGGTTCCATCCCGATGGTGGAGTGGTAGCTATTGTTATACGTGAACTCCACCAAGGTTAGGTGGTCCTCCTAGCTATGACCAAAGCAGAGGACACATGTGCGGAGCATTTCCTCGATAGTCTAAATGGTCCTATCTATCTAACCATCCGTTTGAGGGTGAAAGGAGGTGCTCAGACGTAGCTGCATCCAGAATGCCTCCTGCAACCCCTTCCAAAGCCGGGAAGTAAAGCGAGAATCTCGATAGGAGACGATAGATGATGGCACACCATGAAGCCATACAATCTCCTGAACTTAGAGACGTCCCAAGATCTCTACTGATCCCTGCTCTCTGATGGGTAACAAGTGAGCCGACTTGGTGAGTCGGTCGACAATCACCCAAATGGAGTCGTGACCTCTGGAAGTATGTGGAAGTCCAGTCACAAAATCCATAGATATCCCATCCCACTTACACTCCGAGACCTCGAAGGGATGTACCAAGACTACTGGTACCTGGTTCTCTACCTTCACCTATTGGTAGGTGAGGCATCGAGAAATGGACTCTGCCACAACCTTCTTCATACCCAACCACCAGTGCTGTCGTCTGAGATCCTCGTACATCTTCGCCACTCCAGGACGTACCGCTAAAGGGGAAGTGTGAAACTCACTCAACACCTCCTCCTGTGAAGCAATTGGTACCATGGTACGTCCTCTGAAAAGGAGGTCGTGCTCTCCTATAATAAATAATCCATTAGGTGCCTGTCCTGAGGATATCTGCGCACACTGTGTCTCACAGTCAGCATCCCCACGTTGTGCGTCTCTGACCCACTGGAGTAGTGGAGGATTGAATGTGAGAGACTGAAGAAAGGCTGCACTATCTCTTTCCACGAAGGATATCTGCAAAGCGGCTAGCTGCTCCGTTGCCTCCCAGAGTAGCTGGATTCCCATCCTCCTTATGAGAGAATCGTCTACTACGTTCCCCTTTCCTGGAGTATAAACTATCTCAAAGTCATTGTCATGGAGGAACTCAAGCCATCACCGCTATCTCAGATTCAGGTCCTTCTGCGAGAAGATGTACCTGAGACTCTGGTGGTCAGAGTAGAATGTAAAGCACTCGTCCATCAGATAGTGTCGTCACATCTTCAGAGCGAAGACCACTACTTCTAAATTTAGGTCATGGGTAGCGTAGTTATTCTCATGCTGCCTCAAATGACGAGATCCATAAGCGATCACAACCCGCTCCTGCATCAGGACACTTCCGTGTCCGGTTCTTGATGCATCGTAGTAGACTACGTACCCTACTCCCTCATCTGGTAGCCTCAAGATAGGTGCGCTGGTCAATATCTGTCTCAGCTCCTAGAAGCTCTAATGACATTTGTCTGACCACACGAAGGGTTTCCCCTTCTTCGTCAAAGCTGAGAGTGGTCCTGCAACTCTGGAGAAGTCTGGAACAAACCTCCGGCAGTACCCAGCTAGCCCCAAGAAACTCCGCACCTCCGTCACGCTCCTGGGTGGCTACTAAGCTAGCACTGCCTCGATCTTCGCATGATCTACCGAAACTCCCTCCTCAGAGATGAAATGTCCCAAGAAGTGGACCTCACGTAACCAAAACTGAAACTTCGAGAGATTTCCATAAAGATGGTACACTCGGAGTGTGTCTAGTACAAACCGTAAGTGGTAGGCGTGCTCCTCCTCAGTGGTCGAGTATATCAATATTTCTTCGATGAAGACCAAGAAAAATCGATTATGGTATGGCTGAAAGATCCTATTAATGAGACTCATGAACACTGTTGGAGCATTGGTTACACCGAAAGGCATAACCGAGAACTCATAGTGGCCATACCGACATCTGAAGGCCATTTTCTGCACATCCTCATCTCGAACTCTTAGAAGATGATAGCCTGATATAAGGTCTATCTTTGAGAACCATCGTGCTCCCTTGAGCTGATCGAAGAGGTCGTCAATCCTCGGTAGTGGATACTTGTTCCTCACGGTCATCTGGTTTAGGCGACGATAGTTCACACAAAGTCGCAAGCTCCCGTACACCTTCTTGGCGAACAATATTGGGGAATCCCAGGGTGAAACACTGGGTCGGATGAATCCCTTTCCCGACAAGTCCTCCATATTTACCCGTAGCCCTTGAAGCTCAGCGGGAGCCATCCGATATGCTGGAGTGGATATTGGGACTGTCCCGGGGTATAGGTCAATATAAAAGTCTACCTCTCTGCAAGGAAGTAGTCCTCGAACGTTTTCAGGGAAAACGTCCGTATACTGATCCACCACTATAGGAAAACTAGGACTTTGCAAGTCAAATGCTCCTAGGATGAGGCTAGACAACTGATGAGTGATGGGATATCCTCTCCTCTACGTGAGTCCATCCTCTGCTGCAAAGGATCCCTTCTCACCGATGAAGGTGTACCTGCTCCAATTGGTGTGAACACACTGCACCTTGCACCTAATACAGTCGATATGAGCATGGACTGTAGATAACCAATCCATTCCCATGATGACGTCGTAAGGCCTCGACATCGCTACAAGAATATCCCAGACGAAGCTCTCACCTCATAGATTATGCTCACACTGCCGGCACCAGTGCGTAATCGTCGAGTCTCCTCCCGTAAGAGTCTCTAGCCGTAAGGATCGAGCCAACAGCTCCGTCGGAATCTCCGAGCTTCGAACAAGGGAAGCGGCAATAATGGAATGACTCGCTTCTATGTCTATAAGAACTACATCAAGGGTGGAGTAGAAATAGATAGTACCTCGAATCATCTCTGGCGTGCCGTGGTCGTAGGCCTCCGCTGCCTGAAACTGAGCCTGTCTCTGCCTGCCAGCTCCCTGTGGTCGGGGTGGACCTCCTGGTGGTGGTGGTGGTAAAGCCTCAAAGCGTCGCCCACCACCTATTTCTCGGATAGCTCCCCTGCCTCGTCCACCTTCTCTCGGCGGACCGCCACGGTCTACCCTCTACCTCTGCCTCAGTGGCCCCTCAACCGTATGCTGCTCCTCTGCATGGAGGGTCGGGCAGTTACGAGCCATGTGGACCTGCCCGCCGCATGCGTAGCACTGCCTGCTCCTCGGAAGGCTGGCTCTGCACCCTGTGCCCCGCACCTCTGAGCTAGTGTCCTGAGGTTGTCTTCCTAATGGTCCGGTCTACCTATACTCTTGTGACATCCGTCGACTTACATCTATAGATGAATCTACTACGTTCCTCCCTGCGGAAGGTCTCGCTGCTTGTGTAGGCTCGGCAAGAATGCTCTCTATGGGAAGAGCTCGCTCCAGTACTTCTGCCTGTGTCGGAATGATGAGGGAGATCATACATGCCCTAATCTCATGCCTCAGTACCTGCTCGAAGGTCCGGGCCCGGATGAATGGGTCCCGTACCATGTCCGTCGAATAGCGCGAGAGATTGGTAAATCTCGCCAAGTACTGGGCGACCGTCATGCTGCCCTGCTGCAGCTGTAGAAGTTCATGGATGCGCACAACACGGAGGGTGGATGGGAAGAACTCCGAGCAGAAGAGGCTCTAAAAGTCCGTCCAAAGGAGTGATGTCTCGTCGTGTACCTGTAGCATCAAGCACCACCATCTGCTTGTTGCCGCGTGCAGGAGGCTCGCTGCAAGGATCACCATGAGGTCAGCTGGTGTCCCCACCGACCTGAAAACTCGCACAACCGCCTCCAGCCAATCCTCGGCTGCCTGAGGGTCTGTCTCCCCACGGAACCTGGGAGGTTGCTGATGCTGAAACTCGTGTAGTGCACTAAGGAGACATGCACTGTCAGCGGCTGGTAGCATCGGTGGCTCGGTGGGTAGTGGTACCACCGGTGCCTCCGCTGAAAAAGGGCCCTGCACCGAGGCCTCGTCGCTCGGTGGGTTGTCGGATCGCACAAAACTCGGAACCCTAGTTGGCTGCTGTCGTGGGGCCATCCTGAAAAGAAATAAGTGTCCCACGGTTAAACAGTATACCTAGTGAGCTAACACAAAGTAATCACAAAGAAAACTTTTGAAACACACATGCAATCAATGATTTCGTGCATTGAGTCGGAAATCAGATGTCCGGGTCCTGGTGTACGGATACGTCGGCCGCCGCACCAACACTGGACTCCCTGGACTGATAACTATACTCAATACCCTTAACACTATTGCTTCACAAAGAAGAAAGATCATAGTCCTAAGTTCTGCGGTAGAACCGAACGCCTATGATACCAATTTGTCACGACCCATCCTCGAGACTCGTGCCTTGACTACCCCAAGCCCGCCTCCCATAGGCCAGGGGCTGGCGAATAGCACCAAGGCATAAATCCTGAAAAAATGGGACGAAATTTCCTTTATAAAGTAAACAAACACCACAGACTAAGAAAACAAAAGTAAAAACTATGTAAAACTAGGTACAAAAGAAGTGCAGAATAATAAGTGGGCTAGAATACGAACCCAAACTGAATGTAAAGTACAAATGGAAAGAAAGTACAACAACTGAAAGTAAAGAAGCAATGTTGAGCCATCCACTGGAAGTCCCACATGAAGGGTGGGTACAGATAGCCTCCTCAGCTCCTCGGGTCTAGCCGTCCGCTCTGTGTACGTCCCGCCCAGTGGTCCACCTGCATGTACCTACTTGCTCCACAAGCCTCAACCACGATCTGCGCTGTCCGTCGTCTGCATCCAACACAATGTAGTGCAGGCATAACCCATGTAGGGGTGAGTATATGCTAATCAGTAGGGACCCTAAGACACCTGAAGGTCACCAAAAATCCACAAATAATAATCCACAAAGGAAAGATACAATCACGAAGTAACAACCCACACTACATTGGTATATGCCCATACATATAACTAAGTCATCAATTCCCATTCGGCTCCAATATCCGAGCCCATGTTCGATCACTTCCACAAGGAGTACAACCCAATCCACACAGGATAACACAACCCAGTCCACATAGGAAAGAAAGTCAATCATATCAAAGATTTTGATTGATGTCAAGACTCACCTCACACATGTATACTTCTTTGGTGATAGAGATGATCAGATATAGCCACTGATTCATCTATGCGGGGACCCACATAGGATACTAAACCAGCCAAGCTGCCGAACCCACATAGGATTTCACTGCAGTCTTCATTGCCGTCGAACCCACAGAGGATTTCAGTACGGTCATCATCACTGCTGAACCCACATAGGATCTCAGTGTAGTCTTCATCATCGTTGAACCCACATAGGATTTCAGTACGGTCTTCATCGCTGCTGAACCCACATAGGATTTCAGTGCAGTCTTCATCACCACCGAACCCATGGAGGATTGCAGTACAGTCTTTATCGCTGCCAAACCCACATAAGGTTTCAGTGCATTCTTCATCACCGCCGAACCCATGGAGGATTTCAGCATGGTCTTCATCACTGCCGAACCCACATAGGATTTCAGTGCAGTCTCCATAGTCGTAGTCACAGCCAGCTCTAGGGTTCCCGCACACAACATGCTCATTTCTGGGAGGCGCCAGTCCACGAGCCAAAGGGGTAGATACATCAACTGACACGTAGTCCAGATTTGATGTATCTCAATGTTCTGTCTCGACAAGAGGAACTCAACGTGACAGACGGCGCGTCAATCAGACGCCCGGTCTGAGAGTTATTGACTTTTTCGTTCTAGGGGCCCGGTTGGTTTTTATGTCAAATCCAACCCGACCGCACTCCAACTGAATCCAAACCTCGATCGGAGTAAGAAAAAAGGTCCGTCTCACTAATAGGAATCCAACAAAGTCGACGGCACGTCAATCGGACGTCCGGAGCTCAAGTTATAAGCGTTTCCGCTCCAAGGGCCCGATTGGTTTCGTGTTAGAATGAATCCGGCCATACCTAAAGTTCTACGAAACCTTGAGTGTAATATAAATAAATTACCCTCTCGATCCAAGGATCGCTACGCAACTGACAGTGCGTCGATCGGAGGTCCGTAGCCCATGTTATTGGCAAAAGATCGAAAGTGGTCCGAAAGTGGGGGGTCTGGGCCCGATCTGACCCGACCCACCCCCCCCCCCCGGGTCAGCCCGAACTGGGTCGACCCGACCCGGGTCTGGGTCCGGCCCGACTGGGAGCAGCCCGGTCCGGTCCGCGCAACCTGGCCCGGTTCGGTCCGCGCAACCCGACCCGGCTCGGCCGGGTTGTTCGCTGGCTCGGCCAGCGGCCGAGCATGGGGGGACGCGGTCCCCCCCTTCCTTCGCCAGCGGACACGGCGAGCACCGTGTCTGCCCCAGATCCTGCGCGGCCGCAGGATCCGGTCACCCCACTGCCACCGCGGTGGCTACTTCTGGTGGCGCGCTGGGGTGCCGCCGCCTCCGGCCGGCCGCACGGTGCTGGCCGCCACATTCGGCAGCCGGCGCCACTGCGCCGGCGGGGTGCGCCGACATCGCCTTCCGCGGACCACCGGATGCGCTTCAGTGGTCTGTTTTTCCCGCCGTCTGTGCTTGCAGCTCTCCCGGGACCCGTGGATTACTATGAAGGGTTCAAAACGCCATTTTGGCCTGCTTCGTCGTCGCCCGTCAATCCGCACACTAAGAACAGAGAATCGGTGGGTTCAGACTTGTTTGTTGGTCCGCACCCACCGCGTTAGTGGTTCAAACGACATCAACAATTTAAACACATGACGAGGATTTAATCCACATAAAATAAATTAAACCAAACCCCCTACCTCAAGGCGTCGTCGAACGAAGGTTCATCGCGAGAGAAAGGACGTCGTGGAAAAAGGCTCCGTAAGCGTCGTCAGCGTCGCGGTACATGACGTCGCAGGGAATAGGATCATCGGCATCGCGGTACACGGCGTCGTGTCGTCGATCTCCAGGGAACTAGCGTTCTTCTTCGTCTTTCGTCGGAGGCCAGCGTTCTTCTTCGTTCTTTGCGTTCTCCAACGAAGAAGATGAAGATTCAAAGGCTTTGAGCAAATCCTCTCCAAATCCTTCTCGCACAACGAAACAACATAATAAAATAAGGCCTTGCCTTATTTTATTCACATGCCAACTGTTTTTGAAATTCAAAAAAAATCAGATCTCAATTTAATTATAGAGAGTTGACCAATTAATGATGCTTTTAATAATTCAATTAAACGCGAGAGTTGACTTGGAATTTAAGAGGGGGTGCGGGTGAGTTACAATATTAAATGCAAGTGGGAGGTAAAAAGGAATAAAGGGGGTGGGGATCATGTGGGCCCCACCTCACTAATATCCTACCTAGGAGTTATGATATCAGTGGGTCCCACTCCAACCACCATGCCTAGGTTAACATTACATAGAATATAAATACAATCTATTGCACAATATTTTATTTTATTCTTTAGTTAAGCCAATTTATTAAAAACTTAACTCGAGAAAACGCAACTCCGAAAAAGGTGTTCTTAAGCAATTACCGGTGCTGTGATTCCATCGGTGCCCTCATAATTCAATTCCAAGCAACAGTTCAAAATTTAGGAAAACCCGCTCATTCGATCACTAAATGTACCCGAGCCAAACTTCGGGAATAGATTCCGGGCACACCGGGCCTCGGAATCATGTGCCATAAGAAACCACGTTCTTGTAAAATCCCATAGAAAATTAAGAAAAAAATTTTCCTTGAATTTTACAGATCTTTATAGCAGTATTCACCAGAAGATTTTATCCTCCATCATTTAGGCATGATAGGGGTGCCCGGTTTGACCCAACCATTCGTAAACCCTTCCAAAACCATGAACACTTAGACAAAGGTTGATTTTAGGGATATTTCATGGTTCTCCATACCATGAAAAAACCAAGGAGTAACCATTCTTCCAACACATTTTAGGAAAATGTTTAGGGTTCACTAGTATTTAGACACTATGGATCATCTAGGATAAAGTGCATGTGGGATTTTAACCCCTTGAAAATTAGACTAATATTTTCTGAACCCTCGGTTTATGTACCCAACCTCCCCAAATCGACCTAATATGATTTGCATTTCTATTAGAGGCTCCTGTGAGGATTCCTAGGCTCACTGAACAACTTATGGTTTGAATCAATTATTTTATGGATGAAATCATATCCTTTATAGTATCTAATTTCTTCTACATTTATATTCCTATCTCTCCCATAATTTTCCACATTTTAGTTGGTTTAATTCTTCTATTTTTTATTTTTTATATACCTCTTAATTGATTTCATTTAAGGGTATCATGATCCTTGGATTTTATCCTTGATCTCCCATTTCATGGTGATTTCTATCATTCTACATCAAATTGAGGGAAACAGTTTGGTGGTAATTCCTTGATGATCATGATATTGGTGGTTTAATTTTTAATTCCCATATTCTTAATCCGGATATAATGTTGTTATTTTTTTCAATACATTTTCGAATTGGGAAAATTAAATTTTTTAATTTGAAATAACGAATTTAGTGTAATTTGACTTTGAAGGCCTAAGCGAATCTCATTAGACCCATTATATAATGGTGATGAGCCTTAATGTAAAACCAATGTGGAGTTGAGAGACACTTGAAATGATTTCTTATGAATTTTAATAATTGAAATAATGTGTCATTGGAATGGAATGAAATAATTTTTTCATGGATTGAAATGGGATAAAAAGGTTTTATTGGAATAACCATTAGAGAATAATGAGTTGTGATTAATTTATTATATATGTAATATTGGTGATTTGTTCAGTAATCGACCATGGTTGTGGTTGATGAATGGAACAGTTCCCTATAATTTGAATGATTGATGATGAGGTTAAATATGACAATAATTCATATATATGTTATTTATGAATGATTGATCAATGAGTTGTGGGTCAGGGACTGATGTTCTAAATAAATATGGGGTACCAGAATGATGATATAGGCTATTGATGCATGAATGTGAACAATGAGATATGGGTCATGGAATGATTCTCAAAATACCCATGGGGTGAATGACTGCTTCTCTAGGACCCTGAGATATTAGAACAAGATAGATATACCATGTTCCTATGATATGGGTACCTTGAGAGTGATTCTCCAAGGTACCAGAAATGGAATTGGAATTAAATGAATAATTAGTTCCAATAATATAATGAATTTTGTAATCCCTAGAGTATGTGGTTCAGACAACGACACGATATGAAGATGGAATGATTGGTTTGAATGTCACCATAATTCTAGGGCCCCATGTATTTGATTAAAGAGTAGTAAATGCGTTTTTAATTTTTTTTATCTTTGGTCTTTAAAAAATTATATACACTAATATAGGTTGAATTTTTATTTAAAAACCATAAGTGGTGGCCTAATGAGTGTTAATCACACCATACATGGCCCACTTGAGTTTTACTTCCATAAATTTCATATTTGTAAGATGGGATATGAGAAAGATCCATATGATAGATGGATGAGTTTTGATTCATGGTGGAGAATTCATGAGGGGAATAAAAATTAGGTTGGGACCTAATTGGGAAATAACAATGTGTCTTTATTTTTGGATTTTCATTAGGCACTTGACACTTTTAGGGAATGACATAGGTACTCCTTGGGTTCATGGACATTTTCCTGGTTTTGAATGTACTCATGTGTTGTTTGGAGAGTTATTTATTATTATACAATCTCAGTTATGTTTCAAATTGATTTCCTCTTTTTTTCCACATTGATAAAGTGTTTACTGTCTTCCCTCATTTCATATTAGACCCTTTTTACTACTGGGAAGCCTCTAGAATGTATTGTGGCATGCTTGAGATTATGTGGAGAACTGACTTAAGGCATTGATATATAGCACCTGATTTGGGTCATTATAGTGGAAAATTGACTCAGTGAGTCTTTGAAGATATAGAGAAGGAAAAGAGACTGGCATGTGAAACATGTGGTTTTAATGGATTTTTCAAATTAAATTGTTTCTTATTTCAGATAATAAATTTATTTTTAAACATGAGGACACAATACCCTCTAGTGGAGAAGATAAGCTAAAGTGGTATTTGGGATATATAAGAAAATATTTCTATATTTAAGGATTGATGATGTGTAAAAATTGTTCCCTTTAAAAAGTTGGGGAAATTATAGAAGTGAATCACCTTGTTTGTAGTAGGATTCATGGAAATACCCTTTTTCATTTGAATGCACCTTTTTATTTAAATGAAAATACAGTGAAGAATAAGATATCGTTAAGGGGGATGTGATATGTGTACAAGATGTTTCTATGGGTGCATTGAATAAGAAATAGAAATAGTATATTGTTTATTAATATTAAAATACAAAAGTGAAAATTGTCATAAATCCCATAGTATTGATGATTTTTTTTTAAAAAATTAACATTTTCAGTGTCATTGATAATTAATTGGTTCATGTTTTTTTCCATGATGTGATGATAAAAATAATTGGGATAAATGGTTATTACTAAGGGCATTATTAACAATACATTTTAATGATATCCAAAGAGATTAGGCGATTCTTGGAGAAATTTTTTGAGATACTACCTTATGTTTATGGAAGAGATTACTTGATAAAAATGGAACAATTATTAGTTAATGGAATTAGAATAGGAAACGGAAACAATTAGGCCATCTAATAATGGCCAAATGAACTAGTTCAAACCTATACATGTTGGTGGAGGCTAGAACATGTGAGAGAACCAAAATTAATTTCAAGAAATGGTATAACATTATTGGATATATTAGGTGAGTTGGAAAATGAAAACTTAATGTTGAGTTCGCAAGGGAGAAGTGGTCCACGTCACAGTGTAACACCAAGGAAGATGATGATAGTGGACCTCATTACACAGTTCTAATGATTCTGGGAAATATAAATCTCTATTAAGAAAAGATTAGAAGCTGTAATGTCTGATGTCGGGCTTAGAAAAAGTAAGTAATATTCAAAAATTCAAAAATATATGTATAATAACATAATCTTATAATAAAATGAAGCAGAGCAATCAAATCATATTCAGTCATCATCTTTATCTTCTCACCTGAGGGTTCCTCCTCAACACAACATATGACATAGGAAGATTCACCATTTTACCAAACTCCCATAGAAAACTAGACAACAAAACTATAGTTTTCTCCATGCCATGGATAGTATGAGGTTAATAGAGTTAATATGAATTTGATATCTACTCCAAATGTGGGATAAACCACAATTTATTTATTACACTATAGAATTTCCAAATAAGTTGACCAATGTAAACATAACATTTATGTTATAAATATCAGACATTTTATAGTCCTAATATAGATAAGGGTAGAATAATTTTTCTATTAGATACACTTTTCTAAACAAATACATTCATGATTTAATATGCATTCCTTCATATCTCACGTAAGTGTAACAAATTGATGATATATCACTATAGAACATACTAATATGTAGACTTTGAGAATACAAGATAATGAGTGTTTTAAAATACCAAAGATAATTTTTATGCCCAATATGACATGATTGGATAAGTTTTTATTGATTTTCATTCACAATAAAATGGATTTCTATGCCATAAAAGTAAGTAGAGATTATAATTTTTTATTCATAAATTTGAAAGGTATCGATGATGTCTATAAGAATATACACCATAGAATAAAAATGGATTTCTTTATAGGAATGATACTTCTCAATGGATGTAATGGGTAGGCTATTGAAGGTTTCATGATGGAATTACTAGCCACACATTTGTGTTAAAGAATAATAAAAGGAAACTATAATGGGAACCCCTTATTGAAATTTTTGAACATGAAATGCCATATCAGGTGATTGAAATGCAATATATTTCAATTATAAAAGGTTATTAAAAAATAATTAGTCCTTTATATATGAAATAGTTTTCTCATTCATCGTTTTAGAGCATTAGGAAATACTTGTAATCGTATTACTGTTTATTGAGATACTTTCTAAATAAACATTATTCGACCAAAAATGAGCTATATTTGTAAAAGAAGGAAGTACATATGTAATTTTAACTTATCCTATGAAAATAATTTTAAAATATGTGATTAACTTATGACTTCCCAATAACTTTTCTTAAACATAAAATAAAATATTTTAATAATACATGAAATAAAATCCTGTGAAAAAATTTCTATTTATATCAATAACAAAACATTTGATATAATAAATAATTTTCCAAAAATATAAAACAAGCATATTCAGGAAATATCCTTAATATATACTTTTTAAAAAACAATTAAAAATACCTACCAATTGGAAATCCCATTTAATTCTTAATTGATGTACCCATTGAAAATTATTGTATTTCTCTTTGAAAATCACTAAATACATTTCCTTGAAAATAATAGTTTTATTATGGAATGCGATGATACATAAAAAAACCTATGAAAAAAATGAGGATAAATTTAAAATAAAAATTAAAAATATTACACTTATAGTCATAGTATTTCCTCAATAATCCTCATCACATTCAATACCAAATGTCAATTTTTTTAATTAAATCATTTTTTTTGAAAATCATACCTTTGTCAAAATAATTTTACAAAAAATCATATTAAATACATTACATGTAAGTATTTTATTTTCATTAGGAAATTAAATACATAAATATTAAACATAAAAATCTAAAAAACCCTAATTCAATAAATTTCAAAACATTCCAACAAAACATGAATCTAGAAAATTAAAAACATTTTAAACATGAATTGCATGATATTGACATACAGTGTACATGGAATTACCTATATATATATATGAAATATCTTGAAATTTAAATAGAAATTTTGTGCATAAAATGATAACTTTAATACCCTCAGGATATTTTAAGATAAATTTATTTAAATATACTATCATTAAAGATGAATTTGAAAATTGAATACATAAAATTTCTCCCACAACTATTGTATTAGAAAATAATAATATGATTATGAAATTCATATTAGAACATTAAATATGATTTAAAATATATAGAGATATATTTAAAATAATTTTACAGTAGGTTTTCAAAAATAAAATTTCCCTGACATAAATTCGTTGAAACAAAATCACAAAAAATATATATTTTCTTTAATATTGATGATTTATTGAAAACAATTCCCATTAAATTTGGGTTTTTATTAAAACAGAGTAAAAATAAAAATATAATATTCCCATACCATATTATAGTAAATAGTATTCTTCACATTGAAGTTATATTATCAGACTCACTCTCACTCTTAATCTATCATACATGAAGTTTACTACTTGAAGAACTTAGAATGTTAAGACATTATAGTTAATGAATTCTTATATAGTTGAATCTTGAATAGTGCATATATATATGTTATTAAGGTAAATTTCTCATATATATATATATTAATACAACCAGGATATAGAATTATTAGCACATTTTCTTATAGTCAATATCCTAGATCGAGGGAGATCTCAGTTTTTTAATAACAAAAATAATGAAACTTCAGTTGCTTGCTTGCTGATAAAGGTAGAAAAGATGGGGAAAACCAAAAAATTAAAAAAAATTAATATATATATATATATATAAAGTAAACCATTCTTGATGGTTCAAATATGTGTCATTTTAATAATATATATATATAACTCACGTTTTCTAATATTATAATATGAGGAGAAGTAAAATGATGAAATTTAATGATTTATAACCCTTGTAGATTATATATGGATGTAAAAATTAATGATAAAACACACACACACACCCACACACACACATATATATATATATTTATATATATATATCATTTTTTATCAGGTTACAAGACTGATTTTTCATATTGCTTCCTTAAAATAAGATAAAGTAAGCAAATGTTTTTACATTACAAAAAAAGAACATTCGGTTTGACATGATAATATTATTTTGATTAAATAAATGTTTTAATTTATATAAATGGAGAAAAAAGGGGATAACGCGACTCTGATGAGGATATAAGCTGAGTGTTATTCATCTGTGAAGTGAAACATTATTGTTTATTCAAAAGATTATGGTCCTAAGATCAGAGGAAGATGGAAATGGAGGCATGAATTTTAGATGGGATTTGAATGAATAAGTGAGTAAAATACAATAATTGGAAAAAAGAAGAATATTATATGGTTTTCTAGCTCCATATCATGTTTGAAGATGTTAGATTTGACCACATGGATTAGATTCAATTTAATAAATGGCTGTGATATCAACATCAGTTTTAAAAAAAAGTGAACATTTCCTAAATTTTTAATTAGACAATAAAAATTAAACTAGATAAGTTCCTATATATATATAAACTATTTCAATTCAAAAAATGTTTCATTGAACCATTGGATTAGAAACCAGACAAATATACACACACTCCACTCATGGACTACGCCTCCACGCCCTATCCCACCATCATCCAAGAACACTCTATAGGCATAACATCCATATAAGAGGGATCAGTTAGAAGGGTTTATGCATTCTAAGTTACTCACACCAACCACACATGGCTATCTTGTTCAAAATTCTTTCCCACAAAATTAGTGGTGAACATTTTTTTGGAAGGCTATATGTTGTCCAACATTATATATAAATATTAAATTTTTTGAAATTAAATCAAGAGATTTTTAAATACACTCTAAATAATATTTTATGAATTTTTGTTCATTATTTGTTATATCAAGTAATTTTAAATTAATTTTAATTTTAATTATATTATTGATATTATTATTTACAACCTCTTATATAAGATAAATATAATTATAAGTTATCTTTTTTTTCAATAGAAATTTAAGATCAATTACATTTACATTAATATAATCATCAATTCATACCATAATTATGTTAGTAATATATTTCATATATCAATATTAATTCCAACTATATTAATATTAAATATTATAACTAAGGATTATTAATATGATTTTTTTATATGTAAAATCAAAATTAAAATTTAATATGGACAATACATATCTTAATAGAAGATAATATGTTATTTCAAAAGTAATAATATTAAAAATATAATATATTAAAAGAGGTAAATTTTCAAAAAAATAAATTTTTAATAATCACAATTTTTATAATAACTTGTAATTCATGGAATATTTTTACATGACACATTATGAAAATAAAATATACTCTATAAAAAATATTGAGATAAAAATATATTTTATATATTTTGAATGAAAAATAGATTTAAGTATAATTATTTTATCATTAAAATAATGTTTTAAAAAATACCATCCCCTATAAAATAGTACAATATTAACATTCCATTGATTTGTATATATCACCTAAAATAAAATTAAACATATAAAAACATTGAATTTTTATATTAAAACATATTTTTTATATTTCAATTATAAAATAAGAAACTAAATTAAAACATAAAAAAATAATAATTTTCTCAAAATCCCTGGGAGTACATATAATGTAATTATTCACTTTTTATTCTTTTAGTATAATTTTAGAAATTATGATCATCCATTTCCTAAATTAGGGAAAACAAGATTGATAAAATATCTATATTCTAAAAAATCATATAGATGTTAATTTCTTAAAAACTCAAAGGTAAATATCTAATACATAAATTATACAAAAATTAATATCATATTAATATCAAAATTTTTATAATCCTTCTATCTGATAAAAATTGTGATATTATAAGACCCACACTCTTAGTTCTGGTGTTAATAAACTCTTGTATATTTTTTATGTAACTGAAAAATATACAGTTATTTTAATACATGATGATATGATTGCTATAATATTATGACGATTATTCAATACAATTCATCATATGAGATATTTATACTTGATATTGTATAATAAATCTATCCACTTTTAATTGAGCTGGATCCTTAATTAAATCTACTCACGATTTGATCTTCTAATAATCATATGAATTTATTTAGAGACAAATGGGTGAATGAAATTTAACATTAAGCATTTTTCTAACTTGGAGTAAAACCTAATTATAAATATAATGACAAAGAATTTTAAAACATTTCATTATATGTATTTCATTAAAAACAAATCTCTTAATATCAAATTCAAAACATTTTAATTAATAAATAATATTCAATAATTATAAAACTATGGGTTTCATAAAATATTCATAAGATATAATTATCAAAAACCATTAAAATTACATAAGATTTTGAAACCCAAATTAATTAAAAAAAATATAAAAACCATTCAAAATAATTGAGAATAAACATGAAAAATAAAAAATAATTTATATGAAGGTAATTTTTTATAGAATATAATGATACTTTTAAAACATTATGAAAAACATGTGGCCATAATTAATAACTGTATTAAGAAAAAACTCATTGGAGTCTGGGATCACCCCATTTCTCACCATCACATGTTTTTCCCAGGTTAAGAACATTCAAATAATACAAACCTTTTAAAGACTCTAATTATCATTATATATAAAAAATAGTATCTTAGAAACATTAAATATATATAATTTTTTAAAAAATAAAAAAAATAAATACGTTACTAATAAAGAAAATCTCAATAAAAACCACACTTATATAAATTTAAAATCATTCCAAAACTTTATGATTATTAAAAATTTAGAAATTCCTTAAAATGTATGGAATGATATTAAAATTCACAGTGTGTGGGAATACCAAAAGATATGTTAAATGTCAACAAATTTTATGGGTCCTATGTGAAAATTGTGATATCTTATAATAAAATTTGAAATTTGAAAATAAAATCAATGAATTAGATTTTCTTTGAAAAAGTTTATGAACTTTGAATAAATAATTTTCTCCCCAAATTATACTTTTTGAAAATAATAAAATTCATAGGAAATATTATTTCCAAAAGAGAGATTCAAATATAAACTAACTTATGTATAATACTTTTTTCAAGGGGTTTTAAAAAATAGTTTCCTTGACACAAAATCCTTCAGTGAAAATAAAAAAATTATGTATTTTTTTATAAGTTCAGGATTCAATAATAAATATATCCTTTATAAAATGATTTCATAAAAAAATGAAGGGTGATAAAAATTTATGATTCCGTAATTTTTTTTTCAGATCTTATTTTTCATGGTTTAATCTTATTCTCATACTTTATCTATCACTTTCACTCATTGTGGTTGTGTTCTACTTGCAACACCTAGAAATATAAGCCATCACAAGGAAAGTATTATTATATAGCAGATTCATGAGTTGTTTATATATATAATAATTAGGGGTGTTTCAAAAATTTCCATAAATGATGACATATATGATAAAAATATTCTCATGAAATGAAACTATTAGCATGTACTTATACATCCATTATCCAAGATCAAGTGAGATATCAAATTTTTAATAACTAAAAAATTTTAAATCAAGATCCTGGGTTATCAATAAATTAGCAATATATATAGTAATCTAGAAATTCTTTTATATATATTAAAAGGAAACTATTCCTGATTATTTTCGTTAGCATTGTACTTATCAAATATATATATATATATATCATTGTAGGTACTCTTATAATTAGGGAAGAAGAAAAATAATGGAGAGGTATGATTTCAAATCACTTCAGATGAAATACAGATTTAATGTTATTTGATTTAGTTATATGATTATATATATATATATATATATATATTCATTTTTATCATATTCAGCTGAGGATTCTTCATGAAGATTCCATAAAAGATAACAACAACTGCCAGAATTTTTCATATAAAAAAATATTTAATTTTTATAGGTTAGAGTTAATGTGATGAAGGGAATTTTTTTAATTAAACCACAAGGTAAATAGTGATAATGTATCATATATGAATGTATAGTCTGTGTGGTGTTCACTCAAAAATGAAACCTAACTCTTTGTTTGGTAGATCATGGGATCATTGCTAAAGGAGGACCAAAATGTTAGTATGAAATCAAGTCGGGTCATTCATTTGTAGATGAGGTAGATAATAGAGTCAGGAGAAAGAAGGAGACATTTGTGTTTTTTAGTTTGATTTAGAGTTTTAATATGATATTAGGGTTGATTATATGGCCCTAATGTGTTTGATAAAGGTCCAGGATATAAATTATTTTTTATTTTACAGTGGTTAAAAATAATAATGTTTACAATCCCACATCAATCATTTTGTGGGATGAGAAATTTTTTTTACAACAATAACTCCATTTAAAACATAGTGTTAAAAAAATATAGGATATATACTTAGAAAAACATACAAACAATCACATCATGGTTCATGCCTCTATGAATTGGCCAACCATTATCCAATTAGGAACCTTGTAACAGAAAACTCTTATCCAGTGAGTGATATGTGTACCCCATCAACCACAAATGTCGCCCATAGCAGGTCAGGTTGACCTATATTCCAAAATAATAATTTGTTCATTGGTCATTGTCTAGATCATGATTCTCTAATTTTTTATAAAACTAAATAAACATTATTAATTTACAATGACTGAATTTAAAATTCGAACTAAACAATATTTTACACATATGTAGTTATCATTTTCAGCTTATAATTATAGTGACCCTACATCCCTGTTGACTACAGTTAATGTTTGATTTATTACATTGGTACAATATATAAGGAATCACAACCTAAAGAGCCTAATAGTTTAGTAGTCTTGGAAAACAAGATATATAATTCTGTATTTAATATAATTTTAATACACAAATTACAAGATAATTTTTCTGAATAATAACATTATTGCATTTATCTTATCCTTTCATATCAAACATTGAACACTTCATGGATATCATAGAAATAAAAAATAACGAAGAACGAAAATTAATAGTAAGGGTTATGTATAATAGAGACTATGATGAATAAAATAACAATAATCAATATGGAATAAACAATATTGAAAGCGAAATATCTCAACAAAAATTCCATTAAAATAATTGACAACTATAATCAAAGTAAAGATAAATAACTAAAATAGATGAAATTTAATCCGTAAATGGACTATCAAATTACAAAATTCATAATCAATATGTAATTGTAAATAACTAAAAACACATGTCATTTAATAAATAATATGAGAATATAATTCATTGAGAGACAATATAATTTTAAAAATATAATAGATAATACTAACTAAATTCTAAATAAAGTTAATTTTTAATTATTATATATCATTGTACCTAGGAACATGATACATTATCTTTATGATATTTCATCTAGATAGATTAAAATTTTATTCATAAGAACTAATCTATATTGGAAAATCCATTTTGTCATGGATTATATCAAGAAAACTAATTCCATGTTTTGTCCTCTATATAGTTACAAAGATAATGGTTACAAATTCATTGGTATTGGTAAAATTATGTTGACACATGTGACAACCGATGCATTAAGGTGATTTCTATAAATTGATCCCAAACCATGTCATTCATTTCAAAAATATTTCTCATATATCAAATAATCAATTTAATATGTTAACAATATTCATTATCAACAAATACCTATATTGTTTAAAGGATTAATATTTATAAATATTTACCAATTAAATAATATTATACCATTTTAAATATCATATGGTTAAATGGTACAATGTTTAATAAATGATAATATCCACCAAAAATAATATGGAGATTTAGTTGTAATTTAAATTTTAATGATCACATGAATGTGAATATTTTATGGAGAATTTAATAACCAAATAATGATACAAGGAAAATAATTTCAATACTATTAGTGGTAAAAATAAGAAAAAACCATCCAGAGGAAGAGTAAGTGTGATTTCATAATATACCCATTAGTGTATGAATAAAATTATTTGTTATTTGAGGAATATAAATACCATATAAATAATTTCAAAAAAATATTGGTGAAAATTTAATTTTCCGTTTGAATATTAATTTTAGAAAACATAAAACATTTTTAAATCCATTTTCTATTATAGTCACATTTAAAAATATTTTCATTAAAATAACATAATAGACATGATAAATAAGCTTCAAAAAATGATGTAAATGACTATGGGTAATTCTATATAAGTCTTAAAAGATAAAATGAACATTCAACTTTCACTATAAACATGTTATGAAAGTGACTTTTTTTGAAAATGACAATACAATTCCTTTCGCATTTTCAGTAAAATCCAAAAAAACATTGTTTTGAAAATTAAAAAGTTGTTATTTAAATAAATTATATACAGAATAAAATTTTGATAAAATACATTTAATAAGAAAAAAAAAATGAAAAAAATATATTTTTTTGAAAAAATTGTTTTAGGTAAAAATATATTTCTTACGGAATAAAGAAATGATGAATAATTATATTTAAAAAATTTATTTAATTATTTTATGTACAAATGATTGTAAAAATATAACAATTAAATTAAATTATACTGAACAAAAATAAGATAATTAAATTATATGGTTTATAAAACAATTATCACATAATTTTATTAAATAAAATTACAAGAATAAATAATATTGAAAAAATTATTTTGTGAAGTACGCCTATGAAAATGATTATAACGCTGATGTGAGAATCCACCAATGAATCAATTATGTGTATCTACTGATAATCCCCATAAATCATTTTAAAATACAACATAATATAATAAAAAATCAATATACATATAATCTTAGAATATCATTGAAGAATAAGAAGTAATAAACCAAAGACGAAAAATGAGTCATTAAATTCTTTTCCACCCAGTATCCCATTTGTGAAATCACCTTAAATAAGCAAAACAATTTAAACATAAAAAACATTTATAATGATGTATTCTTGATATTACATATCAAATGGGAAATATTCTCACCTTAAAAATAAAAATAGATGCACAACATTAAAATATTCCCCAATGAAATGAAATTTAGATAGAATCCATTACCTTAGACTTCTTTTTGAGTGAAAATTCATTAACCTAATGTATATTTCTTTTAAAAAGGTATTTACTTATAAAAACCATATTAATATAAAAAATAACCTATATTTTCATATTATAACATAGTATGACTTATAAATTTACAGTCATTCATTATTTATATTTTGTCTTGTGCTAATTACCTTGTTTTCTCATCTGTGTTTCATCATGAATGATCATGTTCTTGTACATATTTAATTGTTATATCATCAAAAGAATTATAAAATCCACAGATTTATCAAATTTTTACGTCAATTATACCATTAATACTAATCATGATTCCAATTTAAAAGGATCTACAGATCTTATAATCAATGAGCCGGTTGGTTGTATGTAAACAAGAGTAATGCTTCCATATTAAATGATCATTATAGAAAGAGGGGTTATAAAATATAATATTTTTATAATTATAATAATATTATATATAACATATTATATATTAATATATATCAAACACGTGGTTTTCTGAAGAAAAGAGTCTCACACTTATATGTGAAGGTGGTAGTCAACGCGTACACGAGTGATGTAATAATCATTATGTGAGTGAAAATGTAAGAAAAAAAATGATGTATATTTTCCATTTTAAAATAAAATACTTTAAAAAATATAGTAATTATTTATTTTATATCACATATTAATAAATTTATAAATATAACCTTCTATTTGAACCAGTATTGACAGACGAATCACATCACCTCATGATAGGGTAGTCTACCGTTACGACGATTGACTTTATCGTATATGATATTCAATTGAAGGTATAAGGATATATATGATAATTTTTATCAAGAGGTACAAATATATTTTATATATTATATGTATAATTAAAATCCATAATCATACTCAATATTTATAGGTTTAAATGGAAGAAAAAATAACATCGGTTCATTAGGCGGTAGTCTACAGTACAAACGAACCGTGATTTTGTAAACCATTTGATAGAATTAGAGATGGGTGAAGGTAACAAATTTTATATAAAAATGTACAAATATATGGAATATTATTTTTTTATATTATCAACATGGTTTCATATGAATTGAATGTGGTGGAGATAGAAATAAAAGTAAGACGCTTGTTAAACAACATTACCTCTTCTTAGGGCATCCAAATTAGGTTTGAACTACTGTCAGCCTAGTTTTACTTTATTCCCTAAATAAGGATTATATGATTAGACAAGTTATGTTGGGAAGTTAATGGGGTAGGTAGTGGTAGAAATTTTTTTATTATATATTTAAGTTAGGAGATGGTGTGGCATTTTATATGTGGGGGAGAGGACAAGAATGGTATTTTTGAAATAGAACTAGTGCTACCATGTTTCTTATATGTCACAAGGGACCAAAATGGACAATTATTGAGACATAAAGTACTAATGGTTTGAATATGGACATGAAATAGATTTCATACATGTTTTTTTAATATTTTAACGCTTATCGATTTAGTTAATTCCCCTTTTAAACCAATTTTTACCATAACTACAACAATTAATAATTACTACATTCACTATTCATTTCTATAAAAAAAAGTATAAAATATTAAAAGTCAATATTTTTTTGTGATTCTAAATATATAAAAAAATTTAGAATTTGATGTAATAGAAGTGAAAAAATTTATTATAATATTAATCCCACTGTCGTGATGAAAAATCAATGATTTAAAGTGAAAGTATTCAAAAATCAACAACATTTTCATATAAAAATGCAATATGTAAATTCATATAATAACTTAAATAGGTCAAAATGATATATATTTAAACTGAAGATAATATAAAACTACTTTAATATAGTATATAACATTTTACATAATAATAAAAATGTAGTTTTTAATTAAAATTTAGTATTTTAAGTATTCAATAAAAAAATGACACTTCTCTAAAAATAACAAAAATTCACAACAAGGTAATTTTTATTTCATTATTTTGAAAATAATATGTATTTTCATTGTATAAATTTTCTATAATTGGTAAAAATTAATTATGGGCGCAATGTTTATTGAATATGTCTTTGAGAAAAAATCCATTTCCCAGAAAATGATTATTTTATTTTAATTGATTAACATTTGGTTAATAATCAATGAATAACTAATAAAAATGTATGAAATATATATATTTTGAGGTTTCTTATTCCTATTCATACAATATAAATTAATTTCATTGTTATTCATACAAGGTTAAATGATATATTTATTTTCATATTATTTCTTGGTTAGATTTGGTATTGCATGTAATAGTAGCTATTAAAAACTCGTTGTTCTATTCCTTGAATGATTAGATCAGTGTTTAATGTAATTAAATATATTTGAGATATTGGATTTATTTAAATAAATAAAATAATGTCTATGGGTTTTATATATTATTCTAATATTTTTGTTTCATTCTATATATTGCATCGAATACAATGTTCTTCTTTTATAATACAAAAAAAGTTAATTACCACATTTTAAAATCATCAAAATATCTAAAAAACCATTGACATAGATTAAGGAAATTTTATTCATGAGACATGTATTCTATATCCACTCCAATATGTTTCTTTCTATAACCATAATTTTAACCGTGGAAATATATGGCTATATCCATAGTTTATACTATAGCTATAGGTTCTTATATCAAAGGATTAAAATGTGGGATTATGCATCTATATCAATTGTTTAGACCATGAAAAAAATTGATAATTACATTTTTTAAAATTTTCCATTAGGTGTCTCTATACATGGTATGAAACCATATCCTTAGGAGTATATGCCCACTTTTTTAAACTGTGGTCATAGGTGGCTATAATTATAGTTCAAAACAATGGTAGTTTCTTAAAAAAATTAAATGTAGCTTATGAGGTATCATCCTAAGTATATTTATATTTATATAAATAAATTTATATATACTTATATTTAAATATAAATATTAATCCTTTATAAAATTAAAAACATATTTTCATTATTTGAAATTGTGGAAATAATTATCTATAGCCATGGTTTCATATTGTGGAATTAGGTGGATATAAATATAAATTTAGTAGTGGTCTCAGGTTCCTATTTCAATGGTTAAAATCAAGGCCATAGGTGGCTATATTCATTGTTCAAACTAATGTAGTTTGTGTCTATTTTTATAGTTTACTAAACTGTGGAAGTATTCCATTCCCAATATTTCCCCACATTTTTTGGTGTTCCTGTGATACCTAACACTATAGTTTTTTATAACCATTAATAGAGGCTACCAACATCCATGGTTTTTGAAAACATGTAAATATAATTGTGGATGATGTTTTATATTCTATTTATGGGATTTAAATGTTTTAAATTCTACCCACCTCAGATAAATTGTGTAATCTCAATTCAAACATGATATCATTAATTTTGGGATTGATATTTGAATATTCCTTTGTTGGAAAACCTGCTTCATAAAATTTATAATAAAACAATATTATAAATGCATATAATGGGATTTACCATGGTTATATGGAAAACATATACCTTGTATTAAAACTTTTAGAATATCAATGCATGTGAAAATGTGGACATAAAAGAAAAGCATAAATAATTATACATTATTCCTTAGGTCATTGATCACATGAAAATAAATAATCAAATAAATGTTATGGGCCTAGAAAAAAATAATCAATGAGGATATAAAGGACTATACTGACCCAGAAATAAAACATTAAACAATATAGGACCTTTTCATATCTAGGTTCTCTAATATCAAATACATGACAAACAAATTTCCAATAAAATAAAACAAAAAAATATTACATGCACTATCTCTGAAAATGAACTGAAAACCAAATGATAGTTCCACTATACATGTGAAATATAATTTTAAACGTAGGTTGACAAATTTTTATGCCAATTAAGGGGTATTAAAAAATGTAAATAAAAACATTTAAAACATTTTAATTGAAAAAATATTTAAACATATAATTAAAAGTATATTTTTATCAAAATATAAATTTGTTCATATAATTTAGAAACTATTAATTTCACATATTAATAAAATTAGAAATGATATTTGGGATTTCATTATTTAAACTAATAATTTTTTGGTTGGTTACTTATAATACTCGACAGTCGATGATAAAAATCATAATTCCACTAGCCATCACTAATATGGGACTTTTTTCCAAAAAGGATATGGGTTGACTCCCCAAAACATAACATAAAATTTTTCATACATGTGAATATTTTGAAAATATCTAACATACCTTCTTTTCTTATTCATAACCCAAACAATTTTCAATAGTACATACATAACATTATTTTCATTAAAATAAAATAAGATCTCTAAAAAAATGTCATAAAAATATTATTGAGAGTTTCTAAAATTCTATTTTTAGAGAATCCCAATATTGAAACAACAATCCTATTTTTATATCAAAATAAAAAATATCAATGGCTACTTTGTTTATATGATACTATAAATAAATGAATTTATAAATACTTCATATAAAACAAATGAAATTTTAAATTTATAATCACATATATTAAAAGATAAGTAATCATAATCTTGCACATAAAATTTAAAAAGATACATAATAATTCAAACATTTGACCCATGAGTAAATTGAAAATAAAATATTGTACGAGATCAGTGATATGATCTTTAACCATTATTTATTCATGTTTTTCTTCTATATTCAAAAAATGTATTAATTGTTTAATAGGTCGTTATATATACATTTATATATAAATATATTTATTTTATATATGCAGAAACATAAAATCAAAATTTAATATATACATAAAATTTTAACACACATATTAGCATTGTAAATTCATGTTTAAATGAAACATTGATAAACAATGATTTACATTTCATAATATTTAACATAAATTGAAACATAATTTTTATAAAACATAAATTAAAATAAATAATTTGATTCCTTACTAATTTGATAATCGAGAGTAATAATTTGAGAATGTATAATGATAATACCAAAGTATTATATTAAAACACATAATAAGAACCAATATGGTAGAAAAAACTCAAATATAGTTCAGAAAAACACAAATATACCTCATTAATAATAAAATAGGAAAATAAAATTGATAATCACCCTTAAAAAAATAATTTTGGCATAACTATATATGTTTGAATGAAAAAGTATAAATTGAAAATAAATGTATGTTGAAATATTTAAATTTCATGAACGAAATATTCCTTTAAAAAGAAAAAATTCTGTTCACAAATAATTCAAATTAATGATATTCAAAAATTATAATTACACAAAATATATTCATTCTTACATACCTATATAATAATGAGATAAATAATCCATGATTTTTTAAATAATAATTATATATATAAGTTTGATAAACATATCATGATATCACACATATATCATAATTCAAAATAATGGTTATATAAACGTAAATATAAACAAGGAAACATTAATGTAAAACATTCCCTTACTTGAATTACTGTAACATAATAAAACCATTGTTGTTGTAAACTTCAAATTTATTACCCAAAAAAAATTCATTTACACATGAAGTTAATTAGATTCTATATTCATAATCTATACACACACAAGCTATCCATGAAAGCTGGTAATATAGTTCCCTATATCAATATTTTGACATATTCATTATTAAATTGACATCAAATATTGATAGATTAATTTGAATAAGTAAAAAAAAACACATGAAGTTATATAAAAAATATATTATAACATGTTAATGACTGCGATAGATACCTGATAAGTTTCAAAACATGCCTTGATCCACATAAGTAAGAGACAAACTAAAATTAATGAATAATGGAATAAAAAGAAACACAAATCATTATTAATTTGAGATCATTAAACGGTTTAGAAAAAAATTAAAATTATTATAGGAAAACAACATCAGTAGGTTGAAGAAGATATAAAACTTGAATATGAATCTTAGTTTAACCATAAATTATGGATGGATCCTTCAAAAATTTCTACTTAACCAATGGCCAAAAATGTTTAGACTCCTCTTTCATAGTCATGAAACCTCAGTCATTCCCCGAAAAGTGTGACCTCCATCTTGAACTCACTTTCAAGAACTGATCTCATTGGTCATTCTCTCCATTAAATCAACCTAAATCAAGGCTTAAAATCCTTCATATGAGCTCAGTGATAGATTCTCTTTCTCCCACTCTTTGGCTCGAAGCCCTCCAGACTCCCAAGAAACCCTTCTTTGCGACACCACTCATGGACCCCCATTTAAAAATGTAAATCCTCTTTTTTGGTCATTTATGATTTTTCCCTTTTTAACACTTGAAAAGAAAATTATAATAATATAATAATTTCAGATAATATTTTTTTATCAATATTTGATTAAAATATTGATAATATATAATCATACATTATAGATTTATAATAATTTTATAAAATAATATAATTATAATTTATATTTTGAAACTAATAATTATACTTTCAAACACACACACACACACACACACACACATATATATATATATATATATGAAAGTAAAATTTTATAAAAAAAATTAATATTATTCGTAAATGATCACATTTTTTTCATTATTTCCTATAAAATAACTATTATTATTGTTGAAATATGAATATTTATATTGAATATATTAAACTAATTTCGTATTGAAATTATTCATTCAAAATAATTTTTTTCTTTTTTATCTTTTTGTTATTATAAAAATTATAAAATAAATAGATTCATATTAATTTACACATTAAAAATCATAATAATGTAAATTAGTTTTTTTATAACATTAATCAAAAATTAATTTGAAAAATATAAATTTGAAAAATAATATGTAGTTTTAATTAAAAAATTTCATACATAGTATATTTATAATTATAAATCACATTTCTGGGATGTCACAATACCGCCCCTCAAAATGAACTTCTCCCTCGCAGTTCAGTGGTCTTACTCAACAAAAATTATAAATTTCTATTATTAGAATTAAGAAAAACATAGAGATCTAAACTTATAAAGACTACATCCTAGACAAAAAAATATAATATCTGATGTCAAATAGATCATTAATCTAATACCAATTCTAAGGTCCCATCCTTAAAACATTACTTAATAGAGGACCTTTTTCGTTCTAGGTTCAAGAATATGAGATACCTGACATTCCAATTTACAATAAAATAATAAAAAAGAACATTGTGTTTTCTAACTCTAAAATGTAGAAAACACCATCAGAGCATTCCACTATACCTGGAAATAATAATTTTAAACATAGGGTGAGAAATTGATATTCCATGTAAAGAGTTTTATAAAACAATAATAACAACTCTTAAAACATTTTTGGGAAAAAATATGTAATCATTTATTTAAAATATGTTTTTATGAAAATAAAAATAAGTAAATATAATTATAAACCAATAATTTCAGAAATAAATTATATTAGAAAAGATCACTAGGATTTCTCCATTAAAAAAATATTTTTTGGTGGTTTACTTATGATACATATTAGTTAATGATAGAAACCATTTTTACACTAGCCATAACTCATATGGAACATTGTACCCTTATGGAAATGGGTTCACTCCCCATGACATAACATAACATTGTTCATGGTTGTTAATATTCTGAAAAAGTTTAATGACCCTACCTTTCTCATTAATGATTTAAAACATTTTAACAATACATAAATTAATTATTTTAAAATAAAATAATCTTTCTCATAAAATATAATAAAAAATTTCATGAGAGTTTATAAAACCACTTTTTGGAGAATCCCGTGCTTAGAATAACTAGCACATTTTGTAAATCATAATAAAAAATATTGATATCTAGCATCATTAATTGATACTATGATTAAATAAATGTATAAAACAATCATATAAAAAAAGAAATTGTAAATTTTTAATAAAATATATAAATATATAAGAGTTCATATCCTTCAACCTAATACTATTAGATAAAATAAAAATTCAAAACTCGTATCCCTAAGTGTATTGCAAAAAAAACTTGTATAAGACTGGTGATATGAAATTTAACCAATATTCATACATGTTCTTCTTACGTATTCAAAACAAGTAATAATTTTTTAATATATTTATATATATAAGTTTACATATATAATTTATATATTCAAATACATAAAATCAGAAATTAATATATTCATGCAATTTGTAATACACATATTTGCATTGTAAATTCACGTTTAACCAAAACATCAATTCACAAAGATATCCCTTAGAGTAGATTTAAGATTAATTAAAACATAATTTTTATAAAACAAAATTAAATAATAATTTTATTCCTTACAAATATAATAATCAAGAACTATAATTTTAACATGTATAAACATAATATCATAATAGAATATTAAAAGAAATAATAAAACCCTATACGATGGAAAAAACTAAAAAATAGTTTTGATGAAAATAAATATACCTCATTGCTAATAAAATATAAAAATTAATTTGAGAATCACCCATAAAAAATATCATTTGGGTATAACTATATATGTTTGTATAAATGAGTATAAATTGAAAATAAATTTAGTATAAATATTTAAATTGTATTGAAATTAAAATACATATTTTAATACAAATCAGTGAATTTTCCTTAAACACATAATTAAATTCAATGAAATTTGAAAATTTAAATTACACAAAATATAAACTCTCTTCCATGAATATATAATAATGAAATAAATAATCCTATATTTCAAAAATAATACTTATATATATAGGATTTATAAACATGTCTTGAAATTACTCATATATCATAATTTAAAATCATTGGTATATAAACATAGATATAAAACATGGAAACATAAATGTAAAGGTTTCCATTACATCAATTACTAGAAAAAAGTATAACCACTATTTTTAGAACCTCCATATTGATTTTCCCTAAAAAATGCATTTCTACACTTAGTTAACTGGATTTTATAGCCATAATCTCTACACAAATGATATTTACAAGGAATATAAATATAAATATTCATTTTTTTAAATATTCATTATAAAATTAACATCAAATATTACTAGATTCAGTTGAATAAGAAAAACAACTGACAAAGTTATATAATCAATATAATAAAACTATATAATGAGGGTGACAGATAAATGAAAATCCTTAAAACTCTATTAGATCCACATAAGTATGATATGAACTGAGATTGGGGACTAAATAAATAATAGGATGCAAAAAATAACTGTTAATCTAATATCTTCAAACGAATCAGAGAAATTACACCTAAAAGAGGAAAATAGGATTCCAACCTTGGTAGAATGAATACGATATGGACCTTAGATACGAATCTAGGTTGATCCATAAATCATGTCTGGATACTTCGAAAATATTGGGTTCACCGATGGAAGATTTCATTTGGACTCCTTGGCAATAGTCTTGAACCCTCATTTGAAACCCCCAAAGCTTTAGCTCCAACTCGAACTCCCTTACCAGAACTGATCTTCATATTCTTGCCATCCATTAGCTCCACCCAACGTCGTCTTGACCTCCCTCAGATGAGCTCGACGACTAACACTCTGAACTCCTAGTCTCTATCATGAATCTCTCCTAAATCCTGTGAAACCCTTCTGTGCAACACCCCTCACAATCGACCTTTGAAAAAATGAAAATCCTCTTTTTTTGTTATTTTTTCATTATATTTTTAAACACATGAAATTAAATTTATAATAATATAGTAATTTTAAATAATATATTTTATATGAATATTTACTAAAATATTTATAATATATAATCATACATTACAAATTTATAATAATTTAATAAAATCATGTAATTATATTTTATATTTCCAAAATAGTTATTATAATTTTAGATATATGTATATATATATATACTTTTTCAAAATTCAAATTTTATAAAACTGATTGAATTTTATTTGTATATGAATATAGTTATTCATTATTTCAGATAATATAATTATTATCATAGTTAAAATATGAATATTTATATTTAATATATTTACCTAAATTTGTATTGAAATTATTCACTCAAATAAATGTTGATATTTGAGTTATTTCTATTTTTATAAAAATTATAAAATACATATATTCATATTAAAAGATTATTTTACACAAAATAATAACGTAAATTAGTATTTTTTTATGAACATTAATCTAATTTAATTTTATAACTATAAACAGGGAATATAATACAGAATATTAATTAATAATTTTCAAACATAGTGTATTTCGAATTATAAAACAAGTTACTGATTTGTCACAAGGACCATATGATACATCAGGTATGATGATAGGAAGATAACATTAGATTTCAATATAATTTTTCAAATGTTAATGAATTTTTTTAACTATTTAGGAATATAAGTAAATAAAATTACTTGATACATTTATAATTTATAAGAACAATTTCATCCATAGGTTTTTATTTTGTCAATTTACAATTAATCCCCTATTCTATGAAATGAATGGACAAAAAATAATTTTTGTCATAATCAATAAAATTCTCTTCTAACGAATCGTAAGATCTATAGTACAATTCGTTACATCTGTCTCTTAATATTTTACAAAACCAATATTCATAGAAATACGTATAAATATAAAATATAAATATCTAAACTTCAATAGTAACACCACTAGTTTATCAATTATAGTTATTTGTTAGTTTTTTTGGATAAAAAAATCCAGTACTTCACATAGACTAGTGGTAGGTGAAAAACCCTTATCTCCCTTTAGTTATGGGTTCAATCCCCATAGCCATTCCAAATTATATGGGTTCTCACCCAACATATGAGTTTTTTTTTTTTTAAATCTATTTATATAATTACTATAATATTTCCAAAGATTATTACAAACATCGTTGAAGTAAAATTGTTCATTTTTTATCCTATTCATTACGGTTTTATGTAAAATATATTTTTAAATGAATTAGAATCATATTTGACTATTATTACATTAATGATCATATTAACCATAATGTTTATCAATACCCTAAAACATATATATATATATATATACTAAATTTAATGGAATAATTCCTTAAATAATGTTTCCTCTAAATCATATATTTTCCATAAATTTCCCCTAAATGCCAATAATATTTATTGTCTCCCATCACATAAATCATAAAAGTAAACAATTATAAATTTTAATATATGATTCATATTAAACTAATGTCTCATGATTATATCCATAACCAATATTCCACTGAGTACATATGTGATTCAATAATTTTACAAAAAATTTATATGTTTCATGAATCACATATCCAATATGCCATTGATAATATACTTAAAAAATTCTTAAATCACATTACATATATACTTCAACAATTTTATTTATAGAATTGTCCTTCTGTTGTCAAGGGGATATAAATTAGAAAAGAAAACTAACTCGAATAATTCCTAGGTTCTCTATATTTTATACAATGAACTATAAATGGATCCTTATGATGAATTTTGTTTCATTACATTATAATATACATTTATTCTCAGAAATTAGTTTCTTTTTACCCTTCCTTTACATAAGAATAGAATTTTTTCATTCCATTGAGATATATTATTTTCATACGAAGAAAAATTATTTTTAAATTAGGTCAACATTGTCATAATTTATTCAAATAATTAATTCTGGTTTGTAATTGTAATAGGAATTATAAAACTAATATTCCATGGGAGAGTTAAAAATGGTGCATAGTAAGGCCCACTGATGTGATCTAGGCAATTATTGGGTCAATTCCAATGTGTCTTTTTGGAGTTATTAATCATAGGTACATATTTTTAAGATGGAATTCCACATGTAGTATTTTGACAAAGATGTATGTCAAGGTAATGATCCTAATTTATAAATTACAATCCATTAGGATGTACAACTATAATATCCCCCTTATTTTTTTTCTGAGGTTGTGTTTTTTAATCCATGTTTCCCTAAATCTATTTCCCAGGGTAACTTCTTAACATTATCTGATACCATCTATAGCAACCCCGATCCTAGTGGCCTACAGATGGTGTCTTTTTATTATATTATCATAATATACAATGAATCAAATCCTGATGAATGAAATAGTTTAGTAGTTTTGGAATAATAGAATTTTAAATGAGTTTTGATTTATATTTTAATACAAAAATTATAATATAATTTTGTTCAAGAATAACATTATTCAATAAAGCATATCATTTAATATCAAATGTAGTAATCTAAAAGGATTATTGAGAAATGAAAAAAAACAAGAGTGAGAAAAAATTATCGGTATGGGTTATGTACATTGAATGATTCCATGATTGAATGAATTATAATTAATAATGAATAGAATATGTAATGGAATATATCTAATCACACTTTCTATTTAAATAATTAACCAACATAATCAATGGAATAATACATATATGAAAAACATTCAACATAAGTTCAAAATACAATATCATAATTGTATAAGGCATAATCAATATGGCAATGTAAATAATAGAAAATACATGTCATTTAATTGATAATTAGGTAATATAATGAACCGAGATATAAATGCATTGTGAAAATATCATGGATATTAAGTGAAGGTAATTCTTAATTTTTAGACTTCATGTTTCCTAAGAACACAATACACTTATGATTTAGATATTCTCTAAAAATATTTTAAACAAACAGGTGACAGAATGACTTGGTTCTACCAGAATATTTGTGTTATGTCTAATAACAAGACAATTACTCTCTTGATCTATCATCTAGAATGTTTGAATCAAACTATTTAAAAACACATTGGGTCTATAAAACTGATTTTATCTCATGAAAATAATGATGCATTGTGTCTATATCTATAAATAGTACACAACCAATGTCTAAGATTTTATTCATATTCCCATTTTATCAAATAATTGATTGAATTCATGAAAAATATTCCTTATCAAACAATATCTATAACGATTAAGGGATACATTTTTATCAATAGTTTTCATTAAATCAACTAATAGTATATATAATAAATGTATGTTAAAATGGTATATAGATTAATAAATAAGTATAATCATCATTAATAATTTGGATATTAATGGTATATATAATGTATAGTGATCATAAGAAAGTGATTATTTCAAGGAGAGGTTAATGACCAAAAAAATAAATAAGTAAATTAATTTCAATATAATCCTTCATCAAAATAATCATCAACTAAATAGTCAATAAAAATTATGTTAATAAAAAATAAATATTGGATTACGAAAAATAAGGTTTTTTCATTAACAACTAGAAATACGAGAAAAATTTCAATAATAAAATTATAGTAAAAAATACTTTAAATTATTAAAATTATTTTTAATACATAAAACAATATGAAAATCTATTTATTTGAAAATCAAATATAAAAAAATATTAAAAGTATCATGATAAAAATTAATAGTTAGCCTCAATAAATTGACCATAATAATGCTGTGCAATTTATATTGATGTTTTATAAGTTAAAAAGAATATTCTTTTTCCATTTTAATTTTTTTATAAAGATTAATATTTTGTAAAATGATATAAGGATTCCAGTCACATTTTTTATGAATGATAAAGAGGGGTTTTTGACAACAACATAATATCCCATCTATGAAATTTTCTAAATTGTAAAAACTGGTGAAAATTCCATTACTAAATAATTTTTAAAAGGATAAATCATTTCTATAAAAAATGGTTTTGGATGTAATGAGATTTATGAACTAATACTGACTTTAAAAAAATTATTTAACAAATGTTATAAATTATTCTATATATTGAAGAGTGGAAAAATGGTCCTATTACTTGAATACATATTAAATAATAAGATAAGAATAAAACTAAACAGTTTATTAAAAAATAATCAAATTGTTTTCATCAATATAAATTCAAGAATAAATAATCTAGATTAAAATTAAATTGTGTTGTAAATAATTTCAAAAATATTTATGTTGAAGTGACAATAAAATTTTATTAAATAAGGATTATAAATATTAAATCCACATAATACCATTGGAAATAATAAATAGTTAAATGAAAATTCATTATACACATAATCATAGCATATTAATGTTGATGATGAAAGAATATTACCTAATGAAATGAAATATTTTTATAAAAATATGTTCCACTTGGTATCCCTTATCTCAAATACCCCTAGATGAAATAATAAAAATTGAAACATATAATAACATGAATAATGATTTTTTTTGATATTCTATGTCAATGGGGAATTATTTAAACATTATAAATGAAATTAGGTGCGTTATGCTACAATGTGCTCTAAGGAAATGAAATTGAGGCCAAATCTCTTATATCACACATCCTTTTGGATTAAAATAATTTAATAAAATATATATATTGTTTTTAGAGAAGTTATTAACTTATATCAGAAATTTATTATTATTTAAAATTTCATTTATGACCCGTTTATCACATCTTATAACCCATTCATTAATAATGGTTTATTATTTATATTATTTCGGGTGATAATTGGATTGTTTTATCTAGCATTTTTCATTGTAAATGATCCATTTCTCAGACATATTATATGGGTTTTCATCTTTGTAATAATAATCATAACATAATTTTAATAATTTTTCCTCAATTATACATTTAAAATGAATCATGATTGATGGTTTCGATAAATGAAGTACATTATGATCATGGAGACGGAAGGTTGATTGTACGCATGAGTAACACTTCCATTTAGCATTGATAAAGACAAAAGGAGGGATAATAATATATTATATTTACATAATGATAAAAATATCATTAATACCTTATTATATAATTATATATATATCATTCATGTGGTTAGGTGGTGAGAAATGAATCGCATCACTTTGGGAAGGTGATAGTCTACACTTATAAGATTGATGTTATAATAATTAATTGAGAAGAAATGTAATGAACATGATGACATATATTATCTTATAAGATACATAAATACACAACTAATTTCATATTTATCTCATTTATATCATATATATTCATTATTTTTATTTTTATCACCTTACATGTGAAGATTTAGTGAATGAAAAATCAAATTGCTTCACATGGAAGTAGTTTATTGAACACATGAGGGACATTATTGTATCTCCTACAGAATGGAAGGCAATAATAAATATATGAAAGTGTGACTTGATAGCTATAAATAATTTTTTAATATCAATGTGGGGTGGAAACTAAAGTATGAATAACATCAGTTCTTGAGGTTGAAGTCTACTATACACACAGATTATGATTTGATAACTCATTGGATGATCATAGAGATGGTTGTAGGTCATGGACATATTATAAAAACAAACCTTTATATAGAATATAATTAAAATATTATATCATATATGGATAATAAAAACTTATTTTGGTGGATAATGAAATAAAATAAAGACACTTATAAATGAATATTACCTCTTCATCGGATATCCTCCATAAGTTTTCACTAATTCTTTCATAAGATAGATGTATACCCAAAATTATGGTTCTAGGATGAGGCTAAGGATGTCTATAAGTGATGTGGTCAGGTATTGGTTGAAAAAGTGTTTTTTGGTTTTAATAAGAGAGGAGAGTGATGACCTCTTATAATTGGGTGAGAGGACCCAATTAGTATTTTTGAAATGAATTAAGTGATCCAACATTTTTCATATGTCACATGGGTCCAAGGTGTAAAACTATCAATAATTATTGGTATATTGTTTTTGATAAATTAATTTTAATTTTGTAATTAATTAAATATTTCACTTTTATCATTGTATTTTTAGTTTATCCTGCTGTAAACTCAATTTTTCTTTAAGAATAGTAATTAATTCTTACTACATTCACTGTTCATATTTTAAAAAATTATGTTTAACATATTATAAATCATAAATATTTATTATTCCAAATATTTAATCCATTCTTAAAATTAAATTCACATAATTAGAAAATTTTATTTTAAAATTAATCCAACAGAAGTGATGAGAAATTAGAATTTTAAAGTGAAAATGTTCAAAAGTTTACAATGAGATTAATGGATGTTTATTATAGAAAAAAGAAAACAATACTTGAAAAAGATACAATCGTGGAACACCCAACAACCATAATGGGATGATATGTTATTGGAGATCAAAAAACAAAGAAACAAGAAACACCCATTAAAAAAAGGTTAGCACTGGATGTCAACAGAAGTACCATCCTTTCTTTCCAAATCAGATGGACTGATCTAGGCACTCCAATCCAAAAACAACAACGATACAGTCCACTCTAGACCGAGAGATCATCTCTCCATGAACTGCAAACAGAACGAGGAGGCCTGTTAATTTTAATGCTAGAAACGCTCCAGCTTCAGAAACACATCCTTGCCCACAACCCCCTGTAAAAGGAACTAGCCACCACATGAGATCATAGATTTCTCTTTATGCAGTTTGAATATCCCATGAAATCAAATTATGACAATGAGGAAGAAGCTTTTTGAATTCTAATTGCATAAATTCTCAACGAAGAAAAAAACAGGCCGCTTCAAAAGATTACAATGTTTTAATATCAATATTCAAAATAAAATGTCATAGATAGCCTAAATTTGATTAATCTATATATAATTGAACATATGTTAATTATAAACCTATTATATAAATAATTTAAAAGTATAACTAATTTAAATTAAATTAAATTCTTTAGTTCAAAATTTGTATTTTCATTATACTTGAAAAAAATGAGTCTTCTCAAAAAAATTATAATAAATTCACCCTGATCTATTTACAATATTACAATTTTAAAATTTATATTTATTTTTTCAAATAAATTTTCTAATAATTTTATTAAATAATTTTTTTCAATGAATGGTTAATCCATCTTTTATAAATGACATTGTTTCTTCGAAAATATTTTTTTTCTTTAATATAATTAATATTTTAAAACTAATAAATGGATAACTAAAAATTGTTTATAACATTATATTTTCATATGTCATTTAGTAATATCAATACCCTCAAATTTAATTTCAATTTTATTACTATTATATAAAATAATAATAACAGTATTATATTATTGTTTGGTAAGATTCAGTCTTACATAAGTCACAAGCTTTCAATGAAACTCATTTTAATGTATAAAAAATGATAAAATCATATTTTCATGTAATGAAATATTTTAAAGAGATTAGAAATATTTAAAAATAAATATATGTTATGTGTCATGGTGTATTATTTTCATCATATCTTGGAGTTTTAATCCATTTACACTATTTCATACAATTTTTATTAAAATTTTAGTGTTTTATAGTAATATTTTTTTTCATGGTAACTAATACATATAAATAATGAATCAAATTTACAACCACATGTTTAAAAAAATTATATTTTAATCAATGATTTTTTTATTTACATTTTATTATAAATATAATTTTAATAAAAAATATGTTCTTCTTATAAAAACTAATTCATATATATATATTATAATAATATTCATCGTAACATCAATAATGTTTAATATTTTCCCCAAAGTGTAATAATGTATCATTTTATAAAATTACAATTAAAAATTACAATTAATTAAAGGTTATAAATATATTTATTTAAGATACAATGTTATTTCAATATAAAAGTATTATAAAGATAGTACTTTGAAAACTATATATTTTCTTTTATGTGATTTTTAATAATAAAATCTATTAAAATAACTAAAAAATTATGGAATATTATTAAAAGGAAATATTATTTAGGACTAAATCATATATTTTAAATATAATGATATAGAAATATATATTATATTTTTTAGAAGAATAAATATATTAATAACAAATATATTTTCATTAAAATATTATGTATAAAAATCTTATAAATTAAAAATAATACTATAGAATCATTATATTAATATGAATCTTTTACCTTATATAAACATCAATATTGAAAAAATAACTTTTATGTAAAATCATAATGTATTTTTTTCAATTATAAAACCCATCAATTTTAAATTTATTTAAGTGATGTATTATCTTAAAATTCGAAGGATGATAAACATTATGTATTAGAAAATGAATAATTGTTTGTGGAAATTCAAAAATAGAGGTTAAACCAGACAATAAGGATATAATATAGTGGAATTAAATTATATAGATATGAAAATTAGAGAGATATGATTTTTACTTTGTAAGACTATGAAATTTTTCTATTTCTGTTTCCTGAGATATGCATTGAGAAGGCATGAGATATCATGGCCTGACATTCCTGTAATTAAATTTTTAAAAAATATTAAATATATTTTGTATTTCTCACATAACTTATTTATAGAATATGGGACATCTCTTAAATAGGTCATTATATTATATATCTGAGACCATGATAGGGTCTGTAATGTGGTGATTACTATATTCATGATATAAAATGAGTTGGATTGGGGTGTTCAGACCCATATCTCATTAGAGTCTTGTTTAAGTGAATTTATTAATTTAAACTAAAATATATTTTTTAAGTATATCATTGTAGGGATTTTTGTAAGGTTGGATCATAATGTTGAAAATATCGGCGGAGCACTCTCTTCCACTTTCCTCAGACGAATCAAGATCGATCGATGGCAAATCCATGTATCAATGTGAATCAAATAAAAAAATGCAGTAGATTCCCCTTCTATGATAGAAAACAAGATTATCAATTGTGTGTGATCAAGTATGAGGTATGACTCATCATTTGGTGTTTAATTCCTTTCAATAAATGTTTGAATTGATTTCCATTCATTATTTCATCTACCCCTTGAAAACTATTTTCATGTCTTCAAATATTGATGTTTATATAATTTATGAATTCGTTATCTTTCAATGGATTCCCGTTCTTTATCATTAGACAGAAACACTTTTCCAAAGATGTCTAAAATTCGGTTTATGGTTCACTTCTACCTTGATTATTCACATTAATTTCTTGTGGGATCCCAATAGTGTGGGATCAACTTTTATAGGAGGTAATGAGCTAGATTTGATGATCATATTCATGAATAAGTGATGAATCGTTAATGGTTTGATGAAAAGATCATAGATAAGGGATATTTGTGAGGCCAGGATGACTGATCTAGGGCTAAATCATCAAATTCGTGATGAATGACGTCATAAATGTGTGCATAATGGAGGAAAAAATCCTTCATTACATTTGGTGGCTAGTTTCAAGTGAACAAGAGATAAAAACCGTGAGATCCGGTCAGATCAGAGGTTTCTAGATGGATTAAAGGCAAAATCTATAGTGCTTAGAGAAGTTTTGAAGTGTGGGATCAGATCATGGATTTATGTGAAAATCACTACTACTTGGAGCCTAGTATGAAGAAAAAACTATGTGTAGCCCAATTTTCTATGGAACTACGGTTCAACGAAATTTTGGGCGTCACAACATGTATGTAAAGGCCAGTAAATTTCAAGGAATTTTTTTTTTCTTAAATTATTTGGGATTTTACGAGTACGCAGTTTCTAACGGCACCTGATTCTGAGGTCCGGTGTGCCTGGAATCAATTTCCAAATTTTAGCTCGGGTACGTTCAATGAATGAACAAGCGGGTTTTTCTAACTTTTGAACCATTTCTCGGAATCGAAATCCGAGGGCACCTATGAAACCGCGACGCCGGTATTTTCTTAAGAATACTTTTCCTGGAATTGTGTTTGCTCGAGAAGAGTTTTTTAAAAATGTGGTTTAAGTGTAAGTGAAATAAAATTGTGTTATAAATTTTATTTCTCCTTTCTAGGTGGTTTATTCCTAGGTTTGGGAGTTGGGGTGGGACCCACTAAAATCCTAACCCCTCTTGATTAGGATATTTGTGAGGTGGGGCCCACATGATCCCCAACCCTTAAAATTATTTTAACTCCTCAGACCCCTCAATAAATTTTGTCAACTTTTCATTCAATTAATTAGTCTATTCAAGATTAATTAATTAGGTGAATTTAACTTTTGAAGTTTGAAATGTTGGCATGTGTAAATAAAATAGGGCAAAGCCTTATTTTATTTTGGGGTTGTTGTGTTGTGTGGAGAATTGAGAGAGGGAGAGTTCTTTACTTTGAAGAACTTCATCTTCCTCATTGAAGAATGCGAAGAATGCCGACACGTCGTTCTATCTTCTCTCAACGTTAAAGAAAGCGACACGTTGTTTCCTCCTCGGACGTTCTCCATCGACGTTTACGGAGCCTCACCCTGCGACGCTGTTTTCCGCGACGCTCATCGTTCTTCACTTCTTTGAGGTAGGGGTTGATTTTATGTTCGAGATTAATTTGAAGTTCTTCGTTAATTTTTTCCACCTGTTATCAATATAACGGGATGGGGATGGACCGCATGAACACAACCGAACCTCCTCCCCCTTTTGTTGATGATGTTCATCGTGGCTTGGAATGGAGGCGGTGCCGGTGCACCGCGAGAGGTCGAGAGAACCACGGATGGAGCGGGCCGCAGCGGAGGAGCGCGGGGCCGTCACGCGGCGCCGGTGAGGCCGAAAGAGGTCGTGGCTAGAGCTAGGCCGCAACAGCGGAGCGCGGTGCCGTCGCACTGCGCCGAAGCACCAAGAGGTCGCGGCGGGGGCGGGCCGTGGTGAAGGGGCGCGATGCCGTCGCGCTGCGCCATCCGGACAGGGGCCACGGCCTTTGGCCGCGGCGGTTCAGCAAGGAGGCGGATGGACTTCCGGCCACTGGCGCTCCAGGAGGTGGGACCGGCGGGTCCCGCGACTGCTCTCCGGTCGGCAATTACAGCCGGCCATTTTTCGGGAAGTCCGAGGGTTGTAACCCCTGACAGCTGGCAAGGGCGGGCCCAACAGAAAGGGGGCCGCATCTTCCTTCTGCGTCCACCCGCGCTGGGTCGGCCACCCGCGTTGGGTCGGATGGCCCGCGCTTGGTCGGACCGCCAGCGTCGGGCCGGACCGCCCGCGCCGGGCCGTGCCTCCTGCGTTGGATCGGACCTCCACGTCGGGCCGGGCCGCGCCATCCGGGCTGGGCCGCACCCAACCGGGCCAGACCCAGACCCGGTTCGGGTCGACCCGGTTCCGGCCGACCCAGGGGGTATTGGGCCGGGTCGGACCGGGCCCAAACCCCCCACTTACGGTCAGATCCGTTCAAATGCCCATAACATGGGCTAAAAACCTACAATCAACGCACCGTCAGTTGAGGTGGGATCCTTGGATTGAGACAGTCGTTTTGGTATATTACACTCAAGGTTTCGGAGAACCTTAAGTATGGCCATGTTGGTTCGAACACGAAACCAATCGGGCCCTCGGAGCAGAAATGCTTATAACTTGAGCTTCGGACGTCTGACTGATATGTCGTCGACTTTGTTGGATTTCTCTTAGTGATATGGTTCTTTTGGCTTAATCCGATTGAGGTTTGGATGCAGATAGAGTATGTTCGGGTTGGTCTTATCTTAAAACCAAACCGGGCCCCTGGGACGAAAAATCCAATAACTCTCAGACCGGGCATCCCTTTGACGTGCCGTCTGTCGCGTTGAGTTACTTTTGACGAGACGAAACTTTGTGATACATCAACATTGGTCTTCGTTAAAATTGATGTATCGAACCCTTGTATCGTGGAGTGGACACTCCAAGAATCGAGCGTGCTGTGTGAGGGAACCCTAGAGCTGGCTGCGACTGCGATGATGACGACTGCACTTGGATCCTATGTGGGATCGGCAGCGAGGCTAACTGTACTTGGATCCTCCATGGGTTCGGTAGCGATGAAGACCGTACTGGGATCCTTCATGGGTTTGATGGCGATGACTACTGTTCTTGTATCCTATGTGGGTCCGACAGTATTTGACTCTGTACTTGTACCCTATGTGGGTCCGGCAGAGTAGCTGGTCTTGTATCCTTAGTGGGTCTGACAGCTTAGCTAGTCTTGTATCCTATGTGGTTCCGATATCATAGATGAATCAGTGGCTACATCTGATCGTCTCTATCACCTTACGAAGTGTATACCTGTGTGAGATGAGTCTTTTTTTCTCAATCATTATTATTGATGTGGTTGACATGCTTTCCTTTGTGGATTGGGTTGTGTTTTTCCAGTGTGGACTGGGTTGAGCTATCCTTTGTGAACTGGGTTGTGCTTTCTTGTATTGATTGGTTTGTACTTTTCTATGTGGACTGGGTTGAACGTGGGCTCGTGAGTTGGAGCAGAACTGGAATTGATGACTTAGGTATATGTATGGGGATATATCTAAGTAGTGTTGGTTGATACTTGTTTTTTTACGTTTCCTTTTTGAATTATCCTTTGGGAATTTTGGGAGACCTTCGGGAGTGTCGGGGTCCCTACTGAGTATCGTATACTCACCCCTACACGGGCTATGCCCACACTGCGCTGTGTTGGTTGCAGACGACGGACAACGCTGATCGTGGTTGAGGCTTGTGGAGCGGAATGATACCCAGAGGTGGACTATCAGGAGGGATGTACACGGAGTGGATTGCCAGACTCGAGGATCCGACGAGACCATCTGTACTCACCCTTCAGGTGGGAGTTCTGTAGGACATCTTGGTGGTTGTTGCTCTACTTTTTAGTTGATGTACTTTACTTTCAGTCGTACATCACTTTCAGTTGGGTTTGTATACTGGCCCATTTACTTTCCCGCACTTACTTTTTTATATAGTTTACTTAGTGTTTACTTCAGCTTTCATACTCTGTGGTGTTTGTTTTCTTATATAAAGTCAATGCCTTTTCTTTTTTTTGAGATTCATGCCTTTGGTGCTAGTCTCCAGCCCCTGGCATATGGAATGCGGGTTTGGGGTAGTCATGGCATGGGCCCCGAGAACGGGTCCTGACAAATAGGTATCAGAGGAGTTCTGTTCTACCGCAGAACTCGGGACTCTGATCTTTCTTCTATGTGAAAAAATAATGTTAAGGGTATTGAGTGTGGTTATCAGTATAGGGAGTCCAGTGTTTGTGCGACGACCGATGTATCCATACACCATGACCTTGCCTTCTGATTTTTGACTCAGTGCATGAAAACACTGATTGCACGTGTGTTTCAATGTTTTCATTGTGATTACTTTATGTCAGTTCACCAGGAGTACTGTATTGACAATGTCGCACCTCTTTCTTTTTAGGATGGCCCCATGAAGGCAGCTAGCTAGGGTTCCGAGCATTGTGTGAGATGGAAGCCCACCGAGTGATGGGGCCTCGGTGCAGGGCCCCATTACAGCGGAGGCACCGACGGTACCTCTACCCACCAAGCCACCGATGCCACCAGCCCAGGCAGATGAGAGTGCACGTTGCCTTAGTGAACTACCTTATTTTTAGCGTTAGATACCGCCCAGGTTCCATGGGGAGACGGTCCCTCAGGTAGCTGAGGATTGGCTGGAGGTTGTTGTTCGAGTTTTTAGAGTAGTAGGGACACCAGCTGACCTCATGGTGATCCTTGCGGCGAGTCTCCTGCACGCGGGAGCAGGTAGATGGTGGAGCCTAATGCTCCAGGTGTACGACGAGGCATCACTTCTTTGGACGGACTACGAGAGCCTCTTTCGCTCAGAGTTCGTTCCAGCCACCCTCCTTGCGGTGCGCATTCAGGAGATACTATAGTTATAGAAGGGCAACAAGACAGTAGCCCAGTACTCGGTGAGATTTACTGATCTCTCACGCTACTCCACAGCATGGTACATGACCCATTCTTCTAGGCCTATACCTTCTTGCAGGGACTGAGTCATGAGATCAGGGCTTCGATGATCTCCCTCAGCATTATAACATAGGAAGGAGTACTAGAGCAAGCCCTTCTTTTAGAGAGATTTAATGCTGAGCCTACACCAGCAGCGATACCTAACGAAGGGTGGCATGTTGCGGAGTCTTCTGCAGCTGGCAGTCGACGGATGTCACAGGGGTCCAAGTGGACTAGACCATCAGGAGGACGACCTCAGGATACTGGCTCAGAGGTGCGGGGCACACTGCGTATAGCCAACCTTTCGAGGATCAGACATTGTTATGCATGCGGCGGGCAGGGCCACATGGCTTGTGATTGCCCGACCCGCCATGCAGAGGAGCAGTACACGGTTGAGGCACCACCCAGGCAGAGGTAGAGGTTCGACCGTGGTGGTCCACAGGGAGTAGGAGGATGAGGCAGATGAAATGGCTGAGCGGCAGGTGGTGGATGATGTTTTGAGGCTCTACCACCACCACCACCACCAGGAGGTCCACCCCGACCACAGGGAGCTGGGGGATAGAGGCAGGATCAGCTTTAGGCAATGGAGTCCTATGACCACGGTGCACCATAGATGATTCGAGGTACTATCTGTGTCTACTCCACCTTTGCTTCAGTTCTTATAGACACATGAGCGAGTAATTATTTCATTGCCGCTGCCCTTGTTCGGAGCTCTGAGATTCTGACGGAGCTATTGGCTCGGTCCTTACGGCCAGAGAATCCTACGGAAGGAGACTCAATGATTACACTCTAGTGCCGGCAGTGTAAGCTTACTCTAGGAGGAGAGAGATTCAGATGAGATCTTCTTGTAGCGGCATTGAGGCCTTACGACGTCATCTTGGGCATGGATTGGTTATCTACAGTCCAAACTCAGATTGACTATATTAGGCGCAATGTGTGGTGTGTCCGCACCGATGAGAGTAGGTTTACCTTCACCGGCCAGAAGGGAGCCTTTTTAGCATAGGACGGACTCACGCAGAGGAGAGGACAACCGATCACTCATAAGATGGCTAGCCTCATCCTAGGAGCAGTTTTCGTGTGGAGTCCGAGTTTTCCTACTGTTGTGGATCAGTATGCGGACGTTTTTCTTGACTACATCCAGGACCACATCCTCGTAGAGAGGTAGACTTCTATATTTAGCTGTACCTCAGGACAGCCCCGATTTCTACACCAGCATATCAAATGTCTCCAACTGAGCTTTGAGAGCTACAGGTAGAGTTGGAGGACCTGCAGGGCAAGGGATTCATCCGACCCAATGTTTCACCATGGGCTTCACTGATTTTGTTCGCCCAGAAGGCAGATGGGAGATTTCTACTGTCTGTCGCTTACCGTTGCCTGAACCAGGTGACCGTAAAGAACAAGTATCAACGTCCGAGGATCAACGACCTCTTCGATCAGCTTAAGAGAGCATGATTGTTCTCGAAGATAGACCTCAAATCAGGCTATCATCAGCTCAGAGTTCAAGATGAGGATGTGCAGAAGACAGCTTTCAGGTGTCGGTATGGCCACTATGAGTTATTGGTTATGCCTTTCGGTGTAACCAACGCTCCAGAAGTGTTCAATAGTCTCATGAACATGATCTTCCTGCCTTACCTCGATCGATTTTTCGTAGTCTTCATCGACGACATATTTATTTACTTGACTACTGAGGAGGAGAACGCCTACCACTTGCGGGTTGTACTGGACACACCCTTAGAGTGCCAGCTTTATGGTAATCTCTCAAAGTGTCAGTTATGGATTCGATAGGTCCACTTCTTGGGACATGCCATCTCTAAGGAGAGAGTTGCGGTGGATCCTACGAAGATCGAGGCAGTGTTAGCTTGGGAGCCACCCAGGAGCGTGACAAAGGTGCAGAGTTTCCTAGTTCTAGCTGGGTATTATCGAATATTTGTGCCAGACTTCTCCATAATTATAGCACCTCTCTCATATTTGATAAAGAAAGTGAAACCCTTCGTTTGGTCCGATAGATGTCAGCAGAGCTTCTAGGAGCTGAGAGAGAGATTGACCAGTGCACCCATCCCGAGGCTACCGGAAGAGGGAGTAGGGTACATAGTTTACTGCGAAGCATCAGGGACCGGACTCGGGTATGTCCAGATGCAGGAGCAGGCAGTGGTCACCTATTGATCATGACAGTTGAGGCAGCATGAGAAGAACTATGCTACCCAAGACTTGGAGTTAGCAGCAGTGGTCTTCGCTTTGAAGAAGTGGTGGCACTATCTGATGTGTGAGTGCTTTACAGTCTACACCGACCACCAGAGTCTTAGGTACATCTTCTCGCATAAGGACCTGAACCTGAGACAACATCAATGGCTCGAGTTCCTCCAGGACTATAACTTTGAGATAATATATACTCTTGGAAATGTTAATGTAGTAGCTAATGCTCTCAGTAGGAGGACGGGCATTCAACTACATAAAGATGTGATAGAGCAGTTAGCCGCTTTACAAATATCCTTCATGGATAGAGATGGTGTAGCCTTTCTATAGTCACTCACAGTCACACCCAAACTTCTTCAACAAGTCATAGAGTCACAGTGTGGGGATGTTGACTATGAGATGCGGCATGCACATATATTATCAGGACATGCACCTGATGGATTTTCTATAGTAGGAGGGCACGTTTTCCTTTTCAGAGGACGTACCATGGTACCAACTGCTTTACATGAGGAGGTGTTGAGAGAGTTTCACACTTCCCCATTATTGGTACATCGAGGAGTTGTGAATATGTACTAGGATCTCAGATGATAGCACTGGTGGCCGGGTATGAAGAAGGATGTGGCTGAGTTCATTTCTTGATGCCTCACCTGTCAGTAGGTGAAGGCGGAGCACCAGGTACCAGCAGGCTTGGTACAAACCTTGGAGGTCCCGGAGTGGAAGTGGGATGGGATATCTATGGATTTAGTGAATGGACTTCCACGTACATCCAGAGGGCACGACTCCATCTGGGTGATCGTCGATGGAATCACCATGTAAGCCTACTTCAAACCCATTAGAGAGCAGAGCTCAGTAGAGAGATTGGGACGCCTCTATTTTCATGAGATCATACAGATTCATGGTGTGACATCATCTATCGTCTCTGATCGAGATGCTCGCTTTACTCCCTGACTTTGGAAGTGGTTGAAGGAGGCATTCAAGATGCAGCTATTCCTGAGCACTGCTTTTCACCCTCAGACGGATAGTCAGATGGAGAGGACCATTCAGACTCTTGAGGACATGATCCGTGCATGTGTCCTGGACTATGGTCGCAGTTGGGAGGATCACCTACCCATGGTGGTGTTTGCGTACAACAACTGCTACCACTCCACCATTAGGATGGCACCATACGAGGCATTGTACGACCGTCCTTGCAGATCACCACTATGTAGGACAGACCTAGGGGAGTCAGCACTTGTGGGACCAGAGATGGTCCAGGCCACGACGGAGAAGGTTCAGATCTTCCAGGAGCAGATGAGGACAACTCAGAGCCGACAAAAGTCTTATGCTGAGAGGAGGCAGAGACCACTAGAGTTAAAGGATGGCGACCACATTTTCTTATGAGTCTCACCTCAACGTGGATTACAGATATTTGACCGGGTCTGAAAGTTATCTCTGCACTTCATCGGACTATTTCAGGTTATCAGTAGGATAGGCGAGGGGGATTATCTCATGGCTCTACCAACTCAGTTGCACCAGGTGCATGACGTTTTTCACGTATCTTAGCTGAGGAGATACGTGCACGACCCGACGCATGTCATCGACCATGGGGAGCTAGACATCGATGACGGGGTGACTTTTACGGAGTTTCCTGTGGATATCAAGGATCGACAGAAGTGGGTCCTACATGGACGGTTGATTCCTCTAGGGCGCATCAGGTGGAATCACGGGAACCTCTAGGAGAGCACATGGGAGCTGGAGGCTCATATGCGTGCTCAGTACCCTCATTTGTTTCCCTAGTTTATGTTGTATCTTTACAGGGACGTAAAGCACTGAGGGTCGAGTAATTTAAAGACCCGTAAATTTCAAGTAATTGTTTTTCTTAAATTATTTTTTATTTTACGAGTATGCAGTTTCTGCCGGCACCTGATTCCGAGGTCCGGTGTGCCCAGAATCAATTTATGAATTTTAGCTCAGGTACGTTCAGTGAAAAAACGAGCGGGTTTTTCTAACTTTTGAACTGGTGCTCGGAATCGAAATCTGAGGGCACCGATGAAACCGCGACGCCGGTAATTTCTTAAGAATACTTTTACTGGAGTTGCGTTTGCTTGGTAAGAGTTGTTTAAAAATGTGGTTTATGTGTAGGTGAAATAAAATTTTGTTATAAATTTTATTTCTCCTTTCTAGGTGGTTTATTCCTAGGTTTGGGAGTTGGGGTGGGACCCACTAAAATCCTAACCCCTCTTGATTAGGATATTTGTGAGTTGGGGCCCACACGAGCCCCACACCTTCAAATTCTTCTAACTCCTCAAACCCCTCAATAAATTTTGTCAACTTTTCATCCAATTAATTAGTCTATTAATGAATAAATAATTAGGTGAATTTAACTTTTGATGTTTGAAATGTTGGCATGTGTAAATAAAATAAGGAAAAGCCTTATTTTATTTTGGGGTTGTTGTGTTGTGTGGATAATTGAGAGAGGGAGAGTTTTTTACTTTGAAGAACATCATATTCCTCAGTGAAGAACGCAAAGAACGCTGACACGCCATTCCATCTACTCTCCACGTCAAAGAAATAGAGACGTCGTTTCCTCCTCGGACGTTCTCCGTCGACATTTACAGAGCCTCACCCTGCGACGCTGTTTTCCGCGATGCTCATCATTCATCAAATTCTTTGAGGTAGGGGTTGATTTTATGTTTGAGATTTATTTTAAGTTCTTTATGAATTTTGGCCGCCTGTTATTAATATGACGGGAGGAGGACGGACCGCACGAACAAGGCTGAACCTCCCCCCCTTTTGTTGATGATTTTCATCCTATATTGAAATGGAGACGGTGCCATTGCACCACGCGAGGTTGATAGAACCGTGGCCAGAGCGCGGCACCGGCACGCCGTGCTGGTGAGGCCGAAAGATGCCACAGCCGGATCTGGGCCGCGACGGAGGAGCACGACACCGTCGCGCTGCACCGGAGCACTAGGAGGCCACGACCCGGGCGGGCCGTGGCGGAGGGGCACGACGCCGGTCGGATAGGGGCCACGACCTTTGGCCGCGACTATTCAGCAAGGAGGCGGCTGGAATTCCAGCCGCTGGCACTCCAGGAGGTGGGACCGATGGGTCCCGCGGCGGCTCTCTGGCCGGCCATTATGGTCGCCCGTTTTTCGGGATGTCTGGGGGTTGTTACCCCAGACTGCTGGCAAGGGAATTCCCCACAAAATGTGGGCCGCCATTTCAAAACGAGGGGGGTCGCACCCCCCTTCCGCATTAGCTCGCGCTGAGTCGGCCGCCCGTGCGGGGTCAGAACGCCCCCGCCGGGCCGGACCAGCCACATCGGGCTGGACCCCCGTGACGAGCCAGGCCATGCTGGATGGGCCGAGCCGCACTAGCCTGTCCAGGCCGCGCCCAACCGGACCGACCCAGGGAGTATTGGGTCGGGTCAGACCGGGTCCAAACCCCGAACATACAGATAGATCCGTTCAAACACCCATATCCTGGGCTACAGAACTACAATAAATGCATCGTTAGTTGATTTGGGATCGTTGGATCGAGGCGGTCATTTTGGTATATTACACTCAAGGTTTCGGGAAACATTGAGTATGGTCGGGTTGGCTCGAACACGAAACCAACCGGGCCCTCGGATCGGAAACACTTATAACATGAGCTCCGGACGTTCGACTGATGTTCCTTCAACTTTGTTAGATTCCACATAGTGATACAGTTCTTTTGGCTTACCCCGCTCAAGGTTTGGATGTAGCTGGAGTACTCTCGGGTTGGTTTTAGCTTAAAAACCAACCGGGCCCCTGGGAAGAAAAATGCCAATAACTCTCAGACCTTGAATCCATTTGACGTGCCGTCTGTCGTGTTGAGTTCCTTTTGACGAGACGGAACTTTGTGATACATCAACTCAGGTCTTCGTGATAGTTGATGTATCGAACCCTATGCTCATGGAGCGGACCCACCTAGAATCGAGCGTGTTGTGTGCGGGAACCCTAGAGCTGGCTGCGACCACGATGATGATGACTGCACATGGATCCTTCGTGGGTTCGGCAGTGAGGACCACTGTACATGGATCCTCCATGGGTTCGGCAGTGACAAGGACCATACTGGGATCCTCCATGGGTTCGACGGTGATGAATAATGTTCTTGTATCCTATGTGGGTCTGTCATGATTTGACTCTGTACTTGTATCCTATGTGGGTCCGGCAGAGTAACTGGTCTTGTATCCTTTTTGGGTCCAACAGCTTAGCTGGCCTTGTATCCTATGTGGGTCTGGCAGCTTAGATGAATTAGTGGCTACATATGATCATCCCTATCACCTTATGAAGTGTATACCTGTGTGAGTTGAGCCTTGTATTTTCAATAATTATTATTGATGTGGTTGACTTGCTTTACTTTGTGGATTGGGTTCTGTTTTTCCAGTGTGGACTGGGCCGAGCTATCCTTTGTGTGTTGGGTTTTGCTTTCCTGTGTGGATTGGCTTGTACATTCCTATGTGGACTGGGGTGAACATTGGCTCATGAGTTGGAGCAGAAATGGAATTTATGACTTAGGTATATGTATGGGCATATATCTAAGTAGTGTTGGTTGATACTTGTTTTTGTACCTTTCCTTTGTGGATTATCCTTTGTGAATTCTAGGAGAACTTCAAGAGTCTCGGGGTCCCTAATGAGTATCGTATACGCACCCCTGCATGGGCTATGCCCACATTACGTTGTGTTGGTTGCAGACGACGAACATCGCTGATCGTGGTTGAGGCTTGTAGAGAGGAACGGTACCCGAAGGTGGACTATCAGGCGGGACGTACATAGAGTGGACGACTAGACACGAGGAGCCGACGAGACCATCTGTACTCACCTTTCAGGTGGGAGTTCTGGAGGACATCTTGGTGGTGGATACTCTACTTTTCAGCTGTTGTACTTTACATTCAGTTGTACTATACTTTCAGTTGGGTTTGTATACTGGCCCATTTACTTTCTCTCACTTACCTGTGTATATGGTTTACTTAGTGTTTAATTCAGCTTTCGTACTCTGTGGTGTTTGTTTTCTTATATAAAGGAAATTCCTTCCCTTTTTTTGGGATTTACGCCTTTGGTGCTAGTCACCAGACCCAGGCCTATGGAAGGCGGGCTTGGGGTAGTCAAGGCACGAGCCCCAAGGACGGTTCGTGACAATGTAACCCTACCTCACACGTCATGTACCCAACATTGGTCAGACAACTTCATTGATGTGTCACCTGGGTGTGGATTCCATGAACGAGTAAACAGAAACTGCTTGACTACATGGGTGGAATCCTGTTTCGACAAACACGACATGTACCTTATTACACAGACATTAGGTTTGATTACATGCTCACAACCATAAGACATGGCCCCAGGCTCGGTATGATTGGACATAGTGTGTAATTCCACCTAAAAGATACGTTATACTACATGGAAATAATCTTTGTTCCATTTAGAAACATGGCCAAGCTTTGGCTTTAGATTACACACTGTGTCGGTCCACTCACACACCATGTACCTATTGAACTCTTTTGAATAGACTTTCTTTATCTGTATCACTTTAGACAAAACTCATATTTTAGCATTCTAGAATATCCTATGTTTTTTTGTATAACCTAATGGTTCCCTTGATTCTGTGTCCTAGGATATGATGTGAACTATTCTTATATGGGAACCTTATTAGTTAGTTCTATAGGATGAAAGTGATCATACAGGATTACCAATGACCATTCTAGGTGGTATGCTCCAACAAGGTTGGAAAGTGGAGTTCCTCAACGATCTTTCATAGTTAACCATCGTCAGGGATGAGAAGTGGAGTTCATAAATGTTGCATGTGGTGCCCTCTAGTGGGGTTGGGTAATGGAGTTCCATAATGGCTTCTTCAATTAATTTCTCACATGAAAGATTTGGCAGTGGAGTTCCCTAATAGCTTCTTCTGAGCGTTACCCTCTAGTAGGGCTTGGTAGTGCAACTCTCCAAGGACATTCACAGATATTACCTTCCAACAAGAATAGGTGTTAGAGTTCCATGGGGAAAAAAAGAGTAGGACCCTCCTGTCGTACTACGGAATGGTATCCTAACATAGATATTGTGGACCCTCAATTGTGTTTTATAGTGAAGAGATGTGGTTGGATAGAGACTTTGACTCATGGGTAAGAGGAATGTTTTCCCCTCCATAACATGCTCTTATGACACAGCCTAAAAATATTTACAAAAGTTATTGTTTCCCAATGAGTATAATATCAGGGTTTGGTGATTTAGTTCTTTAAACATGTGTTTTTAGGGTTGACACATGGGATACTGTGCATTATTGATGAAATTTTTGAACTGTTTGTGGCTCATCTTCTTTGGGCGAGATGTGAGATGAAGACCACCTTACTTAGTCATTTCTGATTCTTCGATTGATCATATATATATATATATACATAATTTCTTCAATATCCACTCCTTAGATTTGGACACTATTCTTCTTGGTTATGTGAATACACATGAGGTATGTCACATGCTTTTCATTACTATATTATTGTGTTCATATTAGACTATTATCCTACTAAAGGTAGAAATGTGTTGATGAGTACTACATCTACTCACTGTGTCCATACCCTAATGATGGGATGATCTTACAACCACTTTTGGTTTGGTAGAGTATAGTATTTCAATATTCCATGTTCTATAAATTCTTTTTCTCTTGAGTTGTATCTCTTATTACCCCCTCACCCTTTTTGGAGTCCTACTAGGTATTCATATAATCAACCCTGAATGGGATTATTCCAGAGGTGTCATGTATTTTTCAAAAGATGTATAGGATGACCATGACTTCATTGGAGCATAGAGATATTTTTTGACTCAATCTTGTATGATGGGAACAACATGGGATATAGGAGCTAGTCTCTCTCATCTATTTTCACTTTTCAAGTTTTTTCATGTTGGGACATATTTCTAGTTGGGAGTGTATTTTTACCCATTACATTCAATTTATGCTATTATACATTTTGAAATATATAGGTTAAAAAATTTATGAAGTACAATATTGTAGTTTTGAATATTTTCCTTCCATCCATTTTCAATTTTTGATTTAGTTGTATTTGGCCATGTGTACAAGTTTATAGAAAAAGGAATCCCCAAGTTAGTTATACCTTCAATACTTGTCTCTACTCTAAGGCCTTTAGAGGTGGGATTGAGGTAGTTGTAGATTGATCCCTGTATTAGTTTGGATCGTGATAGATTGATATTAGAGAATGTTCATTCCATGGGATATTGTTTGGAAGTTTCCCTTGAAGAGTGTTTTGCACGACTTTGGGAAAGGGTTTCATTGTTTCTTGAGCATGGTTCTCTAACTTAGGAGTCCAATGATGATTCAAATGGCTAATGAATCCATTCACCAAGACCCGAACTACCTACTTTCAGACTCAGTATAGAAAGGAATTTGTTGCATGGATAAAATGGTACATAAATTATATAGGATTGATTCTTTGACTATCCCTGTTAATTCATGTTCCCATTGTTTCTGATATATATATATATTTTCATCTATCTATGATACTCCTTGACAAATTCAACGATTCCTTCACAATGATAGCCATCTAGGATAGTACCTTTGGCTCATGACGATGACCATATGAGTGTCATGGCCTCAGTTTGGGGTTCATCCCATGAACTTCTCCCTCCATATTGGAAGGTACAATCACCACCACCTATTGAGAGGTAGATCATCCAAGCAGATCTGGATTAGGATGTGCGTATACTTAGTGCACTCTTCATGTTCAACCATCAAAGATTGTATAGACTCCATGGAAAGAAAATTCCAATGTAGAAGATGATTGGCTAGAGTCTGTGGTCCATATATTCATGATTACAGGGACACCGATAGACTAGGTAGTTTCACTATAAGTTATCATTTTCCACAGAGCATTTGAGCACTGGTGGAGACTAGTTACGTAGATGAATGATGAGTTGACACTCTTGTGGGAAAACTTCCAAAGGCTATTACATGATGATTACTACTCCTTCATACACTCAGACCAAATCATGGAGCATCGATAACTAAATAATAGAGGTATAATGTTACTACAAGAGTTTTAAGTAAAAAAATTACGTTTTATCGCTAAGGTAGTACAAAACACTGAACCTAATGAAATTATTATTTAAATATGACCGTTTTAACCTTTACAATAAATTTTAATATATTATAATTATTACTTAATTAATGAAATATATATTTCATAAATATATTAACAAAATATTATTGATTATCTAAGAAAATTTTGGTAATTTATTTTTTTAATGTATTTTTTCATCAAGAATGTTATTAATTTATTTATTATAGTTTTTTTTCTAAAACATATATAAACTTTAATTTATAAATAAATTCAATTTTTGGTCTAATAATATCAAAATAAACTTAGGTTAATAAATTGGTATATTTATTTTGAAAAATATAGATTTTTTTGTGAATAATGAAAAGATTATTTTTATTTAAAATTGTTATTTCCTTTGATAAATGATTTTATTTTAATACATAGTTTTATAATTATTATTTAACTATATCTAATTCAATTAATTACATGTAAATACTATTTGTACTAGATTTTATTATACATTTTTTAGGATTAAAAATGCATTTTTCTGAACACTTATTTAAAATGCATAAAGTATCTCCATTTTTAATTAATTAAAATAACAACTATTGTAAAATGAAATAAATTAAAATTTTAAAATATATATATATAATTATTAATATAAAATAATTAATATAATATTATTAGTTATGGGGTTAAATTAAAATCATATTTTCCTTAAAAATATATTCTTCAAAAATGAATTATCTCGAACACTTATAGATTTTATATTATATGAAATTGAAATTTAAAAAAAATTCATATTTTAAAACATTATAGTTAGTATTAGATATTAATTTGAACATAATATTTGAATAATATGACATTCAACTGTAGTAAATAATAATTATCACGATAAAATAAAAAATAGGATAATTAACGGTAAAAAAATAATTTTTTTAAAAAGAGAATCAAAGTAACCATAATAGAATTGATATTTATATAATGTTTTCATTTATATTTTTAATATATTTATTTATTATTTACTTTAAATTATAATTTATTAACCAATAAGTCTGAAAAATAATTATATTTTGATATGATAAAGAAGCAATTGAATTTTTTCATGATATTCATATTTAATTATGAAATATAGTTTGATGAATTAATGTATTTTTGGAATAAATAATATAAAAATATAATATTAATTTTAAATAAATATTTTTAAATATAAATTATCTTATATTTTTTATGAAGTCAATACTAATTTTTATTAAGGATTGAAAATTGTTTTTCCTAAAACCTATCAATTTTAAATAAACGTCGATTTTTATTTTAAAAGTTAAAATTAAAATAATTAGAAAATTATTTAGAAAAAATAAATATTAATTTTTGTATAAGGTGATTGAAATTATCCAACAGTTAATTTTTCATAATTTTTTGAGATAATCGATTTTTTGGATAGATATTGAATTTTTTGTTAATATATAATATGTTTTATAACATCATTATAACCCAATAGTAATGTAAGGAAATAATGTAAAAGTTATAATAGGACATATAAATTTATTCCTTTAATATAATTTAATCTAAGGTTTATTATGTTTATTTTATAAGTCCTTAATGAATCCTCCAAGATATATAAAATATTTTAATATTTTAAAATTATTTCCTCGAAAGTGTGACTCACCTCCTTGTATGCAAGGGAAATATTTTAATATAATCATACCTTTAATAAATAAAATAATTTATTACACTCCCCTTTTCTAGATACTATGGGAAAAAACCATGTTATGGTATGTGGTTTTGAATATTTTGTTTTGTATAGTGTCCAAAACCGAAATAACAATGAAATCCCCCTCATTTCCTTTATAAAAAAAACCCAAGATCCCATTTATCTTCACTAAATGTCCATAAAACATGACCACCCTCTTCCCCATAATCCATAGAGTCCTCAGAAAATTGCAAAGTCTCCCAAAAATCCCCTCCCAACCTTTTGGGATCACACATCCAATTAAGGGATCTCCCTCTCTCCCCTTTCTTTAAGCACCTCTTTTATGTCCTGACTTTTAATTTCCATTTTCTTGATCTAAAATACGTTCATTCATACATACATAATTTAAAATTTATGTTTATATTATGGGATCAAACTTCCACTCACATTATGCCCCTTATGATCTATTAAAATCACCTTTTACTATACTGAAATTTTGTACGAGATTTCTCTCTTCTCATTTCCATTCAAGCATTTACATTTATATTATGCTTATAAATTCCATTACAAAAATTGGGATATTATGTTACATGATTCAATTACAGTACATCACATTTAAAAATGATTATAGTAACCTTTCACTCTCATCAAGCAAATTTATGAGATTCCATATGATGTCATTATGCTGCCAAAATTGCACTGCAATTTTCCATGGAAAAATCAATGCGTAGTGAATACAACACCAATTAATATATAAAGGGTATTCATCATTACGCACAAATACATATTTACTGGTGACTTTAATGTTTTAATTATACATTCCTTGATCATGGAATAAATAATGTTGTTTATTGAATCAATGTTATATGATCTATGTGGCACAAATCAGTATGAGATTGAAATGATTATGAAGGGTTCCCCATGATATCACTTCAATAAATTGGGTAAAGTTTTGTATCAAGATACATCATTTTGGGACTTGGGTTTACATTATTAATATATGTGACTTTTTCAACCATGTTGGAATAGGGGTTTACCTGATTAATTTATGTTAATGATGCAATTATTTATGTTGTTTCTACAATCCCATGTTGTGATAATCAAGCTATATCACACCTTTATGTTCATGTTTTGTTTTTGCATCATTGATATTCTTATTGGATAACATGATATATATTCTTCATGTAATTCATTTCTTACTCCCTTAATAGGCTTTATATATCATCATTTTCTCATGTATTCCCTCATGTTATCCCATGAAATGCTTTGTACGAAGGAATGTCGTGCTCATGAAAAAGAAGTTTTCAATAATGATGTTTGTTTCATGTTTTAAGTTGTTATGTATTGTTCCTATCACCCAAAGACACTATACCTCTCAATATTCTATGTTTTATTTTGTGAAATTTTATGTAATAAATTATTTTTAACAATTAAATAATATGTAGGGTTAGTATAGTTGGTATCATAGGATAAGTTTAGTTATTTTTGGGATAATAATTAGAAAACTATAGTGAAATCTGTTGGGATAAGACTAAGTGTAAGAATATAATCCATAAAATGTCGTGAATATTGAGTAAGTGTTTTATTATGAAATATATTCTTATCTAGATACAAACAAAATGTTTCAGATCTGGCACAAATGTATCTAGTGGTAAAACCCGAAAAAACGCCTCTAAGCTAGACTCGAATGAAAGTTGGTGTACAACATTGGGCTTTGATGCACTATTAGTTTGACACTCCCAGGGGATATAAAATGGTAAATTCATAAGATTAGTATGAACCATTATTAAGTGACAAGAAAAATCCCATAAAAATATACATTATGAATTACATTATTTATAACTTAGAAAACATCCTAGAAATTCATAAATTAAGGAGATAAATGTAAATTACCGCTTATCCATTTAAGGTCATTAGATTTTTATTTAATAGTTCAATAGTTTAAGAATACTGATACTTAATTTTTCTCCACTATTATAGAATATTTATATAATTAGGGAAAAATATGTTAATGTTTAAATCATGAGGACACAAATTATTGAATATGGGGAAGAATTTAAAGACCCGTGTTTTTAAAATAACAAAATAATTAAGTTCAATAGCCAGTGCAATACAGAAAAATGAACCTAAAAAACAATGATTATTTTTATATGACCATTTTAATCATTACATAAAATTTTATGATATTATTATTATTATTTAAATTTATGAAATATATATGTCATAAATATATTAATAAATAATTATTTAATATTCAATTAAATTTTTGTAATGTCTTTTTATTTTTAAAAATTTATTTTCATAAAAATTGATTTTTATTTATTTATTATAATTATTTTATTGAACATAAATGTTTTTTTAAAATAATATAAATTTTTTATCTCATCAAATAAATATTAACTTAGGTTAAAAATTTGGTACTTTTCAAAAAAAATATTTTTTTTGTGAAACGTGAAAATATATATTTTTACGTAAAATGGTCATATCTATTGATAAATGAATTAAATTTATTTCAACGTATTTTAATTAATATTTAATTATATTTAATTAAATAAATTACATTTAAATTATATTAATATTGTATTTTATTATAATTTTATTTTTATGATTAATAATACATTTTTTTTTCAAAACTAGTTTAAAATGCATAAGGTATCTCTATTTTATATTTATTAATATAAACCCTAACTATAAATGGACTAAAATAAATATTTTTATTATATATCTATTTTTATGAATTAAAAATCATAAAATTAACATTATATGTAATAGAGTTAATGTGAACTCATATTTTCTATAAAAATGTGTTTTTTGGAAGACCATTTTTCAAAATACTTGAAGATTTTATATTAAATTAAATAGATTTTTTTTGAATATATATTCCATATTTTAAATGATAATAATTAATATTAGCTAATAATTTCAACTTAATATTTAAAAAATAGGATTTGTAACTATACTAAATATTAATTATCATGGTAAGAGGAAAATAGGATAATTAAGTGTAAAAACATAATTATTCAAAAATGAGAATCAACACCTAACAGTATGGATATTTAAATTTAATTTTCATTTAAATTATTAGTATATTTATTTTTTATTATGTTTATTTGTAATTTATTTTGTAATATGGTTAATAAAAAATTATAGTTTGATATGATAATACAGAAATAGTATTTTTGAGTAGTATTCAAATATAATTAAGATATCTTTGTTGATGAATTTAATTTATTATTTAAATTAAAAATATATTAACAAAATATTATTATTATGTAAATTTTATTAAAATAAATGATCGTATAAATTTTTTGAAGTCAGAAATAATTTTTATTAAGGCTTCAAACCTGTTTGTGTGACTCACCTCCACATAAAATATTGAAATATTTTAATATTCTCAGACCATGACCATTTAAAATAATTTATTCCACTCCCCTTTTCCTAAAACCGTGGAAAAAACCATGGTATGGTTTGTGTGTTTGAATATTTTTTTGTATAGTTTGCAAAACCTAAATAATAATGAAATCCCCGATTTCCAATATAAACCCACCCATGATCCCATTTCACTTCCCTAAAAATCCTTCAATATTGACCACCCTCTTCCCCCTACTCCATAGAGTTCTCCCAAGGCGCCTCATGCTCCCATGTATCCCCTCACAAGCCTTTGGGATCACACATCCAAGTAATTGATCTCCCTCTCTCATTTTTCTTCAAGAACCTCTTTTATGTCATGCCTTTCAATTTTCATTTTCTTAATTTGGGATATGTTGTTCCACACCTCCTTGATATCCATCTAATTATCCATTATGGTATCTTAATTTCACTCCCGTTAATCCCCCTTTGATCCTTTAAACCCACCCGTTACTATGTTAAAATTCAATAAGGTATTTCTCTCTTCTCATTTTTCATTAAAGCATTTTTTATTATAAATCTAAATTACATTTCACATGATGGGATATTATAGTTCCTGATCCTTTTATTTTCCATACCATGTATAAATGATGATATACCCCTTCCTCCCTCATCAACCCAATTTATGAATTTCTATATGATGCCATTATGATAACAAAATTACACCACAACATTAAATGACAAAATAATAATATATTGAATAACATACCCCTTATTTTATCAAATGTATTCACCTTTATGAACTCATACATATCTAATGGTTTCTTATATATATGAATTCTACATTCCTTGATTGTTAAATAAATGATGATGTTGAATGAATCCATGTTATATGATCTACGTGGAACTCTTAATCATGATATTGAAAGGATTATGAACGGTGTGCCCTGGTTGCACTTTAATGAATTGGGAAATTATTAGTATCATGATACATCATGTTTGGATAGAGGTTTATCTATTTCCTTTATATTATGTTTTTTCACCATGTTGCAATAAGGGGTTTACCTGATTTTTTTATCTTAAATATGTAGCGTTTGAAGTTGTTTCCCTATTTCCATGTTGTGATTATTAAGCTATAAAATTTATTCCCATCGACTGGAGACTACTAGAATATGAGATTCTTGGAATGGTTTTTTTTACTTATTATAGTTCTAGACACATTTAAAGAGACTATCTGACCAGACATGATGAGTAGCCCATACATATAGCTAATGGACCACCGCGACAGAGGCAACATAGTGATCAATGATATATGATGCATGAATATGATATTTCCCATCAAGGGGGGGGGGGGGATGTAAGAGGAATAGGTGGAGAATAAAATTGAGTAAACTTCTATGAGATCCATCCCGAACCACCATTATGAGACCCATGTTAGGTTTTTGAAGATGGCAGTCATGATCATGGAACACTACATGCTTTAGAGGATTTTGACCCCGTAGTGTACAAGATGATTGGAGGTACGATATGTGTGTTTAATACTCTTAAATAATTATTATTAGACACAAGTTATATTAATTATATTATCTCATGACTCATTTTTTTGAGTGATGGATCTCCCAGAAGAGGCACTATCACAGTATCTTCATCTTGAGAGTTCTATAGGGAACACTTCTTCTGTATCTTTTACATTTATATACTGTAAGTTATTTCTTGTTGTTAATAGGTTCACATGGGACCTTTTAGACATCATGATAGAAACCTATGTTTTCCTCATGGGTATGTATTTTATTTCAATTGTACGAGGTTATACAAATTTCACTGCAGATAAGTTAGAGGAATACACACTGATAAGATGAGATTTTCCTTTTCAGTTGAGAGTGATCTCAAGGAAGGACAAGTGGGTTCTACAGGCATGGGAATGAATTAGATCATCCAAAATTTAACGTCTATACCCCTTGGTGAAATAGGGTCATTAGGAATCTTTAATCCTTCAATTATGTAGGATTTTATAGATGTCTTCCATGAATATATATTTGTTCTACCACTGAGGGGTGAGATAGAGTTTCTCATTGATAAACATCACATGACTTCCCTAATATCTTCTATATCATATTAGATGACACATACCAAGATCTAAAAGCTATATTTAATATAGTATTCCTTTCATGAAAAGATTTCATTAGACCCATTGTGCACCCCTTGTAATCTCAATTAGTTTTAATGAATATGGTGGATGAAATCTGACAAATATGTATGGATTATCATCACCTGAACCATGACATGATAACGAACCAGTACCCCTTTCCATGTATTGATGAACTATTTGACCAGCTGCATGGCATGAGATGGTTCTCAAATATTGATATCTAATATGGATTTAAATTGTTAATGGTTCATGGGTCTGATATTCTAAATACGGATTTGAATGATGCTATGGACACTATGAGTTCCCAGATATTCACTTTGGTGTGAAAAATTCCACCACTATTTCCAAGTCTTTGATGAATGATTTTTTACAATTATTTGTGCAATAGTTTTTTTATCATCATTAATGACCCATTCATATACTCTATATTAGTGGAGGTGCATACCGAACACTTGAGCATGGTTCTTGATATTATTCAAGAGAACTATATTCACATAAAGAACTCAAAGTGAAAGTTTTGGATTCATGTGGTTTACTTTCGGATGCATTTAATTACTGAGAAAGTTTTAATAATGGATCATATGGTGATCAATGAAGGGTTTTCATGGGATCCATCTAAAAATGTGACATAGATGAGGATATTTTGGCTTTGGCATGGTATTATATGGGGTTTGTGGAAGAATTGTCCAGAATCATGACCCCTTTGACAAATCTTCTTTCGAAATGGAATATGTATACCTAGTCTGAGTAGTGCTAGGGGGGTTTTGGGAGTTTAGGTAGAAGATGACGAGTGCTCTACTATTAAGACTACCAGAGGAAGGTTTTGAGTATGTTGTGTATTGAGGTTCCTCATGTGATGGGTTTACTTGTGTTTTGATGAGGTGGTAGGTAATTATGGAATATAGGTTGAGGTATTTGAGACCCCATGAGAAGAATTATGAGACTCATGCCCTAGAATAGGTATAAATAGTATTCTCTATAAGATTATGGAGTCATTGTCTTCTCAATGAGATCGTCTGGGATTATATATACTACAATAGTCTCTTGCACATCTTCACTCAAGGAGACCTGAAATGAAGATAATGACACTGGTTTGAGTTCATGTAGGGATATGGATCCATGATATACTAAAAACCATTTAAGTGAAACATTGTACAATATGACCACAATATGAAGTCCCAAGTTCACTTTGGGCAGGATGAATTATAGCAGTTATCTTCTCTATGGTGGACCCTCGTGGAGCAGGTAGGTACAACCTTCCTTCAGTCTATGGCGTCGAATCATTCACTCCACAATGGTGTGAGAGATTCTTTGCTAGTATACAATGATTGTGTGGTCTGATATGATAAGATATCCATAGGAGACACATCATATGGATTTTATGATGGAGGGAATCATGTCATCTTATTCCAGGGTTCAACATTTGTTATAGTCATGATATAGGAGGACGTGATGTGAGAGTTCCACACCTCTCCCTTAGTTATAAATCCCAGTGTGGGTAATTTGAATAGATTAATTTAGCAGTATTTTTGGTTTTCTAGGATGAGATAAATCATAACTAAACTCGTCTCTCGGTTCCATACATGTTAGCAAGTGAAGGTTGAGAACCATGTTAGGGAAGGTTTGTTGAAACCCCTTGAGATCCATAATTTGAAATGGGATGGCATATTTACAGACTTCATCATAGGAATTCCTTGCACAATAAAGTGACATGAATCCATATGGGCGATAATTTACTAACTCCCAAATTCGACACACTTCCTTACTATAATGGATAAGAGATCATTGGAGGGTTTGAGGTAGATATTTCCTAATATAACAGCTGCCACAATACCATCTTCAAGGGTCCTTTTGTGGCCTTGTATGGGAAACCATGTAAGGTAACCTTATTCTGGACATAGATCGGTGAATCATATCATGTGGTACTAGAGTTGGGGTAGCTGATGGAAGAGAATATCCAAGTCATCCATTAGTGGATGAGGATTTCCAAGAGTAGTCATAAATCCTACAAAGACTAAAATGATATTCCTTCGGGAATCAAGCTGGTAGATCAAGGATTCTTGATTGTATCCCCATAATGATGAATGTAGAGGTTCAATCGGGGAGTCAATCTATCCCCATTGTTCGTTGGGCCATTACAGATCCTGGAGAGGGGTCATGAGGTTTACAACTGCCTTGACCTACCCCAATAGCTGAAGTTGATGTAGGACATTTTCCATGGGTTATAGTTGAGGAGATACATGAATGACCCCACAAAATTCATCTACTAGAGTATGCAGGACTTTGATGTTGGAGACACCATTGTAGGGCACCTGGTGACAATCAAGGATCCACAAGAGTGGACCCTACATGTATGAAACATCCATTTGTTAATGTTCTTTTGCAGTATAGAAACATGAAGGTGAGTTCATGAGAGCAGGATAGCCTTACATAGGCTCAGTATCCCATGTTTTTTTATAGTTTTTCTTTTTTGGTACAAATTAATTAAATGGGGAAACGATGTATATTCTCTATTTTATCATTTTAAAATATTGATATATATATATATATATCCATATGTTGGAATTGAGACAATGTGTGATTCCCAGGTCATGTCTACCAAATATTAATTTCATAAAATTATTATACATTTTATATTTTTTCTACACAACTTTATAAAGAAAATGGGATATCTCTTAAAAAATTAATCATATCAGATATCTAAGGCCAATGTTGGGTTTAGAGTGTGGTGTTTACTCTTTTTATGCTGTAAAATGAGTCATGTGGGTTGTTTAGACACATCAATCATTGGAGGTACATTTAGGTGAATTAATTGATTATTTATGTTAATTAATTCATTAATTTAACCTAAGTTATATGTTTATAAATATATCATTACAGATAATTTTCTATGTTTGGCTCAAAATTTGACATTTCAGGTGGAGATATCTATTCCTCATTCCAATTATGAATCACAATCGACCAATGACAAATTCATAGATCAAAATTAATCGATGTGAAATTAAAGAAACTAATCACTTTTATACAATTTTGTATGCACTCTTCCCTAGTGAGTGATCCAATCCATATCAAGACTTATTATTTCATGCTTTTCACTTTTGTATTAAATGTTTGAATGAATCATCTTATTTTTTTGATCCACTCTTTGAACACCCTTCACATGTGCCCAAATATTGAAGTTCAATTTTTTTTTCTGAATTGTTAATATAACCTAGGATGACTATTATTAATTGTTGGATATTTTTTTAAAAGGTTGGGACTGATGCCTCATTTTATTATTTAAATCAAATACCTCTTTATACTGGGGAGATGGAGACCCATTACATAGCCCGAAGGCCCAAGGACAAGTGGCCCGAATACTAGGCTTCAAAGCCCCTTTTTTGGCCCAAAGGGCCCCTTGGTGAATAGTACTGCTACAATACCCGGACTGCTACAGTACCTACTACAGTACCACCACCGCTACAGTCATGCTACAGTTCCTCCACCACTATAGTTTCGCCACTACTACAGTTCCACAACTGCTACAGTACTCCTACAGTGCCCTGCTACAGTACTGCTATAGCCTCAATATATTGGCTAATATTTTCTAGAAGGTACCAAGATTGATTAGACCTCACTAATACAAGGATAATTGATGAAACATCAATGGTATGACAAATCAATCACAAATTCATGATTTTTGCAAGGTGATGATGACATATTCAGTTTTAAATCATCAATATAACGAATAATAGATGAATGGTGGAATGGATAATAGATAACTAAACTCTCAATAACTTATAATGGTTTATTTATAGTGAATGATGGTCAGTTAGTGTGAGAACCAGTAAGATCCAACCTTTACAGATATATTCATGGTAGAATCTATGATGTTTGGGGAATTTTTGATGTGAGGGAATATATTTGGATTTTTAAAAAAAATCCAAACCACACACCATGTGGTATAAAGAACACAGGACGTGTATCCCCCTTAGTAGTGACACTAGGGTTTCAGAAAAATTTAGGGTGCCAATACTAGTAAGCCTACATCACATAATGTTTACACTAACCCTATTTTATAATCCATGTGATCGGTCACATGTAAGGGGATTCCATATAGGAGAACACTAACATGGTATGGTCACATGATCATATTCCCATTCGACCAACCTGTAGTGTACATAAGTATATAGAAACAGGGTCTAAGTACACGGACATTGTCCCATGACACAGACCTGGTTCTAGTTTGTCATGCCACAACATGTAGTCAACCTACACATTGTGTTCTAATAAAATAAATAAATCAGTGTCATATCCAGGGACACAAACAAGATGTGGAATGGGACCACATTCCATGTTGTTCCCCTAACTTATTTTGGAACCCTTGAGATATTCCTAATATATTTCCTTTATCCCTATATAATTTATTAGATCATGTGTCTTAGCATGAATGTATCATATCGTTAGTGTTTTCTCACATAGAATGATATGGTTCCCTTGGTATTGGATTTACTGATGCAAAGAGAAATGTTCCAAGATCATTATCATCGTAAGTGACACTCAATAATGTAAATGATCAGATAAGATTATCAAGGAACTTTCTGAGTGTAATGCTCAGTGGGGCTAGGAAATGGAGTTTCCCAATGATCATTCCAAGATACTCTCCTATAGGGCTGCGTAGTGGAGTTACATGATGTTTGAATTGGTACCCATTTGTTGGGACGGGTAGTGGAGTTCCCTCACAACATCAAATGGGTGTTACCCTCCAATAGGGTAGGGCAGTGTAGTTCTCTAATAGCTTCTTCAGCTTGTTACCCTCCATCAAGGCTGTGTATTTGTTTTTCCATATAACATTACCAAGAATTACCCTCTAGTTAGACTGGACAATTGAGTTTCTCAGTGACAAGAAGAGTAGGACCCTCCAGTCATACTATGGATTAAGATCCTTACATAGAGATTATGGCCCCTTGACTGTGTGGCATAGTGATGAGGCATGGTTTGATGTAGACCTAGGCTCCTAGATAAGATGAACACTTTCCCCACCAAGATGTGTTATTGTGATATGACATAAAATCACATGGGTGAGTAATTTGTGGCCAAACTGAATAGTATCACTGTTTGGGGATTGAGTTCCTTAGACATATGTGTTTAGGGATGACGTGTGGGATGTTGGGATTTATTAATAGAATTTTGGAACAATTCACAACACTTCTTCTATGCATAATCTATGATATGTAGATCCTCATACACTTTCGCATTATTTTAATGGTCATATACATATTCATATACTTACTTCTATACCCACTCCTTTTATTTGGACACTCTCCTTCTAGGAGAGGCGAAGACGCAAGAGGTATTCCATATTAATATCATGTTTTGATTCCCATTGATGGATGAATATACTCTCCTACTATATTTTTTGTCAACTCGATGAGTAGTTCATACACTAACCCTTTCGATATCCTTGTTCTTGGATGAGCATACTTTTGCTCTAGGGTTGGATGAACTCTACTATTTTAATATACCTTTTTATATCTACTATTTTCCTCCTCATTTTTATCTCTAACATTTCCCCCTTCAAACTTTCATGGTGTCATATTGTGTATGTTTATACTTACCCCTGCATGGACTTCACCCACAACTTCTAAGCCTCTTTCAAATTTTAGATAAGTCAATCTTGATTTCAGAAACTCTAGAGACATTGTGTGGATGGATCACGGACAATGGTCATAACATGGGATATACTAGTTGGTCTCTCTCAACTATTTATGCTTTTCCAGTATTGTTATATTGGGGAATAATTTTTCTTGGGCATGTATTTTCCATATTAAATTCACGTTACACAATCAAACAATGTTTTCCCTATAGGTTCATTCAAGTTTTATTTACATTATATAAATGATTCATTTTTTTCTTTTTTACCTCCACATTTTTTCATTGAGTTGGTTGTGTGCATGTGTATAGGTTCTTATAAAAAGGCCTCACAGAGTCAGTTATTCCTTCAGTTGTTATCATCACCCCTGGCCTATGGAGGTGGGCTTGGTGTAGTTATGGATTGAGCCCCAACTTGGGTCAGGTCATGATAATAATATCCCATATGGTTATTGAAAATATCACAATACATGTGATGAAAACCATTATATTTGTGTGTCAACATTTTTTTCAGTATTTAGATATGTAGAATTACATGTTGTTCAAATGGAAATACTCTTATGGATTTATATTTTCCAAATATGAAAATATTGCATGTGGTAATGTTCATGTAATATATTCTATGATTTATGGATAATTTAAGTGTTATATTAAAAGTGATAACAATAATATTAAAGGAGCATATAAGAATCATATGTGTATTATATAATTATAAAATTAAATAAGAAATGAGATATTTATTCAATGATCAATGAATGGAGTTCATATTAAAGATCTTATTTTTATATGGATAAGAAGGTTTTTTTCTAGATGATGGGATCTATGCTTGAATAATTGACATCATTGAAAAACATCCGAAAATAAAAGATGGTTATTTTGTTACAATAATGTGAAATTGTTCAAAATATATTGTATAATAAATTACGTGCTACATCAATGTGTTTCAAAAGAGTTAAAGTATCATCCTGGTCGGACTTCAATAGATAATCTATTCATACGTAATGATGAAATCCATGCTAGTGTTATTGGATTAGGGATCTACATATCCATCAACTGTGATGTTTATCCTTTCCATCGATAATAATCCAACAATGTAATGTTTTAGATAGTGAACCAAGAGATGTAGTGAGATGTAACAAAATATTTCAATGTGGTGAGCCTTGGAATAGATGTGACCATGCCCAAACCCTGGATGAGTAGTGATCTCATAGTAATTTTTCTATTGTACAAAACCATATAACATTCCTTAGAGTATCTAAATATGGTTAAACCAAGTAATCATGAATTTAAATATTTAATTTATTCATAAAAACCAATAAAATCATGTAACCCTATGCATATTTGGTGTAGGAGAATAAAAAAGGGACCCTCATGGGTGAGAGGAAAGGATTCATAAATGAAAGGTGTGATGAATAATAGAGAAAGTGTTTTAATTTCACTAGAATTTCATAAATTAATTTCCTCCCCATACATATTAGAGTATTCTCAACTTATTTTTCCTGGATTATTTAACAAATATAATACAAAATTAAATTATATGTACTTGAAATAATATTTACTTGAAAGAAAACATTACACCGATTTCCAAAATGATAACAACACACACACACACATATATTTGAAATTATATTATCATATCAATCATCATTCAAAATAAATTAAAATTATTTCTATAAAAATAGGTTCACAACATTTCATGTTATTATTTTATCATTATCATCCCATAAATTAAATATTTTATTAAAATCATTATATTTCTCAATTCACCCAAAAAATAATCTATTTTTGAAAAATCATAAAAATATACTATAAGATAATTTTGAAATGTATAATTAAAAAACCATCTTCATTTGAGCATATAAAATTTAAATAAAACTAAATTAATGTTTGAAACAATGTCATTTATAAAGTTGTGTTGATTATGTTTTTACTTCATTAGAACGAAAATATTACATACTATAATGATGTTTAGGTGTTATTTGTAGTGTAGGTAGAGTTTGATAATATTTTCCATAGTTTAGAAAAGGGATTAAAACTTTTTTGATATTTTCCCACCATATCATCCATGTAGAATTTTGTGGTCTTCTCAACAATTGGCTTAAAAATATGGCACATGTCATGTTGTTTGGTTGAACCACAATTCATTAAAAAAAATGTCCTTACATGGAAATAAAATAACACATTTGGGTTCCATTCGTATTTGGACTTTTTCATCTTATGAATATATTTTGATCGGTACATTTCAAAATTATTAATCCCTTGTATAAAAACATAAAAAATAAACATTTAATAAATCCTGAATTGGGTGATTGGGACTGAGAAATCATTACATGGTAAATGATGGTTGAGATCCCTAAGGTAGGTGAAAATAAATATTTTTATAATATTTTTCATGAATGTAAAAATTTTAGGTCATAATTTTAGGTATTTGATAAATTGGTTTTAGTTTTCCTTGATCAAATTATCAAATATTTATTCTATGTTTTCATTATTAGTTTGGTGATTTTTTTACACAATTTGTATACATTCTGGTCATTAAATATACCATAATAATGGGTATTCAAATTGATATCAAACCTAGGTATTTCAATTTAATTCATATAAAAAACATCTCAGTTTTGCATCATGAAATTGAATAATTCCACTAACTCGTACGATGTTATGGTAATGTTGAACAATATAGTCCATGAAGAATCCTACATTCTTAGATTCACCGATCAGATTTCATCAATGGTGGTTTGAATCCTTCCTTGAATAATAGAGAAGAAACCTTTATATCAATTCTATCATTATAAAAATATTCTATCGAGTCAAATAGTTGGATATATGGGAACTACAATATAATATTGTGTAATTGATAATTTCATCGAGATCACATTATTCATTGAGATCATTAGGTTAGTCTTGTGTAACTAAAACCATTAGAAGAGTCATGATTATTACCCAAACCTATGACTTTATTCCTCAATATTCAAGGATAGATGAAAATAGATCATTATATGTGCTATAAAAATATAACACATACATTTTATTATAGGAGTTAATAGGAGAAATAAATATGAGTAGGCTATATGGTGGTTTCTTCTTCAATGGTTGGAAACAACTCAATAAATGAATATTATTTCCCAAAAAATTTGGGAAAAATATGTATGATATTTTATTAATTATCCATTTTGATTATATTATTCCCTATATTTAGTTGTGTGAGCTCAATTAGGATGACAGTGAATACAACATATTATCTGAGTTCACCCCCTTGAGTTTCAAGTGCGATTTCCCTTAAAATTATATCTAAAATCATTATGGTGATATTTATCATCAACTATATTCTCTACCATCTATAGTAAATTTTATCTACATACTAAGATTCATAGGAAAAAATATAGTATGTATCCCTTCACAATTCCCACATATTCCCTTTATTATATTAGTGTATAAACTATTGATATGAATAGATAAATGGTGCATGCATATAAATCCAAGGCCATCCTTTATGATAGTGAAACTCATTTCTTGGTTGAACACTATGAATAAGGAGTGTTATGTGTGGGAACTAAATAGTAAACATAAACAATATCTTATTAGTTGATAATTTCAAATCATGTTGTCACCCAGAATTTTTATCTTAGAGGGACAAAAGTATGTCTTTGTATATTCAAGATGTTGAGGTATTCTGATTGAGATGTGATGGATCCTAAAATAATTACCATATAAGGGTTTCTAGATATCAACATCTTCCAGGATGAAATATATGTAAAATATTATTTGTGTGAATCCATTAAAGGCTCAGTAACTTTTTCTGTTAATGAAATGAATATGTGGAAGTTATCAAATCTAGTATTTATGATAAATGAATCAGTTTTAGTAACATCAATATTGATCTCAACGGGACTATAGAAAACCTAAAAATTTTCATCAATGATTTGTTTTATGACATAAAATGTGATTAAGATTAACTATATGACTACGAAGATATCTAGATGCTTAAATTTTTTAAAGTTATTGGTTAAGGTACTATTCATCCATCAATGATTTTTTTTCCTTTTCTAGCAGCTACGGGGTTAATGCTAATTTTGATAGTGACTTTGTTGCTGTTTAGAAATTATGAAACATCATCATTATTTGTTTGATATAATGAATAATCCATCCAAATTTTTGATGATTAAAAAATATTTTTCATTCAGTAAATATTCTAATATAATTGGGTTTCTATGAGACCTAGAGGATTAAATATCATATTGTTGTTCTTATAGTGATAGTAAATGTGATTTCTATATAGTATCACCAAACATAATCATATTCAAAAAAAAATATAACTACACATTAAGATACATATCACCATTAACTCATTATCTTCAATTACCTCCTCGTAGATTATTTACTGGATAAGTAATGATTATTTTATTCCTCTCAATAAACTAGTTGACAGTAACCAAGTATCATTAAAACCCATTATATAATAAAACATCAATTTGGATGAGGTTCCAATCCATCCAGTAATGGTGGAAACATATTCAAAATAATCTCAAATATATTGGGATCCTATAAAGCCTTCTCATATGGTGATGTATTCTTTCAACAAAAGTTACACAAATCCATACTAGAGTGTAAATATGAATATTCCTCATTAGATACCATATATGGGAATGATTTTAGGATTAGATAATTATGTTACTCTATGAGTATTTTTTTTGTTAAAATATGACTGATTTTCTTATCCCCTAATTAACCAATTTATACATACACAAGTTCCAAACCCCATTAAACTCTACATCTCTTTGAAGTGGGGCTGTATAGACACAATTAACCTTTACTAGAGGTTTTCCCAAATTTAGGCTCCTATATTTTATAATTTTTTTGAAATATCATTAGTGATAAACCATTCCAATATATTATCCCCATTATATAAAGGTTCAGATGTATAATTTATAGTCATTTAGAAAATATTCAACTGATATTTGGATCCCCAATATTTTATGGTTGTTATTTGGTAATGTTGAAAAATTCTTAATCATTCTTCATTCAAAATTAATGAAAATTATTCATTATATTTTAAATTTATATGACATAAATAACATTATATACCTCTAAAAGAGTGTTTTTAGCCATATTATTTTAGTATGATACCCCACATGATATTGTGGGGACATAAGGTTTAGATCATGTATCAACACTAGTCTAAGGAAGATTGTCAAGAAAATTACGCTATATGTTATCAATACTTTAACTAACATCATCAGATAAGAATATTATTTATAACACCACATGGAATATTATTAGTACAATGAAATTGATGAAAAATACCATAAAATAAGGGTACAATAAGGGAATGTGAGATTATTTCATCTCTAAATAGCAATTTTATATTATTCTAACTAAAAAAAATATATTTTTGAAGATACATATTACATTAAAATATATATCCTTCCCACCAACCCATAAACTCATAAAAAATCTTATTTTATCATTGTTTTCAATTTGAGATGTTGAGCATAATCAACTTCCTAATAATGAAGAAAAAATAGTAAATATATAATTTTTAAACAATATCACACCTAGTAGAAGTACCAGTTTATAGACTTTTTAATCATATAAATATTCTCCCTTATAAGTTTTCATGAATAACTTGAGGTTTTATGTCTCAAATTAATCTACTGTTTCCATATTATGGCCACATCAGGGAAATAAATTTTTTAAGTTCAATATTAAAACAATTATACCATTGAATATTTATAAAAGGAGGAATATAAATGTTAGGTGGATAACGTTACATGTCCACCCAGTCAGGATATGTATTCCTCATTAGTTTAATTTTATGTCACCCCTCTATTTGTTTAATTCTTGTAGAAATGGACTTAATGGAGTAGAAATATTATTCTAGTCTTATCTCTAGGGAAAAATACTATGTTTATGTACATGGTATAAATTGATATTGTATGATAATCTATGTATGTTTCTCTAAGTCATATTACATTTTCATTATTAGAATAATTTCAATTGTATCCCTATTAGTGAATATCATGATAATCAATAGTCTTCAAGGTAAATAAGTAGGATTATTAGGCTATAGTTTTATCAAATTAATGGAAAAAATATATGCCTATATATTGGCCCCCCCTATGGAATGGAATTAACCATAAGAGTGATATTCACCTCATCCTTGAAGTGTTACTATAATGAATAAAAATGATTATTTAAAATTCCTTTATTAATTGAATAATACATTTAATTTAATATATAATATAAAAGGTATGCATTATACTTCATTGGTTATTTTTGACCATTATAATATATAGTCAATGTTGTCTGATTGGGATAGGAAACCACAAAGAATCATAAACATATATAATATAGTATTTATAAAGTTTTCGATAAGATTATTATATATTAAGATTTAAGATAATATATAATTGTCACAAAAAGGAATAAGTGATGGTATCATCTTGTAATATCATACCCCACGAAACCCATTTATCAATGAATTTAAGATAAATTAAATCATTTGGATTCTCAATTTAATAATCCCAATATGAGATACACAACTGAAAACCCAGAAGAACTATTTAATTTATATGTTCAAGATCATTTAGATCACATCCAAACCCATATTTCCTTATCCACTCAATGATAGTACCTCAAAAGAACCTCATATTTCCATATTTACAAGGACATACATATATAAAATCAATTATCATGAATTTATATATTTTTCATTTTAATTAAGATATGATTATATATTATTTATCACTTTTTATATACGCATGATTTTATAATGAGTTTGATCATAATTTTATTTTTATATGAACAAATTAATTTTTTTTGGAACCATTGATTTTCAATTAAATCATACTCTTTTATAAAATCATTATTTATTTAAATAAATATTATTTTCAATAAATATTCTTAATAAATAATATATATTTTAATTTTAATTATAATATAATTTAATAAAGACCCATGTAAATTTTATATGGATCAAAATGTAGTTCTTGTTAGGAAAAATAGTATCTTAAATAAATTTAGATATTTGATAACATTTAAAATAATTATTTTTAGAGTATTATTTTGGAGAAACAAATAATGTTTTTAAATTAGAGCTTTTAAATTAGCCTATGGTAAGTATTTCATATTTTATGATATAGTCGAATTTTTGGGTTACAATTAAATAAAATATTAATACATAATATGAGTTTTAATAGCATTATATACCAAATTATAATTAATAAAAACTATATAATGAATACATGACACGAAATAGATTTCACATTTCATTTTTTAATTTATTTATTAATATTTGAATCCAATAAAAAGTCATTCAAATCAAATATTATTTATAAAGATAATTCATTATGATCATGACTCACTTCCACATCGTGAATGGTATTATTTTATTGACTTTAGTGCATAATATAGAATAATACTAAAACTATTTTTTTTAATCCATCGGAAGATATGACAGTTTTTAATAGTTATGATTATTTTGTTACTTATAGTAAAAAACCTATGATTAGTCAATAAAAAAGATTTACCCTAAAAATTTCTTTAAAACCCTACTCTACCTCCCTTTACACATAACTCAAAATATAATTTTAATGAATTCTACCTCCCTATAAATATTTATAACCCTATAGTGGTGTTCCCAAGCCCTTAAGAATCCTCACCAAAGCCTTTAGATGCAAACTCTCAAGTATGAGATTCATTTTATCATTATCTTTGTTCATGTAAATTATTTGTGTTATAAATTTAAAAATCATGTTATTCATGTTGATATTTTTTTCACACTCCAATGTAATCCATTTTATTCCATTTAAATGATATACTATTATCCACTCTTTTTATTCCCATCCATGAAAGATTATATACACCAGCTATGTAGTAGAAATTATCAAATAAGTTTCCCGACCAAATATTTTCTATTAGGAATACCCATAACCATTTCTAATTAGGGGAATTCACGTAGTTTTACACATCCTTCATTGATTAATGGATTCTATGTATGTGACCGATACTCCATAATCATGTGATTAAATTTTATGAAATGAATTATTTTTAGTAAGATCTGTTTGGATCTCAATTTTACATAAATATTATGAATGTTGACAAGTGGGCCCAAAATTATATATCCCCCTAATTCATTGGAAAATGTATTTATCTCATGAGATACCTTGTATGGTGCATGTTTCCTTAGACTAATAATATTATCTTTTAATATCTATGTAGTTATCATTTAAATATGATCATGATGACATATTTAATATTGAATAAGTATTATAATAATTACATGATTTTATAATATTCCTTTATGATTCAATGTTCATGATTATTATTCTCTCACCTTTCCAACATTTTACGCCCCTTTACTAAAATTTAATACATTTCATCATTCCATGGTTTTATTATTCCCTTTAAAGGTATTTATATATACAAATATTCATTATACATCCCTGGGATATCATGTTCTTTTTTAGATGTTCAATTTAATTTTATGGTGTGTTATTTAGTTTATAAATAATATCATAGAAACCATGTTTCATGGTATTTTGATATGTATCTAATTACACAATGTCAATAGGTGTATTGATATTTTATATATTTTTTTTTGTGTATCATAGTATAATATATAATAATAAATGTCTATATCTATATGGGTTTTCATATTCGGTATTAGTGAACTATTTAGTTATTTTGGGGGATTAGGATTAGAAAATAGTAGTGAAAACCATATGGATATGAAAAAAATTTCAAACATAAATAATTGAAATAAATTATTGAGAAGGTGATTCCCATGAAAATAATCCATGACTGGATATTAAATAAGATATGGTTCTGGAAGAGATATAGGTATACTTAATAATCATAAATGGTAGTTAAAATTGTTTTTAGTTTATGAAAATATATGGAAAATTAAATTGTATTTTCATTATTCTGGGGGACATGCATTTCTAAATTCATGATTTTTTTACATAGAGTTATAATCGAAAAAAATTTAATATGATATTTAGTGTTACAAAATAGACCATGGATAATATAGAATGATAATAGGAAATTCATAAGTTGTGGAATAGATTTTAGTTATATTATATTAATTAACTTACTAGAGTTATCTATTTTTTCGCTAATAGTACAAAAATTGTAATCCCATATTTTTATTATAATTTTATTTAATAAATGTAAATAAATTGAACTGGATAAACCTTCGATGAGATGGGTGGTATGATTATTTCTTGAATGTGTATCCAAACATTATGGGAGTTGGATTTAATGAATTTAATATATTAATTACTCAATTAACACATTATTTGTATAGAAAAATTGATTGGATAGAACATAGATATTCACCAAAAATTGAATCCTCCAATTGAAACAATTATACTATAATTTTCACCACTTATTAGTGGATCTTATAGTCCATTAATTAAAGAACAATTGATCAACCCAATTGAAAATGTATTCATTTCCTAACAATTCATTAAGTAGAGTAGGGTATTAGTTGTAATTAATCATACAGAGGTAGAAAATTATTGATGATTTAAATTGATCTAAAATATGAAAATGATAATGATATACACTTGATGTATTTGAGTGAATTGATGAATTTATTATTAATTATTTTCCGTGTACTCTTAAACATAGAAGATAGATAGAGTCCCATTTACATGAGAAACGTGATGATTAATCAATTAGGGAGTGTGAGAAAAAACATATAAAGATGTTCAGGATATGACCATGTAATTTTAATTTAATATAAAACTATGTCAAAAACCTATTTTGTGGGATATATATGAATATATGAAAATAATTATTGATTCAATATAGTTAAAACAATTAAGAAATTCTCTGATGTTCCCTCAATGTTGAAATAGAGTTTCATTAATATCAATGGTATCATTGGTCAAGGGACATGAAGTAGAGAATGAATTTTAATTTTAGAATGGTGATGGAGAAATATCACGGTGGTAATAAAGCACAACATCAAAATTATTAATAATGTGGGATGAGGTATCCAAAAAATATCATGAAGTAGACAAGGGAATACATTAGGTGTGGAATATAAGGTAAAAACATAGATAATATTAATTAGAGAAACCCAAAATTGTGATGGAATAAAGAAATGATCATGTAAACTCTAATCCTAATGTATGTGTTTCAACTATATATAACAACAAAATCATAGATACAGATGCACAGTGCCAAATTCTGTCAAAGTTAACTGAGGAATGGAAACTAAAATTCATAGACATCATGGGATTGAAAATTCCATAAAAACTATATAAGTGGATCCTAAAAATTAATTAGGGATAAGTTTCTATTTATTAATTCTACGATTAAGAATATACAATTTTATTCTATATAAACTGATTCCTTCTATTCGTGGAAATTTACTAGGACTATCAAAACCCCACAACAATACATGGATATGTGGTTATGAGTGATAAAATAGTTGAAATGATTATATTTCTCATGTATATAACATATCCCCTATTAATATTTTTCGGATAAATTCCTAGTGTGTCATAGAATACACCCTATTACTAAATATTATGTCATCATTTTTGTGTATTTCCTTTCCAAATGTAGATTCAACATAAATTACAGGGGTAAGGAAATCATTGTCCATATATTAACATTCCCTCTCACTCTATACAAGTGTGTGACAAAGGATTAATGATCATTGGAATCACAATCACAAGAATACTAATTATTTCTTTCAGATCAATCTTATAAAAAATATAGATTAATGAAATGATGAACCTCGATTTAATTCCCATTATAAGAGAATTACTGATGTATCTCCCTAAATAATTTACTTGTATTCCTCAAAACTGAGTGTTTGAGTTCTCATTTAGGTTTATACACAAATATTTTTCAATATCAATAATTATGATTGAATAACCATTATTGAACATGATGATTTGAAGATGAGACAATATAAGTAGCATAATAAAGGGCCTATACACCCTTGTGCTTCATTGTGGGGGGGTTCTAGTCCTTTTTTATCAAGGATAATGATGGGTCAATGTTCCTCTGCATAAATAATCATATCCTTAATAATATCATGAGAAATAACAATTACCCTATTTAACTGAAAGAAGTCTTGTCCAATCATCTATGTAGAACCTTTTACATCATTAAGGTGGATCATTAGTTGAGATATAATGTTGTATCATTATATAAGGTTGATATTTCAATGTTTATATTTTATGAAAGGTATATAAACTAATAGTTTATATTTAATGTATTTGTACATAGTAATGCTCCAGTAATCATGATGGAATTAATTAATAGAATATGTTTTCATTACATCCATAATTTTTTTAGACATTATATAAGATGTTATTGTCAACTATAATAGTAAAGAGGATAATAGAGAAAAATTTAATAATTTACTATATATATTGATAAAAGAAAAATTTATTTCTGATATATATTAATTACATTTTATTTGATAGTGAATGTAAAAAAAATTCCTTGTTATAAATAAAAAATGGATATATGTCAATCAAACATAGATACAGGCATATTAAGGATGGATTAGTCTGATATCTTAAACAATGATTTATATATTTTTTGGACTATTTTGGTACAATAATAAATTTTGGAGAAACATTATGTGGTTATACAGCCCGTTAATAACGATAATATGGAATTGAATGAATTTATTCATGAATGATGAATGTGTGGAGAGATTTAAACTGGTAATGAAGATACGAAATCATTGAACATGTGCTAACATTACCCACTAGTGGTGAAGGATATATAATCTATAGTTATGTGAAAAAAACATATTAGGTAATGTAATCACCAGAAATGAAGATATGATAACCAATTCCCCCACCAATTAATTAACATTTAATAAAACTACCTGACATAAGTTCTAGAAATGGCATCAGTGATCATTATATTAAATATTTCGAAACATTACCTTTGTGAAGAGAAGATTGATATATATTTGAATCCTAAAGGCCCCAAGTATATAATCCCAGAAAAGGATCTCAATATGATTCTAGGAGGTGGGAATATAAGATCATGTATTTGGGTTGTTCAATCCATAGTCATCTTGGAAAAGAAAAATATCTATTAGAATATATCGGTAGAAATGACCTAACAAATCTACCAATTATGAGGATATAAATTGATGAAATATTCTTGGACAAGAAATGGTTTTACTTGAGAAGAATAAAATCAATTTTATCTTATATGTATCAAATAAAATATCAACCATCCATCCCTGAGAGGATCATGAATTCACAAAAATTGGATACAGTTTTATTGAAAATGGTTCCAAATCTTTCGATGCTCGATATTCTAAGGACAATGATATATGGTCGAGAGGCTAGATATGAATTCTATAAAACCTAAAACTGAATAGAGATCCTTTGGATGATATAAACTTATCATATTTCTCTATTTATCACAGAATACATAAGATTTATACATATGTTAAAAACATTTAATGATAGTATAAATAGAGAAAAATTGAAACTTATTTCTTGATTTTTGGTACATCGAAAAGTCATTGATTAAATACATATTTCTAATTCAATGAGGTATCCATTTACCTTTATAGTATGTAAATAGGAATTCCTAACTGAGGATTTTGTTAAAGGAATCATGATGAAAACAAATGGAAATATCCCTATTTGGATGTTAGTCGATCAACATAAAAATTTAGGCCATTTCAATTTCTATTAAGGGAGACTTATCATGTGAAATAATCATAATGATGTATGTAAAAGTTGTTTTAATACATCATGAAGTAAAAATATCCTCTATATATTATCTAAATAAATGATTTAAAAAATGGTTCTAGAGAGTCATTCAACATGTTTTCGATATATAACTATGTTTTACTATTAAAAATTCCATTTAGAACTTTGATTTTTCTAAAAGATCCCGTCAATATCTATAGAATATATTGATATATTATTCAATAGGTTAAAAAGGATACTTGGATCATTATGACCCCTTATATGAGTTCTCATAGAAAAATTTATTCCATTATCGCATTCCAATATAACAATACAAGTATCTCTATGGGATGATGTTCAAGTATCCAATATGTTTTATTGAATATGAATATTCAAATATGTTAAGACATGATCTTGTCCATGATATGATAAATTAGGTTGAAACCATTCATCATCATATTTAATCTATGAAAATTAAAATAAAACCATGTGTAGAAAATTCTCAATGAGACATAAAGAGTATGATTAGGGATGGGTATTTCCATAATATTTCAGCTTAGAATAATGTTAAGTGGTTTGAGAGAAAGGGAAATATTAATCCTTGATATTTTATCCCATTAGTGATATTTGATCACATTGTACTTGTATCCTATAGACTATCAATCCCATGGACCTTATCTCAATTACGCGATATGTTTCATGTGTTATTTTAAAATATGGAATTACCATACCCCAAAAATATTATAATTAAAGAGGTTATATAATTGGAGAAAGATAATTAATATGAGAATCACCCAATAATGTCATACATTATAGAGGAAATGTTATTAAAAATTGGATAACTCACAAATTTAAATTGTAATTGAAGAAACCAAAGATTGAGGTGTAACCTGGGAAATCGAAGAGGAGAAGAAGAAGAATTATCCCCATCAAATTTAATTTACAAAATTTCAATTATGGTTGAAATTTTAGGTGGAAGAATTTGATGAAACAAATTTTATAAATAATATTCCCATCTGAATTAATAAATAACTTATTTTATAATATAGTTAATTAAAATATATAGACTATATTCTATTTCTTATATTTTTCTATTATAACATATAGGGATAATTTTATGTCTTGCTTAAAATATATCAATAAAAAATAATCATCAATAATATATATATAGATTAAATATTATCTATAACGGTTAGTATATATTATGGGATCTCATACTATCTAATTGAAAAAAAGAAAAAATTACTAGCTTTGACCAGTTGGATCATTCAATATAAATACCATTTATCAAATATTTTGATAGAGATTTCATATCTGGTGTTTTACCCCCAACCATGAAGAATCCAAGATTCAATAATTGAAAAAATAGAGAAACACATTACATGGGAAGTTCAGCTCATAAGGATCCCCACCAAAATGACATTCTTTGAAATAACTATTTATTGTACCCCTACCACAGATGATACCCATAGGGTGTAAATTAGGGTGATATGGACTATTGTACCTAAATATTCGTAGTATTAATATATATTATTTCTATTAAAATAAAATATGTGTTATATTTTCATTGTAACATTATATATATATATATATATATGAAAATATATTGAGTTTAAGAGAAGATATATTTTTAAATGAAAAATAAAAATGTTATATTTATGAAATATTGATGTAAGGAACCTGCCTTAAATATTACATATAGTAAGGAATTTAAGCATGGATTATCGTAAATCTACCAAAGAATGTAAAATTTTCAAACATTATAGTAAAATTTCCTAAGTCTTAAATAACAAAAACATACATATACAAAGTGCACACATTAAATTATTTATCTATTTTCAAAAATATGAATTTTATTAAAATAAAAATGATTTCATTTCATGAAACATATTCTCATATTTTTTCATAACATATTATTTTATATTTCCCATCCCTAAATCCTCTAAAAACTCAATAAAAATATAGGGTGTTCACAAAAAACCAATTAAGGGTTATAAAAATAAAAGAAAAACTATTACCCCATTATTACATATAAAACGTTTCATTTGAAATTGACCTTTTTTGTTCCAAATAAACTGTTTCCATTAATAAAAAACATATCTTTTAGACACATTTCATAAATAATATCATCTTCAATATTTATGTCCAAATAATCTTTTTATTAATTCATTGGAAACATGAAAGTCACATGAATACATTTTCCCAAAGATATGATTTTTACTCTAATATGTGTAATAATCATCACATAATAATTTTTTAGTAACCACCAGAGATACAAAAATAATAAAACCAAGTCCATATTCTAAAAATTACCTTAGAGTAAACATCATAGATACTCATATAATTTGATCATTATAATCTTCTGATTATCCAAATAGAGAAACATAACTAGTCAACTCCATCTTATATTGGGAATAAACATATGATCGAATTCAACATGCTATTAATTAGTGGAAATCATATATCCACCCACTATTAATTTATAATGGAATGACTCTTTATTGTTTTAAAATTGGATCACTGATAATGATATAAATTTTCAATAACCATAATATAATAACAACAAAAAAATTACAATATCACTCTAATTAAAATAATTTTGACGAAAATAACATTTCTATTTTGGAATAACATATTTTAAAAAGGTGAAATTTTGAAAGAATATTTTTTCATTTACGAGAGCTTTATAGATTTTAACATTATATTTAGTTAAAATATTAGAATTTGTGGTGGAAAAATATCCTCAATTAACATATGTTGAAAAAACATGTCATTAATAATTTTTCATGAAAAGTCTCATAGTAGCACATTTGGAAAATGAAATTTTGATTTTCCTGAAATCATTTTGTAAAAATTTAAACCCCAGTAAGAAATAAAATTTACTAATATTCGATTAAAACAAAAAATGTTTCCTAAATTAATTTATTATTTTATTAACATGAAATTAAAATATAGATAAATTTTAATTTTTAAAAGATAGTCCCATGCATCATGTCAGACATGTATCATACATTCTATATATTCTATAATAATAATCATATGTTAATTATTTACCTGATTTATATAATTATTATTGTTTATTATCAATTTTATATCAATAATTACCATGATGAATATAATTACTTAGTAATTTTAGTTCACGTAAGATGTTTTGACGATATTCACTACAAAATTCCATAATGGCTTATGTATATAAAATAATATAATAGTGGTCAATTTTAAACAACCCCTAGTGTAATAATATTGAAATTATTATATTTTATACATCAATTGTACTTTAAACAAAATTGAATGATGGTTTAGAAAAATCAACTATGTTGTAATAATGCAGATTGTAGGTCATATATACCCATAAGTAACATTTCCATTTTTCAATGATCAATGTTGAAAGAAGGAATGAATAATTGCATCTTCCCAAAATGATAAAATTATTTAAAATTTCATATTAATTATTTAATTATACTTATATATAACATACTAGTGATGTGGTGATGAAAATTGAATCGCATTTCATCAGAAAGGTGCCTCTGAACACGTACAAACAAAAGACATTATCATTTTCAGTTAATGGAATTCAAAAATGGTAAGTGATATATTTTCATTTCATAATGATAAATAATTCATTAATATCATTTTTAATCATTATTTTTATCTTTAAATCTAGCTGTGCGAGGTAGTGATAGAGAATGCATTACATTAGTTCATGTGGGAGTGGTCTTCTATACAGAAAAACTATTTTTTTATTTTCCAATTGGATAATGTTGAAGTTGTATATATAAAATTATAATATAATAACAAAACACCAACACATGGAGGAAAAATTGCTATTATTTTATATTCTTTTATGTATATTTAACTGAATTGCAAGAAGAAATAAAACTAAAGAAATAGAATAAAACTATCCCTCTACTTTGGAAAACATTATTCAATTAATAAATTTTTCCTTCTTTGGATTTTTTCCTAACGATAATATAGAAAATTTAATGTGGGGATATTATATTAATGAATTATGCCAATTTTAACTTCACAATTTTGTTTTACGTGTGAGGGATTGATAATATTATGTTCCCTTTTATAAGAGTGGGAGGGTAGTCTATAAATTTTACAAACCATTAAATTAATATATATTTAATTTTAATTTTAAATTCAATAAAATAATTATTTCTTGATATGCTATGTGAATTTATTGGAAAAATATCATTAAATAATATTTGGATAATTTTTTGTCACATTTTTATCCATATAATTTGGGGTTAATGCCACATTATCCCTTTCTAGAAGTTATCATAACAACCCAAATTTCTTCCCTTTAACGGTGAATATAGTTTCTATAAATGTAATAAACCCATAAATGGATAATTGTAGACATTATCAACCATATAATAATAAATATTCTAGAATATATATTTTTATGAATATTATATCATTTAATAAACTACTAATTAATATAAAATATCAATTATGTAGTTTCTCTGAAATATTTAATAAATTAAATTAAATAAAATCAAATTAAAACATATAATTATAAACATTTATTTTAAAAAATACCTATAATTTAATTTTAATATATTAAATTCATGTTTCCTGTTATTTAACTCAGATAGTATTACTTTTAATATTTTAAATATAATTTATTTTATTTTTCCATTAATTTTTAATTCAATACATCATCATTATGTAAGAATTTAAGGTATGTATTTGTTCTATAGAAAATAAAAATAAATTAACTCGGTGAAAATAACTATTAAATGTTAAAAAATAAAATTTAAAACAGAAAACAACATCTTGATTACCCAATTTTTTAAGTATTATATTTATCAAAAACCAGAATGTGGCATTACAAAAATTTCATGAAAAAATACTATAAGGGTAAAAATATCATTCCAATTTCCATAAAATTAAAAATAGAAAAAATGAAGGATTAATATGAAACAAATGGACTACTAAAATAAAATGAAGTTATGTGTGACGGTCATTTTCTAATCATAATCATTTACTTTTTATCTTTAATAACATAATTTACCGATTACTATGACAAGAAAATTTTCTATGGATTATATTAATAAAAAAATGTAAAATAGACCTACATAATTAATTTGGACCTCATCATTCCAAATATTGAAGCAATTTTTTAAAATTCAAAATTCAAAATTATTATAATTTAATTTAAATTTAATCATCAAAATCTCATTATAAATCAAATTTCATGAAGAATAAGTTTTTAATCCAGAAATTATACTTTTACTATAATATGGTATATGGGTGATTGAAATTTTATGAAATATATATTATGAAAGTAAATAGTAATAAATTAAATGTTATATTGAATTAAAAAACATGCATTTAATATAGAAAATTCAGGATTCTAAAAATTGGAATATTATAATATTCAAAATACTAATAATAATTTTAGGAAATTATAAAAAATATTAATTAAAGGATAATATTTAAAGGAAGAATTAAAAATTGTAATTCAATTTTTCGTATATAGTTTATAAAAATTGATGAAATGAGATATAATATTCAATACTAAAAAGGATAAAAGCACATTTTTCAAGAAAATGTATTTAAGAAGAATAAAACTACTTTAAAAAACATCATGTACGTTTTTAAAATGAAATAATTAATACATTATAAGTCTATATGACCATTGATGTTTAATAATATTGATAATACTATTCATTCCAAAAAATTTACCGACTAGTTTATAATTGTCGTATTTAAATAATAATAATTCATTATTTGTTAAAGCTCGGTGTTTCATATCTCGTACATTTTAAAAAAAGTAAATCCTTTTAAAATCATCAGTTACCAAATTATCCCCCCATTTTATAGATTCAAACCTCATAATTTCATTACGGGATGGATAACATGTGGTTTTACTTTTCCAAATTACTTTTTCAAACACCGAGTTCATAAATAGTGTTAAAAAACATGGCCAGTAGAAATTAAAAACAAACTCCCATGGATTGATAGAGAGTTAATAAAAACATGGCCAGTAGAAATTAAAAAATGGTCAATAAGTGATGGGTTAAAATTACGAATATTACATAGTATGAAATGTAATCAGATATATGTTTTTAGTAAAAAAACTATTCCAAATTTTATGTAATTATTTTAGTACCTTTATATGTAATATAAAGATATATAATGACATGAAAAGTAGTGTTTCATCCATTAATCATTTTACACCATAATATCACTGTCTTTTTCATGTGATTATTATTCAACATGAATTTTCCATGAATGAAGAATATGAATCAAGGAATAAATATCATAAAATCTAAAAAATAATAAAAATTCATTCCTATTTGATAGAGATAATATTTTCTTAATTTATTATAATTAATTCAATGATTTAATCCTTAAAAATAGAACAAGTTGGAAGACTGCATAATTTGGAAATATTGAGTGATATTAGTCACTTTGTTAATTCACGAATTTATTTTAAAATATAAATCCAATTTATGTGATAAAATTTTTATTGAGTTTATATATTTATTATATCCATATTTTATTTTTGCAACAGGATTTATTTCAACCATCCATAGGTACATAAAATTCAATCAAGGTGGAAAATTATTCTAGATGACTGTGTGGACCCCACCTTAGTAAATAAATCATAACTCGGTCTACACACCTCAAATTGGGTTAATTCTAATTTGATGGGTAATAATATTTAATGGGGAGATCGTATGTTGAAGAACATGAAGATTTTCCTACATGAAGGCGGTGCATGGATGCTGATATTGTGGGGAATAAAAAATGAAACATTCTTCTAGAATAAAATTTTAGAATTAATTGTCCATATCTCATAATAAATATGGAGGAAAAATATGTAATTTTTTGTGATGAAACATAAAACGGATTTTTTAGAACGTTTTAGAAGACATCATTGACCAATTCTTCCATTAAATGGGCCAAACATGGTCAATCAATCTATGGAGAGAATATACAGCATATCTTAAAGAGAGATTTTGAAGATCTAAAACGTGAAGACCAAAGAATGGAATCCCTTGTCCTATATAAAGAGGAGTTCACCCATGCTGAAGGGAGAGTTTGACACCAATGTTGGAGGGGAGGCCTAGGGACATGCTGCTAACATAGGAATTTTCTTTTCATGTCTTTTAATTTTTAGCTTTCTTTTCTAATGTAATGCATTTTCATATTTCTAATTCAAGTGTTTCCAACTTCATTTCTCTTCCTACCCAAATATAATACTTATATTTTCTTCTTATCCAATCCATAGTGTCCTCTTATCCTCAATAATGTGGGGATAACTAGAGGCTTGGCCCTGGTGTTGGTTTCACGGTGATCTTCATTATTTCACTTTAAATTCAAAATGTTTAAAATCTATTTACGGTGGAGGCGGGAATATTTCATTGGTGCGGTGGTCGTCCACCGTGACACTATTCCCATATCCATTTATTTTCCTTGATTAATTAATTTTACATCCCTTGTCTTTGGAAAACCCTTCATATGGTGGATTTTTGGTTGCCATAAGGTATAGAACGACATACCGTGGATCCTGGTCCATTAGGAATAACATTCTCGATGGATGTGTTATCCTATTTGACTATTGGAGGAGGTGTGGTTTGGTGTTCCGAACATACACAAATAACACATACTAAATAAATCAAGAGAAAGTAATTCATTAATGATGTTTCAATAAATGAATTATCAAATTGAATTAGAACAATAATTAAATAATAAATAAACCTGTATTATCCATACCTAGGACCAAGTTCTTTCTTCATTAATTTCATTTTGTCATTGCATGTTTGTTTTATCTTTTATTAAAATTTAATTGTATTACATTCTTAGATTAAATAAAAATAAACAAAAGTAAATAGTTTAGGTGAATTTTATTAAGTGAGTGAACAACTGAGAAAGCTCCTCAGGTGAGACGACCCTAGTCATCCACTGTACTGCATTAGGAAAATAGATTGCTTTTTCCATACCCTACAATAGGCATGGTAAAAACTAGCACCGTTTCCGTAGAGATAATCAGTTGTTTACTTTACCTTTTCAATTTTCAAATTTTATACAGTTTTCATTATTTTTAAAAATATATATAAAAAAATTAATTTTTCAGGATGTATTCAAATTAAAATTCAAATTATTATGCATGGAATGATTACTCACAGGTGAAATATCATGAACCCGAAGTGGATTATAGAGATCTAAATGCCCATGTGGATAAGATTAGCAATATTCTAGGTGACTTGGTGAGAAAAACTCAAATAACATTTTACTCTATTCGAGCACAATGTGAGAAACCCGAGCCTGAACCAAAGTAAGATCCTGATAAAGCTCTGGAAGAAATTTTCCCACTACGTTTTGATGTTGAAGAAACTGAGGGGGTAAAAGAGGTTATAACTGAAGATCAATTCCACCTCTCTTAACCATTGCTGGAGGAGATAGATGAAAGATTATTTTCTACTAATTTAATAGGGGTGATCTTATGAATTTGGTGAAATTTTCGAGTGCCTGGGAAGAAATTTAAATGAAAAATGATCACCTAATTCCATACAATGTTGAATAAAAACCACCTTTTACCTTTTTATAGCCTTGGAAGATGATGAAACCACCCAATTGTGAGAATTCGATGAAATAATGGATGAGCTTGACTACCTACCTTCATCAAGTGAAGATCGAATCCAATAGACACTTATCACAAAAAAAGTGATGGAACTAGAAGTATCTCAAGAAGATGATCCTTTATTGAACACTAATGTTTTTGATTTCATTCAATCTGATTTGAGTATCACTACTTACGACTTTGAATTTTTAGATTCTTTCAATCCTTGTATCACCTTGGAGGAATATGAAAAAGAAGAAATTTCACCTGTTGAGGAACACCTGGAGCTCCCAAAAGACATTGATCATATTCTTGAGGAAGCCCAACAACTGATAACCGCAACTCTGTATAAATAACCAAATCTACAAGTTTCCTACCATAAAAAGTATGATTTTGAAATTAATATTTAAAATTTAAATTTTGAATATCCCATTGATTATTCTTTTCATGCAGAACATCTCGAGAAACCACTGGATTTTGAAGAACACGTTGCAGAAGTAGCAACTAAATAGGAGGAGGATCCATACTTCATCCTACCCCCATCATGAAAGCTATAAAAAATTGTTAAGGGGGAAGATATGGTGTACTCTAGCAATTGAATTCTCTTCAACAATAACTATGAACTACAAGCTGGGAAGAACAACATGTGGTGGTTCATTTCTAAGAAGACCCACCCACCATCAGAATACAGATAAGAGCTATTACTGCCCTCTAGATGTAGTAAAAAAAATCCAGGGCCCACTTGGTGGATCATACCAAGACTTATCTTTACTAGCTTTTTAGGAATATAGATTCCAATTTCATTCCATATAAGTAGCTTAAAATGCATCACACTCCCTCCTATATTTTTTTTGCATTAATGAAATGATCATTTCACTTAATTGAGTAATTATCTCTTTTATGTTCATGATAGTATAAGGGAACCCCCAAATAGAAAAAAAACCTAGCTTAATTTCAAAAGTGAGTTCACTTTTAATGTTTAACTTTGCAACACCTTATATTTTTTTGTGATTTAAACTGGAAATAATTCCCATTCTTGAATTATGTTTTACTTGAAATATCTAGTAGACATGAGTGTATTAGGAATCTAGTGATTCCATGCTTTATATTTCAATGTTAATAATATTTAATGAGTGAAATAGAGAATTGAATAATTAAAGTGAAGCATGGATATTGAAATAAGGACTCATGAATTGAAAGAATTAATTGATTCATGTAAAGGAAATTTCCCTACAATTTTTCACGATTTAAATATATGAAATTCATGTGAAATAATTTGTTATTACTAATCATGACATGAGTGATTTTCCAATATCATATTCCCATTTACGAGAGGATTTCTAGACCAAATATTTCATATTTTATCTTGATCATATTTATTGAATGATCATGGGACGTACCACCTGCTATAACTTGTATTAAAACATTTTAATGTTATGAATTTGAAAAAACACATTAAAAATGATTGAGGCACTACTTTATCTAGCCACACATTTAATAGAAACCTTCCTTTTCATTAATCCTTTGTTATCCCATAGAATCCAAGAATTTCCTTATAGTTTCAATCCATTTTATAAGATGATATTTCCATACCTACCCACAATTTAATAATTTTTTCATGGTAATTAATGTTTGTGTGTGGGGGAAGGGACTTTTTTGTGTTTTCATTTGGATGTGTATCATTTTTGGGTGGTGTGAGTTGTGTGTCATCATTTTGGGAATGTATTATTGGAAAATTAGGCATGAGTCATCATTTCATTATGCTTCTTTCATTTCACCTGGTTCTCCTTAAAAAAGAAAGAAAAAATTGAAAATAAAGTTGTGCCTTTATGGATCTTTAAAAAAAGATAAAAAAAGAGATATAAATTATGCTGTGCCTTTATGGGGCTTATTTAAAATTGTGGAGAACTTGGATGACATTATTCATTGTAATCATTTATTGACTCATGTCCCATGTCATAAAAGGGGGGTGGTGTTGTGTTTCACAATATCAAAGGGATTTGAGTGGGGTTAATCCTATGTTTTATCTTAATTAATCATGCATTATACTTAAGAGTCAAAACTCCTACTTATATCCTTAAATTAATTCAATAATTTAACCACCATCCCAAATCCACATAGTCATTTGAACCTTTATTGAAAGTCCTCATGATTTGATGTGCGTTTTGTCTTTACAATGTAGAGAAAGTAGTTTATTTAAAAGAATATGGATAAGGAGCATTTCTCATGATATGAACATAAATACACTATTAATTTTATCATGAGTGATGAGAGAAAAGATTCAAAAGAGATGTAGATCCTGATTTGGCTTGTTTAATAATAATAAATTGAGAAGCTTTAATGAATGAAATGAGAAGCTCCATCATTTTTTCAACGGGGAAAAGTAAAATGCATGACTTGATTGTTTCATTGAAAAATGGGATATTAAATTGATATATTTTTTTTGGAACATGAAAATATGATTGGACATTAATAATCATTTGATTATATTTCATTTAAATTTAAATATTGGTGACATTGGTGCCACTTGAATTCAATGTTGAGATTTTATACGCAAGGACAAGCATAGTTCAAGTGTGGGGGAATTGATAGAGATAATATATTCATAATTTTTTAAATTTATTTCAATTATTTAATCCCTAAAAATTGAACAAGTTTAGTTATTTACATCAATTTTGGATTTATGATGTGTTCTGGGATAAAATTGGAAAACTTCTTAATTTGGAAGTATTGAAAGATTTTAATCACTTTGGTAATTCACGCATATCTTTTAAAATATAACTCCAATTGATGTGATTATATTTTTATTGGGTTTAGATATTTATTATATACATATTTTGGTTTTGGACTAGGATTTAATTTGACCATCCACGGGTCTGAAAATTCAAACAAGGTGGACAATTATTCTATAGGACTACGTGGACCCCACCTCACTAATTAAATTATAACTCGGTCTAAAAACCTAAAATTGGGGTTATTCCAATTTTATGGGGGAAAATATTTAATTGGGAGTTCAAATGTTGAAGATCATGAAGAATTTATATCATTAAGGTGGCGCATGGATGCTGACATTTTTGGTTAGAAAAAAGTAAAAATTCCTCTAGAATAATATTTCTAAATTACCTGTCCATATCTCATAATAAACATGGAGGATAAATCAGAAATTTTGTGATGAAACATAAACCAAAACTTTGAAGAACGTTATAGAAGTCATAATTTCCCAATTCGGACATTAAATGGGCCGAACATGGTAAACCTTTTGGTGGAGAGAATCTACTACAAATCTTAATGAGAGATTTTGAAGATCTAAAATTTGTATATTGAAGGATGGAATCCCTTGGCCTATATAAGGATGAGTTCAGCCATACTAAAGGGGGAGTTCTACACTAACATTGGATTGGAGGCCTAGGGATGTGCTGCTAACAAAGGAATTTTATTTTCTTCTCCTTTTATTTTTAGTTTTCTTTTCTAATGTTATGTATATTCATATTTTTAATTCAAGTGTTTCCATCTTCTTTCATCTCCCTTTCTCTTCGAACCCTAATCTAATTATTATCTTTTCTTCTTATACTATCCACCATCACTTCTTATCCTCAATAATGAGGGGATAACCTGAGGCTCAACCATAGGGTTGGTTTCATGGTGATCTTCATTATTGCACTTCAAATTCAAAATGTTTTAAATCTATTTGTGGTGGAGTCAGGAATGTTGGCTGGGTGCTGGAGTCGTCCACCATGACACTATTCCCAAATTCATTTATTTTCCTTGATTAATTAATTTTCCCTCCCTTATCTAAGGAAAACCATTCATACGGTGGAGTTTGGGTTTCTATAAGGGATGAAATGGCATACAATGGAGCCGGGTCCTTTAGGAATAACAATCTTAGTTGAGGTGTTATCCTATTTGACTATTGGAGGAGGTGTGGTTTGGTGTTCCGAACACATACTAAAATCACACACTAAATAAATCAAGGTAAAGTAATTTTTTAATGAGGTTTCAATAAATGAATTATCAAATTGAATTTAAAAAATAAATAAATAATGAATAAACCTGTGTTATCCAACCCTAGAACCACGTTCTTTCTTCATTATTTACATTTTGTCATTGCATGTTAGTTTTATCCTTTATTTAAATTTAATTGAAATGAATTCTTAGATTAAATAAAAATAACCAAAAGGATATAGTTTAGGTGAATTTGATTGAGTGAACAACTGAGAATGATCCTCAAGTGAGACAACCCTAGTTAGCCATTGTGCTATATTAGGAAAATAAATTGCTTTTTCCATTCCCTACGATAGGCGTGCATCTCTCTTACATTTAGTCCTTTACAAATTCAAAAAATGTTCAGTGTAATGTATAATAATTTCTAAAATGACTAAACATTGAAATAATGAAAATGACTTTTAATATGATTAAATAAATATTAATAGAAAAAATTAACTATAGATCACTCAATAAAAAACAATCCTTAAAATTATTTAAAATATTATGCAATAATATGGAAACCAAATAATAAAAAATATTTTATGACATATTATTCAATAAAAAATTTAATCTCTTCTTCAAAATAACATCAATGACCCTTAATGTTTAAAAAAATTACATTACCTAATTTTATAGTCTCTAATATATGATCACAATTTTTATAAATAAAATGAATCCAGAGAAAGACAAATAAAAGAATATATTATTCCAAAATATAAATCATCTATTATTACTCAAATTAAATCAAATAATAATATGTTTATTGATTCAAAAAATGTTCCAGAAATGTTATTCACCCATCATTACTTAAAAATCAATGAATTATAAACACTAAATGTTAACATTTAAACATATTTCAAAACATAAATAGAGTTGTTATTTATATAAAATAATGTTTTAACCTAAAATTCAGATATAACTCAACCCAAAAAACCACTCCCAAAAATATCATTAGAAACCATTGAACCCCATAACATAAAATCAAAAATGGTGGTGTTTAAGGATTTTAACCTATAATTATCCTTACACATGTAAACCCTTTATTGTTTATATGTCTCTCAAGGAAACCCCATCTAAAAATTTCGTCGTGTCAATTTTTTTTAAAATATTATATGATAATTACTATATGGAACATTCTATAACACTAAATATTCTTGTGAATTAGCTCTATAATTCCATTACTACACCAAATATTCATTATTTTTATAGATTTAATTAATAAGGTCATAACTCTTACATAAAGAACCTATACATATACAAAGTGAAATTTTCTAAATCACTATATATTTTACCCATTATATAATTTTCATAGAGTTAAAATTTATTTACATTCATGAAAATTATTTGCAACATTAAAACAAATTTCTTATTTTCTCATACACCTCATTAAACCCCATGATAAAATTATCAAATTTGGAGTGACAAAATATATGATTATGTTAAAAAAATTAATAATATAAAAAAGTCCATGAATAGTTATAAAAATTTTATTTTTTCAAAATAAAATATCGTTTCAAAATAAATCCATTTTCTTTCCCAAGAAAAAATATTCTCTACCGAAAAATTTTCATAAAGGATTTCTCATGAAATCATTATGTAAAATTAAAACAATAAAGGTTTATTTTCAAACATGAAAATCACATGAAAACTTCCTCACTATGTTTTTATTTTCACATTTATATATGGAATAACCATTAAATGTTAATTTGGTTAAACCATTATGTATACTCAAGGAATAAATGCAAGGTTATCTTCTAAACAGTACCTTATATTATCAACGATAAATGCTCATGGAAGACCGTCATTTTTATAATCCACTTATCTTTTATGAGAAACATAATCAGCTAACTATGTATCATATTTGGAATAGTTGTATAGTCGCCATCAAAACCAAATGCATTTGAGGGACATCATGGAACCCCCCATCTAGGGATTATTATAGAATCCCCATTAAATTCATTATAAATGACACGAACATGATCATAAAAATTCCCATGAACCATAACATAATCCCAAATAATTAAATAATTCTACATCACACTCATAAAAATAGTCTTGATTAAAATAACATTTCTATATTGAAATAAATTATTAAATAATCCATTCAATTTTAAATGATAAAAATTTCGTTTATTTTTTTTAAATTTCAATGTTGTCTGTAATGGAATGATTTGTAATGAAAAGTAAAAAATCCACTCATTCCCAATAATAAAAAAACATTCCTTCCATATTTTTTCAGAAAATTCTAAATGTACGTCATTTGAATAATAATGAAATACCTTGAAAGAATTTTGTAAAAATTAAAAAATGTCTAAAATTTATATTGAAAAAATCATATTATTATATTAAAACCCATTTGTAAAACATTTTTATAAAATATAGAAATGGATTACTATGTTAGTTTATTGGGAAGCATTAAAAGGTAACTTTTAGATGAATCTCGTTTACATCGAGTCTAACAAATAAGATACGTTATTTATCATTGTGAATAATAATGATACATAATTTCCATATATTAATAACCTCTTTAATTTTTATAATTCATTTTAACTCACTTATTCCAATATTTTATTAATTTATTAATCATTTAAATTCATGTTGCACTTATTAATGATATTAATTAAAAATTTCCAGAATATCAAAGATTTTTTTAATATGGTCTGAGTGGATATTAACAAAACCTTATATAATAAAAATCATGAAATAAATTTATGTTTTTTAAAAAACATTAATTTTACATACAATTAGTAATTATTTTTATGATAATTTATCTATGTTATAGCCAGGGAGAGGGTAGGTCCTACGTAAGCATGTGTAAAGTTTCCATATTTAGAGATCATTATAGATAGAAGTTACATAGCATTTTATCATGTCAGAAAGATCATTATATAATAAAAATGATAATATTACCTTAAAAATACTTTTATATAATATTTATGTGATGTGGTGATGAAAAATATTTTACATAACTTCATGGTGGACATAGTGAACATGTATACACGAACAACATTGTCATTTTAAATTAAATGGAAAGGTAAGAACAAAAAATATAATTTATCCCATAAAAATGATTAATATTACATGAATATCATATATATACCATAATTACATCATTATGACTATACTGGACTTGATGGTAAGGAATGTGAATTACATCAGCTGATGAGGTTGTTGTTCACCATATACAAAAAATATAGTTTCATCTCCCACATGATTGATGTTGTAAATGTAAATATTTCATGATATTAGCATAATAAAATCATATTATATAGACAATATTGTTGTTATATTTTTATATTCATTCCAAAACATTTTTCTGAAGTGGAAGAAGAAATTAGAGTAAAACAACTAATAAAACATCTATTCTTTGGAAACCCTCATTTGATTGACACCTCATTGTCTACAATGATGGGGTTATGCCAAAAAATTAACACATAATGAGGATAGGGATTATAATAAGGTATTTATTAGTTATTTTATGATCCAAACGGGTTTGTACGTGTGGAGTATTGAGAGGAAAATGTTCTTGTTTACAAGAGTGGGGAGGGTAACTCTTTGAATTTATCAAAACATAAAACTAATATAAACTAGTTTTTAATTCACATAGATAAAAAATCCATAATTTATAATATATAATTCATATTCCTAAAAATCCTCCCAGTAAATATTTTATTATATGATTAGTCCACATATTTTCTGATATCATTTGTTTTTATCCCTTCATTAATCCCTTTAAAACATACCATCACACTATGTATTTTTAATCTAGAAATGACATGAATAATACAATTAGAGGAAAATGGTTCCATTAATAGATCATTTAACATTGGATACCATATGATAATAATGTGCCTGAAAGAATGTTTTTAGTAATTTAATATTATTTAATAAATTAATAATTATTATAATGTATCAATAATTCCATTTTTATAACTATTATTTACATTGAATTTAATAATATAAATATAAAAATAATAATTAGATAAAATTATTTTAACACATCCCCAACATGTCAAGGTAAACTTTAAAATTCTTGAATCAAATTTTGTATTTTAATTTATATTAATTTTATTATTTTAAATATCATTTCATTGATGTTTCCATTAACTGAATATGTACTACATAATCTTTGTGTATAAATTTAACATAGGTGTTTCGTCAGTTAAAGTTTAAAATAAGTTAAAATGATAAATATTAGTGCTCTATATTTGAAAATACTTATTTATATTAAAAAAAATTCTATTTAAAACACCATATTAAAAATATTATAGTTGTTAAAATATAGAGTGTGATATGTTTGACTTTTCCCGAAATAAAAATATATACAGGTCATATTCACATACAAGTTTCCCCAAAAATACATATAACCATGTATTGGAATAGTTTGAATGAAAATAACTTATCTAATAATTTTATGAAATCTTTTAGGGTAATTATATAATCATTATCAATTTATTTTTTATTTTTAATTACTCGATTTACCCTTTACCAGGGTAAATATTTTTACTAAGGATACCAATCATATGGAAAAAAATAATAGGGTAATATTAAATAAATTTGGGTCTCCATAATTAAAATATGCATTCCTTTTTATAAAATTAAGAAACACATATGATCAATAATTAAATATAAAATTAATCTCCCAAAATACAGTAAAGAAAATATCAATTCAAAAATGTATTTTCATCCCAAAAATGTAATTTTACAAAATAATGTATAATAGTGGGTAAAATTTAGTTAATGATATTATATATATCTATATAATATATAATTTAGTTTGATGATTTTTTTTAAAAAATGCCAACATTTTAGTATTAATAAAACAACTGTTTTAAAAAAAGTCGGTATTTTCACTATTCATTTAAAAAATAATCATATTAAAATATAGTTAAAATAAAATAATAGAATAATTTTGAAATTCTAAATTAGAAATTAAATTATTATTTTAAAATTAACATTTCAGAACTTAATGAAATTTTTTATAATATCTTCTCATAAAAATTTTCAAAATACATTTGTCATGAAAACATATTATTGAAAAATAATATCGTTTTACTAAAATAAATTGATTATTTTAAAATATTTAATTAATACATTATCATTTAAAAGCAACATTATATTTTTCATACTTAGGTCAATATTATTCATTCCCACTAATTTATAAGCTTAGATAAAATGGGAATATTTATATAATAAATATTCATTTTTATTCACACTGTTGTGTATCATGTACCATATGTAAATTTATATATTCATTTAAAATATTAATAAATTACAATAGTGTTTTAACTAATGGAAACTTTTTGATAAATTTTATATTTTATTTAAATAAATATTATTTTCTTGAACTAATATTATTTAATAATTTTTATTGAAATTCATATGGTAATAAATTTAATTATGTCCCATGAAATATTTTTAATGATAAAATTGTTTTATATATCGTGAAAACAAGAATTTTCCATTCTATATAGATTTTTTATGAAACAAAATTATAATGTTTTAAAGAAATTATTAACTATGTTTTATTTTTAAAATTAACACTTTAAATAATTCGATTGTAATTTTTTATTATTTTTTGAGAGAGTATATATTTTGGATTGAAATAATATAACATTTGGATATATAATATGTTTTATGAAATCAAAAGAGTGAAAAATTGATTCAATAAATGCTATAAATTTAGTAAATAATAAGGCATATATTCATTATTTAGAATGATATTTTTTGGAGTTATTTTATTTATTTTACAAATGAATAATGAATCCCCCAAAACAATATTATATTTTAGGATTTTAAAAATTATAATTAAAATAGATGAGTCCATTCTAAATCATAAATAAAATTTTTTCAATGAGTTTAGTTGTTAAAATATTAAAATAATGGAATCCACTCCCATCTAGAAGGAACCCATTAAAAAATTCTTAGAAGGTTACTGGTTTTTGTTATTCTGTTACATTAATTCTAAAACATTTTTTAGAAAGTAAAAAATAATTCCTCTTTGTTTTTTTATAAATACCAACCCAACCCCCCATTCTTCTTCACTAAAAAAGAATTAATCATGAGATTCCTCTCCATTTCATAATTTAAAAACATCAAATGGTGTTCCATTTCTCTTAGAACCTTATCCCAATATTTTTTGAGAAAACTCTCATGCAAGGGATTCCATTCCTCCTCATTATTCATGTATATTCTCTATATTAAGCCTTTTTATTTCCAATTTTTCTTTTTTATTTATGTTTTCACAGACACATTTATTTTTATTAAGATACCAAATTAATTAAATATAGCCAACCACACTCATTAATCACATCCATGATCCTTTACACCCACCCTCTATGTTTTATAAATTATCCCATGAATTTTTATAATAATGATTTTATACTGTTAACACTCATACTAATTCTTACTCAAGAGTATTAACCTATTTATATGTATCCTTTATCAGTTTTTGACTAATATGTAGATAACCCACACTCCTAATTCATGAGATTAAATATGATGAATGAAATTTGTCTGTTGTATGGTCTATGTGTTACACAAATACATATAAATATTATGAATATGACAGATTTGTTTAGAATTATATTACCCTAAAATATTTTTGATAATGGTTTATTTCTAAAGATACCGTGTATGGTGCATTAGAAGTTGTCTTAAGAATAGTTTAATTTTATCTTGATTATTAACATGAAAATATGATTATGAGGTCATGTTTCATATTGATTCCAGAATCCTATGATTTCATGATGTTATAAAGTATTATTATGCTACATTGTTAATTATTATTATTATTACCTTTTATATCATCATGTTATTCCCCATGAATCTCTTGTACTACATTAATTCCTTCCATGCTATGATTATTATGTTAAAAATATATATAGAACAAACATTTTATGCACACCTCTCTAGGTTATCCCAAACTTTTCTAGAAGACAAATATAATTCTAATGAAATATTATATATTTTTAATTTTTTTTATTATTCCCGTATTTCATGTTATTTGAATATGTATCTAATAATCCAAGCCACTGGGACTCTCAACTATTTTTTTATTTTTTATGTATATTAATGTAATAGATCATGAAATAAATTGAATAAAAAATGTGGGTTGTCATTGGTATGTGGTTGGCATTTTTACAATAACAAATTCTCTATCAGGTCCCCCCACATTCTCTAACTCAACATTATATTCCTAAATATTTTCCATAACATAAATATTGTGATCATATTTTTTCTATTTATTGATGTGGATATAGCTACAACATTCTCATTATCATTATTGATGTCCCATTGAGTGTAAAGACCCATAAAATTCAAGAGAAATTTTTTCTTAATTTTCTTTTGAATTTTACATGAACACAGTTTATGACGGCACCTGATTCCGGGGCCCGGTGTGCCCAGAATCATTTTCCGATGTTTAGCTCGGGTACATTTAGTGAACGAACGAGCGGGTTTTTCTAACTTTTAAACCGGTGCTCAGAATCGAATTCTGAGGGCACCGATGGAATCGCAGCACCGATTATTTCTTAGAAACACCTTTTCCGGAGTTGCGTTTGCTCAGGTGTGGTTTTTAATTTTTGGGGTTAAGTTAAGGAATAAAATAAAGTGGTGCGACAATTTATTTTAATTTACTTAAAGTGGCTTAACCTAAGTTAAGCAGATAAGTTGGGACCCACAATATCCTACCCACTTGGTAGGATATTTTTGAGGTGGGGCCCACATGAGCCCCACCGTTTCTTTCCTTCTAAGTAACGCACCCGCACCCCCCTTTTAATGAAGTCAACCGTGCATTTATTTTGGTTAAGAAACGCCTCATTAATTTGGGCGGTTAAATCGTTACAATTAATTCATTGAATTAATTGTTCATTTGGTTTCTTTTGAATTTCAAATGCTTAGGATATGTAAATCAAAAAAGTGTTGAACTTATTTTATTTTCTTGAAATTCTGGTTGTGGGAGCCTTTGGGAGAAAAGGAGAAGTCTTGAGGATTCATAGTTCTTTGATAAAGAATGAGAAGAACGCCTTACCGCCGACGAAGAACTCCGACCTCCAATGGCGGACGACGGTGAGAGACCCCTTCCTCGGAGATCACCTAACGCCAATGACGTTCCTTCCGTGGCGCTTTCTTCCGCGACGAACTCTCGTTCGACGACAACGCTGAGGTAGGGGTTTATTTCGTGATTACTTCCGTCATTCTCTTCCTTTCAAATTGAACCTCCTGTTATCGTAAAAATAGGAGGAGGTTGGACCGCACGAACACGGCCGACACTCCTCCCCCTTTTGGCTATTGATATTGATGCGGCACAAGCAAGGAAACGTGGTGCCGAAGCACCTCGCGGAAATTGCTAAAGGAAGGGTGGAGAAGCACGGTAATGTCGCACCGCGCCGTTGGAAACAAACTAATCTGTGGTGCCGTCGCGCCACGCCATAAAAGGCGAACCAAAGACGCGGCGCCGTCGCGCCGCGCCGGAGGACCACTAAATCACCGCTGCTGAAGCGGGGTCGCGGCGGAGGGGCGCGGTGCCGTCGCGCCGCGCCAGACGAACCAAGGCCGCGGCCGGTTCCAGGCCGTGGCGATGCAGGGGAACCGGTGGCCGGTACTGGGCCACCGGCATCAGAGTAGGGGTACCGGACTTGCCGGTCCCGTGGCGGCAACGGCTGGCCGGCCGGGGTGGGCCAGCCGGACAAGGAAAAGCCAGGGGTTACAAACCCCTGGCCGACCAGCTGACCGGCCCCATAAAGGGGCCACAATTTTTCTTCCACGCAGGGCCAGTGTGGCCCCCCGCCCACATGGATCGGTTGTAACGGCTGAGCCGGCCGCCTGGTCACCCGGCCAGCGTCAGCGCGCCCAGCACGCCGGGTCGAGCCGTCAGACCGGGCCGAGCCGCCCAGGCCGGGCCGGGCCGCGCCCGGGCCAGCCGGGCCGCGCCCAGACCGGGCTGGGCCACGCTGACCGAGCCGGGCCGTTCCCAAGCGGGCAGGACCCGGACCCAGTTCGGTTCGACCCGGTTCGGGCCGACCCTTGGGGTATCGGGCCGGGTCGGACCGGGCCCGAACCCCTTAATACCGAACCTCTTTCGGTCCGTCGCCCATAACATGAGCTTCAAACCTCCGATCGATGCACCGTCAGTTGTGTAGTGATACTTGGATTGAGACGGTCGTTTTAGTATACTACACTCAAGGTTTCGTAGTACTTTGGGTTCGTCTGGGTTGGTTCGTACACGAAACCAACCAGGCCCTCGGAGCGGAAGCGCTTATAACTTGAGCTCCGGACGTCCGATTGACATGATGTCGACTTCGTTGAATTCCTCTTGATGAGACAAAACATTTGTCATGCTTATCCTGAGTTTTGGATCCAGTTGGATAAAGGTCGGGTTGGATTGTACCCGAAATCCAACCGGGCCCCTAGAACGGAAAAGCTGATAACTTTCAGACCGGACGTCTGTTTGACGAACCGTCAGCGGCGTTGGTGATCAAGTTGAGAAAAGGTCCCTATGAGCATACCCTATGAGAGTTAGGGATACAGTAGAGTTACGGCCGGGTTGGTTCGCACATGAAACCGACCAGGCCCTTGGGACGAAAAGGCTAGTAACTCACAGACCGGGCGTCTGACTAACGCACGGTCTATTACTTTGAGACCCCTATGATGAGGAGGTCCTTTGAGATACTTCTTCGTGGAACTTTGAGATAATTGGATTATCGTCCAGAAGCTCGTGGAGCGAACCCTCCCGGTGACGAGCTAGCAGAGTGCAGAGACCTAGTAGCTGGCTGAGACTTGATGATTACAGATTCATCAACTCGGTGTGTTTTGGATAGCCCAGTGGGGAACACTTGGTTGTAGAGGAAGACCCACGGAGGAGGAGAGCTTGGTTGTAGAGGCAGACCTGTGGTACGTAACAGAAGGAGTACCTCTGGAACCTATGAGGGGGAGCGCTTGGTTGTAGCGGCAGACCCATGGTGGGAAGCGCTTAGTTGTAGCAGCAGGCCCACAGTACTCGATAGGTGGAGTAATACAATAGTCCAAGGAGTCTGACACACTTGGTTGTAGAGTTAGGACCGCTGTACTCGACAGAGGAGGAGTTCGGCGCACTTGGTTGTAGCGGCATGCCCACTGTACTCGACGGAGGAGGAGTTCTCCAACAGCCGTGGTTTCGACGTCATGAATAAAATCCTGGTTGAGCTGAGTCTGTAATCTTTTTGTTTCCTCATGATTGAGATGGGTTATTTGATAACATAGGTATATGTATGGGCATATACCTGGGTAGAGGTTATCCGTTGATTTCATAGTCCATGTGTTTCTTCATGATTGAGATGGGTTACTTGATAACTTGGGTATATGTATGGGCATGTACCTAAGTAGATGTTATCTCTTGACATCTTCTTTGGGGTTATCCTTGTTGGATTTAGTGAGACCTTGAGGGTCTCGGGGTCCCTACTGTGTATCGTTATACTCACCCCTGCACGGGCTATGCCCGCACCTCGTTGTGTTTGTTGCAGACGACATGCAGTGCTGACAGAGGCTGAGTGTTCGTGGACTGGACGATACCCGGAGGTGGACCATATGACGAGTCAGTATTCAGAGGTGGACTTCACGACGAGGCGACACTCGGAGGAGGTTGAAGGGCGAGTGCGCTGTGGAGGATATCTGTACCTACCATTTAGGTATGATCTGTGGTGGATGATCCAGGAGCTGTGCTAATTTTAACTACCCATTAGGTAGGATCCGAGGAGGACGACCCATGAGTTGCTTCCGTTCTTCCAGCTGTTGTCTTTTCTGTTGTACTTTCTTTCAGTTGTAGCTGTACTTTCAATTGGGTTTGTATTCTGGCCCATTCACTTTTCAACACTTCTTTTTTGTACTTAGTGTTTTACTTCTGCTTTACTCTGTAGTGTTTATTACTTTTATAAAGGAAATACCTTCCTAGTTATCGGGATTTATGCCTTTGGTGCTAGTTGCCAGCCCCTGGCCTAAGGAAGGCGGGCTAGGGGTAGTAATGACACGAGCCCTGAGGACGGGTCGTGACAAATTGGTATCATAGGAGTCTGGTTCTACCAAAGAACTCAGGACTTTGATCTTTATCTATGTGAAGCAATAGTGTTGAGAGTATTGAGTGCGGTTATCAGTTTAGAGAGTCCAGTGTTGGTGCGGCGACCGACGTATCCGTACACCAGGACCCTGACTTCTGATTTCCGACTTAATACATGAAAACATTGATTGAATGTGTGTTTCAATTTTTCACTGTGATTACATTGTGTCGGATCACCAGGTATTCTGTTTAACTGTGGCGCACCTATTTCGTTTTAGGATGGCCCCACGATGGCAGCCAGCTAGGGATCCGAGAGTTGTGCGTGACGGCAGCCCACCGAGCGACGAGGCCTCGGTACAGGGCCCTTTGACAGTTGAGGCACCGACGGTACCTCTACCCACTGAGCCACCGATGCTTCCAGCCCCAGCCGCTGATGATGCATGTCGCCTTAGTTCACTGCACGAGTTTCAGTGCCAGCGACCACCCAGGTTCCGCGGGGAGACGGACCCCCAGGCAGCCGAGGTTTGGCTGGAGGCAGTTGTACGGGTTTTCAGGTTAGTAAGGACACCAGCAGACCTCATGGTGGACCTTGCAGCGTGCCTCCTGCACGCGGCAGCTGGCAGATGGTGGAGCTTGATGATCCAGGTGCACAATGAGGCATCTATCCTTTGGACAGACATTGAGAGCCTTTTTCACTTAGAGTTCATCCCAGCCACCCTCTGAGCGGTGCGCATCCAGGAGCTGCTATAGCTGCGTCAGGGCAGCATGACAGTAGCCCAGTACACGGTGAGGTTTATCGATCTCTCGCGTTATTCGACGGACATGGTACGAGACCCATTCTTCAGTGCCCGAACCTTCGAGCAGGGGCTCAGGCGAGAGATCAGAGCATTGGTTGTTTCTCACAGAATTCTGACACAGACAGGGGTGTTGGAGTGAGCCCTCTTAGTGGAGAGTTTCCTTGCTGAAAAGTCTCCAACAGCAGCACCCACCACTAGCCGGCATGCGGCAGAGTCTTATGCAGCAGGCAGTAGATAGATGATGCAGAGGTCAAAGAGGACTAGACCTACAGGTGGTCGACCACATGACACAGGATCATTTGTGCGAGGCACCCGGGGTGGATAACGACTTACCATGCGCGGGAAGTGTTACTCCTGCGGAGGTGTTGGTCACATGGCTCGTGACTGTTCGACCCGCCATACAGATGAACAGCAGATGAACGAAGGACCTCCCGGGCAGAGGCAGAGGTTCAATCGAGGCAGACCGCATGGAGCAGGAGACCGTGACAGGGGAGATGGACCTACAGGTGGAGGTGGATGATGCTTCGAGGTGTTTCCACCACCACCACCAGGTGTTCCACCCTGACCGCATGGAACAGGTGGATGCGGGAGAGCTCAGTTGTAGGTAGCTGAGGCCTACGATCATGGATCTCCGGGAGCAGATGGACAGGAGCGGGACTAGCTCCAAACCTGGAGAATTTTGTTCATGTTGCTTCTAGCTCTGTTGATGTCTGTTTGTTATTGCTTTGTGTCTTTGTAATTTGAGCTACAGTAATAAAAAGACACCTTTCCTGTGGCGTTTACCTTCCTGTCCTCTCTTTTAGTTGTTACTAAGAGGTTCCAGTTTAAAAACCGTTGACTTGACCCTGACTTTGAGATATCTACTGGAGGAGACCCAGTGACCACACACTAATGCCGACAGTGTGACTCAACCCTTGGAGGTGAGAGTAATGGTTGGATCTCTTGGTAGTAGCGTCGAGGCCTTACGACGTCATATTTGGTATGGGTTAGTATCATCCATGTCGATATTGACTGTATTCGACGAATAACGTGATTAATCTAGGGAATGAGACAAGATTTCTCTTATCGGCAAAGAATAAATTTCAGAAGCTCTTGTAGGACCAGAAAGGTCCAAGTCATCAAAGATCGGATGAGGATATCTTAGAGCCGGCAAAAGTCTTGTGCTGACGGGGGGAGGAGACCACTAGAGTTCGAGGTTGGTGACCACGTTTCCCTACGGGTCTCACCTCGATGTGAGTTACAGAGATGTGGCCGAGGCGACAAGTTATCTCCGAGGTTCAACAGACCTTTCTAGGTCCTTAGAAGGGTAGGCGAGGTGGTTTACTGCTTGACCCACCCACCTCAGTTGCACCTGGTGCACGACGACTTCCAGGTATCTCAAATGAGGAGATACAAGCTCAACCCTTCACTTTTCATCGACCATGTGGAGATGGACTTGGGCGATGGGGTGACCCTCATGGAGGTTCTAGTGGGGATCGTGGAACGACAAGAGCGGGTCCTACGAGGATGGGTAGATTCCTCAGGTGCGCTTTAACTGGCAGTACGAGAACCTCCAGGTGAGCACATGGGAGCAGAAGGCTAAATGCGTGCTCAATACAACTTTTGTTTTCCTAGATTGTGTTATAGCTTTACGGGGACGTAAAGCCCTGAGGTGGGAGTAATGTAAAGACCCGTAAAATTCAAGAGAAATTTTTTCTTAATTTTATTTTGAATTTTACATGAACACAGTTTCTGACGGCACCTGATTCCGAGGCCCGGTGTGCCCGGAATCATTTTCCGAAGTTTATCTCGGGTACGTTCAGTGAACGAACGAGCGGGTTTTTCTAACTTTTGAACCGGTGCTCGGAATCGAATTCTGAGGGCACCGATGGAATCGCAGTGCCGATAATTTCTTAGAAACACCTTTTCTAGAGTTGCGTTTTCTCGGGTGTGGTTTTTAATTTTTGGGGTTATGTTAAGGAATAAAATAAAGCGGGGAGAAAATTTATTTTATTTTAATTAAAGCGGCTTAACCTAAGTTAAGCGGATAAGTTGGGACCCACAATATCCTACCCACTTGGTACGATATTTGTGAGGTGGGGCCCGCATGATCCCCACCATTTCTTTCCTTCTAAGTAATGCACCCGCACCCCCCCTTTTAATGAAGTCAACCGTGCATTTATTTTGGTTAAGAAACGCCTCATTAATTTTGGCGGTTAAATATTTACAATTAATTCATTGAATTAATTGTTCGTTTCGTTTCTTTTGAATTTCAAATGCTTAGGATATGTTAATAAAAAAAGTGTTGAACATATTTTATTTTATTGAAATTCTGGTTGTGGGAGACTTTGGGAGAAAAGGAGAAGTCTTGAGGATTCTTCGTTCTTCGACGAAGAACGTGAAGAACGCCCTGCCGCTGGCGAAGAACGCCGACCTCCGACGGCGAACGATGGCGAGAGACGCCTTCCTCAGAGATCATCTAACACCAAAAACATTCCTTCTGTGATGCTTTCTTCCGTGATGATCTTCTTCTTCCGCGACGGTTAATTCCGCGAGAAACTCTCCTTCGATGACAACGCCGAGGTAGGAGTTTATTTCGTGATTACTTCCGTCATTCTCTTCCTTTCAAATTGAACTGCCTGTTATCGTAATAACGGGAGGTGGTCGGACCGCACGAACGCGGCCGACACTCCTCCCCTTTTTGGTTGTTGATATTGATGTGGCACGAGCAAGGCAACGCAGTGCCGAAGCAACACGCAGAAATTGTTAAAGGAAGGGTGGAGAAGTGGGGCGCCGTCGCACTGTGCCATGGGAAACAAACAAATCAGCGGCGCCGTCACGCCGCGCCGTAGCTAGTCTCGTTGAGGAAACGACCGGTAGTCCAGGGCGGGCCGACCGGACAAGGAAAATCTGGGGGTTACAAACCCCCGGCCGGCAAGCTGAGTGGCCCCATAAAGGGGCTGCGGTTTTTCTTCCATGCGGGGGCAGCACGCCGGGCCGAGCCGCTGGGCCGGGCCGCGCCCAGGCCGGGCTGGGCCGCGCTGACCGGTTTGGGCCACGCCTAAGCGGGACGGTCCCGGACCCAGTTCAGTTCGACCCGGTTCGGGTCGACCCTGGGGGTATCGGGTCGGGTCGAACCGGGCCCGAACCCCTTAATACCGAACCTTTTTTGGTCCATCACCCATAACATGAGCTTCAGACCTCCGATCGGTGCACCGTCAGTTGTGTAGTGATCCTTGGATCGAGATGATCGTTTTGGTATACTACAGTCAAGGTTTCGGAGTATTTTGGGTTCGTCCGGGTTGGTTCGTACACGAAACCAACCGGGCCCTCGGACCGGAAACGATCATAACATGAGCTCCGAACGTCCAATTGACGTACCGTCAACTTCGTTGAATTACTCCTGATGAGACAAAACTTTTGGCATGCTTCGCCTGAGTTTTGGATGTAGTTGGATAATGGTCGGGTTGGATTTTACCTGAAATCCAACAGGGCCCCTAGAATGGAAAATCTGATAACTTTCAGACCGAACATCCGTTTGATGAACCATCAGCGGAGTTGGTGATCACGTTGAGAAACGGTCCCTATGAGAATACCCTATGAGAGTTTGGGGCATAGTTGAGTTACAGCCGGTTTGGTTCGCACACAAAACCAACCGGGCCCCTGGGAAGAAAAGGCTAGTAACTCACAGACCGGGCGTCCGACTAATGCACCGTCTATTGCGTTGAGACCCCTATGACGAGGTGGTCCTTTGAGATACTTCTTAGGGGAACTTTGTGACACTTGGAGTATCGACCAGTAGCTCATGGACTGAACCCTCTCGATGATAAGCTAGCAGAATGAAGAGACCTTGTAGCTGGCTGAGACTTGATGACTACTGATTCATCGACTCGGTCTGTTTCGGATAGCCTAGTGGGGAGCGCTTTGTTGTAGCGGCAGAACCACGACAGAGGAGCGCTTGGTTGTAGCGGCAGACCCGCGGTACTCAACAGATGGAGTACCTCTAGAACCTATGAGGGGGATCGCTTGGTTGTAGCGGCAGACCCATGGTGGGAAGCGCTTGGATGTAGCAGCAGGCCCACAGTACTCGACAGGTGGAGTACTACAGCAGTCCAAGGAGTCCGACGCGCTTGGTTGTAGTGGTAGGCCCTCTGTACTCGACAGAGGAGGAGTTCAGCGCGCTTGGTTGTAGCGGCAGGCCCACTGTACTCAACGGAGGAGGAGTTCTTCAGTAGCCATGGTTTCGACGTCATGAATAAAATCCTGGTTGAGCAGAGTCTGTAATATTTTTGTTTCCTCATGATTGAGATGGGTTACTTGATTACTTAGGTATATGTATGGGCATATACCTGGATAGAGGTTATCCATTGATTTCATAGTCCTTGTGTTTCCTCATGATTGAGATGGGTTACTTGATAACTTGGGTATATGTATGGGCATGTACCTAAGTAGAGGTTATCTGTTGATATCTTCTTTGTGGTTATCCTTGTTGGAGTTAGTGAGAACTTGAGGATCTCGGGGTCCCCATTGAGTATCGTTATACTCACCCCTGCATGGGCTATGCCCGCACCTCGTTGTGTTTGTTTCAGACGACGAGCAGTGCTGACAGAGGCCGAGTGTTCGAGGACTGGACGGTACGCGGAGGTGGACCATACGACGAGTCAGTATTCGGAGGTGGACTTCACGACGAGGCGAGACTCGGAGGAGGTTGACGGGAGAGAGCGTTGTGGAGGCTATCTGTACCTACCCTTCAGGTAGGATCCGTGGTGGACGATCCAGGAGCTGCGCTAACTATACCTACCCTTCAGGTAGGATCCGAGGAGGACGAACCAGGAGTTGCTTCCGTTCTTCCACCTGTTGTATTTTCTGTTGTACTTTATTTCAGTTGTAGCTGTACTTTCAATTGGGTTTGTATTCTGACCCATTTACTTTTCAGCACTTCCTTTTTGTACTTAGTGTTTTACTTCCGCTTGTACTCTTTGGTGTTTGTTACTTTTATAAAGGCAATTCCTTCCCAGTTATCGGGATTTACTCCTTTGGTGCTAGTCACCAGCCCCTGGCCTATGGAAGGCAGGCTTGGGGTAGTCACAACACGGGCCCTGAGGATGGGTTGTGACATTGAGTTTTCGAATGATGGATATTATGTGGAGATACTAAATCAGGATCACATGATTGATATAATGTTTTCACACTAACATAATTCATTTCATCATTCACCACAAATCAAATGGGTGTCACCTAATTATATTAATCCTTAAAAGCATAATTATAAGTTTTATCTAAGGTATTGGTGTTAATAAAAATCATCAACTAAGTTGTTGGAATGAGAAATAAATCCTCACACATGTATGTGAAGTAATGATATTTATATTCCTGGGATATTCTTAGTGATATATTTCATAATCCTTCTAGATTTCCATTATATAGTCGAACAATTTGATTTTTTATCCCCATGAGTGGATTTTATCTCTCTTTTCAATGTTAAATTAAAAGAATTTTTTAATTGGAAATGTTTAGGAATTAATCAAAATAATTCTCTAAGAATTCTCTTCATGATGAACATAGAATCAAAATAAGTAACTATTGATATAAGGTGTTTATTAATATGAAGAAAATCACAGACTAGTATTGAAAATCATATATGGAGGAGATGGTGTTATAATTCCACAAAACCGGTAGGATTGGGTTTATTTCTCTCTATAATTTTCACCATTATAAATAGTTATGAGTTTCAAAATCCCATGTGAGATGGATATTATAAAAATTCTCACAATATTTCATGATAGGACTAAACCCATGAAATTGTGGGGAATGATAATATAAGATTTTAGGATTCTGAGGCTTTTATATTAGTTGGAATGGGACACAATTGCATTTATGGGTTAGTGGAACTTACTTTATAATGTTCCTATTTAATTATAGGAATAATTTTTTCATAAATCGTATGCTAGTCATATTTTCAGTGTGGTAGATATATGATTATTTATATAGATCAATAAAACTTGGTATACAATTTTTGTATCACTAAAAATAGTGGGATATAATTAGAAACACGGATATAGTATATTAGGATTGGGGATCAAACACCTAGACTAAAGTATTGGCATTTTAAATTTATTTCCCTAGGAAAAACAAATCCCATAATAAATATAAAATTTAGAGACACATATATTCCCCATGCACTGATATAAATGTTAGGAGGCGGGTTGGTGATATTTTATAGATCTACATCATAATAATGAAGAAAAATTTATAGTTACATTCATGTAGACATCTTTATTTACAGTTTTAGGCCCCCAAAAGGCATCATTTTAAAGAAGTTGGGAAATTTAAAATAATTTTTTTGGACAGTTTTTGTAATCCGAGTAATGTATATGTATAAACAAATTTTTTTGGGAAGTCACCCATTGTTATAAATAAAATTATGTGTGAATTTATCATTAAATACCTTTATAATATTATACTTTTGAGTAGACTTACTCAAATATGTGACTATTATTCTATCTATAACAAAATTTTTCATTATTTTCATGAAGTTTTATCGAACCACGTTAATATGTAGTTCTCCAAAATCTTTCCGTCAATGTCACTTCCCCACTTCATTTTCATGAGACATATGATTATTTAAAGCATACTTGGTCAACTTCATTCATGTATATTATGGAGGTAGGAAAATATTTTTATCATTTCCATAGGTCAACTATTTATCAAGACAATAAATCAATGACTTTTGATTTAGTTCCCTATATATTTCCAAGATTTATAAATATACTCTCAAATTAAGGGAATCATAAGAATAGAATTGACATAGGGTGTGTATTTGTACTCAGTAGATATATCATCGGTATAATTCATCTATTAATTAGAAAAATGCGTAGGTACTCCATTATTTGTTATTATTTTTTAATCATAGTGAAGATATGAATTTTGGTAGAACTAGTTTTTCAAATGGTTATCAATTTGGACATAAACACATGTAATGTACTCAATATTTCATAGATTGTTTTTTGGGAGCGACATTTCTTTTACTAATTTATTGGTTTCCTTGATATATAATACCATCATGTATACGTTTTATATTTATTTAGATTGTATGTACACAAAAAATACCCCAGTGGACCTCTAATGGTATTATTATAGTTTCAATCTGAAAATACTCTATGAATATAAACTATTAATGAATATGAATGTTGAGGATATCTATGGAATACTATTTTCATATTGTTGTGAGAACACAGTTACTAGTTCCATGTGTAATACTATTTTGATAGATTATAAATTTACATTAGGTAAGAAGTTTATAGTAGGAAATATAGGGAGGGATTTAATAATTTTTTTATTTAACAATCTATAGAGAAAACCTCTATGTATGATTGCATTCTAACTGTGACCATTATGAGAACTATCCTGAGTGGTATATTTTTCTTCATGGGTAAGTCCTCTGTGATGGTTAATATGAATGTATCCACAATATTTATTAAATGGACTGATATAGAGGACCTTTATAGTAGATTATAGAAGAATTACCTTCAATGATGGGAATTATGGAATTTCATAGAGGGTCCATGCTATTGTTTATCTTTGTAATACCACCAATATATATGATTATGGTTCTAAAAGGAGGACTCTCATATCCAATTATACATGAAAGAACTATAGAGTTTGTGATTACAAAACTATTGGTTTTAATATCAGAGAGTATTCTCCTAATACTATTTTCAGATATGTGTCATCATGCCATGAGTTGTACATCCATAATCATAGAATCCTTCACATGTTGGTGGATATTTGGTGTATCCACTATTCTATCTCAATAGATGAAAAATATAGATAATTATATAAGCTTTGATATGTAGAGAGACATAATTATATTGAAATTAATTTACATATATATCCCTATTTCAATATATTCTAACAAGGATTAATTGGGTTAGAACGTCAATCATAATTTTGGATACATTGTGATGATGTTGTGGTTTTTTAAAAAGTAAAATTTATGGTGGCTCATAATTTATCAACATGGAATACTATAATTATTCATGGGTCTGAATAATAAAATGGGAATTTACCAAAATCTATGTTTATGAAGATAACTTCCACCACTGGGATATCCCCATGGGTGTATTGATTTTGACATCCATGGTTTGGATCACTGATATGTCTTCCACAATATATGTTTAATGGGTTTATGGTGTGTAGTGATGAAGACGGTGTAAAATGGTTGGATCTATCATTGAAATATCTTGATATATGGCTAGGATATAGTCAATATCTTCCCTTCCAACCTAACCTTTTTTAGGTTAGATTCTTCCTGCTTCAGGGACAAACTACTAATGATATTATATTTTCCATGGATGCCACATTTACCATTATGGACTTCCATTGGATGAAAACGATATTTAAAATCATCTATTTTAATATTTCACAAGTTTCGTCAAAGGATGGAATATATTTTATTATATTATTTTATAACAATTTGGTGTTAACCCCATGGATTGGGAGGTGATTGGGTGAAATTAAAATATTTCTACATTATGAGTCCATAGACATCATTATGGTTAAAGTATATGTCTAGCATATAAATTAGTAGTGTGATATAGTCTTATATGCCTATTAGTTTCCCCAAAAATGTTAGCGGAATATGACATGTGATGGTATACTAAACATTTCCATTTTGATAGGATGTTAAAACATGAAGGGTAAAATAAAATTTTAATAACCAATCAATGAAGAATCTTAAGAATAGGTTTTATTTTCAATTAATATCTTTATTTTTTTAAAATTATTATATTTGATTTACTATTTTCGGTCCCAAAAAGACTTCTTTCATGTGTTTCTTTCTAGTTGTGGTCAAATGTTTCTATGGAATGTGTTATTTTGGACATACTAATGACACTTCAAATAACAAATGTTTTAGGAGGGTGTGAATTCTATTAATCCCTTGAAGGGTACTATAACATCATATCAGATCCTTTTATAGAATTTAGAAACATAAATGAAATATATATTTTTAGAAATAATACTAAGAATTTACATGAGAGTGATCACTATAATCCATGAATCAATGGGAATATATTTATATATCAGTGTCTTTTCCTCATTCAACTAATGGTTGAGTATAAAACGTTTTGAAGTCATATGTGTAACACCCCGACCCCAGCTACCCAGAGTCGGTGCATTACTTACATAACATTGGCATGATCACAAGAAAGATCAAATCTCGAAAGACCGATTGGTTTAGTAGCCTTGGAAACACTAGATATATTCATAAGTTTTACATTACACCATAAAATGAAAAACTACTACAACAACATAATGTCTCCATAATCCACACTCATATCCCCACATAATATCCCTAAAGGCCATTCATAATTTACATCTTCACTTCCTGGTAAAAATAAAACATAGAAAAGGGGTGAGCTCAAATGCCCAGTAAGGATAACAATATAGCGGAAACTTTCATAAATAAGAATAAACATTTAAGGCAATGTATAACTAAAACAAAAGCCTTTCAAACATGAACTTTCAACATGGTATGGCATAAATAAAATGAAATAATGCCATTTACTTATTCACATGGATATTCTACTAATCGAATAATCACATGAAAAAATCAATAACCACTTTCATAATGTTGGAATGCATAATGCCAGACTATCATAACCACATAGTCAAGGCCTCGTGCCAAGACTACAAATAAGATTTTGTCAAGGCCTTGTGCCAAGACACTAGTTTGTCTCATGAGACCTACCGATGCATCGAGGAGCTATAGCGGGCTCCACCCGTCACTTATTAAGTCCAATGCATTCCCATATGAAAAGGTTTAAACATAACATAAACATTCTTATTAAAACTAGCATACGAAATGTCAATAATTTCACCATAAACTATGAATGGTATAAAAATAGCACATCCACAGTCAAACATATCACAAAACCTTCAATACAATATAGAAGTTTTGTATCATAATAAATCAACTTCAAATAAGCGTAAAATCCATCAAAGGATGTTGACATAGATGAAATCAAAACTATTTGAGAGAAATGTCTCCTTTTTTGAAATCATTTAAAAGTCACACATTTATAAAGGAAGTAATTAAAAATAGCTTTTTGAATCAAAGTGTCCCATACCACTTTTAAACTTTTAAAAGGAATTAAAATTTTTAAGAACATTCATGTCCATATAAATAAATCCTTAAAAACCATTTTTAAGACATGGACATTAATTGAAAAGATTTAGAAAGATAAATCTTTAAAACATTGAAAATTCTGATTTTGATAAAGAGTACCTTTCTGAAGTTCTTAAAATATTCATTTTGAAATCATTTAAAAGTCACATAATTATAAAATAAAACATTTACTTTGAAAATATCCTTGTAATCTTGTAAGGGAAGCTTTGAAGATTTTATAATGGCGGTAAATAGCCGCACCCGCCGTATAAGTTAAAAAAACATTATTACCTTAATTCTGTCGAAACGGTTAAAAAGGACCTTGTTTGGAAAACGACGGAAAGATTCCTCTTATAAAAATTCAAACAAGGGTACAAATGACTTTAACCCATATTCATGTAAATAGTAAAAATGTTTTGAAATACATTTTTAAGAAACATGGATGTGGATGATAAAGAGATCCCAGTAGATTATTACGTATAAACAACCTCGGATAATGAAGAGATTGTGAAATAACCCTTACCTTGTACTTTTCCTTTGTTGGGGTCGGTTAAACTCCTGTATAATGGTGAAATAGTTGTTATTAAATTATACAAGAATCATATATAATAATATGATATCATATATGATCTTTTAACATTGATTTGTTAATAATATCTTAGAATTATCGTCGTTTCGGGAGTTAACTTACTCATTTTCTTTTATATGTTTTGTTACATAAGCCATGGTTGTTGTATCTTATTCATATCCAGAATGATATCTAGTCCTTAAACATCATTTTTAAATCATCAAATGATAATTATACTTGAATGGATACGATGGAGAATGAATCTCATCGCGTTCGTGGAGACGGTAGTCCGTACGTACGCACGAGCGACAATATCATTATTTTGATATTAAAATAATATATAAATGGATGGTATATAATATATACAGAATCATTAACATGTTATATTTATTATTTACATGAGTTACAAATCATTATTATACCCATCCAAATAATATTATATTGAATAACAATTACACCACGACGTGGAGACGGTAGTCCGTACGTACGCACGTATGGTGACATGTTATTCAAAGGGTGGATAGAATACTGAATATGGTTGTACCATATTTATAATAACATCACATTATATGTGAGATACTGGAGTTATTATTTTAGAATGGTAAGAACAAAGGAAGAAGAAGTGGAAGAAGAAATGAACTTGGAGAAGGGTGGTGAAATCATCACCTCTTCTTCGGGTTCTTCCTTTTGATTTGATCAAAAGGGCTCCTTAGGTTGGATTTCTGATCAAACTAAGGCCTCTAGGTTGTAGTGAGGGATGTTGGGAGAGTATATGGGCAGAGTTTGGCCGAACCAAAAGGCTTTGATGGTGTGAAGAAATGAGAAGGAGGAGTTCCCTTTTATAAGAGGGGTAAGGGGCACCTTTGGAAAAGCTAGAAATATTAATTTATAATAAATTCATATTCGGTTTCAAATGTCTCCAAAGTTGATTATTCAAAGTTTAAGGTGGGGATAGGTCGAAAACCACTCAACCAATAGAATTTAGACAGGTTTGGGTACTTATATTAACCTTATCTTTAAGTATTAACTCTAAGTTAATTAGTTTCACTTTTACAATGTCTCTTTGTATTTTTATATAATATGGTTAATAAACTTACTATATACATCCAAGAGACCCCCAAGTGGTACATTAATGATGAACCTATCATGATATAAGTCTCTTGGCCGAACCTTAGATTTTTAGGAATTTAATATCAATTAATAATATAATATTTGTTTTAAGAACTCTTTTATGTCAATTTTGACACTATTCAATAGTTGATTTTTGTGAAACTCATAACAGATTGATTACTTCGAACAAAGTCCATTAAATCAATCCTAATATATCATATTATCCTAGAAAATTAGTTTAATTCATTAAAAGTTTCATATTATATTTTTTTTGGGTATTTATAATATCAATTATTTTACTTTTTCACTATTATAGTAATTACTGCATCATCATTGTGTCATAAATAAAATAAATTATTTAATGTCTAAAAATTATAAATAAAATATCATTATGTAGGAAATCTTTTTATCTTTATAATGAATATTTATAATCTAAAAGACAACTTATATAACCCTATGTAACAATTGTTTTTCTAAAAGATATATGCTTGTGTCATTTTTGTATTCATTTTGACTTAATTAAAATAAAGTGTCATTATCACTTACAAGTGGATCCATGGGGTCCCAAAATTGACATAAAGATGCCAATGGTAGACCATGTATCAACCAATAGGGTTAAGACACGTTTTAGGGTAATTTAGTATTATTATAATATTATTTTTTAACCCTTATTTACCGGATTTACCCTTAACCATGGTAAATAAAATATTTACCGCAGTAATTATTCAAAATGTCTAAAAATAAAAGTTACCTATTTACACAATTTGAACATCCTGATTCCAAATATGGAATCCATTTTCCTAAATTCAAAACACAGAAGTGGCAGAAATTAATTTAAAATTAATTCCCGCTGTCAAAACAAAAAGCGTGTTTTTAAGAGATAATAACTATCAAAAGATTGACACTTGTTTATGTTCGGTTTAATTGTAAAATTATGTCCAATGACCAACATTATATTAAATAGTAAAAATATATTCTAAATATACTTTAAAACCACTCAAATTCATAATTTATTACTATTAATTATTTTGATTAAAAAAAGTTGTTTTTAATTAAAATTTAGTAATTTTCACTATTCATCAAAATATGAAAGTTATCCGAAAAGTACCAAAATTTCACCTTAGGCTAAATTTGATATTCCGAATCCAAAAATGAAGTCCATTTTAAAATATAAAATATATATAACTTCAAAAAGTAGGTATTACTATTCATAACAACTAGTTTGATTGGTTACGGTGTGTTAGAACTCGAAGTTGCGTACAACACACGCTACTGTTTTATTCAAAGGAAAGCGTACCGTGGAAGCTTGGGATGTTTCATTTTAAAAATTTTGATGTCTCCATTTAGTCAAAAAGTTTAAAATATTGTATTTAAAAAGGTTTCACTATCAAAAGTTGATAAAAGTGCAATACTGAAAATGAATCTGTTCTTGCATTATGACTAAGAAACTCATAATATGGATTCTAAAATTATAAGGATTATATAAAGTTTAAAATTTAGTTAATACTATTCATGACCTCTTTTAATGGCTTTTTTTGGGTAAGTCATGGTGCAATTGAACTCAGTGTTGCGTGTAGTGCAAGTTATTGAATTATTTTGAAGAAATAACACACTATGAAATCTTGGGGTGTTACATTCTCCCCTCCTTCAATAAATTGCGTCCTCGCAATTTGAAATTTTTCTTCAAAAATAAAAGGTTGAAAGTAGAAAATATATTTGTGGGAAAACCCACATCGGAAATTGGGTTACTAAAATTTAGCCTTAATATGAGGAAAAAAAGAAATCAAAGGGTCACCACCAAATTATGATCTCGATTAAGAGAACATTGGTGGAAATTAGAGACATATAATCGGAGGAAAACGTAAATATTTATAGGTAGTGATTGAGGTCATCAATCACAAACAAGTGTATAATTGAGGTCCTTAAATTCATCAATCTATGATGATTTGAAATACCATCGGTTCAACAAAACATAGGGTATTAGGATAACACATTTTTGACGTTTCAAAATATCTTAGTTGAAATCCCACGTCGAAAAATGAATTAATGAGGCCTCTATTTAAAATAAAGAGTGGAAAGTATGAGGATTACCGAAAATAACGCATACTAGGGTTCCATGTAGGAAAATATGGATATGGAAGAGAAATCTAACCATCAATTATCTGATGGAGAGTGGTAGAGAACATGGCTATGAAAAGGCCAACAATCCCAAAGCCATAAATTAGTGATGATTTAAGGTACCATCTAGGACAACATTTTTTGTTCTAAGTTGCTTTTCTTAATATTGAGGAATTTATTTATGAGATTGGCTAAGATCATAAGTAGATATACTTACTTTATAATTAGAGTTTTGTCCATTAATAAATTTCTACCATAAACTCATCTTTCGCTCGTAAAAAAAATTATATTTATTCGTACAGGGTTCCAAAATAAACGAATTTATAATTCATCTACCAGATCTTTTAAAAAAAACTACATTATTTAAACCAGGACATCTCTTGGGCCAGTGGTAGGTGATACACCCTTGTCGCCCTTCGGTTGCGGGTTCAAGTCTCGCAGCCTTGCCGGACGCGACGGGTTGCCACCCGACCTCCGGGTTGTCCTTTTATGGAAATCCAAAATAATCCAAACTAGAACTATCCAAAATACTTCTATCCAAACTCACAGTCCAACATTTATAAGGAAGTTAAACATAATATAGATCCTTTTTACCCCGTAATAGCATATGAATACCGTCATCATGTATTACCATATTCCTTATTGATTACATTCATGTTCCCTTATTCCATATAGAATACTGGATATACTTCATTAATCCAAAAATTTTTAAAACCCAACAATGATGGAATATACAAATCATTAATCAGCTTCAAGGTAGTCAATAATATCCAATATAATTTATCCGAATCAATCATGTATTATTCTAAAATCACCACCTCGGTATCTGAACCATATTATGGTTTATCTTTCTCTCAACCATATATTTTCCAAACATTTAACCTGCTACTGAGTCACTTTTCTTTGTTCCACACCATCTCAAGTCCTTAATGAAATAGTACTGCAGTACAATCCTTATATACTCCATAATTATTATAACAAGTACATTGTTGATACAACACTCAATTGACATAATCAACATAAGAACTCTAATCATTCCTCTTCATCTGTGGTAGTATCATAACTTGATTATAATCCAATAGCATCATTTGCGGCATAGTCTGATGACTGGGACATAGGTTCGCGTAGTGTCCAAACTCCTTGCAAATGAAGCATTGTAAATTTGAAACCATTTTCTTACCCTTGCAGTCACGTACTTTGTGCCCTTTTTCTCCACACTTATAACAAACTCCCATTCCTTTTAGGAAAGTTCCAGGGTGTTTCTTTCCACAGTTACCACATATGGGAAAATTCTTCTTTTCCCTCTTCCCTTTATCCATCTTTCTCTCTTCTATACTTTTCTTCTCTTGCTTCCCTTCAAAGCCATAGGACCCAGTAAACTCTTTACTTATCTTATCAACACATGATATTATTTCTTCATATGATGATAATAAATGGGAGACTATTTCTCTTATAAATTCTAGCTTAAGACCAGGAAAGATATGATCCTTCCTTCTCTTTGGATCATGTGCATTTCTGGAGGTCTCATTCCTTCTACTGGGCGCCATTTCTAAACAATGGCATACACTAGATCAGTTTATGAATTAAAATACATAATCCCATACTTACAAAACTCTTAACATAAATTGAACTATTTACGGATATAATCCATAATCATAAAAATGTTTTCTTTGAGGAAGTATATACTCATAAACCCTTCATAATGATTTGTAAAGAAAATGATAGTTATCCTAAGCATATCCCCCGGGAGTGTCGTAACCAAGAGTGCAGCATGGCCCGTTGTCGTGCACCAGTTCCCGTTCGAGTCTAGCTCAAAGCGGTGTTTTCGGGTTTTACCCCTAGGTACATCTGTGCCAGAGCCGCCTCTACCTGCTCGTATCCAGACAGGGATGTATTGCTCGGAAAACTCACAAAATCTCCACAATACCAAAATTCTAGGAAGTTCTTCTATACTAATCCTCAAAGTTCATCTTAAGTCTACGTGCTCTAATCAGAGTTTATCTAAATCTCGCTTCCAAGGTTTGTACTAAACTTCCTCTGATGCCAACTGTAACACCCCGACCCCAGCTACCCAGAGTCGGTGCATTACTTACATAACATTGGCATGTTCACAAGAAAGATCAAATCTCGAAAGACCGATTGGTTTAGTAGCCTTGGAAACACTAGATATATTCATAAGTTTTACATTACACCATAAAATGAAAAACTACTACAACAACATAATGTCTCCATAATCCACACTCATATCCCCACATAATATCCCTGAAGGCCATTCATAATTTACATCTTCACTTCCTGGTAAAAATAAAACATAGAAAAGGGGTGAGCTCAAATGCCCAGTAAGGATAACAATATAGCGGAAACTTTCATAAATAAGAATAAACATTTAAGGCAATGTATAACTAAAACAAAAGCCTTTCAAACATGAACTTTCAACATGGTATGGCATAAATAAAATGAAATAATGCCATTTACTTATTCACATGGATATTCTACTAATCGAATAATCACATGCAAAAATAAATAACCACTTTCATAATGTTGGAATGCATAATGCCAGACTATCATAACCACATAGTCAAGGCCTCGTGCCAAGACTACAAATAAGATTTTGTCAAGGCCTTGTGCCAAGACACTAGTTTGTCTCATGAGACCTACCGATGCATCGAGGAGCTATAGCGGGCTCCACCCGTCACTTATTAAGTCCAATGCATTCCCATATGAAAAGGTTTAAACATAACATAAACATTCGTATTAAAACTAGCATACGAAATGTCAATAATTTCACCATAAACTATGAATAGTATAAAAATAGCACATCCACAGTCAAACATATCACAAAACCTTCAATACAATATAGAAGTTTTGTATCATAATAAATCAACTTCAAATAAGCGTAAAATCCATCAAAGGATGTTGACATAGATGAAATCAAAACTATTTGAGAGAAATATCTACTTTTTTGAAGTCATTTAAAAGTCACACATTTATAAAGGAAGTAATTAAAAATAGCTTTTTGAATCAAAGTGTCCCATACCACTTTGAAACTTTTAAAAGGAATTAAAATTTTTAAGAACATTCATGTCCATATAAATAAATCCTTAAAAACCATTTTTAAGACATGGACATTAATTGAAAAGATTTAGAAAGATAAATCTTTAAAACATTGAAAATTCTGATTTTGATAAAGAGTACCTTTCTGAAGTTCTTAAAATATTCATTTTGAAATCATTTAAAAGTCACATAATTATAAAATAAAACATTTACTTTGAAAATATCCTTGTAATCTTGTAAGGGAAGCTTTGAAGATTTTATAATGGCGGTAAATAGCCGCACCCGCCGTATAAGTTAAAAAAACATTATTACCTTAATTCTGTCGAAACGGTTAAAAAGGACCTTGTTTGGAAAACGACGGAAAGATTCCTCTTATAAAAATTCAAACAAGGGTACAAATGACTTTAACCCATATTCATGTAAATAGTAAAAATGTTTTGAAATACATTTTTAAGAAACATGGATGTGGATGATAAAGAGATCCCAGTAGATTATTACGTATAAACAACCTCGGATAATGAAGAGATTGTGAAATAACCCTTACCTTGTACTTTTCCTTTGTTGGGGTCGGTTAAACTCCTGTATAATGGTGAAATAGTTGTTATTAAATTATACAAGAATCATATATAATAATATGATATCATATATGATCTTTTAACATTGATTTGTTAATAATATCTTAGAATTATCGTCGTTTCGGGAGTTAACTTACTCATTTTCTTTTATATGTTTTGTTACATAAGCCATGGTTGTTGTATCTTATTCATATCCTGAATGATATCTAGTCCTTAAACATCATTTTTAAATCATCAAATGATAATTATACTTGAATGGATACGATGGAGAATGAATCTCATCGCGTTCGTGGAGACGGTAGTCCGTACGTACGCACGAGCGACAATATCATTATTTTGATATTAAAATAATATATAAATGGATGGTATATAATATATACAGAATCATTAACATGTTATATTTATTATTTACATGAGTTACAAATCATTATTATACCCATCCAAATAATATTATATTGAATAACAATTACACCACGACGTGGAGACGGTAGTCCGTACGTACGCACGTATGGTGACATGTTATTCAAAGGGTGGATAGAATACTGAATATGGTTGTACCATATTTATAATAACATCACAGTATATGTGAGATACTGGAGTTATTATTTTAGAATGGTAAGAACAAAGGAAGAAGAAGTGGAAGAAGAAATGAACTTGGAGAAGGGTGGTGAAATCATTACCTCTTCATCGGGTTCTTCCTTTTGATTTGATCAAAAGGGCTCCTTAGGTTGGATTTCTGATCAAACTAAGGCCTCTAGGTTGTAGTGAGGGATGTTGGGAGAGTATTTGGGCAGAGTTTGGCCGAACCAAAAGGCTTTGATGGTGTGAAGAAATGAGAAGGAGGAGTGCCCTTTTATAAGAGGGGTGAGGGGCACCTTTGGAAAAGCTAGAAATATTAATTTATAATAAATTCATATTCGGTTTCTAATGTCTCCAAAGTTGATTATTCAAAGTTTAAGGTGGGGATAGGTCGAAAACCACTCAACCAATAGAATTTAGACAGGTTTGGGTACTTATATTAACCTTATCTTTAAGTATTAACTCTAAGTTAATTAGTTTCACTTTTACAATGTCTCTTTGTATTTTTATATAATATGGTTAATAAACTTACTATATACATCCAAGAGACCCCCAAGTGGTACATTAATGATGAACCTATCATGCTATAAGTCTCTTGGCCGAACCTTAGATTTTTAGGAATTTAATATCAATTAATAATATAATATTTGTTTTAAGAACTCTTTTATGTCAATTTTGACACTATTCAATAGTTGATTTTTGTGAAACTCATAACAGATTGATTACTTCGAAAAAAGTCCATTACATCAATCCTAATATATCATATTATCCTAGAAAATTAGTTTAATTCATTAAAAGTTTCATATTATATTTTTTTTGGGTATTTATAATATCAATTATTTTACTTTTTCACTATTATAGTAATTACTGCATCATCATTGTGTCATAAATAAAATAAATTATTTAATGTCTAAAAATTATAAATAAAATATCATTATGTAGGAAATCTTTTTATCTTTCTAATGAATATTTATAATCTAAAAGCCAACTTATATAACCCTATGTAACAATTGTTTTTCTAAAAGATATATGCTTGTGTCATTTTTGTATTCATTTTGACTTAATTAAAATAAAGTGTCATTATCACTTACAAGTGGATCCATGGGGTCCCAAAATTGACATAAAGATGCCAATGGTCGACCATGTATCAACCAATAGGGTTAAGACACGTTTTAGGGTAATTTAGTATTATTATAATATTATTTTTTAACCCTTATTTACCGGATTTACCCTTAACCATGGTAAATAAAATATTTACCGCAGTAATTATTCAAAATGTCTAAAAATAAAAGTTACCTATTTACACAATTTGAACATCCTGATTCCAAATATGGAATCCATTTTCCTAAATTCAAAACACAGAAGTGGCAGAAATTAATTTAAAATTAATTCCCGCTGTCAAAACAAAAAGCGTGTTTTTAAGAGATAATAACTATCAAAAGATTGACACATGTTTATGTTCGGTTTAATTGTAAAATTATGTCCAATGACCAACATTATATTAAATAGTAAAAATATATTCTAAATATACTTTAAAACCACTCAAATTCATAATTTATTACTATTAATTATTTTGATTAAAAAAAGTTGTTTTTAATTAAAATTTAGTAATTTTCACTATTCATCAAAATATGAAAGTTATCCGAAAAGTACCAAAATTTCACCTTAGGCTAAATTTGATATTACGAATCCAAAAATGAAGTCCATTTTAAAATATAAAATATATATAACTTCAAAAAGTAGGTATTACTATTCATAACAACTAGTTTGATTGGTTACGGTGTGTTAGAACTCGAAGTTGCGTACAACACACGCTACTGTTTTATTCAAAGGAAAGTGTACCGTGGAAGCTTGGGATGTTTCATTTTAAAAATTTTGATGTCTCCATTTAGTCAAAAAGTTTAAAATATTGTATTTAAAAAGGTTTCACTATCAAAAGTTGATAAAAGTGCAATACTGAAAATGAATCTGTTCTTGCATTATGACTAAGAAACTCATAATATGGATTCTAAAATTATAAGGATTATATAAAGTTTAAAATTTAGTTAATACTATTCATGACCTCTTTTAATGGCTTTTTTTGGGTAAGTCATGGTGCAATTGAACTCAGTGTTGCGTGTAGTGCAAGTTATTGAATTATTTTGAAGAAATAACACACTATGAAATCTTGGGGTGTTACAATATGTCTTGTAACACTATAGTTTTTCATCAACATGACCTCTTTTAGATGTTTTAAAATATTGAAAAAGATATCCCCATGAACAGAATCCGAAAAATAGTTATTCAATTTTAATGATCCATTTTATATATTTTATTTTAATGTAACAATTACCATGATGTCATGATGTTATGAACAGTTTTTTATGCCACATTGTTGATGATTATTATTATCACCATTTATATAATCATGTTAATCCCCCTAAATCAATTGTACTAAATTAATCCATTCTATTATATAAATATTAACTTAAAAGTATTTATAGCTAACACATTTTATAAGTATGCCTCTAGGTTATCCCAAGTATTTTTATAAGAAAAGTTGATTTTTGAGATAATGTTATGGAGTTAATACATATTTTAATTATATACCTATTCCATGATATTTTAATATGAATGGAATTATTAAATAAACTAGGAAATTCAATTTTTCAGAATTTTTTATTTATATTAATGTAATAGATAATGTAATAAGGTGGAAAAAATGTGGGTTTTCATTTGTACTTGGTTTTTATATTAACAATAATCAATTATACCTTGGGTATCCTAATATTCTCAAACTTAAAATTATATTTTTAAATATTATCTTCAGAAAAATGATCCTAATCATGTCTTTGATATTGTTTTTTAGATGTAACTACAACATTATCATTGTCCTTAGTGATGTCCAACTGAGTTTGAAAGAGATGTATTTTTAGTGGAGATACATTATCATGATCATACAATTATTATCATGTTTTTACTCCCTCCTCATTCATTTCTCCACTCACCACATATTGAGTTGATGAATAAAAATTATATTAATCTCTAATAAAATATTTATATGTTTTATCTTCAGTATTAGTTTTAAAAAAATTCAATGATTAAAATTTTTGAATGTGAAATAAATACTCAACTATTTCATCAAAGTAATGATATTCATCATCAGTGGGATATTATTAATGGGATATATCATATTCCTCCTTGATATCCAATAAATAAGTGTAACATATTATATTTTATCCACATTTAATTATTTTTTCTCTATTTTCAATTGTCTTCTATAATATGTTTGTAAAAGGTAATCGTAAGGAATTAATCTATTGAATTATCTAGAAATTATCCTACTGAAGATCATAGATAATAAATAACTAATTGGTGATATAAGAGATGATTCATATGATGATTGTATTATTAGAGTGTTGAACAATATCCATGGACGAGAGGGTGGTAAAAATTCGTCCACTCAAATATGATTTGGTTGATTCCTCTCAAAACTATCACCATTAAAAAAATTTACTAGTTTCATATTCACTAGTGTGATGGAAGTGATATAAATTATCATAGCCTTGAAATCAAGGACTAAATCCCTAAAAACATTGTGAATGATAATTGTAACTTTTAGGATTTTATGGCTAATATATTTCCATGAATGTGAAAAGGTGATTTTATAGGTTAGTGGCACTAACTATAAAAGGATCATAGTTGATTATAGGATTAAATTTGCCTTAAATGGGATGACTTTTATATATTCCTTGGGGGTATATTTAGGCTCATTTCAAGGGATCACACATGCTGGGAATACTATTTTTTTCATTAATAAGGTTAGTATTTAATTATAAAAAAGATATATTATGTCAAGATTCAGTACCTCACCCCTACCCTAATGTAATGTTATTTGGAATTTCATTCTATATGAAATTTTATCCCCATAAAAAGATAAAAATTAGAGAGATTTATATTCCATAACCACGTATACAATTATAATTTGGTGGGTTTGTGGTTTTTTGAATGAGATACTTTATAATAATGAATAAATATTCTTAGAGATCATCATATTATTATATTGATTTATAGTTATATTCCCATGAAAGGAAACAAATTATAAACATTGTAAATGTTAAAAACATTTTTACAAATTTTGTTTGTAATCCCCAGGATGTAGTTGTCTAGAATAAATGTTTTTGGAAGCTATCCACATGTTCTGATTGAAATGAGTTATTCATTCCTCTTTAAATTCCATTAGAATATTATACTTGAGTATTGTTACTCTATTATGTCCCTAATATTATATTGATGAATATTTATATCAATATTATCATAGATTTTAATCCAAAAAATTTAGATGTTTTGTTACCACATATATCAATCAATGTAAATTCCCACCACCCAACATTTTCAGTATGCATATGATTTTTCCGAACATATGTGGTCACCATCATGGTTTTATATTTTTTTGGTAGGAATAGATTTTTCTCAATTTATTAGCTCACCTATTCATCAAGATTATAAAACATTTATTTATGATTTACTTCAAGATATATATATATATATGTATATATATAGTATTTTACTTAGTATCCTCTCAATTTGAGAGAATAATCAGAATAGATTTGATGTGGTGTGGGTCTCTGTATGGAGTCTATATATCATTTGATGGAGGTTAGTTTTAATTATAACTATGTATAGGTAATCAATTATTTATTATTATTTTTAATCCTTGGGGTGATATGTATTTTGGTAGAACACTTCTCCCTATGGTTGTCCATTTAGACATACACTCTAGTAATTTCTTCAATAGTTCATATATTTGTTTCTTTTGGGGAGGTCCTTTGAGTTTACAAATTTATTGGTTTCCCAACTATATAAGAACATAATGTATAATTTTTATATTTATGTGTACTACATGTCCAAAAAATGTACAATAGTGGACTTTTAATGTTATTATGATTTTCTAATATGAAAAGACTCCATATTACTATATTATTAATGAATTATAATGTAGAGGATATCCATGTATATATATATATATCGCGAGGAGAAAAAAATTACATGTTATATATGAGAGACCATTTTGATATATTATTAAATTACTTTTGTTATGACAACTATAATAGTAAATATATAAAGGGAATCCATGTATTTATATATTAACAAATCCAAAGAGAGGGCCTGTGAGTATTATAGTATTATATCTTCTACCATTATGATAACCATAATGACTGGAATATTTCGTGTCATGGGTAGGTCCTTTGCGATGGTTACTATGAAGAGGATCAAAACTGTCGTTGATTATGGATGGATAGAGAGGATATTCATAGTACATGATATATGAATACCCTTAAAATATGATAAGTAGTGAATTACATGGGGTGATATACTATAGATTCTTTATATATAACTATCAATGTAGTTGATTATGGTTATATAATGTTGAACCTAATAAAAAATGATACATGTAAGAATTATTTTGTTTTTAATTATTATACTAGTGACTAGAAAATCAATGAGTATTGTCTTATGGGTACCTCTAGATAGGTGTGTCATCATGCAATGAGATAGATATCCAATACCATTGTTTCCATTTCGAGATGATAGATATTTGTAATATCCCTTATTATCACACCAAACATTAAAATAAAACCATAAGTCATTCATTTTAAATAGATAAAGATAACTAATAATATTCAATTAATTTAAATAGATAAAACTCCTTAAATATTTTCCAAAATTGATTTTTAGGGTTATAATATCAATCATAATTTATGTTTCACTGTGACAATAATGTGGTGTATATGAATGATCACTTTATAGTGGATCGTCATTTATCATCACTAAATTATAACATTCTTCTTGGGTTTAAATAAGAAAATTTTAATGTACCCGAACCGATGATTCAGTAGATAACTTCTACCACTAAGCCACCCTATTGGGTGTCTTAGTTTATACATTCATGGTTGGCATAATTAATATTCCTTACACAATATATTTTTAATGGGTGGGGTTTTTTAGTGCAAGAAATAGAGGATAATGGTATGATCCTTCCTAAGAATCTCTCAAACTATGGTAAGTACACATTCCAAAACCTTCTCTACCTAACTATGGATTGGAAGATAATATTTTCTGTGCTTCAGGGACATACTTATAAAGAGATTATATTTTTACATGGGTAACAAATTCAATATTATGGACTTATGTTAGTAAAACACACTATATAGATTCATCTCTATGAGGATTTCATATTCCTCATCTAAGATTGGAATATATTTATTTCAAAAATAACATGTATAATACTAAAAAATTAAATATAAATGATGGAAATTCTTAATTGATGTATTTCGTGATCACATACATCATGATACCTCTACTATAAACACCATTCAAAAGGTAGATTAATACTATAGGTAGAAACGAAATGATTTGATAATATAATTTTTCTAATGAGAAAAATTAATGAATCAAGGGGATATATTTAAATTCACCCACAAATATATTAATTTACCTTAAATAACTTATATATCAAATAATCAATTAAATTAATGAATCAATATCCCTTATAATAATTGATTTGTATGGAGTAGATATTTAACAATATATCCCTAGTTAATCAATTGAAATTTTTAGAAAATATTTTATATAGTATTTTTATATTGTTTTTGAAACAAAAATATTTGTCATTCTAAAATAAGGATATTTATGTGATATGAATTTTCCAAATAATCATAAGTGATTTTTTCAAGAGAATGTAAATAGCCACAAATGAATGTGAGATGGTAAAATAATTTTTTTTTACAAATTATGTAAATTTTAAATTGTAAATGCATTATGGATAAATGCCACAAAAATAGTAATTATTAATTAATATGTAATAATGTCAAACACATCAAATAGATAGTATATAAACCACAAATATTAAATTGTTGAATATTAACAAATATGTCTCCAAGAAATTGAAATTGAGGTAAAATCCCATAACTCATGCTTTCCTTCAGTTGAAAATAATTTTAACCTTGAGTATAATTGGTTAATGAATTATATTAATTCATAAGAGAAATATTAATATATTGATAATTTCAAATATGATCCTATAATTATATTTTATTACCCATCTGTAAAAAAAATTAAATTATTTTCATTATTTCAAGATTCAGTTGCCATATTTTCTCATTTGTGTTTTCCCATGAATGATACTACTGTTGTATAATAGATATAAATATTTCATATATAGATTTATAATAATTTTATAAATAAAATATTTAAATTTTTTATATATAATATTATAACTATTATTAAATGTTGTTCATTGAAATTGAATCATATAGCTTAATGGAGACTGTAGGCCAAACAAATACATGATCTATGAAATGATTCCTCTAACATGTGAACGATTTATAAATTGTATTATATATTAATTTTTCATAACTTATATCATGTAATATATATGACATATAGTCATTAAATTTAACCTTATTACCTTCCATGTAACACATACGAGAAAAAAGAATCACATTTATTCGTGAGGAAGTAATCTGCTATTCAGAATAGAGGTGTATTTATATAATAATAAGAATGGAAATTAAAAAGGTATATGTTAAAATATATTATTAAAATTTTAAATATATAAATATAATATAAAAACGTTAATTTTATCACAATATATGATAATCAGTGGATATTATGGAAGATGAGTTACATTGGTTCGTGTGGATGTGGTCTGTAGTACACACAGTCAATGATTTAAATTTCTAATTTGATGGAAGAGGATATGGATGTATATTATTTCATTAACCTAATAATATACCATTATATGTGATATACTGGTATTATTATTCTTTCATTATTTAATTTTTTAGGTTATTGTGTAAGAAATAAAATAAAAATGATAATTTTGGAATGTAACTTCTTTTTCTAATGAACTCTTTCTTTATTCACCTCCACCCTTCCTATGATGAAAAAATAATAGAACTAAAGAATCTATGTTGTTTATATTTATGTAAGGATGTAATTTTTTTATTTCATGGGAAAAGATAAATGTCTTTAAAAGTGTGAATAAGGGAGGATATGGTTCGCCTTTTATTTGAGGGTGAGAGAAAACACATAGAATTTCTTAAATGACTTAATTAAATATATGTATTTATAATTGGATGACCCAAAAAATGATAAATTGTAGATTATTACAATTGATAGGTTCTAAATATATGAAGATAATTATTTTGGTAACGTTTTTATTTCATTTAACCTCAGTATTTTTAGTTTAAAATCTAATAAAATCTATTAGTACATTAAACATGGTAATTAATTTTTACAAAATTTCCTATTCATATTTGTAATGAATTATGTTAAAATATTATATAACATAATTAATAATGATTCCAAGTAATCACCCTAAGATATTTATAATATGATGTTCCATAAAATTATCTTAAATGAGAAGGCTGTTCACATACATAAATTTTATTGACAATAATATTTATGTACTAATATTCAATTAAAATAATTAAAAAATATAATTTAACTTCAAACTAATTAAAAAATGTAATTTTAAAAAATTATGATATTTCATTATTGATTAAAAAATAAAACATTTCAAAAATATACAAAATATTCACCATAAGATAATTATGATATGATCATTCAAGAAATTAATCTAACATAAAAAAATTAATTTTATAAATGTGGTAAATATTATGTTTAAAATATGTGTGGAAGTCACAATGAAGCCACCTATTAGAATGATAAATGTTTTCTAGAAATAATTCTATTTGTTTCAAATGATTCTTATTTTATTTTTAATAAATAGATTACCAATAAAAATGTTAAAACCATATGGTATTTAAAATTTACTAAGTACTATTCATACCATCCAAAGTAACTTTGAGGTAATTATGTATAATATTTTATGGTTATTTTAAAGTAGGTACTGAATGTATCACAAGCTATTATAGTGATTACATTTATATAAAATGAAATATATAATAAATTATCAAATCTAACATTCATCCCACATAAAACTATTAAATTTCTTAAATTTCATAGGTGTTACTTTTAAATAGGATAGGGTAGCCCATCAACATAACATTATTTAGTTCGCATGTTGCTTGTTCTATTTTGTGATTTCTCATAATAACATTAACAAATTAAGTCATCTGATTCCTAAAAAACCAATCACTAATAACATAAATATTGTTGGGTTCTTAACAGTAATATAGGTTATGTAACAATTCTATTTTATCAAATATGATACATTAATTTTGAGTACAATGCACTTCTTTAACAATTATATATCAAATACATCATGTAATACAGAGAGACATGGTGGAATTACCTAAAGATAATCCATAGATAAAATAAATTAAAAAATTTAGACAGTTCATATGTGCCTTGGAATATTCATTCCATTCTTAACAAACTTTATAACACCCTTTTGTAGAGATATGTTCAAGAAAAAATGATCTCTAAATTGGAATTAAAAATCCTTACAATGATTCCCAATATAACTCTGGTTCTGACATTGAGAATATTTACTAATATCCTTAATAGTATTTACCATTTTCATTATCTCTTAAAAAAGTTATGGGCAAATAATTTTCCTTTCTATACTATATGCCAATTTTTTTATTATGATATAACATTCCATATAATTATTCATGAGGTACAATTCACATACTTGAAAAAAATTATAATAGGAAAAATATATCGAAGGTAAATACTAATCCCATTTACAATGAATTTTAGGTGAGATTGAAGTCATCTTGTTTTAGTTGTTTGAATATTTATTTTATATGATCCATCTGTTTTAGGATTATATGCAGCACTCAATTGAAGATTAGTATCATGATGATTCTAATTACTATTCCAAAATTTCGATGTAAACAATGTATCATGATCAGACACGATTGAAAATTGTTCAGGCTAAAGTCTTAGAAAACCATTAATTTTTATACTTTTGAGGTATGAAATTGGTAAATATTCTCTAATATTGATAAAATATGACTTTTTTATTTGGTGATCAATGATAACTGATATTGAATCATTACTACTTGGAGTATTTGATAGTTAGGTGACCGTGTTCAAAGTATTTTCTCTTATTTATACATAGTAATAGTATGAGGATTCATAAAATATATATCATGATGTATCACAAAATTTACTAGTAAAAAAACAAAAATATGAACACATAATTCATAATTTCTTTATTCATGTAATCTCACCAAATATGTTCCTTAAAATTCGAAAACATCTTACGACTACTAGTGTGTCTAGAGAAATTCAAGTTACATCCATCATAAAAAAATTCACATTTTTTCTAAGCAATATATAGAACTCATATTGTATTTACAAAATTTGGAACACCATATTCAAAAATTTTGTTTGTTAATTATCCATTTTTCATATTGTTAATTATCCTATGAAATTTCTCATCCTTAGATTTTATTTATTTTATCTTTTCTTATAAATGTTGTTTCGAAATCAATTGAAAAAGGTATGATATATGTCATTCTTTAATATTTTCCACATCTGTCACTATTAGATCCATGAACATGAAATCCGTTTCAATACCCATTTTGGTCATAACTCCATGATCCTACCTACTCAAAGTACCAGAGACATTGTTTTTAACTTCAAATTGGGTAGTTTCCTGACAAATAATAACCCTTTAAAAGTTTGATCCACCTCCTTCATCTAATATTTAAATTATTCTATGAAAATAAGTAATTTGTTTTTTCATATTCATGCATATATCACATCTTTCTCTATATAAATAATAACTCTATATCTGTAAAGAAATGATTATAGCCTCGATTTGAATATCATGGGTTAGATAGTTAAGTTCAAGATTGTTTAATTTTTTTATATCATATTTATTTGATTAATTTTTTAATACCAATTCATACATTTTATTAATTATAAAAACCATTCTATACTAGATACATTACTTTTGTTGGATTAAATCTTTTATTTCATTATAAGTAGATAATTTTCAATAGTATCTAGTGTAAGGAACATAAAAATATAAATCAATGTGAATAAATGAAAAATACAAGTTAGGTACATTATAAAAACACATCATATACATTTAATGGTTTGTAGATGAGCCAAAATGAGTACATACCCATGTTGCAGACTATAAACCAAAAAATATGTATTAATGATACATGATGTATATTCCTACTCTAGATGTAGTTTGTGGTTGATAAACAACATATACAACATATATGTTAGATCAACATATTATGAACCTCCACCAACCAACCACCGAAATGATAAAATAAATTAGTGGCATGGTTGGACACCGACCTAAATAAAAAACTATTAAAATTCTAGTTTTCTATAGCAAACACCATTTAGTTTTTAGTAAATGTAGTGTAATTTAAAATTAAATAATTCTTACAACATAACTCTTAGTAAAGATTGTATGTCTATTATAGAGAGATTTTTATTTCCCTACTAATGTGTTCTATCATATAATCATTTTGGATGACTTCATTTTTCATTTCTATGTTTGTGTGTTTGTTATTAACCTCTATTCCCTCACGTACCCATAGTCAGGATTGAGTATGTGCTCAATTCAAGTACCATGTTTGTGGTCATAGGAGGGTTAGTTTATCATGTTGGGGTTTTAATAATGTTATGAGTAAGATGTAATATAAAAAAATGGATTATTACTATTATTATGAATATTTCCCTATAATAACATTAAGGATTAAATATATAATTTTACTAGTTGTTTCATATTGAAGCTCCATAAGAACAATTTTTGGAATACTATAGGGGATATCTTCAAAAAACATTATAATATTTGAATATCCCTTTTCCATAGTTTTAGGGGAATTGTGAAATAATGATTTTGAGAAACTAATAACTGAATAAAGGGATAATTGTCTAATATAATAAATTAAATGTTATTGGAGGGAGAAACCAAAAATTCTTTTAATAAACATGGATAACCATTATAAATAATTATCCGAATAAAAAATAAATGTTTGAAATAAATCATTATTAATTATCTAACATGACAAGTCTATTTCTATTTTTTTCTTTATCATAATATTTTTTCAACATATTTATTTTATTTTTTACATTTTTCATATGTTCTTTAATATAGTTAATATTTTCTATATAATAAACAGATTCACATCGAATGTAATCTACCATTAATTTCCCACTCTTTCCCTTTATGGTCAACCCCAACATCCTCATGCTGATTTATTAAAAACAATAGAAGTGAATTAATTCACCATGTCTTATTAAGGGAATGATCATATAATGTCTTTGTTTTTAGGTATTGAAAAAATAATGTATTATGAGTTATCATTTTGGTTTTGTTACTTCATATTTTCCATTATTATTTCTAAATTATTTTTATGGGAAGATCAATATCACATCTGCATAGATATTTATTAAACAAAAAGAAGGTATTATTTTTTATGTGTATTTATATTTGTATGATCTGTAAATGTAATACTCTTATCTAGAAGAATAATATCCATACAAGGGTTTTGATATCTAGTATGAAGACTAAACATGTATGAAATTCTCCATATCTACTTATACTCATATGGAATTCTCATTCTGTAACCCTGAATTTTTTTTAACAATGATGGAAAAAATTACATCCTAAACAATCATCACGTTACCCTTAATATTTATTATCATTTATTAAGAAACAACCACATTACCTTTTACACGAACTGAATTTTTTAGAAAAAATGAAATTTTTTTGTCCAATGGTCATAGATAATGACTAATATGATTATTCCTGTTTAATGTGACGATGAGTGTTATTATAATATATCAACTAAGGTATTTTGTAATGAAGAAATATAAATTTTTTTTGAATTAATAATTCATGAAAAAAATACTGAAATTCAATATGGTAATACATAAAATAATTCTAGTAATATATTTTTTAAAATTATATATATAATCCCTTAAGTTGATGTCATACATGATTTAGATGAATCCATTCGTAATTTTTTTTAGTATCTCAAATCATAAACCAAACAAGGTTGAGGATGTACAAGAAAAACCCATTAAAGAAGTCAACCATAATAATTTATTGGCCACATAGAAGTATTATTTCTTGCTACAACCCATACCACAAAAATTTCAAGGAACAATATTAAAGGAGGATCATTAATGGAATATATTTTTATTCGTACAATAAAATAATTATCATCATTCAGATTATGGGTATGTAAATTAACTTATATAGATACAAAGACCCAATACATTGGAATTTTTTGGTAGTCATCCTAACATTTATTTCCCATTCACAATCTCATTTCCCTTTTTAAATAATACACATCATGCACTTCTTCTTAACACACTATGTACCATTCATTTTCTATCACATATTCATTCCACTATTGTTACCAGAATTAAATTTTAATACATACAGTATCATTATATATACAAGGTGTGTAATTCTAGATTTACTATAAATTACAATATTAAATTTAAATTAATAAAATATTGGTTTTGTTATTAAATTCTAATGAAGCATGCTCTTAGTGTTTTGTCACTTATGGGTATATGAGACATCGCTAGTTCAAATCCCTCTAAGACGTCTCATGGTGCATTGGTAATTTTTTAATCTCATGATCTTCTAAATTATAGGGGTCTAATTCTAAAATTTAAAGAAACTAATTTCAAAATAAAATAAAATTAATGGAGGGGATGTATCATTACAAAAAGACTATCGCCTATGATTTAGAATACTTGGGTTTGAGATTTATAACCCCAAGGGTTTAAGATATATTAATTATAGAATAGATTGAATTAATTAATACTCATGAATTATATTAATGATATATATATATATATATATAATAGAAATTAAATAAAATATTTTGGACTGTAATCTAAGCGTATTGATAAAAATTAGATTAGTATAAATATTGTTTTATGATAAATATTATATTTCCCAAAAAGAAGTATTTTAACCACATTTTATTGGAATAACTAATTGAAGAATAAATTTCCAATTTTTTTATATTTTATTTCAAAGAAACCAACATTTATCTAAGAGTAATATCAAAAATATCTTAGGATTAATTTTTTATATTTTTCTGACGAGTTTAATTTTATAATGAATAGTGAAAAATATTTTATTTTAATTGAAAACAACATTTTCATCTATATAATTCATAATGATAAAATATATTTTTAATTTTTTTATGGTCCCATTAGATCAATTACACATTAATTATTTTAATAAAATTCACTAGAGTCAATTCTGTGTTAAAAAAGGATATAAAAACAAAGGAAAATTTTGATTAGTTTCACATAAAAAACCATACAGTCACATCATGTCTTTGGGATTAATTTAAAATTATTTTTTGATACATCTATGATAGGAATTTCGAAACATGGAATCCATATTTAGAATAAAAATAATTAATCATGTATTATACGGTCAAATTAGTTCTTCCCCAACAATATTTGTGAAATTAATCAAATTACTTACTTTGATTAAGGTAAAAATGAGTTTACAAGGTGATCAAACATTAATATTAAGGGAGATAAATTTTTTTTGTTAGTTGGTAGTGTGTATATAGGGTCCTAGAGAGGTCTTGGGTTTGAGTCTCTCCATGTTCTTCTCTATTGGCAGTGTCTGTATTTTATTTTTATTTCCCCCTCCCCCAATCGTTGTAATAAACTTTTATCTTAAGGGGAACAATGAACTAAAAAATTATCCAAAACACATTTTGTGGCCATATATAGACCATATAACCTATATTGTCAAATGATATGGGTTATTTGGATAATATTCCATGCATATAACCTATAAAATAAGTTATGTAAGGAAAAATACAAAAAAAGGATCCTTATGTACATTTAACATTTAAAAATATTGAGATATGTAAGGAAACATATTTTCGGTTATAAAAACCATTTTTAAAGATATGTATTCCTTTTAATAATATTTCATCTTTAATTTTTATTTTTTATACAATTATTTTTAATTTTTTAGAAATCCCAATGAAGTGACTATTTATTTGAAAATTAACTAATATAAATGATACTTGGAAAATTAAAATTGATGAATGTTGATTGAATTATTCTAAACACATAATTTTAAAGATTAATATATCATGATACACACCTTTGAAGTTAATATATTGTCATTTAATCATTATTTTAATATTTTTAAATTCAAATTAAATTAATAATTTCACAATTTACATTAAAATTGTTTTATAATAAATTATAATTTATTAATTGATTTAAAATTCTTAGTAATACTATATTATTTAATTTTATTTAAATTTCATTGCAAATAAAAAATATTTCCTATTAATGGGCCAAATATTATATTATAAAAAATATATTTACTTTTTAATAGATAACAAAAATCAATTAGCATGGTTATTGTTAAGTAGTGTTTTTTCACATTACATGAACATGTGTTAAATAATATTTCCAAAAAAACCTAGTTTTTTATTTTATAAATTATATATATTATACAAAATAAGTAATTTTTAACTTATTTATCATTGATCATTTTATTTCTTTTATAATGAATAAAAATCTTATTTTAGAAAAAATATTTACCTTAATAAAAAAGGTAAAAGTAAAGAAAAATAGAATTTAAAGTAAAAAATTTAATAAATGATCATCTTTTTGATTGGTTATGGTTTGGATCGTGAATAAATTCATTAAAATACATTAATTTTTATTTTTTCACATGATGTAAGAGAGACCTCCCAATAGTTTTTAACATTTTATATTTACAACAATGCCACTCATCCTCCACAATAAAATGTCATATATTTCCTTAACTCTTCACACATATCAATCCCTTTATATCATAAATTAATTACCCAAATAAGCTTCCAAAATCCAACATCTCATATTAAAATACTACATTTTAGGGTAAAATAATCCAATAAATAATTTTTCTATAAAGAAAAAGAAGTTACCTAATGAAGTGACGTTCTTCCACAAACACTTTAGTTATATTACTTTATCCACCCTTCAATTCATATTATATATTTGTTATATAATAAATTCAGTATATTTAATATAATAAGACGATTTTTATCTTAAGGTTATGAGATACACCTAAACACACTTCCCCCAAATGGGATACACAATCATCATTCATGTGTCTGACAAACCACTACCTCACAAACCAATGTTGTTCATTGGTCCATTACAATATTTAAAGGTTGGAAACAATGATGTGTTTTTTTATTTATTATTTATTATATCTATATAATTTATTTATATTTTATTAGTTATTTAATAAAGTATGCCTTATTTATTAAAATTTTATGAGAATATGATAATATTTTTTTTGGGCATGTGGACTACCAGCTCCACAAAATGATGTGATTCATTCACACTTCAAAAGGAACTCATTTAGTATGGGTTTATCAAGAATAAGTGATATATATGAAATATAAATTATAGCATATATTTAATATACATATTTATCAGTTATTATTCTTTGTTTTAATACAGCTAGTAAATAGAAGAAACATTTTTCTATATGTAAAACCTACCATCTCCATGAACGGTGAATTTCTTCATTCATAACTAAAACATATGGATTAATTTAAAAAATATATAAAAAAAATATAATATTTAAATAATTTTTTAAATTCATTATATGGGTAAATAATGAACTGTGTATGAGGAATAAAGAAAAACAATTCAAAACATTTTAGAAAAAATGAGGCAATTAATACACAAAATAGTTAAAATAATGAATTCCAATTTAAAAAATGTTAACAAGATGCAATATATAGATCAAATATTTAATTAAAAATGTTAATTATTTTCTTATATAAGTTAATAAAATTATTGAATCCATTATAACTGAGGTCATAAAGCATTTATACAAAAGGAAGCGTAATCTAAATGGATTTCTATTCTCATATTTCTGCGTGACTTATGCCATATTCAACACACATTTTTTTTTCGCGTGGTGTATATACTGAAATCTAACACATTATGTCATGAAATTAAGTTATTTTCTGAAATTAAATGTTTCAATTTATTTTATTAATGCATGGATCCCATGATTCAAAAGATACTCACAAAGTGTGGTATTTTGTCTAAATTTACATGCTGTTGTGGGTTTTTAATATGAAACAATTAACTTTTAGGTGGTGTATATTTTTACCATATGAAATTTAATATCATGAATAATTAAAAATTCACGTTTTTTTATGTTTTAATTAGAATTATCCCATATAGGGTGATTTTACTTGAAAATTACCATGTGGTAAAAATTATCATACAATAATAATCCTTTTTCTTGTCGTTAAAATTCTCTTGAAATAATTACTTTCTTATATTAATTTTATATTGGAAATTATATTTCATTTAATATGAATACATATTTATGATTTATAATGTTATTTCATTAATCATGTACAATTTTTACAAACAGAGTTTAATTAGAATATTAATTGATTAAAAATATAAAATAATGATAAAACATTATTTTCTATTCAACATAGATATTTTATGATATGAAATACATGTTAATTTAATAGATTATAAAATATGTTATGAAAGTATTATATTTTATATGTGACTAAATGAGGCCCACTAAATCTGCTAGAAGCATCGGTAATTATCATGAGATAATCTTGATATGGGTTTTTCTATGGCCTCACCAATTTATTATTTTCTTGGCATGAGTCCATGAAAAATATTATATTCTTGGAATGAAACCATAATTTTATTATATTCATGGAATGAACCCTCAAAGGTATGTTTTAGTTATCCATTGTAATGAATTCCATTATTAATAATCAATTTATTTATATTCCATCAGATTATTTGATTAGATAGAATGTCCACGGTTAGGTATTGTGCTCAATTTATTAATTATATGTAATATACTTAAGTTATTTATCTTTAAATATATAGTATACTCATTTAATCATTATTAATTCCACTATACCTAACCCTTAGTGATAATTTTGTGCTCATCCTTATTATATTTCCTTTCCCAAGGTTATGAAGACGAATTCATGGAATGAGTTCCCAGGATACAGTTTATAATATTTTTTATGTGTTATTGATTTATTTTCCATCCCCAATGTAAAATTTTTATCATGTACATAATATGGATTTATAAAAATTCAAAAACATAACGTGTCACGACCCGTTCCCTAGGACCCCTACCGTGACTACCCAAAGACCACTTTCTCTAGGCCGGGGGCTGGCGACTAGCATCGAAGGTGTATTCCCTAAAACTGGGAAGGCATTAAATTTATAATCTATAACACACACAACCAAACAGACAGTAAGATACAAACTCATGTAAACTGAATAGTAAATAGAGTGAGTATAGTTAGTAAAAAGGGGCCAGAGTGCAAGCCCAACTTGAAAGTACAAGGAAAATGGAAAGTACAAGATGGATAAAAGTAAAAGTAATTGAAACAGATCCTATGATCAATCGCCAAGGATCCTACCTGAAGGGTTGGTACAGCTCTCGGTCAATCATCTCTGGGGTACACCTCGTCTAGGTCCACCTTTGAGCTACCTCCAGTCCTGGTACCCTCATCCTCAGTTAACAATGTCTGTCTTCTGCATCCAACATAACAAGGTGCGGGCATAGCCCGTGTAGGGGTGAATACAACAATACTCAGTAGGGACCTCGATACCCTCAAGGTATCACAAAATCCACTAAGGATAATCCAAAATGTATGAAATCAACAAATAACCCTACATAAGTATATTCCCATACATATACCTATGTTATCAAGTGATCAATCTCAATCATGAGAGAACACAGAGGTAAAGTCTCATGTCAAACCAGGTATATCTTAATGTACATTATTATAGATGATTAAATGTTACTACTAAATCATATTATTCCGTTAAGAGGCTCTGATGCTAACCCGTCTAGAATCGCCAGGAGTAGTCCTACACAGGATCGCTATAGCTGACCTATATAGGATCGTTGTAGCTGACCTGTAGAGGATCACTAGGAGCTGACCAACACAGGATCTCTAGGATCTGACCCACACAGGATCTCTAAGAGCTGACCGACACAGGATTGTTGGAGCTGACCCAAACAGGATCGCTGGGAGCTGACCCACAGAGGATCGCTATGAGGTGACACACACTTGATTACTGGAGCTCACCCACACAGGATCACTAGTTGCTAACCCACACAGGATCTCTAGGAGATGATGCACACAAGATCATTAGATCCGACCCACACAGGATCTCTAGGAGCTGACCCACGTAGGGTCTCTAGAAGCTGACCCACCCAGGATAGCTTAGAGCACTCTTCTCATCACAACCAGCTACTAGGTTCCCGTACTAAGCTTGCTCATCTCTGGGAGTGTCCGGTCCTCATGCCGCTGGTCGATAATCCAACTACCCCGAAGTCCCATAAAAATGTATACCAAAGGAAAACCATGTCATTTGGGTCTCAATGCAATAGACAGTGCGTCATTTGGAGAACCGATCTATATGTTATTATCCTTTTAATCCCAAGGGCCCAGTGGGATTCGTGCTCGATCCAGCCTGTCAGTATCCCAACATTAACCAAATATCATGTGGGGAATACCAATGAATCTGTCTTTCTCAAAGGTTTACATCACTGTTGATGGTTTTTCAAACGGACGCCTGGTACCAAAGATATGGCCAATAGAGAGAAAAGCTTGTAGCTAGTCCAGGTCCAGTCCGAACCAGTCAGACCGAGCCAGCCTGGGCCGAGCAGACCCGGTTTGGGTCGACCTAGCCTGCTGGGTATGGCCCGTCCCGCCAGTTCTAGCCCAGTCCACTTTGGTTGGAACGGGGGATGCGGAGCAGAGCGTGGCCGCAAGGGTGGTGCGAAGGCCGTGATGGCGGCGCAGAGGCTGCGAGGGAAGCAAGGCCACACAGGCCGCGGGGCCGCGAGATGGTGAGGCCGTGAGGGCCATGAAGGGCTGAAGGGCAGAGAGGGAAGGGGGTAAGGGAGGTCCACTGGGAGGTGAGGACACTGGGCGGGATAGAGGGCCTTGATGCGGTGAGGCCATAGGGTGACAGAGACAGAGGGCGGCAGAGGACGCTGACCGTGCGAGGCCGCAGGGCGGTGAAGATCGGGGTAGGTGGAGGCCGAGGACGGCGCAAGGAGGCATGTCAGCGGAGGCTGTAGGCAGTGTAAGGCCATGAGGTGGTAGAGGCCGTGGGAGGCACGAGGCCACATGATGGTGGAGGCCATGAGCGGCGCAAGGCCGCAGGGCGGTAGAGGCCGTGGGCGGCAGAGGCCGCGGGCAGAGGAGGCCATGGGCGGTGCGGTGGCCGCGGGGTGGTGTTGTTGCGTCGTCGCCTTTGTCATGGCCGACAGTGGTGTTGGATGCCATTGTCGTGCCCCACCGAGGTTTTTTGACTTCCTCCTCCATCTCTAAGAACACTACAAATAAACAGAAGGATTGCGGAAAGGTCCGGCCATGTTTTTTTGGCATGCACTCTTCATGTTAGAGTGGTAGAAAGAATCTATAATCTCTTCTTGATTTTAGGATGAATTATCAAGAACGGGTAAGGGGAAAAAATTTAAACAACCACCCTATAACCTCCAGCAATGGTTATTCCCAAACCCGCAAAAAGAAATCTACAATGGATTGACTAGTTAGAGAGTTGATCTGTATTCTTTGTTTAGAATAGAAGAACATGGGAATTCATAATCACACATAATTAAACCCGTAACTTTTTTGATTTGTCAACAGAGGTCGTGGGAAAGATGTAAAAGAAAACTGAGGGGGTTTCCAATGATCTTTGCTTCCAATACCACTCTTCAATGACGTGCTCGTACATCATCCTCTTCATTGATTTCAAAATAACGTTCTTCGATGGCATTATTCATTGGCATTCTTCATTGGTTTTATTCATTGGAGATATTTCTCCCAAGGCTCCAAGTTTATCCATTTTTTCAAGAGTTTTACCCTAATTCTACCCAAAATGAATTATCCAAAATTATATAATATGTTGGAATAATTTCAATTTGGTATAATTAATTACGAAGGTTGGAAAAATTAATTATTTTTTGGGTTGGAATAATTATGGTTGGAGGGAGTCCAAAGAGTTTCTCACACTTATGAGGGGAGTTCAGGAGAATTCAAGCCTCGGGTGGTCCCCACCATCATAACCTATCATGAGAGGTTAGTTTGGGTTGTCTCTACCACCATTGTAACGACCCAAAGTTTCATTAATGGAAAATCCATCTTGATCCAGTTAAATGTCTATTTATATAAAATGTTTTTTTGGTGTTATGATAAGAGTTGTGACCATTACTTTTATAGACGTTGAACAGTGATCCCATGATTAGTATAAATATAAGGCTTTAACGAACCCAATTTTTACTCACACAAAGGAGGCGATGGCCTCATCCAGTAGAATTACCCCATACAAAGTCCATTTTTCAGAGCTCGGAAAGGAGGTGCCATCTTTGGGCTTCGCCCTTGACCAAGCCCAAGATGAGCTTCATTATATCAAGCTTGAACGTGACCGTCTACAAGAAAAGTGGAAGTTGATTGAAATTACCACTTGAGCGATGTTATCCGAGCCACCCCAAGAGTCTGTCACCATTGCACACCTTAGCCTTAGGTCCTATGTAGCTGTTTTAAGGGGGTATGTAACAAATAAGTAGTACTATGTTCATGTACATTATATTTTTTGTATATAATAATGAATATAATTTCTAGTAATTTTTGATACATTGTAAATAGTTTTTAAGGCACAAATGGTGTTTTTAGTTATTATTTAATTAAGAAATCCATTTTATTAAATTAAGGAATTTTTGAATTAAATAATATTTTAATGAAATAATAATAATATTATTAAATTAATTTTTATTAAATATAAATGATCTTATAATTTTATTAATGAAATTAAAATTTTATATTAAGGTTTGAAAGCCATTTCTATCAAAACCCGTGAATTTTCGATAAATGTTGGTTTTTATTTTATAAGTGAAAATTAACATATTTAGAAATTTTTTTAGATAAAATAAATGTCATTTCTGGAATCAGGACGTCTAAATTATCAAATGGTGAATTTTTCATAATTTTATGAGATAGTCAAATTTTTGGGTAAAAATTAAATACCGTTTAAATATATAATGTGTTTTATGACATCATAATAACCCAATGGTGATGTAATAAAATACTATAATCCTTATGTTCAGCCAATATATGTTTTACCATTAAAATAAAGTTATTTTTGGGTTTGTTTGACTTAATTTTCAAAGCATTAATGAACCCCTCAAGACTTATTCAACACTTTGCCTTTTAAATTAATTTCCATGGGAGTGTGACTCACCTCCACATAAGCAACCTTATTATTTTAATAAGTTCGGACCTTGGCCTGGTAAAATATTTTTTTCCTCTTTCCCTTTCCAGAAACCATGGGCAAAAACCATGGGATGGTTTGTGGTTTGGATTAATTTAATATAAGGGATCCCAAACCTAAATAATAAAGAATTCTCTCACCTTTCCTATATAAACCCACCCAAGCTCCCACTTCCTGCTCACTAAAATCATTTGGAGTTCGTCCAAACTCTACCCTACTTTCTGTAGAATCCTCCCAAGGTTCCCCAAGATCCCAAGAAGCATCTCACAAGCCTCTCTCTAGCCTTTGGAAGCACACATCCAAGTAAGGGTTTTTTCTTCCTTTCTCATTTTTGTCAATTTTATTTAAGTTGTATTGCCCTTTTAATTTCAATTATGAATGTTGGGGTATGGTTTATCACCTCCCCCATACTTACCTATTATTGTTTGAATTATGGGAGACCCCTTTCTCTATCATTAAATGCCTCCCATGTACACCCGTTACTATGTCGAAATTCCGAAAGGAACTTCTCTCTCTTCTTTTACATTCAAACAATACTTTTGTATCATGAATCTAAATTCCATTTCAATTGTTGGGACATGTATCTATATGACCTCCTTACTATCGATTAAATGTAAATATGATGAGGAACCCCTTTCTCTCTCATCAACCTTTTTTATGAATTCTTATGTCACGTCGTTATGCTGCCGAAATCACACCGATTTTCTAAGCCAATGTCATTGTGTAGTGAATACCATGCCCATTTCTCCATCAAGGGTATTCACCATTATGCACATTTACTTATTGATTGTAAAGTTTCATGTGTTAATCCCACATTCCTTTATCATGTAATAAATGATTATGTTTTATGAATCCATGTTTTATGATCCATGTGGCACACTTATGCATGAAATGAAATGTTTAAGAAGGGTGCACCCTTATAGCGCTCCAATGCATTGGGTAAAGAATAGTATCATGATACGTCATGTGCATTGAGTGTTGACTCATGCTAATTCAATTGCAAAGAGGGTTTACTCATGCTTCATGTGCAATGAGGGTTTACTCATGCTTTATGTGCAATGAGCCTTGGATCATGCTAAATCCATGTTAAGTGTTGTTGCCACATTTCCATGTTATGATTATCATGCTTTATCATGCCATTATGTTCATGTTTATTTTATGATCTATTGATAAACCTATTGTCTAACATGTATTATACTCCTCATTTTATTCGATGTGTACTCCCTTACTGGGCTTTATAGCTCACCCTTTTCTTATGCATGTTCTCAGGTTATCCCATGCAATGCTATGTACGAGGGAATGTAGTGGTCATGTAAAGTATGTTTTCAATAAAGATGTTGTATTTCATGTTTTAAGTTTTTATGTAATGATCCTAAGCCCTAGAGACACTAAACATATCGATCTTCTTTATTGTATCAAGTGAAGTTTGGTGTAATAAATCATGTTTAAGTTGTAATAAAAAGAAGGGTTGTCATAGTTGGTATCAGAGGATAGGTTTAGCTATTTTTGGGATTAGGAAACCCTAGTAAAGACTTAAATACAACACTAAGTATAATAAAGACATCCATAAGTTGTGGTAAATACTAATTAAGTGGTTTATAAAAAAAAAATACATCCATGTCTGGATACGAGCAGGTAGAGGCGGCTCTAGCACAGATGTATCCTAGGGGTAAAACCCGAAAACACCGCTTTGAGCTAGACTCGAACGGGAACTGGTGCATGACAACGGGCCTTGCTGTACTCTTGGTTACGACACTCCCGGGGGATATGTTTTGATAAATCCACAGGCTTAGTATGAACCCTTATTAAGGGAATTAAAAAAACTGCCCTACGAATATTTGTTAGAAAGTAGATCATGAAAATCCAAGATTGAAGCCTATAGACTCATGAGTTATGGAATGAAAGATTATTTATAAGTCATCAAATTTTGTCTTTGGATTACCCTTTATGTGTTACCCCTAACTTTCCTTTTATTCCAGCCAATGGCCAGTAATAGGAGGACTCGGGCTAACAACTGTTGTGAAGTTCATTGTGATGACTGTACTAATGAGATGCCCAATCCAATGGGAGTGGGAATCGCGAACTTTGTCACGCTTCTCTCTCAGCTATCTCAAGTTTTGAATAGAAACACGAGTCAAGAGGAACGTCCAAACACGCTTAAGAAGGAACAAGTCACTATCGAGAGCTTCATGAGGCAAAGGCCTCCTACTTTTAGTGGATCATCTGATCCCACGATCGTTGAACAATGGATCAACTCCATTGAAAAGATCTTCTCCATCCTTTAATGTTCTGAACAAGAGAAGTTTCTCCTGGATGCTTATCATATTGAGGGTGAATCTGATCAATGGTGGAATTTGATCAAAAATACGAAGCCTGAGGAGGAGATCGAGGCTTTGTAATGGAAGGAATTCCAGAAGATGTTTTTCGATAAATATTTTCTACGCATCCTCCATCTTAAGATGGAAAGGGACTTCCTTTACCTCAAGAAAAAAGATGAATAATTTGTGGGAGCATATGAGGCAAACTTCAGAAGGCTTGCGCGATACGCTTCTGGCTTCGTCGTTACCCCCGAATGCAAGGTTGACCGCTTCTTTGGTGGGCTGAAGCCTAGCTTGCGTAAAGCATTAGAGATCCGTGACTTCGACAACTATGATGAAATTATCCGATGTGCCCTCATGGTTGAAATGGAGATCGGAGAATCACAGGGGTATCATGGGGATAAGAAGCTTAAGGTGGACTTCAATGCTAGTGGGCCGATGGATAAATACAACAGCGCTAAGATGTTCCCGCACCCCACTTTCCAAAATTGCGGAAAGAAGAACCCTGGAAATTGCCTTAAGGGGATGAGAAAATGCTTCAGGAGTGGAAGATAAGGGAACCTAGCTATTAACTGTCGGAAAGAAGGACCCGCGGTTGCGACAGAGGAAAGGAATGCTCCGTTCGAACCTAAATGCATTGTTCAATGCTACAAATGCAAAGAACATGGTCATTTTTAAAATCAGTGCCCTAATCCAAGGGTTATCGGAGGCAACCAACAACCTCCAAGACAGCAAGGAAGAGCTTTTGCCATCACTTCTGCCGAAGTGAACCCCAACAACGAAGTGGTGACAGGTACGCTAGTTATTCATTCAAGAATAGAGAATGTACTTTTTGATTCAGGTTCTACGCATTCTTTTATATCTCAAAAGTTTAGTAGAACAATCCCAGTACCACCACAAATCATTGAAGTAAAGATGTCGGTGAGTACGGAAAATGGGGAAATCATTACATCCCATGAGTATAAGTCCTCCCCTGTTATAATCTATGGATCGAATTTCTCGGAGAACCTCGTCATACTCCCTCTGGTGGAATTTGATGCAATTCATGGCATGGATTGACTTTCCTTATATAGAGCCAATATAAATTGTCGGGAGAGGGAAATCACACTCCATATGGAGAATCGACCCCCGATTCTTTACAAGTTTCAGGAGGAAGATGAATCTCATTTAGCTCCATCATCTCAATTATGGATATTACTACCTTATGAGAATCCATATCTGGCTCAGATGATTGAGTCCAAGGAAGAAACCATCCTTGAAGAAATTCCTATTGTGAGGGAATTCGCTGAAGTGTTTCCCGAGGAACTACCTGGTCTTCCTCCAAGAAGAGATGTTGAGTTCTCAGTTGAACTTATACCAGGGGCACTACCAATATCCAAGACACCATATAGAATGGCCGTTGTAGATCTTGAAGAGCTGAAGAAACAACTACAGGAGAATCTGGATAAAGGGTTTATACACCCAAGTGCTTCACCATCGGGTGCACCAGTCCTCTTCATCAAGAAGAAGTATGGGTCAATGCGGCTTTGCATCGATTATCATGAACTTAACAAAATCACGATAAAGAAAAAGTATCCTCTCCCACGAATTGATGACTTGTTCGATCAGTTGCGTGGAGCACAATACTTCTCCAAGGTGGACTTGCGGTCCGGATATTATCAAGTAAGGGTGAAGAAGGAAGATATCCCCAAGAATGCTTTTTGTACAACATATAGGCACTATGAATTCATATTAATGCCTTTCGGACTCACCAATTCTCCAGAATTATTCATGGAATTGATGAATATAGTCTTTAGAGATTACCTTGACAAATTTGTGGTAATCTTTATAGATGATATTCTAATATACTCCAAAACCAATGACGACCATGAGGAGCATTTAAGAACTGTACTAGAGACTTTGTGCAAGGATAAACTCTTGAAAAGTACAACAAGTGTGAGTTATGGTTGAAGGAAGTCTCATTCTTGGGCCATATCATCACAGGCAATGGGATATCTGTGGATCCCTCCAAAACAGATGTAATTCAGGGATGGCCAAGGCCAACATCGGTAACGGATATCCGTAGATTCTTGGGGTTAGTTGGATATTATCGAAGATTTGTGAGAAATTTTTCACGATTTTCCAACCATCTTACCAAGCTAACTCGAAAGGGAGAAAAGTTTTCTTGGAGTGATGAATTCGAAGAAATCTTCAAGGAGTTGAAAAGGAGGGTTATCACTGCGCCCGTGCTCACTTTACCAACAAATGGGGAACTTTTTGTGGTATTCAGTGATGCCTCAAAGAAGGGATTAGGCTGTGTTCTGATGAAAAATGATAAAGTGATATCCTATGCCTCAAGGAAGTTGAAAATCCATGATCAAAACTATCCAACGCATGATCTAGAGTTGGCGGCTGTGGTCTTTGCCTTGAAAATCTGGCGGCATTATCTCTATGGAGAAAAATGTGAGATATATACTGACCACAAGAGTCTTAAATATATATTCACACAGAAAGAGCATAATATGTGCCAGAGAAGATGGATAGATCTCATCAAGGATTATGACTGTTCAATACATTACCACCCTGGAAAAGCGAACAAGGTGGAAGATGCCCTAAGTAGAAAGAATCTAGTGATTCTATCAATGATGAGAATTGAGAAGGATCCAATCTTCTTAGACTTGATGAAGATGGATTGGGGAATCATAAAAAAGGAACATCATCAATCCTTTCACAAATGATTGCTCAACTATCTCTTTTGAAAATGTTAAAGGATGCTCAAAAGGATGATGTGGGGATTCAAGGAAAAGTGGAATCTATCAAAAAGGGGGACTCCTCGGAGTTTAATCTTAATGAAGATGGAATTGTGCGGTTTGGGAAAAGACTATGTGTTCCATCAAGTCCGGAGCTGAAGAAGGAACGTTTGGATGATGCACATAGTTCAAATTTCTCTATTCACCCATGGAGCACAAAGATGTATCATGATCTCTGAGAAAACTTTTGGTGGGATAATATGAAGAAGGAGATCGCTGAATATAAATCAAAGTGCCTGGTGTGTCAGCAAGTGAAGGTAGAGAGGCAGAAGTCTAAGGGGATGATGCAACCATTGCCCATACCAGAATGGAAATGGGAGAACATCACCATGGACTTTGTTACTGGACTTCCGAAGACATCCAAAGGCAACAATGCAATATGGGTTGTTGTGGATCGTCTTACAAAGACGGCACACTTCATTGCTATTCGGGAGGATTTCTCATTGGATCAACTGGCACAGATATATATTAGGGAAGTGGTAAGGTTTCATGGAGTACCACTATCTATTGTGTTTGACTGTGATCCAAGATTCACCTCTAAGTTTTGGAAGAGTTTTCAACATGCTCTGAATACTGAACTGAACTTCAGTACGGCCTATCACCCTCAAACTGATGGCCAATCCGAGCGGACTATCCAAACACTTGAGGATATGTTGAGAGAGTGATCAATGGACTTTAAAGGAGTATGGGATCAACATCTTCCCCTGGTTGAGTTCTCTTATAATAACAGTTTCCACTCGAGCATCCAAATGGCACCATATGAATCCCTTTATGGGAAAAGATGCAGAACACCGACATATTGGGATGAGGTCGGTGAAAGTAAGATGCTTGGACCAGAAATGGTCGAGGAAATGGTGGAGAAGGTGAAAACCATTCAGCAGCATATCAAGGCATCCTAGAGTCGACAAAAGAGTTATGCAGACAATCATCGACGAGACCTTGAATTTAAATTTGGAGACATGGTGTTTCTACGCATATCTCCATGGAATAAGGTCCTGAGGTTTGGAAAGAAAGGGAAGTTAAGTCCAAGGTACATGGGCCCCTTCGAGGTTCTTGATCGTGTTAGGGCTGTGGCCTATTGAATATCCATTCCACCTACTATGGCCAAGGTGCATGATGTATTTCATGTATCCCTCTTAAGGATGTACAAACCAGACCCTTCACATGTACTCTCTTCTGAGGTGGTAGAATTGGAAGATGATCTTTCTTATGAGGAGCAACCAGTGAAGATCTTAGATCGTAAAGAAAAAGTTCTATGAAATAAGACAATGCCCCTCATCAAGGTGTTGTGGAGAAACCACAAGTTTGAAGAAGTGACTTGGGAGTCGGAGGATATGATGAAGCTGAGTTACCCACATTTGTTTTAGTGTGGGAAAAGGAAAATTTCAAGGGCGAAATTTCTTAAGGGGGGAATATTGTAATGATCCAAAGTTTCATTAATGGAAAATCCCTCTTGGTCCAGTTAAATTTATATTTATATAAAATGTTTTTTCTTTGGTTTTATGATAAGAGTTGTGACCGTTACTTTTATAGCCGTTGAACAGTGATCACATGATTAGTATAAATATAAGGCTTTAACGAACCCAATTTTTACTCAGACAAAGGAAGCGATGGCCTCATCCAGTAGAATTGCCCAATATGAAGCCCATTTGTCTGAGCTCGGAAAAGAGGTGGCGTCTTTGGTCTTCTCCCTTGACCAAGACCAAGATGAGATTTATTATGTCAATCTCGAACGTGACCGTCTATGGGAAAATTGGAAGTTGATTGAAATTACCACTAGAGCGATGTTATCCGAGCCACCCCAAGAGTCTTTCACCATTTCACACCTTACCCTTAGGTCCTATGTGGCTATTTTAAGGGGTTATGTAACTAATAAGTAGTACTATGTTCATGTACATTATTTTTTTGTATATAATAATGAATATAATTTCTAGTCATTTTTGATACATTGTAAATAGTTTTTAAAGCACAAATGGTGTTTTTAGTTATTATTTAATTAAGAAATCCATTTAATTAAATTAAGGGATTTTTGAATTAAATAATATTTTAATAAAATAATAATAATAATATTATATTAATTTTTATTAAATATAAATGATCTTATAATTTTATGAATGCAATTAAAATTTCAGATTAAGGTTTGAAAGCCATTTCTGTCAAAACCCGTCAATTTTAGATAAATGCTTGTTTTTATTTTAAAATTGAAAATTAACATATTTAGAAATTATTTTAGATAAAATAAATGTCATTTCTGGAATCAGGACATCGAAATTATCCAACGGTGAATTTTTCATAATTTTCTGAGACAGTCAAATTTTTGGGTAAAAATTATATACCGTTTAAATATATAATGAGTTTTATGACATCATAATGACCCAATGGTGATGTAATAAAATACTATAATCCTTATGTTCGGCCAATATATGTTTTACCATTAAAATAAAGTGATTTTGGGTTTGTTTAACTTACTTTTCAAAGCATTAATGAACCCCTCAAGACTTATTCACCACTTTGCCTTTTTAAATTAATTTCCATGGGAGTGTGACTCACCTCCACATAAGAAACTTTATTAGTTTAATAAGTTCGGACCTTGGCCTGGTAAAATATTGTTTTACTATTTCCTTTTCCAGAAACCATGGGCAAAAACCATGGGATGGTTTGTGGTTTCGATTAATTTAATATAAGGGGTCCCAAACCTAAATAATAATGAATTCTCTCACCTTTCCTATATAAACCCACCCAAGCTCCCACTTCCTACTCACTAAAATCCTTTGGAGTTAGTTCAACCTCTTCCCTACCCTCTCTATAATCCTCCCAAGGTTCCCCAAGCTCCCATGAATCCTCTCACGAGCCTCTCTCTAGCCTTTGGAAGCACACTTCCAAGTAAGGGTTTTTTCTTCATTTCTTATTTTTGTCAATTTTCTTTAAGTTGTATTGCCCTTTTAATTTCAATTATGAATGTTGGGGTATGGTTTCTCACCTCCCCCATACTTCGATATTATTGTTTGAATGATGGGATACCCCTTTCTCTCTCATTAAATGCCTCCCATGTACACCTGTTACTATGCCGAAATTCTGAAAGGAACTTCCCTCTCTTCTTTTACATTCAAGCAATACTTTTGTATCATGAATCTAAATTCCATTTCAATTTTTGGGAAATGTATATATATGACCTCCTTAATGTCCATTACATGTAAATATGATGAGTAAACCCTTTCTCTCTCATAAACCTTTTTTATGAATTCTTATGTCACGCCGTTACGCTGCCGAAATCGCACCAATTTTCTAAGCCAATGTCATTGTGTAGTGAATACCATGCCCATTTCTCCGTCAAGGGTATTCAACATTATTCACATTTACTTATTCATTGTAAAGTATCATGTATGAATCCCAGATTCCTTTATCGTGTAATAAATGATTATGTTTTATGAATCCATTTTTTATGATCCATGTGGCACACTTATGCATGAAATGAAATGTTTAAGGGTGTGCCCTTATAGCGCTCCAATGCATTGGGTAAAGTATAGTATCATGCTACGTCAGGTGCAATGAGTGTTGACTCATGATAATTCATGTGCAATGAGGGTTTACTCGTGCTTCATGTGCAATGAGGGTTTACTCATGCTTTATGTGCAATTAGCCTTGGCTCATGCTAAATCCATGTTAAGTGTTGTTGCCACATTTCCATGTTATGATTATCATGATTTATCATGCCTTTATGTTCATGTTTCTTTTATGATCTATTGATATGCCTATTGTCTAACATTTATTTTACTCCTCATGTTATTCCATGTGTACTCCCTTACTGGGCTTTATAGCTCACCCTTTTCTTATGCATGTCCTTAGGTTATCCCATGCAATGCAAAGTACGAGGGAATGTAGTGGTCATGTAAAGGAAGTTTTCAATAAAGTTGTTGTATTTCATGTTTTATGTTTTTATGTAATGATCCTAAGCCCCAAAGACACTAAACCTCTCTATCTTCTTTATTGTATCAAGTGAAGTTTTATGTAATAAATCATGTTTAAGTTGTAATAAAAAGTAGGGTTGTCATAACCATAACCTATCATGGTAGGTTTAATTCTGGTGGTCCACACTTCTCTACATCCACATGGGTGTTTCAAATAAAAATAAAATATTGCACAATTTTAATATTATTTTATTCTATCATGAAAAACCTAAATACTATCTTTCACCCACGATCTACTACGGTCGAGGTGAAGGTCTCCTTAAGAGAATACCAACACTGCAATTTCAACAGTGCCCCCGTATTTCAATTCCGAGCACTAGTTTAAAATTTAGAAAAACCCAGTCGCATGTTTACTAAACGTACTCAAAAAAATTAGAAATTCATTCCGGCCCCACCTGGCCTCGGAATCACACACCATCAATTTTTTCAGACTCGTAAATTTCCCATTTATTTTAAAAAAATACATAGAATTTATGAGTCTTTACATTCCCCCCACCTCAGGGCTTGGTGTCCCTGTAATCCACAACTCAAACTAGGAAACAAGGGGGGGGGGGGTACTGAGCATGAATCTGAGCCTCCCGCTCTATTGTGCTCTCATGGAGGTTCTCATGCTACCAGTGAACACGCACAAGAGTAATTGACCATCCATGAAGGACCTGCTCCTATCGATCTTCAATCTCCACTGGAACCTCCTTAAAATTCACCCAATTATCGACATCTACATCTCCATGGTCGATGATGTGAGAAGGGTAATGCACATATGTCATCATCATGGATACATAGAAGATGTCGTGCAGCCCGTGCAACTAAGGTGGAAGAAATATGCGGTATGCCACCTCTCCAACTCTACTGAGGACTTGAAAAGGTCTGATGAATCTCAGAGATTACTTGATGCCCCATCCAAATCACCTCGAACCTCATTGGGGTGAGACCAGTAGAAAGATGTGGTCTCCATCCTCGAACTTTAGAGGTCTCTGTCTCTTATCAGCGTATGACTTCTACCTACTCAAATAGATAGGAAGCATGCTGACTTGGTGAGTTGGTTGACGATCACCCAAATCGAGTCATGACCCCTAGATTAACATGGAATTCCTATAATTAATTCCATGGATATCCCATCCCACTTCCACTCTGGGACCTCTGAAGGAGGAACCATGTCTGCTGGTACCTGATGATCTGCCTTCAATTACTGAAAAGTGAGGCACCAAGACACAAACTCTGGAACTACATTCTTCATTCCCGGACACCAGTGCTATCATCGGAGATCCTGGTATTTCTTCACTACTCCTGGATGTACCACAAGAGGGGATTTGTGGAACTCCCTCAACACTTCCTCCTAAAGTGACACTGGTACCATGGTATATCCTGTGAAGAGGATGACGTTCTCCCCTCCTTCAGAAAATCCATCAGGTTCTTATCTTGTGGATATCTGGGCACGTCGCGTCTCACAGTCAGTGTTACCATGCTAATCCTCCCTGACTCACTGAAAAAGTGGGGGAGGGACTATAAGAGACTAAAGAAACGCTACTCCATCTTGATCCACAAAAGATATCTACAAGGCGGGCAGCTGCTCCGTGCCTCACCAAGCATTTGTATACCAGATCACCTACTAAGTTCATCTGCTACAACATTACCCTTCCTAAGAGTTTAGACTATCTCGATGTCATAGTCCTGGAGAAACTCAAGCCAACATCGTTATATCAGGTTCAGGTGCTTTTGAGAGAAGATATACCTAAGACTATTTTGATCCGAGTAGACTGTAAAACGTTCCCCAATCAGATAGTGCTGCCACATCATCATGGCGAAAACTACTGCTGATAACTCTAGGTCATGGGTAGCATAGTTCTGCTCATTCTTTCTCAGCTGTTGAAATCCATATGTGATCACAGCTCGCTTCTGAATCAAGAGACATCTGAGTCTGGTTCTTGATGCGTCGCAGTAGACTACATATCCTATTATCTTTTCTAAAATCCTCAAGATGGGGGGGGAACTAGTTAGCCTCTGCATCAGCACCTAAAAAATCTGCTGGCATCTCTCTGTCCACATGAAGGGTTTCCCCTTATTCATCAACGCTGAATGTGGTGTTGTAACTCTGGAGAAATTAGGAATAAATCTTCAGATGTAACTGACCAAACCGTGGAAACTTCATACCTCAGTCACACTCCTGGGTGGCTCCCAAGAAAGTACCATCTCAATATTCACATGATCCACTGCAACTACAGCCTCCAATATGACATGTCCTATAAAGTGAATCTCTTGGATCCAGAACTGGCACTTCGAGAGCTTACCATAAAGATGGTGCTCTCAGAGAGTGCCCAATACTACCCAAAAAAGATAAGCATGTTCCACCTCAGTAGCCGAGTAGATAAGAATGTCTTCGATTAAGACTACTACAAAGAGATCAAGGTATGGCTGGAAGATTCTGTTCCTGGGTCCCAGAAACACTACTGGAGTGTTGGTCACACAAAATGGAATAACCAAGAACTCGTAGTGGACATACCGACATCTTAAAGCCATCTTATGCACGTCCTCATCTCGAACTCTTAGATGGTGAATGCCTAATATGAGGTTTATCATCAAGAACCACCGTTCTCCCTTCAGTTGATCAAAGAGGTCATCAATCCTCAAATGTATGGACCTATTCTTCATAGTCACCTGGTTTAGGTGCCGATAATAAACACAAAGTCTCATGCTCCCATCTGCCTTCTTGGAAAATAGAATCAGGGCTACCCAAGGAGAAACAACGGGCCGAATGAATTCCTTCCCCTACAAGTCCTCTAGCTATACCTGTAGCTCGCGATTCTCCATGGGAGCCATTCGATACGTTGGTGTAGATATCGGTTCCCTCCCGGGGTACATGTCACTGTAAAATTCCACCTCTATGTGAGGTGGCAGACCCAAAACATCATCTGGGAAGACATCAGCGTACTGATCCACCACTACATGATAACTCATACTCCACAAATCAACTGCTCTAAGGGTAAGGCTAGCCAACTGATGAGTGATCAAATGAACTCTCCTATGGCTATGTCCATTATGTGCTAAAAAGGCCCCCTTATATCTAGTGAAGGTAAACCTGATCTCATCCAAGCAGACACACCGCACGTTGCACCTAATATAGTCAATTTGAGCATGGATAGTAGATAACCAGTCCATACCAAAGATGACGTCGTAAGGCATAAACGCTGCTACTAGGAGATCCCAGTCGAATCTCTCACCTCCTAGAGTAAGCTCGCATTGCTAGAACCAGTGTGTAATTGCCGAATATGATCTCGTAGAGGGCTCTAGATGTAAGGATCGAGCCAACAGCTCCATCAAAATCTTTGAGCTCCGAACGAGGGTAGTGGCAATAACAGATTTTCTGGCACCTGTGTCTTTATGTACTACAACTAAGGTATAGTAGACATAGATCATACATCATATCATCTCTGGAGCAGTGTGATCATAGGCCTCAACTGCCTGGAGTTGAGCTCACCCCTGTCCACTTGCTCCCTGCGAACCTCCTCTATCGAATCTATGTCTCTGTTTGGGTGGTCCTTCGACCCTCTACTGATCATCCGTATGACAGGTCGGATAGTCAAGATCCATGTGACCCCGACCACCGCATGTGAAACACTGTTCGTTCCTGGCATGGCTGGCGCCACCTTGGGTGCCACACACAAATGATCCTAAGTCATGAAGTCATCCACCAGTAGGTATGGTCCTCTTGGACCTCTGCGACATCTGTCTACTTCCAGCAGTAGTAGACTCAACTACATGATGAATAGTGGTGGATCTCACTACTGGAGAATGCTCAGTAATGAAACTCTCCACTAGGAGGGCTCTCTCTAAAACTCCCACCTACGTCGGGATGCTAAGTGAGATCATCGAAGCCCCTATCTCCCACCTAAGACCTTGCTCGAAGTTCTGGGCCCAGAAGAATGGGTCCCCCAACATATCTATGGAGTAGCGTGAGAGGTTAGTGAACCACACTGAGTACTGAGCTACAGTCATGTTTTCCTTCTATAGATGAAGATGCTCCTTCATCTGCACTGCACTAAGAGTTGCTGGGAAAAAATCTGACTAAAACAAACTCTCAAAGTCTTCCCAGAAAAGCGTCACCTCATCATAAACCTGGAGCATCAAGCTCCACCATATACCTGCTGCTGTCATTAAAAGTTTGGCAACAAGAATCTCCCTGAGATCAGATGATGTCCCTATCAGTCAGAGGACTCTCCCCATAGCCTCTAGCCAATCCTCATCTGCCTGTGGGTCCGTCTCTCCCCTATACTTGGGTAGCCTACAGGACTACAACTCGTGAAACACACTAAAGCGGCATGCACCGTCTGCTGCTGGGGCTGGTGGAATACGTGGCCCAATGCGGAATGGTACCACTAGGGCCTCCACGGGAGACTCTACTAGAAACGGGCGTTGCACCAAGGCCTCGTCACATTGTGGGCAATCAGTGCATACAACTTTCAGAACCCTAGCTGGCTGTCTACGTGGAGGAATCTTGAAAAGAAAAAGACGTTCCACAGTCAATAGGTTATACCTGGTGATCTGACATAAGATATAACAAATAAAACTCATTAAAACACACACGCAAACATTTTTTTTTTGAACTGAGCCGAAAATTAGAAGTTAGGGTCCTGGTGTATGGATACGTCAGCCACCACACCAACACTGGATTCCCTAAACAGATAACCACTCTCACTACACATAACACTATTTTCGTTAAAATAAAGATCAAATTCCAATGTTCTGTGGTAGAAACTGCTCCTCTGATACCAATTTGTCAGGATCCATCCATCAGGGCATGTTACGTGACAACCCCAAGCCCGACTTCCATAGGTCAGGGGCGGATGACTAGCACTGAAGGCATATTCCCTAAAACTGGGAAGGCATTTCCTTTATAACCTCTAACACACACAACCTAGAACACAGAATGATACAAACTCAAGTAAACTGAATAGTAAAGAGAGTTAGTACAATAAGTAAAAAGGGGCCAGAATACCAGCCCAGCTAGAAAGTACATGGAAAACTGGAAAGTACATGACGATTGAAAGTACATGTAACTGGAACAACTCCTGTGATCACCTCCTAAGGATCCAACCTGAAGGTTAGGTACAAATCTCGATCAGTCATCTCTCTGGTACACCTCATCTAGGTCCACATCCTAGATACCTCCAGTACTGGTACCCATTTCCTCATTCAACGATGTTTTTCATCCGCATCCAACACAACAAGGTGATGGCATAGACAATGCATGGGTGAGTATAACGATACTCAGTTGGGACCCCGATACTCTCAAGGTGTCAAAAAATCCAACAAGGATAAACCACAAAGTATGAAATCAAAAGATAAAACTACTTTTGTATATGCTCATACATATACCTAAGTTATAAAGTGATCCATCCCAATCAAGAGGAAACACAGAGGTACAAACTCTACTCACACCAGGTATATATTTAGGTATAGTAGTAGAGATGATTATATGAATGTAAAAAATAATCTTCATCCATTAGAGGCTCAGCTGATAACCCACATAGAATCTCTAGGAACTGAACCGCACATGATTGCTGGAGATGACCCACACAGGATCGCGGGATCTGACCCACACAAGATCTATAGGAGCTAACCCCCATAGGATCCCTAGGAGATGACCCACACAAGATCGCGAGGAGCTGACCCACACAGGATCGCTAGGAGCTGACCCACATAGGATCGCTGCAGATGACCCACACATGATCTCTAGGAGATGACCCGTGCAGGATCGCTAGAAGCTAAGCCGCACCGGATTGGTAGGAGCACTCTTCTCATCACAACCTCCTACTCGGTTCCAGTACTATGCCTGATAATCTATTGGAGGGTCCTCTCCTAAATCTGTTGTTCAATCCTCTAACTACCACAATGTCCAATGAAAAATTATACCAAAGGACTACCATGGAATAGGGGTCTAAATGCAATAGACGGTGTGTCAATCAGATGCTCGGTCTGTATGTTATTCGTCTTTTAGTCATGAGGGCCCAATTGGATTCGTGTTTGATCCAACCCGAATGTATTCATACGTTATCCAAATCTCATGTGTGGTATATAAAAGGGACCGACTCACTCCCTGGTTTACAACCCCATTGACTGTTTTTCCAGCGGACTCCTTGCACCAAATCTATGGCCGATAGAGCGAAACACCAGTAGTTGGTCCAGGTCTGGTCCGACCAGACCTGGCTTGGCCGACCCGACCTAGTTTGGGTTGAACTGACCTGCTTGTTCTGGCCCCACCCACCAGTTTGGGCCTGGACTGCTCTAGATTTCGTGAGGCCATGAGGGCGGCGTGAGGCTGCGAGGGCAGCACGAAGGTGGCAATTGTGGCACAGAGGCCACAAGGGCGGTGAGGCTGCGGGGGCTGTGAGGCCGCAGGATGGAGTGGCCACGACGTACACAAAGGGCTACGGGGAGGCGAGCACGTGGGGGACGTGGAGGGCCGCTAGGCAACGAAGTCACGAGGGTCCATGGAGGACTGTGAGGCGACAAGTCCATGGGGCAGTGGAGACTGCATGGGGCAGAGGGCCTGAGCGGCATGAGGCCGCAGGATAGCGGAGGTCGCAGGCGGCACAAGGCCGCAGGGCTGTAGAGGCCGGGGGCGGTGGAGGCCAGGGGTGGTGGAGGCCACTAGCGGAGGTGGCCGCGGGCGGTGCGAGGGCCGTGGGGTGGCACAGTCGCCTCCTTCGTGGCCGGTGGTGGTGCCGGCCTCCGTCTTCGATCCCCACCGAGGTTGGTTGTCATCGTCCTCCATCACGAAGAACACAACAATTAAACACCTGATTTATAGAGAGATCATGCCATGTTTTTTGGCCTGCACTCTCTGTGTTAGAGAGGTAGAAAGCGACTATAATCTCTTCCTGATTTTATGATGAATTATCAAGAATGAGTAACGGGAAGAAATTGAAAAAACCACCCAACAACCTCCGATAATGATTATTACAAAATCTGAAAATAGAAATCATCCACAGATCAACTAGTTATAGAGTTGATCCGCGTTATTTGTTTAGTGGGGAATAACATGGGAATTCATAATCACACATAATTAAACCCCTAACTTGTTTTATTCTTCAATGTAGGTCATGAGAAATATGTCGAAGAAGATGGAGGGGGGAGCCAATGATCGTTGCTTCCGAAACCACACATCGATAATGGGCTCGTACGTCGTCCTCTTCCTTGATTTCTAATGAATGTTTTTCGATGGCATTCTTCTTTGGCATTCTTCACTGGTGTTCTTCGTTGCTGATATTTCTCCCAAGGCTCTATGTTTCTACATTTTTCAAAGATTTTCCCCCAAATTCCACAAAAATTGAACTGGCCAACATTATAGAATATATTGGCATAATATCAAATTGGGATAATTAATTACAAAGATTGGCCTAATTGATTATTTTTTGGGTTGGAACAATTAAGGTTGGTGGGATTCCAAGTGGTTTCTCACACATATGAGGGGATTTCAAGAGGTTTAAAGCCTCGGGTGGTCCCCACAATCATAACCTCTCATGGGAGGTTTGTTCGAGTTGTCCCTACCACCATAACCTCTCATGGGAGGTTTACGTATGGCGGTCCCCACTTCTCTACAGCCACATGGGTGTTTCAAATAAAAATAAAATATTACACAATTTTTTTTTATTTTATTCTTTCATGAAAAAACCAAAATGATAACTTTAACCCTCGACCTACTGTGGTCGAGGTGAAGGTCTCCTTAATCGAATACAGACGCTGCGAGTTCAAAAGTGCCATCAGATTTCAATTTCGAGCACCGGTTCAAAAGTTAGAAAAACCCATTCACATGTTTATTGAATGTACCTAAAATAATGTTCAGAAATTTATTCCAAGCACTCCGGGGCTCACAATCACACGCCTTAAATTTTCACGACTCATATAATTCCCATGTATTTAAAAAAATTACACAGAATTTCTATGTCTATACATAACTGTCCATTTGGATTTTATTTCTTATAATCATAAAAATGAAATGGTATCATACACATGCTCTAGGATTCTAGGGATGGGTCACTACTATTGGAATCTAATGAAGAATATTAGAAACCATGAAAATATACTTATGAAAAAATTTATTTGGGAAAATAATTGTACATTATACAATAGGTATTATTATAGATAAAAATCCCAAAGAAACCATGTTTATTATTATAGGATTAGCTATGCATGAATTTTCCAATTTATGTTAAGTATCTCACTGTTTTTGGGATTATACAATAGGATACATAGTTTTATGATCTAATATAGTATATGTTATATATAAATATATTAGATAAGATTAGTCAACTCATGACACATAAAATTTCCCAAATGGAGAAACCCATTCCACAACCTGATGAACCCATGTTGGATTAATTTATTTGATTGATTGCCCAAAGAATTAGTGGGACTACTAATCCAATTATAACTGAGAAATGGATTAATTCATTGGAGAAGATATTTGGGGAATTTGGATATGGTGAAAAGAAAATGGTTACACTTGGAAATTATTGTCTCAATGATAGTTCAATTAATGGTTGTCATTGATCCAAAATACTAGGTAGGTAGAGGATATTTAACTCATAGAATTGAATGGTTTTAAGGATACATTTTATGATAAATAAATTAAATTTGGGAAATAAATTGAGATAAAGATAATGTTAAGTATCTTAAAGGAAAAGGAGTATGAATATTTTATAGATTATTAAGATAACTTTACCAGGTTACCATGGTATGCTATTGATTTTATACACAATATGGATTTCATAATAAGTATTTCATTCAAGGGATTAAGACATGTAACTAAAGTGAAACATTGTATTAATATTTTTCTTTAGATGATGAAATATTTTTATACACAATCTTGATAGTGATAACATTCTCCATGTCTTATATAATTGAATCGAAACATGGAAAGAAGAGATAATATGAATAAAATATGGATAATCTGACTAAAAGAATGAGGGAATTTTCAACATGTGATACAAGTAGAAAGGAACACATTTATACATGCTTAAAATAGAAATTATTATTATTATTATAACGTGGATGAAAAGGCCACCAAACTCTAGATTTCATTGGAATGAAATAATTTTCTAATGTTCAAGGCATCAACTATAAGGATATATGGAATAATGAAAATGAATTCCCTAAGTGACAATACAATATAATCTAGAAGAATATAGAGGATAAAAGATAAGCTTATGATATTACTTATGATAAAGTGGAATGATTTTTTTTCTATTGTTTGGAATGAATAATTATTTTATAATAGTATTATAATCTATTATATTCTAGTTGTATGAATTACGAAATGTATAAGGGTTGTTCTATAGTGGTTTTTATTTATGGATTTGAAAGTGTTTGTTGAAAGATCCTGATGAACATGAAAACAAATTCGATGACCCTCTATAGTTTTGGATCATGATATTTCGGAGGGAATATTATGTAAGAATAAATGAAAAGTATTATGTTAATATTTTTTCAATGTTTGAGATATTAATTTTATAAATCATTATATAACGAAAAATGTTCTTATAGTCGATTTATAAATTGTTCAACTAAATCCCAAGGGATAATATTGTGATTTTTAAATAGAAATGTATCTAGTAATTATATTTTATTAAATTATTATTGAGTTAATAAATTCCTCAAATAAAAAAAATGGTCATTAAACAAAAATGTAATCCTCTTTCATCATTAATGAATATATAAATGACCTTTTTATGACCTATGGTTTATGTATTTTTGGTCAATAATATTCTCATAAAAATTTTCTCTATCACCCTCCATCATAAATTGATAGTTAGATTTCATTACCATGTATCTGTTTTCCTTAATGTTCTCTTATTTGAAAGCCTAGTTTTGTGGTGACCATCACATTTACCTATCCCCGTTATTAATAATATGTGATATTAACTTTATTTATGATTTTTGGTTTTTTATAAAAGTTTATTTTCAAATATCAAAACCTTGACTACCTAGATCATGATTTAATTATGATGATACATTCTGTTGTTGGTTGGAGAATTTCACACCCCTAGACATCATAAAATATTTGTTTTAGAATAGATTAAATTAATTAATAATATTTAATTATATTTATAAAATATATATATTTTATAATAAATTAATTAATTTTTACATTCATTAAATACATGTTATAGGAAGAAAATAAGTATAAATATCATTTTGGACACAAAAATTTCATTTTTCTATAATTATTTTTGAAACACACGAAGAGTTCATAGTACATTATTTCTTCAATGTAATTTAATAACATTCACTACACGCAACACAGCGTTCAAGCACACCACGACTTATCAAACTAGTCGTTGAAAAGCGGTTATGAATTGTATTAACTGAATTTTTAACTTTATATAATCCCTATAATTTTAGAATCCATATTATGAGTTTCTGGGACATAATTTAATAACAAATTCATTTTTTCAGATAAAATATTTATTTTTCAGAAAATGAAATTTAACCGCCTTTTAATGGTGAACCCTTTTTAAATAAAATATTTGAAACTTTTATATAATAAATTATACAAAATAAAATTCTTATTTTGAATAGGGACATAATAATTTAGTTGTAATAAATAATTGGTGTTTTTTCTGATAACTTTCATATTTGGGTGAATAAGAAAAATACTATATTTTAAATGAAAACTATTTTTTAATCAAAATAATTTATAGTGTGTAATTATAAATTTTAATGATTTTTAAGTATAATTATATTATATTTTTACCATTTAATCCAATAATGGTCATTTTATGTAATTTCACATTAAAATTGGATATAAACAAGTGTAAATCTTTTGATATTTGTTATTTCTTAAAAATAATTTTTTGGTTATGACAACAGGAATTAATTTGAAATTAATTAATGAGACTTATATGTTTTGAAATTGGAAAATGTAATTATTTTTTGAATTTGGAATATCAAAATTTTCTTAGGGTGAATTTTTGGTATTTTTCTGAAAACATTCAATTTTTGTTGAATAGTGAAAAACACTAAGTTATTGTTTAAAACTGAATTTTTATTTAAATAATTATTTATTTTATTTAAATTTATTTTAGGTCAAAATATATAGATAATAAATATATAAGTTCAATGAAATTCATTGGAGTTAGTTTATAATAATTTTAGATATATAAAAATTTTATCGAACTTTTTACCGTCTTTTACCCACCTCCTATTAGAATTTGCCAACATGCATAAAACATAATTTTACCACATTAGTGAATTTAATTTATAAAATATGAGAAACATAGTTGATATCAGTAAGTAAAATTTGGTTCAATAAGATGAAAATTATTTTTGGTAAATAGTAACTTTTGACTTTTATTTACCGCGGTTAGAGATAAATAAGGTAATTTAAGGTAAAAAGAATATTATAATAACACAAAGTTACCTTAAAACTTGTCCTAAACTTATTTTATGAGTAACGGACGACCATGGGAATTCTTGGGTAGAAGCTGGGACCCCATGTAGCCACTTATGAATGATAATGACACTTTATTTTAATTAATTTAATGTATAGGAAAAAATGACATAAACAAATATCTTTTAGTAAATCAATTATTACATGGGGTTATATAAGTCATCATTTCAGATAAAAATAATCATTGGAAAGATAAAATAATTTAATACATAATGGTATTTTATTTATGTTTTTTAGACATTTAATAATTTTATTTATTTATGACACAATGATGATTCGTTAATTACTGAATTAATGAGATATTAAAATAATTTATATTATAAATATCCAAATAAATGTAATTTGAGTCTTTCTGTGAATTAAAATAATTTTCTAGGTTACTATGACATATTAGGTTTGTTTAGATAAATTGTTTTCTAAGAAATAATGCTGTTATGAATTTAGAAAAAACAAAATACCAAATAGTGTCAAAATTGACATAAAAGCATTTTTTAAAAAAATATTATATTATCAATTGATATTATATACCTAAAAATCTATGGTTCGGCCAAAAGACTTATATAATGATATATGTGTCATTAATGAACCACTTGGGGTTCCTTTGGAGGTATATAGTATGGTTATTATAAATAAAATTTGAAAATACAAAGAGACATGGTAAATGTCAAACTATTTAACTAAGAGTTAAATCTAAATTATAAGGTCAATATAGTGACCCACCCCTATAAAAAAGCCTATTGGTTGAGTGTTTTTCGACCCATCCCACCTTAGACTTTAAATAATAAATTTTGGAGACATTAGAAACTGAAAATGATTTTATTATAAAATAACATTTCTAGATTTTCCTAAGGTGCCCCTCACCCCTCTTATAAAAGGGAACTCACCCTTCTCTCTAATTCACAACATCAAAGCCATTTGGCTCAGCCCAACCATGCACAAATACCCTCTAAACTGTCCTCACTTCATCCTAGAGTCCTTAATTTAGTTATAAATCCATCATACGGAGCCCTTTTGATCAAATCAAAAGGAAGAACCCTAAAGTAGAGGTAAATATTTCGTCACCTTTTTCAAGTTCCTTTCTTTTTCAACATCCTCCTTATTTTGTTGTTTCTCTTCTAAAATAATAACTCCATTTTATTTTATATATTTTTATTTTATTATAAATATGGTACAACCATATTCATTATTCTATTCATCCTTTGATTGACATGTTACCATAAGTGCGTATGTACGACTTACCGTCTCCACGTCATGGTGTAATTGTTATTCAATATATTATTTTTTTGGATGGGTTTAATAATGATGTGTAATTTATTTAAATAATAAATATAACATGATAATGGTTCTTTATATATTATATAACATCCAATTATATATTATCTTAATATCAAAAGTATGATATTGTCGCTCGTGTGTACGTACAGATTACTGTCTCCATGAACGCGATGAGATTTTTCCCCATCGTATCCATTGAAGACTAATTTTCATTTGATGATTAAAAGTAATTTCTAAAGACTTAATATCATTCAGGATATGAATATGATACATCCCATCCATAATAACTATGACTCACATAACAAAGAATATAATGGAAAACGAATCCGTTAACACTCGAAACGACGATAATACAAAGATATTATTAACAAAGAAATGTTAAAAGATAATATATTATATAATATTAATATATATTATTATTAAATAATTTAATAACAATTATTTCAAAATTATATAGGAGGTTAACCTACCATTGACAATGAAAAAGTACAAGTTTAGGTTTAATTTCACAATCTCTTCATTATCCGAGAATATTTTTAAGTTAGTATCTACTAGGAAATATTTATTATACATGTACATGTATCATGAAAGTGTTTTCAATGGGATTCTTTTAAGGGTATTTTTTACTAAAACATCATTCTCTATTTTTTAAAAATTTATTTTTCAAAATAATTCTCATTAATTTACGTGTTTTCAAAATGGTTTGTAAGGATTTATCTATATGAACATGAATGTTTTAAAAGGGTTGATTCCTTTTAAATGTTTCAAAGTTGCATGGGGCACTTTGATTCAAAAATTTATTTAAATTTCTTCCTTTCTAAATTGTGTGACTTATATATATTTTCATTAAAAAGGGATATTTCTCTCAAAAAGTTTTAAAAATTATTTTCATCTATGTCAACATCTTTTGATAGATTTTAAAATTATTTGAAGTTAATTTATTATGGCATAAATATTCAATATTGTATTGAATTTTTTGTGATATATTTGACTGTGGATGTGTTATTTTTATACCATTCATAGTTTATGGTTAAAGTATTGGCATTTCATATGTTAGTTTTAATATGAATGTTTATGTTATGTTTCAACATTTTCATATGATGAATGTATTAGACTTAGTATGTGATGGGTGGAGCCCGCTATAGCTCCTCGATGCATCAATAGGTCTAATAAGACAACTAGACGTGGAATTAGAAAAGGCCATTCCTAATTTGATACATGGTTTTGGCCAAGGCATTAATAAATTTTTGACATCTTGGCCATGGCCTTGACAAAAAGTTTCAGAATGTCTTGCATTATAAAATCCCTCATTATGGAAATAATATTGATGGTTCATGTGGTCATTTAACTAGTAGAATACCCATGATTTTGTTTTATTATGGAATTATTTACTCCGCTCATATTCATACCATAAAAGTATTCATGTTTATTATTGGTAAGGGCGTGTGGTTTCAATTATTCACCATGCTAAATATTTATGTTATCTTCTGTTGTATTGCTTACACTTACTGAGTGATTGAGCTCACCCCTTTATTATGTTTCATTTTCCCACGATATAAATAAGTTAGCTATGATTGACATACAAGCATAATCTAGGAGGCTTGGATGTTTCTAATGGAATAAATTCGTGTTGTATTTCTTTTCAGTTTGTAAAGTTAAACTTATGTATGAATCATGTTTCCAATAATTCTAAACTAATCAGTCTTTCGGGACACTATTTCCTTGTGATCATTCTAATGTTATGTAATAATGAACCGACTCTGGGTAACTATGGTCAGGAAATTATAGTTGGTAACAGAGGAAGATTAGTACAAACCCATGAAACTAGATTTTGATAAACTCTGATTAGAGCACATAACCCTATGATAGACTCTGAGAATTAGTATAGAAGAACATCCTAGAATTTTGTTACTGTTGATATTTTGTGAGATTTCCATGAAATACATCCCTGTCTTGATATGAGTTGGTAGATGCAGCTCTGGAATAAATGTACCTATGGGTAAAACCCAAAAACACCAATTTGAGATACACTCGAACAGGAACTGGTGCACGAAAATGGGCTTTGCTTCACTCATGGTTACGACACTCCAGGGGGATTTTCTTAGGATAATTCTCATTTTCTTTATAGACCATTATGAAGGGTTTATGAGTATATACTTCCTCAAATATTTTTTTTATGATTATGGATTATATCCATAAAATTTTCAATTTACATTAGGTATTTTACATGTTTGGAATTATTCATTGCAATTCATAAACTGACCTAGTGTATGACATTGTATAGAAATGGATCCCAGTAAAAGTAACATGAACTATGAAAATATGTTTGATCCAAAGTATAATAAGGAACATATCATTCAAGGTATTAAGCCAACATTCATAAGGGAAATAGTCTCCCATGTATTCTCAACATATGAAGAAAAAATATCACGTGTTAATAAGATAAGTAAATAATTATCTGAGTCATGTGGCATTAAAGGGAAGAAAGAGAAGAAAAGGATGTAAGAGAGATAGATAGAGAAAGGGAATAGGGAAAAGAATGATTTTCTTATATGTGATAACTGTGGAAAAAATCACCTTAGTAAATGCATTAAGGAAATGAGAGTTTGTTATAAGTGTGGAGAAAAAGGACACCAAGTACATGATTGCAAGGGTAAGAATAAAGTTTCAAATGTAAAATGCTTCTTCTGCAAGGAGTTGGGACACTACATGAATAAATTTCCCAGTTATCAGAGTATAACTTAAATGATACTATTGGATAATTATCAAGTTATGATAGTACCTCATATGAAGAGGAATGACTATTGTTCTAATATTGTTATTATATAATTATTTCATTTGAGTGTTGTATCTTCAATATACTGGTTATATAAATTGTGGAGATGAATAAGGATTGTACTTCCATATTATTTTATTGGGGATTTGAGATTATACAGTTCTAAGAAAAGTGACATAATATTAAGATACACTTTTTGGTAAAATACATTTTTAAAGTAAATTTAATCTATAATATGGTCATGATAATGAGGTAGTGATTTTGGAATAAGAGATGGATGATTTGGATAAATTATATTTGATATTATTGTCATCCTTGGAACTGATTAATAGTTTTTTTATTTCATTATTGTTGGAATATTCAATATTTTTGATATAAAGAATATATATAGTATTGTATAAAGGATAAGGGAGCATGAATGTAATAAATAAAGTTTTATGGTCATTCAGGGTGTTACCATGTTTTAAAATAATACATGATGAAGGTCTTCACATATTATTACGTGACAAAAAGGATCTTCATTGTGTTTAACTTCCTTATAAATTTTGGACTGTGACTTTGGATGGAATTATTTTGGATAAGTCTAATGGCTGGAATGAATTACGTTTGAAATTGGATACTATTGTTAAGGTTATTTTTGGATTTTTATAAAAAGGATATCACGCAGACCGGGTGATAACCCATTGCGTCGGACAAAGCTTCGGTAATCAAACCCACAACCAAAGTGCGATTGGTATTTATCGCCTACCACTAGACTACGTGAAGTCCATGGATTGTATAATGTAGTTACTTTTTTAAAGTTCCAGATAGGTGAATTATAAATTCATTTATTTGGAACCCTATACGAATAGGATAAGTAGAATATTTTTTAAGGTTCTATTATCATTTAGAGTGGAAGATGAGTTTGTGGTAAAAATTAGTTAAAGGATGGAACTCTACTTGTCATGTATATATTTTTTTTCTTCTCTTATTCTATGAAGAAAATAATTCTTAAACATTTTTTAAGGGATATTAAAACTAAACATGTTTTATCGTAATACCTTATGTTTTGTTGAACTGATGTTTTTCTAAATCATCATTGATTGGTGGCTTTGAGGCCCTCAATTCTACAATTGTTTGTCACTGATGACCTCAATCACTGCCTATAAATATTTACATTTTCCCTCTAATTATGAGTCTCTAATTTCAAACAATTTTCTCTTAATCAAGATCATAATTTGGTTGTGACTTTTTCATTCCCATTTTCCACTTATTAAGACTAAATTTTATTAAGCCAATTTCCAATGTGGGTTTTCCCACAAAGGTATTTTCTATTTTCAACCTTATCTTTTCGATTTTTTTTTAAATTTGTGAGGTTTAAATTTATTGAAGTAGAGAAGAATGTAACACCCCAAGATTTCATAGTATGTTATTTCTTTAAAGTAATTCAATATCATTCTCTACATACAACACTGAGTTCAAGCGCACCACGACTTACCGAACTAGCCGTTCAAAAGCGGTTAGGAATAATATTAACTGAATTTTGAACGTTATATAAAACTTATAATTTTAAAAAATATATTATGATATTCTTGGACATAATTTAAGAATAAATTCATTTTTTCTGGTAAAAGAAGTATTTTTCAAAAATGAAACTTTACCGCCTTTTAACGGCGAACAATTTTTAAATCCAATATTTGAAACTTTTATATATTAAATTTAACAAAACAAACTTCTTCTTTAGAATTGGGACATAATAATTTAGTTTCAATTAATTTTTGGTGTTTTTTTGATAACTTTCATAATTGGGTGAATAGTGAAAATACTATATTTTAACTAAAAACAAAATTTTTATTCAAAATAATTGATTATGTTGAATAATAAATTTAATGGGTTTGAACTGTAATTAAATTATATTTTTACCATTTAATCCAATGATGGTCATTGTATGTAATTTCACTTTGAAATTGAATATAAATAAGTGTCAATCTTTTGATAGTTATTATTTCATAAAAATACGCTTTTTGGTTTTGACAACTGTAATTAATTTTAAATTAATTAATTCAATTTTTTTTTTATATTGGTAAAATAGAATTAATTTTTTAATCTGGAATATCAAAATTAGCTTAGGGAGATTTTTTGGTATTTTTCTGATAACATTCAATTTTTGATGAATAGTGAAAAAACTGAGTTATTTTTTAAAATTGATTTTTTATTTAAATAATTATTTAATTCATTTAAATTTATTTTAGGTCAAAATAGATACATAATACCTATATTTTTCCAATGTAATTCATTGTAGTCAGTTTATAATAACTTTAAATATATAAAAATTTTATCAAACTTTTTACCTTCTTTTACCCACCTCCTAGGAGCATTTGAAAATTTGCATAAATCATATTTTTACCGCTTCTGTGAATTGAATTTTAAAAATATTATATATAAAGTTGATATCAGTAAGTAAAATTTGGTTCAAGAAGATGAAAATAATTTTTGGTGAATTGTAATTTTTGACTTTTATTTACTGCGGTTATAGGTACAAAATGTAATTCAAGGCTAAAAAATTATTATAATAATACAAAATTGCCTTAAAACATATCCTAACCTTATTGGATGAGTAATGGATGATAGTGGGCATCCATGGGTCGATTTTGGGACCCCATGGAGCCACTTTTAAATGATGATGACACTTTATTTTAATTAATTTAAAGTAAAGGTAAAAGTGAAATAAACATATATCTGTTTGTAAAATATTTTTTAAATGTTGTTATATAAGTCATAATTTATTCTATAAATATTAATTTTAAAGCTAAAACTATTTACTAAATAAACGTATTTTAATTATTTTTCTAGATATTAAATAATTTAATTTATTTATGACACAATGATGATGTAGTAATTACCTAATGAATGAAATATTAACATAATTGATATTATAAATATCCAAATAAATGTAATTTGAGACTTTTTATGAATTACACTAATATTGTAGGTTAATATGACATATTAGGGTTGGTTAGATGAATTTTTTTTTGAAGTAATAATGCTTATATGAATTTAGAGAAAACAAAATACCAAATAATGTCAAAATTAAAATAAAAGTGTTTTATAAAAAATATTATGTCATAAATTGATATTATATTCCTCAAAATCTAATGTTTTGCCAAAAGCCTTATATAATTATATTTGTATCAATAATGAACCACTTTGGGTTCTATTGGAAGTATATTTTATGTTTATTAACCATATAAATTAAAAATACAAAGAGGCATGGTAAATCTAAAACTATTTAACTAAGAGTTAAATCTAAATGATAAATTAAATATAGTGATTGAAACTTGTCTAAAACCTATTGGTTGAGTGGGTTTCGATTCATCCCCACCTTATCCATTAAATAATAAATTTTGGAGACAGTATAAACCGAAAAAGAGTTTATTATAAAATATTATTTCTAGCTTTTCCTAAGGTGCCCCTCACGCCTCTTATATAGGGAAATCCCCTACTCTCTAATTCACACCTTCAATTCCTTTTTTCACATCCAAACCCTACCCAAATACCCAATAAACTGTACTCCATTCACCCTAGAGGCCTTCCATTAGTCATAAATCCATCTTAAAGAGCCCTTTTGTTCAAATCAAAATTAAGAACCTGAAAAAGAGGTAAATATTTCATCACCTATTTTTCTTTTTCCACTTCTTCTTTCTTTGTTGTTTGAATTATAAAATAATAAATACAATAAATTATATATATTTTGATGTTATTATAAATATGGTACAACTATATTCGTTATTCTATCCATCCTTTGAATGACATGTCACCATACGTGCGTACGTACGACTTGCCATCACCACATCGTGGTGTAATTGTTAGTCAATACATTATTTTTTTGGATGGGTATAATAATGATGTTTAATTGATGTAATTAAATTTTCTTTGGTCATTTGACCAAAGCGCCACCTTCTTAAAAAAATGTTTAATTGATGTAAATAAAAAATATACCATGATAATTATTCTGTATATATGATAAAACATCCAATTATATATTATTTTAATATCAAAAGAATGATATTTTCGCTCAGGCGTACGTACTGATTACCGTCTCCACGAACCCGATGAGATTCATTCCCCATCGTATCCATTCAAGTATAATTTTAATTTGATGATTAAAAATTATTTTTAATGACTTGATATCATTCTGTATATGAATAGGATACATCACATCCATAACAAATTGGACTCACATAACAAATAAGGTAAAGGAAAAATAATCTGTGAACACCCGAAATGATGATAATACTATGATATTATTAACAAAGAAATGTTAAAAGATCATATATGATATCATATTAATGTATATGATTATTTTATAATTTAATAAAAATTATTTCACAATTATACAGGATTTTAAACTACCCTCAACCAAGGAAAATTACAAGGTAAGGGTTAATTTCAAGTTCTCTTCATTATCCGTGGTTGTTTTTATGTAAGTTTCTACTGGGAAATATTTATTTTCCATGTCCATGTTTCATGAAATATTTGATAATGGTATTATTTTAAGGGAATTTTTTATTAATTTTTTTTTAAATGTTTTAAATATTTATCCTTCTAAATCATTCTCATTAATGTCAATGATTTCAAAATGGTTTTTAAGGATTTATCTATATAGACATGAATGTTTTAAAAATGTTGATTCCTTTAAAAAGTTTCAAAGTGGTATGAGACACTTTGATTCAAAAATTTCATTAAATTTATTCTTTTCTAAATTGTGTTAATTTTAAATGTATTCATCAAAATGTTATATTTATCTCAAAGAGTTTCACAAATAATTTTCATCTATGTGAACATACTTTGATGGATTTTAAACTTGTTTGAAGTTGTTTTATTATGATACAAATACTCCATATTGTATTGATTTTTTTGTGATATGTTTGAGTGTGGATGTGTTATTTTTATACCATTCATAGTTTATGGTTAAAGTATTGACATTTCGTATTCTAGTTTTAAAACGAATTTTAATGTTATATTTCAACCATCTTTGTATGAGGAATGTATTGGACTTAGTATGTGATGGGTGGAGCCCTCTATTACTTCATGATGCATTGGTAGGTCTCATGAGACATCTAGACATGGAATTGGCCAAGCCCTCTCCCAATTTGATATATTGTTTTGGCCTAGGCCTTAAAATTTTTAGACGTCATGGCCGAGTCCTTGAAAAAATGTTTTGGAATGTATGGCATTATACATTCTGTCATTATGAAAATAATATTGATGGTTCATGTAGTAATTATACTAGTATAATACCCCTAATTTTATTTCATTATGGAATTATTTACTCAGCTCATATTCCTTAAATAAATGCATTCTTGATTATTATTGTTAAAGGCATGTGGTTTCAATTATTCCCCATGCTTAATATTTATGTTATCTTTCGCTATATTGCTTACCCTTACTGAGCATTTCCGCTCACCCCTTTCTTATGCTTCATTATCCCAGGATATGCAGAAGTTAGTTATGAGTGACTTGCAGGCATAATCTAGGAGGCTTGGATGTTTCTAATGGAATAAATTCGTGTTGCATTTCTTTTAATGTTGTAATGTTGGACATATGTATGAATCTTGTTTCCAAAAATACTAAACTGATCGGTCTTTCGAGACATGATTTCCTTGTGATCATGCCAATGTTATGTAATAATGCACCAACTCTAGGTAACTATGGTCGGGGTGTTACATGTTTTATAACCATTTAATATCTCACATATATCAAAACTAGATTTTGACAATTTTATAAACATTTTTTGAAATAATAATCATTTTTTCTTTAAATGCATGTCAAAATTTTCATATATGTATTTTTTGTTATTTTTCAATGGATTTTAATTTTTTACTGGATATTGAATAATAAAAAAATTTAATTGAAAATTCATATTTCATTTAAACATTTCACGAAGCTAAATTATATTTTAAAATATTTTTAATGATATAATTTATAAATTATACATCTATTAATCAAATTTAAATCATTTTAAACTATTTTATTTTAAAATATTATATAAAAATATTACAATATTTTGAAAATTATCAAATTAAAAAATCATTCATTCTCCTCATATCTTTGGCATTAAAGTTAAATTTATTTTTTCTATTTTAAAAAAGTTGAATTTTGAAAAAGTAATTCCATATTTAGATTATGAAAATTTATATTACCTAATTTTCAACAATGGATTTTACAAATAATATTAGTGGAAGATATTAAGATTGATCATAGTGATTATCATAAAATGAGTTTACATAGTGGTTATTTTTTAATCATTAGGGGCTAAATGACCTAGAATATTTTCCAAACCACATTTCAACATTATTTAGAAAATTTCCCCTAATTGAATCGATATTATGGGTTATTGTGAGACTATTACATCAAATTGACCTATATATATTAATTTATATAAAAAAGAAAAAAAGAGAATTGTCCTTACCTTTAACATTTATAAGTCCATACATATAGAAAGACATAATATCAACAGTTATAGATAGAATTTTTCACGGTAAGTGAGTTTTTTTATCTAAATAATTTATATATATATTTTTGAAATGAAATAATTATTATCACTTCTTTAGAAATTCAAATACAAAAACTATTTAGTTAGTAATTAATTAAAATAAAGAATATTAAAAATATTATCTGATAGGAAATTTGAGAGAATTATTATGCACATATAATTTACTAGACTAATATATACTTTTATATATCAATGAAATTAATATATTTCGATTAAATCATTGTTTGGATAATTTTAAATTCAAATTAATTTATAAATTTCAATATCTATAGTTATTATATTTTATAATAAGTGATATTTAATTAATAGATATAATATTCCTAAAATTAATAATTTTTGTAATGTGATTTTGAAAAGATATTATCTAGTATGGTATATTAATTCCCCAAGTGTTATATTTTATTGAATATATTGAAAACTAAATAGTAAAAAAACTATTTTAATATGGTTATAGTTTTAGTAGTGTTTTTTAAAGATACTTGTTATTGTGTAAATATTAATTTACATAACAAATTGGATTTTTATTTCATTAATTCTGTATAATATTTATAATTATTTGGTCAGAATTACATAAAAATGCTAATTTTATTTTATTCATAATGGATAATATAATTTGGTTAAAACAACTAGTTATTGCAATAAAAACCAATAATGGGAAAAGTGGAGAAACATAGCACTTATGGAAAAAAATAATAACAATGCACTTATATGTGTGTTGTGGTGGTTTTTTATCGACTATAAATTCTTCCAAATACATTATTTTACAATTTTTTAGGCACATTATATAAGGTAGACATCCCAATAGTGCTTACCTTTATACGTTTACCTGAATTCCACTCCACCTCCATTGTAAAAAAGACACTCACCCCCATTACTACATCAGACCTCTAAAACACATTGGATCCTCCAAAAAATCAAAATCACTGTCCCAAAATACCTCCCCTAATATTATAATAGATAATTACGGAATAAAAAAACCAAGAAATTCTTTTGGTATAAACCAAAATGTGTTTCTCGAAGAAGATATAACATTCTTCAACGAGGACTATAGTTTTATATCTTTGTCCACCCCTTCAATTTTTTTTATATCATTTTTGTATATATCAAATAAGTATTATATATATAATTTTTTTAATATTATGTATATGACTAACACTTAAATAAAATTCCATCAAATGGGATACAAAATAATAGTCCGTGGGAATGGTAGGCTACTGTGCCTTGAACTGATGTCCTCCATTCCTCTATAGCCACAATTAAAGAATGAGAATAATTATGGAAATATAAATTATATATGACTTATAATATATATAATTTATTCATTAATCTATTATTATTTCATAACACACACCTTCATGCATTCAATTTTCTAGGATTATGACAACATCATTTATGAATTTCTAGACGACCCCCACCTCAAAGTGATGTGACTCTTAGACGATTTACATGGAATGGATTAAAAATTGATTTAATAAAAATATGCACCATATGTGTGAAAAATTGATACTAAAATTATAATATATATATATATATATAATTTTTTATTATTTCATTTAATACAACATGGAAATTGATTGAACATTCGTGCATACAAAAAATCTACCATCTCAATTAACGATGCATTACATCTTCGATTAGTAAATGATTTGAATTTATAAAAATAAATATTTATTTAATATATATGATATATAATTAATTTTTAATTTCTTGAGATGATTAAATCAGGATCTACATAATAGGAACAATGAATAACAAGTCAACACATTATCAAAAAACAAGGGACTTAACAACCAAAATTGTGAAAATAATGAATGATTATAAAAAAATGTAAGAATATATAATAAAAAGGTCATATATGAGATTATAAATATTAATTTGGTTATATAATATGTTAATAACATTATTAAAACTGTTGTAAAATAATTTTTTTAGTGTTTAACTAAAAGGGAGTTTAAGGTAAGGGTATTTCTAGTCTTAGTTTAATTTCACTATGACTTCTTCCATATTCACCACTCATTTCAATTATGTGGTGTATATATTTCCTGATAACATTTTATATCATGAATTTCATTTATTTAATTATATTTAATGTTTCAATTGACAATATTCTTACATTTATCTCATGATTCAAAACATATTCATATACTAAGGGATTTCTTCTAAAATCCCAATCTATTGAGTATTATTTATTATTTTACACAAATTCAATTTTATTTTGTGAATAATCATCCCCATTAAAATTTAAAATAATTATTAATTAATGATTCATGTTATTTTTTTGTTTCATTTTGAATTATCCCATTCAAAGGTATTTATCTTTAAATTTCAATGTGGTAAAAGTACTCATATAATCACAATTCCTTTTTGTTTGTTAACATTATCATGAAACAATAAAATCCAAATAACATTTTTTTAGTTAGACATTATAATTCGAGTTATATCCATATAATTTTATGATAGAAAAAATTATTTCAAAAACCATATACCATTATAACATACGATGTTTATATTGAATGTTATTTGACTAACAGTGGTAATATTGATAATTATATATCTTTTATTTGATATGGATATTTGATGATATGATATATTGATTAATTAAATTGATAATTCGATATATGAAGAATGAACTAAATTTCATAAGTGATGTATGGGGATCAATATATCCCCACAATGCATCTATATATTTAATGAGACAAACTATATATTTATTTGGATGAGGTGTTACCGATTTATTCGATTCATGGAATGAAGGAATGAAATTATTTTATCCATGGCATGTATCATTGATGGTATGTTTTAGATATCAATATCTATGCATTCTCTCTAGGTTATGACCCCCACCCTACAATGGGTACCCATACTACAACAGCCATGATTGAAGAGAGGTACTATCATCTGATACCCACCTCGAGTAGGCCCAGGGTTGGTGACTAGCTTCGAGGGTATAGTAAACAAAAAAATGGGAGGCATTACCCACTAAGTGAACTCATGAGAAATAGAGAGACAAGATAGACACCAACTAACATTCTCTCATAATAAAATATAAACTAAATCCATTGTACACAATGTGTAATGTATTACAAGAACTACTACAACTAAAATGGAAAACTGCAAGTACCAAATGAAAGTAAAACGAAAATGACCACAAATCCTGAACAACTACTGAACCCCCAGCTAATAGTATCTAGACATATCTCAATCATTATCCATGTGACTTGAAAAATTGTTTATATAACTTAGAGTGAGTGTAACAGTATACTCAGAAGGATCCTCCCCAGAGACTATCATGCAAAAGTGAAGAAATAATGATAATTCATAGTGAACAACAAGTGAAACTAACTCATCACCTAACCATGTATAAAATGTCATAATACTTAACATGAATAATATCTCCATGTTTCATATACAAGAGTATATAATTTAATAATTAGTATCAAGGGTACCCTGCTACCACATCCCCACTAGGTTGCTTCTTTTCCCTAACATCATGTGTCCTAATAATCTCTCTCTAAAAAGGCTGGACTGATGACACCAATGTGAGCAGCACACATCCCAATGAATCCTCATGCAACATAATCACCATATTCATGTAACCAATGGAACCAGGGAGTTTCCATGGTCCACAAAATCATTCATAACGTGTATCAAACATCTCTTATTATACCTCAAGCCACTACAACTCATACTCTGAGTAAAGATCATCAATTCATCACATACTATAAATGTTATACTTATAATATCAAATATGAAACTAAATCTAGAATATATGTGTGTGAAATAACCAAAGGACATTACATCCCTCTACACACATATAAAGAAAATAATAACAATCGTGCATACCATCACTATTAACTACCAAGAAAAGAAAGTGGCTCCAAAGGGGGGTAGTCAGCCATCCATCCTCCCACCAGGATGTTGGGGAAAACACCCCCATGGATCAGAATCCTCAGGATTTTAGATTCCCTACTCAACCGGGCAGATTAGTGTATAGAAACAAAAAAATTACAGAATATAATATAACTCACAAGAACACTATAAGAATAACCCAATCATAGACCGAATTACAGCTAACATTTCATGGACTCTTGGATACGACCACTAAGACTGTATATCCTATAACCACACAACCCTATCAAGAGCTAAATTACATTACCTTTTCCATTCTTATCTATTTAAATACATTTTAATTAATTATTTAACTATTAATTAACCATTACCATTTTAGAATTTCATTTCATTAGCATTGAAAAACATTTCCATGCTTCTATGCATAGAAAAACCTAGTCCACAATTCCTTTAACTTGATACCTTAGCATTGCATCCCAGCACATTCCAACAACATGGTTTGACATCATTTATTCAATCATTTAGTAAAATAATTGTCAATTTTCCATAATTATATGTATTCAATAAAAATCACTCCATGCTTTTAACCAAATGGGGCTCAGGAATGTGAGTTGATGAAATAAATGTCGATTCCTGGTGACCTATAACTGGAGTGTAGGCGTTTCCACCATTTAGAAGCTAAATATGGAAAGAAAACAACATACCCTTCTCTTCTTCGCCTCTTTTGGAATTAGAGTAAGAGAGACCATCTGACTCAAGTAGTGGGGGAATGTAAATAACATAAACAAACAACAAGATTAAACAAGCATCCAACATTCACATGAAATCTATTTCATCATCATCAATGTCTTCTTCAACACCCACAAAAATAAACTGATGCATCTCACCGCTTTAGGAATCATATTATGCCACCGCTACCATTGGTCCTCCCTGCCTTTCAAAACACAATAGACTTATAAGATCATCTATCACATGCTCACCCCAAAACACAAGAAGTAAGATACATACTACATAGCAACATGGCTCTTGCCCTAAATAAGGCGTTCACCCTTCACACAAAATGAGCACTCACAACTCCAAAGGAAAATTTTCTTGGACATAAAAAAAATGATCATAACTTAGAAAACATCAAGGAATGGTATTTATTTCACAAACAATAATTTATTTCATAATTAATTAACTGAATCATGTAAACATTCATAAATGTATCCATTTTATTTGTCACTAAGCACAAAAAACCCAGATTCATTAACATGACTCTTTATCATTGGTAAAATAAATTTACAATTAATATTGGATATATATTATTTACCAATTTCATTTATGAATTTCATGCAAACCACACAAGACATAGATATCATGATATCTATGAAATCAAGAGGAAAACTGTTATCACTGTATAAATAAACAACAAATGATCACTACAAATAATACTAACTACATGATTACATGTTAATATAATATAGAATCCACAAATACCCTACCTCAAAAGATCTCTGACATTCATTTCATGAGAATCGGCCAATACAACATATCACAATCACCTATCATACAATGACTACATCTACTCATGGACACTATAACAAAACTTCATAAACAAACCCCATACATGTTCATTAGAAACATGGAGATGACATGCCATATCATGGAAAAGATAATTGGAGGAAACATATCGAGGAACCCAAAGGAACAGGGGTATAACATAACTTATAATGAAGATGGATTAACATTCCTTGTTTCACCAAGATAGGGGATGATCATGTAGTAAGAAATCCATGGAAATCCAAATCCAAGGTCTACACCACAATCACACATCTCTTCAAGAAAGAATGGTTCTGGGAACCTAATACAAAGCGCATGGAGAATAAACAAATAATGGGAAGCCCCCAATCTTAGAAGGATTACATCTGAGACTCAGGGAATGTGAAATGGTGGAATTTCCATTAAATCTGGATCTCAATAACCCAAGGGTTTTGACCAAGTGAAAACGTTGATATACATAGGGATTTAATAATAGGAGTTATGAGAATTTAATCGGCCTTAAATCCATTTTATGAGGGATTCAATGCATTTTACATCAAAGAAAACATTGAATGGGGGAAAATGTAGGATACTAGAAACAATGTTAACCAGTTTATCTATTAACACTATAGCACCATTCAACATATGAGCCACCAAAAAATTACTCACTGTAAGATGAATCACTAAGATATGAAGATGAGTCACCAATAGACATCTCATCGACAGATGAAACAACGCAGATGAATCATTGACAGATGAATATGACTCAATGACAAATGACCCACCCACTGATGAATCACAAATTGATTAGTCAGTAAAAAATTACTTAATAACAAATGACTAACCTACAAATGAATCAGTAAAAGGTGACTCACTAACAGATGAATCACTGATCGATGAAGAGTACTCACAAACATGTGAATAAATAATAGACGGCTCACAGAAAGATGACTCACTGATAGATGACTTAATGAAAGATGACCCACCGATAGATGACACACCAACAGATGAAGATAAATCACCAATAGATTACTCCTCGATAGAAGAATCACCGATGGAACTATTCATTGAACGGGAAACAATTTTCAAAGAACTGAAATTTTGGTAAACTGTTGGAAATAAGTCACCTTGAACTCTCAGAAAAACTCAAAAATCATATTTGAGAAAATTAATTGACTGGAGAGGTCTGATCCATTACATCAGATTCCTCTAAAAATATTCCTATACTCTAGAATCCAAAACCACCCTAGAGATGCAATAGAAAATGAGTCCAAAAACCCATCCATAGAGATACATCTCAATGTTATATCCACTAAAGGAGCTCAACCACATCCTCAATGGAACAATATGAAACCACAAAAATACTACATTTAGCTTCTAACTACTGTCCCAGTGGATATACCTATCAAATGTGAGCTTTTCACCACAATAAAAAAGAGAAGCCATATCATAAACAAGAAAGGACTACAACCCCAAAACGAACATCATTACATGAAAATATATAAACATCAAACAAATGAGGGTACTGAGCATGTATCTATGACTCATGTTCTGATGTAATCTCATCCATTTCACCTTTCCCCACAAGATATGTTCCTTGGGGATAGCACACCCATGAAACACCTTCTATATACATTCAGAGATCTCGATACGGTGCTCCTCGAAGGCCGAAACATCTCCAACATTGATTTCACCCTAATCAATGATGTGAGAGTCAACATGAATATAATGAAAGATCTGTGACACATGAAAAACATCAAGTATCCTTCTCACCTATGGGGGAATTTCTACCTAATATAGAATAGCTCTAACATGATCGAACACCTCGAAAGTCACAAAAAACCACGTATAAATCTTACTCCTATTACCAAACCTTCACTGCCCATGATGGGGAGTCACCTTCAGAAATATGTGATCCCCAATGTCAAACTCCAAATGTACCCTATGATCGGTATATGATTTCTTATGTTCATGTGATAACTCCATCCTCTCACCAATAACATGGACCATCACTGTCATGTTCTATACTAGTTTTGAACATAAAATTTATGACTCTCTGACCCATGTCCAACACAACAAAGAATGTCAATGTCATCCATACACAGCTTTAAACTCCACCATACCGATGGTGGATTGGAAAATATTTTTGTATGAAAATTCTATAAAGGGTAAGTGACTCATCCAAAGAACCTCCAAAATACAGGACACAAAAGCACGACTTGTATTTTAGAGTTTGGATGGTTTGCTATGTATAAAAATCCGTTTGTGGATGAAACGTAGTGATATGGACAAACTGAGAATCGAAATTATTCTAGAGACCTCTCCACACCATTGAAGAAAAATAATGATCCTGAATGGAAATGATCGTCTTAGATACCCTATGGAGTCTCACCACATCCTGTAAATATTTCCTTGAAAATACCTCAACTCATCTCATCTCTATGATTCTTATAAAGCGGGATGATTTGGTCAAACAATCAACAACTACCTATATAGCATCATATCCTTTATTAGCATGAGGTAAAATGACTACAATTTCAATTGATATGTACTCCCACTTCAACTGAGGAACATATAATCGTGGGAGAAACCCACCAGGGGCATGGTTCTTGGAATTCATCTTCTTACAAACCAAACATTGAGACACATAGGATATAACTACTGGATTCGACTCAGGCCACAAAAACTGACTCTCTAAAGAACAATACATAATTGTTACAGCAGAATATACCACTATGTGAAAACTATGGAAATCTATGAAAACCATCTCATGCATCACCAAAATAATGAAAATCCATCCCTAAAACAACTCCTAGTGTTGTTCATCCAAATTCCACCAATCAGAGGCCTCTCCAAAAAAAACATGGTCTCTATGGACCTCCAACTCAAGATACCACAACTGGGAGTATTCTAACAACTTATCCAATGATGACTTCACCAACATCTGAACATGGAAACATCTTCCCCCCCAATATCTCCCATGTCGAGATGTAATTCTTAATGTTCTTCCATTACACTCCAGGAATCACTAGAATCAAACACTGCATCACTACATGATTTATTTCTCAGTGCATCATATATGAAATTCCACATGACAGGTGTATACTATATTTCAATTTTGTAATCCTGTACGAACTCGGTTCACCTACACTATCGCATGTTCAAGTCACATTGGAAGAAAACACACTTTAGAATGTTATGATCAGTGAAGACCACAAAGAACTCTCCGATGAGGTAATGTATCTACAACAACATGGAAAGCAACACTACTTCCAATTCATGATCATAGGTTATATATTTACACTCACAGGGTTGTAAATTCCGAGAACCATAAGAAACACCTGATCTCTACTATATCAGAATACATCCAAACCCCAGACGTGAATCATCCCAAAAAATGACAAACCGATCTCCTTCTACTAACATAAAAAGAACTGGAATATTGACCAATATATCAATTATATAATCAAAGGATACCTGAAATAGATCATTCCATAGGAACACCTGATTCTTTTTGTTCAACATAATCAGATGAGTCACAACGTAAGAGAAATTTGATACAAACCTCATGTAGTATCCTGCTAGACCGGGGAATCTTATCACCTCTGCTACTATCATTGGGGATTCCAAAGACACAACCACATATATCTCCAATGGATACCCAAATAATCCTTGATAGGATACAACACTCCCCATGAAACAAATTTCAAAAACCGAAAATCCAAATTCTACAACTTACTAAACATATCCTTTTGATGAAGAACTCCTAAAATGGTATGTAGATGCTCTATATGATCTTTCTCAGATGTAGAATAAACAAATATTTCATTAATTAATACCACCACAAACTTATCCAAGAACTCACAGAGCACATCATTCATCAACCACATTAACACATCTAGAGAATTTTCCACACTGAATGGCATCATAGTGAACTCATAATGCCCGTGACGACAACAAAAAGCAGTCTTGAGTATATACCCATTCATCACACATACCTCATGATATCCAGACTGCAAATAAATCATCAAGAACCATTATTAACCCCTAAATTATGAAAATAAATCCTACTTCCTTATAAGAGGACAATGATTCTTCATTGTCACATTGTTCATTTGATGATAATAGATACACCACCACAAACTGTCGTCAGCCTCCTTCACAAACAAAACTAGTGTTTCTCACAGTTACACACTCAGCTGAACAAAAATAAACTATAATAGAACATCAATTTGTACACATATTTCTCACAACTCTGAAGGGCCTATCATATATGGAGACATCAATATATGATATTTTCATGGTTGTAGCCTGATCTAGAAAAGGATCTATCATTGAGGAGGTAACAATAAAACCAAAAATGGAAATACATCTGGGTGCTCATCCATGACCCTGGGAAATTACAACTACTGAACCTATAAAAAAGTCATCATCATATTGGCCATCAGGGAGGTCAATGACAAAATATACCTCTGGCCCATCCATGGGGCTGTCTCACCAACAAACACTGCAATCTCTCCATCAGAAACATTGAATACCACCTGCCTCTTGAAACAATCTAGGATAGCCAACACCAAATACAACCAATCCATACTGAGGATGAAATCATATGGTTATATACATAAATATTAAAAATTTACCTAAGATCGGTGCTTCCCTAGAACTAGTTCACAGTCTGAACATTCTTTAAACAAGTCATCATGTCCACCAACTGGCGTAGTTAATGCAAAGGGAACTGGAAACATCTCTACCTCAATTCAAAATTCATGGACAAGGGAAGATGATATGATGGTGTATCAGTCTCTTAAATCAAAAATGGAATACACGAATGTATAAAACATGAAAATGGTACATCAAATGATGTTTGTATTTCCCTGCATAGGAAACCCTAAAGCATGAGGATGACAAAGACCACCTCCACAGCTTCGTTGACCCTACTGACGACCACCACCATGGCCACAATCTAATATCTGAGGATAGGGAGCATCATAGGGATGTCAAATACCTACCCCATATACTCTATGATAATCCAAATCTAGCGCAACCTAGTCTTGTTACATTGGATGAATTTTTCTCAATGGAGGAACTTGAAGTGGAACAATTGTTGCACATTGACTGGTTAGAAATTTTGCTCACTCTCACTACTAATAACCTAGTCTTAGAAAAGAAAATCAATTGTCTGATCACTTGGAATAGATCTAAGAGCTACCACCCCTAGATAAATGAGATACTGAGGGTTAGGACCTATACCCTACCGAATAGAATTGTTTTCCCTAAAAACCAGGAAACTCAGACCATAAATCAGTTTCATGAGGAATCCTAACAAATCATCTCTAATTATGATCTAATTAAGGATGATTTCTTCTTGATGACCTATTCCCTTTCCAGAATATTGAGGTATGACATCATCATAAATCGGTTGACCTGGTGCTACATCTCCAGATGAAATTCCTCCTCAAAATTCCTCTACAGAGCCTCCTCATTTTGAAACAGGTCTGAAGAATATCGTAAAAGGTTCCTGAAATAGATTCGAAACTCTCGCACACTGGATATCCCATGTAGAATGGTAAGATGCTCCTGGTGAATGGCCAACTTTATGGTCAAAGAGAGAAACATGACTCGGAACCGGTATTGAAACTACTCCTATGAGGCTGATGATCCCTAATGATCCTAGTGGAATAAGGAAAATGACTACCTTGCTGCTCCATGAACATCATCACAATAAATGACTCCAATTTTTCATTCCAAGCAACGATTGAGCACAATACAATATCAACATCTTACAACTAGTATTCTATGACTATATCTGAAATGGATCCATATTACTTCTACCTACTCTGGTGCTGAATCTCTTAAAGTGTCCTTCACCATGTGATATCATCATCAACCTATACTCTATAGTGATCTTCTATCATAGCTTGCAGAACATCTTCTATACGAATTAGTTGAGGATTTCATCCTAGATCCATAGCTAAAAAATAAAAAATATTTAGTTATCCAAAACCTAGATTATAAAATACATAACATTAATTGATTAATTATTTTCTTTTATTCAATCTTGGTTCACATTTCCCAAGGTATACCTATTCAAACACAAGTGAAATGAATAATGATGCTTGATCCTTTTCAATAATTCTACAATAAAACAAGTATCACCTTTTTTAGCCATTGTAAACTTAATGGTTCATTCATCAGATCACAGGGGGCCCTAAATATAGTTTTCACAACCAGTCTCCTGTGTTTAATGTTATTGCTAAACTTATCTAACATTGTTGACCTACTAACCCATGAAACCTCAACTATGCCCATTTCCAAACTACTCATACCCATAAAATAGAGCTCTTTTAACACTATATCATAGCCCCCTACCTAGAATGAGTATGCATATTGGGTCCACAGTGAGAAGAGAGAGATAGTGAAAATTGAGTCCCACCTCAAGTAGGCCCAGGTTGGCAACTAACACCAAGGTTATAGTAAACAAAAAATGGGTGTAATAACCTTATAAGAGATCACATGGGAAAGAGTGTGATAAGGTAGAAACCAACCAGATCCTTCTTAAACTTAAATTAAAAAAATCCAATGTTCAAATATGTAATGTCATGAATGAACTACTACAACTAAAATGGAAAACTAAAAGAACCAAAAGAATGAAAAACAACAGTGACCACTAAGGCCGAAGAGCTCATGCCACACCAAGATAGTTTTAATGATCTATATCTACAACCTACTTCAAGTGACCTAATTTTTTTTATATAAATTAGGGTGATTATAACTGCATACTCATTAAGATAATCTATAGAGCCCCTCATTAAAAAAGAATGAATTCATGTAAAAGCATAGTGAACAACAAGTGAAACAAACTCATCATGTAAACATGTATACTATGTTACCATCCACAACACAATTACTCTCCCCTTGTATCACATACAACGGTATATAATATAATGAAGAATATCTAGGGTTCCCCTCTACTATTTCCCCACTGGTTTTCCTCTTTTCCCCAATATCATTCGTCCTCAGAATCTCTCTATAAAAAAGCTAGCCGGAAGACACCAAGGCGAGCACCACAACGTGATCCTTGTACAAAACAACTATCACATCCACATAAAAAAGTAACTAGGTAATTTCCCAAGACACCACAACCTACATAATGTATATCAAACATTTTGTATTATACAACAAGCCCCTACATCCCATATACCGAATAAGTATCCTAAAGCCATTACAGCCTATACATTTTATACCTATAGTAACACAAAGAAAACAATATCTAGATTATATGTTATTGAAATAACAAAAATACATTAAATCCCTCTAAAAAAATAATGGGGAAAATGAACCATCTTGCATACCATCACATTTAACTACCAAGAGAAGAGAATGGGTCCAAAGGGGGAAGTTAGCCATGCATCTTCCTAGTGGGATTGTAACATCCCAAGTATGTAAAGAATTATTTATTTTCATATCTATGCCTATTTATCAATTATTTAGTATTTTAGAGGCTTAAAATGAGAATAAATCTAATCTTAATCATTGTATTCTCTACTATTTTTAAAATATTGTTTTACTGACTTTTGATGACGAACCATTTTTAAATCTATTGTTTGAAAATTTTATAATCTCTATTTGAAAAAATAAACTTATTCTTTAGTATTGGGAAATTGAAATTTACATTGGATAAATTTTTGGTATTTTTCTCACAATGTGCATTTTTTAATGAATAGTGAAAAATACTGCATTTTATTTGAAAACAGATTTTTCATCTAATATAATAATATGGATAGATTATCTTTTAAATTGGTTTTAAAGTGTATATATAATTTATTTTTACCATTTAATCCAATGGTGGTCATTGGTATTAATTTTACATTGATATTTTACATAAACAATTGACAAGATTTTGATAGATATTGTTTCTAAAAAAACCCGCTATTTATTTTGACAACAGGAATTATTTTTAAATTAATTACTACAATTTTTGTTTCTAGAATTTGGTAAAATGGATTCCATATTTGGAATCAGAAGGTTCAAATTATGTAATTAAGACACTTGTTTTTGGACATTATGAATAGTAACGATGGTAATTATCTTTAATTATCGTGATTAATTAGTAATTAGGTAGTTAAGGGTAATAAAATAATATCTTAATAAAATAAATTGACTCCAACATGTGTCCTAATTCTACTTTTTAGGTCATTGGTGACCATGGGATGACTTGTGCCAAACATAGGGACCCCATGGAATCACTTTTGGGTGATAGTGACATTTTATTATTTTTTTTAAAGGGAAAGTATAACCAAAATCTGTAACACCTAAGTAATTTTTTTTAATTTTGTTTAAATAAATGATCTATTAGACTATTAATTGTTATTAGAAAGATAAAAGTATTTCTTACATCATAGTATTTTTTTTATAATTTTACACATAAAATAAAGTAAATTTTTTATGACACTGTGATGATGCAAGAATTACCTCATTAATGAACAATTTAAATAAAATGAAATGATAATGTAAAATCTAAGACATACACTTTTCAAAGACCTATTGTATGGGTGTATTTAGATCCCTTATCACCCTATACTCGAAATATATAATTGTGGGACCTTTAAAATCCCAAAATCATTATATAATAAAGTAACATTTCTTGAATTTCCAAGAGTGCCCCTCCTCCCTCTTTTAAAAGGCCCCAACCTCTACCCCCTTACCCACACCTCTCAATCCATTGGCTTTGCCAAACTCTGATCATTTAATCTCTCCACATACCTCTATTCATCCTAGAAGCCTTACCTTAGCCAGAAATCTCTTCAGGAAACCCTTTTTGTTCAAACCAAGAGGAGTTACCCGATATAAAGGTAATATCTTCTCTAATGTTATTTAGTTTTATTTTTCTTCTCCAACCCCCTAAAATATTTTTATTAATTTCTTTTGTAAAAACAGCAGTATCTTAAATATAATAGGATGTTGTATGAGATGGATTTTGTTTACACTTACACACACCTCCGTCTAATGGTTAAAGAACATACGGTTTCTGTGATTGGCGAATTTTAGCCTCATGAAACGATGATTGTTCAATATTCTTTTAACAAATTTCATGATGGCCATTAATATTTCACTATATTTTTATATGATATATATATTATGTTTATGTTTTCCATATGCTCCTTTATTTTTCTTTTATGGCATACCTTTAGGGTTCCATTATGGGTAAACATGATATCTTTATTTTTGGAAGTGCAGACTACCACCCCCTCAAAGTGATTTGATTCGTTAATGCCATATGTGGGATATATAAAGGATGTATTTAATGATATTATATATTACATTATAATTGAATTATAATATACATTTATATCATTATTATTTCATTCCATTAAATATGAAATAGACATAAAAGTAGCGATCATACGTATGTACGACTTACCATCTCCATGAATGGTGCATTTAATTTATTACCTCTAAATGTTATGTAATGTTATAAATGAATGTATATACTGGATATATATGATATATATGATATCTACATCATGAAGACAATTATGGATATAATGGATATTTTACCACATGAACAACTTGTAATTATAAGATGTTTTTTTGACTCAAGTATGAAGGGTCGACAAAACGACCATTATTAACTTAAATAATTACATAATGTTAATAACATGGTAATAAGTGGTATAAAAGGGATAATGAACTTGAAAAAGGTTCTTATGAAAGTAGGAATTAACCCTTTTATTATTATTCAGGAGATTAAAGAACGATCGAGTCAAGTCGGACACGAGGTTTGGGACTTCGTCTCAATCTCCTTTCATTGAGGCATATTTTGTTTTATACACAACATTATTTTATATGGTGTATAAACCCCTTTGAATTTTACTTTTATTAAAACAGAATCTTTTTATACGTAGTGTTTTTCTAAACAGAAAATGGGAATTTTTTTTGTCTTATGTATGTGGCGACAACGACTTCCCCGGAGTCGTGGCCATTATTTGAGTTTCGGCTTCCTATACAACCCATAAAATTTTTTAAATGAAAAATAAATACCAAGTTTTAATTTTCTTTTATTTTGATATTGAAATTGGTTTTGATAATGGTTTGATTATATCAATTTGTTTTTGATATCTTAGGATTGAAATGTGGAAATATTATATTTCTTTTATGCATGTTTCATATGATACAATTATGTTATGGTTCTTGGGAATTGTTTATGATGAGGGGTGGTTACATGATAAACTAGGGGCAGGTGAGCCCGTGATATCTCTCCAATGCAATGGGTAACGCGAAGGAGTTAAACTCTAAGGTTTCAACGAAGATATATTGCGAAAATACAGTGATGGGTATTCCAAATGTAACCATGAGGGTTACTCCCTACGTAAGAATGTTATCAATGCCTCAAGTTAACTTTATGTCTTATGTTTTCTATGATTTATTCATAAATATTATGATTTCATGATGTATGATAAAGTGCTTATGTTTTATGAGTAAATAATGATTTAATTAATTCTTATGTATACATAGAATAATGTTTTCATTCCGTACTTTTATATCAATTACTGAGATTTTTATACTCATCCCATGTTTTTGAAATATTTTTCACAGGTCAAAGGAAAAGTACAAGACGTGATGATAATGTCATGGAAGTGTCATGAAAGAATCCACGTTTTATTTTAAATATGTCTCCTTTGATGGGAAAAATGAATATTGTCTTGTATGTAACCACCTTGTTTAAATGTGGAATGTAATGCATGATTTATGATATAATTCTCTAAAACACTAAACCTAAAAAGATCCTTAATGTTCATTCTTGTAATAACTCAAGAATAAGTAATGTTTAAGGCTAGGGCCTTATAGCTAGAATCAGAAGACAGTTTAGATAACATTAGGAGTTAGAATTCAATTAAATGATTATCTAAAAATATTTTTTTTTTCAAATTGAAAAGATATAGCATTTGAAGATTACCATGTTGCTTCATCTAAGACATGTTTGTTCAGAATGGTTTTCCATTGAGTAAATAGAAAATCTGTGCTAGGAAGGAATACCAAAGGAAATGACCATCCAAATCAGCATCCTGAGATGGTCGCAACTAGAACTAAATAGTTTGTTGTAGTAATGGCGCAATTGACTCAAGCGATAAATGGTAGTGGTATCAGTGTATGAGATCAGCTAGATCAACCACATAGGAACATGCCTATGGCAGAACATTTCATGAGGCAACATCCCCCATCATTCAGAGGATCATCTTACCCTGTGCTAGCTGAAGGGTGGATTAAAGCGCTGGAGAATATTTTTGATGTCATGGGGTGTTCAGACAATCAAAAAGATAGTCTTGTTGTTTACCGTTTAGAGGGTGAAGCAGTTCAGTGGTGGTCGATGGTTAAAAATATCAGGGACACTGATGACATTGATGCTTTTGATTGGGATGAATTCAAAGGTATGTTTCATGAGTAATATTTTCCTATGGCTGTTTGACTTAGGATGGAAAAAAATTCATCGAATTGAGGCAAGAGGATGACTCATGGTCTGCTAATGAAGAAAGGTTCACTCGATTGGTAAGGTATGCTCCAAATTTTATCTGAGACCTTGATAGTAAAATCAACCATTTTTAATCAGGATTAAATCCAAAATACCGAAGAGATTTTGATTCTCGTGAGTTCAAAAGATATCAAAAGTTTCTTAGATGTTCTTAGAAGGTGGAAATAGAGTTTTTCGATGATCAAGTGTTCTATAAAAACCAACAAAAGAAGAGACCAAGGTGGCAGGAGAAAGGGCAGAATCCTTCAAAAAGGTCTGATGGTAAGAAAACTATGTTTCCAGTTTGTTATAAATGTGGTAAAAAGCATGCTAGGGAATGTCTTTTGAATTCAGAATAGTGCTACCAATGTGGTAAGATGGGACATAAAGATCATGATTGCACTAAAAAAGATCAGGGTGATGGTAAGAAAAAAATATGATTTACAGTTAGTGAAATGTTTTAAGTGCAATGAGATGGGTCATTATAAAAACGAGTTTTCGAAAAAGAGCTCAAATGATAGGATGTAGTTAGACTACAAGCAGAAAGCTGTGGTGAAATCATTTGCAACTACTTCAACAGATTTTGGGCCATCAAATGAAGTGGTATCATGTACTTTGTTTTTTTTTTCAGATTATACCAATTTGTTGTTTGATTCGGAGTCTACACATTCTTTCATCTTTGAAAAATTTTCTAGTAAATTGGGAATACCATCTCACGAAATGACTTTGGAACTTTTGGTAAAAACACCTCGGGGGAAATTTTGAGGCAAAAAAAATTCATATGAACCTTCTTATCCTTATCCTTGGAAGGAACCTACTTGCAATCCTTATTGTTTTACCTCTAGTAGAGTTTGATGTTATCCTGGGTATGGATTGGCTCTCTATTTACCATGCTAAGATTGATTTTATATCTAAAGAAGTTTCTTTTCAGAAGGACTTTTAGTTTGTGTACAAGAATAAACCCTTACTATTGATAACATATCAAGAGGCTGAGAAACTTGTAAAAGATGGAAATGAATGTTACCTTTAACATATTGTTGAAAAAAAAGGAACCGTTCAGATTAATGATGTGCCAGTGTTAAATGAGTATCCTGATGTTTTTCCTGACGAGTTTCCTGGAATAATACTAGATCGGGAAGTTGAATTTAATGTTGTCTTAGTTCCTGATGCTAAGCAAATTTCCAAACCCCCTTATCGAATGGCTCAAATTGAACATTAAGAGTTGAAGGAGAAATTAAAAGATTTATTTGAGAATGGTTTCATTCGACCTAGCACATCACCATGGGGTACCCCTATCTTATTTGTTAAAAAGAAAGATGGTTCTATGAGACTTTTCATTAATTATAGATCCTTGAATAACGTCACTGTTAAGAACAAATATCCTTTGCCTCATACCGATGATTTGTTTGATCAGCTCCAAGGAGCTCAGTATTTTTCAAAGATTGATCTGAGATCGGGGTACAATCAGTTGAAGGTAAAGGAAGAAGACATTCCGAAGACTGCATTTCGTCAAAGATATGGCCATTATGAATTTTTAGTAATGCCTTTTTGGTTAACCAATGCACCTGTTGTATTCATGGACTCTATGAATATAATTTTCCATGTGTTCTTGGATAAGTTTTTGGTTGTTTTTGTTGACGATATTTTGGTGTTTTATAAAAGTAAAGAGGAGCATGAAATTCGTTTAAGGGTTATTTTACAAACCATAAAAGAAAATATATTTTATGGGAAATTCAGCAAGTGTGAGTTTTGGTTGCAACAAATTTCATCCCTTGGTCACATTGTTTCTAAAGATGGAATAAATGTTGATCCTACAAAAATAGAAGTTATTGAAGAATGGCCAAGACCCACAAATGTAACTGAGATTCGTAGTTTTCTTGGTTTGGTAGGCTATTACGGAAGGTTTGTTAGAAAATTTTCATGGTTATCTAGTACAATGACTAAGCTTACTCGGAAGGGTGTTAAGATTATATGGACAAAAGAATGTGATGATTGTTTTCAGGAATTGAAAAAAAGCTTGTTAAATGATCCAGTTTTGGCACTACCTTCCAGGAATGGTGACTTTGTTATCTACAGTGATGGTTCATTGAAAGGACTTGGTTTCATCCTAATGCAGAATGATCAGGTAATTGCATATGCTTCACGCCAGTTGAAAACTCATGAGGTAAATTACCCTAAATAGGATTTGGAATTAGCTGTTGTTGTTTTCGCTTTAAAAATTTGGAGGCATCATTTTTAACTTATAAAGTGTGAGATATATACTAATCACAAAATTTTATATATTCACTCAGAAAGAATTGAACATGAGACAGAGGATATGGGTAGAAATAATCAGGGATTATGATTTTATAATTCATTACCATCCGGGAAAACCAAATAAAGTGGCTGATGCTTTGAGTCAAAAAATTAATTCTTCATTAACCATGTTACATTTGAAACATGGTCCTTTTTTTAAGTATTGGATGAACTTTGGAATAGAAGTGGTTGGTGCAGGATGTTCTTCTGTTTTGTTTCAGGTAACAGTGAAATCTTTTATATCAGTCAGAATTAAGAAAACACAAAAGCAAGACAATGAGTTGCAGAAAAAGGTAGAGATAGTTCAGAAGGGTAAGTTTCCTGAATTCAAAATTTATAATGATTATGTTTTGGGATTTGTGAATAGATTGTGTGTGCCTTGTGATTCAAAGTTGAAGAAAGAGTTGTTATGTGAAGTTCACAGTTCTCCGTTTTCAGTTCATCCTGGCAGTACTAAGATGTATAGAGATCTTTGGGAGTATTACTGGTGGGATGGAACGAAAAGGGATATTGCTGATTTTCCTAAGAAGTGTGTGACTTGTCAATAGGTTAAAGTATAGTGACAGTTACTGAAAGGGATGCTTCAGCCTTTACTAGTGACATAGTGGAAATGGGAGAATATATCCATGGACTTCGTTCTGGGTATTCCGAAGACACCTCAAGGTAATAATGTGATACGGGTTATTGTTGATTTCTTGAATGAATCTGATCATTCTCTTGCTATACCATATAATTTCTCCCTAGATCAACTTTCTCGTTTGTATCTTAAGGAGATATTCAGGTTACATGGATTTCCTCTTTCCATTATATCTGATCGTGATCTCAGGTTTACTTCTAACTTTTGGAAAGGCCTTCAGAATTCATTGGGTACTGAATTAAATTTTAGTACAAATTTTCATCCTCAGTCAGATGGGCAGTCAAGAAGAACAATTCAGACATTGGAGGACTTTCTACGTGCTTGTTAGATGGATTATCAGGGAAGTTGGGACCAATATCTATCTTTGGCTGAGTTTTCTTATAATAACAGTTCTTATTCTAGTATATAGATGGCACCATTTGAGGCATTATATGGGAAGCGATGTCGAAATCCATATTTTTGGGATGAAGTGGGTGAAAGGAAGTTGATGGGACCAGAATTGGTAGAAGAGTTGGCAGAAAAAGTCAGCTGATATAGAAACACATGAGAACCGCTCAGAGCAGGCAAAAACGTTATGCGGACAATAGGAAGAAGCGTCTCTCTTTTGAAGTAGATGATCATGTCTTCCTCATTGTTTCACCATGTAAAAGTGTGATGTGATTTGGTAATAAATGAATGTTGAGTCCATGGTTTATTGGAACATATGAAATTCTGGAGAGAGATGGATTAGTTTCATACCGAGTGGCTTTACCTCCGAGATTATCTGAGGTACACAACGTTTTTCATGTTTCAATGTTAAGGAAGTACATGCCAGATCCATCTAATGTTTTGAGTCCAGAGGTAGTTCAGCTGGAAGAGAACCTATCTTATAAGGAACAACTATTCCAGATTCTTGACCACAGGGAGAAAGTATTGTGTAATTAAGTGATTCATCAAGTAATGGTTTTGTGAAAAAACAACATGATTGAAGAGGGAACATGGGAATCTGAAAATGAAATGAGGGATAAATACCCCCACTTATTTGATAAGTAAGTAAATTGTGGGGACAAAATTATCTAAAGGGGGGAAGGATTTAACAACCCTTGTTAGTAAATAATTTTGGATTTTAATATCTATGCCTATTTATGAATTATATAGTGTTTTAGAGGCTTAAAATGAGAATAAATCCAATCTTAAGCATTGAATTCCCTAATATTTTTAAAAGATTGCTTTACCGTATTTTGATGGAAAACCATTTTTAAATCTATCTTTTGATAATTTTATAAGCACTATTTTTTTTAAAAAAACTTATTCTTTAGTATTGGGACATGGAAATTTACTTTGGATAAATTTTTGGTATTTTTCTGACATTGTTCATTTTTTAATGAATAGTGAAAAATACTGCATTTTACTTCAAAACTTCTTTTTCATATAATTTAATTATATGGATAGATTATCTATTAAATTGGTTTTAAAGTGTAATTAAAATGTATTTTTATCATTTAATACAATGGTGGTCATTGGGATTAATTTCACTTTGAAATTGGACATAAACAATGGGCAATCTTTTGATACATATTGTTTTTAAAAACCCGCTATTTGTTTTGACAACGAGAATTTTTTTTAAATTAATTACTACAATTTTGGTGTTTTGAATTTGTAAAAATTGATTCCATATTTTGAATCAAGAATTACAAATTATATAAGTATGACACTTTGGTTTTTGGACATTATGAATAGTAACGACGGTAATTATCTTTAATTATTGTGATTAATTAGTAATTAGGTAGTTAAGGGTAATAAAATAATATCATAATAATATAAAATGACCCCATCATGTGTCCTAATGGTACTGGTTGTTTCATGGCTGACCATGGTATTCCTTGTGCCAAACTTAGGGACCCCATGCAATCACATTTGGGTGATAGTGACATTTTATTATATTTTTTTGAAGGGAAAGTATAACCAAAGTATGTAACACCTAATTAAAACAATTTTAATTTTTTATACATAAATGATATATTAGACTATAAATAGTCATTGGAAAGCTAAAAATATTTCCTACATCATAGTAGTTTTTTTATAATTTTTATACATTCAATAAATTAAATTTTTTATGACACCATGTTGATGCAGCGATTACCTCATTAATGAACGATTTAAATAAGATGAAATGATAATGTACAATCTAATAATTACACTTGTCAAAGACCTAATGGATGTGTCTATTTCTAACCCTTATCACCCAATCCTAGAAATATATAATTGTGGGACCTTTAAAATCCGAAACCCATTTTATAATAATGTAACATTTCTTGAATTTCCAAGAGTTCCCCTCCTCCATCTTATAAAAGGACCCCACCTCTACCCCCATACCCACACCTCTTAGGCCATTGTCTTGGAAAACTCTGCTCATTTTATCTCTCCACATCCCTATATTCATCCTAGAAGCCTTACCTTAGATAGAAACCTCTTCAAGAAACCCTTTTAATTCAAACCAAGAGGAGTTACACGATTTAAAGGTAATGTCCTCTCTAATGTTCATTTGATTTATTTTGCTTCTCAAACCCCTTAAACTCTTTTTATTCCTTTATTTTGTAACATAAACAGTATATTAAATATACTAGTATGTTGTTATGAGAATTATTTGATTTACACTTACACACACCTTTGTCTAATGGTTAAAGAACATACTATTTCTGGGGTTGGCGAATTTCTGCCTCACAAAACGATGATTGCTCAATATTATTTTAACACCTTTCATGGTGGCCATTAAGATGTCACTATATTTATATATGATATATATATATATATATATATATATATTATGTTTATGTTTTCCAGATGCTTCATTATTTTTCTATTATGGCATACCTTTAGGGTTTCCATTATGGTTAAATGTGATATCTTTATTTTAGGAAGTGCGGACTACCGCCCACTCAAAGTGATTTGATTGTTTAATGCCATATGTGGGACGTATAAAGGATAGAGTTAATGATATTATATATGATATTATACTGTAATTATAATATACCTTTATATCATCATTATTTCATTTCATTAAATATGAAATAGAAATTAAAGTAGCGTTCATGCATACGTACGCCTTACCGTCTCCATGAATGGTGCATTTCATTTCTTACCACTAAATGTTATGTAATATTATAAATGCATGTATATACTGGATATATATGATATATCTGATAACTACATCATGAATACAATTCTAGATAAAATGGATATCTTACCACATTAACAACTTGTAATTATAAGATGTTTATTTTTAACTCAAGTTCCAAGGGTCGACAAAACAACCCTTATTAACATAAATAATTACATAATGTTTATAACATGTTAATAAGTGATATAAATGGGATAATGAACATGAAAAATGTTCTTAAGCAAGTAGTAATTAACTCTAGTTTATTATTCAGTAAATTAAAGAATGATTGGGTCATGTCGGACATGAGGTATGTGACTTCGTCTCAATCTCCTTTCATTGAGGAATATGTTGTTTTATACACAAATTTTTTTATATGGTGTATAAGACCCTTTGAAATTTACTATTATTCAAAAGTAATCTTCTTATACAAAGAGTTTAACTAAATGACAAAAGTGAATGTTTTTTTCTTACATATGCGGCGACAACGATTTCTCTGCTGCCGTGGCCATTATTTGAGTTTCAACTTCCTCTACAAGCCATAACTTTTTTTAAATGAGAAATAAATACCATGTTTTACTTTTCTTTTATTTTGGTATTGAAAATGGTTTTGATAATGGTTGTATTATATCAATGTGTTTTTGCTATCATGTGACTGAAATGTGAAAATGTTATGTTTCTTTTATGCATGTTTTATGTGATACAATTATGTTATGGTTCTTGGGAATTGTTTATGAAGATAGGTGGTTCCATGATAAACTAAGGGTGGGTGAGCCTATGATAGATCTCCAATGCATTGGGAAACGCAAATGAGTTAAACTCCAAGGTTTCTCCGAAGTAATTTAGTGAATATACTGTGATGGGTATTCCAAACGTAACCATGAGGGTTACTTCCTACGTAAGAATGTTATGAATGCCTCAAGTTACCTTTATGTCTTATGTTTTCTATGAGTTATTCATAAATATTATTATTTCATGAGGTATGATAATGTGATTATGTTTTATGAGTAAAGTATGATTTTATTAATTCTTATGTAATCCTGGACTAATGTTTTCATTCCGTACATTTATATCCCTTAATGGGACTTTTATGCTCATCCCAAGTTTTTGAAATATTTTTCACAGGTCAATGGAAAGGCACATGATGCGATGATAGTGTCGAGGAAGTGTCATGAAAGAATCTATGTTTTATTTTAAATATGTCTCCTTTGATGGAAAAAATGAATAATGTCTTGTATGTAACCACCTTGTTTAAATGTGGAATGTAATGCATGATTTATGATCTAATTCTCTAAAACTCTAAACCAAAAAAGATTCTCAATGTGAATTCTTGTAATAACTCAAGAATAAGTAATGTTTAAGGCTGGGGCCTTATAGGGATGTTGGGGAAAACATCCCCATAAGGCATAGATTCCCAAGGGTGTTAGTTGCACAAAACGACAGTGTGGAGTAGAATATATAAACAAAAAATGTAAAGAATATAATATATCTCAAAAAAACACATTAGGAATAACCTAGTATTATAATCAATTACTGGTAACTTCTCTCACACTCCTGACTGCCACAACTAAGAGTAGATATCCTATAATCACATAACCTTTTAAAGAGATATATTAAGTTAAGTTATCTATTTTTTTGTTCCACATTCTCTTAATTAATTATTCTACCATTAATTAACCATTATCATTTCAAAATTATGTTTCATTACCATGTCAAAAAATTTCATTCCCTTTAGGAAATGTCCACAGTTCCTTTAAATTTCAACCTCAACATTGCATCCTTACTAGATCCAACACAACAGTTTAACATCATATATTCATTAATTTATTGGTATCATTATATAATTTTATTATTTTCAGTGTTCTTGAAAAAAACTATAAGATTCCAAACACAAGGGGAACAACACGTCGAGTAGATGAACTACCCATTTAGTCTTTTCGACATATAACAGGAATGTAGTCCCATACGCCCATGAGAAGAAAAAAATTGAATGAACATGGAATAAATTCATGTCTTTACACATTTTGGAAGGAGGGTAAGCATGAACATTTGACTCAAGTAGTGGGGAAAGTAAATTATATAACAGACAATAATATTCAGCAGGAATCAAACAATCACATTAAACCAGTTTCATCATCTTTGTGCCCTCCCTGAAACACTCTTGCATAAACCGATACATATCACGGCTATATGCATAAATTTCATCCACCATGACCGCTAGGCCTTCCTTCCCCCACATACCTCAATAGAAATCCATGCTCATCCATCCTAGCCTCACACCACAACGAGAGCAACTGGAAACAAATAACTTAACAACTAGGCTCTTGGCCCTAAACAAGGCATTTAGACTTCATAGAATATGATTACTCACATCTCTAATGAATAAGGATCTATTCCTTTATAATAAAGAGGGTAACTAAAAACCATTAAATTCATTGTCTTTAATGAAAAACTAGTCTTATATTCCATATTGAATTAACCTATTCAATTAATCATGCATAACTACATCCCTTGGATTAATCACCAAGATTAAACAAACAACTAGATTTATTAACATACATCTTTATCTTTGGACAAATAAATTTACAATTAATCATTGATTTATATTATTTAACAATTTCCATCATGAACAACATTCTAAACAAGCAGGGAAGAGATATCATACTATCTATGATTTGAATAGGAAAACCGTTATCAAAGTATAGAGAAACAATATACGATCGATACCAATTCTTTACCCTAGTTCAATATTTATTATTCAAATTTCATTGTGGTTTAGTGGATAAATCATAATAACTGTGTGATAGCACCAAAAAATGAATATATAATCCACTAATCCCTTACCTAAAAATCATTCTTATATTCTTTTCATGAGAATGGACCTGCACAAAATGTCACGACTGCCTTTCCCGCAATGAGTATATCCACCTGAGGTCACTGAGGCACAAACACATCAAACAAAACCCACAAAAGGTTCATTATAAACATGGATATCACATGATGTATCATGGAAATGATAATACGAGGAAATAGATTAAGGAACCCCAAAAAACAAAGGTATAACATAACTTATATCGAAGACAAATTGACACTTTTTAGTTACACCATGACAAGGGGTGTACATGCAGCAGGAAGTTCTCTACAGAAAACACAACCCAATTTCGACACCAAAATGACACATATCCTCAGTAAAGAAAGGTTTTATGAACCTATTACCATGATTAAATAGAAAAATGAATAATGGTATGGACCCTGACATAGAAGGATTAGATCTGAGACTCATGGAATGTGAAATTGATTAATTTTCGTTTAAGATGGATCTCAATAACCCACATGGTTTGACTATGTAAAAACTTCAGGACCCTTATGTATTTAATGATATGTGTTATGGGATTTCAATCATCCTCAAATACATTAAAACGAGGCATTGAATTCAATTTATATCAATGAAAACATAAAAATGGGGAAACTATAGGATGTTGGAAACACTGTTCAATGGTTGATCGAGAAACATTATACCACCTACCAACAGATGAATCACCAATTGATAACTTACAGATAGATGAATCACAAATAGATTAATCAGTGTAAAATTGAACACCGAAAGATGATGATTACTCACCAAATGATCACTCACCAATAGATGTCTCACTAGTAGATGAATCACCGACATATGACTCACCGATAGATGATTTGCCGATGGATGACTAGCCGAAAGATGAATCACTGATAGATAAAGACAACTCATGGGCAGATGACACACTGATAGATGTCTCACAGATAGATGTCTCTCCAGAATATGACTCAACAACATTTGACTCACTGATATATAACTCACTGATAGATGAAGACGACTCACCGATAGATGACTCACAGATAGATGAAGATGACTCACACATAGATGACTCACCGATGACACTATTCAGTGAACTGGGAACACTATTAAAAGAACTAGAAATTTGTAAATGATTTGGGAATAATTCACCTTGACCTCCCAAAACACCTCAAACACCAAATTACAAAAAAATGAATGGACCTGAGAGGTCCGGTCCATTAAAATCTATATGAATTTAATTACCAATATTACATGTGATTATTTTATTATTTATAATATCTGTGGTTATGTTTTATGCTCAAGGTATTCATTATATGGTATGTGTTTTAGTTATATACATTTCCATGTTGATTATTCTCTTTGATTCATTATTTCTTCTGTTATACTCAACCCTTACTAAGAATTTGATGTCACCCTTATTTTTCATTTTTTCCATGATATGAAGATAAAATCAAGGAGTATTTTAATGAATATAGGTTTTTTATATTTGTGATATATTTTATTTCATAAGTTATTCCCAATGTAAAATTGGTATCTTCTATGTATTCTAGTTTACTAAAAAATATTAACTTAATGGTCCATTGGGATTTGATTCTTATAACCATTCAAATGTATTTGAAGCATGCACCAGCTCAAGGAATTAGGGTGGCAAGTTGCTATATGAGTCATCCCAGCTATCAAAGATCCACAATTGAAATTAAAAAACAACATGGATAATAAAACAGTATTCACGTACATTTTTATTACACAAATTGTTCTCAGAATACTAAAAAAATTACACAAAAAGATTCCCAAATACAAAATTATTTTAGATTATTTAGAAACATAGAAAGGTAAAAATTGGTACATGAATTAGATATATTATCTCATACTATGTTCTATATGACATATAACCTTCTTATATATATGTTAAATAAAATAAATATTCATAAGGTGGGAAGTATACATATAATGTGTTAAGATCATATGAGCATTAACGGTAAACAATAGAGATTTTTAAGCGTTAAAATGAGTATATGGGTATGATAACACATTCATAAAATTAGACGATCATGCCCTATATATAAAAGAACATAAACATGAATCATGGAATAATGATTTTATGTTCATTATTTGTATATCATAATGATATCAAGTGCATAATATATTAAATAATAACATAGGTGTAAGACATCTAATTGTGGCATGCTCATAAACATGCAATATCATTCTCTATATGCCAAGGATCATTGTCAAGGGATTATCATGTACCTTAATGGGGAATACACCTATTGTATAAGATGAACCACCGTCCTCAACAATAGTTTTTTCCTTTCAAGGGATCTTGTTTACCCATCTTCCCATAGGGGATCTGGTTACCCCCCATTCCCATCTTCATGGTGGAAACACCTACTTAGTGGGACACACCACCAACCCATGTTATAGACCTTTCCATGAATATTATTGGGTTTCCCCATCATCCAATTGTGGATAAATCTTAGTAACATGATTTCCATAATAATATCCTGAGATATAAATACTTACCCAATGCATTGGTGGGAGATATTGTCCTCACTTATCAATTGTAAAACCATTCACACATGTGCCACAATTTAAAAAAACTATCCTCATGTCATGACACATAAAAAGATATGGGATTAAAAAACATCATATTGTAACCCATGAAATAACATTGGTATAAAGAAAATTTCATTAAATCACAAAAAAGTAGAAAAGTTACATGTTTTATTATCATTTCATTAAACAATAACATAATAAAAGAAGCATGTTTCAAAAGAATGTAAAAAGTGGGAGTGAATTGAGTTTCATAAATATCAGGTTATTAAGATATAAATCATTAGAAAATTAATATGAATTATATTCTTGGATCATTTAACCGATAAATCATAACATATATCAATGTATTACATCTTATAAGGAGAAGAATTTAGAAATATCACATGAAAAATTTCTTAAAGAAAGTAGGTTATCATTGAAAATTATTTTCATAAAACCATTTGAAAATAATTCTACTATAATGAATAATTTACTATTAATTTAAACATTCCTTCAAGAAAATATATTTTCCCCTTTGATAATGGCCTTTTAAAAATAGTAATAATTTCCAAAAACGTTTTTCTAAAATATCAATGAAAAATCATAAAGGAAGCATATGAATAATTTTAAACCCATTTCCCTTGAACTATTATAATAAAATCATGAAAAAAATTTAAAATGGTTTTCTTTGAAATGAAATTGGAAAAATTATATAAAGAATAATTGAGGTTATGGAAATAATTTTCTTAGAAAATTAAAATTTTTATATATATAATGGAAGCTTTTAAAATCATTGAAAAAACTATTTAAATATAAATTTTTTCAAAGACAATTTTATTTTAAACCCATATTAAAATCAATAATGTTCCAGGATATTAGGAAAACAATATTATTAAAAAATAACCTTTTAATCATTCAAAAGAATCATCATGTTAATGATGATCATGAAAGCGGTCTAGTTCTTATATTCCCAACATTATTTTTGTACCATAAAAGTTTAGAGAAGTTCATTGATTAGAAAATGTAAATAATATCGCATTAAAAAAAATTGAAAATTAGAATACATGAGTTAAAATTTCTTATAAACACATATTATAATAGTAAAAAATTAATAATTTTCTAGAAAAAAAGATTCCAAAATAACCAAGATTTTTAACTAAAAGGATAAATAATGTCATTATTTCCTAAATACATTTTTTAAATATCATAGTTTCCAAACATTAGAAAAATGGTACAATTATGCGGATATGACATAAATATATAGATGGAATGAACTTTAATTATAGCTATAGATTGATTCATCATAATATTTCTTTAAAGGATGAATAGTCATAAACAATCTCAATAAAATATGAGATGAATGATATTGAATTTTATAATATTGATAACATTAAAGCATAATATAATGGGAATAATAAAATTAAATAAAACATAAGATATCATGAAAATAATGATATACAGGATATATCATTTTAAAGGGATTATATAAACAAAATATAAAAATATGGATGCATAACATGGCATGGGAATCAAATAAATAAAATGAAGACAAAATTACTTTACTGGTTTGGTATCTTTTGAAAGATTAACACCATGAAAGAAAGATAATAAAATGGATATTTAAATACCCATAAATTTGATTATATGATGCATAAAATAAATTCATGTCTAGTATACACAACATAAAAAATAAATTATTAGTTAATAAGACATGTATCTCATGTGAATAAAAAGTTGGATGAATTTCTCTTACCTTAAGTCTTGACATTAATTTTACACATTCAAACATCATGTATAATATATATATTATTATTATAAATTGAAAATATTAAAATATTATCATATATAATTCCATATATGATTCACATATAACTTTATATTTTCTGTTTAATAACAATTCCATGTTAATGTAATGTTTTATGTAATAATTATTTCATTTATCATACTTGTTTGGGATTATTATTCTTGATAATATTACTCAGATCATGACTTAATTATATACAAAATACAAAGCATGATATATATTTAACACATATTCTGTTTGTGAATATTTATAGTAATCTATAAAATATATAAATATTAAATGAAATTCATCATTTATAAAGACGGTATGCCGTATATATGCATGGGTGATGCATCCATTTTATTGTCTTATGTAAGGTAATAAAGTAAATAACATATATGTATATAAATATAAAATATAACACATGTATAATTATTAATTCATATATCATTTAATATTACTAATCCAATATTTAATACATTCCATGTAATGTGTGAACGAATCACATCTCTTTGAGGAGTTGGTAGTCCACATTTCCACAAACAAAGTTATCATATTTACAAATAATGAAATTTATGAAGGTGGAATATATATAATAAGTAAAAAATTTTAATAATTCATATATATCATATATATCACATAAAATATAGTTTCCATCATAATTTCCATCCATGAGAGGTGATATTGTTAAAAGGAAAAAATTGTTTCATGAGGCGGTAGTTCACCGTACATAAGAATGCTTTGTTCGTTATCCATAAAATATATATTCGTGTAAGTGCCGTTACAGAAAGTAAAAAAAATATCATTATATTTTGGGTACTTTTTATGTTATATGGTTATGGGCTAATAATATTTGATGTAGTGGAAAATTAAAATAAAGGAAAAGAAATTGAGAATAGATGTTACTTCTTTATTGATTAAATTCTTTTATTTTTCACCAAATGTATTCCATGGTTAGAAATATACCCAATAGAATGATTAATATGGTAAGGGGTTATTTATTTAATACATTTTGGATATAATGGTTGAAAATATGTGACATGAGAGGTGTGAAAAAGGGGGAGAGTTGGTGGCCTTTTATAAGGGAGGGACATGACACTTTTGTCATTTTAGAAAATATGTTATGAATACCAATGATTTTACCAAAAAAAGTCATAAAAACCAAAAAAAAAAATTAATAAGATGGGTTATGGTTGAAATATTTCTATAAAATGGGTGTTTTATGAGTTTCTATGTTATTTTTCACATTATTTTGAGGTTTAATCTCTTTTTATGTTTAATTTTACCTAACTCGCTGTTATTAATTTTGATAACATACAATACTATTTTTGGTCAAAAATTAAATTGATCTTATTAGAATATATATATTATACATATGACAACTATTTTTGTATTCTTTTCTAAATTGAATTTATAAAAATATAAAAATTAAGATTAATTCTAATCTCAGAGACATGGTGAGAAAGAAAGTTTTTAATATGAGATTGTTCGAAGGATAATAATAAGTTTATATCTAAATACAATATGTATATCATTCTAATGGGATAACTTGGATTATAAAATTAATAATTGGTATATTTTTACATTAATACAAACATTAAATATTGTTAGTCTATATATATAAATTAGATGATTAAGTAGTTTTGAATTAAAATTCTGTATTTTTAACTATTAATCTAAAAGGGCTGTTTCTTAGAAAAATATCTACATTTCACTATAATATAATATTGAAATTATAAATTCCAAAATAGAGTCCATTTCAAAATATTCAATTTATAAATTATCTAAAGTGAATTTTATTTTTCTTAGCCTAATTATGTAAAAGATGTTCATTTGAGAAAATAGTATTTTAATACATATAAATACTCTACAAATATTACGTGTCTTATTATAAATATGATTTATTAATAATTTTTTTACAAATAAAACATAAAATTTAGATACTGATGTTTAAAGTACTTTATATAATTGAAATTTAGTTACTATCTTATTAATATAATTATAACAATAAAATAACGTCTCGTAGAAACTCGGTATTACATGTAAGGAAAACCAAATCAGTGTTTTATGTAACATAAGATTATCTTGTTGAAGCAAATAATAAATGTCTGACATCGTTTAGTTTAAAAATACCAAATTAAAAGAAAATTAATTTATTCAAAAAAATGGTTTATAAGAACTCAGGGAATTATATTCTACCTCCCTTAAAATGAATTTTTTCCTCAAAATTCATTTGGGTTTTTAAAGGGCTAATAATTAAATGTTACATTCATAAAAACCAACATCATAAAAATATATCCTATTTTTTTTTAAAATGGGAATGTTGGAATCTTTATGGTTACTCAATGAAAGTCGTAACTATGTTTCCACATGGGAGAAAATTTGTTGCAAGTAAAAAATGTAGATTTTGAGGAAAAGCTTCAATATTTATTGGGAGTGATTGAGGTCATAAATATAGAACAAGTGAAATATAAATGGAACGCAGAGTAATAAAAATCCATATATATGATTATTTAAAAGAAAATTAGGTCAAACAAAAGTTTGGGTATTATGAAAAAATTTAATTATAGATTATTTTCCTAATGATTAATAATTTTCATGGAAGGATATACTTGAAATATTTCAGGATAACTTTCCCCTTTTTTTCCTTGATCAATTTCCACAAAACCCATTTCCGCAAAATGGAAGGTAAAATTTTCCTTCCTCACGAACAAAATGATAATGAGATTCATGATAATCAATTCTAATTTTCCATAGTTATAATCAACAAAATATAATTATAAAAGGTTATCCAAAATACATAAATCCTTATGTGGTGAGATAATATAATAATCTCTCCAAAATCATTAGATGTATAAATTAATCAATCCAGAAATGAATAAACTTATAAACATTCCAAATGATTAAATCCCACATTTCTAGAAACATGGACACCAAATTTCTCAAAATCATCTCAACATTGATCCCCCATATATCATATAGTAGCACTAATATATCACATACAAATCAAGTGAGTACATTCATTGATTATTCTATTAAAATATGTTAATTAAATGAAATAAAATAAATAGATTTAAAAAACATTATTTTTTCATTATTCTCATGTAAATTAGATCTATTCCTTATATCTGATTGTTTTTTAAAATTCACCCATTATATCATAAACCACATGAAAAAATGTCCTTAATTAATTCCCTTGGAATCAATACAATCGAATTTTATTTTCTTATCCAAAATATCTTCATGCAATCACAATTATCATAACTTAAGAAACAAAATAAGGGTTATATTCTCGTAGTAAAAAATATCACAATGTCTATAAGTCACTTTTCTAGTCCATTATAAACAATTAATAAAATATTGTTCTCATTGGAGAAAAATATAAATTGGACAATCCTTGTATATTTCACCATTCATATAACATAGGTCTTTAATTGAAATACATAAAAACTACTATTATTAACCATAGTCCATAATCTATAATAAGTATATCTCATTATAATACTTAACACCTCTTTCATAACATTCATCTTTTTTTCTCATCATTATCTGTATCATAACCATTACTCTCCCCACCATATTGATTTTCATAAGGCGATTCCACATTATACATTGATTTTCATAGAGACCATTCATTCCACAATTCACAAATTTATTGTTTGTAAATGTCTTGGAGAAGAAAATATTTTCTATCCATTTTATTAATTGAACCTCTAATTTTTCCATTGAGGTTACTTTCTATGTGTCCTTATTTTAATAATCAAAACTACTTCTTGTTCTTATAAGAAACTCACTATGGCGATTCATTCAAGATTATTGATAGAAATAAAACAAAATCTTATTTACTCTATGATCACCATTACATGAAATCTCATAAAACTCATTCCTTGTCTTCCTTGGTAGTTGGAGAGTTTGGTATGGTACTAATTTTTGATCTTGTTCTGTGAAAACTGACTAGGAATGATCACAATATCCTTCACTCCAGTGACCATAACATTTTAATTCTCATAAAGAAATTATTTTTCACAATAAATGATAACCCTGTTCCTTCTAGACCTTATCATTGAATAATTCCCAAAAGCACTGAGTAAGAATCAATTAACAATGTGAGGAACCACATAATCATGTAGAACCTCTTATAAAATGTATATGTTTTGAAAATTTCATTAATCTATGAAACCATTTGATTATAAAATGTTATTCACATCTCACTTATTTTTAAATCCTTTATACTTGTTCTTAATGAGTTTCTGAATTCCAAAATCATATACCCCATGAGTCTCAAACCTGTTGTGTAGTAGGTAACTTTATCGTGTATGAGTTTACGCCTGAGTTTGACCCTACACACAATGTTTGAGATGTTACACCTATGTTGTTATATTCTTGAAAACATACAGTTTTTGTATCAAAAAATGGATGTATGAATAAGAACCCACTCCACACATCCTTAAACAAAATTTGAACACATTTTCTTATTATTTTCAGAATCCTTAATTTTACCCTTAGACATCACTTGACATATCCTTATAAACATTACTTCAGATCTCACTAATGTATTCTCATCTTTGTTTCTATAGGATATAAAACCCTTCACTATAATACCAATAATAAAAAACATTATCTTGATATATGTTGATATTGTAATATTTTTTTATAATACCTAAAACAGTATATAAATAGATTTCCAAAGACTATATTACTCTAGATTCATTGAAAAATGGACATTTAAACACTAGTAAAAGCGTGATCTATATTATATATCACTAGGATATCCATTACTAGCACTCTATTTGACGTATTAAACATAAAATATATGCTCATAACCAAGGGATGTAATCACAAAATGGGATTAACTCAGATTGTCAATAAGGATAAATAGGTGAGATACGTAACCAAAAACATTAGAATACGGGTATGATAACATGATAAAACATTAGAATATCATAACTTACATATTAAATATCATCAACAAGAATCATGTTATAAAGTTCAGAAGTTCACAATGCCTGGATCATATAGAAATAAATATCATGATGAATGAAATCATTACATATGAGTAAGATGTGGAATTTTGGAATACACATACACATATACTATGTTTACCTATGTGTCAGGGCTTATTTCAAATACTTATAAGGGAACATGATGTGGACTACACCTTATGGGTAGGACACACCACCATCCCGAGTCATAGTTATATTTCTGTAATGGACCGAGTTTCACATCATCCTATAGTAGACCAGGCTAGTTGACATGATTCTATCATTATAATTTGTGATATAAAATCTTTAATCAATTCATATTAGGATGATATAGGTCCCACCAATCAGAATATTAAATCATTCATACATGTTCCCTAAGAAAATATAACATTCATCATAGAATGACCCATAAAAAGAGGTTGGGTTCATAAGAATCATGTCCTAACTCTTGATATGAAATGGGTATTATAAAATTTTAATCACATAATAATAAATAAAAAATTGATAAGTTTTATAATCTTTTAATGAAATCAAAACCTATAAATATAAGTGGTATTCTATAGAATATAACAAGTGGTAGAGAAAAAAGTTTCATAAAAATCATGCTCTTATGTTATTAATAATTCATGAAAGAATATGAATGGTATTTTTAAACCATTTCCCAAATAAATCTTAAATAATATAAAAGGATGACATCATATATGAATAAGGGTTTTGGAAGTTCATTTGAAATATTTCTTTAGTAAAATATCCTATCATTGAAAATATGTTTCAAAAAACAATTTTAATAATCCTTTACTTATAATTAATGATTTAAATTTTTATTTAAAAAATTTATTTAAGAAAATATATTTTGAACATTGAAAAATTTATTATTAAAACACAAATCATTTGGAATAAGTGTTTATTTCATAATATATTTTAAAATTTATATATAATGATTAAAAATACTTTGAAAAAAATTTCCCATGAAAGCTTTTTAATGAAGCTTCAATAAATATTGGAAACCTATTTATTTAAAAATACAATGGATATATATATAATTTGCATTTAGATAAAGGGAATCCTTATATTTGAAAATGTGTCAATTTGAAATCTTATAATCAATGATTTGAAAATAATTTAAAACAATTTTTAAATAGATTTTTCATTAGAAACCCCTATTTTATTTGAAAAAATATTTGAAATTAAAAAAATTAACATAATATTGGGAAAAATTACTTTAAAAACCCATGTAAAATAATAATGGACGCATCATAGAAATGATGGTTTGGAGGACATGAAATTGTTTTCAAGCTAATTAATCCTCTTATACATTAAAACATTAGAAAAGTACATTGATCCAAAAAAAAGATTATTTTTAAAACAGTTTTATAAAAGTGAAATTTTTGGAATATTATTTCATTGAAACATAATATGATAATGGGAGAGCTTATGAAATTATTTTTACAAAACATACCTTTAAATGAACACAAATTTATAACCAAAAAGAGAAGTAAATCTATATTTTCATAAAAACATTCCCCTATATATATTATGTATAAAGGAGAGAAAAAATGGAACTATTAATTGGAAAAAAATTAATATAATGGTGTGAATAAAAATAATATTATTTCCGGATGTATTTTACATAAAATTTCTCCAATTGAAAGATAATCATAAATAATCTTAATAAACAATGAGATTTAAGCTATAAAAATTTACCACATTGGTAACATTAAATCCAGACACATAGATATAATAACATTACATGAAACATAAAATATCATTAAAATTAGTAGATTCATGATATAATATGTCAAATTCAGTATATACACCTCTTATAAAAATATATGTTCTTTAAATGGCATGTTTCTCAAAGTTGTAAAATTGAGACTAAATTAATTTTTTAATTTGGTAACTTTTGAACCATAAACCACATGAAATAAAGATAACCAAATCGATTTTTAAGAACCATAAATTTTACTATGATATTCATAGAATAAATAAATGGGCAGTATACACACCACATAGATTAAATGGGTGGTTAAGAATACATATATCACACATAAATAAAAAGTGACATGAAATCACTTTATCTTAAGTCTTTATATTCATTGAACATGATAGAAAATCCTATTTAATAAATATAACATTATTAATAATCTGACATAGAAACATATTATTATATGTAATACAATATTTTCTTCACATACGACTATAAATTAAAAATTTATTTATAATTCCATGTTAAAATAATGTTTCAGGTAATAACGGTTTTTTTATCTTACACGTTTTGACTTATTTATAATAGATTATTATATCTAGATCATTATTTAATTATTTAAATAATTTAAAAAATGATATAAATATCACATATATTAATTATAAAAATATTTTTAGTTATATATTTAATATATAAAAATTAAATGAAATACACTGTTCCTTGAGACAACATGCCGTATGTATGCATATCCGTTGATTTCATTTTATTGTCATATTTAAAGAAATAATTTAAATGAAATTTATGAATATAAATATAAAATACCATTCTGATGGAATTATTATTTCATATATATCATATAATGTTTCCAAAACCATCCTTAATTAAATCCATGTAATGTATGAATGAACCCCATCTCTTTGAGGAGGTTGTTGTCCACACATCCACAAACAAAGTAATCCTATTTACAAAAAATTGAAAGAATATATGTTAGATTTTTATTATAACCACCAGTGAATATATAAATCATGAATACCATATATATAAAATAAAAACATAGTTTCCATCATAGTTCTCAACCATGATAGGTGGTAATGTTAAATTGAAAAACATCATTTCCAAATGTTGTATTTATATGTAAACAAGAATGGTAAGTTGGTTACAAAATAGATGGAATTGTGAGTGATTATAGGTAGAACCCTTATTTTAAAATCATCTTCTAATATTTAGGATACTAGTGTTATTAGAATATCATGGAATAATATAATTTTAGGAGGTACATAAAGAAAGCAATTGATAGGAGCTTGGAAAAGGATGTTACCCCTTCTTTGGGAAAATCATTTTGGTATTCATGAGTGGGATTCCATGTATGGATATCATCCCAGGGGGAGGATTGAAATAGGATGTGATGGATTTTTTAAAGTGAATTTGGAAGATCATATATGAACATAATTTTCATGATATGTGAGATGAAGGGGGAGTGTTGGGGCCCTTTTAAATGGGAGGGTGGGGACACAGTTGGCCTTTTTTAAAACAAGTTAGGTGTGATGGTTTTTTATGTATCAAAATTCATAAAAAACAAAACAAATCTGATTATTGTAAGGATTATGGAGGAAATATGGTGAGAAAAAGGATTTTTCACATGTGTCTTGGTCATTTTGGCCATTTTGTTTATGTTTTATTCCCTTGTTAAGCTTAATTTTACCTTATTTTCTATAATTACTTATAATCGGTGTCACTAATATTTTTTCTAAAAAATTGATCTAATCATATTGTAATATAAATATTTTTTCTAATTGGAACCACATATATCTATTGTTAGAATCTTAATTCATAGATTTGGATAAATTATCATCAATTCCAATCCTACAGAAACTGTGAGAAAGATGGTTTTTAATGTGAGAACATTGAAGTGTTTATATTTATTTTATATATAAATTAAAAATAATAATTTTTCCATTTACCTAAATTGGATTACAAAATTTATAATTTATCTTTTAATGTTCTAAATCCTAAATAAAATACAGTTTAACCATTTAGAAAAATTATACAAAAAAGAAATTTTTATTTAAAATTCAGTACATTTCAGTATTAATATGATATTTAAGTTTCTCAAAAAAAATACTTAATATTAACCCTTAGATGACTTTGGGATTATCAATTAAAAAATTAGGCCTATTTTATCAATTTACATTCCAATGATTTCTTGAAATTAATTTTGTTATTATTCACAAAAGGAGATAAAAGTTTTTTCATTTTAGGAAATTGTATTTTCAAACATATAAACACTTTACCAATATTACATGTTTCATTCTAAATATTTTATTTTTATATATACAGATTATAAATTATATTTAGGAATTATTTATTACTATTTATATAATTGTGTTCATTGACTAGGTCATAAGTATCTCTTTAATAAATTTGTAATAATAAAAGGTTGTTTCATAGAAAATCATTATTTTCTATGATGTATGCCAAGTTAGTATTTCAAGTAATGTAATATTATCTGGTTTTAGTGTTGAATTAATATTTAAGAAATTGTTGTGTACAATTATTTTCATCAAATAATATTTTTTTGAAAAAAGGTCCTAAAAAACCTGAGGTGTTACAACACGTCATGTGTTTCAACATTTATCCGGTGTATTGTGTATAGAATTTTCATTAATAATTTCTATCCCTTTCTAATATATGAATACTATGATGGTAATGTGGGTTTATTGGATGTATCTTAATCCATAGTCCAAAATACCTGGGTTTGAGTTTAGATAATCTCTAAGCTTCATCCAAATTTTAATAAATAAAATCAAACATCCCAGGAACTTTCTTCCATTGTGTATATAATAAATTATTAAATTTTATAGGGTTATTGAAAAATTATTATTAAAATATCCATATAGTAGTTGAGAGTGTTCACATGGATCTATCATGTCACTAGATCGAATCCATCCCCAATAACTGGAACCATGTTTTTATTTTTTTCACTTTTTAGAAAACATGAAGTGTATTTTTGATTAAAAGCTCCAATATACTAATATCTATATTTTAAATTTTTATTTATAATTCTATTTAATAATAAATATTGAATTTTTAATATATATATAGATATAATTGATTAAGTCCATGTGTCCAAAATATGGAAATTGTGTGTTGTGGATTTTAATGATCGGATGGAAAACTCAAGAAATAACCATGTTGGACTGCACGAACCACTTCTCAGGTTGTCCCAGGTATGCTATATATCGAAAATACCAATCCTAAAATTTAGGGATTTTTAGGCTCAAATTTCAATTAAATATCCCAACTCAATCACGTTATGTTCATATACAACTTTCATTCAGTGAATTACCAATTTTTTAGGTGATATATGTTAATGGGTACTATTTGAATGAAATATTATAGGCACATAATCATGCATAAAGAGAAGATGCTATGTACAACTTGTACATGTCCATATTCCCTTACGAAATTAATTTTAAATAAAATGGATTGTGATTCCAAAACATTCTTTATAAGCATACCTTTTACTTGATAAGACTTCTCACACTGATCCCACATGTCTAGTTGACCCGAGTAAAAACACACGATGTGTTATTTTGGTATAGGCCATGTATTTCAGTTGTTTACAAGAGGCCATGTAACAGGGTGAAAATTGACTAGATTCCCATTCATACACATATGGATAGTATTCCCCGTGTCTATAGACATGGTTATATGACCCTCTATCACCACCCATCATTAGTGTATACTATGTTCTATGACTTGTTTTTCAGTTTCACAGGACATGTTAGGGAATATACACAACATGGAATCCAATTATTAAATACAAGTCATGTGCATTAGATTCACGTTGTTTACACTTTGACAGTCTAACATAGGTTCTACTATATGTTTATTCTAGGTAACACATGTTATCAAATGAAAACAATACACACTGAGTACCTTGTAAATACACATTGTTTACTTTTATGAATCTTGTTCTCTTTTATATTCATTTTTTATTTTTACTTGTATAATTATTATTTTTCCCTTTTTTAGGATCAGACATGATAGTGATCAAATGAGGGGAAATAATCCATGGATCGTTTTCAAGGAAGGTAACAATGCTCCATGAATATTTTATATGGAGATGCAGATAAATACTTTGTAATGAATTTTATGATTTTAGAGTGACTAGAATTGGTGATCCTACCACTATTTTTTACATCCCTAACATCATCTAAGGTAGAATGCAGTGATTCCTTAGATAAGGAACTAATAAACAAAATTTATTATCATTATATCATTCAACTCCAGTAGACGACGTACCACCATAGCTAGCATCCGTAACTGCATTAAGACAAACCTACCCATGATTTGTTTTTAATGAGAATCATCCTACTTGAGACAAACTACACCGACTCTCAGATAATATGATTTATTTGAGTATACATGACCTTGAAACCATCCTCCTATATATGATGAGGGTTTTGGAGGACCATTAGGAGTTTATTGAACACATTATCATTCTTTTTGTTTTTTAGGTTGGTCGTACTATATTTCATCATTTAGGTATTTTGTGTTTTCTATGACATTTTAGTGTGATGGTTCCTAATATTGAGAGAAAATTATTTACACATCGACACATATGTGATTTTGACTATGAGGGTGAACATTCTCAGTTATGATGTAGGACTAAAGGTGAGGCTAATACTTTTTCCCACATCTTCCATCGTACCCTTGTTTATGAACATACCTTCTGCAACCTCTCATACTCACCCTTAATTTGTTGGTAGAAAGCTATAATAAGTGTGTTGTATTCTCTTGAATCATAGAAGACTAACAAAATCATTACCTAAAAACTATAATTCATACATTGATGTTTCAAATCCATATTGTTTCTTGAATGCATAAATGTGTAGTTTTTTAAGATGATACATGGTGTTTTCGAAAAGTTTCATTCAGAATAACTATCCTAAACTATTTTTCTTCTCCTCCTACTATATAAAATTCATGTTCAATGTAAATTACAATAAACCTTTTTAATGATTCCATGATACTCAATTATCACCGTAGTTGTGTTTTTTTATCGATTATCCACCGTACTATCATTTACGAACCCCTCAACTTATGGATTATATCATGCCTATTTTCATAGGAATGATCAAGAAGTTATGAAGTACCTAAGTTCCCATATATGATCTCCCAACATCAATTGTGCCTATAGAGGACACACCTTCCCTTGGTGGTGTCGTTGATCTAATTACAGCACCACTACCTCCTCCATTGGTGTATCTCTCTCTATCTTTTCACATTACTACTATTTATCCATCATCTTCCTCAATTTCATGTTATAACCACACCAATAATCCACCTCCACAAACTCTAAAATTGACCCCTATGGCATTCACCACATTGATTTTATAAATAATTTCCTTGATCTGATGGTGGTAATGTTGGGAAATCATTTGAAGCACCTGTGAATTCGGTTACATCCATCACACATTACTATTCCAGAACATCAACATTCAGCCTATACGAAGAGTAAAAGGTTATTTCCTTCCATGGTATAAACATGAGAACTAAAACTGTGGACTAGAAATTTGTATCCAAAATAGTATAATAGAATGTCGGCCCAATTGCTCCACCATCCAATGCGGTTTTCCCCACATTATATGATACCCCAGTGCCTAATATTTCTTCTCTTGGGTCCATTGAATGAATCCTTATATGAAAACATTTTCCATACATACACACACAAATATATATATATATATATGTGTGTGTGTGTGTGTATTTTTAATGGTTATTCATGAATATTGGTTTTTATATGTAAGTTATACATTTTCCATCCACTGATCATTAAAGGTTTTGTAAAGTACAATGGGCATTTCACATTTTAATTTAGGCATAGTTTTAATCCCACCATAATAGGAGTATAGTTTTTTCATTTCATTTTGCAATTATTATTTAGATATATTTTTCATTACTCATATTGACTAGTTTGATTATGTCATAGCACACCATCTTATTCTACCCTTATTTTCACTTGTTACATTGCATGTGATATTATATGGTGGGGAGAGTCTCTCAGCTATACTAGACTTTTCCCAGTTGAATTACCTTAGATACAACCTTAATTATATGTAATTTTTAAGTAATTTAAAATTTACAGAATATTTATAATTATAAATAATAATGACACTAGTGGTAATTTTATAAAATGTAACATGATAATTTCAATTTTAAATTATTTTAAAATGATTTTTTGTATTTTTTATTATTTTATATTAATTCTTGTACATTTTTATTTTAAAGACTATTTATTTATATTCAATCCTTGGCACGATTCATCCATTTATATTATATTCCCTATGATAAATTCTAACTTATTTGATGTATTAATCCTTACACCCTCTTTGAAGAGAGGTTAAATGGATATACATAAATAATAGAAAATATATGTATTTCTTTTTCAAAAAATGAATACTTTGAATCAAATTAAATGGGCAAATGAATTGGATCGATATTTCCATCCTCTTTTGACTTTGAGGACCACCCTACGTTTTAGCTATTTAAAATTCATATAAACCATAAACTACCTTGATAGGAAGCCACCTTACAAGACTATTTTTGGTTTTACCCTTAAATATATTATTATAATACATGATTTTTCATTTGTTATGTAATTTTGGAGTTTGTAAATTAATGGCATATTTCTGTTATCTACAATTAAATAAATAATGGTAGATAGTTTCTTCTTTTTATTTAAAATTACTGTTCAGAAAAACCATTCCAAGTATTAATAAGTGGTTCTCAATAAGAAATGATGATAAATGCCAAAGAGTATAGATTTCATTAATTATAATCATTGGTGGTTTACAATCCTTTGTTTTCTAGGGAAGATAATATTTATTTTTTCATTTTAATGATTTGGATCGGGATATATTTTCATTAAGCATTGTCATTGAATATCATGATATATTATTAAAGAATTCGGTCACCATTTTCAAGCCTCTAATATTATTTTCACATCATTAAATATATAACCATAGACTCAGAATTAGTACAACTATTTTGAAAAATTTCACATTTTGTGGGATTTCATTTCTAGGAGATTATTTAAATTAGTTTCAATCTTATTGATATAGAGAATATATTTGAGATTGAATATATCTATAATTAAATAATATTGAGTGATTAGTGTAACATTAATCTATTGTGGTAAATTTTACGTTTCCATTAATATTTATGAAAAATTATAATATATATATATAAATTATGATGATAGTATTTAATTAAATTATATATGTTGAATTATTAAAATATCATTGAATTTAAAATATTTTTTTTTAATTTTTAAAATCATCTTACATTAATTATATATATATATAAATGTAATTAATTGAATATTTCCATTTTAATATTATAGAATCCTTTAATTTTAGGTTGATAAATTATTAAGATAATGTAATTGGATATGTGTGGGGGATTTTGATGTTTTGGATTCATGGATATTAATTCATACATTTATTTTTTAGTATTAAAATATGTTTTCACAGAACACATATTTTTAATAGATAAAATGTTAATATTTTAGAGTTAATGTGGATTTGGTTATTCTTTTATTATACAAATAACCCATCATAGACTATTAGTGTTAAAAAAAATAATACATTTTGTGTATATTATAAAAATACATTGTACATAGTTGCAAAGTTCATGGCTGGACCAAGAAGACTACATGCCCACGTTACTAACCACAAACCACATGCCATGTATTTTTGACACATTTCATTTATTCCCATTCCAGATGTGGTTGGTGGTTGATAGATAGGAAAATATACATGTATATTGGCACCACATGTTGTTTACAAACACCAAATGACTGAGTAAATTCAAAAATCATTGGGGGTCATAGATTCTCAACTTCCAATAGAGAAAGATGAGAAAAGTCTGGTTGAACATATTACATGATGTGTAGATTTTCAAATAGAAAAATTAAATTAAATTTATTTAAATGTTACGGAATTTTACTGAGTTTTGGTTGGGTTGGAAATTATAGGGGAAGGTGTTTTCTCTATGTTTATGCACCACTTCCTTGAAGTCAAAATAATCACTCCCTTTTTCCTTTTCTATTTTACTGTGTTTTCTTCTTTCCATATTTTCAATTTCAAACCCATGGTTTTTTTCAGGTTTTCATTCAATCCTCACACCATGGCCATGGAAATTATGTGGTTTCATTCCAATATTAGTGTTGTAAGAGGGTTATGGATTCTATTATATAGATACATTGGTTGGTTAATTTTTTTAATTTTTTCATTATAATGACAATAATGTTTAAATCCATAATTTTACATTTTTTGTAATATCATACCATGAATTTAAAAACTCGTGAAATATAAAGTTAATTCAATATAAAACACCATGGCCATTTGGTGAGCTCATTTCCACATTTTCAGGGTATTTTTATCAGGTTATTTTGAAAATCCAATCACTACAAATAGATATATATTTTCAAAATACCATATTTTCTATTGTTAGACTATGAAACAATAATATAATATAATTTGGATGGAAAAATTTGTCATTAATTCTTTCCATAAAAAATAACAATTTTTTAAATAAACCCTATTCATGTTACATCCCCTTCAAATCTGTTTCCCTATTATCCTTTCGATGAATCTATTTTTAACTTTTTTTGAAATTTGTGTAATGACCAAAACATTTTGAATAATAATTTGTTCTTTAAAATGAATTTTATATTATATTTTTCTCAAAAAATAACCCTTTATTAATTAAGTGAGTATTATTAAAATTAAATCACTAGGTTTCGACTATAATATGACTGTTATTCAATATGAAAATTGGAAACTATACTCTAAATGTTAAGATTAGTGATTATAAAAAGGAATGAAATTGGTTATTATTGCATAATGCAGACTAGATGGCCTCATCTATTATACTTGGGCCATAAGATTCCCATTTTTTGGATCATGGGTAGGAGGTGGATTCGTTATGCTTCAATATAGACCATGACCACGACAAACTTCAATATGTTAAGATTGAACAGAATCCCATGTGGGTGAAGTTCAAATTGAATGAAATCATCACTTAGGTAATGTTCTCTAATCTGCCCAAAGATTCTATCACCACTACACACCATACTCTTTGGTCCAATGTAGGTGTACTAAGGGGCTATATAATGGGGCCTTAGTTACATTGTGCAATTCCTTGGTATAAATATAATTGTAATTTCATCATATCTATTATAAGAATAACATTTATTAATAAAATATTTGTTTATTCTAAGAAATTAAATAAATATATTTAACAAGTAATAATTTTTCTCTTTAGATATTTCTCATACATAGATATTTATTATTTTAAATTAAACATCATTTTTGGAATTAAAATGTCAAAATTAAAGTACACTAATTTTTTGGTTGTTTTATAAAAAGTTTCAATTTTTTAGTATTTGATGAATATTTATTTTTAGGAATTGTGTTTGATGAATTTTGTTTTTTCATGAAATGTAAAAAAAATATTTTATTATTAAATAACATTTTCTGGGAAATGATTTCTGAAAATCAGACATATATGGTTGTAATGAGGGTGAAAAATGTGTCTCAATAAGATCCAAATAAATTTTTGGTGAATATTAACTTTAACCATTGGAATAAAAATTTTACCCATTTGAATGCTAATTTGGCTGATGGAATTGTATCCTAATCTAAGGAAGTATAAATATGTTTTACTCATATTATGTGGTAATGTGATATAATTATATAAAAGTATTAGTAAATAAATATTTTTAAAAATATTAGTTATGTATTAGTATATTATTTATTTCATTTAATTTAAAATGAAATTAATTTTTTTAATGGTGCTCACATTTAAATTCTAAACATCAAAAAACTATTCGGGTAAATTTTTTGGATTTTTCTGAATTAGTTTTTTTATGTATATTAAAAATAGAGTTTTGAGTTTTTGATATGTTTGATAACATCCTAACTGAGTCATAATGCTTTATTGAGTAATATTGTATGATGGAAGAGTCTTATGGATTAAAATATAAAATTAGGTGTCACAAATGGCCAACACCATGGGAAAATACCATGGTAAATCCAATTGTTTTTCAAATACAAGTAATGACGTGTCCTATGAAATTAATAAAATATTCCCTCAATTTTTCTATAAATTTCCACCCAATCCATCATTACCTTTAATTACTAAATAATTATCCATGAAGTTTGGGTTGTATTACCTCTCATGGAGTCCTACCAAGGTTCCCTAAATCTCCCAAGGTCCCGATCATTGAGTTTTAGTAGTTACTCTACAAGGTAAGGAAATTATCAACATCTCTTTTCCTTTCAAGTTCACTTTTTTTGTGGTACGTCTTTCAAATTTTTGTACCATGTTCTTATTTCCAATTTATTTTTTCCAGATAATGTATTGTGTGTTTTTAATAAGTTTCTACCCATGAACCCTTTCATTATAATGATTTATAAAACCATGTTTTGTACATGTTATGCTGCATAATTTTAATCTCAAAATCTCCCACTTTTTTTAAATAAGTTTTGGTATTTTCATTATGTGAATACCCAAACCTATTTTATTTATAATGAAATTAATAAATATAAAAAATGGTTTATTTTATTCAATAATTAATATACATAAAACCCTCATTCACTTTTTTTGTTATAAATGACATAATGGTCATATTTTAGGCACATTTAAAAATTCCATTATTTGGATATGATACCAATTTTTTTAGTATCATTATGTTATTTATGAAATGTTTTATTATTGTATATCTATCTCATATAAAAATAAATATATATCAGGGGTTCTACTTATTAGCGCTCTAATACATTGGTTAATGAAATTAATCTCAAGATATAATAAGTTTTACGTTGCATTGGTGAATATCTTTTGTAATTTTTATAACACCATTGGGATGGAACTTGGTGATAAGATTATGAATATCTAAAATAAATGTTGTATCTAAATATTTTGGTTATTATTCAATTTATTTTATCTATTATATTTATCTTTTTCTATTTCTCAATTTTTTATGCATTTCATCATGTTCTGATTGATATCACAAGTAAAATGTTTCCCTTGTTTTCCCTTACTTGGACTTATTCTCACCCTCTCCATCAGGGTATGTCCCCTGTTTATGTGGTGTAAAAATTAAACATTCAATAAAAATATGATAAATCCATATAAGTGGATTGGAAGAATGTTTAGTGTTTTCATGGATTATGTACCTTATTTACAAGACACTAAACTTTAATGATCCTATGTTTGTAAAATGTAATGAATAATTATAGAAAAAAAGTAGATTGTCATAGTTGGTATTAGGGGATAGTAATTTGTTATTGGAAATTTGGATATGAAAACATTAGGAATAACCCAATATTAAATTTTAATTATTGGAAAGATTCCCTATATTTTTTTGAAATGTTAGTTATGTGTTTTTGGAACAAATAAAACATTGTCTATATAAAATCAAGTGGATGTGTCCCTGGAACAAATGTATCTAAGGGTAAAACTCAAAAACACTGCTTTGATATAGACTTTAATGGGAACTGGTGCATGAAAACTAGCCATGATGCACTCCTGGTTTGACACTCATGGGAGATATGTTTGGTTAATCAAATGATTTTTATGGATCGTTATAATAGATTTATAGGAAATGTAGTTGTTGATATTGAATAACATGTTTGATAAAAATGTTTTAATTCATAAAAATCTTTTAGGTTATAAGATTCTTAAATGAAACTAGTTTCTCACTATGGATTTCATTTTTATAAAATGATGGGATATTGGAGGAATTGTGAAAATGGGGACCACAATGGACCATTTGCTGGAAACCCTCTAATGGAAGATAGAATGGAAACTTTCAAAAGAATGTGGAATCAAATGACTAATGTAATGGGAAATAACATGAATCAAGATGAGAGAGTAGTTTCGCAATGAAGGGAACAACATTCCGTTTAGTCATTTACGCATCAAGGAAAACCAGCGTGCAGTGTATCTACTGACTAATTGATTGAAGAATAGTCAATGACCTCTATAGAGAATATCTTTTCTATACTTCATAGTACTAAACAAGAGAAGGTAACCTTGGATATTTACCACTTAGAGGGAGATGTTGATCTATGGTGGGAAGTGATTAAAACACAACCCGAGAGGGCGTATTGAAGATATATAATGGGAAGAGTTTGATGGGTGGGGGGGTGTTCTTCAATAAGTATTTCCCTTATTTGATGAGAACAAAAATGGAGAAGGATTTTCATGGGATGAAGCAGAAGGAGAATGTATCGGTGGTAAGCTATGAGATGATTTTATCATGGCACTCACATTACACATCTAGATTTTTCATTGATCATAATGGTATGGTTGATATATTCTTCGGTGGAATAAAACCACATATACACAAGAAGCTAGGAAACCTAGACTATGAAGGCTTTGAAGAAATCGTATGAAGTTCAATGAAATTTCAGAAAGACTTAGGAGAGACAAAGTTATCCCACAAGCTGAATGATAAGAATAGATCCGTGGAGCCAAATTTGGGGAGGATATTTGACCAAGGAAGACGTGGAAAGTTTGTGAAACATTCCACTTGCATCAAATGTGGTATTAAACATACAGGGAACTAACTCTTTAGGAGTGGGAAATGTTACAAGTGTTGAAGATATGAAAATATTGCTCAGAATATTCAAAGAGAAGTAAATCCTCAACTTCCCAATACTAAAAACAAAATTAAGATGGTGAACTCCCAACCTGATGTCCAACTTTTCAACTGTGGATAGCTTGGGCAATTTGCTAATCATGGTCCCAATCCGAGGGTAGTAGAGGGGAATCACCTTCTTCCTCAGAATATGCCAAGGTAGCATGGTTATGATTTTTCTATCATTATGGATGAATTTGAATCTCCAAATGATATATTGTAAGGTAATCTATTTGTTCTCTCAAAGAGAACAAGTACATTGTTTTATTTTGGTTCTACACATACCTTTATTTTCTCTATGTTTTCAAAAAATAAATAATCAATCCCAAAACCTTTAAAATTTGAGTCATCAGTCATGACTCATTGATGGATGATCCAAGAATCAAATTTGATTCAAACCACTAGTATTATAACTAGTGAGAACATTGTTTTCACAAATCTAGTCGTCATTCCCATGTTAGAATTAGATATTATACTAGGGATGGAATGGATCTAAAATTATGATGATAATATCCAACATAGATGAAAGGAAATATAAATAGTCTTGAATGGAAAACATACATTTATATTCCAATGATAGATATATCAACCTGATATTTGTCTAGAGAAACCGCTTATAGCCTTCTTTATGGAGTTTATCATTGAAGAAAAAGATGGAAATGAGCATATATAGGTATAAAATGTACCCATTGTGTAGGTATACATTGATGTATTTTTGGGGGAGTTACCTAGGCCACTAAAAGAAAGAGAGGAAGGCATATCCATTGAACTCATACCTGAATCTCATTTGATATCAAAAATCCCATATATAATAGAAATTATAGAGATGCAGGAATTAAAGAAACAACTCCAAGATGTTTTGGAGAAGGGTTTTATCCGACCAAGTTTTTCTCCTTGGGGAGAACCTATTCTATTTATAATGAAGAAGGATGGATCAATGCAGATATGCACTGATTATATAGAAATGAAAGGGATCACAATGATTAAAAAAAACCCTCTTCCAAAAATTGATGACTTATTTTTCCATCTTCATGGAGCTCAGTTCATCTCCCAGATCGATCTTAGATCTAGATAACCTAAAATAAGTGTGAAGAAAGAAGAAATTAAAAAAACACATTCCAATCATGATATGGGAATTATGAGTAAGTTGTTATGCTATTTATTTTGACTAATACTTGTTCTACTATTATAGATTTGATTAATAGATTCTGTTGGGACTACTTTGATAAAATTATGGTAGTTTTTATAGAATATATTATATTATATTACAAAAGTCTTGAGGAGCATGAGGATGACCTAGGAATTATTTTGAAAACACTATAAATGGAGAGGCTTTCAGGAATGTTCAGATGATTTTGATTTTGGTTACAACATGATTCTGTATTTGAGAACATTGTATCCAATTAATAAATCTCAATTGAAATTTCTAGGAAAAAATTGGAGAGGAGTGTCCTTAGGATAAATAAATAAATGATATTCAAAGTTTTCTTGGTTTAGCATGATATTATTCTAGATTTTTTAAAAAACATTTTTGACATTATAATCCACTATTCATGTTAAATCGAAATGGGTTTGAGTTTATCTACACAAAGAAATGCGAGGAATGATTCAATGAGCTAATGAAGTGATTGGTTACAACACCAGTGATAACACTTCCCCCAAGAGGAGAACGATTTATTATTGTTAATGATGAATATCTAAAAGGAACTGGGTGTGTTCTCATGAAAAATGAAAAGGTGATTTCTTTTCCATCTTGACAGTTGAAGACTCATGAGCAGAACAATCATTGGCATGATCTAGAGTTCCCTGGAACACTTTTTTCCCTGAACATATGGAAGTACTATCATTATGGATATAAGTGTTATATATAAACCTACCATAAAAATTTGATGTATATTTTCACATAGATTAAATTGAACTTGAGATAGAGGATATGGTTATAACTTCTTAAAGACTATGACTATTTAATTCATTATCATCGCGGATGATCAAACAATGTCGATGATGCATTATGTAGGAAATACTATGTTGTGCTGGTAATTGTGGGGATTCAATGAGATCCTTTGATCAATGAACTAGTAAAGATGGATAGGGGAATTATAAGGGAAGGGACATCATCAACACTACCCAAAATGATTTCATAACCATCATTACCAGGGAAGATCAATAAAGCCCAATAAAATATACTCTCTTACAAAATATGTTTGAGGTTGTGAAGAATGGGATTTTTTATGAGTTCAATATTGATCAAGATGGTGTATTAAAAATTTTTAATAGACAATATGTTCCATCTATTCTGAAAATAATGAAGGATATAATGGGTAAATCCCATAACTCAACTTTTTATATACATCTTGGAAGCATGAAAATGTATATGGAACTTCGTGTTCATTATTTGTTGGATAACATGAAAAGGGATATTGCTGACTACACTATAAGGATCCTAGTGTGTCAACAAGTGAATGTAGAGTGATAGCTTCCAAAAGTGGTATTACAACCAATACCCATACCGACATGGAAGTTTGAAAATATCTCTATGGATATTATTAAATGTATCCTAAGATCATCCAAAAGAAACTATGTGATATGTATTATAATGGATCATCGGACTTCACATTTTATCACTAGTAGGGAGGATTTTTCTATTGATCATCCTACCCAGATTTATGTGAGGGAAGTGGTAAGGTTTCATGGGGGTACCACTCTCTATCATATATGATCATGATTCGAGGTTCACATCAAAATTCGAGAGATGACTACAACATGAATTGAGTAAAAAATTGAACTACTGTATGAACTATCACCCCCAAACTAATGACCAATTTGAATGAACTATTAAAAAACATAATGTAATGTTGAGAACATATTAAATTGAATTTAATGGTGGTTGGGATCAAAATCTCCCATTTGATGAGTTCTATTACAATAATAGCTTCCACTTGAGAATTAAAATGGAAACCTATGATGATATATATGTAAATCAATGTATAACTCTTACTTGATGGTATAAATCTGTTGAATGAATGCTTCTAGGGACAAATATTGTGCAAGAGATGACATAAAAAAGTTCAGGCAATCTTACAACACATTAATGATACTCAATGTCAGTAGAAGAGCTATACCGACAAATGTCAACGAGATTTGGTGATTGATGTTGGTCATAATGTTTTCCATCTAATTTCTCTATGGAATAGAGTCATGGGGTTTTGAATGAAATGGTAGACTATCCCTTGGTACATCAACCCTTATGTAATCCATGTTTACAAAGGTATAGTGGCCTACCAACATTCATTTCCTCTAAAACTATATCATGGTCATGATGAATTCCATGTATCCGTCTGGAGAAGTACATACATGACCCTTCACAAGTAATGAATCCTAAGGTGGTGAAACTGGAACATGACCACTCTTATGGGGAGCAGCTAGTGGAGATCATGGATCATAGATACAAAGTTCTACCCAATAAGACATCACACCTTGTTTAATATTATATAGGAATGACAAATATGAATAATCTATGTAGGAACTAGAGGAGACTATGAGGCAGAAGTACCCATGACTTTTCCATTCCGAGGGTATGAGTTGAAATTACAGCAATGAAATTTCTTAAGGTGGGTAGAATGTATAAAACTCAAACTCTTGGAATAATAATTGTTTCTTGAAAATTTATGTTATATTATTTTTTACTCAACAAAACTATATCCCTTTATTAATTAAGTAAGTATAACTGATGTGAGACCATTGTGTTTTGACTATTATATGACCGTTGGTCAATATGATTGATGGAAATTATACTCTTAACTTCCTGACTAGTGATAATAAAATGAAATTATAATTTTTATTATCGATGAAATAGATTTGATGGCCAAATTTAGTAGACATGGTTTGTACAAATCCAATTTTTCAATGATTGGGAAGGAGGTGACATAACATGGCTTCAATCTGCACCAAGCCCAAGACATACTTCAACACATAATGCTTGAAAATAATCTCTTATGAGAGAAGATCAGGTTGATAGAAATCAACACTGAATAAATGTTCCCTAAGCCTCTATAGGATTCTATCACATTATCACACCTTACTCTTAGGTTCTATTTATGTTTTATAAGGGGCTATGTAACGAGGTCTTAGTTACTTTGTGTAATTTATTAGTATAAACAAAATTATTTTTTCATCACTTCTATTTTAAGAATATATTGGCTTCATAAAATATATGATTAATTAATACAAATTTGATAAATTGATATTAGAAGTATAAATCTATAATTTTCAGTCTTTTCTCATTTATAAGGAATTATTATGGTAAATAAAGATCATTGTTGGAGTTTAAAATGTCAAAATTAATCTATGCTCGATTTTTAGATATTTTCAATGAAGTTTCAATAGTTTAGTATTTTATTAATTGTATTTTAGGAATAGTGTTTTTGATGAATAATGTTTTATAAATAATTTTTTTATAATGAATATTAAAAGAATATTTTATTATTAATTTTTTATTCTATGAACTGATTTTAGATAATCGGACATGCATGGTTGCAATCAGGGTGAAAATATTTTTTAATATGATCAAAATAAATTTTTGGTGAATAATAACATTACCCTTTGGAATAATAAATTTACTCTTATGAATAATAATTTAACCAATAGAATATTAACATGACCTAAAAAGTATAAATATGTTTTAGTCATCTTATGTGGTAATGTGAAATAATTATATCATAATATATGTAAATATATGTATTAGAAGATATTAATTAATTATTCATATTTTATTTATTTAATTCAATTTAAAATGAAATCTATTTTTATAAAATTGAGTTTAGTTTTGTATTCTACACATCCAAAAATGGTTTGGGATATTTTTTTGGGGTTTTTTTAAATCTGTTGAATTATTGGGAAATTGTAAAAATATAATTTTAGGTATTTAGAAACATTAATGACATCAAAACTATTTCATAATGATGTAATGAATTAGATAATATTATTATCTAGTCATAGGGATTAAAATAAATTATGAGGTTTCCCTTTTATACAATACCATTTGAAAATACGAAGGGAAAATACCATGGGCTTGCCCATTGTTTTTTAAATACCACTAAACTGGTGCCCTTTTGAGTTAATAAAATATTCCCCTACTTTTCCATTAAATACCCACCCATTCATTCATTTCCATTTTTCCAAAGTCCTTATCAATGATGTTATGGTTGTATTACCGCCCAAGGAGTCCTTCCAAGGCTCTCTCAATCCCTCAAGGTCCCGATCATAGTGTTTTTTAAGTTACTCTACAAGGTATGGGAATTCTCAACATCTCTTTTATTTCTTGTTCTGTTTTATGTGCTATGTCATTGAAATTTCAAGACCATGATCTTATTTTAATTTTATTCTATAGATATACATTTTTATGAGTCTTTTATCAATGTTTGAACCCTTTACTCATTTTTTAATGGTTTATATAACCGTGTGTCACACTAGTTATCCTTCATAATTTTCATCAAAAAATCTATCTCTTTATCTAAATAAATTATTTTATTTTATTTATGTGATTACTGAATCCTCTTTAATTTCAAGGGGCATTCATCAAAAAATAAAAATAATTTATTTGATTCTTTAATTTACACACATAAATCCATCATTCTGTTTGTGTGGGTTATAAATGACATTATGTTCATGTTTTTAAGCACTTTTTAAAATTCTATGATTTTGATATGAAACCCATTTCATTTATTCTCATTGGGTTATTTATGAAATGATTTATTATGATCTATGTGGCTAACATGAACATAAATTAATATTAAGGGTTCACCCTGATGGCACTCAAATGCATTGGTTAATGAAATTAATCTCTACATAGGAGAAGTTTAATGATACCTTACTGAATAACCCATGTAATTTTTATGACACCATGGGTATTGACCTTGGTGATATTCATATGAATATATAAATTAAGTGTTTTAGCCAAAATTTCATTTTATTATTCTTATTATTTAAATTATGATATTTCTCATTTTCAATTCCTCTAGTCTTTATATATTTCATCACGTTATTACTAATATCACAAGTAAACAGTTTCCCTTGTTTTCCCTTACTGGGACTTAGGCACACCCTATCCATTGATGTATGTCACCAAGGTATGATATGTAGTAATTGAACTTAGGATTATCCTATCATGAATCATTATAATTTTATTATAATAATGTTTTTTGTTTTCATGGATTATTTACCTCTTTTCTAAGACACTACACATTTATGATCCATTGTTCGTAAAATGTAAGGAAATGTTTTGTAATAAAAGGTAGGATGTCATAATTCGTTTAAAATTTTCATCCATTTTCTAATTTTATAAATTTTTAGGATAATTTTTTGATACACAATAACATTCATCTTATATTTGTATTCCACTCTTCTTCATGAGTATACTATTAATTCTATTCGTACCCAGTTTTTTTAAAAGGGAATTACATTATGATTCCCCACCAATAAGACTTTAAAATATTGAATTTGACCATGCTTTTTGTGTGTGAGGGAAAATTAATTACCTTATAAGAAAAAAACTAGGTATAATATGGATGTTAGGTTTTATCACACAGAAAAATAGAGGAAATTCAAGGGATGAAATGTTTCGAGGAGAATAATTATATTATCAAAAAAATGAATCATATTAGAGATGATATGAAATTTATTAAATTATTTTTTGAATAAAAATTCAAAAATAAGGATAAATAAAAATAGTAAAATTGACATGTCAGAGTTAAATCCTGATTAGAGTTTATTAAAAAAGATGTTATGTGTTTTTAAAACAATTTATTATAATGGTTTACTATGGGTATCAAATAATATTATAGTTTCATTGTTCAATAAGAAATAATTTTATACCTTAAACCAAAATCCCTTAGTTTGGTAATTGTTTTATAAAAATAACATTATAACAATACACCTACAATTTTGGAAATTGGATCTCCTGTTGGTCATGGGGTTGTCAATTGAGTCCTATTTAGTTTTTCTCATGTTGTTCTATATCAAATATCATTGGTAATAAATTTATAATTTTTCATTAGGAAAAACTTAATCCCATTCTTAGATAAATCCCTATATAACATAGACACATCATTTTTAGATGGTATAGTGGAAATTTGAACATTAACCTATATACTATACAGTTTTTTAATACAATCTAAATATTCCATTTTAAAAATGAACATAACGCATTTATGTATACTATATGATAATATTTTATACAATTAAAATAAATTTTCAATGAATTTACAAAAGTATTCTACCAAAAAATAAAACTATGTAACTTGATTATGTTTATTTGGGTCATCAATTCTACAAGATCCTATTTCTTTGAAGGTACAAATGTGATTGCATCCCTATTGGAAATATGGGATAGAAAAAAAGGATCTTAAATCCAGAAATTAGTGTTTCTAAGATTCCTATAAAATTAATTCATTTTGGAGTAATATTAATGATTGTTTAAAGACACTTATGGTCCTTATATATATCATAAGATAATAATGTTTCATTAATAAATACTATAAAAATAAATTAAGATATTCGAAAAAATCTATATTCATTATATTGATAAAAAAGGGTGAATTAGTCAATCCAAACGAGACTATATTAAAATAATAATGTCCAAATCTATTTTTCAAATGTGTATTTTGAATTCCATCTATCGTTTACTGAAATATTTCAAACCAAGAATGATTTTCGATTATAGAAAGAAAATTATTGAATGATGTTGACCGAATAATTCATCAATTTGAGGTTACAGATTATTTTTCATTATATTAATATAAATTAATTCCCCATAATGATTTCACAACCCGGTTGGTCTCTTTTTATTATTAACTAAGTGAATAGGGGCTCCACATAGTAAATCAATAGGCTTTATAAAACACTTCTCACACAACTACAATAGTAATTTCTTCAAATCACCTAATTTTACAACAACCAATTTATAGGGAGTTATTAATATAGGTCTTACTTCTAGGATTAAATCAATGAAAAAATCATGTTTATTTTCTCAGGGGTGTATAATTAATTCCTCAAGAAATAAATCAATGTGTTTCTATAAAATAGGTATATCCTCAAATTGAAGATTAAATTCTCTATCCCTAGATCATATCTTCTCCTTTTCCCCCAAGAATATCATTCAAAATATATATATTGGTGGAGGATCTATAAATGTATTATATAAATATATATCTTCTCTAGAAATATATAATTACACATATTCATCAAGAATTGTAATCTCCCTTTTCATCAAATAGTTTTTTTAATTATCTTTTGAATGCCCACACATAACTGATATTATCTTTTGAACGCCCACACATAACTAATATTATATTTAATTATCTTCTCTAGAAATATATAATTATATATATTCAAATATCCTAGTGAAATGAATCTTTTCAATAAGTGGGCACAATTTCTCAACAAGGGTAAACTAGGTAGATACATAAGCATTAAATGAACTTAAGGGTAGGTGAACATGATTATAAAATTTCAAAACCTTACCCTACACGTCAAAGATAATAATCTTGAATCAAGGAATAATGATTTTTTGTTTATAAAACACGAATCATTACATAATAAAATAACACGAACAATGATTCCATAACAATAGTATAAAACACATATTTTTTGGAATAGACATGTGTAAAAAAAACTAAATGTCAATGATACCCACCAATACATTAAAAAAATACTAGGTTTTGGAAAACCAGTCATGTACCTACTCTAGGATTGTGTTAAACAACAATGTACAATAATTATCATGATTTTTATATCTTCCCATGTCACACTTGAGATCATATAACATGTATCGTGACCTAATTAATTTTAGGGTATATAGGCCTCACGCATCTCATAATGAAAACTAGATTTATATGTGTAGAAGATCATAAAACATTCAATATATCATAACGAATGAAATGAAATGGCTTTCATAAATGTTTCATAATTTTATTACCTATATATATTTTATATGGTTATTAATTATTAAATCATATTAGAATATCTTGACATATGAAAAATAAGTCAAATTCACAAAAATTCTATCGTTGTATAACATGGTTTATCAAAATGGGATTCATTAACATATATTAAAAATAAACCATTCAATCAATGAGTAAAACAATACATTCAGTCAATATATTCATTAAATTATACGTGAAATCAATGGATGTCATGATATATGGAAAATTATTTTCAAAGATAACTATTTCTTAATGAAAATGACATCCAATTTAAACTAATTTTTTTAAAAAAAAACCATTTTTAAAATTTCATTTTGTTAAAAATATCCTAGAAATATTACAATTGAATCATTAAATTTTTTTCAAAATTATCAAATTTTAAAAAACCTTTTTTTTTAAAATATCAATGAAATATAATAAATAATATTCAATGAAAGAAATGTTCATGTTTATTGGATGTTTCTTTCATTCTGTAGAAATTAAAACATAAATTCATTTTATATTTTCAGTAAATGAATAACCATATTATTTTGGAAACATACATGAAAATTAATTTCTAGATTTTATAAAAATAATTTCAATATGTCTACTAATTTATTTATTAAATAATTTCAGAAATATGAAATTTAGTTTATTTGTACTTTTTTATAAACCATGGTATTGGATGAAAAATTATTTTCAATCGAATATATAATTTTTGATAAAAATATTCTATTTGAAATCAACAACACATAAACTCATAAAAATGCATATAAAACATTTATTATCCTGAAATAACATGAGTATAATAAATTATATGTGTTTATTGATATATTGATCATAATATTTCATAATTTTAATTTATAATCATTGGAATTATAAATAAACCACATGATTATGTCAATAAAATCTTCCCACCTTAGTAAATTTGAATCGTATTCCACGTGAATTAATAAAATGAAATGACACGTGGAATATCATAAAAATATGGTTATTAATGAAAAAAACTCAAGAGATATTATATACACTATATAAATGAATATAACTTTATAACAGTACTTATCTATGAAAAATGAAAATTGAGATAGAAATCCCTTGGGGATTTGTTAAATTTTGAATGGTAAAACCCATGATATATATATCCTAAAATGGATATTTAAACACTAACAATTTTAAGGATAATAACAAAAATATAAATTCATTTTCATTGTATATATCTGGGAAATTAAATGGGTAGTGAATAAGGAATATGTCACATAAAAGTAAATAATGAAATGTCACACCTAACCACTTTGGTAGTATTTTAAATCATAATCCACAATAAAGCATAAAATAAAATGATACATTAAATATCATGAAAGGAATTGAAATCATGATATAAAAATTCAATGTTATATTATATAAACCACTTAAAAATGATGGATGAATAAACATATATCTCCCCAAAATAAAAGACAGACTAGAAACACATTACCTTAAGAATTTGCATCAATCATAAATATTCAAACCACAGGTATAATTAATTTTAATTAATTATACGTAAAAAAAAATATTTATATATTTTATAAAATATATTATTTTTTATGAATTATTATTAACAATACATTTACAATCCCATCTTAACATTACATTTGGAGTAATAACTATTTTTTTCATATATCATTTGATCTATTATTTTTGTATTCCTATTCATCATGATTTCATAATTTCATGAATTTTATACATGATATACATAACATATGTATAAATTATATATGTATTCATAATAATTTATGAAAGATAGATAATATTAATGAAATACACCCATTAGAGAGATGGTAGGTCGTGCGTATGTAGCAATGATATTTCCATTTTGATAGTATATTGAATGAATGACATAGAAATGATATATTATCATTAGTTTATTATTTTATATATCATATTACCAGTAATAAAATCATTATTACCTTAAATGATAAGATTTAATTCAATCACATCGCTATAGGAGGCTCTAGATTGCGATACACCTAATTTATATAATCATATTTCCAAAAAATAGAAAGCATGAATATATGTGTTTCATGTTGAAAAACGTATAATAATGCCTTAAATATCATATACAAACAATATATAAATATATATATCCAAATGTGGGAGGTAGTAATGGAAAAAATGAATGACCTCAGTTTATGAGACAATTGCCTACTGTACACACGATGGCTAATTTTGTAACCCATTTCATGAATATGGATATTTTTGTTGGTAAATAACATTTAATTACAAACATATAAGTTAATTTTTAATATATATTTAATTATATTTTTAAGGTTTAATAAAATTTTAAATAGTTTAATGTTGAAAAAAATCAAAACTGATGTTGATGACCATTTCTGAATCTTTGAGTATCCCCTATAAGATTGCACCAAAATCCTTTCTAGGATATATTTATATCAAAAAATAATCATATAGTATTATTGGATGTAATTTGAAAGTGTTTTTTGAATTTATTGGAAAATTATATTTATGGCGTGTAGAGGAGAGGATAAGGTGTGGCATTTTATAACTTAGGTGAGTGGTACACTAGATTGTTATTGAAAAAATGAATTCCATCTATAATTTTTTCTTGTTATACAGATCCAATAATTTATCATATTAAATAAAATAAGTAAGAATTTATAAATTTCACAATAGTACTTGTTTTGGAATGTTTTGGGAAATTTTTAATGCTAAGCCTATAGTTTATCAACTAGGGAAAACTCTTTTCTACCTTTACCACGGTAACTAATATTTAATTTTTTACCTTTAATTTTGTTCAATAATTATTTTGAACATATAAAGGAATATAAATTATGATGATTCCAAATATTTAATAAATTTTTCCAATATTCATTCATAGATTGGGAAAATCTTAATTTTAAATTAATCATGCAGAGATGATGAGAATGCATGATTTTGAAGAGAAAATGATGAAAAAATAGAATTTGTTATGTCAAAATTCAATATTAAATTGATTCCAATGATGAAATTTGAATTAATGGATACAAAAATCTATTAAATTTACATTATAGTAAATTTAAAATTCCATTAAAATTCAAATATAAATAAAATGAAAGTGTTGTATTAAATTAAAATTCATAATTTTTCACAATTCATTAAAAATTTCATTTTATTAAAACTAAAAAAATTAAATTTTATATTATTATGAAACTAAAATTTTATAATTTAATTTAATTTTTTAAAAACAAATTGTAACTTTGTAAAAAAATTTAAAACCAAAGCTGCATATGCAATGGAATAGTGGGTTTTCAAGAAGTGAAATATTTCAAGCACAAGAGAATGTATATAATATTTATGTCCAACAAAAGTCAATTTATGAAAATAAACTATTACTTATTGATATATCATATAAAAAATTCATATAAAAAATTCCTCATTATGATTTTTTTTAATTTATTTAAATGGAGAAACATTATGCACATTAAAACTGTTTTTAGATAAATGTCCATTTAAAATCCAAAAAATAGACACTTACTAAAATCCAATATAATTTTGATTTGTAACCAATTTTGAGGACTAAATTTAAATTATCAACACTTTTTAAAATTTAAAACTTATTTTTTAATTTAAATTCCACAATATATTTAAAATAAATGATAATTTTACATAAATCATTAATTTTCACTACTTTTTGGAAAATCAATTTTTTTTTAAAAAATTCTATAAAAGTTGAGAAAAAAGTTAATCAATATAATATGACATTAAAAATTATGGTAAATTTATTAAATAATTTTTTAAAATACATAAAAATTTATAATAATATTTTTCACAAAAATTTATAAAAAACAATTTAGAAGAAATCATTTTCTAAAGAATTTAATTACATTACTATAAATTTATTGATTATTTACTATGAATTTATTTATATATAATTATATTTTTTCTGATATTTTTATGTATATTTCATAAATTAGTTAAAAATACTTATTCCTTCATATATAACTGGTATATTATGATAATATTATTTCATGTCTCACTCAAGCTCAGTGACATGTGTCATTCACACTATCGAATAATCTCATTGAATAGTGTAATGAATGATGAAATTTTTATTAACAAGAAAAAAGATATATAATATTTGAAATTAATTTGATATATATATTTATTCTAAAAAATTCTAAGGTTTTATATTCTACACCTAATAAAATTTAAATTTACTATGAAATTCATCTCATTCCTCAATGGATTAACTTTTTAAAATTTCTTCAATGGAACCCACATTGTAATATTGGATTATAAAATATCAACTTGAAAAAGAGAATGGAATCTATGAAATTCATCTAAAATGACACATATTTGGTTTCCAAATAGGATATATTAAGTGGGAAGTAAAAACATGGAAAAAATAGGGAAACATAACACCCGAATACTAAGGGATAATGATAGGGAACATTGATGATAAGTAAATGGCTGATCTAGATTAGGTTAACAAACAAAAATCTATAAACTAAAGAGGTGTGAAAAAGTTATTTACTTCTATAAAATATGATTACAATAGGTCAATATTTTATTTCAATGTCATTTTATTAATATTTTGGAATGACTTTTCCATCTATAATCAGAATATATGAAAATGTAAAATTTTGATATATTTTTATTTCATATTCCCAATTTCATCATTAGGTTTCTTCACGATCAATTTCTTATTTAGATATTACTCTAAGTGTTGATTATTTTTTCAGTTCTGAATCATTAAATAAAATCCATAAAATAATTATATGTTATTCAATCTATTTATATTCCAAAAAATTTGACACTCATTCTCCCATATAGATATATAATCACATGGTTAAGTAATATTTTAATCTTTAAAACCTCATACATAGTCCAACATAAAACATTACAAAAATATATAACCAAAAAACGAATCAGAAAGTAAAAAATTATAAATATGCTCATTAAAATACTCAAAATAAACATAACATTAACCCCCCTTATATCATAAAATATATCATGATTATCAGATACTAAATATGTCAACACATGCCAGGTGTACTCACTTAAAACTAGGTAATAACCTAAAATACCATAAATGTTCTATTAAAAAATTTTGTATTCATCATTCCATGCGATGAACCAAAAATTATTTAATATATTATATATATCATATAATGTGGTAGACTCTATCAATGATAACATACACCAATATTTTCATAAATAATAAATTAGTTATATTGTTTTAAATACAATAAAATCAATGTTATACAAATTATAAATCTTATTATCCTAATATCATTATCTCAACAAACAACATTCGAATGGTTGTATTTCAATAACATATCCATTAAATCATTTTTCTATTTTGTTAGAATCGTTGATCATATTATTTCTAATCAATAAAGTAAAATTTATATTGATAAATATATATATATTAAAAAATTATTATAACATAATTTGTGATTTTGAAAAGAATAAATGCTTCAATCCCCCAAATTCACTAATTGGAATGGAATAGTCCCTTCCTTGTTCAATATAATGATTAAATGGAATGGTCGTTGAGTTAGGTAATTCTTATTATTCCAAAACATATGCCAGTGAACTACTCAATAACTTGGCCCTCTATGACCTTATTTTAAACAAAGATATCATCTTCCAGTTCATTTCTTATATTCATCTTGGTTGTTCTTCCATGTTTTTTGACATGTCGGATGAATAATCATCTTCACTCGGTGATTATTTACATAAGAACATATGTAGAAGTCCATATGTCACTTATTTAATGTGTTTGTAATATCATCGAAGTTCATTTTTCTAATCATATATCATGATTGATGATAATGAATAATCACAATATCAATCTCTCTCGCCTTTATCTTATTTGGATCCTCACATTCAATGAATTATCTTGCCGATTGAATGTTAAAATGATCCTTTATGGTTCAATATACTCACTAAAACAAAAAATAATAGTATAAAAAATAATATTAGAGATGTGGAACAACATAATAATGAAAAATAACTTATAGGATGTCTAAATACTTAGTAATTATCTCATATATGAAACCATATGTTTAGCCAAGGCCATTTATAATAATTGTCTATTTAAATCCTTCATTATGCTTCATAAAGAGAAAAAAAATTTCTAAATCACATCCCACCCAGGAGTGTTGAATTAGTTATACCACGAGGCCCATTTTCATTCACTATGTGATGATCAAGTCTACCTCAATGTTCCATTTTTGAAATTATTACCACTAGGTACATATATTCCACAACCTAGTCCACATTTAGAATCTTGAATTGTATACAATACCTTTGAATCCAATCTAAATATCCTTAATAATAATTCTTGGAAATTTTCATTTACATTAAATTTTCCATTAAATTATACTTTGAAATTTCTTTAAGGATCTCACTATGCGTTTCTCAACCAAAATTCCAAAGGATAAAAAAACCAATCAACTAATACCATTTGAAGAAACCCATGATTATTATACATGGATTTTATATATTTCTAGAATTATATTAATTAAATTGTAGAAAAAAATTCATAATGACCATAATGGTATATTTAATTTATAATATTTGAATATAATATTCTAATATAGTGAATTTTATTCAATTTTTACCATAATTATATTCCCATTTAGTACACTTTATATAAATACACAACAAAAGCATTAGCTTATAAACTGGGGAAAAGAAACATTAAAAGGGTGAGCATGGATACTCAGTATGGGTATTAAATGGACATGTGTCAGAATAAAATGAACATAATGGTATAAGATGGTGAGTAGAACATTTAAAACCCACATTTTCTATATCAACGATCATAATATTCTGTTAGGAAATAATGATTTGTTCTTCCGAAGACATTAATCGTTAATGAATAATCTAAAGGGAGGAAACATTATTCTCAATTTCCCAAACCAATATATTCATGGTTGGATAAGAAGATAAATATGAAATAATGATAAGATGGTATTACATAAATAATAAAAAATACGGAGAAAAACATACACTATGTGGATGAAATGGTGGAGGAGTCCATACTAATTATGGCCCCCACAGAGAATGATAATAATAATGTTGAAATACTACCTCTCATTAACGCCAATGATGTATAGTTCAGATAGTTAAAAAGTAGGAATGCATTTTGAATAGATTATTTAATCAACAAAAATTAAATGTCGAGGATTTTACCAAAAGGTGGGACAAAATTGTGTATATATTTAATGATATTATTGAGGACGATATGAAACCAATGTTTGGTACTCCACATTATAAATTATATAGGTATGGGGTTTCTAACTGATTTAATCTTAATTTTAATGTATTTATAATATCTTGTTGGATTAGATACATTTTCTGATGGTGTCATGTGATATGAGGGAATTAAAACTGGTTGAGTATCATGCATCAAATTCAATGGAAAACTCAACCTCTCTAACTGATGGTAAACTAGAAAAGTCATAGGAAAAAATAGTAGGAAACACAATAAAAACAGTAGGGAGATCACCACTAATTTAATCTTATTCCAGATGGAAAGAGATCACTAATATCACTTTCCCAACTCCGAATACAAAAGCTCAACTTTGTTCTAAATTGGGTCCCATCCTCCTTGAAATAAAAGACACACACCATGGGTATTTTAAGGCATAACTATAAAATAAAAAAAATAAATCCATGATTTATTGTAAATAATCCAATCTATCGTTAATATGACGTCAATAGATTTCAGGTACAATACCTAATGATTACAAGAAATCTCGATATCTAATAGAGTGAATACACATGTGATACTATCGAGATCCTTCTCTTTCTTCCTACCAAGGGGTGTAGAAATACCCATTCAACTTATTAAAAATATCCATTGGAATATTAAGTTATTTAATGGTACATTTTAAAATAAACAACTGAGATTCATTGGTATCAGAATGAACATTCACTAACGATAATTCTATAGTAATGGTACCTCTCACGGTTGGGGTACTCGTGTATGCTTCATCTGGAGAATCATTCACTACATGAACTATCATAGTTATAGATTTGTATTGATGGAAGCCATTCATAAGTGATGTATATAATTACCTTATAATTTTAGGATGATCTCATGATCCTATTCTACTACATGGTGTTGAAAATATTTTGTAGAATTTATATATATGACCTGAACATCTATATGAGATATAGTTCCTAGGTTCCTCAGTGAAAACCCTATAAGAATGTCCAACATCACCACATTGGTTACAACTAAAAAGACTTCTTCAGGTCACTATCGGAGGGTTGGAATGAATCTTCCTTTTATAAATACTATGAGAATCACCACTCTTCGGTTTTACCTTGAAAGAACACATGCTACCAATAGGATAATACAGAACTCCCGATAACCCAAACATCTCTACCCGATCTATCTCAACCATCATCACACTATCTAGCACAACAACATAAGTGTATAGATTTATTAATAAGACCATAGAATATATATCTCATCAATGTCCCAACTCGAACTGTCGAGCATTAACTATATCATTAGATAAAATCTCAGATGTGAACTACACCAGCTCAACAAAGCTATTTGAATACTCAGTCAGATTTATGTCGCCCTGCTCATGATCAGAAACCTACACTACCTAGGTAAACAATATTAAATCTGTATAGAACTGGATTGTGAGATGAACCATCAAGTAATTCCATAATAAACCCCTCTATTTCTCTGCAATTTTCATCATTTTCCACCATCTTCTTCTTGAACACACTAGCACGAAGCTGAATCACTTCACCTTAATCTTATATGCTGTCTAAAAGAATTCAAATAGACAGTCAATAATTCCCAAAACTTCATCATCTTATTGAGGATCAGTGGTGACCTTGAAAAATGGTGGATCTTGTTGAAGGAACTCTTAAGTGTGAATTCAATGAACATCCCCATAAGGATCCATAACTAGATCCTGAATGGGGAAATGCAGTTGTGCATACCATAGAGAAATAATTGTATGGATGATCACCTCAACAATATTTAGATCTAAAATAAGATTATCTTTATATAGATTAGTAGAATAATATTCATGTACTTTATTTTCAAATCATCTTGTATATATGATCCTACACAACATCAGCAAAAAACTAGGAGGGCCTTAGGTAAATACTCAAAATGTGAAACAAGGGAAATTATTCCAAACATATGAAAATGAAATGATTTTAACTTCACTATATGAAAAGCATAATAGGAAATATACTAGAACTAATCCATAATAAAGCATTCTCTAAAAACCCCTAATGGCTTAAGGATCATTTCCGTGAGAGGTGTATAGGATCTCAATCACAGCTACCTCCTTATTCCTGAAATGATTTCACAAATTTATATATATTTAAAGATAGAATCTCAACATTCTTCCTCAGATCCCATTTTGACATGAACTATACCTGGTACCCTCTAAAATCTATAATGGAGCCGGCCCAAACACTGCCATTAGGGTGTTTTGGATCCCCATGGGTCAGTAACTCGAACCATAAATCATTCAAATTTTGTATGGGAATTATTTTCCACAAAAAATGAGGAAATAAAAGATGACAGACAATATACATATCAAAATAAACACCATTTAAAGTAATATACCAGAATAAACCAAGGCACAAATAAGACCAAAGGATTACATCCCATGTACTAAAATATGGAAAATATCTCAAGGCCTCTAAGGACACAACTCACGACAAATAAGGATCAACATCTGGATAGACCTCCAAGATATCATTTCCCCTTGACCAAACTTGGAAGAAGATAAATTATAAACAACTGAAGGCATAGGTAGGGTGTGATATAAAAAACCAAGTAGGTTCCCACAAAGGATTCCATTTCATATGCCAATAATATATTAATCAAAAGAATGTTATCAATTTTTCAGTAAATAGGACTAGAATTTCAAACCATATTTTAACAAATCATGATATACAGTTCAACTGATGGAAAAGTACTTTAAGAATATTCTTTACATTACATATTTTGAAATATTTCAAAATTAGTGGATTAAATGAATCTATTTATATAAAACAGTTAATAAAAAATTAGAATGGAAATGAAAAGTTGATTAAAAATATTGACATGCATTTATATCTCAAATATAAATAGGAAAACAAAATGTTCATCATCTAAATATGTACAAAATATATAGGCTATAGGACTCTACACTCTCAAAGTGATCATATAAATATGTGTAATCAAACATCCACTAGACACTAGTAAGATAAGACACATCACCATTGTGTAGGGGATGCGACATAATGCATGTATGTTTTAGAACATTGTAATAATGTTGAGTTTGTAAAAAAAATAATTCCCCAAATACGTAATAAATGAATGTTCTTTTACATAATAAATGATGGGAAATATATATTAATAATTATTAAAATAAAATTAACTCACATTCCTCCATTTAAAATACAATTTTACAATTATAAGAAAAATAGATTTTAATAAAAAAAATACTCTTCTTTAATAAGATAAAAATACTGGGTTTCTATCAAAACATTTTATGAAATTTTCACAAGTTATAAACCCACTAAAAACCAATTAAATAAATTTAAATTTAATTTTCATAATTAAATTCAACTAGTTAATTGAAATCATTTCCATAAAATTTAAAAATTAAGTTAAACAATTCAAATTTACAAATTTTTGTAAAACACACAAGAATTTAATAGATTTAGAGGGATTCTAAATTTTCATTCCAAAACCATTTAAAAATCTCAAATTATACATTAATTGGGGTTTATCAAATAAATTGATATAAAGTGTTATTAATTCAATATAGATCATTAATTGAAAAAAATAATGCAATACTAGGTTAATTCAATATGACAATTGGGTTGAAACCACATACTTGAATGTCATCAATGTGAGTGTCACCGATAAACCACACTATTTGGTTCAATATACCTCATCATGAACTTATTATCATAATTGTAAACACAGTAATGGTTGATGTTCGTCAACAGTTCCTAGAACCAATACCATTTATTTTATTTTATAAGGAAATAAAATATCACATGTGATGATAGTTTATCTCTCCTGGATAACTCTAAAATCATGGATTAAAATATTATATCGGATAATATTTTAAATATCTGTGATAATTATAAATTATCATTTAAAATATTACATGAAATAATATTTTACCATTCATGGATAATTTTCGAATTATTTTTTTTGAATATCATATATGATTATATTTTCAATCTCTTGAATAAATATTAAATTGTCATTTATATTTATCACATGCGATGATATTTTATCTTTTCATGATAAATTTAAAATTTTAATTTTAATATATCATTTCAAAAAATCATGTTTTATAAATTACCCTTTAATAAATTGAATAATTATATTCTCATAAAAATTCTATCAAATAATAATTTCCAAATTATTTTTTGATAACTTTTTCCAAAAATTATCCTCTTACAATTTGGTACAATTACCATTTAATACTTTTAGATAATTACTAACTACAATTTGTGTCATTATCATTTGATATTTCAAATCAATTATCACTTTCATAATATTAATAAATAACCCTTCATAATCTTGAAATTATCGTTCTATAAATAAATTAAATTTCCATTGATAATATAGGAAAAAAATTATCTTTGATATTTAAATGTAATTGATATTTGATAATTCATTGCAATTATCATTAGATAATTTTTAACAATTACCTTTAGATAAATTCAATTTTTTTTAATAATATTAATAATTACCCTTTTATAATTAATAAAATTATACCTCAGTTAATTTATCTAGGGAAATTATCCCATAACATACAACATTACTACCAATGTATATGTATGTATGTATGTTTGTATATATGTATATTATAATTTATTTTAAAATTATTTTTTTTTAAAATTCAAAAGAAATTTTATGATCTAATTTATGTTCAAATATTTGATTTTTTAAACAATCATCATTAAATTTTCATTAATTTTGGAATAATAAATAATTATTGAAATAATAATAATAATAAAAATGAATTAAACATGTGAAAAGGGGTACAATTCTATAGGGATGATGAATACCCACACTCCTTCGGAATTATAGTCGATCTAAAGTATGATATGCAATTGACCATGGGAGATCGAGGTCACTAGAACAAAACCCAAAAAACACATAAATTGGTCACAAAATGTTTGGTTATAAGATTCCACCATGTACACATCATTTTTGAAATCCCAAAAACCAATAATTCAAAACCCAGATTTAATACCCGATTCAACCAAAAAATTAATGTGGTGTCATTAATTTCATTTGATTAATGCGTTTTAACATATTAATGAGAAAATTGATTTAAATACAACGATTAAAATTATATCGTCAATAAAAAATGATTTTGGTCAATCATTGGGGAAGAGAATGAATAGTTTTAAATTTTAACAATTAATAATAATAATTATTTAATATATATATTAAATAACATAAAATTAACTATCGACCAAACAAAACTTCCACTACATATAAAATATATACGTTGACTAGGGTAAACCTCCCATTCTGGACACCACGATGATATCATATTTCTGAAATGATGAAATGTTTGAGACATATTAGTGATTTATTGATTAAAATTCAAAATAAATAAGTAATTTTAATAAAAATGGTTTTTATGATTAGAAACCCATCCAAATGTCTGACACATAAATGTGTGATACCCTACCATAGGAAAACACCATATCGTTGACCTATCTGTGGTTTGAGATTTTTCATAGAAGATACCTTTTTAGAGTTATTCAATTAAATAGAATAAAAAGTGTGTATATAATACAATATATTATATATTTTTATCCAGCCTTTATCGATACAATACAGGCCTCAAAATCTATCACTAACATAGTGTCAAACACCAAAAATATTCAATTGAATATTATACGTTTTTAAATTTATTTAAGGCCTTTAAGCATTTATAAATTTTTTTCTAATAAATCATTCTTTCCCACATATGATATTAATAATTTAACACAATAGAGTTTAGAAATAAGTGAAAACAGTAAGTAGATGTTATTCTTTTTAATTTCATGTTCAATTAACTAGTCACCAAATAATTCATTTAATATACATGTGTAGAACAAATATTTTAATAATTTAGTTTATTGTATTCATACCATCCAATATAATGTATATTTTATAACTATCATATTGAATATTAAAATTTTAATTGTGAGCATATTTATTAGACTAGATGTTATGTGTATCATAATATACTCTTAGGGTTGTGTGTAATGCAAGCTAAATTTATTATTCTATAAAATTCATGTGAAAATATATTTTATGTGTAACATATGATAAAAATAGTGTTTTATATAAAGAAAAATATCAAAAAGATTTACTTTATCTGAAAAAATAATATATCAACAACTCAAAGTGGTATATTGTACACCATAATAAAATTATCTCATCACAATTTGATCTTGTTCTCGATAAACATGGGTTTAACATTTAAATATCACTTTGTTGGATACATTAATCATAAAAAAGTGGTAATAAAATATCCTCTTGAAAATAGATAAATGAATGTATGAATTTTATCATAAATAAAACATATTAATATTCCAAATAGGACAACATAGTTGGGATGTAAAATTTTTTACATGGATAAAGTGCATAGATTCCAAAAAAATTTTGGAGAGTGATAGGCTTCATCGATAACAACAATTTTAATGATCATATGAGAATATAAAACCATAAGGCCATAAAAAATGGTTTGAAAACATTTATTGATATCATCATACATATTGGAAGTAGGAAAATATTTTCTTTCATGATTATTTTTCAAAAAATAGTGTAATTATCTAATGAAAATATACAAACTTGATTATATTCCATTTAATGAGAAAAGTATCATCATTTTGTTGTGACATGATAAATATAAACTTCATATATTAGAGTAAGAGATTATTATTTTTTTAATGAGGTACTACTGATTAATAAGGTCCCAATAAGAATGATAGTTCATTTAATAACCAAATTTGTTTTTCATGATCAGTTGAAACAGAAAAATATGAAAAAAAATTGGCACGAAAACAAAAATTTTGGTGGTTTAAAATATTGAATAATGAGGTTTTACCCAATATCATGATCTATAACATTAGGTGGGAATTACTTGAATATTGATTAATACGTAACCCTCCCTCATATATTATCCAGAATCTGAATGAAATTAGAAACTATTTCTATTTCTCTCTGTGTGTAAAAATTTTGTATGATTATAAGAGGCCTTGAAAACAATGAATGGGATATTAAAAATAGTAGTTGATATTTTCATTCTCTTGTAAACAATTATAAATAATGATGTAGTTAATTTGGAATTCCTCTGGTCTAATCCCTCTTTGGATAAAATGTATAAGACCTATTTGAAAATTTTTTATTTAGGCTAAAGAGTGTCACCACTACAAAACAAAGAAGAAAAAATCATGATTATTTAACCTTTAGAATCTTAGATAGTTCCACTGCCCAACATTACACCCATAAAACGTGATCCATATGTATCAAGATTCATAGGAGAGATATGAGGATACCATTGGATTATTCAACCCATTAATAGACTTTCGGATGATTGGTGTGTGTTACCAATAACCAAAAGAAATTCAAGAGACAGAGAATCCATTCATTTCATTTATATGGGGGGTCAAATAAATTAATAAGTACATGGTACTAAATGATAGTGATTTACTTCTTCATGATATACCTTCATGGAATGAATTATTCATCATCTTATAGGTACATCAACATCCCGCTATGAGTATAACCACTCTGAATTTCTTTTCAATGCAACTAATACTAACTATTTGAAACTAAATATTTAAGAAATATTTTTCATCTGAATCCTTTTTTGTGAGATTGGTAAATCATATGAAGGGGGAAAAATTTTAATTTTCATTATCCCTCAATGAAAAACTTAGTTGAGGATACATACTAACGGTCGGTGCAACAATAGCCTCTGGAAATAAGGTTGATACTTATAAAATTTACAATTTCTCCCATAGGTAATTCATCATTCCTAATGCTCCAGAAAGAGTATTTATATTTATCATTTAGTAAATCAACTCCCCCAATTTTTTAGGGCTAGTTTAAGCCTTTATTACTCTTCATAAGTATTTAATATCGGAGACTCCTAAAAAATATCTTAAAATGATGCATATGTCTTCCTTAGTGTTCCACACGATGAGATCCAAAATTTCACATGGATTATTTTTGAGGATTGAAAGAATATATTTCATGGGATTATGTTCTTATTTTCATGATAATCCTATAATTGGGCACCCAATGAATTATTTATTGGTGGAGAAAAAATTATGATGCTCGAAAAAGATTTCGACCCAACCAATGACCAATTTCGTATGACTCCAATATGTTAATATGTGTGGTAGAGTCGTAACACCAAAATATTTTTTTTGAAATATGTGTCCCCTAATCACTCCCATACATGTACATAATGAACATTCCCCAAATCATTCACCACTTAATATCCTCTCGTGATAGCTTCACATTTATGGGCCACATCATGTGAAAAAGGATTCAAAAGTTAATTCCTCTCTTCTTGGTTTCTCTTTATATCTAATTATATGATGCCTACAAATGTTTTCCATTGATATTCACTTAAAAAATATATGATTTTTTCAATTACATGAATTAAACCTATTGGTACATTGACAGAAGAATGAACAATCACTAAAATAGAAGATAAAACGTATTTTATGAGGTGCAATCATCTACGTAAGGATAAAAATAGATTTGTATAGTTCAAGATACAAAATTTGATCCTATGAACCAAACTTTCAATGTGGTACATCCTGATCTAGTGTGTGTAAATCTATGTGAAAAGATATTCCTATTTAATGATATGTATACACATGTAAATATTGTTCTCTTCACTTCCAGATCTTATAGTCATTAATGACTTCAAGTTTTATATACCAATCTTCTCATGATTCTCAATATGGACACTTCATTTTATATGTACTTCCAAGAATTTGTTAGAAATTCCGATGGATCTATAATTATAATTTACAAAAATTACATGGAAATCCGTGAAAAAAACATCGAAAATTTTATTTGATGGAAGCCTACACCGACGATGAAGAATGAATCTATCCCTGATGATTTTTTTAATGAACATACTAATATAATACTGATATAGGATGAAAACTCTTGGGGATAATGGATCACATTTATTCAAACCTTGTATAAGTTTGAAAAAATTTAAATTTTACACCATTCATGAAATTTAAATCGATTAATAACTAAGACATATAAATAAGAGGACTAAGGACAGGAAACATAGGCCCAAACATATAAGGCCCTTGATAATAATTTTACATTTTAATCAATAGTAGGAATTTTTTTTGCCAAGATTGATCATAAATTATAATCTAGCTAATAGTGGATTGATGTCTCATATCCTTTATTAACACAATCCAATTGTATCTTTGATCAGTCTCCCTTTAGTAACCCAAAGATACTCCTATAAATCATTTGAGGGAGTTTTATGGATAGAATTTGATTGATCATGTTTTCCAATGCCATAAAGGTAAATGTTCACATATTTATTTTCATGTGAATGATATTAGGGATAAAATTGAATTATATGAGGAATTATACCACCAATGAAAAAAATATTTAACTCCATTCACTAGCCCGCTCCTGAACATCTCCTTGGTCACATAGAAGAAACATGTAAAACCATCAGGTCCTTGCACATATTATTAGTTGAGGTATATTAGTACATAATGGAATTACACCTCATTAGGAATAAATTAGAAGGGTTTTTTGTTATGTTCTGAAACCATTCACTATATAAAAAAGAAAATTTATTCATGAACTCTCTCATACCCTTCGGGGATTCATGAATTGATGACTTCATGAAGAGAATTGACATACAGTTCTTTTATTCCACCCAGCTCATATTTATAATTAGATTATGTACCATAATCATATAGAGTATTATGATTATTGATCATAAATATTTTTAACTCATTCTTGAAAATATGTAGTATTTTGGTCTTTTTCATGAAACCATTTAGATCTAGACTGGTCACAAACCCAAAACTCATGCTTCAAGATCAATTAAAACAATATTTTCTTATTGTGATAAAGATCCCTGAACAACACCTCATCCCATCCATTCTCTAGACCAAATTACATCTGTTCAATATCTACTATAATCCCATATATGTTGTAAAAATGTGGAGGTTTTTTGTTTATCCACGATTAAAGATCACCTATTAAGAGTCCTAATTTTTTAATACTAATACAAGTAATTCCCTCAAAATATTTAGTCCATAATTTCCTTACAATACCATCATGTCACTGAACTATATTCAATTATTAGAAAAATTAGACATGGTAACCATAGACTCTTCTAGGAGAAATATTAATATGAATTGGGGAAGTATTTCAAAATGATTGAAAATTAATTGTTTTTATGTGGTATACAAAGGAGGTGACTTCATTATGGATGGTGAAAAACCAATCTAGGAAAATATTGGTCCATCAATTATTTATTTATTATTCCACTAGAAAAATTACTCCACCTCCTACCCCAAATCTAGAAGGCCATTTCATGATATGAATAAAAAAAATTATCCACTTTCCTTTCGAGGAAAACATCTACATACCTACATTTCTAAAGGATCTGTTAAGATGTTAAATTTTTCCCAGAAAATTCATTTTGTGTCCCTTAGTTTGAAAGATCCAATATCACACTATATATATTATCATTAATTATCATCATATTCGGAACTAACGAAGCATATAAACAAACAATGATCTATGGCGACCACTATTATAGTGACAAACACTTTGGAGTCCACTACCATTTCTATTGAGATATTGGATTTCAATAAGATCCATATATGATGATTTTGTGCTTCAGCATGTAAACAGTTACACACTATTAATTTGGATTAAAAAATCCACCATTTCATAAGGTGGTTTCTTTGGTTCTGGCACTACTACATGTAAAGTGTTATTGGGGAGAAGTTCCAAAGAAATGTAGTGTTTTTAACATTAGTACCCATGTCTTGATAATTAAATATGAATAATGCGATAATTGAAAGAATATATTCATGGATTTATCATAAGGAAACACTTATCATTTTATATATGTAGATAATTGGGAAGCAAAGATCATGGATTCCTATTTTCTGAGAACGCCACTTAGAAGAGGTGAAGAAATAAACAATGAAGATTTAATCCCTTATAATGAAATGGAAAATGAAATGTAAGAGTTTATTAGAATGTAGTGGATAAGATGGGAAAACAACATCATAGTGAAGAATATATTCTTAAATATGATGAGGAGAAATCAGTTTCTTCCCTTCCTAGAGGGTAAATTATGATTTAATCCTTGAACTATATTCTGACCATTAGATCCAAAAGGAAACTTTTATGGATCATAAACACCATATCCAAAATAGATTATTCTAAGGAAAATATTTGTGGAATTAGAGGATTACTAAAATAAGGCCATGAGTGAGGAGGAAAATAAGTCTCAATAGAATGTCCAACCTTGACTAACTCCTCCCGACCTAGAAAAAATCAGAGGATTAGTATAACATCCCCAAGATTTAATCAATGGATAGGATATGAGAGAAAAAATAACAAGAAGTTGAAAAAGCATGACTAATAATTCTACAAAACGAATGGATAGTGATCGTAGAGGCATAATATTATATATTATTGGGAGTGAGAAGGGTGCACAATATTCTACCACTATGCTAATGGCTTACCAACATATAGAGAATCTGTTAAGGGAGTTTTTTATATAGATCAATTTTAACATAGATATAAGACGATGAAACATTATAGTGATCGAGGGATTTATCATCCTTATAGATAAAAAAGCCAATGTAATCCCAAATCTCACATATAACACCACGATTGACGAAATTAAGGGAAGTGTTGGGGAGGATAATCCAAACCGACTCATGGGGAGAATCAATGCCCTGACAGACATCCATTAACCATCCAAATAAGTCGAGTATCCACCCTTAATCTAATATATATTTATTTTCCCAAGATAGAAATAAATCCTCATGACTTGCTAGAACAATAAAATATTTATGTTCAGATTAGAGACCCTAGGAAATGTTGATATATATCATGAATCCATGATGTTATGTAATAGGGGGATGGTGTCTTATTAGAACCAAACCTCAATAAAAAGGTCCATATATAGATATATAAAGATTCCTCAAATAAATTTTTATGTAATTCAAGAATTACTAATTCACATTCAAAACCAATACAAAACTCATATTAAAAATGACAAGAAAATGAGCAGGGGAGGTGAGAGAGGTTTAGTCTGATGAAGCAGTAGATCTTTAATGGATAGATTATTATCAACCTATTTAATGGGTCAATGAGAAATAGAAACCATTGAATATTCTGATCCATACTCTATTAAATTAGATATTATGGGCGACCATGATGATATATTCAAGATAGTGAGTAGTTTTGAAGGGATGGATGGATCCATCAAATTTTCCACTATGAAGGATTACACTAGAGCATGTGGTGAAACCATAACAAAGCCAACGGTCGAAAAAAATTAACATCAGTTATCTGGGGGGCATGTTCGTAGAGTGTAAATGAAGATTCATATTTATGTTTGATGATATTTTTAGATAGATATGTAAATGGTTAATTATTTAGTTCTCATAAAAAAATTATCATAGGTTATGAAAATGTCATATTACAGGGGAATAATAAATTTATCTATAAAACTAGATCCCATTTTCATTTAAACATTTCCATAAATGGTTAAAATTATAACCCATTATAAATGTAAAATTTTTAAATAAGGATAATAAAATTAAAAATAACAACACAACCATAATTCCCAAACAATGTAGTATCTATTTGTGTCACATAACAAATAGCTCTATACATTGATCACTTAGTCTCGTGAAAATTTTCAAAATCATGAATTACCAAAAATCCTTAAGGGAAACATATATCATTCCAATATTTTTTAAATAAAATTTATAATTAGAATAATAGTATATTAAATATATAAACTAAATAAAGATATGTTCTAAAACCCATCAATTAAAACATGAAACAAATTTCCATGAAATCATTATTTAGTTAAAATGAAATAAATACTATCCAATTTACAATATCCATATTAATAATCACTTTATCTAAAATAATTATTTCCTCATCATAATGAACATAATAATGAGTTTATTACCATAAATAAAATATCACCATTCCATTAATCACTATTTATATATCATTACCATTTAACATTCTCTTTCAATGTATTAATACAAAACTACTTTGGAAGAACCCATTGAGGATTCATTATTTTAATAAACAAAATACAACAGTTATAAATCTATTTCATTGAATCAAAATGCATAAAACCGTCATTTATTCCACTTTTTTAAGACAAAATTAACTAGGATTCATCATGTTATTCTGTAACACACATTTACTTTCATATTTAATTTAATGTGTCCTCATAAACATATATATAACTACTACTCAAACAAACATGATTCACCTCTTTCAGATATTTCCTCCAAATACATTGATTTTCATAACTACCAAAAATTAGATATTTGAATCTTTAAACCATTTATGTTATATTAGGGGACCATTAATCACATACATTCTATTAACCTAAAATTTCATTTTTCCTCTAAAATTACATTCTTTGTGTCCATATTATCCAAACTTAGACCATATTCCAATTCTGTTAATACATTCACATATATTATTCATCCCATATTCTATACATATTAGATGTATAATCATCTGATATCCATGGAATACACCACTAAAAATATTAATAAACTCTATCATTCTATTATTTTGTGAGTCTATGATCTAGCTATGGTTCATGTTGTTAACCACATATTATGATAAATAATAATGTAAAATCACAATATCTTTCACATAAATCATTATACCATTTGTTCCTAATCACCATATATTCGATCCCATTCAACATTAATGCATTTCCTTCTAATTCCTTTCCTTGAATAAAAAATTAATATTTTGATTGAAAATATTCATAGAGGGAAACATTAAAATCATAACAAATCACTTATAGGTAATTTAAATCATGACCCCTTCTTTTTAATCTATCTAACCTTTGAATTAACCAAATTAATTCATGTTTATTGTTAAAACACCTCTTGATGATTCATAAAGAGTTTGTGAGTTTCTAATAAATATCCCATATCATTGTAAAACTAGATATTTTTTAAGGAATATTTTCATATATTCAGTGATGATCAATTCCATTTCATTGTACCCTTTTAAATGGTATTAACCCTTATTACCTCTATCCCAGAGCTGCATCTAATGAAATTTCATAAAATCCACTCACTATATCTGTTACCAAAATTCTATGACATTTTATAAAACACTAAATCATCATTATAATTTTCCAATGATCTATCCAAAGATATTTCCTTTGATATAGCATTAAGGTCATCTCAAATTTTTTCTCAAACTTGTTTCCCAAGGTTAAGAAAAAAAATTCACTAATACTAATTTTAAATATCCAAAATTATCATACACTATTATAACATATTTTAGATTAATATTCACAATATTTTTTTAACATAAAAATGAGCCTCACAATTTTTTATTCCATTTTAATAATTTTTAAAAAATCATTATAGTTAGTAAAAACCCATTAATGTTTCCCAAAATGAACATCAAATTTAATATTATTTATAGAAATACCATTAAAACCCATTAATTAATGGCATGGGAAGGAATCTTGATAAAGGGTTATATCAAATTCTATGTATGAGTATGTATGTGAGATATCAATATGACATGTGCTTATGTGTATGATAAGAAAATAATTAAATATGAAAACCATACCCCACATACCATATATCATAAACGCGAGTCCTGGAATAAATTATGGTTGTTCAAAAGACATTAATTATTATGTTATCAAAGAACATGAGACATGAGAGTGTAACATTGGAATAATACATAGATTTGTGTCATAAAAAAAATAATAATAATTTCCATAGTATTCAAGGGTAATTAAAAATACTATCACAGTGGAATACTTTCACTCCCAAAACTATCATAGTAATCACAGTTCAGTCCCATGGATTTCATATTTGACCAAGCACTTTACTGAACTGGATACTCTCACCATTCCAATCATGTTTATCTCAGGATATATAAATACTTTTCAAATTAGTTGAGGTGTTATTTATATAATATCTATCTTGGTTATCAAGTGACCTCCATCCTTAGTTATATTGTATCTACTATTATATAATGTAAATAATACATATGTCCTCCATATGATCATCATAAATTTTTCATACCATATCCATGAATATAAATTGGTTTAAAAAAATTCAACACAACAAATACCTATGGAAAATGAACATGTTTAATAGCCATTTCATCATTTCATCAAAACATAACCCATAGAATAAGAATAGGGTATCATTTTAATTATATCATCGTATAACACACAAGAGTGAAATGGGAATCATATACATATTGTCAAAATTAGAATAAAACACTCAAAAAAATAATGAGAATGGTGTCTTGGGATCACATCCCAAGTAAATAATTGTCTACCTCAAAGTATTTCAACATATATGTAAACTATTTGTGGAAATATTATTTGGGAAATTTATTTAAGAAGATAGAATTTTGAAATTGAATAATTATTTTTCAAACATTAAAAATATTTAGAAATTATATCATCAAAAAAATATATAAAGTAATCCTCAAAGTAAATAATGTTGGGATATTTTGTTTATGTCTTAAACATTAAAACGATAACACCATTCACTTATTTGGTAAAAATGAAAAAAGCCTTATATGAATAAGACATAAAAATTTATTTCAAAATGGTTTATGAAATGTGAATCATGGTTATTCATTTCATTTATAAATCTTTTGGAAATTGATTAAAATATTTTTCCATATATTGTTTTAGAATTTTTTTGGTGATAAAATTATTTTTCGATTAATGTGGGAAATATAGATGATTTTTTAAATAAAAGTTTTGTTTACTTTTGTGAAAAAAATAATATAAAATGAAGGGAAAAAAATATTCTTAGGAAACAACCAACATGAATAAATATACATTATTTACATGATAGTTTCATAATAATATTACATTATTAAAAACTAATCATAGCCAATCATGAAAAGCAATGACATTATAACCAAAAACACTTTCTAATTTACTATATATGAATCATATTAACAATGAAAGAATAAAATTAAATGAAATTAAGAAAATAATTTATATAAGTAGATTCATGAAATAACATGTTTTATGGGAATTATATACACCTCAGATAAGAATATATGTGAAAAATATCACTTACGTGCTCAATAAGCCAATTTGTGATTGAATGCTATTTTACCTTTTGATAATTTTGATTTGTAAAAACCATTGAAGATAGATACTAAATTGGATATCTAAATACCAATAAATATAATGAGAATAATCATAAAATATATTTATGGGTAGTAAATAATGCTGATAAATGAAATTGGTTTTGAATATCGCATGTGTCTCAAGGAAGTAAAAGCTGAGATAATAATATCTAACCTTATGTCCAGATATCCTCTACACACATTCAAAACTATTTGATAATAAATAAAATTTTATTATATATTTTTTTATAATACCATTGTCAAATTTATAAATTCAAATATTATTTACATATGATATTTTCTTACGTATTTTTAGTAATTCATTGCTAAAATCCAGTTTGAGGTAATAATTTTTTTATTTGTCATTTATTTTTTGATTTGTTATTTTAGGTCCCATTAATTATATCATGGTTAAATAATATACATAATCAAAATATATGTATTTTTAGAATAAATATTCTGAATAATGTTACTTATATTAATCCATAAAAGATATATATGTGAAATGAAATATCCCCTTCATGGAGACAGTTGCCCATATATTGATGAGAATTATATTTTAATTCTCATGATGGATTGATAGAATGATAGTTGAATAATATATTAACTATTAATGACAATTTTTATATCATATTTGTATCACATTTTTTTATTTAAACATATCATTATTATATTTCAGTTAATGCATTTTTGAATAAAAAATCACATCGCTTCATGAGGTAATAGACTTCAATACACACGAGGGTCATTATAAAGTTCAAATTAATATAAAATTATGGAAGTATATGTGAAATAATAATTATAAAAGTTTAAATTTTTTATCAATATCATTAAAATTAATTTTTTTACCCTTACTACCATCCATGTAGAATAGATATATAAATCTTATCACTTCAGTTCATGAGGCGGTAGTCCGTTGTATAGATGAGATGAAATATTTTATTTCAAATGGGTTTGTAGGTATGAATGGATTTGTGGAATTATAATACTATAGGAATAATAATTGAAAAAATTTCATATATAAATGTCAAACCCATCATTATATCCATCCATGAGAGGTGGTGATATAAAATGAATTGTTAAAGTTTGTGAGGCATTAGATCATCGTTCACACGAATCATGATTTTATATCCCATTTGATGGAAGATTTGATTTATTTAGGTTATTAAAGAAACATAATAATATCTATGTTTATTGAATCATTGGATGATATTATATCATCATTCTTTAAAAATAATTGATGTAAGTGGAGGAAAAAATAAAAAAATATCGTCAGTAAGAGATGTTACGTATTCTTCGAATAAATTATTTTGGTTTGCATAAAATGGATTCATAGAATAGTATTATAAAAAATATAGGGATACTTTTAAGAGTGGATGTAAGTAATTATGTTATTTTCGTATTTCATTGATGAATTAATTTGTTCTTGATGTGTTATTGGAGCTGAAATGGGGTGGTACACATGTAATTTTCCAAAAGAAAAAAGTGTGCTCTAATTTTTCATTGAAATAGTCTTCAAAATGGTCCATTCACGAAAGTTTGATATTATATAGTAGAAAAATTGAATTAAAATGGGTTTTGTATTATTTTAGTTTATTTATTACCCATATAAATCTGTTTAACACATCACGAACCCATATTTTCATAAATTGTGGTAATTAATTTTTAATGTTCTTACTATTCATTATGGTAAAAAATTTGTTCGAACTTATTAGAAATGATAAATAACTATCATTTATAATATGGAATTTATTTTATCATTTTTCATAAATATATTTGATATATTAAAAATAAAATTTTTTCTCATAGACAAAATGAGGATGTTTTTTTCTAAAAATAAATGATTCAAATAAATAAAATTTTATCTAATAAAATAAATATTAATTTGATTCCAATGATATAAATTGGAATAATTGATAAATGAATGATGTTATTTAAGTTATAAAACAAAATTAGATTTATTTGGATATTATTAAATGCTTTGTATGAAATTAAAATTATAAAATAAACAAATATTTTTACTATTATTTGAAATGTTTTTTGTTCTGTAGAAAATATCAAAAAGTCACTTGATAACAATATCTAAATGGTGATTTAAAAAATTAATTTTATTTTTTATTTAAAATGTCCTAAATTTATAAAAAAATAATTTAAAAATAAGACTACTAAAGGATAAATAAATTTCTAGAAAAAATTGTTTTATTGTTAAAAGTTGGATCATTCCTCACCAAATATCTAGAAAACACAAATTATGATTTTTAAATTTTTTATTTAATATGTAATAAAATATTTCTCTTAAAATTATTTAAGAAATCTGTTTTTTAAATTTATTGGAGAAAATTGTGTTTTGTTTAAAAAATAGGCTTTAGGAACAAATATTTCTATTATTTTCAAATAGTATTTATTTTCATTTTTAATTATTTGGTCACAAAGGAATTTATTTCATATTTAGTTATAGGCTGTAAATTTACATCATTTAGTGAATTATAATCATACACACCATTACAATGTCTTGGTGATAAATATCATAATAGATTACATTATATGAATTATATGTCACAATTTGTATAAAATAGGTGCACTTTAAATCAAAATCTATAATCAATGATGTGTGTAGTACAATATAAATTAAATACATTGTTTAAAATATGATAAAATTAGTTTTTATTATAATAATTTAATGGTTCGGACCCACCTTGTCTATTAATTTTCAATATTCTAAGTGTTGGGGACTCCTAGAAACCATAGGTGAGTCCTAAGGATGTCGGTGTTAGTGGCAACATGTCTGCGTGGTTTCACAAATTGGTGCCACCGATAGGTCTCACCGATTGGTTCCGCCCATCTGTCTCACCAATCGGTTCCACCCATCGGTTCGACCAATCAGTTCTACCTATCTGTCCCACCGATTATTGTCTTAATGATTGGTGTCTCACAGATCAGTCCCACAGATCAGAATCACTGATCGAGCACACCGATCAGCGTCACTGATCTCTTTCATTAATCCACTTCACTTATCAGCTTCACCTATCAGTTTGACTAATCAGATTCTCTGACCGGCTTTAGAGATCACCTTCTCGGATCCGCTTCACAGATCAGATTCACTAATCAGCTTCATAGATTCGCTTCACTAAGCATCTTCAACAATCATCTTCATAGACAAGCTTCACTAAACAGCTTCCCAGATCAGCTTCACTGGTCAACATCACATATCAACTTCAATGATCAGCTTCACAGATCTTCATCACTGATGAACTTCACATATCAGCTTTACTGATCACCATCACATATTAGCTCTACATATTAGCCCCACTAATTAGCTTCATAGATCAGCTTTACAGGTTATCTTAATAAACAACATTCATAGACCAATTTTAGTGACATGCTTTACAGATCAGCATCAGAGATCATCTTCACAGATCAGCATCACAGATTAGCTTCACAGATCAGCTTCACAGATCAGCTTCACGGATCAGCATAACTAGTCAACTTCACTTATTATCTTCACCGACCAGCTTCATTGATAAGCTTCACCGACTAGCTTCATCGATAAGCTTCATCGATTAGTTACACAGAAGAACATCACATATCAGCTTCACAGACCAGCTTCACCGATCATCTCCACCAATCAGTCTAACCGATCAATCTCACTGATCGATCTCACTGATTAGTCACACAGATCGGTCTAATGGATCAGTCTCATGGATCAATCTCACCAATTTGTCTACTGTGAATTTTTTCTTATAGTGTTAGCAACGATAGTGGTTGCCTATAAGCTGGTTTTCTATTACATAACCCTTAGCTTGGGATGAGTGATTTATTTACTTATATGTATATTCTTTATTTCTTATGTTTCTGGTTCGAACCCCACCCTTGTTGATCACTTTGTGAAGAAAACCCACAATTCCTGTGGGAGATTGGTTCCCCAACATTCCTATGAGTAGTAGTTTATTATCACTTATTCTACTACCTCTCATAGGTAGGCCGAGTCTCTTCAAGTAGGCTGTGACTGACTAAGGTTTACTATAGCCCAGGAGTCTTCAGGGGGTGTGTTGTGGTGGTTGGCCCAGGTGTGTGTGGGAAGGTTTGTTTCCCATGTTTCTTCGGGATGAGGCCTAGGTGTCTTCAGGCATGTATGTGGTAGTTCTAGCCTATGTGTCTTCAGGTCTGGTAGTAGTTGTTCTAGATGAGGTGTCTTTAGGTGTGATAGTAGTTGTTATGGCCAAGGTGTCTGTGGGTGAGATGCGTGGTTGTGATGGACCATATGGCTATTGTTGGGGGAATTTGTTGGACTGCAGTGGGATCTTTGGGGGAGGTCTGATTTGTAAGATGTCCAAAAAACCAATGGGAAACTAGTGTAGGGTAACCAAATATCGAGGTTCTATTACTATTACTTTACCTAAATTGTGTTATTTTGGGAGTGTACCTTGGTGAGGCTGGGTGGATAGTTTCCTTTCTAGGTTCTTTTATTGGCTATATCTTTCTCATGGGGCATTAAATTGTCTCCCCACTTTTACATGAGGTCTCTTGGTCTTCCCTACTGAGTATACCTATATACACACCCCATGTATTAAAAAAAAATTCAATTCACTTAGAACAGTTTGGAGATTTGGACGGTTAATAATAGCATGGGGTTGCAGTAGTTGATTGGGCTTCATGGTTTCTACTAATTTCATTTAATTTGGCACTTTCCAATGGAGTTCCCTTGTGTTTTTTAACAATTTACCTTGAACATGCATGTGAGAATGGATTTTTGGCTTAACACTTACTTTTAGTTTTGGAGTTGTTTCAGTTTTACCATCTTCTCTCACAATCATTTTTCTATAAAAAGGGTAATGCCTTCAATATTACATTTGATTCTATAACCTTGGTGATAGTCTCCACTCCAGGGCCTATTAAATGTGGGACTCGGGGGGGGGGGGGGGGGGGGGTTATTATCTCACCTTCAACTTGAAGAAGGAAGGGTCTGACAGTTTTTTGTCCCTTCCCTCATCATTGTGTAGTCGGGTCATAAAAGAATGGTATTAGAAGAGATGTTTGAATGATATGAGGGACTTGAAGTTTAGTCATAGAGAGGATTGTATGGGATGGTAGGGAAACAATGTTAAGAAATTATGATGCATTAAATAGGTCATGTAATACCGGCTAGGTTACATGATATTATCCCCCATATGATCAGATTCATGGACTCTAGGATTACCGAATAACCCATGAAGGATACACTAATTGTAGTGTAGAGACACCAGGAAAGGTAAATACATCATAATGACTTGTGTTCATATGTGTCTTTGATGTTTTGGGAATTTAAAATAAATAACTAGTTTAAGAAAAATATAAAAGGAATCTTCTACAACACTCGGTCTTAAACATTCCTTGTTTTCCTTAAATCTAGGGAACTCAGACGACGCCCATGATTCGTGCAGGAGATTGAGGCCTAGAAGGCTGATATGGTCAATCAATAGAGGATTGGATAAGTGGAAGAAGATGAAAAGTGGTATAATACTTTATGTTTCTTCCAGTGGCAGACCCTCGAGAAGTACGAGTGTTGTGATTCTGACCTGTAGACAGAGGGCTTACATGAGAAGATAGAGATCACTTTTACCTTGATCTGTGCTCCAGGAGAGTAACGGGTTGTTTTGGAAGTCAGTCTGATTAGGAGAGCGATGCTTTAGTGGTGGAAACTCTACATCAAATAGAGGATGGAGACTGAGGTTTTGTGGACTGCTTTCATGTTGGTGTTCCAAGAGGAAACCCTTCCTTCCACAATGAAGGCTAAAAAGAGACAAGAGCCACTCTTTCACCATTAAGGTATTATAATGGTGATGGAGTTGGGGATCATGTTTATAAGTCCCATCCTTGAACATTACTTAATCTTGAGTTGCTTCAATAATACACATTGAGGATCTTTTCGGGTTTAGAGTTTTAGAGAATTAGATCATAAAACATGCATTACATTCCACATTTAAACAAAGTGGTTACATAAAAGATTGTACTCATCTTTCCTATAAACGGAAACATATTTAAAATAAAACATGGATTCATTATTGACACTTCATTGACACTATCATCACATCATGTACCTTTCCCTTGACCTGTGAAAAACATTTCAAAAACATGGGAGGAGCATAAAAAGCTCAGTAAGGGGTATAAAATATGGAAGGGAAACATGAGTACATGTATACGTAAGAATCAATGAAATCATACATTACTCATAAAACATAAGCACTTTAACGTACCTCATCAAATCATGAATAAAACATTGAAATCATAAGACATAAACGTAACTTGAGATATTCATAACATTCTTACGTAGGGAGTAACCCTCTTGGTTACGTTTGGAATACCCATCATAGTATATTCCCTAAAATCTCTTCAGAGAAACCTTAATGTTTAACTCCTTCACGTTACCCAATGCATTGGAGAGCTATATCGGGCTCACCCGCCCTTAGTTTATCACGGAACCACCCGTCTTCATAATAATGCCCAAGAAGCATAACATAATCGTTTTACGTAAAACATGCATAAAGGAAACATAAAATTTTCACATTTCAATCACAAGATATCTATACAAAACATTGATATAATAAAAACATTATGAAAACCATTTTCAATACCAAAATAAAAGAAAATTAATACATGGTATCTATTTTTCATTTAAAAAAAAGTTAGGTTATGGCTTGTAGAGGAAGCTGAAACTAAAATAATGGTCACGGCGGTGGAGAATTCATTGTCGCCGCATACATACGACAAAAAAACATTCCTTATGTCGTTTAGTAAAATGATTCGTATAAAAAAAGATTCCTTTTGAATAAGCGTAAAAGTCAAATGGGTTTATACACCGTATAAAAGAAAGTTGTGTATAAAACCAAATATGCCTCAATGAATGGAGATTGAGAGGAATTCCCTTACAAAGATCATTTTTAAATAAAATATTTTCACTATATGTACACATAAAGAAAGTATAAATACAATATATGACATAATAATATCATGACATAATTTTAAAATAGGAGATTAACCCAAAGAATAGAAATTGGGTTAAGAAGTTCCCTTACCTCGTGTCCGACTTGACTCGATCATTATTTAACGTCCTGAATAATAAAATTGAGTTAATTTATACATGATTAAGAACCTTTTTATAGTCCATTATTCCTTTTATATCACTTATTACCATGACATGAATACTATGTAATTATTTATGTTAATAACGGTCGTTTTTACGATCATTGGTACTTGAGTCAAAATAAACTCTTTATAATTACAAGTTGTTCATGTATCCATTATATCCGGAGTTATACTCATGATGTAGATATCATATATATCATATATATCCATTATATACATGCATTTATAATATTACATAACATTTAGAGGTAAGAAATGAAATGCATCGTTCATGGAGACGGTAAGCCGTACGTACGCATGAACGCTACATTCATTTCTATGTCATATTAATGGAATTAAAACTAAATGAGAGATATGTATATTTTAATTCTAGAATTATATTCATCATTTATATGTAACATACATCATATATATCCATTATATATATGTACTTATAACAGTACATTACATTTGGGGATAAGAAATGAAATGCACCGTTCATGGAGACGGTAAGCCGTACGTACGTATGAACGCTACTTTCATTTCTATATCATAATTTAATGGAATGAAATAATAATTATATAAAGGTATATTATAATTACAGTATAATATCATATATAATATCATTAAATATATCCTTTATACGTACCACATATGGTATTAACGAATCAAATCACTTTGAGGGGGAGGTAGTCCGCACTTCCTAAAATGAAGATATCTCGTTTACCCATAATGGAAACCATAAAGCTATTCCATAAATGAAAAATACATAATCTTAAGTAAAACATAAACATATTATATATCATATATAAATATAGTGACCTCTTAATGGTCACCTTTAAAGGTGTTAAAAGAATATTGAACAATCATCGTTTCGTGAGGTAGTAATTCGCCATCCACAGAAACAGTATGTTCTTTAACCATTAGATGAATGTGTGTGTAAGTGTAGCTAAAATAATTCTTATAAAAACATCCAAGTATATTGAAGATAATGGGGTTTTTAAAAATGAAAGGAAAAAAAAGTTTAGGGGGTTGGAGAAGCAAAATAAAACAAAAGAACACTAGGGAAGACTTTACCTTTAAATCGGGAAACTCTTTTTGATTTGAGCTCAAAAGCTTCCTTGAAAAGACATCTTCCCAATGTGAGGCTTCTAGGAGTAATATAGGGATGTGGAGAGACTAAATGGGCAGGGGTTGGCCGAGACAAAGTCTTTAGAGGTGTGGGTATGGTGGTAGAGGTGGGGGCCTTTTATAAGAGGAGAGGAGGGGCACTCATGGAAAGTTATAAAAGGTTACATTATTATAAAATGAGTTTCTATTTTTAAAGGACCCAAAATTATATATTTCTAGGATAAGTTGATAAGATTTAGAAATCCACACATACAATAGGTTTTTCACAAGTGTATGTCTTATATTTTACATTATCTTATCATTTTATTTAAATCGTTAAATAATGAGGTAATTGCAGTATCATCATGGTGTCATAAAGAATTTAATTTATTTAATGTCTAAAAATTATAAAAAAAAATTCATGATGTAGGAAATATTATCATATTTCTAATGAATATTTATAGTAAAAAATATGACTTGTAAAGCCGCATTTAAAAATCGTTTTAGTAAAACAACACATGTTTGTGACATTTTTATTTTAACATTAACGAAAAAGTTATTAATGTCGTTTTCCTAAAAAGGTGGCTCCATGGGGTCCCCAAGTTGACCCATGGATTTTCTTGGTCGGAAAAGACACATCCAATAAGGGTAGTACATGTGTCTAGGTCATTTCATATTATTAAAACATTATTTTTACCTTAAATTACACTAATTACCTCTAATCGTGATTAAAAACTTAAAAGTTACTATTCACCAAAAAAAATTATTTTAATCCCATTGAACCAAATTTTACTTCCTAATGACAACCATGAATTTTTTATTTTTTAAATTCAAAACACATAGGTTGTAAAATTTCATTAAAACAAAAAATCAGTTTTTAAGTACCACTTAGGGGTTTCACTATTCCTCAAAAAATGAAGTTTTTCTGAAAAATACCAAAACATCACCCAAAGCTATATTTGATATTCCGAATTCAAAAATGATTTCTATTTCACAAAATTCAAATCATATAAGTTACATTAATTAATTTAATAATTAATTCCCTCTGTCAGAACAAATAGCGTGATTTTATGAAACAATATATATCAAAAGATTGACACTAGTTTAAGTGAAATTTCAATGTGAAATTAATTCCAACGACCACTATTGGATAAAATGGTAAAAATATTTTCCAATTTAAATTTAAAACCAATTCAAAATATAATCTAATCATGTAAATAAATTATATTAAAAAGGGGGTTTGAATTAAAATACAACATTTTTCACTATTCATTAAAAAATGAACTTTATCGGAAAAATACCAAAAATTTACACAATGTAGATTTTGATGTCCCGATTCTAAAGAAGAATTTTATTTGGTCCAATAGAATGTATAAGAGTGACCAAAACTATATTTAATTATGGTTCACCATCAAAATGTGGTAAGTGGACCTTTAGTGAAAATTAGAGTATATATGCCTAAAATTGAATTATTTTCGTATTTTAAGCCTTTATCCTTTATTGGATAAATGTAAAAACATTTAATAAACATATATAACCATATTTTAGTTATTTATATTCATTCCCGCAAATATAATGTCTGCGTGTTAACTACCATTTATAATAATATTATTTTATTACTAGTGTGCAACGTAAGATTTCAAAGAAACTCTTTGTTGCGTATCGGGTACACTATCGATCATAGAATCCCCTTTAAAGTAAAATTAATATTTAATTCGTAAATATTAATAAATATGAAAATGAATTATTTTTTATTTACCTGGGATGTTACATCCTTCCCCCCTTTTGGGAATTGCATCCTCGCAATTTTATTCACTTATCAAAATAAGTGGGGGTATTTATCTCTCATAGAATATTCAGATTCCCACGTTACCTCTTCAACCATATGGTTTTTCCACAAAACCTTTACCTGGGGAATTACCTTATTCTGCAAAACTTTCTCTCTATGGTCAAGAATTTGGACTGGTTGTTCTTTATAAGAGAAATTATCTTCCAACTGAACTACCTCTGGGCTTAAAACATGAGATGGATCTGACATATACATTCTCAACATCGAAAAATGAAAAACATTGTGTACCTGAGATAGACTGGGAGGTAAAGCCACTCGGTAAGCAACTGATCCAACACTCTCTAGAATTTCATATGTTCCAATGAACCTTGGACCTAGCATTCCTTTCTTACAAAATCGCATTACACTTTTCCATGGAGAAACATTGAGAAAAACATGATCACTACCTCGAAAGATAGATCCTTCCTCCTGTTGTCTGCATAACTTTTCTGTCTGCTCTGAGCTGTTCTCATGTGTTTCTGAATCAACTGAAAATTTTCTGCCATCTCTTCTACCACTTCTGGTCCCATCAGCTTCCTTTCACCCTCTTCATCCCAAAAAGCTGGAGCTCGACCCCGCTTCCCATATAATTCCTCAAACGGTGCCATCTGTATAATGGAATGAAATCTGTTATTATATAAAAATTCAACCAAAGAAAGATGATGGTCCCAACTTCCCTAATAATCCATCGAACAAGCACGTAGAATATCCTCCAAAGTCTGAATTGTTTGTTCTGACTTCCCATCTGATTGAGGATGAAAAGATGTACTAAAATTTAATTCCATACCCAACGACTTCTGAAGGACTTTCCAAAAGTTAGAAGTGAACCTAGGATCACAATTAGATACAATGGATCGGGGAACTCCATGCAACCTGACTATCTCTTTAAGATACAATCAAGAAAGTTTATCCCGGGAAAAAGTATCTCGCATAGCAAGGAAATGAGAAGATTTAGTCAAGAAATCAACAATAACCCAGATTGCATTATTACCTCGAGATGTCTTCAGTAATCCCACAACAAATTCTATGGATATATTTTCCCATATCCACTCTGGCACTGGTAAAGGATGAATCATCCCTTTCGGTAACTGCCACTCTTCTTTAACCTGCTGACAAGTCAAACACTTCACAGTAAAATCCACAATATCTCTTTTCATTCTATCCCACCAGTAATACTCCCGCAGATCTCTGTACATCTTAGTACTGCCAGGATAAACTAAAAATGGAGAACTATGAGCTTCATATAATAACTCTCACTTCAACTGTGAATCACAAAGAATACACAATCTCTTCACAAATCTCAAAACACAATCATTATCAATGTTGAATTTAGGAAACATACCCTTCTGAACCAACACTACCATTTTATGCAACTCACTGTCTTGCTTCTATGCTTGCTTGATTCTATCTCATAAAGAAGATTTCACTGATACCTGAAACAAAATAGAAGCAAATCCTGCACCAACAACTTTTATGACAAAGTTCATGAAATCCTTGACCAAAGGATCATGTTCCAAACGCAATATTGTTAATGAAGCATTACTTTTTTGACTCAAAGCATCATCCAATTTATTTTCTTTTCCCAAATGGTAATTAATTGTACAATTATAATCCATGATTAATTCTAGCCATCTCCTCTGTCTCATGTTAAACTTTTTCTGAGTGAATATATACTTTAATGTTTTGTGATTGGTATATATTTCACGCTTTACTGCATACAAATGATGCCTCCAAAATTTTAAAGCGAAAACAACTTCGGCTAATTCCAAATCATGTGTAGGGTAATTTACTTCATATGTTTTCAACTAACGTGAAGAATATGAAATTACCTGATAATTCTGCATAAGGAAACAACAAATTCCCTTCAACGAAGAATCACTGTATATAACAAACTCACCATTCCTTGAAGGAAGTTCCAAAACTAGAGGATTCACCAATCTTTTTTTCAACTCCTGAAAACAATCATCACATTCTTTTGTCCAGATAAACTTAACACCCTTCCAAGTTAGCTTAGTCATTGGACTAGATAACCGTGAAAGCTTTTCAACAAACCATCAGTAGTAACCTGCCAAACCAAGAAAACTACGTATCTCGGTTACATTTGTGGGTCTTGGCCATTCATCAAAAACTTTTGTTTTTATAGGATCCACATTTATTCCGTCTTTAGAAACAATATGACCAAGAAAATAAATTTGTTACAACCAAAACTCAAACTTTCTGAATTTCCCATACAATTTATTTTATTTTAAAGTTTGCAAAATAACCCTTAAATTTCTTTCATTCTACTCTTTACTTTTAGAAAACACAAAATTATCATCAATAAAAACCACCAAAATTTTTCACCTGAGTCAAATGAGCCATAAATGCAACAAACTATTTAGTTCTAATTCTGACCATCTCAGGATACTGATTTGGAAGGTCATTTCCCTCTTTATGCGTTCCTAGAAAAGCTATTCTATTTCCTCTATGAAAAACCATTCTTAACACAAAAATAACTTAGGAAAAGACACATGGTAATCTTCAAATTCTACATCATTTCAATTTTCCCATTAAAAAAATATTTTTCGATAATCATTTAATAGAATTCTAACTCCTAATGTTATCTAAACCAACCTATGATACCAACTATAAGGCCCTAACCTTGAACATTACTTAATCTTGAGTTACTTCAAGAATACACATTGAGGAACTTTTTAGGTTTAGAGTTTTAGAGAATTAGATCATAAAACATTCACTACATTCCACAATTAAACAAAGTGGTTACATAAAATATAGTACTCATTTTTCCCATCAACGGAAACATAGTTAAAATATAACATGGATTGTTTCTTGACACTTTATTGACACTATCATCACATCATATATATTTCCCTTAACCTGTGAAAAACATTTCAAAAATTTGGGATGAGAATAAAAAGATCAGTATGGGGTATAAAAATATGGAAGGGAAACAGGAGTACATGTATACATAAGAATCAATGAAATCAAACATTACTCATAAAACATAAGCACTTTAACATACCACATCAAATCATGAATAAAACAAAGAAATCATAAGACATAAAGGAAACTTGAGGAATTCCTTACATTGTTACGTCGGAAGTAACTCTCTTGGCTATGTTTGGAATACCCATCACAGTATATTCCATAGAATCTTTTTAGATAAACCTTAATGTTTAACTCCTTCACGTTACCCAATTCATTGGAGAGCTATATCGGGCTCACCCGCCCTTAGTTTATCACGGAACCACCTGTCTTCATAATAATGCCCATGACCAATAACATAATCATATCATGTAAAACATGCATAAAGGAAACATAAAATTTCCACATTTAAATCACAAGATATCAATACAAAACATTGATATAATAAAAAAATTATGAAAACCATTTTCAATACCAAATTAAAAGAAAAGTAATACATGTTATTTATTTTTCATTTTAAAAAAAAGTTAGGTTATGGCTTGTAGATGAAGCCGAAACTCAAATAATGGTCACGGTGGCAGAGAAGTCGTTGTCGCTGCATACGTACGACAAAAAAAAATTCATTTTTTCGTTTAGTAAAATGATTCGTATAGAAAAAATATTCCTTTTGAATAACCATAAAAGTCAAAGGGGTTTATACACCATATAAAATAAAGTTGTGTATAAAACAAAATATGCCTCAATGAATGGAGATTGAGAAGAAGTCCCTTACAAAGATAATTTTGAAATAAAATAAATTCACTATATTTACACATAAATAATGTATAAATACAAGATAGGAGATAATAATATCATGACATAATTTGAAAATAGGAGATTAACTCAATGAATAGAAATTGGGTTAAGAAGTTCCCTTACCTTGGGTCTGACTTGACTCAATCATTCTTTAACATCCTGAATAATAAACTTGAGTTAATTTCTACTTTCTTATGAACATTTTTCAAGTTCATTATTCCTTTTATATCACTTATTTAATTGTCATGAACACTATGCAACTATTTAAGTTAATAACGGTCGTTTTAACGATCATTGGTACTTGAGTCAAATATAAACTCTTTATAATTACAAGTTGTTCATATATACATTATATACAGAGTTATACTCATGATGTAGATATCATATATATCATATATATCATTTAAATACATGCATTTATAATATTACATAACATTTAGAGGTATGAAATGAAATGAACCGTTCAGGGAGACGGTAAGCCATATGTACGCATGAACGCTACTTTCATTTCTATGTCATATTAATGGAATTAAAACTAAATGAGAGATATGTATATTTTAATTACAGAATTATAATCATCATTTATATGTAACATACATTATATATATCCATTTGTTATATGTACTTATAATAGTACATTACATTTGGGGGTAAGAAATGAAATGCACCGTTCATGGAGATGGTAAGCCGTACGTACGCATGAACGCTACTTTCATTTCTATCTCATACTTTAATGGAAAAAAATAATAATTATATAAATTAATATTATAATTACAGTATAATATCATATATAATATCATTAAATATATCCTTTATACATACCACATATGGTATTAATGAATCAAATCACTTTGAGGGGGCGATAGTCCGCACTTCCTAAAATGAAGATATCGCGTTTACCCGTAATGGAAACCATAAAGGTATGAAATAAATGAAAAATACAAAATCTTAAGTAAGACATAAACATACTATATATCATATATAAATATAGTGACATCTTAATGGCCACCTTTAAAGGTGTTAAAATAATAGTGAACAATCATCGTTTCGTGAGGCAGTAATTCGCCATCCACAGAAACAGTATGTTCTTTAACCATTAGATGGAGGTATGTGTAAGTATAGCTCGAATATTTCTTATAAAAACATCCAAGTATATTTAAGATACTGGTTTTTTTACAAATTAAAGGAATAAAAAATGTTTAGGGGGTTGGAGAAGAAAAATAAAACAAAAAAACACTAGGGAAGACTTTACCTTTAAATCGAGTAACTCTTTTTGATTTGAGCTCAAAGGATTCCTTGGAAATACTTATGCCCAAATTGATGCTTCTAGGAGTAAGAGAGGGATGTGGAGAGTCAAAATGGGTATGTTTTTTTTGAGCCAAAGGCTTGAGAGGTGTGGGTATGGTGGTAGAGGTGGGGGCCTTTTATAAGAGGAGAGGAGGGGCACTCTTGGAAAGTTATAAAAGGTTACATTATTATAAAATGAGTTTCGGTTTTTAAAGGTCCCAAAATTATATATTTCATGTATAAGGTGATAAGAATTCTATATCCACCCATCCAATAAGATTTTGACTTGTTCAGGTCTTAGATTTTACACTATCTTTTCATTTTATTTAAATCGTTAAATAATGAGGTAATCGCTACATCATCATGGTGTCATAAATAATTTAATTTATTTAATGTATAAAAATTATAAAAAAATATAATGATGTAGGAAATATTCTTATATTTCTAATGAATATTTATAGTCAAAAATATTACTTATAAAACGCCATTTAAAAATTGTTTTAGTAAAACAACACTTGTTTGTGACATTTTTATTTTAATATTAAATAAAAAGTTATTAATGTCATTTTCCTACCAAAGTGGCTCCATGGGGTCCCCAAGTTGCCCATGGATTTTATTGGTCGGCCATGACACATCCAATAATGGTAGGACATGTGTCTAGGTCATTTCATATTATTGAAACATTATTTTTACCTTAAATTACACAAATTACCTCTAAGTGCGATTAAAAACTTAAAAGTTACTATTCAACAAAAAATTATTTTAATCCCATTGAACCACATTTAACATTCTAATGACAACCATTAATGTAGGATTTTTGAAATTCAAAACACAGAGGTGGTAAAATTTCATTTAAACGAAAATTCAGTTTTTTAAGTACCACTTAGTGGTTTCACTATTCATCAAAAATTGAAGTTTTTCAGAAAAATACCAAAAGTTCACCCTAAGATATATTTGATATTCCGGATTCAAAAATGATGTATATTTCACAAAATTAAAATCATAAAAGTTACATTAATTAATTTTATAATTAATTCCCGCTGTCAGAACAAATAGCGTGTTTTTATGAAACAATATATATCAAAAGATTGACACTAGTTTAAGTCCAATTTCAAAGTGAAATTAATTCCAATGACCACTATTGGATTAAATAGTAAAAATATTTTCTAATTTCACTTTAAAAACAATTCAAAATATAATATAATAATGTAAATAAATCATATTAAAAATGGGTTTTGAATTAAAATACAACATTTTTCACTATTCATTAAAAAATGAACTTTATCGGAAAAATACCAAAAATTTACACAAAGTAGATTTTTATGTCCTGATTCTAATGAAAAATTTTATTTGGTCCAATATAATGTATAAGAGTGACGAAAACTATATTTAATGATGGTTCACCATCAAAAGGCGATAAGTGGACCTTTAGTGAAAATTAGAGTATATATGCCTAAAATTGAATTCTTTTTGTATTTTAAGCCTTTATCCTTTATTGGATAAATGTAAAAACATTTAACAAACATATATAACCATATTTTAGTTGTTTCTATTCATTCCTGCCAATACAACGACTATGTGTTTACTGCTATTTAAAGTAATATTATTTTTTTACTAGTGTGCAACTTAAGATTTCAATGAAACTCTTTGTTGCGTATCGGGTACACTATCAATCATAGCAACCACTTTAAAGTAAAAATAATATTTAATTCATAAATATTAATAAATATGAAAATTCTTTATTCTTTATTTACCTGGGATGTTACAAAGTTCATGGATCTCATATGTTTTGCTCCAGATCTCTTCCTGGATGCGGAATCATGGGAAAGAAACTTAGAGGTGGCATTCAGACCTTCCCTGTAGTATTTTGTTAATCAATTCACTATATCGACATACATGGTGGTTCAAAAGAAGGCTGATGCGGTGAAGAGGATGGACACCCAGGGAGGTGTTCCATGTGAGTGGAGATAGTTGATCCCATCAAAAGGGGAGGCCATTAGTATAAGGCCTCCAGCATATGGGACTTCATTTTTTCGACCGACCGGGAGCATGCCTCAGAAGTACCAGTTTCGTTCTCCCAGTCCTCGCCATTTCTCTGTAGGCCTAGGACCATGATTTTTCATCTATGGTAGTTGTGGGTATCTTCAGAATCTTTTCCTAGACCGAGTGTAGTACAATGGGGATGGACTGGTTCATCACCCACCTCAGCAGCAATAGTTTATTGGCAGGCCTTATTAGCAACAGAAACATGGACAGCGAGCTCCTGCTCCTCTAAGAGAAGATGTTGCAGGAGGGGGATGACCTCAGGGCACTCCTCACGGACCTCGACCGGGGTGTGGTACGGGAGGTGGATGATAGTCGAGGGGTAGAGGAGCTGGGAATGGCATGTTTAATTCCGCATAGATAGCAGTTCCAGCTTGTCCATAGGTTGTTCAAGGTATGATCTGCTTGTTTAGTTCTCTTACATGTTCCTTGATTGATTCAAGAGATTCTCACTCCATTGTTACACCCCATCTAGCCCAGTCCTTGGGTATATATGTAGAGATACTCCCTATGCCCCTAGTGTTGAGTATTCTAGTTAGAGGTCATAATAGCCCATTTGATGTTTGTCAAGGATACAGACTGATTTTGGGGTTGCATCAGCCTAATGGGGATCTTTTTATACTGAAAATGTAGTCATATGATGTCATCCTGGGCATCAGATAGCTATTTTTCATACATTTTGTTATCGACTACTTCTAAAGAAGGTTCATTTTTTCCAATATGGGCGGATAGTGTGTAACTTTTTTTGGGTATCAGGGTTTCTAAGAGGGTGGCTGGTGTGTGGAAACCATTCTTTCCTAGATATCTGAGTTGTGAGTGGAGTCGGCAGAAATAGAGATGGTGGATATTCTGGGGATTGTTAGTGAGTTCCTGGAAGTCTTCCTCTAAGAGGTTCTAAATCTACCCCCTCAATGCGATGTTGAGTTCGGTAAAGACTTACAATGAAGTGACCATTGGTTTTCAATGGATTCCAATTGGATGTCCCCATATAAGTTGTGGGAGTTGTGGATTTAGGTTGATGATTGGATTATTAAGGGTTTAATCCAACAAAGTGTGTCACCTTGGGGTGGTACAGTCTTGTTCATGAATAATGCCGATGTTATTATTTGGTTGTTCATAGACTACCGGAGACTGAATCAGGTAATAGTCGGTAACTGTTACCCTATCCCAAGGATAGACGGTCTCCTTGACCATCCTAAGGGAGAAGGTTGGTACTCCAAGATTGATCTGGGTTCTGGGTATCACCAGTTAAGGGTGAAATACGGTGATATCCTAAACACTGCTTTTAGGTGTATGTATGGGCACTAGAGTTCATAGTCATGCCATTCGGTGTTACGAATGCACCTGTTGTGTTAATGGGGAGCATGAACTCAATTTTCTGTGATTTCTTGGACCTGTTCATCATTGTGTTCATCGATGACACCTTGATATACTCAAGATCATAGGAGGAGAACACTGAGCACCTCAAGATGTTCTTAGAGATATTTCAAAACCACAAGCTCTTTGGTAACATGTCCAAGTGAATGATACTGACATGATAAGTTCACATTCCTTGACATGTGGTTTATCAGCAAGGTGTGGTTGTGAATCCATAAATGGTTGAAGTAGTTTTTTTCCTAGGAAACACCCACGAGCATAACAGAGGTTTGTAGTTTCTTGGGTCTGGAAGGATAATATATATTGTTCATACCCTACTTTTATCGATTTTATACTCCTTTGACATCTTTGACCAGAAAGTCCCCAACCTTCGTGTTGACTGAGTAGTTTCAGTAAGCTTTCAACTTTCAGAAGGAAAGGTTGGTCAGTTCACTAGTCCTCTAGTTTCCTTAGGAAGGGGTGTTGTTTGAGGGGTTTTATGCGGCTTCTAGTCTTGGCTTGGGGTGTGTGTTTCAGAAGAAGCATTGAGTGTTATCTTATGGGTCTAGGAAGTTACATTCTCATTAGCATTACTATGACACCAATTTCGTTGAGCTTGTAGCAGTAGTGTTCTTGTAGAAGTTGTGGTGGCATTACCACCTCGGGGAGCACTTTGTGGTCTTTACAGATCATAAGATTCTGAGAAATATCTTTACCCAGCGGGACTTGAACTGTGGATAGAGAAGTTTGGTGTAGTTTCTTTTGGGATATGACATTGAGATCTCTTATACTGAATGTAAGTGGAATGTTGTGGCTGATTCTTTGAGCGGGAAGTCATAAAGGGATGCTATTCGAGAATCTGTGGATGCTTGGAAGGTGATAGAGGAGTTAGATTCCTTTCACCTAGATGCTAAGGATGATGGTGGTAGATGATAAATATATCAAATGATAGTGTAGTCTTATCAATTGTTCTAGTTCGAGGAGTCTCTGTAGAGAGACTCAGAGAGTGAAGTTTTGCACGATCGGGATAACCATGGCAATGCACCAAATGAGTGGTCAGAGGATGGGAAGAATCAGACACTTTTATACGGGATGTTTTTTTCCAGAGATGATGCATGATGGATTTCGATATGAGTTCCATAAATCACCCCTAGTGGTTCACCCATGAGTTTCCAAGATGTACTGAGGCATGATGGAAACGTTTTTGTGGCTCGGGGTGAAACAGAAAGTAGTAGAGTTTCTCGCAATGTGTCTTGTGTACCAGTAGGTGAAGGCTAAACACAATGTCCTATGAGGTATATTGCATCCATTAGATGTTCCCAAGTAGAAGTGGGATGAAATATTTATGGACTTCATCACAAGACTACCAAGGGTTCATGGAGGTTATAATGCTATCTGGGTAGTGGTATATCAGTTGATGAAATCAGCTCACTTCCAAGACATAATGAAGTCGAGTATGGGGGATGACTTAGCATAGATATATGTGGATGAGGTTGTTTAGTTTCATGGATTTTGGAGGTCTATAGTCTCAGATCAAGATGCAAAATTTACCTCATGAGTCTGTTGGGGATTACAACATGCGTTCAGAACCCAGCTACTCCTTAGCACCACATTCCTCCCCCAAATAGATGGGAAAACATAGAGGAACAACAATATATTGGAGGATATGTTATGTGAATGTGTTTTGGACTTTTGGGGATCATGGGTTCATGATTTTCCATTATTATAGTTTTCATACAATAATATCTATCACTCTAATGTTATCATGGAACCGTTTGAATACTTATACGGGAGGCCATGTCTTTTGCCCCTTTGTTGGACTGAGGTTGGGGAGGCAGGTGTTATAGGAAAAGAGGTTGTGTAGTGCCCAATAGAAAAGATTCAACATTTGTGTCAGAGGATGAAGGAAGACCATTACTAGAAGAAGTTTTATGTCAATCGTAGGATGAGTCCCTTGGATTTCGAGGTTAGAGACCATGTGTTCGTGAAGGATTCCCCTCGATGAGGGAAGCGATGGTTTGACATGGGGAACATGCTCTCCCCTAGGTTCATCGGGCCTTTAAAAGTGTTCGTGAGGGTTGGTGAGGTGGAATATCAGCCGTTGTTTCCACCATTGTTGGAAAAGATCAAAGGCATTTTCCGCGTCTCCTAGATTTGTCAGTATCTATATGATTACTCTCATGTCATTGACTGGGGGGAGTTGGATTTAGGGGACAATGCTATTTTCGTGGAGCATCCAGTAAGGATCAATGATAAAGAGGATATGGTTCTTCATGGAGAGACCTTCCCTTGGGTTCAGGTGTTGTGGATGCATGGTGGACTTGAGGACATAACTTGGGAGCAAGAATCTCATACATGCGCCCAGTACCTAGAGCTATTTTGAGTTGCTGTTATGATCCTTCCTCAATGTTCTTTTTTTTTGACTTTCTGTAATGTAATGTTGAGCTTGTTTGGTTGTGAGATGAGATTCTTCCTTTACTTTGTGAATGTTTATGAAATGTAATGATGTGTGTGGAAGGAAAAACCTTATTCCTAATCAGGAAACATTAGTGTAGATGTGATTAAACCGGTGTGGGTGAGTTACTGCAACCCAAATCATATAGTATCATGATATGAAGGAAAGAAATACCGGATATTTGTGTCAGGAAAATATGATCCTTGGGGTTCGTAGAGATGTTTGGGGTGGTAGCTATAGTGTGGTGTTCCTAGATGTAATGTTATAGTTACAACCTTGGAACAACTCGATGTGTTTTTTCCACGAGAGGTATCTTTTGAGGTGGGTTTTCAGACCCCTTTTTTAAATCATGTTACTCTTGAATTCATGAGGATGAGAATAGTTTGAGAGGTATAAAATGTAATGGCTCGGACCCTCTTGGTCCATTAATTTACCAAATTACAAGTGTTGGGGTGCCCTGGACTCCATATGGGAGTCACAAGGATGTCGATGTTGGTGGAAATGTGTCACTGTGGTGTCACCTATTGGTGCCATCGATTGGTCTCACATATTGGTTCCACCCATCAGTCTAACCAATTAGATCCACCAATATGCCTCATCGATCAGTGTCTCACAGATCCATCACACCGATTGACGTGTGAATGATCTGTCTCACGGTGTCTCACGGATTGGCTTCACCAATTTTTCCCACTAATCAGTTTCACTATTCTGCTTCACTGATCGGCTTCACTGATCTGCTTCACTGACCAGCTTCACTGATACGCTTCATTGAGTGGCTTCACTAAACAGCTTCACCGATTTTCATCACTGAATGTCTTCATTGAATGGATTCACTGATCTTCTTCACCGATCTTCTTCATAGATCAACCTTATGGATGAGCTTCACAAATCAGCTTCACAGATCCGCTACACAGATCAACTTCACTGATCCGCTTCACCAATCACCTTCGCTAATCACATTCACCAATCATGTTTACTGATCAGCTTCCCTGATTAGATTCCCCAATCAACCTCACTGATCTGCTTCACATATCCACTTCACAGATCAGCATCATTGATCTGCTTCATTGATCAACTTCACTGATCACCTTCACCAATCAGCATCAATGATCATATTCATAGACCAGCTTCACAGATCAGCATCACCGATCAGATTAACTGATCAACATCACCGATCACCTCCACTGATCAGCTTTAGAGATCAGCTTCATAGATCCATTGCACAGATCAGCTGCGTGGATCGACCGCATGGATGAACTTCACCAATTAGCTTCACAGATCCTCTTCACCGAATAGATTTAGTGATCAACTTAACAGATCGGCTTCACGGATCAGATTCACTGATCAGCATCACTGATCAGTTTCACATATCACTTTCATGGATTAGCTTCATAGATTATCTTCACAAATCAGCTTCACAGATGAGCTCCACAGATATACTTCACAAATCAGCTTTACAGATCCGCTTCGTGGATCTGCTTCACAGATCGACTTCACCGATCAGCTTCACTGACCCACTTCACCGATCCTCTTCACCGATCAGCTTCACATATCAACTTCATAGATTATCTTCACTAGTCTACTTCACCAATCAGCATCCCCGATTAGATCCACCCATCGGTCTCACAGATCAGTGTCTCACTGATCGGTGCCACTGTCTGGGCGTCAGAGATTCTCTCCCCAATTTTCCTGTAACTCCTCATATAAGTCTTCTTATCCTTTTAAAGGTGCATTAAGGCCGTGTTTTTCCCAGAAATGACCATTGGGATACCAAAACATGTGTCCTCTCAGACCCTTTTTCCACATTTTCAAACATCCTCTATTTTCTAGTTTCTCCACTATTATGTGTTTTTCTCCATTTAAAGGAAATATATTAACTCATAGATGTTATCTCAACCATCTACGAGGAATAATATAAAATTTCAATAAATTCAAATGTGTGAAGCCACCCAGGCACCTAGTTAAATCCGTATTCATTTTTTATGAAATTTGAGATTGCACATCCTGTAACTCTATGATAGGGCCTATTAACACGACAAAATATTTTTCTCACTTGGTCCCATTATTTTCCCTTGTGATCAGGGAGTCCCTCATTCGAATATTAATTATACGCACATACTAGAGCACTTACTACTCTACCTTAGAGTCCTTGGAGTTCTTCCTCTAAAAGCCTCACATCCATAGTTCTTAGAACTAGGATAAAACTACTATCCTTGATCATCCAAGTAGTTATTATTCCTTTGTCTCTCTTTTCCGTGAATCATGTGGGGTGGGTATGATTATTTTCCCTCTAGACGTAGATGAAATCATTTTTAAGGAAGATTATAAAAACATTTAAGGAATGAAGGTGTCGGAATGATGTTGTTGTTGCTGTGTTATTACTTTTTTGTTATTTTGTGAATTGTAGGTTATTTTTTCCACAAAAAATCATATCCATTGGTGGTCCTTATTTGCAAACAATTGATCCTATATAATTCTAGTTAATCCTACGATTAAGTTGCTGTAACATGGAAACTAGTTAATCACATAAACTCAATTAATTAAATTAATGCCCCATGAACAATAATACTAGTGGGAATACCCCAGTTAATCAAATGGCATAACGGAACTTAATTAATGGCATGGTTAAATCAGAAAAATATCCTTAGTCTATTTTTGTGATATGTGAGGAGGGTCTACTTGATTCCACGCGGGGCGATGTGTATGGGAATGTATCCTCTTGTTCACGGGTTGTTGGTTGTGAATCAAAGGCGAGGTGAATAAGTTTGTTGGGTCATGGTTTGGTTCCAGTACATCGAGGGATCTCACTGAGCCCCTTTGTTGTCGTCACTTTATAAGAGAATCATGTGTGAATGGTTAAATGTCTACTGGGATGATTTGTTTCAACTATTGATCATGGATTATGGTTATGCCAGTTAGTTTCATGGTATAGGGGGAAATATTTAAATGAAATCACTTAAATACAACTATGATAACATGTACAATGGGGTGGGATTGTTTTGAAAAAAAGGGTTATTCTCTTGTTATGGCTATTGTGAATTTGTTCATGTAGGGTTAGCAGCGATAGTGGTTTTGTATGAGATGGTTTTCTATTTCAGAACCCATGGTATGGGATGGGTGTTTCATTTACTTATATATATAATATTTATTTCTTATGTTTCTTGTTTTGACACAACCCATATTGAGAACATTGTTCAGAACACCCCCATTTCATGTGGAGGGTGTTTTTCCAGCATTCCTATGAGTGGCTTTTTATTAACTACTTTTTTTCTCCCTCTCCCTGATATCCCAAGACTCTTCTGGTAGCCTATGATAGCCTATGGTTTATTATGGCTGAAGACTGTTTGGGAAGGGTGTGTCGTGGTTATTGGTCATGGTTTGTGTGGGCATGTTTGTTTCCCATGTGCCATCGAGATGAGGCCAAAGCTTCTTCGAGTGTGGTGATGGTTTTTCTACCCCAGTTGTCTTCAGGCATGGCATTAGTTGTTCTAGTCTAGGTGACTTTGGGTGTGGTTGTAGTTGTTGTGGCCCAGGTGTCTGGGGTTGGGAAGTGTGGTTGTTAGGGCCCATATGGTTGTTGTTAGGGTGGCAGCGGGATCTATGGGAGAGGTCTGATACATAGGATTTCCTAATAACCAGTGGTAAAATGCTGTGGGGTACCCAAATATTGATGTGATATTACTATTACCTTACATTATATTAATTTTTTGGGGAGTGTGCCTTAGTGAAGCTGGGTGGATAGTTCCCTTTCTAGGTGCATTGGTAATATCTTTTTTTCTCACGAGGAATTAGAATGTCTCCACAATTTTGCACAAGAGATCCTGGTCTTCCCTACGTAGTATACATGTATAATAACTCTATGTATTTATAAAATGTTTTTCAGGTCAGTTGGAGCAGGTTGGAGTTTAGGCTAGTTACTACTATCTTGGAGTTGTAGGAGCTATTCGGGCTTCATGGTTGCTACTATTATTTTTCTTTTGGTATTTTACTATAGAGATTCATTGTATTTTTCTATCACTCTAATTTCAACACACATGTGATAATGGATTTTGGACATTACTCGTACATTATATTTTGAGGTTTTTTGGGGTTTTACCATCATATCTCCTGATCTTTTTCTATAAAAACGGTATTTCCTTCCATATTAAGTGTGATTATATACTCTTGGTACTAGAAGCCACTATGAGGCCTATTGAATACGGGACATGGGGGTCATTATATCTTCTTCACCTTAAAGAAGTAAGGGTTTGACCATTTGATGTCCCCTCCCTCATTATGATGATGGAGGGTCATGAAAAATGATATATAAAATTAGTGTTTCATATAACAGAGAAAATTGAAAATTGAAAATTTATTTTATATTTTTTCACGAAAATATCAGTTCATTAAATTATAATTCCCCAAGTTAAAATTAATGGTTATAAAAAAATATGTACCAATTTGGGTATCTAATGATAATAATTTATGTGATATTTTGATGACTATTTTAGATTAACAATATTTTCTCACAGTTTAATGGAAAATTTTCACTTAGTTGAAAAAAGAAATGAGTTATGGTATTTAATGTTTTATCCCAATATATTAATACTCTAAAACCAAAATATCATGGGAATGTGTTGTAAAAATTAAAATTAATTATATGATTTAATTATCATACAATTGGGCCTCATATGTCCTAGTTGGTGTTATAGGTGGACAAAAATTACTTTTGTTTTTAAGAATTTTGTTGAGGATAATTTTTGGGATGATACATTATAATTAATCATAATAGATAACCCATAGATATAATATTGGATATAATATTAAGGTAATAATTGATATTTTATTTTTTAATTTTAAATGAGGAACATTGGTGAAATCGTATTGAGAAGTTTAAGAAGGAATTATATGTATATTATAATGTCATAAGGTTTTAGGAAATTAAGGATTGTGTGTCTCTCTTTGAAATTAAATCCCTATCAAAATCATACTTGTGGATTCAATCCCTAGAACATGTATTCCAAGGGCAAATAACCATGAAATGATCATGTTGGTTATTAAATCAATTGTCACCTATTCAAGAAAAATGGTCTTAAATGAACACTTGTTTTGATACTCATTGGGGATAATAATTGGTTGACTCTCATTCACTTTATTAACTTTTATGAGGGATTTGAATATGTTTAGGTTCAATAAACTAATAATAATATTTCTATGGATAAAATAGAATATTTGTTCAGATACATATGTTAAGAAATATAATGAAAAATTATATTCATTAAAATATAAAGTATTGGATGGATTTTGATTGCATAGAATTCAATATTCAATAGTTTTAGAAAATTTTGCCAAGGTTCACTGATATTTAGGAACACTATATTACGTATTAGGTAAAAAAGTTGGAGGGAAACCAATATAATGTAACATATTATGAACCAATAATGATATATGTTATGTTGAGGGTGATATAGGTTGAATCAATTCATATAGAAGTTGAGTTTTAAAACAATAGGCTACCATGATATTGTTATATAGTGATATATCATGAGTTTATATTTTCCTATAGTTATTTATGATCACTCTCTAATTTTTATTGTCACTTGTGTTAACTCTTTTGGTTTTAGTAATTTCTCAATTCTAAGGGTAACAAGATAATAATGGATTCCATGTACATATGAGAATGTTTCTTTATGAACAACCGAAATGGATAAGGGATAGAGTTATAAATCATTTGAATATTCTATGAAATCTATCAATAATTATGATTAAAAAAATAAACATTGTTATTGTAATGGCCCAGTCCGCTCTGGTCCATTCCACTACGAATATATAGTGTTTGAGATGTTTTGTGGGTCAAGGTGACTTATCCCCATCACTTTTCCAAAATTTCAGTTCATAAATAGTGTTTCCAGAATGGTGAGGTCCCAATAGTTGACTCTATTTCCTTTTCCAAATTTCGAGTTCATGAACCATGATTCCAGAACGGAGAGGTACAAACATGTGCCTTTATATCCTTTTCCAAATTTTGAGTTCATGAATACTATTTCCAGAATGATAAGGTTCCTATGGTAGCCCTTATTTCTTTGGAAAAATTTTGAGTTCCTGAATAGTGTTTCCGGAATGGTGAGGTTCAAACAGTAGTCTTTATTTCCTTTGGAAAATTTGATGTTTGGTGTACAATGTTTCTAGCTTCCTACAATTTCTCCCATTTGATGTTTCCTTTGACATAAAATGCATTTAATTACTTGTTTTAAAGACTTTGAGGCAAATTCAAAGACCATAACTCCTATACTAATTTTCCTAAGGCTTGGAATAATTTTACTTGATCAAACCGTGTGGTTTAATGTGACCCATTTTTATTGGAAAATCTAGCATATCATAATCCAATGCTCTGTTAAATTCTCTAAATGGATTAAATATCTTCCCCCCTAGTTCTTTTTCTTTGATCTCATGCGTGAGATTCTCGAACCTTCCATTCCTTCCCATAGGAGTTGTGTGATCAAACATTCATCCTAGGATTCGATCCCCTCTATTTTTGATGCAACCAAGTAGGATCGATCAATCTTCATATATAAGGTATGATCTATCATCGTCCATTTGGGCTCATCTCCTTCTGTTTCTCCTTTCCCTTTTATGGAATTCTATCTCCATGTTCTTAATGGACTTTTCTTGGGTGTTGACTGGTGTGGTGGTGTCACTGCATCTTCGAGTGGATAAAATTGTCATTGAGGGAGGAGATCGTAAGCCATTGTGTGGATCGTTCTCGTATAAAGTAAGTCAAGAATCGTTTGAGGTAAGGGATTTATTGAATTTGTATTCTTTTATGGGAAACTATAGAGTTTCCATGTTTTAGCACACTAGATCACGAAGGAATTGACATATTAAATATTTTAACTGGATAAATTAATTGATAATGATCGTATGTTATTTCCTCTTGTTTCTAAAGATAGTGTAATATCTAGTTTGCTTTGTTATGCTTTCATTATTGATGTAAATTGTAAATGAACATAAATCTAGTATTAATTGATTTTTTTTTGAAAAAGATAAAGTGGCATGTAAATGAATCTATTTGTTGTTGTTGTAATTTGATAATAATCAAACTAATGCAGTAAGAATGTTTAATCAATTTGTGATAGCTTAGTATTTAGGATTCCCAAGGTTGGAACCTAAGAATAATAAATATCTGAATTCAAGATGGATTAAAGAACTGGTTTTTGGTAATAGATAGTTTTTTAGGGTTCTGAGTTACCATCTTCCTTGTTTATGGTCCAAGATCTTAGTTGATATGATGTTTTTTTTCAATAGCTTGTGTTGTCAAGTGAGATTAGAAGGATGTTGTGATATGTGGGGAAGAATGGAATATTGATTATGGTAGAATTTGATTCCTAGAGTGGTGAGATGAATTAGTTTATGCATGTGGGTGTCGGGGAGGACACTTGAGATAATGGAATGGGTTGGATGTGAATGTTTGGATGATTGTTTTTTCTTGTTGGTTGTTTATCGGCTTTATATTCCCCACTGCTCACAGTAGCTATTCGTTCTTACCCTTCTTCCAAAAGGGGAGAAGACACATGGGGTATGACCCATGCTTTTCCTGTTAAGATACTCGATGGATGATGGGTCTATGTTATTGCTATAAGTGGAAAAGACTCGATGGGTAGTTAAACAACTCACCATGTTGACCCTATTGTGTTTAGTATCTTAGAACTTTTTTCCAGAATTCCTGGGAATATGCGAATTTAAAAATTATGTTAAAAAATGATTGAATAAATGATGTCAAACCATGGGGATGGAGCCTAATGGGGAAAAATTATGATGTTTCAATTTAAAGGTACAACAGACATAGGGTATGATTCTAATGAAATATAATGCGAAATTTTGTTAATATTTAATTAATTTTAATGAATTAATGAACATATAGTGAAATTGACAAAAGGGGATTGATGGAATTTAAACAATTCCCTTTAAATGGTAGTGTGCTTATATGATACCTTGTCTTAGATGTGGCAGCCAAGAGTCTGAGAGACATTAACTTCATTTTAGTCTATGACTAGATTATACCCATAGTGTGGTTGTGAGCTATAGTATATTCAGTACCTTTTGTGTTTCGATATGCTACTCTACCTTGTCAATAAGGGAAACTGACACCTGAAGGATTCTGAGCCCTCGGGGGGGGGGGGGGGGGTTCCCTAACATTCCAGTGGGAAGACGGATAGATGACTACCCCATTGGCCCCACTCTCTTCTCTTGGTAGTTACTTGTGCTGGTAGGCACAAAAGTTATTTTCCCCATATATGTATGTAGAGGGATATAATGGATTGTGGTGATTCACACACATGTATACTGAATATAGTTTTTCATATAATACTATAGGTGTAATATGAATGGGTTATGATGTTTTGAAGATACTTACTCGGTGTGTGGGTTGTAATGTCATGAGGTATAATGCCCGACGTATGATACAAATTATACGAGCTATGGTGGCTCCCAGAAACTACCTTGTCACTTTTCTTATATGTACGCGGTGGATGTTTTGCACCAGGTTCATGTTTGGGTGCTTCATCCAGGTGTTCGCGAGAAATCATTTTTGAAGATAAATGGCTTAGGACGTGCGACATTGAGGGAAATCGGCAAACTAGTGAGTATATAGTTGCGGGGTACCCTTGATATTCTTCATTATATTATATACTCTTGTATGTGATACTTGGTTATAGTATACATGGTGATGCTGGGAACCTAGTATACCTATTTAGGTGATGAGTTAGTTTCAATTGTTTTTTCAATATGATTTAGCATGGTTTCATTAATTTTTCATGACATGATCTAGGGATGATCCTCATAAGTATACTTTTATACTCACCCTATGTCTATATAAACCATTTTTGGGTCACATGGAGTAGGATGGAGATCATTCTAGTTTCTACAAGCTTGGGGTTACAAGAGCTATTTGGGGTTCGTGGTTGCTGCTGTTTTTACTTTATTTTGGGTATTTTTAGATTTTTACCTTTTAGTTATAGCAGTTTTGCATGACATTACATATGTGCGCATGTTTTTTATATTTACAACTGATTTTGAGTTATTTGATTTCTATATAATCTATCTCTTTTACAGGTGTTCTCTTAGAGGGTAATGCCTCCCATTTGTGTTTTTACTATAACCTCAGTGCTTGTCACCAACCCAGGGCCTACTGGAGGTGGGACTCGGGGATCATTATATCTCTTCTCACATTACCAGCCCAAGAGGGGTACACCATGTGGGGAATGGGTCATGATAGAGTGGTATCAGAGATTTGGTTGACGGATAGGATGGAGTTTGGTGTTAGACATAAGTGAGGTTGTACAAGTTGGTAGGGAAATAGTGTCAGTCAATATTATTAAGTGATGTAAATAGTGGAGATAGGAAGAGACATAGGGGTTTAGGTCCCCCTATGATCTGACTCATTGACCATTAAGTTTATGATGGATACAGAACAAGGTGATACTATTATATGGGTAGAGTCCTAAGAAATTATCATGCATCATTCTGTTGGAGTTGGTGGTCTAGAACTAACTACATTGTACTCTATTCATTAAATGAATGCCTTATCACATCTTGTTTGTTCTTCTACGTGACATGTCATGTGATAATGTCTTAATGACATCTGTTGCATTAAAGGGTTGTAGTGGATCCCTGCTATGATGAGAACACGGAAGTGCCATAACACTATTCTTTAATGCATGTTCTATGGCCGAATGATATTATTTGAGGGACACATATAATATAGGTCATTAGGGGTGAGGACTCATAAAACATTGAGGCACCTTCTCAGGGTGTGCGCCCATGGTAATATCCAGGAGGATATTATGAGAACGAGACCCACCAGTAGGAAATCCACATTTCATAGTGTCATTGGATGTTCCTATCTGCGGACGTGTGTATTGGTCCTTAGACATTGATATTATTATTAATGGGTATTACAACTCGCGCACTTAGATGTATTGACGAAAACTATGATAACACACTGTTCACTGCGAGGTAGGATACGTTTGGTGTCTCATGAGTAATACCTCATTAATAGATAATGCGAGAAAGGATTTGTCCCTTCCATTCCATAACAGAAGTAGATATCTTAGGCCCTTTGATGGAATTGATATAGCCTAAATAAATCCATTCCCATGGTAAGGTATGGGAAAGATTAATTTTGGGAAGTCAAAGAAAGAATAATCATGCACATGGGTTGACGGCACTAGCATGGAAGTCGCTTGATTGGAGATATCGAGACAAAGGGATTATATTACACGGTAAGCATTCATAGGAGGTGACAGGTCATTGCGGCGTTAACTTCTTTCTCTATGGGTGCCTTGGCATGTTGTTAGACGCTAACCTTGTACTTTAGGCAGGCTCAGCCTAATGCCACTGAGAAAGAGGCCTAGAGGGTTACACACTAAGTGTGTCCATGTATCTCAGTTAAATATTAATTTAACAAGTTAAATAAATATTATTCCCGACTATGGTTTAATAATTATTTAAGGATGTATGGTCACATTTATTTTGACACTAGTTATTCGAGGGGATATATTGTGGATGAAATAATATATTTATTAGCGAGTAATGCAGTAACATTTATTTATGAAATAAATAGTCATAACTGAAGGTATAATAAATGTGGTGGAGAAAAATGGAAAATAAAAGTACACGCCGTGTATATTAAATATACACGCCGTGTATTAATTATTACATGACATGTAGTTTTTCCAGATGGGATTTTGAGGATTTAATATTGTATTATTAAATTATATTTATTATAATCAGCGTGGGCGCATGTCAAGGAATTAATAATTCGACATGGGGGTTTTCAATAAGAGTTATTGAAATAAATAAAATGCATAACGCGTTTATTTGTTGTCATAACTCAATTAACCTCAAACACGATTATAAATATCCTCGCAACCCCAAAATTTTGAAGTGCCATAGTTGTGCACAATGGATTTGGAAATACTCTCAAGCCAAGAGAGAAATCCATTTCCACCAAGAACGCCCTCATGTTACGAGAGCAAGATCCTCCACCGGATCAAGGTGGTCGAAGGCGGACATCGCAAGCGAAGGTTCTTCTGTGCAAGCACCCGGAGATCCCTTCGGCGACATACGGAGATATGTAACACATGTGTTGATCACCTCTAGAGGAATCCTACACTTGGATTCTATGATACAACAACGGTTCACCGAATCGTGACCGGACACATCAATGAAGAAAGAATTCCAACGTGGTAATTCTTATGCATTAATTAAATTAATTATAATCAACATATGATGATCCTACTCAAGAGTTCCGGGACTCTTCTTTTCTTTTCATTCTTCATTCTATTCCAAAGATTCAGCATTTTATATCGTGACGGAACTCGGATTGAACGTTGTTTAACGTTAAAATTTAAGTTGGGAAAACCCACCAACGCGCTTCCGCTATGCCCAGAACCTACAAGTGGTATCAAATGGAGGTTATATAGTTGGTTATAATTATTTAGTTTTTTCGTTGATGTTTTACGCATTTAATAATTTATTTGTTTCAATTCAAGTTTAATCGTTCGGGAAATCTGAATATCGAGATCTGTTCGTCCTCCCTCATTTCTCGTTGACCTCACAGAAACGAATTTTTATTTTAATTTTGATTAAAATAAAATAGAGGAACTCATCCGGAGGAGCCAAACATTTATGGCCATACTACACTTGAATACATGGCGTGTATTCCGAAGTACACGCCATGTAGTCTAGGTTAAATGCATTGATCGATCTGCCAAATCCGGCCGTGTATTGAGGTCACTTATGACACTGTTTGTTGACCGGAAATAGGTGGCACACAGTTTCCAGATTACATGCTGTGTGGTCCAACTGAACACGACCTGTAGTCCCTTCAGGTTACGGTTGGGCCGTGTACCCCATACACAGCTTGCCTGGCTAGAAACCGTTTAACGCGGAAACTACACGGTGTGTGTCCAAAATAACATTTCATGTACTCCGAAAATTTCCGAAGTACATTAACACGCCCAGTCCCCCAGTGTGTACTTTGGATGGACGGTGAAGAAAAGTACACACCATGTAGTCAGAACTACACGCCGTGTACTCACCCAAATTACGCTGATTTATTAAAATTTATTATTATATTATACAAACCCTTGAGACGTGTACCATGGTGCAGGCGTAAAGCTGAGGCACAACACATGATAGGTGTTTTATATATATGTGTTTAATTTAATATCTGCGTAATAAATGGGAATTCACCGGGTTTCCTCCAAGGTACAAGTTACGTACAAGGATAATTTTAAATGAAATTATTTTTTTAAATGTATGATGGATGAGAATCTAAAGGAAATTCAGAAAAGGGATTTAAGATAAAAGGATTGATTAATTAAAGATAATTAATTGATTCGAGCGTGATTTATCTTAAACAAGAACGATTAAAGAATTTAATGCTAGTTTTATTTATGCGTAAATATCGTTCCATGTATGGATGATCATGAGCTAGACTGAGTCTTTTGTATGTGAATGGTTTCTTTTAATTTATTTATTTCAATTAAATTTGTTGGCCTGTGATCCATCTCCTCAATAATATGTAGGGCCTGCACACCCAATGATTTTTTTTGTAAAAATCACTTTTACCCCTCACCTGCGTGTGAGATAAATGTATATGTAATGGATGGAGCTCCCAAGCTAGTGGAGGCGGCTCAAGTGAGGATCCTAGGTGAAACCAATCCAAGGAGATACAAAGGTGGACATGTGGAAAGATGTAAACACGAACCCGAATGGTTCAAGGTGTTTCTCCCCTAGGTCTTGGGTTAGTTTATAAACCGCTAGATTAACTATCCAATAGAAAAGCTCATGATCATACCATTTATTTTATTTCTGTCAGTTGCATGGTTTATTTATTGTGGGTGTGTTTTCACGATCACACAATTAATGAATTAAATGAGCATGCAATATGGAACTAAAATAAAATTGGCTTATACGTAAAAATTATCTTATACATGTTTAATCACTTAAGTATATCCCACTTAATAATAACAAGCATGTAATCAAAGAAAATAAAATGGAAATTTATGTATAAGGATAAAATTATTCAAAATAAATATTATGTCGGTATAGCCTTCCATAATCATTGTTAGAATCGAACCATAGTTCCAAGTTCTTGACCAACCCTAGCTGGGGTGATTTCAATTATCAGGGAATTCTAATTCAAGGTTTTGGGTTGACATGACTTGGTTCGCATCAAGGGTTGACTGCCATAGCAGGACTTGGTGTGACCAAGAGGCAAAGGTTGGGGAAATCCAAAATGGATTTTAGGATTGGGGAGTCCACTCAGCAGATCAAGGAGCTGCAATTTAATGCAGTTGGCATTTGGAATGCCTACCTAAAACCCTTCAAGTTGCTTGACCAACCCTAGTTGGGGTAATGAGAAGGGCAATATGGATCCTTTCCACTAGAATATTCATGCAATAGAATATTCCAAATTCAATGGTGAGGGCTATTGGATTTCGATAAAATAGTGGGAGACTAATAAGTATTAATTTATTTATTTGTCTCAATTTTTTTAATAAAGTACTAAACCATTGTTCATCTTAATTTGTAGAAATGGAAATAAAATGACTTCAAACATATCATTGTGCACCATACTCGAAAAATAAAACCTTCTCACCGGCACCAATTTCCAAGAGTGGCAGAGGCGTTTACGCATCGTCCTTCGCCACGAAAGGAAATTATACGTGCTGGAAGAGCCTATTCCAGCTACACCTGGGAAAGAGGCCAGTGATGAGGAATTATATCTCTACATGAAACAAATGGATGATGCCACAGATGTCCTGTGTTTCATGCTATCGGCCATGTCTAATGAGCTCTTGAAGCAACATGAAAACATGGACACATATATCATGATGTCTCACCTTAAAGATCTCTACCAAGAGAAGGTGAGACAGGAGAGGTATGAGATCTCAAATGCTTTGTTTACCACAAAGCATGGAGAATCTGCGCCAGCTGGGTCTCATGTAGTCAAGCTTATTGGCTACATTGAATTCCTGGACATCTTAGGGATTAAATTCCCAAATGATTTGCGTATAGATCTCATCATATCATCACTGTCCCAGACATTCTCTAGCTTCATTATCAACTATAACATGAGAGTCAATGAGAAGAGTCTATCAGAGCTTCTAAACATGATTTGCCATGTAGATAAGGAGATGGGGCATGACAAACCCACAGTCCTTATGGTGAACAAGAAAAGGAAGGACAAGGCAAAGGGGCCAAAGACTTATAAACGGTCTGAAGCCCCCAAGCACCGTCCCTCTAAGAAGGGGAAGATCCAGAAGCAGGGAAAGGAATGGGAGGCAGTGTGTTTTTCATGTGCCAAGTAGGGCCACTGGAAGATGAACTGCACCCAGAAGCATTGGGACGCTAAATGTGCATTTGTTATCGAGTGAAATATTTCTATTTCTACACATTGGGTATTAGATATAGCTTTGGGGGCTCACATCTGTATTCAAATGCAGGATCCAAGTAGATTTAGAAATATCTACAGAGGAGAGGTGGATCTTCGGGATGCCAATGTCGCAAGGCTGGCTGCGTTGGCTGTTGGCGACTACCACCTCTCATTGCCGACTGCGATGATTTTGGTTTTACATAACCGTTATTTTGTGCCTAGTGTAACCAAGAACATAATTTCTGTATATTGTTTGGATATTGATGGATTTGTTTTTAAATTTGGAAATAAGGGTAGTCTCTTTTATAAGAACAACGTATGTCAAGGTATGTCACATTTAAATAATGGTTTGGATGTATTGAATTATGAAAACCAAGTGTTGGCAATCGATAATGAAACAAACTCACATGACTCATACAACACCCAGTTATGGAATCACCACCTTGGTCATGTGAATGAGAAGCATTTGACAAAGCTCTGCAAAGATGGCTATTTAGACTCTACTAAGCTAAAACCACTTGATAGATTTCACACATGTTTACATGGAAGAATGACCAAGCCACCTGTTGGTGGACAAGGTGAAAGGGCCACAGAGCTTCTAGGATTGGTACACACGGATGTGTGTGGACCATTTCCAGTAGAAGCTAGAGGTGGATATTCTTACTTCATTAATTTTAATGATGATTTGAGTAGATATGGCTATGTCTACTTAATGAGGTATAAGTCAGAGTCCTTAAAGAAATTCAAGGAATTCAAGAATGAAGTAGAGAATCAGCTTGGTAAGAAGATAAAGAAGCTTCGATCAGATCGAGGTGGAGAATATCTAAACCAAGAGTTCATTGAACATATACGAGAGTCTACGATTCTATCTTAGATCACTCCTCCTTATGCACCACAGTGGAATCGTGTTAGTGAAAGGAGGAACCACACCTTGTTGGACATCGTGAGGTCGATGATGAGTCATGCAGATCTTTCATTATCATTTTGGGGATATGCATTACAAACTGCAGCATACATATTAAACCGAGTACCAACTAAGGCGGAAAATGGAATTCCATCCGAGTTATGGAATGGAAGGAAACCCACTTTTCCGCACACAAATGTATGGGGATGTGAGGAATTTTTTAAGGCCTTATCAGGCAACAAACTAGCACCCCGAGGAAAAAAGTGTATATTTATAGGATATCCCAATGAAACGAAAGGATATTACCTATATAACACTCAAGAGAAGAAAGTGATTGTCGCCAGACAATCCGTATTTCTTGAGAGGGATCACATCCTCAAGAAGGATAGTGGGAGAAAGATTGAATTCGACGAATTTGATGCTCAAGATACACATGAGTTGGTACAGGAACAAGTGCCACAGGTCCCCGTGGAAGAGGTTCCAGAAACACAAGTACTGCGTAGGAGCTCAAGAGAGGTAAGGGAACATAGAGATTTGGTTTCCTAGTCACCGAGTATGGTGAATAATTATTGTTGGACAATGATGAACCTCTATCCTATAGGGAAGCAGTAGAAATATCAGAAGCTGCAAGATGGATAGAAGCTCTGAATTCTGAGATGGATTCCATGTATCCAAATCGTGTTTGGGTACTGGTCGATGAGCCAGTTGATGTAAAGCCTGTTGGATACAAATGGGTATTCAAAAGAAAGCTGGACATGGAAGGTCAAGATAGAACCTATAAAGAAAGGCTAGTGGCTAAAGGATTCAGACAATGTTAAGGAATTGACTATTGTGAAACCTTCTCGCCAGTTGCCTTGTTTAAATCCATAAGAATCATACTTGCCATAGAAACTTACGATGCATACATGATTTTGCAGATGGATGTCAAAACAACATTCTTTAACAGGAACCTTCAAGAAGATGTCTATATGACACAACCAGAAGGGTTTGTGACACCAGGTGAAGCCAAATGGGTTTGCAAGTAGCATAAATCCATTTATGGATAGAATCAAGAATCCATGTCATGGGACATTCGATTTGATGAAGCCATAAAGGAATTTGGTTTCATTAAGAATGAATGTGAGCCATGTGTTTATAAGAGGTTTAATGGGAATGCAGTCGTTATCCTAGTGGTATAGGTTGATGAGATATTGCTTATTGGAAACGACGTACCATCCTTATAGTCAGTTAAGGACTGGTTGAACAAGTGTTTCTCCATGAAGGACTTAGGAGAAGTAGCCTGCATTCTAGGGATCAAGATCATTCGTGACAGATCCAAGAGGCTTATTAGACTATGTTAGGGTACATACATTGTCCAGATACTAAAAAGATTTAGTATGGAAAAATCCAAGAGGGGATTGGTTCCAGTGTCACATGGCTTACATCTTTCTAAGAAAATATGTCCCCAGACACAACAGGAGAAAGATAGGATGGGAAAGATCTAATACGCTTTGGCTATAGGATCTATCATGTATGCCATGTTATGTACCAGTCTTGATGTTGCCTATGCACTGAGCATGGTAGACAGATATCAAGCAGATCCAAGAGAACAACATTGGACTGCTGTTAAGACTCTCCTTAAGTATCAGAGAAGAATTAAGGATATGTTCCTAGTGTGTGAAGGAGACGAGGAGCATGTCATCAGAGGGTATGATGATGCTGGTTTTCAAACAGGCCATACTGTTCTAAATTTACAATCTGGATATGTTTTCTGTCTCAATGGAGGAGCTGTGAGCTGGAAGAGTTCAAAGAAGCCAGTCGTCGCCGATTCTACAGCAGAGTCCGAGTATATAGCGGCTTCTGATGCAGCCAAGGAATCCGTCTGGAGTCGGAACTTTTTCCAGGAGCTTGATGTGGTGCCAGGCAGTAAAGATCCCATTACATTGTATTGTGATAATACTACAGCGGTGGCTCTTGCAAAAGAACCATGGTCACATCAACAGACAAAGCGCATACTCCGGAATTATCACCTCTTGAGGGATTTCTATCAAATGGGTGAAGTTTTAGTGAGCAGAGTGTCCACGAAAGAGAACATGGAAGAACCCATGACTAAAGGCCTATCTCAACAAAAGCATGAATATCATGTGAGAGCTAGCGGGTTAAAGGTTGTTAGCAGTTGGCTCTAGTCCAAGTGGGAGTCTGTTGGAGTTGGTGGTCTAGAACCAACTAATTTTACTTTATTCATTAAATGAAAGCCTTATCACATATTGATTGTTCTTCTTCATGACATGTCATGTGATAATGTCCTAAGGATAGCTATTTCATTAAATGGTCGTAGCAGATACCTACTATGATGAGAACCCGGAAGTTCCATAACACAATTCTTGAATGTATATTCTATGGCCGAATTATATTATTTGAGGGACACAAATAATACATGTCATTAGGGGTGAGGACTCATAAAACCTTGAGGAACCTTCTCAGGGTGTGCGCCCTTGGTAATATCCAGGAGGATATTATGGGAACGAGACCCGCCAGTAGGAAATCCACATTTCATAGTGTCATTGCATGTTCCTATCTTCAGACATGTGTATTGGTCCTTAGACATTAATATTATTTTTAATGGGTATTACAACTTGCGCACATAGATGTATTGATGAAAAATGTGATGACACACTGTTCGCAGTGAGGTAGGATACGTTGGGTGTGTCATGAGTAATACCTCATTAATAGATAATGCTAGAAAGGATTTTTCCCATCCGTTCCATAATGGATGTAGATATCTCAGGCCCTTTGATGGAATTGATATAGCGTAATTAAATCCATTGCCATGGTAAGGTATGGGAAATTTCAATTCAGGGAAGTAAAAGAAAGAATAATTAATCACATGGGTTTATGGCACTAGCATGCAACCCGCTTGACTGGACATATCGAGACAAAGGGATTATATTACCCGGTAAGTGTTCATAGGAGGTGACACGTCATTACGGCGTTAACTTCTTTCTCTATGGGTGCCTTGGCGTGTTTCTAGACGCTAACCTTGGAATTTAAGCAGGCTAAGCATAACGCCACTGAGAAAGAGGCCTAGAGGGTCACACACTAAGTGTGTCCATGTATCTCAGTTAAATATTAATTTAACAAGTTAAATAAATATTATTCCCAACTGTGGTTTAATAATTATTTAAGGATGTCTGGTTGCATTTATTTTGACACTAGTTATTCGAGAGAATATATTGTGGAAGAAATAATATATTTATTAGCGAGTAATGAAGTTACATTTATTTAAGAAATAAATAGTCATTACTAAAGGTCTAATAAATGTGGTGGAGAAAAACATAAAATAAAAGGACTTTCCGTGTATATTAAATATACACGCCATGTAGATTTAGGGAAAACAAGTACACGCCGGGTATTAATTATTACACGCCATGTAGTATTTCCAGTTGGGATTTTGAGGATTTAATATTGTTGTATTAAATGATATTTATTATAATCAGCATGGGTGCATGTCAAGGAATTAATAATTCGACATGGGGGTTTTCAATAAGAGTTAATGAAATAAATAAAATGTGTAACATGTTTATTTATTATCATAACTATATTAACCTCAAACCTGATTATAAATATCCTCGAAACCCCAATATTTTTAAGTGTCATGGTTGTGCACAACGGATTTGGAAATACTATCAAGCCAAGAGAGAATTCCATTTCCACAAAGAACGACCTCAAGTTACGAGAGCAAGATCCTCCACCAGATCAAGGTGGTCGAAGGCGGACATCGCATGCGAAGGTTCTTCCGCACTATCACCCAGAGATCCCTTCGGCGACGTCCGGAGATACGTGACACACGTGTGGATCACCGCTAGAGGAATCCGACTGTTGGATTCTATGACGCAACAACGGATCACCAAATCATGACCGGACACATCAATGAAGAACGAATTCCAATGAGGTAATTATTATGCATTAATTAAATTAATTATAATCAACATATGATGATCCTCCTCAAGGGTTCTAGGAATCTTCTTTTATTTTCGTTCTTCATTCTATTCTGAAGATTCAAAATTTTATATCCTGACGGATCTCGGATTGAATGTTGTTTAATGTAAAACTTAATGTTAGGAAAACCCACCAACGCACTTCCACTGCGCCCGGAACCTATCTTTGTCCCTATGTTTTAATGGGTAGTCCTTGGGATAGGTTAACCTAAAATGAATAAAATAAATCAATTAATTAATTAATCACGAGTCTTCAATATTCTAGATTTAGGATTTATATCTATTTGATATTTTTCAGGTATAGCTCCTTGTCGATGTCCTCATCTGGTTTGCGCAGAAGATGTCCAGTAGGTTATGCCAGCAGATCACCGTAGGGTAGAGGTTGACTAAAATGACGCATGGAAAAGGATATAACAGTATTTTCAACACCAGAGTCGGTAGAAGTAAGAGGGATCCATTTTAGATGTAGTCACTAAATACTAATTGGAGGAGGTCATGATATGATTTTGTTCTATTTAGGATCAGAAAGAGAACTTGGTGTCATTGATTGCAATGATGTTGTGGGGAGCATTGAGGTAACAATGGTTCTTATTCTTTTAGGATCACTAGGAGTCAATGATCTCATGAGAGGAGTTCTGAGTCATGTTTAGATTCAGGTTTCTTTCATCGGTAGTGAAGGCATTCAGTTTCCACGATCTTCTTACCCTTCGACAGGGAAGCTCCATTGTGGGAGAGTTTGGAATCCATTACAGGAAACTTTTATGACAGTCTTCGGACCTATTTACAGAAGAGGGGGATAGGGTGAGGCATTTTGAGGAGGCTTTGCATCCAGAGATCCAGCACTAGGTCACCCCATTTATGTTGATGAAATATCTAGAGGTACTTTCTAGGGACGAGGTCATTTAGATAACATTGGTAAGATCCAGATCATCATGATACAGGAGTTGTCATGATTCCACACTAAGAAGAGCTATGGTTCGGCGTTATCGGTTTTCAGGACATAAGAGATTCCATTCGGTCGGGGGTATGTCCCAGGCCCCTGAATATCATTTCTCTAGAGGTAGTGGCTCTCAGAACAATTATAAGGGATCATGAGCATGTTTTCCCTATGGTGGTCCAGATCATCAGTAGCGAGAGTTGTCAACCTTTCATAACAGTCATTTTTCATGAGGTGTTCTTCTCCGGGTCATTCCATTGTGGCAGTTCCAGCCGCAGTAGCAGAATCTGGTTTCACCATCTTTCGATCAGCTGAGGGTAGAATGGGAAGGTTGAGGACATCCCCATGATGCTTCCCATACTCAGAGAGAAGAGAACAGTAGTAGTGTTGGTCTTCATTAGTGTCAGAGAGGCAGTGGAGGAGGTTGTTGTCAGCATCATTCTATTGTTTTGCCAGTGAAAAGCGATCCAGATGTCGTTCGAGGTACCGTTTGCTTATTTTCTACCTTGGTGTATGTGTTTTTTGATTCTGGAGAAACACACTCTTTCATAAGACCAACTGTTTTCCATGATTTTGGAATTGAGGTAGAGAGGCATACGGTGCCCTTAGTGTTGACCACGCTAGTTGGAGGTTGAGATGAATTGTTTGAAGTATGTAGAGTCTGCGAGCTAGTGTTGTGGAAGAACCTCTCTTTGGGAGATTTCATATGTTTACAGATACAACCATATGATGTCATCCTTGACGTGGATTGTTGGTATTTAGTGTAGGATATCATGGGTTTCTTCAAGAGTCATGTTGTGTTCTTCGATGTGGATGGAGATCCAGTGGTGTTTGTTTGCGACCAAGACCCTCAGATGGGTCGAAGGCATGTTTCATCTTTATAATCCATGATGGTTGAGATGATGATAAGTTATTCATAGGTTCAGTAGTTGGTGTTTCATAGGGTTGTAGAATAGTACCCTGATGTCTTTTTAAAAGAGGCTGTAGAATTACCCTCTTGATGAGAGATCGAGTTTGGGATCGAGCTATAACTAGGAGAATCTTTTATCTCTATTTATCCATATAGGATGGCCCCTTAAAAGTTACGATAGTTACATATACTTCTTGATGGTCTGTTACTGTGTGATTTTTTCAGCTGAGTGTGTCACCATGGGGTGCACCGGTTTTGTTCGTGAAGAAGGCTTATAACAGTTTTTGATTGTGTATTGATTGTCGTAACTTAAACAAAGTGATAGTGATGAATCTCTATCCTCTTCCAGGTATTGATGATTTATTCAATCAACTGAAGAGTGAATGTTTGTTTTCAAACATCAACATGTGGAATGTATATCATCAGATGCGTGTGAAGGGTGAGGATATCCCAAAGACTTCTTTCTATTGTTCTCATGGGAATTACGAGTTCGTTGTAATGTTGTTCATTGTGACCAATGCTATAGCCATGTTTGTGGGATTGATGAACATGGAGTTACATGAGTTCCTGGATAAGTTTTTTGTGGTTTTCATCGATGAAATTCTTGTATACTCCATGTCTGAGGAGGAGCATGCAGAGCATCTACACACCATTTTGGGAGATCTTTTTCAACACCATCTGCTTGTGATGTTTTTGAAGTGCGTGTTTTTTCCTCAAGATGTGAATTTCATGGGACATGGTGGGTCCTAATAGGGAGTAGCTTTGGATCCATCAAATATAGAAGCAGTTTGGTCTTAGGTAGCCCCCTAGATAGTGGCAGAGGTGCAAAAAAAATTTTGGTCTTGTAGGCTACTATAAGAGGTTTGTAGATGATTTATCTCGAGTTGTGACTCCTTTAACTACATTTACTAGGAAGGATTAAGAATTCAATTAGACTGATCAGTGTCAAGATGTTTTCATGAATCTGATGGAAAAGTTAGTATGTTCACCAGTTCTTTGTCTACCAACATAGGAAGTTCAGTTCGACATTTTCTGTGATGCTTCTCATTTGGGTTTAGGCTGTGTTCTGATGCAGTAGAGATCAATTGTTTTTTATAGTTCTCAACTACTAAATCCCAATGAATGTATATATTCCACCCATTATCACGAGTTTCCATTTGTGGGTTTTTCTTTGAAGTTGAGGAGATATTTCCTCATTGGAGAGCACTTTTTTTAGCAATCATAAGAGCATGAGGTATGTTTTCTCCCAATGTGACATAAACTTGCAATAGCATTGGTGGATATAGTTATTATAGGAATTAAAGTTTTAATTATATTACACCCTTAGAAAGGGGAATGTTGTAGGTGATGTGTTGAGTAGGAAGTTACGTAGTGATGCAGTGCGTGAGTATGGTGACTCATGGAGAGATATGGAAGAACATTCAACATTACATCCCGATATGGGAGAATTTGTGGGAAGAGGGTTCCTTTTTTAAAAGACGGTGCATTCATCTATGGTGTAGTAGGAGGAAGAGTACCAGTTGGGGGATGATGAGGTGGAGGTCTGGAGAGATTAAGTTGTTTGTGGCGTGGCCCCTTATGGTTTTTCTGAGTATGAACAACACTAAGTGATATATAATGGAAGGATATTTTTTTTACTTTGTAAATGCATGATATGATTCTTAGAGAGTTCAATAGTTCTCCATTAGCAGTGCATACTGATATAGAAAAGACGTACCGAACCTTGAGGAGTCATTTTTTGTGGCCCGGGTTGAAGCATGTAGTTTCCAATTTTGTGTCTCGATGTTTGGTCTAGTAGAATGTGAAGGATGAACACCATGTTCCAGATAATCTAATATAGCCATTAGATGTTCCTCAGTGTAAGTGAGAGGACATCTTAATGGACTTTTTTACTAGTTTACCTCAATCTCATCGAGGACATGACACTATTTTTATAGTAGTGCATTGTTTATCAAAATCATCCCACTTTATAGCGATCAAGGAGACATGATCATTGGAATTTTGGTTGAGGTAGTATCAGCACAAGGTGGTGAGACTCCATGAAGTCCCAAGGATGATCATTTCAGTTCGAGATCCTCATTTTACCTCTAGGGTGTGATGAGGTCTCCAAAATGATTTAAATTCATAGATATTCCTTATCCATAATTTTCATCAGAAAAGGGATTTCTAGACATAGCGAACCATCTAGACACTTGAAGACATGTTGTGATCTTATGTCCATGATTCCGGAGGTTCATGGATGAGGAACGTACCCTTGGTGGAGTTCGCATACAAAAATAGTTTTCACTCTAGCATTGGTACAACTACATTTGAAGCCTTGTATATGCGACCTTTCTGTTCTCCATTTTTATGGACTAGGGTCATAGATCCAGTAACGCTCGGGTGGGAACTAGAGAAAAATATAGCAGAGATGGTTCTGGTGATTCATGAGAGGATGAGGATAGAGCAAGATCGTCCGAAATCATATGCCGATCAAAGTAGGAGACCCATAGATTTTGATGTTGGGGATCATCTATTTCTAAAGATTATTTCCCTTCAAAGGTAGCGAAGGTTTGGTCATGTGAGTAAGTTTTCTCCCGGGTTTGTTGGTCCTTTCGAGGTGTTCGATCATGTAGGATTCGTGGAGTATCGAGTAGCACTTCCCCAATAGATGAGATAGATACATGATGTTTTTTGTGTATCATAGCTCAATCATTATGTTCATGATGACTCACACATCATCGATTGGGGAGAGATCAATTATAATGATGATGCGATCTTTGAGGAGCGGCCTGTAGAGAACCAAGACTACAACGTGAAGGTGCTGCACGTGCGTTCTATCCACGTGGTTCATATATTGTGGCGGTATGGTGGTGTGGAGGAGAGTACCTAGGAACATGAGTCATAGATACATTCTCAGTACCCAAAGTTATTTGATGTTTAACTCTTTTCATGTTAAAAAAATTTCCTCTATGTGGGTGTAGAAATTTCTTGTTAATGATATGGCTTTCTTTGGTTTATTCTTATTGCATGCTCTCTTTTGAGAGGTATCGTAATGGGAGGTTGTTCAGACCCTGTTCGGTTTCCCTTTAGGTGGTTTTTGAGATCTCGAGGATGAGAATGTTTTGAGAGGTATCTTATGTAATGTCCTAGACCTCTCTAGTCCATTCCTCTACAAAAATCTAATGTTTAAGGTGCTATGGGGGTCAAGGTGATTTATTACCAACACTTTGCCAAATTTTGACTTCATGACCAATTATTCCAGATTGGCGAGGTTGCAACGGTAGCCACAAATTCCTTTTCAAATTTCGATTTCATGAATAGTGTTTCCAGAATGGTGAGGTTCCAATAGTAGCCTCTATTTCCTTTTCCAAATTTCGCGTTCATGAACAGTATTTCCAGAATGGTGAGGATCAAATGGTAGCCCCTCTTTCCTTTTCCAAATTTTGAGTTCATGAATAGTGTTTCATGAATGGTGAGGTTCTAAAGGTATCCACTATATCCTTTTGTAAATTTTTATTTCTTGAACAATGCTTCTAGAATGGTGTGGTTCTAATGATAACCTCTATTTCATTTTCCAAATTTCTTGTTTGGTGTACGGTGTGTCCAGCTTCCTGCAATTTCGCCCCATTGATGTTTCCCTTGATGTAAAATGTATTTAAGGACTCATTTTAAAGGTTGTAAGGATGATTCAAAGGCCATAACTCCTATATTAATTTTCCTAAGGCTCAGGATGCTTTTACTTGGTCAAACCACGTGGTTTAATGCGGTCAGTTTTTAATATAAAATCCATCGTATCTTACAATTATTTTCTGTTAAATCTTCTGAAGTGATGAGATATCTTCCACCCTAGTTCCTCCTACTTGTTCTTGTGTGTGAGATGATTTGACCACCCTTTCCTTCCTATAGGAGTTAGGGAATCAATCATTCCTCCATGAATTCGTTACCCTTGGTTTATAATGCAACCAAGCCATATCAATCAATCTTTGATATAAGGAATGACCCATCGTCTTCCTTTGGGGTTCATCTCCTTCGATTTCTCCTTTCCATTTTATGGAATTGTATCTCAATGTTCCCAATGGACTTTTCTTATGTGTTGACCACTATGGGGGTGTCTCTACATCGTCGGGTGGATACAGTTGTCACATGGGGAGGAGATAGTAACCCTTTGTGTGGCTCGTTCTCATATAAAAAACATCAAGAACTGCTTGAGGTAGGGGATTCATTGCTTCTCTATTATTTTACAAGAGACTATAGAGTAAGCATGTTTTACCACACTATATTTCAATGGAATTTTCATATTAAATATTTGAACTATATAAATATATTGATATCGATCATATGTTATTGACTATGGTTTTGTTAAATAGTGTTATATCTATGCTTGCATTGGTAGATTATCATTCTTGATTGTTATTGGTAATGAACGTAATGGTGGAATTAATTTTTAATTGTTTTTCTAAAGATAAAGAGGCATATAAATGAATCTGGTTGTTGTTGTTGTAATTTTAAGTTAATCAAATTAATGAAATATTCATGTTTAGTAAATTTGTGACAGATTACTGTTTAGGTTTTCCATTGTTGTAACCTACAAATAATAAATTAGTTAATTCAAGATGGATTAAAGAACTTGTTTTTTGATACAAGATAATTCCTTGAAGGGTTCCGAGTTACCCTCTTAATTGTTTAAGGGAAAAGGGCCCTGTTGATATGATATTTGTTTTCATACTACTTGTGTTGTGATGTGAGCCCAAATGGATATTTTGATATTTGGGGCATGGGGGCCTATTGATTGTGGTATCAGTTGATGCCAAAAGTGGTGAGATGCATAAGTTTATGCATGTGGGTGTCAGGGAGGACACTGGAGATGATGGAACATGTTGGATGTGAATGTTTGGATGCATATTGTTTTTGTTGTTGTTTATCTTCTTTAATTTCTCCACTACTCATGGTAGCTAGTCTTTCTTACCCTTATTCCAAATGGGGGGAAGACGTATGAGGTTTCCATGTCATTTCTGTGTTTAGATTTTCGAGGGAGGATAGGTCTACACTCTTACTATTGGTGGAAATGACTCCACGGGTAGTTTACCTACTCATCGTGTTGAACCCATTGTGTTTATTAGCATATAATTTTTTTCTAGAATTCTTAGGAATATTGGAAAGATATAATGTTGTTAATAATTGATTGAATAAATTATTGAATAAATAATGTTAACCCGTGTAGTTGGAGCTCACTGGGACACAATGATGAGGTAGAAATTTTAAGGAACAGTGGACTTTGTGTTTGATGCTATTGAAATATAATGTAGAATTTTTTTATTAGTTAATTAACATTAAATAATTAATTAATGTATAATTAAATAGATAAAAATAGAATGAAGGAATGTAATCAATGCTCTTTAAATGGTTTTGTGCTTATAGGATACATTTTCTAAGAAGTATCAACCTGGAGTCCGAGTGACTGTAGCTATAGTAGAGTTTAAGACAAGGTTATGCCCATAGTGTGGTTGTGAGATATAGCATATTTTGTACCTATTTCTTTTCTATATTCTAAACCACCCCTTATGTAAAGCTAGCTGACACCTTAGGTATTATGAGACCTAGGGGTGTATTCCCCAACATTACGGTGGGAGGATGGATGGATGACATCCCCCTTTGGCCCCACTCTCTTCTCTTGATGGTTACTTGTACTGGTAGGTAGAGTGGTTTGTTTTCCCCATATATTTGTGTAGAGGTCGGTAATGTCTTATGGATATTCACTAAAAAGTAATCTGGATATTGTTTTCTATGAAATATTATAGCTGTAACATGTATGGGATGTAATGGCTTGAGGATCCTTACTCAGTGTGTGGGATGTAATAGAAAGAGGTTTAATGCTTGAGGTATGATATATGATATGCGAGCTGTGGTGGCTCCCAAAAAATTCATGGCTACTTTTCTTATGTTGAAGTGGTGGTTTTTTTCATGAGGTTCTTGTTATGGTGCTTCGTCTAGGTGTCTACGGGAAATCCTTTTAGGGAGATACGGCTTAGGGCGTGTGACATTCGGGAAAATAGGCAAACCAGTGGGGAAGTAGTAGTGGGGTACCCTTGATTTTCATTATTATATTTCAAAATCTTGTATGTGATACTTGGTGAACGTAGACATGGTGAGGCTGTCAACTTAGTATACCTGTTTAAGTGATGAGTTAGATTCACTTGTTGTTAACCGTGACTTAGCATGTTTTCTTAAAATTGTCATGAGAGCCACTAGGGAGGATCCTACAGAGTATACAATTATACTCAACCTATATCTATATAAACTATTTTTCAGGTCACTAAGGGAAGGTTGGACATTAGGCTGGTCTCTACAAGCTTGGGGTTGCAAGAGAATTTTGTGCTTAGTGGTTGCTGTAGTTTTTACGTTCTTTTGGGTATTTGAAGTTTTTCCTATTTCAGTTGTAGTAGTTTTTCATGACATTACATATGTGCACACAGGTTTTCTTTTATATTTAATTCTGAGTTTTAGTTGGTTGGTGTCTATCTAATATCCCTCTTTGTCTTGTGTTCTCATGGAGGATAATGCCTCCCATATGTGTGTTTTCCATACCCTCGGTGCTAGTCGCCAACCCGGGGACTATTGGATGCAGGACTCGAGGTCATTATCTCCATTCACATATTGTCGACCTAGGAGGGGTACACCTTGTGGGGAGGGGGTCATGGAAGATAAATTTTAAATCAAACCCAATAAGAGAAGTAAGGAATTTCATATAAATTTTAGTGAAAAAATATTGGTAATAAAAGATGATCTGACCTCATACATGTTTAAACTATTGGACGAATCATGGGAAAATTTCTGTAAAGATAAGGGTAAATTGTATTAGTGTTGTGATAAATCTCATCAGAATCAATAGTGCATGAGAAAGAGATAATATGAAAAAAAAAACTATAACATCAATTCTATGACATTTGTTCTTTATAAAACTCATTGTTCTAATCCATGTGCCAATGAGTGAGATATAGAACAACATCCATGCGAGAATGGAAAACTATATGAAACTACTACTAATATAAATATAGTTGGGTTTGAATGAATACTATCTATTATATTCTAAAATTTATGTTTTAATCCACAATTGGATGTTGATTTATAAATATAAAATAGTGGTATGATGGTTTTATAAACCAATTACATGTTTTATGATAGGTTTTCCCTCATGAATATATATATAATTCTATTTTAATAATTCAATGTTAAATTAGTATACAGTTGGATCCCTATATAAGTCAATGTTATTGAACTTTTAAATAGATTAAACCCTCTCAATATAATAAAAACCTCATGTTCAAATTACAGTGTGTAGTTAATATGGTGTACACTATTCAAATTAAACTTATCTTTTTATCTTAATTGCATGGATGATTATTAATTTAGTATGGGAGAATATAACATCCCAATATTTTAATATAATCCTAAAATAAAATAATCCAATGTCTTTGAAAGATCTCTCAAAACAAACCTCTTAACTAAAATTAAATACTTATATATTTTAATTAATTAGTTAATATTTTATATGACCATCAAAACGTATACATCGATTTAGTGGGAACAAATAGTAGTAATTAATTTAGGAAATATTTAATAAAATAAAATAATGGACTATTTTTAATATGAATTAAATTGAATTAGAAAATATAAATTTACAATTAATAACTATTTATTCTTAAGAATATATAATTCTAATGTTTGTTTCTTATTTAAAGAGAAAATGTGTATAATTCCACATCCTTAATTATTACATAGTCTTGATTTTTAGTAAATAATATAATTTATTTGACATTGGAGATCGTTTCATGTTAAATATAAATCATGATTTTTATTTCCATATAAAAATATTCATAACAGTCATGTTGACTTGTTTATTTATATTAAACATCATTATACCATGTGGAAAAATATTTCATAATCATGGGAGGAGATCAGAATGATCGGTAAGGATTAAAAAAATAATAAATGAAACCATTAGTCCATGAATAAATTAAACTCATGAATTTTTATTCACAAAATCAAAAAGTTCACACAAATAAAAAATAAACTCCTTGACACCACTCATAAAATAACATTATTCATGAAAAACTTTTTAGCAATCTTAATTGTTAAAGGTATCTTGAGGCATCTATATCGTACACACATTGTAGTATTCAAATATACATAGGGACAAACTTTCATGGTTACATTCGAAATACCCATCACAGTTTATTACCTAAATCTAGTGCAAGATACCATATCAGTTAAATTTGTCACATAACACAAGGAATTTGAGATCTATCATGGGCTCCCCTACACAATTTTAGTCACAGGTCCATCTATTTACAAAATTAATTCCTTATAGACAATACTTAAGACCAATACATAAATCATCATAATTGTAAAATAACATTTCCACTGTAAAGACCTAGAAATTTCAAGGAAATTTTTTTCTTAATTTCATTGGAATTTTACGAGTCTGTGGTTTCTGACGGCACCTGATTCCGAAGGCCCGATGTACCCAGAATCAATTCCTGATATTTAGCTCGGGTACGTTCAGTGAACGAATGAGCGGGTTTTTCTAACTTTTGAACTGGTGCTCGGAATCGAAATCTGAGGGCACCGCTGAAATCACAACTCCAATATTATCTTAAGAAGACCCTTTCCGGAGTTGTGTTTACTCAGGAGGAGTTGTTTAGAAAAAACTAAGGAATAAAAATATAATTGTGGTACAATTTTATTTTTATTTCTTTCCTAGTGGTTAAGTGTTGTGTCACAACACTTTCCCCTCTCTTATGTGGTTATATCCTAAGTAAGGGAGTTGGGGTGGGACCCACTTGTAGTTAACTACATTTGAGAGGATTAAGGTGGGGTGGGGCCCACACGATCCCAACCCCTTACCTTCCCCTAACATTCATAACTTTTCCCCTCATTAATTTGTAACTCTCAAACCCCCCCCCTCTCTTAAATCTTGCCAACATACACTAATTGATTAATTGAAACTACTCAATTGATTAATTAAGCATTTTGAGTGTTGAATTTCATGTGGCATGTGATAATAAAATAATTGGTTGAGCCCTTTTATTTTATTTTGGGGGACACACTTTGTGTTAAGGAATTTGGAGAGAGAGATAGAGGGCCTTGTGAGAAGACGAAGAAGAAGTAGGAAGAGGAGAGAATTTCTCCTCCTTGAAGAGCGACACCTCTTTAACGAAGAACGATGCTTCCTTATCGAAGAATGAGAACCTTCCTCAACGAAGAACGAGATGCCAACCGTGGAGACCGATGCCAACAACAACATTCTTCTTCTTCTTCCGAAGTCGAAGGAATTGATACCGTTCTTCCGTGATGTTCGACTTCCGCGACTCGATGACGTGCGACGTAAATTTTGGAGGTAGGGGTTTAATCTTAACTCAAGTTTTATTTAAAGAACTTCATTGATAATTTTTGGCCGCTTGATATCATTATAACGGGAGGAGGTCGGACCGCACAAACACGGCCCACCCTCCTCCCCCGTTGCTATCATACTCGTTGTGGCTCGAACAAAGTTGACGCGGTGCCATTGCACCCCGCAGAAACAAAGAAGAATGGGCAAAGAAGCGTGGCGCCGTCGAGCCGCGCCGTGGAGGCCGAACAAAGCCGCGGCGCCGTCGCGCTGAGCCGGAAAACCACTAAGAGGCCGCAGTTTATTTATTTGATGTGCGGATCGACGGGCAATGACGGAACCTGCCGCAGAGGTGATTTGAAGACTTCGTAGTGAAGAGCCGGTCCCAGGAGGACCGCTGGAGAAGGCCACAGGAAAAACGGACCACCGGAGCGCGTCCGATGTTCCACGGAAGAGCCTGCTGGCGCGCCGCCAGGAGGGACCGCCTCGGCTGAAGTCGTGGCGGCAGGCGACCGGTCCCGTGGCTACACGGGACCGGGGGAGACCGGGGGTCGTAACCCCTGGCTGTCATAGGGAGAAGCCCCCTCGTGGGGGCCGCAGATCATTTAAGGGGGGCAGCCCCCCCCCCCCCCCTTCACAACGGCACGACCAGCTTGGTCGTGCGGGGCGCGCTCGCGCTGGGCCATCCAGCCGTCCAGGTGGGGCCAGGCTGCGCCGACTGGGCCAGACCGCGCTAGCCGGGCCGGGCCGACCCAGGGGGTCTCGGGCCGAGTCAGACCGGGCCCGAACCCCCTATTTTCGGGCATTTTTCGTTCAAACGCCCATAACATGGGCTACAGACCTCCGATCGAAACACCGTCATTTGCGATGTGATCATTTGATCGAGACGGTTGTTTTGGTATATTACACTCAAGGTTTCTAAGAACCTTGGGTACGGCCGAATTGGTTTGAACACGAAACCAACCGGGCCCTCGGAGTGGAAACACCTATAACTTGAGCTTCGGACGTCAGATAGACGTGCCGTCGACTTTTTTGGATTCCTCTGGATGAGACTGAACTTTTGGAATACTTCACTTGAGGTTTGGACGCAGTTGGAGTATGTCTAGGTTGGATTGTACCCGAAATCCAACCGGGCCCCTAGAACGGAAAAGCCGATAACTTTCAGACCGGACATCCGTTTGTAGAACCGTCAGCGGTGTTGGTGATCATGTTGAGAAAGGGTCCCAATGAGTATACCCTAGGTGTGTTCGATGTACAGTTGAGATGCGGTCAGGTTGGTTCGTACACAAAACCAACCGGGCCCCGGGGACGAAAAGGCTAATAACTCACAGACCGGGCGTCCGATTGACGCGCCGTCTGTTGTGTTGAGACCCCTATGACGAGGTGGTCCTTTGAGATACTTATTCGTGGGACTTTGTGATACTTCGATTTTCGACCTGTAGCTCGTGGAGAGAACCCTCCCGGAGACGAGCGTATGGAGTATGAAGACCGTGTAGCTGGCTGAGACCTGACGACTGCTTGACCGACACGACATGGAGTGAGTCAACTAGCCTAGTGGATGGAGCACTACAATGTTTGGGTGCAGACCCATGGCAGACGGAGCGTCTGGTAGCTGGAAGCAGACCCACGGTACTCAACAAAAGGAGTACCTCTGCAGGCTATTAGGGGGGGGGGGTGCACTACTGTGTTTGGTTGGCAGACCCCAGTGGGAAGCACTACTGTGTTTGGTTGGATGACAGACGGTACTTGACAGGAGGATTACCTCAGCAGTCTTAGGTTAGTGAGCAGTAACTTGAAGTCATGACAGGATCACTGTACTCATCAGAGACGAGGCTCTTCAGCAGTTACGGTTTCGATAAATGAAAATCATGGTTTGAGTTGAGTCATTCACCTTTGTGTTTCCTCATGATTGAGATGAGTTACTTGATAACTTAAGTATAAGTATGGGCTTATACCTAAGTAAGGGTTATCAATTGAGATACTTCTTTGTGGTTATCCTTGTTGGATTTAGTGAGACGGTGAGGGTATCAGGGTCCCTACTGAGTATCGTATACTCACCCCTTCATGGGCTACACCCGCACCTCGTTGTGTTGGTTGCAGACGACGAGCAGCGCTAATAGAGGCCGAGTGTTCGAGGACTGGATGGTACCCGGAGGTGGACCTCACGACGAGTCAGTATCTGGAGGTGGACTTCACGAAGAGACGACAATCGGAGGAGGTTGACGAGCGAGAGCAGTGTGGAGGCTATCTGTACCTACCCTTCAGGTAGGATCTGTTGTGGACGATCCAGGAGATGCGCTATTTTTACCTACCCTTCAAGTAGGATCCGAGGAAGATGACCCAGGATATGCTTCTATTCTTCTAGGTTTTTGTCTTTTCTGTTGTACTTTCGTTCATTTGTAGCTGTACTTTTAGTAGGGGTTTTTATTCTTGCCCACTTACTTTTCAGAACTTTCTTTTGTACTTAGTGTATTACTTCCGCTTGTACTCTGTGGTGTTTTGTTTACTTTTATAAAGGAAATTTCTTCCTAGTTATCGGGATTTATGCCTTGGGTGCAAGTCGCTAGACCCTGGCCTATGGAAGGCAGGCTTGGGGACGTCATGACAAGGGCCCCAAGGATGGGTCGTGACAAATTGGTATAAGAGGAGTCGGTTCTACCACAGAACTCAGGACTCTAATCTTTCCATTCTATGAACCAATAGTGTTAAGGGTACCGAGTGTGGTCTTCAGTTCAGGGAGTCCAGTATTGGTGCGGCAGCCGACGTATCCATACACCAGGACCCTGAATACTAATTTCTGACTTTGTGCACGAAAACACTGATTGTGTGTGTGTTTTCAAACGTTTTCACCTTAAAATAGCTTAAACCAGGTCAGCTCCCCAGGTATAAATTGTTTGACCATGTCATGTATGTTTCTTTCAGGATGCCTTTCCACGGACGACCAGCTAGATCCCAGAGGGATGTATGTACTGACAGCCTGCCAAGCGATGAGGCTTCGGTACAGGGCCCTCTTTCAGTTGAGGCACCAGCGGAGGCACCATTGGTAGTACCACCCGTTGGGCCATCGATGCCACCAGCCCCAGCAGCATAGAGTGCACGTCGCTTGAGTGCAGTGCACGAGTTCCAGCGCAAGAGGCCACCCAGGTTCAGGGGAGAGATGGACTCGCAGGCGGCTGAGGATTGGATGGAGGCTATGTTGAGAGTTTTCAGGATAGTGTGTACTCCAGCAAACTTCATGGTGATCTTTGCTGCGAGCCTCCTTCGGGCTGCAGCTAAGAGATGGTGGAGCCACTTGTTTCAGTTTTGTGATGGGATGACCTTCACCTGGGGAGACTTTGAGACCTTATTCAGGGTGGAGTTAGTACCAGTAGCTCTACACCCTGAGCTTGTTCAGGAACTACTGCCTTTGACGCAGGATTTTCCATTAGTAGCTGAGTCATATGTAGGTAGTAGACAGATGATGCAGAGGTCCAAGAGTACCAGACCAGTAGGTGGGCGACCTTGGGTTATAAGATCGGTAGTGCGGGGAACCCAGGGTTCAGACAAAGCCAACTATACAAGGAGCAAGAAGTGTGATGAATGTGGAAGGAAGGGTCACCTGGCACGTGACTATCCGACTCCCCGCACAGTTGATCCACAAGCATTGGAGGAGCCACCGATACAGAAGCATCGGCGGGTGCTTGGGCAATAGCCGAGCGGTGGACAAGGTAGTAGAGCTCCTGAAGTAGGTGGACAGGAGAGGAACTAGTGGATTCATTTTTGTTCTAGGTACATCTAGTTCCATGTTTCTCTTGTATTTGTGTCTTTGTACTATGAGATGTAATAATAAAATACACTTATCTTCGAGATGTTTACTTTCATGTCCTTTTGTTTGGTTGATACTAAGAATTTCCGGTTAAAACTGTTGACTTGACCCTCACTTTTGATATTTTTACGGGTGGAGACCCGGTGACCTCACACTGATGCCGACAGTGTGACTCGACCCTTGGAGGCGAGAGTGACGGTTGGATCTCATGGTAGTAACGCCGAGGCCTTACACCGTCATCCATGGCATGAATGCATCATTCATGTTAGGATTGACTGTATTAGGCAATGGGCGTGGTTCATCCAGGGGATGAGACCACGTTTCTCTTTTCGGAAAAAGAGAAATCATAGCAGCTCTTGCAGATCGTAGGCAAAGACGTTGCAGATCATCCAGGAGTGGATGAAGACTGCACAGTGCAGTAAGAAACAGGAAACTGGCGCCAGTCTTAGAGACTCGGGCGTGTTAAATGTTTCACGAAGTGGAAGCTTTAAGGATAGATGAGTCTGCAAAGTAGCAGACATGGAGGCAGAGCTAGGAGGGCAGCATGAGGTTGTGTACATTTTTACATGCTACAACCACCCACCTTAGTGGTCCCCGCCAGGCTCAGGGAGCTGGAGAGCAGGGGAAGAGTGCAGCTACATGCGTTAAGGAGTGTGACCCAATGGCTCTAAAAACGATTCAAGGGACAGTCTGTGTCCACTACTAGCTTCCGTAGTAACAGACATTGATATGAATCATTCCTTCCTTCCATGAATCTTGTCCCAGACCTAGAGTTTCCGGTAATCCGTTGACTTGAACCTCACGTGTGGAGATACCTTTGGGAGGAGACTCGATAATCAAACTTACGCTGACAGTGTGATCTGACCCTCAAGGTGTGAGTTTTGGTTGGAATCTCTTGGTGGCAGCGTTGAGGCCTTACGACGTTGGTCTCGGTATGGATTGGATTCACAGTTCATGCTCAGATTGACCGTATTAGGAAAAAAAGGTTGTGGTCTAACTACAACGTCGGGATGGGTTTTCCTTGGTTAGAAAAAAGGAAACCCCAGGAAACACAGGATAAACTCATGCACAGGAGGGTGTGGTCGATCAATCTTGAGTCAGTCAACCTTACCCTTGTGGCAGTGGGAGTTTTTGAGTTTCTGTTCTAATCAGTAAAAGGATGCCTCTTGAGTTCTAGGATGACGACCATGTCCTTATACGGGTCTCACCTTGATGAGGATTATGGAGATGTGACCAAGGCGGCGAGTTATATCCGAGGTTCAATGGACCTTTCTAGGTCCTCAGCAAGGTAGAAGGGGTGGTTTACCACTTGAACTTTCCACCATAGTTGCACTGGGTGCATGAAATCATCCACATACCTCGTCTAAGGAGATACGTGCATCATCCTTCACACATTGTCGACCTGAGGGAGTTGGATGTCGATGACAGGGCGACATGCACGAAGGTTCCAGTGAAGATTGAGGATCGATAAGAGCGAGACCTACCTGAACGTTCGATTCCTCATGTGCGCTTTCACTGGCAGTATGGGGACCTCCAGGTGAGCACATGGGAGCGGAAGGCTCAGAAGCGTGCTCAGTACCACCTTTGTTTCCCTAGTTTGTGGTATAGCTTTACGGGGATGTAAAGACCTGAGGTGGGAGTAATATAAAGACCCAGAAATTTCAAGGAAATTTTTTTCATAATTTCTTTGGAATTTTATGAGTCTGTGGTTTCTGAAGGCACCTGATTCCGAGGCCCGGTGTGCCCGGAATCAATTCCCGAAGTATAGCTTGGGTACGTTTAGTGAACGAACAAGCGGGTTTTTTCTAACTTTTGAACCGGTGCTTGGAATCAAAATTTGAGAGTACTGATGAAATCGCAGCACCGGTATTTGCCTAAGAAGACCCTTTCCGGAGTTGCGTTTACTCGGGAGGAGTTGTTTAAAAAAAAGTGAGGAATAAAAATATTATTTGTTTTACAATTTTATTTTTATTTCTTGCCTAGTGGTTAAGTGTTGTGTCACAACACTTTTCCCATCTCTTATTTGGTTATATCCTATGTAAGGGAGTTGGGGGTGGGACCCAATTGTAGTTAACTAACTTTGAGAGGATTAAGGTGGGGTGGGGCCCACATGAGCCCAACCCCTCACCTTCCACTAACATTCATAACTTTTCCCCTCATTAATTTGTAACTCTAAAAAACCCCCTCTCTTAACTCTTGCAAATATACACTAATTGATTAATTGAACCTACTAAATTAATTAATTAAGCATTTTGAGTTTAGAATTTCAAGTGGCATGTGATAATAAAATAATTGGTTGATCCCTTTTATTTTATTTTGGGGGACACTCTTTGTGTTAATGAATTTGGAGAGAGAGAGAGAGGGCCTTGTGAGAAGAAGAAGAAGAGGAAGGAAGAGGAGAAAATTTCTCCTCGTTGAAGAGAGACGCCTCTTCAACGAAGAACAATGCTTCCTTTTCGAAGAATGAAAACCTTCCTTGACGAAGAACGAGACGCCGACCGTGGAGACCGACGCAAACAACAACGTTCTTCTTCTTCTTCTGACATCGACGGAATCGATACCGTTCTACCACGACGTTCGACTTCCATGACTCGACGACATGCGACGTCAATTTTCAAGGTAGGGGTTTAATCTTTGCTCAAGTTTTATTTAAAGAAATTCATTGATAATTGTTGGCTTCTTGATATCATTATAACAGGAGGAGGTCAGAGCGCACAAACATGGCCGACCCTCCTCCCACCTTGCTGTCATACTCGTTGCGGCTCGAACGATGGTGACGCGGTGCCATCGCACTGCATGGAAACAAAGAAGAATGGGAAAAGAAGCGTGGCGCCATCGCGCCATGCCGTGGTGGCCGAACAAAGCGGCGGCGCCGTTGCGCTGCGTCGGAAAACCATGAAGAGGCCCCAATTTGTTTATTTGACGTGCGGATCGACGGGCGATGACAGAATGGGCCGCAGAGGCTATTTGAAGACTTCTCAGTGAAGATCCGGTCCCAGGAGGACCACTGGCGAAGACCGCAGGAAAAACGGACCACCAGAGCGCATCCGGTGGTCCACGGAAGAGCCTGCCGGCACGCCACGCCGGCATGGCAGTGCCGGCGGACGGAGGCGGCGGCGTTCTAGCGTGCCGCCAGGAGGGACGCCGCGACTGAAGCCGCAACGACAGGTGACCGGTCCCATGGCCGCATGGGACTAGGGGAGACTGGGGGTCGTAACCCCCGGCTGTCAAATGGAGCGGCCCCCACATGGGGATCATGGATCATTTAAGGGGGGTAGCCGCCCCCACCCCCTTTTTCGAAACAGCATGACCAGCTTGGCCGTGCGGGGTGCGCTCGCGCCGGGCCAATCGGCCGCCCGGTCCGGGCCGCGCCCTAGTAGGTCGGACCCGGACCGGGGTCAGGTCGGCCCAGTTTGGGCTGACCCAGGTGGTCTCGGGCCGGGTCGGACCGGGCCCGAACCCCTATTTTCGTGCAGTTTTCGTTCAAACATCCATAACATGGGCTACGAACCACCGATCGACACACCGTTAGTTGCAATGTGATCCTTGGATCGAGGCAGTCGTTTTGGTATTTTACACTCAAGGTTTCTAAGAACCTTTGGTATGTCTGGGTTGGTTTGAACACGAAACCAACCGGGCCCTCAGAGCGGAAACACCTATAACATGAGCTCCAGACGTCCGATAGACATGTCATAGAATTTTTTGGATTCCTTTTGATGAGACGGAACATTTGGCATACTTCTTCTGAGGTTTGGACAGATTTGGAGTATGGCCGGGTTGGATTGTACCAGAAATCCAACTGGGCCCCTGGAACGGAAATGCCGATAACTTTCAGACCAGACGTCCTCTTGACGAACCATCAGCGGCGTTGGTGATCATTTTGAGATACGGTCCCTATGAGTATACCCTATGTGGGTTCGGGGTATAGTTGAGATGTGGTCGGGTTGGTTCGTACACGAAACCAACCGGGCCCCTGGGATGAAAAGGCTAATAACTCATAGACCGAGCGTCTGATTAACGTGTCGTCTGTTGAGTTGAGACCCCTATGATGAGGAGATCCTTTGAGATACTTTTTAGTGGGTCTTTGGGATACATGGAGTATCGACTTGTAGCTCGTGGAGCGAACCCTCCCAGAGATGAGCGTACAGAGTATGGAGACCGTGTAGCTGGCTTAGACCTGACGACTGCTTGACCGACTCGACATGGAGTGAGTCGACTAGCCTAGTGGATGGAGAACTACTATGTTTGGGTGCAGACCCACGGCGGAAGGAGCGACTGGTAGCAGGTAGTAGACCCGCGGTAGTCAATAGAAGGAGAACCTCTTCAGGCTATTAGGGGCGGGGTGTGCACTACTGTGTCTGGGTGGCAGACCCCAGTGGGAAGCACTACTGTGTTTGGGTGGCTGACCCGCGGTACTCGACAGGAGGAGTACCTCAGCAGTCTTAGGTTAGTGAGTAGTACCTCGTAGTGTGTGACATCATCACTTTACTCGTCAGAGGTAGGGCTCTTCAGCAGTTATGGTTTCGATAAATGAAAATCCGAGTTTGAGCTGAGTCATTGACCTTTGTGTTTCCTCAGGATTGAGATGGGTTACCTGATAACATAGGTTTAAGTTTGGGCTTATACCAAAGTATGGGTTATCTGCTGAGAAACTTATTTGTGGTTATCCTTGTTGGATTTAGTGAGACCTTGAGGGTCTCGTGGTCCCTACTGGGAATTGTATACTCACCCCTGCATGGACTATGACTGCACCTCGATGTGTTGGTTGCAGACGACGAGCAGCGCTGCCAGAGGCCAAGTGTTCGAGGACTGGATAGTACCCGGAGGTGGACCTCACAAAGAGTCAGTATCCGGAGGTGGACTTCACGACGAGACGACACTACGAGGAGGTTGATGGGTGAGACTGTTGTGGAGGCTATCTGTACCTACCCTTCAGGTAGGATCCGTAGTGGAAGATCCAGGAGCTTCGCTATCTGTACCTACCCTTCAGGTAGGATCCTAGGAGGACGACCCAGGAGATGCTTCTATTCTTCCAATTGTTTTCCTTTCTATTGTACTTTCATTCAGTTGTATCTGTAATTTCAGTAGGGGTTTGTATTCTGGCCCAATTACTTTGCAGCACTTTCTTTTGTACATAGTGTATTACTTCCGCTTGTACTCTGTGGTGTTTTGTTTACTTTTATAAATGCAATGCCTTCCTTGTTATCGAGATTTACGCCTTGGGTGCTAGTCGCCAGCCCCTGCCCTATGGAAGGCGGGCTTGGGGTAGTCACGACACGGGCCCTGAGGAAGGGTCGTGACATCCACATTTGATCCACACTATATCAATTCATGATAATGATATAATACATCAAATATCAAAATCATTTCAATAAAAAATACGTGAAAATTTAAAATGGGTTTTATTTTTCTTTTAAAAACATTATGGCTTGTAGAGGAATCCAAATAACAAATAATGGTCTCAGTGTCAGAAAATTCGTTGGCACTATATACCTTAAAAAAATTCCATTTTTGCATTAGTAAAATAATTATTATAAAAATATAAATTTTTAAAAACATTGAATGAAATTATATGTAAAAGGGGTTGATTATACATTTTATAAAATAAGGTAGTGTATAACATCAGAATATGCCTTAATGAAATGAGATCGGGACAAAGTCCCTTACATTAAGTCTTACGTGTCACATAAAATATTTATATTCAGGAATAATAAACATAGTTTAGTTTATAATTGGTTGAGAAAATATACCATCTTTATTATTACATTTATGTCATTTACTATAATGTTATAAATGTATATAATTATTTAGGTTTGTATCTGATGTTTTGTGGATATTAAATACTTGCGTCAAAAATGAACTTGTAATAATGTCAATAGTCTCGGTGTTCTTTAATTCCATTATCTCTAGAATAACACTACAAAAATAATAATATCTTTTATACTTAAATTATATGTTTTTTTCAAACAATTTATTTATTATTTGGAAAATAAATAATGTTATTATCATGGATATAGTAGGTCGTATATATGAAAGAGTAAAATTTTCATCTCTCATTGATCATTATGAAAATATTGTAATTATAGTTTTTTCATTCCATAATGATCTTAATATTATTAAAATAATAATAATCATTTAAATAAATAAATATATAGCATACAAGTGTTTTGGTGGATTAGGATAATTCACATTACATTGTGGAGGTGATATTTCACATATGTACATGAACGACGCCATATTTTTTATGTTCATGGAATGTAAGTAAATAATTTATATATAATTCAATTATAATTATTAATATTTAATTAACAGAACTAAAAAATTAATTCCGTTATTATGACCTATCTCGATAAACAGTTCTGGAAAATGAATTATATCAGTTCATGGAGGTGATAGTTCACATGTATACAGGAATGATTTAATCATTTTTATGTACATGGAATGTATGAAAATAATTTATATATTATTTTATTATAATGATAAATATTTCATTAATTTCATAGAAAACATTAATTCCCTCATTATGACTTGTCACGAGAGATGGTTACAGAAAATGAATTATATCAGTTTGGGGTGGTGATAATTAAAACGTACACATAAACTATTATTTCTATTCCAATTTAATTGAAGTGGAGATGGTTATAGGTGATTATATAAACATAATAAAATATATGTATATTCAGGATAATTTGGTTATTATTTCATCATGTGTTAAGATGATTTGAAGGTAGTGGATGGAGAAATAAAATAGAAATACTGAAATTAAAACATTATCTTTCCTTCGGATAATTAACTTTATTAACAACATAAAACAACTAGTAAGGGTTTATATATAAAATATATCACGAATAATGTGGGGAGGGATTATAATGATGGTTTTGGGTAGATATTTTCTAATCCAAATGTTTTTGGATGTGTGAGTAATAGATATGAATGGTTTTTTCATAAGATAGGGGAGGGGTTCCCATGGAATTATAAATTTTTTTAAATTAATATAAATTCAATTTCTACAAAAAATGTTTCAATGATTATTTAGTTCTAACATACGATGAGTAGGTGTAAAAATATAGTGATATAATGATAATTAGACATGTTTTTATTCATTTTTAATACATATCCTTTTGGTTTACCCTTTTTAACTCTTACCATTTTATAAACTAATTTACATTAAGAGTGTTAAAATAATTAAAAAATAATTCCAAAAGACTAATTAATTATTTATTAGTGAAAATATAATATTTTTATATATATTTAGTTCAATTATTGTATTTTTATAAATTTAATATCATATGATTAGTTATTTTATAATTTATGTTATGATTTATGACAATTTTTATTCAATACATTACATAACATTTTCAAATAACCATAAAAACTTGATTCATTTGAAAAATATATTAAATCATACCTAAAATGACATACTAATACATAAAATTCGTGGATGCAATAAAATATTTAATATTTTATTTATTTTAATATTATTAATATAATTAATTTTATACTTTCATTAATAAATCAGTAATAGTATCATCATTGTTTCACAATTAAAATAAAATATTTAATTCCTAAAAGTTATAAATAAGTTATTATGATCAATATTATAATATTATATTTCTATTTAATATTCATTTTCATGTATAACAGTTAAATTATTCAATAATAAAATTGTTTTTAGTAAGAAGATTCATTTTTATGACATATTTGCCTCTACATTAAATTAAATGTTATAAATGTATTAATCACACCCAAGTGGCATAAAAGGTCACAATATTGGACCAAGGATGGTCATAGTCTATAATAATGCATGAAATATGAATTTATCAAAATTTAGGGTAATTATATTATATTATAATATTAATTTTAACTTTAATTAACCTATTTATCTTTAACCGTGGTAAATAAAATACAAAAGTTAATTTTCACCAAAAAATATTTTAATCCTATTGGAAGAAATTATTCATATTGAGTACAATATTGGATGTAATTTTTTTTAAAATTCAATTCCAAAATGTGGTTAAATTAGGTTTAACACTAAGCCCTTTGACAGATTGATAAAACATGTATTTTAAGTAAAACGTTCAAAAGTTCACAAAGTTTTTCAAATTATATTGAACATAGAAAACCATCCAATTAACTATATAAGATTAATTGAAATAAAATATATCTAATTATACACTTAAAACATCTAAAAGGATAATATTTAAATACAAACAAATTAGACAAAAAATAGTTTTGAATTAAAATGTTGTATTATTCACTATTCATTAAATATGAATGTTATCAAAAAATTAAAAAAATTATGAAAAATAAATTTTAAAATCCCCCATCCAAAAAAAATTTATTTTTTTCAAATATAATATATTATAATTTAAAAATAATTATTTAATAAAAGTACTACTTCAAAAGGCAGTAAAAATATGTTTTCTGTGAAACATTCATTTTATTCAAAAAATTGAATTTATTCCTATATCATGAATTGAAAAAATATAATATGAATTTTAAACCTCATATATATTTTATAATTCATTGATATAATCTAAAAATGGTGATTTTTTTATTTTATATTAATTATTATTCACACTTAATTCTTTTCATAAAAACAAATCCATAATTTTCAATTTGTTTTTTATTTTAATTTCTAATTGTTTTTATGACATATGAATCATCATATAATCTTATGTAAACAATATTTTCATATTTTAGTTGATATAATTCATTCCTGAAATTCCAAATTCTTCTATATAACAACTACTTAAAATAATATATTTATTTTGGTATAACATAGTCATATGTGCAACATAAGATTTCTTAGAAACTCATTACCGGTTTCAGGTACACTATCAAACATAGTGTCCCTTTTAATGTAAAATAACCATCTAATTCATAAATATTAATAAATATATAATATTCATATTCCCTAATAACATACGATGTTATATCCATCCCCTTTTGTAAATTGCATCCTCATGAATTTAAATTTTGGCTCTATAGCTAATGTTTCAATTTTCAAACTTAATTAATTGAAGTGCCACATCAAAAAAGAGTAAACAACATCCAGATTAAAAGAATAAATTGGAATTATGAAGGATACCTGATATAACACATTATTGAATTCCATGTAGAAAAATGTGGGCATGGAAGATGAAACTAACTCACATATACTGAGAGAGAGTAATAGATAACTTGGTCACGAGAAATTTATTCATCACAATAACATAAATATGTGATGGGTAAAAAGTCCTTTCATAAAATTAAGTGGATAATATTATTTTATACTTCATGTTTCTTTTCATACAGTTGATGAATTTTTTTACTACTTAGAATAAAGAGACAAGGAAATATTATTTCATAAAATTTAGAGATTCAACCTTAATAAAATTCCTCAAAACTCAGCTTTTTCTCCAAAGGAGAGTATTAAAGAATTTTTTTTATATGTAATGTACTAGAATCATATTCTATATAATATGATAATGCAACAAGGATTTGATATCTATATATTTGTTCAAGAAAAAATATCCAAAAACAGTATGGTTTGGATAAGATAAAAACAATTCTCAAAAAATAATTAACCATTAGATACAGAAAAACAACTTTTAATCTCAAAAATAAAATTGTAATACAAAAAGTTCAACAAAGACCATTCAAAAATTAAATGATCTAACAATACCTAAAAATAATCCAAACCAGATTTGAAAACAAAAACTAAGAAGAATTTCATTACATAGTCTTCAAACATAAATTTTAACATTTATCTCTAAATAACATCGATCATTAATAATGTATCACACTAGAAATGTTATATTCAAAACAACATATTCTACAACATTAGTTAATCATTTTCATGAATAACCTGAATCAATGTAAGTCAATAATAAAATATAAATACTTACATAATAAAATTAAACCATTATACATCAAATAATATCTCATAGTATTATAAATAACTTAGCCATATAGGGTTCACAAAATAGTTATCTTCTAGTAAAATAAAATCTATATCCTATCCCCAAATGATTTTCCAGTACCCATAATATACATTTGATAAAACATATGTTCCAAAAATCAACTTATTATTATTATCATAACTTATTTAAATAAAAATAAATTTTCTTACATACTAGGGAGTTCACGTACGCCAGTGGTAAGAGATGAATCCATTTCACCCTTCAGTTCTAGTTTCGATTCCTATAGCCTTGTCTAAAATGATGAGTTTGTCACCCTTATATAGTTATTAATTTATATGATACTATATAACATAAATAAAAACATTAACACATTTTATTCTAAAATTTTATCTCAGGTGCTTCATTTTGCATCCCAAAATTTAATATCCCCTAATTACCTAAAAATTAATGATCATATAAACCCTAAAGGTTATTTATTCCATTATTATTATGTCCACATAAGAAAAGATAATTCTTCCTCAAATAACATTTTCACAGAACAAACTTAATGGTGACACATACCAAAAATAAATTCATCCAGAGAAATATCATCATCAAAAGAGCATTAATACTTTTTAACATTACATTATCCATATATCTAACATGAACCTCGAATCGCTTATATGTGGACATCATAATCATTCAAAATTATTTATGTTCAATTAAACACATTTTTCAATCTTATCCCATAAACCAAATTTCCTAAAAAAACATGAATCATTTCTTAATATTCAATAATGTCAAAATATGAGAGATAAAAATAATCTATTCCATTCATATGACATTTTACCTTTTTCTTATAATCAATTGGGCAATTAGGTATTGGTAAAAATATATTTGTGTGGTTCTACTTATCACATTACCAGACCTTCTTTGTAGTGTATATACTTTTTCATAATGACCATACTCTCCACATTTAAAAATATTAGTTAATAACTCAGAGAAAAATTATTTCCCTTTTATAGAGTTAAATAACGCTTACTTTTTCCTTGGTCGATTGTTGCATTAGGACCTTTAGTACCACATATATAACACCTTACTTTCCCTTAAAATCATTTATCATGGTGTTTCTTTCAACATCCTTGAAACATATATTGATGAATATTCTTAACTTTATGATCATTATTACCAAAAATTCCATAGGGATTAATTTCTCCCACATATAATGAGTCAAAAAAATCACAAGGGTTAAAGTGGTTAGGAATTAGTCTTGATAGTTTGTTTAGAATTACCATGAGAGTTTTCATTGAATCTCCCATTTCATTTAGTTTCTTATTTAGAGAACCACCACATTTTCCATTATAAACAATACTACATGGGTGCCTACTGAATCTATCCATTTACTAAAACAAAAAATGTTAGTGTAATTATATGAATAAAATCATCATATATTACCTTATTAGGACAATAAACACTAAATTATAATTATTTATTTTATCTAAAACATGTTCAGTTTATCTAAAATAACAACGACTCCTTATATAATGACAACCATTGTGGTTTTATAAAACATGTATCATAGGCTTTAATATCACCCTAACCTCTAATGTTGTCTAAACCATACTCATATACCAACTATAAGGCCCCGATGTTAAACGTTAAATAATATTGATTTATAGTTATGAATTTAATTTCATTCACAATGACGATCATTTCATGTTTAGAGTTTCAGAGAATTAGTCCATAACTATAAAATAATAACTCAAATGTTATAATGTAGAAAATTCTACTCAATACCAATTTTTTCATAATCTAAAGCATTTTCAAAAAAATCATGATTTTTTCCATTGATATATATTTTCATAAAATTCATCTTAACATCATTATTTATATTACCAATAATTATAAAATATGGAAAAAGATTTCAAAAACATGGAGTGAGAAAAAAAAGCTCAGTAAAGAATATAAAATAAGTAATTAATCAGTTATTCCATGAATAATTTAAACTCATGAATTTGTTTTTGTAAAACCATATATTTTAAACCATAATCCCTGAAATCATTAACATACCCCATTAAATCATAATATTGTTGAAAAAATTATAATAAATCATAAATAATAAATTTAACTTGTCTAATCAATATGAAACATACATTTTCTATTTCACAGATGCATAGTGAGTAACCTTCACAGTTACATTTGGAATACCCACCACAATCTATTATCTATATATATTTGGAGAAACCTTATATATTAAACCAATTTAATTACCTAATAAATTTGGGAGCTATCCCAGGCTCACAATATAATTGATTATCATAGAACCACCAATTTACATTAGTAATTTCCAAGAATAGAAACATGAGTAGAACACATAAATAACGCATTAAGGAAAAATAAAATTTCCAGATTTCATTCACAAGATAACATAATTTGATATTTATATAATAAATAAATTATCAAAACTATTTTAAATATCAAAATAATTGAAAAGGTAATATGGTATTTATTTTTCTTTTAAAAATATATTTCTTTGTAGAGTAATCCAAATATCAAATAATGTCCATGATGGAAGAAATGTCATTGTCACCGTATACATTATAGAAAATTCCTTTTGTCATTTAGAAAAAAATAATATATAAAAATATTAATTTTGAAAACCATTGAATTTAATTTTATATAAAATTGGTTGATTATACATTGTATAAAAGAATGTGGTTTGAAACATCAAAATATGCCACAATGAAAGGATATAGGGATGAAGTCTCATACCTTGAGTCTGAATCATCAAATAAAATATTAAATTACTGAATAATAAAAATAGGTTAATTTCTAGTTTCTTGAGATCTTTTTCCATTGTTATTATTACTTTTTTATAACTTGTTACGATGTTATAAAAATTACCTAATTATTTAAGGTCATATCAGATGTTTTGTTGATATTCTATACTTGAGTTGAAAAATTATTGTTATGATGTCATTAGTACATGTGTTCATTAAGACCATCATCTCCAGAATAACAATAAGGAAACAATAATAAATTTTATACATTAATTATACTTTAAAATAAAACCATTTATTTATGGTATGAAAATGAATAATCTTATATTCATGGAGACGATATGTTGTATCCACGAAAAAATAACGTTTCCATTATTCATTGATTATAATGTAAATAAAGTAATTATTTTTTATCTTTAAAGAATGATAATATTATAATCAAAATCATAATAATTATTTATATAAACTTTTACATGCCATAAAAGTGATGCATTGATTAAAAATTATTCACATCTCTTTATGGAGGTGGTAGATATCACATACCCACTCACGACGTTGTAATTTTTATAACCATGGAAATTAAGAAAATAATTGATATTTTATTACATTTTAATGATATATATTTTATTACCATCATAATAAAACATTAATACCATCCTTACGACCTATCTGAAGAAACAGTTATGGAAAAAAAATTATAACTGTTCGTGGGGGTGATAGTTCACACGTTTGTATAAACAACATTATCATTTTTGTGCAAGGTAAGTAAGAAAGTAATTGATACATTGTTCTATTGAAATGATAAATATTGAATATAAATAATATAAATCCATTAATTCTATAATTATAACCTGTCTTGAGAGACGGTTATGGAAAATGTATTTTATCGGATCATAGAGGCGATTAGTCACAAATACGCACAAAAGAATAATTCCATTACCATTTATTGATTGTTGATATGGATTTAGTGGATGATATTAATATAATAAATTCTCAGTATATTGAGGATACTAGATTTATTATTTCATCCTGGTTTAAATATATTTGAAGATAATAGAAGAATAAATAAAATGGAAATACTTAAATGAGAACATTATATTTCCTTAGGATAATCACCATTATTAAAACCATAACACCCCTAAGAAAGGATTTATCCCTAAAATAAGGACTGAAATATGCAATGAGGTATTATAGGAAGGTATTTGGGTAGATAATGGCTGACTCAAAAGGTTTTGGAAGTGTAATTAATAGAGAGCAATGGGTGCATTTTTATAGGATAGGGCCTTCCTTAGAATTTTTACAAATATTAAATTAATATAAATTCAATTTTGATTCTAAATGGGTCCAATTTGATTTATTCCTAATGTTTGACCTATAGGGGTCGATCTATAGTCATAAAATGATAATTAGACAAGTCTTTAATAATTTTTCACCCCTATATATTTGTTATAAACGTTTTTAACTATTAAAATTTATCTTGTGATTTACAGTTAAAGAGATAAAATAATTATAAAAATCATTCCAAACAACCCATAAACGAGACATTAATAAATTTTTTAACATTATATTTTCTTTGTGGTATAATATTTGGTTTTAATATATTTTATTTCATTTACTTAGGTATTTTATAATTTAAGTTATAGATTATGTCAATTTTTAAGATATTTATTACATGACTTTTCATAAAAATCATAAAAATGTGATTCTATTGAAAAAAATACATTAAATAAATCATAACATGTATTATTCATACATATATTTCTTTCATGGAATATATTATTTAAAATTATATTTATTTTAATATTATTTGTATCATTTATTTAATTATTTCTTTAATAAATTAATTACTACATTATAATTATTTCATAATAAAATTCAATTAGTTTTTCCTAAAAATTATAAATAAATATCTATTATTTAGGGAATATTTTTGGACTTCTAATTACTATTATTAGTCAAATATATCAATTACATAACTCAATAATAATTGTTTTAGTAAGAGGTGATATATATTTAACATATTTTCATTAAATTAAATTAAATGTTATAAATGTCATAATAATATCCAAGTGGATTTTAGAGGTCAAAATTTTTGATCATTGACGTTCATGGTAAATAATGATTCATACAATAATATTTGGACAAGTAATAGATAATTTTATAATATTCTAATATTAATTATACCTTTAATTAACTTATTTACCATTAACCATGGTAAATAAAATACTCTATTTACTATTCACCAAAAATTATCTTCATCCTATTGGACCAAAAATTTCATACTGAGTTTGACCATGTATATTTTTTTTGAAAATTCAATTAACCTAAGTGGTTAAATTAGGGTATCATAAATATCATTGATAACATGATTTTTACGTAAATATTTCAAATGTTCACATTGTTTTTCTATATAATTTTAATTTGGAAAAGCACCCAATGAAATAAATTGGATTAACTAATAAATACACCATATAATAAATATATAATATAAAAATATAAATAAATCAGAGGAAAAACTATTTTTAATTAAAATTTTGTTTTCCTTAGTATTCATTTAAATATGAAAGTTATCTGAAAATATCGAAATTGTATCCAAACCAAATTTTTATCCCATTATTCCAATGAATAATTTTATTTTTATAAATAGAGCCTATAATAAGGCCAAACTATATTTGAATAGGATTCCCTATCAAAAGGCAGTAAAAATTCATTTTTTTAAAAATACTCCTTTTATTCATAAATTTGAACTTCTTATAATATCATGTCTAAAAGACATATTACTGAATTTTAAAGAACATATTTAATTTAATGGTAATTAATATAATACAACAAGAGAGATTTTATTATTTTGTAAACAAAAATATTGAAACATAAATATTTTTTCATAAAAACAAACCATTAATATATTATTGGTTTTTTATTTTCATTTAAAATAATTTTATAACCATAAAATCTTTTTTTAAAAATGTGTTAATAATATTTTTATAATTTAGTAAATATCATTTAGTCTAGTCAATCCAACCACTGTGCGATAACTAGAAATTAAAATAATAATATTTATAGTATATTATTTTTTAGTGTAACTCAGTCTCATGTGAAACATAAGATTTTAGAAAACACATTGTTGCATGTCGGGTATACTATCAGACATAGAATATATTTTAAAGTAAAATTACTATCTAATTCATCAATATTAATAATTATGTAATATTATTATTCAATAATTACCTACTATATTACTATATATCTTATTATTATATAATTTTAATGTATATTGAAAACATGGATAGTAAATTGAGAATAAATTAATTAATAATTGATAATAAATAAGATTAATTATTTTTTTTAAAATTCCTTTAAAAAAATTTTTTCTCAAAATTTGGTTTTTTTAAAAAATATTTAATAATTAATTAATTATTTTTTTAACTTCTTGAATCAGGTGTCACAAATTGGTTCCGACAGAGGGTCAATTACATGACCTCAAGTGGACTTCCCCATATTCCATTGGTTATGGACTAGATATGGGGATATGATATAAAACATGGTGATAATATATCATATTTATTAAAGCATCCCAAAAAAAGATATTAATAAGAATAAAAAAATTATATGACCAATATCGAAGATAAACAAATATCACAAGGTGACCAAAATAAGAAATAAAACATCCAATACTAAACATCTGATATTTAATGCTAAATACATGTAATGAGTCATTATAAAGACCACAAAAACATAATGACACTAAAAACTCCCACGTGGGTCCTGAATTGTGCCAAATTCCCCACCAATTATCCACACCAACGTATCCACTAATATATTTCTCATTCCCTTATATTTTCATGCATACAAGACGTATATTCGGGTACCAATTAGACATCTCATGTAGGGTGTGTGTACAACACAGTAGGCCACCACCAATTATGTTTAAACAAATATCAATTCAATAATAGTGTATACAGTAAGATAATTAATATTGTACAAGAGGGTAAATAATTCTCATGTTTAATTATTATTTTATTAACCACATAACCTACCCTAGTTAATGATGACACTAAAACCACCAACACCTGCATCAAATAATGATATAGTCTGAACCATATCCTATAGTGGTTAAAAAATCAATATCGCATGGTCTTTTATTATCCATTTTCTATCAATTGAATTCATTGCTAATTGGAACCATAGTCCAATGCCACTATTTAGGTGCTATAACACCATGGATAGGACCCCATGGGTATTTTAAGAATCCACATGTGTCCCAGAACACATATATCAATCAATCACACAAGTTTTATTTTTAAGCAATAGTCCTTGTCCGACACTCATTATAACATTCATCTCAAAAGTGGACTTTTAAAGCAGCAACCATATCCCACACTAATTATCACAGGCATGCATTTGGTCTTGGAACTCCATTCTATAACTATATGGGTATTAGAATCATCAATCCATATTACGCATCTCATTTATCAATCAATCAGAATATATCACTCATATCACATTTCACAATGTTAGTCAACATTTACCATCTCATTACCATTTCACATCACTATATACCATATCAATTATCAAAACAAAACTTCTTCAAAAATTTAATACCTAGGAATAATATGAAAAATCATTGTTAGTAAATTTATCAACATTTCATCATATATCATTCTATCTGATTAAGATTAATCCAAACATAAAAAAATTATCATTTTTTATTAATTCATAGACAAATTAATTGACTAATTACACAAACACATTATTTAACACTATAAATATTCAATTAATCCTTCTATTTCACAATAAAAACATTTTTTCAATTTATTTACCAATTAATTAATCCATTTTTTTCAATTTTATAATCACAATTACCAATATTCAATTTTCTCTTATTCAACTCTGTTCCCAATCACATGGAAAATCAATTAGTTAATTATTTGATTCTATAAAATAATTAATCAATTAATTTAGTCAATCCAAGATTCTATTGACAAACATACAATTGAAATTTGAAAACATATACAGAAATTAGAATTCAGGCCTACAAGAATTAAATTTAGGCCACCTACATCCTGATTAATATTGAACACTCAACAACTATAAAATTACAATTGATGTAGAGAAAGAAATATCATGTCAAAGAATAAAATCTATGATCAAATCATAGAATCAATATCAAATGGGGTTACATATATTATAACATAGATTTAAACCACTTGAAAAAGAGGAAAATGATCTCCTTTTAATCTGAAAAAATATACAAGAGAGAGAGGGAAATATAATCAGAATGAAGACTAATACCTTGATAGATGGAAATCTAGAAATTGATCTTTTATTCATCATAAAATGAGGTTGTAATGACTTTTACCTCATCTAGGACCCTCAAAAATTCAATGGAATATATTTTATAATGTTTGGGGTGAATAATGATTAATATCAGGGGTTCAGAAATTAATTTAAAATTTATAGGGAATTAAAATTCTTGCATTCACAGTTTATTAAATGGGGCACACAGTTTACTAAAACTGAGTTCCTAACCATGCATATCCTTGAATTGTGTCACCTGGTTACTACTATAAGGTTTAATAGTTTTAAAAATCATGCATTAGCTTTCTGAATCCCCTATATCTGGATTCACATATTTTTTATATCATGGGTGCACTGTCTGGGGAATTCATGAACCAAACATGTTTTTCCATATTTAATATAAATGAATCCAAAATTCAACCAAATACACCCAAGATAAATCCTAAAATATATTTACTCAAGAAAATTATAAAGAGTTCCTAAAAAATAATATTTATGCTCCAGAATGAGGTTGTGATATGAAAATATTCCTAGCTAATAATAAACCATCCCTAAGATATACTCCCAAGTATCCCTATGATTCCATGGTAAATTGATCATCCCACTGAGATGGTATATCTACATCTCTCTCACACATTTATTCTTGAAATTTCCTTATTTAAAACATACAAGAACTATTAGCATGGTATTTCCCTAAAACACTATCTAATTTATATCTAACCCATGTATCAGATTTTCCTAAATAGACTCATCAGTCTCATGCTCAAAGTCATACACATAAATGAAATGAAAAGGTTCAAAGTGATTCTTCCTATATTTTTACACATGAAAAACATCATTAATAGAGCAATACCTCTAAGAGAGATCAAATCGATAGCCCACCACCTTGATTATCTCCACAACATCAAATGGGCCATCAAACATGGGTGAAAAAATTTTCTCTCTACATATCATATAGTGAACCAATATAAGAGAAACATGATGGAATAAAATACCAAATTATGTAAACTACAGGTTCCGCCAAGGTCTTTTATCATATGATTTTTTCCAAATATGGGTCATATCCATACTCCTCTGAATCCACTAAACCTTCTCAGATGTCTCTTATATGAAACATCATCTAAAAAACTATTAATCACTTTACTCTATACTATATAGATTTGACCTCAATGGATTACTATAGATATCCTTGAATGATTCTATCAATATTGTTTTTACAAAACTATTGTGAGAGGGAAAATCATCTCAAGTTAGGTGGTCCACCCAAGACCCACCACTATAGAAGAAACATCCTGAATTAAATCATCAAGCACCTGTATAGTATGTTCTTACTACCCATATTTTATCTAGTTGAATACATTACATAATAAATCTTGTAAACAAAATACCATCTATATGTCCTATTATAAGAATAAATTAAAAAATGAGTCTTGGTCAAAAAAAAATTTATGGAAACCCATGAAAATGGACAATTTATCGAGCATACACATTTCCCAACTAATCCAACAATAAAGTCTCAGGTAATGCATTAAATTATGTAATTTTATTTTTCAGTCCACAATCAATCAATTGGCTTCATTCTTATGAGGAGTTCCTGGGAGACACACCAAATAAACATGGTAATGTTGTCTCACTTCCATTCAATAATGGTAAATGTCTATTGTAAACCACCAATTCATTGATGCACAACCTTCACCTATTGATATGTGTAATATCATGTGACAAACCCTGTTATCTCATTTTTCATGTCTGACTAAAAAAACTGTCGTTGTACATCATGTCACATTTTGTTCGAACAAGGATATACTTCCCTTTTTGAGGTATGAACACAATGTATTAGTTCCTCCCAAATAGTGCCAGAACGAAAAAAAAATTCCTAACATTGATGATATATTTTCCATCTATGGTCCAATCTGATGGTGTCTCCCCAATTTCAAGGATTTACCTTAAGGCTTACCATTCCAAACTATGAAACTACATATGCCAGATTCAGATCAAAATTGTGGACTCTACAAACAAAAACTAATATGAGATTAAAATTATCCTTAACTTCCTGTTCCAAAACCCGAATCTAATCTAGTGAATTCATAATTATCCACATAGAGACAGATTCCAAAATTTCCTATGTTTCTGTTTTACAATTATGAGAGTCACCAATAGTGCTTCCCTTCCCTAGTATATATTCAAACTCAAAATAAAAAGGATTCATATACTCAACCCACCTCTACTATTGGAAATTAAAATTTCATTGAAAAAAGATGTGTAGTAACCCCTTATGATCGGTATGCACAATAAACGTTTCTAAAAAAAATATAATTCCTTTAGAATATAAAATCATATAACACCATAGATATCTTGATGTCTACTTTTGGGTAATTCTTTTCATGTGGCCTAAACTAGAGACTCTTATATTCCACAACTTGATCTAAATACATAAAAAATTCACAATAAACTACCCAAAAATAAAAAAATACTATTCTTATCATCTATCTTGGTTCAGATCATGGTTTTTGGCATTATCATGTTCTTCTTCAACTCCATGAAATAATTATCACATTCTCCAAAGAAATTAATTTTATTTCCATTCTCAGTCAAGCCTAAAAGTGGGGCTATCATGGGGAAAATTTCCTATATTACCCTATGATATTATCATAATAATCCCATAATCCATGAATATCACAAAACGTCATTTTATTACCCAGGAATTAACTATCAAGACCTTGTCTAGGTGAATTGACATGCCTTCTGATAAGATTATGTGCCCTAAGAAATATATCCATATAATTCATAATTGATACTTAGATATCATGAAGTATAACTGATTCTCTCACAATGAACTCATGATTTTGTCAAGATGTTGGGCCTCATCATCATGATTCATTGAATAAACCATTATTTCATCAACAAATAATGAAATTTGATGCATGTAAGAATGAAAAATTTGGTTCATCAAGTCCATAATCAATGCTGCTTCATTTATCAACACAAATGGAATCAAGAATAACTCATAATGTTCATAAATTATTTTAAAATATTTTGTGGTATATCATATAGTCATACACTAAACTAATTATACACAAATCTCAAGTAGATCATGGAGAAAAAAGTTTCTCCTAATAGTTTCTCAAAAATATCTTCCATATATGGAAGAGTATATTTTTTCATAACAGTCATCTGATTTTTCATTTGGTAATCAAAGAATAAGTGTAAGGTTATATCAACATTCATTGAAAAAACACTAGGGAACCCCAAGGATACATACTTTTATGGATAAATCCATTATCCTCAAACTCTTCTAGTTGATTCTTACAATATTTCTGTTCTATTAGTTCCTCATTTAATGATGTAATAGAAAGTATCTCAACCAATGAAATTAGCTCCATTTTAAATTCCACATCTCCACTGGGAGCCAACCCTAATAACTCATTAGGAAACATGTCCAAGAGCATGTCCACTACCACTAGAATAAAATCAAATTTTTTACCCTCATCATCATGTAAAATAATTGAAGCTTCTGTGGTAATCTTCCAATGTTTTTAATAAACTGGTCCTACATGGCCTGCTTGGGTATCACACTCTCTGCGATGAATATAATTTTAAACCTTAAGAGAAATAAAATTCACTATACCAAGGTAACAATATATTTTAGAATTATAGTACATTAAATAATACATACACATAATGAAATAAAATTAAGAAATTTAAATCATGTAAAGATCCCACATAAAATGATACTCCCCAACCTCAAGATATCACACATTTCATAAAATGATATCTCTTGAACATTGTCCCAATAGTATATTTATTATTATAAAAGCACTAAAACCATCCTATTTTAGACTAATCCCATTAATAGGACATGAAAATATTAAATAAATATAGGGAAGACTATTAAATAAGACATTGGATATCATAAAAGATACAATTATAGTTATATTAACTGTTGATGGTCCTTTCTGGCTATCCCCAAGTATAGGATAAACAGAATGAATATGTTCAATCCATCTTCCCTGAAATGTTGTTTTAGTACCCTTACTAGCATGACTTTGATGATTTATACTCCCTTTCCTAGAAGTACCTTTTCAATTACCTCTACCACTGAAGCTTGTAGAACATAAACATCCAAACTGACGCAATATAGAAGATAACCTTCTCATACTCTGGTTCTTCTTAACTGATCCATGATTGAACATTTTTTTTGGGTTCTTGAGAACTCTTGTAGATGTCTTATCCTACCACATCATGAAAAAACCACTAGTGGTTAGGTAAAATGTTTACAAAATTGATCCAACCAACTACACTGGTGATTGGTAACTCAGGTAAGGTCATGTGTGTCTGAACATTCCATATGGCCAGTCTAATTTCTATTACTCGTGCTTACATTCTCATAGAGATTCTTCATAACTTCCAAATATGTACCTCCTAATCGTATAACCAAAACGACCTGTTATCCACTATATGCCTCATGTAGGTTCCACATGGACATGAGAGAATGATTCACCATTTCTAAAACACCTTCAACCGGGGAATATTCTCCTAGGACATAATTTCACATTAATTCCCATCAAGAATCTTCATTACCATATTATCCTCATCTCCCTCGAACATTGGATAAACCCACTAGATGTACGTAAATTGACTAGAATAGTCCGACAAAGTTATATCCCCTTGAGTCATCCTCAAGACTCAGGTTATGTCTCCTTCCTGAGAATATCATGGTTAATGTGGTCTGAGAACATATCCTAAAAATACTTCCAATAAATATTCTCAAGATTTCAAATCCAAGTATCAATGTTACACCTATGGTTTTATTGACCACATAACATGTTCGTATTGGATTTGACTCTCTTATCTATAGGTGTATACATGTGGGATAGTATAGTCTTGATAGAATAAATATAGAACTTATAATCCTCACATCCACCCACTTCAATAAGAATCATAGGGTGATGAAAATAAAAACCACATTTCGAATCAAACATACTATACACAACGCACCCTGGTTACCATTCTATGGAATGTATAATGTGTGAAAAGTTCCTATATAATTTCTTTATGACATCCTCACTCCACTATATTAGTGCCTTAAGTTAAACTATTTCAAAATCCCTTCCATCCATAACCTCATCTTTCTATTAATAAGCATCCTCATGGAAGCATATCTCCATAATTATAAACACACATCTTGGAAAAAATTGGCAACATTAATACATTTACAGGGACTCACATAAATCCCTTAAAGTCATCCATCAATCCCTACCACACATTAAAAATAGATGCACTATCAATACTGTAAACCATCCTACATATTGGTCATGGTTAAAAAGGTGTAAATAAAATAGCAATATTCATGTTTATCATTAGTCAACAAAGTATCTATTTAAAAGTTTGACATTTTTTATCATTTAATAATTTTAATTTCAAATTAGTATTTTATTTCATTTAAAACACCCATTGGAAGAAAAGAATTTTCCTGCAAACAACATACCCAAAAATCAACTTTTCATATCTGTGCAAAAAATGATGCATGTTACAAAATAATCCAACATTCCTAGAATAGTAATTTCATACTATACTCTCATACCATACTATGAAATGATTAAAATATAAAAAAATTGAAAACAAAATAATCACATATCATAAAATGTGCATATCTCAATGTTAAATAACACAGAACTATAACAACACACGATAATAAAAAATTCCCACCATGGGTACATGGAGTTTACCATCATACATTTGTTAGCTAGTCCCATTCATGAGATCTTAACAAAGGTGTGACACATCCAATTATTTTATCTAAATTTTACACATCATAATACAATATAAATGAAAATAAACCCCTACTAACTCCACATTGTATCATCCTGACACATGTTCCACACATCAGTGACACAATCTGGTCAATTACATGACATCAAGAACATCTCCCCGTATGGAAAATGATTCTGACCAGCAGTGAGGTTCTTGTACACAACATGTGGAGGCTATACCCTCTTTATCAAATCCACACAATAATGGAAATAAATAAGAATTACAGAATCATGTAACTGATATCCAAATGAAACTAGTATCCAATGATGAACAAAATACATGATCAAAAAACAAAATATAGATATTTAAGGAAATAGTACTTGTCAAGTGGAAATATAAAAACACCAAAAAAATATAGACACTTAAAACTCCAAAAATCGATCCCTGATTCACATCTAGTTCCTTAATCCATGATCCATCTCAATGAAACCACCTATCATTGGACACTATCCCTCATCATTTATTTAAAACACATAGTCTATTTAGGTATCAATCAAGAAGTGTAAGTAGAGTGTGAGTAAAATTGAATAGGCCACCAACCGTGAATTAAAATAAAAAATTTAGTGAACAAAACTATATTTAGTTTGAGAAGGAATAATGTACTTGATGTTAAAAATTTATCACATTTAACTATTCTATAATTAATGAAAAAATATACCAGGTCCATGATAACACATAAACACTCAAAATCTGCATTGGCCCATGTCCGAGTATGGACCTTATCACAATGGAATTCACAATTCATATCAAAAAGTCCTTCATTATCCATTTAATGTATTTTAATATGAGGACTAATTGAAATAATAAACTAATTATAACATTTTGTTTCTAGAACACCATGGCTAGGACCCATTGGGTATTTCAAGAATCATTTCATGTCGCAGAACACATTTATCAAATAATCAAACAAGTTAGATGTTGATGTAGTATTCTATGTCCCATAGACATTTCCACATGCATCACACACGTGGGATTTTAAAGCAGCATTTTATGTCCCACACTCATCATCACATGAATGAATTTGGGTACATAATTCTAGGTTTAGAATGATATATGTATTTTATGCACTAGTCCATGTCCCATAACTCATTTATCAAAAAATCACAATATATAACACATATCACATTGAACAATTTTTTTCCAAATTAACCCTCAGATCAACATTTCACACAATTTTCTTCCATATATATTATAAAAACTAGTATTAGATACGTCAATAACATTTAATAATATAAATATTTACAATTATTCTATTTATCAACATTTTCTCAAATATCCCACTAACACGTTTTGATTAAGACATCCATTTAATAACTTTCATTTTAAATTAATTCACAAACAAATTATTACATAATAACAAACCCCATTAATTAATCGAAACAACATTAAATTAATCAATAGATTCCATAATCAAAAGATCCCACTGAATAATTTACTAATTAATTAAACCAATTAAAAAAATATCATACTAAAAATTACTAGAAATCAATTTTCGATAATACAAATATTGTCATAATAAAATTAAATATTAATTAATAAATTCCATGACTAAAAAAATTAGATAATCAATTGACACATTCAATTCAAAATACAGTTATCGAACATGCCAATTGAATTTTCATAATGCATACATGCAATTGGAATTAAATTTTATGGGATTTTAATTTATACCACATACCAAATGATTAAGGATAAAAACATTCCAACATAAACACCTCTATTAAAGTACAAAAATCAAGATAATTATGAAGAATGATATCAAGACCCAAATATTATAAAAAATATCAAGTGGACTTAAATTTATTAGAACCTAGCTCAAATATAAAAATAACTTATGAATAACATCCCCATTTTATCCCAAAAGAGTGATTATTGAGATTGAAATCTAATCAGGATGATGAAACATATAGGGATGTGTAGACTCAACGAATCATAGATTCACCATGAACTGAGTATCAAATTCCTTGATGTATTCTTTAGCCTCTAATATTTATTGGAATAATTTTAGGACCATGTAGGGTTGATATGTTATTAATATCTAGGTGTTTTAAAATTTATTTAAATTTCTTGGGGGAATAAATTTCCATGTGCATAGTTTCTTATATTTGGTGCACAGTTTCTATAAATGAGCACCTAACCACGTATCTCCTCTCACAGTGTTTCATGATTACTATAAAAACTATGCACAGTCCAAAAAACCATTTTCCAACGGTGACAATTTCCTTAATTTGGGTGTGCATTGATTTCGTTCCAGGGCGCACCATTTCAGAAAACGGTGTGCTAACCTACACTGCAACTTTTCTGTTAAAAAAATCCAGATTTCACTCAAATGATTTCCTTATAATACTTAAATAATATGTAGAATAAATGGAAAATATAATCTAGTATGATCATCAATATATCATTAGAGATAATTTTTATCTTAAAATTTTATTTTTATAAGATAACATAATTTATGAAGAAATTTTTTTAAAATTATATTGAGATTATTTTGTTTTATTTTTTTTGAAAAATATTGATATTTATGTCAATAGTGAAAAATATATTTTTAACATTAACAATACATTTAATACATTATTAGTATATAAGTGTGAATTTTAAATTCATGAAACATCAATATAAGACATGTTATGTATTTTATATATGAATATATAATTTTATAATTTTTTTCTTACATAGAAAAAGATAATAGACAATTTATAACATTAGTTGTCTTTTAGGATTATATTTTAAGGCATTTTACATTTTAATTAGAATGTTAATAAATATAACTTTTATAAATTTTGTAAAATGAAATGGATAGAAAATTTAGAATCAATAAGTCAAATTTTTCTATTAAGTACACTTTATTTTAAGGCATAATGATTATGTAACATTTGGGAAAATTTAATTTCCTTGATAGAAGATAAAATGTTAATATTAAAAATTCAAGAGGTAAAAGGGTTTGTATTTTGGTAAAAACATTTCTATTATTAGGATTATAAGGTGTTGATCAACTTTTTTTCTTCCATAGTAAATTATATCCCTAATTCAAATTCAACATTACATGTATAACATGTGCGTGCATTATATTATGTTATAATAAATACAAAAAAGAAATAATCAAAATATTTCTACATCTCATATCACCATACCTTATTAAACATTCAAAACAAATCATATTTCTACTAAAAACCCCATATTCCATCCCTTATTATAATCTGAATATATTTTTAGCTTCATTTAACAAGTGATTATCCAATCTCATTCATTTTATAAGGGATGTGTGAAAGAAATTTGAATGTTCTAAAAAATGAATAATTAATTTTAAATAATTTTTTTTTCTATTTCATATTTAAAAATTTTAAATTTATAATCCATATATAATAAAATTAGTATTTGTTATCTAATTAATGTCATTAATTTTTAATAATCATTTTTCATGAATTCCCTTTTCTATTTTGAATAATTAACATGTAATTTAGGGGGTTTTCACTACATCTCGAATGATGCAAATAGTTTTATTTTCCATTACAAAAAAAATATTTTGTAAAAAAATTTAACAAATTATTTTTATATCTATATAGAGAATTTCATTCGAAATATTTGTAAAATATTAGTCCATTATCTCATTCTATTGAATATAAAATCATTAAGCATGTATTTATGTGGACTAAAACCTCAATGGAATTATTGATTTACATTTTTTAATCACCAACATAATTGTATGTTTATAGGGATTGGACTAAGGGATAAATATGACTTTTATGACAAAAGTTTTATTCTAGTAATGAAAAATATTCGATCCAATTAATGATGTTATAAATAAATAATATTAAATAATTCAGTCCTTTAATACGAGAGAACTATGAATTAAATTACAACCTATTTCTATGTATTGGATTTATATAAGTTATATTCACATTAGGTTTCATAAAAATTATAATATGTAACTCCTATAAGAACCAAATAACATCATTAATCTTTTGGTACAATTATATAACTACTAAAAATCCTCATAATCATCCATGAATCATGGTATGTTCATTTTTTGTTATATTTAACCACCTGAATGTACAATACAATGAAAATATATCATGGATAACAATGAGAATATATTTAGTTGTATAAAATGATATAAAAATGATGACAATGTTTTTTACTGCTTAATGTTATAACAATATTTTTCTTTTTAATAATTTAAAAACCATTTATTCTTTTTGAATCTCGAAAACATGATAATAATTCAATAAATCGTTATGGTTTGTGACCCAAAATACAATTGAATGAAATTAAATACTTTAAAAAATTATTGGAACATATTTTCAATAAAATTTCATGACATAAAAAATTTATGATTTCTGAATAATTATGAATTGTAATATAATTTGTATGAAAATTGTTTAAAGAGAAACAATACCACACAATTAGTAATGGATAAACTTAGAAAATATAATATATTCAAGTCTATAGAATGATTTTAAAGGAATATTATATAATTCTATATGTAAAAATAAGTTTATTTTGAATGTATTAAATTAAATACATAAAATTATTTACGATATTCTTTCTGTGTGTAGAATTAATTAAGATCGAGGTAAGGGTATTCGTCTCAAATTCATATTTTGGAGACATATTTTGTATTATGTGACTATTTTCATATATGAGGTTTGTGTAATTACTATTTATATATATTTTAACTAACTAAATTATATTTTATTGTATTTTATGTCCAATTTCAATCATGTATTTTCATGTTGTTTTAAGTAATGATTTAATCAAGATTTGTGTGGTTTCATAGTCTTAATTAGTATTTTTTCAAACATGCTACATTATATGATCAATTTTCCCTATGTATGTTTTTCTGTTAATTTAGAATCCCATGAATGTTATAAAAATTATTTTCTTATAATACATGTGATATAATTATCAAATTCATATTATTTTCTTAAAATTTCATTTGACTTAATTCTTACCTAAGTCATAAGGGTTTTTGGAAATTCAATTTTAGTCAATTTATTTTTTATCATTCTCTTGAAATAAATTAATAAATGTTTATAACAATTTTCACATTGAAGGTATTATATTTTATAATATCCATATTTTAATTTTCTTACTAATTTAATTTTCATTTATTTAATTCATCATAGATTATGTTTCTCAAAAGGGATATTGACAACTCAAATGTCCACTCATTGAATAATAAAGTCTTAACCTCATAATTGTTCACCATCACTTTGTTCCCCCACACTAATATTATATGTTTTTTGGTTTTGTTTTTCAATTTTAAAAAGAAATGTTCTAGAAATAATATTTTATTACCATTTTTATAAAGAGAATTTTTAATCATGATACATTAAAATTATTAATATGGAATAATTACTTATATAATAGAATGTTTTATCCATAGATATACATTTAATATGCAATGAATTATGTTTTTAAAAGGATTTATTATTGAATATTGTGTTATTAAAGTATGATTCTTTTCAAAATATTTCACTTCACCTTTTCAAAAGGATCATTTTAATGTGATATGTATGTTTTTTTCATATCTATATAAATTTTTCTTTTATAAAAGATCATTTAAAAATTTCCCTAAATTTTCCTTTTTATTTAGAAAAGGATTTACCCTATTCGTATATATTTTACATGATATTTTTTTCCAATATATATATATATACATTGGTATTGACCTCATGGTATGAGGATAATATATCCTTGATCTTTGTTGAGTGATATCATTAAAAAAATTCATCTGCATTAATGTTTTTATCTATTTCAATGACCTTATAATATTTCATTATTAAAAAGTGATATTTTTTTATATAACCACCCAATTTCATTCCATGGATGTATTATGAAAATATTTTCTCTTTTAAAGAATATATACATCACATAATTTATATTTTCAATTTTTTTTTTCAGTTTATATCCAAGAATTTTCTTCCATTTCATTACCTATATAAATACCAAATTTATTATCCCACTGATTAAAGGGTGTTCACATAGATGCCATAAATTAATCGATATTGGATATTTTTTAGCATAACCATATATAATATATCTTTTTCTTATAAATACCATATTCATTATTATCTTTATTGGAATAAATTTGCATATAGGGTTACTCGAAGTCATTAGAATCCAGTTTATTTTCATGGTTTCTTTTAGATATATTGAGTGAAACATAATTATATTTATTGGATTATTTTTTATTTATTTAATGAAATATATTTTAATTGTATGTGTTATTTTATACATGGTGAATAAGGGAAAATTTCAGTTGATACCAACATTATGATTGTATTTGTAAATGATTTTTATGTGGCACATATATGTATAGATGATGATGGGTTGAGTCATATATCACCCTCCAGTGCATTCGTTAAAATTCAGTATATATTTTGATAATTTATTCATGATTTATTACATTTTACTCAATAATATGGTCAATGATGGTGTGGTTCAAATATTTAAATTTATTAATAATACTTTTTCTGGAAAAGATAAAAGATGTTTCACAATTATATGCATATTATCATGACTATGGTATTCCCTCATGGATCATATTTATTGACACACTATATTGATTTCTCTATTATTTTTTTCAATCAATATTCTATGATTTATGATATAATACTTGTTAGGATTTATTTTCCTATGTATCAAATGTATACCCCTATGATCATAATATGTTGACTCATGATTACTATTTCATACCCATTATGTGAATCCATAATGAGTATCTATGCTCAAATTGTTTTTATGATTTAATTTCCTATAGTTATACTGAATAAACATAAATAATATATTTCTATATGGGTATCTTATGATGTGATTTCATTTGGGATATTGAATACTTTTTATCAATCAATTGGATTATCTCATAGTGTAACGAAAAAACATACTTTAGGGGAAAATAAATTACGTTTGTTGGAGAAATTGTTCCCATATATCTATTATACTATAAATGTAAGTGCTTTTAGGAATGTGTGTTAATGAAATAATTTCTAATTTTTAGTTTATTATTGGGTGATTTGGTATGGAATCTTGTAAGGAATGCTACATAGAGTAAGTCTTTGAACATCCATGTGGTATTGTATTATGCAATACCCCCATGAAGAAATCTCTAACAAATATTTTTTTGACTGTAAATTTACCTTATAGAGAAATTATAAGGATTATAACTGATGGTATTGGTAATTTTAGTGATTAATGATGGATAAAAACTTTACAATTTCAGAGGGTGTGAAGAAATACTAAGCATAGAGTCATTAAAACCACTCCAGTTCGTTGTTCCCAAAAGCCAAGAATTTTAGTGTGTTTTGTCTATGGTTGTTTCCCATATTGGAAATAGGTTTTCTAGAAATTACTAAATATATTTTTTGTGGAAACTATTGTCAAAGTTAATTATATTAAGTAATTAGTAGAAACAAAATTTCATTTAAAGATTTTGGTTGATTTGCATGTCGAACCTGGCTACTGAGACACTAATGGGAACAAATCTAGGTCTAATTCAATGTGGCCAACATTTGATTGGTAATGGGTGAAAATCATTGGGAGAACCACATTTATGATAAACATTTGTATTTGGTATATTATGGGTGTCTAAAATTAAAATTATGGAATATTTAATGATATATTGTTGTGTGAGTTAGGATTCCTTTAGGGGATACCTAGAGGAACACCATGTAATTGTTTATGGAATAGTGTAATTTATAGTACCACATAGTGTGGTATTTTTTTTAAAAACAATATTTTCCATCCAAAATTTAGTACATTCATCTAATATTTTTATATCACATGATTTTATAACTAGGGGGATAACTTTCCATATTTTCTATCATGATCACCCATGAATTTTTGTGGTTATATATGGAATTCAATACTATTTATTTAGTATATATTTAACATATCCTCCCTTCCATCCTCATCATTAATTGCGTTTAGTTTTAAAATTATTTTAGTGACCCATCGTAGTTTTTAAATGATGATACCATCAAGTCGTAATTGAATCAGATTGATATGATGGGCCTTTTGGGTTGAATGGATAGAGAATGTTAACATATAAAGAATAAATTCATTTCACTTTGATTCCTTGATTTTATGATGCATAGTGATTATTATTAATTATTTATATTTAATTACGTGAATTATGATATTAATATGGTGGTGAAAGTTTGTTGTTTCATTTGGAATATGTTTGGGTTCATGATAGGTGTTGATGACACCCAAATGGTCGTGGATTCTATGAGACATTGTTTACTAGAGAGGTATCATGAAATTATTCCAAGTCAAGAAATTATTTAAATTTTTTTATTAATCTATTTCATATTTTTTGGGGAGAATTTTATTATGTTTCTACCATGTGATTAAGAGATTTCGGGTAGGACAATGAGGAGATATGAAGAAATAGTTTGTTGTATTAAAAATAAATTAATCTAAAAAAGGTATGGGGTTCTAATTAATTCCAATTCTTTGTAAATGATTTTTTATACGACTTTGATATGTTGTCTCACCACTATTGTCTAATTATCAATTTGTTTCTATGTATTTTTATATAAAATTATATGGTGTTGAATATAATAAAACATGTTTCACAACAAACAAGGGTCCACTTTAAAATGATATGAAAGAACTGAAGGTCAAGGTATTTTTTATAAATAATCATGTCATCATGATGAATGGTCTATATAGGAGTGTACATTTATTAAGTATGCACAATTTAACCTAGTGTTTTTCATTGGTGATAATAATTTAGAGTTATTTTTTGATGTTTAATTGATTTTCCATTATATACCTTCAGAATAATATTCAAATCCTTATATTCATTAGTTTATTGAGATGATGTTACGAAGATTATTACACATTGAATAAAATGTTAGTACTATTTTGGGTACTTCCTTGGAAGAATTTTGATTAGTTGAGGGAGAGGATAAATTTTAAACGACCTAGGAATCCACATGTGGAATTTTTTATATCATGAGTTAGATTATAGTTAGGATTATACTAGGATACTAGTGATTCCATGATGTTATTATCATACTATATATGGATATTAATACCTATGGGAGATGGGTGATGACCCAATATTTTAGATTTTGGTTCATGAGCCCATGTAGGTTGTTTGTATGATGACGTTACATAAAGAATGTAAGTATGTTCCCCAGTATATCATTTACACATACAAAGCATAGTGTGAGTAGGTAAGTGGTATTGGTTTTTTGAAAAAAATGGAAATTTGAATTTATATCAAGATACAAATTGGATTTTAGTGATAATGTAGTGGGATCTTATGGATGGGGTTCACTAAACATGAGTATTGACAATAGAATATCAAGGCTTGGTCACCCAATATTAAACAATTGATATATAGTAATTTTCATATGATACTTACGATATATAATTACTAAAATGGATATTTTATTTCATAATAAATTCTCTTTGGAATTAGATATTAACAATGATATTATTGGATTAAAATGACATGGTTCTAATATCTAACTATGTATCTTGACACTGTGTGAATAACTAGGGATATATTATAATTATTTACATGGGGACTATATTAATTTCATGGGATAATAGGAAGAAGACTCTATGTATATATGATTTTGTAGTTTTTTAACCCTTGTAATCATATTTATAACTAATTATACTACTTTATTGATAAGGGTATTCGCCTTTTGAATTAGGTCAATGAATACCATTTGTGGAATTCTGAGTTATACATATGATATATATGTAAAATGATTATAATTTTGATGTGATTTCCAAGGGAACATCCTACAATATGGTTATTAAACCTTCAATTATATGTAATTTTGGAAAGATAATAGTTTTGAATGTTTAGTGAAATTCTTAGAGACACAAAGGACCATACAAAAGAAAGATTGGATAATCCGATTTTGTATTCTAGAACGTAAGGGTTGAATCTTGTTACATTATGTTATATTCCATCCTATATTAATATTATTTATTAAATTTAATTATATCAAATAAATGTACACATTCTATAATAGATATGTATGGGGCACTTTGGTGGATCCTTTCTGTGTATTACTCAAACTCAACTCATGTGGAAATGACACATAGTTAGCCAAACAAAGTCCACTATTCCTTGGTACAAATATTCATTATACATAGTATTAACTATTTCATAATTATAACATTTATATATTATTGTTATCGATAAGGTAAGTATCAAATATTTCAATATAGATGAGTAATTTTACTAGATTATTTACCTTGCATGGTTGATTGGGTTAATGGGTGACCAGTTGTTGTAATCTATAATGGCCATGATAGTTTGTTACATAATTTTTCAATATTACCTTTTTAGTAATTTGAATTTATATATTCAATATACTCATTGGATAATTTAATATTGTTGCTAATTTTTTCTTTTTATGTCATTACGAACTATTATATGTGAATATATTCCCTCCATAGTAAAACTATAGTCCACCACTCCTTGTTGATAACCACTAGAACATGGGGATAAATTCTCATGGCCTTTTCATACTCCATCAATAATATTGAAATATGGTTATGGGATTGGGTGTGGTGAACCATTCATTACATAAATAAATATAAAATTAATAATGATGAATATTCAATATAGCTCATAATAATACATCAACATGGACTGTAATAGATTAGTTTCATTTGAGAATATGTAAATAATCAATATCAATCATGAATAATCATTAGAATATTTCAAAACATTCATTATACAAAAGAAATTTATCAGATATACCCCTATGAAAACCATTAATAATTAGCAATGGAAATAGGGATACAATTAAAAGTGAGTTAAGATGCACAGTAGGGGTAAAAACCAGATATATCAACCATTTCTCATAAATGAATATGTGATAAGTATATAGATATGGGAAATCAATCATATGATATGAAATTCATAACCAGTAATTAATTTTTCATTAACTTGGAATCACATATAAATAATTTTTCAAAAGGAAGTACAGAAATAATTCGAATTTGAAATTATCAATAATCAATCATGATGCCAAACAACATATCAAAATATAAAAAATTTAATTTTTGAAATACACGTAAAACAAAATTAGTTATTCTCTTTGCCTACTTTAAATTAATAGACTGTCATAGTTGAAAAACAGGATCACATTGGGGTTAAATCAACATTCCATCATTTCTTTAGAAATGGTTCAATTCTATGTCTATCATAGTGGACATAAAATGATAATGAACTATGTTCCCTCACCATTTCACTAAATATTATCTCACGGGATCATAATAATTACATAATTTAATAGAGTTTTATATAATTTCAATCCCACCCATCAATTAATGAATCAATATATAAGTCTCTGATAAGAAATTAAATATCTCATTATTTTTTTATTGCATAACCCATTTAAATGTAATAGAATTAATAGAATATTTTATAAAGGAATCAAAGTTTATCAAAAAATGGAATTATAGGACATCAGCAAATACATTTTATGTTTTATAATTGCATAATTATAACGTGATAAGGTAACGGGTTTCATAGATTCATCCTTTAAAGTCATCATTTGAAACCATCCATAGATTTCAATTGGATTGGATGATAATAAAATTTCCCTAGTGATGAAAAAAATTCATGAATGATGTTTCCATGAAATTGGAATTCCTTCAAAATATATTTAGATCATTTCATTTGAAATATGGAAAATTATATTTTTTAGACCATTTAAACAAACAATCCACATAATATTTAGAGAAATGTTTTCATTAAGTATAAATGTGGAAGAACATAGTGAAAGATTCAATGAAAAAACAATCTTTAGGTTGGGTGATGCTATTCATACTGTGTATCATAAAATAAAATATTATTTATTTATTTTTAAATATTAATAAGTGTCTCAAATATAATACATTTAATGAACATACAATTAATCAGTTTAAAATTAAGTTAATTTTATTACAAATGCATTCTAAATCATTTACTTTTAATTAAATACACCAATAGTTAATTTTTATGATGAGGGATATAAAAAAATAATATCGTCATCTAAAGATGAAATTTAACTACCTTTGGTGAAAAAGAATTCCTATATGATTTTATGTACCACTGAGATAAAAATGATAGATACAATTAATATTTATATCAATATCTATTTTGAAATATGATATATTGTGTTCAATTTATAATTCCTATATAATTTACCCCAATAGTAAGTTCATCTTAACAATCCAAAATTGAAAGATGATTTTATCACAAACCAATACCTCATGTCACGTATTGCCTCATATGATTTCAAACCTCATTTATAATAAATATTTATTTATTATAAATCACTTATAAAACCATATTAATAAAAATATTACTACACATCATTCCATTTTAATTTTATGATACCCATTTATTAATATGTCTTAATTAATATAATTATTTGGGTGAATATCGATATATTTTTCAAAGAACAGATCTATTTGAATATTCTAATCCTTACAACTAGAAAATTGTTTCACCATTTCCATAATCATAACCATTCAATTTTTCAAAATATATTTATTATAAAAAATTTGATAAAATTTAAATAAATGTGGTGATGAAAAATTAATTACATCACATGGGTGAGACCGTAGTCTATTCATATGCATGGGTGATGTTTTCACTTTTATAATGATCAATCAAAAGAAAGTTATATAATAATTCAACCATATAAAATATTTATAATACCATATATATAGTATATATTCATTAATCAGTTATAAATTTTGATCTTTTTATAAAGGGAATGAATAATAAACTACATTGCATCATGTTGGTGGTAGTATGAAATTTCACATGAGTCTTGTTATAATTTACCAATATATGGTAAGGTGACATAAAATGTATATGTAAATAACATAAAAACATGTATTTAAATTTAACATGATCATTTAATATATTTAATTTTGATTTAAACCCTTTTTTCAATGGTTCATTACAAAAAATATTGGAAAATATTGGAATGAAAGAATAATTCTTCTTTTGGTATACTCCATTAAATATCCCCTTATGGATTCTTGGATAAGAATTTTTGGAATACCATAACCTAATTTCATTGATAAAAATATTTATATAGTATTAGGTAATAACATTATTATAAATAAATAGTGTTTTATGGATAACTATGAAGAAGAAATTCCCTTTTATATGTCATATGGGTGGAAACCTGTAAATATTTGAAAATTTATTATATAATATATGCATCACAAAATTATTAAGGATAAATACATATAAATATTTGATGAAAATAACGATATAGAAAATGTTTTACAACCAATCATGTGGAATCCTATGTATCAGGATATTTTAAACCATATCTCTTTTTCTGACCCAATTTTTACCATTACCGTGGTACCAAGATTTCTTCCATGAGAATTATAAATTGTGGACAAAAAATTCAGTGAAATTTTTATATAATATTAGTAATTAATATTATAAATCTAGAATAATTTTTTAAAATAAAATTTATAGGCATGATATATAATAATTATGAAATTTGTGCACAAAATGCATAAAAACAGATATTTTTTAAATTATATTTTTAATTAAATTTTTTTATTCACATTAAATTTATTGTGAAAAAATATGAATAATGTTAATTTTTTTTGAATACATGATATATATATAATATTTAAAAAATATTCCATAATAATGATTGATTTAATTTTCCCTTCAAAAAATATGTCATACACATGAAAAGAAATTTAAATAAAAAATATCATTTTACAATTAAATTATATTATTTTCATATTTAAGCTATTAATAACTAATGAATTTAATTAAAACATGATTAATAAATTAAATTTTTATATGTTAATTACTTGTAATTTATTATGAAAACCCACTTATAAGATGAAAGATATTCTAAAAGAAAAATATATCAAAACAATCCTTTTGGATCAATAATATTTTCATTTGGAATTTGAAATTACTTCAAAAAATTATATAGCATATAAATAACATATATATTTCATCATTTTATAATAAATAACAACCATTCAAATTTTATCAATGTTTTTCCCTCAAAACCAATCTAAAACATAATATTTTTTAAAAATATTTTGTTTTAAAATCACGAGATCCTTTGTATTATCCCATTTTATGAATTACAAAGTAGAAATTATATTAAATTGATATAAAAACATATTAACACTTATTCCTAATCACATTGTTGGTATATCATGTAGGTTCCACAAATTTATGGTATTTCAATAAAAGGACTAGGATAATAATATTTTTCTACATCCATTTCATTATTTAGTCCAAAATCTACACAGACTATTTTTCATATGAATGTAAATTTAACATAATAAATTATTTTATATAAATCTATGAAAAAGATATTGTGTTTAACTTCTCATAATACATACAAGTAACAAATCAAAAAATAGTACTGGTTTGGTGGGTGTTCAAAGTGATGATAAATTGTCCCAACATGATCATGAATTTCAAGAGGACTAATATATTTATGGATAATCATTTCTATCATTCAAAATCTCAAAAAAGTCTACCAAATAGTTCATTAAAACCATATCTTTTTACTAATTAACAAATTTAAATCTCACTGAAGATGGTTTGTATAACTCTCCTATCAACTCAAACCTACACTAATGTCTTAATGAATTCCATTATACTTTATTAACAAATGTTCGTGTAAATTAAATCCTTTTATCTTTCATTCTATAACATCATACTATACCATTGGAGTTATGAACATGATGTTATATAATAAATCAAAAAGAGAAATATGAATACTCTAGTGAAATTAATTTCATTTAGAAAATTTGACAATGGGAGGGTACTTATCCCAACCACCATTATAATATTTATAACATGACTCATCATATCATGTAGGTTATGATTAGACATCTAAAAATGACCATATTATTGATGATGAAATACGGTATTAAAGTTCAACAATGTATTTAAAACATTGTAAATTCATCTACATATTCTCAAGGTAATCCCTAGTTCCACATCATATATAATAGAATATTTTCCCAAAGGAACCTTATCACATTCTAATTCTATATCGTAGAAATAGTATCAAAAGGTAAATATTTTTTGTCTATAATGAAATGTTCTAACATCATAAGTCGATTGAGTATAGCCCAATATAATTGTATACTATAGATTCTTTGGGGGACTAATGATAAAATCTAGGATGGTGCTTTCCTATTTCCATTCAATTTTTGGTAGTGATTATAATAACAAATTCAAAATATATTTCTCATCCTAATTTTTTTAAAAAAATCGGAATCATGGTACATACTTCAAAATATCCCATTTAAATAATTTTTACTCCAAATACTATATTATTACTCTATTATCACCACACATCTCATATATGTATAGAATTATGAACAATGATATTCATTGAAAAGATCATTACTCACATATAGTATTTAAGAGACATATACATAGTTCTATTATATTATCATTCCATAAAAAATTATTTATCTAGTGGATATTCTTTAACTAGGTTTTTAGTTTCATATCTTACTTCAACACCATTCCAATGATCAAATGGATTGTTGGTTGATGATTAACCTAAAAACTATATAATAATTCCCATATCATTATGATTTCATGATCTATCTGTTGAAAATATATATTTATTATATTTCCTTCAATACTCATCATAGATAAAGCAGCATGGCCATTTCTACTCCTATCATTATCCACTATGTTTTTTATCCAATTTTTTTAATTTATAGAGAAATCATAACCCAAAATTAACCTCTGTAATTAATTTTTTTCATATATTATTTATTTTATGTTAAAAAAATAATTCATTCATTTTTTATAAATATAAATATATAAATATATATAATTATAATTCCTCTATATTTTTACCAGAATATTTATTTTTACAAACTACAACTCATGAGGTGTGTAATTTTGATCAGAAATTAATATTTTCATTGAGGAATAATTTTTCACTATATGATTATTTGATGCATCTGTATATATTAAAAAAATACTTCTTAACATATGTTTAATGTGAGTATAGGATCACTGACTAGCCACCCTTTCTACAACACGAAATTGTCTTCCCATTTATATATCTAATTGAACATGGAACCCTTACATATCAACATGATTATATGATTTTATACCTATTTCAAACCTCTCACAAAGAATATAAATTATCTAACCAACCCAATAAAACAATGTATCTTGTATGTTGTGGTTGTTATAGGTAATATTTTTTAAAAACTATCATCCTTGAATGATCGACCGATACAAACTATAATATGATAATACACAGCTTGAATGAAAATTTGTAGAGTTAAAATCCAGACATTATAAATTTATTATACAAATACACTTGTTCATGGTTTCCATGAAAAGTGTGAAATGATCTTAAATTTCTTCATTACACATATATTATATAATAATATCATTTATAATGATTAGTAAAATAATATCTCGGAAATCACTAATGAAATTATTTATTAAATACATAGAGAGAGAAATGGAATTTTTTAATTCAATATTAAAAAACTATAAATTCATAATTAAAATACCTCAGAGTAATCCCCATCATGGGTATATACACCCTCTTGAACCAAAGTTTATTATATACAGAAATAATAAAGATATTTGATAAATATTGGTTTCCATAAAATTAATCCAATAGATCATCGATATAGGGTATAGGAAAATTTTTAAAAATTTTGAATTACTAATTTTATCGGTTATAAATAAAAACATATAGTGTCCCATATTTATTCTTATAAAATATAATAGGTATATATCAAGTTCAAAAATAAGGGAATATGAATCCCTTATCCAGGCACTCCTACTGTTATTCATTCAAATTTTGAAACACATATGGGGCCATTATATATAAAGTCCTTGAGATCGGTGTATCCAAATGTATCATTACTTTCAAAACAAAAAACATCAAAATTCATGGATATTTTTAGAAAATCTTAAAAGTATATATATATTAATAATATATAGGAACATGAATATAATCATATTTCATTTTCTCCCCAATCATTTCGAATAAATATATCTTATTAAAATTACATTAATTTATATACAACTGATTTAATTTTTATTTCATATTCAATTTCTTCATAAAAAATAAAATACACTCACATGATTATTTAAATTATAAAATATGACATACCTTACCCATAAATTGATACTATATCTATATTAATAGATAAAATACCATAAAAAAATAACATCAAAATCAATTAAACATTGGATAAAAATATTTTTAGAATCGAATTCCCCCAATCATCTATTGAATTGAGAAAAATTGACATGAGATACGATCATCATAAAAATAAAAAATTTTATCCGTAATTATTCAGTGAATTGCTGATTCGATGATAATATATATTTAGAAAATTTATATAAATTAAATAATTGGTAGAGTAATTTTCAAACAATTCATTTCCAATTATAGAGTTGAGGGTATGTGTAGATTTTAACATCTCATTAATTGAACTACATAATGATTTATGATAATGTAATATTTCCCTATGAATCATAGATATAGAGTTAACTAATTGTGATTTTGATCATTAACAGTCATATTGCAGTAATGAATGGAATACTTATCTAAATTAAAGAAAAAATATAATTAGAGGGTCAATGGAAAATCATATTGGTCTTCATATCGATTTATTTAATTTACTGAAATATAGAAATTACTTTGATATTATATTTATCAATTAAAACTATTTACATATAGAAAAAATTTAATATATCACCTAAGGAAACACCCAAATTATTTATTCCAATCATATGTGATGAAAGATTATTAGTTGTCTATCCAATATTGTTCATAATTTTAGAACAATATTTCAAATTATCTTTTTTTACTATTCTCCAGATAACAATGAGAATGATGAAAATCACCCATCTCTATTTTTATCATTATATATCATAGAATGATTTAATTATATATATCATAGATGATTATAAAAAATTCACTATAGATAATTAACCTTAATCTGTTGATGAATTAGTTATATTATCTTTCCTGGTTGATGGAAAAACCCAAATTATATCAGGTCAAATAAGTGAAATGTACCTCATATTTTATAATAAAATCATTATTAATTTACATCATTTAAAAAAAATTCCCAATAAGTTTTATTACAATGGGGTTTAAAAATAAATTTATGGAGAATTCATTTTTAATCTATTTCCTGTTCATGGAATCAATTTCCTCCACTTTCCTCATATCAATATGGTTTAAAAAAATATTTAATAGGATTTTTAATCAAATTCATTGTAATGGTTCCTAACAATTATATCAATTAACCAATGTATATCAATCTTGGTTATCAATCTAAGTGTTTATTTAGGCCTTTCTTCATGTTCGTGGTCAAAGAATCATTAATACACACCCATAAATTTAAATTTGGATACCCCTTAGTGAGTCTATGATGGAGCCTAAATCCAGCTACTCATATATATATTTAGGGATATCATATCAATAAAACCACACATTTTATAATTTTTAAAAACATCATGATTTTATTATTTACATAATCTTATCCATATTTTTTCCTAAATATTTTCTAATCCTAAAAACCCAAAAAATAAAACCTTATCTCATATAAACTGAGGTGAACCAATAATTACATACATAAATATTAATTAATTTTATAATAATAATCAATAAATAAAATTATAATTACTTCTATAAAAACATAATCATTTAGTGCCATTTACAATTTCATACATAGTCATCTTATTTCATTAATTATATATAGAATGTTTAGAAAGTACTTATCTTATAGAACCATTCTTAGACACATCTTATAAAAAACCATTAATCATTTCCATGTGAAATGGAATCGTTTTGAAGGGTTAAATGATATTCCTAATAACTCTAATCATACGATATATGATTAAATTATCATAAATACTAATAATATAATATTAATTGATTAAGAACATGAACATAACAAATGAAAGTGATTCCCAATAACTGAATGATCATTAATAGTAAATCATTTAATTGTTATTATTTATAATAATATAAAATCATCATAAGTGTTTTGAATCACAAATACTCAACCACGATCCATGAGAACCTATCATAAGAATAGTACATTACATTTTGGTATACACATAAGATAAAAAAATTATTTTTTCTCAATGTTCACATTAAAGACAATCATAGTAGAAAAACTATCATAATGGATTGGGTTAATGACCCATTACACCAATTCATTAATAAAGGTATATATCCAAGAATATCAAAGTGGGTAGAGTTGATTTCTAATCTTTGATTAGTACCCCTATAAATTCTATACTATCTCAGGTGATATCAATCATTATCCTATAAATAATAGAGATATGTAATTTTGGTATGATCTACATCCTAAATAATATCATACATATGTTTTATAAATTATAACAAAACAATTTATAATTGTATAAAAGAGTAACATGTTTTAAATAAAATGGTTTGATAATACGTTTTTCAAAACCTAATCATTGTACATCTAGAGTAATGAAGTGGATCACATAGTAAAAAAATCATTAGAGAATAATTTACATAGTGTAATTTAATGACGTTCATAGAATAATCCTTAAAAAATTAAATTAGAAGACATCCAACGAAACAAAGTGTATGATATCATAATTATAATTCACTAGTGAATAATAATATTACATAAAATATGGATTCATTTATGTAATATGATTTTTATAAATCATTTGAATCAATCTTTGAAAAGATAAAAAATATTTTTCATTTCGATTGATTAATAATATTAATTACAAAAATGCTGATAGAAATCATTTAGTAGAAAATAACAATGAGAAATTAAAAGTGAATCATTAAAAAAATAACAAGGTTTATTTTGTTTAGGCATGTTCATATCATATTTGTTAAAATAAATAATCTTTTTCATAATTTTTTTTAATTAATAAGTGAGTTATATAGAAAGAATTTGAATATATTAATTATAAAAATGTCACGAACCATCCTCTGGGCCCGGGTCGTGACTACCCCAAGCCCGCCTTCCATAGGCCAGGGGCTGGAGACTAGCACCAAAGGCGTAAATCCGAATAAAAAGGGACGACATTGCCATTAGGAAACAAAAACACACACAAACAAAGTACAAGCAGAAGCTACACTAAGTAAAGCAGTAAAAAAAATGTGCTGAAAGTACAAGGGCCTGGAAATACAAGCCCAAAAGAAAGGTACAACTACAACTGAAAGTAAAGTACAACTAAAAGGATAATAGCTTAATGGTGACAAGCAGCTCCTGGATCGTACTCCGGCTTCCTACCTGAAGGGTATGTACAAAAGTCCTCCTCAGCACTACACATCTGTCTGTCTCCACCGGGTACTGACTCACCGTGAGATCCACCTCCGGGTACCGACTCATCATGAGATCCACCTCCAAGTACCATCCAGCTCTACAAGCCTCAACCACAATCAGTGATGTCTGTCATCTGCATCCAACACAATGAGGTGCGGGCATAGCACGTGCAGGGGTGACTATAACGATACTCAGTATTGACCTTGAGACCCTCATGGTCTCACTAAATCCAACAAGGAAATCCTCAATGAAGGATATCAATAGATAACCCTTACATAGGTATAATCCCATACTTATACCTTAGTTATCAAGTAACCCATCTCAATCAAGAGGTATCACACCGATATGAAATCAAGGGATAACCACTACTTATGTATATGTCCATACATATACCTAAGTTATCATGTAACCCATCTCAATCACGGGGAAATCACAAAGCTCAACGACTCAGCTCAAACCAGGATTTTATTCAGGATGATGAAACCACAACTGCTGGAGAACTCCTCCTTTGTTGAGTACTGTAGACCTGTCACGACTCCGAGGTGCTACTCACTAACCTTGTACTGCTGAATTACTCCAGCTGTCGAGTACTGTGGGCCTGCTGCTACAACCAAGCGCTTCCCACCATTGGTCTGCCGCTACAACCAAGCGCACCCCCTCAGAGCCTACAGAGGTACTCCTTCTGTCGAGTACCGTGGGCCTGCCGCTACAACCAAGCGTTCCTCTGTCGTGGGTCTACCGCTACAACCAAGCACACCCCACTGGGATATCTGAATCACTCCGAGTCGATCGATCATCAGTCTTCAAGTCTCATCCAGCTATTAGGTCTCTTCACTCTGCTAGCTCATCACCGGGAGGGTCTGCTCCATGAGCTACTGTTCGATACTCCACGTATCACAAGGTTACACGAAGAAGTACCCCAAAGGTCTGCCACATCATAGGAATCTCAACACAACAGACGACATGTCAATCAGATGCCCGGTCTGTGTGTTATTAGTCTTTTCGCCCCGGGGGCCCGGTTGGTTTCGTGTACGAACCAACCCGACTGTATCACAATTGTACCTCGAACTCTCAAAGGGTATACTCATAGGGACCGTTTCTCAACGATATTACCAACGCCACTGACAGTTCATCAAACGGAAGTCCGGTCTGAAAGATATCAGCTTTTCCGTTCCAGGGTCCCGGTTGGATTTTGGGTACAATCCAACCCAGTATTACTCCATCTACGTCCAAACCTCAAGTGAAGTATGCCAAAAGTTCCATCTCATCATGAGGAATCCAAAAATGTCTATGGCCCGTCAATCGGACGTCCGGAGCTCAAGTTATAAGCGTTTCCACTCAGAGGGACCGGTTGGTTTCGTGTTCGATCCCACCCGGCCATACCCAAAGTTCACCAAAACCTTGAGTATAATATACAGAAACGACCATCTCGATCAAAGAATCTCAATGCAATAGATGGTGCCTCAATCAGATTAATGTATCCCAGGTTATGGGCATTTTAATGGATCTGTCTGAAAGTAGGGGGTTTGGGCCCGGCCCGACTCGACCCAATACCCCCTGGTTCGGCCCGAACCGGGTCGACCCGACCCGGGTCTTGGTCCGGCCCGGCGAGGGCCCAACCCGACGTGGGAGGTCTGGCCCGGTGCGGGCGGTCTGGCCCAGCTCGGGTGGTCCGACCCGACGCGGGCGGCCGACCCAGCGCGGCAGACGTGGAAGGGGGTGGGGGGGGGGAACTGCCCCCCCTTATTTCTGAAGTGGAGGACCCCTGTGGGGTCCTCCCTAGGTGAGCTGGTTGGGGGTTTTGAACCCTCAGTCTTCTTGCAACAGCCAGCCATGTTGGCCGGCCGGTGTGGCTGCCGCGGGACCCTCCAGTCCCGCATCTTGGTGGTATTGGCGGCCGGCCGAGCCCGACCGCCTCTGTCGAACCGCCACGACTCCTCTTCGGTCGGCGTGGTGCGACAGCACCACGCCCCTCCACCGTGGCCCGCCCTAACGTTGGCCCCTTGATGCTACAGCGAGGCGCAAAGGCGTCACACTCCTTCACTGGGGCCCGCTCCTGGCCTTGACCTCTTTTATTCTCATCGGCACGACACGACGGTGCCACGCTCCACCGCCTCGGCCTGCTTCGGCCATGGTCCCCATTGTCCATGTGCAGTGCAACGGCTCTGCGTTGCCCCCGCTTCAAGCCGCAATGAAGGTCAACAAAAAAGGGGAGGAGGATCGGCCGTGTTTGTGCAGTCCGACCTCCTCCCGTTATATTGATAACATGCATCCAATAATTTAACAAAGAATCGTCAAAATATTTTTGAATTGTAAAATCAACCACTACCTTGTTTCAAGAAGGATGATTGCTTGTCGAAGGAAGGGAAATCTATGATGTTCTGTTGACGTTGTCGCGGGATGACGGTGTCGCTTCGTCAATCATCTAGATAAAGGAAGTCGGGGTTGGCGTCGCTGTTCTTCGCGTTATCCAACGAAGAAGATGAGTTCCATCTCCTCCAAAATCTAGAACTCTCCCAAAAAACGTAACACCACAAGATAATATAAAATAAAATAAGAAACCTATTATTTTATTACTCAAACCATGCATTTCAAAAATCCAAAATTCAAAACAAAACACACTAAATTAATTAATCTTATGTTGTCATATTAATTATATATTTAGTTGACATGAATTAAAGAGGGAGGTGAGGAGGGGAGGAGTCACTTAATTAAATAGGGGTTTAGAGGAGTTAGGGAATTTGAAAAGGTGGGGGCTCGTGTGGGCCCCACCTCACATTTAATCCTCTCATTAGAAGTTATCAACCAGTTTGTCCCACTCCAACTCCCACACCTAGGATCTAACACTTAGAAAGGAGAAATAAAATTTGTAACACAATATTATTTCACTTCAACCACATTTTTAAAAAACACATCTCGAGCAAACGCAACTTTGGAAAAGGTCTTCTTAAGAAATTACTGGCGCTACAGTTTCATCGGTGCCCTCGGATTTTGATTCCGAGCACCGGATCAAAATTTAGAAAAAACTGCTCATTCGTTCACTGAACGTACCTGAGCTAATCTTCAGAAATTAATTCCAGGCGCACCGAGTCTCGAAATCAGGTGCCGTCAGAAATTGCGGACTCGTAAATTTCTAATGAAATTAAGGAAAAAAAATCCGTGAAATTTCCGGGTCTTTAAATTACTCCCACCTCAGGGATTTACATGCCTGTAATGCTTCAACACATACTAAGGAAATAAAAGGAGGTACTGATCACACAACTGAGCCTCCTGCTTCCATGTGCTTTCCTGGAGGTTCTCAAGCTACCGGTGAAAGTGCACCTGAGGAATCGACCGTCCACATAGGACCCGCTCCTGTCGATCCTCAATCTCCACTGGAAACTCCACAAATGTAGCCCCGTCATCGATGTCCAACTCCCCATGATCGATGGTATTGGTCGGGTCATGCACGTATCTCCTCAGCTGAGATACGTGGAAGACGTCATGCACCTGGTGTAACTGTGGTGGCTGGGGCAAGTGGTAAACCAACTCTACAACCATGTTGAGGACGTAGAAGGGTCCGATGAAACTCAGAGATAACTTGCTACCCAGGCCAAATCTCCGTAATCCACGTCGATGTGAGAACTGTAAGAAAACATGGTCACCATCCCTGAACTCTAGTGGTCTCTGTCTCCTATCATCTTAGAACATTTATCTGTACTGTGTAGTCTTCATCTACTCCTGGACGAACTGCGCTTTCTCCATCGTAGTCTGAACCATCTCTGGTCCTACAAGAGCTGATAAGATTTCTCCTTTTCCGATAATAGAAATCCGGTCTCATCCCATGTATGAACCATGTTCTTTTTCTTAATATAGTAAATCTTGACATGAATGATACTAATCCATGCCATGGATGACGTTGTAAGGCCTCGACGCTACTACAAAGAGATCCAACTATTACTATCGCCTCCAAGGGTTGAGTCACACTGTCGGCATCAGGGTGTGGTCACTAGGTCTCCTCCAGTAAGAATCTCAAAAGTGAGGGTCAAGTCAATAGTTTAAACCAGAACCTCTTAGTACACAAAAATAACGGAAGAAAATGTTAAAAGGAAAAGTATCTTTTATTACTGCAGCTCAAGTAAAAAGACACACAACAACCAAAAACAACAAAAAGGAAACTAGAAGCACCATGATCAAAGGTCCCATGCCTGGAACTAGTCCCACTTTTGTCCTCCAGCTTTCAGAGCTCTATAGTCGTATGATTCTGCTGCCTGAAGCTGAGCTCTCCCATTCCCACCTATTCCCTGCGGTCGGGGTGGACCTCCTGGTGGTGGTGGTGGCAACACCTTGAAGAGTCGTCCACCTCCAGCTGCACGGCCCGCTCGCCTGGCTCGGTCTCCTGCTCCTTGTGTTTCGCCACGATCGAACCTCTCCTTCTGCCTGGGATGTCCATAATTTATCAGCTGGTCATCTGTAAGGCGGGTCGGACAGTCACGTGCCATGTGACCAACCCAGCCACAGGAGTAACACTGTCCGCTGCTGGAAAGTCGTTATCCGCCCCAGGTGCCTCGCAAACATGATCTTGTGTCATGCAGTTGACCACTTATAGGTCTAGTCCTCTTGGACCTCTTCATCAACTATCTACTGCCCGCTTCAGAAGACTCTGTTGCATTCCGGCTAGTGGTGGGTCTTGCTGCTGGAGATTGCTCATCAAGGAAACTCTCCACTAAGAGGGCTCGCTCCAACACCCTTGTCTGCGTTGGGAAGCTTTGAGAAACAACTGAATCTCTAAACTCTTACCTGATCCCCTTCTCGAAGGTTTGGGACCTGATGAACAGGTCCCGTACCATATTTGTGAAGTAGCGTGAGAGATCGGTGAACCTCGCTGAATACTACTCCACTGACATGCTACCCTACAGAAGGTGAAGTAGCTCTTGTATACACACCGCTCGAAGGGTGGGTGGTACAAACTCTGCCCGGAATATTCTCTCGAAGTCTACCCACAGAAGTGTTGCCTCATCATGCATCTGGAGCATCAGGCTCCACCATCTGCCTGCTGCTTCCTAAAAGAGGCTGGCAGCAAGGATCACCATGAAGTCTGCTGGCATCCCAACTAGCCTGAATACTCTCACCACAGCCTGCAGTCATTCCTCAGCCGCCTGCCGGAACATCTCTCCCCTGAACCTTGGTGGCCTCTCACAATGGAACTCGTGCAGTGCGCTCAAGCGACGTGCACTCTCTACTACTGGGGCTGGTGGCATCTGTGGCCCAACGGGTGGTAGTACGGTGGGTGCCTCCACTGGTGCCTCAACTGGTAGAGGGCCTTGTACTGAGGCCTCGTTACTCAGCGGCCTGTCAATATGTACAACTCTCGGGGCTCTAGCTAGTCGTCCTCGGCAATGCATCCTGAAAGAATCAAATGCGGCACGGTCAAAGACTATACCTGGTGAGCTAACCTAGTTTGAGCTGACATAAAGATAACTTTTGGAAACACACACGCAATCTGTGTTTTCGTGAACTAATTCAGAAATCAGTAGTCAGGGTCCTGGTGTATGGATACGCCAGTCGCTGCACCAACACTGGAGTCCCTGTACTGATAAGCACACTCAATACCCTCAACACTATTTTTTCACCTAGAATAAATTATCAGAGTCATGAGTTCTATGGTAGAACCATCTCCTTTGACACCAATTTGTCACGACCCATCCTCAGGGCCCATGCCGTGACTATCCCAAGCCCGCCTTCCATAGGCCAGGGGCTGGCGACTAGCACCAAAGATGTAAATCCCAATAAAAAGGGAAGGCATTGCCTTTATGAAATGAAAACACACACAAAAAGAGTACAAGTAGAAGCTACACTAAGTAAAGTAGTAAAACAAACGTGTTGAAAGTACAAGGGGTTGGAAATAGAAGCCCAAAATTAAGGTACAACTACAACTGAAAGTAAAGTACAACTCAAAGGACAACAGCTAAAAGGTGACATGAAGATCATGGATCATCCTTCGGCTTCCTACCTGAAGGGTAGGTACATATTTCCTCCTCAGCACTCCACGTTTGTCTGCCTCCACCAGGTACCGACTCGTCGTGAGATCCACCTTCGGGTACCGACTCGTTGTGAGATCCACCTCCGGGTACTGTCCATCTCTACAAGCCTCAACCATGATCAGCGATGTCCATTGTCAACATACAACACAACGAGGTGCTGACATAGCCCATGCAGGGGTGAGTACAATGATACTCAATAGGGACCCTGAGACCCTCAAGGTCTCACTAAATCCAATAAGAAAATCCTCAAATAAGGATCTGAACAGATAAAACATACTTAGGTATAAGCCCATAATTATACCATAGTTATCATGTTACCCATCTCAATCAAGAGGTATCACATAGATATGAAATCAACGGATAACCACTACTTTGGTACATGTCCATAAATATACCTAAGTTATGAAGTAACTCATCTCAATCCTGAGGAAATCACAAAGGTCAACGACTCAGCTCAAACTAGGATTTTATTCATGATGATGAAACCACAACTGCCAGAGAACTCCTCCACTGTCGAGTACAGTATCCATGTCACGACTCTGAGGCGCTACTCACTAACCTTGGACTACTGAATTACTACACCTATCACGTACTATGGGCCTGCTGCTACAACCAAGTGCTTCGCACCATGGGTCTGCCACTACAACCAAGTGCACCCCCTCATAGCCTAAAGAGGTACTCCTTCTGTCAAGTATCGTGGGTCTGTCGCTACAACCAAGTGATCCTCCGCCGTGGGTCTGCCGGTACAACCAAGCGCACCCCACTAGGCTATCCGAATCACTCCGAGTCGATTGACCTGTAGTCGTCAAGTCTCTACAAGCTACTAGGTTTCTGCACTCTGCTAGCTCATCACCGGGAGGGTCCGCTCCACGAGCTACGGGTCGATACTCCAAGTATCACAAGGTTACATGAAGAAGTACCCCAAAGGTCTGCCATGTGATAGTAATCCCAAAACAACAGACGAAGTGTCAATCGGACGCCCGGTCTGTGTGTTATTAGCCTTTTCGTCCTCGGGGCCCAGTTGGTTTCGTGTACGAACCAACATGACCGTATCACAACTGTACCCCGAACTCTCATAGGGTATACTCATAGGGTCTGTTTCTCAACGTGATTACCAATGCTGCTGATGGTTTGTCAAACAGACATCCGGTCTGAAAGTTATCAGCTTTTCCGTTCTAGGGGCCGAGTTGGATTTTGGGTACAATACAACCGGGCCTTACTCCAACTGCATCCAAAACTCAGGTGAAGTATTCCAAAAGTTCCATCTCATCACGAGTAATCCATCAAAGTCAACGGCATGTCAATCGGACGTCCGGAGATCAAGTTATAAGTGTTTCCGCTCCGAGGGCCCTGTTGGTTTCGTGTTCGAACCAACCCGGCCATACCCAAAGTTCACCAAAACCTTGAGGGTAATAGACCGAAATGACCATCTCGATCCATGGATCCCAATTCCATAGACAATGTGTCAACCGGAGTTCCGTAGCCAAAGTTATGGTCGTTTGAATGGATTTGTTCGAAAGTAGGGGGTTTGGGCTAGGTCCGACTCGACCCAATACCCCATAGGTCGGCACGAACCGGGTCGACCCGACCCAGGTACGGGTCCGGCCTGCCTGTCATGGCCCGGCCCCGCTGGAGCGGTCCGGCCCAGCCCGACGTGGGCGGTGCAGCCTAGTGTGGGCGGTCCGACCCAGCGTGGGAGGCCGACCCAGTGCGGTGGACGTGGAAGGGGGGGGGGGGGGGGCGCCCCCCGGATTTCTGAAACGGCAGACCCCAGCGGTGTTCACCTGAGGTGAGCTTGCCAAGGGTTTTCAACCCCCAGACTTCTTGGAACAGCGGGCCATGTTTTCCGGCAGGTGTTGCTGCCGCGGGACCTGCCGGTCTCGCCTCCTGGTGGTGTCAGCGGCCGGTCGAGCCCGACTGCCTCTATCAAACCGTGGTGGAAATTGTCACGGCTCCTCTTCGGCCGGGGTGGCGCGATGGCGCCACACCCCTTCACCATGGCCTCCCCGGGCCGCGGCCCCTTAATGCTATGGTGCGGTTCGACAACGCCGTTCTCCTTCACCATGGCGCGCTACTGGCCGCGGCCTCTTTTGTTCTCATCAGTGCGGCGCGACGGCTCCACGCTCCACCGATGTGGCCCGCTCTGTCCGCAGTCCTCGTTGTCCCCGCGTGGTGAAACGACACCGCGTCACCCCCTCTTCAAGGCACAATGAAGGTCAACAAAAAAGGGGAGGAGGATCGACCATGTTTTTGCTGTCCGACCTCCTCCCATTAAATTGATAACAGGGGGCCAATAATTAAATGAAGAATGGTCAAAATATTCTTGAATTGTAAAATCAACCCCAACCTCGATTCAAGAAGGTTGATCTCTTGTCGAAGGAAGGGAAAGCTATGCTGTTTCGTTGATGTTGTCACGGGATGATGACTTCGCTTCATCAATCATCGAGAAAAAGGAAGCCGGGGTTGGCGCCGACGTTCTTCGCATTCTCCAATGAAGATGATGAGTTCTATCTCTTCCAAAATCTAGAACTCTCCCAAAAAACATAACACCACAAGCTAAAACCAAATAAAATAAGACAACTCTTATTTTATTTCCCAAGCCATGAATTTCAAAAATCCAAAATTCAAAGCCAAATGCACATAATTAATTAATATTAAGTTGTCACATTTGGTATTAGAGGAGGAGCCCAGAATTAAGTGCGACACACTTCCTGGGTTGAAATGTAGGGCCCAAAACGGGGACGTTGTGATCTAAAGGTGGGGTGATTGTAACACCCCCGAATGATAAAGGGTTAAATGGATTAATGATATGAATCATGTCAACAAGGTGCACCCTAGGTCTCACCCACTTGCCCAAATGGGTTATCCGACTAATGACAGTCCCCACAGGACAAAACATGTCCTTTCTAGTGTGCTTTTTCCTCTCACACACACACCCTGGGAAGCTTCCCAGAAGGTCCCCTCCAAAATCTAGAACTCTCCCCAAAAACATAACACCACTAGCTAAAACCAAATAAAATAAGACACCTCTTATTTTATTACTCAAGAAATGCATTTCAAAAATCCAAAATTCAAAACCAAACACACTTAATTAATTAATCTTCAGTTGTCACATTTGGTATCAGAGGAGGAACCCAGCCTTAAGTGCGGTGCACTGCCTGGGTTAAGATGTATGGCCAACAACGGGGACGTTGTGCTCTAAAGGTGGGGTGATTGTAACACCCCTGAATGATAAAGGGTTAAATGGCTAAATGATATGACTCATGTCAACAAGGTGCACCATAGGTCCCACCAACGTGCTCGAACGGGTTATCTGACTAATGACAGTTCGCACAGGCCAACACATGTCCTTTCTAGTGTCCTGTGTCCTCACTCGCACACACCCTGGGAAACATTTCAGAAGGTCACCCATCCTGATCACTACACCAGGCCAAGCACGCTTAACTGTGGAGTTCTAATCAGATAAGCTCCCGAAAAAGAAAGTGCACCTTGTTTACATGTGTCATTTCATTTAGCCATTTTACCCTTTATCATTCGGGGGTGTTACAATCACGCCACCTTTAGGGAACAACATCTCTGTTGTGGGCCCTACATCTCGACCCAGGCAGTGCACCACACTTAAGGCTGGGTTCCTCTGCTGATACCAAATGTGACAACAGGGCCCCGACCACCTGTTACCCCACAAAAACGTGGGACCAACCCTAGGTCTCACCCACGTGCCCGAATGGGTTATTTGACTAATGATAGTCCCCACAGGCCAACACATGTACTTTCCAGTGTGCTTTGTCTTCACTTACAAACACCCTGAGAAACTTCCCAGAAGGTCATCCATCCTGATCACTACTCCAGGCCAAACATGCTTAACTGTGGAGTTCTAATCAGACATGCTCCCAAAAAGGAAGGTGTACCTTGTTATGATGAGTCATATCATTTATTCATTTAACCCTTTATCATTCGGGGGTGTTACAAAAGTTTGCAAAAAATAAAATAAAAATGGTTGCAGAAAAAATATTATTATGAAATATTTTTTTGGTAAAAAGATCCATAAATAATTTTTACGTAGATGGATATAGAACACAAAGTTCACTAACTAAATATGAAATGTTTATAGATTTTCATTAAAATGATTTCTCAACAACTTTAAACACAATAGAGAGGAAAATGGTAAAAATAATTAAAACCTCTATGAACAATGTTATGAAAAGAAATTAAGTGGGGTTTCATGTATAAAGTACTTATATTTTCACCTAAAAAGAATTTTCATAGAAAATAACGAAAAAAAATGATATTGTAATATAAACATTGTGTTATGATTGAATATTTCATCATATGATTTCAATCCTCATGTATAATTAATTTGGATAGATTATAAATCAATTAAATTTTTTTGAATATAAATCATAATATATATAATTCTATTATAATTAACACTTACACTTCTATTAACAATTCATCAATAAAATTATTATATTGGTGAAAATAGTTCATTTTTCTATGAATGTTTCAGATTAATGGTTGTTTCCCTTACCCATGGGTCATTATTTCTTAATCCTCAGGTTATTAATAAATATTAAGTATCATATTTATTCATTGATTACCCTTTTATAGCGATACATATAGTCTGGTGAAGGAAAATTGATTACATCAGCCTTTGAAAATAGTAGTTGATACAAACATAAGGGAGATCATATCCATGTTAGAGGGTTGTAATAAATGGAAGTTATATATTAAAACAACTTTCAAAATATTAAAATTAAAACATAAATAATATATATATATATATATAAATTTTATATAAATTTATTTATATCAATTTACTAGAGAAATGATAATAAAATCACATCATTTCATTGAGTTGGTATACTGAAATTTTGCATGAGTTACATTATAATTTTCTAAATAATGGTATTTAGATATAAAAATACTTATTTATTACCAAAAACATTATTATTATTCTAAAACAACTGCAAAAAATTGTTGATTTTAGTAGATTTTTATATCATTTTAGAGGAATCAGAAAAATCATGGTGTGAAGCTATATATCTTCATCGGGAAATTTTTTTTTCAAAAAAAACATAATGAATATTTTATGGGACATTTTGAAAGAAAAAAACCTCAATTTTAGGTTTAATAATGTTGAGAGAGAATGGATTTTTATTATGTGTACTCAAAATGGAATAAATGTTGTGTAAATAAAAGAAGAAGTGTCGGAACTTTATAATTGAGGTGGGTTGACAATGTCTAAATACTTGATACATTATAATATAATATATTTTTTACTAATGTAACATCTCTCCAAAATTTCATAAAAAAAATTTATGATCTATAAGGTCAAAATACACCATCCAATAAAATTAATTATTATTTTTTGTTATATTTGAATCATTTTCTATTAGGTTGACACATTTTCTAACCCCATTTACCCTTAACATGAATACTAAATATTAACATTGTAAATCATTAATATTGATAACAATTATATCTTACAATCTAATATTAAAATTACTCATCTAAAATACAGATATAATTTTTTAGGATTCAGTTCAAGGAAGTGGTACAAAATATTTATAATAGATGTTCACAAAATGTGTAGAAATAATTTTTAGATAAAATGTCTTTTTAAGTATAAAAATACTATTATTAAAATTCTTTGGCTAGTAACTACAAATAAATAATATTTAATATAATATAATAATAAAAATTTATACAGATTATATTACAAAAATTTATAAATAATAATTATTTTGTATTATTAAAAATGAAATGATATAAGAACCGAAAAAAACATTTTTTATAACACATCAACTTATTTATGTTCAAATTATTAAATTTTGTATTCTAGAAAATTGATAATAAATTATTTCATTTTATATATGTGTAAAAATTATTTTTTTTCTTTTTAATACTCTGAATTAATTAATACAAAACATATATCATAAAATTGTGCTCATGAAGAATATATTTCAAAAAAATTATATATAATTAATATTATTTCCAATTTTAATTATCATAATATTTTAGAATATTATATATCTTATAAATAACTTATTATTTTATTGATATTATAATTTATATGATTTATTCATATATATTATTGGTCTGATGGTTCATGTGATATATAACCCAAAGAATTACACAATGAAAAATATATAATACACTCTTCAGGACTAATATGGTATGTTACACCAAAAATGTAATTGGAAAGCATAAGATAATCATTCATCAAACTCTTAATATGACCGTATATGAAAACACATAATGATTGTGTAAAAACACTGTGATCTCATGTAATCACATACCAAATATCTCTATTTAGTCAATATATACAACATATTAATAACAGGAAGAATAATAAGTATTAAAGAAGACCAAACCATCCTGATACAACAAGAAGAACACATCCTGATTAACATTAAATCTATTTGAATCATATGTTTATATTATAGATTATGTTAGGAGGAATATATATTCCTGAATAGATGCTCTCTATCCCATTCCATTGAATTTATGTGAGGATATGTGACCAATGATTGATTTTCCATATACACATTTAATTAAAAATAGAAATCATTATTGAGGACACGGTAGACATTCATTAAGACATCTATTTGAAAAAAATATAGTTATATACCAATGGGTTCCTAGTATGTTTCATATTAGCCACCTATGACCCATTTTTTTAACCCTAAGTATTATTTCACCATATTTTTTAAATTAAAATTCATAAAAAAGATTATATTTTTTGTTTGATATCTAATAAAAAACTGTATCCATACTCCTGATATGTTTTGAAAAAATTAAAAACAACCACTATAATAAATCAAGCGGTTTATTTTTATCCTCGACATCCATTGATTCCTTGGAATGTGGGTCATTATTGACCTCCACATAGTAATAAGATTCATACCTTAAAATCCCCCCAAACCAATTATTGATCGTATAATCCTCTCTAATATATAAATTCATCATTGGAAACCCTTGTTTTATCTATGACAACATAATATGATACATTATCATGACTCTATCATTTGATAATACATCCCTCAAAAATAGAAAGATATAAGTTCAACAAAATTCAATAAAATTCATCCAATTCTAATATAATATTACTAATATACATTTATTATAGGATATATATCTAGAACTTATGTAATGATTTTCACCATTTATTAACCCACATATGTCAATACTATAATAAAAAAACAATATTAAGACTTACTATTTGGTATATAATAGTTAACTATCAGCCAATTCCTTCCTTAGGGTGCTCCCTAGTAAAAATTCATATCTTGAAATCAAATAACTCAAAATTATCCTCCCCACTGTAAACCAAACTCACATAGTCCATCAAATAAAACATTATACTCAAAAACCTACTACTCACGTGCTACTACAAATAGTTCTATAGTAATACTAATCCTTTAGCTCATTTATTTGATCAAAATACACCTAAAAATAGATAATTTAAAATTATCAACACAATGGCATTAGAATAATTGAAAACAAGTGACCCAATGAATCCTATAATAAATTAATACATTTATAACCACATAAACTCATGTTCAGTGATCCAAACCCAAGAACATTTATTCTAAAAATACCCTAGTATCCAAATATTCCCTGTCTAAATTATAAATTAAAAAACACAATATTTTTTAATAATTTAATAAAATATAATCCATCTAAAAAAACCCATTTAGAAAAAAATATATAAAAATTAAAAAACCTGTCCATAGTAAACATTAGTAAACATGAAAAATATAATCATATACATTAGTTTTTTAAAAACATCTCTAGCAAAGAATATTCACTATAATTTCAGAAAATAATATTCAATATAAAAACCATATGATCGAAGACACATTTAATGTAAATTATATGAATGGAATTTTATTCTATATTAAAATTTTATTCACATATTAATTTTAAAAAATACATCTTAAGAATAAAAAACAACCACTTATGACATCGAAGAGGAAAAAATATTTTTTTGAAATCAACCTCTTATATATATAAAATTTATTTGACTACTAGTAATAAATTTCATAGGAAAATTAATTGGTTATTTGTCTCTTTTTTTTAATATATTATCCAACTCACTTATTAACTTAGTATAAACCTCTCATTGAGGTATCTTATATTCCCTAATAAATAAATTATCATTTATATGATGAAAAATAGAAACAGGTGCATCATCAATCTTGAATACATACTTTGAGTCTCATGTAAATGAAAGAAGTATTTTTTTCTAAAGACTAAATTATAACTAATTTATGTTTTCATTACTTGTGATATAACCCAATGAGACAAGACCTTCAAATAAATTAATTGAACATAGTCTTGTCTTAAGTCATCATAATAATTCCCAAAATTATATAACATTATCTATTGATATTTTTCATAACCAAACACTTGATCTTATAATATGATTCCATTTATTATAATAGATATACATTAATACATATTTATTTGGGTTTTTATAGCCAATTTCAATACACAAGGTATGTCGTAGTATTGTGAAAATTATTATGGTTTATGTGACATCATTATCTATTATTCCAATAAATTATGTTTCATTTTATTCATGCATGAATATTATAAAAACATATAATGGTACAGTTATAAAACAATGATATCCAAATGGTACAAAAATTATAGGCTGATATAGAGTTAACATCATATAGTCTAGTAAATAAATTTATCAAAATTATAATATTTTATCTGTCTACCATACATGAAGTATTTAAATAAAATTTTATAATTCAATATAAATAAATAAATAAGTTCTCCAATTTAAAAAAATAAATGATGTATAATAAAAAACCTAATATATATATCTCCCAACTTGACAAATTAAATATTCATCTTCTAAATTGATTGTATATATATATATATATATTTCTTTAGATATAGATTACCCAATATGATGATAATCATCCCCACAATGATACATTAATCTAATCCATTTACACTAAAAAATATTCTTTATATATAGGATGGGGTTATCTTAATGGGTCAATCGGAAAATACTACTCACTTGAACTGATGATGTGTCAATAATCATCTGGATATATGTGAATTGAAAAAATATATACTAAAAACTCCATGAAATATAGTTATTTAGTTCATATAAAATATATTCATACCTATATGACATATTTGAAATAGATTCACATCAGTAAATATAACATAATTTTAAAAACAATCATTGGACTAAAAATCATAAAATTTATGAAACATATACCCTCATATAAAAATGAGGTTTACCACAAGCCTAAATTTTCATAATGAACATGACTATTGAGAGGTATCCCATTAAATTCATCACGAATCACTATATTTTAAATCTTTTAACACATCTACCTAACATGTTATTGTATAGTATCACAAGGTGTAAATGTCATGAAAATTAGAATTTTTAGCATGAAATGAAGAAAATGATAATAAAATTACTTCCCCAAAATTTGGTAAAATTTAACAAATGAAATAATAACAATATGGTAAATAATTACTTGATAAATAAATGAATAATTAATGATATAATATGAATATTATTATCACATAATAGTGAAAAAATAAGGGGTTATACTATATCATATTAAATTTTTCACCTCTCTCTTTATTTCCATTCTCTCTTAATTTTTCATTATGAAATCTATGTGCTATGATGTATATAAAGAATATAAATCGCCATCCGATCAATAGTAATTTGTTTCAGGGGTTGTACATTGTTAAATTTTTTAAATAACTATCAAGACTACAAAATACTTTAAAATTGAAAATAAGGTTGAAAATTATCATCATCCCATATTTTATGTTCATCATCATATAATTGTGCATCATATTTAAAGACAAACTGCATTTAAGGTATGAATTATCAATTATGTCACTAAAATATCCCGTTATGGTTGTGGAAAAATCATTCATCATAATATTTCAAAAATACACTCATAACAATTTTACTAGGATAGATACAATCATAATCTAATTCATATAATTATCTATATTCAAGAAATTACAAAGAGATTATATAATACCCTAAATGGGATCAAACATGGTTTTAGGGATTTTTTATACAAAACCTACACATAGGGTCCATTGTAGGATATATCATCTCATAATTTTTATTTCATCCACAAACACTGTTTAAATTCAAATAAAATTGATCCTTTCTAGATACATATATTGTTTCACTATCTCAAACTAGATAAATAAAATAATGGAGTACTTAATCACCCATACATCATTATTTTAAACCCCTAAAATGTCTTCCTAACCATAATATTTTTTCTATGAGATGTAATTGTCCATTAGAAAGGCCTAATGTTTTATCTGTATACTTGAGCCTAATCTTCAAACAAATCTAATACCAAGACATAACCCATAACAACTAATCATACCTTATATAGTTAAAAGTCAATTCTAATAGTATTACTCGACCCATCAATAGTGCCTCATATAATCTCAAATTTGTATCATTACGTAATAAAACCTTGGGTGTGGTCTATTAAACATCTTATATGAATCCCTCAACTAATAATACTATAATTTGGGTTGCAATGAGCCATATGTTATGTTACAATCTTAGTGTGAACCTCATAGGGTCCCATGAATAAATAATAATTAGGAAACTGACCAAGATTTATTCTATTATTTTTACCAATAAGAAAATTATAAATGTGTATATATATAGTTAACCTGGGATCATAAATTATCACAAAAAAACACATAACATTAATTATAAAACAAGTAAACAATATATTTTTAAAGTTTGAAAAAGAATATTTGAATTCAAAAATCACTTCAATATACGATCAATCTGAAAAAGACATTCTATATCATATCACTATCATTATCAAAAAAATTCCTGCATTAACCCCATTTTAGAATTAATCATTATTAAATTAATTAATGTTTTACAATATTAACGATTGTTAAAAAATACCACCGTAAACACATTTCAAAGACATTGAAATTCCACTAAAAAATAATTTAAAAAAAACCATATTCCAAATTTTATTTAGAAATTTTATTTCAAAAGATATCACCCATTATACAATATTACATTTTTAAATTGATTTATTTTTAAGGAAATCATTCAATAAAATAATCACAGATTAATTTGAACTGTAAAATGGGCCACCAACACAAATTTAACCATTATGACACAAATTTAATCATATAGAAATATCTATAGTCCATTGGTGATTATTATTTATAAACAATTCTCTCGCATTTTTGTTGTCGTATCATTTTAATAAATGATGAATGAAAAAATAATTTTTATTTAATGAACCCAATTAAAAAATAGAAAATCACACATTGGTCATGAAATCAAGATTATTAATGTGTTAAAAATATCATCCTTGAATTCATATCAAATTCAATCACAATGTTCATACCAAACATCATTGAATCCAATAATATGAAATTATTTCATGAACAATTATAATTATATATGTTATTAACTTAAAATAAAATCCAACACAATCATTCTAAATATTAGAATACTTATGATATGTAGTAATGATGATTAAACCACACAAAATTATGAAAATTAATTATTACATTAATATGAACCAGTAATGAAAATATCAATACATTTTTTCACCCAATAACTCATAAATTAAATCATAAATTATTGATAAAAATAGTCATCAACATATTATGAAATTTTAAGATTATAGATATAATTGACATATAGTATCATTTTTAAGTCACTATTAGAAAAAATATATAATGGAAATATCATTACGATGAGATTCCACCAAGATTTTGTGTGTTGAAAAAAATTCCATGTATTTATATATATACATTGAATAATAAATTCAATGAATTTTTATTCAGCTAATGTGTGGATGTGGATATCATCTCACCTTGAACCATCAAGAGAAACACATCCGGAATAACCTCTAATCATTGGGAATCAAGGATCCTGGAATGGGGATATGGGTGTTGATAATTGATTTAGTAAATATATTATTTTAAAAATAATCAAATTATAATATGAGTTAGGATTAAAAAATAATTATATTCAATCCCAAATTTAAAAAAAACAACAAGGGAACCACCATGATCTAGATGGTCCCCTTATAGGAACCTGATTGGATATTGAGATCCTAATACACTTCAACCAGGTTTCTAAAATTAGTGTTATTGGTATATGACTATTACATTTACCATTTGAATATTAAGGGTTTTTATATTATCGATCAAAAAAAAGGTTCTAACTATTTGGGGAAAATTATTTCTTTGAATTTTTGATTGATCCCTCCATTTCCCGGACATCAATTTTTGCACCCATATGAAATCAAAATATTCCAACTCATGAATTTATTTTAATATTTAAATAAAAAAAATTGTATAATTACAATAGATTATATAAATCCTTTGGATAATTTTATAGAAATTGATAAGAGCTGATACACAATCTATGTTTTAATAACAGTCTTTTTTTTCATTCATTGTTTGATATGTTATACTTTTCATTAATAAAAATAAAATTGTTAAAAAGTCACTAGATTTCATTTGATGTTATTAAGATGATAGATGTCGGTTGACTAAATATTGTTTTATAAATCATCTATTATCGATTTCTATTATTTATGAATTTGTCATTTCATGAGCAAATAGGCCATGTTGTGAATGAGGTAGGGATCATAGAAACTGATAAATAAAAGATATGTATATAGGTTTTACTTTATTTCATAAGGTTCATTTGAATATACATTTATTTGATCAAGGATTGCTAAAATATGATATATTATTTCAAATAATAGTATTATCTGGGTTGAAATCATGGAATTTATAAATTTTTTGATGCCCTCACTATGAAAGGACATCCAATCCCTAATAGGGTTAATCATAAAATATAATTGAAACAATTGTCTCACACATTCATGCAATTGATGTTATATAATTATATTATTCTAATTATTTTGAAATTTTAAAAATATAAATTATGATATTCCAATGAAATTTATAACACTCTATAATCTATCTGATGGATAATGAATGTTAAACGAGACACCAACCGAGCATGATACGAGTTATGTTTCCATGACTTGATTTATTTATTTCTAAATAATTTAAATATGAATGAGAAATTGGATATATATGGATAATAGTTGTTTATAAATTATTATCAATTACCAATTAAAATATTATTTTTGGTTATTCAAATAGTTCAATCACTAATTAATGGATAATTAATGGAATGATTTGGATGTTAATTAATGTTTTATTTTGGAATTTATGATTCAAAAATTTTAAATTTAAAATTTTCATTATATATCATCAGAAAAAGGGGATAAAAAAGGATATTGTATGTCATGTGGAAGAATGTATATGACATTGATTATTTTTTAATATCATTAAATATAACAAGAAATGTGGGAGTGTTGAATTAAATTAGTAATTATATCTGGATTATATTTTGTTCATATAATCGAATATTTTGATGTGAATATGGGATCATTTTTAATAACACCCATCTTTTATATTATTATATATTTTTTGATATCATTTAGAGATATGTGAGTGTGTTTATTATATCTTTATAGTTATCATGAAATATGTTAGTAGAAAGGGGAATTAGTTACAGATATTTTATGAGGAGTGGGATTTTCCTGATGTTTTAATCAAAAAACCGTGTATTATTGTCCAATTCAAATATAAAAAGATAATTTATTTCTGCTTGTTGGAGTTATCCAAGTGCAGTTAAATCCAAAAATAATAAATTTTTCCTTGATTCATTATTTATATAGTTTAGTTTTTAATATATGATAATATTTTGAAAATTTTATATTGTGTTTTTTAATGAAAGGGTAATATCCACATAATCTTGAGGAAAAAATAATTGATAATTGACATTTATTAACCCCACCTCAAACTCTATGGTTTTATACTATAGCTACCATTTATTTTCAAGGATGCATATTTCATATTTTTAGACTAATATTATATACATTACATAAACATATTCTTGTGGATTGTGGTATTTTATTGAATTTTGAAACATGGAACATTATCTTACAATCTGGTGAAGGATCTTCAATATTACCCATATTTATCTCCTTATCTAGTACTCCTCTTAGGCATATGCTACCAAAAACATTCTTCAAAGTCCTGTGGATGATAACATAAGAAATGATGAACTGATGTGATCAGTAATGGTAAACATAAGAGATAACAATATGAGATCAAATGAAATATTAAGATAAGAATAATTGTATGTGATCTTGAATATATAAGAAAATCTCAGTTAGGGGCATGCCTATGACAATTTATAATAAAGGAAAAGTATATTAAACAAGAAAAACACACATGAAAAGACACATATATATTATAAAAGTCATACCTGTCACCACATCCATGATATATGACTTCCTCCATAGTAGTTGATTCCCATTTAGAGCTTTCGTAGGGTTTTGGGACCTTATCATACTTCTTTTTTAGATTTAATTTCAGTAATGATATCAACTCCTTAGAATAAACATTATCATATTAGAAAACATGGGTTATAATATTTAGAAAACATAATTAATCAATCATGAACCTTATGATCAAGTCATAAAAGTGTTTCACTGTCACAAATATAGAGAAATATTTCATATTTAAGGGTAAAATACCAATACCATAAACATAACAGGTCATTACTTATCACATAATTCTCATTATAGAGGTAGACACACCTGTTTTTCATTGAGGATTATAAAAATATTATTCCCCATCGTTGATCAAGAATTACATGTTTAACATAGTGGATCATGTACATCAAATTATTTTATATCTTTGTCTCATAAGAAATAATGTTTTACCCAATTCATTGGAGATATATATAGGTCACATATGTGAAATAAGGAAAACCATACATATGTGTTCCATAATGTCATAAAATATTAAACATATCATCAGATCATATCCTATGTAAAGAAGAATGTTTTAATAAAAAACTCATCAATTCAAAATAGTATAACCCATTAAACATAAATTTTATTCATAAATATTTCATCAATATTAAAATTATATATCAAGATATTGAATAATGATCGTTTAATTAATTATTATCCCTAGTATTGTATTTAAAACATTAATGGATGTCATCATAGAGGGGAAATATTTTTCGAGGGACGATTTGACCATTTTTTAATGAAAGTAACATTTTATTGAATGATAATTTTTAAAACTAAATATTCATAAATTATCATGAAAATACTTTTCTTTGAGAATAACTAAGAAAACATATAAAGTAAAATTTCAAAATCTTTTAGAAAATTTCATACGGAACATATTTTTTCTTCTATAAAAAAAATTAAAGCATACAACATTTTTAAAATATTTTTTCATCAAAAATCAACTAGGAATATTATAAAGGAAACTTCATATAAATAATTTTTCATAACATTTGAAAATTTTATTCATGTCATAAACATTGAATCAAATATTCCTTTTTGATATTCAAAAAAAATACAAACAAAAATTGATTCTGAAAACTATATGAAGATTCCATTCTGAAAAAAAATTAAATTTATTTATAAGGTGTAAATATTTTTTAAATAATCACAGTTTATTTATATTTTAATTTTGAAAAATTTTACAGAACACATCATTTAGTAATAAAATGGATTTCCGACAAAAGACAAAAATATTATTTGATTGCATTATAATCAATTTCTATATTATCATATGTACCAAAGATTATAAAAATGGAAACATTAATTTAATGTATCATGATTAACCATATTGGAATGAAATTAATGTGTTTATTGAGATTTTTATTATAATATTTTAGCATTGGAATCATAATCATAAAAAATCCCTATAAACGATGATATTGTAACATAAAATCATCACCAATTTTATACCATAAATCATATACCCCATGATATAATAGATTTATATGAATAGTTAATATCATGATGATAAAATCATGATTATAATTTTTAATGGGTCTATATATGAACCATGTAAATGAATATATGTCAATAATATAATGAATGTCTCGAAGAAGGAATGCAGACACACGAATATCGTACTCTGTTGCTTACATTTTAAACATTATCCCTATGAAGGAGTGGTCCTAAAAAGGTTATGTAAATCCCAAAAATTATGGGTGAAATATTACTATATACATTTATGGGATTTATACATAGCACATAAAATAAAATTTTGCAGAATATGGAATGTGTCTCTTAGAAGAGAAAAGTTAGACGAAAATCTATTAACATATCTGTTGACATTATTCACACCAATTCGGACATCTGTTAAATAAATATAAGTTTATTATAATAATTTATATATCCATATATATATATATATATATATTAAAACATATATGAATTACTTATTTTATTTCTTACAACATATTAAAAAATAATTCATTGTTAATGTCATGTTTTGAGTTAAAACCCCTTTGTTTTTCATCGATTTCTTAATTTATTATTATTTATTCAATAACCATTATCATGGTTAGATATTCCCCAGAATTTAATACAGGTTATATTATAATATATATTTAATATTTACATATGTATTGCAATCTGTATTATTTTTATGGATGGAACCACGCTCCCTAGGAGAGCAGGGACCATATGGTTTTGCGCTTTGCCGTTCCCCCAACAGAGTGTCGACTCCTTGATTTGGACTTTTCATCTCTCAATGAAGATCATAACTTTATCGAATTATCACTAAAACCCCTTTTTACTTCTGGTCTCCATTCTTGGATTCAGTCTCCAATAAGTGCCTCACCACCTACCAGATTCTAAAGCTTCTACAACAGTTTCCTCTAAACCATTATCCCTTCAGTTGATGTATGTTCTTTTCTTCACCGTGATGTATCTGGGATCTCTAATGCAGTTATATGAACTCTATTCTCAACCTATTTCTAGGCCCCTGTGGGTCGTGGAGTCGTCCATCATTCTGTGGACTGGTAAATTAGGCCAGTTGTGTCACTGAATCTAATTAGGCTAATTGAGGGTCTAGTTTTAGATCTAGGCACCACCGATGTGCATCGGTCTGCATTTTTTCATCAAAATTTCAAGATACCAGTGGTATATTTTCTCCAAGATGCATCTTTATAAAGTTTCTCTAAGGATTATTTCCATAGTGATGAAGGTTTCTAAGAGGGATTGGGTGCATTCGAGTTATGGATTCTGAAGGATTGGAGGTGGTGTGTGGATTTTGTTGGTGTGGGGTGTTTGTTTCTTCATTCATTACGATATTCCTTAGTTGATACCAACTCAGTATTTTTTTCCGGTTCCTATGTATTAGATAATTGGATGCCACTTTTATGGGTTTGGGATGCGTGATGCTTCATGTTGCATACTATAGATAGATCATGATCATGGTTCATGGTTTCTATTCTTATTTTGATGTGTTCTGTGATGTAATTATGGTGGTTTCAGGAGTGAATCATATGAATTTCATCTTGTTTTCCATTGGTATTAATGGATCTATTTTATCATGAGATGCTGATTTCTTTGTCAGTTTTTGTTTTCCTTGTTTCTTTTGGAGTCGCATAGATTTCTACAGATGTCATTCGGTAGGTGACCTCAAATGTGGGATTGCTGTGTTGACATCCATCATTCATCCATTGGTCATCATCATGGAGGAATAATGGGTGACTTTATATTTATTCTGGTTAGTGTTTCATTTCTTGATCTTTCATCACATCACGTGACATTTCATTAATAATTTTGATGCTTTTTTGGTAGGGCGGATCACTTGAGAGAATTGTGTGTTGACTCCATTCATCCGGCTCTCCTCCACACTTTTGCATTGGTTATAGAGGTTCTCTAGAATGTTATACTACCATTATGATGAATCATATTAGAATATGGGGTGTAAAACCATTGGATTCATCTCCCTATTTCATGTTTTGACGAGGGGGGAAATGAGGCTTCTAAATGAGCTTACATGGATATTTCCTTCCATTGAACATATACCCCATTTTGACCATTGTCTTTTTTTATTCTTTCTGCATTTTCCCTTCCCTATAATAGGTTCCCTATTACCTAAAAATAGGAGTAATTATTTTTTTTTCAATAAATTGTTCTTGACCATCATCCTTTTTAAAAAATGTAATGTAATTAATAAAGGATAAATATAGAAAATATATTAATCGTGTTATAGAGACGTTACGTTGTTTATACGTATTAACATTATTCTATTTTCATGTCATATTGATAGAAGTAATGTTAAATGAAATCCTATTATTGAATAACATTACTTAAATATATATATATATATAAATTCATTAAACACATCCTTAATACATTACATGTATAGAATAAAGAAATCTCACCATTTCATGAGGCGGTGGTCCGCTGTACACTTGATAGACATTATCATATTCTCAAAAAATAGGTTGAATGATGTAATGTGTTATATAATAATTCCAAAATCATAATAATATCACAAATATCTTATATGAAAAAAAAATACATCATTATTTCCAACCGTGAGAGGTTTTAATAGAATATAAAATTACGTTGGTTCATGAGGCATTAGTTCATTGTACAGACAAATGATTATTTCTTAACCTATTTGATGGAATTAGATATTTTTGTTTTATATTCCATAAACATGAAAATATTATATAATATTTATGGTAATGATTATATTATATCATAATGGTATAATAATAATCTATTGGGATAGATAAAGAAATTAAAAGTCTATCATTGATGAAAATTACTTCTTCTTCATCTACCCGCATTAGGTTTATACAAAAAGATTCATTGAATGTGTTATTGTATAAAATATTTATTTTATGTTGAGGGTGGGGGGGTTTGGGAAGTGATTAGGTTAGTTATTGTTTGAACCAAATGAGTTTAAAGGTTTATATAAGATATGTTAGGAGGTGTCCTGCTATAAGTGGAGAGAGGACAAACATTATATATTTTAAAATAATTGAGTGCTCCCACATTTTCCATATGTATGTCACTGTCAATAATATGTCATATGTGAAACATAGATGTGGAATATTTGATGAATATCCAAAAAAATTATACATGTGTATATGTCATTTTTATATTTTTATATACTATATAACCCATATATAAACACATTTTTACTTAATATGATATAATAATTTTTTTAGTATTCAATTTATGGTTTTGTTAAAACATTATTTTTTTTCTTATTAGATAATATATAGTAACATTAAATGACACATGGAATCCAATTTTCCAAATTCCATTCATATAAATGGTATAATTGAAATAAAAATTAACCCAACAAACATGAAGAGAAAGCGGGTTTTAAAGCTAAAATGATCAAATGTTTATAAATTATTATATCAAATTACAGTGTTAAATTAAATAAAATAAGCTATATTAGATTAATTTATGTATAATTTAACTAATTTAAATTTAAAACTATTTTAAAATATAAATTAAATTTTTGAATAAAAAACTGGAAAAATATATTTCAATTACAATTATGTATTTTTCACTATTTTTCAAAAAAATTAATATTCTTTAAAACACCCTAAAACAATTACCCAAATGTATGTTTGATATTAATACATCAATAGTTAGGTTTATTTTCTAAAATAAATTTAATATAAGAATTATAAATTAATTTAAATATATGTGTTCAATGGTGACGTTACTACAATTAAAAAAAATATTGTTTGAAGAATTAATTGGATATATTATTATAATATTTTTAGAAAAAACATTAGATTATTGTTAATAATTTTATTGAATAAAATATATATTAAATTAATTAAAATTATACACAAAAATGTATTCTTTTAATTTATTAATATAAGACAAAATTGTGTGCATATTATATTTTTCCAAATATGATTTCTATTTTTTTATAAATAGTCATTATTTTCATTTATAATTAATTTTTTCCCATATAATTTATTAGATATACATGTGTGACCAATATTTTTTCATAATTTATTAAAACCACTTTATTCCCACTATTTCAATGTATATGTGATCAATATCACACTAAATAATAATATATTTATAGTATTTCATTTTTTGCTTAAATATAGTGTTGCGTCTAACATAATATAATCATAGTATTGTTCACATCAGAAAACAATATTAGGGTTGTGTTTAATTAAATTTATAATTAGTTTTATATGTTACGTATGAATAAAATTATTCTTCTGGGTAACACAATCAAAACATAGTGTGGGTGTAATGAAAAACATACAAAGGATTAAATTATCTGAGAAAAAATAGTCTAAAAAAACCTTTGATGTTTTATTCTACACCACCTTTAAATGAAATTATATGATGGAATTAAACTTGGTTTTCAAAGGACCAACATTTTTAAATGACTTCATAGAACACCACATATAAAAAATTAATAATAAAACTGCCTTAAACATATAATTTTGTAACTAAATGGTTACCAAAAGTAACTAATAATGGGGTTTTACTATAGGAGAACATAGTTGGGATTTGATGTTTTTTACTTTGGAGAAATGTTTAAATAATTATAGAGAGTGATAACGATATCTAGTTATAATAATATGGGTGATTTAGAGAAGGATAGTGACTATGAAATCATAATCCAATTTATGGGGAAAAAGTTAATTTATATCATTATAAATGATGTTAACATGACTACAATTTATTTCTATATAATCATCCTAAAGATGAGGAATTTTCACAATAAGATATACATACATATTTCCCTTCCATTTATTAAGAAAAATATCATCCATTTTTTATGACTTTATCAATTACCACTTTTTCTCTTACAGAAATAATTATAAGTGATTTTTTTTGCTCATGAATCACAAATAGATCATAATATCCACATATAGAATGATAATTTATTCCTCCTATCTGTAGTTTTAAAGAAAATGGTAGGAATAGGTTATCCAATATTTATGAATCTTTATATGGTAAAGTAATAAATTAATAACAAAGTAATCATACAAAGTTCTAAATAAAACGTTCCCTAAATTGTCAACATAATGATCCTTCCAAAATTCAAAATTTATAAATAAAGACAATATAATTCCCATTTTCAACATTGATCCTAAATATTTAATTAATAATATTTTAATTGTCACATTCTAAATTTTTGAGTAACTTTATAATTTACTCTCTTGAAGATTCGTAATAACCAAAATTACCATAAAACCACAATAAAAAACATTTATTATTCTTCATTATTTAATCAAAATAATATATTATTAAACTTATTACAAAGATAAAATAATTTTATATAATCTATCAATGATAAAATAAATCAAATTTCCCATAATTCATTAATATGTTCCAAGTAAATAAACACTAAAACAATAATGTTATTCATAATAATCATATTATTATACAAACTAAACACAATTTTTTTGAAAATCAGGAACATGTTAATGGTTACATTCCATTAATAAACTACTTTATATATAATATTACTATAAAATGAAATAACATTTTCATATCCTCCAATCATTAAACATATTTTTTAATATACTTTTAAAAAAGTATACTTCAAAATTCATTATATATTCAATGATTTGTGAATTTTTAAACATTAATACATCACACATCAGAATTACTTATCATCATACTACAAACTATAATTCATTATATTATTACTTAGTACCATTTCCCATTAATATTTTATATATAGTATACACATCATCAATAGAAAAACAATTACTCGTACAACTTTGTTAATTCAATTTATGATTTTCCCCTTCGGACATCAATTTATATACTTCACATACCATCCATAGTTAAAAAATTAATCAATTAATAATATATAGGGATTTCTATATTCACATCCATTACATTAAATAAAAATTTATATCCCCTCAATAATCAATTAATTGGCGTCCTTATTCTCCAAACATCCAATGTCACCTCATTACATTAAAACCATATCTTTTACTCTTCTTCCCACATTATTGATATATTTGAAATTGAATCCTCATTTTTCTATAGTATCTTCTACATAAATTCATAGTGAACTCTATCCTTCTCTTATTTGGTGAGTTGGAGAGTTATATAAGGTGTATGTTCTTAATCATATATCATGAAAAATAATTATTAATATTCATATTATGCTTTGTTTCAGTCATTATCCAACATACATTCACATTAGTAAATTTTACATGAAATTCAATGTTACCCAAGATCTTTATAGTTCCTTCCATCGAATAAAAACATACATAATTGTATGACCATTTCTATTCAAATGGTAAAACAAATAAATTATGAAAATTTTCATATAGGATGTCAAAATCATTTGAGGTTCCTTTAAATATATGAATCCTAATTCATAAACTAGGTTATCCATAACCATCATCTATTTAAATTATTTATATTTCAATATAAATAATTTGTGAATTTTCAAAAAATATCACCCAGGAGTGTCAAACCATGTGTGTAGAAAGGCCCATTTTTATGATTTATTTCATGATCAAGTACAACAAAATGAACCATTTTACTGGTTATTTCACAGAGGTAACTCTATATCGGATCCAAATATTTTTATTTAACCCAAATATGGATGTATTTTCTTGAATCCAAATTCACTTACCTTTACCAAAATTCGATTACACATTCCTATACAGTAAAAAATATACCAACTTATTCTTAGGTACATCCCTAGAAATATCCTTATAAATATCCCTTCAGACATTACTAATGTTTTTGCATTATAGTTTCAAAAGTTCAACTAAAACATGCCTATGATACCAAATATGGATACCCAAGAAATTTCATATATTAATTTTACATAATTTATATGAATAGTAAATACATTACAGTACGACATGAATAAGGATTATAATATTTTTGGGCCTATGGAATTATGGAAACAAAACATTAAATCTGGTTATTATCTTCTAAATATCCCAAAATATCTTATGGAACTATACTCTTTGTGGGTATACATAAACTAAACCATTATTTATAAAATGTGGGATAGAAACACAATAAACAGTGAGATTAGATGTTCAATATGGGTAATCAAAAGAGATATAAATATAAGATAATAATGAATATAAACATAATAACTATGGTATGTGATCATGAACAGAAACTAAATTTATCATACCCAACCTGTCATGCATCATAATAACATTTTGTGTAATAATACATTATCATTTAAGGGAAAAAATGGTCCATAAGAGTGAGAAATCATTATAAATACATCATGAACCACTAAACCATGTTATAAATGTGTGGAACAATCAGAAATATTGAAAACAATTTACATATGTTGAAGTAAAAATCCATATCCATCAACATAGGGGATCAAAACATATAACCTTTATCCCAATAAGGATTTGGATTCACTAGGTTCTCAATATGAACTACGGTGGACCTATTTCCCATAGTGGGTTACAACACCCCAATTTCATATATTGGATAATGGTTATCAAATTGTTTCCCATCATTATCTCATAAGAATTATTATTTACCCAATGAATTGGATAGATATATAGTTCCCACAAGTCTCATAATGAAAACCATACATATGGGTGACATAATACCACAATCCATTTGACATATCATCACATCGTTACCGGTATAATGAAAATCAGTTCTATAAAAATTTACTAATTTTACCATAGCATAACATATAAAAAATAAATGGGTTTCATAAATACTTAATCAATAAAAAGACAAGCCATCCTGAGAGATAAAAAGTATGGTTTAATTAAATCTTATTTCTATAAAATTAAAATGTAAATTAAAGGTTTTCATCGTAGAATGAAAATAAAATTGATTGGAATATTTGACCATTTCATGAGGAAAATAACATTTTATTGAAAACCACATTTTGAAATACGATATTTGAAAAATATTTTTCAAATTCATTTTATTGAGAATAGAAATAAAAACTTATGATTGAATATTATTGAAAATTCTAAAACTTATCTTAATGAAAATAACCTCGCGACATTAAAAATAATATTTTGAATATATAACTTTTTCAACACCATCTTGTTTAAAAAAAATACAGGATTATTAAAAAGGAATTTTCTCAGAAATTATTGTTCATGATGTTGAATAATTCAATTCATTTCAAACGCATTTAATATATGTCTTCATTTTAATATATAGTAAATTAAAAAAATGGAATTTATTTTCAAAATGAAATAATATTCTGAATATTTTTGTTCATAAATTTTTTTTCATATAAAACAAAATTTTAAAAAATATTATATCAATAATTTTTTTCGAATACATATTTAGAATATTTATATGTGATATTTATTGGATTCCCAACAAAAGTTATAATTAATTTTAGATTCCTTAAAAATTATTTCTCAATTATCTTTTGTGTAAAATATTGAAAAAATGGATCTATTACTTGAAAATATAATTGTAAATTAATGGATAATAACATTTAATAGTTTCTATAGATATGGATCATATGATTTTATGATCCAAAATATAATCATAAACAATATAGATAAATAATGAGATTGTAATGTAAAATCATTACCATATCGGTGCCTTGAATAATAAGACCCTTGAATGTATAAAACTAAATGAATCATAAAATATAATGAGAATAAATGTTTTATATTTCATTTTAAATTAGACTTATATACACTTCACAATATAAGAATGTTTCACAAAACAACACATGTCTCCAAAAAGGTAAATTGTGAAAAAATCATTTACAAATTTAGTATAAATTTAATTATTAACCCATGAATAAGTGATCCAAAAATCGATATGTATATAAAATAAATTATAAATATAATAATCATAATATAAATTTATCTTTAGTATGAATTACACATCAATAGAATAGGTTGTGAAGAAGTCATATGCCTTAAAAAATTTAAAAGTGAGAGGGAAATCCCGTACCGAAAGTATTGACATCCTTTTCACTCATTCCAACAACTTGAATGATAAATATATGATTACTAAAAAATTATTACATAACCATTAATATTTACATCATACCAATATGATATAATTATGTCCATCTTACTTACCATTTATTAACAATTTTGTGCTATAGTCATGTATAAGGTAATAAATTCCTTGTTTTTCTTATACAAATTGAATTGATATATTCAGTCATTATACAAAGATCATGTTGGAATAATATCCATAATTAAAACCATCCTATAAATTAAATATATATTAATTAAGTATATGTATTTTAATTAATCAATAAAGGATTAATATTAGAAATGAAAACAGTAATCACGGGCTTGGTAGGCCGTACATACACATGAATGTTCAATCCATTTTATTATCGAATTGGAAGAAATAATTTTAAATGATATATTATTGTTATAAAATCACTTCAGTGTAATATATATATAAAATTATAATTATAACAACCCTTATTATAATAAAAATTAATAATAAATAATCACCTCACTTTCTGGGGTGGTATTCCTCCATACACACATGTGATATTTTTGTATTCACAAAAAATAGAAATCTGGATCATATGTGTTATATAATAACTAAAAATAATAATATCACAAATATAATATCTAAATAATAAATTCATCATTATTTCCAACACTAAGAGTTGCAAAAAAAACAAATGACATCGGTCCGTGAGGTTATAGTTCGCCGTAGAAACGAATGATAATTTCATATCCTGTTTGATAGATGTGAAGATGTTTGTAGGATATTAAATTTTAAATTAAAAAATATTATAATTTATAATATAATTTTATTATAACATCATTGTGTTATAATATGAATTGAATTTGGCAGACGAATAAATTAAAAAATGATTTTTAATGAACATTACATCATCTATGAGTATACTCATTAGTTTTGAACTCAAAAACATCATTCGTTGGATTTTTGTCCCAAATAATTCTTTTAATAAGTGGGTAATATAGTTGGGATTTGATTCATGAAGGTTCAAGTGGATCCAAAATGTTTAGAAATTGGGAATATTTGTATATAAGGGTGGTTTTTTAAAGGTTGGATAGGGGACATAAATTGTATTTTGGAATGAAATTCAGTGTTCCCACTCTTTTTATAAGTCACAAGGATCTAATATGGGCCGTTAACAATCAATATTATATTTATTTTCAAAATATAACCGGAAAATAGTTTTTATAAAACTTAATATACCATTATAACACTTATATATTTCAACACTGATTAAACAAATGTTTACCTTAACAGTGATACAAAATGTTTACATCATTCACTAATCATTTTTGTTCAAAATGAATTTACCATATAAAATAAAATAATTTTTATCATTAAAAATATTAATTCCATTTCCCCACACTCCATTAAAAAAAGTGAAATATTATAGTTTTCAATTAATCCTGCAAATGTGATGGAAATGTGTGTTTTTAAGGAGAAAATATTCAAAATATTACAAGTGTTTTTATATCAACATTCAAAATGAAATTGATTTCAATGACAAAAAATGTTTAATTGATGTATAATTGAACTAAATTATCATTATAATAAATTTAAAATATTATTTATTCTACTAAAAAATTTATATGATGAAGAAGTTTTCAATTAAAATTCAATATTTGTTACTATTCATTAAAAATTCATCCTTTTCGGGAAACACTGAAAAAAATTACCCTGAGAAAATATTAAACTAAAATTATAAATATATTAGAAATTTTATAAACTATCTTTAATAAAATAGGGAAAAAATAATTAAAATTGAACTATTCTAAGAGTGACAAAACGTCTTATTAGAAAATACCGTTTTAAACATAAAAAATAGATTTATTCAAATTTTTTTTAAAAAAACGTAATATGAATATTAATGATTTTATGGAAAATATAATATATTAATTTAATTAAAATTATTCACTATGAGTTATTTGTTCAATTTATTGAGTGATGATTCATATGGGTACATAAAAAAGCTTTTCATAAAATAATATCCTTGATTTCTAAAACATGTTTATATTAATTCCAAATTAATTTTTCACCAAATAATTCATATTATACACATTACTAAACCATATATGTTGATAATTTAGTTAATTAAATTACTTCTCTCCATTTCATCATCATTGTCAAAATATTCATAATAAAAAATAACATTTCCCTTGTATATCAATTATCATTTAAACATAGTTTTTGTTTATTGAAAGATAAACTATGTATTATGTGTAACACAAGGAAAAATCATTGTTTCATGAAATGAAAGTTATACCTAATTTCAGATGAAAATAAGCCAAAAATATTTTTTTGTGTAATTCAATCTAAATATAGAATTTTGTGTAAAATAAAATATTGGAAAGAATAAATTCATTTTACAAAAAATCAAAAAATATTAGGGTGTTACATATATTATGATACTGTAGGATATTAACATTTTTTATTAGATATAGATGTTATTTTATATTTAAAATGTAATATTATATTATAATAGAGAATATTATGAATTTTATGGGGACCAGTACTTGGGGTTATAATTATGATATCTTGATGATTATAATAATATTACATTTATATTAACATTGGATATATGTTCATTTATAACAAGTTAAATTAATTAATGGAGTTAATTCCACTATTGGATTAATAATTTATTTTATCACCAAATATTTATATAATGATGCTATGTATTAGAATGATCAGTCGGGATCATTATTAAATTTTATTTATAAAATGTTTTTTGTTTTTCAAACAGTAAAATAATTTTTTGAAAAAAAACATCTAACATTATGTATGTTGATAAAAATGTTAAATATGTGATGTTTTTTTATATAAAAAATATATTTCATGCTATAATGAATTCATTTGAAAATTTTTATTTATCAATTAATCATCATACCAAATTTGATTGTATTATTTATGAGTTTTTATATGTGATCAATGATTTAGATAATATGATGAAGATCACATGTATTTAACCACCAATATATAATATGAGAAAGTGTAATGAACCAAACATTTTTAAATGTAGATTATCAATTTTAATAATTATTTCAAATAGTATAAATAAAATAAAAACTGTATAAATAAATACTGAATGGCGTACAAGGCTTTTTTCATATAATAATGAACATATACTAATGGAATAGTAACATGACCTTCACAATTGTAATTTGACCATTAGAAAAAGAAACTTATAAAATATAATATTAACTTCAACATTTAATATATAAATAATTTTTGTATCTTATAAATGAAAATATAGTATATTTAAATAATGAAATAAATAAATAAATATTTTAAATATAATAATTTAGTTTTGGTATTTTTATTACTAATAAATAATTATTTATAATTTTATAAATAATATAATGATTTGGAATAAAATTTATCTTCTTAATTAATATCATAAATTAATATTTTGTTTTATTTTGATTATAAGATTATTTTACGAGACCACTATTTATTTTTAAAAGTATCAAAAAGTAGTTATAATTTCAAAATTGGAATTTTCTGAATAAATGATGATTTTAATTAAAATTAAATTTCTAATATTTAGAAAATTATTTTCTGAAAATTAAATTCATTATATAATTAAAAAAAACAGAAAATGGTTAGGATCTATTTTTTTATTTATCTGAAACATTTAATTTTTTCAGTGAATAATAAGATTTGGTAATTTACAGTTTATATAAATTATATGTTAAATACAATATTCCTTGAGTAATTTATGATGTAATAACTATAATCTCAACCATTCCATCATTATTTTAATATATATAGTTATAATTGTCAATGTATTCGTTATCATGGGACAAATTAATAAACTACTGAAAAAATAATGAGAAAACACCCATCTTTTACCATAGAATTATACATGTCACCACCTCTTCTCCTTACACCTTTCATGTTTTATACTAGTCCAAATTAATCTAAAACAACTTCCCAATCCCCTGTCACACTTCTAGGATCCATTATTCTCATCAATAGATCAAAAACCTTTCTGCAAGGCTGTTCCCAAGGAGGATAAATTCAAGAGGTAGAGTCCTCTTTCTTTTCCATAAGATTTCTGTTAATTTCTTTTTCAACTCATATTCTATCTAGAACCCCTCTATACCAATTTTCATGATAATTATAGTATCATTTATATACTAATGTTTTATCATATTAAGGGCTGATAGGCCATCAAACTTATTTTTCCCTATTAGGTTTTAAAGATGAAATCATTCCATGTGATTTGTTAATTAAAATAAATCAAGGATGATGTGTTTTGGTATCATTTAATGAATTCCATTATATTCATAAAACTGCTATAATGTTTGGTAAATAATATAATATTTATTTAATAACACTTTTAATAATATATAATTTAATTATAGATAAAATATTAAACAATGGATTAAAACTAGTTTGTGATGTCTAAAAACCTATAAAAACCTAAATCATTAGCAGAAACATTATATTAAATGATTCATCCTCACATAATTTTACAAAATGATATTTATAACTAGTTAAAAATCTGAATTTTCCTTAATAAGATACTATTTCAATTCAAGGTAATTATACCCATTTGATATAAACATCCACACAAATATTCAAGTGAATTGATCATGAAAACCATTAAAATAAACACTCTTAAAAGATGGAATTGAACAATATAACTCATATAAATGATATAAATAAAGATAATCAAACAATAAAAAATAATAACATTTTTAATAGGTTCTATATTTGTTTATTAATGAATTTTATTTTATTATCAAGGTTATTATTGTGAATATTGATTCTGTAAAAAAGGTTAGGTGATTCTAAAACCCAACTCTTTATTTTAGATTTCCTCAATTCACCGCAATTTCAGTATGTATATTCATTTAAAGAACCCAAATAATAATTTCTTTCAGTTTTCATTTTCTAGTATATTCATGTTTTTTACGTTATTTTGTGTTAATCAAAATGTTTTCCAAAATAAATCTTTTTTCAAAAAACATACCTTTTACTTCTCTTGAGATTAATTCATCTTCACTGAATATTGATTATTATTATAAAAAGTATATTATTCCATCATTATATTGGAAACCCTAAAGTTTATTCTTGAATGTATGCTTGTTAAATGAGACCCATTTCATTTTATGGGTTATTTTATCTTCTATATTATTATACATTCTATGTGGAATTAATGATTATGTAAATGTTATGATGTGATGTATGTTCCAAAATTATATAGTGCATGTAAATGTTATGATGTGATGTGTGAACCCAGAAATATATTGTCATCTAATACATTAGGTAATGTGATGAATCTCATGATATAGAGTGAAATTTTTGTTAACATTATGATATGTTTTCTCCCAACTATATCTTATAGTTGACCACAATGAAATAATTTTTCAATTTTATACATTACCACATTCCAGGAATTTACCTAATCCATCATCTAATGATTATGTTGATGATACTTAGATTATTTGTAGATAAAGAATAAGATTATGATCACCCATGTTACATATATCCTATTCATCCAGTTATATAAATTTTAGCTCACATTGTCTTTTAATGAATATCCTAAGGTGAATAATTGAACAATGGAGAATAAAAGGGAAAATATGAATCTAGATAAGAAATAAATAAATAAAATTTTGTGTTTTTTTAAATTGATGTTATGTTCTGTTAAAATTATCCCAAGACACTAAACCTTTGGATATATGATGTGTAATTTTTAATATTGTTTATTTTTAAAATGATGTAATACCTATATAAGAAAACTATGGTTACTATAGTTGGTATAAAAGAAAAAATTAAATTATTTGGGAATTAGGACTTCAGAATCGTAGTGAAAACCCTTAGTATGAGACTACATATATGTAAGTACCAATGAAGGTTTCAAAAAAATAGGGATCCTACATGATACTTATTTATTGTTAATTTCACAAGTGGAAAAATTATTCATTACTTATTGTCTTATGTTTTATTCTATCCATTTAAATTTATAAAATAGTAGGAACTAAGAGAAACCAGGACAACAACCTATGTGAGGGTTAATGAATCAATTTCATGAACACCATCCCTAATGACATGGAAGGTGGTGTTCAAAATTATATAGTGATTCTTACCTAGTTTTATAGGGATATAAATAATACCATGGACATGGTTTACTGGACCTATTTTCCATAGAGGTAGAAATTGGCTATTGAGTCATTTATGTAGAAATGACAATCGACATTTAGCTGATATTATGATCCACTTGTTGTAGAAATGTGGTTCAAATCAATATAAAATATTTTTTCTATTCCTAAATTTTAAAAGATGGATTTTGTGAATTTAGAAATTTATCATCTAGATGGAGAGACTGACCAAAGTGGGAATTGATTAATAATACCAAACTTAAGGGAAAATTTAGAGAGATAGGGTTGGAAGGAATTAAGATAATGATTCATAATAATTATATTAATCAAGCTCTGCATACAAATATGGACAGAGAATTCATAGAGTTGATTCAATGTTAATTTCAATATTTCCCAGTCTAATAATAAAATTTCAAAATTCCTGCATGATATGCTTCAATTTTTTTTATGAATAAGGATAAAAAATTGATATATACTTTAGTGTGGAAAAACCAAACCATTTCAAGGCTCTAGAAATGAGAGTATTTGGGATGATGATGTTGTTCTATGTGATCTCAATGTGGAGATAGTGTTTTGAGATTGGTCTTGGGGTATGATGATACTAAAAAAAGATAGAGTTTCAAGATGGAGGATCTTTTGAAACAATTGGGAAGAAATCACAACCACTAAAATGTGAAAAATGTTTGAAGAAGCAATAAGTAAATATCCTCCATGTGGCACTAAATTGCTATAACCGTGGGAGATAATTCTACAAATCTCATTAATGTAGATGAGACATTAAGAATCTAGAATATTTAATGAAGGAATTTAGCGAAACAACCATAGTAAAATTCTAAAAATATAGTTGGCAAGGGAAATATACAATCTAGTGAACAAAAGCAATGTGTATTTAAGGGTAATAACTATCATCTTACACCAATGAAATAAGAGTAAGGGAATTATTTTACCATCACTACTATTAATGTGTAGAAAAAAATGATGTCATAATAGGTATGGTTCCTACTGAATAAAGAATGGAAAAATTATTATTTCATAATGGTTCACACATTCTTTTATATCTTCCATATTTTCAGTAATTATTGTATTATGGACATAAAACATTGACAAAGATATATCTGTAAAAAAATATAGCGGTGCAATCATGGAAACCCAAGTGATGGAATCCTCCGACGTAGTCATATGTATGATTGTTCTCCCAACAAATCTTGTGTTAATTTAATTGGTGTAATTAGATATTATAAAAAAGATTTATTGGTTTTCATTATATATTGCAGACATCAAATCTCAGGATAATGAATTATCTTTTAAAATTCCTGAACCATCCCGTGATCCTTTACAAATTATAGGATGATCATGAATATCCTTTGGAAATTACTTTAATGTTATGACGGTTGATTCCCTATGAAGGAGCATACATCACTATAATGGTTGATTCAAATGAAGGTGGCAACCTATGAGAAATTCACACTATGAGGGAATAAAATTCTATATTACATGATGTGTTACCCAGACATCCCCATAACCATGGGGAATAATTCTCAATAAAACTCCTACATAGAGTTACTTTTGTCTCAAAATGCATTAGTGATCCTTTTCCAGAATAATGATTGATAAATATAGCTGTGTATCGATTATCAGTAACTCGACATGAATTCCAAAAATAGAAAGTATCCTCTTCAATTGAGGGATATGTTGTTTGATCAACTTCGAGGACCTCAATTCTTCTTAAATGTGTTTCTTCACTTCATATTTCAACCACTAAAGGTGAATAAGGAAGATATTAAAAATAATTACCTCTATACAAGGTATGTGATGTACGAGTTTCTTTTTGATTCCCTCCTGACAACAAATTCCCCTACAATCTTCACCAATTTGATGAATATAGTCTTTAAACTGAATCTTGAGAATTGTTTTAGTGTTTATCTATGTGATTATATTCTAATACATGAGTTATGTGGAGCATTATGAACATATATTTTTTTACTGGTGTCATTATAATAGGATATACAGTTTTACTTGTTCTAAAAGTGTGATTTATAGAGAAATATAGTCACATTCATGGGAAAAGTCATCATAAGTGAGAGAATTTATCATGACACATAAAAAATAAAGGTAATTGAGGAATGGTCTAGACCATCCAATGTCACGTAAATAAGATGTTTTCTTAATTTAGAAGGGAAATATCGCCATTTTTTAAGAAATTTCTCTCGATTGTATATCCCAATAGCTATGTTAACAAGGAACGGGGTAAAGTATTAATAGATGAATGATTGTGAGGAATGCCTCATGGAGCTGAATAATAGGTTGATCATTACACTAGTAATAAAATTAGAAAAATGTAGATTGAATTTTGTGATATTTAATGATTCCTCAAAGTAATTATTGGATTGTGTACTTAATAAATTTGATAATTTGATATCCTATAACTCAGAGATGTTGAATGAGATGAAATACATGAAGCATGTTCTAGAGCATGATGTTATATTTTTTTCCATTAAAAAACTTATTGAACCTTCTATCTGGTGATAAGTGTGACATATATACTGATCACAAGAGACTAAAGTATATATTCACATAAAAGGAGCTCAACATGCATCAAGGGAGATAGTTGCAGTTAGTCATGTACAACAATTTTTCAATAAGCTATCATAATGGTAAAAATGGAAGATAATGTTATTTGGAAAAAAGAACATACTACTCTATCAATGTTGTGAATTGAAAAAGTCATTATATTCATGGATATGAAATGGTTGTATCTGGAAATTATAAGGAAGGGGAAAAATCATAACTTTAATAAATGATTTCCCAACAATCATTCCAAGAGATGACTATGGGGTCATAAAGCGATTATCTGTAGTTATAAAAAAGGTGAATGTAGTATATGAGAGGAATATTTATGTGTTACATATAAATAACGATGGAGTTGTTCATTTTGGAATGAGGAATGATTTTCCTTCATCACCTGGTATAATGAAAAACATAACACATAATTCACATAACACAACTTTCTCTTTCTGTCATGTGAGTACTGAGATGTATTATGACCTTCGAGAACACTTCTGGTGGGATAATATGATTAACATAGACTGTGGAGTATATCTCAATGTGAATAATATATCTGTATGTTAAAAAATAGAATCATAAGCCTAAAGTTATTATGAAATAATTTTCATTACCCATGTGGTAATGAGAGAATGTCACTATGGTCTTCGTCACTAGTCTCTAGATGATATCCAATGTAATCATTACGATATACGTCATAGTGGAGGGACTCAGCATGTCATCCCACATTGTCCCTATTAGGTAAGTCCATTCACTTTACCAATGTTCTATGATGTATGGGAAGTAGGTGGTAAGGTTGCATTGGTTTCTAGTCTAGATTGTATTAGATCATGATCCAAGGCTCACATCCGAATTCCCAAGGAGTAGTCAATATTCACTGAATATTGAATTGAATTTTAATAAGGACTATCACACCAAAAGTGTTGGATAATATATATATAATATTCAGAAACTCGTAGAAATTCTATGTTCCAAGTTAATGGAATTTAAAGGTGGATGGGATTGGCATCTCCCATTGGTTGAGTTCTCATACAAAAATAATATCCCCTCAAGTATTAAGATGACTCCATATGAAGTTCTATATGAAAAGAGATGTTGAAATGCAACCTATTGGGATGACATTGGTGAAAAATAAGATACTTGGACCTAAACTTATACAAGAGATAAAAAAGTATGCTCAATCCATTTGAAAACATATAAAATATTTTAAGAGTTACAAAATGAGGTATTATGACAACCATTGACATGAATCAGAGTTCAACATTTGAGATAAAATATTCCTTCAAATATTACCCAATAAGAGACTTATATGGTTTTGAATGAAATGGAAGACAAGCTGATGTTACATTGGAGCCTTAGAGTTCCTTGATCACATATGATAAGTGGCCTATTAGCTTACTCTTCAACAAGGAATGAATTAAATTCATTATTCCATCCATGTATTAGTCCTGTGGAAGTACAAATGAGATCCCCCACATGTACTGATCTTTTAGGTGGTACAACACGAAGAGGATATCTCTTATGTATAACAGAAAGTATGGATTCTATACCTAACAGATAATTATCAATGAAATAAGAAAACAATCATTGTCAATGTGTTGTGGGGGAACCATATGTATGATGAAGAGACTTAGTAAATAGAGGACGTGATGAATCAGAAACACCATCACCAGTTTATGTAAAACAAAATATCAAGGGTAAAATTTTCAAAGGGGAAAAAACGTAACGACCCCAAATTTTATAAATGGATTTCTCTCTTCTTATAATTTTTTCTAGTACTATAATTCACATAAATTTTATATATATCATAATACATGAATTATAAATAAATAATTACTGAAATAATAGTTTTTTTTCATATATTAACGTAGCTATAATGATTGAATAATAACATTACTTTTGGAATAGTGACATGAACCTTAGACATAGTAATTCATCCAATAGAATAATTACTTCACCTATGAATGTTTAAATAAAATTGTTTTATCTTATGGATGAAAATATAATATATTTAGATCATGAAATAAGTAAATAAATATTTTAAAAATTAGAAATTAAGTATTGTTATTTTTATAAGTCAAAAATATTTATTCACTATTTTATTATTAATATAATCATTTTAAAAATATTTTATTAAAATAAATTACGAATATTTTCTGTCTTATGGTTATATGATAATTTTATGACACCTTAGTTAATTTTTTAATGTATCATAAAATGAGTTATTATTTTAAAATAGATATTTTTTAGATTACATGATGATATTAATTAAAAATAAATTTAACATATTTATTAAAATAATTTTAAAAAATGGTGTTCAATTTATAATTATACATGTGTAATAATTGTAAGGGAGAATATTGAGGATTTTTCTAAAATAATTGAATTTTTGGTGAATCAAAAAATATGGTAATTTTTTATATATACACATTATAAGTTAAAAAAATACAAGTAGTGTCATTTACCATTTAATCACAATTATATTGAACTCCTGTTCATTATTTTAATATATTTAGTGATAATTATCAAACTATTCATAGTCTTGAGCCAATATAATAAAATAACTAAAAAAATTATGGGAAAACACCCCTCTCCTCCCTTATAAACAACTCCTCATATCCTATTCTCCTCAAACCATAAAATAATTGATACATTACCAAATTATAACCAATAATCTTACTAATACACTGGCCGAGTTCTTGGAGGTCTTGGATTTATCAAAAGTACAAAACCATTTAACAATGGAAGTTCTCATATAGAGTCAATTCAAGAATTAAAATCCCCATTCATTTCCTTTTAATTTATTTTGATTTATTTTTCTTATTCTCTCCTCAAATACTATATCCATAAGTGAATGAAAAATAAATTTTAATTTATATAATATAATTATATCATTTAAATAAATTATCCATCATCAAACTCCTCTTGCTCATTTTTATTCTAAAAATGAAATCATCACCCTTCATGTGTCAATTTATAGAACATGTTGATGACGCATTTTCATTATAAACTAATGCCATAAATAGTGTTCATAAACCCACAATAATTGTTGGAAAAAAATAAAATTTATTTAATGATCATTTTTATGTTTTGGAACTAACTTATTTACAAAAAATTAAATAATGGAGGGAAACTAGTCTGTTATGATCAAAAACATGCCAAAACATCTAAAGGATTATCACTGAAATTTTATCTAATTATTATTCATCATGGGATTTATAAACAATATATATATATATATATAACCATATAATCCTTTATATTTTAATTACTATGATATAATTTACATTATGGAGAATTATACACATCCTTAAAAAAATTATATAACCATATTCAAGTTAACCAACTATGAAAAACTATGAAAATAAACACACTAAAATGATAAACTTTAAGTATATAACTCATCGAAAATGATACAAATTATCCTAATAAAATAATAATTAATAAAATTAATGTTTAAAATATTATTTATTAGATAATTAATGTATTAAAATTGATTATCTAAGATATTAAAGTGAAGAAATCACTCAAACAGAATGAAAGGGTATTCTCACACGCAACTCATTTTCCTTAGGGTCTCCATATTTTACACAGATTTTAGTATGTATATTAATTTTTTGATCGATTAAAATAATTTATTTATTTTCCATTTTCCTTTTCTGGTATATACATTGTTTTTACATGGGTTCTTGAAAAATTACAATGTTTCTCAAAAGAACTCTTCAGTATAAAAACACACCATTTACTTCCCCTTTTATTGTTTATTCTACACTCAATATTGATGTTTATTATATGAATTATGTTATTACCTATTGATTTTTGGGAAAGCCAAAGTTTATTCATGAATTTATTCTTATTAAATGAAACCAATTTCTCTCTATGAGTTATTTTATATCCAATATTGATATCTGTTCTCCATGGCATGCCTGATTATGTAATTTTTATAACGTGACATGTGCACTTATGAATAATATAACATATATACATGTTATTATATGATGGGTGTGGATGAAATTAAATATTTCTTTAATGCATTGTGTGATGTGATTAATAAGATGACATAAATTTAAATATTCATGAAATTGATGCTAGTTTTGATCAAAATTATGTGTGGTAGTTGATAACTTAGACATGATGCATCATTTTAATGAAATCCTACATTACATTTCATCATATAATTCTTCCAAAATTTATTATTATTATGACAATATTATTATTTTATGATGATTATGATTATGACCAACCATGATTAATGTCTTTTATTTGTCATTTTATTAGGATTTTAGGTCACCCTATAGTTTGATGTATATCCTCATATGAATAGTTACTTGACATTTATAGGTGAATGTTTGTTTCTTAAAATGATATAATAATCATTTATGAAATGTATGGTCGCCAAATGGTGTAATTAATTGGATAAATGTCAAGTAACTATTTACATAGTAAATTGATTAAAATGAAACAAACATTCACCTATAAATATATTTATTATAGTTTCAAAATGAAATTTCAATCAGATTTTAGTAGAAAGAAGTTATTTTAGTGGTTGATATAGATGAATATTTTTGTGATGATTTATTATCACTTGTGGAATGGAAAAGTGGACACCTTTTGGAAGTTTCCACAATCTATCAAAAATATCTATTGGACACCTTTTGGGATTAATAAAACAATAATGATGATATTATAATAATTTGTATGTGGAAGATGATTAAAAAGAAATTGTTTATAAAAGATATAAAATGAATCATGTAAAATTTTAACAAATTATTTATATAAATTTAATTGGGGAAGAGAATAATATCCCATATAATCTTAATATTATAGCCAAATAGAATTTATACAAATATTGAAAAAGTTATCAATATTTTTTTTACTATGAAGGGATGTTGGTTCTAGAACTATAAAGGATAAATCTAACTGGTTATTATATAGTGGGTAGTTTTATGACGATGTATTAAAATAAAGGACTACATATAATGAAAAAAAAATTTAAGAAAAAATTAATTATAAATATCCATATATTTTTTTAATTTTTGTTATCAATATCAGGGAGTAAAATTTAAAAAAATTATATCCATTGTGAAAAATAAGTCAAATCCAATAAACAGTGAATGATCTCACCCCTTGAGAAGACACCATCACTGAGGGATTTATATAATAGATATAAATATTTGGAGAAGCAATTAAAAAATATATTTTCTCTGATTATGTTTAAAATATATTTTTATCTCATAAGAAATGATGTTTTCATGGAAATGCTATAATCTAATTAAGTGAATAAGCTGTTAGTACTCAGTAAGATAGAACATGAAAGTATAATTTATCTCAACATGGTAACATATTCTATGTTAATTATTTAATTTATTTTACACTGTGAATAGATAAAGTAGTTATATTAAACAAAAATATACATTTTCATATTTAAGAATATCATAATTGGATGCCTGAAATTTGAATCTAAATCATCTGAGAAAAATGTTTTACCAACTACGGGAAGACTTCTTACATATGATTTCTTTTACTAATAAATGAACATATTTAAAAAATATAAATATTTATTAAATTCACTCCTGTAAGGAAGCAAATAAAATTGTGTAGTATGTCATGGATAAGAATTAAATTAATGATACTAAGAGGAATACAATATGGATTTTAGATATTGGGATGTCTTCCCACATGATAGGAAACACAAATATTATAAAATATTTGAATGAATAATTTGATATAATAATTAACATTTCTAATAAAGGATCTTTTATATTAAATGATATTTAAATCCCAAATTTCTAGGTGTTGAACTAAATAAATAAAATAATTGATATATATGTAGGATCAGATACATAACAATATATATGTGAATCCACTCTATGATCCAATAAATGATATTTTATAAAATTAAATTGTCAGATAAATGGAAATGAATAAAATTAACTAATGAATGGTTATAATTAAAATATAAATTTATTTTGATTAGATAATAAATAAATAATAAGTTTTCTAATAATAAAATTGAATATTAGTTTATTTATAAGAGTATGGTAGACAATAATCAACAATTAAAGGAGTTATTTTACAAGATAAATGATATCATGGGTATTATAATTCATATGTTATAAGTTAGAAGGATATGTTATACTTGTGATTGATAGAGGATAGATTAAATTCCATATCTAATAAATGAATATTCAATGAATTGATTTTCAGATTTTGGTCCCTACTATTGTGTGTGTTCCAATTAGCCACGATAGATCTATTGGTTATAATTATTTTATCATAGTTTGGAATGACACTATTAAGATTTGTTACACCATGAGTACATATTTAGTCAATAGAGATTAAGAGATCATCAATTGTTTTTGAAAAAGATAATAAAATCAACTCGGAATTAAAATGTCTATTATAGGATCAAATAATTGAACAAAATTATTAGATCCCACAATATGATATTAAAGATCGAGTGATATAGGCATATTGATTACATTTTTAGATATGATATTGATGATGATGGCCCACTTTTTTCTATTCAAATATGATAACATTGAATGGAGAAATTGGATCACATACATTTTTCTGGGAGACTATGTGAATAGTGTAATAACGGATTATTAAAAACAACTATATCAATAATAATCATTTAATTGAATGATAATATCTCCAACATAATCCATATTTTATTATTTCATAATCATAATCCATATGAAATAAAATCTAGATATAATTCGTTCAACCAAAATATTTATATCCTAATAATGGAGAAATATAATAAAGGTGAGATTGAATTCTCAATAAGGAAAATCATATTCTTTAACTATTGAATTTTATTTGTGAGAATAAAATTAAATTTAGGATATTGTGACATAATATAAGTATTGTTGTACAACATACTAATATTTATACCCATCATTAAAATTATAAATAATCTTAAAAACTTGGTGTAAGGTAAGAATAAAGGGAGGAAATATCATGATCTATAACAACGATCCATGTGATATCAATCCTGATAATAAGAATAATTATAAAACCATATAAATCATTGAATTTTTTATTTATTTTCGATCATTATTATCATACCAATTTTAGACCTAGAATAGAAAATATGGATAAAATCCACATCCATAGTACAAAATGAATTAAAGGGATATAATGGACCCAACCATATTTTTGTTATAATGTAATCACCCATATATAGTTTGTAACATGACAACCCATCCATGATTTGTGACAAAAAAAATATTTTTTTAAATAAGAACAATTATTACTTAGATTATTGTGAAGCTGGATTTATCATGAATAATTTTCAGGTAGTTTATGTTGAATAATTTATATATAGAATTTGTTTAATCATAACCATAAATAAACTAAATTTATTATTTTCAGAACATGAAAATCCATGGAAAAATAAAATCTTTCTAAAAAATATTATTTGAAACATTATAAATCAATGGAAAAGATGAGTTTTAAATAAAATATCATTGAAAAATGGTTAAAAATGGAAGAGAAATAGGTTCCAAAATAATATCTTTAAAAAATTATTAACCCATTAAAAATAAATTGGATTTAATAAAATCATTCTGAGAGATGATAACCATATAGAAAAAAAATGGATTCCATGAAAATAAATGTAAAAAATTATTAATACATGAAATAGAAATGGGCTCCATGAAAATATCATTGACAAATGATTAACTAGTGTTAAATAAATGTGTTCCAGAAAAATATATTGTAATCATGATTAACCGTTGGAAAAAATTGTTCCTTAACAATTTCTTTAAAAAAAGATTAAATAATTAAATGGAAATTAGTCCCACAAAAATATCATTGAATGATTAATAATAAATCCAAAATCTGATTGAGGATAGTATCAAAATATCCCAATTATAGAATAATAAATAACATAGGTTTTAGATATTGATGAATTGAAATACCATAAATTTGTTTTCAAGAAAAATAAAATTTAAATTTTAAAAATAACATTTAAAAATTAAAAATTCAAAAAATTTAAAATTATTCACCTTGAAAAAAACATGATAATGTTTAAAATAAAAATCAATGGTAATTATATACATGATGTTGGGAGAATAAACTTTTTTCATTAGTGTAACAAATAATAAGTATTTTTATTTTTTAAAAAACAAATCAAAATTGACACATTTGGAGAACATGAAGAAATTTCTTATTAAATCCGTTTATAATAAGTAAAATACCATATAAAAAATTATAAAATAATTTATTTTTGAAAAATTATCTTTGCGAAGAATTTTTGAAAACATGGATATATAAGAGAAATATGCCCGATATAAAAGGAAATAAAAGATCATTACCACATTGAAATATCCCTTGTGATATTTTATTAATCTATATCGAGGAAATAGAAGTCAACTATGATAACCACATTCATAGACATTAGTAAAATTTATATATGGTTCATGGGAATAGAAGCATATGATTTCACTAAAGTAATCCTCAATATAAAATATATCAGAACCAAGGAGATTTGATGAAATATATTAATATTTTAGTCATACTATGAAAATAAAACCACTTGTTTCCAAAGGTTAAAAAAACAAATTAAATGGGATAATGTGAATAAAGAAATAGATCCCAAGAGCATACCCTCTAACTAGATAAATTTCAGAAGAGGAAATGAACCCATATTATAAAAGGTAATCACCCTAATAGGGGTAACAAGAGGGAAAACACAGTAGATAATATACAACTCTATTCCACCCATGCAATGTACGTAGAACCTCCCGGAAATTGGAAAAGTGATCCTTATATATCTTAATCAGTTAGATGATATAAAATCAGATGGTTCCTCATGCTTGTAGTATATTATGAACCATTGTGGGGGGAATCTCTACTACATCTAACCAGATTCTTTGTTAAATGAAAAGGAAAATCCATGTATATGTTGCATGAACTTTATCATGAAGTGATTCACCATTACCTAGAACGTGATGAATTAAAAAATGGTGGATCCATTTGAATATCGCATAATAACCACTTCATATAGAACACACATAATGATATTCCCATCATTTATTAGTTTAAAACCATGGATATGGGATACATTCTAACATATAATATCTTTGTAATACACCCTACAACATGATGAATATTTTTTTTCAAGCCTTACTTCTCTGATGGATGATGAATCCACTATATTCTTGATCTGGCAGATCAATTTCAAATTCATTGATTTCATTCTACAGATGATTGATTTTATGGTGAAATTTATCCCTTAACAGTTAACATTATTCGTGGATTTTTATAAATCCCAAAATACCACCACTAAGATAATTGTTTTTGATTAATTCTCAATACAACATATATTAACACCCAAAAAACATAGATAAATGAAGGGATCACACAAAATCTCTAAAGAAAAAATTCCTAAAGAAACACCCAATGAACTATTTAAAGGAGCTCCAAGTCAATAGAAAAAATTGGTGTTCCATTGTCTACTCATAATGGTTCCTTTAATAGGGTCATTAAGATAAAATATTAATACCCATACACTTTATGATCTCATCAATGGGAATGACACAATTTTGAATATTCCAAAGGATAAATTTTATTTCTTTCGGGATATCATTGCACAATAGTTTTTCTCTCTAATCATCTTAATGTTTTTAATTCATCATCACTCATGGAAAGTATTTGGATGATAAAATATTGGATGACTACCAAATAAAAATAATTTTATCTTCCTCTACATTATGATCATTGTCCTAAATAAAATCAAATTTATTTTCATTATGGATTTCATGAATAATGTGTGGAAGAATGCAAGCCTACTTAAACATAATATCTAGGTTTGGATACTGAATAAACATTTTCATTATACCGACACAACTGTGCTTCGAGAAACTAATATTACCTCACCTAACCAACCACTTCATTAGATTCTGATAAGTAGAAATATACAGGGGAACTAAATACCAAAGAAGATACAACACCCCCATCAAGATTTCCTATGCCTTCTAAAAATTCCCTGAAAATTTTACCCAAAATATTTTGTCCTTATGTGACCTCCAATGAATGATTTCCCCTTATATTGTAAATTATGATCGACATAGTCCTAAAATTAATGTCTCGATCTATTGTTGTTCATTCCATCCTCTCCCATGATGTCTAGTAATATTTTACTTTACAATGTACATCCCAAATGAAAGAGTTCAGAAAATTCTCAATCTTGTTGATTACAGTATTTGATAACATGAGGGACTATTGTACATTTATAGGAATTTATGATAACACGTAAATCACAAAAATAATTGTACCTATAATAAAATATTACTGATTCATCAAATTATAAATCCAATCAATAAATTAGTCGACCACTCCATCCAAAAAATAAATATAGAGATTATGAGAAGATATTGACGTTCCCATTTATTATAGGGGAAAACCTTTCTTCGTATGGACATATAGTTCTCTCAGGAATAATGTTGAATATCTGATCACCAGTTCAAAATAAAAAAACAATTTTAATGATTCATAATCTACCTAATACATTTTCAATAATCCTCTATAATTATTTAATGTGATAGATTATTATTTTTTCAGCATTAAAAAATGATGATGTCATCCACAAACTTTAGATGATAGATACCACCAAATTGGTTCCTATATCAATAAGTCCAAATAGATCCTTACCTTTTTCCTAATTAATGAACATGATGGGGGCATATTGTGCAAGGATAAATACTCATATTGATATATAATGACCATATATTAATCCTTATATAGATTATAAAAAACACATCTCCTCAATATAAATGATATAGAAATCCATTCAATGTTCAATATCCTAAACAAGATATTAAAAGGCTATGATGTGAATCCATTTTGATCAAGAACCTTGATAACATAACATCACATGATTCTATCATAATATCTATCCATATAATGATTAATTCAAATACTTTAACCTATATCCATTAGGTTGATTTCATACACCATATATTGAATGAGACCTATTTTACCTTTTATCAAACCCCTTTGAAAAACACATTCTTCTATTTCGAGATCCACTTGGGAAGACTCATAGTGTTACTTATATTAATAGCATTTTACAGTGATCTTATATGTTATTTTTCACATGCTTATTTGACTATTATTACTCAACACATATGGATCCTTGATCAAATGAATAATATCCAATGTTATAGCCACAACCTCTTAGGGAGGACCCCCACCACCACCACCTAAAGGAATGCTGGTATTTACATCACAAAATTACTCCTCACAAGGTTTCATGAATTATTATATAATTTTCATTTAAAATCCATATATGTTGGTTGAACATTCTATATTAATTTACTAAACTAATTCAAAAATGTTATCTTCCCCAAGTATTGATTCTATGTGAACTTTATCCATATTAGTGACAGATCTTATAATGGATTCAAATAATTCTAATTGAACCCACAGATATCCTTCTTCCATTTGAGGGGTTTGACTGACAAGTAAGAACATGAAATGTTAACTAAAAATACCTCATAAAAACTCCAAATCATTATAAAATATTAAAACCTCCAGTAATATATTTCGTATGATTAATTAATACTTATAATTGATGAAAATATCATGGAAAGAAATATTGCAAACTCTTTATTTTAACCATTTGACATGTTGCTAATTGTGCACCAAGTTCTCATAACTCAGAATCATTTCATCCATTATAATCTTCATCTGAAAATTCTCATTGACCAATTTATCATCCCATTGACTCTCATGCCATAACTCTATTTAAAAAATATCACTAGAAAACCTATTCATATCATGTGTCTAAGGGGGTGACTAATAAACCAGTCTTGAAGGTCCTCATTCAAGCATATTAATTTTTTGGGAAGCATGTAATATTGACATCCATTATATAAGGGATGTAGTAGATGACCTAATAGTTACCTAAACAACAATTAAGAATCCTATAAAAGTTCCCTCGACCATGCTGGTTGCTTCTCCATTTATAATGTTCTCCATAATTTCCCATGTTCAGAAGTCCATTGGTGGTCTTTAATGTAATGAAATCATAGTTATAATTTCGAGTGAAAGAACCTCCATGTTTCCTCTCTGTATGATCTTGAATCATATTCATTCCACCGACTAAAAACCATGATATGTTTCCAAGAGAGAAGGAAACCAACACATCCCAAAAATGCATCCTTGCTTGTGAATGAGATTTATCATAAAAAATATGAAAATTACTTGGGCACCTTGATTAACCCTCATATTGATTAATTGTTCTAAGGCACCAACTAGATCAACTGAGATACTATAATTCTATAAAATCCATATTTTTTGGTTATACTATCTTGAATTTATGAAATGATAAATTTTAACTATGCTCACAAAAATGGAAATCATGTAAGAATAATGTTGTGTATCATGAACTCCAACACTGGAGGATTTATTGTTATAATCTTCAAAAGAAATGGAATCAAAATTAACTTATTCACCTAACATATGAGAATTCTAGATGAGGATAAAAACCATTACAAATTAAACCACTAATATTTTACCCTAGGTATCATTGATTACTTGTAAATAGAATAATATTTGGATATAAGCATGTTGGAATGTGATCTAGTGAATACAAAAAATTTGATAATTTTATTGGTATAAAGTTTATTTGTAAATCACACTACACACATGATAATAAAATATAACAATATGAATTCTACCGTGTAATATACCTCAACGAACTAGGATATCAATGATATAGAATTGGTGATATAGATTGAGAAAATTCCTCTTCTAGTCATTGATGAATCATGAAGGATAAATTCAAATGAGGTACCTCCCACCACCCCCCACAGTGGGAGCATATGACAAATAATTTTATAGAACCATTGACAGAAAAGGATTTCCCCACAGACATGCAAACGAAGGAAGAGTTGAAACTGAAATGTGAATAACTATTTTCATTTGAACAACATTTCCAGAGGGCATTATGGAATTTACCTGCATTAAACAATTGATTTAATATTGATAAATCGTGAGGGTATGAAATTCTCTTTTCCATATTCAAATATTATTTAAGTTCAAAATGTGATTGATTTAGAGATATTAAGAAACTGTGACTCCTTCATATGGATGAAGGAGAATGACCTTGAAGATAAAATTAAGTACGGAAAATAGCCTATGCTGTAATGAAAATATGCTTCCACCATTCGATAGAATCACCAATAATGATAACAATCTATAATGGTCAATACTGATAGAGGTTCATTTCCATAAAAATTATGGATAATGTGGTATAAATATTTCGATGTTTTTTCATCTGCACAGTGTAATTATTTTAAGTAATTACCAATAATGTCAGTAAAATCGATGTTGTGAAATGTGAGAGGATTAATTGAAAGACTACAAAAAAAATATCCATTGGAGAAACACGCCCTTGATACACCTTTAAATACCCATGGAAGAGATTGAAATTCCATATTGGAGTCGTATGAGTTCATTAGAAGTAATCCATCTTGAAATCATCCATATAAGTATGAAAAATACATAATGAAATTTGATTTAGAACTAAAAAAACAATAGGTATGAGGGTCCTGATGATTCCACATAGGTCTATAAGAAAATATGAGGTGGTTTATCAACCCCAAAAAATTATACTAGGGTCCACCTTTGAGGAGAAGATGAATTTTTATAAGACTATAGGGGGGCTCAAAACCAGAGAACCTGCCACAAATTAAGACATCATGTTCTCTATATGAAAAATGGGTAATAGAGACATAGAGTGTTCCCATGAAAAGGATGGATGAATAAACATATCCTAGAATGAGTGGAGTGGGGGTAGAATAAATATACCTACGATCACAAGGTAATTAAGATGCTGAAGTCTCCACCCTTGAAACATCCAAGCAATGGGGAGATCCCGATGTGAAATCTACTTTTATGACAACTGTCCAGGTGGGAAGCAGTTGTGCATCCACCACCAGGGACGCCACCAAATGATGATGGATAGGAAGCAGTGAGTTAACCATAAAACATTTTGAAATCATAGTTTAGAATGGGGTGAATTCAAAGGGAGATACATTGTTTATCATACTCCATGGATTTTGAGGATTCAACCCCAACAAGATTGTAACATATCCCCCTTTACACTTTTTTCAATCTTCAATCATACACCCCATGAATGAATAAAAAGTATTGATGCTCTAGATATCATAATATATATAGATTCATGAGAGGACATTTAAATATTTTAGTATATACACCTCATTAATGTGATATATTCATATCATAAATAATTTTCCCCAAGAAATTAATTTGGGATGATCAACTATTATAATTGTAATATTAAAATATTGAATTTTAATTAATTTTTATATTTTTTCTAGAAAATGTACAATTATACTAAAAAACTAAAAATAAAAAATAAAACAATTTAGCAATCAATTCAATTATAATTATATCATAACTGAGTCAATAGGGAATTTTTATTTCCTAGTAAATAGAAATTTCCTTGCGAAACTCTATACCACTTGGTAACTTTCAAGTCAATTATCAAGGATAAATTAATTCATATTGAAATTTAACAAACACCAATGTAGTAATGATTTATGGTGTTACATTTGAAATGGGAAGTATATGTATTACACAATAAAAACCAATGGTGAATAGGGCATATATCTCACATAAGTAAAATCCAAATTAGAAACACTTAACACGAGTACATAAGTTCCATGTATGTCATTTAATTCATGTACAGTAAAAAAAAATTTATATGATTTCCTAAAAAATTTAAAGGTTTAAAAACATATTATAAAATGATTTTTTTAATTTTTTTACAATTACATATTTCAAAACATAATCAGTTGTGTTAACATTTAGTGTTTTTAGAGTTTTCAGTTCATTATTTCAAAATGTCTTCGGTATGATAACCATGGTCAAATGAACCATTATTTAAATATCTACAGACTAATCAGAATGATAAAATTTTCATAATTATTTAGAAATTATATTTTGAAAAATATCAAGAAAACTATTTATAAAAAATTAAATTTTTTAGTTTCATTGATATGGTAGGTTGTCCGTACACGAGAGTAACATTTCCATTTTTCAATGATCATTAAGGAAAGAAGGTATATATTATTTAATCATTATAGAAAGACAATATTCTTTTAAATATCATATTATTTCATAAAATATAAAAATATATATTTATATATATAATTATTTTGATGTGATGATGAAAATATAATCATATCAAATTGTATAGGCAGTAGTCCACACGTTGAAGAATGTCTTTATCATTTTTTATTGTTAGAAAAAATTGATACATTATCCTTTCATAATGAAAAATATTTTATGAATATAATTATCATGTAAATTATATAAAATTTATACAATAACATTTTCTTTATTAACATCCATTAAAAGGATTAGTGAAAATAAATCCAATCACTACATAAGGTTGTAGTCCACTATACTCATAAGCAATGATATCGAATCCCCCACGAAATGGAATGTAATAATGTATATGTGATATAAAATATATAAATATGTATAAATATGTAACAAATAGAATATATATATATATACATTAAATCCATCATTATAACATTTATATATAGGTGTTGATCGAAAACAAATTTCATCAGTTTGCGAGAATATAGAATGTCATACACACGGATGATGATTTGTTATACCTATTAATGGAAGAGGAAACAGATTTGGGTTATTAAAAAAAATTCCTTATAATTATAAATTATAAACTTTTTTATGAAATTATCAATTTTTGAGATTATTTTATGGAGTATTTATAATAAATAGTAACACAAACACAGAGTTATGAATTTTGTCACTTTTCAGACCAACTATTTGGGGTTATACCTATAGTATTCATAGAGAGAAAAAATGAATCTTTGATGAGTGCATAGATGTTTTTATATGACAATATAATGTATTTCTGTGTTCAATGGCTTTTTATGTTATTATAAAAGTTTAGTGGGGTGGCCTTGTATAAGTCAGGTGGGAGGGATAATTGTAAATATTCAAAATAAAATGTTGTAGACATGTTTTTCTATAAAAAATCATCAGAAAAAAACGATTAATGATAATTAGACATTATAATTTAGATATATGTCAATTAAAAAGGTTTTAAACAATATTTATGTCATGTTTACCCATATATCATCATATCAAACCCACAGTAAATGTGTTTTATCAGTAACCATAGTAAAGTAATATGAATATTTTCAATATTCATTATAGTAAAAAATTATGTTGATTTTATTAGATAAAAAGTAATTCATATTAAAAATATGGAATCCATTTTCCTAAATTTAATTCATAAATTATGAAAATTTCAATTTAATGTTTAAATTTTAATAATATGAAAATGATATTTTCCAAGAAGTGGATTCTTCCACAAAAAGATGGTTTTATATGAACAACATGAAAAATAATAATAAATGTATGAAATTAAACAAATATTTATGTATTTATAATATATATGCATAATTTAAATCATTTAAATTTATATAATATCTTAATTAATAAATAAAATTGAAAAAAATTATGCATTTATAAATAGTTTTAAATAATAATTCATTTTTTGGAAAAAAATATATATACTAAAATCCAATTTGAATATGACATAAAAAAAATTATGAGGATTATATTTAGCTAAATAATAAATATATATTTTTAGATCATATTCAAATTAAAATTTCACATTTAAATATCATAATATTTTGAATAAAATGAAATCTTTTACTGAATCAGTATTTTTCACTATTCAATAAGAAATCAATTTTTTTTAAAAAATGGAAAATATAAACCAATGTATTTTTTTATATAAAGATTTTTTTAAAATACAATTTAATATTATATTTAAAAAATATTTATGATATTTTTTCATGAAACAGATAAGAATCGTTGTGGAAGAAAACATATTTTTCATATATAAAATTACTTTAATAAAAAATTTATTTATTATTTAATAATAATTTATGAATAATTAAAACAAAGTGTGATATATACATATATATAATTTTTCAGGTAATATAATTTATACCCAAAAAATATATGTCATGTTTATAATGTTAATATATATATTGAGTAATTTGAGTTTGAATTTCCATATTGAATATGATATCGAATAAGGTTTTATTTTATAAAATCATGGAATGGTACATTAGAACCTCACTATTATATAAACTATGTCATTGATACATTAAAATTATCATGATAAAAAATGTATTGGAGTGTTTAAAATACTATTTTGGAAACCCACACCGGAAAAAGGGTTACTAAAACATTCCATTGATAAGAGATAAAAATACATATGATGAACATGTGAAATAAGTATAAGGCCCTGGCCTTAAACCTTACTTAATATTAAATTAAATGAATAATTCACATTGAGGATCTTTTCAGGTATATAGTTTTATAAAATTAGGACATAACTATTACATCTCTAAGATTACAATGTATACACTTCTACCGAGTTTCCATAAAATAAAAACTCTTAAAAAGAAACATGTCTAGTTCCATGTTTTAGATAGCATGTCTTTCCTTGATCCCATACTTGACACTATTCCACATTATGTCCTGTGAAAAAAATTTCAAAAAAACTTGGGGTGAGTATAAAAATCTCAGTAAAGGATACATAAAGAAGGAAAACTATTAGTTTTTGAAAACAACAAGTAAAACAAGATTACTTTATCAAAGTAATACTTTTCACCATTATGAAGTAGTAAAATAAACTCTTCCCTAAAAAAAGGTCATTACTTACCCTTTTGTAACCAAAATATTACCATAAAACCCATATAAAGAACACATAACATATAAAGGTAACTTAGGACATAAACATACCTAAATTGAATAACCATATGATCGACTTCCACACATATCACTTAATGGAATAGCCATACGGATGACTTCCCTACCCAGTGCATTGGAGGTTATAACGTAACCACCCATCCTGGTATTCAAGGCACCACCCAACATATGGTTTATCACTTAACCACCAGTAAAATTTCCATGTACCATAATTACACATAAAATATTGAAAATATAAGCATTTAAACAACAACATTTCATTTACAATCACAATAACTAATTCAATGATATTGAATTAATCAATCCATTTTCAAAAACCATTTAAAAGAGATTTTTGAATCAAAGTGTCCCATACCACTTTGAAGATTTTAATGGAATTATAATTTTAAAACATTAATGTCTATATAAATAAATACTGAAAACCATTTTGAAAACATGGACATTAAAGATAACGATTTAGAATAATGAATCTTTAAAACATTTAAAACGATATTTTTGTTAAATATTTTTTAACAAAATGAGAGACTCTTGAATACAAATAATTGTGGAATAACATTTAATCCGAACTTTATAATATCATGGGAATAAAGGTATTCATTATATAATATTTCAAAGGATAGTATACACACCATATAAGAGTGAATTGGTGCATAACAACAATGAAGTCTCAATTGAAATGTAAATTGAGATGAAATCCATTATAAAGATGATATCCTTAAATTATGGATAAATCTATCACATAATTATGTGTGAGACATATAAATACACCAAATATAAGTGGATATTATGTGTTAAACAATCAGAGGTCATTCACACATAATCTTGGAAAAACAAAACCAATGACATAGATATTTAACTCAATGAAATGAGATTGAGTTATGATATCCCATACAAGTATTTAAGAATTTATCAATGAGATGATTATGTGTAGAAATAGTATATCTAAAAAAAGTTTTGTGTAAATTAAAACATAGATATTCCACACATAAACTTGGCATAATAAAATCAATAAGTAGAGGTTTAACCCAAAGAATTGAAAGTAGGTTAAGAAGTTCCCTTACAGAAATCCGACAGCCTAACGACATCACTTTAAAATTCAGAAAATGAGTTTATGAGAGAGAAAATGGTATCTCATCACATAAAATTTACATAAATAAGGATATAGTGGAACATATCCCAATATAATAGTATGTAAACTAAAATACAACACAAAAGAAGTCTTTTAAAAAGAGGAGGGTGAAAGATCCCCTTACCAAGTTGGGTAACTTTCGAAATGTACACCCCATGGAAAGTGGGTCATACAATGAAGATGTAAATACCCATTAATGAAATTATACTACACAAAGTGTATAATAATGGGATGTACATACACCACTCAAATTAAATAGTGGCAAACATAGAATAAATTCCACCGGAATAAAAGTGAGATGAAAAATCCCTTACGAAAACTCGACAGCCTAACAACACCACTTAATACTTCCAAAAATGGATTTATGAGATCAAATAGGGTCTCTCATAATATGAACATAAAAATTACATTATGAGGAATGTAAAATAACATCCCCAAACAAAATAGATATGTTCTTAAAAGAAATGACATAAAATAGAGTACTTATAGAGAAAGAGAGAGGTTGGATCCCTTACCTCTTGTTCGATATGACTCGATCGTTCTTTAATCTCCTGAATAATACATTTTGGTAAATTTAAATTGAATAAGGAACTCCTTTAAATATTATTATTAATTTCATATCACATATTATAGTGTTATAATAATTGGTTAATAAAGTGAGTTCATATGAGACGTTTTTGTCGATGTTCCGTACATGAGTTAAAATTGAACTTGTTGGAAAAGAATTTTCCATGTAGTTATAGGTAAATCATCTCCAGAATAGTATTAATGTTTTAAATATCATATATATCCAGTATATATTCATTTTTTACTATTCCATAACATTTGGAGATAAAAAAAATTAAATGCAACGTTCATGGAGATGGTAGGCCATACGTACGCATGAACACTACTTTCATTTTTTGTCATATTAATGGAATTAAAGTTAAAAGAGAGATATGTATATTATAATTCCAGAATTATATCCATAATATAGATGTAATATATGAAAAATATATCCATTATATACATGTATTTATAATAGTACATAACATTTAGAGATAATAAATGAAATGTACCGTTAATGGAGACGGTAAGCTGTACGTACGCATGAACACTACTTTCATTTCTTTGGAACATTAATGGAATTAAAACTAGATTAGATATATATATATATATTATAATTTCATTATAATATAAATTTTATATATATATCACATAAGTTTATCAATTTCATTCTTTATACATTCCATGTATTGCATGAACGAGTCACATCATTTGAGGGGCGGTAGTCCACACTTCCTCAAATGAAATTATCACATTTTCACAACATGAAAAGCATAATGTTATGTATTAAATATAAAATACAGATAAATAGAGAGGAAATAAAAATAATATATATCATAAATAAATATAGATCCATCATAATGACCACAATGAGAGGTGGTATGAGAAGATAAAAGAATCATCATTTCGTGAGGCAGTAATTCGCCATCCACAAAAACAGTAAGTTATTTAACCATTAGATGGAGGTGTGTGTTAGTGTAGCTAGAATAATCCTCATAAAAACATCCTAGTATAATTAAGATAATGGTTTTGTTACAAATGAAATAAATAAAAAGAGATTAGGGGGTTGGAGAAGCAAAATAAAACAAAATAACACTAGGGAATACTTTACCTTAAAATCGGGTAACTCTTTTTGATTTGAGCTCAAAGGCTTCCTTGGAAAGACTTCTGTCAAAAGTGAGGCTTCTATGAGTAATATAGGGATGTGGAGAGACAAAATGGGCAGGGTTTGGCCGAGGAAAAGGCTTGAGAGGTGTGGGTAAGGCGGTAGAGGTGGGGGCCTTTTATAAGAGGAGAGGAGGGGCACACTTGGAAAGTCTTGAAAAGTAACATTATTATAAAATGCTTCTCGGATTTTAAAGGTCCCAAAATTATATAATTCTAGGAAAAGGTGATAATAGTTCGATATACACACATACAATAGGTTTTTGACAAGTTTAGGTCTTTGATTTTAAATTATCTTTTCATTTTATTTAAATCGTTAAATAATGAGGTAATCACTGCATCATCATGGTGTCATAAATAATTAAAATTTTTTAATGTCTAAAAATTATAAAAAATAATCATGTTGTAGGAAATATTTTTATCTTTCTAATTAATATTTATAGTAAAAAATATGACTTTTATAACCCCATTTAAAAATTGTTTTAGTAAAACAATACATGTTAGTGGCACTTTAATTTTAACTTTAAATAAAAAGTAATCAATGTCATTTTCTGACCAAAGTGGCTCCATGGGGTCCCCAAGTTGACCCATGTATTCTCTTGGTCGGCCATGACTCATCCAAAAAATGTAGGACATGTTTCAAGGTAATTTCATATTATAATAACATTATCTTTACCTTAAATTACACTAATTACCTTTAATCGTGATTAATAAAACATAAAAGTTAGTATTCACCAAAAAAATTATTTTAATCTCATTAAACCACATTTTACTTCATAATGACAACCATGTATGTCGGATTTTTTAAAATCAAATCACAGAAGTGGTAAATTTTCATTTAAATGAAAAATTAGTTTCTTTAACTACCACTTAGTGGTCTCACTATTCATCAAAAATTGAAGGTTTTCAGAAAATTACCAAAAATTAACCCTATGATATATTTGATATTCCAAATTTAAAAATGATGTCCATTTTACAAAATTCAAAACATATAAGTTTCATTAATTAATTTGATAATTAATTCCCGTTTTCAAAACAAATAGCATGTTTTTAATAAACAATATCTATTAGAAGATTGACACTAGTTTAAGTCCAATTTCAAAGTGAAATTAATTCCAATGACCCCCATTGGATTAAAAGGTAAAAATATATTCTAGATACACATTAATATCAATTAATAATATAATCTATACATATAAATAAATCATATTAAAAGGAGTTTTCGAATTAAAATGCAACATTTTAACTAAAAATGATCTCTATCAGAAAAATAACAAAAAATTACACAAAGTAAATTTTGATGTCAGGATTCTAAAGAAGGATTTTATTTTGTCAAATACAACATATAAAATTGTCAAAAGTATATTTAAAAATGGTTCTCCATCAAAAAGTAAGTTAATAAACCATTTAAAGAATATTAGAAGATTTATGCTTAAAATTGGATTCATTTGCATTTTAAGCCTCTAACATTTATTGGATAAAAGTAAAATTATTTGACAACCATATATAATCATTTTGTAGTTAGTTCCGATCATTCCAGCAATTAAAACGGCTAGTCATTCACTACCATTTAAAATAATATTATTTTATTATTAGAGTGCAACGTAAGATTTCAAAGAAACTCGTTGTTGTGTATTGGGTACGCCATCGAGCATAGTGTTCCCTTTAAACTAATATTAATACTTTATTCAAAAATATTAATAAATATGAAAAAGTTATATTCTTTATTTACCTGAGATGTTACATCCTTCCGCACTTTTGGGTATTGTGTCCTCGCAATTTTAAAATTGGGCTCGAAAACTTCATTGAAATGCCCACATCGGAACAAGAGTCAGTAAAACAATCACTTTAAAATAAAGAAAGAGAAGTACAGAGGTCACCCGAGTTAACCCATACTAGGATTCCATGTAGGAAAACATGGATATGGGAGAAAAAAATGTCATGTTTTGAGGGAGAGTGATAGAAAACATGTTTCGGAGAAAGTTAACCACCAGAAAATCACAAACTAGTGATGGGTTAAACGATATTTAATTCCCCAGTAGGGAAAGTTAACAGACAACATTTTTGTTTTTAGGTTACTTTTCATTGAGGGATTTTTTTATGAGCTTAACTAAAACATAAGGAAACATACTTACTTGACATGTTAACTTTCATCTTTTACTATATTTCTTACACAAAATCATATTTTCTCCAAAAGACGAGTATTTAGGATGACTTGTTCACATTAAGAGAGCTATAATAAACTTCTAGAGAATCACCTAATCCAAAAAAGAGAAATATATATTTCCCATGTCTTCGGACCCTTACCAAAACCAAAATCAAATTGTTAGAACAAGATTAGATAATCCATAAAATGATAATCCTTTATAAAAGGAAAAATCAACTCCAAATCTCCAAAATTTGTCCAACAAAACCCAAAGTTCAATGAAGACCATTCGATAAACAAATTGTCCATAAAAGTCTTCAAAGTAAACTAAACTAATATTGAAACCCAAATATTTGATAGATTTAATCACATAGTCTTCCGGTTAAAAATTAACATTTATCTCCAAATAACATTAGTTTCTCTTAAAGCCTAAAATTGAGAAGTAAATAACCTAATCACATATCCTCCATGATAGGTTAATCATTTCCATAGATAACCCAAAATAAATTTACTCTTGATTCCTAAAATCATCTAACTAAAAATATTTAGTCAATCTATCCAGGGACTCCGCGTAGTCCCGTGGTAGGTGATAAATATCAGTCACACTATGGTTGTGGGTTCGATTCCCACAGCTTCATCCGACGCGATAGGTTGTCAGACGGTCTAAGTGTTTTCCATTTTCTAAAAGTAAATAATTCTTATAACATTCCCCAGAAAGTGATAAAATCTTAAAAAATAACCATAACATAATTTAACCTCAAGTTTATCTCATGTCATTCATATTCCATCATAACATATAGTAACCCATAATTACCTCAAAAGTAAAGACCATACAAACCCTAATGGTTACCTGTATAATTATTACATGAACTTCCACATCGAGTTGGTCATCTCGTACATGATGCATTATAGAACTCACTATTGTTCAAGTGGTTGATCATGACTTTTTGATAGTTAGATCAGAAAAACCACGAGAATTCTTATTGAATCCCCCATTTCATCCGGTCTCTTAATCAGAGATCCACCATAGTTTCCTTCAAAACCATTGTAACTTTAGTGCCTACTAGATCCATCCATTTACTAAAACAAAAAATATCAGTGTGAGTACATCAAAAAAACCATCATGTACTAATGAGGAAGATTAAAACTAAGATATACTTACTCATTCACATAATCTAAAAAAAAGACTCTTTCTGAAATCATAGCCATTATGGTAATGTCACTTATGTTAGAGAATACCATAACCTCTAAAGTTATCTAAACCAACCTTTGATACCAACTATAAGGCCCCGACCATAAACCTTACTTAATATTGAATTAATAGAATAATTAACATTGAGAATCTTTTAAGGTTTGGAGTTTTAAAGAATTAGGACATAACTATTACATCTCAAAGATTACAAAGTATACACTTCTACCAAGTCTCCATAAAATAAAAACTCTTAAAAATAAACATGTCTAGTTCTATGTATTAGATAACATGTCTTTACTTGATCCCATCCTTGACCCTATTCCACATTATTTCATGTGAAAAAAATTTCAAAAATACCTGGGGTGAGCATAAAAAGCTAAGTAAAGGATACATAAAGAAGGAAAACTATTAGTTTTTCAAAATAATAAGTGAACTAAGAATACTTTAGCAAAGTAATACTTTTCACCTTTATGATGTAGTAAATAAACTCTTCACTGAATAAAAAATCATTACTTACCCTTTTGTAACCAAATTATTAACATAAAACCCATATAAAGAACACATAACATATAAAGGTAACTTGGGACATAAACATACTTAAATGGAATAACCATACGGTCGACTTCCACACATATCACTTAATGGAATAGCCATACGGCCGACTTCCATACCCAATGCATTGGAGGTTATAACGTAACCTCCCATCCAAGTATTCATGACACCACCTGTCATATGGTTTATCATGTAACCACCAGTAAAATGTCCAAGTACAATCATTACACATAAAATATTGAAAATATAAACATTTCAATAACAACATTTCATTTGCAATCACAATAACTAATTCCATGATATTGAATTAATCAATCCATTTTCAAAAACCATTTAAAAGAGATTTTTGAATAAAAGTGTCCCATACCACTTTGAAGTTTTTAATGGAATTATAATTTTAAAACATTAATGCCCATATAAATAAATACTGAAAACCATTTTGAAAACATGTACATTAAAGATAAATATTTAGAATAATGAATCTTTAAAACATTTAAAACGATATTTTTGTTAAAGAGTTTTTAACAAAATGAGAGATTCTTGAATACAAATAATTGCGGAATAACATTTAATATGAAAATTATAATATCATGAGAATAAAGGGATTCATGATATAATATGTCAAAGGACATTATACACACCATACAAGTGTGAATTGGTGCATAACAACAATTAAGTCTCAATGGAAATGTAAATTGAGATGAAATCCATTATAAAGATGGTATCCTTAAATTAAGGATAAATCTATCACATAATTATGTGGGAGAAATATATATACACATAATATAAGTGGATATTAAGTGTGAAACAATCATAAGTTATTCACACATAATCTTAGAAAAACAAAACCAATGACATAGATATTTAACTCAATGAAATGAGATTGAGTTATGATTTCCCATACAAGTTCGTAAGAATTTATCAATGAGATGATTATTTATAGAAATAGTATATCTACACAAAGGTTTTTGGAAATTACAACATAGAGATTCAACACATAATCTTGTCATAATAAAATCAAGAAGTAGAGGTTTAACCCAAAGAATTGAAAGTGGGTTAAGAAGTTCCCTTACAGAAATCCGACAGCCTAACGGCGTCACATTAAAATTCAGAAAATGAGTTGATGAGTGAGAAAATGGTATCTCCTCACATAAAATTCACATGAATAAGGATATATAATAACATATCCCAACACAACAGTATGTGAACTAAAATATATATCAAAAGAAGTCTTTTAAAAAGAGGAGGGTGAAAGGTCCCCTTACCGAGTTGGGTAAGTTTCGAAACGTACACCCCATGGAAGAAGGGTAATACAATGAAGATGTAAATACCCATAAATGAAATTATACTACAAAAAGTGTATAATAATGGTCATTACATACACCAATCAATGGAAATAGTGGCAAATGTAGCATAAATGTCACGGGAATAAAAGTGAGATGAAAAATCCCTTACAAAAACACGGCAGCCTAACAACGCCACTTAAAACATCCAAAAATGGATTTATGAGATCAAATAGGGTCTCTCATAATATGAACATAAAAATTACAGTATGATTATTATAAAATAACATCCCCAAACATAATAAATATGTGCTTAAATGAAATGACATAAAAGATAGTACTTAAAGAGAAAGAGAGAGGTTGGATCCCTTACCTCGTGTTCGACATGACTCGATCATTATTTAATCTACTGAATAATAAAATTTGGTCAATTTATAATTTCATAAGGACCTCCTTTAAATATTATTACTCAGTTCAAATCACTTACTATAATGTTATAATAATTGGTTAGTAAAGTGAGTTCATATTAGACGTTTTTGTCGATGTTCGATACATGAGTAAAAATTGTACTTGTTGGAAATGAATTTTCCATGTAGTTATAGGTACATCATCTCCAGAATAGTATTAATGTTTTAAATATAATATATATCCAGTATATATTCATTTTTTAATATTCAATAACATTTGGAGATAAAAAAAATTAAAATCACCGTTCATGGAGACGGTAGGCCGTACGTACGCATGAACACTACTTTCATTTTTTTATCATATTAATGGAATTAATTTTAAAAGAGAGATATGTATATTGTAATTCCAGAATGATATCCATCATTTAGATGTAATATATGAAATATATATCCATTATATATATGTACATATAATAGTACATAACATTTGGAGATATGAAATGAAATGTATCGTTCATGGAGACGGTAAGTCGTACGTACGCATGAACGCTACTTTCATTTGATTGGAACATTAATGGAATTAAAACTAAATGAGAGATATATATATATATTATAATTCAGTATAATATATATTTTATATATATCACATAAATTCATAAATTTCATTCTTTATACATTCCATGTATTGCATGAACGAGTCACATCACTTGAGTGGGCGGTAGTCCACACTTCCTCAAATTAAATTATTGGATTTTCACAACATGAACTTCATAAAGGTATGTATTAAAGATAAAATACACAAGAATAGAGAGGAAATAAATATATTATATATAATAAATAAATATAGTTCCATCATAATGTCCACCATGAGATTTGGTATGAGAAGATAGAACAATCATCGTTTCGTGAGACAGTAATTCTCCATCCACAGAAACAATATGTTCTTTAACCAATAGATGGAGGTGTGTGTTAGTGTAGCTAGAATCCTCCTCATAAAAACATCCTAGTATATTTAATATACAGGTTTTGTTACAAAATAAATAAATAAAATGAGTTTAGGGGGTTGGAGAAGGAAAATAAAACAAAAGAACACTAGAGAAGACTTTACATTTAAATTGGGTAACTATTTTTGATTTGAGCTCAAAGGCTTCCTTGGAAATAATTATGCCCAATGTGAGGCTTGTAGGAGTAAGAGAGGTATGTGGAGAGACAAATTGGGTAGGGGTTGGCCGAGCCAGAGGCTTGAGATGTGTGGGTAAGGTGGTAGAGGTGGGGGCCTTTTACAAGAGGAGAGGAGGGGCACTCTTAGAACGTCTTGAAAAGTAACATTATTATAAAATGATTTTCGTATTTTAAAGGTCCCAAAATTATATAATTAGAGTATAAGGTGATAATAGTTCTAAATACACACATCCAATAGTTTTATGAAATTTTTAGATCTTAGATTTTACATTATCTTTTCATTTTATTTAAATCATTAAATAATGAGGTAATCATTACATCAACATGGTGTCATAAATAATTAAATTTATTTAATGTATAAAAATAATAAAAAATATCATGATGTAGGAAATCATTTTAGATTTCTAATTAATATTTATAGTCAAACATATGACTTGTATAACCCCATGTAAAAAATGTTTTAGTAAAACAATACTTGTTTGTGACATTTTAATTTTCACTTTAAATAAAAAATTATTAATGTCATTTTCCAAACAAAGTGGCTCCATGGGGTCCCCAAGTTGACCCATGGATTGTCTTGGTCGGCCATGACTCATCCATTAAGGTTAGGACACGTGTCAAGGTCATTTCATATTATAATAACATTATCTTTACCATAAATTAAACTAATTACCTTTAATCGCGATTAATAAAACTTAAAAGTTACTATTAACCAAAAAATTATATTAATCTCATTGAATGACATTTTACATCCTCATGAAAACCATGAATGTTGGATTTTTGAAAATAAAATCACCGAAGTGGTAAAGTTTCATTTAAACGAAAAATCAGTTTCTTTAACTACCACTTAGTGGTTTCACTATTCATCAAAAATTGATGTATTTCAGAAAATTACCAAATATTCACCTTAAGCTATATTTGATATTCCGAATTCAAAAACCATGTCCATTTTAAAAAATTCAAAACATATATGTTTAATTAATTAATTTAATAATTAATTCATGCTGTCAAAACAATTAGCGTGTTTTTAAGAAACAATATCTATCAAAAGATTGACACTAGTTTAAGTCCAATTTCAAAGTGAAATTAATTCCAATGACCCCCATTGGATTAAATGCTAAAAATATATTCTATATACACATTAATATCAATTTAAAAGATAATATATCCATATAAATAAATCATATTAAAAAAAGTTTTTGAATTAAAATGCAATATTTTCCCTAAAAATGATCTTTATCATAAAAATAACAAAAATTCACACAAAGTAAATTCTGATGTCCAGATTCTAAAGAAGGATTTTATTTTGTCAAATACAACATATAAAATTGTCAAAATTATATTTAGAAAGGGTTCTCTATCAAAAGGCTGTTAATCGACCTTTTACAGAATATTAGAAGATTTATGCTTAAAATTGGATTCAATATCATTTGAAGCCTCTAACATTTATAGGATAAAAGTAAAAATATTTGACAAACATATATAATAATTTTGTCGTTAGTTCCATTAATTCCCTCCATTACAACGGCTAGGCATTCACTACCATTTAAAATAATATTATTTTATTTTTAGAGTGCAGCGTAAGATTTCAAAGAAACTTGTTGTTGCGTATTGGGTACGCCATCGAGCATAGTGTTCCCTTTAAAGTAATATTAATACTTTATTCACGAATATTAATAAATATGAAAAATTAATATTCTTTTTTTACCTAGGATGTTGCAATAAGACATATTGGGTTTCCAAAAAATATACCTTAGATTTGAATTGATGATTTGGAAAATGAATAAAATAGTAATTCACATATAATGATATGGAGTAACAAATATAATTTTTTACAATAATGTGAATGATCAATAGAATGTTAACAACCATAAAACCATAAAAATTATGTTTGTTAAATGAAATTAATAGAATATTAAAATATTGTAATATAAAATAATTTTGTGTCGTCATCCTTTTACATGGTTTTACAAATACCTTCTACAATAATAATATGAGAATAAAAAAATTTATCTATGTGATGAGTTGAATTTCTAGATTTTGAAAATTTTAACCACAATCGTACCCTTTTCATCAATAGATGTGTATTAAAGTCTAACTGATCATCCCTAAAGAAGTTAAATAAATATTTAATGACCACAAAATCAAAACACCGGGTAATCAATATCTTCGAAACGTGTTTTGAATTTACATATAATGTAAATGGTTAGTATGCGGTCAAATGTTTACCAAATTGAGTAAACCATATCATGATGAAATATTATGTTAATCACATTAATTAAAAAGAAATTCCCAATATTCAAACTAATTATTTTATAAAGAAACACACTAGTGAGAATAATTTTGACCAGTAAGGTCATCCCATTCCCTCATTATTACAATAAAAAAATATGGAGATCTCCTTTTCATACAACATTAATGACTATATCTTAACTAAAAATTAAATCAAATGGGTGACTATATTATAAAACCATTTCCCTATATTGTCTATAATATCCAATGATCATATAAACCTTAATTTTTATCAATAACTAGACTATATTTTTATAGAATTTAAAAGAATAAGTCAAATTAAATTGTGGGATTAAATATACATCAAACCAAAAAAACATATCCTAAAGTGTCTATAATTACATTAAGATTTCATCTCATAAATCATCAAAGGTTGTGTCTATGAAAATGAATAAAAAATAATCCCTTCTCATTTCTACCTAATATGTTTTCCATAAACTATAATATAACATCACATTAAAACTCCACATTATCTAATGCTATCTAAAATATTCCTTAAATACCATATATTTAAATCACGAATAATTTCCATATGACTATAATTGAAACATATCATTGAACTCCACGAGTAGACACACCTTCTAGGTTGGACACACCACCATCAATTGTGGTTTCCCATTCCACATGAACCCTTTAGAAGGATATCTATGCAATATGAAGTTATCACAGGTGAGAGTTCTCAAAAATCAAATTCATTTCATTTCTTATGAAATCAACTATAACGGTCTAGAACTAGCAATCCCATATCATTTGATAAAAAAAATTACACATACAACTTCTATATAGAAAATGGTATCCTTAATTTTAATCAAATCATTATTGAAAAAAGTAATAATTGGATCACTTTTGTTCTGAAGGGCCTTTTAGGATTATAGTTTAAGAGAAATAGGAAAAACACGTATATAAAAAATACTTGTTTGCTTGAATGATCATATCTCCCACCAAACCCGTCATTTTATATTTTTAATTAATTCATCACCACCATCCATACAGAACCTCTTATAAATATAAGTAATTCATCCAAAAATAATTACAACATGTGAGAAGAAAACATAAGAATTGTATGATCGCATTCTCAGTACAAGTATTCATATGAATTAAAAATTAAATTTTATAAATGATAATTGGAAGATCAAAAGTTTATGATGAACTAAATGAAATGAATGAGTATAAAATAATAATATTCATACCCATTAAAACCTAGATAATTAAACAAGAAAACATTGAATATGGATTATTCAAAAGTGAGAGCCATAAAAATAAATTTATGAGCCATGTAATGTCAATATTTATCCTAAGAATAATTATAAACCTATAGAAATAATAGATTAAATGTATTTGTATCTTAGGAACAATATCTTCATATCACCCATACACCTGGAATACATAATATGGAATACTTCCATATCTGATTTACCCAATGCATTGTAGGTCTATTACAAACCCACCATTACATGGATTAAAATATAATGAACTATCCATAGTTTATAATATAAGAATCCACCCTTGGATTATAATGGAACCACCAATCGATTTTTTATAACAGATCTTCCCCTAATTGGTTTAACTCAAAACAACACATCTGCATAAACAATATACAAGACCAATTTCATAGATAAATTACATAGAAAATATATTTTAATATAAAATCATAGAAACAGCCTCCATTTTTTAAGAACATTCATAAATCATGGAAAAGAAAAATGTTCCATAGTAATATGTTCTAAACATGATTAGCCCATGGAAATAAAATGGGACCATAATATTAATTTTAAATATGATTACCAATCAAAAATAAATTGTATTCCATAAATATATATTTGAATCATTATTAAATCTTGGAAACTAAATGATATCCATAAAACCATATTAGATACATGATTTACCTGTAGAAAAGAAACATGTTCCTTAACTATATAATTGAAATTTGATTAACCCATTTTAATGATACATGTTTCATAAAAATATCATAAAAATATGATTTAATTTTGGAAAAGAAAAAATTTAAAAAATAGTTTCTTTTATTAATGATAATCCCATGAAAAATAAATAGATTCCTTAACAATCTCTTCAAAAAATGATTAACACATGTAATAGAAAGGAGTTTCGTAATAGTTTATATGATTCAATAATAAGAAATACAGGTAAAGAATGAGTATTCTATCAAAAGTTTCTCATTGGATCATATGTAACATTAAGAGTTATAAGTGTTGGTGAATGAAAATACCGTCATAAGAAAATAAAAAATAATTTTTTAAGGAAAATGAACATTTCATTTTGAAAATAAAATTTGGAAAATAAAATTAAAATAAAATGTAAAAAAACAATTCATTGAAAGAAACATGAGTAATATATTAAAAAACATAAATTCTTATGGAAATAGAGGTGGGAATATTTATTTATTTCATTCAAGTTAAAATAAAAAATCATTTTAGAAAAATAAAAAATGGATTTAAACGAGAAAATTTAAGAAGAAAATAAAAAACATATATTAAATAATATAATAGATCATATCAAATACATTTTAGTAATATTTTTTTTAACAAAATGATTTTTTTTTATTTTTGTTAATATTGTTATGGAAGTGAATGATATTAGAAATTAAATAAAATACATGATTAGAATCACTAAAAATAATGAATTTCCTTATTATTCATCAATAAATAAGTGTTGAAATAGAAATAAATCTTATTATCAAAATTAATTACTAGTATAGAAACACTATATATGGTTAGAGAAAATAAGATCATATGATTTCCTCTAGATGATCATTGAAGATACACAATCTTGAAAGGAAGGATAGTGTAACATAAATATTTTTCCACTTTTTTAAATCATTAATCATAGCCCCCCAGAAATAATTATATCAAATGAAACAACTAATATAATGAACATTAACATACCAATGGAATAACATGAGAAAATTCTAGTATATACAAATACTAAAGAATATAGATTCATATTAGAAACTTATATCCCAAGGAAATGAATTTATGACTTTTTAACCTTATAATGATCATACGAACATAATGATATTTAATCAATGGAAAGATTATATGTGAAAAATGTAAATCCATAACAAAAATATGGATGTATTTAATACAAAAAACTGGAGATTAAATCAAACATAATAATATAATAATAGTGTCATGGAATATGTTTCATAACCCAATGAAGAGAAAATGAGTTTAGAAACTCTTTACAACATGGTATCAGCTAAGTCAATCCAATTTAATAATTTAATAAAAATTGTAACATAAAATACCAAAAAATAACATTTTTTATGATAGATTCATAGTAATATGTTTAAAATATTAAATATATTCCATATAAAATATATATAAGTTTAGAATATAGGATATGTCTCATAGAAGTAAAAGAAAAATGTGAAACCCTTACCTTGAGTCTAGACATTATTTTTATATCATCTCACTTTAGTATAATATAAATAAATCCATTATTTAATTTCATAATATACTTATATAGTTTTCACAACATATAATTTAATATTTTTTATATATTTATATTTAGCTATTAGAATACTTAATCATTTAAGTCGACATTGGGTATTTTAAGGAAGTTAGGCTCGTAGTTTCAAAACATATTTGGAGTGTTAACTATGTTCAAATGGGACATTATTTCAACATCTCCATACTAATAATCAAGAAATAATTATAATATTAACTTGTAACTATAATTTTAACCACAATCATTAAAAATGTTCTGAAAAAATTAACTATGTTACGATTATAAAGATGGTAGGATATACTTGCACATGAGTAATATTTTATTTCTTCAATGATTTTTTAGGTTAAAATGAATTTATTATTTTATATTTTTATAACGAAAAAAATATACAAAATAAAATATTTTTTCCTTATATATATATATGTATCATTCTTATGAATATTTTATGATAATACATCCAAATTTCTTCGTTGAGGTGGTAGTCTAAATGTACACAATCCATAATATAATTTTTCAATGTATGAAAAAATTATATAATATCATTTTAGAATAAAAAATATTATATGAATATAATTATTATTTCATTTATATCATATATATATTCATTAACATTATCCTTTTAATCGTCCTTGTTAGGTGTTAGTGGAATAAGAATCATAATATTTTACATTGTGGTAATCTCCTATATTCACGAACAACATTATATTTTATCTATCAAAATTTAATTAAATAATCTATATGGTATTTTATGACTACATGTATATAAATATTTCAAATATATAAATAACATATATACATTTAATCTATGATTACAAATAACTGATAGAGGCATTGATGGAATCAATTGACATTGATTCCCATGGAAGTAGTTCACTATACATAAGAAAGATTATTTCGTATCCCATTTCATAGAAGTGGAGATAGATTTATATTACTCCATTAATAGAAAATAGTAATAGATTATCTGTGATATGATTATTAATATATGAGAATAGTTTATGAATATTTGAGTGATGATGTATAAGAAATAATAAAAAAATATATAGTTATGCATTTAACCTCTTCTTAAAAAACCACTTTAGGATTGTAATAGAAATATTCTAGAATATAATTATGACCACCAAAGGAAAATAAAATTATAATAATGATGTGTTTGAATTATTTGGGTATGTAATTATCAATACAAAAGTGTTTTATGGTGTAAGGAAGATAAGATAGGGGTGTTCATTTAGGAATGAGTTGAATGTTACGCTTATCATTATGAAAATATAAAGGCATTACCACCTTCGTTCGATAGAAAAAGAATCCAAAATGGTTTTTTTGCAATACTTATACATCAAAATGTCGAAATATAGTAAGAATATAATTTTAGACCTATTTTAGGTCCCCATTATCCTTATAATTTAGGTTTCAACCCTAGTAAACCAATTTTATCCTGAACCATGACATTTTTGGGACTGTTTTCACAATTAGTTATGGTAAAAAAACAAGTTCACCTTGTTATAAAATATTTTTTTTTTGAATTATGTAATCCATTTTAACTAATTCAAGCCATATATATTGAATAATGTGATCTAAAATTAATGTCACAGATGCGACAAAAAATAGGCTATTCAAGTAGTTTATTTTTCAAGGAAAAGATGATTTTATATTAACTCATTTAATAATAATAACAATTTGTTAAATATTAATTGATTTTTTTGGATTTATAAAATAAATAATTAAATTAATAAATTACTCATTATGGTTTATATTAATTAATTTACATAGATAATAATTTCTAATTTTAAGATAATTTCCAATAGAATATAATTTTTTAATCCCTAAAACAAACTTCTACTAAAATGAAATATGAAATCGATAAAAATAAATAAAATATATTAAATATAACTAAATAATTGTTATTTAATTTTAAATCATATCCAAAATTTAGTTTTAAATTAAAATTTCTTAATTTATTATTATGATATAGAATTTTTTTACCAAAATTTTTATTTGTTAACATTCACAAAAAAAGCTAAATTTTATGTAAAATAATTAAAAATACGCAAAGTAAATTTTTATTTGAATATTATTTTTTAAAAAAAATTCATTATTGTTCGAAAATTTAATTATATTATTTTCACATGGAAATAAATAAAAATCTATTTTTAAGAGGTCGTATTTTTTGAATAATATTATTACATTACTACAAAATGTATTTATTATTTACTAAACCTTTATAAATAATTTATATTGAGTAGTAATAACATATATATATTTATTTTGAAATGTATTTAATATCATTCATTCCCAGTAATTTAATGTCTAGGTTAGTATATATATATATTTACATATATATATATAGATATCATGAGTCGTTGAAGTCCCGTGTTTTGTGTGGAAAACACTATGAAACATTGTTCTCTTTTATAAAATCTCAGGGTGTTACAAGAATAAAAATATATTTAGGACCAGAAGTATATATAGTAACATTATTTTAAACAAAATTCATCCATACAAAGATAATCATAAAAATACATTTTTCAAATGAAAAATGTAAATAGTTATCAACAAGCCTGTGTAAATATTTATTAAAATGGGAATCACTCACAACTAATGATTTTTTTTTATTAAAGTGGTTATGTTCAATAAGAATAGATTATTTACCATTATTTTAGGAGAAATTATTCTATTTGATAGTGTTTTATAAAATAAATAACTCATTTATGTATATAAATGGGTTTATAGGATATTGTTTCATAAAAATATGTTTGTAAATGAAGGAATGTGTGGGAAATTATCAAACAATGTTACATTTTTTGTGTTATAAATCATAGTGGAAATACAATAAATGGTTTAGAAAATGGATCCGACAAATTAATTAAATATTGATTTTTATTGTTTTTTATTATTGAATCCATTAAAAATTCATCATTTTCAATCTGAGGATATTTTTATAGGGAATATTTTTATTTTATTTTCGATTAATTAGAGTCATATTATTTTTTTTATGATTATTATATAGTACAATTGGTGGAACAAAAAGGTGATGATTCTAGTCAACTTGGGACTCAATGAAGAAAATTTATAAGTTTTCTCAATTTGAAAAAATATATTACTGGCAACCAACATCCAATGTAGACCCAATGAATTAGATTAATTACCACACTAATATATTATTAATGGTATACCTAACATCTCTTAAGTGGAATCGTATGGATAATCAAGTGAGAAATAATTCAATAATGAATTCAATAAATTACTTTTATTTTGTCTTGGGATCTTATATAATGATCTATATACCATATTATAATTGTTTTAAAATTTATAAAAAAAATTATTTGTGACTATTCAATTTTTTTTATATTAAAGATAATTAGTTATGTAAGGAATATAAATATGATGAAGCTTTTGTTTTTAGGACTCATTTTCAGCAATAGAAAATAATAGAGTCAAAAATAATTCTTTTCAGTTATTCTTGTAAAGTGAATGATCCTAATTGGATACTTCAATAATGATGTATTTGTAGAACATTTGGATGCATTTTAATTTAGATTTTTTGATTCAAATATTTTATAAACATTAATATGATTTATTTGGACTAACTAAATAACCATGTGCATGGTATGATTGGAAATATTGTTATATGTGATGGTTATAATTTTATAGAGGATTAATTGAAAATCACTTATATATTTAAATTTTATATTACGATGATTTTATAGATATTTTATATAAGGATGATATCATATTTGGGAGAACCATGTTTATATAGGTCAAGAAGTTTAATAAATGCTCATTTATGAGTTTAAAATGTTAGTGGTTATAGACTTGGAGTTTTTTCATCATCATTATACACATCAATATAATATAATAGAAGTCATATATTAGGTAATATATTAAAAATAAGTGTTATTTAAATTTAAAATGAAAAAATGAATCCTATTTTCAACTCTCATAGTTGTTGCATTCATACTCATAATTCATGGTGAGAGTTGGGGAGTATAGATAAAATTTTTTAGGAGACCATTAGTATGATTAAATTAATATAATGAAGCAACAAAAAATATCATCTATGTAATATACATGCTAGAGAATTTTAAAATATTAACATGGGAAGATCATATTGTGTCAATAAAGTGGGTTATGAAGTATTTTCATAGGATGTTGAAATATGGGTTGGTATTTTTTTCTGAAGAAGAGATTTTTTTTATTAATTTATAAACATAGTTAGTTCTAGTAATATAATTGATATAATGTCCATAATTAGAAAATATATATTTTTAGATGAAACTGTTTTGGTTGGATAGGTTTGAAAAAGGATATTGATTATATATAAGGTATAACATAATTTAGTTACAAAGTATTGAACCTGGGTTATAAGGACGAATTTGTTATTTGAAGTCATTTGTTAATTGCTGTAAAATTAAATTTAGATTCCATAAAAAAAATCAATTTACTAAAAAAGAAATCCATTAAAAATGTTCAATATGGATTATATAGAGATTCAAATTATTCTATTAAGAGGATGGATGATAAAATTTTTGTAAATTTGTAGTTTCTTTGAATGTAAAATCATGATTTATACATATTTAAAAAACTAAAATATACAAATGTGTAAGAAAATAATTAGTTAAAAATTATATCAAAATTAATCTCCTTAAATTATTATGTTTAGACATTCCCTTTTCCATATTTCTTATAATTCATTACATGGAAGTGTTTCATTATTTTAGTGATTTAATGGTATATAATATACATGATGATTATAAATAAAATTTGGTTGATCAAATGAAATATTTATATAATTGTATTTATTAATACTTTATTTTTATTTATATAATCTACTCTATCTCATGTAGGTTTATACAATTATATGAAAATCAATTTAATAAGTATTAAAATTCAAAATATGTTTAAATGTTTCGATATGTATTTAATTATATCAGTTGGAACTAATTGAATTATATAATCAAAAGTGGTGAAAGAGATCGCAATAATTGTTGGTAGAAATATTAGATAATGATCATTAAAATATAGAGAACCTACTGTATGTGAAAATATATGTTCTATAATGAGATATGAATTTGTATGAGTAAATAAATGGTGGATTGATAAAAAATTATAATTGGGGAAATTATAGAATCTTTTGGTTGATAATATTTATTTTTTAAATGGAATACTTTTTTGAAGTCAATTATTGATGTTTTTTAGATGGGTAGAGTAGTAAAGGCTATTGATATTGGATAAATATTAGATGATATGTTGATATTGATTTTATCACAATAGTTAAAATAATCAACCAAATGGTCATTCTCTAAATGGAATAAAAATATTAAAAAAAGGGAATATTTTTTATAATATTTTTATAATTTAAATTGTCAATTGTTCGTATAGTATAAGGCCACATCATGAAAAATAATGTCATATTTCTAGGTTTCATTGGATAAGTTCCTTATATATGGTATTTCAATGATTATTTCACCATGACAGATGAGTTACACTAGGATGGGTTTAAAAATAAAATGTCTTCAGATGAATGTTTTCAAAACTTTTATTCATGAAAATAATATAGGTCCTTGATTCTAAAGTTTTATTCTATTTTAAGAACACAAATTACATCATAACAAAGAACCTTATATATTTCTGTGAAACATCTAGTGGTTTATGAAATTAAAAAGATATAATATCAAATCATGAAATAATATAGGAAGATGCACTATTTTTAAATAAATCTGGATAATTCAAACCTGAATGATGAAATTGAGATCACTACATGATTTGGAATTTTTTGTAAAAATTCTTACCTCCCAATATAAAATTTATTGTTTGATAATATTTTATAGAATAAATCAATGAGTTAATTCAAAATTAAAGGAGTTGGAAATTAATTGATTTAATAAATATGATTTTAAAATTCAAAATATAGTGGATATCAAAGAATAAGATGCATAAGTTGAAAGAAGAGATAAAATAAAGAAAATAGAGAGATACTAAATATCATGACAATGAGTGAATCAAAAAGTTGATTATTATTGAATATTTGGAATTATGAAGTTATATGTGTTTGACTAGATTACATTGAAAATATAGTTTGAATGATTTAATTTATTTGTAAATTATTGATGAAGTGAAAAGTAGGTTTTCGACATCCTAAAGAAAACTAATTTTTATTTATTTATACGTTAGATTTATTTTTTTTGGGACATTGACATGTGATTAAATTATATAGTATTAAATATATTCTATATAGTGACTGGAATAGTGGAAGTGGCCTCATACATTATATATATATATATAATTATTTGAAGTTAATTTTTTAATCACATACAAAGGTAATGGTGGTTAATTATAATATCAATAAATAATGGATATGTTACACATGTGTGTAACCTTGTTATGGTAAAAAGATTAAAAGTATTTAAATTTGGACATCATTATTTCTATTATTATCCCCTAATGTATGGTCATTTTTTTAAAGATTCATTTTTTACAAATGTGAAGACAATAACTACTTAGTATTGGAAGAAAAATAAATCCCAAATGACAAAAATAACCCCCCCCCCCAATTTGGATTTCACTATATAATTGTATTTTAAAAAACCATTGACATATAATTAATCATTTCAATTAACATTTTATACTTATATCAGAATTAAAAAGAAAAAACATAATTGAATAAAATTTATTTGATAATATATATTAAAATTTGTTTAGAATGATATTTTATTAATAATTTTGATTTTATAGTGATATTTATAATCAACCCATAATCTCATTATGTAATCAATCTTCTTTATAATGAAATTTGGCCAGCTCATGGTGGTACACTATCATGAATATATCTGTCATCTAGGAGTATTTATAATTCAATATTTGGACCCTCTAGATTAGATTATAACATTTATATTCCACAAAAAATGTGATTTTATAGAATATTATCAATTGAATTTCCATTATAATTATATAATAATGTCATATTTTGTATTGTTTCTCTTACAACAAATAATAAATACCTTGAATATTTTTTATATTAATATTTATAAAAACTTTCCCAAATAAATATATCCAAAATAAAAGAAAACAATATCAATGGATAAAAAATATAATATAAGATAACTATAACATGAAAATTTGGATATTTTCAATCCACTATAGTAACTTTTCTCACAAACATCAGTATAAAATGTAACAAAATATTAATAATAAAATATTCAACAAGGAAAAATTGATATAATCTTGAGGAAAAATATTAGTGAATGTATAATGTATTTAATATGAGGTATTTATATAGAATAAGAGTGATGTATAACTAATTCAAATATATCCTATAGAATAGTAACCTAACTTTTTGTAATTAAAATGTGAATCGTATGAATATTTACCTGACAAATAGAGTAGTATCCTCACATATAGAAGTGAATGATTAATTTTTTATCTTATAAAATGAATATATGATATACTTATATCATTATAAAAGTATGTAAATTTTTGAAAAATGATAAAATAAGCGTTTAGGATTTTGTAGATCATAATTTTATTTCAATTTAAAAAATATAATAATGGTATTTGAATAAATTTTCGTAAAATGGTTTTATAAATTACTTTTATGATGTATTATACTGACATTAAAAATTTGTTTGATGATAAGTAACATATTAAAGTGGCGGAAAAATAATGAAATATTAAAAAATTGTATTTATCTTAGAAAAAGAGATTTAAATTAAGAAAATATATTTTATATATAGAAAATTGCTTCTATTTTGTATTTTTCGAGTAAATGTATAGAAGAATGATTTTGGGGAATTTTTAGACTTTTTCTTATATATTTTATTTTGTGGTGAATTGTAAAATACATAAAATACCATATTTAATAATATATGTTCAAGATGTGGCTTATAACACATTGGATGATGTAACCTCCCAACTCTTAAAACTCACAAACACAATTTAGAATTTATGTTATTATTTCTAAAATGAATGGAACCATGACAACCAATATTCTATTCTATTTCTGTTCTCCCACACACATATTATGCATCTCTTCCAACCATTTGTCTCCCTATCCTAGTAACCCTTCAACACTATCTCTTCGAATCCTCGTCTAATTCTCCCTCTCTTCTCCCCCACTCCCCTCTTGAGCCCTCCATAACTGTTAGACTGCTATATCCTCTGGGGCTTGAGTATCTTAACCCCCTCTACCTGTTTCCCTCACACTATCATGTCGACATTCATCTTCTCCTCGTATCCTCATTCCTCCATACTTCCATTTACTAAATTATTCTCTCAGTAGGTTCCCGTCTATGTCTTCTTGATATCCCCCTTCTCCCAGAGTCCTTGTTCCTTGGTAGTTCATGTCTATTCCTAACACCATCCATAATGACATGTTTAGGTATTCTCTGTATCTCTCTTCTACTTCAGTCCCCATTCATCCACTCCATGAATCATTCCCCCCATTTCATGTACACTGCACCCGCTCTATTGGATCCTAAATATGGTCACCAACAGATGTATTTTTTTGAAATATTAAGGGTTTTTTATTAACGACTTGATTAATCATCAATGATACTCTTCGAAGAAAGCTTATTCACTACAATAATATCACCATTGGTTCATGAAGACCATAATTTTGGGTTTTATCCCTACATGAAGCAAGTTTATTCTCTCCAAATATAAAATAATTTCCCTCTATAACAATCCATGTTTGTTACCAAAAAACATAATTTTTTTAGAAGTTACTGATTCTTGTTAGGTTTTTCCTCGAGAGTTATTTGAATATGATTGGTTGAAATTCATTATTATTTATATCATGTTAATTCTTGTATTCAGTCTCACTACTAAATATAAATTTGAATTTTTGAACTTCATGGTTATTCATATTAGGTTAATTATTGGATATAGCCTCAATACCAGTTTCATTTTATCATGCTGGTTGTTGATTATGAGACGTCTATACAGAATTAATTTTCATTTTTTCATGTTCTCCTCCATCCATTTGATTAGTTTTTATCGGATCTATTTGATAGAAAATGTTATTTTTTACATAATTAATTAATTTTATAGATGTTTTCGTGACCTATTTTTTCATATTTGTTACAATACATATCCATATTTAATTTCACTTTTTATATCTATTCATATTTCATAACTATATAATACCATTTTTATATGTTAATAACAAATATTCATTTTTTATAATAATTTCTTCTGATTTGTGGTTTTTTAAATATTTAGGTTTGTATAATTATTTTACTTATTATCAGGAACCAAAATATGTTAGTTTGTATATGTTATCTATATTTATTTTTTATTAGTATTTACTTATAATGAACATGTATAAAAATATATATATTTTAACTACACAGTTATTATTATTGATTTCATTCATAGATGTGGTCTCACTACTATTCATAGAGGCATGTTTTTAATTTCCTAGTATTCTTGATTAGAATTAATTAAAAGTTTTAATTTTTACCTATATAATATAGATAGAGGTTTGGTGATTTTGAGATGCGGAAATGGTGTTCCATTAAATTTTATCATCTTCTACTCATGCCATCTAATCATTGTTTTTCTTGATCTATTTGTGCTATAATGAAATTGTTCTAATCTCATTTTATATTTTTTAAGTTGTTTTGGTTATCTATTTGTTCATATTTTGTACATAAATATTGATATAAAAATTATTTATTAAAATCAATTCATATTTTTTAATTGGAATATAATAGTTCATATTTTAAAACATTATATCTCCATTTTTAAATAATAATTTACTCATGTGTACATGTTTTGAAAAATTCAAGTAAGAATATTTCTTATAAAAAATATGTATCAAGGATTTTAATATATAGTGTTATATTTTTTACCAATATATATTTATATATATATTAATAGTAATTTCATCAAATTCATATGTCCATTAATATTCATGTTTGAGTATTTTTTGTAACATATTTTTATGAGGAACTAAAATGTATGGGTTTATATTTGTTAACAATATTTGATCTTTTTTTAAGATTAATTAATTATAATGTACATGTCTGGAAATATTTATGATTGAATATTTTTTTTATCTAATATTTATAAATTTTGTACCTAAGAATTTTTTAATATATCTTTTATCTTTTATATATCGGAAACTAAACTGTAACAAAAACAATTTTTTGAAAAAATATAATTTGTACTTGTAGAAATTATTGATTACAAAGAAATGAAGACTGTTTGGAATGTAGATAATATTCACATAATAATTCATATTATATTTATAATGCACATGAATTTTTTTTTAATAAATTTCCCACTTCTTTATAGATTTAAATAATTTAAATTGATTTTAGTATTTATCAATTATTTTACACTTATATATTGGTGACACCATCCAACTCTAATGATATTATCATGTGTGTTTATGATATAATAGAAAAATTAAAAAAAATTATAGTAAATATAACCAACCTTTTTAATTTTCATGTTTTGTCATTAATCTTCCATATGAATTTTTTATCTATTCGATATGTACATTTATATTTTTTAACTTCTTACATGATAATAATTTCATTTTAACATCATTTTTCATAATGGTTCATATTTTTTCATACATGTTCATATATTTTAGAAATATTTTTTTCATTTCTAACTGTAATATTTTCTAATATATATGAATCAAAATTTTTTAGTTATAATATATTCATAATCTATAATTATCAAATACTAATGTGTAATAATTATAATTATTTTCTTAATATTAATTTATACATGCATAATTATTTAATTACTTATAAAATGAAAATATTTTGTGTATGATGAATATACTGTTAATAATTTTCATTAATAGATTTAATAAAGTAAGAAAAATGTAAATGTTTTTTAAACAACCTCATGCTTTTCACCCAAAATTTACATATATTATTAATTTTCAATTACATTTCACTTAAACAACACTTACCCCACCCACATATAATGATATTTTGGTTAGTATTTATGGTTCAATGCGTGATTTTTCAAACATATTGGTAAGAACAACCCATAAATTATATTATTATGTTCTAAAATTATGATTCAAAATTAATTCTATATTAATTTCTCATGTATAAGTTATCAAATATAATAAAAATTAAATATAGTAATTTTTTATTAAAGGGTTTTTGAATGTATTTGAAGTGTTTTATTTACTATATTTTTGAAAAGTATAATCATTTTGTATTATTTAATTTTATATATCATAATTAGGATTTTACTAATTACATCTACTTTAATCCTAATATATATTAACTCGTATACACTATGAATACAAAACAATTTTTTATAACTATATTATGTATTTCATTAATAAAATTTATACATCGAGTATATGACCATTTCATGATGGGTGTTGTATATTTTTTCCATTAATAAATCACTTATTTTTATTCATTTTTAAATATATATAAAACACTTTCATATATATTTTTTAGTGAATATGTTCAATATTTATAAAATCATTTTACCTGAATAATTTTAAATATACATTTTCTTATTGTCTTGGAGGAAATTTTCAGACACTATATTCATTATAAATGCAACCTTGATGGTATTCTAGTTGGAGGATTCAATGTTTTCTACCAGATAAAACGTTTTATAGTAAATTATTTTATATAGTCTATGATATATAAATATATAAAAATTAGTTTACTATGTTATATACATATGTAGGTTTATATGTATAAGTTTATATATATTCTGATTTAAATTCATATATATGAATTTTTTTATATATATTTAAAAATAATCTATTATATTCAAGTAATTTTTATATGGACTTGAAGCCACTGATCAAATTATATTAATATGGTCACAAATTTTTCTTCATTGATAATGAGTATAAAGGGTCCACAAAGACACATGGTGGTAATAAATATAGCCTCTTTAGTTTCTTTTTATTAATTTCATAAAACCAATCACAAATTCCATAATTTTTTTGATTTCATAATGTATATTCAATATTAATTACATACTGAATATTTTATTTTGTAATAATAGTGTGTAACATGGGTAAAGACTTGTATTTTCTAGGAATATATAATTTTCTATATAGAAAAGTACATGGGAAAATGAACTTATTAGTACACACAAAATTCCTCTTCAATACATAAATTATTTCAAAATTAAAATCCTTTATGTTTCAATATCAACACATTTCAGTACACACAATAATGGCTTCATAATAACTTCTAACTAGATTATATCACATTCATTTAATTTATGAGGTGAACCATGAATACTAATTTCTCTTTATAAAATAAAAAATACATATTATTAAATACCTTTTTAATTAAAATTTTGGGTTTATTTCCAATCTTATATATTTATCTAAAAACCACTGTTCTATAATATTGTAACTATTTTTATTAAAATATCAAACAATATATTGATGCAAAATGGTCAAAATTTGATAATGGATACATATATTACTCCACATATTCATTGAGAAATAATTAATATAAAATATATTGAGTATGAATTGAATATGTAAAAAATATACATTTAAAGGAAAGAGTTTACAAAATATAAATTTTCTATTATCATTTGCTGATTATAATTTCACAAAATCTAGAACAATCTTGTATCTTATAAGATAAAATCTATTAGTTTTTGTTACAACATCATTTCTTGATTTCAAGTTGCGATATTAAAATTTTTTCGTCATATGGTAAATGAAAATATACATTGGATTAAACTATCTCTTTCATTCAATAATATTTATCACTTTCCTATAATATATAGGATGTCACAAAATTTACATTATAATCTATATTTATATATTAATTTTTTTATCATGCTAATAATGATCTCACATTAATAAATATTATAATATATATTTTGTTTTCAATTTACTTATATCATAAATTTTGAAAACTTTTCTACTATATTTTTTTTATTTTTTTATTAATGCATTATTTTCATATATGTTATTGGATATATTCACCAAATTGAAGTGATAAAACCTCACGAAACTTATATCAAGTGGATAAAAAAATATTAAAATATAAAAGGTTCATTATACATATCATTTATTCAAAATACATATTATAAAACATGTTTGTAAAAAAAATTACTTTACATATCCTACAATTGTTCCTATTATAGACATAAATCATCTTCCATGTGTCCACTTCTTCCACCATGATAATTATTTAACTGATGAAGTGAATGTATTGATCCCTCCCCATTGGATTTTTCATAGGTGAAAATGGCAGGTAACAGTTCAAAACCATCGATTGAGATTGTTATGATGTATCCAATATTCTGGTGGTACAACTTCTATAGGTGAATGGGAAAATAAGTACATTATGATCATTATTTAGAACTTCCTCTACTAAAAAAGTATAAGTCCCCGGCCTTAAACATTACTTAATATTGTGTTATTTCAAGAATACACATTGAGGATCATTTTAGGTTTACTGTTTTAGAGAATTAGATCATAAGACATGCATTACATTCCATATTTAAACAAAGTGGTTACATAAAAGATAGTACTCATTTTTCCCATCAATGGAAACATATTTAAAATAAAACATGGATTATTTATTGACACTTCCTTGACACTATAATCACATCATGTACCTTTCCCTTGACATGTGAAAAACATTTCAAAAACATGGGATGAGCATAAAAAGGTCCGTAAATGATATAAAAGTATGAAATGAAAACATTACTCCATGTATGAAATCATACATTACTCATAAAACATAAGAACATTAACATACCTCATCAAATCATGAATAAATCATAGAAATTATAAGACATAAAGGTAACTTGATCCATTCATAATATTCTTATGTAGGGAGTAACCCTCTTGGTTACGTTTGGAATACCCATCACCGTATATTCCCTAAATCTCTTTGGAGAAACCTTAATGTTTAAATCCTTTGTCTTACCCAATGCATTGGAGTGCTATATCAAGCTCACCCGCCCTTAGTTTATCAGGGAACCACCCATCTTCATAACAATTCCCAAGAACCATAACATAATCGTATCACATAAAACATGCATAAAGGAAAGATAAAATTTCCACATTTCAATCAGAAGATATCAATACAACACATTGATATAATAAAAGAATTATCAAAACCATTTTCAATACCAAAATAAAAGAAAAGTAAAACCTGGTATTTTTTTTCATTTAAAAAAAAATATGGCTTGTAGAGGAAGCCGAAACTCAAATAATGGTCACGGCGGTAGAGAAGTCGTTGTTGCCGCATATGTACGAAAAAAACATTCCCTTTTTTCATTTAGTAAAACTCTTTGTATAAAAAATAATTCTTTCGGATAAATGTAAAAGTAAAAAGTTTTTATACACCGTATACAAGAATGTTGTGTATAAAACATAATATGCCTCAATGAAAGGAGATTGAGACGAAGTCCCATACCTCGACTCCGACTTGACTCAATCGTTCTTTAAAGTCCTGAATAATAAACTTGAGTAAATTTCTACATTCTTAAGAAACTTTTTCAAGCTCAATATTCCTTTTATATCACTTATTACCATGTTATGAACACAATGTAATTATTTACGTTAATAATGGTTGTTTTGTCGATCATTGTTACTTGGTCAAAAATAAAATCTTTATAATTACAAGTTGTTCGTGTGGTAAAATATAAATTATATCAAGAATAATATTCATGATGTAGATATCAAATATATCATATATATCTAGTATATACATGCATTTATAATATTCAATAATCATTTAGAGGTAAGAAATGAAATGCACTGTTCATGGAGACGGTAAGCCATACGTATGCATGAACGCTACTTTGATTTCTATTTCTTACTTAATGGAGTGAAATCATAATCATATAAAGTTATATCATAATTACAGTATAATATCATATATAATATCATTAAATTTATCCTTTATACATACCACATATGGTATTAACGAATCAAATCACTTTGATGGGCGGTGGTCCACAGTTCCAAAAATGAAGATATCGTGTTTACCCATAATGGAAACCATAATGGTATGCCATAAATGAAAAATATAGAATCTTAAGTAAAACATAAAAATATTATATATCATATATAAATATAGTGACATCTTAATGACCACCTTTTAAGGTGTTATATGAGTGTTGAACAATCATCGTTTCGTGAGGCAGAAATTCACCACCCACAGAAATAGTATGTTCTTTAAAAATTAGATGTAGGTGTTTGTAAGTGTAGCTCGAATAACTCACATAAAAACATCCTAGTATATTTACGATACTGGTGTTTTTACCAAAGAAAGTAGTAAAAAGAGTTTAGGGGGTTGGAGAAGCAAAATAAAACATAACACAAGAGAAAACACTACCTTTAAAACGGGTAACTCTTTTTGATTTGAGCTCAAAGGCTTCGTTTGGAAGACTTCTTCCCAATGTGAGGCTTCTAGGAGTAATATAGAGATGAGTAGAGAAAAAATGGGCATGGGTTGGCCGAGCCAAAGGCTTGAGAGGTGTGGGTAAGGTTGTAGAGATGGGGGGCCTTTTATAAGAGGAGAGGAGGGGCACTCTTGGAATATTATAAAAGGTTACTTTATTATAAAATTATTTTCCAAATTTAAAGGTCCAAAAATTATATATTTAGAGTATAAGGTTCCAAGTGTTCTAAATACACCCATAAAAAAGGTTTTTGACATGTGTAGGTCTTATATTTTACATTATCTTTTATTTTATTTAAATCGCTAAATAATGAGGTAATCACTGCATCATCATGGTGTCATAAATAATTTGATTTATTTAATTTATAAAATTTTTTAAAAAAATATCATGATGTAGGAAATATTTTTATCTTTCTAATGAATATTTATAGTAAAAAATATGACTTGTATAACCCAATTTAATTGTTTTAGTAAAACAACTCATGTTTGTGACTTTTTTATATTAACTTTAAATAAAAAGTTATTAATGTCATTTTCCTACCAAAGTGGCTCCATGGGGTCGCCAAGTCGACCCATGGATTTTCTTGGTCGGCCATGACACATCCAATAAGGGTATGACATGTGTCTAGGTCATTTCATATTATTAAAACATTATTTTTACCTTAAACTACAATAATTACCACTAATCGCAATAAAAAACTTAGCAGTTACTATTCACCAAAAAATTATTTTAATCCCATTGAAACAAAGTTTACCTCCTAATGAAAACAATGTAAGTTGGATTTTTTAAATTCAAAACACAGAGGAGGTAAAATTTCATTTAAACGAAAAATCAGTTTTTTATGTACCACTTAGTGGTTTCACTATTCATCAAAAATTGATGTTTTTCAGAAAAATACCAAAAATTAACCCTAATCTATATTTGATATTACAAATTTAAAAATGATGTATATTTTATTAAATTCATAACATATATGTGACATTAATTAATTTAATAATTAATTCCCATTGTCAGAGAAAATAGCGTGTTTTTATGAAACAATAAGTATCAAAAGATTGACACTAGTTTAAGTCCAATTTCAAAGTGAAATTAATTCCAAGGACCAAAATTGGATTAAATGGTTAAAATATATTCTAATTTCACTTTAAAACCAATTCAAAATATAATCTAATCATATAAATAAATTAGATTAAAAATTGGTTTTGAATTAGAATACAACAATTTTCACTATTCATTAAAAAAATGATCATTATCGAAAAAATACCAAAAATTTACAAAAAGTAAATTTTGATGTCCCGATTATAAAGAAGAATTTTATTTGTTACAATATAATGTATAATAGTGACCAAAGCTATATTTAATGATGGTTCTCCATCAAAAGCCGATAAGTGGACCTTTAGTGAATATTAGAGTATATATGCCTAAAATTGAATTCTTTTCGTATTTTGAGCCTTTATCCTTTATTGGATAAATGTGAAAACATTTAACAAACACATATAACCATATTTTAGTAATTTCTATTCATTCCCACCAATTCAACGGCGACATGTTAACTACCATTTAAAATAATATTATTTTATTACTAGTGTGCAACGTAAGATTTCAAAGAAACTCTTCGTTGCGTATCGGGTATGCTATCGAACATAACAACCCCTTTAAAGAAAAATCAATATTTAATTCGTAAATATTAATAAATATGAAAATGTTTTAATCTTTATTTACCTTGAATGTCACATCCTTCCCCCCTTTTGGGAATTACATCCTTGAAATTTTATTCACTTATCAAACTAAGTGGGGGTATTTATCCCTCATAGCATTTCCAGATTCCCATGTCGCCTCTTAGACCATATGGTTTTTCCACAAAACATTTAACTGTTGAATTACCTTATTCCGCAACACTTGCTCTCTATGGTCAAGAATATGGACCGGTTGTTCTTTATAAGATAGATTCTCCTCCAACTGAACTACCTCTGGGATCAATACATGAGATGGATCTAGCATATACTTTCACAACATCGAAACATGAAAAACATTGTGTACCTGAGATAAAATCGGAGGTAAAGCCACTCGGTAAGCAACTGATCCAACTCTCTTCAAAATTTCATATGGTCCATTTAACCTTGGACTCAGCTTTCCTTTCTTACCGAATCTCATAAAACTTTTCCATGGTGAAATTTTGAAAAAAACATGATATCCTACCTCAAACGATAGATCCTTCCTCTAGTTATCTGCATAACTCTTCTACATGCTCTGTGCTGTTCTCATGTGTTTCTGAATCAACGGAAATTTTTCATCCATATCTTCCAGCAATTCTGGTCCCATCAACTTCCTTTCACACACTTTATCCCAGAAAGCTGGAGTTCGACACTGCTTCCCATATAATGTCTCAAATGGGGCCATTTGTATACTAGAATGAAAAATGTTATTATAAGAAAACTCAACCAAAGAAAGATGTTGCTCCCAAATTCCCTAATAATCCATCGAACAATCAAGTAGCCTATCCTCCAAAGATGGAATTGCTCATTCTGACTGCCCATCTGATTGAGGTTGAAAAGCTGTACAAAAATTTAATTCAGTACCCAACGACTTCTGAAGGACCTTCCAATAGTTAGAAGTAAACCTGGGATCACAGTCAGATAAAATGGAGAGAGGAACTCCATGTAACCTGACTATCTCTTTAAGATACAAACGGGAAAGTTGATCTAGGGAAAACGTATCTCGTATAGTAAGGAAATGAGCAGATTTAGTCAAGCGATCAACAATAACCCAGATTGCATTATTACCTCAAGGAGTCTTTGGCAATCCCACAACAATGTCCATGGATATATTTTCCCATTTTCACTCTGGCACTGGTAAAGGATGAAGCATCCCTTTCGGTAACTGACACTCTACTTTAACCTGTTGACATGTCAAAGACTTCACAGTAAATTCAGAAATATCCCTTTTCATTTCGTCCCACTAGTAATACTCCCGAAGATCTCTATACATCTTAGTACTTCCTGGATGAACTGAAAACAGAGAACTTTGAGCTTCACATAACAAATCTCTCTTAAACTGTGAATCACAAGGCACACACAATCTCTTATTAAATCCCAAAACAAAATCATTATCAATGTTGAATTCAGGAAACTTACCCTTCTAAACCAGCTCTACCTTTTTCTACAACTCACTGTCTTGCTTCTGTGCTTTCTTTATTCTGTCTGATAGAGATGGTTTCACTAATACCTGAAACAAAACAGAAGGACATACTGCACCAAAAACTTTTATTCCAAAGTTCATCAAATCCTTAACCAAAGGATCTCATTCCAAACGTAACATTGTTAATAAAGCAATACTTTTTTGACTCAAAGCATCAGCCACTTTATTTGCTTTTTCCGGATGGTAATGAATTGTACAATCATAATACTTGATTAATTCTAGCCATCTCCTCTGTATCATGTTCAATTCTTTCTGAGTGAATATATACATTAAATTTTTTTATCGGTATATATTTCACACTTTACTCCATACAAATGATGCCTCCATATTTTTTGAGCAAAAAACAATAGCAGCTAATTCCAAGTCATTTGTAGGGTAATTTACCTCATGAGTTTTCAACTGTTGTGAAGCATAAGCAATTACCTGATCATTCTGCATTAGGACGCAACCAAGTCCTTTCGATGAAGCATCACTGTAGATAACAAACTCACCATTCCTGGAAGGTAGTGCCAAAACTGGTGCATTCACCAATCTTTTTTTCAGTTACTGAAAACAATCATCACATTCTTTTGTCCAGATAAACCTGACACCCTTCCGAGTTAGCATAGTCATTGGACTAGATAACCGTGAAAAATTTTCAACAAACCTTCAGTAGTTACCTTCCAAACCAAGACAACTATGGATCTCGGTTACATTTGTGGGTCTTGGCCATTCTTCAACAACTTTGGTTTTTGTAGGATCCACAGTTATTCCATATTTAGAAACAATATGACCAAGGAAAGAATTTTTTTGCAACCAAAACTCACACTTGATGAATTTCCCATAAAATTTATTTTCTTTTATGTTTTGAAGAATAACCCTTAAATGTATTTCATGCTCCTATTTACTTTTAGAAAACACCAAAATATCATCAATTAAAAAAACCAAAAACTTATCCAAGAACTCATGGAAAATTATATTCATAAGGTCCATGAATATAGCAGGTGCATTGGTTAGCCCAAAACGCATTATTAAAAATTCATAATGGCCAAATCTAGTATGGAACACAGTCTTTGGTACGTCTGCTTATTTTAATTTCAACTGATGGTACCCCGACCTCAAGTCAATCTTTGAAAAATACTGAGCTCCCTGGAACTGATCAACCAAATCCTCGATATGAGGAAAAGGATACTTGTTCTTAAAAGTGATATTATTCAAGGATCTATAATGAATGCAAAGTCTCATAGAACCATATTTCATTTTAACAAATAAAATAAGAGCACCCCATGGTGATGTGCTAGGTCGAATGAAACCATTCTCTAATAAATATTGCAATTTCTCCTTCAACTCTAAAAGTTCAATTTGAGCCATTCGATACGGGGGTTTTGAAATTGGCTTAGCATCAGGAACTAAGACAACAGTAAATTCAACTTCCTGATCTGGTATTATTCCAGGAATCACATCAGGAAAACCTCAGGATACTCATTTACCACTGGCACATCATTAATATGAATAGTTCCCTTGTTTTCAACAATATGTGCAAGGTAACATTCATTTCCATATTTTACAAGTTTCTCATCCTCTTGATATGTTATCAATAATAAGGGTTCATTCTTGTACACAAACTGAAAGACTTTCTGAAAATAAACTTCTTTAGCTCTACAATCAATCTTAGCATGGTAAAAAGAGAGCCAATCCATAACCAGTATATCATCAAACTATACTTGAGGTAAAACAATAAGGTTTTCAAGTAGGTTCTTTCCACGGATAAGGATAGGAAGATTCTTATAAATTCTTTTTTCCTCAACATTTCCCCCAGGTGTTTTTACCACAAGTTCAGGAGTCATTTCTTGAGATGGTATTCCCATTTTACTAGAAAAGTTTTCAGAGATGGAAGAATGTGTAGACCCCGAATCAAACAACACACTAGAATAATCTGAAAAAAACAAACAAAGTACCTAATACAACTTCATTTGATGGCCCAACATCTGCTGAAGTAGTTGCAAAGGATTTCACCACCCCTTTCTACTTGTTGTCTAACTGCTTCCCATCACTCAATCTCTTTGTCGGACACTCATTTCCATAGTGACCCATCTAATTGCACTTTAAACAATTCACTAACAGTAAATCAAATTTGGACTTACTATCACCTTGATCTTTTTAAGTTCAATCACAAGCTTTATGTCCCATATTACCACATCGGTAGCACTTTCCAGTATTTAGAAGACATTCCCCAGCATGCCTTTTACCACATTTATCACAAATTGGAAATTTAGTTTTCTTATCGTCAGACATTTTTTTAAGAATTATTTCTTTTCTCCTACCACCTCAGTCTCTTCTTCTGCTGGTTGTTATAGAACACTTGATCATCGACAAACTCCATTTCCACTTTCTCAGCACATCGAACAAGTTTTTCATAACTCTTGAACTCGTGAGAAGATAAAGCCCTTCGATATTTTGGATTTAATCCTGAGTAAAAATGATTGATTTTAATATCAAGGTCTCGAATAAAATTTGGAGCATACCTTGCCAATCGAGTGAACCATTTTTTCATAGGCAGCCACTGATTTTTCCTCTTGCCTCCATTCCAAGAATTCGTTTTCCATCCTAAGTCGAACATCCTTTGGAAAAAACTTCTCAAGAAACATACCTTTGAATTCATCCCAGTGGGGAGCATCAATCTCATCAGCGTCCCTGATATTTTTTACCATCGACCACCACTGATCTGCTTCACCCTCCAAATGGTAAATAGCCAGACCAACCTTTTGATAGTCTGAACACCCCATGACATCAAAAATCTTCTCGAGTGCTTTAATCCACCCTTCAGCTAGCACAGGGTCAGATGATCCTCTGAATGATGAGGGATGTTGCCTCATGAAATGTTCCACCACTAACATGTTCCTCTGCGATTGATCTGGCTGATCTCGTGCATGGATACCACCACCATTTATCGCTTGAGTCAACTGCGCCATTGCTGCAACAAACTGTTTAGTTCCAATTCCTACAATCTCAGGATGCTGATTCGGAAGGTTATTTCCTTATGTATACCTTCCTAGCAATACTTCCCTATTTCCTCTACGGAAAACCATTCTGAACAAACATGTCTTAGATGAAGAAACATGGTAATATTAAAATACTATATCATTTCAATTTGACCATAAAAAAATACTTTCGGATAATCATTTAATTGAATTCTAAATCTTAAAGTTATCTAAACCGACCTCTGATACCAACTATAAGCCCCCAGCATTAAAAATTACTTAATCTTGATTTATTTCAAGAATACACATTGAGGATCTTTTCAGGTTTAGAGTTTTAGAGAAATAGATCATAAAACATGCATTACATTCCACATTTAAACAAAGTGGTTACATAAAAGATAGTACTCATTTTCCCCATCAACGGAAACATATTTAAAATAAAACATGGATTCTTTATTGACACTTCCTTGACACTATCATCAAATCATGTACCTTTCCCTTGACCTATGAAAAACATTTAAAAAACATGGGATGTGCATAAAAAGCTCAGTATGGGATATTAAAGAATGAAATGAAAACATTAGTCCATGTATGAAATCATACATTACTCATAAAACATAAGCACTTTAACATACCTCATCAAATCATCAATAAATCATAGAAATCACAATACATAAAGGTAACTTGATGCATTCATAATATTTTTAAATAGGGAGTAACCCTTTTGCTTACGTTTAGAATACCCATCACAGTATATTCCCTAAATCTCTTCAGAGAAACCATAAAGATTAAATCCTTTGAATTACCCAATGCATTTGAGAGCTATATCGGGCTAACCCTCCCTTAGTTTATCACATAACCACCTTTCTTCATAACAATTCCCAAGAACCATAACATAATCTTATCACATAAAACTTGCATAAAGGAAACATAAAATTTCCACATTTCAATCACAAGATATCAATACAACACATTGATATAAAAAAAACATTATCAAAACCATTTTCAATACCAAAATAAAAGAAAGGTAAAACATGGTATTTATTTTTCATTTAAAAAAATGTTATGGCTAGTAGAGGAAGCCGAAACTCAAATAATGGTCACAACAGCAGAGAAGTTGGTGTCGCCGCATACGTATGAAAAAAACATTACCTTTTTTCGTTTAGTAAAACGATATGTACAAAAAAGAAACATTTTGGATAAAGGTAAAAGTAAAAGGGGTTTATACACCATATAAAAGAAAGTTGTGTATAAAACATAATATGCCTCAATGAAAAGAGATTGAGACAAAGTCCCATACCACGGGTCTGACATGAATCAATCATTCTTTAACGTCCTGAATAATAAACTTGAGTTAATTTCTACTTTCTTAAGAACCTTTTTCAAGTTCATTATTCCTTTTATATCAATTATTACCATGTTATGAATTCTATGTAATTATTTATGTTAATAATGGTCGTTTTTTTTGATCACTAGTACTTGAGTCAAAAATAAACTCTTTATAATTTCAAGTTGTTCATGTGGAAAAAAATCCATTATATCACGAATTATATTCATGATTTAGATATCATGTATATATCATATATATCCAGTATATACATGCATTTATAATATTACATAATCATTTAGAGGTAAGAAATGAAATGCACCGTTCAGGGAGACGGTAAGCCGTACGTACGCATGAACGCTACTTTAATTTATATTTCTTACTTAATGGAGTGAAATCATAATGATATAAAGGTATATAATAACTTAGGTATAATATCATATATAATATCAATAAATTTATCCTTTATATGTTCCACAAATGGTATTAACAAATCAAATCACTTTAAGGGGGCGGTGGTCCGCACTTCCTAAAATGAAATTATCGCGTTTACCCATAATGGAAACCATAAAGGAATGCCATAAATGAAAAATACATAATATTAGGTAAAATATAAACATATTATATATCATATATAAATATAGTGAAATCATAATGGCCACCTTTTATGGTGTTATATGAGTGTTGAACAATCATCGTTTCATGAGGCATAAATTCTCCATCCACAGAAACAATATGTTCTTTAAACATTAGATGTAGGTGTGTGTATGTTTAGCTCTAATACTTCACATAAAAACATCCTAGTATATTGAAGATACTGTTTTTGTTACAAATGAATGGAATAAAAAGAGTTTAGGGGGTTGGAGAAGCAAAATAAAACATAAGAACACAAGAGAAAACACTACCTTTAAAACGGGTAAGTCTTTTGGATTTGAGCACAAAGGCTTCCTTGGGAAGACTTCTGCCCAAATTGAGGCTTCTAGGAGTAATATAGGGATGTGGAGAGACAAAATGGTCATGGGTTGGCCGAGACAAAGGCTTGAGAGGTGTGGGTAAGGTGGTAGAGGTGGGGGCCTTTTATAAGAGGAGAGGAGGGGCACTCTTGGAAAGTTATAAAAGGTTACATTATTATAAAATGATTTTCAGATTTTAAAGGTCCCAAAATTATATATTTCGAGGATAACTTGATAAGAGTTTGAAATCCACCCATCCAATAGGTTTTTTACATGTATAGGTCTTAGATTTTACATTATATTTTCATTTTATTTAAATCGTTAAATAATGAGGTAATCACTGCATCATCATGGTGTCATAAATAATTTAATTTATTTAATGTATAAATTTAAAAAAAACAATCATGATGTAGGAAATAGTTTTATATTTCTAATTAATATTTATTTTCAAAAATATGACTTGTATTACCCCATTTAAAAATTGTTTTATTAAAAGAACTCATGTTTGTGACATTTTTATTTTAACTTTAAATAAAAAGTTATTAATGTCATTTTCCTACCAAAGTGGCTCCATGGGGTCCCCAAGTCGACCCATGGATTGTCTTGGTCTTCCATGATACATCCAATAATGGTAGGACATGTGTCCAGGTCATTTAATATTATTAATACATTATTTTTACCTTAAACTACACTAATTACCTCTAATCACGATTAAAAACGTAAAAGTTACTATTCACCAAAAAATTATTTTCATACCATTGAAAAAAATTTTACTTCCTAATTACAAAAATGTATGTAAAATTTAGAAATGAAAAACACAGAGGTGGTAAAATTTCATTTAAATGAAAAATCAGTTTTTTAGTACCACTTAGTGGTTTCACTATTCATCAAAAATTGAAGTTTTTCAGAAAAATACCAAAAATTCACCCTAAGATATATTTGATATTCCGAATTCAAAAAGGATTTATATTTTAAAAAATTCATAACATATAATTTACATTAATTAATTCAATAATTAATTCCCGATGTCAGAGCAAATAGAGTGTTTTTATGAAACAATAAGTACCAAAAGATTGACACTTGTTTAAGTCAAATTTCAAAGTGAAATTAATTCCAATGAACACCATTGGATTAAATGTATAACATATATTCTCAATTAACTTTAAAAACAATTAAAAAGATAATCTAATCATATAAATAAATTAGAATAAAAAGAGGTTTTGAATTAGAATTCAACATTTTTCACTATTCATTAAAAAATGATCTTTATCGGAAAAATACCAAAAATTTACACAAAGTAAATTTTGATGTCCTGATTATAAAGAAGAATTTTATTTGGTCCAATAGAATGTATACAAGTGAAAAAACTATATTTAATGATGGTTCTCCATCAAAAGGCAATAAATGGACCTTTAGTGAATATTTGAGTATATATGCCTAAAATTGAATTCTTTTCGTATTTTAAGCCTCTATCCTTTATTAGATAAATGTAAAAACATTTAACAAACATATATAACCATATTTTAGTTATTTATATTAATTCCCACCAATACAACAGCTACGTGTTAACTACAATTTAAAATAATATTATTTTATTACTATTGTGCAACGTAAGATTTCAATGAAACTCTTCGTTGCATATCACATACGCTATCGAACATAGAAACCCATTTAAAGTAAAATCAATATTTAATTCGTAAATATTAATAAATATGAAAATGTATTATTCTTTATTTACCTGGGATGTTACAAAAAGGCCAGACGATTCACTCTTGATTGTTTATGTTAAAAATTTTTGTACTTCGGTTTATAGGCCTACATCTTTCAATTCCATTAAATTATTTCCATAGTTTGATTTGATGAATCGATGATCTACATCCTTTTATTTTTTTGCACAAAATCATAAAAGTCCTTAGTTTTTGGTAAATTATTTCTTTCATTTGTTTGGATTTATGTTTTCATAAGTGTTTATATAAAGAAGATCATTTTCCTAAGCATCACATAATGATATATTTTTCAACTAAATAAAAGAATAAAAAACTAGAATATGTTTGAGTTGATTGATATATAATGATTTTATCTTCAGTAACAATGAAAGATGTATATTTAACCCTTAATTTCATGTTTCAATAATTATTTTACCCATTAAGTGAATGTTTGAATTTATAACGTTCATAAATGAATTTTGAAGCATTCTAAAAGCGAATCATGTTCCCATTCCACATGAAATTCAACTCAGTCGATGACCCCATGTATTTTGTAATCTTTCACTACCCCCCCCCCCCAATTACCCAACTAATGAACTTCCCAATTTTACAATCTCAATGATAACTTTATGTGGTAAAAATTAGAATTTTTCAAGACAATTTATTTTTATTCTATTTATTTTATAATGATTCATTATCATATTTGAATAGAAAACCTATAATATATATATATATATATCATAGTATGTCAATTTTTTATGTTATAGAAATTTATTTTTAGATTGAAATTTATATTCCACCTTATGAATAGTATATGGATTTTCATTTATATATTTATATATATGATATTATATATTATTTTAGCCGTTAATATATAATTTAATAGCATAATTATTTTTCAATTCATGAAATTTAGAAAAATAAAACATTGTTTTAACATTGTTTATTTATTTTTTTAGTATTTTACTATCTTATTTTAAATTCATGATGTCAGGTGATCAGTTTGGTGGGTACTTAGTGTCCTATATTCCTACGGGTATTGAGTCTCCTATATTTTACTTCTATAAAATGGTTTCCAATGTCCTCCATTACAATAATTTATAATTTTATGGATATGTGGTTATGCTTTTTGATTCCATTTTTTTCCTCCTATACTATTATAATTTTCATGATTTTCTATTTTTTGGTTACTACATATTTATAGTATTATTTGTGATGTTATATGAATACATATTTATGTTCTATCTCCATTTCATTATTTACAGGTGTTTGTTCATCAAATTACTTCATTGTAATTCCAACAATGTAAAAACTATTTTTCCCATGGTATTAATACTTTTTTATCCATATGATTCATTTTTAACTGCAGTTTCACAGAAAAATTAATATTCTAATGAATATAATAATCACAACCCCCATTAATCCCGTTATATATACCATCCATCACAACCCCTTATCCTCACTCCATAAATCCTTATATATTAAACAATCCATTCCTAGATATATCCTCAAATTAATCCCCACATCCCATGAATCATTGGTCTGACAAAATACAATTCCAATGTTTCGTATTGGGTACCCTGAGTGGAGACAAAAAAATTGGAGAGGGTTGTTCTCAAATAAAACTCGTTTAATTATAGTAAGAATCTTCCACCCCCATAAATTTTACATCCACCAAGTCATAGTATCATTTTAATCCTAAATGTACTGATATGTTATTATAATTTATTATTATCAATATTATACCCTCTATTAATTTTATTCTAAAATGAAAATGGTTTTTACATTATGATTAGTTCACCTCCGACATAAAAAATGTACATAGTTTTTATATTCCTAGATTATGTCTAGTTATAAAAATATAATTAAAGTAAATTATGATGATTATAGTTATATTATAACTTATTTCAAAATTATATAATTAATCCACAACCCTAAATTAAAAAAACATACTTTGGGATGGTCGATGAAACCTCCTAAATAAACTAACTATATAATTATAACCTCAGCACTTAATATATAATCTCTATAACAGAAAACATATGTTGATGTTGTAAGAATTTATTTTATTAAATTAAATGAATATCATTTAATTTCACTCTATTAGTTATAGTCCAATTGGACATGAACATCAAAATTTATTCACATGTTTCCTTACCATGGAACCTGGAAATGAATTCCCTCATTAAAAAATGATAAACATTGCATCTCAATAAAATGGTTTTTAATGAAAATAAAAAAAAACCAGTTGAATCAAATTTAGAAATAAATGTTTATAATTTATGTAATTAATTAATCTAATTTTATTATTTAGTATGTTATTTGAAAGTGCATAATTCATCTATATCATAAGATAACTGGACCTTCCTAACCTACCTCTTATCTTTTGGTTCATTCCCTTTCCCACAAAAAAACACTTCATCACATGTTTATTCTCATTTAATTATTCGATAATTTTTATATATATGTTTCTATAACATATGTATGTATTTACTATGGCCTTTAATAATTTTTGATATATATGTTATTAAATATTCCCTATCGATTTCAATCTTAATTAAGACCTGTCTAAATGAAAATTATCTAGTTTATACCCCATTTATTTAACGTCCCCATAATTTTTTTTAACCATCCAATTTTCATATATTCTCTATTATTATTATGGATAACCATTTTTTTAATTTTTTACTTTATTAGAAGTATAAATCCTTAACAAAATTTAATTATTCTTAACCCTTTCTCTTAAAAAATCCCTTTGAATGAATGTTTCCAAAATAATCCCTCCAGTAATATTTTTTATACTCAATTAACATTTAAATTATTTTCATGTATATTGATTTTTTATTTTTATATAAAAATTATAGGATAATATAATACTCTCATTCATGGAAATAATTATGATATTCCATCAGTTTATTATACAAGACATGATTTTGAAACCACATTCATTCCGTGGGTAATACTTATGTTGACACCAAACATTTGAATTTTACTTGTGTTACACCTATGAATGTTCATGTTATGATGGCTTTACCCATATATTTATCAGACTAATTGGGTAATGTTTATGTTAAATTAGATGATGTGTATGTAATTATGGAGTACACTAAATCCATGATGGGTCTCTCTTTACCATCTAATATTCTATTGGATGTTATCTTAAACTAATGTGGACATCGTGGTTTATTTTTTTAATATCAACCTCAATTTTCATTATCATATTTTTTTTTGATATTATCCAATATGATTATTCCGGAGAATTTCATTTTATGATATATTTAAATAACTTTTATCTATATGTTAGGATTAATTTCATACATATTCTCTTAATAAGATTTATAGCTTACTACTACTTTAATATATTACCCATGTTATCAAAAACATTTATAAAATTCAAATTTGATTTAATAGCTCATTTTAAATAATAAAGTATTTTTTTTGGTTTTATTTTAATTTTTATGTATTGTGAACTATATCACCCAATTAATTAATCCATCTCTATCATTATATGATATATATTAGATATTTTTCTAAAAAAAGTGTTATAATATTTTTAAGAATCATGGGTCATTTTGGTCAGTATAAGAGAAGTGTATAGTCAATTATGAGGATTATAATTATAATAATTTTTAAAGCCCTTTGGATGATTCTCTATTAATGAACATATCATGATATCTTGGTGAAATGTATATAGAGTGGTTTCAAAAAATTACATCAAAATAGGGGTAATACATAGTGTTTTGGTATTAGAATAATTTTTCCAATGTTCACTAATATAAAAAAGGAATTTTAAAAAAACTTGAAAATGCCTTTATTAGAGCTAGAGAAGTGTAGTCTACCACAACACGATTAAAACAACATGGGTTATTTAGTGGAAGAAATGTTCTTATAAATGGTTTATTTTTCAGCACTTCTAAAATATCCGGGAAAAAAAAAATTTATTCGAACATTTAGAAGCACTAATAATGGATTGCATTTATGAGTGCTTTTTGAAGCGCTATTAACAAACTCCTTTATCATGACATTTAGTGGTAGTAAAAAGGTGATACTATTGAATGATTCTGAATCACACTACAACACTGGAAATAGGGAATACATTGCGTTGTAACATCACACTGCAAACCCAGATTCCATTAAAGAAATTAGTAAATTTATTTTAAAATTCACACTTTAAATGAAATGAAATTTATTACATGAATTAAAAAACCATGTAATAGTATATGTCAATTGTTTTGTACACTAAAATAAATTTTAATTTTTAATAATATGGTGCACTTGGAGACATAGAGGTCACGCCATGAGTTATATTGAGGTGAAACTGATTCCTACACATAAAAAATGACTTATTGATCATTTTTCTAATTTATAAAAACAATCTAAATTCATTTTTCGGTTTTGAGTGTGTTATTTGTTTTTTGACTAAAATTAATGTCAGTTTTGAATAAAAATAACCACCAAGAGTCATACCGATAACACCATGCATTGGATGCAGGTGTGTTCAATTCATATGCATCCCAAATGGTTTATTGATCATTTTAATATAGTATCATAATATTCTGAATGTGTTTCATTATTTTTTAGTATTCCTCTTGTTTAATTAATAAAATATCATTTTTAATTGGAAACATGCACTTTCTATCACTTAGTTTACATCATCTCTGGGTTTCATATGAGGATAATTCATAAAAGTAAAAAATGATTAATTAATTGTAATAAAAAATTATTAAGACAATTAAATCACAATTTCTTTGTTTCTAGCGACTCTCGTCTATTTCTATTAAAATATTGATTTAAAATAAATTTTTGAAACACTGAGTCAGACCACTCACACCATGTGTTATATTGAGGTGTGGTTGATTCCTACATATCTCAAATTACATAATTACTATTTTTATAATGTACTAAAACAATATAAATGTGTTTTCTATGTTTTGATTATGTTAGTTATTCAAATTAATGATATTTTTGTTTAAAATGCACCCTTGGAATCATACTAATCACAATATCCATCAGATTGAGGTGTATATGATTTCTAAAAATCCAAAATTACTTATTAATAATTTTTTGTAAAGTATTAAAATAATCCAAATTTTATTCCTATGTTTGGTGTACACCACATGTGTTTTCTACTAAAATGTTATTTTAAACTGGAGACAGGAACATTGATTCATACAGTTTCCATCATGTGATAGTGTGATATGAAAATGATTAATAAATGTCACAAAAATATTTATGAATCATTTTAATAAATTATAAAAACAATTTAGGTGAGTTTTCTTTGTTTTCAGTTATTGACACTTTTTTTTATTAAAATGTAAATTTCTAATTGATAATAGAAACATTGAGTTATAACATTCACATAATACAACTAATTTATTTTTTCCCAATTTATACATATAAAAAATGACATATTTGTTGTTTTTATAATGTAAAAAAATACTAATGTGCTTTCCTATGTTTTTAGTATGTCAGTTATTTCCATAAAATTAATGTCAAATATGAATAAAAAACACACTTTGAGTCATACTGGAAAAAAATGAATCCTATTGTGTTGTGGATGACTCTAAAACAACCCAAATGAAATATGGATCATTTTTATAAAGTATAAAAAAATTATTCAATTTCCTCCACTTTGAGTACATGACTGGAGGTTTTTACTAATATGTCATTTTAAAATGGAAACACAAACATTAATTCATACAAATCACATAATGTGCGAGTTTGACACGAGAATTTTTCATACGTGTCAATATATAATTATGAATAATTTTCCCAAATTATTAATACCATATGTGTGTGTTTTATTAGGTTTTAGTGAGTTATAATTTTTTTGTATTATAATGTCAATTTAAAATGGATAACAAATACCTTGAGAAATAATTGGAACAACGTGTATTCAATTCAGGTTCGCATGATTCCAATACATCATAAATGAATTATGGATAATTTTTTAGATGTACCAAAATAGTCGGAATGTGTCTTCTTTGTTTTTAATGTCTTTTTTTCATAAAAAGTAATATCATTATTTTGAAAAAGAAGATGCACTTGGACTTAAATTGGTCACACTGTGAGAGGGATAATGGTTTCGTTAATTACAACATGTATCAAATGGATTATGTATCATTTTACTAATTTATAAAAACAATATTTATGATATTCCATGGTTTTGATTAATTTTCATATGTTTTTTTTACTAAAATGTGATTTTAAACTAGAACCTTTCTCTTTGAGTCATACATGTCGCATCGTTCTTGGGTTTGACATGAGACTGATTCATACACATATAAATGATTTTTTAATCTTTTACCTAATCTTTAAAGAAAATATGATTGAATTTTTTCATTTTATAATTCCAGTACTTTTTTTACTAAAATGTTAATTTTATACTGATAATGGAAACATTCAGCCATAACAGTAATATTGTGTACCAGATTGTGGGGCAGCTGATTCCTACAAATCACAAATATAATCTATATACTTTTTGTAAAGTACCAAAAAAACTGAATGAATTTTATAAATTATTAATATGATAGATTTTTCTCAAAAATTCATGTCAATTTAGAATAAAAAGATGCACATGGAGTCATACTGGTCACGCCATGCCTCAAATTGATGTGTGGATGATTCAGACATGTCTCAAAGGAATTATGAATCAATTTTATAATGTATCAAATATATATATTTATATATGTATATTTCTTTGTATATTATTACACAACTTTCCTGTTTTAGTAAATATTTGTTTTGAATTTAAAACAAAAAATTTGAGTCCTACACGTTGCTTTGTGCATGGGTTTCACAAGAGTTCAATTCATATATATCAAATATGAATAAAAAATCATATTCTTAAATTATCAAAACAACCTGAGCATTTTTTTCTATGATTTCAATGAGTGGAACATATAGTGTGTTAAAATTTCAGCTTTAAACTAACAACGGAAACATTGACACTATCCCTCCTCGATTACCATAACATATCAATTGTTGGTTTCCTCTAATAGTTCATTCATACAACTAATTATTTCAGTGGTTGATTACACACATATTTAATCAATTATTTATTTTATGTTATATAATTTTTGATGAAATTGAGTTGTAAAACTGTTTCGTTAATGAAAATTGTTTATAATTTTATGCTTCAAACATTTAATGATCATATAGGTTGTAGCGTTTCAGTTCTGAGTAGTTCCCAAAGGTGCCCCATACCGGATTGGTCACATGGCCTCACGCACATTTCCCTAAAATTTAGAGGCTACCGACTAGCAGTGAGGGCCTTGGGTGTGATATTAGAGAGACTATGACCTCATTGGTTGAGTAAAATAGTAGAAAAAATAGTAAATAAGAGTGGAAGAAGTAATGGTATACAACAGAAATAAACAACAGATGACTAATAGTATAAATAAATTCATCATTTATGAAGATGTTATGCATGTCACATGTAACAGAGAAAGAATCCAATAATGTCACAATACTTGAAATACAATACTAAAACCAATGTAACGAAAATAGTAAACTCCAATATCATCACAAGCCTCAGCATGGTACCATGCTATCCAACTCTCACAACAATCAAGTACATGAGGATGAATGGAGCATGCCCTTACATATACCTACATCCATATAATTGGTTTGGGCCTAGTGAAAATCCCAAATAGGGTGTGTGACGAATTCTAGTAGGAAACCACCAAAACATCTATGCCTAAATGTCAGTGAATATATATGTAGTAGGGAATATAAAAAATGAAGGAATAAACTAGGATGTACTCAAAAGTAAGAAATCATATAGTTTCTAATCACATTAATTTAGATTTATAAATTATTCAAAATTTTAATAATATAAACTTGGGATCAAGTGAAATCTCCTTATCCCTCTGTATAATAGTAAAAACAGATGTATCAGAATACCGTTTAAAAAAACAAGTATGTCTGAGTCCATTCTTATGATTTTTCTTGGCAGGCTCATCACAATCATTCAATCATTCATGAAGAAAAAACACTAAGAAATTTCTCCCAATCAAACCCCTCTGGTTTAGTATATTATCAATTCAATGAATAAATAACGACCCTCGGGGAAATCTCATATAATCTAACCCCTTTGGTCCCACATGGAACAAATCATATACAAACGACCACTTGGGTAGCTCTCACTGTCAATACCCCAAGATTTGTATGACAATAATATAACATAATGACCATTGGAATCTCTCACATTCAATGCCCTATTGTACTACATTCATTTAATAACAACCCTCTGGATTCCTCTCATGGTCTAACCCCTCTGGTCTTTGACAACGTGATAACTCTCACAATCATTGCCTCTAGGTTGACATAACAACAATTATACATAAATGACCCATCCTCGGGAAGCTCTAAAAGACAATTTCCCTTTTTTATACTTTCACCTTGTGAATCACATGCATCTCAAATAAATAGTATCTCCATCCTAACAACCCTGGGCATAGAAAACATAACAAGCCTAACAAGCTTTCTTGAGCCAATAGATAAAATAAATAAAAAATGGGAACTACACCAATAATCAATTCAATAAACATTATATATAATCAATAACCCTTTCCCAGTAAACCCAACAATAATAGTTATTAATCAAGGTGAAATTCAGAATAATGGTATACCACAAACATGGTTATTCTGCGCATTAAGAATATATAAAGGAAAGAAAATCAAAAAATGAACAAACCACCTACTTCAATGTTGTACGATCAATACACTTGAACGTCATCTCGTAAATCGGTCTAGAACGATGTAGATCTATAAATAGGATAATAATGATCAACCCTCAATAACTCATGAGAGAGGAGAAATCATGATGAGAGGTTCAAGTATAAAGAAGAACTCAACGGCGGGATTCTAATGCACATGAAAATGTTTGGATCGGACCTCAAATGAAGAAATAATGGCTTATGCATAGATTTTTGTTCCCAATCCCACTTTAATGAACCGAAGATATAAGATGTGCATTCGGGAGAAGAGACACGAATCCTATCCGTTTATTCAATTAAAAATAAAAGTACACTGTGTGTTTCTGTAATGTACACATTGTGTACTTCCCACAACCTTCCCTCACATTAGGCGGTCAGCCATGTCACCTACCCGGTCATGTACTCAGATGTTAAGCAATCAGTACATAACTACATACATCATCTCAGTAAAAGGCGTGTACTCAAGACAACACAATGTGTTTATAGAAATTTTCCTTATTCTTCCTTTTTCCACAAAATAACTTGAAATAAATATCTATACCTGAAAAAAAGATCCAGGTTCTTACAAACTTCCCCCATTAAAGAAATTCTTCCCCAAATTTCCCTTGTAAGGGTAGTGAAGAAGACTCTATAAACAACTCTAGTCACTGGGATTGTACATCAATGTCCCTCTCTCATGTATCATCATGCACTCTCTTGTGATGCTATAAAACACATACCAAAGAAACAAACAATCCCAAGAGATCCATCATGTAGTGATCCAAAATCCATATAAGGTTCTACCCAAAAAATGCATCCAACTCCAAATCAACCTCATCACGTTGGAATATAAGAGACAGTTCTAAAAAGTAATTTCATATCTGGGAAACATGAAAGACTTTAGGCATAACCCGCTACCACTGAGGTAACTACAACCAATTGGCTACTAGCCCTACTATCTCCAAAACCTCAAACATCCCGGCATATCTCAGTGAAAGCCATCCCTATTTCCTAATCCTCATATGTCCCAAACATAGTGTGACTCTTAAGAAAACCGGATCTCTGACCTCAAAATCCATAGGTCATATGCACTTATAAGAATAATATATTTAGTGAGATTCGACAGTATCTATCCTCTTTTGAATCAATTCCACTTGTTCAGTGGTCTCCTCGACAAGATGACGTCACAACATAGCTGACTTCTTTAACTCAATCCAACAAAGGGGTGATAGGAATGACCTACTATACAGATCCTCATAAGGATCCATCTGAATCATTTCCTATAAACTATTATTGTCGGAAATATCCAATAGGGTAATGTGTCTCTTCCACTAACCCCAAAAATCTATTATTCATGATCAATGAATATTCTCCAAAACCTAAATGGTGTTCTAGGACTGGCCATATGACTGGGGATGGCATGATGTAATCAAAAGTAACTGTATTCTCATATCCCTAAGAAGTCACATCTATACATGAGTAGTAAAATGAGAGTCCCTATGTGAAATTATAGAGTGCGGAACCCCATGAAAACGTACAATCTCTTTGATATAAAACATTCCATGCTCTTCAACACTGAAGTTTACCTTGATCAGAAATAAGTGTGAAACCTTTTTTATTATTTCAACAAGAACCAAAACCACATAATTCTCTCAAGGTTTCCTTGGTAAACTAGTTATTAAATCCATTTTGACATCATTATACTTCCTCCTATGAATGAGTAACTGCTATAAAATCCATGTCAGTCGCTGATGTCCTGCCTTCACATGATGATAGGTGGATCATCTCATAACAAAACCAACAACATCCCATTTAATACATGGAAACCAATAATGATGGTGGAGATCTTGATACATCTTTGTGACTCAAGGATGAACAAACCAAAATGAGGATTGATAATCTCACCAAAGATCATTGCGTATGTCTAAAAAAACCCATTTGTATCCATGAAAACTCATGATCTCATCATCACCTACGGTCCACCCTGGAGTAGGGTCCTCTCCTCACACACTCTCCCATATGACTGGGCCTTCAGAATATGATTGATTCCTCATTCCCACTCAATCTAGAAGCATAGAGGTAACAACTATATAAGAAACAAAATTATTCCACTTTCTATCATGCACCTCAAAATGTATCTCAATAAACATAGCCATAAGTTTCCACTCACTACTGGACTCCTAAACTACATGTATCTGACTCTTCATTCTAAACTATTCAACCACTGGGTCGCATTTTCCAGGCATGTGGACCAGATCAAAGTCATAGGACTGATGGTACTGATCCTACATTTTCTATCTAAAATTCAGATCACACTATGTTATGATATACTTGAGGATTTTTTGGTCAATGTAAACCACAAAATTCTCTCTGAAAAGATAATTTCTCTAATAGATTGAATCATGGACAACTGATTCTAACTTGAGATCATGCATTGGGTAGTTCTTCTCATGTGGCCTCAACTGCCAAGACTCATATGCTATGACTCCTTCCACATGTATAAGAACTGCTCCCATCCTGATACCAGATGCATCATAGTAAATGGTGTAACTCTTTCCCGGCTATGGGAAAATCAGTATGAGTGATGAATACAATCTCCATTTCAGCTACTGAAAGGATGAATCGCAGGAATATACCCACAAGTACATCAAAACCTTCTTAGTCAGGCCCTTGAGTGGTGCTTATATACTTGAAATTTCCAATATAAATCTATTATATTTACCATCCATCCCCAGAACACACCATAACTCAATGAAGTTCTTCGGCATCCCAATGGAAACTACAACTCTCACATTATCTGGTTCTACTAATATTCATATATCTGAGATAAAATGACCCATGTAATGAATCTAGTCTCCCAATAGTGTCATTTTGAAAACATGGCATACAACTGCTACTCTCTATGTGTTCCCAAAAAAATATTAATATGGGTGGCAAGGTTGTGTAGAATTTGAGAGTACACAAAGATATTGTCAAGGAAAACCACCAAAAAAGAATACATGTAATGATGGAACACTAAGTTCATCAGTTCCATGATAAATTACAGCATGTTCGTGGGATAGAAATACATAACCAGATAATATTATAGTCCATAACTACTTCTAATAGATGTAAGAGGTATATATGATGGTCTAACGCACTACTGATGATAACCAGATCTCATGTCAATCTTTGAGAACACCCAGGATCCTCAAAGGTGATCAATTAGATCATCATTCCTTGGAAAGGGATATTGGTTCTTGATATTCTACTGATGCAAATTCCAATAATCCACACAATTTATGAGGTACCATCCTCATTTTTTTCAAAAAGGACATGCGAACCCCAAGGATAAGTATTGGGTTGGATGAAACCATTTTCCTATAACTCCTATAACTCCTTCATCTCTAGTAAAACTAGTATAACAATCATATAAGGTGGAATGGGAACCGGTGCCACCCTAGGAACAATCAAAATAGAGAAATCTACCTCACGATCAATAGAAAACCATAAGAATTCATCTGGAAAGAAATAACTGAAATGATCCTCCCCTAGAGGTAAGTCCATCTATGAATTTCCCTGGTCATCTAGATATAAACTAGCTATCTGGGATGTATTTACTCCCTAACCAAGATATTCAGATCCCTCTCTGCTCATATGGACATCCAATACACCCGTTGGTGTAAAATAACCACACTCTGGTGGCATAAAACTCACCCTATGGACTAAGTAGTCATCAAAGGCCTGAATGGAGACCAACCCATCAATTCAAAGAATGACTTCATAACTGATCATCTTTAAGACATAGATGACCCATTATAAGGGACACCCACAAATATCATGTGGGAACTCCATGTACAGTTATAAACTACTCATCATAATCCCCATCAATGTATCTGGCATCATAACACCCTCACAAGTAAAGATACAGAGCCTGAGGCTCTCCACCATGAAAAAAGATATGAAACAATGGGAAACCCCTATATTATAATGAGCAGAAACTAAAACTATGTCAACTTGAATTGTATCTCTAACTGCAGATGGTCCGAGATCCGGCTCTAGCTGGTTCTACTCCACTGAAAATGTCTAACCTACAGCACAACCCTACAGCCCTTTATGACCACCCTCAACTGATCCACCACGATGTCACTAAAATACCATAGCCTAAATACCACAACCACAACCACCTACTCGGCCTGAATGACCTAATGAACTCCAGTTCTCTGACTGATGATAAACAGGTTATCCTACACCTGAACATGGAGTCATAACAGAAACCCAATCACTCACTTTTGGTAAGGACATCAGAAAAAATGATGAAGATTACCAATCTTTCCCCAAGATCGGCACTCTATTTGGTCCCTTGGGTTATGTGATCTAGTATGACCACTCTTCCCACACTAGTATCATACCACCTAGAATCCAAAAAAACATTGCTTGAAGGATTATAACATCACGTAGTGCTATCTTTCAAAGGATTACCATCCCTAGATGCTGAACCACCCTGTCTCACAACTCCCAACCCCCTAAATTGTGCTTGGTAATCAACACCTAGTTCACTATAGCTGCCACCAATGTCAGCCTGAAAACATTTACCAATGATTAGATTTCATACCTGAGACCATCATCAAATTTTCTAGACAAATATAACTCATCACCTCCTAGAATAGGTGCAATGCATTGAAGCTCTATGAAATGAGAAGAGTAATCCATCACTAAAAGAGCACCCTTTTCCAAATTCATGAAATATTGGGCTTGATCGGCCCTCATCGTCTTGGGATAGAAGTAGTCATATAAGGTCCTATGAAACACTTCCCAAGCTATATCTCGATAACATTCGACCTATGAGATAACATCCCACCATCTCTTGTATGAATCACGTAACATGTATGTCACAAGATTCACCGTCCTCTCTAGAGGAGTCTCTAGATACTAAAATATGTGAGCATAGACTGTAACCATGACTCTGCAGCCTGTGGCCCCCCATCCCCAGAAAAAGTGGGAGGATGCTGCTATTGAAAAAATCGTGTTAGCTATTCCATAGATGGGGATGGATGCAGTACTCCCTGAAAGGTCTGTAACATTCTCAAAAAGACATCACAAAATTGTGCATCAGAACCGACATCAGGTACAATAGCTAGTGCCAAGATGAGCATGATGAGAGGATCTACTGGTAATCCCTAATATATCCTTTATAGTGTATAATGTTCACTCTATACCTGGTTTACAACTAGAGGACGTATTAGAAACGTGACTCTATAAGTTCAAGTACACAACTCTATTCAAATTATCAAGGACAATAACTTAGTAGTGAAATAGAGAAATAGTAGAAGGAAAACATTAAAACTTTAAAAAGAATAGTTACACGGTGTGTATATGCTCTACAGAGTTTGTTACCGTAATATTTTAACATGGAGTGTACCTATTCCAATCCTGTTCATGTAACACCCCTACACACAGTGTGTTCCTCCCATGACAAAACATGTACAACCAATATTTTATCCAAGAGTGTCTTTAGTGAAATGGCCAGACACACAGTCCTTATGACATGGTGTGTAATCCCAATAAACGGTATGTTGTACCAATGTCTCACAACCCTGTGTGTCTGCTCACACAATCAGTCACAAGATCAAGAACTACACCACGTGTACTCCCAGTACATGGAGTATACTCAATATATGTTTTTTCTTTTAGAAAAGAAGAACATATGGAATGTTTTCATAACCCCACATGCAGTTTTTTCTGGGCTTCTAGACAGTAATCCTATTAAACTACTCTAAAACCCTTAAACACTTACGATTTTTGTCCAAGGGATTAAAAATTATGACCTATGAGATCCGATACTTCCATGAATCAATGCTTGGAATCCTTATTCATATCATAAAATAAGAAATTAAAATATAGCGTTCAATAATTATCATTCATATTCTTATCCATGAGAGACCATAACACTTTATGGACCAATGATTGTAGTCCATACAAATGAAACATACATATTCTAATAACCTATCCAAATATAATGTATTATATCATGAAATCTATCACAACATAATTCATATATAACACAAAATCTATATCAATAACATGATATTAGTAATGCACCCTAAATGGCATGACAAGAATTCATGAAATGTGATCTCTACCAAGTGCATATATGATTCACGAGATTTAATACCCTCATCTAATCATGTTTCAATAGAAATTTAACCACCTTGATATAAATAATTACATCACAAAATTTGTGTATCTCCCAATAGTGAAATAAAATCAACTGTAACAATTACAAAACAATAAGAATTTCAATATTCGATGTAACTTTGATTTTCCTTGTACATGTCTTAGCTACTCCCAAGAAAATCATATTACCAACCACATATTCCTTCATATCCCTATCCATAGGCATCTAATAGGACTACAATGAATAAAATAACACATATAACACCAATTTGTATCTACCCAGTTTTGGGTTCCTCCCAATGGTGCCCCATACTTGGTTGGTCACATGTCCGCCAACACATTTCCTTGAATGTCAGAGGCTACCGACTAGAAGGGGGTCCTTGGGTGTAATAGTGGAAAAATATGACCACATTGGAAAAGTAACTAGAGAAAACAAATTATTAACACTAGCGGAAGTAGTGATACCATACAACAGATGTAAACATTAGAAGACTGATAGTATAAAAAAAACTAGCATATATAAATAAGTGATGCATGGAACAGGTAACTAGGAATGTATCCAAACATGTCACAATGATGGAAATAGAATACTGAATCCAATGTACCTATATCAGTAAACCCCAACAACATCGCAAGCCTCAGCATGGTCCCATGCTCTTAATCTCTAACAATAATCTAGTACTTGAGGAAGAAGTGTAATTTCCCTTAGCTATACCAGCAACCATATAAACTATTTGGGTAAAAAACAATAACCCCAAAAGGGTGTGAGACAAATCCCTATAGGTAACCACCAAAATATCTATGCTTATATATAAGTGAATATATATACACTTGGATATATGAAAAATAATGTAGTAAACCCAGATGTACTCAAAAGTAAACAATCCTAATTTTTCCAATTACATTAATTTACATTTTTAACTATCATAACATTGAATAATGTAACCTAGAGATCTAGCCTAAGTTTTTTATCCCCCTGTATAATATTACCAATAGATGTCTTAGAAGACTATCTAAAAACATGCGAAACTGAGTCCAATCTAGATATTTGGCTTGGAAGTCTCTCCATAATCATTCAATCATTCAATAAACAAACCTCTAGGATATTTCACATATTCTAACCCATCTGGTTCAACATAACATCAATTTTATAAATAAATAATCATCCTCAAGGGAAATCTCACACAGACTAACCCATTTAGTACCACAAGGCACTAATCATAAACAAACAACTACCTGGGTATCTCTCACAGTCAATACACCCTTAGTATGCCAGACAATAATAAAACATAATGTCACCTTCCATCTCTCATAGTCAATGCCCTATGGTCCAACATTCATTTAATAACGACCCTCTGGGTAGATCATTATGGTCTAACCCATTTGGTCTATGACCAGCCATCAAATCTTACATTTAATGCTTCTGGGTCAATATAAAAAAAATTATATATAAATGACTCTACCTCGTTATGGTCCCATAGTGAATTCCCCTTCACCATACATACAAAATGGAAATCACTTGCATTTCAAATAAATAGAAACTCTATCCTAATAACACTAGGCTTGAAAAAATCAAGCATAACATGCTTTCTAGACCCAACAACCAAAATCAGTCAAACATGGGATAGAAACCAAAAATCAAGGCATTAAACCTAAAACATAATATATAACCCTTTCTCAGTCAAACCAACCATAAAAGGTCTTAAGGAGGTCTAAATTCCAAAACATGAAATACCCCAAACATGGGTATTAAGCACATTATGAATATATAAACCAATTAATATCAAAGAAAGTGAAAAACCCCCTACCTTGATGTAGTACGATCAGAAATCTTGAACATCGACCTTTGAATTGGGCTAGAAAAACATAGATATACAAAGAAGGTATAAAATATCTACAGTACATAACTCATGAGAGAGGAGAAATAAATAAGATAGGTTATTGAAGAAGGTGGAAATCACCGGTGGGATTCCAATGCACCCGTCGAAGATCGGATTAGACCTCAGATTGAGAAATTGTGGATTGGACATTGATCATTGCTCACCGTCACTTGTGGATGATTTGATGTTTGAAGAAGTTCTTTCAAATGGTGTGAGGTGACTCTGCACCATTTAATCAATTAAAAAAAATTACAGAACTTGTTCATTTAATGTACACAATGTGTACTAGCCTAAATTAGCCCCTTCTTTAAAGGTCTACCAGGTCACCTAAATGGCCATGTACTCGGCCGTTACATAGTTAGTACATAGCTACATGCGGTCACCGAGTACACGACATGTACTCAAGAGTACACAATGTGTACTTAGAAAATTTCCAAATTCTATCTTTTTCCTCAAAAACAAAATGAAATAAAGATCCATACATGGAAAAAAGATCCGGGTTCATAAACAGGTATATTACTACCAAGTATAAATTCAGTTAATAAAGTGTTTGAAATCATTATATAAAAAAGCCACTTAAACCACCTTCACAATTTCTCTTATCTTAAGTTCCAAGTGTTGTTTTCACATTTTAATTGTTGTTCTCAAACAAAAATATGACATGATCCACATTCAACTTCATTGCCCAAAACTTTTAATATTTTCGACACAGGGCTTCATCTCCTCCTCCACCTTGTTATCCAGATATTACAATACTACATGTTAGTCTCTGAATCCAACTTTACCAATACCTTTTCTTTATCCACCACCTTCATCTGCACGATTTTCCCAAAATCCTATTACTTGCATGTAATCTCTTCTAAAAAAATTATTTTCTCCATTATACGTCTCCTTGAGAAATAGATCAATATATTATATAAGCATTATGAAACTAATTCATCATACCCCAAATATTTTTCAATGCTCATTACTTATACTAGATCACAAACATAATATGTAATCTTGTAAATTTTTTGTGGGCATACATTCTTAAAAAATGTACACTGCCCACTCATCTCTAAAAATTATTTCTTCTTTTGAATCTCTATGTTTTTTAAAATCTTGACAGTCATAATAAAATATATAGGAACTTTATTATGAAATTTATTTAATGAAATTTTAATTACCATTGGAAATAACCAGTTGGGGGATGATGGACTTTTCATGATTTATGATTCACTCAAGTAGTTTGAAATATAATATAAATATATGTTGTCATTGTCTTACTTCGAACACAGTAAAAATGTTAACCAAAATAGTTGAATTATTTTCAAATTCCTTTATAGATAAATATATCTATATATACAATATTGTTTCCCATTTATAGTAATTAATAGGAATTATCTCTATGAACACCAACTTCATGCGATGACTTAGTCTATATATAGTGACTACTCTATTATATCAAAATTGCTATTGAAACTCAAATGGAACATATAATTCAATGTTTAAATAGATAATTTTATTTAAAATATATTACATATTCATAATACACGTCATGTGTGGTTGGTTTGTTGGATATCCATGCATCGGATCTAAAAAATAAATATTTCAGGTGTTCATATTGACTACGAGCAACATCCACTGTGCCCTAAAGAAAAAAAAACTATTAGTTAATGAGAAAATTAATAATATATTTTAGGTGATTAGATTTTGGAGTTTTAAATTATAATTATAGTAATAAAAAAAATTTATCGTATGTTACCATTTTATAAAACCATTAAACTAACTAATCATTTTTTCATCACTTATTTTCTTATCCAGTGTCAATTATTCCAGTGAAATGATATAGGGATTAATAAATCCAAATATAGTTTCACATGGTATTCCCATTATATAGATATAATATAAGCACCTATAGAAAATAATATTATTTATTATCTTTAATAAACATATTAGCTCAATATTTCGGTAGACATATTATGAAAATGTATCTTACATATGTGTTCACTACTGAGACACCCAACCATTCATGCTTGAGAATCTCATTTAGTGTCTCAGGATCAATTATGATAGTTAGGTAATCTCAATATATTTATTCGTCATCTTAAATTTAAGACATTATTTTTTGTTTAAATTTGGTCCATCCCTTATATTGTAATGATAATAAATGTTTCTTTAGAACTTGTGTGGAGAAGGTAATCTTAGAAGTTTGTTATGTTTTCTTGGTTGATTCACCAGATTTTAATGATTCATCCATCTATTTCTCTACCTCATTATCTAATTTTAATTTCCAACCACACTTTAGAACTTATAAAATTAAATTTTTCAGGTTTTTAATCTGAAAATTTTGATAAATATGTTCCTTGTGTATCTATATATGATTGGAAAACCATGTTATTAATGATAAAATTGTATCAACAACCATTGTAATATTCAGACCATCAAGTGGAATAGGGAACATAGAATTTGTCTTATGAGCTACATAGATCCCCACTATTTGGTGATATTTTTGTAGGTCATGATGGTTTATCTTGTATCCCATGATATTATACATTTTACCCATCGCAACACAGAACATCATGGGTGTTGATAGATAAAAATCGTATACATGTGTACCCTATAGAATTATACTAGTATGAATATATCGCATGTTTGTTGATTCAAATTTATGATAGAGAGTATTGGAAATTTTGATTTCCCCAGGTGAGGAATGCAGTTGGTGGGAATCACAAGACTTATAACTAGTGGGATTATTTGGTCCTTGTACGGATCTATAATCCATTGAATATTCTTTTTAATTTGATCTCATACATTGGTATGTTATACCTGTAACACCGCAGGTAAATAAAGAATATGACATTTTCATGTTTATCCACATTTTTTAATAAAATATTGATATGACTTTAAAGGGGACGCTATTCTCGATGGCGTACCCAACACGCAACAACGAGTTTCTTGGGAATCTTACGTTGCACTCTAATAATAAAATAATATTATTTTAAATGGTAGTTAACATGTAGCCGTTGTATTGGCGGGAATGGATAGAAATAACTAAAATATGATTATATATGTTTTTAAATGTTTTTACATTTATCCAATAAAGGATAGAGGCTTAAAATACGGAAAGAATTCAATTTTAGGCGTATATGCCCTAGTTTTCACTAAAGGTTCACTTATCAACTTTTGATGTTGAAACATCATTAAATATTGTTTTTTCACTCTTAAACATTCTTTTGGACCAAATAAAACTCTTATTATGAATCGGGACATCAAAATTTACTTTGTGTAAATTTTTGGTATTTTTCCGATAAAGTTCATTTTTTAATGAAAAGTGTAAAATGTTGTGTTTTAATTCAAAACCACTTTTTAATATAATTTATTTATATTATTAGATAATATTTTGAATTGGTTTTAAAGTTAAATTAGAAAATATTTTTACCATTAAATCCAATAGTGGTCGTTGGAATTAATTTCACTTTGAAATCAGACTTAAACTAGTGTCAATCTTTTGATACTTATTGTTTCATAAAAACACGCTATCTGCTCTGATATCAGTAATTAATTATTAAATTATTTAATGTGACTTATATGTTTTGAATTTTGTAAAATAGACTTCATTTTTGATTTCGGAATATCAAATATATCTTAGGGTGAATTTTTGGGAATTTTCTGAAAAACTTCAATTTTTGATGAATAGTGAAACCACTAAGTGGTACTTATAAAAACTGATTTTTCCATTTAAATGAAATTTTATGATCTTTGGGTTTTTAATTTCAAAAAATCCGACATAAATGGTTGTCATTAAGATGTAAAATGCGGTTCAATGAGATAAAAATAATTTTTTGGTGAATAGTAACTTATTAAGTTTTTAATCGCGATTAGTGGTAATTAGTGTAGTTTAAGGTACAAATAATGTTTTAATAATATGAAATGAACTTGACACATGTACTACCCTCATTGGTTGTGTCATGGCCTACCAAGAAAATCCATGGGTCAACTTGGGGACCCCATCGATCCACTTTGGTTTGGAAATGACATAAATAACTTTTTATTTAATGTTAAAATTAAATTGACACAAACATGAGTTGTTTTACTAAAATAGTTTTTAAGTAGGGTTACACAAGTACAAATTTTGATTATAAATAGTAATTGGAAAGATAAAATGATTTCCTACATCATAGTATTTTTTTATTATTTTTAGACATTAAATAAATTAAATTATTTTTGACATAATAATGATGCAGCGATGACATCATTATTTGACGATTTAAATAAAATGGAAAGATAATGTAAAATCTATGAACTAAACATGTCCAAAACTTATTGGATGGGTGGATTTCGAACCCTTATCACCTTATACGTGAATTATATCAATGTGGGACCTTTTAAAACCGAAACACATTTTCAAATAAAGTAATATTTCTTTACGTTCCAAAAGTGCCTCTCCTCTCCTCTTATAAAAGGCCCCCACCTCTACCTCATTTCACACACTCCTCAAGACTTTGGCTCGGCAAAACCCTGCCCATTTACTCTCTCCACATCCCTCTCCTCATCCTAGAGGATTCCCTTTGGGCAGAATCCTTTCGAAGGAATCCTTTAGGCTCAAATCAAAAGGAGTTAAACTTTTAAAGGTAATTCATTCTCTCATGTTCATTTGTTTTATTTTGCTTCTCCAACCCCATAAACTCTTTTTATTTACTTCTTTTGTAACAAAACAAGTATCTTCATTATACCAGGATGTTGTTATAAGATTTATTCGAGCTACACTCTCACACAACTACATCAAATGGTTAAAGAACATACGGTTTCCGTGGATGGCGAAATTCTGCCTCCCGAAACGATGATTGTTCAATACTCATTTAACACCTTCAAAGGTGGCCATTATGATGTCAATATTTTTATATATGATATATAATATGTTTATGTTTTACTTATGCTTCTGTATTTTTCATTTGTGTCTTACCTTTACGGCTTCCATTATGGGTATACGCGATATCTTCATTTTAGGAAGTGCGGACTACCGCCCCCTCAAAGTGATGTGATTCGTTAATGCCATACGTGGGACGTATAAGGGATGGATTTAATGTTATTATATCTGATTTTATACTGGAATTATTATATACCTCTATATCATTATTATTTCTTTCCATTAAATTATGAGATAGAAATGAAAGTATCATTCATGCGTACGTACGGCTTACCGTCTCCATGAACGGTGCATTTCATTTCTTATCCCCAAATGTAATGTACTATTAAAAGTACATGTATATAATGGATATATATAATGAATGATACATCTAAATGATGAATATAATTCTGGAATTAAAATATACATACCTCTCATTTAATTTTAATTCCATTAATATGAGAAATAAAATGAAAGTAGTGTTCATGCGTACGTACGGCTTACCGTCTCCATGAACGGTGCATTTCATTTCTTACCTCTAGATGATTATGTAATATTATAAATACATGTATATTCTGGATATATATGATATATATGATATCCAAATCAGGAATTTCATTCTGGATATAAAGAACCTTTGACCACACGAACTACATGTAATTGTAAGAAGTCCACTTTCGACTTAAGAACAAAATATCGGCAAAACAAATATTATTACCTTAAATGATTACATAATATTTATGACATGGTAATAAGTAATATAAAATGAATAATGAACTTGAAAAAGGTTCTTAAGGAAATATAAATTAACTCATGTTTATTATTCCGGAGATTAAATAACGATCGAGTCCAGTCGGACCCGAGGTAAGGGATCCTGCTCCTCTCTTTCTTTTTAAGTACACACTTTTATGTAATTCCATTTAAAGCTAATATTTCTTGTTATTGGGATGATCTTTTATATTACACTTACTGTAATTTTTATGTTCATGTGATGAGAGACCCTATTCTCTCTCATCAATCCATTTTGGAAGTTTTGAGTGGCGCCGTTAGGTTGCCGAACTTTCGTAAGAGATCTAACCCCTCTCTTTCTTTTTAAGTACTCTCCTTTATGTCACTTCTTTTATGATCCTCTTTGTAATGTTGGGGGATGTTCTTTTATATTCCTCTTTCTGTAAATTTTATTTTAATGTGATGAGATACCCTATTTGATCTCATCAATCCACATTCGAATGTTTTATGTGGCGCCGTTAGGCTGCCGAGTTTTCGTAAGGGATTTTTCATCTCACTTTTATTCACGTGAGATTTATGCTACATTTGCCACAAATTCCATTGAGTGGTGTATGTACTGCCCATTATTTTAATCTTTGTATAATATACTTTCGTTTATGAGTATTTACATCAATGATCTATTGTCCTTCTTTCATGGGGTGTATGTTTTGAAAGATACCCAAGTCGGTAAGGGAACCTTTCACCCTCCTCTTTTTTAAAAGACTTCTTTTGTTGGGTATTTTAATTTACATATTTTTATGTTGGGATATGTTCTCATATATCCTTATTGATGTAAATTTTATGTCCAGGTGATGAGATACACTTTTTATCTCTCATCAACTCATTTTGATGTGATGCCGTTAGGCTGTCAAGGGATCTTTTTAACCCAATTTCGATTTCTTTGGGTTCAACATGTAGTCATTGAATATGTCATCCATTGAATATGTGTGAATGACCTTTTATTGTTTTACACTTAATATCCACTTATATTGGGTGTATTTATATTTGTCACACATATTTTTGAGATTGATTTGTCCTTAATTTAAGGATACATTCTTTATAAGGGATTTCATCACATTTGACATTTCTATTGAGGGTTCATTGTTATTATGCACCAATTCACTCTTATATGGTGTATATACTGTCCATTGGAGTATTATATCATGAATCCATTTATTCTCATGGTATTATAAAGTTCTGACTAAATGTTATTCCTCAATTATTGTATTCAAGTGTCTCTAATTTTGGTAAAACCCCTTTAACCAAAATATTGATTTAAATGTTTTAATTATTTGTTCTTATTAATATCCATGTTTTCAAAATGGTTTTAAGGATTTATTTATATGGATATTAATGGTTTAAAATTTTAAGCTTCAAGGTGGTATGGGACACTTTGATTCAAAAATCTCTTTATTAAATGTTTTAAATGGTTTTGGAAATGGTTTCTTTTTATATGGATTCATTATTTCAAAATACTTAAATGTTATATTGTGTTTGAAATGTGGAAATGTTTTGTTTCCTTTATGCATGTTTTATGTGATACGTTTATGTTATGGTTCTTGGGAATTGTTATGAAAATGGGTGGTTCCGTGATAAACTAAGGGAGGGTGATCCCGATATACCTCTCTAATGCATTGGGTAACACGAAGGAGTGAAACGTTAAGGTTTATACGAAGAGATTTAGGGAATATACTGTGATGTGTATTCCAAACGTAACCAAGAGGGTTACTCCCTATGTAAGAATGTTATGAATGCCTCAAGAACCTTTATGTCTTATGATTTCTATGATTTATTCATCGTTTGATGAGGTATGTTAAAGTGCCTTTGTTTTATGGGTAATGTATGATTTCATTCTTATGTATATATGAACTAATGTTTCCTTTCCATATTTTTATAACCCTTACTGAGCTTTTTATGCTCATCCCAAGTTTTTGAAATGTTTTTCACAGGTCAAGGTAAAGGTACATGATGTGATGATAGTGTCAAGGATGTGTCAAGAAAGAATCCGTGTTATATTTTAAATATGTTTCCGTTGATGGGAAGAATAAATACTGTCTTTTATGTAACCACTTTGTTTAAATGTGGAATGTAATGCAAGTTTCATGATCTAATTCTCTAAAACTCTAAACCTGAAAAGATCCTCAATGTGTAATCATGTAATAACTCAAGATTAAGTAAGGTTTAAGGCTAGGTCCTTATAATACCAGACTATATAATAATAACATACATTGAGTCTATTTTTTCTAAAATCATCTCCCCATAGTATATGTATATTTATGTTGTTTTATCTTATCAAAATATATTCAATTGGAGACTCAAAATCCTAATTATCTAACATGGCCAAATTATTTTGGCCTCTTCAAATAAATATAAGGTGGATTTTCATCAGGTACGGTCATTTTTGATTCTTATATCAATGAATTATAAAAAAACATGAACATAAATATATATTTTTATGTAATATTTTTATAAAGTATTCATTCATATACATGTTTCCCATATTTCGTTTTTGTTTTCATTAACAAATGTTCCCCGCATAAATACATGGAACTCTTTACCTATCATATAACGTGAGATAGAAGTGGATTTATATTTGGATTCATAAATCTACATATAAATAGATTAATATTTGTTACTTAATTCACATAACTAATCATATAATGTTGATTTAAAATACATACCAATATCATCTCTAAAAAAGAATTTCGTATTTGTTCTTTGTGATAGGGGTATGTTTGTTTTAATGCACATTCATTATATTCAAAACACATTTTATGTTTCATAAATTAACAATTCTGAATCATGTTGGATAAAATAAATATTTTGAAATAATATATTATCTTTTTAAATGAACCTAAAATGATTTATCATTGTGATGATTGATGAATGTAGTCCATATTCCATTCTTTATAATTTCTCTATATCTAGCTAGTGGGTGGGGATTTATTTTCGCCTCAACATACCTAAGAGTTAACATCCAAATAAGAGTTTAGAATCCTTACGAGGTGTTATAATGTTCATTAAGAGAGGATTCATACAAAAATATTTTAATATTAATGAACTCTTTAATGAATGATAAAAATGAAATAAAAAATTTGATTATATGGTTTATCAGAAAAGATTGGGAATTTTTATTGTAAATCTATCATTATATCTTTTAAAAGGATTACAAGTATTATAGGTTGGACATTGAACCATGAATCAGTATCAATTAGAACATTCATCCGCATTGTGATCACAATATTACTAATGAACATTGAATTTTTGGGGTTAATAGTTTAGAAGCATTGATTCCAACCAACCACAAATTTTATACCATGACTTCTAACCTTGATAAATTCAGTCACCACTATGATGATTTTCAATTATGGTTTTTTTCATCATTATTTTTTATACCCTAATAATTTCATATTTTAATAATCAAATGTATGTTCTTCCCCAAGATTGATAACATTATCACGTGCATAATACATTTTCTTCATGTGTATTAAAAAATTTATTTTTCATGGAATAACTATAATATAATAAACCCCAAGAAAAAAATCCACATTTTCATTCATATTTCATGAAAATGGTTAATATATTGGAAAAATATATAGTACTTCAATAATATAGTACAACTAGACTCCACTTCTTTTATTTAATCTATCCTCAGACGCTTGATAATATTACATCTATTGATGATGGATTGGACTCCCTATTTTAAACTAACCTACTTCCAAATGTTTTTGTTCCAATGTTCCTTGATGAAATACCACCCAAAATGTTATTATTTCATTTTTATGGTTGATATCAATACCCCACATATTTTGGACATCCACCTATGTTTCCTGAAATTCTCAACCCAAAATTCATCACATACCATGTAATGCGGATCAATTTGGATGACTATTCTCAGACTATTTCAAAAAATGTAGAATATATGGGGGAAGAGTCTCACGAAAAAAATCAATATTATATTTTTGGGATATCAGTGGTTCTAGAAAATACCATGAGAAAATCAACTCATCCCTAATGAGATTCACTGACTATAACCATTCTTATAAGTATTTTCCTATCACATGTACCTCAAATATAACAACTATATATCTATTTAGGTTCAAAATTAACCAAAATACGATTTTAATTTTGGATTGAAACTTATTACATTTAAAAAATTATGTAGTGAACATTCAAATACACATAAAATCCACTCGTGGTAATTTACTTCCAGTCACCAACATTATATTTTTTCCATTTCCCATGAAATGTTTTTTTTTTGAAAAGTCATAGAGTAGATACAATATTTTGGTTTTATTACGGTCAAGTGGTTGAGTGATCTTAATAACTGACCATTTCTACAAGATTTTAAGTGAACTTAACATTGAGAGAATGATAAAGACAAGGCTAGAGAGATATTATCATTTTTAGAAGAATAACATCAATAGTGACATTATAACCCTTTTAAATTTATAAATGTTATAGGGGAAAAAAATCAAAAGGTGCATTTAGAATTTTATAAAAAAAATGTAAAACATGATTATTTTCAAGAGGTAACTCATCGCAGTGGTATTCTCACCCAAGTATGATTAAATGTAGAGTTCTTATAGGATCAAATGTAAATGAACTCAAATTAAAATTAATTTTTTTTGATTTTTTGTCAAAATTAATTTATTTATTTTAATAAAATGCATATCACGAAACCAAGAAAATTCATCCATTTTTTATTTTTTATTTTTTATGTAAAGACCAAAAATTCTTTCAATGAAATTTCCCTTATTATGTTTTCTTAATATAATACGAATCATATAAAACCACATATATTACACAATACAATCTTTATTAATGATGAATAAAATAAATAAGAGGTATTACTATAGGTAAAAGAATATATAATCATAAAATATTAATATTCCCTAAGAAATAGTAATACGATCCTTGTGAATAGTAAATCATCCTAATGAATAGCATCCTCAATAATGAATGTATAAATAAAATTTATGAATCACATGAGTGAAATTATTATTTAATCATATCAATGAAAATATAAGTGAATATTTTAAAAATTAATATTTCACTTTTGGTATATTTAGAAGTAAAAAAAATTTAAATACAGTTTTATAAAAAATAAAATTTTTTAATCAAAATTTAATTTTCATTCGATGGATTAAAAAATAATTATTTTGATCTTCTAATTTTAGGATTGTTTTAGGAGATTATAGTAGATTTTTGAATGTGTTATAAAATCAGTTTTATATTTAAATTATTTATTTGTCAAATAAATAATGAGTATATATATAAATTAAATTCCGCATCATTAGAAATTTTTGTTGAGAAAATGGGTTTCAATTTTGAATTATACTTGTCGAAAAATGGTTATGGTGAACTTTTTGGATTTTTGTAAAATATATTTATTTTTGGTGAAAAGTAAAATATAGTAAGTTATGGTATAAATACTTTAGAATCTCTTTACACAATTCCAAGGGAAATTGAGTACGTAAGAATACTTGATTAGAAATATCATTCAATTAATAAAATATTTAATGAAAATAATATAAATTATTTATTATATTGATAAAAATAATAAAAAAATGAATAAAATATTGCCAAATCACCCCTTTCCTCCACTCTCTAGCAAACCCTCACCAAACTTATCATCACTCCTCCAGGCCTTGAATATTGTAAAATATCATCTCAAATCATCTTCCCTAAGTATCTCTCTATATCCATGAGATCTTGGTCTTATCAAAAGGAAGAAAATCCATTTCTAAAAGGAGGTTCTCAAAGAGGTTAATTCAAGAGGTAAATCCCATTCCTTTTTCTTTTAACGTCAATTTCAATTCACAATGTTTTCATATCATCTACCCACATATTTTTAAAATTATCAGTATAAGTCTGGTATACTATATATTATAAAATTATATCATGTCAATTTATTATCATTACGAAAACATCTATATATCTATCACTTTTGTTTTTTAAAATGAAATTATCCTCTAGGAGGTTCTGATTTACAACCTTCATGGAAAACAGACCATCATTATTCAATTTCTCCTTCCGGGATGGCCAGAAAAACATTTTTATGGTTGAAGCAGATTATTATATATTTATTAAGTCACATTTAAGGGTCCTTAACCATTATATATACAAAATTATAGTTTATATGACATAATTGGTTCATAATGATAAAAAAACAACCGTAATAAACTAATTTATTTATGATATTATTTTATCTAATAACACATCCTCATACAAAATAATTAGATTAATTAGATAACAATTTAATCTTTTTTTCATTAGTATCATATAGATTCAATTCATGTGTATTCTATCCTTTCTACGTGATATTCCTTACTCATATAAAAGTATATAGATCATGAAAACCAAGGAAAATGAATGCTCCATAGCTATAAATACGAATCTTATAACTCATAAAAATAGCCATAAATGGAAAATTTAAAATTTTGATAAATAAAATACATATACTAATGGTTATTAGTTAATTAGTTGATTTATTTTATTTTATTTTGTAGGAAATTAAGGTCTAGTGTAGAATACATTCAGACATAAGGTAATGATTTTCTAATTGAATCTCTATTTTCTTTCATGTTACGATTTATTTATATATAAGCCAATGAAATTCATATTTATTATTATTTAATCCTAATATATTATATTTTAATGTTATATATATATATTTACAATTCAGAATCCTTTATTCTTTTTTAAGGAGTTACATGTTTTAAAAGGATCTGTCACAAATTATTCGTGATAAAAAGGTCTGATTCAAGGGAACATATCAAATTATAAAATATTTTCAAGTACACAATAAAATATATTTTAATAAATAATTATTTTTATATTGTTTTTTGGAAAATATACATAAGTTATCTTCTAGTTTTATACAATGGGATTTTCGGAATAATTTCCTTTCTGCAATGGAAAAGACTATTTCTCTCAAGGATTACTCAACGATTATTTAAGAGTATTTCCATCTATTTCATCACTAATTTTAATTATTATGTTTCATTGGTGAAATAATTTTATGATATCATATATGATATATTATCGAATGGTTTATGATAAATTTTAATGTCAATTTGCTATCTTGATACCATCCACCATATTACTCTGAATGGTTAGTGTTTATTTTTACTAATTAAGAATATTTTTTTATATTTAATATGTTTGTTTCAATATGAATGTCTATGTTGAATATTTTTCCCTCTTATCATATGAATAATTTATTGTACTTACTAAATGTTGGTTCGAACTTTTTATAGCTCCTCATGGCTTCAGTGTGTCTCGTGAGACCAACTAGTATGGGTTTTTAACCTTTTATTTATGTTCTATGAACGAGTCCTTGAATGTGTGGGTATGATATCCTGCATTATGTATTACCTCATTATGAAACTATTAATTGATTTTCCATTCGATTATTCAACTAATATAGTATCAAAGGGTATGTTTTATTATTGTATTATTTATTCATATTTAAATCCAATCATATTATGCTCATGTTTACTTAAAATGGAATGTGTAATTTTATTTATTCACCATGCCTTATTACTTAAGATTCCACTCTATTACATACAGTTACAGAGCATACGATATCAACCCTTTATTATGTTTATTTTCCTTAGGATGATAAGATGAATTTTTTTAATTACATGAAAGGATAATCTAGAATTATAAGAGTGTTTTAAAAATGGTTTCTATTATGTATTTGATTTCAATTTATAATGATGATCTTTTTTATGTTTCATGTTTTACAATGATACAAAACTATTCATTCCTTCAGTATATGACTTCCTTTTTTATATTCTAATGTTTTAAAACAAGGCAAAGGCTCTAGGAAACTAGGGTCATGGTATTTATAATTTGTATCAGAGTAAGTTTAGTGCAATCCTTTGAAACTATATTTAGGAAATCTAGATTGGTGTAATAAAACATACGAAAGTATTTGAGTATATGAAGAAAAGAACATACTATAATTATTTTATGGTATAAGTTATGTGGATCATCCTAGGAATTCATCTATGTTTGGAATTGATGTGTGGATTTGGTTGTATAACAGATTTACCTAGGAGTAACAACATTGAGAAGGTGTTATGGGCCTTACTCAGAGTTACATGGTATATGAAAACGGGCCTTATTGGGCACCTTGTTTTAAAATATCTGAGGATATTATTAAGATAATTCTCAATTTTATTATAAAACATTATGAATAATTTAATTGTAATCATTTCACCAATGAATCCATGATTGTGATTATGATTGTAGACATGTATAAGATTTAAATTTATGTTATGTATTTTACTAGTTCAACAATATTGATTATCATCCATAATCTAATTTATTATATTCCTTTATTTAGAAATGGAAACTAGTGGAAGTAATGGAAACAACATGGATGTATGTATCCCATGTAAGGATTTTCCTCATATACAAGATGATGATTATAATTTGTGGGGATGAAATTTGTGCTAAGAAACTTATAATTATACTGTGGTAGAAAATTCAGTTTAATGACATTAACCTTACCCATAAAAAAATCATGATCCACAATGTGGAGGAGAAATGATAGAAAAAATTAATCAACCAAAACCTTCATCATTTAATTGTACTACAAACCCATTCATAACATAGTAGTGGATATGTTCTATAGAAAATATATTTCTGGCATTGGGATGTAATTAAAGGTAGATGGTTGTCATGGTATTGTACTTTCTATCAAGAGACGCCGATCAATGGTTGTCATTGATTCACCAAACAAAGGAGGGGGAATATATTGAGAATATGGAATGGGTGGATTTTAAGGAAATATTCGTATAAAAATCTTTTCCTCAAGAAGAAGGAGAAGATATGGAAAGGCAATTCAGGACACTAATGATTGAAAGATGATTAAAGTGTTGCAATGTACAAAGTCAAATTTACAATGTTAACAAGACATGATATAGACTACAAACATAATCTGAGGAGAAATATTTATTAATTCATTATTGTATTAAAACCATTCATATGAATAACATTGGTCTCTCATAATTACTCATCATATGATGATATGGATTCATGTGCTATGTGGAAAGAAAAATTGTTCTCTAATTTTGAGGACATTAAATGAATGAAAGAGTAGAAGAGGGTTGCTAAAAATATGAAAATAGGAAAAAATAATGTGGATGAAGTGGTGATTTGACATAACACCCTATAATAATTGTTTGGTGAAATACCTTGGTGCTTGACTAAAAGTAATGGGTGTTTGTTACAAGTGTATAAAAAAGGCCGCCAATATCATGTTTGAATGGGAAAAAAATAATCATCCAATTTTAAATTCTATAATTGTAAATAGATGGAAAATTATGCACATTCAATTCCTATTCATCAATGAAAAATAATCCAAATAAGTCCAAGGGAGAAAGGAAAATATTATATGGTAAAAACTGTTGAGGTTGGAGTTCATAATTATGTGGTGGGAGGAATTTTAATCATTTCCTAAAACATACTCAATGCATTATTTTATTATAGATCATTTTATTCATTCATAACATCCATATTTTCCAATACTAATAGAAATTCTCTATTTTATTTAATAAATGATTTTGGTGTCAAATATCCCAAGGAAGTATCATTGCAATATTTATATGCCGATTAGTCCCTATTATAACACATAAAAATACTTTATTTGCTAACTTTATCATCATACCCATGATTTACTTTGATATCTGTCTTGGAATGAATTGTAATTCGATTTACGATTCCCTGATGTTCTTCAAGAAGAAGGATGTCAAAATTTCCAATATTGATGTAGTGTCCCTTAACATTATTGAAGAAACCTCTCCATATTATTATTTTCTAGATCCAACCATTTTAGATATATAGAATTTAATTCTTGGGGAGTAAGAGAATAAAATATATATTGGTGCGGAATTGAATGTTCAAATTTTGGATTTACCTATTTTCAAGAAAACATTGATTTATTTCCATAGGATTTTCTGGGACATCCCTCATAGCAGGAAGTTGAGTTTTCAATTGATTTAATTCCAGGTTCAAGACCTATATCAAATACTCTTTATTGAATAGAAATAGTGGAATTAGTAATATGGAGAAACAACTAGAGTATTTTTTTAATAAAGGTATTATTCTTCATAGTGTTTCTCTATGTGGAGATCATGTTATTTTAATTATTATTAAATATGGATCTATGAGTTTGATCATTTACTATTGGGAGATCAATTATATTATGAAAAAAATAAGTCTTCTATTCCTCGGATAGATGATTTATTTAATCAACTTCACGAAGGATAATATTATTCTAAAATTGAATTTTGATCTAGATATTATCTGTTGTTTGTTAGGAAGGAAGATATTCCAAAGATATAATCTCAAACAATGTATAGGAATTATGAGTTTACAATAATTCCTTTTGTAGTAATGATTTCACCATTTATTTTCATGGTTATAATTAATAGATTTCTCAAGGAAAATAATGCTGAATATTTTGTGGTGTTTATTGATTATATCTTTCTATACTATAAATGATTTGAAGACCAAGATAATAATTTTCACATTATTCTGAAGACACATAGATGAAATGAATTATATGGGTTATATAGAAGGTGTCAATTATGGTATCAAATTGTTTTTTCATGTCAATGTGGTCTTTAAAGATGAAATTATAGTAGATCCGAAAATGAAAATGGCATTCAAGAATGACGTACACCAAGGAACATAACTATGGTATGTAGTTTTATTGGTTTAGAAGGTTATTATAATTATTTCATTAGAACATTTATTAACTAAGTAACCAATTAACCGAGACTACATGTAAAATGGTTATGTTTGTATGGATTAAAGAATAAAAAGAATGTCTTGAATAATTGAATAAATGTTTATTGAATTCTCCAAACACATTTGTACTTTACAAAAATGATCGATATTCTAGTTTTTAGGTATGAATAAATGAAATGACGTGATTTTTTTATTATAAAAAATGATAGAGTAATTGTTTATGAATCAACATAGTTTAAAACCTAAAAATAGAACTATCCAACTAATGATGTTGAGTTATAATATATATGAATTTATCATAAGATATAGAGATATTTCTTCTATACTGAAATATGTGAGATAAATACATATCATGAGAGCATGAAATATATATTCTCATAACAATTAATCAACATTAGGAAAATTGGATTGCTCAAACTACTCAAGGATTATGAATTTTCAATACACTATAACATGAGGAGGGAATATAATGTGGCTGATTCATTAATAAAGATGAATCATTGATTAATAAACAAAATGAGGATTGAAATTGATCCTATGTAAATGGATCTATCTAAGATGGATATTGAAATAATCAAGGGATTTGAATCATCATATGTTTTTAAATTTGTTTCCCTATAATATTCATTTTAATGGAATAAATGTTCTCAGTTTAATAATGATAATATTTAAAATAAAATTAATGTTGTGAATGAAGGGAAGTTGTATGACTTAGTCTATGAGGATTTAATTATGAAATTTGGGAAGACACATTGTGTTCCCACTATAACTAATCTAAAAATGGAATTGTGGGATGATTATCATATCTTGAATCTCTCTATACACCTAAGTAGCACTAATATGTATAGAGATTTTATGGAACATTTATGGTAGGATAACATGAAGAATGAAATTGAGGATTAGGTATCAATATATTTGTAAAGACCCGTAAAATTCAAGGAAAATGTTTTCTTAATTTTATTTGAGATTTTACAAGAACGCAGTTTCTGATGGCACTTGATTCCGAGGCCCAGTGTGCCCGGAATTTCTATCCGAAGTTTAGCTCGGGTACATCCAGTGAACGAATGAGTGGAAATTTCTAACTTTTGAACTGGTGCTCTGAATCGAATTCCGAGGGCACCGATGGATTCACAGCACCAGTAATTTCTTAGGAACACCTTCTCTGGAGTTGTGTTTTCATGAGAGAAGTTGATAAAAATTGAGGATGTTAAAATAAAAATTTAACTACAATTTTTGTTTTACTCTATGTGGTTTAAAGCATGGGGTGGAAGTTGGGGGAAACCACCCAACTTCCATTTGGAGGTTTTGAGGGTAGTGGGGCCCACACAAACCCTACACCTTCACCTTCTCTAACCTTCCATAACCTTTCATTAATTTTGACAACTTGTGTTAATTAATTATGTGGGTTAATTCAAACTTTTGAATTTCAAACCTTAAGTTTTGTTAATAAAATAAGTAAGGGAATTATTTTATTTTTGGTTGGAGGCTTGTTTCTTGAGAGATTTGGGAGAAAAGCTAAGGGAGACATGAGTTTCTTCAACCTCTTCATCAAAGAACACGAAGAACACGAAGAACGCGAAGAGCACCGGATTCCTCGGAGGTCGACGTCTCCTTCCGCGACGCCTCTTCCCGCGACGGTTATCTCCGCGACGAATCCTCACCCAACTTGTTCGACGAGGTATGGGTTATTTTATTTTTTTCCTTATTTATACCTTGACGTTCTTCGTGAATTTATGACCTTTTTCTATCGATTAACGAGAGGGGGCTGGACCACACAAACAAGGCCGACCCTCCTCCATTATTTATGTTGTTGTATCTATTGTGGATTGAAATGGGAATGGCATGGTGTCGTCGCACCACGCGGGATCGTGCGGCAAGGAATGCGCGGTGCCGTCACGCCGTGTCGTGAAATCGAACAAGGATGTGATGCCGTCATTCCGCGTTGGAGAAACCCTAAGACACCATGGCCGGAGTGGGGCTGCGGCGGAGGGGCGCGGCGCCGTCGCGCCGCGCCGGACGAATCAAGGTTGCGGCCGGTTCCGGGTCCCGGCAGAGCAGGGAGACCAGTGGCTGGTTCCGGGCCGCCGGTGTCGGAACAAGGGGGGACTGGCCGTCGCTGGTCTGTGGTAGTAGAAGCCGGCCGGCCAGAGCAGGCCGGCCGGATAATGGAAGGTTGGGGGTCACAAACCCCCGGCGGCCAGCTCAAGCGGCCCCCCATAATGGGGGTCGCGGTTAGAAAAGCCAGGGGGAAGGCGCCCCCCCCCCCCTCAAACGGATCGGCCGTTTGGCTGAGCGCCTGGCCAGGGCACCCAGGCTGGGCCGGGTCGTGCCCATGCGGGCCGGACTCGGACCCGGTTCGGGCCGACCTAGGGGGTATCGGGCCGTGTCGGACCGGGCCCGAACCCCTTAATACTGAATCCCTTCTGGTTGAATTCCCATAACATGTGCTACGGGCCTCCAATCGAAGTACTGTTAGTTGCAACACGATCCTTGGATTGAGATGGTCGTTTCGGTATATCGCACTCAAGGTTTTGAAATTCTTTGGGTTCAGCCGAGTTGGTTCGTACACGAAACCAACCGGGCCCTCGGAGCGGAAACGCTCGTAACTTGAGCTCCGGACGTCTGATTGACGTGCCGTCGACTTTGTTGGATTCCTCTTAGTGAGAAGGATATTTTGGCTTACTCCACCCAAGGTTTGGATGCATGTGGAGAATGGTTGGGTTGGTTTTGACTTAAAAACCAACCGGGCCCCTGGGACGAAAAAGCCAATAATTTCCAGACTGGGCACCCGATTGACACGCCGTCTGTGACGCTGAGTTCCTTTTGACGATACGAAACTTTTGGATACATCAACTTCGGAATTGTGTCAGTTGATGTATCAGCCTCTCGGATCGTGGAGCGGACCCTCCCGAATGAGCTTGCTGTGTGCGGGAACCCTAGAGATGGATGCGTTTGCGACTGTGACGACAACGAAGACTGTTCAGAGATCCTTAGTGGATTCGACGACGACGAATTCAACACTCAGCAATCCTACGTGGATCAGTGCTACCGATCCTGTGTGGGTTCGATCCTGTGTCGGTCAGCGCTCAACGGTTCTATGTGAGCCAGCGCCTACAGATCCTATGTGGGTCCGATCATGTGTGGGTCTTTGCGGGGGTTAGGTACCTATCGATCCTATGTGGGTCTTTACGGGGGTTAGTACCTATCGATCCTTTGTGGGTCCGACGGATTAGATGAATCAGTGGCTACATCTGATCATCTCTATCGTCATACGAAGAAGTATACCTGTGTGAGCTGAATCCTATTTTGCTTTCCTTTGTGGATTGTGTTGTGCTATCCTGTGTGGATTACCTTTTGCTTTCCTATGTGGACTGGGTTGTACTTGGGCTCGGGTGTTTGAGCCGAATGAGAATTGATGACTTGGGTATATGTATGGGCATATACCTAAGCAGTGTCGGATGTTACTTCATGATTTACCTTTGCTTTGTTGTTTATCCTTTTGGGATTCTGGGAGACCTTCGGGGGTCTCGGGGTCCCTACTGAGTAGATTATACTCACCCCTGCATGGGTTATGCCCGCACTATGTTGTGTTGGTTGCAGACGACAGACAGCGCTGAGAAGGTTGAGGCTTGCGGAGTAGGACGGTACCTGGAGGTGGACCACTGGGCAGGACGTACTCGGAGCGGTCGGCTGGACCCGAGGAGCAGTGTAGGCTATCTATACCCACCCTTCAGCTGGGATTTCCAGTAGACAGCTCGACGTTGTAGCTTTACTTTTCAGTTGATGTTTTCCCTTCCATTTATACTTTTCTTTCAGTTTGGTTTTGTATACTAGCCCACTTACTTATCTGCACTTACTGTTGTACTCAGTTTTTACTTAGCGTTTACTCCTACTGCTTGTTTGCTTTGTGGTGTGTGTTTACTTTAAAAAGGCAATGCCTCCCATTTTTATCAGGAAATACGCCTTTATGCTAGACGCCAGCCCCTGGCCTATGGAAGGCGGGCTTGGGATAGCCACGGGATGGGCCCCGAGGACGGGTCGTGGCAAATTGGTATCAGAGGAGTTCAGTTCTACTGCAGATCTTTGGACTCTGATCTTTTTCTATGTGAAACAATAGTGTTACACGTATTGGGTGTGGTTATTAGTCTAGGGAGTCCAGTGTTGGTGCGGTGGCCGACGTATCCATACACCAGAACCCTGACTTCTGATTTCCGACTTAATGCACGAAAACATTGATCGAATGTGTGTTTCAAGTTTTCTTTGTGATTACTTTGTGTCACCTCACCATGTATACTGTTCTGACCATTGTGCACCTGTTTCCTTTTCAGGATGGCCCCACGACGGCAACTAGCTAGGGTTCCGAGAGTTGTGTGTGATGACAGCCTGCCGAGCGACGAGGCCTCGGTACAGGTCCCTTTGACAGCAAAGGCACCTGCGGTACCTCTACCCACCGAGAAACTGATGCTACCAGCACCGGCCGGTAACAATGCACATCGCCTTAGTGCACTGCACAAGTTTCAGCGCCAGCGACCGCCCAGGTTCCGCGGGGAGACGGACCCCCAGGCATCCGAGGACTGGCTGGAGGCAGTGGTGAGAGTTTTCAGGTTAGTGAGGACACCAGCAGACCTCATGGTGATCCTCGCAGCGAGCCTACTGCATGCGGCAGCAGGCAGATGGTGGAGCTTGATGCTCCAAGTACACGATGAGGCATCTCTCCTCTAGACGGACTTTGAGAGCCTCTTCCGCTTGGAGTTATTCCCAGCCACCCTCCATGTGGTGTGCATCCAGGAGCTTCTTAAGCTGTGGAAGGGCAGCTTGAGAGTCGCCCAGTACTCGGTGAGATTTACCGATCACTTGCGCTACTCGACAGACATGGTACCAGACCCATTATTCCGGGCCCGAACCATTGAGCAGGGATTGAGACACAATATCAGGGCATCTTTGATCTCCCTCAGAATTATGACTCAGGCAGGAGTACTGGAGCAATCCCTTTTGATCGAGAGATTTCTTGCTGAGCCTTCTTCAGCAGCGAGACCTACCGCGGGGCGGCACGTAGCAGAGTCTTCTGTAGTAGGTAGTCGACGGATGACTCTTGGGTCCACGCAGAACAGACTCTTAGGAAGACGACCTCAGGACACTGGCTCAGCAGTGCGGGGCACATAGCACGGAGCCAGTCTTTCGAGAGGCAGGCAGTGCTATTCATGCAGCGGGCAGGGCCACATGGCTCGTGACTTCCCGACCCACTGTGCCGAGGAGCAGCAGATGGTTGAGGGGCCACCCAGGCAGAGGTAGAGGTTCGACCATGGAAGTCCGTAGGGAGCAGGTGGATGAGGCAGAGGAGATAACTGAGCATCAGGTAGTGGGAGAGGCTTTGAGGCTCTACCACCACCACCACCAGGAGGTCCACCCCGGCCACAGGGAGCTGGCGGGCAGAGACAGGCACATCTCCAGGCAGTGGAGGCCTACGACCACGGCGCGCCCGATATGATTCGAGGTACTATCTGTGTCTATTACACCCTTGCTGCAGTTCATATAGATACAGGAGCGAGTCATTATTTCATAGCCGTTGCCCTTGATTGGAGCTCGGAGATTCTGACAGAGCCGTTGGCTCGATCCCTACGGCTAGCGACTCCTACGGGAGTAGACGCGACGATTACGCACTGGTGCCGGTAGTGTGAGCTAACTCTATGGGGCGAGTGCTTCTGCTGGGATATTCTTGTAGCGGCTTCAAGGCCTTACAAATTCATCTTGGGCATGGATTGGTTATCTACATTCCTTGCTCATATTGACTATATTAGGCGCAAGGTGCGATGTGTACGCACCGACGGGAGCAGGTTCACCTTCACTGGCCAGAAGGGAGCCTTTGCAGCACAGGATGGACTCTCATAGAAGAGAGGACTGCCCATCACTCATCAGTTGGCTAGCCTCATCCTAGGTGCAGTTGACATGCATAGTCCTGGTTTTCCTGCAGTGGTGGATCAATATGCAGAAATTTTCCCTGACGACGTCCCGGGGCTACCTCCTCACAGAGAGGTATACTTTTATATTGACATGTACCCCGGGATAGCCCCGATATCGACTCTAGCATATCGGATGGACCCTGCTGAGCTTCGAGAGCTACGGGTACAGTTGGAGGACTTGCAGGGCAAGGGATTCATTTGACCCAGTGTTTCACCCTGGGCTTCCCCGATTTTGTTCACCAAGAAGGCGAATGGGAGCTTGTGACTTTGTGTCGACTATCATCACCTGAACCAGGTGACAGTGATGAACAATTATCCACTACCGAGGATTGATGACCTCTTTGATCAGGTCAAGGGAGCATGGTGGTTCTCAAAGATAGACCTCAAGTCAGGCTATCATCAGCTCAGAGTTCGGGATGAGGACGTGCAGAAGACGACCTTCCGGTGTTGGTATAGCCACTATAAGTTCTTGGTTATGCCATTAGGCGTGACCAATTCTCTAGAAGTGTTCATGGCCCTCATGAACATGATATTTCATCCATCCCTCGATCGATTTGTCGTGGTCTTTATCGATGACATTTTTATATACTCGATGACTGAGGAGGAGCACGCCTACCACTTGTGGGTTGTACTAGACACACTTCGAGAGCACCAGCTTTATGGTAAGCTCTTGAAGTGCTAGTTCTGGATACGTGAGGTCCACTTCTTGGGACACTTCATCTCTGAGGTGGGAGTTGCGGTGGATCCTACGAAGATCGAGGCAATATTGTCTTGGGAGCCACCCAGGAGCATGACTGAGGTACGATGTTTCTTGGGACTAGTTGGATACTATAAGAGATTTGTGCCAGACTTCTCCAGAGTTGCAGCACCACTCTCAGCTTTGATGAAGAAGGGGAAACCCTTTGTATGGTCAGATAGATGTCAGTAGAGCTTCCAGAAGCTGAGCCATAGATTGACCAACGCACATATCTTGAGGTTTCCAGAGGAGGGACTAGGGTACGTAGTCTACTGCGATGCATCAGGGACTGGACACGGATGTGTCCTGATGCAGGAGCGGGCAGTGATCGCGTATGGATCACGTCAGCTGAGGCCGCATGAGCAGGACTACGCTACCCATGACATGGAGTTAGCAGCAGTGGTCTTCGCTCTGAAGACATGGCGACACTACCTGATGAGCGAGCGCTTTACAGTCTTTTTTGACCATCAAAGTCTCTGGTACATCTTCTCTTAGAAGGACATGAACCTAAGACAGCGGCGATGGCAAGAGTTCCTCCAGTACTATGACTTTGAGATAGTCTATACTCCTGAAAAGGAGAACGTGGTAGCCGATGCTCTCAGCGAAGGACGGGCATTCAGCTACTGGAGGTGGCGATAGAGCATCTAGCCTCTTTGCAGATATCCTTCATTGATAGAGATGGAGAAGCCTTCCTTCAGTCTCTCATAGTCACACCTCCACTACTGTAGCGGCTCCGAGAGGCACAGCGTGGCGACGCTGACTGTGAGACGCGACATGCACAGATATCCTCAGGACAGGCACCTGATGGTTTCTCCTTTGGAGCAGAGCACAACGTCCTTTTCAGAGGACGTACCTTAGTACCAGTTTCCATATGGGTGGAGGTGTTGAGAGATTTTCACACTTCTCCTTTGACGGTACATCCTGGAGTGGTGAAGATGTACCAGGATCTCAGACGACAACACTGGTGGCCGGGCATGAAGAAGGCTATGGCAGAGTTCGTTTCTCGATTTCTCACCTGCCAGCAGGTGGAGGTAGAGCACTAGGTACCAGAAGGATTGGTACAACCCTTGGAGGTCTCGGAGTAGAAGTGGGACTGGATATCTATGGAAATCGTGACTGGACTTCCGCACACTTCTAGAGTTCATGACTCCATTTGGGTGATTGTCGGTCGACTCACCAAGTCGGCTCACTTCTTACCCAAAAGAGAGCAGGGCTCAGTGGAGATCTTTGGACGCATCTAAGTTCATGAGATTGTATTACTACATGGTGTTCCATCATCTATCGTCTTCGATCGTGCTGCTCATTTTACTTCCCGGCTTTGGAAGGGGTTGCACGAGGCGTTCGGGACGCAGCTACGTCTGAGCACTGCCTTTCACCCTCAAAAAGATGGTCAGATGGAGAGGACCATACATACTCTTGAGTAAATGCTCCGCGCATGTGTCCTTGGAATTAGTCGCAGCTGGGAGGACCACCTACCCTTGGTGGAGTTCGCGTACAACAACAGTTACCACTCCACCATCTGGATGGCACCATACGAGGCGTTGTACGGCCTACCTTGCAGATCTCCTTTGTGTTGGACAGACCCTGGGAGTCAGCACTTGTGGGACCAGAGATGTTCCAGGCCATGACAGAGAAGGTCCAGATCATCCAGGAGTGGATGAGGACAGCTCAGAGCCGGCAGAAGTCTTATTCTGATAGGAGGCGGAGGCCACTGGAGTTTGAGAATGGTGACCGCGTCTTCTTGCGTGTCTCACATCGATGTGGATTATAGATATTTGGCCAAGGCGGAAAGTTGTCTCCATGCTTCATCACACCATTCCAGGTCCTCAGTAGGATTGGCATGGTAGCTTATCGCCAAGCTCTACCACCTCAGTTGCATCGGGTGCACGACGTCTTCCACGTATCTCAGCTGAGGAGATATGTGCATGACTCGTCGCATATCATTGACCATGGGGAGCTAGAAATTAATGATGGGGCGAATTTTATGGAGGTCCCAGTGGAGATCGAGGATCGAATGGAGTGGGTCCTACGTGGATGGTCGATTCCTCTAATGCGCATCAGATGGCAGCACGAGAATCTCTAGGAGATCTCGTGGGAGCGGGAGGCTCAGATGCGTGCTCAGTACCCACATTTGCTTCCCTAGCTTATGATGTATCTTTAAGGGGACGTAAAGCCCTAAGGTGGGATTTATTTAAAGACCCGTAAAAATCAAGGGAAATTTTTTCTTAATTCTCTTTGGGATTTTAAAAGAACGCAGTTTCTGACGGCACTTGATTCCGAGGCCCAGTGTGCCCGGAATTTCAATCCGAAGTTTAGCTCGGGTACATTCAGTGAACAAACGAGCAGAAATTTCAAACATTTGAACCGGTGCTCGGAATCGAATTCCGATGGCACCGATGGATTCGCAGCGCCAGTAATTGCTTAGGAACTCCTTTTCCAGAGTTGTGTTTTCAAGAGAGAAGTTGATAAAAATTGTGGAAGTTAAAATAAAAATTTAACTACAATTTTTATTTCACTCTAAGTGGTTTAAAGCTTGGGGTGGAAGTTTGGGGAAACCACCCAACTTCCATTTGGAGGTTATGAGGGTAGTGGGGACCACTCAAACCCTACCCCTTCACCTTCTCTAACCTTCCATAACCATTCATTAATTTTGACAACTTGTGTTAATTAATTATTTGGGTTAATTCAAGCTTTTGAATTTCAAACCTTAAGTTGTTTTAATAAAATAAGTAAGGGAATTATTTTATTTTGGGTTAGAGGCTTCTTTCTTGAGAGATTTGGGAGAAAAGCTAAGGGAGACTTGATTTTTTTCAACCTCTTCGTTGAAGAACACGAAGAACGCGAAGAACGCGAAGAATGCCAGATTCCTCGGAGGTCGAAGTCTCCTTCCGCGACGTATCCTTCCGCGACGCCTCTTCCCGCAACGGTTATCTCTGCGATGAATCCCCACCAAACTTGTTCGACGAGGTAGGGGTTATTTTATTTTTGTTCGTGATTTCTACCTTTACGTTCTTCTTGAATTTATGACCTTTTTATATCTATTAACGAGAGGGGGTCGGACCTCACAAACACGACCGACCCTCCTCCCTTATCTATGTTGTTGTTTCTAATGTGGATTGAAACGGGAATGGCACAGTGCCGTCGCACCACGTGGGATCGTGCGGCAAGGAATGTGCGGCGCCGTCACGCCGCGCCATGAAATCTAACAAGGATGTGGCGCCGTCGCGCCACGTCGGAGAAACCCGAAGACACCGCGGGTGGAGCAGGGCCGCGGCGGAGGGGCGTGGCGCCGTTGGGCCGCATCGGACGAACCAAGGCTGCGACCGTTTCCGGGCCGTGGCGGAGCAGGGAGACCGACGTCCGGTTCCGGGCCGCCGGCTTCGGAAAAAGGAGGGATCGGCCGTCATCGGTCCGTGGTGGCAGAAGACGGTCGACCAGAGCAGGCCAGCCGGACAAGGGAAGGCCGGGGGTTACAAACCCCCGGCGGCCAGCTCAAGCGGCCCCCTATAATGGGGGTTGCGGTTACAAAATCCAGGGGGCAGGTGCCCCCCCCCCTTCAAACGGCTCAGCCGTTTGGCCGAGCGTCTGGCCAGTGTGCCCAGGCCGGGCCGGGCCACGCCCAAGAGGGCCGGACCCAGACCCGGTTCGGGTCGAATCGGTTCGGGCCGACCCTGGGGGTTTTGGGCCGGGTCAGACCAGGCCCGAACCCCTTAATACCAAATCTCTTCCAGTCGGGCACCCATAACATGTGCTACGGGCCTCCGATCGATGTACAGTCAGTTGAGATGCGATACTTGGATCGAGACGGTCGTTTTGGTATATCACACTCAAGGTTTCAAAATACTTTGGGTTTGGCCGAGTTGGTTCGTACACGAAACCAACCGGGCCCTCGGAGCAGAAACGCTCGTAACTTGAGCTCCAGACGTCCGATTGAAGTGCCGTTGACTTTGTTGGATTCCTCTTAGTGAGACGGATCTTTTGGCTTACTCCGCCCGAGGTTTGGATGCAGGTGGAGTATGTTCGGGTTGGTTTTGACTTAAAAACCAACCGGGACCCAGGGACGAAAAGGCCAATAACTTCCAGACCGGGCATCCGATTGACGCGCTGTCTGTGATGCTGAGTTCATGTTGACGATATGGAACTTTTGGATACATCAACTCCAGACATTGTGTCAATTGATGTATCAGCCTCTCGACTCGTGGAGCGGACCCTCTCGAATGAGCTTGCTGTGTGCGGGAACCCTAGAGCTGGCTGCGTTTGCGACTGTGACGACGACAATGACTGTTCAGAGATCCTCAGTGGATTCGACGGCGACGACTACATCACTCAGTGATCCTACGTGGATCAGTGCTACCGATCCTGTGTGGGTCCAATCCTGTTTCGGTCAGCGCTCAACGGTTCTGTGTGAGCCAGCACCTATAGATCCTGTGTGGGTCCGATCCAGTGTGGGTCTTTGCAGGGGTTAGTTACCTATCGATCCTGTGTGGGTCTTTGCGGGGGTTAGTACCTATCGATCCTTTGTGGGTCCGATGGATTAGATGAATCAGTGGCTACATCTGATCGTCTCTATCGTCATATGAGGAAATATACCTGTGTGAGCTGAATCCTGTTTTTCTTTCCTTTGTGGATTGTGTTGTGCTATCCTGTGTGGATTACATTTTTCTTTCCTGTGTGAACTGGGTTTTACTTGGGCTCGGATGTTGGAGCCGAACGAGAATTGATGACTTGGGTATATGTATGGGCATATACCTAAGCAGTGTCGGATGTTACTTTGTGATTTACCTTTCCATTTTGGTTTATCCTTTGTGGATTCTGGGAGACCTTCAGGGGACTCGGGGTCCCTACTGAGTATCTTATACTCACCCCTGCATGGGCTATGCCCAAACTACGTTATGTTGGTTGCAGACGACGGACAACGCTGAGATGGTTGAGGCTTGCGGAGCAGGACGGTACCTGGAGGTGGACCACTGTGTGGGACATACTTAGAGCGGTCGACTGGACCCAAGGAGTAGTGGAGGCTATCTGTACCCACTCTTCAGATGGGATTTCCAGTGGACAACTCGACATTGCGGCTTTACTTTTCAGTTGCTCTTTTCCCTTCCAATTGTAACTTACTTTCAGTTTGGGTTTTTATACTGGCCCACTTACTTATCTGCACATACCGTTGTACTCAATTTTTTCTTACTGTTTACTCCTACTGTTTTCTTGCTCTGTGGTGTTTGTTTACTTTACAAAGGCAATGACTTCCCTTTTTACCGGGAAATACGCCTTGGTTCTAGTCGCCAATGCCTGGCCTATGGAAGGCGGGCTTGGGGTAGTCAAGACACGGGCCCCGAGGACGGGTCGTGAGAATATTTATTTTGTAAACAGATGAAGGATGAAAGAAAACATCCTAGAAGATTACTAAAATATATTCTGATTAATACATGGTAATGGAATGAAATCACAATGTATTTTGACACTATATTACCAAAATATCCGAAAATGAATGATTCAATATGGGTGATTGTAGATTGATTTACCAAATCTATACATTTCATCGATATAAAGGGGGATGTCCCACTATAGAGACGTTAATAAATATATATCAATGATGATGAAAGAATTCATGGAGCAATTATCTCAATTGTGTCATATCATGATCCATAATTTACAATAAAAATAAGGTGAAGTCTTCAGAAATATTTGGATACTAAGCTTCATTTTAGTGTTGGTTATCACACTCAAAATTACGATAAGTCAAAATGGATGATACATACACTAGAAGACATGTTTATATAATGATAACTTGATTTTTACGGTATGTGGGATCAATATTTACCCTTTTAGAAATTTAAAACAACAATTGTTTCCATTATATTATTAAAATGGAATCTATATGAAGCATTGTAAGGAATGATATGTTGTACACTGACATTATAGGATGCAGTTAGTTAAAGAAATATTGTAAGCCTAGAGATTTTGGAGGAAGCAATAGTGATGGTAAAGACTATTTAAGCACATATCAAATGAGTTAAATATAGGTAAAATATCTATAACTATAATCAATGGAATGATTTTGAATTTCATGTAGGAGATCACATGTTTTTTAAAGTATCTCCCAGGATGGGTGATATATGTTTTTTAATGAAAGGGAAACTGAATCCCAGGTTCATTAATTATTTTCAAATTCCAGAGAGAGTTGTACTTGTGTATTATCATTTGGAGATTCAACCTAAACTTTCTAAAGTACCTAATGTGTTCCACCACTCAATGCTGATAATGTATATGAAAGACCTAGCACATGTACCGACTTCTAAATGTATCAAATTGGATCACGACTTATCCTAATGTAATGTGCCTATCCAGATTCTGGACACTTAGGATTTGGTATGGATTAATATGATGACTCGGCTAGAAATTGTACTTTATAAAATAATAAAATTGAAGAGTTGAGGTGGGAAACTAATGTGTTTGTGATGATGATCTACCCAAATCATTTTTTAGGTTGCATTTTTTCCATTTTGAGGATGAATTTTTTTTATAAGGGGAGAATGTAATGACCCAAACATATATCAATTAAATTTTGAAGAAAAATAATTATTTTATAAATTATGAATCATATAAAACCACATATAGAACAAAATAAACGATTATTAAATGAAGAATAACGAAATAAGAGGTATTTCTTAATGTCATGGAATCAATATTGATGATATAGTTAAATTCCCTTAGAGATGTTAGTATGACCCTTGTGAATAGTAAAAAAATCCTAATAAATATTAACGACACCCATGTATGTATATTTAAAATTTTTGAATCTCATAAGTGAATTTATGATATAATTATTTCATTGTAAATATAAATGAATTTTTTAAAAATTATTATTTAAGTGTCGGTAATTTTAGAAGTCATAAATAATTAATTAAAATATTATAATTAATACATTTATTTAACATAAAATTCATTTTCATAAAATGGAATCAAAATATGATATTTTCTTGTCTTTTGATATTATGAAAATTTTATGTAACAATTTTCAATTTTTTAATAGTTTATGAAGTCATTTTTTATTTTAAAATGTATATTTTTTTACATAAATTGTGATTTTATTTGAAAATTATTTTTCAAATATATCAAAAATTATTATGATAAAATGGATTCCATTTATAATTTAAGCACTTTGAAAAAACTTTATTGTGAATTTTTGGTATTTTTTTAAATAAATTATTTTTTGTGAAGAGTAAAATACGGTAATTTATAGTATAAATAGATTAGAAGATAAATACACTATTAGTTGAGTGATGGATGATGTAATAATCATTGTTTCAAATTAACATGCTATTATTACTATATTTAGTCATAATAATCATTATTTTTTTTTAATGATACAATAATAATAAAATATAGAGTATAATAATTAGAAATCACCCCACTCATCACATATAAAAACAACCCCAAACCCCTATTATCTTCACTCCTCTATACCTTGATGCATTCCAATGTTCTGAAAAAATCCACATCCCTAGTCTCTCACCACATATATATGCTCTTGGTATTATCAAAACACCAAAACCCTTTTCACTATGGAGGTTCTCAAGGAGGTTAATTCAAGAGTTAAACCCTTTTTATTTTTTCTTTTAATTTCATTTTCAATTTAATATTTTTTATTATCTTCTCCTCACATCTTCTATGTATAAAATAATGATAACTCAATTATATTATATATATTGGATGATATCTTGGTTATGGAATATCATTCATCAATCTTCAATTTCTCCCTTTATTATTTCTTTTAAAAATTGAAATCCTCGTCCTAGAGGTGACGATTTACAACATTCATGGAGTATGAACATTCGTTCTTAAATTTTTCCATGAAGGATATACATGAAACCATTTTTATGGATGATCCATTTAAATTTTTGTATTATGTTTTGTGTAATTTTCTAGGACTAGTATACCTAATTATAATTCTTATGACAAAACTGGTTCAGGATGATCAAAATTTAGATGAAATAATGTAAATGATTATCATTAATGTATTATCTAATAACTCATCCTACTACCATAAAACCAAATTATGTATATAACGATTTAATAATATAAATGTTAATTAGTATCATATAAATTCAATTTTGATGAATTATATCATTTCCACATGAACTTCTATACTAATATACAAGTATACTGATCAATAAAAACAAGGAAATGAATGCTCTGGAGAGATAAATTTATATCGTACAACTCATAAAAATGGTCACAAATGAACTTAGGAAAATTTTAAAAAATAAATTTCATATATATATGGTTATTAAGTTATTAATTAAATGATTTAATTAGAATATCCATGAAACTAAAGTAAAGGGATGAATATATTTGGATATAATTAAGCGTTTTCAATGCAAACCACCATTTCATTTGAGGTTACTATTTTTCTCTCTTTACACAAATGAAAATATTATTTATTCTCACTTACACAAAATATACTATTTAATTATTAAATATATATATATATATGTTTAATTTTTATAATCATTGTTTATTTAATGATGAGTTAAATGTTTTGACATGATCTTTCTCAAATTCATCCTGATTAACATGTCCGATTCAAGGGAACGCCATGAATTCATACGTATTTTCAATAGAACTATATAATTAGTTTTATTTTGTAATTATTTATATAAAACCACTCTTTTAATTTTGAAAAAACAACCTATTTCACTTCTGGTTTTATACAATGATTATTCCAAATTAACTCTTCATTTCCAAGTAAAAGAGTGTAACTCTGAAGAATTACTCGATGATTTATAAGAGAATTTTCATCTTTTTCGACACTTATATCAATTTTGATGTTTAATTGGGATAAATATTTTATGATATCATATACCATATTTTATTAAATGGTTTATGATTATTTGATCTGTGGATATTCTATCTTGATATCATTCAATATATTTCATTGAATGGTTCGTGTTTATTTTTACATATTTTGTTAAAGTTATTTATGTTTCATAGGTTAGTTTCAAAATGAATGAATATATTGAATATGTTTCAACCCATTCATATCATGAATTCATTGGATGTATCAGTAGTTCAGTGGGGCCAGCTATAGACTCTCGGTGTATCTGTATGTCTCATGAGATGATCATGCTTCGGTTTTTACCCATTTAGTTATGGTTTTGGCCTGAGGAATTGATGTAATAGTAATGATGTCCCTAATTATGAATAAAATCATAATAAAACATGTAATTTATAGCCCATTTTATCATTCTAATAGTATAATATCAATGGTTATGTGTTATTATGGTATTAATTAATCAGCTTATATTCCTTCTATATTAATTTCACCTTTACTTTTAATGAAATGTGAACTTTAATTTATTCATAAAGAATTATTACGTATGCTTAAAATATATTACAAACCATTATTGTCCATCTGATCTCACACATTTCTTATGATTATTTTTGAGTGGATTTAAAGTTGAATTTTATGAAGTACATTCATAGATAATGTAGATTAATAAAAGTGTATACAAAGAAGTTTATATGATATATTTAATTTCAAGTTGTAATGTTGAACTTATGAATGAATCATGTTTTCTAATAAAACTAAACTATTCATTTCTTCAAGTTATGACTTCCTTACATATATTACAATGTAATAAAATAATGCACTATCTCTGGCCAATTCGGGTCAAGGAATTTACATAATAGGTGTGATTTGTTATCTGAGAAAGATGTAAATGAGGTGGAAAAAAGGATTATTTTGTTGATGAATGAGTTGGAGAGTTATGATTTACTTAATTAAATTCCAATTTAATAAAATAAGGCTCTAAATCTAGACAATTTGGGTCATGGACATTACGTTTAAGTGTGATGTGTTTTCTCATAAATTTGTATATGTGGAGGATGAAAGGATGAAGTAGGGGAATAATGAGTTTGGTGACGCGATATTCAATTCTATGGAAGCATTTTTTAAATATATTAATGAATAAAATACATGAACTAAGTATTTAATTAAAGAATATTGGAACCAATTTTTTTTGGAAAGATATTTTTGAAAGGGAGAGTCCAATACATCATCAAGAGATTGAGGTAAATCAAGCATCTAAGGATGGATAAAAATATTACCGTGACGGTTAATTGTACTATAGTATTGAAGTATTATATCTCTATTCAATATAGAATCAATTTTCCTAAAATATGAATGAAATTTTGGTCATTTATATGCATATTTTATTGTGTGGTATATATATCATAGCAAAATGAATCCTTATTTACAAGGTCTTATTTTTGAAATATGTGGTCCTTTTTTTTGAAATGTTTTTTTATGTTACATGTGAAAATTATGTGTTTTATGCTTCTATGAAATATATTATGATAAAAATATTTTCTTAAAATATAAATGAGTGGTTTTCATATCGATCTTGGGCATGGATAATCATAAAATTAAACCTACCTAGTTACATTACATAACCAGTTTTTTATCATATTGATGGACATCTAGGTGATGTTTCCTTGGGTTGAAATATTTAAGGATGTATTATTTATTATAAGGGAAAGTGTTTCAAATTATAGAAATAAGATACTAGTGGATTTTGTTTCATCAATATTAGGTTCGTTATTATTATATGTTTTTATATTTACCAAGTATTTATCAAACTGTTATTGTTTTCATGAATGTAGTGATTTATATTCATGTGATTATATTGTTTACTATTTTAAATAGATGAAATTTTCACATGAGTTGGTTTTTTAATCCCTTGATCATGGATTTTGTGGTATTTGATATATTTATTATCAATCCCTTGGATGTTGGTTGATGGTTCCGAGGGTTGAGTAACATTTTGATTCAGCTTAGGACGAGTTATGAATAGTTGGATTATATTATGATGTTATGGTTTTGTAAAAGAAATATTTATTTGTATGATTATAAAAAACATAAATTAATGAATGTATATTTTCATAAATTAGTTCCCTTTAATCATATCTCACATCATTCATGAAGATTAATTTATTTATAAAATAATTAGATTGAAATGTGAAATCATATATAATATATTCTATGGATGACGCCACAAATGGAAATTATTCTAATAGAATATGATTTGTGTGTTTTACAATAAAATGTTTTCATTTATAATTGTAAAATAATATAAATTAATATAATATATTTACTTTTTTATAAATATTCAAACATTATATTAACTAATTATAAATGTGTAGGACACGGGAAATTATTTGAAACCATTCATTGATTATGGAAATAAATGGTATCTGATTTAATGATCTCCATAACTAATTGAATTCCATGTTCTCTCATAACTATAATGTTTTGGGGAATATATCTTCCATTAAATGTAACAATATTAAGAACTTTTCAATTAAATATAAACACTTATATTATTCATAATATTTCACATCATTTGATTTTGCAACAAAAAAAATACAATGTTTCAATATTTTGATTTCAATGAAAATTTAAATAGTATGTTACTTATTAAGTTAGAAATATATAAATAATATTGATAATGATAACCAATATAAACAAGAAAATTATAAACATTATTTCCAGGAATTTGAGTATCCCATTCACAATAAAACAATATGATTTTAAACCCACTTTATATATTTCATATCAAATAACATTCCCTATAAAATTAGTCCATGATATTGATAAAATAAATTCATTTTCATGGTTATGTCATACTTTTGGAACAATATAAAAAAATGGAAAACCACACTATCTAACAAGTAACTAAAAAATAATATAATGGAAACATAAAAAAATCACCATCAGTTGCAGCAATGGATGGAGATGGAATTTGCAGTAATCTATTTTGATGATAGAAAGAGATTATAGTGTAGTAGTAGAGTTTTTTATGTATTGGTAAGTGATTTAGAGAGAGAGAGAGAGATATGATATTTAGGTTTCATATTGGTTTAGAATAGCACAAAAAGAAATTTTTGGAACCCAAAAAATCAAATAATCATAGAGGAAAAGTATAAAATAACATACATTAGATGATAGCCTTGATTCATCTGAGGGCACATAGAGGAGTAGTGATGGTAGTAGGGGATACCCCTATTATCCTATGAATTGTGGGTTAAGTATTCATATTTATGATCCTTTTAAGTAAACTTGGGACACTATTATTAGCGCATTCAAAACATCACTTATAATCATCCTTTTATCAGCCAAAAAATGTTAACTGTTGATAAAAAGAATATCTATCAGTACTAGAACATTATCCATGATAAATGATTCATAATTTAAACTGTTTAAATATAAATCTTATAATTTTATAATTTTATAATTTATAATTATTTTAATATATAATTATATCTTTATAAATAAATGAACAATACTTTAAAAGAATAATATATATATATATATATTTATATATATCTATATAATTATATATATAAATATATCTGAAAGGTTGTATTTAAAGGAAGGTTCTCCTATGGGTCTCGGTAGGGTCATGAGTTTATGTCTCACTGAGTATGTTATATAAATTAATTTTTATAAAATAATATTAATTTAAATATATTTTTTTATCAATATATAAATAGATATTAAAAAATAATTATTATATATTTATAACAAATATAAATATATATGTTATAAATATTTATTTACAAATATATTTGTAACATTATTAATAGATATATAATCTTAAATAAACAAATTTTAAAAAAGACTATTATAGAATAATTCGTAATGATTATAGATTAAAAGAATTGAAAAAATTAATAGGTTTTGACAATTAATTATAAATTATAAAAAAAACATTGATATATATATTTAATTAAAGGTGAATACATATTTACAATAAAAAAATGTAGTAAATAAATATATATTTATAAATAATAGAAAATGCTCAAATTTAAATAAAATATAAAATATAATTTTTTTTAATAAATCAATAAATAATACACGAACTATAATAGTATTTTAAATAAATAAAACAATTGATAAATTAAAAACATAATATATAAAATGATTCATTATATAATAAAATTCTAGAACATAGTAAAATTTGAAACAAATTAAAAATAATAATAAGTCTATGTGTATTTATATAATATTTTTTAATTGCAGAAATATATTTTCATGTTAAATGTTTATTATGTTGCATTAATTAAGTATATATATTTATCTATGTGTGTGTCTGTGTGTGTCTGTGTCTATGAAATCAATGTAACACACGATGTTTGATATATATTAAATTGAAAAATCTAACAAAATAAAAAATGAAAAAGACATTTATACATTTGTTATTATCTCATTTTATTCATTTTTTGTATATATTTATATTAGATATATATTATTTATTACTATTTATAATTAATGTATTTATATATTATACTAATTCATTATTATTAATAATTTCTTAAATAATAAATTTTGAAATTAGTTTTTAATTTTTTTAATTTTTAATTTTAATTATTTATTTCAATATATTAATTTGATATATCTATATTAAATATATAATAGTTATTAATATTTATAATATATATATATGTATATTAAATTTATTTATTTTTTGAGAAATTTTCTTAGTTAATAAAATTTTAATATATTATTTATTCACTAATTTTTAATTTAAATTTGTTTAATTTTATCATTTTATTTATTTTACATATCCATATATTTAATACATAATATTTTTTATTTTTTAAAATGTATGTATATGTATATTCTATTAATTAATTTTTAATAATAAATATATTATTATTTAAATTGTTTTTATTAGTTAGTTTGTTTAATTGTATCATTTTATTTCGAACCATTATCAGTGATAATAAAATTGTTGATAATGTGTACCCTTTATGATTGAAAAAAAATTCCGATAAAGGGTATCCTCTATCATGGATTTTGTATATCATTGATAAATTTTTCCCTTTATCATCACATTTTTATAATGCTAATAAATATCGGCTATGTTAAAGGCATGTTTTGTAGTAGTGGGCAAAAACTCCATAAGGGAATATTGAGTATTAAAATGGAATGTACCTGATGCATGAAAAAGATGCGTAGCTACACATAATGTTTAAAACTCCCATAGAAATTCATTGGAATGTTTGAAAACTATGTAAAAAACAATATGGTAGATAAGAATACCTTTCTATGATAGAAAAAAATAGAAAAATTATATTAGAAAAATTATATTAAAACCTATAAATTTATAAATTATTGTATATATTTCATTTATATGTTTTTATAAATTTATTCATATAATCCTATTTGTATGAATTTTAGTCTCAGTATTATCGGATTTTTTTATTTTATATAATTTAGTTAGTGTAATGAAACTGGAGGAACGATTTAAAAAATGTTATAGGAAGTTTGATGATTTCACAAATGATTTTCCAAATATAACGTGGGAATGATATTAAATATTTATAGTCGTACACGAACATATACCTAATTGAATGTATAATAACATGGGTTCTACGCAACTCTCTCTTTCTCTCATGAATGTGAAAGTTGTAGTCAACTATTTTATGTGAAAAATTCCTCCATTCATTAGTTGATATTTTCATCGCCTCATCATAGAAAAATTTATTATTTATAATAAGAAAATATTTTTATTTCCTACAATCCTTAGGATAATTGAATATAATATCTTTTGTATATCATATATAAGGGGATTATAATTGGTGGTGTAAATACATAATGGTCATGAATCCAATAGGGGACTATCATTCTATGAAATTTTTATGATTCAATAATATATTTTTCAATAAATTTTTTTCAGGCACACTCCATCATAAAATATACAGGGAGATGATCAGACTAAACAAAATTATATATGAGATTATTATGGTGTGTGAAGAAAATTTCAAATGACTATCATGATACACTTCAATATTTTTCAGTAACACTTAAATTTCACTAGGTAATATCGATTAATTCTGAGTCTAGGAAAATATATAGAGTGTTGATACTTTGATATATTGGAATATATTTTTTATTTCTCCCTTAAGGACAATATAGAGAATAGTGAAACTCACTGGTGACGTTATAATGATTATAAAAAATCATAAAATGGAATTTTATTTGACAGAAAAAATTAAAACATCCCATTGATGAAATAATCCCTACCAAAAATGGTTCAAAAATATTGGAAGAAGAATCCATTATACTATATCAAGGTAATAGGGATATGATTTAAGTAACTGTTGAAATTTTTTACTTTAATAGTGCTAGTAAAACGGATTTATCGGTGGTATAGAAGAACCTGTAATATAATTGATATAATGATGATAGATTTAACAGTGCTTGTAAGAAGTTTTTTAAAAGGCCCCAATAACTAGTTCTAGAAAGAATAACTAATAAATATGACCTTTATCAGGACTTTATTTAGAGATTTTATATCCCCTGATGATAAATGGTATACTTTTTTTCATCCCACTCCCTTTATATGAGCTCTCACCCCATCCATTTATCAGCACTTCTGTGAAAACTTTTTAAGTTCTTTATATAGTCCAATTTCCTATGCATGCCCCACCACCAGTGAGTTTCATACATGAGACCTGTAGCTAATAACCCTACAAAATTTCAACTCAACTATTTTTTTTACATTTTATGAAATATCTAATAGTGAAATTATTTTTTTATGTGTATATATATATATATATATTATAAATGCATTTATATTTATATATATTTATTAAAATGGTAATTTGTTTTTAGTTACATAAGTTTTATATATCGTGTAATATATTATATATGTTAATACATTTAATTATATTTTTATAAAATTCTATTTTTATTTTTGAATATAATATATATATATATATTGTTACATATTTTATTATAAATAACAATAGATTATGAAAAACTATAAAATTTGATATCCATAATATCAATATGAATGAAATCCCTGGGAAAAAATTTAGTTCTCACTGAATGAGAGAATAAATTCCCTTAATAGATGCTTAAAATCCATTGAATATTAATAAATTGGGATATGTAGGCTAAAAATCTATTTTGGAAGTCATAATGTGCATTTTTTGGCCTCAAAATAGGTGATTGGCAGCTCTGTGAGTCACTGAGTCGTAAAAACAATCATATTATTTTATTTAATATGTGGGATAGCCCAAATGGTGACCCAAATTAGATGATATGGTGGTTTGAAAGGCTGTAAAATGTGAAAAAAGAATAGTATAACAACTATAAACTCTTTTTTCTCCATGACAACGGTGATTGGGATTTCCCTTGTGTTACTTGGGCATATATATAATCACAAACATTGATTTTGTTTCTTTTATTATCTGAATGGATATATTTATTGGATGTTGTAGTCTGTTGAGTTTTATGGAATCAGAGTATGATGACTAAAATCCCATTTCAGAGTCCTTTCATGCACATGTATGGATGAAAAATATCACCTGAGCTCATTGAGCTCATCACTATCCCTCCAAGGTGTACATATCATTGTAGGTTTTGATTTGATAAGTGGTGGAGGATAGATAGACACCTGAATCCAAAATCATGGCCATTTGGAGTTTTAGTGTGATTTCAAACTTTTTTGAATATATAATACATTTTATTCCTTTGATTATCACATGATTTAAATTTCCTGTAGTTTTAGTTTCATCATAATCCTTTATTTGACTCGTTTTTGAGAAAATATGGACCGATGAATCAAAATATATGGTCATTTCTAGGTTTCTTAATATTTTTAGGTGTTTTATGGATTTCTAGATATATTATCGATCTTCCATTGTTTTTTGAGATAATATGGTTTTTATAGATCTATAAGGCATTTTCATTAAATAAATTATATATATTGTGTAAGTTGTTATTCAGACATATTAAGAATAGGTTTAAAATATATATATTATATTTATATCAATATAAATATTTTTATATTTTAATATATAAATATTTTATTTTTATTTAAAAATTGTTTTCTTAAAATATACCATTTATAATTTATTGTAAAAAAATTCTTGATAATGTGGGGGGGGGGTCATTATCAGTTCTTTTTTTACTAGCCATGATAATTCCCCCCACAAATAAGAACATTTTCACTACTGCTCAAGAATGGGGTGCCTTTATCCATGGTTTTTTAGAAGCACTGAAAATTGAGCCCTTTAATTTATCACTATAAAAGACCCCCATTAATAGAGCTAGAAAGTGTGGTTAAAGACCCCCTTTACCGGTTCTTTTTCTAGTGTTGAGAAATGGTTTTTTAGAAATGCTTTTACCATGCACTAGGAATACTCTAACAATGGAGAAATTGATTTTTCTTGTAGTGAGTGTTGAAATGATGGGGTTTAGGCTAATCATTTTTAGGGAGATATAGAACCCCACTAAAGAGAGGGTTGAAGATATGGTTCTTATTAGTACTCATATTTTAGTTATATGCTCAATGATAAATACCATATGCATTATGAAATCTATTTCAATAAGAAATTAGTTTTCAGATACAATCAATAGTAACAACCACCATGACCTACAATGTAGAGAAGGGAACATTTTATCCTAACTACGAAGGTGGATCCAAATAGTGGTGTGGTTATGGGAGAACACATTTTTCATTAAATAATTATGAATATACTATATTATTTTTGTTATGTTTTTTTTTAATTTCTATAATGATTTTTATATGTACTCAAATACCACTTCCAAATAATGTTTTGAGTTCTATTTGAGAATAATTAATATTGTAATTATTAGATACAATGTATATAATTCCTCCCTAGTCAGTGTTTTTGGAATATGGCTCCTAGAATATTTTATAATTCTACCATAAGTAAAATTTTATGCTATATTGTGAATAGATTAATTTTCCTCCTATAAATCAAACATCTTGATTAGAGAGTGGTGTATTACTCATCACATGTGATGTCATTCTCACATTACGTACTTGAAAAAGGAGGATAATGAATCTCCTAGTGAATATTATTCTAAAGCATTGATATTATTACTTTGTGTAGAAGAATATCTACCTCAAATAATGGACATAGTGGAGGGAATAATTCATGAATCGATCCCCATTATAAGGTACTATACTACTTTATTTCTTCATGAGTTGTATGGACTACAACAATTATGAGAGGTTATTTCCTCAATTAAACTTAGATCCATATCCTTTAAAATATCACAGACTCCAAAAAGAATGGATACCATTAACATGGACTATCTAAAGGTGTAGTGACAAGATAATTTAGACAATGTTTTCATATTCGTGAATTTATAAAATTGGGTTTAGATGGTCTATATAGTGAAGATGGAGGATAGGTAAATATGCCTCCAAAATGATTGTTGTGAACCAAAAAAAATCATGATAATGAAAATCTATCATCTTAAATAGATTAATGACTTGGTATATCATGTAAATAGTTCTAATACATCAATATGGTGAAACATCTACTATAATAATAAAAATAAATGGAGTCAAATTAATATATTACCTTAACTTCCTTTTGAGCAAGGTATCGACATTACGAGTACATAGTGATTCTATCCAAACTCACAAATGATTCATAAATATTATTGTAGGTGATTAATTGAGTATTTAGAGATTAAAACAAAAAATTACTGGTTATAGTTATATATGAAATTTAAATATACTCCAAATCGATAGAGGGTCATGTGGATTATTTGAATAATGTGCTAAAGGAATTGCGAACAGATATGATATATGAAATGTAAACTGAATTTATGTTTCTTATAGAGGATGTATCATTCATGGTGTTTGATATCACAAAAAGGGGATGTGCACAAAGAATCATACAAATTACCAAGCTGATCCATTCATATCCCGAAGGGTATCCCCATCTTCACATGTTGGAGATGTGCACAAAGAATCATACAATATAATTATGGGGATGAATTTTCCACAAAAATGGAATGATAAACCTACATAATAGTATGCTCAAAAAACCCAAAGAAGATATAAAAAAAATGTATATGAGCAACCCAAATACCACTTAATCAATATAATCAATGATTTAGGAGATAAAAAAAATGTTCCAATGGACACATCACTCCCATACCAATGGGACCACGAATATCTAGCTCCTCTAATATGAACCTTCCATTTACTCATACTTATTTAGAGAAAACCCAAATATGCCCAAATGAAAATTTATAATGTGAGCTAATAATCATAGTATTGCCTCAAAATATGTACCAGAATAATATTCCTTACTAATAAAAACAATAATGATTTCATTTGTAATAAAAATAGTCATGGAATTACATTTTCATATTTTATATAAAACATACTTTCATTTTAATTTGATAGAAGAAACATTTAAACATGGATTAAATAATTTTTTACATAACATTTTTTATATAATTCAATATTAATGAGAAAAATTTCTATATTAATGTAATATATATGATGGAAATCACAATAAGAACCCCTGTCATCTGTCATATGGTACAATAAATTCTAGTTATAAGATCCTCAAACTACTCAAATAAGTGATGACAGTTAAAAATGAGTTTACACATCCCTGTGGCTATGGATGTATGGGACTCATCAATATCACATCTAGATTAATTATTCAAAAATTGGGTGTTCTAAGAGTTTTCATCATCAATACATTTCAATGAAATTTCCATCATAATGTGTCAATCCTAAAAACCGAAAAACTATCTAGTATTAAATTTTATAATTAAATCAAAAGAAAATAGGAGAAAATTATTTAATTTAAAATAAATAATTACTCATTTTTCAATTTTTGAACATTTCGTTTTAAAATGGAAATCAATTTAATTGTAAAAAAATTGGTTTTTCATTAATTTATTCATTTCTCAATTAAGAATTCATAGGGTTTTAATCTATTTAATTTAAAAAAAAATTCATCAATAAACCTTAAAATAATTTATGAATGTCATTTAATTTCATAACACATCCCAAATTCAAATTCATTTATAACTTGTAATTCTTTTTCTATAATCCATACCATATCAAATTCAATCCCAGATCAAATCAAATTTTTTTTAAATTATTAACAGAAATAAATATAAATAAAATAAAAAAATCCATGATTTTATTTTATGTAAAATTTCAAACCAAACCATATACATTAATCGTGGAATAAAATCACCAAAATAAGGCTTGTAAATGAAAAAATTCTCAAAAGAACTAGGAACACAACATAGAGCATATTTTCAACAAAAAAAAAAGACATTAGATTTTCCAATAAAATATAGTCTATCAAACTTCAAGGATTAAGAGAGAGGGAGTTATAGAGGAGATAAGAATACTGATTACCTAAAGGGGCGTAGAACAACCAATACGATGATCCATCACTGAACAGATTATCTAGAATAGGAATTGGTTTAAAAATTGATAACCAACACCTATGGAAGTATCTGGTTAGATGAGGGAAGGTTATAGGCTAATTGAAATGTAAATCAGTCATCTAACACATTTAGAAATTCTCATAGGAATAATTGTATTGAGTGTAAATCAAGTTCACCTTATGTAAATTATTTTATGTTATATAAGCCAAAAATTCATAAAATTTAATGAAATTCCCATTTATAAACTTTTTGCAGATTGTAAACTATACTCAGTGTGTAACCCTTCAAGAATGGTACCAATTTCAATACATATTTAAACTGATTATTACACAATGTGTAACTCCATTACACAAAGTGTATATCCTCAGTAGACTACAACAACATTAGGTTTAATAATGAAAATTCTAAAAAAAATCCTTAACATCCCCACTACAAGTATCTTCCTAATTCATCATCATCATCAATAAACCAATAAAAAATGAAAATCTAAAAAATGATAAAACATAATTAATAGAATAATAACTAGAAGTTACAACTTCCCTAATATAAACAATTTCACCCAAAAATCATATCAAGAGGCATCTATATCAAAAAGTTGATGTCACTACTCTCACATTAACTCCCCAAACTCCCACACCTCATATGAATTATAAAAATTCTTCCATATCACATGGAAAAAATGTATCATCCTCCCATGATGTTCCTCGATAATATAATCACGAATCCAGACAAGAATCACCAACACATGAAAATAAGGGGCAACATCAAAGTCATATGATATCATTATATGTTATCGGTCTGAAAGATAATTTTTTTATCTATTATACATGGAACACCTTTTGTAACAGTGTAAAATGTTTTTGATGTTCTAAATGATATACCATAATACCCATATAATTAATAACTTTAAAAAGTCCCATATAACATGGAGAAAGACACCCTTTCCCCCAATTCCTATAATTGGAAAAATTAGGAAAAATATTACAAAATATGTTTTCACCAACTAAAAACCAACAGTAAATGATGATAATCAACATATGATTTATACTAGCACTATTACATCAACATTCTCTAACAATTTTACCGAATCATTGATGTAATCTCTAGGAAAAAAATAAAATAATAAAAGGATGTTTCACCACTGGTCAAAAAATAAAACATATATTTACATGGAATTCCATATAAGGCCCCCAAATGAGCCATTATGATGATGGACTGCAAGATTTTTTAATATTAAATCTCATCCCATCCCAAATAGTTTTTACTATATCCAAAAGAAATTGAGGACACATGAACGAAAAATATGAGTAGGAATCTATATAGATCACACTATCTTGATATCAGACTATGGATTTTATTCCATACCGAATGAACGTAATATAATAGTGCTTCTTAGAGGCCAATAAAAAATTGATAGTTAAAACAAGGTTCTCTCTCTAAGACAATAGAATATGTAACTCCTTGAAAATGAAAAATCTCTCTCACATAACAATTTCTCACCTCCATAACCATGGTTTTATATATAATTGGTATAAAGTGAGCTGATTTTTACATCCTATCAATCACAAACCATATTAAATGATTCTTTCTTTAGGTATGTGGATACTAAACCAATACATTCATATAGATCTCATGCCACTTATAAGTCTATACTGGAAGTGGATGAAGAAATCATGATGGATTTTGATTCACATCATGTAATTGTTAGAAAGTCTAGTAGCATGAAATGATGTCAATAATTTCATTACTCAAACATATCCACTATAATTTACTCTTCCTATCATAGATCATAATTTTTTGATCCTAGGTACACTACATAGTATGAATTATTTCAATCCCTCATCATAGACTCTTTAAATGGTAACGTCAAAAAAATGATTCCAAAAACAATGAATACCCTTCATGGAGAATGACCATTCATATATAGTGACCCCACTATAAATGGTGTTTCTAATGCTATTTAATGCATCATATATCTCATTTTATTGAAGAATAATCATTGTAAGTGTGTAGGTCGACTTTTCACTAGTAAAAAAGACCACAACCCCTATTTCCTGAACTTCTATATGTAAAATTCAAAAAATTCCAATCATATTCCACTATTAAATTGATTCTTTCATGGCCTGGGTTAGTAGATTCCAAATAATCACATCATCAATGATATTCCATTTCCCCAAGGTATAGGTGATTCACATATCAATAGATTTCATGTGCTCCAACCAATGCCTCTGGCGATTATTCAATAGTATTTGAGAGAATATAAAACACTCTCTCTTATGGCCAGAGAACAAGGTAAAACATTCTATAAAAATGATATTGTCTCCCGCTCATTATTTCATGCATCATAGTTTTATGTTCAAGGTTATTGGCCATATAATTCTTCTAATGTGGCCTTATATAATGAGAGTTATAGGAATCATCATGATCACCCCATATAGGTATAATGGCCTGAACATAATCATTACACATTCTAATGATATTAGACTAGGATTCCTGCTATCAAACACATAATTTATATTTTTGTCTTAAATTTTTATTGAATTAGGAATAAATTATAAATAATAATACAATATAATATAAGTATGCCCCAATAATATATAACCATTTTTTCACAAATGTAAATGATATTAAAATAAAATTTGTTTTATTTTGATGAAATATCATCACAGATTTGATCTTCACGTTATTTTTGTTTTTACCTATCCTCAAAATCTTGTGGAATGTTTTTTAAAAATATCAGATGTGAACAGAAAAACTGAGAAAGGGACATAAATAATGAAAATTATTAGTCTTGTTATAAAAACGAATACAAATATAATATATTTATATTTATATCTCAATGTTATTTGAGATATATAAATTATTTTCACATGAAAAAACACACACTATTACCTCATGAAAAATCATTAAAATCCATAGAAAAATGACTACAGAATTTGAAAAAATAAAGCATCACATTCACAATACCCATTCTGTACCCTTTAAAATGGAATAACCATATGTAATAACTATAATATAATCAATACCTAATACATTGATGCACTATCTAGGTGCACCTAAAGCTAACATGGCTTAATCTAGTTTAATCTCTGCTGACCCATCATATAAGTTATAACAGGCTCACCTGCAGTTATCTGGCCCCCCACATCAAATAATCTGTAAAATTTTTACCAATAACTATTTGGAACATTACATAATATAAGAATTAACGTTCTGACACAGTTCAATATGGGACATCCATCATATAATAGTCATGTACTAAATTATGATCAAATTGTTTTTATTCTCTCACTTTTGTTCGTAGAATAGTTAAAAAACAATTCACTTCTAGATATAAAAGAACATTTGTTTTAATATAAAACTAATATATGAACATTGGTGAAATATAAAAGAAACCATTTTCCATGAAAATAAAAATGGAATCTTATAATAGAATCATTAATGAATTAACACATCAAGATATGAGAAAAAATATCTCATGTGGTATAGAAAATAATAAATCTTATCTATTTCTGTTAGAAATTTCATCAAGAACATAAATTTGAAAATGAAAAACCATATTTTCAAAACAAATATTAAAATTCACACAAGAGCTAAAATGACATAAAAAGTGAAAAATATGAAAAAATATTGAATTATTTTTTAAAAAATATGGTCCAGGGGGAAAATGATATCTGTTAGGGTTATTTGAAAAAGAATACTTTTTTCAAATAATGTACCTTAAAACTAGTGTATAATTGAGATTATCATTAACCAAATGAATCAAATAAGTAAATAAAATATAAATTTATAAAAAAAAGTTTAAATACAACACAACATATTCAAAAGTGTTATTATAAATAATCTTACCATGATATAAAAAAGGAATTGGAAATTTAGTCAAATGAATAGAAATTGGGTTTTCAATTCTCTTACCACAGTGTAATTAGTTGATTAGTATACCCCCATAAAATTAGTAATTATCAAATGAAACATTGAATACCATAAAGATAATGAGATTTATGATATGTTAAATATAATGCTATTATATTCACCATAAAAAATAAATAAGTGGTGAATAAGGAATATATCACACAATAGTAAAAGTGATATGAGAAAACCGTACACCATTTTCCTTTAATTTTTAATATTTTATATGATATATAGATTTTAAGTAATTTTAATAATTATTACAATACCTATAATCATATTTATAATTCATTATAGGGATATTTTATAACATCTTGACTCCAATTGTTTAATAATTTTATTGATTTTCATTATTTTGGGTGTGTTCATTTCGTGGTATGTTCAATAGTTTATAAATAATATTTTCATGTCAAATTGATGTAAAACACATTAAGATAAATGAAAATTTATTCATGAACATTCATAATCTTAAATGGACCAAAAAAATCATTTTTTCATTACATTAGGATGATTCATTTCATAAAATGTTAACGGTATATGTTTGGTTTCATATTGGGTTCTTTCTGACCATTATTACTGGTTTTATTTTTTTAAAATTATTTCTTTATTATAGTTACTGAACATGAAAAATTTTATAACCAAAAAACTGAAATATAATTTTACCATGATAAATCATTTATGTGCACACTTCACTATGGTAATGGAAAAATAAAAATCATTATATACGGAAATGATTAACCACCAAAATATGGACAATGGATTCTCTTTTTGAATAAGAGGATGTAATAAAATTGATCACTATAATATATTAGATTAACAGTACAAATTTCCAATATATTTATATATGTATTATTTGTATTATTATTTGATGGATTAATGGTATTAGGAGAAAGTAGATGTAGTAAAAAATTAAGAGAGGTGTATTTAAAAAATTACCTATTTAATTTCACTTCCCTGAAGTATCTTTTAAAGGCCTGGGAATGTTAATTTTGATGAGCCCATAAAAAATTGGACATTTTTTAAGTGGGGAGTATATTTTTTGGAAAATATTTTAGTATATTCAAGTATTCATTTATAAAAGGGTTGGTGGGAAGTGGTATTTATAAATTAGGATGAGTGGTTTTAAGTGATTAAATAATGATTATTTTGTATTTGCAGCAAACCACATTTGGATGGTTTTTATTATAGGGAATTTTATTTGTAATTATTATTTGAAATATTGTTTATTATTAATAAAAAAATCAAAAACCCATTTAAATTTTAATTTTTTTAGTTATTTTATGCCTTTTCATTGTAACATTTAGTCATTTCATTTTTTAACATATACTCCATGAAAATTTTTTACCACAGAAAACTTTTTAATCAAAATAATAGAAACAATTTAAATATATATATATTTTACATTATAATTAAAAATATGTAATATAGTTACCAAATTAAATTCGTCAAAATGGGAAATTAAAAATAAATTCCATATACTTAATGATAAAGATGTTGTTGAAGAAGTGTATTTTTTTGAAGAAAATGATTTTAAATTATTTATATGTCTAAAAATAATCATTGTATAAAAATAAATTAATATTTAATAACATGTAATATATAAATATAATTTATATAATTATGTATTATGGATTATGTTAATTAATTAATGTGGATAAAAAATATGAACATTAAAACAATTTTCCAAAAAAATCACATTTTTAAAGAAAAATATAATCCTTTTATAAAATAAAATATAATTTTTAATCAAAAGAATTTATTTGGTGTAAATAAAACAAAATAATACTTATATTAGTTTAAATTAAATTCAAATCATACGGTATATTTTCATATTTTTAATTTATTGAAAATAAATTACATGTTCAAAAAATCAGTTTTTATCTATTTATTGAAAACCCAATACTCTTTGAAAAATCCAAGAATCTAACCCATTATAAAACATCATTATATTATTTAAAAAATAAATTTATTATTATGAAAATAATTTTATAAATTTTCCAAACATTAAATATAATATTCATTTTCTTTCTCAATTTTTGTTATTTTTATTGACATAAATGAAATTTCAAAACATTAGGATGATTATTTATAAATAAATAAAAACTAATTTATAAATTACTATGAAAATTATATATTTAATTATTTAATTAATAATTTTATTACACATTAATTGAATTTCTATTTTATAATTGTTTCATTTCAATAATAATATTCTGTTTTCTTATTTTAAGCATGAAGTTATTTGTCGGGTATGCTATTAAACATATTATTTTTATTTAAAAATATCAGGAAATTACATTATCCTCCATTTAATAAATTAATTGTCTTCATTGTTAATTGGGGATCTAAAACTAGGATTTTGAATTTCGATAATACCTTTGATGAAATCCCAATTTGTAAATAGGATTAATAAAACATCCAATGGAACATTGAGAATGGAATGATTGAAGGACACCTTAGATAACACATAATAGTTTTCTATGTAGGAAAAATTTTTAATATAAGTGAATACATCATACTCAATGACTGATGATGTGTGATATATGAAATAGTCTAGGGAAACTTGACAATCGTATGTTTATGACAGTTTTAAATGTTTTTGATTTCAAGTTAATAAATTTAAATGATTAGTGTTTTGGATACAATCTATTTTTATATAGTTTATGAAATATATTTCTACCTAGAATAAGAACAAAATGAAATTTACCTTCATTAAATTTATAATTTCATCCTCAAGATTTCTCCATAGGATGAGTATTAAAGATGAATTTTCCATACCTGAATTATAAAAATCTTCTTCTACGAATCAAAAAAGCGATAAAAGTATGACTATATATTCCTATTTCTATAGAAATTATCCAAAAAAATTTGTATGCACAACATAATTTAATTCTCCATAAATAATAAACCTTTATATGATAAAAAAATACATTAATTTATGAAATAAAATATTAATACCCATATATCATCATATATAGTTCAAAAAACAATCCTTAATATTTCTAAAAAATATTATAGATGTAATTTGTGTCCCAAAAATTAAAAGGATTTTAACACATAGTATTCTAAGATAAATTTTATATTTATCATAATATAATAAGAATCAATCTTAATTTTTAAATTTTATTTGAAATTTCTCTTTTCAGATAATCATTTTTCTAAATAACCTAAATCAGAATAAATCATATATAATTAATAATTATAATTAATCCATTGTTAAGAAAATAAAATATCAGAGTGTTTTTTTAACTTAATCATTTAAGGATCCCCGCATACTGATATTCTTCTGAAAATATATTAATCACTTTATCCCAAAATATATTTATAATCACATGGTTATCAATAAAATAAAACATATGATCCTAAAATGAACCTAATTTTCTTTGATTTATTATTTTACCAAAAAAATAATAATATCATACTGACCAAGACATCATGTATTCTAGTGGTACGTAAACCCTTATCACCCTTCAGTTGTGGGGTAAATTCCTATGACCTTACTAGATGTGACAGTTTGTCACCCATCCCATGAGTTTTGGTTTTTCTAACACTATATTAATAGTACCATTATAAAATTAAATTGATGTTATAAATATACTATGAAAATGAAAAAAATATATTTTACTTCAATAGTTATATCATATACTTCCTTTTACACCCCACAAAATTTAAAACACATAATTACCTTAAAATAAATTATCAAATACACCTATAAGATACCCAATAACATTAAAATGATTTCACCCTAATATAAAGGCATTTTTTATCAAATAAAATTTTTCATATCATAAAATTATGGATTACAAGTATCTTAAAATTTTCCTATATTTTACATCTTTTTAAAGGAATCGATTACATCAAGAATATATTTCAAAAATTATGTAAATAAAACCTACTATAATAAAATGCGTAGGTATTCCATGAATCATGTAATGTTAGTAATGCACCACTATATCATAAATTTGAAAACACAATACATAAACAATTACTTCTTCATTTTCTTTCTTAATCTATTGACCTTTCTTCATCGATGTATTCCTTAATACATCATTCATACAGTCAATGATGGGAATTGTATCCTTATGATTCATTAATATCATCACCTAAAAGATGCATAATTTGACCGTATGAAAATATTTCTTACGTTATATTTAGTCATTCAGATTTCTTTGATATCACCTTAATCTTCTAAGATGAGGACACACTTATTTAAAGTAAATGGTCATGTCCTTTATGTATTCCACCTTTTTCGAGAGTGCTGGTAAAGTTGACATTTGGATATTAAATAAAAATTATAACATGACTCATAAAATGTTTTCTATTGAAATGAAATGGTGGTTGATATATAAAATAATTTCATAAAGGGTTTTTTGAATACCTAGAGAGCAATAAAAATCATTTGAAAAAACATTGGATATACTAGTGACAACAAAATCCTCTAAAAGTGCTAATAAGGTGGTGAAATATTTATATTTATCATATAATATACAAAATAACATCATTGACACATTAAATGAATTATTACATGTTAAAATATAAAATAATCTTTTTAAAAATTATACACATAGAAACACTATAACACAATATCCTTTAAAAGCATTATAACTAAAATTGATCACCTTTGTGATTATAATTTCCAAGATTATAATTAATCTCCAATAAATAAATCACATTAAAACAAAAAATGGGTTCTGAATACCTTGAATTTATAACCATATGTAAACATTTAAAAACATTATGACATCTATAAATTTAAGATACCCAAAAAAGAAAACATAATAATCAAAAAAGTTGTCTAAACCCTACTGTGGTACTAACTATAAGGATATAGAATTAAGAATTAAATATTCTAGTGATTTAAATATATATATCATAATTTGAAAATTCCAAGTCTATTTCGGTTTGTTCTTTTAGTAAAGTAGGACAAATTTCTACAAAACAAACCCATACATTACTTGTGAATAATAATACATAGTTCCCATTTTTCATGAAAAGAAAACATTTTAAAATATAATATGTTTTCTTTGGATGATATATCTTAAGAAAAATGATCTTTACCTCCTCCTTTTCCAAACACATCCTTAAACTCCTATAAAAAACATTTTCAAAAAATTGGATGACCAAAAAAAGATCATAAATAGTGATAATGAAAAAAAACTATTATGCATATGAAACAAATGAAAACCCATGTAATATTTACCATTAGGTAAATGTTAATTGAGCTAAATAAATATTTTTAGAAGTCATCATAGAATCATTTATAACAAAAAAAACATTAAATCCCATATAAAAAAATAAAACAATTTTTCGAAATATAGAGAATCCCATTTTTAAAAACATTAAAAAACCCCATAAAATTGATTATACATACGGCCTACTACCAATATAGTTATTACAAAATTTATTTTAGGACCATATTTGTTCACCCAAACATATAACTTGTTCACCCTGTGCTATTAGGGCCACCACATCATATAAACTGTAATGGTCTCACCCGACGCTATCTGGTTCACCGCATGGTATAAGATGCAATAGGATCACAATGTATAATCTAGGAAACTACATTTTATAATCTTTAATATAATCTACCTACTCTATATTTTCCACCCTATATTATAAGTTTTAATAAGCTCACCCAGTGATATTGAGGTCACCCCATCATATAATCTATTATAGTGTTTCCCATAGTTATTTGGGTCACCCAATCATTTAAGGTATAATCGGCTGACCTAGTGAAAATAATTCTATCTGATCGTATTATCCTCAAGTACCCTATGAGGAATAAAATTTTTTTACAAATTAAAATTTTCATTATTGAATATTTGAAAAACACAAATAGCTTTGTGATTTAAAAATTTACTTTTTAGTTCGAAGAAAACTAGTAAAATTTATAAAAAGTGAACATTATAATGAAACCATTTTACTAGAAAATAACCATTAATTTATATAATAGATGTTCATAAAATAATATTTTCTTGATTTTAGGAAAATATCCTCTTTTTTATAAGTAACAAAATATAATTTTCAATTTTTTTTTTAAAAAGTCACAAATGAATTCATTTAGTAAATGAAAACATATTCCATTACAGCCATTTTGAAAAAAATAAAACATGAGTTACAATTATAATAAGATATCATTAAATAACGTTAAAAATATTTTTTTAAACAATTTATGAAAACATGTATTTTGGAGATAAATTTAATTGTAATGGAATGTTTAAAAAGAAAATTTGTAAAATAAGGGACACATATATTTCATATAACTGAATTGACTAATAATAAAATTAATTGAATACAGGTATCCACTATCAATACAAATAAAATTATTGTAAATATGGAATAAGATATTCAAATGTCATTTCAAAAATACTATTTTAAATATATAATCAATGATGTTGACATTTAACCCAATGAATAGTAATTGGGTTAAGAATTCACTTACCACATTGTAATCAGTAGAATCCTATGCCCCAAAAAATTAATAAAAATAAAATGAAACATTTTTATGAAGGTAAGGAAATTTATGATATGATATATCAATGGTTAAAACATACCCCACAAAAAATAAATACATCTTAGATGAGACACATATCTCATAGAAGTAAAAATGAGAAAAGAAACAGTTACCTCTTACTTCCAATTAGTTTTTACGTACTTTAGCTTCTTGTATAATGGAATAAATAATTTAACTATTTAAATCCATAAGTTTGATCATATTTATAATTCATTATATGATAATTTTATAAGCACATAATCATATTTATATATATAATCTTTCATGGTTTTCATTGTTTCGGGTGTGTTTGATTCAAGGATTCATGGTCATTTCAGTAGTGTATAATTATAGAATTTAAGGTAAAACGGAATTAAAATAATAAAATTGAAATAAAATTATATGAATTCACATAAATCTGTTAAAATGGACACATATATATATTTTCTATCTTACATGAGGGTGATTATTTTGATAAAATGTTAAGGATAGCTCTTTAGTTTAATTTGGATCTTTTTTTAGAACATCATGTGATTATATAGTTTTATTTACTATTTTGTATATATATTTGTTAAAAAAATAATTTTTTTAAAATATAATAAATATTTCTTCACTAGAATAAATCTTTTCTGACAATCTGTGATGGTAGTAATGGAAAACAAAAATCATTATCCATACATACGATTGAACACATTAATTTGGAAAATGATTTCATTTCATTGAATGAGAGGAAGAAATAAAAGGGATGGATATGAGATATTCAATTGAAAATATAAAATTATACTATATAATATATACTGGTGTGATAATAAATTTATGATATATGTAGGTGAGAAGAAAGTATAATAAGAAATAAAATTAAGTGATGTGGTTTGAGAAAAAATACCTACTAAATATAACCTCTATGATGGATCCCCGAAAGATCGTGGAAATAAAAATTTGGGTGAAATCATAAGCACATTTACATGATGATAGTGGTGAAAAGATGTATTATATAATATTTTATGACCATTATTGATTTTAGGAGAAATGGAGAGGTGAGAAGTGCTATTTATACCTGAGGACGAATGTATTAAAGTGATTAAATAATAATTATTTTATATATAATGCCAACCAAATTTGGAAGATATTTATCAATGATTTATATTTATAGTTAATGTTTTAAATAATGGATGTAGTCATGAAAAACATAAGCCACCCATTTAATGTTTTTTATGTATGCTAATATTTTACCTTTTTACATTACCTCGTTTCATAATTTTACATATATTATGGTAAAACATTTTTTCCCACATTAACACTTTTATGAATTGAAAAACGAAAATTTCACTACTGCCTCATTGGGAATTTTTTATTCCAAATAAGGATTCTATTTTATCAAATTTATTTCATACTTTATGATAAATTAAAATCAAAACCTGTATATGTGAGGAAAAAGCTATTTTTCCAAATAAATATTTCATGAATAAAAAGATAATTTTATATTAACTATATGACAAATTTTTTTTACGAAACTAAATTAGTATTTAATGATATGTAATAAATAAATTTCATTTATTACATTCCAAAATCGGGTTAAATTAAATTATTTGATATGGGTATAAAATATGTAATTCTAAATAGTTTTTACTAAAGTAATATTTTTAATCCCAAAATGAAAATTATTCAAAAGTAAAATGTAAGTTTTCGTTAAAAAATTATTTGGATAAAAATAAAAATAGTACTTATTTAACAAAAAATTAAATTAAATACATAATGGTACTTTTATATTTAATTTTTTTAAAGTAAATGATATTTTAAAAAACACATGTATTTTCATTATTCAATGAAAACCATATATTTTAAAAAAAATCATAAAATTTATCCAAATATTAAAAAAAGATATTATTTGTAAAAAATAATAGTTAATTATGGGAATTAAATTTTCTAAATGATTTAAATATTTAAAATTACATTCTATCAGAAAATTTTAAAAATCATATTTTTCGAAAAAGAATTTTTAAAGAAAAAATAGCATTATTAAAATATAGAGGGATTATTTAAAATGAATTTATTAATACGATAAAAATGAGTATGGACATTATAAATTTTGTATTCTAAATAATAATTTTAATACCTATAAATTTAATGAAAACATTATAATAGTCACACGTCAATAATAAGATTTAATTTTCTTTTTAAGATCAATGTTACATATCAGGTAAAATATATAAAAATTCATTTATTTTAAAAATATCCAAATGTTAAAATTGGAACATAGTCTAAAACCAACCATGATGTATAACATAATGCCATATTCCCATTATTGTCCTTTATAAGATTCAACAATTGGGTATATTTTAAAAGACGTTTCATCTCAACAAAAGTATTATAACAGTTCTCACCAAAAATGAACATTACACACTTCTGAGTGATGGTGCACATCTGATAAGAATAAAAAATCAATAAATAATTTAGAACCCTAATGATAATATCCATATATACCCATGTTTTTGTGAATATCATCTAAATTACTGAGTTTCTCCCATGTTATAAGAGAATTCAACTTCTCAGGATCAATATAAATAACATATTTTGAGGACACATGTCCCATGAAATTCACTTCCCATATCCAAAAATAAAATACTAGTTACATGGAATAATGTCAGAGATTTCTCCATAATTTCAAAAAATCCCTTCAGGGATTAACATGATCCTCCCCATAGTATTAGTGAAACATGTTTTCATCCACAAAGACCCCCACAAACACATCAGGATACTCTGAAAATATTAAGTTAACAAATGCTAATAAGATTATAAGAGAATTGGTTTGAAAAATTGGAAAAATGTACTCATAATTTCCAAACATGCTCTAGAATGTGGTTTTCCTCATTTTATGATCTCTTATTCTCAACTAGGGACAACTATACTGAATATAAATCACAAAAAACCACATCACTACTTTAATATAGTAAAAAAATTATCAATACATGAAAATAGATACTTATTATTTAACATTAAATGATTGATTCTTTAGTAATCACCACTTAGAAAAAGTGAATCACTAAATTTAATTGATAAGATAATAGGGCCATCCCAAAGTGACACAATCAAATGTATAGAGCCTTTATCTAATAGTTTTTCCAGATGAGTACTCAACTATATCATTTTAGAGGGTTATATATGGTGGTAAGGAAAAAACACTGGTTGAGTACAATGAAATAAATCATTATAATAAAATACCTCCATTACTAGGGGAATAATAGTGAATTTAAAAGTAAAATGTTTTTGGGAGATCGATAAAAACTAAAGTGTAGTCATCACTAAAATATTATCATTCTAGAACAATGTTGGATATTAATTTCACTTACACCATGTCAGGATTTAACAGTATTCATCAGGTCCACCTCAGGTTCCATTATCCTAGAATGATATAGCACACACCATCGGGTGATGTAATAGATATCCATCTATGAAAATAATCAATTTTGTTATATTATAAATAAGCCAATCCATAAAAAATGTGACATCAAGAGGTTTCATGCAAATCACCATAAAACTCCATGTCAGATCAATATTTATAAATGATGATACTGAATCTATAAAATGGAGAACCCTCTCTCACATTGTCCCAAGGGGTCTACCAATATCCATCACATATGATAAATATTAAATGTTATGAATTATAATATTCAAAATATGGGAATAAATTAAGTATTGAGATTCTCAAATATTGAAAAAATTAGTAACTAAATATGAAAACTTAGTAGTGGTACCTCTCATAGTGTTTTTAACCGTATATGATCAATATGGATACACTTCCAATATATGATGATGCTTAATTTTGTATGTCTATGTATAAAACCCCTTAAATCATGAACCATTTAATTGTACCATTGTAATTTTTGTGTCAATGAGCTTATACCACTATATGAGAAATATTGGATATAAATCAACATTATTATGTGAATTTAGAATCCATAGGAAGCACATTTAGTGGGAGAATCACTGAAAAACTTTTCTAATTCTGTGGTTTTCCATAATGGAAAGAAGTCAAATTTTTTCCGTTAGTCCCTATAGGAGGTTTATAAGAACTATTCTGTAAAAATACACAATGATAATCATTAATCATTCTATTCCATTTATGAGAACTTATTAAACAACAATTGGGTGAAAATATAACATTCTTTAACACTGGAATTCATACTTGATCAATTATAACAATAAACACCCTATATAGAGTGCCAATATAAGAGGATAACATATTTAAAAAACATTAGAAAAAAATATCATAATTAAGTCCCATATCGATCCATTGAGTATTCAAATTATTGTTTGATTAAATTTCATGTGAAAACTACATATACTTTGAAATGGTATTATAATATTATTTCACAGTGTTGTTATGAAATCCATTGCTTGGACAACATGCACAATAACCAAAAATGGATTCTGGTCCATGGGATGATTCCCTCAATATTATTGTATACCATATTACTCTAGTAACATATCCATACATCTTATTATTGTCATGATAATACACATCATTAGTAAAAACATTGATGACAATGAAATATTACTCAGATCGATAACTAAAACAAGATAAATTTCAAAATTAATACTGAAAGATAAGAAAAAAAGATTCAGATTTACACCTATCCAAATATAATAAAGGAAAAAGGGAAATATTATTCTTCATGATGCCTTACCAAACATCCGACAATTGATCAAGGATCATTATGTTGATAGATTTCTATGAAATTTATTGTAATTACCTTAGATGTACTTACCAGATCTCTTACTTTTGAACTGACTTTATGGAATTATGCTAAACATACATATTTGATAACACTTTTTAGGAACTATACTGGATACCCCATATACTTGAAAACTGATTCAACGAGGAAAAATCATAAAGTGTGTCTATGATCACCATGGTATTTCAACTATAACATAGAATAATATAATATAATAGTGGAAATAATTTTCTACAAAATAATGGATGATTAATACACTTTTCATAATTCTAAAAATATATAGAAAGATAATATTCAAAAACCCAAATTGGTGTATCAAAAACCCATATAGTACATCATCAATGTACTCAATTATTTAAAACATAAATGAAATTTCCAAATTGAAATGTTAATACAAGCCCGATGTGATCAAAAACATTCACCTCCTCCATGCGGTGTTCTTCCATTTCTCAGATATAGTTGGATAAAGTCTACAAATACCAAATGGAAAAGGTAGGGAGTTAAATAAAAATTCCCATTCTATATCAACAAGTATTCATTAATTATAAATAATTAAGTGTTTTAATTTTAATCAAAAGAATCTGGGTATTAAATTTAAAAATTTAATATCAAACAATATTTCATTTCAGTTTTACAGAGAAAACAATTAAACATGGAATAAATAAACTTTTTATAAAAAAAGTTTACACAATTAAATTCAAATTAGTAAAACTATTTTAGATAAATGAAATATATATCAAGGAAATCACTAATAGAATCATTGTAATTTATCCTATTTTATGAAAGCATCATGTTACGGGATCCTCAAACCTCTCAAATAAGTGATCATAGATACACATGGGAACCCATGTTTAACATATCATGTTTTTAAAAGGAAATTTTATGTTAGATTTTATACATGATAGCCCAAATTGAGGTTAAATGAACAATTAAATATTGTTATTTAAATTTGATGGTCAAAAAATATATTTTTTAGTGTGTTAATAAAACCAACTATATTATACAGGAACACATTTATGAAATGTTTTTTATGCATAAGATAAGAAGAAATACAGTTTTATGATTAAAACTTCATTTTTCAAAAAATAATTTTCCAATATCTTAATGGTTGAATTGTTTTAAAATAAAATTTTGAATAACATATTTTTTTATGAAAAAATTATCTTCTTATTTGAATGGGGAATATAATCACCTTCCTCTGTCAATTTTGTGTTTTTTTGTTATGTTTCGTTTTTTTGAAGAATAGTGACAAAAAATAAATTTTATTTGAATACTGACATTTCATATAAATAATATATACTGAAAAATTATATTTCAAAATTTTTACGATATAATTAGATAAATTATATATTAGATAATACAATTTATTTCATTAGAATAAATATATTCTTGAATGTGGATACAAAAAATGTTTGAATTTTTGAACCTTTTCACTATAAAAAACCATCTTTCTCTCAACATTTTATTAGATTAATTATAAACTAAATTTATACAATTAGTTTTTTTAATTAATAAAAATCAATTATATATTGAGAATTATAATTTTTCACAATCCATTTGTTTATTTTATTGAAAATACACTTTGAGGGAATGTGGGAACCTACAAAACCATTCCTCTAGTAGCAAGTCGAACCCTCCCAATACACCCATAAAAAAGTTCAAATTTCGAAAAATAAAATAGAACCATACATCATTCAATTACCATCACATCATCCTAATTCAAAATTAATAAAAAAAACCTACATCAAAGAAAAACTAGATACCGCCACCGAAGTCACAATTTGTAAAATTGAATGCCAAACAACATCAACACCATCATCATGACACAGTCATTATCAAATAAAGATTCACAATATGATACTGAACCATTAGATTGATGTCTCCACCATAGACCCCAACATCACAGAGATCACTGGTGTTGTCACTACAGAGCACCACCTGCATCACCATTGAGAGACACCATCAGATACAGTCATCATCGTAGGAGAAGCCACCATCGCTCCCACAAAGAATAGAAATAGTTCATCTACATCGTAGAAAAATTCATTGAGACAACAATGATATATAATGCATAAGAATATAGAAGGATTCTTAGGCAGGACACCCTAAATCACCAGTCATCTCATCACCCAACCAACAAAATGTTGGTGATGTTCGCCACTAGAACCCACATACACAGTTAAGAACTGACCAAAAAACTAGTGAACTGCCTAAGGAACCCATAACCGTAGTCTTCAACATCATGCCACTAATGACCAATAATAAAAATTGATACAACACAAACATAAAACAGGGGGAAAACCATGGGTTGAACCATTAAAATCATACAAATAAAGAATGAACCCAACGTTGGTAAAAATAGAACATGGTCGAAATGAGAATGAAACACAAAAATGTACAAATGAAAAGAACCACTAGGAGGGGATGAAACCCTAGACATATACCAAGGGATAAATCCATAAATGAAGAAGAATATTTAATCTAAGAGGACCCTTGACTACAAACCCACTATCCCAAATCCTCGGTGTGCCCATCGCTTCAGAACTGACCTAGAGAGGAGCAGTGGGAGTCGAGGCCAGTGCATAGTATTGTTGTTGGAAAAGGCCATCACTGAGCTAAGAAAGGTGAAACATGGATAGTTGAAAATATCCATCTAGATAGAGAGAGAAGTGGACCTGGATAGAATGAAACCTTAAAATGAGTGGATAGAAGAGGGAACTAAGGGAATCAATGTGGAATTTCCAATTCCGTCTGGGAGAAACACTAAGCAGAGGAAGATGGTTAGTCATGCAGAGATGTATAGACTGGACTCGAAGAGTGAGGCCCCATTATTTTTAGAATAATAATCTACTAATTTACTAAATACATCCTGTTTAATTTTTTAACTAAATGAATAGTAAACATAATATTTTTAATACCATGGTTGAGGGAAAAAATAATATTATAAACTATAAAAACTAATGTAGAACTTTCCCCATTATATTTGATTTATGCGTTTCATCCAAAATCATTAATGGATATGTTATGTGACCAATTATAGATTTTTAATGATATTATAACATTTTTAATATTTTAATAATAGAAGATACAATCTTGTCCTACATTTGTAACAGTGAAAATATTTTTAATATGGGGTTATCTAGGAGGTATATTCACCTAAACATTATTTTTAAAAATATATAATATCAATATTGATCATGTTATTTTATTTTTATTTTATAGGGAATAAATAAGGACCTTAATGTATTTCAAAAGAGATATTCAATATTTGTTTAATGAATGGAAATATTATAATAAATATAGGTCATGATAATAATGAATTAGAATTTTTTTAGATTACAAATAAAAGTTATGTAAGTATTAAAAAATCTATTTTCAAATATAGATTTTTGTTAGGATATTTATAATCCTAAAATTAATAAATTGTGTCAAATTGATATTAATGGTATATTGAAATAAATAATTTTTCCATAAATGATATAAAATTAAATAAATATAAACATATTACAGTAGATATGGATGAGTTTCAAAATTATAATAAAATATTCATTTATGGGAATTGTTGTATTTCATGGAATCTGAAGCAGCATTAAAATTATAAAAACCACATATCACCACGGTAAGAGTAATAGAGGTTAAGAATGGTCAAATATAAAAGATATTGATTAAAAATGTGTAAAATAATGTCTAATTTTCATTGGATTAATTTTTTGACACATAATCATCCAATATTTTAAATAAATCACTTTGAATCTATATTTTAAATAAAATTCAATTATATTAATTTAGTGTTTTGATTAATTCTAAGACGGTCCCTATTCTCTCAAATAACAGGGAACCACTTATTTAGATTTATTAACACATAGGAAAATACCTTAATCAGACTTGTGCTGTCCAAATCATTTCCCTGAATACCATTGAACATTCTATAGCAATTATTTTAGTCATAAAACCATCCAATGAAGTCTTAATGTGTTGTGAAAAAGAGAATTTCAGCAAAAATTTGTCTTTTTAATCAAGAGTTTCTGTATTGATTATTATTCCACTAACGTAATGTATAATTTAACAATGTTAAAAGAATAAATACAGTTTCCTCAATATAATTATATTTTAAATTGGTAATATAATTCCCATAAACCATATCCCCTTTCATCAAATGGGAAAATAAGTTATCATTCTTGTGTACAATGAACATCTACATCATGAACCAATTAAATTAATTTTCCATCACTGTAATTCATGAAATGTAATAGTTATGGAATTAATGATTATATATGATACTCATGAAATATTTTTCATTATTATAGTATAAGAGATAATTTACATTCATTCTATTCCATGAAAGGAAAAATGATAATGTCATTCGTGCGGACGTTTGAACTATCACTTGCATGAAGAAATGTAATTTGGTTTCCATCACTGTTTAATAGACATAATATCATTATACCACCAAAGATTTCCTTGATAAACCTCTACCACATTCCTACCTCTATATAATAAGTGGTGGTGACCAGCACCGAAGGTATATCTATCACTTGGAGACATTTTCCTACATATCTGAATGCACACCCAAAACCTTTTCAATGAAAAATTGAATTGGGAGTAAAAGTAAATGAAACTAAAAGCTATCAGATGAACCAAGGATGAAAACGCCCTATAATATACAATATTATCATACTGTAAATTGAGAAATAATGGAGATATTTTACACCCATGAAAAAATATTTCCTAACATGAAAAACTATAAATGAAAACTACTAAGAGAGTCGAAATCTTCAACACCATGATACAACCACTACATGGTATCTAAAATAAAATATACTTCTAAGATGATATAAATTCACTGATTAAATTTCAAAAATCTATATAATATATGATATGTGTTGGAAAATCCCATGTAGGGGTGAGTGTATACCTACCCAATAGGACACCATAATTCTGATGGGGGAGAAATAAGAGATCAAACAAGTATAGAAAGACAGTGGATTCATGATATACTAAAAGATAATATCATAGCCTAGTAAAAGAGAACACTAAACATTGTCCAAACAATTGGGGATCAAAATGGTGATAATATAAGCAAAATGTTGAGTATTCTCTACTAATTATATGATACTAGACTCATCCATCCATGAGCTGTTCAAAATAAAAATCATGTGGAATACCCCGTGAATCCTCACCTATCATTAAACCTGAGTGAATAAAATAAAGGGGAATAGATATTGAATAATTATATATATATATATATATTATAAATCAAAATTAATCCAAATGAGAGAGAAAATGGATCTCTATATCATCTCTTAGTCTAAGATGAAGAGAAACCAATAGTTTCAAAATCCATCAACGATGCCCTCTATCTTATGTGTCATCATCGAGGTAACCATACAAGTAATTTCATGCATTGTCAATATCAAAAAAATAGTAGGGAAATGATCCCTTTATAGAGTACCGGTGACCTGGTACAAATGGATGGAACCATTATGATATTCTTCGGAGGAACCAGTGGCTATCTCTATAAGAATCTACTTCCCGGTAGTCGCCATGGACTCCAGTTCTCAACTATATTTGAGGGTCAAATCAGTAGTTGTAGATGACACCACTTTCTAGCTATATTATAGTCTCCTATCTGTAGTCATTTAGGAATCCACTAACCAACTATAATATCGATTCGACTCAGTAGTACTCATGAACTATCCCAGGTACCCAAGTAAACCAATAATAGAGCCAATCAAGACATATCCGGAAGGACATTACTGATCCCCGTGTATTGGCCACAAGATCTTGGAATCATAAAACATGCAATTAGAAGTGAATTTTTCAAAAAAACATAGTGGAAGAAAAAGATGAAATATAATATGCATAACAAAGGAATATCCAATCAGATCTATTTTACAAAATTCAATAAGGAATAGAATCCCAAACAATATAACCCAATAACCAAAATATAGGTAAAACACCCATAGTCCATTGGGACACAAATCACCATGACTAATGTTCAATAGCTGGATCATCCTCCAAGAGATCCTATCCTTTTATTTGAACATGGAAGGAGATAATCTACAAACAGTAAATGTCACAAGTAGTGCGTGAGATAATAAATACTATATTGTCTCAGTAACAATTCAATATTAGTTTCCAAATATATATTGACCAATAGAATGCATTACATTTTAACTATAAACATGTTTCGTATTTTTAATAATATTTGAACAAATCACACTGCATAGTTCATATAATGGAATTTACATTATGTACATTATTAATAAATTAAGTAATATCTATAAAACAATGGATTAAATAATATAATTTATATAATTTTGAAAAGGTCATGTAAAATAGTTTAGCAATAATGTCATATAGATATATCTCAAATATAAACTAGAATAAATATGAAGATCTGCAAATAGGTATGAATGTTCTAGGCTATGGGACTCCACAACTTTGTAAGTGATCATGGTAATAGTTTTTCACATTCATCCTCTAAAAACTGATTAGAGTGGTCTTTTAACCCTTACCTAATGGATGTGACCTTCCATAAGTATTTTTTTATAATTTTATAGTAATAGTATAGTGTTTCGCAATAACTCACAACAAAACTAAGGCATTCATGTGATCTTACACAATCAATGATTGGAATTTCAATTTAATACGTTTTAAAATAAAATAAAATCACATTCTCCAAATTTCAAATGTCAATTTTCCATTTAAAACATAAATAGGATTTAATCCAAACATGTTTATTTAACAAGATAAAACTGATGGGTTTCTATCAAGATATTTTAATACATTATCACATGTTTGAAATCCATTCCAATCAAATTACATAAATTTTACAATTCTTTTCCACAATTAAACACATAAATTTAATTCAAATCATTTTTATAAATCCAAATTTAAAATTTATCAATTTAGATTGGCCAATTTCTTTAAGCACACCCCAATTGAAATGAATTAGGGGGTTTCTGGTTTTTCTTTCTAAAACCAATTCCTAATATCCCTATTCACTGTAATTAGGTTTTATCATATCAATTGAAATCGTGTTGGAGAAATTGATTTCAAATAAACCATTGAAATAAATCATATAATTTAGTATTAATAATTTCATTTCACATGGAATAGAACCACCTTCCTTTTCCAAAAAATTCAATAGAAGCATGCACACTCCTCAATGAGAAATAAGGTTTAGAACACCTTGAAACATAACCTAGAAATGTTATCCAACACAATAAGGAATGAATCCATCAATTTTTGGATGATCCATTGAATTCCCTAAGGAGGATAAAGATAGAAAATATAAGAATGAGAGAGAACACTTACCATAGAATCCCACCATAATATAAATGAAAATTTAATGTCGAACAGATGGATCCTGAAGGGATAGAATTCTTCAGGATCACCTAGGGTAGGCTCTAGGTGGAGGGAGATAAAACTGGAGGTGAGAAAAAAAACTAAACTAGATTAACTACCTATTTAAAAAATATATTCAAGGTATTAAATGACAAGTAATACCATTACACGATGTGAAATAGTTAATTTTAGTAACCACTTAAAAACATGATGCCTTTATGTAAACATAGAATCATCATATTACAAGCTTATATTTAATTATTTTATGATATATAATTCCTCTTCATAATTTTTAAGCTTCACATATTGAAACATTTCCTGGATGGAAAAATGAAATAATTACATGATATATAACATGGTCGTGTATCATGAAATGCACTGGAAACCTTCAAAAACCTAGTTAAAGATGAATTTCCAGCATTCCTGTGACTTCACCACCAAAAGTATCCTCCAAATTCCTTTACAATCCTTTCTTATTTACAATAATGAAAAATCATTATAATTTTAATGATATACATATTTTATTTGAAATGGGATAATACAACCTCCCCAACATAAGAACATTGTTTCTCCATAAAGCATAGGAAGAAGCTTATATGCCAAAAAGATGATTCAACATCCCTCTAACTAGATCCTCATGTTCAAACATCTAATTATTATTATAAACATGCTAGCATAGCGCACGAACAAAAGGTATCATTCACCAAATGAGTAACTTGGTCTTAGAATCAATGAACCTAATTAGCCATTCAGTCAATGAAAAATGATGTTTAATCTCAGGATCACTCCAACAATAAAACGTGATATGGATCAAAGTGATACTTTATAATATATGATACATGGAAAATATTATGTATTGACATAAACTATAGTGGTAGTTCTAAATGATATGCAACATTCCCCACCTTCTCAGTGACATTGAAAGGTCCAAAAAAATGAAGATAAAGGTTCCCTTTCCTCCCAAGAAATCGATGACCCAACCGGGATGAACCCTTCAAGAACACACGGTAACAAATGTTAAATTTACGAGGCCTAGAATGACGAGAATCATTAGAATTATATCAGATCTATTTCGTAAAATTATCTGATGGATTAGCTGAACCATTGATGTCATCTAATACACCCAAATTAATTCAACCATGGAAATTTCCCCAATATCTGACCAAAAAATAGTGATTAACAAGGATATCTATAAAAATTCTCAAAAGGATCCATTCTGATCATGGACTAATAACTATTATTATAATAAATCTCAACTATCCCAAACTAATCATCTGTAGCTCCACTAAAGTGTATAACACATGTGAGAAGCATATCCTCAAGAATCATTATAACTCAATCTGTCTAGCCATTTGACTGCGGATGCTCGGTCGTGCTCCTGAAGACCAGCGATTCTAGTGCCTCTTGAAGGACTCTCCATATGTGATAAGTAAATCAAGTATCCCATCAGAAAATATAGAATATGGAACACCATGAAGACATATAATCTATTTCATATAAATATTTCCCAACTCATCACCTTTGGTTGGATCTCTAATGGGGATGAAGTGAGCTAAATTGGTTAGTCAGTAGATCACAACACATATTTCATTATTCTTTACCTGTGTGTGAGGAAAACCAACCCTCATTGTACATTGAAATATCAACCCAATTACATGAAGGTACTGTATGTGGGTGCAGTAAATCCAAAGTATTCTGATGCTCGACCATTACCTGATATCATGTATAACAATGGGAATTAAATTCAGCAATTTCTCTCTTTTACATGGCCACCAGAATTGTCTCTGCATGTCATAAAAAATCTTATAGGTTCTTATATGTACATACCACTATGAATTATGAAAATCCGCAAATAAAACACTTGTATTTTCTAACAAAACAACAAAGGGATCCAGATATCATAGTACCCCCTCATTAGAGAACCACCACTGGGAAACTATCTACCCAACATAAAGAGAGTGTATAACGATATAAAATTCATCCTTATTCACTTGATACCAAAGAATAATCTCAAGAATATTGTATTTTGACTAAACATAGGCTAATGAAACATCATCACATTTCTCCTAAACTCCAATATGTAACTGTGCAAAGAGAACTGTCAAATTATATTCTTATGATGATTCATTTACTTCATAGGTTAGATATTTCCCACATATTTAATATTCAATGGTATTCCCTATCCTCGTGGTATATGTGACTTCAATAAAGAATGATTTTAAGAACTCTAACCAATGCCTTATAAACATTTTCATTTCTTTTTTAGAGAATATAAAACTCAATATTTGTGGTCAGGAAACATGGTGAACCATTCTCTAAAAAGGAATTTACACCAAATCTTATGTGTCTACATCACAACTACATGTTCAAGGTCATGGGTAGGATAATTAATTTACTATGTATTAAGATGATGATAGTTATAATCTACTACATTATGACCATGCTTATGAATGCACACCAATCATAAACCCGATGAGTCCAAAAAGAGAACATATCTCTATTCGGCTTCTGGATGAGTCAATAATCATGTAGGAGTCAAAAGAAAATTTAGTTTAACAAATGCATTTTGACAGTTATCATTCCATAAAATATTCACACCCTTCCAAGTTAGATATGAAATTGGAGAATCCAACTTCAACAAGTACTTCACAAACCAACAGTAATATCTATCTAGGTCTAAGAAGATTTGAATATCAATGAAATTAAGTGGTTTATCCAATGTAAAAATAGCCTTATCCTTCTAAGAATCAACTGATATACCATATTTGGACTCCATGATTCCAAATAATTTCATTTCTCGAAGCCTAAAATCTCATTTGGAAATTTTAGACGAAAGTGATTGATCACATAGAAAACATTGAACTATTCTCTAATGATTCACATGATCCCCCTAGGATGTGGAGTAAATCAGAATGTCATCAAAAAATATCACAACCAAAGTTTCATGATACTCATGGAAAATATTGTTCCATAATTCCATGAGGGTTAAAAGATCATTTTTTAGACTAAAGGGAATAATAGGGTACTAATAATGGTCATACCTTCTCTGAAGAAAAGTTTTTAAAAAGTCATATTCCTTTATCATCAACTGATGGTAACCGCATCGAAAGAAAATATTTGAAAACCACTTCTCTACTTTCCAATGTTCACAAAAATCATCATTCCATGGAAATGAATATTTCTTCAACACCATAACTAGATTTATCATTATTTAATCAATATATTAGTGAGGAGATCCATTAGTCTTCATTGCTAAGAGATCTCGCACAACCAGAGGTGACACAACTAGGTATATAAATCCTTTCTCAAGAAGATCATGCAACTATGAATTAATTTTTTCTTGTTCAGTTAGTTTCATTTGTTAATATATAATTAAAACTAATTTAGTATGGGCATCATGTAAATGGAAAACTCAACATCCCATACTAGTGGAAAAATGGAGAAATTTGAAGGAAAAACATCAAGAAACCCGATGATGATTAGAAGGATATAACAAATCAAATATTCCCATGATAGATTCAAAGAAATCACAGATATCACATTAAAAAATTCTAGAGAAAATGGTCAATCATTTATCGACATTGGGACCTGTTCTCCATGAAAGATAATTGAGACACCACCGGGTGTAGTAATGTATACCCATCAAATATAATAATCAATCCATGAATGATTTTAAATGTTCCAATCCATTCCAAATATGACATCTTGAGTTTTCATGTTGAATAATATAAAACCTCATGCTACCTCGACATCTTATAGATAGAGGACACATGGATGACTACACAGGGCCTTCCCTCTCCTTATTCAAAGGGGTGTAGCAATAACCGCTAAACAAGATAAAATATCAATAAAATGATTTAGCTGATTAATAATATAAGTTTAAATAAATGATTGAGATTCACCAGAATAAAATAGATAAATCACTGAGGGTGAAGCTATAGTGATGGTCCCACTCAATTTTGATAGACCCTTGTCTGCTTCCTATAGAGACACTTACAAAGTGCGATAATTTTTAATTCTAGATTCATGGGGCTAGATCCATTTTATAAATGAATAATCTGAATTCCCCACAGTTTTTAGAGTACATGATGATCATGTTACACTACTCAGATAAGGAAATTTAGGGAAGATCATTTGTATGTTCCTTGAACATTCACATGAGTCACAATTATTGGGTGCCTCTGTGAAAACCATCTTATAAGGTCTGGTCTTACCACACTGGTCAAAAATCAAAGGACTTCCTCCTCGAACTGTAGGATGTATGGAATAACCCTCCTGTCAAGAACTAATTTTAGAATAATCATTCATATATTTTCCCTTCATGGAATTAACGTTGGAACTTGAAGAAAATAAAATCCTAATAATACTGACTTTATATCCATATCCATCTCAATCCTAATCACGCTATCTAGTACATCATCATAAGTGGGTAACGACAACATGTAGGCCTGAGAATGGATATCTAATCCATGTCCTAACTCAAATCCTAGAACTATAAATTTCACGTTAGATATAATCTATGGTGAAAACTCCACCAACTCAGCAAAGTGATTTGAATACTCGGTCATAGTTCTATAGACATTCACACAACTGAAAAAATCCATAGCCTTAGTCAATACTATAGACTCTGGATTGAAATAATTGGTCGAATGAACCATGAAGTATTTCCATGATATTCCCTCATATTTCATTTCAATCTCCACTGTGTCCCACCATCTAATACTTGGTCCCTCCAATACAAAGGTGGACCACTTCACCTTGATCTCATCTAATGTCTCAAAGATCTCAAACTAACACTCTATCTGGACCAACTATTCATCCTACATTTGGGGATTTGTGGATCCATAGAAAACTGCGGGCTTGTGGTGAAGTATCTCTTGAGAGTTATTTTTTATAACATTCTGGGTACCCATGCGGGTTCATGATAGTAGTTATCAAGCACTAAATTACCCATCACTATTAGAGGATCATGTGAGTAGCCCTTGAGGACTAAAATGCACAACAATACTAAAGGGGTAACATTATAGTGGTGGAGAACCCCACTACCTTTCTCTACTAGAGGGTCAAGGTAGTAGTTGTTATGTACTACACTATATAGATCTACTAGATGGTCAAATCCATTGTCTTCAATAATATAACATCCCAACTCTACTATATGAAAAAAATGATATTTTTCGAGGACTCTACATCCCAGATCTAATACAGGGTAAACTCTATTGTCTCTGGTGGTCCTTGTTAATCGCATCCATTGTCGAGATTCTCCTGACCAAGTGGTATTCTATGACTATTTCACATCATATCTCGAAACCAAAAACCAAGTAGACCATAGTGTTTTACATGGATTAATATCCATGATATAATATATATGGGAAAAAATATGAGTTCAATCAATGGAGATAAAGAGCATTGATTTTTTAAAAATATAACCAAGGGGTACATTATATGTGGGTGTATACACATGATGTGGGTCTCCCCTTCCCCTCTCTTAATTGTGTCTATGACTAGTAATCATATCCCAAACTACATAGTACAACATGCACTGTAGGTGGACTATAGGGTGTGTCCATTCCATCTAGGACTTAGCTGTGTCATTTTGGTTGGGTCTATGTAATATCATCCAGTGTCTATGTACATTATTACATGGTTTTTTCTTAACATTGTGTTCTGCCAACTTGTTTTGGCCATCCTCATGTACTCTAGTACATGGTTGTGTTCCTAGCTATGCACTCCAATCCGTAGTCATTCCTGTGTGGTCCATCACATGGTTCAATTACCATTGAATGAGGTATAAGGAGTGTAAGAGTGGTAAATGGCATCCCATCCTTATGATTTATGAAAATCCAAGTCCTCCCTTTTAAGGGGATACATGTTGTGTGTTTATCCTTGAATATGGCGTATAGTTAAGGTTTCCTATAGATATTCATATCCCATTTACATTAATCAAATATTTCCATATAACCCCGATTTTAAGCCTATCTATATAAATAATTTGTTGACCTTTAGTAGACCAATGGATTCCATCTCTATTGTGGCAAAAAACGAACATCTTGAAGCCTCTTTCTCGACAAATCATATCATGAATGCCTAGAAATCATTATTCCATGGAAATTTTTCCCTTGAAGATAAAATCCTTTTCTTTCCTATCACTAATATCATATCTATATTCACATCATTAATCAAAGACATATTCATCAATTTTTAGTGACTCTAGGTATATGATCAGGCTTGGTACTTCCAAATAATATTACACATGGACCACATGGTCATACCATTTACAAATGAAACCAACATTTGGGAGACAAGGATAAGAAAAAATATTTTATTGAACTTTACCATGCATTCTGGGAAAAGGATCATGAATGTATTCATAGTGTAAGATAACATTTAATATCAAAATTAAAAAAGTATGTAGGCTAACAAAAGGAAAAAAGTGTAACAGATCCCATAACATGGATCAATTAGCTAAATATATTTAATGAATTTGGCATAAATCAACAGTTTATGAGCCCTACATGAATAATGGATCATTCATTGATAAAAAACATTATTTTTGATGATTTAAGGACTTTATTATGTTCGCGACATCCCCATATACTCTGAACTATTATTTCATTAATTTTTGAGGTGTTTTTTTAATAATGGTGGAAGGAGAAGCTCTGAAATCCTCCATGTGTTTATATAAAAAAGCATATAGGTTTCTCCATGGAAGTATTCTTATAGGTTTTCCATTATGTCAAAATGGATTATTTAAAATTTTTAATAATTAATTATTCAACTGAACGTAATGCCAGTGGATGAGGAGTCTTAACACCCTAGTCATCCCATTATATATCACTCTATTTATAAGAAAATGGTTTCCAATTGAACCATTTTCTTAAAATTAAGATTAAACATTCTCCTTAAGAGTTATCTTGTCTTATTTATGAATATACACACATGAAATATTAAATATTAAATATTTTTATAAAAAAATTAATTCATGGAACACTTAACATCATATTCACAAACTATTAAGGTTCCTATAACAATAAATATATACAAATTTATTTTAAATTCTTATAAGGGAAAAACTATGTGTCTATATCACTATACACATTAATAGTTTATTCCCAAAAAAGAAAATATAAGCTAGATATTTGGGATTCTAATCCAACATATGGCTATCTAACTCCCAGGAACATTTTTGAACATTTATGCATTACCACATAATATGGACCAAATGGATGGCCCATCCCCATAGGTTCCTATTCAATCAATCCTCAATCGCCAATAAGTGATCTATAAAGGTGGATCCATCCTTGATTTCCATCTTAACCCAGTCGATAACATGTGATTGTTAATGAACATATCATCTCAACTGCAACCCAGGGATGAATTCATTCAAACACTCCATATTAGGTGGGTTTGAGAGGTATTAATCAATCTCACCAACACTATTAATTATCTTGAATGGAACATAGAATATAAGGGATACCTTTCCTCTCTGGCCCAGCCTCTACGTTATTCATCATCAGGAGTCTCTCATAAAACTGTGGCCTCTCTACTCAAAATACAATGTCTTGGTATGATGATATAAATATGATTTATGTCTTCTCTGTTCCTTCATGAACTTCACATGGATTACTTGGACCTCATTAATCGTCACATGCACCATCCCTTGACGCACATGATATGTATGATGGATTTTTGTCTACTACCTGGGTGACATGACGGGACTCTCAAACATGTCCTCAAAAGGTATAATGTCAATGGTAGACAAAAATCTATTCTTTCATGCCTACTCTACCATTGTAAATTGATTCTTACATCTTTATAAGGATTCATATATGCAAGACCTCAAAATATCCTCTGATACATGGATTTTGCACTCGGTATGCCCATCATTCTTAAGCTCAATGGAAGTTTTCATCCTCACTTGGGTCATAATTACCTAATGAATGTATCTAAAAAATCGGACGTAAACCAACCAATACAATTATAGGTAATCATCAAGGGAACCCAATGAAGGAAAATGATCTCCATACGAACAACATCCTAAAAATATCTACTTAACTCTACACTCTAATAGAATGGAAGAGTGCTTAATTTTTGTGAAACTCCACTATCTACTCGATAAAATCATGGCCCTTAATTATTAACTGATTGTCTATAAAAAAATACATGAATATTTCATCCCACATCCACTATGGGATCTCAAGGGGCTGCAATTAACATTCCAAAACATGGTGATCGACCTATGCTTGCTCACAATTGAGGCCACTAGAGATGATATCAGCTGTAATTCATCTCATGTCGGACTACCACAACTACACCTAAAGTTAAATGTACATATTCCCCAATTCATGATGTATAATTTGGGAAGAAGGGCAGAACATTAAAATCCCCTCTTCCTGAGTCATTAATGGAACCACCATTCATCCCTAAACAAAGATGGTGTTATTCCTCACTTGGAAATTTCAATATGGTGAGTCCCATATGAATATTTTGTCTTGAAATACCTCACGAGAAATGTATTATAGCATGTAATACCTCACTTAATCATGAATAAGAGTGACTAACATCGACTGATGAAAAAAGTTAACCTTCTGTTCCACCAAGGTCAAATGTATGGAGGAAAAATTCTCTGTATCATTGTACACTATATGAGCTTACAAAAACATTCTAAAGTAATATGCTAACAATTTTCCCTTTCTTGGTTTATATTCTATATCAAATTAAAAGTCTTGTAAAAAATCTAACCAACATCAATGTCTCATGTTCATGTCTCTATATTTGAATATATAACTAAGACAATAATGGTCTGAGTAAAGCACAATGTGCTCCCCTTGAAGGTAGTACCTTCTCATTATTTTTGGAGAATATTATATTTTCCATCTCTAGGTCATGAGTCACATAGTTTTGATTATGGGGTCTCAACTACCTCAACCCATATTCAATAAATTCCAATCATTAAATCAACATGAAATTGGGACCAGCTCTCGAGGAATCTCAATACACTACGTACTCCACACCCTCTTTGGGTAGTCTCAATATATGTTCACTCATCACCCTCATCCTCTAATCCTAAAATTCCATATAGAATATATCATTCCATATAAATAAATTCCCATTATATTTTAGGTAATCCAAAGGGGGAATAGATTTGGGTAAGTCCCCCAAAAACATCATGTTCTTAAAACCATATTTCCATTCCATGAGTTCAATCATTATCATAATGGTAAATCTTGTCCCATTAGGATGATGTCCTCAGAATATTATGTGGTGATAGTTAATCAGGACATAGACGACGAACATCCAATCGAAACTGAATTTCATGTCATAGTGATCATTGATGGTGACCAAACGGACCTACATAGTACTCCCATCACCAAGTGATATCTTAATCTATATGTAGATAAATGATACTGAAGAAGTGTTTCCCAGATGATACTCAAAATTATGTTTTCATGCAAGTTACACTACTAAGGGTTCCTGATCTCCCACATATGTATATATATTTATTAATCTATGGAACCTATTTCTACTAATAAAAAATAAATATCAAAAAAATAAACTATCATACCTTTAATTTAGACAAGAATTCTAGTTTCTTAAGTCTCCAAAGCATTCATATGTATGTGGCCTCAACCGGCATCTCTATAATCCTATCATGGGACACCTGGTGTTGGTGGTGGAAGTATCTCATAGAGAAATATAGAAATAATATATCATCAGACTCCTCTTCCATCTTTGTTTTCTACGGGAACGCCTTTTCATAATCTAGGATATCCATGATCATGGAACTGCATTTACTATGGTTGTCCATCAACTACATGGACACGCTCCTCTGCATGTCTAGGTATATAGTCACATTATTTGTGACCTTGATTTTCAGAACCATAGAACTTATCCACTATGGTATACCATGTTTTTTCTATGCAATACCTCAAAAACATATCTTCATGCCAGATCTTGATAGCGAAAGGACTTCATATTCTATGATCCTGTAAAATAGAACCTTCTGTCAATTGTAGACGAATCAATAATTTGATTCCTTTTACCAGCTCCAACTATCAGGTGTCCATGAAATATAATTATTTATATCACTAGTTCCCACTCCATCAAGCTTGAAAACATGGGGATGAAATCAGGGACCACATTGGCCTAGATCTCTATGTGGAGTCCCAAATAAAATATTAGTGATTGGAAGTATACATCACAGATCATGTCAAAAGATTACCTGGTATGGTCTGTGAACATCATTGGGAACTTATCCACCATATTCCCTCCCTAATAAATCTCTTTCAATATCTGATTTTGAACTAATCAAAGGCATGATGGGTAGTACTTCTCGAGGATCAAGTGCTCGAATTTTTCCCATGAGAGTATATAGTCATCGTCTATCTGTATAACTAGGCTCCACTTGTGCCCACCTATTCTATGGAAAATTATTGCTTCTAGTGAAATCACATGATCTTTTGGGGTCTGAATATTCTTTGGATATGAAAGACCAACTCTATCCAATCCTCTACTGGTTGAGGACAATGATCACCATGGAACCATTATGGCCTCTAGCACTGGAACTCGTGGAGCATTATATGACTATATTCATCCTCAACATTCTATGGTGGTATGTCCTCTGACCTAATAAGTGGATGTTTTATTATCTTCCATCCTAGAGGAAAAAGGTTTTGGGATGGACCTTGAAATGCGGTCCCATCAATAATCAAATCATCATCACAATCCGGAACCAGTATCCAAGCTGTCCGTTGTTTGGGAGGTGTCCGGAAGTTTATGAAGGCATACCATGGTCAAATGAGAACATATATATATACATATATATAAAATAGTTAGTTTAACCAATAATTATAGTAAATGACTCAATCCAGTATGATTCATTTACAGTTGACACCTACAACTAATTTCGTGGTATGCCAAGACGACAATAAGATAGACAAGGTATTGGGGAATGGATACAACTATTGCTTGTACCCTCACCAGATTCAATGCCTTAGGATCCACACATAAGGATCATTGAAAATATTTTCCTAATCCCATCCAAATCCTCATAAGAGGAGTATTCCGAACAACAGTTAAATGAATGAACCACCTCTAACACCATCTTGTCACATCTTGAGCTAAGATGGACCTCAAACCACAACTAACCAAATCCTATATCTATAAGCCATGGGGTGGAGACCATCGCCAATGAAGTTACAAGCATGGGGAGAACATTTCATAAATACCTATATATATAAACGCGTCCATAATAACCAAAAAGATATTATGGATAATAATTTGATGAAACTGAAAGCTAAGGGAAGAAACATGCATGAGAAACCCTTGGACTGTATAAGAATAAGATAGATTAGACTGAAACATAAAGAGGAAAATACAATCCCAACTAGAAATATTTTTTATTCTCAGAAAACTAGTAATGTAAACTGCTAAGAGATTCTAGATCCTAAATCCCATGATGTGGCCACCACCAGCGGTTCAGAGTACCAGATATCCCTAATATCCATTGATGTTTTTTTCGAACTATCTTCCATCAACATAAGGCATAACATGTGTGGTAAAATTCCATAATGTATTAGTATATACATAGTAGGCTTCCCTAAAATATTAAGGGGATGTTATAAGAGATACACTAGGATTCAAAATAAAGTGGATGAATGATAGAGTCAAATAGAACATCTCAACCTAATCCATGATAAAAAGTAACCTCGTCAAAAAAGGACCTCAAATGGGTATGAAAATGTACTAATGATTGAGTCATAAATAACTATAGTAGGAGAGTATACTCATTCAACCATGAGAATCTAAACTCAGAAAGCACGTGTCATATCTCTAATGTATTCACCAATCATGGAAGGTGAGTATCCTTATTCAATGGGAATGTATATAGAATAATTTTCTATAAATGCTTATTCAAAAGAAACAATAAAGATAGTGAAATTGGATCTCTATAACTCAACTCAACCCAAGATAAGGAGTAGATAAACATTCTAAATATACACCAAAGATTCCCAGCATATCACTCGATTTCCCCGATGTAACAGTCCATGTTTTGTTTTTCGGCATCCTGATTCCGCATAGTCGAGGGGCCACAATAACTTAGTAGAGGACTAATGATCTTTTATAATAAGATGAATCAACTCTGATAGCCAATACAGGACCTGCTTCCCATATTTAATAGAGTTTAATTCTCAGTATTCATAACTGTCTCCCCATACCTTCTCAAATAGAGGGTGAAATTATTAGTCATCAATGACTATACTTCCCAAATATTTTGGATAGTAAACTCTGAAGTCGTTGATGAGTAAAAACCAATATATACTAAAGGTTCAACTTAGTATACATCGATTAATCCATTTACCACCTCTCCTGGAGGGTCAAAACGGTTTTCATAAAGGAAACCACTACATAGATATACTAGATGGTCATCCCAGTAGTCATCAAGGACATCACTGTTCGTCTCTATTGGAGGGTCAAATTGGATGTTGTTGAGGAATCCACTACTATGTTTTATTGGAGGTTCAAATCAATAGTCATTGATGACTCCACTTATAATCTCTATTGGTTGTCGAATCGGTAGTCTCTAGTGATCCGTTATAATTACTATCTTCAATGAGAATAAACTTACCATGTACAATTCTCCTATAATATTGCATCATATAATGAAAGACAGAACCATGGGCATTGTCATGTTGTACATAGAAAAAATATGTATAGGCTAGCTGAGGTATATAATTTCTATTAAAATAATGAAGACATATAGATTTTATGATTTTGGAAGAAAAGATGGGGTATATGTTGTGTGAAGGGATATAGGATATATAGGAGGATACTCACATGACATGTGGTCCTTCTTCACATTATTGCCATGTCCATGGCCAGTACATGAAACCCAACCCATGTAGTTGTACATTCCATGCATGTGGACTAAATGGAAGTTGTAAACTAAATAGAAGTTTCCAATTTCCATATCATCATGTATATTTACATTCATACCATGTATGTTTACTTTAGTAAAGGGTATGTTGATTCACATGTGGTGTCACCAGTGTGGTCATGTTGTGTCCATGTAATTTGGTACATTGTCATGTTCCTGACTGTATACTCTAAAATAGTGTCCTTATTGTGTGTTTCATCACAAGGATTGTCCATTGGAGGAGGAGGTATATGTTTTATAGGAGGGATACACATAATTATATCATAATCATTATCCAAAACACTATCCACCACACTTATGGGGATTTAAATAATTTTTTCATCCTTTTAAACTACAAGTAGTTATGTTTTTTTCATGATAATTTAATCAAATTTCTTTTGCTCAAATATAGTATCTCCCCTTCGATTATGGTCATATATATAACAAATATTCACGTATCTATCATTATATATATTATTTTTTTCATTTTCAGGTTGGAAACTCAAGATCATGAAACCTAGTTTGTATCACATCACACCACGAACGCTTGATCTCTTTTTAGATAATCTAGTCTTCAACCATAAAAAAAATCTTTTTTTACTTTCACATATCCTATATATAAGCTTATTTTGTCTATCTAATCCTATTTCATAAATCTATCATGATTTTTTGGGTTTCAATCAGGCATAGTATCACAAAAAAAATGTCAACTTGGGTCCACATGGCCCTTCAAGTGACGCACGCGAAGAAACATTCAATGAAAAAAACCATAAAAAATATTAAATTTATCGTTAACAAGAGTTCATTGAAATGATAAAGAATTAGTATCAGTTTTAATAAAACACTTAATAACCAAATTATTCTGGTACAAAGGTTCACGCTTATCCCACAAATGACGCAGATTCAAGAACATGCATCAATTAGATAAATCTAATTAAAAAAATTAGAATTAGTCAAAAATTGATGAGACAAACCTAGATATTTGATCGTTCATCATCTATGAACATGATACAAAATTATAGAATGATCTCATTATTTTTTATGTATCCTAATATTCTCTGATCTAACATTTCGTTTTAGTATATATAAAAAAATGATGTTTGTATTATATTATTATCATTATCAAAAGGTGAAATTATATTATCCTTATTTATATAAAGATGGTTGAAAAAATAATTTACTAATGTGTACATACATCTTAATGTATCATTGATTCTAACGTTGTTAATTTTTGTATCCATATTTAATGATTGTATTTAAATGTATAATTTATGTCTAAAAAGGATAATTAAGAAAAATAAATATTAATCAAGGATGATGGAATAATGAAATATTTGAAAATTGACATCATAAAAAATTCATTTTTAGTCATGTACTAAATATCACCAAAACACCCAATGTGAACTAAAATAATTAAGTAATTGTAATAAAATTATAATAAATTATTTTAATGGAATGATATACCTGATAAGTGTTCAAAATAAATTAAATAATTCACACATATTAATTATTCATGATGATAAATTACATGTGTGACAAATAAGACTCAAGGTAAGTAACTTTTTAACTAAAACCTCACTTTAAATGGTTCAAATATTTATTTTCAAGAATTTTCCCTTCCATGTACATGTAATCAAAAAATATTTTTTGGATTATATTTATATTTACCATAATACTTTAAAATTTTATTTTTTAATTTAATTCATGAAACACATCATGATTTTATAGTTTTAACATTTTTAGAAATATATATTTCATCAATTCCTTATGTTATAGAGAACAACGAGCCTAAACAAATGATTAAATATAATTATTCAACTATGAAAGTTTTCACCTATCTATTGGATAAGTGGGAATGAATTAGATTATCTAAATTATGAAAATATGGTATTCACGTTTTTTTAAAATGAATCCATTTATTTCATATTAATTATAATTTAATTTATAAGAAAATTGAACATAAAGGATGTTTTTTATAAAAAAACATTTATGCCCACAATAGAATTTTATAATAATTAATAAAATTAATCACAATTTTGGAGAGATATTAATAAAATTTAAATATTAGATTTTAATTTTAATTGTGTTAAAAAAATTAATATTTTTGATAGGATTAATACAAGAATTAATAGTATTTTGAACATAAAAAGTTATATTTATTTAAAATGAAATTTTTTCACCAATGAATGGTACACCTATATTAAATCTAAATTTTGAGATATTTATATGTTTTATTTTAAAAGTGATTCATTTATATGAATGAGTAATTTCAAAATTATCTCAGTGTTCTATAGTATTATTTTTCTAATAACATTTATTTTATATGAATAGTGAAAAATATTAAATTTTAATTTAGAACTTCTTTTTCTTCTAATTTTTTTCTATTGTAATGTAATTTTATAAAATTGTATTAAATTATAATGAACTCAATTATATATAAATAAATCTAATTTAGATAATAAGGATAAATTTCTCATGAAATTGGTTATAAAAATATTTTAATCATTAAATCCTTTCACATTAAAAACCATCTTTTTCATTATGTTTATGAGATAAATATTATATCAAATATTGTAAATTTTTCACTAGAATATAGTATAATGAATTCTATAATTCAAGTAATAATGTCCAAATTAACTGGATAGGTTAATTTTATTTTTATAGAATATAATATTTATCACATTAAAATAGTTATTTAATGCAATATAGGTAAAATAATGAAAAGGGTTAAAGTTAAAAGTTAAAAGTTTAAAATGAAAAAAAATCAACTTTTAATGGGTGGTTTAGGTATTTATAGAACCTATCCAGAAACCATAAAATTAATTAATAATATAATTCATTGAAATTAATTCCACCAAACTGTGTTTGGCTTTAATTAAAAATTATTAAATATTTAATCACTAAACCATCGTCTCATCGAGAATGTATACCACAATTCACCACCCCATTTTGACCCCAAATATTTGAATATCCTAAAATTTATACCCCAATATCTCAGATGAACTCTACCTAGGTCAATGTTCTTTTCTTCACACCAAAATACCAAATCCAAAGTCTTCAATGATCTATCTTGGAGGTGATATTCATGATGTAATTTTTCTCGAAACATTTCTCTCAATTTCATTTATTCTATTACTTTATACAATCCTAGTTAATCAGTCAAGGAATGAAAACACCATAATTATTTATGTACTAGAGTTTAATGTTTTTAATAGAATATATTATATCCATACATTTTTTACCTCCACTTCTTCCAAGAAACACAACAATAGTTCATGTAATACTAGTTAATATCCTCCATGAAAAATGATGTTTTTTCATTTTTAATTAGTTCCATCAAGGATAGAAATAAAAATATTATAATATTAATAGAATATTTTGAAATTTATATTATATCTTATTTTATTTTATATAATTAATATACATGAATTGTATTAAACATGACTATAATAATTCCTGATGTTCGAAATAACCACCAAAATAAATTGATAATTTATCATTAACATTTTATCAAATGAAATTATCCTAATTTATTAAATAAAAGGATATATTAGAACATTAATAATTATTTACCATAACTAATAATATTTCATTCCATTTCATGTGTTTCAATCCAATTTTATAATAAAATCTATAATTTTTCACCATTGAACCGATCTTGAAACCATGAAATGAACACAACAATAACCATGAAAATAATGACGTATTATTAATGAATGGGTTATAAGAAGTCATAAAATCATCCCATATGGTATTCTAAAAATTAATGTAGTTATAAAATTAATTAATAACATTATTTAAACTATTATACATTAGGTTATTGGATTCAAAACTAATGGAACTTGTGACGTAAGGGATTCGTTAATCACCACATTAAATAATTATCACTTCAATGTTAAGAGCATTGTATGGGTTTTCTCATTTCACAATTTCATATATGAGATATATTTATTATTTTACACATATTCCTTATGTGTGATTTATATACTACTCTTTGAAAATATTATATCTTGAGTCACATTTTATTCAAGGTATTAAAATGATAAAAATGTGTTATGGGAACATTGATTTAAAAATATATTTTTAAAATTAATATTTGATGTATTATGAATGTTGTGGGAACCCATAATAGAGTTGGTCCCGATAATAGATAGTTCCTCGATGAATTATTAGTCTCCCAAGTGAAAAATGTTGGCCGTATTAAAGGGGTTTTCCACAGTGATTAAACCATATTTCGAAATGGATTGACCGTGGAGGTACCATGATGCATATTATTATGGAATCTAAATTATTAAGAATATATTTAATTTAGATTTCTATTATTATTATATAGTCTATTTTCAATTTTATAATGTCTATTGATGTATTTTCATTATCAGTGTATTGAATTCATGTAAATTGTTTCAGTTATTTACCTTGTGAAATTTATTATGCTAATTGATTTATTATTACTTCTGCAGTACTTATCCATTAATGAGAATTTTAGATCACCCATTTATTATGTTTTATTTTCCCCATGTTTCAAATAAATGTAATGTTATTTATATGATTGATTTTACCATGGTTTATAATGGTATTCACAATGATATAATTTTTTTAATTTTTTTGGAAAATTTAATTTTAATTCCAAATATATATAATGTTTATGAAGACAACTAAAATATAATTTCATTTGTATTTGATTCCTTATATATATGATAATGTAATAAATAAATTCACGGACTTCAATATTGTTGGGTTGGGGACCTTATAATTGGTATTATAGTATGTTTAATAGAGTCATTGGAAACTGGATTTAGAAAAACATAGATTATAGTACATAACCCTTTGATTGACATTGAAGATAATAATAGAGGAATGTATTAAAGAGACCAGGTTTATGATTATGAGACTATCTAAAAATAAATGATTCAATTTAGGTTATATATTTCACATGATTTTTATTAATAATTATATCTCATGATTATATGATATAATGTAGTGTATTCTCTCACTTATAAATGTCTTCTAAAAGATGGAATGAGAACCTAAACAATACACCTAATCCAAGGATTAATGATGGTAACATTTACTAAGAAAATAATCCAACATTTGTTTAGGATATATTATAATAAATATGTTCATTGTGTGAGGAACTATTATCATATTATAAGAATATACAGAAACATTTTCAATGTGTTATATATATGGAGAGAATCATGAAAAGGAGAAAAAATATAGGAAAACGATACATAATGAAATGAAGAGAAAGAAGGGTTTTCCATCATTTAATATGCAGTGAATGAATCTCCCATGGATATTCTTGAATGGTTTGAGGGTTTGTTATATGCGTAGAGAAAATGGTTAACGACAAAAATAATGCAATATTTAAATGAAAATATTATTATTCTGTTTTTCATCAATGGTGAAAATGTAGAATACACAAATAAATTCCTTATAAACATGTGAATATACCTTCGAAGAGGTAAACGAATCATATACAAGTTTATGCTATCACCATAGATGATGAAGAATGATTAATGTGATTTTTGGTTATTAGTTATTATCCTGTAAAAGTTTTTTTTCAATTATATTTTGGCTATAATAATTAGGATATAAATATGGATTGTACTACAGTACCTTTTCATTAATGATTTCGAAGAATGTTATAAATAGTACTAGTGACTAAGGGAATTTAATAGATAACATGTTAATGTTTTGGAAGACAGTTGATTTGGGGAAGATATAATTATTATGTGTTTGATGCCGGGTTAATAATTATAAAGTAATATTTATGGGGTATTATTGGTATCCATGAAAGAGTTTAGTAATATTATGGATTACATTGTCTTTTATGTGTTATCTACATGTTTGGATTTAGGGATTATAATCTACATGATGAAATTTTAATTTGGATGATTTTTTTTCATTCTGGTTTTATGAGGATAAAGGTATTGATGCACTTCCTATGTAACAATAAGAGTTACAATATATAGTTTCTGGAATAAAATGTTTATGTCATAAATTTTTCAAAACACCTACTATATATTGGTATATTGAATTTTAATGGAATAATTTGGATGATATATAAATGTATATAATATCGGAAAATAATATTTCAATAGTTGGAGATTATTTTTTCCTATTAAAGACAAAATTAAAAAGTTTTATAATGTGTGCTAATCATTTTTATTCAGTTAAATATGTCATTTCTGATTGAATAACATATAGAAATTTTGATAATAATCATTAGTAATACAAATTCATCTTGAATATAGAAAATTTGTTTTATGAAATGATGTGGTGATAGATCGATGAACAAGAAATGTTTGAAATTATGATAATTACAAAAAAAAATCAAGTAAGATTACTCTCCCAAGTGATTATTTGGATAGTAAAATAATCCATTAACTCTAGGAAATGGATTTTGGAATAAATATGTTTTCATTTAATTTTATTAAGGATACATAAATTGACTATTTATCCCATCACTGATTAATAGATTTGTGATGATATAATTTCAACTGATCATGTTATTTATCACTATCGATCATATCATTTTAGTTATATTTAACTCCCATGACAGTATTTTTATATTCCTCTAAGGTTATCTTATACTAAAGTCGAATTTTTGGGTAACCATTTCATTTCCCTCTCCCTCTTATTTAGAATATGTTTTTTTAACTGTATTTACAATGTCATTTTTCGACAAGGTATTTTCATGTATAAACAATGTTGTTAAAATGGTAAATTTGAAATTTAGAGGAAAAAATTTATTAAAGGGTGTAGAATGTTACACCGCAATATTTTATAGTGTTTTACTTCTCAAATAAATTTAATTTCATTGATAACTTAGGTTACACAGAACACCAAGGTAAAAAAACAATTAAATATTGTTATTTAATTTTGACAGTTATCACCAAGTTATTGAAATAATGGTAGTTTATGATATTATATAATTAAAGAAATTTGGATGACATATGCTTATAAAATTAATTCTTGTATTACCTATTATTTATAAATGTAAATAAAATCCAATTAAACATAAACAAAGTATTTTTATAGAAACATCTATTTTTATGCCCATAATGACATGTTATATTAAAAAAAATATTAATTAATATTGGTGATAGATTTTAATGAAATTTATAATTTATATATGAATTCTAGTTTTTTAAATTCATTTAATATGATTGATAGGCTTAATATAATAATTTATTAAATTTTATGCATAAAAAATATTTTCTTAAAAGTAAATTTTGTATCCTTTTGAATGAACACCTATTTTAAATATTAATTTAGAATCATTTATAAGTAACAATGAAAAAATAGGTTTTATTTCTGAAATTTTAATGTCAAAATTATCTTAGCATAAAAATTTACTATTCATTAATGATATTTCATTTTTTTGATGAATATAGAAAAAATATAGACTTTTAGTTTAAAATTGGTATTTAATCTATTTTTTTTTTATTTTTAGAAATTATATTTTAAATTTTTTATAATTTCTAATTAGATAAATTATATGATAGTAAATTCAGATCATGTCATTTGAATAAATTAAAAAATAAAATTGGATATAACAACATTTAAAATGCTTGAAAGTTTCACATTAAAAACCGACTATTTCATTTTGTCTATGAGATTATTTTTTAATATAATTGTTCATGTTATATGAAATAAATGATGTAAAATGGATTTCAAATTTTGAATTAAAATTAAAAATTATTTTTTAAGGTCAGTTTCATATTTATGTACAATAATTTTATCGTGTTAAAAATTTTATTTACTATATTCTACATAAAATAGTGACAATAATTAATGTTAAAAGGTAAAAGTTTAAACGTTCCATGTAATACAAAATGTTAGCATTGGAATAGGTATTTATCTACCCAAACTGACATTAAATACATTACTTGGAAATATAATTAATTTCATTGAATTCCACATTAATGAGGTCATATTTAATTATAAAATATTCCTTATTTAATCAGTTAAGCCCATCTCTCTTCATGTAAAAATACTGAAAACCATCCCATTTCTCCCCAGATGCCTTGAAGATCCTAAAATATCAGGAAAAACATATCTTTATCCTTCTCCTCAATTAACATTTCTTTTGGTCTCACCAAAATAAAAAATACATGGCCCTTAAGTTTCCCTCAAAGGATGTGATATTAGAGATGAAATTTTCTCAAAACACATCTCTAAATTTATATTCATCATCTACATTACCCTCTCCAAATTTCCCGAAGGACTTCCTTTTTTTATTGATTTAGATAATCCACCTTTAAAAAGGTGAGGTGGAACCCTTACAAGGCCCGTATGTGTAAGTATTACATTTCCTATAGGCCTTAGAGGAATTCATTGGTCGTAGTCTTCAAACATTACATACAACCTAGAATTACTACTTAGAACCACTCCCCCTAGCATCGTCATCGTGAGATAAACACTCCACCTTCTTATTGCTATTCGGATAGGCTTTTCCATGCATGCACATTCTTGTCCCGATGGCAGGTGACATACCCTCTAATTCTTGCAATCTTTTTAGCTTTTGCAATATTGAATGCCCTTTGCTCACCCCCCTTCTAGAGCATGTTCATTGTAGGTTGTCTGGATTTTATCTACACATAAGGTGGACCAAAGGACTTAAGGTGGACCAATGGCCTTGAGGTAGTCCAAAGGCCTTACTGACTGGGTGGCTCGAAGGCCTTAAAGGACTCGAGGACCAAATCGGTTTCCCAAAGGCTCAAACGGGGGAATTTTCCATGCTGCTACTGTTCCAAATAGTGCCTGCAAAAGTTCCTACTACAATACCTTCTACAGTACTACTATAATTAAGCTACAATACCAACTTCAGTACCACTACAATACCCAGAGATTCTGCCTCTTCCTGGATTTGATCCAGGGTCACCTAGATTCACATATGTAGTCCTCACCAACCGAGCTGAGGCTCCCGTGCTTTCCCTAAAATCCTTCAAACATAAAAGAATTTTCAAACACCACAATCATGTATAAACTATATTTTATGTTTTAAATCAATATCATATATCCATCCTTTTTATTATCACTTCTTGTTCAAATAAACAAAACTATTTTTCAAGTTATGCTCGTTAATCTCCTCCATAAACAGTGTTTTTTTTAATTTTCCTTTATTGTATTTTTGAATGGTAATAAAAATATTTTTATAATAAATTATATTTTAATAAGTATATTATATATAATTTCATGTTTTTTAACTAATATAACTATATAATGTTATATAAGATTATTCTAGTTCATAATGTTTGAAATAATATCGAAAATAAATTTATAATTTATCATTAACAATTAATGTAATAAAATTATCGTCATGTAAGAAATAAAAATGACATATGGGACCATTAATAATTATTTTATTTCATTAATACTATTCTATTCCATTTTGGGAGTTGTGATCTACTTTTACCAAAACATAACAAATTTTACACAAATTAGCCGATCATTTATCTATGAAAAGAATACATGGGAATCCTTTAAAACAATGAAATATTAACAATGAATTTTAAAAAATAATTTAGAAAATTATCCAATGAGGTATATAAATATAAATATAGTTATGTAATGAGTTATTAACATTAATTAAACTATTATTTTGGAGGATTAAAAACACTATACAAAATAGATGTGTTAGGTAAAGGATTCCTTTACTTGATTTCAATTCATTGGATTAAACATCTACTTTGTTGATTATATTAAGTCAACATTTTTTGTGGAATCCACTATTTATTTTCTTATGTTGGACAACCACTTATATTTATATGGATATAATTTTGTTAAAAATGATAACCACATTGATTTATTCGTACTTCAATGAAATGAACTTTGTTAAGGTTTTCTTGTCTCTCTTTAACTTATTTAAGATATATGCCTTATTCCCCACTTATTCCATTTTATTTGTTTTATGAAATTCCCCATTGATAAATTATATCATGGATCTCATTATCTTCATGGTATTAAATTTTTTCAAAGTGGTATGTTACAATTTTATTTAAAAATATACTTATAAATGGATTATTTGATATATAATGAATGCTTTGGATATACATACATGGGTGGGCTTGTTTACAGATAGCCACTTGGTGCATCAGTAGTCTCATGAGATGAAAATGTGGGCCATAATAAATGGTTTTTACACACATTTATTAAATCAACTTTTTAAATGTATTGATAGTAGAGTTACCATGATTTATGAGATCATGGAATCCAAATTATAAAGTAGTAATTTCACTCATCTTTCAATTATTGTTATCTAGAATATTATCAGTATGAAAAATGTCTATGGATTAATTTTTTTCACTATTTATTGATTGCATGGGATGTCTATTTATTTATTTATCATTCAATATTGATTTTAATCATTGGTAATCTATTTTATTATCTATAATTATAACTTTATAAACATTAAAAATCTCCCCATTCTTATGATTTATTTTCCTCAGGTTACAATTAAGTTTATAATGACTGATATGTAGGATTACGATAACGGGAATAATGGTGTTCTCAAGGAAAGAAAATTTTTTTATTTTTAAAATGTAATTTGAATTCAACATATATATGGATTTTACCTATAATATTATTTTATTAGTTCCATTGGGATGGGATTCATTATATCTATGCAAATGTAAAAAAGTAAGGAACTGGTTTCGGTCTATTGGAGTTAAGTTTTTTACATTTTGAATGATTCATATTCTTATTTTAAACATTTAAATAGAAATATCTTTTTAACAGATTAAAATGGGGTTTGAAATAAGATTGATTATCTTAAAGATTACAATATTTAATGTGTTATGATTATATAATGCCACACTATAAAAACACATTGTTTCTCTTTGGGGTTTTTGGCATTTAGATGTTGTTTAAAATGCCTTGTAATTGCATGTAGAGTATCATTTAATGTAATTTTTTGTGGGGGAAATATTTATCTTGTGGAAATTCTCTTGTCAGTAGTTTTTTGTTATTTTGTTATTATTTATTTTTTACTATTATTTATTTTTTATTTATGATTTATAATTACATATTATTAATCCCATCATGCATGCATATTCCTTGTATTCCCATGCATTCCATTTATTAAACATGAAAATATATGCGATGGGGTACATTTTAACACCTAACCTCTAGGATATATTGTAATGACATTACCACAGAAAAAACACCATAATTGTGGAGTCAACTGTATTTAATATAATTATACGTAAAAAATAAATAAACAACAACATTGAATAATAATTATTAATGAATATATAATAAAATATAAACATAAAAAATTGATAAATAGATAATATTAAATCAATAATTAATTGATTATAAATAATAATAAATTATATAATAAAATTTTAAAAAATTAATAATAATAATTATTAAATAATAATAAAAGAAAATAAACAATAATTGATAATAAAGGATAAATAGTAAAGTATTTATAATTAATAACTAAAAAATTCATAAATAATAAATAATAACTAATAAATAATAAATATTACATACTAAATAATTATTAACTGAACAAAAAATAATAAATAAATAATGATTACTAACTAATAAATAAATAAATAATATATTAATATGAAATAAATACTAAATAGTTAAAAAATAAATCATAAATAAATATTAAATAGATTATAAATAAATAAATATTAAATAAATAAATAATAAATAACTTATAAAAAACTAATAAATAAATAATACATCAATAATTAGTAATCAATAAAAAATATTAAATGAATAATACTTAAAAAATAACTAATAAATAATAAATAAATATGAAATGTATAATAAATATGTTATAAATTTTTAATAAATAAATATAAAATTAATTTTATATAAATAAATATTAAATAAATCAATAATAAATAAATAAATTATAAATAAATTGTTAATAAATATTAAAAATTAAAAATTAATAATTGGGTAGTAAATAAAAATAAATGATAATAAAAAACAAATAATAAATCAATATTTGATAAATAATAAATAAATTAATAATACATAATGAATAAAAACAATTTAATAATAAATAAATCATAAATAGTTGTTTAAAAGGAAATTAATAATGTAATTAAAACAATAAATATTAAATCCAAAATAAATAAATATTAAATTAATAAATAATAATTAATCAATAATAATTAATAATGTAAAAAAATAATAAAATAAAGAAATAATAATTGTATATAAATATCTATAAATATATACAAATTAAAAAAATTCAAATATATATATAAAAATACATTTAGGTTTATTAAATTCATATAAAGACCCTGAAATATATAATTGAATATTAATATAAATTAATATATATATAAACACTAGAAAATATAATTATATCTATGTACATATATATATCTACTTGTATATGGAATTAAAATATATAAACATAAATACATCTAAATATTTTTAAAATCTATATAAATATCCAAAAATACTTACATAAATATGTATTAATTTACATATACTAGAATATTCACGTATATATAGATATTTTTATTAACACACACATTTTTACATAGAAACAGTACTTATCTAAGAATATATATAAAATTTTATCCATTTTTAATAAGGTAACCAAAATAGATAACTGTAAAATTTAAATTAAATAAAAAATAAATATTTATTTCCCTTAGTTTTATATATTTAAGAATAAATTTGTATATATATATATTTATTTATTCAAGTGATTTATTATATGTAAATAAATGAATATATGTATATATATAATTATATTTATAACACTATTTTGAAAAATAGTAAAATTTGTAAATAATAATATCAATGTGAATAAAATCCCAAAGATTAAATTCAGTCTCCTCAAAAAATTTAAATAAGACCATCTTAAACGAGGATGAAAATTTTTCATATGTTAAAATAATTGAGGTACCATGACTAAAAACTCTGTTTGGGATTCCTTAAGGGTTTCTTTTTTCCTAAAAAAACTAGTGATATGGTATCCCTGACTAATACGGTGGAATGATCATGACAGGATTCAAATTGAAATGTGGTAGAGTCCAAACGGACACCCAAATCAAAACTTATATCTATTTTAAGTTCATGTTATATATCCTACTTTTTTTGAATGTACAATAAATTTTATTATTTAAATTATTAAATATATTATATGTAATTTAGTATTAGTTAATTTTATAGTCTTTAATCTGACAGGTTGTGAAAAAAACGGACTCCCTAAAAAAATGGTGAATTGATATTGATGTACATTGTTCAAATTATTGATCCTTTTTTTCATCTTTGAAATTATTATTAATTCGTATTTACATATATTTTTTTATTAAAAAATTATAATTATTTAAAATTAAAAAAATGAACGATATATGATAGTATATAATAAATAAGAAATACCAAATCATAATAAAACATATTTTTTATTTTTTAATGATTTTATTTAGGGGGGTTAATAAACAGCCAATAAAAATATAAAAAAAATTCAAAATTCCATCAATTTTTTTTTTAAAATATTATTTAAAAAAATTTAGTTTCCATTTTAGAAACCGTCATAAAAAACAAAAAAAACATTAATTTCCTATTTTCCGATATTGATACATGGAAATTTGTTTTCTAGTTACATGATAAAATAATTACGGGTCGTTACATGATATAAAAATGATATGTGGTTCCATGATAATCTAATGATGGGTCGGTCCATGATCACCCTCCATTGCATTAGGTATAGAATTCGACTATAGATTTTTCCTATTTGTATGAGTGGGATGTAAGGAAGTCGACCATAAGGTTATTTCATTAAAATTTTAATTATGTCCCATATAATATACTTATCTTTTATATGATTTTTTATGAGTTTTCATGAAAATAATTAGATTTTATATAGAGAAGGTAGTGATATATTTGAAAGAATGAATGTTTGTATTATATTATTATCATTATAAAAAGGTGAAATTATATTATCCTTATTTACATAATGATGGTTGAAAAAATAATTTACTAATGTGTACATACATCTTAATGTATCATTGATTCTAACGTTGTTAATATTTGTATCCATATTTAATGAATGTATTTAAATGTATAATTTATCTCTAAAAAGGATAATTAATAAAAATAAATATTAATCAAGGATGATGGAATAATGAAATATTTGAAAATTGACATCATAAAAAATTCATTTTTAATCATGTACTAAATACCACAAAAACACCCAATGTGAACTAAAATTATTAAGTAACTGTAATAAAATTCAAATAAATTATTTTAATAGAATGATATACCTGATAAGTGTTCAAAATAAATTAGATAATTCACATATACTAATTATTCATGAAGATAAATGACATGTGTGACAAATAAGACTCAAGGTAAGTAACTTTTTAACTAAAACCTCATTTTAAATGGTTCAAATATTTATTTTCAAGAATTTTCCCTTCCATGTACATGTAATCAAAAAATATTTTTAGGATTATATTTATATTTACCATAATACTTTAAAATTTTATTTTTGAATTTAGTCCATGAAACACATCATGATTTTATCGTTTTAACATTTTTAGAAATATATATTTCATCAATTCCTTATGTTATAGAGAACAACGAGCCGAAACAAATGATTAAATATAATTATTCAACTATGAAAGTTTTCACCTATCTATTGGATTAGTGGGAATGAATTAGATTATCTTAATTATGAAAATATGGTATTCACGTTTTTAGAAAATGAATCCATTTATTTCCTATTAATTATAATTTAATTTATAAGAAAATTGAACATAAAGGATGTGTTTTATAAAAAAACATTTATGCCCACAATAGAATTTTATAATAATTAATAAAATTTATCACAATTTTGGAGCAATATTAATAAAATTTAAATATTATATTTTAATTTTAATTGTGTTAAAAAAATTAATATTTTTGATAGGCTTAAGACAAGAATTTATAGTATTTTGAACATAAAAAGATATATTTTTTTAAGAGGAAATTTTTCCACCAATGAATGGTACAACTGTATTAAATCTAAATTTTTAGACATTTATATGTTTTATTTTAAAATTGATTCATTTATATGAATGAGTAATTTCAAAATTATCTCAGGGTTCTATAGTATTATTTTTCTAATAACATTTAATTTTTATGAATAGTGAAAAATATTAAATTTTAATTTAGAACTTCTTTTTCTTCTAATTTTTTTCTATTGTAATGTAATTTTATAAAATTTTATTAAATTATAATGAACTCAATTATATATAAATAAATCTAATTTAGATAATAAGGATAAATTTCTCATGAAATTGGTTATAAAAATATTTTAATCATTAAATCTTTTCTCATTAAAAACCATCTTTTTCATTATGTTTATGAGATAAATATTATATCAAATATTGTAAATTTTTTCACTAGAATATAGTATAATGAATTATATAATTCAAATAATAATGTCCAAATTAACTGGATAGGTTAATTTTATTTTTATGATATATAATATTTATCACTCTAAAATAGTTATTTAATGCAATATAGGTAAAATAATGACAAGGGTTAAAGTTAAAAGTTAAACGTTTAAAATTCCAAAAAATACAACTTTTAATGGGCAGTTTAGGTATTTATAGAACCTATCCAGAAACCATAAAATTAATTAATAATAAAATTCATTTAAATTAATTCCACCAAACTGTGTTTGGCTTTAATTAAAAATTATTAAATATTTAAACACTAAACCATCATCTCATCGAGAATGTATACCACCATTCACCACCCCATTTCGACCCCAAATCCTTGAATATCCTAAAATTTATACCCCAATATCCCATATGAACTCTACCTAGGTCAATGTTCTTTTCTTCACACCAAAATACCAAATCCAAGGTCTTCAACGATCTATCTTGGAGGGGATATTCGAGATGTAATTTTTCTCGAAACACTTCTCTCAATTTCATTTATTCTGTTACTTTATACAATCCTAGTTAATCAATCAAGGAATGAAAACACCATAATTATTTATGTACAAGAGTTTAATGTTTTTAATAGAATATATTATATCCATATATTTTTTACCTCCACTTCTTCCAAGAAACACAACTATAGTTCATGTGATACTAGTTAATATCCTCCATGAAAAATGATGTTTTTTCATTTTTAATTAGTACCATCAAGGATAGAAATAAAAATATTATAGTATTAATAGAATATTTTGAAATTTATATTATATATTATTTTATTTTATATAATTAATATACATGCATTGTATTAAACATGACTATAATACTTCATGATGTTCGAAATAACCACCCAAATAAATTGATAATTTATCATTAACATTTTATCTAATGAAATTATCCTAATTTATTAAATGAAAGGATATATTAGACCATTAATAATTATTTACCATAATTAATAATATTTCATTCCATTTCATGTGTTTCAATCCAATTTTACAATAAAATCTATAATTTTGCACTATTGAACCGATCTTGAAACCATGAAATGAACACACCAATAACCATGAAAATAATGACATATTATTAATGAATGGGTTATAAGAAGTCATAAAATCATCCCATATGGTATTCTAAAAATTAATAGAGTTATAAAATTAGTTAATAACATTATCTAAACTATTATACATTCGGTTATTGGATTCAAAACTAATGGAACGTGTGATGTAAGGGATTCATTAATCACCACATTAAATAATTATCACATCAATGTTAAGAGCATTGTATGGGTTTTCTCATTTCACATTTTCTTATATGAGATATATTTATTATTTTACACATATTCCTTATGTGTGATTTATATACTAATCTTTGAAAATATTATATCTTGAGTCACATTTTATTCATGGTATTAAAATGATAAAAATGTTTTATGGGAACATTGATTTACAAATATATTTTTAAAATTAATATTTGATGTATTATGAATGTTGTGGGAACCCATAATAGATTTGTTCCCGATAATAGATAGTTCCTCGATGAATTATTAGTCTCCCAAGTGAAAAATGATGGCCATATTAAAGGGGTTTTCCACAGTGATTAAACCATATTTCGAAATGGATTGATCGTGGAGGTACCATGATGCATATGATTATGGAATCTAAATTATTAAGAATTTTCTTTAATTTAGATTTTTATTATTATTATATACTAGATTTTCAATTTTATAATGTCTATTGATGTATTTTCATTATCAGTGGATTGAATTCATGTAAATTGTTTCTGTTATTTACCTTGTGAAATTTATTATGCTAATTGATTTATTATTACTTCTGTCGTACTTATCCATTAATGAGAATTTTAGATCACCCATTTATTATGTTTTATTTTCCCCATGTTTCAAATAAATGTAATGTTATTTATATGATTGATTTCACCATGGTTTATAATGGTATTCACAATGATATAATTTTTTTAATTTTTTTGGAAAATTTAATTTAAATTCAAAATACATATAATGTTTATGAAGACAACTAAAATATAATTTCATTTGTATTTGATTCATTATATATATGATAATGTAATAAATAAAGGCACCAACTTCAATATTCATGTGTTGGGGACCATATAATTGGTATTATAGTATGTTTAATAGAGTCATTGGAAACTGGATTTAGAAAAACATAGATTATAGTATATAACCCTTTGATTGACATTGAAGATAATAATAGAGGAATGTATTAAGGAGATCAGGTTTATGATTATGAGACTATCTAAAAATAAATGATTCAATTTAGGTTATATATTTCACATGTTTTTTATTAACAATTATATCTCATGATTATATGATATAATGTAGTGTATTATCTCACTTATAAATGTCTTCTAAAAGATGGAATGCGAACCTAAACAATGCACCTAATCCAAGGAGTAATGATGGTAACATTTATTATGAAAATAATCCAACATTTTGTTGGGATATATTATAATATATCTGTTCATTGTGTGAGGAAATATTATCATATTATAAGAATATGTAGAAACATTTTCAATGTGTTATATAAATGGAGAGAATCATGAAAAGGAGAAAAAATATAGGAAAAAGATAAATAATGAAATGAAGAGAAAGAAGGGTTTTCCATCGTTTGATATGCAGTGAAAGAATCTCCCATGGAAATTCTTGAATGGTTTGAGGGTTTGTTATATGTGTAGAGAAAATGGTCAACGAAAAAAATAATGAAATGTTTAAATAAAAATATTATTATTCTGTTTTTCATCAATGGTGAAAATGTAGAAGACACAAATAATTTCCTTATAATCAAGTGAATATTCATTCTAAGAGGTAAACGAATCTTATACATGTTTATGCTATCACCATAGATAATGAAGAATGATTATTGTGATTTTTGGTTATTAGTTATTATCCTGTAAAAGTTTTTTTCAATTATATTTTGGCTATAATAATTAGGATATAAATATGGATTGTACCACAGTACCTTTTCATTAATGATTTCGAAGAATGTTATAAATAGTACTATTGACTAAGGGAATTTAATAGATTGCATGTTAATGTTTTGGAAGACAGTTGATTTGGGGAAGATATAATTATTATGTGTTTGATGTCGGGTTAATAATTATAAAGTGATATATATGGGGTATTATTGGTATCCATGAAAGAGTTTAGTAATATTATGGATTACATTGTCATTTATGTGTTATCTACATGTTTGGATTTTGGGATTATAATCTACATGATGACATTTTAATTTGGATGATTTTTTTTTCATTCTGGTTTTATGAGGATCAAGGTATTGATGTACTTCCTATGTAACAATAAGAGTTACAATATATTGTTTCTGGAATCAAATGTTTATTCCATAAATTTTTCAAAACACCTCCTATATATTGGTATTTTGAATTTTAATGGAATAATTTGGATGATATATAAATGTATATAGTTTTGGAAAATAATATTTCAACAGTTGGAGATTATTTTTTCCTTTTAAAGACAAAATTAAAAAGTTTTATAATGTGTGCTAATCATTTTTATTCAGTTAAATATGTCATTTCTGATTTAATGACTTATGGAAATTTTGATAATAATCTTTAGTAATACAAATTCATCTTGAATAACAGAAATTTGTTTTATGAAATGAAGTGGTGATAGATCGATGAACATGAAATATTTGAAAATATTCTAATTAAAAAAAAATAAATCAAGTAAGATTACTCTCCCAAGTGATTATTTGGATAGCAAAATAATCCATTCACTCTAGGAAATGGATTTTGGAATAAATATGTTTTCATTTAATTTTATTAAGGATACATAAATTGACTATTTATCCAATCACTGATTAATAGATTTGTGATGATATACTTTCAACTGATCATGTCATTTATCGCTATTGATCATATCATTTTAGTTATATTTAACTCCCATGACAGTATTTTTATATTCCCCTAAGGTTATCTTATACTAAAGTCAAATTTTTGGGTGACCATTTCATTTCCCTCTCCCTCTTATTTAGAATATGTTTTTTTAACTATATTTACAATGTCATTTTTCAACAAGGTATTTTCATGTAAAAACAATGTTGTTAAAATGGTAAATTTCAAATTTAGAGGAAACAATTTATTAATGGGTGTAAAATGTTACACCACAATATTTTATAGTGTTTTACTTCTCAAATAAATTTAATTTCATTGATAACTTAGGTTGCACAGAACACCAAGGTTAAAAAACAATTAAATATTGTTATATAATTTTGACAGTTATCACCATGTTATTGGAATAATGGTAGTGGATGATATTAAATAATTAATGAAATTTGGATGACATATGTTTATAAAATTAATTCTTGTATTACTTATTATTTATAAATGCAAATAAAATCCAATTAAACATAAACAAAGTGTTTTTATAGAAACATCTATTTTTATGCCCATAATGACATGTTATATTAATAAAAAATATTAATTAATATTAGTTATATATTTTAATGAAATTTATAATTAATATATGAACTATAGTTTTTTCAATTCATTTAATATGATTGATAGGCTTAATATAATAATTTATGAAATTTTAAGCATAAATTTTTTTTTGTTAAAAGTAAATTTTGAATCCTTTTGAATGAACACCTATTTTAAATATTAATTTAGAATAATTTATAAGTAATAATGAAAAAATAGGTTTTATTTCTGAAATTTGAATGTCAAAATTATCTTAGCATAAAATTTTACTATTCATCAAGGAAATTTCATTATTTTTGATGAATATATAAAAAATATAGACTTTTAATTTAAAATTGATATTTCATCAATTTTTTTCTAAATTTTAGAAATTATATTTTACATTTTTTATAATTTCTAATTAGATAAATTATATGATAGTAAATTCAGATCATGTCATTTGAATAAATTAAAAAATGTAATTGGATATAAAAACATTTCAAATGCTTGAAAGTTTCACATTAAAAACCGACTAGTTCATTGTGTCTATGAGATTATTTTTTAATATAATTGTTCATGTTATATGAAATAAATGATGTAAAATGGATTCCACATTTTGAATTAAAATTAAAAATTATTTTGTAAGGTCAATTTCATATTTATGTACAATAATTTTACCGTGGTAAACATTTTATTTAATATATTCTACATAAAATAGTGACAATAATTAATGTTAAAATGTAAAAGTTTAAACGTTCCATGTAATACAAAATGTTAGCATTGGATTAGGTATTTATCTACCCAAACTGAAATTAAATACATTACTTGGAAATATAATTAATTTCATTGAATTCCACATTAATGAGGTTATATTTAATTATAAAATATTCCTTATTTAATCAGTTAATCCCATCTCTCTTCAAGTAAAAATACTGAAAACCATCCCATTTCTCCTCAGAAGCCTTGAAGATCCTAAAATATCAGGAAAAAACATATCTTTATCCTTCTCCTCAATTACCATTTCTTTTGGTCTCACCAAAATAAAAAATACATGGCCCTTAAGGTTCCCTCAAAGGATGTGATATTAGAGATGAAATTTTCTCAAAACACATCTCCAAATTTATATTCATCATCTACATTACCCTCTCCAAATTTCCCGAAGGACTACCTTTTTTTATTGATTTAGATAATCCACCTTTAAAGAGGTGAGGTGGAACCCTTACAAGGCCCGTATGTGTAAGTATTACATTTCTTATAGGCCTTAGAGGTATTCATTGGTCGTAGTCTTCAAACATTACATACAACCTATAATTACTACTTAGAACTACTCCCCCTAGAATTGTCATCGTGAGATAAACTCTCCACCTTCTTATTGCCATTCGGATAGGCTTTTCCATGCATGCACATGCTTGTCCCGATGGCAGGTGACATACCCTCTAATTCTTGCAATCTTTTTAGCTTTTGCAATATTGAATGCCCTTTGCTCACCCCCCTTCTAGAACTTGTTCATTGTAGGTTTTCTAAATTTTATCTGCACATAAGGTGGACCAAAGGCCTTAATGTGGACCGAAGGCCTTGAGGTGGTCCAAAGGCCTTACTGACTGGGTGGCTCGAAGGCCTTAAAGGACTCGAGGACCAAATTGGTTTCCCAAAGGCTCAAATGGGGGAATTTTCCCTGCTGCTACTGTTCCAAATAGTTCCTGCAAAAGTTCCTGCTACAATACCTTCTACAGTACTACTATAATTAAGCTACAATACCTACTTCAGTACCACTACTGTACCCAAAGATTCTACCTCTTCCTGGATTTGATCCAGGGTCGCCTAGATTCACATATGTAGTCCTCACCAACCGAGCTGAGGCTCATGTGCTTTCCCTAAAATCCTTAAAACATAAAAGAATTTTCAAACACCACAATCATGTATAAACTATATTTTTTGTTTTAAATCAATATCATATATCCATCCTTTTTATTATCACTTCTTGTTCAAATAAACAAAACAATTTTTCAAGTTATGCTCGTTAATCTCCTCCATAAACAGTGTTTTTTTTTCATTTTACATTTTTGTATTTTTGAATGGTAATAAAAATATTTTTATATTAAATTATATTTTAATAAGTATATTATATCTAATTTCATGTTTTTTAACTAATGTAACTACATAATGTTATATAAGATTATTCTAGTTCATAATGTTTGAAATAACATCCAAAACAAATTTATAATTTATCATTAATAATTAATGTACTCAAATTATCATCATGTAAGAAATAAAAATGATATATGGGACCATTAATAATTATTTTATTTCATTAATACCATTCTATTCCATTTTTGGTTTTGTAATCTACTTTTACCAAAACATCACAAATTTTACAAAAATTAGCCGATCATTTATCTATGAAAAGAATACATGTGAATCCTTTAAAACAATGAAATATTAATAATGAATTTTAAAAAATAAGTTAGAAAATTATCCCATGACGTATATAAATATAAATATAGTTATGTAATGAGTTGTCAACATTCATTAAACTATTATTTTGGAGGATTAAGAACACTATACAAAATAGATGTGTTAGGTAAAGGATTCCTTTACTTGATATCAATTCATTTGATTAAACATCTACTTTGTTGATTATATTAAGTCAATATTTTTTGTGGAATCCACTATTTATTTCCTTATGTTGGACAACCACTAATATTTATATGGATATAATTTTGTTAAAAACGATAACCACATTGATTTATTCTTACTTCAAGGAAATGAAATTTGTTAAGGTTTTCTTGTCTCTATTTAACTTATTTAAGATATATGCCTTATTCCCCACTTATTCCAATTTATTTGTTTTATGAAATTCCCCATTGATAAATTATATCATGGATCCAATTATCTTCATGGTATTAAATTTTTTCAAAGTGGTATGTTACACTTTTATTTAAAAATATACTTAAAAATGGATTATTTGATATATAATGAATGCTTTGGATATACATACATGGGTGGTCTTGTTTACAGATAACCACTTGGTGCATCATTAGTCTCATGAGATGAAAATGTGGGCCATAATAAATGGTTTTTTCACACATTTATTAAATCAACTTTTTAATGTCTTGATAGTAGAGTTACCATGATTTATGAGATCATGGAATCCAAATTATAAAGTATTAATTTCTGTCATCTTTCAATTATTGTTATCTAGAATATTATCAGTATGAAAAAAGTCTATGGATTAATTTTTTTCACTATTTATTGATTGCATGGGATGTCTATTTATTTATTTATCATTCAATATTGATTTTACCCATTGGTTATCTATTTTATTATCTATAATTATAACTTTATAAACATTAAAGATCTCCCCATTCTTATGATTTATTTTCCTCAGGCTACAATTAAGTTTATAATGACTGATATGTAGGATTACGATAACGGGAATAATGGTGTTCTCAAGGAAAAAAATTTATTTTATTTTTAAAATGTAATTTGAATTCAAAATATATATCGATTTTACCTATACTATTATTTTATTAGTTCCATTGGGATGGGATTCATTATGTCTGTGCAAATGTAAAAAAGTAAGGAACTAGTTTCGGTCTATTGGAGTTATGTTTTTTACATTTTGAATGATTCATATTCTTATTTTAAAAATTTAAATAGAAATATCTTTTTAACAGATTAAAATGGGGTTTGAAATAAGATTGATTATCTTAAAGAGTACAATATTTAATGTGTTATGATTATATAATGCCACATTATAAAAACACATTGTTTCTCGTCGGGGTTTTTGGCATTTGGATGTTGTTTAAAATGCCTTGTAATTGCATGTAGCGTATCATTTAATGTAATTTTTTGTAAGGGAAATATTTATTTTGTGGCAATTCTCTTGTCAGCAGTTTTTTGTTATTTTTTTATTATTTATTTTTTACTATTATTTATTTTTTATTTATGATTTATAATTACATATTATTAATCCCATCATGCATGCATATTCCTTGTATTCCCATGCATTCCATTTATTAAACATGAAAATATATGCGATGGGGTACATTTTAACACCTAACCTCTAGGATATATTGTAATGACATTACCACATAAAAAACACCATAATTGTTGAGTCAACTGTATCTAATATAATTATACGTAAAAAATAAATAAACAACAACATTGAATAATAATTATTAATGAATATATAATAAAATATAAACATAACAAATTGATAAATAGATAATATTAAATCAATAATGAATTGATTATAAATAATAATAAATTATATAATAAAATTTTAAAAATTTAATAATAATAGTAATTAAATAATAATAAAAGAAAATAAACAATAAATGATAATAAAGGATGAATAGTAAATTATTTATAATTAATAACTAAATAATACGTAAATAATAAATAATAACTAATAAATAATAAATAATAACTAATAACTAATAAATATTAAATACTAAATAATTATTAACTGAATAAAAAATAATAAATAAATAATGATTACTAACTAATAAATAAATAAATAATATATTAATATGAAATAAATACTAAGTAGTTAAAAAATAAATCACAAATAAATATTAAATAGATTATAAATAAATAAATATTAAATAAATAAATAATAAATAACTTATAAAAAACTAATAAATAAATAATACATCAATAATTAGTAATCAATAAAAAAGTATTAAATGAATAATACTTAAAAAATAACTAATAAATAATAAATAAATATGAAATGTATAATAAATATGTTATAAATTTTTAAAAAATAAATATAAAATTAAGTTTATATAAATAAATATTAAATAAATCAATAAAAATAAATAAATTATAAATAAATTGTTAATAAATATTTAAAATTAAAAATTAATAATTGGGTAGTAAATAATAATAAATGATAATAAAAAACAAATAATAAATCAATATTTGATAAATAATAAATAAATGAATAATACATAATGAATAAAAACAATTTAATAATAAATAAATCATAAATAGTTGTTTAAAAGTAAATTAATAATGTAATTAAATCAATAAATATTAAATCCAAAATAAATAAATATTAAATTAATAAATAATAATTAATCAATAATCATTAATAATGTAAAAAATTAATAAAATAAAGAAATAATAATTGTATATAAATATCTATAAATATATACAAATTAAAAAAATTCAAATATATATATAAAAATACATTTAGGTTTATTAAATTCATATAAAGACACTGAAATATATAATTGAATATTAATATAAATTAATATATATATAAACACGAGAAAATATAATTATATCTATGTACATATATATATCTACTTGTATATGGAAATAAAATATATAAACATAAATACATCTATATATTTTTAAAATCTATATAAATATCCAAAAATACTTACATTAATGTGTATTAATTTAAATATACTAGAATATTCACCTATATATAGATATTTTTATTAACACACACATTTTTACATAGAAACGGTACTTATCTAAGAATATATATAAAATTTTATCCATTTTTAATAAGGTAACCAAAATAGATAACTAGAAAATTTAAATTAAATAAAAAATAAATATTTATTTCCCTTAGTTTTATATATTTAAAAATAAATTTCTATATATATTTATTTATTTATTCATGTGATTTATTATATGTAAATAAATGAATATATGTATATATATAATTATATTTATAACAATATTTTGGAAAACAGTAAAATTTGTAAATAATAATATCAATGTGAATAAAATCCCAAAGATTAAATTCAGTCCCCTCACAAAATTTAAATAAGACCATCTTAAACGAGGATGAAAATTTTTCATATGTTAAAATAATTGAGGTACCATGACTAAAAACTTTGTTTGGGATTCCATAAGGGTTTCTTTTTTCCTAAAAAAACTAGTGATCTGGTATCCCTGAATAAGACAGTGGAATGATCGTGACATGATTCAAATTGAAATGTGGTAGAGTCCAACGGACACCAAAATCAAAACTTATGTCTATTTTAAGTTCATGTTATATATCATACTTTTTTTGAATGTACAATAAATTTTATAATTTAAATTATTAAATATAGTATATGTAATTTAGTATTAGTTAATTTTATAGTCTTCAATCTGACAGGTTGTGGAAAAAAACAGACTCCCTAAAAAAAGAAATGGTGAATTGATATTGATGTACATTGTTCAAATTATTGAACCTTTTTTTTCATCTTTGAAATTATTATTAATTCGTATTTACATATATTTTTTATTAAAAAATTATAATTATTTAAAATTTAAAAAATGAACGATATATGATAGTATATAATAAATAAGAAATACCAAATCATAATAAAACATATTTTTTATTTTTTAATGGTTTTATTTAGGGGGTTAATAAACAGCCAATAAAAATATAAAAAAAATTCAAAATTCCATCGATTTTTTTAAAAAATATAATTAAAAAAAATTTAGTTTCCATTTTAGAAACCGTCATAAAAAACAAAAAAAACATTAAATTCCTATTTTCCGATAGTGATACATGGAAATTTGTTTTCTAGTTACGTGATAAAACAATTACGGGGTGTAACATGATATACAAATGATATGTGGTTCCATGATAATCTAATGATGGGTCGGTCCATGATCACCCTCCATTGCATTGGGTATAGAATTCGACTATAGATTTTTCCAATTTGTATGAGTGGGATGTAAGGAAGTCGACCATAAGGTTATTCCATTAAAATTTTAATTATGTCCCATATAATATACATATCTTTTATATGATTTTTTATGAGTTTTCATGAAAATAATTTGATTTTATATAGAGAAGATAGTGATATATTTGAAAGAATGAATCATTGTTCTAGGTAAAAAGGTATGTTATTAAGAAAATTTTTTCTGGGTTTTCACTGGAATAATCATTTACATTTTCTTATGTCCCTTAATATGAAATTTTTCTCATTCCTAATTTCAATTTTTTTCCTTAGGTTTAAGGTTGAGTAGGGACAATGATGATATTAATTGGATTTTTTTGATTTATTATCATAAGAATTATTGTTTTATTTTAATGATTATTGTTTTATCAAAAAATGTATAATATATAAAAGATTATGATTGTAATGTATGGGGTTAAATTGTTAGATATTTTCCTAATTCCGAAAAATTATAAAATTAAAGGATCCTCTAATGTTAATTCTTGTCCAAAAAAATTATAAAATGTAATATTTTGGGCCAAATGCTTATAGGGGGTATCAAAGGTGGGTTTAGACAACATTGTGATTTCTGATGTGTACTTAAACGTTGTTAATATCAACATGGGTTAATAACATTTGACTTTATCGTAAGCAAATTATCTTATAAACTTATTTAGAGGATTCATGTTTTGTAATTTTAAGGAAATTAATAATATTTTTTGAGACATTAATTTTTGAGGTCACTTGGGATATTATATTTTTGGATGAAAAAATAAAGGTAGGTGATATCTGTTGTGGTTAAATCATATTATAGTAATATTCGAGGATGTTTCTCACATTTATGGAACAAAAAATAATTATAAAAATATAGTTTTAGAAAAATGAAAACCTGAAGACCAAGTGAAAGCTTGTTGCATCGAGCAAGGCTATAGGAATTGAACCCAAAATTGAAGGGTGACATGGGTGATTCCCATACCACTATCATGTGTCATATCCCTATTAGTAAATATTATTAATTTTAGTTTATCAAATTTATCGATGAAGATTATGTTTGTTTGGGGAACATATTTGTAATTAAGTAAAAACCCATGGAATTGGAAAATGATTTACTGACTATGATTTTATTGTTATTTTTTAATAAATTCAATATTTTAGGATCCCTATAAAATTAAGTTAAAAATAATACTATGAGATTTAATTTGATGAGTAAATTTTTAATTATATATTTTAAAAATATACGCTTTTATTGTGGACTTATGGTGATTAGTATTATATATTGACATAATTATCATATTTAATAAATAACGTGACTTATGTAATACAATTTTAATTCTGAGAAATTCGAATTCATTGTTGTTACATGGGGATAGAATAATATCTTTTAAGTCGATGCGATCAAAAACTTAAATTTTTTATATTCTATCTTAGAATATAATATTTTTAGTATTTTAAAGTGTATATAATTTTTAAATTATTTGTGTTGAATTTTTGGTCTTACTATTGAATTTCAGATATAAAAATACTTTATGGTCATATAAGTGATATTTTTTTTAGAATTATGTTATATAGTACTATCAATTGTGGTTTTTTTATTCCTAAATACATTAATAATATATATTTTTTCTTTTCTTTTTTTATAATTGGTATATGTAGATTAAAAGGATTCAGACTTAAAAAAGTAAACGTAAATACTCATCCTTGGGAGAAACAGATACGTTTGTGGTGGAAATTGACTAATGAATAAAACATTAAATTTCATGTGAAAACATATCCTTATGTTCTTAATATAGATTTCATGGAAATTCCTCAACTCTTGAAAAATGATCATGAAATAAAAACATTATGAATTTATTTTTCATATCATGAAATCAATAGTATTTTAAACTGTCACATACTTATGACATGTGATGGTTTTGTTTCCCATGATCATGTTCTTTATCACTCTCAATTAGTAATCGATTGTTAGTTATCTCTTCCTTGTCTATGTTTTCCTATATGGAAACATAGTATGTGTTATCATACATGACATTCATACATTCTATTCCATCTTATTAAGTGGACGATTTATTAATCCTTTTAATTATTTTAGATTTCAATTAAGGTATCTTGAATAGAAAATCCTTGGTTATCAAGACAAATTTCAAATTGATAGGGACCAATATATTAATGAAGGAGAATATAAAATTCCTAGTTTTTAAATGGAATCATTTTGTGAGATATCATACAAGATGCACCACATCGTCCTCAAATAAACCACAAAATATTAATATTCAAATGTGATTTTCATCACCTAACTTTTATTTTTTTGGTTATGAAAAGTAATAAATATATTATGTTTACAAATAGATATAATTTTTTGATATTAATAAAAAAGAATAAATTCTATTTTAAGATTAATGATCTATTTTTCTATAAAAATAATTACCACAAGTTATTGGAATGAATAATTTAAAAGACAAATATTACGCTTTAAAATTTTTATCTGGATTTTTTTATTTGAAATTCAAATTTAATCATTTTATTTGGTTTAATTTTGTGTATTTTTATGATAAGTGGCATTTTTATTTTGTAGTTAGTAGTACTATATTTTAATTGATAATATGCTTTCAATATAAACTATCACAACCCGTCCCCCGGAGCCCGTGTTGTGACTACCCAAGCCCACCTTCCATAGGCCAGGGGCATGTGACTAGCACCAAAGGTGTAAATCCCTAAACAATGACGGAATTGACATTATAACATAAAAATGCACAAAATAGAGTATGATATGAAATCAAAACACGAAATAATACTATATACAAAAGGATTGCTAAAAAGTAAAAAGGGGGACGGAAATACAAGCCCAACTATAATGTTCAAGGAAATTGAAAGTATACATTCTAGAAAAAGGGAGAACGGCTCCTGGATCGTCCAATGGGAAATCCTTCATGAATGGTATTTATAGATAGCCTCCATAGCACTCCACGTGTGTCTGTCTCCTCCATGTATCGTTACACAATGTGGTCCACCTCCGGGTACCGTCCAGTCCTGGTACACTCAGCCTCGGTCAGTGATGTCTGTTGTCTATATCAAACACAATGAGATGCAGTCATATCCCTTGTAGGGGTGAGTATAACGATACTCAGTAGGGACGTAGATACCCTCAAGGTCTCATAAATCGTACAAGTATAAAACAAAAAATATGTAATCAACAGATAATCCTATATAGGTATGTGCCCATACATATACCTAAGTTATCAAGAAATCCATCTCATTCATGATATAAACACATAAGTTATTGACTCAGCTCAAAACATGATTTCATTCTAGGGGTAGTATAAAGTAACATTCTTAGTCAAACTGTTGAAACCTTGGTTGCAGGAGAACTCCTCCTCTATCGAGTATAGTGAGAATGTCGCGTCACCGAGGCACTTCCCACTAACCTCGGACTGCTGATGGACTCCTCCTGTCGAGTACCATGGGTCTGTTGCGTCACTAAGGCGCTCCCCACCGTGGGTCTGCCACATCACCAAGGCTATCACCCTCATAGACTACTTATTTACTCCTCATATCGAGTACTGTTGGTCTGCCGCAACACCATGGTGCTTCCCACTAGGCTAGTCGAATCACTCTGAGTCGAATCGGTCAGCAGTCATCAGGTCTCAGCCAGCTACTAGGTCTCCGCACTACGCTCTCTTGCCTTCGGGAGGATTCGCTCCACGAGCTACAGATCTATACAAAAACTTTCAATAATTGTAATGTAGAAGTATCTCAAAGGACTTCCACATCGTAAAGGTCTCATCGCAACAGATGGTGCGTCAATCGGACGCCTGGTCTGTGAGTTATTAGACTTTTAGTCCCAGGGGCTCGATTGGATTTGCGCACGATCCAACCTGAATGTTTCCCATCTTTTCCCCAAACTATAGTGGGGTATACTCAAAGTGTCTGTCGCGCTCGAAGAATAACAGTGCCGCTGGCGGGTTGTCAAACAGTCATCTAGTGCCAAAGATGTGGCCCAAGAAAGTAAAGGGTCGGTAGTGGGCCTGTGTCCAGTCTGATCCGGTCTGACCGACCCGGTCCGACCCGGTCTAGGCAGACCCAGTCTTGGTCAACCCGGTCAAACTTTTTGGGTCTAGTACGGACCATTGGGTTGGACAACCTTTTAGGTTCGGCCCAGCCCACTAGGCCCTGCCCAGCGTGACGTATTGGCGGTTCGGCCCGGGCTCGGGGCCGGTTCTGCCTGGAGCGCTATGAGGGTGTGGCCTAGTGCCGCTCATCTCAGAGGTCATAGCCAGGATGGTTCAGCCACGGCGCCATGAGGGGGGATTCAGGTTGGCTCCGGAGGCCGGTGTGGCTAGGGCGCCAGTTCTGTCGGGTGGCGTCTCGAGAGGTCAGGCGACAGAGTGCTCGGAGGCAGCCAGGTAGGCCGGAAGGCGGGCCGGTGGGCGGTTGGGTAGGTGTTGTTCGACATGGTTTGGGCTGACGCAGGCCGGCTGGGTTTGACCGGTGTGAGCGAAAGGCCGGTGGCGGCATGGAGCTGGGGGTCGCGGGCAGGCCAGTGGGTGGCCAAAGAAGCTGTCGGCAGGGCGGGTCGGGGGGCACGACCGGTGTGGCCGGCAGATGGCGTGGCCAGGGTGTCTCGGCCGAAGGTCCACAGTTCAGCTCGGAGTGAAGGGCGTCCAGGGAACGGTGTGGCCCTTGGAGGCTACCAGTAGCGTGAAATTTTCCTTTTGCCTTCATCACCTTCAACTTCTCTTCGTTGTTACGTCGCTATGCCGAAGACCATCACAAACAAGAATGACGGAGGGTTCGAGTCATGTTGGTTTGGCCTGCACCCTCCACGTTAAGGGTGGAAACATATGAATCATCATGAAGTAAGAAAGATGCATTCCAATTATTTCACAACCTCCACAATTATTCCATTTCAACAAAATAATAGAATAGGGAATGTAATATTACTCAAATTAACCCCCTACCTTGATCATTTTTCATCGACGGAGTCGCAGGGAAGAATACAGAGGTGTTTGTCATTCATCACGTCCACCACACACTTTCAATCCCGGTCTCGTGCGTTGGTTCATTGACAAAAATTAGGAGGTAATTCAATCATCAAATACATCCCACGTTAGTTACCTCTGATGAAGAAGTTGAAGACACTCTTTTCCGGCATTTTTTGTTGGAAGAACGAGACCTTCATTCTTCTTTGGGAGATGGGGTTCTTCATTGGGTAATTCTAAATCTCCCAAGATCTCCTCTCCCGAATATTCCACCAAAATGCAAAAAGTGAATAGATATACCCTCCAAATAATTGATTGTCTGTTATTTTAAATTTTTGGGTTTAAAATTAAAATTTTATCACATAATTAAATGAGATGGATCATGTAACTAATGGGTAGGATTTGGTATAATAAATTATTTTTTTGCTAAAAATAATTAATGGGGGGGTGGCGCCATAAATGGTAGAGGATGTCAAGGGGATCCCCCTCATTAATTATGGGAGTTGAGATATTTTCCTCTCCACCCATTAATAGGGGTCGGTTAGTCCCCACCCCTATTATTCAAATTGGGAGTTTATGTTGTCTCAGGCGGTCCCCACCACATTAACCCCGCAATAGAGGTTGAGGCGTTGTGGTCCCCACCACCATAAACTCTCATGGGAGGTTATGGAATGGTGGTCCCAACTTCCAACCTCCACAAGGAGGTTATAGAACCTGCGGGGCCCACCTCCAACCACCCACATTGCGGCTCAAAATAGAAATAAAGTGGATATCACTTTATTATATTTTTTCACAAAAACCCAAAAACTTACTTTTATTCTTGATCCAATGCCATCGAAGTGAAAGTATCCTTAAGTGAATAATGGCGCTGCATGTTCAACAGTGTCCTCGTATTTCAATTTCCAAGCAACAGTTCAAAAGTTATAAAAACACGCTTGTACGTTTACTGAATGTTCCCGAAAAAACATCAAAAATTCATTCTGGGAACACTGGGCCTCTGAATCATGCGCCTTCAATTTTTATAGACTCATAATATTACCATGTATTTATGAAAAACGTTTCTATGGAATTTATGGGTTTTTACATTCTCCCCACTTCAGGACTTTACATACCTGTAAGATACAACTCGAACTAAACGAACAAGTGGGGGTACTAAGCACGCATCTGAGCCTCCCACTCCCATGTGCTCTCCTAGATGTTCCCAAGCTTCCAGTCAATGCGATATAATGGTACCGACCATACATGTAGGACCCTCTCCTATCGATCCTCAATATCCATTGGAACCTCCATGAGAGTCGCCCCAACGTCGACATCCAGCTCTCCATGGTCGATTATGTGAGAAGGGTCGTGCACGTATCTCCTCTACTAAGATACGTGGAAGTTGTTGTGCACCCGGTGCAACTGAGTTTGAAGAGATAAGATGTAAGCCTCCTCACCAACTCTGCTGAGGACCAGAAAAGGTCTGATGAATCTCGGATATAACATTATGCCTCAGCCAAATCTCTATAGTCCTCGTCGAGGTGAGACCCGTAGAAATACTTGGTCAACATCCTCAAATTCCAGAGGTCTTTGTCTCCTATAAGAATATGACTTCTGTCTACTCTGTGCAGTATTCATCTGCTCCTAGTTGATCTTCACCTCTCTTTGGTAGCTCATACCATCTCTGGTCTCACTAGTGCTAACTCCCAAGGGTCAGTCTAGCACTAAGGTGATCTGCAAGGTATTCTGTATAACTCCTCAAATGTGTCATCCCTATGGTGGAGTGATAACTACTATTGTATGCAAACTCTACCAAAGGTAAGTGATCCTCCTAATTGTGACCAAAGTCAAGGACACAAGAAAACAACATGTCCTCAACGGTCTGAATGGTCCACTCAGCCTGGCCATCCATCGGAGGATGGAAGGTGGTGCTCAGACGAAGATGTGTCCCGAAAGCCTCCTACAAACCCTTCCATAGCTAGGAAGTAAACCATGCATCATGATCAGAGACAATAGATGAAGGTAATCCATTTATCTAAATAATCTCCTACACATAGAGTCATCACACACTCTCTAATGAACCCTTCTCTCTGATCGGTAGGGTGTGGGCCGACATGGTGAGTCGACAACAATTAACCAAATAGAGTCATGACCCCTGGATGTACGTGGAAGTCCTGGCATTAAGTCCATGGATATCCCATCCCACATCCACTCTAGGACCTCTAAAGGCTGATCGAGTCCTGCTGGTACCTGGTGCTCCACCTTCACATGCTAACAAGTAAGGCATCAAGAGAAAAAATATTCTAATTCATTCTTTATACCTGTCCAACAGTGCTTTTGTCGATGTTCCTGGTACATCTTCACCACTCATGGATGTAACGCTAAACGGGATGTGTGGAACTCCCTCAACACTTCCACCTGAAGTGAAACTATTACCATAGTACGTCCTCTGAAGAGGATGATGTGCTCCCCACCTTCATAAAATACTTCAAGTGCATGCCCTATGGATATATGAGAACTTTGTGTCTCGAAGTCAACATCCCCATGTTGTGCCTCCATGACTTGTTGAAAACGTGGGGGAGTGACTGTAAGGGAATGAAGGAAAGTTTCTCCATCTCAATCCACAAAGGATATTTTCAAAGCAACCACCTGCTCCATCGCCTCACCTAGCAGCTGTATACCAAATCTCCAAATGAGTGAATCTGCTACAACATTCCCATTTCTACGAGTATAGACTATCCCAAAGTCATAGTCTTGGAGGAACTCAAGACATCGCTGCTATCTCAGGTTCAGGTCCTTTTGAGAGAAGATATAGCTGATAATATTATGATCAGAGTACATGGTAAAACGTTTTCCCATCGGTTGTTTCGCCACATATTCAAGGTAAAGACCAATGCTGCTAACTCCAGATTATTGGTAGTGTAGTTCTTCCTGGGCTGTCTTAGCTTCCGAGAACCATACGCAATCAAATCTCATTACTGCATCAAGACACACCCGAGTCTATTCCCTGACGCGTTTATGTAGACGACATACCCTACGCCTTCCTCTAGAAGCCTCAATATGGGGGCAGTAGTCAGCCTCTGCCTTAGCACTTGAAATCCATTCTAGCATTTCTTCGACAACACGAATGGTTTCCACTTCTTCATCAAGGCTGATAGTGGTGTTGAAACTATGGAGAAGTCTAGAATGATCCTCTGGTAGTATCCCGCCAAACCTAGGAAACTTCGTATCTCCGTCACACTCCTGGGTGGATCCCAAGCAAGTACTGCCTCAATCTTCTCTGGATCCACTGCAACTCTAGGATCTGAGATTACTTTTCCCAATAAGTGAACCTCTCGTATTTGAAATTGGCACATTAAGAGATTACCATAAAGCTGGTGCTCTAAGAGTGTGTCCAGTACTACCAGCAAATGGTAGGCATGCTCCTCCTCAGTAGTCGAGTAGATCAGAATGTCATCAATGAAGAAAACAAAAAAGCGATCGAGGTAAGGTTGGAAAATCCAGTTCATGAGTCCCATGAACACTACTGGAGAATTTGTTATGCCGAAAGGCATAACCAAGAACTCGTAGTGGCCGTACCGACATCAGAAAGTCATATTCTACACATCCTCATTTAGAACTCTAAGCTGGGGATTTCCTGATCTGAGGTCTATCATCGAGAACCACCGTGATTCCTTCAAATATTCATATAGATCGTCAATCCACAAGAGTAGATACTTTCTCTTCAAGGTCACCTAGTTTAGGTGATGATAGTCAACACAATGCTTCAAGATCATATCCTCATTCTTGGAAAATAAAATTGTTCCAGTCTAGGGAGAAACACTGGGCCTGATGAATCTCTTCTCCTTCATGTCCTCTAGCTATACATGCAGCTCGCAAGGCTACACGAGAGCCTTCCGATATGCTGGTGCAGATATCAGTGTCTTCCGGGTGTACATGTCAGTGTAGAAGTCCACCTCTCTACAAGGGGGTTGTCCTGGAACATCGTTCGAGAAAACATCCCTGTACTGGTCCACCGATACAGGATATCTCGGAATCTCTACCTCAACTACTCTGAGGGTAAGGTTGGCCAACTAATGAGTGATTGGTTGTACCTTCTTTCGAGTAAGTCTGTATTGTGCTGCAAAGACTCCTTTGTCACCGGGGAAGGTAAACCTAGTACCATCCTGGTGGACACACCAAAAATTGCGCCTAATACAGTCGATATGATCATTGACTGTAGAAAACTAGTCCATACACAAGATGATGTTGTAAGGCCTCCACGTTGCTACTAGGAGATTCCAGCCGATGCTCTCACCTCCAACAGTAAGCTCACCATACTGACACCAGTGCGTAATCGTCGAGTCTGATCCCGTAGGAGTCTCTATCCATAAGCATTGAGCCAATGGCTCCATCAGAATCTATGAGCTCCGAACAAGGGAAGTGACAATGAAAGAGTGACTGGAACCTTTGTCTAAATAAAATGATGCTAAGGTGGAGTAAACACAGATCGAACCTCAATTCATCTCCAGAGCACCATGATCGTATGCCTCAGCTACCAGGAGCAGAGCTCTTGTCTGTCCACCTACTCCCTATGGTCGGGGTATACCTCATGGTGGTGGTCTCAGTAAAACCTCTAAATGTCGTCCACCGCCAGCTTCATGGGATTCACCTATGCCACGTCCGCCTTCTCCATGCGGACCGCCTCGATAGAAGCTCGGTCTCTGCCTGGGTGGTCCTTCGACCGCCTTCTGTTCATCTGAATGGAGGGTCAGACAAACATGATCCATGTGACATTGACTGCCACATGTGAAGCATTTCCCGCTCGTGGAATGTATGTGTCTTCCCCGTGTGCCCCACACAACCAATCCTGACTCATGTTGTCATCCACCCATGGGTCTAGTCCTCTTGGACCTTTGCGACATCTGTCTAATTCCAGCTATAGAAGACTCCACTGCATATTGACTAGTGGTGGGTCTCAGCAAGGAAACTCTCTACTAAGAGGGCTCGCTCCAACACCCCTACATACTTCAGGATTCTTAGGGAGATTATCAAAGCACTGATCACTCACCTAAGCCCCTGCTTGAAGGTTCGGGCACTGAAGAATGGGTCTCGTACCATATCTGTGGAGTAGTGTGAGAGGACGTTGAACCTCGCTGAGTATTGTGCCACCATCATGCTGCCCTTATACAGGTGAAGTAACTCATGTAGCTGCACTACATGTAGGGTGGCTGGGAAAAACTCAACCCAAAACAGGCTCTAGATGTCTTCCCAGAGTAGTGTCTCCTCATCATGCACCTGGAGAATCAGGCTCCACCATCTTCCAACTACTTCCTGAAGGAGACTCGTGACAAGGATCACCATAAGGTCGGACGATGTCCCTACCAGTCTGAAGACTCTCACCATAGCCTCCAGCCCATCCTCAGCTGCATGTAGGTCCGTCTCTCCCCAGAGCCTAGGCGGCCTCTGGCGCTGGAACCCGTGCAATGGGATCAATATGCGTGCATCGTCTGCTGCTTGGGCTAGTGGAATCGGTGGCCCAACGCATAGTGGTATTGATGGTGCCTCTACTGGAAGAGGGACATGCACCAAGGCCTCATTGCTCGGTGAGCTATCTGCGCATACAACTCTCAGGGTTCTAGATGGTCGTCCGCGGGGAGGCATCCTGAAAGAAAAAGATGTGACACAGTCAATGATCAAACCTGCTGAGCTAACCTAGTTGAGATGACTTAGTGAAAACTTTTGATAAAACACAGGCAATAAGTGTTTTCGTGTACTGAGTCAGAAATCAGTAGTCAGGGTCCAGGTGTATGGATACGTCAGCCGCCACACCACCACTAGACTACCTGAACTGAAAACCACACACAGTACCCATAACACTATTGATTCACAGAAAATATCAGAGTCATATGTTCTGTAGTAGAACCGACTCCTCTGATACCAATTTGTCATTATCCGTCCCCCAAGGCCCGTGCCGTGACTACCCAAAGCCCGCCTTCCATAGGCCAGGGGATGGTGACTAGCACCAAAGGTGTAAATCCCAAAACTGGGAAGTCATTGCCTTTATAAGTTTAAAACACACACAATAGGGTACGAGCTTGAAACAAAACACTAAATAAAACTGTATACAAAAGGAGTGCTGAAAAGTAAAAAGGCTTCCAAAAATACAACCCCAACTATAAAGTACATGGAAAATGAAATTACATGTACTGGAAAAAGGGATAAAGTCTTTTGGATCATCCACTGGGAAGTCTTACCTGAAGGGTAGGTACAGATAGCCTCCACATCACTCCACGTCCGCCTATCTCCTCTGTGTACTGTCACACGTGTGGTCCATCTTCGGATATCGTCTAGTCCTGGTACTCTCAGCCTCGGTCAGCGTTGTCCGTCGTCTGCATCCAAAATAACAAGGTGCGGGAAGATCCCATTTTGGGTTGAGTATAACGATACTTAGTAGGGATCCCAAGACCCTCAAGGTCTCACAAATCCAAGAAAGATAGACGAGAAAGTATGAGATCAATAGATAACCCTACATAGGTATATGTGAAAACATATATCAAAGTTATCAAGTAATCCATCTCAATCATGAGTAAAACAAAAATGTTACTGACTTGGATCAAACAAGGATTTTATTTAGGGGTAGTCTAAAGTGGCATCCCCAGTCACACTGTCGAAACCTCGAATACTGGAGAACTCCTCCTCTATCGAGTATAGTGGGCCTACCGCATCAACAAGGTGATTCCCACTAACCTTGGACTGCTGAGGTAATCCTCCAGTAGAGTACAGTGGGTCTGCTATGTCACTAAGGCACTCCCCACCATCGGTCTGCTGGGTCACGAAAGCACTCCCCCCCATAGCTTGCTGAGGTACTTCTCATATAGAGTACCATGGGTCTGCCATGACACCAAGGCACTCCCCATTGTGGTTCTGCTGTGACCCCAAGGCAATTCCCACTGGGCTAGTCGAATCCCTCTGAGTGGAATCAGTCAACATTCGTCAAGTCTCAGCTAGCAAGTATGTCTCCACACTATTCTCGCTCATCTTCGGGAGGATCCGATCAACGAGGTACTGGTTGATACTACCACTATCACAAAGTCCCATATAGATGTATATGAAAGGTCTGCCACTTCATTGGGGTCTTAACGCAACAGACGACACGTCAATCAGACGACTGGTTTGTGAGTTATTAGCCATTTAGTACCGGGGCCCGGTTGGATTCGTGTACGATCCCACCTGACTGTATCTCAACTTTACCCCGAACTCCAGTGGGGTATACTCAAAGGGTTCGTCACGATCGAAGAAAAATAGTGTCACTAACGGTTTGTCAAACGGTCTTCTGGTGCAAATGATATGGATAAAGAATATAAATGGTCGGTAGTCGGCCCAGGTCCGGTCCGACCCAGTTTGACCAACCCGGTCCGACCCAGTCTGGCCGAACCGGTCTGGGTTGACCCGGTCATACCTTTTTGGTCTGGTCCGGCCCATTGTGCGGGAAATCCTACTAGGTTTGGGTGGCCCACTGAGCCCAGCCCCGCAGGCCGTGTGGGAGTTTCGGCCTGGGCTCGGTGCCAGGTCGTCCTGGAGTTCCATGAGGGTGTGACCTAGCGTGGCTCGACCCGGAGTTTGCGGATGGGCCGGTTTGTCCCATGTACTGTGAAGGGGGCCGCTGTCCGGATCGGTAGGCCGGTGTAGCCAGGATGCTGGTTCGTTCGGGTGGCGGCTCAGGAGGCCAGGTGGCCGGGAGCTGGGAGGTGGTTGAGCAGGGAGGCAGGCGGGCCGACCAGCGGCTGGGAGGCAGGCGGGCAGGAGTGGTTCAACATGGTCCGGTGGGGTTCAAACGAGGCACGCAGAAGGCCGATGACATCCGGGAGCCTAGTTGAACGGGAAGGCCGGCAGGCGGCTGAGGAAGCCAGCGATGGTGTGGGTTGGGGTGGCACGGCTGGATAGGCCTGTGGATGGAACAACTAGGGCGGCTCATATCGAGGTCCGCAATTCGGCCCAAAGTGCAGCTCAGCCGGGGCGCGGCGCGGCTCGTGGATACCGTGGGTAGCGCGGCCCTTTCTTGTTACCTTTTTTTCCTTCAATGATGCTTCGTTGTGACATCGACATGCCGATGATCATCACAAACAAGAACGTCAAAGGGGTCGTTCCATGTTGGTTTGGCCCACACCCTCTGCTTTATGGGTGGTAACATTTGGCTCATCAAGAAGTATTAATGATGTACATATATTATTTCACAACCTCCGCAATGATTCCCTTCCAACCGAATAAGAGAATAAAGAATTTAATATTACTCAAATTAACCCCCTACCTTGATCGTTAGTTGTCAACAGAGTCACAGGATGAAGACGGAGGAGATCGTCATTCGTCGCATCCTCCACACACTTTCAATCCCGAGCTCGTGCATCATTTCATTAATGACAATGGGGAGGGAAGTCGGTCATCGAAGACATCCCACATCGGTTGCCTCTAAGGATGTAGTCGAAGACGCTCTTTGCCAGTGTTTTTAATTGAAAGAACACACTCTTCATTGGAAGAACGCACTCTTCATTCTACGTTGGGATATGGGGTTCTTCATTGGAGAATTCTAATTCTCCGAAGAACTCCTCTCCCCAATATTACACCAAAATTCCAAAAGTGATTAGATAGCCCCCCCAATTAATATATTGCCTATTATTTTAGATTATTGGGTTTAAAATTCAAATTGTAGCGTTTAATTATATGATATGGCTCAATTAATTAATGTGTTGGATTTGTCATCATAATTTATGTGTTGGCTCAAATAATTAAAGGGGAGGTGGGGGACCATAAATGGTAGAGGAGTCCAAGGGGCTCCCCCTCATTAATGATTGGAGTTGATAGATTTTCCTCTCCTCCCATTAATTGGGTTTGGGTGGTCCCCACCCCAATTATTCAAATTGGGAGGTTATGTGGTCTCGGGTGGTCCCCACTACATTAACCGCACATGGGAGGTTGAGGCGTGGTGGTCCCCACCACCTTAACCTCTCATTGGAGGTTATGGCCTGGTGGTCCCCACTTCCAACCTCTACATGAAGGTTATTGGTCATGTGGGACCCACCTAAAAACATCCCCATAGCGGCTCAAATAAACATAATGTGAAGCTCACTTTATTTTATTATTTTCCACATAAACCCAAAAACTAACTTTTATTCTCAACCCACTATCGTCGATGTGAATGTCTCCTTAAGTGAATACCGGTGTTGCGAGTTCAACAGTGTCCTCAGATTTCAATTCCGAGTACTTGTTCAAAAGTTATAAAAACCCGCTCGTACGTTTACTGAACGTACCCAAAAAAACATTACAAATGGATTTCAAGCACACCAGGCCTCAGAATCATGCATCGTAATTTTTTTTGGATTGTTAAAATTCCCGTGTATTTACGAAAAAAAATTCTACTGAATTTCTAGGTCTTTACATAAAAAATTTATAGTGTAAATTTATATTTATAATTTTTTTAAAGTATAATTATATCAATTTTATATCCATTATTACAATTTAGTTCATTTGAATCAATTTATTATTGAAATTAGACCCAAAAACAATTATAACTATTTACTATTTTCATATTAAAAACATGTTGCTTCGTATTGTCCATAGGATTAAATCAAAACTTATTTTATCATATTATGTGTTATGAATTCTGAAAAATGGATTCTAGATTTTGAATATTGATTCATAAAATTTTTAAATAGGTCTATGAAATTTTTGGAGATTGTGAATAGTGAACTTATTAGTTTAATTACCATAATTAATATTAAATCAGATAATTATGGGTCAAAATAATATTTTTAATAATATAAAAATACAATAAAAAATTTCGAAAAATTTATTTTATGAGTATTTTTCTCACATTGTAATTATATTTCAGGTTATATGTCCACTTATTATATTTTGGATGATCATATAAGCATTATTAAATTTTTTTCAAAAATGTGTTAAACTTGTCACACTCCAATTTTTTACAAGTAAAATATTTTTAATACTGATTTATATAATTGATATTTTCTACATAAAACACAATTTATAAATATACGATTCTTATCTTCATCATGAATATATTTTTATATTTTTTAGGATAAATAATTACCTTAAATGATTAAACCATGAAGATGTAGTAATTGTTTAATTAATGAAAATATCAAACAAATGATGTTAAATATATTAAAATAAATATAATTTAAGAAAATTGATGTAATCCATGATTTTAAAATATTATTGATTCATGATGGGGATGTATTAAATTTTTTTAAAAGATATCTTGTTTTTATTAATATTTTTCACAGTCATGAAATGAATAGTGTTAAAATTAAAAATAAAGATATTTAAATATAAATAATCTTTTATTAAATGATATAAAATTCATAAAAATATAAATTTTGACCCAAATATTAGGATGAGGTTTAAAATTTCATCAATTATTCATATATGAGTATATATACATTTTTATAGTTACTATACTATCATTCAATGACTAGAAACACATGTTTTTAATGTTAATGTTAATGTGATCAAATAAGGGTTAAATTGAATTGATAAGGATTATAAAAAATTTCAAAACATGTATGATTTCAATTGGATGAATTAATTTTTTACCATAATCATGATATATTCCAAAAAATAGCTTGATTCCCTTTAGAATAGAAAATTAATTTACGATAGTTTAATTTTTTTGTTAAAAATAAATAGTTCCCCTCCTGTCTCTTATAAAACAGAACCACTTATTATAATTAATTTACATGTAAAAACATAATTTTATCAGGAAATATATTCAAAATAACTTCCATGAATAACTACACAGTTTTTAGATTTCTTATTTTAGTTATAACAATATCCATTGCGGTCATAAGGTTTTAGGAAAATTATATTGTTTGAAGAAAAGGTATTGTTTTTAATGAATATTTATATTTTTTATTATTATTTAACATCTATAAAATTGTTTTCAAGAATTTTGAAATAATATATCCATTATAATAAATATATTTAGATGTTACTATTTTAATATAATCACCATAACACATCTCCACATATATTATGTGAAATGAACATATTGTTTGTGTGTGCGAAAAAAGACCTCCTAACAAACTAATGATATTCATTTCCATCACAATCAATCCTAAAATATTATAATATTGGAATTAATTTTTATATATTATATTTATTAAATTTTTATCATTTAAATAATATAATATATAATTTTTTTTCTTATATTTTCATGCATAGATATTTGATAACATCATTTGTGTATTTGTGTGAACTATCACCTCCACGAAGCGATGCGATTCATTTAAAAAAAATGAAAAACATATATATATATATATAATGAAATAATATTATATAAATGATTTTATCATAATTATTTTATGATAAAATCATAACAACCTTTTGGTTTTAATGATCATTTATAAATGTAACCATTACTCATGCGTACGCACAACTTACCATCTCTATGATTGTAACATAGTTCATTTTTCATGTCCATATTTAATTGATGGATTAAAAAATAAAAGATTAATATTAAAATTTCATGATTAACAATCTACATGTTATGGAATAATGACTACTCTGACTATTGACATCATACCAAACATATTTTGGGCTCATGTACCAAATAGCATCAAAACGTCGTACATAAACATATATAATTATAAAAAATTTATAACATTGTAATAACTTATATAAAAGGAATAATAATATTAAATGTTTTTCCCATAGAAGTAAAAAAGTTACATGATTTATTTATTCATGATGATAATCGACATGTGTGAAAAATCATATGCAATGTATGTGAATTATTTACTAAAACTGACATTTTAATTGTTTTAAATATTTTTTCTCCTAATAATTCCATTTAATGTATATTTTATTAAAAATTAATTTTAGGAATGTATTTATATATACCTGACATTTTTAATATAGTTAAATTCAAAAATATTTCAAATATTTCATTGTATTGTGGAAAATATGGATTAAAAAATAGCAAATAAAATATCAATTTTTTTTTCAAAATGGATTTATTATTTCTATTACATGAAACAATTTATCTTGAGTATTAGTGGAATTTCAATAGTGAAAAGTTGAAAATTTTATCTTTTTATTTGTTATGATTATAAAATGGAACATTATCATTTTAAGTTTGGTTACTTGTAAAACCAATTATGTGTGGGGACATTATAAAATAATAATGGGTGGTTATATGATAATAAAATGATGTTTGGGTCGATAATAGATCTATAATGCATTGGGTATAGATGTCAATCATATTGTTATTCTTCTTATATGAGTTACATGTATGGATGTTCACAACAAGGTACTAAAATTAAAATTATAAATGATTTCCTAGTTACCTACTAATATATTATATGCTTTATTATGAGTTTTCATGAGAATATTTTGATTTCAAAAATGTATGATAATGAAATTTTTTAAATGATGATTCATTTTTTGAGGAAAAAATCTATATTTCATATAAATGTTTTTGTAGGTTTTCACTGGACTACTGGTTTAATTTCATTTTTGACCCTTACTAATAATTTATTCTAATCCCATATTTTTAAATATTTTTCATAGGTTTTATGAAAGAGTAGGTTCAATAATGAAATCAAGTAGAAAATTGTGAGGATTTACAAGAATAATAATTAATGTTTTATTTTGAGAATTTTGTTTGTGTGGAATTATTGGATAATATATAGAATTTTCTAGTTTAAATGTTTGGGTGTATTTTATAATAAATATTCCTAATTTTTTAATAATCTAAAGTGACCATATTGACAAATTAGATTTCTGTTTCAAAAACACTATAATATTTCATGTCTATGGACAGGTTCTTTCAACATATCCTTCAGGCTCAAGGTGAATAGTACTAAACAATTCCTATTAAGGAAAATCCAGAAGAAGTAGACTTTTTTTATAGTTGTCATTATAAATCTATTATAGGTAATTTCCATCCCTATATGATTTTCAAAATAACCATATAACTACACATGATCTTATGTACTCAATCAATCAATAGAGAAAGGTGAATATAACTCCATTTCGAATAAAACATCCTTCAAAATTCAATTTCCCAACATTCATTTTCAAAATTAAAATTGACAATAAAAAAAGGTTGTGTTTTAATCAAAGAATACCTTTTTAAAATATAAACCAATCGTATATATTTTTATCAATTAAATTTAATACAATTTCCAAAATCAATCCTACAATCATTTCAAAATTCCCATTAATTAAACCAGACATACAAACTTCCAATTCAATAATGATATGTGGTTTTCACAAAATATATATCTTTTAAATTGCAATCAAGATTCACAAAAAAGTGGGTTTTTAAATGTAAATATAATTCAATTTAAATAAGATCAATAAAATCAATGATTTAATGTTTTTGAAAATCACAAACAGAAAAACAAACATTTAATTACAGAATGAAACTCCCTGAATAGGGATCACCAATGGAATAATGGTATGAAAGATATATGTACCCAACATAATGTCATGATTAAAAAACATAAAGATTATATCCATAAAATCCTATAAAATTGAGAAAAAAACTGAGAACGAAAATTGATACTTCAAAGATACATGAAGGTCACTTACCCGTAGAGATAAATAGTAACCATTATGATGATTAATTGTTGAATGAGTGATCTGAAATGGGTGGTGTCCCTAAAAACACCCCAAACCACCTAAGGAAGGATCTATGACATGCGATGGAGATATGAAGGTTTAGTAAAATGTAAATTAGCCATATAATTCCTTTATGACATCCTAACTTGATAATTACATGGTTTGTATCCCAGATTTATGTTAAGGAAATCCCTATATTTATTATACACAAAAATGTATTAATAATATTTTAAAATAATTCTATTAATATTGACATGGAATGTAAACTATACATGATGTGTAACATTTTATCTTGTGTACCCATTTTAGAAAATCATCCAATTGATGATTACACATTTTTAACCCTATAACATGGTGTGTAAATCCTTCATAGACTGAAAAAGAAGTGCTTTTTAAGTTAGAAATACAAACAAAACCTGAACATCACTATTAATAGAATCATACAAATTCCTCATCTCCATTATTCAAATAATGTATAAGGGAAACCAAAAAAAGGTTAAATAAATCATCAATGAAATATAATGAGTCATTACATAATCATAAGGGAGTAATTCTTATCAAGTGTGAAAATATAAAGGAATCATCAAGGTGTCAATAAGGCGGATAATCAATGCACCACTACACATTATTACATAATGTGGGGAATTATTTTAGGTAAATATATATTTCTCATAAATGGAATTTGGTTGTTTTATGATGTAATATATTAATTTAACAGCCTATGTCTCATCATAGTCGAATTTTCATTAGTATATGTGTCAAATGAATTACCAAGAGTTTGATATAGGAATCTTCACAATGAAAATCTAGTATAAATATATTAATGATGATATGTATGAAATATATATGGATCATAATTGGATCTAGTATACATTATCATAAATAGATCCCAATATTCACCGGTGATGGTAGTTAGAGATGATTACTGATTATGGATTCTCAATCCACTACCTTTCAGGGTTGAAAAATAATGTCAAAATTTTCCTATCTAAAATGGATCTAAGATAAATTTACATGATTACAATTGATAATGATCAAATCTTGATAAAAGTTTTCAAATATGTAAATTGAAGTAAGAAAGTATGGACACCATTATTACATTCTCAATGGATTTTTCTAGTATTCATTTTATTAAAGATAAATGATAATAAAATAGATTATGTATAAATACATAATAAGATGGAATCTATGTGAAAAAGTAATAAATAGAGTAAATAAATGATTAAGTATGTGTTTTATGTTTTTTTCCTGAATATGTGAACTATGAAGTGATGAGAAATAAAGGGAATTCTTGAATAATACACATAATAGGTCCATCTACATTCTTCCAGTGAACATGAAGATGTATTGGGCAATCTATGAAAACTATTATTTATAAAATATGAAGAATTAGATCATGTATTATATATATATAATTTAATTATCTATTGGAAATTTAATGAAGAATGAAAAAATAATAATGGAATGATATAACCATTATCCATAACAACTTTTAAATGGGATGAAATCAATATGGACTTTTTATTTGTTCATACAATGTCATGTAGGGGAAATAATTTTATATGGGTTGTAGTGGATATCATTAATATATATTTAGTTCATTTCACTATTATAGGGGTTATAAAATGATCAACTTGGATTTATATAAATTAATAAATTAATCAGGTTGTATGGAACACAACTACCGATTAAGCCTCATAAGGTTCAATGCATTACCTACCAGTTATAGATAATATCCCAAAATAATATGTAGAAAAAATTTATCATCAACACAACTATTCACCTCTAAATTGATATACAATCAAAGGAATATTTCTAGAAACATGTGTTAATGTTTACATCATATATAATTGGTATCAATGGATGATGGCATCAATAACATTCTCTGTTCGAGTTCTCTATCAGCAATAATATTCACTCAAGAATCCAAATTTTTTCATATGATTCTATTTATGGGAAGAGTTATAAATAACCATTTTTATTAGAGAATATTGGTGAAAATTAGATTCTAGGACATAAAATGATGACGGAAAATGTAGAATTTGTAAAAAACCCATTCACTAGCACATTAGTGTTTCTAAGAGTTGATAAAAATAATATATTGGTGATCTTTAGAGAGACCTAGTTGATGTTACCTAGTCAATATCCAAGTATCAGTAAGAGTGGGAGGGGGTGAATCAGTGATATTTTTTTATGTTTCCCCTTTTTGGAAATTTCCTTCGCCTCTTTTAAAAGAGTTATTTCCCTATTGAACACACACAACCATATGAACAGATGATTTATAGGTTTTACCACTCAACTAGAGTAGCTAAATCCTAGGTATGGTTGGGAAATAATCATGTACCACAAAATCCACATGAAAAAAATCCTTTGTTGTGTAATATAATGAGTAGGATATTCCATTTCACACATGTAGTTCTTCAGAGAAAATACACAAGTATGTGTGAACCCTCTTAGCACCGATAGGGTAAAGAAATATCTCAATGATTCTTGACGACCATAAAAAAATATGATCTTTGAAAAATACTATTCACTTTACAATCGTCAAGCTGATATGAACTACATGGAAATTGTAATGATACTTAGTCATATACAGTAGTCATATCTGGATCCTCTTGAAATCACTTCTCTCTTAATTTTGGTACTCAAATCTTCACCTTGGAGAGCTCCTTCGCAAAGCTCCTTCACAAAGCTCCCTGCTTCCCAGAGTAGACTAGTTCAAAAAGCTCCCTAGTTCCTAAACCTCACTAGATCATAGAGATCACTTTTTCCTTGAAGACATAGTAGTCTTTGTAGAGTTATTGTTTCACAAAGCTCAACGACTCTCCGCGAATCTCTTTTTTCCTTCGTGAAGCTTACTAAATTCATAGAGCTCGCTTCCTCCATGAACCTTATTCGCAATTAGAGTGCTTTAAAATTATCGTTATGTATCTATAATTTTCTCAATGGGGTAGGGTCCTATTTATAGGATTTTCCCACAGACTCTAGAACCTTCCTGCCACCTTAGTGCAACGTCCACATCAAATCATTGAGCTTCAAAATTTAGGCCAAAATTCACTCTGTTTCACAAAGAATCATGGCTATTTTCCAGATTTGGAATGCTCATCATTATACCAAAGCATTCCATCAAATATTTTGAGCCACCATGATGCTCTTCCTTCCATTGTGCCACTGTGATTTTCTTTCATCATTCACCCCGCTATGATGCTCCTTCTTACCTAGCGCCACAAAACTTTTTTGCGATTCTCTTCACCTCTGCCATTCATGAATATGGTTGTAATCGCAAATAACACTGTCCACATTCTTCATGTCATCATGTAATACACTTCCTGAATCCCATCATCAGGAAATTCATTCCTTTTCCATATTTTGATATTCTCTTCATCAAAATCCAATATTTTTGATGCTAACCCAAATCAACCTTAGACAACTGATTTTGCATGACCAAACATTCTGATTGGATGTATAATTTATCACCCCTTCCTTCATAATGGTTTCATCATATATTCTTCAACCATCTTATGATCATTGTGATATACAAACCATCAATGCATCATCAAATTTATGGTGGAAATTATTATAACTTTCTTGACATTCCTCACACACTTGTACAACGTGAAGTGATTTCCATTCTTCTCAAACATTATGGAAAACAATAGATAATACTTCATTCATCCAACAACATCATATTTTAACATGGTCCTCAAACCCTTGTTTTATATCAGAGAAAAAGAGTTCCTTTATATATCATTATATAAGTTAGTCATGAGATTTTGGAATAAAGGAAATCTAGTCCCTTGGAACACATACCCCTGTTATATTATAGATCACATCAGAGCTAGGGAGTATCAACTAGAACACTCTCAAACCCATTCTCAAGTATATATTATGTTTCAATTATCCCTCTTAAGGAATTATATATTAAATCAATTATATGTATGGAATTCATAGGTGTTATTGTTTGATAATGGTCTCTCATATAAAACAAATCTAGTCAATATCATGGATAATAAATAAAATGTTCAATATTTTATGGAAACATACATAGTGAATGTAATCTTGAGGAATCATAAGTATAAAGTGTTATCACGGTAACTGGTGTAAAAAATGAAGACGATGTTCCTTCCCCTTTTTTCACACTATTATATAAAAATAATTGGATGAAATTTCTTAATGGTGAATAATTTAATGAAGTATAATAAGATCAATGGAATATCCCTACTAATTATATTACTATTCCATATGTTGAAATGTATCTCATGAAACAAATAATGAATAATTGACGAAAAAATATTAATTTGGAAAGATCCTTTATAGAATAAATATATCCATAATAATAAATAATTTATTATTTGGATAAAAAATAAAAAATAAGACAACTAGAACAAGAAAATTTAGACCTTCTCGAACCATACAAATAACTATAATCATGAAAACATTATAGAAATAAAACAAATTATTAGTAATGCATTATTAATATTAGAATTAAAAGTAAATAAAACCATAAGAGAAAATATAATATAATGTAGACTGAATAAAACATTATATATTTATAGATAATAGGAATGTTGTATGGTAATTACAATTTAAACCATTAGAATAATAATATGAGAATTTGGAACAGTAACATGACTATTAAAATAGTATCATCAACTATTAAATAATAAAATAACATTTCTATATTTTATAAAATGAAAATATGACATATTAAGATCACGATACATTTAAATAAATATTATAGAAATTATGAGAAATTATATTGATTCAAAAGATTATTTTCTATTTTTTGTTTTATAAAAAATATAATGATTTTTATGAATAATAAATTAAATAAAATGGGTATATGAACTTAGATTATATTTTATTATAATCATATATAATTTTTAAATGATATTTAATTTTTCATTTTGTTAAATATTCTTCATAATTAAAAAAGTCACATTTTTCAAAATATATATGGATTATAATTAAATTTTATATTTCTTTATTTAGTAAATTATTTTTTTACAACTACTTACATTTTATTAACCAAAAAATTGTAAATTAATTTGGTGATTTTAGTTTCATTTTCAAAGATAATATATTTTTTTATATACATTTATATATGGAAACATACCATACTTGGTATTATTTGTTAAATAACGTGATAAATTTCATAGGTGATCAACCATTATTAAAAAGACACATCCATAATTTATCATATGTAGTAAAAAAATTCATCACTATTGGTATTCTTATGAAAAAATAATTATCTAATGAATATAATATTCAAAACACCCCACTCATTCCATTATAAATACATCACCAAGCCACCGCTTCTCCTCACATGTTCTAATCCTTAAAGAATACCCAAAATCTACCAAAATAGAGATGAATCTATCACTCCCAGTCCTTTGAATACATTTTATCACGAATTACCATTCCATGGGGACATAATTTGTATACCAAGTTGGTACAACAAATGATACATGTAAATAATATTTTTTTTATATTCCCTACTGACACCCCCATATATTTTCTTTCTTCATAGACATAGTGAAATTTTTATATTAAATATTATGATATTTTATTAATTTGGTGTAATATTTATCTTCTAGCCACCCTTCATTTCAGTATAAAGTGATAAGGTTGTTCACAATTTAGTATGTTCATCAAATGTATAAACAAATATACATTTTTTATAAATATTCATTAAGGATTGTTTTAGAAGTATTATTATTTTTAAATATGATTTTAATCTGTATATTAATTAATTATATGATACATTAATTTATTAATAAACTTTTAATTTAATAAAAACAAATATTGTCCATGATGGTTGATGAAACGACCTAAATAATCTTGTTTTGTAATGACAACATTTATACAAACTCATAACAATACAAATCAATAAATAATTATTTGGGTGGATTTAATTTTTTAAAATTATATTAATATTATTTTAGATCATTTAACATGTTTTAGTCTATAATTACAAGATCATCAACAATTATCTAGATGTGATATGATTGATGAACAACCAAATGAATTCCCATATAATAACGAAATTATACATGATATTTCCTTGAAATGATTATAATAAACTAAACATAACTATAGGAAATTAAATATATATATAATGTTATGAATTATTCTATTAAAGAATTTATTTTTATTATTTTTACCATAAGTGGATTTGTACAATTTTTTGGAAACCAATGTTATCAGAAAATCCGGCCCACCCACTTTATTGTGGCTCATACCTTTTCTAAAAAAACCCCACATTGTCTAACCATTATAAATTAAAAAGTGTAATTTAGTTAATTATTATCTAGAAATAATAATTTCACACTATTTGGTTCGGCTAAAAGTCCTGATTATCCATCCCATTTCATGGCTTGAGTAATTAATTTTTTATCACAATCATTTGATTTACACTTGTGGTATGCATAAGAATGTACATGTTCTGATGTTTTTTCCATGATGTCTCTCCAATGTATTGGGTGATATTTATGTCACATAATGTTTTTTGTAATGGATTAATGAGTATACCTAATCTATGATTTTTCTTCTCCACCTTGTAATGTCATCATCGATGTTTTCTTTGTTATATGCTTGTGTCAGGTTTTTTTATACCATAATCATATTTTCATGATCTGATGATCTCATTACCTTTTTGTTACTCTCCCATAATATTTCTAATGTGACTTCTAATTTATGATATCAACTGACTCGATTTGAATCAAATGTTATTCTTTTTATCATACTTATTTCTAAATTTCTCTTTATAGATCACCCACTTTTACATATCTTCTAATATATTATATAGATATTTAAGTGAGAGAAAAGATTTTAGTACACATTAAACAGAATAAGATAAAAAAAATTATTTGAAATTCTACTTTATGTATAATAAACATATTTTCAAATGACAATGGGACCATAAATCTATAAGATGTATTTATTTAATATTTTTATTCAAACTCATGTAATAATATTATTTAGTAGCTCATATCTCTATATTTAGTGACCCAATAATTCTGTATAATTTTATTCAATAATATGGAAATTTTTCGAGACTACGAAATATGACGACACATGATTCCAAGACCCGGAGTGGCCAGAATGATCAGTTGAAAAAGTGCTAAGCTAATAATAGTGCGAGTGAGTTGTTTTCCTAAGAAAGGGTAATAAAACAGAAATGGGGGGCCAAATTTGAAATATTAAGGCACTGTTGCATTCAAGATGGTGGGTTTAACCTATTCATGAATTACATTTAGTCAGCACATGCCTCCTGTGAGAAATCTAAAAAATGTAATAACCACATATAAAATAATTAAATGGAATTATTTTATTTTTAAAATGATTATAACTCAAGAATGATGACTCGGATTAAAAATCTAAGACCACCACTAAACTCATGAGGGTATTCTTTCCTTAGGAATATACTAACTTTTTCCGGTGTAGGCCACCAGTGGATGTTAGTTTTTGGCCGTAAATAAAACAAATAAGAAATATTTTATTGTAAAATTCATAACTTCCAAATGCTAACTAGGATTGAAAATATGAGACTACCGTTGAGCTAGTGAAATAATTTTCCCCATAGTAGGAGCCTAACCTTAGGTGGTGTGAGTCGAGGGATACTGTTAATAAATTTTTACCGTTTTTTAATTGTATGTTCAGTAAATGCATGAGCAATGTTTTTTATATTTTGAAATAGTGCTCGGATTAAAAATCTAAGGGAACCATTGAATCTGTTGTGTTGGGATTCGTTTATGATAGGGTTAACTTCGACCGTAGTTGGTTGGGTGAAAAAGTTAGTTATTATGACTTTTTAATTAAATAATAAAATAAAATATGAATTGTAATTTTATTTCATTTTTTCCAACCACATTTTGAGAGGTGGTGGAGAGGACCATAGAGGTTGTCAGAGTTTTAAATATGGGAAATTCGTTTCCTTGAGATAAATTGGTTGCATACCCCCCTCGTATAATTAAGGTGGAACATTAATTATGTTAATTAATGAATATCATTAATTCCTCGATGTGTTACTCACCGTTTCCCCCCTCTATTTAAATGGAGATCTAGGTAGATTTTTTTACATAGATTCTTCTAGAAAGGAACCTATGGTGAAGTGATGTAACACCTTACACTGATGGAGGCCGATTCTCAGGTGGAAATGATTTGGGAGTGACAAATGTTGGTGGTATCGTCAGAGAGTGGATTCTCAGTCCACCACCATGAGGACTCTGATTATTCATGATGTAGGGTTTGTATTTTAATTTAAGAAATTACCATGATTATTCACCTCATTCTTGAATTTTCTAGTGGTAATTTCAAGGGATTGTAAGGGGGTTTATCAATTTTTTAATGTGATGTATAAATTACACTCACTTGTTATAATCCTAACGTAGAGGGAGTGGGCCAAATAAACAAGGCTCAGACACTCCTCTGCTTAATTTGTTTTGAGTTATTTGGTGTTGGGTTATTCAAACATGATGGATCCTTGAAACCGAGAGGCATGAAATGAAGTCGGCATTCCATTAGGATAGTAGACACATCTCTAAGAATGAATGGACCATTAGAGCTCACCTGGTGTCCGGTGGATGATTCACCATTGCACCGGGCCATGTCGGCCGGAGGGTCGCTCTGAGATGGTAGGCTGGGCTGGTCCACGGCCTAGAGGAGCGAGCCCACTATGGCCCAACCCAACATGGGGAGTTCGGGTAGCCCCGAACCAGGTTGGGACAACCCAGGGTAGGTAGGCCGGGTCAGTCTTACCGGGTCAGACCCGACATGGACCCATTCGAGCACAGTTATGCTTAAATGACTGTACCTTGTGAGCCAGACATCCATTTGATGAACCGTCTCTGGCATTGGGATCCTTTAAGCGATTTAGTCATTTTGAGATACTCTACATGACTTTCAGAGAATGATGGAGTTTGGACGGGTTAGATCATTCATGAATTTAACCAGGCCCTTGGCATTAAAATTCATATATTTTAGAGACATGGTGTTCGATTTACACGCAATCTATTGCGTTGGAAATATACGACATGACGAATCATCAGGATACTTCCTTGTGAAACTACGTGGCATTTGAGGTATGGTATATGACAATAGGCACAGAACCATGGTGTTTCTTATAGTTAGATTTAGTATTTCTACTCCCTTGATAACTCAAGGCATGTGTATTCTTACTCCTATGCTCCGACATAGATGGGACTCCCCACGTCATGAGTGTAGGTTCGTTTCCCTTTGATTGGTTTTTCATTCTATGGAGTCAGTACTCCCCTATTTGAATCGGGCATAGGTTATCCATACATCCCTCACATAGAGTCAGTTACTCCCCAATAGTGTAGGGTGAAACTCCTCAATGTGAGTAGTATGTACTCCCCTTTCATCCCTGGGTGTTAGTCCCACTTATGAAATGTTTCAACATGGTCAGTACTCCCCTACCATGACTGGGTGTGGGTCCTCTCACCTAGGGTCAGCACTCCCGTAAAGTACTAGGGCGCAGGTCCTCTACAGAGAACACACTACCAGATTTTCACACCCCTACTAGGTCGGGTGCATTTCCTCACGTATAGGGTTGGTACTACCCTACCGTTCTATAGATATGGTTCCTCACATATGGAGTAGTACTCTCATGACTCCGAGTAGTGATGAGAAGTGGGTCCTTCAGGGGAGTTGTTGCTCCCTCAACTCCTAGACACATTTTCAAGGAGTGGTCCACATCACATGGATTCCATTAGTCTTGCCTCAGGTGAAATACTATGACTACGAGACCTCTAATTCTTGGTAGTAGAGGAAGTTCTTGCAGAAACCTCCCGATGGAGCACGTCTGTTAGGGAGCTTACTTAGAAATGGTTGAGTTATAACTGATAGAGTACATCACTCAGACATGTTCTATATGGGATGGCCAGTTCAAGGAGTGTGTACTCCTAATCCTTGAGTTACGCTTATAGCCTTCTATGGATTTCATTGATATGGATTAAGGTCGGGGCCATATGATTCATTGTAGATGAGATGAGTATATTTAGTTTGAGCTGTTTCTTTTGATTTGTACTTTTTGAATGATGTCATTCTTTTCATCATTCATTGTGGAATTCTGAGATACCTTCAGGGGTCTTTTGTTGACTACTTGGTATTTTTATACTCAACCCTGCAAAGGCTTCTCTTGCACATGTTTTTCTCATGTGCAGGAAATGGGAAGCCTTGACTGGGAATCAGGGAGCTAGGACCCGACGAAGGACGGTAGTGAAAGTTTTCATGGGGGGCTATGGATATGAGTTGTACCTACCCAACAGGTAGGATTCTCATTGAATGATCTCATGAGTTGTTTTCTATTTTCAGTTTTTGTTGAATATTTTTAGTTGGGCTTGTATTCTGACCCATTACATTTAGAACACACTTTTACTAAAAAAGTGTTAAATTGTGGTTTCATATTATTGCATTATACTCTATGTGGTTATATATGTTTAAAGGTAATGCCTTCCCGTTTTAGGGATACAACTTTCCATTGGTAGTCGCCAACCTATGGCCTATTGATGGCGGGCTAGGTGTAGTCACATCATAGGCCCTAGGGGACGGGTCATGACACTAAATTAAATTTTCTTTTTTTATATTTATTAGATTCATATAAATCAATACATCTTATTTTTTGATACTGAAGGTGATTTTTTTACTAGTAAATCCAAATTCTCATTGGTAATATGAACATACACAATCATTGTTCATTATTTATCATTCATTATTTGATAAGATTATATATATTAATCCACAAATAAAAATCATTTCACATAACAATTAAATTTCAATGATGTAATTTAATTATTCTATATACATGTATATACATGTACAAGGTTGTTTTGGAAATGAAAAGCTCACTTTTTTTCTTATCAATTTATATAATAACAAAAAGATATGGGTCAATACCAAAATTTGATAGATTCAGATTGAATTAAATTGTAATAAAAGTTATAATTTATACAATAACATAAATATTGATAGACCATGAATTGAGAATATATATATATGGTTTTACTATTATGCTATTTTATTTATAATAATCCTATAGTAGTTTACATGATTATATATTATGATCTATGTGTATATAATATATAAATTATCATATCAAACCACAATGAAATAAATTATTTATCATAATTTATGTGAATAATATATAATATATGTCAATGATTTAGGTAAAGTACAATTTAGGACTCATGATATTTTCATGAGATTGACATGATGTTTCTTATATTCAATGAAATGAATTTAAATGTTATACCCTTTAATGTAAATGTTTTTCCAAATTTGATATAATTTTACTGTAAAAATATAGAACATTTATTATTTTTTTGACAAATTTTATTATATTTTCAATGATTCCATGAATCAGAACATCTATTAAATCTAGTCACTTAATAAACTATAATAATTGACACACACACCCAAAAAATATCAATCAAATCCCAGTATAATATAAGTAATTTATATAATTTATTTAATAATATTTATAAGATTTAAGAAATGTAAATATCTTTATATAGTAACATCTAATTTTTGTACTATAAGATTGATGTTAATTTTTATTCTTGTCAAATAACCCATGACAGTAAAAGAATTTTAAAATAATATATTTATAATCTAAAAAATAAAACTACATCATGATAACATTAAATTAGCATGATAGCATATACTTTGATATGAAATTTATTAGATCCATTAATAACATATCAATTAAAATTTTGGATCAATGAAAAATCCCAATGTACACTTTTCTACATAAATAGAGATATAAATATATGATGTGATGAATCATTAGTTTTTTCATTATTTCAATTTTTTCTATCAGTAAAGATTTATTACATGAGAATAATTTTTGAAAATTTATATCATTCTCAAATAACCCTATAACATGAATTAAATATCATCTTAATTATTTATAATCTTCGCTAAAATCCATCATTTTTATTATTAAACTTCTAGATTCATTATAGATAAAAAACCCTTTTATTTTATTATTCTACCACATTAAATATATTATTAAAAGAGGTTATCAACTATTTAGTAATTATAAAACCTATGTAACTGTTCAATTAAAATGGGTTTTTATCTCAAAAATTACTCATTTATAATAATTCCATTACATAAGGGAGAATTCAATTTAAACTGAAATTTCAATTATTTATAATATTCACCTATTGTTCATTTATAAAAATGATATTGTTATCCCAATCTCTATTGTCTTTTAGTTAAGATAGTTATATAATGGTCACATTTACATTTATATGTACCTTGGGTTATTTATTTTTGATTAAATCCTTCCGCATTTAATTTCATAATAAAAGTTAATTAAGATGTGTTTAATATTAAAATCAACATATTTAACATAGAAAATATAATCCAATATTTTGAATATTGTTATATAAAAAAATTCTTTATAACATAATGTAACCGTTAAAATTATTTCTTTAATACAATAAAAAACTACAAAAATTGTTATTTTATAGATTGTGATGTTCCAAAACAAAACATATTAATATACTATGAAAATATTACTGAATTTTAATATTTTTTTTCTCCATTACAATAATAAAATCCCATAATCTTATGTTTAGTGTCATTGAGAGATCAAAGTATTATACAAAATAAAATAGAGAAAAAATATATTCATATATTATATAGATGCATGCTCAATTAAACTTACACCCTATGAAAAATTATTCTAATTATAGGAATTTTATATGAAAATAAATTAGTGACAAAAATAGAGAATGTTTAATATCATTCTAGAAGCAGGTGAATAAAATGTATTATATAAAACATGGATTATATCAAAAAATGATTACAAAAAATTAGATTTATAATCAATTAATAGGATCAATAAGGAATACGTGGAAGTAGGAAAGAATAAAATCTAGTTAAATGCATTCTATAAAAAAAATAATACTTTTAATTATAATGTTTCCCAAAGTGTTATTTGAAAAAACCTATATATAATATTATAGTGTCAATATCATTTCCAATAAATAATATAACTTGTGAAAAATTATTTCTTAATGACATACAGGGTTAACTAATTCAATGACCATGTATCATATAAATTTTATGGACCACAATTAAATACAATAATGAATATTTCATACATTAATTTATAAAATAATATATAAATAACATGATAACAATTATCAGGACTACCCCAAACAATAAATTTGCTAAAATGTTTAAGAAATGCCCAATCCAAATATAATATAAAATGAATAACATTTTCTTTAATTTTTTTAATTTCCATAATAGAAAGTATGTAAGATTAAAATACCATTGTTTAATGTATTATTATTAAATATTAGTCAAGGTGTATAAAATTTATTAATGGTAAATGTATTAGAATAAAATAAATCCTTGTGAATGTGTGGTTTTTTGAAATATAATATAATTAACAGTTTACAACAATGTAATGGAAAAATAAATTATGAAATTATGACTATGAATCCCATATATATAAATATAATTAGTTATTCAAAAATATTCAATTAATAACCCAAATAATATTACAAATACATAAATAAAATATACTAAATAAATATCAAGGATTAGTCATAAAGATCTCAGTAATGGGTAAACTATTCACATCTTATCCCAAGAATACTATTTCCAACATTAAAAAATATAATTTATATTAAACCATATATACATGACATATAGTGGGAATTAATAAAAATTTTCTTATTATTTTTATGAAATTATTAATTTAGTGCTGCTATGGACATAAGAAATGAGTTTAATGTGATTTTTTTGAATAAAAAATAATCTTCATAAAAGAAACTAATTGTAAATTATATAATTTAATGTAATAAATATTTAAGAAACTAATAATAAATGGGGAATCATTTATATTATAAATAATCCATATAGATAAAGTTATTCTTTATTTATAACTAATAAATCATCATTATGTCCTTAAATATTAATTATCTTCTAGAAAAAAACTCATCACTTATTACATTAAATAATTCTATAAAATGTGACAATTTTAGTTAAAAAAATAATATTTCATCCCTAGTTTTTTATAACCCACCCATGATAATTAGAAGAATAAATATTTCTATTTTTTTGAACCATTCAATAATAAGAAATCATAATAATATATTTTTGATATAAATAATGAGAAAAAATATATTTTTAATATATTTGTTTCATTTTATTATTTGAAACATTATACAATCGTTGTGGCAATAAGGTTAATACAAGTAAATGAATAATTATATAAAAATTACATATTATAAAATAAATTATATTGTTGGAACTAAAAAAATTTAAATCTAAAAAATTATATTATGATCTATGATGTGTTCATACATAGATGAAATAATTCAATCATATGTATAAAATAACATAATATATATTGAGGATAAGAATAGGACATAAATATAGAACATGAGTACTAAATCAATAATGGTTGTATACTACCCATGAAACAAATCCTTGTATATTGATGATGTTGTTAGATCTTATTACTTCATAAAGGCCTTAATTTATATTCATTCTTACTGAAAAGGATTCCATAACATTAAATACATGTCTTTATAGTCCTATAAAAATTATTAAGACTATATGAAAACATTATTCCCATATATCCCAAAAACTCAATGAATATTTCATTTCATAATATTTAATTTAACTCATCAAAAATCCAAAATTGACTTCCAGAGAAATGTTATTGATGTTTTAAATTAGAAATCAATTTACAATGAAGATGATGGTGAAACCATAAGAAACGTTGTTAATCGAATTAAAATTTTTAGGAAGACATATCAATTTAGTGGTCGCACATAATTCCATTATGTTCATGTGGGTTTTATAAAATATAGTGAAATATTTACAGTTAGTTATCATAATTCATTATAGACACCAGTAATTTCATAAAGGAAAATATCAATTGTAATTTAGTGGTAGAAAACAATATTATACATGTAATATGGACTCCAGGATGATTCCTTTTGGTATATAGGGGTAATATTGATTTTGAAATTTTTAATAATTATATTAGTTTAGATTCATCTATGGTGTTATAGAGATAATTCCTTACAACTTTGTATATCACATGTACTGGTGGTATTCCCTACAATCAGTTAGGAGTTATATAAATTTCCTCTAAATAATTATCATTACATTTATTTCCATGTTAGTTAATTTTAACATTCAAGAATGTTTAGAAAAGATTCCTTATTTATGAGTTATTCTTCTGTGTATAGATTAGGATATTTCCACTCAAGTTGATTTGTTGTCCTATCCAAGGATATCGTAATTTTACCACATAAATTATCTATTTAAATGTACTCTCCACATAAAATAACCATGATTATTATTACATAATATCCATTGTTAATGGAGTTTATGATATTTATTTATGGGGGGTTCCTAACATATAAATTATTGAAAATAACCTTCCTTAATTAATCATTCAATTTTAGACACTATCATCTAATATATAATCCCAATATAATTCAATATACTTACTTTCTATATTATTTTTTGACAAATTTTTGATGGTTCATCATCTTGATATATTTGATGTATGGTTTTCCACTTCACGAGGGATCTCTATTAAAGATTAATAGGCCTCATTAATGGAAACTATTTTTCTTTTATCACATGGGAGTAAAAGAACTCCTAAATAACATTATTAAACACATTACATCAAGGTATTCAAACTAATAAATATCTCTATCTTGGATAACAAAAAAACCAACCATATTTATAAGGAGAGGTCTCCATAAATGTTACTATGAACCCATATTATCATTTATTCCTTCAATAACGGAAATCATTCACTCTATCAAAGATTTTAAATAGTATCTCAATTAATAAATAGAATCATGGAGATACTAATCGTATAATATTCCTTTAATAATAATGACTCGTTCGCTTTGTTAGCTTTGGATATCTCTCTTGGTAGAACGTAGGCATCCTATCAAATTAATATACATCTTCTATATATTCATAAACATATATACACTACTTATATTCAATATATGATCTATATATATTTAGAATTAATTAATTATATGTTAGTATGACCATATATTTTTAGTATTATGTCTCCCATGAATCCAGTCTTCCTTCCATTTCTAGCTACCAGTAGATTGGTTGTGAACAAGAATATACCGGCTACTTGGGAGGTGTAATCCCTACAAATATTTCCATTTATAGAAAAATTTGTGTTTATAATAAATTATATATAAATACTGTGTTAATTTATCTAATTATAACATTTAACACATCCTTTAAATTATAGTTACAAATAATATATGATTAATTAAACAATATTATCATTTTTATATATTTCACCAAACATTTCAAGGTTAATTTCACTAATTATTACATACAAAATGATAGTAAATGACATTGAACTGTACATAGACATATAAAAATAAAAAAAATAGTGTATGGAACTAGTTTTTTTACCTTAAAAATAACTACATTAGTCTGTTTCAAATGACATAAAACATCTAGATGTCATGGTCTTGGTTGAGGACCCTTTAAAGGCATATCATATTCCGTTGAACTATATCCTTATATGGAGATAAATTCATAATAGAATTGAAATATGAAATTAACCACATTAGTCCACTTATGATAAAGATAATTTTTGTAATGTGTCCCATATATTTACTTATACTATATGGTTTTTGATTATAATTATTGAAATATATAGTAATTTGTATCTATTGGATAATTCAAGAATAATAAATAAATACTTCCTACTTGGATAGTGATAAAATATAGAATGCAATGAGTTAAGGCAATGAATATTCTAATAACTGAATGAGTTTGTTGATGTATAATATTAAAAATAATAATTGGTAGAAAGTGTAAAATTCTTTGTATTTAAAATGAAATACTTTGTTCGATACCATACAAGATACGACATGTTGAGCATAAATAGCCAACATAATATTATTATTTAATTGATTCTATTATTACATAGTTTTTATAATGATGGTAATGATTAGAATTACCTTAATTATTAAGATATTGTTTAAAAGTGTTTATATAAGTAATTATTTCATCACTAATTATTTACAAATGACTGTAAAATATTTTTTAAATAAAAGAAAATGTTTCTCTATAAAACAATTTAAATTTGCACGACTTTGTTATATAAATAATAAAATCACTATAATTGGATTATATTAAATACATATATATGTAATATATTTTATTAAACTATTAACATTCATTTTTTGTGTTTTCCAGATATGATTTAGAAACAAATTCAATTTCATTCATTGAAGGAGAATTTTTTTTAAAAATTTCATTTTTACTACCATTTGATGTAGAACAAATTTTATATCTCGTGTTTTACACATTAATAAGTTAAATATTAAAAAATAATCAAATTCATTGTAATTAAAACATATATAAGTTAATTTTGTTGATTTTTTTCAGGCTAATTTCATATTTTAATAAACAATAAAAAATAGTTTGTTTTCATTATAAAAAGGGTTTTCATATAATTTTTTTTAATAGATTATCATTTTAATTTGATTATAGTATAAAATGATTATATTTTTGTCAATTAATAAAATTTATGTCATGGAGGTGCGTTTTATATTGAAATTAGATATAAATACTTATTGGAATTTTTAAGAGTCTCTTTTCCCCGCCTTCCCGCCAGGTCTGTGGGATTAGTGGTAAACTGAATTTAACCTCATCAATGAATTTAAATTTTAAAAATATAAATACATGGTTGTAATGAGTATGAATAATTTTATCTAAGAGGATAAAATAAATTTTTGTTGAACAATAAATTTTGTATTTTATTTACCATAGTCAAGGGTAAATGAGGTAACGAAATATAAAATTAAGATTATAAAATTTCAAAAATACCATAACACTTGCTTGAATTTCATTGGATGTGTGTTTTTAAACCTAGTTTAACCATATTTGGAAATTATTAAAATTTTAAGACACTTGGGAATGATTTTGTAATTTATTGTATTTTTCTTGAAGATAAGTTAAAATATTTCTAACTCATATTTTTTATAAGTAAATATTTCTTAATTTAAGGTTTTATATAAGATAAATTATACTAAAAATATTTATTTGAAATATGAAATTCCAATATAATTCATGATATTGGATATTTTTTTAAAATAATATGTACATTTAATTATGACATAATGATGATGCAGTATTCGATTTATTAAAGGATGAATCAAATAAATGATATAATTAATATTAAATTAAATATAAATCGGAACATTTGGTACCATCCAAGAATTTTATGGACGAATATATCATTATATATATGTTTTATATTATTTCTTAAGGGATAAATTTGTTATTATTTTTTAAAAAGTAAAATAGTGAATAATTTCAAAATTGGAATAACTCATTTTCTGAAATATAAAATATTTAATTAACTTATATAATATTTTAAAAAATATCATATTTGTAATTTTTTTAGGACAATCTAAAAATTTAACTAAGGACTCATATATTGTTCTTTTTTCATTTTTTTGTAATTATTCTAACTCTCATTGTGTAAATTACATGAAAAAATGGTAAGAGTTAAAAATGGTTAAAAAAAGAAATGGATTAAAAAATATTCCAACTTGTATAATTTTTGTAAAATGAATTTATTTCAACCAATAATCATCATTTATTAAAAAAAATATTTACTCCCATTTTGAATATAAAATAAATTTATATTAATTTAATAATTCTAAAAAATTCAATAGTGCACCTCCCCTCTCCTAAAAAATCTGACACATTCATCTCTTTTTCTTGCACTTCAAAAATAGTTTTTTAAGACACTATCATACCAAAACAATTCCTATTATAAATCCCAACATTTTTGAGGTCTTATGATTGGATGAACAGCCTCCTTTGATGTGTTAAGGTGTTAAGAATGGTTATCATCCAAAGGAAAGGTAATATTTTATTTTATTTTTTCTATTTTACTTCTTCTTCTACATCCTCTAATTTTTATCATCAATGATTAAATATTAATTTTTGTATACTAAATACACGGAGATGTTATTATCATAATATAATCACATAAATCCATATCTAGTTCCATTAAATTAGAAAATAACTAATAATTTGTCATTACGTGTGAATTCTTACATCCGTGAACCTATATAATTTATTTACTGTATGCCTCTCACACGAATAGTTATAATTATGTAATTAATGTGCATATATGATACTACTGAAAAAAATTTCATTATAAGATAACAATATATGAATTTCAATCTTACATTCCATGCACATAAAAATTATAACGTTGTTTGTGGGTATGTGATAACTTGTATAATTCATATTAGTATATTTAAATGATTAATATGATATTAATGAAATTGTTATCAATATTTAAAGATAATATACTATTTATAATCTTTCCATAATTATCGATGACATATGGAAAATTTTTCCCATGAGTACGTTTGGCGTACCTTTTCCAGGATTATAGCGATGTTCATTTTTCATAACAATAATTAATTATTTTGTTTCGAAGTATAATTTAGGTTTAATAGTGATCATTATGTCATTAATATTATTACTGATATGATGGACTTATTACAAAATTGGCTATTGACATCATTCTATGTTCATTTTTGAATCATGTACTGAATATTGGAAAAAAATCAATATGAACTTAAATAAATATTTTTTTGGACATAAGAACATAACAAGTAATAGGAAATGAATAATAAATATGAAAACGTTAAACATGGGATTACAAATTAATTTTTTTTATTATTGGGGGATATAAATATTGTAAAAGACAACTTGAACTCAATGTTATGGACTTCATCTAAAACTTTATAAGGCATGTTTTTATGTTATACACAACCTTCTTTTATAGGGTGTATAATAATACCCTTTGAATTTTAATATAATTAAAAGGTTCTCAGAAGATAAATTTTTATATGAATATTTTTACTAAAAGACAAAATTAATATTTTTTATTGTACATGACAATAACTTCTTTTCCACTTTCATGACCATAATTTGATATTTAGGTTCCTATACAAGACATAATGTTTTTAAAATAAAAATAAACACTATATTCTATTTTTAAGAATTTTGTTATTGAGAAGGGTGTGTATAAAAGATTTATTATATCAATATATTGAAATGATATCATGTCATTGAAAAGTGTTAATTTATTTTTTCCTTGAATCTTGTTTTATATATTATGATTATGTTATCTTCTTTGGAATTGTTAATGTATATTGGTAGTTAGATAATAAACCGAGGGCGGATGAGCTTATGGGAGATCTCTAATGCATTGTGTAATGAGATAGAGATAAATGATTGGGTTTTTACTATGATATTTAAGGAATATACTTTGAAAAGTATTGGAAATGTATCCATGGAGGTAACTCACTATTTATCCAGGATGGATATAATGTAAGAATGATATAGATGATAATAATAAACATTATTATTTATGATTTCTAGGGAGTATAATGTCAATCATATGATTTAATGTGGTATGAAAAATGTTTTATGTTTTATTGGTGATATGTATGATTACATTGAAATGAATTCATTAGTTTTAAATATTCATGATCTCACAGTTTATTTTCTGCTTTATACCCCTTACTAGGATTTTCATGATGATCCCATATATTAATTCTTCTACATAGGGTATGAGGATTGGTAAGATAAGGGAGGATTTCAAGATACATATTTTGAATATATTATCATGAAAAATAAATTATGTTTTATTTTAGAATTTTTTATCTTTGAGAAAAAATGGATAGTCAGTAGAAGTGTCAAATAAGTAATATTTGTGTTTTGATGTAATAATTATGGTCTAATTATCTAAAAATATACACTTGACAATATCTTCATTTTATATGATAGTAAATTATTAAATTAAATCAATAATATGTAATGTCCATGGATAGGGCCTTATAATTAGTATCAAAATAAAGGTTTAGTCAAATTTAGGGATTTGGTGTTTCGATTAAACCTATGGTTAGTTTTTATGTCTATTCATTTAGTTAAATACACATTATATAACATTTTCTGATTGATGAAAGTTACTTATAAATTGAGGGATGAGGATCTTAAAAAAAGACACATCTCTTTATGATGAATTTCTTGTAATAATTTTAACAAATTAATATACATTTTTTTCTGAAACTTTTCATAACATACAACTCCCTTGTAACAACATTAAAGAGATATCAAACACCTCCTCTATACCTTGATACTATCATGGATCATGGGGTTTTTCAACCAAAACCTATTTTTTTAATATTATAATATTTAATTTAAAATTAATATTATCCAATCATTATTAGATATTTACCATATCATAATATTTTCATGCATATTATGATTCTGAAAAAAAGTTGAAGGTGACCCCTTGAACAACTGATTTATAATTTCATTTAAAGTATAGCCTTTCAGTATATAGTTTCGGTATTTTAAAATTAATATTGATTGAATGTTTCAAAACATATTCGATCAGAATGTCTTAAAAAAATCAAACCTTATCTAATTTTTTGAAATTATATTTCATACAAGATTTTTTTTCAAAAAAAATTCCCTTTGAACACCTATATGACCGATGTTCTACATGGTGTATTTGGACAACAGAATTAAGTGATTTTGAATAATCATAATATCTTTTTAGAAATGCATGGAAAACCTATTAATTTCAACAAAATAATGATGAAATGAAGTGGACACCATTATCAAGTTATGACATGATTTATTTTTGGACTTGTTTTATTAACTCATACATTTGTGAAATATATAAATACCAATATATATAAGACAACATGATATAAGATGTTGAGGTAATTTTGTGTTGGGATGAAAATGAGAATTATAAGACAACATTGTAGGTTAAAACATGTTATGGTTATTTTGGAGGACTTTATCATATTATGGGAATGTTATAAGAGTTATATTTTTTTTTGAAAAAAAGAGCAACCCACCAGAAGTATGAAAACACATCACATAGGTAAGGGATGCATAAAATAAACCCACAAATAATGAGTGATAAAGAATTATCATATACCAATGGCCTATGTTATGTCCCTAGTATGTGTGGAATTATTTTTAGGTTAAACAAGCTGATGGGATAATAAAATGGTGATTTGGGAATATATGTGTTATCAAAAGGATATCCTTAATATTAGAAAATTATTTGGGGATAAAGTGATAAATATTATTGTGGAAGACATTCACTAGTATGGGAATCCTATATGACCATGGAAAATATAGTACTATAAAATTTTATTTTTGGAATTGTAGTTGAAATTTATTTTCCATGAATCTATGATTTTATTGTGGAGTTATGTTTGTTGAGGTTATTTATGGAAATGAATAACCAAATATAAAGAATATGTGGTTAGGTTAATTTCTTTTTTTTTCTGAGACATCATGTGAACATGGCGTTATTTGGATATAAATGTTAAAATTATTCTGTAAGGACTATGTAATCAAATTCATATGTTTTTTTCGGTTTCCAAAACAGTTGGAATTATTTTGATTGATTTTAATGACATATATTTTTTTTTGAATTTTCTTTATTGAATGTTTGGTATTAAAATTTAATTTTATAGATAAAAAGTATATTTTTATCATAAAATGGTTTATTATTTTTGAATAATTATTTTATTTTTTCATACCAATTTAGTTTGGTAAATTTTTCAATATAGTATAATTATATAATTAATATTCCATGGGTTATGTGACTCTATAAATGTTGATTCTTCATAATATACTCATCATATAGAAAAAAATATGATTTTATGTTGAATGTTGATTAAATGATTAAAATATACTTCTCATTTAACTATATTTCCTTATGTTTTTTACCAATTAATTTAATTAATTACTCATATTTACGAAAATAATTATAAAATAAGAACATTTTATGATTACATTTCCTATAACAAAATCAATGATTGTTTCACCCATCACAAATTTATGGTTCTGTGATAGTTAAATTTATCCAAAAAATGTTATATATGACACTCCATTAGAACATTATGATTAGTTTTATCTTCCATATCTATGATTTCTTTCATGGAAAACAGGTATTTGTTATCTTGGGTGACCTTTGTACTTCACATTCTTTCTTTTAATGTGTATGTGGTATTCAATCTTTTTTTTTGATATGGGATTTCAATAATGTAAAGTTGAAATATCAAACCATAGTTATCAATATCAAATTCAAAATTTCAATGATATAATTTTCCATAATGATGGTGGAGAATACAACAACTCGATTTTTAAAAAATAAATACTTTGTTTTATAGTGTACTTGATATTCCATATTGAGCTTAAAGAGACATCTAAATTTTATTATTTAACTGATACCATTATAAACTAGAAATTAGAATAGAGGTAATGAGAATATATAAATAAATTATGATTAAATATTTTAAACATATATATATATATAGAATTAATGATTTTGTAACCAATTAATTTTAAACTAATATTAAACAATTTATTAAATAAAAGGACAATTTTTTATAAAAAACTATTTAAATGTGCGCAAGTGTGTTTTATAAATAATAAGAAAGATATTTTTGGATTATATTAATGAAATATATTTGTAATATGACATATCTATTGTTTATCATTCATTTTATGTGTTTCATTGACTCGATATGTGAACAAATTCCATTTTATACATTAAAGGAGTATTTTTCAAAAAATGAAAATTTTAAACCATTTAATAGAAAAACTATTTAAATATAGTTTTTCTAAATTTGAGAATTTTTATTTGAAGAATATATTAATTATTTGGAATTGGGACATCAAATATTAAATTGGATGAATTTTTGTTATTTTTATGATAAATTTTTTATTTAAATGAATAGTGGAAAATAGAACATTTAAAATCAAAACAAGTTTTTCATAAAATTAATTTATATAATTAGATAATAATATTTATTGGTTTTAACATATAATTTGATTATTTTTTATCATTTAAACCAATTTTGTTCCTTGAGGTATCTTTTATATTGAAATTAAACATAAAAATGTATTGGAATTTTTGAACGTCCTTTTTCCCACTTTCTCTCCAAGTCTCTGAGCATAATGTCAAACCATATTTAATCAATTCAAGGAATTTAATATACAAAAACAAACATACTTGGTTGTTATCTATATCAAAAAAATTCCAGAATAGGATAAATATATTTTTTACTAAATAATGACTTTTTCATTTTATAACCACAATTAAGGGTAAATCAGGTAATTAAAGAAAAAAATAATATTTTAATATTATAAAATTACACTAAAACGAGTACATATTTCATTGGATGAGTGGTTTTTGAACTATATAACTCTTAGAATTTAATTATAACCTTTTTATGAAACATTGATAAGAATATGATATTTATTATATTTTATATAATGATATGTTAAAAATGTCATACTAATATTTTTAATAAGTAACTAACTTTTATATAGTGTTATATAAAAGATAAATTACATTATAAATTTTCATTTAAAATTTAAAATTTTTATCTAAACCCTGATAATTTATATATAAATTTATACATTAAATAATTAAATTAATTTTGGACCCAATAATGATGCATTCATAGATTTTTAAAGGAAGAATCAAATAAATGATATTAATAATATTAAAATAAATATAATTTGTAATATTTTATGCCATACATGATTTTTTTGGATGAAATAAACATATTTTAGATGTTTTAACATAGTATTTTCTATGTAATCAAGTTTTTATGTATTTTTAAAGTGTCAAATAATCAATAGTGTCAAAATTAACATAATTCATCTATTAAAATATAAAATATTTAATTAAATGATATAATATTTATAAAAATATATGATTCTAAAAAAATTAAGATAAGTCATAAAATAATATCAATTACTCATTCGATAGTAGTTAGGTATGTTTTGGTAGTTATTTTAACTCTCAAATCGTAAATTATTTTATAAAACAATAAGAGTTGGAAGGAGTTAAAACAAAAAGATGATGATAAAAAAAATTATAACAAAACTAATTTTTATTGGATGAATATATATATAGAACCATGGTAATCCTATATTTTAATGATATCAATTCGGACCCATTTTGAATAGAAAATGAATTTATATTATTTTAATTATTTTAATAATTCTATGAGTTTCCCTCTCATCTCATATAAATGGGAACCCATCCATATCTATTACATACACTTCAAAAACCATTTAGATTGAACATTATCTATCCGATACATTTCCTATAATACCAAACCACATTTTATAAGACATAGAGTTCGTAGAAAACCATCCATAGAGGTGTAAAAGTGTTAAAAATGTGATAATCTGATGGAATGGTAATGTTTTTATTTAAGTCTGTCTCTATTATTTATCCTTATACATCATTCAAATATTTTTCATACATGATGAAAGAATAAATCCAATATCCTTATTATAGTTAGATGTTATTATGTTAATTTCATATCCTAAATCTATCTCCTCCTCTATTAAATGGGAATGGAATTAATAGTTTACGTGTACATGTGAATTATCACCTCCAAATACCGAAATAATTTAATTTTCATTACAATATCTCAATAATTGTAATAATTATTTAATTAATTTTAATATATGATAGTCAAGAAATATTTATCATCATATAAAAATAATATATCAATTATGTTCCTACATTCCATGTACATAAAAATTATAACGTCATTTCTACAGACGTGTCAACTATCACCTCCCTGAAGGGATATGATAGTTTTTAATCAACACATAATTTTGATAAGAAATATTAGTATATTAAAATAATTAATATTATATTAATTATTATATTATAACTCTTTAATGATAAAATAATATTTACTTTCTTTCAATAACGATCAATGGAAGATGGAAAATGTTCTTCTTGTGTATGTACAACGTACCATCTCCATGATTATAACATTGATTATTTTCCATAACCATAAATAATGGGTTAATTTAAATGATTAATTTATGTATAAAATTTATTATTATTTCATGAATATTATTTTGGAGATTAATGAGTTATGAAAACATGGAATATAGACATCATTCCTAGATCATTTTCGATTGAAGTCTGAAGATTGAAAAAATATTAGTTCTGAATATAATTAATTATTTATTCATAATAAAATTTAAATAATAGATATAAAATGAATAATAACAATGAAATAGACTCTGGATAATATATAACTTCACCAATGTTTATTACTCTGGAATACAATTATTGTACTTGATAATTCATACAAAAGAAAATGGACATCATCTCATTATCCTTTCATTGAGGCATATTTTGATGTAATACCCATATTCATTTAAAAGTTGTAAAATCAATCCATTAAAAATTTAAAATCATTCAATGGTTTTAAAAACGGATATTTTTCTAATCAATGTCTTAATAAATTAAAAATTTCTGTTTTTTAACATACATGTCGATAATGACTTTTCCGATGTCGTGGCCATTATTAGATATTTGGATTCCTTTAAAAGCTGTAATGTTTTTAAAAGAATAAAAAACTAAATTCCTTTTTCTGGTATTTATAAATATAAAATATTTTTGATTATGGATTTATTATATTAAAATCTTGAAATGATATACCTTTATTGGAATATGAAAATGCTATTTTTCTTTTATTATTGTCTTCTATGTTATTATCATGTTATAGTTCATAGGACTTTATTATTTATATGGGGGGGGGTCGATGATGAAATGAAGGCAAGTGACCCAATGATAGCTTCGAAATGAATTGGTTTATCATATGGAGTTATCAGGTTGGGTTTCTACTAATATATTTAGGGAATATAATTTTATGGGTGTTCCAAACATTACCATAGAGGTTACTCCATATATAGTCATGATGTCTACAATGTTTGAATGATATGGATTCCGTATGCAAACTTTATGATTTATGATTTTTAAGGAGTTTTATTAAAATATTATGATATCTGGAGGTAATCTAATACGGTTATTTTGTATGCGTGAAATGTTTGATTTTTTGAAATTGTTTTCATGAGTTCAAAATATCCAGGGACTAACGATTTCTTTTTAGCTTCTATACCACTTAATGAATTTTTTGGGTTCATCCAATTTTTTAAAGAGTTTTTCATATTATATATGGATCTATAATATAAAAAATTATTTCTAGATTAATGGAATTAATATTTTCATCATGAAAAATAATTCATGATTTAATTTTTTATGTTCTTTATTGTGAAAAAATATATAGTGATTAGAAGTGTATACATTGTAATATTTGAGTTTTTATGTGTTATTTATTGCATAATTATTTAAACTACAAACATTAAAAGATCCTTACTGTGAAATAAATAAATTCACAACATACCTCAAAATTTTTAATGTTTAGGGATGGGGCCTTATAAATAGAGATATACTTTGATTCAAATATTTATTCCCATAGATTATTTTTTATTTATAGATTTTATAATGATGATATCCAATATTATTACAAAAATGTATTTCTTGTGTATGAGTTAATCTCAAAGAGAGTCTTATAATGGTCTATATTATCATTGGTAAGATGAACCCTAATCCCACTATCTTGAAATTTTTGTACAACATGAAGCTTATTTTTCTTACACAAATGATATATTTTCTTATGAATACAGGTATATAGACAATCAGAAAACTATGTGAATGTTTTAATCGGGGGATATATAAGATAAAATGTTAATTCTAAAATTTTAATTCCATAATCCACCTAATAAATATATTTTAAATTTTATAATTTTTTTTAAAATTCATCCAAAAATATCAATTTTTAACAAGAAAGTCAAATATTTAACAACATTGTATAATAAAAATGATTACTAACAATTCAAAATATTTTTTATTTACACAAATTTATTAATATGAGACATTTAATTATTGTATAAATATATATGTAAATTGGTTTTTATGTAATATTCACCATTTATAAGGTCCTTGTTAAAATTAAAATTTCCATGTTATTTTATAAGGAATCCTTTATCCATTTATAGTAAATCTGATAAATATTTTAAATTTATATAAATATCTGTAATTTTTTCATTCTAATCACACTAATTTTTCTAAGATTTATTTTAAATCTATATTTTTTTAAATTCATTACATATTTTTCCCTTTATTTTCCCTGATTCTTGTAAATATATATTTTCATGGATTATGATATATAATATTTATTTATTCATTATATTATATTTTTTCTTATTTAAAATTTTTTTATTCCCCAAGTAGTTATGTTAATTATTTATCTTTTATCTAAACTAATAATAATAAATTATTATTTATTTCTTCAAATATTTTATGATATTTTTATACATAAGAAAATTAAAATAAAATTATAAGATAAAATTCAAGTCGTTTTATAATCCGATGACTAAAGTGCTATATATATATATATTTACACTGAATTCATAAATTATGATACATCCTTCACAGGCCTCGTATAATGGTCGGATTAAGATCCTAATGGAACAATTATAATTCCTTAAAAAACAATTCATATTACCTTAAAATCATCATGTGTATATTAGTAAAAATATAATTTTTTACCCTCCATTTATAGGCCATTAATAATTAAATTTTTCGGTAATATTCAATAGGTAATCATGCAATCCCATGTTTTCATATAAAAGTATTTCTTGATCATTAAATCGTGTAGAAGATATATAATAAATGTAGATATTAAATCATGGAAATATTAAAATCCGATATCTAACTTATTGAATACTTCATCTTAGTTTTATTTAAATATATTTAAAAGGAACCAAAAAAGTCATTCGTAATAATATCCAGAAATGGAATAATGAAAAAATTTAGCTCATATAATCCCAATACCTAGTCCAAACATCAACATTCCTTGGTGAAATTACTCAAACATTGGTTGTTTAGGACATCCATTGATCTTATATACAATTATCAAGAGAACAATATACCATTATTTAATGTGACCTTGGAAATTAGATGATTTTTCCAAAAATAGTTTATAATCATTTTCTACGTAGGAAATTTCAAAAAAAAATCAAAATGTTTTATAATGGATAATTAATTTATATATATACTGATTCAAAATAATCTATATATATGTAATAAAAATAAAAATGAAAAATACATGAAAAATAAAAAAAATAAATATTAATACTTATATTACAAAATAATATGCCAAATTTAGTCATTTTCTAATGTTATTCGATTATATTCCAAGCTATCTAGGATTCTCAATGAACCTTATTTGTCACAACCCATCCTCTCAATGCCATAAACCTAGTCATATGACCTACAAATTCTCGAACATCACATTGAATTCCTTCCAATCACACCATATGTTATTACCCCATTAGTGTCACATATCTCACTAGTTATATTTCCCACATTCCAAAACAAGTTCTTTTTGTGATCTTTGTATTCAATCACACACAAGATGGGAAAATATATTATCTTTTAACCAAAGTAATAGTAATATAATAATAAAATGCATATTTATAGTGTATTAATTAGGTGGGATCCTAAAAATAATGTTTCACAATGTTGACATGGTTAGTAAAATTTAGAAACTTATATCACACATTCCTAGGCCTCTTACACTCCAACCCTTAATGAACAAAGTGATTGATGTAGGCCCCACATAAACATCTTATGTAGTGAATATAAAATTTTGACATGGTATTGGATTTAATACAATTATTACATGAAGAAACCTCCCTAGGCTCTGAACATGGTCATATAACCTTATAGGTCTCATGAAACACATTTGTTTCCTTATATTTAATCCGTAGTCTATTAACCATTAGTGTTACATATTTGAATAATGAATCTCCCAATAGAACAAATTGTAACTATTAGTATTCAATGTCCTCACCCACAAACACTATGTGAGAAATCCCATTTGGCCACAAATCCAAAAAACTACTCTAGGAATATCATTCATATCTATAGAATTCTTATTATGTAGTCTCTAAAAACAAAATGTGATCCTATTAGACATGGGAAGTCATATTTAGAATATTTTTTTCCAATTTTCAAATGTTGTTACAATCTTTTAACAAAATATATATAATATTAATGGGTGGAATTTTATGGAGGTTTGTATCTTATGATTTATAGGTGTTTTACGATAAAAAATTGAAAATTTAAAAAAAAAATCATGTTTGACATTTAAGGTTCATGGAAAAATAACCATGTTTCATATGGTTAAAACTTCTATACATTCTGGAAGTTGTTATCCCCATGTGGAAACCATGATTTTCATAACCAAATAGCTAAAATATTAAACCAAAATAAGAGGGGTATTATTTTATTTATCCCTTCTTTTTTAATTATACAGTTCCTCCAATATGACCCCCTTCATCTCATACTATATGAAGTCTATCCAAGATTATTATTTCTCTTCTATGATCCTCTAAGATTATTTTGGACTTATTCATCAGGGGTAATTCATTTAAATCTTGACGTAAGATCTCCATCTATCTTTAAATCATCTTTTATTTATTATCCTCATTGTTTCAGTATCCCTAGTTTCCATATATTTATTATTTTATTTGTAATGGTTTTTAAGAATTAGGGAATTCATGTTGTGAAGGTTGTGAGCCATCACATGATTTCATTTCCTTTTTATCTCATCAAAAGTGATATGATTCCACTATACGTTGTAGGATTTTCCATTTCAATACAATCTTCTAGAGTTTCATTGGTGATTATATTTGTAAATCCTTTTCTAATATACATAAATATGGACTAGGTTATCTAGGATTGTCTTATAAATGTTTTTTGAGACATAATTTTTTATTTATGTGTCCTATTAGATGGAATTAAATATTTCTGTGGTCAATGTAGTAAATTCGAGTTTTAGAAATCCCAAATTTTCCAAAAAATTTCTATGAAGGTTTTATACAAGAAAAACGCATGTTTATTGGGATTTAAGAAAAAATAGTTTTTCAATAGTGTGATTCATTTACGTGATTAATGGTTTTACATGATTAATATGGTGATCTTATTTAAAAAACGAAATGGGGATTCCTTGTGTTATTGTATGATGTGTTTTTTTATAAGTTATGATTTCCATTATATTTTCTTATTTCCATTTATTTAAAATATATTTTCTAGTTTATATGTCATATGTCAATAGATAAATACATAGTTTCTAAATTATTAGTTGTTGATTTTTATAATGTTTATGGATAACTTGTTGATCCCACTTGTATTATTAATGATTATTATTATATTCCACATAATGGATTCTTTCTTTTGGGATTAATGATGTGCATATAGAATCCAACGTTTTATAATATAATTATATTAGTTGGAAAGGATGACATTTTGTTTCAAGATAAGGGTCTTTTGTTATTTCCAATTAATGAAATCTATGTGTTTAGGGCCCACCTTTTTTTGTAATTCCTTGAGGAAATTGAGGTGGATAAATTTAATGTAGTGTGAACTTTTAAGGCTACTTAAGATTATGCACTTGATTCTTTCACCTAGATATATGTAATACCTGGAATGTTGGTCATCACCGATGAAAACATGTAATCTTTATTTATATCACATATATGTGACTGTTAAACTATAGAATGTAAGTCTAAATGTTCATGAATTTTGTTATGATAATAGTTTATCTTTTTCTGAATCATATTTGGAATACTTGGTTATGAATATTTATTTTTTTTGTTTCATGTTAGAATATTATTGTGTGTGTTAACTTCCATTATTTATTGATCCTCATATATTTCAGTCTCGATGTTGATTATATTTTTTATTTCCATTTATTGAATTCTGTTGAACCATCAATGGTTGTTATGAAATTATTATTTCACTAGTTTCCTTGAATAAATATAAGTTTGTTTTTTTAAAAACTATTATGATGTAAGAGGGAATTCAATTTATTTTATAGTTTTTTAGAAATGATTTTGGAATTTAAAAATCACATTTTTGTTTGATTTGAAAAGTGTAATGTTCCAATGATGGATTAATTATTTTATAATTGGAATTATTTTTGGTATAATTTCATTATATATTTTTTAAAAAATATTTTTATTTAAGAATGTACTTGATCCATGTTTTGATAATACCTAAATATAGTAAAAGAAAACAAAACATATTTTTTATATTTTTTTCAGAACGTATTAGTAAGTATATATCCAGTTATTCCTTATGTCGTATCGTGATATTTAATAGGCCCTTTGATGTTTTTTTTTTGTGTTTGGGGTCTTTTTGTTTTTCATTTTTAAGAAAATTTGAACTTATTTTGTATTATATAGATTTATAAAGAAAACTTGAGATTCATCTAGGTAAATTCATCATTTCATAGAGAATATATAATTGATTCTAAGGAATCATAGTAATGGTGATTGGGCTATTAAACCATGCACCATCCATTTATACCACTCTAGAAAACTTCTAGGGGCACTCGCATCTTTGGATAATAGTAAACCAAAAATTTTGAAAAACCCATGAATATAGGATAAGGTTTGAAATTTGTATGTTTTCACACATGTGATTCAAATGGAAACCTTTTTAATTGATGGATGTTTTTATTAGAATTTGATTGGAACAATTGATTATGATGTTTATATAATGATAGTCAAAATAGATTGATTTATTGATTTAGTTTTCAGTATTACAGGTAAATCCATGTTTTGTGTATGTTGAGGTGTTTTATGAATAATTATTAACATAAATTAAATTTTATTAAAAAAATAAATTTATTGGGAGTTTTTATAATTATAAATGAAATTTTTGTGGGGAGACATTAGTTTCACAACGATTTTGGTAAAAAAAATTATAATGTTCATTATGGATTTTTTTCTTTAATATATGATTTTTACCCCATCTATGAAATTTTTTGGTGGTTTTTTAAATTTCATTAGGTTTAGTTTGGATTCTGGTTGTGAATCTCTGAGATTTTTATGAAAAATATTTGATTTCCTTGATAGCTTATGTTGTATGTAACAACACGTTTAGGGGAAATTTAATTATTAGTAAAATGTTATATGTGAATTATAACCCATGTAGTAATTTGAATGGAATCAATAAGAATAATTATTTTATGAAATATATTTAAATTTCCATCACAATATGATTATTTGGGAAAATTAAAAAAAATGACAACAAATTTTTCTAGAAAAAACATTTTATTCTTAAAAAATAATTCCTTAAAAAATCTGTTTTATTATTTTCTAGATTTAATTTTAATTTCTATAAAATTAAGAAACTTTGTTGAATAAATGAAATAATTTTTTAGATTGTTAATATTAAATTTATTTTAATATCATCTTTAAAATATATTTTGAAAAAATTATTTTTCCAAGAATATATAAAAATATAGATTTTTTTTGAAATATATATATAATTTAATGTTATTATTAGGTATACATTTTCTATAGATTATTTTTTAATTTTATTTAGATAATTTGTTATCAAAATAATCTAAATATCAATTTTAAATTGGATTTTATACTTGAATTTATTATTAAAAAATTATATTTAAAATGGGTTGTTTATAAAAAACACTTTTCATTATGTTTTTACTATTGAATACTAAATTATATTCTGAAACATCAATTTTTTCAATTTTGAAAAATAGATTTCATATTTTTAACTTTTCCATATATTGTAAATAGTCAACCATAATTATAAATGAATATGAATAGTAACTGTTGTAGAAATTATTACCTTAATAAAGGGTAAAACATGTTTATATGGATAAAAAATAATTGACAAGTCTACACTTTTTCCTTATATTTATTAATGGATGACTTTCATTCTACCCATAATAGATATGGTTCAAAGTTAATATGTATAATGAAACCTTTTATCATTGGAATTTCATATATATTGTTGAAATCATTTAATGTCACAAAATGTAACATCAATTGTATTAAATATATCTTATTTGTCAACATGGTAAAAAAACATTTAATGGAGGAATATAAGTTTTCCTATTTATATTAATAAACATATATTCAAGATAAAAATTTATTTATGACTTTTTGGGCCATTTTGATAAGATTCAGTCCATTGTAATATTTTATTAAAAGAATAATCTATGATGTCACATTCCTATAATAAATAAATATATAATTTTTAATATGGGGTTATCAAGAAGATATGTCTGACTATAAAAAAATATATGAAACATAGAATATTTATCTACATAATCAATTTTATTTATTATTTTTATTGGGAAAGTATTTACTATAATTAATTACACATTAACGTTGAACTAATTTTTATTATAATAAAAATATCAAATAAATGATTTTAAACATATTAGAATAAAACTAATTTAAAGAAATTTATGTCTACCATGAATTTTAAAGAGTATTATGTCATATTAGATTTGTTTTTATTTATTAATTTTTTATATTATATTATATTGTTGGTTTTCATAATTCCATTATAATAAAATGTGTCAAAATTGACACTAATGGTATTTTTGGAAAATAATAATTTATAACATTATTTATATTTTATAAAAATAAATAATAAGAACAACGATTATATGGTATTGTTGAAAACTTCTTAATTTGTAAATTTGATGTTCAATTGTCAGTTTATAATTAAAAATTACATCCATTTAATATTGACAATTTTATTAAATCAGTTAAAATTTAAATACGTTAACTATGGGTGAATCAAAATGAAAAGATTCCAAATTTCACCAAAACATGTCAAAATCAACAGGATAATGTTATTACAACCATACCACACCTTATTATAATATATGATTCCATTTGGAGTAATTTGGATATATATTTTTATATTAATTAATCTTTTGAGAAAACACAAAGGTTCTCCTCACATACAAAACAAATCCACACCTCCTCCCAAAAATTATGTCACCACCATGAGTGTTCTAGTTCAACCTACTTCTACAAAATTTTCTTCTCTACTTTATTTCTAAAATACCATCCCAATATCCCTTTAAGGATTATTTTAATGATTTGTTTCTATGAAAAGGAGGTCTGAAAATGAATAAGGAAATGAGAGACTTGAGGTATTAAATTTTGACCTTAAGTTAATATATGTGGGACACATTCTTTATAAACTATAATTTTCTTTTGTTTCATATGTATACAACCGTTTAATGTATGTTTTAATTATTTTCAAGTATGTTATAGGATTTACATATCCATATATGTATCTTTCATTAACTCGGTATATGATTCAGTTGATATCAATGTAGTAGAGGTTTATCACATGATCACATCATTAAAGAATATTGTTTATATTTAAGTCTCTACCGAGGAATATATAATTTCCAGGACAATTTTTTTAAAAAAAATTCTAATTTATTTTTCAAATAATTTCATTAAAAATGACTTTACTATTCATTAATGAATGTTTATTAAAATTTCACCCCTTGATAACTTTTTAAAAAATAGTTTTAAATGATATCTTCTAGTCATTTTCCAAAAACTACTTTCTTGTTATTTCTTACAATTGTGGGAATTTATTTTTAAATTATACAAAAGTAATATAATTATCCAATGTAATTATAACATAATGTTTTTAGGATTACATTATATGGTTACATATTTATTTCAAATGAAAATGTTTCCACTACTATTGATATAATTTATAAAAAAATTATTTCAATATAGAACAGATATCTTCTAGAAGAATTATTATGAGTGATATTTAAAAATCAATTTCTATTTAAGGTAGAATTAATTTATTTTACATAGGATTTGATGGGGATATGATCAATGATGAAATCATTATTCATTTCCTACTAGGTTTATGTTTATGATGACATGAATTGGAGGAATACCAATCTATTTTCCATGGGTTATACATCTGTGAAATTCAATTTAATTTAATGTCTTCTGAGAAGATAATTGTTTTATGATATCATGTCACATGTTGGTGTGATTTACGTTTTCTGATAGGTAGGACCTATATCTATCTCTTAAGGAGTTGGTAATGATAAATAAATCATCAGTAAAAGTGGTTTTTGTGAACCTGATTATTTGTTCACAAATGTTATGATTGAACATGACTTCATGTTGACTACATTTTGAATAAACCTGGTAACATGTTCACAGTGTTAGGCATGAACATATATTTCATGACCATAAATTATGCATGGAAATAGTTTCATGTTCATATGTTTATATGAGGGTTTAATTTATTTTCTAAAATATAATGAGTGAATATAATTATATTTATAAATGTTTACAATTTTTAAATATTATATTTATGCAATAATTTCATGTTTCAAGGAAATGTTACACTCGAATGGATTATGTTCTTCGATTATTTGATTAACGGGAAATCATTATTTCATCATTCATGTCTATGAATATTTGATATAAATAGTATAGATTTTCTAATATCACGTTAAAGTTTCCAAACCCTTATTCTCATGTTATGTTTGCTGGATTTTTGATATATCTATTTTTTACCATTATTTATAATCTAATCTCACACATTCTTATGTTTTATATCCACATGATTGATTAATACTTTTAAAAATGGGGTATTTTAGATGGGTTATAGTTATAAATTCCTTAGTGAAGATGATTTATATCATTTATAAACCAATTATTTTTGAGTCAAGGTTTCCAATGGTACAATAAGGATACAATTCTAGCTTGGATGATATAGTAATATAGTGGTTGTTCGTCAACATAGATGTAATAACTATGTATAAAATACAAGGGTAACTATAATTTGGATCGTAGAAAATATTTAATTAACCTTTGGAAACATGGATTATAAAACCATAGTGAGATCTATTGGGATATTTCTAGGGACATATATAGGGATATCACGTTGGATTTTCCAAAGGACCAATCAATGTATAGAAAAATGTCCTGGAATTTTGGTAAATGATAAATAAAGTGGTTTACAAGTAATTATGTCCATATTTGGATGGTATATGTTGTTGTGGAACTATAACAAATGCACCTGGGGATAATAAAATTTAAAATTGTTAATTTATATGTTCATGATCATCACATGGTTCATTATAATGGAACTGAACACACACTTGGTTTGACAATCCCATGGGATATTCAATGGGAATTCACAAACACTTTGCAATCCATTATGAATAATTTAAATATATGATCAGTAGATATAAAATATTATAAACCTAATATGTCATTGATTAAAAATAATGTTTCATGGTTTAGACATAATATAAGGATTTTTAATTATTTTGACTTCCAATATTATTAGTGTTTCACCTGACAATATTTTGGTTTTAATATATGGTTGGAACCATAATGAATGTTGTTAATATTTGTTTTTAAATACATTGCCTATGAGAAAAATATGTTTGATGACTGTAGATAAATATACATTTTTTATTTCTAATATACTATCGAATTATATAATTAACGACAATAACTACTATGAGATTACATATACAGTGAATAAGGGGAAGATATAATTTTTTGTAAGTTCATTTGGTCATGAGATGAATGGAAATAAGATTTGGAATGCTACATTTCATGATGGTTGGAAGAAGAATGTGGAAAAATATCTCAAATGGAGTGGATGATTTTATCTATGTGTAGATGAAGGTTATTTTGTGAAAATTTGTCATGGAATTCATTACATTATTTATGGGGAATATGGTAATTATCCAAATCAATTCCCTAAAAAATAATAAACTTTTATATAATTAATGTACATATTCCAAAAAAATTGTGGATATGGAGAAATAAATTATTAATGGGTTCAGATTGAAGACTTATTGTCTAGAAGTATATTACTATTATTATTATAAAGAATATATTTCTCCCCTTATATTGGTACATCTAATTATTTTGAAGATTCTATGATTCCATTTAATATAAACATAACAATTTTGAATACCATCATCTATTGTTTAGATTATGGTTAATTATGTGATCAATATAATTGAATCTCCTTTTGTGTTTTTATTTGATAACCCTTATGTTTTTAAGAATTTGATAAAGTTATTTGAGGAGGAATTCCTTTAAATGTTGTTTATATATGGTTAATGGTATTAGTAACCTGTACTAATTATCATACCATTAATGTAAAAATAATTATTAGTTAATGTTCATCAATTTTAAAGATAAGAACACTTCCTTGTAATTAAAGATGATTTATCTTTGGATTTTCATTTTAGAATATATATTAATGATTTTGTAAGGATTCCTGGAATACCATATTCAATAGTATTACATCATCATATAGAGAATACCTCGATGTTATAGTGAATTTTTAACCACGATCTTGATGTAGAGTTGAGTTTAATCACTACATATCATCATATATAGGCGATTCTTTTGAAGGAATAATTCATTCCCTATAAAAATGTAAATATATGTTATTAATGTGTTTCAATGGTTGTTGTGATATGTACAATCCTTATTTTGAGTTTTCATGAATAAATATACTTCCCCTGGGTATTCAAATGTCCCATTATAAAAACATTTATTAATGGATGTGTTGAACTCTTGCATACTAGAATGATGTTTTAGAAAAAAATCAATAGGGACTGAATAGAGATGCTGAAATATAATTGAATGTTAGTGATATTAACTGACATGTAAGGATTCTAAAACATGGATAGAAATATTATGTTGTAAATTATCAAAATGTTAAATAAATTGAAGTTGGTGAGATTTTAATTCAATGATTAATATATTGATGAAATAAGGGAAAACTAATCCCCAAATATATGATCCCCTTAAAAATTATTGAACGTATTGGGATTATAACCTATCGGTTTGAACTTCCAATGAATCCTCCTCCATGTTCCTGATTTGATCCATGTATATTTCTTACTGATTATTATAGCTGATCCGAAATATGGAATGAAATCAGTGGTCATACAAATGAAATTTTATTTTTCCTTTTGGGGAAAATTGATATATTTTCTGGATCAATTAAATATTTTCCTTAAAGGGGACCACTCAATAGGTCAATGTTTTGTGGAAAACCCACCAATTTGAGGATGCTATGTAGGAACATAGGGATATAAAGAGGAATAATTATGATAAGTTATTCATTTAAAGTGATGAATTATAATTGTGAAATTAATTTTATAGTGGTTCTAATGTAACAACAGAAAATTTTTATAAAAAGATATTTTATATCCATGATATCATGTGTTACATGATATTACATTTTTAGATGAATCATCATATTTTATTAACATGTTATATTTCCACTATAACCTAGAAGTTAAAATGTAATGAATGAATAAGAATAAATAATTTATGAAATAAATATAATGTTTAAACTCAATATTAATTTATTTTTATAGGCTTATAAAATGATCACATGAATATTTATTAATGTCATTTAATTTTTTTCTAAAAATTTGCCTTTTAAATAAAATGTTTTCAAATATTTATGAGTTAATATAAAATTCTAGAATTTATAGAAAATTTATTTTAGAAAGAAAATTCCATTTTTCAATTTATCATTTCAAAATTATATTATAATTATATATTTTTAAATTTTTTTTCACATATGTATTTCATAAAATAGTGACAAATACCATTTTTTATTGAAAACTGTACATTTCATTAAATTTTACAAATCATAAAAATGAGTTGGATTATTTTATAAAATTATGTTACTTAATATTTTTTAAGAAAATATAATTAGAGGTTTTATTGTTTATATTATAATTTATTTTTTTATAATAACCATTTATATTTAAAAAGGGTATTTTTTCATATAGAAAATTTTTTACATTGTATTTTTTCAGTTTCATTTTAAATTATATTCTATATCGTATATGTTTATAAATATTGAAAAATGGATTTCGTATTTCTAATCAGTGGGTCCAAATTTTGTAATTTTTTACCTTTTATTTTCTGTTAATATGAATATTAATAGTGTTGAAATTTCTTACATTAGTAAAAGTTTTAATGAGCTAAAATAAATTAAAAATATGTGATAAGGGTATCTTTTTATTTGTTATTTCTTTTTGTATTAATTAAATTAGACACTTATCACCTATGTGTTGAAATTTATTTTATTAATGGACACTTTTCATTGAGAATTATTAATATATTATTTAAATCAACAATAGTTTGAAAATTTATCTTTCTTTTTTTTGAATATGTCATGTATGTCCATGTGGGAAAACATATGGATATGAACAAATATAAGAGTTAATTTTTATCTTAATAAACTTTTTTACATGATATAAATTTATTTATGACTTTTGGGGACATTGGTATGTGACTATGACACTTATAGTATTTTATTTAATGAAAAATCAATGATGTCAAATTAATCTTTTTAATAACAATAACTTTTTAATGACAGTTTATATAGATGATTCGTTCCAAAATAAATTTTCCTCTGAAATGAATCAAATTTATCGACAAAATGGGGTTTTTATATTTTTATTAAAGAATAAATTATATCAAATAATTACAAAATCATGATGCCATAAGTATTCAGTTAATCAAAAATGATATAAATGACATTAAAAATATTAAAAGAAACAAAATATTATTAAATTAATGAGATCCAACTATTTTACCCATGGTTATGATATATAATGGGTGTATTAAATTATTTTTTGGATTTTATTTATTTTTATGGATTTTATTACATCCAATGTAATGAATAGTTTCAAAATTGTCAATAATGACATTTTAGGGAAACAATATTTTATTAATGAATTTTACGAATATTAAAACCTTAAATAAGGAAAATAGTATAATGTTTGCTTTAAAATATCATAAATTATCTATTTATTATTCAATTGAATATTTAAATGTAAATATTTCAACATTTTAAAATTGAAAATTTAGTTATCATACGTCAATTTAATATAAGTTGACTAAAGGTTAATCAGAATGATATGTTTTAAAACTACACCAAAACAAGTAAAAAATCTATATCATGATGAAATTACAACCCAATACAATACCATCTTCTAATAACCTTATGTTTTATGTTATATGTATTGATATTGAATTTATTATGAAGTTATATTTTGAAAAATTCCAAAGCATTCCCCTTACCTCCATTATAAATGGATACCCCCTCCTTTAATTCATTTAATAAATTTAGTCTTCAATAGCAGAAACCCTCTATCATATTATGTTCTACATATTCGAATACAAATTCTATATGTTATTGTATTCCCATAAGATCATACCTTGATCCATTTAGATAAGACCTAAATTTGTCTTTTTGAAGAAAAAAATCTTCAAACGTGAAAAAGGAAAAGGGAGACTTCATGCATGGTATTTTCATCTTACATTAATTTATATGAGATGCATGCCTTATAAACTACATTTTTATTTTTTGTTTTATATATACATCCAACTAATTTATTTTATTTGTCTTATATTTTAAATTATGTTATTTTCAAATATATTTTTGTTTCATTATTTTATAGGGATTATGATTTAAATGATAAAATTAAATTAAGGGTCTATTTCATGATCTCATCATAATATGAGATTTTTTAATTTTATGAATTTTCAATGAAATATTTCATTTCAATGCACAAGTTTTCTAAAATTTATTTTCATTTATTAATATTTTTATAATACTCTCCAACTAATGTGTAATACCATTTTTACTAATTTTATACTTTTTTAAAAAATATTTAATGAATCAAATATTCAGTTCCATAATGTAATTTTATGATTTTCCCTATATTATTTTGAAATGATTTCTTTTCAAATAATATGTAATTAAAATAATTTCCCTATATCAGGATGAATTAACTTGTTAAATCATTATTTACAAGATTACTAGGTTATTTTCAAATAAAATATTTTCTTTTTTAAATGAATATATTTTAGAATTATGATCTCAAAATAAAATGGATATTTTAAAAAATAATTATTTCCAATATTATTTAGAAATCATTTTTATAGGAATCCAAGACTTATACGCATTTTAATACATGATTTTAAGAATAATTTACCATCAAATACAATATAAGGGTCATCAACTGTAGTGTCATTTGATGATTTTGTACATAAAATAGAAAACATAGAAATTTAATAACAAATCCTTATATTAATAATCCATAATAATATTATATTTTCATTTGAGATATTACAAATACATAAGATAACCTGGGTAATACATAAACAAAAATGATGAATTAAAAAATATTAAGGGAAAAACACTACAAAAGTATAACAGATATGTTAGAATGCATAACATGATGACACAAAAATGGATGGAACATGAATAAACTTATGGACTCATAACATATATAACATTCATTCATGAACTCATTAAAACATAGGAATGTTGATGAAAAATATAACCTGATAGAAAAATGGGACTTGTCAAACTACTAAACTATATGACATAGTGGACAATGTCCCATAAAGGAATATGGTTTACTCCTAATCCCAACAGGACATATTAGGAGACTAAACATTACCCAATTCATTAGAGAACTATATGGGTGCATCCATCATAACATGTTCATCAACTGTGTTCAATATGACATATCAAACATAAGGAATAATCATAAGGGTTACCCATGGAATGAAATCGGTGTCATAAACATGTCATAAAACACAACAAATGGTTATATCATAAAGGTGACCATGAAATAATGTATTTAAATAATATGTGTTCTTTAATAACCAGAAATACGCATATTTAATGATATTTTCTGTCCAAATAAACTAAAAAAATGATAAAATTGTGTTTAAGAATCTTTATAAATGTGAAAATTAGTGTTGTTTAATGTAAAATATAAATGAAACCTTTATAATGAAAAAGGAATAATGTTATTATATAAAATATAAATTAACTATTATAAATTTTCATGATAAAAATATTGAATTTTGAAAAATATTTTTGGTTAATATATAATATAGAGTATACACGAAAATAGTTATAGAACATGGAGGATCCCATTTACCAGGTTTTCATTATAAGATGAATTTAAAAGTGATCCATATAAAACATGTATTTCCCTTCCAATGAAGGAAAAATAGTGCTGAGTAAATATGCCTAGAAAAAACACAGAATGTAGGTGGACTACATAAGAATGATTAATAATTACTTTGGTATTAATGAGAGATTAATTGTGACATGAATGACAATAATGAACGTATAGAGATAATCCTTTTCCTTATGTCTAAAAGTATTATACACATGTAATTAATGTTTAGGATAATTAAATTAAATACATTAACTAATTAATTCATAAATTTTCTACATCTAATCAATTTATAATAATTATATTAGGTTTATTTATTTATATTTAATTGAATTATACAGTTTAATATCATTGTGTTGGGAGTGTTTATTTCATGGTTCATGGACTGTTTTCATGTGTATAATTATGAATGTTCTTTTCAAATGGAAGATGAATAAAAGATGTAAAGAGTTGAAAATTCTGTGGAATTTTTTTCTTAAATTCATGGTATATTTACGAGTCTGCGAAAATTTACGGTGCTTGATTATAAGGTCCGGTGTTCCCGGAATCAATTTCGGATGTTTTGTTCAGGTAAGTTTAGTAAATGTATGAATGGGGTTTTATAAAATTTGATCTGGTGCTCAGAAATGAAATATGAGGGCACCGTTGGACTCACAACGTCGGTGATAGCTTAGTGAGACCTTCACCGCAGTTTCCTTCTATCGAGAATGAATGATAGTTTTTGGGGTTTTTAAATACAATTAAATAAAAATAAGGTTTTCTTATTTTTATTTATTGGCTGTTAAAACCTCCATGTGGAGGTTAGAGATGGGGCCCACCAACATTTAACCTCCCTTGGGAGGATATTATTTGGTGGGGCACACCATAAGTCTAACACCTCTTGCAATCATGGAGGTGGGGACCACACGTGATTTAATCCCCCTCTAACTCCCTCATTTATGTGAGGGGAAACTCTTGAGCTCCCCTAATTAAGGTGACAATTCACATGAATTAATTAATGGTTTATTAATTAATTCAGTTTAATTATTTTGAATTATTTATGACAAAAAATGAATAAGAGGACATATTTTATTATTTTGTGGTTGGCATAATCTCTAGGTGGAGCTTGGAGGGAGAATAGGACAAACTCTCCAATGAAGAATGGGAAGAACACCAACTTTGACTTCATCGCATTCCAACGCACGAGCTGAAGATTGGGAGTGCGTGATGAATTCGGAGAATGAAAAATCGACGTTCTCCCTTCCCTCAACACCGTCAACCAACGATGAATGATGATGGTGAATTAAAGGTATGGGGATTTGAATTGTTTTATGTTTGATCTTTACCTTCCGTTCTTCATCATTTGTTGAGAACATTGCTGGAAAATGATATCAATGTAATGTGAAGGGCTCAGACCACACAAACACGGCCCGACCCTCACCCCTTTGCTTGTTCACATTTTTTAATGACGGCGGCGGGGCAACGGCCCCACTAGAAGAGATGATCGCAGAAAAAAATGGGCAGCGGCGGTGCATGCGGCGACCGGCAACGAGCCGATCGTGGAAGAAGCTGGTGGTGCAACGACCGCCTAGTCAACGAAGGGGTGTAGTGCCATAATGCCACGTAGAGAACTGAGTCGCGACCAAGAGGTCCGCTGTGGTACCAGAGGGGCTCGGTGTCGTCGCACTATGCCAGAAGAAGGAGTCGCGGCCACATGGATGCGGCGGTCGGATGAGTTGGGCACGAGGCTGTCGCGCAGAGCTGGAGAGAAGAGCTCTGGTTACTAGGTCGGTGGCTTGTGCCAGCCATTTCAGAAGACAGGGGGGTTTGACCCCCCCCCAATGTGTGGCCAGCCGGTCATGTACGCCATCTAGATGGCCAAACGGGCCAGCCTACCGGCCTCGGTCGGGTCGCCCTCGGCTGGGCTACCCTCGTCCGGGCTGCCCTCGGGCTAGACCACTCGGGTCAGGCCTCCTTTTTAGGCCGGGATGACCCCTTCGGGACGGAACACTTGGGTTGGGCTGCCTCTTCGAGTCGGGCCACCCCCTTCAGACGGGGTCGGACCCGCAGACCGGGTGGAAGCCCAGTCCGGACCTGTTAGGTCAGTTTACACCTTTTCATCCATTTCTTGGGATACAGGAGCCTGATCGATGAACCTTATGTGGCAACATAAATCATAGAATGAGATGGTACTTTTGGGATACCCTACCTCAGGTTTGGAAATAGTTAGGGTATGGTTGGGTTGGTTTGAACATAAAAACAAATCGGGCCCCTGGAATAGAAATGCCAATAAATCATAGACTGGACATCCGATTGATGCACCTTCTGTCCCATTGGGTTTCTTATAATGAGACGGAACTACAGAATACATCAACTCGAGACTTCGTGGTAGTTGATGTATCGACACTTGGCTCGAGGTGCGGACCCTCCAAGAATCGAGCGTGCAGTGTGCAGGATCCCTATGGCTGGCTGCGACTGAGATGATATGACCCTACATGCACTTACTACTGTACCCAGATCCTCCATGGGTTAGATAGCCACGATACTATACCAGGATCCTCTGCGGGTTTGACAGCGAAGGTACTGGATGGGGATCCTCCGTGATTTCGATAGTGATGACTTTTGTACTGGGATCCCCCATGGGTTCGACAGCGCTGATACTGTTCCAGGATCCCACCTGGGTTCGAATGAGGAGATGATTCAGTGGATACATCAAATCATCTCTACCCCTCAACATGAGTTGTATATCTGTTTGAGATGATTCTTGGCTTTTTGTTGTTATCATGGAGATGATTTACATAACTTCCTTTGTGGAATGGGTTGTGCTTAGGCTCAAATGTTGGATCCAGACTGTGATTGGTAACTTAGGAATATGTATGGTCATATACCTAAGTAGGGATGGGTGATACATTTTGATTTTATCTTACTACTGTTGTTTATCCTTAGTGTATTCTGGGAGACCTTTCGGGGTCTCGTGGTCCCCTACTGAGTATATTTATACTCACCCCTGCACGGGCTTCGCCCAAACCTTGTTGTGTTCCGTGAAGACGACGATCAGCAGTGATCGTGGCAGAGGGTGATGGACGGGAGGCCACTCGGAGATGGACTAGATGGGATATATCTTAGGGATGAGTTTATCATGTTCTATACCCACCCTTCAGGTAGGATTTCCTGGTGGACGATCCAGGAGCTGATTTCCCTTTTTTACTTGTACTTGTACCTATTGATCAGTTGGGTTTTGTATACTGACCATCTTACATTCAACATACCTTTCTTTTCTATATTAGTACATGTTTCTTTTATTGATTGTGTTCAGACTGTGTGTGTTAAAGGTTTAAAGGAAATGCTTTCCCTTTTTAGTAGAGATTCTTCTTCAGGTCTAGTCGCCAGCCCCTGACATACGGAAGGCGGGCATGGGGTAGTAATGGAACGGGCCTGAGAACATGTCGTGACAAATTGGTATCAGAGGAGTCGGTTCTGCCGCAGAATTTGGACTCTAATTATTTTAATGGAAATAGTGTTAAGTGTTTTGGGTGTGTTTATCAGTTTAGGGAAAACGGTGTTGGTGCGACGGTCGACGTATCCATACACTAGGACTCTGACTTATGACTTATGACTTCCGACTTAGTTCACAAAAACACTAATTTTGTGTGTGTTTTCTTTGAAATGTTGTCGTCATGATTACATTGTGTCAGCTCACCAGATATATTTTTTTGACCATGGCACAGCTGTTTATTTTTAGGATGGTTCCATGTAGGCCGCCATTCAGTGTTCCAAGTTTTGTACGAGATGGTAGCCCACTGAGGGACGAGGCCTCGATATAGGGCCCTATTACAGCAGAGGTACCAACAGTACCACTACGCGCTGGGCCACTGATACCAGAATCTCCAACAACAGAGAGTGCATGGAATCTGAGTGTGTTGCATGAGATCTAGTGCTAGAGGACGCCTAGGTTCATGGGAGAGACAGACCCACAAGAAGCTGAGGATTGGACGGAGGCTGTTGAGAGAGTTTTCATATTGTTAGGGACACCAGCCGACCTCATGATGATTCTGGCCTCTAGTTTCTTGTAGGAAGCAGTAGGAAGATGGTGGATCTTGATTCTCTAGGTGCATGATGAGGCATCACTACTATGTGAAGTCTTCAAGAGTCTCTTCCGGTCATAGATTGTTCCAGCCACCCTTCCTTCGGTGCGGATTCATGAGATGCTTCATCTGCAACTGGGTAGCATGACAGTAGCTCAATAATCAGCGAGGTTCATTGTCCTCTCACGCTACTCCAAAAATATGGTACGAGACACATTCTTCAGAGCCTCTACCTTCGAGCAGGGTCTCAGGCAGGAGATCCGGGCATCGGTGATCTCCCATAGCATTCTGACACAGGTAGGGGTGCTGAAACGATCCCTTCATGGGGAGAGTTTTCTTTCTAAGAAGTAACCATCAGTGAGACCCCCCACAAGGAGAAATATAGTAGAGTCTTCTACAGCCGACAGTAGAAAGATGTTGCAGAGGTCCAAGTGGACCAGGCCATTAGGCAGGAGATCCCATGATACAGGTTCGGTTGTGTGGGGCACACGAGACAACGCCATCCATACGAGGAGCATGCAGTGCTATGCGTGTGGTGGGCAGGTTCACATGGCTCGTGACTGCTCAACTCGCCATGAAGATGAGCTGAAGATAGTAGAGGGACCTCCCAAGCAGAGGTATAGGTTCGACCGTGGTGGTCCACCATGAGCACGCAGACGTGGTGGAGGAGCTGGCCGAGCAGCAGGTGGTGGACGACGTTTTGAGGTTCTACCACCACCACCACGAGGAGGTCCTCCTCGACCACATGGAGCTGTTAGACAAGGGAGACTCAACTCCAGGTAGTCAAGGCCTATGACCATGGAACACCTGAGATGATTCAAGGTACTATTTGTGTCTCCTCCACCCTTGCTGCAGTACTTATAGACACAGGTGCAAGTAATTATTTTATTTCCTCTGCCCTAGTTCGGAGCTCGGAGATTCCGACGGAGCCGTTGGGTCGATCCTTACGACTATAGACCTATACAGGAGCAGACTCAATGATTACACACTAGTGCATGCAGTGTGAGCTTACTCCAGGAGGTGAGAGCTTCAGATGAGAGCTTCTTGTAGTGGCATCGAGGGATTACGACATCATCTTGGCTATGGACTGGTTATGCACAGTTAATGATCATATTGAATGCATTAGGAAGAAAGTGTGGTGTGTCCGTGAGGATAGGATCAGGTTTACCTTCACTAGAAGAATAGAACCTTTTCATCACACGACGAACTTACCCAGAGGAGGGGGAAGCTGATCACACATTGTAACGCCCCGACCCCAGCTACCCAGAGTCGGTGCATTAATTACATAACACTGGCATGATCACGAGAAAGATCAAGTCTCGAAAGACCGATTAGTTTAGTAGCCTTGGAATAACTAGATACATCCATAATTTTTTACATTACATCATAAAAAAACATCTTGTCTTCATATCCCCTCATACTATCCCTGCAGGTCATTCATAAATTACTTCTTCATAATCCTGGGAAAAAAAAAATAAAACATTGAAAGGGGTGAGCTCGGATGCTCAGTAAGGATAAAATTATAGCAGAAGCTTTCATAAATGAGCATAAACACTTAAGGCAATTTATAACTAAAACAAAAGCCTTTTAAACATGAACTTCAGCATAAAATGGCAAAGGTAAAATGAAATAATGCCATTTACTTACTCACATGGATATTCTACTAATCGAATAATCACATGCAATATCAATAACCACTTTCATAATGTTGGAATGCATAATGCCAGACTATCATAACCACATAGCCAAGGCCTCGTGCCAAGACTACAAATAAGATTTTGTCAAGGCCTTGTGCCAAGACACTAGTTTGTCTCATGAGACCTACCGATGCATCAAGGAGCTATAGCGGGCTCCACCCGTCACTTATTAAGTCCAATTTATTCCCATATGAAAAGGTTTAAACATAACATAAACATTCGTATTAAAACTAGCATACGAAATGTCAATACTTTCACAATAAACTATGAATGGTATAAAAATAGCACATCCACAGTCAAACATATCACAAAACATTCAATACAATATAGAAGTTTTGTATCATAATAAATCAACTTCAAATAATCTTAAAATCCATCAAAGGATGTTGACATAGATGAAATCAAAATTATTTTAAAAGAAATATCTCCTTTTATTTTGAAATCATTTAAGATCCATATAAAATAAAACATTTTCTTTGAAAATATTCTTATAAGCTTGTAATGGAAGCTTTGAAGATTTTATAACGGCGTAAAATAACCGCACCCGCCGTACAAGTTAAAAAAAAACATTCTTACCTCAATTCTGTCGAAAAGGTTAAAAAGGACCTTGTTTTGAAAACGACGGAAAGATTCCTTTATAAAACTCTTATAAAAAGTCAAACAATGGTATAAATGACTTTAACCCATATTCTTGTAAATAGTAAAAATGTTTTGAAATATATTTTTAAGAAACATGGATGTGGATGATAAAGATATCCCAGTAGATTATTACGTATAAACAACCTCGGATAATGAAGAGATTGTGAAACAACCCTTACCTTGTACTTTTCCTTGGTTGGGGTAGGTTAACCTCCTGTATAATGGTGAAATAATTGTTATTAAATTATACAAGAATCATATACATTAATATGATATCATATATGATCTTTTAACATTGCTTTATTAATAATATCTTAGTATTATCGTCATTTTGGGTGATAATCGATTCGTTTTTCTTAAATGTTTGGTTACGTAATACATGTTTGTAATGGATATATAATATCTTATTCATAATCAGAATGATATTAACATTATTTTTAACCCTAAAATGAGAATAATACTTGAATGGATATGATGGAGAATGAATCTTATCGCGTTCGTGGAGACGGTAGTCCGTACGTACGCACGAACGCTACTTCCGTTTAATTTTTATTTTAAAAGAATTGAATCCAAATGATACATAGGTATATTACTATTCCAGTATAATATAATATTTTATATATGTTACTTAAGTTCATTAACACCATCCTTTATACGTTCCATGTGTGGTATGAACGAGTCATATCATTTTAAGGGGGCGGTAGTCCACACTTCCTCAAATGAAATTATCGTATGTATATACAACATGAAACGAATAATGGTATGAAATAAAATGGAATTACAGAAGCTTATATATAAAATATATATCATTAATATCATATTTAATTACAGTGCCATCATAATGGCCACCATGAGAGGCGGTAAGATGTATTTGAACAATCATCGTTTCGTGAGGCGTTAGTTTGCCATCCACAGAAACATTATGTTCATCATCAATTAGATGGAGTTGTGTGTATGTGTAGTTTGAATCCTTCTTATAACAACATCCTAGTATACTTAGGATACTGGTGTTGTTATAAAATAAAGGAAATAAAAAGATTTTGGGGGTTGGAGAAGCAAAATAAATGAAAATACTTTAAGAGAAATTGTTACCTTTAATTTAGGTAACTCACTTTGTTTGGAACCAAAGGACTTCTTGAAATGCTTTCTGCCTAAGGGGAAGCTTCAAGGAGGAGGAGAGGGATGTGGGGAGCTTAGTTGGGCAGATTTTGGACGAGCCAAGTGGCTTGAGAGGTGTGAGGAAATGAGAAGGAGGAGTGCCCTTTTATAAGAGGGGTGAGGGGCACCTTTGGAAAAGCTAGAAATATTAATTTATAATAAATTCATATTCGGTTTATAATGGCTCCAAAGTTGACTATTCAAAGGCTGAGGTGGGGATGGGTCGAAAACAACTCATCCAATAGAATTTAGACAGGTTTGGGTACTTATATTAACCTTATCTTTAAGTATTAACTCTAAGTTAATTAGTTTCACTTTTACAATGTCTCTTTGTATTTTTATATTATATGGTTAATAAACTTACCATATACATCCAAGCGACCCCCAAGTGGTCCATTAATGATTAACCTATCATGATATAAGTCTCTTGGCCGAACCTTAGATTTTTAGGAATTTAATATCAATTAATAATATAATATTTGTTTTAAGAACTCTTTTATGTCAATTTTGACACTATTCAATAGTTAATTTTTTGTGAAACTCATAACAGATTGATTACTTAGAAAAAAGTCAATTAAATCAATCCTAATATATCATATTATCCTAGAAAATTAGTTTAATTCATTAAAAGTTTCATATTATATTTATTTGGGTATTTATAATATCAATTATTTTAATTTTTCACTATTATAGTAATTACTGCATCATCATTGTGTCATAAATAAAATAAATTATTTAATGTCTAAAAATTATAAATAAAATAAAATTATGTAGGAAATATTTTTAGCTTTCTAATGAATATTTATAATCTAAAATCCAACATATATAACCTTATGTAAAAATTTTTCTTCTAAAAGATGTAAGCTTATGCCATTTTTGTATTCATTTTAACTTAATTAAAATAAAGTGTCATTATCACTCACAAGTGGATCCATGGGGTCCCAAAATAGACCCAAAGATGCCCATGGTCGACCATGTATCAACCAATAGGGTTAAGACACGTTTTAGGGTAATTTAGTATTATTATAATATTATTTTTTTACCCTTATTTACCGGATTTACCCTTAACCATGGTAAATAAAATATTTACCGCAGTAATTATTCAAAATGTCTAAAAATAAAAGTTAACTATTTACACAATTTGAACATCCTGATTCCAAATATGGAATCCATTTTTCTAAATTCAAAACACAGAAGTGGCAGAAATTAATTTAAAATTAATTCCCGCTGTCAAAACAAAAAGCGTGTTTTTAAGAGATAATAACTATCAAAAGATTGACACTTGTTTATGTTCGGTTTAATTGTACAATTATGTCCAATGACCAACATTATATTAAGTGGTAAAAATATATTCTAAATATACTTTAAAACCACTCAAATTAATAATTTATCACTATTAATTATTTTGATTAAAAAAGTTGTTTTTAATTAAAATTTAGTAATTTTCACTATTCATCAAAATATGAAAGTTATCCGAAAAGTACCAAAATTTCACCTTAGGCTAAATTTGATATTCCGAATCCAAAAATGAAGTCCATTTTAAAATATAAAATATATATAACTTCAAAAAGTAGGTATTACTATTCATAACAACTAGTTTGATTGGTTACGGTGTGTTAGAACTCGAAGTTGCGTACAACACACGCTACTGTTTTATCCAAAGGAAAGCATACCGTGGATGCTTGGGATGTTTCATTTTAAATTTTTTGATGTCTCCATTTAGTCAAAAAGTTTAAAATATTGTATTTAAAAAGGTTTCACTATTAGAAGTTGATAAAAGTGAAATACTGAAAATGAATTTGTTCTTGCATTATGACTAAGAAACTCATAATAGGGATTCTAAAATTATAAGGATTATATAAAGTTCAAAATGTAGTTAATACTATTCATGACCTCTTTTAATGGTGTGATTGAACTCGGTGTTGCGTGTAGTGTAAGTTATTGAATTATTTTTAAGAAATAACACACTCTGAAATCCTGGGGTGTTACTTTCTTCCCTCCTTCAATAAATTGCGTCCTCGCAATTTGAAATTGTTCTTCAAAGATAAAAGGTTGAAAGTAGAAAATATATTTGTGGGAAAACCCACATTGAAAATTGGGTTACTAAAATTTAGTCTTAATATTAGGAAAAGAGAAATTAAAGGGTCACCACCAAATTATGATCTCGATTAGGAGAACATTGGCGGCAATTAGAGACATATAATCGGAGGAAAAACGTAAATATTTATAGGTAGTGATTGAGGTCATCAATCAAAAACAAGTGTATAATTGAGGTCCTTAAACTCATCAATCTATGATGATTTGAAGTACCATCGGTTCAACAAAATATAGGGTATTGGGATAACACATTTTTGACGTTTCAAAATATCTTAGTTGAAATCCCACATCGAAAAATGAATTAATGAGGCCTCTATTTAAAATAAAGAGTGGAAAGTATAAAGATTACCGAAAATAACACATACTAGGGTTCCATGTAGGAAAATATGGATATGGAAGAAAAATCTAACCATCAATTATCTGATGGAGAGTGGTAGAGAACATGGCTATAAAAAGGCCAACAATCCCAAAGCCATAAATTAGTGATGATTTAAGGTACCATCTAGGAAAACATTTTTGTTCAAAGTTGCTTTTCTTAATATTGAGGAATTTATTTATGAGATTGGATAAGATCATAAGGAGATATACTTACTTTATAATTAGAGTTTTATCCATTAATAAATTTCTACCACAAACTCATCTTTCACTCTAAAAGATAATAGAATGTAAAAAAAATTCTATTTACACTATTCGTATAGGGTTCCAAAATAAACGAATTTATAATTCATCTACATGATCTTTTAATAAAAACTACATTATTTAATCCAGGACATCTCATGGTCCAGTGGTAGGTGATACACCCTTGTCGCCCTTCGGTTGCGGGTTCAAGTCTCGCAGCCTTGCCGGACACGATGGGTTGCCGCCCGACCTCCGGGTTGTCCTTTTATGGCAATCCAAAATAATCCAAACTAGAACTATCCAAAATACTTCTGTCCAAACTCACAGTCCAACATTCATAAGGAAGGTAAACATAATATAGATCCTTTTTACCCCGTAATAGCATATGAATACCTTCATCATGTATTACCATATTCCTTATTGATTAAATTCATGCTCCCTTATTCCATATAGAATGCTGGATATACTTCATTAATCCAAAAATGTTTTAAACCCCAACAATGATGGAATATACAAATCATTAATCAGTTCCAAGTTAGTCAATAATATCCAATATAATTTATCCAAAACAATCACATATTATTCCAAAATCACTACCTCAGTATCAGAACTATATTATGGTTTATCATTCTCTCAACCATATATTTTCCAAAAATCTATCCTGCTAATGAGTCACTTTTCTTTGTTCCACACAATCTCAAGTCCTTAATGAAATAGTACTGCAGTACAATCCTTATATACTCCATAATTATTATAACAAGTACATTGTTGATACAACACTCAATTGACATAATCAACATAAGAACTCTAATCATTCCTCTTCATCTGTGGTAGTATCATAACTTGATTATTATCCAATAGCATCATTTGCGGCATAGTCTGATGACTGGGACATAGGTTCGCGTAGTGTCCAAACTCCTTGCAAATGAAGCATTGTACATTTAAAACCATTTTCTTAACCTTGCAGTCATGTACTTTGTGCCCTTTTCCTCCACACTTATAACAAACTCCCATTCCTTTCAGGCAAGTTCCAGGGTGTTTCTTTCCACAGTTACCACATATGGGAAAATTCTTCTTTTCCCTCTTACTTTTATCCATCTTTCTCTCTTCCATCATTTCCTTATCTTGCTTCCCTTCAAAGCCATAGGACTCAGTAAACTCTTTACTTATCTTATCAACACATGATATTATTTCTTCATATGATGATAATACATGTGAGACTATTTCTCTTATAAATTCTAGCTTAAGACCATGAAAGATATGATCCTTCCTTCTCTTTGGATCATGTGCATTTCTGGAGTTCTCATTCCTTCTACTGGGCGCCATTTCTAAACAATGGAATACACTAGATCAGTTTATGAATCAAAATACATAATCCCATACTTATAAAACACTTAACATAAGTTGAACTATTTATGGATATAATCCATAATCATAAGAATGTTTTCTTTGAGGAAGTATATACTCATAATCCCTTCAAAATGATTTGTAAAGGAAATGAGAGTTATCCTAAGCATATCCCCCGGGAGTGTCGTAACCAAGAGTGCAGCAAGGCCCGTTGTCGTGCACCAGTTCCCGTTCGAGTCTAGCTCAAAGCGGTGTTTTCGGGTTTTACCCCTAGGTACATCTGTGCCAGAGCCGCCTCTACCTGCTCGTATCCAGACAGGGATGTATTGCTCGGAAAACTCACAAAATCTCTACAATACCAAAATTCTAGGAAGTTCTTCTATACTAATCCTCAAAGTTCATCTTAGGTATACGTGCTCTAATCAGAGTTTATCTAAATCTAGCTTCCAAGGTTTGTACTAAACATCCTCTGATACCAACTGTAACGCCCCAACCCCAGCTACCTAGAGTCGGTGCATTAATTACATAACATTGGCATGATCACGAGAAAGATCAAGTCTCGAAAGACCGATTAGTTTAGTAGCCTTGGAATAACTAGATACATCCATAAATTTTTACATTACATCATAAAAAAACATCTTGTCTTCATATCCCCTCATACTATCCCTGCAGGTCATTCATAAATTACTTCTTCATAATCCTGGGAAAAAAAAAATAAAACATTGAAAGGGGTGAGCTCGGATGCTCAGTAGGGATAAAATTATAGCAGAAGCTTTCATAAATGAGCATAAACACTTAAGGCAATTTATAACTAAAACAAAAGCCTTTTAAACTTGAACTTCAGCATAAAATGGCAAAGGTAAAATGAAATAATGCCATTTACTTACTCACATGGATATTCTACTAATCGAATAATCACATGCAATATCAATAACCACTTTCATAATGTTGGAATGCAAAATGCCAGACTATCATAACCACATAGCCAAGGCCTCGTGCCAAGACTACAAATAAGATTTTGTCAAGGCCTTGTGCCAAGACACTAGTTTGTCTCATGAGACCTACCGATGCATCGAGGAGCTATAGCGGGCTCCACCCGTCACTTATTAAGTCCAATGCATTCCCATATGAAAAGGTTTAAACATAACATAAACATTCGTATTAAAACTAGCATACGAAATGTCAATACTTTCACAATAAACTATGAATGGTATAAAAATAGCACATCCACAGTCAAACATATCACAAAACATTCAATACAATATAGAAGTTTTGTATCATAATAAATCAACTTCAAATAATCTTAAAATCCATCAAAGGATGTTGACATAGATGAAATCAAAATTATTTTAAAAGAAATATCTCCTTTTATTTTGAAATCATTTAAGATCCATATAAAATAAAACATTTTCTTTGAAAATATTCTTATAAGCTTGTAATGGAAGCTTTGAAGATTTTATAACGGCGTAAAATAACCGCACCCGCCGTACAAGTTAAAAAAAACATTCTTACCTCAATTCTGTCGAAAAGGTTAAAAAGGACCTTGTTTTGAAAACGACGGAAAGATTCCTTTATAAAACTCTTATAAAAAGTCAAACAAGGGTATAAATGACTTTAACCCATATTCTTGTAAATAGTAAAAATGTTTTGAAATATATTTTTAAGAAACATGGATGTGGATGATAAAGATATCCCAGTAGATTATTACGTATAAACAACCTCGGATAATGAAGAGATTGTGAAACAACCCTTACCTTGTACTTTTCCTTGGTTGGGGTAGGTTAACCTCCTGTATAATGGTGAAATAATTGTTATTAAATTATACAAGAATCATATACATTAATATGATATCATATATGATCTTTTAACATTGCTTTATTAATAATATCTTAGTATTATCGTCGTTTTGGGTGATAATCGATTCGTTCTTCTTAAATGTTTGGTTACGTAATACATGTTTGTAATGGATAGATAATATCTTATTCATAATCAGAATGATATTAACATTATTTTTAACCCTAAAATGAGAATAATACTTGAATGGATATGATGGATAATGAATCTTATCGCGTTCGTGGAGACGGTAGTCCGTACGTACGCACGAACGCTACTTCCGTTTAATTTTTATTTTAAAAGAATTGAATCCAAATGATACATAGGTATATTACTATTCCAGTATAATATAATATTTTATATATGTTACTTAAGTTCATTAACACCATCCTTTATACGTTCCATGTGTGGTATGAACGAGTCATATCATTTTAAGGGGGCGGTAGTCCGCACTTCCTCAAATGAAATTATCGTATGTATATACAACATGAAACGAATAATGGTATGAAATAAAATGGAATTACAGAATCTTATATATAAAATATATATCATTAATATCATATTTAATTACAGTGCCATCATAATGGCCACCATGAGAGGCGGTAAGATGTATTTGAACAATCATCGTTTCGTGAGGCGTTAGTTTGCCATCCACAGAAACATTATGTTCATCATCAATTAGATGGAGTTGTGTGTATGTGTAGTTTGAATCCTTCTTATAACAACATCCTAGTATATTGAGGATACTGGTGTTGTTATAAAATAAAGGAAATAAAAAGATTTTGGGGGTTGGAGAAGCAAAATAAATGAAAATACTTTAAGAGAAATTGTTACCTTTAATTTAGGTAACTCACTTTGTTTGGAACCAAAGGACTTCTTGAAATGCTTTCTGCCTAAGGGGAAGCTTCAAGGAGGAGGAGAGGGATGTGGGGAGCTCAGTTGGGCAGATTTTGGACGAGCCAAGTGGCTTGAGAGGTGTGAGGAAATGAGAAGGAGGAGTTCCCTTTTATAAGAGGGGTGAGGGGCACCTTTGGAAAAGCTAGAAATATTAATTTATAATAAATTCATATTCGGTTTCTAATGGCTCCAAAGTTGACTATTGAAAGGTTGAGGTGGGGATGGGTCGAAAACAACTCATCCAATAGAATTTAGACAGGTTTGGGTACTTATATTAACCTTATCTTTAAGTATTAACTCTAAGTTAATTAGTTTCACTTTTACAATGTCTCTTTGTAGTTTTATATAATATGGTTAATAAACTTACCATATACATCCAAGCGACCCCCAAGTGGTCCATTAATGATTAACCTATCATGATATAAGTCTCTTGGCCGAACCTTAGATTTTTAGGAATTTAATATCAATTAATAATATAATATTTGTTTTAAGAACTCTTTTATGTAAATTTTGACACTATTCAATAGTTGATTTTTTGTGAAACTCATAACAGATTGATTACTTAGAAAAAAGTCAATTAAATCAATCCTAATATATCATATTATCCTAGAAAATTAGTTTAATTCATTAAAAGTTTCATATTATATTTATTTGGGTATTTATAATATCAATTATTTTAATTTTTCACTATTATAGTAATTACCGCATCATCATTGTGTCATAAACTAAATAAATTATTTAATGTCTAAAAATTATAAATAAAATAACATTATGTAGGAAATCTTTTTAGCTTTCTAATGAATATTTATAATCTAAAATCCAACATATATAACCTTATGTAAAAATTCTTCTTCTAAAAGATGTAAGCTTATGCTATTTTTGTATTCATTTTAACTTAATTAAAATAAAGTGTCATTATCACTCACAAGTGGATCCATGGGGTCCCAAAATAGACCCAAAGATGCCCATGGTCGACCATGTATCAACCAATAGGGTTAAGACACGTTTTAGGGTAATTTAGTATTATTATAATATTATTTTTTACCCTTATTTACCGGATTTACCCTTAACCATGGTAAATAAAATATTTACCGCAGTAATTATTCAAAATGTCTAAAAATAAAAGTTACCTATTTACACAATTTGAACATCCTGATTCCAAATATGGAATCCATTTTTCTAAATTCAAAACACAGAAGTGGCAGAAATTAATTTAAAATTAATTCCCGCTGTCAAAACAAAAAGCGTGTTTTTAAGAGATAATAACTATCAAAAGATTGACACTTGTTTATGTTCGGTTTAATTGTACAATTATGTCCAATGACCAACATTATATTAAGTGGTAAAAATATATTCTAAATATACTTTAAAACCACTCAAATTAATAATTTATCACTATTAATTATTTTGATTAAAAAAGTTGTTTTTAATTAAAATTTAGTAATTTTCACTATTCATCAAAATATGAAAGTTATCCGAAAAGTACCAAAATTTCACCTTAGGCTAAATTTGATATTCCGAATCCAAAAATGAAGTCCATTTTAAAATATAAAATATATATAACTTCAAAAAGTAGGTATTACTATTCATAACAACTAGTTTGATTGGTTACGGTGTGTTAGAACTCGAAGTTGCGTACAACACACGCTACTGTTTTATCCAAAGGAAAGCGTACCGTGGATGCTTGGGATGTTTCATTTTAAATTTTTTGATGTCTCCATTTAGTCAAAAAGTTTAAAATATTGTATTTAAAAAGGTTTCACTATTAGAAGTTGATAAAAGTGAAATACTGAAAATGAATTTGTTCTTGCATTATGACTAAGAAACTCATAATAGGGATTCTAAAATTATAAGGATTATATAAAGTTCAAAATGTAGTTAATACTATTCATGACCTCTTTTAATGGTGTGATTGAACTCGGTGTTGCGTGTAGTGCAAGTTATTGAATTATTTTTATGAAATAACACACTCTGAAATCCTGGGGTGTTACTCACATCATTTGGATAACATCATTTTAGAGAAGTTGATGTGCAGAGTCTGAGTCTTCCTATTGTGGTGGATTAGTATGCATATATCTTCCTTGATGACATTCTAGGACTACCTCCACACTGAGAGGTAGACATTTACATTGACTTGTACCCTGGGACGACACTGATATCCACTCTAGCATATCGGATGGCTCCTGCAGAGCTTTGTGAGCTTCAGGTACTTCTGGAGGACTTGTAGGTTATGGGATTTATCCGACCCAATGTTTCTCCCTGTCCATCCCTGATTTTGTTCTCCATGAGGGCAGATGGGAGCCTGTGTCTGTGTGTTGATTATCGACGCCTAAACTAGGTGACTATGAAGAACAAATACCCACATCTGAGGATTGACGACCTCTATGATCATCTCAAGGGAGCATGATGGTTCTCGATGATAGACCTCAGATCAGGATATCACCAGCTCAGATTTTGAGACAAGTATGTGTAGAAGATGACCTTCAGGTGTTGGTACGGCCACTATGAGTTCTTGGTTATGCCCTTTGGAATAACCAACGCTCCAGAAGTGTTCATGTGTCTCATGAATATGATATTCCATCCATACCGTGATTGCTTTTTCATAGTATTCATCTACGACATTTTGATCTACTCGACTACTGAGGAGGAGCATGCCTACCATTTATAGGTGGTACATGACACACTCCGAGAGCACCATCATTATGGTATGCTCTCAAAGTTCCAGTTTTGGATTCAAGAGGTTCACTTTCTCAGACATGTCATCTCATAGGATGGAGTTGTAATGGATCCAGTGAAGATCGACAAAGTACTTGCTTCGGAGCCACCCAGAAGTGTGATGAAGGTACATAGATTTCTGGGACTGGCTGGGTACTATCAGAGATTTGTGCCAGACTTCTCAAGAGTTGCATCACCACTTTTAGCATTGACGAAGAAGGGGAACCCCTCTGTGTGGTTAGAGTGTTTCCAGTGGAGTTTTCAAGAGATATGGAAGAGTTCGACTAGTATTCCCATCTTTAGGATACCAGAGGAGGGAATTGGGTTTGTAGTCTATTGTGATGCATCAGGGACTGGGCTTGGATTCGTCCACATGTAGGAGAGAGTAGTGATATATTATTATTCTGGTCAGCTGAGACAACTTGAGAAGAACTACGCTACCCATGACCTAGAGTTAGCAGTAGTGGTCATTTCCTTGAATATGTGGTGGATGTATCAAATGGGAGAGTGTTTCACTGTCTATTCTGACCATTAGAGTCTCATGTACATCATTTCGTAAAAGGACCTGAACTAGAGAAATCATAATTGTCTTGAGTTCCTCCAGGACTATGACTTTGAGATATTCAATACTCTTGGGAAGGGGAAAGTTGTAGCAGATGCTCTCAGTAGGAGATCAGAAAATCAACTACTTGGAGAGGTGACAGAGAAGCTGGCCGCATTGCATTTATCCCTTGTGGATCAGGATGAAGAAACCTTTCTACTGTCTCTTACAGTCACTCCACTACTTCATCATCGTCTCAGGGAGACGTGGCGTGGTGACACTAATTGCGAGACACAACGTGCTCAGATATACACAGATCAGGCACATGATGGATTTTTTGATGGTGGGGAGCACGTCATCCTCTTCAGAGGATGTACCGTGGTACCATTTTCACTTTAAGAGGAAGTGTTGAGAGAGTTCCACACTTCCCCTCTAGCGGTACGTCCAGGAGTGGAGAATATATACTAGGACCTTCGACGATAGCATTGGTGGATAGGTATGATGAAGGCGGTAATGGATTTTGTCTCATGATGCCTCACTTATCAGGAAGTGATGGCGGAGAAACAGGTTCCAGTAGGTTCAGTTCAGCCCTTATAGGTTCGAGAGTGGACGTGGGGTGGGATAACCATTGATTTCCTGATGGGACATCAATGTACTTTCAGAGAACACGACTCTCTATGGGTGATCGTTGACCGAATCACTAAGACGGCCAAATTCCTACCGATCATATGTAGTGTTCAGTAGAGATCTTGGGACATCTTTAGGTATGGGAGATCATAAGACTTCATGGTGTTCCATCGATGATCATCTTCGATTGATATTCTCATTTTACTTCCTGGCTATGGAAGGGTTTATAGGAGACTTTTGGGATGTAGCTTCACTTGAGCACCACCTTCCATCCTTAGATGGATGTTCAGACTGAGAGGACTAATCAGACACTCAAGGTCATGCTCTGTGCATGCATCCTCGACTATGGTCGCAGATTGAAGAATCACTTACCCTTGGTAGAGTTTGGGTATAACAATAGATACCACTCCACCATCGGGATGGAACCTTTCAAAGCACTGTATGACCAACCTTGTAGATCACCTCTGTGCTAGACTGACCCAGGGGAGTCAGCCAATATGGGACTAGAGATGGCGCATGCTAGGATAGAGATGGTGTAGATCTTCTAGGACCGAATGAATACTGCACATAGTAGAAGTAATTCCTATGCTGATAAGAGACAGAGACCTCTGGAGTTCAAAGATAGCGACCACGTCTTTATAGGGGTCTCACCAGGATGAGATCTACAGAGATTTGGCTGAGGAGGAATGTTATCTTTGTGATTCATCGGACCTTTATAGGTCCTCAGTAGAGTAGGCGAGGTGGCTTACCACGTAGCTCTTCCACCTCAGTTGCACCGGGTGCATGACTTCTTCCACGTATCTCAGCTAAGTAGATACATGCATGACCCTTCCCGCATCATCGACCATGGAGAGCTAGACATTGATGACGGGGCGAAATTTAAGGAGTTTCCAGTAGAGATTGAGGATCAACAAGAGCGGGTCCTTGGTGGACAATTTATACATCTGGTGCACATTCGATGGAAGCACGTGAACCTCCAGGAGAGAAAATAGGAGAGGGAGGCTCAGATGTTTGTCCAGTAACCCCATTTGTTCCCTTACTTCAGATTGTAGATTACGAGAATGTAAATCCCTAACGTGGGGAGAATTTAAAGACACGGAATTTCCGTTGAATTTTTTTTCATATAATAATGGGATTCTTATGTGTCCGCAAAAAATTATGGTGCTTCATTCTGAGGCCCGGTGTTACCGGAATCAATTTTTGAAGTTTTGTTTGGGTACGTCCATTAAACGTATTAATGAGATTTTTTAACATTTAAACAAGTGCTTGGAACTGCAATATGTGGGCACCGTTGAACTCATATCATCGGTGACTTCATAGTGTGACATTCACCGTAGTTTCATTCTATTGAGAATGGAAGATACATTTTGGGGTTTTTAAATAAAATTAAATAAAAATAAAGTGTTCTTATTTTTTATTGTTGGTGGTTAAAACCTACAAGTGGAGGTTAGATATGGGGCCCACCCACATTTAACCTCTCTTGGGAGGATATTATTGGGTGGGGACAACCATAAATTTAGCACATCTTGCAATCAAGGATGTGGGGCCCATACGGGCTTTAAACCCCATCTAACCCCCCATTTATGTGAAGGAAAACTCTTGAGCTCCCCTCATTAAGGATCCACTCCACATGAATTAATGAATGGTACATTAATTAATTTAAATGAATTGATTTGAAATCTTTATGAAAACAAATTTATAAGAGGAAATATTTTATTATTTTGTTGTTGGAAAAATCTTTGGATGGAGCTTGGGGATAGAAGAGAAAGAACTCTCCAACGAAGATTACGAAGAATTCCAAATTTGACTTCATCACATTCCGATGCATGAGCATGATATTGGGAGTGCGTGACAGATGTAGAGAACAACGAATCAACGTCCACCCTTTCCTTAACACCGTCAATGAATGACGATGGTGAATTAAAGGTAGTGGGATTTGAGGTGTTTTATGTATGATTTTTACCCTCCATTCATTGTCGTTTGTTGATAATTTTTTTTCCAAATGATATCAGTGTAATGTGTATCGCTCGGACTGCATGAACATGGCCCAACCCTCCCCCCTTTGTTTGTTCACATTTTTTTATTATGGTGGCGGTGCAATGGAGACACTGGAATAGAGGATCACAGTGCAGAAATAGGCCTCGGGGGTGAATGCGGTGACCAGGAATGAGCCGGCCACGGAAGAACCCGATGGGGAAATCGCCGCTGAAGGGGTACGACACCGTCGCGTCATTTAGAGAACCGAGCCGTGGTAGTACAGGTGGGGCGTGGTGTGATGGAACCGCGCTGGAATAAGGAGTCGCGGCCACGACGGTCAGACGAGCTGGGCGTGGTGCCTTCGCACCACGTCGGAGAGAAGAGCTGCGACCATAGGCTCCGACAGTCAGAGGAGGGTCGGCTGAGCCAGCTACCATTGGGTGCTGTAGGTGGGACCCTACGGGTCCCACAGTTACTAGGCCAACACCATGTGCCGGCCATTCCGGAAGACAGGGGGTGTGACCCCCCCACCCATGCGTGGCCAGCTGGCCACTGGAGCCTGCCATCCGACAACGCGGGCCACCCTCAGTCGAGTCTCCATCGGGCCAGAAAACTCATGTCGGGCCACCTCTTCCGGTCGGGCTGCCCCCTTCGGGTCGGACCACCCCCTTTAGACCGGGTCGGTCCCACAGACCTGGTCGGACCCAAGTTCGGACCCATTAGGTCAGTTTACACCTTTTCGTCTGTATCATTAGCTACGGCTGCCAGATCAATGAACCTTATGTGGAGACAGAAATATAAGAATGAGAAGGTACTTTTGGAATACCCTACTTGAGGTTTGGACATAGTTGGGGTACTGTTGGGTTGGTTTGAACCTAAAAACAAACCTGGCCCCTGGAACAGAAATGCTAAGAACTCACAGACTATTCGTCTGATTAACACACCATCTATCGCGTTAGGTTCATTATGATGAGACATAACTATAAGGTACATGAGCATGAGACTTTTTGGTAGTTGATGTATCTACACATGGCTCGAGGTGCAGACCCTCCTACAATCGAGCGTGTTGTGTGTGGGAACCCTCTGGCTGGCTGCGACTGAGATGATAGGATCTTACATGGACCTACTACTATACTAGGATCCTCCATGGGTTAGATAGTGACGATACTGTACTAGGATCATTCGTGGGTTCGACCACAACGGTACTAGACCAGGATCCTCTGTGGGTTTGACGGTGATAACTTCTGTACCAGGATCCTCCGTGGGTTTGACATCACTGATACTGTTCCAAGATCCTATGTGGGTTCGATAGAGGAGATGGTTCAGTGGCTACATCTAATCCACTCTACCCCTTTATATCTGTTGTATACCTATGTGATCCGATTATTTACTTTCAGTTGTTATCATCGATATTATTGACTTTACTTCCTTTGTGGAACTGGTTGTGCTTGGGATCGAGTGCTCGAGCCAGACTATGATTGGTAACTTAGGTATATGTATGTGAATATACGTATGTAGGGATGGTTGATACTTCTTGATTGTGTCGTACTACTGTAGTTTATCCATATTTTATTCTGGGAGTCCTTCGGAGGTCTCAGGGTCCCCTACTGAGTATTGTTATACTCACCCCAGCACGGGCTTCACCCGCACCATGTTGGGTTCTGTGCAGATGACAGTTAGGAGTGATCAAGGCTCAGGGTGAGGGATGGGAGGCTACTGGATCTGGAGTAGATGGGACGTACCTTATGGATAAGTTGATTGAGATCTATAACTACCATTAAGGTAGGATTTCCCTGTGGAAAATCCAAGATCCAATTTACCTTTTTTACTTGTAATGGTACTTGTTGTTCAGTTGGGTTTGTATACTGGCACACATACTTTCAGCACACCTTTATTTTATATATTAATACTTTTTTCCTTTATTGCATGTGTTCGGAATTTTTGTGTTATAGGTTTAAAGGCAATGCCTTCCCTTTTTATCATGGATTCGCCTTTGCTGCTAGTCGCTAGCCCCGAGCCTATGGAAGGTGGGATTGGGGTAGTCATGGAACGGGCCCCGAAAATGGGTCATGACAATATAAATGTAATGACATGGTTATAATTTATTTTCATACATTTAATTAGTCTCATATATCATTTTATAATTTTACATGATGATTATTCTTTAGATAAAATGTTGATGAAAAATTTAATACTTTATTATACTGATTTTCACAACCATGATGAATTATTGTTTTTTATAATAATATTCGTATATACTTGTTTTATAATAGTATTAATGTTTCAATACATATATTATAATATTTTATAACTATTAATATGGTTATATGACCATCCATTAAGGTGGTAATGAAAAATAATTACTCGTCATCCACGTAGGAAATGAATAGACTCCTTATGAGTGATTTATTCACTTTTAGAATCAAATGGCGAGGAGAAGATTTATGATGATGGATATTCCATTTACAAAAAATAATTCTAATATAAATATTATAATTTTGTTATCAAGTTTACATTTTATAGGGGAGATTAATGAATGATAATAAAAAATGAAATTAAAAGAGAAATAGGGAGTGTTTTACATCAGGAGTGTCGAATCCTTTAGAACCTCTTAATGGGTCAAGAAAATTGACTTTTGGTGAGACCACAAAATCCAAAATAGAGGGATTTTGTTTGGAAGAGTAATTTGGAAGAATATAAGAAGTCATTAAATATTATATGTTGTGTGAAGAATTTGTGGAGAGGGATATTATTTAAATTTGGATGAGAGGAATGTTTTTTATCTTTTTATTCATTTATTTGTCATTTTTCCTTAATAAGATCAATAGTATAGATTCTAATGTCTGAATATAGTAACATGTATAGGGTAGTAGGTCCAATTATTTCATAGCTCATCTATACATCATCCATGTATCAATAATTCATGTATTTAGTTAAAATAAAAAATTATAGTATTTCACGATTCTCCAAAAATTGAGCAATTTTAGAAAAATCCCAAAAAAACTCACCACGAAAATTTCATAATGTGTTGAATTAAAAAATTTCATCCATTTGATGAAAATAAATTTATAAATATTGTTGATTTTGTTTTCAATTAAAATTTTAAATAACTCAATATATAAATATATATATATATATATATATTAAATTTATAATTGATTTTATAACACATTGAAAAGTTAATCGTAGTCTCAAAAAATTAGTATATAATCATAAGAGGAAAAATATTAATTTATGGATCTATTTTTATATAATAAAATATCTTTTAAATAATATTATTCATTATAAAATTATAAACTAACATTTACATTTTCAAAAATATTAATCCTTAATTTTGTATTTCTAAAAAATTTATTTTTTTAGTGCGTGATGAAAATATATTATTTTTACATTAATAAGATATATAAATTTTATTTATACCTTCATAGGTGAGGTTATTATTTTATTAGATGATTTACTATTCCAAATGCTTACAGTATAATTCTAGCTGACAAGTTTCTATTCCATTGGAATGTGTTCCTTAATTTCTAAAAAAATTTACTTATATCATTTTCTATTTTTGAGAATGATATTATTATTGACCCATGAATTTGATTTAATTTATTATAAAATTAGGAATGGAAATTACACATAGAAAACATTAGGTCATTACATTATTCATCCATTATGATACTTAACCATTGAAATTCCATTTTAAATTCTATGTGAAAATAGGTGGTATACTTATCCTTAAATTCCTCTTATGGTTCCCATGTCTCATCTTCACACTTATTTTGATTCCACGGTACATTAACCAGGTGAGTATTCGTATTGCATAGGACTTTATATATATGATTCAAGATGATCAACATGAGTTCATCATACAAGAGATCGTTCTCAAGTTGTAAAACCTCTGGATTCAAAAAATATAATGGATTTGGTTTGTACTTACTAAATCGGGATACATGGAATACATAGAGAACAAAAACAATTGTGGTGGAGGTGCAATTTGATAAGCCACAACTCCTACATGATCATGAATCTTGATGTTCCCAATATACATAGGATTCATATATCTGTTCTCACTAAATATCATAGTCTTTTTCCACTGTGATATGAAGAGGAATATCTTGTATTCAATATTAAGATCTAGGTCCCTTTGACTATTTTCTAAATATAAATTAATACAAATATTTGATTCCTTGATGTCTTATTGATTTTTTTCACCTTATCCACCATTTATACAAGTATATTTGGTCATTGTATTTTAAATTCAACAAATTTATCCTATTGTGTTGATGTTATACATCTTTTCTTGTAAATGGATTTATGTGGAGCCATGTAGATTCTCAAGTGGTAACAATTTTTGTAAAAGAACATGAACATTGGTTGATGTTGGTTTAATCATCCTTTTATGTATATATAACATGATTTCAACAATAATTCTAGTTTCTAAATAGTATACCCACATTTTCCATCAGTTATAAGAAGATAGACCATACTGAAGGTAACCTAAGTGTTCAGATCATGATGGATACATTTACAGATCATTGAGGTGAATATTGGATCTTGATTTGATACAATTGATAGTGGTACTCTATGTTGACATACGACTTATCTGATGTATATATTGTGAAATATTTTCTAGTGATATTTCATCATAAATTGTGATAATGTGAACTATCATTATATGATAACCCGTATTGACCCAAATAACATTGTTACTCATAGATGTCTTCAAATGTTTTATGAAATAGATGTTGATTTTTCCCATTTTTTTATTTTTATTAGTAATGGCCCCATCATCCCCAAATAAATTATTCCTTCTATGAGAACCTGCTAACATACCAATCAAATTGATGTATTTATTGTAGTTTATTACTTTATATAGTCTCACCAATAGTTATATATGATATCCTGATATATCATTGTGATTTCAATGAGAATAGATAATGTTGAACATTATATATCATTAAAAATATCGTTCTGTGTCATATTATTAGATGGTAAACATATACAAAACCGAAATCCAATGACTCAAAACTAATGAATTTTTAACTCTATGGATATTCCACTTTTAATAGCTTCATCAATTTTTTGAATTTCTTCATCAATTCATTAAATATAATTTCATTTCCCTATAAGGGATGTTTGAGAAATCATTTGAGATTGGAATGATGATGTCCCCTCCCTAAATATACCCATCTGCATCATTACATAGTTTCTGAATATTATACACTTCTTGATCATCATAATTGATAAAGAATCATAAGACTTTTAGTATAGATAATTTTCCATTTTATTTTCATTATTGAGATGGTAGTGGGTAGAGAATTTGAATTCTTTGATGATCTATAACCGTATTCACTAGAATTATTATCATCCCTTAATGAAAATATATATTTTTGGATCGTATGATCAGTATATATCTCACTCTTCATCCAATATAGATAATGTCCATATATTTTTAATTTCTAGATCATAACATCCAACTCTAGATCATGTGAGTGATAGATTTGATATTTAATTTTACAATTACGCATGGAATAGCCTATCACATTTTCATTTTCATTAGTAAACATCATAATCCATTAAATGAAGAAAAACTATATACAAATTAGAGTTGCATACTTATTAGAAGTGTGAGTAATGAGGCAGTGATAAACCTCTCATTAATCTCTTTAATATAGCCTTCACATTCACTGGTCGAGATAAACATTACTCCTGTATTAGTAATCATGGTTAGTGGGTTTAGAAATGATGATACATTCATCACAAATCAATATTAATATCGAGATAGTCCAGGAAAACCATGAATCTACTTTTAAGATTTTATCTTGGTCCACTCTTCGATTTCATTTTTCTTGTTAGAGTCCAAAGATATTAAATTTTATGTGATAATGATTCAATAGAATGATACTTCACCATAGAATAATGCGTATTTTTTTACATTTCATTGATTTAATCCATTCGCAAGGTTTTCAGAAAAGTATTAAAATTCCCAATGCATTCCACCTTGATATTGGATTATCCAAGAATAAAATCAATGAAGAAAAATAATTATTGACGTAATATCTACCTACTCTATTCATTATGTCCATATTTTAAGGGAATATTGTCATTTATTTACATTAATTGATGAAATCATAACTGAACTTCCATCATAATAAAATGATTTTCCTGATATAGTTTATAAAACATGTGATCTATTGGTGTATGTGATACTAGTTCTTTATCATAATTTTTTATCAATAAAACCAATGTATAAGTACATTTGTCTTTAATTGTACAATATGAAGATGACTAGTGCACCCTAAAGTGATGTACAATGGAAAATTAATCCATTCTCTAGATTCTCTTGTATCATATTCATTATTTCTTCTAACTGAATGGTGGTAATTCTATATGGTTTCATTGATATTGGAAAAGATTCATGAATATGTTTAATAAGTCACTTAGCCTCCTAGTGAGGATGGAGACTGTGAAATTTTTCATGGAACAAAAAAGTGTAGTCCCAAACAATGGGAAAGTTTTCTCTCATTATTCTATAATTTGTGTTAATTATTTTAGCTATATATTCTTTATCATATGGTAATAATATTCAAAATTTAGATTCTAATTATAAAATAGATTCTTCATCATCATTACACTTGTACATAATTGGTTGATTCTGTTGGATTTTAAGTGTTATATCCCCTTTCTCGATAGTTGATGTTGTTATTATATATGGATATAATATCCATGAAAAATATAGATTCATTATCCACCAAATGATTAATGATAATATTTTTTAGGAGATACAGTCCAAAAATATAAACCTTAGTGGATTTTAATAGTTTGGATGTAATCAATGAACAAAATCTAATCTCACGGATAACACACCTTCCATATTTTTTTTGGTGATGATTTGATAAATCTACAAAACTCCCCTAATATGAATCAATTCATAGAACTATCATAAAATTATATGTTTTATATTCTTTCATGAATATCTATTGTAGCATTTACCTCATCATTATCATGATCCATCACACCATTAGTGAAAACATACTATCCTCCATTATTCCACAGTGGTTATTATTGATTTACATTGACTACCCACGGCTTAGAGCATTGGCTAGTATAATTCTCATATTCCTTGAATTTAAAATATGTAATTAATGGATGACTGTCAATATGGTCTTTAATTTGTATCAACCATATTTGTGGGAATATTCAAAATAAATTTAATGTTATTAGAAATATTCCCTTATTTTCTAAATTTTAAGCATTATCTAGTTCCCCTTATGTTGTTCCCAAAATGATTTTCCCAAAATTATAACACCTGGGATTTTAGGTTTTAAGTAAATCATGATATTTATCTAATGATCCCCATATATTGAACTCAATATTGTAATTTTCATCTCCAATACCAAGAGGGAAATTGGAGTTTTCAATCACTATCTCAAACTTAGAGGCACAACATATAATGTTTTCATAGATATCAAAGCTTTAAATTACAAATTATTTTCATTAACGCATCTTTAGTATTATAGTGAAGTGATCTAAATTTTATCGATGTTCATGTTAATTCAATAGAAATTCCATGAATGTATCATAATATTTTCGTCATATACACAGATGGAATCTTCTTCCATTCTATTCATCACGAGGAACTCAATTCCCATCATAAGATGGAGATTCCAAGGAAATATTTATTGAATAATGTATCATTAAATTAATCTCAATACATTGAATCAATTTATTCTATGAAAATTCATTTTAGTAGTTTCCACCATTGATCAACCTCCCTGTCAAAATAACAGACCCCCAACATGGTTGTCCCTTTTTTCAAGAATTGGAAGATATATAATATCATCTCAATAGAGATAATCCTTTGTTTTATAATGAGGGGTTCAAAAGATCCACTAAATATAAGATTTCTTTTCACACAGAATATTTTATTGAAACTGGATATTTCTTAAGAGAAGGAGGAAATTCCACATGATTCATGTCATTACACATAATGAGAGAATGTTTTTCTAGTTCTATCATAATTTTTTCAACTCTTATTTTGATTACATTTGAAAATTCTATAGGGAAATTAAAACACTACTTATCACATTGATAATTGTCATGGGTTATCCCATTTCCAACCATCAACTATGATAAGGAATTTAAAATTATGGGGGCCTAATTACATATGAAATAAAAATATAATTAAGCGTCGTTGAATATTATAGTATAAAATTGTAAAATAAATGATTATCCTAACATGTGTTTTATTATGATTCAATTTAGGTTATCCATGGTGATAAAGTTTTCCTTATGGTTTTCCGTAAACCATTCTAATCCTAATCCAAACAAATAAGTAGATCGTTTTATGAAACAAAATATATGGATAATACCCTTATACACATTATGTTACATGGTTTAATCAAAATTAGATATAAAATAAAAAACAAGGAATGTAATGTCTAATATAATTGGAATATTAGTTATATAAAACCAAAAAAAATGGAAATAGAATAAAACCTCATTATATTAATCATCTATAATGATCTCATAACATTCCATTAGCCCATACATCAGCGATTTATAACCTAGGGAATACATAAAAAAAGGGATGAGATAAATATACCAGTAAGTGAATAAATATTTTAAAAATCATTACACATGGTTTATAAGGAATAACTTGGTGTCATAAAATGGAATGAAAAATTAATAAACCTATGTAAGCCTAAAGTATAGATCATTGGATTATATAGTCATTGAATAATAGGATTGTGGAACAATCATATAACATTCATTAAACATGATTAAAGGATAACTGTAAAAACTACATCACATGTTTGATAATGTCCCATAAAGGTATCATGTTCACTTTATGTCCCTACATGATGAATCATGTAACTAATAATTTTCCAATGCCTAGGAGTAAATTCTTGGTGGACCCATAACAACATTTCATTGAATATTGGTTTAACATTAAGAGTAAAACCTATTGGAAAAAATAAGGGCTTCCTATGGAAATAAATGGACATCATAAACATATAAAAAAGCATAGAGAATGGGAATATCATTATAATTTCATTAAAATAATTATTTTAAAATAATAAATTTTCATTAAAAATTTAAAAGATGCATATAACATGATAAATTATTTTCTAATAAATAGAAAACATTTAAAAATAGTATTCAGGATCCTTTAATATTTAGCATCATTACTGAAATTTATGGAAACTTATTATTGAAACATTAAAAATGATAAAAAAATAATTTGTTTTAACAACCAAAATGAACTAAGAATGTTTTTTTGATACAAATAATTAATTTTGAAAAATTATTTTTAAAAGAAAATTATTATGGAGTGTACATATAAATAAACATTAAATTGGGAAGCTCTCATTAAATCAGGCTTTTTTATTTGGAGGAATTGAAAAGGGAACCTTTTAAATGAAATATTTCCTGCAAATAAAGGATTAATTTGGATATATTCACATTTTTGGATAATAAAAAATGGATATTTTAGCATTAAATAATAATAATTATGAATTAAATTAGTGTAAATATAGTGAAATCATAACCTAAAGAAAACAGTGATGGTTCTAAGAGAATCCCTTACGTTACGTCAGAAAGTGTTATGAACTTATATATAATGTCTAGGAAAATCCAAATAAATAAATAAATAAACTTATTCATAATAAATTTTAAATTCAAATAATATATTATAATTGTATTAGAATTGTTTAAGAAAATTTCATTGACATTTGTTGTTTAATTTCGTAGTTATCATGGTGTCAATTTCAGGGTTCGTGGTCAGTTTTTCTGTGAAAAATTTAGAAAGACCATGTAAAATTTAAGAAAAACAACATAAATGTAATGATATGGTATTAATTTATTTCTAAATTTAATTCTTCCAGAATTTAATTTTATATTTATTTATGAGGATGATTTAGGAGATAAAATATTCTTTAAAAAACGATTAGTTTATGTTGGCGGATTTTACGACCTTCACAAATTTGTATTATTTTATAAAAAATTATGATAATATAATGGTTCCATAACATTATATAAGTTTTTTAAACATATAACAATCTTTTTTATGTATAAAAATTATTTTTTGATGATCCTTGATTTCATTAAAGGAAAATAATACTCCTCGTCTATAATGGTGGTGAAGTAACACCTCACGGATGATGTTATAATTATTAGAACATAAAATATAGGAGAAATTTTTTTAGGATGAATATTTCTTATAAAAATAATATTATAATATATATATATATATAATATTATATATATCATGTTTCTTTGGATTTGGATGGTGAGGGAAGGATAAAAAAGGAAATAAAAAGTGAAAGAGGGAGGGTATTAACTCATGGGTGTCTTCTTATTGAGAACCTCATTTAAGAGAATGTAAATTGTATTTTTGATAGACAATAAAAGCCATAATTTATTAATGTTGTTTGGTGGATGCATTTTTAATAATATAACAATTATATTAGTCATAAAAGTTGTTTAGTGAAGAGGTGGTGAGAGGTGGTATTTATAGTTGGAGGACGTGGGTGTTTTTTATTAATTAACATGTTTGTTTATATTTTGGCTCAATACTATCAATACCACTGATTACTGTGACAATATACAAAACCAATAATTGATTATTATAAAAATTGTTTCTTAATTAAAATATTCATCATCCGTAACTCAATAATTCAATTATTTAGCATATATCATAAATTTTCGTATTTCTCCATTCACAAAAATATTTTTTGTTTTATAAAACTCAAAATATTAAACATAAACACCTGTTAGTATGTATAATTAAAATAATGAATCAATTTTATTAAAATAAATTTATAAATTTAATAAACTTAATTTTTAAATTAAATAATCATTTATTTGAAAAATATCGAATTTAAAATTTAAACTGACTTTATAGCACTATGAAAAATTAATTAATTAATCTTAAAGTTACCCTATAATCTTATTTAAATAAAAATAAATCTATTTATAAATCTATTTTATTAATAAATAATTCTATTAAATAGATATATTAATTTTAATATTTTAATCAAACATAAAATTTTCAGAAAAATATCATTAGTTACATTATAAATTTTCAAACATTTATTATCATATTCTAAGATATAAACATATTATATTTTAATTTATAATATACCTAAAAATTATTTACACATTCATAGGTGATGTTACAATTATATTGGATGGTTTAATATTTATAATTATCATACTACTATTCCAGAGGACATGATACTATTCTATCAGTGTGTGTTCTTTAATATTAAAAAATAATACATTTTTTCTTTATTTATTTATGAAAATTATGTTTTTATTTGGCATAGTATGTTATGGTATTGTTTTTAAATATAATAAGAAAAATTAAATTGAAAAACGTTTTGTTCATTATAATTTTCAATATATCATACCATAAGTTCGGGTAACTTATGCTTTTCTGTGTATATGACCCATAAATAAAATCCTCATTAATTTTATAGATGGTTTAACAATATAAAGACTAGATGGTGATAAATCCCATTATCTTTTTCTATGGTTTATAATTTGAAATATTCATTTCTCTTCGTGAATTCTAATATGAATAATTTTTATTGGTATTGTGGCACACATAGTTTTGTATTTCATTATATAACTGGTGGGACCAATATATCCCTCCAAGGAATTTGGAAATGTTGGGTAACTGATGAGTAATTTTTTTATGTGAACCTTCTTACATGTTATGAAATGTTATGTGTGAATCTTACTACACATTCATAATGTTATGCATTAACATGATTACATGATTAATAAGATATGCATGGATCAATCATTCAACTCGATTTGATTATGGATGGACCAGGTTTCTAGTACATTAAATTATGCGATGACCTAATATAATGTCCTTAACATTTTTATTCCCCTAGTTTTATTTATACATGTTTGAAATATTATAATTTTATATATAGAAAATAATTTCTTGTTTTATGTCAATTTTATGCCCTCATGCATTATCCTATTTGATTATTTTATGATTAATGTATCATGAACTCTAATTATTTTTAAAATATCACTAAATTATTAATCTAATATTTTAAAGGTATTGATTTGGAAATATTTTGTTCATATTATCATGTCCTTATGATCACATTTTTAAAATTTTATTATTGATATCAATCTTTTTACTCATATTAATCATTTGATCTCACCAATTGTTATGATTTCTTCCACTAGATTATGAAGAATGGTTTCAGATATGTTGTTTCATATAAGGGTTCTAGTTTTGAAGTTATTAGTGATAGTTTAAATTGATTATTTATTAAGTAGATGTGTGTATATCCATGTTTCGTTATTCACTAGACCTATACAATTTTGGTGTGGGTGGTATTACTATATAATTATTTGATCATTTAACTAGATTTGATAAATTTGTAAAACTTATATGGTAGTAATAATAATTTTCAACATTTCTATGATGTTTAATGTTATTTGATTTGGATATTTTATTAGTGATGTTTTAGAATAGAAACCCCATGAAAGAATCAATTTATTTTGATGGTAATTCCTTGTGTACTTTTCTAGTGGTACATGAGTTATCTATCTAGTAACTAACCCTTCTATGAATGCTGATAGAGTGGAAGAGCTAGGATATTCATAGTTCATGATCCATGATTTATAATTTTCAATCTATTATCTAAATGTATTCTAGGGTGATCAATGAAATTATAAAGGGATTTAGTGGATATGAAATGATAAATAGATTTTTTTCGATTATATAATCTAATAAATCCTATAATGTGAGGTACATTATTATGTTGTTCAAAGGATTGTTTTTGTATTGGTGGAATCTCGATTTTGATTACAATCTATTCGGGGCTCTTTCATGGTGATATTTTAAGGAATTAATTATTCATTAGTTTTTTTTTTTGAAATTTAATGTGGGGACACCAATGATGTCTTTTGTTATTTCCTAGGATTAATATTAATTGAATGTATATGATGATAATTACACTAACTAAATGTAATTCTTTCTACCATTATTTGATGATGATTAAATGAAGGTATGGTTTATTTTTTCTTCTTTTGTTGTAATCATCATTCATATATGATTCAATATAACAATACTACCATTATGGAAGTAGTTTATAAGATCTTAATATGGGAGAAAATGCTTGTAATTAATCCAATTATTTTCTATGTTTAAATTCAAAATATATTTACTTAAGATCACCTAACATGTGGAAATGGTTATCACGAAGTTGTTGGTGATGGGACGATATCTTCACAACATACCATATCAATTTTATTAAAGCTTATCTTTTTGTGTGTGCTTTAATTGTGGGAATTATGGACTTGTTAGTAACTCTTCACTTTCAGTTCAATTGTCTTATCATCTACATGTCAACTCAAATCAAATTTAGTGATTTTCTGTGACATTAATATACAAAAAGAAAAAGTCTCCGACCTAGCCCCAATCTTATTCAGTGTCTTTGTTGTTACTTCAATTTGAGATTTATAAGCTATGGGATTTTTTGGATATTCAAAATTTTAAATTCTAAATTTATTTGGGAATGTTAATATCCATTTTATTTATAATTTCAATATATATAGTTTTTGAAAGTGATTGTTACCTTATATACATATATTTTTTATTTTTATTCGATGTTAATTCATGATGTATATTATTCATGATGTAGTGTATTTTTTGAGTTTATTAAGGAGAATGAAATAGGGATTCAATTGGTGTGGAATGTAGTAAAAGGTAGAATAATTTAGTTAATGGGATAGAAATAAGGGCTTCAAGATCTATATTTTCATTCGTATCATGAAGAGTGGGTATTTTGTTATTTTTTCTTTGGAATTACCACTTCATTGTCTTATAATTTGAGTGTAGAACAATTCCATTTCATATTGAGGCATATGTGTGTTAGAGTGTCTCTCTCATTACATAGAGTTTAATTCTCATTATTATAGAGTATTTTGAACTTATAGTTTTTCTTGATGATGTGTTCTTTTTTGGTTTTTTAAAATTGTTATCAGGGTTAATGGATTCATTTCTCATTGGTGATGATCATATTTTTTGGGCATGTGTAGATAATATTCAATTATTATATTAAAATTAAAAATAATTTAGAGAGATTTTCAAGCCCTCAATGCTATTTAGTTTCTTTTTTAGGGGTGATCCTTTAGGACTCCATTAGTTGTGTTGTGTTTTCATTTCCATGTACATACCACATTCATTCTGGAGGTAGGTTTAATGTTTTTTCATATGATATAATTTTGTGTTTGGGAGGATCTTTGGATTACTAGTGGATATATTGATATTAATGATTTAAAATAATATCATAATAGTTCTTATCAGAATTTAATTTTATCCACATCATTTTGTTAGGAATATATATATTTAATCAACTATTATGTTTTCTATTAGTTATTTTGAATTATTTGGTAGTATTTGTCTAATGTATTTGATTTTTTCCCTCATATACAAAGTTTTGTGGTTTGGGATGTTAGTTAATAGTTGAGACATCATTAGAGGGATGTTTTTCATTATACCACCACATGGACTGTGTTTTTAAAGGAATTTTGGGTTTAAAAAATGTCCTACTGATATTTTAGGGCACCCCTATATCACTTTTTTTTTGCAATAAATGATTGATAATGTTGAAGCATTGAGTTTTGGAAATTTTTGGATTAAAAGTAGAAAACATTGGGGAAATTTTTAGGTGACATAGTCCTGAGAAATTTTTTTAGTCTACCATGTATCCCACTTACACAACCCATGCATCTCTGATCTATGGAGACCTGGATGGCCACTCCATTGTGTTTCTAACATGGCAGGTTAAATGTGAATCCCACTTAATGAGAGGAATTTTTTATATTTGATATATTTTTTTGGGGATTCATCCCTTAATCCCCCCATTTTTCCCCTTATATGTGTATCCTCTACATGGGGTATTATTCTTTTTTAATCTACTTGCTATAGATGTTTGATTAATTCTTATGTAGTTTGTAATACTGATAATGAGGAATGATATTATTTTATCTCCATATAATGAATTCATTCATTCTCTCCATTTTCCTCTAACCCTACTCGATATGATGGTGAGATTTTCATTGTTATGGTTTTTATGATTTGGTGATTTTGATTTGTGAAGATTTTGAAACATCCAAAGAGTCCAATCTAGTGGATTTAATTTAAGGGAACAATATTTATCCCATGTGATATGTGTTTTTGTTTAACATCCTTTTATTTCAAAGGTCCTTGGGTGTATAAATTTATAAATTCATATTTATTATACATAATTTTAGTGTGGGATTTCTTATATTGGATTAAAAATTATTTATACAATGTAACATGTTTTTAATGTGTTTTAAATATAGGAATTTCATTTGAAAATGGGAATGTGATGTAAATTTATTTTTAATTCATCCAACATGTTTGATAGAATACTAATAAAAGTTTTATAAAAGAGAAAAACATGTTCATTGGGTTTTCATATAATGTTGATTTTCAATTTTTGTTTCACTTACAGAAATAATGGGTTTTTATGTTTCAATGGGTTTTGTTGACTTTAATAATGAATTGGTATCCCATTAGGTAAATCTTGGTTGTGTTTTTTAGTAATTATTTCATTTTTAGTCTATTTACAATCCAAATTTTCTTAAAAATGATTCTCTAATGTTTATTCTATATTTGATATGTTTATGTATGGATTGATACTTAATGAAGTGTTGTTTATTGATTGTTGTTTGTGCCCTTGTTGACCCTCTTTTGTTCTTATTGATGTCTATTATTTTCAAAGTGATGGATGATTTTTTATGTGATTCATGATATATAAATGGATTGATGATATTTCTACGGAAATTAATTGATGTTGGAAGGAAGATATTATGGATTTATCTTATGGGATTTTTTATTGTAATGCGATGTCAATTATATTTTAATGTCCCACATCTAATTATAATTCATTGACGACACCATATTTTTTAATGGTGATGATGGCGAACATTTATAGACTAGTTTAGATAAAGAAATTTATATTTACCCCTAGTCTTACATAATATCCTGGTTGTGGTTTGTCGCTAATGATACTAGGTATGTTAGATTCAGTTGAAGGATAAGTATATGTTAATCAGTAGGTAGTAGGTCCATCATTTCATTTCTCCTTAAATAATATTATATTGTATTGTATTTCATCATTAAATGTATTATATTTTATTAATTTTTATTTTTGATTTTCTTTTAATTTGATTATTTTTTGGATAATTATTCAAATGTGTTGATATTGTTACATTTTATTCTTGATATTGTCTTGTTTTTATCGATCTATTAATTTTAATTACTACCAACATTGGATGATTATTGTTCATTATTTTTACCATTATTTACATTATTACCATTGATTTAGGTGTGTAAAATGTTTTATTACAATAAGGGGAAAATTATTTCTAGCGATTTAATTATTGGAAAATAGAATAAATGATTACAATAATGTGTGGGGTTTCATTTAAAAGTATGATGTCAAAATGATAGATATATTGAATTGAGGTTTCCATTGACATTGGTACATACAATTTATGATGTGTATTAAAATGGAGGTCTTTAAGAATATGCATGTTCCATATTTTGTTCAATTCAATATTTGAAAAATGAAAATGAAAACCTCTATATTTTCATTATATTAAAACTATTATTATTTTATTTATTTTCTTAAATTAATGGAATAATGTTAGGGTTATATCATTTTTTTCTTTAATTTCAATGCCATATACTCACACTGGAGGGTATATTTTCAAAATGTAATTCATAGGTTTATTTAGTTCATGTATTTTTCATTTTATATGATATCATCTTACTTGGGAAGTAAATGTTTTTTGGGCTCCTGGTGGTGAATTACGAGTCACATGGTGATGGAGATCGAACCTTCTGTCTCTTGGAACTAGTTATCTTGAGTTTTGTTTTAGTCCCATTGGGATTTAATTATTTTTCTTTTAGTAACTATGTTTGGTTTTCTAATATTTTATTAAATGAATATTTTTTGATATTTATTTGTTTAAATTTAATATTTTTAATTTTTTCAAAGGCCATGTTTGTATTCTATATTTGGACTATTAAGAAACAAATCATCACCAATTGTTATTTTTGATACCCTTGATGCTTTTCATCAACCTCAGGTGATTGGATATACCCCCTTGGTATATAGAAGTCTAGGTTGAGTATCAATCAGATGGATATTTAGGACTAGTTTGTTATATTGTTACTCTTTGTACAGTCAAACATATGGAAAATCATAAAAATACATATAATTGAATATTACTTATATGAAATATATTAAAATGAATATTCATCATGGTTGATAGGATATTTTTACATGTATATATCTAGTAAGAACCACGAAATCAAATCAACTTCACCAAAAAAAAGGATATGTACCTCCTTCAATTTCGTGCCCCTAAAAGTATCTAAAAAACAATACATTAAATATATATAGAATACTACCAAATATATCCCCATTAAAATAATTTAAAATTGATATATATTTATGTAATAAGTTTCATGAAATATGATGGATGAAATGTTTTTATATATAAATCATATATAGGTGGGATATAAACTCATATATAATTTGTCATCCACCACCTCAATGGATTTATGAAATTTCATAAGATATTTATATAAATAAATGTATATATAAAAACATCCTTTTGGGATAGAGACCCTATCATTGGTATAAACCCTAATATATATAAATAAAAACTATCTTACATAGTATTATAACCGTTCAGAAAACCCATATAGAAATAATAATATTTTAAACATGTTATAAAAAATAGTAATCTGGATGTAATATATATATTCATTAACTAAAAATAATAATAAAATTAATAATGTTAATTTTAAAACGTAGCTATATCTGATATCATTTTTAGTGGTAACTAATAATTTATTCAAAATAATTAACGTTATTCTAGTTGAGATCTTCTTAACTAATAAATAGAAAACTCTATAAAAATCACGAAAATAAATATTTAATAGAATCTCTCAACACTATAACAAAAAAATTATATTTATTTATTAAATAAAAGAACATTTTAAACCAATATAAATATTTTTACTAATGAATTATATATCCTAAATCTTATAATCCATTCTATCATGCTAATTATATTTAAAAACTTATATTGAAATTCACCCAAATCAAATATAATTTGGGATATCCATAACATTATAACCCTTTTTACCAAAAATAAAATAACACAAATCATTGATATTTCAATGTAATTGAAAATATCATCCAACCATTAAAACACTCACCTCGGTATATAACACATTTAAATGGTCCAAATTGGATATTTAATACAAATGGTTCCTTAATTAAAATTATGATTTAATATAATAAAATGAAATTTTCATTCAAATACGGTTAATGGAAAATATTAATTATGATATCCCTTTATCATGATTGTATTTCCCTTATATTTTACAAAATATATGTATTGAAAATATTTTTATTTGTTTATGGCTTCTGTTACCTGAATCACTAAGATTAAATGAACTTTGACATACTATTTATATATTATAATTTATTTTGTTACAAATAACCTAGCAATTAATTTGGTGCATATTAAGTTGATTAAATACGTTATCAAATATATTCATTTTTTATATAATAAAAATTTATAGATAAATATTTAGTAAATAATCATTTTGTTTTAAATAACTTCATTTTATTATTCAAAAAATATTTTTTATCAAAAAATAATTTTTCTTCTCAGTAAATATTATCATTAATTTAATAATTTTATAAGAATTCAATTTGGAAAAAAATATTTCATTTTAAAATTAATCATTAAAAAATCATCGTATTATTTTTTTATGGATAATTTTTATTAAAAAATTATTTCTCAATAAATAGTAACAAATAAATGTTTTTATAAAATGTTCATTTTATTTATTTTAGAAATTCCATTTAGGATTTTAATTTTATATTTAGGTAATCATATTAAATTATATATATAGTATAATTAATTATATTTAAATCATTATTGAACCTTCATTTGGTATACATACATTCGTGGATTAAAATTTCCATTTTTTTAGAATTTTTTTTATGTGTTTTTCTATATGATTTTTATATTAAATTATTACACATATATGAGTTGAATATTGAAAAATGTATTCCCTAATTTTTATCATTAGGCCTTATTTCAAAAAATATATAACTAATATTTTTTGTTATTGTGAATTGTAACAACAATAATTTCATTACCACTGTAAGGGCAATTCGAAAAATTAAGGTTAACAATAAATTTATAATAACATTTATATGAACAAAAAACTATATTAATTTTATAATATTATTAAATTTCTTCAATGAACATAATATTTTTGTGTATTTTTCCTCTTGTGGAAATTTGGATGAGATTATGAACATTATATTGTCTAATTGAAAGAAAATTCAATCAAGTAGCAATACTTAATAAAAAAAATTGAAATATCTAATATTAGGTTTTCTAGATAATATGAGAGAATATATATTTTATTTTGAAACATAATATAATTATATTAATTATGTTAACATATTTCTACTTTATATGGATAATATAATTCCCTAAATTATTACACGATCTTGATGTAATAATGGTTCAATCTATAGAATAAATAAAATAAATGATATTAAAAAATAGTGCATTATAATATGATAAAATTTTTATGAGAAAATGAATTTAAATGATGATATTAAATGTTAGGAACATATGAAATTATTAGTTTATAATTTCTCTTTTTTCTTCTTGTTATTAAATTAAACATAATGAATAGGGTCAATATCGATAATAATGAATTTTTAAAAAAATACAACATTATAATAAATCTAAAAATCATAATAATATTAAATAAGAAAAAAGGGTATAATATAATGTCTAAAATTTTATACCAATGCATTAATAGTCAATTTTAAATAATTTCTCTTAAAAATAATCTTAGTATTATTTAATCATTCGTTCAATTCCAAAAGTGCCCCTCCCTTCAATTATAGAAGGATCCATCCTCCTACACATATTTACACCCAATTGAGACTTATAGATCATAAATACCCATCAAAATTCTATCATAATGTTTATTAGAAATCTTATAGTGTTTACAGTTTTTTAAAGGACTAAACATTGATTTATTTCGAGGAGATTTAATGGAGTTATTTAGAAGAAGATGAAATCACCATAACAAATCACATTGATTTTATACATTAATTTACCAATAAAAATTATATGGTAATATTAATAATATAATAAATTTATTATCCTAAATATGTATAAATGATACATATTTTTTATTTAAAAAACCATTATACACCCACGATCTCATCAAACAAGAAGTAAATGTGTCACTTGTGCGTAGGTACGTCTTTCCATCTTGGCATAATGAACTATTTGTTTTCCATCACCATATTTGAGGGATGGTTAATATTATGGGTTTATATTTTATATAAATATATTTTTTAAATTATCATTATTCTATAATTAAAATATAATATATATCTTATATCCTTATAAAGCATTGGAAAATGGAAAAGAACCTTGTTTCTACTTGTAGACTACCCCTCCACAATGTGATGTTGAAAGTATTTCATTTTTCTTTTTATTAGATATTAAGGATGAAGTATAATATGAATATAAATGAAATATTAATATACTAAATATAAGGTGAATTGAAATTAAAATTTAACTTTCTTTCATTCCATTATTTAAAAATTGAATATGGATTTCATGTGTACGAATGACCTACGATCTCAAAGAATGTGGTAATTAATTTTTCTATAAAAATTATTAATGAATGATTATAATATTTATATAAGGAATATATATGATATTTATCCCTTTATTATTATTATATAAATGATTTTTTAATACCAAATAATAAGTAACAAGGATTTTGATCCGAAACACGCATAGAAATATAATGATTTATCAATCGAAATATTGATTTTGAAAAAACTAAATATTAATAAGTTGATGATAATATGGAAAAAGGAATAAGTAATGATATTTTACATATGATTATTGTGATGGGATAAATTTATAAAAAATCCATATTTTTTATATAATATTTTTTATTGTGAATGTGGAAAGGCGAGACATGAAGTAATGGTCTTTTCACATTCAAGTCATTATTTAGGAAATATTATTTTATTTTATCACATTAATGGTATATTTCATATCAATTTATGTGTTTTATAAAAAAATCAAACATGAATTTTCAAATTTACCTAAAATTAAAGAAATTAATTTATACTTATTGATGAATTTTTACAAAAAATTTTGGATTCAATCTTTGTGTAGTTTTCAAAATGCTGTAATTTGTGGCATTTGAAACAAAAATATGGAAGGAATGTTTCTTTATCTAATTTAAAATCTATGTATTTTCATTCCATATTGAGGGAATAATTATTTAAATATTTATTTTCATTTTTACAATGCAATATTCAATTAAAATGTAATCCATTATAATATTTCAGCATAAAAAAAGAAAGGATTTCAAAATTGATAGGGTGGTTTCCTAATGAGTTATTCCAAGAGATATTTAAAAATAATTATTCATATAATATAACATTATTTAATGATACATGTCCTTTATTTGGTATATGATCCAAGTATACTATATTTATTATCTCCATGTATTGGTTATGTTTATGATTCCAAAATGTTTATGAATCCAATTTCTTTTGCATAAGTTATGTTTTGGTGAAATATTTATGAAAATATTTTATTTTATGGGTTATGATATAATAAATGACTTATTATATTTTGGAATTTATTTAATGAATTTCATTTTGTTATGTTCGGGGTATATATCTACCTAAAATTCATATTGTAAATATTTATATCTCATGAGATAAAAAGGACTTTAATGGGGAATTAACCATGTTCATTAAAGGACTTTGTTTATGGTGATAATCTTGGGGGTGAACATATACTACTACTATGGTTTTAGGAGTTAACCCATTCAAATAATATAGACTTGTAAATTATCGTTTACAACTAAGGTAAATATTTTCTATGCTTAGGATGATCCCAAAAATAATTATGACATGAAATTATGGTTCATGATTGAGTAATAAATATTTTCATTTTTAATGATTTTTTTTCCAGAATTAATAATGATTTATTCTAAAAACTCTTGTTTAATAATATTTATATGATTAAGATTGAACTTCATTAGTGGTTTTCTTAAAATAATTAAAATTTTATTTTCTTGTTATTTCTTAAGATTAACAATTTCTATCTCCCATTATTTCCCTTGATGAGATTATATTCCCAATATTTCTAACATTTTCATTCCTCATGTTATGAATATTTTTTTAGAATTTTATACCATGAAGATGAACATTAAGGGATAATGTTTGTGGGGAATATTGTCAATTTTTTAAAAAATAATAATATTGATATATAATTTCAGAAGAAACTAATCATTTATGGTTTTAGGGAAAACAATTTATGCAATATTTTTCTATTAAGATGTAATATTTATGTATGAGAAGACCAATTATTATAATTGGTATTTGTGTGAGGGTTTTCCAGCCATTTGTATTTTATCATTTTAAATTTATTGTGAAAATAAATGGATGTTTCTTCACATACAGGATATCATCAAAATGTTTTGATAAGGAATAGATTTTATTATACTACCTGCAATTAAATCCCATATCAATAGTACAAGTGGATGTGGATCTAGCCTAGTTATAGCTTGGGATATTAAGTCTGATATTGGTGCATTGAATTAGACTCCATGTTAACATCGTAATCGAAAATGGCTCTTTTTGCACAACTATTTAGACACTACCAATACATATGGTTGGGGTTTATCCATACTTTATTCTTATATAATTATTAAGGATTTGAGTAGATGATAATTATGGATTTACTAGCTTAAAAATAAGGTGATATTGATCAAAAAGTGGGTTTAATGATATACAAAATATTTAAAGGATTATGTGGTTTCACACAGTGATTAAAGATTTTCAGGCAAAGCATATCATTTTAGATAATGTATTTAGGCATGAGTATTCATGCTAATGGTGATGGTGATCAGTAATGGAATGATTTTCCTTTTGAACCTCCAAGTAAAATTGGAAATGTAAGGAGAATCCTTGTTATTATTTACATTCATCATTTTCATAATATAAACATCAATCTCAACATTGGTGAGTTTCCTAACACACCTAACTTGTGTAACATTACTATACCTTGGGTTATTTGTGATGATTCTTTTTTAATGATCGTCTATCCTAAAACGAAATTTTTTATATAGTTTTTCTCTAATGCACTTTTACAAAAAAACATCATCGAAAATGTATTAATTTTTTATGGACCATAGCAACTACAATTAAATTTCAATGAATAAAAAACCATATCAAAAGATTTGTATTTATTTACGAAAGATCAATTGTGAAAGTCTATCTCAATTTATATAATTTTTGACTGCCAATTCATCTATCAGAAATACTTATATTTTTGAAAAAAAAAATAAATAAAACTCAAATAATTAAAAAAAATTAAAAAATAAATATTGTTTTAGAATTTTAATTTTTTTAAATATAATTTAAAATAATAAAATAATCAAATATAATAAAATATATTTAAAAATAATAAATGAATTTAAAAATAATTAATATAAATATAAATAGTTTAAAATATCTAAAATTTATACAACAAATTTACATTTAATAAAATTAATTACACATAATTAAATAAAATTTAAAATAATTTGTCAATTTTTAAAATATTAAAAAATTTAAAATAATTAAGAAAATTAAAAAGCATAAAATTAATACATTATTTCAAACATAATATGTTTCTCACCAAAAACTACAATACCATCATAAAACAGGAAAAATCACCAACTAGTGTCAGGTGGAGGTGGATTACTCAAATGATTAGGGGAGGAATCTCCCTAATAATGCCACGTGAAATCATAACATATAATCCAAGATCTTTTCATTTCTCAGTAGATGGTTCTCACACTTATACCCCATCCCTCTCATGGCATATGCTATATTATTTCATCTCATTCTCCATTACTCTCCTAATATTATGCATCGAATGAGGACATCAATGTCGAATCTCAATTACCTCCCTTCAATCTCACCAATTTGATCATTAAATTACCATAATAACTTGTATGTGTTATTTAGGAAAGAATACCAATCAACATTATTTAAATGGAAACATAAAAAGACTCATCAATCCCGACCCCCTCATAGAAAACCAAATCACCAATGGAATCTTGTTTTCTCCCAACATGAATGTCACCATAATGAGAACTCACATACTCATATGTTCCATTCAAAGATAATAACAAATTGAAATTACAATAAAATTATTATTTGTGATTTTTTAAAAATAATTACTAAATAATATATGGAACTATCATTTTTCTATTAATACGACTATACATGGATCAATATACATTTTATTATATCGTTATATTCCATTAAAGATCGGTATATGGATGACAAGATGATATTATAATAATTTTACAAATAAAATATATATAAATTAATAAATAATATCAAATACCATATGACATCGATGTATGTCAAATATGTAACTTTTAGCACTCTTGGATCCTCTAGCATCCCTTGTCTCTGACATCCAGATGATTATGTCTTTCAAAAGCCTTTCCAAAATAGTATGCGCATAATATATCGCATATATGAGCTCATACATTGTTAGTTCAATGGGAGACACAAGACTGGACAAAAAAAGAAGAATAAGCTTTATCCATTTCATTCTTTATGAGGTTGAATAAAAACTGATGAATGTGTTGATATATACATATCACCTACAACCCTTTAATATGATTAATCAATATATAATCAATTGGATAAAATAAATTCTACATTATAATTAATCATAATATGTTAGTAATTAAATATGTTTAAAAAGTATGTACTATTTAATAATTTATAATATAGTGGTCAAACATCTGGTGACACAAAATGATAAGAACCAATTCCCATACAACTCGTAGATCAGAGTAATAAAATGTACAGATACAAACAAGTATTAGCAATACATAAATGTGATAAACTATTAAAATAAATACTAATAACTTATATATTATTTGGAAAATTAATACAAAAAGGTGTTGATAAATAAATATATTAAATAATTAAACATACCTATGAAAATGAGGATCAAAATAAAAATATTGGAATCTCTAAAAAATATGGTCTAAAATCACCTATAAAGCAAGTCAGCACCCACTTCTGATAAGCACAACATCCTCCGGATTAGATGAATCAAGATCATCATCAGGTAGTGTGAAATCCGTGACGGAACAAAATAGATCACAAGGAGCATCTACAATAATCTAAATCAAATAATCATACCTTTAAGATAGTTTTCATTCAAATATAAAATATTGAAATCTAGTACATTAATAATATAATAATTTTACCTGTATGAAATTTGTAATAGAAATATTAAATAATATATATATATATATATATCTTAATATGATAATTATGTATAAATAAATTGGATAACATTGTAATTGAACCTGTAAATATTATTAATATACATATAATATATGAAATATTAATAAATATCAGGAAGAATATAATATTTCTACTTATAAATAAATGATCATTTGAGTATCAAATTTAATAAATTGAATAATTAACGGAATTAGTGAAGGAACATAATATATCATTGTGATTAACCATGTAAAGAAATCATACATATAAATAATTTTTAATAAAAATTAAAACATTTATAAATATAAATATGTTAATATGTTACATCAATCATCATATTCTTCATCATTTTATCTAGATTTATTTCTATATCCTCATGTTCAAAGACACGAACTTCCATACGACTTTTAGTTTCATCATCATTTATTAGTTAATCAAAAATATCTATACCATCATCCCTTAATAGGGTGTTTCATCAATCATATTTATATATCATTGGGAAACATATATATTATTTGACATTTATTAAATAATTTCAATATTTGGAACATCTAGAGAACCATTTTCATTTTCAATAAATTGACTGCAATGTGATATCCTTTATATCACCCTCTATTAGTCATTAAGATCTCTTGAAACATCACTGTGATTTTCATAATACAATTGATGTAATTGATATGAAAACATATATGGTTCAATAGATTAATGGAATTTGTAATATTTAATTCCAATGAATCCATGTCATACAAGAAATTGCATCCCTTAATCTGAATCAGAGAAATGACATTGGAACATTGTTACTTATCACGATCTCATATAAAATAACTTAATTATTTAATCTATAATACCTTAAAAGAAATCATCATATTATTGATGATGATATAATTTTAAAAGAAATCACTATTCATTGATTTTATTAAGTCTTTATATATGCATGTATGGAAGCAAAATACAATTACCACATACCAACTATATGATTTCTAAAATTTTGATGGATAATAATTGATCACAAATAACAGACTACCAATTTTAATTTCATTTTTTTAAATTCAAATAGTAAAAATTATTAATAATATATATCATTGAAAATTTGATTTATTTTTTGATGGAAATCAGTATAACATATTTTTGTTTGAAACCAGTATGAAAATTTTTGTTGACGAAATTCTTCCTGAATATGAAATGTAATATATATATATTATTCATATATTCATAATATAGTCTATAACAAAATTAAGTTAAAATATTTTATATTAGATAAAATCATTAAAAATAATAAAACAAAGTTTTACATTATTCCAAAATCATTTCATTTCCTTACAATTTAACAAAATATATGTATGAGATTTGTTGGGTTCTTTATCCAAAAGAAATAATTCAATGTAACAACAAAAACTATTCTCATACACATTGAAAAATGAAATAGATGGTCTAGGAAATCCTTATCATTTTACTCATTGTGAACATTCCATTTATTTTTTAATGTATATTGCATTTGAAAATTGTAATAGTAGAAATAAAAAATTTCGTCCTATTAGTAAACTTCAACAATTGACCCTTCAAAAGATGCTTTGATTTGGAATTTCATATTTAACTATTGAATACATATCTCAAATGGGTACATATTACATAATTGAACCATTCCTCCACATATAATATCACATGAAAAATTAATTATTAATTTTTTCATTTAGTCAAAAAAATAATGGTGTGAATATTTTTTCCAATTTATATAAAATTAATTCGACATCCTACTATGGAATATTAAATGGATCATAATTAATTTTTTCAAATGACATATCATTCATGAAATATGATTTCTTAGTCAAAATGTTTGAGATTATAAAATTCATCATTCCTTTATGACCAACATGTAGTAATATTTTCATTATGACAGGGAATTCATGACCTTTTAAAACTATAATATTCTCATTTATGACTTAACCTAAAAATTATAAGCATAACCATATGGTAACCTCAAATATCAAATCCATTGAGAAAAATTAAATAAAATTATTTAGAAAGTGTGTAATATTATTTTGACATCCGTAAATGTTTTGATCTATAATATTAAAATAAATAATGTTTTATATGACATCATATATGGGAAATATCTTATAGTCCTTTCATATTATCCTTTGTTTTAAAAGGAGTTTCCAACATAGTGTAAAATATTTAATTAAAAATATAATTCTCAATATGTATTACATAATCCATATCACAAACCAAAAAATCAGAATAATATAGAAGGTACTAAAATTACTCTGCTTTATACAATTAGGATCCCTTCAGATTTTTTTTCATTTTTGGTTAGTCCAAAAGATATTGTAGAAAATGAAGAGATGATATATTTTACCATATTAACTGAGAGCACTGCTGGAGGATCATATTATTCAATTCGACCTTCAGTAAAAATATTTCTATTCCTCTAAAAGGGTGATCGGAATGAAGAAATATTGGATGGTAGTAAAATTATCTAGTCATTATCCCATTACAATGAATAAAATATATGTTCCCAACCATCTTGTGTGGACATTATTTTAGGCCATGTATTGTCCATTAGAATATCATACCATACAATATAATTTCTTTGGTCGTATATATGATAGAAAAAAATTGGATTAAAATCATTAACTACAACTATATCTTATGTAGTCAAACAAGTAATCCATAATTAAAATAACTCGTATGCAGGTCACTTCAAATAAACATCAATATTCTACACCGAATGTCCTAGAATTTATAGTGCTCAAAATTAATTTGTTTTCTCCATTAAAATACTAGGAGATAATATTTATGAACTAATGAAAACATGATAATAAGAATATTGACATTCATAAATGCAAAATTGGAAGATACCCATCAGAAAAACACCCGATCGAATATTATTTTATTATGAAAGAAGAAAATATTTCATCTTCTCAAAGTGATTTAATGAATAAAAATGACATGGATTACTTAATCATTTACCATGGTCAATATTATATTTATGGTAATTAATCTTTGCAGATATGTTACAAAACATAATTTAATGTTGTAAACGAGGTTTAATTAGAAAAAACCTCAATTCTTTCAAAGAAATATGGATGTTTTTTATTTTTCATTTTTACAACCCAATTCTCTACATGTTTGAAAACTGACCAAGGATTCAGAATCACCTTCATATAATTTGTTATTTTCTGAAAAAACATGAATATTATAATAACTAATACGTAAATTATTTATCATCCCATTACATTCATCGAAACTAGTTGTTAATGTATTTCCATTACGAAATAATGATTTAAAAAATAATAATACCTAATTGAAACAACTATTTAAAATTTCAAAATGTGATTAAATATCCATAATTTATGTAACAACATAAATTTTTCCCATTTCAAATATTTAATTTAATGCCCCGTTAAAAATATTTACACAAATTATAATACTTGTATGGATAAGCTTCAGGATTTGGAATTTCATTCTTATTTATATTCTATAATAAATATACTAGTAGCCTCATGTACTATATTTATAACTTATGGATTGAAAAAACTGAATTTGATTACTGAATGTTATTCACCATGTTGATACAGAACACTGTTTTTGTTTCCAAAATCTAAAATAAATTATATTATTCAAAACATTGTCAAATGTTTCGGATCACATAAGATAACAATAATAAAATTGAAATTTAACTATATTACTTTAGAAACAATACTTAAATTCAATGATGAAAATGATATAAATGTTTCAACACATTCGATATCGAAAAAATGTATACAAGAACCATTGGGTATTTTGTGATGATTTATCCAATCCAAATCACATAATAGAAACCACTGTTTACATCCTGAGTACCAATATATATAAATAATAGTTGAAATAAGAATAATTATTACTCATAATCTTGACTAATTGATATTTATTATTATATATTATCATAACAAAATATTTTATGGAATATGATTAGAGTGAGGAGATAGTTTATTATTGGTGTCTAGAGTAGGATATGATCAGTACAAAGAAAATAAAATTATTTAATTATTATATGAAAAAAAATTGTTTTATTGAAAATAATATAATAACTACCAAATTTTGTAACATATGTGTAATATGATAGCGTAATTATGTCTGGAATGTTTCTTGTGCCCTATGAACGACATGAAATTTGTGTGCATCGATGTTTAGTGACATCATGCATGCTGGTATTTCCATTTTTTATTTTCATTATAATGTTTTTTCATAATATTGTAGTATCTTCACAATAGTGTACTATATTAGAAATCTGATAAAATTGTATGATCGGGGATAGATGTTTTACGCAAGGTGTGAAATAACATTTTTGTGTGTCTGGTGTTTCATTGTATGGAACATGAGGTTAATTCATTTACTATTTTCAAAATAATATTTTATTAAAAAATAATGTATCCCCCAAAGTATGTATCATATAAACAATTAGAGCCCACTTTTTGGTATAGTGTTTCAGGTATACCATGGACGTGTTATAAAATTTGTGTGCCTTAGAAGTGGTATCAAAATGAATGATAAGAATTTATTAATTAGTTGAACATTATTTACAACAACATGAACAACCTCTCAAATGGTGTATAATATAGAAAATTTGAGACCATAATTAGGTCTGAGATTCTATGGTTACCATGGGAATGACATAAAAAAAATTTTATACCCGTTATTTCGTATCATTGCATGCGATGATAATTAATTTCATATTTTGTTTTATAATTTATTATAACAAATTAATGTTTCTTGAAAATTAGGTGTCATCGGAAAAATAGGAGACCACCATTATGTTCGTGATGTGAGGTTTACCCATGATGTGACATAACATTTTTGGGTGTTCAGAGTTTTCAATCATCCCAAATGATGATCATTCAATTTAATATTTTTAAAAAATAAATTTTAAAAAATTGAAATATCATTATAATGGTGTTCTATTTCTGATATCTAACACAATAGTTATATTTGGGATTCTTGGTTTACCCAAGGCATGATGTAACATTTTTGTTTGTTAGGTGTTTTGAAACATCTCTAGTGACATAATAATTTTTAATATTTTATTGATGTTATGAATGTATATTACAATATTTAATGAAATTATTTTTACCAATTATTTTAATTAATTAAACATTTATATTTACTGTTGTGAATTTCAGATGGTTATTAATTTTTATATTTTTTTGAATTGTTTGAAAAAGAATTAATAATTTTTACAAAAATATTTTTTAATTTTAACTAGTTGATAAATTTATGTTCAATGAAATATTAATTATTTTTATATATAAATGATTTTATGATAAATACTATTAATTTTAAATAAATTCAAGTATTTCTTCTTTTAATTTTATAAATTTTTACAGCATTTCCTAATTACAACAAAATTTTAAATTTTTAATAATATTTTGTAATTAATACTAATATAACTATTTATTTTTAATTTTGAAAAAGTAATTATTAATTTTTATAACTTATTTAATGATCATTAATATTATTTAAATTGTTATTATATGGTTAAAAAATACTATATATATGTATATCACAATTTTATAACTAATTTAAACCCATCAAATATATTATGTATGTTTTATAATCAAATATACATATCAATTCTATACCAACATATATATATATAATCATAAAGGTTTTATAAAATGATTATTTATACATGTTAAGTTGTTAATATATATATACACATAGATTATACAATTTCACAATCAAATATATTTTCACACGTCTTTTAAACTAATATAGTTATCAAAACAATTTATTAATGCACATATATATATATATAAATATATATATATCGAAAACCTCATATGTGTTTTTAGGAAATTATATGTGTGTATCAATAAATATACATGTTTAAAAAAAGATATTTATTTATTGAAATGTTCATATACTTACAGGAATATATATATATATATATACATTTGTAATATATATATATATATATATATTAAAACATTAAATCATTTTTATATTATATTGTATATATATAACAATAATAATTTTCTAAAATATGTACATTCCAAAAGATTAAATATATTTTTATTAGAAGATATCATAATTTACATAAATACTTCCAATATATTCTGTCAATTGTTTAACCAAATATAAAAATAAAATTTATATATACATATATACATATATACATAGACACATAGATACATACATACATATATATATATATCAAAAATATTGCATGGTTTATTATATATATATATATATTCCAATGTCAATTTACACACACACCCATACACATATCAAAATTAAAAAAATTCATAGTATATATAAAATTCCATTGAAATAAATAGGGTTGGCCTAATTAACATGAAAATATGGAATAATAAATATACATCATTTCTAAATACATAAAAATGAAATAAAAGAAAATAAATTTGTAATCGTAAGGTTTTCCAAAACTAAATCATGTTGTAAAATTAATAATCTACATAATTAATTAAATAAGTGAAAACATAAATCATTACTAAGGAGATTCAAAGACATATATGTTGAATTTTTTTCTAATAGTGTATGTCAGAGTGGGGCATAGTGGGGTTACCAAAGTAAGGTGTGACATAGTGGTTCGAGTGAATGGGATGAAGAAGTTAGTAGGAAGAAATGGTGTGTGACTAGGTTATAAATAAATAATTATTGAGATGTACTATTTGAGATGGAATTAATTACATTGAAAATATTTCATCAAATATATTTATTTATTCCGATCATTAATTCCCATCCAAAATAATTCATAGCCGATAGGAATTTGGACAAACATATTTTTCTATCTGAAATATCCATGGTTAATGTTTTCCAAACTGGGAGACATGATGTCCCCCCAAAACTATTTTCGATGGATAATTCATTCCATCAAAAATAGTTATTATTTAAAATGGAATAAATCATCTATTGAAAATAGTACATACATAGAGTGTTTTTATGATAGGGTAATTTCACATCACAATTTCACCATCATAAATACCCAAATTTCTAATAGTGGAAAATAGAGTTTCATAATGAATATTGGGAATGCAGGTTCAATTTGTATCATATTTTCAATGTGGGATAAAGTATAGATGATATTTCAACAAAAATATGGAGATGTTTTGGGTAATGAATATAAGGACATAGAGAATGTAATTCATAAGAAAGGTAAATATTCTGGTTAATCCAATGGATTGAAATAATGGTATCAATAAGGTGTTATAGACTGTTGAATTTTATAAATGTTTATGTTATGGTAATTATGTTAATCAATGTCCTATGGATAAATCTCAACAGAAGAATCATCCATATTGTATATGAATTATTTTTTCTATTAATTATTAAGAGACTATTTATAAAATTATCGTGGAAATTAGTATTTTTGATTATGACGATGATGCTTAATTAATGGGTTATGATGAAATAGGAATGATTCCAATTAATACCTATTGAGATTTGAGAATTATATTCAAGAATTGATTTATGAATTTGTTTTATTATGAGAATAATGAATCATATTTGAATTTTCAACATTTTGTTTCATTATGTGATTAAAGTTATATGTTCTATTGTACTGATAACCATGAAAAGATGCATAGTGGCAATATGATCAATTAAAAAAACATATGATTGAGGGAATGATACCCCTTAATTTGTTTCCAATTTGGATATATTAATGTTTATTGGTGATAAATAAAACATTTAACATAATCTATCAGTATTGGTAACCTTGAAATTGTTTGTCGATGTGAGGAAATTTTTTTTAATTCATTATTGATAATGTTTATTGAAATTTGGATTTAAGGGATATATTCAATTTTCTATGGATTTATTTGAAAAAAATATTTTATTAATTATTAGAGTATTGTATGTTTTCATTAACGATTTACCCTAGTTTAGGATATTTCTAGGATTCCAAATAATTTATTACCAATGTGTTCAAATTTCAGATATATGACTTTAAGATATACTATGAGGGTTTAAGAGTAATTTTTTTCAATTATATTAACATTATTCCAATATTTTCGGGTCTTGAATTTGTTCAAAAATATTTTAGGGGATATTTATGATTAAATACATATATATTAGACTAACTTAGACCATTTTAATCATTATGGTTATTTTTTAATTCAATTTGTTTATTTATATATGATAACTTATTTTAACCATTTTGTTTTTATTAAATATCAATATATAGGTGGATTTTATTTTTATCCGTTATTTTATTATGTTATTAATTTTCTATTGATCATAGTGTTGTAGGTTATAAATATTCACCGTGAGTATTCATCATTATATGTAAAATAGGGGTGTGTGGTTGAATGCGATTAAATGGTGAAATTATACATATAATGTATGAATATGTCTATATTATTCTATACTGAATCGTAAATTAATTCATCAACTATATAAAAATGATCTTATGAAAATTAATGTTTTACTATAACCTTAAACTTCAATGAATTGATGGCCTTTTTTATATATTTATTTTATGAATTTGGGATTATTAAACATGTATAAAACATTAACTTCTGTATGATCATTGATATATGGAAATTAATTTTCTTCAATCTCTATATATTTTCATCCAAAATTGTCCATATATTTTTAAAACATGTTTGTGTAATCCCTAATGACCCTCATACTTCCCATTCACTTTTTTCATGAGAATGATTAATAACCCTTTTTTATAATTTCGGTTCCCAAAAGTAAATTTTCAAATTTCAAACCATTGATTACTATGATCAAGATCAAAATGTTGAGACACACCTTATTAATTGCGGTAGAATGTAACCACATGATATTTTAAAAATTATTTCACATTAAATATTTTAATTTATTTGATGGATTTTATTACATAGAACACAATGTTTAATTGAACCGAAATACACTATTAAAATATTATTATTTAATGTGACATTTATAAAATATATATTAATTTGGAAGGATTTAATATGATTAACTAATTTATGATATATTTGAAAATTTAAAACTAAAAATAGTTGTATTGATTAATTGAGGATAAATACAAATTCCCTTATTTAAAAAGTCGTTTGGTTATTCAATAATTTTTTTTTATCGAAAACGGTTTTTCGTGGGACATGAAATTGTAGTTAATTTTGGAATTCTTTTGTAACTTTATTTGGAAAAGTAATTTGTTTAATTCACAATGAAACAATTTTACTAGGATTTTTTATATTTTCTAAAAGATTAAATTTCTATTGACTACTAGGGATTCCAATTTTCATAAAAAACAATTTATATATATTAAAAAGAATTATTATAAATTTAATTTTTTCACAAAATAAATTATATACTATTTAGTGGTATTTATTTATTTTAATTACATGTAAATATTCATTATAAATTCCTATAATATAAGTATATTTTTTGTTTTAAAAAACAATTTTAATGAAAAGTGTTTTGGTTTCATTTTGTAGGATTTATATTAAAAAATATTCAACCACTTATGTGAGTTAAATATTTAAAAATTGATTTTAAATTTGGAATCATTGAGTCCATGTTTTGTTTATATTTCCTTTTTATTATATTAATTATGAATAATAACTATAAAATGTAACAACCATAGTAAGTGTGAATTTTGTAATTTTGGGTGAAATTTAGATAACAAGGTCTAATTAATAACTGCAACTATCACCACCCCTCCATCCAATGATACCCCTCTTAGGCTAGAAATTAAAAATGTGAGATATTGACCCCTAGGTCTCACCACAAATAGTTCTCTCGTTGGAAACAACCACAAATGGTATAAAATCCAAAAAAATGGGCTGCATTTCTATTTTTATGAAAACAGTATCAGGAGATAAAATAGATCATCCACAAAACAACTCCAATACACACACACACACATGTATATATATATATATATAAATCTATCCCACATGCATTCTTAAAAAAACATCTAGAAGTCAAATTAAAATCCTATGTAAGTACCAAAAGTGATAATAAGTAGCAACCCAACAGCCTTCCCAATGTTTGAGTTCGTAATATCCATCACTATCCACATTGTCCTCCTGAAAACTAGAATTAATGTTTATATATGTAGGGTGAGCATACAAGTACATTAATTAAGAAAAAAGTCTCTCATGAAATAGAAATAGATTCATACTAATATCCCTGTGATAAAATAGAAAATCCAAACCACACATTATAAGGTATAATAATCATCCCAACCTCACCAAGGAATACTCAATAACTAACTCAAGTCATGTCAAGTAATATTGTAATCACATTAATGATTTGGGTACCCCAATTGAATTCCTACTGTTTTATCCATTATTTTTTAACTACAAACATCCTCTCACTCCCACCTCTTCTGATATTATAATGTCACAACCTATGTGGACACACGTGTGCCCAAAAACCACACCTCATCCCATAACCTAGGCCACGAACTCCCTTACATCAATCTTGAAGTCACCATGTCCCATCAATTATACCTCCTTCAATAACCTAGGCCATAAGCTTCATAACAACCTACCAGAAGACACCTGGACCACATACCACATCACAACCCACCTAAAGACACTTGTGCGACATACCACCTCACATCCCATCCCAAAGACATCTAGGAAATCCCAACACTTCTCATCCTGAATACTCCTACGAAAAAAGAACCCATATCATCCCAAAGACACATGGGATATCAAAACTCACCGACACACACCTTGGCCTAACAATCCCCATCCTTCGTAGAGAATAATATAATTTCACCACTTAGAAGAGAGAGCATGGAAGAGTGGTTGGCTAGGATACCATCCTCCCACCATGATGTTTTGGAAAGACACCCTACCCCAAAATGATAAGAGTTTTCAGTACGAAGTGGTCAACTATGGTGGGCTATACATAGAAATTAGAAGAAAAAACATAATTATATACATATAAGGTAACAAAAACTCAATCCCAACCTATGGTTTCTCAATAAAAACCCAATAAAAAATAATACCAAACTTATTTCCGCCTCCAGATGCACAACACCACAGATCAATCCACAACTTCCTTTCAATTACCCACCATCTATTTTAACCATTACCATTCATTACTCACAACTCATTTATCCATTCCTTTAACCAAAACAACCAATGATATTTCAAATTGTCATTGTAAATTTATTTATTCATTTATTCAACTACGATCCATAAAACTACCAAACACATCCCACAATAAAAAACACATCCACAAACCACTGCCAACCTGATCGAAGCCCTACTACAAAACACTTCTCACTAATTCTACAATCAATAAATATGTCAAAATGATATTCTTGTACAGGTTCAGGTTGATGTATCGTCTACATGTTGATCCACCATACCGCCCATACCAACCCACACTACACACTTATACTTCACAAACGTACCAGAGAACATACTAGGGTGTATCCACCCATAACAACATATCCAATTCACATTCCAACTATCCTAAGACACAAAAAAACTGCCCCTCATAACACAACACCCAACATACAAAAGCATACAAATTTTTTTATTTTAACAAGGAATACCTTATATAGGTCTAAAATATAATTCAAGGGTTTTCATAGGAACAAGGATATCCTAGGGAATCAGTTTATTATCAATGTGTACATTATTTAGCAATTTAATTATACAATTATTTAATAGTAACTAGCCATCATTTAACTAGTTTGTTAAGAAAAAAATGAAAACCAATAGCCATGATTTGTAGAGGTTCATTTAGATCATGTAATTCAAAACAACACAATTATATCAAAGAAGTAATAAATGTTAATAAGATCCATATTTCCATTTTTAATTCATTTACCCAGTTCTTATCTTTTATTAGTGTGGAAAAAATATGATACATAGGAAAAAAATAGTAGAACCCTCACTCACGATACACATCCAATGATAAATGAATGTAAATCCCTATATCGAAGGATTCAACATTCTTTTCATAGGAATAAATCACGTAACAGACCATCAATTACCCATCCCTCAAGATCTATGTCCACCTGAGGTGTCAACGTCACCACTGTACCAATTAAAAGAATATAATAATATTTTTAAACATGGAAGAACATATTCAATTTCATATTAAGAATATTGGTTTGAAAAGAGACTTCAATACTATAGAAACTAAATTAATAGAGAAATAACATATCATATATTGATGCTAGATCACTATAGATAGAAGGAGTGAAGCTGTGATTTAATCCATGGTGAAGGAACCTTCAAAACAACAGAGAGGGATTGCTCGGTCACTATGGGTTGAGAGGAAAAATAATGCATATCCAGAAAACTAATGGTTAGTACAAAAATAATTATTATAACATCACATGATTGGTGTATTACATGACGTGTAATACCCTTTCACTTCATGTAATACCCGATGGTTGGTTTCCATTATAAATTGTATCTCCACTTGATATTTTTCAATACACTAAATAATAAATTCCATTAAAACTCCAAGACAACCATTAAAGTAGATTTTCACATTGAATAATATATTTACATGTCGTGAAATCCCCCCTTTTATAACCTTTATAAATTGAACACCTCAAAACTACTTCTAAGACACCCTCAAACACTTCCAACTACCAAACTCCATGATGTAATAGAACAGTAAGACATGAACAATTACATTAGAAACCTCCCAAAATATTATGACGATTTATAATCCAAAAACACACCCTAAAGAAATATGGGTTCAACCAATCACCCCATAAGATACCTCTCAAGGATATCTTCATTCCATAAACAGTACCACAAACTGAACATGAAGACCCAATAAACTCAAAAACACTGCGACACAACCACTACACTACCATCTTAATCTCTGTATAGTCCAAGTAAACCATCACTAATGTCAATGAACTACACCATCCCAAATAGACGAAACATGAATTCACCCCTCCATTTCATGATCCAATCCAATCTATGTAGAACTAAATTTCCCACAAGGGTTTAACCACATCACAATTAATGTGTCTTCAATATGATTCAAGATTTTAACTTCTCACAAGTGAAGAAAGTATCAACTATCACACCACACATAACACTACCATGGGAAAACAACTCGTAACATGAAACAAAGCTCATACATTACATTTCAAAACAAAACAAAACAATAAAAGACACAAAACACCTCTGGGTACTAAGAACACACATAAATTTACTACTCCAAAGTACTATCCTCCATAGCACCATGCCTCCAAAAAATGTGGACCAAACGAATGGTCTGTTTACATAGAACCTTCATCTGATGACACTAAATCTCTACTATTTACTCCATGTATGTTGAATCATCCTTTATATCCAACACTCTTCAATCAAGGACATGCGATTCATCATGAAAATATCAATGAAGTTAAGATATGTTGAATACATCATGTTTATTCTCTAAATGTGGTGGAAACACCAAATAGTATTTCACCTCATGAACTCACCCCAACACCTAAATGTATCCAATGAGCATGTGAGAATCTTTACTCCCTCTTCCAAAACTCCACTTACCATGTAGAGGGAAATCCTTCATGAACATTTGGTCCCCAACTTCAAATTCCAAGGGCCTCCTTCTATGATCAGCATACGACTTCTTTCGGTCCTGCATTTATTTCCTTCTATCACGAATGAGATGAACCTTCTCTGTCATGGTCTATACTATCTATGGAAAAAATAATAGTAGTATCCTAAACCTCTATCTATCACAAGGGTGAACAACATCATCATTCATAAAATTATTCTAATAGAGACAATCCGATGGAAGAGTGATAGTTGTTATTTTTTGGAAACTCTTTCTAGTGTAAGTTTCACATCCAAGATCCTCTAAAGCAAAAGACACATGCACACAAAATATCATCTAGAATCCAGATAGTCTTTTCATTCATAACAACTATCAAAGGTGGGATTGTAATTTTGAGTCGTAACTATCTTCCAAAAGAAAGTTGTAATACATCCTATACTAATGAGTTGAAACACATGTCTCAATTTGACACAATTTACAACCAAACTCCATGAAACCTCACCACCCCATACACATACCTCTTAACCAAATAATCCATTAATCATGATACCATAATTGATATGAAGTGTATTAATTTCATAAACTAATCCACCACTACACATATAGCATCATACCCTCCATGAGCTGTAGTTAATCCTATAATGAATTACATAGATATATAATATAATTTCCACTCGGAGACATCCAATGGATAAAAAACCACATAGAAAATGGTGATCATCCTTCACCTATTTGGAAACTATGCACCATGTCACAAATTATACTACATGCCATTTCTTCCTGAGCCACCAAAATAATTTCCTCATGAAATGGTACATCTTATAAACTCATTGGTGTACTGGTAATTGTGATTAATGAATCTCAAAAAGGACATCTTTACAAACTAAAACTGGAAAAAACAACTTTTTTTGGATCATCACTTGGTTATCACCATCCTCTATCCATCCTTTTGGAGCATCACTATGTCCAAAAAGATCTTGTAACATCTATTCATCTATGTCTCCCCAATGAGACTTCTATACCTATACATTTGAGAAGAATACACTTTTATCTTAAACAAACAACCTATATCAACTCCCACTCTTTCAACTAAGTGCAAGGATAGCAACACCTCAATCATCTTCATAGATCCATAGACTCCCAAAAAACCATTTTTGGAACCCCTACTCAAAGCATCAGAAAAAACACATCTCTTTCTGGAGGGTCAGGATATCTAAATTGCATAGTCCTGAAGAAACTCCGTCCCTGTTCTCTAAGACAAGTTCAAATCTCATAGGGAAAAGATATAACCCAAAAACATGTGATCTGTGAAGACCACAAAGCACTCAGTGATGAGGTAATTATGCTACAACATCAGTGTGACCATAACTTCTTCCAACTCTATATCATGGGTTGTATAGTTACAATCCTGGGGACATAACTTCTCATAACCATAAGATTATACTACTAGTTTTTCCATCAATACACATCCCTATACCAAATGGGAATCCTCTCAAAACACCTAAAAAATCACCCATTCATTTGGAAACCAGAACAACGGAGCACTAACCAACATCCCCATCAGATAACTAAACGCCGCCTAGTATTTCTCACACAAAAAATGTTTGATCTTTCCTCGTCAAAAATGGTAACAGGTCTGAAACAGTATATAAATTGAGAAAAATCCTCCAATAATAGCCTTTCAGGCGTAGAAAAATATGAACCTCATCCATGTTATTGGGTACTACTAATTAAAAAGCTACATTAACATTCGATGGGTCCACTCACACACCCCAAAATGACACCACGCGCCTAAGGAAATGCACCTCTCATGTCCAGAACAAACATTTGGAAAATGATCAATATATATAATGGAATCAATGAACATGAATGATAATACTATTATGCTCGGCATTTTCCTCCTCTAATATCGAGTAGATCAAGATATCATCTAGGAATACGATGCTGAAATGGTCTATGAGATCCTGGAAAAAGCAGTTCATAAGCCCCTTGAACATTGATGGTCCGTTTGTAACACCAAAAATCATGAGTATAATGTCAAAGTTCCCATAAATACCCCTTATGGTTTTATTCATGATACTTCCATCATTTAAACACAACTATAAGTATGTAGACCATAAAACGATCATAGGGAACCAACTTCCCCCTCTCACCTGGTCAAAAAAATCATATATACTATTAAAAGGATAATGGTTCTTTATTTTCACCTAATTTAACATTAGATAGGCTTTGTAAATCCTCATAACACCATCTTCCTTCTTTGCAATCAACATTTTATAACCCCATGGTGACACAATAGGATGGAAAACCCCATTGTTTAATAAAAAACTACAAATATCTTCAACTCCTTGAACTCAGATGTTTCCATCCAAAAAGGATCTATAGAAACGAATGAAGCACCATGCTATAGGATAGTCCCAAACTCAACATCAAGTTTATGGGGAAGCATCAAAAACTCATCATGGAAAAAAACGAGAAACTCCACCAAAAAAATTGGGAACATTGATCTTTCCAACATATATTGATTCCACTAATAACTCAGCCAAAAGGAAGTTAATGGTTTCTACACTATAACATCCTACCTAAAAACCCCACTAGGTAACAAAAACCACATGATAAGAATCAGAATATGAAAAAACAAGGCTCCTCTTGAATCATTCAATGAAAAAATTCTTGAATTAAAAAAATACTGATAATTACTTCATATGTCTAATTCTGTTTCAATAAATGATCCCCACGGGACTTATGTGGTCACATCATCGGTCTACATCCTCGGTACACATCAAAGAAGATTGTCTAAACCCTAACTAGCATACTCCACACCTAGAGCACATGAATCCTAAATATTTATATCCATAGACCATTGGATAGAGTGGGTGAAATAAATGAATGAAAATATCCCAAATCAAACAAAACCCATGTAATGGTACACGACAGATTGATTGTACCTCTAACGATATATTGTCCTTGCAGAGTTCCTACCTCTGTAGTGGGAAACTAACCATTTCCAACTCCTCTACCCATATATTGATGACCACCCCCATGACCATTCCAAGATAGAGGTTCATAAGGGACATCCTAAGGTTATCCTATTCTTTCTCCATCTCCCATAGGTGAATCATGATCCTACTATCCCTATTACTATGAAGGCTTAATTGGAAATAGTTGTTGAGGCTATCCCTATTCATACCCACCTCCACCATACTGAGATCGAACATCCACTGGACACTAATTCTGACGATGACCATGAAATTCAAAAAAAAACCACCTTCTCCATATTCCCATAGGAAAACATGAGGACTAGATGGTTGAAAAAGTAGCTACTAGGGTCAAATACCTATCGGTAGAAACCTCTAAGGTCATGGTACCTGATTCCTTCCATGGGTAACCCTACCCCTTGGAGAACATTACTGGCTCTTCTATTCTGAAAAATCACCTCATTAGTTCTTCTATATGATCACCTAAGACAAATATTATACCTCTAGATAAATTTGAAATGTAATGGGAGTAATGTTATACTGGATTCAAGGCTGAATTACCTCCTATTGACGTCTCTCAAGATACTTGTCTTCTAGAATAAGATGTATGGAAAATATAGGAGACCCTTAAACATAATCCCTAGGTCTTATAGTGACATAATCCATATCAAAATGAGATCAAATAGGCACTAGGTGTTAATTTTAATGATGGACATGAACTCCACAAAAGAGACACCTCATCCCCATGCCCATAAGAAAATACTGAGCACTAGATGGTCGAAAAATTATCAATTGGGGTCGAATCTCTATCGACCGAATCATCACAATTCATAGAACCTGAAACCTACCACCAGTAACCCTACCTATTGAAGAACACTATTGGATCCCCTCTTGTGATAAACCTCCTCACCGGTTCATCATCATGATTAAAATTGTATTATATTGTGCCACTGGATACAACAGATATGTAAATGGATTAATGTTATAATGGATTCTATGATGAATTGCCTCTAATAGATGTCTCACAAGTGGTTAATATCGCATTTATCTCAATGAAATAAATTTGAGATGAGAAAAACCCATACCTCGAGTCTCATTCGATATTTGTGTTTTCATCATGATAAATAATAAACATATGTAAAATATTTACATTTATTCTAATATATTAAAATTTCATTATTTAATTTATTTCAATTATAAAAAATTTATACATAATTATATGAGGAATTAAGTTTTAGACAGTTGATTTGACAATATTTGGATTATCTGTCAAAACTGTATTTGGAATGTTGAATAAGGTAAATGAAGTCATTATAAAAATTCCTCTAAAATATAAATTATGATATAGTTATAATATTTAAAAATAAATTATATAGATTAAATAATCCATGAACTTTGGTTATGAAAAATTTAATAAAGTTGTGATTAGGAAGTCGGTGGGAAATACTTATGCATGAGTAACATTCCCATTTTTAAATTATCATTATTTAATGAAGGTAAGTAACATTTATAATCCTATAATGATCATTATATCATAAAAATATAATTTTATATACTTATATATATAATTAATATTATTTTATTATGAAATAAAGAGATTTACGTCGCTTCGAGGAGGCGGTAGACCACGGTTCCATGAAGTAAATTATTACTTATTTAGTTTGAGAAATAGTGAGAAGATAATGGTATATTATAATGTAACGACCCAAAGTTACATTTATGGAAAATCCCTCTTGATCCAGTTAATTTTCTCTTTTTAAAAAAAATGTTTTTATAAGATGTCAACTTCATTGGTTTTATGATAAGAGTTGTGACCGTTACTTTTATAGCTGTTGAACAGTGATCACATGATTAGTATAAATATAAGGCTTTAACGAACCCAATTTTATTCAGACAAAGGAAGCGATGGCCTCATCCAGTGGAATTACCCCATTCGAAACCCATTTTTCGGTGCTCGGAAAAGAGGTGGCATCCTTGGGCTTCGCCCTTGACCATGCCCAAGATGAGATTCATTATGTCAAGCTCGAACATGACCTTCTACGGGAAAAGTGGAAGTTGATAGAGATTTCCACTCGGGCGATATTATCCGAGCCGCCCCAAGAGTCTGTCACCATCGCACACCTTACCCTTAGGTCTTATGCGGCTGTTTTAAGGGGTTATGTAACAAATAAGTATTACTATGTTCATGTACATTATTTCTTTTTTATATAATAATGAAGATAATTTCTAGTCATTTTTGATACATTGTAAATAGTTTTTAAAGTAAAAATTGTGTTTTAGTTATTATTTAATTAAGAATTCAATTTTATTAAATTAAGGGATTTTTGAATTAAATAATATTTTAATAAAATATTATTATTAATATTAAATTATTTTTTATTAAATATAAATGATCTTATAATTTCATTAATGCAATTAAAATGTTTATTAAGGTTTGAAGGCCATTTCTGTCAAAACCAGTGAATTTTCGATAAATGCTGGTTTTTATTTTAAAAGTGAAAATTAACATATTTAGAAATTTTTTAGGTAAAATAAATTTCATTTCTGGTATCAGGACATCGAAATTATCCAACGGTGAATTTTTCATAATTTTCTGAGACATTCAAATTTTTGGGTCAAACTTAAATACCGTTTAAATATATAATGTGTTTTATGACATCATAATGACCCGATGGTGATGTAATAAAATACTATAATCCTAATGTTCGGCCAATATATGTTTTAACATTAATATAATGTGATTTTGGGTTTGTTTGTCTTACTTTTCAAAGCATTAATGAACCCTTCAAGGCTTAATCAACACTTTTCCTTTTTAAATTAATTTCGATGGGAGTATGACTCACCTCCACATAAGAAACCTTATTATTTTAATAAGTTCGGACCTTGGCCTGGTAAAATATTGTTTTCCTCTTTCCTTTTCCAGAAACCATGGGCAAAAACCATGGGATGGTTTGTGGTTTGGATTAATTTAATATAGGGGGTCCCAAACCTAAATAATAAAGAATTCTCTCACCTTTCCTATATAAACCCACCCAAGATTCCACTTCCTCCCCACTAAAATCCATTGGAGTTTATCCAACCTCTGCCCTACTCTCTATATATTCCTCTCAAGGTGCCCTAATCTCCCAATAAGCCTCTCACAAGCCTCTCTCTAGCCTTTGGAAGCACACTTCCAAGTAAGGGTTTTTTCTTCCTTTCTCATTTTTGTCAATTTTCTTTAAGCTGTATTACCCTTTTAATTTCAATTATGAATGTTGGGGTATGGTTTCTCACCTCCCCCATACTACCAGCTTATTTTTTTAATGATGGGATACCCCTTTCTCTCTCAATAAATGCCTCCCATGTACACCTGTTACTATGCCGAAATTCTGAAAGGAACTTCTCTCTCTTCTTTTACATTCAGGCAATACTTTTGTATTATGAATCTAAATTCCTTTTAAATTGTTGGGACATGTATCTATATGACCTCATTACTTTCCATTACATTTAAATATGACGAGGAACCCACTTATCTCTCATCAACCATTTTTATGAATTCTTATGTCATGCCGTTACGCTGCCGAAATCGCAACGATTTTCTAAGCCAATGTTATTGTGTAGTGAATACCATGCCCATTTCTCCATCAAGGGTGTTCACCTTTATGAAAATTTACTTATTTATTGTAAATTTTCATGTATTAATTCCACATTCCTTTATCGTGGAATAAATTATTATGTTTTATGAATCCATGTTTTATGATCCATGTGGCACACTTATTCATGGAATGAAATGTTTAAGAAGGGTGCGCCCTTATAGCGCTCCAATGAATTGGGTAAAGTATAGTATCATGATACGTCATGTGAAATGAGTGTTGACTCATTCTAATTCAAGTGAAATGAGGGTTTACTCATGTTTCATGTGCAATGAGGGTTTACTCATGATCCATGTGCAATGAGCCTTGGCTCATGCTAATTCAATGTTAAGTGTAGTTGCCACATTTCCATGTTATGATTATCATGAATTATCATGCGTTTATGTTCATGTTTATCTTATAATCTATTTACATGCCTATTTCCTAACATGTATTGTACTCCTCATGTTATTCCATGTGTACTCCCTTACTGGGCTTTATAGCTCACCCTTTTCTTATGCATGTCCTTAGGTTATCCCATGCAATGCTAAGTACGAGGGAATATAATGGTCATGTAAAGGAAGTTTTCAATAAAGATGTTGAATTTCATGTTTTAAGTTTTTATTTAATGATCCTAAGCCCCAAAGACACTAATCCTATCAATATTATTTGTTGTATCAAGTGGTGTTTCATGTAATAAAGCATGGTTAAGTTGTAATAAAAACCAGGGTTGTCATAATTGGTATCAGAGGATAGGTTTAGTTATTTTTGGGATTAGGAAACCCTAGTAATGCCTTATATACAAGATTAAGTATAATAAAAACATCCCTAAGTTTTGGTAAATACTAATTAAGTGGTTTATCAAAATAATACATCCATGTCTGGATACGAGCAGGTAGAGGCGGCTCTGGCAAAGATGTATCCTTGGGGTAATACCCGAAAACACCGCTTTGAGCTAGATTCGAACGGGAACTGGTGCACGACAATGGGCCTTGCTACACTCTTGGTAATGACACTCCAGGGGGATATGTTTTGATAAATTCACAAGCTTAGTATGAACCCTTATTAAGGGAATTAAAAAAATGCACTACGAATATTTGTTAGAAAGTAGATCATGAAAATCCAAGATTGAAGCCTATAGAATCATGAGTTAAGGAATGAAAGTTTATTTATAAGTCATCAAATTTTGTCTTTGGATTACCCTTTATGTGTTACCCCTAACTTTCCTTTTATTCCAGCCAATGGCCAGTAATAGGAGGACTCGGGCTAACAACCGTTGTGAAGATCAGTGTGATGACTCTACTAATGAGATGCCCAATCCAATGGGAGATGGAATCGTGAACTTTTCCATGATTCTCTCTCAGATAACTCAAGTTTTGAATAGAATCACGGGTCAAGAGGAACATCCAAACCCCCATAAGAAGGAACAAGTTTCTATCGAGAGCTTCATGATGCAAAGGCCTCCTACTTTTAGTGGATCATCCGATCCCACGATCGTTGAACCATGGATCAACTCCATTGAAACGATCTTCTCCATCCTTCAATGTTTTGAACAAGAGAAGGTTCTCCTGGCTGCTTATTGTATGGAGGGTGAAGCTGGTCAATGGTGGACGTTGATAAAAAAAACGAAGCCTGAGGAGGAGATCGATGCTTTGGAATGGAAGGAATATCGGAAGATGTTTTTGGATAAATATTTTCCGCGCACCCTCTGGCTTAAGATGGAAAGGGACTTCATTTCCGTCAAGCAAAAAGATGATGAATTTGTTGGAGCGTACGAGGAAAACTTCACAATTCTTGCACAATACGCTTCAGGATTTGTCGTTACCCCTGAATGCAAGGTTGACCGCTTCTTTGGTGAGTTGAAGCCTAGCTTGCGGAAAGCATTAGTGATCCGTGACTTCGAAAGCTATGAGGAAATTGGTCGATGTGCCCTCAAGGTTGAAATGGAGATTAGGGAATCACAGGGGTATCATGGGGACAAGATGCGTAAGGTGGAATTCAATGCTGGTTTTCTGATGGATAAATCCTACAGTGCTAAGAAGTTCCAACACCCCACTTTCCAAAAGTGTGGGAAGAAGCACCCTAGAAATTTCCTTAAGGGGACGAGAAAATGCTTCAGGTGTGGAAGCGAAGGGAACCTAGCTATTAATTGTCTGCAAGAAGGACCCACGGATGCGACATAGGAGAGGAACGCTCCGTTCGAACCTCAATGCGTTGTTCAATGCTAAAAATGCAAAGAACCGGGTCATTTTGCAAATCAGTGCCCTAATCCAAGGGTTATCGGAGGCAACCAACAACCTCCAAGATAGTAAGGAAGAGCTTTTTCCATCACTTCTGCCGAAGTGAACCCCAACAACGACGTGGTGACAGGTACGATAGTTATTCATTCAAGAATAGCGAACCTACTTTTTTGATTCAGGTTCTATGCATTCTTTTATATCTCGAAAGTTTAGTAAAACAATCCCAGCACCAACACAAATCATGGAAGTAAGGATGTCGGTGAGTATGGAAAATGGGGAAATCATTACATACCATGAATATTAGTCCTCCCCTATTATAATATATGGATTGAATTTTCCGGAGAACCTTGTCATACTCCCTCTAGTGGAATTTGATGCAATTCTTGGCATGGATTGGCTTTCCTTATATAGAGCCAACATAAATTGTCGAGAGAGGGAAATCACCCTCAATATGGAGAATCGACCCCCGATTATTTACAAGTGTCAGGAGGAAGATGAATCTCCTTTAGCATCATCATATCAATCATGGATATTACTTACCTATGAGCATGCATATCTGGCTCAGATGATTGAGTCCAAAGAAAAACCATCCTTGAAGAAATACCTATTGTGAGGGAATTCGCTGAAGTGTTTCCCGAGGAACTGCCTGGTCTTCCTCCTAGAAGAGATGTTGAGATCTCAATGGAACTTATTCTTGGGGCGCTACCAATATCCAAGACTCCATATAGAATGGTTGTTGTTGAGCTTGAAAAGCTGAAGAAACAACTATAGGAGAATCTGGATAAATTGTTTATACGCCCAAGTGCTTCATCATGGGGTGCACCTAGCCTCTTCGTCAAGAAGAAGGATGGGTCAATGTGGCTTTTCATCGATTATCGTGAACTTAACAAAATCACGATAATGAACAAGTATCCTCTCCCAAGAATTGATGACTTGTTCGACCAGTTACGTGGAGAAAAATACTTTTCCAAGGTGGACTTGCGGTCGGGATATTATCAAGTAAGGGTGAAGAAGGAAGATGTCCCCAAGACTGCTTTTCGTACAAGGTACGTGCACTATGAATTCAAAGTAATGCCATTTGGACTCACCAATGCTCCAGAAATATTCATGGACTTGATGAATAGAGTCTTTAGAGATTATCTTGACAAATTTGTGGTAGTCTTTATAGATGATATTCTAATATACTCTACAACCAAGGAGGACCATGAGGAGAATTTAAGAACTGTACTAGAGACTTTGCGCAAGGAGAAGCTCTATGAAAAGTACAACAAGTGTGAGTTCTGGTTGAAGAAAGTCTCATTCTGGGTCCATATCATCACTTGCAATGGGATATCTATGGATCCCTCCAAAACAGATGCAATTGAGGGATGGCCGAGACCAACATCGGTAACGGATATTCGTAGCTTCTTGGGGTTAGCTGGATATTATCGACAATTTGTGAGAAATTTCTCACGATTGTCCAACCCTCTTTCCAAGCTAACTCGAAAGGGAGTAAAGTTTTCTTGTAGTGATGAATGCGAAGTATGCTTCAAGGAGTTGAAAAGGAGGCTTATCACTACGCCTGTGCTCACTTTACCCACAGTGGGGAACTTTCTGTGGTATTCTGTGATGCCTCAAAGAAGGGATTAGGGTATGTGATGATGCAGAATGATAAAGTGATATCCTATGCCTCAATGTAGTTGAAAATCCATGAGCGAAACTATCCAACGCATGATATAGAGTTGGCGGCTGTGATCTTTGCCTTGAAAATCTGGCGGCATTATCTCTATGGAGAGAAATGTGAGATATATACTACCCACAAGAGTCTTAAATATATATTCACATGGAAATAACTTAATATGTTCTAGAGAAGATGGATAGAGATCATCAAGGATTATGACTGTTCAATACATTACCACCCTGGAAAAGCGAACAAGGTGGCAGATGCCCTAAGTAGAAAGGATCCAGCAATTCTATAAATGATGAGAATTGAGAAGGATCCAATCTTCTTAGACTTGATGAAGATGGATATGGGAATCATAAATAAGGGAACATCATAAATCCTTTCACAAATGATTGCTCAACCATCTCTTTTAGAAAGGATAAAGGATGCTCAAAAGGATGATGTGGGAATTCAAGGAAAAGTGGAAGCTATAAAAAAGGGGAAATCCTCCGAGTTTAATCTTAATGAAGAATGAATTGTGCAGTTTTGGAAAAGACTATGTGTTCCATCAAGTCTGGAGCTGAAGAAGGAACTTTTGGATGATATACATAGTTCAAATTTCTCTATTCACCTAGGGAGCACAAAGATGTATCGAGATCTCCGAGAAAACTTTTGGTGGGATAATATGAAGAAGGAGATCAATGAATATACATCAAAGTGCCTGGTGTGTCAGCAAGTGAAGGCAGAGAGGCAGAAGTCTAAGGGGATGATGCAATAATTTCCCATACCAGAATGGAAATGGGAGAACATCTCCATGTAATTTGTCACTGGACATCCGAGGACATCCAAAGGCAACAATGCAATCTGGGTTGTTGTGGATCGTCTTACAACGACTGCACACTTCATTGCTATTTGAGAGTATTTCTCTTTGGATCAATTGGCACGGATATATATCAGGGAAGTGGTAAGGTTGCATGGAGTACCACAATCTATTGTGTCTGACCAAGATCCAAGATTCACCTTTATGTTTTGGAAGAGTCTTCAACATGCTATGAATACTGAACTGAACTTCAGTACGACATATCATCCTCAAACTGATGGCCAATCCGAGCGGACTATCCAAACACTTGGGGATATGTTTAGAGTGTGCTCAATGGACTTTAAGGAGGATGGGATCAACATCTTCCTCTGGTTGAGTTATCTTATAATAACAGTTTCCACTCGAGCATCCAAATGGTACCATATAAAGCCCTTTATGGGAAAAGGTGTAGAACACCGGCATGTTGGGATGAGGTCGGTAAATGTAAGCTTCTTGGACCAAAAATGGATGAGGAAATGGTGGATAATGTGAAAACCATTCAGTAGCATATCCAGGCAGCCCAGAGTCGATAGAAGATTTATGCAGATAATCGTCAACGAGACCTTGAATTTAATGTAGCAGACATGGTGTTTCTATGCATATCTCCATGGAAGAAGGTCATGAGGTTTGGAAAGAAAAGGGAAGTTAATTCCAAGGTAAATCGGCCCCTTCGAGGTTGTTGATCATGTTGGGGCTGTGGCCTATCAACTAGCCCTTCCACCTACTATAGCCAAGGTGCATGATATCTTTCATGTATCCCTCTTAAGGAATTACATACCGGATCCTTCACATGTACTCTCTTACAATGTGGTACAATGGGAAGACGATCATTCTTATGAGGAGCAACCAGTGAAGATCTTAGATCAGAGAGAAAAAGTTCTACGAAATAAGACAATGCCCCTCGTAAAGGTGTTATGGAGAAACCACAAGTTTGAAGAAGCAACTTGGGAGTCGGAGGATATGATGAAGCTGAGTTACCCACATTTGTTTTATTGTGGGAAAAGGAAAATTTCGAGGGCGAAATATCTTAAGGGGGGAATATTGTAACGACCCAAAGTTTCATTAATGGAAAATCCCTCTTGATCCAATTAATTGTCTCTTTATAAAAAATTTTTTATAAGATGTCACCTTCTTTGGTTTTATGATAAGAGTTGTGAGTGTTACTTTTATAGCCGTTGAACAATGATCATATGATTAGTATAAATATAAGGCTTTAACGAACCCAGTTTTACTCAGACAAAGGAAGTGATGGCCTCATCCAGTAGAATTCCTCCATACGAAGCCCAATTGTCAGAGCTCGGAAAAGAGGTGGCATCCTTGGGCATCGCCCTTGACCAATCCCAAGCTGTGCTTCATTATTTCAAGCTCGAACATGACCGTATAAGGGAAAAGTGGATGTTGATAGAGATTACCACTCGGGCGATGTTATCCGAGCCGCCCCAAGAGTCTGTCACCATCGCACACCTTACCCTTAGGTATTATGCAACTATTTTAAGGGTTTATATAACAAATAAGTAGTACTATGTTCATGTACATCATTTTTTTGTATATAATAATGAATATAATTTCTAGTCATTTTTGATACATTGTAAATAGTTTTTAAAGTAAAAAATGGTGTTTTTAGTTATTATTTAATTAAGAATTCAATTTTATTAAATTAAGAGATTTTTGAATTAAATAACATTTTAATAAAATATTATTATTATTATTATTATTAAATTAATGTTTATTAAATATAAATGATCTTATAATTTTATTAATGCAATTGAAATTTTTGTTATGGTTTGAAGGCCATTTCTGTCAAAACCCGTGAATTTTCAATAAATGTTGGTTTTTATTTTAAAAGTGAGAATTAACATATTTAGAAATTTTTGTAGATAAAATAAATGTCATTTCTGGAATCAGGACGTCTAAATTATCTAATGGTGAATTTTTCATAATTTTCTGAGATAGTCAAATTTTTGGGTAAAAATTAAATACCGTTTAAATATATAATGTGTTTTATGACATTATAATGACCCAAAGGTGATGTAATAAAATACTATAATCCTTATGTTCGGCCAATATATGTTTTAACATTAAAATAAAGTTTTTTTTGGGTTTGTTTGACTTACTTTTCAAAGCATTAATGAACCCCTCAAGATTTATTCAACACTTAGCCCTTTTAAATTAATTTTCATGGGAGTGTGACTCACCTCCACATAAGCAACCTTATTATTTTAATAAGTTCGGACCTTGGCCTGGTAAAATATTTTTTCCTCTTTCCTTTTCCAGAAACCATGGGCAATAACCATGGGATAGTTTGTGGTTTGGATTAATTTAATATAAGGGGTCCCAAACCTAAATAATAAATAATTCTCCCACCTTTCCTATATAAACCCACCCAAGCTTCCACTTCCTCCCCACTAAAATCCTTTTTAGTTTTTACAACCTTTCCCTACTCTCTCTAGAATCCTCCCAAGGTGCCCCAAGCTCCCGAGAATCCTCTCACAAGCCTCTCTCTATCCTTTGGAAGCACACTTCCAAGTAAGGGTTTTTTCTTCCTTTCTCATTTTTTTCAATTTTCTTTAAGTTGTATTACCCTTTTAATTTCAATTATTATTGTTGTGGTATGGTTTTGAACCTCCCCATACATCCCTCTTATTGTTTGAATGATGGGATACCCCTTTCTCTCTCATTAAATGCCTCCCATGTACACCCGTTACTATGCCGAAATTCCGAAAGGAACTTCTCTCTCTTTTTTACATTCAAGCAATAATTTTCTATCATGAATCTAAATTCCTTTTAAATTGTTGGGACATGCATATATATGACCTCATTACTATCCCTTACATGTAAATATGATGAGGAACCCCTTTCTCTCTCATCAACCTTTTTTACTAATTCTTATGTCATGTCGTTACGCTGCCGAAATCGCACCGATTTTCTAAGCCAATGTTATTGTGTAGTGAATACCATGCCCATTTCTCCATCAAGGGTGTTAACCTTTATGCACATTTACTTATTTATTTTAATGTTTCATGTATGAATTCCACATTCCTTTATCATGGAATAAATGATTATGTTTTATGAATCCATGCTTTGTGATCCATGTGGCACACTTATGCATGAAATGAAATTTTTAAGAAGGGTGCGCCCTTATAGAGCTCCAATGCATTGGATAAAGTATAGTATCATGATACGTCTTGTGCAATGAGTGTTTACTCATGATAATTCATGTGAAACGAGGGTTTGATCTTGCTTCATGTGCAATGAGGGTTTACTCATGCTCCATGTGCAATGAGCCTTGGCTTATGCTAATTCAATGTTAAGTGTTGTTTCCAAATTTCCATGTTATGATTATCATGCTTTATCATGCCTTTATGTTCATGTTTATCTTATAATCTATTGACATTACTATTTCCTAACATGTATTTTACTCCTCATGTTATTCCATGTGTACTCCCTTACTGAGCTTTATTGCTCACCCTTTTCTTATGCATGTCCTCAGGTTATCCCATGCAGTGCTAAGTACGAGGGAATGTAGTGGTCATGAAAAGGAAGTTTTAAATAAAGATGTTTTATTTCATGTTTTATGATTTTATGTAATGATAATAAGCCCCAAAGACACTGAACCTCTCGGTCTTCTTTTTTGTATCAAGTGATGTTTTATATAATAAAGCATGTTTAAGTTGTAATAAAAAGCAGGGTTGTCATATATAATTCTAGAAATATAATTATGTCATTAAAATAATAATGATGTAATTTGTATAATATATATTCATTATTGTTTCCCTGATTACCTTCCATGTAATACATTACTAGAAAATAGTGTACATCGATTCGGGATGCAGTAATCCTCCATTCACATGAGTGATGTAATCATATCTATTATAGTATGGAATATAAAATGGGTGTACATAATATAATTACTACATATTTATTATTTTGTTATAAATATAATAAATATTGTATATAAACATTTTTACATCATTTTCTAATCAATGGGAGGTGGTAATATAAAACGAGCGTCATAGTTTCACAGATAAATGGCATGTCTTACATATGAATGTGGATTTTATAACCAATTTTATGGATGTGTGTAATGGTGTAGTTCATACCAAACATGAACCAAGGAGGTGGATCATTGGAATTGGAACCCAACCTGCTCTATGGCATGGCTCGAACGGTGTTCCGAACCCCCACGGGCTGAAAATATGTGTCTGTGTGTCAATGATAAAAACGTGAATTAAATTATGAGATTTAATTATCATAACCAACAATAAAAATAGATAAAATGATACTGAAAATATAAAAACATTCATGGAATTAGTAATATTCCATATTTTAGTTTACAAAAGAAAAAAACAACCAAGAATGGGAAACAAAAAAGGACAACAAAAAATATACAAAACAAAACACCTTATGAAAAGAGTAGTATATCCCTCAATCCACCCTTAAAACCACCACAAAATGAATACCTATAGAAATAGAAAAACAAATCTCCAAATTCATTTCCGTAATATATGTCTAACAAAACCATGTATACTTTTTCATGAAGGAGTTAGTAGGGTGTTAGAAAATGATAGTAGGATTCCACCCAATAAAAGATTCCATGATTTAAACATTATAAGATAAACAAGTTAGAATTGTTTATGAATGAAATAATAGAAACATTTTATTGAAAATTATTTTTAAATAAAACATGATTTCATTTGAAACAACCAAAAATGTATACTGTATGCTGATAGTAAGTGAAATAGAAACAGAAATCATTATGTCATTAGAGAACCCCCTAGGAATTAGCTAGAAATGGGACCCTAGGTACATTAAATTTCACTGAAATGTGGAGTAACAAATATGAATAACAGTGTTATTGTTTATGAGTCACTAGGAGGGAAATCTCATTCTTCCTAGTGGTGTCTAATCATCATAATGATTTTAGGGGTTATATCCTCATTCTTGTTACATGAAACAGGTATAACACACTTCCTACCCATTAATAATACTATTGAAATATTTTCGACCTAGTTACCAGGGCTTCCCATTGTGCTCAAATATGTTCCACATTACCCATAACACATCATCCTTATATTACTCAATCTAAACAAGGAAACACACAATATATTACAACTCTTTTACAATCTGAATCCTTTATTAAAATCAATCTCTCACAATTTTTATTAAGACATTATTCAAATCACCATCATAATTAAATAAACAATTTTTACAATTTATAACACACCATAATGATCCATAAGAATGATTTACACAAGAAACACACCAAATTTCTCCTAAGGAAACCATTTTCAAACCATATTAAAGTCAAATACATTCAATAACTAATTTCTCACCACTCACATAATTCATAGGACACGTCAAAATACCCAATAAAGCAGTTTGAATTCTTGAAATAATTTTTATGCATGATATCACCATCCTTGAGTGTTGAAGCTTCTAGAATATATTGAAAAACCACAACCCCACCTTCAATAAATATGACTGAACCTGAGACATTTTGATTATACCCAAAAAAATCAATATCTAACACTAAAATTGGCACCCAACCAACTAGAGAAGATACACCCAAGAAAAGAGGTAAGAAACCCTATAATTGAGAAGGAATGAATGGGAGAAGAAACTTACATGATGATATGTAGGAAAATCACAACGAATCTCCCATAAAAATAGATCTCTAAGTTAGTGAAAAAATATGGGGCCATACCGAGGATGAGGAATCTAAAATTTTGAGAGAAATCAAGTTATTTAGGGTTAATATCAAGGATATAGGATACAAAAAACTAAAATTTTAAGGACATTGACATGAAACATGATTATTTTATATGGTTTACAAAATGGTGAAGAAAACATGCTACTATTACATGACAAGAAGGACTTCTTTCATGGTTAGATAGCACAGTTTATAGACCATTCACTAACTATCCAATAATCCTTTTTCAAAACACACCATTTGGCTGTATGGATACTTGGTTAAGGTTGAATGGTATTAAAAACCAGGATCTACCTAATTTTTAACACATTTGTTACACTTTTTTACAAAAAAAATACAAGGAATTTTTAGTAGACGAACTATAGACTGAAAATAAATTAAAAATTACCTCAATAAAAAGTCATAGATGTGAAAATTCTCCACACCATGATAGTTTTCAATACTCAGAATGTCCAAACAAATCTTGATAAAAAAACAACATATATATTTTTTAATCTGATGACTTCTTCCCCAAATACTCATTCATATCGCTGGGATGTTTCCAAAGAATAAGGAACAATGGAATAGACATCTCATGGACCACTTTCACTTGGAAATCCACAACCCATAATTTCCATTCAAACACGTATATTTTAGGCTCTATTTCAAATTCTTCCCAATTTAACACAAGAAAAGGGGTTGGATTTTAATTATTAAATTTCGAAGATATGAAACACATCATTAATTAATTTCAACTGAGAGGGTAATTTTGACTTGTATTCCATTATTCTAATCCACAAAATGATCCTAAAATTTCTCTCATATCTTCATGTTTTCTTCCCTTAATTTCCAAAAAGACATTGACCCAAATGAGTTTCAACCTTCATGAACACCCAGTCACCCACAAAATACACCATACCATAGTGCCTCAAAAAAATTTATGATTTTTGGCAAGTCATAGCATTCAATAACTTATTCTTAATAAAAATTACCTTATTAGAACTCTCTTGCACTAAATATTTCCCCCAAAAGACTTATCACACACCTTAGCCCCTCTAAAAGATGACTGACACGACCGCCCATAAAGACCCTTAAAAGGAAATAATATAATCAAGTATTGGAAACTATTATTATATGAAAAATAAATGAGTCCCAAATGAATATCCCAAGATCCTCAGAAATCTATAACACATTGTCAAATCATGTTTTCCAAATTTTGATTTTCCCACTCCTTCTAACCATCCATTTGAGGATGGTGTGACTTAGACATCATGATTTGAGACCCCAAATCATTTTTAGGTCTCCTAATAAGTGATAGGTAAAACAATGGTCTTAATTAAAAACAACATGTATAAGGAAACCATTAATTTTTTCTATATATAGAATTTAAAACCATCCCAATTCATCAACTTTGGCTGAATCATTTATCACAGTGAAATTAATTGATTTTGTGAAATGGTCAATTACCACACAAATAGTGTTCCATAAATGAGGTGTGTGATGAAAAATAATAATAAAATTCATTGATACATCATCCCACTTCCATGTAGGAATGAGAAATGTTTGAAGTAAACTTGAGGGCCTTTGATTCTATAATTTTACAGTCAAACATTTATAGAATCTTGACATAATGTTAGTATTATATCACCTCCTTCATAGCAAAAATAACTGGTGATACACATCATAATAAAACATGATATCTCCAAGGTAATTAACCAAATGATACTGGAAGATATTGTGCATCACCACCTTCCATAGAGATAACAGCTCCTCTAAACAGCCCTTGAAACATAGATCTCGTTCATGAGACAATGACCAATCACGAGGGTTCTCCCCACCTGGAAAAAACTACATAGATTGCATGTAGAACTCATAACATTGTTTCTCACACATTATTATATCCATAATATATAGAGCCAAGTGAACAGTATCCAATAAGACACCTCAACTTTGCTTCATGGATTCCAAGTGCAACTGGGAAAAGTTCTCATCAAGGTCCACTCATCACGGGACATCCAAAATTCATACACTAAAACTTTTATACTAAATGTTTCAACAATGAAATTACCCTTTACTGGGGTATAGACAATATCAATATTTAACCCCTAGAAATATTCAATCCAAAAAAACTTCATTAAGTTAAAATCCTTTTGGTAAAATATGTTGGCTATGTTTTTATGATCAGAGTTTACCAAAAATATATCCCAAAAAAGAAAAATGATTCTACATATTCATGGAATGCATCAATATAGATAACTCTAGGTTATTGGTTGGGTATTTCATTTTATGTGGTTAGTGTTGGCGATCACTATATGCCACCACATGATCATCTTACATAAGAACACTTTTGAATACCACATGTGAATCATCACAATAAAACATGTAGCCCTTAACCAATTCAATAAAGATAAACACTTTTATTGTGGTAAAACACCGCTTCAACTCATCAATGGATGAATATGACATTGGGAACAATTCAAACATCACTCCATTCTGGGTGAGTACTATCATGGAATAAGAAATACAAGAGAAAACATGAAACATTTACTATAATAACTATTTATGCTAAGAGAACTCTTGATCTCAAAACAATTCTACAATGGATCCCATGAAATAATTGCAATGATTTTATTTGGGTCCATTTATACCCATTTCATTGAGATGAATTGAGAAAGAAACATCACTTTCCAAATATAGAATGTGCACTTTAGAAACATTTCATAAAGATAATGATCCCAAAGAGTGCCCAAAAAGATCCTAGAATGATGCTCATACTTAATCATGAATCCAAAATATTCTAGGATGTCATAAAAAACCACATTGAAGGTGTAAATATACAAGTATAAAACCATATTCACAAGCTCTAGGAAATCTTTAGGAGGATTCCTCCATAAAAAAGGCATGAACAAGTACTCAAAGTGGCCATACCTACTTCAAGAAAACATTTTGGGGATTTTTTCCTCTTTCTACCTTACATGGGAGTAAAAATAACGTACATCTATATAAGATAACCACAAGTACCCCTTAAAAATATTGAAAAAGATATTAATAATGGGGGAAAATGATACATATTCTTGACGTTTACATAAATCAACGTTTTTGTCGATATACAAACAGGGAGATCCATCATCCTTTTTTTCAAATAGGACTGGGGTGGCCAAAGGAGAGATGATCGAGTGAATGAAACCATTAGATTATAAATCATCATGTTGTATAATTAATTCCATAAACTAATTAGGGGCCATAAAATATGAGGGAAGAGCTATTGGTTGTGTCTATATTGCAAAAATAGCCGAGAACACCACATCCCGCTTCGGTGGTAAACATGATGAGTTTCCGGGTAATAGAATCAGTAACTCATCCACTAAAGGAGTAAATATACCATTAAATGCGCCACCGTCGTCCCCAACACGTGCGAAGATAATTGAATGGCAATATTACCCTACTCTAGGAGTGGTGGCCCCGCATGACTCGATAGAGGATCCCACTCTCCCTAAAAATCATGGGCACTCCCATTAACTTCCATCAAACAATTATACTACCTATAAAAATTGGTATTCACTTATACGAGACCCATACAATATATAACAAGGATTATATAAATGATTTCCATATCCAAGACTAGGTAACCCCGTTCAATCTAAACCCCTTCCACAATGAATGCACAAGACTGCTAACTGAGACCATACTACTTCTTACACAACATCATTACCAACAGCATAGAAAGGTATAAACATAGTTGTAATGTTAAGTACATTCACCAGAAGGGAAGAGATAAATCAAACAGAAGCACTGGTATCAAATAAAATAACTACTATTGAAGAATCAATGAATATGGTGTCTTGAACTATCATGGGTCATGCATCAAATCATTTTGTTTATTGGTCCACAACATTAATATTCTAGTTTCTACCTGGGTCTGGACATGACCAACTACATGTGGTTCTACCTTGAACAGACTCTAACTAGGAGAGTATCTGGTCTTACCGACATGACCATAGAAATGAGATCCCACAATCCTACACATCTTCAACTAACCTGACATTCCCCTCGAAGCTAAAAAACATGCCAACTATGGTATGGTTTCATCAAAATGAAAAAACAGTACATGAATCCCATATCTCCATATCGATGAAAATCATTGGGAGGGGATGTACACATAGGTTGAGTGACCCCTACCCTCCAACACTGGTGTCACACAACTAACCCTACAATGAAAGCCACAGATAATGACTACCAAATAGGTTTTCAAAAACAACAATACCCCTTTTTTCCATTATCATTTTCCTTACTCTTATTCTCAGATGAACTACTACTTTCCATCGCTGAGATATCCATAGGGGAACCAGAAATATCGTTGTATTTTACCTTCACCATACAATCTTGATCATCTACTTCATCAAAAGTCGTTATCATGAATAGAAATTCCTAATAATAGATCACTAGACGCAAACCCCTTTCGAACCTCTAAGCCTTCATATGCTAATTGGAAACAATTTTAGTGTGTACCAAACTAGCTCAGAAAAGCAGTTGGAAAACTCTAATACTGATATTTCTCCATGATGAGATCTATAAACTCTCAAGATCTAGTATAGCCCAAGTCCTCTAGGAAATAATTATCACTGAATATAAAATTAAAAACCTTCCATCACATATTCTTGTGATTCCATATTTGGAATAATGAGTCCCACCACCTCTAACTGGGAACTTATAGATGAAATAAGCTGTAATTCTCCCTGATTTCCTCGTGAGTGTCAAGGAATTCAAACATGTTCTCTATTTTATTAATAAACAACTATGATTCATGAGTCTCCATTCTATATTAGAATGTAGGAGGGTTGTTATTAAAGATCTCATGGGATATGTCTCTCTTTAGACCTGATTTAGCATCCCTAATTAGAGTATCACCAGTTTCCCCACCCTATCACAAAACTTGAACAACCAAGACCATAGATTAAACTTGTATTTGATCAAGAGGTGAGGGAGAACACTCTATATTCATTCCCTGGTAGTATGGGAATTCTCTAGGAAAATTTTTTTCCAGAAAAATGTAACATTCATATGAAAACCCATCAATACATAAAATCATTAACTATTGAGTGATGTCAATAAACAAAAATAATACAGACTCATCACGAAAACATAACTAACTAAGCATTTCACGCCACCCCATTGTCCATATACATTATATAGAATGTATGTACCACCAAGGGGATATGTAAATCATATATCCCCTCATCCCATGGTGATTTGAGGTATACCACGAGGTGTGATTTCTATGAACCCTACTCACAACCATAGCCTCATGCCACATCGGTCCGAGCTCAATTCTATACAACTTCATCCCAAATAACACGACCAAAAATATTTAACCTACTCTAATACAATTTTGTCACAAACTATGATGGGTTGTCCTCCAAACAAGAGCTCGACCCAGCCTATGGGATGGACAGAAAGGGAATTCTATATTTCAATGGGCAGGAAAAAAGTTCCTGGGTATCAATGATAATGCAGATAAATGATTTTAACTAATTTTTATTATCACAACAAAAATCCAAAATAAAAGAAAAGAATTTGATAATATACAACAATTAATTGTATAAAAAATTACATATTTTGGGTTACAATAGAAGAAGAAAACCCAAAACGGGCTATAACAAAGGAGGACATAAATTGTGTAATAAAACACTTATATGACAAGAGTAGAATAAACATCAAGACACCAGAAAAAACATCCCAAGGAATACCACAAGAAACCCAATCTACCATCTCCAAAAACCTTGCCTTTAAATATGTCAATCATATCCATGTTTACTTAAACACAAATGTGTATGTAGGGTGTGAGAAAAGTTCAAGTCGGATTCCACATAATAAAATATTCCAAGCTATAAAAATTATAATATAAATAAACAAGAATGTTTTATTAATGAAATATTAAAAATGTTTTATGGAAAACAAATAAATATAAATTATACTTACCATTGAAATAACCAAATAACTATACTTTATTTCCTTTGAATGTGTGTTATCACCCCAGAAAACTAAGTAACATTATAAAATTCTAGGAGCTAGATATTAATGGGATTCTAGGTATATCATATCTCAGTGAAATTTGGCAGATAAACCATGACTAATAGCATTCCCATGTATGAACTACTATGAGGGGAACCCCCATGCTTCTACTAGACACTAATTATCTCAATGTTTAGTTAGGGTTGTAGAATCAATCCTACAAGAGGAAACTCGGATGAACCACATATGAATCATCTATCATGAGAGTTATAGAACAGCAATATATTTACATAGGCTTCCTACTATTCTAAAATATGATCCATGTCTCACATAAAACATCATACTCAGATTACTCCAGCTAAACAAGGAATCACACACGGTTATCCAACAATTTAACAACCAAAACCTTAATTTGAAATAAAAAACACAAAAAAATTATTTCAAAACCTGATTTTAACCACAAGAAAAATTATACTAACCATTTGATCGGACTGAAAATTACAGTTTTTTATTATAAAAGCACATTTGAGGAAGAATGTGAGAAACCACTAAATCAGTCTGAGAAAACTCATAACAACAAAATTATATAATGAAAAACCAATGAAAACCACCGGAAATTCCCTGCCACATCAATTTAGACCTGACAACAATTCGTTACAAAGACTAGACTCTTTGACAATCAGTCTCGTGCAGAAGTTCATGGGAATGGTACTGATGGCATAGAAAGACCCTCTCAAACATCCCAATACAAAAGGCATGCATCGATGATGACTTTTCTCTCTAGTCCCCTTCTATCATAGATCCATGTAGGGAGTTAGAATAAATCACCAAGAAAAAATACGAAGAGAAAAAAAGGAGAATCAGTGGGTTTCACATCTCAAACAACAATCTCAAAACTACCTACCAAAACAACCATCATAACCAGGTTCATTAAGTAGAATCATAATATCACATGAGTTCCTCTCCCTAAAAATTTTCCAGGATAGAGATGAAACCTGTATGTCAAAAAAAACCAATATAATCTTCTCTAACAAAGAAGAATGTTGTTCACACCTTTAAATGTACTCCTCAACACTAATTTTCGGTCTCTTGAAACCACCAATTAGAATTGAGTCATGTATATCAATACATGAAAATTTTTCCTCATCAAGAGACCTCTCTAGTGACCTCCCCATCATCTTAGCTACCTCCTCCTCAGTTGCCTTGAGAATCATGACTTTCTCCATCACTTCTTCTTCAAAACATTAAAGAAGAACCAGGTCTTGATCACCCTATTCCTCTAGCCTATAAAGGTGTTGTGACTCCTTTTCCATCTTCTTGTCATTCATCATTTTTGAAGATTGAGTATATAAAGTAAGAGGTAAGGATGAGTATTCATTCTTCCCCTACCTCTTACCAATAACCATATTACACATTGGAGTTGAATCACCATCTGCTGGTTGGCCATGTTCACTCCCTTTGGTAACCTTCACGCTGTCCCCATATCCGTCACCAAGGGTAATGAAATAAGAATTCACATCATCCCTTGGGAGGCATTCAAACCCATTTCACAAGGAAACTGTGCTCTGGATCAGGTCTAGAACCCCTCCGACATTCACCATTTAAAATTCCCTTTCATTCATATCAACACTGTCATACAAAGAAGTATTCTCTATACCCAAACCAGCCTCCCCATCCACCAACATATGACCTATAGTATAGGACTGACTAGGCTGTATAAAGCCACACTCCATGAATGAAGGCAACTAGAAATAGTCCTCTAAAACCACACCATGTATGGCACAAGCTGTTTGCACCATAGGACACTCCTCATTGATTTCAGATTGAGAATCACTTGCATGTCTAGACTGACCATTCCTAGCAACTGCATTACCATTAGGCATTGTTACTGGATTTCTCACACCACTGAGAACACATATCAATCTATTAAAGACAACTTTTACATTCAGATCTGGAGGCAAATCCAATGACATCTCATGCCTCACCTATTTGGCTACAAAAGAATTCAAAGGACCTGTGCCAATTAAATTTATGCCATCTGCCTAGAAATCTTAGACTCAACCTCCGATCAGGAAAACCAATGTGGTTCCAGGTGGACCAATTCCCCCAGTTGATCTGTTGTAGCTTTCCCTGGTTATTCCTTCAACCAGTGAACCTTCTACCCCACTATTCTCAGGATTTAAATGATCACCATTACACACATTATTCTGAAATATAGTATTCATATCCCACACCTGCAGTTCTGTAGTGAATGACCCAACTTTTTTCAAATAGGGAAAAAAATAGAACCACGACTCCAAGAAAAAAGGTTGTTTTCCTAATAACCCTTTTCTTAAAGTGATCCAAACAATTTCCAATGGAACCCTGGATGCATCTACCTCCACACACACACAATGATTATCCAGATGACATGCAACATTGGCATAACTATCAGAACACAAGTATCTTCCCAGTAGGTTTCATATCATTTTAACCATCGAGGGATTTCAAAATGGTGGAAGTAGATTTGGAAAACATACCCATACCGTCACTAATAGTGAATCACGCTTCATGTGAAAATCATACGATCATCAATACTAGTATAATGGAGAGCCATTATAGTTCCAGGGATCCCCCAACCATTCCATTATCAAGTCTAATTCCAAAGAAAACTGGATCAAAATATTCCTGTTATCTTAGAAACCAAAGGTTTCCCTTTCTTGAAAATCCCATGAAACTAACATAAATCTTTCAAACAGATTGACTAAGGGCCTTCTCTTCAATAATCATGCCACTAAAGGCTGAATATGAAGGGTCAAAGCATTATTAAACAAAATGACTGAAATCATAAGGTTGCGTCATCCATCATGCAAATTTGGCACCTGAAGTCTCAGGAAACTTGGAGGGAACATATGAAGAATCTCTATGATCAAGAATGGGAGGAATGATGATTCCTCCCTTGTGATAGACGATGGAGGTCCCTCCCTTGGAGGGGGATGAACTTGCTTAGAGGCCACAACCATCACTAGTCGGGAGCCGATATCATAATAGAGGCCTCTCACTCCTTGTATTCATCCATATTAACCATTTTATCATTTTATGAAACACCCTGAAGTGGTTTAAAAAGTATTTACATTATACTCTCACCCAATATCTTATAAAAACCGATTTTTAAACCATATGCATTTTAAATCCATTCAAGAACACCCTTTTCACCACACAAATAAATCCTAGGACATATAAAAATACTCAATAGAATATTATAAATTTATATAATAATTTTTAATCACGGGATATACTTCCTTCGGTGTAGAAGCTTTCAAAATAGGGTTAAAGAATCCATCTACACCTCAACCACACCTTCAAGATGCAATATCGAACAGTAGACATCAAGATTAAAAATAATGAATCAATATACACCCCTTAAATTGGATACCAACATAATGGAGAGGAGGTAAACCAATTAATGTGGGAATAAACCCAATAATAGATCATGATTTTTGGAGAGAAGACACTTACTTGAAGATCCAGAAAGAAATCACACCAAATATCCCACAAAAGGGAGCACAAAAGTAGGAGAAAGGTGGGGGAGAAATGCCTTGGGTGAGGAATATTGAATGGGGATAGAAGTGGGGGGATTTAAATTTACAACATTGGAGAGAGAAGAAATAAAACACAAATTTTAAGAACTAGATAAGCCATACTGTTTTCCAAATCATGCGACAACTGGTCTCCCCTTACTGTCCATGCATGAAATGCTACACAGTAAGATTGCACTATTAATAGACCATGTGCTAACCATATGATAAACCACTATCCAAAAAAAAACATGTTCACCAAATGTTTACGACATTAAGGGTTAGTTTTTAAAAAAACCATGTTCCCACCATGTGGCACCTTATTTTTACCAAATTTTTGTCACATTCCTATAAGAACTCAAAAGAATCATTCAGGTAAAAATATAGGCCGAAAATATATTGAACAATACCTCAAAAAGATAACAATGGATGTAAAAAACCACAAAAAATAATAACAACTCAATTTACTTAGTATATTGATGTTATTATATAATAATCATATAAGAATAATTTATCTTGGTGGACAAAGAAATAATACTAGATCATACTTTGATTAATGTTATCCCTTCCTTAGGTAACTATTTTTTGTATGCACCAAATTCTATTATTGGATTGATTTAGGATAAAATTTGGGATTATATTAATAGTCTTGGGATGTGTATAAGTTATTTTTGAAGAGTACTTATGAGCCAAATGGTTTTGTATTTTTAACAAGTTAATAGAGTTAGTTTCTTTTTATAATTGTGGAGGGGAGAAATTGTTGTCTATAATCAAAATTAAATACTATTGGGAGACAAACATTACAAAATGTGCCACCTAAATATAATTATAATTGAGTGGAAAATTTATTGGTTCAATAAAAACCACTAAAATACAATATATTAACATTTTCAATCAATTTATTCCTTAAATCCTTTGTTTCCTTATTTTTTCATTTTGTTTATGAATTAAGGAAACATGTTTTGAAACTAATGTAATTCATCTTATAAGAATAAATTAATGTGAGACAAATTATAAAATTTATACCCACTGATTTTAAAGATTAAATATGAATTATAATAAAATAATCTCACTTTTGTTGTAAACTATTTTTAATAGAAGTGAACATAAAAGGAAATAATACTAGTTTAACCATTATTATTACAAAATAATATTATTTAGTGGACTATATGATAATTATAAAAAATAAATAGGTCTATTAATGTAAATAGATTTATAAATATTAACTCTTAAAAATGTATGGATGATACTTTTTAGTAATTTTAAATCATATAATAAAATTTCATTTTTTAAACAATAACCATAATCAAAATTATGAAATTATTTAGTAAATATTTATTTAATTAATTATAAAGTTAATTTTTTTATCATGAAATATTCGTATATAAAATAACATAAGACAAAAATTCATTCTAATGTCCAAATATTTAAATTTTTTATTAACATTAGTTTTATTTATTTATTATCTAAATAATCAATGGATTGGTGTTTTTTTTTTGAATTTTATATGAATATATCAACAACTAAATTAAAATGAAAATTATTATGGTAAAAAATATTTAACATTTTAAACCAAATTTAATATCAGAACCGATGATGATTTACCATATCCTCAATTTTCTACAGAAATTAAATAGAAGAAATGTACAATTTTTGTATTTTTCAATTATTATCTTATTATATTGGTCACTTAGTTAGAGAAGCGTCACATAACTCATTAATTTATATCCTAATATCACTAGGGTCTAATTATGTACATATAATGGGCGTTTAACATGTGTTGCATAATTTTTACACTATATATTCTATTTTTTACCAATAAATAAATTAATTTTTACTATTATCATTGTAATTAATTTTAATTGTATTAACTATTCAATTTGGTAAAAAAAATAATTTGACCCTATTAGATATTATAAATTAAACTTCTTCTATATATTTATTTAATTTTTGAAAATTATATTCCTATATGTGGTGTAATTTAAAATAAAATTAATCCTATAGACTTGATGAGAAAACGAGTTTTAATTTTAAAAAGGTCGTAAGTTAAAAATGTCTTCCTATTAAAAATCAATATAAAAGTTACTAAAATTACTAATATTTAATATATATATATAATTGAACTATTTTTACAATATAATAAATTCAAAATATAATTTAACGTAGTAAATTATTTATGATAATATTTCATTTTCAATCAACATTCATCATTTTTCATTATTCATCAATAATTGAATCGTTTTAGAAAAATACCCAAAAATAATCCTATCTAAATGATGATATTATAATTAAAAAATTGAAGATTATTATTTTTTTATATTTTTTAAAATTGTAAATAATTTGTTTTTAAATATTTTTCCCAAAAAAAGACGTCAAAACACTTTTTTTCAATATAATGTTTTAAGCTGTAAATGGACTCATCATGTAAAGTAAACACATATGATAAATGATTAAAATTATATTGAATATATTATATATAAAATTTATTAATATTGAACACAATAGTTATTTTTTTAATTTATCTATCTAGAACACACTTTTTTTCATTAAAACATTTTTTGTTTATTTTCAGATGGTTTATATTTTAATTTCAATTTAATTGGTAAAAATTGATATCCATATACAAGGATGTGTACTTTTTTATTTCATAATGTAGTTAATCCTGTTGAATCCCTCTTTTATATAGGCTAGGTTATAATGATTTTATATAGTTTGGGTTGTTAATGTTTGGTGCGACATGTCGAATATGCAATCAATCTTAAAAAAAATTGGAGTCACGTACACTGCAAAATAAACTATGCTCTGAATATAAATGAAAATAAACTCTGTTTTTATCTTTCATTTCATTATCAAATATAATATTATTCTTAAAAAATATAGTGACGTTACATCCCCTCCCCCTCCCCCACAAATGAAAGAATGTCCACATCTTAGGGACATTATTTATGTAATCGAAGTATCTACAATTGGGATTACATTTATTATGAATACACATCAAAAAATGTATATATAAAACATTTTGTTAATAATGGTGAAAATGAAATAAAAAGGTTGTATTGAATAACACATTACTAGTATTAAAAGTAGTAGTAAATATGTGGAAGTTAATTAAAACCATAATTAATTAGAAGGTTATATTGTTGTCACAAAACAAAATCAGGTGAATGATTAATGAAAGCTTAATGAACTCAAAACCATAACCATATGAAGAACAAAAAGTCCATTGGTTTATCATTAATTAAATATAATATGATTATTTTTTTGCAATACCATTTTCCTAGTGTTGAGATATTCTCTTGAAATCCGAATTAAGAGAATGTGATAATATAGTTACATGATGAGTTCAATTTCATTCTTTAATCAATTTCAAAAACAATATCATCTTTTTCATATATATTGTGTTTTTATTATGTTTTTTTTACTCTTACGTCAAGAAAATACCATTTTGAAGACCATATAACTACAAAAGGGATAACCATCTATTCCACATATATTTAATCATTATAAAAACAATAATAGTTTGAACAAGGTATGATAATTTAAAAAAATAAAAATCCCATTCATGACATAAAAATCATCAAAATTCAACAGTTATACCAAAAGAGAAAACTATATTCTCCCATAAATTTATATCATTATGTTCACTCAAATATTCTTGAATATGATTGAAACCCAATGATTAGAGGGATTTGATCATGTATTATTTGAAGAGAAGTTAAAAGTTATTCCTAAAAAAATACATCATTTTTCTAAAACTATATCAGTCTTTACCATAGAAATATAAAAATATCTAAGACATTTGATAATCCATTAATTGGAGATGAAGCCTTAATATCCTTCATTCATATTTTCTAACCCTACAGTCTTGACGAATATAATGGGTTTCATCAAGGATATTTGTTGTTTTTTCAAATTTAAAAAGTAATAAAATATATCCCTAAATAAAACTTCTTGTTGATCATAGGATTTAAATGTACATAATTCTAGTAAAATGTATCCAAAATATTATATATCACATTAATATTTCATTATTTGAAACCTCAGTATGGTGTCCTAGACATTGAACATATGCTCATTGTTTGGATTCTATACATATAATGGTTTTCATATCACTTAATATAAAATCAAATGAGATAATCGTAATATATAATGTTTTTTTGAATCCTACTCTGATAACAACTATAACATCCTAGGACCCATGTTCCTAGATCTGGTAAAAAAATCATAAACACTACATTTTTTCATTGATACTGAAGATGGTAATCAAAATTTATTCTCATAAATACATACAAATATATTGTATACTTATATACCGATGGAATACTTATGTTTATAGGTTTATGGAATTAGTAAATACTACTATATAAACAACCTCCATGACATTAAATGATAATTTCTCCCATTTAGCCTAGATTTTCTTATTATAAATTACCTAATCTTTGAGATCCCTGTGAAATACCTTATAGATATAATTTATTCATCCATATTCATTATAAAATGGGGTAGATAATATCATAAGAAATTTGATATGAAATGAATTTTAGGGCTAGATATATGTATTAATAATCAAATGTCATAAATTTGAATAAGATGTGCAAAATTGTATGTGAATAATGTTTTAGTGTATGCCAATTCATAAAATAAATCATACCCATAAATAATTTTATTAAAAAAATATGAAAACCTGGAAAAGGATTGATTCATCATAATTAACAATCATGATTCTTGTTATATTAATTTTGATCATGAGAAAAATTATAAATAGACAATATGTAATTAAATTCTTTTTAAAAACATGTAGTATCATAATCTTAAATTCCATTCAAAACACTATTAACTAGAATAAAAATATATCTGACATCTAATACTATAATCACCCAATTAATTGGAGTGCTATTGGGTTGAAACAATTATTTAAGCTATAATGGGTCCACCTTGATCAATTAGGGGTACCATGTGATTATGCTATAATTGGATTACCTTTCTCTATCTAGACCAACACATATTAGGATATTTTGGAATAGATATAGATATTTGGTAACACCATGGTTAAAATATAAGGGGATTAACCGATTATTTCTAGGCTATCCACTGTTAAAGTGCAACGGGCTTACCTGACACAATTTGTTCCACAACATTTTTATGAGATATTGTCCAAGAACCACCAAATGAATAAAATACATAATTATTTCATAAAAAAAACTCCTATAAAAAGCTTCATTAATTTAATAAATAATAAACTCATAGAAAATAAATGAATTTCATATCATACACTTTGAATCGTTATTAACCCATGGAAATGAAAATGGTTCCATAACAATTTCATGGAGTCCTGGTTAACCTATTAAAAATAAATAGGTTCCATAACAATATATTTCAAACATGTATATCAAATTAAAAAAATGTGTTCCATAAAAATATATCTCAATCATGGTTAACTTGAGGAAGATAAATAGGATTCTTAAAAATCAATTTAAATCATGGATAACACATGGAAATGAAATAGGTTCCCAATCAATCACTTTTAAATACTATTGATCAATTCTTAAAAACAATGAGGATGGTATCGATACAAAACATCCCCATTTTATCAAAGGTATGAATAGTGGTTGCCTAAATTTATGATTTTAAATGCCATTAAAATATCATTAAGTACACATTTAATGTAAATTAACATTTTTTAGAAAAAATTATAAATCATTAACCATTTACAAAGAAAATTCATTGAATAAACTTGAAAATATATAATATATTTATTGGAAATAATTAAATAAAATAAAAAAATTTTAGAACCCAGTCCATTGAAAATGGCTTTAAAATGTCAATGAGAATTATTTTGAAGAATTTTTTGGAGAAAATTGTTTCGAAAGAAATCATATTTCAGGAAATAGAAAGGAATAAATTCAGTTTTTATTAAAAACAATTTTTTTGTCATTTTAAGTATCAAAGAGTCTAATAAATGATACCATTATTTGTAATTATCTTTAATAATCATATTATATGGGAATTAATGATAATTATAGGGTTTCAATATCATTTAAATAACTGTAAACAATCCTAACAAATGATGATATTGTATCAAATTACACTTAACACTTTTGTTGTAAAATTAAATTATAATACCCATGAAAGAACAAAATTATTTCAAACAAAGAGAATTTTAAAAAAATACATTCATCATATAAAATGTAAAAAGGGAATTAAATACAACTCATGAAAGAGGATATTTTAATAAAAAAGCCTCAAATGAAGAAAATCGTCACAAAAGTACCTTACCACATCAGTATCTATGAAAATGTACACACCATGAAATACATATCCATAAATTGATAGTTAAATACCAATATGTTTATTTATAATAATCATAAAATACATTCATGCAATTTATACACACCTAAAAACCACAAAAAATGGTGAATATGGCATACATGTCATGTAAATCCTAATGAGATAAAAATTTTCTTACCTTAAGTATGATTCATCATGTGTTTCTTTATCTTCATGAATAATAAACGTATGATAATTTTTTATATTATTTAGAAAATATTATAATATTATAATTAATTTTATTTCACTTATATTTATTTCCTATATAATGACTTAATCAAATATGTTTAAGTCATATGTTTGGACCATATTTCATTGATGTGTCAAAAACGGATTTTCCATGGTGACAATGGTCAAGGAGGTAATAATTTAAACAACTCAAAATTAATAACCACGAAATAATTATTATATTAAAACATTAATATAATCCTTAAATTAATCATGAATGATGGTTTTGAAAAAATAACAGGCATTCTGATCTTATAGAAGGTAGGCCGTACATATGCATAAGTAACATTCGAATTTTCTAGTAATAATTATAAAAATAATGTAAGAAAATATATTCTTATTGCATAAATATAAATATTTCATTAATATAATAATTATTTCATTTATAACCTATAATATTCTTATATTTACCCTTACAAACATCCATGTAACATGTAATTTGAAAACACTTTGCATTGTTCGCTAGGCAGTAGTCTACTGTACACCTGAGTGGTGTAATTGTATGCATTACAGAATGCAATTTTAAAAGGGTTTATATGATTTAATTATTTTATATTTATTATTATTTCATAAATATCATAAAAATCATATATAAATAATTTTTTAATCATTATTTCTAACCATGAGAGGTGGTAATTAAAAAATTAATTGTAGAGTTTAACAATGGTATAGTAAAACATACCACCAAAAAACGATTTCATAAACATTTTTACCAAAGTGTGCGTTATTCTATTTAATAACCATAACATTACAGAGTTTTTGAAAAATTTGAATAATTAGGTTATTATAGAATCATTATATAAGTATAATTTATAGAAGTGGAGAAGAAATAACACGAAAATTCATGTTAATGAGCATTACATCTTATTCGGATAACACCTTTGGGTTTGAATCAATGTCCTTCATCTATTGGATTTATGCCCAATTTAATTATTTTGTGATGGTATTTTGTATGATTAGAATTAATTTGGGAATATTTTGGAAGATAATTTTTTTTGAGGTGTTAATATGTGAGGAGAGTGAGTTCCTTTATATAATCAAAGAGGATTGGCATTCTTGTAAATACTCTAAAGTGATTACTATTGGGATGTAATCACTACCTCATGTGCCTCCATAATTTAATAATAATTTATTGTACCTATTCTCTAGTCTATAAACAACTCCACCAACCAAAATAAATATATTTTAAGCATTTTGTATTTTACCGCATATGTATCCTTATATTTTTTCATTTTTTTCATTAAGGTGACTTGTATCATAACCAATGTTATTAAAAAATTTAAAATAAATTTAATAGATATTATTAGAAAATTTATTCCCATTTTTTAAAATTGAAATCCAATGAAATCTCATGTTTTTTGGAAATTAATTTTAATAGAAATGCATGGAACATAGAAACGCACTGTTATAACTCTTAATGTGGAAAAAATATTTTTATTTATAAGGGAGTAAATATTTAAATTATAAAATAAAATGGACAATAAGGGAATATATTATTTATTTATTAATGTTATATAATTTCATAATACGTGTTGGGTTTTTTAAAATTTAATTCAAATAATAAAATATAATTTATTATTCTATTTTAATAATGTCGAATAAAACATTATTTATTTAATTTGAAATGCAAAAATAACATGAAATTAAATTACATTAAATATATTATGTTCAATGATTTTTATAATGATATATTAATCTATAAAAATAATATATCACATGATGTCAATATATTAAACCCAATTTTACTATTTAAATTATCATTTATTTTATTTTATTTCTAATGAAATAATCTAGGTGTTGGATTTATTTAATAATTTAACATAATTATTTAATATATAAAAATTAATGTTAAATTAATATGGTAAAAAAATCCTTCATCATTCAAAGTAATATTTATAACTGATCCCCTATAGTTTTTCCCTACCCCCACTCATTCTATAAATTTAATGGATAACATTTGCATTTTTTCCTTGTACTATTATAAACTTATTATATGGGTATATTTCAAGGAATTTTGTCCCTAAAAATCATAATATTTGATCTTAATTTTATAATTGACAAAATTGTTCTAGAAAAGTAGTGTTTTAATTGTGTTGGATCATTTTTACACCATATATTCCTTATCAAACCAACAAGAAAAAATGAATTTATCATAATTCATTTTATTTATTTTTTCACAAATAAATGTTATAAAAAATACGCTTTACAATTTTATATAATATAAATTATTTTGATTAAAAATAAAGAATCCATTTTTCCAAATTAAATTCATATAATTGGGATAATTTTATTTGAAATTAATCCTACAGACGTTATGGGAAATATGGGTTTTAAGAAAAAATGATCAAAATTTCAGAATGTTTTTATATTCTACTGCAATATCAAAATCATTCCACTAACTTATACTAGATTAATAAATGTAAAAGTCAACAATTTTTAGTTTTTAAATAAATTTAAAATTTTATTTATCTTTTTAAATAATTATGGAAAATGAATATTTTCAATTGACAGTCACTAGTTTTCAATATCCATAAAAATTATTCCCTTTCAGAAATATACAAAAAATCACCTTACATAAATTTATAAATTTTGCTTCAAAAATAACATTAATTTTTTCAAAAATATTCCATTTATTTAATTTTTTTGAAAACAATAGTTCTATAAAAAAAGATTCAATTTTTTCAATATGATACTCTTATAAGAGAAAATGGATTTATCATATCTATAAAACAAAAAAAAATGAATTTTAAAAAATAGATTGAATTTATTATATATAATTTTGTTTAAATATCCTCTAGAAAATGTTATTTGTTTAATTTATTATTATAAAAACATTATAATTTTAAAAATATTTTTTATAAATTGATTTCCTCTTATTTTCAAATGGATATTATATTAATTTTTATGTAATTTGTGACAAAATAATTCAATATATATATATGTGTGTGTGTAAAAAATATTTTCACAAATATATTAATAATGTTTATACTCTCCATTTTGATGGCTAAGTTATAATGGTAATAAATATTTTGGGTCACATAATTTTAGTGTCCCATGTTGAATATCATATCGAAAATAATTAGTGATATCATTGAATAACATGTTTTAGGACCCTATCAATAATCATGTGCGAAATAACATAAATAGAAAAGTATACTTAATGTAATTTAACTATATCTTAATAAATAAATATATATTTTATATTGCAATAACAAAAGAAAAAAATTCATGTACAATAATATATGATGATAATATATTAATGAATAATTTATTAATGAATTGAAATTTTTTATGTAAATGTTTCAAGAAAAATATGCATAAAATTAAAAAATTACAACATAATTGTGTTAATAAACAATATTAAAAATTAAAAATTAATTTTACCATGTAATTATAATCATAATATCATCCATTAATATGTAGAAACAATATTTTGTGTTTCTAATTTTTTTCAAAATAATATTGATGTAATATAATTGTAATTACCAATTAAACACATCAGGTGTCATGTTCAGATACCTTATTAGTCTGTAACTGATATTTCCCTAATATCCTAACCAAAATTTTACATTAAAATGTTATGAAATTATGTATTACTGATAATAAACCCAAAATAATAGGAAATGATATTATAGAAAACTATACATTCTGAAATAGACTCATAAAATATAAAGTCACTCAATTATAAAGACCCATGTATTCAATTAAAAACGTAATGAATTAAAACATTAATAATAATTGATTAGACACTAACTAGAACTAAAAAAATATGTTTACCAGTTTTCATTAAACATTTAATGACCACGTTTAGAAAGAACATATGAAATCCATTCCACTATTACGTAGTTCTACCATGACCTAGTTTTATTATGAATTTAATATCTACATTATAATAACCATGCTATTCATTTCAAATTTAAACATGATATATTACATAAACATGAACATAAGACAACCCAGTTGATCACGAGGTCTAGTGTCTTGGTGATTAGGAACATTACATGACAACATAATAAATGAAATACAATATCTTTATTGAAAACATCATTTATATTACCACAACATTATTTCGTACATAACATTGCATGTGATAACCTGAGGACATACATGTCATGACCCATCCCCTGAGGAATGTGTCGTGGATACCCCAAGCTTGTCTTCCATAGGCCAGGGGCTGGCGACGAGCACCAAAAGGCATTTTCCCTAAAACGGGAAGGTATTTCCTTTAAATCTGTACAAACTCACGGCCAGAGAACACCACAAGAAGCAACTGTGATGTAAACTGCTGTAGTAAAATAGTGCTGAATACAAAGTGGCCAGTATACCAACCCAATTTGAATAGTACTTGTACTACTAAAAAGTACCAAACAACTGAATGGTGAAAAGCAGCTCCTGGATCATCCACCACGGATCATGCCTGAAGGGTAGGTACTGCTTGCGATTAATAGTACCTGCATCACGTCACGCCAAATGCTCCACCTTTGAGAACCATCCAATCTTAAACCCCTTATTCTCGATCAATGATGTTTTTCATCCGCACAAGACTCAATAATCTGGGGTAGAAGCTCGTACAGAGGTGAGTATAATGATACTCGGTAGGGAACTCGAGACGCTGTAGGTATCCTAATGTTCCACAGAGGAAAAACCATAAAGTGAAACATCATATTTACTTATGTATATGCCCATACATATACCTAGGTCATCTATATATATTCATATCGGAAAGGTAGAAGTACCACACCGGTAATAGTACCACATAGGTATCACCACAAAGATAGTACCACAGATGTAAAAGTACCACACAGGTAGAAGGCCTCGTTCAAATATAGTCTTATCTCAAACTAGTCATACAACAAAGGGAAATATGATTATGATTCTAACCCAAAAAAGATCGCTAGGGAAGCTGATATACAGGAACATATTCTATAGGCCTATGAACAAGTAAAATTCCCATTCACAACGTCGAACCCGTCGCCTTCTAGAGAACTCCCCCTTTATCGTGTACAATGGGCTTTCATCATCACATAGAGGTGCTTCCCACTAACCATGAACTTCTGAGTAACTCATCCTCATTGCGTATCATGGGTATTATAGGTCATACATAGTTGTTCCCCCACCATGTCCTATTTAGAAACTCCTCCCCATCACATATCGTGGCCATCGAGTAACTTAGAGTGGAAAAGTCAGCACTCATCATGTCTCAGATAGTCGCACGGTTCCTTACGAAACACGCTTGGAAGACCTGAACCCCCATCCATCGGTTTTATTTCAACTAGAAAAAAGTCTCACAAAAAAGAAACTCGATGATCTTCCTTTTCAAAATGGTTCCAACACAATAGACAATGTGTCAATGGGACAACCACTGTATTCATTATCAGCATTTCAGTACCAAGGCCCTGGTTGGATTCAGGTATAATCCATCCTGACCATACTCTATGTTTCTCAAAAACTCTCATGTATTATATCAAAAGTACCATCTATCTCCATGGATCCCAGAACTATAAAAGGTTCGTCAATCATGAATATGGTTATCGAGATAATTCCATTTAAGTGTTTTTGGGCTTCTGTATGGTTATGCTCGGGTCCGGTTGGGCCCGAGTCCTTTCCTACCCTTTCGGACATACCCGGCCCGACCCAGTCTGGGCTGGGCCACAGCAGACTCAGCCCGTTGGGCTAGGGTCCAACCTGTCCTGCAAAAAAGGGCTGCCCGACCCATGTAGGGTGGCCCAACCCCTATATGGTGGCCCTCAAGGGCGGGCCCGGCCGTATATGGTGACCCACAAACGGGTGGCCCGATCCACAAGGGGGATTTACGATCAGGCGGTGTCCCAATAAGTTGATGACCTGGATGGGTGGTGGCCTGCTCGAGAGGTAGCCAGCGAGGGTGGCAGCTAACTAGGGGGCATCCCGTGGTGCATCCGCCAGGTGACTCAGGATAAGTGCTCCCCCGAGACCCAGAATGGACAGAGGCTATTTGACCTTTGAAGCGGCGACGCCACCTGGGCACTGCCCGGTCGATGTAGAACTGTAAAGAGGGGCGTTTTCCTCTCCCTCCACCACAGCTATGGCCATAGTATCCTACTCACCAGCGGTGCACCATGGAGCGCGGCCCGTCCCTTACTCGACCAGCCGACGAGCCAGTCGCTTTCTCCGACTGCTGCGACTGACGAGCCGCGACTCCTTTGCACACCTGCGGCATGCGACGGCATGCCACAACTCCTTCGTGGATAGCCAATGCCAGCTGCTCTAATGTCTTCAATGGCTTTGTGCCATGGCCTCCCCTAGCAGCATGCATTGGAACATCTCCTCCTTCGTAGCTGGTTGGTGTCGTCACGTCGGTGGTCTTCCACAGAGGGCAGAAGGGTAACAATGTTGCTGAGGGTCTGTCCTGGGTTTGATAGGCATGCACCCTCTATGTTATCATGTGATCAATGGGACGATAAAATGGGTTTACTAATTCCATGTATTAAACAAAAAACAGACCCCACAAGGATATCCTGTAACAATTTCTGGCAAAACGAATGAATCGCGTATAAACCCATTAGTCGGTTGACCCGCATTCTTCGTATAATTTCATGAATAGGGAAGAGGGAAAAAATGCACAAAATAAATAACCCTACCAAGTAACCGATGGGAGAAAATCCACGGATTGAATTTGGATCTTGTTCTTCACTTCTGCAACCGGTTCCCAAGGACGACACTAACACGTTGTTCTTCGGTTCATGGTTCAGTGTCTCCCATCACCTCCCACTAGGATCGGCTCTATCCTCTATGGTTTTGTCAACATGGCACTTCTTTAACACTTTTTTTCTTAGTAAAGATGTTCCAATACCCCTCCCCAATGATGATATATATCAGAGAGGAGGAGGGAAAGTAAAGACTTTGGAGTTTAGTGGGGCGCATCACTAAGAAAGCTTCTTAATTATCCAATGATGTCATTACATAGGGTTAGAAGGTCAAGACATTTATTGTCCTGACATATCACTGAACCCAACCATTTTATTGTCTGTTGGAGGATAAAAAATAAAATAATAACATTATTTCTTTTCTTTTCTTTTAAAAAGTTGCAAAAAATAACTTTTTTCTGGACCTACTACGGTCAAAGTAATGCAACCCTTAAGCAAATCTTGGCATTTTGGGTTCAACAGTACACTCTAATTTTTAATCAGAGCATTGGATCAAATACTATAAAATGCCGCTTAAGCCTTTTCTGAACGTACCATAAAAATATTTCAATAAATTATTAACATAAATCCTCGACCTACATCGGTCGTGGTTAGGCTTCGCCTAAGGAGAGCTCCCCCCAACGAACCCAATGGTACTCTAAGAATTTTTATCTGAGTAACCATTCAGAAGTTATGGATTACACAATAATATTTTTTCTACTTAATTATTTTATTTATGGCCAAAAACTAACATTCACGGGTGGCCTATGATGGCCAATATTAGTATTCGACTAAGGAATGAATACCCTCAAGATTTCAGCAGTGGTATCATATTTTCAATATGAGTTACCGTTCATTAGTTATAATCATTTGAAAAATAAAATAACATTATTTAATTGTTTTATTTACGGTTATGCAATTTTCGGGTTTTCTCACAGGAGGACTGCACCGACTAAACATAAGTCTCGTCTATGGTAAAATCAACATCCTGAACACAATAGTGCCCTCAGATTTATTCTCTTGGAAACTATATAATAGTTATTATACATTGTTAGGAAAACTGCTTACTCTCGATAATTAAAACATAACAAAACATTGATGGATCATTCTAGGAACTCTGGGCCTCGGAATCATGCACCATTAGATTTTCTAGTCTCGAAATAATTCCATATAATATATAATATATATGGAAATTCTGGGACATTATATTCCCCCCACCAAAAGAATTTACGCACCCAAATGCCAAAACAAAGGCAAAAAGACAAATGAGGGTACTGAGCATGAATCTGAGCCTCTTGCTCCCATGTTCTCTCCTAGTGGTTCCCATGCTACTAGCGAACACACAATAGATGTATCAACCACCCACGAAAGACCCACTCTTGTCGATCCTAAAACTATACCGGGAACTCCGTAAATGTCTCCCCATCATCAAATTTCAACTCGCACAAGTTGATAATGTGCGATGGATCATGCACGCATATCCTCAGCTACGACACATGGAAAACATTATGCATCTGGTGCATCTGTGAGGAAGAAGATAGATGGTAAACCACCTCGCCCACTATACTGAGAATATAAAAAGTCTTGATAAACATTAGAGATAACTTTCTGCCCCATCCAAATACCCGCAAACCTCATCGAGGTGTGACCCATATGAAGACATGGACTCCCTCCTCCTATCAGCATCAGAATCATGCCGACTCTGAGCAGTCTCCACTTGCTAAAAAGTGAGGAATCGTTATAAAAACTCTTCCACTATTTCCTTCATCCCCGGCCATTAGTATTGACTCCAATGTTCCAGGTACATGTTCTCCACTCCACGACGGGTCGTTAAATGGGATGTATGAATCTTCCTCAACACCTCCTCCGTAGTGTCACTGGTACCTTGGTGTGTCTTCTAAAGAGGATGACATGCTCTCCACTTTTAGAAAATTCTTCAAGAGACCGTCTTGAGGATATCTGATCATGACGGGTCTCACAATCAATGTCTCATGTTGTGCCCCACCCCTTTGATTATTCGTTGGAGGATATGAGATAAAATAATAAAATTATATCATTTCATTTCTTTTAAATAGTCGCAAAAAATTACATTTTCAAAGGACCTACTATGGTCAATGTAAAGCCTCCCTTGAGAAAATCGTGGCGCTGTGGATTCAACGGTTCCCTTGTATTTTTAATTCGAGCAATGTTTCAAATGTTAGAAAACACTTATTGGTAGTTTTATGAAGGTACCATAAAAAAAGTTTAATAAATTATTAACATTCACCCTCAACCCATGCTGGTCAAGTTTAGGATCCGCCTAAGGATATCATGCCACAATGAACCCAACGGTACTCTAAGATATTCAATCCAAGTTACTGTTTAGATGTTATGGATTTTACATTAAAATAAATTCATATTAATTATTTTTTACAACAAAAAACTAACTTTCAGTGGTGGCCAACACTGGCCAATGCTATTATCAGTCAAAGGAAAGAATAAAATCTCAAGTTTATAAGTGGTCTATGATTATAAATCCATGTTACCGTTCTTGAGTTATAAACATTTGAAAAATTAAATTACATTATTTAATTATTTTATTTAAGGATATTCTATTTTCAGGTTTTCTCACAAAAGTCCTATGCCGACTGAACATAATTCGCGCCTAGGGAAAACCCACCATCATGAACGCAATGGTTACCTAGGATTTTTGATCCAGAAAACCATTTATGAGTTATTCCATTTTTTCAGGAAAACTACTTACCCGTAGTAATTAATTCTTAAAAAAACTTCAACGGATCATTTCAGGCACATTGGGCCTCAGAATCACTCGATGTCAGATTTTCCAGAATCCACATAATTCCTATAATTTAAAAAAATACGAAAATTATAGGACATTAGGATTCGTTAATGAGATAATTCCCTTTAAGTGTTTCTTGGATCGTGTCTGGTCTGACCCGGTCGGAAATACCCAACCTGACCCGGTCTGGCCCGGGTCATGGTAGACTCGGCCCGCTGGGCGGAGGTCCGACCTGTCCCGCAAAAGGGGTGACCTAAAAAGGCAGGCTGGCCTATATAGGGAAACCCCCAAGGGCGGCCCGAACCGTATAGGGAAACACGGCCTGTATAGTGTGGCCTGCTAAGGGATGGCCGGAAACGCAAGGTGGTGGGCCGCAATGCTTCTGCAAAGTAGCTTGAAAGAGCCACTCCACTGAGATCCCGAATGTCCAGTGGTCGTTTGGCCTTTGAAGCGGCGACACCATGTGGGCTCCTCCTAGCCACCATGAAACCCGCATGAGGTGTGGGTTTTGCCTCTTCCACTATGGCTTAAGCCGCGGTATCTTACTCAATAGCGGCACAAGACGACACACTGCCTTTCCCTTATGTGGCCGACTGATGGGCCATCCGCCTTCTTCAATTGTTGCGGCTGATGATTCATGACCCCTTTGCACACTGGCGACACACGACAGTACGCCACACCTCCTCTACGACCGTAACGTGCTAGCTGCCTGATGTTTGCCACAACATTGTGTCGCAGCCTCCTCTATCGGTGTGTGTTGGCATGTCACCTCCTTCATAGCCAGTTGGTGCCATCCTATAGATGGTATTCCACTGATGGCGCAATGGTAATAAAGTTATAGAGGGTTCATGCTGGGTTTGTTTGGCCCACCCTCGATGATAGATTATGATCAAAGGGAGGATAAAATAGATTTAATAATTACTTGTATTAAAAAACAAACAAACCCCACAAGGATACCACGTAACATCACCCCACAAAACGAATGAATCGTGGATCAAACCATTAGTCGGTTGACCCATATTCATCATATAATTATCGAAACTGGGAAGAGGGAATCAAAAATACACAAATGAAATAAACCCTACCTCATAAACCATTGGAGGGAATCCACGAGTAGAAGGTGGATCGTGTTATTTGATTCCACAACTAGTTCCCAACAATGATACTCTCACTTCATCATTTGGTTCGTGGTTCGGTGTCGCCTATCACCTCCTTCTAGGATCAGCTCCATCCTCTAAGGGTTCAACGTCGTGACACTACTTCATCACATCATTTCATAGAGAATCTATGCCAATATCCCTCTACATGCTCGATATATATAAGTGTGGGAGAGGGTAAGTAACGAATTCAGAGTTTAATGGGGATAATCAATTAAAAAGCTTCTTAATTCTCCAACGACTTTATTACATAGGGTTAGTAGGTCAAGACATTTATTGGACTGAGAAATCACTAGCCTGACCCCTTTTCTTGTCTGTTAGAGGATATGAAATAAAATAATAAAATTATTTAATTTCATTTCCCATAAAAAGTCACAAAACATAAGAATTTTTCCAGAACTACGGTAGTCAATGTAAATCATCCCTTAAGAAAATCATGGGATTGTGGATTCAATGGTGCCCTTAGATTTTTATTCTGAGCAATGGATCAAATGTAAGAAAATGCCACTCATGCATTTACTGAACATACTAGGAAAAAAAGTTCAAAAAATTATTACCGTTCACCCTCGATCTGTGCTAGTCGAGGTTAGGATCCACCTAAAGAGAACACAACCAAACTAACCCAATAGTAATCTCGTATTTTAAATCCTAGTTACTATTTAGATGTTATGGATTACAATATAGTAATTTCTACACATTTATGTTATTTACTTCCAAAATCTATCTTTAATTTCTGGCTTGCGATGTCCATTATTAGTATCATCCAATGAAAAGCATACCCTCATGAGTTCATTTGTGGTATCATATTTTCAATCCATGTTACAGTTCGTGAGTTATAATCATTTTAAAAATAATATGACATAATTTCGTTATTTTATTTGTGGTTATGGCATTCTAATGTTTTTTCATAGGAGGCCCATGCAGACTAAATGTATATTGTAGCTAGGGTAATCCCTCCATCCTGAATTCAATGATGCCCTCAGATTTCTAGTTCGGGAAACTGTTTAAGAGTTATTCCACTTTTTCAAGAAAACTACTTATGAATGCTAATTAATTCTTAACAAAACATCGACTGATAATTATGGGCACTCCGGGCCTCATAATCATTCACCGTTAGATTTCAGTCTCGAAAAAATTCCATATAATTAAATAATATATATACATAAATTCTGGGACATTACAATACATAAGAAAATGTTGATCTATAAATCCTATTAAAGGTATTAAAAATCATACAATGAAGAATAAAATACATGTTATGAAATATATATATATATATCGATGGAGCATAAGAGAAACATGAACATAATGGAATGATATATCAGGATTATTATATCATTGAAATTTGGGAACAACTTAAAACACTACATCATTTCCATTAAAGAAATAGGTAAACCCCTACCCCAACATGGAAGAAAATGTTCATTAAATTATTCTGGTATACCCCTATACAAACATGATTTATAATTATTTTAAATATTACCAAATGAATTGGATCGCTATCAGGGTGTACCATTCACATTCATTTCAATATCATTCTTAAGTGTGCCACATATTGCATATATCATGGATTAATTCGGCATTATCATTTTTTCCATGATCAAAGAATCTAGAATACATAAATTTAATTAATATTAAATATCTATATGAACAGAATGGTGAATACATGTGATAAAGAAATGGGTTTGGTATTCACAATATGATGATTTTTTCATGGAAAATCGTTGTGCTATTTCAGCAGCATAACAACATAATATGAAAATTCATAAATTGGATTGATGTGAGGGAAAGGGGTATCTCATCATTTATACATGAAATATATAGTAATGTAATCATTTAACATAATATACCAACTTACTAAATAGAATTTATATGTATTATATAAGAGAAATTCATGAAAGGAAGTAAGAAGGGAGAAATACCTTACGAAATTTTGTCATGGTAATTGGTTTAAACGGAAGGAATAAATGAGAGATAAAGGGTTCTACCATCATCCAAACATAAGTTGGTACCTGTGAGGTAGGTTTGAAATAATAATAAAAATTAATTTAAAATATGATACTATAACATCCTAAAGAAACATGGAAAAAATGATAACGAAAGGAATCCCTTACTTGGATAAGTGATCCCAATGACTTGGGAGAGTCTTAAGAGAGGATTAATTGGAGTTTTAGGAGACTTTTGGGGATTATAGAGAGTTTTGGATAGTTTAGTGATTTGATACAAGGATTTTGAGTGATGATAAGCAGGATATTGGGTTGGTCTCTATATGAAATGAGATGGGAATTCATTAATATTTTCGAAACATAGGTTTTGAAAAATATTTAATTTAGTAATCAAAACCACATAAAATCTAACAGTTTTTCCATGGTATTCTCCAAATCATAGTAAATTTTTTTATATTTCTAGTTTCCTACAATATTAAATCATTAGACTTGATAATGTTTTGGTGAGTCACATTATTAAAGAAATGAATTTTAAATCATAAAATATATTATATATTTTGGAGGATTCACTAAGGCTTTATAAAATAGATAAAACAAAAATAAAATCACATTCTTTTAATGGGAAAACATATATTGGGCCTAGGATACCAATAAGAGTATTTATTACATCATTTTGGGTTCATTATGATGTCATAAATCACATATTTTATTTATACAATATTTAAATTTTACCCAAAAATTTGACTATCTCAGAAAATTATGAAAAATTCCCCATTAGATAATTTCAACACCCTGATTTCAAACAAAATTACTATTTTAACTAAATATGTCTCTAGGTATGTTAATTTTTATAATTAAAATGAAAACTGATAATTTTTGAAATTCGCCCGTTTTGAAAAAAAATTCAAAAATTAATAAAAAATTATTTTTACATAAAAAATTTATATACATAATTATTATTGAAAAAAGTAATTTGAGAATAATATTTTATTAAAATATTAAATAATTAAAAAAATAAAATAATTTCTAAAAATTAATTGTTTAAAAATACACTTTTAATTTTTTCGTATAAAAAATATAACTATTATTGAACTGGTTACATAATCATTTATATATTTGAAATTGATATTATCATAATTTTAATATTTTTTTTTTATTATTATATAAAACATTATATTCATATAATAATGTATACATTTCTCAGAATTACCATTTTTACCTGAAAACTCACTTAATCAAATTTATAATTGTTCTAAGAAAAACTATTCTAATAAATGAATTGATGGAATACGATTTTTATATATAACAATATATTACCGAATAAGTAACCAATACATTATTATATAACATATTATAACCCCTACATAAGACCTAAGGGTAAGGTCTATGATGGTGATAGACTCTTGGGGTAGCACTGATAACATCGTCTGGGTGTTAATCTATATTAAGTTGAAATTATCCTATAGGGACTCATTTCAGCATAGATATGTCAAATCTCAACATGGTCTGGATTAAGAGGAAATCCCATTGACTCTACATTCTTCCCATGCTCGGAAAAAATGATCTTTTTATGGATTGAGTCTGAAGGATGTGGCCATCCTCTCCTTTGTCTATGTTCAAAGTAATTTTTTTGAACCTTATATTTAATTAATTTTTTTTCTCAATGTTCAATGGATATAATATCAACGGTAATAATACATTATGGTAATTTAATCCCAAATATAATAAAAAAATGTATATTTGTTTTCTATAAACACAAGTCCTTAAAATAATGTGATTTTTTATTCATAAAATCTCAGGTTGTTACAACATTTTTCCATTAAGAACATTTTCCCTCAAAATTTCCATATCCCACACTAAAATAGATGAGGATAACTCTTACTCATCACATCCTCCAGTTCCCATATCGCTTCTTGAAATCCTTGTTTTTTCCACAACACTTTGACAAGGGATTTTTCAAATTTAATAAATCTTTTTCCCAATGATATAATATCTTCACCACCTTCTCATTATAGGAACGATCTTTCTCCAATGGTACCACCTCTAGATTGAGTAAATGTGATGGGTCTAGTATGTACTTCTTGAAATTTGATACATGGAATACATCATGTTCTTGAGATAGGTTCAGTGGGAGTGTTAGTAGATAGAACATTAATCTAATGTGACAAAGGATCTCAAAATTTATGATGTACCTTGGAATAATATTTCCCTTCTACCAAAATCTCATAAATATCTTCCTTGGAGATATGTGGAGGAAAACCATATCTCCAACATCATGATATTTGTCTTGTTTTTGGTTGTCTATATTTATATTTTGTGGACTCTATGTAGCCTTGATGTGTTGTTCGATGGTATTAACCTTCTCCACAATTTGTTCGACCATTTCTGGACCTATGGGTTTCTGCTCCCGAACATCATCCCAACATGTTGGTTTTATGCACCTTTTCCCATAAAGGGATTCATAAGGATCCATTTGGATTCTTCAGTGCAAATTGTTTTTGTATAAGAACTCATCTAAAAGAAGATATTTATCCATTCCTCCTTTGAATTCCATTGAGAATTAACTCTTAATTTCATCATGTGTTCTGATAGTATGCTCAGATTGGCCACTAGTGTGAGGATGATAAGCCAAACTGATGTTCATCTCAATAGTCAGAGCATGACGGAGACTCTTCCAAAAGATAGAGGTGAATCATGGATTTCAATAGGATATAATAGATTGTGGTACACTATACATCCTTACCACTTATCAGATGTATCTCAATCCCAGTGTAACAAATGAAAAATCACGTCTAATCGAAATGTTTTGTATAGTATTTTTAAGACGATTCACAACAATCCAAATAGCATTGTTTCCAATGGATGTATTTAGAAGTCCAGTGACATTTTCCATATGGATTTTATCCCATTTCCATGGTGGTATAGTTACTGGTTGAATCTCCCCCTTAGACTTCTACCACTTATCAACAACATGCTAATATACTAGTCTTTTTAACGTATATTCATAAATTTCCTTCTTCATGTTTTCCCACCAATAATGATCTCGGATTTCCCGATACATCTTTGTGTTTCCAAGGTGGATGGAGAAATTTGAATAGTGTGAATTATCCAAAAGTTCATTCTTTAATGCTATATTTGATGAAACATATTTTCTTGATACAAATCTCTCAATTACATCTTTATTAACATCTAACTCCAGTTATTTCCTATTTTTAATAGTTTCTACATTATTTTTAATTTTCACATCATATTTTTGGGCATCCATTAAACTTTCCAAAAAGACGGTTGAGCAATCCTTGTAGAATGGATTGATGATGTTCCCTTCTTTTTGATTCCCATGTCCATCTTCATCAAATCTAAGAAGATTGGATCCTTTTTTAACTCTTATCCATGAATGAATTTATGGGTCATTTTGTAACATCCCAGTAAAATAAAGAATAAAACATTTTCTTATTTAATAATATTTATGAATTAAATATTGATTTTAATTCAAAAGGGTTTCTATGTTCGATAGTGTACCTGATACGCAACAAAGAGTATCTTCGAAATCTTACGTTGCACAATAGTAATAAAATAATATTTTTTTAATGGTAATTAACATGTAGTCGTTGTATTGGCGGGAATGAATATAAATAACCAAAATATGGTTATATATGTTTATTCAATGTTTTTACATTTATCCAATAAAGGATAAAGGCGTAAAATACGAAAAGAATTCAATTTTAGGCATATATACTCTAATATTCACTAAAGGTCCACTTATCGCCTTTTGATGGATAACCATCATTAAATATAGTTTTGGTCACTCATATAAATTATATTGGACCAAATAAAATTCTTCTTTAGAATCAGGACATCAAAATTTACTTTGTGTAAATTTTTGGTATTTTTCCGATAAAGTTCATTTTTTAATGAATAGTGAAAAATATTGTATTCTCGTTCAAAACCACTTTTTAATCTAATTTATTTATATGATTAGATTATATTTTGAAATGGTTTTAAATTTAAATTAGAATATGTTTTTACCATTTAATCCAGTGGTGGTCATTTGAAATAATTTCACTTTAATATTGGACTTAAACTAGTGTTAATTTTTGATAATTATTGTTTCATAAAAACACGCTATTTGCTCTGAAAGCGGTAATTAATTATTAAATTTATTAATGTAACATATATGTTATGAATTTTGTAAAATAGACATCATTTTTTAATTCAGAAAATCAAATATAGCTTACGGTGAATTTTTGTTATTTTTCTGAAAAACTTCAATTTTTGATGAATAGTGAAACCACTAAGTTGTACTTAAAAAACTAATTTTTTGTTTAAATGAAATTTTACAATCAATGTCTTCTGAATTTCAAAAATAAAACATACATCGTTTTATTTAGGAAGTAAAATTTGGTTCAATGGTATTAAAATATTTTTTGGTGAATAGTATTTATACGTTTTTAATCATGATTAGAGGTAATTAGTGTAGTTTAAGGTAAAAATAATGTTTTAATAATATTAAATGACCTAGACACATGTCCTACCCTTATTTTATGTTTCATGGCAGACCTATAAAATCTATGGGTCGACGTGGGGACCCCATGGAGCCACTTTGGTAGGAAAATGACATTAATAACTTTTTATTTAAAGATAAAATAAAAATGTAAAAAACATGAGTTGTTTTACTAAAACAATTTTTAAATGAGGTTATACAAGTCATATGATTGACTATTAATATTAATTAGAAATAAAAAACTATTTCCTACATCATGATTGTTTTTTTATAATTTTTAGACATTAAATAAATGAAATTATTTATGACACCACGATGATGCAGCGATTACCTCATTATTTAACGATTTAAATTAAATGAAAAGATAATATAAAATATAAGACCTAAACATGTCAACAATCTATTGGATGTGTGTATTTAGAACTCTTATCACCTTATCCTTTAAATATATAAATTTGGGACGTTTAAAATCCAAAATTCATTTTATAATAATGTAACCTTTTATAACTTTCCAAGAGTTCCCCTCCTCTCCTCTTATAAAAGGCCCCCAACTCTACCACCTTACCCACACCACTCAAGCCTTTGGCTCGGCCAAAACCTGCACATTTTGTCTCTCCACATCCCTCTATTACTCCTATAAGCCTCACTTTGGGCAGATGTCTTCTCAAGGAATCCTTTGAGCTCAAATCAAAAAGAGTTACCCGTTTTAAAGGTAGTGTTTTTCTTGTGTTCTTATGTTTTATTTTTCTTCTCCAACCCCCTAAACTCTTTTTATTACTTTCTTTTGTAACAACACCAGTATCTTAAATATACTAGGATGTTTTTTTGTGATGGATTTGAGATACACTTATACACACCTATATATAATGGTTAAAGAACATGTTGTTTCTGTGGATGGCGAATTTCTACCTCACGAAACGATGATTGTTCAACAATCATATAAGACCTTAAAAGGTGGCCATTAAGATGTCACTATATTTATATTTGATATATAATTTGTTTATGTTTTACTTGAGCTTCTTTATTTTTCATTTATGGAATAACTTTATGGTTTCCATTATGGGAAAACGTGATATCTTCATTTTAGGAAGTGCGGACCACCGCCCCCTCAAAGTGATTTGATTTGTTAATACCATATGTGGTACGTATAAAGGATAAATTTAATGATATTATATATGATATTATACTGTAATTATGATATACCTTTATATAATTATGATTTTTACTCCATTAAGTAAGAAATAGAAATGAAAGTAGCGTTCATGCGTACGTACGGCTTACCATCTCCATGAACGGTGCATTTCATTTCTTACCTCTAAATGATTATGTAATATTATAAATGCATGTATATACTGGATATACATGATATAATGTTATCTAAATGATGAATATAATTCTTGATATAATGGATATTTTACCACATGAACAAATTGTAATTATAAAGAGTTTATTTTTGACTCAAGTACTCATGATCGACAAAATGACCATTATTGACTTAAATAATTACATAGTGTTCATAACATGGTAATAAATGATATAAAATGAATAATTAACTTGAAAAAGGTTCTCAAGCATTTATAAATTATCTCAAGTTTATTATTTAGGACATTAAATAACGATTGAGTCAAGTCGGACCTAAGGTGTGGGACTTCGTCTCAATATCCTTTCATTGAGGCATATTATGTTTTATACACAACTTTCTTTTATATGGTGTATAAAACCCTTTGAATTTTATTTTTATCCTAAAGGAATATTTTTTATACAAAGCGATTTACTAAATTAAAAAAGGGAATGTTTTTGTCGTACGTATGCGGCGACAACGGCTTCTCCGCCGCCGTGACCATTATTTGAGTTTCGGCTTCCTCTATAAGCCATAACTTTTTTTTAAAAGAAAAATAAATACCATGTTTTACTTATTCTTTTATTTTGGTATTGAAAATGGTTTTCATAATGTTTTTATTATATCAATGGGTTGTATTTTTATATTGTTATTGAAATGTGGAAATGTTATGTTTCCTTTATGTATGATTTTTGCGATATGATTATGTTATGGTTCTTGGGAATTATTATGAAGATGGGTGGTTACGTGATAATCTAAGGGTGGGTGAGCCCGATATAGCTCTCTAATGCATTGGGTAATGTCAAGGAGTTAAACGTTAAGTTTTATCCAAAGAGATTTAGGGAATATACTGTGATGGGTATTCCAAACATAACCAAGAGGGTTACTCCCTACATAAGAATATTATGAATGCCTCAAGTTACATTTATGCCTTATGATTTCTATGATTTATTCATGATTTGATGAGGTATATTAAAGTGGTTATGTTTTATGAATAAAGTATGATTTCATACATGGACTAATGTTTTCATTTCATACTTTTATATCCCTTACTGAGCTTTTTTATGCTCATCCCATGTTTTTGAAATGTTTTTCACATATCAAGGGAAAGGTACATGATGTGACGATAGTGTCAAGGAAGTGTCAATAAAGAATCCATGTTTTATTTTAAATATGTTTCTATTGATGGGAAAAATGAGTATTATCTTTAATGTAACCACTTTGTTTAAATGTGGAATGTAATGCATGTTTTATGATCTAATTCTTTAAAACTCTAAACCTGAAAAGATCCTCAACGTGTATTATTGAAATAACCCAAGATTAAGTAATCTTTAAGGCTGGGGCCTTATAGATGGTATCAGAGGTCGGTTTAGATAACTTTAGGAGTTAGAATTATATTAAATGATTATCTGAATGTTTTTTTGGTCAAATTAAAATGATATAGCATTTGAAGATTACCATGTTGCTTCATCTAAGACATATTTGTTCAGAATGGTTTTCCACAGAGGAAATAAGGAAGCAGTGCTAGGAAGGCATACAGAAGGAAATAAAATTCCGAATCAGCATCCTGAGATGGACGGAATTGGAACTGAACAGTTTGTTACAGTAATGGCGCAGTTCACTCAAGCGATAAATGGTGGTGGTATCCATGCACGAGATCAGCCAGATCAACCGTAGAGGAACATGTCAGTGGCGGAACATTTCATGAGGCAACATCCCCCATAATTCAGAGGATCATCTTACCCTGTGCTAGCTAAAGGGTGGATTAAAGCACTGGAGAAGATTTTCGATGTCAGGGGGTGTTCAGACAATGAAAAGGTTAGTCTTTCTATTCACCATTTGGAGGGTGAAGCAGATTAGTGGTGGTCGATGGTTAAAAATATCAGGGACGCTGATGAGATTGATGCTCTCGACTGGGATGAATTCAAAGGTATGTTTCTTGAGAAGTATTTTCCTAAGGTTGTTCGACTTAGGATGGAAAAAAAATTCTTGGAATTGAGCCAATATGAAGCCTCAGCGGCTGCCTATGAAGAAAGGTTCACTTGATTAGCAATGTATGCTCCAAATTTTATCCAAGACCTTGATAGTAAAATCAATCATTTTTACTCGGGATTAATTACAAAATATCAATGGGCTATAGCTTCTCATGAGTTCAAGAGTTATGATAATATGGTTTGATGTGATGAGAAAGTGGAAATGGAATTTTCTGATGGTCAAGTGTTCTATAACAACTAGCAGAAGAAGAGACTGAGGTGGCAGGATAAAGGAACGAATTTTTCAAAAAGGTCTGACTGTAAGAAAACTAAATTTCTAGTTTGTGATAAATGTGGTAAAAGGAATGGTAGGGAATGTCTTCTAAATTATAGAAAGTGCAATCGATGTGGTAATATGGGACATAAGGCTCGTTATTGCACTGAAAAACATCAAGGTGATGGTAAGTCTAAATTTGATTTACAGTTAGTGAAATGTTTTAAGTGAAATGAGATGGGTCAATATGAAAATGAGTGTCCGAAAAAGAGCTTCAGTGATGTGAATCAGTTAGACTACAAGCAGAAAGGGGTGGTGAAATCCTTTTCAACTACTTTAGCAAATGTCGGGCCATCAAATGATGTTGTATCAGGTACTTTGTCTATTTTTTCAGATTATGCCAGTGTGTTGTTTGATTCGGGGTCTACACATTCTTTCATCCTTGAAAAATTTTCTAGTAAAATGGGAATACCATCTCAAGAAATGACTCTTGAACTTGTGGTAAAAACACCTGGGGGAAATGTTGAGGAAAAAATAATTTATAATAATCTTCATATCCTTATCCGTGGACAGAACCTACTTAAAAACCTTATTGTTTTATCTCAAGTAGAGTTTGATGATATCCTGGGTATGAATTGGATCTATTTTTACGATGCTAAGATTGATTATAGAGCTAAAGAAGTTTCTTTTCAGAAAGACTTTCAGTTTGTGTACAGGAATGAACCCTTACTGTTGATAACATATCAAGAGGCTGAGAATCTTGTAAAAGATGGAAATTAATGTTACCTTGCACATATTGTTGAAAACAAGGAAACTATTCAGATTAATTATGTGCCAGTAGTAAATGAGTGTCCTGATGTTTTTCCTGATGAGTTTCCTTGAATAATACCAGACCGGGAAGTTGAATTTACTAATGAATTAGTTCCTGATGCAAAGCCAATTTCAAAAAACCCTTATCGAATGGCTCAAATTGAACTTTTACAGTTGAAGGAGAAATTGCACGATTTATTAGAGAAAGGTTTCATTCGACCTAGCACATCACCATGGGGTGCTCCAGTTTTATTTAAAAGATGTTTCTATGAGACTTTGCATTGATTATAGAGCCTTGAATAATATCACTGTTAAGAACAAGTATCCTTTGCCTCATATCGATGATTTGTTTTATTAGCTCTAGGGAGCTCAGTATTTTTTGAAGATTGACATGAGGTCGGGGAACCATCACTTGAAATTAAAAGAAGCATACATACCTAAGACTGCGTTCCATACTAGATATGGCCATTATGAATTTTTAGTAATGCCTTTTGAGCTAACCAATGCACCTGCTGTATTTCTGGACCTTATGAATAGAATTTTCCATGAGTTCTTGGATAAGTTTTTGGTTGCTTTCATTGATGACATTTTGGTGTTTTCTAAAAGATAAGAGGAGCATGAATGACATTTAAGGGTTATTCTGCACACCATAAAATAAAAAAAATGTTTGGGAAATTAAAAAAGTCTGAGTTTTGGTTGCAACAAATTTCTTTCCTTGGTCATACTGTTTCTAAAGATGGAATAACTGTGGATCCTGCAAAAACAAAAGTTGTTGAAGAATGGCCAAGACCCAAAAATGTAACCGAGATCCATAGTTTTCCTGGTTTGGCAGGTTACTACTGAAGGTTTGTTGAGAATTTTTCACGGTTATCTAGTACAATGACAAAGATAACTCGGAAGGGTGTTAAGTTTATTTGGACAAAATAATGTGATGATTGTTTTCAGGAACTGAAAAAGAGATTGGTTAATGCTCCAGTTTTGTCACTACCTTCCAGGAATGGTGAGTTTGATATCTATAGTGATGCTTCATTTAAAGGAATTGGTTGCATCCTAATGAATAATGATCAGGTAATTGCTTATTCATTACGACAGTTGAAAACTCATGAGGTAAATTACCCTACACATGACTTTGAATTAGTTTCCATTGTTTTTGCTCTAAAAATTTGGAGGCATCATTTGTATGAATAAAAGTGTGAAATATATACTGATCACAAAAGTTTAAAGTATATATTCACTCAGAAAGAATTGAACATGAGACAGAGGATATGGGTGGAATTAATCAAGGATTATGATTGTACAATTCATTACCATCCAGGAAAATCAAATAAAGTGGTTGATGCTTTGTGTCAAAAAAGTAATGCTTCATTAATAATATTGTGTTTGGAATGTGATCATTTGATTAAGGATTTGATGGACTTTTGCATAAAAGTTGTTGGTGAACGATGTCCATCTGTTTTGTTTCAGGTATCAGTGAAATATTCTCTATCAGACAGAAACAAGAAAGCACCGAAGCAAGATAGTGATTTGCAGAAAAAGGTAGAGCTGGTTCAGAAGGGTATGTTTCCTGAATTAAACAATGATAATGATTTTTTTTTGAGATTAAGGAAGATAATGTGTGTGCTTTGTGATTCACATTTGAAGAAAGATTTGTTATGCGACGCTCATAGTTTTCTGTTTTCAGTTCAACCATGCAGTACTAAGATGTATAGAGTTCTTCTAGAGTATTACTGGTGGGACAGAATGAAAATGGATATTTCTGATTTTACTGTGAAGTGTTTGACATGTCAACAGGTTAAAGCAGAGCGGCAGTTACCGAAAGGGATGATTTATCCTTTACCAGTGATAGAGTGGAAATTGGAAAATATATCAATGGACTTAGTTGTTGGATTGCCGAAGACACCTCGAGGTAATAATGCAATATGGGTTATTGTTGATCACTTGACTAAATCTGCTCATTTCCTTGCTATAGGAGATACTTTTTTTCTAGATCATCTTTCCCGTTTGTATCTTAAAGAGATAGTCAGGTTACATGGAGATCCTCTCTCCATTGTATCTGACCGTGATCCCAGGTTTACTTCTATCTTTTGGAAGGGCCTTCAGAAGTCTCTAGGTACTAAATTAAATTTTAGTATAGCTTTTCATCCTCAATCAGATGGGCAGTCAGAACGAACAATTCAGACATTGAAGGATATGCTGCGTGTTTTTTTGATTGATTATCAGGGAAGTTTGGACCAAAATCTTTCTTTGGTTTAGTTTTCTTATAATAACAGTTTTCATTCTAGTATATAGATGGAACCATTTGAGGCATTAAATGGAAAGCGGTGTCGAACTCCAGCTTTTTGGGATGAAGTGGGTGAGAGGAAGTTAATGGGAGCAGAAATTGGTGGAAGAGATGGTAGAAAAAGTTCAGTTGATTCAGAAACACATGAGAATAGCACAAAGCAAGCAGAAGAGTTATGCGGAAAACCGGAGGAAGGATCTATCTTTCGAGGTAGGTGGTCATGTTTTTCTCAAAGTTTCACCATGGAAAAGTGTGATGAGATTCGGTAAGAAAGGAATGTGGTTTCCAAGGTTCATTGGACCATATGAAATTCTAGAGAGAGTTGGATCAGTTGCTTACCAAGTGGATTTACCTCCGATTTTATCGCAGGTACACAATGTTTTTCATTTTTTGATATTGAGAAAGTATATGCCAAATCCATCTCATGTATTGAGCCTAGAGGTAGTTCAGTTGGAGGAGAATCTCTCTTATGAAGAAGAACCAATCCATATTATTGACCATAGAGAGCAAGTGTTGCAGAATAAGGTAATTCACCAGGTAAAGGTTTTATGGAAAAACCATATGGTTAAAGAGACGACATGGTAATCTGAATGTTCTATGAGGGATAAATACCCCCACTTATTTTGAGAAGTGAATAAAATTGTGAGGACGCAATTCCCAAAAGGGGGGAAGGATGTAACCTCCCAGGTAAATAAAGAATAAAACATTTTCATATTTATTAATATTTATGAATTAAATATTGATTTTACTTTAAAGGGGTTTCTATGTTCGATAGCGTACCCGATACGCAACGAAGAGTTTATTTGAAATCTTACGTTGTACGCTAGTAATAAAATAATATTATTTTAAATGGTAGTTAACACGTAGCCGTTGTATTGGCGGGAATGAATATAAATAACTAAAATATGTTTATATATGATTGTTAAATGTTTTTACATTTATCAAATAAAGGATAAAGGCTTAAAATATGAAAAGAATTCAATTTTAGGCTTATATACTCCAATATTCAGTAAAGGTCCACTTATCACCTTTTGATAGAGAACCGTCATTAAATATAGTTTCGGTCACTCTTATACATTCTATTGGACAAAATAAAATTCTTCTTTAGAATTGGGACATCAAAATTTACTTTCTGTAATTTTTTGGTATTTTTCCGATAACGTTCATTTTTTAATGAATTGTGAAAAATGTTGTATTCTAATTCAAAACCTCCTTTTAATCTAATTTATTTATATGGTTAGATTATCTTTTGAATTTTTTTTAAAGTGAAATTAGAATATATTTTTATCATTTAATCCAATGGTGGTCATTGGAATTAATTTCACTTTGAAATTGGACTTAAACTAGTGTCAATCTTTTGATACTTATTATTTCATAAAAACACGCGATTTTCTTTGACAACGGGAATTAATTATTAAATTAATTAATGTAAAATATATGTTATGAATTTTGTAAAATAGACATCATTTTTGAATTCGGAATATCAAAAATAGCTTAGGGTGAATTTTTGGTATTTTTCGAAAAAACTTCAATTTTTGATGAATCGTGAAACCACTATGTGGTACTTAATAAACTAATTTTTCGTTTAAATTAAAATTTTCCACATCTATGTTTTGAATTTCAAAAATTCGACATACATGGTTGTCATTAGAAAGTAATATGTGTTTCAATGGGATTGAAATTATTATTTTTTGGTGAATAGTAAATTTTAAGTTTTTAATCACGATTAGAGGTAATTAGTGTAGTTTAAGGTAAAAAAATGTTTTAATAATATTAAATGACCTAAAAACATGTCCTACCTTTATTAGATGTGTCATGGCTGACCAAGACAATCCATGGATCGACTTGGGGACCCCATGGAGCCACTTTGGTAGGAAAATGACATTAATAACTGTTTATTTAATGTTAAAATAAAAATGTCACAAACATGAGTTGTTTTACTAAAAAAATTAAATGGGTTATACAATTCATATATTTGACTATAAATTTTAATTAGAAATCTAAAAATATCTCTTACATCATTATATTTGTTTTATAATTTTTAGACATTAAATAAATTAAATTATTTATGACACCATGATGATGCAGCGATTACCTCATTATTTAACGATTTTAATAAAAAGAAACGATAATGTAAAATCTAAGACCTAAATATGTCAAAAATCTATTGAATTATTGGATTTAGAACCCTTATCACCTTATCCTCGAAATATATAACTTTGGGACCTTTAAAATCTGATAAGCATTTTATTATAAAGAAACCTTTTATAACTTTCCAAGAGGGCCCCTCCTCTCCTCTTATAAAAGGCCCCCACCTATACCACATTAACCACACCTCTCAAGACATTGGCTTGGCCAAACCCAGCCCATTTTGTCTCTAAAAATCCCTATCTTACTCCTAGAAGCCTCACCTTGGGAAGAAGTCTTCCCAAGGAAGCCTTTGAGCTCAAATCAAAAATATTTACCCGTTTTAAAGGTAGTGTTTTCTCTTGTGTTCTTATGTTTTATTTTGCTTCTCTAACCCCCTAAACTCTTTTTATTCCATTATTTTGTAACAAAACTAGGGTCTCCAATATACTAGGATGTTGTTACATGATGGATTCAAGCTACACTTACACACAACTACATCTAATGGTTAAAGAACATACTCTTTCTGTGGATGGTGAATTTCTACCTCACAAAACGATGATTGTTCAACAATCATATAACACCTTAAAAGGTGTCCATTAAGATGTCTATATATTTATATTTGATATATAATATTTTTATGTTTTACTTAAGCTTCTGTATTTTTCATTTATGGCATACCATTATGGTTTCCATTATGGGTAAACGCGATATCTTTATTTTAAGAAGTGCAGACCACCTGCCCCTCAAAGTGATTTGATTCGTTAATACCATATGCGGTACGTATAAAGGACAAATTTAATGATTTCATATATTATATTATACTATAATTTTGATATATCTTTATATCATTATGATTTCACTCCATTAAGTATGAAATAGAAATGAAAGTAGCGTTTATGCGTACGTACAGCTTACCATCTCCATGAGCGGTGCATTTCATTTCTTACCACTAAATGATTATGTAATATTATAAATGCATATATATACTGGATATATATGATATATATGATATCTACATCATGAATATAATTATTGATATAATGGATATTTTACCACATGATCAACTTGTAATTATAAAGAGTTTATTTTTGACTCAAGTACCAATGATCGACAAAATTACCATTATTAACTTAAATAATTACATAGTGTTCATAACATGGTAATAAGTGATATAAAAGGAATAATGAACTTGAAAAAGGGTCTTATGAAAGTAGAAATTAACTAAATTTTATTATTCAGGATGTTAAAGAACGATCGAGTCTAGTTGGACCCGAGGAATGGGACTTCATATCAATCTCCTTTCATTGAGGCATATTATGTTTTATACACAACTTTCTTTTATACGGTGTATAAACCCCTTTTAATTTTATGTTTATCCGAAAGGAATATTTTTTATACAAAGCGTTTTACTAAAAGACAAAAGGGAATGTTTTTGTCGTACGTATGCGGCGACAACAACATCTCCGCCACCATGACCATTATTTGAGTTTTGGTTTCCTCTATAAGCCATACCTTTTTTTAAAAGAAAAATAAATACCTTGTTTTACTTTTCTTTTATTTTGGTATTGAAAATGGTTTTCATAATGTTTTTATTATATCAATGCGTTGTATTGATATCTTGTGTTTGAAATGTGGAAATGTTATGTTTCCTTTATGTATGTTTTATGTGATAAAATTATGTTATGGTTCTTGGGAATTATTATGAAGATAGGTGGTTCCGTGATAAACTAAAGGCGGGTGAGCCCGATATATCTCTCCAATGCATTTTGTAACACGAAGGAGTTAAACGTTAAGGTTTCTCCGAAGTGATTTAGGGAATATACTGTGATGGTAATTCCAAACGCAACCAAGTGGGTTACTCCCTACGTAAGAATATCATGAATGCCCCAAGTTACCTTTTTGTCTTATGATTTCAATGATTTATTCATGATATGATGAGGTATGTTAAAGTGTTTATGTTTCTTGAGTAAAGTAGGATTTCATACATGGACTAATGTTTTCATTTCATACTTTTATATCCCTTATTAAGCTTTTTATGCTAATTCCACATTTTTGAAATGTTTTTCACAGGTCAAGGGAAAGGAAAATGATGTGATGATAGTGTCAAGGAAGTGTCAATAAAGAATCCATGTATTATTTTATATATGTTTCCGTTGATGGGAAAATTTAGTACTATCTTTTATGTATCCACTTTGTTTAAATGCGGAATGTAATGCATGTTTTATGATCTAATTCACTAAAACTCTAAACCTGAAAAGATCCTCAACATGTATTCTTGAAATAACTCAAGATTAAGTAATGTTTAAGGCTGGGGCCTTATACCTTTCTACATAGAGAATGTATCACCTTCTTTTCATTCCAAATGTGGTATAAATTGAGAATTCATAATCCATGATGAGATCCAATATTCTTCATGGGTGAATTTTCATCTATTTCTTTGGGAATATATATTTTACACTTTTGTGATCCATTAAAATTTCAATATTCTCACCAAATAGATTATGCTGCAATATTTTCAATGAAAGGATCAGAGCGACCAACTCCAGATCATGCGTGGGATTGTTTTTTGACATCAATTTTCAATTTCCATGAGTCATAGGTGATTACTTTGTCATTATACATTAATACACTACCCATTCCCTTTTTTGAAGCATCATTAAAAATTATGAAAAGCTCCCCACTTGTGAGTAGTGGGAGAACAAGGGAAGTGATAAACCTTTTCATCAAATCCATGACACATTCTTCACATTCTTCCTTCTAATCAAACATGACTCCCATCATAGTTCACTTGCAATATGGTTTGAAAATAACGAGAAATATATCACAAACTCGCGATAATATCCAGCTGACCATAGGAAGCAATGAATGTGTTTCACAGATGATAGCCTCAGCTATCCCTCATTTCATTGGAAATATCCACATAATCCCATTTCATTTGATGAAATTCCCAAAAAATGATACTTCCTTAAACTATAACTCACACTTTTTGTACTTTGTATATAGCTCCTTTCACAAGGTCTCTAGTAAAGTTCTAAGATTCTCCTCATTATCATCCTTGGTTTTAGATTTTATTATAATATCATCATTAAATACGACTATAAATTTTTCGATGTAATATCTAAAGGCTCTATTCATCATTTCCAAGAATATTTATGGAGTATTAGTGAGTACAAAATTAATTACAATGATTTCCTAGTTCACTAACCCTGTATAAAAAATGTCAGGGTGATATCCTCCTTCATCACCTGTACTTAGAAATATCCTAAACATAGATCAACATGGAGAAGTATTTTGTTCCACATAGCTGATCAAATAAGTCATCAATTCATGGTAAAGGATAGTTTTTCTATATCGTGATTTTGTTGAGCTCACGATAATCAATGCAAATGCACCTTGACCCATCCTTTTTATTAATGAAAAGGACTAGTGCACTCCATGGGGATGCATTTGGGTGTATATACCCTTTATCCGGATTCACATATAGTTGGTTCAGTAACTCCTCAATATCCACAACATCCATTCTATATGGGGTATTAGATATTAGAAACTCCCCTTGTATATGATCAATCTGGAAATCAACATCTATTCTTGGATGACATCCAAGGAATTATTTGGGAAACACATCATCTAATTCCCCTAAAATAATCATGATTTCAGGGATTGCTCCTTCATTAGACACAACAATCTGATAAAGATATGTGTTCTCATTGGGAAGTATTATTCATGCTTTAGATGAAAATACTAAAGAAGATTCATCCTCATCCTTGAACATGGACAAAAATTGGGGTCGATTCACCATATGGAGAGTGATTTCCCTCTCACATTAATTTATGTTGGTCATATATATTGAAATCCAATCCATGCAATTAATTGCATCAAATTATAATATATGGATTATGAAATGGTTTTCCGAGAAGTTCAATATAAAAAATGTGATAGGGTAGAAGTTATATTTATGTGATTTAATAATTTGTCCATTTTTCATTCTCACTGAAAAATCAACATCCATGATTTGTGGTGGTGTCTGGATTGTCCTTTTAAATATTCAGGATATAAAAGAATGAATATAACCAAAATCTAATTGTATGTTTGCTATTCATGAATGTATAACTAGAATATGTGTCACCACATTGTTTTTGGGATTCACTTTAGAGGTGTCAATTAAAAAATATTGGCCTTGTTGTCTTGGAGTTTGTTGGTGGCCTCTAATTACCATCATCATAGGAAACTAGTTTGCAATGTTCCCTAGTTCCATGTTGTTTTAGAAATTCACAATGCACTGGGGGTTGACCAAATCATTCCTTTCATCTAAAACACTAGTGGGTTTCTTCCATCATCAATCATTAGTCAAGTTCCCTTCATTCTTCACCTATTCATTTCCTCACCCCCTTTATACAATTTTGAGGGTGCTTCTTCCAGTATATATTGTATGTTGGATGCTTTAATTTCTTAACATATCTGGTTTTGTCCATCTGTTCGCTTCAATTAAAGTCGACATTATGATTTTTCTCCACATTATACTCTTGAAATTTTCTAATCTCATTATCTATTTTGAGGGAACATCATAAAATCTTTTCATAACATTCAAATTTGTTGATCTCCAGGTCTTTTCACATACTGGCTATTTCCACCAATGCAGTGGTCAACCATTCATTTGAGCGTAATGACAAAGAAGGAGGCATATCGTGCATGCCTTTTGATGTTTTCATCTACTGCTATGATGGATTTGCCATTTTATTTTCCTTAGGGCAAGGAATTCCCCTTCCAAATAAATTTAGAGGGTGTGAGGGAAATATTTATCGATTTTTTTTCTAGAAATCCTTCCACTCCAACGCCTCGATCTACTCTACAGGAATCATACGTTTTATAAATCTCCACCATTAATCAGATTTTCCCTCCATATGATAAGCATCTAAAAATACATTATCTTATTGAGGACATTTAATTATGGATTTTATCTTCTCAATGGATTTGATCCAATGTTCTACTGTTGATGGATCATGCGATACATTGATAGTAGGAGTCCTTTGTCTCATTAAAATATCAATTGTGACATGTTCATTGTTGGGGGGGGTGGGTGGAAGTTCCACTTGACCAATGGTTTTATTCAAAACATTATTCAATTGAGTGAGTATCATTTGAACGTTTACAATTCCCATTCTTATCAGATTGGGCAACTCACTAGAATAGTAATCACCTTGATATTCGCATAAATTATTAGCTCAAGTCCTCTTATTACCAACTATAGGATAAAATAAAAGAAAAATTCAGGGTATGTATTTTAATCTATTAAACACATAAAAAAATCCACTTAAAAAATTGGATAACTTATAAAATACATTTATCTCTAGAACATATGAATTTATTAGTTTAAATCTATGTTATCCATGATCCATTTCTAAACATAAATACTTATAATATTTTTTATTACTCCCTTTATAATGGTTCAAACTAATATTTTGAATTTTCCAAATAATATCCCTTAATAGTGTCAAACCTAGAGTGTATCATGGTCTATTTTCGTGCAACAGTTCTTTTTCGAGTCTTGATAAATTCAGTGTTTTAGGGTTTTACCACTAGATACATTAGTACCAGAGCCACCTCTTCTTGCTTGTATCAATAGAGTGAAGTATTTTCTTGATAATCCACTCACACTATACTCAAAAATATTTAGTGATCTTTTTCTTATACTCAGTCTTATCCATAAGGCTTTCTCTAGAGTTTTATAACCCTAATCCCGAAAACAAATAAACCAATCCTTTGATACTAACTATAACAACCCTATTACCTTTATTTAATAATTAAATAAGATTTATTACATTGTATTAAACTTAATATAAACTATATTACTAAGAGTTCTAGTGTATTTGGTAATTAATAACAATACATGAAAAATTAAATTATAAAATACAATATCTTTACTAAAATGTTCTTTTACATGAACACAATGTTCCGTTGTATTCTGCATTACATGGGATAACCAGAGGAGATAAATCAGAAAAGGGGGAGATATAAATCCCATTAACGGAGTAAAAAAGTAATAACAAGATGAATAAAATACATTTTAGGTAACAAATATGTCAATGGTGTATAATAGAACCATGAACATAAATGCATTATATGGCATGATTACCATAACATGGAAATATGGAAACAACATAAAACACTGCATCATTAAAAAAAATTAGGTAAAACCCTATCCCAGCATGGATAAAAATTTTACCAGAAGGTATCATCTAAAACCCTATCTAAAAAATAAGTTTAATGACACTAATTATTACCCAATATATTGGAGCGCTAACCAAGAACACCATTCAAATTCATTTAGATCTCATGCTTAGGTGTGTCCCATAGATCATAAAACATGGATTCATGTTACATAATTATTTTTTTACATGATTAACTAAAGTGGAATACATATATTTAAGTACCATTCAATATGTATATGTGCATAATGGGGAATGATATTGATAGATAAATGGATATTGTATTCACTACACAATGATATTGGCTAGGAAAATCACCGTTGAATTTCAACACCATAACGACTTTATATAGAGATTCAAAAATTAGGTGGATGATAGAGAAAGGGGTATCTCATCATTTAAAAATTAAATAGACAGTAATGGAATCATTGGAAATAATATCCCAACATATTAAATAGAAATTATATGCATAATATAAAATAAAAATTAAGAAGGAAATACGAAGAGAGAAATCCATTACGAGATTTCAACATATTAATGGGTGTCCACTGAATGAATTAATGAGAGAAACAGGGGTATCACATCATTAAAACATAAGGAGGGAAGAATGGATAGGTTAAAATCATACCCAACATTTGTAATTGAAAATAAATGGGTAGAACAACATAACAGAACTTGAACAAAACTTAAAAAGGGATGGAGTCCCCCACATAGATGTCTGATCCCTAATGCTTGGGATCATTTACGAAATGATTATTGGGAGCTTCAGGTTCCTTGGGGGTTATATAGAGTGTAGGAATATTTAGGGATGTGATAAAAAGATTTTTAGTGATGAGAATTGGGATATTAGGTGGGTTTATATAGGTAATGGGAGGGGGAATTCTTTTATATTTTATAATCTTAGGTTTTGAAATCTATATAGTTAAGTATTCAAAACAACAAAAAATATAGTGGTTTTTAACCACTGTTTTTTAATAATTGGATTTGAAAAAATTACATTAGAAGTTTAATGGAAGAACATATTAAATTTTAATCCATGCTTATATGGAGGTGAGTTAGATTATTAAAGAAATGCATTTAAAATCAAAATATATATTAATCATTTTGCGGGATTCACGAAAGCTTTATAAAATAAGAAAAAAATATCTAAATCACATTATTTTAATGGGAATACATATATTGGGCTTATAATTCCTATTATTTTATTTATTACATCATTTGGGGTCATTATGATGTGTTAAAACACATATTTTATTTATATGATATTTAATTTTTTCCAAAAAATTCGACCTTCCAATAAAATTATTATAAATTCAGCTTTGGATAATATGGATCTTATGATTCCAAAAATAAAATTCATTTTATCTAAATACTATTCTAAATATTGGAATTTTACCTTTTAAAATGAAAATCGATATTTTTTAAAAATTCAATTCTTTTGACAAAAATAGTTTTCAAACCTTAATAAAAATTAAATTTGACTTCATAAAAACTTTATACTCTTTAATTGTTCATAAAATTAATTTTATAATAATATTTTTCAAAAAATTAATTATTTCAAAAATTCATTAATTCATAATATAAATACATTAAAAATATTGTTTCGATTTTATCGAAAAAATATTACTCTTCTCAAACTGATTAAAAGTTCATTTATAAGTAAAGAAATGATATAATCAAAATTTATATGATTTATTTTTACAATATTAATAAATAAAACAATAGTTTAATATAATAATGTATATATTTCTCAAAATTATACTTTTTACCGAAAAAAATAAATTTATCAAATTTATCATACTTTTAAGAAAGACTATTCTCATAAATGAATTGATAGCTTAGGACTTTTATTTATGAAAACTGATTACATAATAATTAACTAATTAATTATTATAAAACCCCTTATAACAACCACATAAGACCTAAGGGTAAGTTGTCTGAGGGTGACAGACTTTTGGACAACTCAAATAACATCTCCAGGGTGGTAATCTCTATTAAATTGAACTTCCCCTATCGTAAATTATATTAAATCTTAACAAGTTGGATCTTAGATTAGGCTATGTCAATATAGAATCCCAGTGAAACAACCTCCTTCAAATCACTAAAAAAATGATCTTCGTACATCCCATGTCTTCGAGATGAGGCCATCATCTCCTTTGTCTGTGTTGAATGCATTTTTTAAAACCTAATATTTATATCAGTTGTCTGATCACTCTTCAATGACAATATTTTCAATGATAACGATACCTAATGGTAATTTAAACCCAATTATAATAATAATAATAATAGTGAATATAATTTATCTATCCATATGTCATTAATAGAAAGGGAATTTTTATTCATAAATGTTTTGGTCATTACATGGATAATATAATTCAATTCAAATAAAAGTAACTGATTAGGGGATAAGATAAAAATAGGGTAATGTATATCAGTTTTGTTGAGGGAAAATTTCATGGGACAAAATAGATTGAGATGGACGAAATGGATGGGAAATTAAAAGAAAGGGGTGACATATCACTTCAATTAATATATATTATCCATTGTACCATTGAACGATATTTCACATATAATCGATAGATTTACCATAACTAATTTTTTTTTTAAAAAATATTTTTTTTGGAACAACTAGATATATAGTTCCCACCGACCATGAACATGTTGTCCCACCCATGTCCTCTTGAAATCACACTTTATGTTTTCTATCAAATTTTTGTTTATAAAATTAGTGTAGTAATCATTGTTTACTGATTAAAATGAAAAAAACATCTAAATGGAATTACATAACTTCCTTCTTCTATTAACTCGTATAAAAATTATAAAAGTTCTTTTTCATAATTTTTTTATATCAATATTTTAGAATAAAAAATTGAATCATTATAAATACACCAAAATTTATCATTCTCTAAATAAGGATCAATAAATAAAAAGATTCCATATTTTTATAAATAAAATTACAAGTTTTAATTTAATTAAAATTATTAGGAATATAATAAAATATATTGTTTAATGATTACATCCCTTGGTAATTAAATATTTACATTAATGTTTAAACTACTACTTTACATAAAATATAAATATATATCAATTAATAATTAATAAGTCAAACACTAAATCATATAACAAATTTTTCACCACAATAGTAATTTAATTCCCCCAAAACCAATAAAAGGGAACCCCTCTAAAAAATTATAAATTTAAATATTTATATAAATTATAATTCCCCATTATAATTTTCCTTCAATATTAATTTCATATGATTAATAAATCAATGAAATTATACTAAATATCATAACATTATAAAATTAAATAAAAAAATAAAACAAACATTCTAACTCAATTGAAATATATATATGGAGATATGTTGAATTGACATCACAAATATATATTCAATCATTTTAATAAAACATCATAACAATAAAATTCTAAATTAGTGTTTTCACAACACCTTAAAAACATTATAAATCTCATTACAAAAAAGTGATTCCCATATTACATCATGTGACCATGTATTTTATCAATTTTTTATATTTGGAAAATAAATTTATATTAACTGAATAGTTATAAATCTATTTTCGTACATATAAAAGAAGAAAATAAATTCTACTTGAATAAATATAAAAATAAACCAATTCTTGTATGAAATCAATAATTAGAGAACAAATCATGACTAATTATTTATATATACATGTTATATGGTCCAACTTATTAACTCTCAAATAATAATGTATTTAGGAAATTTTATTTTGGTTATTTTTTATAAAAATTTAATTAAAAACACCCCATTTAATAGTCAAAATAAATGAAATAAAAATGTATTATGTATGAAGATATTGATCATGCATGAATATATAAAAATGATAACATATTTTTTTACAATATTGTACTCCCTATTCTTCAGCATTCAATATTTCAGACACAACTCAAAATTATCACACATTCCTATAGTGCCCATAAATTACACCGAAACAACCCTATTAATTTTAACATAGACCTAGAATATATTGATCAAAATATTTATGAGATACATTTCATTTCAGTAATAGTATAATATTTTCTATAAATAATTCCATAGATACAAGACACCTATACTATACAATTATTTAGTGACCCAACTGAAATCCTCCATCAATCTAGTCTAAACAACCATATTCCCCAATCATCAACTTCAAATGAAAAATGTTGTTCAATTTTATATTTAATTACTTCAAATATATGGGGAATAATCATATATTAGAGTTTCTATTGTATATTACTAGATTCTGATGAAAACATTTCAAGGCATTTCCATATATAGGGAATTATAAAAGAAAATAATCCCACAGCCAGTGGATACATTTCAAACCCATATAATGATTGGTAATATATATATATATATATATATAATAACATGATGAAATAAAAATATCAGATATAATCGGAATAACTTTTCCAAAGAATAATATTGATATGTCATATAACCATAACTACTATTTTTGGACACCCATACTAAATATTTAGATAAAAACTCATTTTTATTCTAAATTAACAATGAACCCTCAATGGTGTCTTGGAAGGCATTTTTATACCATCATGTACTATCTATAATATTTTAAAACTATAGATACACCCTGATTTATAACAAATTTTTTTTACATTGAATGAGAGGATCCACTAAGAAGCTTCCATTCCCATTGATGATTATCATTGAAGTATTATCATTAAAATAATTTTTCAAATATAAATAGATAACATAAATTATTATTTCTTCTACTAAACATTTTATAATTTAAGGAATATCACGTGATCCTTTTTCACCATCAAGAAGACTAATAAAATATTTTTTAAGCAATAACTCTAACAGAACCCTAAGGATCCATACATTATTTTTCAAAATGATTAGAATCACATATTAACAAAACCTACATAATCTATATGAGGTTTGAAACTATATATAAAAAGAAATGATCAAAAATACATGAAAATTTAATTTTTTCGTCCTCTAATTGGGGGAACCCACCTACTCACACACAAACACACTCATAAACCTATTGTATGGGAGAAAATTTATTTCATATTGGTGAAATAAAAACCTACCAATTAATCATAATAAATAAAAAGTGGATAATAAAGGATAGATTTGAAATTCTGATTAAATTGTATTCATATAAATACCACATGGAGATATAATTCCCATTTAATGAGTATAATAAACAAATATGAACAATATAAGGCATACTTCATCATATAAATACTAAAAAAACCATGTAATAATAATAAAAATAATAATAATAAATGATAAATATGTGAATCTTATTTATGTAATATATAATCCATAATCTTATTTAAAAATAAATATATTTATAAAAATTGATTAAAAAATAACATTATGATGGTATTATGTGTGTGAAAATAATTTATTTTTCTAAAATATTTAATCTCAATTTACATTATTCCTCCTAAAAACCCAAATTCAATATCGAAGGACAATCCATTACACTCCATTATCACTGACACAAATCATGTAATGGAATCCAAAAAATATTTTCTATGTATCAAATTATCCCTCCTTCAAACAAAACACTGATCCTACTACTTAAAAATAGATTCCCTTAATACAATACACTTTGAATAACTATATAATAAAAAAACACATATTGAACTTCATATAACCATATATCCTGTTATATCTCAATGCTATTTTTCTCTTATATCACCCATGATAACATCAGATAGAACACATCATTTAATATTCAAAATCACATTAAAACAATATCAACAATGAAAATATAAATATGTTCACTCCCAAATTACCCTATTAGGTCAAACCATTAAAAAACTCCATTATACCATTGTACAAACAGTGATGCATTATCCCAAAAAGAATTGACCTACACCATTGAAAAAACTAGAATTAATAATTATTAATGCCCATGTGTTTCATAAAATAAAATGTTAATTTAAACCAAAGGATAAATATAAAATAAATAAATAAAATATATTTGCAAACATAAATCAATAAACCACCAATTGGTTTTAGGAAAATAGGATCTAAGAAAAAATTTCTAATGAATCATTTATTCATAGTTTGACATAATAATTATACAATGTTCAAGTGATCAAAAATTTCATGAAAAAATAATATTTTACTATAATAATAAAATGATGTTATATTACTTTAATATTTATATATTGAATATATTTTTCATTATGAACTAAAAAATGATTCATCCATTTAAAGAGATGTTATTTATCATCTATTGACTAGTAATTAGATTAATTTTTCTATTAAAAGGATTTATTTTATATGTTAAATATATTATAATTATAAGGTTTATAAAAAATTTATAATATTGGAAATATCACATTGAATCATGTATATTTTTTACATCCTAAATCATGAGATAAATAATATTAATAATCATACGTGCTCAATGTATTATATCCATAATGATTAATAGCAATCTTTCTATTTATACCATAACAAAAAATTATCTTTTTCAACAATAATTCTATCAATGAATAACTATAATGAATAATTAATAATATAATTTTTAGTTTATATGATTCACTTTAGATATAAATAATCAATATTTATTAATAATAATTTATCAAGCCATTGAACCCTTATAAATATTTAATAACTCAATTTATCATATTGTTTTATTAGAAAATACTCAATTTCTATTTTCAATGTCATTATTGTTATTTTATTATGGGTTAAAATAAAATATAGTTTCCATCATATATGAGAACCCTAATAAATTTTGGGTAATTAAGGACACATTAATTATTATTATAAGGGTTAAATTTTCAATGCTAGTCAGCATGAGATTTCACCCCATTAATTAATTAAATATTTCATAAGATTATGTAAAATTGGGTAATAAGATATTCCAAAAGCATTCAACTCTTAGAAATCACATTAAAAAATTAATCATAAATCCCCTAGATTTTACCACAAATAGAACCAATAATATCCTCAAAAATCAAATATATCCCTAAAAGAATTATCCATGAAAAATTGACCGTCATTATAATTATTCTTAATCATAAACATTAAAATTTTTATGGGGAATTACAGTTGTCAAATGTTATTTTCATTTATATAAGAGTCTATTCCACCACCGTATAGTAGAGTATCTAAATAACTCAATAGATCAAATAATTAAATCCGAGAAAATAATTGTACGATATGAAGGAGATGATAGCATGAGAAAACCCTTTCTTAATCCAAAATAATCTATGGACACTATAGATTACGATGGTCAGAAAAGAGGGTAATTATGTTTTTTGGGGTTATATTTATCTTTAATTGGATCAATTTATTTAAAAAAGATGAATATTTGATATCATTGAAGTGGTTTAGAATAGGAAATTCTTATGCTTAGTTAAATAATAATCTTGGGAACCATTGAGTACAATATTTCCATGAACTAGAAACCCATTGACCCAAAATATTCCCATTAGATTCATTTCATGATTCAGATTTAATTCAAGATAGTACACTACAACTTTTTTAAACACTATGTATGTTCTAGAAATCTACCATGTACCAAAGGGTGTATCAGACCATCTCCTCATATTCATTCCTATAAAAATTAAAAAAAAATTAATTTTTTTAGGAAAATCTCTCTCTGTCTATATACATTTTAAAAACAACATAAAACAATAAGTACTTTTTTTATGTAAACCAAAATAAAAAAATAAATGACTTGTACATTAAACAATTAATTTTAATAATTAATATAAATGTTCTCATGAAATTAAATGAATAAAATTTTAGGATTTTACCATCTATCTAGAATAATTTTCAACACCCTAATATATACATACAATTCGTTCATAAAGAAATATGAATATTTATTTATTTAAATTTTATATTATCTACTATAAATCAATCACTTGAATTCTGGCAATGTTTCTCATGAAAAACTCAATCAAATGAAACAAAATTTTCAACCCTTATCAATATAAAATCTAGACTCTTAGAATGTATATGTATACAAACAATAACCCTTATAAAACCCAAATTAAGTTTTATTATCTCATTATCATTCTATATCAAACCATAATTTTTATAAACACACACGATTTATATGTAGAAAACACACCCAATCAAACACAATCAATTAAAATGTACACATAGAGACAATAAATGTAATCATTATAAATAATTAATTATTCTTAAATTCAAATCCAAAAAAATATTTAAAATTATCATTTTTTTAATACAAAACATACCAAAAATACCACAATAGAAAAATATTTCATTGTTTTCTTCCAATGATATATAATTTTACAACTATTAGTAATATTAAAAAATAGAATTCATTATACATATACTTCACTAAAAATATGTTTTTATTATAATTTTTTTCTTAAATATAAAATAAAAGAAAATATTAATATATAACTAATAAAATTAAATATCATGAACAATATTATAATGATTCCGGGAAGTGAAGGAAGTTATTGAATTGAACCTATAGTTATTTAAGAAAACACTAAATATGTAATACTTTTTATATTAGTCTAATCCATTGAAATATAATAAATACATTAAAAGAATTACAAATGAAATATATTCCACAATCAATGTGATAATAGAAGAAATATAAAATTTGGATCATGGATGATTATTGTGATGTATTAAATACATATTCAATTGTACACTGATCAGTTAGACAAATAATTTGGTTTGTGTAATAATTTTTTTTTAATCTAAATTAATTGATATATATAAAATATTTTAATAATATGGATTAGTTTTAGAGTGTAAATAGATGTATAAAAAGTCATATTTTTCATAACAAAATCTACTATAAAAAGTTCATCATGAGAAAGTGTATACCCTGGTATAGTTGTTGATATTTTTAATAACCAAGGAGGATCCTTATAGACTTAGAAGGCATATGGTTGGATCTAATAGAAATATTTTCTTCCCTAAATATTTTAAAAAGTTGTAAACATGATAATTTTCTCACTTATTTATGACATGAATCTTCTAGATTTTATTTTCCAAAGGGGCGATTAGAAGTTGATTCTCCATACTTTAAATCATCATTTTCCACTTTTTTGTAAGAGACTTTAGTAGTTTCATAGGTGATTTATATATTAAAATGGTTGATTCCATCCCTCATATACATTAGTCCCCTTATATATATTCCCCTAATTACATTATGGGAGACTATGTAGATTGTATGATGATTTTGTTGATTCATGGTAAAATTATGAAACTTTATAATGGTTTTATTTGGGGGTGGAATAAGGAGGACTCATAATAATGGATTATATATATCATACATGGTGGAGCATGAGTTATATTTTCATATGATTATTATTCTAAATACCCAAACATACCATATATAAGAATTAAATCCTGAAGATGAATATTAATTACATTACATAAATACATGAATGAGGATCATAATTGTTTAGTTCCTATAGAAAATAGGTATACAATCATCCAATTTGGTGAATGTTCTTTAATAATTACCATATTGATATTCATGTTTAATATTCTACATAGACTTTACTTAAATAAATTTTTTCACTTTTTCTCATGGTATATAAAAACAAGAAAGGGTGGGCTCATATTCTCAAGACGGGTAAAAAATTTAGATATTTATATAACATGAGCATATATATATATATAAAAATAAGAAAAGAATTTTAAAAATATACCCTATATATAAATAATCCTAAACATGAATCACAACATAATTTTTGGATTTTCTTAAGATATTAATCCTAATATGATCAAAACACACAATCCTTGAGAAAAAAAATATCACAAGATATATATCACTTTGATACACATAATCATTGAATATAATTTCCTTAGTATCAAATTATCCTTACCAACACTGTCTTAGTTGATTGATTTCACTCCCCAAACCAACATAGTAGTCCACTTCCACTCCCTATACAATCATAGTCGATAAAATCCATAACTAAACAAGGTTCATTCAATATTTCAATCTAGTTTATCACAGGGGATATCAATCATTACACAATGAATTATTTAGAGAAATAGTTCCCACATATCTTGGTTATAATTTGACTATTTTACTTAGTAATAATGTAACTACATTTATATAATGGAAATCATAAATATGAGTGACTAAGTATAATAAAATATTTATTTTATCACAACCCCTAATAATAAATGGTTTTTATAAGGATTTTATCATTACTTAAACTACGAAAAATCTGATTACAAAATAATTTTATGATTTGATCCTTATATAAGCCAAGGAAAAATATATTACTTTCATAAAAATTTTATCAGCGTATATCCTATGGATTATAAAATGATTTCATATAGATAATTTCGTCATAAATATGAACAATTCATTGAAAAAAACATAATGATTTACTTGGATTCTATCACCAAAATATAATTTGTTACCTAAAATGATGTCATCTTAGATGGAAAATGAAATCTCAAAATTATGTGGCACATTTTATGTGGAAAATATCCCCTCTTCAATAAACAAATATTTTCAATACAAATGTCATTTTATAATGAATTTTATTTGAAAATAAATTTGATAAAGTATATAGAAATATTCAATGATAATGATGTAGTGAAATTTAATTCACAGTAGTCAAATTAAAACAATGATTCGATTCTCTTTTTTAGTAAAATCCAAATGAGAATTATTTGGAAAAGTAAATTAATATTAATTTATAACAATTTTTTTAAAAGTTACTAATATTTATCAAATTATTTATTAATATATTTTTAAAATACTAAAATATTTTAATATATTTTCTGAAAACATTGTTTTGGATGAAAATGAGGTTTTCACTAAAGAGATAAATTCTGTACCTTAAAAAATGAACAATTGAGTAAATAAAGAGTGGAAGAAAATGGGAAAATATTTACTATGATTAAATAAACAGAATAAAACAATATTAATTTTTTTCTTGATATACGCATAAAAGTATTTCATCATTAGATGTAAAATTATAAACCATATAGAGTATAGATTTGATTATATCACAATAATCATATGATTTTAGTAACATTGAATTGTAATCCCCTTGAAATTATATAATTAAATGATACATATAATAACATTTAAAAAATTAAATTCTTTATATAAATTGTCAATTTAGAAGTGAAGACAACCAATTTATGTAGATTGATGTATAACATAACATTGGTCCCCATGAAGGCAATTTGAGAAAACAAATACCATACCTCTTTGGTAATATATGAACTATAAATAATAAGTTAGAGATATCATAAATATACATGTAAAATGATTTATATTTAATTATAATAATCATAAAATAAATTAATATTAATTTTATAAGAATTGAAGATGAAATAGGTTGTGAATATCGAATGTGTCTGTAGCATCCCAGGTAAATAAAGAATAATAAATTTTCATATTTATTAATATTTGAGAATTGAATATTAATTTTACTTTAAAGGGGTTTCTATGTTCGATAGTGTACCCGATGCACAACAAATAGTTTCTTTGAAATCTTACGTTGCACACTAGTAATAAAACATTATTATTTTAAATGATAGTTAACACGTAGCCATTGTATTGGAGGGAATGAATAGAAATAACTAAAATATGATTATATATGTTTGTTAAATGTTTTTACATTTATCCAATAAAGGATAAAGGCTTAAAATATGAAAATAATTCAATTTTAGGCATATATACTCTAATTTTCACTAAAGGTCCACTTATCGCCTTTTGATGGCGAACCGTCATTAAATATAGTTTTCGTCACTGTTATAAATTCAATTGGACCAAATAAAATTCTTCTTTAGAATCGGGACATCAAAATTTACATTGTGTAAATTTTTGGTATTTTTCCGATAAAGATAATTTTTTAATGAATAATGAAAAATGTTGTATTTTAATTCAAAACCACTTTTTAATCTAATTTATTTAGATGATTATATTATCTTTTTAATTGGTTTTAAAGTGAAATTAGAATATATTTTTACCATTAAATCCAATAGTGGTCATTGGAATTTATTTCACTATGAAATCGAACTTAAACTAGTGTCAATCTTTTGATACTTATTGTTTCATAAAAACACGCTATTTGCTTTGAGAGCGGGAATTAATTATTAAATTAATTAATGCAAAATATATGTTTTGAATTTTTTAAAATGGACTTCATTTTTGAGTTCGGAATATCAAATATAGCTTAGGGTGTAGTTTTGGTATTTTTCTGAAAAACATCAATTTTTTATGAATAGTGAAACCACTAAGTGGTACTTATAAAAACTGATTTTTCGTTTAAATGAAATTTTACCACTTTAGTGATTTGATTTTCAAAAATCCAACATACATGGTTTTCATTAAGAAGTAAAATGTGGTTCAATGGGATTAAAATAATTTTTCGGTGAATAGTATCTTTTAAGTTTTTAATCACGATTATAGGTAATTAGTGTAGTTTAAGGTAAAAAAAATGTTTTAATAATATGGAATGACCAAGACACATGTCCTACCCTTATTGGATATTTTATGGCTGACCAAGATAATCCATGGATCAACATGGGGACCCCAAGGAGCCACTTTGGATGGAAAATAACATTAATATCTTTTTATTTAATGTTAAAGTAAAAAATGTCACAAACATGAGTTGTTTTACTAAAACAATTTTTAAATGGGGTTATACAAGTCATATTTTTGAATATAAATATTAATTATAAATATAAAAAGTTTTCCTATATCATGGTATTTGTTTTATAATTTTTATACATTAAACAAATAAAATTATTTATGAAATTATGATGATGTAGCGATTACCTCATTATTTAATGATTTAAATAAAATGAAACGATAATTTAAAATATAAGACCTGAACTTGTCAAAAACCTATTGGATGGGTGTCTTTCGTACTCTTATCACCTTATCCTCGAATTATATCAATTTGGGACCTTTTAAATCCGAAACTCATTTTAAAATAAAGTAACATTTCTTTACTTTCCAAGAGTGCCCCTCCTCTCCTCTTATAAAAGGCCCCCACCTCTACCACCTTACCCACACATCCAAAGCCTTTGGCTCGGCCAACCCCTACCCATTTTGTCTCTCCACATCCCTCTATAACTCTTAGAAGCCTCAATTTTGGCAGAATTCTTCCCAATGTTGGCTTTGAGCTCAAATCTAAGAGAGTTACATGATTTTAAGGTAATGTCTTCACTTGTGTCCTTTTGTTTTATTTTGCTTCTCCAACCCCCTAAACTCTTTTTATTCATTTCTTTTGTAACAACTCCAGTATCTTAAATATACTAGGATGTTTTTATAAGAATATTTCGAGCTACACTTACACACACCAACATCTAATGGTTAAAGAACATACTGTTTCCGTGGATGGCGAATTTCTGTCTCACAAAACGATGATTGTTCAATATTTTTCCAACACAGTCAAAGGTGGCCATTAAAATGTCACTATAACTATATATGATATATAATATGTTTATTTCTTCCTTAAGCTTCTTTATTTTTCATTTATGGAACACTATCATGGCTTCCATTATGGGTATACGCGATATCTTCATTTTAGAAAGTGCAGATTACCGCCCCCTCAAAGTGATTTGATTCGTTAATGCCATATGTGGGACGAATAAAAGTTGTTTTTAAAGTTATTATATATGATTTATGTTACATATAAATGATTAATATAATTCTGGAATTAAAATATACATACCTCTCATTTAGTTTTAATTCCATTAATGTGACAAAGAAATGAAAGTAGCGTTCATGCCTACGTACAGCTTACCGTCTCCATGAACGATGCATTTCATTTCATACCTCTAAATGATTATGCAATATTATAAATACATGTATATTATGGATATATATGATATATATGATATCCAAATCATGAATATAATTCTAGATATAAAGAACCTTCGACCACAAGAACAACATGTAATTGTAAGAAGTTCACTTTTGACTCAAGTACCAAATATCGACAAATGACCGTTATCAACTTAAATGACTACAAAATGTTCATAACATGGTAATAAGTGATATAAAAGGAATAATGAACTTGAAAAAGGTTCTTAATCAATTATAAATTAACACATGTTTATTTTTTAGGACATTAAAGAACGATCAAGTCAAGTCGGACCCGAGGTAAGGGACTTCATCTCAATCTCCTTTCATTGAGGCATATTTTTGTTTTACACACCACATTCTTTAATACGGTGTATAAACCCCTTTTACTTTTACGTTTATTCAAAAGTAATCTTTTTATACGAAGCATTTCACTAAACTAAAAAAGGGAATGTTTTTGTCGTACGTATGCGGCGACAACGACTTCTCCGCCGCCGCGAGTATTTTTTGGTCTTTGGCTTCCTCAACAAGCCGTAATGTTTTTAAAATGAAATAAATACCATATACTCTTTTATTTATTTTGGTATTGAAAATGGTTTTCATAAAGGATTTTTTATTTCAATATATTTAAGTGATATATTGTGATCAATGTGTTGTAATGATTTTTGTCCATTTTATTTGTTTTATGTCTTATGATTTTATAATGGTACTTGGACATTTGTCGGGTGGTTACATGATAAACCATATGACGGGTGGTGTAGTGAATACTAGGATGGGTGGTTACATTATAACCTCCAATGCATTGGGTATGGAAGTCAGTCGTATGTCTATTCCATTAAGTGATATGTGTGGAAGTTGAATGTATGGTTATTCTATTTAAGTATGTTTATGTCCCAAGTTACCTTTATATGTTATGTGATCTTTATATGGGTTTTATGTTAATTTTTTGATTACAAAAGGGTAAGTAGTGATCTTTTATTCAGTGAAGAGTTTTTACAACTTCATAAAGGTGAAAATTATTACTTTGATGATGTTTACATGTTTTACTTGTTGTTTTGAAAAACTAATAGTTTTCATTCATTGTGTATCCTTTACTGAGATTTTTTTCTCACGCCAAGTTTTTTTGAAATGTTTTTCACCGGACTTAATGTGGAATAGGGTCAAAGATGGGATCAAGGGAAAGTCATGCTATCTAAAACATGGAACTAGACATGTTTCCTTTTAAGAGATTTTATTTTATGGAAACTTAGTAGAAGTTTCTACTTTGTAATCTTTTGAGATGTAATAGTTATGTCCAAATTCTATAAAACTCTAAACCGTGAAAAGATCCTCAATGTGAATTATTCATTTAATTCAATATTAAGTAAGGTTTATGGATGGGGCCTTATAGTTAGTATCAGAGGTCTGTTTATACAACTTTAGGAGTTAGAAAATTGTAAAATTTATAAATTAATTGAAATGATATAGCATTTGAAGTTTACCATGTTGCTTCTTTAACACCCCGAGCTTCCACGATACGCTTCTCATTCAATAATGCAATAGCGTGCATTGTACGCAACTTCGAGTTCTAAAACACCGCGACTAATCAAAGTAGCCGTTATGAATATTAATAACCACTTTTTAAAATTATAGAAATTTTATATTTCAAAATGGACTTCATTTTTGAATTCTTAATATCGAAATTATCCTAAGTTGAATTTTTTGTAACTTTCTGAGAACTTCCAATTTTTTAATGAATAGTGAAAATACTTAAAACAACTTTTTTAATCAAAATAATTTATTGTGATAAATTATACTATTTAGTGGTTTTAAAGTATAATTATAATATATTTTTACCATTTTATCCAATGTTGGTCATTAGAATTAATTTAACATTGAAATTGGACATAAACAATTGTCAATCTTTTGATATAAATTGTTTCTTAAAAACACGCTATTTGTTGTGACAGCGGGAATTAATTATAAAATTAATTAATGCAACTTATATGTTTGGAATTTTTTAAAATAGACATCATTTATGAATTCTGAATATCAAATATAGCTTAAGGTGAAATTTTGGTATTGTTCTGAAAAACTTCAATTTTTTATGAATAGTGAAACCACTAAGTGGTAGTAAAATAACTGATTTTTCGATTAAATGAAATATTACCACTTCTGTGATTTGATTTTAAAAAATCCGACATACATGGTTGTCATTAAGAATTAAAATGTGGTTCAATGAGATTAAAATAATTTTTTGGTGAATAGTAACTTTTAAGTTCTTAATCGCGATTAGAGGCAATTAGTGTAGTTTAAGGTAAATATAATGTTTTAATAATATGAGATGAGATTGAAACTTTTCCTACATCTATTGGATGATTCATGGCCGACCAATACAACCCATGTGTCAACTTGGGGACCCCATGGAGCCACTTTGGTTGGAAAATGACATTAATGTATATTTATTTAATGTTAAAATTAAATTGACACAAACATGAGTTGTTTTACTAAAATAGTTTTTAAGTGGGGTTACACAAGTCCAAATTTTGACTATAAATATTAATTAGAAATGTAAAAAGATTTCCTACATCATAGTATTTTTTTATAATTTTTAGACATTAAATCAAATAAAATATTTATGACATCATGATGATGCAGCGATGACCTCATTATTTAACGATTTAAAAAAATGGAAGGATAATGTAAAATCCAAAGAGTACACTTTTCAAAAACCTATTTTATGAGTATATTTCGAACCCTTATCACCTTAGCCACGAATTATATAAGTGTGAGTCCTTTAGAATCCGAAAAACATTGTGTAATAATGTAACATTTCAATCTTTCTAAAAGATCCACTCCTCTCCACTTATAAAAGGCCCCCACCTCTCCCACATCATTTACACCTTCAAGCCATTTGGCTCGGCCAACCTCTGACCAAATACTCTCCCAACTTCCCCCTATTACTCCTAGAAGCCTCACTTTTGGCAGAACTCTTCCCAAGGAAGCCTTTGGCTCAAATCAAAAAGAGTTACCCGATTTTGAGGTAATGTCTTCTCTAATGTTGTTTTGTTTTATTTTTCTTCTCCAACCCCCTAAACTATTTTTATTCATTTCTTTTGTAACAACACCAGTATACTCAATATACTAGGATTTTTTAATAACAAGGATTCGAGCTACAATTACACACACCTACATCTAATGGTTAATGAACATACGGTTTCTGTGGATGGCGAATATCTGCCTCACGAAACGATGATTGTTCAACACTCATATAACACCTCCAAAGGTGGCCATTAAGATGTCACTATTTTTATATATGATATATAATATGTTTCTGTTTTACTTATGCTTCTGTATTTCTCATTTATGGCATACTTTATGATTTCCATTATGGGTAAAACGCGATAATTTCATTTTAGGAAGTGCGGACTACCGCCCCCTCAAAGTGATTTGAATCGTTAATGCCATATGTGGGATGTATAAAGGATAGAGTAAATGGTATTATACACTATATTATACTGGAATTATATTATACATTTATTTCATTATGATTTTGTTCCATTAAACATGAAATTGAAATGAAAGTAGCGTTCATGCGTAAGTACGACTTACCATCTCCATGAACGGTGCATTTCATTTCTTACCTCTAAATGTTACGTAATAATATAAATGAATGTATATAATAGATATATAAGATATATATGCCTTCTAAATCATGAATATAATTCTGGAGATAATGGATATTCTACCACAAAAACAACTTGTAATTATAAGAAGTTTATTGTTGACTCAAGTACCAAAGATCGACAAAACAACCGTTATTAACATAAATACTTACATAATGTTCATATCATTGTAATAAGTGATATAATAAGGATAATGAAATTGAAAATGGTTCTTAATAAGGTATATATTAACTCTAGTTTATTATTCAGGAGGTTAAAGAATGGTTGATTCAAGTCAGACACGAGGTAAGGGAACTTCTTAACCCAATTTCCATTCTTTGGGTTAATCTCCTACTTTCAAATTATGTCGTGATATTATTATGGTCTATATTATATTTGTACTTAAATTATGTGTACCTATAGTTAATACACATAATATATATATTTTATTTAAAAAAATGATCTTTTTAAGGGACTTCGTCTCAATCTTCTTTCATTGAGGCATATTTGGTTTTATACACAACTTTCATTTATACGTTGTATAAACCCCTTTGACATTTACATTTATTCAAAAGGATTTCTTTTATAGTTTTTCACTTTGTGATGTAATGTAACATTTATGAATGTATCTAGTGTTTCCAATCCTACTAAACTAATTGGTCTTTCGAGACTTGATCTTTTGTGATCATGCCAATGTTACGAAGTAATGCACCGGCTCTGGGTAGCTGGGGTCGGGGTGTTACAGTTGGTATCAGAGGCAGTTTAGTACTAACCTTGGAAGCTAGATTTAGATAAACTCTGATTAGAGCACATAGCCCAAAGATAGACTTTGAGGATTAGTAAAGAAGAACATCCAAGAATTTTGTTATTATAGAGATTTTGTGAGTTTTCCGAGCAATACATCCCTGTCTGGATACGAGCAGGTAGAGGCGGCTCTGGCACAGATGTAATTAGGGGTAAAACCTGAAAACACCGCTTTGAGCTAGACTCGAACGGGAACTGGTGCACGACAACGGGCCTTGCTGCACTCTTGGTTACGACACTCCCGGGGGATATGCTTAGGATAATTCTCATTTTCATTACAAACCACTATGAAGGGTTATGAGTATATACTTCCTCAAAGAAAACATTTTTATGGATTATATCCATAAATAGTTCAATTTATGTTAAGTATCTTACAAGTATGGAATTATGTATTTTGATTCATAAACTAATATAGTTTATGCCATTGTTTAGAAATGGTGTCTAGTGGAAGGAATGGAAACCGTATCAATGAACGCACTCCGTGTAGGGATTTCCCTCCTGCTCAAGATAATTATTGTGGATCTGTAGATACAACTGGTGCTGATCAACTTATTACCATACTGGGACAACTCACTCATGTTATGAATAATAACCTTACTCGTATGGATCACCCTGATCCGCAATGTGGATAATCAATGTTAGACCGCTTCATGAGGCAACAACCACCAACCTTTAATGGGAGTACAAATCCTATAGTAGCTGAGCAATGGATAAATTCCTTAGAGAAAATATTCCATGCCTTTGGGGTATTGAAAGGGACAAAGTTGTCATGGCAGTTTACCGCCTCACTGGAGATGCCAATCAGTGGTGGTCGCTGATTCAAAACATAATGGAAGATGATGACGTATCGAATATGGAATGGAGGGAGTTCAAAGAGATTTTCTTAGAAAAATACTTTCCTCACGACCATAGAGCAGATATGGAAAGGCAATTTCTGAGTCTGAAATAAAAGGAGGATGAGAATGTCGCAAAGTATGAGGCCAACTTTACAAGGTTAGCGAGGTATGCTGCAGATTATATACGTAACCCAAGAGGTAGGATTTATCATTTCTTTGATGGGTTAAAACCATTTCTCCGTCGAGATTTAGTATCACAATCTTTCTCAACATACGAAGATATTGTCTCATGTGCTATCAAGACAGAAAAGGAATTCTCTATGTCTTATGACAAAAAAGTAAAGCAAGAGAAGAATAGAACGGTGGAACAAGAGGCAGATAAAGGGAAAAAGGGGAAATAAGGATTTTCCATTATGTGATAATTGGGGAAGAATCACCCTGGTACTTGTCTAAAAGGAATGGGAGTTTGTTATAAATGTACGGAAATGGGGAATTATGCAAATGAATGCCCTAAGCGGCAGGGAAACTTATCTCAGAAAAGGCCAAGGGATCAAGGACAATCTTATGTTGTTACTATAGTTGAAGCAAAATAATTAATGTATTGGTGACTTTGGACTCATGGATTATATTCTGGTTATTAGAATAATGTGATATATATATATATATAAGGATTGTACTGCAGTACTTGTTGATTTCAGTAAGGTTTTAATATGATGAAGGTAACCATATTTTTATCATGTGACAATAAGAGAAACTTTACTTTGTTTGGGGAATCTGATAAATTGATTTTGGAATTAAGAGACCTTTTAGAGAAAGTCTGGACAGAGGTATTTTGGATAATTATAAAGGTTGGAGTGGATTAAGTTGATCTTTGGATAGTATTGTTTAAGGCTAAAAAATTTATGAAGATTATTTTTGGAATATTATGATACTATAGTTTTAGGAAAAGGACAACCTGCAGGGTGGGGCATAACCCGTCGCGTCGGACAAAGCTGCAGGAATCGAACCCACAATCATAGTGCGACATGCCTTTATTTCCTACCACTAGCATACAGGAAGTCCCTGGTTATTACAAAATAATTTTACTAATCTAAATGGTATGTGTTAACATTTGGAACCTTATACAATTAGGATAAATAGAATATTTTTGCGTTCTGTTACCATTTGGAGTAAAATATGGGTTTGTGGTAAAAATTTATTAACGAATTAAAGTATACATAACAAGTATGTATATTCCCTTACGTTCTTAGTAAATCTCCAAAATAAATTCCTCAACATTATAAAAGGCAACTTAAAACAAAAATGTTGTCGGTTAACTTTTCCAACTAGGGATTCAATGACCGTTTAACCAATCACAAGTTTGTGATTTTCTTGTGGTTAAACATTCTCCTAATCCTGTTTTCTATAACTCTCCATCTGACCTTGATTGTTTTTTTCTCCTCCATATCCATATTTTCATAGAATCCTAGAATGGGCTATATCGGGTGACCTTTGTACTTATCTTGCTTTCTTTTAATGTTATATATTTATTAACCTTATTTCCGATGTGGGTTTTTCTCAAAAGTATTTTCTCTTTTCAACCTTTTATTTTCAAAGAAAAATTTCAAATTGCGAGGATGCAATTTATTGAAGGAGGGGAGAATGTAACACCCCAAGCTTCCACGATACGCTTCTCATTCAATAATGCAATAGCTTGCATTGTACGCAACTTCGAGTTCTAAAACACCGCGACTAATCAAAGTAGCCAATATGAATAGTAATAACCACTTTTTAAAATTATAGAAATTTTATATTTCAAAATGGACTTCATTTTTGAATTCGTAATATCGAAATTATCCTAAGTTGAATTTTTTGTAACTTTCTGAGAACTTCCAATTTTTTTATGAATAGTGAAAAATACTTAAAACAACTTTTTTAATCAAAATAATTTATTGTGATAAATTATACTATTTAGTGGTTTTATTGTATAATTAGAATATATTTTTACCATTTTATCCAATGGTGGTCATTTGAATTAATTTAACATTGAAATTGGACATAAACAATTGCCAATCTTTTGATATAAATTGTTTCTTAAAAACACGCTATTTGTTGTGACAGTGGGAATTAATTATAAAATTAATTAATGCAACTTATATGTTTGGAATTTTTTAAAATAGACATCATTTTTGAATTCGGAATATCAATTATAGCTTAGGGTGAAATTTTGGCATTGTTCTGAAAAACTTCAATTTTTTATGAATAGTGAAACCACTAAGTGGTAGTTAAATAACTGATTTTTCGATTAAATGAAATATTACCACTTCTGTGATTTGATATTCAAAAATCCGACATACATGGTTGTCATTAATAAGTAAACTGTGGTTCAATGTGATTAATATAATTTTTTGGTGAATAGTAACTTTTAAGTTCTTAATCGCGATTAGAGGTAATTAGTGTAGTTTAAGGTAAATATAATGTTTTAATAATATGAGATGAGCTTGACACTTGTCCTACTTCTATTGGATGAGTCATGGTCGACCCATACAATCCATGGTTCAACATGGGGATCCCATGAAGCCACGTTGGTTGGAAAATGACATTAATGTATATTTATTTAATGTTAAAATTAAATTGACACAAACATGAGTTGTTTTACTAAACCAGTTTTTAAGTGGGGTTACACAAGTCCAAATTTTGACTATAAATACTCATTAGAAATCTAAAAGGATTTCCTACATCATAGTATTTTTCTTATAATTTTTAGACATTAAATAAATTAAAATATTTATGACATCATGATGATGCAGCGATGACCTCATTATTTAACGATTTAAATAAAATGGAAAGATAATGTAAAATCCAAAGCGTAAACTTGTCAAAAACCTATTGTATGAGTAGATTTAGAACCCTTATCACATTATCCACGAATTATATAAGTGTGGGACCTTTATAATCTGAAAAGCATTGTGTAATAATGTAACATTTCAATCTTTTCAAAAGAGCCCCTCCTCTCCACTTCTAAAAGGCCCCCACCTCTCCCACCTCATTTACACCTTCAAGCCATTTGGCTCGGCCAACATCTTCCCAATTACTCTCCCAACTTCCCCCTATTACTCCTAGAAGCCTCACTTTGGGCAGAACTCTTCCCAAGTAATCCTTTGGCTCAAATCAAAAAGAGTTACCCGATTTTGAGGTAATGTCTTCTCTAATGTTGTTTTGTTTTATTTTTCTTCCACAACCCCCTAAACTCTTTTTATTCATTTATATTGTAACAAAACCAGTATCCTAAATATACTAAGATGTTTTTATAAGAATTATTCGAGCTAAACTTACACACACCTACATCTAATGGTTAAAGAACATACGGTTTCTGTGGATGGCGAATTTCTGCCTCACGAAACGATGATTGTTCAACACTCATATAACACCTCCAAAGGTGGCCATTAAGATGTCACTATTTTTATATATGATATATAATATGTTTATGTTTTACTTATGCTTCTGTATTTCTCATTTATGGCATACTTTATGATTTCCATTATGGGTAAAACGCGATAATTTCATTTTAGGAAGTGCGGACTACCGCCCCCTCAAAGTGATTTGAATCGTTAATGCCATATGTGGGATGTATAAAGGATGGAGTAAATGGTATTATACACTATATTATACTGGAATTATATTATAAATTTATATCATTATGATTTTGTTCTATTAAACATGAAATTGAAATGAAAGTAGCGTTCATGTGTACGTATGGCTTACCGTCTCCATGAACGGTGCATTTCATTTCTTACCTCTAAATGTTACGTAATATTATAAATGAATCTATATACTGGATATATAAGATATATATGACATCTAAATCATGAATATAATTCTGGAGATAATGGATATTCTACCACATAAACAACTTGTAATTATAAGAAGTTTATTGTTGACTCAAGTACCAAAGATCGACAAAACAACCGTTATTAACTTAAATAATTACATAATATTCATATCATTGTAATAAGTGATATAATAAGGATTATTAAATTGAAAATGGTTCTTAATAAGGTATATATTAACTCTAGTTTATTATTCAGGAGGTTAAAGAACGGTTGAGTCAAGTCAGACACGAGGTAAGGGAACTTCTTAACCCAATTTCCATTCTTTGGGTTAATCTCCTACTTTCAAATTATGTCGTGATATTATTATAATGGTATATATTATATTTGTACTTACATTATGTGTACCTATAGTTAATACACATAATATATATATTTTATTTAAAAAAATGATCTTTGTAAGGGACTTCGTCTCAATCTCCTTTCATTGAGGCATATTTAGTTTTATACACAACTTTCATTTATACGGTGTATAAACCCCTTTGACATTTACATTTATTCAAAAGGATTTATTTTATAGTTTTTCACTTTGTGATGTAATGTAACATTTATGAATGTATCTAGTGCTTCCAAGGCTACTAAACTAATCGGTCTTTCGAGACATGATCTTTTGTGATCATGCCAATGTTACGAAGTAATGCACCGGCTCTGGGTAGCTGGGGTCGGGCCGTTACAGCTTCGCCTAATATATTTCTGTGTTAAGAATGATTTTTCATAGAGGAAACATAACAGCTTTTCTGGGAAGGCATACAGAGGGAAATAACCTTTCAAATCAGTATCCTGAGATGGTCAGAATGAGAACAAAATAGTTTGTTGTAGTGATGGATCAGTTGAATTAGGTGAAAAATGTTGGTTGTTTTTATTGATGATATTTTTGTGTTTTCTAAAAGTAAATAGGAGCATGAAAGACGTTTAAGGGTTATTATTCAAACCTTAAAAGAAAATAAATTATATGGGAAATTCAGCAAGTGTGAGTTTTGGTTTCAACAAATTTTTTTCCTGGGTTACATTGTTTCAAAAAATGGCATAACTGTTGATCCTGTTAAAACAAAAGTTATTGAAGAATGGCCAAGACCCAAAAATGTAACCGAGATCTGTAGTTTCCTTGGTTTGGCTGGTAACTACCAAAGGTTTGTTGAAAATGTTTCATGGTTATCTAGTCCAATGACTAAGCTAACTCAGAAGGGTGTTATGTTTATTTGGACCAAAGAATGTGATGATTGTTTTCAGGAGTTGGAAAGAATATTGGTGAATGCTCCAGTTTTGGGACATCCTTCCAGGAATGGTGAGTTTTTTATCTACAGTGATGCTTCGATGAAGGGACTTGGTTGTGTCCTTATGCAGAATGATCAGGTAATTGCATATGCTACACGTTAGTTGAAAACTCATGAGGTAAATTACCCTACATAAGATTTGAAATTAGCTACTATTGTTTTTTCTCTAAAAATTTTGAGGCATCATTTTTATGGAGTAAAGTGTGAAATATATACTGACCACAAAAGTTTAAAGTATATATTCACTCAGAATGAATTGATCATGAGACATATGAGATGGCTGGAATTAATCAAGGATTATGATTGTACAATTCATTACCATCCGGGAAAAGAAAATAAAGTGGTCGATGCTTTGAGTCGAACAAGTAATGCTTCATTAACCATGCTACATTTGGAACGAGATAATTTGGTTTTTGATTTGATGAACTTTGGCCTAGACGTTCTTGGTGCAGGAATTTATTTTGTTTTGTTTCAGGTATCAGTGAGATCATCCCTATCAGACAGAATTAAGCAAGAAAAGAGGGAAGACAATGAGTTGCAGAAAAAGGTAGAGATGTTTCAGAAGGGTACGTTTCCTGAATTCAACATTGATAATGATTGTGTTTTGAGTTTCGGGAAGAGATTATGTGTCCCTTGTGATTAAAAGTATAAGAATGAGTTGTTATGTGAGGATCATAGTTCCCTGTTTTTAGATCATCCTGGTGGTACTAAGATGTACAGGGATCTGCGGGAGTATTACTGGTGGGATGGAATGAAAAGAGATATTGCTGGTTTTACTGTGAAGTGTTTGACATGTCAATTTGTTAAAGCAGAGCGGCAGATATCGAAAGGGATGCTTCAGCCTTTACTAGTGCCAGAGTTGAAATGGGAGAATATATCCATGGACTTCGTTGTGGGATTTCCGAAGACACCTTTAGGTAATAATGAAATCTGGGTTATTGTTGATCGCTTGACTAAATCTGATAATTTCTTTGCCATACGAGATAATTTTTCCATAGATCAAATTTCCTGTTTGTATCTTAAAGAGATATTCAGGTTACATGGATTTCCTCTCTCTATTGTATCTGACTGTGATCCCAGGTTTACTTCTAACTTTTGTAAAGGCCTTCAGAAGTCATTGGGTACTGAATTAAATTTTAGCACAAGTTTTCATCCTCAATTAGATGGCCAGTCAGAATGAACGATCCAGACATTGGAGGATATGCTACGAGCTTGCTCTATGGATTATCAGAGAAGTTGGGACCAACATCATTCTTTGGTGGAGTTTTCATATAATAACAGTTTTCATTATTGTATACAGATTTCACCGTTTGAGGAATTATATTGGAAGTGGTGTCGAACTCCAGCTTTTTGGGATGAAGTGGGTGAAAGGAAGCTAATGGGACCAGAATTGGTGGATCATATGGTAGAAAAAGTTCAGTTGATTCAGAAACACATGAGAACAGATCAGAGCAGACAGAAAAGTTATTCGGATAACCGGAGGAATGATCTATCTTTAGAGGTATGTGATCATGTTTTTTTCAAGGATTCTCCATGGAAAAGTGTGATGTGATTTGGTAAGAAAGGAAAGCTGAGTACAAGGTTCATTGGACCATATGAAATTATGGAGAGAGTTGGATCAGTTTCATACAGAGTGGAATAACCTACGACTTTATCTCAGGTACACAATGTTTTTCATGTTTCGATGTTGAGAAAGTATATGGCAGATCCATCTCATGTTTTGAGTCCAGAGGTAGTTCAGGTGGAAGAGAACCTATCTTATGAACAACACCCAGTCTACATTCTTGACCATAGGGAGCAAGTGTTACAGAATAAGGTAATTAACCAGGTAAAGGTTTTGTGGAAAAACCATAGGGTTGAAGAGGCAACGTGGGAATCTGAAAATGCTATGAGGGATAAATACCCCCACGTATTTTGATAAGTGAATAAAATTGCGAGGACACAATTCCCAAAAGGGGGGAAGGATGTAACATCTCAGGTAAATAAAGAATAATAAATTTTCATATTTATTAATATTTGAGAATTGAATATTAATTTTACTTTAAAGGGGTTTCTATGTTCGATAGCGTACCCGATACGCAACAAATAGTTTCTTCGAAATCTTACGTTGCACAATAGTAATAAAATAATATTATTTTAAATTATAGTTAACACGTAGCAGTTGTATTGGTGGGAATGAATAGAAATACCTAAAATATGATTATATATGTTTGTTAAATGTTTTTACATTTATCCAATAAAGGATAAAGGCTTAAAATATGAAAAGAATTCAATTTTAGGCATATATACTCTAATTTTCACTAAAGGTCCACTTATTGCCTTTTGAAGGCGAACTGTCATTAAATATAGTTTTGGTCACTCTTATACATTCTACTAGACCAAATAAAATTTTTATTTAGAATCGCGACATCAAAAATTACTTTATGTAAATTTATGGTATTTTTCAGATAAAGATCATTTTTTAATGAATATTGAAAAATGTTGTATTTTAATTCAAAACCTCTTTTTAATCTAATTTATTTAAAATATTAGATTATATTTTTAATTGGTTTTAAAGTGAAATTAAAATATATTTTTACCATTAAATCTAATAGTGGTCATTGGAATTAATTTCACTTTGAAATCAGACATAAACTAGTGTCAATCTTTTGATACTTATTGTTTCATAAAAACACGCTATTTGCTCTGACATCGGGAATTAATTATTAAATTAATTAATGAAACTTATATGTTTTGAATTTTGCAAAATGGACTTCATTTTTGAGTTTGGAATATCAAATATACCTTAGGTTATGTTTTGGTATTTTTCTGAAAAACTTCAATTTTTGATGAATAGTGAAACCACTAAGTGGTACTTATAAAAACTAATTTATCGTTTAAAAGAAATTTTACCACTTCTATGATTTGATTTTAAAAAATATGACATACATGGTTGTCATTAAGAAGTAAAATTTGGTTCAATGGGATTAAAATAATTTTTTGGTGAATAGTAACTTTTAAGTTTTTTGTCGCGATTAGAGGTAATTAGTGTAGTTTAAGGTAAAAATAATGTTTTAATAATATGAAATGACCTAGACACATGTCTTACCCTTATTGGATATGTCATGGCCGACCAAGACAATCAATGTGTCAACTTTGGGACCCCATGGAGGCACTTTGGAAGGAAAATATCATTAATATCTTTTTATTTAATGTTAAAGTAAAAATGTCACAAACATGAGTTGTTTTACTAAAATAATTTTTAAATGGGGTTATAAAAGTCAGATTTTTGACTATAAATATTAATTAGAAAGATAAAAAGGTTTCCTACATCATAGAATTTGTTTTATAATTTTTAGACATTAAATAAATTAAATTATTTATGACATCATGATGATGCAGCGATTACCTCATTATTTAACGATTTAAATAAAATGAAAACATAATGTAAAATCTAAGACCTACACTTGGAAAAAACCTATTTTATGGGTATATGTATAAACCTTATCACCTTTTACTGGAATTATATCAATTTGGGTCCTTTTGAATCCGAAACTCATTTTAAAATAAAGTAACATTTCTTTACTTTCCAAGAGTGCCCCTCCTCTCCTCTTATAAAAGCCCCCCACCTCTACCACCTTACCCACGCTTCCAAAGCCTTTGGCTCAGCCAAACCCTGCCCATTTTGTCTCTCCAAATCCCTCTCTGACTCTTAGAAGCCTAACATTGGGAAGAAGGCTTCCCATGGATGCCTTTCAGCTCAAATCTAAGAGAGTTACCCGATTTTAAGGTAATGTCTTCACTTGTGTCCTTTTGATTTATTTTGCTTCTCCAACCCCCTAAACTCTTTCTATTAATTTCTTTCGTAACAACTCGAGTATCATCAATATACTAGGATGTTGTTATAATATTCTTTCGAGCTACACTTAAACACAACTACATCTAATGGTTAAAGAACATACTGTTTCCGTGGATGTTGAATTTCTGCCTCGCGAAACGATGATTGTTCAATATTCTTCCAAAACCTTCAAAGGTGGACATTAAGATGTCAATATATTTACATATGATATATAATATGTTTATGTCTTCCTTTAGTTTCTGTATTTTTCATTTATGGAACACCTTCATGGATTCCATTATGGGTATACACGATATCTTCATTTTAGGAAGTGCGGATTACCGCCCCCTCAAAGTGATTTGATTCGTTAATGCCATATGTGGGATGTATAAAGGATGGATTTAATGTTATTATATATGATGTATGTTATATATAAATGATGAATATAATTCTGGAATTAAAATATACATACCTCTCATTTAGTTTTAATTCCATTAATATGACAAAGAAATGAAAGTAGCGTTCATGCGTACGTACGGCTTACCGTCTCCATGAACGGTGCATTTCATTTCATACCGCTAAATTATTATGTAATATTATAAATACATGTATATTCTGGATATACATGATATATATGATATCCAAATCATGAATTTCATTCTGGATATAATGAACCTTTGACCACATGAACAACATGTAATTTTAAGAAGTTCACTTTTGACTCATGTACCAAATAGAAAAAGGTTCTTAATCAAGTAGAAATTAACTCAGGTTTATTACTCAGGACGTTAAAGAATGATCGAGTCAAGTCGGACCCGATGTAAGGGACTTCGTCTCAATCTCCTGTCATTGAGGCATATTTTTGTTTTATACACCACTTTCTTTAATACGGTGTATAAACCCATTTGACTATTTATTTTATTCAAAAGGAATCTTTTTATACGAAGCCTTTTACTAAATGACAAAAGGGAATGTTTTTGTCGTACATATTCGGCGACAACGACTTCTCCGCTGTCGTGAGTATTATTTGGTCGTTGGCTTCCTCAACAAGCCGTAATGTTTTTTAAATGAAATAAATACCATATACTCTTTTATGTATTTTTGTATTGAAAATGGTTTTTATAAAGGATTTTTTATGTCAATATATTTATGTGATATATTGTGATCAAAGTGTGGAAATGTTTTCTTTCCATTATATTTGTTTTATGTCTTATGATTTTATATTGGTACTTGGACATTTGACGGGTGGTTACATGATAAACCATATGAATGGTGGTGCCGTGAATACCAGGATGGGTGTTTACGTTTTAACCTCCAATGCATTTGGTATGGAAGTCGGCCGTATGGCTATTCCATTAAGTGATATGTGTGGAGGTCGGCCGTATGGTTATTCCATTTAAGTATGTTTATGTTCAAAGTTACCTTCATATGTTATGTGATCTTTATATGGGTTTTATGGAAATATTTTGGTTACAAAAGGGTAAGTAATGATATTTTATTCAGTGAAGAGTTTTTACAACTTCATAAAGGTTTAAATTATTACTTTGATAAAGTATACATGGTTTAATTGTTGTTTTGAAAAACTAACAGTTGTCATTCATTTTTTATCCCTTACTGAGCTTTTTATGCCCACCCCAAGTTTTTTTGAAATTTTTTCACAGGAATTAATGTGGAATAGGGTCAAGGATGGGATCAAGGGAATGTCATGCTATCTAAAACATGGAACTATACATGTTTCCTTTTAAGATTTTTCATTTTATGGAAACTTTGTAGAAGTTTATACTTTGTAATCTTTTGAGATGTAATATTTATGTCCTAATTCTCTAAAACTCTAAACCGTGAAAAGATACTCAATTTAAATTATTCATTTAATTCAATATTAAGTAAGGTTTAAGGTCATGGCCTTATAGTGTCTCACATAAGTAATAAGTGACTCAGAAATCCCTTACTATATCTAACAAATTCGTTAATAAATAATTGAATATCATATATACAAAATATTTTATTATTATAAGTCTATTATATATTTATAAGCATATTTATCAAACTATATGTGATTTATTTATAAAATTTTATTCATTTATAACCAATTCCTTGTTAAAATATTATATTATTTAATAACTACTTTGTATTTCTTGTATGTTTTGATTGGTTAGTTTAGGCCTTCATAAATTTATGATTTTTCCATAATCGCAAAAATTTTATTCATGATATAAATTCCTATATATACAGTATTTATTTAATTAGACTAATCTATATAAGTTTATGATATAAATGAAAAAAACCATTCATGGATATGATAGGCCATACATACGCATGAAGGTTTATTTCGCCTACTTGATGGGTTTAAAGAATGAAATTTAAATACTATATTACCCTTCCAGAATCATTTCACTTCATATATATATATATATATATGTATATATATTAATTTTTTATTTATGTCTAACATTTTACCTTTCTTGAAAAGTGTACGTGAATAAGGAATCACATAGCTTCACGAGCTGGTAGTCTACCATAAAAGTGAGTGATGTTATCATATTCCCACGGAACAGAAATAATGAGGTATATGTGATTAAATTATTCAATAATTATAAATATTTTACCTATATCCTATTTATTTATTTAATAAGTTCTTTTTAAATTACATGACAAATATAAATTAATATCACTTCACATTGGTACGTGAGGTCGTAGTCCATCGTACACTCGAGTTGAATTATCTTCTTCCAACGGTTTTGGAGTTAAGAAGGTTTTTGAAGTATTATGATATAATAGGTATAATAATTTAATAAAAATAATATAAAATTATTAAATTTATCATGATATAATCCCATCATATGTGGTGGCGTATAATTAATAACCTCAGTTCGTGAGGTAGTAGTCTTCTATATAAATGAATGATCATTTTGTATCCTATTTCAAGGAATATGTGTTTGATTTTTTTTGTAAAATAATCATAATAACATCTGAGTATATGTAATATAATTTTTTTATTATTGTTTTATTTTTTAATAATAATATAAGTAGATGGTAGAATAAATAAAATAACATTCTTAGTTATGGATGTTACATCTTCTTTAGAGAATGACTTTCGGTTTGAAAAAAAAAGTATCCTAGGAGGGATATATCACCAAAATAAATATTCTAAGATGTTAGTATGGAGGTAAAGAACATATTTGGGTATTTATTGACCAATTGAATGTGTTTTTGTTTTCAGAAGAGAAGATGGGAGGGGAGGTGTTTTATATGTAGGGTGAGTCTCACAATTGAATGTTTTTGAAATGATAAATATGTTCCCACATTTTTTAGATCAAAAAATGACCCATAATGTTCCATTATAAACCATTTATTTTAAAGGGTATAAATATTTCCATAAAAAAAATTCGACACGTTTTATGTCATCATTTACCATTATAGTCTTAGTTTAACCCCCCCCCCCCCCCGACATGAAATCAGTTTTACTATGACCATGATAATTAATTTATATTGATTTTAATATTCATTATGGTTAAAAAATAAGTCAATATTTATTTAGAATATAAAATATGATGATTCAAAATAAAGATTCAAATTTTAAAAACTCATTTCATATAAGTGAGAAAAAATAATTTTAAATTAATCCTACAAATATGACATAAAAGATGATTTCAAAAAATTAATATATTCAATGATTAAAAATATTTTAAATAAATTTAATATATAAAGTTGATTTGAATGAAATAAATTGGATTATATTTTATCTAATTTAAATATTATTTATTTTAAAATAAAATAAAATGGAAGGATGTTTTTAAAATGCTACAATGAAATAATAATTATTAACAAAACCAATAGTTTCATTAATCATGAAAATATAGATTCTTCCATATAATGTCAAATAATCATTAAATGATAATTTTGAAATTATCTTTTAAAAAAGTAATTATATTTTTTCAAATAAATCTCTTAATGGTTGAAATATTTAATTTTAAAATAAGGAGAAAAAATTAATAAACTTCATAAAAAATATTATGTAAATAAAAAATTTAATTATTACTGATCTTTTTTTGAAAGACATTTATGAGTAATGAAAAAATATATTATTGAAAAAATATTATATATATTTGAGTAATAAAATTTATAAAATGTGTTTTTTTAATTTAATTTTATAAATGTGATTGTGTTCTTGAAATAGATAATCATAAAAATATTTCCTTTATTTTCAAATTGTGTTTATTTTCAATTCAAATTAGTTTGAAAAAATAATTCACTTTATATACAAGCCTAAAAATAAAATTTAAATTATTTTTTAAATTCTATTAACACCATCCACTCCCACATCTCAATGATAAATATCAAATTGTATTATTATATATAAATATTATTATAAATTATTTTTAATCTAATTGATCTATGAATCACAAGCTATTCTTTTTAACTTTTTAAATTCGTAATTAAATCAATTTTTTGCAACAAAATCAAAAATAGTTATTGCAAGGATTAAAATATAATCATAGTGTCCAACGTAACACAAATTGCCAAAAATATTAAATGCATCTAAAATAAATTATTTCAACAAACATATGGGTATTAAATTCTACAACCCTTAAATTATATAAATCCTCGTAATCTATACATCTTCTCGGTAAATAAGGCTTTAACATATAAAAATTCATTTTTGGGAAACCCACATCATTAAAATTGTAATGAATATACCCTTTTTAAAATAGCTAATGGTATGTATAAAGGTCATCCATAGTGATAGATATTAAGATTCTAAATATGAAAAAATATGTGGGAACTGATGGTTTAGACATGGGAGAAAATGGTAATGTACACATAATTATACAATGTGATAGAGATCACCAGTCAAAATAATGTTATTGAAAACTTAAAAATAAAATGACACAAAAACATAAACCAATATGGAATGAAAAATGTAATTCATATCATAAAAAATTTGGTATTCGGAAAATATCTTATCTAAGGATCATTTTTGAATGCTGGATATTTATCATTAGAAGATATTCATAATTTATTCCATTATATTTCATAATAACAATATCATAATTTGGTTGTTCCGTGATCAATTTCATCATCATTTATTATTATTAGAGTTGAATATTTTAGGTCTATAACCCCAAAGGATAATGAGATTCATAATGTATTGAAAATTCATCCTACATATCTATTGTTATTATTAAAATATGGTTATGCATAAATATTCATACTCTGAAAAAATTAAATAATTTCCAGAACCTCATTCAACATTCATCCTAATCCAGTTAATAGAAGTTTATATTATTATCCATAAAAAGTTCAAAATTTATATATAATTTCACTAAACTACCTAAATTCACGATAACATTAATCCCCAAAAATATGTAGTAGTAATTCCTATCCCATTCCAAATATATCAATACATTGGTCAGATATTCTCTTGAAACATGGTAATATATTTATTTTAAATAAAACAATAATTAAATTACACATTCTTTAAAAAATTAACAGTTTCCCCATTCCACAAAAAAATCATAAATTATTGAATATATTTGATATATCCAAATGTGTTGTAAATTCTATCAATGATAAAATAAAGAACCACATCATCAAATTATTAATATTTTTAAAGGTACTAAATAATATCAAAATTAATTTTACAATTTCAGTCAACTCATTATAAAAATAAATATTATTTATTCAATATCAAGTACATATTTTTCATTATCGTCCCTTAATAAAAATATCATTATTGCATTAAATCACTAAACTTAGACATCAATATAATTTAAGATATTAATCAAAATTCATAAATTAAAACCTAATATAGAATAATCCATCAACGTTTCATGAATATAATAAAAAATAATTTTGTTACAAATATTATTCTCTAAATCAAAATACATACACATATCAATCATTCTACCGTATTCATACACTATTAAACTGTGTTGGTCAAATTACTTATTATCTATTCTTTCATTTAATAAATCATTTATAGTATCCCCATCATCAGAAATACCACCATTAATCATATCACCATTCTTACTCTCTCCATGATATATCCCTTTATGAAATTGATATGTATAATGAAAATAATTTAAAATTTTAAAACATTTAACCATCAATTATATCAAAGGGAAAACATTATTATCATCCATTTTATAATATAAATTTCATTATGATTCTCTATAATTACATGATATATTTCATTCATTTTTTCAACCAATTCATCCCCATGTTCTTATGAGGATGTCACTTTGGTGCTTCTTCCAAGTTTCATAACATATATGAAATACTATCTTCTTTTAACTATGGTATCCACCACCTGAACGCTCCATGAACAATATGATTGTCTTATTTTGGTTTTCAAAGGGTGTGTTAAGGTGTATATTAATAATGACATGTTATTGTAATTGATTTGGTATAATCATAATATCCTTCACCCGAGTAATAATACCATTTAAGTTTTCACTAAAAAAATTATACCATATTTTACATTAATTTAGTTCATTTAGGTTTCATCAATTTACATAAAAAAAATAGTGCGAGTAACAATATTTACAGTGGGAAAAAAATAATCATGAAAACTAAATTATATGATGTATAAATCATAACTCCATATATTTAATATATAAAATCATAGGCTAAACATAGGTTATTAATAATAATTACATAAATCATTCATTATGTTTTATAGTTTTTGTAAATTTACAAATCATAACCCCTTTGATTGACGAATTAGGAGTGTATTATGGCTCATTATAGTACACTAGGTGATGACCAAGTCAAAATCAATATTCCCTTCTCCGAGTTATTATCCCTAGTAACCTTTATGTCGAAGACACATCCTCTTATAGTATCAAGAGGGAAATTTCATGAAGACCACATGCTCTATCCATTAACAAAATTACAAAAAATCTTCATATACGTTTACTCGTCCTTACACTTACGTATATATGTATCTATAAACATATCCCCAGAAATCACCCTAGTGATCTCACTGATGTTTTTCCATCCAATTTTTCGAAGGTTAACAAAAAATATACGTTGATACTAACTGTGGAGAAATAAACTTTTCATAAATATATAAATATATACATATATATATATCATCTTTTATAGAACTATTAATTAAGTAAACAATATACACATCGGAGGAGTATAATGGTTCGGTTCCTTTAAAAACAATATAAGGTATAATATTATCAAGAGAAATATCAAAAATTATTATTATAAAAATAGTACCATTTTGTAATATTAATATGAATACAACACTTAAACCCATTCAACATAACATGGGAAATGATTCATTACGAATGGAGAGCTCAGATTAAAAATAAGGGTTAAAAAAAGAAATATCAATATAGACTGAGAATAAGCATACCAGAAGATAATAATAACATTTAAAAAACATAGCCTTTATATGATAGATTATATAAAATATTCAGTTTAAAAAAAGGTTAGTTAGTCATACGTGAATCATAATTGGATCAATGAGCAGGGGTTATAAGAGAATATCATTGGTGTTAGAATATATTTTTGTCACATATAAGATCATATAAATAATTTCGGTTTTAATCATCGACCATTTTCTAAAAAAATCAAAGGGGAATTAGATTACTACCCATGTTAAAATAGTATTCATGGTTTACATTGAAGACTATAATAGTGTGTCCATTAACTTACTAAACTACATTCACAACCCCTTCTAGTCCTATTTAGCTTTTATAATTTCACAGTTTACTCAAGTCATTGGAGATAGATATATGCCCAACTAATCTTGGTTATAATTTAACCATAATCCCATATTGAAAATAATAAATATATATATGTGTTCCATATGATCATTAAAAACTCCTATTAAAACCCATAAGAAATTTTTTTCCATAAACAATTAAACATTACACAACCTATTAAAAAGAAAGAAATTTCCTTCTGATTTCATCAGTTCATAACCCTAATAAAAAGATGTGGGATCATAATAAATTTATCAAGGATAAAGATGTAAAAGAAAAATGTGATTCATTATAATCATCTCAACATAAAAAAAAACATTCAATTAAATAATAATAATGGTTTTCTAGGATTAGAGACCATGTAATGTATTTTATATATAAATTTATGTAAAAGAAAAATGTGGGATCATAATAAATTTATCAAGGATAAAGATGTAAAAGAAAAATGTGATTCATTATAATCATCTCAACATAAAAAAATAACATTCAATTAAAGAATAATAATGGTTTTCGAGGATTAGAGACCATGTAATGTATTTTGTATATAAATTTATAAAAATATTTTGAAAATTTACATGGAGAATTAATTAAAGAAAATATACATTCCACATTGAAAATTATATTTAAATAACTAATGATTTTAAAAATTATTTTATATTAAAATGACATTTTAAATTTATTAAATACGTATGAGAAAAATTTATTTTAAGAAATTGTGTTCATTCCATACAAATTTAAATAATGATACCTTTCATAGTTTGAGTAAAAACCGAATTGGAATTATTTATAAAATGAGATGAAAATTATATTCTAACATTATTGAAAAAAAATCATGGGTAATAATATTATTGTAAAATCATATGGGGGATGTTATGTAATATTTTTAAAACTTGGTTTTTTAAGAAATAGTGTTTTCATCCAAAGAGAGAAATAAAGAAGTCGTGTCTAAGAAAAATTATTTTAAACTCTGTTTTATATAAGGAGTAATCAATGAATGGAAAATTTTATTCTGATTTCATAACAATATGAGATTAAAATATATGATTTTATTAAGAGATATATCAAAATATTTAATCATTAGATGTATAATCAGAAACAATCCCAATTAACATTGATATTGTAACATAAATATGGCACTGATTTGGTAACATTGAATCATGACACCCATGAATGTATGAAACTCAATGAAACATATAATTTTAATAACAGAATGAAATTATTGCTATAAAAAATTAATATGTAAATATATATGCATCATCAAATATGATAAGAGAAGGAAATTACCAATGACCCTAAGATGGAAATTTGAGACAAAAATCCATTATCCCTTTTGTTATCTTTGAACAATGACCCAATGAAATAGAGATCATAAAATTAGTAATAAATTTCAATAATATTTTGGATAATAATAACAAAATATAGTCATTTATATTTTTTAAACCATAAAAATAAATAGGTGTTGATTGTGGCATCTTTCCAAAAGATGTAAAAAGTGAGATGAAAATCTATTACCTGAAGTCCGGACATCCTTAATACAAGTTTAAACAACATATATAATATATAAAAGTTTTTTGAAATATATTAATGAACAATAATCATTATTTTCATGTTATATATGATTTTTATATGAAATTTTATAACATATTTCTCAATAATTCATTGTTAAAATCATCTTTCGGGTGAATGCTCCTTTGTATTTTATGTATGATTTGATTTGTTATTTTTAGTTCTAAAAAATTTATTATGGTTACATCATATCCAGAATAAATAACATGATATAAATATATTTCTATTTATATATATATGTATTCATAAAAAATTTATAAAACTTAGAGATAGAAAATGAAATATTCTGTTCTTGGAGACAATAGGTTGTACATATGCATGAATTTTGTTTTCATTTTATAAATGGATTGAAACAATAAAATAAAAATAATATATAATATTTACTGAATATATTTTATGTCATATATATTTATGGAATATTTATATTTAAACATATCCTTACTGTTTTCCATTTGAATCTTTAGTGATGAATGAATCACCTCACTTTGTGAGGTAGTATTCTGTTGTACACAAGAGTAATATTACCGTATTCCAATTAATTTTAATGTGGTTAGGTATATGTGATAAAATTATTACATAGGAATTAATATGTTTCAAATAAAATTTATATTTATTTACTATACAAATATTTCATTCCTTATAACATATATATTAAATACACATCCCATCAGTTTGTGAGGCAGTGGTCTACTGTACACATGAGGGATGATATTTTTTCCAATAGATTTGTGGGGGGAGAAGGTATATGTGGTTCTATAATTTCATAGGGACTAAAAATTTCATACTTTTAACATATAATATTTAAATCCTTCATTATATCCATTGTTGAGTGGTGGTGATGGAAAACAAATAACATTGATTTTGGTGGTGGTTGTCTTCCATTAACTCGAATAACGATTTTATATCTCATTTACAGGATGAGAAAATAAAATTAATAAAATTAATTTATATAAATATTTTTAATTATATTAATCATAATTATATTATTGTATAATAACTATTTAATAGTAATTAAAATTGGTGGAGGAATAAATAATTTAAAACGATAGGTTATGGACATTACCTCGTCTTCGTACAACTTGAATTTGGTTTCACCTGAAGGATTCCAATATAGTAATTAAGATAAAAATTATTCTTATAATGTTATATAATAGAAATAAGGAATATATATTAATTTTTTTTCTAAATAGTTGATTTTAATATATATGAAGAGGAGAGGAGAGTGGGAATCATTCTCTATGTCAGGTGAGTGGCACACATGTAATTTCGGAAAAGAAAAAATTGGTTCCCTACTTTTTCACATTCAAAGACGAAAATATTAATTAATTTTTGAAAAAAAGAAATTATATAGTTTATATATTTCTTTATATTTTATTTTGGAATTGTTTTAAGACATTTTATGGTTATATTCATAGTTTAGCAACCACGAATGCATATTTTTTCTCGAACTCCTATACTTACTTTTTAATGTTTTTACTATTAATTAATGTAAAAAAATAAGTTATAGATATTTTAAAATATAAATTACATGGATAGAAAATATAAAATCCAATTTTTAAAACTACATTAAAAATAATTTGTATCATTTAGTTTAATATTAATTCCTCAAATATGATAAAAAGGTGAGTTTTTATTGAGGAACATTTCAAATGTTTATGAAGTTTTTAATCCAAATTGAAAATGAACATGTCGAAAATGATATAAATTAGATATATATATATATATTATTTCTCAATTTATTATTATTAAATCATATTTAAATAATATTAATTTTTTAAATTATTAAATGTGAAAAAAAATTAATGATAAGCAATATTTTAAATATTCAGTGAAAAAATATTTTTTCGAACAATTATCACACAATAAATCCAATATATTTTCAATAAGTTTATTTAAATAAGTATTTTTATTGATTAAAAAAAATTTTAAAAATTTTAATGATAATTGTAATATAACTGTGCAAAGGAAACAGTACTGTTTTAAAAAAATATTGTTTTTAAGAAAAAACATTGAATAAACCACATCTCTTATCTTGAGAATAGAAAATATGATTTCTAAAAATTATAATTAATATATAATATATAAATTTAGTTAAAATAATTCCCCATAATTTCTTTCTTTTTTAATTTATACTATTAAAGAACCTTTTTTTGAATAAAAATTGATTTTAAGAACATGGGATTCAACTTTTTTTCAATTATTAATTATTTTAATTACTAATTAATTGATCAAAGAATTATTCAATAAATATAAATGTGTAGACAATTTATTATCATAATTTTGTTAATAATATTCTTACTCGGCTTTATAATATCCTTGTGAAAACATTCGTATAATATTATAATATTTTAAAAGTATTTCTTGTTTTGTTTAAACTCGAAGTTTCGTGTATTGAAAACTACAATTAGTGTTTCATGTATGATATGATAAACTATATGTTTCATGTCAAAAAATATAAAATATATTTTGAGTGTGTTTCAATATAAAATCATTTTTTCATGTGACACAAAATATTAAAAAGATTAAATTTATTTGTAAAAAATTCACAAAATTGAATGGTTTTACATCTCCTAACATGTTTTGTGTTTTCTGATTAATTTATCCATTTTTTGGATTTAATAAATTGATATTTATTATCAATTACTTTTTGGAGAATTTTTGGAGTGTAATATATGTTATTTTATATATTTTCAACATCATGACACAACTCTATTAGTTACGTTTTGATTATCCCATCAATTGATTATAGTTGTAAATAGATTAGTTGTGATGATAATATAATTCAATAATGTGATAAGGGATCATGGAAACATGGGTTATTATTCAGGTTTTTGGAGATATAAATTGAAGGTAAAACATAATAGATGCCCTTTACACATTTATATTCTTTTTTTCACCATTGAACATTACGAATTTTGTTCTTTTCTGATCATTTATGTATATTATGTTTATTATTAGCATGATACATTAAATATTTTATCTATAAATATATATGTGGGATGATATTTCATCAATATTAACTATAAAAGGACCACATTACAAGATTGGTGATTTTTTTGGTTGTCATGGTTGAAGGTTTATCAATATTTTGATTGATTGTTTTTTAACATGGTATGTGTTTGATTTTGAAATGGACATTTAATGAGAAAATATTTTACCTTATGAAAGAGATTAAAAATTAAAAGTTGAAATAATTTTTATGTTATAATATTGTGTGGATGTTTAACTAAAATGACATACATTACAATATTAATTTAGTGGAAATGATTTTCCAATGATAGTTCAGTATAACAAAGTGTTTTAATGTATTTATCATTTAATAATATTCAAAAATATATATATATGGGTTTTAGAAAAAATTTCATTAGGATTGACCAATGATGTATTTTGGGAAAATGTATCATTTAATAACATTGATTTATTTTGAAATGAATTATTTGACTTGGGTTTTTATAAAAAAATTACTAATATTATGATATTTTTTTTTTCTAATTGACCTAATTAGGTTTTTCAAATATTTAACTATTAACGAAATGTGTGATTTATGATTTTTATTTAACACATATATAAAATATGTATTCAGGGTATTTTTGGTATCCCATGATTAACCATCACATTTTTTAGTTCTATGAATGGTTAATACACTATGAGGGGTTGAATTAGAGAATACTAAATTTAAATTATTCTATTCCAATGATTGTATACTGGGTTTAGTGTGGAATGTTCTCCCTATCAATTGATATAAATTAAAAAAGTAGCAAATTGATACAAAATTATTATTACATTTTTCACCAAATTGGTAAAAGCCAACAATAGTGCATAATAATTTTTCCATGAACTAAAAACCTCTAGGTCACTATTTGGTAACAATTTCAGAGTGACTACACCAACCATCTATTTTTAAACCATTATTAAATAGAATATAATTACATTAAAACACATTTGGAAGGAATTTCACATATAATAGCGATTAGATTCAATATCCATTAATTCCAAATAATGTTACAAAATTGATGTTGTATCAATTCACTCAACCTTCGTTGTCTTGATGAAAATTGAAAAAACATTCAGTAATAAGTCACATAGAACACATTATAATCTTTATAAAATATTCATATAATTGTGTGGAATTATTATTCTCTTATATTCAATGTTAGGAACACTTTTTTTCAATGATACCATATAAGAATATAAGTCTCCATTAGTTCTATTTTATTGATGGAATATTACACTTATGTCATTGAATCAAGATGTGTGTCAAATTCATTAGTTTTATTTGATAATTTAATACCATGAAATATTAAAGTGAAATATTATTCTAATATATCAATATGAAAAACTCCATTGATTATAGTAATGAATTTTTTTCATTCAGGCTTCAACATTTTTTATTCATGTATCATACAAAAAGAATACCCAATAATTCTTTATACTTGAAAAATTTATAAATCATGATACATTATTTATTATTCTGTTATTCCTGTGATTTTCATAGCATGATACATTAACCATTTGTGTCATTTATCTCACATTAAATCAATTTAGATTATTCATTAATTTGATTTGTGATCTCATTATAAAATATCCTATCATTATCAGATTGATTTTCACCACATTTATTTCACCATGTTATGACATTTTTTAGGAATAATAAATTTTATTTGACCTAAAACAGAATTTTCATCCCTAAAATGTTATAATTGAATAATCCTTATGATGTTTTCTTATAAAAATTCAAAATACCTGCGTTAGAAAAATATTTAACCTTACAATATTAAGTTGTATCATTACATGGAATATTGATTGACCACTTGGGAATCCCAGATGAACCTTATGGGGTCCAAATTTTTAAAGACATAATGCTTATGAAATGATATTATTTTTTATGTTTAACCAAACGATGTTCATTTAATCATATGATGAAAATTATAATAATTATTTTGAATCATATTAAACAGCATGATGAACCTTACATAATCAAAATTTCATTATGTAATGGGAAATGAGAATTATATTTATTAAAAATATAATTCATAGAAAATTACCATATTATGATTCACCAACAATGCAACTACATTAGGAAAGAACCATATTATTATTTATTCAAAAAAGGTAATAATTTTTTTCAAATGATGAATTATATATTCCTTTTCAAGAGAAAAAACATAATATCATATGGAAATCATATGATACCCAAAATGATTTTTTATAAATGTATTTTTTTAATAAAATGGATCCTTCAGTAAAATGGAATTCAACTAGTGAACCAATAAATTTCTATAACATAAATCCAACCAAAATGATATTATTTCACAAGATATTATATATGGTTTTTAAAATTATATCACAAAAAAAGCAAACAAAAACCACATTATTTTCAACAATCTACAGGGAAACACTTTTTTGGATATCATTATCTCGAACCATTATATAAATCCTCTCTCACTGAAATATACTCTTCATATATTTAAAACAACTGAATTAAATTTCTATGACATTATTAATTGGTATAATACTCTAATAGAAAATGTCATCTCAAATCGGGTATAAGATATCCTAATCTGGGAAGTAAGGCCCACCTTGTAATACAACCTATATATATAACTTCTCTGAATGTTCTTAAAAATAATTTATTCAAAAAAAATAATTCAGTATGAATACAATATGTATTTATAATTTTAAATATCCCATGGTGAGCTGTGGTCCATTATCCCACACATCTAGTTAGATGATGTCATTCAGACTGCAAGCTCCATCGAATGTATTTCAAAATCTATATTTCTTATTTATTTTTTATAATATCCGCAACCATTTTTTTGTGGAATAATACTCTAATATTTCTATTTGTTTCATATATTCCCCCTTTCTAATGTGATATATTATCTGGAATATATTACTATATGAATGATTATTCATATTTTCACTATGATTTATAGAACATGAGTTATCACAAAATATAGAAATGGGTAGTATCTTATAGATTCGAATATCCTTAATGTATTGTTTCATTAAAATACTTGGAATTACCAAATGATTAGATAGTATGTATCAAACCTCTATAGTTCCTCAAGATAGTCAACTATTCTTCTAACATTGCAATGAAATTAAATAATTACTCACACAAAATATAGTAACTAATGATGAATTTTAACCCTCAAATGAACATTCCCAATAAATATATTTATATACATGTAACTCATGGTGGTATGATCATTAATAAAATGGGTACCATCCTATTATGTTATTCCCTTAATGACGTATCAATATCATTATGTGTAGGTGAATCTATATTATATTTCATTGGTAATGTTTATCATACCATGTGGAAAGAACTACATATAAATTTTTGTTTTATTTTTTAATTTCTATCACTAAATACCCAGTCTGTACTCAATCACATATACCTACATGGAACCAAAAACCCTTCGACTACATCATATAAGCATTTGTTAGAGTTAAAATTAGATTTCAATACTATATTTTAATATTTTTGATCTCCTCCTTGAAACTATTTTTTGATTAATAAATGATGCATTTTCTCCATTAATTACTAGTAGGATAAGAAAAGTATATTCTCACCTTATCACAATATATATATTTAGAACAGAAAACAATATGAATTACTGTATTCATAGAAAATAATATCAACCATATAAAAAAGGACACATACAATTTGATCATTTTTAGTCCTTGTATCAATGTTATGATAACCACGTCCTCTTTTGAATCCATTTTTTAAAAAATATTTTTATTTATGAGAATACCATTCTGTCAATGCTAAAATTTGATTATAATTTACCCAATATTAAAAAAATCATTTTTTCCAACCTCTATCCATGAAAAATTAGGCATTTTTTCGAACATAAACATCTTCTATATGGAATTCATTAATCAATAATGATTTAATATTCATTTCATACTCCATTAATCCATATTTTACAAACATAGAATAATGTAATTGTATAGTATAAAATAAGGAATGTAGTGAAAATATCATATCCATATATATTCCTTTGATTTGAGAATACCCATTTTACAATACCAATGATATGTTCAATGCCATTTTAAGATATCATTATTGTTATTTTGGAACATGTAAATCATTCCAATATAATTCTTATATTATCCCCTTGGAAAAATAAAACATGATTACTTATTTTCTAATTTATCTATATCATCATGTATATCCTCTAATAAATTATCTTAATTTGAATTCCATTGAAAAATTTTATGCATTGCTATAGATAAAAAATATAGTTTTTATGATCTCTTATACTATAAGATTGGGACAAAGGTTTCTAGTCACTTAAAATATTTTTATCAGCGATTCTAGTTTTAATATGTCTCTTTATTATGAATGAACTATTTACATCTTCATAATTATCTGCATCTTCTTCTTACTCTTGTGTATGATTATTATCTATCAATATTTTAATTAACTGATGACCCAATTCTATATATATTTCTCCACAATAATATTATAAATGATATAACTCATTAACAAAATAATTTGACCTTAAAAAAGCATTACATGAAAGGTCAAAATAATTTTCTTCTCCTTTTTATGAAATTTTTTTACATTTAATTTGAATAAATTTTCCTGTATAATGTTAAATTCCCCATTTGCCTCAATAATTTTTTCCACTTTCACATTTAGAATAAACATCAATATTATGAGATACAAAAAATTTTCAATATTAGCATCTTCCCACAGTATATCTAATATGAGATATTATCTTTATTTAAATATATTAATTATATATTGTGGTTTTTTATAATGTCTAAACAAAAAACATTCATAGAGTCTCTAATATAGTACTATCAGGGATAACTATGATTCCATATTATTGTAAATTCAATTCATCTAATCTACAGAATTATTTGTTAGGATTCCTCAATAGAGAAACTAGATAAAAATTAAACACTATGTATGTTCTAGAAATCTACCATGTACCAAAGGGTGTATCAGACCATCTCCTCATATTCATTCCGATAAAAATTAAAAAAAAATTAATTTTTTTAGGAAAATCTCTCTCTGTCTATATACATTTTAAAAACAACATAAAACAATAAGTACTTTTTTTATGTAAACCAAAAAAAAATGACTTGTACATTAAACAATTAATTTTATTTATTAATATAAATGTTCTCATGAAATTAAATGAATAAAATTTTTGGATTTTACCACCTATCTAGAATAATTTTCAACACCCTAATATATACATACAATTCGTTCATAAAGAAATATGAATATTTATTTATTTAAATTTTATATTATCTACTATAAATCAATCACTTGAATTCTGGCAATGTTTCTCATGAAAAACTCAATCAAATGAAACAAAATTTTCAACCCTTATCAATATAAAATCTAGACTCTTAGAATGTTTATGTATACAAACAATAACCCTTATAAAACCCAAAATAAGTTTTATTATCTCATTATCATTCGATATAAAACCATAATTTTTATAAACACACCAGATTTATATGTAGAAAACACACCCAATCAAACATAATCAATTAAAATGTACACATAGATACAATAAATGTAATCATTATAAATAATTAATTATTCTTAAATTCAAATCCAAAAAAATAATTAAAATTATCATTTTTTTAATACAAAACATACCAAAAATACATCAATAGAAAAATATTTCATTGTTTTCTTCCAATGATATATAATTTTACAACTATTACTCATATTAAAAAATGGAATTCATTATAAATATACTTCACTAAAAATATGTTTTTATTATAATTTTTTTCATAAATATAAAATTACAGAAAATCTTAATATATAACTAATAAAATTAAATATCATGAACAATATTATAATGATTCCGGGCAGTGAAGGAAGTTATTGAATTGAACCTATAGTTATTTAAGAAAACACTAAATATGTAATACTTTTTATATTAGTCTAATCCATTGAAATATAATAACTACATTAAAAGAATTACAAATGAAATATATTCCTCAATCAATGTGATAATAGAAGAAATATAAAATTTGGATCATGGATGATTATTGTGATGTATTAAATACATATTCAATTGTACACTGATCAATTAGACAAATAATTTGGTTTGTGTATTTATTTTTTTTTTGAATCTAAATTAATTGATATATATACAATATTTTAATAATATGGATTAGTTTTAGAGTGTAAATGGATGTATAAAAAGTGATATTTTTCATAACAAAATCTACTATAAAAAGTTCATCATGAGAAAGTGAATTCCCTGGTATAGTTATTGATATTTTTAATAACCAAGGAGGATCTTTATAGACTTAGAAGGCATATGGTTGGATCTAATAGAAATATTTTCTTCCCTAAATATTTTAAAAAGTTGTAAACATGATAATTTTCTCACTTATTTATGACATGAATCTTCTAGATTTTATTTTCCAAAGGGGCGATTAGAAGTTGATTCTTCATACTTTAAATCATCATTTTCCACTTTTTTGTAAGAGACTATAGTAGTTTCATAGGTGATTTATATAGTAAAATGGTTTATTCCATCCCTCATATACATTAGTCTCCTTATATATATTCCCCTAATTACATTATGGGAGACTGTGTAGATTGTATGATGATTTTGTTGATTCATGGTAAAATTATGAAACTTTATAATGGTTTTATTTGGGGGTGGAATAAGGAGGACTCATAATAATGGATTATATATATCATACATGGTGGAGCATGAGTTATATTTTCATATGATTATTATTCTAAATACCCAAAAATACCATATATAAGAATTAAATCGGGAAGATGAATATTAATTACATTACATAAATACATGAATGAGGATCATAATTGTTTAGTTCCTTTAGAAAATAGGTATACAATCATCCAATTTGGTGAATGTTCTTTAATAATTACCATATTTATATTCATGTTTAATATTCTACATAGACTTTACTTAAATAAATTTTTTCACTTTTTCTCATGGTATATAAAAACAAGAAAGGGTGAGCTCATATTCTCAAGACGGGTAAAAAATTTAGATATTTATATAACATGAGCATATATATATATGTAAAAATAAGAAAAGAATTTTAAAAGTATACCCTATATATAAATAATCCTAAACATGAATCACAAAATAATTTTTGGATTTTATTAAGATATTAATCCTAATATGATCAAAACACACAATCCTTGAGAAAAAAAATATCACAAGATATATATCACTTTGATACACAGAATAATTGAATATAATTTCCTTAGTATCAAAATATCCTTACCAACACTTTCTTAGTTGATTGATTTCACTCCCCAAACCAACATAGTAGTCCACTTCCACTCCCTATACAATCATAGTTGATAAAATCCATTACTAAACAAGGTTCATTCAATATTTCAATCTAGTTTATCTCATGGGATATCAATCATTACACAATGAATTATTTAGAGAAATAGTTCCCACATATCTTGGTTATAATTTGACTATTTTACTTAGTTATAATGTAACTACATTCATATAATGGAAATCATAAATATGGGTGAATAAGTTTAATAAAATATTTATTTTATCACAACCCCTAATAATAAATGGTTTTTATAAGGATTTTATCATTACTTAAACTACGAAAAATCTTATTACAAAATAATTTTATGATTTGATCATTCTATAAACCAAGGAAAAATATATTGCTTTCATAAGAATTTTATCAACGTAAATCCTATGGATTATAAAATGATTTCATATAAATAATTTCGTCATAAATATGAACAATTCATTGAAAAAAACATAATGATTTACTTGGATTCTATCACCAAAATATAATTTGTTACCTAAAATGATGTCATCTTAGATGGAAAATGAAATCTCAAAATTATGTGGCACATTTTATGTGGAAAATATCCCCTCCTCAAAAAACAAATAGTTTCAATACAAATGTCATTTTATAAAGAATTTTATTTGAAAATAAATTTGATAAAGTATATAGAAATATTCAATGATAATGATGTAGTGAAATTTAATTCACAGTAGTCAAATTAAAACAATGATTCAATTCACTTTTTTAGTAAAATCCAAACGAGAATTATTTGGAAAAGTAAATTAATATTAATTTATAACAATTTTTTAAAAAGTTACTAATATTTATCAAATTATTTATTAATATATTTTTAAAATACTAAGATATTTTAATATATTTTCTGAAAACATTGTTTTGGATGAAAATGAGGTTTTCACTAAAGAGATAAATTTTGTACCTTAAAAAATGAACAATTGAGTAAATAAAGAGTGTAAGAAAATGGGAAAATATTTACTATGAAGAAATAAACAGAATAAAACAATATTAATTTTTTTCTTGATATATGCATAAAAATATTTCATCATTAGATGTAAAATTATAAACCATATAGAGTATAGATGTGATTATATCACAATAATCATATGATTTTTGTAACATTGAATTGTAATCCCCTTGAAATTATATAATTAAATGATACATATAATAAATTTTAAAAAATTAAATTCTTTATATAAATTGTCAATTTAGAAGTGAAGACAACCAATTTATATAGATTGATGTATAACATAACATTGGTCCCCATGAAGGCAATTTGAGAAAACAAATACCATACCTCTTTGGTAATATATGAACTATAAATAATAAGTTAGATATATCATAAATATACATGTAAAATGATTTATATTTAATTATAATAATCATAAAATACATTAATATTAATTTTATAAGAATTGAAGATGAAATAGGTTGTGAATATCGAATGTGTCTGTAGCATCCCAGGTAAATAAAGAATAATAAATTTTCATATTTATTAATATTTGATAATTGAATATTAATTTTACTTTAAAGGGGTTGCTATGTTCGATAGTGTACCCGATACGCAACAAAGAGTTTCTTTGAAATCTTACATTGCACACTAGTAATAAAACAATATTATTTTAAATGATAGTTAACACGTAGCCATTGTATTGGAGGGAATGAATAAAAATAACTAAAATATGATTATATATGTTTGTTAAATGTTTTTACATTTATCCAATAAAGGATAAAGGCTTAAAATATGAAAATAATTCAATTTTAGGCATATATACTCTAATTTTCACTAAAGGTCCACTTATCGCCTTTTGATGGCGAACCGTCATTAAATATAGTTTTGGTCACTGTAATAAATTCTATTGGACCAAATAAAATTCTTCTTTAGATTCGGGACATCAAAATTTACATTGTGTAAATTTTTGGTATTTTTCCGATAAAGATCATTTTTTAATGAATAATGAAAAATGTTGTATTTTAATTCAAAACCACTTTTTAATCTAATTTATTTAGATGATTATATTATCTTTTTAATTGGTTTTAATGTGAAATTAGAATATATTTTTACCATTAAATCCAATAGTGGTCATTGGAATTAATTTCACTATGAAATCGAACTTAAACTAGTGTCAATCTTTTGAGACTTATTGTTTCATAAAAACACGCTATTTGCTTTGAGAGTGGGAATTAATTATTAAATTAATTAATGCAAAATATATGTTTTGAATTTTTTAAAATGGACTTCATTTTTGAGTTCGGAATATCAAATATAGCTTAGGGTGTAGTTTTGGTATTTTTCTGAAAAACATCAATTTTTTATGAATAGTGAAACCACTAAGTGGTACTTATAAAAACTGATTTTTCGTTTAAATGAAATTTTACCACATTAGTGATTTGATTTTCAAAAATCCGACATACATGGTTTTCATTAAGAAGTAAAATTTGGTTCAATGGGATTAAAATAATTTCTTTGGTGAATAGTATCTTTTAAGTTTTTAATCGCGATTATAGGTAATTAGTGTAGTTTAAGGTAAAAAAAATGTTTTAATAATATGGAATGACCAAGAGACATGTCCTACCCTTATTGGATATTTTATTGCCGACCACGATAATCCATGGGTCAACATGGGGACCCCATGGAGCCACTTTGGATGGAAAATAACATTAATATCTTTTTATTTAATGTTAAAGTAAAAATGTCACAAACATGAGTTGTTTTACTAAAACAATTTTTAAATGGGGTTATACAAGTAATATTTTTGAATATAAATATTAATTAGAAATATAAAAAGTTTTCCTATATCATGGTATTTGTTTTATAATTTTTATACATTAAATAAATAAAAGTATTTATGACATTATGATGATGTAGCGATTACCTCATTATTTAATGATTTAAATAAAATGAAAAGATAATGTAAAATATAAGACCTGAACTTGTAAAAAACCTATTGGATGGGTATCTTTCGAACTCTTATCACCTTATCCTCGAATTATATCAATTTGGGACCTTTTAAATCCGAAAGTCATTTTAAAATAAAGTAACATTTCTTTACTTTCCAAGAGTGTCCCTCCTCTCCTCTTATAAAAGGCCCCCACCTCTACCACCTTACCCACACATCCAAAGCCTTTGGCTCGGCCAACCCCTATCCATTTTGTCTCTCCACATCACTCTATAACTCCTAGAAGCCTCAATTTTGGCAGAAGTCTTCCCAATGTTGGCTTTGAGCTCAAATCTAAGAGAGTTACATGATTTTAAGGTAATGTCTTCACTTGTGTCCATTTGTTTTATTTTGATTCTCCAACCCCCTAAACTCTTTTTATTAATTTCTTTTGTAACAAATCCAGTATCTTAAATATACTAGGATGTTTTTATAAGAATATTTCGAGCTACACTTACACACACTTACATCTAATGGTTAAAGAACATACTGTTTCCGTGGATGGCGAATTCCTGCCTCACAAAACGATGATTGTTCAATATTTTTCCAACACAGTCAAAGGTGGCCATTAAGATGTCACTATAATTATATATGATATATAATATGTTTATTTCATCCTTAAGATTCTGTTTTTTTCATTTATGGAACACCTTCATGGCTTCCATTATGGGTATACGCGATATCTTCATTTTAGAAAGTGCAGATTACCGCCCCCTCAAAGTGATTTGATTCGTTAATGCCATATGTGGGATGAATAAAAGTTGTATTTAAAGTTATTATATATGATTTATGTTACATATAAATGATTAATATAATTCTTGAATTAAAATATACATACCTCTCATTTAGTTTTAATTCCATTAATGTGACAAAGAAATGAAAGTAGTGTTCATGCCTACGTACGGCTTACCGTCTCCATAAACGATGCATTTCATTTCTTACCTCTAAATGATTATGTAATATTATAAATACATGTATATGATGGATATATATGATATATATGATATCCAAATCATGAATATAATTCTGGATATAATGAAAATTCGACCACAAGAACAACATGTAATTGTAAGAAGTTAACTTTTGACTCAAGTACCAAATATCGACAAATGACCGTTATCAACTTAAATGACTACAAAATGTTCATAACATGGTAATAAGTGATATAAAAGGAATAATGAACTTGAAAAAGGTTCTTAATCAAGTATAAATTAACACAAGTTTATTTTTTAGGACGTTAAAGAACGATCAAGTCAAGTCGGACCCGAGGTAAGGGACTTCATCTCAATCTCCTTTCATTGAGGCATATTTTTGTTTTACACACCACATTCTTTAATACGGTGTATAAACCCCTTTTACTTTTACGTTTATTCAAATGTAATCTTTTTATACGAAGCATTTCACTAAACGAAAAAAGGGAATGTTTTTGTCGTACATATGCGCCGACAACGACTTCTCCGCCGCCGCGAGTATTTTTTGGTCTTTGGCTTCCTCAAAAAGCCGTAATGTTTTTAAAATGAAATAAATACCATATACTCTTTTATTTATTTTGGTATTGAAAATGGTTTTCATAAAAGAATTTTTTATTTCAATATATTTAAGTGCTATATTGTGATCAATGTGTTGTAATGATTTTTGTCCATTTAATTTGTTTTATGTCTTATGATATTATAATGGTACTTGGACATTTGTCGGGTGGTTACATGATAAACCATATGACGGGTGGTGTCGTGAATACCAGGATGGGTGGTTACATTATAACCTCCAATGCATTGGGTATGGAAGTCGGTCGTATGTCTATTCCATTAAGTGATATGTGTGGAAGTTGACTGTATGGTTATTCTATTTAAGTATGTTTATGTCCCAAGTTACCTTTATATGTTATGTGATCTTTATATGGGTTTTATGGTAATTTTTTGGTTACAAAAGGGTAAGTAGTGATCTTTTATTCAGTGAAGAGTTATTACATCTTCATAAAGGTTAAAATTATTACTTTGATAATGTTTACATGTTTTACTTGTTGTTTTGAAAAACTAATAGTTTTCATTCATTGTGTATCCTTTACTGAGATTTTTTTTCTCACGCCAAGTTTTTTTTGAAATGTTTTTCACAGGACATAATGTGGTATAGGGTCAAGGATGGGATCAAGGGAAAGTCATGCTATCTAAAACATGGAACTAGACATGTTTCCTTTTAAGAGATTTTATTTTATGGAAACTTAGTAGAAGTTTCTACTTTGTAATCTTTTGAGATGTAATAGTTATGTCCAAATTCTATAAAACTCTAAACCGTGAAAAGATCCTCAATTTGAATTATACATTTAATTCAATATTAAGTAAGGTTTATGGATGGGGACTTATAGTTGGTATCAGAGGTCTGTTTATACAACTTTAGGAGTTAGAAAATTGATAAATTTATAAATTAATTGAAATGATATAGCATTTGAAGTTTACCATGTTGCTTCTGTAACACCCCGAGCTTCCATGATACGCTTCTCATTCAATAATGCAATAGCTTGCATTGTACGCAACTTCGAGTTCTAAAACACCGCGACTAATCAAAGTAGCCGTTATGAATAGTAATAACCACTTTTTAAAATAATAGAAATTTTATATTTCAAAATGGACTTCATTTTTGAATTCATAATATCGAAATTATCCTAAGTTGAATTTTTTGTAATTTTCTGAGAAATTCCAATTTTTTAATGAATATTGAAAAATACTTAAAACAACATTTTTAATCAAAATAATTTATTGTGATAAATTATACTATTTAGTGGTTTTAAAGTATAATTATAATATATTTTTACCATTTTATCCAATGGTGGTCATTAGAATTAATTTAACATTGAAATTGGACATAAACAATTGCCAATCTTTTGATATAAATTGTATCTTAAAGACACGCTATTTGTCGTGACAGCGGAAATTAATTATAAAATTAATTAATGAAACTTATATGTTTGGAATTTTGTAAAATAGACATCATTTTTGAATTCGGAATATCAAATATAGCTTAGGGTGAAATTTTGGCATTGTTCTGAAAAACTTCAATTTTTTATGAATAGTGAAGCCACTAAGTGGTAGTTAAATAACTGATTTTTCGATTAAATGAAATATTACCACTTCTGTGATTTGATTTTCAAAAATCCGACATACATGGTTGTCATTAAGAAGTAAAATGTGGTTCAATGAGATTAAAATAATTTTTTGGTGAATAGTAACTTTTAAGTTCTTAATCGCGATTAGAGGTAATTAGTGTAGTTTATGGTAAATATAATGTTTTAATAACATGAGATGAGATTGACACTTGTCCTACATCTATTGGATGATTCATGGCCGACCATTTGGATCGGCCAACCTCTGCCCAAATACTCTCCCAACTTCCACCTATTACTCCTAGAAGCCTCACTTTTGGCAGAACTCTTCCCAAGGAAGCCTTTGGCTCAAATCAAAAAGAGTTACCCGATTTTGAGGTAATGTCTTCTCTAATGTTGTTTTGTTTTATTTTTCTTCTCCAACCCCCTAAAATCATTTTATTCATTTCTTTTGTAACAACACCAGTATCCTCAATATACTAGGATGTTTTAATAAGAAGGATTAGAGCTACAATTACACACACCTACATCTAATTGTTAATGAACATACGGTTTCTGTGGATGGCGAATATCTGCCTCACGAAACGATGATTGTTCAACACTCATATAACACCTCCAAAGGTGGCCATTAAAATGTCACTATTTTTATATATGATATATAATATGTTTATGTCTTACTTATGCCTCTGTATTTCTCATTTATGGCATACTTTATGATTTCCATTATGGGTAAAACGCGATAATTTCATTTTAGGAAGTGCGGACTACCGCCCCCTCAAAGTTATTTGAATCGTTAATGCCATATGTGGGATGTATAAAGGATGGAGTAAATGTTATTATACACTATATTATACTGGAATTATATTATACATTTATATCATTATGATTTTGTTCCATTAAACATGAAATTGAAATGAAAGTAGCGTTCATGCGTAGGTACGACTTACCGTCTCCGTGAACGGTGCATTTCATTTATTACCTCTAAATGTTACGTAATATTATAAATGAATGTATATAGTTGATATATAATATATATATGACATCTTAATCATGAATATAATTCTGGAGATAATGGATATTCTACCACATAAACTACTTGTAATTATAAGAAGTTTATTGTTGACTCAAGTACCAAAGATCGACAAAACAACCGTTATTAACATAAATACTTACATAATTTTCATATCATTGTAATAAGTGATATAATAAGGATAATGAAATTGAAAATGGTTCTTAATAAGGTATATATTAACTCTAGTTTATTATTCAGGAGGTTAAAGAATGGTTGAGTCAAGTCAGACACGAGTTAAGGGAACTTGTTAACCCAATTTCCATTCTTTGGGCTAATCTCCTACTTTCAAATTATGTCGTGATATTATTATGGTCTATATTATATTTGTACTTACATTATGTGTACCTATAGTTAATACACATAATATATATATTTTATTTAAAAAAATTATCTTTGTAAGGGACTTCGTCTCAATCTTCTTTCATTGAGGCATATTTGGTTTTATACACAACTTTCATTTATACGGTGTATAAACCCCTTTGACATTTACATTTATTCAAAAGGATTTCTTTTATAGTCTTTCACTTTGTGATGTAATGTAACATTTATGAATGTATCTAGTGTTTCCAAGCCTACTAAACTAATCGGTCTTTCGAGACTTGATCTTTTGTGATCATGCCAATGTTACGAAGTAATGCACCGGCTCTGGGTAGCTGGGGTCGGGGCGTTACAGTTGGTATCAGAGGCAGTTTAGTACTAACCTTGGAAGCTAGATTTAGATAAACTCTGATTAGAGCACATAGCCCAAAGATATACTTTGAAAATTAGTAAAGAAGAACATCCTAGAATTTTGTTATTGTAGAGATTTTGTGAGTTTTCCGAGCAATACATCCCTGTCTGGATATGAGCAGGTAGAGGCGGCTCTGGCACAGATGTACCTAGGGGTAAAACCTGAAAACACCGCTTTGAGCTAGACTCGAACGGGAACTGGTGCACGACAACGGGCCTTGCTGTACTCTTGGTTACGACACTCCCGGGGGATATGCTTAGGATAATTCTAATTTTCTTTACAAACCACTATGAAGGGTTATGAGTATTTACTTCCTCAAAGAAAACATTTTTATGGATTATATCCATAAATAGTTCAATTTATGTTAAGTATCTTACAAGTATGGAATTATGTATTTTGATTCATAAACTAATATAGTTTATGCCATTGTTTAGAAATGGTGCCTAGTGGAAGGAATGGAAACCGTATCAATGAACGCACTCCGTGTAGGGATTGCCCTCCTGCTCAAGATAATTATTGTGGATCTGGAGATACAACTGGTGCTGATCAACTTATTACCATACTGGGACAACTCACTCGTGTTATGAATAATAACCTTACTCGTATGGATCAACCTGATCCGCAATGTGGATAATCAATGTTAGACCGCTTCATGAGGCAACAACCACCAACCTTCAATGGGAGTACAAATCCTATAGTAGCTGAGCAATGGATAAATTCCTTAGAGAAAAAATTCCACGCCTTGGGGGTAGTGAAAGGGAGAAAGTTGTCATGGCAGTTTACCGCCTCACTGGAGATGTCGATCAGTGGTGGTCGCTGATTCAAAACACAAAGGAAGATGATGACGTATTGAATATGGAATGGAGGGAGTTCAAAGAGCTTTTCTTAGAAAAATACTTTCCTCACGACCATAGAGCAGATATGGAAAGGCAATTTCTGAGTCTGAAACAAAAGGAGGATGAGAATGTCGCAAAGTATGAGGCCAACATTACAAGGTTAGCGAGGTATGCTGTAGATTATATACGTAACCCAAGAGGTATGATTTATCATTTCTTTGATGGGTTAAAACCATTTCTCCATCGAGATTTAGTGTCACAATCTTTCTCAACATACGAAGATATTTTCTCATGTGCTATCAAGACAGAAAAAGAATTCTCTATGTCTTATGACAACAAAGTAAAGCAAGAGAAGAAGAGAACGGTGGAACAAGAGGCAGATAAAGGGAAAAAGGGGAAATAAGGATTTTCCATTATGTGATAATTGGGGAAGAATCACCCTGGTACTTGTCTAAAAGGAATGGGAGTTTGTTATAAATGTACGGAAATGGGGAACTATGCAAATGAATGCCCTAAGCATCAGGGAAACATATCTCAGAAAAGGCCAAGGGATCAAGGACAATCTTATGCTGTTACTACAGTTGAAGAAAAATAATTAATGTATTGGTGCCTTTGGACTCATGGATTATATTCTGGTTATTAGAATAATGTGATATATATATATATATATAAGGATTGTACTGTAGTACTTGTTTATTTCAGTAAGGTTTTAATATGATGAAGGTAACCATATTTTTAGCATGTGACAATAATAGAAACTTTACTTTGTTTGGGGAATCTGATAAATTGATTTTGGAATTAAGAGACCTTTTAGAGAAAGTCTGGACAGAGGTATTTTGGATAACTATAAAGGTTGGAGTGGATTAAGTTGATCTTTGGATAGTATTGTTTAAGGCTAAAAAATTTATGAAGATTATTTTTGTAATATTATGATACTATAGTTTTAGGAAAAGGACAACCTGCAGGGTGGGGCATAACCCGTCGCGTCGGACAAAGCTGCAGGAATAGAACCCACAATCATAGTGCGACATGCCTTTATTTCCTACCACTAGCATACAGGAAGTCCCTGGTTATTACAAAATAATTTTTCTAATCTAAAAGGTATGTGTTAACATTTGGAACCTTATACAATTAAGATAAATAGAATATTTTTGATTTCCGTTACCATTTGGAGTAAAAGATGGGTTTGTGGTAAAAATTTATTAACGAATTAAAGTATACATAACAAGTATGTATATTCCCTTACGTTCTTAGTAAATCTCCTAAATAAATTCCTCAACATTATAAAAGGTAACTTAAAACAAAAATGTTGTCGGTTAACTTTTCCAACTAGGGATTCAATGACCGTTTAACCAATCACAAGTTTGTGATTTTCATGTGGTTAAACTTTCTCCTAATCCCGTTTTCTATAACTCTCCATCTGACCTTGATGGTTGTTTTCTCCTCCATATCCATATTTTCATAGAATCCTAGAATGGGCTATATCGGGTGACCTTTGTACTTATCTTGCTTTCTTTTAATGTTATATATTTATTAACCTTATTGCGAGGATGCAATTTATTGCAGGAGGGGAGAATGTAACACCCCAAGCTTCCATGATATGCTTCTCATTCAATAATGCAATAGCTTGCATTGTACGCAACTTCGAGTTCTAAAACACCGCGACTAATCAAAGTAGCCATTATGAATAGTAATAACCACTTTTTAAAATTATAGAAATTTTATATTTCAAAATGGACTTCATTTTTGAATTCTTAATATCGAAATTATCCTAAGTTGAATTTTTTGTAACTTTCTGAGAATTTCCAATTTTTTTATGAATAGTGAAAAATACTTAAAACAACTTTTTTAATCAAAATAATTTATTGTGATAAATTATAATATTTAGTGGTTTTAAAGTATAATTAGAATATATTTTTACCATTTTATCCAATGGTGGTCATTATAATTAATTTAACATTGAAATTGGACATAACCAATTGCCAATCTTTTGATATAAATTGTTTCTTAAAAACACGCTATTTGTTGTGACAGTGGGAATTAATTATAAAATTAATTAATGCAACTTATATGTTTGGAATTTTTTAAAATAGACATCATTTTTGAATTCGGAATATCAATTATAGCTTAGGGTGAAATTTTGGCATTGTTCTGAAAAACTTCAATTTTTTATGAATAGTGAAACCACTAAGTGGTAGTTAAATAACTGATTTTTCGATTAAATGAAATATTACCACTTATGTGATTTGATTTTCAAAAATCCGACATACATGGTTGTCATTAAGAAGTAAAATGTGGTTCAATGTGATTAATATAATTTTTTGGTGAATAGTAACTTTTAAGTTCTTAATGGCGATTAGAGGTAATTAGTGTAGTTTAAGGTAAATATAATGTTTTAATAATATGAGATGAGCTTGACACTTGTCCTACTTATATTGGATGAGTCATGGCCGACCCATAAAACCCATGGGTCAACATGGGGATCCCATGGAGCCACGTTGGTTGGAAAATGACATTAATGTATATTTATTTAATGTTAAAATTAAATTGACACAAACATGAGTTGTTTTACTAAACCTGTTTTTAAGTGGGGTTACACAAGTCCGAATTTTGACTATAAATATTCATTAGAAAGATAAAAGGATTTCCTACATCATAGTAATTTTCTTATAATTTTTAGACATTAAATAAATTAAAATATTTATGACATCATGATGATGCAAAGATGACCTCATTATTTAACGATTTAAATAAAATGGAAAGATAATGTAAAATCCAAAGCGTACACTTGTCAAAAACCTATTGTATGAGTAGATTTCGAACCCTTATAACCTTAGCCACGAATTATATAAGTGTGGTACCTTTAGAATCCGAAAAACATTGTGTAATAATGTAACCTTTCAATCTTTCCAAAAGAGCCCCTCCTCTCCACTTATAAAAGGCCCCCACCTCTCCCACCTCATTTACACCTTCAAGCCATTTGGCTCGGCCAACCTCTGCCCAAATACTCTCCCAACTTCCCCCTCTTACTACTAGAGGCCTAACTTTGGGCAGAACTCTTCCCAAGGAATCCTTTGGCTCAAATCAAAAAGAGTTACCCGATTTTGAGGTAATGTCTTCTCTAATGTTGTTTTGTTTTATTTTTCTTCCACAACCCCCTAAACTCTTTTTATTCATTTATATTGTAACAAAACCAGTATCCTAAATATACTAGGATGTTTTTATAAGAAGTATTAGAGCTACACTTACACACACCTACATCTAATGGTTAAATAACATACGGTTTCTGTGGATGGCGAATTTCTGCCTCACGAAACGATGATTATTCAACACTCATATAACACCTCCAAAGGTGGCCATTAAGATGTAACTATTTTTATATATGATATATAATATGTTTATGTTTTACTTGTGCTTCTGTATTTCTCATTTATGGCATACTTTATGATTTCTATTATGGGTAAAACACGATAATTTCATTTTAGGAAGTGCGGACTACCGCCCCCTCAAAGTGATTTGAATAGTTAATGCCATATGTGGGATGTATAAAGGATGGAGTAAATGGTATTATACACTATATTATACTGGAATTATATTATACATTTATACCATTATGATTTTGTTCTATTAAACATGAAATTGAAATGAAAGTAGCGTTCATGCGTACGTACGGCTTACCGTCTCCATGAATGGTGCATTTCATTTCTTACCTCTAAATGTTACGTAATATTATAAATGAATGTATATACTGGATATATAAGATATATATGACATCTAAATCATGAATATAATTCTGTAGATAATGGATATTCTACCACATAAACAACTTGTAATTATAAGAAGTTTATTGTTGACTCAAGTACCAAAGATCGACAAAACAACCGTTATTAACTTAAATAATTACATAATATTCATATCATTGTAATAAGTGATATAATAAGGATAATTAAATTGAAAATGGTTCTTAATAATGTATATATTAACTCTAGTTTATTATTCAGGAGGTTAAAGAACAGTTGAGTCAAGTCAGACGCGAGGTAAGGGAACTTCTTAACCCAATTTCCATTCTTTGGGTTAATCTCCTACTTTCAAATTATGTCGTGATATTGTTATGGTCTATATTATATTTGTACTTACATTATGTGTACCTATAGTTAATACACATAATATATATATTTTATTTAAAAAAATGATCTTTGTAAGGGACTTCGTCTCAATCTCCTTTCATTGATGCATATTTGGTTTTATACACAACTTTCATTTATACAGTGTATAAACCCCATTGACATTTACATTTATTCAAAAGGATTTATTTTATAGTTTTTCACTTTGTGATGTAATGTAACATTTATGAATGTATCTAGTGTTTCCAAGGATACTAAACTAATCGGTCTTTCGAGACTTGATCTTTTGTGACCATGCCAATGTCAAGAAGTAATGCACCGGCTCTGGGTAGCTGGGGTCGGGGTGTTACAGATTCGCCTAATATATTTCTGTGTTAAGAATGATATTTCATAGAGGAAACATAACAGCTTTTCTGGGAAGGCATACAAAGGGAAATAACCTTTCAAATCAGTATCCTGAGATGGTCAGAATGAGAACTAAATAGTTTGTTGTAGTGATGGATCAGTTGAATTAGGTGAAAAATGTTGGTTGTTTTTATTGATGATATTTTGGTGTTTTCTAAAAGTAAATAGGTGCATGAAAGACATTTAAGGGTTATTTTTCAACCTTAAAATAAAATAAATTGTATGGGAAATTCAGCAAGTGTGAGTTTTGGTTTCAACAAATTTCTTTCCTGGGTCACATTGTTTCAAAAAATGTCATAACTGTTGATCCTGTTAAAACAAAATTTGTTGAAGAATGGCCAAGACCCACAAATGTAACCGAGATCTGTAGTTTCCTTGGTTTGGCAGGTAACTACCAAAGGTTTGTTGAAAATGTTTCATGGTTATCTAGTCCAATGACTAAGCTAACTCAGAAGGGTGTTAAGTTTATTTGGACCAAAGAATGTGATGATTGTTTTCAGGAGTTGGAAATAATATTGGTGAATGCTCCAGTTTTGGGACTTCCTTCTAGGAATGGTGAGTTTTTTATCTACAGTGATGCTTCGATGAAGGGACTTGGTTGTGTCCTTATGAAGAATGATCAGGTAATTGCATATGCTTCACGTTAGTTGAAAACTCATTAGGTAAATTACCCTACACAAGATTTGAAATTAGCTGCTGTTGTTTTTGCTCTAAAAATTTGGAGGCATCATTTTTATGCAGTAAAGTGTGAAATATATACTGACCACAAAAGTTTAAAGTATATATTCACTTAGAAAGAATTGAACATGAGACAGATGAGATGGCTGGAATTAATCAAGGATTATGATTGTACAATTCATTACCATCTGGGAAAAGAAAATAAAGTGGTCGAAGCTTTGAGTCGAACAAGTAATGCTTCATTAACCATGATACATTTGGAACGAGATACTTTGGTTTTTGATTTGCTGAACTTTGGCCTAGAAGTTCTTGGTGCAGGAATTTCTTTTGTTTTGTTTCAGGTATCAGTGAGATCATCCCTATCAGACAGAATTAAGCAAGAAAAGAGGGAAGACAATGAGTTGCAGAAAAAGGTAGAGATGTTTCAGAAGGGTGCGTTTCCTGAATTCAACATTGATAATGATTGTGTTTTGAGTTTCGGGAAGAGATTATGTGTCCTTTGTGATTCAAAGTAGAAGAATGAGTTGTTATGTGAGGCTCATAGTTCCCTGGTTTTAGATCATCCTGGTGGTACTAAGATGTACAGGGATCTGTGGGAGTATTACTGGTGGGATGGAATGAAAAGAGATATTGCTGATTTTACTGTGAAGTGTTTGACATGTCAATAGGTTAAAGCAGAGTGGCAGATATCGAAAGGGATGCTTCAGCCTTTACTAGTGCCAGAGTGGAAATGGGAGAATATATCCATGGACTTTGTTGTGGGATTTCCGAAGACACCTTTAGGTAATAATGAAATCTGGGTTATTGTTGATCGCTTGACTAAATCTGATCATTTAGTTGCCATACGAGATAATTTTTCCCTAGATCAAATTTCCAATTTGTATCTTAAAGAGATATTCTGGTTACATGGATTTCCTCTCTCTATTGTATCTGACTGTGATCCCAGGTTTACTTCTAACTTTTGTAAAGGCCTTCAGAAGTCATTGGGTACTGAATTAAATTTTAGCACAAGTTTTCATCCTCAATCAGATGGCCAGTCAGAATGAACGATCCAGACATTGGAGGATATGCTACGAGCTTGCTCTATGGATTATCAGAGAAGTTGGGACCAACATCATTCTTTGGTGGAGTTTTCATATAATAACAGTTTTCATTATAGTATACAGATTGCACCGTTTGAGTAATTATATTGGAAGCAGTGTCGAACTCCAGCTTTTTGGGATGAAGTGGGTGAAAGGAAGCTAATGGGACCAGAATTGGTGGATGATATGGTAGAAAAAGTTCAGTTGATTCAGAAACACATGAGAACAGATCAGAGCAGACAGAAAAGTTATTCGGATAACCGGAGGAAGGATCTATCTTTAGAGGTAGGTGATCATGTTTTTCTCAAGGTTTCTCCATGGAAAAGTGTGATGCGATTTGGTAAGAAAGGAAAGCTGAGTACAAGGTTCATTGGACCATATGAAATTCTGGAGAGATTTGGATCAGTTTCATACAGAGTGGAATAACCTCCGACTTTATCTCAGGTACACAATGTTTTTCTTGTTTCGATGTTGAGAAAGTATATCGCAGATCCATCTCATGTTTTGAGTCCAGAGGTAGTTCAGGTGGAAGAGAACCTATCTTATGAAGAACAGCCAGTCTAGATTCTGGACCACAGGGAGCAAGTGTTACAGAATAAGGTAATTCACCAGGTAAAGGTTTTGTGGAAAAACCATAGGGTTGAAGAGGCAACGTGGGAATCTGAAAATGCTATGAGGGATAAATACCCCCACGTATTTTGATAAGTGAATAAAATTGCGAGGACACAATTCCCAAAAGGGGGGAAGGATGTAACATCCCAGGTAAATAAAGAATAATAAATTTTCATATTTATTAATATTTGAGAATTGAATATTAATTTTACTTTAAAGGGGTTTCTAAGTTCGATAGCGTACCCGATATGCAAAAAATAGTTTCTTTGAAATCTTACGTTGCACAATAGTAATAAAATAATATTATTTTAAATTATAGTTAACACGTAGCAGTTGTATTAGTGGGAATGAATAGAAATACCTAAAATATGATTATATATGTTTGTTAAATGTTTTTACATTTATCCAATAAATGATAAAGGCTTAAAATATGAAAAGAATTCAATTTTAGGCATATATACTCTAATTTTCGCTAAAGGTCCACTTATTGCCTTTTGATGGAGAACTGTGATTAAATATAGTTTTGGTCACTCTTATGAATTCTACTAGACCAAATAAAATTTTTATTTAGAATCGCGACATCAAAATTTACTTTATGTAAATTTATGGTATTTTTCAGATAAAGATCATTTTTTAATGAATATTGAAAAATGTTGTATTTTAATTCAAAACCTCTTTTTAATCTAATTTATTTAAATTATTAGATTATATTTTTAATTGGTTTTAAAGTGAAATTAAAATATATTTTTACCATTAAATCTAATAGTGGTCATTGGAATTAATTTCACTTTGAAATCAGACTTAAACTAGTGTCAATCTTTTGATACTTATTGTTTCATAAAAACACTCTATTTGCTCTGACAGCGGGAATTAATTATTAAATTAATTAATGAAACTTATATGTTTTGAATTTTTCCAAATGGACTTCATTTTTGAGTTCGGAATATCAAATACACCTTAGGTTATGTTTTGGTATTTTTCTGAAAAACATCAATTTTTGATGAATAGTGAAACCACTAAGTGGTACTTATAAAAACTAATTTATCGTTTAAAAGAAATTTTACCACTTTTATGATTTGATTTTCAAAAATATGACATACATGGTTGTCATTAAGAAGTAAAATTTTGTTCAATGGGATTAAAATAATTTTTTGGTGAATAGTAACTTTTAAGTTTTTTATCGCGAATAGAGGTAATTAGTGTAGTTTAAGATAAAAATAATGTTTTAATAATAGGAAATGACCTAGAAACATGTCTTACCCTTGTTGGATATGTCATGGCCGACCAAGAAAATCAATGTGTCAACTTTGGGACCCCATGGAGCCACTTTGGAAGGAAAATAACATTAATATCTTTTTATTTAATGTTAAAGTAAAAATGTCACAAACATGAGTTGTTTAACTAAAATAATTTGTAAATGGGGTTATAAAAGTCAGATTTTTGACTATTAATATTAATTAGAAAGATAAAAAGGTTTCCTACATCATAGAATTTGTTTTATAATTTTTAGACATTAAATAAATTAAATTATTTATGACATCATGATGATGCAGCGATTACCTCATTATTTAACGATTTAAATAAAATGAAAACATAATGTAAAATCTAAGACCTACATTTGGAAAAAACCTATTTTATGGGTATATTTAGAAACCTTATCACCTTTTACTAGAATTATATCAATTTGGGTCCTTTTGAATCCGAAAATCATTTTAAAATAAAGTATCATTTCTTTACTTTCCAAGAGTGCCCCTCCTCTCCTCTTATAAAAGCCCCCCACCTCTACCAACTTACCCATGCTTCCAAAGCCTTTGGCTCGGCCAAACCCTGCACATTTTGTCTCTCCACATCCCTCTCTGACTCTTAGAAGCCTAACATTGGGCAGAAGGCTTCCCAAGGAATCCTTTCAGCTCAAATCTAAGAGAGTTACCCGATTTTAAGGTAATGTCTTCACTTGTGTCCTTTTGATTTATTTTGCTTCTCCAACCCCTTAAACTCTTTTTATTATTTTCTTTTGTAACAACTCCAGTATCATCAATATACTAGGATGTTGGTATAATATTCTTTCGAGCTACACTTAAACACAACTACATCTAATGGTTAAAGAACATACTGTTTCCGTGGATGTTGAATTTCTGCCTCACGAAACAATGATTGTTCAATATTCTTCCAAAACCTTCAAAGGTGGACATTAATATGTAAATATATTTATATATGATATATAATATGTTTATTTCTTTCTTTAGTTTCTGTATTTTTCATTTATGGAACACCTTCATGGCTTCCATTATGGGTATACACGATATCTTCATTTTAGGAAGTGCGGACTACCGCCCCCTCAAAGTGATTTGATTCGTTAATGCCATATGTGGGACGTATAAAGGATGGATTTAATGTTATTATATATGATGTGTGTTACATATAAATGATGAATATAATTCTGTAATTAAAATATACATACCTCTCATTTAGTTTTAATTCCATTAATATGACAAAGAAATGAAAGTAGCGTTCATGCGTACGTACGGCTTACCGTCTCCATGAACGGTGCATTTCATTTCATACCTCTAAATGATTATGTAATATTTTAAATACATGTATATGATGGATATACATGATATATATGATATCCAAATCATGAATTTCACTCTGGATATATTGAACCTTTGACCACATGAACAACATGTAATTTTAAGAAGTTCACTTTTGACTCAAGTACCAAATATCGACAAACGACCGCTATCAACATAAATGACTACATAATGTTCATAACATTGTAGTAAGTGATATAAAAGGAATAATTAAATAGAAAAACGTTCTTAATCAAGTAGAAATTAATTCATGTTTATTATTCAGGACGTTAAAGAATGATCGAGTCAAGTCGGACCCGAGGTAAGGGACTTCGTCTCAATCTCCTGTCATTGAGGCATATTTTTGTTTTATACACCACTTTCATTAATACGGTGTATAAACCCATTTGACTATTTATTTTATTCAAAAGGAATCTTTTTATACGAAGCCTTTTACTAAATGACAAAAGGGAATGTTTTTGTCGTACATATTCGGCGACAGCGACTTCTCCGCTGCCGCGAGTATTATTTGGTCGTTGGCTTCCTCAACAAGCCATAATGTTTTTTAAATGAAATAAATACCATATACTCTTTTATGTATTTTTGTATTGAAAATGGTTTTTATAAAGGATTTTTTATGTCAATATATTTATGTGATATATTGTGATCAAAGTGTGGAAATGTTTTCTTTCCATTATATTTGTTTTATGTCTTATGATTTTATAATGGTACTTGGACATTTGACGGGTGGTTACGTGATAAACCATATAAATGGTGGTGCCGTGAATACCAGGATGGGTGGTTACGTTTTAACCTCTAATGCATTTGGTATGGAAGTCGGCCGTATGGCTATTCCATTAAGTGATATGTGTGGAGGTCGGCCGTATGGTTATTCCATTTAAGTATGTTTATGTTCAAAGTTACCTTCATATGTTATGTGATCTTTATATGGGTTTTATGGTAATATTTTGGTTACAAAAGGGTATGTAATGATATTTTATTCAGTGAATAGTTTTTACAACTTCATAAAGGTTTAAATTATTACTTTGATAAAGTATACATGGTTTAATTGTTGTTTTGAAAAACTAACAGTTGTCATTCATTTTTTATCCCTTACTGAGATTTTTATGCTCACCCCAAGTTTTTTTGAAATTTTTTTCACAGGAATTAATGTGGAATAGGGTCAAGGATGGGATCAAGGGAATGTCATGCTATCTAAAACATGGAAATATACATGTTTCCTTTTAAGAGTTTTCATTTTATGGAAACTTAGTAGAAGTTTATACTTTGTAATCTTTTGAGATGTAATAGTTATGTCCTAATTCTCTAAAACTCTAAACCGTGAAAAGATCCTCAATTTAAATTATTCATTTAATTCAATATTAAGTAAGGTTTAAGGTCATGGCCTTATAGTGTCTCACATACGTAATAAGTGACTCAGAAACCCCTTACTATATCTAACAAATTCCTTATTAAATAATTGAATATCATATATACAAAATATTTTATTATTATAAGTCTATTATATATTTATAAGCATATTTATCAAACTATATGTGATTTATTTATGAAATTTTATTCATTTATAACCAATTCCTTGTTAAAATATTATATTATTTAATAACTACTTTGTATTTCTTGTATGTTTTGATTGGTTAGCTTAGGCCTTCATAAATTTATGATTTTTCCATAATCGCAAAAATTTTATTCATGATATAAATTCCTATATATACAGTATTTATTTAATTAGACTAATCTATATAAGTTTATGATATAAATGAAAAAAACCATTCATGGATATGATAGGCCATACATACGCATGAACGTTTATTTCACCTACTTGATGGGTTTAAAGAAAGAAATTTAAATACTATATTACCCTTCCAGAATCATTTCACTTCATATATATATATATATGTATGTATATTATATTTTTATTTAAGTCTAACATTTTACCTTTCTTGAAAAGTGTACGTGAATAAGGAATCACATAGCTTCACGAGCTGGTAGTCTACCATAAAAGTGAGTGATGTTATCATATTCCCATGGAACAGAAATAATGAGGTATATGTGATTAAATTATTCAATAATTATAAATATTTTACCTATATACTATTTATTTATTTAATAAGTTCTTATTAAATTACATGACAAATATAAATTAATATCACTTCACATTGGTACGTGAGGTCGTAGTCCATCGTACACTCGAGTGGAATTATCTTCTTCCAACGGTTTTGGAGTTAAGAAGGTTTTTGAAGTATTATGATATAATAGGTATAATAATTTAATAAAAATAATATAAAATTATTAAATTTATCATGATATAATCCCATCATATGTGGTGGCGTATAATTAATAACCTCAGTTCGTGAGGTGGTAGTCTTCTATATAAATGAATGATCATTTTGTATCCTATTTCAAGGAATATGTGTTTGATTTTTTTTGTAAAATAATCATAATAACATCTGAGTATATGTAATATAATTTTTTTATTATTGTTTTATGTTTTAATAATAATATAAGTAGATGGTAGAATAAATAAAATAACATTCTTAGTTATGGATGTTACATCTTCTTTAGAGAATGACTTTCGGTTTGAAAAAAAATTATCCTAGGAGGGATATATCACCAAAATACATATTCTACGATGTTAGTATGGAGGTAAAGAACATATTTGGGTATTTATTGACCAATTGAATGTGTTTTTGTTTTCAGAAGAGAAGATGGGAGGGGAGGTGTTTTATATGTAGGGTGAGTCTCACAATTGAATGTTTTTGAAATGATAAATATGTTCCCACATTTTTTACATCAAAAAATGACCGATAATGTTCCATTATAAACCATTTATGTTAAAGGGTATAAATATTTCCATAAAAAAATTTCGACACGTTTTATGTCATCATTTACCATTATAGTCTTAGTTTAACCCCCCCCCCCCCCCGACATGAAATCAGTTTTACTATGACCATGATAATTAATTTTTATTGATTTTAATATTCTTTATGGTTAAAAAATAAGTCAATATTAATTTAGAATATAAAATATGATGATTCAAAATAAAGATTCAAATTTTAAAAACTCATTTCATATAAGTGAGAAAAAATAATTTTAAATTAATCCTACAAATATGACATAAAAGAGGATTTCAAAAAATTAATATATTCAATGAATAAAAATATTTTAAATAAATTTAATATATAAAGTTGATTTGAATGAAATAAATTGGATTATATTTTATATAATTTAAATATTATTTATTTTAAAATAAAATAAAATGGACGGATGTTTTTTAAATGCTACATTGAAATAAAAATTATTAACAAAACCAATAGTTTCATTAATCATGAAAATATAGATTCTTCCATATAATGTCAAATAATCATTATATGATAATTTTTAAATTTTCTTTTAAAAAAGTAATTATATTTTTTCAAATAAATCTCTTAATGGTTGAAATATTTAATTTTAAAATAAGGAGAAAAAATTAATAAACTTCATAAAAAATATTATGCAAATAAAAAATTTATTTATTACTGATCTTTTTTTGAAAGACATTTATGATTAATGAAAAAATATATTATTGAAAAAATATTATATATATTTGAGTAATACAATTTATAAAATGTGTTTTTTTAATTTAAATTTATAAATGTGATTGTGTTCTTGAAATAGATAATCATAAAAATATTTCCTTTATTTTCAAATTGTGTTTATTATCAATTCAAATTAGTTTGAAAAAATAATTCACTTTATATACAAGTCTAAAAATAAAATTTAAATTATTTTTTAAATTCTATAAACACCATCCACTCCCACATCTCAATGATAAATATCAAATTGTATTATTATATATAAATATTATACTAAATTATTTTTAATCTAAGTGATCTATGAATCACAAGCTATTCTTTTTAACTTTTTAAATTCGTAATTAAATCAATTTTTTTGCAACACAATCAATAATAGTTATTGCATGGATTAAAATATAATCATAGTGTCCCACGTAACACAAATTACCAAAAATATTAAATGCATCTAAAATAAATTATTTCAACAAACATATGGGTCTTAAATTCTACAACCCTTAAATTATATAAATCCTCGTAATCTATACCTCTTCTCGGTAAATAAGGCTTTAACATATAAAAATTCATTTTTGGGAAACCCACATCATTAAAATTGTAGTGAATATACCCTTTTTAAAATAGCTAAAGGTATGTATAAAGGTCATCCATAGTGACAGATATTAAGATTCTAAATATGAAAAAATATGTGGGAACTGGTGGTTTAGACATGGGAGAAAATGGTAATGTACAAATAATTATACAATGTGATAGAGATCACCAGTCAAAATAATGTTATTGATAATTTAAAAATAAAATGACACAAAAACATAAACCAATATGGAATGAAAAATGTAATTCATATCATAAAAAAATTTGGTATTCGGAAAATATCCTATCTAAGGATCATTTTTTAATGCTGGATATTTTTCATTAGAAGATATACATAATTTATTCCATTATATTTCATAATAACAATATCATAATTTGGTTTTTCCGTGATCAATTTCATCATCATTTATTATTATTAGAGTTAAATATTTTAGGTCTATAACCCTAAAGGATAATGAGATTCATAATGTATTGAAAATTCATCCTACATATCTATTGTTATTATTAAAATATGGTTATGCATAAATATTCATACTCTGAAAAAATTAAATAATCTCCAGAACCTCATTCAACATTCATCTTAATCCAGTTAATAGAAGTTTATATTATTATCCATAAAAAGTTCAAAATTTATATATAATTTCACTAAACTACCTAAATTCATGATAACATTAATCCCCAAAAATATGTAGTAGTAATTCCTATCCCATTCCAAATATATCAATACATTGGTCAGATATTCTCTTGAAACATGGTAATATATTTATTTTAAATAAAACAATAATTAAATTACACCTTCTTTAAAAAATTAACAGTTTCCCCATTCCACAAAAAAATCATAAATTATTGAATATATTTGATATATCCAAATGTGTTGTAAATTCTATAAATGATAAAATAAAGAACCACATCATCAAATTATTAATATTTTTAAAGGTACTAAATAATATCAAAATTAATTTTACAATTTCAGTAAACTCATTATAAAAATAAATATTATTTATTCAATATCAAGTACATATTTTTCATTATCGTCCCTTAATAAAAATATCATTGTTGCATTAAATCACTAAACATAGACATCAATATAATTTATCATATTAATCAAAATTCATAAATTAAAACCTAATATAGAATAATCCATCAACGTTTCATGAATATAATAAAAAATAATTTTGTTACAAATATTATTCTCTAATTCAAAATACATACACATATCAATCATTCTACCGTATTCATACACTATTAAACTGTGTTGGTCAAATTACTGATTATCTATTCTTTCATTTAATAAATCATTTATAGTATCCCCATCATCAGAAATACCACCATTAATCATATCACCATTCTTACTCTCTCCATGATATATCCCTTTATGAAATTGATATGTATAATGAAAATAATTTAAAATTTTAAAACATTTAACCATCAATGATATCAAAGGGAAACCATTATTATCATCCATTTTATAATATAAATTTCATTATGATTCTCTATAATTACATGATATATTTCATTCATTTTTTCAACCAATTCATCCCCATGTTCTTATGAGGATGTCACTTTGGTGCTTCTTCCAAGTTTCATAACATATATGAAATACTATCTTCTTTTATCTATGGTCTCCACCACCTGAACGCTCCATGAACAATATGATTGTCTTATTTTGGTTTTCAAAGGGTGTGTTAAGGTGTATATTAATAAGGACATGTTATTGTAATTGATTTGGTATAATCATAATATCCTTCACCTGAGTAATAATACCATTTAAGTTTTCATTAAAAAAATTTATACCATATTTTACATTAATTTAGTTCATTTAGGTTTCATCAATTTACTTAAAAAAAATAATAGTGCGAGTAACAATATTTACAGTGGGAAAAAAATAATCATGAAAACTAAATTATATGATGTATAAATCATAACTCCATATATTTAATATATAAAATCATAGGCTAAACATAGGTTATTAATAATAATTACATAAATCATTCATTATGTTTTATAGTTTTTGTAAATTTCCAAATCATAACCCCTTTGATTGACGAATTAGGAGTATATTATGGCTCATTATAGTACACCAGGTGATGATCAAGTCAAAATCAATATTCCCTTCTCCGAGTTATTATCCCTAGTAACCTTTATGTCGAAGACACATCCTCTTATATTATCAAGAGGGAAATTTCATGAAGACCACATGCTCTATCCATTAACAAAATTACAAAAAATCGTCATATATGTTTACTCGTCCTTACACTTACGTATATATGTATCTATAAACATATCCCTAGAAATCACCCTAGTGATCTCACTGATGTTTTTCCATCCAATTTTTCGAAGGTTATCAAAAAATATACATTGATACCAACTGTGGAGAAATAAACTTCTCATAAATATATAAATATACATATATATATATATCATCTTTTATATAACTATTAATTAAGTAAACAATATACACATCTGAGGAGGATAATGGTTCGGTTCCTTTAAAAACAATATAAGGTATAATATTATTAAGAGAAATATCAAAAATTATTATTATAAAAACAGTACCATTTTGTAATATTAATATGAATACAACCCTTAAACCCATTCAACATAACATGGGAAATGATTCATTACGAATGGGGAGCTCAGATTAAAAATAAGGGTAAAAAAGGGAAATATCAATATAGACTGAGAATAAGCATACCAGAAGATAATAATAACATTTAAAAAACATAGCCTTTATATGATAGATTATATACAATATTCAGTTTAAAAAAAGGTTAGTTAGTCATACGTGAATCATAATTGGATCAATGAGCATGGGTTATAAGAGAATGTCATTGGTGTTAGAATAGATTTTTGTCACATATAAGATCATATAAATAATTTCGGTTTTAATCATAGACCATTTTCTAAAAAAATCAAAGGGGAATTAGAATACTACCCATGTTATAATAGTATTCATGGTTTACATTGAAGACTATAATAGTGTGTCCATTAACTTACTAAACTACATTCACAACCCCTTCTAGTCCTATTTAGCTTTTATAATTTCACAGTTTACTCAAGTCATTGGAGATAGATATATGCCCAACTAATCTTGGTTATAATTTAACCATAATCCCATATTGAAAATAATAAATATATATACGTGTTCCATATGATCATTAAAAACTCCTATTAAAACCCATAAGAAATTTTTTTCCATAAACAATTAAACATTACACAACCTATTAAAAAGAAATAAATTTCCTTCTGATTTCATCAGTTCATAACCCTAATAAAAAGATGTGGGATCATAATAAATTTATCAAGGATAAATATGTAAAAGAAAAATGTGATTCATTATAATCATCTCAACATAAAAAAAATAACATTCAATTAAATAATAATAATGGTTTTCGAGGATTAGAGACCATGTAATGTATTTTATATATAAAGTTATGTAAAAGAAAAATGTGGGATCATAATAAATTTATCAAGGATAAAGATGTAAAAGAAAAATGTGATTCATTATAATCATCTCAACATAAAAAAATAACATTCAATTAAAGAATAATAATGGTTTTCGAGGATTAGAGACCATGTAATGTATTTTATATATAAATTTATAAAAATATTTTGAAAATTTACATGGAGAATTAATTGAAGAAAATATACATTCCACATTGAAAATTATATTTAAATAACTAATGATTTTAAAAATTATTTTATATTAAAATGAAATTTTAAATTTATTAAATAAGTATGAGAAAAAATTATTTTAAGAAATTGTGTTCATTCCATACAAATTTAAATAATGATACCTTTTATAGTTTGGGTAAAAACAGAATTGGAATTATTTATAAAATGAGATGAAAATTATATTCTAACATTATTGAAAAAAAATCATGGGTAATAATATTATTGTAAAATCATATGGGGGATGTTATGAAATATTTTTAAAACTTGTTTTTTGAAGAAATAGTGTTTTCATCCATAGAGAGAAATAAAGAAGTCATGTCTAAGAAAAATTATTTTAAACTCTGTATTATATAAGGAGTAATCATTGAATGGAAAATTTTATTCTGATTTCATAACAATATGTGATTAAAATATATGATTTTATTAAGAGATATACCAAAATATTTAATCATTTGATGTATAATCAGAAACAATCCCAATTAACATTGATATTGTAACATTAATATGGCACTGATTTGGTAACATTGAATCATGACACCCATGAATGTATGAAACTCAATGAAACATATAATTTTAATAACAAAATGAAATTATTGATATAAAAAATTAATATGTAAATATATATGCATCATCAAATATGATAAGAGAAGGAAATTACCAATGACCTTAAGATGGAAATTTGAGACAAAAATCCATTATCCCTTTTGTGATCTTTGAACAATGACCCAATGAAATAGAGATCATAAAATTAGTAATAAATTTCAATAATATTTTGGATAATAATAACAAAATATAGTCATTTATATTTTTTAAACCATAAAAATAAATAGGTGTTGATTGTGGCATCTTTCTAAAAGATGTAAAAAGTGAGATGAAAATCTATTACCTGAAGTCCGGACATCCTTAATACAAGTTTAAACAACATATATAATATATATAAGTTTTTTGAAATATATTAATGAACAATAATCATTATTTTCATGTTATATATAATTTTTATATGAAATTTTATAACATATTTCTCAATAATTCATTGTTAAAATCATCTTTCGGGTGAATGGTCCTTTGTATTTTATGTATGATTTGATTTGTTATTTTTAGTTCTAAAAAATTTATTATGGTTACATCATATCCAGAATAAATACCATGATATAAATATATTTATTTTTATATATATATGTATTAATAAAAAATTTATAAAAATTAGAGATAGAAAATGAAATATTCTGTTCTTGGTGACAATAGGTTGTACATATGCATGAATTTTGTTTTCATTTTATAAATGGAATGAAACAATAAAATACAAATAATATATAATATTTACTGAATATTTTTTATGTCATATATATTTATGGAATGTTTATATTTAAACATATCCTTACTGTTTTCCATTTTAATCTTTAGTGATGAATGAATCACCTCACTTTGTGAGGTAGTATTCTGCTGTACACAAGAGTAATATTACTGTATTCCAATTAATTTTAATGTGGTTAGGTATATGTGATAAAATTATTACATGGGAATTAATATGTTTCAAATAAAATTTATATTTATTTACTATACAAATATTTCATTCCTTATAACATATAAATTAAATACACATCCCATCAGTTCGTGAGGCAGTGGTCTACTGTACACATGAGGGATGATATTTTTTCAAATAGATTTGAGGGGGGAGAAGGTATATGTGGTTCTATAATTTCATAGGGACTAAAAATTTCATACTTTTAACATATAATATTTAAATCCTTCATTATATCCATTGTTGAGTGGTGGTGATGGAAAACAAATAACATCGATTTCGGTGGTGGTTGTCTGCCATTAACTCGAATAACGATTTTATATCTCATTTAAAGGATGAGCAAATAAAATTAATAAAATTAATTTATACAAATATTTTTTATTATATTAATCATATTTATATTATAGTATAATAACTATTTAATAGTAATTAAAATTTGTGGAGGAATAAATAATTTAAAACGATAGGTTATGGACATTACCTCGTCTTCGTACAACTTGAATTTGGTTTCACCTGAAGGATTCTAGTATAGTAATTAAGATAAAAATTATTCTTATAATGTTATATAATGGAAATAAGGAATATAAATTAAATTTTTTTTCTAAATAGTTGATTTTAATATATACGAAGAGGAGAGGAGAGTGGGAATCATTCTCTATCTTAGGTGAGTGGCACACTTGTAATTTCGGAAAAGAAAAAATTGGTTCCATACTTTTTCACATTCAAAGACGAAAATATTAATTCATTTTTGAAACAAAGAAATTATATAGTTTATATATTTCTTTATATTTTATTTTGGATTTGTTTTAAGACATTTTATGGTTATATTCGTAGTTTAACAACCACGAATGCACATTTTTTCTCGAACTCCTATACTTACATTTTAATGTTTTTACTATTAATTAATGTAAAAAAATAAGTTATAGATATTTTAAAATATAAATTACATGGATAGAAAATATAAAATCCAATTTTTAAAACTACATTAAAAATAATTTGTATCATTTAGTTTATTATTAATTCCTCAAATACGATAAAAAGGTGAGTTTTTATTGAGGTACATTTCAAATGTTTATGAAGTTTTTAATCCAAATTGAAAATGAACATGTCGAAAATGATATAAATTAGATATATATATATATATTATTTCTCAATTTATTATTATTAAATCATATTTAAATAATCTTAATTTTTTAAATTATTAAATGTGAAAAAAAATTAATGATAAGCAATATTTTAAATATTCAGTGAAAAAATATTTTTTCGAACAATTATCACACAATAAATCCAATATATTTTCAATAAGTTTATTTAAATAATTATTTTTATTGATTAAAAAAATTTTAAAAATTTTAATGATAATTGTAATATAATTGTGCAAAGGAAACAAAACTGTTTTAAAAAAATATTGTTTTTAAGAAAAAACATTGAATAAACCACATCTCTTATCTTGAGAATAGAAAATATGATTTCTAAAAATTATAATTAATATATAATATATAAATTTAGTTAAAATAATTCCCCAGAATTTCTTTCTTTTTTAATTTATACTATTAAAGAACCTTTTTTTGAATAAAAATTGATTTTAAGAACATGGGATTCAACTTTTTTTCAATTATTAATTATTTTAATTACTAATTAATTGATCAAAGAATTATTCAATAGATATAAATTTGTAGAGAATTTATTTTCATAATTTTGTTAATAATATTCTTACTCGGCTTTATAATATCCTTTTGAAAACATTCGTATAATATTATAATATTTTAAAAGTATTTCTTGTTTTGTTTAAACTCGAAGTTTCGTGTATTGAAAACTACAATTAGTGTTTCATGTATGATATGATAAACTATATGTTTCATGTCAAAAAATATAAAATATATTTTGAGTGTGTTTCAATATAAAATCATTTTTTCATGTGACACAAAATATTAAAAAGATTAAATTTATTTGTAAAAAATTCACAAAATTGAATGGTGTTACATCTCCTAACATGTTTTGTGTTTTCTGAATAATTTATCCTTTTTTTGGATTTAATAAATTGATATTTATTATCAATTACTTTTTGGAGAATTTTTGGAGTGTAATATATGTTATTTTATATATTTTCAACATCATGACACAACTCTATTAGTTACGTTTTGATTATCCCATCAATTGATTATAGTTATAAATAGATTAGTTGTGATGTTAATACAATTCACTAATGTGATAAGGGATCATGGAAACATGGGTTATTATTCAGGTTTTGGGAGATATAAATTGAAGGTAAAACATAATAGATGCCCTTTACACATTTATATTATTTTTTTCACCATTGAACATTAGGAATTTTGTTCTTTTCTGATCATTTATGTATATTATGTTTATTATTAGCATGATACATTAAATATTTTATCTATAAATATATATGTGGGATGATATTTCATCAATATTAACTATAAAAGGACCACATTACAAGATTGGTGATTTTTTTGGTTGTCATGGTTGAAGGTTTATCAGTATTTTGATTGATTGTTTTTTAACATGGTATGTGAAGGATTTTGAAATGGACATTTAATGAGAAAATATTTTACCTTATGAAAGATATTACAAATTAAAAGTTGAAATAATTTTTATGTTATAATTTTGTGTGGATGTGTAACTAAAATGACATACATTACAATATTAATTTAGTGGAAATGATTTTCCAATGATAGTTCAGTATACCAAGGTGTTTTAATGTATTTATCATTTAATAATATTCAAAAATATATATATCTGGGTTTTAGAAAAAATTTCATTAGGATTGACCAATGATGTATTTTGGGAAAATGTATCATTTAATAACTTTGATTTATTTAGAAATGAATTATTTGACATGGGTTTTTATAAAAAAATTACTAATATTATGATAATTTTTTTTTCTAATTGACCTAATTAGGTTTTTCAAATATTTAACTATTAACGAAATGTGTGATTTATGATTTTTATTTAACACTTATATAAAATAGGTATTCAGGGTATTTTTGGTATCCCATGGTTAACCATCACATTTTTTAGTTCTATGAATGGTTAATACACTATGAGGGGTTGAATTAGAGAATACTAAATTTAAATTATTCTATTCCAATGATTGTATACTGGGTTTAGTGTGGAATGTTCTCCCTATCAATTGATATAAATTAAAAAAGTAGCAAATTGATACAAAATTATTATTACATTTTTCACCAAATTGGTAAAAGCCAATAATAGTGCATAATAATTTTTCCATGAACTAAAAACCTCTAGGTCACTATTTGGTAACAATTTCAGAGTGACTACACCAACCATCTATTTTTAAACCATTATTAAATAGAATATAATTACATTAAAACACATTTGGAAGGAATTTCACATATAATAGCGATTAGATTCAATATCCATTAATACCAAATAATGTTACAAAATTGATGTTGTATTAATTCACTCAACCTTCGTTGTCTTGATGAAAATTGAAAAAACATTCAGTAATAAGTCACATAGAACAAATTATAATCTTTATAAAATATTCATATAATTGTGTGGAATTATTATTCTCTTATATTCAAGGTTAGGAATACTTTTTTTCAATGATACCATATAAGAATATAAGTCTCCATTAGTTCTATTTTATTGATGGAATATTACACTTATATCATTGAATCAAGATGTGTGTCAAATTCATTAGTTTTATTTGATAATTTAATACCATGAAATATTAAAGAGAAATATTATTCTAATATAACAATATGAAAAACTCCATTGATTATAGTAATGAATTTTTTTCATTCAGGATTCAACATTTTTTATTCATGTATCATACAAAAAGAACACCCAATAATTATTTATACTTGAAAAAGTTATAAATCATGATACATTATTTATTATTCTGTTATTCCTGTGATTTTCATAGCATGATACATTAACCATTTGTGTCATTTATCTCACATTAAATCAATTTAGATTATTCATTAATTTGATTTTTGGTCTCATTATAAAATATCCTATCATTATCAGATTGATTTTCACCACATTTATTTCACCATGTTATGACCTTTTTTAGGAATAATAAATTTTATTTGACCTAAAACATAATTTTCATCCCTAAAATGTTATAATTGAATAATCCTTATGATGTTTTCTTATAAAAATTCAAAATACCTCCATTAGAAAAATATTTAACCTTACAATATTAAGTTGTATCATTACATGGAATATTGATTGACCACTTGGGGATCCCAGATGAACCTTATGGGGTCCAAATTTTTAAAGACATAATGCTTAAGAAATGATATTATTTTTAATGTTTAACCAAACGATGTTCATTTAATCATATGATGAAAATTATAATAATTATTTTGAGTCATATTAAACAGCATGATGAACCTTACATAAACAAAATTTCATTATGTAATGGGAAATGAGAATTATATTTATTAAAAATATGACACATAGAAAATTGTCATATTATGATGCACCAACAATGCAACTACATTAGGAAAGAACCATATTATTATTTATTCAAAAAAGGTAATAATTTTTTTCAAAGGATGAATTATATATTCCTTTTCAAGAGAAAAAACATAAGATCATATGGAAATCATATGATACCCAAAATGATTTTTTATAAATGAATTTTTTTAATAAAATGGAACCTTCAGTAAAATGGAATTCAACTAGTGAACCAATAAATTTCTATAACATAAATCCAACCAAAATGATATTATTTCACAAGATATTATATATGGTTTTTAAAATTATATCACAAAAAAGCAAACAAAAACCACATTATTTTCAACAATCTACAGGGAAACACTTTTTTGGATATCATTATCTCGAACCATTATATAAATCCTCTCTCACTGAAATATACACTTCATATATTTAAAACAACTGAATTAAATTTCTATGACATTATTAATTGGTATAATACTCTAATAGAAAATGTCATCTCAAATCGGGTATAAGATATCCTAATCTGGGAAGTAAGGCCCACCTTGTAATACAACCTATATATATAACTTCTCTGAATGTTCTTAAAAATAATTTATTCAAAAAAAATAATTCAGTATGAATACAATATGTATTTATAATTTTAAATATCCCATGGTGAGTTGTGGTCTATTATCCCACACATCTAGTTAGATGATGTCATTCGGACTGCAAGCTCCATCGAATGTATTTCGAAATCTATATTTCTTATTTATTTTTTATAATATCCGCAACCATTTTTTGTGGAATAATACTCTAATATTTCTATTTGTTTCATATATTCCTCCTTTCTAATGTGATATATTATCTGGAATATATTACTATATGAATGATTATTCATATTTTCACTATGATTTATAGAACATGAGTTGTCACAAAATATAGAAATGGGTAGTATCTTATAGATTCGAATATCCTTAATGTATTGTTTCATTAAAATACTTTGAATTACCCAATGATTAGATAGTATGTATCAAACCTCTATAGTTCCTCAAGATAGTCAACTATTCTTCTAACATTGCAATGAAATGAAATAATTACTCACAGAAAATATAGTAACTAATGATGAATTTTAACCATCAAATGAACATTCCCAATAAATATATTTATATACATGTAACTCATGGTGTTATGATCATTAATAAAATGGGTACCATTCTATTATGTTATTCCCTTAATGACGTATCAATATCATTATGTGTAGGTGAATCTATATTATATTGCATTGGTAATGTGTATCATACCATGTGGAAAGAACTACATATAAATTTTTGTTTTATTTTATAATTTCTATCACTAAATACCCAGTCTGTACTCAATCACACATACCTACATGGCACCAAAAACCCTTCGACTACATCATATAAGCATTTGTTAGAGTTAAAATTAGATTTCAATCTTATATTTTAATATTTTTGATCTCCTCCTTGAAACTATTTTTTGATTAATAAATGATGCATTTTCTCCATTAATTACTAGTAGGATAAGAAAAGTATATTCTCACCTTATCACCATATATGTATTTAGAACAAAAAACAATATGAATTACTGTATTCATAGAAAATAATATCAACCATATAAAAAAAGGACACATACAATTTGATCATTTTTAGTCCTTGTATCAATGTTATGAAAACCATGTCCTCTTTTGAATCCATTTTTTAAAAAATATTTTTATTTATGAGAATACCATTCTGTCAATGCTAAAATTTGATTATAATTTACCCAATATTCAAAAAATCATTTTTTCCAACCTCTATCCATGAAAAATTAGGCATTTTTTCGAACATAAACATCTTCTATATGGAATTCATTAATCAATAATGATTTAATATTCATTTCATACTCCATTAATCCATATTTTACAAACATAGAATAATGTAATTGTATAGTATAAAATAAGTAATGTAGTGAAAATATCATATCCATATATATTCCTTTGATTTGAGAATACCCATTTTACAATACCAATGATATGTTCAATGCCATTTTAAGACATCATTATTCTTATTTTGGAACATGTAAATCATTCCAATATAATTCTTATATTATCCCCTTGGAAAAATAAAACATGATTACTTATTTTCTAATTTATCTATATCATCATGTATATCCTCTAATAAATTATCTTAATTTGAATTCCATTGAAAAATTTTATGCATTGCTATAGATAAAAAATATAGTTTTTATGATCTTTTATAGTATAATATTGGGACAAAGGTTTCTAGTCACTTAAAATATTTTTATCAGCGATTCTAGTTTTAATATGTCTCTTTATTATGAATGAACTATTTACATCTTCATAATTATCTGCATCTTCTTCTTACTCTTGTGTATGATTATTATCTATCCATATTTTAATTAACTGATGACCAAATTCTATATATATTTCTCCACAATAATATTATAAATGATATAACTCATTAACAAAATAATTTTACCTTAAAAAATCATTACATGAAAGGTCAAAATGATTTTCTTCTCCTTTTTATGAAATTTTTTTACATTTAATTTGAATAAATTTTCCTGTATAATTTTAAATTCCCCATTTGCCTCAATAATTTTTTTCCACTTTCTCATTTAGAATAAACATCAATATTATCAGATACAAAAAAATTTCAATGTTAGCATCTTCCCACAGTATATCTAATATGAGATATTATCTTTATTTAAATATATTAATTATATATTGTGGTTTTTTATAATGTGTAAACAAAAAACATTCATAGAGTCTCTAATATAGTACTATCAGGGATAACTATGAATCCATATTATTGTAAATTCAATTCATCTAATCTACAGAATTATTTGTTAGGATTCCTCAATAGAGAAACTAGCTTTATAATTAAAATTTTCTATAAGTGATAATAGAAAATAATATTTTTATGTTTCATTACATTATTAGTACAAAATATATGAATTTTTATTTAAAGAATGTTTTAATTTATCATTTGATAGTGGGTGAGTCATTTCAACAAATCAGTTTTATGATAATGACCATCAACCAAGACATATTGTAATTATCATAAATATAAAAGAATCAATAACTCTCTTAATTTATTCCTTGGGTTTCATAATCTAACACACATCATTTTGCACCACATTGATGACTCATTTTGATTTATTCCCCTCTGTCTTGGATAACATATAAAAAATATCTCCATTTTACAAAGTTCCATGCATCTGAGTGATATCACATGATTGTTTTGAATTGGATCAAGGTCCTTATAGATTTACTAGTTCAACGAAATAAATGTATTTAAACTATCTATTTTATTTATTCCAAAATATGCTAACTTTTATATTTCAAGAAATGTGTTAATCCTTTTTACCATTTATGATATAATGGTATTGTTTATTTTTTCTAGATTGAAAAATGATAGTTCGATATTTTCGCCTAAAGATACTCTTATTCATTTTTATCTTCATCACATGAACTAGGCAAAAACACACACTATTTTTATATTTAGACCAAGGCCTTCAACATTAAATATAAATGTGGATCTCAAGACTCTTCCATATATTGTGACCCTTCCAGAGTAAAGGGTCTTAATTCCATAATAATTTCCATTTTGAACAAATATATCTTTTTCATACAGTTTTCCTATTAAAAGGAATTTATTTCACCTCATATTACATATAACCCATTATCAAGAATCCATAATTTTTTTTATATCAGTTAATATCGAATAAAATTATTGGATTTCTCCTTCTACAGATTACATTCCTTAATCTACATCTTTTACTTCAGATCTATTGGTAGTTAATTTTATTGATGTACATATGAATGAATAAAATAAACATTATCTTGAATAGCTATTGATTTGTTATCATTTACTAGCCTATATGATTATTATTTCAGATGTGGTGAAATCATTATTTGATTCACCTCTTGGATGTTACATTAGACCATTTATAAAAAATTTATTGTATTGGTTTATTTGAAATCAAAAAAATAGTAATAAATATTCAAAAAAAATTCAGGTAAACAATTCATTTAATAACAATAACTCTATATTTACTGTGAATAATTGTGTTTCATTTCTACGCTACGATTTGCTTCCGAATAATTTTTTGTGTCATCGAATTCCATATTCATTCTGGTATAAGGTTCTCTGGGTGTTTTTATAATCACCATTGATTTATTTTTTTGATAAATCCCCAAAAATAGATTGAATTTTCCTGAAAATTTATTGATTTTTTGTGAAGTAACATTTATATCTACAAACTCTCCATCAAATTCTATATCCACTATAGTGGAATATATATAGGAACATTACATTCTCATGTTGTGGGTTATGGGTTATTCATGATAATAAATCTACTCTCAAAAAATCATGACTTCACCATCAAGTTCTATAATGAAATTGATGGAATCACTCCATGGGTTTATGATGTAATCATTAATTTTTGGATACTTTTTAATTTTTTTATTTAGATATATTAATTTAGTGATTTTTTAATTTCTAAATTCAAGATGCTGAGTCATATATTTTTTTTTTGAAATAATATTTTTATATTCCGAAAATATCGAACCACTTTATTAAAACTAATTACTTCAATATATTTTATATATTATAAAATTTCAGAAATTTTTGGTTGAAATATTATTTTAACAGATGTTGAAATTTCATTTCAAGAGACTGATATTTATAATTAGATTTACATTTACATTGTATATCGTAATCATAATTCCATTGGAATAATGATTTATATAATTTAGATGACAATTTGTAACTATGTTCCATCATATGATTTTTTTAATAGTCTATTAGATTATCTTCTTTGAAATTAAGAGGAAGATATTTATACAAAAACATATGTAAAATCTATAGGATGAAGGTGCACTAGTTTTCCCAAAGACTTACATCAATCCTATTAGATGGAATCCAAGAGAATTATCATCATGATTTATCAAAGTGTTCAGTAGATGGATATGTTACACATTTAATTCCTTATTAAGAAATATTATCAATACTGTTATTGAAACTTCATAAAATTAATGTAGAATATTATAGTTGTAGATATTCCTATAAACAGATTTTTCATTCAAATGATGTAAAATATTTTTCATCACCGATAACCTAAATATTATTTTTTATTTTTTTTAATATCAGAATATATTGATAGTGAATCATTATAATTAAATATTTAGTGTATTATAAGGAACATTATATGTGGATACTATGTAAATACATTATAAATTTCTATGTTTTTAATTTTTTTGTCTCATTAATCGTGATCAATGAATTTGTCTGTAGTAAAAAATTTAGGATAATCCAATTTTCCTTAATTGATGGATCATGGGGATAGGAATTGAGAGGCCTACATAGAAAGTTTTATTATGTTATTTCTTACTATATGAAATTTATTCCTTCAAGATTATGCGAAAATAGTAATGCCTAATGATATAGTGTTTGACTACCATAAAACGTATGGATAAAGTGTTGAAATTCTTATAAAAGTTTCATTATGTTTTCTAACATACATTTAATAATATTTTTGAATCCTTTATTTATAATTTATTTTCATACTTTTAATGATAGGGGACATTTTATTGTATATTATAAACTTTTCTAACATCTAAATCAAATAAAATCATCTTCTGATATAATAAAATATACGAGTTACATAAATGATATGTTTTATTTTATAAACAAAATTTACTTCCCCCCACTTTTATAGTAATATATATACATATATTATCCTAAATTTTGTATCAGTGTTCGGTTAACTAATATATATGAAAAAAATACCTTTGATATAAACTACTACATTTTTTGTCGAAGAATGTTTCTATTTGTTATAATTATTTATGATAATTTGTATTATAAAAAATGGTATTCTATCATATAGTATATCAGGTCGGTATATTGGGATATTAGATAATATTAATACAGTTATTCCCATATCATTTAATGGTGATAACTATGAATAATATATATATATAATGGATAAATTTTTTATCAAATTGGATTTGATAATTCATCAATAGAGACTGGAAATGATGTTATTTTAGACAATGATTTTTCTTTATAAACTAATTATGAAAAGAATAAAAATCATCTAAATTAATGATTTAGATATTGATTTTTTTGTTATATTACATGTAATATGTACAGAAAAATTTCTTATTTTTAAGAATCTAATAATATTTATAAAAATATTTGTGGATACTTAGTTTGGGACAAGCACTGTTATTGAAACTGGAATAACATTTCTAAGAGATTATTATAATAATTTTGATTTTTTATCTAAACAATCAATTCAATTAATTAAATAATCATCCATAACCCTTATAAATATTTTACAATATTTTAGAGTTAAATATTAGGTTGATGAAAGTATTTTGAAAAACATTATTAATTTTTTCCTAGATAATCAGAATAAAAAAACATTTATTTATGATAATAACCATCTTTCAATGTTTATTTTAGAGGATTTAAAAAAAAGAAGAATGAGGGTATATTAAAAAGTAATGATAAAAAAATAATTGCAAAAATGTTGTGTATTTTTCATCTATATAAACTACTATTATGAAGGACATATTAGCTGATAAATATTCATCTTTTTTCTATGACGAATGAATTCAATGTTGATACAGTATGTAGTTCATATATAAATAGATGTTGTGCATGAAATTAATAAAAAATGATGAATAATATTGATGTAAATAATATTTTTAGATATAAAAAAATGAATATATTATTTTAAAATGTTTCTATAATTATTCATATTTTATTTTTAATTATGAATGCAAGAATCTAGGAATATCAAAAATTATTATCCTAGAGTGAGGAATATGTATAATATCGATTGAAATTATATCATGTTATATTCATAAAAATTAATTAATTAAAAATAACGTATACATGAGGAGTTATATTCACGTAGTTATCTCTATAGAGTAATCAATATATGAAATCACTGATTGATAAATGATTTTAAGATTATATGATTGAATTCCACATATCAAAAATTTCTTCTTTGAAAAGGTATCAACTAATTTCATAACTAACCATAAATAACATAATAATTATCATCATTTTATGATGAATAAATTTATACATATTTGGATGAAGAAAAGTTGACATCTTGTGATGGAGATGATAATTTTCCACTTTATAATGACGATTCGATATTTTAATAATTATTATAATCATTTAAGGAAATTATATAAAATATATATATATTATAATATAGAAACCTACATATAATATTTGAATATTTCAAAAGATTCCATTGAATTTTAATTTTACAATAGATTTAGATAATAAATATTACTCTCGTTCAACTAATTACAATAATAATTTACTTATAAATCTAAATTCTAAAATTTTAGGACTCTAAAAATTATTGACAAATTATACTTATGAAAAGTAAAAAATTGATAATATATATATATTTTATAAGTATTATAAATATATTTGATATTTGTTTTAGAAATATCAAATAACATTTCCAAATTAACAATTTTTTTTACATGGCTCTCCGTTTTATTTTGAATTTAAGTTTTTTTTCCATTGTAAAAATTAGACTTCTATTTAAAAAATTTAATATTTTTTATAATGAAAAATATAGGAAATTTAAATAATTAAGAGTTTATTAATATAATTCTTTTTATAGATGTGTATTCCAAAATTTCATTTAACTAATAATTCTAGAACCAAGCACGTATTTATTCAAAAGTGCTATCTTCTTTTTTCTTTAAGAGAATAAACATTTTTCCAACAGTAATAATATTTTCTACAATGATAATGGGTGTTCTAATCCCAAGACTAGATATAATAAATTTTTCAGAAGACAACAAATATTAAAGTTGAAAAATCTCTATTATGTTAATTCAGAAGGATAAATTGATGGTATATATAATATTTTCTATCTTTTAAAACTGTTAGATTCAAATGATTTATTTTTTTGACGTAATAATAATCTTACAAGAATAATCTAATTATGTTATTTTGGTTGTCTTGTGATCCTGAGGATCAATAAATATATTATAAAATGTTTAGAAGGTAAATTTTATTGTTTCTCCTAATATCCATGAAAAGGTATTCACACTAAAAATTGATGATAAAGGAAGCTAAGATTTACCATTCATTAGTGTAATGGAACATCAATTTTTCTTATTTCATTGACTATTATGACACTCTAATGTTAGTCCAATAGACAAAATTTCTATTAATTGAATTTTTATAGACATTCCTACGATTATTTTTAATTATGAGGTATATTTGTAACCTTTTAAATTTGTAAACAAATATAAGTCATGTTTTATAACTATCGGTAAAGATTAATCTTCTGAAACATTATAGTAAGTGAAAATAGATATATATATTCCAACACATGATGTATGAATTATTTAAAATTCTATATATATTTTATATTTGATGACTATTGTATGTATAAAATGGTTTATTTTCGAGTAAAAACATCAGAAGCCTATATATGTTTTTAATGTTTTCATCCCATGTTAAAAATAGAAAAAAAATCCTTGGATAGAATTGTTAGTAATTATGGAAGAGAATCTAAATATTATGTTTTAATGAAAAGCCTAAAATAAGACTTATTCATAACTTCTCATCTGTTAGAGAACATTAGTAAAACGATAATTATTGAAATAATAAATGGAATTCTTGAAGAGACTGTTAGAAAAATGTTGTGTGAATAATCAATCACTAAATATTTTTAGAACACTAAATTTATTACATCATGAATTACTATATATCTGGGTTTACATAAATATTATCAAAAATAAACTACTTATGATTTTTGTATAGGGAAAAATATTTTTACATTGTTGTTTTTTGGGTAAATGTTTTTATTTATGATTACTAACGATAATTTAAAATAATTGCCTAAAAAATCATATGAAGGATAAAATTTCACTTATTCTACAAAAATAGTGTGTCATCATATTTTTTCAAAAATATATGTATATTTGAGGAAAAAGATCTTGTGAAATATTATGAAACTGAGGACTTTTCAATCAATGTGAATCTATATCATTATTAGAAAAGTTTAGACCAATTTTTAGCCCATGAAGAAAATTTATTCTCATGATAAAATAACAAAAGAAAATATATCTTAATTTATTCCCCTTGATGAAATTGTACCATATAATGATAAAAATTTCATTGGAAAAAAACAGAATAAAAAATTATTACAGATCAAACCATTGATAATATCCTTAGTAATGTAGAAACGATAACTAAAACTAGATTTTCCTTAAGAAATGTAATTAATCATTATACATTTTTATCAAAATTTGAACCCTAGACTCTTAATTTGGATTTATGTGAGGATTATTGAAGAAAAAATAATATAATATGAACTAAATGTGGTTAAGAGTAATACCTTTTAGTATTTAGTTAAATGATCTAATGATTTATTGTTATGTGAAGTAAAATGGTATTTAAAAAAATAAATGTGATGCCATGGAAGAAATTTTAAAAATAGTATAAGTGTAACTATGAATTAAAATAATGATTAATAAGTTATTGAATATTAAAAAACATAATCCTCAGAATATAGAATATTAACAATTCTAATATTGTTATAATATGTTGTATTTATAAATTACAATACATTTAAAATGGATGTGAAGTGTGTATTTCCTAAAAGGTTTGTTAAAGAGAAAGATTATGTGAATCACCCACCTAGTTTTGAATAACCAAAATCATTAGTTTATATATTTAGAGCTACTATGGATATTTATGGAATTAAAAAACCCAAAAAGTGGGGTATGATAGATTAAATATTTTTTTTACATGATTCTTTTTTAAAATTGTATGTCAATCCAGATATTTTTTTAAATAATTTTTTAATGATATTTTCATTAATCTCATTTTTTTGATGGAATTATATTCATATTAACAAAAAAAATATGTTATAGATTCCATTTAATATCTTTTAATGTATTATCTATAAATGTGTATTATGGATGACTTTTCATTATTCATTGGTGTTCATATTTCTCAAAACCCATAAGGTAATTTTATATATCAAATAAATTAATATCGATAAATATAAGATATCATAAATATATATTTTTCTTGAAATATACATAACTATTAGTTCTTGTTTTAGTATCTAAAAACTAGTAGTCATTATGAATCTTGGATACTAGTAGATCAAAAAAAATTGAGATGAATTAGCAGTTGTTTATTATATCTCAAAACTAGTCAACTCTATTTAATGTTTCCTAAATGATTAAGAGTAAGATACCAAAATAATACCTAAAAACCTCACCTTTAAGATGTAATGAAATTTCCATAATGGAAAAATTGATGTCAATTTATGTTATAAATTTCGAAATCATTTTGATTGAAAAGCTTTACATGATACTGATATTATTAGTTTTGAAATGTATAGAAAAGGTAAAGTTGGATGTTTCCATTTTTCAACTATGGTATTAATTTATTGTTATATTATGTAATAAATAATAGTATAAATTTAATAACTAATGATTAATATGTTACTACTAGATGTTTCTATGCTTATGTTTTTTGGATGCAACCCAAATACAATGATTTTTAAAAGTTTGTTAATGTGACTCCAATTATTTTTTATGGAAAAAATTCATATGATTTAAGTGAAATTATATTACATCACTCAAAACAGAATAACATAGATACAATACACCATTTCATTTTAGAACACACAGAATTAGGGATATAATTTCATAATTTATCGAAAATGTAAAAATTGGTTGCACATTTTTTTTACAAAACCACTAAATCAAATATATATATATATATACTAGAATTTTGAAGAATCATTATAAAATGATCATGAAGTATTTTTTTAATTTACCTATGTTTTCATAAAAATAAACTAATTATAAAAGGGAGAAAACATTTTACATGTTTTTTGAAAACCAAAGTTACTTTTCAATTTTATAAAAAATCATTAATATTTTTGTTTGAATATCATTAGTGGAATTGTTTAATAAATATTTTTATATTAAAAATAATTTTAAAATTTTTAAAAATAATTAATATTTTAAAACAATATAACAAAAATCCATGAAGTTTATATTTTAGAATAATATTTCAAAAAATAAAATACATTTTTTATCCAAAAAAACAATAAATAATTATATAAGATTATATTCAAAATAATAATATCCATTGGTTAGAAGATAAACCTCAAAAATATGATATATGTATAACATAATATATTTCAGAAAGAAGAAATTTCCAGGCCATAAACCCATTCAACTTTAGTAAAATTTAAATCATAGCTCCATGTGTGATAAAATATTGAATGAAACATTAAATACAAATATTAATGATGAATCAATTATATAACAAATTAATAGATGCATATATATAGTACATAAACATAAAATGATACATAACATAAAACATGTCTATATAAAACAAAATTGAGATAAAGGACACTAATAGTATGTATGGCATGATCAGTAAGAACTATATACTCCAGTGTAATGTATTTGTATTTATTGTTATTATAATAAACTACCAATTACATTATAATGACATATATTAACCACTTATAAAATTTAAATTCCCATTTATTAGTTAATATTTATTAAAATCAAAATTTCTTGGTGATAACTATTTCTTTTATAATGAATGATTTGGTACATCTATTATGGTCCTCAAACTTTGATCATAGTTTTATAATCTAAAGAAATTTAAAAATTATATAAACATCATACTTATTAATTATAAGGATATTTTTAACTAATCATATAAATTAGGGAAGAAAAATGAATTACATAACCATGAAAAGATAGTAATCTTTACACACACATGTGATGTTTACATTTTTTTAAAGAATGTATGAAAAAATATAAATAATAATTTTATATTATATAACAATTATTATATCATAAATATCATATATGAAATTTTTTTCCATAATAATAACCATCCATGAATAATTGTGATGACAAATCAATAGTATAACTACATGGTGGAAGTAGACTCCACATACACACAAGGAATACATTTATCACACATTTTATCAATATATGGTTTGAAATAGTTCAAAAATGTAACTTCACATTAGCATACATTGGGTATTCATTGAATTTTGTTTTTTTCTTTTTGGGTTTTTGGAATTGTGGGATTCTCAGGAATACGGCGCCAATTTTGGGGAAAACTACCTATATTCTATAGAAGTGTGTTTTTTGAGATTACTATTGTCTGGGTATTTATATATATATTTATATATAAATATATATATATATATAGATCTATAAAGTGATACTTGGGTTCTGATATCCTTCGGTTTTAGTTGAGTGTTATTCTCTAGAAAGCTGGGTTGATCACTTTATGCTGGATTCATTAAAATCGTGTAGGGGTTTCAAGATGTGAATATATTTTATTGAGGATTAGATTAAACTAATATAGTGTGTGAATATTTTGGAGTATTTGAAAACATTAAAAATATGTAAAAATTGATCAGGATTTAATTTAAATTGAGTAATCAAATGTTTCGGTGAACTTAAAATTTCTATTTTTTCACACCATGAAAGGGATTCACAATGTGACTTCCTCAGGTCCAGTGTTTTTCAACACAATACACTCCAAAAAATTCTTCCATTCTATATATCGGATTTCCTATTGAACCCCATAGTGTTTTTTGGATATTTTAGTTAATTCTCCACCTTTGGGATCACTTGATTTGCAATCTAACTCCTATAGTGGTTGTGTCTCATATCCATAAAGAGATTACATTCTTCTTATTAATTAACATTTCTCGCAACAACCATGTTGGATTAATTTTTTAATTATATTCCAATGAATTTTGTTTTTTATGATAATCCATTTCAGCCTATTTTCATTCATTGTCGTATAAAGGTCCATGTGTTGTTTTCTAATAAATTTATTAAGGCAATATATGTTTTAATCTTTCTAAAAGTGTTTATATATATGCATGTGTTTATAATCAATTGTTTTTATTTATTATTATTAATCCATTTGGGATGTTACTGAAATGGATTATCATTCTGTAAATTGGGTATTTAATAAATGTGACCATAAATTTTGGAAGTGGTATTGAAAAAAAATATAGCACATTGGGATCATTGGATCCAATGGGAAATGTATATAGCTAATTGTATTTTGTATGAATACACTAGGGATTAATATTTAGATATTGACATACTATGGAAGGGGATGATATCAATAAGAACCATCATATCCATCATGTAAAGACCCAGAAATTTCAAGGAAATTTTTTTCATAATTTTCTTTGGAATTTTACAAGAATGCAGTTTCTGACGGTGCCTGATTCCAAGGCCCGGTCTGCCCGGAATCATTTTCCGAAATTTAGCTCGGTTACGTTCAGTGAACCAACGAGCGGGCTTTTCTAACATTTGAACCGGTGCTCGGAATTGAAATATGAGGGCACTGATGAACTCGCAACGCCGGTAATTTCATAAGGGGACCTTTACCACAGTTGTGTTTGCTCGGGAGGAGAAGTTAAAATTTGTGGGTTATATTTGAAGTGAATAAAATTGTGGAAAAATTTTATTTTTGTATCTATGTGGCTATATCCTACATGGGGGAGTTGGGGTGGGGAACCTAACTACCCATATGAGGATAATAGTGAGGTGGGGCCACACACGATCCCCAACCATACAACTTCCCATAAGTCTCATAACCTTCCCCCCCCCTCATTAACTTGTAAATCTCAAAGAAACCCCTCTTTAACTCTCCCAACATTTAAGAGGACCTTCTATTTTCCTCTCTTAACTCTTGCCAACATAGAAAAATTAATTAATTGATCCTACTCAATTAATTAATTTAGTGTTTGAGTTTTGAAATATGAAATGTCTTGTATTAATAAAATAACGAGGGTAGCATATTATTTTATTTTGGGAGGGCTTTCGTTGTGCTAAGGAAGATTGGGAGAGAATTCTTGTGAAGAAGAAGAGGACTTCCTTCTCGATGAAGAACGACATCTTCTTCGACGAGGAATGTCGGTTCTGCAATGAATGATCGACGTGCCATCTTTTCTCTTCTCTGTGACAAGTGAGGAGATGCCGCATCAGACGCACTCCGACGTCACCTACGAATTCTTTCCTCGCGACGCCGTTTTCCGCGACTCCCAATGTGCGACATCAATTATCAAGGTAGGGGAATTTATTTTGGTGTTCTCTTATCTTTTGAGAAATGAATGACGAGCGCGGACCAACCAATTCCCAGTTGATCCGCGGATTTTTCGTTCATGCGGATTGATGTTGAGGATTATTATTTAATTTTTTCGTGATTATTACCTTGATGTTCTTCGTGAAATATGACCTTTTTCTATCAATTAACGAGAGGGTGCCGAACCGCAGAAACACAGCCGACCCTCCTCTTTATCCATGTGGGTTTCTTTTGTGGATTGAAACGGGAATGGGGCGGTGTCGTCGCACCGTGTTGAAACGTGTGGCGCCATCACTCCGCGTCATGAAAACGAACAAGGATGTGACGCCTTCGCGCCATGTTGGAGAAACCCGAAGAAATCCGTGGACAATGTCAGGCCACGGCGATGGGGCGCGGCGCCATCACGTCGTGCTAGAGAACCACGAAGATGGTGCGTTTTGTTAATTGACGTGCGGATTGACGGGCGACAACAAACGAATCCGGTCGGGCATTGTGAGATCTTTCCAGCGAAGGTCGGATCCCATGGTGACCATTTGGCGAAGACTGGAGGTGAATCGGACCACCGGAACGCGTCCGGTGGTCCGCGGAAGCCCCCGCCGGCGCGCAACGCCGGTGCGGTGGCGCCGGCGGTCGGGGGAGGCGGCTCCTGGAGCGCCGACGGAAGAATCCGCCGTGGCTGATGCCGCGGCTGCGGAGCGCGGTCCCGCGACTGCGCGGGACCAGAGGGAAACGGCTGGACGCGGCCTGCTGCCGCGTCCGCTGGCACGGGCGGCCCCAACCACGGGGTCACGGCTCTTCACGCGGGGGCAGCGCCCCCCGCACGGTTTGGCCGTTTGGCCGAACGCCCGACCGAGCCGGGCTGGCTTGAGCAGACTAGGTCGGGCCGCACCCAACTGGCCAGACCGCGCCGTCCGGGCCGGACCCGCACCCGGGTCGGGTCGACCCGGTTCGGGCCGACCCAGGGGGTCTCGGGTCGGGTCGGTCCGGGCACAAAACCCCCGTTTTCAGACCATCTTCGGTATTTTGCTTATAACATGGGCTACAAACCTCCGATCGATGCACCAATAGTTCCATAGCGACCCTTGGAATGAGACGGTCGTTTCGGTATATTGCACTCAATGTTTCGGAACACTTTGGGTTCGGCCGGGATGGTTCGGATACGGAACCAACCGGGCCCTCGGAGCGGAAACGCATATATCTCGAGCTCCGGACGTCTGATTGATGTGCCATCAACTTTAATGGATTCCTATAAGTGATACGGATCATTTGGCTTACTCCGCTCGAGGTTTGGATGTCTTTGGAGTGCGGTCGGGTTGGTTCGCTCACGAAACCAACCGGGCCCTGGAACGAAAAAGCCAATAACTCACAGACCGAGCGTCCGATTGATGTGACGTCTGTCTCGTTGAATTCCTCTTGATTTGATGGAACTTTTGGCATAATTCACCTGAGTTTTGGTTTCTGTTGGATAGTGGCTGGGTTGGATTGTACACGAAATCCAACCGGGCCCTTGGAAAAGAAAAACTGATATCTTTCAGACCGGACGTCCATTTGACGAACCGTCAGCGGCGTTGGTGATCATCGTTGAGAAACGGTCCCTATGAGTATACCCTATGAGAGTTTGGGGTACAGCTGAGATACGTCCGGGTTGGTTCGCTCACGAAACCATCCGGGCCCCTGGGACGAAAAGGCAAATAACTCACAGACCGGGCATCCGATTGACGCGTCGTCTGTTGCGTTGAGACCCCTATGATGAGGCGGTCCGTTGAGATACTTATTCATGGGACTTTGAGATACATGGAGTATTGACCTGTAGCTCGTGGAGCGGGCCCTCCCAGAGAAGAGCGTGCGGAGTACGGAGACCGTGTAGCCGACTGAGACCTGACGACTGCTTGACCGACTCGACTTGGAGTGAGTCGACTAGCCCAGTGGACGAAGCACTACTTTTTTTGGGTGCAGACCCATTGCGGATAGAGCACTACCTGTGTGACAGTGCAGACCCGCAGTACTCGTCCGGAGTGTACCTCAGCAGGCTACGAGGGGGTGTGCACTACTGTGTTTGGGTGACATACCCCGGCGGGAAGCACTACTGTGTTTGGGTGGCTGACCCGCGGTACTCGACAGGAGGAGTACCTCAGAAGTCTTAGGTTAGTGAGCAGTACCTCAGAGTCATGATAATACCACTGTACACTCTTGAGATGGGGCTCTTCAGCAGTTACGGTTTCGATAATGAAAATCTTGTTTTGATCTGAGTCTATGACCTTTTTTTTACCTCATGATTGAGATGGGTCACTTGATAACTTTGGTAAGTGTATGGGTATATAACCGGGTAGTGGTTATCCGTTGATTTCATAATCTTTGTGTTTCCTCATGATTGAGATGGGTTACTTGATAACTTAGGTATATGTATGGGCATATACCATAGTGGAGGTTATCTATTGAGATCTTCCTTGTGGTTATCCTTGTTTGTTTTAGTGAGACCTTGGGGGTCTCGGGGTCCCTACTGAGTATCGTTATACTCACCCCCGCACTGGCTATGCCCGCACCTCGTTGTATTGGTTGCAGTCGACGGGCAGTGTTGAAGGAGGTCGAGTGTTTGAGGACTGGACGGTACCCTGAGGTGGACTAAATGACGTGTCAGTATCCGGAGGTGGACTTCACGGCGAGACGACACATGGAGGAGGTTGACGGGCGAGAGCGTTGTGGAGGCCATCTGTACCTACCCTTAAGGTAGGATCTGTGGTGGATGATCCCGGAGCTGCACCATCTGTACCTACCATTCAGTTAGGATCTGAGAAGGATGACCCATGAGACGCTTCCATTCTTCCAGTTGTTGTCCTTTTCTATTGTACTTTGTTCAGTTGTAGTTGTACTTTCATTTGGGTTTATATTCTGGCCCATTTACCTTTCAGCACTTATCTTTGTACTTAGTGTTTTACTTCTGCTTGTACTCTATGGTGTTTTGTTTACTTTTATAAAGGCAATGCCTTCCCAGTTATCGGTATTTACGCCTTTGGTGCTAGTCGCCAGACCCTGGCCTATGGAAGGCGGGCTTGGGGTAGTCACGGCACGGGCCCCGAGGATGGTTCGTGACACATCGTTTTTTATTCAACTATTTATTGTATGTATTCCCATAGTATGGGTCATGAATATTGTTCTTTTACTTCCATGCTTAGTTTATCACACGATTGTTGATTTAATGCATATTTTTTTAACATGTTTAGTTTTACTTTTTTACTTTTATTCATGTTGAATTCATAATTATTGTTAATACATTATGATTTCATAGAAAAAAATACTATTTAAAAACATTCACATTTATTAAAAAACTTTCAAAAAAAGGATTTTTTTGAAATGATAGATTTTCTCCACAATGATATTAGTACATGAATAAAATATTTCTTGATATCTTACTAGGTTGGGTACAGAAATCATGATTTTTTTCATTTGGGTTTCTATAAACAATTTTTTTATTAATTATGAAATGTGGAGGGGATCATGAATCATGATAGGTTCTCCTATCATCTATCACCTTTATAGAGGAATGAATAGGTGATGATGGATAGTCACATAGAATTTTTTTTTGTTTTTCCAGCATTATTTTTTTGGTTTGGCTTGTGTGGATTGAATTATTTTGTATCATGGATATGTATTTATTTTGAACACATTGTACAGTTTTGATTCATAATTTTTACAAGATTGATATTGTTATTTTATATACCTGAATATGTGGAAAACATCATTGGGTGAATTATCTTATTTACTCATGCTGGTGTATTAAATATTTTTAGATATGGGAATACACAGCCGAAATTTTCATTTACACTAATTGGGTGTGATTTAAAATTTTATTTCAATCAATTTAGGATCACCAATATTCGGGTTGTATGTGAATAAATCATCCAGTTCTAGATCACATTCAGGACTGATTCCATGTTACCATGTTTGGTCAGGTATTTTTTCAATGACAGATACTTGGTTGTTTAGGTTAATTGAATTAACCAAATATTGGTATTATTTAAAAGGACCAATTCACACCATAAGGAAATTCTAATTTTTAAATAATTCACAATTGATTTAAATTATTATTATTTTAAGCATTGATATCTATAACTGATGTTCATCCTATGATTTTTTAATTTTCTCATGGTAATTTTTGTATTATAATGTGTATGTTATATAATGAATCCTTGAGTAGATCATCTAATTATGAGTGGGAATCTAAGAGATTTGTTTAATAGAAAAATAAAATAGTGGATCCTTCTATCATATAATTTGTAATCCACACTATTTAGACTCAATGATACATAGGTTTTTGGAACGTAGGATATAAAATGGATCATAACTAAATATTTATAAATTAGAATCCACATGTCCTCTATTGTGAAAAAGGACCATAGGAATCTATTAAATTACTTTAGTTTATTTATAGTATATTCAACTAAACGAAGAATTTTGAGAACTATATAGTCATATTTGAATCTATATTCTATATGTAATAGGATAGTGATGGTGAGACTATATTATGAAACCTATGATGAATAATAATATCCCCCATTATCATTCATGAAAATTACCAACCATTTGTTCAATCATGCGACATTACATGTGGAAATTACCTTGGAATTTTTAACCATTTTCAATGGAGAGTATTTCATTCTAGAGTATTACAACCAATTTCATTAGTTCATCCACATGGAACTAAATCTAGTCAGTAAAGATTATAAGAAGGATCATAAGATTTCTTTGTTGTTGATGGATGATATTAGGTTAATGCTAATTTCCATGTACTTACTAACCATTAAAGATATAGTCTATAAGGAATCACTGGTAGAGGTTGACATATCATGAAAATACATATTGAAAGTAGCTTTAGTTTGTAATGTCGTTATCTATTATGTATCTTCTAGAAAAAAAATTACATAGATGGGTAGCTGGTTTTTTTTCAAACCCATATTTGGGTCTTCATACAGATAGTAGATGTTTGTTTGTTATCACTATGGTTGGCTTGGTCATACCAAATCTAATTTTGAAAAGTATCCCATTAATTTGCTTGATTTTACAAAATCGATCTACCAGATACATTTATGAGGATGGGAATCCCTTAGAAGAAATATCTATTCCACATTCACCAAGGCTTCACATATTAATATCAATTAATCAAATGTAGTGGATGTTATCCTTATTTTTTTGGTGGATGTTCATTTGTCTCGAAAGATCCTGAAGGATTTGATATCGGACGTCATTATAATGTGGATTATTCAACTTATGAATAAAAATTATGGTTTTCTATAGATATTGGTACATTGTTTATTTCATTTATTATGGTGTCATTTTTTTATACAGGTGATTAAAAATATTTTATATACTCAATCATATTATTTTTCTCATATTGAGTTCTAATATTATTTAGTTCTTATTTAATCTTTCAATACCTTTAGGAATGAAGTCCAAAAAAGGATTCATGTTCCCAGTTTGTTAACTGATGATAGAATACCTTTAAGTGAAGCACAAATTATAATTTATCAATCATGAAATGAACAAATTGATTATATGAATGTATTACATGAACAGTACTAGGGTCTAGAAAGAATAATATTTCCATCGGGTTCATTTATTATCTACAAATGGCATCGCTCATTTTTTCATGGAGATTGTGACACTAGATTGGTAAGGGAAAGGATAATATTTTACTTATTTTGTGGTAATATCATGAAATTTTTCAGTGAAGTTTTATTATTTCAGTTAATCTTTTTCAGTAGTCTTCTTTTTTCTAGCAGTGAGGGAGTACATTGGTTAATTTCAGAATGATTTTTCTAAATTACACCTCAGAGTGTGGTTGAGTTTACAATAGAAATGCTTCCATGTATGATGCCCATTTATTTGATATCATTAAATTTTTTTCGAAATGTGTTTCTGTGTCTTCTTTCATATCATTTTAATTTTGAGGATAATTGATTTCTTCATCATATAATGTCACTATGGGATTTTTCTATCCACTTATCATATAGTAACCTAATGATTTATATTGACTATCCGGAGTTAAACCATGTGTCCATCCTGAAAAGATATCCCATTCTAGTTATTGATGATCTTTTTGAATAACATATATGGGATCATTGGTTTTCAATGGTTGTCTTATTTTTAGGGTTCCATAAATTATGAGTTGGAGAATATGTTATTTCTATGATTGGGATTCAGAACTAATATTTGAATTTTTAGTTGTTTCTTATGCCATTAAGACTAACTAACACTCATGTAGTGCTTATTATTTTGAATAAATAGATCTTTCATCAATTATTAGAATAATATTTATGGTTTTGATTGATGTTATTTTGGTTTTGTCACTGTTTGAGTGTAATAATATAGAACATTTTGATATTTGTCATTGAATAAAGAGGGAAAATCTTATGAATGGTTAACATAAAAAATATGTGTATTGATTAAGAGAAATAATGTTTACGAGGAATCATATATATTAAAGGGGAGTCCTAGTGGATCTATAAAATATTATTGTAGTTACATCCTTAGATCAGACTAAAAATTTGTTTGATATTTGATTATTTTTATTGGTGGATGATTATAGAAGTAGTTTTTTTCCTGATTTAACTATTCTTCCATATATGATGATATATTTAATCCATAATTGGGTAACTTTTGATAGGAATGAAAATTAATTTATAAATTTTAAGGACATTTAGTTAATATTAACATTATCACCACTTTTCACAGAACTAGGTTTGGGTTATTATTATTATTTAAATGCTTCTGATCTATGATCATGGTGTGTAATAATGTAGGGAAAGTAGTGGTCGCCTATGTATCTCACCAATTATTCCCTGATGATATGAATTACCCTACCCAGGATATAGTTTTGTTAGACGTCATTTATGTCCTAAAAAATTCACATCACCAACTCTTTGGGAAATAATTTATTGTATATTATTTTAATAAAATTTCGAAGTATATTTTTACTCACATTGAACTAATCATACGATAGAGACATTGGGTAGAGTATCTCGATAATATGTATTTTTTTAATGGATACAAAACTAGTAAATGGATCATGGAAACCAATTCAAAAATTAGTAAATCATTTACAAAATAACTGAATGAATAAGTTAATTTTTTGTGATTTTTTGTCGAGATAATATTAGGTTTGCAACAAGATGGTGGGAAGGTATATATAACTTCAATGAAGTATAACCCATCATATTATGAGTGTATCCAATAAATGAATATTTCTATAGCAGGGTTATTGTTCTATATAAATATATTTATTCATAGAAGTTCTCAAGTGAGTGGTATAAGTCATTGAGTGGTTCTTCATGTTCTTAATAAATTTTTTATGTAAATGTTTTCCTATGGTAGGAGTTGACAGATTGTTGAAATCATTATTTATTTTATATAAACTCAGGTTATAGAAATATCAACCATAATATTATACATTTACATTGTTTCCCAAGGATTAGATGGTGGATTATAGATTTTATATAATGGTGTCATTAATTTTAGAAAATTAAGGTGGAACATTCGAGACCAATTGGTTTTTTTGGAGCCCTTAACCATTCTAGAATGGAAATGTGGTGATATCTCTGGGGAATTCAATGTTTTGTTTCCATAGAATCCTAGTAAGATGGATGTGATATGGGTGATCATATATCAACTTAGGAAATCATTTTATTTTCTAAATATAAAGGATATGATGAAGGTAAAATTTCTTGGGGAATTCTTCATCAATGAGATTGTGATTCATTTTGCGGTTCCCTATGTGATTTTTGTAGATTGAGACCTAAGGAATACTTCCATGGGTTAGTATTTTTTTGTAATAGGATCTGGATTCTTAGTCAATACTGAGCATCATATATCATCTGTAGATGGATGGATTGATTGAGAGAGCTATCCATGTTATTATGGATATTCTCCGTGTTTTTGTACATGAATTTGGAGGTTCTTTATAACATTATTTCCATTATTTTATTTATTATTAAAATTAGATATTAGGCATTGATAAAAATAGAACAATTATATGAATTGTATTGTTTAACTTTCAGATCTTCCTAGTGATGGGGAGTGGTGGAAGATTGGTCATTGGTTGGGTTACGTATTTTTCAGAAGATGATAGATATGGAATAATTGATCCAGAAGAGATTTATCATGGTATAGAATCACCATAACATCATATCTGGGTCACCATCAGTGTTTGTTTTACTTTTAGTTTTTGTGATGTACTTTTTAATAGAGTTTCAAATCACATTGGACATTGTCATTTTTATAATCTGAGTAAGTTGACACTATGTTTTTGGGTCCCATTTGTTATTTTTTGATGAACGAGAAATCAGGAATATAAATTGTAATTACAACCACAATTTTCAACCATACACAGTGTTTTTCATGTTTCCCAACATAGTATGAATTAAAAGGATCCTTTCCAGGTGAATGAATCATGGTATGTAAATTTGAATCCAAATATCACTTTGTTGGGAAAGTAGTTTACATTATGTATCATTGGGAGAAGGTGATTCATGACAAGATAATTTTTTTAATCCTCATACTATGGTAGTATGTATGAGTTATCTAAGATATGTAGGAGAAATAATTATTTATGAGGAAGAAGTGGCATTAATTGTTTTAGTCAAGGATCTGAAATAATGTTTTAGTAGAATGAATTATGATGGGATTTTAATAACCCATCATTTCCTTTATTTAGGAAGCCAATGGATTTTGTTTTTTTACATATAGTTGGTGCATTGTAGGATTCTATATAATGGAGAGCCTTTTTCGGGAAAATGTAAATGATTATTTTGACATATGTTTGTTTGTATTAATAGAGTCTATATATCAATGTGAAAATGGAAATAGATCATTCTATAGGATATTAGAGATATATAGGTTTTGGTGTAGATATTTTCATCAATAAAATTATTGGACACTACCTCCTAGATACATTGAAAATGTGAATGAGTTATATTCCAGGAATCTGTTATAGAGAAGTAGTCATGAATTTCATTCCAATCCTGAAATTATTGAAATCCATGAATGTATTACATGGTGAAAAAATATTGGTCATTATATAATTTAATTATAGAAGATACATTTTTAGAGTATTTATAATAGTTGGGATTTCACATGGGGAAAAGGATTTATGATGTTAATTACTTCAACATTGTGGTTATAAACATGCTTCACTTCTAACTCTTCTTTAAATTTTGATCTTAGGATCTCTTGTAGAACCCAATGGAAGATTTGGGTTATTATGGTTAATATCTGACCATATATATTGATTTATTAGGTGTTTGATCCATTTTGAAGTTGCGTCACATATCATATTTATGTTGAGTTTCTTCTTATTCATTTCCTTTTTTCATGGAGGCGGTATCAGCTGTGTTTGACATTCATATGAATGATTGAAATTTTTTTCTATCTATCCTTTGACGTTACTTTTCATTCATTTTCATTCAATGGGTAATCCATGGGTTTTTGTCTTTGTTGTAGATGGTGGGTAGGTTATAGTATTTCTATAAGTGGGTGTACCTATAGAAAATTTGATCATTCAAGAATTTCTATATGTTCATGTTGAAACCTTTGGGGGGTTCACTTAAATGAATTTTATTTTGTGTTAAAATGTATTTTATTTATTTTTTTCATTAATTTCGATAATTTTATTGGACAATCATATCCCATTTCGAAACGTAGGTGCATTAGAAATGGACATGGGAACCCTAGTTTTTTTTACACTAAAAATAGTTACTTTTTTGATTTCGACAGACAATGGGTAAACTCAATATCAGTTTAAACCACGATAATACCAGTTTAGAAATATTTTATGCTTAATATAGATTCCCATAAGAAAGTTCCAAAATAGTGTTTTCTATCTTTTATACCTTGTTTATTGCATTATAGTTTATTTTTTGGATATTTTATCACATGTATTTTGAATTGTTATTATATTATAACTAGAATATTTCTATATTTATTATATATGCAATGAATTTATTGGAAAAAAATAATTTTTTCAAGTGGTTTTATTTATTAAAATTATTTATAAACTCAATTTTGTGTTATATCAATAAGTATTTAATTTTTCATATTAGAATGCATAAATATTATTTGGTGGTATGCTACTTTTTTCTATGAACACACCCTAATTTTTCATTTAGTAAATCATGTTCCTCATTTTTATAGAAATAGTAATTGAGAATGGCAATATTTTTCATGAAATGTTCTTTTGTAATTTTTCAACTTCATAGAGGGATATAATAGTGGGGGTGGATGGTCACATGAAGATTTGTTTTGTTTGGGCTACCATATAATTATTTTTTTCCTATGTCGATTTAAGTTTTATGTCTCATGGATATGTATTGATTTTATTAGTGATATACATTGAAATTTATTCATGTTTACATGATACTTTTTTTCTTTTCCATATATCACCATGTGGCGGACCACTTTAGCTGATTTTTCTTATTGACATCAACTAGTACATTATATTCCATCACCATGAAAAAAAACCATTATATTTAATATATTTATTTCTTTGTGTTATGATGGGAATATTAGGATTAGGTGAATTATTATAAAAAATAAAATCCAATGATCTATGTTAGGATCTATAACACTTCTTTGAGAGACCTAATTGGACTAACCATTAATCATAAATGGTTTTGACTTTGGACATGACCAAATAATTTATAATGAATATATGGATCCTAGGAATGATTTATAGAATTTAATTTATGAGTTATATGGATGAATTTTTTAAATAATGGATAATATGAGGTTCCATTTTATTAGTTAGTGGAGTGGAAAATGTAAAATTTATTAATAGACTTTAGTGACATAAGGTCACATTGATATATAGATATTACATAATGAATATGAATTCCTATTTGTGGTATGATAAGCATGAAATCACCCTAGACAATGAGAATTATTTTTTTATGACATCCATACCCTAATATATTGTTTTAAAGCCCTAGTAAACCTTGTTTATCCATATCTAGTGGAACAAAAAAATTGAATTTTTTACTATACATTATTGACAAAATTACATAGTCCCAACTCTATTTTATTATATATAATAAATATAAATATTAAATATATTTTACCGTGTTAGATTTTCTAAATTTTTAGGAATACATATTATGTTATCCAGCTAGATGTATCTAAAACCTTTTCTAGGAAATTGAATTTTTATGTATAATGATTAATTTAATTTTATTACATGCATTATAAAAAAATAAAATGAATTATAAAATATTTTAATATATATATATTCTATAAATTTCACTATAAAATAAAAAGTATAAATTTATTCAATTTATTAAGATGAAAACAAAATTCTCACATAGGAATAGTTTTTAAAAAAAATATGTATTTAAGGATAATAGTGAACTTGTATCAAAATTGTGAAAGTGAATATTCCTATATAATTAATTATAGTAAATATTATTAATGGATTATTATGTTATATTTAAATAAAATTAAAAACATAATGTTACTTTCATAGAATGGAATAATAATTTTTTAATGTATTTTTTAATATTCACTAAAAATATTTTTTAAAAGTAATTCATGCAATTAAAAATTAGATAATATTAAAATGCTAATTTTGAAAAATAATATTCATTTATTTATATAAAATTACTAAAATAGTTTCAAATTACTTATATTTTTATACGTAAATAGAAATAATTCGATGAAATCATATTTTTACAACATTAAATGACTTTACTCAAAATGAAATACCAATTAATTATGAATTTTTCATTAAATATTATTTATTTTAAACTTTTATAATAATCAATAAAAAAATTATAGTTATGTTGACAATTTAATTTTAAAGCTATGTTATCATGGATTACTATATCAAGGTTCATGTATACTTGGGGTTTCTTGTAATGAATTTTATCTAATAAATCATGTCTATTTAAAAGTAAATACATATAAATTCATGGGTTGTTATATTATAAACAATTAAATTACATTCACTCTTAAAATTCATCAAACTATTATTAAAAATAATGAGGATACCTCGATTTCATCATATCATAGGGTTCTTATATAGCTTCTTTGAATTTCTAATTCCTCTAACAAAGGTTGACTAGACTAGTTGTCATATTCCATAAAACATTATATTTATAGTAAAAGATTTATAATTTTTGTTCATCATTGTAATGATCTTGATCCAGTGGTAAAACAAAAACTTTTCTTTAACTTAAGGTTTATGTTATGTAAATACTTTAAAAATAAATACTAACCATATTGTGAACTTGAGATAGGTTATTAGAGAGTTACTAGTGTTAAGAAACCATTACAATGCATTAAATATTCTCGAAAGGATTTATATACCCATGGAGAATCCTTCCCATAGGTTTGATTTTCTTAAAATTCTTTTAGGGATAATGTTTCTTGAATTCCCTCTCACCAATACCTAATTCAAGATCATACTGATAATTTTTATCATAACTCTTATGTCCACTCTATGCTGCTTGAAAATTGAACTAAATAAATCAAACATTCTCTTTAATTTTTTCGACAATATTATGCCCATATAGATTTTATTATCTAAATTTATCCCTGTATGTCGATGATCTATACTTTTTTCGGTATAAGGCTCTATAAGGATCAATTAAAATAATAGAGTGAAATAATTGTTTTGTATGTAAACTCAAATAGTGAAATGTCTTGATCTAATAAATTATTGAAATATAATGAAAATAATGATGACATATCCAATAAGTGGTGGATTATCCATAAATATTGACCATGTATCTATGAATGATATGTAGTTTGGGAAAAAAATATTTTTCCATTTATTCCTCAATACATATCCAAAACATCATGTTAAACCTTATATCTCAATATAATATAATAGAACGTTGAACCTCGTAAAACCGTAACACTTAATTAATGTGTTTCCTAGTGAATTCTTAAATATAGAATATTTTTGATAAAAAAATAAAAAGTGCTATGTTCCTAAAGGTGTTTGACCAAAACCAAAATAGAATTATGGTTTTTATTCATTCTGGATAGTCCAATATTGAATTAATAAATATTGTATTTCTTAATTATATTATGTCATGGATGGTGGTCATAATAACCCAGTATAATTTTATCCCTCATCATTTACTTCATGATATACCAGTCATTGGGAAATATACTCTACCATATAACTCATCAAGTTTTACCACTATAAATAATCATTCATATCTCTCTACATCTTATAAATTCTAGGATAAATAGAGATATATTCCATGGGATTCCCCAATAGATATTTCATCATTATCAATATTTAAATGAAATGTACTCAATTATTGAGCCTTATCAATCCATCATAATCAATATTAAACTGACGAAATGGTCTTAAATTTTTCTATATCTCTATATCATCCTTTTTTTCATCTAGAATCATTATATTGATAGATGGTTGATAACTTATTTTAAAATATATCTTTTTGGATACAGAAAATACTATTATATCATGATTTCATGCTATATCCTTTGAATGTACATAAATATTGACTCTTTTTTTTATTTGAATCACTGATAATATTGAAAAATACTTTTGAATCAAACCATCAGTGACTATATATTCTGTATCTAGTGTTAATTTATTGACCAGTGATAATCATTAATAAACTCTAAATATATTTTTTTATAGTGAATTCAACTGTTTCGAGGTGGATATATACATTTTTTTTATTGTAATAAATTTGACATCGTTCTCCATAAAAACTATGCTTTTAAAATAGTGTATAAAATTGTTTTTCATGTTATTTTTTTCTTTATTTCAATCGTTATTAGGCACTAATATTATATGAAATGTATTATATATTCAATAATAATAACATAAAAAATTTTTGTTGTATCTAACCTATAAAATTGTTGGTTTACATTCGTTATTAGATAACTTATGTGGTGAAAAAAATCGAATGATTCTTCATGTCAGTTTAGTGATAATGGACATGACAAACTGACATCAAAAGGGGTTACATGTGTTTTATTTAATAAAAAAATGGAAATTGGTTTTTTACATCTTTTACCCAATAACTGACATGTATAACCATTAATATATTATTTTTCTTGTCGGCTATAAAATTACCAGGGTGAAAATAATTTTTTAAAAAATATATATTATTTTCCAAAATTCTTATCTATATCCAACCAAAACAACAAACAAATAAAAGATGAGAAGTAGCACAAAAAAACTAGTAATACACATTTAGAAGTAATACATTAAAAATTAAAATATTGAGTAAAAAACTAAATCTAACTAAACCATTAAAATGATATTCACATTTAAATTTTATGCGTCTCCTCTCTTGATCCCTATAAGGCAGACGGTCAAAAAAATATAACTTAAAATGAATACATTTAATAATTATTATAAAAAAATCAAATAATTAATAATATTTTTTAAATAAATATAAACTTTTAGAACATCATAAAATTATAATTTGAAATTACATTATACAAAAATCTTATCAAATATTATCTATTGTCTTTTACACCATCCTTTTAGGAAGAAACTATTTAAATTAGATTATCAATTAAAAATAAAGTTTTTTTTGTAATATATTCTTGTTCTATTTATAAATTAAAATTTACCATTTATTTTACATATATTAACTTGGAACATTTTTTATTGTTGTTCTCTCAAAATAATTTACATCCCCTGATAGAAAATTATCTTAATAAAATGAATTTAAAATTCATTATAATATAACCATGTTATTTGAAATCCAATATTACATGTACAATACTTCATTACACTTTTTTCACATTTTCATGGATATAGAATAACCAATAATTTATCCCATACATTGGTAAGAAAACACCTAACATCCAATGGATGTTATATAAATTAAAATTTATTGTTATTGGTTTTTATATTAATAGATATATAAAAAATTGTGAGATGTACGATTCCTACTCTAGAAGATAAGGAAACATCCACACTGAGTAATTGCATCCTTTTGGTATCATTAAGGAATATAGACTACTCAATCTCTTTATGTCATTACCCTTCCTATAGGGGAAATGGACTGTGGGTCCATAATTCATATACATATATCTTTTCACACTTATTACACATGAAATAATGAAACCTAAAACAAAAAAGTATAAATTTCAATTAAATTGAATGAATAGAAAAATTTGTGTTAATAACTATACAGAAAAAATATGAATCATATTGATTCCCAAATTATCACTAGTTACTAGCTCCATGATAACATTTTTTGAAAGCTCCACAGTCATTTCATGATAATAATCCCCACTTACATTGAATCTCATTAATATCTGTTAAAGTATTTGAATATCATGAAAATATATCAAGACTAATATAATCTATATTTAAAATTATAGCACATTGTATTTTTTTTCTATTCATAATTTTTTTACCATTAATATATTTTTGAAAAAAATAGATAAATATATAAACATTAAAATGATAAAATAAATTTGACTCATAAATTTTATATAATTTGAATATACCCATAATTCCATTGAAATATATCCCAGATGACTAGATGGACAATCATAAAAGTGTACAATACATCTTCCAACTATATTGACATCATTTGTAAGTAATAATAATACTCCTAATATATCTATAATATCATTTTCATTCACCATATGATTCATTATATCTACCTATCTATGATTTATGGTATCTCCAAAATTAAATATCATCCCATATGAAATGTTATGATGATATAGATCATCAACATATAACTCTAAATAATGGTTAATAAATGGAGGTGGGTTGTAAGAGTTGGATAAAAAGTGGTCCTTGTAGGTTGTGGTGGAAGAGTGGGAGCAGCTAGATGTGGTGGACTAAGAGATACATTGTGAATCTATCTATGCATGTACGTAAACATTTATGGTACCAAATCTGTGATCATATAATCTATAGTCACATGACCATAAAAAACATTAGCCTCTTAATATTCCATTTTTATAAACACCCACCATTGTAGAAGATGATGAACATTGGACCTCATTTTTCACATAAACAGACATCGGGTATCGTTGTAGATGAACTAGTTGATTGGGAATTCCCAATTTTGTAGCTAAAATATATTACCATCCCTATGCTAAAAGTTCCCCCTATGTTCTTGACTCCAAAGCATAATCCATTATCAATTATTTGATAAATTATATATGAATCAAAATATATAAATAATTGAATGAACATTAACTACTAAATAATTTCATTATCTTAAAATCTTATCATCTGCAAACCTTTACTATTCTGTAAGATATTATCCGTTTTCCCACATGGGGCGTCTTCCATTTTTCATGACTATATGGGGGGATGGAGGGGAATCCAACAAAATCCATGAATAATAAACTCTCAGTTACTGAAAATTTCCACCCATATTTTGTTGTTCCAAAAACTTTTACCCTTCCCCGTGATAATGTATTAAGGTATATGCTTCAAGATTGGATCTCCTGATAAGATATCCATTATTTCTATAAATTAAAAAATAATCAAATCAATAATAAATCATTATTAATAAAAATAATATAAAAAAATCATCTAAAATGTGGTGTTAAACATTCAATTTTTTTAGGCTTCTACTTTTTAGAAATTTCATCTATGTATTTTCATCTATATAGGGATTTATGTCACATGAAAAACGGTTTTTCTGATGCTAAAAATGAAATATTTTGTGATGTTTCATTTGAAATCCCTCAATCTCAATGCTTCTAATGATAATAATTTTCTCTGAAATCATTCTGGGTTAGGTATGTCATATTTCATCTGATGAGAATGGAGAAGATTTATATTTTTATAGACATTTAATGATATGTAATATAATAACAAATATTCTTACCGAAACTATCTACCACAAACGAGAGACTATCAATTTTTCAATTCTTATCCAATCATCAATCCAAATATTTGCATTAATTATATCTTGAATTGATATAAAAATCTTGAATTTTTCTGAATTAGGGATTCTTGGAATATCATTACCATTTATGTCTACCAGTATCATCTTTCCCTTCATACATGTAACTAATATTTCAGGTAAATGTGTGCTTCCATGATAACCATCCCTTGAACTCTTATTTGAACCTATGGCAGTAGATAACTCTGGAAAAGAAATATATGGATCATCATGAGAAGAATTTATAAGTTCCTCCCTAGTTGTTTGAGTACAATCATCTGAAGAAGTATGTTTGTGATTTTTTGACTGATTGGTAGCTACACAACACATCATAGAATAAAATTTCATTAAAAATAAACAAATTCAACTATTACAATACTAATGTAAAAAATAAAAAATTATCAAACTAAAAATTTAACTATATTTGAATTCACACAATTTTTTCATGTTTTTTTAATTTAAAAAAAATACTAGCTACAGTAATGAAATTTGAAATGTTATATTTAGGATTGAAAAACATCCCAAAAATATGTCATTAGAAAAATTTCTATAGAAAAATAAATCATTTTATTCAAAATAGAATATTTTGTCAATATTCTCTTACAATATAATTTTTTTTTTATATAAAATATTATATTTAAAATAATTATTTTTAACAAAATAAATTAATAGATATGTTATGTAAGCGAAAAAAATATTAAAATTAAGAAAATAAACAAGTATAAAAAATTTAAATTATTAGTTAAAAGAACTGCTTTAAAAAATAAAATAAAATTATGTAACAATTTATTAAATGTTAAAAATTTAGGAGAAATAAATATATGCAACCTGTAATATTAGGAAAGTATAGAAGGATTTTTTCCTTAATTCATTCATCCAGATCATTATCAATGAATGAAAACATGGTTATGACATCCTCATCAACATTATATGTTAATATATCCATGGAAGTAGGGATCTTACATAAAGCATAATATTCACTAGTTTTATCATCACCAACATACTATATTTTTAATTACAAATCAATAAACCATTGAATATCAGAGTGATTAAGAATATAGATTTTATTGCATATGTTTCCCTTATAAAATGATGATCTATGAGTTCATATATATTAATATTAACAAGCTTCATTCCAAATTATTCAATTCGGACATTGTTGCCATTAAAAAGTTATAGTTAATTAGTGAAAATTTAAATTTATTGTATTAAACCTTGAATATTTCTTCAATTACTCCACAATATTGAATTGATTTATAAATTGGATTTTTGTTTTCTTCACTCAAAAATTTCATTTCATCTGCAAATACCAAGACAATAACATTTCAATCTTCACATCAATTTTTCTGATCATTCTAATGAAATAAATATCAATTAATTATATAACAAGACCATGTAATGAAATTTAAACATAAACCACCAACTAAAAATCTCTTTTTTGAGGTATCAGATCTACAATGAATGGTCTCTTTAAAACATAGAAAAAATATTTTTTTATGGTCATTCAAAATCTACATATGTTTCTTCTTTTGAAAACATTATATAAACATATAAATATGCTTGTTTAAATATGGTTGGGCATAATCTATGTTATTAAAGATGTATTTATGTATAGTGTTTATTTGTTCACCAAAAAATGATCATATGTTCAAATAATGAATCCCCTTTTCCCCATAATTAACTCATTCATGGAATGATGGAGGCAAATCAATATGCTCCACTAAAAACATTTACCTTGTAAAAAACTCTACAACTCCCTAAGAAATAAATTTATCAATAATATAGGATTTATATTGATAAGGGTTATTAGTTAAACCCTTGAATATATTGATATAACATTAAAAGTTAAAATTTTAAATTGATATAAAGGTTTGTAAATCATTAATTTCTAACCAAATGAACCATTAAATGCACCATGCTATCAAAAACAAATATATGAAAATACATTTATAATTGAATATCTATAGAAATTACATCATTTACCAAATTTTTCATAGCATTCAGATAAATTACTACATTACAAATTGAATTAAAAAAACAATAAACCTTCTTGATATTCATTATTACATTGATGTGAAATATTCCATGCAATACAACCGGTAGGATCTATTTTATGATGATGTGAAAAACATAACATTTCATGCATGTCAACTCTAAATCCACTAACAGTGAAAATTCATTCACATTTAAAGAATAACCTTGTGGCACTTTGAAATCATTAAGACAATGAATATGATAATTTTATCCCTCTCTAATAATTTATGATAAACCAATGGTAGGAATTTTCACCTTAGATCAGGAGTGGGAGATACCTTTAAATGTATTACCATTGAGCGTATGTCCAATATTTCATTCCATTCATCATTAGTCATTCATTTACTATCGAAAAATTTCTCAAAACTATTTTAAAGGAAATTATTTTATACATGAAAGATATAAATGTTATATATGACCTCATTATATTTCTAATATGGTATCTACAAAAATATTGACCGTTTCTTTGGAATAAGTCAATCTTTAATAGGATATCTTTTCAAATGTCACAGCATCGTTTTACACCCACTGAAAATTCAGATTGTTGTTAAATGATTTGTATAGATATAAAATTAATGTAATCCATTTAATTAACTTGTTATTAATTTTTATGATTTATCCATTGACATGAAAATTCTACGACCCATGTATACATTTTTTCTCCCAAAATTCAGTTCATAATATGATGTCTGTTTTTAATAAATTGGACTGGATTTATGCCCATTAACACTTTATACAGATAAATTTACTTACAATATGAGGTCATTTATGGTGAACATATTCATTACATATATTTGAAGATATTATATTTTATAATAATCATACAACCTAATACCATCCACCTATAATAATTTCAAATCAACAATTAATGGTGGCATGAAATCAACAATGTCATTTCTAAGATGTTTTGGTCAAGAGGTCATTAAACTCATTATTACATATATGAACGTTATATAAAATTCATGAGATGTGATTTTAATTACTAATAAATTGATCAATGAACTATTGGTTTTACCGATGATTTCATATGGATTCATTCTATCAGTGTGTTGTCTAAATATGAGACTTCTAACTAAATTTCTGATTTTAGGAATCTGCTGATCATTTTTTCCACATTGGACAATTAGTTAAATGGCCTGATTTTAAATCACATATCTACTCAACATTATGCTATAATTACATATTTATTTATGCATATTTACAAATAAATGTTTCAAAAGACTAATTATATGAACATATGAAAATGGCTTGGTACAGGTCTTTGTAACTGCGAAATAAGTTTGTAATTTTTATTTAATCTTATAACGGGGAATCCTACATTTGAGAATCTTCAATGGAAATTCATATTCATTCATATATAGAATGTAGTCATTCAAGAATACTTTTTTTGTAACTTAATCCCATCAGGCATAGTATTTTCTTCTCTTTATAATTTGAATCAGGAATATCATTGTTTTTGTGGAGTTTATCATTAAGAAATTGTAGAAAATCAAAAAAACTCTTGTAACTAAAATCATATCTTTCATTAAATTTAATTAACCATAAAAATAATGGTAAAAAATTAAATTATGTATGACCAAGATACCATGGTTTTTTAAAACATCCGTATAAACAATAAATTTTTGGTTACCTCCCCATTTTTTATGCATCAATAACATAAATTATTTTATTAATTTCATTATAGTTATCATCTAGTAAATTTTTTTTCATAAATAGATCCGAAATTCTCCCCAGTTTCACCATGCGAAATCCAAGGCTTGTAACTTATATTAAACCCATGAGAAAAATATATGATTCTTTATCTATAATCTTCTAAAATTATTAATAATTAAACCTTTTCAGCATGGCCATAATAAAATGTCAATGTTTTGAGCATTTTGCATAAAGAATCTAAAAAAATCCAAACCTTCATCATATATGTCTCTTAATTGAAGTATCATAATCCAAAGTAGACACATATTTATCTATAAAAATGTAAAATATAAATATCTTATCAATTGAATATAGTTGTGAATAATGTGAGGATAAATTATTCCATTCAAACCTTGTTTAAATTTAAATCAAGGACGAGGAAATTTGAATGCAACAAAACATTAAAATTTAAAAAACTCCCTTTTTGAAATGTATAATTATAAATTGTAGAGAATAATTGAATATAAATTTAAATATATTGGATAAATTAAAATTTATAACCCTTTTCATTTAAAATCCCAAATACCCCAACATAATAATAATATTTTAAATAAAATCATTAATATAAAATTAAATTTAAAACGATATGCACAATATTTTTTAAAAATAATTTATTTTTGAAAATCAGTTCATTTCATAATATAATTTAATTGAAAACATACTCAATTATTCACTTTACAAAAATGTAACTATTTAAAAATAATAATCCTAATTAAAATTAAAAAACATTTTTAAATCAATTCTTTAAAGAATTATTTCTCTAAATTAATCAAAAAACCTATTTCACATACATGAAAACTTTGAACAACAAAAACATAATATCATAATGGGATGAAAAAATGATTACATTTTTCTATGAATAATTTTAAAAACCAAATACAGTTTTCTCAACATAACTAGTCATAAAATTATACGTTATAAAATACATAATAGAAAACATGTAGGATCCTATGAAATAAGATACTGAAATGATGGAGGGAAACGTTCTCAAGAATTCCATATATAAAAATATTATAAAATACAATCAAAAGTAAGATATTAAACAATAATCATATTATTAAAAAAATAGACTCACTATAATTAAATATATAACATATGACATAGTTTTAATGGTAATTGAGATTACATCAGGTGTTGTTATTTATTAAATCATGGAAATTTATATATAATACTAAATATAAAATAGTTAATGTAAATAACCTAATGTTATAATAAAAATAGGAAGTATGAATATGCACTATCATATTCACCCAACTTATACTTACACCACAAACCTTGATTATATAATTCCATATCAAAATTATCGATTAACAAAAATTGAAATTCCAATAGTTCCATAAAAAATAATCAGTATAATTATCTAAGGGATCGAAAGGAATTTATATTAATCTAGAAAAGATGTATTCATTATGTAGGTTTGGTTTATAACTGTATCATAGTTCAATAAAAATGGTATTTGAATAAATTGAATCAAAAAATATTAGTAATGAAATATTCGAATAAATTGAATCAGATAAAATAGTGTTATGGTGTCTATGAGTGAGATTAATGATTTAATATCACTTAAGAGTTTAGATACAATATGATTGAATTTGAAAAAATGAAACCAATAAAACCCATGTTTTTATAAAAATGGAAAATCCAGATCGCATCCTAAAGGATCAATTAAATGAGGTTAGTGTAAAGACCCATAAATTCCAAGGAATTTTTTTTTAATTTTCTTTGTAATTTTAAAAGAACGCAGTTTCTGACGGCACCTGATTCCGAGGCCTGGTGTGCCCAGAATCAATTTCCAAAGTTTGGGTCGGGTACGTTCAGTGAACAGATGAGCGGGTTTTTCTAACTTTTGAACCAGTGCTCGGAATCGAATTCTGAGGGCACCGATGGAATCGCAGAGCCGATAATTTCTTAGAAACGCCTCTTCCAGAGTTGCGTTTTCTCGGGTGTGGTTTTTAATTTTCGGGCTTAAAGTTAAGAAATAAAATAATTTTGCGACAATTTTATTTTATTTCACTTAAACCACTTGGAAGCCACTTGAAGCCACTTAAAAGCGGCTTAATCTGAGTTGAATCAGATAGGGTACTATCCAGAAATATCCTATCCTCTTGGTAGGATATCTGTGAGGTGGGGCCCGCACGAGCCCCCCGTTTCTTTCTGCTATGTAACGCACCCGCGAAAACCCGTCTTTATGAAAGTCAACTGACGCGTTTTCTTAAATTCCTAACAGACCATTTAATTGGGAGATTTTTTTCGTAAATTAAATGAGCTGTTTCTTTCGTTGAATTAATTCTACGAATTAATGGTTTGTTTATTATCTTTTGAAATTCAAATGTTTAGTTGTGTAAATAAAATAAGGCTTAAGCTTATTTAATTTTGGGTTGGTCTCCTTTGCCACCTTGAGAGATTTTGAGAAGCTCTCTCCATCTTCTTCAACCTTGATGAAGAACACAAAGAACACTTAAGCTCGGACGAAGAACGCCGCTTCTCTTCTTCGTAGCCGGTGTGTTTCCGAAGATCGATGAGGCCGCTTCTTCGATCTTCTTCCCGTGTCAATGAAAGGAGACACTGTTTCCCCCTCGGACTATCTCCGTCAGCTTACGATGCTTCTCCAACGACGTACCTCTTCGGACGCACCTCGACGTCAACAGAAACGACGTTCGATTTCCACGACGCCCGACCTCCGCGATGCTAGTCTTCCGCAGCTTGATTGGCATGCTCCGCACTTGAATCCGAGGTAGGGGATTGTTGATATTTTATTTATTTATTTTTCATTCTTGATTCTAGAATGTCGAACTTCGAGGATAAAGGATTAAATGTTATTGTCTAATGAGAGGGGGGCCCGGACCGCACCAACACGGCCGAACCCCCCTCCTATGTTCATAATTTTTTTCGTTGCGGATGGAAAGGGATGGTGTGGTGCCGTCGCACCACGCGGGAATCGCACGACAATTATTTCGCGGCGCTGTCGTGCCGCGCTGTGGAAAGAAATCCAAGAACGCAACGTCGTCGCGTCGCGTCGAAGAAAGTCAAAGGCGCCGCGGCCGGAGTTGGGCCGCAGTGGAGGGAAGCGATGTCGTCGCATCGCGCCGGACGGCATAGGCCCCGGCCGGTTCCGGGCCGCGGTGGAGCAAGCTGACCGGCGGCCGGCACCGGGCCGCCGGTGTCGGCGAAGGAAGGACCGGCTGTCGCCGGTCCTTGCTGGCGAAACCGGCCGGCCAGTGCGGGCCGATCGGACAGTGGAGACCGGGGGAATTAATTTCCCCCGGCCGGGTCTCAAAATCGGCCCCAATTAAGGGGCTGCGGTTCTCAAAGGAGGGGGGGGGGGCTTTTCCCCCCGCGTGCGGCACCCGAACGGCACCCAGGCCCCGCCGCCGTGCCGGTCCGTGCCGCGGTGCAGCACCGGCCCGCGCCGTTGCGCCGCCTTCCGGGCCGGGTTTTCCGAGCCAGGCCGGGTCGTCGGGCCGGGTCGCCGCCCGGGGCTAGTCGACCCGGTTCGGCCGACCCAGGGGGGGTCGGGCCGGGTCGGCCCGGGCCCAGACCCCCAGTTTTGGACCACTTTCGGTCAAATGCTCGTATCTTGGGCTACGGGCCTCCAAACGACTCGCTGTCAGCGGCAACGCGATCCTTGGATCGAGACGGTCATTTCAGTATACTATACTCAAGGTGCACCTTCCTTTTAGGGAGCCTACGTGGTTAAACCTCCATATTTTAGCGTGTTTGGACTAGAGTAGTGATCAGGATGGGTGACCTCCTGGGAAGTTTCCCTGGGTGTGTGTGAGACGGAAAGGCCAATAAATAACAGACCGGGCGTCCGATTGACGCGCCGTCTATTTTGTTGAATTCCTCTATATGAGACGGATCTTTTGGCTTACTCCGATCGAGGTTTGGATGGCAACAGAGTGCGGTCGGGTTGGATCGCACCGAAATCCAACCAGGCCCCTGGAACGAAAAGGCCAATAACTCTCAGACCGGGCGTCCGATTGACGCGCCGTATATTGCGTTGAGTTTCTGTTGATGATATGGAACTTTTGGAATCCTTCGACGAGATTTGGATGCAGTTGGATAGTGGCCTGGTTGGATCGCACCGAAATCCAACCGGGCCCCTGGAACGGAAAAGCTGATACCTTTCTGACAGAACGTTCATTTGACGAACCGTCAGCGGAGTTGGTGATCCCGTTGAGAAACGATCCCTATGAGAATACCCTATGAGTGTTCGGGGTATAGTTGAGTTACGGCCGGATTGGTTCACACACGAAACCAACCGGGCCCCTGGGACGAAAAGGCTAATAACTCACAGACCGGGCATCCGATTGATGCGTTGTCTGTTGCGTTGAGAACCCTATGACGAGGTGGTACTTTGAGATACTTCATTGCGGGACATTGCGATACTTGGAGTATCGACCAGTAGATCGTGGAGCGGACCCTCCCAGAGACCAGCATGCGAAGTACGGAGACCGTGTAGCCGGCTGAGACCTGACGACTGCTTGACTGACTTGACTTGGAGTGAGTCGACTAGCCCAGTGGATGGAGCGCCCGGTATATGACCACAGACCCACGGCGGAAGGAGCGCCCGGTAGTTGGCCACAAACCCGCGGTACTCGACAGGAGGAGTACCTCTGTAGGCTATTAGTGGGAGCGCCCGATATTTGGCGATAGACCCTCAGCGGACAGAGCGCCCGGTAGTTGGCCGCAAACCCACAGTACTCGACATGAGGAGTACCTCAGCAGTCTTAGGTTAGTGAGCAGTACCTCGGGGTCGTGACAGGACCACTGTACAGTCCAGATACGGAGCTCTTCAGCAGTTACGTTTTCGATGATGAAAATCCTGGTTTGAGCTGAGACTTTTTATCTTTGTGTTTACCTCATGATTGAGATGAGTCACTTGATAACTTAGGTATATGTATGGGCATATATCTAAGTAGAGCTTATCTGTTGAGATCTTCTTGTGGTTATCCTTGTTGAATTAGTGAGACCTTGAGGGTCTCGGGGTCCCTACTGAGTATCGTTATACTCACCCCTGCACGGGCTATGCCCACACCTCGTTGTGTTGGTTGCAGACGACGGGCAGTGCTGACGGAGGCCGAGTGTTCGAGGAATGGATGATACCCGGAGGTGGACCACACGACGAGTCGGTACTCGGAGGTGGACTACATGACGAGTCGGTACCCGGAGGTGGACTACACGACGAGTCGGTACTCGGAGGTGGACTACACGACGAGTCCGTACCCAGAGGTGGACTACGCGATGAGACAGCTCACAGAGGAGGTTGACGGACAAGAGCGTGGAGGAGGGTATCTGTACCTACCCTTCAGGTAGGGCCCGAGGAGGACGACCCATGAGCTTCTTCCTTCTTCCATCTGTTTGTCTTTTTGTTGTTGTACCTTGTTCAGTTGTAGTTGTACTTTCTTTTGGGTTTGTATTCTGGCCCATTTATTTTTCAGCTTTTCTTTTGTACTTAGTGTTTTGTTTCTGCTTGTACTCTGTGGTGCTTGTTTTCTTTTATAAAGGAAATTCCTTCCCAGTTATCGGGATTTTACGCCTTTGGTGCTAGTCGCCAGCCCCTGACCTATGGAAGGCGGGCTTGGGGTAGTCACGACACGGGCCCCGAGGACGGGTCGTGACAAATTGGTATCAAAGGAGTTCGGTTCTACTGCAGAACTTATAAATCTGATGTTTCCTTCTGTGAAGCAATATTGTTAAGAGTACCGAGTGTGGTTTTCAGTTCAAGGAGTCCAGTGTTGGTGCGGGCGGCCGACGTATCCATACACCAGGACCCTGACCACTGGTTTCCGACTTTGTGCATGAAAACACTGATTGCGTGTGTGTTTTCCAGAAGTTTTATTTAAATGTCAGCTAAAACCAGGTCAACTCACCAGGTATAATCTTTTGACCATGTCATGTTGTTTCTTTCAGGATGCCTCCCCATGGATGACCAGCTAGAGCCCCGAGAGTGGTACGTACTGACAGCCTGCCGAGCGACGAGGCCTCAGTACAGGGCCCTATCCCAGTTGAGGCACCAGCAGAGGCGCCAGCCGTACTAGTACCCGTTGGGCCACCGATGCCACCAGCCCCAGCAGCAGTGGATGCACGTCACTTGAGCGCACTGCATGAGTTCCAGCGCCAGAGGCCACCCAGGTTCCAGGGAGGGACGGACCCGCAGGCGGCTGTGGATTGGATGGAGGCTGTGGTGAGAGTCTTCAGGCTAGTGGGGACGCCCACAGATTTCATGGTGATCCTAGCTGTCAGCCTTCTTCAGGCAGTAGTAGGCAGATGGTGGAGCCTGATGCTTCAGATACATGACAAGGAGACACTTCTATGGTCAGACTTCGAGAGCCTGTTCCGGGAAGAGTTTGTACCAGCCACCCTTCGAGCGGTCTGTATACATGAGCTACTTCAGCTGCGTCAGGGCATCATGTCAGTGGTGCAGTACTTAGCGAGATTCACAAACCTCTCGCGCTACTCCACAAATATGGTACGAGACCCGTTCTTCAGGGCCCGAACCTTCGAGCAGGGGCTCACGCGAGAGATTAGAGCTTTTGTTGTTTCTCACAGCATTCTGACGCAGATAAGGGTGTTGGAGAGAGCCCTCTCAATGGAGAGTTTCCTTGCTGAGCAGTCTCCAGCAGCAGGACCCACCACTAGCCGGCTTGCAGCAGAGTCTTCTACAGCAGGCAGTAGACAGATGACACAGAGGTCCAAGAGGACTAGAACTACCGGTGGCCGACTGCACGACTCAGGTTCAGTTGTGCGGGGAAACCAGGGTGGAGTCAGAGCCAGACGTGCCGAGAGTGGACAGTGTTACTCCTGTGGCGGAATTGGTCACATGGCACGTGAATGTCCGACCTGCCATGCAGATGACTAGCAGTTAAATGATGAACCTCCGAGGCAAAGGCATAGGTTCGATCTGGGCGGACCGCAAGGAGTAGGCGGCCATGGCAGAGGAGCTTGCCGTGCAGCTGGAGGTGGACGACACTTCGGGATGTTGCCACCACCACCAGGAGGCCCACCCCGACCGCAGTGGACAGGAGGACATGGGAGAGCTCAGCTTCAGGCAGCTGAGGCCTATGGTCATGGAGCTCTAAGAGTAGGTGGACAGGAGAGGAACTAGTGGATACGTCATTTGTACTTCTAGTTCAATTATGCTTTTGTATTCGTGTCTTTGTACTATGAGCTACAATAATAAAAAGACACTTATCTTTGTTTACATTCTTGTCCTTTTTGTTTGGTTGATACTGAGTGGTCCCGGTTAAACTGTTGACTTGACCCTCACTTTTGAGATTCCTACTGGAAGAGACCCAGTGACCTCACACTGATGCCGACAGTGTGACTCGACCCTTGGAGGCGAGAGTGACAGTTGGATCTCTTAGTAGTTGCGTCGAGGCCTTATGACGTCATCCATGGCATGAAGGCATCATTTATGTCAGGATTGGCTGTATTAGGCAATGAATGTGGTTCATCCAGGGGATGAGACCAGATTTCACTTATCGGCAAAGAAGAAATCATAGCAGCTCTTGTGAGACTAAAGGAGTTGTAGTTCATCCAGGAGCGAATGAAGACTGCACAGTGCAGAAAGAAACAAGGAACCAGTGCCAGTCTTAGAGACTCGGGCGTGTTAAATGTTTCAAGAAGTGGTGTCTTTAAATAGAGATGAGTCTGTGAAGCGGCAGACGTGGAGGTAGATCTAGGAGAGCAGCATGAGGTGGTGTACGTCTTAACATGCTACAACCACCCGCCTTAGTTATTCCCGCCAAGCTCAGGGAGCTGGAGGGCAGAGGAAGAGTGCGGCTGCATGCAGTCAAGGAGTGTGACCCAATGGCTCTAGAAATGATTCAAGGGACAGTCTGTGTCCACTACTAGCTGCTGTAGTAACATACGTCGATATGAATCATTCCTCGCTTTCACAAATCTTGTTCCAGACCTAGAGTTGCCGGTAAGCCGTGGACATGACCCTCACGTCTTGAGATACCTTGGGTGGAGACTCGATAATCACGCTTACGCCGACGGTGTGGTCAGACCCTTGAGGCGAGAGTTCTAGTTGGAATCTCTTGGTGGCAGCGTCGAGGCATTACGACGTTAGTTTGAGTATGGAATGGGTAATAACTATTCATACTCAAATTGACGGTTTTAGGAAAACGTCGGGATGGGTTTTCCTTGGTCGGCAGAAAAGGAAACCCCAGGCAGTGCAGGGTAACTCTTGCACAGGAGGGTGTGACCGATCACTCTTGAGTCGGTCAACCTTACCCTCGTAGCAGCAGTCGTTTTGAGTTTCAGTTCTAACAGAAATGGAGACCTCTGGAGTTTGAGGATGACGACCACGTCTTCTTACGGGTCTCACCTCGACATGGTTTATAGAGATGTGGCCAGGGAGGCAAGTTATCTCTGATGTTCAACGGACCTTTCTAGGTCCTCTGCTGGGTAGGCAAGGTGGTTTACCTCTTGGCCCATCCACTTCAGTTGCACTAGGTGCACGACATTTTCCACATATCCCAACTGAGGAGATACGTGCTCGACCCCTTCGCATATCATCGACCATGAGGAGTTGGACGGTGGCGATGAGTGTCTTCTACGGAGGTTCCTGTGGGGATCAAGGATCGACAGGAGCGGATCCTAGGAGGATGGTCGATTCCTCTTGTGCACTTTCTTTGGCAGCGCGGGAACCTCCAGGTGAGCACATGGGAGCGGAAGGCTCAGATGCGTGCTCAGTACCGCTTTGTTTCCCTAAGTTTCTGGTGAAGCTTTACAGGGACGTAAAGCCCTATGGTGGGAGTAATGTAAAGACCTGTAAATTCCAAGGAAATGTTTTTTATTTTCTTTGGAATTTTACAAGAACGCAGTTTCTGACAGCGCCTGATTCCGAGGCCCGGTGTGCCCGGAATTAATTTCCTAAGTTTGGCTCGGGTACGTTCAGTGAACAGACGAGTGGGTTTTTCTATCTTTTTAACCGGTGCTCGGAATCGAATTCTGAGGGCACCGATTGAATCGCAGCGCCGGTAATTGCTTAGAAATGCCTCTTCCGGAGTTTCGTTTGCTCGGGTGTGGTTTTTAATTTTCGGGCTTAAAGTTAAGAAATAAAATAATTTTGTTACAACTTTATTTTATTTCAATTAAGTCACTTGGAAGCCACTTGAAGCCACTTAAAAGCGGCTTAATCAGAGTTGAATCGGATAGGGTACTATCTAGAAATATCCAACCCTCTTGGTAGGATATTTGTGAGGTGGGGCCCGCACGAGCCCCGCCGTTTCTTTCCGTTAAGTAACGCACCCGCGAAAACCCGTCTTTATGAAAGTCAACTGACGCGTTTTTCTTAAATTCTTAACAGACCATTTAATTGGGCGGTTTTTTTCCGTAAATAAAATGAGTTGTTTCTTTCGTTGATTTAATTCTACGAATTAATGGTTCGTTTCTTATCTTTTGAAATTCAAATGTTTAGTTGTGTAAATAAAATAAGGCTTAAGCTTATTTAATTTTGGGATGGTCTCCTTTGCCACCTTGAGAGATTTTGAGAAGCTCTCTCCATCTTCTTCAACCTTGACAAAGAACACGAAGAACACTTAAGCTCCGACGAAGAACGACACTTCTCTTCTTCGTAGCCGGTGTGTTTCCGAAGATCGACGACACCGCTTCTTCGATCTTCTTCCCGTGTCAACGAAAGGAGACGTCGTTTCCTCCTCGGACTATCTCCATCAGCTTATGAAGATTCTCCAGCGACGTACCTCTTCAGACGCACCTCGACGTCAACGGAAATGACGTTCGATTTCCGCAACGCCCGACCTCCGCGACGCTAGTCTTCCGCGGCTTGATTGGCGTGCTCCGCACTTGAATCCGAGGTAGGGGATTGTTGATATTTTATTTATTTATTTTCGATTATTGATTCTAGATTGTCAAACTTCGAGGATAAAGGATTAAATGTTATTGTCTAACGAGAGGGGGGCTTGGACCGCACCAACACGACCAAACCCCATCATATGTTCATAATTGTTTCCTTGCGGATAGAACCGGATGGCGTGGGGCCGTCGCACCACGCGGGAATCGCACGACAATTATTGCGCGGCGCTGTCGCGCCGCGCCGTGGAAAGAAATCCAAGAACGCGACGTCGTCACGTCGCGTCGAAGAAAGTCAAAGGCGCCACAGCCGGAGCGGTGCCGCAGCGGAGGGAAGCGATGCCATCGCATCGCGCCGGACGGCATAGGCCGCGAACAGTTCCGGGCCGCGGCGGAGCAAGATGACCGGCGGCCAGCACCGGGCCGCCGGTGTCAGCGAAGGAAGGACCGGCCGTCGCCTGTCCTTACTGGCGAAACTGGCCGGCCAGTGCGGGCCTGCCGGACAGTGGAGACTAGGGGAATTAATTTCCCATGGCTGGGTCTCAAAAGCGGCCCCAATTAAGGGTCCACGGTTCTCAAACGAGGGGGGGGGGCTTTGCCCCCCGCGCGCGGCACCCGAACGATGCCCAGGCCGCGCCACCATGCCGGTCCGCGCCACCGCGCCGGACCGCGCCGCCGCGCCCGACCGCGCCGCCGCACCGGCCCGCGCCGCCGCGCCGTCGGCGGGGCCGGGTTTTCCGAGCCGGGTCGGGTCGTCGGGCCGGGTCGCCGCCCGGGGCGGGGCGACCCGGTTAGGCCGACCCATAGTGGGTCGGGCCGGGTCGGCCCGGGTCCAGACCCCCAGTTTCGGACCAATTTCGGTCAAATGCCCGTATCTTGGGCTACGGGCCTCCGAAACGACTCGCCGTCAGCGGCAACGCGATCCTTGGATCGAGACTGTCGTTTCTGTATACAATACTCAAGGTGCATCTTCTTTTTCAGGAGCCTACGTGGTTAAAACTCCATAGTTAAGCGTGCTTGGCCTAGAGTAGTGATCAGGATGGGTGACCTCCTGGGAAGTTTCCCAGGGTGGGTGTGAGACGGAAAGACCATTAAATAATAGATCGGGCGTCCGATTGACGCGTTGTCTGTTTCTTTGAATTCCTCTAAGTGAGACAGATCTTTTGGATTACTCCGCTCGAGGTTTGGATGCCGACGGAGTGCGGTCGGGTTGGATCACACCGAAATCCAACCGGGCCCCTGGAACGAAAAAGCCAATAACTCTCAGACCGGGCGTCCAATTGACGCGCTGCCTGTTGCGTTGAGTTCCTGTTGATGATACGGATCATTTGGCCTCCTTCGCCGAGATTTGGATGCAGTTGGATAGTGGCCTAGTTGGATCGCACCGAAATCCAACCGGGCCGCTGGAACGGAAAAGCTGATACCTTTCTGACAGAACGTTCGTTTGACGAACCATCAGCGGCGTTGGTGATCTCGTTGAGAAATAGTCCCTATGAGTATACCCTATGAGTGTTCAGGGTATAGTTGAGTTACGGCCAGATTGGTTCGCACACGAAACCAACCGGGCCCCTGGGACGAAAAGGCTAATAACTCACAGACCGGGCGTCCGATTGACGCACCGTCTGTTGCGTTGAGACCCCTATGACGAGGTGGTCCTTTGAGATACTTCTTTGCAGGACATTGTGATACTTGGAGTATCGACCAGTAGCTCGTGGAGAGGACCCTCCCAGAGACGAGCATGCGGAGTACGGAGACCGTGTAGCCGGCTGAGACCTGGCGACTGCTTGACCGACTCGACTTGGAGTGAGTTGACTAGCCCAGTGGACGGAGCGCCCGATATTTGGCAACAGACCCACGATGGACGGAGCGCCCGGTAGTTGGCCGCAAACCCGCGGTACTCGACAGGAGAAGTACCTTTGTAAGCTATTAGTGGGACCGCCCGGTATTTGGTGACAGACACTCAGCGGACGGAGCGCCCGGTAGTTGGCCGCAAACCCGCAGTACTCGACAGGAGGAGTACCTCAGCAGTCTTAGGTTAGTGAGAAGTACCTCGGGGTCATGACAGGACCACTGTACACTCCAGAGACGGAGCTCTTCAGCAGTTACGGTTTCAATATTGAAAATCCTGGTTTGAGCTGAGACTTTTGATCATTGTGTTTACCTCATGATTGAGATGGGTCACATGATAACATAGGTATATGTATGGGCATATATCGAAGTAGAGGTTATCTGTTGAGATCTTCTTGTGGTTATCCTTGATGGTTTAGTGAGACCTTGAGGGTCTTGGGGTCCCTACTGAGTATCGTTATACTCGCCCCTGCACGGTCTATGCCCACACCTCGTTGTGTTGGTTGCAGACGACGGGAAGTGCTGACGGAGGCCGAGTGTTCGAGGAATGGACGGTACTCGGAGGTGGACTACATGACGAGTCGGTACCTGGAGGTGGAATACACGCCGAGTCGGTACCTGGAGGTGGACTACACGACGAGTCGGTACCCAGTGGGGGACTACAGGATGAGTCGGTACCCGGAGGTGGACTACACGACGAGTCGGTACTCGGAGGTGGACTACACGACGAGTCGGTACCCGGAGGTGGACTACACGATGAGTCCGTACCCGGAGGTGGACAACGCGACGAGACGACTCACAGAGGAGGTTGACGGACGAGAGCATGGAGGAGGCTATCTGTACCTACCCTTCAGGTAGGGCCCGAGGAGGATGACCCAGGAGCTGATTCCCTCTTCCAGCTGTTAGTCTTTTTGTTGTTGTACCTTGTTCAGTTGTAGTTGTACTTTCTTTTGGGTTTGTATTCTGGCCCATTTACTTTTCAGCTTTTCTTTTGTACTTAGTGTTTTGTTTCCTCTTGTACTCTGTGGTGCTTGTTTTCTTTTATAAAGGCAATGCCTTCCCAGTTATCCGTATTTTACGCCTTTGGTGCTAGTCGCCAGCCCCTGGCCTATGGAAGGCGGGCTTGGGGTAGTCACGGCAGGGGCCCCGAGGACGGGTCGTGACAGTTAGTCATTCCATTATAGAGATAATAAATGTTTTTTGATATCGTTTAACCCCAAAACAATTTATAACAATTATTCATAAAATTTTTAATATAATATCACATCAGTTATATAGGTTTTGGTGTAGATATTTTCATAAAAAAAATTATTAGACACTGCCTCTTAGGGACATTTAAAATGTGAATGGGTTATATTCCATGAATCTGTTATAGAGAAGTAGTCATGAATTTCATTCCATTACTGAAATGATTGAAATCCATGAATCTATTACATGGTGAAAAAATATTGGTCATTATATTATTTAATTATAGAAGATACATTTTTAGAGTATTTATAATAGTTGGGATTTCACATGGGGAAATGGATTTATGATGTTAATTACTTCAACATTGTGGTTCTAAACATGCTTTACTTCAAACTCTTCTTTTAAATTTAGATCTTAGGATCTCCTATAGAACCCTATGGAAGATTTGGGTTATTATGGTTAATATCTGACCTTATATATTGATTTATTAGGTGTTTGATCCATTTTGAAGTTGCGTCACATATCATATTTATGGTGAGTTTCTTCTAATTCATTTCCTTTTTTCATGGAGGCGGTATCGGCTGTGTTTGACATTCATATGAATGATTGAATTTTTTTCTATCTATCCTTTGATGTTAATTTTCATTGATTTTCATTCAATGGGTAATCCATGGGTTTTTGTCTTTGTTGTAGAAGTAGGGTAGGTTATAGTATTTCTATAAGTGGGTGTACCTATAGAAAATTTGATCATTCAATAATTTCTATATGATCATGTTGAAACCTTTGGGGGGTTCACATAAATGAATTTTATTTTGTGTTAAAATGTATTTTATTTATTTTTTCATTAATTTTGAAAAATTTATTGGACAATCCTATCCCATTTGGAAACATAGGTGTTTTAGAAATGGACATGGGAACCCTAATTTGTTTTACACTCAAAATAGTTACTTTTTTGATTTCGATGGACAATGGGTGAACTCAATATCAGTTTAAACCATGATAATACCAATTTAGAAATATTTCATGCCTAATACAGATTCCCATAAGAAAGTTCCCAAATGGTGTTTTCTATCTTTTATACCTTGTTTATTGCATTATAATTTATTTTTTAGATATTTTATCACATGTTTTTTGAATTGTTATTATATTATAACTAGAATATTTATATATTTAGCATATATGTAATGAATTTATTGGAAAAAAATAATTTTTACAAGTTGTTTTATTTATTAACATTATTTATAAACTCAATTTTGTTTTATATCAATATGTTTTTAATTTTTTATATTAGAATGCATAAATATTATTTTGTGGTATGCTACATTTTTCTATGAACACGCCCTAATTTTTCATTTAGTAAATCATGTACATCAATTTTATAGAAATAGTAATTGAGAATGGCAATATTTTGCATGAAATGTTCTTTTGTCATTTTTCACCTTCATAGAGGGATATAATAGTGGGGGTGGATGGTCACATGAAGATTTGTTTTGTTTGGGATACCATATTATTATTTATTTTCCTATGTGGATTTATGTTTTATGTATCATAGATATGTATTGATTTTGTTAGTGTTATACATTGAAATTTATTCATGTTTACATGATACTTTTTTTCTTTTCCATATATCACCATGTGGCGGACCACTTTAGCTGACTTTTCTTATTAACATCAACTAGTACATTATATTCCATCGCCATGATAAAAACCATTATATTTAATATATTTATATCTTTTTGTTGTGATGGGAATATTAGGATTATGTGAATTATTATAAAAAATTAAATCCATTGATCTATGTTAGGATCTATAACACTTCTTTGAGAGACCTAATTGGACTAACCATTAATCATTAATGGTTGTGACTTTGGACATGACCAAATTATTTATAATTAATATATGGATCCTAGGAACGATTTATAGAATTTAATTTATGAGATATATGGATTATTTTTTAAAATAATGGATGATATGAGGTTCCATTTTATTAGTTAGTGGAGTGGAAAATGTAAAATTTATTAATAGACTTTAGTGACATAAGGTCACATTGATATATAGATATTACATTATGAATATGAATTCATATTTGTGATATGATAAGCATGAAATCACCCTAAACAATGAGAATTTTCTTTATGACATCCATACCATAATATTTTGATTTAAAGCCCTAGTAAACCTTGTTTATCCATATCTATTGGAACCAAAAAAATTTAATTTTTACTATACATTATTGAAAAAATTATATAGTCCCAACTCTATTTTATTATATATAATAAATATAAATATAAAATATATTTTACCATGTTATATTTTCTAAATTTTTAGGAATACATATTATGTTATCCAGCTAGATGTATCTAAAACCTTTTCTAGGCAATTGATTTTTTATGTATAAGGATTAATTTAATTTTATTAAATGCATTATAAAAAAATATAATGAATTATAAAATATTTTAAGTTATATATATTCTATAAATTTCACTATAAAATAACAAGTAAAAATTTATTCTATTTATTAAGATGAAAACAAAATTCTCACATAGGAATAGTTTTTTTAAACAATATGTATTTAAGGATAATAGTGAACTTGTATCAAAATTGTGAAAGTGAATATTCCTATATAATTAATTATAGTAAATATTATTAAAGGATTATTATGTTACATTTAAAAAAAATTAAAAACATAATGTTACTTTCATATAATGGTATAATAATTTTTTAATGTATTTCATAATATTCACTAAAAATATTTTTCAAAAGTAATTCATGCAATTCAAAATCAGATAATATTAAAATGCTAATTTTGAAAAATAATATTCATTTATTTATATAAAATGACTAAAATTGTTACAAATTACTTTTATTTTTATACGTAGATAGAAATAATTTGATGAAATAATATTTTTACAACATAAAATGACTTTACTCAAAATGAAATACCAATTTATTATGAATTTTTCATTAAATATTATTTATTTTAAACTGTTATAATAATCAATAAAAAAATTATAGTTATGTTGACAATTTAATTTTAAAGCTATGTTATCATGGATTACTATATCAAGGTTCATGTATACTTGGGGTGTCTTATAATGAATTTTATCTAATAAATCATGTCTATTTAAAAGTAAATACATATACATTCCTAGGTTGTTATATTATAAACAACTAAATTACATTCAACCTTAAAATTCTTGAAACTATTATTAAAAATAATGAGGATACCTCGATTTCATCATATCATAGGGTTCTTATATAGATTCTTTGAATTTTTAATTCCTCTAACAATGGTTGACTAGATGAGTTGTCATATCCCATAAAACATTATATTTATAGTAAAAGATTTATATTTTTTGTTCATCATTGGAATGATCTTGATCCAGTGGTAAAACAAAAACCTTTCTTTAACATAAGGTTTATGGTATGTAAATACATTAAAAATAAATACTAACCATATTGTGAACTTGAGATAGGTTATTAGGGAGTTACCAGTGTTAAGAAACCATTACAATGCATTAAATATTCTTGAAATGATTTATATACCCATGGAGAATCCTTCCCATAGGTTTGATTTTCATAAAATTATTTTAGGGACAATGTTTCTTGAATTCCCTCTCACCAATACCTAATTCAAGATCATACTGATAATTTTTATCACAACTCTTATGTCCACTCTATACTTCTTGAAAATTGAACTAAATAAATCAAACATTCTCTTTAATTTTTTCAACAATATTATGCCCATATAGATTTTATTCTCTAAATTTATCCCTGTAAGTTGATGATCTATACTTTTTTCGGTATAAGGCTTTATAAGGATCAATTTAAATAATAGAGTGAAATAATTGTTTTGTATGAAAACTCAAATAGTGAAATGTGTTGATCTTATCAATCATTGAAATCTAATGAAAATAATGATGACATATCCAATAAGTGGTGGATTATCCAAAAATATTGACCATGTATCTATGAATGATGTGTAGTTTGGAAACAAAAATATTTTTCCATATATTCCTCAATACATATCCAAAAAATCATGTTAAATCTTATATATCAATATGATATAACAGAACGTAGAACCCCATGAAACCATAACACTTAATTAATGTGTTTCCTAGTGAATTCTTAAATAGAGAATATTTTTGATAAAAAAATAAAAAGTGATATGTTCCTAAAGGTGTTTGACCGAAACCCAAATAGAATTATGGTTTTTATTCATTCTGGATAGTCCAATGTTGAATTAATAAATATTGTATTTCCTAATTATATTATGTCATGGATGGTGGTCATAATAACCCAGTATAATTTTATCCCTCATCATTTACTTCATGATATACCAGTCATTGGGAAATATACTCTACCATATAACTCATCATGTTTTACCTCTATAAATAATCATTCATATCTATCTACATCTTATAATGTCTAGGATGAATAGAGAGATATGCCATGAGATTCCCCAATAGATATTTCATCATTATCAGTATTGAAATGAAATGTACTCAATTATTGATCCTTATCAATCCATCATAATCAATATTAAACTGACGAAATGGTCTTAAATTTTTCTATATCTCTATATCATCCTTTTTTCATCTAGAATCATTATATTGATAGATGGTTGATAACTCGTTTTAAAATATATCTTTTTGGATAAATACAATACTATTATATCATGATTTCATGCTATATCCTTTGAATGTACATAAATATTGCATCTTTTTTTTATTTGGATCATTGATAATCTTGAAAAATAATTTTGAATCAAACCATCAGTGACTATATATTCTGTATCTAGTGTTACTTTATTGACTAGTGATAATCATTAATAAACTCTTAATATATTTTTTATAGTGAATTCAACTGTTTCAAGGTGGATATATACATTTTATTTTTTTATTATAATAAATTTGACACCGTTCTCCATAAAAACTATGCTTTTAAAATAGTGTATAAAATTATTTTTCATGCTAGTTTTTTCTCTATTACAATAATTATTAGTCACTAATATTATATGAAAAGTATAATATATTCAATAATAATAACATAAAAAATTGTTGTTGTATCTGACCTATAAAATTGTTGGTTTACATTCGTTATTTGATAACTTATGTGATGAAACAAAATGGAATGAGTCTTCATGTAAGTTTAGTGATAATGGACATGAGAAACTAACATCAAAAGGGGTTTACATGTGTATTATTTAATAAAATTGTGGAAAATGGTTTTTTTACAACTTTTACCCCATAACTGACATGAATAACCATTAATATATTATTTTTCTTGTCGGCTATAAAATAACCAGGGTGAAAATAATTTTTTTAAAAATATATTTTTTTTCCAAAATTCTGATCTATATCCAACCAAATCAACAAACAAATAAAAGATGAGAAGTAGCACAAAAAAACTAGTAATACACATTTAGAAGTAATACATTAAAAATTAAAATATTGAGTAAAAAACTAAATCCAACTAAACCATTAAAATGATATTCACATTTAAATTTTATGTGTTTGCGCTCCTGATCCCTATAAGGCAGACGGTCAAAAAAATATAAATTAAAATGAAGGAATTTAATAATTATTATAAAAAAATAAAATATTTAATAATTTTTTTAAATAAATATAAACTTATAGAACATCGTAACATTCTAATTTGAAATTACATTATACAAAAATCTTATCAAATAATATCTATTATCTTTTACACCATCCTTTTAGGAAGAAACTATTTTAATTAGATTATCAATTAAAAATAAAAGTTTTTTGTAATATATTCATGTTATATTTATAAATAAAAAATTATGATTTATTTTACATATATTAACTTGGCACATTTTTTATTATTGTTCTCTCAAAATAATTTACATCCCCTAATAGAAAATTATCTGAATAAAATGAATTTAAAATTCATTATAATATAACCATGTTATTTGAAATCCAATATTACATGTACAATACTTCCTTACACTTTTTTTTTCACATTTTCATGGTTATAGATTAACCAATAATTTATCCCATACATTGGTAAGAAAACACCTAACATCCAATGGATATAATATAAAATAAAATTTATTGTTATTGGTTTTTATATTAATAGATATATAACACATTGTGAGATGTATAATTCCTACTCTGGAAGATAAGGAAACATCCACACTGAATAATTGCTTCCTTTTGCTATCATTAAGGAATATAAACTACTCGATCTATTTATGTCATTATCCTTGCTATAGGGGAAATGGACTGTGAGTCCATAATTCATATAAATATATATTTTCACACATATTACACATGAAATATTGAAACCTAAAACAAAAAAGTATAGATTTCCATTAAATTGAATGAATAGAAAGATTTGTGTTAATAACTATACAAAAAAATATGAATCATATTGATTCTCAAATTATCACTAGTTACTAGCTCCATGATATCATTTTTTGAAAGCTCCGCAGTCATTTCATGATAATAATCCCCACTTACATTGAATCTCATTAATATCTGTTAAAGTATTTGAATATCATGAAAATATATCAAGACTAATATAATATATATTTAAAATTATATCACATTGTATTTTTTTTTCTATTCATAATTTTTTTACTATGAATATATTTTTTTAAAAAATTGATAAATATATAAACATTAAAATGATAAAATAAATTTGATTCATAAATTTTATATAATTTGAATATGCTCATACCTCCATTGAAATATGTCTTAGATGACTAGATGGACAATCATAAAAGTGTACAATACATCTTCCAACTATATTGACATCATTTGTAAGTAATAATAATACTCTTAATAAATCTATAATATCATTTTCATTCACCTTATGATTCATTATATCTAACTGTCTATGATTAATGGTATCTCCAAAATTAAATATCATCCCATATGAAATGTTATGATGATATAGATCATCAACATATAACTCAAAATAATGGTGAAGAAATAGAGGTGGGTTGTAGGAGTAGGATAAAAAGTGGTCCTTGTAGGTTGTGGTGGAAGAGTGGGAGAATCTAGATGTGGTGGAGTGGGAGATACAATGTGAATCTATCTATGCATGTGCGTAAACATTTACGGTACCAAATCTGTGATCATATAATCTATAGTCACATGACCATTGTAAACATTAGCCTCTTAATATTCCATTTTTATAAACACCTGCCATTGTAGAAGCTCATGAACATTGAAACTCTTTTTTCACATAAATAGTCATCGGGTATCGTTGTACATGAACTGGTTGATTGGGAATTCCAAATTCTGTAGCTAAAATATACTACCATCCCTAAGATAACAGTTCCCTTATGTTCTTGACTCCAAAACATAATCCATTTTTAATTATTTGATAAATTATATATGAATCAAAATATATAAATAATTGAATTAACATTAACTACTAAATAATGTCAAAATCTTAAAATCCTATCATCTACAACTCTTTACTATTCTGTAAGATATTATCCTTTTTCCCATATGAGGCCTCTTCCATTTTTCATGACTATCTGAGGGGATGGAGGGGAATCAAACAAAATCCATGAATAATAAACTCTCAGTTAATGAAAATTTCCACCCATATATTTTTGTTCCAAAAACATTTACCCTCCCCATGATAATGTATTAAGGTATATGCTTCATGATTGGATCTACTGATAAGATATCCATTATTTCTATAAATTAAAAAATAATGAAATCAATAATAAATCATTATTAATAAAAATAATATAAAAAAATCATCTAAAATGTGATGTTACACTTTCAATTTTTTTGGGCCACTACTTTTTCGAAATTTCTTCTATGTATTTTCATCTATATAGGGATTTATGTCACATGAAAAACGGTTTTTTTGATGCTAAAAATGAAATATTTTTTGATTTTTTATTTGAAATCCCTCAATCTCCAGGCTTGTAATGATAATAATTTTCTCTGAAATCATTCTAGGTTAGGTATATCATATTTCATCTGATGAGAATGGAGAAGATATATATTTTTATAGACATTTAATGATATGTAAAATAATAACAAATATGCTTACCGAAAATGTCTACCACAAACGAGAGACTATCAATTTTTCAATTTTTATCCATTCATCAATCCAAATATTTCCATTTATTATATCTTGAATTGATATAAAAATATTGAATTTTTCTGAATTAGGTCTTCTTGGAATATCATTACCATTTATGTCTACCAGTATCATCTTTCCCTTTATACATGTAACTAATATTTCAGGTAAATGTGTGCTTCCATGATAACCATCCCTTGAACTCTTAATTGAACCTATGGCAGTAGATAACTCTGGAAAATAAATAAATGGATCATCAAGAGAAGAAGGTATAAGTTCCTACCAAGTTGTTTGAGTACGATCATCTGAAGAAGTATGTTTGTGATTTTTTGACTGATTGGTAGCTACCCAACACATCATAGAAAAAAAATTCATAAAAAATAAACAAATTCAACTATTACAATACTAATGTAAAAAATAAAAAATTATCAAACTAAAAATTTAACTATATTTGAATTCACACAATTTTTTCATATTTTTTTAATTTAACAAAAATACTAGCTACAATAATGAAAAATGAAATGTTATATTTAGTATTGAAAAACATCCCAAAAATATGTCTTTAGAAAAATTTCTCTAGCAAAGTAAATTATTTTATTCAAAATAGAATATTTTTTCAATATTCTCTTACAATATAATTTTTGTTTTTATTTAAAATATTATATTTAAATAATTATTTTTAACAAAATAAATTAATAGATATGATACGTAAGAGGAAAAATATTAAAATTAAAAAAATAAACAAATATAAACAAAAAATTTAAATTATCAGTTAAAACAACTGTTTTAATAAATAAAATAAAATTATGTAACAATTTATTAAATGTTAAAAATTTAGGAAAAATAAATATATACTACCTGTAATATTAGGAAAGTAATGAAGGATTTTCTCCAAAATTCATTCATCCAGGTCATTATCCATGAATAAAAACATGGTTATGACATCCTCATCAACATTATATGTTAATATATCCATGGAAGTAGGGATCTTACATAAATCATAATATTCATCAATTTTATCATCACCAAGATACTATATTTTTTAATTACAAATCAATAAACCATTGAATATCATAATGATTATGAATATAGATTTTATTGCATATGTTTCCCTTATAAAATGATTATCTATGAGTTCATATATATTTATATTAACAAGTTTCATTCCAAATTATTCAATTCGGACATTGTTGCCATTAAAAAATTGTAGTTAATTAGTGGAAATTTAAATTTATTGTATTAAACCTTGAATATTTCTTCAATTACTCCACAATATTGACTTGATTTTTAAATTGGAGTTTTGTTTTTTTCACTCAAAAATTTCATTTCTTCTTCAAATACCAAGACAATAACATTGCAATCTTCACATCAATTTTTCTGATCATTCTAATGAAATATATATCAATTAATTTTATAAGAAGACCATGTAATGAAATTTAAACATAAACCACCAACTAAAAATCTCTTTTTTGAGGCATCAGGTCTACAATGAATGGTCTTTTTAAAACATAGAAAAAAATATTTTTTAGGGTCATTCAAAATCTACATATGTTTCTTCTTTTGAAAACATTATATAAACATATAAATATGCTTGTTTAAATATGGTTAGGCATAATCTATGTTATTAAAGATGTATTTATGTACAGTGTTTATTTGTTCACCAAAAAATGATCATATGTTCAAACAATGAATCCCTTTTTCCCAATAATTAACTCATTCATGGAATGATGGAGGCAAATCAATATGCTCCACTAAAAACATTTACCTTGTAAAAACTATACAACTCCCTATGAAATAAATTCATCAATAATATATGATTTATATTGATAGGGGTTATTAGTTAAAACCTTGAATATATTGATATAACATTAAAAGTTCAAATTTAACATTGATATAAATGTCTGTAAATCATTAATTTCTAACCAAATGAACCATTAAATGCAGCATTCTATCAAAAACAAATATATGAAAATATATTTATAATTGAATATATATATAAATTACATCATTTACCAAATTTTTCAAAGCATTCAGATAAATCACTACATTAAAATTTGAATTAAAAAACAATACACCTTCTTGATATTCATTCTGACATTGATGCGAAATATTCCATGCAATACAACCGGTAAGATCTATTTTATCATGATGTGAAAATCATGACATTTCATACATGTCAACTCTAAATCCACCAATAGTGAAAATTCATTCACATTTAAAGAATAACCTTGTGAAACTTTGAAATCCTTAAGATAATGAATATGATAATTTTATCCCTCTCATATAATTTATGATAATCTAATGGTAGGAATTTTCACCTTAGATCAGGAGTGGGAGATACCTCTAAATGTATTACCATTGAGAGTATGTCCAATATTGCATTCCATTCATCATTAGTCATTCATTTACTATCGAAACATCTCTCAATAATATTTTAAAGGATATTATTTTATACATTAAAGATATAAATGTTATATATGACCTCATTATATCTCTAATATGGTATCTACAAAAATATTGATCGTTTCTTTGAAATAAGTCAATCTTTAATAGGATATCTTTCCAAATGTCACAACATCATTTTACACCCACTGAAAATTCAGATTGTTGTTAAAGGATTTGTATAGATATAAAATTAATGTAATCCATTTAATTAACCTGTTATTAATTTTTATGATTTATCCATAGACAATAAAATTCTACGACCCAAGTATACATTTTTTCTCCCAAAATTCAGTTCAAAATATGATGTCTGTTTTTAATAAATTGGACTAGATTTATTCCCATTAACACTCTATAAAGATAAATTTACATACAATATGGGGTCATTTATGGTGAATATATTAATTACATGTATTTGAAGATATTATATTTTATAATAATCATACAACCTAATACCATCCACCTATAATAATTTCAAATCATCAATTAATGGTGGCATGAAATCAACAACATCATTTCTGAGATGTTTTGGTCAAGAGATCATTAAACTCATTATTACATATATGAACGTTATATTAAATTCATGAGATGTGATTTTAATTATTAATAAACTGATCGATGAACTATTTGTTTTACCGATGATTTCATATGGATTCATTCTATCATTGTGTTGTATAAATATGAGGCTTATAACTAAATTTCTGATTTTAGGAAACTGCAGATCATTTTTTCCACATTGGACAATTAGATAAATGGACTGATTTTAAATCACATATCTACTCAACATTATGCTATAATTACATATTTCTATATGCATATTTACAAATAAATGTTTCAAAAGACTAATTATATGAACATATGAAGATGGCTTGGCACGGGTCTTTGTATTTGCGAAATCAGTTTGTAATTTTTCTTTAATCTTATAACGGGGAATCCTACATTTGAGAATCTTCAATAGAAATTGATATTCATTCATATATAGAATGTATTCATTCAAGAATACTTTTTTTGTAACATAATCCCATCAGGAATAGTATTTTCTTCTCTTTATAATTTGAATCAGGAATATCATTTTTTTGTGTGAAGTATATCATTAAATAATTGTAGAAAATCAAAAAAACTCTTGTAACCAAAATAATATCTGTCATTAAATTTAATTAAACTTAAAAATAATGATAAAAAATTAAATTATGTATAACCTAGATACCATGGTTTTTTAAAATTTACGTATAAAAAATAAATTTTTGGTTACCTCCCAATTTTTTATGCATCAATATCATAAATGATTTTATTAATTTCATTGTAGTTATCATATAGTAAAAAAATTTCATAAATAGATCTAAAATTCTCCCCAGTTTCACCATGCGAAATCCTATTCTTGTAACTTATATTAAATCCATGAGAAAAATATATTATTCTTTATCTATATTCTTTTAAAATTATTAATAATTAAACCTTTTCGGCATGGCCAGAATAAAATGTCAATGTTTTGAGCATTTTGCATAAAGAATCTAAAAAATCCAAACCTTCATAATATATATCTCTTAATTGAAGTATCATAATCCAATATAGACACATAATTATCTATAAAAATGTAAAATATAAATATCTTATCAATTGAATATAGATGTGAATAATGTGAGGATAAATTATTCCATTCAAACCTTGTTTAAATTTAAATCAAGGACGAGGATATTTGAATGCAACAAAACAATAAAATTTCAAAAACTCCCTTTTTGAAAGGTATAATTATAAATTGTAGAAAATAATTGATTATAAATGTAAATATATTGGATAAATTAAAATTTATAACCCTTTTCATTTTAAATCCCAAATACCCCAACATAATAATAATATTTTAATGAAAATCATTAATATAAAATTAAATTTAAAACGATATGCACAATATTTTTTTAAAAATAATTTATTTTAGAAAATCAGTTCATTTCAGAATATAATTTAATTGAAAACATACTCAATTATTCACTTTACAAAACTGTAACTATTTAAAAATAATAATCCTAATTAAAATTAAAAAACATTTTTAAATCAATTCTTTAAGGAATTATTTCTCTAAATTAAACCAAAAACCTATTTCACATACATGAAAATTTTGAACAACAGAAACATAATATCATAATGGGATGAAAAAAATGTTTACATATTTTTATGAATAATTTTAAAATCCAAATACAGTTTTCTCAAAATAACTAGTTATAAAATTATAAATTATAAAATACATAATAGAAAACATGTAGGATCCTATGAAATAAGATACTGAAAATATGGAGGGAAATGTTCTCAAGAATTCTATATATAAAAATATTCTATAATACAATCAAAAGTAAGAGATTAAACAATAATCATAATATTAAAAAAAAATAGACTCACTCTAATTAATTATATGACATACGACATAGTTTTAATGGTAATTGAGATTACTTCAAGTGTTGTTATTGATTAAATCATGGAAATTTATATATAATACTAAATATAAAATAGTTAATGTAAATAACCTAATGTTATACTAAAAATATGATGTATGAATATGCACTATCATATTTTACCAACTTAGACTTACACCACAAACATTGATTATATAGTTTCATATCAAAATTATCGATTAACAAAAATTTAAATTCCAATAGTTCCATAAAAAATAATTAGTATAATTATCTAAGGGATCGAAAGGAATTTATATTAATCTAGCAATGATGTATTCGTTATGCAGGTTTGGTTTATAACTGTATCATAGTTCAATAAAGATTATATTTGAATAAATTGAATCAAATAATATTAGTAATGCAATATTTGAAGAAATTGAATTGGATAAAATAGTGTTATGGTGTCTATGAGTGAGATTAATGATTTAATATTTCTTAAGATTTTAGATACAATACGATTGAATTTCAACAAATGAAACCAATAAAACCCAAGTTTTAAAAAAAATGGAAAATCAAGATCGCATCCTAAAGGATCAATTAAATGAGGTTAGTCATTCCCTTATAGAGATAATAAAATTTTTCTTTTTGATATCGTTTAACCCCAAAACAATTTATAACAATTATTCATAAAATTTTTAATATAATATCACATCAGTTATATTTTAATCGACTTGATAATATGATTTTCAATGGGTTTTCACAATGTTTATAAAGTAACTACGATGAAAAATGTGGTTTATCACGCCTTTTATAGGATCTCCGATGTGAAAATACAATAAAAATTTCTATATTACAGTGTATACATTAAAATTTATGATAAAACCTAATTTATCAGGTCAATTATTGTGTTATGACTTAGATAATGTAGGATACATGCTTTTTTATATTATTTATATGATAATCGAGATGATAAAGCAATATACAATGCTATAGGTTACCAAAATTAAAAATCTATAATGATAAATACATATTACATGTTCTACATAATTATTGAAAATACTACCAAAACAAAATCAAATTCACTAGTGAAGTAACATATTTAGTGAACTATTAATTACCATGGGGAAGAATCTATCACCATATAATTCTATATAATAACAAATTTCATCCATATCTTCAATGAATCATAGTATATCACCAAACCTTCACTACTATAGGGTAGTGTGAGAACTGGTTCACTAACCCAAATTCTATTATAATATTTGGAAAATTATTAATATTCATTAGTCTGACGTAATATTACTCCCTAGTGAGTTATCATGGATAGTGTATTCAATACCAATGAATAATTCATCCCAAAGAAACCATATTATCAAATAAATCCATGAAAACGGTTACTTTTAAATGTAGTTCTTGGTATAGAAAACATTTCAATAACATCGATCCCTGATGGACCCACTGACTTACCCATGCATGCAATTTTAGGACCCCAAAATGAAACCTTAAATATCTAAAATTAACACTTTCAAATTTTTTCATACAACGTATCCTTCCATTGAGACTTCAGTATAATACTAAATTGATATTGTTATTTATCCTTGATCATGGAATTTATAATTATGCCATATATAAAGACTTACTTGCAATGATAATGTTATTCTCTAAAGATATCATTCTTTAGTTCTATGAAGATTTGTTGGGGAATTATTTAGACCAAAAGGCATGAAAATAAATTCATAGTTTTCACTCCATGAACGAAGGGTTTTCTAGGGTTTGACACCTTAATATCAATAAAATAATATTTTTTAGATATAACATGAATCATGAAAAAATATTGATCTACGCATAATTAATAAAAAATATCATTAATCCTGGGAAAAGGGTACTTAATCTCGATCAAGGTCATTTTAGCATCTATATAATCAATGTAGAGTCACATTAATACACCATTCTTCTAATCTAATGGAATAGTTTCACCACTGATGGGAAACATGGATGAATGAATCCAATTTTCATATAATCCTATGATTTCTACATAAATTCATAAAACTCAATTGGTTTTATTATATATAGATTCTTTAAAATATGTGTCGAACCAACTATGATTTCTATAGAATAATCAACATCCCGATTCATTGTCATGATTGAAAACCCTTATACAAATATATCATCAAACTCCCATAATGTATGAATATCTTTGATGTTGAGATTCTCTCTGTAGAGACCCGAATCCTAACGTACATTGACATTACATTACATTTGCGGAATACTTAGTACATAAAAAAACACACACACAAGGATCGTAATAGTTTAGTGTCTTTGGAAACTCAGAATATAATCTTCTAATCGTGGTGAAAGATCTTCAAAATCTCCCATAAAGATCTTCCTTTTTTTACCTAAAAACTTTCTTTATATCCTGGGGAAATGAAAACATAAAAGGGTGAGCTCAAATGCTCAGTAAGGGTAAACAAAATAAATATCAATCACATCATATACATAAGCACATAACTTTTGGAAATCGTAACCTGCAAAAGAGATCATAATTTCATAACATAGGGTAAATCATGGCAGTGAAATGTAATCACAATAATCATAACTTAAAACATGCAAATTTGTGGCATTCACACATAATCATAGAGAATCATTTCTTGTTATTCAAGACTCATTGGCAAGACTATCTTAGTGGACAAAGTCCCTTTCTGAATCGAGTAACCCTCGTTTCAGTCCTATTTCACTGAACCGGTATAACCTACCATTCCAGCCATGTCTATCTCATGAGATATAAAATCTTTACCCAATGCATTGGAGGGAGATATAGGTCCCACCCATCTCATAATGATACCATTCTTATGTGTGCCACAAAATCATAAATCATACATCATTGCATAACCCATGTAATAAAAATGGGATTCTTAAACAACATGACATCATAAAACCATTCATATATGATAAAGGAATTCATAAACATAATTCCATCACAACATAGTCAAATAAATGTAAAAATATGGATAGAAATAGAACCCTTTATTATCTTAGATGGAAAATAATTTTGATAAAACACTTGAATTGAATTCTTGAGGAAAATATCCTTTCTTATTCAAAATCAATTTCTTTTCACAAAACATCATGCAATTTTAAAAGAAATAGATTTTATTGAAAATAGTCATGAAATCATTTAGAGGAAGATTCATGAAAATAAGGCTTTATAAAACAGTAGAAATCCGTTCGTGTCGTATAAGTTAAAAAAACATTCTTTGTACTTTTGTCGAAAAAGTCAAAATGTACCTCGTACGAAAAACGACAAAAGATTCCTTTCATATCTTTTACTAAAAACTCACCAAATGGTAAAATTGGATTCAAACCATTTTAGGTGGATGGAAATAATATTACATATTGAGGAAACATGGATGTGGATGATAAAATACACCCCAGTAAATACTTACGAATAAACAATCTCGGATAAAAATGAGATTGTGATATTTCCCTTACCTTAGGTCCAATTTTCTTTATACGTGTCCTAACCTCCTGTATAATGATTTAAATAATGTCATTGACTTATTACAGAATCATATTCATTGTTATGATATCATATATGGTTCACTTATTACTTTATATTACCCGTTCTTTTGTAAATTACATGTTAAAGAAGCGTTTTGGGTAAAATCGTTTCATTTATCGTAGGTGTTTTGACTTGTTGTTCTTGACATTATTTTTACTTATATCATGATTTACGTACTTCCATAATATAAAATATGATTTATATATCATATATATTCAATATATATATATATAATAGATAGATAAATGAAATGAAAAACACCGTTCATGGAGACGGTAGTCCGTACGTACGCATGAACGCTGTTTTTCTTTCCTTATTGTCTTGAATGGAAGTAAATAGAAGACATACATATATATATACATAAATCCAGTATCATTATTATGTCATATATTTCATTAGTACTTATTATATATACTTTATAATTATTCATGAATGGTTAATCATTAAGAATGAATCTCATCGCGTCGTGGAGACGGTATTCCGTACGTACGCACCCGCGGTGATTTCTTTTTCCGTAGGATGGATAGATGGTGAAATAGGGTTGTTTCATACTTATAATAACATATCAGTATATTAGTGAGACTGATGTTATTACTTAATAATGAAACAACCTAAGAAGAAGAAGTGGAAGAAGAAATAAAGATGAAAGAATTGGTAACGGTAATTACCTCTTCTTTGAAGCGCCTCTTTGAGACCTCCTCTTAGGGCACTAAAATTGGTCTTTGAGGAAGACCAGAACCTCTAGGATGTTTCTAGGGAAGTGGAGAAGAGATTTTGTCAGGGGTTGGCCGAGCTTGAGTTCTCAAATTGGTGTGAGGAGGAGGAGGAGGAGGTGTCCTTTTATAAGGGAGGAGAGGGGCACCTCAGGAATACCTCAAAATATTATTTTATATTAATGTAAAAATCGGTTTATAATGGTTCCAAAGGGTCTTATTTCGAAGCTAAAACGGGGATGGGTCTAAATAATATCAACCAATAAGATTTAGACATGTTTAGGGTATTATTTTAACCTTATCAATTAGATTTAACTCTAAGTTAAATAATTTAACTTTTACCGTGTCTTTTTGTTTTCTTTCACTATATGGTTAATACACTTACTATAACATGCCAAACGAACCCCAAATTGTTTATTATTAATATATATATCCTTATCTAAGTCATTTGGCCGAACCTTAGATTTTTATGAATAAAATAACAATTAATAATATAATATTTGATTTAAAAACTATTTTGTGTCAATTTTGACACTATTTGATATATGATTTTTGCGAAAGTCATAACAGAATTATATGTTCGAACCAAGTTGATTACATCAACACTAATATATCATATTAACCTATAAAAGTATTGTAATTAATAAAAAGTCTCAAATTACATTCATTTGATCATTTATAACATCAATTATGTTAATATTTCCTTAAAAGGGTAATTACTGCATCATCGTTGTGTCATAAATAAATTAAATTATTTAAAGTCTAAAAATTATAAATAAATTATCATTATGTAGGAAATCGTTTTATCTTTCTAATGAATATTTATAGTCGAATTTATCTTATGTATAACCCCATATTAAGAATGTTTTAGTTATTAAACTTTGATTTTAACTATTTTAACTATTCCTTAAATAAAATAATATTAAATGTCATAATCTAATCCAAGTGGACCTAAATGGACATATTATATTCATAAGGTTGTTTTTGGTCGAATTACACTTATCCAATAGAATTAGTACATGTGTTAGGGTAATAGTAATATCATATTTACCCTTAGTTACCCTATTTACTATTAACCGTGGTAAAAAAAGTAAAATGTTACTATTCACCAAAAATTATTTTCATCTCATTGAACCACATTTTAGTCCTTCATATTAACCGTGTCTGTCAGATTTTTGAAATTCCATTCACAGAAGCGGTAAAATTAAGTTTTATGCAAAATTCAGTTTTTAACCTACCACTTAGTGGTTTCACTATTCATCAAAAATTGAAAGTTTTCAGAAAAATACCAAAATTTCATCCTAAGATATATGTCATATTCCGAATTCAAAAATGAAGTCTATTTTACCAAATTGATAACATAGAATTTGCATTAATTAATTTTATAATTAAATCCCGTTGTTAAAACAAATAGCGTGTTTTTAAGAAACAATATCTACCAAAAGATTGACACTTGATTATGTCTGGTTTAAATGTGAAATTACATTCAATGACCAAAATTGTATTAAATTGTAAAAATATATTCTAAATATACTTTAAAACAACTCAAATTAATAATTTATCACTATTAATTATTTTGATTAAAAAAGTTGTTTTTAATTATAATTTAGTAATTTTCACTATTCATCAGAATATGAAAGTTATCCGAAAAGTACAAAAATTTCACCTTAGGCTAAATTCGATACTCCGAATCCAAAAATGAAGTCCATTTTGAGAGCTAAAATTTCTAAAATTTTAAAAGGTGGTTATTACTATTCATAACGGCTAGTTATAATAATATTTTAATAGCATATCGTTGTTTAGTGAAACTGGGTATTGCATACTACACACGCTATCGAGGAAGGTCGCGATTGCGTGTAATGAAAGGCAAGTCAAGGATGCGTGTTGTGCAAGCTCCTTTTGGTGTAGCGTACAACACAAGACATTAGTGAAATAAAAAAGAATATTTTTTATAAAATCTCGGGCTGTTACATTCTACCCCCCTTAAAATGAATTTCGCCCTCGAAATTCATCGGGGTTATAAATGGTTTACTATTCGAAAGTTTCTTTAATAGAAACCCACATCGTAAAAAGGAATACCAAAACTTGGCTTTAAAAACTAAAGTATGAAATGTAACGATTACCCAAATAAACTAATCACTGGGTTTCCACATAGGTGAAAATATGGATATGGAAGAGAAATCTAACCATCATGTTCTGATGGAGAGTGGTAGAGAACATGGCTATGGAAAAGCCATTAAACACAAATCCATAGATTTGTGATGATATAAGGTACCATCTGATTCATCAGGTATAAGATCACTAGGACAACATTTTTGGTTTTCAAGATCATTTCCCTAATGTTGAAATTTTGAATTAGAATAAATACTTTCTTTATTTTGGTACAATCTCACTATTGTTCATGCCTTGAACAATTTCCACTTCATCTCTTAAATAAATGAAGTTGAATTTTTTATTCGTGAAGTGTTAACAGATCATGTGATAGAATGACGGGTCATTCCATCTGTCTCAAAAAAAAGGTTAGCAAAAATTATATACATAAGTCGATCTATAGTAAGATTAATCACATATGGTTCCTAAAATGGACTTATACTTCATATATCATACCGCTTAATAAAATTAAACTAGTTTCTACTAAACAGGGACTTCCTGTAGGCCAGTGGTAGGCGATAAAGGCCAGTCGCACTTCGGTTGTGGGTTCGATTCCCACACCCTTGTCCGAAGCGATGGGTTGTCGCCCGTCCTGTAGGTTGTCCTTTTTCTAAAACTATATTACTATAACATCCCATCAATAATATCGGAAAAAAACTTCTATCCTTAAACAATACAAACTTATTCCAACATAATCCATTCCAATCTTTAGGCTTACCCATAATACTGCAGTCCACTCTCATAATATAGTGAAAACAATTACTAGAGATTTAATACCATCGTTGATCCCCATAAGATATGTCTTGTTGGTCACATTCTCAAAATTCAAAGTCCTTAATCATGTATTCTCTTGAATACCTTAGTGAAAATATGAATGCAGTTTAAAGTTAACACTTTCCACATACCAAAATCCTCAAAATTCTATATCCCCAACCATGATATCACTTAGTCCTTATATCAATCATGAGCTCATGAATACTATTAAACATTTCATTTTCTCGTTTTCCCTTCATTATGCGCATATCATCTTATTTCCAAAAATATCTCAATAACATTTCATGGATACTGGTACCATTAATCATACACTTTCAAAACTCAAGGAAAGACAACAGTGTAACAATCCTTAGATGTCTCTTTATTCCATAGTACCATGAGATTACTTATACAACATTATACATGATAAACATGTAATCATTCCACTACATTATTAAACCATTGACCGAGCATCAACAATTCTTTCATCTCACATATCATTTGTAGTCTCTTCATCATCATCCATATAAATACTACCCATACGACCATACTGATTCTCTTCATGAGACTTTCCCTTAGGGCATTGGTTTGCATAATGCCCGTACATTCCACATTTAAAACATTTAACCATTGTTGATGTTGTAGCAATACCATTATCCTCATCCCTGGTGTTAACTGAACCTTTTCCTTTGCACTTACTGGCTTTGTGTCCTTCTTTTCCACACCCAAAGAAACTTCCAGTTCCTTTGAAACATTCTCCTTGATGCCTCTTCCCACATGATTTACATAGGGGAAATTGAACTTTCTTTCCTCTATGATCATCATGAAACTCCATCTTTCTCTTATTAGCCTAGTCAGGAATCTTACCAAATTTAACTTTATTGATCATATTATGAGATTGCTGATTCGGCATAATAATGATGTTCGGACCTCCAAATCCCATTTCATTTGGTTTCTCATGAAAAATAGCATTCCATTGTCCATCATATCCTCCATTATCGTGAATCACCTTGTTTCTAGCCATTTTCTAAAACCCAAAAAGAATAGTGTGAGAGGAAAAAATCATGTTAGGGAAAACAACATAATAAAGGGGGAGTAACTTCAATATCTAACATCTTAGGTTTAATTCTATGATCGTTAGGATAATTCTAGTACTATAACCTATACGTATACTTAACCTTATAGACATCCCTAGACATACCTTAGAAATATCTCTAGGGATCTCACTAAAGTTCTCGCATCCTAGTTTCCAAAGGTTGACTAAACCTTTCCTCTGATACCAACAGTAGAGACCCAAAGCCTAATGTACATTGACATTACATTACATATGCAGAATACTTAGTACATAACAAAAACACACACACAAGGATCGTAATAGTTTAGTGTCTTTGGAAACTCGGAATATAATCTTCTAATCGTGGTGAAAGATCTTCAAAATCTCCCATAAAGATCTTCCTTTTTTTTACCTAAAACCTTTCTTTATATCCTGGGGAAAAGAAAACATAAAAGGGTGAGCTCAAATGCTCAGTAAAGGTAAACAAAATAAATATCAATCACACCATATACATAAGCACATAACTTTTGGAAATCTTAACCTGCAAAAGAGATCATAATTTCATAACATGGGGTAAATCATGGCAGTGAAATGTAATCACAATAATCATAAATTAAAACATGGAACTTTGTGGCATTCACACATAATCATAGAGAATCATTTCTTGTTAGTCAAGACTCATTGCCAAGACTATCTCAGTGGACAAAGTCCCTTTCTGAATCGAGTAACCCTCGTTTCAGTCCTGTTTCACTGAACCGGTATAACATACCATTCCAGCCATGTCTATCTCATGAGATATAAAATCTTTACCCAATTCATTGGAGGTAGATTTAGGTCCCACCCATCTCATAATGATACCATTCTTATGTGTGCCACAAAATCATAAATCATACATCATTGCATAACCCATGTAATAAAAATGGGATTCTTAAACAACATGACATCATAAAACCATTCATATAAGATAAAGGAATTAATAAACATAATTCAATCACAACATAGTCAAATCAATGTAAAAATATGGATAGAAACATAACCCTTTATTATCTTATATGGAAAATAATTTTGATAAAACACTTGAATTGAATTCTTGAGGAAAATATCTTTTCTTCTTCAAAATCAATTTCTTTTCACAAAACATCATGCAATTTTAAAAGAAATAGATTTTATTGAAAATAGTCATGAAATCATTTAGAGGAAGATTCATGAAAATAAGGCTTTCTAAAACAGTAGAAATCCATTCGTGCTGTATAAGTTAAAAAAAACATTCTTTGTACTTTTGTCGAAAAAGTCAAAATGTACCTCGTACGAAAAACGACAAAAGATTCCTTTCATATAATTTACTAAAAACTCACCAAAGGGTAAAATTGGATTTAAACCATTGTAGGTGGATGGAAATAATATTACATATTGAGGAAACATGGATGTGGATGATAAAATACACCCCAGTAAATACTTACGAATAAACAATCTCGGATAAAAATGAGATTGTGATATTTCCCTTACCTTAGGTCCAATTTGCTTTGTACGTGTCCGAACCTCCTGTATAATGATTTAAATAATGTCATTGACTTATTACAGAATCATATTCATTGTTATGATATCTTATATGGTTCACTTATTACTTTATATTACCTGTTCTTTTGTAAATTCCATGTTAAAGAAGCGTTTTGGGTAAAATCATTTCATTTATCGTAGGTGTTTTGACTTGTTGTTCTTGACATTATTATTACTTATATCATGATTTACTTACTTCCAGAATATAAAATATGATTTATATATCATATATATTCAGTATATATATATATATAATAGATAGATAAATGAAATGAAAAACACCGTTCATGGAGACGGTAGTCCGTACGTACGCATGAACGCTGTTTTTCTTTCCTTATTGTCTTGAATGGAAGTAAGTAGATGAAATACATATATATATATATATATACATAAATCCAGTATCATTATTATGTCATATATTTAATTATTACTAATTATATATACTTTATAATCATTCATGAATGGTTAATCATTAAGAATGAATCTCATCGCGTCGTGGAGACGGTATTCCGTACGTACGCACGCTCGGTGATTTCTTTTTCCGTAGGATGGATAGATGGTGAAATAGGGTTGTTTCATACTTATAATAACATATCAGTATATGAGTGATACTTATGTTATTACTTCATAATGAAACAACCTAAGAAGAAGAAGTGGAAGAAGAAATAAAGATGAAAGAATTGGTAACGGTAATTACCTCTTCTTTGAAGCGCCTCTTTGAGACCTCCTCTTAGGGCACTAAAATTGGTCTTTGAGGAAGACCAGAACCTATAGGATGTTTCTAGGGAAGTGGAGAAGAGATTTTGGCAGGGGTTGGCCGAGCTTGAGTGCTCAAATTGGTGTGAGGAGGAGGGGGAGGAGGTGTCCTTTTATAAGGGAGGAGAGGGGCACCTTAGGAATACCTCATAATATTATTTTATATTAATGTAAAACTCGGTTTATAATGGTTCCAAAGGGTCTTATTTCGAAGCTAAAACGAGGATGGGTCGAAATCCTATCAACCAATAGGATTTAGACATGTTTAGGGTATTATTTTAACCTTATCAATTAGATTTAACTCTAAGTTAAATAATTTAACTTTTACCGTGTCTTTTTGTTTTCTTTCACTATATGGTTAATACACTTACTATAACATGCCAAACGAACCCCAAATTGTTTATTATTAATATATATATCCATATCTAAGTCATTTGGCCAAACCTTAGATTTTTAGGAATAAAATAACAATTAATAATATAATATTTGATTTAAAAACTATTTTGTGTCAATTTTGACACTATTTGATATATGATTTTTGTGAAAGTCATAACAGAATTATATGTTCGAACCAAGTTGATTAAATAAACATTAATATATCATAGTAACCTATAAAATTAGTTGAATTCATAAAAAGTCTCAAATTACATTCATTTGAGCATTTATAACATCAATTATGTTAATATTTCCTTAAAAGTGTAGTTACTGCATCATCATTGTGTCATAAATAAATTAATTTATTTAAAGTCTAAAAATTATAAATAAATTATCATTATGTGGGAAATCTTTTTATATTTTTAATGAATATTTATAGTCGAATTTATCTTATTTATAACCCCATATTAAAAATGTTTTAGTTATTAAACTTTGATTTTAACTATTTTGACTATTCATTAAATAAAATAATATTAAATGTCATAATCTAATCCAAGTGGACCTAAATGGTCATATTATATTCATAAGGTTGTTTTTGGTCGAATTACACTTATCGAGTAGAATTAGGACATGTGTTAGGGTAATAGTAATATCATGTTTACCCTTAGTTTCCCTATTTACTATTAACCGTGGTAAAAAAAAGTAAAAAGTTACCATTCACCAAAAATTATTTTCATCTCATTGAACCACATTTTAGTCCTTGATATTAACCGTGTCTGTCGGATTTTCGAAATTCCATTCACAGAAGCGGTAAAATTAATTTTTATGCAAAGTTCAGTTTTTAACCTACCACTTAGTGGTTTCACTATTCATCAAAAATTGAAAGTTTTCAGAAAAATACCAAAATTTCATCCTAAGCTATATTTCATATTCAGAATTCAAAAATGAAGTCTATTTTACCAAATTCAAAACATAGAATTTTCATTAATTAATTTTATAATTAAATCCCGCTGTTAAAACAAATAGCGTGTTTTTAAGAAACAATATCTACCAAAAGATTGACACTTGATTACGTCTGGTTTAAATGTGAAATTACATTCAATGACCAACATTGTATTAAATTGTAAAAATATATTCTAAATATACTTTAAAACAACTCAAATTAATAATTTATCACTATTTATTATTTTGATTAAAAATGTTGTTTTTAATTATAATTTAGTAATTTTCACTATTCATCAGAATATGAAAGTTATCCGAATAGTACAAAAATTTCACCTTAGGCTAAATTCGATACTCCGAATCCAAAAATGAAGTCCATTTTGAGAGCTAAAATTTCTAAAATTTTAAAATTTTGTTACTACTATTCATAACGGCTAGTTATAATAAGATTTTAATAGCATATCGTTGTTTAGTGAAACTCTGTATTGCATACTACACACGCTATCGTGGAAGGTCGCGATTGCGTGTAATGCAAGGCAAGTCAAGGATGCGTGTTGTGCAAGCTCCTTTTGGTGTAGCGTACAACACAAGACATTAGTGAAATAAAAAAGATTATTTTTCATAAAATCTCGGGCTATTACACTCCCTAACCATCTTAGACAAGTAACCCCATTATAAGTTTATCAAGACACATGTAACAGTTTTTATTTATATTAGATAAACATATTTAACACATAAAAAGTTAAAAATCTATGGCTGGTTCTGATTAAAAATCATGAAATACCTTCCATGGATGTTGATATGAGATTTATATAGATAAATCCAATCCCTGAACAAGATGATATAAAATTCAACTATAGGGTGAAAAATTAATTTCTGGAATATTATTCCCAAAAAAATTGTTGATTAATTTTAGGCATGTGATGAAATCATCAAACAATTATCATTTTTAACTATTAATTAAATATCTAATTGGTTATTATATAAATTAATAATTCCAGGAAACATTTCATTTTATATATGACTTCAAATAACTAATCACAAACCATTTAATAGAATACACGGGAATAGTTATAACCACATCAAAAGTATAATTTTATCATTAATATGTCAATAAATCCAAAACTGTTTGAATGACCAGAAATAATTTTTAATTTGAGTGATGAATCATGGAAAATATTTCAAAGGATGTATAAATAATGAAAACATCATTTCAATCTTATAAACCTTATGTTTAATCTATTTCATCAATTGCCATTACTATTCATATCCTTCATAATTCCTCAAAATGAAACTATGAATTAACAAATGAATATCCCTCTAGAGTATCAAATATTCCTCATATTAAGGGATCATTAATTTTGAATAATAATGAAAGATGATATATAATAAACCCAATCATTTCATGAATGTTACCCCAAGATGAATCTGGGTCAGAACTACAATCAATTGTAGTATCCTCATAAAAATGTATAGATAGTAAAAACAGAAATCATTATTTAACATAACATTTTCAATTCAAATATTTTTTTGTATCCTTTTGGATTTAAATATAGATATATCAAACTTATTATCATAAATTTATAAACCATATGTTGATACCAACTACATAGACCCATACATTGCATACATATACATTAAATCTTATTAGATGAATATTCATTATATATCACTACCATCAAAGCACGAACATTAATAGTTTACTATATGTTGGGGCACAGATGCATAAATGTTTTTTCGTAAAGTATATATTTCATTTACCATTATATTCATCATCACCGATTTGATTTTAGAAATTTCACACATACACCCATTCAACATAGCCTATGGAATGGAATTTTAGGAAACAGTGATCTATGATTTTTGATAAATATAAATATATGATATTTTAATCGATGATAAAAAATTGGATTAATTAATTCATATGGTTATGATAACATGATCGAAACAAAAAAGGAATATCAAATAATTTTGGGATCCCTAAACATGGATCATGGAATAATGTTTGTTTTAATAGAATTAATAAGTCATTAGACTATGGAACCAATAATAAAACATCATTGTGATGAAGACATAACATATTATGTTTTGTGGAACAAACATAGGAATATATAATTATTTTCTTTCTAATTGATCAATTAAAATACAATTACAGTGGATTAGTATTTATTCTCATTCCATTACATAATTAGTCAAGGTTCACTCCAACAACTATCTTATTTTTAAATTTCCCATACTAAACTAGGTTCTCTACCCACTCGAATCCTTATTATATAATGATCCATCCATCATTACCTAGTGAGTTAAAGGTCTATAGAATATTAATTACCGTTATCTCATTTATTGTAAATTTATGTTTAAATATATTATTATATTGTTTGAATGATGTGGTGACACATGAATAATTGTTATAGATTCTTTTATAGTAACTCGTTGTGATGCATGAAAAATTATCTTTGAAAAATATGAAATCGTTTTTTTTTTCATTTGAGGTTTAAAGACATATTTCAATTACACATGGATATTTTGATTTGTGTTTATCATTTCAAATGGAATAAGGGTGTGATGAAAATAAATACTTCCATGAGACATTAGAGAATAATTCCATATATCATTATTCATGATGATGGAATTAGGTAAATGGTCCATGAAAATTATGATAAGTATGTATAGAGACCAAAAAAGTGTTATTATGATTCATGAACAAATTTAAGATAAGAATTATAATTGAGGATGGTTTTATTTATTTTGATACATAAATTAATATAAATAATTTTTAAATATTCATATCAATAAAATATTGACCAACCCTTATGAGCCGCCAATGGTATCCAGAAACCACTAATATGCGACTGAAGGGATCAATATAGTGGAAAGGAATTAAATTGGCATCATGTGGTGGTATATAAGGGATCATATAACCCGTGGTACCATTTATAGGGCCCACAGACCAGAAAACAAAATTAATACTTATATTGGGATAGAAGCATGTGGGAAGAAGTTCATGGGGTCTGTGATAGTGGAGAGATGTTTCTAATCCTAATATAATGATTGAAGTGTTGCATCACAAGATATCAAAAAAAGTAGACTGAGAACAAGATCACAATTGAAGTGGGATGAACCTGATATATAGTTTTTATGGGCAGTTCATGTGACCTCCATAAATGGATGCATTCTAGATTCCAATGGATGAGAAGATTTTGATTCATGGAATTAAATTAAGGAATGATTCCTATAAGATACAATGAAATAAAACTCTGTATAAGAAATTTAATATACACTAATGCATTTAGTGTTTATAATGTAAATGAAAATTTAGTATATATGATGTTTTGATGGATTCCATGACGTGGTATAAAAAAAATCTATGCACTATGCTACTAATTTATACAAAGAGAAATTTTCCTGATTTGCATTATTCATCAAAAATTAATATGTTATCACTTATCAATGGAAATAAATTATCTCTGGCCCATACTAGTCCACAAAAGGAATATGAGATCCATGAAATGTTGAGCTTGACTAAAAGATAAATATAGATGAATAAAACATTTTCAAATCACACATCTTTTACATTGAGAATAACATAACATTTAAAAGTTTATAATATATTGAGGAATATGGGATTACTGAATGTAATGCGTGAATTATGGATAATATGGACAAGTATCATTCAAATAGGGTCCAATATAAAATAATTCTTCATGAGGAACCTACTTCTTGGAAGCCATTCACGATTCCTTATAACATTACATATACACTTCAATTTTCTATACAAAAAATTTGAGAAGTTTGTTTAGGTATCTGAATTAAACATCAGTCGCCCTCAACCAGTGTGATAATATAGTGACCAAATATTTTCAAAAATGAAAATCCACGCTACATCATTAACGAAGTAGTTTTTTTATTCTTACCTTCATATGACACACACCACAGACAATCATTGATATAGGATCATTTACATGAGAATAAATTGTGGGAAATAGTGTTTGTGTGTATGGGTGAATGCAGAAAGAAACAAAACAATACACCATAAACATTGAATGAAAAAAAGATAAAAAATTGAGTGAAAATATTATGTGCTCTATAGTTTATGAATTATATAACAACCTGAAACAAAACTGAGACACGCATAATAATAAATAGTATAATTGATAAATCTTTCAGTTTTGTATTCTACACAAAACATGCATGATGGGAAATTATTTTTAGATTTTTTAAATGTTTATAAATTCATAAAATATCATTGAAATATTTTTGTGCACATCCAGCCCATGCTTGTGATGTTGGGAAATTAGCTGAAAGAATATTTTTTGGAGAATTTTTTTGATGAGACAACTGATCAATAAATACTAATCAGAATTATGTGATTAATTACAATATGAAGTGTCAATTGAAGAGGATCATGGGAAAATGTGTTTTATCTTGCTCGTGGTGGAATATTTGAAGATCATTTTGCAGTTTATCAATCCTTGAATAAAGGAGATGTCTTAACTTGGATATGTAATAGAATATGTCTCTTAGTTGGAATATGGAGAAGTATATGGTTGGGGGCATAAACTAATGATGAAAAATTGTTTGGTTACAAGGGTATATACCAAGAATAAACTAGAGTATCAGTTACTAGGGGTTATAACAAGTTGATTCCAAAACAAATATAATATATAAAATACAATTATTGTTGATAGTTGATATTGGGGAGGGGTATAACCCAAAGAAAAAGTAGTATGCCATTAATTGGTATCTCATAAATACTATGTGAATCCCACTCTATTATTAATATTGCTCATAATGTTAAATAAATATATATTATATAATGGATCAAAAATATAAAAAAAATCATGATGATTAATTCGATGTATAATATTTTTAAAAAATGATTGTAGTATTTATTAATGAACCAGTAGAAAATAATTCAACATGGGGATCAACAAGATTACTCTATTTATCAGTTACCTTAAACAAAAAAATAGGGCCTATATAAAGATTATATTTTTTTAAATTATTGATAAAAAATCGATAGTGGTTTATGAATACTATTAGAATAGCATGAATAAAATATATTAGATGATGTTGAAAAAGAATATCATTTAAAAGGGAGAGACAACTCATATTCGAGTTAATTTTAATTGTATAACATGAATTAATTCATTAAATTCTGATTTTTCTAATGAATACAACTCAATATTGGATGATCATGTATAACCTAGTGTTATACAAACTAATTTCAACGAACTTTTGAAGACTGTTTGAAGGGTTGCGGAAAAATATATTGTTAGAGGAATCATGGGACTTCATTATGATAATTTTTAACTAGAGAAATAATTAGAAGAAATATAATATTTATTAAGTAAGATGTTTAGAATTTCCAATACACTCATAGTCCAGGTTGTAGTAATGGATAAATCCATTCTTCTTATTGATGAAGAACTATAATGACATGCATGTGGGAATGTTCATTTTGAAATTGTAAATGATGAATCCTTCTAGAAGATTGAAATATTTCAAAAGGATTACATTGATATAAAAACTACTATGTTAATTGAGATTGATAATTTATTTCAAGGATTAAGAAGATTTAATGAAGTACAAATTATGTTTCTGTTGGTTGATTGGGAATCCATGTTGAGATCAATTTAGTATGACAAAAAATCTCATAATATTTTGTTTTTATTGTTGGAGGTGAAATAAAAAAATTAAGAATCACCCCAATATGGACCTTCTGATATAGCTTGAATAAGAGATGATTCCAATCAATGTTGCATTGAGTAAAAAATTCAAAAAGAAGTATAACATCATTCAATATTCCTGTGGAAAAATAAAATAGTATGAAATTATATTATAACCTGGAAAGCGTATTATATAGTAATGTTGTTTCAATTGCTGGTAATGATTTAAAATTTTACACATGGAATGTATGCATGGTGAAATATTTTGTTCAATCCAAGACAAAAAAGATGTAAATTAAAAAAATCATGAAGGAATATTCCCTAATATGTTTCCCAATGAATTATTGTTCCACGTAGATGGATCAAGGATCAAAAGTCATTAATAATAAATAGAGTGAACCTAAAAATAAAATAAGTGGGTTCATTGTTTATTAATGGTGTTGCATGATGTTTTGACATAAATAATTAAAATATTAGATTAACATGTAATACATGAATAAAATACAAGGACATCATTTCTAGGGACCATTCATGATAAAATGATAATGCATCATCTAATTAAGTGAAATATAGAGGATAAATGCTGAAAGATTATCCTCATGTAGAAATATGAATTAATTTAGAGATCAAATTACACATGAGCAGTTTCAGAAGAAAATAAACAATAGTGATACATCTCAAATAATGATATGACAGATGTAAATCATGATAAAAAATTTGGAAAATAGAAAAAATTACTATATATTAACAAATTTAATTAGTGTTATATTTATAATATTTTTAGAGAAATCCATAGAGATAGAAAACGAATATGAAAAAGATTGTGGTAATGTAAAAAATAGAATATACCACACGAGGATTTAAAATTTCATAAGAGGTTGTCATAAAATGAATAATATTTTATTTAAAAGGATATATGCGAGTGAGGAAAAAAAATTTACTATATTGAAAGTGGATATTTACCAACATTTCTAATATATTGAGAATCATTTATGTGAATTAATATTTCATTGGGAGATGAATATTATTTTCTGAATAACGAATGAAGAACTATCTCACATAATGAAGATTTGTGAGGAGTATGAGCCAAGGTTACAAATGATAAATTAGATTTTAAAGTAATATGTAGTTGCATGAATATTAAATTATGTGGAGAATCATTCTTTAGAACAAAATCCAAACCTTTTTATTCACATTGAGGAAAAAATGTCCCACTGAAGTCCCTTATATATGAATTGTTTTGTTCTAATATGAAGGGACTCAAAAGATATATTCTAATCTATTTAGGTATATAAATAATGAAATAATGCTATTAAATCTTCAATACATAGTGAATGTTGAAAATTGAAATACTATAATAAAATGGGAATATGAGGTATCACAAATACAATATCATCCCCAATTCATAATAGTTTTAAAAATATCAATTAAAGTGGAGTTCATGGATGATGAAAATATATTAGAAAATGGTTGATCTATATATTTTTAGCCTGAAAATTATAACGACTATGTTGAATTATGTGTTTGATATAGAATTTTATTGTTATATATGGATTTACCACCCCTAATAAGGGAATTTATAATTTCATATCATGGATTCAAATGAAAAGTATTTTTTGAATACCTGGGCAAAATTGGTTGAAACTAATTTATTTTTACTCTAGGTTAGACCACATAATTTTAGACATAATTTACAAATTTAACATTTCTTATAGAACCACGTAAGGACATCCCCTTCTTAGATGTGGTCAAGAAATTTATAGACAAGGGATAAGGTAATGTTTTTTAATTGAAAAAATAGTTGGTAAATATACACTAAATATTTTTTTCAATTGATATCACTACTAAAAAATCAGGCATTAGCGACCGCCATTTGCGGTTGCTATAGGCCTATAGAGACCGCCCAATGACTACCATTGGCGGTCGCTTCAGCTTCATCACTGTAGGCCAATAGCGACCGCCAATGGCAGTCGTTATAGGTGGCCGAAATGCTGTCCTTAAGCGACCGCCTGGCGGTTTCTATAGTCTACCTGGCGGGAACCATTCGGGACCGCCTTTGGCGGTCGCTACACTAGGAAATTTTTTTTAAAAAAATATCATACTGAAAGAAATATATATATATATATATACTTATTAAATCAAAAATATACATATATATTAAAGAAAATATTTATATATAATATTAAATAAAATATTTTAATTATATTTATATATATAATATCATATATATATATATATTAAAGAAATATATATATATAATTAAATAAAATATTTTTCATTTTTTTAATGAAATGTACGAATTGTGTTTTTTTCTCCTCACGGTGAAAAATAAGAGATAAAACAAGGTAAAAATTATAAAAAATGGAAAACAATTTCAAAAAGCATAAACATCAAGATCATCATAAACTATAAATGTGCTTCAAAGATCCGAGCAGGTCTATCTATATCAATCTTCTGCTTCGATAAACCTACAATTAGGCAAAAAAACAACAAAACAAAACAAACGTAAATTGAACATAATTATTCAGTTATTATATACATATAATAAAATTAAATCTGACATCAAATCATGGTGCTATAAAAATTTAAAACCCCCAATTTAAGAAATGCTATCATTTCAGGTCATTCGGAGCACGTTTGCTCTGAATTCGACCGTCTCACGCCGTTTTGGGTGTTTTATGACAACAGAAACACGTTTCTGGTCACCACGGTCAAACGACACCTCCGATTGACGTTTCGTCAGTCTGACCATTTCATGAATCACACAACAGCTGATTTTGTACGATTTCATGGCATTTCGAGGTCGTTCGGGTGGTTTTGACCCCCCAACGCGCCGTTTTAGCATGCGTCGAGCTGCTGAAAACAACACAATCATCCGTACTGCACGGACCGCACATCTGATGGGTGTGTCGTCTCCTCCTCCACATCACGAATAATATTCCTAATCTTTTCATGTGGGTTAAGGTCATTCGGAGCACGTTTGCACCGAATTCGACCGTCTCATGCCGTTTTTGGTGTTTTTTGACACCAGAAACGCGTTTCTGGTCACCGTGGTCAAACGACACCTCCGATTGATGTGCCGTCTAGTTGACCATTTCGAAAATCACACAACGGAGGATTTTGTACGGTTTCATGGCATTTCGAGGTCGTTCGGGTGGTTTTGACCCCCCAACGCACCGTTTTAGCGCGCGCCGAACTACTGAAAATGACACAATCGTCTGTACCACGCGCACCACACGCCCGATGTGTGCGCCGTCTCCTCCTACACGTCGTAAATAATATTCATAATGGTTTTGTGTGGTTTCAGGTAATTCGGAGCACGTTTGCTCTGAAATCGACCCTCTCACACCATTTTTCGTGTTTTATGACACCGAAAACGCGTTTCTGGTCACTACGGTCAAACGACACATCATATTGATGTTCTGTCTACCAAAAAATTTAAAAAATCACACAGCGGGTGATGTCGTACGGTTTAATGGCATTCCGAGGTAGTTCGGGTGGTTTTGACCACCCAACGCGCCGTTTTAGCGCGCTCCGAGCTGCTGAAAATGACACATTCGGCCGTACCGTGCACACCGCATGTCCGATGGGAACACCATCTCCACCTACACATCACGAATAATATTTCTAATGTTTTCGTGTGGTTTCTGGTTATTCGGAGCACGTTTGCTCCGAATTCGACCGTCTCACGCTGTTTTTGGTGTTTTGTGACACCAGAAACGCGTTTTCGGTCACCGCGGTCAAAAGATACATCAAATTGACATTCCGTCTACCAGAAAATTTCAAAAATCACATAGCGGCTGATGTCATACGGTTTAATGGAATTCCGAGGTCATTCGGGTGTTTTTTGACCCCACAACGTGCCGTTTTAGCGCGTGCCGAGCTGCTGAAAACGACACAATCGGCTGTACCGCACGGACCGCACGTCCGATGGGTGCGTCGTCTCCTCCTACGTAACAAAAAGAATATTCCTAATGTTTTCGTGTGGTTTCAGGTCATTCGGAGAACGTTTTCTCTGAATTTGACCATCTCATGCTGTTTTTGGTGTTCTCTGACCCCGAAAACGTGTTTCCGGTCACCGCGGTCAAACAACACCTCCGATTGACGTGTCGTCTGCCCGAAAATTTCAAAAATCATACAGCGGCTGCTGTCTTACGATTTCATGGCCTTCCGAGGTCGTTTGGGTGGTTTTGACCCCCCAAGGCACCGTTTTAGCGCCTGCCGAGCTTCTGAAAACGACACAATCGGCCGTACCGCGAGCATTGCACGTCCGATGGGGGCGCCGTCTCCTCCTACACATCAAGAATAATATTTCTAATGTTTTCGTTTGGTTTCAGGTCATTCGGAGCACGTTTTCTCCGAATTCGACCATCTCACGCTGTTTTTGGTGTTTTTGACTCCGAAAATGCGTTTCTGGTCACCGTGGTCAAACGACACCTCCGATTGACATGTCATCTACCCGACCACTTCAAAAATCACACAGCATCTGTTGTTGTACGGTTTCATGTCATTCTGAGGTTGTTCGTGTGGTTTTGACCCCCCCCCCCCCAACGCGCCGTTTTAGCGCGCGTCGAGCTGCTAAAAACGCCACAATCAGCCGTACCGCACGCACCACATGTACGATGGGCGCGTCGTCTCCTCCTACACGTCAAAAATAATATTATTAATGTTGTTATGTGGTTTCAGGTCATTTGGAGCACGTTTTCTCTGAATTCGACCGTCTCACGCCGTCTTTGGTGTTTTTTGACACCAAAAATGCGTTTCTGGTCACCACGGTCAAACGACACCTCCGATTGACGTGAAGTCTGCCCGAACATTTTAAAAATCACACAACGGATGATGTCGTACAGTTTCATGGCATTACGAGGTCGTTCAAGTGGTTTTGACCCCCCAACGTGCCATTTTAGAGCACACCGAGCTCAGGATAACGACATAATCGGCCGTACCGCGTGCACTGCATGTCCTATGGGCACGTCGTCTCCTCCTACATGTCACGAATAATATTACTAACATTTTCGTGTGGTTTCATGTCATTCAGAGCATGTTGGCTCCGAATTCGACAGTCTCACGCCGTTTTTCGTGTTTTCTAACACCGGAAATGCATTTCCGGTCACTGTGGTTAAACGATACCTCCGATTGACGTATCATCTACCTGAAAATTTCAAAAATCACACAATGGCTGATTTCCTACGGTTTCATGGAATTCCGAGGTCGTTCGGGTGGTTTTGACCCCCCAATGCACCGAGCTGCTGAAAACGACATAATCAGTCGTACCGCGCGCACCGCATGTCCGATGGCTGCGTCGTCTCCTCCTACACGTCTCGAATAATATTACTAATGTTTTTGTGTCATTTCAGGTCATTCGGATAACGTTTTCTCCAAATTCAACCGTCTCATGCCGTTTTTGGTGTATTATGACACCAGAAACACGTTTCTGGTCAATGCGGTCAAATGACAACTCTGATTGACGTCCCGTCTGCCCGACCATTTCAAAAATCATACAACGAATGTTTTCGTACGGTTTCAAGGCATTACGACGTCGTTAGGGTGGTTTTGACACCCCGACATACCGTTTTAGCGCACGCCGAACTGCTGAAAACGACACAATCAGTCGTACTGCGCGCACCGCACGTCCGATGGGCACGCCGTCTCCTCCTACACGTCACAAATAATATTACAAATGTTTTCGTGTCGTTTTAGGTCATTCGTAGGGCTGTACAGGGTGCGGGTGGGCTGTCCGGTGGGCGGGGAGGGCTGTCCAGGGTGCGGGGTCCTGTCCGGGGTGCGGGGGGGCTCTCCGGGGTGCGGGGGGGGGGGGGGGGGGGGGTGCATGTACGGGGTGCGGGGAGGGGTGTCCTGAGTGAAGGGAGGGCTGTTGGGGTGAGGGGGGCCTGTATGGGGTGTGGGGAGGTCTGTACGGAGTGCGGGGGACCTGTCCAGGGTGCGGGAGGGCCGTCCGAGGTGCGGGGAGGGTTGTCCGGAGTGCAGGGAAGGCTATCAGGGGTGCGGGAGGGATGTCCAGGGTGCAAGGAGGGTTTTCCGGGCTGCGGGGACGGATTTCCGGGGTGCGGGAGGGATGTCTGGGTGCGAGGAGGGCCGTCCGGAGAGCGGGGAGGGCAGTCCAGGGTGGGGGGGGGGGGTTGTTTGGGGTGGGGGGCTTGTCCGGGGTGCGGGAGGGCTGTCCGGAGTGTGGGGAGGGCTGTCCGGGGTGCGGGGGTGGGGGGGGGGGTTGTCCGCGGTGCGGGGTTGGCTGTCCGGAGTGCGGGGAGGGCTGTCTGGGGTAGGGCGGGGACTACAAATAGTGAACTCATCTCATTCATCAAAAAGATGTTTATTGATTTATATTAGGAATCATGTGTTTTTTTCAAAAATATTACAGAACATGCAATTCTAAACATTGAAAATTAAATGAACAAAAAATATCCAAATCAATAATCAGTTTCATGGTTACTTCACAATTCGTGCACACAAACATTGCATGAGGCCAAAACACACATGATACCCCCAAATCACAAAAAACAACACTAGAAAGCCAACATAAATATCAATAACAACCCCACCATTAAAAGAAAAAACACACCTCGTGAATATGATGTGTCATGCGTGTTCATCACTTACCTCCCTCCGTTGGGCCAGGGGCCTACAACAAATAAACATTATGAATATTTTAATAACAAAAATAATTTAAATTTAATAAATAAATATAGTATAAACCTGTGTCGTGTGATCCCCTGCACCATCACCTAGATGCACATATTCCCACAGTGCTCTAACCACAGTAGAAAATTGTGCATTTGCCTCCTCGGAAGCCCGCAACTGTGCCTCGTAATCTGACAACTACTGTGTCATCTGAGAAATAGAACGACTGACAACCGCAGTGTGTGACACTACAGAATGAGGAATCCCTGTTCCATAGGTCAAACTATATCCATGCCCGTCCCAACCAATGATGCGATGAAAGATCTCATCCCTTCACATAAGAAGTTGTCGCTGGTCCTCTGGAAGATGATCTAATTCAGCATCAAATTGATCCTATTAAATATTTAAATATATATACATATATTAATATACAGATTTTATGTAAGTATTGGTAATGAGTACAATAACAAACTATCAATGCTGCAGCCTCAGGAACATTGCGATCACGAGTCCTCATTCACAACAACATGTTATCAGTTGGTGCACCTTGCTCCCGCAACTATATATGAATAGAATATAAGCACAAAACCGTATTAATTAAAAAAATTAACAAATGAAAAATAAATACCTCATGTTGGATCTGAGACACGTGACGAGTCCCGAGCTTGTGAGCTGTTCCCTACAACTCTCGATTCTCAGAATGGCGTGTAGACACATCCAACATTCAATTCATTCAAATATAAAACAAATCACACATTCTTGAAAATATATATACCAAAATAAATATACAAACCGCAACACCCTCAGTAGACCAATATGCAACTAAATCACGCCACTGAGCCATGAAGACACCTCTCGGGACTTTTTCCAGAATGACTAGGGCACCCACATTTGGTACCCAGTGGTCCCTCTTGACTTTGCCTTTATAGTATTTCCACATCATACAACATTTTCTCATACACACTGGCTGAAACTCATCAGGAAATACTTTCACATTTTTCTATTAAAGAAAAAAATCACATATGTTATTGTTGGTTATACATAGGGAATAATGTATAATGGTCTTCTTACCTGAACCTCCCTCCAAAGACGATCTAATGTGTCATGAGGGAGAGAAGCCCAATCACGCATGCTCAATGGAAATCGATGTGGATCACGTATGATATGACCCAACTGACGAATAAATGTAGGGGCATTCCATCCCACAGGATGAAATACCTCATCAAATGAAACATCAAAAGTCGTGTCGGAATTCCATGATAATATGCCACGACCAGGGCCTCTCCTGTGAGAGGAAGAAGCATCCGAGTCTGATCCTGTTGAAAACAATTTTATATAAAATTTGACATATGTTATTAATATATATTTTTATATATATATGTTTATTAATTACATGAAAAATAGAGACAATGACATTCCAACATACCTCAACCCTGAGACGTAGATGCCTCAGATGGATGATGTGGATCTTCTTCCTCTTCCCCTGACATGCCTGCAGTCATGGAAAACATTATTAAGGGGACTATCCAAAGTGTTCAAATGATAAATTGGATTGTTTTTAAAAAACTCAAACATGTACAGTTGTTAATCAAAAAAAAGGGATTAAATAATTAGTTGTGAATGAATATTAAAAAATCAGAAATTTCAAAAAACAGATATAAAAATTATGCACAAAACCAATCAATGAATATCCAAATTTCAAATTGAATTAATAAAAATACTAGCAGCACATGAACCAAATGAAGAATACCTCAATGGGAAGATACACTGACAATAACATCAATATAACATGAGTAAAATCACCCTAAATATTTATAACGGAATAAACTTCCAAAAGTGAGGATTAAAACTTTCAAGGATTTATAAAATAATAATGTAAGTGAAATACATGTCATACCTGATTGTGCTACAAACCTGGAATGGAGGGGAGCCGAAGGCGGTGCTGTGAGGGAGAGGAGAGGCAATGGTGGGGAGCCGGATCCGGAGCTGGTGCGGCGAGGGAGGGGACAATGAAGGAGGGGACAGGTGGCGGTGGTGCGGCGAGGTACGGGATGAAGACGAAGGGGACGGGGGTTGGCAGGGTGCGGGGGGGGGGGGGGGGGGTTCGGGGTGCTGGGGTGGAGGGACGAGGGGGCCGAGGGCCGAGGGCGAAGGTCGGAGGCCGAAGGGGCTGGAGGCTGAAGGCCAGAGGGCGGCCGGAGGGCTGCAGGGCTGCCGTAGGCGGGTGGTGGGAGGCTCGAGGGAAGAGGGAGGGCAGGGGGCGGAGGGCAGCTGGAGCCGGAAGGCGGCGGGAGGCCAGAGGATGGCGAGGCCGACGGAGGGTGGCCGGAGGGTGGGTCCGGTGGAGGGAGGGGCCGATGGAGGGTGGTCGGCCAGAGGGCGGGGCGGCGGAGGGCGGGGCGGCAGAGGGCGGGGCGGCGGAGGGCGGGGCAGCAGAGGGCATGTCGACGGGGAGGGCGGGGCGACGGGGAGGGCCCTCGGTGACGGGGAGGGCGTGGCCGAGGGGGAGGGGGGAATGGTTTGGGGGGGGGGGCTTCACGAGAGGAGGGAGGGTTCGGGGGGTGCAGAAGCCTTTTTTTAGGGAAACTTAGCGGCCGCCATTGGCGGTCCCTATTGGTAACCTATATCGACCGCCCGTGGCGGTCGCTATAGGTAAAGGGTCTCAAAAGTCCATATTTCTAGTACTTTATAGATAGGGTGAGAACGTTTGGTACATATATAGATCATTGAATATGTGAACACATATTGAAAATAAAATATAAATGGGGGTTTTCCATACATTGGTATTTTTTTTAAACAGAAATTTCAATTTTTGTTTGATATGGTTGGAAGATGTGGAGATGCTTGAGAATTTTTATAGATTCAAATTATGGAATTTGATATCACCCATGGAAAATCCTCCTTTGTTAGTATGGATTTATTTCAATTATCTTATGTTCAAAAACAATTTCTAACTACACCATGAGAGTTGAAATTATCACTAATATTTAAAAGTACTGTATAAGGTCTTGTAAATAAAATTTTCATGTTAAATTTAAATATCCTTAAAAATAGAATTCTACATGATTATGAAAAATGATAAATTAGATTTCAAAAGTATGTGGGGGTTTTTTGAAGATTGTCCAAATTATTATTTTTCTTGAAGAATGGTTGTATTGGAATATTAATTTACAATAGTGGAATATAATTTGTTACATATATTTACTGGGTAGTTTATTAGGTTTCCTTAAAAAAAATTCACAAAACTTGTGCTCAAAAAATTAAATCCCTCAAACACACCATGGGGACCCAAGGAATTTATCCCAAGGGAATGTCATCAATAGTAATAATTAAATCGGAATTTATGGCCACTTGGTTCATATGACCATTATTTATTATGAAATAAGAGTACACACTATGAGGCATGCATATGTTTTTCTAGAAGATTGCGGTCCAATGTTTACGTGGTGTTTTCATTATGAGAGTGGGAATTGATCTCCTATGACTAGCTCATAGAGTAATAGAATGGATAAGGTGACACATAATCATGAGATAAATCTCACAATTGATGTGAGACACACACATTATGGGAATTTAATCAGATGTTCTAGCATCCCCAATAAACATATGGATTTAATCATATAAGGGATGATAATAATATTTCAACATCTCCCAATATGGAAATGTCCCCCAAGTAAGAAAATGGTTAGTTATGAGACCTCAAGTGTGCCTCCTCTTACAATAGAGGTTTTTGACAAGCAGTGTGGGTTTGAAATTTATAGTGGAGAAATTATACCAATTGATTTAAAGTGGCATAATAGTAGAAAACATTAACAATAGAGTAAACACAATCAACATAATGGCATATAGGAAGACAACAACAAAATCCAAATTAAGTATCCAATAAATAATAAATAATAATGTAATCAGATGATATAATTTAAATATATTTAATGATAGAAAAATAAAATAACATACTATAATACTCAAACAAAAGACTCAATATCCCATGTCTCGAACCACACATTGGCCTCACCTCAAAAATCCAACCCACACACAAACAAAGAACCAACTGTAAAGTAAATTACCCATATCAAAACATGAACACATAAAATCTTCTCATGTAATAAACAACATCTAGAATATGTTGTGAGTATAACACAGTATGTTGACACCATCGTGTTTGAACCAAAACAGTATGACAATAAACATATGGAATTATTTTATTGATTGGTGTATTAATTATTTCAACAATTAATAAAATACATCAACAACCGACTTACCCTCAATTCAATAAAATCTCTGATAATGTGTTATGACCATGAAAAACAAAAAAATATAACCAAGATAAAATTAACATAATTGGAACCATTCTTGAATATCTCTGATCTTCTATTATTGATAATTCCAGCCACAACTATCTATCCATGTTATAGTCAAATTAATTCGGGTCAACATACTATAAGAATTTCAGAATCCCAGAAAAATGCACGTAAGTATTACACAATGGGATGAGGTATACCAAACTCTCTATAAGCATTACATATTCATATTGGGTTGATCCCACTAAATATTAGCATTAATGAATATAATTGTGTATGTTTCTATGCGGATACTGATATGTATGCATTACAACATGGAACAAAATCCCTATAATATAGCATGGATACCAGGATATGAAATCACAATTCACAATGGATAATTATGATAATTGCATTCATTCTTTCAAATACCATTTCAATTTAGTTAAATTTTTTTTAACAATTATATCGATATGAAATATGCCACAATTTTGGTATTCAACAACAATAAATTAAACTGGGTCACATGTCATGCAATACATAATTTTAGCAATTATTTAATTCAATTATATTCTTTTTTTCCTCAACCAATAGTTAGATGTGATCCATGATTTAAGCCAATTAAAAATAATGTAATATAAATATTTATCACATTTATTATTTATTTAATATGGGAGGACATTTCATTGGAACACTAAAAAAATTTCATATACATGGAAGCTATCAAACAATAGGTTAATGATTTAAACCCCAAACTATTAACAAATGATCCAACATTTCATCGAACAACCATTGCCCAAATGGAAGAATTTTTGGAAGACTAGAAAGAGAAACATTGATAAAATATTATCTAGATCAAAACCAATAATACAATTGGCTAATGTATTTCACCGTAATAGTTGTTGAAGAAGGATGAACTATTATTGAACCAACATATATGGGATTTCTCACACAAACTGAAATTCTATAGGGGATGTTGGAACCCCAAAAACACCTAGATAAATCCCTAGGGTCAATTGGAGAAAATCTATACTGGGATGGAAAATAAACCATCTTTACCTCATGTTTAAATCATAAATTTGAGAATTTACATTGTTTTTTATGTTATTATAAGTTGTGTGAATTTTTTTAATATAATTCACTAAAAACATCATTGATTCATATTTATTTTACACCCATATAAAATTAATTAACATGGAATTCATTACTAGAATTTTAAATGTTATGATGTATTTTTTTTCATTATCCATTTTAAAAAACTAACAATTTTTAAATATTCCCCACTCACCAATAACCCATGAATCACTTAAACCATTTCTTCTCTTACTCAATTAAATCAAACTATAATACATCCACAAACATTGTGACATTCTCTCAAAAAATCCCTCCTCATAGGTATGCTATAGTCTTATAAATTATCCATGCAACCCATGACTACATTTATTCAAATAATATGCATTAATGGATAAACACAACGGGAATAAAATATTAATTAAATACATAGAGAGAGAATTAACTAAGAGAAGATGGGACCTCCAAACCTCTCCACCATATAAATAATCATCACAGAGTTTCTACATGCATTGCTCTGAGGTATATATGAACAAGTTAGGACACTATGCTCACATATCATAATCAATATCCGACGTCTCCTCCTAAAATCTCCCATCAATTCACATCACCTGAAATAATGGTATAGTTATACTAAATAGATATTTATCACTACAATCCATAACATGTATCCGATGCTTCTTAAATGAACCATAACCACAAATCTCGACATCTTCTATGTCTATAAAATTGAAAGGGTCTGTATGATATCTCTGTAAATTCAACATAAGAAACATGTAATTCATGGACGAATAACACTATCATAGGGATAAATGTTACACCAGTAGTCTAACCTTTACAACTATTTCAAATTTCTTAGAATACCTATGTGCTTTAATTCCTTGTTTACTGATCTGGTCTTTCTTCAGTTCGGTCAAAAATTGAAGTTAAATGTGATACCCAACCATTATTTCTAGAGGTAATATTTAATGGTAAGCATACAACTTTTTACTTTTATGTGTGGTCACCAACTGCGGCCTGATGAACTGAACATGTTATGATTTCTCCTGCATGAGACTACGCCCAACAGGTACTGAATCTCATACCTTCAGTCAACTGTGAGGCTAGTAGTAACACCATTCATACAAATTCATAAAATTTTATATTTGGATTGATTTATATAAGATATTATAATATGAAAACTCAACATTTTACACATTCATAAGAGAGGGGAAACCCTTGTAAGTACTTATTTGGTGATAGAGAAGAAGTTCCCAGGTATTTAGAAATGTTTGTAAAGAACTCAAATATATCATATAGATGATTTTTTCCATGAAGCAATTTGATAATCCCAGTAACATTATGAAAATTATTTATTGATCTACACTATCAATTTGACATGATCATGTACATAGTTGAGTGACGCCTAGTCTCACCACAACTAGTTCATGTAACCAGTGATTACTATTTAGAGATGTTCAAACCAATCTACATATTTAATGAAGGGGTAGTGATTGCTCTAATTGAATCAAAAATGTAAGATGAGCATATATACATGCATGATTATATAAATGTGATGAAACTAGGGAAAGTTTTTTGTATATGTACTTGTAATGAATAAACAAGGTTGTGTGGAGATTGACGAGGGAAAAATAAACAATAGAATATAAAATATTAAAATTAGATAACATATGATCTACATATTATGAACATGTTTTAAACATGTAACAACATTTAGACCACATCATTATAATAAAAATATGTACATGTGTTAGAGTTTTGGATTCCATGAAACACAATAATAATATGAAATTAATTTAGGGTTTTTGAAAGGTGAAATTATGCACAAAATATAAGTTAAGGATTTTGTGTGAAAAACAGGAATGTGTAAGTGAGACAAGGACTTATGTACAAGGTTAACTTTTATATAGAATCGTTACATTTTGGAAACTCCTCAACAACATCTGATCAGGCATATCCAAGAAAGAGAAAAAATCTTTTCAAATGTACTTTAATAGGTACATGTTTATATGTGATATAGAAAGAATTTAGGGGAAGATCAAAATATCACCCCCTTAGTGGATCAATAATTAATGAATGTGGAACTCATCAGTTGGGTGTAGAAAAGAAGAAGCCTATTAGTTTGTGATGAGAGTAGGAGATGTTTGGGGATTGTTCCAACAAAGGCAGATGAGTTGGGTTTCTTTAGGATATAACAATATTAAACTAGGGGAACAATTACCAGTTATTAAAAATAGATACTTCTTAAACCATTGTAATCCATTTAATAATATTATACTAGAGATTACATGTGTGGGGGTATAACCAACATGGTACAAAGTGGGAATTTTTTCAGAAAATTCAATATAAAGACTAAAAATATTTCTATAATTATTAATCCACAATGGTTTATATTGAGAGATATCACATACTATAATGAGAACCATAATAATTTCAAGAGGTTCAATTCAATGTAAATGAATTTTAAAAAAAACTATAACAATTATTCACCCCAACCACTCTATTTGGAACCAAATTTTTCATGTGGTATACAATATTATTGGACTAACATTACATGATTAAAAAAATTCATATGTATGAATCAAAATGACAAAATATTTAACATAATATCATATAATTATTTATGAATGGATATGGGTTTTATAAACATTTCATCATAGCATAGCAATGTCTCATAAAAATTTAATCTTCATATTTAATAAATATATAATGAAAAAATATGTTATCACTGGATTATATCCATATTAATCTATAATTATCATCAAATGATGTTTTCATAGATGATAATAGCTTTATATTATCACATGAACATTTCATGGAGAAATAAAGTGGTTCATTTTGAATGAACATATTTAAAATTTAAAAATATCAAAACTATAATGTGAACAATTTAAATTGAATATAACCATGTTAACATGTAATGGAATCTTAATTTTAAATAAATTGCATTATGGATGTAAATAATCATTAGATATATTGAATGTTAAAACAAAAAATCTATTCACATTTTTATTATAAATTCTAAATTACATCTTTCAGAAAATTAAATTTGTCATGAACCATGGTAGGTACCCTGGTTAACTGATAACCAAGAAATTCCATAAATATCCCGAGGGGAATTCCCAATCCCAATGGTTGGACGACTATACCCTAGTATCATATAAGAATTAAACATTGTATAATTTTTTCACAAGAATTTTGGATGTAATGAAAAAAATATTGATTTCATACAAAAAGATACTTCTCTGAGATTAATGTACATGAATTCAAATACGTATAAAACCGCAGGAATTATAACCACATAACAAATAATAGTAAATTCACCCATCTCCCTAAGGATGAAAATCACAATAACCACAAATCAAAATCTACAACCACATAAAAGTGATATTTTTCCCTTTCCCAATTCTAGAGGAATATAATACAAAACCCCCAAATGGGAAAATATAGATTGAGCTAAATAGTAGAGAGATTTCACACAGAAAACCCATAATATGTTTCCAATATCAAATAAACAATGAATATGCTTCCAATTTTGAATTATATAGGGTTCTTATATCAATAAAATATGTATCAAAATCATTTGTTACAATTAATATGGTTGAAATAATTTAGAAATTAATGCTTCTTTTTTAAATAATGGAATTACATTTACAGAAAGTGTTCTTTACATAAACAACACATTTCATAAGATGTATTAAATAAACATTTTAATAAAATATAGTTTTTATAAAATCATAAGTTATTTAAAAATATTTTTTTCAAAGGAATGTATTGATTTGAAATACAATATACTAAGAAACATGGTCATATTCCATGTTTATATGATACTTATAGTCTATAGAGACCACACACAGTGATATAGAAAATACATATATACACCCCTTTGTGAATAATTCCAAAGATAACTAATCACCATCACTTAAGTGGTGTGATGGGACTAAAGGATGTTTTAAAATATTGACAGTTGTAAATTGGCATTAAAAATAACACATTACCTATTTATGTATGTCATGTACTCTAGTTCAAAACCATTATGGGCAATTTATTTCTAGAATGATTAAAAAAAATTAAACTCATTCTCTATTTCAAATATTCTAATTTTAACATCATAAACTTGTACTTGTTTTTTAATAATAAACACACCATTTACCAATATAAAACACTAAGGAATCTATAAAGACAAAATTTAATCTATTTTAAAAAAATAAGTATTCGAAACCAATTAATTTTTATTCACAATCCACATTCACAAATGAAATCCTCCAATTCAATTTTCATTTTGTGTCCATCAATTTCATAATAAACCACCAATTTTATGGAATTGGGGGTTTTCATAAAATATGATCAAATCCTTATTCCAAAATTAAATTCAACAATTTTATTGAAAACAATTCATCATATTATGTAAATAAATGGTAATTTCATCAATTTCCATTAGTACACACAAATAAAAGGAAATCGGGTTTTTCAAATTTCATTCCAGAAACCCATTTTTCCTCAGAACCCAAATTCATTGGAATTGGTTTCTTCCAAAAAAAATTGAAAACCATTTAATAAAAACAATAATTTTCGTTTAATTAAAATAGATTAAATTATACAATGTTATTTATTGTTACCATAAATTGTGCATCATAATGGGGACACCGACCTCAGAGTTTATAGATCTCAAAGTGTCCAAACAAGATCATGATTTTCTAAGGAAGAATAAAAAAAATGGAACATAGGGGAAACACAGGTCATATATATATATACATATATATCCTCAAAATAGTGGGTATTATATCCACAATCAATCACAAGAATCTAGGTAACCCTTGTGAGATGAAGAGAGACCAAGTGAGAAATAGATTGAGATGAGGAAACATGCTATGAGAAAATTGAAGGGAATTCAAAAAGATTCAAATCACTTATAGGAGGCATATAAGGGTAATATAATCCTTATTTGGTGCATTATTGTTGGGAGAAACTGTTTTTGAGTCATACTAGTCTATCAATGACCTAAAAGAGGGGTTCGATAATTTTAATAATATTTCTGATCACATAAAATCATGTCCACATGGAATTACTGGAATAGGAGCACTATTTAGAAATATTGTGTGAAATATGAGTTCGAGATATAAATAGGCCACATGTCTTATCCTTTTAGGTTCCATGGCATGAAAAAACATGTGTTGACCGTGTGATGGCCCACTGTCTTGATATTATTGGTGTACATTGAAAGGTTTCATGGTTGGGGAAAATTATGTGCAAACCGTGCAATATCCTTTAATATTCCAAAATTTTAAAAAGTTTACACAATGAACCACCAAAAACACCCAACAAAATAATGCTAGAAATTTTCATTTGTGAATATCTAAATATAGTCATAGGACGTCACAACCTCCCCTACATAAAAACGTTCTGTCTCCAAAAAGGCTATGAAGAATCTTCAGTGAATAAAATATGATGTCATTGATCTCCCATCAAGGCCTCTATATCCCACATCTCACAAAAACAATAACTATTATATTATAGCACAAAAACCAGGTGTGTTGTAATGTTTTCAATTACCATGGGTTTAGAATCAACTATCTTGACTATTTATTTTGTCACTGATAAATATTGATTAACATCAACGTCACGCCAGCTCAGATCATGAGATGGATCAGATAAATACTTTTATAGCTCATATACATGGAAAACATTGTGAATTTATGATTTTAGTGGAATTGTTTTTAAATAGTAATAAACGTCCCCTACCTTCTTAAAAAAATCAAAATGTCACAAAAAACAATGAGAAAGGTTCTCTTTCTTATCAAGCCATCGATGTCCCAACTGGGGTGAAATATTCGAGAAAACATAACCAACAACTTAGAATTTAAATGGTCAATGGTGATGATTAGAATAAGTATTATATTAGATATAGTTCATCCAGATTTTTTATCAATCAACTGATTATTTATTTTGTATCTTGCACCAAACATGGTCCATCCAAGGAACATTAACCAATCTCTAACCAACTCAATGAAGATTTAAATGGTTAACAAAACAAGGCCTAAAAATGAAGCATCATTAATAAAGACTGGTAAAAATTCTAATAAGAAACCTCAACCATCCCTAAAATGATTATCTCAAGCCACACAGAATTAGTAAACAAAACTGTGAAACATATACTCAAGAATATGTATAGCACTTTCGGCCAATCCATCCAGCTGTGAATGACATGTCATTTTCAAATGACAATTATATCCAAATTCCTCTTAAAAGACTCACCAAAAAACAATAAGTGAATTGCGGATACATATTAGTGACTATAACATATATAACTCTATTGAAATGAAAAATATCTTTCATATCCAGATTTCACAACTCCTAGACATTGTATTTATCACAAATGTGTAAAAAGAGACATAATTTATTTAGTCATTAAATCACAAACCATATCACATTTCTCTTCAACTAGGTATAGGGAAACCAAACCACAAATTCCAAATAGATTCTATCCCACTTCCATGTCGGGATTGGGAGTGGATGATGAAAATGTGTTGGTTTCAGGTGCTCAACCATAACCAGTTAGAACCATTAAATATAAGAGATAAACATAGAAATGACTTTTATCAAACCTGGACATAATAATTTTTATTGTATGCCATATAAAATCAATGTTTCTACTTGTTAACAACCAAATGGTAATTTTAAAAATCCCCCATATCAGATTATATTTTCTCTAACAAAAAATAAACAAACAGATTTCAATTGCATTTAATTTCCTCTTTGGGCAACAAACACTCTGCGTCGGTCTCCCCATTATTAAGAGAATATCTAAGCCTATGGAAATCATCATAAATATGGTGATATTGATGAAACATATTGAGTGGACTAGATGCAAACTCAACATAGACCAGAGAAATCTTATCCCCAGATTCTTGGACTCCAACATGCAATAGTGAAAAGAAAGCCACCCAATCCCACATGTCTATAGATTCTTTCAGAAACATGATAAAGTGTTTAATTTAAAAAAACTATGAAAATATTCAATTTCCCAGGGGTATTGGTGAGTTCCATGACATCATATTTTAGGTGTTCCACCCAATTCCTCTAGTAGATATTCTAATCACTTTGGATGAATATATAACTCATTTCCTTGTTGTCTAAATAAACAAAAAACTATTATCTGTAAAGGTAATCATTCCAACTCATAGGTATGTGTATCAATGATGCACGTGCAATTTCTTTGGATAGAAAATTATTTTCATGTGGCCTAATAAATGAGATACATAGGAAACAACTTTATTTTCTTGGAAAAGAATTCGTCACAATCTTGAACCCGATGAATCACAAAATACTACATAGCCCTGCCCAGCCTCTGGATGTTTCAACACTAGTGTAGTATTCAAAATAATCATTTTCTTAATAATGTAACTCTAAATTTTATAATTAAAGTCAAAGAATATTCCCTTCTAATTCAGGGATGTCATCAAAAAAAGAAAACATTGCGATTTCCTTAAATAACTAATGATAATATCCATCTAGGCCAAAGAAGCTCTAAATCTAGAAAACACTTTGGGGATGTTCTCATGTCATAATAGCTATCACCTTCTTAGTATAAAATAATATCCCACATTATGAGACCATGCGTACCATGAATTTCAATTACCAAATTTAGAAATCACATAATGAAATATTAGTATAATACTGATGATTTCTCAGAAGACTCAAAAATGTTATCAGATGATTCACATGATCCTCCACGAAGAAATATTAAATTAAGTTTTTATCACAAAATACCACCATGGATATATCATGATAATCATGAAAAATCTGATTCATTAATTCTTTATAGATTACATTATCATTTGTTAAACCAATGGGCATAAGGAGGAACTCATAATGATGATACCTCCTCTAAGAGGAGCTATTTCTGAATGTAAAATTCCATTGTCCAAAAATGATTGTATCCAGAGAGAATATCAAAATATTAGAAGAAATTTTACCTTTAAAATAATGAAAATATTAATCAATCCATGGATGTGGATAACTATTCATCACTGTCAATATATTTAGAATTTGTTAATCAACACACCAACAAAGTGATCTATATGGATTCAAATCGAAGAGAATTGGAATCGCACAAGGTGACATGCTCGAGCATATGAATCTTTTCTCAACAAGATAATCCAACACTAGTTTAAAATATTTAATTTCCACTATTTCCATACATTAAGAGGTAACTGAAACTACCTTAGATTCATACATTAAGTCAATGGAAAACATAACCTCCCTTACCAGTGTCAAAATAAAATAAGTCTAAAGGAAACTTGTTGTTAAAATCGATGTCAAATTGAGTGAGTTCACCACTCAAATATAATCACTACAAATCAAAGGAAACACATGTATCTATTTCCCCACTCTAGATAAGATGGTATAGTTCTGCTCAACCTCATTCCCAATTCTTCTATAATGACATGAGACATACTGTTAGGTTTAGTAAAGGAGACTCGTTGAAGATAAGAATAAATATAGATTTAATTTGAATTAAAATATTCTATCATTATTATGATTTTCGGTGGATTCATGTTGAGAATAAGAATTCTCCATGAAATCTAGACATCATATAGAGTGAAGACACATGTGGGACTTTGGATACCCTAATCACTCATTATAATAAGCGGGGTAATAAAAACCATTTCACAATATAATGGATCGATTATATTATTAACTAGATTAAAAATATTAGTTAAAATAAATGAATAAGATGCATGAATATCAAATTGAAAAGTAAAAAATGATGACACTATAGTAAAGGTACCACTCACAGTCACTGTACACAGATTTTCTTCCTTTGGAGACTCTTCTACTGTGTGATATATATTCAATTTTGATTATTGTGTCTGGAACCCTTAAATATGTGAAGCATCTAATTTCCACGCATTTTTTCATTGGAGTTGATGATACCATTCCACTATACGTACTGGAATTGATATGGCCAAATATTTAAATGTTCCCCAATCATTTGCAGGAGCCACAATTATTGGGTGTCTCTATGGAAACCCTCATTGAATACCCTAATTCCCTTACTAGTAGTAAGTATGAGGAAATATTTTGGTACTAAAATATTTATAGAATGACCTTGTTGTCGATAACATCCATGAGAGTAATCATGCATCTGCATTACTCATGAAGAAACTCAAACTTCTAACAGGAGAGAAGGAATCTCCTGATATCCCTGTCATTCCACCAAGGTACATTTCAACCATAAGCACTCTATCTAGATCAATATCATAAGAAGGTATCTTAATCAATAAATATTGATAATTAATATACTGAAAAATACCCAACTCAAACCATTGAGCCTTCATCATCTCATTCAATGAAATCATTCTTTCAAAATTCCCAGGTCAGCAAAACCATTTTCATAATCTGTCACTATCACGTCATCTTCCTCATGTTTGAATAACTATGAATCCTTATCTAGAAACATTGAATCTTTATAGAAATGGATAGTTATTAGAACCATGAATTCTTTCCACTCTATGACCACATCATTATTCATTTTCAGAATCTTGTCGCACAATCTCTTTCTCAGTCCTTTTAGTAAGACAATGGCACAAATTACCGTAATATCATCAAGTGTTTCCGTGAACCCAAACATTATATCCATTATTATAAAAAATTACACATCCTATGGATGATATTTTGAGACTTTGAAAAGTTATGTCTTCTACTAATGGATATTTTAAGAAATTTTTTTGATAAATTCACAATAATGGTCGATAACTAAACCCTGAATCGGATATGGTGGTGGTGCATTTCACAGAACATGGATAGTGTAAACAATTTCCCCCACTACATTTGGATCTTTAAAACGATTCTCTCTCTGAGTTTCAATAAAAAAATCCTCCAATATATGATTCTCACATCTTCTTGATGGTAGGATGCTACAAAACATTAGTTGACAAAAAAGAATTCATCATATTAACACTCAAATAGACAAACAAGGAATATTAATACAAACAGATTTAATATTGATGATTTTGATTTCACACTATCCAAAATATTAAATGAAAAGTAAAATGACTAATCCCCAATATTTCAAACCCAAACCACCCCTTTTGACTTAGGTTTCACTGTATTGAGAAATGGGAAAACACTCAATCACAACAACATCCAATATCTCGACAGGATTTCACAGTGCATATTGAATTCATTACAAGATGTTCGACCTGATTTGATACCACTTTGTCACAATCCATCCCATGCATCATTGTAACCTAATAGACAATCCAGTCCTAACAATTACCAATAGGAATTACCGATCCAATAGGATAGATGACTTACACCTAGCATAATACGAAAATGAAATTTGGAACCATTTTCCAACAAACATTGAGGACATAATGGAACAAAAGACAGTATGAATATAAATAGAAACAATACTAGGAGTAAATTACCCGATGTCAAATTGGTATAACAACCCAGGTTCTACAATTATGTACCAATGAAAAGGAAAACTACCCAAATCCCTAAGGATAGAACTCACCAAGACCACACATGAACAACTGAATCACCTCTATGTGGTCATTTTCCCTTACTTGATATAGGAAGAAGATAATCATAAAAACCAAATGGAAAAATTATACTTTTATACAAATCCCATTATGATTTCACCAAAAAGTTTCTATAAAAATATACTAATATCAAATTAACCTTGATTATGATTTCAATATTCATGTAAAGTGGTTTGGCATAACAAAATCATATTAAAACAAATCATTCGTTAAAATTCAAAAGTTGGAAATACACATACAATTAATTCTCCAGATTTCAAAGGATGGAAATAATTTTCAAATTATGGAATTACCTTTAGAAAAAGGCTAATTTTAAAAAATAGAAATATCAAAAAATGGATTAAATAAAAAATGTATGTTAAAAAATTATATAAATTCACAATGCATGTAAAATAGTTTACATCAAAGGAATTTATAAATTTGAAATAAATATAAGTGGGAAACATGTTAATATGCCATGTAGGTACGATATTTAGAAGATATAGGGACTACACACTATGAAATAAAAAATAGGTGCATACACCCTTTTATTCTATGGCCAAATAGGACTCAACATCAACACCCTTGGAATGTCATCCACATATATGATGTTCTAGAATGTTGTATGTCATAATGTGCCACCCAAAATAACTCACTAAAAAACTAAGGTTTTGATGTTTTCTAGTATAAAACAATATTGTTAAATTTATTTCAATATTTATTAAAACAAAATTAATCCCAATTTCCATTTCTAATATGCCAATTTACCCTTAAAACCCATTCCAGGTTATTAAAAAAATATATCAATTTTCACAAAGGTAAAATCCTATGGATTCTATGAAAATCAATTTTAATCCATTTTTTACAATTAAGAATTTGAAACCAATTCATTTTATTTTACAATCCACATTTATATATAAAATTAAAAAGTATAATTTTAAAAAAAAATTCATAAATATTATAATAAATCCCTAATTCAATAAAATTATAGTTTTTCATAATTTCCCATTAAATCAATTTTCCACAATTAAATTAAAAAAATTAATTGAAGCATTTTCATAATTCAAATTTAGAAAATTTATATCTCACCAATTTCTATATACAAATGAAAATTCAATGGAATTTGGCGTTTTCTAATTCCATAGAAGATTCCAAGTTTTCATTAAAACACCAATTCATTGGAATTGTAATTTTCACACTATATGAAATAAAGTCATTTTATCAAAAACAATAAATGGAATTTAATTATAAATAATTCAATTAAAAAATATAGTTAATGTAAATTTAGAATCATAATTGAACCACCAACCTCGGAGTTGCAAGATCATGAAGTGTCCAACCAAAATTTTGATTTTCCATGGAAGAATGAAAAAATGGAATCCTGGGGAAATAAAAATAAATTATAGGTTTATGAAAACAAAATAGTGGGTATTAGATATGAAATCAATCATAAGGACCCATGGAACCCTAGGTATATGAATATTGACTATGGGAGAAAGATATTGGGTTGACTAACCTGACCATGTGAAGATCAAAGGTTATTCTTAAAGCTTATAATAATATATGGGAGGGAATCAAGGGGTGATGATTCCTTATTGGGAGATATATTTTTGGGAGAAAATTTTTTGGCGTTATACCAATATATCGACGACCTAAGATAGGGGTTTTTGAAATTTAAATAAAATTTAATATCACATAAAATCCCATCCACTCTGGTTTCTTGGAAAATGAGCATGATTTCAACAAACTAATTGAAATTCATGTGCCTATTATAAATTGGTTGCATATTTTTCCTAAAAGGGTACATTGCCGGACAAACCATGTTCCAGCCATGTGAAATCCAAAATAAATTGTTAGCTTTTTTTCTCTGAAAGGGAGCACAGTTTTTGAAAACTATGAGCCAACCATGCACTAGAATAGAATTTCCCAAACCTTTAAAAAGTTCATTTGAAGAAAACCGAAATGAAACCCAACAATAGGTTGGCAAAAAGTGGGATTTATAAATACATGAAAATAGTGACATGATTTCATGAAAATTATAATATTTCAAAACATTTATATTGAATGTAATACATGATTAAAATTGTATTTAATAAGTCTTTTATAAATAGTAAAAATATTCTTGAAACCATTCAATGGAAAATATGTAATTAAAAGAGAAAAACACCCAACCTAATAGAGAAACAGTGATAGTTTTTAATTAAATATATTATTTTCTATCCTAATTAAATAAAGTGAGTAAATTTAAGGGAAAAACGTTATCTCTAGGAGTAATAATATGTTAAAAAACACATAATACTTAATAGTGATTAATTTTAAAATTTCAAAATCCAAAATTTATTCATAAATAATTCCTATAAAAATGTGCATGTAATGTAGAACCAATACCGATTTGGTATCACTTTATTAGTAACATAAATACATAATAAATGAATATTAAATATTATATACCAAGAAAATATTTATATTCATTATATAACATTAAAAAATTATAGTAGACATGTCTCATAAAAGAATATAGATATAGAAAATAATATATGTCCCAAAGAATATAATTTGAGATGATAAAACCTTACAGTATTAGTAACATTACAATCACATCACATTGGATGAAAGAAATATAATGTTAAAATTTATTTACAAATAATTTTGAATTAGAAATATTATAATATGTAAAAATATATGTTTGTTAAAAACATGAAGATCAATAGGTAAAAACACCAGTCGTGCCTCAATGAATATTTTTTGAAGAATCCCTACATCATGTCAAACCTGAATTGTCGGATATATAAATTATAGTAAAATTATATTAAATTTATTATTATTTTATAAAAAAAATATTTTTACAATTAAAGTATCATATATGAGATAATTATTACATTTAGTTACCTTTTTATAAATAATTTTTTTGTTGTTATTATAATTAACATAAATGAATTAAATAAATATGTTGTGTGGTTTTAGTGTATCATGGATCTTCCTGATTTTGTGTCATGTCTTAATCATGTAATTTTATAACTCATATGTTTTTAATAGAAACAATAATCATGGGGTGTTACATTTTAATTTAATTTATTTATCCAATATGTGGTAATCATAACTAGATTGATGAATTATTCTTCTTTTTTTAATCTATTGATATAGGTGTGGATTTTTTATTTCTAAAATATATCTTGCAAGAAACTCAATCACTCAAAAGATCAAACATTCTATACCTCTTATCATTTTTTAATCTCCCTTATAGATGTATTGGAATCTAACCTTATATCCCTTGATGTTGTTTCTACATTTCAACCATCCATTTTGACTTATTCCTCTATATTATAAAAAAGGACATGTCGATCTAAATAATGATGTAATGATTCCATCTTCTAAACTAGTATATAACCCTTCATATAAGTTTCCTAATATTATAATAGATGATCCCATTATTATAGGATCTCCCACAATTATTTATGTTCCCTTGATGGTATTATTAGGGACCCAACCTATACTCTACCTAGAAAACCCATGTTTAATAAAACCAAATCACTCAGTCCAAACCTCAGAGAAAATGATACATTTTTAATGAATAAATAAATATCCTTTTATCCACATTAAAAAAGACTCCCAATGACAGAGAGAATCATCTTATCCTTGATAATTTCATATTAACTCATTGAAAATACAAGGGGAATGAGATCCTCAAAAAAATATTTATTCATATAAAGAATTTTTTATTTAACAATATCCTTATAATATTTTTTTTGAAACCTAATCATGGGTCTTGTTATATTCAATAATTTGAAAAAAAAAATCATATATTCAATAGCCTTTAGAGCTGACTGATATGTACATACAAATTGATCCAATTGATATAACATATCTTGCTATATATTATTGATGTTTTGACACATAATTTGGTTATCATGGTCATGATTAAAAAACACATATTATTATGTCATTTATTTATGATAATACTTTTGTTGGATATGGGAATGCTCTTTAGAAAGATTACTCCACCTTCAACCAGGATCCAATATCTTGGTTCTTGTAACACCCCTCGTCTCTAGTAGCATAGGGTCATTGGTATTTATTAAATTGGAATTAGATAAAAGGTATCACATCCGAATGGAATGAATTCTTTAGTATTCTTTGTAATCATGATAAATAGTATAATTTCACATACATTTTAAAATATCAAATTCCAAAAATTGTATTCTTTGATTATTCATTTATTCCTCATAGAATAACCATGCATATAAATCACAAAACAGTTATTGGTATCATGGGTAAAATAAAACATATGAAATGGTTTAACATAGATGATTTGTCTGGGTAATTATAGTACAATTCTATCAAAAATAAACTATCATAATCAATATGGAATACTAATGAACTAAAACACATTACCTATAGTCATAAACATCGAATACTATAGATGAAATAAGTGGTGATCATATAATTCCATAATAATCATGATAAGAGATTTAACATTATCCACTGATAATATAAATAATCAAATAATTATTTGGACATAAATAACATATCCTATAACAAGGGAAATCATAAAGAAAAAAATTTGAGGAATAAATTCAAGACCCTTCAAAAAAAAGTTTTATTTTATTTGTAGAAAGTCATCTAATCTAAAAAACGTATTTGTATCATGATACTAGTCAATAAATCATGAAGATGACCATAATTGGCACCTTCCAATAAGATACCAAGTCTATGGTATTTGTCATATGGTCTTGGTGAATCATAATCAACAAAAAAATTTCTATTGAAAATATAACATACAAAATATTATGAGTTACCCCAAAAAATTAAACAAATTATAAAAGATCAAGATTAACATGGTGAATGGTAATAATATTGTACATCCTCAGTTAAAATGATTCAAAAACCTAAAAATGAATAAGGATGATGATATCATTAAAACATATCCTTAGTATAAAATAATTAAACTAAAGGGATTATGTAATGTATTTATTGAAATTCGATTAAACGATCATTAAAAACATGATTGAGTGAAATAATCCTTTCATTACCAAAATCACATTCTAAAAATAGTTTAGACAAAATATTCAAAATCAATTAATTTTGAATTAACCGTTGAGAACAAGTAAAATACTCTATATAAATGAGTGGTCGTAATGGCATGAAATTCCTAATATTCCATTCATGTGATGAAAAATATTCCATTCACATTTATGGTCAAATCATTAAGACCCATGTTCTAAATAATAAAAGAATATTCTCTTAATATATTTTTTAAAATAATAATAATGTATATAATATTATTTAATATTTTAATGGTATGGAGAAAAAATATTTTTGTAAACATTTTTATGAAAAAATGGATTTTGATGAAAAATGACTTTTGACTCAAGAGAGAAATATAGTTGGATTGTCTTAAAACACTTTTTCAATAATTGTAAGTATAAAATTGAGTAAAATTGTATTATTACATGAAAATGATCATGAAAACATTGGAAGGAGAAAATATATTTAATTTATTAATTAAATATTATAAAAAACAAACCTGATTCCACTAAACATGCAACTCAAACTAACTTTCATTTGGTGAGGAATAATAAAGATAATGGAATCAAGCATCAAATATAACAGAACAAGACACACAAATTGTGAAAAAAAGTTGAATAAATGTAATATCAACATCCAAAATAACCATTCCAAATAAGAGAAAACATCAATGTGTTTTCAGATGAGACAAATATGTCTCCTTATGAACAATAATCAACTAAAAACGATATTTCATTGAAATATATGACAACGTGAGAATCTAACATTTGACAGGATTCCCATCAATTTACCTACATCCTGCAATATAATGACTATAACTGCCCGATGGAAAATGTATATTTTGAGAAAAAATTGTAGTGAGATACTACTAAATAGACTATAAAAGATCTAAAATAAATTATTCATAAATTCTTGATTTCGAAACAAAAATAGTTTTAAAATAATTTTAATAAATGTAAACCCTATTCTATATAATTTACTTTTTTTCCAAAATGCATTCATATCTAAACATCATCGACTATGAATTGTATAAGTGATAAAATAGGAAATCATATTTAACCCAAATAAGGTATGGTAGTAAATTTATAACAAAAATATATACATCTTGAAAAACTATGTTATACAAAGTCATGTTAAAAAATTCGACCAATTATACAAAAAACTATTCCACAATACAATAAAAAAATAAATGAAAATTCACACCCTATTGGGTGACATATATTGGGAACAAAAATTATACCTAAATAAGCCAATAAAAGTCATGAATTGGTTCTAACTGATGTCTAATCCTTTCACAATTAGTCAATATCACAAATAATCTAGTGGAATTACAAATAGTTTTAGTGAAATATCAGTTCCTGATTCTCCCAAGGTTCCCAAGGATGGATGCTTTTAAAAAACATTTCAAAAAAAATCACCATTTTTTTAAATAAATAAATTGATTCCAATCCATTTCAATGTTTTTGAACTCATTTACAAAACTAATCCCCCATTCATGCATTAAATATAACACCAAGTGGGAAAAAAGGTTTTTCTTGTAAAAAAATTTTGATAACATGTATTTTCCAAATAAATATTTTTCTCTTAAAAACATTCAGGTAACAACCAATGATAATTTTACAATAATGATAATAAATTCACATAATTAACCTATTATATAGAAATACCTACCTCCAGAAGGGAGGTAAAATAATTCACCTTCAACAATGGTGGCTGAGGACTATTATATTAGGTACTGAGGATCACATATCAATAAAAAATACATAAATACATGGCCAAACCCTGATGATACAACTTTTATAGCCCCTTTGGATCAAAATCATATTAAAAGAGAATATATCTAGGGTGGTCTACAAAACAATAATGAAAATCAGACAAGGACCAAAACGTACTACGTGATGATATATCGTGAATGAATATTATCTGACTAAAACCACAAGAGAGAATTTTTTTCCCATTATTGTTGGATTAGGACAATATAATTTGAGTCTTAGGGTAATTTGAGTTTCAATTGAGGTCTTGGAGATTTTTATAATACAATTTATGGTTAATAGAAACTACATTGATGGTTTGTTGGAGTGTCCACATGGTTAGTATTAATTACGTACCCTATACATAGCATATATTTTTCGTGCACAATTTGGCCACAATGATACATTAACCATGAACAAACTATTCATAACTCATTTACTTATCAGTTGAATTGTTTGTAAGTGTATATTTATAGTTTGTTCAAACTTTTCACCCCTTCCAGTAGGCCATACTTTCCATACATTTTCATAATCCCAAATGCATGTATGTACCAAACTGTGTGATAGTCATGTATATATCCTTGTGATAAAAACTTTTTTAAAATACTACTGAAATGATTCCAAGGAAAGACAAACCAATGAACGGACAAAACAATGTCAATAAGTTCCTATAATAAGGAAATATTATGTTGAAATATTACAAAATTTTAGAACATTATACTCCATAAATTTCTCATGATTTGAGAATCCCAAATAGTGTCCACTACAACCTCATCAATGAATCCCAATCCAGCATCTTAGGGATATCCTTTTCATAGATCCATAGTAACTACACACCAAAAACACTCTCCCACCCAAGTTCTTATCATGGATATCCATAATATGGATTGGTTTCTCCAAAATGTCTATGTCCAGCTCATGATTAAAATCCACACATGTAATAACATTAGAGTGATATGATCTATATCTCCTAACCTAAGAAACACGAAACATGTTATGAAACAAATCTAAACATGGTGGTAAGTTAAACTAATATTCCACCAATAAATTTAACTGCATGATAACAATGGGGATGATATTCCTTTGTGCCCCCATTCATTTCTTACAAAACTAATGATCTCTGATGTGAGTAGAGGAATTTAGAAAAAACATAAACCCTAATCCCAAACTATATAATCTAATAAGAATGGTATTAATAATATTTAAAATGTATTTGTGTTGTGACTAGCCTCTTCCGCATGAACTAAACTTTTTTTAGACTATGGAATTATACTCAGCCTAAATAAGGACCGATCTCACATCTGTTCATAGAACATGAAAAGTCTACATGGAATCCCATAAAATGTTTTAATGGGATCCATATATATATATAATCCTAATAAAAATATTTATATTATTGTTTGTCCAAAGATCAATTATTTTTCTACCAAAAAACAAACTCATGAATGTAAGCCCAACAAATATTCTCATGAATCTAGATAACTCCCTCTATCTATCCATCCATCTGAGGATGAATATACATTTTCAATATATATTGGGAACTGATTTCTTCCCCCAAATTTTTCTTAATCTTGGCTATGAACCCGGAATCCCAATAAAAAAATCATATAGGTAACCCAATGAAGTATCATAATATAAATGATGTATATTTATATGATCTATTCAATATTCATCATCTCATTTTTTGGTATTAAGTTTTGCAATTTAATAATTTGATCAATGATATCCCAAATGGTATCATTTCCACTTTGTTTACATAGAAAACAAATGATGGTATCAAGGAAAATGTCATCCCACTTATGTACTAAAATAGATAATGTTTTTTAAATAAAAGAAGGTGTATACTGTTTTGATTTAATTTTCTAAAAAATGAGACACAGTGAAACAAAATCATCAATCAACCACCACACCCTACCCACCAATACTGAAGTCTCCAGTTGTGATACATTTTGGATTCCCTGTTTTGTAAGAACTCATAGGATCATTTTCCACATCCATCAAATCCTACCTAATGGATGTAAAAATTATAAAAAATCTACAAAATCAAAAATCTCTATAGGGAAATGGAGACCACTCACGAAAGATGTCTCCTCATAAGAAATTTTACATAAGAATTAGATATCAGTGAATATAAAATACATGATCTAATCTCGGACATTGAAATATGAGCCATTATTCATTGGAACCAAGAAAACCATCCCACCTACATATTTTACACCCTTGCTCATCTCATCAACCAATTTTATCAGAGATCACTCCACAACCAATTCAATCAAATCTTGATTTGTTTTTTTATACTTAATAAATTTAAAAAATCACTTTTCAAAATGAAAATCAAAATCAAAATTATGAATATTTTCCATCTAGTGTCTCTCTCTGAATATCATATCCTCGTGAGTAAAAATATATTTCACTCTTTGTTTAACACATTAAGCTATAAATCACTCGTAGAAGTGTTAGTAAAATCACATTTTTAGTACATAAAAAAACACTTCCAACCCCAGATCATGGGTATGGTAGTATTTCTCTTGTGGGAATAACATGGAATGATCTATAGACCACAACATGTTTCACCTGCATCCAGACACATCACAGCCCCATACAGTACACATTATGGAAATCATTATAACATAAACCTAGTCCATGAAGAATAATAATTTGTGTTGAAGTCCCCCTCAACATTAGTTACACATTATATCTTTCCCATTTACCATTTCATTAAAAAATTAAACCCTTTTATGGATAAAGTAATCTTCAATGATTCAATCATGGTGAAATCCAAGACAAATAGACAATAATAACTAGAAAAACCCAGAAATTTATATATATCAAACTCATTTCTAGGATAATCCCCCCAAAACAGGCTATAAAATTTTATGATTGACTTAAACACCAATCTCATGTATCAAATTCCCATGAAATATCACCTCTTAGATCCAAAACACATATTTGTACAATTTATCATATAGACAATGTTCATTCATGTCTTGGTGAAATACGTCCAAATGTTTCTCCTAGTCAACCTATGACTTGGAGTGCACCAAAAATAACATCCATGAACATTATAAAGAAAAAGACAAAGTTTTAATGAATAATTCAGATATTATGAAACAAAAATGTCGAATGTTCATTAGAGGGACCAAATGGAATAACCCGAAACAAGAAATGATCATACTAAATTCAAAACACAATATCAGGTATATCGTTTTCTCCAAAAATCATATTGGTCATACCCCAACAATATTTTAATCACTGAAAAACAAAATTTCCCACTAACCTAGGGAAAAATTTAATTAATCCAAGGACAATGATGTTAGTTCTTAATGATCAATTTAGTTAACCTTAAATAATGCACAAAATATAAGATATTATCAACATACCTTTTTAGAATAGTGGAATGGTGATTCTCATGTACACTTGCCATGATGAATAAAACCCGTAGAATATTGGTTCCAAAGATGAAATTTATGTTATGAAAATATAGTTGGTTCCATTCAATAAGATGGTATATTTGTTTACTTCAGATGGGGGAGCAGTTCAATAGTAAAATCAACATCAATCTTAAATGGTAACGATGAATAATAATTTAAAAAGACATAGGGGAATGGAAAAACCACCATTGGAAGTACAGTACCCAAAAAATGTTCAAAAAAATCATGAAAAATATCATAAAATTTTCATTTGATTACCCCAAAATAATGATCAATGGGACCCTCCCATTCGGATCTAGAGTCTTACTCCCCTTGAAAAACATAACTAATTCCATCAAAAGATAAATAACTGAACATATTAATGATATTAGTCTATATGAAACTTCACGATGATCATCCATTTCACTACTAGTATCATGTAAAATATTTCAATATTGATAATGAAAAATTCCCATCTCACCTTGTTCTGAACTATCAACACTAGACATGATAAAAACATGAAACCCACTTCAAACCTATTTTAAAAACGAATGAATAGATATATCAAGTATGGTATAAAATATGATCATAATAATTACAAATTAACAAACATTCATGATATAAATTGGTAATTAAAAGTTGAATCAAATAAATCTACCATCGTAGATAATGAAATAAACATCATACCTTTATTTGAAGTTGGAACTACATTAGATTGATCTGGTGTATATTTTTCTTTATAAATCCTTATAGTAATAGAAACAACACAACATGGTTGGAGTATTATAACCCACGTACATAGAAGCATAGGTACATATCAATAAACCCTGGGTGAAGCAGTATCATTCCTTATTGTACAAGGATATACATTAAATAAAATAGTTTAGGGGATCAAAATGTCAGCAATGTCGTTGAGTCTTATAGTAATTTTCATTGATAGTTTAGTAATGAACATGTATTCAATGATACTACCACACAACATGATGATACAATGATGAATCCCTTGAAACTGGTCATAATGAAATATAACAAACCATTTCTTTCTTTTAATGCATGAAAAATCACCCTATCTCACAAAAATGAGAATTGATACTCCACGCAAACTAGTACTTCCATCATTTTCAGCCTTAGAAAATGATTCAATATTGAATACCTCCCTAAAGTCCAACATATACATGAGTATGAAAATTATCCAAATATCTTATGTCGTTCAAAAATCAAAACATCCCGCCATTTGTTAGTCATTATTTAAAATATGCAGTACTAGATGCAACATCAATAGGAAATTGGTGAAATAAAATAGAATGGAATGCTCGCTTTCTTCCATTATTATAAAACCAGGGTCTTTGAAATACGAAACATCTATGGGTAAAATTTATATTTCATTGCTCAAATGAAAGATGTCTATATAAGTTACTCATGAATTAGATCTACATAATAGATTCCCACCATCTTCTTCCAAGTCCTTCAATCATATATTTCAATAATCAATCCATAGAGTCTGGAGGTGTCTTCAAAATGTAATAGGACCACTTAATATTCTCAGGACACTTCTAATATTTATGGGTATTTTATCACTATGGAAGATATTTCAATAATACTTAGTAAATTTAGAGTAACTATTCACCACAATTCCTTGCTTTTAGACTCCCACAAGACCTTGAAATTTAATTGTATATATTAAAACACCAACCAAAGCTGAGTCAACTAAGGATTCTCTAACAGATCTTCTCTCCCATAATACTCTGTATAATTTAATTGAACACATATGGTATGAATACATTTTGAGAACAATAAAATGATCAATTATCATTAGAGAATGTAAAAAAATAATTGGACCAACATCATGAATATGCATTAATTATTAAATACATAATAAACATTATGAAATTGTGAATTATACAATAGTTAAAAAATACATTAAGGGTGAATAAACCATTTTAAAGGAAATAAAAAACATTTTCACTAAAATATACTAAAACTCCATATCTCAAACCACATAATAATTTATTATGGATCCATTGTAACTCATGTATATAAATGGATGTTTTTTGGAAAGGAATAATCTCACAGATACTATATGATCCAAAAATCTCATAACTCCCATTTAACTATGAAATAGAACAAATATGATGCACTAATAATATAAATAATTTGTTTTATCCCTATGGTACCAAATTTTTATAAAACTACATTATTCAACTAAAAAATACACCTGAGCATTAAATCACATGCTGATTTGTAACAAATATTATCCAAAAAAATCTTGAATACATTAATAAATCCAAAAAATAAGATAATAATGTGAAAGGAAGACATTTATCATGATCCAAAAAACAATTAAAAACATGATAAAACATAAAATTATAACCAGATAAAACAAATAAACTTTCATGTAAAATATTTTCACCCCCAACCCATCTTTCTGGGATGGTTGTGAAATCAATATAAACCAACATGAAATATTATATGGTTCCCTTTACCTGGAATATTCAATAAAATATTTATATCGTACAAAAATGAAAAAAAATTATATGTGAATAATTCCTATTTATATACCACCACAATGTCTATATAATGTAAAAAATAATTAATGTAGTAGTTATAGCAATAAAAACAAGAATTTTTTGAAATATAATTTTCATAAATCAAAATCCATTTATAAATCATTTCATTTTATTTTCATAAAACAATTAATATAAAAAAACAATAAATATGAAAAGTATATGTCATAAAACAGAGAATTATATAATACATCCCATAAGGTATGAATTTAAACACAAATATGTGAAATAATACATCATACGAACCCATGTGATACAACCTCATGGGAAAAAATGTGAGAAAATATCTACGAAAAAATCCACCATGTGATAAACAAACCATAAATAAAAAATCACTATGTATTGGGACAAAAATGTAAGGAATATGTAAAACAATATAAATAAGAATAATATAGTTATTTGTTTGTTCTAACTGATATTTATTCCTTTAATGGTCTATCAATATAACAAAAACTCTACTTGAATGACCCACAATATGAGTGACATGTCTCTTCCCAATGAACCCAAGGATACCAATTTTCCATGTTGGTAAAAATCATTTTGAAAACAAAAATAAACATTTAAATAAAATTTTAAAATCCAATAATAACTAATTAAGTCTTATAAAACCCATTTATAAACATAAACAACTATTCAAGTATAGAATATCACACTTGGTGTGAAAAAACCTATTAGAAAATAAAACTCCCATTAAAGACATGTATCATAAAATGAAGAACCTTAAAACCACAAAAAACATTTTTCAATGAATAACCAAAATTATATTGAGGTGAATGATAATAATATCATATAATTTTCTAATTATATAGAAATACATACATAAAGAATGAATTAAGAACTATTCTCCAATGAAAATAATTACTTTGGAAGGGTGGATCTGGTCATCATGATCCGTGATTCCAGTGATACAAATAAATCCTCATTAAAAACCTGTATATCTAGAAAAAAGTGCCCTTTTTGTTTCAATTAGACAATTGTGTAAGATATATTTCATGTAGTTTAAATTAAGTGTGAAAATAGGTCCAAGAACACACCATACATTGAGATGATCCATCAAGAAAGAAATAAATCCATCTTGAATCCATAGAGAGAAGCCAATAGAATATTCGTGAAAGATTATATTGATAAAATAAGAGATTAAGTGGTAAAAAATGTTTAAAAAGGTATCCCATGTATTTTTTAAATATTTTTATCATATTACAAACCTGATGTATGGTTTTCTAGATAGGTTAGACGGTTAATATTAATCATGTTTTGTAGACCGAGGTCCTATTTATGGTGCACAATTTGGCATCATGGTAAAAAGAATTATGTGGAAAACATGAATACATTCCCTTCCTAGGGGTTCATATATTTTAAGGTTGATTTAAGGGTTTCCAAAAACTAGTAACACCTTTCCATTATACCATGTATTTTCATTAGGTTTATTAGACCAAATGGAATGCTTTAACTTAATTTCATGAAGAATGTGCACAACCCCAAAGGCTCCAAAAATTTTGTTAAATATAAAAATATGAACTCATATATAAATAAATAAATAAATAAATGTTCTGATAGTTAACTATAATAATGAATCATATGGTTACAAATATTTTATAACTCCCCAAATGGATACATAAACTAAAACGATACAAAATAATGCTGAGATTGTTAAATAAACCCTTGAAAATTTGATATGTATTAAATCATAACACCATTAATTAAATAATCATAATATGAGGCATCAAATAACATGAACCTAATGAGATTAATGATATAAAATATCAAAGGGGAACTATGTAACCACCATGAAAAGGAATAATGGTGGAATATGGAATATGTCTCAGAGAAGTAACTGTGAGGCGTCAAAACCTTACCTCATTTGTAACTACTTTCAAATGTGTATAAAAATCCTATATAATATTTAATAGGTTATTTCTAATATATTTTAGAAATATAATAAAATATAATATACTATATATTATTTTCTTATAGTCTTTTATAAATCATTTTTTAATAATTATTTTTTAAAATCACAATTTTGAGTGAAGATTGCATCATTTTTCATATATGTTTTAGTTCAATAATTTTCTTCATTTTCATTTACTAATATATAAATCCCTTTCATAATTTTAAATATGATAAATAAAACATTTCTTATCCATTATATATTTATTTATATTAATCCAAAAAATTTAGAGACAGAAATTGGAATACACCATTCATTGAGATGATAATCCATATATATGCATGAATATAGCATCTAATTTATCGAGGTTTAGAATTAATGGAAAATAAATATTAAATAAAAATAAGATATTAATTATTTCAAATATATATCATGTATATTAATATGATAAATCCTTATTATCTTCCATGTATAAATAAAATTACAAATATTACAAATTGCTACATGGAGGTTGTAATCCTCATGTACACATGATCGATTTAATTGATTTCCAATAGAATGGAAGGAAATAAGTTGGATGTGATATTAAATTTCTATATTTATTTTTATATCCAAAATATAACTGATATTAGATAAATTTATCCTTTGGACCTTTCATTTAAAGCATTAGAGTGATTCAAATCACATCGCTTCGTGAGGCGGTAGTCTACCATATACAACCGAGACATTGTCATATCCCCCATAAAATAGAATAAAAGAAGGGTTATAAAATATAATAAATCAAGAAGTATAATATGGTCATAAAATCATATAAATAGGTTTAATACATCATTATATCTATGCTAGAAAAGTGGTAATGGATGTAACATATCGCCTCTTTATATCATTTTTAAAAATGATTTATTATATAAACATGAACTTAATATAACACAGAGGGTTATGATTTATAGCTTATTTGGGGATTAAGAGCATTATATAACAACATAAAATAATTAATACACATATTTAATGAAAACATATTATAAATGACTAGATCATTCTTTCGTACTTAGTATTTCATGGGATAATCTGAGGGCATAAATAAAGAAAATAGGGAGATATAAATCCCAGAAAGGTATTAAAAAAGGCATAAAATGACAAATAAAATACATGATTATAAATAGAAATATCAATATATAATAAGTGAAATATGAACATAAATGCATGAAATAGTAAGATTATGATAACATGGAAATGTGGCAACAAGTTAAATCACTACAACATTAACATAAAGGAATTATGTGAAGCCCTATCCCAACATAATATAAAAAATCATAATTACTGAATAAAGAAAAACACAATACTAATATGATATATCATGATACTAAACATTATCCAGTGTATTAGATTGAAACCAGGGCACACCCATCATAATCATTTCAATATCATGATTAAGTGTGCTACATGGATCATTAAACATGGATCTATTCAACAACATCATTTATTTCACAATAAATTGATATAGAATTCATACCTATTTTTCACTAATTGATAAGTATTTGTGAATAATGGTGAATTTCATAAATATAGGAATGAGTATTCTATTCACTACCTGATGATTTTGTCATATAACATTGTGGTGCAATTTTGGAAATATAAAAAAATCATATGAAAGTTAATATATCGGTTTTATGAGAGAAAACGTGGTATATCATTATATATACAAGGGATAGACACTAATTAGATCATGGAACATAATATAACAACTTGTGAAATGTAATTTAGAATCATAATAAAAAAATAACATTATTTAATGGAAGTGAGAAGAGGGAAATCTGTTACCTAATTTCGATATATTGACGGGTGCATTTAAAGGATCACATGGGGAATAATGGGAGGGAAAGGCATATCCATCCATATTTACAAAAAATATACAATAAGGAGGTATGTAGTAAGATATCTGAAATAATGAAAATGGAAGTTAAAAGGTATGACATAAAATATGAGGTTGAATAAAAATGATTGTTGGAGATCACATACATGGATTTGAGATCCCAAAGGAATGGGGATGTATCTTTGGAGCTTGGGTCCCCTTGGGCGGACTACAGGGAATAGGTGGTAGTGTGAGGTCAAGTATAAAACATCATGAGTGATTATAAAGGGGTTCTAGGGTGGGTTTATTTAGGAATGGTATAGGATTTATTTATTATTTTGTTTTTGGACACTACGCACTAAAATGTTCTAAAACACAAACCATAGAATGGGTTTTCCATTTTTTTTGAAATGGGGAGTGGTATAATGTATTTTATTATACTATGGGCCTATGATATTAAAGTATTTCACATGAATATGTGGTGGTGAGTCTCACTTTCACAGAAATTATTTCGTAATCATATAATATTTTATATTTCAGGAGGATTCACTAAGTATTTATAAAATAAATCAAATAAAAATTAAATTAAATCATTTTTATAGAAAAAACATCATTTTGGATGAAGATATCCTTTACAGTTTTTATTACACCACTATTGGGTCATTATGATGTCCTAAAACACAATATATGTTTATACAGTATTTAATTTTTATAGTAAAATGTGACAGCCTCGGTAAATTACAGAAGATTCAACATTGGATAATTTTTATATCTTGATTAAAAAAATATTATTCAAATAAAATAAATAATTTTCTAAATATATGTATCTTATCTCTTAAAATAAAAACTGACATTTATTTAAAATTGATAGGTTTAGACAAAAACAATTTGAAATCCTTAATAAAAATTATAATTGACTTCATAAAAATAATATGATAATATATATTTAATAAAAATAATTTAGTACAAATATTATATTAATATAACAGATAATTAAAAAATCCATTGATACGTCAAAATATATATAATTATTTATTTTAAACAGTAACACAAAATAATATTTGTGCTTTAAAAAGAATTTACAGTGTAACAATAATTTAATGAAACTATATTCATTATTCTATTTGAAAAAAAATGTTTAAAATCATAATTCTAGGGTCTAGTTATATTTATCTTTATTACTGCATCACACTCCATAAAAGTATGGTTTGTGAAGGTAGGGTATTCAAGGGGTTGTTTGGTGAACATGGTTTGGGTTTTGATCTCAGTGAGCAGGAAAATCCCCCATAAACATTTTTTCTCGTTATTTTATTGTTGGATATCATCTTCGGCTTGGTCTAGAGAAAACACCTTAAATTTTACCTCCCTCGGATGCTCCAGTAAATGGAATTCATAGGGTATGATCCTACTATTTGACTTCATCACTTCATTTATCTATGCCAAAAGGATTCATTAAAACCCTCTTTTTATATTATACATGTGTTCACTGTTCAAGGGATATATTATCAATGGATAGGATAATTAATGGTAATTTAAATCCAATTGGATATAATAAAACAAAAGAAATAAAAGGACTGCATTAGTTTTCTATATCCATAAGACATTAATATAAAGGGAATTGTATTCACAAATGAACATGTCATTACAACCTTCCACCCACAAAAAAATCCACCTATGATATTCCCACTTCCCACATTAATGTGATATGGGAAACTCTGTTCATCACTACCTCTAGTTCCCACAATGGTTTTTCAAACTTGTTGTTTCTCCGTAGCACCTTGATAAGGGGCATCATCTTATTTCTTAGTTCATTTTGTCTATGATTTCTGAACTTCACACAATTCTCTTTATAGGAGAGGTCATTATAAAATGGTAATACATTTGGATTGAGTACATGTGGTGGGTTCGGTATGTAAATTCCCAAGAGTGATACATGGAACATATCATGTACTTTATACAGGTTCAGGGGGTGGGGTAGTTGATAGGCCACTTCTCAAATGTTATTAGGGATCTCAAAAGGGTTGATGAACATTGGAATATGCTTTACCTTCTACAAAATCTTATAACTCTCTTCTATGGAGATATTTTGAGGAATACCATGTCTCCAACATCAAAATTTAGGTATCATCGATGTTTGTCAGCATAAATCTTTTATTGACTATGTGCAGCATTGATGTGCTGCTAAATGGTCTTTACCCTCTCCACAATTTCATCAACCATTTCTAGACTTATAATTTTTCATTCCCAAATTTTATCCCATCATTCCAGTGTTCTACACCTCTTCTCTTAAAGGCATCATAAGGATCCCTTTTTAGGATTCAGTGGAAACTGTTGTTGTAAGAAAAATCCACTTGAGGATGATGTTGGTCCCATCCACCATTGAAGAAAATTGAGGAAGATTTTATTATTTCATCAAGTTTCTAGATAGTCTTATCAGAATGACCACCATTTTGAGAATGATAGGACATGATGATGTTCAACTCATTATTCTTAGAGTATTGGAGAGCCTTCTATAACATAGAGGTGAATATTGGATCTCGATCTGAAAAAGTTGATAGTGTCAATCCACGAATTCTTACCACTTCATTGATGTGTATTTTTTCTAGTTTATCCATTGAAAAATCCTATCGAATTACAGTGAATTGTGAAGTATATGGAAAACAATCCATAACAACATAGGTACCAATATTTCATATGGATTATTTCAGAAGTTTGTTGATAATGTCTTTGATTATGTTTTCTCATTTCCATATTGGTATCATTAATGGTTGCATCATCTGTTTAAACATTTTCCTCTCATTCATCACTTACTGACATTCTATTCACATCAATTTATATTCACCAATATCATTCATCATGGTATCCAACCAATAGTGCCCTTGGTGATCCAAAAACATATTTGTGTTTCCTGGGTGAATATGGAAATTTGAACTATGTACATCCTCCATACGTTTTTTTACTAAGTACTTGATTGAACAAATTATCATTACCAAAATTCCACATTTTTTTCTTCATTAACATTGAAATCAGAGGATTTCACTTTTCTGATAGTTTCCTCTTCTCATTTAAATTCATAAAACATTTTTTTGGGAATACATTAACCATTCCATAAAAATATGGTTGAGAAACCATTTTTGAAAAGATTGATGATGTTCTCTTATTTATGATTCCCATTTCCATTGTCATAAAATATAAAAAGATTGGTTCCTTTTCAGTTCTCTTTAGTGATAGAATAGGTGGTTCCTTTCATCATAAAGCATCTAGAAACTTGATCTTTATTTCAGGGCTCTAATGGATTGAGAAATCGTAATCCTTTATGAGATCTAACAATCTTCATTAGTAAATATCTATATATTTTTATGAGAATATATTTTTGGATAGTTGAGATCCGTACATATTTCTAATGCCTCCTCGAATAGATAATTCCTCCAGATTTTTAATGAATATATCACTACATCTAACTCAATATCTTGGGTGGGATCGTTTTTCTCATGAATATTCAAATACCTTGTGGAATAAGCAAATAATTTTTCATTCAACATCAACACATTACATATTCCCTTATTTAAAGAATCACTGAAGATTACAAAAAGATCACCACTTATGTGTAGTGAATGCACATGGGTTGTGATAAGCCACATCTTCAACCCCATAATTATTTACACACATTCGTACATCCAGGAAAACTTGATTCCCATTAGATTTATCTTTTGATGAGGGTTTTAAAATCATGAGAAATTACCTAGAAATCTATGATAATATCAAGATAACCCCACGATTCTATGGATATCTGTCATAGATGTCAGCCTCAACCATCCTATAATTGCTTTTATTTTAGAACGATCTATATATATCATATTACTTGTGATGATTTAACACATGAATGAGACTTCTATTAACCAGAACTCACACATGATGTACTTCTTTATAGTGATTCTCCTTTGGCAAGGTCTCTAGAATAATGCTCAGATTCTCCTCATGATCCTCCTTGGTTTTTGAGTATATTAGAATATCATCTATAAATAATAAGACAAATTTGTTGAGGTAAACTATAATAACAATATTAATCATTTCCATAATGATTTATAGATCATTATTTATCCTGAAAGTCATCACTAAGAACTCATAATGCTCATACCTCATACGAAAAGCCATCTTGGGGATATCCTCCTTCTTCACCCTAACATGGAAAATTACCACAAACAGGTCATCCTTAAAGAAGAATTTTTCTCCACATAGTTAATAGAACAAGTCATCAGTTAATTTTAAAGGTAAAATTTTCTCTATCATGATTTTCTTGAGCTCACAATAATCAATGTAAATGAGCATTGATCCATTCCACTTCCTGAAAGAAAGGTATGATACATCCCATGGTGATGCACATTAGATTATAAACCCTTTATATAGATTATATTGTAGTTGTGTCTCTTACTCCTCTTGCTCCAAAAGACCTTTCATTATTGAGTCGTGGATATTTGAAATTCCCCATATAAAATATCAATCAAAAAAACGATATATATTCAGGATTGCAGACCATAAAATTCATCAAGAAACACATCCGTAAATTACCTCACAACATGATGAATCCCCTCTTGGAGGGCCTCTGAGCGGCGGGGTCCTCATCTCACTCGGACTTAGGGTTTCTTTAACTGAGTTTCCTCCTCCCCTCCTCCGGCGCGGCAGATCGATGTCAGCTTCTCTGCTCAGCATGGATTGGCCTTGGTTCCAACTTCATCTCCGGTGGGGCTTCTGGCTTCACTTCAGGCGTGGCTTGGCGTCGGCTCCAGTGTGCTTGGAGGGGGGAGGTTTAGCTTTCTATTTTTGGATTTCGGTGATTTTACAGCATCTTGCAGGGGCACAAGTTTTCCTTTCTGGTTTTGGATTTCAGTGATTCTATGACATCTTGTAGGCGCACAATGCATGGGTTTTCTCCTCACCACCTCCTCCTTTCAATCAGATTTTCGCAGAGACCACCCATGTGCACGGTAGGATCTAGCAGGTTCCTCGGTTCCAGTGGTTTTGTGGACTTGGTTGTGGTTATCATTCACCATTGCTTTCCCTTCCTGTCCGATTTCTTCTCACTGGATACAGTTTTCCATGGTGGTACAGTGACGGTCCGAGATCGAGGTTTCAGATCCATCAACCAGAGGTGTCTACCTTGATTCTGGTGCGTGTAGTTTGTGTTTTGTTGTAGTTTTCGACATAGAACAGGATGACAATGACAGAGAGAATCCTCCAGGAACCTGTGTGATAGTTTCCTACTTTATTGGTTATTTGTGGTGTCCTTCCTGATCTTCAGTATTGGCAGCATCTGTTTTTCATCATATATTTTGTTATCTGATCAGGATAGATGGATGTCATTCTGTTGATAGTTCTAATCTTTTGTTGGTGAATCTGTTGGATAGATTTTGTGGTGACGTTGACATGAGAGGTTGGGTTGTCGTTCTGAGTGAAGTAGGATGCGGCATCAGGACAACATCGTCTTCCTCGATCTGGATTCACGTTGGCCTTCTGTGGATGTGTTCTTCCCGGAGGAGTTTTGGGAGTCCATCTCAAGTTGCTAGAGGGTTTGGGAGACCTCCGACTGGATTTTGCTGGCAGTTTCTTGGATTTGGGATGGTGTTGATGGTTGAATCAGTGGCATTCGAGGAGGCCGGTTCTGAGGTTTATTCATGCTTATCTGTGGTTCGTGCTTTCTACTTTCTGGTTCATGGGTCCTTGTCCTTCTCTTGTGTGATTCTGGCTCCTACTGCGATGGCATCCAATTTGAATGATGGAGTTGTTGATTTTGTATGTTTAATGAGTTTTTTGGCTGTTCGTTTTATTTTGATCCATGGTGTTTGAATGTCGTTTGTCTTGAAGACATGTTTGGTTCACCACATTTCCTCAAAGTGTTTGTTGGTTTCTTACTTTTTCCTCAAATGTGTTTGGAAAATAAAAAATTTAATTTTCAGTCAAATTACCTAACAACATTAATTTCTTTTATGATGATTCTTTCCTTAGAATCAAATCATCCAAGAATGATACATGTGCACATAAGGGAAAAAAATCCCTACATGAAATGATGGTTCTAAAGAAGATTCAGGTCCCTCCTTTCAATTTTATTTAAACGTGATTTGTTCACCATATGGAGAGTGATTTCCCTCTCAGGGAAATTTATATTGGCTCTATATAGGGAAATCCAATCCATGAAAATAACTGCATCTAATTAAAATAGTGGGTTTATGATGAGGTTAACCAGGAAGTTTAAACCCCAAATTATGACATGAGAGGAATTATATATGTTGGATTCAATAATTTCCACATTTTCAATTTTCACAAAAATATTGACTTCTATTCATTTTTGTGGTGTTTTGGATTGTTCTACAAAACATTCGATATATAAAATAACGTATAGAGCTATGGATGATAACATTATATTTCACTTTTTTTATTCTTGTTCAAACACATGAAATATAGTCTTAGAGATGAGTATCTTAAAAAGTAAAACAAATAAAGGTGATTCTAATGAAATTATATGGATAACATATAAATTACATTTATCACCTTAACATTTGAATTTCTAGGAATCTATATATGTTATCCATGATTGAACTAATAACATATTTTCTTGAGGTATTTTATTGTTACTTAATAATAGTTCATTCTGTGCTTATAAATTTATGACATCATATCCCCAGAGAGTGTCAAATGAAGACTACAGTAAGGCCCATTGTCCACCACCAGTTCTCATTCAAGTCCAGCTCAAAGTATATTCTTCACATTTTACACCTACATAAATTTGTTCCAGATCCACCACCACTTGTTCATTTCCATACATGGATATATTTTCATGATAAAACACATACTATATACGCACTAAAATTTAGGGATTATATTTATATACATCAACTTATCCAAAAGGCTTTCAATACCGTTTTATAATCATAATAACTAAAATAAATAAACCTATCATCTGGTAACAACAATGACAACCCTACTATATATTTCCTAAATAAACATGATTTATTAAAAAAATCACCTAAAAAACTCAAAACATAGCGTTTTATAGTGTCTTTGTGTCTTAGTAATTTTTTATAAATACCTAGAAGAAGAAGTAAAATCAGTATTGAAAACATGTTTTACATGACCACAACATTGTTTTGTACATAGAATTGGTTGGGATATCCTATGGAAATACGTAAAAAAAGTGTGAGATATAAATCCCAGTGATGGTGTAAACATGGATTAAGATTAATAATAAAATAAATGTTAGTAAATCAGTATATAAATAGATAATAAAAAAACATGAACATAATATAATGATATAACATGATTATCATTAAATTGAAATGTGTAAAGAACATAAAATAATAAATCATTAACATTAATGAATTGGATAAACCCTTATTTAAACATTGTGTAAAAAATTACTATAAATGAATTAGAGAATCCCCTATCTAAAAAAGAAATTCCATGATTGTAAACATTATATAATGCATTGGAGCTCTATTTGGGAGCATACTTCATAATTTATCCAATATAATGATTAAATGTACCCCACATATCATATTACATGGATTCATTCAATGTCATTATTTATTCCCTGATCATGGAATATGGAATTCATATATTTTTGTAACAATTTTATAATTATGTGTGTATAATGTAAAATACCCATGATAGAGTAATGGGTATGGTATTCACTAAAAAAATTATTTTAGCATGGAAAACCACAGTGTAATTTTGAGAGTTAAACGATGTCATATAGAAATTCATAAATTTGGTTAATTGTAGTGAAAGGGGTAACTCAAAATTTATACATTATATATATATTAAATGGATCGTGGAACATAATATCCCAACATGTTAAATATAATTTAGATGCAAAAAATGAAAGAAAACTCTTGAATGGAAATGTGAAGAGAGAATTCCCTTATAGAATTTTGTCATAGTAATGAGTGGGTTAAAAGGATCCTAGGGGGCGATTAATGGGTGTGAAATTATTATCCCATAATGTATAAATTAAATTAATATAAATGTAGTATGTAATTACATAGCCCAAATAAATAAAATGGAAATTTAATGGCATGACATAAAAGTGGTGCTTGAAGAAAAATGAGAGAGAGAGATCCCTTACGTAGATGTGTGATACCAATGGCTTGGTAGAAGATTCATGGGAGATTGGGGGAGCCTGTGTAGGACTTTAGTTAGTATGCATAAGAGGTTAATAGATCTTAAAAGATCATGAGGGAAGAAAAATGTTTGATTGGGTGGGTTTATATAGAAAATGTGGGGGAATTCGTTATTTTTTTAGAAACTACACAATAAAATATTAAAAATCACAAACTATCCCATGGTTACTGCACACGTTTTCTAGAAAATGGTGGTGATATAAATTAATTTTTATGAGAAATGTGTAAAGATATTAAAATATTTACCTTTCTCATGTGGAGGTGAGTGATATTTTCAAGGAAATGATTTTAAAAATTTAAATTTTTTATCTGTCTTGGAGAATTCATTGGGTCTTTGAAAAATAATCATATAAACATAAAATAAAATTATTTTATGGGGGGAAATATATTTATCTGAATATTCATTTTATAATATTTTATTACATCTCTATTAGTTCATTAGGATCTATTAAAACCCATTATATATTTATATGGTATTCAATTTTTAACCAAAAATATGACTGTCTCAAAAAATTATGAAACATTCACCATTGAATAATTTCTATATCATGATTCCATAAAATAATATTCATATTATCTCAATGAATTTCAAAATATGTGAATTTTAACTTTTAAAATAAAAACTTACATTTATTTAAAATTTTCGAGTATTGACATGAATACATTAAAAAGTTAATAAAAATTACATTTGACTTAATAAAAATTATACGTTGATTTATATTTAATAAACATAGTTTTAAAATAATAAATTTATGAAAATATTATTTAATTAAAAAATACATTAATTCAAATAAATAATTTTTTGAATTGAATTTGAATATTAACCAAAAAATTCAATCTGTTCTTTAAAATCATTTCTAATGATACAATAACTGAATGAATGTATATTCATTTTTCTATAAAAAAATAAGGTATTTAATAATAATATAGGATCTCGATAAATATCTCTTTATTCATCCTACATATTCCCTAAGAGTATGGTTTGTAATGAGAGGGTGTTCATGTGGCGGTTCGGTGAACATGGATTGTGCAGCGATCTTGATGACCTATAACTTCCCCTAGAAACAGTTTCCATCATTCTTAACTTGTTGGTCCTCATCATGGGATTAGTATAGAGAAATTCCCCGAAAATCTATCATCCTCAAAATCTCTGCTAAATGGGCTTCATAGGGTCTGATCCAACTGTTTGAGGCTATCAATTTCTTTTTCTATACCAAAAGGATTTTTTAAGACCCAATATTTATACTAGTCTTGTGATCACTATTCCAAAAATATATTATGAATGGTAAGGATACATAATGGCCATTTATATACAATTTGACATAATAAAACAAAAGTATTGAATGTGTTTTTGAAATACTTAATACATTAAAAGAAAGTTAATTTTATTCACAAATTTAAGGGTCATTACAAAATAAAATTAATTACAAAAATTCTTATAGTGACAGCCCACCTTAATGTTGATTGAGAGTTTCACTCCCAATATTATAGAAGTGGATATGGATATGATTTATTACATTATCATAAAGAAATATTTGAATATTTTTTAAACTATATTAATTATATTATCAAATTTTATGTTGGTTTTATATATGAATTTGAATTAACATGAAAATACACATGTTAAAGATTTTATCTCTTCCCCAAATATCATATTTATGTTTACATCTAAATCCTTTAAAAGAATGGATTCATATTCAAAAAAATTTATATAGTATACTATTATTCATGTAATTAATGGATTTTTGTTGGCCTTGACTAATCCATATGGTTTTAAATATATGGATAATTCAGGAGAGAGGGTGGCATATTATATATTCGGGAGAGGACACAAATGGAATATTTGAAAATATAATGTTATTACAATGTTTGTCTCATGAAATATTTTTATAAAAAATGTTATTCTATATCCTTATATATTATATGATAGATAAATCGAAATAAAATGTATTTTTATATTTATTTATCCATTTGGAAAAAAAATTCATATTTTAATCCCTTGGGTAGATGATTTTTTCTGTCATCACAATTCATTATGGTGAAAATTTTTGATGCTGTTATTAGATAATATAAATTAGTATGATTCCTAATTTGGAATCTATTTTTCAATATTCATTTGAATGAATTTTTATAATCATATTTAATGTTTAACCATAGAGGTGATGAATGAGTTGTTTTACAATGTGAATGTTTACATATTTATCGGGTTTTCAATATAAAAAATTGATATGAAAATTATTAAAATGTATTAAATTAATTAAAAATTAATTCCATTAAACGAAATATTAATTAAAACCCATTTTAAAAATTAATTTAACTATGTACTTAATTTAATGGATTTTTTAAATAAAAACATGTCTTCTCTATTTATCGAAAGTTAATCATTTAGAAAAATCCCAAAAAAATCACAAAATAATAATCTTGAAAAAATATTTCAGAAAAATATGTTCATCATTTAAAATTAATTTTATAAAGTTGGTATAAAATAATTATAAATTATGTTTTCAGATAATTCCTAATTTTTCTTTTAGAGAAATATAGCTTTTTAGACAACCATTTGTTCCCTAACAAATTGTTCTGATTTACTATTTTATCAATATATAACTATTGAATTTAATTTATAATTGTGTAAAACATATTATTTTGCTAATTTATTTATTAATATTCATTCCATACATTATAATTGCTATGTTATAATGGTTATATTGAAATAATAATATTTTAATGTAGTATTAATCTTTTTTTAACTAGAATTACATACATCAACATCTATCGAAGGGTTATAATTTGAATGAATATACAGTAAAATATCCAGTAGTTCTATTCTTATTTGTTCTGGGTGTTCTGTTTCATATAGAATATCAGACATGATGTTGGTATTTTAATATCATAGGGAATTACATTCCACCTACCATAAATAAATTGTGGCTCCAAAATTCATTCTTGATCCTGATAATCAGGGTTTTGTTAATTTAGAATACATTTTTTGGAATCCTAAATCACAAAATTGGTAAATAAAACATCTTTTTGAAAAGAGAAAATGTGATGAAAAAAAGTACATCCATTTTTAAATAATTGATCATTTTAAACTTCATTATTCCCCTTACAATCATGAGAAAAATGTCATTTCTCTTTATTCTAGTATAATACATCAATTCTCTACATGAAAAGACAATGATGATTCTTTACACAATTATAACTTGATGGAAAATCCATCATTACATTATATCCTTTATCGAAAATTTTATCTATCATCAACTTATTAACTTTCAATCCATTGAAACCTTATAAAATGGAGATTTGTTACTATATATATATCACATGATACAATGTCACCATTTTAAGGGAAGGTATTTGAGAAAAATTCCCATCAAAGGATTGATTTTAACATATTAATGAAATTATCATTAATTTTCATTGGATTACATACATAGTATATAACATTTTCTACTAGCCTTGTAATGTTTGAATCATATATTGAAATGTTTTAAACTTATTTTTGTATTAAATTAGTTATTATTTCTCTAAATATACATGTATCTCCTGAAGAAAATAAATATCCATGAATTTTTCAATCTAATACATTTATTCCATTTTTATATTTCTTATACATACATAGTGATTCACATCAATGAAAATAATTCATTTTTTTATCCACACTGATGATAAACGTCCATTAAAACCTTCTCCCAATAATTCTATCCAAAATGAAGAAATATCATCTCTAAATAATTTATCCATTAACCATCTATAAATATATTTAGTAGTCCACATAATTATATAGTTCGTGGACTCTTATTGTTTTATAAAATTTCTATTCCAAATAGTGGATCTAAAAGATACTCCACAAATGAATTACAATATCTTATAACTGAGACAATAACCCCAATATGTTTATAATTTACTCAGTTCTAGCTGGATATCTAACTTCTGCATCATTATCATTCATGGAGGGAAATTATTACATGTGGTTTGTGTATTAATATGATTCTCATTACATATACTAGGGTACAATTATAAATAATGGGATACACAGCCTTAAGTCACAAAATTATCCAACATAATGTATAATACCAAATCAAGAGAAGAACACTACCTAAATTGAAAACTCCTTCCCTTAAACATATCATTGTCCACAACATGGATTCCTTGAAATACATTAAATCTCATAAACATATGTTAGAATTATTCATAGTGTTTTGTAATGTAAATATGAATTATAATAATTATTTCCCCAATGATTGTGAAACTAGGGGAACATTAAGGCCTCTTTTCATTCATTATTTGATGATCATGTCTTGCATGATATGTCATTTTGTTTGTTATTACCCCGAGGAATAACATGGCGAGAATAATAATAATTTTTTTTATCTAGATAGGTATGTATTACTAGGAAATCCACATAATTAATTCCTTACAAAAATGTTGTTTGTTTTTGTAAAAATATCATTAATGTATGTCATAGTATTATATTCCCTAATTTATTATTAATTATATCAGGTTCCCATGATTTTTACTAAACATTATATGATACCAACAATAAATACCCTAACCATATTATCCTAGAGTCATTGTTCATATTATTAAATTAAAACAAGATACGAGGTACCACATTCCAAAGGATCAATTGTTTTTGTGGTCTCTTTAACCAAGATACATATATTAATTTCACAAAAATTTGATAACATCATCTTAAAAAAGTGTTTTCATTGAGAATTTATTTTTTCATCATAGTTTATCATACCATATAAATCAAATATTACATCCTGGTATCCTATGTAAAATAAAACATAAGAAATGGGTTCTCTCAGAAGATTATTAAGGGTAGTGGTATAATTTATGATATTAGGAATAAATAAGAATATTAAATACATTACAGTAAATAACTGATGCACATTCCATTTAATCAATAAAATGAGCATAATATGGATGAAATAAATGATGGTAAAGTAAATCCATTTCAACAATCACATTCCCTTAAATCTTCAACATGCAGATTATAACTAGTTAAATAATCACATATACACTAATACCAATCATAATAATGAAGGAATGCGTAATTGTAGACATATTTAACATGTTGTAAAGTACTTTAACAAGAATGTCTAAATATATTGGTAAAACACCATCTATTTGGAAAAATGATTTGTTACATTATACATATCGATGAATTAAGGGGATATATAAAACCACATCCCACTAATCGAATAATATTTCATATTTATTCTATGTGTTAACTTGATAACATATAATCATGATAAACATTCATATTGAAAAAGTAAAATTCAAAATTTTATTATTTTCCCTAATCAAATAATCATAATAATAAAAAATAAATAATAATATGAAAAACAACAATAAAATAATACATGATTAGTTAAAATATTCATACAAAATCAAAAGGAATAATGTGTACTATATTAAAAAAAAATATTTCCCCACTGGATCATAAGTATAATAAAGGATTCACATTGTTTCTGAATATTAATTTCTTCAAAATATTTATTAGAACATTCTTAATGAAAATAAATTTTCCATTTTCAAAATCCAATTTAAAATCAATCACGAAAATTAATGAAATTACATTTCATTGAAATAAAAATTTTAAAACATTTAAAACAATATTATATATCTTATGTTTACATGGTGGTTTAAATTTTTTAACATGTTGTACATTTTAAAACTGAGATTCTATTTATGTTTCTAGTAAATGGAATATTAAACTTTTTTAAAATTTATATGAATATATCATTCAATTTTTTTTTAGATTAATTGAAAATTTACTAATAATTTCCTTAATACATCATTTGAAAATTTTTAAAAAATATCATAACATGTTTAGATAACATAGATTTCAAGGAAAAATAATTTTTGACTGGAGAGACAAATAAAATTAGCATTTCATAAAAAAATAATCAACAATTTTATGTAAAAATGTGTCTAATATCATTACTATTACAAAGTAAATTTCATAAATATTCATTGGAGGATAAAATATATTTACATTCAGATATAATTAAAATATAAATCCCCTATCTGAGACGTAGAATACGATCCCAAATAATGTTTATATAAATAAATAATCACTTTAATATTTTGTAACAACTCCATCATAAGACTCAAATAAATTATGATAAAATGAAACATTAAATTCTATAATGATAAATATATTCATGATATAACTTATTAATGTTTATGAATATACACCCCAAAATTGAATAATTGTTGAATGAATTTTATGTCTCGGTGATATTAAATTGAGAGGCGAAAAACATTCCTTATTTTTTTACTACCATGATATGTGTGAATACCTCATGTATAATAATTATATGATTATAATTAATCTATTTCATAAAAAAAACAACTCATGAAAAACATAATTTACCTGTTATCTTTTATCGAATGTTTAATATATTTTTTCTTTTAAATACATTTTTCTACATGATAATTGCTTTATTTCTCAATTATATTTTATTTCAGAAATTTCATTACTTTTAAATTGATCACAGTTTCATTATCCATATATTTTTAAATTTCAAAAAGAAAATAATATATATTCTTAAATAGATTTATTTATTCATAATAAATTAATGATATAAATTTATAAAGGATTAAAATATAATTTTATACAGTAGGTTGTATGTATGAATAATCGTTTCTTCCATTCATCATAGTAGATGGAATTAATGTAATAAAAATGAAAATTAATATCAATTGAATAATTATTAATTAATATATAACATATATATCAATAAAATAAATCTTTTTAAATACCATATAAATATTAAATAAAAAACATTTCACATCACTATATGGAGGCATTATGTGATAAGTATGCACAAGTGATGTTATTATTTTCCAATAGAGATGAAAAAAAGATGCACAATGTGGTTTTATATTTATAGAAGTATTTATAGATCATTAATATCACATATATTAATTAAATTTATGATTAAAACTTATCATGTAAAGTGTAATTAAATGTCAAATGACATCTCTTTGTAAGGTGGTAGTCCAATATACACACAATCAACATTATCAATTCCACCGCATAATTATATGAAAGAAGGTATATTTAATATCATAATTAAATAAGTATATTAATTTCCTGAATATATATATATATATGTATATTTATGATCCATTATTATATCCTTCCTTTAAATGTGGAGGTTGAAAACAAATTATATTGGTTCATGAGGTATTATTATTGCAACACAAGATTGACGCTTTTATTTCACCTTTGATGGATGTGGAGATGGGTCATGTATATTAAATTAACATAATTCAATTTTAGTATAAAACATATAATGGAGTTATTGAATTTTCATGTTATAATTTGTTTTTATGGGTTATGAAGAAGAAATAAATGACACATGTTTATGTATTTTATCTCATTTGGAGAGACTCTTTAGGTTTATATCAAAATACCCCTTTTTAAGGATTCCAATAAAAAGTGACTCTTCAAGCATTTATAGATAGGTATAATTACATAATTTTAATGTTATTGGTAGTTCCAAATGATTATGAATATTTTATTAAGATTGTAAAGTTGGTGGCATGTTACAATTATAGGAGGGAAAACACGTTGAATTTTTGGAATTATAAATCGATACCCATATATTTCCCATAAAAATACTCAACATAAGGAAATTATATAAAACTGGATATGATAGTGCCATTTTATGGCAATAAAATTGGTCATTGAAATTGTTTAGGTTATTTTAACCCTTATCTTCATAGTTTGACCCCTGGAAAACCTATTTTTAACTTAATTGTGGTAACTAAATTTTACAGTTTTCAGTATTCAACAATGTCGAAAATTATTTTTACCTTATTGTATAACATAAAATTTTATGATTAAATATATAGAAACTATTCTTCTTAATTCAATTCACATAAGTAGTAGAATTCATTTTAATATTAAACCATATACATGATGTAAGAGTGGTTTTCTAAAGAGAAAATTCTCAAAAGTATATAATGTTTTAATATAATAATTCAACATGAAATTACTTATGAAGAACTATATTTGTCAAATACTAAAATAATATTATTAATTTAATATCAATATCAACTTTAAAAGTTATATAACTTTTTAAATAACTTAAATGAGAAGGAAGTTTTTTTGTAAAAATTTGTATTTTTAACTATTCAACAAATTATTATTTTTTAAGAATAATAAAAAATATTAAACAAAACATAACTTTATCACATAATTATTAAAAATGAATTATATTTTTTCATATAGTCATTCTAAAATATTTGAATATTATTTTAAAATTATGTGTGAAAAGCACTATTAATTCACAACATTTTAAAATACAGGTTTTTGAAAATATTTTCTTCTCCTTCATATTATTATCATTTAATTTATAATAAATATGAAAATATTGAATATATTATATAAAATTTTAAAATATTTAACTATTAAAATTTTTTAACTATTCATAGGCTACATATATATGGCTCAGTTATAATGGTCATGTATAAATAATTTTTTTTAAAATATTATCACATTCTTTTTAAACGTGGTTTTGCATTAATCACAAGCTATCAGATGGATTGAATTTATATAAATGTATCATAGATTCTCAAGTTGTTATATTCTGTAATAATGTCTGTGATTTGTTTCATAAAATATATTAACGTGATGTTCCTATTTTAAAATAATGATGTTTTATAGTTCATATGAGGGGACTTTCAAATAATTCTTAATAACATAGAAAATAAATGTGGGGGGATTAAATTGGGAAATGTTTATTTGTGATTTTTAATTAATCCTATGAAAAAATGTCATATTTATCAATTCCATATCTTTTATTTATTCAAAATTTTCATCAAAAAACATCAAAATATTATAATATGGAGTTGGATAGATATGTAGATGGGTAAACTGAATTCAATTAACAAAATTACTAATCATGTAGTTAAGAAACTATCTCATTTATTATAAAATCACAAAAATTTAATCCGAATAAGTCATACCATTGAATGTAATTTCGATATCATATTATATAATAATAGAGTACTGTTGAAAAATAGTTTCAATGAAATGTTGATATCCTGGTAGTTATCCCATATATAAGGGAATCCTTGGAGAATTCTTCAAAACAATGTCTATATATTAATAGTGTAGAAGAAACAATGATTCTATATTTATGATTGTTCAAGTGATTTATAAAGATATAGTATATCTTGATAATTTCTTTCATCATCAGTATAATGATTATATATTCACTTTATTATCTCATTCAAGTATCTTATTGATGAGAAATTGATTGAATGAGAGAAATAGGAAATGGATAAATCACATAATAAATAGATAATGGATGGTTACAAAATAAAAATCTTGTATACATTCCATTAATATTATGATAATGATTCTGTTAAAAAATATTCCCCATTAAAATGGATCATACTAAATTCATGTCAATTTATTATGGCCTCCAATGACTCTTTTTTCAAATATTCTACAAGGAATGAGACAAGATAGTATATAAGTATTTCCCTCAAAATTATATAATATTAAAGGGTATATTAGAAGTAAATATAGTAATATAATTTTAAATAATAACATATGATGAAGATATAAAAGATTCTATCTAAAATATTAACCTCGATAGTGCTTCAAGGCCTAATGGTTTTCCAAACAACTTCATAGAAGCTTCAGATATAGTATGAAATGAATTAATCAATATTTTATATTACTAAATTATAATTATTAAAATGTTTTTATATAAAAAATATCATTCAACATGGATAATAAATTTATAATTATACCATTGTCAAACTGATTTATTATCCTTTGTTTATGCTATTATTAAATAATTAAATGGATATAAATCTTGTTTCATTTCCATGTATAACTATACGATGAATATTTTAAAAAAAATTTGATGAAATATCTATTACTTTAATTATGATATTGGTTGTTCTAAAATTATATATCCTTGTAATTAATTTTTGTGAAGATGGATGTCTCTTTAGATAATAAGGGGTGGAATAGGGCATGGACCCAGTTTTGTAATAGAATCTATCCATAATGATTGTCTTCGGACAAAAACTTGACTATAAATGTGATGGAATTTGGAGTTAACCCAATACACTCTGATAGTATCTATAGTGATCCTTAACTAAATAAATTAGTTTACATTAATTAATGTATGATACAGAACATTGGTTTTATGCTAATTTTTTTCTCCAATGGATCATGTTCTATGATTATATTATGATAAATTTAATCTAATCATCGATGATTTATGTAATTTTTATTGATTATGATCTATGATGAGGAGGATTCATTTTCAAAATTTCATTCTCATGTTCTAATATCCTTATGTTCATTTTATGTTTATTATATCATTAACAGATATCATGTTTATGATTATTAAGAATTAGAGATCACTCTATATTATGTTTTCCTTCCCATGTTTATGAAGTGTGTTTTTATGTATGATATGTCTATGAATAGTTCTTGTTATGTTTAACATATTAATATATATTGTACATATCATGAAAGAAATATGTTTATATATACCTGATTCCAAATAAATAAGACCTATATGATCCTGGTGTGGATTATAATGTTATGTATTGAATAATTATCTAATTTGATGTGGTACTTACGTAAATATATTATGGTTAAAAATAATTGGTATCAAATATTGGATTCGTTTCATTTGAAAACTACTACAAGAAAATACTACTAACAACACATAGTATGATTCAATAAATAATACAATTTCATATATTATTTTAAATAAAGAATTTGGTTTTCAATGAAAATTATCCATGATTTGATATTACATGTGGATGTGATATTAGAATATATAAATATATGCTTAATAACCAAGAAAATGTACTATTGAGAAATTATTATCTATCATTTAATGTAAAAACTAGTGTTATTTTTATACAAAAATTATCTGAAAATCCTGGGGGGTTCTCATGTGAGAACTTATATTTTTATTATGCAATATTAAGAATAATTTTAATTTATAATTACCATGAATAACCTAGTTTAATCCAATGGTTTACTATATTGATGGTTGATTTTTTATTATAAAATCATATTAAAAATTTTCATGCTTATTAGGGTTCCCACTATGATAATTGTTTTTCCAATTTTAATTTTTTTGTTTTCATTGGATGGAATCCATGGGAGCCATGATAAGGTTGAATTTGAAATAAATTGATATGATTAACATAATCAAAAATTAATATTATGGGAGTTGGAATTTAAATTATAATTTCACTTCAAATACAACATTATGAATACTTGAATAATTCTGAGATTCTAAATGATAATAGTTTTGAACAATTGCCTATTAGTTACATAAAATGGAAACATCCACTATCTCTTTATTAGTCCATTGATCTTCTAGTTTCTATTTAATATATTATTATAAATGAAAAATATTTTATATTTTCGATTGTTAGGAAAATGATAATTCTAATTTTAGATTACTATCATTTGGAATGAAAAAAGAAAAATGATGGTTGTTTTTCATGAAAACATGGATAAGGGAAAAAATTGAATCCATAGATTTGGATGTTTTTAGGGACATACTTTTCAATTAATATATTTTTCATATTCATCATATGAAAATTTAGAGGGAATTAACTGATATTAAATAGTAGGATGAAAGAGAAGTTATCAACAACGAGGTACATTTTATTAGAATTATGATTTATTCTTATGATATTATCCTAAAACCATAATATATTGTTTTCTTATCATTCAGTTCCTAAAAACCATATCATTTTACGTCCTAATCAATAGTGATATTTAGTAGCTATGAAGAAATCATTCAATATTCAATTAACTTGGAGATTGACATTGGAGTAACCTATCAATCTAATGATTTTAATATTAAAACAATGATTGTATAAAAAATTATAAAAACACATTGGTAAAAAGTATAATCATACCATTATGGATGATGTGTTGTAGAAAACTATAAGAAATTTTTGTTATGGTTATTACTAAAATTATTATGAATTAATGAAAATGTCTTCCAAAAATTGAATTTTGAAGTGATGGGAAGAAAAATATTATTATAGATGGTACAAATTAAAAACAAATTACACAACCCACACACCAATGATTCAATTTCTATGTTTAGGGGAATAATGTTATCCTTTTTCCATTATATGATGATTTTTTTGTAAAAATTATAAAGGTTACGATGATATTATGCAATGTATATAATTCTTATCTAATTGATGTTCTTGTGAATTTTCCCTATTAAAATATCATAATTATTTACACTGGTTTGTTTGGATTTTATAATTATAATGGATTTTATTTTTTTACATAAATCCAACATAGATTTATATGGAAGGGACATCATGTTTTACATTTGAAACAATCTAACGATAAACTATCTATGTGACGAAAAACTAAACATCCAAGGGAAATATAATCTATTATAAGTGTGTGGGTTACAATAAAAAATTTTATTTCATCTTAAATGGTTGGGGATATTCTAAACATTGATGTATGCATATTATGTACATGTTTTTTAAAGTAGTTCGGTTTGAGTTTAATAGGGTTCCACTAAAAGTGTTTTAATAAAAACAATACCTAGTCTAAAACCTATTTCTGATACTCTATTTAAAATTTCCCTTATTATGTTTCATGAATTAAATAAGAGACTCAATTTTAATCATTACAAGGGATTTATTTGACCATGTAAATAACCATGGGGTTCACCTAATCTTTTTTTTAGGAATAATGATAGACATTAGTGACCCTTCATTCATTATCATGAACATAACAAGATGAGTTTCAATAACAATAACAATATTACTAGTAAGGGTGGAATGTATTATCATCTTTTAAGATATCAATACCATTTAATGATATACCTTAATAACAGAAGTAATTAATTTAGGGTAAAGAATAAGGATAAACATATGATATCATTCATTTAACATTATAGACTCTATGAATTTTTAGTTATCCCATTTCATCTGTAAAAATCTTTTCTATCATGACTTATTTAAATAAAAGATTTTTTATAGTTAACCTTGATGTATTTTGGGTATTATTTATATTCTGTATTTTTTGAATTGTAAGATAAATTAATGGCATGATGATCTATATGTTATCTCACTGAAGACAATATAAAAGGTTATGTTTTATGATAATTTTTTAAAAAAATTAAAATTTTCAACAAATTTAATCAGTTTTTTTCATAAAATTTAATGTAAGGGTATATCTAAGAATTTATCAATGATAAAATCTTCTAATATTTTCCATCAATAACCATAATTACTAAGTCCCATAGTTTTCTAAATTTTTCTAGATATTATTGAATAATTTTGGTTAATTTATCATAGAAATACAATACAAACACCATGTTATCATAGAAGGCATACATGCTTCCTTGGATAGATGAATATTGTGAAAAATTAATGGAACTAAAGAGATGGTATGTCAACAAACATATGATTACAATACCCTATAATGGGTAAGGGATTTTGATATTTAATGATTGAACAAATAAGACAAAATAATTCTATATCATGATGAATGATATTTTGATTTCCTATGCCTCATAAAAATGTTTGGTTGATATGAAAATTTACCCATCTTTATATTTGGATATTGTTTTTGTTAATTTTTAATTAGATATATAGATGAATTTTCTTTATGGAAGGAGGTGATAAATATATAAAGATCATATTTTTTTAAATATATATTATCTCAAAAAGAGATTAATTTCTAGAAATGAATATGGATGGTTTTGATCCATTATTACATCTTCATAGTATATTGTTACCCTCAGAATGTGAACTATGGAACAGATTACTTTATTCAAATAGATTATGATTGATTTTCTATATTTAGGTTCATGAAGAAACCAATATTCATGGATTTAAAAATGATAGATATTGAAATCAGGATGTATGGGGAAAATATTTTCCCAATTAAAATATTGTTAAACCATCTACCAATGTAAAATTAAAGGGGTGAAACATTATTATGTAGAGGAAAAAAGATGTTTTGAAAAGATCCTAACATTAACATTAATTCTGATGAAGTTGTAAGCCTCATAAATCATTTTTATGCCTCATCAATATCAAACTTTAGGAACAAAATATTAGATTAAGGTCATTATTCATTGTTATCTATTTAATTTATAATTGTAATCATTTATATATATATAAAATAGTATTTATGATAGGAAAACATGAATATAGATATTTCATAGTTTATATCTCTCTTCATGGTATGTCAACATGATAGGGATGAGTGATAAATGTCTAATAATATGTTAAAATATTATCCCATAATGAAATTGAAATGGGAAAACATTATAATGGAATTTTTTGTCAGACTCCCCAAAATATATAAGGTTCAATGTGGTATTTGGGTTGTAGTTGAACACCATATAAAGAATATACAATTTATCTTTATTAATAGAATTGGGATCCTTATTTTATTTCCAAATATAAAGTTATAAATATGTAATGTTTCACAGAGTAACACATTATATTATTTCTGATCCGGATCTATTTCAAACCGTAATGTTCATAAGAGGTATTTAGCATGATCATGATTTGGAGATATTTTTAGTAATACCTATAATCATCAGATAGATGGTCAGTTTGAGAGATCCATTCTATCTCATGTGAATGTCAAGTCGTCTTGTTATATCAAATTCAACGGTGGTTGATATCAACTCATACCACCATATGATTATTAATTCAACAATTAAATTCATATGATCATTCAATGGTATCCATATAAATCCCTATATGGATGGAAATGTAGAATTTCAATGTGATGGGTTGAATTTGTAGAAATAAATATATTGTTACATTCTATAGATAAATAAGTGTTGGATAAATACAAAGCTATTAAATGACACAATAAGAAAACATTGACATGATTGGTAATGTATGTTGACAATCGTTAGTGAAATTAAGAATTTGATGTTGGTGAGAATGTATTATTGTAAATTTATCAATTAAAAAAGATTATGTGATTTGGAAAGAAGGGAATTATTGGTTTTAGATAAAATGGTCCATAATATATTCTTTATTAAATAAATAATATAGCATATCACATACAAATTCCACTAATCCGTACTCAAGGGAATAATTTGTTATATTAATCTCTGCTAAGGAATTAGTTACCTAATCCTTTAGATGTATTGAAATCCATGGTTATACTGTAAGAGAACGTTCATTCTCATGAAGAACAAATATTAGAAATATTATATTATAGTAATAATGATTCACTGAACAAGACTACACTCAGGTTTTATGTTCATCAGATGAATCAAAAATACAATTAAGCTATATGAGAACCAAAATATGTGATGAGAGGGATGTATCATCATTTTTTGAATTAGAGTGATGAAATTATAATGGAAATTTTTGATTTAATTGGGGTATACTCTCTCTCCATTCCATTTTCTGATATATTTTTATATATTTAATTTAATTGATAAGTTATTTTACACACATCCCTGATTCTAAATATACCATAATATACTATTTTATTATTTTGTAGACCTTAAAATAAAAATATAAATATGAATAAAAAATTATTAAAATATTTATATAGGGTTTTAGATAATGCTGATATACTGATAGATAAGTACTCTATTTATAGTAAATTATTTATATCATTTGGAAAATATATTTGTACTAAAAATATTTTTGTTTCTTTTTGTGAAAGTATTATATAATTGAATTTATCCAATTTATGGAATTATACTTCAAATTAATTTGAATTCAATTTTGATAACATAATTACAATTTTTTCGTTGAGTGTATTTTTTATAATTTTCATACATGCTTAATTTTATGATTAATAATAAAAAATGTTGTTTTTTAGTGAAAAATATCATTTTTTGTAATTAATATTACAAAGTACCATTTTCTTTTATATTTTATTTACATGAAAAAATTTATATATAGATTTAATAATAAAATTATAGTCGTTGGATTTTTTTTATTAAAAATATATACTATTCAGAAGAAGATATATTTTTTCATGTTAACTTATTTTTATCACATTTTCTAGTTTATTATAGAATTATATTCTAATACATTTGGTGAATGAATCAAAAAAATGGATAAAATATTTCTAATCCATATTTTATAATTTGGTAATTACTCTACTTTCATACTTTTTTATTATGTATAGTAAAATCTCTAAAGGTTTTTCATAGTGGTTAATGGTTAAACATGTTTACCATTTGTTAAGCATGTTTACCATGGGTTAAACCAAATGACAATGTATTGATTTCTATATAACCATGTATAAATCATATTTAACTGGAATTGTTTTACCCAATAGTATCCCACTTTGAAATTTTATCCATTTAGTTGTATTTTTATCTAGAATTTATTTATTATACATCAATATTTATAAATTTCCACGTTTCCCCCCTCTACCACATATAAAACAACCCCCACCCAACATTCTATTCCTATAACAAATAATGTATATTATAATGGAAAACCATACTAAATTACATTCTATAATTCAATGGAAGTTATTTTTATGATCTTTTATTGTTAAACATCCCCTCGAATTCTCTTCAAGGAATGATCTAATTGACTCTTATTGATGAAGTGGTAATCATCCTAACAGATTTTAATCAATTTATTTCTAATTTTACATCATATAAATATATGTAATTCATCATAAAATTATAAATTATTTATCCTGAATATATTAAAATGTTAATATGATAATGTGACCAGTAATATACATCTTTTATCCCACCAAATAGGGTGTTAAATTATCGCTCATGAATACTTGTAGATTACCACCTCTAGTAAAAATAAAATTAATTTTCCATTATCATCATTAATGGATTGATTTTATTACAGGTTTAATGTTACTATAATATATTAATGTTAAAATTAATATTTTAAAACTCTAATATCATATATAAATACATGTTATACAATCCATTATAATACAATAACAACACTCATTTGTATGTGTGGTTTATCTCCTACACGAAGCATTTTGATTCATTTCTCATTTTTATTTTAATAGACATTAAATGATATAGATTTAAAGAATTTATATATATATGATATATATAATATAATCCTTAATTTTTATTGGTGAGTTAATATTTAAATTTAATTCATTCTATTTTTTAAAAAAGGAATAACTACATTAATTCTTACATATGACATACCATCTCCAAAAATACCATAATGAATTTCATATCTCCTAATTATGGAATAATATATAAATAAATATATAATATTATATTTATATCATTAATAAAATTCATCATATGATGGAATTGTTATCAATGTATAATGATATGAACTAAGAAACCAAAATTCTTATTGAATAAAAGCAAATTAATACTCCAGAGCTATGATATTAATAATGAATTATTAATAATTAGGAGTAGAATTGTTATAAATTAATGATATATGAAATTAAAATTATGTTAATGATTTATTTATTTATTTATATTAAATTTATTATATAGTATTTTAGATCACATTCAAAAAAAAACTCAAACTTTTTCTAAGGGTTTTATGTTACAAATCATTGTTTTTTGGGATTTCTAATGAATATGTTTATCAAGATGATAATTTCTTGAACTAACAATGAATATACCTAGAACATTTATACTACTATTTTTATATATGTATATTACCTATTTTACATTAATTTTTTTCCTTTAATTTAGTTTGGATACCAAAGGATTAATTTTAATGAAAACCAAATTTTTATCTAAATTCATTAAAAAATGTTTTCTCAAAAATATACTATTTTTCTAAAAATATATTAAATAATGTTTAAATATTATAATATAATTTTTAAATTTATTTTATAAACAAGATTTATTTTATTGTAAATAGTATTTAATTAATCTTTCATAATTTTTAGAATATGGTATGTTTCTCTTTTTACTAAAAATTCACCTAAAACAATTGCTTTTATGTACCCGGCATGAATGAAATTCCAGGAACTTAAGATTTCACAATGAATTGAATATTACAATACATGATGCTGCATATTTTTCCAAAGGAAATAGATTCAAAAATATTTTGGAAATTAATAGATTTTATTTAAATGAATTGAAATGAAAATTGAATTTTTTCTCCCAAAAAATTACAAAAAACTTTTAAATTAATTCTTCATCTTAGAAAATTTCGTTTAATGTCACATTGATTTATTGATGATATGACATAATTATACTTTGGAAAATAGTTATTTTGATAGATTATGGTTAAAATTATTTATGTTTGATTATATGAAATAGTCTTCATTTCTATGTGTAAATTAATTTATGCATAATCGTTTATAAACTCTGTTTATTTATCACAATTTATTATATGATGAAATGATGAAATTTTTAAGAAATCCATTTTTATTCAATGGTTTATGGTATAATGAATTATATTATTATCTAGTGAGACACATATATATTATTTTCATTATGTGATTGGTTTCACTTTAGTTTTATATCTCTCTAATGTGTTAAGTAAAAATAGGTATCCCATGAGATAACAATAAATAGAATTGGGAGTGAGCACAATTTAGTAAGAGAATCTACCCACTGTGATTGTTTTGTGTGTGACTCATGAATTAGAATATAATGTAATTTCTAGTGAACCCATTCCACTATTATAGTCATAAAATTGAGAATTGACTATGTAAATTATTTAATTTTCTTATGTTTCTTCCAAAAACTAATGATTTATTCCATTATTATATATATATGGAGCATGAATGTTGATTCATTTATTATTAGTGTCTTATGAACTACAATGTTTAATTATATTGCCCAATATTTTTATCTATTATCTAAAGGGGAGGTTTTTGCAAGTTATGATCATGTTATGTTTATGTGATTATTAATATCTACATTGGTTACACATAATGACGATCTCTGCACTTCCATTATTATTTTTTCCCATGTAATAGATAAAGGATATAATTATGATAAATCTAAGTTGTATTCTAGTTACGAATAAATTTTTGTGATATGATGTATATATCATAACTATAATTTTATATTTAATCCATGCTTCTAATGAGACTTGAAATATATAATTTTAGAATAGATCAAAATTTCATGTATTTAAAATTTATCTAAGAAGATGTGTGAATATTTTATAAAAAGTCTTGTTCATTATAGTGGGAATTAGATAAAGGATTTGTTATTTTTTTAAACAAGGATTTGGATTCAATACTGAGAACCCTAAGGATCATATAAATATTAAAAAATTATTCCAAATTATGGTAAATAATAGTATCTTTTTTCTAAGAAACAAATCCCTATCTTGAAACAACATGTATACATGGTCTTGATATATATTCTACTTGGGGTAATAACTCATAAAATATTTTTTATGGTATATCTGAAATATCATTTGGGTGCATTGTGATTATTCCCTTACCATGAACCATGTTAAAAAATACTAGTGGATATACTAGTGAAAACACACATTCTCCTTATGAACCATTATGATGTATTTGAATAGATGATGAACATGAATGAACTAGATTAATTATACGGTTTTAGATATCAGAAATAAAATGCCATGATTTTGATTTCCAACAAATGAATCTTCATTATTCGCTGGTTTCCCACTAGGATTATTATTGACCCCATTTATATATTTGGATACATGAAATGATTGTAATAAAAAGGAACTTTGTTAATGTTGAATATGATAGGAAATGAAAATATCTCCCTCTACATTAACAAAATTGTATGGGATATTGAATGATGAAATGAATTTTTATGCTCATATATCATTCACAAACAATTAATCAGGATATAAATTTTAACAACCATAACCCCAGTATCCCATATCTAATTAATCATTTACTATATTGGCATATGGTAAATATAATAAAATCCCCACTGATATTTTTCATGTATTCTTGGTAAACATACTTCATACATGAAACTCATATTTCATTAGAATATAGAAATTACAACATAATTCTTATATTATAACAACAATATTACATCCATTATATCCTTATATATCTGCCATAGTAAACGTAATAGAATCGTTGGTGGAGGATTAAAAATAAGTGGGATATTAAATTCACATTATGTGTTATGTAAGTTTGTGAAAGTTGTTAGTTAATGAAGCATCATCAGTAAGAAATGAAATATATGAAATAGAAATATCAAAAAACAAATTCTTTTAAAATATGTGACTTATAGAATGGTTTTAAATATAAACATTTGAAAACACATTCATTTTAATCATTATACTAACTATTATAACTAGATAAGACATAATCAATATAGAAGAGTGAATAACTAAATACACATTCCATTAATTGAAAAATGATAATGAAATTCCTACAGAGATAATATTATTTTGAAAACATTTTGGATTATAATATCTTAACTCTAAAGTAATGACATTGTCAAATATCATATATCATTTCACCTCAAATCTTGATACCATTACTGTCAAGACCATTCACAAGATAGTTTAGAATATAGTGGGTGAAAACCCATTTAACTGTCTTGAAAAATGATTAGTTCCATGAGACTAGTGATACATCAAGTGTTATCTATAAATAGTCCCCAATCCTGGCCATTCATTTCCATTGCATTCATCATATATAGAGTTATTAATATAATTACTGAACAATTTGACATTTCATTAAAAACATATATTTACTAAAGAGTTTGAATTTATAATTATTTCTCAAGATGAACAAACAAATTACTATGTAAACACCATCTATTATTATGGTATATGTTCATAGTAATAAGAATATAAATTATAAATAAAATTGACATTTAAGGGAAGCATATTGTGTAATTATCACAATAAAATGAATATTTAATAGTGATGTCAATGAATACAAAATGAAATAATCCAGTGGATGTCTATACTATCTTGGTTCCAAAAAATCAAAAACCATATGTGTTATGAATACGAAAAATATTAACATATACTCATTAGAGTATGAATACTGTTTTCTTGGGATTATGAATTGAAATACTGAAACAAATTCTTTTAAAAAAGTATTAAGGAAAATATGTTTTTCATTTTGAAAATCACTTTGAAAATAATATACACTTTGATAAAAAGTTTGGATATAAAAACATTTTAGCGAAAAATATCCATAAAATTATGAAAAGGATGATTCAAATAATTCATGGACCGAAGGTTTTTAATTTAGTAAATACAGTAAATATGAAAACTGAAATAACTATTTCACTAAAAAAAATTGATGAATGTTCCATGTTCTGAAAATGAAAATAAGATTACATTCAATTTTATTGAAAAATACAGACATAAATTGTTTTGATATTGACATATGATTCATTTGAAAAAAAATCGTGAAAATGGTTGAAAATTTATTTATTAATTAATTTTCAAAAAGATAAAATATGTTTTTTTAATTATAAACTATGATTTTGGATGAAAACCATTTTCCCATAGATGAGATAAATAATGTTTGATTTTATTAAAAAAATTAATCAATTAAATTATGTACCAAAATTATAAATTTGTTAACATTAAATTAAAATAAAATTAATTACCCGAGGATAAGAAAAAAATTGGTTTTATTAAATAATGATAAAATAATTCCATTCAATTGGAATTCAAGAATAAAAAATCTCATTTAAAATGGGTTTGTTAAATATACCATTTCAAAAATCAAAATATAAATGATGGAATAATTCAATGAGTCAATTATGCTTATTAAAGGAAAATATACATAAAAAACTGGAACTATAACCTGTTATAATCAAACATAATTATACATAATATATTATAATATCGATTCTGGTGAAGATGTAATATAACCCAATGAAATGAAATTGAGTTACAAAATTATTTACCAATTGTTAACCCTTATGTAAAATCAATGTGTAATAAATTATTAAAATTGAACCATAAAATTACATGAAGACTTTTATATTAATGAAATTTCAATTAAATAAGTAATTATATAAAAAATTTAGAAGAAAATATTTTCAAAGAACTACAATATTTCATGATGCAATGAAATTGAGATGAAATCCCATATGTTACACTTTCTTTTGATTGAGTGTCATTTAAATTTCTATACAGTGGTTTGAAAAATTATATGAAAATAATCTAGGAGCATATTAATATTTTTATTATTATATATTGCACTTTAATAACATATTATTACATAATCATAAATAATCATTAATAATTTTAGTTTTTTTGGGTGTTTCTATTCGTGTTTTGTAATGAATATTTTATTATAAACGATTTTGTTCATTAACATATTATAAATTTATATCACATAATAGATAATAATATTAAAATAATTATCAAATTTTTAGAAAAAATTATTTTTTAAAAAATTATTTTTCTAGAGTGGTGAAAAATGAAGTTTGTTATTATCATGGAGACATTAGGGAATATGTACGCATGAGTATCACTATGATTATTCAGTGATCATTATGGAAAATAGGTAAGTACTATTTCAACATCATATAATAATTATAATGAAATTAATTAAAAAACAACACTTATACATATATCATCCCTTTCATTTGATAAGGATAGTAGTCACTTTCCACTGTGAAGGTACTATTTTACACAAAAACATACAATGTTTTCATCAATAACCGAGTGAAAAATAAACAAATAAAATGATATATATTAAAATTGTAGAGTGATAAATTTGTAATTAATACAAATATTATTTTACTTATTTCACATAAAAGTAATATATTTATATTTGTAATCTTCCATGTGAAAGGTTAGTAAAAGACGAATCACATTACTTCATGATGTAGTATTCCAACAAAAACATGATTGGTGTTATCATATATATAATTTAATGGGTATTAAATATAAATATATATATGATATATTTACTTAATTGGTATAAATATTTTATAAATAAAATTTATATTGTTTAAATCCATCATCATATGGATACATGAGATTTCAAAATAGAAAAATGAACAACAATGGTTCATAAGGCGGTTGGCCACCATAAAAAAGAATACTAACTTCATAACCCATTTGAAGAATGTTTATATGGTTATAGGTTATAAAATTACTATAAAAACATCTAATTATATGGAATATAATTATTATAATATATGAACATGGTTTAATTAAAATTAGAGAATGTTGAGAAATGAGTGAAATAAAGAGGCTCGTTGATAAACATTTCCTCTTTTTTCGGAATCCTCCATTGGTTTGCAATAAAACCACCAAATAATAACATTTTACCATAACTAAGGATTCAATAATGCTTTTAATGAATTTGGTATGTGATTTTGGTATTTATTTTCTAAAATAATGGGGATTTACATAGCAGAGAAGATACTAGATGGGCGACCTTTTATAATTGTGAGAGTGGAATCCCCTAGAATTTTTAATAATATTTGAGTGCTCCCACATATTTAATATGTAACAATAGTATATGATAGAATTTTATTGATCCATACAGGTTTAATGGTATAAATAATTATATTATGAATTTTTTAGCGAAGTTTATAGGTCATTTTTACACATATCTTTTTAGTATCCTCGGTAAACATATTTTTTAACATTGATACAGGTAATTAATATTTACGAAATTGTCATTTAAATTTGGTCAGTAATTAAATTGAAAAAATTGGATCATATAAATTATTAAAATTCCATATATGGACTCCACTTTTCCAAATTAAATTCCCAAAATTTCAAACAATTTAATATAATAATACTCTTGTATATAAGCCAACAATGTGATATTTAAATGGGAAAATATTCAATATATTATATACTTATCACTTCAAAATCTAACCTACAAATGATTCTAATGAAATAAATTTGATTAAAACGATATATAATTTTACTAATTTTACTTTTAAACACACTAAGTATATAATTTAAAATAATAAATAACATTAGAAAAAAATTCTTTTACCTATTAAAATTCATAATATTTCACTATTTCTAAATATAAATAAACAACTTGGAAAAATACCAAATATACATCCACTGATATTTTTGATATCATTATTTCAAAATTAGTTTTTTTTAAAAATTCTAAATGTGGTAAATTTTATTTTTAAATTATCGGTGCATGGAACATCTAAACTATCTATTTGAAAAAACGTTTTTAGAAAATATATTTTTTTCATATAATTGATTATTTAATAACCAATCAATAGATATGTAATAAATATTTTAACCGAATATATTTTCACACATTATATAATACTATTTATACCATCAAAATTAATAGTAATTATGTTACTATTTTGCTAAATAATAATTTATCTATTATATTGTGGTTCGGATATAGTTGGACTTGCCTCTAATGGATGTTATTGAGGAAACATGTTGTACAGTTTAACATATGCTATCAAAAAAATAAAATTTATTATAAAAGAAATATATATTTATTTTCCTTCAGTGTTATATTTTATTCTACGATAGTGGTTTTTCTAACATACACTATTTAATACTATTTTGTTCTTTTAGAATTTTGGGGTATTAAATTCAACCGCCATAATTAAATTTTGGCCTCATTATATAAACATTATCTCACTAATCCATGGATTGATATTTGAATAAAACTTATTGTAAAATGTACTTATTAACATGGATATTGAAACACCCTATTAATAATATATGAATGGGTTTGACAAGTGTCCTATGGTATAAATCATAACTATATTTCTATATAGTAGAACATTTGTGGATATTTAAGATGTTTACATAGTGGAAACCTTATGTAATTGTGGAGAGTAATTGTTGTAGTTGATTAAAATCAAGGGAATGATCAATATATATTTAAGGGACTCAAAATAATATACCTATGATGATTCAATAGTCAATAAAATTCATAGAATTGAAATTTAGTAAGATAACATTTTTTATATCGTTTTACTATAGTTGTGGAATTATTTTTCTCGATAGGATTATAAGTACATATAGTCACAAGAAAATTTTATTACTTAATAAGAATTAATATAATATTTGGTTATGATTATATCATTTTACAATTAATCCATTAACATAATATATGAATATACAAAAATTAAACTATTATTCAGGAAGAATGAAATATCACTTCTTATAGACCGTAAGGTCTAGAAAAGTGAAAATATATTCACATATATCATCATATTTTACAAAATTAATAGTTTTATAACAATTTATCATGTATAATAAACTAAAACATAAACCTAAACAGCAACATAATTAGTCCAAAATTAATAATTATCTTTTTAATCATTTATCTGATAACATGTTAATGAGGGGATCATTTCGGACGGTGGTATCTGCTAAATTTTGGTTTTAGTGTCTTTATATACGATTGATTCATTAACCTATGAAAAGTAGTGGTTTAATTAAATAACAAACCTAATATTCAAGAATAAATATGTATTTTCAATTAACATGAAGAAAAATTAGACTAAAATCATTAATAAGAAAAATAAGAACCATTTACAACTATATGATATTAATTATAATTTTTTTGTGTTCTTTCCTCACCATTTCATAATGATAAAATGACCCATCTCATTATTCATAGAGTATTTGTTTTATGTTTCAATGGCCAGAACACTTTTTCATAATTATTGATGTTATTTTAAAACTGGATTATAAATATAGGGGTTAAAATAAAGTGTATTCACGTTGTAATTGAAATTAAATTGGCTCCAACTACTAATATTTTCATCAATTTATGAATGAATCTTTTTTCAAAAAATCAATCATTATGTGGTTTGATAATTTATCTTGTCTTACAAACCGTCATTAACTAAATTTTTTAAATTTAATTAAATTAATTAAAAAAATTTGTGATCCAAATATAATTTCTAATAAACATATTATAAAAATATTTAGCTATTGTACTAATTTTATAACCATTATTGAAGGCGGTGATGGAAAATGATGTAATTAATTGATGGTGGTGGTGAACCAACCACATAGTAAATAACATTTCTGTTTTATATTCCAAATCTTATGGGGGAGTTTGATATTCAATTAACACATTAACATTATATTAAATTGATGATATTAGTGTCATAATTTCTTGTTTTATGGCTATTATGAGGTTAATGTATCATATTAAATGGATTTACAAGAGGTAAATTGAAAATATTAAACCTTAAATTCAACCTTCTAGAAATACACATTTTGGAACATGAAATATCACATTATTTGATACTAGAACAAAAATGATTTGGGGAATGTTTTTGAAATATAATATGGTTGATATTTGGAAAACTCCAGGTCTTAAATGTGTTTATGAGAATTGGTGGTACTTATAAGATAATAGAGTGGTAATTTTGAATATTTAATCATTAATTTATATTAAAATTCCTATATTAAATTATATGATCATTTTTTGACCAATTAATAATTTAAGTAAAGTATTATAAAATTATATAATAATTAAAATAATAAATAATATTAGTTTATAGAAATATTTAATGTAGTTAAATATTATTTTAAATTATTATATTTGAAATAATTATTAAATTAATACAAATATGTTTTATACAAATATGATTACATATTTTGTATTTTTAGAACATATATTTCTGTGTATTATGATATTAATATAACATATTTTTATTATATTTTATACCTAAATTTTATATTTAACATCAATATTTTATGATAAAATTATTATGTTCTGGTTAATAATCATGCACGTCATATTAGTATTCCAAAAATGAGGTTACGATTCCGGCGGTTACATCACTATTCCAACCGTATAATTTTTAATGGTCATATGTGTTACATATATTATATAAATACCTCATATTTCATTAATTATTCATAAAATGTTGTTTCTACCGATATTAAATATTTTATTTATAATAAGTCATATTTTATTTAAAACATTCTTCATCATGTTGTTACAATCATTATCCTAGAGATGAGGGATTCCTTCACTGTCAAGATATAAGACATGAGAAAATAAATATACTAGATATATAATCAAATTATAAACACAATTACATTCCATAATTTTACATCAATCAGTTTCCACACAATCTCTTACTATATGTAATTTAATATTGAATATGAATTTTTCAATCATAATGTTATGACCTCCTCCACAAAATATGTACCCATCCGGGGAAAGCAATGTGCAAAGAGAGGTAATGACCTCTTGAGTCCTACCTTCAGTAGGCCCTAGGTTGGTGACTATCACTGAGGGTATAGTAAACACACAATTGAGAGGCATTACCCTATAAGAGAACACATGAGAAAGAGAGAGATAAGATAAACACCAACCAACTCCAACACATAAATCAATATAAAATAAATCCCATGTACACATATGTATTGTTATGAAAAACTTCTACAAAATAAAGGATAAAACATAAAATACCAATGGAAATTAAAAAAACAGAAGAAACCACAAGCTCGAACAGCTCTTGCAACCCCTAGCTAGTAGAAAGTAGCATGATCTTCATCCTGATCCAAGTGACCTGGAAAACAATTTATATATACCCAGGGTGAGTATAACAGTATACTCATTATGATCCTCCCCGAAGCCTCTCATGAAAAATTAAAGAAAGTATGCTAAATCAAAATGAACAAAAAGTGAATCTAACTAATAAGCTAACAGTTTATACTATGTTCCCAACCACACAGTGGATACTCTCACCAAGTATCGCATACAAGTGTATATAATATATCCAATATCATATGTCCTAAGCCATCTCTCTCCAAAAAGGCTTTCCCAGAGACAGCTTGTTGAAACACCACAACATGCACCCTGTGCAAGAAAACCATCAAATGCAAAAAAGAAATGTAAACAGGTAGTTTCTAGGAGCCACCACGTCTCACATAACATGTATCATTTGTTAGATATTATACCTCAATCCATTACATCCCATACACTGAGTGTGGATCCTCAAGCCATCATAGCCTATATATATTTCACCTATAGTAGTCCATAGGAAACTATATCTAGAATATATGTCTGTGAATAACCACAAGCCATTCCATCCCTCTACAAACATATATGAGGTAAACTAACTGTCATTCCTACCAGCACATTTAACTACCAATAGAAGAGGGCAGGGCCAAAGGGGGTAGTCATCCATCCATTCTCCCACTAGAATGTGGGGGAAAACATCACCCTAGGGCTCAGAATCCCTAAGGTGTCGGTTTCCCTATCTAATGGGGTGGAGTTGTGTATAGAAACAAAAAAGGTACAAAATATATTTTAGCCCACAACCACACTATGGGAATGACCTAGTATTATACTCAACTATAGCTAACATCCCTCAGACTCTCGACTGTAACTTTTAAGAATAGGTATCCTATGAGAACACAACCATTTAAAGAGCATTATTACACTACTATATTCCATTTTTTATCAGTTACTCTTCCAGTTAATTAATTATTTAGACATTAATTTAAAATTTAAAATTTACACATTATAATTCATTTGCACCAAACCAAAAGGCCACCATTCCTTCAAAATTTTATCCTTATCATTTTTTCCAATCATGCTCCAATCCCTTGGGTTAATATCATTTATTCAATCATTTGTTAACAAGTTTACCTTCTCATAATCCCTTGAATTCTAGAAAGACATTATACGGTACTAAACACCTGGGTCTCTATATGATAAGTTTGCAAACTTCCTGTTGAGTATTTTCCAACTCTAGAAAGAGAATAGACCCATCCTCCCTTGGAAGAAAAACATGGCAAGCAGGTGGCATACCCCACGAATCATGGCCACTTTTAGAAAAAGGGTAGGGAAACTAGTTGTCTTGAGCATTGGGGATAGTAAGGAAGATAAAAATCCAATAAGAAACACTAAGCATCCAAAAATTCACATCCAACTCATAACATCATCTATGGTGTCCTCCTTCACACCCACATGCATAAACTGGTGTATCACACCACTTTAGGCATAAACTTATTCCACTAACAATAGGAATCCCTTCCCCAAAAATACCAACACAAGAATCTAGAAAACAAACATCATATCTACTAGGCTCTTATCCCTTAAGCAAGCAAGAGGGTAAATCCGAACCCTATGAGGCATTATCTAGATTCAAACAAACAATAATTTCATCCATCAAGAATTAACTATTCTATTATTTACAGGGTCCAAATATGGGAAAACTAAACATTACGCTATCAAAAAATTATTAAACATGCTTACAACGTCAATTTGATTAACATAATATTATAAAATCAAAAACAACAAAAACTAGATTCAATTAGATGCCTCTTTCTGTTAGCTAAATAATTTTCAATTAATTAAGGTTTTACGTTCATTAACAATTTCAATCATGAAAAAAAATCTAAACAATGAAATAATAGATATAAAAGTATCCAGAAAAATAGGATGTAATAACATTCAATCAATATCAATTTATTTATCCAGTTCAAAAATTTAATATGTCAATTCCAATGTGATCAAGTGGGTAAAACATGCTATGTCTAAATTTGTATGTAAAAGAGTTGAGAATAAATAAATCCCATTCCTCAAACGGTTCATGATGTTCCTTATATGAGAACGAGCAACACAACAGGTTATGATATCATCCCCCAATGACAAATGTATCCACCTGAGGATGCAAAGACACAACAACACCATTCAACACACAAGAAAAGTCCATTAGGAACTTAGAGATATCATTCCATAAAAGGGAAAGGAGAAACAGAAGGAGATGAACCCAACAGAATAACGATAGATCATACCTTATATTGAATATTGAATGATAATACATGGTTTCATAAAAAAAATGGGAACGAATTCAATGATGAATGTTTTATCGTACAACTCCTACAGGAATGAAGGAACTGTTTGAGGGTCTTAAACTAGAGAACATGGAGGTAGAATAAGGGAGGATGGTATCTCATCCCATTAAAAGATTTAACATGGCATCATTTTATGATACGATAGCATTTCCATTAAAAGTGGATCACACCAAACCACATTGTTTGACCATGAAAAAGCATCCTGAGCCTTAGGAAAAAACAATAGTAGTTATGGGATTTTATTCAGCATTATATCCCTTAAAACATGGAATTAAATGCATTTTATGTCAAACTAAATGTCAAAGGGATGAAAGTGTGGGAATATGGAATCACTTTTCATGTACTAGAAATTTAGAAAAAGAAATAGGCTAATGTTGGAAGGCAGTTGTTGGAAGGATTCTATTCTTGAATCACTATTCAAAAAATGTCTCCCCGATTGGAAACACTGTTCCCATTATTCTACCACTGGAACTGTTCAGATTAGTCTACTAGTGGAAATGTTCACATCAATCTACCATTGAAACTATACACATGGGTCTACCTTTGGAGGTATTCACATTGGTATAACATTAGAACTATTCACATCAGTCTATCGTAGGACTATTCACATCGGTCTACTGGTGGCACTATTCACATCGGTCTAATGTAGGAACTGTTCTCATGTGTATACCGTTGGAACTATTCATATCAGTCTACTATTAGATCATTTTACATCGCTCTACCATTAGTACTATTCACATCAAACAACCATTTGAACTATTCACATCGGCCAACTAGTGGCAATGTTCACAACGTTCTACAGTTGGAACTGTTTTCATGGGTCTACCATTGGAACTGTTCACATCGGTCTACCGTTGGAACTGTTCAAATGGATATAACATTGGAACTGTTCACATCGGTCTATTGTTTGAACTATTTACATCGGTCTACCAGTGGCACTATTCACATCTTTTCACAAGTGGATCTATTCACATCAGTATATCATTGGAACTGTTCACATCTATCTACCAGTGGAACATCAATGTTATTGAAACATCACTGATTTGGGAAAACTATAGAACATGAAATTTGGAAAAGGAAATAGTTGTTGCTGATGAAACTTCATAGTTTTGGTAACAGTGTTCAAGAACTCAGAATTTTACAAAGGAAATTGAGGCAACTTTTGTAAGGTTACTATTCTTGAAACACTGTTTATAAACTACAAATTTGAAAAAGTGTTGGGAATAAGTCACCTCTACCTCACAGAAGATCACAAAACCGGATTTCAGCAAAGTAATGGACAATAGAGGTTCAGGAAATTACATCTGATACCTCTCAAAACATTCTCATTCTCAAGAATTCAAAACCAACCAAAAAGTAAAAAAAATGGGGTCCAAATAACCACTAATAGAGATACCTCTCAAAAGAGGGAAAGCCCCGAGAAGCAACCATACAAAGCCATCTCCTAAACCCAAATGGTCTACAACCACAAAGCTATCGTTTTTTTACATGAAAAGTGTTAAACATCTAACAAAATGGTGTACTGAGAAAGTATCTGCGACTCATGATCCCAAGTACTCTCCCTCAAACCACTATGCCACCATAATACATGACCCATTTGGATAGAATGCTCGCACAACACCTTCTCTTTGCGGTCATGTATCACCACAGGCCACTCCTTATAGGTCTCATCATCATCAACATTGTTCTCTCCCCATTTGAAAACGTGAGATTCCTAATTATGATAACTAATGAGCTGTGACAAAAGAAAAACATTTTGTATCCGAATCATCTGTGGGGGGAGTGCTGCTCGATACTCCATGGCTCCAACATGAGTCAACTCCTCGAAAGGCCTAAAAACTATGGAGAAAACTTACTCCCATGAACAAAACTTCACTTCCCAAAATGGGAATCACCTTCAAATATATGTGATCCCAAAAATGATACTCCAAAGGAATCCTCCTTTAGGGGACATATGATTTATGATGATCCAGTGCACTCTTTATCTTATCGGGAATCACCTGAACCATCTTTGTTGTATACTCCACCAGTTCTGGACCATGAATTGAAAACTCTCTAACCATAGTCCAGCACAACAGAGAATTGAAAGGTCAGTAGTTTGAGGATTCAAACGACACTATACTGATGGTGGAGTGAAAATATTGTTGTAAGTGAACTCCACCAAGGGTATCTGCCTCATCCACGAACCTCCAAATTTGAGGACACAAGGGTGTAACATGTCTTCAAGTGTCTGGATAGTCCACTCTATCTGACCATCCATTTTCAGATGATAATTTTTTCTAAGCTATATCTGAGAAGAAAAATAATGCTAGAGACCTCTCCACACGATATAGGAAAAAAGAATATCAATCTAAAATTATTTTCCTCAGGTCTTCGTGGAGTCTCCCCACCTCCTTCAAATACCGCCTTGAACCAACCTCCCTTGATCTTCACTCCTTGGTCACTATGAATTGGGATGAAATTTTTTAAATGGACAAATACCACCCAAAAATAGAATCATGTCCTCCCTGTTCTCAAGGTAAACTAGTAACAATGTCCAATGTGATGTCCTCCTACTTCCTCTGAGGAACATCTAGTGGCTGGAGTAGAACACAAGGAATATTTTGTTCGATCTTCACAATATGGCACACCAAACACCGAGACTCAAACTCCGAAACATCATAATTCAACACAAGCCAAAAAACTAACTCCTCTAGGCTTGGTACATATTTTTCATGCTAGGATGCACCGCTAATGGTGAACTATAGAACTCTCTGAGAACCATCTCGAGCATTTCTAAAGGAACAAATATTCTTCTGTGATACATCCCTTGGTGTTGTTCATCCTCAGACCAACCATTAGGGTCCTCTCCATAAACAAATTGTTCCTTGAAATCCTCTACCACAAGATCCCCCCATAGGGAATCTTCTACATGCTGTGCCAGAGAAGATTACATTGTCATCTGAAAAATGCAGCCTTTGCCCACAACTTCTCCCATATCAAGATATAATGCTGACAGTTCTTCCATTACTCACCAGGAATTAGCAGATTCACGCACTGCAACACTACATGACTTATGGATCATTTTATTAGCTACAATAATCCCATTTCTGAGTGTATGCGATATTTAAATGTCATATTCTAGTATGAATTCCATCCACCGATGATGATGCATATTTATGTCTGGTTGAGCGAAAATATACCTCATGCACTTAAGATCGGTGAAAACCACAAAGCACTCACAAATGAGGAAATTTATACAAAACATCAAAGCAAAAACTATGGAATCCAACTCAAGATCATGGGTGGAATAGTTACATTCATGAGTATGAAACTACTGAGACGCAAAAGAAACAATTGATCTTTGATGCATCGTAACACATCCTAACCTCAAAGGCCATTTCATCGTAGAAAACATCCAACTGAAATCCATATGTTGGAAGACAATAAACTAGATCACATACTATATTCTACATCAGATAATCAAAAGATGTCTGAAACTAATCAGTCGGCATTAATTCCTGAACCTTCTTAGTCAATGCTGTCAGAGGAGTCTCAACCCGAGAGAAATTGGCTATGAACCTCATGAAGTAGCCTACAAGACATAGGAAACTGTGTACCTCTGCCACTGTATGGGATAATTCCCCAGACACAACTGATTCTATCATCGATGGATCCATAGATACTCCTTACTGGGACCCAACGTACCCCAAAAAAGGACTTCTCAGGCCCAAAATTCACACATCAACAACATCCCAAATAGTGAATGTTCACAAGGAACTCCCAAAAAGGTGTGAAGATGCTCCACATGCTCCACCATAAATGTGGAGTAGACAAGGATGAAGACATTGAAAAACACCATGAACAGATCTATGAACTCATGGAACATATAATTCATCAATTCCATGAACATTATTGGAGCATTCGTCACACCTAATGGTGCTACAATGAGCTTATAATGCCGCAGACAGGAATTGAAAGCTGTCATCAGGATATCCTCATCCTTCACACACATTTGATGATATCCTGACCACAATTTGATCTTTCAGAACCAACATGAACTCTTCTGTTGATCAAATAAATCACCAATCTGTAGAAGAGGATAACGATTATTCATTGTCCCTTAGTTTAAGCAATGATAATCGATACACAACCGCAAACTGCCATCATACATTTTCATGAACAAAACCAGTGCACCCCACGATGACACAGTCGGCCAAGAAACATGCACTGTAATAGAAAATCATGTTTTATATGTATCTCTGATAACTCATAAAGGGATATCCTATATGGAGGCACATTGATAACAGAAACTATTGGTTATATCTCGATCCAAAACATGATCTATCGTCAAGGGGGAAATGCTACAACCTCTTTTGGGAGGTCATTTGTGTATTCTTCTACAACCCAAGGAAACACCAATATCTAAACCACTAATGAACTATGAATTACCTCATCCATCAAGGATGATAAGGATGGAACATGCCTATGACCCATCTGAGGGTCTTACTAGCCATCATACGCCACGGGATCTCCATCTGCATCACTGACCACATCCTGCCGCCTAAAGTAATCCACGATAGCCTGCACTGAATACAACCAATCCATTTCGACAATGACATCATATGGTTGTATCCGTAAACATAGAAAATCTCCCCAAGAGCGGTGCTGCCCCATAACTAGCTCATTGTCTCTACATACTTCAAACAAGACAGCCTGACTGCTAACCGGTGTAGTCAACGCCAAGGGCACTGGAAGCCTCTCAATCTCATGTACCAAATAATGGAAAATGGTAGGAGATATAAAGGATTTTTTTTCTCTCGAATCAAAAAATGAATAAACCATTTTAGAAAAAAAGAAAAGGGTACCTCAAATAACATATCACTTGCATTGTGCTGGAAAAGCTAAAGAATAAAGCTGACCACAACCTTCTCCATGGCTTCTATGAAACTGATGATGACCACCACCACATTTTTCTCTACTCTCTAAGGATGAGGAGTGTCATGGGGTTGTCCTCTAACTTCCTCATCTACCCTCTTATGATCCAAAGCTGCTCTAACCTTCTGATGATACATCAGCTGGAACTGCCTCAATAGAGGAACCTAGAGCAGAGCACTTAGTGCACGATGAATTCACTGAATGGTTAGGCACTCTCGCTGCATATGATTTCGACCACCACAAAAAACAACTGCATGATCCCTTATAATAGGTCGAAGAGTCACTAAACATGGAGAATAATGATATTGAGGGTTGGTTCTAACCCTGTCTGAATGAAAACACTTATTACATGAAAATGGGGAACCCTATACCATAGATCTTTATCGTGAGGAATCATGAATACTCCCCTATGATTATGATCTGGTTCTAGAAAATGTCAACTAGATGAACTCTTCCTTAAGATACACCTCAAGATATGTCTTTAGCATAAATGGGGTGACCTGGCACTGGATCTATGGACACAGAGCCTCCTCAAAATTCCTCACCATAGCCACCTCATATATCAATAGGTATGAAACGTATTGTAAAAGGTTCCTGGAATAGATTTCAAAATTTTGCACACTAGAAATCCCCTGTCGAATGGTAAAAACCTCTTGGTTACTAGAAACATTCATGGTCGAATAAAGAAGAATGACTCTAAACTTGTCTCGGAATGACTGGCAATGAGATTGTAGACTCCTCGCAATCCCTGAGAAACCAAAACCACCACTACCTCGTTGTTCCACGCGGGTTCTTCACAACCAAGACACCCAATGCTCCTACTGAGCACAGATCAAAATGATTCCTATCTCAATCACCTCCAACCAGTCTTCCAGGAATGCATTTGAAACAGATCTATCATACTTCTGCAGACTCTGGTGCGGAAACTCATAGAGTGTCCTCCTCAAGGTGTCTTCGTCATCAACCTCTACCATGCAGCGATCTTCTGGCATCGCCCTCTATAAATATTCTATGTAAACCTGATGAGGACACTGACCTGGAACCCAACCTACAAAAAAACAAATAGTTAGAGCTCCAACACGTTGAATAATGAAGACTCAACATTAATTAATTAATTTTTTTCTTTCTTTTCATTTTATTTTAGTCTATCCCAATGTCAATTTATTCAATAATAGGTAAAAAGATGAATGATGCATGATCCTTTCTAAGGTCTCTACCCTTCAACTAGTATCACCTCGTTTAGTACCCATTGTAATCATATTAAACCATACATTGGATCATAGGGGGCCTAAATGCCTATGTCTTAGCCAGTCTCCAATGTTTTCATAACTTGCTAAGCTTGTCTTACGCTGTTACCCTACCAACCCCTACAACCTCACTTGTTCCTAACACAAAACGCCATCCTATCCATCAACTAGCCATTAGATACCACTATTTCAAGACCCCCTCTCCATAATGAATAACCCTCCCAGGCCAGCAGTTTGAGAATAAAGATAATGACCCATGTGCCCATCCTCTAGTAGGCACGAGGTTGGAGACTAGCATCGAGGGATAAGTAAACACACAAATGGGAGGCATTACCTTCTAAGAGAACACATGCAAAAGAGAGAGATAAGATAAACACAAACCAAATACAAATAAATTTGAAATATTAATGAAATCCCATGTGTACATATGAAATTTTATGATAAAATACTACAACGGAATGTAAAAAACTGAAAATTATAAATGTTTGTAAAAAAATATCAACCAAAAGCCTGAAATACTCATGCCACCCCACGCTAGTAGAAACTAGTTTGATCTCCAACATTCAGTAGGTGACCTGAAAAAGATTTTATATATAAATAGGGTGAGGGTAACAGTATACATAGTAGGATCATCCCCAAACCTCTCGTGAAAATGTATAGAATGATTTCTAAATTTTAGTGAACAACAAGTGAAACTAACTCATCACCTAAAAAGGTATACTAAGTTCCTAGCCTCACCCTGGATACTCTCACCAAGTATAGAAAACAAGAGTATATAATATAATAAATAATATAATGGTCACGCCACTAATACTCCCCCGTTGGTTTTCCTCTTTTCCTCAATGACACATGTCTGAATCCATCTCTCTTTAAAAGGATTGCTCACAGAAACCTGGGTGAAGCACCCCAACATGCACCTCATGCAATTAAACAACCACATCCATGTATGTAATGTGATCTGGTTGTTTCCAATATCCACCAAAACTCATATAACATGTATCAAACATCGGCTATTATACCTCGGGCCATTACAACCCATACACTGAGTAAGGATCCTCAATCTGTCATAGCTTATACACATTACACCTACAGTAGTCCATAATAACCTATATCCAGAATATTTGTCTATGAAAGAATACAAGACATTACATCCCTCAACACAAATATATGTAGAAAACTAACCATTGTTCCTACCAATTCAAGTAACTACAAAGAGAAGAGAGTGGGGCCAAAGGGGGTGGTCATCCATCCATCCTCCCACCAGAATGTTGGGGAAAACACCCCCAGGGCTCATAATACCTAGCCTGTTAGTATCCATATTTAAGGGGGTGGATTAGTGTATAGAAAAAAATACATAATATAGTATATCTCACAACCAAACTATGGTACTAGCCTAGTTTTAGACTTAACTACAGCTAATGTCTCCCAAACTCCCGACTACCACTTCTAAGAATAGGTATCCTATAAGCACCCAACAATTTAAAGAGCAGTATTACATTAATTCAGTCCATTTTTTAATAGTTAAACCTTTTTTCAATTAGTTATATAAAAATTAATTAACAAGTAATAATTTCCATATTATATTTCATTAGCTCCATACACAAAGCCCATTGTTCCTTTAAAATTGCAACCTCATCATTGCATCCTAGCAAGCTCCAACCCCATGAGTTAACACATTTATTCAATCATTTATTAACTGAATAATATTACCATATTTTTAGGCATTCTTGAAAAACATAAAATGTTACAAAACACAAGGGGATCAACACGGTGAGTAGGTGAACTACCCATCGAGTATTTTCCACCTATAGTAAGTTCATAAAACCATCATCCCTAAGAAGTAAAACATGAAAATCACATGGCATAACCCACACATCATCACCCCTTTTGGATGGTGGTATAAAATCTAGCTACCTTGAGCAGTGCTAAATCTATGGAAGGAAAGCAGTCAAAAAGAATCTGTAAGCATCCAAACATTCACATCCAAACCATTCCATCATCTCCAGTGTCCCCCCCAACACCCACATGCATACACCAATGAATCATGATAATATAGATGTCAATTGATTTTAAAAAAATTAGGCCTCCCTTCCCCCACATATCACAACACAATAACCAATAAATAAATATCATATCAATTGGGATATTATCCATTATGCAAGACAAAGTGTAACTGAGAACCCTCTAAGACATTATATAGTATTAAATAATGAGTCATTTAATCCATCTGGAATTAAACGATTTATTAATTGTTGGTTCCAACTACAGTCATCCTAAACTGTAAGCTAACACAAATTGATTAAACATGCTAACTGAATCAATTTGATTAACACCAAATTACAACAACAATAACCAAATTCATTCATATGCCTCTTTAACATTAGCCAAGTAATTATCAATTAATTTCAGGTTTACATTCTTTTCCAATTTCCATTAATAAAGAAAAGATAGAAAATTAAAGAATATATATCACACTATATAGAAAAATATGAACAATAACATATAATCTATATCAATTTATATATCTGGTTCAAATATTTAATACGTCAATTCCATTATGACCAATTGGGCTAAAACATGATAACTCAAAATTTGCACATATATGAATAGAGAATAATAGAATTCTCTACTAAAATGGATCTTTATGTTCTATATATGATAACGACCCACACAACAGGTTACGATCTCCTCCCCTGATGACAACCATATCCACTCAAGGATGCAGATAAACCACCACACCAGTCAACACCCTCGAAAATTCCATTAGGAACATGGAGATAGAATTCCATAAAAGGTAAAGGAGAAACATAAGTAGATGAAACCAAAATAATGATGATAGATAATAACTAATATTAAATATTGATTGATACTACTTGGTTTCATCCAAAATAGAGAGGAAAAAATATAAGGAGGAATGTTTGATCGCAGAACTCATACAGTATGAAATGAAAGGTTTGAGAGTCTCACACCAGAGAACATGGAGGAAGATTAAGTGAGGAAGATGTATCGTCCTTTTAGAAGATTTTAATTGAGAAACAGTTTATGATATTCTAGAATTTCAGTTAAAATAGGATCACACTAAACCACGTAGGTTAACAATGTAAAATAATCTCGACCCTAGGATAATAAATATTGGAGTTATAGGATTAGATTTGGCCTTAAAACCCTTGAAACATAGCCATAAATGCATATAATGTCAATGGAAATGTCAAGGAGGAAAAACTATAGGAGGATGGAAGCAATGATCATGAACTAGAAATATGGAAAAACAAATAGGTTTCTCTCGGAAGGCTGCTATTTTGGAATCACTGTTCATAGAATGTGTCATCGATGGGATTCATTGTACGCATCGGTCTACCATGGGAACTATTCACATCTATCTTCCATTGGAACTATTCACAAGGGTCTAGTGTTTGAATTTTTCACATCGGTCTACCATTTGAACTATTCATATCAGTCTACCGGTGGAACTATTCACCTTAGTCAACCATTGGAACTATTCACATGGGTCTACCATTGGAAAATTTCACATATGTCTACCTTTGAACTATTCACATCGTTCTACCATTCGATCGTTTCGCATTGGTCTATCATTGGAACTATTTACATCGGTCTACCATTGGAACTGTTCACATCGGTCTACCGTTGGACCTTTCCACATGGGTCTAACGTTGGAACTGTTCACATGGGCCTTTCGGTGGCATTGTTCACATTGGTATACCATTGGAACTGTTTACATGGGTCAAGATTTGGAAAAGTTCACATTGGTATACCATTGGAACTATTCACAAGGGTCTACCAGTGGCACAGTTCGCATCGGTCTACCAGTGGCACTGTTCACATTGGCCTACAGATGGAACTGTTCACATCGGTCTACTGGTGGTGCTGTTCACATCAGTCTACCATTGGAACTGTTCACATTATTTTACTGGTAGAACCTCACGGTTCTGGAAAACTCTCCAGTCAGGAAAAAATATAGAACTTGAAATATGGAAAAAGAAAATAGAGGTTACTGTTGAATCCTAACCATTCTGGAAACACTGTTCATTGACACGAAATTTGGTAAAGGAAATAAAGGCTTCTATTAGAAGGCTGCTATTTTAAAAACACTGTTCATGAACTAGAAATTAGAAAAAGTATTGGGAATATGTACCCTTGACCTCCCATATCACCCCAAACACCATATTTCAGCATTGTAATGGACCAGAGGGGTCTGGGTCATTACACACAAAGAACTACAATTAAAGTTCAACAAATCATACAATCTCGAAGTCATTTGTTTTTGCGTCCAAATTTAAATCAAAAAATGTCTAAACTATGTTAAAAAATATTGTTAAATATAAGAAATTAATCTCTAAAAGAATAATAATAACCCCCAACATTCATCTTAATCCATTCAATAAATAGCTAACCTTATGCTTCATAGAAAAATATGTTAGGCCAAATTCAAAAATTGATTTTATAAACAATTCTAATTCACATCAAGATAATTATAATTATAATCTATAAATAATATAAATCAATCATATGTAAATACCCTAAAAATATATATACACAATTCATAGACTTTATGAAATGTCATAATTTTTTCCATTAATATCATTGATGAATATAAAGTGACCAAAAAATCAACTATGATTTCATAAATTAACTCTATAATAATTACTAAAATATTGTTTACCTCAATTATTTAATATTTATGATACAATATAATTAAATTATAACATAATAAAATTTAAAAAATAAATACTATGATTAATATCATGCATGATAAATTAACGCAATCATAAACAAAAAATTAAATATCATTTTCAAATGTGGCCATTATAATCATGATGTTAAATATGAATGTATGAAAAATATTATATACATTAAGATACATATGAAGCAAATAATAATTGATAAATTATTAAATAATTCTATTTATATAATCACTTAAATATTTTTAAATTCATTTTATTATTTAAGAATACATTTCATTGAGAAAAATGGATTTGCATAAATTTTTAGTAAATATTATAATATTTTTTGGAAATTTTAGGAAAATATTTTCAAAAAACTATCTTCAATTTTAAAATATTTATCTCAATTTTTACTTTTTGTGAGATTTTAGGCTTTTTTAGAAAATATTGGTGTATTTAGTGAACCATGAAATAAAGTTTTTTGTAAAAAATCTATTTCTTTTAAATAAATTAAACAATTTAAAATTAGAAACGTGTTCTAAATACAGTTTTGTGAACATAATTATTGATAAGGTATATTTCATAAACATTAATTATTTTGAATCAAAAAATATATGTTATATTAGAATATGTTTATTTCTATGCTTATTACTAAATTTTTCTGAAAAATATTTTAATGTACAAATTGATTCTCATTATGGATTAATTAGAAAAATACATGTTGGGGACATATTTTAATGTAATATATAGATTATATATAATGGAATATTTATTGAGTTGTATAAAATCATAATTACTTATTATAGATTTAATATAAAATCATCAATTTCATGGAAAATACCCTTCTTGAAATCATTTCTTTTCAGCATGTTTGTGGGTTTTATTTTAAACATAGTTTTAAAAAATATTAGAATGGAATTTGGTAAAATCAATTCCATATTTTATAGAATAATTCATAAATTAATTAGTCTATTCATCTCATTTGTAATGCATTAAAAATATATGATGGTAAGATAAAATATTTATTTAATTATAAGGAAAATAACAAAACATGTTAATTATTAATAGTAAAAGATTAAAATACATGGAAAATAAACAATAAAAATGTATTTTGATGTAATTATTATCATTAAATATCATTTTAGATATTAACTATTAATATAATAATATTAAATTAATTCTACCATAATGTGGTTGGAAATAAATATAATTTAATAAACATTTGATAACATAAACCCACCTCTCACCATGCATTAATACCACTCCTCAAATTCGCATTTCTACAAAAAAGACATTATCACCATGAAATATCATCAAAAATGTTTCAAACCCACTCCTCCAATTTCCAAGTACTTCTGATACCACTAGAAGACATGTTTTATGATACTTAAGGGGTCCTAAAAAATGGTTATATTCAAGATATAAATTTCTCAATCCACCTCTCTTAATATCATCTCTTCATATGCATTATCCTCATCTCTTAAATCCGTAACGGATTTAAAATTATAATATCATTTATATACCTTAATTTTATATTTATAATGGAATATCGTATACCTATCAATTTTATTTTATCATCTAATTTAATGAAACAATTCCATTTTATAAATTGTGGTAGTTAACTCTTGATAGGGATAATGATTATTTTTTTATCCATTACCACAATCAAGGCTGGTCATATAACTATTATTTTCATTAAATTCATTTTTAATATTTATAAAATAACTTATGATTTTTCTATATCTAAAATATAGAAATAATATTAAATTAAATTAAACTTTTTTTGGTTGATAGAAAATACCAAGAAAAAAATATTTATCATTGTCATTTTATAAAATTAATCTTCATTATGTAAAAAAATGATATATAAGAACATTTATAATTATGGATGTTTATTAATTATATTCCATTCTACATATAGATTATTATTTAAATTTCATAACAAAAAACATTATTATTAAAAAATTAACTAACCATAAAATCATTAATCAAATACACAATAAACAATGAACACAATAAAATAATATTAACGAATGGGTACTAAAATGTTATTAAAGGAAAAAATATGGTATTATAAATTTTATTACATCACATGAATCAATTAATTAAATTATTCAGACAATTATATATCATTTTTCATCACGTTTGAGGTATTCCAAACTTGAGGTGAGGGAATTCATACCCAAATTTAAATTTGTTTCATTAAACACAAAATTATTTTAAAATGTATTCTTAATATTATGTATGAAAATTATTTTCATTTTATTATGTTGTATTTTAGCTCTTTATGTGTATATATAGAAGATACATATAATCCATTAGTTTTATTATATCTCACATAAATAATATTATATTTATATGGGACTCATTAACGAAAAACCACATTTTAAATGTTATAAATATTTTTTTTCTATATCATTAAATTTCATTAACAATTTTTTAAATTGATTTTTATTAATAATATTTTACAAAAATTAATTTTTTAACTAATTTAATTCAATTATTTTACACAATTATTCTCAAAATAGATATTTTTTAGTTTTTATTCAAGGGAAATTATTCTGAAAAAATAAATCATTATAGTTTCAATTTACATATTAAAAATTGAGTTTTTTGATTATATATATTTCATTATTATTATTTTCCACTTTTATGTCTCCATAATAATTTGAATCATACATTATATGTGTATATTTTTACATTCAATGAATGTTTTTCCAATTTCAATAAGACTTTTTCTCAATGATTAATTTTATTACGAAAAATTTATTTCATAAAATGAATATTTTCACGATGAAATATTTTATAAAATATTTTATTTTAATAGTTTATGGGAATTGTATACAATGATGGGTGGTTCCTTTATAACCCAATGATAGGTGGTTCCTTGATAAACCAAAAATGGTTGGTCACAATAATAACCAATGATGGGTGGTTACAGTTTTACCAAATTACTAGTAGTTCCAAGATAAAAAAATGGCAGGTGGTTATGTTATATCTTCCAATGAATTGATTAGACTAGACTTAGATGTTTTATATATTTGTTACTCTATAATTAAGATTGATATTGAAAATTGATTTTCCAATTTACCTATCATGTTTATTATTCTTTCTATTGACTTTTAAGTGAAATTTAATGATTTTACAAAATATGATATTGATCATTTTGAAAATATGATTCCCATTTAAGGGTGAAAATTCTATGTTTTCAAGATAGTATTTTAGGGTTTTTCATGAGAATAAAATCTTATTTTCCTTTATATCCAATATTGAGGTTTTATCCATCATTCCATCTTTTAAAAGTCTTCAAGTTATGTCATAGGAATATTAAAAAATGATGATGAGGTAAAGAAGATATGTTAGGTTTTATCAAGAAATAATTCATGAATTATTATAGTGAAATTTGTTTTTAGAAAAAAACGTTAATTCTCAATTATTTTCCAGTTGTAATTTCTGTGTTTTACTGGTAATAACATTCCTAATTCACTAAAACTGTAGTAATAAAATATTTTTCTAAATGAATGAATGTGAATTGTAGTATATAGTCAGTATAATATATATTATTTTATATAAAATCATTTAATATGGTATAAAATCATTGTTTAGAAAACTTTTGAGATAAGGATGGAACATTTTTTGTTTTTTATAGAGATATATATATCATCATGGAATTAAATTTTTAAGGATTGAAACATGTTCAAAGACATAAACATTAAAATCCGAAGTAATTATAGAATATGGATTTCATATTTATTATTATTTATGAATTAAATAGTAATTATAACTTTATATAGGTCTCTATGTTAGATAGTGTTTGCAAAATAAAATAATTATTTTCTTTGAAACAATATATTGCATTAAATATTGAGTTATATAGTAAAAATAACATATTGTTTATATTATTATTATAATATGTGGAAGTTAACAATAATACATTAAATCAATGAGAGTGGATATCAGAAAGTATTTTATGCTTAAAATGTTTATTAAATGCTTTTACAATGATTTAATATATTTTATATGAATAAAATAATGAATAAATAAAATTTCCAGCATAAAAAGATCTACTATTTTTTAAAAAAAAATTACAACCATTTGACAGAGAAACAATTTTAATTATAATTTTTGGAAAATTTTATAAATTTTATATGAAAAATTAAAATTTATGTTTCATATTGATAAATAAAAATTAGTTTATGGTAATTTTTTCAATATATCTAAGAACATTAATATTTTTCTGAATAATGAATAATACAAAACGGTAGTTCAAAATGGATTTTTCATCCAATTAACATACGTAAGTGAATTATATTTTAAATTTTTTTTTAAAATATAATATGTTAATTTATACCTAAATAAAGAAAATTTATATCATTAGAATCAATTTAAAATCGAAATTTTTTATAAAAACGATTAGAAATTTTTAACATTTCACTTAAAAAACTCATCTTTTCACTGTGTTCGAGATATTAATTTTAAATAAAAGTATTCATTTTTTAAATTTAATTTTGTAAAATGGATTAAATATTTGGAATTGATTGTTCCATGTTTGGTTTTATTGTCAATTAAATTTTTAGGGATAAAAAAATACCATGGTGAAAATATTATCTAACACCGAATAGGTAAAAATTAATGAGGTTAATGTTAATGGATTAAGGGATTAAAATAACTAAATATTCCAAAATTTTATTTTTTTCGAAGTTTTTATCGACCATAATAACTCTATAATATATTAATTTACTGTAAGATTCTTTTAAATTAATTCCACCTCAGTGTGGTTAGATTTATATATAAAATAATCCATGATTTAATCAATTAATCCAACCAATCCTCATATTTAAATACCACACCTCAACAGCCCATTTTAGACCCAAACTTCAATTTAGATCCACAAATATCCTCCCAAACCTCTAATATTAGCTTTCCTAATTTAAAAGTTAATCTTCTCTCACTAAAAGTCTGAATCCCTAGTCCTCATGGGACTCTCAACAAGGTGATATACATGAGGTAATTTTTTCAATGTACCTCTCTTAATTTCATTTATTTTTTCGCTTTTCTCCTCACCTATTTCATCCAAAAATACATGATAAATCCAGAATAATATATATATATATATATATATATGACAGTTAATTTTACATTGTAATATATATTATCCATTTTATTTCTCATATCCCCTTGTTCAATGAAATCAAATTCTTTTCCTAGCTATGTCAGATAATCACCTACGTGATTAATGTTTCTATTCCTTTTCCATTACTGCCTACATCGATGGTATTAAAACTATTTTTCTAGTAAAATAATATTTTAATTTATATATGATACCCTATTTAATATTATTTAAATTTCATAATAAACATTCCTTCATTCTTTCCAGATTTTGGATATATGATACAATTATTTGTGGATATGTGGAAATCTACCTACTCAAAGATATGTGTTTAAATCATACCCCACATTGAATGTATTATGGATTTTTTTCATAAAAATATATGATATAAATGAAATAATAATTCTATTATAATTATATTATATATATATACATATATATATATATATATATTGAAATACATTTGATGGTTTTTTTTATTTTAACATGTCCGAAAAACGAAAGTAGTGTTCATGTGTATGTACGACATACCATCTCCATTAATGGTGTTATTTTTTTACATATAAATATTACTAAAAATACATTTATATTGAATATATTTGATATTTATCTAATTTTTTAGGATTTTTAAATAATTAAATCAAAAGATTATTAAATAAACTAGTCAAAACATGTACGATTAACAAAGAAAATATCTCCCAAAACATGATATATACATGGATTTAATAATAATAGTGTGATATAGTTTCCATATTAAATAATATATAGTATTATAAATATGAATATAATTGCATAATATATGAATAATAAACTGATACTCCTTATATTGTATGTTTTTATGAGTACAAATCGAGTCTAGACACAATATAAGGGAATTTCGTAACCCAATTTTCCATTCATTAGGTTAAACATATAATTTTAGATTATTTTGTTATAACATTAAATGTGAAATGAATATTTATAATATTATGATTTATTTAAACTTCTTTTATATGGACACACATATTAATTTTTTTATTAATTTTGACATCCATGTTATGATATATATAAGGGATTTTGTCTCAATCTCTTTATATTGAGGCATATCATGATTTTATGAAATGTTATTCTTGTATATGGTATTTAAACATATTTTACAGCATTTCATAAAAATATTTTAACTATTATAATTATATTTAATGTTACGGTAAATATATTACTTGATTGATATTATAATTTAAATATACCATGTGGTATGGGACACCTTGAATGATTAATAGTTTTATTATGAAATTATTTTTTCCATGTTAATATTATTGATAATATTTAACAAATTTCTAAGAATATTAACAGATTATAATTGATATTTTTTAAATTTTTTAGTTTTATTTGAATTATTTTAAAAGGAATATATTTATCTATTCTATAAAGAACTTTTTGAAGAATGACTAAAGGAATGTTTTATTTATAACACACACAATGATAATAAATTTTACACCACAATGAAAATTATTTACTATATAGATTCCTTTCAAATATTACATGTTTATTAAATTATAAACCTTCTTTAAATTGTTTTGGGTTATTGGTACAAAAAAGTGTATCGTCAATGAAAATGTTTTTTTCATTTGAACGGGTTTTTCTTATAGGATTTAAATTTTCTTGAAAGGGTTTTATTGTGAAAGTATTTTATACATGAAATAATTCATGATAATTGTATTAAATGGGTGAGATTGATATAGATTATAATAATAGTAGAGCCCCATTTTAGCTCATGGTTGTGCCCAGATATAACTTACACAAAGGGTTGAATCCCCTTATAGCTCACCTATGTGATTGATATAGTTTATATGAAGGGATATTCCCCATTATAGCTCACAGTTGAGACTGGTATAACATATATTATGTGGTACCCATGATTAAAGATCTCCATTTCATTAGTTAATAATAATTATTGGATACTGGTCGTATGGTTATTCAAATTAATATTGTTTTAAGAGGGTTATATATATATATGATTCTCTAATCCACCTAATGGAGTTTTAATTTATTTATATTGGTGTTTATTATTTTCATTTACATATAAATATGACTGTTATTCATGAAATTTTTTCAATTTCATTCATTTAATAGGATTTTAGTTTTTTAATAAACAAATGGTTATCATTTTTTTATTTCCCTTACTGATATTTTGTGTTCATAAAATGTTTTAAAAAATAATTTCATAGGGTTAAAGGATTAATATGGGTAAATATGAGAAAAATATTGGAATATAGAGGTTCTAAAGAAACCATGACTTATTTTAGAATGTTTTCTTTGGTGAAAAATTTGGATAATGAGTATAATTTTACACATTCAATGTATGATTTTACATTATAAGTTTTTTTCTTAATTCTCAAAAGCCCTAAACTAAAACAATACCATTCATTGAATTTTATTTAAAGAAATACTATAATATGTAACATTTATGTTCATGGCCTTATAGTTTGTATAATTGTATGTTTTAGGAAACTTTAGAGGATAGAATGGTGTTAATTTCATTCCCTTTAGATGATTTCACTTTTTATTTAAGTTGATGAGATGTATCATTTTTATATACCTCCATATATATAATTTTTTCACGTTAGAATAGTTTTTTGCAGAGGAAATGGGAAAAAATTTTGGGAAGGAATCATGAGGAAAAAACATTCCAAATCAAAATCATGTGTTTTTTAGAATTGAATCTGAACAGTTTTTTATTGTTATGGATCAGTTGACACATGAAATTAATTGTAGTGGAATCCATTAAATATATAAGCTACATCAACCAATGAAAAAAATTTCAGTAGTGGAAAATTTTATGATCAATTAACCACCATCGTTAAATAGATCATATTAACCTATGGTAACCAAAGGATTTATAATTTTTCTAGAGAAGATATTTGATGTCATGGGATATTTAGATCAATAAAGGGTCAATATTGTAGTATATCCTTTCAAAGTCAAAGTTGATCGATGGTGGTAACTGGTTAATAATACATGAGATAAAAACGATATTAATTCCATGGAATGGGAATCATTAAGGTTATTTTCATTGAGAAATATTTATTTATGTTCATTTTTCATAGGATGGAGAAATAATTATTGGCATTAAATAAAAATGATTATGATTATGTTGCCCCATATGTAGGAAACATTACATGATTAGACCCATATATTGTGTATTTTATTTGAGAAGTTGATAATAAAATATTTAAATTTTACTCATGATTGAAACCATTTCTATAAAGAGCTTTAGCCTCTCATGAATTTAAAATTTTTGAAAAAATTGGACATTATGTTGAAAATTCTGAAATAGAATTTTTTGAAACATACATTCCATTCGATGTTAAGAGTATGAAATGGTTAAGGAGGAGGGAAATGGGGAATCATCCAACTAAAATTTTTGGAGGTATAACTTAAATATATTTTAAGTGTTGTCATAAACATTTCAATGAATGTATGTTAGCATCTAGAAAATGTAAAAGATTTGGTATGATTAGTCAAATGGTTTGTGACTATAAGACAAATTTTCTGAAAGATTCCAAAAATTAGATTTTAGATTACCAATAAATAGTAAAATTCTTTATCAATAACTAGTTGATACATAATATGAATTATTTTTGATGACGTTTATTTAATGAAGAAATCGGCAAGATAAAAAAAATAGTGTCAAAAAATCATTTTTTAGCATTAAATTAGATTTATAGACCTCTAGTGATGTGATAGAAGCTCTAAAGAGGGTAGTATTTTTCAAATGATAACCATATGTTCATTGTTTTAGACACACCTTCTGAGGAATGATGTAATGTGATAACAAGTTACTAAAGTCCTCATTGGGAGAATTTTTGTTTATGTTTATTTATGGATTTTGTTTAAGGTGATGAAAGACATTACTTCTCAATAGTGGTGTTAAATTATATATAAACATTAGGGTTTGGGTGATCTTTGATTATAATGGTTTTTCTTATAGATATAATTAAATTTTTTTAATATTATGTGGTTGAAATATTTAATTTAAATTTGATGTATATTATGTAAGTAAATTCCATTGTGTTCATAAATTGTAAAGGAATTACCCAACTATTGGACAATTATTTTTGAAACGAAAAATTTTCACCATTTATAATACATACCCTGAAATCAATAAACTTTTAATAAATCATATATATTTTTAATGTCATATTTTTTCTCCCATGTTTTCGTTCTCTCTCTATTAGAAGTTGATGGTCAGTTTTTGCTTCTATAACTATGTTTTCCTACATGCATCCTGAGGATGTATAATCTTAGTTGACCACTATACTTTCATTTTATTTAAAGTGTTTATTTTATTATTCCTTATTCTGATATGGGATTTCAATATGTGTAGATTAAATGTCATAACCATAGTTTTTAACCGAAATAAAAAATTCAATGGACACAACTTCCAAAAGGCGGAAGGATATAACATCCCATGTAATTATATAATAATTATTTTTTATACTTGTTAATATTTATAAATGAGATATTAATTTTACCATACTAAATTTATCTATGTTCGATAGCGTACCCAAGCAGAAACTTTGAGTTTCTCTAAAATCATACATATCATGCAAGACTACGTAATAACAAAAAAATAATTCCATTTTAACATTATTATTTTATATTGAAGTCATCAACTAGTTGTTGTGTTATCAATAATAGGTAGAAGTAAATATACTGTGTTTACAAAAGATTGTTAAATGTTTTTAAAATCATTCAATAGATATTATAGTCTTAAATAAGAATAAATCCAATCTAAGCATAAAAAGGTCTACAATTTTTTAGAGGTAGTTCTATAGCCTTTTAATATAGAACCCATTTTAAATATAACATTTTACAAATTTATATTTTATTAATGAAAAATTATGCATTGTATTTGAAATAGATACATAAATATTTTGTAAGGGTATATTTTTTTGGTATTTTTATGCGAATTTTCACATTTCGGTGAATAGTAAATAATAAAAAATATTTGTTCAAAACTAATTTTTTTTCTAAATTACATATATAGTTAAATAATATTTTAAATTGATTTTAAATTATAATTAAATCAATTATACATAAATATATATAATTTAGTTAATTTTTATCACATAAAAATTGTAATTAAATATAAAAACATTGGGATCTTCGAAACATATCACTTTAAAAAATCGATTTTTGGTTGTGTATATTAGATTAATTGGTTACCTAATTTTTTCAATTTTTTGAATTTATTTATGTAAAATATAAATCATTTTTGAAATTATAAGGTAAAATATATGGTAGTATTTTTAATTTCATTTTAAAGTCTAAAAAATTTACGATGGTAAAAATATTATTTACCACGTTATTAGTCAAAAATGAATCGTGTTAATATTGATATGGAAAAGGAATAAAATACCTTAAATATAAAACATTTAAAGGTTGTATAATGTGTTTATAGACCATAAATAAAATAAATAATTAATATAAATTATAATTCGATTAAATTAATACCCATTTAACGTGGTTAGGTTTAAATATAAAATAATAAATATTTTAATAACTCATGCCCACCTATCCTCGAGTATAAATACCACCCCTCACCAAAAAATATTTGAAAAAAAATTCATATAGCTCTTAAAATATTTCCTCAACCATCTACTCCTCACTATCCACATTTCCATGAGATTATGTTATTACCAAAAGTCCAAATCCAATTTCCTCAAGGGTCTCTAAAAGAGGTGATATACAAGATGTACTTTTCCCAAAGTACCTCTCTGATATTTTCCCTTATATCCTCACCTAATTCATACATCAATTAATTATAATTATTTTATCAATTATTTACTTTAGTTTTATTTTTATAATGGAATATTGTATGTCTGTTTCATTTCTCATTTCCTCTTATTCATAGAAATGAAATTATTTCCCATGTTATGTCTTCTAATCGCCTCCATGAATAATTATTTTGTTGTTTATCCATTAACTCCACCAAGGATGGTCCAAAAAAATTATCAAATTAAATAATATTTTAATTTTTATATTATAACCAATTTCATATTAATAAAATGTTATATTAAACAACCCTTAAAGGTTTTAATATTATGGATATATGATATGTTCGTTTGTGGACCTAGTAACTACCACCTCCTCAAAGTGACGTGATACATTCACACATCACATGGAATGTATTAAGGATCTTATTAGTTAAAATATATGATATGAATGACCTAATGATCCTATTTTAATTCTATTGTATATATATATATATATATACATATTTATAATCATTTCTTTAATTTTTTTCTTTCAATATGAATGGAGAATGAAAATAACATTCATTTATACGTACAACTTACCGTATTCATGAACATATTTTTTCATTTGATAATAATGATTATTAAAATACTTATATATTAAATATTAATAAATTTATATCATCTACTATGTTATTCAAATAATTGAATCATGACAATCAAGAATAAATAAGTCAACACACGTATGATTGACAAAGTAAATATCACCTAAAACATATAATAAGCATAGTGATAATGATAAAAGTGTAATATAATATCATTTTTAAATATTATATTTTTTTACATACATAGGTGGCCATGGATGAATGAGGGTGTTGGGTTTTGGTTCGTGCAACGTTGAGTTGATTCCCCATGAGTTTTTCTTTTTTTTTTATATTGTAAAGAGAATGCCTTTTAAATCATATAAGGTAATATAAAAATGAAAATGGATATTTGATAAATAAATAATAAACATATAGATAATATAAAGGAGGTTTTATGAGTATCGATAGATTCATGGCATATGGTATGAGAATTTCATAACCCAATTTCAATTCTATTTGTTAAACTTGTACGTCTTGATTTTATCGTGGTAATCTTACGAGTTAAAAGAATTTTGAATATCGTGTGTTATATTTAAACATGTTTCATGTGGAAACACATATTCATTTTATTTGATTAATTTCCACATCCATTTTAGGATATTTACGAGTGATTTCGTCTAAATCTATTTTAATTGAGGTATATCATGATGTTATGAACATTAATTCATTTATAAGGTGTATATAAATATAATATTACATTTTATATTAATATTTTATCTATACTCCTGTTATTTAATGTTATTATAAATGAATTATTTTATTTAGATTATGATTTAAATTCTTAATGTGGTATCAAACACAATAATTGTCTTAATAGTTTATTATTAATTCATTTTATCTATATTAGAATTTTGGATTGATATATCATATTTATTTGGATACTATAGGATATTAGAAGAAATATTTTGAACATTTTTTAATTTCATTGAAATTTTTTCAAAAGGAATATCTTTGAGAATTTTATGAGGTTTTTTAGATTTACAAATGGAATGTTTTTTTGAACATATAATTTAGCGAAAAAAACATCCACCACAATTACTATTATATAATTTCAAGCTTCTTTTATAAGATTATATGTTTTCTTAAATTAGATACCCTTTTTAATTTTTTTGGGTTTTTGGTATTGAAATTGGTTTCATATTTTAAAAATATAATTTTATACAAATTTAATTTCAGATGGGATTATATGATTCATTCATAGGGTTTTATGGTGAAAGATATTGATACATAAAAAGGTTATTGAGAATTATATATAACAGGTGAGCCCGATAGAGGTTATAATAATGGTTAATAACCATTATACCTCATTGCTGAGCTTGATAGAACATATACAAATGGTTGAACCCCATTATAGCTCATGGAAGAGCATGATATAGCTTATATGAAGAGATGATCCCCATTATAGATCCCTAGTGAGTTCGATATGGCATATACAAAGGGTAAACCCCATTAATGATCTCAAATTCATTGAGAAATAATAATTATTGGATGTCAGAGATTTTGTTATTCCAAATGAAATTGTTTTGAATTGTGTTTATGTATATGATGCTCTATGACACATAAAGGAGTTTTAATTGATTTAAATTTGTTTTAATGATTTTCATTGAGAAAAAATTAATTTTTTTATTCATGAAAATATGATAAATTTAATTCATTAAATAGTATTTAATGCTTTCTAAAAGAATAATTTATTTATTTCTTATTGATTCCCTTAAGGATATTTTTTCCAATCCCATGTTTTAAAAATGTTTTTCAAATGATTAATAGATTAGTAGGGACAAGGTAAAGGACAATAGTTGAATTGATATTTTATAAAGAAACCATGTTTTATTTAAAATCATTTATTTTCTGAAAAAGTTGGATACCAAATATAAGTGTATACTTATAATGTGTTGGATTATATTGTAATAGTTTTTCATAATTCCCTAAAACACCAAATGTAAAAGATACTAAAATGTAAATTCTACATCATTCAGCATTATAATATGTAATGTTTATGTTTAAGGCCATACATAAACATCCATTTATTGGTTTACTATTAGGTAATTATGGGAGAATAAGGATATTTTTGAGATTGGAATCAAAATGGAAACTGATTTTTGCATAACGGATTATATGGTTATAATATTATAGAGTTTCAATGGGTATTATCCTTAAAAATCACTGTTTTTTAAATATTCAATTATTCATTTTATGATTTATCCCTATTTATTTCTAGAGATTATGGATTTCCTATCAAGGTAGAATGAAAGAGACCTTTCACAACATTTTTATCCCATAAAGATGATTCAATTATAATTTTTTTTGTACAATATTGTTTAAATGATTTTTATAGTTTTTGAGTATATGAATCACCTTAAATAACATGTTTTATTTATACAATTCAACTTATTTTCTCCAAAAAAATTATGGATCATCATAACATTTTCATTTAATTTCAATATATCAATATTTTCAACCCTTCCACAAAAGTAATCATCTAATATGGTCAATGCCATTTAAATTATAGAAGATGAGGATAAATGGGATGTAATTGAAATACATATGTTAAGATTTATGGTATTAATTATTTTAATATATTCACTATATTCTGAATTTTAGGGTTGTTACTAACATATCATAATGATATAATTCATATCTTTGATTTTTGGAATAATGTATGAAGGGGTAGGATGATGAATTGTGGTTAAGTATTTAATAATAATTTTAAATTAATGATTTATTTTTGTATTGTGATTGAATTTTTTTGATATAGAGGTATTTAAAATATATTTTGGGAATAAGGGAACATGAATATAAGTATTTATTGTAGATTTTTCATTCATAAATTTGGAAACACATGTTAGATGAAACTTATACCAATGAAATGTGGTAAAAAAATTATAATTTTAAAGGTACATTTAATCATTAGTTTTAGGACATCAAAACTGTTATTTGAGGAACAATTACATTGATTTTGGTGTACATAAAATTAATGTTATCGAGATTCTTTTTGGTTTACATGATCTCAGAACTCATGGTAATTATATGTTATTACATTTGGGATGAAAAATGAAATGTATGATAAAATAATTTAGGTTCAAAATGTTAAGGTTATTTTTGAATATATTTTCGATATCTATATAATTTATTAATAATATTATTAATTTTTTTAGAAAATGGTGTCTTGCAGACCGTATGAAAAGTCATCATGTTCGTAAAGGTGATGAGGATCAAACACACAACTAAAGGGAAACAGGTGTGTGTCACCTACCATTGGCCTATGTGATTCCCTAGTTAGTATAGTATTTTTTAAAACAAATTGTTTCATAAAAATAAATTTATTTTAGAATAATATGTTTTATCATATTGATAACTAAGGAATTGGAAAATGATTTTGTAATTTATTGATTAATGTTTCTTACAAGGATGTTTACTATTTGGGAAATCCTTAAATTTAAGGTAAGTAGATTATATTATGATTTTGTTTGATAAATGTTGATTGAATTTTTTTTGGTGAAAATATGATTTTATTGTGGCTTTAGGGTGATTTTGGTTACCTATTGAAATTATTTTATATCAAGAGTTTTTATTATATGGGAATATACATAGTGTTGTCTGACTTTTAGGGTTATTTATTTAACATAGATATAAATGATAAATTTTATCTTTGAATATTAATTAATAATAACATATTATTTTACTATGTTTTAATTTTAGTCTTTGATATTTTGATTAATTTTAATTATAGTAATTTATTTGAAAAATAAATATTGACCTTTGTGTATTACTATTTATTTGTTGTGATTAATGTACATTTTCAACATATAATGGTTTATTAATTTTCTAGATTTAAATTTTATTTTAGTAACCATGTTTTAAGTATAATTTCTAATGAAATGTGTAATATCATATTATACTTTGTGGATATTTTAATCCATTTAATTTTATTCGATGCTTCAGGTATAAGAAAACAACCATGAATACACATCATTTTGGAGAAAATATGAGGATGCAATTATACATGTCAAGTATGTATATTTTCTTATGTTCATATGATAAGATGAAAATAAGTCATCAACTCCATTAAAAACTATTTTAAAACAAAATCATTATTCTTTAACTTTTCATAATAAGAAATCAATGACCTTTTAACCTATAAAAGATTTATTAAATTGTAACGATTAAATTTATCATGTCCATATTATATATCTCTTTCTATCATTACTTGAACAATATATTTTCCCTTCAAATAAAATTTTTCCTTCATGTAAACCTAATATTTTTTATTCATGATTACCATGATATTTTATTTTTTGACTTCTTAAGTGATCATTTTATTGTTCTTTTTTCGATGTCAAATTTCAATGAAGGTAATTTTAAAATTAAAACACATTTTTTCATTCAGGAGATAAACTTTTGAATATTTAGTTAATTAATGGAGTGGAAAATTTAACATATCATGATATTAAAATGGAACTTTATGTTCTATAGAATATATGCAATATTGATCATAAACAGACAACACAAACCTATTATTTCAATGTGTTTATTATAATCAATGTATTAAATTTGTTGGTATGATATTATTAAGAAAAATATCAAAAAAATCATGGTTATAATAATTGAAAAATTATTAAATAATATTTATAAAAATTCACTCCAATTTTTATAAAATTATTTTACTCTAGAAAAAATCATTTTCGCCAAAATATGGTTTTCCATACAATCTACAGTTGAATGTTATAATTTTTTTTACAACTTTTATAAAATTATTTACATAAAAAGTAGATTAAATTTTTGGAAAATATTATCATTTTATACTTTGGTTGAAATTGTTTGATTTTTTGGACAATATTGGGGTTTTCAGTGAATAGTGAAAATACTGATTTTTGTAAAAATGAAATTTATTTTCATTAAATAAAACAATTTTAAAATAAAATTATGATTTTAATATGGTTTAAAGTAAAATAAATTTTATTATGTTATATTTAATCCCAATAATTAATTTTTAATCATTTTATTATTTTATTTTAGAATAAGTATATTTTTGGATTTCAAAACATGATTTTTTTTTAAATACACTTTTAATGTACATAATGTTTATCCTTTTTTATTTATAAATAACACCTAATAGGGAATTTTTATATTAAATATATATATATATATATATTATAGTTAAATATTAATTTATTTTTATATATTTTTCATTATTTTTCATAGAGGTAACATAAAATATTCTTTTTCTGTAAAAATACATATTATGAAAACCTACCTTATCCTCATTTTTGTGGTTTTATTTTAAATTAAATTTTTTTAAAATTATGTGAATTGAATCAGGTAAATTGGATTCCATATTTATCATAATATGATAAAAATTATTTATTATGATGATTTTTATTTTATGGAATAAAAAGTTACTATGGTTAGAAAAATAATCACCACTGTATTAGTAATATAATGAAAGAGGTTTAAGTTAAAGGGAAAAAGAAGAAAATAACCAAAAAATATCAATTGAAATGGGTGAATAGTGTGATTATCAAATTTAGACAAATAATTAAACATTAAATATAAATCTAATTAATTTCAATTAATTTGACCCAAATGTGGTTGGCATTAAATATAATGTAATTATTATTTAATCACATAAAACTACCCATCCTCAAGTATAAATTCCACTCCTCCATACCACCATTCTATTAAGAGTCCAATATTATCTTAAAATCATTTAAAACTCATATTCTATAAATTCACTACATTTTTAAATTCTTCTTCTCTCACCAAAAGACCAATTCTATGAACTTTAAAGGTTCCTTTAAGGATTTCATATTGAAGAGGTAAATTCTATAAACTACAGCTTGTAATTTGTTATATTCTTCTTCATTATCCTAAAATATTTCATCCATAACGGAATAATAAATACATTATATTGTATATACTAGAACTATACAATTATAATTTTTCATCTTATATCAATCTGTTAATTGTCTCCTATTATTCAATGAAATGAACCCACTATTTAAATTATAGTACTTAACCATCGTTGTGGATAATTATTATTTGGTTTCAATTACATTTTTATATATAAGTCGTTAAACTATTATTATGATTATAAAATACTATAATAAGAATAATTTAACTTATATAATGTAATTGAACAAATATATTCCCATAATACCAAATAAAACAAATCTTGTTCTTAATTATTAAAAAAAGAAAAAAAAAGAAAAACATATATCATTAACATTATATCAAATAAAACAGCATCATGTTAGAAAAAAAATATATGGGATCATTTATAAGTCCTAATATACATTAATACTATTTTATTGCACTACTGATGTACTATTTAAATTTTACATGAACTCTATAATTTTACACAAATGAACCAACCATGAAACCATGATTCAAACGTACCCAAAATAATGAAAATAATAAAATACTATAAATGAATGGGTGGCAAGATGTTATAAAATCATAGTATATGGAATTATAAATATTAATATAGTTATATAATAAATTAATGTGTTTTTTAAAGAATAATACATGAGTTATTAGCACGTTTTAAAGAAGTAGAAACCAATGTATAGAATTATTAACCCAATTTCAATCATTTTTTCTAACATAAACATCATTACTAATATTTTCCTATGATTATTTTTGTAATTAATTTTCATTTTCTTATGTGTTATTACAAATTTTATTTGGATTTATATTGGATATACATAATATTTTCATTTGATTCAAAGTCATTAAGATTATGTTATTATTATAAGGGACTCTTTTACGAAAAACCCGATTTTATATGTCATAATGATTTATTTTTTAAATCATTCCCATTAATGTGATTTTTTCGAATACTTCATGAATAATATTTTATAGAAATGATTTTATAATGAGGTATAAATTATAGTTGTTCATAAATGTTTAAAAAAATATCATTTAAAGGATTCAGGCAATGGAGTTTATTTTAAATAAAATATTTTATTGAAGATTCTATTTTAAATATGTGAAAATGAAGATATTTTATTATATATATAGAATGAATGGAATTTACCTGCATCAAGACACCTTAATATTTTTTAGATTACATTATATTTTTATATGGATATATTCAATGAATTATTTTTCAATCACATGTATGTAGTTTTTCAAGATGGGTGATTAAAAAATAAGAAGATTATTTTCTACCAAGAATGTTTTTATGACAGAATTTTTCATATTTTTTCATTTTTATAGTTGTGGGAATTATTTATGATGATGTAATTTTTCTTATAACTAATTCCTGGTGTTTCTCTGATAAAACATGAATAGGTGATTACATTATAATCTGTGAATGGGGAGTTACATTTTTAACCATGGATGGTTTATTCTAAGATAAACCTATGATGAGATGCTACATTATAAACACCAATTCATTGGGAATTCAAGATTTAGGTATCAACCATATTTTTTTAACTATTTTAAATTGTGACTTGGAAAGAAGATATCCCATGTTATTTGTATATGTTTAATATGTTTATAATGAGTGTTAAGGAAAATAAATCGATTTTCAAAATTTTAGAAGGTGGCCTTTTGGAAAATATGAATTATTTTATATGTAAAAAGTGTATATTTTGAAGATTACTTTTTATTGGTATTTAATAGAATAAATATTTCTTTTATTTTATATCACTTTTTAGGATTTTTCTTCTCATCCCATATTATACAACGATTTTCACCTGAAGGAGGTATAATTAGAGAACATGGACTACGTTAAGTAGAATTATGAATATTTTTCATGAAAATAAATCTTAATTTTTTATAATGTATATTTTTTATTAAAAGAATGGGAAAATTGAGTAGTGTCCTCTTCTAATGAGTGATTTCACTTTTTAATTGTTTCATCTTATTTTCAAAAATACTTAACCTAAAAATTTGTTGGGAATGAAAGAATGTGAATTATAGTCTTAATACGCTATAACATGTATTTTTAGGGTGTGTTCCAAACATAAAATTAATAACTATGTAATAAAATCAAATTTAAATCACAATGTTATCCATTCAATAAATTCTTAAAATGAGTGACATATTTCTTTCTAAGGAACCATAATTATCTCAACATAAAAAAAAATATTAACCATAATATATATCAATAAATAATTTTATTCTCAAAAAATAAAACATTTTTATTTAGTAATTAAAAGGTTCACTATAATTTATTCAAACGAAAATGGTTTTATTCCTATTAATTTGTAAAAAAATACCAATAATAAACTAAAACATTGATCACATGTAAACTCCAATGTGGTATCTAGTTTATTAATATTTTGATTATCATTAGACATAACAACTAATGACACATTAGGGTTATCCCATATTATTATGGTGTATCTTAGGTTTATATATGTTACACATTATCATTAATGATAGTTGTTCATAATTAAAATAAAAATTAACACATTGATACCCACTATGAGTATCATACCCGATACTTAGTAAATTCCCAATCATTGTGGATCAAATTATTGTTGAGATATAATCACCCAACTCTTTCGGTGATTATTAACCATTGATGCATCGATTCAAGAATAATTTCCACTTATAATATCATGATTGTAATGTATTTCATAAAAACACAATATCATCCCTATAAAAAGTGTTATGATATTTTACTACAATTGGATATTTCCACCTATTATATCATAAGGTTAGTTTACATAATATTTATTTTAATAAATCCAGTTCTCATGGATTGTACTAAACATCCTACGATACCAATTGTAAAGGCCCCATAGATATGAATTCAATGCTAGTTTTTATTATATTATATTGGTTCTATATACAAGTGATATCATCCCAAATGAATGAATATTTCATTAGTATGGGAAATCTAGATATATACATGAATCTCACGTATATATAAAATCATAATATACAACAAGTTATTCCATTCATAACATCAATATAATTTATTTCGTAATCATCTATATCAATTTTTGTACACTTCTTAATATACTGTAGAACAGAAAAAAAAAATATGGGTGAGCTGAAATGCACAGTAAGTGTAAAGTTATGTTAATTCAATCATTATTAAATAAGGCATAATAAATATAATAATTAAAATAACTAAATTTTTAAAATTTTAGAATTATCTTGATCAAATATAATAAAATGGATTCAATATATGATTTTCAAATAATGACATATAAATAATCACACGTTATTGAAAACTAAACATGTATATCACAAATATTGAAATAATAGGATAGAAATCAATTAAAAAACTGATCATGAATGGGATAATTATATACATATTAATCCATCCTTCATGTCCAAGTTCCAAGACATCATAAACATACCTTCAATTCCTTCTTCTAATACATCATAAATAAATTCGTCAGACATAGTCCCAATACAGAAACTAGTTTATCTCTTATGGCCTACCAATGCTTCATGGTGATGCCTAAATTTTTTCCTCATCATTCTCTAAATAAGTCTAATGAATTAGTCATACTAGTAAACAATAAAACATAATTGGGATTCATTAACTCCCAAGGGAAATCTTTTTAAGAAGAACTGTCGTACGTTATTTCATTAAATTCCAATTTTAAACAATCCATAAAAATACAAATATTTATTATATGTTTTATCATTATATTATATACACAATATTCTGTTTGTAAAATTTATATTTATAGTATTTGACCAATAAAATACTATTAAAAGGCCATTTGAAATATTTTTGATAAAAATATCCTTTTTCAATTTGATGAAAAATAATATAAAAAATTTAATAATATTTGGGAAAACATAATATATTAAATGAACCAAGAGAAATAATAAAATAATATTCAAATAATTGAGTGTAACAGCTCAATTTTTTTATAATAATTTCTCTTTAAATATATTTAATTGTTCAATAGCCTATGTTGCATACAATTTTGTGTTTAAGGGAACCACATAATATTATATGTATGTTATAAACTAGCCATTAAATTTCTAGAAATAAATATCATTAAATAATTTATGAAATAATTACAAACATCTAACTAAATATGAATATATTTTTATATTCTTTAAACAAATCACAAAATTTTAATTAAAACCTATTTATTCTTTAAATATACTTTTTCATGAAAAAATATTTTATAATGTTTTTATGAATAAAAATTATTTTTTTAATTTTTATAAATTGAGGTTTAAAAAGTTAATTTTATTTTTGAATTTAGCATCTCAAAATAATATTAAAATTATTATCTCTAAAAATATTATTTTTATGGAATAGTGAAAATAATTATTTATATGGAAATATTTATTATATTCTTAATTATTTATAAAGAAGAATTATGTATTGAATTAATTTTAAATTTCAATAATTTCATTTTGATTTAAAATAATCCAATTATGGTTTTTGAAAATGATTTTAATCCGAAACTTATTATAAAAATATTATATTCTTTAAAAGATAATTTTTCTGAAAATATTTTTTATGGAGTTTTACCATTTTTATTTTAAATAAAATTATAAAAAATCGATATTTTTAATCTTGAAATATGGATTAAAAAATTGGATTCATAAGATCCATATTTAGTTAAAAATACCCTTTATACAAATATGATCCAAGATAAACATTATTCCCTTGGTAAAGAGTAAATCATTTAATTTTTCTTAAATATAAAATAGTAATGACGATAAAATATCCCTAAAATTTCAAAAAAAAATTGTAAAGCTATTTCGACCCCTAACACATAAGGAAAAAAATTAATCTATTTAATGGGAACTTTTCCTTTAAAATGACTTCTCTAATATTTAAATTAAAGAAGGTCTCAATGTATCACAATCTTGGTTTAATATATCCCTTATGTGCCTGCAAGGGGAAAAGGTATGTTATGAAAACTTTTACTTGTAAAATTTTAACTAAATAAATTTTTTCTTATGATATAAATTTATGATTAGATTTTTTAATCTTCATTAATAAAATTAGGATATTTATAATATATCATTTAATAATAATTTAAAGATGCTTATTTATGTTATAAATAATATATATTTATTAATAAGTGATAAATAAAATATTTATTTTACTATTAATATTATAATAAATCTAGAAGATTTATAATCATCATGGAATTTAACTTTTAATATTTAGTGAAGAAATATGTTTGTTAAAAAATAACACAATGATGAGGGAGTAATTATTTTATTAATGGGAATACTAAATAATTTTTTCATAAAATATTAAAATAAATATAATTTGAAACAATGAACATGGTAAAAAAATTTATATATTACCTTGAGATATTAGGAAAATGGTAAAATATCAGTCTTGAGGTTAACTTGTTAACTTGAAAATATTAAAAGTCTACCATATGAATAGTGACAAAATTGACTACAATGTCATTTTTCCAAAATAATATTTTAATAAATTTTATCAAAGATATAAAACATATTTTTAAAAACATGTTACAAAATGTTTGAAATTTCTCATTTATGGTCCCATTTACATCACATAAGTAAAAAATACTACCCTTTAATATTTAAAATCTTGTAACCTCAATTAATATTAAAATATATAAACTAAGGGTCAATCAAAACGATATGGTCTAAAATAATTCCATTACATGTTCAAAACATATTGGATGATGATATTTAAAATTTATGACATATAATATTCTTAGACATATCCTTTTAGTGGTATTTTTAATGAAATTAAATTTATTATAAATTAATATTTATTGAAATTCCAAAAGAACCCCTTGCCCGAATTATTAAATGGAATATCCTCCCTAACTTATTCAACTCAAAATGTGTCATAAATCATAAAAATACCATAAAAATTTCACTAATAAACTTCCATAGACACATTATATAGTTTTGTGTCTTCTCAAAAGACCTACCCTATAGTTCGTAAAATGATATATAAAGGACGTTCACTGAAGAATTGGTAGTCATCTTTGCAAACTCTTTATGAATCATTATTTGTATGATTCCTATTCATTTGTTGTTTATATAATAATTTAATAACTCAAATATCACATATATTTTTTTGTTTTTTTATTATTATTGAAAAAATATATCCCACCTTTTACCTATCTTCTGTAAAATGAAAACATTGTCTGTGCGTATATACGACTTAATGTCTCCACTCCGTGGTGTAATTAATTTTTTTGTTACCATGATACTTGGAATGGTATAATTATGGATGTAATATATACTTATTAATTATAAAATAATATTTCTTATCCAAAACATTTACCATCCACTTCCTTATACTTTTACAATTAATTTAATTATACCATTCCTTAGGCATACATATAGTATAACATCTCCCTCTTATGATGTGATTAATTTTCCCTTTTCTATGTTAAATATTTATTATATATATTTTTATAATTATTAAATATGACATATATTATCATAATATAATTATTTAGATGAAATAACTACATCCTTTTCACATGATCTAGGATTTATATGAAAAAACAAGCAATTCAATATAATGTAGTTAACACCCTAATGAAGGTTAAAAAATGAAATTGTATTAATGAATGGATGATAAGATGGTATAAGATGAACATATAAGTTATAATACATAATAATATGGTTAGATAAAAATTAATAACATTATTTACAATATTATAAATGTGTTTCAAAATCACATGAATGAAATATGTGTTTTAGTATGGGTTTATACCCACAATCTCATTATTATTCGATATTACATGAATATATATATATATATATTTCGATTATGAAATATTTACCTTTCATTACCATTTTTCCTAAAAATAATTTCTGGAATTTTTTAATATTCTGATAAAAAAATTTAAATTCATTTTTACCAATTTGAGAATTTTTAATAAATTATTAGAAAGGAATCTATGGTCCATTTTTCAAATGATGTATTTTATTACATTATCAAAAAAATAAAAGTTCATTTATCATATAATGGATGATTGAAATTTGACAATGTTATATATGACTTAATTACTTAAATATTCCTTTTCAAGATTACTTGGTTATTTTGATATTATTTTTTATTTTATAAATTTGTTGCTCAAAAGAGATACGATTTAAAAATGTAATGTTAATTTTAAATAATTATTTCCTATGAGAATTCAGAAATATTTTCTATCTAAGGAACCATTATTTAATATTACATATGATTTACTATGGATATTATGTTAGTGTGATATCCTTATTCTTTGTGTTGTTGTTTTATTTTTACTATTTCTTGATATTTATGAAACCCATTTCTTTTCGATGGGTAGTGTTATAATGAATTGTTTATGGAACCCATTTATTTTCATTGTTAATGATATGATGAATGATTTATGTTCATTTTGATATATAATTGTGGTTTGGATGATATGATGGATAGTACCTAAATCTCTTTTCAAATGTATTGGGTAAATATTTATATCTCATTAGATAGAAATGAATGGAATGTGGAGTGAACTAGGTCTATTTATACAACACTGTAATGGGATGTAAACCATATTTAGTAATACAGGTCTTGAACAAGGATTGAAATTGGTTATGTAAAGGAATTTTCCCCTAGGATTGTCTTGTAAGTGATCCTTGACTAATATGATAATATTTTTTTCTAAGCATATGTCTATGCCACAATTTCATAAGTTTTGTTAAACTCATATGAATTATGTTCTTTATAATTCGTATCTTATAGACATCTATGAATTATTACATAACTCAATATCATGAACCAGGGTATGTAGGATATAATTTTAAAAAATAATGTTATTAATCCCTTATAATTATTTTATCTCCCTTGATTACCCTTTATGAACATCTGATATCTCCCTTTTATTAGGTTTATTTTCACAAGGATATAAATAAATTTATTAACTAGGATTTCTTAAAAATAGATCTATGTGTGAACGAAAGGTGGGAGATGATATAAAAGTTTTTTGAATTAGTTTTTCATCTTTACAGATTATCAAATATATTAACACTATATGATTCTGGTTAGGTTTTTTCATGTTATTCATTGAATAGTGTTTAATTTACATGTAAAATTTTCATATGAAATGTATGGTCCTTTTTATTTGTTATCAATGCAATGTTTAGTTATCCTTTTGAGACTATTATTAGAAAACCATATCAATAACCATGAGTATTTTTCTATGTACGTGATACAATTTTGGTGATGATTATAAATAACCTAGGTTAATGACTAAGATATACTATATTGAAAGAATTTAATTAATTTCCCTATATTATGTGGTTTTATGAATATTTTTATGGGTGCTCAAGAAATTATTTCTTTTTTTAGGCAATAACTAGATCTCAATAGAACCACACTAATATTGAATACAACGGGAAATACAATTATTGTCCAATAATGAAATAGAATTTCATGTGCGATTGAATGAGAAATATTGTTTCATTTTTCACTCAACTTTTTCATGTTATGAATCACTATGTACTTATAAAAAATAAAAAGAGGTAACACTATTATATTATGTCCTTCACGGGTTACAATCCACATTCTTTTAGTGGCGCATCTGATCAATTAGTGGGAGAACAATGTATTACTACCCCAAGAAATTTATATTTTGGTTATCCAATGTTAAGAACATGATAAATTAATTTTAGAAGTCTATCAATTTGAAGGAGATGTCGATCAATATATGAATCTTATCAAGAATAATAATAAATGAGATAAAATTCAATCCATGGAATGATATGAGTTCATTAAAATATTTTTCATTAAGTCATTTCCTTATATTCTTCAACTAAATGTGGAGTTGAATATTATTGACCATATGATAAATGATGATCAATCTAGTTTAACTGAAAAGGAAAATATCATAAGACTTTCAAGTTACACTTCTTGAAATATCATCAAACATGAATGTAATGTTGATTTATTCTTCAATAGAATAAAACCAAATCTCTAAAGTTAATTAAATATAATGTAACTTAGTTGCTTTAAATAAATTGTTTTAGGTGATCTCGAGGATGATATTGAAATTAGAGTAATCATTCAATATACCAGTTATGATAAGAAGATATATTTGTAATTTAATTGAAAATCAAAAAACCATTCTGAAAAGAAGATGAGATTTATTTTATGCTCATGGTGTGGAAATAAAAAAGTGGAAACTATCTAGAGGGGACTAATAAATGGTTTTTTCTAAAGGATTTCCTTAGGTTATTGATTACTTAAGTAAATGAGAAAAGAGATATAATGATGTTAATATAAAAAGGTTTACATATAATGAACCTCAAACACTTCAATTGTTCAATTGATAATAAAATGTCAATTATGCTATTTTATTACTTAATCATTGGGCGATTGATGTTGATCGATGTCAAAAACAACATATATCAAATGAAAAAGAAAAATAACATGTCAACATTATTAGTGATATGGGATACATCAATGATGTGGTGAATGGTACACCTTCCATCCATTCTAAAGTAATAAATGTTTTATCTAATTCTATATCCACCCACCATTCTATATCCAAATAGTTTTCGAATGGAATCATCATATTGAAAAAAAAATTAGATATCGATTAATTTGTAAAAACTATCAATGGCACAATGGTCACATCACCAATTTATAATTCTTATTCGATTCATGTTTATTGAAAAGAAATTCAAGAAAATATTACGGTCCATTAGTTGAATTTGATTTAATTCATTAAATGGTCTGGATTTCACTATGTGGATCTCATATCAATTTTTGAGAAAGGGAAGTATCATTTCGTATTTATATTGAATATGTGATCATTTATCGATGCAATGATGAAAATGAAAATCCATTGGATATTACATCTATCTTATGGATCTAAATTCTTATAAATTAAGTTTATCAAATTATATGGGTTTTTAGAAACTAACCATTAAGAATACAACTATTTTTAAATAGTTTTTTAATGAATTTCATATGAATTCTCTGGTTTTGTTGTAAATTGTGATGTTTATTTTTCAATATGGGTACATTCCTATTTCAAAGAATTCTTGTTGAATGCATGGAATTGGGTTGCTATAATTGAAGAAGAATCATCATAATATTTTTAAAAATGAGGTTATACACATAATTGTGACTTCTTGGGCTTCAACTGTTATGATTATTATGAAGATAGATGGATCAATGAGTATATTCAATGATTATCAATAATATAAGTATATAATTATCATGAAGAAATATCATCTCCACATTATTATGAATAATTTGATTAGATATTTTATTTCTAATACATTTCCATGATTTATTCTCATTCTAGATATTATTAATTGAGATTCAAGAAGGAGATATATGAACAATGAAATTTAATAAACGGTGTTAATACTGAATTTCGTGTAATTCCTTTTCCTTTTTTATCTTTCCCAACTATCATCGTGGATTTAATGAATAGTGTTTTTACATACTATATTTGATATTTTTTATTTTCATTATAGATGATATTTTTATATAATCATATAGAATGGAAGAATATGAAAATCAAATGAGGATTTTCCTAAATACATGGGTAAATGAAAATTAATTAGAAAAATATACCAATTGTAGATTATGGCTTCAGAAAGATTCATTTTCATATCAAATAATTTCATTAGAGGGGATATATATTGGTTTAGAAAATTCATAATTTATTGAATATTGTCCTAGAAAAAAATGAAAACCTAAAAGAGATGTTTTCATTTTTTAAATGGATATTATAGAGATTTTATGAAATTTTCTCATGAATATCTAATCCACTCCCATTGATGACTCGAAAACGACTTATTTTCATATAGATTGATAAATCTGAAGAGAATTTCATAGAGTGGAAAAGATGGCTAATATCCGAACCTTTTCTCACACTACCCAATAGTGGAAAATGGGTTGGGATATACAGTTACGAGTCTAATAATAGGATGTGATTTATTCTAAGGAATATTGATATTGGGATAGATTATATCTCATTAAAATTGAAAATACATTAGAAAATTTACCCAACTCATTATTTGTACTTAGTAGTGATAATTTTTTCCATTAGAGATATGGAGGCTTTATATTTATGGATAAATGTGTGAGATATATACTGATAATAATATATTAAAAAAATAACTCAAAAGGGGAAGAAAATTTGAAAAACAAATTTGGTTGTATTTCGTTAAACATCATGACTAATCAATACATTACTACCCATGGAAAATGAAAAAGGTGGCAGATTCTTTGATTCAAAATGACTATGATATCCTCTCTATGAGGAGGATCATAAGAGACCCAATATATAAGTATTTGAAATTTATGGAACAATAATTCATAGTGGGAGGTATAAGAAATGTCATTAGGATTAAATAAATATTCAACCTCCCATAAAAATTAGCATTAAGGAGTTATAGAAGGAAGATGAAAAAGTAAAATAGACTGTGAGAAATTTTCACGAGTTGAACATTGGTTTTGAAAAAATAATAATTCTTATGAAAAATGTTTGTATCCCTCCCATAACAAAATTAAAGTATTAAATATTGGATGAGGCTCAGAGTTCATTATTCAATATTCATTTAGTAAGAAAAAAGATGTAGAAAGGCCTAAAAGAGTATATTTGTTGTGATGGAATAACCAAAGATATTGTATAATATGTTTCTCAGTGCTCGGTTTGTTTGAATTTTTTGACTGGGAGAAATAATTATATGGGGATGTTAATACCATTACCCATACGTAAATTGAAATGGGAAAAAACACCATGGATTTTGTCCATGGTCATTCCAAAAAATATAAAAATCATAAACCTGTATGGTTTGTTGTTTTTCTCCATCCAAATTTTGCACAATTAAATTCTATTAGATAAGAATTATATCATGATATTATTTTTGGAATATATATTTAGAATTTTTTGAGACATATGGATTACTTATAACCATTTTATCTGATAGAGAATCTTGGTTTACCTTGACATTATAGAGAAGTCCTCGTAGGATCTTCAAAAATAGATATGATTCTAAACATCGTATCATACTCATATAGATGTACAATCTAAGAGGAAAATTATAACTCTAGAGGAACTGTTTAGATTATTCTATATTGAAATCAATGGTGGTTGGGATCAACCCTTAACATTTTATAATTTTCCCACTACAATAACCTCTACAATAGTATCCATAAGGATACATATGAATCTCTTTAGTGTATGAAGCGTAGAACTCCAGTATGCTATAATGAATTTGGTGAAGTAAATATATTAGCACCTAATCTAGTGTAGGAAATGTTAGATATTGTTAAATAATTCAACCACAAATAATAGATTCTCATATTTGACAAACAATTTATGAAAACAATCAATGAACAGAAAAAAAGATATTTTAGTTGGTCAGAAAGAATTTCAATGAATATATCCTTAGAAGGGAGTGATGATGTTTTGAAAGAAGAGAATGCTAATAACAAGGTATATTTTTCATTTTTAAATAATTTATCATGTTTGGATGTTAGCATATGGATTGTAACCTCTATTGGATCTCTCTCAAGTTCAAGATGTATTCCTTATAACTCTCCTAAAACAGTTAAAATAAGATCATTGATATATATTAAATTTATAAGTCATAAAACTGGAAAAATTTATTTCTTATGAAGAACAAACGATAGAGATTCAATATTTTAAATAAAAATTTATACAAAATAAGACCACTATATTGGTTAATGATTTACGATGAAACCATCAATTTGAAAAGGTTAAATGGAAACCTATGGATTTGAAAAGGTTGATGTACCACCATATATTTGTATTAAAGTGAATACATCCTATGATGAATTTCATTTTAAAGTCTTTATAATGTAACACTATGATATTTTTAAAAATATTTCTATTTTAATAATTTTAATTCATCTATAGCTTGTGTTGTATGCAATAGTGAGTTTAAACGAACCGTGTCATATTATATATCTTATATAACGTAGATGTTATGTCAAATTAAAAAAATTATAAATAATTAAATAAAAAAATAAATTTACATCTAAATATGAATTAATTTTTAGTATTATTAAAATTAATCGCACATTTTTTTATTAAAATCTCATTATTCATTAAAAATATTTTTCCTTCCAAATTGAGTTTCCCTACATTTTATTAATAAACATTAATTTTAAGAAATTATATAAAATGGAATTTAAAAAAATAATTTCATTTTAGAGTTCATTATGTCAAAATTATCATATAATTCATTTTTCGGGAAACTTTTATTTTTTTATTGAATAATTACAATAATGATTTTTAAAACTAATTTTTTTAAAAATATTTACATTATAATGTTATGTTTTGGATTAATTTTAAATTATAATTAGATCATTTTTATTTAAAATTATCTAATTATGGTTTTTGGTAATGATCTCATACATGAATATATTACATAAAAATTTTATGTTTTAAATTTTTATTTTTCTCAAATAACTATTTTATAGAATTTTACCTGTAAATTTTAAATTTAATTTTGAGCCATAATTTATTTGAATTTTTAACAACAGAAGCCAAATTTTTATCCCTAATTTCCTAATTTATTAAATATAACCCATTTATTTATGAAAAATATGAATATTAACAAAGGTGAACATTGATAACAAGGTAAAGGGTAAATTGGGTAATTTAGGAATAAAATAAATTGACAAATATTATAAAATGACCCCAAAACAAGAAAAAAATTTATTTGATAAAAATTATTATAAATTTAACTCCTATGTATCAAAGTTAAGTAGATTAATTAACACATTTCATTGAAAAATACTTATATAAAATTTATATTGATGAATGTTAGAAAATGTACCTTTTTGTATTAAATATACCTTATGTGTACACATAGAGAGAATGTTATTATGTGAATGAATATAGATTATAATTTTTAAATTATTAAACATATTTTCTGGATATTAATTCATTTTCTAATTTTTGGTACTCATAATTGTGATTATGAAATTTATAATATTTTATTTAAGAAGAATTTAAAAATATCATATTCAGGATTTGTATTATATATCATTTTTGATTTACGGTTTCATAAAATAACTATTTTACTATAAATATTATTTTTAACTATATTATATTTTTATTCTTCATGGAATTTAATTTTTAATTTATAGCGAATAAATATGTATATTAAATAATTATACAACACTTATGTAGTAATTATTTTATTAATGAAAATATCAACTAAAAATTAATATAAATATTTCAAATTTAATAATTTGAAATGATTATTATGAAAAAACTATTTTCTAGAATATGTAAACCTTTAATGAATATGATAAAATAATTTTATGTTGTTAAATAATGATATTGATATTTTTGAATGTCTATACAATTAATGTTGTCATAATTGAAATTTCTGATATTTTAACAAATTAATTTTTATTAAATTATTTAAAAATCATAAAATATATTAAAAAATTCAAAATAATTATATCATTGTCTTAAAATTCTCAAATTATTCATAAATGGCATAATTTAAATCAAATATATAGAAAATTACCACCTTTTAAAATTTAAACATTTTGTTGCCTTAGTTAAAATTAAAATTTGTTTGACATGGTTTATTCAAAATCAAAACGTTTAAAAATATCCAAAAACATATATAAAATAAATTACATGATGATATTACAATTTTATCTCATATTATATTCAAATACATGTCCTTTTAATGTTATATTTATTGATATTTAATTTATTTGGAATTTATATTTTTAGAAATTCCAAAAGGAACCTCCCCTTAATTAAGAAAGGGATATTCCTCCCTCATATCATCACATCAATTTCATCATTTAATCGTGACCATAACTAGAAAATTATGCTCATAAACATACACATCTATACTATATATGTTATTTTAATCACTAAATTCTAATTCTAGTGTCCCTGAGAGGAGATGTGAAGAATGATCTCAGAAGAAGAGGTAATCATATTTACCAACTCAATAAAAATTATTTCTTCTTTAAAATACTCTCCATGTATCATTTTATTAATTTCATAACATCAGAATCATATACATTATATGTTTTTATTGTTTTTATGCAACAAAAAAATTCAAAATTTTTTCCATCCTATGAAAAATGAAAGCATTGGGTGTTTTTGCATACCACTTACCCTCTCCACGATATTATGTACTCAATTTTTCCATCACCACATTACATGGATGCGTGTAATTATAGAAATAATATACATATATTATATGACATGGTATTTATTCTTGAAATAATTATATACCACAGACATCATTATTATTTTTCCATTATGTGAATGATACATTCGCTCGTGCATTCGTACAACCTACCGTCTCCACGATGCAGTTATATTCATTATCCATGTTCACCATTAAAAAATGATTATATAAATGTATAAAAGTATTAAATATGATATATAATTTCAAAACATTATTCTGGAAATGAATATAATATATCTTATTAAATGAACTGGGACTTATATAATGAAACATGAATTGGAAAATGAAGCAGTTAACACGTGAATGAAGGGTAATAATGAAATATTATCAATGAACGGGTGATATGATTAAATAATTGGTACATATATGATATCATTAATATTAAAATGGTTATGAAATATATTATTAATATTCTTTGAACTATTATACTAGAGTTATATATATGTATAATATAAATCGTACTTAAGGTGAGGGTTAAATTAGACAATCTTGTTATTATTTGGGATTATTTATAAATAAGTATATTTTATTGAATATTTATCCTTCATGTCCATTTTTCAAAAAAAATTATTTTCAAAAATATTATTTTCTATTCAAATACTATTTTTTAGTTCATTTTGACCCATATGTACATTATTACAAAATTGGTTGAAATGAATATTATTTTTCATTTTCCAAAATATGTACTTCGTAACCCTTCCAAAAAAAATGAAAGAAATAATTTTTTTACTTATATGGAATAACTGTACATTCCATTTATCATTGAACCTTAATTAGTTTAATATTCCCATAAAATATTACAATGGGTATCTTTTAAATTATATTATTTCAAATCATAAATTTGTTTTTTCTAGAATGATTTCATGTGTTTTTTATAAATTATTTTCCATTTAAGATGACATTATTTGTCGGTACATATGATTTATTTTGTATATTATTTAAGGATATATTCCATGTTATTTCTATGGTCTGGTTTTTTTATGATATAATTATATTTATGAAAAATATTTATTTTCAATGATTTATGTTATATTTAAATGTTTATGTATCCATTTCTTTTCATAGGTTATGATATGATGAATGATTATGTTTTATGAGGAACACATATGTAAGGTTTTAATTTTTTGATGGGTGGGACCTATATCTCCCTCCAATTATTTGGGTAAGGATTTATATCTCATCGGATAGACTACAATGGAATGGGGAGTGATCTTTATTTAGTAATACAAAAATTTAATGGTAAATAAATATTATTCAGTAATATAGTGCTCGAATTTGGAGTGAAATCCATTAAATAAATGAAATTTTACACTATAATGGTCTCAGAATTGATCATTCTCTAATATGAATATTATTTTCCTAGATTATCTATATTCTGTATTCTCATGTATTATGATATACACTGAATAATTATGTTTTTTATAATTCATGTCTTATGTACTACTGTGATTTATTCCATAACATAATATAATGATCATTGATATGACATATATAATTTTTAAAAATAATTTTCATGTTTTATAACCTTATGATTATGTCATCACTCTTAATTAAATTTTATGAGAATCAGATCTCACCCATTTAATATATTTATTTATTCCATGATATAAAGAATAATATTTTGTTATATTTATCAAAAAGGGTTTTAGTAATGAAGGAATAATAAGGAGTTGATGTAGATTCTTTATAATTTTTTTTCTTTCAATGTTTAAAAACGAAATTAAACCTATATGGCTATAGAGTGTTTTTGATATTTAATGTAGTGAATAATCATCTATTTATATGTATCATCAATATAAGAAAATAATGGGTTGTTATATTGAGTGGTCATGTAGGTGGAAAATTATGTTCATGCCGAGTATTGTAAAATAATTATAAATTTCACATTTTTAGTAAAAATTCACCATAGTAACTTTTAAAAAAATAAAATTAATATTTATTTGAAATATTTATTAAAATGGTAAAAGGGGGTAACAATATATTTAAACAATAATTTTATTATATTTTAAAAACCCTTATAAACATCTTCATGAAAATATTTCCATGATAGAAATAGATTCATAACTGAATGAAAATGGATTAGAGTTTTTAATAAAAAAATTATTTCAGTATCTTGACCACATAACTGAAGAAATGAAAGAAAAATATTGTAGTTATATAATTATCTATATGAGGATAATATATATTGGATATAATATTAATGGAACATATAATTCATTCAATAGATACTTAAAAATAAAAAATTTGAAATTGGTGATGAGAATATAAAAAAACATTAATAATTTGACTCATTGAAATTGAATGTCATAGAATAGATAATCCTAAATACATATTTATATCCCTATTATTTTTTCAATAATAGTTATAAATATTATTAATGGTTGTTTTAATCCCTTCATAAAAGAAACATGTTTTGAATATGGATTGTGTCTCAAAATAATAAATGTGAAATGAAAATACTTCAACTAGTATTATCATTAAAATTAGAATACAATAAATGATGGGATTCTCGGTAATAGATTTAAATCTATTAAATAAATTTATAAATAGAACATAAAAAAATATTACGGGTTTTCACACATAATCATGTAATAATATATTCTATGATGAAAAAGTATAATCCTATGAATTGAATTTGAAAAATAAAATCTCATTATAAAGGTAATATCATTGAAGGGAGAATTAATCTGTCATGTGATTATGTGTAACAAATTGTAATTCAAAAAATATATTATCAAATAAAAAAAATATAATCATTTTTCATTTTTCACATGATCATTGGATAACATAATCAATATATTACATGTATAATATAATCAATATAAATTTAGTTATGAAGTTCTATAAAAGTATCCTATCATTGAGGTGATAATTTATCAATTATTTTGTCATGGGTACCATATTTAATTCAAAATAAATATATATTTATATAATTATGTTATCATTGGTAATGGGACACATAATAAGGGAAAAAATACTCAATGATGTAGATGTAAAATGTGTTGAAGGAAAATTGTGTATGGTATACATTACTATTATCATATAGTTAAAGTGAGAAGTAACCAATGAAGTGATTATACATAAAAAAAATTAAATAAAATAATTTGGAAATATAATTTAACATAATCGATTCTCATTTCATGGTTAATAATAAAATAACATAGTAAACGAAGAAGATGTGTAACCCAATAAATGAAAATTGAGTGATGAATTATCTTTCTGTTTTCCTGACATTGTTCTTATGTTCATTTATCAAAAAATTTAATAAATTAAAATATACCATACCACTATAATTTTATATTGTGCAAAAATTTATATATCTCTTATTACCCAATTTTATGAATTTTTCATCCATTTATTGAATTTTATTTTTAAAATTTTTCATTTTGTTGTGTTAAATATTTCATTCATTTAGGGTTGTTTTCTTTTTTTTATTCTGGACTATTTAATTTATCATGGTTCCACTATCTCAATAATTTTAACATGATATAAAAATATTATATATATATATATATTGGTACATCTATAAATGGATTGTATAAAAAATGGATTACATATTTCATTATGATGTTAGGTCATATGTATTCATGCAAGTAGTTTCCATTTATTAATGTATGGAATTAAGAATGGTAAATTGTAAGGGCCCTTATAAATTCATTATTATATCATATATATAATATATATTTTTTAAATATTTCCATTTTACCATAATTTTATGGAAGGAAATTGAAATTAATATCATTGCTTCATGGAGGTGGTAGTCCACAAATATCCCCAAGAAATAGTATCATTTTTTAATAGTTAAAGTGGTAAGATGATACATATAATAATATAATTACAAAATTAATTTTTTTCAGAAATAAAAAAATATATTCATTAGTTATATATAAATTTCCATCCATGTAATTCAATGATATAAAATGAATTGCACTCCTACATGGAGAATGAAATATGTACCTATGGGAATTTTTTTCAAACATTAGGATAGAAAGAAGGTGGATAATGTTTGTTAAAAAAAATATTAAAAATTTATTATATTTATGATAAATAAATCTTTATATCTTAATGAGTACCATGGATTTATAGTTTGTATAACGGGAAATAAAATGGAAGATTATCAGTTATGTGATATACCTCTTTGTTGATAAATATCTTTATGGCTTTCCCCTTAATCCAAAATGGGATTACATTTTTGAAATAACATAATCTCTGCGATATGTTTAAGGATTACCAGAATTTTTTTTGGATTTTATTCTTGGAGATATACTATTCAAAATGACTGAGGAAGAGGGTAAAATGTGAGACCTTTTACAAGTTAGAAGAGGAACATTCTCATAATTATATAAATTATTAAATAAAAATGTATTAATTTGATTAATAAATTGACAAAAAAATTAATTTTAATGAAAATATGAATATTATAAGTATGAATAATCCCATAAAATATAAATTGAATAAATTTATGTGATATTTAAATCCTTATATCTTAGTTATAACTTCGGTAAATTAGTTTGACAACTATAGAAATATCAAACCCTTCAACTATTTTATGGTCAACAATATTTCTATTCAAGGACAATTGGAAAATGAATAAAACATGATTTAAATCTAAAATAGATATAAAATTCACTAGAATTATGATCATATTTTATTAACTTTAATACTTTTATAAAATTTATATGATTATAAATATTTCATCAATTTTATTGTTTGCAAGATTTGTTTCGATAGATTTTAAAGCCATCATTTTAGTAATGTAACTAAAATATAATCCATTAAAACCAACCCAACGTTATATATTAAATGTTAAAAATATTGGAACAAAATAATTATTCTATGTTATTTTAATTTTAATATTCTTTAAATAATTTATTTTGCATTTCTATATGTTTAATAAAAAACGGGTTTCCATAGCATTAAAATTTAATGTAATTATTCATAATATTAAAAATAAAAATAATCCACAATGATAAAAAAAATTAATTTATCTATCAATTAATTTTTTTAGAAAAATTATCATCTTTTGGTCAATACATAATAATATTATAGGAATTAAAGTCAAGAGTGTTACATTTTTCATTACCACTTTTGTTAAAATTATACAATCCTAATTGTCAAATGATAATTTTACCTATTTTTGATATATTTAATTACATGATGGAAATAACTGAATTTCACTTATAAATTCACATAATTTCTTGTGCCGAAAATGGTTTAGTGATTATATCACCATTGAACCTCTGTTTTTCATGTTTTCCCTTACAATGTAAAAAATATTTACGAATATTATAATTCATAATAGGAAAATAAAGATATATTAAAAACATATCCTATTTATTACTAATGTGAAATCAACTGACCAGGAATCAATTTATATTATTCAAATAATAAAATTTATAATTTATCTATAAAACATGATGAAAAGTTATTTTTTTGAATTTTTTTCCAAAATTGTCAATTTAAAACTCATATAAAACAATAAAATAATACCAAAATCATAAATTAGATTAATTAAAATATATATTTAGTTATTATAATTTAAAAAATATTTAATTCAAATGGGAATAGTAGGAATTATTTTATCAATATATAGATTTTCAATAAAAATATGTTTCACTATCCATAAAAAATGAATCTTCATAGAAAAATGTAAAAAATTATCTCTATGATAACTATGATAGGTTTAATTAAAAAAAAATATAAAATTTCAAAATTAAATTTCAAAATTTAAAATAAATTATTTTTATTATTTATTCAGAACAATAACAATAATTTTTTTGAATATTTATTATTGTAGCATAAGATAATTTCAAATAAAATTATGTGTTCATTTATAAATTAATTTATATTATATAAAATCTTTGTGCCTATTTTTAAATATTTTGTAATTACAATAAATAAAATATAATATAACTACTATGTTGAAATGGTCACATCTATATAATAATATTTTTACAATGGTTTGTTTAAACCCAGTGTTGCATGTAAAGAATGATATCAAATTTATCTAAAGAGAATCATATTTTGAAATATTATAGTTTTACTGCCACTATATTTTAAATAATAATCATTTATAGTAATATATCATGTTTATTTATTGATGGTTGGTGAAATTAAATATTTATCATGTATGATTTAATTGATATAGAAATATTTTATAGCATTAATAGCTTATGTTTTATGTTGAACTTTTTTGGATGATTAAATGTTTTTCATCAAGTATGTTTATCTTATTTTTACCACATTTTCGAGATGCTTAGAGAATTATCTTAATCAGGGAAAAAACCATTAAAAAAATTCATTATCCTTTTACCATGAATTCTGATAAACCTGTCAGGTTTTCTATCCTAAAATAATTAAAATTTTAGGCTATTAACTGTATATATACCATTCAGTTGTTTTTTATCAAGGACCTCAATGGCTCGATAAATATTTACATTGAACCTCCATTGTAATAGGTTCTCTCCCTATGTGGATCACAGTAATATGAAAAATTTAGTGACCTTCATATTTCTCACTATCACATTTTATGATTATGTTCTATTAACCCCTTCTATGATGTGGTTTTCAATAAGGGAATTCTAGAAATGTTTATTAATTGATAACCAATATTATGTTCAAATGAATAATTAAATTAAGGGGGTGTTAGTTGTGACACCATATTTTTAATGTCTAATAATTTATATCTAATTGTTTTTAATTATATGGAATTGTTATGAAACCTCACACTCTGACGTCATGTAATTCTGAGGGTCGGTGGGCCCAGAAAATAATTTTGAATCTTTTTCTCGCATGTTTAAGTAAACATGCGAGGGTGATTTTATATCTTTTTAACAGGTGTTCAAATTATAAATGTGAGGGCACTGTCGGATTTAGAACATGGAGATTCAACTATAATGGACTTATATTCGGCTGACATTGGACGGACAGAAAAGTTTATTTTTGGAAAATTTGAGGAAAATAATAAAATAACATATAAAGTAATTTTATATTCTTTCTCATCCGTTGAGTGAAGGATGGTGACGCTGTAGTGCAACGATGAAGCGTTGAATGGGGAAAATTAATTATGCTCATTAATGTAATGTATCACACAATGTAACGATGCAATAAAAGAAGCATAATAGAGATGTTTTTTCATAAATGAAACAGTGTAACGACACAATGTCACAATGTAACAGAAACACCATTTCATTATTTTCTATTCATTGTCTATCATGTTATTGGACATGGAATTAGACATAGAATATTCCATGAAAAACTATTATGAACCTCTTCCCAAAGGAATAACGGAAATCATTAGCGATACTTCGCATACATCGACAAACGTCGAAGAACGGAGTTGGAAGCGACGATGTCGACACCATGAACCCTGAAGGTTGAATGCTACAGAATAAAACGTCAATGAGGTAGGGGTCTTATTTTTATTCCAATGATCTTCCCCAATATTTTTTTATATAAATGACAAAAAATGTTCAACACACCCCCATGGTGATCCGTGATTTATGAGTTTATGTAGAAGGCTGAATATTTTAGGGGATTTATTATTCGGGATTCAAACGTTGTATGATATGATAGAACATAAATCCCCGACCCCACCCACATGATTTAAACCACTAACATGAAGGGCTAGACATATAGGAATATGGTCTGAGCACCTCCACTCATGTATTCTTGGTGGATGCATTCTTGAAGGGGTGGTAGTCCGATTTTGGGGTTTGAGAAGGGATGTTAGACACATGAGTGGCCCATAGGCGCAACCTCATCAGAAAACAGACCATCAAAGAAACATTGGTGGCCCGCGGATGGTGTCACTAGGAAGACACCACCATTGCTACTGCACTGGCGTCCTTCAGATGTGGCATGCGGCGGCCGCCAACCAACACCAACTACTGTAGTAGAAGAGGGGGTCAGTTGGCCGCGACCACCGTGGGGTGACGCGGTTCCAGGTGGGTTCCGTGTGTAGGGGTGGCCCGTGTCTGGGCCACGCAACCACTGGCCCACGTCTGGGATACCCAGGCATTGGTAGCGGTGGTCTTCAACTATGGTAGGATATAGGGCACTGCATCAACTACGCCAGTGGATGACTGAAATAGTTAGTTGCCTCATGCCTACCGAGAGGTACAACACTGGTCCTCCCCCTGGAGAATCGAGCTTGGGCTGGCGGGCCAGACCAACAACCCAGTGGGCTAGAACCGCGCCCATTGGATCACTCTAGACTAATCCGGGTTTCCATGAGACATGGTAGGATAGACCCTCAACCAAATTGGGTCGGATCCTACGAGGCCAATTGGGCATGGCCCACTGGCGAGGCTAGAGAAGACCGAACCTGAATCAAACTAGGTTTGTTTGAGATCATGTAATTAAAATGGGGTATGTGGGACAGATGGTCCATGTTGGTTGGGTCGATTCAACCGGGCCAAAATGATCCCCACCACAACTGATCCCTGTTTACAAAAAAAATGTTTATTTCATACCAGGTGTCCTACTAATGAGAAGTTTGCAACGTTGGGACCCTCATTATGGGTTAAATAATTTGGGATTATTTTTGGTGACTTTCATGGACGTCAAAATGCGACAAATGGCCTGGGATCAGTTCTCCCATGGGTTCTATATACGCACCCCTATCATTGGTTTTGCCCTGAAGACTGCCCAACTACGGTCCCTTGGGAAGTGGCTCTATGTGACCCAGCAGGGCTACAGTGGGGTCTGGATCTTTGTGACCTGAAAGTCCCATGATACTCGACATGGGGATTATCTCAGTTCGGCCATGGTGGGAAGAAACTCTCTGTGACCTAACAGGCCGTCGGTGGGGAACGACTCTGTGTGACCTGGCATACCCATGGTACTCATCAAGGATGAGTACCACAACAGTACATGGTTAGTGGGAAGTAGGTCTGTGTCACCCAAAAATCCCACTGTACTCGATAAAAGAGGAGTTCTCGAGTCACCAAGGTGTTCAATGATATGACTGATTATGTTACTATCACTACCCTATAATACGCGTAATGTGTTCTATCTCATGATATGTGCTTTCCATTGAGGATTGTTGTGTGGTATTTATTTTTTGGGGGTACCTACTATGTTTTGTGATACTCAACCTTACACAGGAACCACCTATTCATGTCTTGTACCGTGTGGATGATTGACACATCAATAGAGACCTTGGTGGAGTGGGACCCGGTGCATCCCAGTCATACATGACGAATCAAAACATTGAAGATGGAATTAGTGGACTAGGACCCAGTGGGGACCAGTATGACCAGGCAGACAAAACATACAACATTGGCTTCTAGTATCCTCACTACACTTACATTTAAGTGTGGTTTTCAACGAATGGGAATCATAGATCATTTTCATACTTTTTTGTTTTGGTTATTTTTCTTGGGTTTGTAATTATGGAAAAATTGCATTCTTCTCCACTTTGTACATAGTCTTGTTATAGAATACATGTTTTTGTCTTTCAGTGTCATCAAAAGTTTTTGGGAATGTGTGTGCATACATGTAATAAGGTAAATGCCTCCCACATGCAGGTTGTTGCCTTCAGCGCTGGTAGCCAGCCCCTGGACATTGGGAGGTAGGTCTGGGGTAGTCCTGGCATGGGCCCGAGGGGACTGGTATGAAAAAGTGGTATCAAGGGGCATTCTGTCCTACCATAAAGACCGGAATTCTATGTTTTGTTTTGGGGAAATTGTTTTAGGTGTTACGAGTCTGACTTTCAGATTCGGGGAGTCTACTGTTGGTGAAGTGTCCAAATTATCCATACACTAGGACCTTGTATTCTTCATTTTTCCTCAATACATTAAAACAATGGTTGCATAAGTGTCTCATTATGATGAATAAGAGTGAGATCACTAGGTATAACCATTTAATCATGCTATATTTTGATCTATCTCAAGATCCCTCCATCTAGATGATCAGCCAGGATCCTAATAATTGAGGAAAACCCACCTAGATATGTGGCATCTGTTTAGGGACAAGTTCTTCAGATGGACCCACCGAGTGATGCACCAGTGCTACCACCACCCAGTGGTCATCATCTATTATCATCATCACTGGGAGAGGATGTATATAGAATTAGTTCCTTGCCTGAGTTATAGAGACAGAGACCTCCCAGGTATATGGGAGAGAAAGATCCCCATGATGTTGAGTATTGGATGGACGATGTGACGCGGGTATTTCGCTTAGTTAGGGAACTACATGACCCGATGGTGATCTTGCCAGTGATCCTTCTGCTGGTCTTAGTGGGGAGATAGTTGAGTTTAACAACCCTGACACATGATGAGGTTACCCTCACCTAGTAAATCATCAATTGGCTTTTCTAAAGCATTTTTCTCCCATGACATTGCATTCTATGTGCATTCAAGAGATGCTTCACCTTCAGCAGGACCGCATGGCGGTATCTGAGTACTCAGTGAGTTTTACCAAATAATCTCACTACGCAATATACATGGTGCAAAAAAATTTCTTCGGGGCTCATTCCCTTGAGAAAGGAATCAGGTGGGAGATCATGGCATCACTGTTGTCATTCAACATCCGTACCCAGACCGGGGTGCTAGAGGGTGTCCTTCTTGTGGAGAGTTTCTTCGTGGAGTAGGTGCTGATAGCTAGAGCCTCCAACAGACCCAAGGAGGCGGATTCGTCAGTAGGTTATAGAAATCATACACAGGGTCCCCAGTAGGCCATGTCTTTCAGAGGCTTACCCCAAGATTCATTTTCGGTAATGCGGGCCTCCCAGTCTAGGGGGAGCCCACAATGTGGCAGGATGTTCTCCAATTGTGGCTAGTTGGGACACTTGGTATGTGAATTTCTGACCTATCGTATGGATGACATATAGACGGTCGAAGGACCCCCAAGGTAGAGTAATTTGTTCAAGCGAGGAGGTCTTCAAGATGGTGGATGTGGCAGAGGAACTATCCGACTTGAAGGTGGTTGGAGAAGGTTTTTGGTGATACCACCACCACCCCTTGGTGGTCCATCTAGACCTCAGAGAGAAGGCAGGCAAAGGAGTGCTCAGATCAATGTTGTAGAGGCTTATGACCACGGCACTCCAAATATGATCTGAGGTATGATCTATGTCTTCTACACCCTAACATAGTTTCTTATAGACACAGGTACAAATCATTATTTGCTTACCAAGACTCTCTTTTAGATCATAGAGATTTTGATGGAGTCGTTGTCTCGATAATTACGACTAGAGACTCCTATGAGTTACAATTTGATGATTACACAACATTTCCAAATGTGTGAGCTTACTCTAGGAGGAGATACCTTTTCCTAGGATCTCATAGTAGTGGTGTGTAGGACTTAAAATTTCATCATGGGTATGGATTGGTTATCCACAATCCATGCTCAGATTGATTATTTGTGGCGTAATGTGCAGTGTTCCCAAAGAGATGTAACCATGATTTCCATCACCGGAAAGATGGAAACCCTTCATATTTAATATGGACATTTTCAAAGGATGTTTTCATCCAATCACACTGTAGTTTTCAATCCTCACCCACAATGTAGTGGATGAGAGGAGTCAGAGCTTTCCTAGAGAATTGGATGAGTACAAGGATGTTTTTCATAAGGATGTTCTGGGACTAACTACTTGCAGAGAGGTAGAGTTTTTCATTGACATGTACCATGGATGGAATCAATAACCACAATGGCCTTTCATAAGACACCTGCAGTGTTTCGTGTGCTAAGGGTACTACTCGGGGACTTGGAGGAGAAGGGGTTCGTATGGAATAGTGTTTCTCCATGGGGAGACCCGGTGCATTTTTCCAAAGAAGGAAGACTAGAGTTTGAGGTTATGAATGGAAATATGGTTCCATAACTAGTTGACCATGAAAAAAAAGTATCCAATTCCATGAATCGATGACCTCTTTGACAATCTGAAGGGAGAAATTGGTTCTTAAAGATAAATCATTGATCATGTTATCACTAGTTTTAGATACGTGATGAGGATGTACTAAAGGCCACCTTCAGGTGATGATGCAACCACTATGAGTTTCGGGTGATGCCTTTTGGAATGACCAACTCCCCATTAGTGTCCATTGGCCCCATGAAGAGTATCTTACAGCCATACCTTAACTAGTTTTTTGAGGTCTTCATTGATGACATCCTGTTGTACTCAATGTCAGATGAAGAACACTCTACACACCTATGGAGAGTTCTGTATACAATCTGAGGGAACCAGATTTATAGAAAGATCTCAAAGTTAATGTTTGGGATTCGGGAAGTCCACTTTATGGGACATGTCATTCAGAGGTTGAAGTTGTGGTGGATATGTTAAAGATAGAGGTTATTCTTTCTTGGGAGCCTCTAAATGCCATGACTGCGGTTTAGAGATTATTGGGTTTGGATGGTTACTATAAAAGAATTGTCCATGAATTCTCCAGAGTATTAGTACCCTTATCATCTTTGACACAAAAGGGAAATCCCTTCGTGTGGATAGAGAAATGTATGTAGAGTTTCAAGAAGGTGGAGACTGACTAGTTCCCCCATAAAGGGACTACCAGATGAGATTATTGTATGAGTAGATTACTAAGATGAATTGGAGACTAGACCAGGTTGTGTCACGATGCAGGAGAATGTAGTGATCATGTTCAACTCATGCTTGTTGATGTAGTTTGATAAAAACCACTAGACCCACAACCTGGAGTTAGCAGTATTGTATGTTTCCTTGAAGATGTGGCAGCACTACTTGACGTGTGAGTGGATTATAGTTCCTCCCACAACAAGAGTAGCAGTTATATCTTCGCCCAGAAGGTCATTAACCTAAGATAGTGATGATGGATGGAGTTCATCTAGTAATATGAATTTTAGATAATCTATAATCATAATAAGGGGGATGTGGTAGCAGACATGCTCATTAAGAGGATTGGTTTGTAGCTACAGAGTGAGGTAACATAGTAGTTAGCTATGATGCCTATATCCTTCTTAGATGATGGTGGAGATGACCATCTATGCCCGATGACTATTACTCCCTAGCTCAAATAGAGAGTTTGGGAGGAAAAACTATTGTATGTTGACTGCGTGGCTCGACGTGCTCATTTGCCCAAGGGGTGGGCTCCTGATATATTATCTGTAGGTAAGGAGCACACCAATATTTTCATAGGGCGCACCGTAGTATGAGTGTCATTTTTGGATGAGGTGTTGAGGGAGTTCCAGACATAACTTTTGGTGGTACATCCCAGTGTGGTGAAGATGTTCCAAGACATCTGATGTCAGTAATGGTGGTCGGGGATGAAAAGAGCAGTGGTTGTTTTCGTTACCTGATGTGTCACATTTCAGCTTGTTATGGTCATGCAATAGGTTCCAATAGGCGTGAAACAACCACTTGAGGTACCATAGTTGAAGTGGGATGGTATCTCAATGGACTCTGTGATGGGGTTTGCACGTGTGTCAAGAGCCTATAATTCTATTTGGGTGATCATTGACCAACTCACCATGTCAGCTCACTTCATACACATTTGGGAGCTGGGACCGGTTTTGGGCTTAAGACGGATTTATGTCTATGAGATAGTGTATCTTCATGGGGTTCCTTCAACAATCATCTCATATCATGAATACCTCTTTACATGTTGGTTGTGGAAGGGATTCCAGGAGGTTTTCCGGGATGTATCTGTGTTTGAGCACAACATTTCATACCCAAATAGATGGTCAGATGGAGCAGACAAAATAGACCATAGAGGAAATGATTCGATCTTTCATTGATAACTTTGGTCATATTTGGGAGGACCAATTGCCTTTGGTGGAGTTATCCTATGACAACATGATCACTCCACCATCGACATGGCACCATTTTTGGCCTTGTATGGGAGACTTTGCAGATCACCCATATGCTGGACAGACCCAAGGGCATTGGAACACATGGTTCTGGAGATAGTAAGGGCTTCCACAGATATGGTGAAGATCATCTAAGAGTGAATGAGTACTACACATAGTATTCATATGTCTTATGCCTTCATGAGATGGAGACCCTTAGGATTTGAGGACATATATCATATGTTTCTTCGGGTCTCGCCCTGACGAGGGTAACAATGATTTGGTCTGGGTGGAAAACTATCTTTGAGGTTCGTCAGACCTTTTGTGATATAGAATAGAGTTGATGATGTTGTGTACCTCATAGATTCCACCACATAGATGCATCAAGTGCATGATGTTTTCCATGTGTTGCAGCTAATGATATATGTGCATGAACTATCACATGTCAATATCTAGGGTGAGCATGACATTGAAGAAAGGGAGATGTTTTTGGAGTTCTCAGTCGAGTTAGAGGGCGAACATGAGTGGTTCCTATGAAGATGGTAGATTCCTCTAGTGTGCATTCGGTGCAATCACATGAATCTACAGACGAACACATGGGAGTGGGAGTCCCATATTCATACTCAGTACCCCCTTTATGTTTGTGTAGTTTTTGTTTTGGATTTCGGGGACGTAAATCCCCATGGTGGGGAGAATTTATTGTCTTGTAATTTCTATGTAATTATTTATTAATTTTATGTAATTATTATAACACCACACGCTCTGAAGGCACATGATTGTGAGGCCCGGTGAGCCCATAACTGAATTTTGAAATAAAAAATCGTACATTTTTGTAAAAATGTGAGAGATATTTTCTATCTTTTTAACTATAGCATGAAATAAATATATTAGGGCACCGTTGGATTCTGAATGCTGAGATTATTTTAAAATAGTCTTATCATGGTCCATCAAAGGGTGAAAAGAAAGGATTATTTTTGGTATTTTTGAGAAAAACAATAATATAACATAAAATGTTATTTCATATTCGTTCTCATCCATTGAGCTGTTATGTTGGGGTATGAATATTAGGTAGCAACATGGCACATTAATGATGATCATTAATGACCCATATCATATAGTGTAATGATTCAATAAATTAATGGTCACATAGATAATGATTCATAAATGAAACAATGTAATGACACAACATCGCATCATAAATGAAATGATGTGATGTGATTTCATTTTTAATGTCTAACACATTGGTGTATTGGGATTCAAACTTGGAGGATTATCTGAAGATCCTCTGAAGAAAATCCTCTCTAACGAATAAAGAAGAATTCCCGAGAGACATCACCGAATTTGACGAATCTTGAAGAACATAACATTATGTAATGATGCCAACACCATGTAAACTCAATGAAAAATATACAACATCAACGATAAGCGTTGGGGTTTGATTTTTGTTTAAATGTTCTTCCCACCCACATTTTTCCCTAAATTATGAACATAGATCAACCCACAAAGAAGTTGATCTATTATTCGAGTATTTATGTAAGGGGTGACTTTTACATAGGATTTATTATTCTGGATTCAGACCTTGAATGAAATGATTGAACATCAATCCCCGAACCTACCCCTTGATTTAAACCACTAACGCGAAGAGCCTGGGCCGACACGAAGAAGGATAGAAAACCTCCACTTGTATGTTCTTTGTGGTTTCATTCTCAAATTGGTGACGGTTCGATTCTGGGTAAGGAGTAGTGATGGAAGTGACCCAAGAGGATAGTAGGCACAGAAAGATTAGAAAATGGACCACTGAAGAAACTCTGGTGTCCCGCTGAAGGTTCCATCAGTGTGGTACTAATGACTGATGCAGGAAGCTGCCGAAAGGGGGTAGCACCAACCGGCACCGCGATAGTAGCCGAGGCAGCCAACCCTCATTGGACCCGAGGTGTCGCGGCACCAGACAGGCGCCGTGTAGAAGGGTGGCCTACATATGAGACTCGCAGGTGTAGGAAGCAGCGGTCTTTGACCCTGTTAGAAGATAGATCCCCACGTCTGTGGGTCCGGCTGAGGCTGGACATGGACAGTTCCCACGTCCTGGCCGGGAACACCACCGGTCCACCCCTGGAGAACTAGTTTAGGTTTGGTGGGGCCCGACCCAAGAACAGTGGGCTGGACGCACTACCCAATGGTCTGGTCTTGCGGACCAGCATGCCGAACCCGCACCGGCAGGCCAGACGAGTGCCCTTCGGCCCGACCCTGACTTCATCTGGTTGTCGAGCCACCCAGCGGGCTGGACCCTCAAACAAATCGAGCTTGGTATAGCGAAACCTATTGGGCCTGGACGCCTGTCCAGGCCAGACCAGACCGACCCTGACCAGAACCAGGTTAGTTTGAGAATACTTAATTAAAATGGGGTATGTGGGGCCCTGGTCCAAGTTGGTTGGGTTTGTTCAACCGAGTCGATCTAGGCCCCATCACCACTGGCCCCATATTTACTAAAATAGTCTTATCTATCAAACTACAAGTCACATTGAGGATAATCTGACGACATTGGAACTCACATGATGTGAAAGATATTTTGGAAAGATTTTTGGGGACTTTCCTGGACGTCAAGAGGTGACTAATTCCATGAAGAGTAGTTCTACCAAGTGCACCATTTACGATACCCTACGGATGGTTGAGACCTAGAGACAACTCAATGATGGCCTAATGGGATGTGAATCTATGTGACCTAGTGTTCCCATGTGGGGGAGAGGCTCTATGTGACACAATATACCTATAGTACTTATCTTGAGGAGTACCTCAGTTCAGCCAAGGTGGGAAGTAGCCTTGTGTTATCCGGATGGACCACGGAGGGGAGAGGCTCCATGCAACCCTACATTCCCAGAATACTCTTCAATTATGAGTACCAGAACACTCTATGATTAGTGGGAATTGGCTTTGTGTGACCTGAAATTCCCACTATACATGGTATAGGAGGAGTTCTCTAATGGATAAGGAGTTGGATGATATGACTGATGATTCCACTATCACTACCCTAGAATATATATCGTGTGAGCAGTCTTAGGCTTCGTGGATTACATTTAGGATTACTGTATGGTATTTCCTTTTTTGGGGTCCATATTGAGTTTCTTGTTACTCACCCCTGCACAATCCCCTTTCATGCATGTCGTGTCCCGTGCATATGATCGACGCTTCGATAGTGACCTTGGTGGACTAGGACCCGATGGAGCCTAGTGAGATAGGACCGATTGAATCTTTGACAGTCAAAATGGAGGAATAGTACCCAGTCGGACCTAGTAGGACCAAGAGGACATAAAATAATAATTTTTATTCTTGTAGCATCACTACTCTTTTGATCAGGTGGTGTTTTCTGTGGATGACCATTAGATCTCCTTTTGGAACTTTTATATTTCAGTTCTTTTTGTTGGATTTGTATTCTGGACCACTGGATTTTAGCTATACATTATACTCAGTAATGTTTTAGTATAAATTTTCCTCTTTCAATGTGGTTAAACATGGTTTGTTGTTTGTTTTCATACAAGTATTAAGTAAAATGTCCCCCACTTGCAGGTTGATGACTTCGGCGCTAGTCACCAGCCCCTGGCCTTCGAGAGGCTGGCTTAGTGTAGTCATGGCATGGCCCCTAGGGGATGAGTCATAAAAAAGTGGTATCAGAGTGATTTTGTCCTACCACAATGACCAGGATTCTATGTTTTGTTTTGGGGGTACTGTGTTAAGTGCTACGAGTATGAGTTTTAGATTCAGGGAGTCCAGTGTTGGTGCGGCAGCTGACGTACCCATACACCAGGACCTTGATTTCTTATTTGCATATCAATACATGAATAAACTGGTTTAATAAGTGTCTCCTTATTTTGAATAAGAATCATTTCACCAGGTATAACATTCTAACCATGGTACATCTTGATCTATGATAGGATTCCACTATGAGGATGAATAGCCAGGATCCCGATAGGTGAGGTTATCCTACCTCGCGACGAGGCATCCATTCTAGGAATAGTGCTTGAGATAGACCCACCAGTTTATGAATATGTGCTACAACCACCTAGAGGTCAACTTCTATAACCAGCAAATCTGGTAGAAGACGTTGGTATATTGTATTCCTTTCACGGGTTCCAAAGATAGAGACCTCCCAGGTTCAGGGGAGAGACAAATCATTAGGATTCTAAAGACTATAAGGAAGCTATGATGTGGGTCATCTACGTAGTGAAGACACTGCATGATCAGATGGTGATCATGGAAGTGAGATTTTTATATGGATCTTCAGGGAGATGGTGGAGTTTGACCACCCATACACATGATGGTATGACCCTCAGCTGGTTATAATTTGAGTGACTTTTCTGGGAGGAGTTTTTTCCCAAGAACATGCGCTCTCTGCTTATTAAAGAGATTATTCCACTTCAACAGTGCATCATGATGATATATGTGTACTCATTGAGGTTTTTCGAGCTTTCATGCTACTCTATGTACATGAAGAAATTCCCTTTCATCATGGATCGATCTATTAGAAAGGGGCTCAGGAGGGAGATACGGGAATTTGTGTTGTCTCTCAGCATCCCTACTCAGTTCGGGGATATTGAGCGAGCTCTTCACGAGGATAGATTATTGGTTGAGCAAGCACCAAAATCTAAAGATTCCAGAAAACCGCAGGAATTTTAGTATTCATCTTGTATAATATAGTAGACAGGTGGACCAAAGAGGGCCATGTCCATTAGAGGATGACCTTATGTATCAGGGTCAGTAGTGTGGGATCCTAGTCTAGGGTGAGCCAGCAGGGATCCCAGATGTGCTTCTCATACTGCGGGTAGGAACACATGGAATGTGACTACCCAACCTACTAAATGGATAACTAGCAAATGACCGATGTACTTCTAAAATAGAGGATGTGGATTAAGCAACAACTTTCATAGAGAGGTAGACATGGCAGGGGAGATGGCTGAGCAGTAGGTGGTGGGAGACGGTTTGTAATGTTATTTCCACCACCCCCTAGTGGTCCACCCTGACCACAGGGTGAAGGCAGGAAAGGGAAATCTCTGATCCGACAGCAGAGAATTATGACTACGGTGCTCTATAGATGATCTGAGGTAGAATATGTGTCTTCTCCAGCATAGATGTTATTCTTATAATCACAGGTTCTATTCACACTTTTCTCAATGGAACTTATTTAGAGCTCGGATATTCTGGTGGTGTTGTTGGCTCGATCCTTACATCTGGATTATCTAATGGGAGATGATTTGATGATTACACACAAGTCAAAATAGTGCGAGCATACTCTAGGAGATGATAGATTTGGCTAGGATGTCCTAATTGTAGCGTCAAGGCCTTATGATGTCATCTTCAATATGGAGTGGTTATCTATATGCCATACTCAGATCCACTATTTTATGAGTACAATATGGCATGTCTGTGGTTATGGGACTATGTTTTCCTTCACGATCAAGAAGGAAACCCTTGCAGCATAGGAAACATATTCTTAGAGGAGGGTGCGGCCAATCACTCAGCAGTTGGCTAGCCTCAACCTTGGTGTAGTGGATAATACGAGTCCGAGATTTCCTATAGTGGTTGACAAGTATGAGGATGTTTTTCCTACAGATATACTGGGGATACCTCCTTGTTGATTGGTAAAAAATTTCATCGACCTGTACCCCGGTAAATCACTGATATCCACACCGGAATATTTGATGTCTACCACAGAACGTCGCGAGATGAAGTAATAGCTACATGACTTATAGTAAAAGGGGTTCATAAGGCCCAGCGTTTCACCATTGGAATCCCCTGTGATTTTTTTCAAGAATTCAGACAAGAGTTTGAGGTTGTGCATGGACTTATAGCGCCTGAACCTGGTGACCTTGAAGAATAAGTATCCGCTTATGATAATCGATGAACAGCTTGACTAAAGGAAGGAAGATAAGTGGTTCTTAATGATAGATCTCATATCAGGCTATCACCAGCTTGGGGTACATGACAAGGATGTACCGAAGACAACCTTTTAGTGGTGTTACGGACCCTATGGGTTCCTGGTGATGCCTTTTGGTGTGAATAATTACCCTGTAGAGTTCATGGGCCTCATAAGTAGGTAATTAAAGCCTTACCTTGACCAGTTCATTATGGTCTTCATTGATGTCATCATGGTGTACTTAGTATCAGAGGAGGAGAACACTTCACGTCTACAAATTGATCTGGATACAGTTTGAGAGAACTCGGTTTATGGAAAGCTAATATAGTGTCAGTACTGGATTCGAGAAGTCCACTTTCTAGGACACGTCATCTTAGAGGCTGGAGATGCAGTGGATCCGGTGAAGATAGAGGCAGTACTTGCATGGGAGCATCCCGGGAGACTGACTGATGTGGGATGATTCTTGGGGTTGGATGGTTAAAAACAGAGGTTTGTTCCTGATATCCCCAGAGTAGCATCACCCTTTTTGACTTTGACATGGAAGGGATAACCTTGTGTGGATAGATAATTGTCAGCAGAATTTTCATGAGATGTGGCAGAGACTGATTACTACCCCTATCGCGAGACTACTATAGGAGGGTGTTGGGTATGTTGTTTTCTGCAATGCATCTGGGACCAGACTAGGTTGATTCATAATGTAGAATCATGTAGTGATCACCTACAGCTCATGCCAGTTGAGGCATCATGAGAAGAACTACGCGACCCATAACTTGAAGTTAGTAGTAGTGGTCATTGCCATGAACATTTGGTATCACTACTAGATGGGTGATCAGTTTACAGTTTACTCCAACCATAAGAGTCTTAGGTATATCTTCAAGGAAATTACAATGGCTAGAGATCCTATAAAACATTGACATTGATATATTCTATACTCCTAGGAAGGGGAATTTGTTGGCAGATGTGCTCAGCAGGAAGAAATGTTTGCAGCTGCTGAGTAAGGAAACTGAAAATATTTCCACGAAGCAGATATCAATTGTGGATTATGGTCGATCTACTTACCTTCAGTCGTTGATTGTTACTGCCCCACTATTATTGTGAGTTATGGAGGCACAAATGTGGATATTGATAGCAATTCCCAAGGTTCTTAGATATACTCAGGACATGATCATGATATATTTTCAATACGTGGTAACAATCCATCCATTTAATAGGATACATCGTAATAATAGTTAGGTTTTGGGGGGAGGTATTGCGGTATTTCAACAAGTACCCATTGGCGGTACATCCTATAGTGGTGAAGATGTACTTGGACCTCTGACGTCATTACTGGTGGCATGTAATAAAGAGAGTTCTGGCTGAGTTCATTATATGATTCCTCACTTTTCAGCAATTTTAGGCTTAGCATTAGGTTCCAGTAGGCTTGACCTAGCCACTTAAGGTACCAGAGATGAAGTGGGAGGGTATGTCAATTCATTTCTTGATGGGGTAACAGTGTATGTCTAGAGGAAATAATTATATATGGGTGATCATTGACTGGCTCATTAAGTAGGCCCACATCCTACCCATTTAGGAGCATGGACTGGTATACGGCATTGTACGCCTCTACATCTAAGAGATAGTGTGCATCACATAGTTCCTTCGAAGATTATCTCAAATCATTATTCCCTCCTAACATACCAATGGTGGAAGGGATTTCCAGAGGTGTTCAGGATGCAGCTGCGTTTGTGAATAAATATTCATACCTAGATGGATGGTAAGAAAGAGTGGACCACATAGACCACAGAGGAGATTCTTTGTTTTTGAATCCTTATCTCTGGTCATTGTTTGGATAACCACCATCCTTTGCTGGTGTTCTCATTCAACAATTTCTATCACTCCACCATCGACAAGGCATAGTTTGAGGATTTGTATGGTCGGCCTTATAGATAACCCATATACTGGACATACAAGGGGAGTCAGCACTCATGTGGTCAGAGTTGGTATAGGATACCGCCAAGATGATACTGATCTTCTAGGATTAGATGAGGATGTCACGTAATAGGAAAATGTCTTATATCTATAGGAAATAGATACCCTTAGAGTATTAGGAGGGAGATCATGTGTTCCATTGAGTATCACCCTGAAGATACTTAGATAGATCTGGATGGGGGGAAAATATATCTTTGAGGTTTATCAGACCCTTCCAGATCCTAAGCAGAGTTGGTGAGTTAGTGTACCACCTAGAACTTCCACCACATACACACCAGGTGCATGATGTTTTCCATGTATCACAACTGAGGATATATGTGCGTGAACCATCACAAATAATCGACTGGGATGAGATAGAAATTGACGATGGGGCGATGTTTGCAGATTTACTGATGAAGATAGAGGACTAACAAGAGAATTTCTTACAAGGACATGCAATTCCGTGTGTCTGAATTCAGTGGCAGCATAGGAATATCTATGAGAGAAGATGAGAGAAGGAGGATCATATTCGTGCTCAGTACCCTCATCTGTTTATCTCGTTTTCATTTTGTCTTTTGAGGAAATAATTTTTCAAGGTTGGTAGAATGTATTATCTTGTAATTTCTGTGTATTTTTTTAATTATATGGAATAAATCAGAGACCACATGCTATCATGAAACATGATTTTGAGGCCCAGTGATCCGGGAACATAATTTCAGAACTTTTTTTGGTACGTTTATGTAAACGTGTGAGCTGGAATTTCAATCTTTTGAACCGGCTGATGGATTACAATTATGAGGGCACTGTTGGATTCTGAATGTTGGGATTCACCTAGAATGGACTAAACCTCAACCTTCAATGGACGAATGGAAAATTTTATTTTTGGATATTTTGAAAATACTAATAAAATAATTTAAAAATGTATTTTATATTCATTCTTATTCATTGAGCTGAGGACGGTGACGCGGTGGTCCAGTAACAAGATGGTGATGTGTGACCTTAATTAGTCTCATTAATGGCCAGTATCACACATTGTTATGATTTAATAATATATGCGTATCATCAACGCCATTTCATAAATAAAACAGTGTAATGACACAATGTCATGGCTTAAATGAAAAGTGGCGATGTGATTTCCTTTTAATTGTATCACGTGTTGGTGGATGTGTAATTAAACATAGCATATTATTTGACGAACCTTATATGAACTTCTTCCACAACATAGAATGATGAATGCATGCAAGACTTCACTGACTTCAACGAATCTTGAAGAATGGATTCAAAAGTGACGACGTCGATGCCATGAACTCTCTAGGATGAATGCTATGACATTGAATGTCAGCGTGGTAGGGCTTTGATTTTTATTTCAATGTTCTCCAACAATATTCATTTTCTAGAAATTACAAACACATATCAACCCATGAAAATGTGTATTTATGATTCTTGTATTAATGTGGGAGATTGACTTTTCAGGGTTATTTATTATTCATGAACCAAACCATGAATGAATTTATTTAACTTCAATCCCCGAACATCCCAATTCATTTATACCTCTAACACAGAGGGCCCAAGATGACACAATGTAGGCCTAGGAACCTCGGCTCGTGCGTTCATGTTTTCCAAATTCTTGAATTGGAGTCAATTCTATTACAGGGCCAAAGATGGTATGTCAGCGACCATAAAGGTTCATAGGCGCAGACAGATTTGAATATAGACCACACGAGCAACTTTGGTTTCCCACGGAAGGATCCACTGGTTCGGTGCTAGTGACTAGTGGTGGCGGCCAGCCCACGCCAACTATGTGAATGTGGCAGTGAAAACTAGCGTCGTGGAAATAATGGAGGTGGAAGACCCTCGACCGTTTCACTGGAGGATAGTGGAGTGCATGTCAGTGCAAAATGCTAGTAGGAGGCCACAACGGCAGTGAGGCAACATTGAGCCAGGCAGGCACCACGTGGAGGGGGTGTCCAATGTCTTGGCCACCCATGCACTAGAAACATCAGTCATCAAAAGAGGAAGGATATCGGGCCCCGCATCTATTGGGCCAGTGGAGACCAGACGCCACGTATTGTCGCATCTCAATCGGGAGGTGGACAACTAGTATGCTCCCTAGAAAACAGAGCTAGGGCTGGCAGACTATGCCCCCAGCCCAGCGGGCTAGGCCAGAATAGACCGGGTTATTGGTTGACCCGGTGGGATTCAATCTCGGCCAAACTGGGCTTAGTCCAATGGGGCCTATTGGTCCTGGAACACAGGCCAGGATGGAGAAGACCGACGACAACCCAAACCAGGTTAGGACATGACCGTCTATGTATAACGGGCTTTGTGGGACCCTTGGGCCAGGTTGGACAGGTCAGTCCGACCGATATGGATCGGTCCACAATGCATCTGACCCCTTGTTTACTAAAACTCTTGTATCATGCACACTGCACTTCCAATTGATGAGACTTTTTCGGTATTGAGATATTTTTTATGAGGAATATATTTTGGAATGATTTTTTTTACATGAATGGATGTCAATATGCGACGAATGGCATGATGATCGATTCACCCAAGCACGCCATGTATAGAACCCTACGGTTGGCTGAGACCTGATGACTGCTCAACGAAGGCTCATTGGGATGCGGCTCTATGTGACCATGAATTCCCATAGTGGGGAGAAGATTTGTTTTACCCAGGAGACCCATGGTACTAGATAGGAGGAGTACCTCAGTTCTTCCATGGTTGGAAGGAACAATGTGTGACATAGTAGGCCCACTGTGGGGAGAGACTCTATGCAACCCAACATACCAATGGTACTAATCATGGATGAGTACTATAGCAGTCCAAGGTGAGTGGGAAGTGTCTTTGTTTTACTGATAATATCCATTGAACTTCATAGGGGAGAGTTATCCAGTAGCCAAGGTAATTGATGATACGACTGATAATGCAACTATCACTAACCTAGAATATACCTAGTGTGACATATTTCATGTTTTGTGCTTTTAATTGAGGATTTTGGTGTGGTATTTCATTTTAATGAGTCCCTATTGAGAATCATGTTACTCACCCCTACACATGGCCCACCCATGTGTGTCATGTTCTTATGTAGAGAATTGACACTTCGATTGAGACATTGGGGAACATGGACCTGGTGGAGCCCAATGAGATAGAACTGATCGACTCTTCGGTGATGGACTCTATGGATTAGGACCAATTGGGGCCTAATAGGACTAAGCAGAGATGACATAATACTTAGGATTCAACTATCCTAACAAATCTTACTATTATGTGGGGTTTTCCTTGGATGGCCATCTGAGATCCATTTTTTACTTTGTTGTTTCAGTTCTTTTTGTTGGGTTTGTATTCTACCGCACATGATTTCACCTTTAATTTGAACTCATCCATGTTTTAATAATCTTGTTTTCCCATTTCGGTGTGTTACTACATGGTTGGGCATGTGTTTGTGAACAAGTAATCAAACAAAATCCTCCCATTTGTAGGTTGACTCCTTCGGCTCTAGGCGCCATCCCCAAGGCTTAGTGAGATGGGCTTGGGGTAGTCACAACACAGACCCTGAGGGATGGGTTGTGACAGCAATATTCTATAACAATTATTATTTATAATTAATTTAAATTCTTTGATAACTTATGATAAATTAAAATAAATTTTTGTCTTGATTTATACATAAAACCAATCTTGTCTTGTGGTTTACACAATATCGAGTTTCATTGATCATGTGTGTTACACACATGAATGTGTTTTATGAGAAAAAAATTTCTAATATATAGTGTGATAGTTATCACCTATCCATTGGAATAGTTGGAATGAATGATATTAATTAAAATATGAAATTATAGTTTACACATGTTTAAAAAAGGAATTCAATAGTTAACAATTAATTACATATTAAAATAATGTCCAACATAGTATAAGTAATGTGTGTTTTTGAAAAAATATATTTATGTTGGGAATGTAATTTTATATAAATAAATCAAGATATTAACCATTAATAAATAATAATAATTATATTTTTATTTAATATAATATTTTTTTTCAATTCATCCAATAATTATGATTGGATTATGATTAGAACATGTCATGTTATAAGCGTGAAAAGAATTATTTTTATAAAAGGTAATTTTCCCCCTTTAAATGTGAGACTTGTTTCAAAAGTAAATTTTAAAATATTACTAAATTACATATTGGAATTTTTATAAATTTGGAATATCAAAATTTTCTATAGGTGAATTTTTGGTGTTTTTCTAAGAACATTCATATTTTGATAAAATGTTAATGACATAGAATTTTAATTCAAAACTAATTTTTCTTCTAAAACATTTTTACTAATAAATTATATTATTAATTAATATTAAACTATAATTATATAAATATTATTTCAATTATTCCAATTTATTTCATTTAATAAAAAACTCATTTAAATTGAATACAAAAACATTTCAATGTTTTCAATATATTACTTTTAAACACTATTTTCTCATTCTGTTTGTTTGAATAATTTTAAACTATGTTCATTAAAATATGTGATTGGAATTTTGGAAAATGGATCCTGTATTTTTAATTAATAAAAATAATAATTTATAATAATTTATTAAAAGTTCTTTAACAAATATATTAGTGAATGTAAATAAAATGAATTTCTGTGATTAAGGTAAAAATTGAGTTCACTTAGTGGGTAAATAGTATGAATAATGTTTATAAATGACCTTAATCTGGTCCAAAACCAATTTTTTAACCATATATAGAATAGTAATCCTCTAGGATAAATTGTTTTGGAGTTTTTTAACCCTCATATTTGGTAATAAAGTTGGTTACATTATCTTCTTTTCCAAAATACCATGTGTGACCTCTCCCTTAATTATAAAAGTCAACCACCTCTCCCAACATTGGGACACCTTTAAGACCCAATGGATCATAAATAACCACACCAAATAATCAAAAAATATCCATTATGTAATATTAGAATCCTCACATTTGGAACAGACCAAACCATGTAAGTCCTTTGGTGAGAACCAAATGGTTTTACCCGAAGAAGAGGTAACATTATTCAACAAGAACTTCAGTTAATTTATTTATCCCCTTTTTAAATGATTATATAATAAGCTAATTATCCTTAAAATACATATATTATTTAATGTTAATTTTTTACCTCCATATACACACACATCATTAATATGGTAAATGAAATCACTGTTCATATGTATAGAAAACTACAACCTCACAAAACAATATTGTATGCTTTTTAATTACCTTATCATATAGGTGGGAATTATGATAAATTTAAAAAATTTATATGGTACATATGATATTTTTAAAATCATAATAATTATTTAATAATTATATGACTCTTGACTTCATTATTTACATTTAGTGGGAGTGTGATAACATTGTTTGTCAAAATGTGAACTAACGCCTCCTCAAAGCAATGCGATACATGCAAACTATTCATGTATCACATTAATGATGGGTATAGAAAACATATATGATATAAATTAAATATTTTATATATTCATGACATAATTATCAATCTATACATATAACATATCGTTTTCTTCTTTCCATTTCCCACACATGTAAATGTGATAGCACCATTCTTGGACGTGTGGACTACCACCTATTCTAAGAGATGTGATTCATCTGTTTTCATGACCACATTAAAATAATTATATATATAAGTATATATAATTATATAATATGTAATTTATTATATAATTTTCATTTCATAAAAATTAACATTACTTACATTATTTCCATAAATATTATTGAAAAAGGGGAACATTACTCGTATGTATATACGACCTACAATATCCTTGACCGTAAGGTTGTATAATTTTTCCTAATAATCATCCTAATATAATTTTAAATGTATAAATCAAGTAAAAATATGATAATTATGATGTTTTTATTATTCTATATATGATTTAATAATCCACTCATTGGCCATAGTTTACTTATCGATGTCAGTTTTTACATATAATCCGAACATGGTCAAAAATTTTGTCTTAAACCTTATTGATTATGTAAGAGTATATATGTTTTTTATAATTTAAATAATAGAAATAATAAACATGTAATGGGTTATGAAAAATTAAACAATTAACATAATTTTATTATTAATGAAGATAGTGGAAATGTAATACAATTTGGACAGAAGGATATGGATTTCTTGTCTCAATTTCCATTTATTGGGTTATACTTTTATGTTCTAGGAAATGTTAATCCAATAATATATATGAAATGAAATATTGTTTATTTTTACATTATATCAAATATTATTGTTTAGATTTAAAATTTCTAGACATAATTTTTCATTGATTTAAAATCTCTCTAATGATACGATCTTTCAAATGGATTTTCATCTAACTTTTTTACATGTTTGAGATAAATTTTATATCATTTTTTACTTATTTTCCATGGTTTATATACTTCAATATTGATATATTATATCATGAATTATTTTATAATAATTGTATTTAAATTTTCTATTTTCTGATTATTACATGTGTGCAATTCGATTTAGATGTCACCACAGTAGTAATAGGTTTTCTCAAAATTTCCATTTCATTGTGAATTATTTATTTTATACACATATTTAATTTAATAATTTGAATATATTACTACATTGACATGTTATATAATGAATTTAATTATTCTCATGATATTATAAGTGTTATTTAAGATTATTCCATTAATGGGGTCTATGATTTAAATGTTTCAAAGCGGTATGGTAATGGTTGGTTTGTTTAATGATTTTTTTATACAAGAACGTTTTTGAAGATTTTTTAAATGTATTTCATTTCATAACAATTAACATCCATTATATTTCGTTATTCTATAATTGGTACAATTAATATTTACAACATCCTCATTGTTTTATTGGATGAATTATGATTATGTGATTGATATTCTTGAAGAACACATTTCTTTTCCATGTGTTAATAATGTTTCAATGAGATTGTTATGGGACGTATTTATTTTTCAGTAGATGAATTTTTTTAAAATATATTATAAACCATAATTCATTTCCATGTGTTAATCTTATTTGAATGATATTTTTTGAAAAATATTATTTTTCCATTAGATAAAAATATTTCAAATACATAGTAATGAATCTAATTTCATTTCCATTGGTTTATCATTTTTCAAATATATTTTTTGGGAAACTATTTCTTTTCAATGCGATAAAAGATATATCAATGATATATTTATAGAACCCATTTCTTCTTGATGGTTTAATATTATTTCGAAGAGATTATTTGGGAACCTATTACTTTTCCTAAGTATAACTATGTTTCAAGTTGAATATTATGGAACCCATTTCTTTTCCACAGGTTTATAATTTTACAAATATATTGAATGATGGACACTTAGTTTACAAAGGTTAGTCATGTTGTAAATGGAATAATATAGTTTTCTGGGAGTATTATTCATGTTGTGGTTGTGAGGTATCTTTCATGATGGTGTGACCCTAACTCTGTCAGGTATCCCATTATATAGAAACACTTGGGGTTCCAAATATCATTGAAAAATCCTTTTATAGAATAATATGGGGTTACATAGATCGTTACAAGGATTGACGTTAAAGAATAACATGGGATGACCAAGATTGTGCTAGGTGAGTACATTATGGTACTCTAATGCATTGGGTAATGATAATGTTGGGTTTCAGGGATATTTTTTTATTTATAATGGGTTAGAAAGGTTTTTAAAATGATTTTATGAATGTTGTGATCAATGTTACCAAAAAGAGAATAAATTTCTTGTTATGAGTTTATAATTATTTCAATAAACGAGATATATATCACATGGAATTTTATTAATTGTTATGATGATTCATACCTTTTACATGATAAAACATATTATGATCTATGTGTTTTTTGGTTTGAGTTACTTGATGATTCACTCATGCACATTTATTATGTCATCATACCCTTATGCACTGTTATGCTGATTGGTGCATTCATTTCTTAACTCTTATGTTTTTACCTATGGAGTGTTTGATTTCACAGTTCTTTTTTTCCTTTTCCCGTGTTTTTATTGAAAATATTTTGAAAATGTTATTTGTAGAAGGGATTTTAAATTTTTGATGACGATGTACTAATGTGTTGAATAAATATACATGTTTTGTTAGGAGAATTTCTTATTCAATTTCAAGTGAATTATTTTTATATTATTTTTTCATAATTATAATAAACTGTAATCCTAAATAGTTATACATTACTTAAGTGATCCATGATTTTCTTTAAATTTTATATTGTTTAAAAGAAAAATTTGGGTCAAAATTATCAGTATTATTGCAATCAATGTATTTTTAATGATTTCAGCATTGGATCTAAGAGTGTGGGTTTGGTGTAGAAAGTTTTTATGTCTATAATCAACTATTAAATTCAAATGCAGGGGTAAATTTACCATATTTACGAGATATATTGGGTCATTGTAAAATTATGGTAATTATATATTGTTAATTATTGGTATTATAGAAATTTTTTGTGTTTGTAACGAAGACACTAATGCACAAAAATATATTCAATATAATTTTAAAAAATATACCATCATTTTGTGTCAATTAAATATGAAAATCCATGTTTTAAGACAAAAATGAAATTTTTGATACATTGATAAAATTTAAAAACAACACGGTGAAATTATAATCATCCACACTTGTATATACTATCTTGTAATAATCCTTATTATTGAATGCTCTCATCCGACACCAATACCCTGACACCTCTATAACAAAATGGGATATAAAAATTTATCAATATAATGGATTATAAATATCCATATATTTGATAATCTACATACTAAAAATGAAGTGTATATGTGGTGCTAATTCATAAACCCACCATGATCTACAAAGAGACCTAAACACTTATATGTCAATAATAAATTATATTCATGTGAACGTGTTTAACTATTTTTAAATTTAATGTAAATTTTTACATGGAAGACATAAAAATTATAAAATATTATAAATTTACAAAATTAATAATTCAATATATAAATATTGACTAATCCCACAATGTCAAGGAGAGATATAAAACAATAACAATTTCACAACTAGAGAGATACAAACACACATTGGGATCATTCTTCAAACACTATCTAAATAAGATGAACAAATTTTATGTGATATAGAAATAATATCTATATATACATCATATATGGGAGGGAAGAAAACTTTATATAATAATATTCCAGCTCATCAATTCATTAGTTATATTAAGGAAATTAAAACCATACTTACAGATATTCCAATATCATTAAGGTAGTATCCTCATCTAGTTTTATGAAAAAAAATTTACAAAAAATCCAATGTCACATTTTCATATAAAAAATATACCCATATAAGATGAATACTAATAACATAGTGATTGAACTCTATAAATCATATATAAGATATACATTATTAATAATCCTATAGATTAATAAACATTATTAGGTTAATACAATAGGAATTTCGTTTACAAAATAAAATTCACTATAAAAATCATGTATAATATTTATATAATATATTTCAATCCACCTTATAAAATCCATATAACATAAAAACCCACCCCCAAAAACAATCAAGGAAACCCATAACTCCCCAACTAGAATTTATGAAATAAATACATAATGACTATTAATTTATTATATTTACACTTATTTTCATTACACACATATCACATTACCCAAATAATAAGTTTCCATATGATATTACAATATTAAAAAACAATTAACTGTACATGATGAATTCAGATTTCACACATAAAAAATATTACATCGCTAAGGTATTTCCTCCCTATCACTATAATCAAATCATTACACACTCCTTATAATTTACATGCTCAATGTAATAAAAATTTAACCATAAAAATAATCATTCCAATTTATAATTCCTATGAAATAACATTGATAGGAAAACTAACAAATAATGAGGATCAAGTGTACAATTTATTATAATGAACCCTTCGTTGAAATACCATCAAATTATTTTTTATATTCAACCCAGTATGATAATGTTTTAAAAAAATTACCCATTAATAAGTTAATATATTAAATTAATCATAATATATTGATTATTTATGTCTTTAAAATTATTTAATATCTGGATTAGATTTTTAATTAAGAGAAATGAATTTAATATCTAGAAGCTAAACCATTTCTCCACATCCATCAAATCTACAAATTACAAATCCACTTATGGAACCTCTTAGATGAGGGGGAAATATTATCTATTAACTTATATTAAATTATTAGGTCATTATAGATACTAAATATAGTAATTAATGGAATATATAATATTTAAAATTTCATTACATATAAAATTATTTATAATATATAAAAATTCCCAGAATTATTATTATGATATTTATTATATAAAAACATTTTTTCCTAGGTTTTGATTATTATTTCACACATGTATTTTATATTACCTCTTCATGATGTTAATTATAGTATGAATCAATTTAAAAATGTAAATTTTTATAAATATAATACAATGGAAAAAATATTATATCTGATGATGTTTATAAATGAAACCTAACCAACAAAATTCATGTAATATTTTTTGTCCATATAGGAAAGGGAAAGGGTCATATTTCTGATTTCATCTCATTAAAAAATTATAACTACATTTATAATAAATTATACATGTTACTATTGTGAATATACAAATATTAATCATTGAGATTTTTATTGAAAAAATTATATGAATTATAGTAATCATTAAACAATTACTACCTTTTGTACTTGAATCTAACCTTATTCAACCAAACAAATAGATTTTATTTAATAACGTTGTTTAACAACACAAAAATCAAATAATCCATTTTTTAGAAATAAAAAACAACAAAATCTCCATTTTTATCCCTTTTAATAAATTATCTATAAATATGAAAAATGATATTAAAAAAACTACGTCCTGAAAACACATAGGATTTTTATCATCCTAAAATCCATTAAAATAATAAATTTAGATTTTTTAATTAAATTTCATTATCAATTTATTATTCCATATCATAATGAATTTATAATGAAATTAAACTTATCATAAAAAAATTTATTTTTAATAACATTATATTATAACCCCAAAATATAATAATTAATGAATATTTGTCATTATTAACATAAATAATCAATCTATGAAAATTAGTCACCAATTGTACTCATTGTTGTACCCAAGTAGTCCTTTGAAAAATATAATCTTTTCATATACATTTAAAAGGTATGTATATATGAGTTATGTAAAATGAAAATTTTTCATATATAATTTTATTTGAATTTAGTGATTTATAATCATAACCCCATCAAAAAGAAGTTATAATAAATAATTTACTTCATGAATGTCTTATCGCATTCAGGGAATTTTGGACTAATTTTTGGGATTATAGAAAACCCTATTAGATTTCCATGGGTCCATTGAGTTATAATTTTAATATTTTGTTCATAGGTTTGGTTGGTTGCGAATTAATAGTTATATAGGGTTAAACACTATTTGGTCATGGTCTGAGATAATTGAGTTTAAATATATACATTTATGATAGAAATTAACCAAAACAATACTTTTCGGTTGATCATAAATAGTGGTGTTTATTGAATTGTGATGGTATTTTACATTAAACTATGGTTGTATATTATGATTTTATTAAACAAGATGTTTCCAAAAATATGAGATTGTATAAATTGTTACTATTTGGAGAAATATACCTTAACATCAAAATTAAAGATCTATATAAATATCCAAGAAAACACATCAAGGAATCATTAAAGTACATATAATAAATAAGAATCTATTCAATCAGAAATCATTTATAAAATCATTCAATTATACATCATTCAATCTCCCCTTCAGATGAAAAAATATGAAAATAAACATAAAAAGTAAAATAAAAAGTCTTCTCTCTCTATCCATGTGCCTAGTCTAATCCATGTACTAAATCATCCTATTATAAATAGTTGAGTAATACATGAAAATAACTTTTACCAATAATAACCTATGATACATGAGGCATTCTAGGGAATGATGTTTCCATGGATGCTCTTGTAGGGCTTGAGTACAACTAAACAGGTAACCACCACAGGTGCCCGAATATAACTAATAAATAAATGTACACAAAAGTGATATTATCATAAATTAAATATAAGGAGAACCCATGATAAATTAATTTCATTAATATTCCATTTATGTGACACATGATATTGACCATAGATACTTTTTTCACTAGATTTAATCTCTATGTATATCACATAAATAGTAGGAAAAATAAAAATCCCCCAGTTAGAACTCATGAATATAAAAAATCACTTCTGAACACAAGATCCAAGTAATATTCATAGGCATCAAATAATATCACACTCAGAATAATGATCAGTCGAAATATCCTTGACATCTTATTATAAAAGTACCAAATCAAAATCATAGAGTGTATCCTCATAGTATCATCCTAATATTATAAAAGGATATATTATAGGGGATATCCTATAAATACCATTATATGGGGCTCAAAAAAAGTCCATATAAAGAATCATTGATATCACAACATATCATTACCACAATCACGAACCGATGGACTGTACTCAGAATCTGATATAATCTGGGTTTGTCACAAGATCTTAGGAATTATCCTGGGCATCACATATGTACAATAATGGGGCCATTAAAAACATGGAAAAATCATAGATTTTAATAATATGAGTTAAATATAGAATGAAACCTAATATACATATTTTTAGTTATCCCATCATAAAAACATCCTAGAATTATGACTATATTCAACATTATGTTCTTTTATGGATCCTTAGATCAATTATACCTACTCTCAAACAAAAAAACTCTCTAAGGTAAAAATAACCAAATTGCACCCACAATAGTCCGTTAGGTCGTATCATAGTGAGGAAACCCTATAGCTATTTAGGTATTCTATTTATATTATCTATGTTTATGAGTGATGGATAAAATTTCATAAAATCCATTTGTAATACCATAATCTTATTATGGCCACATCTGCCTCACATGAGATGCCACGCCAACATCACTCTAGAGATATGGATGATTTCCCATATCACTTCCATGGTCTTAAATCGGTCCCCTAATGTCCAACATGACATATATATACCCATGATATACCCATATGGTTACTAATATACTAGTTGGGGAGGATCAATCACCTCACTCACATATAATCTTTCGAGAGGGATGTGAAGCATATGAGGAATCTATTGGGGCCAACTCGAGCCAAGAATTCCTATACCATCACAATTCTCCATTCACACATCATTATAGAAACATATTACTATGTATAAAATATGTCCGTCATTAAATTTAGACCCTTTTATGGTTTATATATCAGAGAAACCACATTTATAACTAGACATTACTCCATTTGAGGTTTTAGAATCAATGCATTTTTCAAAGGCACATTGTATCCCATAAAAGGTTTTCAATTTTTTTAGTGTTTAATGAAAAATTCGATTTTAAATAAATATCCAATCACACAAATGTGGTGAGACATCATATCAACAACTAAATCAATATATATATATAAATGGATATGTTCTAGGGATCACATATATCATTAGTATCAATTTCCATTAATAAAAGTGTAGAAAATTTTGACCATGCTCGTTCATGTCCATTCAGTCATCATCCGTCCACATTACGACCATTCTCAGGAAATATTTTTCAATCAATTTTACCTAATTTTATGAAATATGGGATTAAAATTTTATGTTGTAATTATTTTCTGTATTTTTTTCAATACATTTCTTGAATGATCAATGAGTTTTTTCTGAGTAATATGGATTGTAGCTAAAAGAATTCCAAATAATGGAAAATTTAAAAAATAGAATTATTTCAAAAAAAAATCCTAAAGATTAGTGCAAGGAATTTATATTTTTCAGTAATTGTTCATACTACTATTTTCTGAACGAAAAAATGTTTTTAGAATATTTTAGGGTTAAAGTTATTGTTTTTAATATAAAATGTAGTGACTTTTTAGGTATTTCTTGCTGGGAAGCTCATGAAGGATGTTCATATAGGTTTTATATAGTTCTATGTTAATAATGAAGGAAAGGGATTAATAAATCACATACGAAGATAATGATATAATATTTAGATAGGTATTTCATGAAGAATAGAATTAATTTATGTTGAAGAGGTGGCATATTTTTTTTAATATATAAGATTTTTGTTGTTTTCTATTGATCATGAAGAAAATAATCTTAATTTTTTTCCATGATGTGGTAGTTTTTTAGATAATTAATTTAATATATGAATTAGATTTATTGAATGGTAGAAATGTATTTTCATTTTTTTCAATATTTATGGAATACATTACCTGTAAATAACAAAAGAAATTATTTCATTAAGGATTGATGATATGTTAATAATGATCCATATATAATTGAAACAAATTAATGTCGTAATTTTGAAGTAGCTATGTATTTTTTCAAGAAACCATACTTGTGAGGAAAAGGAGGAAGCAAAGGGATTTCATGATATATAAATTCATTGTGAATACATTGATTTTAAGGAGATATGGAGTGATTTAGTGGATGAAACTTGATGTCGGTATATGATGAAGTCTCATCGATTATCATTATCATTGTGTAGTACATGGGGGAGTTTTGTGAAGTGTGTAATGCAATGTGATCCAATATTCATTATACTCTATATTTTTTATCATCTAAAAATTTAAAATACAATGTACCCTAAATTAATTCATAATATACATTGGGTAGTTTATATAGTAATCATGAAGTTCACAATATTTCATATAGTGTAGCAACCCAAGCCCAGAATCTCAAGCTAATGTCTACTGCCATTACATTAACATATGATACATGTAAATTTCCTCTCAAATGACAGAACATTTTTATAGTATTGGAAAACCATATAAATACTGGAGTCTTGTTTCAAAAAAGAATACACTAATTATAAGATTATTATTTTTACCTCATGACGATATCAACTTAATTACATCTACAGCATCCGTGTATATATTTCTTATCACACTCCAATGAATCATTGTTAGAGGAAATTTAATAAAGGGGATATTGAATTCTTGGAAAGGGTGAATTAAAATATAGGTTAAAATAAATCAATAATAATAACCAATATGAAAATTTAATAGCAAAAAAAAATGAAATTTATTCAATCAAGTGAGAAGGAAGTGTATAAACAATGTGGAAATTTAAATATCCAAATAAAACCATTTAAATATCTCGATAGAAAAATCAACATGGAAATAAAATAAACTAATAACATATGCCATTTAATTTATGAAATGAGATTGAAACACATCCATATATATGTTGACAGAAAATGTAATCGATAAAAAATAAGTGAATATATAAAGAGGAAATGTTAATTACTGGATGTATTTTCTAAGACACATGAAAACTTACACCATCAAGACCATTTAAAATATAGTTTCAAAAAGATTGTAGAAACTAATGATATTTTCAAAACTAATTATTCTCATGAGAAAATTTTGGCAAATTGAGGGACTATTTAATGCTCAAGTCCCTCTAATCATTTCTTGTCCAAATATATCCTTATATTGAGAAATTAATATAGTTAATAAAAATATTCCTTATCAATTGAACTTATTGAATAATGAATATTGATATATAAATATTTATTAATATTGTCAAATAACATTCAAAGAAAACACCAAATGAAAATGGTACATAGTTTAGGAAATAACAATATCCATAATAAATGATATGGTTGTTTAGGGGGATTAAAATGTCAAATGATATTAAAATTATTAGTATTTCAATGGGATTAAAAATGAATCAATAAAGGGAGTTTCAATAATATACTTTACAAAAACAATAAAAAACCATTCATAGGAAGAATAAATATGGAATAAATACAACAAATCCTAAGTGGATTTAAACTAAATGGGGGGTTTTCATTATGAATGAATGTATTATAAAAATATATTTTAAAAAAATTCCTTATGAAAATATCATTTTTATTTTCAACAACATTTTGAAAATCCAATTCATAAAAAATATATTTTGATAGGAATTCATTTAAATATAAGACTTTTATAAATAGAAATTAATCTAAAAAGAACTTATTGTGGGTAAATTTATACATGTCACTTTAGGTAAAAAGAACATTCCTTTTATAAGGTAAATGGTTAAAATTTTCCTTGTTTGGATTGTGACTTGAATATTCCTTTGAAAGGGTAAAAATTACTTTAATATATAATTTTTGTAATGTTAAATAATTTTTTAAATCATTTTTATAAAATTGGATTTCAATACGAAAATATATTCTCTAACAAAAGAGAGAAATGATGTTAGGTTTTCTTGAAAACATTTTGTAAAATATAATTTGTACCAAATAGTAGAAAGTGGAATTATTTCCATAAATACATATTGAATAAATAGTATAGAATAAAATTTAAGGGATTATTATTAAATGATAAAAAATTACTCTAATTTAAATTCAAGTCACAATAATCCCAAAAAAATATTATGAATTAAACCATTCAAATGAAAATAATCTTAATGTGAGAATCAATCAATGGATATATTTAATGTTTGTCAAATTTAAATCACCATAAACATATGGAAATGAAAAAACTGATAGTAAAAATTTTTGACACACAAAATATAATAATATTAATCAAAATTACGATGTAATATAACCCGATGAAAATAATTTTATTTATAAATTTTTTTTCCACTAGTTGTCATTAAAATCAAATCCCCAATGAATAAACTATTCAAATTAAAAGTACACAAACTATAATGAAATTATCATCCATGATATTACATTTAATTATGGAGGTATGTAAACAATATATAATCAATTATGTGCACAAAAATAATGTATTAATAAATTAATTGAAATACCATTTGATGGTCGTTAAAAACATTCTTGAGGAAAATAATCATTCAAAATTCCAATATGTCCCATACCTCATTGAAACATTTGTATCATAATCCCCATGAATGTTTAAAATAAAACAAAACATATAATATCACTAAAAAATGTAGTTTTTTTTAATGTAAAAAAGGAATTATTTACACCATATATAAGAAACTAGGTGCGTAGAAACAATTCTGTATCAATTGAATGTAATGTGAGAAGTATTCTCTTACATTGTGCTTCTTATTTCGGTAAGTATCATTAAATTGGTTTTAATGTTTTTTATAATATAAATAATATATATTAAAACCATACTCATATTTTAATATAATATAATATTTTATTATAATATTTTATTTCCATTTTTTAATAATAATTCATTATTTTCACTGTTTTATGTGTTAATTGACTAGTTTTTTGAGTATGTGTTCACATGTTACAAGTTCGTCCTATTAAAACGATAATGATTTCATCATACCCAAATTTAAAACAATATATAATTATCATAATTAAAAATTTAATATATATGTATCTACAATAATCAATCTTTTTGGAGATAGGAAATGAAATGCATCGTTCACATATATGGTAGGTAGTACGTACGCATGAACGCTATATTCATTGATTTTTTTTATTTAAAATAATATAAAGTACCAGATATATATGTATATTATAATTAAATTATCATATATATATTTCATATGTGCAACATAGGATTATTAAAAAATCTTTATAAATTCCATTTATAGTGTGAATGAATCACATCACTTTGGGGTGGTGGTAGACCGCACTTCCACAAATGATGTTATCATATTTCCAAAAAATGGATGGAATTTTATTATGAGATATATAGAAAATAAATAATCATAACTAAATTAAAAATATCTTATATATCATATATAAATTTTGTTTTCATCATAACACCAAACCATTAATGGTTATAGAGGAAAAAACAAACAAAAACTTTTTGCGAGTTGGTAATTCACTATACACACAAACTATAAGTTCGTAACCATTAATTGGAGTTGTGTCTAAGTGTAGGTAGAGCATTTAAAAATAATACATCTTAGTATTTTGAGTATAATGTTTTTTTATATTATAACAGAAAAATGATATATGAGGGGTAGAGAATGAAAATTAAGAAAAAGAGCATGAGAAAAGAAGTTATCTCTTCATTGGGTAAATCTTTTTTATTTTCCCCAAAGGCATTATTTGGATTGATTTTTTACCAAAATGTGGATAATATAATTGTTATATTTATGTTTAAAATATATTTGGAAAGATAATTATTGGTCAAATATTTCTTTAGAGGTGTGATGAAGTGGGATGAGAGAGGTCCTTTTATAGGGGATGTGGATTTACATTCTTGAAAAAAAATTAATATGGAATTCCACCCCCAGTTTTACAAGTAAAATTGGATCAGAAAGGAAAAAATTATATCCCATGGAGGATAAGGTATAAATATGGATATACAATGGATATTGGACAAGTTTATAGGCAATTTGTTTTTCTTAACTTTATGGTTTGTCCATTATTAAGATAAAATTCATCTTAATCATGATAATTAATTTTAATTAATTTCACAAATATATTGGTAAAAAAATAAGTAGAAACCTTTATATTTACTATGGAAGGATTTTTTCCACCACGTGTCACCTTCTCACCATCTCCTATTGCTACTGCCTTTCATTCGGGCTGTTTTCCCACCACTCTGTCGGGCTCCCTGTCGAGATTTTCATCTCCCCAATCTACTATTTTTTCTGCTCCTCCATTTTTCAACCTTGAGCATCATCAATGTTCCCAATGAAGGGTTTTCCTTGCTTCTCCAGTTTTTTACTTCCTTCCTCATAGTCCCTACGTTTTTCTCCACTTCCACTTCCACCATCAACTTCCCCTCTGTCCCTCGATTATCCCCATGCAAACCCATGACCCCTCCCCAGCCATTATCTTGGGTTATGAATCCCCTCCCTCCAAACCTGAATCCCCCTCTTTATTTGGAATCTAATCCTGCTGATCTCGCTACCATTTATCTTTCCCTCGCGTTTCCCTTCCCGAAATCCACCACCAACATCCTCCCCACCTACATAACACGAGGTTAGCTTCAACACCCTCAAAAAGATTCATATATTCCTCGACTACAGCTCACATGGTTAGGCCACCATCTATAATAATGAAGAGCCTCCATGATTATTTATTTTCCAATGGTATGGGATTGAATTTATTTTTCAATTTGACAACCAAATATAGCTTTACTGGTTAAGGTTTTTCCTTCCTATTATTTCATTCACACATTGTCTTCATTCGATGTCTGTCCATTGTGTGGTTATCAGTCATTTCATTATCAGAGTTTTCTTAAAGGGATATTCATTTCCCCATTGCAGGAGTTATTTAATTATTTCTTTTACAAGGAGCTGATGTCCCAACATAAGTAAATTTTCAACGATTTGGGTAACTATTTCAATCATGATTTCATTGTATTATCTATTGCATTTTTCAGATTTCTATGGTTTGATTTTCTTTACATTTTCATTGCATCCTCCTTTTAATAAATCCATCTGATTTTAAAATGGAGGACTTTTGAACCCCTACACTGATGATTTATTTATTCAATAATGTTATACAGACTCTTACAAGGCATTTTTCTGCAATTATTTTTACTATAAAAATTAATATTCATTACATTTTTCATTAGCTCTTTGAAAACATTATATATGGTGTACAATTTCTAATTCATAATGTATGTTGTTGTATTGATAGAATGGGTTATCAATGGATGATAATGCCACCACTGAATCATTGAAGTCTTTCAATGAGTGAAACCCCTTTTATTGTCAGATTTATCAGGGGTTATATGTTATATGGTATGCCCCTGTTAAAATGAAGATTTGTTTCAACATAATGATGCATATTTACTTTCAAATGATGTTAAATTTTATCCATTCATGGAAAATATTTTTATTGTTTTTCCTCTATTAGCAAGAAGATGTAGAGTGCTTCTGGTTTTCTTTCATCTGGTACTTAGTTAAGAAATTATACCAAGGGCAATGTAGTAAATTTTAAAAGTCAAAGTACAATGGTTCTGGAGATTTGTATAAATCAGGTTTTTAATTTTACCAAAAACAAATACTGTTCATCCTTTTTTTGATTTTCTGTTTTTCTGATATCCAAGTGTTTCCCTATTAGGCATACATAGATATTTCAATAATGGTTATTTAAGTGTTTCCCAATTGTTCATAAATAGTGTTTTTTATAGATTTCATATACATATTTTATGATTTATTATTGATGTTTTTCCATATTAATCGATTGTAGAGTGTATTCATAATTTTAAACATTATATTATATTCAGGTAAACATATTTGATGACTGTGTAGGTTCTCAGCTCCTAGATTATTACTTATTATTCCACCACTATAACTCATCAAAACTAAAAAACCATTTACAATAGCATTATTTTCATCAAATGTTTTCATATGGGTCATCAAGAACTTCACATCCAAATATTATTAGTTACTTTTACTACTAAAAAATATGACTTGGCATGTTTCCGAGTAGTGGATCATTTTTTATAGTAGTAGATATTGTATTTTTTTTGATTCGTGGATCAGGAATTTTATTTCAATAAAGAATCCTTTTTAGAGTAGTGGAATATGTTTTTCTCTGAGTATGTGGGTCATGCATTTGGTTTGGGTAGTGGATCATGTAATTCATTAAAGCAGTGGATCATGTGTTTTATTAAATCAGGGATGATGTGATTTATTAGATCTATTGTTCATTTTTAGAAGTAGTGGACCTTGTATTTTAGACCTGTGGATAATGTAATCTGTTTGAATAGTGTATCATGTATTTAATTTCTGTATTGGATTTTTTAATATCACTAAAACATTATTTTTATTTGGCCAGTGGATCCTGAATCTTTTATTGTAACCTAGTTTTGGAGATATTCAACGTCTTGGAATAGACATGTTGTGATGAAATGCATGAGCTATGGAACATTTTATATTATATATTCCATTACATTTTTCTAACTCTACTACATATCAATTGTCAATCATGTATTTTAAAATTTTTCCATGTTCTTTTATAAAACATATCAACCATCAGATCCGAGGGATTTATATTTCATGGTTTTCAATTTTTAGATTTACCTTTATAATGTGTAATAGATCATTCAAAAGTAATCATATTATCTAGATATTATTATATTAGAGATGTTGGAAACATAATTCATAATTTTTTTCACAATATCTGGATCATAATTTTCTTACCACTTTGATAATTACAATCATTGTGGTAGTAGTGTGGATGAACCTCTATTAGAAAGACATTATTTTAATTTATGGACCATATAACATATAGATGGATGCTTTAAAATGAAATCACAGAATCAGTTATAAGTATCCTATTCCAAAATCATGGTTCCATCATATGGGACTGTATGATGATGCATACTGGGAAATTAAATATTCAGGAAATGGTGTAGTCAATTTGAGGTATGATATGATTATTCTTTATATTATTAATTGTAAATGGGAATATATTTCTAATTCATCCTATTCTAATTGTATCATTATTTTGTGAGTTATAGGTACAAGTATATTCCATTGCATGTCTCTATTTATTAAAGATTCATATTGGGGGTGATCATCTTTCAAACTGCATCTTTTCTATTTATGAGTTTACCTTACAGAAATACTTGTTCTATATGGGTTCAACAAGAAATATAGTGTTACATCATATTTTTATATAGAGAACTGGAGGTGTTGAGGTAGATTTTAGTTTCAACCTATCTTACTACCTTTATATGTGCTCAACAATATTAGTCTCTTCCTACTACTATATGTGTTCAACTACATTTTTTTGATTTTTTATGATTCTATAAACATGCGCCCTATAAAATATGAGGATTATGTAAGCATACATCCTAGGGATGGTACGATCAGAAACATATATGTGGACATAAGATTTTTAGTTAATGATTGGTATATCTAACGATTGGTATATATATTAATATATTTGTTTTGTTTTACAAGGAATCTGGTGGTTCAGATAATTTGATGTATGATATGTGTATTATTTATATGATCAATTATACATATGAATATAGTTATGAGACATCCTTTTCTTATCATGTATTTTTGATCAATGAACCATTTTTTATAGTAGTATATCTTGTATTTTAATTCATTAGTGGATCATGATTTTTATTTCTGTAATGAAACATTTTTTAGAGTAGTGGAACATGTTTTGTCTTTGATCATGTGGGTCATGAATTTTGTTTTGGTAGTAGATCATGCAATTCATTAGAGCAATGGACCATTTGTTTTATTATATCAGTGGAACATGTGATTTATTATAAAAATTGATCAATTTTAAATGTATCCGATAATGTGTTTTAAAATAGGGGATCAGGTACTCTTTTTTAGATATTCAGGTAATGTTGCATATAATTTGACTTATGATATGTGTATTCTTTATATTATCAACTATAAATAACAATAAAGTTCCAAGTCATCCTTTTCTTATTATAACATTCTATGGGAGTTAGAGGAACCAGTATATTCCCTTTATTGTCTCCATATATTAATGACTCAAATGGAGGGTGATCAACTTCTCAACTGCATATTATTTTATTTGAGTTTACTATAGTGAAATACTGATTTTATAAGTGTTGAAAAAGAATTTATGTCTTTTGGTTTCTTTTCATATAGGTATATAGAGGTTTTGAAGAAGATTTCAGTTGCACCCTTCCTTAGTCCCTCTATATGTGTTCAACTACATTACCTTCTTCCTGCCTCTATATGTGCTCAACTACATATCCATGATTTTCTATGATTCTATAAATATGAACCCTTAGAAATATGATGATTCGTTAAACAAGAACTCGGGGGATGGAACAAGAAAAAACATATATATAGGCATAAAAGTTTTACTAAAGGATTGGTATTCCTAACCATTGATATATATATTAATATATATATATATATATATATATATATATTTTGTAGGTAATCTGGTGGTGCAGATAATTTGAGGTATGATATGTGTATTCTTTATATTATCAATTGTACATTTGAATATAGTTCTGAGTCATCCTTTTCCTATTATATGATTCATTTAGGTTTTATATGTACCAGTACATTCTATTGCTTGTCTATAATTATTAATGAATCATATTGGTGGTGATTATCTACTGAACAACATTTTCATTGTATGTGATTTTACTATTGGGAAATACTAGTTCTATATGTGTTAAAAAACATTACTTTATTCCTTCCACTTTTCTTGCATGGATTTGGATTTCTTGAAACAGATTTCAGTTTCACCCTTCTTTATAGCCTCTATATGGGTTCAACTACATTACTGTTTTCATGCCTCTATATGTGTACAACTGAGTTTTCATGATTTTTGATCATTTTATAAACAGCCACCCTATGAAATATGTTGATTTTGTAAAAATTAACCATGTGTATGGCCTGATAAATGAAATATATATAGATATATGAGTATTTCATAATGACTGGTATACCTAAAAATATGAATATATATGAATATATATTTTTTGTTTTGTAGGAAATGTGGCGATGTTCCTATCCTGAACAGTTGGAATGACATCATTTATAACATAAAAACAAACACCAATCTTCGGGTATAAGGCACATTCCATAAACATTACTCAATCAATAGTTATTTCAAGAATACACATTGATGATCTATTCAGGTTTAGAGATTTAGAGAATTAGATCATAAATCATGCATTACATTCCACATATAAACAAGATGGTTACATCAAAGACAATATTTTTTTTTTCAATCAATGGAAACATATTTTCAATAAAATTTGGATTCTTTCTTGACACTTTCTCAACACTATCATCAAACCTTGTACATTTCCCTTGACCTAAGAAAAACATTTCAAAAACATGGTATGAGCATAAAAATTTCAGTAAGGGATATAAAAATATCGAAATAAAACATTAGTCCATGTATATATAAGAATCAATGAAATCATACTTTACTCATAAAACATAAGCACTCTAACATACCTCATGAAATCATAAGATTTATGAATAACTCAAAGAAATAATAAGACATAAAGGTAACCTGGGGCATTCATAACAATCTTATGTAGTGAGTGACCCTCATGGTTACGTTTGGAATACCCATCACAGTATATTCCCTAAATCTCTTTGGATAAACCATAGTGTTTAAATCCTTCGCATTACCAAATGCATTGAAGAGCTATCTCTGGATCTCCCACCCTTAGTTTATAAAGGAACCACCAGACATCATAAACAATTCCCAAGAACCATAACATAATCGTATCACATAAAATATGCATAAAGTAAAAAATAATATTTCCACATTGCTATTACTAGATATCAATACAACACATTGATATAATAAAAACATGATCAAATCCATTTCCAATACCAAAATAAATGAAACGTAAAACATGGTATTTATTTTTCATTCAAAAATGTTATGGCTTGTAGAGGAAGTTGAAACTCAAATAATGGTCTCGGCGGCGGAGAAGTCATTGTTACCACATACGTAAGACAAAAAAACATTCCTTTTGTCATTTATTAAAAGGAATCTTGTAAAAATATTCATTTTGAATGAAATTAAAATTCAAAAGGGTTTATTATACAACTAATAAAGAAGGTCGTATATAAATTGATATATGCCTCAACGAAAGGAGATTGAGACGAAGTCCCTTACCTCAAGTCCGACTTGTATTTTTCATTTCATTATATTCCTGAAAAATAAACATTGGTCAATTTATAATTTCTAAAGGAATTCCATTAATGTTTATTATTAAATTCTTATCACATACTATCGTGTTATAATAATTACATAATTATGTGAGTTCATATCATATGTTTTGTCGATGTTCAGTACATGAGTCAAAAATAAAATTTTTTGAAGAGAATTGTCCATGGAGTTATAAGAACATCATCACCAAAATGGTTTTCATGATTTAAATATCATATATATCAATTATATATTTATTTAATAATATTCCATAATGTTTGGAGATAAGAAAGGAAATGTTCCGTTCATGGAGATGGTAGGCCGTACGTACGCATGAACGCTACTTGCATTTTTTGTCATATTAATGGACTTCAAAACTAAATGAGACATACATATATTATAATTACATTATAATATATATTCTATATAGGTAACATATGTTCATTAATTACATTCTTTATAAATTCTATTTTTGTAATGAATGAGTCACATCACTTGAGTGGGCGGTTGTCCACACTTCCTCATATTAAATTATCGCATTTGCACAACATGAAAATAATAAAGGTATGTTTTAAATATAAAATAAAAAATCATATAGAGGATATAAATATAATATATATCATACATAAAAATTGTTCCATCATAATGGCCACCATGAAAGGTGTTAAAATAATATTGAACAATCATCGTTTCGTGATGCAGTAATTCGCCACCCACAGAAACAATATGTTCTTTAACCATTAGAAGGATGTGTGTGTAATTATAGGTAGAATCCATATCATAAAAACATCCTAGTATATTAAGGATAGTGGTTTTATTATGGGATCCAATAATAAGAAGATAGTGTTGAGTGATGAAGGAAAATGAAATAAAGAAACTCGAGAAAAGACATTACCTCTAAATCGGGTAACTCTTTTTGATTTGAGGCAAAGGATTCCTTGGAAACACTTCTACCCAAAGTGAGGCATCAAAGAGTAAGATTTGTATGTGGAGATATAATATGAGAAGAGGTTGGACATGCCAAGGGCTTCAGATATATGTGTAAGGGGGTAGAGGTGGGGGGCTTTTATTAGAGGGATGAGGGTCACTTTTGGAAAGCCTTGAAATGTTAGTTTATTATAAAATGATTTTCTGATTTTAATGGTCCCACAATGGTATATTTTTATGATAAGGTGATAAGGGTTCGAAATCCACCCATACAATACGGTTTTGACAAGTGTTATGTCTAGATTTCACCTTAACTTTTCATTTTATTTAAATCCTTCATTACTGAGGTAATCACTGCATCATCATGGTGTCATAAATAAATTTATTTATATAATGTCTAAAAATAATTACAAAAATACCATGATTTAGGAAATATTTTTATCTTTAAAATTACTATTTATAGTATAATATATCTTTTGTGTAAACAAATGTAAACTTGTTTTACTTAGGATATACAAACCATTGTTATATTTCTCTTCTTTTTTAAAAAAAGTCATAAATGTCACTATTATACCCAAGTGACTCTATGGGCCCCCATGTTTAGTAAAAATAGTACCATGGTCGGCCATGACTCAAAAAAGTAGATTTGGACATATTTTGGGGTCATTTTATATTATTATGATATTATTTTATTACCCTTAACTACCCGATTACTAATTAATCACGATAATTAAAGATAATTACCATCGTTATTATTCATATTGTCAAAAAACAAAAGATTATTAATTATATAATTTGTACCTTATTATTCAAAATATTTAATCCATTTTAAAAAATTTCAAACACAAAAATTGCATTAAATAATTTAAAACTAATTCCCGTCGTCAAAACAAATGGTGTGTTTTTAAGAAACAATATAAATCAAAATATTGACACTTATTTATGTCCAATTTCAAAGTGAAATTAATTAAAATGACCACCATTGAATTAAATAGTAAAAAAATATTCTAATTACACTTGAAAAAAAATTAAAAATATAATATAACAATACAATTAAATTAGATTAAAATGCAGTTTTGAAGTAAAATGCAGTATTTTTCACTATTCATTAAAAAATGAACATTGTCAGAAAAAGACCAAAATTTTATCCAAAGTAAATTTAAATGTCCCAATACTAAAGAATAAGTTTATTTTGAAAAATAATTCTTATAAAATTGTCAAAAGTTATATTTAATAATGGTTTTCCATCAAAAGGCGGTAAAACAATCTTTTAAAAATATTAGAGTATTCTATGCCTAAGATTGGATTTATTTTCATTTTAAGCCTCTAGAACACTATATAATTCATAAATAGACATATATATGAAAATATATTATTCTTTACTTACTTGGTATATTACATCCTTCCCCCTTTTGGAAATTGCGTCCTCCCAATTTATTTACTTATCGAATAAGTTGGGGTATTTATCCCTCATTGAATTTTCAGATTTCCATGTTGCCTCTTAAATAATGTGGTTTTTTCAAAAAAACTGTTAAATGACGAATCAACTTATTATGAAACAACTACTCCCTATGGTCAAGAATCTAAACTGTTGTTCCTCATAAGATAGATTCTCTTCCAGCTGAATTACCTCTTGACTCAAAAAATGAGATGGATCTGGCATGTACTTCCTTAACATTGAAACATGAAAAGAATGATGTTCCTAAGATAAATTCGGAGGTAAATCCACTCTATATGAAACTGATCAAACTCTCTCAAGAATTTCATATGTTCCAATAAACATTGGACTCACCTTTCCTTTCTTACCAAATTGCATCACAAATTTCCATGGTGAAACTTTGAGGAATACATGATCACCTACCTCAAAAGGGAGATCCTTCCTCCTGCTATTCGGATAACTTTTCTGCCTCTTCTGAGCTGCTCTCACATGTTTCTATATCAGTTGATCTTTTTCTGCTAACTCTTCTACCAATTATGGTCCCATCAATATCTTTTCACCTACTTCATCCCAAAAATATTGAGTTCAACACTGCTACCCATATAATGGCTCAAATGGTTCCATCTGTATACTGTAATGAAAACTATTATTATAAGAAAACTCATTCAATGAAAGATATTGGTCCCAACTTTCCTGATAATCCATTGAAAAAACACATAACATATCCTCCAAAGCCTGAATTGTTCGTTCTGACTTCCCATCTGATTGTGGATGAAAAGCTGTACAAAAATTAAATTCAGTACCCAATGACTTCTGAAGGCATTTCCATAAGTTATAAGTGAACCTGGGATCACGGTCAGATACAATAGAGAGCAGAACTCTATGTAACTTCAATATCCCTTTATGATACAATCGAGAAAGTTGATCTAGGGAAAAAGTATCTCGTATAGAAAGGAAATGAACAGATTTAGTCAAGTGATAAACAATAACCCAGATTGCATTATTACCTCAATGTGTCTTCGGTAATCCCACAACGAAGTCCATGGATATATTCTCCCATTTCCACTCTGGCACAAGTAAAGGATAAAACATCCCCTTCAGTGATTGCCGCTCTACTTTAACCTGTTTACAAGTCAAACACTTCACAATAAAATCAGCAATATCTCTTTTCATTCCATCCCCCCAGTAATACTCCTGTAGATCTCTGTACATCATAGTACTGCCAGGATGAAATGAAAATGGAGAACTATGAGTTTCACATAACAACTCTCTCTTCAACTGTGAATCACAAGGCACTCAAAATCTCTTCCCAAATCACAAAACATAATCGTTATCAATGTTGAATTCAGGTAACATACCCTTCTGAACTTGATCTACCTTTTTCTGCAACTCACTGTCTTTCTTCTGGGCGTGCTTAATTCTGTCTGATAGAGAAGATTTCACTGTTTTCTGAAACAAAAGAGAATAACTACCAGCACTAAAAACTTTTATGCCGAAGTTCATCAAATCAAAAACCAAAGGATCTCATTGAAAACGTTTCCTGGTTAATAAAGCATTACTTTTTTGACTCAAAGTATCTACCACTTTATTTTCTTTTCCTGGGTGGTAGTGAATCATGCAATCATAATCCTTGATTAATTATAGCCATATCCTCTGTCTCATGTTCAATTATTTCTATGTGGATATATACTTTAAACATTTGTGATCAGTATATATTTAACACTTTACACCATACAAATGATGCCACCAAAATTTTAAAGCAAAAACAACAGTAGCTAATTCTAAATCAAGTGTAGGGTAATTTACCTCATGAATTTTCCACTGACGTGAAGCATATAAAATTACCAGATCATTCTGAATTAGGATGAAACCAAGTCCTTTCAATGAAGCATCACATTAGATAAACAACTCACCATTCCTATAAGGTAGTTCCAATACAGGAACATTCACCAATATTCTTTTCAATTCCTGAAATCAATCATCACATTATTTTTTCCAGATAAAAATAACACCCTTCCAAGCTAGCTTAGTCAACGGGATGGGAAACCGTGCAAAATTTCTAAAAAAAACCTTCATTATTAACCTACCAAACCATGAAAACTATGAATCTCGGTTACATTTGTGGGTCCTGGACATTCTTCAAAAAAAAATTGTTTTTGCATGATCAACAGTTATTCCATCTTTAGAAACAATGTGACCAAGGAAATAAATTTGTTTCAACAAAAACTCACACTTTTTGAATTTCCCATACAATTTCATTTCTTTTCAGGTTAGAAAAATAATCCTTAATTTACATTCATGCTCCTCTTTACCTTTATAAAACACCAAAATACCATCAATGAAAAAACCAAAAATTTATCCAAGAAATCATGGAAAATTCTATTTATATGGTCCATGAATAATGTAGGTTCATTGGTTAACCCAAAAGGCATAACTACAAATTCATAATGGTCATATCTTGTCCAAAACGCGGACTTTGGAATATCTACTTCATTTACGTTCAACTGATGGTACCCCGATATCAATTCAATCATTGAAAAAAACACATCTCCCTGGAGATGATCAAACAAATCATCGATATGAGGAAAATGATATTTTTTCATAACAGTGATGTTCTTTAAGGCTCTACAATCAATGAAATGTCTCAATGAATCATCTTTATTTTTAACAAATAAGACAGGAGCACCCCATGGTGATATCCTAGGTCTAATGAAATCTTTATCTAATAAATCGTAAAATTGATCCTTTAACATTAAAAGATCAAATTTCTCCATTCGATAAGGGGGTTTTGAAATTGGAATAGCAACAAGAACTATGTCAACAGTAAATTCAACTTCCTGATTCGGTATTATTCCAGGAAACTCGTCAAGAAAAACATCAGGATACTCATTTACCACTGGCACATCATTAATCGTAACGGTTCCTTTTTTTCAACAATATGTGCAAGGTAACATTTATTTCTATCTTTTACATGTTTCTCAGCCTCTAGATATGTTATCAAAAGTAAGGGTTCATTATTGTACAAAAAATGAATGTCTTTTTGAAAAGAAACTTATTTAGCTCTACAATCAATCTTAGTATGTTAAACAGAGATCCAATCCATACCCAAGATAACATCAATATTTACTAGAGGTAAAATAGTATGGTTTCCAAGTAGATTCTTTCCACGGATAAGGATATGAAGATTCTTATAAATTCTTGTTGCCTCAACATTTCCCCCAGATGTTTTTACCATAGGATCGGGAGTGATTTCTTGTGATGGAATTCCCAATATACTAGAATATTTTTCAGAGATGAATCAATGTGTAGACCCTGAATCAAAAAACACATAGGAATAATCTGAAAAAACAAAAAAAAAGTACCTAATACAACATCATTTGATCGCCCAACATCTTCTGAAGTAGTTGAAAGGATTTCCCCACACCTTTCTGCTTGTAGTCTGACAGCTTCCCATCATTCGAGCTATTTGTCGAACACTTGTTTTCATAAGGACCCATCTCATTGCACTTGAAACATTTCATTAACTGTAAATAAAATTTGTTCTTACCATTACCCTGATATTTTCTAGTGCAATCACGAGCCTTATGTCCCATCTTACCACATGCAAAAACATTCTAGAATTCAAAAGACAATCCCCAGTATGTGTTTTAACAAATTTATCACAAACTTCAAACATAGTTTTCTTACCATAAAACCTTTTTGAAGGATTCTTCCCTTTCTCATGACACCTCGGTCGCTTCTTCTGTTGGTCGTCATAGAACACTTGATCAATGGAAAACTCCATTTCCACCTTTTTATCACATCGAACAAGGTTTTCAAAACTTTTTAACTCCCTAGAATCTAATTTCCTTCGATATTTTTTCTTTAATCTTGAGTAAAAATGATTGATTTTATTATCAGGGTCACTGATAAAATTTGGAGCATACCATGGAAATCGAGTGTAAATTTCTTCATAATAATCCATTCAGTCGTCCTCTTTCACCAATTCTAAGAATTGTTTTTTTATCCTAGGTCGAACAACCTTAGGAAAATATTTTGCAAGAAACGTACCGTTGAATTCATCCCAGTCAAGAGCATCAATCTCATCAATGTCCCCTATATTTTTAACCATTGACCGCCACTGATCTGCTTCACCCTCCAAACGGTAAACAATAAGACTAACCTTTTGATTTACTAAACACCCCATGACATTGAAAATATTTTCCAGTGTGTTAATCCACCGTTCAGCAAGCACAATGTCATATGATACTCTGAATGATGGGGGATGTTGGCTCATGGAAATTTCCACCACTGACATGATCCTCTATGGTTAATCTGTCTTATCTCGTGCAAGGATATCACTTCTATTTATCGCTTGATTAAATTGTACCATTATTGCCACAAACTATTCAGTTACATTTCCAACCATTTTAAGATGCTGATTTGGAAGGTCATTTCCTTTTGTATGCCTTCCTTGGACTGCTTCTCTATTTCCTCTACAGAAAACCATTATGAACAAACATGTCTTAGATGAAGAAACATGCAATTATTCAAATGCTCTATCATTTCAATTTGACCATAATGTAAATTTTTTTGGATAATCATTTAATAGAATTATAACTCCTAAAATTATCTAAACCAACCATTGATACCAACTATAAGGCCCCATCCTTAACCATTAATTAATCATGAGTTATTTCAAGAATACACATTGAGGATCTTTTCAGGTTTAGAGTTTTAGAGAATTATATTATAAATCATGAATTATATTCCAAAAATAAACACGGTGGTTACATCAAAGACAATATTCATTTTTTTCATCAAAGGAAACATATTTAAAATAAAACATGGATTTTGTCTTGACACTTCCTCGACACTATCATCACATTATGTACTTTTCCCTTGACATGTGAAAAACGATTCAAAAACATGGGATGGGCATAAAAAGCTCAGTAAGGGATATAAAAATACAGAATGAAAACATTAGTCCATATATACATTAGAATCAATGAAATAACACTTTACTCATAAAACATAAGCACTTTAACATACCACGTGAAATCATAAGATTTTTGAAAAACTCATATAAATCATAAGACATAATGGTAACTTGAGGCATTCATAACAATCTTACGTAGGGAGTAACGCACATGGTTATGTTTGGAATAACAATCACAGTATATTCCCTAAATATCTTCGGAGAAACCATAGATTTTAACTCATTTGCGTTACCCAATGCATTGAAGAGCTATCTCGGGCTCACCCACCCTTAGTTTATCACGGAACCACCTGACTTCGTAAAAAATTCCCAAGAACCATTACATAATCGTATCACAAAAAACATGCATAAAGGAAACTTAAAATTTCCACATTTCAATCACAAGATATCAATACAAAACATTGATATTATCAAAACATTATCGAAACCATTTTCAAAACAAAAAAAAACAAAATTAAAATATGGTATTTATTTTTCATATAAGAATGTTATATACTTGTAGAGGAAGCTGACACTCAAATAATGGTCACCGTGGCGAAGAAGTTGTTGTCGTCGCATATGTAAGCCAAAAATAAAATTCCTTTTGTCATTTTGTAAAATTATTGTTGTAAAAAGATACCTTTTTAATGAAATTAAAAGTAAAAAGGGATTATTATACAACTAATAAAAGAAGTTCGTATATAAATTGATGTATTCCTCAATGAAAGGAGATTGAGATGAAGTCCCTCTCCTCAAGTACGACTTGTCATGTTCGTTTTGTTATATTCCTAAATAATAAACTTTTTTCAATTTATAATTTCATAAGTAATACCTTTAATGTTTATTATTCAATTAATATCACATATTATCATGTTATAATAATTAGTTATTTATGTGAGTTCATATCGTAAGTGTTGTCGATGTTCGGTACATGAGTCAAAAATAAACTTGTTTGACGAGAATTGTCAATGTAGTTATAATCACATCATCTCCGAAATGGTGTTCATGATTTAAATATCATATATATCCACTATATATGTATTTAATAATATTCCATAATGTTTTGAGATATGAAATAAAATATACCTTTCATGGAGATGGTAGGCCGTACGTACGCCTGAATGCTACTTTATTTTTTTTGTCATATTAATGGAATTTAAAACTAAATGAGTCATAGATATATTATAATTTCAGTATACTATATATGTTATATAGGTAACATAATTTCATTAATTACATTATTTATAAATTCCATGTTTGGAATGAAAGAGTCACATCACTTGAGGGGGCGATTGTCCGCACTTCCTCATATGAAATTATCTCATTTGCACAACATGAAAAGCATAAAGGTATGGTTTAAATATAAAATACAGAAGAATATAGTGGACCTAAATATAATATATATCATATATAAATATATATACATTATAATGGCAACCAGGAAAGATGATAAAAAATTGATTGAACAACCATTGTTTCGTGAGACAGTAATTCGCCACCCAGAGAAATGTATATTCATTATCCATTAGACAGAGGTGTCTGTAAGTGTAGGTAGAATACTTATCATAAAAACATACTAGTATATTTAGGATACACTAGTTTTTATGAGATCAAATAATAATAAGATATTTGTGAGTGAGGAGGAAAATAAAAGAAAGAAACTCGAGAGAAGACATTACCACTAAATCGAGTAACTCTTTTTGATTTGAGCCAAAGGCATACTTGGAAAGACTTATTCACAAAGTGAGGCTTCTAGGAGTACAATAGTGATGTGGAGAGATAATATGAGCAGATTTTGGATGAGACAAGTGTTTGATAGGTGTGGATAAGTGGGTAGAGGTGATGGGCTTTTACAAGAGGGAGGAAGGTCACTTTTGGATAGTCTTGAAATGTAACATTATTATGAAATGATTTTCAGATTTTAAAGGTCCCACAATGATATATTTTTAGGATAAGGTGATTAGGCTTAGAAATCCACCCATCCAATAGTGTTTTGACATGTTTGAGCCATAGATTTTAACTTATCTTTTCATTTTATTAAAATCTTTCAATAATGAGGTAATCACTGCATCATCATTATAGGAAATATTTTTAACTTTACAATGAATATTTATAGTATAAGATATCATTTATGTAAAAAAAATTAAAAAAATTTTACTTACGATATACAAACCTTTGTTATATTTCTCTTCTTTTTTAAATAAAATGTCATAAATGTCACAATTACACCCATGTGACTCCATGGGCCCTCAAGATCGGTAGAATGATTTCCATGGTCGTACATTACTCAAAAAAGAGCATTTGGATACATGTTTGGGTCATTTTATATAATTATGATATTATTTTATTACCCCTAACTACCTGATTACTAATTAAACCCGATAATTAATGATAATTATCGTCGTTAATATTCATAATGTTTAAAAACAAAAGAGTCTTAATTACATAATTTGTACATTCTTATTCAATATATGGAATCCATTTTTCTGAATTCCAAACACATAAATTTCCGTAATTAATTTAAAAATAATTTCAGTTGTCAAAACAAATAGTGTGTTTTTAAGAAACAATATCTATCAAAAGATTGACACTTGTTTATGTCAAATTTCAATGTGAAATTATTTCCAACAACCACCATTCAATTAAAAGTTAAAAATATATTCAAATTACACTATAAAACCAATTAAAAATATAATCTAACCATATAATTAAATTAGATGAAAAATCTGTTTTAAAGTAAAATGCATTATTGTTCACTATTCATTAAAAAATCTACATTGTTAGAAATATACCAAAAAATTATATAAAGTAAATTCCAATGTCCCAATTATAAATAATATATTTATTTTGACAGATAGATCTTATGAAATTGTCAAAAGTTATATTTAAAAATGGTTTGATATCAAATGGAAGTAAAACAATCATTTAAAAATATTTTAGTTTTCTATGCCTAAGACTGGATTTATTCTCATTTTAAGCCTCTAAAACACTATATAATTCATAAATTGACATAGATATGAAAATATATTATTCTTTACATACATGGGATTTTAATTCAGTTATTCTTTAAATGCTTCAATTATGTATATTCAATCCTTTTTTAATAGAGGAAATGGCATCCTTTCAGGCCGTGGTATAGGGGGGTTCTTTAATGTTTTGTTATGTTTATATATTTCTTTGGTTTTTTCTATTATTGTTATGTGTTATGTGTTCCCTTCACTTGAACTATTCAAATAGATGTATCATGGATCCTCTCCATGGAATCTCTATACTAGTGGTTGTCCTCACATATATTCCTTATTTCCCCCTATGGAGATTCATCTATTTTGGGTTTCTGATCTTATATGAAAAATGTGTGTTACGGTCAATCGATGGTTTTCCCATGTACAAGTAGAGTCTCAAAAATAGTAAAAATTTTCCAAGTGGGGTTGAAACTCTTATTATGTTGGAACTGGTTCAGATTCAAATGTGTATATCTGATTAATGATTCTTTGTTTTAGGTTATCTGATTCTCCACTCTAGTGGTGATGATATGTTTTTTTTTTCATTGTTCTAATTTTTTGTTCTGTTTTTTAATTTGGTGATGCATGAGGAGTTTTATCAACACAATTCTTGATCCTATTCTTTTACTGTTTTGATATGTGTATCCCATGGAGATGAGACATGCCTATCTCCTCATACACCTTTCGGGCACCACATTGGGGGCCTGACCACTTCCAGATTCACTATAGTGGTGACCCATGTGGATTTCCCCTTTCTGTTTGAGTTGTAGGTTTTTTTTCTTGTATCACTTTTGATAATTTTGTACTTATTTCCACTTAAAAGTGTATCTTTTATTAAAAAATATAGTTGGATAGAATAATGTTTTTCTGATGATATTTCAATTAATATCATTGTAAAATAGTATTATCTTATCTAAAATTTGCATTGATTTTATTGCACCGTGTGAATGCACGGGTGAGTACTAGTTATTATAAATTATAAATTATTATCATTCATAATAGGGGAATATATTTTTTCAAATTCCAATAAGATAATTTGTAGGAAATAATTTTAATTTATTCCCCAAACAAAATGACAATTGGAGGTTTTTAAGTAAATTTTTCAAATGTTTGAGGTGTTTTTATATAAATTTTGAATGTCAAATCGAATACAATGGACTAAAATTAATTAATTAATATAATATTTAACTAATTGATCTTTAATACTAAAAGAAAATATAATTTATAATTTTAAACAAAATAGATGAAAAATATGTGTTGAATTAAAATTGAGTATTTTTAAATATTCCTCTAAAAATGGAAGCACACAAAAAATACTAAAAAATAATCCTAAACTAATTTTTATGTGTTAATTTAAAAAATGATGGAATAATAATAATAAAAGTATAAAATTTTCAAAAAATTTATTTCAAATATTTTATCATTTATATGGTAGTAAAATTTATTTTTTAGGAAAATAACATTTTTAATCATAAACATGATTTCTTTATATGTTGTGCCTATCAAATATTTTAGATTAATATGAAAAATATTTTTATTTAATATATAAAATATATAATTAATAAATTTCACTCCATGATTGTAGTAAATTTGTTTTTTAGGATAAAACACCTTTGTGGGAATAGAAATATTTCTTTAATATCAATTTTTTATATTAATTAAATCTTAATTATTATCCTACTAATTAATTATATATATTTTTAGAAAAATATTTTCATAAGTTAGTTTATACTAATAATAATTACATATATATTATATAGGTTCTAACTTATTATATTAAATTATAATATTAGTAATATTAGTTAAAACTAAATCATATGTGTAACACAAGCTATTGAAAAATGTTTTTATTGTGTTTAATGAGTGATAACTCAGTATCATGTCTATTTTAAGATATAAATTAGAGTAAATTTATTTAACATAGTAAATATATTGAATTATTTTACGATATTATATTCCTTTACACGCGTAATGTTTATTTTTGTACATGTTATCAAATATGATGTTCGGACATCAGAATTTAGGGGAGTTACATTCTCCCACCATAATTAAATTGTGTACCCAAAATATAAATGGATCATTGGTTAAAAACAATTTAATATTTCATATATTTAAATCCAACATCATTATAATGGGTCATAAAACATTACTTATAAATGAGGGAATTGGATGTACAAAGGTTATGTGAACTGACATATAACTAGGTCGTTATGTAGGATAATATTAGAGAAATATAGAGATAATTTCATAGAGAAAAATCATATATATTTATAGGTTGTGATTGAGCTATCCAATCACAAAAAAAATTAATGATCAACAGAAATATTATGTTCCCATGTCCATAAATAATTAATGATTTAGAATACCATATGTTCAACAACAAAATAAGGTATTTGGATAACATTCATTTTATAAGTTTATTAAAGATGAGTTATTCTTTCATTACATATGACTATAAGGACATATAATTTCTTAACATATTGCTATTTTATGATCATAATTTTAATACACTGTTTGATCTTGGATCAATTTCCAATTCATCCATTACTTCATGAAATGGATATCCATAAATTAACTATTATTTTTAAAGGACTAAAATTAACATTTAATGGATCACAATGCCTATAAAAGAGTGAATTTATAGGTATTTGTCTCTGACTATTCTCTAAATAATAATTTCTTAATATATTAATTTACAATAATAGAATGTTATTCCACTACTTCATCATTAATATTTATTCATTAAATTATTCACCAAGAAATAATAACCAATTAACAAGGATGGTGCATTGGCCAAAGGTTGGCATTAAATGATTTTAATCATTCGTTCACATATGTATATCCCACAACCCTTCCAAATATGATGGGGTTTCACCAGATAGACATGTCTTTCTCTTCAAAAACCATGATAAAAATTTCTATGGAAATCCCTGAATTTTTTTCAATATATAAGAATTTAACTATCGTTTTCAATAAAAACTCATTTCGTAAATACTTCGACTATTTATTTCTATATAGATCCCTAGGCTATGGTGTATACTATAGAAGATGGAATTGACTTAGGTAATGCCCATGTTGGAAACATTTAAGTAAAACCCATAAATGGATCCTTAGGATGAGATTTATTTCCTTTAATTTTACACATCATTTTTCATTACAAATTATCTACTTTTTCTCCATATTTACCTCAATAAAAAATTTATATGTTCTATTGAGACTGTTTCATGGTTTTGTGCATCGAAATTTTTTTAATAATAAAAGTAAAACATTCCTCTCTCTACGTTCTCTAGTATTTGATCTCTTATAAAACACTATAATTATATTCCATGGTGGGTTTAGAATTAGGTTATGGTATATATTGTTAATATTATTTGACGAAAATGATTGTGGTTTACCGTGATATCATTCACTGCTATCTGTATTAAATTTGGTTTCTTAGTGTAACAACCATTTTCCTCTTATTTTTTGTTTGCTTGAATACTTCTTGTTATAGATATTGGCTGAAACCAAACTGTATGGTGTGGGAAACAATAGTCATAGTGAGAAAATATTATGATCTTTTAAAGGAAAACTTAATCATGGAAAATTATTTTCAATATAAAAAAATTCTTAGTATATGTTTTTAATTTTCATCAAATTTATAAATCCTTCATAATTTTTTAAAAATAAAATATTAATTATCCTACAAATATCCCCCAATATTGTTAAACTAGGTTCACAATAAAGCATGTTTTCTTGTACCATGTTAATCTATGTCAGTACTATCACACCGTGTCAGAGTTTTTACACTGAGGTACATATGATCTAGAAAAATGTCCAATTGAAGTATCAATAATGGTATGTATTTATAGTAAAACCCACATAATATCTACCTTACCAAAATTCTAGGTTTTTTATTATATAATTATCCTATAAATAAATATTCGGGCTATGTTCTCTAATCTGTTTTTCTTAAATCAGGTATCCAAGGTTACTGCTAATCATTCAATGATACCAACTATAGAAACCATTCCCCAAAATCCCAGAGATGGTGTATACTACCATTATATTAATATAAGATACATGTAAATCACATTCAGAAGAACTGAATAGTTTGTAGTGCTGGTAAACAAGATCTATAAATGAGTCTAGTTTTTCAAATTAATACAGAAATAACAACATTTCTTTTATGAATCATGAGGAAAATTACTATATTATATCAATATTATAATTGTATATATTTTTTATAACACATTAGAGAATCATGGTGATTAGAAACCTTATAAGGGTGACCTCAAATTCATACTAATGTTATACTACAATAGATGAAACAATAAGTCAATGAGAATAGTAAATATAGAAAGGTAATAACGGAAGACACATTCTATTGAACAAATAAGTCAAGAATGAAGTGCTTAATCAATATTTAAAGTTAAATGAATAACAATAATTTCCATTTAAATACCAATACATGGAAAAATTAATATTTTAATGTAAGAAACTAAAAACAAATTCCATATAATTAATTAACTGAGATAGATATACTTCAATAAATTTATCATCCTTAATTTCCATGGATAAATAAAAAAATAAATCCAAATGAGAGAAATGATAAATTATTGGATGTGAGTTCTAAGTAACATGAAATATTATATCATCCAAATCATTCATAATATGGTTTAAAACAATTAGTTGAATCCCATTTAATTTGTGCATCTAATTTGTCTCATGATAATTTTTGGATGCATATAGGGGCCAAATGATGTTTGGGACCTCCCCATCATGGAAGGTCTAATGAATTTCTTATATAGATTATTTGATTTAATTAATAAATAATATTCTTTAACAAAAAATCATATTGATTAATGAATATTGATTTATCAATATTTCTGATGATATTCAAATAATTGTGAAAGTAAACACCATATGAAAAAAGATTCTGATTTAGCAAAATATAGTATCCATGAAAAATAATTTGGATAATTAGTGGAAATACAATATCATGGGATCTTAAAAAATTTAATATTTCGTGGGGACTAACAGAAGAATCGAGGAAGTTAATTTCTATATAATCCATGACAACATCAATAAAACCCCACACAGTGGAATATTATAGATTTTTTAAATAAAACATTTATCAAGTGGATTATAAATTAAGTGTTGATATCATTTAGGAATGTAAGTATTATAAAAATATAGTTGACAAATATTATGGAGGAAAAATTTATTATCATTTTGAAAAAAAATAAAATTACTTTGCATAGAAAATAAATGTTTGAAAAAAGTATCATTAAAATGATGCTTTTAAATATACAATGGTTTCTTCAATTAAATGGAACAATTTTACTATGAAATTCCATACCAGTTAAAAGAACATTCCATTGAAAATGTAAAATGCATGAAATAACCCTTGTTTAGAAAGAGAATATACTATTTATTTTAAAAAATTAAATGGAAAAGGGTAAATTGTATTTAATAAATAATTTTGGGAAGGGAAAATTAGTTTTTGAAAACCATTTTAGAAAAATGGTTTTTTAGAAGAATACTTGTTCTCAAACTAAATATTGAAATGAAGGTGGGTTTTCCTAAAAAAAATTTCTAAAACATTTTGATAGCCAATGTAGGTGAAAATGGTTCTATTACATGAAAATGATCAAGAATAACTAGAGTATAAGAAAATAAAAGTCATTATTATACAATGAAAAAAATAATCTTCCCAAATTAAAATTAAAAATGAAAATTATTTCAAACAAAATGGTATTGTAATGTAATACCTTGAAAATATCACTAAATTGACATGACAAACAATCAATGAATTGATTATATCATTGAAAATTAAATCGATATAAAATAAGTGTAAATAAATAAATATTTTATAAAACATGTTTACCCATATAATCCTATAATATTATATAAAAATATGATGTAATATAAAACAATTAAATGAAATTGGGATTATGAAATTCTTTTCTACATTAAATGTTTACCTCAAATCATTATAGAAGAAATTATTCAAATTGAAAACCCAAATAACTTGTAGATTTAATGAATCATGATGTTACATGTCAATTGGTAGTATGTACAAGACATTTATGAAATTAGGTTCACCAAAATAAAGTAATATTCACGGAAAATGTATTCCATTGGATGATGATTAATGACATGCTTATTGAAAATAATCTAAAAATATTCCAAAGTGTCAAATACCAGTTTGAATCATTTTTATCATAATCCCCATGAAGATATAAATATAAATGAAACAAATAATTACATGAGAATAAGTAGATCTTTTAAATAACATCTCAAAGGTAAGTATATACACCATATAAAAATGAAAATTTTCAAAACAAAAAATAAGTTTCAATGGAATTAAAATTGAGACAAAATCCCTTACATTGTGATTCTATTTTTTGTGAATGTCTATAAAATCATATAAAATGGTTTTAAAAATTTATATAACATATAAATAAACTATATTCATATTTATAATATCTCATATTGTCTTCATATAATATCTTATTACCTATTTGTCAATAATCATTCATTGTTTTTACTAATTCTGGTGTTAATTGCCTTGAGTATGTTTTATATTATAACATGTCATTTCTGTTACATAGATCATGATTACATCTTCTCCAGAATACAAAGCATGATGTAAATTGCATCTATATGCATAATATATATTTTACTTAGAATAATCCATAATGGTTGGGTATAGTAAATGAAATTTACTATTCCGGGAGACGTTACGTCATTTGTATGGATGAACACAACATTCATTTTATTGTAAATATAAAGAGGATATATAATAAATTTTATACATGTATATTATATTTATAGTATCATCTCTATGTCATATGTGTTATGTATATTTATTAAAACCATATTTGTACATTACTAGTATAGAATGAAGAAATTACATCACTTTGGGGAGGTGTTCTTCCACGCATTCACAATCGATGTTGTCATATTCGAAAAATTGGAAATCATAATGCTATGTATTATATATAAATTAGAGAATCATAAAGTCATTATAAAGATCATATACATAATATATAAATATTTTTTCTATCATAATTACCAAAAATGAAATGAGTTATATGAAAAATAAACAACGTCAACTTATGAAATGGTTATTCTCCTTACACAAAAGAATTTTTTTTAACCATTAGACGGATGTGTTTTTAATCATAGGTAGAAGAATTAGAATAAAACAACTTTGTATAGTTGTAAAGGATATTTCCTCTTCATTAGGTAACTCATACTGGTTTTCACTAAAGTGATTTGTTGAATCGATTTATAACAAAGGTAGTATTGAAGGATGAGAGGATGGATTCTTAAGATATATTTGGTTGACTATGGTCACGCCAATTTTTTCTGAGTGTTTTGAGGATCTGGTAGAGATGAGTTCCCTATAATATTGGAGGAGGTTGGGAATTCTGGTAAAATATTTTATAAGGAATTCCACAATTTCTTACCATTGAAAAGTGGATCAAAAAGCATATCAAATTTCTGAAAATGGAGGATATGATAGAAATATATAAATATAATGAATTTTGTTATTTTATTATTCATTTTGTATTTTATGTTTCTGTTTTAGTCCGTTGTGAATCAAATTTTTTACTTAATAATTGTAATTAATATTCATTACATTTAGTAATATTTGTGTTCAAAAAATACGATGAACATTATATATATTATAAATTATTTGGATTCCAAATATAAAATTCATATTTCCAAATTCCATTCATGTAATTATCATAAATTTTTTTAATTTCAATATCACTGATGGGATGAAAAATCAGGTTTTTTATGTAAAATTTTGAAATGTTTGATGTGTTTTGATATCTATGTTCATAGTGAAATTGATTCCAATGAACTAAACTGGATTAATTGATCTAAATTTTATATAATAAAAAATTATTACCAATAAAAAATTTAATTTATCATTGAAAATAAATTGGATGAAATAGTTGTCATGAATTAAAATTCAGCATTTATCACTATTTATACAAACTGTAACCCCATTAAGAAATTCCAACAATTCACCCTAAACAAATTATAATTTTTATAGTTAAAAAATTCTGTTTATTTTATTATATTAAATATATTGAATTTTAAAAAATTAAATTTTAAAATGGTTTTCCATTAAAAGACTATAAAATTTTCTTTTTAGATAACTACCATTTGTAAGCATAAACAATGATTATTCAAATCTTATGCCAATAAAATATATATGATTAATAGAAAAAGTATTGGATTGAATATATAGTATATGTTTTTAATTAATACTAGTTTGTAATTTTAATTAATATAATTTCATATAATAAACAACTTATGTCATCATAAAAAGATTTCATTAATATTAAATTGGTTTTATTATTCATTTGTAATTAATTGTTAACATAACAAATCATTGTATATTTTTAGAACCTCATATTTTCATAGGTTATTTAATCCTATTCATAAGTAATAATTTAACATCGGGTTCATATCTTATTATATTAAATAATAATATAATTAGTTTTCGATAAAACTTGGTCTTCTATATAATTTTAGATATGATTTTATCATTTTCTTATATATATATATATATTAAAAGTTTAATTTATATAAAATAGTAAATATATTATAATATCTGAAAATATTATATTCCGTCACAGACATCGTGTATGGTGTCATACAATCTATTGAATACAATTCTCTTACATTAGAAATTGATGGAATTACAATGAGGACATACATGCATAATAGTTTTAAGAATACATTTTTCAAAGGGAATTTTATAGAATTATTTTGGAGATTAAGGAATTCATTGACCCACTATATTATCTCTCTCATTATAGAGACCCTAAAATTTATTGATTTAAAATTACATCAATTTAGTTATAAATAAAATATTACTGTTACAAAACGTGCATCTAAAGGATTAATGTCTTGGGAGAATTATTACCAAACACCACATACACTTAATAAAACATAAAAAATATCTAAATTCTTATACTCTAACATATTAAGGGCCCTAATTTACTCATTATATGTAGTAACTTATAGATATAAATCAATGAATGGATTGAGATAAAATATAAGTAAGATGATATACATGAACATGAATCAATATAACGTGGGTGAGCATAACCATCATAAAATAATTAGTCCATCGTCATCATAATAATGAGAAATGTAATTACATAAATCCATGGAATATGGAAATGCATAAAAATGAAATAAAATGTATTAATGTTCAAATTCCACACATAGTTAAGATAAATGACTGCATCATGTTCACTCATAAAATATGTTCATAATCATAAGATCATATTTTTGAATAGATATAGAATCATCTTCATGCATATTTCACTTTATCTCATGGGATACATCACTCTACCCAATACATTGGTGTTCAAAATAATTTTGGCTGCTCATATCACAACATAACATTTACATATCCATGACTTAGATCTGGAACATATATCAATGATTGAAAAAGAAAACTCGTGTAAAAGAATGGGTTTCATTTCATAAGGCAAAAATTCTAGAAAAAACATTTGTGTTCAAAGATGTAATGTCATATAATAATATGAATTATCCATAATATGTGAAGAAGTAACAATTTTGAGAGATGTAAAATATAGGTTTTTAGAATGTACAGTTCATTCAGGTTTTTTTTCATTAAACCAGATTAGATGCCTATATATCCCATGAAAATAAATGTTAATTGTAATGAAATAATATGTGAAGAATATTAATTAAGTATATATTTTTATTCATGTTAATATCATAGATAAAAAATTATATTAATCAATTAATAATTTAATAACAATATATACATGAATATAATATTTTATAAATTATTAATGATAATTTATGGTCATTTTGATGATTTATATTTTTCAATTTAATCGTTCATGATTTTCTGTTTGCGTGGTTTCCATGATCAGTTTACTTGTATACATGTATGGATGATCATGTAAAATGTGTATAATTATAAATTAATTAAATTATAGGTTATTAATGAAATTATATAATTTTATTTTGTATTATATATATATTTTCTATATATAAGTATGAATCACTATATTAGCTGTTAATGACAATTATCATGATTAATGTTGACATTTTTCGGTAATAACGAACTCATTTTTGTTTATTATTTATATTTTGTATAATTTCTTGTTACAAAACATAAAAAATTTTATAACATATATTTTAAAATATATTTAAACCATTATATGGTTTTATGACCATACTTGAAGGATATGAAGGAGAATGAAGTCATTTCATCCTCAAAATTGATAAATCAACCCCTAACAATAATAATTTTCATTTTTATAATAAAAGGGAGTGTATAAAATGATTAATGTTGTACTATTCTGTTTAAATAATATTATTATATTATATATAAGATATTTTATTTATAAATCTCCTCGTATGAGGGTAGTAAAGTATAGAAAAATAAAAGAAAATAACTTGAAAAGAAATTAAAGGAAAATAGAATTTGATTTTACCTCTTCAACCTATATTCCTTGAAAACCTCCATTGTGAAATTGGTTTTGGTTTTTTTTCAAGACAAAATAATCATGGATGTTGGGGGATTGTATTTTTAATATTAATTGTTATAAATTAGAACAAATTCTTTGCTTTTATGTTGTTTGTAGATGATGTGGTGATGAGTTGTATTTATAAGGGAATAGAATGGTGTTTTTGATTATTTCATTCATTAGATTATTAATTTAGCTACAGAATATGAATATTTTTAACTATATCAATTAAAATATTAAAATAATAGAAGAGCGTTATATATATATTGGGCTTGTAACATCCATACATCATCTATGAGTTAATAATTATTCTTTTTGTTAAATACTGAAAGTTATCATCTTTCACTATTAACCAAAACAGTAGCTATTTTAGTAAAATATAAAATACTCAACCTAAATTTTTTTGATTTATATAATTTTAAAATGAAATTAATTTAATGTAAATATTTTTCAAAATATTATAAATTACTTTTTTAATTAAAATCATTATTTACTCAAAAAATGACAATTTTAACAATTTAATCGATTCTAAAAAATATAGAAAACATAATTAATTTATCATAAAAATAAATAGTATTCATAAGAAAAAAAATATATTTTATGAATAAATTTTAAAGAAATAAATTTTATTTAAAATCATTGTATTAATTAAAAAATTATAAATACATTTTATTTTTTATAAAAATACTAACACAAAATTTATCATTTGTATAACATTAATTTACATATTCTACGATACAACTATATCACATTTACTTTTTTTGGATTCCTAATTTTATTTTTCAATTTCATATTGGACGATACTATTTTTTTCAAAATACTATTCCTAATGGTCATGTTACTATTCAATGGTGGAGTTCCTATTTCTTTGGTATTGGATCCTTAACATATATAAATTCCACTTATTTCATCCATTAATAATGTATAAATTGTTTATTATGTTATACATATTATTTTATGTAATTTATACTCTATTGAATAATTATACGATATGAAGATCAATTGATAAAATTATTGTTTGTTACATTGTAGCCCCATTTTGAAATTTTTCTCTAAAAAAATATTTTTATAAACTATGGGGAAAACAAGTTAGGGTACTTCTACTTCATTTATTCCTATGGTTTCTATGTTTCCTATTAGTTCTTATGGTTCTTCAAGAGGATGTTGACCTGGTGAGTATCCTTGTTTGGTAGAATATTATCTCTATGGTCCAGGATCTTCAACAACTTCTCAACATAAGAGAATCCATTTTCCAACTATACCTCCCCTAGATTTAACATATTTTATTGGTATTGTATATACATTTTCAATAGGGATTAATAAAATACATAATGTTCATTAGACATGGTTGGTGGATGTTCTAGTTGATATGCCACAACTCTGACACAATCAAGAATCTTGAAAGGGACAATGTACCTTGGATTATTCTCTACCTTCTTCCTTAACTGCATGATCATATTATAAGGTGATATTTTTAGGAATACAATTTATCCAACATGAAAATCTAGATCCTATTGATAATTACCTGCATTTCTCTTTGATCGATTGTGTGATGCCTTGATGTTTTGTTGTTGAATGGCATTCATGTTTTCTAGCATTTATTTGTTGATTTTAGTTTCTAGCATCTTATATTCACCAATATCATCCTAGAATTCCATTTTTATGCATATGTCCTCATAATGGTATTCATATGGTTCAATTTGTATCCTCGAGTGTAAAATATTGTTTTAAGAGAACCCAGTTAGAGTAAGATGTTGGTCTCATCCTCTTTTGAAGTCTATAAAACATTCTCTCCACATTTATTGTAGTTTCTCAATTTTTTTCACTAATTAGACATTAGTTTGAGAATAATATTCTATACTAAAGCTGTGTTTAGTGATTAGAGAATGTTAGACACTTTTCTTGAAAATGGAGGTGAATCTCATCTCTTAATCATAAATAATCATTACTGGTACACCATGAAGCCTTTCCAGTTCTGTGATTTATAGCAATGCATGTTAATGAACTGATAAGTCCTCTTCAATTGAGATAATGTGACATATATTGGTATGATGATCCACAATAACCCATATAACATTGTTTACTCAATATTTATTCATAATTCTAGTGAAAAATACCAACGTGATGTTTTCCCATTCCCATGTCGGGGTGAGTAATTATTACACAATCCTCTTAGACATTTTCCTTTTATCTTTAAATTTCATACATACCAATATCTTTGATCTATATTTATAGATTTCATTCAAACTATTTTATCAATAATAGTTCTCTTGGAGATATCGATACAACATTGTGCTCCCTTGGTGAAAAGAGAATGCTGATCTATGTGTGTCATTCAGATTTACCTTTTTTATTAATGGATCATATGGTAGATGAATTCATGACATAAATAATAAAATTCATTCCACTTAAATTTTAAATTATGATGATTTACCATTTCTCAAGGATTCCACCTTCTTCAGAATTTCCCAATCATTACTTTATGAATACTTTATATTCACTACGAGGGATTGAAAAAAATGATTCATGAATGGATTGGTGGTGTTACCTCGATAATGATTCCCATTTCCATCCATTGATAATCTATGATTATTGGATCCGTCAAATTTATCAACAATTACAAATTTTTTTTATATATTCTACATAGAGCATCTTTGACATTTTTTATTGACTATGATGATAGTGGTTTGATCATTCATAATTCTTAATGAGCTATATGAATCATTTTTGTTGCATATTCAGATCCATCAATATGACTTTATAATTTAAGACCTTACGATCAGTATATATTTCATACTTCTACCTGTAGAGATAACTCAACCATATTTTCAACGTGAATATCACATCTTCAAACACCAGATCATCTTTTGGATAATTTTCAAATGAAAACTAAAATTACATAGGGAGTAGGATATCGTCTCAGGATGTTTCATTTGCATAAATATTTTTCTATTATTTGTGTCATCCCTAAATAACACAATGAGTTCCCCACTATTCTAATGTCTAAGAAATAGAACATAAATTGGCCTCTTTGTAAACTCAATGATGTTGTCTTCACATTCACAAGTCCATACAAACATTTATTCCTTCTAAGCTAGTCTGGTTAGTGGGTTTTACCATTGTGCGCTGTTATTCACAAATCACTGGTAATAACCAACAAGATTAAAGACACTATGGATATATAATAAAGATTTTGGAATCGACCAATCTTTGATTTAATTTATCTTTGGATGAGTCCACATATAGTCCCATACTAGGGATAAGATTTTCCATGAATTATAATTCCTCTATCCTGAACACAAATTTATTATACGTTTCCTAAACATTCTCCCTTCATAATTAATTTAGCACAAGATTTAAATTCTCATCATATTCTCCCATAGCCTTGGACTATATTATAATATCATCGATAAAGACTTCAACAAATTGTTCATGGTAATATCTAATGACCCTATTAATTATATCCATGAATATGGATGGATAATTAGTGACTCTAAAGGGAATCCCGATGAACTTATAGTGTCCATACATCATTCCAATGTCATTATTGGGAATAACTTCCTTCCACATAATTCACTAGTGATATCCTAATAAAAGGTCCACCATATAGAAATAATTTTCCCCATGCAGTTGATCAACATGATAACTATACATGGTGGGTGATATTTTTGATTATTTTTACTTTTTGAGCTCCTGATAATCAATGTTGAGGGGTACTTATCCATCCTTATTCTTGAGGAAGAGGACTTGTACACCTCATGGTGAATCTCTTGAGAGTATAAAATCCATGTTTGGGTTCTCTTGTAAATACTTCATTAGTTCCTCCAACTATATGGTGGCCACTCTTGATTTTTTATCTGATATTGCAAGGTGTAACTCTCTAATAATCTAATTTATAAACATTGTATTGTACAATAAGAATGACACAGAAAACCAACCATTTAAGGGAATAAAATATCCATATAATTTTTTACATATTTTTACTATTATAAAAATATATCATTACTTTTTATATATTTAAATCCTCCCGACACTGAGTTAGTATGCATCGCATGAAACATCGATTTTCCTTGATGAAATGTGTTACACACATGATTGAGTTTCACTAAACAACAATGTATTGTTAAAATATTATTATAAAGTATAAAATTGTTCTTAAATTTTTGGTAATAAATATTATAAACTAACGTATGAAAATATATGTTTAGCAAAAATATTAAATTAATTTACTAGTTTCAAATTCATTAAGAATGGATATATGAACCAATCATATATAGAGGGATTGTTTTTATAGAAACTTATTTTAATACTCAAAAATCATTTTTATGATACTAAATTAAATTATTTTCAAATAGTGCATGTTACTAATGTAATATATATATATATATATATATATAATAAAATATTTTTATGTTAATGCAATAGATTTTACAAGCATAAGATAAGAACAAACTTAATATTAAACAAAAATCCTATATTTTTATTATGGAAAATATTCCAATTGAAATGTATAATCAATTTTAAATCCAACATTTTGTACTTTTATAAATATTTTATGTAATAATAAACATAATTTTTGAAAATAAATGCATAAATTAACTTAGGGTGAATGTTTTTAAATTTTCTAATGAAATTTCATTCTTTAATGAATAGTAAAAAATACTGAATTTTAATTCAAATGTGATTTTTAATCTAATTTTTTATATTGTAAAATTATTTATTAATATGGTTTTAATGTAATATTATTCTCGATATTTTTCAATTAATCATAATTAATACATTATAATCTATTTCACTATGAAATTTGATATAGAAACTTTGCAAACAATTAGTCATTTTTACATTGAAAACGTATATTGTCATCTCGTCCACATAAATAAACATAAATTAATTTCCACCGCATATAAGATCTGAATATAGAATCATGGATTCCATATTTGGAATCATTATAATATATAATTCATAATATGTTCATCTTTGTTTTTTACAGAAATTTTTTGAAAGTAATAAAAATTATTAACAACAATTAAGGTGAAATTAATTTTAATGAATGACTAAAACATAAAATTACAGTCCCTAATGTCCTAGGATGTTTCTATAAATCCATTGGATACCAATTTCGAAATGATATCTATCCTTAGCAGTAATTTGTTATAATTTTGGATCATGTGTTAGTGGGATAAACAAGAGTGAAATTCCCTTTTTCAAAATTTTCAAAAGTTGCAGTCCCCCAATATAAATAGGAAATAAATTTTACCAATTCCTCAAACCACACCGGAGACATTTGATTTACTATTATCTAACCAGATATTGTGTCAACATACCTCTAATTAATCAAGAGGCCTCAAATTTTTCGGAATTCCAGTCATGGATGTTAAACACCTTGACCATTCTCATTGGATTGAGAGGGTATGGAGATGTTACATGGCCTTAAGAGAAATCCCCAAGATGCCAAAGGCTTGAAATAAATGATGATGGATTACATTAACTATTTAGGGGAGATTTTACATATACATATAAACAAAAATCTAACAAATTATAACCAAATAAAATTCTACTTGATGCAAGATAAAAATGAAAGACAACCGAATCATTTAAATTATTTCATGTCATCCAAATAGTAAAACAAAATAACATAAACAATCATCAATGTAAATATTGGATGAGAAACTAATAAAACTAAATGAAAACAACATGACTGAAATGACCCACTTGATCCAAGATCCAACACCACCATGTAGCCCCTTTTTATGAAGTAGTACTAATGATTAATGATACTTTACCTTTGCCCATATCTTAGTAGATGATATCTGTTAAATCACCAAAATATCAATGTTGGGATGAGCAATAAAACTCAGTAGGTTTTCCCTGATGACTTACCAACTCACACCACATGGGAAAAACATTCTAGCCCATTTATATAAAACTATTTATATAAACAATCCCTAAAAAAATTTATATTAAAATATAAATAAAATCAAAAATAAAAATTTCTCTATGGAAAACAGTTAAAAAATTTATTAAATCATTTGAAATCCTATTCTGGCATCCCAATTCCATGGTTCAAAAAACCCGCACATGAATACTTGTTTGAAAATTCCATAATGATGATCAATATCTCATCCAATCACCTTATGTCCCACTAACATAGGCCTCTAATCCAGGGACACATACCTAGTACCCCATTGGTACATATCGCTTATTCAAGGGAACATAGAACATGAACACACACAAAACCCTTGTAAGAAACAAACATTTAAACAAAACTATTTCAAATGAATTCTATAAAAAAATAATTTTATAGAAAAAATTTCCCATAATTCATTTTAAAAATCCTTCAAATCATTATTTATCAATAAATATTTTAAAATCAATAAACTAATGAACTTCTTCCAACCAGTTAAAACAATTCAAAAATTATACTAAAAACTATAAATAGTCCCTAAAGTGTATTTATATCATGCATTGTAAAGTAATTTCAATATAAAAATAATTCAATTAAACATATTTTACATGAATATAATAATTGTTTAGAGTGAAGCCACAGACCTCAAGTTTTTTTGGTGAAAATGATAAACGGAATAAAGAACATCACAGAACCAGGTTTAATCCCCATGAACACATCATATATATTTTCCCTAAAATAAAATAATAAATCTAAATCTACTTCAAATCTACCACCATTGATATACCCATTGTGGGTGTAGATCTATGAATTCGAGAGTGAGGGTGTTGTAAATCTAAGAAACTCATTATGAACGATAAATAATGAATCCTTAATGTATGAATATGGAATCAAAAACCCATGGGGGGGTTTATATCACATCAAATTCAATGGGGATGGTTTTTCAACCATTGAGTTAGACAAATATTGAGTTAGCAACATTTTTTTGAAAAAACAACGAAATAAAATTGATGGTTGAACTAGATCCACTTTTTTAGGATTTAGTTACTCAACCATTAATGGTTTAGTCACATAGTTTGGTAAACTATATAGTAATTATGCGCTAGCCACTACCTAAAGGGTTGAATCTTGCACAGTTGGATCACACAGTTTCGGAAACATGTGTTGACCATGATGAAGATAATTTCCCATCATATCATGATTTATTTTAGGTTACCCCACAGTTTGGAAAGACTGTGCGTAGTACATACACCTTCTCTTTTTCCACAGTCTCTTTATGCATTTTTTCCTATAAAATTTTCACAGTTTTCCCAAATCCTAAACCAACTGTGAGCATTTATATAAGCACCAAAGACACTCTCAAATTTATTCAAACCTTCCCAAACATAAACCCAAAAAATTATTTGAACAGAATAAATAAATGAATTGTTAATTACCCTAAACTATGCTTCTATATTCACTCCACCACTGGTCTTTTTTTTTCCGTTGAAATTAGAAAACCATAATATCTATAAAAGAGTTCCGGAGATTAATATTTCATTTATTTATCACATTCCCATGTATCTTTAGGGATTTAAATATGTTTCTACAAAAACTATACTAGATTGATTCTTCATCCATGTAAGAAATATTCTTTTATATCCACAATCTTAATTGGAATGTGAATCAATGAAGCATCTAGCTCTAAGTCAACATGATCCCATATGATCACATGGTCAAGATCGAGGTGATAATTTTTCAACAAAAATACATAGATGACATTATACGCCATAATAACCATTATAGAAATTCCAAATGATATGACACCTCACCAAACTATTCCCGTATATCCAATGGTCATAAGTATCAATGAGATAATGTCACGACCCATCCTCGGGGCTCATGCCGTGACTACACCAAGCCCGCCTTCCATAGGCCAGGGGCAGGAGACTAGCACCAAAGGCGTAAATCCCGATAACTGGGAAGGAATTTCCTTTATAAAAGTGACCAAACACCACAGAGTACAAGAGTAAAGTAAAACACTAAGTACAAATAAAGTGCTGAAAAGTAAATGGGCCAAAATACAAACCCAACTAGAAAAACAGCTACAACTGAACAAAAGTACAACAGAAAAAGACAAACAGCTTGAAGAAAGGAATAAGCTCCTGGGTCGTCCTCCTCAGATCCTACATGAAGGGTAGGTACAGAGAGCGCAACTCCTCGATCGTCCACCACGGATCCAACCTGAAGGGTAGGTACAGATAGCACAACTCCTCAATGCTCTCGCCGGTCAACCCCCTCCGAGTGTCGTCTCGATGTGAAGTCCACCTCCAGACACTGACTCATCAGGTGGTCCACCTTAGGGTACCGTCCCGTCCTCGAACACTCAGCCTTCGTCTGCACTGCCCGTCATCTGCAACCAACACAACGCGGTGCGGGCATAGCCCGTGCAAGGGTGAGTATAACGATACTCAGTAGAGACCACGAGCCCCTCAAGGTCTCACTAAAACTAACAAGGATTACGACAAAGAAAATCTCAAAAGATAACCTATAATTAAGTATATGCCCATACATATACCTAAGTTATCAAGTAACCCATCTCAATCATGAGGAATCACAAGATTATGAAAATCAACGGATAACCACTACCCAGATATATTCCCATACATATACCTAAGTTATCAAGTAACCCATCTCAATAAAGCGGTAAACACAAAGGTCATAGACTCATCTCAAACCAGGATTTTCATTATTGAAATTGTAACTGCTGAAGAGCCCCGTCTCTGGAGTGTACAGTGGTCCTGTCACGACTCCGAGGTACTACTCACTAACCTAATACTGCTGAGGTACTCCTCCTTTCGAGTACTGTGGGCCTGTTGCTACAACCAATCGCTTCCCACCATGGGTCTGCCGCTACAACCAACCACTCCCCCTCATATCCTCCAGAGGTACTCCTTCTCTTGAGTACCACGGGTCTGCAGCTACAACCCAGCGCTCCCGCTCATAGCCTCCAGAGGTACTCCTTCTGTTGAGTACTGCGGGTCTGCCTCTACAAACAAGCGCTCCTCCGCCTTGGGTCTGTAGCTACAACCAAGCTCTCCCCCTCATAGCCTCCAGAGGTACTTCTTCTATTGAGTACCGCGGGTGTGCCGCTACAACCAAGCGCTCCTCCACCATGGGTTTGCCGCTACAACCAAGCGCTACCCACTAGGCTATCCGAAACACACCGAGTCGATCGGTCAAGCAGTCGTCAGGTCTCAGCGGGCTACACGGTCTCCGTACTCCGCATGCTTGTCTTTGGGAGGGTCCGCTCCACGAGCTACTAGTCGATACTACAAGTATCACAAATTTCCACGAAGATGTACTTCAAAGGACCGCCTCGTCACAAGGGTCTCGACGCAATAGATGTCACGTCAATCGGACGCCGAGTCTGTGAGTTACTAGCCTTTTCGTCTCTGGGGCCCGGTTGTTTTTTTGCGTGAACCAACCTAGCCGTATCTCAACTGTACCCCGAAATCTCATAGGGTATACTCATAGGGACCGTTTCTCCATGTGATCAACAACACCGCTGACGGTTCGTCAAAGGGACGTCCAGTCTGAAAGTTATCAGCTTTTCCGTTCTAGGGGCCTGGTTGGATTTTGGGTGCAATCCAACCCGTCCACTATCCAACTGCAACCAAATCTCTGGCAGAGAATGCCAAATTTTCTGTCTCATCAAGAGGAATTCAACGAGACAGACGGTGCGTCACTCGGACGCCCGACCTGTGAGTTATTGGCTTTTTCGTTCCAGGGGCCCGGTTGGTTTCATGAGAGAACCAGCCCGACCACACTCCGAAGGCGTCCAAATCTCAAGGAGAGTAAGCCAAAAGCTCCGTCTCGTCAAGAGTAATTCAACGAGTCAGACGACGCGTCAATCGGACGTCCGGAGCTCAAATTATATGCGTTTCCGCTCTGAGGGTCGGGTTGGTTTCGTGTATGTACCAACCCGGCGGAACCCAAAGTATTTCGAAGCCTTTAGTTTGATATACCTAAACTACCATATCGATCCAAGGATCGCATCGCATCTAATGGTGCGTCGATCGGAGGCATGTAGCTAATGTTATGGGCAATAGTCCGAATAATGTTTGGTATTAGGGGGTTCGGGCCCGGTCCAACCCGGTCCAACCCGGCCTGGTACCCCCAGAGTTGGCCCGAACCGGGTCGACCCGTCCCGGGTTCGGGACCAGCCCTCATGGGCGCGGTGTGGCCTAGGTCTGGTGGACCGGCCAGGCAGCCGGCCCGGCAGGCTGCGCGCTGGGCGCACTGGCCAGGGATTCGGCATAACCGTTTGGGGCGGGGTCGTTGCCCCCGCGTGAAGTAAACTGCAGCCCCATAATGAGGCCGCTTCGTCCGGCCAGCCGGGGGTTTCGAACCCCCGGTTCCTCCATAGTCTGGCCGGCCCGCTCCGACCGGCCGGCTTCTACCGCCACAGGACTAGCAAGGCCGGTCCCTTTGCTCCGACGCCGGCGGCCCGGTCCTGGCCGCCGGTTCCGCTGTTCCGTCGTGGCCCGGAACCGGCCGTGACCTTGGTTCATCCGGCGCGGTGCGACGACGCCGCGCCCCTCTCCTGCGGCCCCACTATGGTCACGGTACCCTAGTGGTTCTCCAGTGCGGTGTGATGACGCCGCATATCTGGTTCATTTTCCATGGCGTGCCACGACGACGCCGCGTCTAGGTTCGTCTTCAACGGCGCGGCGCGATAGCACCGCGCTTCTCCCCTTTCCTTATCAAAATTCCGCGCGGTGCTTCGGCACCGCGTAGCCTCGATCACCGCAAAAAAACCAACAACCAAAAACGGGGAGGAGTTTCGGCCGTGTTTGTGTGGGCCGACCTCCTCCTGTTATCACGATAACATGCGGTTCAAAGAAAACGAGAAGCGATGGAATATTTCACGAACTAACAAATAAAATAAATCCCTACCTCAACACTGTCGTCGAAAGAGCGTTCGTCGCGGAATTAGCCGTCGCGGAAGAAGAGGTCCGCCATGGAAGAATAAGATCACCATGGAAGAAGAGAATCACCTTTGGTGTTAGGTGATCTCCGAGGAAGGCGTCTATCGCCATCGTCCGCCGCCAGAGGTTTGCGTTCTTCGTTGGCGGTGGCGCGTTCTTCACGTTCTTCATCGAAGAATGAAGAATCCTCTCTTTTTCTCCCAAGGCTTTAACACAACACAAACCCCCAACCATAATAAAAAGTACTCCTCTTATTTTATTATCAACTTAATAATTTGAAATTGAAAAGATAAGAAATGAAAAATTAATTCAATGAATTTATTGTTATGATTTAACTGCCCAATTTAATGGGGTGTTTTTTAACCAGAAAAATGTAATGTTTGACTTTCATTAAAAGGGGGGTTGTGGGTGCATTACTTAGGAGGGAAGAAACAGTGGGGCTCATGAGGGCCCCACCACAAAAATATCCTACAAAGTGGGTAGGATATCGTGGGTTCCACCTTATCCGCTTAACATAGCTTAAGTGGCTTTATGTGAAATAAAATAAAGTGTCGCACCACTTTTATTATATTTCTTAACTTAATCCCAAAAACTATAAACCACACCCGGGAAAACGCAACTCCAGAAAAAGCATTTCTAAGAAAATACCGACGCTACAATTCCATCGGTGCCCTCGGAATTCGATTCCAAGCTCCGGTTCAGACGATAGAAAAACCCACTCATTCGTTCACTGAACGTACCCGAGCTAAATTTCAGAAAATGATTCCGGGCACACCGGGCCTCAGAATCAGGTGCCGTCAGAAACTACGCTCTTGTAAAATTCTAAAGAAAATTAAGAAAAAAAATTTCCTTGAATTTTACGGGTCTTTTCATCAATCCCACCTCAGGGCTTTACTTCCCTGTAAAGATACATCATAAACTAGGGAAACAAATGTGTGTACTGAGCATGCATCTGATCCTTCTGCTACTGTGTGCTCATCTGGAGGTTCCCGTACTGCCAGTGAAAGAGCACCCGAGGAATCGACCCGTCCTCATAGGACCCACTCCTGTCGTTCCTCGATCCCCACTGAAACCTCCGTGAGGGTCACCCCATCGCCCAAGACCAGCTCCTCATGGTCGATGAAAGGCGAAGGGTTGAGCTTGTATCACCTCAATTGAGATACCTGGAAGTCGTCGTGCACTAGGTTAAACTGGGGTGGGTGGGTCAAGAGGTAAACCAACTCACCTACCCTGCTGAGGACCTAGAAAGGTTCGTTGAACCTCATAGATAACTTGTCTCCTCGGCCACATCTCTGTAACTCACATCGAGGTGAGACCTGTAGGGAAACGTGGTCACCAACCTCGAACTATAGTGGTCTCCCCACCCTATCAGCACAAGACTTTTTCCAGCTCTGAGTTGTCCTCATCCGCTCTTTGATGACTTGGACCTTTCTGGTCCTACAAGAGCTGATGTGATTTTTTCTTTGCGGACAAGATAAATCCAGTCTCATCCCATGGATGAACCACGTTCTTCGCCTAATACAGTCAATCCCGACATGGATGATACTAATCCATACCAAGGATGACATCGTAAGGCCTCGACGCTACTACCAAGTGATCCAACCGTTACACTCGCCTCCAAGGGTTGAGTCACACTATCAGCATCAGTGTGTGGTCACTGGGTCTCCTCCAGTAGGTATCTCAAATTGAGGGTCACGTAAACGGTTTTTAAACTGGAAACTCTTCGTAACAACTAAAGGAGAGGACGTGAAGGTAAATGCCACAATAAAGGTGTCTTTTTATTACTGCAGCTCAAAGTATAAAGACACAAAGCAACAACAAACAAATATCAACAGATCTAGAAGCAACATGAACAAAAGTCTCCATGTCTGGAGCTAGTCCCACTATTGTCCATCTGCTCCCGGAGCTCTATGATCGTAGGCCTCAACTGCCTGCAGCTAAGCTCTCCCACATCCACCTGTTTCCTGCGGTCGGGGTGGACCTCCTGGTGGTGGTGGTGGCAACACCTTGAAGCGTCTTCCACCTCCAGCTGCAGGGCCAGCTCCCCTGCCACGGTCTCCTGCTCCATGCGGTCCGCCTCAATCGAACCTCTACCTCAGCCTGGGAGGTCCTTCGTTCATCTTCTGGTCTTCTGTATGGCAGGTCGGACAGTAACGAGCCATGTGACCAACCCCACCGCAAGAGTAACACTGCCCATGCATGGTAAGTCGTTCTCCACCCCGTGTGCCTCGCAAAAACAATCCTGTGTCATGCGGTCGACCACCTGTAGGTCTAGTCCTCTTGTACCTCTACGTCATCTGTCTACTGCCTGTTGTAGAAGACTCTGCCGCATGCCAGCTAGTGTTGGGTCCTGCTGCTGGAGACTACTCAACAAGAAAAGTCTCCACTAAAAGCTCTCACTCCAACACCCCTGCCTATGTTGGAAAGTAGTGAGAAACAAATGAAGCTCTGATCTCTTGCCTGAGCCGCTTCTCGAAGGTTCAGGCCCTGAAGAATGGGTCTCGTACCATGTCTGTGGAATAGCGAGAGAGATCGGTAAACCTCACCGCGTACTGGGCTACTGTCATACTGCCCTACCGCAGCTGTAGCAGCTCCTAGATGCGCACCCATCGGAGGGTGGCTAGGACGAACTCTGAGCGAAAAAGGCTCTCAGAGTCCGTCCAAAGGATAGATTCCTCGTCGTGCACCTGGAGCATCAAGCTCCACCATCTGCCTTCTGCCGCCTGTAGGAGGCTCGCTGCAAGGACCACCATAAGTTCAGCTGGTGTCCCTACCAAACGAAAAACTCGTACAACTGCCTCCAACCAATCCTCAGCTGCCTGAGGGTCCGTCTCCCCACTGAACATGGGCAGTCGCTTACACTGAAATTCGTGCAGTGCACCAAGCCGACGTGCACTGTCAGCGGCTAGGGCTTGTAGCATCGGTGGCTCGGCGGGTAGAGGTACAGCCGGTGCCTCTACTGTCAAGGGGCCCTATACCGAGGCCTCGTCGCTCGGTGGACTGTCGTCATGCACAACTCTCGGAACCCTAGCTGGCTGCCAGCATGGGGCCATCCTGAAAAGAGACAAGTGCGCCATGGTCAGAACAATATACCTAGTGAGCTGACACAAGTAATCACAAAGAAAACTTGAAACACACATGCAATCAATGTTTTTTTGTATTAAGTCGGAAATCAGAAGTCAGGGTCTTGGTGTATGGATACGTTGGCCGCCGCACCAGCACTGGCCTCCCTAGACTGATAACCGCACTCAATACTCTCTACACTATTGCTTCACATAGAAAAAGATCAGAGTCCTGAGTTCTGCGGTAGAACCAAACTCCTCTTATAACAATTTGTCACGACTCGTCCTCGGGGCCTGTGCTGTGACTACCCCAAACCCGCCTTCCATAGGCTAGGGGCTGGAAACTAGCACAAAAGGCGTAAATCCCGATAACTGGGAAGGCATTTCCTTTATAAAAGTGACCAAACACCACAGAGTACAAGCGGAAGTAAAACACTAAGTACAATGAAAGTGATGAAAAGTAAATGGCCCTGAACACAAACCCAATAGGAAAAATAGCTACAACTGAACAAAAGTACAACAGAAAAAGACAAACAGGTGGAAGAAAGGAAGCAGCTCCTGGGTCCTCCTCCTCAGATCGTACCTGATGGGTAGGTACAGATAGCACAACTCCTGGATCATCCACCACGGATCCTACCTGAAGGGAAGGTATAGATAGTGCAGCTCCTCAATGCTCTCGCCCGTCAACCCCCTCCGAGTGTCGTCTCGATGTGAAGTCAACCTCCGGATACTAACTCGTCGAGTGGTCCACCTCCGGGTACCGTCCGGTCCTCAAATACTCGGCCTCCGTCAGTACTGCCCGTCATCTGCAACCAACACAATGACGTGCGGGCATGGCCCGCACAGGGGTGAGTATAACGATACTCAGTAGGGACCCCGAGACCCTCAAGGTATCACTAAAACCAACAAGGATAACCACAAATAAGATCTCAACAGATAACCTCTACTTAGGTATATGCCCATACATATACCTATGTTATCAAGTAACCCATCTCAATCATGAGGAAACACAAGATTATGAAAATCAACGGATAACCACTACCCAGGTATATGCCCATACATATAGCTAAGTTATCAAGTGACCCATATCAATCAAGAGATAAACACAAAGGTCATAGACTCACCTCAAACCATGATTTTCATTATCGAAACCGTAACTACTGATGAGCCCCGTCTCTGGAGTGTATAGTTGTCCTGTCACGACTCTGAGGTACTGCTCACTAACCTTAGACTAATGAGGCACTCCTCCTGTCGAGTACAGTGAGCCTGTTGCTACAACAAAGCGCTTCCCACCATGGGTCTGCCGCTACAACCAAGCGCTCCCCCTCATAGCCTCCAGAGGTACTCCTTCTATTGAGTACCGCGGGTCTTCCGCTATAACCAAGCACTCCTCCGCCGTGGGTCTGCCGCTACAACCAAGAGCTCCCCCTCATAGCCTCCAGAGGTTCTCCTTCTGTTGATTACTGCTGGTCTACCGCTACAACCAAGCACTTCTCCAACATGGGTCTGCCACTAAACCATGCGCTCCCCAATGGGCTATCCAAAACACACCGAGTCGATCGATCAAGCAGTCGTCAGGTCTCAGCCGGCTACACGGTCTCCGTACTCCGCACGCTCATCTCCAGGATGGTCTGATCCATGAGCTACTGGTCGATAATACAAGAATCACAAATATCCATGAAGATGTATCTCAATGGACTGCCTCGTCACAGGGGTCTCGACGCAATAGACATCGAGTCAATCGGACGCGCAGTCAGTGAGTTACTAGACTTTTCGTCCCCGGGTCCCGATTAGTTTCATGTGCGAACCAACCCGGCTATATCTCAAATGTACCCCGAACTCTGATAGGGTATACTCATAGAGACTGTTTCTCCACGTGATCACCAACACCACTAACGGTTCGTCAAACGGACGTCCAGTCTAAAAGTTATCAGCTTTTCCGTTCTAGGGGCCCTATTGGATTTCGGGTGCAATCCACCCCGGACAATATCCAACTTCATCCAAATCTCTAGTGAAGAATGCCAAATGTTCCATCCCATCAAGAGGAATTCAAAGAGACAGACGACGCGTTAATCAGACGCCCGACTTGTGAGTTATTGGCTTTTTAGTTCCAGGGGCTCGGTTGGTTTCATGAGTGAACCAACCCGACCGCACGCCGACGGCATCCAAACCCTAGGCAGAGTAAGTCAAAAGTTCCGTCTCATCAAAAGGAATTCAACGAGTCAGACGGTGCGTCAATCGGACGTCCGGATCTCAAGTAATAACTGTTTCCGCTCCGAGGGACTTGTTAGTTTCGTGTACGAACCAACCCGGTGGAACACAAAGTATTCTGAAGCCTTGAGTGCGATATACCTAAACGACTGTATCGTTCCAAGGATCGCATCGCATCTGACGGTGCGTCGATCAGAGGCCCATAACTCATGTTATAGGAAATAGACAGAATAAGGTTCGGTATTAGGGGATTCGGGCCCGGTCCGACCCGCCCTGATACCCATAGGGTCAGCCCGAACCGGGTCGACCCGTCCCGGGTCCAGGTCCGGCCCGCTCGGCGCAGCCCAGCCAGGCCGGCGCGTCCCGGTCTAGCAGACCGGATAGGCAGTCGGCCCGGCGTGCGGCGCGCTGGCCAGGGGTTCAGCCGAACAACCGAACCGTTCGGGGCGGTGGTGCTGCCCCCACGTGAAGTAATCATGGCCCCTTAATGGGGCCACTTCGTCCAGCTAGCAGGGGGTTTCGAACCCCCGGTTCCTCCAAGGCCTGGTCGACCCGCTCCGACCGGCCGGCATCTGCCGCCACGGGACCGGCATGGCCGGTCCCCTTCCTCCAACGCCGACAGCCCAGTCCCGGCCGCCGGTTCCGCTGTTCCGCCGCGGCCCAAAACCAGTCGCGGCGTTGTTTTGTCCGGCGCGGTGTGACGGCGCCGCACCCCTCCATCGCGGCCCCACTCCGGTCGCTGTACTTTAGTGGTTCTCCGGTGGGGCGCGACGGTGCCGAATCTCTGGTTCGCTTTCAATGGCGCGGGGCAACGGTGTCGCGTCTTGGTTCATCCTCAACGGCGCGGCGCGACGGCGCCGCGCTCCTCCCCCTTTCCTTATCAAAATTCTGCTCGGTGCTTCGGCACCGCGTTTCCTTGATCGCTGCAACAAAACCTACAACCAAAAAATGTGGATGAGTGTCGGCCGTGTTCGTGCGGTCCGACCTCCTCCCGTTATCACGATAACAGGCGGTTCAAAGAAAAGGATAAGCGACGGAAGATTTCACCAACTAACAAATAAAACAAATCCCTACCTCAACGCTGTCGTCGAATGAGTGTTCGTCGCGGAATTAACCGTCGTGGAAGAAGAGGTCTGCCGCAGAAGAAGAAGATCGTCGCGGAAGAAGAGAATCACCGTTGGCGTTAGGTGATCTCCGAGGAAGGCATCTATCGCCATCGTCCGCCGTCAGAGGTTGGTGTTCTTCGTTGGCGGTGGCGCATTCTTTGCGTTCTTTGTTGAAGAACAAATAATCCTCTCTTTTTCTCCCAAGTCATTAACACAACACAAACCCCCCGACCATAATAAAAAGTCCTCCTCTTATTTTATTATCAACTTAAGAATTTGAAATTCAAAAGATAAGAAACGAACAATTAATTCAATGAATTAATTGTAACGATTTAACTACCCAATTTAATGGGGCGTTTCTTAACGAGAAAAACGTAAGGTTTAACTTTCATTAAAAGGGGGGTTTCGGGTGCGTTACTTAGGAGGGAAGAAATGGTGGGGCTCGTGCGGGCCCCACCTCACAAATATCCTACCAAGTGGGTAGGATATCATGGGTCCCACCTTATTCTCTTAACATAGATTAAGTTCCTTAAGTGAAATAAAATAAAGTGTCGCACCACTTTTATTTTATTTCTTAACTTAATCCCAAAAACTAAAAACCACACCCGAGGAAACGCAACTCCGGAAAAAGTGTTTCTAAGAAAATACTGGCGCTGCGATTCCATCGGTGCCCTCAGAATTCAATTCTGAGCATCGGTTCAAAAGTTAGAAAAACATGCACGTTCATTTACTGAATGTAAAGCACACAATTACATCATAAACTAGGGAAACAAATGTGTGTACTGAGCATGCATATGATCCTTCCGCTCCCGTGTGCTCATCTGGAGGTTCCCGTACTGCCAGTGAAAGTGCACCGAAGGAATCGACCCGTCCTCGTAGGACCTGCTCCTGTCATTCCTCGATCCCCACTGTAACCTCCGTGAGGGTCACCCCATCACCCAAGACCAGATCCCCATGGTCGATGAAAAGTGAAGGGTTGAGCTTGTATCACCTCAGTTGAGATACCTGGAAGTTGTCGTGCACGAGGTGCAACTGAGGTGGGTGGGTCAAGCGGTAAACCAACTCACCTACCCTGCTGAGGACCTAGAAAGGTCCGTTGAACCACATAGATAACTTGTCTCCTCGGCCACATCTCTATAACTCATGTCGAGGTGAGACCTGTAGGGAAACGTGGTCACCAACCTCGAACTCTAGTGGTCTCCCCACCCTGTCAGCACAAGACTTTTTCCAGCTCTGAGCTGTCCTCATCCGCTCTTGGATGACTTGGACCTTTCTGGTCCTACAAGAGATGATGTGATTTTTTCATTGCAGATAAGAGAAATCTAGTCACATCCCACGGATGAACCACGTTCTTCACCTAATACAGTCAATCCTGACATGGATGATAGTAATCCCTACAATGGATGACTTCGTAAGGCCTCGACGCTACTACCAAGAGATCCAACCGTTACTCTCACCTCCAAGGGTTGAGTCACACTGTCGGCATCAGTGTGTGGTCAATGGGTCTCCTCCAGTAGGTATCTCAAATTGAGGGTCAAATCAACGGTTTTTAAACTAGAACCTCTTCGTAACAACTAAAAGAGAGGACAGGAAGGTAAATGCCACAATAAAGGTGTTCTTTTATTACGGCAGCTCAAAGTACAAAGACACAAAGCAACAAAAAACAAACATCAATAGATCTAGAAGCAACATGAACAAAAGTCTCCAGGTCTGGAGCTAGTCCCACTCCGGTCTATCTGCTCCCGGAGCTCTATGATTGTAGGCCTCAAATACTTGCAGCTGAGCTCTCCCACGTCCACCTGTTCCCTGCGGTCGGGGTGGACCTCCTGGTGGTGGTGGTGGCAACACCTTGAAGCATCTTCCACCTCCAGCTGTAGGGCCAGCTCCCCTGCCACGGTCTACTGCTCCATGCGGTCCACCTCAATAGAACCTCTACCTCAGCCTGGGAGGTCCTTCGTTCATCTTCTGGTCTTCTGTATGGTAGGTCGGACAGTCACGAGCCATGTGACCAACCCCGCCGTAGGAGTAACACTGCTCATGCATGGTAAGTCGTTCTCCACCTCGTGTGCCTCACAAAAACGATCATGTGTCATGCGGTCGACCACCTGTAGGTCTAGTCCTCTTGGACCTCTACATCATCTGTCTACTGCCTGTTGTAGAAGACTCTGCCGCATGCCGGCTAGTGGTGGGTCCTGCTGCTGGAGACTACTCAGCAAGAAAACTCTCCACTAAAAGCGCTCACTCCAACACCCCTGCCTATGTTAGAAAGCTGTGAGAAACAACTGAAGCTCTGATCTGTCGCCTGATCCCCTTCTCGAAGGTTCGGGCCCTGAAGAATGGGTCTCGTACCATGTCCGTAGAATAGCGCGAGAGATCGGTAAACCTCACCGCGTACTGGGCTACTGTCATACTGCCCTACCGCAGCTGTAGCAGCTCCTAGATGCGCACCCCTCAGAGGGTGGTTGGGAAGAAATCTGAGCGAAAAAGGCTCTCAAAGTCTGTCCAAAGGAGAGATGCCTCATCGTGCACCTGGAGCATCATGCTCCACCATCTGCATGTTGTCGCCTGTAGGAGGCTCGCTGCAAGGACCACCATAAGTTCAGCTGGTGTCCCTTCCAAACGAAAAACTCGTACAACTACCTCCAGCCAATCATCAGCTGCCTGAGGGTCCGTCTCCCAACGGAACCTGGGTAGTCGCTTACACTGAAACTCGTACAGTGCACCAAGGCGACGTGCACCGTCAGCGGCTAGGGCTGGTAGCATCGGTGGCTCGTCGGGTAGAGGTACAGCCGGTGCCTCTGGTGTCAAAGGGCCCTGTACCGAGGCCTCGTCACTCGGTGGACTGTTGTCACGCACAACTCTCGGAACCCTAGCTGGCTGCCATCGTGGGGCCATCCTAAAAAGAGACAGGTGCGCCATGGTCAGAATAATATACCTAGTGAGCTGACATAAGTAATCATAAAGAAAACTTGAAACACACATGCAATCAATGTTTTTTTGTATTAAGTAGGAAATCAGAAGTCAGGGTCCTAGTGTATGGATACGTCGGCCGCCGCACCAACACTGGACTCCCTGGAATGATAACCGCACTCAATACTCTCAACACTATTGCTTCACATAGAAAAAGATCAGAGTCATGAGTTCTGCGGTAGAACCGAACTCCTCTTATACCAATTTTTCATGACTCGTCCTCGGGGCCTGTTTTGTGACTACCCCAAGCCTGCCTTCCATAGGCCAGGGGCTGGCGACTAGCACCAAATGCGTAAATCCCGATAACTAGGAAGGCATTGCCATTATAAAAGTGACCAAACACCACAGAGTACAAGCGGAAGTAAAACACTAAGTATAAATGAAGGGCGGAAAAGTAAATGGGCCAGAATACAAACCCAATAGGAAAAACAGCTACAACTGAACAAAAGTACAACAGAAAAAGACAAACAGGTGGAAGAAAGGAAGCATCTCTTGGGTCGTCCTCCTCGGATCGTACCTGATGGGTAGGTACAGATAGCGAAACTCATGGATCATCCACCACGGATCCTACCTGAAGGGTAGGTATAGATAGCGCAGCTCCTCAATGGTCTCGCCCGTCAACCCCCTCCGAGTGTCGTCTCGACGTGAAGTCCACCTCCGGATACTGACTCACCGGGTGGTCCACCTCCGGGTACCATCCAGTCCTCAAATACTCGACCTCCGTCAGTACTGCCCGTCATCTGCAACCAACACAATGAGGTGCGGGCATAGCCCGCGTAGGGGTGTGTATAACGATACTCAGTAGGGACCTCGAGACCCTCAAGGTATCACTAAAACCAACAAGGATAACCACAAAGAAGATCTCAACAGATAACCTCTACTTAGGTATATGCCCATACATATACCTAAGTTATCAAGTAACCCATCTCAATCATGAGGAAACACAAGATTATGAAAATAAACGGATAACCACAACCCAGGTATATGCCCATACATATACCTAAGTTATCAAGTAACCCATCTCAATCAAGAGGTAAACACAAAGGTCATAGACTCACCTCAAACCAGGATTTTCATTATCAAAACTGTAACTATTGAAGAGCCCCGTCTCTGGAGTGTATAGTTGTCCTGTCATGACTCTGAGGTACTGCTCACTAACCTAAGACTAATGAGGTACTCCTCCTGTCGAGTACTGTGGGCCTGTTGCTACAACCAAGCTCTTCCCACCATGGGTCTACCAATAAAACCAGGTGCTCCCCCTCATAGCCTCCAGAGGTACTCCTTCTGTTGAGTACCACGGGTCTGCCGCTACAACCAAGCGTTCCCCCTCACAGCCTCCAGATGTACTCCTTCTGTTATGTACTGTGGGTCTTCTGCTACAACCAAGCGCTCCTCCGCCGTGGGTCTGCCACTACAACCAAGAGCTCCCCCTCATAGACTCCAAAGGTTCTCCTTCTATTGAGTACTGCAGGTCTGCCGCTACAACCAAGCGCTCCTCCAACGTGGGTCTACCACTACAACCATGCGCTTCACACTGGGCTATCCGAAACACACCGAGTCGATCGATCAAGCAGTCGTCAGGTCTCAGCCGGCTACACGGTCTCCGTACTCTGCACGCTCATCTCCGGGATGGTCTGATCCACGAGCTACTAGTCGATAATATAAGAATCACAAATATCCACGAAGATGTATCTCAATGGACCGCCTCGTCACAGGGGTCTCGACGCAACAGACAGCGCGTCAATCGGATGCGCAGTCAGTGAGTTACTAGACTTTTCGTCCCCGAGGCCCGGTTAGTTTCATGTGCGAACAAACCCGGATATATCTCAAATGTACCCCGAACTGTTATAGGGTATACTCATAGAGACTGTTTCTCCACGTGATCACCAACACCACTGACGGTTCGTCAAACAGACGTCCAGTCTGAAAGTTATCAGTTTTTCCGTTCTAGGGGCCCTGTTGGATTATGGGTGCAATCCACCCCAGCCATTATCCAACTTCATCCAAATCTCTGGTGAAGAATGCCAAAAGGTCTGTCTCATCAAGAGGAATTCAACGAGACAGACGGCATGTTAATTAGACGCCCGGCCTGTGAGTTATTGGCTTTTTAGTTCCAGGGGCCCGGTTGGTTTCATGAGTGAACCAACCCGACCACACTCCGACGATATCCAAACACCAGGCAGAGTAATTCAAAAGTTTCGTCTCATCTAAAGGAATTCAACGAGTCAGACGACGCGTCAATCGGACGTCCGGAGCTCATGTTATAAGCGTTTCTGCTCCGAGGGCCTGGTTGGTTTCGTGTACGAACCAACCCGGTCGAACCCAAAGTATTCTGAAGAATTGAGTGCGATATACCGAAACGACCGTATCGATCCAAGGATCGCATCGCATCTAATGGTGCGTCGATCGGAGGCCAGTAGGTCATGTTATATGCAATAGACCGAATAAGGTTCGGTATTAGGGGATTTGGGCCCGGTCCGACCCGGCCCGATACCCGTAGGGTCGGCCCGAACCGGGTCGACCCGTCCCGGGTCCAGGTCTGGCCCGCTCGGCGTGGCCCGGCCAGGCCGACGCATCCCGGTCTAGCGGACCGGCTAGGCAGTCGGCCCAGCGCGCGGCGCGCTAGCCAGGTGTTCAGCCGAACGACCGAATCGTTCGGGGAGGGGATGCTTCCCCCACGTGAAGTAAACCGCGGCCCCTTAATGGGGCCACTTCGTCCGGCTAGCCGGGGGTTTCGAACCCCCGGTTCCTCCATGGTCTGGCCGACCCGCTCCAACCGGTCGGCATCTTCCGCCACGGGACCAGCAAGGCCGGTCCCCTTCCTCCGACGCCGGTGGCCCGGTCCCGGCCGCCGGTTCCACTGTTCCGCTGGGGCCCGGAAGCGATCGCGGCCTTGTTTCGTCTGGCGCGGCGCGACGGCGCCGCGCCCCCTCCATCGCGGCCCCGCTCCGGCCGCTGTACTTTAGTGGTTATCTGGGGTGGCGCAATGGCACCACATCTCTGGTTCGTTTTCAACGGCGCGGTGCGACGGCGCCGCGTCTTGGTTCATCTTCAACGGCGCGGCGCGACGGCGCCTCGCTCCTCCCCCTTTCCTTATAAAAATTCTGCGCGGTGCTTCGGCACCGCGTTTCCTTGATCACCGCAAAAAAACCAACAACCAAAAAATGTGGAGGAGTGTCGGCCGTGTTCTTGCGGTCCGACCTCCTCCCGTTATCACGATAACAGGCGGGTCAAAGAAAAGGAGAAGCGACAGAAGATTTCACGAACTAAAAAATAAAACAAATCCCTACCTCAATGATGTCGTCGAACGAGTGTTCGTCGCGGAATTAACCGTCGTGGAAGAAGAGGTCCGCCACGGAAGAATAAGAACGCCACGGAAGAAGAGAATCACCGTTGGCGTTAGGTGATCTCCGAGGAAGGCGTCTATCACCGTCGTCCGCCGTCGGAGGTTGGTGTTCATTGTTGGGGGTGGCGCGTTCTTCGCGTTCTTCGTCGAAGAACAAAGAATCCTCTCTTTTTCTCCCAAGTCATTAACACAACACAAACCCCCCGACCATAATAAAAAGTCCTCCTCTTATTTTATTATCAACTTACGAATTTGAAATTTAAAAGATAAGAAACGAACAATTAATTCAATGAATTAATTGTAATGATTTAACTTCCTAATTTAATGGGGTGTTTCTTAACGAGAAAAACATAATGTTTGACTTTCATTAAAATGGGGGTTTCGGGTGCGTTACTTAGGAGGGAAGAAATGGTGGGGCTCATGTGGGCCCCACCTCACAAATATCCTACCATGTGCGTAGGATATCATGGGTCCCACCTTATCCGCTTAACTTAGCTTAAGTTCCTTATGTGAAATAAAATAAAGTGTCGCACCACTTTTATTTTATTTCATAACTTAATCCCAAAAACTAAAAACCACACTCGAGCAAATGCAACTTCGGAAAAAGCGTTTCTAAGTAAATACCGGCGCTGCGATTCCATTGGTGCCCTCAGAATTCGATTCTGAGCACCGGTTCAAAAGTTAGAAAAACTTGCACGTTCATTTACTGAACGTACCCAAGCTAATCTTCAGAAAATGATTCCGTGCACACCGGGCCTCGGAATCAGGTGCCGTCAGAAACTGCGCTCTTGTAAAATTCCAAAGAAAACTAAGAAAACAAATTTCCTTGAATTTTACAGGTCTTTAAAGATATCATTCTTTGTTTCCCACAATGAATATGTAAATTCCATGGAGAGATCTTAAGTAACACATAATCCCTTAATATTAATGAAAACTACCATTGACAGTGATTATCATAGTCATTCTAATGATTATGCTCCATTTACATATGATTCATGATCAAATGATTCTTATTCATTAATTCATTTACAAGGATTGAACCAAATAGTGATGTCTCACATATCTCCAAACAAAAATGTAGAGAACGATGAGGATGGACATACAATGCATCAAATAGATCCATTTGTATTGAGGCCTGATAACTGTTGGTATACGAGAAATCTATTAATAGAAGATGATCTTCCAGTGATCCAAAAATATCAATTACACATCAAAGATAAATATTTTCCAACGTCTGTATAGGCCATTGGGATTTCTCATTTATCTGAGGATAATAATCCATATTCGTGGTCAGTTGAGTCCTAAGGGATTTCTATAAGGAAGTTTAGAAAAAAAAATTAAATCTCAGATATCTGTCTGATAAAATTAAAAATGGTATTCCATGACACATTATGAATTCAAAGACATATATATATGAAAATTCATCCACCATATGAGATTCAAAAATTGTAATGAATTAATATGAATTAGTGATCTGGTCCATAATCACCCATATAACATCGTGCTTCCAAACCATTCGTGGCAGGAATATTGAAAAATATGTTGCTAACTTCTCCCATTTCGAAACCGGGATACATTATGACTATAACATGCTTCATGGTCGATGAAGTTCTACCTTATCTTTTTAAAAATATGTGAACCTTGAAACAAACTCAATATCCTTCCCTTTAATTCTAACCTACCAAAACTGCACTTTTAACTTTTTATTCATCATTTCTATTCCAGGATGAATAAACAATCTAGAATAGAAATATGAAGGCAGATGTCGTTTCTAACAATTCATAGTTAAGGAAGTCTTATTTTACAATGAGAAAACTAATCTCTCATCCAGCATTCATCACTCAATGGTCTCCTTACCATTGAGTATTGAACTCTTTATAACACATTCTAAATCAGACGTGTATACCTCATTAATCGCCTTCATAATATCAACAATCATTTAAATATGAATGTAAACCAGACAATTACATCATTCATCACATTCAAGTGTCTTTGAGTTCTATATTCCATCATGAGAAATAAAACTGGTGCAACCCATGGAGATCTCTTTGGAAAAATGAAACCCCTAAATTTTTAAATATTCTTACTTCCCTTCCCACTCCCCAAATTATTTTTCTCCCATTTGATAATATTGAAGTGACATAGGAATGGTTCCTAGGAAGTGATAAATCATAAATTTTACACCACTAGACAATGGAAACCTAGATTAATATTTATGAAACACATCAGGAAATTGATCCTCGACTATGGGAAAACTGTTCTACTCAATCTCATCCATCAATTAAAAAGACAATGATCTCATTGGTATGAGATCATTCCCACTATTAGTTCCCAAAATCTTATTGCACATACCATTTAATTCCATTATACTATAATGATATGGTTGATTCCATCCTTAGTCATGAAACTCACTTTTTTACTATTAATTTCTAGGCGAGCCTACAACATTGAATATAATTACATAAATAGTATTAAATTATAGAAATTCATATTTATAATAGAGATATACATTTAAAATGACTCCATAAATGGTTATAAAACATTCTATACATGCAATGGTTTTACACTCTCTTCGAACATGATGAGTATTATGATTTATCACAGAGAGCATCATCTCATGTTTTAAACATATAATGTCAACTGTTAAAGATGAAATAATGCAATTTGATTCACCAGTATCAAATATCACTTATATAAGTGTTGAATTCAAAAGAATTTTACCTCTCACCATAGATGGTCCAGACTAACCATCCAACATAACTTTTTTTGATAGATATAATCTCATGGTCAAATTATTTTACTCCTTGAATCCCTAATGAGATTTCCCTACCTTGGGATTCATACCTTCAAGGATACATTAGAATAATCCTCTGTCTCAAAGAACATAAATACATTTATTGATCTGTGTACTCTTTGAAAAAATGATTTCTATGAATCTATATGAATATGTATATCATTCATTCAATCTTGAATGACTGAGGAAATAATTGTTAGTAAAAAAATTCTTCAAAATCCTCCTAAACAAGTGTTTGGTCCACTTTATCCTACATATCCAGGTCCAACCACTAACATGAAATACCCTCTAGAAAATATTTCTCTATCATGAAATTATGCTCTTATGGTGTGCTGATGAAATTAATGACACAATTCATCCTGTTCATCCACAAATCTACCTTATTTTGTTTAGTATCGCACTGAATGATGGGTGGATTCTTCTTCTAGATTTGGAATTAAATATCTACTTCTCTTGAATCATCCATAGGATTTCATGTATCTATTTCCTGAAATGTTTGTAGGATACATTAAACAAGTTTTTGTTCACCTATGGGTCACATGAAACTACATCCTATACATCATCATTCTATAGGTTTCTACAATGTCTACCAAGTTCTATTTTCCATACAAAGACAAACTCTGCAATTATCAAACTCTATGAACTAAAGGATTAACATTTCATATTGTAATACATCATACTATGAAAAAAATTATTTCAAATATCACCCTTTATCATGTTCAACCATTTTTGAAAATTTCTTATTTGGATTTGAAAATCAAATCATTTTCAAAATAAAGAAATCAAGAAATTTTTTATGTCATTAATTTGAGAAAAAATCAAAATTTTTTAAAAATTCATTCTAAATTAACTGATTCATATATCATTACAAAAAATGAAATATAGACTCCTCGTTGGGAGTCATTCCTATAATACATGTTAGGCTTTAATAATTGGAAAAACCCCAGACAATGAAATTATAACTCCTAAAAGTGTCTCCAAACAATTATGTAACCAACCCCCTAGTAACATGAAGTTCAACATAAAATGTTTAGGTATCTATTTTTAAGATATAAATTTCATGTACCAACAATCCTAATCCTTTCTATAATACCAACTCAAGGAATATTCATGAATGAATTTCAACTATGGGACTGTCAATGATAATGACCTCTTCTTCAAAAATGGATTGACCAAGCTGATTCCACTTGTTTCAAAAAGATTTTGGTTTGAAAAAACTGACACCACTTGTATCATCTGGTCACTTCTCATTCTCTTGATAGTGTGGTGAGATGTTACATGGCCTTAAGAGACATACACAATATGGAAAAGGCTCTAAATAAATTCTACGTGATTCATTTATAATCTCGGGGATGAGTTTCCCTTAAAAGATAGAAAGCCGACCAAAAATATGTATCCAAATAACAAACTAAATGATGAATGTTAAAAATTGAATAAATCTCAATCATTTAATTTATATAAAACCTACTAAAGAGTTGCACATAAGAAGAAAAAATACCATCAATGTCGATATAATAATACAAACCAACAAAATTCCACATCAACCAAATGACTCCAAAGCTCCACATACTCCATGAATCAACTCCAATAGTCTGTTCTAGAAATAAAAGTTGGGAATAATGCAACCGACATCAAGTGTTTTAAAATAAATTTTAAATGAAACAAACAAAATCGCAAAACTAGGTTGAATCTCCAGGTATCCACCTAATATCAATTTCCTTATCATAAACTAAACCATATCTAATCATATTTGGCAACCACAACCTTATATTAACCCGATATAGTCATAGATCAATTAATCCAAGAAAAAGGGAAAAGTATATCTATGAAAATCATCATGAATGGTCATGATTGAGGCCTTAATACAATAATATAGCTTCAGAACAAAACATTAAAAATTAAAATTGCATCCAATTTTGGGGGGAGAGGTTCTCCAAACTTTTAGATAGAAAAATCATGTGTTATGGATGTTTTCGTGAAAAAATGTAGTAAAACATTAAGTATACCTTGACCCAATTTTTTATGATATAGTTTTATTAACTATGCATAGTTTTATTGCATGATTAGGTAAATAAGGTTTTAACCATGTGCTAGCCACAACCCTTAGGGTAGAACCTTACACGATTGGCTCTCATGATTTCCAAACCATGATTCAACTATGCAATAGCACACTCTATAACATTGCATAGTTTCTCCTAGGATTATATAATGATTAAATATAACATGTATAGTCTATGCACTTCCCCCTTTTCCTATGACTTTTTGTTCACTATTTCATATAGGTGTTGGAATGTTTTCCTAAATAATGAACTAACCGTGTCGTAGTAGAAATGTTCAAAAACAATCGAAAACATTTTCAAACCATCCAATACATATCACAAACACTATATACAAATAAAATGCAAAAATTAAGGGTTATTTATCTAAATATCTGGGTGCTATAGGATGAGACATTGTTCAATAAAAAATGATTTACCAGATTTAGAGGTAACATCATTCATCGTGATCTTTATTATATTTTCCATTCTCTAGCCCATCAACTATTTCTATTCCATGAATAAACAACAGAAAAATTAACCTAAATATATTTAGATTTTTTTATAATTTTTTGTCTTAAAATTACACAAATATCCATATAATTTATATTGAATATTCAGTTTATGTTTATGGTGAACTATATCCTAATGAAATGATGATTGTTAATTTTTCCATTAACAACTCTCATGGTTGGGAATTATGATGGTAACTCAATTTAAATATGTTATTTATTATATTTATAATGTATTTAACCATATATAATTACTATGTTATAGATACCTTTATTCAATCTATTTGTGAGGATATGATAATTTCATTTGTGAAACTGGGGACTACCACCCCCTCAAAGCGATGCGATTCATTCGCACCATAAATAGAATGAATAAATAGTTATTTAAATGGCCTATATAACATATATGGAAAATATAATGTACAATAAATATAATAAATAAATATTTCATTTACATTTCACTATTTAATTATGAAAAATAAATGAATGTAGCATTCATGTGTATGTAAATCCTGTATTTTCATTGAAATTTGGACTACATTTCATATATCATAAAATTATGGATTATTCAAAACACATATATACAAAATATATATTATATTTACATAATTTTTTAAATTATGTAATTGATGAAACCATGATATAAATAAAAAATAGCATGTTTAAACATACTGTACATACTAGGAAATTAACACCCAAAATAGTGGAAATAATGAAACTATGTTATCAATCATGATATAAGATATTTTAAAAAGTTAATCTATGATATTATAAATATTTTTACGGATCTAAAATAAGAAAACGACATGTTTATATCCATCATACAGGAAGTGGAAGGGAATTATCCCAAAAATTAAACCTCTGATAATGGATTTTGTCTCAATATAATTTCCATTGAGATATATTTATTGTTATGTAACTAGTTTATTTTATATAGTGTATATACTTCCCATTGACATGTTATTACATGAATATACTTGTATTAAATATATTTCATGTTTTATTGAATTTTATTCCAACATTGATATTATGATTCTAATGTTTAAATTTGGTATGAGACTCTTTATAATGATTAATGATTACTTTCCATAATAATGTTTTTAATTATTATCATTATAATCTGACATCATTTCATGATTACTAACATTTTCATAAAAAAATCATTATTTGAACCTAATATCTTATATATGGTGTAAATACAACCAATTTTCATAAAATATCATCATTCATTCAATCTTAATGTTATTTTCAGTATCAATTTGAATTACCTATGTGGATTTGAGTTAAAATTTACCATGTGGAAAATAATTTTATAAACTAATTTCTTTTCATTGGGTAATATTACGTACTCATTGTTGTTAATATTATATAATTCTGTGTAAAAATAAATTTAAAAATATATTTTTTTATTTCCACTTCTCTTATGTTGATTTTTTGTTGATACACATAATATAACAATTGATTGATTCTCACATCGATGTTGCGGCCTTTTCTAGGGATTATATCACATGCTAATTTTTTAGGATTGCTTACCATTTAATATCCTTCATAGGAAATTATTTGATAATTATTTTATAACAACTTTAATTATCTTCAAACATAGTTATTATTGTCCTTTTACAATTATAGTATAATATTTTACTATTTGGTAGATTTAATATAATGTTTTTAAGAAAACAAGAATTAAGTTATCCATTTAACTAGAGAACTTATTTTCTTCAAAAAACAATATTAAAAAAATGTTTTAAAAAATGATTTAAACCATTCCAAAATTATTTAATAAATACATTTTTACTTGTCTTGTCTTTTAGAAAATTTTTCAATTAAATATTCTAGTTTATTTCTAATCAAATAAATTTTATAACCGTTTACCCTGAAAAATGAATTTTCTCTTTACCATATATGAAATGTATTGATTTACCCACCATAATTTCCTTGATGACTAAATTTCATATTTTAAAGGTTACTTTTTAAGGAATATTTTTTTCAAAAGTTATTTTCAATGAAAGGTATATTTATAATGTTTTTCAAAATTAAATGGATATATTATTGAAAAATGTTTTTAAAATATCATTTATTTGAAGTCATTAAAGTCAAAACCCCACTATGTTTACTCTACATGGGATATTTTCTGTTGATAAAATCCTTATTCTTCCTCTGGATGGATATTGATATATTTTTCTAAGGATCGTATTCACATTCACTTTATTTATTTTATTTTTAGTCCCCAAGAAATAATTAATTCTCTACGATGAATTAACATTGAATTTTCTCTAATTATTAATATCATATATCAATGATACATTAATTGCCTAAACCATATACCATTTATCATATTGTGTTTACATTTAATGTTATTTAATTATTTATGGTAATTTTGATAAATATATATCTTCTTCTCCATAATGGTATTTGGTATGTCACATTTTAAAATATATCATTAGATATACGAGGAATGATTTGGATAGGTATGAGAAAATTGAGACCAATTATAGATAACAACATAATGAATTTAAAATCTAAGGGGATGAGTCAATTGGATAGATTCCTTTGATGGGTAGTTTAAAAATATGGTAAATAGTCTTATGAATTATATTAACAAAAAAAATTCATTTACATAATCAACATGACATCAAATAATTAATCATTTTCCTCATTACGACTCAGTTATTATTTATCCATTATATTATTAATGTATACATCTATGGTACATTTCATTTCTTGTACATTGATTGAATGTAATCTGTTTTAGTTTCTTTCATTTCAATATTTATTATTCCTTATAAATTTATATGAATGTCATTTGTTTCCTGATATTACATTACCAAAATGTTTATTCACATTCTTGTATGATGGTTGATTACCTGGTTTTTGTTTTTCATCATTTACCACACCATAATTATTATTCTAATAGATTCATTATTTATTGAACTATACTTTATCCTTATTGAGCATTTGATATTTCCATTATTTTTTTATGTTCCCTAGGAATTCGTGAAGCATTCTATATAATATATGAAATGATTTCATTGATAGAATAAATATATCCTTGAAGGAAAATGAATATGTTTTACTTATTTTATTTAATTCATATACAAGACTCATGTATGTATCTGGTTTAGTAGAACTATTAAACACTTTGTCCCTTCAGAATTTGATACAATGTAATCATGAAAATTTTATGGTACTAGTCATTGCTCTGGGTTTTATAGGGTATGGTAGAAATTGTCCGAATTTTTGGATGTTTAGTGGATTCATTGGGAACTAGATTTCAAAAAAACAAATTAGAAAACATTTCCCTAAAATATAATATGAGGATATTTGTATAATAAAATCCAAGAGTTTTGGTTATATACCGATTATTTATATTTCCAATCAATTGATTTAATTCTATATACTAGAAGTTAACATGGTTCAAGAACATATGTACCAAGGAGTGAAACTCTAACAAGATGTGTCAGGCCTGACTCAGCGTAACCTGACACCTGACAAATGGCCTTAATGAACCACTAGTTTGATACTCCCTAATGATATTCTTAGGATAATTCACATTCTATTTAAAAACCATTATGAATTATTTTTACAATGAATGACCATGGATATACCTAAATTTTTTGATATTGTACATATGGTGTCATAATTTGTGAATCCTATAAATAAAATTATAGATATTCACTAGATAAAGGATGGGATAATGTTGAAATATGTGAATGAAATATTTATGTATTATGGTTTCATTGATTACGACAAGATATTTAATCATTAATTATCATGGGTTTGCATCATATTTATTTTTTAAATTATTTTAATAAGGTTTTATGACAGGAAAACCAATATTTTGGGTGATAATAAATCAAATTAAAAAATCATATAGGACTTGAACCCATGTATGGAGGATTATTACTGTTTAACACCCAGCCCTGGCCTACATAATATTCAAATTAATAAGATATTATTTTCAGTTAAACTACTTGATTAATAAATACTAATGGTGAATAATTATTTGTTACTTTTTAGTTTTAGAGATTAATGTATTAACCATATTGGATGAAAAGAATAGTTAGAGACAAATAGATAGACTTTTCACTCTTTTATGATCCTTATGATCCATAAAAATAAAATTTTAGTGCTTTAGGGATCAATGTTATTTTCAAGATACCAATTTTTCGAAGTAATGGAAGAGTTATAATTTGATCAAGGAACAAAAAATTATTGAATCACTCATATAAGAATTAATATATATCATGTAATTAAATTTAATTATATTTTTATAAGTAGAGGTATTTATAAATATGATGAAAATTATCTTTTAAAAAAATTATGTTTTATTTCCTAATTTTTTTTTGATTTGAAAGTCTTCCTAATCATTGATTATTTATGGATTTTAGGACATCAACATTCCATCCATCATTCACAGTATAATGATTGATGACCTCACTGAATGATAATAAATATCCACAATTTGCTTCAATATATGTGTCGCTACATCCCACTAATATTCTCATACTTAGAGACCATGTTTATTCCATTCCATTTGACCTTTATACTTCCCATTCTCTCTTTTATAGGGTATTTATTATGAACCCTTCTTTGGATGTGGGAATTAATAATAAGTAATTTAAAAAATTTATGAACATTCATTTTAAATTGTTGGGATGCAATGTAATTAATGTGGGGAGAATGTATTGCCCCTAAAATCTAATTTAGTAACATTTTATTTGATAATGGGTATGACACGAAACACCAACATAGTAAATGAATATAATATCCCAAGAATTTATAATGTATTTAATATTTTAACTAAATTAAATATATTTTATGGATTTTAATGCATGTGACACTAAGATAGCATGGGTCCCATGTAATGAGGAGTTTCTTCGATTATATAGGTTACATTCAATATATGGTTTTTCTGAATCATAATTTATTATTAAAATATTATTAAAATATTAATATAATATATGACATAGCAGGTAAATTAGTGGAAAAGAAAATTATTCACATAATTATGAAAATATATGGTTTAAAAATATGAATTTAATTAATTGGATACATTTTAATTGAAAATAGATATAAGAACCAATTGAATATAATGGGAATATTTTTTATAGAAAAATACTTTTATTCTCACAGAGGTATTTTAACGTAATGAACTAAATTAATCAAAATTAGTTATTGATATTAATTTATTATATATATTATATATTTAATAAAAAAAATTATATTCATCCATTATTTTCAATACTAATATGATAAGAGAAAAATTAATATTACACAAAAATACTATATTTTTTACTGCGATTGAATTAATGAATTTAATGGAGGTACTTTTATAAATATGATTTTTATCAATTTTATTAATAATATTATTCAATATAATATTTACCTTTTAAAAATAAACATATAAAATATATTTGGGGGAGATTTGGTTTTTTTATGTGAAGTTTCATATTTTAAAGAATAATAAAAACAAATAAATTTCCCATCTAGATTTTTTTAAAATTTGTTTATAATGTTAAATTATAAGTTAATATATTTTTAATGTAAAATTTTATAAATTATTATTCAATTAATACAATTTATGTAATATTAATATATTTAAATTTTAAATTCGATATAAAAACATAACAAACTTATCATCATTTATACTTCAAACCTCTGCAATACTTTCTCATTTATGAAATTAAAATCAATTTAATTTAGGCCACTTCTGGGTTTGTAATTTTGAAAAACAATGTAAATATTTATAATATTAATTATTTATAATGATTAATATGGATAATATAGTTTTTTAATTAAAATATTATTGAATGCATTTAAAATTAATTACAAAAAATAAGGTGAAATTAATCATAATGAGGAACTAAACCTTAAAATTGAGGGCCCAAACGACCAAGAAATTTTCCAAAAATCTATTGAATGGAAATATTTAGATCATATCATCACTTTTATAGTATTTAGACCATTATTTAATTCACATTAAATGGTAAACAAATCGGTTGGATTCGCTTTTCCAAAAATTCACAAGAGTGCCACTTCTCCTCTACTATAAAAGGCACTAAAGCCTCCAATGCCATCACAACTCTCAAAAAAAATTGTCAAAAATTATAATACGAAATAGATCCTCATGAAACTTTCCAAAATCTATAGACCACAAATTGGTCATAATTCAATACATGGTGGCCCAATGGTTCACACCAAAAGGAGTTTTCTTGATTAAGAGGTAACATGTTTCCTCAAGATATATCATTTAATCTCAATTATCTTCCACCTAAAATGTTTTTATTTCATGATTATACATCAAAACCAGAAACCTAAATATAATGAGATATTTTTTTGTTCATTTTTTTAATAATACTTACATACATGTCCTTATAATGGGTAACAGCATATAATTTATGTGTTCAACGAACCATTGGCTCCTGAAACAATGATTGTTAAATTTTCCATTACCAAGAATCATAGTTAGGTGTAATAATGGAAATTATTTCATTATTATTTATATATGATAATAATAATGTCTTTATAATTCTATAATTATTTTATTAAAAAATTATTATGCCCTCCATTTTGTGGGAATATGATTACATTGTTTGTGGAAGTGTGGACTACCACCCCGTTATGACGATGTGATTCATTAAGACTATAAGTGGAATGTATAAAAGATGTTTTTAATAAAACTATTGAAAATATATGAAATATATATGATATTAGAAATATAATATACTTATATATCATTTATTTTTCATTCTTTAATTAAGAAAAATAAATGATTTTAGCATTCTTATGTACGTATGACCCACCGTCTCCATGAACGGTGCATTCCATTTCATATCTATAATATTAATGTATTAATCTAAAATAATATATAATTAATATATATTATATTTAAACTATGGAGAAAATTAATGTTATGATTTAGACATGATATCAACAAAAAATAACATGTTTAAACATACTCAACATACTAGAAAGTTGACACCCAAAATTATAAAAATAATGAAAGATTGTCATAAAATGGTTAATAAGATATTATAAGAAGATAATATATGATATTATAAATCTGGTTATGATTATGGTATTAGATAGTAACTCATTTAAAACCTTTCTATTATAATTTAATGTTATTTAACTCCAAATTGATATATAAGGTACGAAATTTCGTCACAAGTTACATTCCATTGAGACTTAGTGTTTTTTATCCACATAGTTTCTTTTATATGGTGTATATACTACTATTTTACATGATATATCATGAGTCTGTTTATTCCAATTATATTATAAGTTTCATTTAATTTTATTACTTTATCGAGAATATTATTTAAATTATTCAAAGTGGTATGGGACACTTTTGAATGTTTAATTATTATTCTCATCATAATCAATTTTAATTATTATAATTGAAATATCACATATTTTTTCTATTGTTATAAACCTCAAAAAACAATCTCATAAATATTTTTTAAATAATTTATTAGTTGTGTTTTACATACTTCAACCTAGACATATAATATCATGATTCACTCATTCTTCATGATATTTTTTTTCAACATCCCAAGTAAATAATGAATATGAAATTTTCATATTTATAAATATTTTTGAATTAAATAATAATTTTAAATTAAAGGGGATTATATATCTGATAGTGTACTCAATTCCCAAAAATTGCTTTTCGGAAATCTTATATTGCACACAACTTTGAGTTATACCGAAAAATAATATAATAATATTATTATTATTTTTCATGGCAGTTTAGGCCTAACCGTCATATTGGTTGGAATGAATATAACTAACTAAAAATTTTTATATATGTTTAATAAATGACTTTACATTTATACAAAAAAATTTATTGGCAGAAGAAAATGATTCCTATCTTAAGCATGAAATAATCTAATATTTTTTTAATGGTGGTTTTACCCCCATTTAATGGTGAACACTTATTAAATATATTTTTTGTCACATTTATTTTTTCTATGTAACAAACTAAAATTCTTATTTAGAATTAGGACATCACAATTTACTTTGGGTAATTTTTTGGTATTTTTCTGATAAAATTCATTTTTTTATGAATAGTGAAAAATATTTAATTTTAATTCAAACATGAATTTTAATAAAATTTATTTATATGGTCATATTATTTTTTTATTGTTTTTATGTGTAATGAAAATATATTTTTACAATTTAATCCAATGATGGTTATTGAAAATAATTTCACTTTTAAATTAGAACTGAAAAAATGTCAATCTTTTGGTAGTTATTGTTTCTTAAAAACACGCTTTTGGTTTTGACAGCGGGAATTGATTTTTAATTAAATTAGGCTACTTCTGTCTTATGAATTTGGAAAAATGGATTCCATATTTTTAATCAGGACATCAAAATTATGTAAATATGGAACTTTTATTTTTAGAGGTTATGAATATTTACTTCAGAAAATATTTTATTTACCATTGTTAAAGGGTAAATCTAGTAAGTAATGGTAAACAAATATTATTATATTAATATAATAATATCATAACATGTGTTCTATTCCTATTTTTTAATTCATTGCCAACAATTCACATCCTATTCTCGGTTTTGGGACCCCATGAAGCCACGTAAGACAGATAATGACACATTATATTAATTAATTTAAAGTAAAGAAAAAAATGGAAAAAAAATTTTGTTAGTAAATTAATTTTTACATTGTGTTATATAAGTTATATTTTAAACAATAAATATTATTTAGAAAGAAAAAAAATATTTCCTACATCATGGAATTTTTTTATAATTTTTAAAAATCATATGAATAAAACTATTTATGAAACAATAATGTGCAGTGTTTACCTCATTAATAAATTATTTAAATAAATAATATTATAATGATTAATAAAATATTTAAAACTAGTATTATTCCTATTAGATGGTTTTATTCAAACCACGAGTCATCTTATATTTTACAATAATTAGTATTTTCCTTTTAGAAACCAATTATCATTATATAATATAATAATATTTCTAAACATTCCTAAAGAGCACCTCCTACCCCTTATAAAAAGTTGTTACCTCTATCCCATTCCTCACACCTCTCATATCATTTGGATTATACAAAACCTACACAAATAATCTCTCATGATCCCTCCCTTCCACTTAGATGACTTACCATATGTAGAAGGCCCATCAAGTAATCCTTTTGGTTCAATCCAAAGGGAGATACCCAATTTAAAGGTAACATCTTCTCTTAAGTTATTTGGTTTTATATTACAACTCCAACCCACTAAAATATTTTTACTAATTTATTTTATAACAAAAAAGTATCCTAAATATAATAGTTTGTAGTTATTTCAAGTATTATAACTATAATTACTCACATATCCATTTAATAGGAAATGAAAATTCTGTTTCTGTGGACGGTGAACTACTGCCTCACGAAATGAAGATTGATCAAATATCTCCTATCGCCTCCCATGGTGGCAATTATGATGAAACATTATTAATATATGATATATATTATGTTTATTTTACCTTTACCCTTATGTATTTTTTATTTATAGCATGCCTTTATGGTTTCCATAAAAAGTAAACGTGAAAATTTTATTTGAGGAAATCCGGACTACCGCACCTCAAAGTGATATGACTCGTTAATACCATACATGGGACGTGTAAAAGATGTATTTATTTAAATTAAATGTAATATTATACTTTAAATCTAATATAACTATATATCATTATGTTTTCAGTTAATTAAAATACGAAATTTAAATCAATCTAGCATTCATTCGTACGTACGGCTTACCGACTCCATGAACTGTGAATTTCAGTTCTTATCTCCAAATGTTATGTACTATTATAAATAATAATATATACTAGATATATATGATATATATGATATCTAAATCATAAATATCATTCTGGAGATTATGGACTCTTGACCACATGGACTACTTGTAATTATAATGTGTTCACTTTTGACTCATGTACCAAATATTGACAAAAGGACCATTATTAACATAAATGATTACAAAATGTTTATAACCTGGTAATAAGTGATATAAAATGAATAATTAACTTTCAAATGGGTTCCTAATCATGCGTAAAATAACTTAAGTTTATTACTCAAGATGAAGAAGGAACAAACAAGTCAAATCTGAAACGAGGTATGGGGTTTCTTATCAAACATTTAATTCCATGAGATTTCCATTATCCACCACTAATTTAGTGCATGTCGTGTATTGTGTATTTAAATTTGATATATATTATCATAATTATCTTTATATTCATTTTATTCTAGGATTCATTTGGTGGTTATTAACTTTTGGTCATATGACTCAATTGATTACAACGTGGTAAGGGATTTTCATTTCACATTTTATTCCCGTGAGATTCATGCTATATTTACAGATATTTCATTTTGTGTGGTGTATGTACTACACATGATTATATTATTTTTGTAATATCCTTTAATTTATGGGTATTTACACCTTCATTTTATGAATATTCTTTCATGGGGTTTATGTTTCATATGTTACCAAATCGTTCAGGGAAACTTTCACCCACTTATTTTTAAGAATTATTTTTTGGTTATGACTTTTAATTTACATCATATAATGTTGGGATATGATCCTATATATCCATATTTTTGTAAATTGTATTTCTATGTGATGAGATACCCTTTTGTCTCCCATAAATTTATTTTCTGAATTTTAATGTGATGTCATTAGGCTTCCGAATTTCTATAAGGGAACTTTTTCACCAAATTTCAATTCTTTGGGTTAAAATCCAACTTCTTGATAATTTTGTTCTATGAATATGTTTAAATAAACAATGATTGTTTTACCCTTAATATCCATTTATATTGGTTGTATTTTTATTTTTCACAAATAATTTTTTCATTGATTTGTCCTTAATTTAAGGATATCGTCTTTATAAGGGATTTCATATCAACATACAATCCATCAAGAGTTCATTGTTGTTTGGAGGAAATTCACTCTCATATGGTGTATATATTGTTCGATAGAATATTATATCATGAATCCATTTATTCTCATGATATTATGAATTACTGATTAAATGTTATTCCTTAATTATTTGTATTCAAGCGCCTCTCATTTTGATAAAAACTTTTTAAGTAAAATATAATTTTAATATTTTTGAAGATTTATTCTTTTATATAATTATAATTATTGTCCATGATTTAAAAATTGTATTTAGGATTTATATATATGGACAATAATATTATTAAATGTTAATTCCTTTTAAATAATCAAAGTGGTATGGGACACTTTGATTCCAAAACTCTTTTTATTTAATGTTTTAAATGGATTTCAAAACAGTTTTGATAAAGCATTGACTATTTAAATATCATGAATTGATATATTGTGATTTTAATGTTGAAATGTTATCATTACATTATTCTAGTGTTATGTGTCATGATTATTGGGAATTTTTTATGAATACGGGTGGTTCCATGATAATTCTTGTGTGGGTCCATATAGTTGTTATCAGAGGTAGGTTCAGATAACATTAGAGGTTAGGGTTTCCAATACGCATAAGTGAAATTACCAAAATGGTTAGGATTTTTGAAAGAGTCATAGTTATTTTAGATATATTTAATGAGTTTATGATAACATTAATAATTATATTTTCGTATTTACCCTCCTCTTGAGATATTATATGATGACTTTACTGATATATGCACACTGGCCTTTTTGGTGTTAGTAAATTGGTGGATCTAGCAGACACCAAAATAATAGTGGATTTGAAGAAAAATGTGAAGGTTTTATGAAAGAGAAACTGAATGAAATAAGAGCTTCAATGAGAACTCTTTTGGTGATTCTCATCCAACTATCTGGAGTCTTGATTAACCACCTGAACCATGGTGATTTTTATAAGGCATCATATATTCGTGAAAAAATACCTATAGAAGTTTAGGTAATAATCATAAAGGTATATATATTTTTTTTAAAACCTATGTGTTAACTATGTGGAATGAAACACATAGGAAAGTGTTTAAAAGGTATAGGAATATGCTATAGATGTGGATGCAAAGGTTATAATGCAAGAACCTACCATGGAAAAATGAAGCATCCAGTTGACTCTAGGAATGGGAACGAAGTTATTTCTAAGGGATCAATTGAATTTTTTCAATGCGGTGTGCACGGTCATTAAACAAACCGATGTCCTATGAAGAAGGTTCGGGAATGGGATCACCAGGATCATACAAATAGATATTTACCAATACCTAATTCCATTCCAATTGATGATGGAGAAACTGACAATGACCAATAAAAGGTATGGATTATCTCTTAACTGATGCTTAGACATTATTGAATCATATTATATAACCCATTATTTTGTCTGTAGGAATGAAGTATATCAGAATAAGATACTAAGAAATTGTTAATGGATAACGACAAACTTTGAAGGAGTAAAAGTTCAACATAAAAGGGATTCAATAGTTATGGTAGATTTTAAGATGTTGAACTTCATAAAAGTATTTTGGATCTTTTGTTGATTGGATTACAGTAGAACACTTTTAATAGTATAAGTAACCACAAAGATTGATATTTTAATTTTTGTCAAGGAATAATTATATTTTGTTTTGAAGAGTATTGGTGGAATTATAATTTGGAAGAATCTATGTTTTTATTATGAACATGTTGTGATTTGTGTTATTTATGGAAATGAATAACCTATCATATTGAATATGTGATTGGGTTAATTACACATCAGTATGAGACTTTATGATTATTCAATTTTATTTGGAGATAAAAGTTAAGATTTACTATGGATGACTCTGTTATTAAGTCCTTCCGAGTTTTGGGATACAATCATAGTTTGGGTTACTTTGAATAATTTTATAGATAGTTGTTTATTGAATGGTCTTTGTTGATATTAGGGTATTTTTTGACAAATTTCGGAGATTAATAATAGTTTTCCTTTTTTTAAAAGTATAACCTTTTTGGGAATTATCTGATATTTTACTGATCTTTTTGGTTTTGGTTGATGTATAATGATAGGGGAAATATATAGTTCATATTTTTTGGTTTATCTGATACTCTATAAGTTTATTATAGCACTTCTAATGTGACCATGTCAGTTTGAATACACATCGTTTGGAGAAAATACGATTTTGTGGTAGTCATTTTGTAAAGGATGAAAGTATACCTGACAAGTAAATATGTTTCCTTTTTTTCATTATGATCATAAAAAATTCCAAATATTTTTGAAATGTAACATAAATCAAATACATTGTTCGTTATCATTTACTACTGGGGAATCAATGATCGTTTAACCCATCAAATTTTTGTGATTTTCTGGTGGTTAACTTTCTCCTAATCTTGTTTTCTACCACTCTCCATCAAACCATGATGATTTTTTGTCTTCCTTATCCATGTTTTCCTACATTGAATTCTAGTAATGGCTATCTCGAGTGACCTTTTTATTTCTCTTAATTTCTTTTAATATGATATTTTATTGACCCTATTTATGAAGTGAGATATTCAATGAATTTTTCGTGCCCAATTTTAAATTTGCAGGGATGCAATTCCCAAAATTGGGGAATGATGTAACATCCCAGGTCAAAAAAAAATATGAAATTTTCATATTTATTAATATTTTTGAATTAAATATTAATTTTACTTTAAATGGGATGCTATGTTTTATAGTATACTCAACTCACAACAATGTGTTTCTTCGAAATCTTATGTTTCACACAATGTTGAGTTATACCGAAAAATAATATATTATTATTATTATTTTAAATGGTAGTTAAATCCTAGCACTTTTATTGGTAGGAAAGAACCGAAATAACTAAAATATGATTATATATGTTTTATAAATGACATTACATTTATCCAATAAATTTTCAAGTCTTAATATAATAAAGAATCATATCTTAATCATTAAATTCTCTAATATTCTTTGAAAGGTATTTTTACCACCTTTTGATGGAGAACCCTTTTAAATGTAGTTGTGGTCAATTTTATATGTTCTAGTTGACAAAATAAAATTCTACATTATAATTTGGACATCAAAATTTACATTGGTTAAATTTTTGGTATTTTTCAGATAAAATTCATTTTTTTATGAATAGTGTAAAATACTGTATTTTAATTAAAAAATGCCTTTTAATCTATTTATTTATATGGTTTGACTATATTTTTATTAGTTTTAATGTATAATAATAATATTTATTTACCATTTAATCCAATATTGGTCATTTTAGGTAATTTCACTTTGAAAATGGATATAAACAACTGTCAATCTTTTGATAGTTATTATTTCTTAAAAACACAATTTTTATTTTTACTATAGGAATAAATTTAAAATTAATTTCTTCCACTTATGTGTTTTGAATTTGAAAAAATGGATTCCATATTTGGAATCAGGAGGTCCAAATTTTTTAAATAGGTCAATTATATTTTTAGACATTATGAATATTTAGTTTAGTAAATATTTTATTTTCCATGGTTAAAGGGTAAATCTGGAAAATAATGGTAAAAAAATATTACTATAATAATATAAAATTACACTAACATGTGTTATAATACTATTTGATAATTCATGTCCGACCATTGTCATGTTGGGTTGATTTTAAGACCACATTTAGCCACTTAAAAGTGATAATGACACATTATATTAATTTATTTAAAGTAATGAAAAATATGACATAAAAAAACCTTTTGGTAGTTTTATTTTTACATAGGGTTATATAAGTTATATTGTTGAATATAAATAATCAGTGGAAATATAAAAATAATTCCTACATAATTTTATTTTTTTTATAATTTTTATACATCGAATAAATAAATTTATTTATGACACAATATTGATGTTGTGTTTACCTCATTAATTAATAATTTAAAAAACTTATATTATAATGATTAAAACAATATCCAGAACCTATCCAATTCCTATTGGAGGATTTAATTTTGACCATAAGTCATATTATCTTTGACTTTAATTATTTATGGACCTTTTGTAACCAAAAATATTTATATAATAAAATAATATTTTTAAACTTTTCTAAACTACCCATCCTCCCCTTATAAAAAGCCCCCACATCTAACCCATTCCTCAAACCTCTCATGACCTTTTTCTCATCCAAACCCAGCCCAAATAACCTCTCAAGATATCTTAATTCCTCCTAGAAGACTTACCTTAAGCAGAAGGCACTTCATGTAAACCATTTGGTTCAAACCAAAGGGAGATACCCAATTTATATGTAACATCCTTTCTTAAGTCCTTTGGTTTTATTTTACTTCTCCAACACCATAAACTATTTTTATTCCTTTCTTTTATAAAAACTTCATTATCCAAAATATATTGTTTTTTGTTATGAGACGTATTAATACTACACTTACACACACCTCAATCTAATGGTAAAGATCATATTGATTCTGTGGATGACAGACTACTGCCTCATGAAATGATGACTGTTCAAATATCTTCTACTTCATATCATGGTGCAAATTATGATGAAAATATATTAATATATGATATATAGTATGTTTATTTTTTCTCTAGGCTTATGTATTTTAAATTTATAGCATACCTTTATGGTTTCAATTATGATTAATCGAGATAATTTCATTTGAGTTAGTGGGGACTACCGCCCCCTCAAAGTGATATGACTCATTCATACAATACAAGAGACATATAAAGGATGGAGATATTGAAATAAAATATAATATTATATTTGATGAATAATATAACTATTTATCATTATGTTTTCATTCAATTAAAATATGAAATAGAAATGAAAGTAGCGTTCATGCGTACGCACAACTTACAGTCTCCATGGGCGATGAATGTAATTTCTTTTCTCCAAATGTTCTGTAATGTTATAAATACAGATATATAATAGATATATATGATATATATGATATATAAATCATGAATATGATTTTTTAGATAATGAAATCTTGATCAAATGGGCAAATTGTAATTATAAGGTGTTTATTTCTTTACTCAAGAACCAAATATCGACAAAACAACCATTATTAACATAAATGATTACATAATGTTTATAAAAAAGTAATATGTGGTATAAAAGTAATAATAAACATTAAAATCGGTTCATAATCAAGTATAATTTAACGTATGTTTATTATTCATGAAGGAAAAGGAACATAAAAGTCATGTCAGTCACGAGGTTAGGGGTTTCTTATCACACATTTAATTCCGTGATATTTCCATTATTCGCCACTAATTTATCGCATGTAATGTATTGTGTACTTCCAATTGATATATATTTTCATGTTTCTATTTATATTCATGTTATTAATTGAATCATTTTATGGTTATTAACTTTTGGTCATACGACTTTATTGATTACAACGTTGTAAGGTATTTTCATCTCCCTTTTTATTCCCAGGAGATTAATGCTATATTTTCTACTATTTTATTATTTGTGGTGTATGTACTACTCATGATTATATTCTAAGTGAAATATAATTTAAATTTTGGGGTATTTACATCTTAATTGAATGATCCTTCTTTCATGGGGTGTTTATTTCATATATTACCAAATCGGTAAGGGAACCTTTCACCCTCTTATTTTTTAAATTCTTCTTTTGGTTATGTCTTTTAATTTACATCTTCTTAAGTTGGGATATGTTCCTATATATCCTTATTTATGTAAATGTAATGTCCAATTAATGACATAACCTTTTCCCTCTCATAAATTAATTTTATGAATTTTAATGTGACGTTGTTAGGCTATCAAATTTCTTTAAGGGAACTTCTTCACCCAATTTCAATTCTTTGGGTTAGACATCTACTTATTGATTATGTCAGGCTATTAATATGTGTGAATAATATATGGGTTTTTACTATTAATATCCACTTATATTGGTTGTATTTATTTTTTTCACACATAATTTTGGCATTGATTTATCTCTAATTTAAGGATACCGTCATTATAAGGGATTTCATCTCAATATACATTACATTGTGACAACATTGTTGTTATGCGCAATTTCACAATTATATGGTGTATTTACATTCCATTGAATATTATATCATGAATCCCTTTATTCTCGTGATATTATAATTTACTAATTAAATGTTATTCCTCTATCATTTTTAATCAAGCCTCTCTCATTTAGTTAAAAAATCATTAACTAAAATATCATTTTAAATGTTTTAAAGATTTATTCATCTAAATAATTCTAATTAATGTCCATGTTTTAAAAATGATTTTTAGGATTTATTTATATGGACATTAATGTTTTAAAATGTTAATTTCATTAAAATATTCAATGTGGTTTGGGACACATTTATTTCAAAAATCATTTCATTAAATGTTTTTAATGATATCAATAATGGTTTAGATAAAGCATTGTCTATTTCAATATCTTGAATTGATATATTATGATTATAATGTGGAAATGTTTTATTTCCTTTATTATTCTGTTTTGTGTTATGATTATTGGGAATTGTTTATGTATATGAGTGGTTCCGTGATAAACCTTGGGCAGGTGAGCCCGAGATTGCTCTCCAGTTCATTAGGTAACATGATTATGATAAACATTAATGTTTCTCCTAAGAGATTTAGGGAATATACTGCGATGGGAATTCCAAATGTGACTCCCAATGTAGTTGTGATAGCTACAATGTATGTACGTTATGAATTCCATAAGTTACCTTTATGATTTTGGAATTTTATATTTTATTCATAAATCATATGATTTTATGATGTATGTTATGATCGAAAAGAATGGTTTCATTTATTTTTATATATTGAAGGGTTAATGTTTTCATTCATTATTTTTTAACCCTTGTATATCTCTTTATTGCATCCCATGTTTTTGATCTTTTTTCCACATGACTTAAAGATTAAAAGGGTCAGGGATGGGGTCAAGGAAAAGTCATGCTGTTTAAAACCTGAAAGTAGACATGTTTTTGTTTAAGATTTTATATTTTATGAAAAAATGAATATTGAGTAGTAGTGTCTACATGTAATATTCAAGTTGATATGTAATAGTTATGGCCTAATTCTCTTAAAATATATACCAGAAAAGATCCTCAATGTGAATTCTTGACATAATTCAAGATTATGTAATGTTTAAGTCCTGGACCTTATATTTTTTGTTTAAATTTGAATTATCTAAGGGAATTCGAGTTAAAAGTTACCATTTGGAAAATAATTTCATAACTATATTTATTTTGGTTTAGTTATATTACATCCTTGTTGTCATTAATATTATATTAATATGTGTTTAAGGGATTTTGAAAATTTATGGATATATTTATGCTTCACTTATGTGGATTTACTGTTGATACACATAATGTATTCATTGATTGTTTCTCACATCAATGTGTTGGTATTTTCAGAGGTTAACTTTACAATATCATTTTGATCAACATTTTTTACCCTTGAATTTACATTCATGGTAATTATTTGATCATTTTATTGTAACCCATTTATTTTTATTCTCCTATAGTTACACATCACCTTTTTTAAATAATAATACTATTTTCGCACAATTTGGTACAAAAATGTTTTATAAAAAGTTAATATGAAATCCCAAAATCATTAAAAAAATTTTTGGAGAAACTATTTTATTATAGAATTCCTTAAAAGAGATTTGAATAAATTTGTAGCCATTCCAAAATGATTTCATAATGAATATTCTTCATTTTATCTTTTACTAAAGATTTGAAACTACTCTTCTTTTCTCTTTCCTAACACATCATTTTTCGAACCCTGTACTGTGAAAAAATTATGTTCATTTTATCTCTTATGACATGTATGTATTTAACTAATGTCATTTATTTGATTCCTACCTTGTATGTTTAAATGACTAATTTTTTTTGAAAATATTTTCACAAGTTACATTCAAATAATATCATTTTCATTATAAATAGTATATTTTTCTCATGATTTTTTGAATGATCATTTATATCTATTAATCAATGAAAATACATAATATTTTTACTCCATTTGGGATATTTTTTATTGAATCCATCCTTGTTATTTTTGTATATTTTTTCAAGATTTTTTGGAGAAGGATGATATTCACATACAATTTTCTAATTCCCTTGTCAATCATGTTGAAATATTCCCCATTCAGTTATCATTGAGAATTTAATTTTTACTAATTATCCGTAAAATTATTCATGTATATGTTTATTAACTAAACTGTATAACATTTTTAATAGTCTGTTTAATTTTAATGTTATTTGATTATTTGGTAGAATATTAAAAATCTATATCTTCTACTCTATAACATTATTTAATAAATAACATTGTTAAATTTATTACCCAATATATGAGGAATTATATGGATAAGTGTGACCTATGTGGGGCCTAGTTATAGATAGACCCTCAATTCATTATTGGTATCATGGGATGAGTTAGTTGGTGAGTCGCCTTATATATCTTTTTACCCGATATGCTAAACTATCATGATAAATGTCTTTGCAGTAATGGTTCCATATACCAAGGAAACATGGAGTCTAAAAATTAAGAATTACTGATATATATTTTCACTTATTAAATATACATGATAAATTTTTTCAAATAATCTATTGATAAATTTCATTTTTTGTTCACTTTGTAAATGATATGTATTTCAATTTCTTACATTCCATTTTTGATTTCTTTGTGTCTATTTATTTCAATGTATTGTTTTTCCTGTTATTAGATTTATATATTTTTTATTCACATCCTTAAAAGTTAATTGATTATATGGTATGTGTGTTTAGTTATATACAATGGGATAATTGTTATTCTCATTGATTCATTATTTTTTCCTCTCAACATTACCCTTAATAAGCTATTGAGATCAGACATATTTTTTCCCATCCCTCCGAATCAATGAATTGTACTCTTAATGGAATTAAAGGGTATAATCGATGAATTAATTTAATCCTAGAATAAAATTTTATTATTATAATAAGTGTATTCATCTATAATGAAATTATCATGTATGTATCTAGTTTACCAATAATATTAATCTTTTTCTCCTTTAGGATTTGATACATTGGACTCATGACAATGTAATGGTACTAGACATCATCTCCACAAATTCTAGGGTTGGGTCACTACACAGGGATCTAGAAATAAGTTCAATTGATAAATCATCCTCTTCTTTAGGAGGAAGACATATCAATTCATCAAGGAAGATATTAGTGTATTCCATTATAATAGGAATGCTTTGATCTTGATTCAATGCTTTGCCTCAATAATTTTAAAAAGACATTCTTGATCACAATGAAGTTTTATCCCAACAATAGAAGATAACCACAAATGAGATTCATCCCCATTCTTACACATGTATTTAATTGGAGGATACCTCAGGATTTGAATTCCTATATTCTGTTCCTTTGTATTTTTATAAATATAGTCAATCCATTCCCAATATAGCATAAAAATCCACCAATGGATGTAAGACTATATTTTCTATGGGGTTTAGTCCCCAAACAATATCTATGGTCGAGTTATATACATTCGATTCTATTATTTCCCCATTTCTATCCTCAATAATAACTAAAACTATATATTAGTATTTTGTGTTTGAATAATTACACTAAACATCAACGATTTGAATGAATGCATAGAAGTACTATAAAATTGTACGTTCAATAATCATGAATAAATTTCCAATGGACCAATCACAACATAATTTTGAGAATCACCATAGAATTTGTGATGTAATAATATTTTCCTGGATAATTTGGATTTGGTGACTACTAAAGCTAATTACCCTCATGAACTTGAGGTTTAGTACACTGGAATGAAAAGTGCCCTTAATCCCAACTGTACAAACATTTAACCCTGGTTGGATCTCTACATTAATCCAAAAACTTTTATTCCTTCCCCATGTATCTTCGGAATTCCGGAGTTCAGTGGCCTTCTCTCCCACACTTTAATCATTTACCCATCGCTTTGAGGAAATTCTCATGATGATTCCTCCAATAATTTTGATGTGTTAGTGGTTGTGATTTCTTTCCACCCTTTTGATTAGTTCCTATATCTTGAAACTCTATCTGTCATTTCATATCTCCAATAACCATGGAACCAAACTCAAAAATCCATATCCACTTTGAGGGGACATAGAAAAATGGATCCATAACTCATAATTTCATTAATACCTATAAAATTTCAAAGGGGTTGTTTTAAACCACTAAGTATTGTGTCTATTTTCTACCGTTTTTATAACAAAACATGAGGCATACCATGAATGAATTCTGAAATATTCATTGTAATCCATGATAGATTCACCAAGATTTTTATTCATCTCGTATACTTGAATCTTGATTTTTGTATTCAAATTTTAAGGGAAATACATATTATGAAATATTTTGTTAAATTATTCAGACTCCAACTCTTAAATTTGATCCACTAGCATGGTATTCCAAATCAATTCCCACCATTTTTCTGCACCTCCATACAAACATTAAACATCTAAATTCAGAATCTCTATATCAGAATATAGAAGCACTGAAAAAATCTTCTCCATTGATTTGACTGACTTTTCTATGACTACTGGATCAGATTCTCTACAAATATTTTGTAGTCATTTCCTGGTAAAATACTTGATATCTAATTTAACCCTCTTAGGAAAAGGTATAAATTCACCATTATTTAGTTATTTAGACATATCATGATATAGCTGGTTAAGAATTGCAATTATATTTTAGAATCCATCTCCCATGGAAATGGTGATGTAGTTCATGTAGTCTCAGCATTGTCCATTACATGGGTTTTTGGCCTAGTTTCCCTTCATTGCCACTATTTTATAAAATAGAAAATGTTTGAACAAACTATGTGTGGACACACCATAACTAAATAATTTATTCTTTTTTTCAATAAACTCTAGAGGCATATCCTTTGGGATCCATATGGTTCTAATTTTATAAAACAAATTTTCATGGGTGCTTAAATATTCATAATCTCATACTAAGGGATATCAGTAATGTTCTCCAATAAAAATTCACAAATATTAAATCCATCATCTAATACCATTATTTGAAACCATTATTTTTATTACATTACTATTACAAAAATTTAAATATAAACAATATAATAATGATATAAAACTAGGATAAAATGGTTTGTTTTCATGTAAAAATTATGACCTAAATTGGAATTTATATAATAGATCAACTTCAATATTTATTTAATTGTTATCTATATTTATAGAGGCCCTTATTTAATCCTTTATAAAATAAGACACTTTTGGATATACATCAATGAAAGGGTGAGATAAATGCATAGTAAGAGGAAAGAGAAAACCCTGAATCAATATAGCATGGATGAGCCTAATAATCATGAAATAAATATGGGATCATCATAATAATCAGGAGATTTTGAATAAGATAATGGAATAGAATTATAAACTGTAAAAAATTAAGACATCACATTTTAGTCATAAAATATAACGCACAGTTGTGAGTATAACCAGCATCATGTTCATGAATATCAAATTTGAATAAAAGTAACATCACTATATTGAAGAAATATTGCATAATTTTTATAAATATTTCACATTATCTCCTGAGATATATCCCATTATACAATGCATTAGAGCACTATATAATTTTAGGCACACCCATCACATAATTACATTAACATAATCATGCATGCCACATGGAACATATGACAATCATCGAAATTAAATAACCCATATAAATGATTGGGTTTCATTTGATAAAGCATGCATAAATTAGAAATCAATGGTTTTATACAATTGGAATAGAATACAGGAATAGTACAGAACAATCATGATTGAGGAAGATATAATCTCTAGAGAAGTAAAAATTTTCCTTATATAAAGAATTTTTTTTTATTAATTTAGATTTTCATAAATCCAAATTATAATCATGTACACACCATAAAAAATTAATTTACAATAAAACCATATTTTGTGGATATTATATGAACATTCATACAGAAATTTCACATGAAAACGTAATAACCCAAGGAATGGAAATTGTGTTCGAGAATCCCATTACCTTTCATCTAAATAATTTCTTCACATTGAAATCCTATATAATAAAATAATATTCATTAATTAATAAATTTTAAACCAATTAAACATTAATATTATTAATAATAATTATATTATGATTTTTTAGGGACATTTTTACAAGTTATGGTGTTCAATTTCATCATTCAAGTGTGTTTGTTTTCATGGTTTTGATTTTTGGTTCACTTGTATGTATGTATAATTTAAAATGGGAGTTACTATAAAAAATTGAAATAAAATGTTATTAATGAAAAAAATTAAGTTTAATAGGTCTTATATAATTTTTTTTCATATATGAGGATTATTAATTAGATAACATGTTAATGAAAATCGTTTGGACTAATTTTGGTGGGTTTTGATCACAATGAAGATGTTTTTCATAAATATATAATATTTTGTATATATGATAGATCCAGAACGTAAAAAATGGAAAAAAATGTATTTTCAAATATTTTTCAACCATTATAAGGGTTTAGTGACAATCCTTGATAGTAGTGAATGAAAATTAAAACATTTTTTCCTCGATGGTGATAAATCAACAGTTTACTAAAAACAATTTTATATTTAGAATTAAATGTAAAGGAGAATAGATTTTATGATGGATTGTTCCACTAAATTATAATGTTAAAATATATATATTATATTGGAGTTATTATTCAACATAATGAAGAGAGTTTATGTGATAATATGAAAAGAAAAAGAGCATGAAATTAATTTAAAAAACGGTAGAGGAGTTTACACGTTGAACTTCTTCTCCTTGAGAACCACCATATAGAAATTATATTCTATATTTATTGAAGAAAAAATGATCCTGGATGTGGGGGTGGGCCTTTCTAATATTATTTTTCGTAAATTGTATATCCATAATTGCTTGGAAGGTATGAGTAGAAGAGGTGGTATTTATAAGGGAGTGGAGGGGTGTTTTTTTATAATTCTACCCATTAATTTATTATTTTTGCTCATGACCCTGAATAATTGTGAAATTATCCCAAAATATTTTAAATTAGTAATGGGGAGTTCTAGATTATGGTAGTACATTAGCAATACATCATCTATGACTCGATAATTCTAGTATTTGTTAAATACCATGAATTAACATATTTTATTATGCACAAAAAATTCAACTATTTCAGAATAATCAAAAAAATTCTCCCCAACAATTTTATGAAAAATACAATTTAAAAATGATATCCATTTTCATAAAATAGTTTTCATTAATTTTTTTATTTGATTGATAAATTTAATTTTTAATTAAAATTTTCATTCATTTGAAAAATATAAATTTTAATATTGTAATTGATTTAATTACACTCTGAAAATGACTAATTTCTCAAAGAATAATCTGATAATCATAATAGAAAAAAAAATTAATTTATAAATATTTTTTATTAATGTAAATTTTTTTAAACCATTATATTATTTAAACAATATTAAATAATCATTTAACTTTTTTAAAAATTCAAACACAAAATTTTTCATTACTAAAATATTTATTTATTTATATTTTGATAGAATTATCTCATATTTTATATTATAAGATAGATTAATTTTATTTATACATTAAATAGTGAGGCAGTTGTATATTTATATAAAATACTATTCCTAGTGCCTATATTACTATTCCAAGGGTTCAGCTACTGTTTCCTAGGTATTGGTGACTTACCATATTGAAATTCCACTTTTTCGATTCTTTGTTCATTTATAATGTTTTTATTTTGTTCTATAAGTGATTTTATGTGAATTATACGGTCTGGAATATTTATTTGAAGTGGGATTCCATTTATAAAATTTTGGGTCGTTGCACTCATTGTGAAAATTAATGAACACATTCATAATAACATATAAGTAATCATTAATTTATTAAATTTAGGAATAATAAATATAAATCTACGATAAATTAGGAGTTTAAAGAAATTATTTGGGGGATGTTGGGAAATTTACCCCAAATAATTTTTAAGGAAATGATCCCAACCTATATTGAATCCAAATGAAATATTTTAATCAAGAATATTAAATATTAATATATTCTTGTATGACATACATTACATCGAAATTTTATCATTTTAAAAGTTCTTATTGATAAACGTAGTAAATTTATTTTTTTAGGTTTTAATTTTTTAAAATTTTATTTTAGTTATTAGGAAATTTTTTATAAAATTTTAAACACATTCTTAAAATGTGGGGTCAATATCGGTATATACAATGATAATTTATATTCCTTGCATCACACCACCCCTATTATTTTTTCCAATATATCAACAATTGGAATCATAGAAATGGATATATGTGTTAGGTTTATCAGTTAAATATTTATTTGAAGTATAACATGAATTCCGAAGTGGATCTTTTGATTTATGGTATCATTTATCTAGTATAGAATTACTATATTATAACTCACATATGATATCATGGTGTAGATTTTTTCTATACTCCATTAATAAGGATATCTATGAGTTCTATTTTTCAACTCTCTTTGACTGAATTGTATATGATGACTCTTAGTATTGTTATGAAATATCGTAATGCATTATTTAGAGCTTTGATGAATCATACTGTCCTAAAACTGATGAAATATGATATTATTGGTTCCATTTAGAATAAATGCCCATTTTCTATATGGTTTATATTAACATTATAGGAATGTTGATTAATGTGAAATATAATAATTTTGGTGATATGAACATGTATCTGAGAAATTAATATCGTATATTCAACCAAATCAATGATGTTGTTAGAGTTTTTATAGGAATTAGAAATGAAAATAATGATACTAAATTTATGTTAAATATATTATTGTAGCTTCTTACTATATAAAATCCTTACGCATCTAGTCATGATGTAAGGTACTAGGAAAATTTATCCCTATATGAAATACAATGAAAAAATATAGTATATGAAATGTAAGTTATTCCAGAACATAAAATAAACCACAATACTATGGATATGGCAATAGAATCCATCGATGAGATCCATATCACTAAAACTAGATTCTGTTTATTAATTACATTAATTATGTTGTAAAGGGTTGGAATTCCATTATTTTTAATACCATGAAAAAATTTACTTTGGTAATTAATAAATAATCTATGATGAAATATAGAGATCCCTTTAAGAAATTTTAATTTGGGAGGATAAAAAATAATGAATTTCCAATATGGTTCAGGACAAGGATAAAATGTTTTAATAAAATTAGAAATACAAAAAACTCTCAATAAATTGTTAAATAATTAATGGGATGTTATATACATATATCAATATAATGAAACAATTTTCAAGAATAAAGGAAATATAATATTTTGAGATTTTGGTGACAAAACGAAGACAACGAATTGTAAAAAATTTATTCCCCAAAACAAACAAAAAGAATTATTTATAAATTTCAAATAAACAATTTTTTAATATCCCCAACATGGATAATAAATAATATTTAACTAAATAGTGTGGAATTATATAAATATGAGTTTTATGATAATAAAATATTTGTTTTGGGCCAAATAGGGAAAAAAATATCATGCTATGAATAGGAAATAATATATTTGAATGGAGAAGCTCTAAAAAGTCATCTGATGAGTATTGGATCATTTACTTCAAAAAATATAATAAATTACTTTTATGGAAAAATGTTTTATTATTATAATTTTTTTCAAAATAAAATTATGTATAGAGAAAATTATGCTGCAATTAAATATAAAATGCTTATTAAAAATGAAATAATTCCACCTAAAAATGTTCAGTGTAGAAAATGTATACTCTATGGTAGAATAAGTGTATGAGTTTCATTTAAACATGAATACAAAGGATAATTTATAGTGTGTGTCATATTCCTCTACATTAATGGGTATCTTCTATAATTAAATGAATAATATTGTGAAGGATCACTAGGAAATTATTATTTTAAAAAATACAAGGAAAAACCCAAAATTATAAATAGTGGTTCGTCATTATATATAACCATTAATGTAAATATTCTGAAAACATAAAGGTAAGAGTTTATGAGATCATCTTTTGGTTGTAATGGAAATTTGATGATTAAAAATAGTAGAAATTTAATATTATCAGATGATGAGATTAAGGAAACAGAAATCCATGATATTGATGAATTATATCATAATTTCATGACTACTAGTGACCATAATAAAAAAATAAATTTTGGAAAATTTAATGAAAAGTGATGTGTTATGAAATAAAATGTTGAGGCTCATTAATGAAAGGATAGTGGAATTTTGTAATATGTATTATTTTTATGTGAACGATAACTATTTTCTCTTAAAAGTCTTAGAGAAGACTATCATAGGGCCTCAATTGATTCTCTACATTCTTAATAAATTATATATTACATGTACATGATATGGGTTATAATATATATTCCATATCTAAAGTGATACATTTAAAATAACTATGATGATCTTATGTGGGGATATATATTATAGAATATATATTATAAAAAGAAGAAGACGACATATATTCTCCTCAACATGGTGCATGTCAATCTCTATGGCCGAATTAATATATTAAAACCATATAAGAGAATGATTTTCATTCATTCATTTTATAATTATTTTATAATGTCCTAAATTAAGATAATGTATATTAATATTAAATTAATTGACCTCAATAAGAGGTATATGTGAATGTTCAAGAATTAAACTAGATTCAGAATCAACATGTGGTGATCTTATAATAAAAATCTGTATATATCCATTGGTATTGAAAATTACATTGAAAACATGGCATAATATAATATGTATAATCATTTATAACTCGAAAACATATTATAGTAATATCATAATGAAATACGAATGGGAACAATATTGAAAAAAACTAAACTAATCAAATTGGGTTTCTCACACCAATACAAAATGGATGAAATGTAGGTTATGGGGTAAATCGAAAATCAATCTTTTCACAGACCATTGGAATATACAACTCTGTTTGAAATTTATCATGCATGGTGGCCCCAACTAATAAACTTTTGTGAGTTTTTATGTTGATTCCAAATATAGATCAAATGAAGACAAAAGGAACTGTTTGTAGATGTTATTGTTAGAATAGTTTTTTATTCTACTCAACAAATCATAAGGCCTAAAAATTATTCCAAATGGATGAATAATTTTTTTATTATCCTAATGTTAAATAAATTAAATAATAAATTCAAAATCATTATCAATATTTGAATAATGATGAATTAAATTATGAAGAGAATGATGTTGAAACCACTTGTGTGATTGTTTAATGATCCTAATAAGATGAAGAATTTTTAACAGAATCAGTGGACTTGATGGTTAGAAATGATGCACAACATAATGCTAAATATAGAAATAAGTGAGTAGAATTAGATCTATATAACATTATTATATTTTGATATAATTTAACAAAATCAATATTATTCATGAAATTTTAGCATACTCTTACACTTCGAATGTTCGAACAAACATCATTTGAAGATGATATATTGTATGAATCGTGAAGAATATCCATGAATGATTATGTTCTTAATATTAACCCATAATAATGTTTCTAATATTTATAGATGTATGAAAATGATAATATGATCTGAATGATTTATATATTTATAAATAAATTAGATATCAATGGAAATTTTATTAGAAATAAATAAGGTCCATAATATAGATTCTATGCAATGGTTAATGTGGTTGAAACTGAAAAAATATTATTCCTAGTTTCTCTAGATGAGTCATTTCATTATTTTTGGTGATTTATATTTGAATATAAATTATGATCATTAAAAAGGATAATAAAATTCCATTATTTAATAATGTTCATGAAGAAGTTATATATTGAACAGTTGGTGGTATTCCATATTTAAAGGGATGAAACTAAAGTCTGAACAATAATGAATGCATTATATAATATAATGCTTGAACCATGGGCATAGTACAGATTCACAGACTTACATTTAATGATGTTGGAATACAAAAGTGGTTGTTTTTATCACAGTATATATTATAAATCATACAATGAAAAAAAATTCACACTACTAATATATATATATATATATTACATCATCTTTGGATGAAATAGATTGAAATTTGAAGAGTAATTTTCATAGTTGAATATTTTAGAAATCAAAATATCAATAATTAAGGGAAACGTTTCTAGGGATAAAACTAATTTATAGGGAAAAGATATGATTATCTTGAGGTTGATTTTTGTGGTTTCACTATTGAATATGTCTGATATGAATGATCGCATACCAGAGTTAACTCTAACCGTGTTTGGGAATGATCCAAGAATGTGAAATGTTGTGAACTCTGTAGAAAACAATTATTATAGTATAGTAATTGGATTTCTATTTTATTTTATATCACACTGGTTAGATATTTGTTTTTCACTATATTTGGAAACAAATTTACAATGTAATCAAATGGAAAAACATATCCTAATAGTTAAATGAACGATCAGTCAAATTTGAGGGACTATTAATATTTTCAATCTATATAATGTAGGAATGCATCTCACGTTATCTTCAATCTCCAATATTGTCTATGGTACATTATTGGTGGAGAATATATACACATGATGTGGAGAATTCATTATTATGAGAAAATTGATTAGCATGTATACTATGAAGAAGAAAATGAGTAAACTATAAAATTCATATTTAGAATATATCATAAGGACCAATGCATACACCCGACCAATGTATATTTATAAAATATTTGAAGATGTCTTTAGATATTTGAAGTATCGAATGGTGATAAATTATTATCATTAAAGAGTTTTTGAACATGTTAATAGTCTCATAAATCACAATAATACCAAAATATCATCATGTAGTATCTCATTAAGTGTAAAAATAAGAATTAAGGAGTAATGATAATGTATTATTTCCAGAAAATTGAGAAAATGTAATGAATTAGGATTAAAGAGTATACGATGAGCATATATTACGTATCCTTAGTTAAACCTCAGTGTCCAACCACCTCCCTCATCTTGAGGAGATTAAGAATTCTCCCCATCACCATGAATTTAAATATTTAAATCCATTTATGATGAGGTATAGGATTAAGATGGATATATGATCCATTAGGATTTTTGAGCAATTAGATGATCATATAGTGTAATGAACCATAAATCCCATGTAAATTGTTTTTAAATACATGGGAATTTTACGAGTATGCAGTTTCTAACGGCGCCTGATTCAGAGGCCCGGTGTGCCCGAAATCAATTTCTGACGTTTTGTTTGGGTACGTTTAGTAAACGTACGAGCAAGATTTTATATCCTTTGAACCAGTGCTCGGAATTGAAATCTGAGGACACAATTGAACTCACAGCCCTGGTATTCTCTTAAGGAGACCTTTACCGCATCTGCGTTTAATTGAGTATGGAATTTAATTTTTTGGGTTTCTAAATAAATTAAATAAAAATATGTGTAGCATATTTTTATTTGAGTGGGTGTATAATCCTTCAAGGGAAGGTTGGAGGTGGGGCCCACCCGCACATAACCTCCCATTAGAGGATATTATGTACTGGGTCCCACTCGAGCTTCATAACCCCCTTAACCCCCCATTAACCATTGGACCTCCCAATTTATAGCAGAGCCTCTTCAACTTCTTTCATAAGTGTGCCATGCCAAAAATTAATTAATGGCATAATTAATTAATTTGAAGTGATTTCAATTCCTTTGAAATCATTATGCCAACATTAAAATAAGAGATCATATTCTTTTATTTTGGTTTGTCATAATCCTTGGTTGAGCTTTGGAGAATCTATGGGATAATTTCACCCTTCCAACGAAGAATGCCCCACATCTCCAAAGAACGTTGAGCGTCAACTTCTTCCTTATTCAACCGGGGAAAGTAAGGGAAGCATCGCTACACACAAAGTACACTGATGACGTCATCTCGACTCGCTTTCACTGAGGTCTACCTCCTCCAAAATAGACGGAGCGACGTCCATCTCCCCTGATGTCCGTCATCCGTGACACCGTCATTGATCACGGAAATTGAGGTAGGGGTTTGTTGTGATTAAATTAAATCCTTGTTCCTCTTCGTTTATTATTGTTCGATGTTGTCCATTTGTTATAACCTAACGCGGAGGCCTTGGGCCAAAAAAACATGTCCCAACATCCCTCCGTTGGTTCTTGTTTTATTGTCAATAGAGGCGGACTGCGGGAGAAGCTTGCGGTGCAAGGGCCGTCGGACCGCCGGAAGGGTGCGGTGCTGTAACACCATGCTGGTGAATAACCATATCCAGGAGGGCCATGACAGATGGAAGAGGCACGTCGCCATCATGTCGCGCCATGCCAAAGGAGTGGAAACTCATCCATGGTGGGTCATGGTGAATGGGTGCATCGTCGTCATACCGCACCGGAGAGCCGCCGTGCCCAAAGGCCATTCCGGTAGAAGGAGGGCGGCCGGCTGAGCCGGCCGCGTGCGGTGCTCCACAAGGCAGGACCCGATGTGTCCCAAATTTTCTTTGGATGCCGGGGGGTCTGACACCCCCCCAAGGTCATGCTCGTGGGGCCACGCGGCCAGCTGGCTAGGCCAAACGGCCTGCCACTCGGCCTCGTAGCCAGCCAGGCCCCGTGCCCCCCCCCCAGCTGTGTCTAGCCGGCCAGGCCACACGGCTAGCCGTTCCGGGCCCCACATCCAGGCGGGCCAAACCACACTCTCTGCCGGGGTGGGCCACATGGCCAGCCAGGCCAGGCGACACGGCCAGCAGGCCGGACCGCCATCGGGCCGGGCTACTCCATCAGACTGGGTCGGACCCACGGACTGGGTCTGACCCCTGTCCAGACCCATTTAACCCGAAATCACCTTTTCATCTGTATTTTGGGATACATGTGTCCAAACAAATAACATTCTATAGAAGTGGAAGGCTTAGATCAGGACAAATCTTTTTTCATAACCCGCTTGAAGTTTGGACACAGTTGGGGTACAGTCGGGTTGGTTTGAACCTAAAAACCAATCGGGCCCCTGGAACGGAAATTCCAATAACATGCAGACCGGGAATCCGATTGACGTGCCTATGACATTTTGGGTTCCTTATGATGAGACAGAATTATAGGATACATCAACTCGAGACTTCGTTTTATTTGATGTATCAACACATGGCTCCTGAAGCGGACCCTCCCAGAATCGAGCGTCCTGTGTACGGGACCCTTATGGCTGGCTATGACTGAGATGCCATGATCTTCCATGGGTTTGAAAGTGACGATATTGTACCAATATCTTCCATGGGTTCATAGGTGATGACTTCTGTACCGGGATCCTCTATGGGTTTGACAGTGGTGTCTTCTGTTCTGGGATCATCCGTGGGTTCGAAAGTGATGACTTCTGTACCACGATCCTCTGTGGGTTCGACAGCGCTGATATTGTTCCAGGATCTTACATGGGTTCAACAAAGGAGATGATTAATAGGCTACACATAATCATCTATATCCCTCTTAATGAATTTATTACTTGTGTGAGCTGAGTCTTTTCGTTCAATCATTATCATCGATGTTATTTTCTTTACATCCTTTGTGTACATGGATGTGCTTGGGCTCGAGAGTTGGAGTCGGGCTATGACTGGTAACTTAGGTATATGTCCGGGCATATACTTAAGTAGGGTTGGTTGATACTTTGTGATTGTATCTTTCTTCTTTTGTTTATCCTTAGTGGATTCTGGGTGACCTTCTAGGTTCTCAGGGTCCCCTGCTGAGTATTGTTATACTCACCCCTACACGGGCTTTTCCCGCACCTTGTTGTGTTCTGTGCAGTCGATGGTCAGCAGTGACCGAGGCTGAGGGTGATGGATGAGAGGATGCTTAGATCTGGACTATATGGGATGTACCTCAGGGACTATTTGTTTGATATCTATATCTACCCTTCAATTAGGATTCCTTGGTGGATGATCCAAGAGATTTTTCACCTTTTTACTTGTACTTGTTGTTTAGTTGGTTTTGTATAATGGCCCACTTACTTTCAGCACAATTTTCCATTATATATTAGTAACTTTTTCTTCTACTTCTTGCATTCAGTCTGTGTGTGTTTCAGATTTATAGGCAATGCCTTCCCTTTATATCGGGGATTCTCCATTGGTTCTAGTCGCCAGCCCCTGGCCTATGCAAGGCTGGCATAGTGTAGTCACGACACAGGCCCTGAGGATTGGTCATGTCAAATTGGTATTAGAGGAGTCGGTTCTATAGCAGAACATGACTCTGATAATTTTAACGTTAATAGTGTTAGGTGTATGGTGTGTGGTTTTCAGTTTTGGGAAACCGATGTTAGTGCGGCGCCCGACATATCCATACACTAGGACTCTAACTTCTGATTTCTGACTCAGTGCACGAAAACACTGATTGCGTGTGTGTTGCCTTTCGAAAATTTTTCTTCGTGATTACTTTGTGTTAGCTCACCAGGTATATTGATTGATCGTGGTGCACCTACTTCATTTCAGGACGGACCCATGAAGGGAGCCAGCTAGGGTTCCGAGTTTCATACGAGATGGTATCCTACCGAGCGATGAGGCCTCGGTGTGGGGCACCATCACAGTAGAGATACCAGCAGTGCCACTACCCGCTGGGCCACAAATAATACCAGCTCCAGTAGTTGAGAGTGCATGTCATCTAAGTGTGTTACACGTGTTCCAGCGCCAGAGGCCGCCCAGGTTCTGGGGAGAGACGGACCCACATGCAGTTGAGGATTGGGAGGAGGCTGTTGGGAGAGTATTCTGATTGGTAGGGACACCAGCTGACTTCATGGTGATCCTTTTCATGAGTCACCTGCATGCAAGAGAAGGTAGATAGTGGAGCCTGATGCTCCAGTTCCATGAAGAGGCATCATTACTCTGTGCAGACTTCGAGAGCCTCTTTCAGTAAGAGTTTGTTCTAGCCACACTTTGTGTGGTGTGGATTCAGAAGTTACGTCATCTGCAGTAGGGTAGCATGATAGTAGCTCTCTACTCAGCGAGGTTCACCGACCTCTCACGCTACTCCACGGATATGATTAGGGGCCCATTTTTCAGGGCCCCTACCTTTGAGCAGGGACTCATACATGAGATCAGGGCTTCAATGATCTCTATCAACGTTCCAACGCAGGCGTGGGTTCTAGAGAGAGCCCTTCTTGTGGAAAGTTTTCTTGGTGAGCAGACACCAGCTGCGAGACTCACCATAGGGTGACACGTAGCGGAGTCTTCTACACCCGGCCATAGACAGATGTCGCAGAGGTCCAAGAAGACCAGGACGTCATGTGGGTGACCCCAGGATACAGGTTCAGTTGAGTGGGGCACACGAGATAGATCCAGTCATACGAGGAGTAGGTAGTGCTATACATGTGGTGAGCATGGTCACATGGCTCGGTACTGCCTGACAGGCCATGCAGATGAGCAAGAGATAGTAGAGGGACCTCCCAGGAAGAGCCATAGGTTTGACCGTGGTGGATCTCTACGAGCAAGACGGCGTGGAAGAGGAGCTGGCCGAGCAAAAGGTGGTGGATGAAGTTTCGAGGCCCTACCACCACAACCACCAGGAGGTCTACCCCGACTATAGGGAGATGGCGGCGAAGGCGGGTTCAACTCCAGGCAGCTGAGGCCTACGACCATAGTGCACCTGAAATGATTTGAGTCACTCTCTGTCTCTACTCCACACTTGCTGCAATACTTATAGACACAGGTGCGAGTCATTGTTTTATTACCACTACCCTCGTTCGGAACATGGAGATTCCGATGGAGCCGTTGGCTCGATCCTCACGACTAAGGACTCCTATGGTAGTAGACTCGGCGATTACGCACTGGTGCCGGTAGTGTGAGCATACTCAAAGAAGTGAGAGCTTAGGCTAGGATCTCCTAATAGAGGCGTTGAGGCCTTACGACTTCATCTTGGATATGGACTTGTTATCTACAATTTGTACTTGAATTGAATATATTAGGAGGAAAGTACGTTGTATCCACAAAGATGGGACGAGGATTACCTTCACCGGTGAGAAGGGAGCCTTTGCAGCACATGATGGACTTACCAAGAGGAGGGTGCAGCTGATCACACATCAGTTGGCTAGCCTCATTCTTGGAGCAGTTGATGTGTGATGTATGAGTTTTCCTGTTGTGGTGGATCAGTACACGGCTGTTTTCCCGGATGATGTTCCAGGACTACCTCCTCGCAGGGAGGTGGACTTCTACATTGACATATACCACGAGACGACACAAATATCTACTCCAACATATCAGATGGATCCCACCGAGCATCGTGAGTTGTGGGTACATTTGGAGGACTTGGAGGGGAAGTGATTTATCCGACCCAGTGTTTCACCCAGGGCATCCCCGATTTTGTTCGCCAAGAAGGCGGATGGGAGCATGCTTCTGTGTGTTGATTATCGGCACCTGAACAAGGTGACCATGAAGAACAAGTACCAACTCCTGAGGATATACGACCTATTTGACCATCTCAAGAGAGCACGATGGTTCTCGAAGATAGACCATAGGTCAGGCTATCACCAGCTCAGAGTTCGAGATGAGGATGTGCAAAAGATGGCCTTCAGGTGTCGGTATGGCCACTACAAGTTCTTGGTTATTCCCTACGGTGTAACCAACACTCTAACAGTGTTCATGAGTCTCATGAATAGGATCATCCAGCCTTACCTAGATCTCCTTATCGTAGTTTACATCAAAGACATGCTGATCTACTAGACTACGGAGGAGGAGCACGCCTACCATTTCTGGGTAGTACTGGACACACTCCGAGAGAAACAAATTTGTGGTAAGCTCTCAAAGTGCCAGTTTTGGATTAGAGAGGTAGACTATCTAGAAAATGTCATCTCAAAGGCTGGAGTTGCAGTGGATCCAGCGAAGATCGAGGCAGTACATTCTTGGGAGCCACCAAGGAGTGTGACGGTGGAACGGAGTTTCCTGGGACTGGTAGGGTACTATCATAGATTTTTACAAGAATTCTCTAGAGTTCCATCACTACTTTCATCCTTGATGAAAAAGGGTAAACCCTTCGTGTTGTCAGAGAGATTCCAACATATCTTCTAGGAGCTGAGGCAGAGTTTTACTAGTGCACCCATATTGTGGCTACCAGAGGAGGGAGTTGGGTAGGTAGTTTACTACGATGCATGAGGGACCAGACTTGGGTGTGTCCTGAGGCAGGAGTAAGAACTGGTCGCGTATGGTACTATGAAGTTGATATAGAATGATTAGAACTAAACTACCCCTGACCTGGAGTCAGCATCAATGGTTTTTTCCTTGAAGATGTCGCAGCACTATCTTATGGGAGAACGTTTTACTGTCTACTCTGACCACTAGAGTCTCATGTCCATCTTCTCGTAGAAGGACATGAACCTAAGACTGTGGAATTTGGCTTGAGTTTTTCCAAGACTATGATATTGAGATATTCTATACTCCTAGGAAGGGGAACGTTATAGCAGATGCTCTTGGTAGGAGATCATTCAATCTGCTGTTAGGAGAGGTGATAGAGCAGCTGGCCGCGTTGTATATATCCTTTTTGGATAGAGATGGAGCAGCCTTTCTATAGACTCTCATAGTCACTCTTCCACTTCATCAGAGAGTCGGGGAGGCACAATGTGGGGATGTTGACTATGATACGCGACGTGATCTTGTATCCACAGGGCAGGAACTAGATGAATTTTTTGATGGTGGGGAGGACGTCATTCTCTACAGAGGACGTACCATGGTACCAGTTTCACTTTAGGAGGAAGTTTTAAGGGAAGTCCACACATCTCCTATATCAGTACAACCAAGAGTGGCGAAGATGTATCAGGTCCTCTAATGAGAACACTAGTGGCCAGGTATAAAGAAGGCAGTAGTAGAGTTTGTCTCTTGATGTCTCACTTGTCAGCATGTGAAGGCGGAGCACCAGGTTCCAGCTGTCTTGGTTCAGACCTTAGAGGTTACAAAATCTATGTGGTATGGGATATACATTGATTTAGTGATGGGACTTCCAAGTATATCCATAGGACATGGCTCTATCTAGGTAATTTTCAAACAACTCACCAAGTCATCCCACTTCCTACTGATCAAAGAGCATGGTTTAGTAGAGACCCTAGGACCCCTCTAAATATGGGATATTGTACGACTTCATGGTGTTCCATTGATGATCATCTCCGACCGAGATGCTCGTTTCACATCCCAGCTATGGAAGGGGTTGAAGGAGGATTTCGGGACACAACTTCGCTTGAGCACTACCTTCCATCCTTAGACAGATGGTCAGACTGAGAGGACCATTTAGAATCTCGAGGACATGTTTCGTCCATGCATCCTCAGCTTTGGTCGCAGTTGGAAGTATGACATAACCTTGGTAGACTTCACCTATAACAACAGCTACCACACCACCATCAGGATGGCACCTTAATAGGAACTATACAACCGACCTTGCAGATTGCCTCTCTTCTGGACTGACGTAGGAGATTCAGTACTTGTAAGACCACAGACAGTGTAGGCTACGACGGAGAAGGTGCAGATCATCCAAGAGTGGTTGAAGACTACACAGATTAGGCAGAAGTCCTTTGCTGATAGGAGATGAAGACCATTGCGGATCGAGGATGGTGACCATGTCTTTCTATGGGTCTCACCTCAAAGAGGTATATAGAGATTTGGCTGAGGCTGCAAGTTATATCTGGGATTCATCGGAACTCTTCAGGTCCTCAGCAGTGTTGGCGAGATGGGTTACCGCCAGGCTCTTCCACCTCAGTTTCACCGGGTACACAACGTCTTCCACGTGTCTCAACTGAGGAGATATGTGCATGACCCATCCCACATCATTGACCATGGGGAGCTAGACATAGATGACGGGGCGATGTTCATGGAGGTTCCAGTGGAGATTGAGGATCGATAGGAGCGGGTCCTGTGTGGATGGTTGATTCCTCTAGTGCTCATTCTCTGGCAGCATGGGAACTTCTAGGATAGCACATGGGAGTCGGAGGCCCAGATGCATGCCCTGTACCCTCATTTATTTATTTTGTGTGAGTCATAGATTATAGGTATGTAAATCTTAGAGGTGGGGAGAATGTAAAGACCCGTAATGTCCAAGGAAATTTTTTATAAATACATGGGAATTTTAGGAGTCCTTAGTTTTTGATGGCGCTTAATTCCAAGGCCCGGTGTGCACAGAATCAATTTTTCTAAAGTTTTGTTTAGGTACGTTCAGTAAATGTATGACCGGGATTTTATATATTTTATACCGGTTCTCAGAATTTAAATCTGAGGACGCTGTTGAACTCGTAGGGCCGATATTCTATTAAGGAGACTTTTTCCGAAGTTGTGTTTTATCGAGTTTGGATGTTAATTTTTGTGGTTTCTAAATATATTAAATAAAAATATGTGTACCATATTTTTAATTGAGTGGTTGATTAATCCTCCAATGGGATGTTGTAGGTGGGGCCCACCCATGCATAACCTCTCATGAGAGGAAATTATGTAGTGGGGCCCACATGAGCTTCATAACCCCCTTAACCCCCGTTTAACCCTTGGAACTCCCAATTTATTACAGAGCCTCTTCAGCTTCCTTCAAAAGTGTGCCAAACCACAAATTAATTACTGGCATAATTAATTAATTTGAAGTGATTTGAATTCTTTTGAATTCATTATGCCTACATTAAGATAAGGGATCATATTATTTTATTTTGGGTGGGAATAATCCTTGGAGGATCTTTGGGGAAACATTGGGATAATTTCATCCTTCCAACGAAGAACACACCTCATCTCCGAATAACGTCGAGCATCAACTTCTTCCTTCTTCAACCGGGCCAAGGAATGGAAGTACTGCTGCCAATGAAGTACACCGACGACATCATCTCGACTCGTATTCACCAAGCTCTACCTCCTATGACATAGACAGAACGACGTCCGTCTCCCGTGACGTCTATCTTCAGCAACACCATCGTTGATCACTGAAATCAAGGTAGGGGTTTGCTATGATTAAATTAATTCCCCGTCCCTCATCATTTATTATGGTTCGATGGTGGACATTTTTTTCACCTAATGTGAATGGAACGGGGGCCGAACAAACACGGCCTGACATCCCTCTATTGGTTCTCGTTCTATTGACGATGGAGGTGAACCACAGGAGAAGCCGGCGGCGCTAGGGCCGCCAGAACACTGGAAGGGTGCGGAATTTTCGTGCCATGCAAAGAATATCTGCACTCAGGTAGGCCATGGTGGAGTCGGAAGCGCGTGGTGCCATCGCACAACGCCGGTGAAGAACCGCGGCCAGGTGGGTAGCTGCAGATGGAAGAGGGGCAGCGCCGTCGAGCCGAGCTGCGCCGAAGGTGAGGAAATGTGGCCAGGGCAGGCCGCAACAAAGAGGTGTGGTGCCGTCGTGCCATACCGGAGAGGGTCTGCAGCCAAAGGCTGAGGCGGTCGAAGGAGGGTGGTTGGATGAGCTGGTCATCAGTGGAACACCATAAGGTGGGACCCGAAGGGTCCAGCGGTTTCTTCCGAATCCTGGGGGCATGACACCACTCCCCCCCCCAAGGCTCACCGGGCCACGCGGCCCACTGGGAAATGTGGCCAGCCTGCCGCGGTCCGCCGGCTAGGCCCAATGACCATCTAGGTCGGGCCGCACGGCCAGCCAGGCTGGGCCCCACGACCATCCGAACCGGTCCATAGAGCCAGTCCGGCCAGGCCACACAACCAGTGGGCCAGACCGCCATCGGGCTAGGCTACTCCATCGGACTGGGTCAGACCCGCGGACATGGTCGAACCTCTGTCTGGACCCGTTTAACCGAAAATAACCTTTTCATCTGTATTTTGGGATATGGGTGTTCGAACGACTAACTGTCTACAACTACAGAAGTCTTAGAGCTGGACTGATCTTCTCGCATATACCGCTTGAGGTTCGGATGCAGCTGGTGTACGGTCTGGTTGTTTTGAACCTAATAACCAACTGGGCCCCTGGAAAGGAAATGCCAACGAATCACAGAACGGGTGTCCGATTGACGCACCATAGGTCGAATTGGGTTCCTTATGATGAGATAGAACTATGGGATACATCAACTCTATACTTCGTGGTCGTTGATGTATCGACACTTGGCTCGAGGAACAGACCCTCCCAAAATCAAGCGTGTTGTTTATGGGAACCTTATGGCGGGCTGCGAATGAGATTACAGGATCCTCTGTGGTTCGACAACGATAGTATTGTACCGGGATCCTTCATGGGTTCTAAAGTGATGATTTTTGTACTGGGATCCTCTGTGGGTTCGACAGCGGCGACTTATGTATCGGGATCCTTCATGGGATTGAAAACAATGTCTTCTATACTAGGATACTCCATGGGTTCGATAGCACTGATATTGTTCCAGGATTCTACGTTGGTTCGATAGAGGAGATGATTTAGAGGATACACCTAATCATATCTGTCCATCTTCATGAGTTTTTTACCTGTGGGAGTTGAGTCTTGACATTCAATAATTATCATCCAGATGATTGGCATTACTTCCTTTTAGGACTTGGTTGTGCTTGGGCACAAGAGTTGGAGCCGGACTGTGACTAGTAACATAGGTATATGTATGGGCTTATAACTATGTACGGTTGGTTGATACTTCGTGATTGTATCTTTCTTCTTTGGTTTTTCCTTACTGGATTCTGGGAGACCTTTGGGGGTCTCAGGTTCCCCTACTGAGTATTGTTATACTCACCCCTACACGGGCATCTCCCTCACCTTGTTACGTTATGTGCAGATGATGATCAGCAGTGATTGAGGCTGAGGGTGACGGGTGGAAGGCTGCTCGGAGATGGACAAGATAGGACATACCTCAGGGACGAGTTGTTCGAGATCTATACCTACCCTTCAGGTACGATTCCCCAGTTGATGATCCAAGCTATTTTTCTCATTTTTACTTATACTTGTTGTTCAGTTGGGCTCGTATACTCGACCACTTACTTTCATCACACCTTTCTTTTATATATTAGTAATTGTTGCTTCTACTGCTTGCATTCAGTCTGTGTGTGTTACAGTTTTATAGGCTATTCCATCCCTTTTAATTGGGGATTAATCTTTGGTGCTAGATTCCTGCCCAAGGCCTATGGAAGGTGAGCTTGTAGTAGTCACGGAACATGCCCTGAGGACGGGTCATGACATATAGTTCTTTCTCATTGGTTTTATAACCGATGTGTGAAAATGTTTTTTGATATAAAATAGATGATGTAATAGTGAGTCAAATTTAAATAATTTTGTTTCAATGATAAAATTATATAGCCACCTAGATATGATTATCTCATCATTAGGGACTATATAGTTGAATGTTAGTGGCATATATGACCATTAGGGATGAGGTCATTAATGAGTTTTAATGTACGGTATGTTCTAAAATGTTTAATGAAATTCAGATTACTGCACTCTAATTACATATTTTTTCATCATTAAGAATTCAAAATGTAGACTTACAATAATGGATGCATTATTTCAATATTATATGGAATAATTAATATGATTTAATGAATTTTAATTTATATTTATATTTTAAACCACCCAAATGGATGAGAATTTTAGATCCAAGTTGATCAGAATTTTAGATCATAGGGGAAACAAGTTGGAGGAAGATATTTTGTTCTATTTATTTTTAATCCACTTCTAGGATGATCATGTTTTTTTAGTATATAGATGATCCTTTAATTGAAATGGATGCCCAGATGATGAATATAAGGTGATTAAAAAACAGTAATGTTAGGTGGTTAATTTTTTGTTATCATACATTTAGAGGCATATTTATGTTTAATTTTTTTATGAAACAAAATGATTTATAAAAACTATTATTTCCCCACATAGCATATATATGGAAAGGAGAAGGTGATTTATGTGAATGAAAATTGAATGTGGAAGCCAATATTCATAGATGGTGTGTGGGATACTGATTGTATAAGAGAATCTTGAAGGATGTGTTATAAAGGGTATTCATAAATCCAAATAGATATTTAGGATGAATATGTTTTTTATATCATGTATGATGTTCATGATTCTGAATGATTCACCTAGATGTTCTAGGTCAATTTCATCATTTAGGTGGTTCTTTTTTGTGGATTATAATGGGGGTATATGAATTGGAATTTGTGATGTTTTAAATGGAAATATATTTAATTAAAATTAATATTTTTATAAATTTTAAATAAAGATATTTCAAAAAAATTAATTAATTATCACCAACATGTTTTATGAATATTTTTAAAATAATTGTGGAGAAATCTAGGAATGTCATGTAGAATGATTTGTTTACAATGTAAGCCTTCACATGAAGCATAAGAGATAATGGAGGGAGTTCTCAAAGAAAAATAACTTTGTAAATTTATGTAAGGATGTCTTATAATGAGTTTTTTGAATAATTTTTATCTAATATATTTCATACAAATGGTTCTACAAATACATATTGTGAGGTGAACTGCTTGAGGTAGTTCCAAAAAGACATGCATTTTCAGTAATTATGTGGAACACAATAATTTGTAGTTACTATAATATCACAAATCACGTTATGATGTACTATGATATAGTTTTAAATTGTCAAAGGTTATTTCACACAATTGGTATATGGTGAATAGTACTTTGTGATGTAATTACACGAAATATAGTTTTATGAAATAATTTATCGCATAATGTTTTCTGATAGATATTCTAGAGACCTAGAAATTTATTATAGAATTATTTCATATATATATATATCAAGATGAAAAATAATGAAATCAATATAAAGGAAATTAAAGTTATAATCTGGTCATTAAAATTAGGAATAGAACATCCTATAATGTGAGATATGGGGAGTTAATAAAGGTTATTTGGCGGTCTCATTTTTATTTCTTAATGTCCATTGTAAAGGAAATGATATAGAAATTTTTAGATTCTTGTGGAAAGTTTTTAAAACAAAAAAAAACTTATGATGACTATTAGATTATGGTATGATTGAAACATAATCATCTTTTTTCTCTTTGATATATCTCAAAGAGGGGAACCAAATAAAAAAATTATGTTGTGTTTTATATTATCCATTTATGATTGTTGTGAATGTAAATTGTAATGCAATAATATTATCATCTTCCAAATAATTTTTATAGAATGTTATTAATTAATATAATTAAAAATTTTACATCATCAATCATTCATCCTCTCTAAAACTGTTCAGAGTTGAATATGTGGTATTAGAACATAGGTTACATGTAGTGATTAATTCGGTTAATGATTAGGTTGGATATCACAATTAATAATAAATGTGATCAACTATATAATAATTCAAACTAATAGGTCTAGAAGAACATGGTGATATATGAGAAAAATTAACATATATTATAATTTTTAACAACTACATTACATTAGATACATGTTACTAATATGTTAGAGAAGCACATATCTTATGGAGATTAGATGTTGCCCGATACTGATTTCATGGATCAGAATACATTTTCTATTGATTTTATGAATTATATCTAAAAGATAGTGATGATTTAAAATGATTCCACATCCACATGGAATTAATGATCCAACAATTATGATCTTTTAATTGCAGAAATTAATGATGAGGTTCAAGTGTTTCATAATAAGATCAATGATCTTGGAAAGAATCCTAATACAAACAAAAAAAATCACTTTTATTAAATCAATGATTTTGTAAGATCTATTTGAGGAATTGGGGATGAAATAGATGATATTTTTATTTCTGAATAAATTATGATATAACATTCCAATAAATTTAAATAATAAATTACACTAAATAAATATTTTAATTTTATGTTTTGGATGTGGAGTTGTTTTTATCTAAATTCTATACTTTCTAAAAGGAAAAAATGTTGATTTTAGGGAAATCTACATTTATTCTTCATTCAATGCGACCTTCTTGGAATATTATTTTGAGGTGTCTGTGAAAATTTGATAATGATGAATGTGAAGGAGAAGTAGGAAAAAATCATCGGAGGATATTATTTCCTAGAAAATACTATGACAAACTATTCTCATTTAGAAGATTATATTTGATGATTACCTAAATGAAAATTGATGAAGGTTGAGAAGAAGACATTCTACTGAATGTTATAATTGAAATAAAATAAGATATTTATGATGCTATGATGGAAAACATTGATAAAGTATAATATAAAAATAGAAGATTAAAAAGATACTAAATGTGTTATAAATATCTATATACAAAATTAAGGATCAATAAAAGATCGTAATATTCAAAAAAGGCTAATATATTTATGAATTGTTTAAGGTTTCAAAAAAGTAATTTGATGAGTGCGAAGTTGACATTGTTCAACTAGAAAAATAATTAGATTATCATTTACATTGTATAGTGAAATCAAAGTATATTTTGAAATTAAATCTGAAGATTGAATTATCCTAAATAACATGGTATTAAATATACATATTTTATAAAATAATTCTACAATTGAATGGATATATTACATATCCACATCACATTTTGAATAATATTGATTAAACATTACCTATCAAAAATTATGTCTCTCACCACATTTAGAGAGGGGTTTCCATATATTCATTGCATAACCAAATTTAGTTATCTCTTATACATAGTGAAGAGAGTAAAACATTTTAAATTGTCTATTGAAGGAATAAAATAGTGAAACATTTTTTTTCTTTGATAATAATATGTAACATTTAGAAAAATGAAATTTAATAACGAATATATAATGATTTTATAGGTGAATGAATTTTTTTAATATAGAAATCATTAAGTCCATCTAATGCTTCAAAGGAATTGAGGAAAAAATTTATTTAACAATTTTTTTAAAGAAATTTATGGAAATGATCAAATGATATCTAAAAGTGTGAAATATGATTAATTATCAAAATAAGAGGATAAAGTTTAATACACTCAAGTGATCTATAAAATTCCCAAAATGAGGACGATTCAAAGGAAATATCCCTAAAAGATATGATTTCTAATATATATCATCATGTTTCTAAGAGGTTAAAAAAGAGTGTCATAGTAGATCAATATATCATTATAAGAAACATATATTCCCTTACATTACCATAAAGACTGGATAATACTATGTGTGATTTTGTATTGTCAATGGTATAACCTACATCATTTCAAGAGTCAATAAGAGATGAATCCTAGGTTGCAACTATGAATTATGAACATGATCATGTGAACAAATATTAGACATGGAAACTAGTAAAGATTTTAAACCACAAAATATGATCAAATAAATTTTGATAATTATAAGTAAACACTATGAACATGGACATTTTATCTCAAACATGTCTTGTAATGTTTATAAATACATTAAAAAAATTTAACGGTATGCATTGTAGAATCATTCTCCCATATGGGACTGACATGAATCAAGCATACTATCCATGGTGATAGAGATTCGTATAGGCTTTAATGTTTTTGATATGGATGTTTAAACAATATATTGGAATGGTTTTCCTAATGAAGAGTCTATATTGAATATCCAATGGGCTTCCAATTTTCTAATAGTGAAACAAATGTGTGTTTGTTAATGAAATACTCTTATATTATAATACCACCACCATGTGGTTGTACTGAAAAAAAAATACTCATATTTTAGGAAATTAAAAATCAAAACAGGTAGTTTTTATCACAATATAAATGTTAAATATTATAGGGAATAAAAATTAACATTTCCTATATATATAGATAACAACATATTGGTTTAATGAAAGAAGAAAAATATTGATATATATTTTTATATGGTGTTCCATTAAATAACAAAATATATTATTGAAAATAAAAAGAATATGTCTATAAGTATTTTAGTTAGAGAAAACATACCGTTATATAACCATTGAAATACGAGTGATAAATTCTTGGGATTTTTGACATTAAAAAATACAAAACAATTTCCAACACAATTTCTATTAGAATTTAATGTGTAAGTCATGTGTACGAGATTACTATATACCTCAAATTTCATATGAGTAGAATTTAAATCAAATATTTCATGAATATATAAATCTTATATATAATTTTCATGATTTTTTCGGAATACATTTTCTATTGAAACCCAATGGAATAACCTCGTCAATTAGTTAAATGAATCATGTGGTACATCTAATGTACGCACAATTTATTATTCATATTTGATGTTAGAATTGATCATGAGTTATTTACATTATATGATAAAAAATAATTTATAAATGTGGTATACCATATTCCATAAATAATTGTGTATTATTTATGTAACACCCCGAGCTTCCACGATATGCTTCTCATTCAATAATACAATGGCTTGCATTGTACGCAACATCGAGTTCTAAAACACAGCGACTAATAAAAGTAGCCGTTATGAATAGTAATAACCACTTTTTAAAATTATAGAAATTTTATATTTCAAAATGGACTTCATTTTTGGATTCGGAATATCTAAATTAGCCTATGTTGAATTTTTGGTATTTTTCTGAGAACTTCTAATTTTTTATGAATAGTGAAAAATACTTAAAACATCGTTTTTAATCAAAATAATTTATTGTGATAAATTATACTATTTAGTGGTTTTAAAGTATAATTAGAATATATTTTTACCATTTTATCCAATGGTGGTCATTAGAATTAATTTAACATTGAAATTGGACATAAACAATTGCCAATCTTTTGATATAAATTGTTTCTTAAAAACACGCTATTTGTTGTGACAGCGGGAATTAATTATAAAATTAATTAATGAAACTTATATGTTTGGAATTTTTTAAAATAGAAATCATTTTTGAATTCGGAATATCAATTATAGCTTAGGGTGAAATTTTGGCATTGTTCTGAAAAACTTCAATTTTTGATGAATAGTGAAACCACTAAGTGGTAGTTAAATAACTGATTTTTCGTTTAAATGAAATATTACCACTTCTGTGATTTGATTTTCAAAAATCCGACATACATGGTTGTCATTAAGAAGTAAAATGTGGTTCAACGAGATTAAAATAATTTTTTGGTGAATAGTAACTTTTAAGTTCATAATCGCGATTAGAGGTAATTAGTGTAGTTTAAGGTAAAAACAATGTTTTAATAATATGATATGAGCTTGAAACTTGTCCTAATCCTATTGTATGAGTCATGGCCGACCAAGACAACCCATGGGTCAACTTGGGGACCCCATGGAGCCACTTTGGTTGGAAAATGTCATTAATATATATTTATTTAATGTTAAAATTAAATTGACACAAACATGAGTTGTTTTACTAAAACAGTTTTTAAGTGAGGTTACAGAAGTCCAAATTTTGATTATAAATATTCATTAGAAATCTAAAAATATTTCGTACATCATAGTATTTTTTTTATAATTTTTAGACATTAAATAAATTAAATTATTTATGACATCATTATGATGCAGCGATGACCTCATTATTTAACAATTTTAATGATATGAAAAGATAATGTAAAATCCAAGGCTTACACTTGTTCAAAGACTATTGGATGGGTAGATTTCGAACCATTATCACCTTAGCCACGAATTATATAAGTGCGGGACCTTTATAATCCGAAAAGCATTGTATAATAATGTAACATTTCCATCATTCCAAAAGAGCCCCTCCTCTCCACTTATAAAAGGCTCCCACCTCTCCCACCTTATTCACACCTTCAAGCCATTTGTATCAGCCAACCTCTTCCCAAATACTATCCCAACATCACTCCCTTACTCCTAGAAGCCTCACTTTGGGCAGAACTCTTCTCAAGGAAGCCTTTGGCTCAAATCAAAAAGAGCTACCCTATTTTTAAGGTAGTGTCTTCTCTAATGTTGTTTTGTTTCATTTTGATTCTCCAACCCCTTAAAATCTTTTCATTCCTTTCTTTTGTAACAACACCAGTATCTACAATATACTAGGATGTTCTTATGATAAGGATTTGGTTTACACTTACACACACATTCATCTAATGGTTAAAGAACATACTGTTTCTGTGGGTGGCGAAATACTACCTCACGAAACGATGATTGTTCAAATTCTATTAACACCTATAATGGTGGCCATTTTAATGACACTATTTTCATATATGATATATATATTATGTTTATTTTTTCCTTATTCTTCTGTATTTCTCATTTATGGCATACATTATGATTTCCATTATTGGTAAACGCGATAATTTCATTTTAGGAAGTGCGGACTACCGCCCCCTCAAAGTGATGTGAATCGTTAATGCCATATGTGGGGTGTATAAAGGATGGAGTAAATGATATTATATATGATATTATACTGGAACTATATTATACTTTTATATAATTATGATTTCATTCCATTAAATATGAAATAGAAATGAAAGTAGCGTTCATGCGTACGTACGGCTTACCGTCTCCATGAACGGTGCATTTCATTTCTTACCTCTAAATGTTGCGTAATATTATAAATGAATGTATATACTGGATATATATGATATATATGACATCTAAATAATGAATATAATTCTGGTGATAATGGATATTCTACCACATAAACAACTTGTAATTATAAGAAGTTTATTATTGACTCAAGTACCAAAGATCGACAAAACGACTGTTATTAACTTAAATAATTTCATAATGTTTATAACATTGTAATAAGTGATATAAAAAGGATAATGAAATTGCAAATGGTTCTTAATAAGGTATATATTAACTCTAGTTTATTATTCAGGAGGTTAAAGAATGGTTGAGTCAAGTCAGACACGAGGTAAGGGAACTTCTTAACCCAATTTCCATTCTTTGGGTTAATCTCCTACTTTCAAATTACGTCATGATATTATTATGTCATATCTTGTATTTGTACTTTATTTATGTGTAATTATAGTGAATACACATAGTATATCTATTTTATTTTAAAAATAATCTTTGTATGGGACTTCGTCTCAATCTCCTTTCATTGAGGCATATTTTATTTTATACACAACTTTCTTTTATACGGTGTATAAACCCCTTTGACTTTTACATTTATTCAAAAGGAATCTTTTTTATACGAATAATTTTACTAAACGACAAAAAGGGATTGTTTTCTTTTCCGTAATTATGCGACGAAAACGACTTCTCCGCCGCCGTGACCATTATTTGAGTTTTGGATTCCTCTACAAGCCATCACTTTTTTTTGAAAAATAAATACAAAGTTTTAACTTGCTTTTATTTTGGTATTGAAAATGGTTTTGAAAGCGTTTTTATTATATCAATGTGTTGTATTGACAATCTTGTGATTGAAATGTGGAAATTTTATGTTTCCTTTACGCATGTTTTATGTGATACGATTATGTTATGGTTTATTATATGTTTAAACCAATTCATATGAGGAATGCATTGGACTTAATATGTGACGGGTGGAGCCCGCTATAGCTCCTCGATGCATTGGCAGGTCTCATGAGACAAACTAGTGTCTTGGAACGAGTCCTTGACAAAATCTTATTTGTGGTCTTGGCACGAGGCCTTGACTACGTGGTTATGATAGTCTGGCATTATGCATTCCATCATTATGAAAGTGGTTATTGATATTGCATGTGATTATTCGACCAGTAGAATATCCATGTGAAGAAGTAAATGGAATTATCTCATTTTACCTTTTCCATATTATGTTGATGTTCAAGTTTAAAAGGCTTTTGTTTTAGTTATACATTGCCTTAAATGTTAATGTTTATTTATGAAAGCTTCTGCAATATTGTTATCCTTACTGAGCATCTGAGCTCACCCCTTTCAATGGTTTAATATTTTCCAGGATGTGAAGAAGTATTTTATGAATGAACTGCAGGGATAGTCAGAAGAGGATATGAGTGTGTACTATGGAGACTTTGTTATTGTAGATTTTCAATTTATGATGTAATGTAACATTTATGAATGTATCTAGTGTTTCCAAGGCTACTAAACTAATCGGTCTTTCGAGACTTAATCTTTTGTGATCATGCCAATGTTACGAAGTAATGCACCAACTCTGGGTAGCTAGGGTCGGGGCGTTACAGTTGGTATCAGAGGCAGTTTAGTACTAACCTTGGAAGCTAGATTTAGATAAACTCTGATTAGAGCACATAGCCCGAAGATAGAATTTGAGGATTAGTATAGAAGAACTTCCTAGAATTATGGTATTGTAGAGATTTTGTGAGTTTTCCGAGCAATACATCCCTGTCTGGATACGAGCAGGTAGAGGTGGCTCTGGCACAGATGTACCTAGGGTTAAAACCCGAAAACAACGCTTTGAGCTAGACTCGAACGGGAACTAGTGCACGACAACGGGCCTTACTGCACTCTTGGTTACGACACTCCCGGGGGATATGCTTAGGATAACTCTCATTTTCTTTACAAATCATTATGAAGGGTTTATGAGTATATACTTCCTCAAAGAAAACATTTTTATGATTATGGATTATATCCATAAATAGTTCAATTTATGTTAAGTGTTTTATAAGTATAGGATTATGTATTTTGATTCATAAACTAATCTAGTTTATGCCATTGTTTAGAAATGGCGCCTAGTGGAAGGAATGGAAACCGTATCAATGCACGCACTCCATGTAGGGATTTCCCTCCTGCTCAAGATAATTATTGTGGATCTGGAGATACAACTGGTGCTGATCAACTTATTACCGTACTGGGACAACTTACTCAGGTTATGAATAATAACCTTACTCGTATGGAGCACCCTGATCCGCAATGTAGAGGATCAATGATAGACCGTTTCATGAGGCACAACCACCAACCTTAAATGGGGGTACAAATCCCTTAGTAGCCGAGCAATGGATAAATTCCCTAGAGAAAATATTTCAGGCTTTGGGGAGCAGTGAAAGGGAAAAAGTTATCATGGCAGTTTACCGCCTCACTGGAGATGCCGATCAGTGGTGGTCACTGATTCAAAACACAAAGGAAGATGATGACGTATCGAATATGGAATGGAGGGAGTTCAAAGAGCTTTTATTAGAAAAATACTTTCCTCGTGACCATCGAGCAGATATGGAAAGGCAATTTCTGAGTTTGAGGCAGAAGGAGGATGAGAATGTCACAAAGTATGAGGCTAACATTACAAGGTTAGCGAGGCATGCTGTCGATTATATACGTAACCCAAGGAGTAAGATTGATCGTTTCATTGATGGGTTAAAACCATTTCTCCGTCGAGCTTTAGTATCACAATCCTTCTCATCATACGAAGATATTGTCTCATGTGCTATCAAGACAGAAAAGGAATTCTCTAAGTCTTATGACAACAAAGTAAAGCAAGAGAAGAAGAGAACGGTGGAACAAGAGACAGATAAAGGGAAAAAGTGAAAGAAGGATTTTTTATTATGTGATAATTGTGGGAAGAATCACCCTGGTACTTGCCTAAAAGGAATGGGAGTTTGTTATAAATGTGGAGAAAAGGGTCACCAGGCTCGTGATTGCAAGGGAAAGAAAAAGGCTATCAAAGTTGAATGCTACAATTGTAGGGAAATGGGGCATTATGCAAATTAATGTCCTAAGCGTCAAGGAAACTTGCCTCAGAAAAGGCCAAGGGATCAAGGACAGTCTTATGCTGTTACTACAGTTGAAGCGGAATAATTAATGTATTGGTGCTTTTGGACTCAAGGATTATATTCTTGTTATAAGAATAATGTGATATATATAAAGATTGTACTGCAGTACTTTTTGATTAAGTTAATATGATTAAGGTAATCATATTTTTAGTATGTGACAATAAGAGAAACTTTACATTGTTTGGGGAATCTGATAAATTGATTTTGGAATTAAGAGACCTTTTAGAGAAAGTCTGGACAGAGGTATTTTGGATAACTATAAAGGTTGGAGTGGATTAAGTTGATCATTGGATAGTATTGTTTAAGGTTAAAAATTTATGAAGATTATTTTTGGAATATTGTAATACTATAGTTTTAGGAAAAGGACAACCTGCAGGGTGGGGCATAACTCGTCGCGTCGGACAAAGCTGCAGGAATCGAACCCACAATCATAGTGCGACAGGACTTTATTTCCTACCACTAGCCTACAGGAAGTCCCTGGTTATTACAAAATAATTTTACTAATCTAAATGGTATGTGTTAATATTTGGAACCTTATACAATTAGTATAAATAGAATATTTTTGAGTTGTATTACATTTTAGAGTGATAGATGGGTTTGTGGTAAAAATTTATTAAAGAATGAAATTCTACATGACAAGTATGTATATTCCCTTACGTTCTTAGTAAATCACCTAAATAAATTCCTAAACTTTATAAAAGGTAACTCAAAACAAAAATGTTGTCGGTTAACTTTTCCTACAGGGGAATCAATGATCGTTTAACCAATCACAAGTTTGTGATTTTATTGTAGTTATACTTTCTTCTAATCCTGTTTTCTATAACTCTCTACCAGACCTTGATGGTTTGTTTCTCCTCCATATCCATATTTTCATAGAATCCTAGAATGGGCTATCTCGGGTGACCTTTGTACTTATCTTTCGTTCTTTTAATGTTATATTTTTATTAAGCTTATTTCCGATGTGGGTTTTCCACAAAGGTATTTTCTATTTTCAAACTTTTATTTTCAAAGAAAAAATTTCAAATTGCGAGGACGCAATTTATTGAAGGAGGGGATAATGTAACACCTAGAGCTTCCACGATACGCTTCTCATTCAATAACGCAATGGCTTGCATTGTACACAACTTCGAGTTCTAAAACACAGCGACTAATGAAAGTAGCAGTTATGAATAGTAATAACCACTTTTTAAAATTATAGAAATTTTATATTTTAAAATGGACTTCATTTTTGGATTCATAATATCGAAATTAGCCTATGTTGAATTTTTGGTATTTTTCTGAGAACTTCTAATTTTTTATGAATAGTGAAAAATACATAAAACAACATTTTTAATCAAAATATTTTATTGTGATAAATTATACTATTTAGTGGTTTTAAAGTATAATTATAATATATTTTTACCATTTTATCCAATGGTGGTCATTAGAATTAATTTAACATTGAAATTGGACATAAACAATTGCCAATCTTTTGATATAAATTGTTTCTTAAAAACACGCTATTTGTTGTGACAGTGGTAATTAATTATAAAATTAATTAATGCAACTTATATGTTTGGAATTTTTTAAAATAGACGTCATTTTTGAATTCGGAATATCAACTATAGCTTAGGGTGAAATTTTGGCATTGTTCTGAAAAACTTCAATTTTTGATGAATAGTGAAACCACTAAGTGGTAGTTAAATAACTGATTTTTCGTTTAAATGAAATATTACCACTTCGTGATTTGATTTTCAAAAATCCGACATACTTGGTTGTCATTAAGAATTAAAATGTTGTTCAATGAGATTAAAATAATTTTTTTGGTGAATAGTAACTTTTAAGTTCTTAATCGCGATTAGAGGTAATTAGTGTAGTTTAAGGTAAAAACAATGTTTTAATAATATGATATGAGCTTTACACTTGTCCTACTCCTATTGGATGAGTCATGGCCGACCATGACAACCCATGGGTCAACTTGGGGACCCCATGGAGCCACTTTGGTTGGAAAATGACATTAATATATATTTATTTAATGTTAAAATTAAATTGACACAAACATGAGTTGTTTTACTAAAACAGTTTTTAAGTGGGGTTACACAAGTCCAAATTTTGATTATAAATATTCATTAGAATGCTAAAAATATTTCATACATCATAGTATTTTTTTAATAATTTTTTGACATTAAATAAATTAAATTATTTATGACATCATTATGATGCAGTGATGACCTCATTATTTAACGATTTTAATAAAATGAAAAGATAATGTAAAATCCAAGGCTTACACTTGTTCAAGGACTATTGTGTGGGTATCTTTCGAACCCTTATCACCTTAGACATGAATTATATAAGTTTGGGACCATTAGAATCCGAAAATCATTGTATAATAATGTAACATTTCAATCTTTCCAAAAGAGCCCCTCCTCGCCACTTATAAAAGGCCCCCACCTCTCCCACCTTATTCACACCTTCAAGCCATTTGGCTCGGCCAACCTCTGCCCAAATACTCTCCCAACATCCCTCCCTTACTTCTAGTAGCCTCACTTTGGGCAGAACGCTTCTCAAGGAAGCCTTTGGCTCAAATCAAAAAGATCTACCCTATTTTTAAGGTAATGTCTTCTCTAATGTTGTTTTGTTTCATTTTGCTTCTCCAACCCCTTAAACTATTTTCATTCCTTTCTTTTGTAACAGAACCAGTATCTACAATATACTAGGATGTTGTTATGATAAGGATTTGGTTTACACTTACACACACATTCGTCTAATGGTTAAAGAACATACTGTTTCTGTGGGTGGCGAAATACTGCCTCACGAAACGATGATTGGTCAAATTCTTTTAACACCTATAATGGTGGCCATTTTAATGACACTATTTTCATATATGATATATATATTATATTTATGTTTTCCTTATGCTTCTGTATTTCTCATTTATGGCATACTTTATGATTTCCATTATGGGTAAACGCGATAATTTCATTTTAGGAAGTGCGGACTACCGCCCCCTCAAAGTGATGTGAATCGTTAATGCCATATGTGGGATGTATAAAGGATGGAGTAAATGATATTATATATGATATTATACTGGAACTATATTATACCTTTATATAATTATGATTTCATTCCACTAAATACGAAATAGAAATGAAAGTAGCGTTCATGCGTACGTACGGCTTACCGTCTCCATGAACGGTGCATTTCATTTCTTACCTCTAAATGTTACGTAATATTATAAATGAATGAATATACTAGATATATATGATATATATGACATCTAAATCATGAATATAATTCTGGAGATAATGGATATTCTACCACATAAACAACTTGTAATTATAATAAGTTTATTGTTGACTCATGTATCAAAGATCGACAAAACGACCTTTATTAACATAAATAATTGCATAATGATCATAACATTATAATAAGTGATATAAAAAGGATAATGAAATTGAAAATGGATCTTAATAAGTTATATATTAACTCTATTTTATTATTCAGGAGGTTAAAGAACGGTTGAGTCAAGTCAGACGCGAGGTAAGGGAACTTCTTAACCCAATTTCCATTCTTTGGGTTAATCTCCTACTTTCAAATTACGTCATGATATTATTATGTCATATCTTGTATTTGTACTTTATTTATGTGTACTTATAGTGAATACACATAGTATATCTATTTTACTTTAAAAATTATCTTTTTATGGGACTTCGTCTCAATCTCCTTTCATTGAGGCATATTTTATTTTATACACAACTTTCTTTTATACGGTGTATAAACCCCTTTGACTTTTACGTTTATTCAAAAGGAATCTTTTTTATACGAAGCATTTTAATAAACAACAAAAAGGGAATGTTTTCCTTGCCGTACTTATGCAGCGACAACGACTTCTCCACCGCCGGGACCATTATTTGAGTTTCGGCTTCCTCTACAAGCCATCACTTTTTTTTGAAAAATAAATACAAAGTTTTAACATGCTTTTATTTTGGTATTGAAAATGGTTTTGAAAGCGTTTTTATTATATCAATGTGTTGTATTGACAATCTTGTGATTGAAATGTGGAAATTTTATGTTTCCTTTACGCATGTTTTATGTGATACGATTATGTTATGGTTTATGATATGTTTAAACCTATTCATATGAAGAATGCATTGGACTTAATAAGTGACGGGTGGAGCCCGCTATAGCTCCTCGATGCATCGGCAGGTCTCATGAGACAAACTAGTGTCTTGGCACGAGGCCTTGACAAAATCTTATTTGTGGTATTGGCACGAGGCCTTGACTACGTGGTTATGATAGTCTGGCATTATGCATTCCATCATTATGAAAGTGGTTATTGTTATTGAATGTGATTATTCAACCAGTAGAATATCCATGTGAAGAAGTAAATGGCATTATCTCATTTTACCTTTTCCATATTATGTTGATGTTCAAGTTTAAAAGGCTTTTGTTTTAGTTATACATTGCCTTAAATGTTTATGTTTATTTATGAAAGCTTCTGCAAAATTGTTATCCTTACTGAGCATCTGAGCTCACCCCATTCAATGTTTTAATATTTTGCAGGATGTGAAGAAGTATTTTATGAATGACCTGCATGGATAGTCAGAAGAGGATATGAGTGTGGACTATGGAGTCTTTGTTATTGTAGATTTTCAATTTATGATGTAATGTAACATTTATGAATGTATCTAGTGTTTCCAAGGCTACTAAACTAATCAGTCTTTCGAGACATGATCTTTTGTGATCATGCCAATGTTACGAAGTAATGCACCAACTCTGGGTAGCTGGGGTCGGGGCGTTACAATTTATCAGGATAAACTATGAATTATGGTTGAGTGAGAATCTAGGAATAACATTACTCTCTGTAGAAAAGGTACAACATATCTCAGTGATCAAGGAACACACTAAAGTATTGTCTATAATAGAAATATTAAGAGATTGAGTGGAATTATTTTAATATTCAGTAGTGTTTTTTATTATAATATTTTTACTATCAAACTCATTTTCATTTCTACACAACTCCATGTTAAAAAACATATCAAGATCCAATATCACTTTTTCAGGGAAATAGGTGAACAAGGAATGATCCGTATAGAATATTGTGGAAATAATGATATAGTGTAAGACTTCATGACATTATCATCGACCAATAAAACATTTAAGAATAATTTGTCAATCCAGAGTGTTCAGCCACATCCTTTAACCCATGGTGGATCAAAAGTACATGTCTCCGTATGAATTTATGTATCTCAAATTTTCTTTGATGTGGTACAAGATTAAGTGACGGATATGAATCAGGGGATCTAGAATGATAAATGATGAATAAAAATATATTTTTTTATTATCTTGTTGGTATAATGTATAGAGAAAAATAATATAATATACTCTAGTTAAACTAATTCTAAACATGTGTTTCTATTTGTAATATTCAAATGTTTCATAATTAATATTCTCTCACCAATTTTGATTATATAGAATAAAATTCCACGATATATAATAATATTCTAAAATTTTTAACGAATGATCATTAAATTTGAAGATTTCTAGATTGGGTAATGAAATGAGGTATGGAATTATCAATTTATCACTTATTTTTTGAATTGAACATTTCTAAAGTAGACTTAGTGTAATGGATGAGTGATTTAGATATAATATTTAATATATAAGATGATATTATATAATTTAATTTATTTTTGGATTTCCAATGAACATAGATGGGGAGAATAGTGGAACAACATTTACCGAAATGGTTTATTTAATGATAGAATATTTATTATTCTACAAAAAATAGTTTACAAGAAATGGTATCCCAGAATTAGAACTGATGTATTTTGTCAAAATGGAATTGTTAACTAGTGTTTAAAATGTTAATTGTTAAAAGTAATTTATTTTTTTATGAAATTAATCGTCCATTTTTGTATTTTAGAATAAGGTATTTTTGTTCTATTTTCATGATACTGGAATATGATTCAAAATGAATGTGTATTATCATGTAGAATGTATGTGGTGGTATTCATTTGATTCACATTATTAAAAGATCATTGTGGTTACCTATTTTCATTGAATTTGAATTAGACACAAACCTTATAGAAATATCACGAGGGAGCTATGAACACAAATCATTCAAAGAATATGTTTATTTTATGATAATGATGAATTTTCTCATGCATATTGTATAATATTTTCATGATAGAGAACATTTCATGAAGATGGTAAGAGTTTCTTATAGGAACATGGATGTAGTTTTTCATTGACCACAAAGGCGGTATATGTAATGTTTTTAGAAAAGGATTAAATATATATTTAAATGATTTCTAAAAAATTTTAATGAATTAAACATTGAATACCCCCAAAAAATCAATTATTAGGGATTTATTATATGTTAATGACATTTAAAAAATAAATCATAAAAATGAAATTGAGGAATATCCTAGATCATGTAAAGTTCTTAAAATGATCATAATAATGAAGTAAAGGTGATTATGAAATGATTTAACGAAATAGGACCACATATAATTTTTGAGGGATGTTGGAATCCAATTAGTTCAATGATTCTATAATCTAAAAGATAGTATGTGAAGCATGTTTTTGAATGATAGTAAAAAAGGTATAGTGTGTGAGGGAGTTTCATAAATGGAAGGATGTTATGTAACTTGATATCAACTATACCATATATCACTTAGTAGCTCAAAAAGTGAAATATAATATCACGTTAAGATGTTATTTAAAGATATAACATTACTTTTATTATTCTATATGTTGTGAATAGCAATTCACATACAAAATACATACAGGGTAGTATTATGGAAAAAATTCTCAACACACAATTCCTAGTGGGTATTAAAGTGAACAAGGATTGAATTGTATAAATATATCCCTTATACCATTGGGTAATTAAAATAAATAATTATATTGAATATAAAAGTGATGGGTAAGTCATTAAATTATGGAAGACTATATAGGATTTCATGATAAATGACAAGTCGGTGTATGGAATCCAATTGAGGTATTGTGTTTTCAAATAATTCATTATAATAATAGTTATAATGGCATTTATTGACAATAAAAAATATATTGTAACTCACCAAACTAGTATAGAATAGTTGAATATGGAATGAATGACACATAAACATATATAATCCCATACTGTTGAACAATGAAAAAATGGTGTGATGTATTTCATTTTCTATAATTTGAAATATGGTGAATATGTTTCAATATTTAAAAGGTTTATAAGATTATTACCAATATAGTGGAAACATCTGTTTATAATAAATTAAATGATGAAACTAGGAGTCATCCCTTTCATCTCATGGTTGCACTAGTTTCAACACATACATATACAATTTAATAATAATGAACAGTTGTAATCAAATTAATAATTTAATAATATTTCAAATTTTATGTAAAACAAACCCAATGAAATCTCCTTTGTAAAATGATGAAAAAAACTATACAACCCACTAATAGTAGTCAACCATAACCAACCCACAAAAAATATACAATACTCATCATCAATTTATCATAAAATTCATGAAATATATATTCTAACCCATTGAAAAATGTGTAATGTATTTTACATTACTCAAATTGACATGAAAGAGTCTGTATTCATCTTCTCGATAAGTCATATATCCATTTTGAGAGAACTATCCATCATAATAGGAAACTTTAAATGAAAAGAACCATAATCCAAATCTCCCAAAGTTTGATATGAATATGGAAGGTGAACATGGAATGGATTATGATAAAAGACATATCACTAATTATATATAAGCCTAAATTATTCCAAGGGTAAATATATAGGGTTAAAGGTATTATGTGAACCATTATCTCATAATATTTTTTACATGATATAGAAAGAAAGGATTTGTGTTGGGGATTCAAAATTGCTAAAAAAAAATGTTCGATGTGTCTTTTTAAATATAATATGGGTAGCCATGTATGTGTATCGTGGTTTTTAAAACTGTATGATATCCATGTACACCACATGATATATTTTTAAAAACATCCCATGTTAAACATAATGGTTTAAAAAACATTGTGTATACTATATGGTAGTCACTATATATCCTCACCCCTATATGAATTTCGAATATGATTTTTAAATACATGCAAAAACACTTCAAATCCCTATAAAAGAAGAATTGTAGATTCTTTATAGTTTCTCTCCAATCATACACAATCTGAAATCAAATACTCAAAGAAAACATTCCTATATAGTTTATATTGATATTTTGCAAAAAGTGTGGCAATTATAAAAATGGCTAAAACAGGTTCCAATATTCTATACCTTAATTTTAATAATAATAGATGAACCTGATCACCCAAAACATCTCTTATAGAAAAACCACAAACTAAATAATCTCCAATTGATGACCAAACTCAGACAATTTCATTTGAAATCCTAATTTATAAATTTACCACAATTCCATCATAAAAAAATTAAAATTTATATGAAATTTCATACATTTTAATCACATGTGTCATTGAAATAACCTATTTTAATAATCATTCCGGGGGATAGGGTTTTTTATTTGATATGGATTCAATGAAATGCATTAATCTAGGTCTATTCCTTGAGGGAAAATGGAACCCCTTGCAAGTAGGAACTTATTTTAGTATTATTCCATTTTTCACATTTATAAATATATATATATTTTATTCTAATTATTGAATATCAAGATGATTTTATTTTATAGTAATCATTATTATTTATTTATCAGGTTTTGTGTGATAATCATTTGAATAATGAGATCATAGTGTAAGAATATATGACTGTCAACCCTTCATAGATCAAAATGAACCCCGATACTACATGTCACATAATAACACATTATGATTGGAAATATCCCTTATCCTAGAATATTATTTTGAAGTGATTTCAATCTATCCTAGCCACCACACACTCTTCCATTGTTAGTGGTATCTAACACTCTCACATAGTCAGTGTTCCCATCATGTTACGAAAACACATATACTCCTTTTTCCTGGAATTTGGTGGGATGATACGGGGGTGGAATAAAAATTGTTATATATATATTGATAGAAGATATGGGTAGAGGAAATTGGGAATTAGTTTGGAATACAGCAATGAAAATGGCTCATGCATGAAATAGAGAGGTCTGGTGGTTGTCCGACTATCCCACAATGGTTAGGGAATGACACAGAGTGAACGATGACTCTACGGTCAATGAATGTAATTTTATTAGAGGGGTTGACTGGATTTTAATTATTATATTTTATATTACCCATCGGTATGTAGTGGTTATGAGTGGAATGTTCATGGGAAACAAATGTTATATGTATTATTAGAGGGTTTCACTTATAATTACATGTTATATCTCTAATAGAGGAGTTAATATATTGGATTACATGCCCATTTCAATCTCATGTACATACATTTTGTAGTGGATAATCACATTACCTATTTTTTTAATAAAAAATCCTTATTTTTTGTATTATATTATTTGATAGCTCTTGTGCTTAATTCCTCATTTAAATTAGAGATCATAACTTGTATAAATCCTGCAATAAGTTAGCCTCAATGTTATATTTCCAAAAACCACTCAATATATATAATTTCATTCTAGTTGTTTCACATGTCGTGAACAAAAAATTCTTGGACGTTTTTCAAATTCTTTTTCCCTTATTTCTAAATCTGAAAATTGAATAGTCTATTCATACTATTTTCCATGTAGATAACGGTGTACAGATCACTGAATGTATTAATAAAAAATATCACAATATTTTTTAGTTAATTTTTATTTGTATGTTATTATTAATGAGTTATTATGATATATTATAAGAAGAAACAAGTTTTGATACACCCCTTGATATGTAAAGATAATTTTGAATAGGAACCTTAAACAAATAACCATGTTGGGTTCCAAATAACATCCCCATTCATGGGTCTTTCATTCCCTGCAGGGGGTCCATTACTCTCCATATCTCATTTTTCAATAATAGGTATTAGTCCCCCTTATATACTATCAATGAGTATTTTTTAGAACATATTGTCACATTGTGGATGAAATAAAAATAATTGAATTTTTATATTCTCTCTCCATGACTACCAACATAGAATAAAATTTTGTGTGATTTTTTATTTTGTTTTTAAATTTACACAAATATAAGAGTGTGTGAGCCTCGTCCTATGAGATATCTCAACATATTCCATTCAATGATTCATAATTTTTTATCATACCATGATGGTTATTATGAACCATAACATTTTTTATCCTACAAATATTACATCATTGATGTTATTTAAATTCCTTATGTATTGAGGGTGCTTTCATTTACCTTAGGATCTAGTCATGGGTATTTTATATTAACTACGTGTTTCAGAGAATTAATTGATAATTAACTTTTTATTAAAGAATAAAATTATCATTAAATAAGATATATTATGGGAATCCTCAATAACATGAAGTGTAGGTATTCCATTTAAGTATCTATTCTATGATGAAAGATGTATATCCTAACATATGTTCTCATGTGACTGAAATTTTATGATTTGAAAACATTGGGAAACATATAATTATAAAATATTACCGATCATCAAAAAATAACTACACTAGTTACCCACCATCAATCAGACCAAGTATTTTTTTTTTAGTTTATTATATTTTTAAAATTATGACAAGTGATAAATAAATTATTTCAAATTAAATAAAAAATGGTAAAACTAAAAATTAAATTGGGAAAATATCATTGGGAAATGATATAGAAAATTACTAGTTACACGGGTCTGTTATCATCTATATTGTTTTCTAATTTATTTTGAAACTCATATAAAATATCTGGGGAATATCTCTTGTATACATAAAAAGAGTTAAAATTCAGATCTGGATATCCTTCAAAATGAAATCATTCACACCAACTCAATATGATTCTCCATTCAACCCATATATGCCATATTTTGATTGAATTGATACGTGATACATTGAAGGAAAATAAAAAAAGATAGAATTAAAATATTAAACTACATTGAGAGACTTTAAAATGATATAGTAAATCTTGATACACTATCATACCCCTCATAAATGAACCCAAAACATCAATAAATGAAAAACTTTGAATCGAGATCATTTTTGATCCCCCAATTGATCAAATCATCATTTATCTTAGCAAAACCACTGTGATCAAGATAAGGTTGAAATTGGGGGGGAAATAATTTAATAAAACAAGGACAGAGGAGTATATAATATGAAATAAATATTCTCTACTTAATATAATTCTGTATCAAAACTCCGAATTTTATTAAGAGGGGGAGGAACTCAACATTATTCAAATTATTGAGAGGAAAATTAATCCTAATGAATCAATGATGAAATTTAATTTTTTACTCAACAAATGAATCATTTAAATGACAATTAAATTTCTTTAAATGGGAATGATATAATTTAAATATATCATGGTTGATAATGAGATTCTTAAATATAACCTTAATATGTTTTCTTCTCCCTTGATAGATTTCTTTTCACAAACATTCAGGGAATTTATTTTGTATCTCTCAGTGCCCACATTATTTATAGTGTATATAAATTATATCTTGAAAATTATTCCTTGGTAGTGGGAGAGGCAACCAACATTCATTTATATATATATAACTCCAAGAGGTTATCTACTTATGATGGATCCACTAGTTGGGTAAAGAGATCCAAATACTCGTGATGATATGTTTAGGGACCAAGTTGTTTAGTTGGAGTGCTGAGGAGTTTTTAACATGGATGAGGTTTGTGAGTTATATAGGTGGTTCCAGAATGAGAGGGATTCATTATTTGGTAGGACACGTGGTGATTGTTGACATTATAGGATTATTGTTGGTGAGCCACTGCAAGATATTTTATTGTATTATATTCTAAAATTTATAAATGAAAAATATAAATCATAAAAGGAATAATTTAATATATAAAATCTATAAGAGATGATAAATGGTATATGAATTACTGATATAAAATCATTGATCAATTTTATCTAATTATAATTTCTTTCATTCAACAAACCATAAAAGAAAAAACCAGTTCTTTTTAGCATTCACAAGCGGAGACCATTAATAATGCTAATATGGGAATTTATATTCATATGTTAGTAAGTATTATCTATAAAACTATATATATATATATTATAAAATATATAATATTAATTATTAAATCAACCCTAATGACGACAATGTTACAGAAAGAAAACACTCCCCACAACTCAGACACGATTAACCCATCCCCCACACATCATGTGTGTCTGTTTATGTGTCTGTATATATATATATATATTATAATATGAATTTTGTATGTAAATATATCTATATACATTTAATTTTTATAACTACATTAATGTAAAAATAATATTATCCACCATATTTTCATAATTATATATATATATATATATAATTACAAAATCTTATTATTCAATAATTTGTTACTAATAAATTAAAATTAATTAAATTATTTTTATTTGAATAGAATATATAACAATATATTTAAATATTAAAAAAAAATTATAAGAGAAAATAAGTAAATTAATTTATATTTATATTTTTTATATAAATAAATATAAATGTTAATATATATATTTGATTTACATATTTATATAATCCTAAATACGATTTATATAATATATAATATATTATAATTTTATTACATGATAATTTTTATAATAAATTATATATTTATAGTTAATCACACACACACACATATGTGTGTGTGTGTGTCTGTGTCTTTATGTATTTTGGTATGAAACACATAAATAAATATATAATTGCAAAAAATTTATTTCATGTCTTAATATATATATTAATTTTTATTTTGAAAAATTTAAAATATAAAATATATATTTATATATGGGTATATAAATGTGTATATATGTGAATATTTGTATTTCTGTCTATGTATGTGTATGAATTCATATATTTGCATGCTTATTAAAATATATTTGCGTGTATTAGTATGTATGTCTATGTATACATATTTTTGTGTATTTATGTGTCTTGTATGGGTAGGTGTGTGTTTATGTGTCCATATACCTATAAATGTGGATGCAGGTTCAAGTATGTATACACTACAAAATAATTAGTTATTTCCAACAGGGGTATATCTATTTGTAAAAGTTCATTTTCTGTTGGTAAAACATTTTACCAAAAAAAATTATCCTGTCACTAAACTGTTGGTAAAAATTCTGTCGCTAAATGTTATTATGACGGATAAAATAGGTTTGTTACTATTATAATAATACCAAAATATAATATATATGTTGTTAAAAGTGTTTGGAAACAGATTCATGTGGAAAATATATCTTTTGGTAATAATATTAGGAACATATATTATATGATTATAAATTACATATAAATTAAAATTATAAATTTTTATTGCTATTAATATTTCATGTTATATTTATTAATTTATCATAAATAATACACCTATTTAATTATGAATCCCAATATGATTTTCACGCATGGTCAAACTTTGAAAAACATTAATTATATTAATAATGAAATTTAATACAAAATGAACCAATACATAGATGAAGTTGACAGACAAGACTACCAAAAAACAAAAAAACCCAGGATCTATCTATTCATTTGCCGCCACCGCACCCCAACTACCCATGTAGTCTCTTGACTGCAATCCTCCTGTCGTCTCTTGACTGCAATCCTCCAACCCTCGTCATGGTAGAAGAGTAGTTACTTCCGCCAAAGATCATTCATCCCCCCCAAGTAAGTCGCCAGAAGAAAAAAACCATGTCAACTCTAGTACCATTAAGGAACCTCAAGTCAATGTTTTGGCACATCATTCAACACCAAGATCTACACCACACACAGTCAAAAATCATACCCAAAAATAAGAGAAAAATATCTACATGAATTAAAAACAAACAAATAATAAAGTATAAAAAAATTCAAGCCACACAGAAATAATTTACAGAAATCAAAACAGAAAATATACGAAGATTAAACTCTTCCTTGCTCAAAGAAAATAACACTTTTACACTATACAATATAGATTTCAATCCATAGATGCATGGAACTTGTATAATTCTTGATCGCCTATTAAAGGATGCATGTAATCTATTACATACATTGATTTCCCCACCCTTCCAAGCTGGCTGCAATATTGTATGCTTTCCAACACCCCCCAAATTCAACCGGATTTTTTTTACAGATTTTTGAATTGGAATCTCATATCTGACTTTATCACTGTAATCCAATTCAGAATGCCATGAAATTTTATTGTAGTGTATAATCCATGAGAACTGCTGATTGAATCTTTCCTTCCTCGTCTCCCAATCACAGGGCAAGCCTTTGACGTGTTGTGTCTACATGGAGAGAAAAAGTAGTAGGATCAATGTGCAGTGAATATTAATACTTATGGTCATATTTTGACTCTTCATTATCACCTGTTTCATGTTCTTCAGCTGCATGGATTCGTATTTGGGTACCCATTCCGTCATGATTAGGTAAACACCAGTCCACATGGATATGGTTGGCATGAATCTGTACAAAGATAAAAAATAACGACGAGTCAGTGAGAGTGAAGAAGAGACGGGTTGAGGTAAATTGAAATGGAAAGTCTTCTCATGCTACAACACTAAGAAGAATCTTAGACTGCTTCTTCATTAGTGGATTTTCACAGCCACCCTGTGATGAAATGTTTTATTGGCTAAATTAAAAATTAAATTTTTAGTAAAGATCATCGTTATTCAATGTTTTGTGTACTTTATATCATTGAACATACAGATTGTAGTCTAAAATAGAACTATACCTCATCCCATATGTGGTATTTGGAACCCATGATGTTTTATATTATAATTCTGATAAAACATTCACCCCAAAAAGTTTGTACTCCTTTGATATTCTGAGATATGGTGAACACATTTTTATGAAATTGAGCAGGAAAAAGAAGGGGTACAGAAAAAAAACAATAACTCCCAAAAAATTGAAGCTTTGTCCTTCTGGTTGAGTGGGCATCAAATTTAGCATAAAGGAATACATAAAGTTCAATTCCAGCCATTGAGAAATGAATCAAAGGACAATATTTCATGTTATAATTATAGGTCATGAGTATATCAAACAAACAATGGTTCACCTTGCATGAAATTCTCTTTACTATAAAGATCACATTAAATCTTCTTGTAACAATGCTCTAAAAAATTAATTAAGGTATTTCAGCGTACATGATTTTAAAATTTGAATATTCAATCTGATATTCAACAAACAACCCATGAAAAATACCTGTGAAAACAACACCATCATGCCTTTAGACTCAACACCCAACATGTTTTACAAGCAAACAAGTAGTATTGTAATAACCAAGTTGTACAGACATAGTGCAGTGATTATTTGAATGAAAATATTATGCACTAACACACAACCATTATAAAAAACGGTGTCCCAAATGGTGAAAAAATATTGAGAAGTTTGATTCAAAATAAAATTAAATTAATAAAGTACTTACCTACAATGAGATGGTGTTATCCTCTAGAAAATGGTGAACCATCCATCCTCTTCTTAAATTGAAATCAACATGATTTTTATATAAGTCAAAAGTAATCACCCTCCCATGTCACTTGGGATACCCTCCCTAAAATTAATTGATTTTTACATGTACACCTAACCACTATAATGACAAAAAAACCTAAGAATCAAGGAAAATATAGGAAGACTGAAAATGGGTGGTCACAGATCTACTCACAGTGGATTCATCAAGCTCAACCAATGCTGCTATGTCACCATTTGTAGATATATCCCTAGACCTGCTATTCTATTCTGGTATCTCACTCAGGGCCATCGGCATGGAGTTGTAGTTTCCTTGTTTCGAAAAGTCAGGATCTTTACACAGGGTGACCAGATTCCACCTAGCCGATGGGTTTGTCTCTCCCTTCCATCCTAGGTACTCTATTTAGATGTTGTCGGTGACTGGTTCAGATGAAATTTAAATACCTATCTGGATTTCTGTTTTCCCATGTCATAATTTTATGTCATTGATGGTGTTGGTGATGATGATGGTTTTACAGTTCCATGATCATGGTGTTGGGTCCAAAATATATGTCACTGACCTTGGTAGTGCTCCCATGCTTACTGATTAAATAATGAAACATGTTTGTTGTTGGTGAAAAAACATTTCCAACTCTACTACAAATCACTCTCTTATTCACATTCCCAATCAACAATGATGAAGAGAACACTAAAATAGATTCCAAATTCTAGAGAGAATTAAATGGGAACACTGAAAAAATTTCAAGATTCCAAATTTCACACACATGATAGGTGTGAAATCTAGGAAGATTCTAGGATATGTCTACAATGTTGAACACTATGAAACCCAGATGAAAAACATTTGAGAAGATAAATTGCACATATAACACATCAAAATGTCTTTATACCAAATAATAATATGCACAGGTCTAAAAATATGCCATCCTCCTTGAAATTGATGTATGAATTCTAAAATAATGAACATTTCATTATTCTTGTGGTTCTCTAAAATAGGGTAATTGATTAATTAAGGGAAGGATAAGTGAATGTATCTTTTTCTCATTGTGGGATTTTCTGTGTACCTACAAGTTGAAAAATTTATGTCAATATTGATTCATCCTTCAAATAAATTGTCTAGTTACCAGTTCAGTATTTATCTTCAAATGGGCAGGACATCCATCCATTTCGTTGTGACCTCATACCTCACTTACGAAGATGTCAATGTTGCGTCACAATCCCAAACTTTGTAGAGTAGTCCTTCGATGCTCACGCTCTCCCTGCAATGAAAATTTCATATTCCTCATATTCCAGATTTCAAAATTTTGGTTTCCAGAGGGATAGTTTAGAAAATTCTGGCATCTACACTTTACAATAATTGGGGCCTATGTTGACCGTTTTCATGTAAGTGTTCCTTCCCATGCCATTGATGATCTTTAATGGGTCTGGTGCTTCGCCCCTCTTCTCTGAATCTGATAATGGCTGGGTGAATGCAACAAATTCTTCACCGCAGCTTCAGCTATAGGTAGCTTCACAATACCAGCCATCCTAAAGCACATCAGAGTGATCTGTTGGAAGGTGATGATAGAGCAGGGCAGGAATGAAAGGCGGGGAAGTGGGACACGAGTTGGGACACCAGGATGTGAGACTAAACGCGGGAGGTTCGAGGCGGTGGCGGTTGGGTGGAGGCACAAATTAGGGTTTATTAGTTTTATAAAAATTATTTTAAATGTTTATCAAATAAATAATATTAAAAATTATAAATACTATTGATATTTATATAAATTTGTAAATTAAAATAAATTAATAATTTGTTTTTAAAAAATCCTTAGGAAACGGATATTGACATCTATCATATATATATATAAGCATAGTTTTTATTAATTGATGAATGATAAATATATGACGATATTGAATAGTATATTGTAACATTTTTAATTAAAAGAAAAATAATTGTTGGTAATATCTTTTATTAATAACATATTTATTTGTTAGTAAAATAATTCTTATATTTGTATGATAAAGCAATATATTTAACTATTGGTAAAGAATTTGTTAGCGTTAAGTGATCAATACCAATAGATATATCTGTTGATAAAAACAAGTGTTTGTATTTAAAATCAATACCAATAAAATCTAATATCTGTTGGAATTACTCATTTTTACCAACATATATATTATTTGTCAATAAATTTCTATTGGTATAAGTCAATTTTTTTGTAGTGATATATACATGTATGAATGTGTGGTTATATGTTTGTATATATGTGAATATATGTGTATGCATATGTGACTAAACATTTTTTATGTTAATGTATGTTTATATATGTTTATTAGTGTGTACATGTATATATATGTGTGTGTGTGTGATTTTTTGTATAGGTATTTGTATGCATGTGGATGTGTGTGGATTTATATATATGTATGTTTTAGCATTTTATATATTATATGTATGTATGCATATGTATATGTGTATGTGTATGTTTCTGTGGCTTTTTATGGGTATAGGTTTGTGTGTTTGTGTATGAATGCAATTTTTATGTATGTATATGTTTATAAATATATAATTATATAATAGGGATTGTCATTTAAATTTTAAATTCAACATATCTAAGGTTAAATATATATACCCAAAAATGTACACACAATTATAGGAAATCTCATTTTGTTTATGAAATTTAATTAATGAAATATTATAGAGAAATATATTTATAAACACATATTTATTATTTTTGAAATTTATTCAGTTTTTATTATTTATGAATTTTTTTTTCCCGTTTAGTGATAAATATTTCTAATATTATTGTAATTTATATAAATAATATTTATTAATTTTAATTTAATAATTTAATTTTTTAGTTCCTTATACGCTAATTAATTATTATTATTTAGTTATTAACATATTGTATATTTTTTTGGAATTATATGAAATTTTGAATATACATTCATTCTTATTTTAATATTTTTAATTTTTAATATTTTTGAATAATTATTATTAATTATATTTTTTGTAAAAATAGTTATAGATGTTAATTTTTTAAAAAAATTATTGACTTTCAATATTTACAAACTCAGAGTCATTTTTTAATTTTTTCCAATTTTGAATATTTTATGTTATTTATTCATTTATTATATTTATTCATATTTAATATTTCATCATTTATTAAATTTTTAATTTATCTATTTTGTAGATAATTATATATTTTGAAATATAAATTGATTATACTTTTAATATGTGGGTGATTTATTAAAGTAGTTTTTATTCTTAATTATTTTTATATAATTCAATTTATAACTATATTAAATTATTATAAATTCATTATTAATTAATATTTTATCATAAACGATTAGCTTTAAAATATTATTGGTCATCTTTTTATTTCAAATATTTTTCAGTTTGTATATTTAATTAATTTATTAAAATAATGTTTTGAATTTATTATATTTTATATAGATAATATTTATTCATGTTATGTTATAAATCATAATTCCATTTTCATATTATTTCGATTATTTTTAAATAGTTTTTTTGATACATGTTCACATTAAATACTTTACAAATTATTGAATATTTTTTCATAATATCTTAATAATTTATTCATTTTAAATATGTATTGATACATTTTTATTTAATAATATTTATTATTTATATTGATTTTATCATTTAAAAAATTATTATTTATCAATTTTTTTAGTTTTTTATTAGAATCATTATACCATAATAATTTATAAAATTTTAATCCGAAACTTGTTGTTAAACATTAATATTTAAAATCAGTTATTATTAATTTTTTTATGATAATTTGAATTCAATAGAAATATTTTTGTAATATATATACTTTTTATTATAAAATTATTTTCAATATTTTAGTAGCTTTGAGTGAAAGGCTCACTAAATAAATGAATTTAGTTGCATACTATATAACAGATAGATTTTCTTGTTTTTAAATGAAGAAGGTTATCGTTCATTGAACCTTGGATGTATAAGGATATAATTATTTGTTAAAAAATTCATAAAACATACTAACTAAGTCATTGATCTATTCGATCATGAACATATATATCCCATCACTGGAATTCATGATCCTCAAGCATATAAGTTGCTAGCATGAATTTTATCTCAAATAGTATTCTGATGAAATCGAAAATTCGATTCATCCTAGTAATCCAAACAACATTATTTTCTTGTTCCAAATATCCCTAGAAGATTGGAGGATTCTATTTATTGAACTGGATGGAATGATCAAATTATCAAGATTCATTCCTTTGGTTCCCAATTTCCACAACTTGATATGCTTGGAAGAACTCTGATCCATTTATTTGTTCACATGTGGTTCATGTGCAACCTCATTCTTGGAAAAAAAATTCTACTTGGCTTTGGTGACACCAACCAACGCCCATTTTCTAAACAAACAACAATAATCATATCACTCACTCCCTAGAAATTCATGGATTATATTTTTAAACTCTACCACATTAATTATCACAATGTTTCTTTGTTAAATCATCCATATTCACGTTCAAACTATTTCTGGGAAAACATCCAAAATGATATCTAAAAATCATACCATATTCAAAATAATATGACCACAATATTTTCAATGTCTTTCATTAAAAAAATTGTTTTTTAATTTTCAAAAATCTATATTATTTCACAAAACATAAATCATTACTCAAAATAATGTATGAACTCCAAGTGGGATGTCATTACCTTAATGCGTTTCATGATTAAATCATTGACTATATATTTCTTCCAAAGGGAAACACATGTGCTTTCTAGTGTGCATTGTCCACACATACTCAGACCCTAGGTAGCATTCAAGAAGGTCAAAAATCATGATCTATCACACACTGAACTAGAAATTTGGGCATGGTTGGTTATTAATAATTATGTATTTTTTATGTTTAAAAATGATTAAATGAATATCAATATTAACGAAAAAAAGAAATTATTCTAAAATAATTATAAGGATAATGTTACTATTATGAATAATATTATTTTTGTTACATTTTTTATTTAAAAATTTATTATTATAATCAATATTTTTATTATGAGGTTATTATTATTTTTATTATTTTTATTATTATATGGTGATTGTTAATATTATTTCCCATAATAGTTTATTTATTAATATATTTTATTTTCAGGATTTCAACCTCCTTCCTCTTTTCTCTCCCACTATGTGATGCCTCCCCTTGGTTCCCTATTCCACTCACAGATACCTCTGTACTAGTCTAGTGTTTCCAACGACCTCCCTACCTCCTCCTAGCAATGTAGTGTCTTAAATTCCTCCCCTTAGATGGATATCTTACAACAAGGATACCCTTTGTCCAGCCTCCCTCCTCTATACTGGCTCACACTTGGAGCGCAAACCCTCATGCTGGTGCATCCCCGATGTGCAGTCACTCGTGCCTGCATCCATCTTTATTTCCATTTTTTGTGAACAATTTTTGTAGGGTTTTATTCATCTCTTATCTTTTTTATCTTTATATTTTGTAGTTTTATTGTCTTTTAGGTGGTTCACATTTCATATCTGAACCCTAATTTATTTTTTGTGTATCGGATTTCGCCAATTCTTGACGAATTGGATTTTTTGGTCACGTTGATTATTGTTCTTGCCACGTTTTTCAATTGAAAAATGATTAGACACTATTTAGGTAAATTAATTTTATAATTTTTATTTATATAAATTTTAATTTAAGGGTTTGGTGATATTTGAGTCACTAGTAATGTTTTCAAGTGTGTGTCGTACCTCGTTGTGGTTTTTTTGGGCTGCGGGTGTTGAGAACTCATATATGTACATGCCTAGAGTAAATCTTATATATATTACATGTTTTCACATATTCACTCATGTAATGGAATATATGCTCAATTAATTTAGTGTTATGTATATATATTCATTTTTGTGTAGGTTTGATGTATCGGTTCAGTTGGTCATCATCAAGGAGAAACATATTTGAGGTAGGACCCCTATGCCCATGCTTTTAATTGTAATTACTTAACTTCTTGAATGTTTTAAAATGTATTTTAATTGAATATAGTTTATTATTTATATCAAAAGTTTTTATGATGTTCGGTGTTTGAAATTCGTTTATTTTTATTATTCACCCTTAGTTTTTGGAATCAATAATCATCAGTAAAATATGATTCGAAGAATAATTTAGACTATTTATCACATAGAATGATATAATGTTTTTCAATACTGATTTTGGGTGTACGTTTCATATTCCACATGACGTTTGGAATTGTTCATATCAGTTATGAATGATGAATTGAGTGAACATGGTTTTTTTAAATTTTTTTAATGAAGGGGAAATATCATGTTTTGGGATGTTTGGAAAACCACCTTGGTTTTTTGGAAAATTTTAATATAATTGGTATTGTTCCTTTATAAAATAGTTTGGTTTTGTTTAGGAATGATTTTAATATTTTTTGTATGTTTTTTCTACCTTGGGGGTCTAATTGAGATTATAAATGATATTGCAATAAAAATTGTCTGGTGATTTTTTTTCTAAAAATTGAACGTATTCCTCGTAATGTAATGAGTCCTTTTTGGCACATTGAAAATGATTTTTGAATGTTAAAAACCCCTCTGAAAGCATTCCCCTTAATTTGAGATATGTGATGCATATGTAACTATGTGAATTGTGATATGGGCCTAATTTAAAGGCTTGGGAACTGTTGTGTGATTTAAAAAGAAGAGTGATCTTAACTATGGATATAAGTGGTGATATTATGAATTAGTTTTTGACAAATATTTTTTATGCTCATATATGCATTCCTAATAAAACCACACCACCTTTTTAAATAGAGACCATGAAGAACCCAGGGTACCTATGTAGGAAGACTTGGACTAGTACACTAGATGATACAAAGGTATTTCAACCAAGTTCCCTCTAGAAGGATTGACACTGCACCACTAACTAATTTTTTGTGATGATTGGATACCACAAGGCCATTGGGGTGTCCCCTTATAGTGACCCACACACAAGAATAATGATGGTTCTGGTTTTAATGTCACATTTCCCTAAGGTAGGAGTATCCTTTTTCTCCAATTAAGATAGCTTCTTAGGGATTTTCTAGTGTTCTTTTTATGTGATCTCCATTTAGATCATTTCATAAAGTATGTCTTATTTGTGAAGCCCATATTTTAATCTAAATACGATCATGTTAATTTTTTAAATGTTCATTAATACATAAAATATATTTTGAAATGTTTTTTTAAGTTTGATGCTTTCCAGAAAAATGAAAACATCTTACTTGAATTTGAATCCAATAAAAAATATTTTTTTTATTATGTCTTATTTTCAAAATTTCAAGTTTTGGATTTCTTTTTAAAGGTATGTTTATATGGAATTATTTCTCCTTGATATTCTAACAGATGATCATGATGCTCATGCATACTTTAGTTTTAATGATTTTAGGTTACTATATTTAGAGTCTCTCTTGGAGTGAGTGTTTTTTATGTTATGTGCTAACCGATTATGTCACTTCAGGTATATTTCACATCATAGATTATTTTTCCCCCTTCTAGTTTCATAAGTTTATTTTCATTAATTAATATCTATTTTATAGTTTATATCATTTTGAATTTCAATATTTTGATTTTTGAATCTAGTTTCCATCTCATGGGGATTGGGAATGCCCTTCATCCATTCTTGTAGGCTGACATGGGTGACCAACTCAGAGATGACCCATGTAGGATCATGAAAAAATGTTTTTAGAGCCGATGCACATTTTATGTACAATCAAGGATACTAAAATATTCAAGGTGTGGATTATGGAAATCACACATAGATAGAGGTGGAGCATGTAAAGACCTGAAGCTTGACGTACATAGACATTACATTACATTTGCGGAATACTTAGTACATAACAAAAACAAACACACAAGGACCGTAATAGTTTAGTGTCTTTGGAAACTCAGAATATAATCTTCTAATCGTGGTGAAATATCTTCAACATCTCCCATTAAGATCTTCTTTTTTTAAAACCTAAATCATTTCTTTATATCTTGGGGAAATTAAAACATAAAAGGGTGAGCTCAAATGCTCAATAAGGGTAAACAAAAGAAATATCAATCACATCATATTCATAAGAACATATCTTTTGGAAATCATCACCTGCAAAAGAGATCATAATTTCATAACATGGGATAAATCATAGTAGTGAAATGTAATCCCAATAATCATAACTTAAAACATGAAACTTTGTGGCATACACAAATAATCATAGAGAATCATTTCTTATTAGTCAAGACTCATTGCGAAGACTATCTTAGTGGACAAAGTCCCTTTCTGAACCGAGTTCACTCATCGTTACAGTCCTGTTTCACTGAACCGGTATAACCTACCGTTCCAGCCATGTCTATCTCATGAGATATAAAATACTTACCCAATGCATTGGAGGGAGATATAGGTCCAACCCATCTCATAATGATGCCATTCTTATGTGTTCCACAAAATCATAAACCATACATCGTAGCATAAACCATGTAATGAAAATGGGATTCTTAAACAACATGACATCATAAAACAATTCATATATGATAAAGGAATTCATAAAAATAATTCCATCACAACATAATCAAATCAATGTAATAATAGGGATAAAAAAAGAAACCTATATTATCTTAGATGGAAAATAATTTTGATAAAACACTTGAACTCCGTTCTTGAGGAAAATATCCTTTCTACTTCAAAAACAATTTTCCTTTCTTAACATGTCATACAATTTTAAACAAAAAGAATTTCATTAAAAATAAACTTGAAAAATTGAAAAGGAAGCTTCTTGTAAATAATGTTTTAAAAATCCATTCATGCCGTATAAGTTAAAAAAACATTTTTCTCGTACTTTTGTTGGAAAAGTCAAAAAGTACCTCGTACGAAAAATGACAAAATATTCCTTTCATATCTTATACAAAAAACTAAAAGAAGGGTAAAATTGGATATAAACTATTGTAGAAGGATATAAATATTACATATTGAGGGAACATGTATGTGGATGATAAAATACACCCCAGTAAATTCCAACGTATAAACAATCTCGGATAAAAATGAGATTGTGATATTTCCCTTACCTTAGGTCCGATTTTCTTCTTAAGTGTCCGAACCTCCTGTATAATGATTTAAATAATGTCATTGACTTATTAAAGAATCATATGCATTGTTATGATATCATATATGGTTCACTTATGGCTTTATATTACCGGTTCTTTTGTAAATTCCATGTTAAAGAGTGTTTTGGGTAAAATCGTTTCATTTGTCGTCCTTGTTTTGACTTGTAATTATTTATATGATTACTTAGATCATGATTACATAATTTCAGAATATAAAACATTATTTATATATAATATATATTCCAAATATACATATATATAATAAATTATTAAATGGAAAGAAATACACCGTTCATGGAGACGGTAGGCCGTACGTACGCATGAACGCAGTTTTCGTTTCCTTATTGAGTTGAATGGAATTAAGTAGATGAAATACATATATATACACATATATCCAGTATCATTATTATGTCATATATTTCATGATTACTTATTATATATACTTTATAATCATTCATGAATGGTTAATCATTGATAATGAATCTCATCGCGTTGTGGAGACGGTATTGCGTACGTACGCACGAGCGATGATATCGTTCCCATGATCATGGAATTTAATTGGAGTGTATTTATGAACTTACAGAATCAATATCACTTTACAATAATCATATATAGTTATTATTTACACCATTATACCCATCCAAGTAAGGTGGTGGTGGAAAATATATTACACCACGGCATGGAGACAGTATTCCATACGTACGCACGCGCGGTGATTTCATTTTCCGTAGGATGGAGAGATGGTGAAATAGGGTTGTTTCATACTTATAATAACATATCAGTATATGAGTGATACTTATGTTATTACTTAATAATGAAACAACTTTAGAAGAAGAAGTGGAAGAAGAAATAAAGGTGAAAGTTTCGGTAACAGAAATTACCTCTTTTTTGAAGCACCTCTTTGAGACCTCCTCTTAGGGCACTAAAATTGGTCTTTGAGGAAGACCAGAACCTCTAGGATGTTTCTAGGTAAGTGGAGAAGTGAATTTGGAAGAGGTTGGCCGAGCTTGAAGGCTCAATGTGGTGTGAGGAAGAGAGGGAGGGGTGCCCTTTTATAAGGGAGGAGAGGGGCACCTTTGGAATAACTAAAAATATTATTTTATTATAAAGTCAAGTTCGGTTTTAAATAGCTCCAAATTGATTTATTTCGAAGCTAATGTGGGGATGGGTCGAAATACCCTCATCCAATAGAATTTATACAAGTTTAGGTTCCTATTCTAACCTTATCATTTATATTTAACATTAAGTTAAATAATTTTACTTTTACAGTGTCTTCTGGTGTTCTTACACTATAAGGTTAATAAACTTACTATAAGAAGCCAAACGAACCCCAAGTTGTTTATTATTAATATATATAACCTTATCTAAGTCATTTGGCCGACCCTTATATTTTTAGGAATAAAATAACAATTAATAATATAATATTGTTTTTAAAAACTATTTTATGTCAATTTTGACACTATTTAGTAATTAATTTTTGTGAAAATCATAACAGAATTATTAGTTAGAAAAAAGTTAATTAAATCAATACTAACATGTCATATTAACCTATAAAATTATTGTAATTCATTAAAAGTCTCAAAGTATATTTATTTGGGTATTTATAATATCAATTATTATAATTTTCATTATTATGGTAATTACTGAATCATCATTGTGTCATAAATAAATTAATTTATTTAATGTACAAAAATTATAAATAAAATATCATTATGTATTAAATCTTATTATATTTCTAATGAATATTTACAATCAAATTTATCTTATGTATAACCCTATATTAAAAATGTTTTAGTAGATAAACGTTGATTTTAACTCTTTTAACTCTTCTTTGAATTAAATAATAATAAATGTCCTAATCTAATACAAGTGGGCCTAAATGGTCATATTTTATTCCTAAGGATGTTTTTGGTCGAATTACACTTTAGGACATGTGTTAGGGTAATAATAATATCATTTTTACCCTTAATTACCCTATTTAATTTTAACCGTGGTAAAAAAAGTAAAAAGTTAATATTCCCCAAAAATTATTTTCATCTCATTGAACCACATTTTACTTACTGACATCAACCATGACTCACGGTTTTTTGAAATTCCAATCATAGAAGCGGTAAGATTATGTTTTATGAAAAATTCATTTTTTTACCACCACTTAGTGGTTTCACTATTCATCAAAAAATGAATGTTTCTAGAAAAATATCAAAAATTAGGCCTAAGATATATTTGATATTATGAAGTCAAAAATGATGTCTATTTTACCAAATTCAAAACATATCAGTTACATTAACTAATCTAAAAATTAATTCCTGTCGTCAAAACAAATGGCGTGTTTTTAAGAGATAATAACTATCAAAAGATTGACACTTGTTTATAACTGGTTTAAATGTGAAATTACATCCAATGACCAACATTGTATTAAATTGTAAAAATATATTCTAAATATACTTTAAAACCACTCAAATTAATAATTTATCACTATTAATTATTTCGATTAAAAAAGTTGTTTTTAATTAAAATTTTGTAATTTTCACTATTCATCAGAATATGAAAGTTATCCAAAAAGTACCAAAATTTCACCTTAGGCTAAATTCGATACTATGAATCCAAAAATGAATTCCATTTTGAGAGATAAAATTTCCAAAATTTTAAAAGGTGGTTATTACTATTCATAATGGCTAGTTTTAATAATATTTTAATAGCATATCATTGTTTAGTGAAACTCAGTATTGTGTACTACACACGCTATCGAGGATGGTCACGATTGCGTGTAATTCAAGGCAAGTCAAGAATGCGTGTTGAGTAAGCTCCTTTCGGTGTAGCGTACAACACAAGACATTAATGAAATTAAAAAGAATATTTTTCATAAAATCTCGGGCTGTTACATTCTAACCCTGTTAAAATGAATTTCGCCCTCGAAATTCATCGGGGTTATAAATGGTTTACTAATCAAAAGCTTCATTAATAGAAACCCACATCGTAAAAAGGAATACCAAAACCAATCTTTAAAAACAAAAGTATGAAACGTAACGGTTACCCAAATAAACTAATCACCGGGTTTCCACATAGGTAAAAATATGGATATGGAAGAGAAATATAACCATCATGTTCGGATGGAGAGTGGTAGAGAACATGGCTATGGAAAAGCCAGCAATCACAAAGCCATAAATTTGTGACGATCTAGGGTACCGTCTGATTCATCATATATAAGAGCACTAGGACAACATTTTTGGTTTTCAAGATCATTTCCTTAAATTTGATGAAATTGAAATTAATAGAAATACTTTCATGATTTTGGTATAGTCTCACAGTTGGACAATTTCCACTTCATCTCTTAAAGAAATGAAGTTGAATTTTTCATTAGTGATGTGTTAGCAGATCATGTGATAGAATGATGGGTCATTCCATCTGTCTCAAACAAAAGGTTAAAATGTTATCAAAATTATACATAAGTCCATCTATAGTGAGATTAATGATATATGGTTCCTAAAATGGACTTATACTTCACATATCATACTGCTTAATATAATAAAACTAGTTCGTACAAAACAGGGACTTCCTGTAGGCCAGTGGTAGGTGGTAAAGGCCAGTCGCACCTCGGTTGTGGGTTCGATTCCCACAGCCTTGTCCGACGCGATGGGTTGTCTCTCATCCTGCAGGTTGTCCTTTTTCTAAAACTACATTAAATAAATAATATCAAAAAAAAAGTTCTATCCTTAAACAATACTAACTTATGGTTAACATAATCCATTCCAATCTTTAGGCTTATCTAAAATACTTCGGTCCAAGCTCATAGTATAAAAAATGATTACTTGAAATATCGTTAACCAAGCATGTCAATACCATCATTTATCCCCCATATATCTTGTTGATCACATTCCAATCATGTGAATACCTTAATCATGTATTCTCTTGAAAAATGAATACCCATTAAACCTTAGTGAAATCATGAATGTTGTAAAAAGTTAACTCTTTCCACAGACCAAAATCCAAAAATTCTATATACTCAAACCATGAAATAACCTTCTCCTTATATCAGTCATGAGCTCATGAATACTATCAAACATTTAATATTCTCCTTATCCCTTCATTATGCACATATCATCTACATTCCAAAAATATCTTAATATCCTTTCATGGATACTGGTACCATTAATCATACACATTCAAAACTCAAGGAAAGACAATAGTGTAACAATCCTTAGATGTCTCTTTATTCCATAGTACCATGAGATTAATTATACAACATTACACATGATAAACATGTAATCATTCCACTACATTTTTAAACCATTGACCGAGGTTCAACAATTCTTTCATCTCACGTATAATTTGTAGTCTCTTTATCATCATCAACATAAATACTACCCATACGACCAAACTAATTCTCTTCATGAGACTTTACCTTAGGGAATTGGTTTCCATAATGCCCCTACATTCCAAATTTGAAAAATTTAACCATTGTTGATGTCGTAGCAATACCATTATCCTCATCCCTGGTGTTAACTGAACCTTTTCCTTTGCACTTACTGGCTTTGTGTCCATCTTTTCCACACCCAAAGCATCTTCCAGTTCCTTTGAAACATTCTCCTTGATGCCACTTCCCACATGATTTACATAGTAGAAATTGAACCTTCTTTCCTCTATGATCATCTTGAAACTCAATCTTTCTCTTATTAGCCGAGCCAAGAAACTTCCCAAATTTTACCTTATTGATCATATTATGAGATTGCTGATTCGGCATAATAATGATTTTTGGACTTCCAAATCCCATTTCATTTGGTTTCTCATGAATAATATCATTCCATTGTCAATCATATCCTCCATTATCGTGAATCATATTGTTTCTAGCCATTTTCTAAAACCCAAAAAGAATAGTGTGAGAGGCAAAATTCATAATAAAGGGGGATTAACTTCAATATCTAACATCTTTGGTTTAATCTAATATCGTTACCATAGTTCTAGGACTATATCCTATACGTATACTTATTCTTAGAGACATCCCTAGACATACCTTAGAAATATATCTAGGGATCTCACTAACGTTCTCGCATCCTAATTTACAAAGGTTGAATAAACCTTTCCTCTAATACCAACTATAAATACCTGAATCTTGACGTACATAGACATTACATTACTTTTGCGTAATACTTAGTACATAACAAAAACACACACACAAGGATCGTAATAGTTTAGTGTCTTTGGAAACTCGGAATATAATCTTCTAATCATGGTGAAATATCTTCAACATCTCCCATAAAGATCTTCTTTTTTTAAAACCAAAATCCTTTATTTATATCCTGGGGAAAAGAAAACATAAAAGGGTGAGCTCAAATGCTCAGTAAGGGTAAAAAAAGAAATATCAATCACATCATATTTATAAGAACATATCTTTTGGAAATATTCACCTGGAAAAGAGATCATAATTTCATTACATGGGATAAATCATAGTAGTGAAATGTAATCTCAATAATCATAACATAAAACATGAAACTTTTTGGCATACACACATAATCATAGAGAATCATTTCTTATTAGTCAAGACTCATTGCCAAGACTATCTTAGTGGACAATGTCCCTTTCTGAACCGAGTTCACTCCTCGTTTCAGTCTTGTTTCACTGAACCGGTATAACCTACTGTTCCATCCATGTCTATCTCATGATATATAAAATCTTTACCCAATACATTGGAGGGAGATATAGGTCCCACCCATCTCATAATGATACCATTCTTTTGTGTGCCACAAAATCATAAACCATACATCGTAGCATAACCCTTGTAATAAAAATCGGATTCTTAAGCAACATGACATCATAAAAGAATTCATATAAGATAAAGGAATTCATAAAAATAATTCCATCACAACATAATCAAATCAATGTAATAATAGGGATAAAAACAGAACCCTATATTATCTTAGATGGAAAATAATTTTGATAAAACACTTTAACTCCGTTCTTGAGGAAAATATCCTTTCTACTTAACTTTTCTTTCCATTCATAACATGTCATAAAATTTTAAACTAAAAGAAGTTGATTAAAAATAAACTTGAAAAGGAATCTTTTTTTAAATAATGTTTTAAAAAATCCATTCTTGCTGTATAAGTTAAAAAAACATTCTTCTCGTACTTTTGTCAGAAAAGTCAAAAAGTACCTCGTACGAAAAACGACAAAAGATTCCTTTCATATATTTTACAAAAAACTCACCGAAGGGTAAAATTGGATATCAAATATTGTAGAAGGATATAAATATTACATATTGAGGAAACATATATGTGGATGATAAAATACACCCCAGTAAATTCCAAAGTATAAACAATCTTGGATAAAAATGAGATTGTGATATTTCCCTTACCTTAGGTCCGATTTGCTTCGTAAGTGTCCTAACCTCCTGTATAATGATTTAAATAATGTCATTGACTTATTACAGAATCATATTCATTGTTATGATATCATATATGGTTCACTTATGACTTTATATTACCCGTTCTTTTGTAAATTCCAGGTTAAAGAGTGTTTGGGGTAAAATCGTTTCATTTGTCATTCGTGTTTTGACTTGTAATTATTCATATGATTACTTAGATCATTATTACTTAATTTCAGAATATAAAACATTATTTATATATAATATATATTCATAATATACATATATATAATAAATCAGTAAATGGAAAGAAATACACCCTTCATGGAGACGGTAGGCCGTACGTATGCATGAACGCTGTTTTTGTTTCTTTATTGAGTTGAATGGAATTAAGTAGATCACATACATATATATACACATAAATATAGTATAATTATTATGTCATATATTTCATGATTACTTATTATATATACTTTATAATCATTCATGAATGGTTAATCATTGAGAATGAATCTCATCGCGTCGTGGAGGAGGTATTCTATACGTACGCACAAGCGATGATATCATTCCCATGATCGTGGAATTTCATTGGAGTGTATGTATACTATTACAGAATGAATATCAATTTAAAATAATCATATATAGTTATTATTTACACCATTATACCCATCCAAGTAAGGTGGTGGTGGAAAATAGATTACACCAAGGCGTGGAGACGGTATTCCGTACGTACGCACACGCGGTGATTTCGTTTTCCGTAGGATGGATAGATGGTGAAATAGGGTTGTTTCATAATTATAATAACATATCAGTATATTATTGATACTAATGTTATTACTTCATAATGAAATAACCTTAGAAAAATAAGTGGAAGAAGAAATAAAGGTGAATGAATCGGTAACGGAAATTACCTTTTCTTTGAAGCGCCTCTTTGAGACCTCCTCTTAGGGCACTAAAATTGGTCATTGAGTATGACCAGAACCTCTAGTATTTTTATAGGGAAGCGAATAAGTGAATATGGTAGATTTTGGCCGATCTTGAAGGCTCAAAGTGGTGTGAGGAAGAGAGGGTGGGGGTGCCCTTTTATAAGGGAGGAGAGGGGCACCTTTGGAATAACTAAAAATATTATTTTATTATAAAGTCAAGTTCGGTTTTAAATAGCTCCAAATTGATTGATTTAGAAGCTAAGGTGGGGATGGGTCGAATTACTCTCATCCAATAGAATTTAGACAAGTTTAGGTTCTTATTCTAACCTTATCATTTATATTTAATATTAAGTTAAATAATTTTACTTTTACCGTGTCTTCTTGTGTTCTTACACTATAAGGTTAATAAAAATACTATAAGAAGCCAAACGAACCCCAAGTTGTTTATTATTAATATAAATAACATTATTTAAGTCATTTGGCCAAACCTTAGATTTTTAGGAATAAAATAACAATTAATAATATAATATATGTTTTACAAACTATTTTATTACAATTTTGACACTATTTAGTAATTTATTTTTGTGAAACTCATAACAGAATGATTTGTTAGAAAAAAGTTAATTAAATCAATACTAACATGTCATATTAACATATAAAATTAGTGGAATTCAAAAAAAATCAAATTATATTTATTTGGGTATTTATAATATGAATTATTATAATTTTTCACTATTATGGTAATTACTGGATCATCATTGTGTCATATATAAATTAATTTTGGTAATGTCTAAAAATTATAAATAAAATATCATTATGTAGGAAATCTTATTAGATTTATAATGAATATCTACAATCGAATTTATCTTATGTATAACCCTATATAAAAAAGGATTTAGTAAATAAACTTTGATTTTAACTCTTTTAACTCTTCTTTGAATTAAATAATAATAAATGTCCTAATCTAATCCAAGTGGGCCTAAATGGTCATATTTTATTACTAAGGTTGTTTCTGGTTGAATTAAACTTATCCAATAGAATTAGTACATGTGTTAGGGTAATAATATTATTATTTTTACCCTTAATTACCCTATTTACTTTTAACCATGGTATAAAAAGTAAAAAGTTACTATTCACCAAAAATTATTTTCATCTCTTTGAATCACCTTTTACTTACTGACGTCAACCGTGTCTCTCGGATTTTTGAAATTCCACTCACAGAAGCGGTAAAATTAAGTTTTATGAAAAATTCATTTTTTTTTACTACCACTTAGTGGTTTCACTATTCATCAAAAAATGAAAGTTTCCAGAAAAATACCAAAAATTAGGCCTAAGTTATATTTGACATTCTGAACTAGAAAATGATGTCTATTTTACCAAATTCAAAACATATCAGTTACATTAACTAATATAAAAATTAATTCCCATCGTCAAAACAAATGGCGTGTTTTTAAGAGATAATAACTATCAAAAGATTGACATTTGTTTATAACTGGTTTTAATGTGAAATTACATCCAATGACCAACATTGTATTAAATTGAAAAAATATATTCCAAATATTCTTTAAAACCACTCAAATTAATAAATTATCACTATTAATTATTTCAATTAAAAAAGTTGTCTTTAATTAAAATTTAGTAATTTTCACTATTCATCAGAATATGAAAGTTATCCGAAAAGTACAAAAATTTCACCTTAGGCTAAATTCGATACTCCGAATCCAAAAATGAAGCCCATTTTGAGAGATAAAATTTCTAAAATTTTAAAGGTGGTTATTACTATTCATAATGGCTAGTTTTAATAATATTTTAATAGCATATCGTTGTTTAGTAAAACTCGGTATTGCGTACTACACACGCTATCGAGGAAGGTCACGATTTCGTGTAATGCAAGGCAAGTCAAGGATGCATGTTGAGAAAGCTCCTTTTGGTGTAGCGTACATCACAAGAAATTAATGAAATTAAAAAGAATATTTTTCATAAAATCTCAGGGTGTTACAGAGCACGAAGCACACCTTTATAATGTGGTGTGGATACCTCTCTCATCATGAGTTCATTTCTTGGGGGATTCATAATATCCATATCCTTGGGAAATAAAAATTGGGCGGACTATGCCCTAAAAGGACAATATAATGATTGTAGGATGTAATGGGCTATCACATTAACACTACTCCAGGTCAATCATGCTTAAAATCAGATTTCTAATCAGGTAGGATCCCAAAAATGAAGGTGACCATTGTTGACATGATTCATATCATTTAGTCAATTAACCCTTTATCATTTGGGGTTGTTACATCCCCAACATATTCGATAATATCCTCATTTTGGGATCTACATCTCATCCCATGTAGTGTACCACACTTAGGGTTGGATACCACCTCTAATACCATTTGTACCATCCCCTCATCTCCTCATTGGCTTCAGAAGGTGGTAGTATGCTACAAGGCCTTAAGAGAAATTCCCAAGATGCCAAAGGATGGTAATATATTTTGAAGGGTTTCAACACATGTGGGGGATTATTTTTCTTTTATAAATAAGGCAACTAAACCAATAAAACCAATACATACAAACCACAATATGATGTATGATAAAAAGAACGAAAACTCAACCAATTCATTTATATCAAAACCTCCCAATGTGGACTACAACATATGCTAAACTAACATCAATGTAATTAATTTTTGATGAATAATTGTACTCTAAGATAGACACAAGAGTTCATTCTTCACTATATCCATTACTAAACCTCACCAAGCAGCCCTAGGATCATGAAGTTGTGATAAGGACCTGTTATACTTTATCATTGTCCATGCCCTAGTGGAGATATCTTCACAACCACCAATGTGGCCAAGTAAGGTTCAGTACTAAAACTCACTAGTATTTCACCAATAACTTAACTAATCTCCCCAATACTATATAAATGTTATAAAAATTTATATAATACAAATTATAAGAAACAAATCCCAAAAATTATATGCAAAAATATATATCAAATGTCAAAAATAAATTTATAAGAAAATATAACAAATTACAACATCACCCAATTATTTGAGAAATAACTATTTTCCATGAAAAAACCAACCAATTATTTGAATCCATTTATCAATATCCATTTTTAAATAACCATTCCATTCAACCCATCAACATATCCAACCATGCATGTAACACTAACCACCCTATACTCGCAAGTGGTGAGTCATCCTTTCACTAATCTGTCACATAGTGAACCATTTATTGGGGGATATTCACAACCCTTTTCCATCAAAAAAATTATGGGGAGGACTCCTTACCATTATCTATCTCAAATGAACATGAACATACAAAATCATTATTCCCCAAACCAATTCCCAAAAGAAAAATATCTTATTTTACAATAAAACCAATATTTTGATGAAAACCTCTAAAAAACTAATTCAAATAAAGAAAAACCTATTATTTTCAATAAAATCATCCTATTAATTGAAGTCGTTTGGAATAATCCCTCAACACATTTCCAATAAAATTCTTAATTTAAAATCATCAATTTTAAACCAACGAAACAACTTTTGATAGAACAGCCAATTCCCAAATTTATAAAAACAGTCAGTCAATAGGGTATTCAACAATCTGTACATAGATAATTCATAACTCAATTAAAACAAAATATTAGATTTTAAATCAACTCAATCAGTTCTAGATTGAGTATTCAAGATTGAATCCACCAACCTTGAGTGTGTTGGCAGAACAAATTAAAATAAGTAGACCGCTAAGGAAACGAGTTTAAATATACATGAACCCAACATAGATATCTTCCCCAAAATTAAAAAGGAGAAAATATAAACTTATATGGCATCAAATTTTGTAGATTTCTGTAACACCTCGAGCTTCCATGATACGCTTCTCTTTTAATAATGCAATAGCTTGCATTGTACGCAAGTTCGAGATTCTAACACACCCGACTAATCAAAATAGGAATTGTGAATAGTAATACCCACTTTTTAAAATTATATATATTTTATATTTCAAAATTGATTTCATTTTTGGATTCAGAATATCTAAATTAGCCTATGTTGAATTTTTGGTATTTTTCTGAGAACATCCAATTTTTTATGAATAACAAAAAATACTTAAAATTTTTGTTAATCAAAATAATTATATTGATAAATTATACTATTGAGTGGTTTTAAAGTATAATTAGAATATATTTTTACTATTTTATCCAATGGTGGTCATTAGAATTAATTTCACTTTGAAATTGGATATAAACAATTGTCAATCTTTAGATATATATTCTTTCTTAAAAACACGCTATTTGTTGTGACAGTGGGAATTAATTATTAAATTAATTAATTGAACTTTTATGTTTTTAATTTTTTAAAATAGACATCATTTTTTAATTATGAATATCAAATATATCTTAGGTTTAATTTTTTGTGTTGTTCTGAAAAACATCGATTTTTGATGAAAAGTGAAACCACTATGTGGTAGTTAAAAAAACTGATTTTTTGTTTAAATAAAAATTTACCACCTATGTGATTGGAATTTCCAAAATCATACATAAATCATTGTAATTATGAAGTAAAATTTGTTTCAATGGGATTAAAATAATTTTTGGTGAATAGTAACTTTTAAGTTCTACTAATCACCATTAAAGGTAATTAGTGAAAGTGAAGGTAAAAATGATATTATAAAAATATGAAAATATCATGAAACATTTCCTAAACTTATTGGATAAGTAATGGCAGACCAAGAAAATACATGGGAAATCATGGGGACCCCATGGAGCCACTTGGGTATGAAAATGACATTAATAACTTTTTATTTAAAGTAAAAATAAAATTGTCACAAACATGTTATGTTTTACTAATACCATTATTAAATGGGGTTATATAAGTTAATATTTCGAATATAAATATTCCTTGGAAAGCTAAAAGTTTTCATACATCATGATGTTTTTTTTTATAATTTTTAGACATTAAATAAATTAAAATGTTTATGACACCATGATGATGCAACGATTACCTCATTAATTAAGGATTTAAAAAAATGAAAAGTTAATGTAAAATCTAAGACTTAAACTTGTCAAAGACCTATTGGATGGGTAGATTTTGAACCCTTACCACCTAAGCCTCGAAATATATATTTTTTGTACCTCTATAATCTGAAAAGAATTTCATAATAGTGTAATATTTCATTACTTTCCAAGAGTCCACCTCCTCTCCTCTTATAAAAGGTCCCCACCACTAACACCTTATTCACACCTTCAAAGCCACTTGAATCAGAAAAACTCTGCCCAAATACTCTTTAAATTCCCTCTATTACTCCTAGAAGCCTCACTTTGGGGTTAATTCTTCCCAAGGAAGCCATTGGCTCAAATCAAAAAAGAGTTACCCGATTTTAATGTAATGTCTTCTCATATATTATTTTGTTTTGTTTTGCTTCTCCAACCCCTTAATCTATTTTTATTCCTTTATTTTGTAACAACAACAGTATCTTAAATATACTAGGATTTTGTTATGAGAAGGATTTTATTTACACTTACACACACCTTTGTCTAATGGTTAAAGAACATACTGTTTCTGTGGTTGGCGAATTTCTGCTTCACGAAATGATGATTATTCAATCTTCTTTTAACACCTCTCATTGTGGCCATTAAGATGTAACTATATTTATATATGATATATATTATGTTTATTTTTTACTTATTCTTCTGTATTTATCATTTATGGCATACCTTTATGATTTCCTTTATGGGTAAACACGATAATTTGATTTTAGGAAATGTTGACTACCGCCTCCTAAAGTGATTTGAATCGTTAATGCCAGATGTGGGATGTATAAAGGATGGAGTAAATGATATTATATATGATATTATACTTTAATTATAATATACCTTTATATCATTATGATTTAATTCCATTAAATATTAAATAGAAATGAAAGTAGTGTTCATGCGTGCGTACGGCTTACCGTCTCTATGAACGAAACATTTCATTTTTTACCTATAAATGTTATGGAATATTATAAATGCATGTATATAATTGCTATATATGATATATATGATATCTAAATCTTTAATATAATTCTGGATATAAGGGATATTTTACCACATGAACAACTTGTAATTATAAGAAGTTCATTTTTAACACAAGTACCAAATATCGACAAAACGACCGTTATTAAATTAAACAAATACATAATGTTCATAACATGGTAATAAGTGATATAAAAGGAAAACTTAACATGAAAAATGTTATTAATCAAGTATAAATTAACTCTATTTTATTATTCATAAGTTTATAGAATGGTCGAGTCAAGTCCGACACGAGGTAAGGGAACTTCTTAACCCAATTTCCATTCATTGGGTTAATCTACTACTTTCAAATTATGTCATGATATTATTATGTACTATATTGTATTTTTACATTCTTTATGTGTTCTTATAGTGAATACACATAATAGATATATTTTATTTAAAAAATTGATATTTGTGAGGGACTTCGTCTCAATCTCCATTCATTGAGGCATATTTTGTTTTATACACAAATTTCTTCTATACGGTGTATAAACCCTTTGAATTTTACGTTTATTCAAAAGGAATATTTTTATACAATGTGTTTTACTAAACGAAAAAAAGGAATGTTTTTCTTTTCATACATATGCGGTGACAACGACTTCTCCACTGTCGTGACCATTATTTGATTTTCGGCTTCCTCTACAAGCCATAACTTCTTTTCAATGAAACATAAATACCAAGTTTAAATTTTATTTTATTTGGGAATTGAAAATGGTTTTGATAATGTTTTCATTATATCAATGTGGTGTATTGATATCTAGTGATTGAAATGTGGAAGTGTTATGTTTTCATTATGCATGTTTTATGTGATACGATTATGTTATTGTTTATGATATGTTTAAACCTGTTCATATGAGGAATGCATTGGACTTAATATGTGATGGGTGGAGCCCGTTATAGCTCCTCGATGCATCGGTAGGTCTCATGAGACAAACTAGTGTCTTGGAACGAGGCCTTGACAAAATTTTATTTGAAGTCTTGGAACGAGGCCCTGACTATGTGGTTATGATAGTCTGGGATTATGAATTCCATCATTATGAAAGTTGTTATTGATATTGCATGTGATTATTCGACTAGTAGAATATCTATGTGAATAAGTAAATAGCATTATTTCATTTTATTTTTGCCATATTATGTTTAAGTTCATGTTTAAAAGGCTTTTATTTTAGTTACACATTACCTTAAATGTTTATGTTTATTTATGAAATCTTCAGCAATATTGTTATCCTTTCTGAGCATCTGAGCTCACCCCTTTCAGTGTTTTAATATTTTCCGGGATTTGAAGAAGTATTTTATGAATGAACTGCATGTATAGTCTGAAGGGGATATTAGTGTGGACTATGGAGACAATGTTATTGTATATTTTCACTTTATGATGTAATGTAAATTTTATGAATGAATCTAGTATTTCCAAGGCTACTAAACTAATCGGTCTTTCGAGACTTGATCTTTTGTGATCATACAATGTTACGTAATAATGTACTGACTCTGGGTAATTGGGGTCGGAGCATTACTGTTGGTATCAGAGGTATTTTAGTACTAACCTTGGAAGATAGATTTAGATAAACTCTTATTAGAGCACATAGAACTAAGATAGACATTGAGGATTAGTATAGAAGAACTTACTAGAATTTTGGTATTATAGAGATTTTGTGAGTTTTCTGAGAAATACCTCCCTTTCTGGATACGAGCAGGTAGAGGCGGCTCTGGTGCAGATGTACCTATGGGTAAAACGTGAAAACACCACTTTGAGCTAGACTCGAACGGGAACTGGTGGATGATAATGGGAATTTCTGCACTCTCGGTTATGAAATTCTCGGGGGATACGCTTAAGATAATTCTCATAATTTTTACAAACCATTATGAAGGGTTTATGAGTATATACTTCCTTAAAGAAAACATTTTTTATGATTATGGATTATATACATAAACCGTTCAATTTTCATTAAGTATTTTACATGCTTTGAATTATTCATTGCAATTCATAAAATAACCTAGTTTATTCCATTGTATATAAATGGCGCCCAGTAGAAGGAATGTGAACTCCATCAATACATATGATCCAAAGAGTAAGAAGGATCACGTCTTTCATAGTATTAAGCCAAGATTTAGAAGGGAAATAGTCTCCCATGTGTTATCAACATATGAAGAAATAGTATCATGTGTTAATAACATAAGTAAATAATTCTATGAGTCTTATGGATTTGTAGGGAAGAAAGAGAAGAAAAGGATGGAAGAGAGAATGATGGATAAAGGGATGAGGGAAAAGAATAATTTTCCAATATGTGATAACTATGGGAAGAAACACCTTGGAACTTGCCTGAAGGGAATAGGAGTTTATTATAATTGTGGAGAAAAAGGACACCAAGTGTGTGACTGCAAGGGTATGAAAATGGTTTCAAATGTACAATGCTTCATCTGCAAGGAGTGGGGACACTATGCAAACCAATGGCCAAATCATCAGAGTATGTGCCAAATGATGTTACTGAATAATAATCAAGTTATGATACTACCACAGATGAGAAGGAATTATTAGAGTTCTTGTGTTGTTATTAAATAATTTTTTCTTTTGAGTGTTGTATCAATGATGTACTGGTTATAATAATTATGGAGTATATAAGGATTGTACTGCAGTACTATTTCATCAAGGACTTGAGATTGTGTGGAACCAGGAAAATTAACTCCATAGCAGGTTAAATTTTTGGAAAATATATGGTTGAGAGAAAGATAAACCATAATATGGTTCTGATACCGAGGTAGTGATTTTGGAATAAGACATGATGGATTTGGATAAATTATATTGGATATTCTTAACTTCCTTGAAACTGATTAATGATTTGTATACATTTTTGGATAGAAGGAGTATATATAGTATTCTATAAGGAATAATGGATCATGATTGTAATCAATAAGGATTTATGGTAATTTAGGATGTCGCAGTGCTTTAAAAGAATATATGATGAAGGTATTCACATGTTGTTATGCGGAGAAAAAGGATCTTCATTATGTTTACCTTCCTTATAAAATTTGGACTGTGAGTTAGACAAAAGTATTTTGGATAACGATAAAGGATGGAATGGATTATGTTGAACCTTGGATAGTATTATTTAAGGTTACAACATTCCTGAATATTATTTTTGGAATATTATAATACTATAGTTTTAGGAAAAGGACAACCTGTAGGTCGGGGGATAACCCATCGCGTCAGACGAAGCTGTAGGAATCGAACCCACAACCATAGTGTGACAGGCCTTTATTACCTACCACTATCCTACATGAATTCCCTTGTTGTTACAAAATATTTTTCCTAATCTAAATGGTATGTGTTAATATTTTGAACCTTGTACAATTAGGATAAATATAATATTTTTGAGTTCTATTATCTTTTTGAGTGAAGAAGAGTTTGTGGTAGAAATTAATTGAATGTTGAAACTCTACTTGTCAAGCATAAATATATATATACCTATCTATTATTATATGAATAAATTAATTCTTAAACTTTAGTAAAGAGATATTATAACAAAAAATGTTTTATCCTAATACCTTATATCTTGTTGAACTGATAATATTTTAAATAAACATAGATTGAAGGCTTTGAGGCCCTAGATTTTACACTTTTTTGTGATTGATGACCTCAATAACTCCCTGAAAATATTTATGTTTTCCTCTAATTATATGCCTTTAATTACCACCAATGTTCTCCTTATCAAGACCATAATTTGGTGGTGACTATTTCATTTCCCTTTCCCTCTTATTAAGGAAAATCTTTATTAACCTTATTTCCGATGTGGCTTTTCCAAAAGGTATTTTCTATTTTCACCCTTTTATTTTCAAAGAAAACTTTCAAATTGCAAGGACACAATTTATTGAAGTAGGGGAGAATGTAACACCCTGAGCTTCCATGATACGCCTCTCTTTCAATAATTCAATAGCTTTCATTGTATACAAGTTCGAGATTCTAACACACCGCGACTAATCAAAATAGCCATTATGAATAGTAATACAAACCTTTTGAAATTATATATATTTTATATTTCAATATGGACTTAATTTTTGGATTTGGAATATCAAAATTAGCCTACGTTGAATTTTTGGTATTTTTCTGAGACCATCCAATTTTTTATGAATAATGAAAAATACGTAAAAACAACTTTTTTAATCAAAATAATTTATAGTGATAAATTATAATATTGAGTGATTTTAAAGTATAATTAGAATATATTTTTACCATTTTATACAATGGTAGTCATTTGAATTATTTTCACTTTGAAAATGGACATAAACAATTGTCAATATTTTGATATATATTCTTTCTTAAAAACACGCTATTTGTTGTGACAGCGGGAATTAATTATTAAATTAATTAATTGAAATTATATGTTTTGAATTTTGTAAAATAGAAATCATTTTTTAATTAGGAATATCAAATATAGCTTAGGGTTAATTTTTTGTGTTGTTCTGAAAAACATCGATTTTTGATTAATAGTGAAACCACTAAGTAGTAGTTAAAAAACTGATTTTTCGTTTAACTGAAATTTTACCAACTATGTGATTTGAATTTCCAAAATCTGAAATATATCATTTTCATTAGGAATTAAAATGTGGTTCAATGGTATTAAAATAAATTTTGGTGAATTGTAACTTTTAAGTTCTATTAATCGCGATTAAAGATAATTAGTGAAATTTAAGGTAAAAATGATATTATGAAAATATGAAAATATCTTGACACTTGTCCTGACCTTATTGGATGAGTAATGGCCGACCAAGACAATCAATGGGTCAACATCGGGACCCCATGGAGCCACATGGATATGAAAATGACATTAATAACTTTTTATTTAAAGTAAAAATAAAATTGTCACAAACATGTGTTGTTTTACTAAAACAAATATTACATGGGGTTATATAAGTTAACATTTCGACTATAAATATTCATTGGAAAGATAAAAATATTTCCTAAATCATGATATTTTTTTGATAATTTTTAGATATTATATAAATTAAAATTTTTATGAAACCATGATGATGCAATGATTACCACATTAATTAACGATTTAAAAAAAATTAAAAGATAATGTAAAATATAAGACTTACAATTGTCAAATACCTAATGGATGGGTATATTTAGAACCATTATCACATTATAATAGAAATATATAATTTTGGGACCTATAAAATCCGAAAATCATTTCATAATAATGTAATATTTCATTACTTTCCAAGAGTGCCACTCCTCTCCTCTTATAAAAGGCCCCCACCGCTACCACCTTATTCACAGCATCAAAGCCATTTGGCTCGGCCAACCTCTGCCCAAATACTCTCTAAAAATCCCTACCTTACTCATAGAAGCCTCACATTGGGCATAATTCTTCCCAATGATTCCTTTGGCTCAAATCCAAAAAGAGTTACCCAATTTTAAGGTAATGTCTTCTTTCATGTTATTTTATTTTATTTTGCTTCTACAAACCCTTAAACACTTTTTATTTATTTATTTTGTAAAAAAATAAGTATATTAAATATACTAGTATTTTTTTATTAGAAGGATTTTATTTACACTTACACACACCTTCGTCTAATGGTTAAAGAACATACTGTTTCTGTGGTTGGTGAATTTCTGCCTCAGGAAACGATGATTGTTCAATCATCTTTTAACACCTCTCATGGTGGCGATTAAGATGTCACTATATTTATATATGATATATATTATTTTTATGTTTTCCTTATGCTTCTGTATTTATCATTTATGGCATACCCTTATGATTTACATTATGGCTAAACGTGATAATTTCATTTTAGGAAGTGTGGACTACCGCCCCCTCAAAGTGATTTGAATCGTTAATGCGATATGTGGGATGTATAAAGGATGGAGTAAATGATATTATATATGATATTATACTATAATTATAATATAACTTTATATCATTATGATTTCATTCCATTAAATATGAAATAGAAATGAAAGTAGCGTTTATGCGTACGTACGTCTTACCGTCTCCATGAATAGTGCATTTCATTTCTTACCTCTAAATGTTATTTAATATTATAAATGCATGTATATAATGGCTATATATTATATATATGATATCTACATCGTTAATATAATTCTGGATATAATGGATATTTTACCACATGAACAACTTGTAATTATAAGAGGTTTTTTTAACTCAAGTACCAAAGATCGACAAAATGACCGTTATTAACTTAAACCAATACATAATGTTCATAACATAGTAATAAGTGATATAAAATTAATAATAAACTTGAAAAAGTTTCTTAATCAAGTATAAATTAACTCTATTTTATTATTCAGGAGTTTAAAGAACGGTCGAGTCAAGTCGGACACGAAGTAAGGGAACTTCTTAACCCAATTTCCATTCTTTGGGTTAATCTCCTACTTTCAAATTATGTCATGATATTATTATGTCCTATATTTTATTTGAAGGTTATTTATGTGTTATTATAGTCAATACACATAATAGATATATTTTATTTAAAAAAATTATATTTTTATGGTACTTCGTGTCAATCTCCATTCATTGAGGCATATTTTGTTTTATACACAAATTTCTTCTATACGGTATATAAACCTCTTTGGATTTTACATTTATTCAAAAGGAATCATTTTATATGATGCATTTTACTAAATGAAAAAAGGAATGTTTTTCTTGTCAAATGTATGCGGTGACAACGACTTCTCCGCCGCCGTGACCATTATTTGAGTTTCGACTTCCTCAACAAGCCATAACTTATTTTAAATGAAAAATAAATACCAGGTTTTAATTTTCTTTTATTTTGGTATTGAAAATTGTTTTGACAATAGTTTTATTATATCAATGTGTTGTATTGATATCTTGTGATTGAAATGGGGAAATTTTATGTTTCCTTTATGCATGTTTTGTGTGATACGATTGTGTTATTGTTTATGATATATTTAAACCTAATCATATAAGGAATACAATGGACTTAATAAGTGACGGGTGGAGCCTGCTATAGCTCCTCGATGCATTGGTAGGTCTAATGAGACAAACTAGTGTCTTGGCACAAGGACTTGGCTACGTGGTTATGATAGTATGGAATTATGCATTCCATCATTATGAAAGTTGTTATTGATATTGCATGTGATTATTCGACTAGTAGAATATCCAAGTGAATAAGTAAATGGCATTATTTCATTTTATTTTTTCCATATTATGTTGAAGTTCATGTTTAAATGGCTTTTGTTTTAGTCATACATTGCCTTAAATGTTTATGTTTATTTATGAAAGATTCGGAAATATTGTTATCTTTACTGAGCATCGTAGCTCACCCCTTTCAATGTTTTAATATTTTCTAGGATGTGAAAAAGTATTTTATTAATGAACTGCATGGATAGTCAGAAGGGGATATGAGTGTGGACTATGGAGACCATGTTATTGTAGTTTTTCACTTCATGATGTAATGTAAATTTTATGAATGTATCTATTGTTTCCAAGGCTACTAAACTAATTGGTCTTTCAAGACTTGATCTTTTGTGATCATGCCAGTGTTACGTATTAATGCACCGACTCTAGGTTACTGGGGTCGGGGCATTACAATATACCTCAAATGGGTGTAAATATATGAAACTGATAGAATATGATATGTATATTTAAGAATCTTAATATGAAATATGCTGAGTAAACATATACCTTGGATAAATCAAATTCTAATCCCCAGGTGAATCATTCAGATCACCTTCGGATGAACTGTAGAACCTTCCTTGACATTTGGGAATGAAAAATATGGAATTAGGGCCGCATAGGATAGAAAATGAGACACTAAATGGAAAAACGTGTTATATCCACTTTTCATATTGGTGTTTTTGACTCGTGCATGATTTAACTACATAGTTAGACAAATTGGGCACTAAATGTGTCTTAAAAACATCTTTAAAGATGACTCATACATTTTCACATCTAATGGTCTCTATAACATTGTGGCTATCAATCAGAATCCACTACCCCAAAAGACCCAAGCCACACGGTTTCTACCTTGTTGTCACATGGTTTGGATAAACCGTGCTCTACCCGTGCAACATTCCATAGAAAAAAACATAAATAATGTTCTCTAAAATCTCCCAAAATTCACACTTATAATTTATAAGAATAACGATCACAATGAATTGTTTATAAAAAAAAACCATGGGTCCTATATCTTCATTATATTTATGCATCACGCACAAATACATTATGTTATCTATACTTATATCAAGACCAATACAATTTGTTTAAGATATTAATGTGTATTTTGGTCTATTGATCAAATATCTGAAATTAGTTTTTAATTTAGATGTTATGTTATAGGACTCTTATATAAATATATATTTCAAATTGAAAACCATAGTTTTTGGGATATTAAATTAAATTCAGTTTTATGTAAATTTATCAATATAATTTGAAAATAAAATTCTAGGGTAACCTATTGGTGAAGAAGGTTCACTCTTATATAGTTTGAATAATTCATTGGAGAATTTTTTTGGAAAATAAAATTATTTACATCTTGAAATAAATAATTATCTTTGTTATCTATATTAGATTACAATTTAGATGATGTTACATTACCATATAAATTTTTATTAGTCCAATACTCTATATAAATAAATGGTATGTTCACCATTTATGTTATTCCTACATTGAAAATCTTTTTGACAACATGTAGGAAAAGGAATATTTTTTTCAATTAAAATAATGTAATTGCTTCCAAATTATATATTTTTTTTCAAGAAGACATATATTATTTTATGTGATAGTTTCATTAGAACGTTACTAAATAAACACAAAAAATAAAGAATCGAAATTAGGAAAGGTTGGTAATAATTAAAATGAGGATAAGGTAGTGGATGGAAGTAATGAAGGGAGAAAGGAAGAATATTATTCCACTTGAATCATACTCTCTATCTATGTATGGGAGATATCTATTTTCAACTTAAATTTTTTTTAATGGATATAACATTGTATTCATAAAATTTTCAAAAAGATAATGTCAATTGATATTTTGATGTTAAATGGCAAACAATCACATGACTATCATGTTTTTATGTAAGATTTAATTTCTGTAACATTGTATTGCATTATTTATAAAAAATAATAATTTCTTAATATATATTCTATTATTATTTTTCAATGTTATTTTTATTAATTTTATATTCCTGGTACTTTTTTTCAACTTTAGAAAAAAAAAATAGATATCATCTTAATTGAATTGGGTATGTTATTTCCCCATTGTATTCCATGAAGTGGTGATGTTCTTCCGCCATAATTCATTTATATAATGTTTCACTCAATTATTCACTAAGTAAATGATATCCATAGTTGTTGTTATTTAAAAAAAATTATTTATAACTCATTGAATAATATATCAATATCATGAAAGGTAATGTCAAAAGTTGAAGTCATCTAAAAAGATTTTATAAAGTCGGATTTTTTTCGGTAGAAACTATTGAATTCTATTCCTATACATGTTTCACAGGAATAACATTGGTGTCCCAAAATCTCACTATAACGACCACATTTTGTGTTATAGAATTTCTAAAAGTGATATTGTCAAAACTTTCATTACACAGTTGTAGTATTCTAAACTATGTGGTTTAAATATTATATTTTGGGATGATACATATAATGAAGACCATAAATTAATTTATAGTCCTTTGATTCCATTACAGGATGAAAGCAATATTTCAGATACTCATCAATAAAACATTTATTGGAATAATTACATATTGCATATTGTATGTGTTATCTAAATAAAATTTAATTTTATATCTATATAAATGGGTAGTATGAGGGATAAGCGTGTATCTATATTATCTCATTGTTTTTATGTAATTAAGGATTATATGATATATTTAATGGAATAGGATCAATGTTTACTATGAAAAATATTAATGTTAATCTTATGGAAGAAGCCATAAATATATCTAGGGATAATGATTGAAATCAAATGTTTTTGTTGTCTTTAGACATTGGTTATATATCCCCATCCTTAATCAATACATAATCATGTGTTAATTCATGAAATTATCTGTCTATAAAATTTATAAATTTTTTATTGTTTAGATAATTAGATAATTAGGTAATAACTCAAACATAACAAAATCATAATGTAAAAAGTGGACAAATTGTTATAGTATTAATTTTCCATAAACTAATATGTCAAAAATAAATCATTACCCTTTTTTTAAAACTATCCAGGACATTCAACATGATGTCTTTGTATTAATTACCAATTAATAAATTATTGGAAAAAAATTTAGTATATGTGATGATCATAACGATATCAGTTGGGTATAGGAAATTAAGGTCACCATTAGTCTAATAATAATCATTAAAACTCATAAAAACCCCTTTCATGAAAATATAAAATTTTACACAATTAGGTAGATATAATTCTTCAATAAATATAATTTATTTTACCTTTGGTAAAAATGATTAAATTAGAACACATTAGAGAAAAAAGAAATTGATGTAGTACCTCAGGATATCATCACATTAAATCATTATAGAACCCTTATAGAAATATTATAAATTTTACAACCGTATGTCCAATATCTAATATATGTTTTTATATAATATAATCATTACCCAATGCATTAGAGTCTTATATTGTAATATCCATCATTTATTCTCTAAATGGATCACATCGTGGTATCAGGGCACACACATTATTTATAAAATCTACAAATGAAAACATTAAATAAATCATTTAATCCTTTTAAAAAATATGTTAAATTCATATGAAAATAACTTTCTGATACTAAAATAATATATTATTTCAAAGATAAAATGTTCAATACGGTAAAATATATTCTTTGGGGAAACCATTTTCAATAAAAAATACTCAAAAAAGTAATGACTTGATTTCATATATGAAACATTAAATCATTCAAAAAATGACAAAAACAAAAAAAAAGTTCCATGAATGCTGAAAAGTCATTGTCCACATGTATGTTGAGGATTGAAAAATCAATTTTTCATTAATCAAAAAATTATATATAAAACATGTAAAAAGATTTCTGTCTTGAAAAATTATAGTGAAATTAAAAATAAAAATACGATGTTCTTCATAACCACTTTTTATACATATAAATGAATATGTAAAATAATATTAATAACATTGAATGGAAATGATTATATCATTAAACATTCAAAGTGTCCCGAAGAATAATGAACATTTAAATCCAAAGAACCATAAAATAAGAAAATTTAACAAAAGCATACATAACATTAAAATAGATAATATATGGATATATAATGTCATAGGGGAGTATGTAGACCATATTAAAGAATAATGTTGCATGGAATCAATAAATGCCTCAATGGAATGGGATTAGATGAAATCTCTTACCTTTAGTCTAATAGGCCATGCACGAATTTTTCATCATATATAATGAACTAATATTAATTAATTACTTCATTTATAACCTTATTCAGGATTATCGTTAATTTTATTTCATATAATATAATTTTATAATAAACTATTTAAACATTTTTTTTAAATCATGTGTTTTTTCTATATTATTTTTATGTGTCCAAAATGAATTTGTTAGATCAAGTATTGTCAAAGGGGTAATTATATAAACATAACATGAATAATAATCATGATAAAATAATCATATTTATACACCATTTGTACTTTTAATACCAATCATTAATTATTTTCTATAAACAAAAAAACAACATTACAATCCTGGAGACAATAGGTCTTAAGTACACATTTGTAACAGTCCGATTTTTAAAAGATCATTATTGAAAGAAGGTCAGTGAAATATATCTTTAAATACTTATAATTATATCATATACACTATATTATTCAATTATATAAGCTTATATATAGAATTATAGTTCTCTAATTGAAATCACATCGAATCGATGAGGCAGTAGTCCACACGTTCATTTAGGATGTTTTCAAATTTTCAGCCTGTGAAATGGTAATAAAAATTGATATATTAATATTCATGAAATTTAGCTACTTAAATAATATGATATGTATGTTATATATGTCAAATATTTTTAATTTAATTCTTCTTTAATAAATCCCATATAAACTGTGAATTTATCACAACACTTTGAGTAGGATGTAGTTCAACATACATGAATGGTTAATTCATTGCCCATTTGGTGGATGTGTGTGCCGGTGTAGGTAAAACACAAAAAATAACAACATATAAACATTATAAATACACTGATTTTTTTGTATAATCATGGGATAACAATAAATTAATGAATGGAGAAAGAAATAAAATGTAAATTCACATAGGATAATGGTACATCCCTTTTGGGTTACTTCGGTTGGTTTTCTCCAAAAGGCTTCATGGTAAGATTTACACACAATGTGTCTGCTCAAGGGTTAAGGTATGTTTGTAGGTAAATTATTTTGGCATGGTTTGGATGGTAAAATTTTCATTGAGAGGTTTGTAAAAATGGAATGTGCGAGTTAATTTTTTTCATGGAAGGGGATGGTATTCTTGTAAAATTTTTAATAGGGAATTCCACCCATATTTCAACATTGTCATGTGGCTCCTGTAATTTTAGAAATTATATCCTTGGGGGGATATGGTGTATATATGAACATATAATGGATTTGGGATGCTTTCAATGTCATTATGGCTCTTGAGATTGAGTATTATTCCCTTGTTAAGTAAATTATCCTCTTAATCACTGTAATTAAGTTTAATTACATTCAATAATATTTTTGTGTAAAACTAGGTTAGGCTTATTAGAAATATTATATTATTCTTCTTTAAAATATATGATCCGTTTTTTAAAATTCTAATGCAATGACCTGGAAATTCATATTTCACATGATAGTATAATTAGTGAAAACGAGGCTTCAAGCAACATCCCCATGGAACCAATGGCAGGAAATAAAAATAGAAGAGTTTTAAATAAAAGTGGGGGAAATTTTCCATTTAATAACTAAACCAACACAGCCTAACCAAACCATTCACTAAATGATGCATAATCAAAATAAAGTAAACTAAATATCATCATGTATCAAAAAACCAAATCAAATTTTATAATACTAGAAGACCAAACAAGTAACAAAGTAATCAAAAGATAAATAACTAAATACTCTCAAGAGACCACAATACTCTATGCTCCACAAAATCCAAAATCCAAAATCACCTAACAGCCCAAATTTACTAAGGTAGTGCTAAAAACGTTTGAAACATTACCTTTTCCGCTGTCCTAGATGATATAATCTAAAAAATAACCAACTTTTAAAATTAGAGGTGTGTATAAAAATAAGTAGGTTTTTCCAACTACATCACTACTCATGCCACTAGGATAGAATATTGAGCAACATTTTCATAAAATAGTTCATATAAAACAATCTCTCAAAATGGTTTATAACGAAATATGACAAAGATTAAAAAAATCATTTACAACCATGTGAAAAAAAAAATTAAACCAATTCCTAGAATGTTATTTTTCCAGAATGTACTAACCAAGGATTACAAACCACTTATTATAATCATTTGGAAAAACTGATTCCATAGTTCACAGCACACCCCAACATGCATGCTTCATCTGATAGTTCCATTCTCATGAGCGGTCTCTTCTCTAAATACCTTCTGTCCCAGTGACACTATCCCTCGATCTAAGGTCACGCACCTTTTACCTCAATGGTAAGGTTGTCTTATTTAGGTGAACCTCTAAAAGAATCTCAAAAAAAAACCCAATGTATTCCAAAACTATTGAAAATAACCATTTCAATAAAAATGTAATTTTATTGAAATCCAAGGGTCATACCAACATCTAAACAATAATTTCTTTTCCATAAAACATCCCCTTTTTATTGGAAACATTTATTAAAATAAATTTTCCACAATTCCAAAAAATTCCCATTAAAAATCAATATTTTAAAAGAAGAGAAAAATAACATTATTCAAAACACCTAATTTTTGAGATTTCTACAATTTTCCAAACCGTCACTAATAAACATTTCCAAAAATTTGTAACCATCCAATTATTAATCAATTAATCACATGGAAATCAATTTTAATGTATGCACTTATGTTCGACATATTAGAGTCAAGATATAAGCTATCTAACTCAATGGGTTTGATGAAACTAGACAACGGACAATGAATGCTTATGAAAACCGAGTAGGATATCCAAGAACCCACCTTTGATCTAATATCTAAGAATGATCATGACAAAAAACAATCAAATTTTTCATTCAAAACCATAGATTTACTACTAAAGGATTTAGACCTATGAAATAAATGATATAAGAGATGTAAATCAAAGTAGATCTGTGAAACTGATCATAAACAGTGAAGAACAATCACATACCTCATGAATCCGGAATTGAATCACCAAGGGAAGCCTTCAGATATTCACTAGATAGATTAGAAACCCATCATAGACCTTTGGAGATGAAAAATCATGAGTTAGAGCCTGTATGGGTAAAACAAATAGTGGGTTATAGAAAAAACGGGTGAGATCATATTTTTAAGGACCTAGATTGGACTCTTCGCATGGTTTGGCCGCACTGTTATGGAAATTGTGTGTTAACCGCGAAGAAGCTACATCCATAATAACCTCCCCTAGAATGGTCACTCCAAACTGTGCTCTAACTATACTAGATCTTCTAACTCATGACGAATATTTCACATAATTTCTCCTGGGAATTCCGCAAGGTTTGGACAAACTGTGTACCGCTCGTGTGACATTTATTTAGCCCCAAAAACACATCCATAGTTCTCCAAATGCTTCCAACCTCAACACATAAAATTTATAACCATACAAGTATCAAGTAAGTGTAACATACCATAAACTGGGGTAATAAATTCTCCCAACCATTAGCCTTTCCATCCTCAGAATGTAGAAAACATTCACTTCCCTGAATGTGTTCCAGCCACTACACTGTCATTTCCTTGTCATGTTACCAAGTATCTTCATGAGTATGACCATGATACCATATAATATATACTACACCGATACTTTTAACATGCTATATATTCTCTTTACTATCCCTAATCTATATCTTAATATGTACAAATGAAGCATTTGGCAATAGGTCGACATGATCCCATCTGATTACATGATCATGATCTTACTGATAGATTTTCAATTGAGATACATGGAACACATTGTGAACCAAACTAAACCGTGATTACAACGCCAACTTATACACCACCACTCCAACCCATTTCAGTGTCTCGAAAGGGACAATGTATCTAGGAGATAACTTTCCCTACATCTCGATATGACGATGTCCATGCATGGGAGATATCCTTAGGAAGACATGATCACCCACAACGAACGACCACCATCTTCCATGGAAATCTTCATAAAAGTTTCTGATGACATTGAGCCGTCTCCATCCTCTTTCTAATAAACTGGATCTCATAAGATGTTTCTTGGTCATGGATTTTCTCAACTAGTGATGTCTCGCCCATTTCCACTCAAAATAGTGGAGAATGACAAGGACGCCCATACCTTTCTTCAAACAGAGCCATATGTATTGAGGCCTTATAGTTTTTATTGTATGAGAACTCAACCATGGGTATATTCCCTTACCATGGGCCACCAAAATCCATCACACAAGACTGAAACATGTCATTCATTGTCCATATCATCCTCTCAGACTGTCTGTCTATCTGAAGATGATACGTTGTGCTCATAGTCTACTAATTCCCGGAAGATTCTTGTATGGATTTCTAAAAAAAGATATGTGAAACAGGAATATCTATCTAATATTATTGAAACTGGTATACCATGTCTCTTTACCAATTCAGAGATGTAGATTTTGGATAGATCTTCCCACATATGAGTTTCCCAAATTGGGATGAAATAGGATGACTTGGTAACCTGATGCACTATCACCCATATGGAATTGTGTTTTCGAACCATTATTGGAAGACCTATAAAAATATCCATCTCTATTTGTTCCCATTTCCCCACTAGAATAGGTAAAGACTACAAAATACCTATTAGTCACCGATACTCTTCCGTAACCTGTTTACATGTTAAGCACTTAGAAATGAACTCATTCACCTTCATTTTCATGCGACTCCACTAATATTATTCATTCAACGACTTATAAAACATTAGTGTTCCTAAATTTACAACCAATCTAAAATGGTGGTAAGCATGTAATAGTTGTTCCTGGAAATCCATAGGTATAAAAATCCGATCTATGAAATAGAAAAATGATCATCCATAATGTTTCTAGGCCTCAATGGTCTCCCCACCATTTAGTTTTGAACATATAACCATACATTATGCATTAGATGTTTGTGCCTCTTTGACTATATTTACAAAATAAGAAACATGTTTAGATGAATAGAAAACCACAAAATCACCTCATTCTTCACATTCCACATGCATGTTAGTTAGGACCGACATCAAATAACATTCATCTGAATCTTATTTCACAAACTGATCATATAACTTTCTACTCAATGCATCTGCCACTACATTACCTTATCTTGGTTTATATATAAAGACAAAGTCACACATTTGGAGATACTATATCCATCACATTTTCCACATATTCAAATATTGTTATGAGAATACGTGTTTTAGGATTTTTTGGTCTGTGAACCCAGAAAATATGTCACCAAAGTGATAATTTATCCATGTTCTCAAAGAATCAACAAATGCAGCTAACTCCAAATTGGGTGTTGGTTAATCCTTCCCATGAACCATCAATTTCCTTGAACTATATATAAACACAAGTTATCCTTGCATGAGAACACAACATAACCCTTATCCCAAAGCATCATAGTACACCACATACCCATATCCCAATTCTAAAATAATAAAGATATATTATAAAGTAGGACAAATTATTAGTTAATAGAAAGACTTATGGAATTTCTCTATCAATTTAAGTTGATAATTCTTCTTTAGCAGAGATTCCATTGGAGAATATAGTTGTGATAAATCACACACAATGAATTGATAGTAGCTAGATATACTATAAAAACATCATATCTCGAAGACATTATTAATTGGTTTCCTTGAGATACCATCATATATATTTTAAGGATAAACAGAAATGCCTTTCTTAGAAATGACATGGCCAAAAAATGTACTTTCTATATAAAAAATCACACTTTGATATTTTGGAATACAAACAGTGATATCTTAGGATTTTCACACTATTTTTTGGTGTTTCTCATGGCCATCCCCAGTCTTTGAATGCACTAATATGTCATCCACACACACCATGAAAAAAGAGTCCAAATATCTCTGAAATATCGAATTCATCAATTCCCTGAATACTTCTAGTGCATTTGTTAGACTGAAAGGCATGAATATATATTCGTATTGGCCATATCTTCTTTTCAAATATATCATTACAGTATCCTCCTTCTGAACATTCAATTGGTGATATCCCCATCACAAGTCAATCATGGATAACCACGAAGCACCCCTTGATTAATTGAAATGTTCATCAATCCATGGAAGTGGGTACCTATTATTTTTCATAACTTGGTTAATCTAATGTTAATCAACACATTTCCTTAGAGTTTTTTCTACTTTATTTACTATCTAAACCACTGTTTTCCATGGATGCTTACTTGGCTAAATGAAACCATTGGATTCCAGCTCCATAAACTTCACTTTTAATTCCCATAACTCTGTTGGTTCCATCATGTAATATATAATGGAAAGAGGAATGTTCCACTGAAGGTGATCAATCATAAACTTCACTTCTCTTATAGGTAGTAACCCTAAGAAGTTGTTGGTAAAGTCATCTGGAAATTGATTCATAAATCATTGAAAAATATTTTCCTCTGTCTCTTCTATTGATTCCAAATTTTACACCGCCGACTCGTAAGAGATTATTCCCAACATCAGTGCCAACAATCTCTTTTCACCTTTCTTTACCATTCTCTCTCCTAGGAAGAGATAATCGATGTCATCCTCAGTAATGAAACTTATTATTCAACTATAACAGTCAATGTGATCCTTGAAAATTTTAAACCAATCCTTTCCCCATATTACATCATAGACATCCATGTCCATCATCAGATGGTACCATTTTAGTTCAACTCTATCAAGAGTTATAGAACATTCTCTACACACAAAGGCTTGACATTATCTTTCCTCATGAGGAGTTTGGAGTTTTAAAACATAAGGAATCATTTAAAAACTTAAACATAGAAAATCAACATCATGATAAGAAAGGATAGAATACGACACACCAGTATTGAAAATCACTTTCACAGGGGTAGAATTTAAAGTAATCTTACCTCTCACTATATATAGTCTATCATGATCATCAACAATCATCTTCTCATATCCATACAATTGATTCAATAGCAAAATATTCTCCTTGTTTCCTTTCTATGATTTCCCTACTTTAGTAGTCATGGTATTTATCGAATCAATAAGGCTAGCTCTGCTCTACTAAAGAGACTGATTCACCTATCATCACCCTATCGAAGAATATAATGCTTGTGATGCTTGAGAAGTGTCTTGAGAACCTAAACTTGGTTCACTGCAATATTATCAGTGAATAATCCCTAACGTTTTGCTGTTATGACATGCTCTAGGAGTTTATGTACACTCTCTCTTTATGTGGTCAAGAAACCCACTTTTAAAACAACCGACATTACTATTTAGTCAAAGAAGATGGTTCACTGATCCAGTAATCTAATTCTAATTTCAACATCCACCTTGGAAAAAAGTATCCCTTGTCATATTTCTCCCAGAATTCGTATTCCCATCATTACATGTATGTATCATCATACCTACTCCCATAGATCCCGAGATATCATGTTCATCCAAAGTCACTCTGTTCACTATATCTGTATAATCAGTAATATAGGGCATTGTAATCTTTGATTGAATCTTCTATCTCAACACAGATTTGAATATTTGTTCCATTAAGCATGCACATTACACTACATCTGGTGAAAAGTGTAATAAAATCATGAATTTATCTGATATTATTTGATAGAGAGATTATCCTACTTCATGCTAAAGAAGCCCACATTTTTTTTTGTGATTTTGAACTTATGAGGATAGAATTGTTTGGTGAACAATTCCTCTAAATCCTCCCATGTAAATCCTTCAACCATTTTATCCTGCACTGCGAAATCCTGCCAATATCATGCAACATCCTCGAGGATATAATTCACGAGCTTGAAATATAACTCTGATTGTGTGTTGATGAAATTGAAGATATGATTCATCCTACTTATCCACAACTTTGCCATTTCAGGTTCATAATCACCCCTCTGGAAGGGTGGATTATGCTTCATGATCTTGTTGGTAATATCCACATGCCTTGGATCATTCCTTTGGTTACTCATATCCCCCAATTGAAAAGCAAGGACAATATTATGAACTATCTATTGGTTATCCAATGGTTCGGGTACAACCAAATTCTACACATCTTCTTTGGGTTTATTTCGATGATGCCATCCAGGTGCCATTTTCTAAAACAACAACTAGCTCCATCCAACTCACTCTCTATCAACTGATGGATTAGAATTTCAAATTCTATCACACAAACTATCACAACATTATTCTACAAAAAACATTTTTCCACCATTTTTTATAAATCTTATTTCTGGAAATGAAAATCATACCATTTTTAAAATTTATCAACAAGCCTTTTCAAAATATTTCTTTTGAGTTAAATTTCATACTTTTATAATAATTAATACATTATACACAAAATTAACCATTACATGAAATGATATATTCACTCCCAATGGGAAGTAATTCCTATAAAATGAATTTCATGCTCATATCATTTGCTAAATCCATTATAATGAGGTATAAAAATCCCTAAAATTCCTCCAATAAATTATGTACCCAAATCCCTTGTAAATTATGTTTGGCATAAACAAGTTAGCTATGAACTTTTATGCTATATACATCATCTCTTGACAATCTTACTCCTTTTTAATATTATAGCTCCAAGAATAGACAAGAAGGAATTACAACTCCATGACCAATAACGTTGATGAATACTTATTCGGAAAGGACCAAAAAATTAGATACCCTTTGTACCATGAAATAAGGAATAGATTTATACCATTTGTATCACAAAGGATAGACTAGACTGATACCATTTTTAAGGATCTATTTATTATCATTTGGATTAAGAGTAAAAACAATTATGTTTGGGCCTTAAGAGATATCTCCAAGGTACCAAAGGGTGGAAATAAATGCTAAATGTTTTAAAAGAAAAGTGGGGGATGATTTAACCTTTATGAAATAAACTATTAAACCAAAAAACCATAAGAAAACCATTTAATAAATGACGCATGAACAAAATAAAGTAAACAAAACCACTTCATGTATTTCAAAACCACATGTAAGTGTGCAACAACAGCAGACAAAAAAATTATCAAAGTAAATAGAGGATAAACATCAAAAGGCTCTCAAGATACCATAAGACTCCATGCTCCACAGGGTTCAAAATCTAGAATCACCTAACAGCCTATATATGATGAGGTAGTGCAAAAAATGTGTGAAACATAACCTTTTCCCATGCCCCATAAGATAGAATATGAAAAACCACCCATGTGACAAAGCATGGGTGAGTATAATAATTATATCGTTTTCTCGAAGACTTCCCTACACACACCACTAGGATAGAAGAGTTAGAAACATATATATAAAACTGGTAATATAAAATAATCTCTTAAAATATTTTATAACCAAATATAAATTAGTATCAAAAACCTATATATAACAAAGTGAAAACAAAACTAAATGAAACAAATTTAAAAAACGTTATTTTTCATTAAAATGAAAAATCAAGGATTAATAACCACTTATTATAATAATTTTTTCGTACCCATTCCATAGTTCACAACACACCCCCACATAAATGCTTCATCTGACAGTTCCATACTCATGAGTGGTCTCTAGTCTATATACCTTGTTTCCCAATGCCACACACCCCTAATATAGGGTCACACACCTTTTACCCCAATGGTACACATCACTTATTCAGGGGAACGTCAAATATGAGCTCACCCAAAACACAATGTTTTCCAAAACCATTACAAATTAACATTTAAACCCATTTCAATAAAACAGTACCTTTATTGAAAATCAAGGAGCAACCCAATTTCAAACCAACCGTTTAATATTAGTAAAACATAATCTTTTTATTCAAAATAAATTATCAAATCATTTTTTCAAAATTCCATAAAATCCTTATTTTAAAATAAATATTTTAAAACCAAGAACAAAATCAATTTATTCAAAACACCCAATTTTCCAGAATTCTACAATTTACCCAACCACCAAAAAACAAGGATTACACCAATTAAAAAATAGACAATTAATTATTAATTCAAAAAAAGGAAATAAATTTTAATGTATTCCCGTATGTTCTACTAATTGGAGTGATGAGATAAGCCACCAACCCTAATGGTTTTGATGAAATTGGACAACACATGTAAAATGCTTTAGAAAACTGAGTTAGATATCTGAGATCCCACCAAAAATATCTTATCCTAGAAAGATCAAGACCATAACTCATCATATTATCCATAAAAAACATATATATATATATATATCCATAAAGGGTTTATAATAATATAAAAAGGATATAGGATAATTATATATAAGAAACTAATCATGAACATTGAGGAACGATCACATACGTCAAGAATACAGCTTTGAATCACCCCGGGAAGCCTTCAGATTTCCACCAGAGAGATGGGAGAACCCTCTTAAAGATTTGGAGAATAAAAATCCCAATTAACATCTAATATAAGTAAAAAATGTGTATGTTATGGAAACAACAACTGAGATCCTGTTTTTAAGATTCATATTTGACTCCATGCATGGTTTGGCCACACTATTAGGAAAATTGTGTGCTAACCTTGTGGTAGCTACTGGCCACAAGGCCTCCCTTTATATGGTCTCCAAAAACCATGATCCAACTTTGATAGAGCTACTACATCATGAAGATCTTTTTGCACAGTTTCTCCTAGGAATTGAGCATGGTTTGGACAAACCTTGTGCCACCCGTGCAACATTCGTTTAGCCACAAAAACACTTCTAATCGTCTCCAAACACTCCCAAACTCCACCCTTACACTTTATAACCATAAAAGTTTCAATAAAAGGGATAAATACTAGAAAAAATGTTACAAAACTAATCATAGAATTGGAATAAAATAATTTAAATTTAATCTCATTGATGGGATGACAAATATGGGATTTTTGAGTAAAAATGTTAACAATCTTGATTAGTTTTTATGTGTAAATTCGTTGTAAAATAACATATTATTAAAGTATTTGATTTAAAAGAAATATAATATATCTAATTATGCACTGAAACAAATTCAAAACATAATTTAACTATATTTCTTAAATTTTACGAATTATATTTTTTGAACTACAATTAGTATTAATTTTAATTTATGATAATATAAAAGATCATAGAAAAAAAAAACAAAAAAATCCCAATGAAATTTATGAAATTTTAATTATATATATAAATTTATTTTTTCATATACAAATTATAAAATTATAAAAAGTTATATTTAATTAATGTTATACATTAAATGTCTATAAAACTACCTTTTAAAAATACAATTCTTATTTTGCTTAAAATTCATTTTATTATTATATTCACTAATTAAATTTTATTTTATGAATGTAACTAAGGTTAATAGACATTTGTAAATATAATATAATTTATTTTAATCATTCCAACTGATTTAAAATTTAGGCAATAACTATGCTTTAAAATAATAACATTTACAATATATTATTGTTCTATATAACTCAGTCTTTCATGAAACAAAGATTTCAGAGAAAACCATTTGTTTCATGACATCTATGATATCAATCGAAGGATCCTAATAATTTTGAAATTACTATATAATTATTAAATATTAATAAATATGGAATGGAATTATTATCCCATTAATAATGACGTTACATCTTTCCCCTATTTTATAAATTTTAACCTGAATATTTTATACACCTATCAAATAATATGGGATACATTTCCATCATATAATTTTATTGTTTTCTTGTTTCCTAAACAACCATATGGATTTTCCAAAAAACCATTACTTGATTAACCAACTTATTCCATCACACTTTGTATCTATGTTAAATAACTTAGACTAGTTAGTGATCATAAGAAATATTATCTTATAGTTGAACTACTTCATGGATCAAAACATGAGTTAAATCTAATATAAACATACATAACACTGAAACATGAAAAAAAATTATATCGGGTATACACTAAGGGTTTAAGACACGTGATAGGAAATCAATCTATCATTATACCTAATATATATTATGCAATGAACTATTTACTCAGCATCCAATTTTTACCAAAACACATCAAACATTTTGATGGGGAGAATTTTAATAATAAATGACCACCTACCTTTAATGAATTAACATTCCTCCAATTATCCACACAACTTATCTTCCTACATTGATCCTCCCTCTTAATTTGATAAATCAAATGAAAATTATCTATATTTTCCTCTACTAGCTTTTGTCCCATCAATATACTTTCTCCAACATAATCCAAAAATTCTTATGTGTGACACCGCTTTCAATAAAATGTCTCAAATGGTTCCATAATAGTAAAGGAATGAATACTGTTATTATAAGAAAACTCTTCAAAAGAATGATATATATCCCAACTTCCATGGTAATCCCATTTTCAGGAATAAAGCTTATCTTGCAGGGTTTGAATCACCTAGTCTGAATGTCTATATTATTGGGAATGAAAAGGGGTAAAAAAATTACTTAAGTACATAATGACAAAAACATTTCTGCCCCAAAATGCAATGTGAACATGAGATCGTTGTATGATATAGTGGATAGAGTAACTCCATGTAACTTGATAATATATTTTAGATATAATAAAAAATGCTGATCAAAAGAAATTGTTATTCAAATGTGTAGAAAATTTTAATATTTTGTAAATCATTCAATAATAACCCAAATTTCATTATTACATCGATATGTCATTTTCAATCATACAAAGAAATCCACTAATATATTTTACCAAATACACTCCATAATTATATATGGATACATCACAACCGTAGGTAACTATCACTCTGCTTTATCCTATTGACAAGTAAAACACTACACTATAAATTCAAAATTGTTTGTTTTTATTCTATCTCACTAGTAAAACACTCAATAGTCACAATACATCATGCGCATCCTAGATGAATAGAAAAAAAATGAGAACTATGGACTTCTATCAACAAATAATTCCTCAATTATAAATCACAAGGTCCACATAATCATTTTTCCCAATCATAAACCACCTTCTTCCTCAATACTACAATTGGGAAACTTATTACACATAATGGATTATAAAATATCTTATAAACATTGATCCTCCATCTAATACCTCTGAATTCTTTATAAAAAATCAATTGCACTAATACCTAAAACGAAATAAAGAGGATGTCCATATATTCACAACTTCAAGGCCAAAATTCATCATATCATTCTCAAAAGGGTCACGTTCCGAACATAACATGGTTAATGAGGAATACCATTATTATATCAAAGCATAGAACATATTTTTTTATTTTCCATGATGATAATGAATAATGAAATCCAAATCCTTGATATTTTCAATGATTTCCAATACCTCATGTTCAATTATTTCTGGTTGAATATTTATTTCAAACATTTTTTATCAGAATATATTTTGAAATTTACACAATAAAAATGATTTATCCATATTTTTCAACTAAAAACAATAGAAACTAAAAGATAATTATATTAAGGGTAATTTGACACTTGATGATTCAACTAACATGAATCACATCCAAATTACCTGATGAATCTTAATTATGATACAACCAATTCATTTCAATTATTAATTTCTCCTAATAATGAAATTTCCATTTCTTGAAGGAATCCTAATGACTGTAGAATATTCTAATCTTATTTTCAGTGCTGAAAAAAATTATAGAATTATTTTTTCTCGATGAACATGAAAACATTTCATGTTAACAAATTCAATGGGAATTAAAAACAATCAATGTTTCCAAAAATTACCTTCATTATAATTCTAATACAATAAAACTACATGTAGCATTGATATTTATGGGACTGGGACATTCATCTACAACATTAATTTCAACAGTATCAATAGTTATGTCTTATTTAGAATGAATTTGATGAAGAAATCAAATTTCTTTAAACTAAAATATAAAACATAATAAATTACCCATAGTTTTTATTTTCATTAAATGTTAAAAAACCCATACATTCATTCCATATTCAACATTAATTTTTTAAAATACTAAAAAGTCATCAAAAATCACAACATACATTTTATTCAATAACTCATGAATAATTATATTTATAGGATCAATGAATACAATAGGTTAATTAGATAACCAAACAATATTACTACATATTCATAGTGTGAATATCTAGTTCAAAATGCAGTGTTTAAAATGTGGACTGCGATTATGATCAACTAATGGTACCCAAACCTCAGGTCCCACTTCAAAAAAGAATTTTCTCCTGAGATATGATCGAACAAATCATCGATATGAGAGAAATGATATTTTTTGTAGTTGGGATGTTATTCTTAGATCTGTTTAATTTTTAAACTATAGTTGAACCTTCTTTATTTTTAATTAAAAAGATAGGAGAACACCATGTTGAAGTGAAAGGTCAGATGAAACCTTTATCTAATAAATACATTAATTGATCTTTCATCTCTAAGTGTTCCACTTGTTCCTCATGATAAGGGAATTTAAAATTTTGATTAAAATCTATTACTAATTCATAGTAAACTCAACCTCTTGATCCGGAAGAATACAACTAAAATAATCTGAAAAAAACATCAATGAAATCATTTAGTATTCAAACATCAGTAATTTTAAAATTTTATTTTTTCAGAAATATGATCATGGAATCATTAAAATCTATCTCTAATCAATTTATCTTATTAATTGTAATATATAAATGGCATGAAATCATTGAACACAACATTCATTTCCCATAAATAAATGATAGGATGAAAAAAATAAAATCCAATCAATTCCATGAATAATATAAAAATATAACATGGATAGATTGACATGATTTATTAGGAAATACCATCACACTAATGAAAATAAGAATGTTACTATAAATCATTGATCCTGTATTACTCTCTCCTGTTATTTTTACTATAATTTCTTTCATTAATTTAGTAGTTGATATTGCTAATATACTTTAAAATTCATTAGAAATGAATGAATGAAAAGATCCAATGTCAAATAGTGTATTATAATAATTAAAAAAACTTATTCCATACTATTCACTAATACATTTGATGTCCCAACATCATTTGTAATAGTTGAAAATGTAAAAACTAAATCTTTCTATTTTCGATCAATAATATTTTCATCCCTTGTGACTATATTTATGAATGAATCAGAATTATTATCCCTCCCATTTCAGTTAAAACATCTTATAATCAGATGAATATTAGTTAACACATTATATGACTCCTTGGGATTCTTTGCCTTAAATTAAATGTCCATGTGGCCAAAAATTCGACATTGGTAACACATACCTATATTTATAAGTCACACTATAGTGTGATTTTAACCACAAAAACTACGTGATTGGAACTTTAATTTTTTACCACCATATTTTTTTTATGTTTACCCATTGAAAACCATCCCAACATCTTCTTAAATTAATCATCATGTGGAAAAGAATAGTATGAAAACTCCATCCCAACAATTACATCACAAAAAACTACTTTTACATGGCTTCTAAATTATTGTGTTAGCCAATAAATTTGTAGAAATTATATCAATACATATTAAAATTGATTAATTTTGATTCCAGTGACCCAAATAAAATCTGGAACACATCTAACCAATATTTGGAATATTCCTTTACATGAATCTATATAATCATCATCTTTTTATACAATTCAATGGATTTTTCATCCATTCAGTGTGAACAATCATAGTGAAATATTTCCCAAAGATAATTTTTCTTGAATGTATTGAATTATATGGAATCAATATCGTATTTCTCTCTTGTATTCTTATCTAAGGACCTCCATATATCAACATCACATTCAAAACAATAAATGGAATGGGTTACCTTTTGACGGTCTGATATCCCAGGACATCAAATATTCTTTTTTAGGGCATTGATAAATCCTTTGGCTACCACTAGGTCAAAAGATCTATTAAATTGTGGGGGTTGTTTCCTCAAAAAATTATCCAAAAATGCATGCTCCATTGTTTTAGATTAGGTTTATAAGTAAAATGGATACCACCACCATTTATAATGTGTTTCAATTGATCCATTACTATAATTAATTTTACTTTTTTTAATTACTAGAATATGAGGATACTGATTGGGATGGATATCTTCCTCTCAGTCCCTTCCCACAACCACTTCCCTATTTTCTAGGTGGAAAACCATTTTAAACATAAAAACATTAGAAAAATAAATATGGTAATCTTCAAATTATATAACATTTTAACTAGACCAAAAGATAAAATATTTCAAGGTAATTTATTAACATTACACAAATCTCAATAGTATTTTTAACCTACTATTGATACTAACTATAAGGCCCATACCATAAAAAATACATAATCATTTGTTAAGTCATGAATTTTAAATTCTATCACATTGAATAATGTTTTGGTTTAGACTTTTATAATATTTATCCACCACTCATACATAAAAAACCATAAAATAAAACATGGACACTTATAAATATTATCGATTTTTATATAAACAAAAACTTTTAAAATCAAACATAATCTCTTTTATGAAAACATTTAAGGAAATTCATAATGGAGTCTTCCAATCCCTTATCCATCATTAAATCCTCTAAAAAACATATCATAATGGTGTATGAGAAAAAAATAGTGGGGGATATAACTAAAAATAAAAAATTAGTCCATTAATATATTAAAAAACAAGAAGAGTACTTTCTTGAATATGGAACATTTTACAATAAAAGGTAAATATAATAAAATAATATATATCATTTATTTTTCCTTTAGAAAAAAATAATTAATGAAAAATTATTAAAAAACACAGTGATTTCATTCAGATACCTTGGGAAATGATCACATTGAATACTTACCAAACCCTTACTAGTTGGATGAACCAAACAGACAACAAAAAATATAATTTTCTAATTAGTATAATCAATATCCAATAAATTACAGTGAAAATCCGATTCACTAATTATTTAATATATAACAGTCTCACTCAAAACTATATGGGTGAACCAATAATTTATAATATATAAGAACCACAACCAGAAAAAAATCATATCATTTTTTTAAAACTCTTTTAAAATCCTATGAAAATAAATTTTAGATATTAAAAAACATTTTTTCTTCAAGAGGAAAATTTTAAAATAAAATAGACAATTATATTGGAAATAAATTTTCAATAACAATATACCCAAAAAATGGAAAAATTCTTTTAATAATTGAAAACATGAAATCCTTCAAATGAAGCCAAATCTAAATTAATGTCAATCGTGGCTGAAAAGGCATTATCACAGTGTATGTTACGAATAGAAAAATATCATCATATTCTATGAAAATGTTCCATAAATAAAAGGTAAAAAGATTAAATTTTGAAAAAAATAAATGTAAAAATACATATAAATTTTACAATGTAATCCTGTTATATCCATTTAAATAAACATGAAAAATAATATCAATTATTTGGAAGAAAATTATTAAATCTTTAATCATCCAAATCATATGATACTACATTGAAATTTAAATTATATTTACTATGAAAGAATAACATATGAAAACATTATTTAAATTTAGAATTGATGAAATATTTATGTAGGATTCAAAATCATATGTATATACAATATATAAAATAATAAATGTTCATATAATTAAGAAGTTCCCCAATGAAATGAAATTGAGATGAAATCACATACCAAGAGTCTAACATGTCATGAAGCTTTATATTCTTGAATAATTAACTAAGGGAAATTATTTAAATTATTAAAAAAAATTAATTTTTATCCTTAATTTTATTTCTCTTATTAATTTTTCAAAAACTATTCAAACAATTATGCATACATGTGGTGTTTTGACCATATTTGATTTATGTGTGAATAATGACTATTATATGTCAACTATAGTCAAAGTTATCACTATATAAACATCTTCATAATATAAATCATGTCCTATTTATCATATTCTTACATAAAATATACTTTCAAAAACCATCAAAATATATTTCTATTAGGAATGAACCAGCATTACAATCGTGGAGGGGGTAGTTATACCTACACATGAGTAACATTCCCATTTCACAATGATTAGAATAGAAAGAACATAAGTAACACTTAACTTTATAGAATGATAAATATATTATATATACTATATTATTTAATCATATATACTTATATATAGAATTCAAGTGATGTAAAAGGAATCACATCTAGTCTAAGAGGTGGATGCCCATATGTCCACAAATGACGTTTTCAATTTTTCAGCGTGAAAGGCTAAAAACGAAAATGATATATAAAATTTGTATAAAGTTAATAATTTCATAAATATCATAGTGATTTAATGTATATATAATATATTTACTTAATCTCATCCTTAAAACCTTTCATATAATATTGGAACATATCACATTGCTTTGAGGAGGTGGTAGTTCTCTATACATGAATGATAATTATGTTTCCAATATTATTAAAATGAATGTAGAAGTGGGTATATAACAAACCAAAAAAGATCATTATATATGTAAAATTATCATATTATATAATAATAGCATAATAATAATTTAATAGGTGGATAATGAGATCAGACATAGATGCACATGGAAGAATGTTACCTCTATTTGGGGTAACCCATTTTGATTGCACAAAAGGGAATCATGGAATGTTTTATGCCCATGGTGAGGATTATTGGGTTAATTCATGGATTTATAGAGTTTATAAATTTAGTGGTTGGATGATAAATAGGGTTATAGAGTTGTGATCAAATGGTAAGTGTGAGTGCCTTGTTATAGTGTAGGGGGAGTGGCACTCTCGTAAATTTTTTAAAGATGAATTACAGCAATGTTTTTTCATGTAATGTTAATCCAATAAAAGTATAAATTATTTAAATTTAAGGATATGGTCTATATTATAACATATAATGGATTTTACACAATTGTTTTTTTTTTCATTTTTTTACTTATGATTAATTTTTAATACCATGTCAAAATAATTTTCCTCTTAAACATGGTTATTAGTTTTAATTACATTAAAAATTATTTATGAAAAATAGATGAATGTATTATATAATATAAATTATTCTATTTCAAAAACTGGAGTCATTATAGACATATTGAAATCAGAGAAGTGGTTTAAATTAAATTAAATTTAATCTCATGGATGGGACAACAAATAGAGGTTTTAAAATAAATGTTCAAAATGTTTCTATGTTATTATATCTAAATTCAATGTTAAATATATTATCATTGGCTAAATTGGTTAATATTATATAAATATGATCAAAGTATTATTGAAAACCAATTTAAAACAAAATATAACAATAAACATAAATTTTACAAAAATGCAGTTGCGAAATTAATTTCAGTATTATTCACTATTCATCGAGATATGACTATTATAAAAATATAAAAAAAATAACCTTGATTACATTTTCAAATTTAAATTTCCAAAATGATGTATATTTTTCATATAAAGAGTAATGTTTATTAAAAATAGTTAAATTAGTTTCTCCAATAATTTTTGTTAATAATACTTTTTAAATCATTCAACATTTTTATGAATTAAATTTGATTTATTCTTTTTTGATCACTTAAAATATATTTGATGAATATAAAAATATTATAATCATCTTTGAAAAAAATATTGCCTTTAAAATTAATTCCAACTTATATAATTAATACGATATAACTAAAAATTAAAATAATAATTTTAAAAATAGATTAATTTTCGGTTTAAATCAATCTTGAATGCAACAAAAATTTTTAGAGATACTACAATTGAGTGTATGGTATTTTAATGACAAATCATTAAAAATATTCCTCTCTATAGATTTAAATTAATGTATAAGGATAATGAACAAAGATTCCCCACTCCAATAGTCCACGGGGTAGAGACTAGAACCAAGGATATAAATATCTCAGAAAATTGGAGGCTTAACTCTTTTAATAGTAACCACAACCGAGATCTATGATATATCAACATGAAGAAAATTCTATGTAACATATAAGGGAAAAAAAATCCAACCCACTTTCATGATTAATGTAAAACTATTACTAATAAAAATGAACTCTAAAGTAGATACTCAAAAGTAATTCTAAGTAGTGACACTATAATTATCCAAGAATATGAGATATTGAGGTCCAATATTTTATACATATTAGTCTTAATAACATCACAATAGTTTCATATATTTATGGTGAGAATACAAGTACACACATTTGAAATATCCAAATTCTCTAAAGCACTTGTGGAGAATAAAACTAATGTCCCTCTGAGAAAACCGTTGAAATGAATAGCATGTAACATGGAATTCAAGACATCCCAACCTCACCAGGGAATACAAACTAAGCAATCATCATCAAGAAAATTAATATAATAAAGAACATCGATGTTTTTGGTACCCCACACCACTTCCCTGGGGTTAAATTCTCATACCATAATAAATAATGTCTTGACACTTCCACACTCTTCCCCAAGCCCCATGTTGCAACCCACACTCGCACACATAGGAATACGAGAAAGTCCCGCTCTTAGGGAATAAAAATATCACAACATCCCACCCAAAAATATTTGGGACACCAAAACACCACATCTCACCCTCAAACACCTTGGATAAAATATTACCTCATCCTTTAGACACATGGGAAATAACACCTCACCTACCGACACATATACCTCACAACCACACCCTTACGTGCCTGAGGATTATTGGGTTTCCAATGCCATAAGATGGAGCATGGATGATCTAATAACTATCCATATATCCTCCCAGTAGGATGATAGGAAAAATAAATCTCCCATAATAATTAGGGTATTCATCAAATAGTTCACCACTTGGGTCTGGTGCGTACTGAAATCACAAGAATGTATAATTTTATAAATAAGAATCAGACACTCATCCCTACCTATGTGTTTTTTCAAACCAACTACTAGCCCACAAAACATTCTTTCCTACTACCTAAAAATGCACAACCATTCATGTAGACAAAACTTAAATTTTTAGCCCTTACCAAATCATTTAACCAATCTTCATTCTTTATTATTAAAACACTTTATCCATTACGTATCTACCCATAAAATGATCAACACCATCACGGAAAATTCCATACGTCATAAAACAAACAAGGAATAAGGACCATGGTAGAAAAAATCCACTACACATTTCCACTCTCCTTAACACCCATGACAACAACTACCACGATAATTATTCAATGCCATCCCACCTAAAACAATCCCCCACCACAAAGTATAAAAAACTAACTCACATCCACACACAACAGGTTCAAAAACAAGAACTAAACAAAACCTAGTGTAGTCCCACTCCACAGCACTGCTCAACAATCATTGGAAAACCGGTTTCATTACACTTCTCATCGACCCAATAAGAAAATTACATCACAACCATAACACATCCCCACTGCGAAACACTACTCATTCATTCCCTCAATAAGTGATTCCATCACAACACTCGAACCACCCCATATCACATAGAAATACCCTCAACAGAATCCCCACAAAAAAAATACAAGGAAAAACATCCATATTTAATTGGTCACTCATACTTTAATTCCACTTTTTAAATTCAGGGGTTTTTACAAAGTATTTTTTATCCTGGGGAATCTAATTATTTAACCAAATACACATGGTTCATCAATTTCATATATATATATATACAGCTATTAAAAATATGATAAATAATAAGCCATCAAATCAACCATAGTTTCAAACACAAAGGCCCCAATTGACCATGATCTTTAGAGGGTAATTATCCTATACAAAACACAATATCAACAACAAAATAATAATGTAGAATCATGAACCATTTTTCCCATCCCAAGTTTATTGGTATTTAATTGATTCAATTATCTTTATTTTTTATAGTTATTATATATTCATATGGATATGTGATTACACCCACCCCACATGATATAAAAATGAAGAGATATGAATTTATCCCTACTTTGAGGCGCAAATGATTAGTGCCTTCTCTTTGAGCAAAATTGGGGTTGTGCAGGGATGCTAAGAAACATGATCTAAGGGTGAAACAAAAATCATGATCACTTGGAAAAACATTCTTAGGGTCAACCGCTATCTAGAGTATTAGGAAACATACATTGAAGAAATCATATTATATTTAGAGTGTCCAAATCCTATATCAATGGAAGAAACAGTTTCAAAGCAATTATGGTTGGATCATGATCAGGACCATGCATTTTGACTATTTAAATGCCTCAAGTGAGTTTGGAATTTATAAATTTATTTTATAAACTTTGAAAAACTATTAAAAACTCATAAATGTGGTTTTAAATTCAATTTACATAAAATAAAATGTTAAAGGGATGAATATGGAAAAAATGAGAAAAATTGGAATTTTGACATATTGTGGAAATGATTAACAGGGGGATGACCTACCATTTGATGAATTGTTGTTATGTGACCTAACATTTGATGAATCAACATTAGATGAGTCACTATTGGATGAATATTATAAAGGGTTACTGATGGATGATCTATGGGAGGATGAGTCTCCATCTGTTGACTCACTGTTGGAAACCTATGGTCGCTTCCCAGATTTAGCAACTGACTATTGTGAGTTAGTAGTTTGAGTTAATGGTCTGACACACCGTTCATGACACACTGATATGAGGTCGTGATGGATGATCTATTTGTGTATGGGTCATCATCAGGTGACTCACTATTGGTGAACTACTATTGTGTCCCACCGTCAGCGACTAACCATTATGAGTCACAAGTGTGTGTCGTCTATCTAACTCACCATTCCTTATTCAATAGTTAAAAATACATTTGGGAAAAACTATACTTTTCTAAAAACACATGAAATGATCTTATTTGACCTCCCAATCTCCTCAAAAATGATTTTGACAAATAAGTGGACCAGATAGGTTTGTTTCATTACATCACATACATCTCAAACTATTTTCACCTTCAATAATTAAAAACGAAACACACAATGAAAAGAGCGGTCTGAACAACCCCCATGTGAGATACCTCTCAAGGATATTTATATACATGAATCACTGATATTGACATAATGGATCAACAATAAACCACCCTTTGTTTTTTGAAAGCTAAGTCGATTCATTGACATCTATGAACACATCCTCTGATATATGCCAACCCATACCACCTGAAGACTCACCACCAAACCAAAATGCTCAAACACACGAATCAAGGAATTATTATTCCATTTCCAAATACTATCAACATATGGTAGAACTAAATTTCCCATGTGGATTTAATTGAATCGTAATTACTGAATCTCAATTAGGAATAAGGTCCTCCCCTCATTATATTCTTAGATTTTATAACCTATTTCAGAACAATGAAACAAATAATCTCATAGAAAATATGGCACAACCAGCACATTACAACTCATGATAGGACAATCAAAAAACATTGAACAAATGAGGTTACTGGTCACATATCTAAAATTCTCAATCCATAGTACTCTCCTCTAAGAAAAAAATGACTCCACACCATTTGAACCATAGAATGGTCCATCCACATAGCAGCTTCTCCCGATGATCCAAGTTCTACCATGGTCATTCCATAAATGTCGTTTCATCTACATCATCCAACTATCATATTTCAATGAAATGGGAGTAATCAAGAAGATACCAAATAAGATGAGAGTCGTAAAATACATCATGTACCATCTACTTCTGCAATGGTAGAGGAAGCTGGTATGCCACATCGCCAACTCATCCCAATACCTCTAATTATTTAATGAACCTCGAAGAATGATTCTTTCCTCTTCCAAACCTCTATTGTCCACATCAAAGAGATACCTTCATGAACACATGGTTCCCAACCTCAATGCCCATTGGCCTCATCTTACAATCAATATACGAATTCCTATGGTCATGTTCCACTTTCAACCCCTTAATGAAAAGTTGAAACCTCTATATTGTGGTCTGTACCACCTCAGGACCAAGAACATCTATCTCTGAATCCTCTGTCCAACTTAATCGAAAAAAACGGTCTTCCATACAAAGCATTAAATAATACCATTCATATGGAAGAGTGATAGATATTATTATATTAAACTATACCACGGAGAAGTGTGGCCCCCATTTTCTACCAATTTGTAAGATTCACTAGTGGGAAAAATGTTTAACACGCCCATATTTTCCACATTGGTTCTATATAACAGATATGAAATGGTGTACAATTCAATTTATCACATAAGTTATTGTATAAATGATGTGATAAATCAATGAGAATCAATTTTTTAAGTAGGTTATTTTATAACCAATGGGAAATGTCGAATCTGGGAGCTTTATCACTCGGTTATTTTATAACCGACATGATGAAGAAATTCTCAGTAATTTATCCCGTAGGTTATAAAAAACCGACGTGATAAAGAACCATTATTCACGTTGGTTATTTTATAACCAGAATGATAAATTATTTTCTACTTTGGTTATTAAATAACCAGCGTTATAAACATAAAAATAGGTTTATCACATCAGTTGTTAAATAATCTATGTGATAAATATTTCAAATGATTTATCACACCACATATTCATTCATTATGTTTTGCTCGATTGGGCGACATGTGACTCACCTCTCTTGTGCGGAAAACCTAGTAAGGATTCTTCAAATATATTACCTAAAGTCTCATTTTTCCTACATCATTCATAATATTTATAATCCTCAGATCTATTTGGTCGACTCGCAATAGTCATGTAATCCTCACATGGATCAGTTTCAATTTCGATTTTTCACAATTCCATAAACTAATTTTTTGAGATGTTATTTTTCAATATTTTTTCTTGATAACATGGTATGTTTCATAGTGTTCATTTATACGATGAGAAAAATTTACTTATCAGATAACCTATGGAAATGATATCATGCATGCATATGTTTTGTTTGTGTTCTATCATGTGTGTGTGCTCGCACATGGGCTGTCTAAGGGGGTGGGGGCTGTCCAAGTTGGTGGGGTTGTCCTGGGGGTTGGGGGCTGTCTAGGCTGTGGTAGTGTCAAAGGGGGTAGGGGAGGTGTCCTGGGGCTGTGGGGGCGGTCCAAGGGGTGGGGGTGTCCAAGAGGGTGGGGTGGTGTTGAGGGGGTGAGGGGGTTGTCCAATGGGGTAGGTTTTCCAGGGATATGGGGGGGTGATGTACAGGGTGTGAGTGTGTTGTCAAAGGTGGTAGGGGAGTCTAGGGGGTGGCGGTGTTTAGGGGGTGGGGGATATCTAGTGGGGGGGGTGACAAGGGGTGGGGTCTATCCAGAGTGGTGGGGTGTGTCCAGGGGTGGGTGTGTCTAGAAGATTGGGGGGTTTTCCAGGGGATGGGGGGTGGTGGGGTGTCGGTGTCCAAGGGGGTGGTGGATTCTAGGGGGTGTCCAACGGGGTATGGGTGGTGTCCCGAGGGTGAGGGGGATTTCCAATGGGGAAGGGGTGTCTAGGGGTGTGTTGGGGGTGGTGTCGAGGGGGTGAGGGGGATATCCAGGGGTGGGAGGTTTACCGGGGGTGTCCAAAGGGGCAGAGGTTGGCGGTGGTTTCCAGGGGTGAGAGTGTCAAGGGGGGTGGTGTCCATGGGGATGAGTGGGTTTCCCAATGGGGTATGGGGTATCTTGGGGGGTGGGGTGTCCAGGGGGTGAGGGGCTATCTAGAGGGTATGGGGGCTGTTCTACGGGTGGGGGCTATCCAAGAGGGTATTGGTGTGAAGTGGGTGTACAAGGGGGTGGGGGTGGTGTCTAGGGGGGTAAGGGGGATTTCCATGGGTTTGGGGTGTCCTGGGGGTGTCCAAGGGGGTGGGTGTGGTGGTGGTGTCCATGGGTGGGGGTGTTCAGGGGGTGGGGGTGGTGTCCAGGGGGCGATTGGGCAGTCCAAGGGGGTATGGGGTGTCCAGGGGGTGGGGTGTCCAGAGCGTTTGGGGGCAGTCGAGGGGGTGCGAGGGGGTGGAGGGGGAGGCAGGTGGGGGCAGTTCAAGGTGGTGGTGGTGTCCAGGGGGTGGGGTGGTGTCTGGGGGTGGGGTTGGGGGATTTACAAGCGGGTGGGGTTGTCCAGGGTGTGAGGGTAGTGTCCAGGGGGAGGGGCTATTCAGGGGGGTGTACTAGGGTCAGGGGTGTCCAAGTGGTGGTGGTGGTGTCTAGGGGGGCGAGTGGGCGGTCCAAGGGGGTATGGGGGTGTCCAGGGGTTAGGGTGTCTAGACTGTGGGGGTGTCTAGAGGGGTTGGTGGTTGTCTAGGATGTGGGGGGCTTTCCAAGGGGGTTTTTGTGTCCAGGGTGTGTCTAAGAAGGTGGGGGTTGTGTCCAGGGGTGAGGGGGATATCCAAGGGGGTGGGGGTGTCCAATGGTGGGGGTGGTGTCGATGGGGGGTGTAACATCCCCGAATGATAAAGGGTTAAATGACTAAATGATCTGACTCATGTCAACAAGGTGCACCTTCCTTTTCGGGAGCCTGTCTGATTAGAACTCCATAGTTAAGCGTGCTTGGCCTAGAGTAGTGATCAGGATGGGTGACCTTCTGGGAAGTTTCCCAGGGTGTGTGTGAGTGAGGATAAAGCACACTGGAAAGGACATGTGTTGGCCTGTAGGGATTATCATTAGTCAGATGACCCGTTCGGGCATGTGGGTGGACCCTAGAGTGGGCCCCACATGTCTGTGGGGCAACTGGTGGTACCTGGTGGGTTAGGACCCAACGACCATGTTAAGGCGGGCTGGTTGTGCTGTCACCGGGACCCGGTTGTCACATTTGGTATCAGAGGAAGAACCCAGCCTTAAGTGTGCGGTGCAGTGCCTAGGTTGTGGTGTAGGGCCCACAACGAGGGCGTTGTGCTCTAAAGTGGGGGTGATTGTAACATCCCCAAATGATAAAGGGTTAAATGACTAAATGATATGAATCATGTCAACAAGGTGCACCTTCCTTTTCGGGAGCCTGTCTGATTAGAACTCCATAGTTAAGCATGCTTGGCCTGGAGTAGTGATCAGGATGGGTGACCTTTTGGGAAGTTTCCCAAGGTGTGTGTGAGTGAGGACAAAGCACACTGGAAAGGACATGTGTTGGCCTGTGGGGATTATCATTAGTCAGATGACCCGTTCGGGCATGTGGGTGGATCCTAGGGTGGTCCCCACATGTCTGCGGGGCAACTGGTGGTACCTGGTAGGCCAGGACCTGACGGACATGTTAAGGCGGGGTGGTTGTGCTATCACCAGGACCAGTTGTCACAGGGGGGGAGGGGGATGTCCAGGGGTGGGGGTGTCTAGGGGTGGGGGTTTTCCAGAGGGGTTGAGGGTTGTCCGGGGGGTGGGGGTCTGTCCAAGTGGGATTGTGGTTTCCATGGGGTGTCCAAGGTAGTGGGGGTGGTGTCCTAGTGGTGAAGGGGCTTTACGAGGGGGTGGTGTTGTCCAGAGGGTTTGGGGGCTTTCCAGGGGGTGGGGGCTATCCAAGTTGGTGGTTGAGTCAAGGGGGTGTCAAAGGGGGTGTCCAGGTGGGTGAGGGGGATTTCCAACGGGGTGGGGTGCCCAGGGGGTGGGGGTGGTGTCCAGGGGTGATGGGGTGGTCTAGGGTGGGCCCCACATGTCTGCGGGGAAACTGGTGGTACCTGGTAGGCCAGGACCTGACGGCCATGTTAAGGCGGGGTGGTTGTGCTATCACTGGGACCAGTTGTCACAGGGGGGGAGGGGGATGTCCAGGGGTGGGGGTGTCTAGGGGTGGTGGTTTTCCAGAGGGGTTGAGGGTTGTCCAGGGGGTGGGGGGATGTCCAAGTGGGATTGTGGTTTCCATGGGGTGTCCAAGGTAGTGGGGGTGGTGTCCTAGTGGTGAAGGGGCTTTACGAGGGGTTGGTGTTGTCCATAGGGTTTGGGGGCTGTCCAGGGGGTGGCGGCTATCCAAGTGGGTGGTAGAGTCAAGGGGGTGTCAAAGGGGGTGTCCAGGTGGGTGAGGGGGATTTCCAATGGGGTGGGGTGCCCAGGGGGTGGGGGTGGTGTCCAGGGGTGATGGGGTGGTCTAGGGGGTGGTGGTGTCTAGGGGGTGCACAATGGGGTAGGGGGTGTGGGTCGTGTACAGGGGTGGGGGCATCTAGGGGTTAGGGGAATGTCCAGGGGTGGGGCTGTCCACCAGGTGTCAAAGGGGTAGGGGTGGTGGTGTTTTCTAGGGGGTGGGGGTGGTTTCCAGAGGTGAGTGGGCTTTCCATGTGGGTAGGGGGTATTTAGGGGGTGTGTTGTCCTGGGGTTGGGGGTGCCTAGATGGGGAGGGGGCTATCCAGGGGGTGGTGGTGTTCAGGTGTGTCGAGGAGGGTGGGGGTGTCCAATGGGGTATGGGGTCAGAATACCCCCTCACCCCATGGACACCAATCCGCCACCCCCTGGACACCCCCACCCCCATGGACACCCCTACCCCGGGGACATTCCCCAAACCCCCTGCACACCCCCTTCCCCCTTAGTCACCCTGAACAACCCCTACCCCCCATGGACAGCCCCTACTCCCTTGGACTGCCCGCACCACCTCCCGGAACACCCCCCTACACCCTTATACATACCCTTGGTATATATATCCCAATAGTTTCATTGAAACCATTGGAATATTTTAACATTAGGTTGAATATACCAACGATTCCTGTAGAATCGTTGATAAAGGGATACTACAATGACCATCATTCCAACGCTATGTGAAACCTTTGGGATATTTTATCCCAAGGGTATCAAGGGATTTCCCAATGGTTTCATTTTTTTAGGATATGTTTAATTTTTGGTAGTGAATATATACATATTTTAATTTTTACACAACATATTTCTTTTTTACGGAAGGGTAAATTTGGTAACTAGTTGCACCATGATGTATTCATTGTGTACCTTAAGAATAAAGGATCCAAGATGAATTTAAAACTATTATATATAACAATATTTTCATTGTAAATTCATTTTCATGAAATTTTTTTAGAAATACGCATCCCCATGGACACCCCCACCCCCATGGATACCCCTGGAGAGGTCCCCTCCCCCTATAATCCCCCAAATCTCTTGGAAACCATGGATATCCCCTACCAACTTGGACAACCCCTACCCACTTGGAAAACCCCCACCGTCCCCCTAGACAGCCCCTACCCCATTGGACACCAACTTGGTATATATATAATCTAGTTTTTTCATTGAAACCGCTGGAATATTTTTTTCATCAGGTAGTCTATACCAACAGTTCCTGTAAAATCATTGGTATATGGTTATTGCAACGACCATCATGCCAACAGTGTGTGGTACCACTAGGTTATTCTGTCCCAATAGTTTTAGGGGATATCACAATGGATTTAAATCATTGTGATATGTGTAATTTTCTGTATTGAATGTATACATATTTTAATATTTACACTTCCTCTTTCTTTTTTAAGGAAGGGTGAATTTGGTATCCAGTTGCGCTAGGATGTATTTTTTGTGTTCCTTAAGAAGTATGTATCCAAGATGAAATTAAAACTGTTATATCTACATATTTTTTCTTTTTAAATTCATTATCATGCATATTTATTTCAAATACGCATTGATTTTTTTTATATTTCATTTCATTACATTGAAATTAATATATTTTTCATAAGAATATATATTTGTGTTATCTTAACTAGATATATAATTTTGATATTTTTTATAGATAATAATGAGTCGAAGTTGGATTATAACACATTGAATTAGTAATGAATATGAAGAAGGTGGGGATGCCTTTTTGGAATTTATGAAACAAAACATTACAAGCAGTGACATTATTTTTCTGTTCATGCGTGAAATGTTTGAATACGAAGAAGTTGAAAAGTATAAAGATCAAATATCATCTGATTTTTCATGGATTTAAACTGAGTTATAGCCCTTGGATTTGGAAAGGAGAAACTTGGCAGAATGTCAGATCTACTCATGTAGATGATTTGCAAAATGGTTACTCCGATGGAATTTTTGAAATGATCTGTGATATTGCAGAAGAAAAATTTGAGATAGAACCGAAAATTATGTGTCTGTATGATGATTTTGAATAACCATTGTATCCTAGTGGTATATACTTTACGTTTTTTGGTGCTATTAAGATTGATTAACAAGAAGGTGAAACGTGGATGGAGTAACAGACGTTTTATAGAGCTGTAACAATTGTAGATAGAAATTCTTTGAAAAGTAAATGATCTTCCAGATTCACATTATAAGGCCAAGAAATTATTATTTTTGATGGGATTGGGATATAAGAAAATAGATACCAGTCTGAATGAATATATGATATATAGGAATGAATATGAATTTCTATTATAGTGTCCTAATTGTGGGACGTCACAGTATATGTTGAATGAAAAATCACTTGTTGATGTAGAGATTACAAAGATCCATTCCAATGATTTTGTTATCTTCCTATAATTCATCATTTGAAACATTTATTTTCTAACACACATGATTCCAAAAAGGTTAAGATGTCATGCTGATGAAAAGATATGTTATGGAAAAATACGTCATCCAGCTGATTTTCCAGAATGGAAGAAAATTGATTAGAAATATCTTATATTTGTTAATGAAATTAGAAATCTCGGACTAAGGCTATGCATAGATGGAATGAATCCATACTGAACACTTAGTAGAACAGAATGTTTATGGCCTGTTTTGTTGGTAATTTACATGATCTTTCCGGATGTTTATATAAAGTTCAAATATGTCATGTTGAGTATAGTTATCTCTAGTCCGAAGCAACCTGAAAATGTTATTGATGTTTTCTTGTCACCATTGATGGATGATTTGAAATTTTTATGGGTGGATGGTATGAGGGTGTTTTATTCTTATAATGTTGAATATTTTCAACTGCATGAAATGCTTATGTTAACTACAAATTACTCCCTAGAATATGAAAATTTTTCATGATACAGTGTTAAGGGGCATAAATCATGTACAATTTGCGAACAATAGACTTTATATTATCAATTGCATCATGGGAGGAAAACAATGTATATGGGTCATTGAAAGTTTTTGCCTATGGATCACTCTTATAGAAGACTAAAAAATAATTCAATGGATCTCTATAATTTGATATTGCTCCAAAAACATTTTCCCCTAATGATTATTTTGAGAGGGTGGAAAACCTTGATTTGACATTGGGAAAGACATAGAAATATGGTAATGATAGGCATATTTGGAAGTAAATGTTACTTATTTTTGAGCTACCATGTTGGAGATAACATGAAGTCAAACATAATATTGATTTCATGCATACGGATAAGAATATATGTGATAGTTTGATTGAAACATTAGTATATTTTAAAGGAAATTCTAAAGATGGGTTGAATACAATATTAGATGCACTATCAAGGGGAATATGTTTGGAGTTAGCTCCCACTCCAAATATAAGACAAACATTTCTTCCCACGGAATGTCATTCATTATCAAAGAGGGAGAAAACTAGCTTTTTTCGGTGTCTTCATGATATCAAAGTGCCTTATGGTTATTAATCAAGTGTATAAAATTCAGTCTCTTTGAATGATTTGAAGCAGATAAGTATAAAACCTCATGATACTCACATCATGATGCAACAACTTCTACTAGCTGCATTGTGTGAAATAGTTCACATCCATATTTGAAATACTATTATGAAGTTGCGTTATTTTTTTAATTAAATTTTTAATGAGGTGATTGATGTGAATGCTCAACAAATTTTGGTAAAGGATGCAATTTCTATACATTGTCAATTAGAAGTTTATTTTCTTCCATCTTTTATTGATATAATGGGGAATTTAATGAATCATATTTTTTGAGAAATAAAGCATTTTAGGCATGTATATATTTGTTATATGTATCCTTTTGAAAGGTATATAAAAATATTTAAGGGTATATTTAGAATCCATATCGACCTGAAGCCTCCTTTTCTGAAAAGTATATTTCTTGAGGAGGTTTTAGGGTTTTGTATGAGCTACATGGCTGCAGCGTAGCACATAGGTTTTCCTCCATCTCACCATGAATGTGTGAATAACGAGGGAAAGGGGATTCAGGGCTTTAGAGTCAAATCATTGTCAGCTGAATAGACAAAGAAGATAGACTTATTTATCATTAAAAACATAGTTGATGCTCAATCGTATACCACATTGCATATTAATGAGTTGAAACAATGTCATTCAATGAAGAAGGAAATATTGATGTTGAATGAGCACAACAAAATTTTTTTGTCAGTGTTTAAAAAGACCTTTCATGGTAGATCAGATGAGTTAGAGACATTAAGATGGTAAGTGGGTGGTCCATGTTTAAATGTGATAACATGGTCCGATTATGACATTAATGGAAATATATTTCATACGAAATCTCAGGACAATAGAATTGATGTCCAAAATAGTGGCGTATTGGTGTTGCAAGAAGCAATGCATTTTTCATGTTCTAAAGACCAAAACCCAATTTCTGGATCAACTACATATTATGGAGTCATTGATGAAATATGGGAGGTTTAATACTTATAATTAATGTTCTTTTTTTTAATTACAAATGTTTTACTGGTACCAACAGTGTTAGACCCGATGAATTTGTAATGAGACTTATTAATTTTGATATATTAGAAAACACAATAGATTTTATTATAATGGAAACACATGAAAAATATATTTTCTATGTAGTTGATCAATCAGATATGTATTGGTCTGTTTGTTTAAAAGGGAAAAATATTATTTTGGTGAGGATAAACTTCATGAAGATGATGATTTATTTGAGATCCCTACTTCTATGGAAATATTAGTAGAACATAATGATGAGCTTGTTGAAGGCATAGTTTGTGCCATAAAGAATGATCCTGATGACATAATTTGGGAAAAAAATCCATTTGTACATTCATAATATTACATGAAAAATATTTTTATTCCTTATTTACATTTATTATCTTCATAAAATGATATATATTAAAAAAATTCATTATTAAAACACATATTAAAACAAATAAGTATAAGTTTTTGTTTATTTTATTTTTGGGTTGTTTAGTTTATTATATTTACCATTAAGTAAATTATATATCTATTATTTTTGTTGAATGATAGTTACTTTACCATGTTTCCCATGTTTACCATGATTACTGTTTTTACCCAGATTACCATGTCTACATTTTCTACCAAGTTTACCATGTTTACCATGTTTACCATAGTTTACCATAGTTTACCTTTATCTGAATTACATATTTATTGATTTTGATGAATGAAAATTAAACTAGAATGTTTACCATGTTTACCATATTTACCTTTATTTAACATTCATACTATATTAACCATGATTACTATTATGTAACACAGTTCAATTTTCCATTTTATGTTTACATCAGTATTGTTGTATTTGAATTTATAAATTTCTGAACTAACGTTTTTTTTATTTGAAGGATCATGAAAGATCCTTCAGTTGATCAACCACATGATTCTGGAGATGACCATTATCATCATACCTCTGGGGAGGAACATTTTCACCATCCTCTTGATGTTCCCCAATCTTCCTCATGTTCTACCATAATGACAAAGAAGAGTTTATGAATTTTTAAACGTGGGTGCACACTTTTACCAAAATTATCACTTTCCTATTCGTAGGACCAGAGGATACTCATTGTGTTTGATGAGAATGATATTCCTAGAGGTCTAAATGAAAAATATTTTAAGAGTTTTGTATCAACTCAGAGTAAGAGAAATGTAAGGATTTTGTATTATGAATATAGAAGTGTGGACAAAGAGATAATATCTAAATTTTGAGTAACAATTTTGGGATGATATTTTTTTATTGTTTTCCAATTATTTAAATGTTTATAGTATAATATGTTTTACCTCTTCTTTATGAGATGAAATTTGATATTATTGACACTGGAGGTGTCAGGATGAAATGCATATCGATGGATTCTAGGAGATGGAGGTATTTAAAATCAACCCTCACATATGATTTTATTTTTGGTCATAGGATTCATGACAATCCATGTCATATATATAATTTCATAGATGAAGAAAAAAGGTGATTATTTATTGAATGTAGAAGAAAAGATTCATTTTTGGTAAGGGTAATGTAATCTTTTATAATAGTTTGTTAATAAATAATCTTATTAATGTATTTTTAATGACTTATTATTCTTAATTTACTATAAACAAGGAATTTTAATCTGGAGATCAAATCAAAAAATTTATACCTTCATAGCTTATCTCGGGGAGGATGTACATTGTTGGAAGAACAAATGATGGCGGAAAATTTTCAAAAACTGGGAGCTGAGTCTTCATGCTCTTGAGAGGTTTCCCCTCCATCCCCTCTATCTAGACATGAAAAATGGAAGAGTGCTCATATGGGAAAAAGGGGTAAATACCTTTTACAGGATTCCATAATCATAGTTTAGATGATTTTAAGTTATTTATTTTATATATTTATGTTAACTATATTCTTTATATAATTTAAATCATTACAAAAATTTTCATTTATTTAATACACGATTCTCGTGATTATCAGGGTTCACATGGGGTTTATATAACTTCTGGGAGGAAAGATATTTTATCTGCAGTATTGGGAAAGATCTAACATCCTAGTCAGGTACGAGGATATCTGATGGCTATATCAGTATGAAAAGCGTTTCCACGTTCTTCGACATCTTCTGTTGAGGGTGTTTATAAAAAATTGAATCCTTGGAGGATGATGTTCATAATATTAATGTGACGATGAAGGAAAATATTAGAGGTTCGGTACAATCTATGTTTGCAGACATTTAAAGACAGTTTCATATTGCATCTCCCACTCCTCCACCTCCCCCTATTAACCCCATGATTTATCCTCCACCTCTGTCAGTAGCTCCCACTCCCCCACCTTTACTTACGGACCCCATTTTTCATCCTACTCATCTGCATCAGCTTCCTACTTATTGTGAGTTGTATGTTTATGATCCTCAACATCATAGAGTGGAATATGGGCTGGTATATTATATATTATATATAGTTCATCATCAATAGATAGAGGTAGAGCATCATAGGTTGACAGTGTAGGTTATTATAAACAGATCAGCTCAAGTACGATTACCTACAGAAGACATGACAATAGTTGGACATAGTATCTCCAATTTTTTAATTGGGCCTTCTAGACTTCTGCGACTCAGTACCATAGAGGTATGTATGTTATATATTCTATTTTATTTTATAATTAAATTTGTTTTGACATATGAAAACAAGTATATTTTTCTATTTATATTAACAATAATACTTCAAAGGAAAAGAAATACTCTATAGACAACAAAAAAGGAAAATGGCTATGACATCAGATAAAGATTATAGTAGTCTTGACATTTTTTTATTATATTCGAAATTGTGGGCAGATCATTATGAGTCTCCAATGGAATCTCATGTTTTTGGACATGTAATAAATATGGGGTTTCTGAAAAATTATATCGTGGTTCTTATTACTGGACATAAGTTGGGCATCAACGTGGTGAATATTTTTTCCCTGTAAGTTTTAACACCTTTTTCCCACATTATATTTAATAAATAGGTATAGTTATGTCTATTTTGTATTAGGTATATTAATTACATTAGTGGGAAGAATGAGAAAACAGATGAATATGGATTCATGGACCCATATTTTGTTTTCCCTGCATCACATCCATTGGAAGAGGGACAAATAATTCATTATATTTCTAAAAGATTTGAATAGAATATAATCCCATAGTTTTGGATGATTCCTTTTTTTGATAGTTATGAAACATATCTCTTGAAAAGAGTTAATTATATTTTAACATAAAAAATCACTAACCATAAATTTTCATTTACCAGTGATCATTGTATGTTAGGTGTTTTTTCCAAGGGATAAAACACTTTATTGGATAAGTTACATCCATGGTGATGTGTGAGAACATTTTAAGAATATGTAGGAAAAGTATGTTTATATTTCTTAATTTGTTTATACATTTTAATGATTTTAAATTTATCCCATTCGTATTATTTTCTAATAGTGGATAGGTCTACTTTCGAAAAAACACAAAGAAAAGGAGTTCCAAGATCAAATATGTAAATGTAAAAGTAAATATCCATTTATAATTTGTTTTTTTGAGGTATTATATAGAAATAATATTTTCAATTTACACCCATTTAAATTGAATTTCCAGGGAAAAAAGGCATCATCGAATGCGAATATGATATGTTATGATTTATGTATGATATAATTAAAACTGGAACACTTGTGAACTTTGACCTGGTATGATTTCCATTTAAAGTTTCCATAATATTTCATTTGATTTAGTAATTATGCATGTTAACTACTATCCTTTTATTTTGTAGCCATTTGATGACCCTCAAACATATAGTTCTCAAGATTTCAAACACCTACATGTGGAATGTTAAAATTATTTTACTAGTTTGATTGGGTTTTAGGTTGTTTGTTGGGTAAAATGAAATTTTGAATATTGTCATTATAATTGTGAATTTGGTGGTTGTTTAGGTTAGATTTTGGTTTTTTTAGTTTACATTATATGTTTTGAATTTTATATATGGGAATGTTTAATTTTTCTCTACTTCTTGTTTTGGTCTCGTTCTAATGGTTTTTCTGGAATGGATTCTAGCCTTGGGGAGGAGGGTTTTCTAGGTGTGGGTGGGGTGTCAAGTGGGGTGGAGGAGTTTCCAGGGGTGTGGTAGGGCTATCCATTAGGGTGTTGGGGGTGTCCATGGTGGTGGGTGGGTGTTCAGGAGGGTGGAGGTCTATCCAGAGGAATGTGGGGCTGTCCAGGGGGGTCCATGGGTGTGGGAGGGCTATCTAGTGGGCTAGGGGTGCCCAGGGAGTCCATAGAGTGGAAGTGTGTCCAGGAGGGTGGGAGGGTTGTCCAAGGGTGTGTGTTTGTACAAGAGGGTGGGGGGGGGGGGGTGGGGGGTTGTCCCGGGGGTGTCCAGGGGTCTGGGGGAGTCCAGTGGGGGGGGGGTTCTAGGGGTGTTAGAGGGATGACTAGTGGGGTGGGGGTGTCTAGGGTGTCCATGGGGGTGGGAGGGTGTCCAGGTGGGTTGGAGGGTAGTCCAGGGGAGCGGGGGAAGTCCAGGAGGGTGGGGTCTCTAGGGGGTATCCAAGTGTGTGTGTGTGGGGTGTCTAGGGGATATGGGTTTCCATGGGTGTGGGAGGGTTGTCTAGTATGGTGGGGGATGTCCAGGAAGGCTGGAGTCCTGTCCAGGGGGGTTGGGGATGTTCAAGAGGGTGGGGGTGGGGGCGGGGTGGTCTAGTGGGGTGGTGGTTTCAGTGGAATGGGAGGAGGGTCTAGTGGGGTGGGGGTGTCAAGGGTGTCCATGTGGGTGGGAGGGTGTCCAGGATGGTGGTAGGGCTGTCCAGGGGGTTGTGGAGATGCTCAAGAGGGTTGTGGGGTTCAAGGATATGGGAGGGTTGTCATGTGGGGTGGGGGTGTCCAGGGTGACCATAGAGTTTGGAGGGTGTCCATGTGGTTTGGAGGGCTATCCATGGGTGTGGGGGCAGTCCAGGAGGGTGTTGGGGGGGGGGGTATCCCAGTGGGTATCCAAGGGTGTGGGGGTGTACAATGGGGGGGTCCAGGGGTGCGGGAGTGTTTTCCAGTAAGGCGGGGGCAGTCCGGGGTGTTCATGGTTGTGGGGGTGTCTATGCGGGGGGGGGGGGGTGCTATCTAAGGGGTGTTCATGGGAGTGGGGGTGTCCAGTGGGGGGGGGGGGGGGGGGGTTGGGTTATATGGGTCTGGGAGGGATGTCGAGTGAGGTGAGGGTGTTCAGTGTGTCGATGGGTGTGGGAGGGTGTCCAGAGGGGTGGGAGGGCTTTCTAGGAGATTGGGGCTGTTTAGGGGGGGGGGGCAGGGGTGTCCAGGGGTTTGGGGGCGTCCAGTGGGGTGGGGTTTTTTAGGCGTGTGGGAGGGTAGTCCAGTGGGGTGGGGGTGTCTGGGTGTCAATGGGGGAGGGAGGGTGTACTAGATGGTGGGAGGGATATCTAGGGGTGGGATATTTCCATAGGGTGGGGGCTGTCTAGGGGGTGTCCAAGGGTGTGGGGGTGTCTAGTGGGGTGAGGGGTTTTCAAGGGTGTTGGATGGTTTTGTAGTGGGTGGGGTATCCATGGTGTCCATGGGGGTGGGGGGTGTCCAATAGGGTGGGAGGGATATCCAGGGGGTTGGGGACAGTCAAGGTGGGGGGGTTAGGGGTGTGTGAGGGTTGTGTAGTGGGGTGGGGTTGTCCTGGATGTCCATGGGGGTGGGAGGGTGTCCAAGAGGGTGGGAGGGTTGTCCATGGAGTGGGGTTGTCTTGGAGGGTGGTGGCTTTCCAAGGGGTGTCCAGGGGGTGTGTGTGTGGGGGGTGGGGATGTCCAGTGGGGTTGGGGGGTTTACAGGGTTGTGGGAGGCCTATCCAATCAGTTGGTTAGGGGGTGTCCTGGGTTTCCAAGGGGGTGGGATGGTGTCCAGGAGGGTGGGAGGGCAATACAGGGGAGTGGGTGCTGTCCAGGAGGGTGTGGGAGGGGATGTTGAGGGTGTGTTTGGGTGTGTGGGGGTGTCTAGGGGGTGGGGGGTTCCAAGGGTTTGGTAGGGTTGTGCATTGGGGTTGGGTGTCTAGGGTGTCCATGGGGGTGAGAGGGTGTCCAAGAGGGTGGGAGGGTTGTCCACGGGTTGGGGGCTGTCCAGGAGGGTGGCGGTTTTCCAGGCGGGTGTGTGTGGGGGGGGGTCCAGTATGATGGGGGGTTTCATGGGTGTGGGAGGGTTGTCCATTGGGGCGGGGTCCAAGGTGTCCATTGGGTGGGAGGGCGTCCGGAATGGTGGAAGGGTTGTATAGTTGAGTGTGGTCTATCCAGGTGGTGTCTAGGGATGTGGGGTCTCTAGTGGGGGTGGGGGATCCATGATGTCCGTGGGGTGGGAGGATATCTAGGTTGGTGGGAGGGTTTTCCAGGGGAGTGGGGGAATTCTAGGAGGGTGGGGGCTGGCCAGGGGGTGTCCAGGGGTGTGGGGGTATCTAGTGGGGGGTCCAGTGGTTTGGGAGGACTATCTAGTGCGGTGGGGGTGTCTAAGTTTCCATGGGGGTGGGGGTGTCTCAGAGGGTGGAGGGGTTTCCCAGGGGTGGGGGTTGTCCAGGTGGTGGGGGTGTCTAGGTATGGGGGGGTTTCTAGTGTGGTGGGAGTTTCCAATGGCATGGGAGGTCTATCCAGTGTGGTGGGTGGGGGTGTCCTGGGTTTCCTTGGGGATGGACGGTTTCCATGAGGTTGGAAAGGATATCTAGGGTTGTGGGGGCAGTCCATGGGGTGTACTGGGGTGTGGGTGGTGTCCAGTGTGGTTGGGGGGGGGGGGGTCCAGGGTGTCCATGGGGGTGGGAGGGTGTCTAAGAGGGAGGGAGAGCTGTCCAGGGGAGTGTGGGGCTGTCTAGGAGGGTGGGGGCTGTCCATGGGGTGTCTAGGGGTGTGGGGGTTTCATGTAGGGGGGGTTCCAAGGGTATGTGAGGGATGTATATTGTGGCGGGGTGTCTAGGGTGTCCATGGGGGGTGTCCAGGAGGGTGGGTGCATAGTCCAAGGTGTGGGGCTGTCCAGAAGGGTTGGGGGGGTTGTCCAGGGGTATCCAGGGGTGTGAGGGGGTGTCCAGTGGGGTGCGGGTTTCCATGGGCGTGGGAGGGGGTCCACTACGGTGGGGGTGTCTAAGGTGTCCATGGGGGTGGGAGGGTGTTCAGGAGGGTGAGAGGGTTGTTTAGGGGAGTGGGGATATCCAGGAGGTGTGGGGGAATCTAGGGGGAGTCCAGGGGTGTGGGGTGTCTAAGGGGTGGAGGGTTTCTATAGGATTGGGAGGGCTATATAGTTGTGTGTGGGAGGGGTGTGGGGGTTCGGGGTGTCCATGGTGGTGGGAGGGCTGGCCAGGGGGAGGGGGCAGGCTAGGTGGGTGGGGGCTATCCATGGGTGTGATGGGTGTCCATTTGGGTGGGGGTCTGGGTTTTGTCTGATTTTGGTCTTTTTTAGGTTTTCATTTGTAGGGCACGGTTGAGGTTGAATGTTTTATTTTAAAAAATTTGTTTTATGTAAATTATTTTATCACCGGCGTAAAAAGGCATGTTAATGGGTTTTAACGTTGGTTATTTGAAAACTGATGTAACAATATCATGGTAATGGATTTCTACGTAAGTTATTTCATAACTGACATAATAAATGAATTTAAATAGTTTCTTATGTTGGTTATTTTATAACTGACAAAGTATATATGATTTCACGTCGGCTATTATTTAATCAATGATAAAACACTTGGTAGGATAGTTTATAATGTCGATTGTGAAAATAACTAATGTGATAAACTCTTCAGAGGCACAATTTATTTTTTCGGTTATTATTTAAAAGACATGAAAAAGTATATACCATGCGGGTTACTCAAAAACCAACTTAATAAGTCACAACTCCGAAGGGTTTTCCACATCAGTTTTTGACGAACCGATGGGAAAAATGCTTCTAATTTTTGGATTTTATGTCAGTTTTAAAATAAGCGTCCTAAAAAACAATGTTTATAACATATTCTGTAATAACTTCAGCCAAAATTCAATGAAAAAAATAAAAAATAACTTTTGTAAAAAATAGTTTCTGCACTAGTGACGCATGCCCGCAACATTTCATCCATGGATAGGATGGTCCACTATATTTGGCCATCTATCTAAGGGAGGAAAGCTATTCTGAGGTATAATTGAGTGCCGAAATCACAGTGAAATGCCCTTAAGGCATGTGAGGATACAAATATATCTAAATATAAAACAATGGATTTCAAAACTTCATAAAACCGCTCAAACTCATCCATAAAACTTTTGGTAAAGAAATAATCTACACCAGACTCCACAATCCTTAAGATGTATGATGATTTGGATAGCTGATCCACCACTACCTAGATTTCATCACATCCTCCCTAACTCCAAGGTAAAACAGTGATGAAATATTTTTAGATATCATCCAACATCTAGTCATGGATATCTAGGGGATATAACATACTGCCTGGAACATGCAGCTCAACCTTCAGATGTTTATACACCATGCACTTCATGGCAAAATCTTCCACTTCCCTCTTCATTTTGGTCTGCCAAAACTACATCCTTAAGCCACAGTACATCTAGTAATCTCCTAGGCGAACTGATAAGGGGGAACTACGAAACTCAGAAATTACCTCCTCATGGATCTCCATCGAAACATAAAACCTCCAATGTAACATCATATGTTTCTAAAAATCCTTTGACCATCACCCCAGAGCATCACCTTGGTTAGCACGATCACACATCACCTCGGTCTGTGAGTATCCCCACTAAGAATCCCCTACTACTGCATCAGATATGAATACACTATCATTTAAAATATACTACCACTTCCACCATCTCTTCCTACATCCAGGTGCCTGGAATCCAACTCCTCCAACACCTTTGAAGTATCCACATATTCTAAAAATACATCCCTCTATGACTTTCTCCACAAAAAGCAGCCTTATATTTTCCCTTTCAGGGTGTGTAAGAGATCTTAAAATAAGTATATTAAAGGAACTACATCCACCTCAACTATCTCATGTTCAATTATTTTCGACAAAAGACATAACCCATGATCTTGTGATTCTTAATGACCAGAATGTGCACCCCAATTAGTTAATTCCACCATAAATTCTATGCAAACATGACTGACACTAGATCGATATCATGGGAGGCATAGTTACATTTGATGGGATGTAACTGTCTAGAGCCATAAGAAATCAAATCCCATTAATACATCAATATGAATTGCAAGAACATATATAAAGCGTCAAAAAAACATCGAACATCACTCCTTCATCTAGAAATTAGCGTACATGAGCACTGAACTACATCCCCTCCAAATAGCCATATGCTGCCAGTCATTTCTGACTTCACAAAAAAGCCTAGCCTTTCATGGTCAAGTTCATCAATGAAGCTACAAATAGAAAGAAATTAGGTACTATTATCTTGTAATAGCCTTCCCAACCAAGAAAACTGTTAACCTCTAGATTCTTTCTTGGGTGAATCCCATGAACCAACTACATCAACCTTCGATGGGTCCAGTAACACACCCTACATTGATAGCACATATCCCAAGAAGTGTACCACTCATGTCCAGAACATACACTTAGAAAAGTGTATATAGAGAGGAGGTAATCATAGAACCTACAAGATAGTCCTAAGATGCTCGATATGATCCCCAAATGAAATTGAGTAGATCTGGATTTCCTTGATGAGTACGATTATGAACCAGTCTAGGAAATCATGGAAAAAGGAGATCATGATTCCCATGAACACAAATGGTGGGATTGTAATACCAATCTACATAAACTCAGTCTCAATATTACCATACCTATACCTAAAGGAGGTCTTCATGATATCACCCTCTTTAACACTCAAAAGATGATATCCAGACTAGGTAATAATCTTAGATAAAAAACATTCCCCCCATATCTTAATGAAAAGTTCATCTATCCTAAGAAGAGGTTAAATGTTCTTTATTATTACCGGATTTCTCCTCTAGAATTATTTTCACAACATTAGACCCACATATACCTTCGTTGTAATCAATAGTAGATCACCCCACGTTGACATAGTTTTCCTAATAAATACCTTCTTTATTGGGTCATCAATCTGAATCAACCGATCATCCATCTCAGAAGGTTCCATCCAAAAAGGAGTTATCAAGATCAGACTATCACTAGGTTGTATGTCCTCTAAAACTCAACGTAGAGTCAAGGAGGTAGAGTTAAAACCTTTTCAATAAAGATATCCAAGAACACCCAAACAACACTGGGAACCTCGCCCATCTTAGCATCCATTGATTCAATTGACATCTTAGCCAATAAGGAAATAAGAGGCTCTATATAACTCCTTCTCATTTGAAAACCGCCCTAACCAATGAGAACCACATATTGTTCATCCACGTCTCAATACACATCTCTACCTTATAATTAGCCAACAATTTCATGCACTGAATACATCCATTCGATGTAGAGGATACCATCATATGTTGTATATGTATCATGGAAAGTTCTTCATGGGAAAATTGAGGCCCCACATTAGAATTAATCACCATCTCATATCAATATATATAGGTGGACCTACAAATTCTGTACTAAACATCAGGGGAACATGATGTCGGTCTATGTATAGTAGAAGAGCATGGTCTAGAACAGGTTAAAAAAAGGAGTATGAAGCACCTTAATAAAATAATCATAAACCATAATACTGAACAAACAAATCTCACCTCAAAATATTTATGACCCCACTAGAAATGCTACATATATTGTGTGTAATTGACTACACCATAATCCTCTATCCCTCTATTGAAAACCACCTCCCTGACCATGCCCAAGTCGAGGTACATGATGATCACTCTATAGTCAGCCTCTATATGCTCCATTACTCCTCTGTAGAGTTAGAGATTTGTTTCCTTACTGCTAAAACGACATAAACATAAACTGATGTTGAGGCATGCAATGAACCATCCTACCACCACCATACTAAGCATAAATGACCAATGTTAATTGACTATAGATTATTTATGGGATCAACAGTTGGAAAAAAGATCGTAAATTCATGGGAAACATATGAGGACTTGAAGGCTAAAATGGGAACTGTTGTGGTCCGCTCCATGATTGTCGGATCCTCAATGGCCCTGGTTCTATAGACATGCTTCTTAAAACATTACTCATCATATAACTAGGCTAAATCCCCTCCCATAGTAAACATCCTAAGGAGTGAATCTTATTAACCACCACATCCTTTATGTAGTCTTCCAAGTATGCCTGAAAGGTAAGGGAGTAATTGTGTACTGGAGAAAAGGATGAAGTGCCTCCTCTTTACATCTCACATGAGACTCCTACACAGGATATAGATTCACAAAAAAATAAGGATATCCTTTAACGTGATCCCCATCTCCCGTACTACCATACTCCCCTAGTGGATGGTGAGTAACTACTACGTATTCTCAGGGCTCGCAGTTGATGAATGGAATTATTCTCTGAACTCCTTCTCAAAATCGACCCACTAAAATTCAACCTCTATTTTATCCCCCAATTATAGCATACAAAAATAAAGAGTATCTCCCCTCTACTAGATCTCTGATATATGAACACATTACTTCTCTATATACCATATCAAACTAAAGGTGTTCAGAATATCCTCAACAGAGATCTCCATCTCTATGTCTAAAATTTTTCCCTCATACTTTCCCAGAGTCTTCCACTGGAAGTCACATAGCATTTTTTTCAACTAATCATCCCCCTCTACCTGATCAACCCTCCATCGATCGACCAGGTCAGCCTGCTGAGCCTTCTATCCTTGCACTAAAATTGAATTATGACTGGTTTTTGTGGTTGAAAATAGTAAACAAGGAACTTCTATGCTCAAGTAGTATGTAATTTTATTTATGAATCATTTTAAATCATGATTTATTTATAGTACACAAAATAACCATCTAAAATAAGAACACATGTCATTATGATGATCTTACTATCCCTAGGGTCTATAACCTTGAAATTGTGTAGCCTCACATGGTCATTTGGTGGACTCATATTCCTTGCATCATATCACAGGGGCCCTAAAATCTTCTGTCTAGCCAATCTTCCCTCTCCCATGACACTCAAAAAGATCCCATGACATTATTTCCCTACAAACCCATGCAATCCTTAGTATTCCTAACTCCAAACTCAATAATAACTCTCAAAAAAAATCTCTGATACAATTTTATCAGTACCCACTCCCTCTAAAGACGACCGTCATGAGATAGCAATGATTGAAGTGAGATAATGACCCCCTATGTCTTGGCTCCAGTAATCCCAATGGGTGGGACAAGTACCAATGGTATTCAAATATCACAAAATAGAAGGTGTCAACCTTTTTATAATAACCATGATAGGGTGATAAGATGTATTGACCTTATAAACAAATCCATGACATATATAAAAGAAAACCAAAATCCTTCCCACATTCATGTTTATTGTAAAACTATTATAAATACATATGGTCTCAAAACTCAATTCCCCAATTTAAATATATGTATTGAAAAAAATATCCCCATCGTCTGAGCATATAACATCAAACATGGTTCACGTAGTCCTTATAAAAACTTAAAAATAATTTTATATACATAGGGTGAGCATACAATTATATTCAGAAGGAATAACAATGTCTCTCATGCATAATTGGAGAAGAATACTACAGTACCTATGGGAAAACAAAATAAACCAAATCACTCAATAATGAATACTAGCCTCCCAACCACATCAAGGAACTCTCAATATTTAATTCAAGTAATGTGATGCAAAATAATAAGAAAATTGATGTTTTGGGTACCCCGTACCACATCCCACAAGTTAACTGCTCATACCCTGAAGAGGAACATACTAATACTTCCAAGCACTTCCACAAGCTCCAGGTCCAAACCTCCCCACAATCACCTACACCCTTAGAGCTAGTCCTACATCCTGGGCATGTGAAGATCACCACATCCCTCTAACACACACCTGGTTCATATCCACACCACATCCTACCTATAAACACTTGGTCCACAACCATTCGTCATCCTTTAGACACTTGAAAACCCACACCTTTCTCACCGACACCTCAGTCTCACAACCACACCAAAACCTGCCCAGAGGTTCTTGGGAAACCATTTCCTAGAAGAGGGAGCATGTAAAAGCCAACAACCAGCCATGCTTCCTCCCATCCAAATGTTGTGAAAACACCCACCCCCATGATATTGGGGATGATATGCACATAGTTATCAAATAGGATCGAGTGTATATAGATGTCACAAGATAGTAAAAGTATATATATATAGGTATTGGACAATTATCCCATTCAATGGGGTTTTCCAAAAAAACTACCTGCCCAAAAAAAAACCTTTTCAACTACCTCTAGATGCACAAAAATACAACAACCTAAAATCAAATTCGTAACCCCATCCGATTCTTTAAATAAATATACATTCATCATTATGAAATCTATTTATTAATTCCATCCCTATATAAAAATATCAAAAATAGTATACAATAATCCACTTATCATAAAAAAACACATGGAATTTGGACCAATGGTAAAACAATAAAATATAAATTTCCCCTCCACTTAACACCCATTCAATCCTGTATAATCATCATTCATAAAATTCATCCCTCTTAGAACCATCCAATCAACAGAATAAAACACTAATTCACAACCACACACAACACATCCGAAAATATAAACAAAACATAACCTGTTTTAGGCCCCCTGCACAAAAATGGTCAACCATCCTTTATAACCCCCCTATATAACACATCACATCCACCTAATTAGAAAATACCAAAAAAATCCGATCATACCCCCACTGTGAAAAACAACACATTCATTCCCTCAACCATAGATTCCATAACATCTCGCAAACCACCCCACGTCACATAGCCATACCATCAACCGTATAACCATACAAACATAAGAGAAAAACCTCCATATTTGACTAGGATCCCATTCTTTTACTCTACTTTTTCAATTCAAGGGCGACAATAGGATATGTTTGATCCTAAATAATCCATTAATTTAATAGAATATACATGGTCAATCAATTAAATTTGAATATATATAACCAGTCGTTAAAAATATGATAAAAAAATCTATCACAACCCATCATAAGACATCACAGTTTCACACACAAAGGACACCAAAAACCATGATTTTTAGTGGGTGATTACCCCATACTGAACACAATATCAATAATAAAATAATAAAGCTAATGCATGGGTCACTTTTTCCAAACCCAGAAATATTGATATTAAATAGGTTCAATTATCTATTTTTCAGAGTTCTTCAATATTCACTAGGAGACATTAGTACACCCACCCTAGATGATACACTAATAATGGGAGACAAAGGGATCACAACATCCAGAAACATACGATCCATACAATTTCTTTGCCCTAAATAGGTGGTGTGCAAGGATCTAGGGAAACACGGTCCAAGGGTACAACAAAAAGCAGAATCAATCAAGGAAGAATGGTTTGGGGAAATTTGATATTAATAGTTAATTTTAAAATACATGGATGAAATGGTCTCATATTTTGAAGTGCTAGATCATTTATCAATGGAAGAAATGGTTTCATAGCCATTAATGTCAGATCAAGATCAAGACAACACGTTTTTACTATATAATGTCTTCGAGAAATTCATAATTTATAGATATATTTTATATCCAATGAAATAGTATAAAAATAACATAAAATTTGTTTTAAACTAAGTATAAATAAAATATAATGATTACAGGGTGAATCTAAAAAATCTGATAAAAACTAGAATTTGGAAAAACTATAAAAATGGATCACTAGATGATGACCTACCACTTGATGACTCACTATTAGGTGCACTACCATTGGATGAATCGCCTTTGGATGAGTCACCATTGGATGAATAAATGTTGTGAGTCACTGGTGGATGAGCTATCAATGGATGAGTCATTATTGGTTGACTCATAGTAGGTGACCAACCATTGTGTCTCACCATTAGTGGATTCCCATTATGAGTGACTAGTGTGAGTCACTAATCAGACTCAACATTCTTGACCCACCAATGTGAGTAAAATGGGGATAACCTATAGGTGGATGAGTCACAGTTTATTCACTCACTGTTGGGGATCGACCGTCGAGTCCCACCATCAATGACTCAACATTGCAAGTGTCTAGTTCTAGTCACCATTCTGAATCAGTAGTCTAGACTCACATGTCCGACTTACCATTGTGAAAACTAAATTTTATAGAAACACTTGAAATGAGACCCCATGACATCCCAAAACACCTCAAAAACTAGATTTTGAAAATGTGGTAGACTGATGAGGTACAAGCCATTACTTGTATGCTACTTAAAATAGTGTGCTTTTTAGGTTAAAATTTAAATCTAAATCATAAATTTTAATGAAAATAGAAATAATTCTTCAATAATTACCTATGATGTCACATTGGAATCATAAAAAATTGTGGAAATTTTATTATAAAACATCATGTCTATTATATTATCAATAAAAATCTGTTGAAAACTTGAGTGAAGTAAATATTGATGTATTGAGAATTATGAAATTAAATTTGAATAATGATGGATATAAGATAAATTATCTATAATGGAAGGAATTGATGTATAATTATTTTTTCCAATTGATAATGTGAATATAATTTTCTCAATAGTTATGTTGTAATCCAATGCCACTACAGGGTGAATAGGAAATTGAATTTTGGATAATATTTTCTTTGGTACATCACCGTAATATCATGGATATTCCGATATAGATGGGATCATTAAGTTAAAATGATAAATAAATGAGGTTATTTGGATAAATAATTTAGGGTATAAATAACATCATCAATTACTGAAAAAAATGACATTCCAAGGATTATACTTGTTTCTATTTAATATAACATGTGGGTCATAAAACTTCGATGCTTAAAATAATATATTTATATAATACAACTTTATTATTTGACTACATCTTTAACTAATGGCCACTAATCATATATAAGCTTCCAATTCCTTGGACAATCTTATTGATAATATTGAAACTAATGAAAATTTATGAGGTTTGGGACATGTGGATAAAAATATAAATGAGTGTAAAATAGAAAATAACTTTAAAAATAATTTTTCTAATAAGTAAATTCCTAATAATTTATGTTTTATTTAATTTATATAACCAACCTATTGGTCAAAAAATATTATTTTTCATTAGTAAAATTGAGGTCACCATTATAATTCACATTCATGATGATTTTTATTATAAAATTAAAGTTTAAAATCGATAAATACACTAACACGAGATACTGTTATAGAATAATTTTAATAAATGTTTTCGGTTTTATTGAAAAATAATAATGAAACATTGAGTTTCACTTTTTTATCCAATTAATTGTGCATTTTAATTATATATTTATCAAATTACAATTTTATTAATGTCCACTAAAAATTATCAAATAATATTTTGAAAAAATTAGTACCAATTATCATGTTAGGGATTCTGGTTAGAGGTTAAATAACCTCCCCACATATATATATGAATGTATGATAAAATAAGATCTGGGGAATATATTTGTTGGTTATAATAAATAAACATAATTTTATTTAAATTTTTTATTTTTAATATTTTACATTACATTCAATGTATTATTTAAATTGTTGAAAAATTACTATTATATGACAAAAGAACTATGAGTTGAAATTATGATGTCTGTACGAAATCTTTTCTATCCCTAATAGAAAGAATGGACGACTACACTTAATTTAGAATAATTGTTAGTATTTTAAATTTAAAATAATAATTTTATACAAAATGATACAACAATATAATTTTGTTAATTTTTTTAATATTGTTTAATTAGATTCCAATAAACTTTCATACTATTTTATATTCTATGGAAGGAGGCTCATGTATATATCTTATAAAATATTGTAGATGAATATAAGACATATTATTACAGTCATGTGTAAAAATTAACAAATAAAAAATGTTGTAGTATAAAAAATTATTCTATAATAATGAAAAAATATTTCATTATATCTTTTTCAGTTTAGATACAATAATGTTTTTCTGAGGTACATAATGAATGACTTATTTAGTGTTAATGAAAAAGAAATAGTGATATAGGTGCATCAAATGTTCATTTTTCTTAGTTTCATAATGACTATATGTTTGAGAAATAAGTTAAAAATGTTAATAATGATCTAAAAATTGAAGACATACATGCATATCTAGATTCTAGAAAAATAAAATTATAATAGTAGGATTGATTTTTGGAGATGTTTATGTGGTTGGATCAAGTATAAGAAACAAAATCAGAAAATAATATATGAGGGTCAACCCAAATCATTGAGGGAATAAATTCAACATAGGGATCTAACTAACTAGAGATAATAAATTTTTTAAGGTATAGTTTTTTAAAATTTGAATTAATGGGGAACATGTGAAATAGTTGTAAAATCTTTTTTTGGATGATATTTTTTTGTGATTAATATAAATCATCCCACAAAAATCACTATGTTATGATGTATATAATGTAAAATACCAAAAAAATATGCAAAAAACATTTTCAAAATTCAATGTGAGAGTAGGCCTTCACATTGTTCAAGAGCCGAGTATCGAGTTACGTATTCCACATATTAATATTGATCATATTGTTGAACTGTATAGTAACAATTTGGTTTCATACCTATTTAATCTTGTTAACGTACATGTGGTTGATGAGGTATATGCTTTCCAATATATTATATATAATAAAAAATTAACAATTAATAATAAATATTTGGTCTGAGGAAAGTGACTAAAATGATGTTAAATAAAGGGGAAATAGAATGGAAAATAAAAAATATATAAAAATTATACCAAAAAATTAAAATGACCATAGTACAGTACATTTGACCCACTAAATCAACTTCAAAATTAACTAAAATTACTGTTTCATGTCGATACAATTTTAAATTATAAAAATAGAATGAGCATTTAATTCAGAAAAAATATGCTGACATAATTGAATATATGATTGGTCTTGAGTGTGATAAATAAATTCTCCATAATGGATGTTTGGGAGACTCATTTTTCAATATCTATGTCAATTAAATTATTATTATCTATTTTTTCAGTTATTCAGATATTATATAAATTATTAAAAAATAATTATTTTTTTATAGGCATATATATATCGGCAATTGTAATGTAAAACCTTACAAACATAAAATTGGACACATTATCTCTTAAATTCACTAATAATAAATTGATATAATTAGATTAAATTTTATTTCAATATTATTAGTGTGATTACAAATTATGTTTGAAATTAAACTTTTTGAAGATATAGTCATATTAATATAACAAATATAGGGGAAAATTCAATAATACATTTATTTAAAATATTTTTTTTTCATTTCAATAGTAATATATTCCATTCCATTTTTTTATCATTATACTCTCAAATAAATCAATCCCTATACTCCAAGGATTTATTTTATTGATACAATGCATAGATATCCAAAAAATCAATGACACATTAATACATATATTAATATTTAATAGACTACATTCATCATTTCAAAAAAATTATGTCATATATGAAGTTTTTTTAAAACATTTTTATGATGGGGAAATGTGGAAATAATGATATAATAATGTTATGAGAATGTTTTATGAGGTTAATGTTTATTATTTTGATGTATATAAATTGATATATATTAAGTTATATATAATATGTGTTCACAATTATGATGTATATGAAAAAACTACTATTTTTTATCTATGTTATTGTAGAGTCTAAAAAATTCTATGGTTGATGAATGTGGATATAATGTTTTAATTGATATGAAATAAATCATATCCCTTAAAATGATATCATCATAGAAGTGTAATCTCCAATGATATTTACAATTTAATTGAATAAATTTTTTAATTTTATTTTTACTATATTTTTTCAATGATATAATGATGATTTTATGTATATGCATTCAAAAGGGGAAGTATATATTTTTATAATTAGTGGGTATAATACAAGGTGTTATAATATTTCTATGATTTTTTTAGAAAATTGAGCATTGAGGATATTTATTGGTATCAATGAAAGGATATAATAATCTAAAGGATGGTAGTTTAAATATATCCATGAGAAATGTGGGAGTATGTTACATGTATGAATAGTAGAGCATGAATACCCATTTCAGTTACCACTTTATAAGTAAGAAAATATACAATATAGTTGTCTTCTCGAAAGAAGTGAGTGATGATGTATCTCACAGAATAAATCATGTTATGTTATTTAGATCATTTAAATATTATCTTCCTTGAGAGTTGAATCATTACCATCATTATGGATTGAACAATAGTTGTAGAGCCACACTCAAACCATATAGTGTACATGTTTCATTGGCATTAAAGATCAGCTGCTTTGAAAAAGACCATCATTTTTTCTTCTACGGAAGTGACTTGGCTTTAAGAACCATGAATGTATTCCAATAGATTGATATTGTGATCTATAAAGATGACCCAATATCTATATGGCCCTATATTTCCCATTGAGTCCAAATATATGTTACATTTTAGCCTGTAAGTGAAGGGGGTAACCAAAAGACATCAAGAGTGTCATGGGGTTGAAGGATGTTGCGTGAATGTTTTTGGTGCCTCGGAATATTAATTCCCCTCACTGACTTGTCACTACATTCCCCATGATATGAGATTCCATGATAATGTACAACAATAATAACATCAAGGGAACAACAAACTACATTTTTTTGAGTTGTTTCTTACATTATTCATTCCTCTACAAATGATGTGAATCAATTCTTACAATGATAGCCTAAATAGGACTATAATTTTATAAGGGACTAGGATTTCATTAATAAAAATCGATTTTTTTTAAGAAAATAATTTTGAAAGGGGTGGGTCTGAAAATTATCAAATACATCTCTCTATAAAGATGATGTGGTTTTAAAAACATGATGTGGGGGTTGAAATTTTTATATTTCTCATGAAAAATGACACATTTCGAGTATAGAGAAAAGCCAACACATGTAAGGTTTTCTAGCACTAGAACTTTTTTTAGAGAAATCCCACCGATAAGGTGAACCTAGAAGGAGGAAGCCCCTTTTTATTAATGGATGAAATTTATTTGTGATCTTCATAAAATAGATGACTATATATGGTTTTTGAATTGAGTAGTCCAATATGATACTATTTATATATTAGAATATCTTATAGATTTTTGAATTTTTAGTTTTAAATAGTACAGGAAATGTCATCAGAGAACATATCTAGGTTTTCCAGTAGATCTTTCATCGAGATGCTATGGTAATTTTCATGATCTAAGGAGCTACACCGATCAATCAAGGTAGATTAAGTCTATTTTCCATTCAAAAATCTAATAGCATATTTTATATTTACTATAAAATTAGTGTTCATATGATTTGTTAGGAAGATAGTTCTCATACCATTCTAAAAGGAGGATTAAATGTATCTTGGATTTCCTACATATAATATTTTCAAGGAATATTGATATTATTTATTCCATGGAGGCTTGTTTTTTGATTATTAGTTTCCACATGAATTTACCTTGAAAAGAATTACTGAATAGCTCTATGTTTCTGATACCCGAACCTATCAACCCATGTTGTATGCAACATTGTTTAGAAGCAGTAGTCATAAAATTCCATTACAACATGCTTACTCTATAGGAAAAATCCATTATCATAGAGTTAGAAGTTTTAAAAATAATGGAATGTGAAATATAAACCACGAACGAATATACCATATTTGAAACCACCCATTAGTTTACATGGAAAATTCATCCTACCCTTGAGATTGATTTAAGATTACATGATGTAAGAGTTCTTCTAATTTAACTAAAGGAATTAAAAAAGTTGGAGGAGCTATGTTTATCCCAATTCATGGGAACTTAAAGGTATATTTAAGGTAGAAATCATTCCAATATCCCCAGGTTAATGATGAAACATTTAATTCTTGATATTGTAGTATTATTTCCAAATAAGATAAAGGACAATATATAACTAATATAATGTCCAGAAAAACTCCCATAGAGAATAAGGGAATTATTTATGTTATTTATATTTATCATATTCCCATATGAAAGATGATAATTTTATTTGAATTCAATATGTGGGATGAAGCTGAGATACCTCTATGCCATCATATAGTTTCCACTTCACCATTATCAACCACGTAGAGAAGGAGCCATATTAGATATTCCTCTATAATTGCAAGGATGATAGATGAAATGGGACCCCATGTCCCACTCCCGGAGATAATTTAATGTATCCATATATGAAATCATTAATAAGAATCGAAATATAGGAAGATCCAATAAGGTATGTGATCCAATTTTTAAACCTCATTTTGAATCCAAAGATATGAACCACATTTCATATTAAGCCCTAGTACATTCTGTCAATGGGTTTTTTGATGTCCAGATCAATAGAAATATTTCACCATAGATGGAATTTCAGAGGATATTAACACACTATAAGGATGTATGAAAACAATCTTGGATGCTCCTTGAATTTAACAATCCACATATGTACAGTGATATGATTCTATCCTATACCCATGAAAGTATATTATCAAGAATCATTGTGATACCTTTGTGGTTTTGGATGATGAGGGATACATTACTAATTGAATGATATCATTGGTATTCTCCACTTATGAAGTTAAGGAAATAAATAGAGAATTTAATTATTGAGTAAGGGACCTACGATAAAAAAATGATTGAATATCATTTGAAATAAATTATAAATGGCGGCCCCAAAAACATTGGAAGAATAATTTTGTGAACTATTAGATCTAGGTGAGACATCCTCAATAAAGTCGAAGACTACATGCTTGATTTTAATTTTCGTAGGGGTAGAGGTGAGAAAAGATTTTTCATAATTAGTTATCAGTTTTGGAATAATTTTTTATTTTTGAATATCCTCACTTGGTGATCCATTAATGAGATTCATGTAACATGTGACAATGTTATTGGGTAGTTCCTAACTTTTCTCTGTAATTTTTCCAATTCTGTCAGTAATGTGTGGGACCCATTTTCTCTTTAAAACCATCGAAGATCACTGAAAAATGTTGTGTTTCTATTCCCATCATTAAGAGACCAGACAATGAAGACAATATTATTAATGTTTTCATTGAGTTAGATGATATATTGTAACATAAATTAAATATCAACATCATTGGAATAATCTATTTAGATGTTTTTATTTTTAATTTATTCCTAAATATCTTGTAAAGTGTGTTACATGGAAACAATTTCTTGCTCAATTGTTTTGAACATAGCTTATCTTCATTCCTCCCATTTTATCTTGATAATTTTGAACATGGAAATGAAGACATGTGGATTTACATTACATTCATTTGGGTCCCAAGCTTCCTAGTCAATTTTTGTGCATTCTGGTTGAGTATCCCATGCATTGTTAAATCTGAATGGGAGATGATTCATCTTCTCGTTTTTATGGGTATGAATTAACCCCACATTCATCATATATTTCATGTGTAAATAAATACTCCAATATAATTTTAACGTTATAAAATTTATATTTCTGTTCATTACATTTTCAATCCCTAAAAATGAAAATATGTTCCTGTTTGTATAAAAAATATACATTTTCTTTAAAAAAAGAGACACATTATAAAAATCATGAAATCAAATCATATTTTATTTTTAATTAGTTAAAAAAACACAATAAAATTTTTACATATAAGAATCAACCATATATACATCTAAAACATAGTGTACATGGTACATATAAATGCTTATATTCACACCTTATAAGGGATATTTTATTTTTTAATGAGAATAAGTCACAAAAAATTATTAAAATACACATGAATTTTATAAAATGTTATTGAATGATAAAATTGTTCTTTATGATGTATATGTGAGACCATAACATTAATCACAAACATGTTAGAGATGGTTTTACTAAAAGTACATTCTCATTATTGTAATTTATGTTTTACATCAAAATTCCAATAATATTTATAAAAACTAATAAAATAACATTATATTTCCTTCATACTTCTTTATAAATATCAAAAATTAATTTTTTATATTTATCCATTAAGAACATATAAATTCATTAAATGGTGTGGTTGATATGACTTAATGTATGTATTTTTAGTTTTAAATTGAAATTTTAATTACCAAATTATAGTGGTCACTGGAAAAAGTAAATTTGTTGATATTATCATGATAAATTATGAAAAAATTAAAAATAAAATATTATTATTATGTTATAATTATCCATATGTCAAGGTGACAGATAATGTATATGCTATATCTAAATGATCTTGTTTTTATTTAAAATTGTCATTTTTGCTAAAAAAATAGGTATCACATAATGAAATCCCCAAACTCTTATATTCATTATATTTATTTAAAAAATAATTACATTATTTATTATGAGTAATAATATAGAAAACCTAAATATTACATAATATGGGAATGGTTTTTCTCAATGTTTATATTTTAAATATTAAATATAAATTGTAGTTTAATAATAAAATTAATCATAAAATGTATAAAAAAATTTACATATACTATCGTTATGGAGCATGAAAATGATAGATATGTCTTTTATGACATGAATAAATTAACAAAATGATAATATAAAACATGATGTGAATGTTATCACTCAAGGATTCATTCTATAGTTTAAAAGATTATTTTTAATTAAAAACATGTGTACCTCACTAAAAATGAATCAAATAAACTCATATTATTCTGATATGTTGGGGATGAAAATCCATAGGTAATTTTTAACATGTAAAAATAATTTACACATCAACAAAATAAATGTTGTTCTCAATATGTCTAAAAGAGCTTATTTATTTTTAAAAATCACATTTTACTTCACAACACATATCACACAAAGAAAGTATTAAAACATGTTAATATGGTCTCAATAAATTCGGATAATGTTCTATAAATAATTTTTGAAATATTGGAATAAAAAATAACTCAATAGACTATGTACTCGATACTAAACATAGTGCATGTTTTCAATTCAAGGGTGACATTTCAATTCATAATGTTTAAGGCTAATTAAATCATGAAATCATAAAAATATTTTTGTAATAATTTATGAAAACAATCCATAACTAATTTTGGATTTATAGCAATTAATGATGTGATAATCCACCACATGATATTCATCAAATGAATCCATGTCATTGTTTTTAATTTAAGTCCCCATTTTAGTTCAAAACAATAATCAGATATTGAAAACATTCATAAAATTCATATATTTTATTTATAATATTGTAACATAATCCAAAAATAATTTCTAATATTTTGGAGTCAACTGAACTTCAGTATGACACACAATGTTCTGTGTATCTCTAAAAGAAATTATTTTTAATTTAAATGTAACATTATGTTAAAAATGATCATCAAATAGTAAAAATAAAGAACAAATTATATTTTCCTGATATTTGAAAATAATAATCCATATGTCATTTTTAATTTGTATGAATTTACCACACATTAGTTTCACAAACCATTACCCTAGTATGGTTGAGGTGTTTGTTTTTATTTTAAACTGACTCTTTTATTTCAAAACACGCTCTAATAAAAAAATAAATTATCATGGTCTTCTTTTTTACATAAAAAATAAAAATTAATTTGAACTGAATTAATGAAATATTACAATAAAAATTGGGTCAATGTGACACATAGTGTTCCTGGTATGATATAATGTGTGAGATTTTAGTTTAAGAGTGTTATATTATTTCAAAATATACATTACTCATTGAAAACTGGGAAAAAACACTAATTTTATTAATAAACTATGATTGTAATATATTAGTCATTTCATATGTAAATGAATCATCCTAAAATGAATCATACACATAGTAGAGCTGATATGAATTAGGTGCCAATTTTAAATTCATAATGTCTTTTGAGTTTGAAACACATATCATTTAAAAAAACAAATAGAACATGAACAAAATATATATAATCATTAGGAAAACCATACAGAAATCCGTTTTTATAAGATTTAATCATGGAATGTCAATGGACACATGGGGTTCCAAATATGACTTCATTAGTGTGTTTTCTATTTAAAATGGAAACATTAGTCCAAAACATGCCTCACTAACTAAAAATAATGAAAACAAAGTCAAATTTTCTTAATAAATTATCATTAAAATATATATGTTCATTTTAATGTATAGTAACTAATAAAACATAAATCCAACACCTATTATTTTCTTGTATCACTAATTATTTCAGAGTTTATTTAATATCGACATTTTATTGAAAAAACCTTTTCACATTAAAAAAACAGACTGAAGATACCCTTATTTATTTATTATTTAGTAAAATTATTCATAAATAATTTCTGATGGGTAGGAATCAACACCGCTATAATATCAATAAGGTGAGTGTTTTAAATTTAAAAGAAACAATTTATTAATCCATTATTGTGTAAAATTATTAATTTATTTATTTCAATATAGTATTACTCAAATAAGAATTATTTTTTATTACATTTACTCTCTTATTTTTTTTCTAGTTAGTGTGGTTAATTAGAAAACTAAATTATTGATTTGGATTTTGTGAATGGTTTCTCTAATGATAGAGGAATAACAATCTATAATCTTATTTATCAATTTATTGTCAAATAAATTTTTTCAAACAAATTGTACTATGAAATGATATTTTAATTTCAATGAATGATTGTTATGTTAATTTATACTTAATGAAAATATATTTTTCTATTTTTTTATTTTAATTCTTTTTTAGTTTTAGATAAATTTAGCACTGCAGTTGAGAAACTAGTGATTTTATCAATTCTATAAATACAATTGAAATAAAAACCATTCACTAGTTATAGGTTATGCATTGAAAAATTTCTGGAAATTCAAATGTTCTTTTTAATTTGGTTAATTAATTTTTTTCAAAACATTTATAGAATTGATAAATGTGTATAACATTTAGTTGAGCATATAATATCAGTGTTTTTAGCACTAATATTGGTAATTTCTATAGAATTTTTCTATTATGTAGTAGTTATCTTTTTTTCAACATGAGAAACTATGTGTATCTGAAGGATGAGGATAACATATATTGTGTATAAAAACAATTTCTCAGGTTTATGTATTTTCATCATTTCATATTGTGATGTGGAGTCATTGTGGATGATCATATAGTGACACTATGTTGGAATGCGACTACCGAATAATACTGTATGATGATTTATAATTAATCAATCAATGGATAATAGAAGTTGGTCACAACATCACAAGACAATATATGGTGTGATAATGAGAATGTAATGGTAGTTTCATATAAATGAGTCGAGAAATAATGATGTTGCATTATGGATCATGGAATCTAGTTTTTGTTCATTTGTATGGAGGTGACTGACTTTTCAAATACAACATATAATCATTTTTTTAGTTTTTCAAACCACACATATCAATGATAATGTAGAGATACCATTTTAAATGTACATACAATCCAACAACACATATTAGTGTAAAAAATGTCATGTCAAAACTTTCAATCATCATCTATAGATTGAAAAACCAACAGAGAATGAGATTATCAATTATGATAATAGAAATAAATTATAGCAGTGTACCAAAAAATTTATAGGACAACGGTCAAATTTTAAATAATAACGTAATTTCAAATAAATTGAAATTAAAATTTAATAAATATATAAATAATTCCACATTACAAGTATTTCAATACATTACATTTTCATTGATATTTACCTATTCTAACAAATAGTCATTTTTTAAAATAAATATGTAAAATTTTAACATAAATTAAACCACGTGGCCTTATATTACTATATATGTGTGACCACTGTCAAATAGAGCTCAACCAAATTACATATTTCTGATCACACCACCATAGCTTGAATAAAATAATAGTATTCTTCTGGATAATTTATTTATTAATATATTTAAAAATAATATTTAGAGAAAAATAAATTCAAAATTAAATAATAACAAATAGTATATATATGTTAATTTATAGTACATAAATAAAATTAATATTAAAATACATAAAGAAATCCTATTTCAATGTACTAAAATCCTCACATGATATTTTCTATGTTATTTTAATTTAAATCAAATCCAATCATACAAGTCACAATGTGTATCAAACTACCTTGTGGAAGATGTTTCCACATCCTATATATAATATTGATATTCATTTCAAAATAATAAAATAGATCGAATGTGTTAACGAGGATTTTAGATAATAAAACAAGATTTGATATAAAATTTCATTTTTAAGTGAAAAAATCTATATATGACTTCATGGTAATATTGTGCGTAATATATTTGAGAGGTTGTTTCATATTCATCTAATGAAAATAATGTATTTTTCAAAATGAATCTAGACAACCAATGTGATTTTTCTTGGTTTTTACTGATTGAAACAAGTTTGAATCTAAAATGAATCATTTAAATGAAAACATGAACATTCAATCATACCATCAAAAATAGAAGTTTAATAGAAGTATATTTGATTTTTACACATCCAAATGTATTATAGTTCATTTTATGAAAATAACTATATAAATTAAATGTTCATTTTTAGTATTGAATGTGTGAAATACATTTTGAACTAAAATAGCATTTTACATAAACAAATGCACTTTAAGTCCTACAGAAAATAACATCAAATGGATTGGCCCATTGATTATTCAAAATAATTTAAATTTAATTTAGAATTTCCTCATATTGAGACAAGAAAATGAAATTACATTTAATTGTTTTTGATAATGTGATGTGAATCCCAAATAAAAAATATCACTTTCAAATGAAAACATGTACTTTCTGTAATACTAACAAAACAATGTGTTGAATATAAATAAATATTATTTTTATTCATAAAAATTATTCATAGACATTTTTTTAAAAATATTATGACAGTCCATGTGATTTTATTTATTTTTGAGTGTGTGAATGAAATTTTGAACAAAAAGTAATTTGTAAATGAACACACTTCAATTAGGTTATACAAGTAACACAGGGTGAAGGATAGACATGTGTTTGATTCTTACATTTCACAAATTAATTTTAGATATTTTCTAAATTTATAGTGGTAACAAATTCACATTTCTATTGTTTTGACTATGTAATGATAAAATTGAAGTAAAGATTACCTTTTAAATTAACATGTAAACTTCCAGTAATATAATACTTATTATGTATCTGATTTACATAATGTTTATACTCATATATCAAAAATTAATTGTAGATAATTTTTATAAAATACGAAGACAATTCATGTTTGTTTTCATAATATTAATATTTTCATAAATAGTTGAAAAAAATATTATTTTTAAGTGAAAATGAGGATTATCGACCATAATGCCTACATCATGGATGGAATTTATATTCAGTTTATTCTTATACATAAAAAATTAAAACGGATTTTTAATAAGATTTTTGAATAACTCGTTAAAATAATAAGACATAAAGGCATCTTGATGAATTCATAACATTCATACATAGGGAGTTACCCTCATGGTTACGTTTGGAATACCCATCACAGTATATTACCTTAATCACTTCGGAGAAACCTTAGAGTTTAACTCCTTCACAATACCCAATGCATTGAGAGATATCTCGGACTCACCCGCCCTTAGTTTATCATGGAACCACCCGATTTCATAAACTATGCCCAAGAACCATAACATATTCTTAACACATAAAGCATTCATAAAGGAAAAATAACATTTTCTAAATTCTAATCACATGATATAAATACAACACATTGTTATAATCATAACATTATAAAAACCATTTTCAATACCAAAATAAATGAAAATTAAAATATGGTATTTATTTTTCATTAAAAACATTATGTCTTGAAGAGGACGCCGACAATCAATAATGGTCACAACAGCGGAGAATTCATTTTCGCCGCATACGTAAGAAATAAACATTCCTTTTTTCCTTTAGAAAAACACTTCATAGAGAAAATATTCCCTTTGAATGAAAATAAAATTCAAAAGGGTTTTATACGCCTTATAAACGGATGTTTTGTATAAATCAAAAGATGCCTCAATAAAAGGAGATTGTGACGAAGTCCCTTACAAAGACGGTATCCTTAGATTAAGGATAAATCAATTATGTAATTATGTGTGACAAATATAAATATACTTCTTATAAGTGGATATTAATTGTAAAACTATAAGTGTTCATTCAAATATATTCATATCACGACATAATCATGAAGTATAGTTTTATCCCAAACAATCAAAATTGAGTAAAGAAGTTCCCTTACTGAAATTTGATAGCCTAACGACGTCACATTAAAATTCAAAAAATGAGTTGATGATAGATAAAAACGGTATCGCTTGGACATAAAATTTATAGCAATAAGGATATATAATAACATATCCCAACATAATAATATTTAAATTAAGACCTGGCAAAAAGAATTCATTTAAAAAAAGATGAGGGTGAAAGGTTCCCATACATATTTTGGTAACTTTCGAAACATACACCCCATGACAGAAGGATCATACAATGAAGATGTAAATACCCATAAATTAAGCTATATTACACAAAGAATACAATTATGGTCTGTACATTCACTACACAAAAGGAAATAGTGGAAAATGTAGCATGAATCTCACATGAATAATAGTGAGATAAAAACCCCTTACCTCGTTGTAATCAATCGAGTCGTATAAACAAAAGATAATAACCACCAAATGAATGACAGAACACCATGAATATAAATAGAATCATGATAATATATATCAATTTCTAGTACACAATACACATCATTCCATAAATAAGTGGTGACCAATGGAAGTCTCACGGAATTAAAGTGAGAAAAAAATCCCTTACAAAAATTCGGCAGCCTAATGGTGCCACTTAAAACTTCCAAAAATGGATTGATGAGATAAAATAGGGTCTCTAATAGTATGAACATAAAAATTAAAGTAATAGGAATATAAAATAACATCCTCCAACATAAGAAATAGGAGCTTAAAATAAATGACCAAAAATAGATTACTCAAAAAGAAAGAGAGAGGTAGGATCCCTTACCTCAAGTCCGACTTGTCTGGTTTGTTTCATTATATTCCTAAATAATAAACTTTGGTAAGTTTATAATTTCATAATAAAATCCTTTAAATTTTATTAATCATTTCATATATAATATTATCATTTAATAATAATTAGATTATTATTTTAGTTCATAACAGACGTTTTCATCGATGATCAGTACATGAGTCAAAAATAAACTTTTTTGAAAAGAATTGTCCATGTAGTTATAATTAAATCATCTCCAGAATAGTATTAATGATTTAAAAATAATATATATCCAATATAATTTCATTTTATACAATTTCATAATATTTGGAGATAAAAATTGAAATGCATTGTTCATGGAGACGGTTGGCCATACGTAGGCATGAACACTACTTTCGTTTCTTTGTCATATTAATGGAATTAAAAATAAATTGGAGAGATATATATATATTATAATTCCAGTATAATATATATGTTATATAGGTCACATATGTTCACTAATTTCATTAATTATACATTCCATGTATTGCATGAACGAGTCACGTCACTTGAGGGGGTGGTAGTCCACACTTCCACATATGAAATTATCGCAATTACACAACATTAAAAGCATAATCATATGATTTAAACATAAAATACAGAAGAAAAAAGAAATAAAATACCATATATATCATATATATATATAGTTACATCATAATGTCCACCATTAATTGTGTTAAGATAAGATTGAACAATGATCGTTTCATGAGGTAGTAATTCACCACCCACAGAAACAGTAAGTTCTTTAACCGTTAGACGGAGGTGTCTGTATGTGTAAATCAAATCCTTCTCCTAATAAAATACTATTATATTGAGTATACTTGTGTCATTATTGGATAAAAATAATTTGATGATAGTGGTGAGTGAATATGTAAAATAAAAGAATGAAACTCGAGAAAAGACATTACCTCTAAATCAGATAACTATTTTTTATTTGAGCCAAAGGATTCCTTGGAAAGACTTCATCCCAATGTGAGGCTTATATGAGTAATATAGGGATGTGGAGAGATAATATGAGTATATTATGAATTAGAAAAGGGCTTGAGAGGTGTGGGTAAGTGGGTAGAAGTGGGGGCCTTTTATAAGAGGGAGGAGGGGCACTCTTGGAAAATCATGAAATATTAATTTATTATAAAATGTTTTCTAATTTGAATGGTTCCAAAATGATATATATAGTTGGTAAGATGATAAGGGGTACAACTCAACCAATAGGATTTAGACATGTGGAGGTCACAGAATTCACCTTCTCTTATCATTTTAACCGTTAGTTAAAAATAATAATTCTTACCACATTTTTTTATTTGTAAACTATAAGGTAATAATTATTACATTAAAATAACAATAGTCCCATAATTGTATCAATAATGATATTAGTAACATATTATATGTAATTTTATTGAAAATATTATTTTTTGTACTTTTATAACATTTAATAAAATAACATTTATTTTAAAAACTCACTTATACCAATTTCGACACTATTTGTTAGTTGAATTTTGATAAAAGCATAAAATCTTTATTCCTTCGAAATAAAACCATTAACATATATTTAAAATTTCATATATATCTGTAAAACTCGTGGATACCATCCCAAGTTTCAAAAAACATTTATTTTAACACTTTTAATATCTTATATGTACATCTTTCATTAATGGGGTAATAACTGCATCATTATTATGTCCTAAATAAATTCATTTATTTAATATCTAAAAATTCTATATAAAATACTATGATTTATGAAATAATCATATATTTAAAATTAATATTTATAGTCAAATGTATCATTGATATAAAAAATTTAAATTTTTGTTTACCTTGGTATTACATACTTTTATTATATTTCAATTTCTTTAAAAATAATATGATAAAAGTTCACTATCACAAAAAAGTGATTCCATGGGGACCCAAAGTTGGAACAAGGCATCGAATGATCGTCCATGACTCAAAAAATAGCATTAAGAAACATGGATGGTTAATTTTATATTATTATAACATTATTTTGACTACCCCTTTTTACATGATTTACTAATTAATCACTGTAATTAAAAATAAATATTGTAATTACTATTCATCATGTCAAAAAAAAGAGTATTATTTATATAATTTTGAATTTCGGATTCCAAATATGGAATAAATTTTACTAAATTCCATACACATAAAATGCAGTAATTAATTTAAAAATAATTCGCGTTGTCAAAACCAAAGACGAGTTTTTATGAAGTAAAATATATCAAAAGATTGACTCCTTTTTACATCCATTTTGAATGTGAAATAAATTCCAATGAACAAAATTGTATTAAGTGATAAAAAATTAATTAAATTACACTTTAAAACCAATTAAATTAAAAATATAACTATATAAATAAATTACATGAAAAAGCAGTTTTGTAGTAAAATGCAGTATTTTTCACTATTCCTTAAAAATAAACAATTTTCAGAAAAATATAAAATATTTATCCAAAGTAAATTTGATATTTAATATTCTAAAATGATTTCCGTTTTACCAAATTCAAAACATTAAAGTTGAATTAATTAATTTTATAATTAATTGCCACTGTCAAAACAAATAGTGTGTTTTTGAGAAACAATATGTATCAAAAGATTGACACCAGTTTTTGTCCAATTTCAAAGTGAAATTAATTACAATGACTACCATTGGATTAAATGGTGAAAATATATTTTAATTATACTTTAAAATAAATTAGAAATATATTCTAACCATATAAATAAATTAGATTAAAAAGAAGTTTTTAATTAAAATACATCATTTTTCACTATTCACTAAAAAATGAACATTATCAAATAAATAAAAAAAATTACACAAAGTAAATTTTGATGTATTGATTCCAATGAATGATTCTATTTTGTAAAATATAAAATATTAAATTTTCCAAAAGTAGATTTAAAAAGGTTTCACCATCAAAAGGCGGTAAAACAATCATTTGAAAATATTAGAGTATTCTATGCTTAAGATTTGATTTATTCACATTTTCAGCCTCTAAAAAACTATATAATTCATCAATAGAAATAGATATGAAAATATATTATTCATTACATACTTGGGATGTTACATCCTTCCCCCCTTTTGGGAATTGCGTCCTTGCTTTTTAAAAATTGGGCTCAGAAACATCATTGAAAGCTCTACATCAGAAATGGAGTCAATAAAACAATCACTTTAAAAGAAAGAAAGAGAAGTAAAAAGGTCACCCGAGACAACAGATACTAGGATTCCATGAAAACATGGATATGGAGGAGAAAAAAACCATCATTTTTTGATGGACAGTGATAGAAAACATGTCTAGGAGAAAGTTAACCACAAGAAAATCACAAACATGTGATGGGTTAAAGGGTATTTGATTCCCCGGAATGAAAAGTTAACATATAAAATTTTTGTTTTAAGTTAGTTTTCATTGAGGAATTTATTTATGGGCTTAATATAAACATATGTAATCATACTTAATTGTCATGTCGTCTTTGATCTCTTACTGTATTTCTAACACAGAATCATATTTTCTCCAAAAGATGAGTATTTAGGATGACTTCTTCACATTAAGAGCACTATAATAAACTTCTATAGAATCACCTAATCCACAAAATAAAGCTATATATTTCCCATGTCATAAAACCAAAACCAAAATGTTTAGTACAAGATCAGATAATCCAAAAATAGGACAAATTTTTACAAAAAGAAAAACTACTCTTAATCCCCACAATTTTCCAACAAAACCCAAAGTTCATCAAAGAACATTCAATAAATTGTTGCCCAAAAAATTCATCAAATTACTCAAAACTAAGATTGAAACCAAAATCTCTAAAGTATTTAATCACATAGTCTTCCAAGGTAAATATTAACAATTATCTCCAAATAACATCAGTACTCTTAAAGTCTCATACTGAAAAGTAATTAACCTAATCACATATCCTCCCTTATAGGTTAATAATTTCCATAGATAATACAAAATCATATTATTCCTAATTTATAATAACATCTAACTAAAACTAATTAGTCATACTAACCAGGGACTTCACGTAGTCTAGTGGTAGGTGATAAATCCCAGTCTCACTTTGGTTGTGGGTTCAATTCCCACAGCTTCGCCCGACGTGATGGGTTGTCACACGGTCTGTGTGTTATCATTTTTCCAAAACTATATAATTCTTAAAACAATCCCCTAAAAGAGGTAAAACATTAAAAAATGACCATAACATAATTTAACCAACTGTTTATCTCATGCATTTCATTTTCCATCATAACATGTAGTAACCCTTAATTACATCAAATGTAAGGATTATATAATCCCTAATGGTTACCTTTATAATTATTACCTAAACATCCGCGTCGAGTTGGTTCTATCGTACATGATGAATTAGAGAACTCACCAAGGCTCATGTGGTTAATCATGACTCCTGATAGTTAGTTGAGAATAACCGCAGGTGTTCTCATTGCAGCTCCCATATCATTCATTTGTTCTTTCATAAAACTGTCAAAGTATTCTTCACATCCACTGTTACTTTGGTGCCTTCTCGATCCAGCCGTTTACTAAAACCAAAAAGTTCAGTGTGAGTATATCATTAGAATCATCATATAATATCTTACGATGAGGGTAAATTCTACTATATAATTATTCATTTTATCATAAACTCATTCACTTTATCTAAAACTATGAAACTTTATGAAATCCTAACCATTATAGTGATGTCACTTATTCTTAAAGAGTACCCTAACCTATGAAGTTATCTAAATTGACCTCTGATATCAACTATAAGGCCCCATCTTTAAACATTACTTGTTATTGATTTATTTCAAGAATAAACATTGAGGATCTTTTCAAGTTTATAGTTTTAGAGAATTAGATCAAATCATGCTTTACATTCCACATTTAAACAAGGTGGTTTCATCAAAGTCAATATTCATTTTTTCCATCAAATTAAACATATTTAAAATAAAACATGGATTCTTTCATGACACTTACTCAACACTATAATAACATCATGTACCATTTCCTTTACCTATGAAAAACATTTCTAAAACATGGGATGAGCATAAAAAGCTCAGTAAGGGATATAAAAATACAGAAAGAAAACATCAGTCCATGAATACATAAGAATCAATGAAATCATACTTTACTCATAAAACATAAGTACTTTAACATACCTCATTAAACCATAAGATTTATGAATAACTCATATAAATCATAAGACATAATGGTAACGTGAGGAATTAATAACATTCTTACGTAGGGAGTAACCCTCATGGTTATGTTGGGAATACCCATCACAATATATTCCCTAAATCTCTTTGAAGAAACCCTAGAGATTGACTCCTTCACATTACCCAATTCATTGTAGAGCTATCTCAGGCTCACCCTCCCATATTTTATCACGGAACCACCTGATTTCATAAACTATGCTCAAGAACCATAACATCTTCATAACACATAAAACATTTAAAATGGAAAAATAAAATTTTCAAGATTCCAATCACAGGATATCAATACAACACATTTTTATAATCAAAAAAATATCAAACCCATTTCAATAACGAAATAAATGAAAATTAAAATATGGTATTTATTTTTCATTAAGAAACATTATGTCTTTTAGAGGAAGCCGACGATCAATAATGGTCAGTGTGGCGGAGAAGTCGTTGTCACCACATACGTAAAATAAAAACATTCCTTTTGTCCTTTAGTAAAATGCTTCATAGGGAAAATATTTCAATTTAATGAAATGAAATGTAAAAAGGGTTTTATACTCCGTATAAAAGGAAGTCATGTATAAGTCAAAGGATGCCTTAATAATAAGAGATTGAGACGAATTCCCTTACAAAGATGGTATCCTTAGATTAAGGATAAATCAATTATGTAATTATGTGTGAAAAATATAAATACACCCAATATAAGTGGATATTATGTTTAAAACAATCCAAGGATATTGAAACATATTCATTTCACGACATAATTGGGAAGTAGAGGTTTAACCCAAAGAATCGAAATTGGTTAAAGAAGTTTCCTTACATAAATTTGACAGCCTAACGACGTCACTTTAAAATTTATAAAATGAGTTGATGATAGAGAAAAGGTGTATCTAATTACTTGGACATACAATTTACAGAAATAATTATATATAAGAACATATCACAACATAAGAAAATTTAAATTAAAAGACCTAACCAAAATAAGTCTTTAAAAAAATAATAGGGTGAAAGGTTCCCTTACAGATTTGGGAAACATTTGAAACGTACACCCCATGATAGAAGGATCATACCATGAATATGTAAATACCAATAAATTAAATTATATTACACAAATAATAAAATTATGGATAGTACACACACCACACAAATGGAAATAGTGTCAAATGCAGCATGAATCTCATGGGAATAAAAGTGAGATAAAAACCCCTTACCTCGATGTAATCAATCAAGTCATATGACCAAAAGATAATAACCACCAAATAAATTACAGAACACCATGAATATAAATATAATAATGATAATATATATCAATTGTAAGTGCAAAATACACCACATGACATAAATAAGTTGCGACCAATGGAAATCTCATGGAATTAAAAGTGAGATAAGATTCCACTACAAAAATTCGGCAACCTAATGGCGCCACTTAAAAAATCCAAAAATTGATTGATATAAAAAATAGGGTCTCTTATCATATGAAAATAATAATTACATTAAGATTAATATAAAGGAACATCCTCCAACATAATCAAGAGGTGCTTAAAAGAAATGACATAAAAAATAGTACTTAAAAAAGAGAGAGGTAGGATCCCTTACCTCGAGTCTGACGTGTCTTGTATGATTATTTATATTCCATAATAATAAACATTGGTCAATTTATAATTTCATAATAACATCCTTTAAAGTTTATTATTCAATTAATATCCCATATTATCATGTTATAATAATTATATTATTATTTTACTTCATACTAGACGTTTCCGTCGATATTTGGTACATGAGTCAAAAATGAACTTGTTTGAAAAAAATTGTCCATGTAGTTATAAGTACATAATCTCTAGAATAGTATTAATTATTTAAATATAAAATATATCTAGTATATTTTAATTTTATACTATGCCATAACTTTTGGAGATAATAAATGAAATGCACCGTTCATGGAGATGGTAGGTCATAAGTACGCATGAACGCTACTTTAATTTCATTTTCATATTAATGGAACTAAAAATAAATGAGAGAGAGATATATATATTATAACTATAGTATAATATATATTTTATATATTTTACATAAGTTCATTAATTTCATTCTTTATAAATTACATGTATTGCATGAACGAGTCACATCACTTGAGGGGGTGGTAGTCCACACTTTCTCAAATGAAATTATCACAATTACACGACATGAAAAGCATAAAGATATGATTTAAACATAAAATAAAGAAGTGTAAAGAAAACATAAATACCATATATATAATATATAAATATATTTCTATCATAATGGCCACCATGAAAGGTGTTAAGATAAGATTGAACAAGCATCATTTCATGAGGCAGTAATTTTCCACCCACAGAAACAATATGTTCTTTAACCATTATACATATGTGTGAGTATGTGTAAATAAATTTCTTCTCATAAAAACATAATAATATATTGTGGATACATTTTTAATAATGGGATTAAAATAATAAGAATATATTTGGGGGTGAAGAAGGAAAATAAAATAAAGAAACTCGAGAGAAGACATTGCCTCTAAATTGGGTAACACTTATTGATTTGAGCCATAGGCTTCATTGGAAAGAATACGTCCCAATGTAAGGATTATAAGAGTTATAGAGGGATGTGGAGAGATATTATGATAAAGGGTTGGATGAGCCAAGGGCTTGAGAGGTGTGGGTAAGGGGTAGAGGTGGGAGCCTTTTATGATAGGGAGGATGGGCACTCATGGAAAGTCATGAAATATTAATTTATTATAATTTTTTTTCATATTATAATGGTTCCAAAATCAAATATTTCTAGGATAAGAGGATAAAGGGTTGAAATACACTATACCAATAAGATTCAGTCATGTGGAGGTTATATAATTCACCTTATCATTTCATTTTAACCCTAAGTTAAAATTAATAATTCTTACCACGTCTTTTTTTATTTTCAAACTATACGGTCATAATAATTACAATAAAATTCTAATTGTCCCATAATTGTATCAATAATGATATTAGTAATATATTATATTTAATTTGTAACAATATTATATTTTTTTGACTTTTATACCATTTAATAAAATAACATTTTTTTTAAAAACTCACTTATGCCAATTACAACACTATTTGGTAGTTGACATTTGATAAAGGTATAAACTCTTTATTATTTAGAAAAAAATGAATTACCATATATTTAACATGCATCATCATTGTGTAATAACTAAATTTATTTATATAATGTTTCAAAATTATAAATAAAATACCATGATGTAGGAATTCTTTTTATATTTCAAATGACTATTTATAGTCAGATAGATCATTTATACAAACAAAATTAAAACTGTTTTACTTAGGAATTACATACTTTTATTAAATTTCCCTTTCCATAAAAATAATATGATAAATGGTCACGATCACACAAAAGTGATTCCATGGGGTCCCAAAGATGTAACAATGCATACCATGGTCTTCCATGACTCAAAAAATATAATTACGACACATGGATGGTTAATTTTATATTATTATAACATTATTTTGTTTACCCCTTTTTACCCAATTTACTAATTAATCATTGTAATTTAAAATAATTACTATAATTATTATTCATCATTTCAAAAACAAAAGAGTATTAATTATATAATTTGGACCTCCTCATTCCAAATATTGAATCTATTTTACCAAATTCCAAACAAATAAATTGCAGTAATTAATTTAAAAATAATTCCCATAGTAAAAATCAAAGATGGATTTTTAAGATGTAAATGTTATCCAAAGATTGTCTCGTTTTTACATTCAATTTGAAATTGAAATAACTTCGAATGAACAAAATATTTTTAGTGATAAAAAAATTATTCAATTACACTTTAAAACCAATTAAATTTACAATCTAACTATATAAATAAATTAGAAGAAAATAGAAGTTTTGATGTAAAATGCAGTATTTTTCACTATTCTTTAAAAGTGGACATTTGTCAGAAAAATACCAAATATTTATCCAAAGAAAATTCATTATTCCAAATTAAAAATTGATGTAAATTTTACCAAATTAAAAACATTGAAGATTCGTTAATTTATTTTATAATTAATTCCCTTTGTCAAAACAAATAGAGTGTTTTTAAGAAACAATATCTATCAAAAGATTGAAACCTGTTTATGTCCAATTTCAAAGTGAAATAATTCAAATGACCACCATTTTATTAAATGGTAAAAATATATTTTAATTAAACTTTATAACCAATTAAAAATATAATATAACCATATAAATAAATTAGATTCAAAAGAGGGTTTGAATCAAAATACATCTTTTTCACTATTCACTAAAAAATGATCTTTATCGAAAAAATAACAAAAATTTACACAAAGTAAATTTAGATGACTTGAATCTAAAGAAGGATTTTATTTTGTCAAATATAACATATAATATTTCCAAAAACTGGACTTAAAAATTGTTCGCCATTAAATTATGGTAAAATAATCTTTTGAAAATATTAGAGTATTTTGTGCTTATGATTGGATTTATTCTCATTTTAAGACTCTAATACACTATCTAATTCATAAATATACATAGATATGAAAATATATTTTTAATTACATGTTATGTTAAAATAAATCCTACTGGTGGAGTGGTTTTCAATCCATCCCCACATTAGCCTTAAATAATTCAATTTGGAGCCATTAGAAACCAAAAATGAATTTATTATTAAATAATATTTTAAGTTTTTTCTAAGGTGCCCCTCACCCCTCTTATAAAATGGAACTTAGCCTTCTCTCAAATTCACACCTCCAGATCCATTTTCATCATCCAACCCATTCCCAAATATCCTCCGAACTATCCTACCTTCATCCTAGAGGCCTTACTGTTGTCAGAAAGTCATCCTAAGGAGCCCTTTTGATCAAATAAAAAAGAAGAATCGGAAGAAGAGCTAATTATTTCACCACCATCTTTCAAGTTCTATTATTCTTCAACATAATCATTCAATTTTGTTTCTATTATAAAATAATAACTCTTGTATCTTCTATATAATATTATGTTATTATAAATATGGAAAATCTATATTCATTATTCTATCTATATTATGAATGATAATGTCACCATGCGTGCCTACATACGACTTACCGTCTCCATGATGTGGTGTAATTTTTAATTCAACACTATTTTATTTTAATGGATATACTTATGAGTAATATATATATAAATAATGTAAATAACATGATAATGTCTCTGAAAAATTAATATTCCCTCTAATTTCACACCTTTAAGGAAATGATATTGTCGCTCGTGCATACCTACATATTATCGTCTCCATGACGCGATGGAATTCATTTCCTTGTTCACCATTCATCGACGATTATAAAAATATATATTACTATTAAGAATGTAATATATGACATAATAATTATACTATATATATATATACATATATATTTAAATTTATATATATATGTACTTATATATATCTTATTCACTTAGTTCTGTTCAATACGATATGAAAACGGAAATAGTGTTTATGCGTACGTACGGAATACCGTCTCCATAAACAATGTTTTTTTAATTTCCTATATATGTCTATTATACATATTTATATTCTAAATATATATGATATATAAGTCATTTTTTATATTCTGTAAGTATTTAAATCATGATCTATGTGATATAATCAAGAGTAACAAGTAAAAACACAGACGATAAAAAAAGAAATTATTGCCCGAAATGTTAATTTAACATTGAAATTATTATTAAATAGGTATTATAAAGTAATAAATGAATCGTGTATGATATCATAAATAATAATATGGTTCTGGTATAATTTAATAACATACTATGATCTTCATTTATGAGGTTTAACGTACCATCGACTAAAGAATAGTGCAAAGTAAGAGATAATTTATCAATCTCATTATTATCAGAGATTTTTTTTGTGTAAGTATATACTAGGAAATATTTATCATCCATGTCCATTTTTCATAAAAATGATTTCAAAATTAATATTTTAAGGATTTTTTAAAGTTACTCATTATCAAGATCATAATTTTAAAAGTTTTAAAGATTTATCTTTCTAAATCTTTTTAATTAATGTCCAGGTTTTTAAAATGATTTTAAGGATTTATTTATATGTACATGAATGTTTTGAAATGATAATTCTTTTCAAAATTTTCAAAGTGGTATCAGACACTTTGATTAAAAAATATCTTATAAATTACTTCCTTTAAAAATGTTTTACTTTTAATTGATTTTATAAAAAGGATATTTCTCTCAAAAAATTTTACTCATCATTTAGAACTATGTCATCATCCTTTGATAGATATTATTTTTATTTGAGGTTGATTTTTTAAAATACAATATTCCATATTGTATTGAATGAGTTATGATATGTTTGACTGTGGATCTTCTATTTTTATACCATTCATGGTTTATGGTTAATGTAATGACATTTCGTATGCTTGTTTTAATACAAATGTTTATGTTACGTTTCAACTATTTCATATGAGGAATGAAGTGGACTTAGTAAGTGATGGGTGTAGCCCACTATATCTCCTCGATGCATCGTTAGGTATCATGGGATAAACTAGTGTCTTGGAATATGGTCTTGGAAAAAAAATTATTTGTAGTCTTGGCACAAGGCTTGGACTATGTTTTAATGAAGTCTGGTGTTAGGAATTTCCTCATTATGAAATTAGTTACTACATTTGATTATTAGACTTGTAAAATATCCATGTGCATGTTTATATGGTAATGTTTGATTTATTTTTTCCATATTATGTAAAAGTTTTCATTTGACAAGTTTGTTGTTTTTATCACACATCTTGCCCTAAAATTTTATAGCTTCTGCAAAATTATTTATCATTACTGGGCATCTGAGGTCACCCCTTTCTTAGGTTTTATTTTCCCAGGATTCCAAGAAGTGTATTTTTATTGATATGAAAGGTTAAGATAAAAGTAACAATGGAATTATAAAAGAAATATCTATTATTGGTTTTATGTTTGAAATTGTAATGTAATGTTAGTGTTTGTAATCTATTTTCAAGGACTGCTTAACTGATCGGTCCATCGGGACTTGATTCCTTGAAATCATTACAATGTATTAAAATAATGCACCGGATATGGGTAACTGGGTTCGGGGAATTATAGTTGGTATCATAGGAAGATTAGAAATATCCAAGGAAAATAGATTTAGATAAAATCTGATTAGAGAACATTAACATAAGATAGTCTTTGAGGATTAGTATAGAAGAACGTTCTAGAATTTTGGTAATGTAGATATTTTGTGAGTTTTCCATGGAAATACATCCATGTCTGTATACAGGAAGGTATAGGTGGATCTAGCACTAATCTACAAAGGGGTAAAACCAAAAAACACCGTGTTGAGCTAGACTCGAATGGGAACTGGTGCACGACAATGGGTCTTGCTGCACTCTTGGTTACGACACTCCCGGGGGATATTCTTAGGATAATTGGAATTTTCATTACAAATCATTATGAAGGATTTATGAGTATATAACTCCTCAAAGAAAATATTTTTATGGATCATATCGATAAACTGTTCAATTTACGTTACATATTTTACAATTTTGGAATTATTCAGTGCAATTTATAAACTGACCAAGAGTATTCTATTGTATAGAAATGGCACCCAGTAAGTGGAATGTGAACTCCAATAATATGTATGATCGAAAGAGTAAGAAGGATCATATATTTCACGGTATTAAGCCAACATTTAGAAGGGAACTATTCTCTCATGTATTCTCAACATATGAATAAATATTATCATGTGTCAAGAAGATAATTAAATAATTCTCTATGTCCTATGGATTTAAAGGGAAGCAAGAGAATAAAATTATGGAAGAGACAAATATGGATAAATGGATGAGGGAAAAGAAATATTTTCCCGTATGTGATAAATCTGGAAAGAATCACCTTGGTAAATTCTTGAAGGGAATGTGAGTATTTTATAAGTGTGGAGAAAAAGGACACCAAGTACATGATTTCATGGGTAAGAAAAAAGTTTCAAATGTACTATGCTTCATCTTCAAGGAGTTGGGGCATAATGTGAATCAATGTACAAATCATCAGAGTATACCCCAAATGCAACTATTGGATAAGAATAATTTTATGATACTACCGAAGATGAAGATGAATGATTAAGAGTTATTATGTTGTTTTTAATGTACCATTTCATTTGAGTATTGTATCAACGATGTACTGGTTATATGAATTATGGAAATATATAAGGATTGTATAGAGTACTATTTCATTTGGAATTTTTGATTATATGGTCATGATACTAATGTAATAATTTTGGAATAAGGGATGGTTGATTTGGATAAAATATATTGGATATTCTTGACTATCTTGGAACTGATTAATGGTTTGTTTATTTCATGATTGTTGGAATATTCAAAAAATTTGGATATAAGGAATATATCTTGTATTATATAAAGGATATAGGAGCATGAATGTAACAAATAATTTTTATGGTAATTCAGGGTGTTAACATGTTTTAAAATAATACAGGACGAAGGTGTTCCCATGTTATTACATGGAAAAAAGATCTTCATTGTGTTTAACGTCCTTATAAATTTTAGACTTTGTGTTTGGATAGAATTATTTTGGATAAGTCCAATGGTTGTAATAGATTATGTTTGAAATTGGATTATATTGTTAAGGTTATTTTTAGATTGATATAAAAAGGAAAACACACAGACCGTGTGACAATCTGTCACATCGGACAATACTGCGGGAATCGAACCCACACCATAGTGCGATTGGGATTTACCACCTACCACTGGACTGCATGATGTCCCTGGATTTTATAATCAAGTTTTTTTAGGGGTCTGATAGGTGAATTATAAATTCATTATTTTCAAAACCCTATACGATTAGGATAAATAGAATATTGTTTTGATATCTTTTGGAGTGAAATTTGAGTTTGTGAAAAGAATTAGATAAATGATGTAACTCTTCTTGTTATGTATATATATATATGTATATATTCCCTCTTATTAAGACTAAATTTTATTAACCCAATTTCCGATATATGTTCTCCCCAATGGTATTTTCTATTTGCATCCATTTATTTTTGAAAAACAATTTCAAATTGCGAGGACGCACATTATTGAAGGAGGGAAGAATGTAACAGCCCAAGATTTCACAGTACGCTATTTCTTCAAAGTAATTCATTAACATCCACTACACGCAACACAGAGTTCAAGTGTGCCACGACTTACCAAACTAGCCTTTCAAAAGCGGTTATGAATAGTATTAACTGAATTTCGAACAATATAAAATCCATATAATTTATGAATCCATATTATGATTTTCTTAGAAATAATTTAAGAACTAATTCATTTTTTCAGATGAAAGAAGTATTTTTCAAAAAATGCACTTTTACCTCCTTTTAATGGAGAACCATTTTTAAATCCAATAATTGAAACTTTTATATATTCAATTTCACAAAATAAAATTCTTATTTAGAATCGAGACATAAGAATTTAGTTTCAATAAAATTTTGGTGTTTTTCTGATAACATTCATATTTTTGTGAATATTGAAAAATACTATATTTTAACTAAAAAATACTTTTTTAATCAAAATAATTTATAGTGTTGAATTATACATTTTAATGGTTTGGATGTATAAATAGATTATATTTTTACAATTTAATGAAATGCTGGTCATTTTATGTAATTTCACTTTGAGTTTGGACATAAACAAGTGTCAATCTTTTGATAGTTATTGTTTCTTAAAAATATGCCTTTTGGTTTTGACAATGGGAATTAGTTTTAAAATAATAAATTCAACTTAAGTTTTTATAATATGGTAAAATAGACCTCATTTTTGAATTTGGAATACGAAAATTATCTTAGGGTAAATTTTTTGTATTTTTCTGAACAATTTAAATTTTGATGAATTGTGAAAAAAACTGAGCTATTGTTTTAAACCGAATTGTTATTTAAATAATTATTTTTTTATTTAAATTTTTTATAGGTCAAAATAGATAGATAATATCTATATATATTCAATGTAATTCATTAGTGTCATTTTGTAATAATATTAGATATATAAAATTTTAATGAAGACTTCACGGTCTTTTACCCACCTCCTATAAGAATTTGCAAATTCACATAAAACATAATTTTACCACTTATGTGATGGAATTAAAAAAAATCTGAGAGACACGGTTGATATCAGTAAGAAAAATGTGGGTCAATAATAAAAAAATAATTTTTGGTGAATAGCAACATTTTTCTTATATTTACAATGGTTAAAAGTAAAAAAGGGTAATTAATGGTAAAAATGATATTATTCATACCCTAACACATCTAATACTATTGGATAAGTGTAATTTGACCAAACACAACCTTATGAATATGATATGATCCTTTAGTTCAACTTAGATTAGATTAGGACATTTATTATTATTTAATTCAAAGAAGAGTTAAAAGAGTTAAAATATATGTTTTATAACTAAAACATTTTTAATATAGGGTTATACATAAGATAAATTAGACTATAAATATTAATTAAAAATATAAAGAGATTTCTGACATAATCTTATTTTATTTATAATTTTTAGATATTAAATAATTATATTTATTTATGACACAATGATGATGCAGTAATTACCGTATTAATGAGAGATTAAAATAATTGACATTTAAAATATCCAAATAAATGTAATATGAGACTTTTTATAAATTCCACTAATTTTATAGGTTATTATTACTTTTTTAGGTTGGTTAGATCAAATGTATTCTATGTAATCACACTGTTATGATTTTAACAAAAAAGAACAAAATACCAACTTGTGTCAAAATTGACATAAAATAGTTTTTAAAACAAATATTATATTATTAATTGATATAATAGTCCTAAAAATATATGGTTCGTCCAAAAGACTTAAATAAAAATATATATGACATTAATGAACCCATTATGGTCCGATTGGAATTTTATAGTATGTTTATTATCCATATAATATAAAAATACAAAGAGACATGGTAAATATCAAACTATTTAACTAAGAGTTAAATTTAAAGGTTATGGTTAATATGGTGACCTAACCTATATAAAACTTTTTGGTTGAGTTTTTATGACCCATCCCCACCTTATACTTTATATAATTCATTTTTGAGCCATTAGAAACCGAAAATTAATATATTATAAAATAATATTTTATGTTTTTTCTTAGGTGCCCCTCACCCTTTTTATAAAAGTGCACTTCTCCTCTCAAATTCACACCTCCAATGCCATTTTTCTCGGCCAACACCAGCCCAAATATCCTACCAACTATCCTACAATCATCCTAGTGGCCTTCCTTTTGTTTTAAAGCTAACTTAAGGATCCCTTTTGATCAAATCAAAACTAATAACCCGAAGAGGAGGTAATGATTTCACAACCCTCTTTCATGTTCTCTTATTCTTCCACTTACTATTTATTTGTTGTTTCCATTCTAAAATAATAACTCCAGTATCAACAATATACTGTGATTTTATTTTAAATATGGTAAAACTATATTCATTATACTAACCATCTTATTAATGATAATGTCACCATGCGTGCATATGTACGGCTTACCGTCTCCAAGCCGTGGTGTAATTTGTTATTCAACACTATGTTATTTGGATGGATATGATGATGAGTAATATGTATATAAATAATTAAAATAACATTCTAATGTCTCTGTTAAAATAATATACCATCAAATTCCATAACTTTATGTAAATGATAATGTCACTCGTGTGTATGTACGTATTACCGTCTCCACAACGCGATGAGATTCATTTCCACGTTCACCATTCATTGACGACTATAAAAATATATATTACTAATAAGTATTTAATACATGAAATAATAATTCTACTATATATATATATATACTTACATATATCTTATTCAATTAGTTCTATTCAATAAAATATGAAAACAGAAATGTCGTTTATGCTTACATACGGACTACTGTCTCCATAAATGGTTTTTTTCATTATATATATATGTACAGTATAGATATTTATTTTATAAATATATATGTATTATATATCATTATTATATTCAGGAAAAATTTAAATCTTGATCTATGTGATACAATTAAGAGTAACAAGTTAAAACACATACGATAAAGAAAGCGATTATTAGCTGAAATATTAAGTTAACAAGGAAATTATTATTAAATGGGCACTATAAAGTAATAAATGAATCATATATGATATCATAAATATTAATATTATTCTATTATAATTTAATAAAATTCTCAGATCTTCATACATGAGGATAAACGTACCCTCAAATAAAGGAATGTTCTAGGTAAGGGTTAATTCCTCATTCTCATTATTACCTGAGATTGTTTATGTGTAATTATTTACTGGGACATTTTTATCATCCATTTCCATTTTTCATAAAAATCATTTCAAAATGAATATTTTAATGGTCTTTTAAAGGTACTCTTTATCAAGATCATAATTTTAAATGTTTTAATGATTTATCCTTATAAATCTTTTAAATTAATGTCTATGTTTTCAATATGATTTTAAGGATTTATTTATATTGACATGATTGTTTTGAAATGATAATTATTTTAAAAAGTTTCAAAGTGGTCTAGGACACTTTGATTAAAAAATTTCATTTAAATTATTTGATTTATAAATTTCAGACTTTTAATTGATTTTACAAAAATGATATTTCTCCCAAAAATATTTACTCATCATTTTCAACTATTTAGCATCCTTTACTGGATATTATTTTTGATTGAGGTTGGTTAATTATAATACAATATTCCATATTGTATTTAATGAAATATGATATGATTGATTGTCGATGTTAAATTTTTATACCATTCATGGTTTATGGTTAATATAAAGACATTTTGTATGGTAGTTTTAATACGAATGTTTATGTTACGTTTCAACATTTTCATATGAGGAATACAGTGGACTTAGTAAGTGATGGATGGAGCCCACTAAAGCTCCTTGATTCATCGGTTGATTGCACGAGACAAAATAGTTTCTTGGCACAAGGCCTTGAAAAAAAAATTATTTGTATTCTTGGCACAAGTCCTTGACTATGTTGTAATGATGTTCGGCGTTAGTTATTCCATCATTATCAAATTTGTTACTACATGTGATTATTATACTAGTATAATATCCATGTTCATGTTTATATGGTAATTTTTTATTATTTTTTTCAATATTATGATCAAGTTTATGATTAATAAGGCTGTTGTTTTTATCACACATCATTCCTTAAATGTTTATAGCTTCTGCTAAATAATTTACCCTTACTGGGCATCTGAGCTCACCCCTTTCTTATGTTTTATTTTCCTAGGATTCCAAGAAGTGTATTATGATTGATATTTAGGGTTAATCTATAGGTAATAATTGAATTCTCAAAGAACAATATATGATGTGTTTTATGTTTGAAATTTTAATATAATGTTAATGTATGTAATCTATTTTCCAAGACTGCTAAACTGATCGATCCTTTAGGACATGATTCCTTGTAATCATACGAATGTATTAAAATAATTCACCGGCTCTGGGTAACTGGGTTATGGGCATTACAGAATGAGTAATAAAAAAATAAATTTTTTAAACATTAAATCCCACCACAAAACATCATAATTTTTTATCTTTTATTGAGATTTTAAATTTCCCTGATCCATTTGTGCCAAAGAAGACCACAAAAAGCATACATATAGAGTTCATGATACTTTTTGATGGGTATTATTAATTTCCATACAAAAAATCATTATGAAAATTACTCATTTTTTCTTTTTAACATTATGCCCCCTCTATTGGGGATTGATAATATCCTTTTATAATGGATTCAAACTCTATAGGGTATCATTTTATACTCCTCAGATCCATGATGTTATTTGAGAAAAGATATTATGAAAATACATCTTCATGAACACTATGAATGTTAACTATATTAGTGGTATATAAAAATGGAATGTAGAATTAATAAATAGTAAATTGTTAAAATGATTTGAAAATTGGCTAAATAAGTATTAATAAATAACATATTTTTTTATAAATAGAATAATTTCAACACTATGTAATCTACCCACTCATTTAATAAAAAATTAATTCAATTATTTCAATACACAGGCTATCATGATACGTAGATGAAAATAAATGTTTTAGTTAAAACTTTTCGCAGATATTTAAATTAAATTTTAATTGTCATCAAATATTCATTTTTTGAACTATAAATGTATTCATCAAATAAAATATCATCATTAAATTTACAAACTCAATAACCACAATTGTTTTCATTACATTGTCTTCAATATGGTATAATCATTTAGAAAAAATAAATAAATTGTCTTGATATATTTTTTTATAGTGAAATATTATTATATACAACCTACTACAAATAAATTTCTAAAAATTAAAAGGAATAATATTCTCATAGTTCTTCCCTATACCATGATATTGATTATATTTAAATACCACATTAATATAAATAATTCACACTATAATATATTTCAAAATGAATATTTTGTTTTGTGATTATAAAATATTGAATATAGATTATATGGAGATGATTAATAACATCATGTCTGGTAAAATTTTTTGAATCACATTTACTAGATCAAAAAATAGTTTTTTCATATTATCTAAATTCATTGAAATGATAATCCAATACCTCATAAAAAATACAAAAAATAATTAAATAAAGTTTGAATATATTATATATGAATAACATTTATTTTTTACCCTTGTATTGTAGGAACAAAAAATGTTCTATCATCTAATAGTTTCCTTTCATTCATTCTTGATACATCTTCTACTACTAGTGAAATTTCATGTACTTCCATTAAAAATTATGGTATAGAAGTAATGAGATGGAAAATGATTCCACATTTTTCATCTCAAGGTTTTCCCTCCCTAGAGTATTGATATATACATATTTAAAAGTTGTGAAAAGTAATTAATTTTAATTGAAATTGAAAATATTATAATTTATAAATATATTATAAAAATAAACCTCATGTATATATTCACAATTAAGGCTATTAACCCTTGAAAAATTAAAATTCCATTAATAATCACATCACCAATAATGTTCAGAATTAAATTTCCATTCATTATTTTTTAAAATTCACGATAATTCATATTATTATCTTTTAACATTGTATCTATATGAATATGTAATGTTTTTAAATGGTACAGTTAAATTGGGGGGATAAAGTTACTCTTAGAAGGTCATTTTGAATTATTTTTCGACCATGTATATTGTTCTAATTTTACATTTTTCTTCTGTATATATTTGTCATTATAAAATCATGTGCCTCCGTTAAATATTTTTTTTCATTAATTTTCAATGGTTTTTTATAAAAAATATTTTTTATCTAAAATACTCAATTATCATCATTTATCATTATAAGATTAAACAACCACTCTATGAATGTTCCAATTGTGATTTTGACAATGTGAACATTCATATCATCATGGTTAAATTATTGGATGACAAACATCTCTAGATCTTTAGGAACACAAATTAATTGGTGATATTTGAGAATTTTTTGTGGAATAATATCTCCTTGGATATTATACATTATTACCCATTAAAAATAGATATAATTGGGTGATCATAGATAAATATACAAATAAATTTCATCTTGATTAATTTTTGTAGAAGAAATGTATCAATAGATGTTTTGTTATTAGTTATTGAAGTATTTATAAAAAATTGATTACCATGATTAAGGAAGGGAATTTTGAGGAATTACATTAAATTGTGTCGAAGGGAGTGTATATTCATGTAATGATTCTTAGTGCGTGGTTTCTTCTCCTTGATCCATTCCAAAAAAATTTTTAAAAATGTAGACTATTTAGTATCATTTTCATATATATCATCTATTTTATAATGAATGGATTATATTTTCTTTTTTATGTTCCCTTTTTTCTCTTCTTTCACAAAATATTATGATGGAGAAACTCCAAAACCTAGATATATGGCATGGACATACTATCCTCAAATCTTTAAGACCACAAAAAATAGTTTTTTATCAGGTATAACCCAATATTATTATTTTCTATAAACTTGATAAAAATTATAGGGATATATATCCATTGATGTAGTACCCCAATAATTTTATGTTATGTTTGTCAATTCATCACTGAGTTACATTCAATTCATCATTGTGTTCCTTTGATACAATACTAGGTTATTTAGGAGATAGATAAAACCCATCCATTAAACATAAATTTCTCACTTCTATGTTTTGAATTTCGGGAAATGGTCATCTAGAGTTGTGTTCAGTAAGTCATCTGGAGTCTGATAGAACAAACAGGATTTTTGGTGAATAGTAACATACCCATATGAATAGTAATATGAATAGTAATATGAATACTAACATACCCTTATGAATAGTAAATAATATTATTTTTTTAGTTGCTTAAGGAAATAAGATAATATGATCTTAATTAGTTTTTCAATGAGAAATAAAACTAGATGCAATTTAAGATTGTTATTTTTCGAATTAACTATGACCTTATTTAAAAATTAAATGAATAATATTTATAAAATTATTTTTGAAAATTGGATTTCACTTTTTAAATATACACATTGATTAATGGGTAGGGTGAATTTTGGGAATTTTTCTGAAATAGTTGATTTTTCATTGAATAGTAAAAAATACAGTTTTTAGTTTCAGTGTGTTAATGACTTCATTAATTATATAATAATGATGTCATAAATCTGGTAGAAATTTTTATAGTTAAATAAAATGTTAGGTGTCCCAAGTGGCTTATACCATGGTCAAATACAACTCGCAAGCCCATGGGTTTGCAAAAACCACTCATGAGGTGTCCCTTTAAAAAATTATTAAAATAATCCCACACTTTTCATATAAAGACCAACTCATCCCATCATTGAATTCATTCCAAATTCTCCCTCAATGAATTTATGGATTCCTCAACTTCATATTAGTCCTCCCAATGTTTCCTGAAGTTCCCAAGGTCCCAACCTTCATATTCTAAGGGTTACTCCAGAGGGTAAGAAAATTCTCAATTTCATTATTTTTCCATTCAATTTCTCTTTTATGTGTTATATATTTCATGTTTCCATACAATGTTATTTTATTCTTCTTATTATTGATCTAATATATGTTATTATTCATTTTTGGATATTTAAACCATTTCTCCCCTCTTTTTAATATTTTCTAAAACCATGTTGCGTAGTCGTTAGGAAGCCAAATTTTTGTAAGCGATTTCAAAATTAATCTTTTATCTTGAGTTCTTTATTTAATAATTATTCATCTCTTAATACAAAAGAGGAATGAAATCTCCAGAATATTTTATATTCTAGATGTTCTAATGTTGATGAGAAATTAATTATCAAACTTCTTCTTCCCTCCAGTTGTTCAAGGAATTAAAAACATTGTCTGTGACCTGTCGAATTACCGACATCGTAGACGATGTTATTTCAATTCCCATTAATTATTTAAAGCCTAGTCATGAAACCATTTATATGGTTGAAATAGGTTATAATATTTTTTTATGATTCAGCCATGGGTTTTTAATTATTTTTTACTCATGGTTCTATTTTATAAGACTAATTGAGGTTGTTATTATCAAAGAGCCATTAAAACGATCTAAACAAATACCATTAATGTTTTAAATAATGAATAATCATCATGGTATATAACCCAAAACCGTTATAATATAATTTATATATCCATTATTTCATTAATAAGTTGTATTAATAATTCAGGATTTTTAACCATGTTTCAAATGAACTTGCATTCATGGAAACAAGTAAACGAACCACGAAAACCAAGGAAGAAAATGTTTCCAAAACATGAAAATTGAACCAAATGATCCCATAGAAAGGCCCATGAATGAACCTAATAAGGTTATACTAAATCAATTACATGTATATTAGGTTTCTGAAAAATTAATTAATGAAGCTAAATTTTATAATTAAGGTCATTAAATGAAACGACGAACACACTCGAGAAAAAAGGTAAGGGGTTTCTCATCTCACGTTCATTTATGTGAGATTTCCATTATTCACCAATTATTCCTTATATTTGGTATATGTGTACTTCCATTTGATATATAAAAACACGATTCTGTTTATATTCATGTTATTCAACAATTCACTTGATGGTTATTATGTTCTTGTCATACGGTTTGACCGATAACATTGTAGTAAGGGACTTTGTCTCAGCTACCGTTTTCATTGTGACTATCTTTGTATTGTGTCCCTAATAATATTTATGTGGTGTAACTACTGCCCATTTGAGATCACTTTTTATTTTAAATTATCTTTATATTAAATATCCATAATATAATGTCATGGATATGTTTTTTTGTCTAAACCGTATACCATTTTACATATGGTGTTTATTTGGAATGTTATTTTATTTGTGGAAATATTGATGAATCTGTATACTCTACTATATATATATATTGAATGGGATATTTGATATTGGATTGAATAAATGTATAAATAATGCTTTTGATATATAGTGGTGGGTGGGGCCCACTACAACCCCTCTATGCATCAGTAGGTCTCATGAGTCAAAACAGTTTGGCGACAAACCCTTTGAGTTTGTTACCAAAAATCAAATAGGTTTCTACCAACAAAACTAAACCGTTTTTATAGTATTTTGCTTTCATGTGCCAGATACATGACATCCAATTAATAATCATTCTCTTTATTCATTATCAGTTATTATTATTATACATGAGATTTTCACTATGACAAAATATATGGATGCAATATCATTTTTAGTTTATTAATTGCATTAGTTATTCATTTATTCACTATGCCATTTTGATTATGTCAGATTTTTTGTGAATCACTTATTATTGTACTCAAGCATTTTCTATTTTTAACCCTTATTGAGTGTTTGATCTCTCCCCTTTCATTGTCTACCTTTGATAGGTGATGAAGAGAAGGTCTTCTTTTGAGTTGATGAATGTAGTTTTTTTTGTTAGGTTTTGTATTTTGTAACTATTTTTCCAATGAAATTTGAGTTACATATATGTATCTAGTTTCTTCAAGACTACTAAACTGATCTCTCCTTCAGGATTTTCATTCATTCTAACCATGCCCATATCACAAGTAATTTACCAGCTCCAGCCCAGAGGGGTCGGGGTGTTACAGTTAGTATCAGAGGAAGTTTAATAGAAATCTTGGAAACTAGAGTAAGAAATGTATAGTAAGGAACAAATACCAATGGTAGTATCTGAGGATTAAGATACAAGAACGTCCTGGTATATTGGTAAGGAATAAATTATGTGGATATTTTAAGCAATACGTCCCTATCTGGATACGAGCAGGTACAGGCGCCTCTGGCACATATGTATCTAGGGGTAAAACCCGAAAACACCACTTCGAGCTAGACTCGAAAGGGAACTGGTGCACGACAACGAGGCTTGCTTCACTCTTGGTTCCAAAACTCCTGGTGTATATGCTTTGGATAATTCATATTTCATTTTCAATCCATTATTAAGGAGTTTAATGTAAATTTATCCTTAGAGAAACCATGTTGATAAGATTAGTTATGCATAGAATTTCAATCTATGTTGAGTCCTTTTCTATTTGAGATTCATAAAATAATATATTATATCCCATTATTTAGAAATTTAGTCTAATGGAAGATGGTGAGTCAATACTCGTGGTCAAGGTAGGGATCTCTCTATGAATCAAGTCACCATAGTCAACATTGGAGCCGACCAGATCATGGCCATATTGGGACAACATACTCAAGTTTTAACAAATAACCATTAAACACATGTGTTGGATCATTTCACACTGCATAATACCCTATCTTTCTGTGGGACTACTAATCCAGTGGTTGCTAAGAAATGGATCAAGTGCCTTGAAAAGATGTTGATGGCATTAAGACGCAATGAAAATGAAAAGGTAGTGTTGTTAGTATATTGTCTCAAGGGAGACGCTAATCAATTGTGGTCCTCAATTCGATATTCCATAGAGGAAGAAGAGATATATCATATGAAATGGAGGACTTTTAAGGAAATAATCTACAAAAAATATTTCCCTCGTGAGCAAAGAACTGAGATGAAGAGGGAATTCCTTTGCTTGAAACAAAGGGAAGAAGACAATGTTGCAGTGTATGATGCTACCTTCACAAGGCTAGCCAGGTATGTTGTGGATTATGTTCATGACTCATCGGACAATATTTATCATTTATTTGAAGGTCTTAAGCCAAGACTTCGAAGGGCGCTGGCTTCTAAATCATTTTCATCATATGATGAAATTTTATGAAATGCCATCAAAACAGAGAAGGAATTTTCTAGATCAAATTTTTTCAAATGAAACCAAGATAAGAGGCGGTATTCTGATAACAAAGGAAAAGGAGAATCACCAAATAAGAGTAAGGCAATGAATAATTTCCCATTATGTGAGTACTGTGGAATGAAAAATCCCGCGAAATTATTGAAAGCAAAGGGAGTCTGCTATAACTGCGGAGAAAGGAGTCATAGATATGATGAATGAAAGGGGAAGAAACAATTCAATAATGTTCAATGATACAATTTTATATAGATGGGACACTATGAAAATGAGTGTCCCAAGCTCCAAGGAAACATGCCTCAAGAAAAATCCAAGAGAGCAAGGGAGACCCTATGCGATTACAACCACGTAGGATGATGATCCTAGTGACGTGGTGGCAGGTACATTAATAGTTTCCTCAAACTTAGGCAACACTTTATTTGATTCTAGATCATCGTATTCATTTATATCCTCTCAGTTTTCTATGAAAATTAGATGTGTCCAACTTTATTTAAGAAAGGAGTTGTCAGTCAAAACTCCCAAGGTATGTATCATTTCAATAAAGGCATATCGACTAGTCCCTCTCCAATCACCAAAACGTGCTTTAGTTTCTAGCCTTATCATCATAACCATGATTTAATTTTATATAATTCTCGGTATGTATTGGCTATCAAATTATGATGCGAGGATTTATTGAATGAAAAAGGAAGTTGCAATTTTTGAAAATGGTGTAGAATCTCTTATCTTTAGAGCGGAGACTTCGCCATCAGATTCTTACATAGACCCACCCCCTATAGCTATATGGAATGAAATTCTTGGAGAGGAAGAGAACCCAATATCTATGGGTGAGGAAGTAAATATTCAAATTAAAGATGTGTATAGAGTGATAGAATACATTGATGTGTTTCCAATGGATTTACCTGGACATCCTCCTAAGCGGAAAATTTAGTTTTCCATTGAATTAATTTCTAGTGCAAGACCTATATCAAAGACCCCATATAGAATGGCCACTGTAGAGATAGTAGAGCTAAAGAATCAACTAGAAGAGTTGAGTGAAAAAAGGATTTAATCGACCTAGTTTTTCTCCATGGGGAGCCCGTGTCTTTTTTGAAAAGAAGAAAGATGGATCCATGAGGCTATGAATTGATTATAGAGAAATCAATGCTATTACAATAATGAACAAGTATCTTATATGTTGGACTGATTATTTATTTGACCAACTTCATGGAGCTCAATACTTTTCAAAGATAGAACTTTGATCCAGATATCATCAACTGAGTGTGAGGAAAGAAGATATACCGAAGACAACATTTCTATCTAGGTATGGGCATTGTGAGTATACAGTGATGCCTTTTGGACTCACGATTGCACCATCTGTTTTCATAGATTTAATGAATAGAGTTTTCAAAGAATATCTTGATATTTTTTCTGTGATATTCATCGATGATATCCTTGTATGCTCAAAAATAAATGAAGACCATGAGAGTCACTTGAGGGTTATTCTGGGAACTCTTAGAAGAAATGAATTATATGGGAAGTTTAGCAAGTGATATTTCTAGAATCAATTAGTTTCTTTTCTGGGACATATTGTCTCTATGGATGGAATCCTAGTTGATCCTATAAAGACAATGGAAATCCCAGATTGTCCCATGCCAACAAATATAACTGAGGTATGCAGTTATATTGGCTTAACATGTTTTTATCGACGTTTCGTTCAGAATTTTTCCCACCTAGATAATCCATTAACCAAGCTGACACGTAAAGGGGTTAAATTTTTTTGGAAAAAATATTGTGAGGAATGTTTCAAAGAAATGAAGAGAAGATTACTCAATTATATTATATTTACTCTACCATCGGGGAATAAAGGGTTTGTTATTTATAGTGATTCTTCTATGAAAGTACTTGGTTGTGTCCATATGCAAAATGATAAGGTTACTGCTTATTCATCATGACAGCTAAAAGTTCATGAGAAAAAATATCCTACTCACGATCTTGAGTTAGCTGCTATAGTCTTTGCTTTGAAGATATGGAGGCATTATCTCTATGGTGAAAAATGTGAGATTTATACTGATCAAAAGTGTTTGAAGTGTATTTTCTCACAGAATAAACTCAACATGAGGAAAAGGAGATGGCTTGAACTACTCAAGGATTATGATTGCACGATACACTACCACCTGGGGAAGGAAAATAAAGTGGAAGATTCTTTGAGCAGATAGGATCATGGAGTTTTGAACAAGATGAGAGTTGAAAGGGATCCTATTGTCATGGATCTAGTAAATATGGTTATGGGAATAACCATGGAAGGTGAAACATCAATGCTTTTTCAAATAGTTTCCAAACCATCTTTACTAGAAAGTATAAAAAGTTCTCATGCATATGGTGAGGAGTTTCAAAAGAAGATTAATGCTGTGAATGATGGTAGATTGAATGACTTTGTATATGAAGATAGAATTTTGAAATTTGGGAAGAGGCTTTGTGTTGCCAATATACCTGATCTAAAAATGGAATTGTTAGATGATTCCAATAGTTCCAATCTCTCAATACACCTGGTATCACTATGTTGTATAGAGTTTTGAATGATCATTTTTTTTGAGACAACAAGAAAAGGGATATTTCTGATTTTGTGTCAAGATGTATGGTTTGTCAACATGTGAAAGCCGGAAGTCAATGGCCTAGAGGAGTATTGAAACCTCTTCCCATACCTGAGTGGAAATGGGATAATATCACGATGGACTTTGTCATGGGACTACCAAAGACTCCTAGAAGGAACGATGCAATATGGGTCATTGTTTATCGTCTTACCAAGTTATCACATTTTCCTGCAACACGAGAAGATCTACCACTTTAACGTCTAGCAAGACTATATATTAATGATGTGGAGAAACTTCATGGAGTACCCCTATCGATTGCTTTTTATCGTGATCCATGTTTTACATCAAGATTCTTGAAATGTCTTCAGAAGGCCCCAGATACTGATCTTCAATTGAGCACTGCATACCACCCACAAACTGATGGACAATCAGAACAGAATATTCAAACATTGGAAGACATGTTGAAGTCTTGTTTAATTGATTTTCAAGGCATGTGGGATCAATATTTACCTCTCGTGGAACATTCTAACAATAATATATTCAATTCAAGTATTCATATGGCACCATATGAAGCATTATATGGGAGTTGATGTCGTACACCAACTTACTGGTATGAAGTTGGTTAAAGAAAACTCATGGGCACAGAACATGTTGATGAAACAATGGAAAAGGTGAAGAATATCCAGAACCATATCGAAATAGATCAAAGAAAGTAAAAGTGCTATGAAGGTAACTGACGGAAGGATTTGGAGTTTTAAGAAGGTGATCACATTTTCTTAAAGGTCTCTCCATGGAAGGGTATTATACGATTCAGTATGAAGGGAATGTTATGTCCCAGGTATATCAGACCATTTGAAATTATGGATAGAATTGGAGCTGTAGCTTACTATATGGAAATTCCACCAAGTCTCTCAAAGGTTCACAATGTGTTCCACGTGTCAATGTTAATAATGTACATGCCAGACCCAACACATGTACTCACTTATGAAGAAGTAGAACTTGGTCGGATCTATCTTATTGTGAAGATCATATCAAGATTCTTGATACTAGAGAATAAGTATTGAGAAATCAGATGACTCGTCTGGTAATGGATCTATGGAGTAACCATAAGATGTAGGATGAAACATGGGAGCCTAAGGAGCTTATGTTAAATACATACCCGAATCTTTTTAGGTGATATTTTGTAAATTTCGAAGACGAAATATTCCGAAGGAGGGAATACTGTAGTACCCCAAACATTTTATGTTAGGTTTCTCTATTCATCACTGAGTTAAATCTTATTCATCAATGTGTTCCTTTGAAACAACACTAGGTTATTTTGGATAGAGTTAAAACCTAGCGATTAAACATAAATTTCTTACTTCAATATTTTGAATTTCGAAAAATGGTCTTCTATATTAGTGTTTTGTATGTCATTTTGAGTCTGATAGAACAAACTTGATTTTTGGTAAATAATAACATAACAATGTGAATAGTAATATGAATAGTAATATGAATAGTAAAATACCCTTATGAACAGTAAATAATAATATTATTTTATTTTCATAAGGAAATAAGATAATGAGATCTTAATTAGTTTTTCAATGAGAAATAAAACTTGTTGCACTTTAAGATTGTTATTTTTTTAATTAACTTTGACCTTATTTAAAAATTAATTTAATAATATTTAGAATTTTTTGAGAAATGGATTTAACCTTTGAAATATACATGTCTATAAATTGTTAGGGTGAATTTGGGGAATTTTTCTGAAATATTTGATTTTTCAGTGAATAGTAAAAAATACAGTTTTTTGTTTCGGTGTGTTAATGAAATCATTAATGATTTAATAATGATGTCATAAATCTGGTAGACTTTTGAATAGTAAAATAAGATGTGAGTTGTCCCAAGTGTCATATACCATGGTCAAATACCATGGGAAATCCCATGTATTTTCAAAAACCACTCATGAGGTGTCCCTTGAAAATTAATAAAATAATCCCCCACCTTTCCTATAAATACTAACTCTTACCTTCATTGAATTCATTCCCAATTCTCCATCAACGATGTTCTGGCCTCATTACGTCTATATTAGTCCTCCCAAGGTTTCCTCAAGTTCCAAAGGTCCCATCCTTCATGTTCTAAGGGTTACTCCACACGGTAAGACAATTCTCAATTTCTTTCTTTTTTCCTTTCATGTTCTCTTTTATGTGTTATATCATTCATGTTTACATACCCTATTTTTATTTTTCTTCTTATTCTAGATATGAACTATATTATTATTCATTTTTGTATAGTTGACCCTTTCCCCCTCCCTTTTTAATATTTTCTAAATCCATGTTGCATAGTTGTTGGGCTGCCAAATTTTTGTAAGCTATTTCAAAATTATTCTTTTATCTTGAGTCCTTTATTTATTATTTCGTCATCTATTCTTACCCAAGAGGAATGAAATATCCAGAATCATGTATATTCAGAATGTTATAATTTTCATGATAAATTCATCTTCAATATTCTTATTTACCCCACATGTTCAAGGAATTAAAAACATTTTTCATGACATGTCGAATTACCGACATCGTAGACAATGTGATTTCAATTCACATTAATTCTTCCAAGTCTGGTCATGAAATCATTTTTATGGTTGAACCAGGTTATATTATTTTTGTTATGATTGACCCATGTTTCTATAATTCTTTGTTACTCATGGTTCTAATTTATAATACAAAATGAGGATGTTATTATCAAAGAACCATTAAAATGATCTAAACATACATCATTAATGTTTTAACTAACGAATTATCATCATATTATATAACCCAAATCATTATTAGATAATTTATATCTCCATAATTTCAGTACTAAGATGTATTAAAAATTCTGGATGTTTATCCATGTTTTAAATGATCTTCTATTCATGGAAACTAGTAAACGAACCATGAATACCAAGGAAGAAAATTCTTCCAAAACTTGAAAATTGAACCAAATATACCCATAGAAAGGGAAATGAATGAACCTAATAAGGTTATAATAAATCCATTACATGTATATGAGGTTTTGGATATATTAATTAATGAAGCTAAATTTGATTATTAAGGTCATTAAAACAAATGAAGAACACACTCGAGCATAAGGTAAGGGGTTCCTCATCTCACTTTCATTTCTGGGATATTTCCATTATTCGCCAATTATTTTTTATATTTGGTATATGTGTACTTAAATTTTATATATAATAACATGATTCTGTTTATATTCATGTTATTAAATGATTCAATTGACGGTTATTAAGTTCTGGTCATACGGTTTGACCGATTAAATTGTGGTAAGGGACTTTGTCTCAGGTGTTGTTTTCGTTGTGACTATCTTTGTATCGTGCACCTAATAATCCTTATGTGGTGTACCTACTGTCCATTTGAGATCACTTATCCTTTGAAATTATATTTGTATTAAATATACATAATCTAATGTCATGGATATGTTTTTTTCCTAAACCGTATACCGTTTTACATATGGTGTTTATTTGGAAAGATATTTTATTTATGGAAATATTGATGAATCTGTATACTCTACTCTATACGGATTTTGAAAGGGATTATTTAAATTTTATTGAATCAATGTATAAAGAATTATTTTTTCATAAAAAGGTGGGTGGGGGCCGCTACAGACCCTCGATGAATCGGTAGGTCTAATGAGACAAATAAATTTAGTGATAAACCCTTCGAGTTTTTTTCAAAAAATGAGACAGGTTTCTGACCACAGAACTAATCCGTTTTTATGGTATTATGGTTTCATGTTCCAGATACATAACGTACAATTAATAATAATTCCCATTATTCATTATTAGTTATTATTATTATCCATGATATTTTAACTATGACAAAATTTATGGATGCAATATCATTTTTATTTTATTAATGGCATTTGTTATTAATTTATTCACTATGTCATTTTGATTATGTCAGATTATTTGTGAATCACTTATTATTGTGCTCATGCTTATGGTATTTGAAACCCTTACTATGTGTTTGAGCTCACACCTTTCATTGTCTACCTTCAATAGGTGATGAAGAGAAGGTCTTCGTTTGAGTTCCTGGATGTAGTTTTTAGTTTTGTTATGCATTGTATTTTGTAACCATTTTTTCAATGAAATTATAGTTAAATCTATGTATCTAGATTCTTCAAGACTACTAAACTGATCGTTCGTTCAGGGTTCTCATTACTTATAACCATTCCAATATCACATGTAATGCACCGGCTCCATCCTAGAGGGGTCAGGGTGTTACAATTGACATGTAATACTAATTTATATTTGATTTTTTTTAAAAATTACTCATACTCAATTTTCACATTCACATTGTCTGTTTTTATCCCTTAGTTTTCATGTTTTATTTGTGTGATCTTCATTTATAGAGAATGATGTGGAATGAAAGTGCCTTTGGATTATAATTTATCAATCCATATATAAAAAAAGATAATTATATCTTTATTTCAAATAAAAAAATATTACTATTTATTTAAAATACATACCACTTTTCTCAAGAGATATATTCCCCATCAATGATTTATAATTTGTGTATGATTTTTTTAATGAAGAATTAATTTTTATAACAATATGTTTACTGTTTCATAATTTTAAAAGTATAAATAATATTATTGTAACATATAATGTCATACAGAATATTACCAATTATGAGTCACCTAAAATTATTCCTCCTCATGAAGGATAATTAATGAAATCCATATTTCATATTTTACAAAATATAGATATACATATGGTTGGAAGGGGTTTTCATTTCATTCAACATTCATACGTTTATGCTATAAATTTTTGTTTATTCTAAAAGATCCCCAAAACATTCCAATGATCATTAATAATAATTTCATAGATACTAAAAAAACAAAAATATAATCTTAAAGGGATAATTAACCATAAACATATATTTCATTATTATATTTTTTATCAAAATATAGAATATATATCATATATTAACAATATTTTCTTCCCAAATTAGTTTATCCTATGCATGAGAAAACATGTTTCATGTATTCAAATAAATCAACACATGGATTAATTTTTTTACTCCAATGTATGTAATTAGTGTATTCTTTCTAGGTACATTAATTTGCCTTATAAATTATTAAAAAACATCAAATATAATTCATTTACATCCAAACATAATAAAAGTTCTTAAGACAATCATTCTAGGATACGCCAATCTTTTTTATCTACATGTTATTAACCACATTAAATATTATCTATTTAAAAATTTTAAATTGGTTTTTCATCGATATTGGAAGTATAAGGATATGGGGAGTAAATTATTTTTAGATTTTTTATTGTTTAATATATATTGCATAAATAAGGTCGCTACCATAAAACATAATAAGGGGAAAAATTTAAATTTAACATACAATTATTTTATTTATAATAAAATACTTTTTATAAATGGTAATACATATTGTATCATCTATTGATAATCTAAATCTACTATTTATGGACTCTTATTACATATTGGACCACATCAACATTATTAACATAGTTTAATGACTAAAGAAACACAATAAAATTACCATCCTCAATGGAATTAATAATTCACCATTTATTGGTTTTGGTACATAAAATAAAAATTAACAAAATTATATTTTCATGATATGAGACATAATATACAAGTACTTCATCTGATTCCATAATGAATAGTTTTTCATTATACCATTACTAAAATATAGATTAACAAACACCAATTAATATATTATACTTTGGTTAATTTCATCAACACAATTTCATTTAATATTAATCACATAGATGTAGTATAATATAACTCCCATATTATTTTTAATATTTGAAAGTATGACATACTCCCATTAATTTTATATTTGACTTAGTTATCGAATATATGCATAACTTCTACCATGACAAAGTACTCAATTTTTTTAGGGAACTTAATTCATCATAATTATTTAAATAGAATTTTGAAATTTAAAATACATAGGTAATTTAATATATAAATCCACCCTTGGTCCCTTGGATAGCCATAAATTCATTGAAAAATTGAATTTCGATTTACATATGACACCATTAAAAAATAGTTTCTTGAAAATGATAATTTTTTTGATTATGTTAATTTTATATCCATATTTCCAATGTTGATGGATTAAAATTCCTTATAATTAAATTATGATATTAAATATTTATAGAATCATTTAAAAATATATTTAAAATTTTAAGGTGATGATTCTCCCAATCTATGATGTAAAATATGTAAATATCTCTTCAAAATATTATTTAACACAAGGGAACCCATTGTGATAAGATTTCGGGAGACCAACGAAATACCCATTAGATAGGTAGTAAATTTATAACACCTATTTTATAACTTTTATATGTAATTTTCCTTTTACTAATTTTTATATAAACCTCAATAGGTAACATCCATCTATAATGTCAATAACTGCAAAACTATAGATATCTATATTTGAGAAAAATATCAATAAAATAATATCAATTTAGTAAGATAGATAGGAAGCCTCTGATTCATGTAATATGATAAGAATATATTCTTCCATTGTTAAAAACATTATCATGTCTATAAATTTAAGACATATAACATTCCAAATGAAAAAAACAAGGTTGTCATCTTCTATTAAATTATTGTATTAAAGAAAAATAAAGATACATATAATAACACTTACATAAAAAAATAATAGTGTTGCGATTTTTGGTCATTTAACATAAAATTAATTATGGAGATATATTATTTTAGGTTTATGAATTCCACTATAGATCTATCACAAAATCATGGATTTTGAAAATCTAATATCCCTTAACAAAAATGATTTTTACCATATAAAGTAATGAAATTATTATTTTCACATTCCATTGGAGTCAACCAATTCCATATCTGCATTTTAATCATATCATATATTTCTTTTATTTCATCCATTATTTTTCAGTTTCATTTTAAATGAACCAATTACCTTATAACATCTGTTTTTTATTTAATAATTACATAAAACAACATGATTTTTGGAAAATCAAGTACAATAATTAAAAAAAATCATCACCCTTTCCCTATCCAATTTACATGATGGTGTTCAAATAACAGATTAACATATTTTGTTTATATATAAAATAAACACTTAAAAATATTTCCTAAGGATGACCTAATAAGTCGAGCACCTCTTAGCCAATGGTAAACCAATAGTGCCACCTCATGTTTGCCTCTTATAGGAAAAGTGATATTAATAATAAAATATTAGTCATATCACATATTTTTGAGGCTCTATCCCTATGAACCTAAACACATGAACACATACCTAAATAAACATAAAAGTAATGAAAAGAAGTAGAAAATTGGAAAAAAAAAACATTGAAACCCTCTTATATCCAACAATTGAGTACCACAGAACAACCAATGAAAAATAGAGAACACATTCTTGTCAATTATATTTATAGTCCACGATGGAAACAGAATATTATATAGTTGAATATTATGAGAAAAAATTGTAATCACTTTCATTCTACATTATTCTCCAAGCAGAATAAAGAAACACCCTCACCAATCCCTTGTATATCTCTATAGAATAGTTTTTTATTAGTCTAAGGCATTTAATGAGTGGATAGTTCCCATGATAGGGTGCATATATAAATACCCATTCTGAAACCAATATATATACCAAATTTAGAGAATAAGAATATATTCATATTAGAACCATGACCAAGTGGTAAATAAGGAAGAACCCAAATATGATTAAAGGAGTGAAAAAATCACAATGCATAATCATGGTCTTCATAGCCAAACCAAGGATTATAAAATTCCCCAATGACCTATGTATCATATGATACATAAACCCATATGAAATATAAATACATATATTTTAATATTCCATAATATTATTTGAATTGGGGGGTGAAGACCCCAATGGAGTATCCCATAACCCACTAAGGCACATTAGACATGGGCGATACTGATCCCACAGATGGAGGATGTGGATATGAACACTATATGATCCATATTTAGAAGGTCACAATAAATAATGTTGGCAGAAAAGGTGTATTTACACCAATATATATATAATAAGATATTGTTCTCTCAGAATCCTATTTGTCATCATTTCCCCTCTCTATTCTTATCAAGAGCTAAGTAATGTCTATAAATCATTGATTGTATTGATCATGCTCACATATCATTTATTATGATCCATATAATTATAAATGATCTCACCATCATGTCCCACATGGAATAAAACTCCTTGGGTACAACACATGAAATCCCCAAATCAATTTAAAAGGATGTACATTTTATTCTTCTTAGGGTACATGACATGTGTCCCTTATTCAGTAAGATTACCATATAATGACACCAACAAGGAAAAAAATATGTCAACTACATGGATTGTGTAAAAAGATATATGGTGTGTAGGTCCATGATCGGCACTTAGTGTTTCTTGAAACACAAGTCATGTTCAACAAAAAGGTATATAAGATGAATCATATTATTGAATAATTTCCAACGAATTAGGGATTCCTTATAAATGTACATTTTTATATTGGATGAGAAAACTGTCATGGGAAACATATAATGATGGAATGGACACAATGTTGTGGGATATTTTCCTCATTTAAACACCCATGATTTTCATTAATGAGATACACAGTGTGTGTTCTTTTGAACTCTATCTATAGGGAGGGGTACTTTCAAGAAATTCTACATCTTGAACATGGATCAATTTATCTTCATATACTTTATTTATTCCTCCTAAAATATCATAATAAGAATCACAATATTCATTCTATATGGATGGATAATAATATTAAATTCGTTATCATCCACATATTAAAAGAATCATAAATCCATATAAATGTCAAAAATCTAGCATTAAACTATTGCATATAATTTTTGCGATGATCATATCATTATAATCTCATATTCATTGAATTACATCATATATATCGAACCCCATCATTTTTAACATGTATTTGAAAATCATAGAAATATCATTTTATCACCCAATAGTATCTATTTTCATAAATGGTTGAATCAACATGCATAATAAATATTGCTTGTGAATTCATAAATATTGGATACAATGATCCATAAACATAAAAACAAGAAGTTAAATGATGTTCATGTTCATCTATGATATAGTTTATGCATTAAAATCAATGAATAAAGGAAAAATTATATACTCTAAGGAAATTTAATTCCAAATTATATAAAAAGTTACTTGAAACAGGGCCAATAATGACCCTAATACCCCATTAATTTATTACAAATTATTCCAAGTTCATAAAAAAAATAAAAAAAAAGAAACGAAAAAAAATTATAATTATAACCATGTCATAGGACCAATCATTTAAAGATTAGGGACTAATTTTTTTATATTATTTGATTCAGTTATTTCTAATGAATTCATGATTGATCCCCAATCAATGTTATTCTGCCAAATCTATTGACCACAAGAATATCTTCACAAATAAATATAATTAGGCTATTATATTAATAGATTATGAATAGTAGGGATTTTATAGTGTATATCAAGGCATAAATAATTTATGTAAATAATAAATTATTTTGTTAAATGTATTATCTATTTATTCTGGAAAAGAATTCAAACTAAAAAAACTCCAATTTAAAATAAAATATTAATTGATTCTATAGATAAACCCAAATGGTAGAATAAATCATTGATTCATATTTCACACCCAAGACTATATTTTAAAGAAAATATATTATATAAAAATTATGTATGAATGTGATTTATTATATTTATGGATTTTATTATATTCAAATTTAGCCTTTATGGAATCAAAAAATCAATGGCAACTCTCTGAATAACTAAGAAAATATTATTTTGAAAAATTCCAAGGTCTAAATTGTAAAAAGTATAAAAATTAAATTCTCCCACACATTTATGAAATTTCATTTAGAAATTCCTGACATGATAAAAAATGCATGGTTTCTAAGATATAATCGGGTTTCCTCTCCAACATTAGTTCTTAAAAAGACTCAAATTATACTAGAGAATGTGAATAATATAAATCATGTTCCTATTATATATATTTTACTACAAAGTATATATCACTATTTGGAACTCTAAAAAGGTTAGTTCATATTTTATGTAATGATCCAATATTATATTTAATAATAAGATTAATATATTTATATCCATTGCTATCATAAGTGGAAGAATTATTTAGAACAATACATGTTTTTTGGTTACTCTTTTTGGTATGTATCCTCAATAATCCTACAGAAACTCAGCTATGAAATTAAGATCCATACAGATTGTTTTTTACCTTGGAAAAATATTCACAAACCTCATCAAGATATGACCCCTCATATCATATTACATCCATATGAACCCCAAATTTCATTATATTTGGCACACATTGAGGATATAATGGATATGGGATCTCATCAACAAATGATTGGTGGTTTTCACATTCTTTACCATTTCTCATGATAAATTCTTCCCTATAAGAAAAAATTCCCTAAATAATAACAAACATAGTGGATACCTAAATGGCCTCCCGTAAAGAGACTAAATGTTTATTATACAATTAATGGAGTGCGATTTTGATTGAAAATCCAATAAATTCTGGTGATCTTCCTCACATTAGCCAATGTCTAGCACAAAATCCCACAGCATGCCTTACATAATTTAGAAGTTCTCTAAGCGTGTACATCATTCAAGGGATGGATTTTTCCCGACCAAATTTAGGATCTCAAAATACTCCATTAATAATCTATTAAAAAATTATGTGATTATCAAAGTTCAAAATAATCATTTTGGGGAAACCATGAATCCATTAAATCTCATACCAATGAAGGAATTTGCTTTTTACCATTAAAGTCAGAGTTCTGATGAATATGAAATTGTAATGATTAGTGATTCAATCTATAATAACCCATATTGTATCATAAATCCACAAAAAACACTATAATTAATTCAAAAAACTATATGTATACTTCCCCATTTCCACTATAGCACTTGATTTGGTTAGCTCAATCCCCCTAGAACAAGTTAATCAAACTTCACCTATTATGATGTGAGATAGTTACAGGAGATCTGTACAAAAATATTTATTATAAATATATATAAATACTAACAATATTTTTTCAATTACATTATTCCTACTATAGGATGTAATACTAATTGGGACTTATTGAAAACTCCCAACACGTCCATTCAAATCCCTAGGGGAACCATCATCCCACCATAGGAGTGGATTATATAGTCCATACATTTTTAAAAACACCCATTATTATATCATAAGTATATCATCTCATGAAATAACTCAAAATAAATATCTATACACCATGTTTTACTAATTTGATATTTATAGGAAGTGATCATAACCTTGGATTTATGGGTTATAACTCCTCACTCATCCATAAGGATAACTTGATTGAGGCCAATTACATGGATTCCATTCCTAGAATCAATGAATGATATATCCATCTATGTGAAACAAAAATAACATTTCCCATACCATAGTATATAATATCATGAAATCGTAGCATTGTAGGAACTATAGTTGTCACTAATATCTTATGTTGAGGTATCTCTATGTGAATTTTTATTTGAGAATCTTCATATTATAATAATATTGAAATAAAAAACTATTAATTTATATATTTATGACTCTTGGGAAACATTAATATTTAGCATAATTATATACTGGTAAGTGTATTAAAAATTATGGGGTCAAAACACTCTATTTTATTAAGCTATAATCACCTTCCTCATCATCAATAGACACTTGAATTTTTCTCTAGAGGCATAAATATCACAATATACTTGATAACAAATTTTGGAAAAGTCAATAAATTTTAACAGCTTTGATACTTGGAAAAATCCAAAATTACTTTTTAATAAATTCTAGAACATATATAGGCCACCCCTTTTAGGTTAGGATGGTAATGGGAGACAAAATCAGGGATTAATCTATCATAAATATGCACTAATACCCATATAGATCGAAGAATCTCTACACATCAGTCTTGTCTTGGATTAATCCCAAAATATGACCCCCTTTATCATCATTATATCCACTACTACTCCAACATTTGAGATGACTGGTGATTCAACATTGATTATATGATATATATTACACTTCATGTGTATTGTATATATATTATTCCCTCATTTTACTCCCATTACCATTATAAAATACTCTTCATTTGATATATATTATGTTTAGTAAATTATAATTTTCCAAATAACACCCAGTGTGAATTGGACATGGAATGGATGATAGATCCAGTACATGAGTTTCATAAGCACTATTTGGGTGTTTCTATTGTTAGAGGAATTGATCAGATATTCCTTATAACCATAGTGACATTGAGATGTCTTCGTCAGTATATCCTCCTTATGAACATGTAGATAGTTATATCTTGACCATAGGTTAATGTACAAGAACCTCATTTCTTCTTTCAGTTAATCGAAGAGGACATGAATGCCTATTTGTGGATACTAATTATAGATATTCATGTGGATTAGGTGATGATAATGTAAATACATCATCTGGAACACATCCTCCTTTAGGGAAAATAATAACATAGATACCAAATGGTAAACACTGAATCTAATAAATAATTTTCAATGAAGATCGAAAAACATAACCACTGTCCCTTGGTGGTCAATATGGGTTATCTATTATGCTAAAAAATAAATTGGACAGGTCCCAATGTAGAAATTTGAACATATGTAATCCTACCAATGTGGAGGTATGTCATGTACACGAATTGAAAAGGTATCAGAGTTCTCCACTACCACATTATCTAACTCAGAAACCAATGTTTCTATTTCACTAAGAGTCAATATAGAAAACTATTGTGAAACTGGTTGTTGTCTCCTTCTTATGATTCCAACTTATTTTATCTTGAATTACTTGTATCATATAAAGGATAATCTCACCCCATTATCTCATGAACATCATATACTATAAAAGAAACATTTAATATATTCATTTGTAACAGATAGCCATTATTTACTCGAAATGACATCATGTGGTCTAATAGTATCTATAAATAGGTCTTATAGGTAATTCATTCCTCCATGATCCATGTCGTACTGTAGATATAATAGTGTGATTCAGGTATCTCCTATATTTAGAGTCTCGTGATATAACACTTATTAAAAATGCTATATTAAATTAAAAATTTCACAAATAATTATTAAGGATATAAAGGAATAGATCGCACAACTGTATTCATAAAAAATTCATAATCATTTTCAGAACCACTTTCTCATAAATCTCAATAGCTTGTAATTACCAAAAACATGTGTTCCATCTCTAATACACTATTATATATTTCCTGTAGATTAAGATATATGTAAATTTTCATAGCATTAGACACTACTTGAATCACATATGAATAATATTCTAATCATTCCTATCCATGGGTCACCCAAGTCGCATCACTCCCTCTACCTCACTTGGTTATCCAACTTATACCTATATTATGCATTATAATTGGATGGTATGTCCCATGTGTTATGAACCTAATAATCACAAGTGAAGAATCCCATATACCATGATAAACTAGGTCATCTATTGGATCACTACACTATAAATCCCTTCATCCAATCTGTAAAATTTTGTCACCGCTAATATCTCGATCCTCAAGTATATAGTCAAATATTTATGGATAAATATACTTATTTTGGTTCCTGACCTCCCCTAAAACCTGGTATCATTAAAATACAACATCCTACACTATTAGGGCTCATTATATCCCCCCACCATATGATGGGATGCATAGGGGGACTACTCTAAGTCGAATATATTGAAAAATACACGATCAAACATCAACCCATGATTGTGACCATTATGAACCACATGAGATAGGTTCTCATAAGGTCATTAAACTTAGATTCATATTCATAAACTAACATGATTCATTTATATATCACTTGATCCAAATGGTTGTCACTAATCGATGAGTCTCAATGAAATATTCATCATGGAAGAGGCTATCAAGATCATACAAATGTAGATTGATGTCCTTCCATATTAAAGTCACCAATATCACCCATAATCGTGTTGATATATAAAGAAGACTATCCACTAGAATAACCATGTAGTGAAGAGGGAACATAATAGGATTGATGACATGGACCATCGTGTCCATCCAATCCTTTACATCATATTGGTCAAACCATCCCCAGAACATTACACAGACTCTACCTATTAAACTCATTTAATTAACTTTACCTACATATGTTATAATGTATTTCTGTTGAAAAAATATTCTACTCAACATGATGAAAAATATTTTACATTTCATAGGGATAGGCCACCTCACTACTCAAAAAGGGGAATCACCATTTTATAAATTGTTAGTGAAAAAACCTCATATCCAAGACCCAAAACTAAGGCCCCATCACTATGTCGATCATTATCATGATCCCAAAAAAGTATAAAACTGAATTTCTTTATAGGACCATCCTGAAGATGTCTATATTTAACATGGTATTCCTGAAAATCTGTGTATATAACTAAATAATGACTTGGAAATCATTTCTCATTCCTCTATGATGTTGGTATCATTAATTCCAATGAAATAACCACATCAATGTGTTGAGATGAAAATTAATTCATGAAAGTATATGTGGGAGGATATGTCGTCCACCAAACCATATATATGGTCCTTTGACTAAGGAAAAATTTCAATACTCATTAACACCATTCCTTAAATCCCAAATACATCCTCACTACTACTCTTTCTCAAAATTCCATCCATGGGAAAAATGTTTGAAAAACAACCTAGAATATTCCATCCCAGTGGCATCATGTTTTATGTGGTATTCATTGATAGAATCTATAATTCCACCATTGATTTGATAGGTTCTATTGAACATCGCCAAGTAGGAATATCACACATATTGGTGGAGTTATCCTAGGAATAACCATGCACACACAAACATATGTCTATACACAACAACCTAATGTTAAAAACTAAAAAATTTGAAGAATAAATATCTGAAAACATTTAATATTCAAAAGTATATTATGATATAATAAAAAATTAAAAAGTGTAAAGGACCAATAATAATAATTTTTTTTTCAGGATAATAACTGAGGAGAATATAATCTAATCATGAATCGAAAAAACCCAAACATAATTTGACTACTACCACCACCAATCACATTTAAGAACCACATGCATCAGGTCCTTCTAAAAATACATTGAATGTTATTTAATTTATAAAATAAATTACAAAATAAGGAAGATCAAATGAAAAGGTGACTACATAAATACATAGTAGCACAAATCAAATTTACCTTGAATTGTGTCATCAAAATGTAGTCATCTCAAAACTATATCCAAGAAGATAACAATGAAGAAACCCAAATATTCCAAAATTAGTACTCCAATCACAATTTATATTATCAATTACCCTCGCTACCCCTCATATTCTAGATATCTCACAATAAATATGATAATATGGTCCTAAAATTCATGTACCACCTAAATGAAACTGTTATATCTTATCCATTAAAATTGGAGAAGTGAATAGTTATAACCAAATTATCGAAAACATGTATAATTTTTTCTATATCGACCATTTATTTCTTAATTAATTAATAAAAATGTACTAAATTTTTTGTATTGTCATTTTAGGCTTAAAATTAGATTTTCATCCACAATGGTTTTCATTGAATTCTCTAATTAGATATTAATGTTAATTTCTAAAACATTTATAAAATTTATTTGAAAAATAACTATATCAATTTTAAAATATGAAACCAAATTTATAATATATTGATGCTTTTTTAAAAATCATGTGATTTTTGGGTGAATAGTGAAAAAAAATTCATTTTTATATATTATCAAATTTATTAAATCATTATGATGTATTATTTCATTAATTAATTATTAAACAATTTTCTAAAAAAAATTTATGGAGAGAAATGAATTATTTTGAATAATTATTTTTAAGTTTCAAAAAAAATATTGAATTTTGGGATTATATCAAAAAATTTGCACAAATTAAAAATTATTTTTATCTCTTGAAATATAATGTTATGATCATTAGATTCTATTTAGTTTTAGTATTAATACAAAATTATAAGATAATTTTTTTTCTGATATTAAAAATACAGGGAAAATTAATTTTCACATAAATTCAACGTAAAATGAATTTTACTATTAAATCTTTCATTTTTCTACATTTTTTTTCTTCTATTTTATGTTATTATTTTAAATGTAATTCACAATACATATATAAAATGAATATTATAAAATTTATTTTTAATTATGAAACATAAACTTCAAAAAAATAGAATGCCCCATTTATTTTTGGTTGTATAATGACTTTTTCAATATAATAATATACATTAAACCAATTAATGATAAAAAAGATTTAATGTGGTTTAACATGGATATAAAGCCAAAAATGTATCCAGAACGAATCTAAATATGCTCAGATGAGACTATTTATTACCCATAACATCATATTATTGAAATTGTTTGTTCTTTTATAGTACATTAATTTATTAAAAAGTATATAATATTTTTTTTGTGAAAATCCTATTGTGTCACATCCCTATCATATTAATGGGAACCACATATCCTCCATTATTCATAAATACTAATATTTCTAAAACTACCAATACCTTCCCTGATACCTTAGTACATTCGTTCCCCACTTCATATACACTATTTTATTTCTATACAAACAACCTTTTAGTGATTAACTTTTAAGAAAAAATAGGTTTTCCATTGAATATGTACAACTCTTTACCTAATACATTCATTTATATTACTTATTATAAACACTATATATCTATAGAACTTATTATAAAATAATCAATTAAGTGTTATCTATATACTAATTTTTTTAGGTTTTTTAAATCCTTTTCCACCGGTTTTCAATCATATGAGATATGAAAATATCTCATGTTCATACATGGGGACTACCACCTCCAAAGAGAGATGTGTTCTGTCTTCACCAATTCACCTTGAATGTTTTGAACATGTATTTCCTGAATATATATGACACAAAAACTATTATAATATTTTTTTAATAGTAAATTATAAATCACTTCTCACTCATTCTATCCATTTATGAGTGAAATTCCACTCTTCCAAACATATTGAAAATTATATCCACAATGTGATAAAATTCATTTTTTGTCACAAATTTATAGAGGTATTTATAAATATATATATATATACTAATTAAATAAAATACCCATTGGATGATTAAAATTATGGGTATTATTGAACCATGATCAATTTAGTGGATCAAGACTTTCTAACTAAAACAACCATGAATACTGAAGCAGTTATCAATAAAACCAATGATTTTAAAAAATTATTATCTATTGATGAGTAATAATATGTCATATGTAAATATAATATTGTATGATATATATTTTTATGGGTGACAATAGACATGTAATAATTATTTATTTATATAGTAGTAGTTTAAAATCGATTGAGGCACGAACAGACTAGTGGTAAGTGATTTATGTTTCTATATCATTGTAATTGGGAATATTTATGCTTTAATTATAATTAAATGAAATTATATGATCCTTATCTGATACACCACTTTAAATTTCATATAATTCATATATTTCTATAAATTTTACTTTTAATACCTTTTTCTTATTTTGGTACTGATAATGTTTCATAAAATATTTTTATGAGAATCATACCATATTACTCATATTTTGGTTGGAAAAATATTTTTCCTATTACCATGATATTTTAAAAAATTAAATTATTTTTTCACATTTCTATAATCATTTTTAATATTCATTTATACATAGTCATATCACTCATTAAAATATTTTAAAATGCATCTTCTTGTGTCTTTCTCAAAAAGGTAATTTTTAATGATGGTCTGAACATAAGTTTTGTTCATAAATATTATTGCATCAATGAAATTTCATATCATTATGATTATTCAATTTATTGAATCTTCTATTAATATTTTTCATTGAGTAATTAAATGAAAAAATTTAAAAATTATTTTTGGGGTATTTTTATATTATAAGTTAGTAATTTTAAAATAAAAATTTAATTTCCACTATTAAATATTAAAATAAAAAATTAAATAATTTTTCAGCCAAAATAACATCCATTAATATTATTTATGAATTGTGGGGGACGTGATGTAATGATAAAATCCTTATTATTTTTTGTATTGTTCTTTATTATGATTATGATATATTTATGAAACATTTTTATTTTCGCTAGGTTCTGTTATGTTGATTTGATTAATTATTATGGTCTTTTAGTATCAATATGAATTGATTATGATTATGTGATGTTTGGGGCTGTTATAATCATCCAATTAATTTTTTATTGTGATATTTATTTCCCATTAGACCATGATTATATGTTTTTTAATGATTAAGAATATATTTTTTCACATTTTTATGCATGGGAATGATTTATTCTTTCTTTTTTCATAAAAAAATCATAGAACTGATTGTTAAAAGAAATGTATTTATTTTTAAACCAGAGTATTACTACTTCTAAATTTTATCAAAAGAATATATTTGTACCATAATATGAATAAATATATTCACAAGGTCTAGAAATAATGTTTTTATTAATGAACATGCCTATGTCTTCAATATTGAATGATGATTACTAATTTTAATCCCATATAAATCATGCTTTAGGATATGTATTGACTTTGGAGTTTATGTTATAAGGTTTTATATGTATACATATTTTTTGATAATTACATGATCGTGATTTTTTGTTATACCATTATGAAAATATTAACTTCTTATGATTGAAATCACCAATATTTACTCATAATAATTAGTTTGTCTCACTGTATATTATAATTAATTTTCTCTATATGGGAAAAATATTTTTCATTATGATATATATAATAAGGGTAAAATTTGAGATGAACTAAATTATATATGATGTATATCCTTTTTACCAATTATTTATATATCAATGTTTTAAAAAACAGTAACTCTTAATGCTTATAACATGGATTATAATGATATAAAATAATTAATTATCAAATTAGATAGCATATATATATATATAATGTGTTAGTCACCTTATATAATGTTGTAGAATGATCTAGTTATTTTTTAGGGAAAGGATATGAAATATATTTGAAGGAAAAATATGATAATCCTATCCCTATGAAAATATTCTATGTTTTTAAAAATAAATTAATGTTGTTTTCCTAGAAAATAAAACTCAAATTTCATAATAGAAAGGGGATTGCACTATATAATAGATGTACCAATTTGATATTACACATAAAAGGTTTGATTGGGTATTTACTTGATGATCACCATGGATTAATTAGTTAGCCTAATAATAGAAAACATTCTAGACACCCTCAAGGGATATTATTGTAATAATCATTATATTAATTATGATTTATAATGATGGATTTGATTAGATAATGGTAATTTATGATCCTTATTAAAATAGTGGATTCATACTTTGAATATATATTTTCTTAATTTAAGACATCACATTAGTGATTTTGTATTGATTACACAAAAGTTGTTTCCTTATAAATATGGAATGATTGGAGAGAAAGTCAACTATGTGTTTTATGTTCCACAATCAAACAACCTTATAAAAATATTATAATCCACTAATTTTTTAGAAATGTATTTATGATATAGAAGTGATATTAACAATTCTTTAGTTCTTTGACCATGAAAACGTCTCGTTAGTATTCAATATCATCGAAGGTGGATTTGATGAATGGTAGACTCAAATCAAGAACATGAATCCAAAGGAATATATAGACCTCATATAATTAGAGGTGTCAAGATAATAATGCAAAATAAATAATTTTCTAAATTTATCCAAAGTATCAAATAAAGTGTTTTTATATTTCTAAAATTGAGGAATGGTAAATCTATTGTATCCTATGAAATAAAAATTAATAACATTCAAGGAAAACCTCTTGTTTTAATATTGATAGTTCAAGAAAAACTGATAGATTATTTGGTTATATAAAATCATGTTTTATATTGTAATTTTCCATAAGAGACATTGGAAACTATGACTAAATCATTAAATGTTCTATAACGGAAGAAATGATGACTAGAAAATCCAATTATTATTTTCATATTAGTGACAATAAGAGATAAATAAATGATCATGGAGACCTAAAGAGTAAATACCATGCATTAATGAAATTTCAACAATCTAAATGCTATATATATGGGGGAAAACTCAATATATTTTCTAAATGGAACCTGGAAGTCATTTATTTAAGAAATTCATTGAAATTGAGAGGTTGGTTGTTGATTAGAGATCAATATTCTGGGAAATTCAATAGAGGGAAGTATTTATACAATAATGATCAATATTTTTCATTTAATAAATTTATGAATAATGTTTATCAATACCCTAATAAAAGAGTTATCAAGAATAGTATTACAAAACATCCTTTTAGAATATTGATTATGGGAAGCCCTTTGCAATCTAAACTAATGCGGGTAAAGAGAATGACATGGTGAAAGTTGGACTTACCATCTACTTATGAACTACAAGTATATTTTTTTAGGGCTACTACCAACTCTTTAATTTTTGAATAATTTTTTGATTGTAGAACAAAACCACAAAAAATATTAGATATTTTGTCTAAATAAAAATCCATTAAGGGAATTTTAAATTCATTTAAATTGTATAGATCCTCCCCAATTTAATTTTATGGTATTGTACTTGAAATTATTCTTTTTATTCTTTCCATTGTTGAATTGGTTATAATTATTATCCTAAAATCTCATTATATATATAATAATGATATTAATTATTAGTGAAGATAATTCAAGTATGATATTCTGAATCCTCATATGATCGTCATTTATTATTATAATGAATATTAATATGAAATGGTGGTTTTATTTTTTATATAGGTATTACAATGTATTCATAAGATATACTATTCACAAATGATTTAGGAGAAACTCAAAATTGAATATATTTGGATTATTTAGGATTATTATGATTTATATTAGGGATAATTTCCTAATATTACCTAGAATCATGTTGTCAATTTTTTTAATAGAACACAGAAATTGTACTACAATAATTTGAAATACTCACTAATAAAGGTCCCATACTAATATATAAATATTGAGTAAGTAACATCAATAGAATCCTGATTAAGGATTCATAGGCCCAAGTGATTTACCATAGGGTGTACCTATCCATTTTTATTGAGAATATTGATTTGTTAATGCATAATTTCATTAATTATTAGGAGAATACAATATGAAAATTAATAAAATGTATCATTTAAGCTAAATTTATTGATTTTTTCATCAAATCAAAAGAGGTTAATACTATTCAATGATTAAACAGCATTATAGATCTCATCAATTGAGTTTCATGAAAGAGGATATACCAAGGAAATATTTTATATGTGGTATGGTTATTATGAATTTATAGTAATTTCATTTTGAGTCACCAATAACCTTATTATTCATAGATCTATTTTATAGGAACATTTGAGATTAACTTGAGCAGTTTTTTTATAGATTTAATGTTATTGGTATTATACATTTGGAGTGAATAAATGAGAAAAATACAATTTTAACATTGTGTTAAGGTTCTCTAGGAATGATAAATTTGTTGACAAATTTACCACATGTGTACTTTTTCTATAGATGGATTAATTAAGGGGTTATATAATCTCAATTAAGGTTATATCTGTAAATACTTCAATGACAGTTATTATAAATCATTTAACCATAAAATCCATTATAATTGGAATATACATTTTTTATAGATATGATGGATATTTACTAAACATTGTAAAAATTTTCTTATGTCAATCCAATACTCCAACAAATTTTATATAGATTGGATCGAGTCTGTTATAGCCAGATAAATGTGATCAATATATCTAGAACTACAAAAAGAGATTGCCACTATACTTATTCACACATTACTATATAGTGAAGAAGGTTTTATGATTTAAATTAATGCATCAATTATGGGACATTTATGCTTACTAATAAAAATTTTTATGGTGATATCTTATCCATCACATCAATTTAAAATCCATGATATCAATTACCTAAATCTTGATTTAAAACAGGTATTATTAATTTTACCATTGTAGTTATCAATTACTTATATTTACTCTTAATGGTATGAAATATATAAGGATAAAAATTACACGATTTATATTAAAAAGAAGCACTGATTGTACACCAAACAAAAAAATTAGAGATAATTAAAGAGAGTGACATAATAATACATTTCAACCCATGTATAGAAAACAAGGTAAATGATACACTGTATTGAAAATATCATGATTTTAATTCCATTAAGAGTGCTAAAATAGATCAAAGATATTTTTATTTTAATAAGATTATCCGTGATACCATGAGGAAATGGGACATAGTATATATTTTTGAAATGAATATTCAGTTTTCTATCCATGTGCTGATTAAAAAGGTATAAAAGGATGATCCTGGTAAATAGATGAAGGGGATAAATATTCCTATGTTCAAAAATTAGTATGAAGGATTAATTAGGATTATGAATAAATTATATATCCTATCAATAATATTATTTTAGAAGGATATATCAAATGATGCTCATAAATCAAAATTCCCTATTATTCCTTTAACTACTAAGACATAAAGTTATTTGAATGATAATTTATGGTGGGATAAAATGAAAAGGGATATTATTGATTATGTATCTGGATGATTCGTATGTCAATAATTTTTGGGTGATAGATAGAGAATTATATTCGAATGTTATAATTGTTACACCTAGTATAATAGAAATTGAAAAACAAACCATCGACTTTATCTATAGAAACTAAAAAATATATAAATAACTCTATTTGGGTTGTAGTCAATCACTGTATAAATTATGCACATTTAATTTAAATTTTATAATAATTCCCTCTTGACCATATTTCCTATATATAGATTAAGGATTTGGTAAGTATTAATATATTACACCATTAAATTATATAAAATCATGATCCATGTTCTACCATTATATTTTTAAGAGTTATTCTATAGGATTTAGATTTATATTTTAGATTCCATACTTCATATAAAACTAATATATATGGTCAATGATATGTGAAATTTTTAACAACATATTATATTTTTATAGGATTTTCTACAGATATAATTTTTTGGTATCTGCACTATTAAATACTTGACTTTTCATTCAACTAATAAATAAAAAAACATAAATAATGAATCCCTCAAAAAATCAATGTGGGATTAATTAATCTCTCCCTATAATGAATCCCTCAACAATAATATTCACTCAAAAAAATAAATGTTTCTCATTATGAAGACCTCTATATAAAAAAAATTGTAAACTAAATGATTTGGGATTAAATGGGAGATAGAAAGTTATTTAGACATACAATAGTTTAGGAAATTATAGGTAAAGTTATATAAATTATATATCACATTAGGATATCTCTAATTCGATTGAAAATTAATGTAGACAACAATCAGTGTAATGTGCAGTTTGATGTGGGTGATAAGAAATTTCAATTAACACATCCTTGTTAAAAGGTTATGAGATTTATAAATAAAGTAATTTTATCCCATCATACATAGATCTATTTCCATCTATTGGTCATATTGAGAATATTTATCATTAGTTATTATTTCCAAGGAATTTTTCCCTTGTTCAAGATGTGATCTATGTATATCACCTTAGGAAGTTCATACATAATCCATCACAAGTAATAAACAAAGAGTTCATACCAAGAGAATATGAACTCTATTATGGTGAAAACTAATGGAGATTCTATAATGAATAGATATAGTGTTGTGAAGAAAGACTTCTTACATTGATAATGTTTTATAGATAACAATAAATTAGAAAGAAGACATGTGGAAACATGGGAATGTAATGAGGGAGCGGTACATGTTTTTGTTTAAATTAGAGAGATGAATTATGAGGAATAAATTCTTATATGTGGGATGAGTATATTCTCTATATATTATATGATATATTTATTTTCAAATAAATTTTAGGTTTTCAAAAAATTTCATAACACGGAATACAAAATTGTGAAATTTGATGTACTATAAAATATTACTATTTAAATGTTACTATTATAACATATAAATTATAAATATCAATATAAATTGAAATAAATTAATTCCAAAATATATAAATTAAGGATTTATATAAAAAACTATTATTTATCAATAAGTAATTATTAATTTATTAATTATTATTAATGTCATTTTATGCTTTAAATTTTTTTTCCCAATAAGTGGATTTATTTAATTCTATTTATTGATATTAGAAATAATATACAATAATTATAAAATTATTACTTGATTAAATGGATAACATATTATTGTCTATCATATCATATTTATCATAGGGGAAAATTATTGAGTATTCTTAATAATAGTTTTTTTTTGGTGAATAGAGATTATACTAATTTTTTAAATAGTACCCCTTTTATGAAATTATCATAATATGAGATTTTTTAATTAATATATAAACATTTGTATTGATGAAATATAAATTATAGGATTCATAAAATATAATTTTAAACATTAATATGGTATTTCTGATCATATGCATGACTTTTTTTAACATAAGAGAAATTTTAGTAAAATTAATAAATATTTGGGTATGTATATTTAGGGTTATTGTTGCAATATTCCACTAAGTTTTTTGTTCCAAAAAATTTGATTAAACCATGTCCTTTTTTATTATTTCCCAAAAAAATTATATAAACCAACTTATTACATGATTATAATGTGAATTTTTTTTAAAACATATATCATTTATTTTCCTAAAATTTCATTCCCATATGTTTGAGTTTTGATATTGTAAGTAATTTCTTCCACCTATTGAAATTGATTCTAGTAAAATGGAATTTAAATTTTGAATAAATATGATTATGATAAATTTGAATTTGAAATTTAATTACATTTATAGAATTATTTTATCATTGTAAATTGATATGCTATCACTATAATGGTTCAAATGGGGTTTGTAAAAGCCCCGAAACTGTACTCCTAGATCCGATGAAAAAAAAAGTTTAATTTCCCTATTTTTCACCAATAAATTTTACCCAATTTTTTTAATTCCAAAATTTGAAACCTTAATTAGGAATACTAAATCACAATCAAAACCAATAAACAAATAAGTTTGGATTTATTGGGAATTAAGAGAATCTTTAAAAATATGGATTGATATACAACTGTTTCATAAAGACAAAAATAAAATCCCACAAATTAATTCACATTTATAAATTTAATTAGTCATAAAATACATAAAATAATTTTTTACAACATGGGTAAAATGAAATATGTGAAGAATTTACTAAAATTATTAGTAGGGGTAAACCTAATAATTAAAAAGAGAATTTCAAAGATAATTAAATTTTCATAAGTGTATTATTACATAATCAAATTAAATTATTGTAAAAAAATAAACTTATACACATAAATGCATAGAGTATCAATCATGGAACATAGAATAAACCATTATTAATGAAATTAATCATAAGATTCAGTAATCACTGGTCATGTGATGATCACCTTCATCAAAGGAAGCACTTATAAACAAGAGCATGTATAAATTAAATGTGTTATTATATTGGAATATTATCTTAATGGACTGTTTTAATGTCATGTTTCAAATAACTAGAGCCTAGTTAAATCTACAAGAGAACCTCTCTAGTAATTTCCTCATTCATGCCAAAAAATACCAATATTACCCATTATTATTGAGTTCGACCTCGGAACACCCATCTTATATGTTATAATAGTATCAATCATTTTTAATTGGATATATTAAGGTTCAAACCCTCATTTCGGCAATATTGATCTCACCCACTTGCTAAAATGGGACTCATACAATCATTAAAAAATATTGTCTATGTACCAATCTAGAATAAAACATTTTTTATCATTAACATTTTATCATAAAAATAATCATTGTTATTCATTTTCATGATTCACTGATGTGAAAGTAACATGTTCCACGTTAGTCTCATAATCTATCAAGATAATTAATGATTATTTTATCAATAAAGATATCTGTAATGGTTCATAAGTAACATAATGTGTTTTTTACGTATTGAATGGAAATACAATTAAAATATAATTATACTCATTACAGAAGAATATATCCTTTGAACATTGAAAATTAATTTTATAATATAAAAATTCACTAAATATTGTGAATATTATTTTGTTTGAAAATAAAATTGGAAACTATTGGTTTGTTCTGGAAACAAAATGAAGGTCGTGATTTTGGGAATTTTTTCATTTCATGGATGTTATAATTAAATATTAAATCTATAAATTTTATAAAATAATTAAAAAGTAAAACATTCGGAAAAATAATAATTACATTACATTTAAATAACCCTTAATTTAATGTCAAATTCATGGTGAAATAGATTTTGGAAATCATTATTTTATATAAAAGAAATTTTTTATAAAATTTTTTTAAATCATTTATTAGGAAGATAAAGAATATTAATCAAAAATATTGTACAAGATTGGTATCATATATATAAGTTATTATTGATGTTTAATTAATAAATAAGGGAGGAAATTTAAAATGAACATATAAAACCTAGTCATCATATGATTATAATAAAAGTTATTTGGAAAAATAAATTAGTAAATATTTATTTACCCATACGTAACCTTGAAAATAATAAATATAAAAAATATGTGATTATGTAAGAGAAATAAATTACCCCTTAGGTTACATTTCAATAAATGGACAGATGAGAGAATAACATCAAATTAATTTTTTAGTATGAAAAAAAAATGTTATTCATGATATATAAATTAAAAGGGGATGAATATAAAACTAAAAAATTTATATAGGTTCATATCACAATCATATGTCCCCTAGAATGGGAATTTCAGTCAAATAAACCATAAAAGATCACATCATAAAATTGAGTATTAAAAAATGATTATAAATAATTTATGAAATTTTAATCCCAACTAAATAATATTAGATATAGAACATATTAATTTTTAGATACGTTTATACAGAATAATGGAAAGATAATTTCAATTTAAAATACTTATAACCCAAAAATGGAAATTTATTAAACAAACCCCCTTTGAATTCAAATACCAATAGTTAAAATAAATAAAAATCGAAGAATAAAATATCAATAAATATGAATAATTCTTTATATAATAATTAATGGTTGATTATATAGACTATATAAATGAAATTAGGTGCATAATAATAAAATATTCTTCAAAGAATGATAATTGAGAAAAATTCCCTTACATTGAGTCCATACATTCCATGTATTTTAATTAAATAGTCGACAAAAATATCAAAAATATTTTTTTATTGAATTTTTTTCCTATATGATTACCCTATAATTGAACAATTTTTATCATTTATTAAATTGGTATATTTAATTAATTTATCATTAAATACCATGTCGGTTATTTTGGGAACCTTTGGTCCATTATATGCGAACACAATTACTGTGGTGACCATGGTCACAAGGGTTATTATACCATCATCTTAATAATAATAACCATCAAGGAATTAAAATTTTTATACATAAATTATTCATTTATTACCAATAAATACATATGTCTATGTGAAATGAACACGAAACAATAATGGATACGGTAGGTCGTACGTACGCATGAGTAAGGATTCCATTTTTCAATACCCATTATGGAATGAAGGTTGGTATTTATATATATTTAGATAATTATAATTTTATTATAAATACATTATTATTTTGTGAAACATACAAATACATATATATATATATATAGTAAATGTAACATGATGAAGAAAAATGAATCACATGTCATCATGGAGATAATAGTCCACACATACATAAGAATGAGGGTATCATTCAACCTTAAATGGAATGGTGAAAGGATAAATGATATATTATCTGTTTCAATAATGTTCAATATATAATTAATTTAATATATAAAAATTATTCAAATCATTATAAATATTCATTACTGATGGCCATGGAAAATTAATTTCAATGATTTGCAAGTTGGTAGTCCACCATACACATGAAAAATTGAATCCATTCATATTTTTTGGATATTGGAGATGGTTATAGTTTATCAACTTAAAATAATAAAATATTCAAATATGGGTAATATTGTGGTACTAATGTCATCAATTTGGGAAAATATTTTAAGCAAGTGTTAGAATAATTAAAACAAAAATGATCTGTTATGAATTACTATGCCACATTTTTAAACAACCTCCATTTCATAACTCTTTATGCCCTATAAAGTAGGAATTATGGAAACAATATGACCTAAATAATATGGGTATGGATATTATGACTGTATTTTGTTTTTTTGGTTAAGAAAATAGTTATTAAGGTGTAATTAAATGGTAATAAGAGGACCCATTTTATAATTGAATAAAGGGGAACCTTTTAATTTATCAAAATATTATGTTAATATTAATAAATTTTGAGGTCTGAATGGATCTAAATGTATAATAATAGAAGATAAAATGATTATGGTTCTAAATAATCTGATAAAATAAATTTTTAAATATATAGAAAATATTTTTACCTTTATCTTTTAGTATTAATCAATCATTATCCCAATTAAAACATATCATAGAGAAATGTTTTTTTCATCATGAGGGAGATGATATTTAATAAGAATGAATAAAAAATTGTAAATGGACCATATTTTGAAATTTTTAACCTTATCCGAATCATGGGTCCAATTATAGTATTTTTAAAATATTTGTATCACTTAATTAACTATTTTTATCATAAAATATTTGTAATGTCAATTATCGAACAATTCATTTACTTGGATTTTTATAACCTTATCAAAATTGAAATTTATATAAAATATTTTAATAAAGTAATTAAATTTTATTTTATTCTATAACAATTTTCAGTTAAATTAATTATTTTAATGTTTTAAATTTTAATAAATTTAATGTCATTAATTTTATTTTACACTAATTGATAAATTATTATGTTATTTTGATATTTTTTACATTTCATTTCAGTCAAGAATATAAGTTCATAATCACACCCAAAGGTATATAAAATTAAATATATTTATAATTTTTATAATTTTTGGATTATATATACCCTTCAAATAATACTTTTACATGTGATAGGTTCATCTATTAATCTTTATCATTTTATATTTCTCATCAAATACCAGATTTCCACTTTAGTTCAGAAAAAAAATTACTAAGGTTAATATTCATATTGACCAAAAATAAAAGGTTCATGTTTAAAAAATTCAAACCAATTTATTTTAATTATTTAATCAATTTTTCAAAATCTGAAATAAATAAGTGAAATGATTTAATGTAAAAATAAAACTAAAAAAATAATGATAATATTTTTTAATTCCATTTCAAAATGTAATATATTTTCATTCTAAATGATGGTATAAAATAATGTTAGAAAAAAATTGGGTAATTTAATAAAAATATTGAACTATAGAACTTTTATAACTAATACATATAGATTTTTTCATTATAAATGTATTAAATAAAGATAATATTTTCAATGAAAATTGGTTTGTCAATAATTCGTTGAAAATCAAAAATATCAAAAAAAAATTAAGTTTTACAAAATGATAATACTGATATTATTGTGTGAAAAAGGAAATTTGTTTTATCAAATTTGACATTTTAATGTTTAATAAAATATTTATATTATTCTCCAAAAAAATTACATTTTTGAAGAAGGCAGATATAGATGTATAAATTGGATTTAGTAATAATATAGTACTTATTCTGTAATAATTAATCTATACATTTGAATTTATGAAAAAAAAATTATATATTTAAATTTTTTTACCCAATTCTTACAAAAAACATAATTACAATTTTATAATGATTAAATTTAATTAAAAATAATTTTTATTTTTTATAGGCATTGTATTGTTTTTCATAAAAGATATTGAATATAATTTATTTCTTAAAATAATGATGATATTATATTATAACCATTTAGTAAATTGTGTCCTCAAATTTTGATATTTATCTTATTAATCCAAGGGATTTCATTTATTAATATCTTTATTTAATTCCCACATGAATTAAAAGGTTAATAATAACACCTCATTAAAAGAGGGAAAGTGAAAAACGAATGTCTACTTGAAATGCATATTAATAGGTTTTCATTGTGAAAATATTTGTGGGAAGTGTAAATGTAGACATGAAATATAAAAATATCACCAAAATAAAGATAAAAATTGATATAGAACGTGTTTAGGATGAAAAAAATTACAAAAAATCATAAATCATATATTGATGATAAGACCATCGAAACATATAATATATAAATAATAGGATAAAAATTTAATGATCATTTTTCCTAGGGTTGAAGAATTATTTAACCATATACATTAAAAATATAAGTAAAAATAAATAGATTGATTTTATAATTTCATCCTTTAATTAATATCCATTTTATTTATAAATTGTTCTCTAAATGGAGAGTATTTTAAAATGATTTCTTCAATGAATAAAGAAATATATTCCACTTCAAATAGATCACATAATCTTAATAAAATGAAATTATATTCCCCCTTTAATATACATTTACCAAAACCAAAATGGGTGGAAATAGTTCATCTAATTCACAAAATGAATAATCATTTATATAAATAAATAATACCTCCTCCACTGGTATACAATAAAAATACCCAATGATTTAACTAAATCATTAAGTAAATAATTAACCGAAGAATATATAAATATATTCTCTTCTAATAATTAAAAACAAATATTTGAATGATTTCATGATATATCATTCCATTATTTTTCTTCAATACATGTTAATCTCTATAAATATCACATATGAAAAATATTAATGACATGTTCATATAATCTTTTTGATATACTAATCAATCTATAAATAAAATGAATCTCTCAAAAAAACCATATATATATTTTTCCATTAGATATTTAAACTTTTAATCATAAAATAAAATACCCTAATATTTTTTTATCTATAATAATATGTGGATCCCAAAATGGTGAGATTATTTTGAAATTACATTCATTACCTAATAACCAAATCAATTTTTTATCCTATTATTTTATCTATGATAAAAAATATATTACAAAATTTTAATAACATTTAATTACCTCATGAATAAGTAATAATGTAATCCATAATGGTAAAAAATAAATTAAAAACCTATTACCATAACATGTAAAAACATTCTTCATTAAATAATAATTTATTTCAATCATAAGGTTTATATTTATCTCAACCCAATCAAACTTCTATAAAAATACAATTAATGACTTATAACATCCATCACATCAATATATAAAATGGTTTACTATGAAAATGAACCTATAATTAGCCTTAAACATATAAACCCATTATGCTATCCATAAATCAAGGTATATGCTCAAATGAAAACACCAAATTCTCCAAATATATATATACCATTATCTGATATGAAACAAAATCCCAAAATCAATAATCATGAAACCCATACTTAAAAATACATCAAATTTATAGATTTTAAATTGAAAAATTTCATCCAATTTGGTCCTCTGAACTATAAATCATGAAAATGAAATATTTGATCACCCACATATCCATAGATTATTATGGGGTATGTTTTTATAGAATTTCGAAAAACTCATAACAAATTGGATTCAAAAACAACTAGATCATATAGTTACCAGTAATGACCCAATATGTTCTTCAATGGTGGTATACTTTTATGGAACAACATTATTTAAACATTTAATAACAAACAATGAAAAATTAAAAATGATAAACTGATCTTAAATTGTCTACAAGGGTAAAGATATCAATTAAAAATATGATTTCATCCGGGAGAATAAAATCTGCTTAATTGTATTATGACATAATAATATTCAGTATAATAAAATAATAGAATTTATACCAATAATTAATTATATCATCAATTATAAATCATGGAATAATGGATTTTTAATTGAAAGATTCTTATGAAATAATAATAATGAGATATATGATGTCAATCTTGATCAATTGAAATATTTATAATCAACACAAACTATAAAAAATGTGTGGTCTTAAATTTAAATGTTATCCTACAAAACATTTTTAATCAAGTCATAGATTGAAATATAAGCCATTTAAATCCATCGGAGATACCCCTAGTGACTCACTCCTTCATTCCTATAAAGGCATGTAACTTTACCCAACACATTGGAGTCCAATATGGGAACACACATTATATTAGGTATATTGGGATCACCAATTTTTCATGAAATAAAAAAGTGATTAACCCTTTATATAATCTATATCAGGTCTATTGATGATCTATAATGCCTATAAACCTATCAGAATCAATATTTTCCAACTACCATTCATTAAGAAAAAATATTTTTTTTATAGGTCAATAAAATGATATTACTTTTTCTTTCATTTCATGATTCACCTATAGAAATAAAATGGGTTCCATGTCTATCTGATTATCCATCTAAATAAATAATGAGTATTGAATCATTACAATATAACCCTAGTGGATCTATTGTAATGTCAATTTTTGTTGGAATTGATTAAAAGAAATACCCATAAAAGATCATTAATGATATTCTTTAGAAAAATATCATTTCAACTTTCCTGTTGAATTTTAAAAAATAATATTTCAAAAAATATAGTGATAATATTTTTTTTAAATGACCATGCAATATTGTGAAGGACACATCATATAAAATAAATTTCATGTTTCATGGAATATCTCTTTATTTCATATGTGTTAAAATTAAATATTCTTATCCAATATTTTGTAAGTGGAGTTATAATTATCCCATTGGGAAAAAATTTGGAAATTTTTTTATTAAAAGAATTTAAAATAATATAGTGGATGATGTGAAATAGATTTATCAAATAATATTCTTTTAAAATAATATGTTTTTAATCATTTTATTAAACATGTATATGGAATAAACTGTTATTGATATAAAATAAATTAATAGATCAATATAACATAAAAATAATTTCCATGAAATTTTGTTACTAAAAAATGGGAAAAATGAAAAATAATAATATAGAGCATATTCATAAATATATGAGAATAAAATATATGAGGACAAAAAAATAAGATCATATGATTTCTCACCAATGGACCTTGACCATAAACACTACCCATAAAAAGGATATTCTTTGATAATGGATTTTTCACTTTAGAAATAGGGCATTCATAGACCCCATTAACTAATAAATTAATTTAAATTAGTTCATATGATGAGGAAATGGTGAATATAATTTTATCATGTCAATGGGGATGCATATATAGCTTATAAAAGATAATTTTTTTATCTCATACACATAAGTCCAAAAGAAATGGAATTTGAGATGAATAACTATTACGATGGCTATATCATTGAATATAGTACGAATAAATAATATATTATTTGTAAAAAATCTAAATATAAAAAATAAAAATATATAATCTGTAAAATTATTTTTCAATTCGAACTTAATATTGTCCTAGAACGTCAATAATGAAGTGTTATGACCCCACGAAAGGAAATTGATTTATGAAAATTGTTACCACATGGTAAGATATATGTAAAATACCCTTTGAAAAAATAATTAAAATAGAATCATAAAATATCATGAACTGTTAATAATTTACTACATTACATTAAAATGGGAATTATATATAATATAAAAAATAAATTATGTGTCTGAAAATAAAATATTACTTAATGGAAGAAAAATAAGGTGAAATCTCATAAATCACATCCATAAATTCCATGTTTCATTTTAAATCCTTTATTAAAATATTTAAATTATTTAACAATTTATGGTAATTAATAATAGATTATTATGTATTTATTATAAAATAATTTTCAATTTATAGTAATGTATTATTTAATTAATTAATAAGTTAAATCCTCATTTGTTATATTGAGAATGTTCAATTGTTATTTTAAAGACAACTTTTATGGGTTAACCATGATCAACATGAAAATTCTTCCATCATTCCCAAAATAATAATCATAATATAATTATTATTCATAAACATAAATTAATCATTTTAAATCAATCATTAATTATGTTTATGGGAAATTAACTGTGTTGCAATCATGCAAACAATTTCCATATGTACACATGATTATTATTAATTTTTTTTGTAAATATTTAGGAAAATATGGTATGTATTATATTATTTTGCTTTAATTATCCTTATAAAATAAATACCATATTTGTTATTTAAATGTAGGAATATATATCATTCATGATACATGGTGATGAAAAATTAATCACATTCATTATTGGAAGTCAATTTCCACACGTATGGAAGAACAACATTATTATTCATTTGTGGAAGGGAATGTAAGTAATAAAATAATATTTTATCTTCTCATAATGGAATATACCAAAAAGTACTAGATTTAGGCTAGCATGATCCTAGAAAAATCAATTAAAAATTAAAGAGTACAAAGAGAATTCAAATAGACGATCTACATAAATGAGTATAACACTCACCCCAATAATCAGCCAGAATAAGTCTACTACAAAATGAAGGTGATATGAAAGACCAACTCGAACTCACCTATGCAATTTCCCTCTTAGAGAGAGCATCTGCAACTTGATTACCCTCACGTTAGACATGTATAACTTCAAGGGAAAGCATCTCTGCAAGTCGGAGGCAGTCAACCCATGCCGGTAACATCTTCAGGGCACATTCCTTGATCGATCTCTATGGATCTGAACCACAACAGAAGAATCTGACTCAAGCCATAAATCATGCTAGCCATACTGGACAACATATCTAATTTCCTTTATGAGAGCCCAAAGCTCCTCCTATATTTCAAATCCATTGCCAATGAAGTGGAAAAAGCATCCTTTGATGAAACCTCTGTGATTACGGAAGACACCACCACATCCAGAGGGTTAAGGAGCACCAGCATCCGCTCCATCAACATTAACCGTCAACCATTAGTAAATGGGTGGAATCCATAGAACATATTTCATCATCAACAGCTTCCTTGTCCTGCCAATAACACAATGAGATCGCAACAACAGAAGATCAGAAACGTCGTTATTCATAGTTCCAGTGTGAATCCTGGAGGCATTGTGGACTGCACGATGAATGGAAAAAACACCAGCATGAGTCGAGGATGGAGTGTTGTTGAACACCAAGGAATTTCTAGCCTTCCATAAGAAGGAAATAAAGCAAGTCGAGGCTGCCAATATAATTCCATGAACATGGTCACTGTACTTTTTCTTGCAGATGGAATGTAGCAGCTCCCCAACCGAAGAAAAGTCAAGGTAGAAGTGGAAGTTCCCCTGGATATAGTCCCATAATCTGCAGGAAAATTTGTAGGAGACAAATAGATGGGACGATGTTTCATCCACCTCCACCCAAAAAACACAAGCCAATGCCAGATGAAAACCAGCGCGCTGCAATATGGCCTGCAGTGGGAGCCTACCTTTCCAGATTCTCCAAATCAGCACTGATGATGCTGGGGGAATGAAAGCTTTGTTAAATGCTATTACCCAGGCCGGAGGTTCCAAAGGGGTACCACATATAGACCGGTAATACTCTTTCGTAGTGAATATACCATTCTAGTTCCTCGTCCAAACCAATGTGTCATAGTCACTATAATAGTACATCGAGATATTCGTGGATATATGACTAGGAATGGCTTCACAGCTCGATGGGTTATTGAAGTTAGCAATGGTCATCCACTGTAGAAGAGGAGGAATGACCACAACATCAAAAATGGGTCGATTCATCTAGGGGGTAGTCCAGTAGTCACACAGGGAATGATTACAAACAATCCATTTTGAGCTGGCCATCAACTCAGTGTTAGCCTGCCTTAAAGCCAGCCAAACAGATGAGCAATGATAATTGGAGTATCCATTTAGGAGCTTTTCAGCAAATCAAGCTTTATGAAATTCCATGTAGTCATCTTAATTTGAGATTAAATTCCAGGTAAACTTACTAATCAATGTTTAATTGAACAACCTCATATCTTTGACACCTAGTATGCCCAATTGAGTTGACTTCACACAATCTTTCTGCGCAACGGTGACCATCTTCCTCTCATGAATCGAGCCTGTCCAAATAAAGTCTCTGACTTTACAGTTAAGCTCCTTAATATGGGAACAAGGCCATCGATACAAGGAAAAGGAATAGACAAACATTGAAGTAATCATAGAATTGACCAAGCAATTCATCTCCGCCTGTGACATGTTTTTCCCCTTCCAGCTTGCTAATTGGTTTGTGATTTTCAGAGAAATGTTTTCCAGATAGCATCTTTTAACCATTCCCCAAAAGAGAGGCACCCCAAGATAAATAAAAGGAATAATACCCCTTTTGACACCCAGTTTAAAGGAAAATCTATTTTTCTTCGAGTCAGTAATTCCTCCACCAAAGATAACTAAGGACTTCCCCCAATTAATGACTTATCCAGAAACCTCTTCATAATCTGAAAAATTCCTTTTATAGAATAGATGGCTCATTTATCAGCTTTGACAAAAAGAAAAATGTCGTCAGCATTGAGAAGGTGGAAGGGGGCATAAAGTCGTCCTACTTTCATCCTCTGATACCATTTAAAGTGTACCAGATCAATAATGCACCTGCTTAAGTAGTCCTCTGGAAAAGCAAAAAAGCAACCCAGATAGAGGTTCACCTTGCCTGACCCCTCTTGAGCATTGAAAGAAGCCCCTGAAAGATCCATTAATGTGAATTGAGATTCTGGCACTGGAAGGAATGGATCCAATCAGATCAACAACTCTTTGTGAGAACCCATGCATTTTAAGAATGGTAAAAAGAAATTTCCAGCAAATAGTGTCACAAGATTTGGATATATCAATATTTAGAGCCATGTAATCATCCTTCGCCCTTCTTTTCATGGCATTGACACACTCAGAGGCAGTGAAAAGAAAACTCTGAATATTCCATCCTGAAACAAAAGTCAACAAGATTTTTGTTTTCATCATCCTGAATTGATGGACCAAAACAATGAATGATTCTGTCAGAGTATTCCTCATCATGATCTGAATAGAGCTTCTCAATGTAATTTATGGCAGAATTTGCAATATCGTTTTCATATTAAAAGATGTTATCCTCAATACTCAAGACATGAAGACTTCTCTTGGCACTTTTCTCCCTATTCATACAATGAAAAAGTCGTGAGTTCTTGTCCCCATCTTTCAACCATGTGATATTAAACTAATTTCATTCCAAATTTTCCTTCAGATCCAAATGTTTATCCAGATTTGATGCAGCCTGAATCTAATCCTGTGCTGGAAAATCCTGATGCATTTTACTTTTCTAACAATTTGATAAAATAATTTCAGCCTATTTGATGTCATTGTCAATGGCTGCAAATGATTCTTTACTCCACTTTTTCATCCATTCCATGACCATTATCAATTTGCAACAAAAAAATTGAGAGGGGCTTCCCATGCAGTCAGTTTTCTAGGCCCCCAGAAAAACTTCTCTACAACCCAAAAAAACAAGCCAAGAATTATTGAATTTAATGGGAAGAGGAACTACCCTTGCAGAGGGGAAGCAATGCTCAATAAGAATAGGATTATGATCAGAATGTAATCTCGAAAGAGTTCTCCCAAAATCATCAATTACACATTTATATCATCAAATTGAACAAAACATCTGTCCAATTTGCTTGCCTGCCTCCCATTAATAGTGAAACGACTCCACATGAACTCAGCTCTAGAAATGGGTACCTTAGAGAGGCCGCACATATCAATACAGGAAGAAAAGTCAGCAGTTTCAACACGACATAAGGCATCACTAGTTTTTTCATCAGGCTTCGGTACGGTATTGAAATCACCAAGTAAGATCCATATATTTGACATATTCTCCAAAATATCAATCAAGTTTCACCACAAGGCACGTCTTCTAGTGTATAAATTGAAATCATACACAAAAGTCATAGAAACTGGGGTACCACCATAATATAATGTGAGGGTAATCGATTGAAGATCAGTTCTTATGGAATTAATAGAGACACTGTCATGCTTGAACACCCATATGGTTTCAGAGCTGCTATCAATATGATTGTTTGCAACAAAGCAGTAGCCCAGAGTAGCCCATTTGAAAGACATACAGTTTTCAAACTTCATCCTTGGTTCAGCAACGCCAATTAATATAGGTCTATTGTCCATAATAAAATGTCAAAGGGATCTGACCGTGGGAGGATTCCCAATCCCTTGACAATTCCAGTACAAAATCATCAATTTTTTGATTTGAGCCTAGGGCTAGTCCCATCATTTCGCTGCACCATATCTATATCAGGGGAGACAGAATCACTATCAATAGAACTGCCATACATGTGGACATCCGATGCAGGATCATCCCCCTCTTCAGTGGGCTCATCACTGGTGAGCAGCTAGAACCTGTTTCTAGATTCAATTGGGGCAGCATGAAGGCTAGCAGGAAGAACCCTTTTTGCAACCTTCTCCACTTGTAAAAACATGGTAGTCTCAATTGAGTTGACATCAACAGTGTAAACACTAGATTTACCTGCATCATTAATCTCAGGTTACTTCTTCATAGAGTCTGACATATTTCCCACAAGAGTTGTACCCACTCCATTCACTATATCATCTTCAGTGCCTGTGGTGAGAACCCGAATAGGGACTGGAAGCAGATAATTCACCGGGGCAACAGGATCTGTACCCAATTCCTGCATTGTATCACCATCAAATATTGTATTCAGGTCTTGGATAGGAGATAAGACCAATTCACTCACTAGGACAATAGGTTCAACATGCTTCACCCCTACATTGATCTCCCGCGCTGCATGATTAGTCCCTGTAGTGATTGAATTCCCATCATTTCCCCTAATGTAAGTGTCAGGGGAATTGGGGATTTACATAGAGTGAGAAGGCTCTGAGGTATTAGCCGGATCTGTCTTATTTCCCTAACCAATCCTACAATTCTCTATATCATGACCACAGATTTTGCAGAGGTAGCATAATTTGTTTCTGTTGCAATCTGAGGCAACATGTCCAAAAAATGGAAATTCAATCAGAACTTGGGCTTTCATTCATAAATAATTACGAGGGTGAGCCTATCATCCTTCTTATTTAGCACCACATCCTCCACTAGTGTAGAAGAGATATCCACTTCCACATGGATTCTAGCATAATGGCCGAATGTAGGGTTTTCAGTCTGTCTATCTAGCCTAATCGGATTCCAAAACGATGAGGCAATGTCCCAATGAATTTGAGGATTCCCATACATCCAATTCAGATTGCAAATCCATATCCATGTTTGTGAAAATGTGTTCTTAACAAAATTGGGATCAAAATTCCTATCCCATTCATGAATCCGTATGAATACAGGTTTGATGGATACAGGTCCAAAACTCCAAGAACCTCGCTTACACTCATCTGAGGGAAGGATAATGTGATAGAACCCACGAACCATCACCATCATCTTCCAGTCATCAAGGCCCCAGATATCAGCAATCCTAGTAGTAAGCACACTGACTTTCCATGGCTTCACCCCCTTCACTATGACAACTCGAGAAATTATTGAGAACTTACACATTTGTATTCTTTCTTCAATAGGATTCTGATTAGCCGATACATGTGCAATTCTCCCTTTTTGAATAATTCTTCCAGGAGAGGTCGATTCACATTCAAGGAAGGATGCACTGCATGTACCTTTTACAACATCCACAAAGCTCTTTTCAGGTCCACCATTTCGACGATTCTTAGAGGACTTTTTAGCACATCGACTAAAGAGCTCCTTATGGCCAAAGAAATCATCTTCCAGTGCACGATCATTCTGTCGATCTGTGTCATCAGTTGGAAAGCATGAATCATCCAGTTTAGGGTTAATATCCTTCTCCCTTCCATTCTCTATCATAATATAAACGTGTTTGCCGGTTTAGGGGGTATTGAGGAGGCCTTACCCCACCTCTTGTCGCACATCCCCAGCTAGGCCCAAGGTGGTCACCCTTGGGCTTGTGCTAGTTCCCACTGAGTCGAGGGGACGAGAGGTTCGCTAGCGTATAGTGCACGTTGCCTTTGCGAGGACTCAAACCCGGAACCTCGATGACGGGACACCACCGCCTTGAACCAACTCACCCAACCCCCTCGGGCTCAGAATGGAATATATTTTAGTAATATAATATATAAAAATTAATTTTATCATTATATCTAGATTTTAGATATGTGGATAGAAAACGAATTTAATATATCTATGTGGTTGTAATCCACCTAACATAGGAATGCCAGATTTGTTTCTAATTTGATGGATTTTGGAGATATATATAGATTTATCAATTAAAATAAACTAATTTTCATGTATTGAAGATAAATTTTAATGTAATAAATTTTTATTAATATTTTAAGGATATTGAATAATATATTTTAAAAAAGTGAATGGTTAATAACTATAATACTTTTTCACATAACCTCCAATGATTTATATTTTAATCCCTATAAGAGTTTTATTCTCTCAATAATAAGACCTATAAACAGTGGGTATGAATTTAAGAATGTTATTTGGTAGGTACGTTCTGAAAAAATGGTTCTTGATTTGTGATGAAAAGAGAAGAGGTGGCACCCTTTTATAATAGTGGGGATGGGTATTCTAAGTATTTCATATAACATTAAATTAATATTAAACAATTTTTATTTCACAATATCTCAATATTTGTAACATTATAAAATTATATGCTATTTTTGGTGAAATAAATCTCATGAAATAATTCATTTTCAATTTTGGATCATATTTTAACCCCAATATTTATCCTTTTGTTCAACCTTTTGACACTTACAACGATAATAAGGTTTTTTTAAGGGCCATGATAGTTACCATAACTAGATTTAATGCCAAAAAATAGACAATAAATTATATTTCAAACATTATCCTAATTATTTATCTTAATTTAGAACATTATGTATATTATATCAGTAAATAAAATGTTATTTTCATAACATAAAAATAATAACAAATTTACAACTATTCATTTACATTTAGTTTTATAACATCATGTAACAAAATTAATTTCTAATAACATATTTTAATAATTCATTTTCATGATAGTTTTATAGATAAATACATGTGTCACATTAGTTTTTAAAACAATAAAAATTGTAATATTTTTAGAGTCATATATTTTTTATTTAATTTTTATTAATTACTTTTTCAATATTGTGTAAGAATTTAAAATAACTATTTCATCCCCTAAAAATAAACATAAAATTAATTGATGAATATAAATTATTTTAGTCTAAAAATACAATTTGTTTCCATATTTAACTTATTGAAATCCACATGTCAAAATTATTATATATATTAAAAATAATATTATGATATTGTTTAAATTTCATTACAAAAAATATAATAATTTCTATTATCACATCCAATTAGATAAATGACCATATATTCATCCTTTGAATGATTAAAGATGATATATATTTCCTAAAAATATTGTAGAAGTTTTAGGTAAACTTTTAGTCCTTATTTTTATATTATTAACATCAATTAATTGATTTACCCTTTCTAGTTGTTGCAAAAATAATAAGGTTCCAATTCATAGTGAAAAAAATAGAAGGGACCTATTAACTAAATTTACAACTCCTTATTAAAGATGTTGGTTCCTTTTTAAATGTTCTAAATATATAACATGCATAATTTAACATAATATCAATCCAAAAAAATTCTATGAGAAGAAGTTATTTAGAAATATTACATTTTAAAATATAAATTGTTTTTATATTAATTCAAGTATAAAATTAATTACAATACATATTTTAATGTTTCTAAATAATGGTTTAATAATTAAATTTTAATTTTTTTTAATTAAAAACGGTACATTTTAAATAATTTAAATGAAAATATATTTTTCAATAATGTTTCATTTTCACCATTAATCTAAAATTCATCTTTCTCAGAAAAAATTCAATGTTTTTTTGAGGGATCATTTTTATATGATTGTATCAAAAATGTTTTTTATTTTATTCCATAAAATTTATATAAATTTAGGAAATTAGTTATATTATTCTCTAAAAAAATAAATAGAAACACATTATTGATGAAAATATATATTTGAATAATAAAATATCATTACTAAATATAGAGTTATTATTTCCTAAAAATTAATCAATAAATTTATATTTGATTAGAGCCTTTATAAAAATTTCTCAAGTTAGTTAATAAAGTTTATACCATAAATATTTATAGATATTTTGTAATTATTAAATATAAATATAAATATTTATTGATTTTTAAGATCATTTTTGTGTTTCATTCATGTTATTCAACATATTTTATTCTTTTAAAATCACATAATATTATTGGTTAAAAGTATTTAAAAAAAGATATATTGATTAAAATGAATCCAACCCTTTTTTAAATGTGAGTTTTGAGTCTATTTATACCGATTCATATATTATCTTTTAATATTGATTGTCTATGTAAGGCCCCAACCCTAGTTACCCAGAGTCAGTGCATTATTACATAACATTGGAATGATCACAAGAAATATCAAATCTCGAAAGACCTATTGGTTTAGTAGCCTTGGAAAAACTAGATATATTCATAAAGTTTTACATTACATAATGAAGTGAAAAACAACAACAACAACCTATTGTCTCCATAATCCACACTATTATCCCCTTATAATATTCCTGTAGGTCATTCATAATTTACTTCATCACATCCTGGGATAAATAAAACATAGAAAAGGGGTGAGCCCAAATGCCCAGTAAGGATAAAAATATAGCAGAAGCATTCATAAATAAGAATTAACATTTAAGGTAGTGTATAACAAAAACAAAAGTTTTTCAAACTTGAACATCAAAATAGTATGGAAAAATAAAATGAAATAATTCCATTTTCATATTCACATGGATATTCTACTAATCGAATAATCACATGCAATATCAATAACCTCTTTCATAATGATGGAATGCATAATTCAAGACTATCATAACCACATAGACAAGGCCCCGTGCCAAGAATACAAATAAGATTTTTTCAAGGCCTTGTGCCAAGACACTAGTTTGTCTAATGAGACCTACCGATGCATCTAGGATCTATAGTGGGCTCCACCCGTCACATATTAATTCCAATGTATTCCCATATGAAAAGGTTTAAACATAACATAAACATTCGTATTAAAACTAGCATATGAAATGTAAATACTTCATCCATAAACAATGAATGGTATAAAAATAAAACATCCACAATCAAACATATCACAAAAACTTCAATATAATATAGAAGTTTTGTTTCATAATAAATAAACCTCCAATAAGCGTAACATCCATCAAAGGATGTTGACATAGATGAAATCAAAACTCTTTTTAGAGAAACATCTCTTTCTAATTTGAAATCTTTTAAGAGTCATATATTTATAAATTAAAACATTTTCTTTTAAAATATTCTTATAAGCTTGTATGGGAAGCTTTGATGATTTTATAACGGCGGAAAATAGCCGCACCCTCCGTATAAGTTAAAAAAAACATCCTTACCTTAATTTTGTCGAAAAGGTTAAAAATCACTTTGTTTGGAAAATGATAGAATATTACTATATAATCCTCTTATAAAAAGTCAAACAAGGGTATAAATGAATTTAACCCATATTCTAGTAAATATTAAAAATGTTTTGAAATTCATTTTTAAGAAACATGGATGTGGATGATAAAGAGATCCCAGTATATTATTACGTATAAACAACCTCAGATAATGAAGAGATTGAGAAATAAAACCATACCTTGTAATTTTCCTTTGTTGGGGGTAGGTAAACATCCTATATAATGGTGAAATAAATGTTATTAAATTATACACGAATATGATATCATATATGATCTTTTAACATTGATTTGTTAATCATATCTTAGTATTATCGTCGTTTCAGGTGTCAACATACTCATTTTCTTTAATACGTTGTGTTACGTAAGCCATGTTTGTTATTGATAGGATGTATCTTATTCATATACAAAATAATATTAAGTCCTTAAAAATTATTTTTAAATCATCAAATGATAATTATACTTGAATGGATACGATGGAGAATAAATCTCATCGCGTTCGTGGAGACGGTAGTCCGTACGTACGCACGAGCGACAATATCATTATTTTGATATTAAAATAATTTATAATTGGATGGTATAACATATATACAGAATCATTATCATGTTATATTTATTATTTACATGAGTTACACATCATTATTATACCCATCTAAATAATAATTTATTGAATAACAATTACACCACGACGTGGAGACGATAAGCCGTACGTACGCACTTATGGTGACATGTTATTAAAAGGATGGATAGAATAATGAATATGGTTGTACCGTATTTATAATAACATCATAGTATATATAATATACTGGAGTTATTTTTTTAGAATGGTAATAACAAAGAAGTAAGAAGTGGAAGAAGAAATGAATTTGAAAAAGGGTGGTGAAAACATTACCTTTTCTTCGGGTTCTTCCTTTTGATTTGATCAAAGGGTCTCTTAGGTTGGCTTTCGGACTAAATGATGGCCTCTAGGATGAATTTAGGGATGTTTAGAGAGTATTTGGGCAGATTTTGGCCGATTAAAAAGGCTTTGAATGTGTGAGTTAATGAGAAGGGTCAGCGCCCTTTTATAAGAGGGGTGAGGGGAACCTTTGGAAAAGATAGAAATATTATTTTATAATAAATTCATATTCGGTTTCTAATGGATAAAAAGTGTATTATTTAAAGATTAAGGTGGGGATAGGTCGAAAAACACTCATCCAATAGAATTTTGACATGTTTGGGATACTATATTAACCTTATCATTAAGTAATAACTCTTATTTAATTAGTTTCACTTTTACAATGTCTCTTTGTATTTTTATATTATATGGTTTATAAACTAACTATATACATACAAGAGACACCCATGTGGTCCATTAATGATAAAAATATCATTATATAAGTCTCTTGGCCGAACCTTAGATTTTTAGTAATTTAAAATCAATTAATAATATAATATTTGTTTTCAAAATTCTTTTATGTCAATTTTGACACTATTCAATAATTGATTTTTGTGAACCTTATAACAGAATTATTAATTCGCAAAAAGTTTCTTAAGTCACTCCTAACATATAATATTTACCTAGAAAATTATTTTAATTTATTAAAAGTCTCAAATTATATTTTTTTGGGTATTTAAAATACCAATTATTTTACATTTTTACTATTATGGTAATTCCTGCATCATCATTGTGTCATAAATAAATTAAATTATTTAATATCTAAAAATTATAAATAAAATATAATTATGTAGGAAATATTTTTATATTCTGAATGAATATTTACAATAGAATTTATCTTATTTATAACCCAATATTAAAAATGTTTTAGTAAATAAACATTGATTTTAACTCTTTTAACTCTTGTTAGAATTAAATAATAATAAATGTCCTAATCTAATTCAAGTGGACCTAAATGATAATATTTTATTCCAAAGGTTATTTTTGGTCGAGATACACTTTTCCAATAGAATTAGGACATGTGTAAGGGTAATATTAATATCATTTTTACCCTTAATTACCCTATTTACTTTTAACCATGGTAAATAAAAGTAAAAAGTTACTATTCATGAAAAATTATTTTCATCTCATTGAACCACATTTTACTCCTTGATATTAACCATGTCTATGAGATTTTCTAAATTCCAATAACCGAAGTGGTAAAATTACGTTTTATGAAAAATTCAGTTTTTTAACTACCACTTAGTAGTTTCACTATTTATCAAAATTTGATGTTTTTCAGAACAATGCCAAAATTTCACCCTAAGATATAGTTGGTATTCCGAATTCAAAAATGATGTATATTTTACAAAATTCCATACATAAAAGTTGCATTAATTAAATTTATAATTAATTCCCGTTGTCACAACAAAGTGCGTGTTTTTAAGAAACAATATATATCAAAATATTGACAATTGTTTATGTCCAATTTCAAAGTGAAATTAATTGTAATGAACACCATTGGATAAAATGGTAAAAATATATTTTAATTATAATTTAAAACCACTAAATAATATAATTTATCACTATAAATTATTTTGATTAAAAAAGATGTTTATGAGTATTTTTCACTATTTATAAAAAATGGAAGTTCTTAGAAAAAATACCAAAAATTCAACTTAGGATAATTTCGATATTCTGAATCCAAAAATGAAGGCAATTTTGAAATATAAAATATATATAATTTCAAAAAGTTGGTATTACTATTCATAACGGCTAGTTTGATTAGTTTTGGTGTGTTAGAACTCAATGTTGCGTACAACACACGCTATCGCATTATTCCAAGAGAAGCGTACCGTAGAAGTTTGGGGTGTTACATTCTCCCCTCCTTCAATTAATTTCGTCCTCGAAATTTCTAGAATACTACCGCATGAAAAGAATCTGGAGGTTCTTCATCATAAGTTCCTCGGGTTCCCACGTTGCCACTTCCATCTTATGGTTTCTCCACAAGACTTTTACCAGACGAGTAGTCAGGTTTCTTAGTACTTGTTCGCTCGTAACAAGAATCCTGACATGCTCTTTGCAATAAGACAGATCAGGTTCCAGTTCTAATTCCTCATAGATGAGTACATGCGTTGGGTCTGGCATGTATTTACTCAACAGAGATATGTGGAACACATCATGAACTTTGGAGAGACTTGGCGGCATTGCAAATCGGTAAGCTACATCCCCAATTCATTCTAAAATTTCGAAAGGTCCGATGTACCTGGGACTCAATTTACCTTTCTTACCAAAACTTATGACTCCCTTCCATAGAGATACCTTCAAGAAAACATGATCACTGACTTGAAATTCCAAATCCTTCCTTCGATTATCGGCATAGCTCTTCTTCCTAATTTGAGCTGCTTTGATGTGATTTTGGATTACCTTCACCTTTTCCATCGTTTCCTCCACCAATTCTGGGCCTACAAGTTTTCTTTCACCAACGTCATCCCAACAGGTTTGTGTACAACATATCTTTCCATATAACTCTTCATATGGTGCCATCTGAATACTCAAATGGAAGCTATTGTTATTGGAAAATTCTACCAGAGGTAAATATTGATCCCATATAACCTGAAAGTCATGTGACCAGGATCTCAACATGTCTTCTAAGGTTTGAATAGTTCATTCTGATTGTCCATCTGTTTGAGGGTGGTAGGCAGTGCTCAAATGTAGTTCATTATCCAAGGCTTTCTGAAGAATTTTCCAGAATCTTGATGTAAAATGGGGATCACGATCAGAGACAATCGATAGGGGTACTCCATGAAGTCTCACAACTTAATTAATATATAGTCTAGATAGTCGTTAAAGTGGTAAATCATCCCTTATAGCAAGAAAATGTGCGGACTTGTTAATACGATCAACAATGACCCATATTTCATCGTTCCTTCTAGGAGTCTTTGGTAGCCCCATGACAAAGTCCATCGTAATATTGTCCCATTTCCACTCCGGTATGGGAAGAGGTCACATGACTCCTCCAGGATGTTGCCTTCCAGCTTTGACTTGTTGACAAACCATACATCTTGACACAAAATCAGAAATATCCCTCTTCATGTTGTCCCACCGATAATGTTCCTTCATATCTCTATACATTTTGGTGCCCTCAGGGTGTATAGATAAATTGGAATTATGAGCATCATCTAACAATTCCCTTTTTAGATCAGGTATATCAGGAACACAAAGCCTCTTCCCGAATTTCAAAATTCCTTCTTCATACACAAAGTCTCTCAATCTCCCATCATTCACAGCTTTAATCCTCTTTTGAAATTCATCTTCATCAGTCTGAGAACTCTTAATCCTTTCTAGTAAACATGGTTCGGCAACCATTTGAAAAAGCATTGATGTTTCACCATCCCTGGTTATTCCCATGTCCATCTTCACTAGATCCATGATAATTGGATCCCTTTCTATTCTCATATTGTTCAAAACATCATGATCATTTCTTCTCAAAGCATCTGCCACCTTGTTTGCTTTCACCGAGTGGTAGTGTATCGTACAATCATAATCTTTGAGTATCCATCTCTTTTGCCTCATGTTGAGTTCTTTTTGTGAGAAAATATACTTCAAACTCTTATGATCAGTATAAATCTCACATTTTTTACCATAAAGGTAGTGCCTCCATATCTTCAAAGAAAAGATCACAGCTGCTAACTCAAGATCATGAGTAGGATAGTTTTTCTCATGAATTTTCTACTATCGTGACACATGGGCAATAACCCTATCATTCTGCATAAGGACACAACCAAGTCCTTTCTTCGATGCATCACTATAAATAATGAACCCATCATTCCACGATGGTAGAGTCAATATAGGAGCATTGACTAATCTTGTCTTCAGTTCTTCGAAACATTTTCACACTCTTTTGTCAAAACAAATTTAACGCCTTTACGTGTGAGCTTCGTTAATGGGTTTTCCAATCGGGCAATATTTTGGACGAAACGTCGATAATAACCTTCCAAACCAATAAAACTGCGTACCACAGTTATACTCGTAGGTGCTGGCCATTCTTGGATTTCCTTGGTCTTAGAAGGATCAACAGAGATTCTATCTTTAGGGACAATATGGACAAGAAAAGAAATCTCATCAAGCCATAATTCACACATGCTAAACTTCCCATATAATTCTTGTCTTCTCAGAGTCATCAGGATAATGAGCAAGTGAATTTCATGATACTCATAGATGTTAGAGTATACCAAGATATCATCAATAAATACCACCACAAATTCATCGAGATATTCCATGAAAACTCTATTCATCAGATCCATGAATACAGAGGGTGCATTAGTCAATCCAAAAGGCATTATAGTAAACTCGTAATTCCCGTACCTGGTTCGAAATGCTGTCTTCAGAATTTCTTCCTTCATTACACACAACTAATGGTATACATATTGAAGGTCAATCTTTGAAAAGTAATGATCTCCATGCAGTTGGTCAAATAAATCATCAATGCAAGGTAGGGGATACTTGTTATTTATTGTTATTGCATTGATCTCTGTATAGTCGATACATAACCTCATAGATCCATCTTTCTTTTTAACAAAATGAACATGGGCTCCCCATGGAGAAACACTAGGGTGAATAAATCCCTTATTACTCAATTCCTCTATTTGTTTCTTTAGTTAAACTAATTATATAGTGGCCATTCTATAAGTGGTCTTCTATATAGGCCTTGATCGAGGAATTAAATCAATGGAAAACTCAACTTCTCATTCTGGAGGATGTCCAGGTAAATCTTCTAGAAATACATCTACATATTATTTCACAACAGGTACATCCTCTATTTGAACATTCTTTTTCTCACCCATAGTCATTTCATTCTCTTCCACCCCAATAATTGAATTTAGTTGAGCTACTAGGGGTGGATCTAGATAAGAATTATGTGGTGACGATTCTTCTCTAAAGATATGGTGTTCCTTATCATCATCATCAAAAATCGTAACCTCCTTCTTCTTACAATAAATCTTCACATCATAGTCCGAAATCTAATACATACTGAGGATTATATCAATCTCAATCCAGGGTATGACGATGATATCAGCAGATAAAGAACATTTATGTGCTCTAATGGGGACTGATTCACAAATCATTGTTGAAATGATACTTCCCATAGGAGTTTTAACTGACAAATCCCTTGTTAAATCAAATTGGAAATATCTAATTTTCTTAGAAAACTGGGAAAATATAAAACAATGTGATGATCCAGAATCAAATAATGCATTTTCTAAACTTGAGGAAACCATTAAATTACCTGCCACCACATCTTTTGGAGGTTCTACCTCAGCAATAGTGATAGAATAAGCTTGGCCTTGATCCCTTGGCCTTTTCTGAGGTATGTTACCCTGACAATTAGGACATTGATTTGCATAATGTCCCATCTCCCTGCAATTGTAGCATTGAACATTGGTAGCTTCCTTCTTCCCTTTGCATTCACAAGCATGGTGGCCTTTTTCACCACACTTGTAACAGACACCCATTCCCTTCAAGCAAGTACCATGGTGTTTCTTCCCACATTTACCATAGGATGGATATCCAACCTTTCCCTTCATCCCCTTATTTCCATTCCAATATTGATCAGAAGATCTTTTCTTCTCTTTCTTTTCTTTAAAGTCATTAGACTTAGATAATTCCTTTTCGGTCTTGATAGCATATGAGACAACGTCTTCGTACGACGAGAAGGATTGTGAGACTAATTCTTGACGGATAAATGGTTTTAACCCATAAAAGAAATGATCAATATTACTTCTTGGGTTATGTATATAATCTCCATCATACCTTGCTATCCTTGTAATGTTAGCCTCATACTTTGTGACATTCTCATCCTCCTTTTTTCTCAGACACAGAAATTGCCTTTCCATATCTGCTCGATGGTCACGAGGAAATTATTTTTCTAAAAAAAGATCTTTGAACTCCCTCCATTCAATTTTTGATACTTAATCATCTTCCTTCATGTTTTTAATCAATGACCACCATTGATCAGCATCTCCAGTGAGGCGGTAAACTGCCATGATAACTTTTTCCCTTTCACTACTCCCCAAAGCCTGAAATATTTTCCCTAGGGAATTTATCCATTGCTCAGCTACTAAGGAATTTTTATTACCATTTAATGTTGGTGGTTGTTGCCTCATGAATCGATCTATCATTGATCCTCCATGCTGCAGATCAGGGTGCTCCATATGGGTAAGGTTATTATTCATAACCTGAGTGAGTTGTCCCAGTATGGTGATTAGCTGATCGGCACCAGTTGCATCACCAACTCAATAGTAATTATCATGAGAATGAGGGAAATCGATACATGGATTGTGTGCATTGATACAGTTCCATTTCTTCCACTAGGTTCCATTTCTAAACAATGGAATAAACTAGATCAGTTTATGAAACAAAATACATAATTCCATACTTATAAAACACTTAACATAAATTGAACTATTTATGGATATAATCCATAATCATAAAAATGTTTTATTTGAGGAAGTATATACTAATAAACCCTGCATAATGATTTTTAATGAAAATGAGAGTTATCCTAAGCATATCCCCCAGGAGTGTCGTAACCTAGAGTGCAGCAAGGCCTGTTGTAGTGCACCAGTACCTGTTCGAGTCTAGCTCAAAGCGGTGTTTTCGGGTTTTAACCCTAGGTACATCTGTTCCAGAGCCGCCTCTACCTGCTCGTATCCAGACAGTGATGTATTGTAACACCCCGAGCTTCCACGATAGGCTTCTCATTCAATAATGCAATAGCTTGCATTGTACGCAACTTCGAGTTCTAAAACACCGCGACTAATCAAAGTAGCCGTTATGAATAGTAATGACCACTTTTTAAAATTATAGAAATTTTATATTTTAAAATGGACTTCATTTTTGAATTCGTAATATCGAAATTATCCTAGGTTGAATTTTTTGTAACTTTCTGAGAACCTCCAATTTTTTTATGAATAGTGAAAAATACTTAAAAAAACTTTTTTAATCAAAATAATTTATTGTGATAAAATATACTATTTAGTGGGTTTAAAGTATAATTAGAATATATTTTTACCATTTTATCCAATGGTGGTCATTAGAATTAATTTAACATTGAAATTGGACATAAACAATTGCCAATCTTTTGATATAAATTGTTTCTTAAAAACACGCTATTTTTTGTGACAGCGGGAATTAATTATAAAATTAATTAATGCAACTTGTATGTTTGGAATTTTGTAAAATAGACATCATTTTTGAATTCAGAATATCAATTATATCTTAGGGTGAAATTTTGGCATTGTTCTGAAAAACTTCATTTTTTTATGAATAGTGAAACCACTAAGTGGTAGTTAAATAACTGATTTTTCGATTAAATGAAATATTACCACTTATGTGATTTGATTTTAAAAAATCCGACATACATGGTTGTCATTAAGAAGTAAAATGTGGTTCAATGAGATTAAAATAATTTTTTGGTGAATAGTAACTTTTAAGTTCTTAATCGCGATTAGAGGTAATTAGTGTCGTTTAAGGTAAATATAATGATTTAATAATATGAGATGAGCTTGAAACTTGTCCTAATTATATTGGATGAGTCATGGCCGACCAATACAACCCATGGGTCAACTTGGGGACCCCATGGAGCCACTTTGGTTGGGAAATTACATTAATGTATATTTATTTAATGTTAAAATTAAATTGACACAAACATGAGTTATTTTACTAAAACAGTTTTTAAGTGGGGATACACAAGTCCAAATTTTGACTATAAATATTCATTAGAAATCTAAAACAATTTCCTACATCATAGTAATTTTTTTTTATTTTTATACATTAAATAAATTAAAATATTTATGACATCATGATGGTGCAGCGATGACCTCATTATTTAACGATTTAAATAAAATGGAAAGATAATGTAAAATACAAAGCGTACACTTGTCAAAAACCTATTGTATGAGTATATTTCGAACCCTTATCACCTTATCCACGAATTATATAAGTGTGGGACCTTTAGAATCCGAAAAGCATTGTGTAATAATGTAACATTTCAATCTTTCCAAAAGAGCCCCTCCTCTCCACTTATAAAAGGCCCCCACCTCTCCCACCTCATTTACACCATCAAGCCATTTGTCTCGGCCAACCTCTGCCCAAATACTCTTCCAACTTCCACCTCTTACTCCTAGAATCCTCACTTTGGGCATAACTCTTCCCAAGGAAGCCTTTGGATCAAATCAAAAAGAGTTACCCGATTTTGAGGTAATGTCTTCTCTAATGTAGTTTTGTTTTATTTTTCTTCTCCAACCCCCTAAACACTTTTTATTAATTTTTTTTGTAAAAAACCAGTATCCTCAATATATTAGGATGTTTTTATAAGAAGGATTCGAGCTACACTTACACACACCTACATCTAATGGTTAAAGAACATACGGTTTCTGTGGATGGAGAATTTCTGCCTCACGAAACGATGATTGTTCAACACTCATATAACACCTCCAAAGGTGGCCATTAAGATGTCACTATTTTTATATATGATATATAATATGTTTATGTTTTACTTATGCTTCTTTATTTCTCATTTATGGCATACTTTATGATTTCCATTATGGGTAAAACGCGATAATTTCTTTTTAGGAAGTGCGGACTACCGCCCCCTGAAAGTGATTTGAATCGTTAATGCCATATGTGGGATGTATAAAGGATGGAGTAAATGGTATTATAAACTATATTATACTGGAATGATATTATACATTTATATAATTATGGTTTTGTTCCATTAAACATGAAATTTAAATGAAAGTAGCGTTCATGCATACGTACGGCTTACCGTCTCCATGAACGGTGCATTTCATTTCTTACCTCTAAATGTTACGTAATATTATAAATGAATATATATACTAGATATATAAGATATATATGACATCTAAATCATTAATATAATTCTGGATATAATGGATATTCTACCACATAATCAACTTGTAATTATAAGAAGTTTATTGTTGACTCAAGTACCAAAGATCGACAAAACAACCGTTATTAACTTAAATAATTACATAGTGTTCATATCATTGTAATAAGTGATATAAAAAGGAAAATGAAATTGAAAATGGTTCTTAATAAGGTAGATATTAACTCTAGGTTATTATTGTGGAGGTTAAAGAACGTTTGAGTCAAGTCGGACACGAGGTAAGGGAATTTCTTAACCCAACTTCCATTCTTTGGGTTAATCTCCTACTTTCAAATTATGTCATGATATTATTATGTCCTATTTTTTATTTTTACATTCTTTATGTGTACCTATAGTGAATACACATAATAGATCTATTTTATTTTAAAAATGTTCTTTTTAAGGACTTTGTCTCAATCTCCTTTCATTGAGGCATATTTGGTTTTATACATAATTTTCTTTTATACGGTGTATAAACCCCTTTGACTTTTACATTATTCAAAAGGAATGTTTTTTATAACGAAGTGTTTTACTAAATGACAAAAAGGGAATGTTTTTCATTCCGTACATATGCGGCGATAACGACTTCTCCTCCGCCGTGACCATTATTTGAGTTTCGGCTTCCTCTACAAGCCATCACATTTTTTTAATGAAAAATAAATACAATGTTTTAACATTATTTTATTCTGGTATTGAAAATGGTTTTGAAAGCATTTTTATTATATCAATGTGTTGTATTGATATCTTTCGATTGAAATGTGGAAATGTTATGTTTCCTTTATCCATGTTTTATGTGATACGATTATGTTATGGTTTATGATATGTTTAAACCTATTCATATGAGGAATGCATTGGACTTAATAAGTGACGGGTGGAGCCCGCTATAGCTCCTCGATGCATCGGTAGGTCTTATGAGACAACTAGACGTGGAATTGGCCGAGGCCCTTTCCCAATTTTTTTTTATGGTTTTGGCCGAGGCCTTAATCATTTTAGACGTCTTGGCCGAGGCCTTGACAAAATGTTTCAGAATGTCTGGCATTATGCATTCCATCATTATGAAAGTGGTTATTGATATTGCATGTGATTATTCGACCAGTAGAATATCCATGTGAAGAAGTAAATGGCATTATCTCATTTTACCTTTTCCATATTATGTTGATGTTCAAGTTTAAAAGGCTTTTGTTTTAGTTATACATTGCCTTAAATGTTTATGTTTATTTATGAAAGCTTCTGCAATATTGTTATCCTTACTGAGCATCTGAGCTCACCCCTTTCAATGTTTTAATATTTTCCAGGATGTGAAGAAGTATTTTATGAATGACCTTCAGGGATAGTCCGAAGAGGATAGAAGTGTGGACTATGGAGACTATGTTATTAAAGTTTTTCACTTTGTGATGTAATGTAACATTTATGAATGTATCTAGTGTTTCCAAGGCTACTAAACTAATCGGTTTTTCGATACGTGATCTTTTGTGATCATGCCAATGTTTCGAAGTAATGCACCGGCTCTGGGTAGCTGGGGTCGGGGCATTACAGTTGGTATCAGAGGCAGTTTAGTACTAACCTTGGAAGCTAGATTTAGATAAACTCTGATTAGAGCACATAGCCCGGAGATAGACTTTGAGGATTAGTATAGAAAAACTTCCTAGAATTTTGGTATTGTAGAGATGTTGTGAGTTTTCCGAGAAATACATCCCTGTCTGGATACGAGCAGGTAGAGGCGGCTCTGGCACAGATGTACCTAGGGGTAAAACCCGAAAACACCGCTTTGAGATAGACTCGAACGGGAACTGGTGCATGACAACGGGCCTTACTGCACTCTTGGTTACAACACTCCCGGGGGATATGCTTAGGATAATTCTCATTTTCTTTACAAACCACTATGAAGGGTTATGAGTATATACTTCCTCAAAGAAAACATTTTTATGGATTATATCCATAAATAGTTCAATTTATGTTAAGTATCTTACAAGTATGGAATTATGTATTTTGATTCATAAACTAATATAGTTTATGCCATTGTTTAGAAATGGTGCCTAGTGGAAGGAATGGAAACTGTATCAATGAACACACTCCATGTAGGGATTGCCCTCCTACTCAAGATAATTATTGTGGATCTGGAGATACAACTGGTGCTGATCAACTTATTACCATACTGGGACAACTCACTCAAGTTATGAATAATAACCTTACTCGTATGGATCACCCTGATCCGCAACGTGGAGGATCAATGTTAGAACGCTTCATGAGGCAACAACCACCAAACTTCAATGGGAGTACAAATCCTATAGTAGCTGAGCAATGGATAAATTCCTTTGAGAAAATATTCCATGCCTTGGGGGGTAGTGAAAGGGAGAAAGTTGTCATGGTAGTTTACCGCCTCACTGGAGATGCCGATCAGTGGTGGTCACTGATTCAAAACACAAAGGAAGATGATGACGTATCAAATATGGAGTGGAGGGAGTTCAAAGAGATTTTCTTAGAAAAATACTTTCCTCATGACCATAGAGCAGATATGGAAAGGCAATTTCTAAGTCTGAAACAAAAGGATGATGAGAATGTCGCAAAGTATGAGGCCAACTTTACAAGGTTAGCGAGGTATGCTACAGATTATATACGTAACCCAAGAGGTAAGATTTATCATTTCTTTGATGGGTTAAAACCATTTCTCCGTCGAGCTTTAGTATCACAATCGTTCTCAACATACGAAGATATTGTCTCATGTGCTATCAAGACAGAAAAGGAATTCTCTATGTCTTATGACAACAAAGTAAAGCAAGAGAAGAAGAGAACGGTGGAACAAGAGGCAGATAAAGGGAAAAAGGGGAAATAAGGATTTTCCATTATGTGATAATTGGGGAAGAATCACCCTGGTACTTGTCTAAAAGGAATGGGAGTTTGTTATAAATGTAGGGAAATGGGGCATTATGCAAATGAATGCCTTAAGCGTCAGGGAAACTTACCTCAGAAAAGGCCAAGGGATCAAGGACAATCTTATGCTGTAACTACAGTTGAAGCAAAATAATTAATGTATTGGTGCCTTTGGACTCATGGATTATATTCTGGTTATTAGAATAATGTGATATATATATATATATAAGGATTGTACTGCAGTACTTGTTGATTTCAGTAAGGTTTTAATATGATGAAGGTAACCATATTTTTAGCATGTGACAATAAGAGAAACTTTACTTTGTTTGGGGAATCTGATAAATTGATTTTGGAATTAAGATACCTTTTAGAGAAAGTCTGGACAGAGGTATTTTGGATATCTATAAAGGTTGGAGTGGATTAAGTTGATCTTTGGATAGTATTGTTTAAGGTGAAAAAATTTATGAAGATTATTTTTGGAATATTATGATACTATAGTTTCAGGAAAAGGACAACCTGCAGGGTGGGGCATAACCCGTCATGTCGGACAAAGCTGCAGGAATCGAACCCACAATCATAGTGCGACAGGCCTTTATTTCCTACCACTAGCCTACAGGAAGTCCCTGGTTATTACAAAATAATTTTACTAATCTAAATGGTATGTGTTAACATTTGGAACCTTATACAATTAGGATAAATAGAATATTTTTGAGTTCCGTTGCCATTTGGAGTAAAATATGGGTTTGTGGTAAAAATTTATTGACGAATGAAAGTACACATAACAAGTATGTATATTCCCTTACGTTCTTAGAAAATCTCCTAAATAAATTCCTCAACATTATAAAAGGTAATTTAAAACAAAAATGTTTTCGGTTAACTTTTCCAACTAGGGATTCAATGATCGTTTAACCAATCACAAGTTTGTGATTTTCTTGTGGTTAAACTTTCTCCTAATCCTGTTTTCTATAACTCTCCATCAGACCTTGATGGTTTGTTTCTCCTCCATATCCATATTTTCATAGAATCCTAGAATGGGCTATATCGGGTGACCTTTGTACTTATCTTGCTTTCTTTTAATGTTATATATTTATTAACCTTATTTCCGATGTGGGTTTTCCTCAAAGGTATTTTCTCTTTTCAACCTTTTATTTTCAAAGAAAAATTTCAAATTGTGAGGAAAAAATTTCTTGAAGGAGAGGAGAATGTAACACCCCGAGCTTCCACGATACGCTTCTCATTCAATAATGCAATAGCTTGCATTGTACGCAACTTCGAGTTCTAAAACACCGCGACTAATCAAAGTAGCCGTTATGAATAGTAATAACCACTTTTTAAAATTATAGAAATTTTATATTTCAAAATGGACTTCATTTTTGAATTCGTAATATCGAAATTATCCTAAGTTGAATTTTTTGTAACTTTCTGAGAACTTCCAATTTTTTATGAATAGTGAAAAATACTTAAAATAACTTTTTTAATCAAAATAATATATTGTGATAAATTATACTATTTAGTGGTTTTAAAGTATAATTAGAATATATTTTTACCATTTTATCCAATGGTGTTCATTAGAATTAATTTAACATTCAAATTGGACATAAACAATTGCCAATCTTTTGATATAAATTGTTTCTTAAAAACACGCTATTTGATGTGACAACGAGAATTAATTATAAAATTATTTAATGAAACTTATATGTTTGGAATTTTGTAAAATATACATTATTTTTGAATTCGGAATATCAATTATAGCTTAGGGTGAAATTTTGGCATTGTTCTGAAAAACTTCAATTTTTTATGAATAGTGAAACCACTAAGTGGTAGTTAAATAACTAATTTTTCGATTAAATGAAATATTACCACTTTTGTGATTTGATTTTCAAATATCCGACATACATGGTTGAAATTAAAAAGTAAAATGTGGTTCAATGAGATTAAAATAATTTTTTGGCGAATAGTAACTTTTAAGTTCTTAATCGCGATTAGAGGTAATTAGTGTAGTTTAAGGTAAATATAATGTTTTAATAATATGAGATGAGCTTGAAACTTGTCCTACTTCTATTTGATGAGTCATGGCAGACCAATAAAACCCATGGGTCAACTTGGGGACCCCATGGAGCCACTTTGGATGGAAAATGACATTAATGTATATTTATTTAATGTTAAAAATAAATTGACACAAACATGAGTTGTTTCACTAAAACAGTTTTTAAGTGGGGTTACACAAGTCCAAATTTTGACTATAAATATTCATTAGAAATCTAAAAATATTTCCTACATCATAGTATTTTTTTATAATTTTTAGACATTAAATAAATTAAAATATTTATGACATCATGATGATGCAGCGATGACCTCATTATTTAACGATTTAAATAAAATGGAAAGATAATGTAAAATCCAAAGAGTACACTTGTCAAAAACCTATTGTATGAGTATATTTCGAACCCTTATCACCTTATCCACGAATTATATAAGTGTGGGACCTTTAGAATCCTAAAATCTTTGTGTAATAATGTAACATTTCAATCTTTCCAAAAGTGCCCCTCCTCTCCACTTATAAAAGGCCCCCACCTCTCCCACCTCATTTACACCTTCAATACATTTGGCTTGGAAAACCTCTGCCCAAATACTCTCTAAACTTCCCCCTAGTACTCCTAGAAGCCTCACTTTGGGCAGAACGCTTCCCAAGGAATCCTTTGGCTCAAATCAAAAAGAGTTACCCGATTTTGAGGTAATGTCTTCTCTAATGTTGTTTTGTTTTATTTTTCTTCTCCGACCCCCTAAACTCTTTTTATTCATTTATTTTGTAACAAAACCAGTATCCTAAATATACTAGGATGTTTTTATAAGAAGGATTCGAGCTACACTTACACACACCTACATATAATGGTTAAAGAACATACGGTTTCTGTGGATGGTGAATTTCTGCCTCACGAAACGATGATTGTTCAACACTCATATAACACCTCCAAAGGTGGCCATTAATATGTCACTATTTTTATATATGATATATAATATGTTTATGTTTTACTTATGCTTCTGTATTTCTCATTTATGGCATACTTTATGATTTCCATTATGGGTAAAACGCGATAATTTCATTTTAGGAAGTGCGGACTACCGCCCCCTCAAAGTGATTTGAATCGTTAATGCCATATGTGGGATGTATAAAGGATGGAGTAAATGGTATTATACACTATATTATACTGGAATTATATTATACATTTATATCATTATGATTTTGTTCCATTAAACATGAAATTGAAATGAAAGTAGCGTTCATGCGTACGTACGGCTTACCGTCTCCATGAACGGTGCATTTCATTTCTTACCTCTAAATGTTACTTAATATTATAAATGAATGTATATACTGGATATATAAGATATATATGACATATAAATCATGAATATAATTCTGGAGATAATGGATATTCTACCACATAAACAACTTGTAATTATAAGAAGTTTATTGTTGACTCAAGTACCAAAGATCGACAAAACAACCGTTATTAACTTAAATAATTACATAATGTTCATATCATTGTAATAAGTGATATAAAAAGGACAATGAAATTGAAAATTGTTCTTAGTAAGGTAGATATTAACTCTAGTTTATTATTCAGGAGGTTAAATAACGGTTGATTCAAGTCGGACACGAGGTAAGGGACTTTCTTAACCCAACTTCCATTATTTGGGTCAATCTCCTACTTTCAAATTATGTAATGAAATTATTATGTCCTATTTTGTATTTTTACATTCTTTATGTGTACCTATAGTTAATACACATAATAGATCTATTTTATTTTAAAAATGATCTTTTTAAGGACTTCGTCTCAATCTCCTTTCATTGAGGCATATTTGGTTTTATACACAATTTTCTTTTATACGGTGTATAAACCCCTTTGACATTTACGTTATTCAAAAGGAATCTTTTTTATAACGAAGTATTTTACTAAACGAAAAAATGGGAATGTTTTTCGTTCTGTACATATGCGGCGACAACGACTTCTCCACCGCCGTGACCATTATTTGAGTTTCGGCTTCCTCTACAAGACATCACGTTTTTCTTAATGAAAAATAAATACAAAGTTTTAACTTTCTTTTATTCTGGTATTGAAAATGGTTTTGAAAGCATTTTTATTATATCAATGTGCTGTATTGATATCTTGTGATTGAAATGTGGAAATTTTATGTTTCCTTTATCCGTGTTTTATGTGATACGATTATGTTATGGTTTATGATATGTTTAAACCTATTCATATGAAGAATGCATTGGACTTAATAAGTGACGGGTGGAGCCCGCTATAGCTCCTCGATGCATCGGTAGGTCTCATGAGACAACTAGACGTGGAATTGGCCGAGGCGCCTTCCCAATTTTATTTATGGTTTTGGCCGAGGCCTTAATCATTTTAGACGTCTTGGCTGAGGCCTTGACAAAATGTTTCAGAATGTCTGGCATTATGCATTCCATCATTATGAAAGTGGTTATTGATATTGCATGTGATTATTTGCCCAGTAGAATATCCATGTGAAGAAGTAAATGTCATTATCTCATTTTACCTTTTCCATATTATGTTGATGTTCAAGTATAAAAGGCTTTTGTTTTAGTTATACATTTCCTTAAATGTTTATGTTTATTTATGAAAGCTTCTGCAATATTGTTATCCTTACTGAGCATCTGAGCTCACCCCATTCAATGTTTTAATATTTTCCAGGATGTGAAGAAGTATTTTATGAATGAACTACAGGGATAGTCCGAAGAGGATAGAAGTGTGGACTATGGAGACTATGTTATTATAGTTTTTCACTTTGTGATGTAATGTAACATTTATGAATGTATCTAGTGTTTCCAAGGCTACTAAACTAATCTGTCTTTCGAGACTTGATCTTTTGTGATCATGCCAATGTTACGAAGTAATGCACCGGCTCTGGGTAGCTGGGGTCGGGGCGTTACATGTATTGCTCAGAAAACTCACAAAATCTATACAATACGAAAATTCTAGGAAGTTCTTCTATATTAATCCTCAAATTCCATCTTAGGTCTATGTTCTCTAATCAGAGTTTATCTAAATCTAGCTTCTAAGGTATGTACTAAACTTCCTCTGATACCAACTGTAATGCCCTGACCCCAGTTACCCCGAGTCGGTGTATTATTTCATAACATTGGCATGATGACAAGAAAGATCAAATATCGAATGACCGATTGGTTTAGTAGCCTTGGAAACACTAGATATATTCATAAAGTTTTACATTACATAATGAAGTGAAAAACTACTACAACAACATATTGTCTCTATAACCCACACTATTAACCCCTCATAATATCCCTACAGGTCATTCATAATTTACTACATCACATCCTGGGAAAAATAAAACATAGAAAAGGGGTGAGCTCAAATGCCCAGTAAGGATAACAATATAGCAGAAACTTTCATAAATCAGAATAAACATTTAAGGCAGTGTATAACTAAAAAAAATCCTTTTAAACATTAACTTCAATATAGTATGGCAAAATAAAATTAAATAATTCCATTTACATATTCACATGGATATTCTACTAATCGAATAATCACATGCAATATCAAATACAGCTTTAATAACGATGGAATGCATAATGCCAGACTATCATAACCACATAGCCAAGGCCTCATGCCAAGACTACAAATAAGATTTTGCCAAGTCCTTATGCCAAGAAACTAGTTTGTCTCATTAGACCTACCGATGCATCGAGGAGCTAGATCAGGCTCCACCCATCACATATTAAGTCCAATGCATTCCCATATGAAAAGGTTTAAACATAACATAAACATTCTTATTAAAACTAGCATACGAAATGTAAATACTTCGTCCATAAACAATGAATCGTATAAAAATAACACATCCACAGTGAAACATATCAGGAAACCTTCAATATAATATAGAAGTTTTGTTTCATAATAAATCAACTTCAAATAATCGTAAAATCCATCAAAGGATGTTGACATAGATGAAATCAAAACTCTTTTTAGAGAAATATCTATTTCTATTTTGAAATCATTTAAGAGTCATATATTTATAAAATAAAACATTTTATTTGAAAATATTATTATAATCTTGTAAGGGAATCTTCAACGATGATATTAATGGCGGAAAATAGTCGCACCCGCCGTATAAGATAAAAAAACATTCTTACCTTAATTTTGTCGAAAAGGTTAAAAATCACCTTGTTTGGAAAACGACGGAAGATTCCTTTATAAACCTCTTATAAAAAGTAAAAAAATGATATAAATGACTTTAACCCATATTCTAGTAAATAGTAAAAATGTTTTGAAATTCGTTTTTAAGAAACATGGATGTGGATGATAAAGAGATCCCAGTAGATTATTACGTATAATCAACCTCGGATAATGAAGAGATTGCGAAATAAACCCTTAACCTGTACTTTTCCTTGGTTGGGGGTAGGTTAACATCCTGTATAATGGGTAAATAATTTTTATTAAATTATACAAGAATATGATATCATATATGATCTTTTAACATTTATTTGTTAATAATATCTTAGTATTATCGTCGTTTCGGGTGTTAACTTACTCGTTTTCTTTGATACGTTTTGTTACGTAAGTCATGTTTGTTGTTGATAGGATGTATCTTGTTCATATCCAGAATTATATCAAGTCCATAAACATTATTTTTAAATCATCAAATGATAATTATACTTGAATGGATATGATGGAGAATGAAACTCATCGCGTTCATGGAGAGGGTAGTCCGTACGTACGCACGAGCGACAATATCATTCTTTTGATATTAAAATAATATATAATTGGATGGTATAAAATATATACATAATCATTATCATGTTATGTTTATTACTTACATGAGTTACACATAATTATTATACCCATCCAAATAATAATTTTTTGACTAACAATTACACCACGATGTGGAGACGGTAAGCCGTACGTATGCACGTATGGTGACATGTTATTCAAAGGATGGATAGAATACTGAATATGGTTGTACCATATTTATAATAACATAATAGTATATATAAGATACTGGAGTTATTATTTTATAATGGTAATAACAAAGAAGGAATAAGTTGAAGAAGAAATGAATTTGAAAAAGGGTGGTGAAACCATTACCTCTTCTTCGGGTTCTTCCTTATGATTGGATCAAAAGGGCTCTTATGTTGGCTTTTTGACTAAAGTAAGGACACTAGGATGAAGTGAGGGATTTTGAGAGAGTATTTGGGCAGATTTTGGCCGAGCCAAAAGGAGTTGAAGGTGTGAGTTAATGAGAAGGGAGAGTGCCCTTTTATAAGAGGGGTGAGGGGAACCTTTGGAAAAGCTAGAAATATTATTTTATAACAAATACATATTCGGTTTATAATGGCTCCAAAGAGGATTATTTAAATTTTAAGGTGGGTATAGTTAGAAAACCACTCAACCAATTGAATTTAGGCAGGTTTGGGTAACTATATGAACCTTATCATTATGTATTAACTCTTAGTTAATTTGTTTCACTTTTACAATGTCTCTTTGTATTTTTATATTATATGGTTAATAAACATACTATATACATCCAAGATACCCCCAAGTGGTCCATTAATGATAAAACTATTATGATATAAGTCTCTTGGATGAACCTTAGATTTTCAGGAATTCAATATCAATTAATAATATAATATTTATTTTACAAATTCTTTTATGTCAAATTTGACACTATTCAATAATAGATTTTTGTGAACCTCATAATAAAGAATGATTACTTAGAAACAAGTTACTTAAGTCACTCCTAACATATCATAATAACCTATAAAATTAGTTTAATTCATTAAAAGTATCAAAATTTATTTATTTGGGTATTTATAATATCAATTATTTTAATTTTTCACTGTTATGGTAATTCATGCATCATCATTGTGTCATAAATAAATTAAATTATTTAATATCTAAAAATTATAAATAAACTATAATTATTTAGGAAATCTTTTTAGATTTATAATTAATATTTAAAATATAATTTATCTTATTTATAACCCTATATTAAAAATGTTTTAGTAAATAAACATTGATTTTAACTCTTTTAACTCTTTTTTGAAATAAATAATAATAAATGTCCTAATCTAATCCAAGTGGACCTAAATGATAATATTTTATTACTAAGGTTGTTTTTGGTCGAGACACACTTGTGCAAATAGAGTTAGGACATGTGTTAGGGTAATATTAATATCATTTTTACCCTTATTTACCCTATTTACTTTTAACTGTGGTAAATAAAAGTAAAAAGTTACTATTCACGAAAAATTATTTTCCTCTCATTGAATCAAATTTTACTCCTTCATATTAACCATGTCTCTTGGATTTTCTAAATTTCAATCACCAAAGCGGTAAAATTAAGTTTTATGAAAAAATCAGTTTTTTAACTACCACTTAGTAGTTTCACTATTCATCAAAAATTGAAGTTTTTCAGAACAATGCCAAAATTTCACAATAAGCTATAATTGATATTCCGAATTCAAAAATAATGTCTATTTTACAAAATTCCACACATAAAAGTTGCATTAATTAATTTTATAATTAATTCCCGCTGTCACAAAAATAGCGTGTTTTTATGAAACAATATATATCAAAAGATTGACAATTGTTTATATCCAATTTCAAAGTGAAATTAATTCTAATTAACTCCATTGGATAAAATGGTAAAAATATATTCTAATTATACTTTAAAACCACTAAATAATATAATTTATCACTATAAATTATTTTGATTAAAAAAGTTTTTTTTAAATATTTTTCATTATTCATAAAAATTGGATGTTCTCAGAAAAATACCAAAAATTCATCTTAGGATAATTTCGATATTCTGAATCCAAAAAGGAAGTCCATTTTGAAATATAAAATATATGTAATTTCAAAAAGTAGGTATTACTATTCATAATGACTAGTTTGATTGGTTGTGGTGTGTTAGAACTCGATGTTGCGTACAACACACGCTATCGCATTATTCCAAGAGAAGCGTACTGTAGAATCTTGGGGTGTTACAGTCTAGGTCCAACATTACAAGGTTATGTTGTATATATTTATTAATATTTTAATTAAATCTAATTATTTACTTTCTATAACTTATAAAATGAAACATCTTCTACTATAATATTCAAAATGTTACTCTATTTATCATATTCAATGACCACATATAATCCCATTCAACACTCCTTCCCCATGTCTTATAGAATCTATTATTTCTAAAATACCATTTTAAGGGCATAAATTGTATTTTGATTGAGGGTTTTCAAGGAAATATTTCTCTCATAACTGATTAATTGCAAAAGAATTTTTTTTGTACAGACACAATATCATTGGTATTAATTATAAAATAATGAGTTCAGTCTATCCAATATACATGATTTTGTTTCATATTAAGTTGTATCTCTTATTAAGAATCTTTCTATCATTTTGGAATTGAAAACATTGCTCATGCGTATTTTTTGACTACCACCTAAATGAAGTGACGAAATTTATTCATCATCACTGCATATTTTTTTTAATTATTTATTTTATGAATAAATATGATATTTATGATATAATTATAGTTCTATCAAGTGTAATTATTATTCAATTTTCTTTACTTTTGTTCATAAAAATTTAAAACATCACACATGCGTATGTATAGACTATCATCTCCATGTTGTGAATTCTTTTATTCTACATAACCTCATTATAGGGATATATATAATATTTTATATAATTATTACATATTTCAATAAAGAAATTGTGAAAATGTTGGAAATGATATAACCATCATCAAATTGCACAGATTGTGACTACTAAACCAAAACATGTGTTGAAAATGAACCGGTTATCACACAGAACAATGAATTTATTTAATAAATATTAACAAATATGGTATTTTATCGTATAAGTAAATAATATAGTTTTTATATATATTATAGAATAATTTAATTTATTTATAATAAATATTTATTTATTTAATAGGAATTTCAGATATGTATACATAAATAGTAGAATTGAGGTAAGGGATTTGCATTTCAATATCAATTTAACCAGATTTTTTATTCTTAAATTTCAATTGAGGTAAATTATTTGATCATTTTATATTATACCTTGTCAATTTTGGTCTATAATTGAAATTTTTTGGATTGTAATGTTTTAGAAACATATTTCAATCATTGGTACTAAAATTGGTTAGATAATGTTTTTATGAAATGGTAAAATTATTTTTCTATTTTTACATGTAAAATCTCATCTAAATCTCTATTAGATAAAATATGATAATATTTTTTGTTTCTATGATCCATTTTTAGTTATTTTATTCATGGATTTTAAATTCATTATACTTTTCTCAAAATTATATTCTGTATAGTTTCTCTAAAAAGATAATTTTTACCATTCATGTGAACATGATATTTTATCATGATTTGATGAATTTATATTTATCATTATTATTAAATTATATAAATATTCCATTATATGATTCCACAGTTCTATTACAATATAAAAATCAATAATAATTTTCTTATTTTTATTTTTTTAATAAGTAATTTGAAAATGAAAATTATATATTCCTCACAAAAGATTCACAATATATTTTAATGGTATTTATCATCTCTGAAAACATCCATTAATGGTATTTATGCTTTATTCTATACATAACCCAATGATAGAAGAATTATTGTTTTGTATATATTTTTTAGGATAATTATAATGAGATTTTTACGAAGACTGCTTATTTTACATGGGCTATGATATGATGATATAGTGAATGTTTTATAACATTATGGAATAGATATAAATAGATTATGATTTCTTGAAGGTTGGATCCATTATATCCATCCAATGAATTAGGATCTTTTATATTTATAACTCATGAGAAGATAATGATCAAAATGGAAATGGTTGTAATAAAAAAATTTACATTCGGATATGTGAGTATGATTTCATCATGAAATTATGACATGAATTAATGCAAGAATGACTGTGAATATTTATGTTAACGTTTCAAGGATTGTGTATGAATAATTTTATAAATCCTATAAATATAATATCTAAATGTGATTGTGAATTAAAATTTATTAAATATCATGAATTATTATTCTTCGATACTACTTGACTATGTTATAACACTGGAATGATGATAACTACTTTGAAAGCCTTATTAATAATATATTTGGATGTGACATGATATTGACATATATAAACTATGGTTTTTGGGTATGAGTATTTTATAATGACCACATGAACATTCATTTTTTATCATACCATTCTAAAAATCATACTCTCTTCTAATTTATATATCCTATGTTTATCCTTTGTAAACTATTAAGATAACAAGTTATTATGTTTCATTTTTAGTATTATATGAAAAATAAATATACATATTATATAAATAATATGTGTTCATGTTTTTAACAACAATGTGTTGGATGATGTAGATATTTTATGTCCATATTGTTATTGTATCAATGTTTCCAAATACACTAATCAAGTATGGTTTATGAGTGGATCATAATGATATGTAATGAATATCCATATGATATGAAATGTTTGGGTCACTTCAATTACCTATCACAAATATAGAGGACTATATGACCTATAATTATTATGGGTCACCTACCCAATATTATCCATAGGATGCAGATTTTCTTCCCCACTCCCGAAATGTTGATTTCCAATGCTAATTATAGATTGTAAGATTATATTATTCCCATACTCTCCAATAATTGAGTTTTTTCACTTCTTAAGAATAGTGATAAGCTACTTTTTCCTTTGTTTGGATTATGTGATTGACTATTATCCCTTCAAATGTATTCTTTTCTCCTTCATCCAAAATAATCCCACCATTGAACCCCATATGGAAATATTCCCATATGGGACTACATGATGGCCCCAAAAAATTCAAATAGGAGGTAAACAACATGAATAATGATGTACACAAATTACGGATGATAATTATTTTTCTATCCATGTTATATGTAAATACCAACATTTAAATGACATATAATATATTTTATTTAGACCGGAATTCAAATTCGTTCATTCCAAGTGATATTGAAATTTTATAGTTTTAGATAACTAGGTGATAATTCATACATAAAGAAAAAATATATATTGTTGAAAATTCATACTAGTATACTTTTTTTACCACTATATAAATATTTTCAAAAAATTGTAACTTGTTTTATTTTCGTGACTAATCTTCATGAACATCATCTTTCCTTATTACATTTTCATTCTAATCATTAAAAGCTATAAAAATTATTTAAGAAATGTTGAATTGGTCAAAACAACTCATTAAGGGACATAATAAAGGAGAGAAACCCATTACACTATATAATACCATGATGTCGTAAAAATAATTCATTGTATAAAAAAATTATGTTTAAATATAATATTTTACATACCCATAAAATCAATGTTCCAAAAAAATTTATTTCATAGAACAGTACATAATAAAAGATAATGTAAAAATCATAAACATGAGGGTTTTATAAAAAACATGATATCATATTAAATCTCTTCCTAAAAATAATTACCTTTCATCCTAAAAGGGAATAATCAATTATATATTAAAAATTATTTTTATCTATTATTTTCTAATCATGTGATTTCCCTAAAAATTAATAATAATTCAAAAAATAATTCATTAGTTTTCCTTTGGATATGATATTCATAAAACCATTATAGAACCCTTAAGATTGGATTAACTATAAAATCGAAAATAAATTTATTTCTCCATGTATCATAATCATTACCTAATTAATTGTATCGAAATTATGGGGACCAACAATCATATATTCTATATTGCGATAATCCGTTCATCTTGAGATATAATGGGGATCGACATATTATAAAAGTTGTTACATGATCACATATTATCATAAACGATTTTTAAGGAACATATCATTGTTAATAAAAATTTATTATTCCACATTTTAATCATAATAAAAATGGAAAACTATTTTCAACCCATATAAAAAATACATTTAGATATAGATATATCGATTCATTTTAAATATATAATAAAATAAAAAATACCCAAAATAAATTTAAAAATGGGTTTTCATGGACGAAAACATTTATTCATATAATGGAATCAAAAAATCAAATAATGGGTATGGTGGCCTGAAATTTCATTTCAACCATATAGATTAAAATAGAATATTCATTTTGACATTTGTAATGAATAAAATAACATTCCACATAGATATTCCCTTTAAAAATCCTTGAATTAAATTCAAGAAAAAAATTATTTTATAATTAATTTAATTCCATATAATTACATTATCATGATACTTCTAAAAATATACTCATCAATGAAAAAGAGTTGTACGTGAAACTATAAAAGAGGGATTTTAAAATAATTTTCCATACCTCATGTATGAATCATCACTTATATTTCTTATCATCATAAATATTAAAAAACATATTAACTATTTAATTTCTGTGAAACTTTTTTCTTGTACATTATTCCTTTTACCTTGTCATAATCAATTATATAGTAAATTATGTACATATATTCTATTTTGATCATATTTATATCTAATGTTCAAAATGAATTCAATAGGTGGACTATAGTAAAAATGTTATTTTTAAATAATGTCCTAAATAATTATAATGATACAATTTTCTTTACTATATAGAAATTATTATTTTAAAACCAATCTATTATTACATTAATGATTGGAAACATATGACAATCACTATGGAATGAAGGTTGGAACATTTTTATCTTTATTGAATGATAATTTTATAATGATTGTCATATTATTTAATTAAATAAACTTATATATGTAATGGACCAAATCATTGTAGTTGATTATTTTATGGGAAATATGGCATCTTAGGTTTCTTGGGAAGTCAAGGTGGCTCAATTGAACACTTTTCAAAATTTCCCGTTTTTTAAATGTTTCACTCCCTGGTGGAAGATCGCTTAATGTGTCTCATCGAAGAGGTAGCTCAGCTTAGTGGTAGACACCCTTTAGGTGTCTCACCCTGATTTTGGATTGTTGTAGGTTACTCACTAGAAGTGGCTCGATGGAGGGAACGCATCCAATGGTTCCACATCTAGTGGTGTATCTCTTGTTGTGTCTCACCTGGAAGTTACTCACTGATAGTGGTAGGATGTTCATCAAATCGGTTCCACATCAAGTGGTGCCATAACTAAAGGTTCTTGTACATTGGTGCCTCATTCAGTGGTTCCTCGTCTAGCGGTGCCTCATCCTAGCAGTGCCTTATCTAGCTATGCCTCATTCAACCATTTCTCGTTTGATTGTGACTCATGAATAATGTTTTTATTTATTCTCTTTTTCCCATTTTGACGAATTTCCTTGATTTAAAAAATGTTTCATGGATTAATTGAAAGGCATTGAGACCGATTCATATCCCAAAAATCATATCTTAAATTATTTATGTATGAGGAGTGTATTAACTTGTCAAACTATGTGATCATGGCCAGATCCATCATTAATAGTAAATTAAAAATTGTATCTAATCCATGAATTAGATTAGATCTTCCTAAATATGATATATGTATCACCTTTTTCATTCATTATTTATTTCTGTTGCTATCATACTCTATAAATCTCTCATCCCACAGGAGCTGAGTAAACTACTACAGTAGTTGGTTACTGATTTACATGGATAATATCTTACATATGTGCCCCTATTTTGGTCCATCCTAGGAGTGTCGATCATCCTTCTTACATGTAGGCTTCACCATCATCTTTCTAAAATTTCCATCATTAAGGATGTGTATTTAGATATATTCCCCTCTGAATATAGTTGATTCAAGAATAATAAAGACACCTTAATTGGTTTAAAAATCAATATACATGGGATGGGTAATGTGACACACAATATTGTTATATGTTTGTCATTATTGATACATTTATTTTTATGGAAGAACTATGAAGTGAAAACCATGATTATTGGGGGGGTCCTTGTTTGGACATAGAATAGTTTATTTCATGCAAGTTATTTTCTTCTAATGGAAGAATATATTTAAAAGTTATTTGTTAATGTATATTTGGCTAAAAATGGTTCCATATGATCTGAATGCTTCTATTGTAACCCTAAAATTAATTTTTTTTATTGTATAAGGGATATCTTATTTGAAGTAAAAAGTTTTTTTCATTGGAACATGATATAGTGTGATGTGTAGGGTTACTGAGGTTTGTGTGTTCGGGGGATTTGGATAACATGTGGTCGTACAGTGGGGTTGTGATGGTTATGGTATAGTTATTTAGTAGGGCTACCGAAATTGTTTGTGTTATAATGTGTTATTGGATGTGTTTGTGATTAATTGGTTGGTTTTATTAATATTTTGTTTTAGGCATGATATGTTTTTAGAAGAATGGTAGTGATCGGTATGGGAAATTCTCTTATACTTTCTCCATAAATAATATTTTAAAATCCTCAACCATATCACATGTTTGTGGAATAATGACTAATTAGTGTGATGTTTTTTACATTAAAATGACCATTACAATGTTGCTTTATATGTGTAGTGCCTGATAGATTCTCAGTAGTGATGGAATAAATAAATAATTTTTATATATATTTTGGAGTGACTTTAGTAGGTTTTGTTAAGTGAAAATCATGGAAATTTGAAATGAGGTTGTGTCTTGATGTGGGGTGTTTTACATTTATAGGTATTAGAAAAGAGTATAAGCCATGAAATTATTAATTATTTTGTTTTTCAACACCTTTTTGGGATAGAGTGTTTGGTATTACTTATATACACTTTTATGTTCTTATTATTTCTATATGCACCCCATCCTAGTTGAGCAGTATGTATCCAACACCCCCATTTTCACGGTGGAGGTTTTTTTTCAAACATCATAGTGGGAGGATGGATTTATCGTCACCTACTATTCCTTGATACCTCTATAATGATATTATGGACCAAGAATCTCCAGGAAGGATGATATGAGATGTGGTATCCTAGGTACCTTTGGGATGAGTTGTGACATGGTGTCCTATTTTTCTTCACAATGAGTTTCCATGTTCATTCCCACCTATCCACTAATTGAAATGGAATGTGTTGTGAGGACCACGTGTGTGAGGACGTATGTGTTCTCAGGACCATGTGTGTAACTTGGATGTGTTTTCAGGCCTAGGAATGGGCGGGGGAGATGTGATGTGGTATATTCAGAAGGGGTGGGAGCACCAAGAAATTATTTATTGGGGTTTGAGAGTGTTTAATTAGTGGGAAAGTGATGCATGGTACCTTATTATTGATGTTAATTATGAATTAGTATATTAAATGATGTTAATCACATGGTTCTAATGCCATAGTGAAGTTGGGTTTGGTTAGTATAACAATTCCTGTATTTTTTTATTTCTTGATTTTACTAAGGGGCCTCAGTATTCTTCATTCAAATGATTATGAGAGACATTGTCCTTCCTATTGATTATAAGTGTATGCTCACCCAATGTATATAAATCCTCTTGTAGTTTTGCTGGTGTGTTTTAGGGATCATGTTGGGATTTACTAGAATGTATTATTGGACATTTTTTGTGTCGCTCCTTAGAATAACTTTTGATTACTTATATTGAAGACATTACCATTTTGTTATAGGTTCAACTTCATTCAGGAATGTGGGATGGGTTTTGTATTTTATATATATATATATCATGGAGATTTTGAGGATTATTTTATTATATATAATTCTTGTTTTGGATAACGAGTATTGTCTCCCATATTGTGATATTTTTATACCATTGGTGCTATTTTCCAACCCAGGGCCTACTAGAGGTAGGAATGAGTGGGTCATTATATCCCTTTCTTCATTTCTAGAACAAGATGGGTATATTTGTATGGAGAGGGTCAAGAAAAAATCTTATCATAGGCTAGTGTTATATAGTTAGTATTGACTATGAGTAAGGAATAGTGGGGACTTCAGGGGGTGGTATTGAAATATTGTTAGTTGACCACAGACTATGACAAGATTCAGGGAAAACAACTAGGAAATTGGATTAGAGGACCCCTATACCTAGTGAAAAGAATCTGTACTTATTGAACAACCATGTGATATGATCCTTATTTCTTGGTAGAGAACATGAAGAGGTACATGCATCATAATGAATTATCTTCTTGTTTGAATTAGGTTACCTTGGAAGGATATAATGACCTAAAATAAATCGTAATAATAATTCCTTACAAAAATGGCTTAGGAAATCCTTTTATTCACCTATGTATCCTAGATGTTTCGTGGATGTGTCTTAGGAAGTGAGCATTAACAAGAAGATCATGTTTATCTTCATCGGTTTCATCCAACCAATGAAGATGATCAGTTGAAAAAAGATGTTCAGTACCTTCTAATGGAAGGTTTTTTTCGAAGTATGAGGTTAATGTTTTTACGTGGAGACATATGGTTGGCTATAAAAGACATATATTGCCTTTGGATTGATCAAGGACCTAAAAGAATACATGGCCCCTTTCACTATTATTTAGATGCGGGATGACGCACGTTAATGGAATATGATGTATCCGGGAGAGTGGAAGGAAAAATAAGTTTTATGGAATAACATCCATATGATGTTCTGGGAAGTGTTCCTTTCATTGTTCATGATGTCTGAGGAGGGTCATGAGATACTCTTCCTTCTGAAGGGGATTCTGTCATTGTGGGATATGGGAAAAATTTCACAGTCCTTTTACATTTTCCCTTGAGGTTTTTATTGGTGAGATGTATTGTGTGAGACATCTTGAGGTCACACTTTATCCTTCTATATAATATGGTGTTACTCCTTTTACGTTACCAACATATATGGAGGTGTATAATAAGGATGTGTTGACTGGACAGATGAACTACCGAGGAGTTCAAGCATAATAGGGGATCAAGAAGAGTTCATTGAGAGGAAAATTTGTCAGATATAAGGTGATAGGTCCTTCGAGGATTTGGCTTATAGGGAGTCGACCTCAGCATCTTCCATTCTATCCTTTTGGGGTTTGTGGTCTATGTTCTTCTCCTATGAGCCTTTCACCATTGTATTTTGGATGTGGGGATCATTGTCATCACAAGAGTCAGTTTCTAACAGTCCCCCAAGAATAGTATGGTGGACGTGGATAGGTTCATCACTCACCTCAATAGCAGTTAGCATTTTTATTGTTTCATCAGCAGGGGAACCAATATTTTTATCCTCATAGGAATGCTAGATCATGTTGAGGTAGTCCTCGGGATATTATACATGTTCATGGATTGAGACCCAAAGATGGCTATAGAGGTGGTCGTAAGGAGAAAGGAAGAGGATCTATATATGGTCTGTTGCACATTGTGGAGGAAAGAGTTCTAGAATTTCCATATATCATCAAGGATATGATTAGTTTTTTTAAAAACCTTGATTGTTCATTATTTGACTCAGGAGCATCGCATTTCATTGTTTCAACCTCTTTATCTCATGCTTTGATACTAGGAATATATAGGTTTCTCATCCCCTTGGGGTTTTGTTTTATAGTTATTGGCCATTCTATCATTTTTGATGTGTTTCAGCTGTATTGAATGACGATAGAAAAACATCAGTCCTATGAGGATATCATCTTAATATAGATGCATCAAGTAGATGTCATCGTTGGTATAGACTAATTGTATTACATACGTGTTATTATCAAATTCTTTCATATAATTTCTATGTTTTCATATCTAGATGGACAACACAAGTTAATCGTTGTCACGTGGGGTTTTTAGGTGGAATGTGTATGTAATGACACCCTTCTCTCCATAATGGATGAATTTTTAGTATTATTAATGGATGTTGAAACAGTAGAGGTTTCTGTCATTGTTGTGGTATTCCTAGATGTTTTCGCTGAGGAGGTTGTGACACTACCCCTCTCAACTTGATATTGAGTAAAAGATATCCTTTCATCCTATTTAATCTCTGATTTTGTTAGTTCATTATTAGATGGTCATTTTTTTGTTGTGAGAGTAGAGGTTTTAGAAAGATTATATGATGTAGTAGAGATTTATCTAGCCTAGTGTGTCACTGTGGGGTGCTCTGTTATTGTTCTCCAAGAATGAGGATTATAGTCTAAGGTTGTGTATTAGCTAATGGGGGATAAATCTGATGATAATAAAGAACTATTACCCTCTTCAATGGATAGATTATCTTTTCAACCATCTTATAAGGGTGATTTGGTTTTCTACGACTGATTTATGGTCGAGATATCACGTGATGAGGGTGAAAAATGGTGATAACCAGAAGACTTCCTTCATATTCAGGTATGGGAACTTCGATTTTGTAATCATGTTTTTTGGTTTCACGAATCCATGAGATGTGATCATAGGGATAATGAAATTCATGTTTTGTTAGTTCATGTGTCAACTTTTTATTATATTCAATGATGATAAATTGGCATATTTAGAGTCATAGGAAGAGCATGTAGAGAATCTTAGAACTGTCTTGAAATTTCATTGACACTAATTACTCTATGTAATTTTGGTCAAGTGTATTTTTGGGACATTTTGGATGCATTTTCTCAAAAATGTGGTGTCTTAAAAAGGTGTGGAAGTCGACTCGTTGATGTTCGAAGCAGTTCTTTCGTGGGTATCACTCATGAATATAGTTGAGATTTGTGGTTTCCTTAGTCTCATCATCTATTATTATATTCATATACCTGATTTCTCTATAGTTTCATCCACATTTATGACATTAATTAGAAAATACATTGTTTTGTGTGGTGTGATCAGTGTCAGCCACAATTTATTTTCTTGAAGGGTATGTTTTCCAAATCTTCAATGATTAGGTTTCCCAAGGAATTAGTGATGTTTAAGGTGTTTTTTGTTGCTCCCTATTCGGGCATGGGATGTCTGCTAATGTAGTAGAGATTAGTGATCACATATCAATCTAGGCAGTTAGGTCCCCAAAAATGTAAATATTCTACCCACGTATAAGGTTTATAATCTATTTTATTCACAATGTTGTTTTGGAAACATTACCTCATTGGGATTCATTTTTTGGTCTTCATGGATAAAAGTAATTTAAGGGATATCTTTTCCCAGAATCACAAAAATATACGATAGTAGTGGTGCATGTATTTTCATCAATATTATGATTCTGATATCTCATACCATAATGAAAAAGAAATTGTGTGGCTGATAAATTGAGTATAAAGTGTAGAAGGATTATGAACTAGAATATTTGAATAACTGGACACCAATAAAGTAGTTTAAATCCTTTAACATAATTACAATTTTGGATGGTGGTAGTGGCTATTTTTTCAGATAATGATATGGTATTATTTTATTAATTAGTTCAGGGATTCTTAGTGGGGAGACTCAGATGTACATGTGTTGTGTCATCATTTGGTCCACGGAGACAATGCATAATGGAGTCCTTCTTATGTCTCATAAGTCACCAACATAAAAAATATAAGAACATTTTATGATGTAAAATTTCATGGAGTTAGTGTTTAGGTTGCTCAGGATAGAATGTGTAGTTGATGTGTTTGTGTTGAAGTGCTTGTGGTGAAGGGCTTGGTTTTCCAATAGGTAAAGAAAGAACACCATGTCCTTGGTTGTTTCTTTCATCCCTATAATGTCACCGAGTGGATATAAGATGATATCTTGATAGATATCATCATAGGATGGTCTAGATATCGGATAGGTTGTGATGATATCTGGAAGATAGTGGATAAGCTAACGAAATCAATCCACATCTTATCGATGAGGGAATCAGGTATAGTAGATTCTTTTGATAAGTGGTGCATGGATGAAGTGGCACTTTTTCATAGTGTTAAGAGTACCATGTTCTTTTATTGGGATGAGAATATTTCATAAAAATATTAGAGGGGATTTTAGAATGCTTTAAGCACTTTGTTATGCCTAGGAACAACATTCCACTATCATACAGATGGGCAGAAAGAATGAACTATCCCAATGTTGGATGATATATCACTGGGATGCCTCTAAGACATTGGTGGATCATGGTTATGGAACCTGATCTTGGTAGAGTTTGTCATGACCCATCCCGCAGGGCTTGTGCTATGACTACCGCAATCCCTCCTTCCAAAGGCCAGGGGTTGGAGACTAGCACTAAAGGCATTATCCCATGAGTGGGAGGGATTGACCACAATACCTTAACACACACTCACCCCCACCCCACACACACAACCAAAGACCAAACAGCGGGATAGGAAAACATGCATGCCACTAAACAACCAAAACAATTTTACAAAAGCTAGTAATGTACATGGTGACAAAATGGTCCAGTATACAAGGCCACCAAAAGAATGACATAACACAATTAAGACCCCAAGTAACTGACACTCATCCATAGAGAACCTTTCCTGGAGGGTAGGTGAAGGGTTGCTTCTTGAATCCATGACAGTACGCCATGTGTGTCCGCTCTCAATGAACACCACCAGGTTTTGGTCATCCCTAGACTCCATCGAAGCATCAATCATCTGCACAAGAAACGAAACGTGTAGGAAAAGCCTTTATAGGTGTGTGATAACCAATATTCAGTTGAGGACCCCAATATACAAAGGTAAATAAGAAGGGGAAACCAAAAAATAAATCCATAGTAATGTCTACATAGGTATATTCCCACACATATACCATGAACATATAGATATACTCATCTCTTCCATAAGCAAACGTACGGTCCCATCATTATAACCAACTTCAAGATTCTGAACCAAGGATCGAAGGGTAATATGTAAACCATGAGTAGATGCTCTATTAGGTAAGTAATCCTTAATATAACCTATCTTAGGGATACCCTCCATCAAGTACAAATCAACCATTCCTTATGGTACGTCTAAGAAAACATGCTCCATTTGGAATATTCTAGTAGGATAATCTCTAGTACACGACACCAGAGGTCTAGTCCTCACAGTCTCACACCCTTTGAAAGACTAACAAAACCCATGTGAGGAGAACCACCCCTCCCCACTAAAACATGTTGGGGGAGGACTGATCCAAACTATCTCATGAATCCTTTGGCGCTCCTATCGGTTGTGGACCACACCTCATTCTATCGATGGAGCACTAGAATCTATCTAGGCATTGTTCTGACAAAGTGGATGGGAACCTCCTCGCTATTGTGTATGACATCTGAGGGAGAAACAAGTCCAAATGATGAACCACACCATACCCGATAGGGGGTACAACACAATGATTAGAGGAATTTCACCATGGTACGACAGGGGAGTACCAACTCTTCCAGTTCATGTGTGGAGGACCCACTCCCTGGAATGATAGGTGTGTAATATCTCCCATCATAGAGTACTCACACCCTACGTGATTGGGGAGTACCGACTCTATTTGGTCATGTGTGGAGGAACCACACCCTGAAATAGTAGGGGTTTACTAAATCCCAACATAGAGGACCTTAACCATACCATGTAGTGGAATACAGACCCTATGTGTGTTCGATGTGGAGTACTCGTAGACAAGTCCTACATGGGAGTACTGACCCCACGGATAGAGGACCCTCTCCCTAGTCCCACATGGGAGTACTTATTTTACCATCACGAACATATCTAGGATCCAACACCCTAGGACTTCAAGGAAGTATCACCCCTCGAGGAAGCTTCCCAAAGTAATCATACCAGCACTGATAATGTGGGTAGTATCATCTCTATCATTGTAGTTGGATAATTAGTACCTACACCCTAAGACATCAAGCGAGTAACAGTCCTATCATTAACTAATAAGAAGCACTCAGATTCTTCAGTAATGTCTACTTGTATTGGGAGTGTGTCATCATCCATCAAAATAGGCAATCCTCAAACATTCTCAAGAACACACTTATTGTATATCAAGAATACTATTTTGTACCAAGGGTCCCAATGTCGTAGACGGCTCACAAAAAAAATGCTTGATTCGAATGTTATGGTCGTTTTAGTGAAATGGGGGTTGGTTGGGTCTGGGTACAGTCGGACTCAGTAGGAAAAAACATGCCCAACCAGGGTATAATCAGGACCATTGTAACTATCCCATTCATTTAGCTCATGGTTCAAGCCTAGATTACTTTTCTATAAGCAGCCCGCTAGGACAAGCATGGCCCACCTCTGAGTGGGCTGGCTCCTCTAGCCCGGATGTGGAAATGCCACGTCTGTCTCGCACCAAGCTGTGCCAGCTATCACTGACACCATATATAATTGGTCCCCTCACCTCAAAAAAATCTACCGATATGACCCACAAAAATCTATGGGTCTATCTCACGTCACGGCTAGAGTCGCAGCTCTTCCATGTGGGTACCCGCGTAGTGGTAGCCGCCGTCAAAGCCAGCGCGGCACACTACCGCCACCTAACCCCTCTGACCCCATTCTTGTACAATTTTTTTGGACCACCACACGTTCTATGGTGGTCTATTCTCCAATCTATAAGGTGTTTTGGAGCCCTCCGTTGAGGATCCCTCAAGGAATGATCTTCATCCACTGTTCCTTATGTCTTTGATCTACACCCATTATAATGATCAAGAATGAAATCCAAACATCTCGTAAGAACGATCCTACTATGAGTCAACATATTCTTTGGTTGATCCGTGACTATCATTAAAATCATGAAATGGGGAAAAAGTAATTTGAACAACAACCCCTACCTAGGGAAACATTAATTGAAGGGAATGATCTTTAGTAGTTATGATCCGTCTGTGGGTCTTAAAAATTAAATTGATTTCGTTTGTATTCATCAATCTTCATCCCTAGATCCATTCTCCAAGGGTGTTTTCACAGCTTTCTAATTCTCTAGAGTTCCCTATTGGAGAGAATTTTCCTCATTGTTCTTCAGAGTAATTCGAGATCTAGCTATGTTTCTCCATCCACAGTATCTCATTAAAATATAAATGTGTCACATTGTTTATATTACGATGTATTACAATATTGTTATGTTATTTTACAATTGAAATAGTTTTTTAGTCTTGATGCGTTACATGTTGTTCTGCTGCAATAGTTACGAGAGTTCAAATCAAAAATAAAATAAACATTTTTATTTTATTTTAATTTTTTCTATAAAATCAAAAACTATATTTTTTAGTTGACTCACTCCAGTGCATGTTATGTTCATTATTAGGTAATTTCATCATTAAATATGCAATCATTCCCTTTGATTTTCAATCTTGTAACCCATTTATACTTTTCAAAAAAATTCACATGCATTCCATTTTATTTTTATTTGAAAAATTACAAATCTATCATTCACCCTCATCTAGTGCCAGTCGAGGTTAAACTATTCCTACAGAAATCACGCCCTTACGATCTCAATACTACCATCGCATTTAAAATTCGAGTTACCATTTAAGAGTTATAATGATTTGAAAAAATAATAATTTTTACATAAATATTTTATTTATGGAAAAAAATTATCTTCCACGGTTAGCCCGTGTCAGCCAGTGTTAGGCTCCTTCTAGGTGAATCACGAGGTTTTGAGTTCGACGGTACCATTTTATTTTCTATCCTAGTACTTGTTTTAAAGAATATAAAACCCACTGACATGATTTTTTTATAGACATTAAAAAAGGGTCTAAAATGCATTCTGGCCACTCCAGGCCTTGGAATTACATGCAATCTCAGAGCCTATTCTCGTAAAAATACCATTTATTTCTAAACATATTCCCTAAAATTCTGGGCCATTTCATTCTCCACACCATCATACTCTTCGTCCCCGAAAAGAAAAACACCATAGTCATGAGATGAAAATTGAGTTCATGAAGGGTCCCTGTACTGCATACAAGCACACACAATGAGGAACCACTAAGATCAACCACTATTATGTCCATCATCTGCTAGGTTAACATCATTCAATAATAGGAACATTTTTGTTTAGATACAACATGTTTCTGAGGACCAAGCACGGCGATCCATCCACAGTCTTGGGGACTAGTGTATCACCTCCATGCCAACCTAATGTAGAAATAGAAAAATCCCACATTTCATATCCACCCTTGGGTGAACTTTTCTAAGGCCTATATAAGCATTATACATTTAGGGTTGAAGTTAAACAAGTAGGAATATTTATGAGTGAAACAGGGATGACCACGAGCGAACAATGGGTCTCACACGACCCTATGTCTACAACCTCTAGCGTCCACACAACTTATCAAAACAGGAACACTACCACATTCACAAGTGGCATCCTAGCTGAGTATGTATGGTTAGAATCCATTCCATACTACGTAAACATCATGGGGTCCAACTCTACCACCACAGAATGATCCCAAGCATGAATGTTTTTGAGAATCCTCATTGTGATGCCTACGTTATCCAATTAATAGATATGGAAAAAAAATGTTTTCACCATTGAAGACACACCACATAATATTTCTTATACATTAAATCTGGGTAAGAATAGTAGTATTTATTACCTAGAGTGATATTTAAATCCTCGACACCGTGACTAAGGTATCACTACCACAACTCTTGCATCGAAGATTCAGGTCACAACATCCTCACATGTGTGTGATCTATGGTTATCCTCTATAAGGATTTTCAATACGTGAGGGTATTGTTGATAGTCTAATTGGAACCTCTAATTATTAAATATACCTCATGGGAAAAGGAGAATTACTAGCAACAAATTTAGATTAAAATGGAATCCAAAATAAAATTCATATATCGTACCTTGAATCTCTTCTAGAGATTCTTTGTCATAATCCTCGATAGCATGAAGCTATCCTCATCCCCATCCTTTGGCCCCCTATGCCTTATATGGACCACCTGGTGGTGGTGATGGAAATGCTACGAACTGCCTTCCACATCCTTCTACTTGCCATCTCACCTGCCTCACCAGCCATTTTGTGGAACCCTTTATTCCATGAACTATCTCTACCAAGGAGAATTATCATCCAACTCCTTTTTAGCAGCTCGGTGGTTCATACAACCCCTTTAAAGAGGAACCCTATTTTAAAAAACATAACACCACCTCTCCTTTGGGTGATCTACTCCTTGGCACTATTACTACGCCACTGACCCACCTGTTTGTGTTCATGCATGGGTATGCATCTTATACTGTGATCCATATTCCATTCATCTGCTAGCTCTAGAAAACACTTCTATATCAAGACCTCTATCAAAGGTCACATCCATCTACTCCTCTTCCATGAAACTATCAACCACCAAAGCTAGATCCAACACCCCATCATATGATAGAATGAAAAGGGGTATCATTGATTCCATAATCTACCATTTTATTCCCCAATCAATGATTAAGGACCAGAAGTAAGGGTCCCAGACCATATCCGTAGAGTAGCGAGAATGATTTTCGAATATTTATGTATACTCTGCTACCGTCATGCTGCCATGTCATAAGTGTAGTATCTCATGTATAAACTTAAGGCATAATGTCTCTTGAATAAAATCTTCCATATATGTGATCAAAGTCAATCCTTGTGAGGGTCGCCTAATCGTGCATCTGGATCGTCAATCCCCACCATCTCCTCAACAATCCCTGAAAAAGGCTCACGGCCAAGATCATCATCTGGTAGAGAAGCCTCCTCACTAGAAAAAAGTCTCACATAACTTCCTCATGATAATCCTTAGATACATAAGGATCTATATCTCCATTGAACCTTAGAGGTATCTTTCTCTGGGATTCATGTAGAATAATCATCATATACAACCTCTATTAGTAGGGCTATTAGGATATTTCGATTGACTAGTAGTAGAATCATTGGTGAAACACCAAGAGGTAATGCCTTAGAATCAGTTCCTTACACTTATGTCTCTTCTTAGGGTAGATCATCATTACATTCACACTATAGAATCATATCTGGTTGTCGATGTGGAGGCATCCTGAAATGAATCAAGATGAACCACGATTAAAATTATATTTATAGAGATAACTCATGAAGGAAATGGAAATAACAAATAATTCCAATATAATGCACATACCATTTATTTCATTGAATCCATTTTTTCTAGTGTATTGAGTTTAAAAGTAGGTTATCCAAGTCCTATTGAATGGATACGTCGACTACATCACCAATACTAGAACCTTTGGCCCAGGAGACGAACTAGAAACATCTTAACACTATCACTATGTAGCCAAAATAAAAAAAGTAGACACTCATTATTTGAGGTAGAACTGGACATGATCTCAACCCAATTTTCACAACCCATCCCCTAGGGCTAGAGAAGTGACTACCCCATGCCTGCCTCCAAAAGGCCAGGAGCTGGAGACATGCAATGAAGGCATTATCATATGAGTGGGGGGAATTTTTTGGATTACTTGTACACACACACACACACAAAAATGTCCCAAATATATGGAAATGAAAACATGAATGCTACTAATCAATCACAACCAGAGTACAATAGAATGTAAAGTACATGGTTGAAAACTGGTCCAGTATAAAATCCCACCAAAAGAAAGACGGAACACAAGTAAGACCCCAAGTCTTTAATACTCATCATTTGAGAACCCTAACTAGAGGGAGGGTGATGAGATGAGGCACGAATCCATGAACATATTCCTTATCTATCTACTCTCACTGAACATGACTTGGTCCTAGTCATACCTAGACTCCGTCGAAGCGTCAGTCGACTGCAAAAGACATAAAACATGCTAGAAAATCCTGTGGGGGGGGGCTAAAATACATAGCAGGGGACCCCAAAACTACAATGGTAATTCAGAAGAGTACCCAAAAACATCTATATATACTCATATCATCCACTAAGAATCAATTGGTCCCAACCATGTAGTCGACATCTAGATTCACACCTACGGATAAAGGGTAACATGTAAACTAAGAGTACATTTTCCACGAGCTTTTCCATCACTGATAGCACCCGTCAAAGGGATACACTCTGTTGAGTACAACTCTTCCATTCCTAATGGTATGTTTGAGAAAACGTGCTCTTTCAAAAACATGATACTAAGCTCATCTCTAGTGCCCGACAGCAGAGTTCTAGTCCTAATTGTCTCGCACCCCATTTGATAGTAAGGAATCCTACATGAAGTGACCTACCCCTCACCACTACACAATGAAGAGGGAGCACTAATCATAACCATCTCGTGAAACCTCAATCGCTATTATAAGAAGTAGCCCACACCTAAGTCTGTCAAGGGGGAACAAGATCTTATCTAAAAATCATTCTAAAAAAGTGGATGTGCTTGCTCCACCATATAATGTCCAACATCCTAGGAGCACCAATTTTAAACAAGGACCCACACCCTACCAGGGAGGGCAGTACTACTCAGTGACAAGAGTAATTGTGACCTTGTATGATAGGGGTGTACCAGATCTTCCAGTTCTTGTGTTGAGGACCCGCACACACGTCTAATAGGGGAGTACCAAATCATATCATAGTGGACCCTAACCTAACCCAGTAAGGGAGTATCGACTTTATTAGATCATGTGTGGAGGAACCACAGCCTAAAATAGTAGGGGATTACAGACTCCTATCATAGAGGACCAGCATCTTACATGGTAGGGGAGTACTGACTATATGTGTGTTAGATGTGGAGGAGTTGTTCCCTAGTCCTATATGAGAGTTCTAAATCCTTATATAAAGGACCAGCTTCATTGTCCCATAGTGGAAAACTTATTCTACCTTCACGTACATCTCCAGGAACCCGCACCCAAGAAATTTAGGGGATTAACACTACAAGAGGAAGCTACCCAAAGGAAAAAATGATGAACCCATGATGTGGAGATTATTGTCTCTACCTATATAGAGGGATAAGGAGTACCAGCACACTGATTCGAAAAAATTGTTACCATCCTAACATCTTCTTTTAAGAACCACTTTTATTCTACCCAGAATTCTACATGTAACAGGAGAGCCTACTCTTCCCACACAATATTCCATACTCAATCATTCTAAAAAACTCACATAGAGTACCTCAAAAATTACGTTTTCATCTGAAGGGTCCCAATACCATAGAAGGATCATCAAACAGACACTCCATTTAAATGTAACGTGTTTTTTAGAGAAATGAGTGATGGTGGGGTCTAGGTTCGGGCTGACCTGGTCAGATAGACCCGAACCAACCAGGTATGATGTGGACCATTGAGCCTAAATCAGACTGGCTGGGCCCAGCCTAGCCCACTGGACTTCAGTTCTAGCCTATTGGGGCACGTGTCCGAACAACTTCTATTCTGACCTGAATGGGGGGGTGCATCCCGCCATCCCATAGGTAGTAAAGCTGCATCCATCTTATAATTGGTGGTTCCAACTATTACTGTAACCCCAGTCCACTAGTCCTCCCATGTGGAACCGATCTTCTAGCATGAACAGTGACAAGCTGTGGCTTGAGCTGCAGATCTTCTATATAGGAAGCTACTACTGCTGACGCCACCACGGATCACTACCACTATGTCCTGCCCTGCCATTTGGAAGGCAGCTCCAGGTGTCGTAGGCTGCTCTATTGCCAATAGCCACCTACAAAATATTTTTTGCGGACCACCAGAGGCGCTCTAGTGGTCACATCTTTGATCCAGAGACTGTTTAGGAGGCCTTGGGCCACATCCTTCATCTCCTAGGGTTTAAAACATTGTTTCGGTCCATTCCACTAGATATCACTCGTTTTCTGGTAACACACATGTAATGTCGATGCACCTACCATCATCTTCGTTGGACCACCTTTGTGCTATGTCTATCTACGATCCATGATATCAAACCATTGTGTTGTAAGGTGGAAGTTCAATGATTGTTCCTTCATATCCCCAAAGAGAAAAAAACATGCATGGATAAATTAGGAAGGACCATAACATAAAAACAAAAGAATTATTCTATGGCTATTTTTATTTATGGCCTTGATCCTCTCCCATTAAAAAGATCATGAAAAATACAAAAAAAAATCCATCATGAAAAATCAAATAGTAGGTCAACCTACACATTGGTTCATCTTTGATTTTCATTTAAAACTAAGAATGGGGTAAAAGATAATGCAAACAATAACCCCTACATAGTGAAAATCAATCAGAGTGAATGTTCATCGCTGGTGGTGATCCATCCATGGGGATTCACTACCCATTCAAAGCTTTTGGAATTCAGTGATCTTTAGTCTGGAATCCATTCTCCATGTGTGTCATTTCCCCTTTCTGATTCACAAGTGTTCACTATTGGAGATAATTTCCTCATTGTTAATCATAGGAATTCTAGATCCATACCTGTTCCACTATCCATGATATGTCATTAAAAGAAAAACACATCATTGTGTTTCTATTACACTGTGTTACAACATTGTTATGCAGTTTCATTAATGAAATTTCAATTTTCGATTCAATTCACTTCACTCCATTAAATATCAATTGATTCTAGAGATTCAAAATTTTCTTTTTATTTTAATTTCTCTTAAAAATTCTGAAAAATATTTTTTTTGGATGACCCACACTAGTCGATGTTATTTCTAATCATAGGTAATGTCACCATTATGGATGTAATAGTTCCCTCATATTTTCAATACAGGCCACCATTTTGAAGATTCCAAAACTGCGTATGCGCCCCATTTTAATTCAATTACAAATACTCAAAAACTATTTTCACCCTCAACCAATGATTCTTGAGGCTAAGATCCATAGTTGGGAAACATTTCATCATGATCTCAATGGTACCCTCGGATTTCCAATCTGAGTTACCATATAGGATTTTCAAATCCATTAATTGTTACTTAGTTATTTTATTTACAGATAAAAACTAACATCCACCATTTTTCCATGTCGACCAATGTTAGTCACTTTCTATGTGAATCCAGAAATTCTGAGTTCAATGGTGATCTTATATTTCTAATTCGAGAAATGATTGAAAATATACAAAATATTTCTCACTAAATTATTTTAATATATTTTAAAAAAAATTCAAAAACATAATCCATCCATTTCAGGCCTTGAAATTACATGCCACCTCAAAACATGATCTCATAAAAATTCAATTAAATTTTAATAAAACACATCGAATTAATGGCCATTATAGAGTTTTATTATAAGAATATTTTTCAATCTCCCATTGTGATGGCCCCATTTGATCCATTTTATGGAAAGTCATTTCGTTCTCTATAGTTATCGAAGGAGGTTTGGGGGACATTTATTCTTAGTCCTGAATTGGTGAGAATGATGACAGAAAAGTTTTATCTTTTTCGTGAAAGGATGAAACAAAGGTAGGATAGAACAAAGATGTATTCCAATCATATTAGGAGGCCCTTGGGGTTCAAGGTTGTGGACCACATCTTCTTGAAGGATTCCCCTCATCATAGGTTGTGGATGATTGGAAGAGGGAGTAATCTTTTTCCATGATTTTTGGACCCATTGAGGTGTTGAGCCGAGTTGGTGAGGTGGTATATCATTTCAAACTGCTACCATGTTTAGAGAAGACCCATGACATCATCCATATCTCTTATCTTCCTTGGTATCTCTATGATGACTACCATTTCATCAACTGGGTAGAGATAGATATCAAGGATGGCGTGATGTTTGTTGAGTTTCCAGTAGATATCCAAGATATTCAATAGAAAGTGTTGCATGGGCATAACATTCCTTTGGATCATGGTTTCTGGAGGTAGGATTCTAGAAGGAGATTGCATGGATGTGATATGGGTAGAACTTGATAGATTTAGTGGTGGACCTAAACGATGGTTACGCTTCCGGAGAATGCGCCCCACGCGCTTTGTGGTTTTCAAAATTTTCCGACCGTTGCTCCTTCGGCGCTCCGGCCCTCCGCGCCGTCCCCGGTCCTGACGTCGCTTCCCCTAGGTTCTGGTTCCCCTCCGGCCGATCCTGCATGGGGGGTATCGGAGGCGCCTCCTTGGGTGGGGCTTGCGGTGCGTTCCTTCAGGGATGCCCTATGCGGGCAGGGCCAGGGTGCTCAGCGGCCTCGGTTCCCGGAGATTGGAGCTTTATCGCACTCGGTTGTTAAGGAAGGTTCGCGGGTGTCTATGAAGGCGCCGGCGCAGGCGTTTTACGATGCCTCTGCTGGCTTGTGTTGGTCTCTCGTGGCACGGTTTGGCGCTGAGAAACCCCCCCTGCAAGTTTTTCAATGCTTTGTGGACTCCTGGGGGTTGTAGGGCGAGGCTCGTGTTTCGGTTCTCCAGAGGAACTCGTTCTGCATTTTGCTGGCCTCGGAGGCGGACTTCATCCGCGCCTGGTGTTTCGCTCCTAGGGGCGTGTCCCAGTGGCGGTTCAGCTTGACCCGTTGGTTGATGGAGGCTCACAAAGGGAAGGAAGACCCCCGGGCGGCGGTGTGGGTCAACCTTCCGGGTCTACCTCTTCCTTTCCAGAATGGTGCTTGACCCGTTGCTCTGATGTCCGCACCTCGACGCGGTGAGGAGGTCATGGTGGCTCGGATCTGCGTGGAACTGGATCTCGCGCTCCCAGTTCCGGAGAAGATCTCTCTGCAAGTACCGGAGCTAGTGGATTGGGTTCAGGATGTCGTGTACCCTGTGTTTCCTAGGTACTGCTCGTCTTGTTTACTTTAGGGCCATTCTCTTCAGTCTTGTCGCAGGCGTACAATCGGAGGTCGTCGTCGTGCTGAAGCTGGTTCCAAGCCACTCACGGATGTTTCCTTGCCTCGTCGTGGACCAGCCCCGTCTTTGGGTTCGCAGTTGGTCTGTCGGTCTTCTGGTCTTCCCCCGACCCTCCTTCCTAGCATGCTGCAAGAGGTTTCTTCTGAGAGCTCGCGCGTTCCAGAACAGTTTCAGGTGGCTGGCGGGTTTTTGAATTTCCTCCTGAGAGTGCCCAAGGGCCTGGTCCCTTCTACCTGGCAGCTCCCGGGCTGTTCCTCGGTCGCCAGCTCAAGTGCTGCCCCGGTCCTCTGGGATGCTCCGGTGGCAGGCCCTTCCCTGGTGACCGTCCCGGAAGGGGCTAGGTTGCGTGATCAAGGACACTCTCCAGGAGGTTGTCCGGTTGCGGAGGCTGGCGCTTCGGCCAGTAGAGGCAGTTGTGGTGTCTCGGTCCGGCCTGGGGTTCGGGAATTTGTGGGGGAGGTGTCTCCGGCTCGAGTGGCGAAGGCAGTGGATGGGCCCGTCCTGGAGACCCCTCAGTCTTCACCCTGCTCCGCTAAGGTCTCTCTGGATTCGTGCAAAGGTATGTGCACTAGGCAGATGAATAGGAAACTTCAGGAGGGGGAGAGCTCCTCAGCTATGTCTGGAACGACCACAGGTACTGGGGCCAAAGCCAGGACAGTTCTGTTTTAATGTTTCCGGTCATTATTTGGAATCCCTGAGGAATTGGGGTGAGAGTCAAGACTGAATTTTTAGTTTCGGAAGTCAGGAACCATAAATCCAAAATGGTGGCGATCATCGAACACAAACATCAATGTGTCAAGATCCAAGAATTTTCTCGCAAACTCAACATGCATGAGTATATGCATGCAGCTCCGACTAACAACCACATTTGGCTGTTCTGGGAAAGGGAAGTCACTGTGGTGATGATGGCGGCTGGTGATCAGCACATCACGACCAAGGTCTCGACCGGTGGAGAAGAGGTCTTCATTTCTGTGGTCTATGGCAGCTGCGATGCCCAGCGAAGGGAGGTCCTGTGGCTTGAACTCAATAGGTTCGACCCAAGTGACCTGCCCTGGATGGTGGGAGGGGTTTTCAACATCATCATGCATCCGGATGAGAGGAAGGGGCGGGGTGACTTCGCGAGGCGGGCTAGCGTGTCGTTTGTGCAATTTGCGGCAGGGAAGGGGTTAATGGACCTGGGATATTCAGGCGATCCATTTACCTGGTGCAACAATCGAAGGTGGGGAAGTCGAAGCTGGAGTAGGCTGGACCGTTTCTTGGCCAATATCCATGCAATATCCAGATTCCCAGAGGTGAAGGTGAGTCATCTGTCACGTAGTATCTCTGATCATTCGCCGCTTCTGTTGTCTCCTAGCAGGACGGAAGTTGCGCAGGAGGGCTTTAAGTTCTCCAGCCATTGGGCGAGCATCTCGGAATACCATAATGTGTTCAAGAGATGCTGGAGTGAGCCCCCCAGGGGCCATGCTTGGGTGTCCTTCCACTATAAGTTAAGACGCCTAAAGCAATATCTCCTGGGGTGGGCTAGGTCTCGCCCTTCTCCGGATCAGGAGATGGCAGCGCTAAAACAGGAGATCCAAAGCCTCGAGGTCCTGCTTGAGGAGAGCTGGGACGAAGGGTGCTTTGGTAAGCTGGCGGAGTTGAAGAGTGCTCTGGAGGTGCTGGTGCTTTCCCAAGAGCGTCATGCAAGGGATCGATCTAGGGTCAAATGGCTGAAGGAAGGAGACAGGAATACCGCGTACTTCCATGCATGCATTCGGGAGAGGAGGCGCGTAGTGAAACCAAATATCGCGATGGAGGATGGCTCCTTTTCAGATGATGCGGATGTGGTTGGGGGTATGACATGCACGTTCTTTAAGGAACTTCTTGCGGGCACCAATGGTAGCATGTCTCGTGGGTATCCTTCATGGGAGGCCGAGCTTTGGAAAGGGATTTCGAGCACTATCTCGACGCAAGAGAATGTTGTGATGGAAGGCACCCCGGATGAAGGGGAAGTGCATGAGGCAGTGTGGAACCTGAACCCAGATAGCATTGCAGGCCCTGATGGCTTCCCTGGCTCCTTCTAAAGGGGATCTTGGGAGGAGGTGAAAGGTGAACTTATTTCCGTGATTCATGATTTCTTCTGAGGGGGTGGCCTCCCACGGATAGCGTCTGCGACTACACTGGTCCTCCTGCCGAAGGTTAAGGATCCTTCCGCCCTCTCCCACTACCGGCCCATGAGCATGTGTAATTTCCCTTACAAGGTCCTGTCGAGCATTCTGAACAGGCGGATGGCCAGCTTCCTTCCCCTGTGGATTGCATTGGAACAACATGGCTTCGTCAAAGGCCGATCGATCCAGGGTGCAGTGGCGATGACACATGAGCTGTTAAAGGATATGAACACCCCTTCCCGTGGTTCCAATATCGTAATCAAGCTGGACATGAATAAGGCTTAAGACCGGATGGAATGGGGCTTTATCAATAGAGTGCTCGTGAAGAAGGGATTTTCGAACTGGGCATGAGATCTTATCTTCAGGTGTGTGTGTTCACCGTGGATGGCAGTATCGTTTATGGGGAGAACGCATGGCTTCTTTAAAACCGTTCATGGTCTTCGGCAAGGTGACCCGCTATCTCCCAGTCTTTTTATTATTTTGCAGAACACCCTGAGCAGGTTGATCAGCAATGGCGTTTGTGAAGGAGCCATTAGTCCATATCGGAGGAAGTTCAGAGCCCCCCGGTGTCTCATTTGATGTTCACGGATGATTCCATTGTGTTCATGAATGCCGGGTGGAGGTCTCTTCAAGCGCTGAACCGGATCCTTGAGGAGTACAGTGAGTGGAGTGGCCAACTCATTAACAGGGAAAAGAGCAGTTTCTATGTTCCTGTATCATGCAATCCGAGCAGGGTGGCCAGGATGGAGAACGTGCTTAGAATGCGGAGAGGATCATTCCCCATGGACTACCTTGGTGTTCCTTTATCGGCAGATCGGGTGCAGAATAGGGACTTCGACAAAGTGGTGAGCAGGATTTCGGATCGCATCCTGAACTGGAAAAACCACTTTCTTTCCTTCGGAGGCCGGATAACCCTGGTCAATAGTGTTCTTTCTGCTATCCCGATGCATGCCTTGTCTTCCACGTGTGTGCCGAAGGGAGTCATAAAGGCTATTGACAGGATTCTCGCGCGCTTTATATGGGATGCATCAGGCGGGGGCAAGAGACGCTGGGTGTCGTGGAGTAAGATGGCTCGTCCCATCTATGAAGGGGGGATCAATGTCCAGAGTATGGCGGAGTTGATTCCATCCATGCATGCAAAGATTGCATGGGAGTCCATTGAAGCCCGATCCTTGTGGGGAACGCAGATGGCTCAGCGATATAAGGATGATACGATGTACGGGTCAGCTAGGGGGACGACTCTTTGGTCCTCGGTTTTTAATATCATTCCAATCCTCCTTCCTCTCTCTCGATGGATTGTTGGGGAAGGGAGCATTCTGTTTTGGAAACATAACTAGGCGTGTGAAGTATTAGGATACCCAGGATGCCTGGCCCCTCTAATCTCTTTTAGGGAGGCATGTTCATATCCCCTGTTTTACAAATCGGTTCTCGACGCCCGCCTGCAGGAGATTTTCGACTCTGTGGTCATGAGATCGGAGCAGGACACCTGCGTCTTCACACCGTCCATGTCGGGGAGGTTCAACGCCAAGGATTATCGCAGGATGAGCGGTATACAGGGGCAGAACGATAGGTGGAACAATGTGGCCTGGTGAAACTCGATCCCAGCCAAACTCAACTTTCTTACCTGGAGGATACGCAACAAATCGATACCCTCTGATGACCACATCAAACGCCTGGGGATCAGCCTTGCGTCGTGCTGCCATTGCTGCGGGAACAAAAGCGAAGAAACCATGAACCATATATTTTTTGAGGGTGATTGGGCCCGGCATGTCTGGAAGTTCTTTGGTGTCTGCTCAGGCTTCCTTGAGCAAGGAGGCAGTGTGGAGCTGTTTATGGAGCACTGGTTCCAGGGGGCTAGTGTGTCAGGGGAGGAGTCTAAGGTACGTGCAGCTATTTTCAAGGCGGCATGTTGGCACTTATGGCAATCCAGGAACAGGGCAAGATATGAGGGGAGAAGCACCTATGGTCGTTCTGTGGTGGCTAACATCCGATGCATGTTGATTGACCTGATTGGCACAGCGGGAAGTGGAGGGGGAAGGTTACCCTTGCGGGTGCAGCAGGCGCTTCCAAGGAGTGCCACCGGGGAAGGTGGGGTGGCGTGGGGTAGATGGATTCACTGGATTCCCCCTAGCGAAGGGCTTAAGCTTAATACAGATGGCTCATGTGTTCTGGGTGACATGAGGGGAGGAGGAGTTCTCTGGGACTCCAAAGGGAGTCTAGTGGTGGATTTCTCAGCTCACTTTGGCAGTGGTTCTTCTATTCGGGCAGAAGCATTGGCGGTTCTGACAGGCTTATCCCTATGCAGACATAGGGGTATCTGCATTACCCATTTGGAGACGGACTCTATGATTACCCATGACACCCTCCATGGTAGAGGCAGTACACCCTGGGCTATTACCTACACTATTAGAATGTGTAAGGCTCTCCTGAATGACATAGTTAGAATTTCTCACACGTGGATAGAGGGGAACAAAGTGGCTGATTATATGGCTTCTATTGCAGTTCCTGGTATGCGGGTGAACCTTGTACGGGGCGATGCCCTTGGGCTACATTATTTTCGTCCCCCATGATCCTGTATCTCTCTCCCTTCTCATGAATAAAAATTTTAATGTTGGATGGTGATATGGGTAGATTCCTTCCGAGTACCAAGATTTTTTTATTTTATCCTAGTTCTATTTTTCCTAATGATGTACTGTTCAAACATTTTTTATCATAGTAAAATACATTTTTATTTGGTTTTTGATATGTGTGGTGTGATGTGAGAAAACATTTTATCAAATGGAATGTATGCGGCCAATTTTTTTAATCAACACTCATTATCTACAACATGATTAATCCCATGTGATGAGTTAGAGCTATCTAGAGTATATTGTATTTGGACATGGACTAATTTATTCAATGAATCGTGTGTTTAGGATGATGTGGTTCATTGTGGTTTTACAATGTATTTTGTGGTTATTTTGATATCGTGTCAATGAATATAATGATATGGCAGAGTGGACATATGTCAGAAGAGATATTCATGGGGTGTATAGGTTTTCACCCCAAATATTAAACAACACAAGCTTGTCTAACATTGACTTGTTTTTTTGGTGGAAGGGTTTTATGTGTGACGAGATCCTTGAGAGTTATCTCAGGGGATTGTTTTTTGAACCCTTACTCTTTTACTTTGTGGGATGGTCTTGAATTATCGAAGGTGAAATTTTTTTAGAGGTATCTGATTTATTGACTCAGACCATTCTAGTTATTTATGTTGTGGGAAATATTATATTTGAGGAATCATAGGATTTCATGGTATACCATTTCGACATTATGAATAATTTCTAGTTTTCCAATGGTGTTTCACCATGGTGGTATCTCACCATAGAAGTGGCTCATAAGCAGTGCCTTACCATGGAAGTATCTCCCACTAGTAGTAGATAAACCTGGTGGTTTATCACCTTTTAGATAACTCAATGGAGGTGGATAACAGGTGGTGGTTATTTGATAGTTGATCGTTGGTGGTGGTTCACTAGTGGAAACTTGTTGGTGGTGGCTCATTGGCTTCCGCTTGTACAAAAGTGCCTCATCTATTTGTGTTTCACCTAATGGTGTCTCAACTACCATTGACTAACTAAATGTTTTATAAGGTTCATCATGATGGTTTCTTCTCTAGTGGTGCCTCATCAATCTATGACTCACCCAAAGATTCCTTCTCCAGTACTGGTTCATCTGGTGGTGCCTCATGAAAATTGTTCCCAGTTCTTCTAGTTTTCAATTTTTACATCATTCATGATGAAAAACATGTTCAATACCCTATTAAAATTCTTAGTGACCAATTTAAATCCCAAAATTGGTATCATAAATTTCTTAAGAGTGATGATTTTAAATGGTCAAAATTCATGTTCTTCATTATATCTTTATTTAATATAAAAATTAAAAACTATATATAATCCATGACTCAGATCAAAACATACTAAATCCCAGATATCATTCTCTTTGATCATTCCTCATTTATTTATCTTTCGTTGGTACATGTCGAATCCCAATGTTTCATTGTAGTTGAGTAAACTTCAATAGTAGTCGGTTCGTGGTTTTCCTAGAGAATTTCCTACAACATTGCACACCCATATTTATGTGCAACTAGGGAGTTCTAATCTTCTTTATTTGAATAACGATTCACCTTTTTAATTCATAATTTTGCATCATGAGGGATGGGTATATAGAAGTTTTCTTTTGTAAATATATTTGATTCCAGATTAATAAAGATAATATAATTAGTTTAAAAATCAATTTACAGGGGATGGATAAACTAACACATGATCGGGTTGTATGTTTGTTATTATTCATATATTTAATTGAATTGAATAACCGCCCACTAAAAAACGTGACCACTTTGGGTCATTTTTTGTGCATAGAATGTTTTATGTCATTCTAGTTGTTCGGTTACATTGGATTCGTATATTTAAAATTTCATTAACCTCATATATATGGATAATAAATGGATTCCCCTTGGTCACAAAGATTCAATAATACTTCCAAAATTAACAAGTGCAATTTAATTACGGATTACAAATTAAATATGAATTGGTGGTTTTCCATTGTACCAAAGATGAAGTGATGTGTGGGGTTACTACAGATTGCAAGGGGGGGGAGTGGATGTCCTGTCGTCATATAGTGGGGTTGTAATGGTTGTGGGGTAGTTGTGTAATAGGGATATGGAAACTAGTTACACTATAATTTGTTAGAGTATGTAGTTGTAAGTTGGGGTTTGGTGATGTTAATATGGTGGTTTGGTTAGAATGAGTTTAAAGATGGAATGTAGGGATTGGTATGGTTATTCACCCAGAGATTCCCCACCAATAAATTCAAAAAGCATCACCCCATATCAAGAGTTTGTGTTATGACATTCTATTAATGTGATGTGTGTTAATTTACCATGATTTTTACTATATTTGTTGATATGTGCAGTGATGATTTCTTCCCTATATTGATGGAATAAATTAATTAATGTCTGATAATGTTTGGAGTGACTTTGGTTGGTTAGTTTAAATGAATTTGTTTGAAATGTGAAATTGGTATGTAGATTGATGTGTGGTTTTGTGCACGTAATGTTAGAAGTAATGTGGAGATTCCATGAGTTGGTTAGTGTTTTTTTCGTAAACCCATATTTTGGGATTGATTCTTTAGTATTATTTATATACACTTGTTTTTTCTTGTGATATCTATATTCATCACAAAATAGTGGAGACCAATGTATCGAACACCCCAATCATCATAATAGAGGTTGTCATTCTCAAAATTCTAGTGAGAGGATGGATGGATTCCCACCCCCATTACCTTCTCCCTCATCCTAGCAATGACGTCCCAGGTTTCATTGGAAATGAAAAGATGAGATGTCATATCACAGGTGTCTTCAGAATGAGTTGTGACATGGTGTATGAGGTGTCTTCACGGTGACTTATGATGTTCTTTCCTAGGTTTCATCATGATTATTTGGGATGTATTGTGGGGATAACATTTTTTGAGTTAGGATCTGTTATGTGGCCCAGGTGTGTTTAGGTGGGAAGTGTTGTGAGGCCCAGGTGGTTGTGATTGGGAATGATGTGGTATATTTTGAAGTGTTGGGAGCTCCATGATATTTACGATTAGGGTGTGAGTATGAATAATTAGTGGGAAAGTGGTGGTAGGTACCCTATTATTGATTTTAATTATAACATATTATATCATATGATGTGAATTACTTGGTGTGAGTTCATTGCTGAGGTTGGGTTTGGTTATTATACAATTTTAGGTGTTTTTTCGGTTCTGATTTTTCCCATGGGTGAATCAATATTCTTCATTCACAAGTGAATGAGAGACTTTGTATTTCCCACTATGTATACTAGTATGATCACCCTACGTATCAGAAAATACTCTCAGGATTTAATTTATTTCTTTTTGGATTGTGTTGGCCAATACTAGCGCAAGCATTTGGATAGTTTCTTTGTCACTACTTAGATTTACTTTTGGTTATTTACTTTGGAGAATTCATTTTTTTTATCAGTTATACTTCTTTAATACTTGTGGGGAGATTTATGGAATTAAAATATATATATTTACTTATATATATATTAGTTTTATTTTTGGGTGATTCATCTTATCTCTTAATACTGTTACTAATAAAGGGTAATTCCTCCCATATTGTGAGATTTGTATACCCTTAGTACTATTCAATAACCTGAGGCCCATTGGACGTGGGTCATGGTAAACATTATATATCATTATTTATTACCATCCCATGAGTGGTATCATTGGTGGGAGGGGTCATGAAAATATATTTTTTCCTTTTTACGAGGTTATGGAAATTTAATCTCATAGATTCATGGAGGTGGTGGTCCACACGTACGCAGAAATAAAGTTATCATTTTTTAAAGATAGAATGGGAAGAAAGTATATAACATAATAACTCTCAAGAAATATAAATATGTCCTGAATATCAAATTTATAAATTAAATCAATAAATTGATATATCTATTGGATGTGTTAAAGGGAAATGATTTACAACAGTTCTCCCGGTGGTAGACATTCACACACACGAATGAAAGATTTGTTTCCCATTTGATGATAGTGAGTATGTATACAGTTTCTTCTATTAACATATAAATAGAAAACTCTAAGAATTTAACTTATATAATTATTTCAAAATGGTGAATGATAATATAATGGTTTAGGAATAAGAAAAAAAATTTAAATTTTTAGTTATGAATTATCTATCTTATTGGAAAACATCCATTATTTTATGCCTTATTCTTTATAATAATGGTATACAACCATATATATGACATCGAGAACATGTTTATGAATTATGTGAATTTATTTTGCTTTTTTATGGAAGAATAATATGGGTTTTATGTTTTTGGAAACGATTTTTTGAGGTGCCTTTTTATAATAGAGTGGGGGAATTCATTGAATTTCATAATGTAATAAAATAATAAATATTAATTTGATTTTTCTAATGTATCCAAATTGATATTATTCAAACATAATATTAGTGTGAGTATAAATACCCTCATATTAGAATAATTATCCATTTTAGGGAGATGTTTTAAACCTTAAAAATTTGTTTTAAACCAGGTTAACAACATTTGAAAATTATAATGATAATATTGTTTTTACACTTTTACAGTCAATTATGTAACAATAAAAGAATAAATTTGAAATTAATATATGATTTAAGATATTTTAAACCATATCAATAAAAAATTTCTGAAAATTTGAATATTATTGACCATTTAGTCATGTAATAAAACAATATAAATTATTAATTAACATCATTTTAAATTTTTGAAAGTTATATTTAATTTGAATTTAAAAAATAAAAGAAAAAAAGTATAACATAAATAATAAAAAACATATCTAATAGTATATTTTTCTCTATAAAGATAATGGATGGTAATAATTCAATTAAATCATATTTCTTTAATCTCAATTATTATATTAAATATTATTTTTATATTAAATGAATAAATTATTTAATGGTGTCGCCTTGGAATTTTAAGAAATTATATCATGAATAATAATTTTAAATAAGTTTCCATGATAAGAAATTAATTATATTTTCAATTAATATTATTAACTATACATTATTTTTTGGTTGGGTAAAAAATATTAAATAATAATTCCATGTGATTGAGATCTACCGTTTTCATTAAATAATATATTATAAATCATAGAATCATTGTAATATATATTTTTTCCCATATATTTTAATAATATATTATTATGGAAGAAATGTACTCATAAAATAATTTTATGTCGTGTTTTTTATATTAATTTATTTTATTATTGACGTCATTGTTACCCTTACTTAACTGTTTTTACCTTTTCTTTTGTAAAAATAATTTTCTATAGTTACTGTTCAAAAAAAAATTAAACGAAATGGGAATTATTTACCCAATTTAAAAATCATAATTATAAATCTATAATTAGTTTTTCATGTTTCAAAAAAGTAATGTTGAAGAATTTAATGTAAAATTTAATATGTAGAGTGTAATGAAAAAAATGTTCTTTTAATTATTATATTCTATGAATAAAATTATTTAATACTAATTTAATGTTTAAAATTAATTCCAATTAATAAAATTGGATTACTTTCAGAAAAAATAAACTAATTAAATTTCAAATCTATTAAAAAATACACTTTGTTATAAAATCTTTTAAATAAAATAATATTTTCAATCAAATCATTATTTTTCTCTATTCATTTATAAATAAATCTTTTCAGAAAATTTTCGGAATATCATTATAGTGTAATTTTGATATTATTATCTCAATAATGATATCATTTTTATCATATATAAATTCAAAAATATTTTCTTGTTAATTATAATATTCACAATAAGAAAAAATACCATATTTCATGAATATATATTGTAACACCCTAGGTAAATAAAGAATATGAAATTTTCATATTTATCCATATTTGTGAATAAAATATTAATATTACATTAAATGGGACGCTATGCTTGATGGCATACCCAATACACAACAACACATTTCTTGGGAACTTACGTGGCACTCTAATCATAAAATAATATTATTTTAAATGATAGTTAACGCCTAGCCGTTGTAATTGCGGGAATGAATGAAACTAACTATAAAATGATTATATATGTTTTTCAAATATTTTTACCATTATCCAACAAATGTTAGAGGCTTAAAATGTGAATGAATACAATTTTAAGTGTAAATATTCTAATATTCTTTAAAAGGTCGATTAACCACCTTTTGATGACGAATGCTTTTTAAATCCACTTTTGACAATTTTATATGTAATATTGGACCAAATAAAATTATTCTTTAGAATTGGGACATCAAAATATACATTGTGTAAATTTTTTGTATTTTTCCGATGATGTTTATTTTTTAATGAATAGTGAAAAATGATGAATTTTAATTCAAAAACTCTTTTTAATATAACTTATTTATATGATTAGATTATATTTTAAATTGGATTTAAAGTCCAGTTATAATATATTTTTACCATTTAATCCAATAGTTGTCATTTGAATTAATTTCACTTTGAAATTGGACTTAAACTAGTGTCAATCTTTTCATAGATATTGTTTCTTAAAAACAAGCTATTTGTTTTGGCAGCGAGAATTAATTATTAAACTAATTAATGAAACTTATATGTTTTGAATTTTTTAAAATAGACATCATTTATGAATTCGGAATATCAAATGTATCTTAGGGTGAATTTTTGGTATTTTTCTGAAAAACATCAATTTTTGATGAATAGTGAAACCACTAAGTTGTAGTTAAAGAAACTGATTTTTCATTTAAATGAAACTTTACCACTTATGTGATTTTATTTTCATAAATCCGACATACATGGTTGTCATTGGGATGTAAAATTTGGTTCAATGAGATCATAATAATTTTTTAGTTTATAGTAACTTTTAAGTTTTAATGGCGATTAGAGGTAATTAGTGTAATTTAAGGTAAAATAATGTATTAATAGTATGAAATTACCTTTTCACATGTACTACCCTTATTGGATGAGTCATGACTTACCAAGACGATCCATGGGTCAACATGGGGACCCCATGGAGCCATTTTGGTAGGAAAATGACATTAACACCTTTTTATTTAAAGTTAAAATTAAAATTTCACAAACAAGTGTTGTTTTACTAAAACAATTTTTAAATGGGGTTATACATGTCATCTTTTTTACTATAAATATTTATTAGAAAGATAAAAATGTTTCCTACATCAATATATATTTTTTTATAATTTTTAGACATTAAATAAATTAAATTATTTATGACACCATGATGATGAAGCGATTACCTAATTATTTAACGATTCAAATAAAATGAAAAGATAATGTAAAATCTAAGACCTAAACATGTAAAAAACCAATTGGATGGGTGGATTTCGAACTCCTATCACCTTATCCTTGAAATATATAATTTTGGGAACTTAAAAATCCGAAAAGAATTTTATAATAAAGTAACCTTTTGTAACATTCCATGAGTGCCCCTCCTCTCCTCTTATAAAAGGCCCCCACCTCTACCACCTTACCCACACCTATCAAGCCTTTTTCTCGGCCAACCCATGGCCATTTTGACTCTACACATCCATCTCCTTACTCCTAGAAGCCTCACTTTGGGCAGAAGTCTTCCCAAGAAATCCATTGAGCTCAAATAAAAAAGAAGTACCCGTTTTAAAGGTAATGTCTTCCCTAGTGATCTTTTGTTTTATTTTGCTTCTCCAACCCCCTAAAATGTTATTATTTATTTCTATTGAAACAAAAAAAGTATCTTCAATATACTATGATGTTTTTTTCAGTAGGATTTGAGCTACACTAACACACACCTCCGTCTAATGGTTAATGAACATACTGTTTCTGTTGATGGCGAATTACTACCTCACGAAACGATGATTGTTCTATATTCTCATACCACCTCTCATGGTCGCCATTATGACAGAAATATATTTATTTATGATATATATTATATTTATTTCCTCTCTATTCTTCTGTATTTTATATTTAATAGATACCTTTATGCTTTTCATGTTGTGAAAATGTGATAATTTCATTTGAGAAGTGTGGACTACCGCCCACTCAAGTGATGTGACTCGTTCATGCAATACATGGAATGTATAAAGAATTAAATTGATGAACTTATGTGATATATATAACATATATATTATACTATGATTATAATATATGTATATCTCTCATCTAGTTTTAATTCCATCAATGTGCCAATGAAATGAATGTAGCATTCATGCGTACGTACGGCTTGCCGTCTCCATGAATGGTACATTTCATTTCATATCTTAAAATGTTATGTACTATTATAAGTACATATATATAATGGATATATATGTAATATATTACATCTAAATGATGGATATAATTCTGGAATTATAATATATATATATCTCTCTTTTAACATTAATTCCATTAATATGACAAAAAAATGAATGTAGCATTCATGCGTACATACGGCCTACCGTCTCCATGAACGATGCTTTTAATTTTTTATCTCCACATGTTATGGAATAGTAAAAATTGAATATATCCTGGATATATATGCTATTTAAAACATTAATACTATTCTAGAGATGATTTACCTATAACTACATGGAAATTGTTTTTCCAACAAGTTCAATTTCTACTCATGTACCGAAAATCGACAAAAACGTCTGATATAAACTCAATTAATTAACCAATTGTTATAAAATTATAATATGGGATATGAAATGAATAATAATATTTAAAGTAGGTCCTTAAGAAATTATAAATTGACCAAATTTTATTATTCAGGAGATTAAATAATGATTGAGTCATGTCGGACACGAGGTAAGAGATCCAACCTCTCTCTTTCTTTTCAAGTACCCTCTTTTATGTCATTTCATTTATGCTCCATGTTCTTATGTTGGAGGATGTTATTTAATATTCACCATATTTTAGTTTTTATTTTCATATGATGAGTTAACCCCTCTTACTCTCATCAATTCATTTTAAAAAAAAATATGTGGTGCCGTTAGGCTGCCGTATTTTCGTAAGGGATCCTACCCCTCTCTTTCTTTTTAAGTACACTCTTTTATGACATTCCTTTTTATCTCATCTTTCTTATAATTGGGATGTTGTTTTATTTTACTCCTACTGTTATTTTTATTTCCATATGATGAGAGACCCTATTTTCCTCTCATCAATCCAATTTGGATGTTTTGAGTGGTGCCGTTAGGCTGCAGAATTTTCGTAAGAGATCTGACCGCTCTCTTTATTTTTAAGTACTCTCTTTTATGTCACTTATTTTAATATCCCCTTTGTTATGTTGGGGGATGATATTTTATATTACTCTTTCTGTATATTTTATTTTAATATGATGAGAGACCCTATTTTATCTCATCAATCCATTTTTGGATGTTTTAAGTGGCACCGTTAGGCTGCCGAGTTTTCTTAAGGGATTTTTCATCTCACTTTTATTCCCATGAGATTTATGATACATTTTCCACCATTTCCTTTGAGTGGTGTATGTACTACCCATTATTATACTCTGTGTGTATTATAATTTCATTTATGGATATTTACATATTCATTGTGTGACCCTTCATCAATGGGGTGTACGTTTTGAAAGTTACCCAAGTCAGTAAGGGAACCTTTCACCCTCTTCTTTTTAAAAGACTTATTTTGTTATGTCTTTTAATTCACATACTATAACTTTGGGATATTTTCTTCTATATCCTCATGGATGTAAATTTTATGTCCAAGTGATGAGATACCATTTTTATCTCTCATCAACTCATTTTCTGAATTTTGAAGTGACACCGTTAGGCTGTCAAATTTTTGCAAGGGAACTTCTTAACCCAATTTTGATTCTCTGGGATAAACTTTTACTCCTTGAATATGTCGTTCTATGAATATGTGTGAATAAACTATGATTGTTTTACACTTAATACCCACTTATATTTGGTGTATTTGTTTGTCACACATAATTATGTAATTGATTTATCCTTAATCCAAGGATATTGTCTTTGTATGGGACTTAGTCTCAATCTCCTTTCATTGAGGAATATTTTGTTTTACACACAACCTTCTTTTATATGGTGAATAAACCCCTTTGAGTTTTATGTGTATCCAAAATGAATCATTTTTATACGAAGCGTTTTACTAAATGACAAAAGAGAATGTTTTTGTCGTACGTCTGCGGCGACAATGACTTCTCCACCGCCATGACCACTATCTGAGTTTTGGATTCCTCTACAAGCCATACATTGTTTTTAAATTAAAAGTAAATACCATGTTTTACTTTTCTTTTATTTTGGTATTGAAAATGGTTTTCATAATGTTTTTATATCAATGTGTTGTATTGATATATTGTGATTGAAAAGTGGAAATGTTATGTTTCCTTTATGCATGTTTTATGTGATATGATTATGTTATGGTTCTTGGGAATTATTATGAAGACGGGTGGTTCTGTGAAAAACTAAGGGAGGGTGAGCCCGATATAGCTCTCCCCTGAATTGGGTAACGTGAAGGAGTTAAACGCTAAGGCTTCTCCGAAGAGATTTAGGGAATATACTGTGATGGGTATTCCAAAAGTAACCATGAGGGTTACTCCCTACATAAGAATGTTATGAATGCCTCAAGTTACCTATATGGCTTATGATTTCTATGTTTTATTCATGATTTGAGGAGTTATGTCAATGTTCTTATGTTTTATGAGTAATGTATTATTTCATTGATTCTTATGTATATGTGTACTCATGTTTCTTTTCCATATTTTTATATCCCTTACTGAGCTTTTAATCCTCATCCGAAGTTTTTGAAATGTTTTACACATGACTTAAAGATGGATAGGGTAAAGGATTGGATCAAAGAAAGACATTCTATTTAAAACATGGAACTAGACATGTTTCTTTTAAGAGTTTTTTATGGAAACTTACTAGAAGTGTCTACTTTGTAATATTTTGAGATGTAATAGTTATGTACTAATTCTATAAAACTCTAAACCTGAAAAGATCCTCAATGTGTAATCTTGTAATAACTCAAGATTAAATAATGTTTAATGCGGGGGCCTTATAGTTGGTATTATAGGTCGGTTTAGATAAATTTAGAGGGTAGGGTATTCTATAAGCATAAGTGACATTACCATAATGGCTAGGATTTCAGAAAGAGTCATAGTTTTTAGATAAAGTGAATGAGTAAGTATATCTTAGTGTTTATATTCCTCATTAGTACATGATAATCTTGTGGATATACTCACACTGACATTTCTGTTTTTAGTAAATGGATGGATCTTGTAGGCACCAAAGTGACAATGGGTTTGAAGGAAACTGTGGTGGTTCTCTTATTAAGAGACCAGATGAAATAGGGGATTCAATGAGGAAACTCGTGGTTATTCTAAACCAACTATCAAGGAGTCCTGATCAACCACTTGAACCTTGTTAAGTTCTATAATGCATAACGTACGAGATAACCAATCCATGTGGATGTTCAGGTAATAATTATAAAGGTAACCATTATGGTTTATATGATCCTTACATTTGAAGTAATTATGGGTTACTATATGTTATGATGGAATATGAACGACTTGAGATAAAATTGATGTTAAAACATATTAGGGTTTTTTTTGGAGTTTTATAAAAAGGACAACACGCAGACCGTGTGACCACCCGTCGCATGGGAAAAAGCTATACGAATCGAACCCACAACCAAAGTGTGACTGGTATTTATCTCCTACCACTGGACTATGTGAAGTCCCTGGTTAGTATGACTTATTCTTTTTAGTTAGATGATTTTATGAATTAAGAGTAAGGTGATTTTGGGTTGTCTATGGAAATTATTAACCTATCATGGAGGATATGTGATTAGGTTAATTACTTTTCAATATGAGACTTTAAGAGAAACTGATGTTATTTGGAGATAAGTGTTAATTTTTACCTTGGAAAACTATGTGATTAAATCTTTCAAATATTTAGGCCTCAATCTATGTTTGGTTTACATTGAATAATTTTATGGAAAAATTGATTATTGAATGGGCTTTGTTGAAATTTGGGTTTTGTTGTAAAAATTTTGGAGATTAGGAGTTGTTTATCTTTTTGTAAAAAAATATCCTTTTTGGGTATTATTTGATCTCGTACTAAAATTTTTGGTTTGGTTTTTGTTATGGTCTAAAGACATGGGAAATATATAGTTCTCTTTTTTGGATTAGGTGATTCTCAAGAAGTTGATTATAGCTCTATTAATGTAAACAAGTCTTCCTAAATAATCATCATTTGGGGAAAGTATGAGTTTGTGTAAGAAATTTAGTAAAAGTTGAAAGTCAACATGAAAAGTAAGTATGTTTCATTAAGATCAAAAATAAATTCCTCAATGGAAATTAACATAAAGCAAAAAAGTTTTCTATTAACTTTTCCTACTGGGGAATCGAATATTGTTTAACCCACCACAAGTATGTGATTTTCTTGTTGTAAACTTTCTCATAAACATGTTTTCTATCACTCTCCCTCAGAACATGACCCTTTGCTTTTTCCACCATGTCCATGTTTTTCTACATGAAATCCTAGTATGGGTTAACTCAGGTGACCTTTGTACTACTCTTTCTTTATTTTAATGTTATAGTTTTACTGACTCTTGTTATGATGTGGTATTTTCAATGAAGTTTCCAAGCCCAATTTTAAAATTGCGAGGACGCAATTCCCAAAATGGGGGAAGGATGTAACACCCCAGTTAAATAAAGAATATGACATTTTCACATTTATCGATATTTGTGAATAAAATATTAATTTAACTTTAAAAGGGACTCTATTACAACGGCTAGGCATTAAATACCATTTAAAATAATATTATTTTATTATTAGAGTGCAACGTATGATTTCCAAGAAACTTTTTGTTGCGTATTGGCTATGCCATCAATCATAGCGTCCCATTTAAAGTAATATTAATATTTTATTCCCAAATATGGATAAATATGAAAATGTCATATTCTTTATTTAACTGGGGTGTTACATCCTTCCCCCCTTTTGGGAATTGTGTCCTCGCAATTTTAAAATTGGTATTGGAAACTTCAATAAAAATCCCACATCAGAACAAGAGTAAGTAAAACTATAACTTTAAAATAATGAAAGAGAAGTACAAAGGTCACCTGAGTTAACCCATACTAGGATTTCATGTAGGAAAACATGGACATGGTGGAAAAAGAAAAGGGTCACCTTTTGATGGAGAATTATTTTTAAATAAACTTTTTGAAAATTTCATATGTTATATTGGACCAAATAAAATTCTTCGTTAGAATTGGGACATCAAAATATACATTGTGTAAATTTTTGGTATTTTTCCGATAAAGTTCATTTTTAATGAATAGTGAAAATGTTGTATTTTAATTTAAAACTTCTTTTAAATATAATTTATTTATATGATTAGATTATATTTTTAATTGGTTTTAAAGTCCAATTATAATATAATTTTACCATTTAATCCAATAGTGGTCATTGGAGTTAATTTCACTTTGAAAATGGACTTAAACTAGTGTCAATCTTTTAATATATATTGTTTCTTAAAAACACGCTATTTGTTTTGACAGCGAGAATTAATTATTAAATTAATTAATGCATATAATATGTTTTGAATTTGGTAAAATAGACATCATTTATGAATTTGGAATATCAAATATAGCTTAGGGTGAATTTCTGGTATTTTTCGGAAAAACATTAATTTTTGATGAATAGTGAAACCACTAAGTGGTAGTTAAAGAAACTGATTTTTCGATTAAATAAAACTTTACCACTTCTGTGATTTGATTTTCAAAAATCTAACATACAATGTTTTCATTAGGATGTAAAATGTGGTTCAATAAGAATAAAATATTTTTTTGGTGAATAGTAACTTTTATGTTTTAATCGCGATTAGAGGTAATTAGTGTAATTTAATGTAAAAATATAGTTTTAATAATATTAAATACCATGAAACATGTCCCACCATTATTGGATGAGTCATGGCTAACCAAGACAATCCATGGGTCAACTTGGGGACCCCATGGAGCCACTTTCGTAGGAAATTGACATTAATACCTTTTTAATTAAAGTTAAAATTAAAATGTCACAAACAAGTGTTGTTTTACTAAAAGAACTTTTAAATGGGGTTATAAAAGTCATATTTTTTACTCTAAATATTAATTATAAAGCTAAAAATATTTACTACATCATTATATTTTTTTTATAATTTTTAGACATTAAATAAATAAAATTATTTTTGACACCATGATGATGCAGCGATTACCTCATTATTTAACGATTTAAATAAAATGAAAAGATAATGTAAAATCTAAGACCTACACATGTAAAAAAAATGGATGGGTTTATTTCGAACTCCTATCACCTTACCCTCGAAATATATAATTTTTTGACCATTAAAATCTGAAAATAATTTTACAATAAAGTAACCTTTTATAACTGTTTCAAGAGTGCCCATCCTCTCCTCTTATAAAAGGCCCCCACATCTACCACCTTACCCTCCCTTATCAAGCCTTTTGCTCAGCCAAACCCTGCCCATTTTGTCTCTCGACATACCTCTATTACTCCTAGAAGCCTCACTTTTGGTAGAAGTCTTCCCAATGAAGCCTTTGAGCTCAAATCAAAAAGAGTTTCCCGTTTTAATGGTAATGTCTTCCCTAGTGTTATTTTGTTTTATTTTTCTTCTCCAACCACCTAAAATCTTTTTATTTATTTGTTTTGTAACAAAATCAGTATCTTAAATATACTAGGATGTTGTTATGAGGAGGATTTGAGCTACACTAACACACAAATCCATCTAATGGTTAATGAACATACTATTTCTGTGGATGGCGAATTACTGCCTCACGAAACGATGATTGTTTTATCTTCTCATACCACCTCTCATGGTGGCCATTATGATGGAAATATATATTTTTATGAAATATATTTTATTTATTTCCTCTCTATGCTTCTGTATTTTATATTTAATACATACCTTTATGCTTTTCATGTTGTGCAAATGCGATAATTTCATTTGAGGAAGTGTGGACTACCGCCCCCTCAAGTGATGTGACTCGTTCATGCAATAAATAGAATGTATAAAGAATGAAATTGATGAAATTATGTGATATATATAACATATATATTATAATGGAATTATAATATATATATATATTTCTCTCATCTAGTTTTCATTCCATCAATGTGCCAACGAAATGAAAGTAGGGTTCATGCGTACGTACGGCTTACCGTCTCCATGAACGATACATTTCATTTCTTATCATCAAATGTTATGTAATATTATAAGTACATATATATAATGGATATATATGTCATATATTACATCTAAATGTTGGATATCATTCTGTAATTATAATATATATATCATTATTTTAACTTTAATTCCATTAATATGACAAAAAATGAAAGTAGTGTTTATGCGTATGTACGACCTACCGTATCCATGAACGGTGCTTTTAATTTTTTATCTCCAGATTTTATGGAATAGTAAAAAATGAATATATCATGGATATATATGATATTTAAAACATTAATACTATTTTTGAGATGATGTACCTATAACTACAAGGAAAATTCTTTTCCAACAAGTTCAATTTTTACTCATGTATTGCACATCGACAAAAACTTCTGATATGAACTCACTTTATTAACCAATTATTATAACATTTTAATATGGGATATTAACTGAATAATAATATTTAAAGGTGGTCCTTAAGCAATTATAAATTGACCAAATTTTATTATTTAGGAGATTAATGAATGATCGTGTCATGACGGACACGAGGTAAGGGATCCGACCTCTCTCTTTCTTTTCAAGTACCCTCTTTTATGTCATTTCATTTATGCTCCATGATCTTATGTTGGAGGATGTTATTTTATATTAACCGTATTGTAATTTTTATTTTCATATGGTGAGTTACCTCCTCTTACTCTCATCAATTCATTTTAATAATTTTTATGTGGTGCCGTTAGGCTGCCGAATTTTCATAAGGGATCCTACCCCTCTCTTCCTTTTTAAGTACACTCTTTTATGTCATTACTTTTAAGCTCATCTTTATTATGATTGGGATGTTATTTTTTATCACTAATACTATAATTTTTATGTTAATATTATGAGAGACCCTATTTTTCTCTCATCAGTCCATTTTTGATGTTCTGAGTGGGGCCGTTAGGCTGCCGAATTTTCATAAGAGATCTAACCACTCTCTTTCTTTTTAAATACTCTCCTTTATGTCACTTCTTTTAAGCTCCACTTTTTTTTTGTTGGGGGATTTTATTTTAGATTCCCCTTTCTATAAATTTTATTTTAATATGATGAGATGCCCTATTTTATCTCATCAATCAATTTTTGGAAGTTTTAAGTGGCACCGTTAGGTTGCCGAGCTTTCATAAGGGATTTTTCATCTCACTTTTATTCCCATGAGATTTATGCTACATTTTCCCCCATTTCCTTACAGTGGTGTATTTACTACCCATTATTATACTCTTTGTGTAATATAATTTCATTTATGAGTATTTACATATTCATTGTATGACCATTCTTCAATGGGGTGTACATTTCGAAAGTTACCCAATTCGGTAAGGGAACCTTTCACCCTCCTCTTTTTAAAAGGCTTATTTTGTTATGTCTTTTAATTCAAATACTATTCTATTGGTATATGTTATTCTATATCATTATGGATCTAAATTTTATGTCCAAGTGAAGAGATACCCTCTTTATCTCTCATCAACTCATTTTCTGAATTTTTATGTGACGAGGTTAGGACGTCAAATTTTTGCAAGGGAACTTCTTAACCGAATTTTGATTCTCTGGGATAAAATTTTACTCCTTGAATATGTCATTATATGAATATCTGTGAGTAACCTCTCATTTTTTTACACTTAATATCAACTTATATTTGGTGTATTTTTTTGTCACACATAATTATATAATTGATTTATCCTTAATCTAAGTATACCATATTTGTATGGGACTTCGTCTCAATCTCCTTTCACTGAGGCATATTTTGTTTTATACACAACCTTCATTTATACGGTGTATAAAACCCTTTGATTTTTATGTTTATACGAAAAGAATATTTTTTATACGAAGAGTTTTACTAAACGAAAAAAGGGAATGTTTTTGTCATACGTATGTGGCGACAATGACTTCCCCTCCGTCGTGACCATTATTTGAGTTTCGGGTTCCTCTACAAGCCATACCATTTTTTAAATGAAAAATAAATACCATGTTTTACTTTTCTTTTATTTTGGTATTGAAAATGGTTTTCATAATGTTTTTATAAAAATGTGTTGTATAGATATCTTGGGATTGAAAATTGTAAATGTTATGTTTCTTATATTCATGTTTTATATGATATGATTATGTTATGGTTATTGGGAATTATTTTGAAGACGGGTGGTTCTGTGAAAAACTATGGGCGGGTGAGCCCGATATAGATGTCCAATGCATTGGGTAACGCGAAGGAGTTAAACGCTAAGGTTTCCCTGAAGAGATTTAGGGAATATACTGTGATGGGTTTTCCAAACGTAACGATGAGGGTTACTCCCTACATAACAATGTTATGAATGCCTCAAGTTACCTTTATGGCTTATGATTTCTATGTTTTATTCATGATATGATGAGGTATGTTAAAGTGCTTATGTTTTATGAGTAAAGTATGATTTCATTGATTCTTATGTATACGTGTACTCAAGTTTCCTTTCCATATTTTTATATCCCTTACTGAGCTTTTTATGCTCATCCCAATTTTTTGAAATGTTTTACACAGGACTTAAAGATGGATAGGGTCAAGGATTGGATCAAGGAAAGGTATGCTATCTAAAACATGGAACTATACATGTTTCTTTTAAGATTTGTTTTATGGGAACTTTTTCAAAGTGTCTAATTTGTAATCTATTGAGATGTAATAGTTATGTCCTAATTCTCTAAAACTATAAACCTGAAAAGATACTCAATGTGTAATCTTGTAATAACTGAAGATTAAGTTATGTTTATGGTCGGGGCCTTATATATATTTTTGAGGAATTAATTTTTTTTCTAAAATATGAGTTCTTATTACCTATAAATTTAACACTAAAATTTTATTTATTATGAAATTTATGTAAATTTTATAATTTATAAAATCTTATTCATATCCACTGGTTTATCCTCTTGGTCATTAAAATCGTATTAAAATAATAATATTTCTTTTTTTGTTTAAGATTGGTTTTTCTTTTTGGACATGTTATCAAACAAAATGCCCTTATTTTAAAATCATGTAATGTTACATTACCATACTATTAAATAATTTCACCACTTAAATTTTAACATGATCTTTTTTATCATGGTCTTCCTAATATAAATAACTTAATTCAATCCCTCTTCATAAAAAGGACTCATAAAACATTATATCAATGAGAGAATGGGATATAAAAAGTCCATATAGAGTAATAGCCATTAGAAATAGGAAAACACTAGTGGGATGTGATAATATAGACATAGGAGAAATGTATAACTTCCAATAAATGATAATAATCTTTTTAGATCATTGATCAAAATTATTTAAATGATCATGATAATGTTGACATCTGCAAAACCATAAACCAAATTGGTGTGTAAAAGACTATCGATTCATCAGAAACAAAGGTAATATGATATTTTTTTTATTAATGATCATTTTAATTCTAAAGAGGAATTATATGACCATGTAGACTAAGAATATAATGTAATAATCTTACCTGAAAACTGGGATATCATCTGATAATCAATTTCCCACACAATCACATTTCTTCACCAAATAATGAGTATTCATGATTTATTTTTTATTCTTGATTCAAAATCAAAATATCTAATGGGAAAAAATACATCCATTAATGGATAAAACCTAATTTCTACAATATTTATACAATAAAAAAACAAATTGTCAGTATGCGGTAAGATAATTCAAAAAATGAAGAAATTTGTATTGAAATAAATAATATGTTTATCCCCAAAATTGAAAAATAACAGTAAATTTCCAATTTAGGTCATCTTATAAACACCTATTTTTAAATATCAAAAAACCCATACTATCATTGAAACTAAATTATTAGAATAATTTGACCAAATATGATTCCAATATAAATTAAAAACCATTCTCCAAATTATATTAATCACACTTAATTCCTTATTAATTTTTTTTATTACATACCTATACAATCTCCAATATTTCATAATTACTTCCATAAATAAATGAATAATTTTATTCTATAAAAAAATTAAATTTAACAATTATTCATAAAATAAAATACAATTTTAAAATAAAATATTTTTATGTCCTATAATTTATTATGGTATTCAAATAAAGTGATCATATTTTGAATAAATAAACACATACTCACTAAATTATTTTTCAATATCATGGTTATCTATCCAATAAATATACACTCCACACCTGAAATTAACATTTTTTTATCTCATTTTATTAATTTCATACCAACTATGAAATTGAAAAGTCCAATGGTTTATGTTATAATGTTTTCTCTTTTAGAAATATTTTTAGCCATCACAACTTTGCAAGATATAGTGGGTTATTTCCCATATTATGGGTTTTCCTTTCACTAAATATATATTAATATAATTACTAAAAAATCAATAAAAGTTGATTAAAATTCACAAAATTTCATTAATCATAAAATAATTTCTAATCTCTATGGATTTCTAGATATACAATTTTTTCATAAAATAAAATAATCATAATTGACTATATTTTCCATAACATCAATCACATTTCCTAAAAATTTATTATTTATCAAATTTTTCCGAAAGGCTTAGATCAGACAAAAGTCTGATCTCCCAAATTATTATTAGAAAAAATTAAAGTGCAAAGAAAATAAAAGGCAAAGTCACTACATCACATCAAATCCATCCCCAACCCCATATCCATACGCAGTTAACTCATCATCTTCTTGCGTGGCCGATTCCCATTCAGGGGACTCATATCTCTTGAAATGATCAAGGTATTGATTCCTCTTAACAAGTTTTTCTTTGGTTAAATGATCTTTAAAAGTATGATTCCCTCCAATATCTTTTGTCCCATCATATTTCTTCCCACCACTTTTCTTGTGTGATGCCCTAGTCGCCATTGGTTTAGGAAGATCCGTGTAATCTCTTTCTGTCTTCCTTATTTCTTGAGCTTTCCCATTCAACTCCTTATCCACCATCTTTGTGCCCCCATTTTTGACAACATCACTGTAAGAGTACTTTTTTGAATCCATATTCCTTCTCAGAATTAGGTTCAACTGCCCATCGCTTCTGATGTGTCACAGGAGGAGAGGAATATGTTCTTTTGCCCAGGGTGTTTCCCATTGGCACCGCAACCAGCTAACCAGCAACTGAGTCCTCTATCACACAGACAGTGTTGGCATATTCATGAGAAGGGGGACATCTAATTTCCTCCTCTCCCATTGGTTCATCCTCCTTCGGGTCAATATCCACTAAAACAGAAAAACGGTTTGGCGAGTAGTTTATCATTCCATCAGCACTAACCTGTCTAAAAATTGCACCTTTTCATTATGTCACATTTCAATGATTTTTATTCTATATGTCTATAAGTTCTAATAACAAAACCAATTATAGAATAAAATTTTACTATTCCATTGTTCTCATAAAATATATAATATTTGAGAATATCTTTAGTAAAAAAAATCTTTTAATGAATAGCCTTCATGGCCCTTTTTCATTCTTTTTTATCTTATTTAGTAAGACATTACAATTATAGATCAATGAAACAGAAAATTTCCTTATCATTCTTCTGTATCAAATAAAATATATTTAAAAATTTTATCATAAAAAATAATTCATACCTTAAATATTGGAATCATTTTCTAATTTAATATTGTTTATATCCCTTTCATATTCTTGTATTATATCTATATCTCCAAAAAATAAACACACATGTCCTTGGTGGTATATTTCATATCAAATGATAAGGATGATTTGATAGTTTGAATTAAAAGAAATTAAATTTGATGATCTATAGAAATTTTGGAGAAATGAAATGATGTTGGATAGACTAAATAGTTTAATGAAGGTGGTTTAGATTCTCAAAAATAATTTAGAATCAATTGAACACAATTTTTTCCTTGATACTGACAATTAAACCACATGGAATTGATAGTAAGGTTGTGTGATATTCATTTAACATCATCATTAATAATAATCCTAAATATATATAAAATATCATGATTAAAACATGATATTTATTATTTCACGTTAAAATTAAAATGGTCCTTATAATGAATTTTTCCATATAAACTCTACAGAAAAACAAACCATAAAATATACAAAAGTAAAATTACTATCTTCGATGTATAAAAATTATTTATCCTCAGAGGTTATCTCATACTGATGAAAATACTTCTATAAATATGTAATATTATTCATTAGAAATAATTCATCATGTTAAAACTGAGTGTTGCATACACCTCAACCAGATAAAGCATTTCAAAAAATTATCATTACGTATCTTAAAATAACATCTCTTATAACCAAAAAACGGGTTTCCAAGCCTTTTAAATTTGGTTTTTTATTAAACTTATAAACCCATCATGGTATTGATAAATATTATTTTATACTAATAAGAATAAATGTAATCTAAAAATATATCAAAACCTTTTAACTTATATCAAATATAAATAAGTGGCCTTTAATATGACATAATTTATTGTATTTTAACAATAATTTTAAAAAAAGTGATTCCAGATGTTCTTTAAGGTTTAAATTTTTACATATTTGGAAAATACATACTACACCAAAAAATCAATAAATAAAAAGGTTGACACCTCTATGTGGTTTACATTATTCCCACAATTTTCAACCTTTTAATAAATTGAAATGTTTTATCTATAATTAATAATCCACATTAATTTCAACATGAATTATTCATTATACTAACCCATCACTAGTCATTTTGATAACATTTTAAACATATAGTATGGTAAAAAATCATATTACCTTATATAAAAAGAAAGAGAGAAACAAATTTCACTATTTTAAATACATGAAATCCTAGATAAAGTGTTTTAATTTAACATTACAAAAAATGTGTTTAAAAATAATAATTTATGTAAACATGAAATAAGATTCTCTTCCCAATTTATTTCATTAAATAGTTTATCAAAAATCACAAAGGAAAAAATCATAATCATGGGTTCTTCATATAAATAATGGGAACACTGGAATTTTTTTTCTTAAAAACATATATTTTTACCCTAAAAAGTAATAATCGATTCTAAAAAACAAAAAATATTTTGATTGCCTTTTGAAATCAAGAAAATTCAAAAAAAGCAGAAGTAATCAGTGAAAAGTCTTGTAGTTTCCATGGGAAATCATCTTTATAAAACCCTTATATAATCATTAATATAGGAATAACCATAAGTTAGACTTCCAATAGGATTATATAGATAACATAATCATTAACCATTTCATTAGAGAGCCATAATGTTCCACAACCATCATATAAGGTATATTAGGCTCAATCATTCATCACTAAATAAGGTGGATCTCAGCATGTGATATAAGTTATATCGATGTCAAATATTATCAAAAATAATGTTCAAGGACCATATCAGGAATGAAAAATTATTTGAATTCAAATTTTCATTATAAAACTATTTAAAAACTACAATGAAAAATAACTAAAATAACTTTCAAATATGAAGTATCAATTATTTTCAGAAACATTTTACAAAAAAATACATAATAAAAAAACATATGGTTTTTCTTTCAATACAAAATGAAATCATTTAAAGGAATCCATATATATAATAACCAGTTTGGTGATGTGAAATGTTGTTATTGATGTATAAATTTTAAAAGAAAATTCCATTATTTTTTATAATGAATATTATTATGTTTAATAAAATGATTACATTTTACAATGATTAAATGAAAGAAATAACAGAAATAAAATTTAAGATATTATTCCTTTATGTCCATATAAATTTATAAATAGGTTATTGTGAAAACTATAATCATGGAAGAAAATGTGTTTGAAGGAGTCCCTAAAATATTATTTCTAAATGAATTTCCCCTACTTTATTTGGTAATAATTGTGTATGATCATTATATTAATTAATTACAATCATATTTTAATTATTTAATGTAATAAAGAACTTTTCCTTTTATCTTATTCTATTTACCTTTCTATAATAAAATATTTACCCAATTAAACTCCCATTGTACGCTTTGATAATATTCTGTTCATATGTCCAAAATGACATTCGTGGTTTGACTATGGTCAATGAGGTCACATCTCCATCATCTCCATAATAATAATCACTATGTACTTAACTTTTTTAGGTATCAATTAATGTTTTAAAAAATCATTAAATATGGTATTGAAAAATAAATTTTTTTACAATCATTGAGATGGTAGGTCAAATGTACACGTGAGTAATGATTCTATTTTTTTTATGATCTTTAGGGAAAGTAGTTAATTATTTTGTTAGGTTTACGAAATCATATTTATATACAGAAAAGGGTATTGTTACTTAAAATAGACATATATATATCATCCATATGACTTGGGTATGTAAATTGAGTCACATGTCTTTGTAGAGGTGATAATCTAAATGAATACATTAATAGAGTACTATTTTTTGAAGAATGAAAATGTAAGAAATTATAAAAATGTTATATTTCTTAGAATGAAAAATATTTAATTAATATAATTTATAAACACTATTTAATTAATTCTAACCATCTATGAGAGGATGCAATGGAAAACATATACATCAAATCAAGAGGCGATTGTCCTTTGTACCCATGAAAGATATTTTTTTTTACATTTGATATACGATGAGGAAGATATAATTCAATAATTTAATAAAAAAACTATTCACATGTTTATGATTATGGGGTTATTATTTCATAATGTATGACATTGATTTGAATGTGTTAGAATTTGATGTAAAATAAAAACACATGGTTATGAACAATACCTCTTTTCAGGACAACCTCATTTTATTTACAAGTAATCCCTATATGTATGTTATTATTATCCAAATATGACCAATATAACATCTTTTGGGATTATATGAATATATGTGGGTTGTTTATTTATCAAAAAAGTATTTTTTTTATTTAGAAAAAAAGCATAGGAGGGGTATCCTATGAAATTCTAAAATTGTTAAATTAATAAAAATTGATTTCATTTTTCAAATATATCAAAAGTTATTGTATTTAAATATATGATATTAAGATTCTAAATAATCTTACCAAATAAATATTGGACATTTTTAGGTGATATTGTCACCCCTAGAAATTTGTTTTATCCTATGTAAAGCCTTTATGATAAAAACCATAATAACTTTGTTTTTACATTTAGGGTTCAACATATTTACTATAAAAAGAAAATTTGAACATAAATGGACCACAGATGAAATTTTCAACTATATCCAACCTGTTTTCTGTATTTTTGTTTTTTTTTTGAGTTTGTAGAAATTTAATAATATATTATTCTTTATAAAATATCAATAATGTCAATTTTGGAATAATTTATCTAATTTTAATTTTAAAACAACATGAAAAACATGGAATTCAAATATTAGAAAATAAAACCACCATAATATATCATTGTTATGATATTAAATAATTGTACATGGTAATTAATTCAATTATAATTACTTTAAATATTTTTATATCATTTATTTTATTTTAAATTTAATTATATAAATAATTTATCGATGTTTTCTATGAAATTAATGTAATCATTTAACCGTTAAAAACTAGTTTTTTTTATAATAATTAAAAATAATTTAGGTTTCCAATGAATATTGAGAATTTAATAGAAATCCTTTTTATCATTATTTGAAAACATTACTGAAAATAATGGGAATTGAATGATATTTTTGACCTTTATTTAATTAAAATATTACAAATTATAATATTGTGGTCCCATTGAAGAATGTCACTTTAGAGAATTTTTTATGATTTCAAATTCAGTATATAATCCAATAAAAGTAAGTCAACAACTGGAGTATGTTTTTAGTCAATATAGAATTATGTTTTGTTTTTGTTAACCAAATTTACCTTTACTATGGAAAAATTATTACTATGATTAATATTCATAATGAAAAAAATTAGAAGGGAAACATTTAGATAATTTGGATATCCTAATTAAATATATGGAATCTATTTTTCATGATTCAAATTATATAAATGGTTAAGATTAATTTAAAATTATACCTTCAAAACAAGATAAAAACAAATTTTCATAGAAATTCATTTTTACATATAATGAATAATTTATACTTATTTCAATAATAAAATTCCATTAGTAGACTAAATTTATATATTATTTTCAGAAAAATGAACTAATGATATTTTTAAATTAATCTAACAGATACATTTTCTTAATTAATATTTTAATATTATATATTAAAAATATTATCATTCTAACTATTAACTAAAGAGTCAAAATTTTCAATAAAATATCAAAATGTCTTCAAAAGATAATTTTATATGATGATTTGAAAATTGTTTTCTATTTAAAAAAATAATTTTTTAACTGTTTTAGAACATAATTATAATATTACCTAAAAAAAGGGATAGGTACCATTTCAGGAAAACAAAATATCTTTTCAAAAAATTGTGTACTTATTTCATTAGAAATAATCTAAATATTTTTATTATTTGGGACCCTTAAATATATATCGTAATTATTTCAATCCTATTTATCATCACTAATTCAACGGATAGGTTTTAACAACCATATTTATATCAAAATATTATGGCGTTCAATTAAGTTTGAGGTTGTGTGTATCATCCTAGATAAATGAAGAATAAGACATATTTCATATTTAATAATATTTTTGAATTAAATATTAATTTTACTTTAAAGGGGTTTCTATTTTCGATAGCGTACCTTATACGCAAAAATGGGTTTCTTTGTAATATTACGTTGCACACTAATAATATAATATTATTATTTTAAATGGCAGTTAACTCCTAGACGTTGTATTGGATGGAATGAAAAAAACTAAATAAAATATCATTATACATGTTTGTTAAATGTAATTACTTTTATCCAATAAAATGTTAGAGGCTTAAAATGTGAATGAATCTAATTTTAACCATAATTTACATTAAAAGGTCGAATTACATCCTTTTAATGGAGAAACCTTCTTAAATATAGTTTAGGACACTTGAATAGATTCTATATGACAAAATAAAATCCTTCTTTAGAATGGGGACATCAAAATTTACTTTGTGTAAATTTTTTGGAATTTTTCGGATAAAGTTCATTTTTAATGAATAGTTAAAAAATTGTATTTTAATTCAAAAGTTCCTTTTAATCTAATTTATTTATATGGTTAGATTATCTTTTTAATTGGTTTTAAAGTTAAATTAAAATATATTTTTACCATTTAATCCAATTTTGGTCATTGGTATAAATTTCACTTTGAAATTGGACATAAACAAGTATCAATATTTTGATAGTTATTGTTTCTTAAAAACATGCTATTTGTTTTGCTAATGGGAATTAATTTTTAAATTAATTAATGCCACTTCTATGTATTTAATTTTGAAAAATATACAGAAATTTTGAATTTGTAATATAAAATAATTCTTAGGCTGAATTTTCGGTATTTTTCTGAAAAACTTCAATTTTTGATGAATAGTGACACCACATATTGGTAGTTAAAAAAACTGATATTTTCATTTAAATGAAATTTTACCACATCTCTGAATTGAATTTGAAAAATATAACATGCATGGTTGTTATTAAGAAGTAAAATTTGGTTCAAATAGATGAAAATAATTTTTTGTGAATAGAAACTTTTGACTTTTATTTACCGCGCTTAAAGGTAAATAGGGTAATTTAAGGTTAAAAGATTATTATAATAAATCAAAATTATCATAGCACTTGTAGAAAACTTATTGGTTGAGTCATTTACGACTATGGGAATATTTGGGTCTATTTTGGGACCCCATTGATTACCTTGGAGGTGAAAATGACCATTTAGATTAATTAATTTAAAGTAAAGACAAAATTGACATTAACAAAAATCGTTAAGTAATTAATTTTTAAATGGTGTTATATAAGTCAAATTTAAGACTATAAATATTCATTGTAATGATAAAAATATTTCCTACATGGTATTAGTTCTTTTATAATTTATAGACATCGAATAAATTAAATTATATATGACACAAAAATGATGCAGTATTTACCTCATTAATAAATGATTAAAATAAATAAGATTATATTGATTAAAATATTATCCATAACATGTAAAATTCTTATTGGATGATTTTATTTTGATTATGGGTCATCTTATCTTCCATCCTAATGATTTTTGGACCATTAGAAACCGAATATCATTATATAATAAAATAATGTTTTTAAACGTTCCTAAAGAGCCCCTCCTCTCCCTTATAAATGGAGACCATTTCTATCCAATTCCTCACACATATAAAGCCATTTTTCACGTCCAAAATCTGTCCAATTAAGCTCCCTAAATCCCCCTACTCATCCTAGAATCTTTAATATAGGCAGAAGCCATTTAAAGAAGTCCTTTGGTTCAAACCAAAAAGAGTTACCCAAATTAAAGGTAACAATTTCCCTTAAATTGTTTCCTTTTTTTTCATCTCCAACCACTAAACTCATTTTATTTCCTTTATTTGTAACAAAACCAGTATCCTAAATATACTAGAATATTTTTATTAGAATTATTCTAACAAAACTTAAACACACCCCCATCTAATGGATGAAAAACATAATGTTTCTGTGGATGGAAAACTAAGGCCTCACGAAACTAGGATTGTTCAATTACATCTTAACGCCTCTCATGGTGGCCATTATGATGGAACTATAGTTATATATGACATATATTATGTTTATGATCTCCTTATGCTTTTTAAATCCCATTTATAGCATGCCTTTATGGTTTTCGTAGTGGTTAAATACGACAATCTCATTTGAGGAAGTACGGACAACAGCCCCCACAAAGTGATTTGATTCGTTAATCCCTTATGTGGGATGTATAAAATATGGATTTAATTATATTATATATGATATTATACTGGAATTATAATATACCTATGTATCATTATGTTTTAATTCCATTAAATTAATAAATAGAATTGAAATTAGTGTTCATGCGTACATACGACTTACAGTCTCCATTAACAGTGCATTTCATTTCTTACCTCTAAAAGTTATGTACTATTATAAAAACATGTATATACTGGATATATATGATATATATGATATCCAAATCATGAATATTATTCTGGATATAATTAACTATTGACCACATGGACAACATGTAAATATAAGGTGTTCATTTTGACTCAAGTACCAAATATCGACAAAATGAACGTCATTAACATAAATGATTACAAAATGTTTATAATATGGTAATAAGTGATATAAAAGGAATAATAAACTTGAAAAATGTTCTTAAGATATTAGAAATTAGAATTAGTTTATTATTCATGCTTTTAAATAACGATTTAGTCATGTCGGACACGAGCTAAGGGATCCTACCTCTCTCTTTCTTTTTAAGTACTCTCTTTCATGTCACTTCTTCTAAGCTCCTATTTATTATATTAGGGGATGTTATTTTATATTAATCATACTGTAATTATTATGTTCATATTATTAGAGACCCTATTTTATCCCATCAATCCATTTTATGAAGTTTTAAGTGGTGTCGTTAGGCTGCCGAATTTTCGAAAGGGATTTCTTATCTCACTTTCAATTCCGTGAGATTTCCATTGTTCGCCACTTATTTATTGAATGTGATGTATTTACTGCCCATGAATATATTCCATGTGTAATAAAATTTAATTTCTAGTTAATTACATCTTCATTATATGATCCTTCTTTCATGTGGTGTATGTTTCGAATGTTACCAAATCAGTAAGGGAAACTTTCACCCTCCTCTTTTTAAAAGACTTATTTTTGTTATAGATTTTAATTTACATCTTATTATGTTGGGATATGTTCTTATAAATCCTTATTGATGTAAAATTTATTTCCAATTAATGATATACCATTTTTGTCTAATCATCTCATTTTCTAAATTTTGATGTGACGCCTTTAGGCTGTCGATTTTTTACACAGGAATTTCATAACCCAATTTCGATTCTTTGGATTAAACTTGTAGTTATTGAATATGTCAGCCTATGAATATGTGTGAATGACCTATGATTTTTTTACAATTAATATCCACTTATATTGGGTGTATTTATAATTTTTACACATAATTAAGAGATTTATTTATCCTCAATTTAAGGATACCATCTCTATAATGGATTTCATGTCAATTTACATTTCCATTGAGACTTCATTGTTGTTATGAACCAATTCACTCTTATATGGTGTATATACTGTCCTTTGAAATATTATATCATGAATCCCTTTATTATCATGATATTATAATGTTCTGATTAAATGTTATTCCTTAATTATTTGTGTTCAAGTGTCTCTCTTTTCTCAAAACACTTTAACTAAAATATTGTTTTAAATGTTTTAAAGATTTATTCTTATAAATATTTCTCATTAATGTCCATGTTTTCAAAATGGGTTATAGGATTTATTTATTTGGAAATTAATGTTTTTAAATGATAATTCATTTAAAATATCCAAAGTGGTATGAGACACTTTGATTAAAAAACATCTTTTTAAAAGGTTATGAAATTGATTTGATACAAAATTTTTTATTTCAATATCTTGATTTTATACATTGGAATGTGGAAATGTTATCTTTCCTTTATTCATGTGTTATATTTTATTATTATATTATGGTTATTGGGAATTTTTTATGAATATGGGTGGATCTGTGATAAACCTAGGGCGGGTGAGCCTGAGATAGCTCTCCAATGGATTGGGTAACGTGACGGAGGTAAATGTGAATGTTTTTTCTAAGAGATTTAGGGAATATACTGTGATGGGTATTCCAAAGTAACACCCTATGTAGCTGTGATTGCTATAATGTATGTTTGATAAGGATTCCACAAGTAACCTTTATGATTTATGATTTCTATGTGTCTTTCATAAATTATATGATTTCACAAGGTAAGTAAAAGATTTCACGTTTTGTATGTATTTATGATAAAATTATTTCATTCTTTGTTTTATAACCCTTACTGAGCATTTTACGCTCATCCCAAATTTTTAAATGTTTTCACATGACTTAAAGATGAATAGGGTCAATGATGGGATCAAGGAAAAGTCATTCTGTCTAAAACATGGAAGTAGACATGAATCTTTTTGGAAGAGTTTTTATTTTATGAAAAAAATGAAATCTTTGTAGAAATGTCTACCTTGTAATCTTTTGAGATGTAATAGTTATGTCCTAATTCTCTAAAACTATAAACCTAAAAAGATCCTCAAAGTTAATTATTCATTTAATTCAATATTATGCAATGTTTAAGGTCGAGTCCTTATATTGTGTATCGTACATGTTATCATACATACACCCCTTATTTTAAAATCTAATTTTTATACATATTAGTACACTATAGGGAATATAAACAGTTAGCTACATTACTTTGTAAGATGCCCCATGTTGAGTATGTCAAGTTTCTCCACTCATTGGGGTAGACTTTTCAATATTTTGGTTCAACTAAGTGGTTTATACTATCCGTACATGTCAAGAATGACAACAATGATTATTAAGGTGTATACATACTTTATAGGATTATATGAACTCCAATAGTCACATGTATTATGATACATGGTACATGATTTTGTGATATTCCTCCAAACTGCAGTCTATATCACTGAATTAATGAGATAGTATTTGTGTTTTCCTCTAAAATACATGTCATGAAGTTGATTATTTACTAGGAAGTCTACCTATTAAATGTGGATCATTTTTTCATTCCCAGGCCATATATTCCAACTCAAATCACAATAGAATTGTCTTTACACAAATCCTCTTTTCATTATTTATCTTATGAAATGAATCAATGTATATCAATCACAAAAATACTAATACCCTATCTAAACCTTGAAATACAACATGTCACCCCCATATGAAAATGACACATTGATCTTCTCCATCAAATCTCATATTAATCCTTATTCATCAGAAATATAAAATCACATCATTTATAACATGTCAAAAAGAATTAAAAAATACTAATTCAATCAATAGGATCTTAGTTTTTCGAAATGAGGAAATCACATGGAAAATTTAATACTGGAGAAGATCATTGGAAAAATAGGAAGAGGAATCCCTAAAAAACTTGAGTGACAATCAAAATAAGGTTATAATCATCTTGGATGGCGATTATGCATTAAATTTAAATAATTGAGGAAAATATCTCAATATTTGAGGCCATGTAATTCTATATTTGAATAAATTTATTTCTAAAAACCCATGACAGATATGAACATGGAATAAATATTAGAAAAAGTGATTAACAATATAAATTAATCAAGTAGAATGAATATAAAAATTTTAAAACCTAAACATTGAATATGATCAATCATTGAAAATTAAGGAACTAATTTTTTTTAGATTTTTGATATCTCTAACACAAGAGTGATCAATCCCCAATACATGATCACATAACAGTTATATAAACAATGATATATCTATCCCAATCTACACTATTATGATTATATATATTTATATATTAGGTGAAATAATAAATAAATTGATGATGGATAGGGTTATTGATTATTATAATCAATAATTTAATTTAATACTCTAATTATTTGTTTAATCCACTAATGGATTCAATCAAACAAAATTATGATTGAAAATATATATTATGTCACACAAAAGGTAAAAAAATAATCTTCCAAATTCAATGTCAATCTCGGGTACCCCTCTGGATTCTGCAATAGGAAGGGCATGCATAATTTTTTAAATGAATCATTATTATGAGTTGATGTATTTATCATTTTTGAAATATAATCTTCATGGGTTTTCGATGCTCCAAGATATTTTCAAAATTATTAAATTTTTTTAAAATATCATTTAATTTATTAATCATGATTAATCATTAACCATAATGTTTTAATTTCAAGTTAGAAGAAGTGGTGTTGTACATTCTTTTTAGTTAATATAGAATTATATAGTCTATGTTTGATATTTATTTCATCTGGGTAAAGATTTATGACTATATATAAACAACATAATTGAGGTATGACTCAATGTAATTGGATGTTCATCTACTTCATGTATGTTATACTCTATTATTCTATGAAGATTATATAAAAAATATATTATGAAAAAAAAATTAGTTTTCATGAAGTATAATATAGATCTCAATGTGAAATGATCATTTATATAAGAACAATTAAACATATCTCCTAAATCCAAAATTAGTATCATATCAAAGATAAATGGTTTCAAGTAATCATAAATATAATTAACCAGCTTTCTATTCCTTGATAAAAGTATATAGAACGTAATGTCTTTTTTATTCTTTCATATCCTTAATGACCAGTTATAATTTTAAAATATTAAGAGACATTATCTATGAGTGATACATTATAGAAAATATGATAAAATTTATCATAAGATAAAGAATGAGGGATTTTTCTTATATCATATACATAATGAGGATAATCATGATAAATTTTACTCAACTATGTATTTTTATAAAATGTGATGATGTTTCCCATATTTAAATATTATATAAATATCCATTCTAAATTGACAGAAAATGGACATTCAATTTAAAATTCAATAAAAATTTAAAATCATTGTTTGGTATCATAAATTTTTTAATGTAAATGATTCATAATTCTGGAATTGGGACAAAAAACATAATTAATTTTAATGTGATTCTTGGTCCCACTAAAATTGCTTGGCAACCATACCCTGTAAGCCCAAAGTTGGTGCCACACTACAACTATATTTCTATATATATTGTTAAATAACATTACAAAGGACCAAAAAATTTAGTAGTACTTTTAAACTAATTATATACATGAGTATATTTATAGTTGAATACAATAATAATAACATAAATTTTAGTCTAGGTTAAATTTATTCCATCTAGTATATCCTTGCAAATATTTCTCAATACACAACATTGATTCCTGAAGAAGGGATGAAAAATAAGGGTGAGATAAAATTATTAGTGAGGGTAAATTATAAATGAATAAAAAAATGAATCAACAAAAATAGTAATCATATAAAGTAAAGATAATAAAGACATGTTACTTATAATTAATAAAATGCGAAGGAAGTGCATAAAAAACATTTCAATGTAAAACTAGAAATAAATTCAATAAAATAACTAGTTAATGAAAAATTAATATAAAAGTATAAGAAACTAGATATGCCTCCCATTATTAAATCAAACTAAAAATAAATGCATCTATATACATTTTCACAGGGAAAATTTCATGGATAATAAATATGAATAAAAATAAATCCATTAAAAAATTATTGGACATATTATCTCAAGGAATGAAAACATATACTATCAAGACCATTCTCAAGACTGTTTAAAACTATATGTTTAACCTTATTTAATTTTCACAAAAAAAAATTCTAATGATATAGTGTCGATGCATCTAGGGGATATTCAATGTTTGGGTCACACCCATCATTTTTCGTCAAAATAATTCCACATATTAATTAATTAATATATTAAATATACAATTTGTCTAATCAAGAATATGTATTTAATAAAGAATACATTTTTTCAATATTTCATGGGAAAATTAAAAAACAATCAATGTGAAAAATATATATAAATTTGATATATTATTTAAGGAATAAACATATCAGTGATAAATGAGATGAAAAAATTATGGGAAATTCAATGTTCAATGATAATATGAAATATAATATTTCAAAGGGACTAAAAGGAACTAGTGAATTGAATGTTAATACAATCTTAGTTTAAATAAATAATGAACTAATTATTGGAAAAATAATGATGGTATCAATAAAAATCGTCCCATGTAAAAAAGAAACAAAGGTATGTTGTCATTTTGGAGTGGAAATATTATGAAAATATATTTTTAAAAAGGATTTTATATAAATATAATTTTTATTTTGATAAAAAAATGTAAATTAAATTATTTAGATCTGAGTTTTCAAAAGAAAAATTGTCTAAAAATTAACATTTTATACATTCAAAATGATTCATTGAAGAAATGTTAGTGGGTAAATATGTAAATGACATTCAAGATAAAAAATATCATTCCTTTGTCAAGTAAAAAGGATACAAGTTTACCTTGATAAAAAAAAAGATGATTCCATTGAAAGAAATTTAAAATGAAAAAATAGTAAACATTTCTTGAACATATAATTTTTAATGGATAAAACATTTAGGGAAAAAAATTTCAGAAAAATTGTGTTTTGGATGAAAATAAGTTCTTAGACCAATGAGATAAATGAAGTCTAGATTTCATTAAAACATTTTTTAATCATCATTCAGAACCAATGAGTGAAAAAAAATTAATATTACATATAATAGCTCATGAATAACCAATGTAGAAGAAAATGAGTTTTTTTATTGAAAAATTATTCTTTTATTTAATCAAATGTATATTCAACTACAAATAATCCCAAAAAATTATATTGTGATGTAAACTATTGAACATATAATATTATTCATGGTAGAGTCATTAGACAAATATATTAATTATTTCAAAACTAAATCCACATAAAAAAACTTAAAATAAATTAATATATTTTAAAATGTTTTATGAAACATAATCATATAATATTAATGAAAAGAAATTAATAATATAACCCAAAAAAAACAAATTGGGAATAAAATTATTTTCCTCTTGGAAATTTTTAATTTGAGTCCCCTTTGATGAAATTAATTATATTTTAACTAAAAATATCATAATACTAAATTAATCATGATATTTCATGTCAAAGTTGAAGGATTTACAATATATATAAGAAATTAGGTGCACAATAATAATGTATGCCACAATGAATGGAAATTGAGACGATGCACCTTACCACTTATTAATATTTTAATTATAGTCCACATGAGATAAATACATTGAAATGATACTATAATTACAATGATTATAATTTTTTATGATATAAGTTAAAATAAGTGCATTATATACACTATAAAAAGAAAATTAGTTGTGAAAATTGACTATGCCTCCTGAAATGAAATAGGATACAAGAATCCCTTACCTTGGGATTCAATTTAGGTGAAAATCCCTTCACATTAATTATAAAGGGTTGAAAAATGATCATAAATTATAATATACCCATAATAATATTTATAATATCATATATTTACTTTTTAAAATATCGTATTATCATTTTTAATTATCATTCATCATTTTAACTATTTCGGTTGTAATTTCCTTGTTTTTCATGTTATAAAAAAATCATTTTTGTTATAATAAAATGGATCATGATTTCACCATCTTAAAATTTTGAAACATGATTTATATATCATATATATCCAATATGTATGTATTTATAAAAATCCATAACATTTGGAGAGAACAATTGAATAACACTCTTCATGGAGATGGTAGGCCCTATATAAGCATGAACTCAACTCTTATTTCATTATCATATTTTAAAATATTGAAATTTAACTGAAATATATATATATATTTATAATAATTTTAGAATCATATTTGTCACATATGTTTATTAAAATATTCCATTATATGTTCCATGTATATTGCTAACGAACCACATTGTTTGGAGGTGAACGTTATCCACCGATCCACAAATGATATTATAATATTTATTCCAAATTGTAAGAATGAAAATATGATTTATATAAAAACAAATGAAGCATAAAATATATCAATATCATAAATATCATATATAAACAATGTTTCTATCATAATTCCAATGGAGAGAGGTGGTAAAGGAAGAACAGATCATGATCATTTAGCGAGGCCGAAATTCAAAATACACATAAATTGAAAGTTTGATACCCATTATATGGAAGTGTGTGAATCTATAGGTTGAACACTAGAATAAAAAATATTTGAATTTTACGGTTACTATTGATATTATATAATAATATAATACAAATATTCTATGGGGTTTTTGAACGAAAATGAATCAATAGAGATTGAGGATGGATGTTACATCTTCAATAAGAAACCCCTTTTGGTTTTCAATAAATGGATTACATGTATAGATTTATTCCTAAGGTGAGGATTATAGGTTTATTGTATAGATATTGGTGATTATTTTTACATATTTTTTGTGAGACAAATGTCATGAAATTTGTGATTATGTTGGATGGGTGAGTGCGTTTTTATATTAGAGGAGTGGTATTCGTATAAATTCAAGAAATGTGAATTATACCCATGTTTTTTCTATGTAATATGGTAAAAATAATGATCCACATTCTATAAAATGTAATATAGTGTAGAAATATTTCAGAAAATATATTTCTGGGCACGTTTATAGGTAATTTATGTCTCTTAATTATAGGGATTAGTTGTATGTTAAGCTAATTTTCCTTTTAGAAGTTGTAATTAGTTTTCATCAATATCAAAAATATTTTCGGAAAAAAACTATAACTAAAATTATATACATTATAAATTTTTTCATATTCCATATATGTAATCTATTTTTCAAGAATTCAATTGAATAATTTTCCGAAATTATCTTTATTATATTCCCACAGATGATACAATAATGCGGATTTTCTACATAAAATGTTCCAAAGGTTTATATATTTTTATATTCAATTTAAAATTATAATCGATTACAATGACCTATATACTGTTATTGTATGTAAAATTTATCTAATTAATATATAAAACAAATAAATATTATAATCAATCCATATAAATAAATTGGATGAAAAATAGTTTTTAATTAAAATTCACTATTTTCCACTTCATGTAAAAAATGAAACTCTTCATAAAAATACAAAAAACTCACCATAACATAATTCTAATGATTTAATTTAATATTTTTTTTAATTTAGACAAATAAAACTACAAGAATTCCCAAAAATTGGATTTCAAATAGGTTCTCCATTATATAGACGTAAAATACTCTCTATGAAGTATAAGTTTAATGATTAAAAGTGGGTTTGTTCTTATCTTATACCTATAAAATCTATTGGTTGATTGAAAAAATATTATATATTATATAACATATATATTTCATTTTGTTAATTAATTAATAGTAATTAATATAAATTATTTCATCAAAACATGTTTAGGAACATAAAAAATATACTTTATATTAAATTGGCTTAAAATTTCATTTCTAAATAATTAGTAACCAAGGAATTCATAATATATTACTATAGATAAAATATTTTCTTAAGTGATTTAATACTATGTAAAATCTTTAATTTAATGGCTATGTTCTGTCTTACCATATTAAATAATTATATTTGAATAATATTTTGTTTGGTAAAACATGGTCTTGTGTGTAATGAATGTCATTTAAGAAAGTAATTGTTTCATGCGATGTAAGGAAACTGAGTATCGTCTTCATTAATTTATATATAATATATTACATTTATTTAAAAACATAGTTATACTGTAATGTCTCGTGATATTATATACCATTATGTACTTGGATTTTCAATCCATACACTCTGTTGAATACAATTTTCATACTTTAGACTATTGGGGCATTATATTCTACCGCCACTAATTATATTTAATACTTATGATTTAAACTCGAACATGGTGAAAAATTGTTTGATATAAACTATTTATAAATACAACATATTTACAAGGGTTAATAAAACATAATCTAGAAAATAGGGAATGGTAAGTACAAAGTCTTGGTGAACTAATATATTACTAGTTCACTATATAGGAGGAAATAAGTGGAATGTTGAGATACAAACATGGAGGAAAAAGGTAAATATATACGAGTAGTGATTCATTTCATCAATATCAAAAACTTAATGATCAATGGAATGTTTATGTTTTCAAATTAATCAATCTATGATGATGTTGAAGACCATCAATTCAACAAAAATTAAGGTAATTCGAAAACATTTTTTTAAATTTTTCTTCAGGTTGGGTAATTGTTTTACTACCTACGAATATAATGAAATATACTTACCTAATATTTTTCTATTTTATTCTCTTAATTTTTATCCTTGGTTTATGATATTATCAATTTTTAATTTATCAATATCTTCAAGAAATGAATATCCCAAAATGTATTTTGATTCCTCGTGTACTAAAATACAAATTTAATGGATCATAAGGCTCATCAAAGATTGAATAATGATTCATTTGTCTCAAAATATACTCCAAATCATATATGACTTAGACATTAATCTTTAAACCTAAAAAATAATCACTATAGGATCATCATTAATATTTTTTAATCATATTTTTTAATGAAATACAATGACATATTAAAAAATTCACTATATAGATTAGTGGTTGTTGTCAAATCGTTATCATCATGGGTTCATTGGATTAAAACTCATGGAATTTTTTCACATGATGGGTTATCCTATGAGATACAAGTTGTAATTTTCTCTAATCATGTTAACATATTTTTCAAAATAATTATGACGGATATCCTTGAAATTTAGTCAAAACAATTCCGTTTACCAAAGGCATTCTTTACAACCCTAATACATAAATACATCATCCATTAATTTCAACTGAGGTCCTTCATTGACCTAAGGGTTATCCTTTAGAAGAGGTCATTTTTGAAAACCAAAAACCATAGTGAGAGCATCAATTTTCATATTGAAAAAACCTTATAATCATTTTTAGGTTGTCTAAAAATTTGCACATTATTTTCCGTCAAAAACACATAAGGTTAGTCATTGGTCCCTCATTAACATCATATATTATAATCATCTATAATGGATTATAATGATAATTTGAATTATCCTAATAATGTCCCCTAGGAGATTCAAACTAGGGACAAATTAATGCATGTTGTTATCTACAAGGTTATGATCGAGTTAGGCCTGATAGACCTTAACATATTGGTTACCCCACTGTACATTCATTCCAAAACTACCTCAACTTATAGTATCTATGTAGGGATTTGTTTCTAGTAAAACAAACAAATTATTTCTAACTTACTGAAATTGTAGTATTTTCTTCTATTTATATCGTAAAATTATACCTTATGGGTATGTTTAATAATATATATATTCAAGACTCATGTTTCTAATGTTTCTACTAAATTTTCTATGATATAGTAAATATTGAAACCAACCCAGTATGCTTGGATCTAGTGTCATGATACAATTACATTATCATAGAAAAAAGTAAATAATGTCCCAGTGTATTGAATATTGTATCATTATAGGTAAACCAAATATTCACATGGGGTTTACTTTACATCAGAATACACTAATTAAGAAATAATGTTTTTCAAATATAACTACTTCACATTTAGTATATCCTTAGATATCATTCTTAGTACACTATATATATTCCCAGGGAAAGGAAAAAAATAACAGTGAGCTCAAACTATCAGTAATGTTTAGGTACATTGGATGAAATAATGAATCAATGTGAATAATCAATGCAAAAATGTAACAAACTGATGAAAAATTTCATATAATCAAAAAATAACAATGGATTTGCCTAAAAAAATTTGAAAGGTAAATAACTGGAAAAACATTCCATTCAAAACTATATATAAGGAATAATCAATAAAGAATGTTTAGAAACTGAGAATACAATCCATTTGACAAATAAACAAAAAATTAAATTATTCAATATAAGTTTTCATTCTAAAAATTTCATGGATAATAAATACCGATTCAAAATGAAGGTAATTATTAATTATTGGACATCATCATTGAGGCACGTGGAAAAATATACCATTAATACATTTAAAAATAGTTTAAAACTACATTTAGAAAACCATTTAATTTGTGTTACAAATTTATCTCATGATAACATATCGCTACATTGGGGGGAAAAATAATGTTCGGGCACCCCACGTCATTTACTCTCCAAATCAATCTTTATATCAACTAATATATTTAATTAATATACAATATTACTTATCAAATATCTATATTGATTAAAGAATAAATATTTATCAATAGTTACCTATATATTAAAATAACATTTAATGAGTTCACTGTATGTAAAAATGATATATGATTTAGGAAATATACATATCCATGATAAATAAAATGGGTAATAAGAGAAAATGAAAAATTCAGTGGACATTTGAAATTTTATATTTCAAGGTAACTATAATAAATCAATGAAATATTTTTAAATACTATCCTTGAAAAAATAAATCATAAACCCTCTATAAGAAGAATATTGATTGTCTTAATAAAACATATCCCATGTGTAGTAAAAATAATTATTTATTTTTTGATGAGTGAATCTTTTATAAAAAAGTCGTTTTAAATTATTGTATTAAATTATTTATTTTATATTTAAAAAATTTTAAATATATTTTTATTTCAAAATCACTAGTCAAAAGAAATATAAAAAAATTATCATTTAAAGATTCAAATAATGTTTTTTAGAAATTATTACCTTTAATTCAGTAGATTTTATCGAAGGTATAAAAAAATTTCTTTCAAGGTATTAAGTGTGTAAAATTACCAGGCTTGGAGATTGAGTATAATATTAATTAGAAAAAAAATTAAACTAAATAGAGGGTAAAAATTATTTCATAAAACTTATTGGAATGGTTTAAACATTAATCAAAACATTTTTAGATAATATGACTTTTAGGAAAAACAAATTTCTATGACTAAAAAAGATAAATGATATTATTATTCCATTAAAGCATATATTGAAACATTTTGAGTACCAAAGAGTCAAAAAAATTGTACTATTAGATGAATACATCTTGTATAACTAGTGTAGAAGAAAAATAACTGTCTTATTGAGTGTTATCCAATAATTTCCTCTAATTTCAATTCATGCGTAAACTATCTCGAAACAAATGAGATTATGATATAAACCCTTTAAAATACATTAATAGTAATGTGAGAATAAATAGATAAAAATATTATGTGTGTATAATTTAAATACTCATAAAACAAGTGGAAATACAAAAATGTACGGTAAAAATTTATTACATGCAGAATTTTATAATTGTAAAGACCCGGAAATTTCAAGGAAATTTTTTTCTTAATTTTCTTTGGAATTTTACAAGAACGCAGTTTCTGACAGCGCCTGATTCCGAGGCCCGGTGTGCCCGGAATTAATTTCCGAAGTTTGGCTCGGGTACGTTCAGTGAACGAGCGAGCGGGAATTTCTATCTTTTAAACCGATGCTCGGAATTGAAATCCGATTGCACCGATGAACTCGCAACACCGGTAATCGCTTAAGGGAACCTTTACCATAGTTGCGTTTGTGCGGGAGAAGAAGTTAATTTTTTGGGGTTTTATTAAAAAAGTGAATAAAATTGTTAAATCAATTTTATTTCATGTTAAGTTGTTAACTTCTCCCATGGGAAGTTGGTGGTGGGCCCACATCCATCCAACTTCCCATGTGGGGATATTTGAAAGGGTGGGGCCCACACAAACCCCTCCCCACCTCTTCAAATTCCTTAACTTTTTTAACCCCTATAAACCCCCCATTTAAGTTTTGATAACTTAACACCTCCTTATTTTTATAACATCTTAGGTTAATAACTTAAGTGAATTAAATATGGGTTTTGAATTTTCAAACTCTTGAAATTCAAAACCTATATTGGGTTAATAAAATAAGTGGGAGGATTATTTTATTTTGGGGTTAGTTGTTCTTGTGGTGGAGACTTGGGAGAGAAAAGGTTAAGTCTTCTTCTTCATCAACATCGACGAAGAACGCGAAGAACACCTCCAACGAAGAACATCTCCACCGAAGAACGCGACGCCTTCTTCCAATGACGTTTCCCCTTCGAACGCACCTCGACGACAACGGAGTCGACGTTCTTTCCCCGCGACGCCCGACCTCCGCGACGCTCGTCTTCCGCGGGTTGTTGATGTGCACCGTATCTGAATCGAGGAAGGGGTTTTTTTTATTTAATTGTTCGTGAATACAAACTTGGTGATAATCGTGGATTAAAACCCTTTTTGTTTTGAATAACTCGAGGGGGTCGGACCGCACAAACACGGCCGACCCTCCTCTTTTGTTTTTCGTGATGGTATCTTGAGGATGATACGAGAAAACGTGGTGCCGTTGCACCACAAGATTTATTGCAGAAGATACGCGCGACGCCGTCGCGCCGCGCCGTGAAAAGAAATCCAAGAACGCGATGCCGTTGCGTCGCGTCGAAGAAAGTCAAAGGCGCCGCGGCCGGAGTGGGGCCGGGCCGCCGGTGTCGACGAAGGAAGGACCGGTCGTCGCCTGTCCTTGGTGGCGAAACCAGCCGGCCCGTGCGGGCCGGCCGGGAAGTGGAGACCGGGAGAATTAATTCCCACGGCCGGGTCTTCAAGCGGCCCCAATTAAGGGGCCGCAGTTTCACAAAGGTGGGGGGGGGGGGCTTTGCCCCCCGCGCGCGGCACCCGAAAGACGCGCTTGCCGCACCGCCAGCCGGGTCGACCCGGTCCGGGTCGACCCGGTTCGGGCCGACCCAATTTGGGTCGGACCAGGGGGGGTCGGGCCGGGTCGGCCCGGGCCCAGACCCACAGTTTCGGACCACTTTTGGTCAAATGCCCGTATCTTGGGCTACGGGCCTCCAAACGACTCGCCGTCAGCGGCAACGCGATCCTTGGATCGAGACGGTCATTTAGGTATACTATACTCAAGGTACATCTTCCTTTTCGGGAGGCTACGTGGTTAAAACTCCATAGTTAAGCGTGCTTGGCCTAGAATAGTGATCAGAATGGGTGACCTCCTGGGAAGTTTCCCAGGGTGGGTGTGAGACGGAAAAGCCAATAACTTCCAGACCAGGCGTCCGATTGACGCGCCGTCTGTTGCGTTGCGTTCCTATGGACGATACGAAACTTTTCGCATCCTTCGCCCATGTTTTGGATGCAGATGTATAGTGGCCGGGTTGGATCGCACCGAAATCCAACCGGGACCCTGGAACGAAAAAGCTGATATCTTTCTGACAGAACGTCCATTTGACGAACCGTCAGTGGCGTTGGTGATAGCATTGAGAAACGGTCACTATGAGTTTAACCTATGAGTGTTAGGGGTACAGTTGAGATACGGACGGGTTTGGTTCGCTCACGAAACCAACTGGGCCCCTGGGACGAAAAGGCTAATAACTCACAGACCGGGCGTTCGATTGACGCGCCGTCTGTTGCGTTGAGACCCCTATGACGTGGCGGTACTTTGAGATACTTCTTCGTGGGACTTTGAGATACTTGGAGTATCATCCTGTAGCTCGTGGAGCGGACCCTCCCAGTGACGAGCGTGTAGAGTACGGAGACCGTGTAGCTGGCTAAGACCCGACGACTATTGATCGAACGACTCGGTGTGTTATAGAGGTGCGCTTGGTTGTAGAGGCACATGGAAGCGCTTGGTTGTAGCGGAATACCCACGACAGAGGTGCGCTTGGTTGTAGCGGCACATGGGAGCGCTTGGTTGTAGCGGCAGACCCACGACAGAGGTGCGCTTGGTTGTAGCGGCACATGAGAGCGTTTGGTTGTAGCAGCAGACCCACGACAGAGGTGCACTTGGTTGTAGCGGCACATGAGAGCTCTTGGTTATAGCAGCTGGCCCGTAGTACTCGATGGGTGGAGTTCTTCAGCAGTCTTAGGTTAGTGAGCAGTACCTCAGAGTCGTGACAGGACCACTGTACACTCCAGAGACGGAGCTCTTCAGCAGTTACGGTTTCGATAATGAAAATCCTGGTTGAGATGAGACTTTTGACCTTGTGTTTACCACATGATTGAGATGGGTCACTTGCTAACATAGGTATATGTATGGGCATATACCCGGGTAGTGGTTATCCATTGATTTCACAATCCTTGTGTTTCCTCATCATTGAGATGGGTTACTTGATAACTTAGGTATATGTATGGGCATATACCTAAGTAGAGGTTATCTGTTGAGATCTTCATTGTGGTTATCCTTGTTGGTTTAGTGAGACCTTGAAGGTCTCGGGATCCCTACTGAGTATCGTTTTACTCACCCCTGCACGGGCTATGCCCGCACCTCGTTGTGTTGGTTGCAGACGACGGGCAGTACTGACAGAGGCCGAGTGTTCGAGGACTGTACGGTACCTGGAGGTGGACTATACGACGAGATGGTACCTGGAGGAGGACCTCACGACGAGACGTTACCCAGAGGTGGACGTGACGACGAGGAGGTACCCGAAGGTGGACCACTGGGCGGACATACTCGGAGCGGACGGCGGGACCCGAGGAGTAGAGGAGCTATCTGTACCCACCCATCAGGTGGGATTTCCAGTGGAAAGCTCGGCGTAGCAGCTTTACTTTTCAGTTGCTGTTTTACCTTCGAGTTGTACTTTACAGTTGCGCTTGTATTTCCGGCCCCTTTTTACTTTCCGCACTTACTGTTGTACTCAGTTTTTACTTAGTGTTTACTTCTTCCGCTTGTACTCTGTGTGATTGTTTACTTTACAAAGGCAATGCCTTCCCTTTTTACCGGGATTTACGCCTTGGTGCTAGTCGCCAGCCCCTGGCCTATGGAAGGCGGGCTTGGGATAGTCACGGCACGGGCCCCGAGGACGGGTCGTGACAAATTGGTATCAAAGGAGTTCGGTTCTACCGCAGAACTTATAACTCTGATGTTTCTTTCTGTGAAGCAATAGTGTTGAGAGTACCGAGTGTGGTTTTTAGTTCAGGGAGTCCAGTGTTGGTGCGGGCGGCCGACGTATCCATACACCAGGACCCTGACAACTGATTTCTGACTTTCTGTACGAAAACACTATTTACGTGTGTGTTTTTAAAGGTTTTCCCTTAAAACAGCTCAAACCATGTCATCTCACCAGGTATAAATGTTTGACCGTGTCACGATGTTTCTTTCAGAATGCCTTTTCATGGACGAACAGCTAGAGCCCCGAGAGTGGTACGTACTGACAGCCCGCCGAGCGACGAGGCCTTAGTACAGGGCCCTATCCCAGTTGAGGCATCAGCGGTACTGCTACCCGTTGGGCCACCGATGCCACCAGCCCCAGCAGTAGGCGATGCACGACGCTTGAGCGCGCTGCACGAGTTCCAGTGCTAGAGGCCACCTAGGTTCCGGGGAGAGACGGACCCGCAGGCGGCTGAGGTTTGGCTGGAGGCTGTGGTGAGAGTCTTCAGGCTAGTGGGGACGCCGGCAGACTTCATGGTGATCTTTGCTACCAGCCTCCTTCAGGAAACAGCAGGCAGGTGGTGGAGCCACTTGTTCCAGTTTTGCGATGAGATGAACATCGCATGGGAAGACTTCGAGAACTTCTTCAGGGTGGAGTTTGTGCCAGTATCTCTACACCCCGAGCGTGTACATGAGATTCTTCATTTGCCGTGTGCTTTTCGATTAGTATCCGAGTCATCTCTGGGCAGTAGAAAAATGATGTAGACGTCCAGGGGGACCGGTCTAGCAGTTGGACGATCTCGGGTTTTAGGACCGGTGGTGCGGGGCACCTGAGGTGGGGTCAGAGCCAGGCATGCCAGAAACGGACAATGTTACTCATGCGGCGGAAAGTGTCACCTGGCACGTGACTGTCCGACTCCTCGTATGATTGATCAGCGGGTGTTGGAGGAGCCACCGAGACAGAAGCAACGGCGAGTGGTTGAGTAACAGCCGAGCAGTGGACAAGGCAGTAGAGCTCTGAGAGCAGGTGGGCAGGAGAGGAACTAGTGGATACATCCTTTGTACTTCTGGATCCATGTTGCTTTGTATTCGTGTCTTTTTACTATGAGCTGCAATAATAAAAAGACAATTATCTTTGTTGCTTTCCTGTCCTTTTGCTTGGTTGACACTGAGTGGTCCCGGTTAAACTGTTGACTTGACCCTCACTTTCGAGATTTCTACTGGAGGGGACCCAGTGATCTCACACTGATGCCGAAAGTGTGACTCGACCCTTGGAGGCGAGAGTGACAGTTGGATCTCTTAGTAGATACGTCGAGGCCTTACGACGTCATCCATGGCATGAATGCATCATTCATGTCAGGATTGACTGTATTAGGCAACAAATGTGGTTCATCCAGGAGATGAGACTGGGTTTCTCTTATCGGCAAAGAAGAAATCATAGCAGCTCTTGTGAGACTAAAGGAGGTCCAGGACTTCCAAGAGAGGATGAAGACTGCTCAGTGCAGTAAGAAACAGGAAACCAGTGCCAGTCATAGAGACTCGGGCGTGTTAAGAAGAGGAATCTTAAAGGAGAGATGAGTCTACGAAGCAGTAGACGTGGAGGCAGAGCTAGGAGAGAAACATGAGGTGGTGTACATCCTAACATGGTACAACCACCCACCTTAGTTATTCCTGCCAGGCTCAGGGAGCTGGAGGGCGGAGGAAGAGTGCACCTGCATGCGGTCAAGGAGTGTGACCCAATGGCTATAGAAATGATTCAAGGGACAGTCTGTGTCCACTACTAGATGTTTTAGTAACGGACGTCGATGTGAATCATTTCTTGCTTTCACAAATCTTGTTCCAGACCTAGAGTTTCTGGTAAGCCGTGGACTTGACCCTCACGTCTGGAGATACCTTGGTAGGAGACTTGATAATCACACTTACGCCGACGGTGTGGTCAGACCCTCGAGGCGAGTGTTTCGGTTGGAATCTCTTGGTGGCAGCGTCGAGGCCTTACGACGTTAGTTTGAGTATGGAATGGGAAATAACTGTTCATACTCAAATTGACGGTTTTAGGAAAACGTCGGGATGGGTTTTCCTTGGTCGGTGAAAAGGAAACCCCAGGCAACACGGGATAAACTCTTTCACGGGAGGGTGCGACCGACCACTCTTGAATCGTCCAACCTCACGCTCGTGGCAGCAGTCATTTGAGTTCCAGTTCTAACTGGAATTGGAAACATCTGGAGTTTGAGGATGGCGACCACGTTCTTATACGAGTCTCACCTCGACAAGGTTTACGGAGATGTGGCCAAGGCGGCAAGTTATCTCCAGGGTTCAGCGGACCTTCTTAGGTCCCCATCTGGGTAGGCGGGGTGGTTTACCGCTTGACCCATTCACCGCAGTTGCACCAGGTGCACGATGACTTCCACGTATCTCAACTGAGGAGATACGTGCTCGACCCTGTACATATCATTGACCATGAGGAGATGGACGATGGCAATGGGGTGTCTTTCACGGAGGTTCCAGTGGGGATCGAGGATCGACAGGAGCAGATCCTACGAGGACGACCGATTCCTCGGGTGCACTTTCTTTGGCAGTATGGAACCTTTAGGTAAACACATGGGAGCGGAAGGCTCAGATGCGTGCTCTGTACCGCTTTTGTGACCCTAGTTTGTATTGAAGCTTTACGGGGACGTAAAGCCCTGAGGTGGGAGTAATGTAATGACCCGGAAATTTCAAGGAATTTTTTTTCTTAATTTTATTTGGAATTTTACAAGAACGCAGTTTCTGACGGCGCCTGATTCCGAGGCCCGGTGTGCCCAGAATTAATTTCCGAAGTTTGGCTCGGGTACGTTCAATGAACGAGCGAGCGGGAATTTCTATCTTTTGAATCGGTGCTCGGAATTGAAATCTGATTGCACCGATGAACTCGCAATGCCGGTAATCACTTAAGGGAACCTTTACCGTAGTTGCGTTTGTGCGAGAGAAGAAGATAATTTTTTGGGGTTTTATTAAAAATGTGAATAAAATTGTTAAATCAATTTTATTTCATGTTAAGTTGTTAACTTCTCCCATGGGAAGTTGGTGGTGGTCCCACATCCATCCAACTTCCCATGTGTGGATATTTGAAAGGGTGGGACCCACACAAACCCCTCCCCACCTCTTCAAATTCCTTAACATTCCTAACCCCTCTAAACCGCCCATTTAAGTTTTGATAACTTAACACCTCCTTAATTTTATAACATCTTATGTTAATAACTTAAGTGAGTTAAATATGGGTTTTGAATTTTTAAACTCAAGAAATTCAAAACCTATATTGGGTTAATAAAATAAGTGGGAGGACTATTTTATTTTGGGGTTAGTTGTTCTTGTGGTGGAGACTTGGGAGAGAAATGGTTAAGTCTTCTTCTTCTTCAACATCGACGAAGAACGCGAAGAACACCTCCAACGAAGAACATCTCTACCGAAGAACGCGACGTCTTCTTCCAACGACGCTTCCCCTTCGAACGCACCTCGACGACAACGGAGTCGACGTTCTTTCCCCGCGACGCCCGACCTCTGTGACGCTTGTCTTCCGCAGGTTGTTGACGTGCACCGTATCTGAATCGAGGTAGGGGTTTTTTTATTTAATTGTTCGTGAATACAAACTTGGTGATAATCGTGGATTAAATCCCTTTTTGTTTTGAATAACGCGAGCGGGTCGGACCGCACAAACACGACCAACCCTCCTCTGTTTTTTGTGATGGTATCTTGAGGATGATACGAGAAAACGTGGTGCCGTTGCACCACAAGATTTATTGCGGAATATACGCGTGGCACTGTCGCGCCGTGCCGTGGAATGAAATCCAAGAACGCGATGCCATCGCGTCGCGTCGAAGAAAGTCAAAGGCGCCATGGCCGGAGCGGGGCCGCGACGGAGGGAAGCGATGCTGTCGCATCGCGCCGAATGGCATAGGCCACGGCCGGTTCTGGGCCACGGCGGAGCAAGATGACCGGCGACCGGCACCGGGCCACCGGTGTCGGCGAAGGAAGGACCGGCCGTCACCAGTCCTTGGTGGCGAAACCGGCCGGCCAGTGCGGGCCGGCCGGGCAGTGGAGACCGGGGGAATTAATTCCCACGGCCGGGTCTTCAAGCGGCCCCAATTAAGGGGCCGCGGTTTCACAAAGGGGGGGGGGGGCTTTGCCCCCCGCGCGCGGCACCCGAACGACGCGCTGGCCGCACCGCCGGCCGGGTCGCGCCGCCGGCCAGGTCGAGCTGCCGGCCGGGCCGGGTCCAGCCGGACCGGGTCGGCCCGGGCCGAGACCCCCAGTTTCAGACCACTTTTGGTCAAATGCCTGCATCTTGGGCTACGGGCCTCCAAACGACTCGCCGTCAGCGGCAATGCGATCCTTGGATCGAGACAGTCGTTTCAGTATACTATACTCAAGGTACATCTTCCTTTTCAGGAGGCTACGTGGTTAAAACTCCATAGTTAAGCGTGCTTGGCCTAGAGTAGTGATCAGAATGGGTGACCTCTTGGGAAGTTTCCCAGGGTGGGTGTGAGACGGAAAAGCCAATAACATTCAGACCAGGCGTCCGATTGAAGCGCCGTCTATTGCGTTGCGTTCCTATTGACGATACGGAACTTTTGGCATCCTCCGCCCGAGTTTTGGATGCAGATGGATAGTGGCCGGGTTGGATCGCACCGAAATCCAACCGGGACCCTGGAACGGAAAAGCTGATATCTTTCTGACAGAACGTCTGTTTGACGAACCGTCAGAGGCGTTGGTGATCGCGTTGAGAAACGGTCCCTATGAGTTTACCCTATGAGTGTTCAGGGTACAGTTGAGATACGGATGGGTTTGGTTCGCTAACGAAACCAACCGGGCCCCTGGGACGAAAAGGCTAATAACTCATAGACCGGGCGTCCGATTGACGCGCCGTCTGTTGCGTTGAGACCCCTATGACGTGGCGGTCCTTTGAGATACTTCTTCGTGGGACTTTGAGATACATGGAGTATCGACCTGTAGCTCGTGGAGCGGACCCTCCCAGTGACGAGCGTGCGGAGTACGGAGACCGTGTAGCTGGCTGAGACCCGACGACTGCTGATCGAATGACTCGGTGTGTTACAGAGGTGCGCTTGGTTGTAGCGGCACATGGGAGCGCTTGGTTGTAGCGGAAGACCCACGACAGAGGTGCGCTTGGTTGTAGCGGCACATGGGAGCGCTTAGTTGTAGCGGAAGACCCACGACAGAGGTGCGCTTGGTTGTAGCGGCACATGGGAGCGCTTGGTTGTAGCGGCAGACCCACGACAGAGGTGCGCTTGGTTGTAGCGGCACATTAGAGAACTTGGTTGTAGCAGCTAGCCCGCAGTACTCGATGGGTGGAGTTCTTCAGCAGTCTTAGGTTAGTGAGCAGTACCTCGGAGTCGTGACAAGACCACTGTACACTCCAGAGACGGAGCTCTTCAGCAGTTACGGTTTCGATAATGAAAATCCTGGTTGAGCTGAGACTTTTGACCTTGTGTTTACCTCATGATTGAGATGGGTCACTTGATAACTTAGGTATATGTATGGGCATATACCCGGGTAGTGGTTATCCATTGATTTCACAATCCTTGTGTTTCCTCATGATTGAGATGGGTTATTTGATAACTTAGGTATATGTATGGGCATATACCTAAGTAGAGGTTATCTGTTGAGATCTTCTTTGTGGTTATCCTTGTTGGTTTAGTGAGACCTTGAAGGTCTCAGGGTCCCTACTGAGTATCGTTATACTCACCCCTACACGGGCTATGCCCGCACCTCGTTGTGTTGGTTGCAGACAACGGGCAGTGCTGACAGAGGCCGAGTGTTCGAGGACTGGACGGTACCTGGAGGTGGATTATACGACGAGATGGTACCTGGAGGAGGACCTCAAGACGAGATGGTACCCAGAGGTGGACGTGACGACGAGGCGGTACCCGAAGGTGGACCACTAGGCGGACATACTCGGAGTGGACGGCGGGACCCAAGGAGTAGAGGAGCTATCTGTAACCACCCTTCAGGTGGGATTTCCAGTGGACATCTCGGCGTAGCAGCTTTACTTTTCAGTTGCTATTTTACCTTCGAGTTGTACTTTACAGTTGGTCTTGTATTTCCGGCCCCTTTTTACTTTCTGCTCTTATTGTTGTACTCAGTTTTTACTTAGTGTTTACTTCTTCCGCTTGTACTCTGTCTGATTGTTTACTTTACAAAGGAAATGCCTTCCCTTTTTACCGGGATTTACGCCTTGGTGCTAGTCGCCAGCCCCTGGGCTATGGAAGGCGGGCTTGGGGTAGTCACGGCACGGGCCCCGAGGACGGGTCGTGACAATAATAATAATGAAAACTAAGAAAAAAATAACCTAATGAAATGAAATTGGGTTATGAAATTCTTTTCTATAATTTAAAACTTAATTTAAATACACATAAAATGAATGATTCAAATTAAATTATAAAATATCAGGAATAAATATTGAGTAATTATATTAAATGTCAATGTTCCCATATATACACCATATTTAAGAAAAAATGTTCACAAGAATAATGTCAGTCTGAATGAATTGAAATGGAGAAGGATTCCCTTACTACATAGAAACTTTTTAATTATAATCCCAAAAACAAAACATTCATATAAAACTATAAATAAAATATATGTAAATTTATTTATGAAATAAAATAAAATATTATAATTATATAGAGAATTATCATATTATATTGTTTTGGTTGTGTATTCCTCACAGAAAGAAAACTAAGACAAGAATCTTATAAATTGCATTTCCACTCAAGAGAACAAACAATAACAACATGTATAATTGGTTTAAACCATTCAATAAAGTTTAAAAGAATAATATTCACTTTTATAATATCATATGTTAACTTCTCATAAAATCATATTAACTATTTCTTAAAAATCATTCTTCATTTTCACTATTTATGGTTTTAATTAACATGTTTGTCGGGTATGTGTGACTTTCTGTTTTTGTTCATAATCAAAAGATAATAATTTCCCCAACTCCATTATTTAAATAATGATGAAAATATCATATATATATATATATATATATATATCTCGTATAAATTTATCAATAATAATCAATAAAATAGAGCTATGAAATGAGATTCGTCGTTAATTGGTACGGAAGGTCGTATGTATGCACAAACACTACTTTCATTTATTGGTAATATTTTTAATGAATGAGTCCAATATTATATATATATAAATGAATATTAAAAATATATTTAAATATTTATATAATATATTACACATAATATTATTAAATCCATCTTTTATAAATTCCATGTATAGTGTTAACAATTCACATCACTTTGAGGATGCGGTCGTCTATAGTTCCAACAAAAAATGTTATTTTATTGGCACAAAATGTGAAGAATGAAGCTATTAATTATATAATAATTCAAGAAGAAAAACTAAATTGTTTATATATTATATATAATATTTAAATTGGGTTTACATCATAATTTCCATATTGAGGGCTCTATAGGAAGAATGAAAAAACATCATTTTGTGGGGCTATAGTTCATCGTACACATAAACAGTGAGTTCATTAACCATTGGATGGATTTGTGTGTATGTGTAGGTAAAATTCATATAATAAAGAAAATATCATTATATTTTATTATACTTATGTTATTATATAATCACTTAATAATAAGTGTTGTGGGGGTAGAGAATGAAAATGAATCCAAAGTGCTTGAGAAAGGATGTTTCCTCTTATTCGGGTAATTTGTATTTATTTTCACTAAAAGGATTCCTTCAATGGATTTATTACCAAGGTGAGGCTTATATGATGAGGTTATTTTTGTTGATAGATTATTTGAGTCTCTTTTCAGATATCCAAATTTCATATAAGGTGTGAGGAAGTGATAGGGGTCAATGCTTTTTTTATAGTGGATGAGGAGGGGTATTCTTGTTTGTTTTTGAAAATTCAATACCACCAACGTTTTTCTATGAAAGGTGGCTAAAAAAATGGTCAAATTTATATCAAAGGTACTTTATAATCATAATATTTACATAAAATGGATATTGCAATGATTTATAGGTCATTTTGGCTCTTGATTTTTAGGTTTAATAACTTAATCTGAATTTCCTCTTAATCACTACAAATTAATCAAAATTGAATTGAAAAACAACATTGGTCAAAAAATAATTTGACTGTATTATAAAGAATAAAATATTATGAATCAAATTATTTAATCTATTTTTCAAACTTTCAATAAATTATGTGGTAAAAATTAATTTAAATTTAATACCACAGACAGTATGACGAAGCCAGATCTTAAAGTAAAATGTTTAAAAGTTATCTATGTTTTTTTATTAAATTTCCAATTAAATTTATACCAATTAAAAAAAATTATATTAATAAATTTAAAATTGATATAAATAATATTTTTGACTTATGAGATATATAATTTTACTATATAAATAAATTAGATGAAAAATCTATTTCGAAATAAAAATTAATATTTTTTACTATTCATATAAAAATTAAAACCCTAAAAAAATACTAGAAATTAACCCTAATTGAATTTTAATATAAATTTTTAAAAATTAAAGATAAATTTTTAATAATAAATTTATAAATTTAAAAAAAATTCAAATTGGTTCTCCAAAAAATAGAGGTAAATCTATATTTAGAATAATATTTTTTTATGCATGACATTGTGTTTATTGTTATAATATGACAATAAAATATATAGGTTTAATTTAAAATAAAAATTATATATTATATAAAATAAATAAATAAATAATTTCATTCAATAATACTAATTAATTTTATTTATTATGATAAATAATCTTTTGAAACATAAAAATGAAATTTTATCAGTTTTATTCCATTAGTTTATATTTCTATTTCTAATTAACTGGAAGACAATGTATTCATATTATATTTTTATTACCATATATTTTCATAATATTTTTAAAATTATTCATAATTTTGAATATTATTACTAGGTAATATCATATTATTTTAAATAATTATATTTTCATGATATATAGTTGTTTGGAAAAACACATTTCCTTATGTGTAGTGCATGTCATCAATGAAAGTCATTGTAGTGTTTGAAATAAGATAACTCAATATCATTTGCATTGAAAAATATTTAATATATTAAATTTTGTTTAAAATAGTAATTATATTTTAAAATATTGTGATATTATAATCCCTTCAATGCTCGGTGTTGTGTTTCATACATGCTAATGAATAAAATGTTCTTAAATTATAATTCATAGGTGTTTCAAACAATATACATACATTAAAATAGAAGTATATTCTTCCAAAAATCATACCCATTGTGAAAATTATTATTTATAATTATATATTCTATAAGGAATATCATTAACTTCTTATAGAGTTTCATTCAAGAGATAATGTGTTTATAAAAATTTGTGGTAACTTCTTATGTTTCGTTATTTAAACTTATATAGCTTATGTATGGATGATAATGTTTTATATTTACTATAACTAGCAAGAAATGGTCTTTCGAGAGATCTCTAACATCCCAAATAGACTTGGAAAATCATGAAATATGACAATATTTTTAATTTAAATTTCCCCAATTTGATTTTTGTAAATTTTTTACTTATAACCATATCATCGATATAATCATTTTAATTACATGAATGTTTTATATTATTATTTTATCCTGCAACAACTATGTAATCCTAGTCTCTAGCAACATATAAATCACACCCATTTCATGTCAAAAAAGTTAACAACAATTTATTCGATGATCGATCATCACTTCCACCAACCACCCTAGAAAACATTATTATGGAAAAACAATAATGTTATTATGGTCAATGTAAATGATAAGGGTTATATGGAAACTATTATTTAAATATGGTTTTATATTTAACCATATTTGAGTACTTTACTGGCCATTCAGTTGATGTAAACCCAATTTTTACTCATATATTTCTAAAATGATATGTTGAAATTCATTTTTAATTTAAAAATGCATATGAGGTATAAACCTTGTATATAACACCCTAGGTGAATAAAGAATATGTCATTTTCATATTTATCCATACTTGTGAATAAAATATTAATATTACTTTAAAGGGAACGCAATGCTCGATGGCGTACCCAATACACAACAACGAGTTTCTATGAAATCATACGTTGAACTCTAATAATAATGTCATATTATTTTAAATGGTAGTTATGCCTAGCCATTGTAATGGCAGGAAAGAACGGAACTAACTACAAAATTATTATATATGTTTGTCAAATATTTTTACTTTTATCCAATAAATGTTAGAGGCGTAAAATGAAAATACATCCAGTTTTAAGCATAAATCTTCTAATATTCTTTAAAAGGTCGATTAACCGCCTTTTGATGGAGAACCCTTTTTAAATATACTTTTGAAAATTTTATATGTTTTATTTGAAAAAATAAAATCCTTGCATAGAATCTGGACATCAATATTTACTTTGTGTAAATTTTTGTTATTTTTCCGATAAAGATCATTTTTAGTGAGAAATGTTGTATTTTAATTCAAATCCTCTTTTTAATCTAATTTATTTATACGATTATATTATCTTTTGAATTGGTTTTGAATTGAAATTATAATATATTTTTACCATTTAATACAATAGTGTTAATTGGAATTAATTTCACTTTGAAATTGGACATAAACTACTGTCAAACCTTTGATATATATTGTTTCATAAAAACATGCTATTTGTTCTGACAGCGGGAATTAATTATTAAATTAATTAATTTAACAAAATCCTACCTCTCTCTTTGTTTTTAAGTAATATTTTTATGTATCATACATTAATCTCATCTTTATTATGTTGGGGGTGTTATTTTATATTCATCTTGCTGTAAATTTTATGTTAATATGATGAGATACCCTATTTATCTCTCATCAACTAATTTTATGAATTTTAAAGTTAAGCCGTTAGGCTGTCGAATTTTACCAAGGGAACATTTTAACCCAATTTCGATTTCATTGGGTTCAACATGTAGTTATTGAATATGTCATCCTTTGAATATGTGTGAATGACCCTTGATTGTTTTACACTTAATATCCACTTATATTGGGTGTATTTAAATTTGTCACACATAATTTTGAGATTGATTTATCCCTAATTTAAGGATACCTTCTTTATAAGGGATTTTATCTCATTTTAAATTTCTATTGAGACCTCATTGTTGTTGTGAACCAATTAACTATTATATGGTGTATATACTGTCCTTTGTAATATTATATCACAAATCCATTTATTCTCATGATATTATAATGTTCTGATTAAATTTTATTCCTCAATTATTGTATTCAAGTGTCTCTAATTTTGGTAAAAACCCTTTAACTAAAATATCGCTTTAAATGTTTTAATGATTTGTTATTATTAATATCCATGTTTTCAAAATGGTTTTAAGGATTTATTTATTTGGATATTAATGGTTTTAAAATGTTAAAAGCTTCTAGGTGGTATGGGACACATTGATTCCAAAATCTCTTTATTAAATGTTATAAATGGTTTTGAAAATGGTTTTTTAATGGATTAATTATTTCAATATCATAAAATGTTATATTATTATTGAAATGTGGGAATGTTATCTTTCCTTTATGCGTAAGTTATGTGATATGATTATGTTTTGTTTTTTGGGCATTGTTTATGAAAATGGGTGTTTCCGTGATAAACTATGGTCGAGTGAGCTCGATATAGCTCTTCAATTAATTGGGTAACGCGAAGAGGTTAAGAGTTAAGGTTTCTCCGAAGAGATTTAGGGAATATACTGTGATGGGTATTCCCAATGTAACCATGAGGGTTACTACCTACAGAAGAATGTTATGAATTCCTCAAGTTACATTTATGTCTTATGATTTCTATGAGTTATTCGTAAATCTTATGATTTCATGAGGTATGTTAAATTTCTTATGTTTTATGAGTAAAGTATGATTTCATTGATTCTTATGTATACATGGATTAATGTTTTCTTTTTGTATTTTTATAACCCTTACTGAGCATTTTATGCTCATCCCAAGTTTTTTTGAAATGTTTTTCACAGGACATAAAGTTGAATAGGGTCAAGGATGGGATCAAGGAAATGATAGGCTGTCTAAAACAAAAAACTAGACTTGACTCTTTTGTTCAAGAGTTTTTATTTTGTGATAAAAAGGAAGCTGAGTAGATGTGTCTACTTTGTAATCTTTGAGATGTAATAGTTATGACCTAATTCTCTAAAACTCTAAACCTGAAAAGATCTTCAATGTGAATTATTCTATGTAATTCAATATTAAGTAATGTTATAAGGTCGGGGCCTTATAGTTTGTATTAGAGGTCGGTTTAGATAACTTTAGAGGTTACGGTATTCTTTAAGCATAAGTGACATTACCATAATGGCTAGTATTTCAGAAAGAGTCATAGTTTTTAGATAAAGTGAATGAGTAAGTATATCTTAGTCTTTATCTTCCTCATTAGTACATAATTATTTTGTTGATATGCTCACACTGAAATTTCTGGTTTTAGTAAAGGGATGGATCTAGCAGGAACCAAAGTGACAATGGGGTTAAAGTAAACTGTACTGTTTCTCTGATTAAGAGACTGGATGAAATGGGGGATTCAATGAGAAATCTCGTGGTTATTCTAAACCAACTATATGGAGTCATGATCAAACACTTGAACCTTGGTGAGTTATATAATTCATCTTGTATGAGAGAACCAACTCGATGTGGAAGTTCAGGTGATAATTATAAAGGTAACCATTACGGTTTATATGATCCTCACTTTTGAGGTAATTATTGGTTACTATATGTTATGATGGAAAATGAAAGGCATGAGATAAACTTGAGGTTAAAATATTTTATGATTATTTTTTATGATTTTATCTCATTTTGGGGAATGTTTTAATAATTATATAGTTTTTTAAAAAGGACAAAACGCAGACTGTGTGACAACCTGTCGCGTCGGTCAAAGCTGCGGGAATCGAACCCACAACCAAAGTGTGACTGGTATTTATCACCTACCACTGGACTACGTGAATTCCGTGGTTAGTTTCAGTGATTCTTTATAGTTATATGATTTTATGAATCAAGAGTAAGTTGATTTTGGGTTATCTATGGAAATTATTAACCTATCATGGAGGATATGTGATTAGGTTAATTACTTTTCAATCTGAGACTTTAAGAGAAACTGATGTTATTTAGAGATAAATGTTAATTTGTACCTTGGAAGACTATGTGATTAAATCCTTCAAATATTTGGGTTTCAATATTAGTTTGGTTTACTTTGAATAATTTTAGGGACAAATTGTTTATTGAATGGTCTTCGTTGAACTTTGGGTTTTGTTGGACAAATTTCGGTGATTAAGAATAGATTTTATTTTTTATAAAGGATTATCAATTTGTGGATTATTTGATCTTGTTCTAACAATTTTAGTTTTGGTTAAGGTCTAAAGACATGAGAGGTATATAGTTCTCTTTTGTGTATTAGGTGATTCTATAAAGGTTGATTATATCTCTCTTAATGTGAACAAGTCATCCTAAATACTTGTCTTTTATAGAAAATATGAGTTCGTGTAAGAAATATAGTAAAAGTTGAAAGTCAAAATGAAAAGTAAGTATTTTTCCATATTTTTTAGTTAAGATCATAAATAAATTCCTCAGTGAAAAGTAACTTAAAACAAAAATGATGTCTGTTAATATTTCCTACTGGGGAATCAAATACCGTTTAACCCATCACAAGTTTGTGATTTTCTTGTGTTTAACTTTCTCCTGAACATGTTTTTTATCACTCTCCATCAAAACATGACCCTTTTTTCTCTCCTCCATGTCCATGTTTACCTACATCGAATCCTAGTATGGGTTAACTCGGGTGACCTTTTTACGTCTCTTTCTTTATTTTAAAGTGATAGTTTTACTGACTCTTGTTCTGATGTGGGATTTTTAATGAAGTTTCCAAGCCCAATTTTAAAATTTCGAGGACACAATTCCCAAAAGGGGGGAAGGATGTAACACCCCAGGTAAATAAAGAATATGAAATTTTCATATTCATCCATATTTTTGAATAAAATATTAATATTACTTTAAAGGGAACTCTATGCTCGATGGTGTACCCAATACGCAACAATGAGTATCTTTGAAATCTTACGTTGAACTCTAATAATAAAATAATATTATTTTAAATTGTAGTTAATACCTATCCATTGTAATGGCGGGAAATAATGGAACTAACTACAAAATTATTATATATGTTTGTCGAATATTTTTACTTTTATCCAATAAATGATAGAGGCGTAAAATGCAAATGCATCCAATTTTAAGCATAAATCTTCTAATATTCTTTTAAAGGTTGATTAACTACCTTTTGATGGAGAAACCTTTTTAAATATAATTTTTACAATTTTATATGTTTTATTTGAGAAAAAAAATCCTTCTTTATAATCTGGACATCAAAATTTACATTGTGTAAATTTTTGTTATTTTTCTGATAAAGGTCATTTTTTAGTGAAAAATGTTGTATTTTAATTAAAAACCACTTTTTAATCTAATTTATTTATATGAATATATTTTCTTTTTAATTGGTTTGAAATTGAAATTATAATATATTTTTACCATTTAATCCAATTGTGGTCATTGGAATTAATTTCACTTTGAAGTTGGACTTAAACTAGTGTCAATCTTTTGATATATATTGTTTCATAAAAAAATGCTATTTGTTCTGATAGTGGGAATTAATTTTTATATTAATTAATGTAACTTATATGTTTTGAATTTTTTAAAATAGCCTTCATTTTTGAATTCGGAATATCAAATATATATTAGGGTGATGTTTTGGTATTTTTTTGAAAAACTTCAATTTTTGATGTATAGTGAAACCACTAAGTGGTACTTAAAAAAACTGATTATTCTTTTAAATGAAAATTTACCACCTCTGTGATTTGAATTACAAAAATCCGACATACATGGTTTTCATTAGGAAGTAAAATGTGGTTTAATGGGATTGAAATATTTTTTTGGTGAATAGTAACTTTTAAGTTTTTAATCACGATTAGAGATAATTAGTGTAATTTAAGGTAAAAATAATGTTTTAATAATATGAAATGACCTTGAAACATGTCATACCATTATTGGATGTGTCATGGCCGACCAAGAAAATCCATGGGTCAACTTGGGGACCCCATGGAGCCACTTTGGTAGAAAAATGACATTAAAAACTTTTTGTTTAATGTTAAAATAAAAATGTCACAAACATGTGTTGTTTTACTAAATCAATTTTTAAATGGGGTTATACAAGTTATATTTTTTACTATAAATATTCATTGGGAATATAAAAAGATTTCCTACATCATGAATTTCTTTTTATAATTTTTAGACATTAAATAAATTAAATTATTTATGACTCCGCGATGATACAGTAATTACTTCATAAATGAACGATTTAAATAAAATGTGACGATAGGGTGAAATCTAATTCTTAAACTTGTCACAAACCTATTGGATGGGTTTATTTAGAAACCGTATCACCTTAGCCTAGAAATATATCCTTTTGGGCCTTTAAAATCCGAAAATCATTTTATAATAAAGTAATATTTTATAACTTCCCAAGAGTGCCCCTCCTCTTCTCTTATAAAAGGCCCCCACCTCTACCACCTTACCCACACCTCTCAAGACTTTGTCTCGGCCAAAACCTACCCATTTAATCTTTCCAAATCCCTCTATTCATCATTTAAGCCTCTCCTTTGTAAGAATTCTCTTCAAGAAACCCTTTTGGTTTAAACCAAGAGGAGTTACCTGATTTAAAGGTAATGTCTTCAGTTGTGTTCTTTTGTTTTATTTTGCTTCTCCAAACCACTAAACTCTTTTTATTCCATTCTTTTGTAACAAAACCAGTATCATAAATATACTAGGATTTTTTATATGATTTATTAGAGCTACACTTACACACACCTCCGTCTAATTGTTAAAGAACATACTGTTTCTTTGGATGGTGAATTACTGCCTCACGAAACGATGATTGTTCAAACTTCTCTTAACACCTTTCATGGTTTCCATTATGATGTCACTGTATTTTATATATTATTTACATGGTATTTATGTTTTCCATATTCTAGTGTATTTTATATTTAAAATATACCTTTATGCTTTGCATGTTGTGAAAATGCGATAATTTCATACGAGGAAGTGTGGACTACCGCCCCCTCATGTAATGTGACTCGTTCATGCAATACATGGAATGTATAAATAATAAAATTAATGAACTTATGTGACATATAAAAAATATATATTATACTGTAATTATAATATATATATCTCTCAATTATTTTTAATTCCATTAATATGTCAAAGAAATGAATGTAGTGTTCATGCGTACGTACGACCTACCGTCTCCATGAACGGTGCATTTCATTTATTTTTGTCTCCAAATGTTATGGTATAGTATAAAATGAATATGTACTGGATATATATGATATTTAAGTCATTAATACTATTCTGGAGGAGATTTACTTATAACAACATGGACAATCATTTTCAAACATGTTCATTTTTGACTCATGTACCAAACATCGACAAAAACGTCTGATATGAACTCACATTATTAACCGATTATTATAACATTATAATATGTGATAGGAACTGAATAATAATATTTAATGTAGGACCTTATGAAATTATAAATTGACCAATGTTTATTATTCAGGAATATATGAAACGAACAAGACAAGTCAGACTTGAGGTAAGGGATCCGACCTCTCTCTTTCTTTTCAAGTACCTTATTTAATGTCCTTTCATTTATACTCCTTGTTCTTATGTTGTAGGATGTTATTTTATATTCACCATACTATAAATTTTATTTTCATATGATGAGAAACCCCCTCTTATTCTCATCAATTCATTTTAAGAATTTTTAAGTGGCGTCGTTAGGCTGCCGAATTTTCATAAGGGATCCTACCTCTCTCTTTATTTTTAAGTACTCTTTTTATGTAACTTAATTTAAGATCCTCAATATTATGTTGGTTGATGTTATTTTATATTACTTTTTCTTTAAATGTTATGTTAATATGATGAGATACCCTATTTTATCTCATCAATCTATTTTTGGAAGTTTTATGTGGCGTTGTTAGGCTGCTGAATTTTCATAAGGGGATTTTGGTCTCACTTTTTATTCCTGTGAGATTCATGCTACATTGGCCACTATTTCCTTTTGTGTTGTGTATTTACTTCCCATTACTTTAATATTTGTATAATATAATCTCATTTATGGGTAGTTACATCTTCATTGTGTGACCCTTCTTTCATGGGGTGTAGGTTTCGAAAGTTGCCCAAATCAGTAAGGGAACATTTCACACTCCTCTTTTAAAAAGACTTATTTTGTTATGTCTTTTAATTTACATATTTTTATTTTGGGATATGTTCTTCTATATCCTTATTGAGGTAAATTTTATGTCCAAGTGATGAGATACCATTTTATCTCTCATCAACTAATTTTACTAATTTTAAAGTGACGTCGTTAGGCTGTCGAATTTTACCAAGGGAACTTTTTAACCCAATTTTGATTTCTTTGGGTTCAATATGTAGTTATTGAATATGTCATCCTTTGAATATGTGGGAATGACCATTGATTGTTTTACACTTAATATCCACTTATATTGGGTGTATTTATATTTTTAACACATAATTTTGAGATTGATTTATCGTTAATTTAAGGATACCTAATTTATTAGGGATTTCATCTCATTTTAAATTTCTATTGAGACTTCATTGTTGTTGTGAACCAATTCACTCTTATATGGTGTATATACGGTCCTCTGGAATATTATATCATGAATCCATTTATTCTCATGATATTATAAATTTCTGATTAAATGTTATTCCTCAATTATTGTATTCAAGTGTCTCTAATTTTGGTAAAAACCCTTTAACTATAATATCACTTTAAATGTTTTAATGATTTTTTCTTATTAATATCCATGTTTTCAAAATAGTTTTAAGGATTTATTTATATATATATTAATGGTTTTAAAATGTTAAAATATTCCAGATGGTATGGGACACTTTGATTCAAAAATATCATTATTAAATGTTTTAAATGGTTTTCAAAATGGTTTTTTAATGGATTCATTATTTCAATATCTTAAAATGTAATATTGTTATTGAAATGTGGGAATGTTATCTTTAAATTATTCCTAAGTTATGTGCTATGATTATGTTTTGTTTCTTGGGCGTTGTTTATGAAAACGGGTGGTTCCGTGATAAACTAAGGGTGGGTGAGTCTGATATAGCTCTCCAATGCATTGGGTAACGCGAAGGGGTTAAAAGTTAAGGTTTCTCCAAAGAGATTTAGGTAATATACTGTGATGGGTATTCCAAACCTAACCATGAGGGTTACTCCCGACAAAAAAATGTTATTAATTCATCAAGTTACCTTTATGTCTTATGATTTCTCTGAGTTATTCATAAATCTTATGATTTCATGAGGTATGTTAATTTTCTTATGTTTTATGAGTAAAGTATGATTTCATTGATTCTTATGTATAAATGTACTAATGTTTTCTATCCGTATTGTTATAACCCTTACTGAGCTTTTTAAGCTCACCATAAGTTTTTTTGAAATGTTTTTCGCATGACATAAAGTTGAATAGGGTCAAGGATGCGATCAAGGAAATGTTAGGCTGTCTAAAACAAGAAACTAGACATGACTCTTTTGTTCAAGAGTTTTTATTTTGTGAAAAAAATGAAGCTGAGTAGATGTGTCTACATTGTAATCTTTGAGATGTAATAGTTTTGACCTAATTCTCTAAAACTCTAAACCTGAAAAGATCCTCAATGTGAATTATTCAATGTAATTCAATATTAAGTAATGTTATAAGGTCAGGGTCTTATATTGTATGTGTATATACATATTCAATTTTAATGACTGTTACTATTTTATATTATATGTGTATATGAATAATCAATATGGGTGATTATAGTAACTAACAAATTTATTTTACAAATAAAAATATTATTTTTCTATGGTATGTGTATACTATTTTGAAAAGATTAATATACTGTTTCTTTATAATTCAAACTTTTTAGACTATATTGGAGTGATTGCACTAAATGTGATATGACGAACACTTTTAAAATAACACATTTTCAACCATTTTCATGAAAAAAATACATACAAGATCATATATTTAAAATTTTATAATTTTATTTGAAATTTCACATCGTCTTCATCATTAAATTGTTGATATATATTAACTTGACTAATTATTTTCTGAAAAAACATTATTTATATATATCAAAAAAACATATGAAGCTTTATAAGAATGTCATTATAAATCTTGTGTGGTGTGATGACTATGTACTAATCATAATGGGTGTAGATAATTAGTGGTGGATTGGAATTTCCATATTTTCAAAATAAGAAGTAGAAATGTGAATAGGGGGATGACAATTAGTATAGAGGAGTGAATTGGGGTTCCCCGTGTGCGTCAATTTTTTATTGTGAAGAATGATATTAAAATAACACCAATACTCATGAATGAATGGTGATAAATACTTATAAAACTACTTTAATTCCATGTCTTCATATTTGTGAGTCTAGATTCATCCAAAATCTTATATAAGGCACAACAATAATTTACTTCCATTAGAGATCAAAATGCACAAGCATGTAACATGAATTATTATGTTTTATTTAAGATAGTGTATTAGAATTTATCAATAATAACAACGAAATCATTAATAAAATAATCATTATTCAGTGTTAAACCTATAAGAGTAGATAAATGTGTCCTTCATCAGTGTTAAAACATGTTTTAACTTTGTCATTCCCATATTAATGAATAAAATTCCATGAAAAAAATCACATATATAAATGATGAAATTTGTTTCACTAATAGAGTATCCATTTTAATTAATAATTATACTACTATGATACATAAATTTAAATATCATTAAATTTTAAATTGGGAAAATAAATAAATAATTTTAATTATATATACTATAAAAATATAAAAATGAATAAATATTAATGAAACATTTTAAACCAATCTACAAAAAATTTATAATGAAATTTGAATAACTACTAATTGAATAAAATATTGAAATAAAATTTTGTTAAAATAATAATTAATAAAGAGTAATTATATGAATTACCAACAAGACAAAAATATAAAATAGTAATAAAAAATTAAATAATTACATTTTAAAAATGGATAAATATAAACAGAATTAGAAATTAAAAATATTTTTCTTGAATTAAAGATAAAATTCATTAAATTTGACACAAAAATATAATTAAATTGAAAAAATATTTTATAAAATTAATAAATAACATACATTATATAATTTATAAAAAATAAGAATTATTAAATATTAAAGTAATAATTAAAAAACATTTTCACTTAAATAGTTTAAATTTTAAAAAAATAATATGTAAGGGATTTGATTTAAAAATCACTCATATAAGTTGTTTTCTCGGAGAAATGGCACCGAAAGGGACTTTAGTGCTTTTCTGGAGACTGTATGTGAGTTTTGTAAATTTTTATGGACCCAATGTCTTCATTGTTGACATCATATTAGTAATTTTGAATTTCACTTAGAGTCTCATGTATGGGGTATGCTATTTTTTACTTTTTAATTCTGAGGATAGCTATGGGGTTAGCCTTGTATTATTGGTAGATAACATTATAGTTGGTCATTATATAGGGTGTTTCACATAGAGTGTGTAGTACCCATATATTTAGGTATATGATTATTTATTTATAAATTTTGAGTCTATATAAATTATGGGTTTGTTTTGGGTGGTTATAAGGGGTTTTGGAATTCCTTTTCCTTCATATAGGGTCGTGGTTTGTGAATTCTTAGTATAAACCTTGATGAATCTCTACGAAATTGTGGGAGGTAAAATAGTGTACCTTTTAAATGAGAATGGTGGAATATGATTTAGAGAAACAATAAAAAATATTCTATGAAAACATCAATCTTGAATAGAGCGAATAGAATTCTTAGGACACATGTTGTCTAACAGTGTGAGGTGTGGCCTTAGGACATTAAAATAGCATGGTAGATACACAAATTTACTGACCATATTACCAAACTATGTGATGTACATTTTTCTATCACTAATTTTTGTATCTTAACAAAATTAATTACCTTGACACTAAATTCCTCATTAACCATACTAGATCATTCATTCTATTTTCTCCCAATACTAGAGTGATGGTCACCTTCTATCTTGGAGTGATCTGTGGGTGAATCAATGAGCACTAGAGGATCATATTCTTCATTAATTCATCATTCATAATGATTATTCTTTGGTCCCTAATATTCTTCTCTCATTATAATAATCCACTATCTATATTTTATTTGGATATATTAATATTTTATGATGAGAATATTGACGGTATGTGATTTATATTATGGAAAATGAGATCCATGCTTGTATCTATAGAAATGTATTGTCGTTATTTGTTTTCACCAAATGTTTAAGAGTATGTTATTTCTCGGTCGAATAAAAATTATTTAGAAATTTAGGTATTAGATATAATTGTAATTTTTTATTTAAATTTAGTCCAATAAATTATATGATTGATGGTGTAAATCACTATTCGTATTGTATTTTTAATTTGTGGAAAAATTATTTTATTTTTTAAAGACATAATTTTTCTACAGTTTTAAAATGTGGCTTCGAAAAATTTGGGTTTATTTTGATCATATAATAAGATTTTGGGAAATATTTAATGAAATAATTGTTTTTATTATTGGTTTACTTGAAAATGGGCTTCCATTGTACACATGAGTTCATTTTAATTATTTGTAACCCCCTTGAAGGGGCATGTGACAATAGGTAAACTCGTATTGGTCACCTTGTGACAACATAGTAGATTGATGAGATAACACTCATTAGTTTAGAATTTCATAAATTAAATACATGGTGTATGTAGAGATATAGGTATTCATATGGAAAATATTTGTAAAAAAAATTATACATCTTTTTATTTTTTATTTCATTTTTTTGAATTTTCATAAAAAAAATTAAATCTTGATTTTTTTTTTCAATTTTAGTGTCATGTTTTTTTCGAGTAGCATGAGTTTGGATATAATTAAATAAATCCTAACGATATCAAACTCCCACACTTATTAGTAAATGTTCATAATTTTAATATTTCATCTATCATAACACAAGTTAAGGAAATGAATCTCAATTATTTAATTATGTTTTATTAATATCATGGGAATTTCAAGCTAATTTAGACCATGGAGTGGGTTTTCTATAATTTATTAATGTAACCATAGTGTTTGTATTTTTTTCTATTCGATTATGTTCATTGGTTTAATGTTGTAATATCAATTAATTATGTTCTTTTGTTTAATCATGTAATCTCTTAAGGTATAAAAAGAAAATGTCTAGCCATATCATATGAATAAATTCATTGATTTACGTGGGAAAAAATATTGAAATTTAATTTTGGAAACGATTATATTGGATTATTTGTCATGAATATGGTATACTTATTTTCTAAGAAAAATTGTAACATGTCATGACATGAGAATATTTTTATTAATTTTTTAACAATTAATTTTATCTACAAACCTTTTTGACTCTTAGATATATGAAATATAAAATTTTTTATATGATAAACATGTGGTAAAAGAGTACGTGAATTTTGATGAATTTAGACCACATTTCACTAGACTATACATAATGTGTGTCATTAAGGTCATTATTAATATTTTTTTGATTTAATTTTGAGGCTTGATATTCACTCCAGGATTTATGTTATTTATATAAATCATTATACAGATATAATATAGAGAGTGATGTTAGAAGAAAATGATATGTGAGGAAATTAAATTGGAAGGAGAATATTTATTCCTATTAGAATTGGTTGGAAATATATTTTTTGGAATAAAAGGGAGAGGGACACTTACTTCTAAAGTGGGGGTACATCTCTGATTTCGACTACAGATACAATAAAAATTTCTCCTAAACGTAAATTAAATTTTGGATGATTTAAATATTTATTTTTCACCAACATGAATCATTATTCTAAAACACCACATATATCATGTCATAATTTCAACATTTTGTGGCAGAATTATTGTTATTGTCGATGCGCTCCTATTACGGGTCATAAAGACACATATCATATTTTGTAGCCATAATATTATTTTATATAGATAGTACATAATAATTATTATCATCATTTGAATAGAGTGAGCCTTGGAGACTATAGGAACACCATGACACCTCAACCAGCTAAATCTCAACAGGGAAGAAAAGAGAAATGTAGAACAATTATGAAGGTTTATAGAGTTTAGTAAGTCATTAGGGAAAATAAAAATAGTCCTTGAAAAATTATATATAGAATTATTTGAAATAAAATCCTTATACAATAACTGCATGATATAAGTGCTTCCAACTGATTTAATACTTCTAATATTAATAATAATATGGGGGCTCATGTGGATATGATTCCTTATATTTTGAAACATAAAACTCATAAATGATAAAGATATTTTTGAGCCTCCATGTGTAATTATTGTTATAAAACTAATGATGTGGTTGGGTTACATTGGGATTTCTCTATACGATATGATTGATATCTATTACGTGATTTTCGGTATGGATTGGTTAACACCATTCAAATCCAAAATTGACTATTATTCATAGAAGGTTAGTTTCAGATCTCAATATAGCATTCAACATCTATTTAGAGGATATTGTGATTTAAAGGATACTAGAGTAAAACTATTGGAATTAGTTACTAGAACTATATTGTATCATTTTTTAGATCATAACATGGAATATTTTGATGATATTAGGAACACAAATCATTTATGTACAGATGAAATGTTTGATAATTTTTTCCCAAACAATTTATCATGGTATCCCCATAAATGAGAAGTATTATTTATTATTCACCTTCTAATAAAGACCATTCTTATAAAATATATATTATATCATAATTCATATTTATAATTTGGAGAATTGAATTTTCATTTGGAAGCATTGGAATAAATATTTTTTTTTTATTCGAAATCATGTATCCCGGGGAAGCACTACTTTTGTTTGTGAAGATGGAAGATGTATCTTTTATGATTTGTATGAACTATCACATGATTAACCATGTTACGATAAATAATCAATATTATATTCCATATATTTATTATTTTTTAAAAAAAAAATTGGGATTCTCAGAGGATCCATCAAATGGAAATATGTTCTTACAATAAAAGAAAATTAGTTCAAAAGGTCTCTATTCTAATGAAAACGTTATATAGCAGATATAGCCATTATGAATCAATCATTAAGCCTTCTGGTCTAATGAATAGATAAATTGTTTTTATATAAATAAACAATAACATCTTCTTAAATAATATGGAAAATTGTTTTGGGTGTTTGTTGATGATATACTAATGTATTCTTGTAAAAAAGGGGATAATGAGTTAACCATGTCCATATTGTTGGTAATCATTTCAAACAACATTTTTTTCATGTTGTCAATGTGGCATTTTTTGAATATATGATTTATGTCACCTAATTAATGTAATTTCTGCAAATGTCATTCTTTGGAATATCTAAAGATTAAATATTTTATATAATTGGAAATTCTAATGAATTCTTTTGAGATATGTAGTTTCCTTGTCTTAGTTGGAAAATATATGATCTTTATAAGTTATTTTTCATGTTTTTAATCAGTGATAACATATGTTAGGAGGAATGGAACACATTTCCAATGGAATGGGAAATTATTGAAAATAATTAATGATCATAAGGTTAGACTTACATCATCGTGTATCACCATTTTATCATATTCTGAACATAGAAATGTAATTTATTATGATACACCAGGATCAACGTTCAGATATTTCTGATAATGAATGATAATTTTTTTATTATACATCATGAAAGTCAATTCATCCTAAGATGAACAATCTATAACATGATTTTTAATTATTTTTCATGATCCATGGATTGGAGACTAGGTGTGATTACCTATTTTCAAATAACTTCATATTTTTCTTATAATAAGAAAATTAATGAAATCTTTTCACAATGATATTTTAATTAATTACAACATACATAGATGGGGTACTTTCTCCTGATTTATATATAATTGATGTATACACTGGGTAAAGAGAACTCTATGTTGGGTTGATTGAGAAGGAATTAATATTCTCTATTGGCTAAATAAATTTGGACTAGTGTAAACTAATGTTAGTTATAGCAGATATGCATTCAGATATCACAAACCAAAGTGATGTAGTGATTTTCATTCATGTTTATTTTTTTCCTGTTTGTGTTGAGTGTGTAAGAGCTTCTCCAAAATATGTTCATGAGTATATTTCTATGAGTTCACAAATCAATCTAGGGGAGACCATTAAGGGTTGTAATCTTGGTCCAAATTTAGGGTTTTAGTTTATAGATCGGTGTGTCAAATCTTTTCCTTATTAGGGACAACATAATAGTTTCTACCTCATGTTCAGATAAAGTATTCATCTGAGGAGACAAACGATGTACATATAAATGAATGCTATGTTTGTGTGGATTGCCATGAAAATTATATTAGAAGAGTACTTATTGACTGGACTCACCACAAAGTAATTCATGGAAGAGCATTAACCACTAGTAGTGAGCTCATAGTATTAATAAATTCCTATTTTTATATGGGAGAAGATAGTTTGGTATTTTTTAATAGGACTATAAAATAATTTTATGAAACACAATGATGTATTGGTGACTGTGGATCACCTCCAAATGCTTCCTCACTTGATCCCTACTTGTGAAATTTATCGCATGGCTGAAATACCAAAAATCATTATTTTATAAACTATAATGATACATATAATTCTTGTCTTCACATTATTATATGATGACAAAAGATTGAGGACTAATTTTATTAGAATCTTTACAGAAATCCATTGTATCTGAACTAGTTAAGTGTATAGAAGACCACCCTCTGATGGTTGTAATGTCTCAGTAGACAGTAAAAATATTTGAGTATGTGGTAAGAATTTATATAATATAATTTTGTGGCTCAATGGAGGAGAATTTAACAATAGTGGTGTTTTAATATAATAATACTTATTAGTCCCCATTGCAAATTTATCTTTTTACTGAATTGAATTGGTTCCCTTTCTATTCAATACATTTGTCTGTGGAAATAGAAAGTAATTACTAATTGGAATAAAAAATATGCAAGAGATAATAGATAATATTAAATAGATTTAAAATAGGATTGAGAAAAACCCAAGTCATCAAAAATCATATATGGATAGTCGTTTATTACCAATTTCATTTAAGGTGAGTTATATTTTTTTCTTTAGAATGTCCCTATGTATTGAGTATTATTTTTTTAGAAATAGGGGAATGTGACATAATTGGTACACATTCCCTTTGGATAAAATTTAATGAGTTTGTGAGGTGGAATATCAGTTGGTATTGACACTATGGTTCAGTTCAGTGCACAATGTGTTTCATGCATATCATTTGAATATATATCTAGGTAACCCTATCTATGTGATTCGATTGGATAATGATGACCTAGATCTAGATAAATCAATTATTCATGTTCCAGTACTGATTGTAGAATGATTGAGGAAATATTTAAGGGGTAAATCATTAACCAAGTGAGTATTTTACTAAACAGTTTTATGGATATAGGATAATTTTGAGTGTTTGAGAAGTAAATGCTCTAGAAATTTTCCAAAATCCTCTAGGTAAACTGTGGATTTTGGGATTCTGATAACGTAATGTAAAATGTTTAGTAAAATATACCACCCCTGATTTCCGGAACATGGTCCTTTATTTATCTATTTTGATTCTATATAAATATTGATAAATCTTCTGGAGTTCTTGTAGAGTTTGTTTGTGGTTTTGTAGCTTTTATGGAGGTACAAAACATGGGAATAATTGTTATAAACCATAATGCATCTTCATGTAACCATGATAGATAAAATTGTTTCTTCATATTTGGTCATGAAATGAATAAACCTTGAAAATTCCCATGGGAATCCATGGATTTTCATTGAGATAGAAAATCAAATTTGGAAAACTATTTTCCTAACCATGAGAGGTGTTGACTTGAGATAGTATCACTACACAGTTTCCTTGTAGTTTTCTAAACTGTGTGGCCTACCCATGTGATTTATAGTTGACACTTTTTATATTATTGACCATATTGTACTCAACCCATTTAAACCACTTTTTCCCCTATGCACCATAGTTAACAAATTCATTTTTTTTGTGAGCATTAGAGATTATCACCACTGATCTGATCAAAATACTTAAGTGGTTCAAACAGCATTGGGTGCCTAGATTCATTAGTTGGTTATCATTCTTAATTATTATTTTTAGATAAAGTATTATTCCCTCTATATGAATCATTGATCTAATCCATATTGGATGGGTCCACATTATATGATGGGAATCAGGATGGTTTATTAATATTTCTATAGAAGGAATTGATATCCATAATCGGAGCTAGATAATTTTCACGATGTTCATTATTATGGAAAACCTTAAAGGGGTTTGTGGCTTCTATCACAACTCGATTAGTTTTGTAACATAAGATCTTAGTTTTATTAAAATGATTTGAATGATTTTGTGGTAAAATACATTTACGATTCATGGTGGAAATATCAATTTTTATTGGATTTAATGTGGTGTCATAATTATATGGATTTCAAAAAATGTTTTGTTTATGAAATTAAAATGTTTATTTTAAAATTATGGATTTTTTCTGATTGATGGATTTAGTTTATGGAAATGGATTAATTAAATCCTTGTCTATGTAATATTTTTACATGAAATGTTTCATCAATGGTTGGTGTGAGTTCTCTTTAATTATATGTGGCATGTGGGAAAATAATATTTATATCGGGTGACCCGGTATTGGTTACCTTGTAATGAATTGGTAAATATACGGTATTCCACTCATGAGTATGGATCTATCATCTAGTCACACATGGTGTTTGTGGAGGAATGGGTATGGGTATTCGAAATGATTGAAAAAATAGTTTATGTTTCATTTTTTTCCATCAAAAATTATTTATTAATTTTTAGGAAATTTTTTTACTACATAATACAATTTTTAAAATATTACTTAAAATTATTATCAAATTTTTGCAAGTTGGGAAGTCATTTGGGAAATCATATAATTTTAAAATCACCCATTTCAAAGGCAATTTTGTGTTTATTAATATGTCAATTATCAGAAAATAGGTAATGAAATGGTAACCTACTTTCTTAGTGATTATTTTTTATACCATGTTCATAGATTTTAGTGTAGGATCCTAGAGAGGGTTTTCTATTTCTAGGTTGATATCATCCTTTATTTTTGGGTTTTATGGTATTGTAGTCCAATTTGTTTATTACTTTTGGTTCCCTCTTATACTCTAAAATGAGTTATCCATTTTATTATTATTTGGGTTGAATTTTGTACTCAAGCATCAAAAAGGGATTATTTGTCCCGTGATTATATTGTTTTTTTATCTTCCAATGGAAAAATTTCCCCTAAATGTTTGTATTCAATTTTTTACTTATTCACAGGTTTCATGTCTTGGGGAAGTCACCTATGGCCATGTGGAACACACATCACTACCCAATATAATGAGGCAGTGTAGGATATTAAATGTGACCCCATATATGAAACTGTGATACAAGAAACACCCTTGGGGATTCAATTTTGTAATATGTGTGGTTAAATGGCACCCATTTCATAAATAGTCATGATTTGTATCCCCACGCAATAGTCTTTTCCATGGTGAAGGTAAAATGACTAAACAATTGGAATTATTATTTAGTGGCTGATCATTGTGGGCATCGTGGTGATGAATTGACTTATATAACACTATGTGTATGGGACTAAAAAAATTAAATATAGAATGATGTGAGTTTTAAAAAAAATATAATAATCATATGGTTTAAAGATTTAATATTGAATCATTTCTTTAAATGAAGTCACACTAGGTGCTTTGAGGACCCCCAAACTATGGTGAATAGATATAAAAATGTCTTAATAAAAATTCTAATCCAAAAATCCTTCATTAATTATTTTTATATACTAATTTATAGTCGACCATTTCAACCCTCACTAAACTGTAGTCACAACAAATAATTTTTTAACAACTTGATTCATGTGGATAAAATTTTTCATATTATTGTTTTATTCCATCTCATAACGTCTCAAATATCATAATTCAACTTCGCAATAAGAATTTATTTTTATATGTATTCTAATAGGGTTTGAAATATGGGAGAGATTAATATTTTACTATCATTATTTGGTTCTAATAGGGGTTTTCTTTAGTGGTGTCCAACTCTTAAAAATCAATTCTTGGTCAGAGGGTGTTAGACATCTATTAAATGTATTGGATCATATGTATCCTTTTCTTTTATATAAGTCTATCTAAATTTTTTCTTTTTTAATTCTTTTGGATGATAGTATGGGTTTTAATATTCGTATTATTAAATTTATTTAATAATAATTGAATAGGAAGTGATTAACCATATGTGCTTACTTGTCCTCATATTTTTATTATAAGTTTGAACTTATTCATTGATTTGGATGAAATTCGTGGTTATTAGGAACTATATATCCATTTAGATTATTTAGATTACCTTTGATTTATATGTAACTTTTTATGATTCTATCTTTTATAAATGGATAAAAACATATTTATGAGCAAATAGTGTGTTTTCCACGTGAATCATGATTAGTCTGGTAAAAATGAAGAAATATTTATTAATATATATATTGAAATCCACTTAAAAAATAATTCATCATGGTTTTGTGGGTTGAAAAATGATTTTTTTTGTTTTGAGTTTTCAATTATGATGTCATGGTGGGGGTGAACCATGGTGGTATATGTTAAATGATTTTGGTGGTAGGGTCAAATCTATTATTTTTTGTGGTATTAATGTTATAGTTGTTTGGAATTATTTATGATAGGGGATGATTTTAGTGGATACATTATGTTTACTATTTTATAGTGAGATTTTGGTTTTGGTGATAGTTTAGCTATGTAGAATTTGAAATTATTGAAAATTACATGGGTTTTCTACAGTGTGTTGGGGGTACTAGCTTATTGCCAAATGAGCGAATTCATAATGCCCAATGGAATTAATGTGGCATAAAAATTAAATCTTATTGAATTTAAATTAGTTTTTGTTAATGTAAGAACTGAGTTGAATGATAACAAAATGAGATAAATGTTTTTAAAGAGGGTGGTTTTTTGAAAAATATATCTAACCAATGGTTAAAATTTAAAAGAAATGGTGAATTTTGGATTTTACGAGTATTATTTTTTTGGTGTGACTCATCTTATGGTGGTTGTGGTTGATGAATGTTTTCGTAAGATGTAATATTGGTGTTTTTTCTTTTCAAACACTATGATTAGTAATATTTTTAATCAATATATCTTTTAATATCATTATGATTATGATGAAACCCCAATCAACTTGGTTATCCTTACTAAAACTGTACTTTTTTTATACTAAAATTTCACCCCCATATATTTGTTCGAGGGGAAATGGATGGATAGATAACCCCACTTATATAATCATTATTAAATACTAATTATTATGAATTATGTTGTTGGATATGTCTTGTAATGATGATGTTATATTTTGGAGAATCCTCGTGATAAAGATTTATACCATGACAGATGTTTGGTACTGGTGGTGATGATGATGGATAGTGGTGGGGATGCTTCTAGTTGATGGTGATATGATATAAAGTTGGGATCATTACATGATGGAGGAGTTCATGAGGCTTATGACCTTTAAATTCATGTTATCCTACTAACAAGGTCAAATTATGTGGTTGTTATGTGGACATGGATAATATTCACATGAGATGATAAACCATACGATGTTTGGGATAGTAAGGATGGGTCTATATGCACGTTGAATATGGATTAATATGAAATGTAGTGATATTGAATTAATGTGACCACATGACATCTAAAAATGTGGCATGAGAGTTGTAAATGTATGGGTACTATGCTACACCATGATATATTAAAGGAACATTGTGTTCGATAGCACATACAACATGCATCATTGAGATAAAATAAACTACGACATATTATCAAAATATTATTATATAAATATGATATTAATAACCTCTATATTAAATTGGAGGGTATTAATTATATTAAATTCATTATGAATCAACTTTAAATGTTCTAATCAATAAAAATATATTTCTATATTCATATGAGATAAGTAGTCAAATTTATTTAAGAAAATATTTCAAAAATATTTTTATTATTTTTCGGGATTCAATATTATACCTTTTTTTCTTATAAATATTTTTTTTTTAAATTAAAATTATTATTTATATATAAGAACTAATATTTACATAGAGTAAAATTTTGTGACTTTTCAAAGAATATTAATTTTTATTGAATGGTGAAAAATACAGATATTAAAAATAGTGTTTTTACTTTCAATAAATAATAAATTTTAAAAGATTCATTATTATAATAACTTTATTTTAATGTAACATAAATATTTTTGAATTATATATATTCTAATTTATTTCTTTTATAATATATTTTAGTATATCTATGATTTCTTATGATCAAATTCTTGAAAGTACATATTATTGAATTAGAGATATTCTAAATTCTCAAAATGATCTCTTCCCTAATATTGTTTCACAGGTAATTGAAAACTACCCCTTTTCTTACATAGATGATTTTTTAATCTTGCAGCCTACTTACAATAGTTTGAAAAACTCTATTTTTTTTAACAAAATTACATTCATAAATAATAAAATGATTATAGATGGATACCTTTTTTGAGAATTCCTTAATGATGCAGTCATGATTCATGCTTATTTGGCATGTTTCTCACAACAGGGTTCTTACAGAAATGTGCCTCCAATATTTTATAAAAATCTGCGCCAAATTTCACATCTTTAATCAATATAGAGAAGATCATAATCATCTCTCACGTTCATTGGCTATTAATTATTCTCCAAGGAACTATATTTTTGACAATTTTGATTATAGATGGTGGATTCCTAATTCAGTCAACTCTCAACTAAATCGGAGTATGGATATGGAAAACATTCATCATATTAAAAACATTTTCCTTTCAACTCTTGTTGAGATTCATCATGTGATTCAGTGTGGAAGAAATTATATTCTTCATAATAACATCCTAATCATCCTTAATTCAGGCCAGATGAAGATCCATTTTACTATATTTGAAGTTACATCATTGAAAAAGATCAATTATATATAAATTTTTCATGACATTGGGATTCTTCAGCATCTTTGTATTGATGTATTTTTCTCCACATCAATTCACATTTTAAGTGATATAGATAGAAATGTTTTCTAGGTAGATTAATGTGAATGTGGATGGTAAATCCAAAGGAAATCTGGGTCCCATGGGTTATGGTGATATCTCTACGAATCAACATGGTCAGATCCTAAGATGCTTTTTTGGAAGCTGTAGCTTCACCTCTTATCTAGAGGCTGAAATGATGACTATAATTCCTTCTATTTATTTTAAAAAACTATATGGTTTAAACCATATATAGATTAAAATTGAATCTACTACCAATGTGAAATAGATTTGGAATGGTGTGACTCATCTTTCATGGCCTATTAGTAAGATTGGATGGATTTCCACTCCTCAATTCTCGATATCAACTACATCATCATACATTTTTTCCATGAATCCAACATAGTTTCATATGGCCTCAAGAATAAGGGAGTAAATCAATTCATTATGTATCTGGTTGATCCATCCAATAATTTACATTTTCTTTATTATCAGGATAGAAATATTATTTTTTCTTTTAGAATCATGTAACCTAATCTTTTTTATATATTTATTGGTTGGCCTTAGAGACACATTTTTTAATAAACAATTTTAATGAATATAATGATCCTCTATTGTAATTAATTAATATTACACCTAATTATTAATAATAAAAATAATATCTATAGATTATATATCCATAAATATGATGTAAAATTGAAATAATTATAATTTAATGACATATAGTTAATATAAAAACATATATTCCTTAAAAAATGCATTTCTTGAAAACCTATTTTGCCACACATTTTTAGGTTTATTTTTAATTTTAACTATCCCACTTCTATGTTTTAATTGGTAAAATGAATTAAATATTTGGAATATTAATAATTCTCATTGTTTCATGGTTTTTTTATTTATGAAATGCCACTCCTCGTCGATTATAAAAGGGAACCCCTGCCCTATATTTCTCAAACCACTAAATTCATTTTCTAATGAATTTTCATGCAAAATAGTCTCCCATACTTTAATATTCACCTTATAGAGATTTTTTATTACCTCAATACAAACCATAAGGTCTTAAATAAGTGAATAAAATGAGGTTCTTCTAAGGGAATGTAATCATCTTCACCATGATCATTGTATTTCAATTCATCTAAATCCACCTATAAATATTTATTTAAAATTATCATATAATAACTAAAATATATCATATATAATTTTATTTTATTATGTTTATGTAATAATATTTATCCACATCCACTTTAATCAAATGGTAAATTAAACCGTTATTCTTTTTTATGGTAGGCTACCACGTCACAAATGGAAATAATTCATTTTCCATCATTGCCTCTCATTTATGATCATGATAAGGGATTTTATATTTTTATATTTTATTCATTATATATTAATAATTATTGATAAGTAAGATATCAAATAATCTATAATTTCCAATTACTCACATTCTCAGAACCTGTGCTGAAATCATGAATATTAAATTTCCAGCCACGGGGCCGATAATTTTAACACAATTTTTTTCCATAGAGACCATTCAACATAAAAGTTATACATATATCAATTATATTATGGGGGAATATTTATGATTATTGTTTTAATGAATTACGTAATATCCTAATTAAACTATACACAATCATAAAATGAATATTTCTACTATTTACCTAACATTTATTATATCACATTTTTTTCCACATCATCCTTGTTATATAATTTATAGTCAAAAATATTACATTCTAATTCATTATAACCAGGGGAAAATAAATCATAATAATGTTGAGATCAAATTTATAGTAATATAAAACATAAAAATTAACAAGTTAATTTCATCACTAAATAGAAGAAGAGTGTAATGGTATAGTGACATAATGAAATTGCATAAATGAATCATAAAATAACTCTTTCCCATAAATACATAAATAATATAATTTGAAAACCTAGAATACTAAATTAAAATAGGAAATAATCATATGAATAAAAAATCTTAAGCTATGTGATATCAATATTAATCAAAAGAAACATTATAAACAAATAACAAAATAATAAATGTGATAATTTCTTTGAATATTTTCATAATGACCCATGTTCCAACCATGTTATAAAAAACTAGATACCATTTTGATCTATAGGTTAAAATCATACAAATATTCCACTTTATTTCCACTATATATATTGTATATTATAAAATGAATTAGAACACTATCAAGGGGCACCCATATTTTAATACATAATTTGATCACTCGGTGCTATCTAGGGAACCACATCATCTAATATGAAATGGGGTCACCAAAATCTATCAAGGAAACCACATATTCTAAGCTATAACGGGATCACCGAATGTTACATGGGCCACCCCATCATATATGATATCCTAGAATATCAATATGAATTATGTACCCTTATATTTCATTATAAAACTCATAGGGACAATAAGTGTTCCTTTTATAACCTGATGAGACCATGAAAAAAGAAATGGTTTTCATGCCAGTTTCTTTGGAACAAGACTATCCTGTGGGAAATAAATAATTTCCATAACTATCTCATTGAATTAACCATTTACCATTTAGAAAATATTGATTATGACATCAAAATATATATCCCCATTTTAGGAAATCTAAAAATAAGGTATGTCTTAATTGATGAATTGAATTACCATTAAAATAACATTAAAATCATTCTTGGGGAAAATATGTTTTTCTCATTGAAATCACTTTTTAGAACAAAAAATAATTTTAAAAATCCGTATATTTACAAATCTATAGAATAATATAATAGAAGATGTAAAAATAATTTAAAACATTACTTGGGAAAATATAATTTCAACATTAAAAAAAACTTTTTACAGAATATTTTAAGAGATTTTAATAAAGTATGGGTTTGAAAAAAAAAATTATTTTAAACAGGAGACATAAATAAAGCAATATTATAATAAGTACATTTTCATAATTATTTGAACTAACACAAACTGGAAAAATTATACCATATCTTAAAGAGATCATGAATAACCACAACATATGACACTATATGAGAACAATATATTTTTATAATTGGAGAATTAATTATACACAATCTTGTTAAACAATGAGATTGTAATAAAAGACACTTTAAATTTTCATAACATTGAATCAGGATCCCCTAGAAATGATTAAAATAAAACAAACATATAATATAAAGATAAAAAATAAATTCACAATATTACATTTAATATTAGATATATATACACCTCATAATATAATACATATGAAAAATACTACATATGTCTAAAAGAAAGAAAATTGTGAAAAATATATATTACCGCTTTAGGAAAAATTATATCCAAAACCCAATGAAAGATTTATCATAGAATTTATATATAAATTCAATTAAATTTAAGTATAAAATTCATAAAATACGTTCATGGGTAGAATATACCCAACAAAAAATAGGGGGTGAATATTCCATGTATCTCATAGAAATCAAAGTGATTTTCAAAAACCCATAACATCTTTCTAATCATTACATTTTCTTCATTATATTCATGTGAAAACCCATATATTAATTATTCAAATAAATTAAAAACATTAACATATTATTATTAATTTTTTCCATTTATTAATAATTTTTATATAATTACTTAATCAATAAATTTCTCATCGGATGTTTTGAATAAATTTTGATTACGTGTCAAAAAGAATTTTGTGGGTCGATTATGGTGGATGGGTTATTATTAATATATAACCAGAATAATAATAATTAAATAATTATTATATATATACTGAAATTATACATTTAAAACAAATCATGGATGATGGTTATGAAAAATTAACTAATGTTACAATCATTTAGATGGTATGTTGTAAGAACACTTGAGAAAAGTTTCCATTTTTAAATGATCATTATAGAAAGAATATAGGGATAATTTATCATCCAATAATAATAAATATATTAGAAGTAGAATATTATTTAATTATATAAGTTATATATCTCATTATTTTGATGAGGTGGTGAAAAATAATAATCACATTGCATTGAGGTGGCAGTAGTACACATATCCATCAACTACATTATGATGATTTTAGTGTGTGAAATGATTAGAATAAAATGAGATATAATTTTTATAGAAACATAATTAATTAATAAGTTTCATAATTATTTCATTAATAACATATATTTTACAAATATCTACACTTATAGAATTCCAAATTAAATGTTAGTGATAAATACCTCACGTCGCTTTGTGAGGCGGTTGCCCGCCTTACACACGAGCGACATTATTTTATGTCCTACAATATAAAAGGTAAAATGTATTTATATGATATATTGATACTGTAGGTATAATTATTTTATAAATATCATAAATAAAATATGAAATTTTGTTTTCATCATTATTCCCAACCATGATAGGTTGGAATAGAAAATTTAATGATATCATTTCGCGAGGGTTTAGTATACCATACACACAAATGACGATTATATAATCCATATAATTGATGTGTGTGTTTTATAGTAATAAAATAAACATTAAAAAATTCCATTATGTTTTTTATTTTTATTTGATCACATAATAATTGTAAATTAATACTTTATGTAGTGGGAGAAGGTAGAAAAAAATGCTTGTTGATGAATATTACATCTTCTTTGAGTAACTTTTTTAGGATGGCACAAAAAAGAATTCTTCAGTTGACATTATCCTTATTGGGGGGAATATAGGTTGATATTAGGGATTTTTTGAATTTATTTTGTAACTTGTTTTTTATCTAAATTTCATGTCAGGTGTAATGATGTGGGGAGAGTGAATTTTCTTTTATAGTGGAAGAGGAGTTGGATGCTTGTAAATACCAATATGTAAATACAATTAAGATGACTATCTGACCTCATGTGCCTAAAAAATTGAACTATTTTCTATAAAATATGTTATAAGATGTAAATATGGTCATAAAATAGGTTTTGGACATGTTATGGGTCATCTTAACACCATATCTCCAATGATTAACCACTATGTAAACTAGTTTTTACATTAATCACTATAAATGATTTTAATTCCATTCAGTAATATTTTTTTATAATAAAATATGTTTTAATTGCTATATATTATAAATTATTAATTTACCAAATATAGAAAACATTCTTCCAAATTCAATCCACATATTTAATATTAATCCAACAATTTTTGTGACACATTGTGATTTCAAGAAAAGTATTTGTTTAGAAAGATATGATTTTATATTAAAACTATGACTAATAAAAATATTTGAATGAAAATAATATAATATATAATGAAATATTAAGTATAAATTTCATATTAAAGATTCCCCATTAAGTATTATTTTATTTAATAAAAAAATTAAACAATATGAATTTAAAAATAGGTTTTCAAAAATGCATCATTAAACCAAAAAAACATATATTAAAAAACTATATAAATTGGAATATAAAGTAATTTAGAGGATAAAATATAAATAATCATTACATAGTTTACATTAAAACATATTCAAAACATATTTTTACTATTAAATTAATTAATTAATTAATAGAAATGACTTTTTTTACTAAAATCTATATTTATCACTATTTTTAGAAAATGAATATTTTCCAATAAAAATATAAAAATATTAGCCAATTTTAATCAGATATTCTAGATTGAAAAATGATCATTATTATATCAAAAATAATTATAAATGTTTTTAAAATACATTTTTAAAACATGTTTTCCATTAAAATGTAGAAAACCTGCCATTTTGAAAAATACTTTTTTTGTATGTAAAATAATATTTTTTCGAATATAATGCATTTAAAATATATTTATTTAATTTAGAAGGATTTCATTAAATAATTAACAATTATATATTATTAATTTCAAAAGAAAGAATAATTAATTTAATTTATAATGATAAAATTCACATGGTCGTATAAAAATAGTTTTATATATAACATTTTTCTTTATAATTAATTAGTTTTTATTTTTATTTATATTTTATGGGGAACCAATTAAATAAATTTATAATCATTTCTAAACTATATATTAATTATTTAGTTCATCATTACCATTTAATCCATTCCAATGGCTTCGTGATGACTATCATGTTATATTAATTTTTTTGAATTATATTTCATTATTGTAAGACTCGTCCTTGTGTGTAACCGAAGTTATCGAAAATAAAAACGTTGTATTCAATGAAAGATAATGTCTTTGATGCATATAAGCCATTAAAAAATTGATTATGTTTTAAAAAAGAAACCAAACACTTTAAAATAATTTGAAAATTGATATTTGATAAAAAAAATTAGATAATACATCCTACCCCCCATAAAATGATTTTTTCCATTGAAATTAATCTTAGTTATCTATCAATTAACATGATTAGAATTAATTTATTGAAACTAAATTTGTAAAAATGAAATATATAAAATATACCTTAATAATGGATTATTGGAAACATGTAGGTCACCTTATGTTACACATAACTGGGATTTCATATAGTGAGAACATTGGTGGGAAATTAAAAGATAGATTTAAATTGAAAACTAATAATCATTGAATAATACGGAGTGATAGATATTGTGTTCATGATGATGTCAATTAACAAAAAATCTAAAATGAAATTTTTTGGGGAAAATTTCATTGATATCATTATAAGTGATGGTAATAGTATAAAATTTTATTTCATATACTATTTATAAAGTGGATGGATTATTTCCCAATATATAGACTAAAAACATAATAATATAAAATTACTTGATGACTAAAATTTTATCCTTTATACAACTTCAACCACAATATCATATAATTCTCCTCATGATGAGTATTCACGATGATTTTTTTTACAAATGAAATATAAAAAAATTTCAACATGACATAACCATTAAAGACATTATCATGTTATTCCACCTATCTGTGGACATTTTACAAAAGTGAAATTATTTGAAGGTGGTAAGATAATTCCCAAATTGATTTATTATTCATATAATACATTAATATTGAAACTGAACTCCAAAATATAAAAAAACCATTCCATAAATAATTATCAATAAATTTCATAAACAATTCAAAATAATGTTCAAAAAAATTATTAGAAGGATTTGATCATATATTCTTCCAAGATAAGTAAACAATTATCCTTAAAAAAGACAATATGTTCCTAAAAAAATAATCATTACTTATTAAAATTTAATACTAACTACAAAATCATGTAGGCCGGTGGTGGGCACAAAAACCGTTTCATCAATCAATCATGTGTTCACAACCCATCACATTTTTCGATGTAGTGGGTAATTACCCGACATACAGATTACCATTTTTCATCAAACATGAAAACTAATTCCTCAATACGTAAAACACGATGTTGATCCTAGGGATTACATATACCATAACTATATAAAATATCTCTAAATATTCATTGAAAACTTACAAAAAATATACCTCTAAAACAAATGAAATGAGTTCTATAGGATTTCGAACATATGATAGACCTGTAATGGTATTCCTGACTCTTAATATGACCTCATATTACAACATCCTAATATTAAAATTTATCTAATCTAAAAATTTACATGAACTATAACATATATATCGAACTATAATGTGTATACATATATTATACATATAAATAGATTAATATTCATATTATGATAAAACTGTTATAAAATTGTAAGAGTTTAGTTTTTCCAGGAAGATAAAATCATAAAATGTCGGTTCTTAAAGAATCTACATCATCTACTACTTATTCCTTGATAACTAGAACCATTTTTATATATCATTTTTAATATATTTCTCCATATCATGGGATAATAAAAATAATAAAATGGTGATATCAGATGATCAGTAATGATAAAAATGGGATATATCAATCATAGCATAAGAATAATTGAATATGGGCATGATAATAACAATTGAAAATTATATCATGAATATCAATGATAATTTCCTTGTGACATGTAATACCTTATATTAGTTCATAATAAATGAATCATCAAATAACATTATCCTTGAGAAAACAACACTGGAAAAAGAAATGGAATGATAGGATACACATAATATTACAATTTTTTTTAACATTTATAAATCGAAAGGGGTTAACTCATTAAGTTGAGGGCATGAAATCAGTCCCTTCCATGAAAATTTGGAGATGAAAATAGGTCCATACATAATATTATAGAAATAAAATCCATTCCCATGCATATAATTTTTAACATTAAATAATGTTCATGCATAACACATTTACCTCATTAGTTACCCATATTTACCCAATGCATTGGTGGGAGATAATGTTCCCAACCATTAAATAATTAAAACCACACATGTGTGTTCAAAAAAGAAAATTCAACATATCATAAATCATAATTTTCTTTCATATAATATATCTTGGAAAGTAATGAGATTCATAAAAATCATGCCATCCTAAACATAAACAAACCATAAATAGAATAAGGATTTCATCCTTGTAAAATATCCCTAGTAAGGAATTTGTAACATAAAATAATGTTATCTTATATAGAAAATAATTTTTAAATTTCACTTGATATATATCCTTAAAAAACTACATTCCCATTTTCAAATTATTTCTTTTTAAAGAGCCACACAACTGTAAGAGAAACAATTTTCTATGAAAACAACAATGTAATAATTTAAGGGATACATCATATAATAAATTATTCGAAATGGAAATAAAATTTCATCATTCCATTTATGTTATTAAAACATCCCTTCCATATATTTGATAGAAAATTTACATAGGGCATCATCTTGAAATTGAAATAGAATCTTTTGAAGACATTTTTTAAAAATTAAATCATGGGTATAAATAAACTCAAAATCATAGAAAATAGTGAATATATTTGGGAAACAATTTTATAAAACATGTTCATGGAATAAAATATATTTTTATGTTATGTTATAAAGATATAACTTTTAAAGGAATATCTCTTATAAATATGATATCACTGATGTGGAAATTAATCAATAAAATTTAATAAATATATGAACTTTAATTTCATCTAAATTATTTTAAATAAAATATAACTTATTCAAAATTAATTTCACAATTTTTCTTTGAATGAAATAATCATGGAGGTTGATGTTTAAAGAAAAAAATGGAAATTGGTTAAGAATTCCCTTACCAATTTATAATCAATTGATTCATATGCACCATTAAATTAATTATAATCATGTGAAAAAATAAATAAAATAAAGATATTTATATTCATGGTATTATATATCAAAGGTTATTATATATTACCCACCCACAAAAAATATGTGGTGAATAAGGAACGTATCCCATAGAGTTAAAAGTGAGATGAGAAACTCATACCTCACTGTTGCATATAGATTTTTGTACGCTAACATCCTATAGGATAATTTAAACAATGTTACTAACTCATTATTGAACCATATATTTATAATACCTTAAATCTTGTTTTTCTGAAATCTTACGCTTATTAATTAATAATATTTCATTATTTTCAATTTTTATGGTGTGTTTTTTATTTTATTTCATAGTCGGTAATTTTTTTATAATTATGTATACTCAGGTAAAATGGAAATAAAAACATGATTGAAATGAAATTGTATTTAGTCATATTAATATTTTTAAATGGTCCAAAGAACATTTTTATTTTAGTTTGAAGATAATTAATTTGAATAAATGTTAATGATAAATGTTTTTTTAATTATGGAAGTTTCTTCCGATCATCACAAAGTAGTTTTTTTTATATAATATTATGAATATATATATAAAATAGTTTTATTACATTAAATAGGTTATTATATGAACATTAAATTCTGATTTTAAAATAATTTTACATTTATGACCATCCTAGAATGATTTAGCCGAATACGAAGAAAATTTTTATTCATAAAGAGGGTTAACCTTCATTAATTAGAGAATGGTTTCTTTACATTGAATATGAGTGGATAATGAAAATGATGGATATGAGATATTTTATTAGAAACATAAAATTTATATATGTACATGATTATCATGTTATTATTACTTTATCAATGAATTAAGTGAGTATAATATTGAATAATAAAAGAGAATTATAGATGTTGTTTGAGAAAATTACCTATTGAATATCACCACCATGAAGGATCTGTTAAATTCCATGGAACTGGATTTTTTTGTGATACATAAAGAAAATGAAACTTGGATGAGTGCTTAATATATGTATTGGAAGATATTTTAAGAGCTTCAAGGATAGTTATGATAAATGGTTTGGGGTGTGTTTTATTTATACTTGGGGAGGGGTGGTTTTAAGTGATTAAAGATTGCATATTTTATATTTAAATCCACCCCATAATGGTGGAATTAATTAGAGTGAAATATATTGAAAATTATTACTATAATGTCATATTATGGTCATTAAACACATCAATCATAAATTTAACATTTTATTTCCTAGGAATTTTATTCTTTTTACCTTTTTACTGTAACATGTTTCATTCTATTAAATATACTACCATAATTCATTTTTTACATGGAAAATTATTTATTCATAATAATGAAAATAACCATTTATTATAATTTAGAAACCACATTATAAATGTGTAATTATTTTTTAAAAATTTGATTCAAAGAATTTAAAATCTTAAATATTCAATTTAACTGCAAAAATGCAATGAAAATTTGTTCTTTTGGGAAAAATGTTTTTTTAATATCAAAAATGTAAATATAACATAATAATATGTATGTATAGTTTAAATGTATTAAATTATTTTATATCTAACAAGAATGTAAAAAATTTACTTTGAGATAAATTTATATCATAAAATGATTTTAAAATATAATGAAAATTATAGTTTTATAAAAATCGTTATTTTTTTACTATTCACTGAAAAATTATTCATTTTAGAGAAACATCAAAAATTAATCATTAGATAATGTTAACAATATAAATCCAAAAATTATGTTAAATTTATAAATAATATTTTATTAATATTAGAATATATATATATATATTCTTATAGAAATAAATTAAAATATCTTCTTGAAGATAACATATATATTATGAAAAAATGAATTTAATAAAAAATATTTTTTTATTTCCTAAGAATAAATTTACATATTAAAAATGATGTGGAAAATTACATTTTTCAAAATTTTGTTAATATAATCTATTCATTCTATTATAATATATGAGTTATAAAAGTTCTTTTAAAATAATAATATTTTTTGTCTTTTTTCTGCTCGGTGTTTTGGGAAACCAAAGCTAATGAAGATATTAAATTTATTTTAAAAAGTACCCGGTGTAAAATAATGTGATATAACTTATACCCCCCATAAAAATGAATTTTTTCCTAAAAAATAAACACTTGGATACCAATATATTAAGATACCTCTACCTCATCACTTCTTTACATTACCATGTAGCTTCCACAAATTCGTGGTTTCAACAAATAAATCATCCAATTGAGTAGTATTGTTTCATAGAATTTCATCTCTGAGATACAAAATCTATACTTTTCAAGACTCCTAAAATTCAAGGAATTTTTTTTCTTAATTTTCTTGAGAATTTTACAAGAACCCAGTTTCTTGCGGCACCTGATTTCGAGGCCCGGTGTGCCTGGAATCATTTTCCGAAGTGTAGCTCGGGTATGTTCAGTGAACGAATGAGCGGGTTTTTCTAACTTTTGAACCGGTGCATGGAATCAAATTACGAGGGCACCGATGGAATCGCAGCACCATTAATTTCTTAGAAACACCTTTTCCAGAGTTGTGTTGGCTCGGGTGTGGTTTTTAATTTTTGGGGTTAAGTTAAGGAATAAAATAAAAGTGGTGCGACAATTTATTTTAATTTACTTAAAGCGGATTAACCTAAGTTAAGAGGATAAGGTGGGACCCACAATATCCTACCCAGTTGGTAGGATATTGTGAGGTGGGGACCGCACGAGCCCCACTATTTCATTCCTTCTATGTAACGCACCCACCCCCCGTTTAATGAAGTCAACCATGCGTTTATTCTGGTTAAGAAACGCATCATTAATTTGGGTGGTTAAATTGTTACAATTCATTCATTGAATTAATTGTTCGTTTCGTTTCTATTGAAATTCAAATGTGGAATGTGCATTAATAAAATAAGACAACTCTTATTTTATTTCTATTGGAACTTGCTGCGTGGAGAGGATTTGGGAGAAAAGCCTTCTTCTTCGACGAAGAACGCAAATAACGCGAAGAACGCGCCAACCTCTGACGAAGAACGCCAAACCATTAGAGATCGACTATGCGACATCGTGTACCACAACACAAGTGATGCTTCTTCCACAACGCTTCTTCCGCGACGGTTGTTTCTGCGACGAATCCTCGCTGATCAAATTCGACGAGGTAGGGATTTATTTTAATTCTCGTTCATGAATTATTCTGTCGCCATCTTCCTTTCTTTTTGAGCCGCCTGATATCGCAATAGCGGGAGGAGGTCAGACCTCACGAACATGGTCGTCCCTCCTCCCCCTTGTTTGTTGATTTTGATTGTGGAACGAGCAAGACAACGCGGTGTCGAAGTACTGAGTGGAAAATATTTAAGAAGGGGAAGAAGTGAAGCACCGTCGCGCCGCACCGTTGAAGGTGAACCAAAGATGCGGTGCCGTGGCGCCGCACCAGAGAACAATGAAAGCACCGCGGCCGGAGTTGGGCCACGGTGGAGGGGCGCGGTGGAGCGGGGAGACCGGTGGCCGGATCCGGGCCGCCGGTGATGGAGCAAGGGGACCGGCCCTTGCCGGTCCCGTGGCGGCAGCAGCCAGCCAGCCGGAGTGGGCCGACCTATCATGGGGAATCCGGGGTTTCGTAACCCTCGGTTGGCCAACAGAGCATCCCCCCCAGCATTAGGGCCGCAGTTTCTCCATGCGGGGGCAGCGCGCCCCCCGCCTGCTTCGCTCGGCCGTAACAGCTGAGCCGCCCGCCTGGCCCCCCGGCCAGCGCCAGCGCGCCTTGCCGAGCCGCCAGGTCGGGCCGCGCCCAGGCTAGGATGGGCCACGCCAGCCAGGCCGGTCCGCACCCAAGCGGTCCGGACCCGGACCTGGTTCGGGTCACCCGGTTCAGGCCGACCCTGGGGGTATCGCGCCGGGTCGGACAGGGCCCGAACCCCCTAATACCGAACCTCCATCGGTCTGTTTCCCATAACATGAGCTAAGGGCCTCCGATCGATGAACCATCAGTTTTTTAGCGATCCTTGGATCGAGACGCTCGTTTCAGTATATTACACTCAGGGTTTCAGAAAACATTGGGTTCGGTCGGGTTGGTTCGTACGCGAAACCAATCGGGCCCTCGGAGCGGAAACGCTTATAACATGAGCTCCGGACGTCCGATTGACGTGACATCGACATTGTTGGATTCCTCATAGTTAGATGGACCTTTTGGCTTACTCCGATCGTGGTTTGGACGCAGTTGGAGTACGGTCGGGTTGGTTTTGACTTAAAAACCAACCGGGCCCCTATGACAAAAAAGCCAATAACTCTCAGACCGGGCGTCTGATTGACGCGCCGTCTGTGACGTTGAGTTCTTGTTGATGATACAGAACTTTTGGATACTTCAACTCTGGACTATGTTTCTGTTGATGTATCAGCACTTCGGCTCATGGAGCGGACCCTCCCGAATGAGCTTTCCATGGGCGGGAACCCTAGAGTTGGCTGCGACTTGCGATGACGACGACGACTGTACAGAAATCCTCCGTGGATTCGATGGAGATGACTACAACACTCTGCAATCCTACGTGGGTCAGTGCCACTGATCCTGTGTGGGTCAGCGCTCAGTGGTCCTATGTGGGCCAGCGCCTACAGATCCTGTGTGGGTCTGATCCTGTGTGGGTCATTGCGGGGGTTAGTTAACTATCGATCCGGTGTGGGTCAGATCCTGTGTGGGTCATTGCGGGGGTTTGTACCTATCGATCCTTTGTGGGCCATTACGGGGTTAGTACCTATTGATTCTTTGTGGGTATGATGGATTAGATGAATCAGCGGCTATATCTGATCATCTCTATCGCCATACAAAGAAGTATACCTGTGTGAGATGAATCTTGAATTTCTTTCCTATGTGGATTACGTTATGCTTTCCTGTGTGGATTCTGTTGTGATATCCTGGGTGGATGTGATCTAACATGGGCTCGGATTTTGGAGCAAATTGGAATTGATGACTTAGGTATATGTATGGGCATATACATAAGTAGTGTCGGATGTTACTTCGTGATTGTATCTTTCCTTTGTGGATTATCCTTTGTGGATTCTGTGAGACCACCGGGGGTCTCAGGGTCCCTAATGAGTAGCTTATACTCACCCCTCCATGGGATATGCCCGCACTATGTTGTGTTGGTTGCAGATTTTGGACAACACTAATCACTGTTGAGGCTTGCGGAGCAGGTCGGTACCCGGAGGTGGACCACTTGGCGGGACGTACTCGGAGCAGACTGCTGGACCCGAGGAGCTATGGAGGCTATCTGTACTCACCCTTCAGGTGGGACTTCCAGTGGATGGATCGAGGCTAAGGCATTACTTTCAGTTGTTGTTTTCCCTTTCCATTTGTACTTTACTTTCAGTTTGGGTTTGTATACTGGCCCACTTACCTTTCCACACTTACTTTTGGTTCAGTTTTTGCTTAGGGTTTACCTCTACTGCTTGCTTGCTCTGTGGTGTTTGTTTATTTTACAAAGACAATGACTTCCCATTTTTTATCGTGAATTACGCCTTGGTGCTAGTCGCCAGCCCCTGGCCTATGGAAGGCGGGCATGGGGTTGTCACGGCACGGGCCTCGAGGACGGGTCGTGACAAATTGGTATCAGAGGAGTTCGGTTCTACCATAGAACATTGGACTCTGATCTTTTTCTGTGTGAAGTAATAGTGCTAAGAGTATTGAGTGTGGTTATCAGTCTAGGAAGTCCAGTGTTGGTTCGGCGGCTGACGTATCCATACACCAGAACCCTGACTTCTGATTTCCGACTTAATACACGAAAACATTGATTGCATGTGTGTTTCATGTTTTATTTGTGATTACTTTGCGTCAGCTCACCAGGTATACTGTTATGACTGTGGCACACCTGTCTCTTTTCAGGATGGCCCCACGATGACAACCATCTAGGGTTCCAAGAGTTATGCATGACGACAGCACACCGAGCGACAAGGCCTCGGTACAAGGCCCTTTGACAGCAGAGTCACCGGCGGTACCTCTACCCGCCGAGCCACCGATGCTACCAGCCTCAGCTGCTGACGATGCACGTCACCTTAGTGCACTGCACGAGTTTCAGCGCCAGCGACCTCCCAGGTTCTGCGGGGAGACAAACCCTCAGGCATTTGAGGATTGGCTAGAGGCAATTTTATGGGTTTTCAGGTTAGTGAGGACACCAACAGACCTCATGGAGATCCTCACAGCAAGCCTCTTGCACGCGGCAGTAGGCAGATGGTGGAGCTTGATGCTTCAGGTGCACGATGAGGCATCTCTCCTCTGGACGGACTTTGAGAGCCTCTTCCGCTCAGAGTTCATCCCAGCCACCCTCCTTGCGGTGGGAATCCAGGAGCATCTATATCTGCGGCATACAGCATGACAGTCACCCAGTACTCGGCGAGATTTACTGATCTCTCGCACTACTCGATAGACACGGTGTGTGACCCATTCTTCCAGGCCTGGACCTTTGAGAAGGGTTTGAGGCAGGAGATTAGGACATCGCTGATCTCCCTCAGCATTCTGACTTAGGAAGGAGTACTGGAGCAAGCCCTTCTGATCGAGAGCTTCTTTGCTGAGCCTTCATCAGCAGCGAGACCTACTGCGGGGCGGAACGTAGTAGAGTCCTCTACAGCTGCCAGTCGACAGATGACTAATGGGACCAGGCATACCAGACCCTCAGAAAGACGTCCTCAGGATACTGGCTCAGCAGTGCGGGACACACAGTGCAGAGCGAGTCTTTCGAGAGGCCGACAGTGCTACGCATGCGGCGGGTAGGGGCAAATGGCACGTGACTGCCTGACCCGCCGTGCCGAGGAGCAGTAGACGGTTGAGGGGCCTCCCAGGCAGAGGCAGAGGGTCGATCGTGGTGGTCCGCAGGGAGTAGGCGGGCGAGGCAGAGAAGCTAGCCGAGTAGTAGGTGGTGGGAGACGCTTTGAGGCTCCACCACCACCACCACCAGGAGGTCCACCTCGACCATAGAGAGCTGGCGGGCAGAGACAGGCACAGCTCCAGGCAGTAGAGGCCTATGACCACGGCGCACCCAATATGATTTGAGGTACTATTTGTGTCTATTCCACCCATTCTACAGTTCATATAGACACAGGAGTGAGTAATTCTTTCATAGTCGCTGCCCTTGACCGGAGCTCGGAGATTCCGACAGAGTTGTTGGCTCGATCCTTACGTCTAGAGACTCCTACAGGAGCAGACTCGACAATTACACACTGTTGCGGGTAGTGTGACCTTACTCTAGGAGGCGAGATCTTCGGCTAGGATCTTCTTTTAGCGGCATCGAGGACTTACGACGTCATCTTGGACATGGATTGGTTATCTACATTCCATGCTCAGATTGACTGTATTAGGTGCAAGGTGCAATGTGTACGCACCGACAGGAGCAGGTTCACCTTCACCGGCGAGAAGGGAGCCTTCGCAGCACAGGATGGACTCTCGCAGAGGAGAGGACAACCCATCACTCATCAGTTGGCTAGCCTCATCCTAGGAGTAGTTTACATGCAGAATCCTAGTTTTCATACAGTGGTGGATCAGTATGTGGGCGGTTTCCTCGACGACATTCAAGGACTACCTCCTCGCAGAGAGGTAGACTTTAATATTGATCTGTACCCCAGAACAGCCCCGATATCCACCCCAGCATATCGGATGGGTCCCGCCGAGCTTCGAGATCTATGGGTACAGTTGGAGGACTTACAGGGCAAGGGATTCATCCGACCCAGTGTTTCACCCTGGGATTCCCCGATATTGTTCGCCAAGAAGGCGGACGGGAGCTTGCGACTTAGTGTCCACTGTCGTCGCCTGAACCAGGTGACAGTGAGGAACAAGTATCCGCTACCGAGGATTGATGACCTCTTCAATCAGCTCAAGGGAGCACGGTGGTTCTCAAAGATTGACATCAGGTCAGGCTATCATCAGCTCTGAGTTCGGGGCGAGGACGTGCAGAAGATGACCTTTAGATGTCGTTATGGACTCTATAAGTTCTTGTTTATTCCCTTCGGCATAACCAATGCTCCTGCAGTGTTCATGGGCCTCATGAATAGGATCATTCAGCCATACCTCGATCGATTTTTCGTGGTCTTCATCGATGACATTTTGATTTACTTGACCACTGAGGAGGATCACACCTACCACTTCCGGGTTGTACTTGACACACTCTGAGAGCACTAGCATTACGGTAAGCTCTCGAAGTGTCAGTTCTGGATACGTGAGGTCCACTTCATGGGACACGTCATCTATGAGGTGGGAGTTGTGGTGGATCCTGCGATGATCGAGGAAGTGCTAGCTTAGGAGCCAACCAGGAGTTTGATGGAGGTGCGGAGATTCTTGGGAGTAGCTGGATACTATCATAGATTTGTGCCAGAATTCTCCAGAGTTGCGGCGCCACTCTTAGATTGGACGAAGAAAGGGAAACCCTTCGTGTGGTCAGACAGATGTTAGCAGAGTTTCTAGGAGTGGAGACAGAGATTGACCAGCGCACCTATCTTAAGGTTGCCGGAGGAGGGAGTAAGGTATGTAGTTTACTGCGATGCATCAGGGACCGGACTCGGATGTGTCCTGATGCAGGAGCAGGGCGTGATCGAATATGGATCACGTCAGTTGAGGTAGCATGAGAAGAACTACGCTACCCATGACCTGGAGTTAGCAATAGTGGTCTTCGCTATGAAGACATGGTGACACTATCTGATGGGCGAGCGCTTTACATTATTTTCTAACCATCAGAGTCTCAGATACATCTTCTCTCAGAAAGACCTGAACCTGAGATAGCGGCGATGGCTAGAGTTCCTCGAGGACTATGACTTTGAGATAGTCTATAATCTTGGGAAGGGGAACGTAGTGGCCGATACTCTCAGCAGGAGGACGGTTATTCAGCTACTTGGGGAGGTGACAGAGCAGCTAGCCACTTTGCAGATATCCTTCTTCGATAGATATGGAGAATCCTTTCTTCAGTCACTCACAGTCAGTCCTCCACTACAGCAGCGGGTCAGAGAGGCACAGTGTGGGGACGCCGACTGTGAGACGCGGCGTGCACAGATATCCTAAGGACATGGACCTGATGGTTTCTCCTTTGGAAGAGAGCACGACGTCCTTTTCAGAGGACGTACCTTAGTACAAGTTGCTTTACAGGAGGTGGTGCTAAGTGAGTTTCACACTTCCCCTTTGGCGGTATATCCTGGAGTGGCGAAGATGTACCAGGATCTTAGACGAAAGCACTGGTGGCCGGGCATAAAGAAGGTTGTGGCAGAGTTCGTTTCTCGATTCCTCACCAACCAGCAGGTGAAGGCAGAGCATCAGGTACCAGCAGGCTTGGTACAACCCTTGGAGGTCCCGGAGTGGAAGTGGGACAGGATATATATGGACTCCGTGACTAGATGTCCACGCACTTCCAGAGGTCACGACTCCATTTGGGTGATTGTCGACTGACTCACCAAGTCGGCTCACTTCTTACCCATGAGAGATTGGGGTTCAGTGGAGTGCTTGGGACGTCTCTCCGTTTAGGAGAATGTATGGCTTCATGGTGTGCCATCATCTATCATCTCTTATAGAGATGCTTGCTTTAATTCCCGGATTTGGAAGGGGTTATAGGAGGCATTCGGGACATAGCTACGTCTGATTACCGCCTTTCACCCTCAGACAGATGGTCTGACGGAGAGGAATATACAGACTCTCGAGGACATGCTCCGGTCATTTTTCCTCGGATTTGGTTGCATCAATGATGACCACCTAACCTTGGTGGAGTTTGCGTACAACAACAGAAACCACTCCACCATCGGGATGGAACCATACGAGGTGTTGTACGGCCGACCTTGCAGATAACTGTTGTGCTGGACAGACCCTGGGGATTCAATTCTTGTGGGACCGGAGATGGTACAAGACACGATAGAGATGGTATAGATCATCCAGGAGTGGATGAGGACAGCTCAGAGCCGGCATAATTCTTATGCTGACAGGAGGCGGAGGCCACTGGAGTTCGAGGATGGCGACCACGTCTTCTTGTGGGTCTCACCTCAACGTGGATTACGGAGATGTGGATGAGGTGGAAAGTTATCTCCTTGCTTCATCGGACCGTTCCAGGTCCTCCGCAGGATTGGCAAGGTGGCTTATCACCTAGATCTACTACCTCAGTTGCACCGGGTGCACGACGTCATCCACCTATCTCAACTGAGGAGATACGTGCACGACCCGACACATATCATTGACCAAGGGGAGTTGGACGTTGATGATGGGGCGACATTTGCGGAGGTCCTGGTGGAGATTGAGAGTTGACAAGAGTGGGTCCTAAGTGGACGGTCGATTCCTCTAGTGTGCTTCAGATGGCAGCACGAGAACCTCCAGTAGAGCACTTGGGAGTGGGAGGCTCAGATGCGTGCTTAGTACCCTCTTTTGTTTCCCTAGTTTATGATGTATCTTTATGGGGACATAAAGCGCTGAGGTGGGAGTGATGTAAAGACCCGTAAAAATCAAGGATTTTTTTTCTTAATTTTCATGGAAATTTTACTAGAACATAGTTTCTGACGGCACCAGATTCCGAGGCTCGGTGTGCCTAGAATCATTTTCTGATGTTCAGCTTAGGTAAGTTCAGGGAACGAACGAGCAGTTTTTTCTAACATTTCAACCAGTGCTCGGAATCAAATTCCAAGGGCACCGATGCAATCGCAGCATTGGTAAATGCTTAGAAACTCCTTTTCCGAAGTGGTGTTTTCTTGGGTGTGGTTGTTAATTTTTGGGGTTAAGTTAAGGAATAAAATAAAAGTGGTGCAACAATTTATTTTATTTTATATAAAGCGTCTTAAACCTATGTTAAGCAGATAACGTGGGACCCACAATATCCTACCCACTTGGTAGGATATTTGTGAGGTGAGGCCCGCACGACCCCACCGTTTCTTTCCTTCTAAGTAACGCACCCGCACCCCGCACCCCCTTTTAATGAAGTCAATTGTGCATTTATTCTGGTTAAGAAACACATCATTAATTTGGGCGATTAAATCGTTACAATTAATTCATTAAATTAATTGTTTGTTTCGTTTCTTTTGAAATTCAAACGTGGAATGTGCGTTAATAAAATAAGACAACTCTTATTTTATTTCTATTGAAACTTGCTGCGTGGAGAGGATGTGGAAGAAAATCCTTCTTCTTCGACGAAGAACATGAAGAACGCGAAGAAAACAAAGAACGCGCCGACCTCCGATGAAGAACAACAAACCATTGGAGATCGACTACGCGATGCCATGTACCCCGACACCATTGATGCTTCTTACGCGATTCTTCTTCCGAGATGGTTGTTTCCATGATGAATCCTTACTCATCAAATTTTACGAGTTAGGGATTTATTTTAATTGTTGTTCGTGAATTCTTATGTCGCCATCTTCTTTTCTTTTTGAGCCGCCTGATATCACAATAACGGGAGGAGGTCGGACCGCACGAACACGGCCGACCCTCCTCCCCATTGTTTGTTGATTTTGATTGCGGCACGAGCAAGACAACGTGGTGCCGAAGTACATCGCGGAAAAAATTTAAGAAAGGGAAAAAGCGCAACGTCGTCGCACCAGGCCGGTGAAAAAAAACCAAAGATGCGGCACCGTGGCGCTGCACCAGAGAACTATGAAAGCACCATGGCCGGAGTTGGGCCGCAGCGAAGGGGGGCGGCGCCGTCACGCCGCGCCGGACGGATCAAGGGCGCGGCTTGGTCCACGACGGAGCGGGGAGACAGACGTCCGGTTCCGAGCCGCCAGCGTCGGAGCAAGGGGACCGGCCCTTGCCGGTCCCGTGGCGGCACCAGCCGGCCGGCATGAGCAGGCCGGCCGGTTAGGTGGAATCTGGGGGTTCATAACCCCAGGTTGTCCATCGGAGCGGCACCTCCCGCATGGGGGCCGCGGTTTCTCCATGAGAGGGTAGGACGCCCCCCGCCCTCTTCTCTCGGCCGTAACGGCCGAGCCGCCCGCCTGGCCACCCAGCAAACGCCAGCGCGCCAGCGCCCCGGGCCGAGCCGCTGGGCCGGGGCAGGCTGCGCCCATGCGTGCTGGAACCGGACCCGGTGCGGGTCGACCAGGTTCGGGCCAACCATGGGGGTATCGGGCAGGGTCGGACCAGGCCCGAACCCCCTAATACCAAACCTCCTTCGGTCTATTGCCCATAACGTGAGCTACGAGCCTCCGATCGACGCAATGTCAATTGTGTAGAGATCCTTGTATCGAGATGGTCATTTCTGTGTATTACACTTAGGTTTTCAGAGAGCTTTGGGTTCGGTCAGGTTGGTTCGTACACGAAACCAACCGAGCCCTCGGAGTGGAAACACTTATAACTTGAGCTCTGGACGTTCGATTGGCATGCCGTCAACATTTTTGGATTCCTCTTAGTGAGATGAACCTTTTGGCTTACTCCGCTCGAGGTTTGGACGCAGGTGGAGTACGGGCGGGTGGGTTTTGAATTAAAAACCAACCGGGCCCTTGGGACGAAAAAGCCAATATCTCTCAGACCGTGCGTCCGATTGACGTGCCGTCTGTGACGTTGATTTCCTGTTGACGATATGGAACTTTTGGATACATCAAATCCGGACTATGTGTCAGTTGATGTATCAGCCCTTCGACTTGTGGAGTGGACCCTCCCGAACGATCTTACTGTGTGCGGGAACCCTAGTGCTGGCTGCGACTTGCGACGATGACGACGACTGTACAGAAATCCTCCGTGGATTCGACGTCGATGACTACAACACTCAGTGATCCTACGTGGGTCAGTGCCACCGATCCTCTCTGGGTCAGTGCTCAGCGGTCCTGTGTGGGCCAGCGCCTACATTTCCTGTGTGGGTCCGATCCTATGTGGGTCATTGTAGGGGTTAGTTACCTATCGATCCTATGTGGGTCAGATCCTGTGTGGGTCATTGCGGGGGTTAGTACCTATCGATCATTTTTGGGTCATTGAGGGTGTTAGTACCTATCGATCTTTTGTGGTTCTGATGAATTAGATGAATCAGTGGCTATATCTTATCATCTCTATCATCATACGAAGAAGTATACTTGTGTGAGTTGAATCTTGACTTACTTTCCTATGTGGCTTACGTTATGCTTTCCTGTGTGGATTCTATTGTGCAATCCTGTGTGGATGTGATCAAACTTGGGCTCGGATGTTGGAGAAAACTGGAATTGATGACTTAGGTATATGTATGGGAATATACCTAAGTAGTGTCGGATGATACATCGTGATTGTATCTTTCTTTTGGGGATTATCCTTTGTGGATTATGGGAGACCTTTGGGGGTCTCGTGGTCCCTATTGAGTAGCTTATACTCACCCCTGCATAGGCTATGCCCGCACTACGTTGTGTTGGTTGCAGACGAAGGACAGCGCTAATCGCGGTTGAGGCTTGCGGAGCAGGTCAGTACTCGGAGGTGGACCACTGGGCCGGACGTACTAGGAGCGGACGGCTGGACCCAAGGAGCTGTGGAGGCTATCTGTACTCACCCTTCAGGTGGGGCTTCCAGTGGACGGATCGAGGCTACAGCTTTACTTTCAGTTGTTGTTTTCCCTTTCTAGTTGTACTTTACTTTCAGTTTGGGTTTGTATACCGGGCCACTTACCTTTCCACACTTACTTTTGTATCAGTTTTTGATTAGTGTTTACTTCTACTGCTTGCTTGCTCTGTGGTGTTTGTTTACTTTACAAAGGCAATGCCTTCCCTTTTTTATCTGTAATTACGCCTTGGTACTTGTCTCCAGCCCCTGGCCTATGGAAGGCGGGCTTGTGGTAGTCACGACACGGGCCCCGAGGACGGGTCATGACAATACTATTTGTTCTTTATATGAATGATATTTATCCATCAGTAAGACATCTGAGTTTAGTAGATATGAAGGATTGGGTATGTACTTATGTAGGATAGAAACATGAAACAAATCATGAACATGAGAGATATTTATTGAAAGATACAATAGAAAAAAACATCATGTTATGATAAAAAATTTCATGAAAAATACTATCAATTTGAAATTGAAAATTGAAAATATAAGGCAAATATTTCAAAATTCAAGTGTGTTAAACACACATCATAGAAAAGATCAACAATACTTCTTATTTTAAAAAAAGGGAAACTAAATGATGAAGATGACCATATAACTAAGATTTTGATTAAGAGTGTATTAATGGAATTTGAAAATATGGTCATGGAAGGGAATTATAAAAATCAATTTCTTTTGGATAATGATATATAACATGTTCTTTAAAATGTTATGGACAAGAAACCCATCGAAGAAATAGATTTGTAATGTTAATCCATAATATAAAAAATGATGGTAATAGGACAATAGTTTTTACTTAAGAAGATAAAATTATTTGAAATTATATTATATGTATAATATCACAATTTGGATTATCATTGATCAATTTCATATTCATTTAATACGCTATGAATTGAATTTTTAATTTTAATTCTAGAAGATCTAGAGGATAATAAGATCCATAATAGGGTGTAAATTCATTCCATGTTCCAATAGTTATCATAAAAATTAAGACAATAGGTTATCCCATAATCAAAAATCTTCTCATGGTTATATAATACCATAATCTCTAAAACATCATTCAAATCTCAATATTTAAAAAATCATAAATTTATACCCTTATGAACATTCAATAAATTTAAAAATATAAAACTTTTGAAATAACGTCATAATGTATTCAAAATTTACTTCTCATTAACCCCCCCCCCAAAAAAAAATTCATATAGATCTGAATTGTTTCCCACCAACCATGTTACGATAAATTTCATGTATTCTATAATATCATGGTATTATTTATAATTACTATAGAAACATAGTGAAAACAAGCATGATTTCGACAATTAACTATATCCTCATACAATAAATCTAAAAATTCTATAAACACAATCCATAAACTAAATTTTTATTATATTAATACTATATTGTATTGATATTAATTCAATACCATTTATTTTATCAATAAAAATATATTTATCGAATTATAATCCATTTATTTTGTACGGATTATGGATTATCTTTCACTTAAGTATGTGTTCTAAAAAATATCACTTTTGATCCTCAATAACATTTCATGGTTACTAGTACCATTCAATAAATACATTCAAATACACGAGTAAAAACTAAATTGAAACAACCCTTTGTTGTTTCATTATTAAAAAATACCAAAAAAGTAATTTTACTACAATATTATTGAATTCTACTAAATAAACACTTATTCATTAAACATTCTTCTTAAACCATAAACAAGGATTAATTATCTTATAACTTAAAAGTTATTCCATCTCATATGGAATTAATGCATTCATATTAATTATTAATATAACCTTAAATCATATAAACATTATGATTCTCATCACAATTATTCACTCTAGGGAATCAATTTCTATAATTCCCATATATTAAAAAATTGGAACCTTTAACTTTAGTTGATTACTTTGGAATAACATTTTTCTCAGCTATTTAGTTTTATGATACCTCCATTTTTCCATTATAATTATATTCTTTTTATCCTTCCTTTACACCACAAAATATTCTCGATGTTTCTTTTAAACATTCTCATTGATGTACCTTCAAACATGCATTACCTGAGAAAAATTGACATTTAATTCATTGACAATGAAAATGAAACTCTATATATCCCTTATTATAAGGGACAAAAAACTCATCAATGTTGTGATTATTGATCATATCAACATATTGATGATTAGGATAAATACAAAGGATTCTCATTTAAATTCCTATTTCATTTGGTCACACATAATGAAGGTCATTATATTAACAATTCAAATAAATTATCTCGTTTCTAACCATTTTCTTACATTCAAAAATAATATTGTGATAAATACAAATCATGTTACGAGAACCACATAATAACGTGAAATTTGTTAACTAATTTCAATCTATGACACCTTAGGTTTCACTTATGATATTAAAAATATTTACCAAATTATTATAATTATATCGTAGATATATCTAAAGGGTTCTTAATACGGTTTTCTTATCCATTTCTCAAAAATTTTAATTATAGTTTTCTCTAATAATATATGAAATGATCCATAATTTTCATACATAAATATTATATATTAATATATTATTAGTAATATTATAAAAAAATTTGATATATATTTATGGATTTTGAGTCTTTGTAATTTTTTAATCATAAATTACTAGTTTGTAAATAATATAAATCATCTCCCAATTGATTTTTCATAACTAGAACCCTTTTTAATATATAATTTGTAAAATGTTTCTTCTTATCCTATGGTAAATAAACATAACAAAAAGGTGATCCCACATTTACAATATTGGTAGACAAGGGAGAAATCAATAATAACATAATATAAGGGTCTATGAACCTCAACATAATAATTGAAAATTAAACCATGCATATAAAATATCATAATTTTGAGAAGTGGAATATATAAGATAATTTCATAAGACCAGCATCATAAAAGGACATGAGCCATGAGATAAATACTTTTCCATACTGAGTGGAATTTTTCTATACAAACAAACAAATAAATTTTTTAATATATATAATTAGAAACAGGTTAACTCATTACAATGAGGATATGAAATCAAAACCGTTCATATACTTACGGACATAAAACCAGGACCATTTCTAATTTTATGTCCATTAAAACTATGTCCTTGCCTAGGATTTTGAACATGAAATCAGTTTCATGAATAACACATTTAAATTATGAGTTATCCATCATTACCCAATTCATTGGAGTGAGATATAAGTCCCACCCATCACATAATGATAATCATTCATATGTGTTCCACAAGAAAATAATTCATTAATTATATACAAAATTTTGAAAAGCATTTTTATCCACAGATTGTCACATGGAAAAATAATGGTATTCATCAACATCATGTTATCATAGATATAAATGTACCATAATGAGAAGAAATATATTATCCTATAATAATATAACATGTAAATAATATGTAATATCAAATAATGGTATCTAATATTGAATATAATGTTTAAATATCATATGAAAAAATTATTGAAAAATAGTTTTTAAATTTTAAGATTATTTATTTTTATTGATCGTCAAAATTATAAGTTAAAAAATTATTTCAAATTAATGATATTTTATTATAAAGGATACATCAAATCACTAAAGCATTGTAAATCTTGGAATGACTCCTCATCCTTTATAAGTTAAAAATAATTCCTTCCATATTTTTTTCATATATGGAATAAATAACATCATTTATAAAATAAAATAACTAATCATTTTAGACCATTTTGTAAAAATGTAATCATTAAAAAAAATGAGGTAAATAAGATATTCAAAAGATAATTTTTTACAAAATTTCCCCTTAAAGATTCATATCATTGAAGGGAAATTTACTAAAATGAATTGAATCTATGGAAGCGCTATAAAGACACATAATTAAATTTCAAATTAAATTTAAGATATTGAAAATTTATTTCACAATTATTCATAGTAAAACATGATCGTGAATGTATAATAATAACCAATATAATAGAAAATGGGTAATAAGTCCCTCAAAACATTATAATATATGAAATTGTTTTCCATATAAAATTATTATTTAAGGAATGAAATATTTAATATCAGGAATATAATGATATTAATGATATGATTTATCAACATAAATTATATAGACACCAACATTGAGAATTAAGTGGGGAATAATACATATATCTCATAGAAGAAATATTAAGATATGAATGCCTTACCTCTTGGTTCCCATTAGTTTTTCGTTGTAAAAACCACCTGTATAAATTTTAAAGAAAAATTATTAATTAATTAATGAAACATAAATTTATAATACCTTATATGATTATTTTTTAACATTATAACAAATGTTCATTAATAATATTTCAGTATTTTCATTATTTCGGGTGCATTTATTTCACATTTTAATGGTTGATCAATTTGTGTATAATTATGGATTTTTCATTTTATTTAATAATAAAATTTAAAAACAAAAATGAATGTATGTTAGAAAAAATAAGTAATTCTAAATGATCTCATTTATAATTTTTATTTCCCTCATTAATATGGTTCATTTTATAAAATGGAAAAGATAAATGTTTTGTTAATGTTTTTCGATTTTTTCCATCGATCAGGAACTGGTTTTGTTTTTAAATTATATATATATATATATTATTTAAAAAAAGGTTATTATATATCTATTAATATATTATTTTATTGTAGTTACACATTAATTAACATCCTTGGAGTCTGTAATGGAACATGAACAAAATCATTATTCTCGAAGATGGTTAACCACCATAATTTTGAATATGGTTTTATTAATTTGAATAAAAGGAGCTACTAAAAGGGATTTTTATAATATATTCCATTTGAAACACAACATATCAGTATATACACGATTCAATAGATATTATTCACGTATAGATTAAGGATATGATTATAAGGTAGAAGAAGAAAATAAAATTAAAGAGGTTGTTTGAGAAAAGTAATGCTTGAATATCATCTCCATGAAGTACTATTGAAGGCATTGGAATTGGACTTATGGGGATGCCATCATCACATGGATGTGGGGAGAGTAGGGATACGAGTTTTTGGATATATTTTAATAGAATCATGGATGGTGAAAATAAAGTGTTCGATGAGGAGTGGTATTTGTAAATCATGGGGGCTAGTTTAATGTAATTAAATAATGACTATTTTATTTTTAAAGGCAACCTCATTGGGGTGGAATTAATTATGATGAATTAGATTCATTATTAATATTATAACTTCTATATAAGGTAAAGAAAAAAATTATAAACCCACTTAATTTTATAGTTTTTGTGTATTTTAATTTTTTACTTTTTAACATCAACGCATTTCATTATATTACCAATATTGTGATTAATCTGTTTTACCATGTTTACATTTTTTAAAAAAAATTAAAATAAACACATAATATAATATGGACCCCTAATTTAAAAATATATATTCTATTTCTATAAATTAATTTCATATAAGATTCATAATTACATTAAATATTAAACCAAAAAGATTCTACTAAAAAGTGTTTTTTGTGAAGACAATATGTTTTTTATCTGATCTATGTACTCAAAAAAATAATCTAAATAGGTTTTTTAAATTTAATTAATTTTATTATATATAACTAAAAATAAATTATGTTATTTTGATATAAATTTAAAAGCATAAAATTAAATTTACTTATAAATAAAATTATAGTTTTATAAACATCTATATTTATTACTATTTACTAAAAAATTATTATTTTAAAAATATTATGAAAAAACTTCCAAAGATAAATTCTAAATTATTAATTAAAAAATCATGTTAATTTTGATATATTAATTGTTTAATATTCTCAAAAATAAATTAGATTTGTTTTGTAACAGAAAGAAATAAAAACATCTTGTTGAAGATAATATATATCTAAATAAAACAATTAGTAAAAATTATGTATTTATTTCATGAAGATAAATTAATTGATTAATAATTATTGTAATATTTATATATTTCATATTTTTGCTAATATTACTAATTCATGAAAATTTAAATACAATGTAATAACATCCCTTTAATGTAACAATATTTTTTGACGTTCATTTAAACATTGTGTTTTGTGGAACATAATCTATCTGATAGATTAAATTTATTTTCAAAAAGTGAAAGTGCATAAAACATTGGGGTCTTAAACCATCCCCAGACTCTTACTCTCATATATTTTACAAAAACTAATATCATTACATTTTTGGATTTTATTTTAATAATTGTGAACCAATTCATCTAGATAAAAAAAATATAAAAACAGAAATTAAAAACATGGATAACAATAATTCTCGAGAGCCATATAGGTTTAGAGTTTTATATAATTAGGACAACTCCAATAAAAACAATACTCATGTCATCTATGGATTATTTGTCAAATTTTTCAAAGGATTTATAATTTTACATATGTTTTGTCAAGGTCATCCAAGTTAAATCATTTTTACACAAAAATCATTCTATATCATTCTTTTTAACTATTTAAAATAAATCATATAATGGATGAGATTAAAAGATCATTAAGGGAAATAATAATAATTAAAAAATTAATTTCATCAATGAAAATTATATGATAATAATTTTATGATGATATAATTGAAGATAATGATTAAATTATAAAAGAACTCATATACATAAATAGCTTTATCATCAAATATTAAAACATTAAATATATATGAAGCAAAAAAGAAATAGTCATATTGATAAATTATCATGAGCCATGTGATATTAATATTCAAAAAATGAAACATAATAAACTAATAAAAAAATAAAAAATAACAATTTGGTATTATGGAACATTTCTCTTCATATTCTATGTTAAACCCATGTCCAAAAAATCAGGAGTCCAACTACATCGATAGGAGAAACCCTTACAAAAATGCATCCATTTTATTCTCAATAAAAGGTACATAAAATAATTTATTGGAGATTTATCTATGAGAACCCATAATTTAATATATAATAGGATCAACCCATGCTATCATGGTTACCCCATCATTTATGCATTAAAGAGCTCACCTAGTGCTATTTGGGCCACCCCATCATCTAATCTGTAATGATCTCACCAGGAAATATCTGGTCAACCCCATGAGATAATTTTTCCATTAGTCATAAAATGAATTATTTAACTAAATATTTCTTCTTAAAACTAATATAAACAATAATTATAACTTTAATAACATTATCAACTGATTTAAATGAAATTAATTTCATGTCAATCCCTTTGAAACATGATAATCCCATGGAATATAAATAGTGTTTGTAAAAATATTTTTTAAACAATAATTATATATCTTGATGAAGAATTAGTATGATATCAATAAAAATATCCCTTTATGTGGATAGGTAATAAAAATGGATTTTTACATTGATGAATCTAAAACCATTAAAAAATCATTATATGATTTATTTTGGAAAATATCATTTTCATTGTGAAAATAACATTTAACAACCTAAATTTTTTTAAAATATATTTCTAATAAAAAACTCTAGAAAAATACAAAATATGTTTTATATATAATTTTAAAATTTATTGACTAAAATATAATTTTGAATTGGTAAAAAAATTTAAACATTTTTTGAATGTAAATTGTTGAATATTACTTTGGATGATATTTGAATTTCAACTGAAGATAGAAATAAAAAATCATTTTATTAAAAAATATTAGTAATTATATTTACCAAATAGCATAAAAATGGAACCATTACATTAATATATCATGAGTTCAGGTTTTATAGAATATTTCCTACGAACTATATGTTTCCATCATGCGATACATAATTATAATCAATATAAATAAATGATGAGATTGTTACCAATGTCTTCTACCACTTTGGTAAATATGAATCATGATACCCATGAAATTATTACATTAAAATATATATAAAATAACACATAAATAAAAAAATTAATGATATTACATATTAAATGGGAGGTATATATTATTCATAAAATAAGATAGTTCCTCAATAGGGCATTAGTTGCAATGAATGAAAATTGGGACAAAAATCCATTACTTCTTCGGTAACATTGAATGCATAATCCCCTTCAAAGGGGATATTTAAATACACATAAATTTATGGATAATAACAATAAAATAAATTCAGGGGAATTACATCCACCACACAACAAAAATATGTTTTGAATATGGCATGTATCCCATAAATAGAAAAGGGAAACAAGAACAACCATTACCATAAGTCTAATCCACCATTCTTGTTCTTCATATTCCTAGATTTAGTAAAATTATTGACTATTTACATGTCTTAAAAAATATTACATCTTTATTAGTACTTTTATTTTACTTAAATACAATTATTTTATAACTAAATAATCATATAATATTACATTGGTTTCATTGATTATAGTTGACTTCATGTGTCAAACTAGGATTGCTAGGTTGACAATGGTGAATTGGGTAATAATTAAAACATATCAAAAATAATTTTTCTGATAGTATTATTATATCTATATATTAAATATTATCTTAAATCCAATTATGCATTAAGGTTATTAAAAATGATCTAACATTATGATGTTGGATATGGTATTCCATACGTACACGAGAGTATAGTTTCCATTTTTCAATGATCATTATGAAATGATGGTAAAAAATATATCATGGAAAAATGACAAGTATATAATAAATTCCATTTTATATAATTATATATAGTTATATGTATCATTTTTTATGTGTTTATGGATAAATAATATTCAGATATCTTTGATGAGGTTGTAGTGAACATGTTGCCGAATGATGATATCACTTTTCAGTGTGTGAAATGGAAAGAATGCAATGATATATTATATTTATAGAATCATAATAATATAATTAATATCATAATAATTACATGTATATCATATATATATATATTCATTATATGTATCCTTATAACATTCCATGTAATATCTTAGTGAAAAATTATTCACATCGCTTTAAGAGACAATAGTCTTTTGTAGACTCAAGGGACATTATCATATCCCATACAATAATTAATGTAAAATGGGGTATATGATATAATTATTTCATAAGTATAATTATGATACAAATATAATAAATATTATATATTAATAATATATCAATCATTATTCCTAACCATGAGATGTGGTAATAAAAAAATTTATGACATCATTTCGTGAGGCAATATTCAACCATACACACGAATGATTATTTAGTTACTCATTTTGTTAAAGTGATTGTTTTTGTAGGTAGTAAAAATAAATGAATTATATTTATTTATTATATATAATTTCTTATATAATCTTCGTACATGATTAATTGAAGGCAATAGAGAAGTAAACGAAACAAAAATGTTCGTTGATTAATGTTACAACATATTCCGGATATTCATTTTGATTTTCATCAAAGAATGTCCCTGGAATTATTTATACTAAACCTATGGTTTATTGGATGAGAGGAGGAATAATGGGGTGTAAGTATTTGAATTTTTTGGTGATAAAAAATTCATGGGATTTTTGAATATTTGTGGATACTTGAGTCCCATTTATAGTACATGAGGAGTGACATTTATGTAATTACCAAAATGTAAACACTATTGAAATGAATCCCTTACCTCATGTGAGAAACATAATGATAAATGTTATCTATAATATGTTATATAGAATATATTGGTCCCTAAAATTGACTTTTGATATGTTTTTGGTCATCTACATAGATTATCATTTAAGATTACCTATAAACGAAACTCATTTTTTACCTTAACCACTAATAGTAATTTTTTAATTTTTGGTAATATTTTTTTTAAACTATAATACGAACATACTAGAAATTATAAATGTTTTTTATTACAAATATGGAATCCATTTTTACATATTAAATCTGAATAAAAAGTCAACATCAATTTTAATGTTAATCTTGCAGTTGATGTGAGACAACGAGTTTTTAAGAAGAGTATTTTTTTGAAAAAGATTAGTATATATTTACTCTATAACCGATAATATTATTTTAGTAAAAAAATAAAAATATATAGTTACATATAATAAAAAAATTCATTTAAAACATTCCCCTTTAAGGAATACATTAATTAATTAATAAGGTGAATCATTATGTATTTGAGAACAATTAAAAAAACAAACTTTAATCCCAATGATAATCTTATATTAAAAATAAGTATACTTGTGACAAAAAAGTAATTGAATTAATTGAATATTAAAATTTTAGTACTTAGGTTTAGATAATCATATTTAAAACTAATTAGTAATATTATATTACTCAATTTATTAAAAAATTTTATTTTTTTTCCAAAAGTTTGTATTTTTCACTATTTACTGAAAAATTAATATTTTCCAAAAGAAAATATCAAAATTTTCCCCAATGAAAGTTGTGAAATTCATCATTAAAAAATTAAATGAATGATTTTAAAAAAATATCATCAAAATTGTATAAATTGTTTTTAAACATATGTTCCAATAAAAAGCCTTAAATTTTCATTTTATAAAAATACATCTATTTTTGTATGAAATTTTATTTTGTTTCTTATAATTTTTCAAAAAAATAAATTGGATGAATTTGAAAATATTTGACATAATATGTAATAATTTTTTTTAATTAATATCATTAAATGATTTTAATAAATATAGTTCATTTATATTAAATTCATTTGTTTGAAGAAAAATAGTTTCTTTTAATAAATATTCATTATATTAAATTAGATTTTACCTTCATTTCTAATTAATTTGTGATAAATGAATTCATTTTATAATCATGTTTATACCATATTATCATAATTTTGTTAATATTATTCATTCCGTCTATAATTTGGGTATGTGATTATTATCAGGTGAAATAATAATATTAATAGTATGTTGTTTTCCAGTAAAATTCAATATTGTGTGTAACACAAGTTATTGATGAAATTTCCTGTTATGTGAAACAGAAGATAAAAATTGGGTTTCATTTGATGGAATCTAAAATTTTCATTTCATGTAACACTATATACTAAATAAAATTTATTAATTTTAATGTATATATTTCATAAAATCGCAAGATGATACCTAATTTCTTACCTTACCATAAATGAAAAATTATAACATCACTCGTGTCCATGAAGGACATCCACCTCAAAAAATGGCGTGATTCATTTTTTTTACAAATGAAATGTATTAAAAATTTAAATCTATTTAAAGAAATAATATTATATATATGATATTACTATCATTATTGAAAGATAAAATAATACATACATTCCTTCCATCAATATTATGAGACAATGGAAATGATTCACATACAAATGTGTGAGCTACTTTATCCACAATTGTGTGATAGTTCATTTCTAATAACCACATTTCATTGTTTTATTAATGTATAATTTATATATAAAAACAATTATATCATGACCATTATTTTCATATGATGTTACAATGACATCCTTGACATGGTTAAACAAATTTATTCCTTTCTGAAATTATGAACAGAGCATCCTCAAAAAAACTAGACTTGGAAAAAATTATTTATGTAATGAATCACATCATTAAAATAAACGAATAAAATGTATTAATTAGAAGTTATTAGTATAAGAAATTATTATAAATAAAAAAATAATTTATATATGTATTTTATGTAAAAAATTATATACGTAAATGGTAATTCCTATACTTGAGTTAAGGGTTTTGTCTGAAAAAAACCTTCTCTAAGGAACATTACCTTTGATGAAACAAATTTCTTTTAAATGGTGTCAATAATTAACCATTAAATGTTACAAAATTAACAATCAAATAATATTTATATTATATGTTTTAATAAATTCACATCATTCATAGAAATTATGATACAAAAGTTACAAAAGAGTTAATGTTTCATGTTTCAATCTCTTTTAAAACAGTATTCTTTATGCATTGATTTCTATTATAGGATATATTTTTATCATTTTATAATAAAGCCCTTTAATTTTAATCACCTTTGTTTATACATGAAATGTTTAGTTAATAGAACCATTATTTTATCTTTATTAATAAAATTTATTGAGAAAAATATTTTTCAAGAATAATTTAATTAATTTCATTCTACAATCGAAAATTTTTATTCTTACATATCAATATTCACTATAAATATTTTGAATTTAAGTTTAAGGATTCCTAAAAATATATACTAATGTAATTTTTACACCTATAATATATTTTATAAAATGTTTTGAAAGTAATATTCTTAATATTTCTAAAATGTGGCACTTTTTAACTTTTTTAAAATAGTGTGAAAAGAATGTGTATTCCACATATACATAATTACCTACATTCATGAATACTAATCAAATTAGATATTCATTTATAATACTCTATAGTTATTATTGATTAAAATATTTTGTATAATTTTTTGGAAAATTAAAATATTTTCAATAATTTGTTTCATGTGAACACGGTATTTTTCCTATGAAATATAACATGTAATTGTTTATGACAACCCTGCTTTTTTATTAGAACTTAAACATGCTTTATTACATTAAAAATCACTTGATACAACAATGAAGATCGAGAGGTTTAGTGTCTTTGGGGATTAGTATCATTACATAAAAACTTAAAACATGAAATACTACATCATTATTGAAAACATCCTTTACATGACCACTACATTCCCTCGTACTTAGCATTGCATGGGATAACCTGAGGACATGCAGAAGAAAAGGGTGAGCTATAAAGCCCAGTTAGGGAGTACACATGGAATAACACGAGGAGTACAATACATGTTAGGAAATAGGCATGTCAATAGAGAATAAGATAAACATGAACATAAATGCATGATAAATCATGATAATCATAACATGGAAATATGGGAACAACACTTTACATTGAATTAGCATGATCCAAGGCTCATTGCACATGGAGCATGAGTAAACCCTCATTTCACATGAAGCATGAGTAATCCCTCATTGCACTTGAATTAGAATGAGTTAACACTCATTGCTCAAGACGTATCATGATACTATACTTTAACAAATGCATTGGAGCACTGTAACGGCGCACCCTTCTTAAACATTTCATTTCATGCATAAGTGTGCCACAGGGATCATAAAACATGGATTCATAAAACATAATCATTTATTCCACGATAACGCAATGTGGAATTCATACATGAATATTTACAATCAATAAGTAAATGTGCATAAAGGTGAACACCCTTGATGGAGAAATGGGCATGGTATTCACTACACAATAACATTGGCCTAGAAAATCGGTGCGATTTCGGCAGCGTAACGGCATGACATAAGAATTCATAAAAACGGTTGATGAGAGAGAAAGTGGTTCCTCATCATATTTAAATGTAATGGACAGTAAGGATTTCATATAGATACATGTACCAACAATTGAAAAGGAATTTAGATTCATGATACAAAAGTATTGCTTGAATGTAAAAGAAGAGAGAGAAGTTCCTTTCGGAATTTCGGTATAGTAACGGGTGTACATGGGAGGAATTTAATGAGAGAGAAAGGGGTCTCCCATCATTCAAAAAATAAGAGGGCAGTATGGGGGAGGTATGAAACCATACCCCAACATTCATAATTGAAATTAAAAGGGTAATAAAACTTAATGAAAATTGAAAAAAATGAGAAAGAAAGAAAAAAACCTTACTTGGAAGTGTGCTTCCAAAGGCCAGAGAGAGGCTTGTGAGAGGCTTCTTGGGAGCTTGGGGAACTTTGGGAGGATTCTAGAGAGATTAGGGCAGAGGTTGGATGAACTCCATAGGATTTTAGTGAGGAGGAAGTGGAATCTTCGGTGGGTTTATATAGGAAAGTTGAGAGAATTATTTATTATTTAGGTTTGGGACCCCTTATATTAAATTAATCCAAACCCCAAACTATCCCAAGGTTTTTGCCCATGGTTTCTGGAAAATGAAAGAGGAAAAAAATATTTTACCAGGCCATGGTCCGAACTTATTAAAATAATAAGGTTGCTTATGTGGAGGTGAGTCACAGTCCCATAGAAATTAATTTAAAAAGGCAAAGTGTTGAATTAGTCTTGAGGGGTTCATTAATGCTTTGAAAAGTAAGTCAAACAAACCCCAAATCACATTATTTTAATTTTAAAACATATATTGGCCGAAAATAAGGATTATAGTATTTTATTACATCACCATTGGGTCATTATGATGTCATAAAATACATTATATATTTAAACGGTATTTAATTTTTAACCAAAAATTTGACTCTCTTAGAAAATTATGACAAATTCACCGTTGGATAATTTCGACGTCCTGATTCCAGAAATGACATTTATTTTATCTAAAAAAATTTCTATGTATGTTAATTTTCACTTTTAAAATAAAAACCAACATTTATCGAAAATTCACGGGTTTTGACAGAAATGGCCTTCAAACCTTAATAAAAAATTTAATTGCATTAATAAAATTATAAGATCATTTATATTTAATAAAAAATAATTTAATATTAATAAAAATATTTTATTAAAATATTATTTAATTAAAAAATCCCTTAATTTAATAAAATTGAATTCTTAATTAAATAATAACTAAAAACACCATTTTTACTTTACAAAATATTTACAATGTATCAAAAATGACTAGAAATTATATTCATTATTATATACAAAAAAAATAATGTACATGAACATAGTACTACTTATTTGTTACATAACCCCTTAAAACAGCCGCATATGACCTAAGGGTAAGGTGTGCGATGGTGACAGACTCTTGGGGTGGCTCGGATAACATCGCCCGAGTGGTAATCTCTATCAACTTACACTTTTCCCGTAGACGGTCACATTCAAGCTTGAAATAATGAAGCTTAGCTTTGGCATGGTCATGGGTGAAGCCCAAGGATGGAAACTCTTTTCCGAGCTCTGACAAATGGGCTTCGTATGGGGGAATTCTACTGGATGAGGCCATCGCTTCCTTTGTCTGAGTAATATTGGGTTTGTTAAAGCCTTATATTTATACTAATCATGTGATCACTATTCAACAGCAATAAAAGTAATGGTCACAACTCTTATCATAAAACCAAAGAAGTTTAAATCTTATAAAAACATTTTTTTATAAAGAGACAATTAACTGGATCAAGAGGGATTTTCCATTAATGAAACTTTGGGTCATTACAATATTCCCCCCCTTAGAAAATTTGGCCCTCGAAATTTTCCTTTTCCCACACTAAAAAAAATGTTGGTAACTCAGCTTCATCATATCCTCCAACTACCATGTTGCTTCTTCGAACTTGTTGTTTCTCCATAACACCTTGACGAGGGGCATTGTCTTATTTCGTAGAACGTTTTCTCTACAATCTAAGATCATCACCGGTTTCTCCTCATGAGAAAGGTCATCTTCCAATTGTAACACCTCGGAAGAGAGTACATGTGAAGGTTCCGGTATATACTTCCTTAAGAGGGATACATGAAATACATCATGCACCATGGCCATAGTAGGTGGAAGGTCTAGTCGATAGGCCACAACCCCAACAGGATCAAGAACCTCGAAGGGGCCGATGTACCTTAGAATTAACTTCCCATTCTTTACAAACCTCATAACCTTCTTCCATGGAGATATGCGTAGAAACACTATGTCTCCAACTTTAAATTCAAGGTCTCATCGATGATTATCTATATAACTCTTCTGTCGACTCTGGGCTGCCTTGATATGCTGCTGAATAGTTTTCACCTTCTCCACCATTTCATCGACCATTTCTGGTCCAAGCACCTTATGTTCACCGACCTCATCCCAACATGCCGGTGTTCTGCACCTTTTCCCATAATGGGCTTCATATGGTTCCATTTGGATGCTCGAGTAGAAACTGTTATTATAAGAGAAATCAACCAGAGGAAGATGTTGATCCCATCCTCCTTTAAAGTCCATTGAGCACACTCTCAACATATCCTCAAGTGTTTAGATAGTCCGCTCGGATTGACCATCAGTTTGAGGATGATAGGCCGTACTGAAGTTCAGTTCAGTATTCAGAGCATGTTGAAGACTCTTCCAAAACATAGAGGTGAATCTTGGATCTTGTTCAGACACAATAGATAGTGGTACTCCATGAAACCTTACCACTTCGCAGATATATATATGTGCCAGTTGATCCAAAGAGAAATCCTCTCGAATAGCAATGAAGTGTACAGTCTTTGTAAGACGATCCACAACAACCCCAATTGCATTGTTGCTTTTGGATGTCCCTGGAAGTCTGGTGACAAATTAAATGGTGTTGTTCTCCCATTTCCATTCTGGTATGGGCAATGGTTGCATCATCCCCTTAGACTTCTGCCTCTCTGCCATCACTTGCTGACACACTAGACACTTTGATGTATATTCAACGATCTCCTTCTTCATATTATCCCACCAAAAGTTTTCTCAGAGATCTCGATACATCTTTGTGCTCCCAGGGTGAATAGAGAAATTTGAACTATGCGTATCATCTAAAAGTTCCTTCTGCAGCTCCGGACTTGATGGAACACATAGTCTTTTCCCAAACCACACAATTCCTTCTTCATTAAGATTAAACTCTGAGGATTTCCCGTTTTTGATAGCTTGCACTTTTCCTTGAATTCCCACATCATCATTTTGAGCATCCTTTATCCTTTCCAAAAGAGATGGTTGAGCAATCATTTGTGAAAGGATTGATGATGTTCCCTTCTTTATGATTCCCATATCCATCTTCATTAAGTCTAAGAAGATTGGATCCTTCTCAATTCTCATCATTGATAGAATCGCTGGATCCTTTCTACTTAGGGCATCCGCCACCTTGTTCGCTTTTCCATGGTGGTAATTTATTGAACCGTCATAATCCTTGAGGATTTCTATCCATCTTCTCTGGCGCATATTATGCTCTTTCTTTGTGAATATATATTTAATACTCTTGTGGTCAGTATATATCTCACATTTCTCTCCATAGAGATAATGCCGCCATATTGTCAAGGCAAAGATCACAACCGCCAACTCCAGATCATGTGTTGGATAGTTTCACTCATGGATTTTCAACTGCCTTGAAGAATAGGATATCACTTTATCATTCTGCATCAGCAAAAATCCTAAGCCCTTCTTTGAGGCATCACTGAATACCACAAAAATTTCCCCACTTGTGTGTAAAGTGAGCATAGACGTAGTGATGAGCCTCCTTTTCAACTCCTTCAAGCTTTCTTCGCATTCATCACTCTAAGAAAACTTTACTCCCTTTTTGAGTTAACTTGGTAAGAGGGTTGGGCAATCGTGAGAAATTTCTCACACATCGTCAATAATATCCAGCTGACCCCAAGAAGCTACGGATATCTGTTACCGATGATGGCCTCGGCCATCCCTCAATTGCATCTGTTTTGGAGGGATCCACAAATATCCCATTGCTTGTGATGATATGGCCCAAGAATGAGACTTCCTTCAACCAGAACTCACATTTGTTGTACTTTTCATAGAGATTCTCCTTGTGCAATGTCTCTAGTACAGTTCTTAAATGCTCCTCATGGTCCTCCATGGTTTTGGAGAATATTAGAATATCATCTATAAAGACTACCACAAATTTGGAAAAGTAATCTCTAAAGACTATATTCATCAAGTCCATGAATATTGCTAGATAATTGGTGAGTCTGAAAGGCATTACTATGAATTCATAGTGCCCATATCTTGTACGAAAAGCAGTCTTGGGGATATCTTCCTTCTTCACCCTTACTTGATAATATCCCGACCGCAAGTCCACCTTGGAGAAGTATTGTGCTCCATGAAACTGATCGAACAAGTCATCAATTCGTGGGAGAGGATACTTGTTCATTATCGTGATTTTGTTAAGTTCACGATAATCGCTGCAAAGCCGCATTGACCCATCCTTCTTCTTGACGAAGAGAACTGGTGCACCCCATGGTGAAGCACTTGGTCATATAAACCATTTATCCAGATTCTGCTGTAGTAGTTTCTTCATCTCTTCTAGCTCTACAAAAACCATTCTATATGGAGTCTTGGATATTGGTATCACCCCTGGTATAAGTTCAATTGAGAACTCAACATCTCTTCTTGGAGGAAGACCAGGAAGTTCCTCGGGAAACACTTCAGGAGAATTGCCTCACAATAGGTATTTCTTCACGGATGGTTTCTTCCTTGGACTCAATCATCTGAGGCAGATATGCATGCTCATAAGGCAGTAATATCCCTGCTTGAGATGATGGAGCTAATGGAGATTTATCTTCCTCCTGACACTTGTAAATAATTGGGGGTCGATTCTCCATATGGAGTGTGATTTCCCTCTCCCGACAATTTATATTGGATCTATATAAGGAAAGCCAATCCATGCCAAGAATTGCATCAAATTCCACCAGAGGGAGTATGACGAGGTTCGCCGGGAAATTCAATCCACATATTGTAACAGGGGAGGACTTATACTCATGGGATTAAATGATTTCCCCATTTTTTGTACTCACCGACATCTTTACTTCCATGATTTGTGGTGGTGCTGGGATTGTTCTACAAAACTTTCGAGATATATAAGAATTCTTAGAACCTGAATCAAAAAGTAGGTTCACTAATCTTGAATGAATAACTAGCGTACCTGTCACCACTTCATTTTCGGGGTTCACTTCGGAAGAATTGATGGAAAAAGCTCTTCCTTGCTGGCTTGGAGGTTGTTGGTTGCCTCCGATAACCCTTGGATTAGGGAACTGATTTGAAAAATGACCCAGTTCTTTGCATTTGTAGCATTGAACAATACGTTGAGGTTCGAACGGAGCGTTCCTCTCCTATATCACAGCCGTAATTCCTTCTTGCCGACAGTTAATAGCTAGGTGCCCTTATCTTCCACACCTGAAGCATTTTCTCGTCCCCTTAAGGCAATTTCCAGGGTGCTTCTTTCTGCACTTTTGGCAAGTGGGGTGCTGGAACTTCTTAGCACCGTTGGATTTATCCATCGGACCAGCAGCATTCAATTCCACCTTACTCTTCTTGTCCCCATGATTCCCCTGTGATTCCCCGATCTCCATTTCAACCTTGAGGGCACATCGGACAATTTCCTCATAGCTGTCGAAGTCACGGATCACTAATGCTTTCCGCAAGCTAGGCTTCAGCCCACCAAAGAAGTGGTCAACCTTGCATTCAGGGGTAATGACAATGCCGGAAGCGTATCGTGCAAGCCTTGTGAAGTTTTCCTCATATGCTCCAACTGATTCTTCATCTTTGTTCTTGAGGGAAAGGAAGTCTCTTTCCATATTAAGCAGGAGGGTGCGGGGAAAATATTTATCGAAAAACATCTTCCGAAATTCCTTCCATTCCAATGCCTCGATCTCCTCCTCAGGCTTCGTATTTTTGATCAACGTCCACCATTGATCAGCTTCACCCTCCATACGATAAGCATCCAGGGAACCTTCTCTTGTTCATAACATTGAAGGATGGAGAATATCTTTTCAATGGAGTTGATCCATTGTTCAGTGATCGTGGGATCGAATGATCCACTAAAAGTAGGAGGTCTTTGCCTCATGAATCTCTTGATAGCGACTTGTTCCTTCTTGGGGGGGGGGGTTTGGACGTTCCTCTTGACCGGTGTTTCTATTCAAAACATGATTTAGATGAGAGATAAGCGTGACAAAGTTCGCGATTCCCGCTCCCATTGGATTGGGCATCTCATTAGTACAGTCATCACACTAATCTTCACAACGATTGTTAGCCCGAGTCCTCCTATTACCGACCATTGGCTGGAATAAAAGGAAAGTTAGGGGTACCACATAAAGGGTAATCCAAAGACAAAAGTTGATGACTTATAAATAAACTTTAATTTCTTTAACTCCAGAGTCTATAGGATTCAATCTAGGCTTTTCATGATCTACTTTATAACATATATTCTTAGGGGATTTTTTTTAATTCCCTTAATAAGGGTTCATACTAAGCTTGTGAATTTATCAAAACATATCACCCGAGAGTGTCGTAACCAAGAGTGCAGCAAGGCCCGTTGTCATGCACTAGTTCCCGTTCGAGTCTAGCTCAAAGCGGTGTTTTCGGGTTTTACCCTTAAGATACATCTGTGCCAGAGCCGAATCTACCTGCTCGTATCCAGACAGGGATGTATTTGTTTGATAAACCACTTAATCAGTATTTACCAAAACTTAGTGATGTTTTTATTATACTTAGTCTTGTATATAAGGCTTTACTAGGGTTTCCTAATCCCAAAAATAACTAAACCTATCCTCTGATACCAACTATGACAACCCTACTTTTTATTACAACTTAAACATGCTTTATTACATAAAACATCACATGATACAACAAATAATATCGAGAGGTTTAGTGTCTTTGGGGATTATGATCATTACATAAAAACTTAAAACATGAAATACAACATCTTTATTGAAAACTTCCTTTACATGACCACTACATTCCCTCGTACTTAGCATTGCATGGGATAACCTGAGTACATGCATAAGAAAAGGGTGAGCTATAAAGTCCAGTAAGGGAGTACACATGGAATAACATGAGGAGTAAAATACATGTTAGGAAATAGGAATGTCAATAGAGCATAAGATAAACATGAACATAAAGGCATGATAAATCATGATAATCATAACATGGAAATGTGGCAACAACACATAAAATTGAATTAGCATGAGCCAAGGCTCCTTGCACATGGAGCATGAGTAAACCCTAATTTTTACATGAAGCACGAGTAAACCCTCGTTGCACTTGAATTAGAATGAGTCAAAACTCATTTCACATGACGTATCATGATACTATACTTTACCCAATGTATTGGAGCGATGTAAGGTCGCACCCTTCTTAAACATTTCATTTCATGCATAAGTGTGCCACATGGATCATAAAACATGGATTCATAAAACATAATAATTGATTCACGATAAAGGAATGTGGAATTAATAAATTAAACTTTACAATCAATGAGTAAATGTGCATAAAGGTGAACACCCTTGATGGATAAATGGGCATGGTATTCACTACACAATAACATTGGCTTATAAAATCGGTGTGATTTCGGCAGCGTAACGACATGACATAAGAATTCATAAAAAAGGTTGATGAGAGAGAAAGGGGTTCCTAATCATATTTACATGTAATGGAAAGTAATAATTTAATATATATACATGTCCCAAAAATTCAAAATGAATTTAGATTCATGATACAAAAGTATTGCTTGAATGTAAAAGAAGAGAGAGAAGTTCCTTTCGGAATTTCAGCATAGTAACGGGTGTACATGGGAGGCATTTAATGAGAGAGAAAGGGGTCTCCCATCATTCAAAAAATAAGAGGGCAGTATGGGGGATGTGCGAAACCATACCCCAACATTCATAATTGAAATTCAAAGGGTAATACAACTTAATGAAAACTGACAAAAATGAGAAAGGAAGAAAAAAACCCTTACTTGGTTGTGTGCTTCCAAAGGCTAGAGAGAGGCTTGTGAGAGGCTTCTTAGGATCCTGGGGAACCTTGGGAGGATTATAGAGAGTGTAGGGAAGAGTTTGGACTAACTCAAAAGGATTTTAGTGAGGAGGATGTGGAATCTTTGGTGGGTTTATATAGGAAAGGTGAGAGAATTCTTTATTATTTAGGTTTGGGACCCCTTATATTAAATGAATCCAAACCACAAACCATCACATGATTTTTTCCCATGGTTTCTAGAAAAGGAAATAGGAAAACAATATTTTACCAGGATAAGGTCCGAACTTATTAAAATAATATGGTTACTTATGTGGAGGTGAGTCACACTCCCATGGAAATTACTTTAAAAAGGAAAAGAGTTAAATAAGTCTTGAGGGGTTCATTAATGCTTTGAAAAGTAAGTCAAACAAACCCAAAATCACATTATTTTAATGTTAAAACATATATTTGCCGAACATAAGGATTATAGAATTTTATTACATCACCATTGGGTCATTATGATGTCATAAAACACATTATATATTTAAACGGTATTTAATTTTTACCCAAAAATTTGACTGTCTCAGAAAGTTATGAAAAATACACCATTGGATAATTTAGAAGTCCTGATTCTAGAAATGACATTTATTTTATCTAAAAAAATTTCTAAATATGTTAATTTTCACTTTTAAAATAAAAACCAACATTTATCGAAAATTCACGGGTTTTGACAGAAATGGCCTTCAAACCTTAATAAAAATTTTAATTGCATTAATAAAATTATAAGATCATTAATATTTAATAAAAATTAATTTAATATTAATAATAATATTTTTTTTAAATACTATTTAATTCGAAAATCCCTTTATTTAAAAAAAATTAAATTCTTAATTAAATAATAACTAAAAATGCCATTTTTACTTTAAAAACTATTTACAATGTATCAAAAATGACTAGAAATTATATATTCATTATTATATACAAAAAAAAATAATTTACATGAACATAGTACTACTTATTAGTTACATAACCCCTTAAAACAGCCGCATAAGACCTAAGGGTAAGGTGTGTGATGGTGACGGACTCTAGGGGCGGCTCGGATAACATCGCCCGAGTTGTAATCTCTATAAACTTTCACTTTTCCCATAGACGGTCATGTTCGAGCTTGACATATTGAAGCTCAGCTTGGGATTGGTCAAGGGTGAAGCCCAAGGATGCCACCACTTTTCCGAGCTCCGACAAATGGGCTTCGTATGGGGGAATTCTACTGGATGAGGCATCACTTTCTTTGTCTGAGTAAAATTGGGATCGTTAAAGCCTTATATTTATACTAATCAGGTGATCACTGTTCAACGACTATAAAAGTAACGGTCACGACTCTTATCATAAATCCAAAGGAGTTGACATCTTATAAAAACATATTTTTTATAAAGAGACAATTAACTGGATCATGAGGGATTTTCAATTAATGAAACTTTGGGTCGTTACACTGTTAATGTACATTCATTAGTGGAAATAATAATTGATGTTATTGAATACTTATAAATTATGTATTCATGTCTCTCACAAATATTCATAGATTATTATCCCATAATTTTATGAGCTAAAACAATTCTTATACTCATAACATAGATTCCTTCACTATCAAATTTCAATTGATTATGATATGACACAGGATTGTCAAACCCATTTCCTCCCATTTAAAATTATTTAGTGTATACATTATGATTCATTTAAATTTTTTCGAATTAATAATAATGTACATGTTATAATGGTTTTACCGAGATATCACTACAATTTATTAGATAGTTTTTTTTAATACCATTACACTTTAATTTTTTATGTAATGGATTAAATACAATCCATTATGGTAGTTAACAACCACATGAAATTATCTTGGAATTCTTCATTGACTAATATGTATATCATGTTATGTGTCTCTTCCACATTTCCAAATATTCTAATATATTATGATATAATTTTTTTATGTTATTCTCATATGTGTTTACCCTTTCTCCATTTCTTTTATTATACCATATTTCTTTTTAATTACTCATTATGTTTCCTTGGATTTTTATTCCATTACATTGATTTTACATCACTTATATTGTTTATATATTCACTTGGTTATCCTATATAGTTTGTATGGATTGAAATCATTTTAGTGATCATTATGCTGAATAAAATATATTAGTTTAGTTTCTTCATCACTAATGCATTATGAACAAATACTTCTAATGAATTAGGGCCTTACTATCTATGGGTTTTAATTAATAAATAATTTTTTTTATGATAATTTAATAATATGTGTAAAAGTATTTGTTCAATATAGTCGGTTTTATAGTATGGGTTAGTTATATTTAGGGACTATTAGTAGAATAATTTATTGAAAACCATTGGAATATATACACAGAAATTGAAAAGTTTTTTAAATTATCCTAGAATGTTGGTAATGTATATAGTTAGTCAGTTCCAAAAAATCAAATCCACGTATGGGTGCTAGAATTGGATTTGGATCTGACACAATAATACCTTGGGGTAATAAATTCAAAATGGCCACATTGGACTTTATGTGACCATCACCTGATGTATGATAATGTGCCTTTATTCCTACCTAGTTTGGCACTAACAATGGAAATTTTTTAGAAATTAAAAATCTTATTATGAAATATTATGAAGGAAAATAAAAATTATTACGTTAAGAAAATAAAAATGTTTGTTAAATCAGATAACTAAGAATGAATCCTGTAGAATTAACTGTTTTTATATACTTATAATAAATAATTTATTCCTTCTAGTTTTATATGTTTCCCCTCTTGTATATTAATGAATCATAATTTTGATTCATTTATTACATTTTGATATTGATTTGAAATTAGAGAAAGAATACCAAAAAAAATTGTAATATACTGTGTTATGATTTTACTAATTATGTTTTTGAGATAGTAGAAATGGAATTTATAAATACATTAGTCATTTAATATGATCTATCTCAAAACAAAATTAACAACTGGAATATAAATGAATTTCTATATGAATCAATGAAGAGATGTATGTTGTCTCATGTATGTTCTAGTGTTAATGATGATATGGAAAAGAAAATTAAACTTCTTATATGTAAACAAATATGTGTACAAACAGCATGAAATTAATCTCATAAACAAGAATATTATTTATATAATATAAAGGAGGTCACGTAATATCTAATTTTTAAATGAAAATTTAAGAATCTATTTTTTAAGATGTAATTAAATAATGTTCAACAAAATGTTCCACTAACAATAAAACTTCATAAATTCGGGGAACTTGGTCATCATCCAAGTCAAGTATATAATTCAAGGATTAAATCCTAATGGATTATATTATGAAAATAATTAATGTGAATGGATTTATGTGTGTATATATTGAAATTATAGAATCTTGTTTTTTAAGTGTTTTAATCAACTATGTATTGGTTATATGAATCATGAAACATGTATTGATTATTTTTCAGTAGTTTTACATTAAGGAATTGAAATTATATGTTTAATTGAATAAATGAGCAAGAATGGTGAATTAATGGAACAATTATATATTATGTAAAAACATATGATCAAGGAGATGATATTATTCTATATGTCCTTGATGTTGACGTAATTGTAAAAATTTAATAATATTAAAATTTTTGTAAAAATATAACACAAATAAAATACATTTGTGGATATAAACTGACTTTATAATTTATATTATTTTGATGATATTCATCATATTTCTTGAAACTTTATAGGAAATATATTAGTCATGTTTTTAAAAATGGGAAACCATCATTTTGGTGGAACACTCTTCCTATCATGAAATGTTTTCAAGCATAAACCCACAACAATATAGATATAGTGTTTGAATCACCATCCATTATCCCACATAATGTACTTGTTAGTGTGAAATTATTATTAGTTAAATGATTTGGTGGATAAATGTTCAATTTAGTTTTCAAAAATTTGTTGAGGTTAATATATTCTTGAGTTTTTAGTATTTTTAGGTGATTTGTGATATTTTTTGAAATGATTTATTGGGTTATTGATATATATATATAACCTATTATTTTAATATAATGTATTATTAGAGGTTAATTATATTTTTATTTCGGAGATTTTACTTGAAGGGTATGAGGTAACCTTTGATAGAAAAATTTTCATTCATGTTGAGGATGTTGAGGCTATTTGGGATATTAATTATTTTTTTAGGAAGGGTATATGTCAATGCATTGGTGTTATTATTTATTTTGAGAGATTAATATATTCATATTCTTTTAGGGTATTATCGTACATTGTGATTACTATTATTGTTTTAATAATGATAGGAATAATATGTTGTCACTATTTTATGGATATTATGAACAATTAAATTTTAATTTTAGTGATTTAGGCTTAAATTTTTTTATTATTTTTTCATTCATTAGAGTATGTGGTGATGTTGAAATTTATCGACACACCACAAGTTTCTGAAATTATAATTATGAAATTAGAATATAATAAGTAATTATATTTTTTAGTGTTCACTATCTTCAATGTAAAATAAAACCACAACACTATGAAACATATATATAAACAAAAATATTATCACATTTTTTTAATATCTAATGAATCAATTGTCTTATAATTATCATAGATTTAATGTTTTTTGGTTATTGAATTTACTTGAACATTCAAATTATTTTTGTAAATAATATCTACAGATCTCAATAATTATTAATTATTTATTTAATGTACATATTTTCAAATCCAATTATTTTTATCCGACATGGAATCTTAAGAATGTGTTCTTCTATATGAAAATCATATTTCACATTCCATCGTTTAAGAAGATTATTTATTAAAATTTTTATTATGTGGGTTTTACGTGAAGTGAATTTACAAATATAAACACCTAGATTATTGAGAAAAAATTAAAATTTCATGGAATCAATTTATTTAATTATGTAGAATGAAACATCCAATCATTTTAAAATAAAACCACATTCAATAGTGTAGATAACACCCCACACTGAGATTAAATGAATCATGACATATTGTTAAAATAAAATTACCTAAATGTGAACATTATAACCTAACAATTAAATTAGTTCTTATGAATATGATTTAATATATTTTTTAATAAATAGGAATAATATAATTTAAATAAATTTTTCTATAAATTCATTGTTAATAAGGAATAATTTTTTAATTAAAATTATTATTTCATTAATGTTAATTTTTTAAAATTTGTGTAAATATTATAATTTAATTTTTTATATTTTAGTATTTTTATTTTAAAAAATTAACAGTATTTTTTAAATCATCATATAGATATTACCTTTGGGAGAAATTTTGGGATTTTTTATAAAAAAATTGGTTTTTCAGTGAATATAGAAAAACTTCTATTTTTTGTTAATCATTCATTTGTTTTAATAAATTAATTAAATTAAATATCATATTATTTTTTATATTATATTTCAAAGTATCATCTAAATTATTTTATTAGATATAATCGAATCATTTACTTGTGTTCTTTATTTTTTTATAGGTTTATTCATAGTATTAAAAAAGACATTTTGAAAAACTACTTTAATGTACATAATATTTATCCATTATAATTTTCTAAAATAAATTCTCCCAATTAATAATTTATATTAAATGTATAAATTTAATATTTATTTTTCTTAATAGAATTTCATATAATTATGATTTCTAGTGAGGGAGTTGATATAATATCATTTATTTTTTTATTAATGCATTTCTTGAAACTAATTCAACACATATTAAATTTTAAATTTCAAAATCAATTATTCCACTTATATTTATTGAAATATTCAAACATTATCTTATATTTTGAATAAAAATAATTAGTGTTACTTAATAATGCTTTGTTATTTTTTGTAATAGTGAATATTCAAAATGTATAAAACAAATTACAATGGTGAAATTTAAAAATGGTAAAATGTGAGTCACCATATACGTAAATGGAATATATAAATTAAAAAATGATTCTATTTGAAGGGAGTATGTTTTTATTGATCATATAACCCCTATAATCCATTATTTTTTAATTTATTTTTTACACATTTTGACAGTGACTTCCCATTGTTGATTTGTTTTGTGTATTAACAGTAATTTCACAACTCAAATATAATAGGAAAACCCCTCCCACCACTTATTCATGACTCTAAAAAATTCTTTTATAAATACCCTAAAAATATATATAAAAATAGCCTTATTCATGAGATTATGTTGTTACCAAAATACAAACCTTAGAATTCTTAACAAAATATCCAAAGGAGGGACTTCTGGGAAAAGTTAATCATCTTCACTGAGTGTCTTCTTTTTCATATTAAGATTCCACTTAAATATTTTCTTAAGGATTATAATATAATAACAATATTATATAATATATTATAATATATTATTATTTTCATTCTATAATATTTATCCATCTCCAATTCCATCAAATGGGATACAAACCAATCATTACTTTGTTCTGCGAACTACCTCATTACAAACTAATGGAATCCATTTTCCAATATTTACTATCATATCTATTCATGATTATTGATATAAATTTATATAATATATTAATTAAATATTAATAATTATATAAATTTAAGATATCATATAATCATGTACCTTACCATCGATTAAAAGTTATACTGTAGTTTATGTGAATGGTGGAATAATACCTTGGGAAGTTATGGGATTTTTTTATTACCTCATCACATTTATTATATAATTATGTTTATTTAAATTTTTGATATTATATTTATGATATTATTATCATTATATAAATATAAAACAACACTTACATTCATTAAATCATTATTTTTTAATAATTGACATGTTGCACTTGTGCAGGTATAACCTACCATCTCCAATATTCAATCATATAACATTTTTCATTACCATTATTCATGGTTTATAAACAATTATAATATATTCATCAAATTGAATATAATTTCAACATAATTATTTTGGATGAAATTGGAAAATTACACCCATTGTTAGGGTAAACTCACTAATGCAATTTTGAAATTATAAATTTTACATTTTCAAAACACCTGATGCAGACATAAATGGCTATGTAATTAAACATGTCATTAAATGTAAATGAATTAAGATGATTAATTATAATGAATTAAACTTATAAATTTATCAAAATAAATAAATTGATATATTTTAATTGTATAAAATATAAAATACATACATGATAAATCCAAGACTCTACGTAAGTGTTTTATCACTAAAACTCATTCTTTGAGTCACATGATATTTTTTAAAGATAATATATAATAAATGGTGTATATAATTACACTTTACATATTAAAAAATTAATCATTCTTAACTCATGAAATTTTATGTTATAGTTAATATACTTTATTCATTGTAGTAATGAATAAATAGTTTCTCAAGCATTGAGGGTTTATGTTTTAGTCTCATTTTCATTGAGATTGTTTATGATTGAAGAACTATTATTGGAAATTATTTGATCATTTACTTATAATTATATTTATTTTTATATTCCTTAGGATATTAATGAAATTTTCATGTAATAGTACTATTTTCCTTTCATGGATATGTAAAATTATTGAGAAAATATTTTTAAGAAATGAATAATTCTGTTCACTTTTATGTTAAAAACCAATTTTTATGTATAAATTTTACAAAAAAAATATTCATGAATAATTTTTATATTACCAATAATAATTATTAATAATATTTTTCCCCAGTTAAAATTAAAAAAAGTTTTCAATGTAATAATTTTTTTATTTTTGAAGGCGGTACACTTTAAACAATTTTTTCACAAGTTTGGCATAAATGATTCTTTTAACTTATACAATTTTCACATAATTACCCACCATCCTGACCACTAAATTCCATTAATCTCCCTCTATATTTTTCTATAGTATTTTTGTAGTAATTGTTTTCTACAAAATTTTTTTAATTTTTTTATTTTCAAGAAGTAATTCTAATGTGAAAAGGGTATTTTTATCATGAATATTTTTTTAATCCTTTCAAGACATTTTAATCAATGAGAATAACAATTAATGGCATAGATTCTGAATAAATTATATATATATAACATATATACCTAGATTATTAGTATTTAATTTTATGGTGTAGTATATGCCTTATTCTCACCTCTCTAATTCCTTCATTATGAAATTTATTTTAATAATGACATGAGAAAGTATTATGAAACCCATTTCCTTACATTGGTAATTCTTATTATTATAATATGTGATTGATTTTAATTTTAATAATATAAAATAATGAACATGTTATTATGGGTGAATCCAAATTGTTATCTAATTCATTGGGTAATTTTTTGTGTCCCATCATCCATCATGTATTGGAAAAGGGAGTAATACTAATCCATAATGGGATAATTTACACCATGTTATTTAGTTAATGATGTTATCATTGACTAATTTTTATGGAATTTTATAAACTTATATCACATTTCCTATGATTATATGATCATAGGATACCATTTTCAATATGTTATTTTATCATGTGATTACCCTTGAGCCCTCTATTTTATGATATATTGTTATACCTTGACTCACACATTACACATCATCATTTTGTTTACTACCATAATGAAATTTTTAGCTCACCCATTTTTTGTTATGTATTCCCCAATATAACCTATTCAATTTTATAAGATCAATATCATTTATTAGCTCATTATTGACAATATAACAATGAAGTATTAGGTTTTCCTCACAATAATGTATTATGAATGTAGTCTTGTATAGACCCTTGGCCTCACTGTCATTGAATTTTAATTTGAATGGGTTTAGGTTAAAACCAAGTAAGAATATGTTTAAGTGGATCGGGTCTTAATAAATTTTTTTTGGAGTGACATTACATAAATTTATTTCAATTTTAAGTGGTTATACATGGATGAGTTATTTAAAAATACATTCATCGTGAGGATGGGATGGGATAGTTGAACTAATTGGGTTCTTATTTATTCTCCTCTTTTATCACTAGTATATTACTATGACCTTTTCACAGTTACATGAGAGACAATAGGTATGTCCAACTAAGCATATATGATATTATCACCTCATGTATATATAATCTATTATTGATGATTCATGGTAACTTTGGGGGATAGATATTAGCATTAATAGTATCAGACTTGTAGAATTTGTTCAGTTTCAATCATATGGATGCATTTTTAGAATTCACATGGTGGATTTTATTTTTATTTTCTAGACCCTATTCAAGATTTAAGGGATAATTTTTTCTAATTTTAATTGTTGATGATTTTTATCAATGGATGATTCCCTATCTCTTGATACATATTTTTTATTTAATGAACATCCACTCTTATATGTGACTCATATACTGTTATTCCTAGTTGAAAACATAGTGTCTGCCCTAGGATGTACTTGGGAGGGTCATTACCCTTCACCATTAATTTATAGTCCAAAATGGGTGCCATCAGTATTAGGGACTCTTGATATAGTGTTATCAAAATCTTTTATTGTGTGATAGGATGGACACTGTGTTATGGAAATTATATTGATTTGATGGGTTTCTTTGGAAATTATAACCTAATATCATGAACTGTAAAATAGTCTATTATGAATTTCTAGGACAATATTATTTATTGGCCTCAATCATATATAAGTTATATGAGACTTTGTAATTACTAAATGATGTGGTTATGCTTGTAGGGAAAGGAATTAATAGTGGAATATGCATAATGTTGTTCTTTCTATTGAATAATTGAGGTAATATGGGGAAATTATATTGAATTAAATTATATACGTCATCCAAACACTATGATACTAGTAATATGTGCTCCCTTATGTTTTCAATAATTGATCCATGTCATCTTATATATGTATTAAGAATTAGAAATATGATCAAGTTGATCACGGGAGGGTCGTTATAAAAGATCTTTTTGTTCCATGGAAATTGGCATTGGGTTTTTATGGAGGATTATATTTTTTGAGGGGAAATCTCTAATCTATAGATTTAATATCTTTCAAGGTATGCTTATATCTCCATTTTATGATTCTATCTCAATCTAAGAATTGTTTTCTATTTGTGGTTTCATATATATAGGGGGATATTTTTCATTGGTGGACACTATATATCAATAATTTTATAGAGTGACAAGTTTTGTGGGATGAAATCTAAAGATACTATTTTCATGGGTAATTATTGTAACTTATTGTGATAGAAATGAGGCAGGATCATTTCTCTCTTTAGTAGGGAGACATGAGTTAGTGAAGATTCAAAATTGGGATTAAGAAATTTTTTTTCTCTCTCTAATTCCTTATAGATGAGGAGTATATAAAAGAAATCAAGGGGATATGTTTCACCATGATATGGGAAATACAGTCACCCCTTTTTTGTTTCGGACCTATTTGGTAGTTCTAATGATGGTGATAATGATCAAAAAGATTCAATCAATATGAGTATATGACTATGAGGTAGTCTTGTGGGGAATTTAGAGGAGTAGATAATTGTGAATAATATCACAAATTTCATGAGTGTCTAGGTTCCAACTAGAAAGCATTAGACCTTAATAGTATTTATGGAAATTTTATGGGGCTTGAAATTACTGTGTGAATATCAAGGGACTTTTATTGTGGTTCTATCATTGTGCGAATCAAGGCCAAAATTAGTATCATTTAACAACATATTAGGGAGTAATTTATTGAATGGTTTGTAATGCCCCATTAAATGGAAAAAATATTTGAATTATTGGTAGTATCCATAGTTGGGGATGAAATATTTTTTTAAACCGCTTGGTCAACAAGAATATATTTAACCATTGGGTAATGGAGTTGGTAGAGGCCATCCTAAAAATGTTCCTCATTTGTAGGGACCCAAACCAAACCATGGTCATGGGGTCATCAGCAGTGAGGAAAATTAGTTGGGAACTTGATGTTTCATGAAATAGTGGTTCACCAACTAGAGGGGAAGGGATTTCTTGATGCTTGATTTTTTTATCATAAAACCTATATTTTTTCTTTATTTCATATTGGAGCATACACTGTTTCATCAATCTTACATTGGTACATTATTTTTGAGTAAAGGTAGATATGATTAATCTTCTCCAGGTGGTATCCAAACTTTTAGATTCAGCATTTTTTGATGTGTGTCTGTAATGTTGATAGAATATTGGGAAACAATAGTCATTTGGTGATTTCACAATATTGTAGATACTATCATATTATATAATCCTTATAAATTATTTTTATAATTTAGTGCATACACATGTCATTATCTTATATTGTAAAAATTTATTTTGTAACATTAAATATAATTGAGTGATGTATGTGGGCAAGTAGAGTTATATAATTTGTTCCATGAGAGAATAACCTCTTTTATACTACATAATTTAGCTTTCAAAAGAGTTGTGGGAGTTACAAGTTTGTATGTTGGATGATTAGTCATTTAATGTCTTACTATATGATTTTGGGACATTAACCCATTGTTATGATATAATTTTTTTGGATAGTGTTACAACTGGCGTGTGTCTTTTATTTTTATTCTCCCTATTTGTTAGAACTACTAGTATCTCAAGAGAAACAGATCCTAGTTGATGGGTTGATGAAGAATTGTTTCGTATGACCTAATGTGTCCCCTTAGGGTGATCTCGTGTTATAATATAAGTAGGAGAATGGAATTTTGTGGTTGGTAATATACTAATTTATGTTCAATCAATTAATATTCAGGATTTTTTCCAATCTTCCTTGGATATAATATTTTACCAATTAGTTGGAGGGATTCATCTAGTTTTTGATGATTGGACTATGGTTTGGTTATCATTTGAAATGGGAAATGTATGAGGATATACCAAATTGTTTATTAAGATTTTTTTTCAATTTTAATTCATGTTCATACTATTGTATATCATGAAATAAGCACTTTTTTCATGGGAATATTAAACAATTTGTTTTGTGATTTCATATACAAGTCTGTGGCCATTTTTGTCAATTTAAATCTTATCTACATGATATGGGAAATGGAATAATCAATAATTTGAGAGATTTACTATTTGTTATTTGAAACATTAGTATTTATGGAAACAATATAAATGCATATTTAGATTGAAAAAGTGAATTTCCATGGGACTGTGGTTTAATAATAGTGTGTCTAAGAAAGCAACAAACATAAATTTATTTGTTCATTTAGAGAGACATATGATTATAGAATTTTTCTATATCATATTTGTCATTACTATGTATTATACATGGTTTTTATCAGCTTACTGAAATATATTAAAGCTATTAATATACATGACCATGAAGAAGTGGCCTTTCATTAAGAATAGTCATCTTTAAATACATTTTGACTACTTTAAAGAGAAATTATTATATTCCCCCATGCATATGTTTCATTAAAAAGTGTTGTTGGTCAATTTCTATTATAATACATCCAATTTTGTTTTGAGATTCTTATTGATGAGTCAAATAATAGTGAGCTCTTCTAGTTCATGTCTGTTGCATCATTTTGAAATTAATTTTTCTTCCAAGCTTAATAGTGAAAAATTATATATTTTTCTATATAGATGTGGTGGCATTACATCATTAGATAGATCTTTTTGAACATCATGGTTCCAAAGAGCATGTGTAATGTATTTATAGGTGATATTGGAATCATAGATAATGTTTTTGAATAGATTTTCTCTTTGACTATTATTTCATGATATCATATACCTAGTCTAACAGAATGTAGTGGCTGACATGCTGAGAAAGAATTTGTGTGGGGATGCCATTAGGGATTTGGTGAATCGTGGAAAGGAAAGGAATAACCTATACTAATTTATATTTATATAGGGTTTAGTGGTTCAATATTAATATATTATATGACTATGTAATTATAGTTTATGTGAAATGTGTAGGTGTCTTAGTGGGGAGTCTTAAATGTGTAATTCATGTTAGAACATTTCAGATATCATGATAATCTAAATGGGTGGTTCACATATTTATAAAATATGATGTTTTTTAGGGAGGATATTTATTAAATGGGAAATTTGATATTGATTTATACATATGATTCATAGCCCAACCATAGTGGTATATATGGATGGGATCAAGATGAATCATGGCTTCTAGAGGTAGATTTTTTTTACTTATAATGATGATTTAGATTTATGAATTTATATAATGGTCTCTAGTCTTTCATCATGTGAAATACTTGTACCATGTTCCTGGTGGTTTATTCATCCCAATGATTTTCCAGTTTTAATGTTGGTGGAAATTTCATTACGATTGTTTGATCAGGATACCCCAACCCTAGGAATAATCTAAATATAATTGGGTGATCATGGACTATCTAACAATGATTTCCCAATTTATGGCATCCTATATTTCCATTCTCATTATTGATAATTTGATGTTGTATGTAGACCATTTTATTCAAATTAAGGTGATATTTAGGATCATCAATTATCATTAATATACTTTCAATAAATCATTATTATATAGAGTATTAGAGCTTGTACGTTCCTCCCAGTTATTCTTTATCGTTAAATTTCATCAGAAACAAGATGGAAAATTTTAGTGGACTAGACTAACACTAAAAAATATATTTCAAACATGTGTCATAGATTTCAGTGGGTGATGGTTGAAGCACATATCCATGGGTAATTTTCTCTATAATTATCTATATCTCTAATACAATCGAATATCCATGTTTTAGGTGTTTTATGGATGAAGGATTCATTCATTATTGTGCTAGATTGAGGTTGGAGAGTCAATATGTATAGTTCTTGATGTTTTTTAGATAATGAGAGAGAATATATAAATGGTTTAGGATTGGATGAAGTTGGAATATGACCATTAAAAGGTATTTTTAGTCATAAATGGTTTCCCCTAGAGAATTTATTTGTAGAACACGTTTCATAGAGGGATTAACCCAATAGAAAAAGCAGGATGATTACCAAGGGGAATAAAAATTATACTTGATAAATTGGGACATCAAAGGTGATTGAGTGGGATAGATAACTGGAATATCATTTTAAACTACCAATACAACTAGATTAAAATCATGATGTATTTTTTGTGTATCAGCTTCATCAGTATCTTCTAGATAACTCCAATTCCACCGACATGAGAGATTTGGAAATCATAGATGTTGGAAAAATAATACTTAGATGATTTTAGATAGTGAATAAATGTTAAAAGGTGTTTCATGGGAAATTTATCCCATTCATTTGTGTCCAATGGATTCATGTTTTCTTTTTGGATTGTTAGTGGGATCAGAAGACGTATATGAGTATATAGTTTTACAAGTTGTTTTGATTTTGTGTTTTTTTATGAATGATGAAATGTTTTACTTATCTATCTATTATGAAATGTTTCTTCTTTCTTATTGATATTTATGATTGGTTAGTGTTCAGTTATAGATTCTTACAATATTATATTGATTTATATTGTGGGATAAGAGCTAATAACCCTCCTTGTCCCAATTTATTTTTTATGTAATTTTATTCTCTAGATTGGGAAATTATTGAGAAATTTATAATGTGAGAGAAAATATTTCTATGAAATCACTTTATTATTTCATGTTCATTTTTTTTCTGATCGGGACAATGATTTTGTTCAAGAGGATAAAGGATACTTTTGGTCTTTTTGATGGTCACCACTCCATGTTTGTGGGTGTGGTGCTAAAATTTTATACATGATATCAGTGGATAAACCATCAAGAAACCTATTATTGATATGGGAATTTGTGGATTTAAGTGTAGTTTGTTTTTTGGTGATGGAATGCACAACAATTAGAAACAAATCCAATCTAGCAATTTAGAATTGTGTTTCATATAAAATTATTAACAGTTAGAAATAAGAATTGATGAAGTTCCCAAGGGAATAACTTTTATATATCATGTTTTTCATAAGGGTTCCCATTAATAAATGGGATGTGTGGTGATTTCAAAGTCATATTCATTGGAATGGTGTGTTGAAAACAACGTATCAATTGGTGTTATGATTTATTGGCCCTTAATAGAGGCCCTTTGGGTTCTGAAAGACAATAATCCCAGCCATGTATGACGATTTGGTGATAGTAATAATGGTACACAATGAGTCTTTCTATAATAATTTTGGGTTCAAACCAAAAATTCTATATATTTTTTTCACTAGAATAACAATAAGAATTTTTTTGACCCAAATGTCATAGTAAAGGGCTCTAAAGATACCATATAAAAAAGTGATCTCTGGACTCCCTTGGTCTATTTTTTCTTCATCTATCATTCTTTAGTCGACCCATTGATAAAATTTCACCCTCCAATATCTTTTCTTGGGAGTATAAAAACCATGGATCATCTTTATTGATGAATAAAAAATTTATGTTCACTTCCATCTCTTCTCTAAATGACCCACTTCTATTTCTGAATTTTTTCAATAGGGATACTACATTTTGGATTGATGTCAAGAAATAAATGATCGTAAAAACCTATTATTAGGTTCTGATGCTGTTTTACTCATTGGAGGATACCACTTGACCTTCAATTAATTCATGGAGGTAATTCGACGTCTTCTTGAGGAATGGGATCCTCAATATCACGTTATTTTACATGTATATATGGAAATTTTAGGCTTTTTTCTTTCTTTAGTTGGATTGTATGTGTAATGCACCAACCCCAAAATCCTAGAACCTATGCATTATCTTATTATATTGGTATAATTATATGAAATCAAATCTAGAAGATATGATTAGTTTATTAGTTTTGGAAGGCCAAATTATATACATTATAGCCATAGTACATTTGGAATTATATAAGACAACATTTTATATAATAAACTAAAATAAACTACCTTTTGTAATGAATATTCAAGGTTATGTTGATCATAACCAGGGGAAAAAACAAAGGGTGATATCAAATGATCGGTAAAATTTAATGATATTAGAATCCAAAATCAGTAATAATTGTTTCATAATAAATTAGATATGACTAATTTATCATCTTGAATAAATGAAAACACTTGGCATCAATAAGCTGAGAATAATTCTGCATCCGCATATTTTTTAATAGAGAAAACTTCATGGATAGTAATAATTGAATAATGAATTATGAGAATGCCTATTATTTGGATGTCAAGTATCTATCACATGAACCATTATACCTTCAAGATTATTTAAGTCTATTGGTATAACCCTATCAGATTTTTGGAAACAAACTCGAATGTTTTACTGCCAATTAATTTGTCTCATGAGGCTCATCGATGCATCGAGGGGATATATTGGGCCCCACCCATCACTTCTAGTACAAATAATTCATTATAAAAATATTTAATACATGAAAAATAATATTTTAAAATACCTTTATTTTGTAGAGGATATATATTCATCAATATTTCCAAAGTTAATGTTGCATTCCATATAAACGCCATATGTGAAATGATATATGGGTTAACGAAATAATCATATCCATGATACAAAAAAATGAATATTTAAGAAAATTATAAATTTAAATGAAAAATGATCTCAATGGGGCAGTAGATACCCCACATATGAAATATTAGGTGATCAATACCATGTAAGTATTAATGAAACGAAAATTGAGACAGATTCCTTTACCACATTGTAATCAATCGAATCATATGACAAAAAATTATCAATCAATAAATGAATAACAAAATACCATCTATATAAATATAACCTTGATGTTATATATAAAATTTTATCACACGTCCTCCACATACATGAAATAAGTAATGAATAATGGAAATCTCAGAGAATTGAATGTTAGAGTAGAAAACCCTTTCCTTATTCCCAAATGTGTTCTTCGTTTGATCTAAAGGGAATGAATGATAAAATTTGTATTCATTAATTAATATTTACGGAACCTAAAACCTATTTATTGATTTATTATATCCTAATTAGGTTCATTCATTTCATTTTTATGGGTTTAAGATATTTAATTTTATTATTTTGGAACAGTTTTCATCCATTATTTTTATGATCGGTTCACTTGTATTCATGAATGGTAGTTTTCTTGAAACTTAATTATACATAAATAATTGTTAATATATACTTTTACTAAAATGAAGGAGGTAGACATGATCTAATCATGATTTTTGTTATATACCATGAGGATGACTCCTTAGATAAATGAAAATGATAAACGTGTGGATTAACTTGGCAGTATTGTGCAAAATGAACTTGATTTGTATTATTATTGAATATTATGTGTGTATGATTATTAAATAATAGTGGATAAGATAAAATATATATATTATGAGCTGGATCAACCATTATAAAATTTAATGACCAATGTTGAAAATAGTAATAGAAATTGAAAACCCTTCATCCTTGAATGTGACAAATTAACAAATATGAGATGGTGTTTTGATTATTTGTATAAGAGGAGGGTGAAAATATAGATGATGATGAAAATTTAAATTAGCATAATAAAATTTAAATTTATGTATGGTAGAATAATTATCAGAAAATTTGGATGAGGTGATGTGAGGAGAGTGAATCAAAATAATTGAACATGGAAAAGAATTATAACGAAAAAGGAATAGGGGTACACCTCTTGAGTACACCACCTTGAAAAACTCAATAACGAGTTTTTTATTGACTTTTGGTGATAGTAGAAGCTCAAAGATGTAGGGGAGGTCATTGGATGTGTATTTGGTAGAACATAGGAAATGCACAAATCTTTAGTGGTATGAGAGTAAGAGGTGGTGTTGGGTGGTTTCTATAGTGGAGGGGAGGAATATTTTCTTAATTTTTTAATAACTAGATTATTATTCTACATAATGAGAAAAAAATATGACGATTTCATGACCCAAAATAGTTATAAGTGCATGTGTGTTCAGAACAACTGTGATTACATAAATAATAAATCATCCATGATGTAAAATATCATTACTTTAAAATTTATCATAATTTATCATATTTTTCTATTCACCAAAATTCATCAATTTCATAAAAATCCCAACAAAGTACCACAAACATTTTTTATGTCTTGAATCCAAAATTGAAATCCATATTTGAAAAATATTTTTATTAATATGAGAAATAAAAATGTTAATTAATATCATCATTTAATTTAAAAATACAAACACTTAAAATATTCATCTTCATTTTTATGGTGCCTAAATTTTATTTACAAATTCATGGGTAATGTTACCATTAAAAGGGTCATATTACTATTCATAAGGGTATGTTACTATTTATAAGGGAATATTAATATTCATAATGGTATTTTATTATTCACTAAAAAATAACATGATTCTATAAGACTCGAAATATCACCCTGATAGTAACTGTGTGTGTCTATTTTTCGAAACTCAAATAAATAAAGTGGAACATTTATGATTAATTTATACGTTATAACTATATCATACTAATAAAAATATGATTCTTCATAGAGAATCTATGCTTCCTAAAATATATTATATGAAATGAATTTAACATGATTCAATGAGATATACCATATAATGTTTGGGGTCATATATTCTTCCCACCTTCTGAAATTTAATCCTCGAATTTTTTCATGTGTAAATCCCAATAAAAGGAAGTGGGTTTTTTTCATCATTAAACTTCCATGTTCGCATGTTTCCTCCTATTGTTTATGATTTATCCAAATAACGTTTACCTGACATTTCATCCAATTTCCCAATACATTCTCTCATGTGTCAATAATATCGATAGGATCTTTAAAGTAAGACAAATCAGGTTCCATATCTATTTATTCACATGTGAGTATATGAATTGTGTCTAGATTGTATTTATTTAACAATGAAACATGGAACATATTATGAAATTTGCAGAGGCTTGGTTGCATTGCTAAATGTTAATCTAAAGCACTAATTATTTCTAGAATTTCTAAAAGTTTGAGGTACTTGGGGCTCAGTTTCCCTTTCTTATCAAACCATAAGACACCCTTCCAAAAATATAATTTAAGGAAGACATTATATCCTACATGAAATTTCATATCCTTTATCTGATTTTCAGCATAACACTTTTCCTACTTTTGGATGCCTTAAAATGGTCATGAATTTACTTTTTCTTTATAGTTGTTTCTTTGGTCAGTTTTGGGTCTTTATGTTTCCTGTCACAAACTTCACCCCAACAAGTTCGATTCCAACACCTCTTAACATATAATTCTTTATATGTATCCATATTAATGCTAAAATGAAAACTAATATTATATGAAAACTATAAAAAAGGAAAATATTTTTATTACGTAGACCCCAGAAGCCTAGATCCAGTGCATTATTTGAATATATTGTCATGATTAAAAGGAATCATGTCTTGAAGGACCGATCAGTTTAGCAGTCCTCAAAAATAAATTACATATAAGAATGTTACATTACACATTAAAACATAAAACACCACAAAAATACTGCTATGATAATTCCATTATTCCCCTAGTTTTCCCCTTCCTATCAATCATAATTGTCACGACCCGTCCTCGGGGCCCGTGCCGTAACTACCCCAAACCCGCCTTCCATAGGCCAGGGGCTAGTGACTAGCACCAAAGGCGTAAATCCAGATAACTGGGAAGGCATTTCCTTTATAAAATTAAACAAAACCCCACAGAGTACAAGAGGAAGTAAAACACTAAGTATAAAGAGAAGTGCTGAAAGGTAAATGGGCTAGAATACAAACCCAAATGAAAGTACAACTACAACTGAACAAAGTACAACAGCTGGAATAACGGAAGCGACTCCTAGGTCATCCTCCTCGGATCCTACCTGAAGGGTAGGTACAGATGGCGCAGCTCCTGGATCGTCCACCACGGATCTTACCTGAAGTGTAGGTACAGATAGCCTCCACAACGCTCTCACCCGTCAACCTCCTCCGAGTGTCGTCTCGCCGTGTAGTCCACCTCTGGATACTGACTCGTCATGTGGTCCACCTGCTGGTATCGTCCAGTCATTGATCACTCGGCCTCCGTGAGCACTGCCTGTCGTCTGCAACAAACACAACGAGGTGCATGCATAGCCCGTGCAGGTGCGAATATAACGATACTCAGTAGGGACCCCGAGACCCTCAAGGTCTCACTAAAACCAACATGGATAACCAAAAATAAGATCTCAATAGATAACCTCTACTTAGTATTATGCCCATGCATATACCTAAGTTATCAAGTAACTCATCTCAATCATGAGGAAACACAAAGGTCATAGACTCTGCTCAAACCAAGATTTTCATTATCGAAACCGTAACTACTGAAGAGCCCCGTCTCTGGAGTGTACAGTGGTTCTGTCATGACTCCGAGGTACTGCTCACTAATCCAAGTCTCTGAGGTACTCCTCCTGTCGAGTACCGCGGGTCTGCTGCCAAATACTGGGTACTCCATCCACTGTGGGTCTGCCGCCAAATATCGGGCGCTCCCCCTAATAGCCTACAGAGGTACTCCTCCGGTTGAGTACCACGGGTCTGCTGCCAACTACCAGGCACTCCGTCCTCCGTGGGTCTGCCGTCAAATACCGGGCGCTCCGTCCACTGGGCTAGTCGACTCACTCCAAGTCGAGTCGGTCAAGTAGTCGTCAGGTCTCAGTCGTCTACACGGTCTCTGTACTCCGTATGCTCATCTCCGGGAGGGACCGCTCCACGAGCTACTGGTCAATACTCCAAGTATCACAAAGTCCCACGAAGATGTATCTCAAAGGACTGCCTTGTCATAAGAGTCTCAACGCAACAGACGACGCGTCAATCGGACGCTCGGTCTGGGAGTTATTAGCCTTTTCGTCCCAAGGGCCCGGTTGGTTTTGAGTGCGAACCAACCCGGCCGTATCTCAACTATACCCTGAACTCTCATAGGGTATACTCAAAGGGATCGTTTCTCCACGTGATTACCAACGTTGCTGATGGTTCGTCAAACGGACGTCCAGTCTGAAGATAACAGCTTTTCCGTTCCAAGGGCCCGGTTGGATTTCGGGTACAATCCAACCTGGCCACTATCCAAAAGCAACCAAAACTTGGGCGACATATTCCAAAAGTTCCGCCTCATCAAGAGGAATTCAACGAGACAGAGGGCACATCAATCAGACGCCCGGTCTATGAGTTATTGGATTTTTCGTTCTAGGGGCCCGATTGGTTTCATGAGCGAACCAACCCGACCGCACTCCAACGGCATCCAAACCTCGAGCGGAGTAAGCCAAAAGATTCGTCTCACATAGTGGAATCCATGAAAGTCGACGGTAAGTCAATCGGACGTCCGGATCTTACGATATAAGCATTTCTGCTCCGAGGGCCCGGTTGGTTTCGTATCCGAACCAACCCGGCCGAAACCAAAGTATTACAAAACCTTGAGTGCGATATACCGAAACGACCACCTCGATCCAAGGATCGAATCACAACTGACGGTGCATCGATCGGAGGCCCGTTGCACAAGTTATGGGCATCCGACCGGAAAAGGTTCGGTATTAAGGTGTTCGGGCCCGGTCCGACCCGGGTCCGGGTCCGGCCCGCTTGGGCGTGGCCCGGCCCGGCCCGGCCCGGGCACCGCGCGCCCAGCGCGCTGGCTCAGCGCTCGGCCAAACGGCTGAGCCGTTTGGCATGGGGGGCGCCAGCCCCCTGGTTGTAACCGCGACCCCCCTTTAATTGGGGCCGTTTTGCGGGCCGGCTGGGGGTTTGAACCACCGGCTGTCCTGCTGTCCGGCCAGCCCACCCCGGCCGGCCGGTTTCTGCCACCACGGGACCGCCGACGTCCGGTACCCCTGCTCCAACGCTGGCGGCTCGGAACCGGCCGCCGGTCTCCTTGCTCCGCCGCGGCCCGGAGCCGGCCGCGACCTCGATTCTTCCGGCGCGGCGCGACGGCGCTGCGACATGGTTCAATTTCATGGCGTGGCGCGACGGCGCTGCGCAATCCTTGCCGCACGATTCTGTGTGGTGCGACGACACCACACCATTTCATTCCAAACATATTAGAAACAACATCAAGGATAATGGAGGTGGATCGGCCGTGTTTGTGCGGTCCAACCCCCTCTCGTTAATCGATATCATTTGGTCGTATTTTCACGAAGAATGACAAAGTGGTAAACATGAACAAAATAATTAAATAACCCCTACCTTGAGCGTAGCTAGAATGGGGGTTTGCAGCGGAAAACGACGTCACGAGGTGAAGCTCCGTATGTTGACGGAGAACGTCCGAGGAGGAAGTGGTGTCTCCTTTTCTTTGACACGGGAAGAAGATCGAAAGAGGGTGCGTCATCGATCTTCTGAAAAAGGGGTCACACCCCGGCTGTGGAGAGGAGAAGAGACGACACATCGATCTCTTCTTACGGTGACGATGTTCTTCGTCAAAGTCTTGGTGTTCTTCGTGATGAAGATGAAAACACCCAAGAGCTCTCTCCTCAATTGTCCACACACAACAACCAACAAAAATAAAATATGGATCATCCTTATTTTATTAACTCATGCCACAATTCAAAAATTCAAAACTTAATTTAATTAATTGAATTGGTGTGTTGGCATACTTAAAGAGAGGAGAGGAAAAGTCACCCAAATTAAAGGAAAGTTTAAAAGTTAAAAGTGTTACACAACATAAGTGGGGGGGGGGGTTAAGAGGAGTTAGGGAGTTATGGAAATTGAAAACGTGGGGCTCGTGTGGGCCCCACCTTACCTTTAATCCACTCAAGAGAAACTAAAAATCACTGGGTCCCACCATAACTCCTACACCTAGGTTCTAACACATGGAAAAGAGAAATAAAATTCTTAACGAAATTTTATTTCACTCACACTTAATCCACAAATTTAAACAACTCATAACAAGCAAACACAACTCTATAAAAGGCGTTCCTAAGAAATTACCGGCGTTTTGGTTTCATTGGTGCCCTCGGAATTCAATTCTGAGAACCGGTTCAAAAGTTATAATTTCCCGCTCATTCGTTCACTGAACATACCCGAGCTAAACTTCAGATAGAAATTCCGGACACACCGGGCCTCAGAATCCAGTTCCGTCAGAAACTGCGTTCTTGTAAAATCCCAATGAAAATTAAGAAAAAATTTCCCTTGAATTTTATGGGTCTTTACATTACTCCCACCTAAGGGATTTACGTCCCCGTAAATCTTTAACACTAAATATGAATACAAAAGTGGTACTGAGCTCGCATCTAAGCCTTCCGCTCCCATGTGCTTACCTAGAGATTCCCGTACTGCCAAAGAAAGCGCACCCGAGGAATCAACCGTCCTCGTAGGATACGCTCGTGTCGATCCTTGATCCCCACTGGAACCTCTGTGAATGTAACCCCATCGCCATCGTCCAGCTCCACATGGTCGATGATATGCGAAGGGTTGAGCACTCATCTCCTTAGTTGAGATACTTGGAAAATGTCGTGCACCTGGTGCAACTGAGGTGGATGGGTGAAGCGGTAAACCACCTCACCTACCCAGCTGAGGACCCAGAAAGGTCCATTGAACCTCGGAGATAACATGTCTCCTTGGCCACATCTCTATAAACCTCGTCGAGGTGAGACCCGTATAAGGACGTGATCATCATCCTTGAACTCTAGAGGTCTCCAATTCCTGTTAGAACTGAAACTCAAAACGACTGTTGCGACGAGGGTACGGTTGACCGACTCAATAGTGATTAGTCGCACCCTCCTGTGGATGAGTTTATCCTGTGCTACTTGGGGTTTCCTTTTCACCATCCAAGGAAAACCCATTCCGACGTCGTTGTTAAACCACAACATTATTGCCTAATACCATCAATTTGAGTATGAACAGTTATTTCTCATTCCATACTCAAACTAATGTCGTAAGGCTTCGACGCTTCCACCAAGAGATTCCAACCGAAACTCTCGACTCGAGGGTCTGACCACATCGTCGGCGTAAGTGTGATTATCGAGTCTCCTCCCAAGGTATCTCCTGACGTGAGGATCAAGTCCACGACGTACCAGAAACTCTAGGTCTGGAACAAGATTTGTGAAAGCAAGGAATGATTCATATCGACTTCCGTTACTACAGCAGCTAGTAGTGGACACAGAATATCCCTTGAATCATTTTTAAAGCCATTGGGTCACACTCCTTGACCGCATGCATCCCCACTCTTCATCCGCCCTCCAGCTCCCTGAGCCTGGCGGGGATAACTAAGGCGGGTGGTTGTTGCATGTTAAGATGTGCACCACCTCATGATGCTCTCCTAGATCTTCCTCCACGTCTGCTGCTCCGCAGACTCATCTCTCCTTAAAGCTTCCTCTTCTTGAAACTCTTAACACGCTCGAGTCTCTATGATTGGCGACAGTTTCCAGTTTCTTACAACACTGTGCAGTCTTCATCTACTCCTGGATGATCTGCAACTTCTTTTCCTATGATCTGAAAGAGATGCAAAAATTTCTCCTTTTTCGAAAAGAGAAACTCAGTCTAATCCCCTGGATGAACCACGCTGATTGCCTAATACAGTCAATCCTGACATGAATGATGTATTCATGCCATGGATGACGTCGTAAGGCCTCGACGTAACTACCAAGAGATCCAAGTGTCACTCTCACCTCTAAGGGTCGAGTCACACTGTCGGCATCAGTGTGAGGTCACTGGGTCTCCTCCAGTAGAAATCTCTAAAGTGAGGGTCAAGTCAACAGTTTTAACCGGGACCTCTCAGTATCAACCAAACAAAAGGACAGGAAATAAAGTATCACAAAGATAAGTGTCTTTTTATTATTGCAGCTCATAGTACAAAGACACGAATAAAACATCAACATGTAACTAGAAGTATAAGGGACGTATCCACTAGTTCCTCTCATGTCCACCTGCTCCCGGAGCTCTACTGCCTTGTCCATTGCTCGGCTGTTGCTCAAGCACCAGCCACTGCTTCTATCTCAGTGGGTCCTCCAACACCCGTGGATCAACTGTACGAGGAGTCGGACAGTCACGTGACAGGTGACCCTTCCTACCGCATTCATAACACTTCCTTCTTCTCGTATGGCTGGCTTTGGTCCTCTTGGACCTCTGTATCATCTGTCTACTGCCCACAGAAGACTCGGCTACTAATCGAAAAACATGCGGCCAAGGCAGCAGCTCCTGAACACGCTCGGGGTGTAGAGCTACTGGCAAAAACTCCACCCTGAAGAAGGCCTCAAAGTCTTCCCATGCGAAGTTCATCCCATCGCAAAACTGGAACAAGTGGCTCCACCACCTACCTGCTGCTTCCTGAAGAAGGCTGGTAGCAATGATCACCATGAAGTCTGCCGGCGTCCCCACTAGCCTGAAAACTCTCACCACAGCCTCCAGCCAATCCTCAGCCGCCTGCGGGTCCGTCTCTCCCCAGAACCTGGGTGGCCTCTGGCACTGGAACTCGTGCAGCGCGCTCAAGTGGCGTACATTGCCTACTCCTAGGACTGGTGGCATCGGTGGCCCAACGTATGGTAGTACCACTGGTGCCTCAACTGCAAGAGGGCCCTGTACTGAAGCCTCATCGCTCGGCAGGCTGTTAGTACGCACATCCCTCTGGGCTCTAGATGGTCATTCATGAAAAGGCATCCTGAAAGAATCAACGTGACACGGTCAAACGATTATACCTGGTGAGATGACCTGGTTTGAGCTGACTTTTAAAAACATCTGGAAACACACACGCAATCAGTGTTTTCGTGCACAATGTCGGAAATCAGTTGTCAGGGTCCTGGTGTATGGATACGTTGGCCGACCGCACTAACACTGGACTCCCTGAACTGAAAACCACACTCGGTACTCTTAACACTATTTCTTCACAGAAAGAAAACATCAGAGTTATATGTTCCGCGGTAGAACCGACTCCTCTGATACCAATTTGTCTCGACCCGTCCTCGGGGCCCGTGCCGTGACTACCCCAAGCCCACCTTCCATAGTCCAGGGGCTGGCGACTAGAACCAAAGGTGTAAATCCCAATAACTGGGAATACATTGCCTTTATAAAAGTAAAAAAACACTATAGAGTACAAGCAGAAGTAAAACACTAAGTACAAAGAGAAGTGCTGAAAGGTAAATGGGCCAGAATAAAAACCCAAATGAAATTTCAACTACAACTGAACAAAGTACAACAACTGGAAGAACAGATGAAGCTCCTAGGTTGTCCTCCTAGGATCCTACCTGAAGGGTAGGTACAGATGGCGCAGCTCCTGGATCGTCCACCACGGATCCTACCTGAAGGGTAGGTACAGATAGCCTCCACAATGCTCTCGCCCGTCAACCTCCTCTGAGTGTCGTCTCACCGTGAAGTACACCTCCGGATACTGACTCGTCGTGTGGTCCACCTCCGGGTACCGTCCAGTCCTCGATCACTCGGCCTCCATCAGCACTACCCATATTCTGCAACAAATACAACGAGGTGCGGGCATATCCCGTGCAGGGGTGAGTATAATGATACTCAGTAGAGACCCCGAGACCCTCATGGTCTCACTAAAACCAACATCGATAACCATAAACAAGATCTCAACAGATAACCTCTACTTAGTTATATTCCCATACATATACCTATGTTATCATGTAACTCATCTCAATCATGAGGAAAAACAAAGGTTATAGACTCAGGTCAAACCAGGATATTCATTATCGAAAGTGTAACTGCTGAAGAGCCCCATCTCTGGAGTGTACAGTGGTCCTGTCACAACTCCGAGGTACTGCTCACTAATCCAAGTCTCTGAGGTACTCCTCCTGTTGAGTACCGCGGGTCTGCTGCCAAATACTGGGCGCTCCGTCCACTCTGGGTCTGCCGCCAAATACCGGGCGCTCCCCCTAATAGCCTATAGAGGTACTCCTCCGGTAGAGTACCGCGAGTCTGCTGTCAACTACCAGGTGCTCCGTCCGCCGTGGGTCTGCAGCCAAATACCGGGCGCTCCGTCCACTGGGCTAGTCGACTCACTCCAAGTCGAGTCGGTCAAGCAGTCGTCAGGTCTCAGTCGTCTACACGGTCTCCGTACTCCGTATGCTCGTCTCCGGGAGGGACTGCTCCACGAGCTACTGGTCAATACTCCAAGTATCACAAATTCCCACGAAGATGTATCTCAAAGGACCGCCTCTCCATAAGGGTCTCAACGCAATAGACGGCGCGTCAATCAGACGCCCGGTTTGGGAGTTATTAGCATTTCCGTCCCAGGGGGCCAGTTGGTTTCGAGTGCGAACCAACCCGGCTGTATCTCAACTGTACCCTGAACCCTCATAGGGTATACTCAGTGGGACCGTTTCTCCCCGTGATTACCAACGCCGCTGACGGTTCATCAAATGGACGTCCAGTATGAAGATAACAGCTTTTCTGTTCCAAGGGCCCGGTTGGATTTCGGGTACAATCCAACCCGGCCACAATCCAACAGTAACCAAAACTCGGGCGAAGTATGCCAAATGTTCCGTCTCATCAGTAGAAATTCAACGAGAGAGACGGTGCATCAATCGGACGCCAGTTATGTGAGTTATTGGCTTTTTCGTTCCAGGGGCCCGGTTGGTTTCGTGAGCGAACGAACCCGACCACACTCCGACGACATCCAAACATCGAGCGGATTAATCCAAAAGATCCATCTCACTCAGGGAAATCCATGAAAGTTGATGGTACATCAATCGGACATCCGGAGCTCAAGATATAAGTGTTTCCGCTCTGAGGGCCCGGTTGGTTTCGTATCCGAACCAACCCGGCCGAACCCAATGTATTCCGAAACCTTGAGTGTGATATACCTAAATGAACATCTCGATCCAATTATCGCATCACAACTGACGGTGTGTCGATCGGAGGCTCGTAGCACAAGTTATGGGCATCCGACCGGAAAAGGTTCAGTATTAAGGGGTTCGGGCCCGGTCCGACCCTACCCATTACCCCCGGGGTCAACCCGAATCGGGTCGACCAAAACAAGGTCCGGGTCCGGCCCACCTGGGCACGGCCCAGCTTGACCCGGCCTGGGTGTGGCCCGGCCAGGGCACAGCGCGCCCAACGCGCTGGCCAGGCGCTCGACCAAACGGCCGAGCTGTTTGGCGTGGGGGGCACCTGCCCCTGGTTGTAACCGCGTCCCCCCTTTAATGGGGGCCATTTTGCTGGCCGGCTGGGAGTTTGAACCCCCGACTGTCATCTTGTTTGGTTGGCCCGACTCAGACGGCCAGTTTCTGACACCATGGGACCGGCGATGGCCGGTCCCCCTGCTCCGACACTGGCGGCCCGGAACTGGCCGCCGGTCTCCTTGCTCCGTCGCGGCCTGGAACCGGCCGCGGCTTTGATTCGTCCGGTGCGGCGCGATAGCGCCGCACCTCTCTGCCGAGGCCCCGCTCCGGCCGCGGTGTTTTTACAATTCTCCGGTGCGGCACGACGGCGCCGCGACTTGGTTCAATTTCATAGCACGGCACAACGGCGCCGCGCATTCCTTGCCGTACGATTCCGTGTGGTGCGACGGCACCACACCATTTTGTTCCAAACATTTTAGAAACAAAATCAAGGATAAGAGAGGAGGGTCGGCCTTGTTTTTGCGGTCAGGCCCCCTCTCATTAATTGATAGCATTTGGTCTTATTTTCACGAATAACGACAAAGTGGTAAACACGAACAAAATAATTAAATAACCCCTACCTTGAGCGTAGCTAGAACGGGGGTTCACTGCGGAAATCGACGTCGCGAGGTGAAGCTCCGTATGTTGACGGAGAACATCTGAGGAGGAATTGGCATCTCCTTTTCTTTGACATGGGAAGATGATCGAAATAGGGTGCATCTTCGATCTTCGGAAAAAGCGGTCACACCCCGGCTGTGGAGAGGGGAAGAGACGGCACGTCGATCACTTCTTACGGTGACGGCGTTCTTCGTCGAAGTCTTGGTGTTCTTCGTGATGAAGATGAAAACACCTAAGAGCTCTCTCCTCAATTTTCCACTCAGAAAAACCAACCAAAATAAAATATGGCTCATCCTCATTTTATTAACTCATGCCACAATTCAAAAATTCAAAACTTAATTTAATTAATTGAATTGGTGAGTTGGCATACTTAAGGAGAGGAGAGGAAAAGTCACCCAAATTAAAGGGAAGTTTAAAAGTTAAAAGTGTTACACAACTTAAGTGGGGGGGGGGGGGTTAAGAGGAGTTAGGGAGTTAAGGAAATTGAAAAGGTGTGGCTCATGTGGGCCTCACCTTACCTTTAATCCACTTAAGAGAAACTAACAATCAGTGGGTCCCACCCTAACTCCTACACCTAAGTTCTAACACATGGAAAAGAGAAATAAAATTCTTAATGAAATTTTATTTCAGTCACACTTAATCCAAAAATTTAAACAACTCATAACGAGCAAACACAACTCTAGAAAAGGAGTTCCTAAGCAATTACCGGCGCTGCGGTTTCATCGGTGCCCTCTGAATTTGATTTCGAGCACCGGTTCAAAAGTTAGAATTTTCCGCTCGTTCGTTCACTGAACGTACCCGAGTTAAACTTCGGATAGAAATTCCGGACACACCAGGCCTCAGAATCCAGTGCCGTCAAAAAATGTGTTCTTGTAAAATCCCAAAGAAAATTAAGAAAAAAATTTCCCTTGAATTTTACGGGTCTTTACAATAATACATTTCCTGGATTCCTGGGAAAACAAAACATAAGAAATGGGTGGGTTCAGATTCTCAGTAAGGGTATAAAATGTAACAGAAGCTATAAAATTTTAAAGCAAGATGTGTAATAAATACAATATCCTTTTAAACATAAAAAGGAACACAATATGGAAAAAATAATAAAACATTACCATATAAACATGAACATAGATATTCTACTAGTCAAAAATTCACATGTAATAACTAATATCATAATGATGGAATGCATAATGTCAAACATCATAACCACATAGTCAAGTCCTTATGCCAAGATTACAGATAAAAATTTTGTCAAGTCCATGTTCCAAGACACTAGTTTGTCTCATGAGACCTACCAATGTATCAATGAGCTATAGTGGACTCCACCAATCACTAACTATTTCCAATTTATTCTTCATATAAAATGGGTGAAACATAACATAAACATTCATATTAAAACTAGCATACAAAATGTCAATAATTTAACCATAATCCATGGATGGTATAAAAATATCACATACACATTAAAAACATATCATAAATCATTAAATAAAATATGCAAGATTTTATTATAGTAAATCAACCTCAATCAAGAATAAGATTTAATAAACAATGTTGACATAGTTGAAAATAATCAATAAAGCTCATTGGGAGAAATATCCCTTTTTCGTGAAATAATTTAAAATGATTTTTTTTTGTAATGAATACATTTAAAAGACATTTTTTAATCAAACTATTCAATACTACATTTAAATAAAATCATAAAACCATTTTGAAAATATGGACATTAATGAGAATGATTTATAAGAATACATTTTTGAACCATTTAAAATTATTTTTTAGTTAAAGAGTCCCTTAAAAATAATCCTCTTGAAAACTATTTTATGAAACATGGAAATGGATAATATATATGTCCTAGTAAAAACTTACACATAAACAATATCAGATAATAATGAGATTGGGGAACTAACCCTTACCTAGTACTTTCCTTTGGTCAGGGTATATATAACCTCTTGTACAACGATTATAATATTTTTATTATATTATACTAGAACCTTATTCTTATTTATGATATCATAAATTATTAATTTATGGCTTTATACTAACCATTTAATAATAATTTCTATGTTAAAACTATATTTCGTGTAATAATCTCTTTCTTTATTGTATGTGTTTTAACTTGTTATTTTTGATTGTATCACTTATATCATGATTTAAATTCATCTGAAATATAACACATAATTTATGAATAATATATATATATTCATAATACAAATTTGTATAGTATATAGATATCTGAAATGAAAAACATCTTTTATAGAGACCATAGGTCGTACGTATGCATAAACATCATTTCAATTTTCATATCTTATTGAACCGAAGTAAGTGAATGAGATATATGTAAATAAATATATACATACATATATATATAAATTTCTAGTATCATTATTATGTAATATTTACATAATTATTAGTAATATATATTTTTATAATCATTGTTGAATAGTGTACGAGGAAATAAATCTCTTCGCGTCGTGGAGACAGTAAGTTGTATGTACGCACGAGCGACATTATCATTCTACTGATGGTGAAATAGTATTTAATTGGATGGTATATTATATATAAATAATCATTACAATGTATTATTTATTATTAAATAAATTATAATCATTATTATACACATCCAAATAATGAATAATTGAATAACAATCTACACAATGGCGTGGACACGGTAAGGCGTACATACACAGGTATGAAAAATTTTTCATTCATAGGATAGATAGAAAAATGAATATTGTTGTAACATATTTATAATAATATCTATGTATGTAGAAGGTACTTGAGTTATTATTTTTGTATGGAAACAATAATGAACGAGGAATTGGAAGATGAAAAGAACATTGAATGAGGTGATGAAATAATTACCTCTTCTTGGGGTTATTCCTTTTGATTTTCACAAAAGGGATCCATATGTAGGATTTCCGATCAATGCAATCCATCTAGAATTAAGTAAGGGTAGTTGGGAAGATATTTTAGAAGAGTTTATCCAATCCAAATGGCGTTAGAGATGGGAAATTAAGAGAAGGAGAAGTACCATTTTATAAGAGAGGTGAGGGGCACTTTAGTAAAAGTATGAAATATTATTTTATTATAAAATCATTTTCATTTTATAATAGCACCCAATGGATTTATTTATAGGATAATGTGGGTGTGGGTCTAAATCCTCTTAAAAAATAGGTTTTATATAATTTTAGGTTACCATATTAACCTTATCTTTTAGATTTAACCCTTTGTTAAATAGTTTATCATTTACCTTGTCTTCGCATATTTTTATATTATATGGTTAATAAACATACTATTAAATTCCATGGGAGCTTGAAGTGGTTCATTAATGATATATGTAACAATATATATGTTTTTTGTCTGAATAATACAATTTATGCAATATTATATAATTTAATAATATAATATTTGTTTTAAAAACTCATTTATGTCAATCTTAACACTATTAAGTGTTTCGTTTTTGTGAAAGCCATAAGACCTTACTTTCATCAAAAACCAAAATACATTGAACCAACCCCAACATGTCATATTCTCCTATAAAATTCGTGTATAGCATCAAAAATTTAGTTTAAATTTATTTTTATATTTATAAGATCAATTATTTTCATCCTTAATTAATATGGTAATTACTGCATCATCATTGTGCCATCAATAAATTTAATTATTTAATTTCTAAAAATTATAAATAATTTTACATGTTGTAGAAAATATGTTTATCTTTTTAATGAATATTTATAGTCAAATTTATCTTATATATAACGCAATATTAAAAATGCTTTAGTTATTAAACACTATATTTAACACTTTTAAGACATTTTTAAATATAATATAATTAATGTCCAAATCTTACAAAAATAGATCAAAAGGAACTTATTTTTTTCCGACGGTTGATTTTGTTCAACATACTGTTATCCAATAGAATTAAGACACGTGTTAGGATTTTTATAGTATCATTTTTCTATTTAATTACAATCTTTACTTTTAACTTGATAAATAAAATTCAAAAGTTACTATTCACCAAAAAATAATTTCATCTTATTGAACCACATTTTACTTACTGAATTGTACCATGTCTCTCATATGTTCGAAATTTAATTCACAAAAGGTGTAAAATTATGTTTTATGCAAATTTTCAATATGTCTAGAAGGTTGGTAAAAGATGTTAAAAAAGTTCAATAAAATTGTATTTGTAAAATATTGTTATAAAATGACACCAGTGAATTATATTGGCCTAATATTGGTTTTAAGTATCTATTTTTACATTATTATAAATTTTAAAATAATTATTTAAATTAAAAAAGTCTATTTTTCTCAATAGAGCAGTGTTTTTCACTATTGATAAAAAATTGACTGTTTTCAGAAAAAACCAAAAATTTACCCAAAGACAATTTTGATATTCCTAATTCAAAAATTATGTCTATTTTAATAAATTCAAAACATAAAACTGGAATTAATTAATTTAAAATTAATTCTCATTGTCAAAACCATAAAATCGATTTTTTAGATGTAAAAACTATCTAAAGGTTGACATGTGTATATGTCAAATTTAAAAGTAAAATTACATAAAATGACCAAAATTATATTAATTGATAAAAATATAATTTTATTATACTTTGAAACCACTCAAATTCATAATTTAACACAATATTTTGTTTTCAATTAAAATTAATATTTTTCATTATTCATCAAAATATGAAAATTATTAGAAAAGTACAAAAAATTTATCTGAACAATATTTTTATGTCCTGATTCTAAATAAGATGTTTATTTTGTCAAATTGAATACATAAAGTTTCATATATTTTATTTAAAAAGTGTTCTACATTAAAAGGAGTTAAATTTTCATTTTTGGAAAAGTACATCTTTTATCTAAAAAATTGGATTTCTTCTTATATTACATCAAAAAAGCACATATTATGGATGTTAAAATTTTATGGAGTATATAAAATTCCAAATTTAGTTAATATTATTCATAAAAACTTTTTAAATGGCTAGTTTTAAAGGTCATGGTGCTCTTGAACTCGTTGTTACTTGTGGCACAATCTATTACATTACATTCTGGATATAACATACTGTGAATTCCTGTGGTGTTACATTCTCCATTACATCAATTATTTGCATCCTAGAAATCTGAAATTGTTCTCCAAAAATAAAAGGTTGAGAATAGAAAATATCTTTGTGTAAAACTCTCATAGGAAATATGGTAACTTAAATTTAGTATTGATTAGAGGGAAATGGAAATGAAAATGTCACCAACAAATTATTATCTCAAATATAAGAAAAATTGGTGGAAATTATAATTAGAGGAAAATTTTAAATATTTTTAGGGAATGATTTAAATAATCAATAACAAACAAGGAAACAATAAATATTAAATTAAATGCCTCAAAACCATCAATACGTGATGATTTAGAATAGCATCAGTTCAACAAAACATAAGGTATTAGGAGAACCCATATTTTTTATGATTCTATCACTAAATGTAAGAAATAATTTCTTCAAATAATAATAATGAAATAATATGTGATATGTAGAGTTCAATCAATCAAATAACTTTTACCACAACCCATCTTTCACTCCAAATGATAATTGAACTCAAAAATATTCTATTTATCCTAATCTTATTGGGTTAAAAATAAAATTTGATTTATAATTAATCTTTCAGACCATTAAAATAAAATACATTATACAGTAAAGGAAATCATGTAGGCTAGTGTTAGGTGATGCACGCTTGTCATCCTTCAGTTGTGTGTAAAGTCTTGTGGTCATACCAGATGTGATGGGTTATCACCCAACCTCCAGGTTTTCCTTTTTATAAAAATACAAAAATTAATCATGAAATATTTTTTAACCATACAAAATAGTATCGTATATCCATCATAATCCATTACATCCATTACTCTAATCCAAAATACTTCTATCCAATCACACAGTCCAAAATTTATAAGAAAGATAAAAATAATGAAAATCTATTTTGTCACATAACAACATGGGAATAACATCATCATGTATTCTATCAAAACATGGTACCCCACTGAATTACCATACAACCTTATTGATTACATTCATTCTCCCTTATTCTATATAGAATACCGGATATAGTCCTTATATCCATAAATTTTTTAAACTCCAACAATTAAAGAATAAACAAACAATTAATTAGTTTCAAGGTAGTCAAGAATGTAGAATATAATTTATCCAAATCAATCATATCTTATTCTGTAATCATTATCTCAGTTTCAAAAACATATTAAGGTTTTTATTTCTCCCAACTATATATTTTCCAAAATGCTTAACATGAAACTGTGTCACTTTACATGGTACTATACAATCTCAATTCCCTAAAGTAATAGTACAACTGTAAAATCCTTAAATAATCTAAAATTATTATAACTTGTACATCATTAATAAAATAATCAAATGACCCAATTATTTAATTACTATATAAGAAAACTTATCATTATCCTTTATTTATGGCAGTATCAAAACATGATTATAATCTAATACCATCATATGGGGTAGTCTATGATGATTAAGACATTGATTCTCATAGTTACCCTAATCCTTTCCGAGGAAGCATTATACATTTGAAACCATTTTCATACCCTTACAATGAAAACCTTGGTGTAATTTTTCTCTAAACTTCTAGAACACTCCCGTTACTTTAAAGAATTTACCAGGGTGACTCTTTCCATAGTTATCACATGTGGGAAAATCCTTCATTCCCTTTTCCCAATTATTTATGTTTTTCTCTACCATCCTCTTCTTCTCATGTTTCACATCAAATCCATAGGACTCAAAGAATTCATTACATATCTAATTAACACATGTTACTATTTCTTCATATGATGAGAATATGTGGGAGATTATTTCACTTCTAAATGATGGATTAATACCATGAAATATATGATCTTTAGGACTCTTTTGATCATGTGTATTGCTATATTTCTCATTCATTCTACTGGTTTCCATTTCTAAATGTTGACATACAAATGGTTAGATCGTATAATACTGTATAATCCAAAAATTAGAAAAATTATCAAATTTAATAGTATATTTTCAAACATCTAGTCTCATAATCATGAAAATGGTTTCTTTTCTAGAATATTTTCTCATAAATCCTACATAATGGTTATTAAATGAAATGTGAATTATCATAAGCATATCTCCTAGGAGTGTCACAACTAAGAGTGTATCATGGCCTGTGGCCGTGCACCAGTTCCCATTTGATTCTAGAACAAAGCGCTATTTTCACGTTTTACCCCTAGACAATTATATTCCAGAGATCCCTCTACCTACTCATATCATGATAAGGATGTATTTCTGGGAAATTTAACAAAATCTCCACATTACCTAAATTCATGGATGTAATTTTATACTAATCTTCAACGTCTATCAAAGGGTACTATTTTAAAATCATATTTTATCGAAAAATATTTCCATGGTTGATTCTAAACATCCATTGATACCAACTGTAATTCCTCGACCCCGAAAGGCTAGAGCCGGTGAATTATTTTAATAAATTGGCCTGATTACGAGGAATAATGTACCGATGGACCGATCAGTTTAGTTTTATTGGAAAGTAGATTACATGCATGAATGTTACATTACACATTCAAATATAAAGCACACAAAAATAATCAGTTGATAATGCAATTATTCCCCAAAATTACCAATCATAATACACTTCTTGGGATCCTAGGAAAGCAAACATAAGAAACGGGAGAGCAGAGATACCCAGTAGCGGTAAATAATTTAGTAGAAGTTATAAACTTTTAAGTTAAGATGTGTAACAAAAACAATAACCTTTTAAACATAAAAAAGATCAGAATATGGTAAAACTAAATCAAACATTACCATACAAACATGGACATTGATATTCTACTAGTTGAATAATCACATTTAATAACTAATTTCATAATGATGGAATTCATTATATTGTACATCATAACGACATTGTTATGGACTCATCCCCAAACTACAAATAATGATTTTTTCAAGCCCTTATGCCAAGTAAATAGTCTTTCTCATGAGACATACTCATACATTGAGGAGCTAGAAGGATCCACCCATCACTTACTATGTCCAATGCATTCCTCATATGATAATAGTGAAACATAACATAAACATTCGTATTAAAACTAGAAAACGAAATGTCAATACTTTAACTATAAACCATGAATGGTATATAAATATAAAATCCATATTCAAAACAAATAATAAGTCATTCAATACAATAAGGAAGATTTTATTATAGTAAATCAACCTCAATCATGAATAATATATAAAAAAGGATGTTGTCATATTTGAAAATAATCAACAAAATTCTTTGAGAGAAATGTCCCTTTTTCATTAAATTATTTAAAAGTCACATAATTTATAAAGATATACATTTTAAATAAATTTTTTCATCAAAGTTTACCATACTAATATGATGCTTTTGAAATGAATTATCATTTTAAAACATTAATGTCCATATAAATAAATCATTAAAACCATTTTGAAAATATGGACATTAATTAGAATGATATAGAAGAATAAATATTTAAACCATTTCAAATAATGTTTTAGTTAAAGATCATGTTAAAACATCCTTTTAAAAACACTTTTATGGAACCTGGACATGGATAATAAATATATCCCAGTAAAATCAATCACATAAACTATCATGGAAAAAAATGATATTGAGAAATTACCCCTTACATTGTAATTTATTTTGGTCAAGGGTACATTTAACCTCATGTATAATGACCATAATTTGTTATTAAATAATACCAGAACCATATTAATATTTATTACATCATACATGATTCGTTTATGGCATTATACTACCCATTTAATAATAATTTCTATGTCAAAATATCATCTTGGGTAATAATCTCTTTATTTATCCTATGTGTTTTTTGTTTTTATTCTTGATGGTATAACTTATACCATGATTTAATTTCTTCCAATATAAAAAAAATTATTTATGTATCATATATATTCAGAATATAAATATGTATAATATATATATATATAAGAAATGGAAAACACCATTTATATAAATTGTAGGCTATATGCACGCATAAACATTGTTTCCATTATCGCATTGTATTGAATAGAAGTAAGTTATTGAGATATGTAAATACATACATAAATAAATATATAGATATATAAATCCAGGAGCATTATATTTTAATATATTACAAACTTATTCATAATATATGTTTTTATAATCATCGTTGAATGGTGAATGAGGAAATGAATCTCATCGCATCGTAGAAACGGCAAGCCGTACGTATGCATGAGCGACAAAATCATTCGATTGATGATGAAATTTTATGTAATTGGATGATATATTATATATATAGAATAATTAACATGTTATATTTATTATTTGCTTCAATTATACTCATTATTATAACCATCCAAATAATGAAGTGTGAATAACAAACAACACCATGACGTGGAGATGGTAAGTCGTACGTATGCACGTATGGTGACTTTTTCATTCAAAAGATGTGTAGAATAATGAATATACTTGTACAATATTTATAATAACTTCCCAGTATGTATTATTTACTAGATTTAATATTTTTTTATGGAAACAACAAAGAAAGAGGAAGTGGATGAAGTAAATAATTTTGAATGAGGTGATGAAAAAATTATATCTTCTTCGGGTTCTTTCTTTTGATTTGAAGAAAAGGGCTCCTTATTTTAGCTTTATGGTCAATGTAAGGCCTCTAAGATGAATTTAGGGTAATAGGGAGGATATTTTAACAGGGTGTGGCTGAGAAAAATGGCTTTGGAGGTGTGAAATTAAGAGAAGGGCCACATCCCTTTTATAAGAGAGGTGAGGGGTACTTTAGAAAAATCTTGAAATATTATTTTATTATTAAATAATTTTTTGTTTATAAAAGCTCAAAATGAATTTCTTTATAGGATAATGTGGGTATGGGTCTAAATCATAAAAAATAGGTTTTATACAAGTTTAGGCTACCACATTAACCTTATCTTTTAGATTTAACCTCGGTTAAATAGTTTAACATTTATCACATCTCCTTGTATTTTCATATTATATGGTTAATAAACTTACTATAAAATGAGAAGAGAGATAAAAGTAGTTAATTAATGACATATATAACATTATATATTTCCTTTTTTCAAATAATATATTTTTCATAATATTATATCATTTAATAATATAGTGTTTTTATTAAAACTCATTTATGTCAATTTTAACACTAATCAGTATTTTGTTTTTGTAAAATCCAAAAAAACATTATTTCATAGAAATAAATATATTGAGTCAACACTAACAAGTAATATGAACCTAGAAAATTCATGTATGGTATCGAAAGTTTCAATTTACATTTATTATAATATTTAGAACATCAAGTATTTTTAATCATTAACTAATATTGTAATTATTACATCATCATTGTGTCACAAATAAATATAATTATTTAATTTATAAAAATTATAAATAAAATTCCTCGATGTAGGATATATTTTTATCGTTCTGGGTAATATTTATAGTCAAATTTATTTTATGTGTAACCCTATATTAAAAATGGTTTAGCTATTAAACATTTAATTTCACACTTTTAACTAATATTTAAATAAAATATAATTAATGTTTTAATCATACCCAAATGGATCCATAAGATCATAGATTTGTCTTAATGTTGATTTTAGTCAAATTATACTTATCCAATAAAATTAGGACATGTGTTTGGGTAATTATAATATCATTTTTACCACTAATTACCCTATTTACTTTTAACTATGGTAAATAAAATTAAAAAGTAATTATTCACCAAAAAAATATTTTCATCCAATTGAACCACATTTTACTTACTGATGTTAACCATGTCTCTCATATTTTTGAAATTCAATTCACAGAATTTGTAAAATTACATTTTATGTAAATCATTAAATGTTCCTAGAAGGTTGATAAAATATATTAAAAAGGTTCAATAAAGTTATATATATAATATTATTATAAAATTACTCCAATTTATTAAATTGGAATAATATATGTATAACATATCTTTTTGGAAATTAAGATACATTTTTAAAAAATTATTTAAATGAAAAAGTCATTTTTTATCTACAACGTAGTGTTTTTGACTATTCATTAAAAATTGAATGTTTTCAGAAAACTACAAAACATTTACCAGAGATGATTTTAATATTCTAAATTCAAAAATAATGTATATAATAACGAATTCAAACCATAGATGTTTCATTAATTAATTTTAAATAAATTCTTTCTTATAAAACTTGAAATCAGATTTTAAAGTTGTAAAAACTATCAATAGATTGACAAGTGTTTATGTCCAATTTAAATTTGAAATTATATAAAAGTACCTATATTATATTTAATGATAAAAAAATATATTCTAATTATACATTATAACCACTCAAATGCATAATTTAACACTAAATGTTGTTTTCAAAAAAAAATTATTATTTTTCACAATTAATCCAAATATGAAAGTTATCAATACAGTACCCCAAATTTTTCCAAATTAAATTTCTATGCCCTGATTCTAAATAAGCTATTTATTTTGTAAAATTGAATATGTTAAAGTATCTAATATTCAATTTAAAAAGGGTTTTCCATTAAAAATCTGTAAAATTGCATTTTTTTAAAAATAATTCTTTTATCTAAAAATTGGATTTGTTCTTATATTATGTCTAAAACACACATAATATGGATGGTAATATTATATGGAGTATATAAAATTCCAAATGACTTTAATACTATTCATAACCTCTTTTTCAGCGACTAGATTTGAATGTCATGGAGCTCTCAAACTCATTGTTGTCTGTGGGACAATATATTAAATTACTTTTCAAATACAATGTACTATGAAATCCTACAGTGTTGCAGTATTGAACCCCCATACCTTGATTGTCAAGATAAAAAGTTCTCAAGATGTCATATACTATTTTCATAGTCATTTTAGACTGCCTGCCGATTGGGGTGTGATAAGTACTCAAATAAAGCTTAGTATCCCAATCCTTCTGGAAACATTCACATAATTTTGATTAAAGTCAGGGATCTCGATTAGATACAATCGATAATATTTCACCATGAAGTCATAAAAACATCATTAATATAAAATCTTTCTAGAAGATCAAGTGGTAAATCATCTCTTATAGCATGGAAATGTTACACTATTGTATGATGATCAACAATTACACCTATTTCATCATTCCTTCTAGGTATACTTGGTATTCTTGTGCCAAAGACAATTTTAGATTCATCCCATATCCACATAGTAATGGGTAGAGGTTGCTTCACCCCTCTGGGATGTTGCCTCTCGGCCTCCACTAGTTTGATACAAGACACCTTGACACATAATCATCAATTTCTCACTTCATGTTATCTCACCAAAAATGTTCTTCCACATCTCTATACATCATTATAATACTAGATTATATTGAAAATTTAGATCTATTAGCATCATCTAATAGTTTTTTTCACTCATGTAATGATGTAAGGCATAACCTCCTTCCAAATTTTAGAACCCCAACCTTATACATGAATTCTACAAATCATGCATCCTTAACATCATTAATTTTCCTCTATAGATTCCCATCATCAGATTGGGATCTTTTTATCTTCTCTAGAATATTTGGTTTAACAATAATTAGAAAAATAAATGATGTTTCCACATCCTTAACAGTTAATATATTCAATATTATCATATCCATTAATATAGGATCTCTCTCCATCATCATTTGGGTCAAAAGTCTGTGATCATTTCTGTATAATGAATCTGCCACCTTATTTTCCTTTATTGGGTGGTAGTGTATTGAACAATCATAATCATTGAGTAATTCAATCCATATTTTTGGTCACATGTTGAGTTATTTCTTTGTAAAAAGTTATTTAAAACTCTCATGATACTTATATATCTTCCATCATTCATTGAACAGATATTGTCTCTTTTTTTTCAGAGTAAATATTACGGATGCTATCTCAAGAAAATGAGTTGGATAATTTTCTACATATTTCTTCACCTATATTGAAGCATAAACAATAACATTATAATTTTTCATAACGAAGAAACCCAGTCCATTCTTTTATTATTCACTGTATCCCACAAATACATCATTTCCAAAGGGAAGAGTCAAAATTGGAGCATTGAACAATACTATTTTCATTTTTTTAAAGAATTATATACATTCATTCATCCATACAAATGTAATACATTTATGTGTGATCTTGAATATATTTTTATCCAATTGAGTAAAATAATGAATGAAATGTTGATAGTTACATGCTAAGATAATAAAACTATATACCTCAATTATGTTCATTTTCATAGGCCATTATTGGATTTCTTTTTATTCGTAGGATAAAGTATTTTCATCTATAGACACAATATGTCTAAGAAAAGAACCTAATTGATGTCAAAATTCACACTCTCTAAACCTCCTATATAATTCATTTCTTCTAAGTGTTTTCTAGGATAATATTCAAGTGATTCTAAGGGTCTTCATTGATTTTGGTGTATACTAGTATATATTCGATAAATACCATAAAAGGGTCCTTAAGATATTCCTTGAAAACACTATTAATTAGATCTATGAAAATATTGGGTGAATTAGTCAATGCAAAAGAAATTACTGTAAACATGTAATTCCCAAACCAGGTTCAAAAAGATATCTTTAGAATATCTTCCTTCATCATAAATAGTGGATGATATCCAGATTCAAGGTCAATCCTCATAAAATATTGGGCTCCATGAAGATGATAAAATATATATTCAATGTGTGGAAGAGGATTATAGTTATTTACTATAATAACATTGTATTCCCTATAATCAATGCATTTCCTCATGTATCTATATTTCTTATTGAAAAATATGATATTAGATCCCCATGGAGAGATAGTAGGTTGAATGAATCCTTTATAACCTAAATACTAATGCATATTATTTTTATCCACTAATTCCATAGAGACCATTCAGTAGGGAGTATCTGACATAGGTCTTGCACCATGAACTAAATTGATAGTGAACATAACTTACTTCTTTTAGGGATGCCTAACTAAATCCCATAGATATAAATCAATGTATTCTTTCAAAATATGTACATCTTCAATTTGAGGATTTCATTCTGGAACCATAGATATTTTTTTCTCTTCCTCTCTAATAATTGAATTTAGTATTGCTACTGGGAGTGGATCTAGATAAAAATTAGATGGTGTAGATTTTACAATAATGATAAGGGATTCTACACTAATCAAAAAAATGTAACATCCCCTTTCTTACAATAGATATTCACATCATAACGTGAATAGAAACTCAAACCAAGTATTAAATAAAAGTAAATCATGGGTACGATGATAAGGATAGAAACTAAATCATGTTTATGTGTCATGAGGGGGACTGATCGATACATATTTCTTGAAATAATAAATCCCCTAGTAGTTTTTACTGATAAATCATTTATTAAATAAATGTTGGAATGTCTAATTTTTTTTGAATATTATGAAGATATAAATGAATGTGATGATCTAGAACTGAATAATACATTGGATATGTTTGAGGAAATAATTAATGTACCTTCCACCACAACATTAGGAACTTCAGCCTCCAAGGCTGTGATGCCATGAGATTTACCTTTCCCTTGTGGCCTTATCTGAGGAATGTTTCCTTGGGACATAAGAAAATCATTTTGATAGTGTCTTGTATCTCTATAATTGTAGCATTTAACTTCATTGACCTATTTTCCCCTTCCATTCATTTGAATTATTCCCCTGTTATCCACACATAATGATAACCCTCGTGCCTTTCAAGAACTTCATAGGATGCTTCTTTCTATTGTTCTCACAAAATGGAATTTTCATTGTTCCCATATTCATCTTTGGAACTTCCCCTTTTACCTGGTAATCAGTGTATGACTTATGATCTTGGTTACCCTTGAACAAACAGTATCTTCACAATTCCTTCAATATTTTGATGGAATGTAATACCATTTATTTATATGATGGAAAAGATTAATAATTTAGTTCACATAGAATAATTTTATTATCTCTTTCAAAGAAATGATCAATCTTGTCTTCTAAATAACGTACATAATCTATAGAATTCTAGGATAATCATGTAAATGTAGTCTCATACTCCGCCACAATCCCATCTTCCATTTTCCTTAGGCTATGGAATTTACTATTCATTTCATTTTGCTGTTCATGAGGGAAATATTGTTGGATGAAAAATTCATTAAAATTCCGTTGTTCCATATATTATATTTCATATTTCTCTGTGGTATTATGGATCTTAGATCACCAATGATCAACAAACCCATTTAGACAATATTCTGCCAATACTACATTTTTATTTTCATTGCATCTTAATTCATGGAATATCTTTTTAAAAAACATGATATATTTCTCATCCACCACTGTGTTATTAGTCTCAGAAAAATACATGGGATTCTTTCACATGAAAAAATATAACATAGGTGTAGAATGGTTATTGGTCACAACCTGAGTATGTTGTCCCAATGTGGTCATGATCTGATCCGCTCCAACACTAACTGCATTGACTTTCTCTATAGTCCAATCCATATATTGTCATTGAGTATTTATTCCCCTTATTCCATTAGGATCCATCACTAAATAATTTTAAACACTAATTTAGGTCATAATAAATAATTTCTAACTAGAAAAACATAAAATGATTTGATATTTTTTCACAACTAATCTCATTATCATATATAATGTTTCAATTTACATTTAAATACTTAATAATGGGTTGTAAAGAAACTTTTTATATTCCAAAGAATACAACATAGGAGTTTCAAACCAAATTCACAGTAAGTCTTGTTGTCATGCACCAGGAAACCACATGTTCATCCCAAAACAACTTGTCGGAGTTATTACTCATAGGTACATCTATGCTAGAACCTCATCCACTAGTAGTATCCAAATAGGGATATATTTTCTTGTAAAACCCATATGTTCTATGAAATAATAATATTCTAGGATGTTAAACTATTCATATCTTCATATTATATATTAGGTTTGTGTCCCCTAATCTATGTTTCCGATATATAGTTTTTATGGATGTTGTTAAACTTCCTCAGATACAAACTTTAACGCACCGACCCCAGAAGCATAGATCAAGTGCATTATATTATTATATAGGTATGATTAAAAGAAATAAAATCATTAAGTGATGATTAGTTTAGCAGTTTTGGAAGACCAAATGGCCTTTAGGATACCCATATTACATTTGGAATGATATAAAACTGCATGATACATAATAAACTGAAATAAACTACTTCCTTGAAATCTTATTTAAGGTTCTCTTTTTCAATAATTGGGGAAAGTAAACATAATAATTATGATCTATAATGCCCAATATGGGTTCAATATAGTGGAATCATTAACAAATAATATGTGTCTCATAATCAATTAGACATGACTAATATGGCATGATGAATAAATAATAACGCGTTCCATCAATAAGGTGAGAATAAAAATGCATCCAATGTTTTTTCATAAATAAAACATAATGTATATTAATAGTTGAATAATGATTTATCATAATGAATTTTATTTATATATCATTTATATTGAACATGAATTATTGTATTGTTGATATAATTTAATTATCTGGGTAGAAACCCGTTTGATTTTTTTGAAACAAACTCGAAGGGTATTCAGCCAACTAATTTGTCTCATGAGACCCATCGATGCATAAAAGTGATATAGAGGGTCCCAAACATCATTTCTAGTTAAAATAATTCATTATTACCAGATTTAAAACAATAATAATATGACTTTTGTATATTAATATTGAGTAGAGGATATAGATTCCTCAATATTTCAAAACTAAAAGTAGCATTCAATATAAACACTGTATGTGAAATAATTTAGAGCTTAAAAAATAATCACATCCCTGATAAAATAAAATTGATATATAATATATTTATAATTTTAGAAGAAAAATTTTCTCATTGGGGCACTAGATACACCCCTAATAAATATTATGTTCTCAATTCAAAGTAAGTCTTAATGAAATGGAAATTAAGACAAAGTCACTTACCATGTTATAATCAATCAAATCATATTACCAAGAGTTAATAATAAGCAAATGAATCATCTAATATAATTAATATAAATATAATAATGATATAATATATCAAATGGAAGTACACATATTCAAAATAGAAGAAATAAATGGATAATAATGGAAATATCACCAAATTAAAAGAGAGATGAAAAAACTATTACCTTATTCCCAAATGTATTCTTCGATTGATCTTGATGACCAAAATAATCAAATATAGCTTCATTAATTAATAATTCAAAAACCTCATCTAAATTTACGGGATTTGGTAAAACCTTATTAGGTTCATTCATGGCCTTTTTTATGGGTTTAGTGGTTCAATATTATTGTTTGTGAAGCATTTTTGTCCTTGGTTTTCATGATCGTTTTACCGGTATTCATGAATGGAAGTTCACTTGAAATAAAGTTAAAAATACATAATCTTAAGAATCTATTATTACAGAAATAAAAAGGATATAAGTGATCTAATAATGATTTTGGTTATATTCAATAAGGATTATTCATTAGATTAATGTTAATGATAAACGGTTGGATTAACTTTGTGGTTTTGTGCACAATGAACTTGAATTGTGTTATAATTTTATATTATGACTCTGTAAGGTTCCCAGAACATTTAATAAGATAAAATTAACATATTATGACATGGTTAAACCATTAATGTTATTTTACTACTAGTTTTAATTATAGTAAAAAAAATTAAAAACTCATCATCCTAGAATGTGATAAATTAACACGTCTCAGATGGTGTTCTCATTTTAGTATAAGAGGACTGGGAAAAGAGATATGATGATTAATTAATCTTTTAATATAATATAATTATAGTTCATGTATGTTAATGTAATTATCAAGTAATTTGAATGAGGAGAGGTGATGAGAGGGAAACAAATGAATAGAACATGTAAAAGTAGTTGAAAAAAATGATGAGTGGTTTACCTCTTGAGTACTCCACCTTGAGAATCTCCTCAAAGAATTTATTTTTGTAATTTTTGAGAGACCATATGGTTGTGGACATGGGGGGAGGGCTTGGGATGTTTAATTGTTAGAACATAGGAAATTCTCAAATCTTTATTTTTATGAGAGGAAGAGGGGCGAGGGATGGTTTATATAGTGGATGAGAGGAGGGTTATCTTAATATTTTATTCATCTATTTTTTATTTCTTTCTATGACATGGAATATTGTTGATTCCATGACCAAATGTAGTAATAAGTGTATCAGAGTTCGAGATATGTGTTTTTACATCAGCATGAAATCATCCATATCTTAATAAATCATGTACTGTTGATTTATCACGATTTATCATATTTTACATTCACTAAAAATTCATTTATTTTCGAAAAATAATATAAAATCACCTTAACCATTTTTTTATGTGAAAAATACAATAATGAAATCCATTTTTCATAATTAATTTTCTAAATATGATATATTTAATTTTTAGTTAAAAATATCATATAATTGAAAATTACCAACACTTAAAATATTCATCTTCAATTTTAAGGTGCCTAAATTTTATTTACACATTAATGGGAATGGATATCATTAATAAGTGTCATATTATAGTTCAATGGGTAGGTTGCAATTCATATGTGTATGGGTACTGTTCACCAAAAATTAACTTGATTTATGAGACTCCAAATATCACCTGGACTGCAATAGTGTATGTCCGATTTTGATAACCAAAACACGAAAGTGGAAAAGTTATGTTTAATGAAAATTTTGTGACTATATCGTATAAATAACCAATTTTTTCTTCAAAGATACTCTATTCTTCATGTAATATTTTATATCTAAGGAATTGAAGATATTTATTGTAAACATACCATTAAACATTTGGGTTGTCATAGTACGGGTTGACATAATTAGTTAATTAAATTCATTTATATAGAATTGATGCATATATTAGTTACCACATGTGGTTTATTTTTTGAAATTTCATTTGAGTTTTTAATTATTCCTTCCTAATTATAAATAATGGTTCTTTGAAAATTTATTTTTATAGTGGATTTTTGGACCATGTTCTGACCTTGTGTTTGAATTAACCATGAATCTATAAAAAACATTGATATAGATAAAAAATTACATTTTAATGTGATCCTAGTTTATATGGTAATACTGAAGAATGATATGAGGACATAAATATACCGAATCTAGAATATCATACATACTTGTAATAACAATTTATAAATATTAATTATCATACACAATCACATTCCTATGAATCATAATATTTTATAGTCTTCCTTCATGGAATAATGATTAGTAGTACATATGACATAAAAATATGATAACCAATGATGATGTGTCTAGAGACAATAACATTTTCATAATATATCGGTGGCATACACCTAAGTATATAAATAATATACATAATATCCATGGCTTATTACAAATTCTATCATAAACAAATGGGTTCACTCACCAAAACATTATAGTTGTTATGGATTCCTTTCAAGACCATATTAATTGTCAGACTCCCTTTCTAAATTTGGTTCACACCATGTTAAATCCCATTTTATCTCATGAGATATAAATCATTACATTATACATGGAAAATATATATAAGACCCTTCATTCACATAATGAAAACAAAATTTATTCTTTTCAAAATGACATAAAACATTAATCATATCAAAACCCATGAAATGAAATGGGTTTAATAAAAAATTTACAATATAATATCATTAGAAAATAGAAATATTTAAAAAAAAAATTTATTTCGTGGTAGAATAACTCAAAGATAATGAAGGGAGCTTTATATTAATTTAATAATGGCATAAACCATGGAAGAGAAAATATTTTCTTAAAAATTATTCAATTATAAACATAAACAATTCATAAAAAAAGAAATAATGGTATATTTGGGTTTATCCCAAATATAGAATACTTTAAATCACAATGTTTCATCTTATAAGGAAAATTATTTTTATCAATCATATAGAATATTTCCTTTAGAAATATCCTTCACACATTACATAATATTTTTTTAAAAAAATGGAAATATTGTTCTCAAAAACTATCATTGATATCTTATAAATTAAACATGAAATAAAATAATGGGTTTGAAGATGAGATGTTTCTTTCATGGCATACACATTAAAAAATTATTACTTTAAATTATTATTTTAAATAAAAACATGAATTATTTGAAAAAATATATGATGATTTAGGGAAAATAATTATTTTTATAAAGTAAACCACGAGTATAAATTTATTTTAAAAAACATAGTACATTAAACAAACATTTTTAAAACATTTTAGAAAGAAGGTTGTTAGTGGAAAACATATTACTGATTGAAAATTGAATGGAAGAATATTTTGGTAAAAACTATTTCCAAGATATTTTAAGTGTTAAAGAGTTAAATCATGTAAAATATCATCAAAATATATTTAATAAACATATTAGAATAATCATTTTGTGATTATCATGAACTTAAAAATAATATTTTTTCATTAGAAACATAATCATAAACAATCCCGATTAGTGATGGTATTTGAGCATGAAATCTATACCACAATGGTACCTTGGATATATAAGAACCTTGATGAAATAACATAAAATTGAAAATAAAATATCATTAATGTGAATAAATTCATGATATTAAATTTCATAGACACATTATATGCACCTCGATAAGTAATATTGGTTTATAACATTATGTAAATCATTAAAAGGGAAAATTGAAACCAAAACCCTGTTACATAATTCTTGAATTTCATTATAAATGTATGAAAATTGTTTATAATATATATATGTTTATTGTGAAGCTGTTAAAAAAATCATATTTATATATATCGTACCATATATTAGTTTTATAAGACAATTATTATCCACTTACTATGAAATACACATTAATGATACATTTCGTATGATAACCACTTTATTTTTATTTTGTATTCTATTTTTTTAAATTTTTATCCTATTAATAATATATTGATTTCATATTATATATAATTTTAACAATGAGATAAATATAATATATATTTAATATATATATTTATATTTATATGTAGATAAATCCATAAAATGTAGTGATGGAATAGGAAACACACCATCCCTATAATTGGTAGGTTGTACATACGCATGAAAAATGTCATTTGTTTCCTATAATATTGTGTTAATTAAATTTAAATTATATATTATAATTATAGTATAATTTTTATTTCACTTATATTAAATATTTTCATTAAAACTACCCTTATTACATTTGAGGTAAAGTGTGAACGAATCACATGTCTTCAAAAGGTAGTAATCCACCATACACAAGAGTGGCCTTATAATATTACCACAAAATTGAGAGAATGAAGTATTGGGTAATATAATAATTTCATATGAATAATAATATCGTTATTATAATATATAAATCATAAATACTTGATTATCCCTTTCTTTTTTAGGTGGTAAATAAAAAAACGAATTTCGTCAGTTCGTGAAGCTATTGTCTGGAAAACACATAAATAATGATTTCCTAACCCATTTCATGAATGTGGAGATGATTATAGGTAAATTAATTAATATAAAAACATATATGAATATTTTTTAAATTGAGGTTATTATGTCATCAGTCTATAATAATAATTTAAATAGGTTGAGATATAAATAAAAGAAAAATTCTTATTGATGGACGTTACCTATTTTTTAAGTATCCTTATTTGGTTTGCACCAAAAATAGTCTTAGATTTATTTTTAACCCAAATAATGATTCTAAGTTGAGTTAAAGGATAATAATAAGTTATATTGTCTCATATTGGCTAAAATAAAATGGATTGAAGGTTTGAAAAAGACACGATATGGGGGACCTTTTATATGGTCGGTGAGTGGCACACTTGTACATTTTTTATGGAAGAATTTCACCCTTGTTTTTTATGAATCATTGATACAATATTAGAAATATATTGATACTATATGACATAAGGTCAATATAAGGTCATACAATGGTTGTTTCATATGTTTTGGGTTATTTTTAAACATTTCCATTTATTTGTTCAGCACCCAATAAAGCTATTTTCAACATAACCACTGTAAATAATCTGTACTTTTAAAAAAATTTATTTTTATAAAAAATGAACATTACCTTATTAGATAAAATAAATATTAGTAATTAAAATTTTAAAATATAATTTTCCTTATGAAAATAAAATATTTAGAAATATTTAATTTATAATTAATCTAGTAGATGATATAAAAAATTAGGTTTTTTTAAAATATTTTACAAAATTTTTCAATGTATTAATCATAAAATTTAATATGATATTTACATTAATGATAAAAATTAAAAAACTAGACCTATAATTATAGTAATTTTACTTTTAAACTAATTTAAAATAGACGTTAATTTCATCCATAAAATAAGTAAGAATAAAATTTTAAATTAAAATTCTATAATTTTCACTATTCATCAAATTCTAAAATGTTTCGGATAAATAACAAAAAATCACCATAAAATAATTTTTAGACTAAAAATACAAAAAATAGGTTCATTTTATAAAATTATTGTTATAAATGAATAAAAAAATAATTTCATTTTTTACCATAAGTGTTATTATAAAAAACTATGGGAAAAAGTATTTTAGAAGCATATAAGGATTTTTTAGGAAATTAAGCATGATTTTACAAAAAAAATCGACATATAAAACTATAATATGTAATATTAGTTAATTTGATATTATTAATCATATCACTATGTTAAATGGATTGGTTATAATTGTCACATTTGAATAATAATACTAAGAGTATATTGTGGTTTTATTAAAACTCATTCTTGTGTGTAATGTTGTGTAAACCAATGTAACATATATTGAAATCATAAAATGGTGTTGTTTGTAATGAATGTATAAATTTTTTTTTCTGTCTGATGCATGATATCAAGAATATAAATTTATACAAAAAATACAAAAAGAAACATGAGGAGTTTCATTCTAAGACAATTAAAATGAATTTTTCCCTCAATGTTCAGCACTATAAAATAAATAAATAAAGATACCTCAATATCATTGTATCCTTTTATTTCCCCACAGATTTTTCAAACTAGTATTTCAACCACAAAAGAATTCCTGGGTGATTATTCTTGTTTTATATAAATTTCTCTATATGATCCATAATATCTATCTTTAGTTCATTATAAGAATGATCTTCCACCGGTGGTATGACCTATGTTTAGTATAAGAAATGGGTCTGGTAAATACATCCTTAAGAGATATACAAAGAACACATGATTTGTAACTTCCCGGGTTTTTAAAATTTGGAAATTATATTAAATAAATGATTATATAATACGTAAAATATAATATCTAAAAATTATCTTTTGTGTTTACAATACATGATATAAAAATAAATCCAATTTTATACTTACAATGTTATAATTTAAGAAAAATGATGTTTTGTCTCCTTTCATGGAGACTATATATTAAAAAATATTTTTAAAACTAAAAAAACAATTCATACAAAATAAAATTCATTTTAAAAATTATAATATCAAAATAAACTATGTGTGAAATTTTTGGATTTTTCAGAAAATATTAATTTTTTGAGAATAGTGAATAATACTATTTTCTATTATAATGTCATTTATTTTAAATAAATTTTATAATTAAAAATTAGAAATATGTTTTGAATTATTTTCAACTATCATTTTTTATATTTAATCTAATTATTTACTTTTAATAATCTTTATATTGATTTTTAGTTTAAATTTGTTTTTGGGTTTAAAATGGGTTTCTCTAAAAACATTTTTAAAATGAATAATATTTCATCTATTTGGTTAATTAAAATAATCCCAAAAGGGTAATGTTTGAAATGAATTTTAAATACTACATATAACTAAATATTAATTAATTTTCATTTATGGATTATTATTTGATTTAATGTTAATCTAGAATAGTTGTTTTCTAAAAAAATAATCTTCCTAAAATTCCAATATCTCATCGCGTATGTGGGATTAATTTTAAATCAAGATTATCCAATTATTTAAAATGAATTTATAAAAAAAGATTATATATATATTATATATATTCATTTATAATTTAAAACAAATCTATATTTTGTTTTACCACATTGATTAGTGAAAACATTAAAACAAATATAGTGTTAAAGGTAAAAAAAATTTACATAGTTGTTAAACGTTAATATTAAGAGGAAAAAGACCTCAAAACATTTCCAATTACCATTTTATAGAACAAATGGACCCTTACCACAATATTTTTAAATATTATGAGTCATTTGGAATAATATTCCATTTTTTATTAACATAATAATTAAGTAATAAAAATGGAAGAAAGTGACCCTTTAACCCTTTTAATTTCTATAAAGCCTTCATATAGGAAAAAACATAGGTTTGGTTATAAATATTATTTTGAAATATAAATAAATTTTTTTATCCTAAAAATTTATATTTAATTTTTAGAGATGATAAAATCAAATTAAATGTTTAAGAAACACCAACGCATGGATTATTTAGTCAACAATTAAATAACATTAGTGAAACTAAAAATATAAAAACTTTAGTAAATAGAAATGATTTAAATTCTATTATGTTTTTTGATGAATATGTCATTATACAAATCAGTGAACATAATATATTATAATACATTTATTTTCTTCATTATTTTCAATTTTTAATTATGTAAATAATGTAAAAATTTATATTAAAGTTATTTTCTAATAAATGATAATTTATTAAATGAATTAAAATTATGAAAAATATACATTTTTTTAAATATATTCATATATATTAATAAATAAAAATTATTTTGTATTCATGGACTATTTTTTATTTTATAATTATAATATTGACCAATAAATAGTAAAAACGGTGTCAGCGCGGTTATGGTTAAATAAGAGTTTTTACGTTACATATGATTCTATTAAAATAAATTATTATAATAAAATAGATTTTTATTTAATAATTTTTGTTTAATGTATAAAATATGTGAATTTTTTAAAAATTATTACATTATTTTATTCTTAATGGATGAATTACATTTGTTTGAAAACTAGTTACGTTAATGAAATAAGATAATGAAAAATTGAAAAATATGGGTTAAGGAACAAAATGTTTTTAAATATGTTATTATTTTGTGTGTTTGAGGAGTGAATCGAACAAATAATCCAACCAATACATTATATGAAATTTTCTGTTAGCATTATGTAATTTATTCCTCCCAATAGTATATAATTATGAATATTTATAAAAATTATTGTCGTCCTCAACTATAAAAAAGGAACTTACACTCCTCACTTTTATACAACTAAAATTCCAATTAGTTCATCCATAATATACTAATATATCTTCCCAAATTACCACCCAACATCACAAAGGACTCAATTTGGGAAGAAATGAATCTAATAAATGCTTTTTCTAAAAAGAAAAATGAGTTACCCAGAGAAGTCTAATCTATAAGTGGCATGGGATAAAGAGTTTTTCGGAGAGTTGGGTGCCAAAAAAGATGCTTTGGTAGAAATGCTCCTCAGAGAGGAGCGTGTGGCCCGCGATGAATCGAGGGTGATATGGCTTTGCAAGGGGGACCGCAACACCACCTTTTTTCATGCATGCAAAACGGAAAGACGACAGCATGCGGGACCCAATCTAAGGTTGGAGAATGGTTTGTATACTGACGACACAGACACTGTGGGTTGTTTGGAGGATGATTTCTTTAGTAGTTTTCTAGCTGGAGCTGATCCTAGGATGCCCCAGGGTTACCTGCAGGTCTACGAAGCCATCATAGACGTTATTCTCAGGGTGATATATGATCATGACAACACACTTCTCGAGTCCTTACCACAGGAGGAGGAGATCCCTCAGGCTGCTATGAACCTTAACCCAAACAGCGCTTCGGGCCCGGACGAGTTCCCAGGATCCTTCTACCGTGCCTCCTGGGGTGTGATCAATGAGGATGTTGTTTTCTCCATTCAAGACTTCTTCTGGGGAGGTTCTCTTCCTCGACCAGCCAGCGCCACCTCCGTGGTTCTTATTCCCAAGGTCAAAGATCCCTCACTGCTCCACCATAATCACCTCGTGATCATGTTCAATTTTTCATACAAGATCCTTGCCTCAATTCTGAACAACCGACTTAGCCCCTACCTTCATCAATGGGTCTTCTTCGAGCATCATGTCTTTGTTAAACAGAGGTCCATTCAAGGGGAAATTGCGCTGGCTGAAGAGATCATCGACGTCTTCAACATGAGGGTTCATGGAGTTAACATGGTGGTCACGTTGGACATGGGTAAGGCCTATGACAGAGTGGAGTGGGCGTTCATCATCAAGGCCTTGTTAGGATGGGCCTCTCGGGGTGGTTTGTGGACATGCTTTTCCGATTCTTTAGCTCTACTTGGATGGCCGTACGATTCATGGGTCGGAATTATGGGTTCTTCAAGGTTGTTCGCGGTTTGAGGCAGGGGGATCCTATCTCTCCGACCCTCTTCATCCTTTCCCAGGACGTCCTCAGTTGTCTTATCAACAAGGATATCTCGCAGGGAACCATTAGGCCTTATCGGCATAGCCTCAGTCCAAGAAATATATCTCATCTGATGTTTACAGATGATTCCATTATCTTTATGAATGCAGGTATGCGGTATGTTCAGGGGTTTACCAAGATCCTTGAAGACTATTTTCGATGGAGTGGGAAGGTTTTCAATCATTCTAAGAGCACAATCTATGTCCCGAAGAGATGATTGGACAGTAGGTTGGCCTCCCTGAGCACGCGACACGGCATGTATTAGGGCTCATTTCCCATGTATTACCTCGGAGTCCCGATCTCTCCTGGCAGGATGCGTATCCTTCATTTTGATAAAATTTTCGGGAAATTGACCAGCAGGATTCTCAACTGGAAGAACCACCTTTTTTCTTTTGGAGGCAGGATCACCATAGAAAAAAACGTCTTATCTTTTATACCTTTCCATGAACTTGTGTCCTCAAAGGATCTGAAGGGGGTGCTCACAAAGGTTGATTCTACCCTCTCTTCTTTTATTTCGGATGCGCACGGGGAGGGGAGGAAACGATTGGCAGCCTGGGAAAGACTTGAAAAGCCAGTGCAAGATGGGGGATTTGTGTCAAGATTATCTAAGATTCGCTGCATGGGATGCAGGCGAAGCTGGCATGGGAGGTTATTGAGGGGCGCACAATCTAGTGCATGTACATGGCTGCTCGGCTCAATGGAGGAGGGAATGCCCGCCAGTCGTCGCTCGGTATGGTTGTTCTCTCCCACATGCAGGCACTGCTACCCTTTTCCAGATGGATTGTGGGCATGGGGAACATCTCTTTCTAGCACCACAATTGGGCTGGGTCTGTTCTTGGATTTCTTGGATGCCCCCGCACCCAACTCATGTTCAAGGAGGCAAGAAGGTATCCGGAATTTTCCGGTGTGGTGCTTGATAGTACGCAACGCCACGTGTTCGATATGATTGACCCCTCAAATTCCCCAGACCACTGTGTTTTCACCACATCGTCCTCGGGTATGTTATCTACTAATGATTACAGGCGGGTTCTCACTAGTGTGAACCGGGTCGACTCTTGGGGTCCGATTTTCTAGGTCAAAGCTGTCCCTGTGAAATGCAACTTCATGTTCTGGCGTATCAGGAACAAGGCTTTGGCTACAGACGAAAATGTGAAGTGCTCAAGCATCATATTGGCCTCCCGTTTCCTATTCTGCATGACTCCTAAAGAGGAATGCTCTGCCCATCTCTTCTATTGCAGTGAATGGACTTTCCAGGTGTGGCATGCATTTGGCGATTTCACTGTCTTTTCTGTAGCGGCTCTAAGGGACCTCCCCTTTCTGGACCGATGGTTCCATGGAGATTGGGGAAGTGGATCGTAGAAGACTGCCCACTCCATGATTCTCATCTCAGGCTGCTAGTTCATTTGGCAGGCTCGGAACCAAGCCAGGTTTGAGTGGCTCCACTGCTTCGATAAGACTCTGGTGGCCAGGACTTTTTTTCTACTTCTCGATCTGGTTCGTGCCAACAACTAATGGAGTGAGGACCCTTCTCTCCACTGTATTCAAGCTTGCCTACCATAGCATAGCCATTCAATGGTCTGCCATTGGGTCAGATGGCATTCCCATCGGTCCAGACTAATGCTCAACTTCAATGGATCTTGCTCCTCGGATGACATTGAGGGTGGCGGTGTGGTATGAGACCCTAGAGGACATGTCATCCTCACATTTTCTTCCCACATTGGCATGGGTGATTCTCTGATGGCTGAGGCTATGGCCATGCTCACGGGTCTTCATCTCTGCAGGAAATGGGGGATCACACTAGGAGCAATTGAGACCGATTCACTCATCCTCCATGACTCCATGCACAATAAGTGTAGCAACCCCTGTTCGGTTACCTATATTCTGAGGAGATGCAGGAACATCATCAGCAGTGACACTATCTTTTTGCACACATGGATGGAGGGGAACAGAGTGGTGGATTATCTAGCCACGATGGCGGCGCAAGGTCTCTGTGTGTTTTCTCCTGCAGAGGTGTTGTCTTTTCCTCTTGAATGGAGGAACCTGATCAGAGGGGATTCTCTAGGTCTCCATTACTTTAGGCCCCCATAACTCTTTCCTCTTGGGGATAATGATGGGAATATAATTTTTATATTATATTTGTGATATTCATAACATATTTATACCTATTTATAAATTAAAACATGTAAAACAATTTTATATTCAATTATATAAGAGTTATAATAACATCAATAAAGTATATTACAAACGACGGCCTACCGAAGCGATTGCAAGTGGTATTCACTAACGTGTTACCTGGAATGTAATAAGGGAAAATATAATCCAAATATATGATATAAACAAAATAATAATGATATTATTTAAATAATTATATTCATATATATAATATATTTTTCTTCTAACCATTTCAAATAATTAAAAACTGATAACATTTTTTATGGATATGTGGACTACCCCTCCTCAATGTGGCATATTTTTTTAATATAATGATTGCTATATTAATTATATATAATTTACAATAATTGTATTGACAATATAATAAAATTTCTTAAAAGATAAATTATTACTTTGTTTTCATAATGGTTATTGAATAATAGAAATGGTACCCATCTATACGTATGACTTACTATCTCCAATATCTTAATGTTTCATACTTTTTCATTAAAATAATGCAAGATTAGTTTTTAAAGAATACTTTATTAATAAATATGATAAATATTTCTTGTTTATTATTCTATAGATATTTAATGAATATCTACATTAACAATAGTCATTTTAGAAAAGATTTTTTTGACACATAAGACTGATATAGTAAAAACATCGAGACTTAAACATAATTGATCATGTAATTATATGTAAATTTTTTAAAACTAAAGAAAAGTAATAGTGACCATGGAAATAGTGTCTATTAAATTAAATAATTATCATAATTTTATTAATCAGGAAGATAAAGGAATATAGAAACAAATCAAACTCAATGTAAGGATTTTCTTTGTCTCACATTTTTCCTCTGAGATACATTCCATTCTCCCCACTTATTTGTATTTTTTGGTGTATATACATTATAGGAATTAATATTATGATTATAATCATTAATTTTATATTGTATTTAGATAACTATTTTTTGATCTCTCTTTAATGTGATTTAGCGTTGCAATATTACAAAATCCTAAATGAATTTTTGTCATTATTTCTATTATTTGATATAGTTATTTTATTACAAACTACCTCCTTTTATTTTTGGTATAATTTAATAATTTCAAAATATTTATAATTAATATCATGATACCATAGGTTTTATTTTTCTCCGTCATGTTTAAAATTATCCAATTTTACCAAAGTGGTAATAGTTTTTTTCACAATCTCATCATTTATTGGGATTTCTTATGATTAATTCTCCAATGTTGAAATCATATTATTCAATGAATTTCCTTATCATATGGTAATTCAAGATATTTTCATGTAATGGAGGGATTTTTATTATACTTTTTAAAATGTTTTAAGAGTTTTTTAATGAAATTAAACATTATTTCACTCTTCAGTCAAAAATCAATGTTCGTTAATAATTATGTTTCCTAAAAATATTTTCAAAAATGTATTCAGAAGTTATTTTTCAAATATGAAAGGATATATTATTCAATAAAAATTTAAAATTATTTCTAAAGGTATATTTTATAATCTTTCAAGGTTATTTTTAAATAAAATATTTTTTAATATAATTTGTGTTTTAAAAACCTTATTTTCAAAATTAAAAAAGTATATCCCACAAAATGTTTTTATTTAAATTTTAATGTAATTTACATTCATCATTTCCAACAACCATTATTATTACTTATGATCTAATTGGGTGATTTTATAATAATAAAATCATTATTCCTTCTCAGAATATGTAAAGATTATTTCATTTGGGTTGTTATGAAACACATTTCTTTTACATAGGATTATAGTTTATCAAAGAGATTATTATAGAGCCTATTTGTTTTCCATTTTCTAATAATGTATAAAATATTCGGTTATGTAATCCTTTTATTTATTAAGTTTTAAATATATTTCAAAAAAATCGATATAAAACCCATTTTGTTTTAATGGGTTAATCATGTTATAGATTGAAAAATTACTCTTCTCAAGATATTATATTGAAAATTTTAATTTATTAATGATATATATCATGGAAATTATAATCATGGAGTGGCCTCGATTTCATCTGGTAAAGCCATTATAATATAAAATGGGATGGCCCTGATAACATCTGGTATGTACATTACAACTCAGAATATGGTGGCCTCTATAGTACTAGGAAACCTCTCTACATGTTGACAAGGGGTGGCTTAGATAGAACTAGGGAAGCCCATTATAGATTAAACACAAGGTTTCATAGATTGTGATGAATGCTTCTCTTAACGATTAATTTATGGGTACACCAAGATAAAACTTTAGTGGATTTGGGAATGATTAGGTGGGAATTCAGGTATATATACATTCAAATTAGAATGGTTTTAAATAAGTTTCATTACTATGATTCTCTCAGTTTCTGAAATGTGAATTAATATCATTTTATGGGTATATAATGTTTCGCCTTATCAGGATTGATATCACATGGATCATGTTCTTTAATTCTGATGACTCATACTATTTCCATGTTTTTATATTTGATGACCATTTTATTGGAGGGTATGGGGTTTTTATGATTCTTTCTTACACTACGAGTTTTTTTTCAGACACATATTCAATTATTATCAATGATGAAATTAAATTTTTTATTCATATGCTTACTCGTTTTGATAATTTTCTCCCACCCTTCTTATGTTTTCAACCTAACATTGTTAAAAATAATGATTTTGAACTGATTATGCCTATATGGGATATCACAAGTATGTTGTTGATGACCAAATGTATACTAAGAAATTATGTGTTAAATGGGAGAGATTATCATTTCATGTAATTGTTTTATTTATGAAGGAGTTTTTCTTAATTCACTAAAACTCTACACTGTAAATATACATGGTTATTTAAGTGATCCAACATTTCATTTTGATGTTGTATGTTTGTATTGATGAAAATTGGTTCCACATATGGGGTATCAATGTAAAGACCCGTAAATTTCAAGGAAATTTTTTTCTTAATTTTCTTTGGAATTTTACAAGAACGCAGATTATGACGGCGCCTGATTCCGAGGCCCGGTGTGCCCGGAATCATTTTCCAAAGTTTGGCTCGGGTACGTTCAGTGAACGGACGAGCAGGTTTTTCTAACTTTTGAACCGGTGCCCGGAATCGAATTCTGAGGGCAACGATGAAATCGCAGTGCTGGTATTCTCTTAGAAACGCCTCTTCCGGAGTTGCGTTTTCTCGGGTGTGGTTTTTAATTTTCGGGCTTAAAGTTATGAAATAATATAATTTTTCGACAACATTATTTTATTTCACTTAATCCACTTGGAAGCCACTTGAAGCCACTTAAAAGCGGATTAAACTGAGTTGATCTGGATAGGATGCTATCCAGAAAATATCCTACCCCCTCGGTAGGATATTTTTGAGGTGGGGCCTGCACGAGCCCCGTCGTTTCTTTCCGCTAAGTAACGCACCCACAAAAACCCGTCATTATGAAAGTCAACTGACGCGTTTTCTTAAATTCTTAACAGACCATTTAATTGGGCGGTTTATTTCGTGAATTAAATGAGCTGTTTCTTTCGTTGAATTTATTCAACGAATTGATGGCTCGTTACTTACCCATTTTCGTTTGTTGGAATATTAATAAAATAAGACCAACCTGTCTTTTCGAGGATTACTCGTTGAGAGAGGATCCTTGAACGTTCATCCTCCTTCGCGAAGAATGCGAAAACGCAAAGAACGCAAAGAACGTGAAGAACGCCGAACCTGGAAATCGACGACGCGACGCTGTGATCCGCGACGCCGACGTTCCCTTCCTGCAACGTTCTTTTTCGATGTCTCTTCCTCCGCGACGGAACTTCGATCGGCAGCTTGAGGTAAGAGTCTCAGACTTTAATTTTAATCTTCGTTGTGGTTCTTTACCAAAACACGGATTTAATTAATTAAAATGAATCTGTTGTTCTTTGTCCGTTGAGTTCGCCGACTCAACGCCGGATTCCGCGACGACGTGATGCCTTCCCGCGACGACGCGACGATCCCCCTCTTCCGCGACGAGCAATTCCGCGAAGAACGCTCATGCACGACGACTACGAGGTAGGGGTTGTTGTGAGTTTATTCCTTTTCCCATGATCGTTCTTTTTCTTTTTAAAAGTAAAGAACCGGAAAAATAAGAACAATTTTATTCCATTAAAATTGTAGAATTCATATGTTGAATTTGTTTCTCCCGTTGTTTATATCTAACGCAGAGGGTGCGGGCCAAACGAACACAGCCTGACGACCCTCTTCCGTTCTTCGTTTCTATGCGGATTTGAAGGGCGATGACGGAACGTGCCGTAACGGAAGTTTGATGATCCCGCATTGAAGAACGAGTCCCGGGAGGAGCAACGGCGCAGACGGGAAGAAAAACGGGCCACCGGAGCGACTCCGGCGGCGCCCGGCGCGCCGCCGGACGAGACCGCCGCGGCGGCGTCACTCGCGGGACGTGGCTGAATCCGCGTCCGGCGCCAGGGAGACACCTCGCGGGTGTCCCGCGGGTGTGCCGCGGGTGTCCTGCGGGTGTCCCGCGGGTGTCATGCGGGGGCGGCGGCTCCCCCCGTGTCGGCCGCTCAGTCGCTCAGCCGAGCCGAACCGGGCTGGCAAAGCCAGACCGGTCCGACCGGGTCGGACCGGGTCGGACTGGGTTCGGCCGACCCAGGGGGGTCGGGCCGGGTCGGCCCGGGCCCGGACCCCCCGTCTTCGGACGGTCTTCATTCAAATGCCCGTAACATGAGCTATGGGCCTCCAAACGACTCACCGTCAGTAGCAACGCGATCCTTGGATCGAGATGGGCGTTTCGGTATATCGCACTCAAGGTTTCAGAATACATTGTGTTCGGCCGGGTTGGTTCGTATACGAAACCAACAGGGCCCTCGGAGCGGAAACACTCATATCTTGAGCTACGGACGTCCGATTGACGTGCCGTCAGCTTCGTTGAATTCCTCTAAGTGAGACAGATCGTTTGTTTCACTCCGCCCGAGGATTCGACGCAGGTGGAGTACGGTCGGGTTGGTTTTGCCTCAAAAACCAACCGGGCCCCTAGGACGAAAAAGCCAATAACTCTTAGACCGGGCGTCCAATTGACGCGCCGTCTGTGACGTTGAGTTCCTGTTGGCGATACAGAACTTTTGGATACATCAACTTCGGACATTGTGTCAGTTGATGTATTAGCCTCTCGGCTCGTGGAGCGGACCCTCCCGAACAAGCTTGCTGTGTGCGGGAACCCTAGTACTGGCTGGGACTGCTACTTCGACAGCGACGACCGTGCAGAGACCCTCAGTGGACTGCGGCGACGACCGTGCAGAGATCCTCAGTGGACTGCGACAATGACGGTGCAGAGATCCTCAGTGGACTGCGATGATGAAGACAGCTGGTCTTGAATCCTATGTGGGTCCTAGCTGTGATGGTCTTGTATCCTATGTGGGTCCCATCTTAGATGATTCAATACTGGTCTTGTATCCTACGTGGGTCCCAGTATAGTTGAATCAATGAAGACAGCTGGTCTTGTATCCTATGTGTGTCCTAGCTGTGCTGGTCTTGTATCCTATGTGGGTCCTAGCTTAGATGATTCAATACTGGTCCTGTATCCTATGTGGGTCCCAGTATAGTTGAATCAATGAAGACAACTGGTCTTGTATCCTATGTGGGTCCCAGCCGTGCTGGTCTTGTATCCTATGTGGGTCCCAGCTTAGATGATTCAATACTGGTCTTGTATCCTATGTGGGTCCCAATATAGATGAATCAATGAAGAGTGCTGGTCTTGTATCCTATGTGGGTCCCAGCTTAGATGACTCAGTGCTGGTCTTGTATCCTATGTGGGTCCCAGCCGTGCTGGTCTTGTATCCTATGTGGGTCCCAGCATAAATGAAACAATGAGGATGGCTGGTCTTGTATCCTATGTGGTTCCCAGCTTTGATGATTCAGTATCTATGTCTGATCATCTTTTTCACCTTTTCGATGATGTATACATGCGTGAGCTGAATCTTGTGTTACTCTCCTTTGTGGATTGTGATGATCTATCATGTGTGGATTTACTGTTTACTCTCCTTTGTGGATTGTGTTGAGCTATCCTGTGTGGATTTATTATTTACTCTCCTTTGTGGATTGTGTTGAGCTATCCTATGTGGATTTACTGTTTATTCTCCTTTGTGGATTGTGTTGAGCTATCCTGTGTGGATTTACTGTTTACTCTCCTTGTGGATTGTGTTGAGCTATCCTATGTGGATTTACTGTTTACTCTCCTTTGTGGATTATGCTGAGCTATCCTGTGTGGGTATACGTTTTTCTTTCCTGTGTGTACTGGGTTGTGCTTGGGCTCGGACGTTGGAGCCGAACGGGAATTGATGACTTAGGTATATGTATGGGCATATACCTAAGCCGTGTCAGATGTTACATCGTGATTGTATCTTTACTTTGTGGATTATCCTTTGTGGATTTCGGGAGACCTTCGGGGGTCTCGGGGTCCCTAATGAGTAGCTTATACTGACCCCTGCACGGGCTATGCCCACACTACGTTGTGTTGGTTGCAGACGACGGACAGCGCTGATCGTGGTGGAGGCGTGCGGAGCTGGACGGTACCTGGAGGTGGACCACTGGGCGGGACGTACTTGGAGCGGTCAGGTGGACCCGAGGAGCAGTGGAGGCTATCTGTACCCACCCTTCAGGTGGGACTTCCAGAGGACGGCTCGACGTTGCAGTTTTTCCTTTCAGTTGCTGTTTTTCCTTTCAGTTGTACTTTACAGTTGGGGTTGTATTTCCGGCCCCTTTTACTTTCAGCACAGCTTGTACCGTTTTTACTTAGTGTTTACTTTTCCGCTTGATTACTCTGTGGTGCTTGTTTACTTTTCAAAGGCAATGCCTTCCCTTTTTGTTGGTACTTACGCCTTGGTGCTAGTCGTCAGCCCCTGGCCTATGGAAGGCGGGCTTGGGGTAGTCACGGTACGAGCCCCGAGGGTGGGACGTGACAAATTGGTATTAGAGGTGGTCGGTTCTACCACAGACTCTGATCTTTCTTCTATGTGAAGCAATAGTGTTTAGCGTATTGGGTGTGGTTATCATTCCAGGGAGTCCAATGTTGGTGCGGCGGCCGACGTATCCGTACACCAGGACCCTGGCATCTGATTTCCGACTTAATGCACGAAAACATTGATTGCATGTGTGTTTCAGGTTTTCTTTGTGATTACTTGTGTCAGCTCACCAGGTATACTGTTCTGACCATGGCGCACTTCCTTCTTTCAGGATGGCCCCGCGATGGCAGCTAGCTAGGGTTCCGAGAGTGTAGCGTGATGAAAGCCCACCGAGCGACGAGGCCTCGGTGCAGGGCTCCTTGTCAATAGAGGCACCGGCGATACCTTTAACCGCCGAGCCACCGATGCTACTAGCCCCAGCCGCTGACGATTCACGTCGCCTTAGCGCGCTGCACGAGTTCCAGCATCAGCGACCACCCAGGATTCGTGGGGAGACAGACCCCCAGGTAGCCGAGGACTGGCTGGAGGCGGTCGTCCGAGTTTTCAGGCTAGTGAGGACATCAGTAGACCTTATGGTGATCCTCTTGGCGAGCCTACTGCACGCAGCAGCAGGGCGATGGTGGAGCTTGATGCTCCAGGTACACTATGAGGCCTCCCTCATCTGGACGGACTTCGAGAGCCTCTTCCGCTCAGAGTTCGTCCCGGCCACCCTCCGTGCGGTGCGCATCCAGGAGCTTCATCAGCTGCGGCAGGGCAGCTTGACTGTCGCCCAGTACGCGGCGAGGTTCACCGACCATTCTCGCTACTCGACAGACATGGTGCGGGACCCCTTATTCCGGGCCCAGACATTCGAGCAGGGATTGAGACACGAGATCAGGGCTTCGATGATCTCTATCAACATTCCGACACAGGCAGAGGTGTTGGAGAGGGCCCTTCTAGTGGAGAGTTTTCTCGCCGAGCAGGCTCCTGTGACAGGACCCTCCACAGGACGGCCCGTAGCAGGTTCTTCTGCAGCTGGCAGTAGACAGGTGACGCAGAGGTCCAAGCGGGCCAGACCATCAGATGGGCAGTCACAGGATGAAGATTTGTTTGTGCGGGGCACCCGAAGGAGAGCAAGCTACGCGAGGGGCAAACATTACTACGAATGCAGTGGGCGAGGTCACATGGCTCAAGACTGCCCGACTCGTCTTACTAATGAGCAGCAAGCGGTAGAGGGACCTCCCAGACAGAGATTTGGCCACGGTGGTCCGCAGGGTACAGGCGGACGAGGTAGAGGAGCTAGCCGAGTAGCCGATGGTGGGAGACACTTTGAGGTGTTGCCACCACCACCACCAGGAGGTCCACCCCGACCGCAGGGAGTTGGTGGACATGGGAGAGCTCATCTTCAGGCAGCTGAGGCCTTCGATCATGGAGCTCTGGGAGGAAATGGACAGGAGCGGAACTAGTGTATACGTCTTTTGTACTTCTAGTTCCTTGTTGCTATTGTGTAGCGTCTTTTTATTATGAGCTGCAATAATAAAAGACGCATACCCTTGTGATGTTTTCATTCTTGTCCTCTTTTGTGTTGTTACTAAGAGGTTCCAGTTTTGACTGTTTACTTGACCCTCACTTTTGAGACATCTACTGGAGGAGACCTAGTTACCACACACTGATGCCGACAGTGTGACTCAACCCTTGGAGGCGAGAGTATCGGTTGGATCTCTTGGTAGTAGCGTCGAGGCCTTACGACGTCATCCTTGGTATGGATTAGTATCATCCATGTCGAAATTGACTGTATTAGGCAATGAATGTGGTTCATCCAGGGGATGGGACCAAATTTCTCTTATCGGCAACGAAGAAATCTTGCAGCTCTTGTGGGACTTGAGATTGTCCAGGTCATCTAGGGGCGGATGAGTACAGCTCAGATCCGGCAGAAGCCTTATGCTGACAGGAGGCGGATACCACTAGAGTTCGAGGATGGCGACCACGTCTTCTTGCGAGTCTCACCTCGACGTGGTTTGCGGAGATTTGGCCGAGGCGGCAAGTTGTCTACACGCTTCATCGAGCCTTTCCAGGTCCTCAGCAGGATTGGATAGGTGTCTTATCGCCTGGCTCTGCCCCCTCAATTGCACTGGGTGTACGACGTATTCCACGTATCTCAGTTGAGATGATACGTGCACGACCCGATGCACATATTTGACCATGGGGAGCTAGACGTGGATGATGGGGCGACTTTTACGAAGGTCCCGGTGGGGATAGAGGATTGAATGGAGCGGGTCCTACGTGGACGATTGATTCCTATTGTGCGCATCTGATGTCAGCACGGGAACCTTTAGGGAGCACATGGGAGCGGGAGGCTCAGATGCATGCTAAGTACCGCCTTTGTATCCCTAGTTTGTGTGGAAGCATTACGGGGATGTAAAGCCCTATGGTGGGAGTAATGTAAAGACCCGTAAATATCAAGGAAATTTTATTCTTAATTTTCTTTGGAATTTTACAAGAACGTTGTTTCTGACGGCACCTGATTCCGAGGCCCGGTGTGCCCGGAATCATTTTCCGAAGTTTGGCTCAGGTACATTCAGTGAATGGACGAGCGGGTTTTTCTAACTTTTGAACCGGTGCCCGGAATCGAATTATGAGGGCACCGATGAAATCGCAGCGCCAGTATTCTCTTAGAAACACATCTTCCGAAGTTGCGTTTGCTCGGGTGTGGTTTTTAATTTTTGGGCTTAAAGTTAAGAAATAAAATAATTTTTTGACAACTTTATTTTATTTCACTTAAGCCACTTAGAATTCACTTGAAGCCACTTAAAAGCGGCTTAAACTGAGTTGATCCGAATAGGATGCTATCCAGAAAATATCCTACCCCCTCGGTAGGATATTTTTGAGGTGGGGCCCGCACGAGCCCCGCCGTTTCTTTCCGCTGAGTAACGCACCCGCGAAAACCCTTCAATATGAAAGTCAACTAACGGATTTTCTTAAATTCTTAACAGACCATTTAATTGGGCGGTTTATTTCGTGAATTAAATGAGCTGTTTCTTTCGTTGAATTAATTCAACGAATTGATGGGTCGTTACTTACCCATTTTCGTTTGTTGGCATATTAATAAAATAAGACCAACTTGTCTTTTGGAGGATTACTCGTTGAGAGAGGATCCTTGAACCTTCATCCACTTTCGCGAAGAACGTGAAGAACGCGAAGAACGCAAAGAACGCGAAGAACGCCGAAACCAGAAATCGACGACGCGACGCCGTGATCCGCGGTGCTGATGTTCCCTTCCCACAACATTCTTTTGCGATGTCTCTCTCTCCGTGACGGATCTTCGATCGACTGCTTGAGGTAAGAGTCTCAGACTTTCTTTTTAATCTCCTTTGTGGTTCTTTACCAAAACACGGATTTAATTAATTAAATTAAATCTGTTGTTCTTGGTCTATTGAGTTCGCTGACTCAACGCCGGATTCCGCGACGACGCGACGCCTTCCCGCGACGACGCGACGATCCCCCTCTTCCACGATGACCAATTCCGTGAAGAACGCTCACGCGCGACGACTACGAGGTAGGGGTTGTTGTGAGTTTATTCCTTTTCCCGTGATCATTCTTTTTCTTTTTAAAAGTAAAGAACCGGAAAAATAAGAACAATTTTATTCCATTAAAATTGTAGAATTGATATGTTGAATTTGTTTCTCCCGCTGTTTATATCTAACGCGGAGGGTGCGGGCCAAACGAAAACGGCCCGACGACCCTCCGTCGTTCTTCGTTGCTATACGGATTTGACGGGCGACGACGGAACGTGCCGCAACAGAAGTTTAATGATCCCGTAGTGAAGAACGAGTCCCAGGAGGAGCAACGACGCATACGGGAAGAAAAACGGGCCACCAGAGCGACTCCGGCGGCCCGCGGAAGCTGGCGGCAGCGCCCGCGGGACGCGTCTGATGCCCCGTCCGGCGCCAGGGAGACACCCTGCGGGTGTCCCGAGGGTGTTCCGCGGGGGTGCTGCGGGTGTCCCGCGGGTGTCCCGCGGGTGTCCCGCGAGTGTGTCGCGGGTGTCCCTCGGGTGTCCCGCGGGTGTCACGCGGGGGCGGCGGCTCCCCCCGCGTCGGACGCTCGGTCGCTCGGCCGAGCCAGACCGGTCCGACTTGGTCGGACCGGGTCGGACCGGGTTCAGCCGACCCAGGGGGGGTCGGGCCGGGTCGGCCCGGGCCCGGACCCCCCGTCTTCGGATGGTCTTCGTTAAAACGCCCGTAACTTGAGCTACGGGCCTCCAAACGACTCTCCGTCAGAGGAAACGTGATCCTTGGATCGAGACGGTCGTTTTGGTATATCTCACTCAAGGTTTCAGAATACTTTGAGTTCGGACGGGTTGGTTCGTACACGAAACCAACCGGGCCCTTAGAGCAGAAACACTCATATCTTGAGCTACAGACGTCCGATTGACGTGCCGTCAGCTTCCTTGAATTCCTCTAAGTGAGACGGATCTTTTGGATCACTTCGCCTGAGGTTTGGACGTAGGTGGAGTACGGTCGGCTTGGTTTTGCGTTAAAAACCAACCGGGCCTATGGGACAAAAAAGCCAATAACTCTCAGACCGGGCGTCTGATTGACGCGCCGTCTGTGATGTTGAGTTCCTGTTGGCAATACGGAACTTTTGGATACATCAACTTCAGACTTTTTGTTAGTTGATGTATCAGCCTCTCGGCTCGTGGAGCGGACCCTCCCGAACGAGCTTGCTGTGTGCAGGAACCCTAGTGCTGGCTGCGACTGCTACTTCGACAGCGACGACCGTGCAGAGATCCTCAGTGGACTCCGATGATGAAGACAGCTGGTCTTGAATCCTATGTGGGTCCTAGCTATGCTGGTCTTGTATCCTATGTGGGTCCCAGCTTAGATGAATTAATACTGGTCTTGTATCCTATGTGGGTCCCAGTATAGTTGAATCAATGAAGACAACTGATCTTGTATCCTATGTGGGTCCTAGCTGTGCTGGTCTTGTATCCTATGTGGGTCCCAATATAGTTGAATCAATGAAGACAGCTGGTCTTATATCCTATGTGGGTCCCAGCCGTGCTGGTCTTGTATCCTATGTGGGTCCCAGCTTAGATGATTCAATACTTGTCTTGTATCCTATGTGGGTCCCAGTATAGATGGATCAATGAAGAGTGCTGGTCTTGTATCCTATGTGGGTCCCAGCTTAGATGACTCAGTGCTGGTCTTGTATCTTATGTGGGTCCCAGCCGTGCTGGTCTTGTATCCTATGTGGGTCCCAGCATAAATGAAACAATGAGAACGGCTGGTCTTGTATCCTATGTGGGTCCCAGCATAGATGATTCAATATCTATGTCTGATTATCTTTTTCACCTTTTCGATGATGTATACCTGCGTGAGCTGAATCTTGTGTTACTCTCCTTTGTGGATTGTGATGAGCTATCCTGTGTGGATTTACTGTTTACTCTCCTTTGTGGATTGTGTTGAGCTATCCTCTGTGGATTTACTGTTTACTCTCCTTTGTGGATTGTGTTGAGCTATCCTGTGTGGATTTACTATTTATTCTCCTTTGTGGATTGTGTTGAGCTATCCTGTGTGGATTTACTATTTACTCTCCTTGTGGATTGTGTTGAGCTATCCTGTGTGGATTTACAGTTTACTCTCCTTTGTGGATTGTGCTGAGCTATCCTGTGTGGGTATACATTTTGCATTCCTGTGTGGACTGGGTTGTGCTTGGGCTCGGACGTTGGAGCCGAACGAGAATTGATGACTTAGGTATATGTATGGGCATATACCTAAGCCATGTCATATGTTACATCGTGATTGTATCTTACCTTTGTGGATTATCCTTTGTGGATTTCGGGAGACCTTCGGGGGTCTCGGGGTCCCTACTAAGTAGCTTATACTCACCCCTGCACGGGATATGCCCACACTACGTTGTGTTGGTTGTAGATGACGGACAGCGCTGATCGTGGTGGAGGCGTGCGGAGCAGGACGGTACCTGGAGGTAGACCACTGGGCGGGACGTACTCGGAGCGGTCAGGTGGACCTGAGAAGCACTGGAGGCTACCTGTACCCACCCTTCAGGTTGGACTTCCAGAGGACGGCTCGACGCTGCAGTTTTTCCTTTCAGTTGCTGTTTTTCCTTTCAGTTGTACTTTACAGTTGGGCATGTATTTCCGGCCCCTTTTACTTTCAGCATAGCTTGTACCATTTTTACTTAGTGTTTACTTTTCCGCTTGCTTACTCTGTGGTGGTTGTTTACTTTTCAAAGGCAATGCCTTCCCTTTTTGTTGGGACTTACGCCTTGGTGCTAGTCGCTAGCCCCTGGCCTATGGAAGGCGGGCTTGGTGTAGTCACGACACGGGCCCCGAGGGCGGGTCGTGACAATCAAATCATAAAATGTAATGTTTATCAACATATAATTGTATCTAATACTTTGGGTTTTGAGATGTAATAGAAGGTATCATAAATGAATTTAGATAAATTTGGATATTATGATATTTTCATATGTGGTTGTATTAAATATAATAGATACCTATATTGGTAAATAAGAATATGGATAGTCATATGGTAAAACTCTTAGACACCCATTTAATATATTAAGATATCATATCATAATTATATTAGTGATATTTTATGATACTTTTCAGTATAAGGATATTTTTTAAAACTATGGTTTAACTTGTAGAGTCAATTAAATTTTTTGTAAAAGATAATTATGGTATTGATTAACATGTTGGTTAATATGATCATTTGTATTGATAACATGAGTTTTATTGTGTAGATAACTATAGGATTTAAAATTTAAATGATGATTAAGATATTAATTATACATAAAAAGAACATCACCAAATTTTTTGCCTTTATATTTGAATGATTTGAGGCAACCTTTTTGGTTAAAAAAAATATTTAATTTATTGGTTATTGTTTTCATTTGGGATATAGAGTTAAAAAAATATCATAGTTTCAAATATGGTTATTACTATTGAATTTTGATTATTATCCAATAATATAATGTTTTAATAATTTTTTGGATTATATTACCATGCGATAATCATTTTGGTTTTGGTTAATTTCATCATATGTGTTGAATTAATTGTTATCTCTCTTATGGTTAAACATTCCATTAAATGTAGAATTTTAGTGCATGAGTAATGAAATATTCATCGTTAATTCTCATTATATGGAGGGAAATTTGAGATTATTCTAGAAATTGATTAAATGGTGAAATTATAATCATAAAGTAATTACATTTCTATATTCTCATAGAATATATGATAAATCAATTCATCAAATATAGGAAATGGACTATGAAAAATATTTATCCTATTACCATCAGCATTGATGAAATAAATGTTATTTTATATACCAATTTGGTTTTGGATGTTTTATTGTTAACATTATCATCATCATTCACATCATCTTGATTGATTATATCTTTCACACTATATCCATATTTGGGATTTACATTTTTCTTCTATGTCTAAATCATTTATTCTCAATAATGTTCTCCAACTAGGAAACACGAAAGGTTTTATTCTAAATTAATAACATACTTAAATTTCACTCTTATTATGTGGTCATTTTATTTATCCTTTTTACAATGTGGGTTCAAATTTATTCTCATTTTCCAACATATGATTACTGAGAAATGTTCAAATTGTGAGGATTCAATATTTTAATGTGGAGTGGGAGAATATAATAGCCCATTTCTTGAAAACAAAAAATAGAAATATTAGTCATATATATATATATATAATAAATTTAATATGATGTTTAACATTAATCCTTATAGTTTTATAGAGATTGTATAAAAATAAATCTAATTTCATGCTCTAAACTGTGTATTTTTCAAACAAAACATCCATGTTACCTTTTTATGGTGGGATTATATTTATAGAAATATTTAATAAATTTTGAAGATTTACTTTGAAAAATTAAAATTCCTTTTGGAATCATAAATAAATCATTTACTTTTACTTAAATTTTTTAATTTTTTAGAAAATGATAAATTTATAAATGATTTGTAAAAATAAATATATTTTTTAAATGTATATTATATTCCATAATGTTTTTAATTTAAAAGTCCCTATATGTTTTGAATTTATTTTCCATTTACTTATGTAATATTTAATTCAATTAGTTACTTTTAATCAAAATTATATTTATTTACATTGTATACTTGTTTTTGGGGTTAAAAAAATTCTTTTGAAAAAACTATTTTAAAATGCCTTATGAGTCATATTTTTAATTAATTAAATTAATATTTTATGGTTAATTTTTTTTTAAATTTAAATAATATATATTAATAAATTGTATTTTGGATTAATACTATGATTATTATTAGTCATATAGTTAATATTGAATCATGTTATTCTAAAAAACACTCTTCTTTAAAACATGTGATCTCACAGCATCTACATGATTAATATTATATCAAAATTTCATCATTTGTACATTGAAGATTGAAAAATATATTCCATATTTTGAATCATACTAATATATAATTTCTAATAAGTCTAACTTGAAATTTTACCCATTTAATTAGTAAAAATAAATAATAATTACTTATAATGATTAAGGTAAAAACAATTTATGTTGTTCTTAAACATAAATCATAAATAAATATTTAAAAATAAACCTAAATGAAAACCTTTGGACTTCTATAATTATACTATTTCCACATTAGGGAATATTTTTATAAGATATTTTGAAAAATATTTCGTGAATGCTTCCATTATAATAAGTTAGGGAAATAAAAATCAAAAAAAGAATATTTTTCATTTTAATTTATAGAATGCCTTAGAATATGGGAAAAAGACATTTAATTTTTTATAAATATTATTATTTAATAATAATGGATTTTTTATCAAAGTGATTTATCATAAATATTTATGTTTGATAAAATTTCATTAAATATATATGAAACAACATTTCATGGATAATGTATTTAATAATTAAATAAAATAAATAATACTAAAAATATTTAATGATTAGTAAATTGAATTCATTGTTTTTCGAAACTACATTTTTAGATTAATATATCATTATACTATACAACGATCAAAATATATATTAATTAAATTAAATTATTTATATTTTTAAAATTCATATTAAATAAATAATGTCAAAATTAGTATTTATGTTATTTTATAATAAATGATATTATACTAAATGATCCAAAATTACATAAATAATTTCTTATTTAAGTTGAAATTGAAATGTCAATAAATAAAAAATAAGTTCTATTGAATATCAAATTTGTCTTTTATGAGGAATATATTTTTCACTACATTTTAAAAAACATTGGTGGAATAGTAAGGGATAAATTAGTGTTTTATGGGTATATGTTCTTCTGTTATAATTAATTTCTAATAATAGAGATATTATTATTTTGAAATGTTGATTTAATAGTTAAAATAAGTTTTTATAAATTTTATAATTGTTTTGTCTTTTATTTAATCTTAATAGATGAATTAAATAGGTTAAAAACTAGTGACCTCAATGACAAACCAAAATGAAAAAATTAGGTAACTTTCGATTTATGGAACAAAATATTTAAAATAATTTATTTCATTTTTTTAGTAGAGGTTATTCAGAACTTATTCATCCCTTCAATCAGTTATTGTATAACTTTTCAGGCATTTGATGTATTGGATTCCTACAAATATTAAACAATGTTGGTAATTTAGATGAATTCAATTCCTCTTCAAGTATTAAAAGAAACTCACTCTCCCCACATATTCACACCTCGAAAGTTATATTAATAGCACAACCTATAGCTAAATTACATTTCAAATTTCCTCATGTCATCATATAATCCTTAATATTGTTGTAAATAAATAAAATTTTATTCTTTTGTGAAAACGAAAATGATTTAATCAAAGAAAAGGTAACAATCATCACCTTGTTTTTTTTCTTTCTCTAACCCATTCAATTCATATTATAAAATGATTAAATAATTACATAAATATCATAAATATAATGAGATATTTCTATTTTAGGGTAATGAATTACAACCATAGATACATCCATAAAATGGGTTATTAAATAATTTTTCATGTTTAGAGAAGACTATAGCTACATGAACCTATGTCATTCATTTTTCCATTACTACCTCAAATGGTTAGGAATGATGATAAAAATATTTAATTTAATATTTATTCTATTTTTACATAATTAAACATCTTTTAGTGATTATATCATATACACTCTTTTTATATTCCAATCCATAATAGATATGACAAAATCACCCATTGGTAGAAAAGAATTTTATCTTGTGATGTGATGTGAAGAGACATTCACAAACATGTTACATGGAAAAGTAATAAGGGTAGTTATAAAAATATAAATTATAAAAATGAAATCATAATTTAATTAATGAAAAAATTATATTTATATAACAATAATATATTTATTTCTTCTAACTATTTCGAACATTGAAAAAGAGAAAACGTCATTCGTGGACATGTTAACTAGTACCTCCTGTATGAGATGTGATTCCTTATACATAAAAATGACATATATAAGTATATATAATTAAATATAATGGAATTTATGATATCATTTTCATTCAATATTGATAAAATATTAAATTCCTTCATTCCATAATGATCAATAGGAAATAGAAACGTTTCTCAAGTATAAATATAGCCTTTCATCATCAACATCGTTACATTAGTAAATTTATCATAACTATCATCCATTATTAATTTTCCAATAATAATTGATGTATATGTATGATCCTTATTTCATTATTATAATTTTATATATATTTAATTGGAAATACCTTTTACAATAATTGTCCATCCAAAGTCATTTTTTACACTTAAACTGAACATTGTAAATTTATCCAAATTAAATTAATTGTTTATGTAGTTGATTATAAAATGGTTAAAAGTGAAATGAAATTAATAAGAAACATAGAAATTATTACCCATGAATAAAATAATATACATTTGTTTTCTATTATATAGGATAAATTAATGTGTGACACATCAGACTCCATGTAAGTGTTTTTCTCATCTCATATTTATTACTATGAGAAAAAATCCACATTCAGCACATATTTTTATATATATAATGACCATGAAATTATTTTAATATTCATATACTAAAATTCATTAGCATTTAAATATCTGTTTTATGATATCCCTTTCATGGGGTTAGTAGTTTCTATTTTTCCAATGCGTTAATGAATTTTGTTTCCAAAATTTTCTTTCCCTGAGAGGTGTATTATGTTGTACACCTATAGTGTTTTATTATGTGTACATACTACCAATTTTACTTGACATGTCATGAATATCCTTATTCTCGTGATATTATAAGTTTCATTTAATGTTATTCTTTCTTGGGTGTTATGATTCAATGTCACAAAAATTTGTATGTTTTTTTGTTATAAAATCATCATTTATCATGATTTTGTATTATTATCTCTCCAATTTTAAAATATTATAATTATAAAAAATTATATTATACTCTGGTTATTTATTATTTTTTAACTATTGGTACCATTTTCCTACAATTTGGTACTTAAAATGTTAGCTGATGTGTTGTAATGAAAATTTATAATCATTTCTATTGTAGGACAGAAATGTTTTTTCATTCAAAACCATGATTTCTAATAGTGTTTTATAAAATATTTTAATTTTTTTAAAAGATGAATTTGTATTTTTCTCATGACTATTTTTAAATTTTTTTAGATTTTTCATTTATAAATAGTCATTGTTATTTTTCAATAAATACATTTTTATAGGGATTTATGTTTTTAAAAAATGTATTTTTAAAATGAATTGTTTTTCTTTCAAAATGTTATTAATGATATTTTTATGGTATTTCTATTCATAAACATCTGAAAAAAACTTTCATAGATTGATCCAATAAGGTAATTTTTAATTATAAAATCCTCAATACTTCTTGGGATGGACTAAAATTCATTCAATGGGATTGTTATGGAACCCATTTCTTTTCCATGGGATATCCATGATTCAAGGAAACTCTTATGGAACAGATTTATTCATTATGGGTTCATCATGTTTCAGATATATTTTTAAGGAACACTTTTATTATTCATTTTTAATAATGTTATAATGATATTGAAATTAATTCCATTCTTTTGATGGGATAATCTAGTTAAAAAATTAATGATTTTATACAAGTGTTTATGATGAAATATTTACTTTTTAATTATTTTGAAATTGAATATTAAAAACCTAAGGTGGCCCAGATATCACTGGTTCATTCCATTTCAGCATAATATGGGGTCTCCATTATAGCATCGTTTAAAAACATTACTTCTAAATATGGGGGTCCCATATTGTGATGTGTAGGCCTATAACAATATAACATGTTATGGAACACATAAAACTAGGTGGTCCCATTACTTCTTAATCATGGGGTGGTCCATCTAGTGTTGGTTGAGCTTATTATATCATAAATGATGGTTGCACCTAGATAAGGCTCTAATGCATATGGTAATTATTGTATTGGATGATGGGTATATGATTCTTCTAATAAAAATTATTTTTAAAGTGATTAATGAATATAATTATCAATGATTCCAAAAATATTTATAATCTATTGTTTTGGGGTTAGAATGATTTTTATAATGATGTTTTATAATAAATGGCTCTTGAAAATTGATTTTTATGAATATTTCCATTTTCATGGTTTTGTGTTTGATGATCCTGGTATTTATGGGTATGAGTTTATTAATAAGTTACTCACACATTATGATTTTTCACTAGATCATAGTGTACAAATGTTGGTATCAAAGATAATAATATAATGAAGATGAATTTTTCACTAGATCATAGTGTACAGATGTTGGGATATTATATCACGGACATGAGTGTGGATGGCTAGAATATATAGTTGATAAGATAAATTAAAAAAATTCAATAATTTCAAAGGTATCAATATACTTTGGGATCATATACCCTTTCATCCCAAACCTTATGTCCTTATTAATAGGATAAATTAATAGAAAAAAGTTTTCACCACCTTTAAATTATAGATCACACAAATGATAATCATCATAACCTTTCCTCAAACATTGAGACTATTTTATGTGATGTTGAATAGATCTAACCTCTTCTTACATTTCTTACACAATATCCAATCCTAATTGCTTTCATTAACTAACATAATTACTTCTTGTTGGAGCTCAATAGTTATTTCCATAAAGTGATTCATAAGGAGCCATATAAATTCTTGAGCGAAAGATATTGTTGTATGAAACCACCTCTATATGAAGGTGTTAGTCAAAAACACCATTTAAATATAATAAATAGGATCTAAAAATTTCTAATAGGGTTTTAATTTTACTATTCGATTGACCATCTTTCTAAGGGTGAAATATTGTGTTCAAACTCAACTATTTATCAAGAGATATTCACAATTATATAGAATAACATATTAAACCTTGATCCCAATCAGACATAATTGAATTTTCTAATCCAGGTATCCTTAATAATTATTTATTGTATATCCTATAAAACTGATCCAGGGTTGATTCTACACTGATAGAAATGAATTGTACTAGACTAGTAGGTCGATTGACTACTACCCATTAAATAGTATGTACTTCATACATTTTTGGATTTCCAATGAAAAAATATTTGGTGATGTTTTCCAATTTCCATTTTATTATTGGTAATGGATGTATCATTCCCATAGACATTTTTATTTTATCATTAACATGTTGATTTACTATGCACTAAGATATAGACATTTTGTTATCTCTCCCTATGAAATCACACAAGAAATACTCATTCAAATCTCTATAATTATTCATTATTCGCAGATTAATTTAGAATGGTGATCTATGATATTACTCAAAAAATTCCGAATTCAAATCAAGTATGGTTAGAACAAACACAATGTTCATAAACCTTATCATTCAATAACATTAATTGTTAACCATATGAACATTTCTGGCCATATTTTTAAACTCAACATCTTCCCTCTTCACCTATTAAATCTTTACCTGAATGGATGGGTGAATATTTAACTTAATAACATAATATTTTTACCCCTCCTGTTGAAATTCAAAATTCATCCATTGAAAATGCATAAATTTGGGTTCTTTTGATATCCATATAATGGATAAGTTCGAATGGTCCTTCAGACTCAAAGAAGTGACCACCTTTTTTATTTTCCCATAGTGGTAATGTATTGAGTGGTCATAATCATTAATCACTTTTGATCATCATCTATGAATATATTCAAATATTTTCATGTGAATAAACAATTAAAAATAATATGATTCTAATATATATCAAAATTTTATCTACAATTAAAATGATTCTATATCACTATGCAGATAGATTCTATAACAGACTCTAAATCAGGAGTTTTATTTTTTTTATCATGAATCTTCTATTTTCATGAGTTATATTCTATAACCATTCCATTTTTTATTTTAACACATCCTAATCCATTATTGGAAAAAATGTCTATAGGTTAAATACCCTTCTCTACTAAAGGGTTATGTATGAACTTAATTAATGAATAATCTTCTATTTAGTTCTTTGAAATTTTCATAACATTCACCAATCACGAAGAACATGGATCCCTTCTGAGTTATCATTGTCAGATGATAAGAGATTACTGATAAATAAACTAAAACTCCTCGATAATATCAAACTAAAATAGGAAACTACACATATTGTCCAATAATTTTTGTCTTTTACAATATTTTATAGACTATTTATATGATAGATCTACCTATATAAATCCTCTCCTAAGATTATATGACACAAAATAAATCCTTATGTATTATGAATTAATTATATTTCAATATCACTTATAGTAGTTCTTTCCTTAGTGTCTTCTGTAATTTTATCATGTGATCATCATAATCTTCTATACTTTTTGAGTTGATATGATATTATTCTATGATGACTAGTAAAAAATGGTCAAGGTAATATCTATATAATCTATACATTAAATACCTGATGATAGGGGGGATTTGTATGACTGAATTCAATCCCTGTATATTCATTTTTCACCTAACTTGTATGTGATGCTATATTAGGTGTGCCTTCCATATTTCCAGTCAATCCATGATATCAATATTGATGGTTAATTTTGTATATTTAGTGAGATCTATCTAGTTAATCAAACAATTCATCAATAAGGGATGAGGATAATTTTTCTTGTCATGGCTTTGTTCAGGTTCAAAAAATCAATATAGTGTTGCATCGACTTCTAACCAAAATGAATTGGTGCACCCCATGGTGACAAAGATGGACAATTGATTACCTTTTGAAGAATTTACATGAGTTGTATCTTCATTTCCTTCTAATAAATTTCTCCAATTTTTTATGTATACATTAAAATATTGGTGTAACCATGTTTGAGTTATTTTGAGAACTAAAAATCACATTTTGAGGGATGTCCAGGAAACACTTCTATAAATAAATCAATAAATTCCCATATAATATTAAAATCACTAAAAAACTCACATATTACCACGATCAAACCCATGAAAATAATGGGAAAAATAATTGTTACAACGTAAAACCATGGTCTAGCTGGTCATACATACTTATGGCATGTCAATATGCCATAGTTATAGCCATGATTTGAGGGTTATAGAAATGGTTTCCCATTATAGAAATATATTTTCATCCACAAATTTAGAACTGTTGTAGTAGTGTTATAGCCATAGTTTTCCGCTTAGGTAATAAACCTAAATACCTTATTTTCCACCAGAGAAATGAACATATTTACCTCATTTAAAAATTTGGTATAGTTATCGTTATTTCAATAGTTTCAAAACCATGGATATAGTCTTTAAGAAAATGTGACCTTCAAGATTTTAAACCTTGACCCTAACTATGGTAAACCAGATGCATCACAATTAAACAATATAAAATTATTTAAATATATATATATATATACTATGGTTGTATCCCTCAAACCATGGAAATAATTTACCTCATTCCGTTCACATGGAAAATTGTTTTCCATGTGCTTGCATAGGAATCCTATGTCTGTGGTTTACAAAATATTTAGCTGTAATTTTCCTCTGTATCCTTCTGTTTTGAGAACGATTTGTATATCCTCTAATAAAATATTTATATTTCCATGGTTTTCTTTAACAATGGTTATAGTTCGATAAATACTAACGAATTTTGGAATTTTTTTCCTATTAGTCTTGAATATATATTATTTTTTCATAAACTGTATGTATATTGACATTTACAAGGAGTGTTATAGTCACCTTGTTAGAATATTGTAATATGTTTTGGAATATAAAATGGGCCCTCCCTTCTATTAAAACTAATGTGAGATTTATGTTGAAAAATAAAATTCATTCCCAGGATAACATCAAATTCATCCAAAGGAAGAATAATAAGATTGACAGGAAGTATATTCCCACAAATTTCAATAAAAGTAGAATCATAGTCTGGAGATGTGATCATCTGACCTTTAGGATGTTTCACATCTTTTTATACATCTAATCGTTTAGGTGGAAACATGGTTCCCATAAAAATAATTAGATATGAAAAAATGGGTAGATCCACTGTCAAATAAGTCATTAGAAATTAAACAGTGGATATTGATTGTACCTTTCACAACGTCATAATCACACAACTCATTAGAATGAAGGATTATATGGGATATCCTATTATCTCAAAGAATAAATGGTTTATTATGTCAATATTCATCATTAATATTAGGATTTTAGAATTGGTTTTTATAATACCTATAGAAGATGAAATTGAAACACTATAGTATGAGTGGTGAATTCACTACATCATTATTTCAATTTACATCATTAGATAACCTCTTCACATCAGTTCAGTAGTAATTTTCCCAATGACCATCCCTTACATAAATAAAAAATTTACTTATCCCCTTAAATCAATTTTGTTCTTTTTCTTCCCACACATTGAACATAAAGGACTAATCATAATCTTCTCCCCTTGGTTCTTCCATTTATCCTTATTTTCCATTTTATTTTCAAATTAATTCCATAATATTTTTTTGAAACTCCTACATCCATTTACACCATTATAGAATATTATAAAATATATTCCCAGCTAGAAGAACCGCATATTGTGAATTCACATCTGAGATATATTTTAAGGAACTAAAGACTCAATCAACTATAAATTTAGGATAGAATATTATATTAGAATCATTCTTCACAAGCCTTAAAAAATTTTACTCATAGGTACCAATTGATCTATCATTCATCTTCTTAAGTACATGTAAATCCTTTAGTATCTTTATAAGATGAATATAAGGAAATACTTTTGGAAAAATATGTCCTCTAACTCATCTAAAACCATGCATTCAATTTCACATTTTAAGAACATATTTTTTATATGAGCTAACCATTTATCATGTTCACCATCAAAATATTAGATAACAAAAACAAAATTTTCATTTTTCGAATAGTAGAGAACCAAAAATATCATTTATGTAGTACCAATCTATTGATTAAAAACTATCTTTTAGATGACCCTGTAAATTAATGTGTATGTTTTCACATGAATGACTCAATATAATGTTTTCCATCCACTAATAATTTGAATTCCATGTTAATTCATAGCTTAATAATGTTGTGTGAGCATAGAAATGATATTTTTAATTCCATCTCCAATAATGTTTGAATGATTATGAGGAAAATCATTATAATGTATATCACAGAAAGCACTAACATGGAACCTTCTACTTATAATCATTTACTAAAACTAATAATAATAATGTTAAAAATAATACTCATGATGTGGATCCACATAATAATTAAATATTACTTATATATTGCCTAAATAATATCACCTTCTATAATCTACAACACCTTAGGATTATCATTTTTCATTCATGGTCATCAGTTATCTAAATCAGTCATGATTTTTCATATTGAGTTTTTTAGTTTCCAAAGTGTATACCTAGGGAATTTTAGACAAAGTGTGTATTAATGTCCATTATCATGAACCCGTTGAAGATCATGGCTTGCTCAATGCACCCTTTTTTGAGTTATTAACACTACATACTAGTGTTTCAAAGAGAAATCCATGTGCCTAATCTAGATAGTGAACTAATATCTTGTAATCAAATTTATATAGATTTTACCAATATTTTATTATTTTTTTCCATTCATTGACTCATCCACAGACTTATCTATAGACATGAAAATATATATATCACAATGTTTTTCTGATTATAGTTTCCAAATTTAACTAAAACTTTTCTAAGATATGAACTATTATGTCCCCGGTATATCATACATAAATATTACATCTTTTCTATGAATATTCTTTACAGTACACCAACACATCGCTGAAGACTATAGTTGTTTACTTTATTTTGAAACATAGAAACACAAGAAACTAGAACCGAGAAAAATATCATAATCCCCCCACTATAATCATCCAATATATCACCCTTCTTAAAAATATCATACATAATACATTTCATCATAAAATAGGGAAATGAAACATAAGAATACGTGATATTAGATTCTCAGAAGTGATAATTAATGGGTATATATAAGAATAACATTAATATAATTGTATGAGAACATGAAAATAATAATTGGAGAATATACCCTTCATATAAAGTAACATGATCTTGAGTTATGGAATAACAATTGAATGTTTATATGATATGAATCACTAGATAATAAATTAACATGAGGAATGAGAGAAATAAATTCATAAGAAAAAGTTTTTTGGCATACACACTCTCATAAAAAAATAATTTCCATATTGCTCATGGATCATTGCAAAGGATATCACAGTGGAATGGGTTCATCCCAAAACCATCATTATATCCTACGTTTACATCCAATAACAAAATTATGGTCAAAATACCTTTTTGAACTAGGTTCAGCCTATATTCTAGTCAAATGTATCCCATGAGATATAAATTGTTACCCAATGTAGAAGTGAATCACAAAAGTCTTAACCATCTCATAATTTAAACCATATATATTCAAGAAAAAACAATAATAAAAATTCATCATATCATACCCCATGAAATAAAATGTATTTCACCAAAAAAATTTCATATCAAAATTGGTATAAAAGATATGAGTTTCATAATTATTTATTCAATTCATTAATGCCAAACCATGTGAACAAAGTTGTTTTCATATGAGTTTTGGAGGGTATAACCATTGGGAGAAATATGGGTTATGTAAACATAATTCAATAATATGTATAAACCATTCATATAAATAATAATAATCTTATGCGTGGATCTATATTTATTAAGGAATAGGAATCATCAATGGATGTCATATTAGATAGAAAAATTATTTTTTCTTATAATATATATATTTATTGATAAAAATAGCCTTTCTACATTAAAAGATACTTTGTTAGACATAAAACCTTTTGAAAATATTTGTCATGGAAAATAGCATTTAAAAAAATATAATGGAAGGTTTAAATAAAGTAATTTTAAGGATGAAATAAATTTTCATTCATGATGTACATGTTAAAACAACAACTGCTTTAATATTTTTGATAAAACCCAATTGAAATTATTTGGAAAATTGATTGATGATTGATTGATGATTTTTTAAAGTAATACATTGTCAAAAATATTTATTAAAAATAATTAAATAATAGTAAAATAGTTTTTAAATCATTTTTATAAATAATTTTTTAGAAGAAAATGTATTTCTGACTGAAGAGATAAATTATATCGAATCATCATAAAAAAATTCAATGTATTTTTAAGAACTAATGAGAAAAAAATATCCAAATTAAATAAAAATATAATTAATTAAAATTTTATAAAAAATTGAGTTTCAAGATTGATGGATCATAATATTATATCATTGGATAACTAATAATAAATAATTCTGATATATAATGAGATTATAACATTAAATCATTACCCCATTGGTAACTATTAGTAATTTTCACCAAAAAGGAATAAAAATAAATCAAGATTGAAGCACCATTATGATAAATAAATTATTTATATTACATTCCAATGGGGCTTAATATAAATCTCATGTGATATTATAGTTTAATAACATAACATACTTCTCAAAGAAAGAAAATTAAGATAAAAATCCCTTACCTTAAGCCCTGAATTCTGTTGTAAATGTTCAAACCTAAAGTTTAACAAAATAATATTATTAAAAATCTATTATAGAACTATATTTCTATATGTCAAACCCTTTTTTATTTTATTATGTCCTTTTATTACCTGTTTATTAATAAGTCCACATTAAAGTTGTGTATCTAGTAATAACCTCATATTTTTTTAATATATTTTTCTTTTATATTCTATGTACTATTAATTTGAAAATTATTTAATCATAATTTTACATTTATAAATGATTTAAATATCATATATATTGATTGTATACGTATTTGTCTTTTAAATATCATAATTTACCATTAATGTAGATGATAAACTGTACAAACACATGAATGGCGCTTCTATTTTATTCAAATATAATGAATGAATTAAAAAAAGATATATTTTTAATATATAATCATTTTGAGTTCTTAAATATCATTTTTTTCATTAAACCTATCATTATTAACATCAACGTTAAGAGTTAACGAAACTCATTGCTTCACATGATAGTATTCCTCTGTACACACGAGTGATGCTTTTATATTCCCAAAAATTGTAGATTATGAAAGTATTTGTTATATAATAATTAAATACATTCAATAATACTATTAATTTATTATATAAATAATAAATTTGTCATTAATTCCATCTATGGGAGAATCTAATGGAAAAAAATGTCATCGGTTCCTGAGGTGGAAGTCAGTCATACAAATGAACGATCTTTTTGTAAACCATATGATGGGAGTGGATATGGTTTTAGGTTATCAACTTAATATAAACAAATTTCATTCCAATTATTATAATTATAATAATATATCATCATGTTATAATAATATTTTTAATTTTTTATCTGATAACATAATGAAAAATTAGTGTTAACGAACATTACATCTTTTTCGGGTATCATCCTTATGTTTACAGTAAAATACATCCTTGGTTATAGTTATGTCTAAAGTGAGTATACTAGGTTTAAAGGATTAAATTATATAGGTTACATGGGTAGTTATTTCTTGATCTAAAATGTTTTGATTATTTGATGAAGAGACTAGAGGTGGATGCTCTTTATAATCGAGGCTGATGGAGCACTTGTAATGTTTTGAATGATATAAATCCACCCATGTTGCTTTCATGTCACAAAGCTAAAATAATGAAAAAAATATATTTTATATAAGTTATAAGGACTAAATATTTCTATAAAATGGGGTTTATAAATGTTTTTTGATATTTATAACTCTTATCATTTTAATTTAACACCCTTGTAAAAAATTTGTTACCCAAACAGTTGTAAATAACTTTTAATGTTTTTACTATTATTTTTGGTAAATAAATAAATTGAACCTATTTAATAATATAAATAATGATTATTAAAAATATGGAACCATTTTTCAAAATTCCATTCTTATAAGGGGCAATATATTTTTTTAAATTACCCTCGTAGATTAAAAGAGCAATTGTGTTTTGAAATTTAATCTACAAAAAAGATTACAATGTTTTTATATTAATATTAAATATGAATTTGATACCAATTAAATAAATTGATTAAATTTTGAATAAATGAATTAATTTAACTAATAAATAATTTTAATATCTACTTTAATGGTAATAATAAAATAATTTAATAGGACATTTTCTATAAGGCCCCAGCCTTAAACCTTACTTAATCTTGAGTTATTACAAGAATACACATTGAGGATCTTTTCAGGTTTATAGTTTTAGAGAATTAGATCATCAAACTTGCATTACATTCCACATTTAAACAAAGTGGTTACATAAAAGACAGTATTCATTCTTCCCATCAACGGAAACATATTTAAAATAAAACATGGATTCTTTCTTGACACATCCTTGACACTATCATCACATCATGTACCCTTTTCTTGACCTGTGAAAAACATTTCAAAAACTTGGGATGAGCATAAAAAGCTTAGTAAGGGATATAAAAATATGGAAAGGAAACATGAGTACATGTATACATAAGAATGAAATCATACTTTACCCATAAAACATAGGCATATCAAATCATGAATAAATCATAGAAATCATAAGACATAATAGGTAACTTGAGGCATTCATAACATTCTTACGTCGGGAGTAACCCTCTTGGTTACGTTTTGGAATTCCCATCACCGTATATTCCCTAAATCTCTTCGGAGAAACCTCAATGTTTCACTCCTTCGCGTTTCCCAATGCATTGGAGAGCTATATCGGGCTCATCCGCCCTTAGTCTATCACGGAACCACCCGTCTTCATAATAATCCCCAAGAACCTCAACATAATCGTATCACATAAAACATGCATAAAGGAAACATAAACTTTCCACCTTTCAATCACAAGATATCAATAGAAAACATTGATATAAAAACATTATGAAAAACATTTTCAATACCAAAATAAAAGAAAAGTAAAACATGGTATTTATTTTTCTTTTAAAAAGATGGTATGGCTTGTAGAGGAAGCCGAAACTCAAATAATGGTCAAGGCGGTGGAGAAGTCGTTGTCGCCGCATACATACGACAAAAAAATTCCCTTTTGTTGTTTAGTAAACGGTTCGTATAAAAAATATTACTTTTGAATAAACATAAAAGTCAAAGGGGTTTATACACCGTATAAAATAAAGTTGTGTATAAAATAAAATATGCCTCAATGAAAGGAGATTGAGACGAAGTCCCATACAAAGACGGTATCCTTGGTTTAAGGATAAATCAATTACATAATTATGTGTGACAAATGAATACACCAAATATAAGTGGATATTAAGTGTAAAACAATAAAAGGTCATTCACACATATTCAAAGGATGACATATTCAATAACTACATGTTTAACCCAAGGAAATTTAAATTGGGTTAAAATGTTCCCTTGGTAATATTCGACAGCCTAAACGGCGTCACCTAAAAAATTCAGAAAATGAGTTGATGAGAGATAAAAAGGGAATCTCATCACTTGGACATAAAATTTACATCAATCAGGATATATAAGAACATATCCCAACATAATATTATGTGAATTAAAAGACATAACAAATGAAGTCCTTTAAAATGATGAGGGTGAAAGGTTCCCTTACCGACTTGGGTAACTTTCGAAAAGTACACCCCATTAAAGAAGTGACATACAATGAATATGTAAATACCCATAAATGGAATTATATTAAAAATGTATTGTAATAATGGTCAGTACATAAACCACTCAAATGAAATTGTGGCAAATGTAGCATAAATCTCACAGGAATAAAAGTGAGATGAAAAATCCCTTACGAAAACTCGGCAGCCTAACGGCGCCACTTAAAACTTCCAAAAATGGATTGATGAGATCAAATAGGGTATCTCATCACATTAAAATAAAATTTACAGCAATAGTAATATAAAATAATATCCCCCATCATAAAAAAAGTGGAGCTTAAAAGAAGTGACATAAAGGAGAGTACTTAAAGAGAAAGAGAGAGGTTATATCTTTTATGAAAATTCGGCAGCCTAACGACACCACTCAAAACATCCAAAATGGATTGATGAGAGTGAATAGGGTCTCTCATCATATGAACATAGAAATTACAGTAAGATTAATATTAAATAACATCCCAATCACAAGAAAGATGATCTTAGAAGGAATTACATAAAAGAGTGTACTTAAAAAGAAAGAGAGGAGTAGGATCCCTTACCTCGGGACCGACTTGACTCGATCGTTCTTTAACGTCCTGAATAATAAACTTGAGTTAATTTCTACTTGCTTAATAACCTTTTCCAAGTTCAGTATTCCTTTTATATCAATTATTGACTTGTTATAAACATTATGTAATCATTTAAGTTAACAATGTTTGTTTTGTCGATATTTGGTTCTTAAGTCGAAAGTGGACTTCTTACAATTACATGTTGTTCGTGTGGTCAAAGGTTCTTTATATACAGAATTAAATTCCTGATTTGGATATCATATATATCATATATATCTATAACATACATGTATTTATAATATCACATAATCATTTAGAGGTAATAAATGAAATGCACCGTTCATGGAGACGGTAAGCCGTACGTACGCATGAACGCTACTTTCATTTCTTTGTCATATTAATGGAATTAAAACTAAATGAGAGGTATGTATTTTTTAATTCCATAATTATATTCATCATTTAGATGTATCATTCATCATATATATCCATTATATACATGTACTTATAATAGTACATTACATTTGGGGATAAGAAATGAAATGCACCGTTCATGGAGACGGTAAGCCGTACGTACGCATGAACGCTAATTTAATTTCTATATCATACATTAATGGAAATAAATAATAATGATATATAGGTATATAATAATTCCAGTATAACATCATATATAATAACATTAAATCCATCTTTTATATGTCCCACGTATGGCATTAACGAATCACATCACTTTGAGGGGGCGGTAGTCCGCACATCCTAAAATGAAGATATCGCTTATACCCATAATGGAAGCCATAAAATTAAGCCACAAATGAAAAATACAGAAGATTAAGTAAAACATAAACATATTATATATCATATATAAAAATAGTGACATCATAATGGCCACCTTTGAAGGTGTTAAATGAGTATTGAACAATCATCGTTTCGGGAGGTAGAATTTCGCCATCCACGGAAACCGTATGTTCTTTAACCATTTGATGTAGTTGTGTGAGAGTGTATCTCGAATAAATCTTATAACAACATCCTAGTATATTTAATATACTGGTGTTGTTACAAAAGAAGTAAATAAAAAGAGTTTAGGGGTTTGGAGAAACAAAATAACACAAATGAACATGAGAGAATGAATTACCTTTAAAAGTGTAACTCCTTTTGATTTGAGACTAAAGGCTTCCTTTGAAAGGATTATGCCCAAATAGAATCCTATAGGATGAGGAGAGGGATGTGGAGAGAGTAAATGGACATGGGTTGGCCGATCCAAAGGCTTGAGGAGTTTGTGAAACGAGGTAGAGGTGGGGGCCTTTTATAAGAGGAGAGGAGGGACACTTTTGGAAATCATGAAACTATTATTTTATTTTCAAAAGTGCTTCGAATTTCTAAGGTCCCACATTGACATATTTCGAAGATAAGATGATAAGGCTTCGAAATATTCCCATCCTATAGTTTTTGTACAAGTGTAGGTCTTAGATTTTATATTATCGTTTCATTTTATTTAAACTGTTCATTAATGAGGTCATCGCTGCGTCATCATGATGTCATAAATAATTTAATTTATTTAAAGTATAAAAATTATAAAAAATATACTATGATGTATGAAATCTTTTTAGATTTCCAATTATTATTTATAATCAAAAATCGGATCTTTATTACCCCATGTAAAAATTGTTTTCGTAAAATAACTCAAGTTTGTGTCATTTTTACTTTAACATTAAATAAAAAGTTATTTATGTCATTTCCCAACCAAAGTGGATCCATGGGGTCCCCAAGTTGACCCATGTCTTTTCTTGGTCGGCCATGACACAACCAATGAGGGTATGACATGTTTCAAGTTCATTTCATATTATTAAAACATTATTGTTACCTTAAACTGCACTAATTACCTCTAATCGCGATTAAAAACTTAATAAGTTACTATTCACCAAAAAATTATTTTTATCCCATTGAACCACATTTTACTTCTTAATGACAACCATGTATATCAGATTTTTGAAATTTAAAACACAAAGATGGCAAAATTTCATTTAAATGGAAAAATCAGTTTTTATAAGTACCACTTAGTGGTTTCACTATTCATCAAAAATTGAAGTTTTTCAGAAAAATCCCAAAAATTCACCCTAAGCTATATTTGATATTCCAAATTCAAAAATGAAGTCTATTTTACAAAATTCAAAACATATAAGTCACATTAATTAATTTAATAATTAATTCTCGCTGTCAGAGAAAATAGCGTGTTTTTATGAAACAATATGTATCAAAAGATTGACAGTAGTTTAAGTCTAATTTCAAAGTGAAATTAATTCCAACGACCACTATTGGATTTAATGGTAAAAATATATTCTAATTTAACTTTAAAACCAATTCAAAAGATAATCTAATAATATAAATTAATTAGATTAAAAAGAGGTTTTGAATTAAAATACAACATTTTACACTATTCATTAAAAAAATGAACTTTATCAGAAAGATACCAAAAATTTACAAAAATAAATTTTGATGTCCCAATTCTTAAGAAGAGTTTTATTTGGTCCAAAAGGATGTATAAGAGTGAACAAAACTATATTTAATGACAGTTCTCCATCAAAAGGCGATAAATGAACCTTTAGTGAAAACTAGGGCATATACGCCTAAAATTGAATTCTTTCCATATTTTATGTCTTTATCTTTTATTGGATAAATGTAAAAACTTTTAAAAACATATATAATCATATTTTAGTTATTTCTATCTATTCCTGTCAATACAACGGCTACATGTTAACTACCATTTAAAATAATATTATTTTATTATTAGAGTGCAACGTATGATTCCCAAGAAACTCGTTGTTCCGTGTTGGGTACGCCATCGAGCATAGCATCCCCTTCAAAGTCATATTAATATTTTATTAAAAAATATGGATAAATATGAAAATGTCATATTCTTTATTAACCTGGGGTGTTACATCCTTCCCCCCTTTTGGGAATTGCGTCCTCACAATTTTCAAAATTGAGCTTGGAAACATCGTTGAACATCCCACATCAGAACAAGAGTCGGTAAAACAATCACTTTAAAATAAAATAAGATAAGTACAGAGGTCACCCGAGTTAGCCCATACTAGGATTCCGTGTAGAAAAACATGGACATGGAAGAAAAAGCAAAGGGTCATGTTCTTGAGGGAGAGTGATAGTAAACAAGTCTAGGAGAAAGTTAATAATGAGAAAATCACAAACTTGTGATGGGTTAAACGGTATTCGATTCCCCAGTAGGAAAATCTAATAGACAACATTTTCGTGTTAAGTTACTTTTTATTGAGTAATTTATTCATAAGGAAACATAATCACTTATCATGTTGACTTTCAACCTTTACTGGATTCCTTAATCAAACTCATATTTTTTTCCAAAAGACGAGTATTTAGGGAGACTTGTTCTCATTAAGAGTACTATAATCAACTTCTAGAGAGTCACCTAATCCATAAAAGAGAACTATATACTTCCCATGTCTTTAGACTTTAACCAAAACCAAAAAGGTTATTACAAGATCAGATAATCTAGAAAAGGATAACCCTTTATAAAAAGAAAATCTATTCTTAATCTCCAAAATTTGTCCAACAAAACCCAAAGTTCAACGAGGACCATTCTATAATCAATTTGTCCATAAAAGTCTTCAAAGTAAACCGTACTAAGATTGAAACCCAAATATTTGAAGGATTTAGTCACATAGTCTTCCAAGTTAAATCGTATCATTTATCTCCAAACAACATCAGTTTCTCCTAAAGTCTCGTATTGAAAAGTAATTAACCTAATCACATATCCTCCATGATAGGTTAATCATTTTCATAAATAAACCAAAATCAACATACTCTTAATTGATAAAATCATATAACTAGAAAGAATCAGTCAAACTAACCAGGGACTTCATGTAGTCAAGTGGTAGGCGATAAATACCAGTCGCACTTTGGTTGTGGGTTCGATTCCCACAGCTTTGTCCGACGCGACGGGTAGTCACACGGTCTGCGTGTTGTCCTTTTTCCAAAACTATATAATTCTTAAAACATTCCCCAAAATGAGATAAAATCTTCAAATATGATCATAACATATTTTAAACTCAATTTTATCTCATGCCTTTCATTTTACATCATAACATATAATAACCCATAATTACCTCAAAAGTAAGTATCATATAAACCCAGATGGTTCTTTATAACTATGTCCACAAAAGAAAAGATAACTATTCCTTGAATAAAATTTGCCTATATTAAACATCAGGGTTACACATAATATAAAAATTCTTCTAATGTAACCCCATCATCAAAAGAGACTTAATACTCTTAAGAATTTCACCATAACTCTTGAAGCCCTTATATGTTGACATCTTACTCATTCAACATTCTTCATGATCCATTAACCATTCCTTTCCAGCTTATTCTGAAATACCTCTTTCCTACAAACAAAATCATTAATCATATCCTAAGATTCCAAAATAGGAAAACAATAGTCATGAAATAATACATACCTTTGATTGGTCATTGTCAGTTTCTTCATCCTCAATCGGAATGGCATTAGGTATTGGTAAACAAACATTTTTATGCTCTTGGTGATCCCATTCACGAAACTTCTTCATAGGAAATGTGTTTTCATAATGACCATGCACACCACATTTAAAACATTCAATTCCCTCAGAAAGAACTTCTTTCCCTTTCCTCGAGTCAACTGGATGCTTCCTTTTTCCATTGCAGGTTCTTGCTTTATGACCTTCATTTCCACATATATGGCATATTCCTGTCCCTTTGAAACATTATCGTAGGTGTTTCTTTCCACATCTTTGACACATAGGTTTTTGAACACACTTACCTTTATGATTATTACCTGTACTTCCGTAGGGATTTTTTTCTCTCATATATGATGCCTTAGAGAAATCGCCAAGGATTAGGTGGTCAATCATGACTCCAGATAGTTGGTTTAGGATAATCACAAGAGCTCTCATTGCAGCTCCCATACCATTCAGTTGCTTGCTAAAAAAACTGTCACAGTTTCCTTCACATCCACTGTTACTTTAGTGCCTGCTAGATCCAGCCATTTACTAAAACCAAAATGGTCAGTGTGAGTATAGCAAAAAAACCATCATGTACTAATGAGGAAGGTAAACTCTAAGATATACTTACTCATTCACTTTATCTAAAACTAGGACTCTTTCTGAAATCATAACCATTATGGTAATGTCACATATGCTTAAAGAATACCCTAACCTCTAAAGTTATCTAAACCGACCTATGATACCAACTATAAGGCCCCAGCCTTAAAACTTACTTAATCTTGAGTTATTAAAAGATTACACATTGAGGATATTTTCAGGTTTAGATTTTTAGAGAATTTGATCATGAAACTTGCATTACATTCCACATTTAAACAAAGTGGTTACATAAAAGACAGTATTCATTCTTCCCATCAACGGAAACATATTTAAAATAAAACATGGATTCTTTCTTGACACATCCTTGACACTATCATCACATCATGTACCCTTCCCATGACCTGTGAAAAATATTTCAAAAACTTGGGATGAGCATAAAAAGATCAGTAAGGGATATAAAAATATGGAATGGAAACATGAGTACATGTATACATAAGAATGAAATCATACTTTACCGATAAAACATAGTCATATCAAATCATGAATAAATCATAGAAATCATAAGACATAAAAGGTAACTTGAGGCATTCATAACATTCTTACATAGGGAGTAACCCTCTTGGTTACATTTTGGAATACCCATCACAGTATATTCCCTAAATCTCTTCGGAGAAACCTCAATGTTTCACTCCTTCGTGTTACCCAATGCATTAGAGAGCTATATCAGGCTCACCTGCCCTTAGTCTATCACGGAACCACTCGTCTTCATAATAATTCCCAAGATCCTCAACATAGTCGTATCACATAAAACATGCATAAGGGAAACAAAAAATTTCCACCTTTCAATCACAAGATATCAATACAACACATTGATATAAAAACATTATGAAAACCATTTTCAATACCAAAATAAAATAAAAGTAAAACATGGTATTTATTTTTCTTTTAAAAAGATGGTATGGCTTGTAGAGGAAGCCGAAACTCAAATAATGGTCAAGGCGGCGGAGAAGTCGTTGTCGCCGCATACGTACGACAAAAACATTCCCTTTTATCGTTTAGTAAACGCTTCATATAAAAAAGATTACTTTTGAATAAACTTAAAAGTCAAAGGGGTTTATACACCATATAAAAGAAGGTTGTGTATAAAATAAAATATGCCTCAATGAAAGGATATTGAGACGAAGTCCCATACAAAGATGGTATCCTTGGTTTAAGGATAAATCAATTACATAATTATGTGTGACAAATGAATACACCAAATATAAGTGGATATTAAGTGTAAAACAATAAAATTTCATTCACACATATTCAAAGGATGACATATTCAATAACTACATGTTGAACCCAATGAAATTGAAATTGGGTTAAAACGTTCCCTTGGTAAAATTCGACAGCCTAAACAGCGTCACTTCAAAAATTCAGAAAATGAGTTGATGGGAGATAAAAAGGGAATCTCATCACTTGGACATAAAATTTACATCAATAAGGATATATAAGAACATATCCCAACATAATAGTATGTGAATTAAAAGACATAACAAATGAAGTCTTTTAAAATGAGGAGGGTGAAAGGTTCCCTTACCGACTTGGGTAACTTTCGAAAAGTACACCCCATTGAAGAAGTGACATACATTGAATATGTAAATACCCATAAATGGAATTATATTAAAAAAGGATTGTAATAATGGTCAGTACATAAACCACTCAAATGAAATTGTGGCAAATGTTTCATAAATCTCACAGGAATAAAAGTGAGATGAAAAATCCCTTACGAAAACTCGGCAGCCTAACGGCACCACTTAAAACTTCCAAAAATGGATTGATGATAGAAAATAGGGTATCTCATCACATTAAAATAAAATTTACAGAAAGAGGAATATAAAATAACATACCCCATCATAAAAAAAGTGGATCTTAAAATAAGTGACATAAAGGAGAGTACTTAAAGAGAAAGAGAGAGGTTAGATCTCTTACGAAAATTCACCAGCCTAACGGAACCACTCAAAACTTGTAAAATGGATTGATGAGAGAGAATAGGGTCTCTCATTAAATGAACATAGAAATTACATTAAGATTAATAAAAAATAACATCCCAATCACAAGAAAGATGATCTTAGAAGGAATGACATAAAAGAGTGTACTAAAAAATAAAGAGAGGAGTAGGATCCCTTACCTCGGGTCCGACTTGACTCGATCGTTCGTTAACGTCCTGAATAATAAACTTGAGTTAATTTCTACTTGCTTAAGAACATTTTCTAAGGTCATTATTCCTTTTATATCAATTATTGACATGTTATAAACATTATGTAATCACTTAAGTTAATAATGTTTGTTTTGTCGATATTTGGTTCTTAAGTCGAAAGTGGACTTCTTACAATTACATGTTGTTCATCTGGTCAAAGGTTCTTTATATCCAGAATGACATTCCTGATTTGGATATCATATATATCATATATATCTAAAACATACATGTATTTATAATATCACATAATCATTTAGAGGTAAGAAATGAAATGCACCATTCATGGAGACGGTAAGCTGTACATACGCATGAACGCTACTTTCATTTCTTTTTCATATTAATGGAATTAAAACTAAATGAGAGGTATGTATTTTTTAATTCGAGAATTATATTCATCATTTATATGTATCAATCATCATATATATCCATTATATACATGTACTTATAATAGTACATTACATTTGGGGATAAGAAATGAAATGCACCGTTCATGGAGACGGTAAGCCGTACGTACGCATGAACTCTACATTCATTTCTATATCATACTTTAATGGAAAGAAATAATAATGATATATAGGTATATAATAATTCCAGTATAACATCATATATAATAACATTAAATACATCCTTTATACATCCCACGTATGGCATTAACGAATCACATCACTTTGAGGGGGCGGTAGTCCGCACATCCTAAAATGAAGATATTGCTTATACCCATAATGGAAGCCATAAAATTAAGCCACAAATGAAAAATACATAAGATTAAGAAAAACATAAACATATTATATATCATATATAAAAATAGTGACATCATAATGGACACCTTTGAAGGTGTTAAATGAGTATTGAACAATCATCGTTTCGGGAGGCAGAATTTCGCCATCCACGGAAACCGTATGTTCTTTAACCATTTGATGTAGTTGTGTGAGAGTGTAGCTCAAATAAATCTTATAACGACATACTAGTATATTGAAGATACTGGTGTTGTTACAAAAGAAGTAAATAAAAAGAGTTTAGGGGGTTGGAGAATCAAAATAAAACAAATGAACATGAGAGAATGAATTACCTTTAAAAGTGTAACTCCTTTTGATTTGAGCCTAAAGGCTTCATTTGAAAGTATTATGCCCAAAGGGAATCCTATAGGATGAGGCGAGGGATGTGGATAGAGTAAATGGTCAGGGTATGGCCAAGCCAAAGGCTTGAGGAGTGTGTGAAATGAGGTAGAGGTGGGGGCCTTTTATAAGAGGAGAGGAGGGGCACTTTTGGAAATCATGAAACTATTATTTTATTTTCAAAAGTGTTTCGAATTTCTAAGGTCCCTAATTGATATATTTAGAAGATAAGATGATAAGGCTTTGAAATATTCAAATCCAAGAGTTTTTGGACAAGTTTATGTCTTATATTTTATATTATCGTTTCATTTTATTTAAACTGTTCATTAATGTTGTCATTGCTGCATCATCATGATGTCATAAATAATTTAATTTATTTAAAGTCTAAAAATTATAAAAAAATACTATGAAGTAGGAAATATTTTTATCTTTTCAATTATTATTTATAATCAAAAATCAGTTCTTTATAACCCCATGTAAAAATTGTTTTCGTAAAATAACTCAAGTTTGTGTCATTTTTACTTTAACATTAAATAAAAAGTTATTTATGTCATTTCCCTACCAAAGTGGATCCATGGGGTCCCCAAGATGACCCATGGCTTGTATTTGTCGGCCATGACACAACCAATGAGTGTAGGACATGTGTCAAGTTCATTTCATATTATTAAAACATTATTTTTACCTTAAACTACACTAATTACCTTTAATCGCGATTAAAAACTTAATAAGTTAGTATTCACCAAAAAATTATTTTTATCCCATTGAACCACATTTTACTTCTTAATGACAACCATGTATGTCGGATTTTTGAAATTCAAAACAAAAAGATGGAAAAATTTCATTTAAACGGAAAAATCAGTTTTTATAAGTACCACCTAGTGGTTTCACTATTCATCAAAAATTGATGTTTTTCAGAAAAATCCCAAAAATTCCCTCTAAGATATATTTGATATTCCGCATTCAAAAATGAAGTCTATTTTACAAAATTCAAAACTTATATGTCACATTAATTAATTTAATAATTAATTCCCGCTGTCAGAGAAAATAGCGTGTTTTTATGAAACAATAAGTATCAAAAGATTGCCACTAGTTTAAGTCTGATTTCAAAGTGAAATTAATTCAAAAGACCACTATTGGATTTAATGGTAAAAATATATTCTAATTTCACTTTAAAACCAATTAAAAAGATAATCTAATCATATAAATAAATTAGATTAAAAATAGGTTTTCAATTAAAATACAACATTTTACACTATTCATTAAAAAATGAACTTTATCAGAAAGATATCAAAAATTTACACAAAGTAAATTTTGATGTCCCAATTCTTAAGAAGAGTTTTATTTGGTCCAAAAGGATGTATAAGTGTGAACAAAACTATATTTAATGACGGTTCTCCATCAAAAGGTGATAAGTGAACCTTTAGTGAAAACTATGGCATATACGCCTAAAATTGAATTCATTCCATATTTTATGCCTTTATCTTTTATTGGATAAATGTAAAAACAATTAAAAACATATATAATCATATTTTAGTTATTTCTATCCATTCCTGTCAATACAACGGCTACATGTTAACTACCATTTAAAATAATATTATTTTATTATTAGAGTGCAACGTAAGATTTCCAAGAAACTCGTTGTTGCATGTTGGGTACGCCATAGAGCATAGCATCCCCTTTAAAGTAATATTAATATTTTATTCACAAATATGGATAAATATGAAAATGTCATATTCTTTATTTACCTGGGGTGTTACATTTTCAGTTAGAATTTTTTATTTTTCTATATTCATCAAAAAATGAAGATTTTTAAAAAAAATTCAATAATTTTCCATAAGATAAATTAGAGAAGATTATTTTATAAATTATTTATATTTTATCTAATTAATTTTAAAAAAATTTAAAAAAAATTAAAATTTATAACATATATAATAATTAAATTAATGATTTTCTGAGAATTTTTTTTTCTAAACATATAATTATTTTAAGGAAAATGAAATACATTTATATAATTTATTTATTTTAATAAAACATTTATAAATAATATTTGAATATTATTTATTACTATTCATATTTCTATATCTGACATCTAGGTTATAATGTTCATGTTTTAATAATAATGTTTGTACTATATCATTATTATGTAAAACCACAATATTGTGTGTAAGAAAATATTACCTAATGTTACGTGTAGCATAATATTGACATTGAGTTGTCTGTATCGTATGATTTACTTGGTTTTTCACATAATGAATCCAATCATATAAATTTATATTATTAAAAAATCACAAAAAATATGGTGTTAATATATATATATATATATATATCCAATTTTATCTAAAATTATTGTAGATGGGGAGGTTGAAGATAGATTTTATGTATTAATATGTTTTTTTACGTTGTGTTAGTTGTGTGTCCTTATCGGGGATTGTTAAATAATGGGTGTGACAAAGACAAATTTTGCACTATGAGAGGGAATAATAGTGGGGAAGTGGTTAAAGAGAATTTTTACTCATATTTCTTATGGTGATATATTAAAATACATGGATACATTGTTTTTAGAGATAAATGGGGTTGTTGGTATTGGATAACTGACCACATTAGGTTCCCATTGGTTTTATTATTTATTAAATAGTCGATTAGTATTATATTTTTATAGTTTCATGGGAGACAATAAGTATAATATTACTATTTGTACATGATAATCATAAAAAACGTATGGATAAGTTATTATTTAGGTTTTATAATGGCCTTGAAGGAATAATAATAAGGTTTCCCATCCATTGTTTATATAAATATTGCAATATTTTACAAGAATAATAAAAAAATACAATAATAAATATCGGAGGACTGAATATTTTTATTTTCATTAGATACTATATACTTAAAAATAGTATTACATGATTTATATTCATCATCTCAAAAAAGTTCTTCTTTCATTATACACTTATAAGGAATCACATAAGTAAAACAATTAATTTTTACATAATGAAGATGATACATAAAAGGGGTCATATTTGATTATTACAAAGAAAATACGTGGGAGATATTGGCCAATGATCATATATATGAAAAACATTATAACAATTGTGTAGGAATATGACTGTAACATTTGAAAATCATACCAAAAAATTCATATTACATAATCATGGAATTACGATAAGGTAGATACTACGACATGAATCAAAGAACTAAATTCCATGATATTATTACATAATCATAAAAACATGTCATATAGAGTGGCCAAAAAATTGTTTAATAATCATAATCATAGAGATAATTCATCAATGATATCAGAAGGATATTAATGATGTTTTGGGACTGGTTTGTCCCATGTATAAAACATTTGGGCTTCGAATAACCTCAAATGTGCAATAATTTGGGATTGTGAAAACAACATTAGTTACCAATTAATCCCGTAAACCTAAAATATTACATGATGCTTTGATCTTTGTAAATAGGACCACTAGTCACATAAATATAATCTTTTTCATATATATTCGTCAATATGATTAATATATTTATAATTTCATCTAAGAATAATCTTTGGGAATGAAAAATGGATTTCATTAATATTTTATCATAACAATAATAAAAAATATAAATAATTAATAAATATGGAATTATGAACTCATAAACTCTATGGAGAATTAACAACTTTAATGGATATTTACATAGATTTATAAACCTTGAATAATATATATTTTTATTTTTTAAGGCTAATACGTATTTATATTTAGAATAAATTATTGGAATTATAAAACTTTTCATAATCATATTTCAAAATAAAAATTTAAAATAACAATAGAAAAATTTAATGGTATCTTGAATAAAAATAATAGTGATGATAAAAATAAAATTTATTCATTTGTTAGAAGATTAATCCACTTTTCATTCCCTCATTTGGAAAAGATGCCTCATTTATTACAAATAAAATAGGGTTCGCTATAGAAATTATTATGGTGGTTCAAATATGGGTAAAAGGTACATTAATTAGTCTTTAGTGAGTAATTAAAACTGTTTAGAATTGTTTTTCAAAAATATGTACTTAGGAGAAAATTATTCTGGATCTAATTGAAAAACAAATCCATTTTCCCTTAAAAACATTAATTCCTAATTTTGTGTCCATAAATAGTCTAGAATCTGTAGAAAACAACTCCATTATAGATATAATTAAAATATAATAAATTCACTATGATTTTTGAGAAATATAATAAGTAATTTTAACAGCCAAATTATAATCATAAACTAAACCATAATAAATAGAGATTGTAGAAAAAAAACCTACCGAATAGTTTACTTTTTAATGAAAGGCCCATTAAATAAATAACTAATAGTGAAACATTATATACCAGGAATTTAAATAATTTAATTATGTAACATATTAATGGCGTATTTTATAAATCAAAATTAAAAAATAATATTTTAATTTCATATATTATACACTTTCAACATTTAAACATAGGTTTGATATTAAAATTTTATTAAAATCATCAATTTCCGATATTAACTATTTTATTTTTCATGTATGTTTTGTTTCGAAAGATATCGTCTATGCATATTTTCTTTGAATATATATATATAAATTTATAATAATAATATAATAATAATATATATAAAATTATATTACATACTTATTTTAACCTTCAACCCATTGATGTGATAGAAAAATTAACTAAAAATTTATGGAGACGGTAGTTAGATTGTACACATGCACAATTTTTTCATATAAAAATAAATGAATTATTTAATCATAAATAATATTTAATCCATTTAGTGTAATAATTATATCAGAAATATCATATATATATATATATATATTAAATACATATATATATATCTATCAATGTGATGTGATTATGAAAAAAGATTTATATCACTATGTTGATGTATTTGTCCCCATGCATGAATGAGCAGTACAATAATTTCCCATTCGAAAGAAATAAGGTAGGAAATGTTTTTTCCAAAATCATAATATCAACTCATTAAATTTATGATCATATATTATTTCTGATAGGATAAATTCAAGTCATTTATAATAATTATATGTAGAAATAAACCTTGAACGAGACGGGTAATTTGATAGCCTCTTCCTTGGGATACCTCATTTGAGATAAACCTTCTAAATTCATTTTAAGGTCATAGAATAAGACCAATATTACCAGAAACAAGGGATGTAATAGGATATGTTCTTGGCGAATTCGTTTTTCAAGCTGGATGGATCAATTTTTTCAATTTGGGAGGATAATGAGTTCCTCTTTATAATTTAGGGGGAGTAAAAAACATGGAATTACATTAAAAATTAAATATTATAAAGTCACTTGCTAAAACATTGTGACACCAAAAGGAAAATGATTCAATAGTATGATATTATATGGTTTAGAAATCTCAAACTAATAAAATTTTAATATTTTTATCACAAATTTCGATATGTATCTATTAGTTTATTCACCCCCCCCACTAATCCCTTTCTACCATAACCATAGAATAAAATTTTCTTTACTTTTAATATTAATTTTGACAAAATTTAATAAAACTCCAAATTAAAAATTAAAGTAATGAATATTATATATATTCAATCCAATTAATCAACTTAATTTAAAAAAAAATTGAAATTATTTTTTAATTAAACACATAAAATGAAATAAAAATACATATTTTTAAAAATCCATTTTTAGGCCCAAAACAAAAAATATTTGTATTCGATTAATAGTAAAAATATTAAATGATTATTATAATATCATATTGAATATATATTCTATAAATTGCTTTAAAATCACCAATAAATAGGGATTTATTTAATTTTTTAGGAAAAATGTATATTATTCAGGAAGATACAGTTTTCTATAAGAAATAATTTTTACCTTTAAATGAAATCTCCAACATTATTAAATATTCGAAAACCAATACATGAATTATTATTCATATTATGATATTAAATTTTGTAAAAATAACTTTTTATTAAGGATTAGTGTATTTGTTTTTATATGAAATCAAAATTGATATAAAAATAGATTTCTTTAGGAAATTAGGTCCTTTAATCGTGAAATTATTTTACATAAAATTTATGATTATTTCAAAGAATCAATAAATATATTTGAATTATTTTAATATTATATATATATATTTCATAATTTGGTTAATCATATTCAAACATCCAACCCAAGGACTAGGTTATAAAGGTCGTAATTTATCATGGTTCATTTTGAGTCAAGGTTGTGTATAATAAATTATTCTGAATAATTTACAAAAAATTGGAGGAATACACCGAATATATCATCCTTTAAAATTATACACATGTTAAGTATAATATTTCTCTCAAAATATAATCAATATGATAAAAAAATGTTGACACTTGTTTGTATCACATCCTTAGGTTTCCATGTGGATTCATTGTTTTTTAGATTCCTATGATTAACATCAACATGTTGAGTATTATTATTACATATAACATTATCTCAATAATCAATGTTTTTTATCGATATTAATTTTAAGAGGATTAATATCCAATTAAAAGAGCTATATTTTTTACCATTTGAAGGATCGGTTAATTAATTCCTCAAAATAGATACATGGAACACATCATGAAAATAAGAGATGTTCATTGGAATAACCAACTGATAATATATCATACTAACTAAATTAGATATCAAAGGAGATTAAATACATAGGCCTCTTCAATCCCTTCATTTTAAATCCAATAAAATTATTCCATTTATAAATTCATAGGAATACCATATCACTAACATAGATTTCTATATCTCATAGGAGATTTTCGCCCTATAAATTTTATTAAAATTGAGTTTTCTTGATATGATACTGAATTGATCCAACAATACAATCAATTTTCTCATCAAGATCAAGTCCCAATATAATTTTTTTCTCCAGATTCCTACAAATATATAATAGATCTAAGCATCCCTCTATATATGGTTTCATAAAATTTCATTTCAATTCATGAGTGAATGAAATTTTGATCATAGAATTTGAATTAAGGAAGGTAATGAGTATAAAAACCACTAAAATTTTGGGAATATGATCTCTTTATATCCTTATAGGTTTGAAAGGTTATCTCAAACTAACCATAAATATAAGGGTGATATGTTTTAATAAAATGAGACTCTATATTTTGTGATTTTTGAATTATTTTCCAAAACATTGAGGTAAGCCATGGTTCATGATTATATGCAATAGAATGTGGAATTCCATGAAATATTACCACAAGATTAATGTTTATTTTTAATATATTATCCATAGAGATATCTTGTATAATATAAATTTTGTTTTCATGAATTTTTATGATGATCATGGATGACCCAAATAACAGTATTCCCTTTAGATATATTACAGAGAAATATGATGAAATATGCAGTTCTTTTTTATCATTTCAATGTAGGTGTGAGTAATGGATGATACATTCACTTATACTTCATCCTTTAAACCTTAACTTATTAGTATATAAATCACCCAAATACACACTCCCCATTATCTCTCATCATGTTATTCTATAAGAAATTCTCCTTATGGTCTCTATAAATTTTCATACTTCTATGATGAATTGGTAATGGTTTGTTATGACCTTTACCCAATATATCATTCTAAAATTATTTCATAATAAAGAATCATACCTGATTTTTGATAATTAGTATTCTTTCTAAGGATATGTTATACATAGGTATGTTTATTTCCTTCTTTTTTATCTCAACGTATTCTATTTATGGCTCATATTTTTCAATTTAATAGTTGGTGGACACTAATTTTAAAAATATAATATTTATACCCATCCATAGTGATTCATTGTTTATCTTTTAAAAACCCATAAATAATGGTTATTTTTATATCCCCATAATATATTTTACTCCATGGTCATTTAAATTTAGAGAACCAATCGCCTAGTATTATTTCCTCAGTAAGTAATAAATTATATATTCAAAATTATTAATCAAATCCAAAAAACAAATCCAGAGAATAAATAATTCTTTATATGTGAATATATACATTAATATTTGTAATTAGTTTTTATATCACACCATTATCCATAAATATAAATCCACTATTTTATCAATGAAATAATTACCATTACTATGTTCGAGTCATATGTGGATTAATTTTTTTCATGTGACATTAATTAAAAATGGTCATAAGATAACACCATGTCATTCTATATAATAACGCATCATTTTAATTTATTATATGAAAAATACAAAATCAAAAAAACACTCTATATTGTAAGGTAATGTTGGAATTGATTCATTGATCATAATGCTTTCTATGTCATTAATACTATCTTCATATCCATTAAACCATTAAAACATGATTCCCATCATTGTTAAAATGGTAATTGGACTAGATAGTCTGATGAAAATAATCATGAAATGTCGATAAATTATAAAAATTTCAAGAAAATATAGATATTATAAAAATTGGTTGGTTTGGGGAAATCTCCAATGACTTTCATCTTATAAATATATATTTATATACACTTACATGTGATCACATTTCTAATGAATGATATATTTTGTAACAAAAATTAACACAGGATTGGTTTTACACATAGTTTCTCCTTATTTATTGACTTCAACATAATTATCAAGTGAGATTTATAATATTTAATTATCATAGAGTACTGAAGAATATCATTGATAAATAAAAAGAATTGACCAGCAAAATCAATAATGTCTTTAGTTAATAAATCTATAATGATAGTTGGGGAATAATAAATTTCAAATGGATGCACTATAAATTAATATTGTTTATACATCATAATGAATTTTGTTTTAGGTATTTATTTAGTTTAAACAATCAATTTATAGTATCCAAAATGAATTTAAATATTTAAGAATTTTTGATCTCCCCATAATTTATTAAACAAATCATTAATATATGGCATATAGAACTTATTTTTGGTCATGATCATGTCCATTTTTTATAATTAATGCATAATCAAATTGATTCTTATTCCTTGTTAAAATATATGAATTGTTATACACATGGGAAATCACTAATTTTTATTAATTCCTTATAAATATTCTCAAGTCTTATAAATTAATTACGCCGATTATACATGGTTTCATTAAAATATGTGTAGAACTATGAATGAGTACTAATAAAATATCAGCTTTATAATTGGAATAGATACTAATAAAACGTTCATATAAATATATGAGAATACCATAACAACATTCATATCATTGATGTGGAGTTTCATAATAAGCATCTAAGAAAATAACATTTATGAATAGAATCCATGACCCATAAAATGGTTCCAAATTCCAATGGAATATATAATTCATCAATGTAAAAAAATGACCACATGTTTACTATAAATTGGAAGTTCCATATCAATTAATTTTAAAATTAATATGGTCAATTATAAATAGAATCGATCCATGGTTAAAATCACAAAACAATCGAACTGTGGAATGAATTAAAATATTTAAAATAACCAGATTCCCATAAACATATATCATATAATAATCACTAAAATGATATATTATCATTAGGACATTAATGGTTTTTAATAATAAATTAATATCCTAATTTTTATGTTTTAACTGGATACCCCTAAAATATTAATAAAATATAATGGACTGGATATATCCAAAATCAAATAAGAAAATATCAAATCTATTGTATAATTTGCTTTTAACATTCTCGAATTAATAATATTAAATAACACTAGAAATTGTGATGACATTAGATTTTTCATATTCTATATACATCATAGGTTTATGACATCGATAATCACAAGTATCCCTCGTATTCATGAAGTAGTTCTCATAATTCACATAATCCATTCATTTGAAATATTAGATTGTGGTAGCGCTTTTTAGGGATCATTACCTCCATTTAGATCATTTCCAAAGATTCTCTAATCATATAAACCAAAATTTATGGTTGACAATCCCTTACAAAAATAATTCATTTATTAGTCCCAAATTCTGATTTCATATGTGTGTCTTCCCACACACCTGGAATAAAGTGTGACTTGTATTCTATAATCCATGCATTTTATTATTATAATTTCCCTTGAATGACCGCATCCTTTTACGATTAAGACCATAAGATTAATATATTACTTCGACCTATATATCTACATTGTGATTACATCAAATTATTTATTCATTTCCAATAAAACCTATTATGGGTTACACTATTGAGAGACATTGTTTTGAGAGACACATCAATTGATAAATCATTATTTTATGTTCAATGATAAAACCATATTTTTAAAACACATGTATTATAGAATTTTATTTATATTTAATAGTGTATTCTCCATACCTATACATTAGATGAAGTAATTACTTCACTATCCTCATTTGATGAATTCAAGGAATGAATATATTAAAAATAACATCATAAAATCATCTCACTCACTAGAGTATATTTTTTAATTTCCACATGTTCTTGATAAGAGTTCATCATTGATATGTGTTTCTATACCACATACAAAAATAAAAATAAAATTTTCATTATCCAATTAATCGGGAATGAAAAATATCATTCTTATGGTAATAATCAGTTTTTTAGTAATTAGTGCATCAGTAGACCCTATAAATGAAGTAGGATGTTTCCTCATGAAGGAATGAAATACAAGTTGTTCCCGCTTTTATTTTTTCAGAATCTCATCATTATTATTGTATTAAGAATTATTCATAATCATATCCAAATGATTTCACATTCTATCAACCATAAAATTTAGCTACCGATGAAGAAAATTATAGAGACTTAATCGTTATAGAAATATTGTTATTTGACATTTAACATAAATGTCCAATAAACACATCTAATGGATTTAGAGGCATAATGTCTTTTAATTACATTGCTCAAAATAAAATGAAACTGAAGTAAAACAACATTATATTAGTCTCCATAGTAAGCTTATAAATTCCATTAATCTGCTATAAAGACCGAGTATAATAACTCATGTAATAAAATGGGCATCATAATCATATCTTTTTACATAACTAGATGAAATATAACAATGGATTCTAGGAATTTTAAATATTAAAAAATTTCTTTCCATTTATAGATTAAAAATAATAATTTTTTATGAAATATGATTTATATGTGAATTGAATATGTGACATATATTTCCTATGAAATATTGGAAATGTTCCTATTAAACCTAGTATTCTGAAAAGGGGAAAATATTTCATGAAAATAAAAAGATCATATTGATTTCCATAAAACCAAAATTGAACTACCAATAGTTTTCAAAAATCTATTAGAAATGTTAATAAGAAAAGATGTTTTAAGAAATTTATGGGGTGGTATGTGAAATGATGAAAGAGATTGAGTAGTTTTATTTAATCAATTTTGAATAATAATTGAAAATGAGAATGGAACATTTAATATATATATATATATATATAAACCAAATATTGTTGTTTTAAACTAATAATGTACGACGAGGACATATATATATAATATAGAAGAACTAAATAATAGATATATATATATATAGTGGTAAAAAAATAAATTGGTGGATTCGAGAGATTAATTTAATTATATTCTGGAATCATTCATCACATACACTTATTATATTGAATAAAAAAAATTAAAATCATTAATTAATTAATTTTGAACATTTTTCATATATATATTGTTTAATGTAATTTTATTTTTACCAATAAAAACAATTAAATGAGATGAAATGTATACTTACATTGTTCTGATGGTGTTATTTTCAAGGTTACTATTTCAATCACTTCTGGATGAATATGGAACTTCTTTTTAAATGTGAAAATAACTATATAAGTGAAAAGAAATTATTTTCATGTATTTGTATATATTTTAATGGTCCTAAATGTTGATATGTATATCATCACAATCTTATAAAATATTATTTTTTTATTTAAATGAATATGTGACAGATGATAATTTTTTTATCTTATATCACATGAATACTATGACTATCTTATGTTGAATGAAAAACTGAGTTTTTTTATTAAAAAAAACAATGAGTTTATTTGAATGATTTTGTTACCGAGAATGTAATATTTTAGTGACCAATGATATATTTTAATTATCATTATTTAATATTAATTTTATACCCTAGACATTAGATATGGTTTAGATGTGCATGGTAAACATAATATAAAATTGATTTTTATAATTTCAGATAATTTTTATGATATTTTTTCATTTTTGATGGAGGAATAACAAAATTATATTAGTGTTAATTTTTATTCATTTTTAATGAAGCTGTATTTTTATGAGTAGAAAATAAAACCAAATTTCAATTGAAACATTAATTTATGTTTAAAAAAATATAGGTTGAATTGATTTTTTAATTGGATTAAAATTAACATAACATAAATTTTATATAATTTAATATATTTTTTGGGAAACATTTTATTTATAAGAATCCATTATTTTTTGTTATGATTTATTTTTTATATTTAATCTTTTCTATAGATTACATTTCACACAACACTCTTCTTAAACGAAACCATGATATACAATTAATAATATAATTTAAAATGAAATTATCTCCAAGCCGTTAAATTTGTGCTTATAAATGTTATTAACAATCTTCTGAAAATATATTATTTAATTTATTTTTATTTGTTAATTTAAAAAAATATTAAAAATTTTAATATAATTTATTTATTTTAATTTTTTATTCTCCAAAATGTGAAATGTTTGAATAAATTAAATTATATTAAATTAGATAATTATATTAATGAAAAATATTTTTATTTATAAAATAAAATATTTTTTATATTCATCCAATTCATTTATTATTTATAACATTAATAAAAACCAATTTTATATTTAAAACATATTGGTTTCTAAATGGAATTTTAACACCTTTTAATAGAGAATCTATTTGAAATAAAATTTTTAATCGTTTTTAAATTATATTTTAAAACAAATTTCTTCTTTTAAAGAAGAATATAAAAATTTATATGGGTAATTTTTTTTGTTTTTTTATAAGTTAAATGTTTCGATGAATATTAGAAACATCCCTCCTATTATAATTGACTTGAGAGGGTAGTGAAACATTGCAAGGTATTAAGGGACATTCTTAAAGGGCCAAAGTCTGGTAATAAATACCGAAGGGCTTTAGTTCATATGGGGGATGATCTCTCCATTAAAAATAAATATGCATACCAAATATTTCTACTATATGATGCATAATAACAATGAAAGATAACATAAAACTTCATTTGTCAAAACTGAACTAAAATCATGTATGATAGTGGAAGACTATAATACGATGGTAAAAAGAAGAATAAAATCTAACAAAACTCCAAGAAAACCAAAATTCTCTGATATTCACATGCTCCATGATCCAACTCCACCAACATTACCTAGTATCACGAAGTTGTCGTAATGATGTGTAAAAAAATTAGCTTTTCTTGTGTTCTAGTAAATGACATCTGTAAAATTACCAAAGTGCCCAGTAGGGGTGAGTGCTAAACACAAAAACTTTTCTCCAATTACTTTCTGACTCACATGATTGTGATTGAATAGTTAGAAAAAATTTATATAAAACTATTTATATAAAAAAAATTCTAAAAAATATTATAACCAAATATATAAAACATGAAAAAATTATAACTAAATATAAAAAAGTGATATATAATCCAATTTTATATTGAATGGTATTTTCCCTAAAAAACAAAACCAGGCTTTTAAAACATTTCACAAGTTCTATTTGTCATAACTAATCCATTTAAAATATTCAAACTACCAACCATGCATGCTATGTTATGATAGTTCCATTCCCATGAGTAGTTTCTCACATATCTACCATGTAATCACAATATAATTACATCCAATTAGCCATTAGACCATTATAATGGAGGAAATTATCATATTTTAACCAAGCCACATAAATTAAATATGAATACATAGACCATGTATTCCAAAAACTCATTCCAATATAAAAATTCCAAAATCATTTGAATAAAATACAATTTTTTGAATACCTTCTTCTAGAGAACCATTTAAAAATCATGAAATTCCATATTTTAAAATCACCATAATAAAATCATGAAACTAAATGACATTTCACGAAACACACAACAATATACCACAATTTCACCAAAACCCATAAATCCTCACTAAATTTTATTTATAACAATCTTACACAAATATTTAACAAATCAATTTCAATTAGATGAATCAATTTTAAAAAAAATAAAGTCAATTTTAGCATGAGATTTCAAGAGTAAATCCACCTATATTGAGAGTTTTGTCAAAAATTGATAAATGTAATGAAAAAGATCACAAAAACATGTTGAACCTAAAAGGACCCACCTTACATCTCTTCCCTTATCAAGAACCTAGACAAATCTAATCATATATGGGAACCACAACTTTATATATACATATAAACTATGTAAATCTATAAAATGATAGGGAGAGATAATTAGATATGAGAAAACACATAAGGAATAACAATGAATTAAGCCTTACCATTCAAATTAGACTTTAGCGCACCAATTAAAGGCTCTAAATCGTTTCCAATACTCTTGGTAGAGGATCTCCAACATTTGAGAGACCAAAATACAATGTTAGGGAGTTTTGGGGATAAATTAAAACATGTTGGTAAAATGAGTTAGACCCAAAATTTATGGATCTAAATTTGACCAAACATGGTTTAGGCACAATGTTTGATAAAAATTGTGTAAACCTAGTCCTACTTCTATTATTAGAATGGCCTCTCATGGTTTCCTTGAATAGTCTAGAAACCTTTTTCAAGACATGTTGAAGACACTACTTCAAAAAAACATAATCCAACATTCAAATCACCCGAGTTATACTAAAAATCCATATGGTTTCGAGAAACCATGATATGATTGTGTGCCTTCAATATTTACACTTTATTTCTATCCATGGTCTTCATTATGTGTTACACAGTTAAAAAAAACATAAACCACCCATGAAACTATATGAAATACCCAAATGCCTTAAATACACCCATAACACTCCTAATATTCACCCAATCACATTATAAACGTAAAAACCAGGAAGAGAGTTAACATATTAGTAACGGGGGGTGTTAAATTCTCCCCAACCTTAACTTTTCTGTCCTCAAAAAATAGAAAACCACCTTTTCGATGAATGTGTTTTGGGAATTTCTATTTCCTATCAATATCTCATTCCCATGTCTCTTCCTAAATCTGGCCTTACTACCAAAAACCCGCACTAGTCTAATAAATTTTCAATTCATGTAATTATCTATCATATCGGGAATTTTCTTACAAGATATAAACCAAAGAAACATTCAGCTCTAGGTTAACGTGATTCCATCTAGTCCCATGGTTTGGTTCAAAATAATACGTTTTTGACTAATATTAATTAAACACATTATTCACCATGGAAAAACATGGTGGAAATGTAAAATGATATTCCACCACACCAACCAATTATTGTATCTCAAAAGGGCCTATCTATTGAGTATATAACATTCACTAATTATTAAAATGTTGATGTCCAAGCCATGGAGAAATCAATAAAAACACATTATTAGTCAACTATAATAACAATATCCATTCACAATGATCCAAATACTATTTATGAAGACTCTGAGTTGTTTCCATCAATTTCATTATCAACAGAATCTTCTCTATTTTTCTAAGAAAACATTTTTCCCTTTTGGAAAATTCTATCCAATTTCTCCCAAACATAATTGATAATGAACAGACCATCGATACATGATTTATTAAGAGACATATATATATGGAGGATTGATAAATATTGTTACATAAGAACTCCACAAAAATAATGTGTTCTTCCCATGAGCCACAAAAATCTATTACACAATCCTGGAACATGTATTTTAACATTTCCAACTTCCTTTTGGATTTTTGATCCATCATATGATGACATGAAGTACTCATAGAAAACTGATCCCCAAGGGATTTCAATAAGTATTTATAGAAATGATGCCTAAACGTCATGAATTTGTCTCGTATGACTGAATGTGGTATGCCATATCTATTTACCACTTAATGGATAGGGATTTTGGAAAAATCCTCCACTGTTTGAGGTTCATGTATAGGTATGAAGTTGGCCGACATTTTGTGAAGATCCACTATCACCCATATTTAATTATGTTTCTAACTCATTCTTAGGATACCTATAAGTAAATACATAGATATCATCTCCAATTTCCATATTTAAAATAGGTAAATACTTCAACATTCCAATTGGTCTCTGATGTTCCACCTTGACTTGCTGACAAGTCAAGCATTTGGAACCAAACTATACACCTTCCTTTTCATAATGACCATCCAAAATTGTGCCTTCAATGCCTTATTTATCTTATATATCCCCAAATATATATCCAATATTTAATGATAGTAAGAATTAAAATTTTGTACTTAAAAATCCATAACTAAATATATTTGAATTTGAAACCTCAAATCTAATCTACCATTTAGCTTCCATCCCTCAATGGTCGCCCCTACATATATTTTTAAACTCATTAAATTATATTCTTCATTACATGTTGGTTCATATTTAAACATATTTAACAAATAATGAATAATAATAAATGAAAAGAACACTACAAAATCGCCTTATTCTTCAAATTCCACATGTATATTGGTTATGACAGACATCAACTACCACTCAACGGAAGCCTACTTTTCTAACATTGTGTATCAATTTAAACTTAATGCATCTGTAACAAAATTATTGTTTCCTATTGTATACATAATGGAAAAGTATTTCTTTTAGAGATACTCCATCCATATTTTGTTAACTTATATTCAAATCCCTTAATGAAAAAAAAATCTTCATGCTCTTATGATCCATGAACACAATATCTTTCTCACCAATGAGAGAATGATTCCAAGACATCAAATTATGGAAAATACCAAAAACTACAAATTTTTTTGTTTTTAATTTTCTCACAAGAACTCTTAAATGAAATATCCATAATCAACAACATGGTATCCTTACATGAGAGCACACACCAAACCAGATCACAAAGCATCGCAGTACACTACGTACCCTAATCCCGATTCCGTCTAAGTCATTATTTGTGTAGATGTAAGGTGAAAATTAATATCATGAAATTATTTCTATCATTACTCAGTCTATTTAAATTTAATTTTTTTCATTTTAAAATATGTAAAATGTAAATCTAGCCATTTTAATTCATGAAAAAAAACATCAGTAATAACTAGGTAGACCCTGATAAATACATATCTCAAAGTCCTTTTTGGAATTTTCCCAGTGATAGTAAATTTAATTTTTCTAGGTCAACATAAATACATTATTAAGATATTACATGGACTAGAAATCCTACATTTTGTATCAAAAAATGAATTCGTCATATATCCAATGGTCACTAAATATTTCCAACGTTTTCGCCAACAGTTTGTCACGCTCAGCCCTTTTCCTTGAGTACATAAATATGTTTTCCACAAAATCCATTATAAAAGATTCAAGATATTTATATATTATAATATTCACTAATTACATAAAGACCACTGGTTAATTAATAGGATCAATAGGAATTACCACATATTCATAATGGCCATATCTAATTTTGAAAGCTTTCTTCAATAGATCCTCATTTCGAACTCCCAATTGGTTATATCCTAATCACATGTCATTTTTGGAGATCCACTGAGATATTTCAATTCATCAAATAGATCATAAATTCATGGGAGTGGATACAGGTTCTTTATTGTTACTTTTTTATTCTTATGATAATTCACACACAACATTAGATATCCATCATTTTTATTCACAAATAGGACTTGTGCTTCCAACAGAAATGTACCCGGTCCAATGAAATCCTTTCTCTATAGGTCTTCCAAATACGCTGTTAGATACATTAATTATGATGGTTCTATTTGATAAAATGGAATTGAGATATGAATGGTACTTAGGAGGATATTAATCATACAACACACTCCCTTTTCCAGTGGTAACCCTCAAAATATATTGGGAATGTCATCTGGAAATTGATCCCCAACTATTGGGATACTATTATACTTGATCTCTTCCATCGATGCTAATGTAAATGCCACCAAATTGTAAGAGGTCATTCCAAATACTAGTTCAAACATAAGATTGATTTTTTTAAGAAATTTTCTCCCTTAAATAGATACTTGATTCCATCCTTTTTGGTAAAACTAACTATTCTTATATAACAATATATATGAGCCTTGAACATTGTCAACCAATACATTCAAAATATTACATCATATATATCCATTTACAACAAAAATATATACCATTTAATCTATGCTCCTTCAATAGTTATAGAACAAGCTCTACATAAGAAGACATGACATTTTAATTCTACAAGAGGATATTGATGTATTATCGAAAAAGGAAACATCTCATGTTATAAAATTATAATATAATCTGTATGGGAAACAATGAAGAAATGTGTTGATCCTATATCAAAAACCACACAGATAAGGGTAAAAATAAAAATAATCATACTCCTCAACGTAGATAGTTTGATCCCTGTATTTTCTTAATAATTGAACTTTTATCTTTGTTTTCTTGCTGATATTTCAATTCATTTCGATGTAATGTTTTCCAAGAATTACCATATCTCTCTCTACTCTACTAATGAGTTTGATTACGGTTCCCACTATCCATTGAAGCATGTAATTTATGTTACACTTGAGACGTGTCATGGGAATGTGACCTCACAGAACTAAGACAATATTTATAAGATGTCCCATATTGATGAAACTATATAATGATCTTGGTGGTTTTTTTACTCACGGTTCATGTGGTAGAATGAACCACATTGGAAACAACATTCTTTTTTCATGGTTATCATAGAATGATTCACTAATCCAAATGTTTGATTCTAATTCCCTCTCCCACCTTTCATGTACGAGTCCCTATTTTTCATGCCTCCATCAATAGAGTTCTCCCTCGTTCTCATGGTTATCAACATAATTCCTCCTCCCATAGATCTTGATATTTCCCTTTCAATTATTATCACTATATTAACCGTCCATGTATAATCAGAAATATACATCACAAAAATCATCAAGTGAATCTCCACACATTTCCTAGATTCAAAGATATGTGACTTCAAGGATGCACTATCAATAAATTCAAGTGAAAATCTCACTATATTCATGAATTTATCCCTATACACTATGAAAGATGGATTTTTTTTTCTTAATGTTTATGAATTATTTTATTTATTTGGATCTTTAATGTGTGAGAATTGAATTTTTTTAAAACAATTTTCAAAATCCTCCCATCTATGACCATGTTCCACATTATCTTACACCATAATACCCAAAAAATGATCCACTAGAATATAAATTTCCAAAATTAATTTTAGACTTTCCAAAATACGATTTAAATAAAAATACGATTCATCATGTTCAGCAATTCCTCGACACTTTTTTGATCAAAATAACCCTAGATGATGGGTGGATTCTATTTATAAAACTAGATGGAATTATCCACTTGTCCAGTAACATTCCTATATTTCCCTCTCCAATATATGAAATGAGTGCAAGAAACATTGTAAGGATTCCTGGTTCAACTATTTATCTGTTGAAACCAAATTTTTTACAGCTTCTTATAATTGGATTCTACAATTCCTTCTCATTACCATTTTCTCTAAAAAAAACTCATTAAATGTCACTCTGTATAAACTGAAGAAGTATCATTTTAAATTCTATCACATAAAGTATCACAACATTTCTTGACCAATCAACCTTTTCCGTTGCAACCTATTTTCCAAAATCATTACTTGTTTTTTTTTGAAAATCAGACTAGTTTCAAAATGTCACTACCATTATTGTTTCCAAATTCAATCATTTGTAAATAAATTCACATTTTTTGAAAAAAAATTACCACAGTGCATCAAATCATATATCAATACTCAAATTGAAATATTTAATCCTAGTGGGAATTCATTACTATTATGTATTTATTACTCGTCTCATTAGATATTCCCATGATTATGATATTCATAAATCCTATATGTCTCTCCAAGAAACTTTTATACTCAATTATCTGGTGTCCTAATGTTCATAATAAAGAGTATATCTATGCCATTTTATATATTACCTTTCAACTCCCGAATAACCAACTCCTTTATATCATCCCAACCCAATGAATATGAAATAATGAATTCAAATCTGAAACTAAGAAAAATGATGACTTCATGGTATATAAGAAAAAGAACAATCTGATACTATTTATCTCAAAAATCTTTTTGACTAATCAAAATTGATACCATACATGACATCCCACCTACTCAAATTGGCTTGAGAGTGTAGCAAGACATTAAAAGGCTATATGAGACATCCCAAATGTTCCAAAAGATATTAAATAATTTTGGAGGGTATCAATTGATATGGGGGTGATTTTCCCTTTTTGAATTATGAACTAACCAAATAAATCTACTATATGATGCATGATAATAATAAATTACTACTCAAAATTTAATATAACAAATCCATACTCAAATGAATTACCACTGCGGAATAAAATAAAACCAAGATAAAAAAAGAAAAACTAATAAAACTCCATGACAACCACAACAGTCCACGATTGAAAAACTCCACATCCAAACTCCATAAACCATCCTAATTATCAAAAATTAATACTAAAGACATGTGTTAATTTACATTTTCACACGTCTCGATAGATAACATCAACTAAATCACCAATGATCTAAAGAATGGGTGAGTACTAAAATAAAGTAGGTTATCCATAATGTGTTCCCTACTCATGCCACTAGAATAGAAGAGTTAACAACATTTATACAAAAGAGTTTATTAAATAAATTTCTTAAACCGTTATTATCCATATAACAAGGACATCGAAAAGATCATATAACCAAATATAGATACGTGTTATATAAACCAATTTTCAATAAAAATATATTTTCATAAAAACAATGAAACCATGTTTTTAGACCATTCCACAAGTTCTATTTGGCATAACCAATCAATTCCAAATATTCCCACTATCAACCATGCATGCTTCGTTATGATAGTTCCTTACTCATGAGTGGTTTCCATCAATCTACACGGTCATCCCAAGATAGATTTAACACATGATCTGTTACACCTTTTTCACTGAGAAGAAGTTCATATTTCAATCGAGACTTATATAATAAATTTTTACTCACACACCATGCATTCCAAAAAATCATTCTACTAAAAAAATTCCCAAAAATTTAAAAAAACCTTTTTTGTAAACCCCATTCCCAAAAAAAAATTTAAAAAATTAAACAATGCCAAATTTTAAAAACACCATTTGAAAATCAAAATACTAAATCAGATTGCATAACAATACACTAAAATTACTCAATTTTACCAAACCCCATAAATCATCAATTAAGAGGATTTATATCTATATTAAAATTAGATTTATTAATCAATTTCAATCAGTTAAATCAGTATTAAATTATTCCAATCATTTATTGCAAGGGGAGTCGGGATTGAATCATCCTATAACTTGAGTTTTGGTGAAAATGATAAACAGCATGAAAAACATCAAACAAATGAGTTGAACATCCATAGAGAAACATTATATCCCATCCCATATAAATAAGAACAAAAAGTCTTATCTTAGTTAGAATACACAACCTTATATCTTCCCATAGTAGGTGTATATTTATGAAAACGAGATGAATAGAAAAGTATATTTATGAAAATACGGTGGCAACAATGAAGAACAGAACCTTACCACTAGAACCATGTGTCAATGCACCAATGAAAGGTTCTTGATCGACTCCAATTCACTTGGTAGAGGTTATACAACATTTGAGAGACTAAAATCACAATTTTGTCCTATTTGGGAAAAAATGAGGCAATCGTAGTTAAAAAACAGTAGATACATAATTTAATTATCTAATTATGACCTGCACTTGGTTTAGTCACATGGTTTGCTAAAAAGTGTGCTAACCTTATTCCAACTTCTAACATAAGGGAAACTTCGAATGGTAACCTCACACAGTCTAAAATAGGGCACATATCATACCCAAGAAACTACATCAAAATGGTCAAAGACAACATTAAAAGCTCATGGTTTCTACAATGCAACCACAATGGTACGGATAAACCATGAATATCTTGTACACCTTCTCTTTTTCTCATTTCTCACTATGTATAGTTTTCTATATTTTTGGCACGATTTCCACAAACCGAGCACCACCCGTTAACCTATTGAAAATCCCAAATAAAAAATTAAATGTTACAAAAACTATACCAAACTTCAACCAACAACATTATATACTCTAAAAGTAAAAACAAAATGGTAAAATAAAATAAACTGAGGATCAACAATAGTGATAAAATATTTCATATTAAATAAAAATAGGTTTTTCATCTATATAATTTATAGTGGTACATTTTATTTTTAATGGATTTAAAAGTGTAATTAGATTAAATTTTTATCATTTAATCTAATTTAAGTCATCTATATACATTTAAAAACTAATTCGGATATAAAAAATTTATAATTATTTGAATGCTTCAATTTACCAACTTATTTTCTCATTCAGACAAGGGGTTTATTTTAAATTAGTAACTAAAAAATATATGATTTTAATTTTTAAAATATCTATACCATATTTGGAATCATTGGGTAAGAAGTATTTAATTTTTTTTTTGTAAATATAAATAATAACATTAGTAATACTTATTAACATAGTTAAATGATAATCAGGTAACTAAGAATAAAAATAAAATTATAAATATTAGAAAATTACCCTAACTCTTGTCCAAATATCATAGTATAAGTGGGTTTTGGCCGAAATTATCTTTGGGACGTGATTCATACATTTGGATGCCGATATTATGAGAGTATGAAATTTTTTATATTTTATTTAAAGTTGTGTTAAAAATATCACACTTATATTTTTAATAAAAATTTCATATTTAATATAGGGTTATACGAATAATAAATTAGAATATAAATAATAAAATAAAATATAAACTGATTATATTCATCTTGATAATGTATTTTTAATTTTTCATAAATTATAGATTACATTAATAACTTATACAATGATGATCCATTAATTATTTAGTTCTGGTAAATATCAAATAAATGATATTAAATGTATTATAGTAAATACAATTTGATATAATTACTATCATAAACGAATTTAATATATTACCTAGAAATATTTTTGATTTAATAATGTTTTTTAGAATATATAATATTTTTGGGATATTTATAAAAAAGAATCTATTGAATAGTTTCAAAATTGACATTAATTTCATATTAATGTTAATAATATTTTATTAAATGATATAAAATTCATAAAAATCTAAAATTTTGAAAAATGATTGGGATATGTGTAAAAATTCCATCCATGGATCATTAGAGTTTAATTTTTCATATTCCAGTAGCTATATTAATATGTATGTAGTAAAAACACATGTTGTCATGGTATCAGTTAACGATATTGAATATGGGCTAATGAAAAATGATAATGGTTTGAATGTGACCAAAACATGTCTAAAATTATTGTTTTATCATATTCCTACCAATAAAAACCTTATATTCAAAATAAATCATTGGGAATCCATTTGGAATTAAAAATTAATTTATAATAGATTAATATATTGGGAGTTTCCAAATGAGCCCACTTTTTTACACTACATTGAGCCTTCTAACTCATCCATATGATAATTTGTTTTCCACCAACATCCATAGACAAATTATTGAGGTATTATTAATATAAAATGACCAACTCTATATAAATTAAGAATAGATCCAATTGTATTTTGATAAAGAATAGGTCATAATTATTACAAATTAATTCATGGTCATTTCTTCTTCGACATAGTATTCTTATGTTTCAAAATTTATAAATAAATAAATAAAATAGAATCTATATTATGAGATTTTATTATTATTATGGTACAACAATATCCCACCATCTATACATCATATGAAAAACGAATGCAATGGTTGTGCGTGTGTATGACCTACTGTCTCAACATCATGGTGTAAATTTTATTCATCACCAAATTATTTTTATATCTATAATAATGGAAATAAATAATAAATATGACTTTATATAGATTTTTTATAATTAATATATCATCCAACACCCTACATGTTCACAATTTGTTGACTAATACCATCACTTGTGCATGAGTATGGCCTACCATCTCCATAACACGATGTGATTCATTTTCCACGATAATCATTTCAGAATGAATATTAAAATTAATATAGTGTGTAATTATAATATATATGAACATAATAGAATAATTAATATGAAATAAATATATCATATTCAGAATAAATATGACTTACATGACAAAACATGCATAAGAAAATGATGTAATCCATATCTGAAATATGGGTCATAGTGGAATATTATTAACAAAATGATATAATAGAATCACATATGATATCATAAATATTTATATAGATTTACAAAAAATTAATAAAATGCCTTAAATAATTATACATGGATATAAATAACATTCAGAAAAATAATAGTACAAGGAAAGGGATTTTTGTCTCACTGTTATTTATGTGGGACACATGCCTTCTATAATACTTATTTCTATTGTGGGGTGTATAGAATACACAAGATGGTATTTTATGACTATTATTATGAGGATTATGATAATAAAATATCCATTTTATTTTCTTTATTTAATAGGGAATATTATTAAAATGATTATTTAGTGGAAAGGGCTAATTTCATAATCTCATTATTATTCATTGTTGCTGATATGTTTATTTCTACTAGAAAATTTTTATCATACAATTACATGAATCTAAAAAATTCGTTCAATTTTATTTTTACTAGTATAATAATTATTTTTATGTTCATTTTAATCAAATTTTAATTTTACAAAAAAAATTCTATGGAATATGATTTTCATTTTTTTTAAAAATGCACATTATAACTTTTTCAATTGTAATATGGAAAGAACTTTTTTTAATTATTTGAAATTAGTGGACTATTAGACCATCCTGGAACCTTAATTTATTGAACCTTAAATTAAATGATTAGAATATTATATTTAGGGAAAATATTTTCTTTAAAAATTCTAGGGATTTGGAATAAATTATTCCAATGTAAAAAAGTTATATTTTTATAATGAAATTACAAATGATTTTATTAGAGTATTTTTGTCTATATAAAATTACATAATATGATATTATTATTTATTGATTTTGATCTCTTAATATAAAATTTAATATATTTTATTAAAAGGATGATTATCAGTTTGAATGTGGATATACTATTTTCCGACAATTATTGGATCATAGTTTAGTTATTCATATATCATATGTTTGTTTTTAAATACGAATGACTATGTTTATTATGTTTCACCTTTTTTATATGAGGAATGAATTGTACATAGTATGTGTTAGTCTGGGTCCACTATATCCCCTCAATGAATTGGTATGAGTCACAAGACAAACGTTTTTGGGAATTTGCAGGTATCTTACCCGTTTATGTATAGTGTCTTGGATGATTCCTTGATGGTATGTATATGATGTCCGAAATTGTGAATTCCTTAATTATGAGATATGATATTGATATTTCTTATTATTATTTTATTAGTAGAATATCAATGTGATTATTTATATAGAATTATCATATATTCATTTATTCATTCCATATTATTATAAAGATTATGTTTAAACAGTTTGTATTTTAGTTATAAACATTTATATAAGATATATATTTATTTATTCATGGTAGAAAAAGTTTTATTCATACCCATACTAAGAATCCGAGACCAGAAATTTCTTATGTTTAATCATTCCCAAGGATTCCATGAATTATATTATGACTGATATACAGGGATAAACTATTAGAATAATGGTGTTCTCAATAGATTTTCTACATTTTAAATTATGTATAAAATATAATGTAAGGGTCATATATGTAATCATTTTTCCCATCATAAAAAACTGATCATCCCTTTTAGAATAAAATATTTTAACTGTTACAATTCATTAATGTGAGGAACCAGCTTTGGGCTGCTGGGGGGGTCATTATAGTTGGTATTAGAGAATATTTAGTTGAAACCTTGGATACTATATTTATAAAATATATATTAAAAAACATAATGCTATGATAAAAAATTGAGGATATGTATAAAATAATATTCTAAAATATTGGTAAGGTATAGATTATGTGGGTCCATATAGTAATAAATCTCTATCTGGATACTACAGGTGGAAGTGGTTCCATTACAAATGAACCTAGTGGTAACAACTCTGATAAGGTGCATTAGGAATGACTCGGTTTAACCTATTAAATGACAATGAACCTTATTGGGTACTTGTTTTGACATTCCAAAGGTATATTCATAAGATAATTCACATTTTTATTATAAACCATTGTGAAGGATTTGATTATTTAATGAATAACCTTGGTTAATCCTAGGGTGATTTTGATTAGAATTATTGTTCAATGATATTAAAGTAATGATTATATGTTTTTATCACTCTAAATATTATTACACACAATACGGTTCGTGGTTTTATCAAATAGTTGGAACCTAAAGGATTCAGGCTAAAATTGAACATGATCGAAAATTAGGTGGCGATGAATAACCAAATGGGATGTTGATAGGACTAAATGTTATAATGTTCATGCCTAATAAGTTTTATTAATATTATATTGACAAAAAAATCAATTATAGTATCCAAAAATCACCAGTTATGAGAAGGATGGAGTTTTTTAATAGCCCCAATGATGCAGAACATAGAGAAAAAATGGGTATATTTCTATCATGTGGGAAACCTGGAAGTAAAAACCTAAGAAAGTGTATCTACCAAACAGTGAATATATTTATGAGTGGGAAAATGACATAAATTATTAATTTTTAATGAAAAATAAATATTTAAATGTATGTAAATAAAACCAATCCTATGAATTCTTTTTTAGTTCGTTTCCATAAATATGGGGAACCTTAAAATTACCTGATTTAATTCTCTATTTTATAGGAAAAAAACTAGACATTAGAATAACCAATGATGAAATAAATCGATGACTTATTTATGTATTAATGTTTTATATAAATACTTAGTTAATTTTTATTTAGTTATTAAACTTATTTCAATGATATCCTTTATTTTTATTTTGGAAGATCAATTTTTTTTATTTAGATAAAAAACAACATACAATATGGGAGACAACACATCAAATTTGACTAGGCCATAAGGTTTGAACCCACAAACGAAGGGAAATAAGGTGAAATCACCTATTAATAACATGTATGATGCCTTGGGAATAATTTAATTTTTTTAGTTAAAATATCTAATGTAGAATGAATGTTTTTATTTTAGCTACATTTTTTTATCAAATTTATAACCTTCTTATTGAAAAATCATTTGGTTACATTGTGATGAATGATATTTTAGAAGATTTATTCTATAAGATCAAGGTATGTAGAATATATAGAGGAATAAATATTAACATGTATTTTGGAGAAATTTTTTTTATTGTGTAATTGCGGTGATTCGTTGTATTTATGGTAATTGTTTTCATATTATAGTGATTATGCAATAGGGTTAATTAAATTTTGGGTATAGGACATTATGATGGATTGATGTTTTTCAGTAGAATCTATGAACAAATCCTTATGATATGACTGTATAATATTTTTGAGGAAGGATAGTTATTTTCTAAATGATATATGTTGAACATTGGGAATTACTATTGAATATTTATGATTAATATTTTTGTCATCATATAATGTTGTATTCATTATTGAGAATTATATTATATTACCCTAACCTAATCATTTTATGTTGACGTATAAATATATGGGAAATGGATAATTATACTTTTATGTAATTTTTTATCAGTATAAGTTGAGTGAAATTATTCACGAATAAAAAAATCATACTAGATAATCATTATTTGGAGAAAAATATGATTTCGTAGTTGACTTTTGTTAATGTATTAAATTTTCATTTTAATGTAAGTACATTTTCTTATGTTTTTTGTCCATATAGTGACATAATTTTTCCACTAAATGTAATTTATTTAGTAAAATAATTTTAATTTTATACATTTCCTACAAATAGTACAATGGTATATTTATCAATCTTAAGAATTACTATTTGATGAGTGTCAACCTTCTAAGGACAATGTTTTGTTTCACTCTCTATTATAACGTGATAGTTATTTTTCATTTCAATGTCCAGGTTGTTCTATTTGTTACCTTAGTATATTTTATTTCATGAGACATTCATACTTTTCTTTAATTATCATAAAGTGGATGTTTTATTAACCCTATTTCTAATGTTGGATTCCCATAATGGTATTTTTAAATATCAACCAATGACTTTTCAAGTGAAATTTCAAATTGTATGGGTACAATTTTTTAAAGGATATAAGAATGTCACATCTAAATATTTTATGGTATGTATTCTTTTTTATATCTATTAATTTCAATAGAATATATTTCATGCAACACTGAGCTTAAATGATCCAATGATATATTATTAACATTCATAAATAAATTATATTTACACATATCTGTTAAATTAGTGGTTGTGAATTTGATTAGTTATCATAGGAAAATAAATTATTTAATTCAGTTGTCACAAGTTAATTAGAAATAAATATGTGAACCAGTATAATATAAAGGATATGTTTTATTTTTATATTCCCAAAGGAAGGTTATATAATAAATTTAATTAATAACAATTATTCAATTATATTAAGGAAATATATTTTTTATTTACTCCAAAAAATAATTTTGATACTCAGAAAATAGAATATATACATAAAATTTAATAAGAATTCCAAATTTACGCACAAAACCCAATATTTTTCAAAATAACATTTATCGCCTTTTAATGGAAAAGCTATTTGAAATAAAAAATATGACACTTTTATAAATTATATTTTAAAAAATAATTATATTATTTTAAAGTGGAACATGAAAATTTAAATTGGATTAATTTTTTGTTCTTTCAAATAAGTTACATGTTTTGATGAATAGAGACAAAATGGTTCATTTTAATTGAAAAAATATTTTTCGTGTAAATAATTTATAGTATTAAATTATATTTCCAATTCGTTTTAAAGTATAATTTGATTAAATTTTTATAATTAAAGCTAATGTAGGTCATTGTAATCAATTTCGCATTGACATTGAATATGTCAAAAATCCAATATTTTGAGCATTTCACATTAAAAACATGTTTTCCCATTTCGTCAATAAGAATTTTATATCAATTACAGAAAATTCTATGATTTTTATTTTCAAAAATGGATTCTATATTAGTCATTAGTTATTTAATTTTTTTAACTATTTTTTGATTGTTTATTTGAATTATGAATAGTTACATCAGTAATTTCATTATTAACACAGATAAATTTAAATCAGGTAATTATGGGTAAAAATAATATTATAAATATAATAAAATTACCCTAACACATATCCAAATATCATTGGATAAGAGGTTATCGACCAAAATAATCCTTTATATGAACTTAAAACCTTTGGAAGACACATTTATGAGAGCATGAAATTTATTATAATTTAGTTATGGAGAAGTTAAAGATGGCATAATCTTATATTTAATAACCCTAATTTTTTTATATAGTGTAATAAGGTAGATAAATTAAATGATATATAGGAATAAAATATGAATTTTTTGTCATAATCGTGAAAATTTATTTTAAATTTTTCTAAAATAAACTATTACGTTAATGGATTATAAAATGATGATATAATAATTATTTAATTTTTTTTGTTATCAAATAAGAGATATTAAAAAACTAAAATAAATATAATGTAAAATATTTAGTGTAATCCAATAAATTTATATATTACCTATAAATATTAGGGATGTACTAATAGATTTTTTTGAGATATCATGTTATTATGATATTTTAAAAAAATCATGTAATGTATAGTATAAAAATTGACATTAATTTTATATTAAAATAAATATCATTTTCATTATTGATACAAATCATATAAAAATTAGATATTGGTCCACTCGATTAGTATAATGTTAATAATTTCCAAAATTACTCATTTTACATTTTATTTTCATTTTCTAGTAACTATATTATCTCTTAATTAGTAAAACACACACTTTCATGGTAAAATTTATAGATATTAAATATGATTTAATGTGAAAAATAAATGGGTGTTAATGTGTTGGATGATATTAATTTGACATAGAACCACCTTATCATAGAAATAACTCTCTTTGGAGCTGTTTGAATTAAAAAATTAATTTATATTAATTTAATATTTTGAGTGTATCAAAATGTGCTCCCACCTCAATTAGTAAGGGGCACCTCCTCCATCACTTCATCGTACCAAATTGATCCTTATATATCAACCATGGAATAAAAATTTCTCCCCCAACATCCTTATACATTTTATGGAGGTCTTAGTCTTCCAAAAGTACTAAATATAGATCCCTTTTATATAAATATAATGATCGTATTCCAAAGAATAGATAATTGTTTTTAACAATTAATTAATGTTAATTTCTTTAACTACTTCATATTTATATTTTTTTCCATTATAGAGTGATAAATATATTAGCATATATATATTTAGATTTATTTATGATTATTGGAAATCATTATTCCACCTTTTATCCGTCATACTAAAAATGAAGGCAACACATGTGCGTTTGTATGCTTTACCATCTCCACACTGTTCGGTGTTTTTTTCAAACACACTCTTTTTGTATGGGGATAATAACTGATATAATTGGTATACATAATAAATATGAAATTGTATTGGTTATTTATAATTATTATATCTTACAATTCCATACCCTATCACCATTAAATGAAAGATATTGATGCTCATGAGCATATACTACCTACCAACTCCATGATATAATGTCATTTATTTTCCATGTTAACCATTCAAAAATGAAATTAACAATGTATATAGTGAGTAAATATAATATCTATTAACATTATATAATTCATAAGATGGAAAAAATATATCCTTTGCATAAATGATAAGGCTTACATGAAAAAAATGCATAAGAAAATGAAGCAGTTCACAACCAAAACAATGGTAATAACAAAATATTATTAAAAATATAATATAAGAAGATCATATATGGTATAAGAAATATGGATTCATATTTAATAAAAATTATTAACATTATTAGAAAAATTATATATAAGATTAAATCATGTTCTACTAATGGAATGATCATGGTAAGGAATTTTTTTCTCACTTTTACTTCTGTGGGACACATGCCTTAAAAACATCTTTATTTTGTGTTGTTTATATATTTCCCATGCATGTATTTTATTAATATTATTATAATGGTAATGGTACATTAAAATTTATATACATTTATTTTAGTCATGGGACATATGAATCCACTTATTATAATGTTATAAGGATTAATTTCATAATATCATTTTTATTCAGGGTTCTTTATACCTAGATGTAATAGCCCAGAACCCTTATGTCCATTAATTGGTCAAAATAAGGTGTTATAAGTATTATGGTAGGTGATGATGAAACATTTTGTGACTTTTCCATTTTTTAATTTTCATATCGGTGAGTTAGGTGTCAGTAGGTTGGTGTCATTGAGTCAGGCGTAGGTAGGTCATATTGGTGGCTCAATGTCGGTAGCTCATGTCAGTGGATCAATGTCGATAGATCTCATAGGTAGATATGGTTAATATAATAGGCTTGGTTTCTTAGAATTTGTATCTTAGCATTGCTGTCTTAGCATATGTAAGTTGGGAATCAATATGTCGAGTGTTGGTAGGTCATTCGTCGGTATGTCGGGCATCATTATGACATGATTTGGTGAATTTCTGTCGGTAGGTCACTGTTAGTGAATCATGTCAATGTGTTTCAATTGTTGACTCATATCAGTGAGTGGTTGTTAGTGAGTTACGTCTATGACTCACCCATCGGTGATCCATTTCCAGCTTTTTCAGTATTCCAGTTTCACCACTTTAATTTTTTATTTGACATAATTCATGTTTAAAAACTTATTTCAGTGTTTCTAAAGGATATTCAAAAGATATTAACTATATCATTAATTAACTAATTATTCCAGGACTTATATTGTCAAACTATGTTGTCATGACCATGGCGCAACATTATGGGTCCTTGAAACTGTTTCCATGTGTTGATATAGGATATACCTCTTTTAATATGAGATCGTTTCATCCTATGTGTTTCTATTTTTTCTTGGTGAGCCCAGTTTATTTTTCCCCATGGAGTGTATGTGGTACTTTTACCCTCAAATCTACTTTTTCCTTTTTTTCTTCCTTCTACCTGCACACCATCTACATTACCATTAGGATGAGTTGATGATCACCAATTTATTGAGATAGGAATCCCTTATTTATTTTTTATTTTTTAATCATGAAACCTGGGAAAGCTTTTGTATCATTGTTTTTATAGTTTAATCACAATGTTATTAATATAATACAACCTATTATAAATATGATCGGACATATTATCGTAACAATTTTTGTACATTAGTAATAAATGATGGGTAGGAAGGATTATATTGATGACCATTCATTTTAACTGTTATTTTTGATCAATGTATAAAATGAATCCCTATTAAAATCGTGGGCATCAGTGGCCCTTGTTTTCACACATGTTTGTCGTGTGAATGTTTTTTGTTGTTTCTTTATTAAATGAATAAAATCATGGAAATGATTAAGCACGTACACCTATTTAATATATGGATTCCCCATAATAGATCATGAACTATGATAATTCTTGAATTATCAATGTATAGTTAAAAATGGTGTTTAGAATAATTAGAATACACCATTCTAGTTTGGTGTGTCTTTCAATGTCATGTGGTGTTGTGTCTCGAACTGTGGTTGTGTGTGTGGGGTGGGAATGGGTGTTTTAATGGAATCTATGGCTGAGATACTCATTGATTACGGAATAAATGAACTTTTAATGTAGTCGGTCTGTATCTTGGAAATGTTTGGGCATCGAGGCTGTTTTTCGGGTTATGAAGTGTTCATGTTAAGTGGTGTGGTGTTATTATGCAGTGGTTCTTCTTTGTGTGGTATTGATGTGGTGTGATAGGGTGTTTCATTTTTGATAGAAAAGATAGGGCATCATGAATTTCAGGAATGATAGTGGTAGTGGTTGGATTGGGTGATAAGTGGGATGTTTTATAATAGTTTTTATCCAATGCTTTCGATTGGTTGTGAGGATGGTTGTGGTGCGTTTTTTTGTAGTTTCATTGTTTTGGTTGGAATGAAATAAATGAACTACATAATAAAAATGATAACTAGTTAAATGGTTTGGCTGAGTGAATGTTTTCAATTGTGGAGTTTTGTGGGGTTGTGCATTTAGAGGTGACAGTGATGGTCGTTTAATGTGGGACAATTGTTTGTTCGGGAACCCCATACTTTGGGATGATATATTGGTATATATATATACATACATTTAGTTCCTTATGATTTTTTTTGGAACCCACCCTAGTTGAGCACATTTTATGGAACACCCCTTATTTATTGTGTAGTGTGTCTTTCCCAACATCCATGTGGGTGGATGGATAGCTATTTATTGGCTCTTCCATGATCATTATTCTAGGAATTGGTATCCCAGGACTCTTTGGGCATATATTTTTTACATTCTTTAGTCCCATATGTTTACGAGAGATGTATATTTCCATAGGTGACTTTAGGATATGATATGTTGTGGTTTCATTGGTTTCATCAAGATAAGGCCCATTTTTCTTCAGGCAAGATGTAATGTGATTTTTGGACCAAATGTCTATTGAAAAAATGTGATGTGATTTTTGGTGCATGTGTGTGTGAGAGAGTTTGTGTTGTTAGGATTATAGAAGAATGTGATAGCATTAGGATCTTTTTCATAGGATTGAGTATCCAAACTATGGGAATGTTGTTTGGGGTACCCAAATATTGATGTTCATACTATATTACATTACATGAATTTTTCTATTTGGTGAGAATCTCATTGGTGATTTTGTGGTGTCTAGTATAACTTTTAAGAGAATTTGTTTCTACTGATTATCACGGGGGAATTAGTATGGTTCTCCATATGTGTAGGAAAGAATTTTATCTTCACTATTGCGTATACTTGTATGTCGAACCTATGAATATGAAATTGTATTTAGGTTACTAGGAGGAAAATGGGTACCGTGTGGTCATTGCTTTCTCGAATGTTGGGATATGAGTCGTGTCACTACTTAGCATTGTTTTTTAGAATTTACATTGGAACATTTCATTGTATTTATAGAAGTTTTACTATAAACATACATGTGGATTGATTTTAGATTCTTTAAGATATATTCCATGTAGTTGTTTTGAGGTTGATACATATTATCTAATGATCAGTTTTACCTTAAAAAATTTAATGCATCCCATTTAGTGATCTTTGTATACCCTTTGTTCTCTTATCAACCACATGTCTTACTGGAGGTGGGACTAGTGGACCATTATCTCTCTTACTTTATTTCCTTCTCATGAGGGGAATCTTTTGATGGATGGGGTCATGAAAGAATGGTATCATTGAGAGGTTTTTGAGGCATAGGATTGTGTTTGGAGTTTGGCACAGTGAGGATTTCATGAGTTGGTAGGGAAAAAAATTTAGTTGATTTTTTTTCCTGACATAGGTCGAGGAAGACAAGATTGGACATGATAATTTAGCCCCCCCCCCCCCCGTGATTTGATGCAAAGACACTGAGCCTACCAAACAACCAAGTGAGCATACATTATTTGAATGGTATAGACCCTAGGAATTGGTCATGCTTCATAATGACTTTTGTTACAGTTTGATTTATGGAAATATAAGGAATATAATTAATAAATATTTTAAAATGAATCTTAAATGAAATTTCCATAATACTCGGGCTATATAGTTCCATGTTTACTTTTCAGTTATGGAACCTAGTTTTCGCCGATGATTGGATTAGGCAGTCCAGGCTCAACAATATGATACAGCCGATTGGAAGTGGGTTGATCCAGACGAGGTTGAAAAATAGTGAAAATAACGTTATGTGCATTCAGTTTTCAAACCTAGAGAAATTATGATGTAATCGTTTCAGATATGGAGTTGGAGATCATGCTCGAGGATCTTGTGATCAACTTTATTTTAATCAGGCTTCGAAGGGGTATTGGTTATTATTGGAGGCTTGTAAGATATGGGGAGATTCATGTCAGTGGTGGATGAATGACTTGGGGGAGAAAAAGGATGGTGGTGTTCACTTGGTTTATTTAGAGTATGAGTTTAGGGTAGAAAACCATTCAACGACCATGACGGATGAGAAGTGACAGAAGCCACTCTCCCTACAATATTAGAGTACGTTGATTTGGGAGTGTGGGATCATGGTTATGGATATCCTAATGTTTTCCATGAATCTATTTCAAGATGAGGACTATCAGGTGAGATGCATAGATGATGCACTTCATCCTTCTCTATAATATGAAGTTACTCCCACTGCCTCACCTACATATTTAGAGGTCCAGAATAAAGCTATGGATGTAGAAAAAATTCACTCATGTGGCGGTATACCACAATAACGGAGCCAGTCAAATTCTTCGAAAGGGAATACTATCATCAGCTAGTGTTAGGCATCTAGGAAATCCTTGTTTTGTCCAGTGGGGAGTCGGTCCTATCAGTTCCCATTTTGACCCTTTGGTCCATGACCTTTAATAGTGAACATGGATATGATGTTTTTCCCTTATGGTATCCGTAGAAATATTCACAGTCAGCACCTAGTTCGGGACATGTATGGTTTAGGTGGGATGGTTTAATGCCCTCCTCAGCAACAATTGATAGCCAGGCAGTTTTAGTTATAGGGACAAGAGGATCATACTCCACCAGGTGGAGACAGATCATGTGGAGGCCAACATCAGGGTGTTCCATAGGGTCCTCGACTCAAGAGTGGCTGGGGAGGTAGTCATCCATAGAAGGGAATTTGAGATGGGTGTGGTTCATTACATTCCATTATGGTAGCAGTTCCAGCAGGTCCAAAGATCATTTGTTGTATGGTTAGATTTTTTAGTAATCTTTTTATTCTTTGTTAGATTCAGAATTTTCACACACCTTCATTGAACCCCCTCTAGACCATGATTTTGGACTAGACATGGAGTGGATTTCCAATCCCCTAGTTTTGAGTACCCTATTAATAGTCCAGACCATCTTGTTTGATGTTTTCCAGGGATGTAAACTAATGTTGGGGCCACATCACTCTAGTAGGGATCTCTTTCTGCTATAGATGAAGAAATACAAGGATGTCATTGGCATGAATTTTTTTTATACTGTCAACATATACATCCAAAGGTGATTTTATTTATCATACGTGGATAGATAGCGAGTAGCCTTTGATATAGAGTGGAGTTGTCAGGTGGGAATCCATTATGTGGAGACTCCTCTTTCCATGTTGTCAAAATTTCATTTTAGTCAGTGGATGCTAATATGGGGGAGGTTAGATGAGTTTTTTGGGAGTTCTTGGATGTTTTCAATAAGTATGTTGCGACTCTACCCCCCTTGAGGTGATGTTGAGTTCTATATAGACATACAACTTGGTGTTACTCCTATTTTGATGGCACATTATCAGTTGAATCCTTCTAAACTAAATGATTTGTAGATCGAGATTAATGATATGATGAATAAGTAATTAATCCATCAAAGTGTGTCATTGAGGGGTTCTTCGACCATGATTGAGAAAAAGGCAGATGGTGGTATGAGGTTGTGTATAGACTGCTAGGTGTTGAATCAGGTGATAGTCAACAACGGTTATCCTCTCTTGAGGATATATGATCTATTTGATTATTTGATAGTATAACACTAGTGATATAAGATCAATTTGCATTCTTGGTATCCCCAGGTAAGGTTAATATAGGGTGACATCCTAACGAAAAATTTCAAGGGAAGATAGGGGCACTCTGAGATTCTGGTTATGTTATTTGGTCTTACAAACACACCATCTATGGTAAAGGGAGTTCTGAACTCTTAATATTCTGAGTTCCAAAATTGGTTGGTAATTTTATTAATTAATTTCATTTTTATCTACCTAAAGTAATAGGAGGTGCATACCGAGTATCTAAAGACTGTAGTGAAAGTTATACAATGACACAATCTCCACAGAGTGTTTTCCAAATGCATTGTTTGGACAAGGGTGATCCACATCCATTAACAAGTTATGTCTCCGTAGGACATAGCAGTTTCCCATCAATGATTGAGGCATTTATTTCATTGGTATCACCAATGAACTTGGTAGAGGTTCACAATTTCTTTGGTCTAATTAGTTATTACTGGATATTTTTACCCAATTTATGTCTTATTAGAGCTCTATTATGGGATTTGAAAATAAAGTAAAAGGTCATTTTGTGGAATGGGTACGGTAAGGCAGCTTCTAAATAACTGAAGGGAATGTAGTTCAGTTCTTTAGTACTACTATTTTTAGAGGATGGGTAGATGTTCGAGCTGTTGTGAGATTCATCCCATTTGGGATTGGGATTTCTGCAGGTGAAGCTTCAAGGAGTTACCTTTTATGGGTCCCATTAGTTACATTCCCTCAAATGTCACTATACCACCCATGACCTGGATCTTGTGGAGATCATGTTTTTGCAGAAGTATCGGTGGCATTACTTCTTTAGGGAATGGTTTGTGGTCTTCAATGCCAACTACATCATGAGGTATATCATTTCCAAGGAATATCAGACCATGTTATAATGGTGGTGGATGGAGTTTCTCTTTGTTATCCTAGAGTCTTTCTTCCTCGTGGAGTCTGTGTGGTGTTGTGGCCCTTTAATCTTGATTACCCTTGGCTTCGTCCTACTGCTCATGCACCCTCTACTTTGGTGTAAAGAGGATTTTTCATCGCTTGTTGTTCGAGATAAGTATCCATTACACATTATTTATTTTTTTATCATGTAGGGTGGGTAATATACTGGATCCTTAGGTATATGGTTGAATCATTGTGATATGAAGATAATCTATCCTAATATATAGATTATCAGACATGTTTCTATAAAGGGGTTTGAAAAATTATTAATAAATGAGGGACATGAATGATAATGTAGATGATCATTTGTTTCATATATTATCTTCGATCCATGATCTAAATTGTTTCCCTTTCAAATACGTTGACATATGTGGCCTCTGTTCGCACATCTGTATAACTTGCGAATGTTTTTGTTATTATTGAATAGATGAAATTATGATATTGATTAACTACATACTCTAGATTAAATATATTAACTCCATAGTATTTTACTTGTTCTATGATCACCTATAAATAATCAAAGTAAAATTAATGAGTGAGTGTTGGGTCAATCAAAATACACCTTTCTTATTTTGTGTGACTATTTTTGTCTTGTGGTGTTGTGGCTTGAAGTGTGATTCTGTGTGTGCGGTTTTACATGAGGTGTAATGGAATATCCTATTGAGATATCAGTCTATTGTGGAATTATTGGACTTTTAATTAAGTGGGACGACATTTAAGAAGTGGTTAGGAAGCTAGGATGGAGTTTAAGGTTTTTCTATGTTTATGCTACTAGGTGTGTTATTATAAGGAAGATATCTTTCGAGTGTGGTAGTGATGAGGTGTGTTTGGTATTTTTTTGTTGAGATATTGTATAGTGATTCATTACTTTGAATATTGATAATCTATGGGGTTGTCATTAGTGAAAAGTGTGAAGTTTTATCTATTTTTTCTTCCAATATTTGTGCTTGGTTTTGAGGCTGGTTATGGTGTGTTGTGGTTGGTAGTTTCCCAGGTAGGGATGGAATGAAATAAGTGAGTTGCATAATAAATAACATATACTGGAAATATTATTTTTGTCTGGGGGAAAGGTTTCAATTATGGATTACTGTCTTGTTTTTCATTTGGAGGTGGAAGCAAAGAAAGTTTTGTGTGGGATTGTTGTTTGTTCTGAAAACCCATATGTTGGGATGAGTGTTTGGTAATTATATATATTCTTATATTTCCTTGTTATTTCTATGGACACCCCACCCTAGTTGAGAAATTTTTTCCGAACACCCCTATTTTATTGGAGTTGGTGTCTTTCCCAAAACCCTGTTAGGAGGATTGATGGATAGTTATTGGCTCTTCCCATTTCCCACTTCTAGGCATTAGTATCCCAAGACCCTTCATGAAGGTTGTCGTAAGGTTGTGAGGCCAAAGTGTTTACGAGTGAGGTGTATTTCCCCATGTGTCTTTATGATGTGATAAGTTGTTCATTAACTATTCTCTTCATGATGAGGGCTAGGTTCATGTGGGTGAGATGTGATGTGGTTTGGTTTTGAGGTGTCTACAGGTGGAATGTGAAGTGATTAGTGGCATATGTGTGTGCAAGAAAGTTTGTGATGTTGTGAGTGTGGAAGAGTATAGAGGAATTGGGTAGTTCACTATTAGGGATCTGTAGTTAACCAGGGAGAAAGTGGTGTGGGGTACCAAAATACTGATGTGATTAATATATTTCATCACTTGACATTCATTTTTTGTGAGCATGCATTTGGTGAAGTCGGGGTGGCTAGTATACAATGTTTGGTGCTTTGGTTTCTACTATTCATCATGAGGGCATTAGTATGTTTCTCGACTCATGCATAAGAGACTTTGTTTTTCTCTACTGAGTATACTTGTTAGGTCACTAAATATATAAAACTACATTTAGGTTTATAGGTAGACTATATGGACAGTGATGTGAATTACTAGCTCAGACATTGGGACAATTATCAGGTCACTACTTTGCATTATTATTTTTGTATGTACATGGGATATTTCAATATATTTATAGAATTTTATCATTAAACATGCATGTAGGATGGATTTTTCCTTCATTATATTTTTTTAAGAGAATATTTTAGGTTTATACGTCTTTTCTCCCAATCTATCTTACTATAAAACATTAAATTGCTCCCTTTTTGTAACATCAGTATACCCTTGGTGTTTATCGGAACCATGTGTCCTAGTAAAGGAGAGACTCAGTTGTCATTATCTTCCTTCCATAATTGACATATTCAAAGGGAAGTATTTTGAGGGAGGGGTTTGTGACACTATGTATCTACTAGGTAATATTTATCAACAATATTTTTGTTCGTTAAAAATGTTTTCAAAAAATTTATTAATATTATCTAAAATATTTTTATATAATTTTTACCCATGTAATAATTTTTATAAAATGATTGGAAATGATTTTTTTTTAGTTTTTTAAATGTGGAACATAATGACTCTTCAAAAAAATAGAAGGAATGTATTTCTTAATTAATACAGAATGAGCAGATTCTTCTTCATCATTGAACCCTATCATGTTAAAGATTCTATTGTTGACATTCTGTATCTTAGGGGGGAGGGTGAATTTATTACCTAATAAAAACATTTATTAAAAAAAGTTTATGTAAAATTTCCCTATATAAAAAAACAATCCAGTTAGTTATAAAATATTTTTGATATATGTTTTGATAATTTTAAGGAAATATCAAATATTTATTAGGCCACAGTTTAATACAATATACAATTAGATTTTACCATTCTAAATAATTTTACTAATTGGAATCCATTAATAAACATTATTAAACTTTATTATCAAAGTAGTCATTTCTCATGATGGTTAAAACAAATTTATAACAAAAGTAATAAAAATAAATTAATAAAAAACAAATTAAAATTGAATACAAGCGGTTCCTTCATAAGTAGAGACTTAGTCCTTTTCATATAAAGGACCTCATCATCCATGAAATTTATATAAAATAATATTTTAATCCACAAATGAGATCTTGTATTACAATAATATAACAATTATTCATACCACACATGACGTTTTCCACAATAATTGTGGGAGTTCAAAAGAATTAAAATTCCATAGCCAATATTGTACCAAAAAATGGCGGAAATAATAGTAAAATTTGTTTAGAAAAAATTTAGGGATCTTTCTGATAAAAATTTGAGGTATTGTGAGTATAAAATAAAAGGTATACACACTTTTTGTAATGTAAAAAAAAGATGACGGGGTTGATAAAATATGTAAAAATATGGTGCTTCATAGTTTGTTATACATTGAAGTTCCAGAAACCTGAATGTAATTTCAATTAATTCTTGAGTCATGTTTAAGAAATATGATTTCTAATAGAGTGTCATAAACTCCGTGATCTTTACTATAGGAAGTAACAAAATTTAATTTGTTATATGTTTTTCTTAGTTGAGTGTTTTTCCTTATGCTTCATGTATCATTTTTCAAATAGGGAACTCCTTAAGGTCTTCAATAAGCTCTTGAACATTTTATCACACATACACTTGTGGGAGTCTAATTATTTTATTAATAGCATCAAAAGTACATAATAATTTCAGGATACATTTTTCTCCTCCTACAACATTTCTGAAATGAATTTTAATTAATATTCTCAACTAGTTAATAAAAAATCATTAAAATCCGAATCATATTGTACATCAATAAACAATAGATTATAAATATCTAATTCAAAAATATAATTAAAATAAAAATGGTGGTGATTATTTTGAACAGTGACACTATCAAGGACTAAATCTAGCGAAGACTCATACTTTCCAAAATTTCCAGTATAACAGTTATTCATCCCAGCACATAGATGATTATACATCCTATTGGAGACACATTCTAGATGGTTTCTAGAGGATATAGTGGGACTTTGGATATGGTGAGACTTCAATGGTGTTTTCTCATACTTGGTGTTGAGACATCACTATTAGTGGGACATTGAAAGTGGTGAGACGTTTCTAGAAGTGAGAAATTTCCATACATAAAAGAATTTCCATAAAAACTATCTTATAACATAGAATTATATTATAAAACATAAAACTCATTATTAGAACAATAAACATGATTGTGTGAACATTAATACATGGAGGCCAATAATACCACTTCTGCTGATCACAAATCATATTATTATATGTATATATGATATCAAAGATAAATAATGGAATCATGATTAATGTGGATTCACAGGCTTTGAATGATATTGAAAATATTTTATCAGGGATAAATAATGAAACATATTAAGGGTTAATATTGAAAATCATGATATTTTATAAAATTTATAATCATAGTAATTAGTAATAGAAATGACTATGATATAACAAAATAGTAATGGAATACAAATAAATCACATATAATATTTCTCCCCATTTTTAGATTATAAAATAATGAAAATTATAATAGGAAATGTAAGATAATATGAAGAAAATATGATATAGATGATAAAATAATAAGAAGAATATTATGTGTTCCTTTAAAAATGAACTTTTGTTCAAACAATATAAGTTATAAAAAAAATTCCATCAAATAAATAATATGTAATCATGAAAGATCATTCGGCATTGTTATAGTGTCTAGATGAGCTTTTCCCTTATCTATATTTTTGGAAGAAGAAATGGTGATAGAGTGTGTAGTAGGAGTAGTATAAAGAACATCATTGATTACTGATGGATTTCTAAAATATTGAATGAGAATAAGTCTGAGGTGTTCGAAAAAATCATTATGAGATATAGAAATGGTTGGAATAAATATGTAAAAGGGGCATGGGGATCTTTGGTCCTACTAACTCTAAAGAACTCTATTTTGGTGAAATGTGTTGTGAGATGAGCTGTCAATGGAGTTTCTTCATGTTCTATAGTTGTCATACCATGTCCAAGAACTAATTGTTTCATAATATTTTTCAAATACATTATAATTTCCCAAACTCACTCAGTTTGAGTGAGAAGGAATTCATTCTATTCCCTAAAATGTTGAAGCAAAAGTTTCAAGATAACTCATTTGTTTACATGTTGCATGAAGAATTTGGAAACATGAATCATCATTTGATTTTCAACCTACAACATAAAGTGTTAATTCATCTATATCATGGAGTGAATCTTAAATATATAATACATGAAAAATTTAGTTATATTCTATCAATAAACTTTCATGTCTTTTTTATACTCTCTAATCATCAAATGAGAATGATCATTATTATTCTAAATATTCCTCAAAGTCTCTATATTTAATACAGTAAAATCACATGAAGCACAACTAGTGGTAGTTATATGATCATAAATAGTAATAGTTTTCATTATATATGATTTATAAAAAGTTGGAGGATTAGTAGAAAAAGAATGTAATCAAAGAAGATTATCAACTCTCTTAATTAATGCATCCATAGAAGGTAAAAATGAAGAATTAATCCCAGAGATAATGGATTTTAACTGTTATATCATAGTTTCTAACATTATAATCTAATGATAAACGTCTTGGACTTGATGCATCATATTTGGTTGAATGGGATAGATTCCAAATTCAATCAAGTATCTCACATTATGTTCACTTAGCATAGTAAGAAGTGGTGATTGACGCTTCAATCTATTTCCAATGTCATGAACCATGTTTTCACTAAAAACATCCATGTCACAAATTGTGACCATATACACTGGTAGTATTGGAATAATATTGTGGGATGTAGGAGTAGATAAGGGTGAAGATGGCACTGTATAAAACTCTTGACAGCTAGAAGATGCATTAATATTTCTAATCAACAATCCCATAGGATCTCATCATTCTTGAATGTCATATTCATCATTATTTGGAGAACTACCATGAAGTAAACCACATTATTCAAACATTGGGTCTTTCCAACTATCTTAAGGATTTACATGAGTATCTACCCTTGAATAAGTAGCACATATAGGAACCACCAAAGCGTTAATAAGAGAAAGGGTCTTAACCTCATGAGTCTCAACATATATTCTTTCATCAACAACTAGCTCAAAATTTTCTACTTCCATCTACTTGACCACATACATATCAACAGTAGAAATAAATCGTCATTTTGTTAATAACAACAAAATATAAAAAACATATCTATGATATACTTCAAAATAATCAACTATAATTTTTGTGAAATCCATGAAATATCTATTATCGCCCACAAAAAATTATTTTTTGTCTTATCTTGTAGACACATCTACTACACCAACAACACTAAGATGCTACATTGATCTAGAAACATGACGACTAGCAGAAGTAATAAGATCTTGGGGAATTAAAATAGTCTCTATTATATCTTTTCTATTGAAACCAAAGAGATCTGGTCCATCATCATTATATTCGTATTAATAATCCCCATCTTCTTCCTCTTCGTCATTTTCATTGTCACCATAACTGTTTTCCTCAAATGATTTTAAATTTATCTCCAGTTGATCTTTTCCAATGGATTTAGTCTAAACCTTAAGAATTTTTACAAAATTATATATTTTAGGGTGAGTCCATGGTATAATAAGATCTCCATATATGATATTATGAGATCGTGGAATGAGGTATAAGTCACTTCCCTCATAAACATGAAATTCATTCTCTTCATCTTCGTTAATGGAAGTGGCTTCTTAATTTTCATTGGTATCAAAGTACTCCAAAACCAAATTATTATCTATATTAGTGTCAAAAATCACTATTGGTCTGGTAGGATGATAAATATGATAAAATTAATCATAAAAATTTTTATTATCAACAACCCATTTCATCTTCCATGGGTTACAAATGAATTTTATTTATCAATAAATTATTCGAGAGATGGAAAATCCACCAAAATACACAATAGGTTCTTATTTTATTATAACCATATATTTGGATGTTAACATAGAAGAAATAAACTGTGATATATAAAATAATTTTATCTTGATGTTTGATTGATTATTTCAAACAAATGAATCATAAGATACCTATGGAGATTTATAGTGTCAGCTATTTTCATCAAATATTGTTGGTAGACATCCCAGTACATCATGATAGTAATGTCACCCCACCTTGGAATCATCGTATGATGTATGAATATGAAAAGTGACCAGAATTGTCCATCAAACTCATAATAATTCATTTTTCAGACTATTACACCTCTAATTAATTCCTCACGGGCATCATCATAGGTAACATTATTTCTATCATTTTGGAATGGCGCCATGATAACATTTAAATACACCTCCATGTTGAATATTTAAACAACTAGACAAAAACCATTTGGAAAAGGAAATTTTATGTCCATTAATCCTAGTTCCCACCTAATAATATTGTTATTAAAAACTATATTCCACATACTTATAAAATATACATTACAAAATTGTATAAAAATTTCTATCATTATAAGATAACTGTTCAATCCATCCTGGGGTCTTTTTCCCCATGAGATAAAACAAATTACCTGAATGTATCTGTTCATCTTAACATTCCATTTCTCTCTCAACCACAACCATTTAAAGGTCGTGATTTACTTTCTCAACTATAGAAGGAAGATTCAGTTCCCATTTATATTTATTTAAAGACTATGACATGGTCGGTGAAAAATTAGATGTTCGCTTAACAATGGCCATGGAATTAACCTCAATTGGCTCACTCATAGGTGAACGGAGGGTTAAATGATTGGGATAGATAGATCAATTTGTGTTCAAGAGAAAATGGTACTATAAAATAGTTAGAGTTGGACCAAGAAAATGTATCAAATTTAAAATTATTTGGGATTTTATAGATATGGAAAATAAAAAAAACTAGACTAAAATTTTGAATCGAGTCATGAAATAAACCATAACAAAAATAACATAAAGAAAATAAAATAGCCAGATGTTTTAAAATTATATAATGAATGAGAAATTTTTAAAAAGGCCTGAAACATTCCAATTGAGAGACAATGTAATAATTAGAAGTATCAATGGTGAGAACATAAATATTAAGAAACAACAATGTTGAAAATTTCTATGGCGGGATATATGAATGATGAGACATACCCTATAGTAATATATACCTAACTATGAGACACATCCATGGTGATACATACCCCACAATGAGTTATAACCAATAGTGAGACATACCCAAGGGTAAGACATCACCAATTGTGATTAATATTCAATGGTGAGTCTATGAAAATTAACCTTAACTAAAATTATTCATACCTAAATCAAGTTTGATGTAATTAATTTTTTAATAATTCAATGGCATAAAGAATAAATAATTAAGATTATGTTCTATAAAAATTTATTCAAGATTGATATATCCCTTTTGAAAATGATCTATGAAAATTTCTTGTCTAACATCAATTTTTTTGTTCTAGAATGTGACATAATTTTGTTAGAAATATTGATAGAACTTTTATTATCGCAGTTTATATGGACATGTCAAAACTGATACCTAGAGCCAATAAATGTGCTATTCATCCTCAAAATATGTGCACACATGATAACTATATCTATGTGTTCTGCTTCCGTAGTAGAAAATTAAATATAATTTTGGTTTTTTACTATACTAGTAAAGTAATGATTTTCCTAAAACAATTACATGATATGTCGGTGAATGTATATGTAACTTACATCCTTTAAAATCAACATCAATATAACTAAAAAAGTTAAATTATTATAACCTTGGGTAAAAAAAAATCCAAAATTACAATTATATTTATGGTATTTAAAAATTCATTCTACAATCCCCATGTCGGGCCCTTTTGGATTTTATTTAAAGCGAACACAAATACCAACAATGAACATAATATCTAGTTAGATAATCATAAGTCCGATAAGAATTCAAATCATACCTCAGTAAATGTACTGATCCATTAGTTTAATTGGTTTATCAATACCCCATTTACAGCTTGTACACCTCGGTGTATCACTTCTTCTAGTCTTGTCCAAGCTAAAACATTTTAAAAATCATTTATATATATATACATATGACATGGTCTAAAATTATTCATACTTTATATATAAAAATAAGAAATACAATAACGAATTTTTTCCACCCATTATACACATTTCAAAATCATTTTTCATTATTTCATAAAAACTAATACATAAGAAATTTTTTGATTATCTAAAAATAATATCATCTAAATCAATTTTTACAACTAAAACAAATTTTGAAATAGCTTTTATGAGAGGTGTTTTATTTGTTATACCCTTTCAAATAACGTTTATCATAAGAAAAATGATGGTCCTATCATTCAAATAAGTTGTAACTTATTTTATACCAAATAAATCGAATGTTAATTTAGAAAAAATATTGTTAATATGAGGATTTTTCAATACAATGGGTTTTTCAACGAAAACAATCTTCACCTCTATAATAATTAATGATAGCACATATGATATCTATTAGATTATTTTTATAATATATATGTGCTAAATTAGGAAGAAGTATTCAAATGGATTCATGTTTTTCTACTAGTGAAAAGGTTTCTTGTTACACTATTCGTTCTTCTTGATTGTATACTTATAAATCTAGTAATTCTATATTTCATACAATTATTGATAATTTACCTAACTAGGTTTTAAACACCCATTTAGTGCCTATATTAATGGTGTCTTTAGGTTTTCCCACATTTTCCCTTAACTTTTTTTTAATTGATGTAATTCTCCCTACATTTACATTACGAATAATTCATTATCGATTTCATCATTGATGTTATTTGGTTCAAGCTGAGACACGAATGTTTGATGACCAATATGAATTATTATAGAAACTCTAGTCTGTGTACCTATATATAAATCTCCAAATACAATATCTATTGTATTGTAGATAAGAGTCCTAATATCTTTATTAATGAGAGAATGATCACTTTAGGTTCTTCTGCAGAATAAGGTTCTGGATGTTTTGGAAAAACCTCAAAACCGGATGATTTTTTTATGAGTTTCATAGAAAATTTATAGTTTTTGAATTTAATTCTACAGTTGATAAATTATCCTTAATGTTTTACAATTTAGTCATAGGATCATGTGTATCAACCTCATCATATTTTATATGATCATATTAATACAAAATCAAGCTTCATTTTTTAAAAACTCAATTAGATTGACTAGAGGATGAATCAATCAGGAAAATTCCATTAGCAATTTTTAGAAAAATATTTTTCATGATTATCCCCATTCTTATTAGTTAATAATTTGTGACAAAAAAATATAAAGTTATTATTCTTAAGGTTCTTGTTCTTCCAAATCCCATGATGGATACTTTTCTAAATTGGTTTAATTAAATCTCTATTCATTATTTAACCAGTTGTGTTTATATCCTCTATCCAATTGTCGTTAGGTAAATTAAACTCATTTAATTACTTTGGGATATTTAAAATAGTGTTCTATTCCTTATTTCTACAACTCCACTCTAGTAAGGAGTCCAAAGAAAATAAATTTTATGATTATAAACATTTTTTTAGAAAATTATAAATAATATTTATTTTCAAACTAATTACCATGGTCACATGATAGTGTCTTTATTCTCAGTCCACTTATGTTTTCGATAGATCTAGCATACATGGAAATTTATGAATAGGGTTTAATTTAATTGGCTATGAAGAAAATCGAATTATACCTATAAAATTCTTCTACTAAAACATAATTATAGTGCTACCCATATATACTAGAAACATTAGATGGTCCAAATAAATCAATATAGTCCATCTAATCAGGTTTTGATGTTGAAAATTATTTCATTAATTTAAAATAATACTTTTGTTGTTTCCCTTTTTGACCGGGGATATTGAATTTGTTTTTTGGGAACAATAGTTTGGGTATATCGTTCACTAAACCTTTCTGAGAAATATTCCTATATGATTGAATATTATAGTAACCTAATTTTTTATCCCAAAGCCTATTATCATTTTGAGGATCACTCTAGTAATAAATTTTTTGAGAAATTAATGAAATAAGATCAACAACATAGAAATTCTCATTCCATAAAGTAGTAAATACTAAAGCATCATTAGAATCAAAAACATTACATTCATTTTTCTCAAATATAAAAAAATGATATGCATCAACACAAAATTGTTATATGATTATAATATTATAATTCAGACCATAAAAAAACTAAATAGTAAATTACTACATAAATGATGTTTCTAATTTGTCCAAGGCTAATGATTTTACCTTTTACATTATCAAAAAAGTGATATTAAAATCCTCAACCATTATTAGGATATTAAAAAATTGATTAGTATCCTATAATATTACTTGAAAAAACAATAATCCAAGTACTATTGACATTTTGAGGATGTCTTTAAAATGATATATAATATAACATTATTTATACAAAAAAATAATTTTGGTAACTTCATTTTCATGGGTACTTATTAGTTTGAAATTAGGGAATAAGAAACCCACATTTTTCTAATAGATCACTTATAAAAATAACTATATTATTTTTTAAATAAAAAATTTCCCCCCATAGAAAAGTAACTAGATTTAGAACATTCATATTTAGACATATATACAAATACGCTCTTTACAACTCTTCTATGTCCAGTTTAGTATCTTAATCCGGTAACACACATAGGGGTGACATGTTATCTTAAAATTTCGGTAATTGATTATAATAAATCTATAAATCATTCAATATCTTTCTTATGTTTCCCATTTAAAAATATCTATTTGTTCATATCTCTTAAAAACATATTATTATTTTCTTAGTATATATATCATATTTAATATTGGAAGATAAATTATGATTTCCCTTAAGAACATTATATATATCAACAATATTTATAAAATAAATTATCTATCAAATTTCAATATTCAAACATCTCTTCTTGAGAAATGTCATTATCATTACGTTCATTTTGTGTATTATTAGAATTAAGAACATGAAAAATAATATAAACTATAACTACCATGGAGACAATAGTCAGGAATTAGACGTTATCTCTATCTAACTTTTCATTAAGATTAGAGTAAAAAAACATGATCTATCCTCAAAATCAATCCATGTTTATTCAATATATTTCTCATACATTCGATCCTTGTCAAAATATTTCATATTTTATTTTAATTTTGGACATCCTTCCTTAACATGTTCTTTTATTTTGTGTTCATAATAGGTAATTAACTTTTAATCCGTATTCCAATATTTTTTCAAGATTTCTGTTAGCATCATACATTAATTTATAGTTTAGCATTCTAAAAATATTATTCATTATAGAAAACATATTACATATCTATGCAATATGGTTCGTCCCCTCATCAATTTCCGATAGTGATTCACTATATTTAAATTTTTGTAGTTTTTATGGTTTCCTTTAATTTTTTTCTCTTTTTTGATGTCAACGACTAGAAAGTTATAGAATTTCATTTTAGATCATCATTGTTATATTATTTGATAATCAATTATTCTTTATATATAATTATTCATCCAATCATCTCCTTGACCTGTAGTTTGTTGATATCACATGGTTATGTAATGGAATTAGATGTACACTACTATATTTTTGGAAGAAAACATGGAAACATCATAGTCTAATATTTTTTACATACACTATTTCAAAGTGATTTCATTGTGTTCAATATTTCATTAAACTTGAGATACCTTTCAAAAATTAACTCATTTGGATTTATCATAAAAGGACCATACATAACAGTATATATATTCAAAATCATCCCCTTAGAATTACTTATTCCCTATTGTGTAACTGTTATTTTATCCCAAATTCCAAAAGAAGTTTTACAAGTAAAGATTCTATTAATTTATTTTTCACTTAAAGTAGAATATAGGTAATTTATAACTTTTCAGTTGTTATTACATGTACTATTATATCACCATCCCACGTGGTTATAGAGGTTGTAAGTAATTCATTTTTATCCTCTACAAGAATTCTAAATATCAATACTCGTACTCTCTATATGCAATGTCATTTTATTTTTACACTTGGTATAATTATTTCAATTTAAAAAGGTATTTTTTTTAGTAGAAAAATAATCCATCTCTGTTATCCATTAAACGAATTAAATTTAAAATTAATAGAAATTTAATATCATTACTTCTATACTAAAATCATAGTTGAAAAAGTATTTAAATAAAAATCTTTCCATATAATTATCCCCTTATACCAAATTTTGTTCTAAGAGTTTCCAAAATTGGGGTTGAATTGAATACCAAAACAATTATGTAAACAATAATTAATGTAAAATTCTATAATTTTGGTAAAATATACAAGGAAGTTACATTTATAGTTTGATATACCAAATTACCATTAAAATAATTATAAAATATTGATTATGTATCATTTTAAAAAATACAATATGAATTTAACGCATCGAAATAAATTTATTAAATCAAATCCATATATAAGGAGTAATTGAAAATAGTTATCAATGTATTGGTTAGAAAGTAAAAATATATTTAGTTCTAAATTAATGAAAATAAGAAAAGAAAACATGATGTGGAATTGAAGACAAGAGGTTCAGTCTAAAGATGAGACTTATCCCTCTCCACTTAAAAATAACATACATCCTAGTAGTTTATATAAAATAAACATTTTATCCACAAACTAGATCATGTATTAAAATCATATAAAAACTAATCTAGACACATAGTTCCACTTCCACATTAATCGTGGGAGACCAATAAAATAAACATGCAACAAATAGACCTCTACCACACCACTTGGTAAATAAGAGTAAATAGTTTTTACAATATATCTATGTATCTTCCAATTTATGGAAGGACACATTTTGTATTGAAAATAAAGTATTCAAACACTTCTTGTAATGTGACTGAATTTATGAAGTCTTAGAAAGAAATATTTTAAGGTATAATGATGCTTAGTCGGTTAGGATATGCAGCTCATGACTCTTGAATGTGATTAGTAGGGAGGAACAAGTGATGTTTTGGAAATATTTTATAAAAAAGAGTTTCATAAACTCAAAGTTATTGACTTCATGAAGGAACTTGATGTATGATGTGCTTCGGCTTCTTCAATCGATTGTATGTATGTTTTCTTCATTAATCATATTTCAGATAGGGAACTCCTTGAGATCAATAATAAGATCCCACAATTTCATTCACGAATACTGACAGTGAAGTCTTATTCTCTCATTTACATCACCATCAACATATTATAATATTAGAATCTATTTTGTTCCTCATACTACATGTCTTACATGATGATTAATTAATTTTTCGAAATAATTAATGTACAATCATTAAAATATGATTAAGTGGTATATTTGATAAAATAAGAATTAGAAATATTTAATTCAAATAGATAATTAAAATAATAAAGGTGGTGATTATTTTTAATCTCGACACATTTAGTGTCTAGATATTGTATCGGTATAGTATTTTTCATATTCCCATATTACTGGAGAGTATTCCTATTACATAACCAATTCTAGATCCTGATGGTGAGTCTTTCCTAACTATGTCTCAAGGAAATGTTGAGACTTCACTAGCAGTGTCTCACAAACAATGGTGAGACATCATTGGCAGTGATAATTTTATGGTGGCAATACGTTGTTGTGGGATATACTTTTCCAGACAAAACCATAGTTTTTATTAACCTATATTATAACATAAAATTATATTCTAAAATGAAAAACTAACTAATATCATAATAAATAATATAAAGTGATCATTATAAAAGGGGGATAAAATATTCCTTTTTAAGTAACCAATATTAATTTCAATTAAATTTTTATCTTTTAAAATTTCTTAACATTTTAAATAGATTATTTGAATTAAATAATGGTGTATTTCTCTCAAGAAATTTTAATGAATTTAATAGTGAATTTTTCTTTTTTTCAACATCCTTTGTTTTATCTTATGATCTATTGATGTTGATTTATTATTATACCATTTACTATATCTTAATGATGGGTTAATTATCAGTTTTACTATGGTTGTTCTATTTTGATACAATTCATGGTTTATGGTTGATGTATTCACAAATTGTAAACTATTTTTTCAATATGAATGTCTATGACGTTTGTGTTTTACTATTTTTGATATGAGGAATTCATTATACATAGTATGTGACTGATGGGCATATTATATCCCCTTAAGGCATTGGTAAATCACATGAGGAAAAATATTCTGGGTATTGGGTAATACCTTACACATTTATATAAAGTGTCTTAGCCAAATATGTGAGGTATGTTAATAATGTGTAACATTATGCATTTTCTCACAATGTGATCAATTATTGAAATTCCATGATTTTAGGAGATTTGTATAATATCCATGTGATTATTTATAATGAATTATATTATCTTCATTTCATATAAAAATATTATGCTCGTGATTATGTTTAATTGGATGTAGTTTCTATTATACACCTCCACTTTAGGTTTGTGTTTATTTATTCCTACCAATTTACATTGTACACATAACCTCACTAAACATCTATGATTTCCCCTTTATTAGGTTTCATCACTACCCTGGATTCCATGAAGTATATTTTGTATGATATTCAAGGTTAAACATGGAGAATATAGGTATTCTCAAAGGATTTTATATGTTGTACTTTATGTTTTGATATTTTATGTAAGGTAAATGTATGAAATCTTGTATCCAATAACGATAAAATGATTGGAACTTTGGGATCTAATTTTTTTGTCCATTATAATGTATTAATTTTTCTTTACAAAATCACTATACTATGTTGAGCTCATTAAATTATTATTGAATTCTCAAATAAATTAATTGTAATATTATATACATTTTATCTTTTAAAACCCCTCTTTCTTATTGTATCTGTTTGAATAATTTGTAATTAAATTCATCCACTTATTTGAGTTGAATTTAAAGAAATGGTTTTAATATTTGGAATCATTAATATTAATATAGTCTAATATGGACAACATAATATTTTAAAAAATGATTAGTGAAAATAGTTAAAAATAATAATTACAATGATTAAGGTAAAAATGGTTTACATAGTGGTTAAACATAGAATAAAAATTGTAAAATGACATACACACTACTCTAAAATATATTTTTGGTCCATATTTATACTTTATCCCATATAGTTATATTATTATTATTTTTTGGGATAATATTTTATGAAATTAAACTAAAATATATGTTATGTAAAGAAGATGACAAAATGGAGGCTTCATTGTTTTTAATATCTGAATTGATTTGGGATAGATAAAACACAACATCTGCTCTATTATATATATTATTTTGAAAAAATAAGACTTTATTATCAAAATAATTCATCCATAAATTTTTTAGATAAATTAATTATATAAAATTCTTAATAAATTCTATCATATGAATTATTTAGTTAATAATTAAATATTATAAATGATAAGATAAATACTAAAAGTGAATAAAATTTAATGAATTACTGTATTACAATAATTTGGTTTATGATTAAATCAATTTATACAACTTAGAACATAACATATTCAAATTGATACATTTTTATGATATTTTTAAATTTATATTATATAAATAATTTCATAATTGACATTAATGTTTTATAATATTAACTAATATTTTATTAAATGGTTAAAAATTACTAAAAATTACATCTTCAAGAAAGTTATTATCAAATGTTAATAAATATAATATATGGCCCATAAATGGGAACATTTATCTTCTATATTAACATATTTAAAAGTTAATAGTAAAAAAATTATTAGAGTTGATAGTGTTAATAATTTTATTTTGTTTGTTACATGTAATATTTTTAATTTAGTCTTAAATGATATATTACCATAGTTATAAAACTACTAACCTTGGTAAACACTAAAAGGTTAAAAGTGAGTAAAAATAAATACCAAGGAAATGAATGATATAAATTATATAATTTATTCATGGTATAGGTTTTTCAAAAAAAAACATGCCCTCTATTATTTTTCATTTTTGGCACGACATGTGTTGAATAAGAACTCGCAATAAAAAATAAATTTAAGTATTTAGAAGAATACCACTCTTTCTCAACCATAAAATTGGGCTCACTCCCCTAAACAATTAACACATATTAAAATTTTTGGCTTACCCAAAACCTACCAAATCTCTCCCCAACATCCATAACCTAATCATAGAATCCATTTCATCAAATAAATCATGTATACTAATGTTTTAGTGAAATCTAAAGGAAGATACCAAAGGAAGACTTTCTTTTCTTCAACAACTGTCTTTATTTCATTTCTTTCCCCCACCCCCTTCAAAATATATCATACCATTAATATATTATCAAATATGTGTCTTAAACATACTTGGATGTTGATATCTAATGGTTTCTAAATAAAATTGAACACACATCTATCAAATGTCTTATTGAATCACCATTCATGGGTATGGTTGAGTACCTCCTCTTGAACCAATGTCATTCGTTTTTTCACTAACACCGCTATAGGTTTGGTATTAGGAAATATATATAGTTTATATAATATATATATAATTAATAATATTCTGGATTCATTATATAATTTAAAAATTATCACATTCCATCCCATAGGTGACACAATAATGTTGATTATGTGGACTATGGACTACCGCCTTCCGAAGGGATGTGATTCTTTATTCAATAAAAAATTATATGGAAGCCGAAAAGGAATAATTATATGTGTTATAAATGATACAATTATGATATAAATGTCATATATATATATATATCATTTTTTACAGATAATATATAATTTCTTTTATGTTTTGACTCAATGAATGATGATAACGTCATTCATGTATGTGTGGACTGTCGATTTCACAATGCAATATGACTCAATTTTCATCAACACACAACACAAATGAGATATATATGAAAATAATAATTTATAAATAATATTATTATAATTATAGAAATAAAAAATATTACAGAATCACTTTTTGTAATGATCATTCAAAAACCAAAAATGTTCCTCATGCATATGTACGACATACCCTCTATATGGTCGTATCATATTCTATTATTCATAACAATAATTTATAACTGGTTTCATAAGTAAAATTTGTTTTAGAATATAATTATTATATAATGAATAATATTATTTAATGATTATATAACTATATAATATTTGCAACTATAGGATATTTCATTAAGAAACACGTATGTGAGAACAAGGAAATTAACACATGAAACAATGAAAATAATGAATGATTATTAACAAATGGGTTATAAGATCTTATAAGATTATAATATAAGATATCATAAATGTTAATAATGTACTGGTTTATGTTATTACATTTTTTAAAATCACTATTCATGAGGTTATGTAATGTTAAACTAAAAATAATCTTTAGGTATGGATTTCATAAATCAATCTATACACATTAGGGTAAACTTATACATTACTTTTTATTTCATGATAATATTATGAGTTTAATGAATTATGATTATTCTATGTTGTATTTACACATATTTTATGTGTTTTAATAGTTAATACACGTAATCAATTATTTTATTAATTCTTTAATCAACTATATGATCATTTTAAGGGTATTTACCATAATCTCAATCTAATCAAAAAAATTTATTCTTGATTGATATTTGAAGGAAATTACATGATCATTTCATTAAAAAAAATTTCATTTTCCTATCCTCTTGTTATTAATGTACCCTTTCTATTAATAGTATCATTTTCTTCAATCATTTGTTATTCTAATATTTTATAAAATGATTTCAAGAAAATGCTCCCTAATTTTCTCTTCAGGTGGAAATATGATTTCATCCAATGTATGTTTTCTAAAAATGATTATAAAATTTGAGATACCTATTCCTAATCATTTTTTAATAGAATTTCTGACATTTTTTATCTTTAAAAATGATTTCCAATGAATATTTTTGACATTTCAAAACAATACATGTTTTTTTCCAAAAAAGTAAAAGGAGAAAAATTTTAAATGTGTAATTCATAAACATAATTTTAAAATATAATAACAATTAAAATGTTTTCAAGATTATAATACACAATTTTTTAAAAAAATAAATGAATTTGATTCTCAAAATTTTTTTAAAAATGAAAAGGATAGTTTACTCAATATGGTTTTAAATATATTTTTATTGTACTTGCATTCATCAATGACTAAAACCCTTTATTAGTACACCAATGGGTATATGTTATATTCATACACTTTTTATTATTCCCCTAGATTATTTATTATCATTTTTTCTATTGAAAGTATTTAAATTCACTTCCTTGATCCATTTTTTAGTAAATAACATTCCCTAGAAATTTTCACTTTCCCTGATCATTGGACATTAAATATCACCTAAATATCTATATTATTAATCATGTATAAGATTATTTCATGAAAAAAAATAAAAATTTTTATATATGGTGATCATTTTGAATGTTATTTTATTAACTATGGAAGTATATTGAAATCTATATATTTTACCCAATATTGTTACATTAGGATAAGTCATAATGTTTATGAACAACATAGATTATTATATCATTTATTTAATATTTGATTATGTAATAAAAAGTTTAAGGACCTATTAATTGATTTACGCCATGTATTGGTAATCTCATGATAAAAATATGTTGAGAAAAACCCCTTAGAATGGGTTACCAGGAATGTTCTCAACTACCTTGTGAAATGACTTGATGGTATTATATTTTAAATAGTGTTGTGAAATTCCTTTAAGGTAAAGGTGGAATGTACCTTGTGAAAATGTAATCTTATAATTAATAAATTGCTTCATTCTGATTTTGTAATTATTATCCGTTAGATTTTCACTATGAAAAAATCATTTGATATATTTAATTGTCAGTGTAATAATTAAATGGAATATATTTTTAGTTATTTACCTTGAAATTTTAATTTTGTCTTGTCCAATTATTCAAATAGAATGTATGATTAGTTATTCAATGTTTGATAGTATTTACTCATCTTTTTTTCATATTGGATTTCACTATTTTAACTTTTACTGATAAATTTACATAAACATTATTTTTTTCATTTCCCAGATATTAGATTAAATATATTATAACATATATGAATTTATTTAAATGGAATAATGATATTGTCAAAAAATAATTTAATAATTACTACATTCAAATTTAATGTAATAAACATGTATGTATCTTGTTTTTCAAAACTATTAAACAGGATGGTCTATTGGGATGAAATTCCTTGTTTCATATTCCAATCAAAGAAATTCGGATGTCGCCTCTGGGATGATGTGGTCAAGGTCACTACAATTGGCATCAAAACATATTTTTTAGAAACCTTGGTTACTAGATATTGGAAAAAATAGATCAGGTAGCAAAGCCCTAGGATAGAAATTGTTGATATATATATGTGTGTGTGTGAATATCCCAATGTTTTGGTAAGGTAGATTTTATGTGGTTATTCCTTGAAATAAATACTATTCTATATACTTCATCTGGACCTTGGTCTTGATCATATGTACATAAATATAATAACTTTGAAACATGAAATTTGGTAATTGAATCGAGCGTTAAATGGTACACAATAACAAACCCAAAAGCACACATATTTTGACACAACATGGGGATATGATAAGGTTAATTTACCTATTACTTAGAAAACATTATGATGTCATTGAATATATATTAAAAATGCATAACATAGGTTAAACATTAGACCATGAAATTGAAAATGTGGTAATAAAATGGCTGAATTACTTATAATCAATAATTAAATTGTAAATGTATTATTAAAAATGTTATTTTTGTTATAAAAATGATAATAATTTATTTGATTATTCCATAGTCATATATTTATTCAGTAATAAAATATTTAGGAATACCCACATGGTTTATGATGTTTACGATTTATCTTATCTTTAATGTATTAAAATATATTTTAGGTTTTATGTGATGTGTTTGCACAATGGTTAAATATATTTTTGGAGAAATTTATGGAAATACACCCCATTTGTTTAGTATGTGTTTTATTAAGATGGTTAATTGGTGAGTAATGCATTATTGTTTTATTGATATAAATTTAAAGGTAAAAATAACATTTATAATCGATATGATCACAACAGAATTTGTACTAATAGATAAATAAGAATATTATCTATTTTTTAAACAATTGTTGTACTAAAAACCTAAGTGAAAATATTAATTAAAGAATAATTAATTTTCTAGTATTTCTATTATATTTTTAAAAAAATTATTTTAATTGAATGAATAATGTTTTGAAAAAAACAACCTATATTATGGGTGACAATCCATCATTTCTGGAATATTGGTAGAGATTTATCCGATTACAAAAGGTTGATAATGTTTTTTGAGTATACCAATGTCCTATGTGATATCCTAGATAATAAATAATTTTTTCTAGTTAAAAAATGTTACAAATAAATATTAATGAGGAAAATTGGGATATACCATTCTGGTTTGGATATCATTTTATTATATATATTCTTTTAAAAATGTTGTTTTTTGAAAAAAAAAATTTGAGTTATTCGGAATGAGTGGTCAGTCTTCTAGAGAACATACGATTTGTTACCAGTATATTTTTGTGCTTCTAGAATGAATATTCATATTTAATATTCATTTAAATTATTGCCAATGGAACATTAAATTAATCAATTAACAAACAAAGGATTAAATTTAACATATAAAACCTAAACAAATCAATAAAAATAGAAATATAATTACTCCACTTTAGGAATAACGATCAGGAAAAAATAGATCTTTTTATATCATAATCTTTGATGATATAGATGTATTTCTTAATGAAACTCATTTATAGCCTCACAATCATTATAATTCTCCTAACTGTATTCTTAATCACTCTACACCATTATTTTGGAGTTACGTTTTCTTCAATGATAATGTTTTCTTGACCCACCTATGTTCTCATAAATTGAGACCTAGTTACACGCATATTTTAAATATACTTTGTAATTACCATTCTATTTATTATGAGTTTGTTTTTCCAAAACATATCATGAAGTGTTATTTCTAAAAAGAATCCAAATTTAAAACCCTTAATTACTAATATCATGTTTAAATTGATAAAATTCAATTTATTTATGATGGGGAGAATGTAACACCTTGGTATTCTAAATGAACAAAGATGTATTCAATTAAATATTTGACATGTATCGTTAATTTATAATGAATTACATTCAAAAAAATTGTTTATTTAATTTTCCATTAAAAAATAATTTTTAGATTGTGTTAAGCTCGATAATGATTTCATTAATAATCTTTCACTATACTCAAGGCTATGTGTAATCGAATAATAATATTATATTAATATCATTTTTTAAAATGAATATTATCAAAGAGCCATTCAAATGGATAGTATAAATATTATTATGAAAAATATGAAAATATATAAATAAAACACAGTTATTGGTGATAAATTAATTATAAATAATAATCATTATCATTTAAAATAAACGGATTTTTTTTCCAGAGAAACCATATTTTTTAAATAGATGGTTTAGTCGCACTTGGAACATATAATTTAAGATTTATTTTTACCAATATCATAAAAATTATATGAAAAAACGTGATTTTTTATTAAATAGAAACACAATTAACTTAGCTCTATTTTTTTTTGTTTTTATGGCTTTTTTTCATTAATAGTTAAAAATACTTAATTTTAATTGAAAATGTCATTTCATAAAATAAATTATAAGGAGAAATTATATTTTTAATTTGTATAAAATAATAATTTATCTAATTTTAGGTTAAGTAATTAGAATTATTTAATTATTATAATTTTTATATTGATTTGTGATATTAAAAAATTGTAAACGTTTGAACATTTTATCTTTTGAACCCGTCTTTTTTGTCCCATCTATAAGACTGATTTGAAATTACATTCCAAAAATCAAATGAGTTGAATTTGAAAAAATGGACTCAATGTTTATATTATTAATTCTATACATTATATAATAATGAAAATATAATTTTTTTACCATAATTATTAGGGAAAATAATTTAAATTATTTACAATGATTATGGTAAAAATGAATGTAAAAAGTGGCTAAAAAATAGACATATATTTTTAAATGGCATGCTGTCACACCCTTACTTGTCTAAATATTATTTTTTTTATCTTATGTTCTTCTCTCTCTTTTTTCTTTTTTTATTTATTTCATTAACTTTTCTTTTTCATCTCTTCCACGCAGTTGTCCCATCTCCTTTTCCCTCGCAGCCCCCTCACCGGCCTACCCAGCTCAACGTGCAGCACCTACCACCCATAGCACTCCAGTGATGCTCCTTCCTCCAACTTATGTGCTACCCTATTCTAGTCGGGCATCCTCCTTCCGCCCTTCATCCACTGTCCGTGTGTGGTCCACCCCGTCATGCTTTAGCCACACACCCATCCCAACTTCTGCTCTGCCTCTACCCAGCAACCCACACAACCAACGACATGCTGCCCGGCCTTCTAGTCCAGCAACGCGACACCCCCCGCCTAATTCTAGATCCTTCGCAGGACCTACCTCATATACCACACCCCATCCACCCTTGGCCTCCTATATCATTCTCCATCGCATCACGCTAGCTCCCTCGCTACCCTGAAGCCAGCCATACGCACCGCTTCCACCTACCATTGTGAGCCGCACTGATTTTCCGCACCCCATCCCAGCATCCGACCACCTGTAGTGCGACCCCTTGCAGACCCCCGAGACATCTGACACTGCACCAACACCTAGTGAACCCCTTGTCTTCTCTTTCTTTGGAAGCTTCATTCCCAAACCTTTCTTGTTAATCCCCTTCGTCTGGTACTCTGGTCCTCAGCCCCTTGCCTCTCTAATTCTCCACCAACCACCTCACCCTCACACTCCTATTGCCTTATCGTGCCCCAGGCATTCTGCCTTATGTTGACCTTCTACTACCAGGCCCTCTGCTGCAGGCCTGCCACTCATGCTTCATCTCCCCCTTCCCCCAGTAGCTGCATCCCCTCACTGAACAACCTCACGCTCGTCTAATAGGCTCGCCCAGCCGCCTCACACTCGCCGCACCCGACCTCCTCCCACACCTCACTCAGATCTCAGCTGACCAGTGCCCCTTCATTCCAAGGCCACCTCTCTATTGCACTGCTGCGCTGGCACGAACCTCCTCCGAACGTGACCTCCTACTTCCCCATCTAGCCACATTTTTTGCGTGACAAGTACAACGCCACGACATCCCCTACCTCATTTGTTCGTGCGCCCGATCGTGCACCTTATTCTCAATTATCCACGTGAAAAATTCCTGCATATGAAGGAAATAAATTTGGGGTTCTTTTCATTTCGCCTTCACCAATTCCGAGGTCATTATTACACTGTTTATTCGTTTGGATTATTTTATGTTGGTATTTCTGTGTTTTGAGATGCTTTGAGTTATTAAAACTCTTTGGTTAGGTTTTCTGTGCTGTTGTGGTTGTCAGAAATTTGTGCATACTTATGCACAATTATGAGACATGCCGCGTTCTCATAACTGAGATGCATGTCGAGGTAGGTCCCCCACTACACTCAACTTTAAATTCAAAATTTATTAATTTCATAATATTTTATTAAATTAAATAATTAGGAAATAATATAAGATAATTAATTTTTAAATGATTTTTTGTTGTAAAAAGATCTGTTTATTATTTACACGAAACGTGATATACATTCATGATAAATAGACACCCAATAGTGAAATAATGACTGTTTGTCCTTTAAACATAATTCCTAGAATTCCAAATGTAGTTCTGGTTTATTGATAAATGATTTCTTTTGATGAATGAACAAGTTTTTTGGTTCTCTTCCGAAATGAAGATGTTCTTCGAAATTGGTAAGGGCCCATTTGGCACATTAATAAAATAAATTATTTCAGAAAACTCTCTTTTGGGTGACTTAGGGGTGATATTTGGTGTACGTTGACTGCATGAGTTGTGTGTGATTTTTTTGCTACTTGATTGGCTTTGTTGACTCACCCCTTTCAGTTTTATTATATGTGTTGACATGGGAACCTAGCAGAGTATGTGAATCTTCTAAGAACGATTGCTGCACTAGTTTAGATTACACACTGTCTTGTGGCCCATAGCAGAGAGGTACTATGTTATTAGTGCTATTGGATTGGGCCCCCTCGGATAGGCCATGTAAGTAAAAACTTTGTGATTGGGCGTTATGACGTCATTGACTAGGGAATGCCTCCAGGATGTGTCAGATGTATACTAAGTTCTAGATTGTTCACAATATCCTATGTTCGACTCATGTTTCCATAAGTTTTTATTTGTATGCGTCGGATGATTGAGAGGTATAGTTCGTTTTTTGACCCCTGTGTACCAATTGTTCCATTTCCTTCGTGTGTGTTGAGTGTTATGTGTGGTTTTACTTTTGGCTAATAACTAATATTTTTATTTCTAAATTATTCACAAAAATGTTTAAAAATGAAATGCACTGGTTTCATTCAAACATTAAACTTGTTTTTAAATTAAAAAGGGAAATGAACTGTTACTATATTTTGAAGTGAAAATGCTTGTTTGTGAAAAAAAAATATTTTGTATAATCTAGTTCAAACCTGAAATTGGTAAATTATTTATTTAAAGGTAGTGCATTGGTAATATTTTTTTGGGCATGCCTACTGAGTTTTAATACTCCCACATATAGTGTGTTCCATTTTTGGTTTATGTGGTAGGTTTTACTCGAGTTTGCTCATTGTGAGCGAGGGTTGGTTTTAGAGTAGTGAGCAACTCTCAGAGTACCGAGGATATTTGGTCATGGTCAGGTTAGATGGTTTTTGTGGATCATTATTTCTTTTTGGGTTGTTTATTTACTTTTCATTAATCTACTTTTTCTACTGATTTACTTATTTTCACTGGGAAAAATTGTTCGAAATTGTCCTCTATTGATGTCTTGGTGCTTGTCCCCAGCCAGATAGGATTAGGAGTTCCTCTCGGGCAATATCGTGGACCGGTTCGAGTGACTAGTTCAGGGTTGAGCCAGGTTAGTTTGTGACACATACCAACCTATCCAACAACAATTTTATTGCCTTATATGCACCATTATCATATAAGAATTGATTTTTATGAGTGTTTAGGATATCATTCCCTGAAATTGACCAATATAATAGGTTATGTAAATAAAAAGAAAAAAAAACCTTCTTTGACATTATTATCTATAATTATATATGATATGGAAAAATCATTGGTTCAGTTATAATAATTAAAACTAAATAATTTTTTTTTCTTAATAAATTATATTTAGTTTCATATATTAATTAATGAAATGAGTTTCTTATGAAATGAAAACATAGTAATTATTAAGTTAATAACTATATAAGGTATATTATCCTTTAAATATTAAATGTTATATTAATTTTGTACATTATGGTCTTCCAATATTGTAGTAGATGAAAATATTATTATCAATATGTGTGAAATTAATTTCTTCAAATTAAATAGTTTTCTTCAAATTTTCAAATTTAAATAAAATATAAAAATATAAAATTAATATTAAAGTTATTTTAGACTAAAGTATAAATTTTTAAATAATTTTGAAATTTATAATAGTAATACATTATATAAAATTATTTTAAAATTTTAATATATATAATATATTTTCCATTATAGAACTAATTTTTCTTTTATAATGAACATTTAGACCCCTAAATAGTAAAAACCTAATTAGTGTGGTTAAGGTTAAAAATGTATTTTTTTGTGTTATATGAGATTGTAATAAAATTATTTTTGTGAACACATGGGGTTTTTATTTTATAAAATGGATATCATGTTGATAATATTTAGTCCTATATTTTCAAATAATTCCCACTTTATTTTTGTCTTAAATTATAAATGACCTTGATTTGAAAACTAGTTATGCAGGTAAAAATAAAATGTGTTAAATTTACAAAATTTAAAGACTATATAATAGAATAAAAAAACTACTTTTAGTTAAATGTGTTGAAGGATATTATATAACGAAAAAACCTTCCCCTCCACTATTATTAAATTTTTATCCACATGAGGTAAATGAGTCCTCCAAATATTGATTACTAATATATATTAACAATATTTCCACTCATTAAGAAATATAAAAGGGAACTCAATTCCCGAAATTATCGACTCCTATAAAGCCTTTTGGACTATAAATAATTGTACAAATCACAATTAAACATCAACAACATCATCAAAGTATCCATATTTGTTTTCTGAAATCCTTACAGGAGTGGTTTATGAAAAAAATGATAATACATGGAGAAGAGTTAATGTTATTTAAAAAGAATTTTTATTGTATTTCCTTCTCTAACTCCATCAATTTATTTTATAAATTAACTATATAATAATCTCTTTATATAAATATATTGAATTATTTTTATTTTTTTAGTATTACCGACTACCACACACACTTCAATTAAATGTGTTTCAATATAATTATTCTTGTGTACGATATACTACCATCTCTTGAATAGATATATTTAATTTTTACATTAACACCTGTCAATGATGGGTATTTGTAACATCATGTATTTGGGTGTCGCCCAAAGGTGCCCTAAATCTTGTTTGTCACATGAACTCAAGAACATTTCCTGAAATGATAGAGGATGTTGACTAGAAGTAAGGGATAATGTGTGATATTGGGGAAACTATGCACACATTATCATAGTATACACAATAGAATCTAAATATTAAACAATAGTGATATAAATTACACCTAATAGGAATAATAGCAGATGACTAAAATTAAATCCAACATTAGCCTCGGTATATATATATATATATGATGCATGACATTTGTATCTAATAAAATAGAAAAACAATTCACAATGTTTTAAGGAAATATAGAATCCAAATTACAAAAGAAACAAGTAAACTTCAGTAGCATCGCAAGCCTCAACATTGTCTCATTCTCTCTATCCCCAATAATAGTCATGTACTCGATGATGAAGGGTGATTTTCCCTATCTCTACCCGTAATCATATAATCCCCTTAAGTCCAAAAGCCTGACCCAAATAGGGTGTGAGACGAATCCCATAAGGCAACCACCAAATGAATAATGTCTATTTATCATTGTATATATATAGGATGTAATATGTATGAAATGAATCAACAAATTAGATAGTAATGAAAGTTAACCTATCCTACAGTTTTTAATTGCATTAATTTGAAATTTATTATATATTTATTGAAACATTTATCCCTGGGATCTAGCTGAATCTATGTATCCCCCATGCAAGGTAACCAAAACAGAAGATTCCCAAGACAATAAACAATCAAGTAAGTCTGAATCCATGATTGTGAATTGGCCTGGAAGATGCATCAAAATCATTCATTTTGTCACGACCCGCCCTCGGGGCCCGTGACGTGACTACCCCAAGCCCGCCTTCCATAGGCCAGGGGTTGACGACTAGCACAAAGGCGTAATTCCCAGTAAAAAAGGATGGTATTGCCTTTGAAAAGTAAACAAACACCATAGAGTAAGCAAGCGGAAAAGTAAACACTAAGTAAAAACAGAGTACAACTGAAAGTGCGGAAAAGTAAACGGGACAGTATACAAACCCAAACTGAATGTAAAGTACAACTCGAAAGGGAAAACAGCAACTGTAAAGTAAAAGCCACTACACTGAGCTGTCCACTAGAAATCCCACCTGAATGGTGGGTACAAATAGCTCCACTTCTCCACGGGTCCCACCGTCCGCTCCGAGTATGTCCCACCCAGTGGTCCACCTCCAGGTACCGTCCTGCTCTGCAAGCCTCAACCACGACCAACGCTGTCCGTCGTCTGCAACCAACACAACGTAGTGTGGGCATAGCCCGTGCAGGGGTGAGTATAAGCTACTCAGTAGGGACCCCGAGACCCCTGAAGGTCTCCCAAAATCCATAAAGGATAAACCACAAAGGTGAGATACAAACACGAAGTAACAACCGACACTGCTTAGGTATATGCCCATACATATACCTAAGTCATCAATTCCAATACGCTCCAACCTCTGAGCCCAAGTACAACTCAGTCCACACAGGAAAGTGTATGTATTCCACACAGGAAAGCAAAACGAAATACACACAGGATAGTACAACACAATCCACACAGGAAAGTAACAGGTTTCAGCTCACACAGGTATACTTCATCGAAAGACGATAAATATGATCTCTGATCCATCTAAGTCGTCGGACCCACAATGGATCGATAGGTAACTAACCCCCGCAAAGACCCACACAGGATCAGGCCCACACAGGACCTGTAGGCGCTCATTCACACAGGACCGCTGAGCGCAATTACCCACACAGGATCGGACCTACACAGGATCGGGCCCACACATGACCTGTAGCACTGATCCACGTAGGATCGCTGAGTGTTGTAGTCGTCATCATCGAATCCACTAAGGATATATGTACTGTCATCGTCGTAGAAGCAGTAGCAGTTGCAGTAGTAGTAGCAGTCACAGTCACAGCCAGCACTAGGGTTCCCGCACACAGCAAGCTCGTTCGGGAGGGTCTGCTCCACGAGCCGAGAGGCTGATACATCAACTGTCACAAATCCCAGAGTTGATGTATCCAAAAGTTCCATATCACCAACTAGAACTCAACGCAATAGACGACGCGTCGATCGAACACCCGGTCTGAGTGTTATTGGCTTTTTCGTCCCAGAGGCCTGGTTGGTTTTTAAGGCAAAACCAACCCAACCGTACTCCACATGTGTCCAAACCTCGGGCGGAGTATGCCAAAAGATCTGTATCACTAAGAGGAACACAACAAAGCTGATGGCACATCAATCGGACGTACGTAGCTCATGATATGAGCGTTTCCGCTCCGAGGGCCCAGTTGGTTTCCAGTACGAACCAACCCGGCCGAACTCAAAGTATTCCGAAACTTTGAGTGCGATATACCGAATCGACCGTCTCGATCCAAGGATCGCATTTCCGCTGATGGTTCGTCGATCGGAGGTCCGTATCTCACATAATGGGCAAAAGACCAAAGTCGATTCGAAAACGGGGGGTCTGGGTCCGGGTCAACCCGGCCCGACCCCCCTGGGTCGGCCCGAACCGGGTCGACCCGAACATGGTCGACCCGACCCGAGTCCGACCCGGCCCGGCGCGGCGGCGTGGTCCGGCGCGGCGGCGCGGCCGGGGCGCCGCTCGGGTGCCACGCGCGGGGGGCAAGGCCCCCGCCCTTCCTGCAGGCGGCGCGGCTGAAAGTCGTGCCTTGGATCAAACGGCCCCCCTCTTGGGGGCCTAAATTTGAGAAAAACGGGGGGGGGGCACTGCCCCCCCTTGGTGTAACCGCGCCCCCCCCCCCCCATTATGGGGGGCCGGTTTTGGCCAGCCGGGGGAATTAATTCCCCCTGTTCTTCTCCCTTCCGGCCGGCCCGACCTGGCTGGCTGGTCCTTCCTCATCGGGACTGGCAAGGCCGGTCCCCTTTCCGGCATCCGACACCGGCGGCCTGGCTAGCCGCCGGTCTTCTCGTACCGCCGCGGCTCGAAACCGGCCACGGCCTTCGTCGTCCGGCCGCGGCGCCTTTGGTTTCCTTCGATGCGGCGCGAGAGCGTCGCGTTCATGTTAATCTTTCCATGGCGCAGCGCGACGGTGCCGTGCAATATTTGCCGTGTGATTCCTGCGTGGTGCGACGACACCACGCCATCTTCTTCATCCACAAGAAAATAATAATATTCAAGAACAAAGGAGGGGGGATTCGGCCGTGTTTGTGTGGTCCGGCCCCCCTCTCGTTAGATGATAACACTTAAATATTTATCCACAAGATTTTCATGCTAGAACCATGAACGTGAGTAAATAAATAATCAACAACAAACCCCTACCTCGGTTTCAAGAACGATGATCGTCAACGACCCACGGAAGACGCGTCGCGGTGGTCGGCGTCACGGAAGAAGGACGTCGATGTCGTGAAGCGAGGATTCAAAGTTCTTTGACGACGATTTCGTCGCAGGAAATCGTCGTGGAAGAGATGACGCAAAAGAAGACGTCGTCGGTGTCGCGGGTATGGCGTCACGGAAGACGATTCCCGAGAACGTGGCGTTCTTCATCGATGTTCGAAGGTTCTTCGCGTTCTTCGTCAAAGCTTGAAGAAGAAGAAGAAGAAGGCTCCAAATTCTCTCAAAATTGTCTAGAGAATTCTAACCCAAATAAAATAATCTAAGGTCTTATTTTATTTACTCAACTAAACCATTTTGAAATTCAAAGGTTTGAAATTAAACAACTCCACCCATTTAATAACCCAACTTGTCAAGTTAATTAAAGAGGGGTTATTGGGAGTTTAAAAAGAGAATATGAAGAGTTATGCTTCGTGTGGGCCCCACCACACTTAATCCTCCCAAGGGAGGTTAAGTGGATGTGGTTCCCACCTCTAACTCCCTTTGGGAGAAGTTAACCAACAAGTTAAAATAAAAATTTGTATTCCACAATTTTTATTTAACTTATTCTAAACTCCCAAAAACTAACTCTCAACCCGCAATAAACGCAACCTCGGAAATGGTCTCCTTAAGCGAATATCGGCGCTGCGAGTTTATCGGTGCCCTCAGAATTTGATCCCAGTCACCGGTTAAAGAGTTAGAAATTCCCGCTCGTTCGTTCACTGAACGTACCCGAGCCAAACTTCGGAAATTGATTCCGGGAACTCCGGGCCTCAGAATCAGGTGCCGTCAGAAACCGCATTCTTGTAAAATTCCAAAGAAAATTAAGAAAAAGTTTCCCTTGAATATTACGGGTCTTTACACATTTATTCATTCACACCTGTTTGGGGAGTTCTAATGGTCTATCCCCTCTGGTCTTACCTATCATTAGATCTTTGAAAAATGACCATATTGTAAGATATCATGGTTTATTCCCTGTGGTCCAACACACAATAAATTCATTAAAATAAAAATTCATCGGGAATGCTATCATTGTCTCTCCCCTTTACTCTAACATAGAATCAATAAATTATAATCTTACACCTCGATGTTCTTATGTTCTAAACCCCCTACATATGACATTCATTTAATCAAATACAAACGGCCACCAGGGAAGAATTCATGGTCTAACTCTTTTCGGAATCTCTCAAAGTCCAATCCACCTTTGTCAAACATTCACAATGTGTATCACTAGCATTTCATATAATAATAACTCAATCCTAAGAAAACATGGCATAAAAAACAATTCAAACCCCACAGTTATTCTAGAAAAAATGGTCTTAGACAATCAATCAAGGAAAAAACACCCATGTAGTGTCCCTTAGACAAGGTATCTCACCATACACAAAATCAACTACCCTTTATCAATTAAATAAAATGATACCGGTGATAAACATGGTTAAATTACAAATCATAAAATACCACAATCATGGGTATGCATCACTTGAAGAATGTATAATACATTAAAACACATCAAAAGGCATAAAACACCTACCTTGATGGCGTACGATCGATATACTTGAACCTCATACCTTGAATTGGCCTAGATTGGTGTATATCTAAAAAAAGAAAAAATGTCCAACCTTGAATAATTCAGATGAGAGGAGGAATCCGGAAGAAAGGCTATATGGATTTTTAGAACTCACCAGTGGGATTCCAACGAACATGATGGTGTCTCAATCAGAGATCAGAAGGATAATCTGGAGGGTTTCATAGTTCATTTGTTGTTCCATCATGCTCCTATACGAACTTTGGAAATAAGAAAAAATTTCTCGATATGGGATGTAACCCCAATACAAAAAAAAATAAAAAAATTACATGGAATTTTCATTAAAACTACACATCATGTAGTAGCCTTAGCTGAACCCCAACATAAGCGGTCAGCCAGGTCACCACATAGCCATGTAGTTGGCTATTACACGGCCAGTAAACTGGTGTATTCCGCAACTAGGTACATGGCATGTACACAAACGTACATGACGCGTACATAAAAACCCCAATTTCATTTTTTTCCTAAGAAAACACCCAAAATAATGATTCATACCTAAAAAGATGCTCTTGTTTATTACAAACATCACCCCTTAATGTAATTTGTCCCTGAAATTCCCTTCCTAGGGTGGCGATGAAGAATCTATAAAAACTCAGGCAATTGTGATCACACATCGGTGTCCCTATCCTATTTATCGTCCTTCCATTGGTCGTACTTCCATATAAAATGTACTATAGGAACATAATAGCCACAGAGAACCTTTGTTTTGTGATCCTCAATCAGAATAGGGTGCTCTTCGAAAGATGCATCATCCCCCAACTCAACCTCCTCAGGTTGAAAAAAAAATTCTTGAGTCTAAAAAGTAACATTGTGGCTGAGAAAAATGAATGAAATCAATCATATCCCGGTACCTTTGAGGAAACTAAAACCGATTGGAAATCGGCCCAACTATCTCTAAAACCTAAAACAACCCAACGTATCTCGGTGAATGCTTCCCCTATCTTTTAATCCTCTCATTTTCTAACCTCAGTGAGACCCATATTTAGACCTGATCTATGACCATAAACTCTATAGTTCATCACCGTCGATCATCATATGATTTATACTAAGATTTTGTTATAATAATCCTCTTCCAAATCAACTCCATCTTATCAATAGTCTCCTAGACAAGATGAGCTCCCAACATAGTTGTATATCCTACCTCCAGGAAACATTGGGGTTATCAGCATGTCCTACTGTACAATGCCTCATAAGGTGATATCTAAATCGAGGCCAGAAAACAGCTTTTGTAGGAAAACACCACCTGTGGTATGTGTCTCTTCCATGAGCCCTTGAAATATTTGACGCATGCTCGAACCACATCCTTTAAAACATAAATCATGTTCTCGAACTGACTGTCTGTCTTGGGATGTTATGTTGTTGTCAAAAGTACCTCTATACCCAAATCCCATTGTAGTCCCTTCCAGACCTGATAAGTAAAGATGGTTTCCCTGTTTGAATTGATGGAGTTTAGAAACCCATGAAAATGTACGATCTCTTGGATCTACCACCTTCCAATTTCATCAACAATGGAGGTTTTCTGGATTGGTAGGAAATGTGAAGCCTTTGTGAGTCTGTCAATAACAACCCAAAATTAATCATTCCCTTGAGGCGACCTAGGTAAACATTTCCAAAAATCCATCGTGCCATTATTCTACTTCCTCTTTGGAATGGGTAACTTTTATAATATCCTCGTCAGTGGCTGATTCTCCGACATCAACTACTAACATGTGTAACATGTCATAAAAACATTTACATACCTATTCATAACTTACCAGCAATACTGATGAGGTAGATCTTGATACATCTTGGTGACAACATGATGAATTGCCTATACTGCAGAATAAAAATCTCTCAAAATCTCCTCACATATGTCTGCAGACACCTATACATGCCCATGAAAACACAAAACCTCATCCTTGCATATGGTGCACCCAAAAGTTGGCTCATCACCTGACACACTCTTCTGTAGGAATATGCCTTCAGAATCTAATATCTACCTCATTCTCAATTGATCCAATATAGTTGATGTAAAAACTGCAGAAGAAAGAAACATCATTGTTTATTAGTCATGCCCCTCCAAATTCATTCCAGAAAACATAAACATAAGCTACCAATTACTATTGGCCTCCTAAACAGCACGTATTTGAGTTCCCTAGATCAACACATTCTCCATTACGTTGCCTTTCCCAAGAATATAGGCAAGCTGAAAGTAAAATTAATAAAGATAATCAACCCACCTCCACTATATCAATTTCAAATCACACTGAGTAATGATATATTGGTGGTTTTTTTTTGTTCTGTGTACACCACAAAATGAACTCCTTTTATGTAATGACGCCATTAGCATAAATCAAGAACAACCGCATATAACTTGAGATCATGTGTTGGGTAGTTCCTCTCTGGTGGCCTCAATATCCAAGACCCATATGCAATGAATCCTTCAACCTACATTAGCACTACTCTTAGACCGATACTTGATGCATCACATTACACAATGTCACACTTTCCCAGATTCAGAAAAATCAATATCAGTTTTGAATTAAATCTCCCTTTCAACTATTGAATGTATGAATCATAGGTTTCTATCCACTAATACATTGAACCATTTTATGTCACGCTCATCAGTGGAATTTCTATACCGGAAATGTCCTAAATAATGTGTATATAGTAACTAGAACGCCCCAAAAACATCATACCTCATTTATGTTCTTCAGCCGATCCCATGAAACTACAACTCCAACCTACTAAGGTTCCACTGATAATATTGTCTCTGAGATGATATGACCCAATAAATGAATTTGGTCCATCCAAAAGTGGAACATTGAGATATTAGCATATGAGTGATTCTATATCTGTGTACTCTATATGATCATAAGATGGATGGGCTGGTCACGTCGAGTGTTAGAGTACACCAATATATCATCCACAAAGATTACCACAAATGAATCCATGTATGTATAGAACAACGAGTTCATTAGTTCCATGAAAAATATTGGCGCATTCGTGAGATTGGAAAAATAACCAAATACTTGTATATACCATTCCTCCTTCAGAAGGTTGTAAAAAGTATATTTGATGGTCTATTATGCAACTAATTATTACCGGATCTCAAGTAAATATTAGAGAACACCTAGGCTCCTCGAAGCTGATCAGAGAGATCATCAATCGTCAGTAAGGGGTATTGTTTCTTGACCATGAAATAGTACATATTCTGATAATCAAGAAAAATTCAGATTGTATCATCCACTATAAATGTAAAAAGAACAGGTGAAACCTAAGGAGAACTACTGATTCAGATGAAACCCTTTTCTTGCAACTCCTATAACTACTTCTTGTGTCCCTAGAATTCTGGTTTAGCCATCCTATAAGGAGTAATAGACAATGGATTCACTCCTGAAACAAGCTCACTAGAGAAATCTACCTCTTTCTCTGATGGAAAACATAAAAAGACGGCTAGAATGACATCCTTGAATCTATCCACCACTAGTGGAGAGTCCATCAGTGATGTCCACTAGTCATCCAGATGTAGAATAGTAATCTAGGATATAAAACCAAATAGTCCATGATGTTGGAGCCGATATCGTATCTCTTGGACATCATATTCTCCCTTTTTTAGAAGAGTTCCTACCTCTGATGACGTGAAGCTCTCCATTTAACGATAGAAGTCAAAAATGGTATAAAAGGAGACTAACCATTCCATTTTGTGTATGACAGCAAATCTTTTCATATCTATTACATAGAGGTTCCATATGAAGGGACACCCAAAAATCTCAAGAGGGATCTCCTTAAACTGATGTACATAAGCCATTGTAGTTCCCAACAGAGTGTCTAGTGTTATAACATCATCATAAGTGAAGATATAGAGACAAAGGCTCTGAAAATAGAAACTGATATAAAACTATGGGAATCCATTATATTAAAAAGTTAAGAAGCTAAAACATAGGAAACTAGAATCATACATCTATCTATAGATGGTATGGGATCCTACTCTTTCTGGGTCTGCTCCACCACAAATATATGGCATCTACTACATCCCTCTGACCCCACTTAAAAACCCTAATCTATCCCACCTTGTTGTTTTGTAGAACCTGTGGTTTGGATACCATGTCCATGACAACCACCACTGCATGAGGAACCCCGAATTACTGAATGAGGTGAAACTCGTGGTCCTGATCCTGAACATGGAGTCAAAATAGATCCCCTCTCACTCGCTACTAGAGAGAAAATCATACAAAAACACTGAATGTGGCCCATCCTTCTGCATGATTGGCACTTGACTAGGCCCTTTGGGAAATGTGGTATCATTTTCCAACTCTTCCAGCACTGGAAAAAAATACTTGGATAACTAATGAATCATCCCTTCTACTAGAATATTCACCATGTGAATGATCCCTATAGCGCTTCCTAAATTCGGTTTAAGGAGTACCATCTGTAGATGCTGAACCACACTAGCTTGTTGCTCCAAACTCCCTTAGACTGCACTAAGAAATTATCATATATTTTACTAAATTAGTCAATGAATTTAACCTAAAAATATTCACCTATTATTAGATATCATTCCTGAGACCATCCTAAAACCACCTTCCCAGTGATAACTCGGCACCCCTCAGAACTGGTGCGAAGCGCACAAGAAATGTAATGTAACAGTAATTATACATTACCGAATGTGATCTCTAATCCAAATTCATGAACACCCAGGCTCGGTCATCCCAAAATGTATTGGGGTATATGTTGTCATAGAAGTTCATCAAGAACTATTTCAATGTGTTATCCCAATTATGTCCATCTTGTGAGATAACATCCCACCACATCTTGGCGGAATCACATAGCATGTATGTCACAAGCTTCTCCCTCCTCTCAGGTAGAATCTCTAAATGCAAAAATATATAAATAATGGCCTCCAATCATGAAACTACAACCAATGGTCCTCCATCCCAAGAATAAGCGAGAGGATGATGCTTTTAAAACACCCGCATCAACACTACAATTATCGGGGCAGGATGAGGTGCCCCATGAAATGTCGGCATCATCCTCATAAAACCTTCACAGAACTATGTATCATTTGATGTGTCTGATATAACAGCTGGTTCTATGACATGAATGATGAGATGATCTGCTAGTAGTCCCCGATCTACCATTTCTAGTGTATGTTCATCGCCTTGTACCGAGTGTACAGTTGGATAATGTCTTTGTGGAATGACTCTAAAAAGTCAAATGCACTCCTTAGTAAAATATAAAAGAAAACTACCCAATTGAAGTGTAGAAATAGAACAGGTGAAGGAAATCATTCATGTTTTACAAAAGAGAGATACACTGCATGTAGAAAAACTACACAATGTGTTCCCATAAGATTTAACTTGGGTGTGTACCCCTACCAACATCGTCATTTAACAACCCATTCACACAACATGTTCCCCCATATTCACAATGGGTACTTAAATATTTCCTGATGCCTAGGTAAATATACATTTATAAAACTACACGGTTCTTCTGGTATAACACTACATAGGGTGCACCATCTAATCATGTCTTTTATAACAAAAGTTTTGTCCCCCTGTGTCATTAGACACGGAGTTGGATACACAGCCAAATATAGCACGTCATGTTCTCCCAATACATATAATGTTATACCAAAAGATTACCAACCCCGTGTCTCTACTCACACAGTTAGTCAGATGGTAAAAAACTTCATGAATTTTACATACAGTATAGGGTATGTACATAAGAAAATTCATTTATTCTAGAATAGAAGAACACATGGAGAGTGTTCATAACATCACATGCCGTGTTTTCATGGTTTTCTGGATAGTAAGCCTCTAAAACTTCTCTGGAATCCCAAAATCATAATAATTTAGCCAAGGCATACCATGTTATGATCATTGATATCCCATACTCCCAACAAATCTCTGTTTAGCATTGTTATACAGAACATATCATAACATAATTCAATTAACGTGAAAAGTTGATCCATCAAAATCCTATCCCAGAGGTCTAGTGAAACATCTTGGAATAGCGATTGGCATTAATCCTAGTGAAAAATTACATGTACAATACCCTATCATTATAGAAGGTATTTTTATCATCACATCTATCACAACAGCATACGTATATTAAAACAACATTTACCACAACATCATGCAATCAGTAATGCACCGTACATGCCCTAAACAGAATGCATGATGTGTGATTTATAACAAGTAAATATATGATTCAAGAGATGGAATACCCTTATCACATCATATCATATAACAACACAAGAAAATTATTTCACCTAATGGTGATATAGAATCAACTGTAATAGTTCAAAATCCCAAAATTACATTTAAATTCAAAGTAAGTTGGATTTACCATGTAGACATGGTAGCTACTCTCAGGCACATCTTGTTAAAAAACTTCATATCCTTCTTATTACTTTCTATTGTCTATAAATATTAAGACAAACTAGAAAAGAATGCAACCTCTGATAAAAATTTGTAACGTATCGATAATGTGTGTCGCCCAATGTATCCCCGATACCGATTGGCCACATGACCTCAAACACATTTCCCCAAATTTTGGAGGCTGTCAACTTACAGCGAGGGCCATGGTGTGATATTGGGGAAACAATTCCCTCATTGGTAGAGTATACACAATATAATATACATAGTAAACCATAGAGGAAAAAATAATAACACGTAGGAATAATAGTGCAATAATGAATGTAAATACAACAGAATCCACAATATATATCTATAAATGTGTGTGTGTGTGTGTTTGATGCAAGACATATGTATATATGAATATAGAAAAACAAGTCACAATGTTAGAGATCAATACATTATCCAAAGTACAAAAGAAAAAATTCAACTCCAGTAGCAGCGCAAGCCTCATCTTGGTCCCATTCTCTCCAACTCCAACAGCGGTCATGTTCCTGATGAAGATTGGAGATTTCCCTATCTATACATACAATAATATAATCGGTTTGGGTCAAAAAGCATGATGGAAACAAGGTGTGAGAGGAATCCCATTAGTCAACCCCTAGAATGTTGGTTTCTATCTGTCACTGAATATATATAGAATGTAATATGAAAGAAATGAAATAAGAAACTAGGAAGTACACAAATGTAACCAATCCTACAGTTTTCAATTTAATTCATGAAACATTTTTTATTCATCTGTTGAATCTTGTATCCCAGGGATCTAGTTTGAGCACTATATCCATAGTTCAAGGTAACCATAATAGAAGTCCCATAATACTATCAACCATAAGTATGATCGAATACCATCTTGTTCATTATCTTTTCATACACACCACCATCTTTTATTTATTCATTCATGACCCTCTTGGATGTTCTCATAGTATACCCCTCTAGTCTAAGCTATCATTTGATAATTAAATACCCTTTAGGGATATCTTAGAGTCTGTCACCGTTAGTCCAAAATTCCTTCAATTAATCAAAATAATGACCCACTAGGAATGATCTCATGGTATATCCAATTTGGTGTAGCCTAGAATCAATCAATTTTAAACATCCACCTGGGCATATCTCACGGTAAAAACACCCATGGGTCTAACATTCATTTAATCATATATTAAGGACCAATAGGTAGATCTCATGGTCTAACCCATTTGGGAAGCTCTTCCAACCCAATACCCCTTGTTTAAACATTCATAATGTGTATAAAATGAATTTTATATAATTAATAACTCTATAGTAACAAAAAAGGCATGGAAAACAAGGCCTTCCTTACAGGAATTGTATACCAAACATCTACAAATATTCTATCAAGGAAAATGCACCCATGGGGTATCTCATAGGCAATTCATATACCCTTAAAACAAAGAAACTACACTTTATCAATTAAATAATCCACAACATGTGATAAACCGGGTTAAATTACAAATCATGAAAGACCCCCAAATATGCGTATGTGGAACTTTATGCATATATAATCAAATACAACACAAAAAATTGCACAAAACACCTACATCGATGTTGTGCAATCGATATTCTTTACTATCATTCCTTGAATCATCATAGATTGACATAGATGTATAAAACGGGGAAAAACAACCAACAATTAATATCTCACAAGAGAGGAGGAATAATGAATATATGCTTTGGGGGTTTGGAGAAAACTCTGGTGGGATTCTAATACACCTAAAAGTGTCTCAATTATAGCATGGACGATGATTCTAGAGGGTTTTGTAGTTCATCGCCAATTCTTCTGTGCTCCTAGATCAACGAAAAGAATAATAAGATATTTTTAGATATGAGACGTGACCCTACTCCGATATATCAAATAAAATGAAAAGTACATAATGTGTTCATTGAAACTACACGTCATGTAGTATCCTTAACTAGCCCCTAACTTAAGTGTTCTGACTTTTCACCACATGGCTATGTACATATTTGTTACATGTCCAATTTGTTTTTGTATATAGAAATTGGGTAAATTACTTGTACACAGACGAATACAACATGTAGATTGAAAAACCGAATTTCATCATTTTCCCTAAAAACAACCCGATCTCAATATCCATAGCTGAAACGATCATCTGGGTTCATACAATATTCTTATAGATATAAAATATATATATAATATATAACATTATTACACCATTTTAGTCATTATATAACATATAACTTATTAATTTCCATTTCATAGGAGACATGATAACATCATTCAATTGAACGATGGAAAACCACCTCACGAAGCGATGTGATATTTCATTCACTAATGATTTATATAGAAGGAGATATGGTATTATAATATGTGATATAAATGATATATTGGTCATTCTAATAACATACGTATCTTTCTATAGAGAGAATATTTCATGTTTTTTTCTTAATTTTCTCTTAATTAATGATGATAACGTAATTCATGTACGTATGGACTACCACATTCACAAAAATATGTGACTGTCTTTTCATCCCCTCAAAACATGAAGGATATATATAACATAATAATATTTTATTAATAATATTATGATAATTTTATAAAATTAAAATATTACTTACCCGCTTTCCATAATGATTATTGAAAAATGGATAATGTAACTCATGTGTACATACGACCTACCCTCTCTACCCTCAAAAAATAATTCATTTTTTGTAAAATTCATTATTAATTAGTTATTAAATATAAAATTATTTCAAAATATAAAAAATTATATCATTAATTTCATTCTAGATATGAAAAACTATCTAATATCGGGAATGACCATATTTTTTTACGAAAAAGTAATTATAAAACTACGTAATTAGAAATAGAAACAATCAAAATAATGAATGTGTGATAAAATGTTATAAGAGGATAATATATGGTATCATAAATGTAAATATAAATTTTTATGTTAAATACATGTTTAGAATCACTATACAATGTTATTTGGAATTTTCATCTAATTGGAAGCATGAGGTAAGGGATTTATTAACTCAATTTCTACTCATTGGGTAAATCATCAACTTCATTAATTATTCCATGATAATATTATTTATATAGTGAATATTTTTTATCATATGTAATATTACCACTTGTTTAAGTGAAATTATTTTTTTACATAACCAATTAATTTTTTACTTTTACATTAGTGTTATGATCATTTAAAGGGTTTATTTCAAAATATGAATCTCTTAGAGATTGTTTATTATTGAATATAAATTGAATTAAATTTCATGATCATTTCATAAAAAATACCAAAATATTCATCGCCTATATTTAATAATGAATCCTTTTAAGTAATATTTCCATTTATTTCTACTATTTTGTATTTAAAAGCCTTTTATAAAATTCCAACAACATTTCTCTCTCCGGTTTGAAAAATATATTCTTATAAAAAATATTTTCTAAAAAGTATTATACAAATGTTTTAAACAACAAAATAAGATTTATTTAAAGAATTTTATCAAAATTTTACTCATTGAAAAATATTTTCAAATGAGTATTGATATTATTATCAAATTAATTACCATATTATTCATTTGAAATATTAAAATGATGACTTATTTTAATGTTTATTTCATGAATAACATTTTCAAAATTCTTCCTCACTCAAATGTTTTCATGATTATTTTAAATGTTCATAAAATTTATTTTCAAATAAAAGAATTTTCACAATGTTTTCCATAATGAAATGTATGTTATCCTCTTGAAAATATTGAAACATATTTTTATGGTACTTCCCATCATCAATAAAAAAACCATTACTTTTTACTCCAATAGTTCTTTCTTATATTGACGCCAAATTTATAATCCTTTTTTATGGATTCTGAAATTTTTGACTATGTTATGTATTGAAATTCACTTCATTTATACAATTTTTGTACTCCGTAAATATCCCCTAAAATGCTCACTTTCCCATATAAATGAATGTAACGCCCCGAACAAAGAAGCCTAGAGTCAGTACATTACTAATTACATTGGCAGGACTAAATAAATGAAATCTTGAAGGAATGATCAATTTAATAGTTTTGAAGAATCTAGATAGATACATGTAACTCATATTATACAAGGAATGGTAAAACAGTAATATACATAACAAAAAACTAAAAACAACTACACCCATGAGAACTCAATATATGTTCTCCTCCTCATAACATGCTGAAGGTAAAGAACTGAAATGGATGAGCTAAAATGATCAGTGAGGGTTACTAATAGCCGAAGCAATACTCAATAATAACAAAATAACAACGAAATTGGAATATTCAACATGGCATGGTGAATCAATGAAAAACAGACGCCACTAATAAACTAAAAAAGAAACTACATCCATAGGTTATTTAATAGTGAATACCTCATGTATAGTGATAGTCGAAAATTACTAAAGATATATGATAGTTAATTGGATGTCATGTACCTGAAACATGATTACACTACACCATCAAAACTATTTGAAATTGTGGGTAGAAACCCATCAGAATTTTGGAAACAAACTCATAGGGTTTGTCTCCATGTGTTCTTTCACTGATCTTAATGACTTGAATAATAACATTTACACTCAAAAATTAAAACATCCATAACCTCATCAATAGTTAATTTGTTTATTATAATCATATTAGGTTCATTCAGTGCCTTTTTGATGGGTTTAAGAGGTTCAATTTTATTATTTGGGAATCTTTTTCATCGTTGGTTTTCATGATCAGTTTACTTGCGTTCATGAATGGATATTCATTCGTTATGTGGTAAAGCTTATAATATTGTTAATATATCTTAATAGTGACATTTATAGAAATTATATTATAATTATTTTGGATACATACCTTATGTATGACTTTCTTGATAAAAGATAATGATAAACGCTTGGTTTACTTGGTAGTTTTGGGAATAATGAACTCGTTTGGTATTATTATTTTAAATTATAATTGAGTAAGAATTACATATCATTTAATAAGATTTAATAGATATATAATGATCTGGTTCAACCATAAAAATGGTTTCTTGACCATAATTGAATATGGTAATAAAAACTAATAACATGTCATCCTTGAATGTGATAAATTAACACATATCAGACGTTGTTTTAATTTTTAGTTTAAAAAGAGGGGGAAGGAAAGATGGTGATGAAATATTCTATCAGCTTAATAAAATTAATGCTCAAAAAGGTTAATAGAATTATCATATCATTTGGATCTGTGGAGGTGAGGAAAGGGAAACAAAATAATGGAAGATGTAAAATAATATTAATGAAAATAGAAGTGAGGTTCACCTCTTAACTACTAATCTTTGAGAGTATTCTTATGGCCTTTGTTTTTAGAATTCTGGTGGACCAGAAGGTTATGGACAAGGGGTATGAGATTAGGTAGATGTTATAGAAGAAATGAGGCAAGGGATGAAGCTTCAGTGGTGTGGTATAAAGATGGGTGAGGGGTGGTTTATATAGTATAAGGAAGGAGGGTTTTGTAAATATTATAAGAATTAATATATTATTTCATCACAAGACAAGAAATAATGAGTATTACATGACCTAGAATTGTAATAAATTCATGTGAGTTAGATATTTTGGGGCTTACATCACTGATGATGCTAAGAATATATAATTTAAATTACTGTGTATTTATATTGTAAATTAATGTATTTTATTATTCCCAAAAATTGATGTATTTCAAAAAATCCTAAAAATTCACCCAAAACCTTTTTGGACCTATAGAATAAAAAAATGAACTCCAATTTAATGGAATAATTATCTATATATGATAAATTTAATGTTTAATTAAAATCATTATTTAATCGAAAAGTAGAAACACATGAATTATTCAACATCATTTTTATGGTTCCTAAATTTATTTTAATCTTCCATGGGAATGGTTAAAATTTATAAGAGTAATGATACTATTAATAAGGGAATGTTACTATTAATAATGGTAAGTTAAAATTAATAAGGGTACATTAAAATTAATAGAATATTATATTGATTCTACTGGACTCCAAATACATCCCCATTCACAACTGTGTATATTCATTTTTCAAAATTCAAAATATATAAGGGGACATTTTATGTGTAATGTCTAGGTTATGACTATATCCTAAATAACCTAGTTTTGTATCAATGATATTAAATGATAAATGAAATATAGTCTATCAAAAAATAGAACGTATTTAAGAGATTCATACCATAAAATGATTGTGGTGTTATACTATTCCCACCATCAGAAATTTCGTCCTAAATTTTTTTTCGTGTATAAATCCCTTCAAAGAGAGGTGGTTCATTATTCTTAATAACATCCTTAGGTTCTCATGTCATATTCTATATATTTTGGTTTCTATATTTCACCTTTATTATACTAGTAGTCAGATTTCTTAATACATGCTCCCTTGGGTGAAGAATCTTGGTAGACTCTTAACAATATGACAAATTAGGTTGCATCTCTTTTTCATTATAGGTGGGTTTATGTGTTGGGTATAGAATTTATTACATTAATAATGACATGTGTGACACATTATAAAATTTCGTGAGATTGGGTGACATTGAGAAATGGTATGCTACGCCTCTGATCCTTTCCATAATTTCAAATGGTATGATATACCTATGACTTAGTTCCACATTCATTCCAAACCATAAGACACCCTTCCATGATGATACTTTTATAAAGACATGTTCCCCTACTGAAAATTCCTATTCTTTTCACTAGTTGTCAGTATAAATCTTTTTTGTACTTTGGGATTATTTAATATAGTCTTGAATTTTCTTTATCTTTGTAGTTGTCTCTTCAATAAGTTCTGGGCCTAAAAGCTTCATCTCGCCAACTTCATACCAATAAGTTGGTGTTCCACACACCTACCATAATATGTTTTATATGGAGCCATTGGAATGGGAGAATGTGAACTATTATTGTAGGAAAATTCCACCAAAGTAATTTATTGATCCCACGTAACTTGAAATTCAAGAGAGCATGATCTCAATATGTCTTCCAGTGATTGAATAGTAATTTCAAATTGTCTCTCAGCCTGAGCGTGATAAGATGTACTCATATGAAGCTCAGTATCCAAATCCGTCTGGGGACTTTTCCATCATATTGATGTAAAATGAGTATCTGGATTATACACAACAGATAATGGTGCACCCTGAAGTCTTACAACATCATTAATAAAAATTCATTCAAGGTGGTTAAGTGATAAATAATCTCTTATAGAAATGAAATATGATGATTTTGTGAGATGATCAATAATTAACATAATGCGTCATTACATCCCATCGTACTTGTATTTATTGTGAAAATATCTATTGTAATGTCTTCCCACTTCCACAAAAGTATAGGTAGTGGTTTCATCACCCTGATAGGATGTTTTCTCTCTACCTTCACTAGTTGACAAACTCGACACCATGACACGTAGTAAGAAATTTTCTACTTCATATTATCCCACATAAAATTTTCCATTAAATTTATATAAATCATAGTGATAACCGAGTGTGTAGAAAAATTTGATCTATGAGCATCATATAATAGTTCCCTTTTTTTCTTAGGAATTGATGGAACATATAAGCTCTTCCCAATTTTTATAACTCCTTCCTCATACACGAAGTCTACTAGTCCATCATCCTTAACAACATTAACTTTCTTATGTATATTTTCATCATCATATTGTGATTTTTTATCTTCCCTAGTAAATATGATTTAACAATCATTTTAAAGAGTAATAATGTTTCCATTTTCTTAAAAATTCCTATATCCATATTTCGTATATCCATAAATATATGATCTCTCTTAATCCAAATTTGGTTCAGATATCGGTGAAATGTCTAGGTGAATGAATCTGCAACCTTATTTACCTTTTTTGGGTGATAGTGTATTGAACAGTCATAATCATTGAGTAAGTTGATCCATCCCCTTTTCCTTATGTTGACTTAGTTCTATGTAAAAATTTATTTCAAACTCCTTTGATTCGTATATATCTCAATTTTTTTAACTTATAGATAATGTAACCCTATTTTCATAGTAGAGATTACATATACAAATTCAACATCATGTGTTGGTTAATTTTTATCGTTAGTCTTCATCTTCCATGATTCATATGCAATAACATTATCATTTCTCATAAAGATGTGACATAGTCCATTTTTTATTCATCATTGTATATCTCAAATCCATAATTTCCAACTGGAAGAGTCAAAATTGGATCAATGAAAAATAATATTTTCAATTATTCAAAACATTCAATACATTGTTTCATCCATAAAAATTTATCCAGAATACATGTGTTCATGGTTAGAGGGTTATCTAGTTTGGAAAATTTTATAATGAAATGCCGATAGTAACCAAATAAGAAAATATAACTGCATACCTTACTTATGTTTGTTGGCATGAGACATTCATGGATTCCCTTTTTCATCATATTATCAATGCATATTCTATCCATTGATACAATATGACTTATAAAAGAGACTGATGGAATCCAAAATTCACACTTTCTAAACTACTAATATAATTCATTTATTTGAAGAGTTTTCAGAATAATCCATAAGTGATTCTCATGGTCTTCGTAGATTTTGGTTTATACCAGGATATCATTGATAAATACCATAACAAATTCATCAAGTTATTCGTGGAATACTCTATTTATTAGATCTTTGAAAAAAGGGTACATGGTTCAGTCCAACAAAGAATCACTATAAACTCATAATTCCCATTCCTGGTTTGAAAGAGTATCTTTGGAATATCTTCCTTCCCCACATAGAGCTGATGATATCCCGATATAACGTCACTCATTGAAAAATATTGAGCTCAAAAATGTTGATAAAATAAGTCATAAATTCATGGCAGAGGACACTTATTCTTTATTTTAATAGCATAGATATCCCTATAATTAATTCATAGCCTCATGGATCTATCTTTCTCCATGACAAAGATGATATGGGCTCCCCATAGAAATATAGTTGTTTGAAGAAATCCATTGTCACGAAATTCCTCAAGTTGTTTCTTTAGCTCCACTAATTACACAGTGGTTATTCTATATTAATTCATTGATATAGTTTTTACATCCAGAATTAAATCAATAGAGTACTCAACTTCCAACTCAGGAGGATGTCCCTATAAATACGATGAAAATATGTCATTTTGTCATTGAACTATATGTAAAAATTCAATTTTATGATTTGTTTACTCATATATATATATATATATATATTGGGTTCTCTAGATCACTAAGAATTTTATTCAGTAGATCTACTCTATGTGGATATATATAAGGGTCTTATAGAGAGTTATCTACTCTAAAGATAAGTGATTCTACATCTTTTCCCAAAAGTATAACTTCCTTCTTGTTGCAATAGATTTTACCATCATAATTTGATATCCAATTCATACCGAGAATTATAACAAATCAATCATTTGAATGATGAAATGTTATGCAACAAAAGAACATTAAATTTCCATGAGGGGGACTGATCAACACTCATTTTTATAATGATAAATCTTCTTGGAGATTTTACATACAACTTCTTTGTTAAATCAAATTGTACATGTCTAATTTTTTTGAAAAACATGGAAGATATAAATGAATTCAATGATCTAGATTCAAATAATTCATTGGATATTTTTGAGGAAACTATTAGAGTATATTCCACCACATCATTAGTAAATTTAACCACTGCGGTTGTAATCACTTATGATTTCTCTTTCTCTCGGTGCCTTTTCTGAGCAATGTTTCCCTAGTTATTAGTACAATCATTTTCATAATGTCTCATCTATTTACAATTTTTGCATTGAATATCTTTTACTTGTTTCTTCCCCATGCATTCATTTGATCAATCCCCTTTTCTCCACACTTATTGAAGACTCCCATGCCTTTCATGAATTTCCCATGATGATTCATTCCATAGTTCATGCATAATGGAAATTGCTCAATTACCTTTTTATTATTATATGCATTACCTTTTCCATGATTATTAGAGTATCTATTCTTATCTTGGTTTCCCATGAATAAATTTGATCTAGAAAACTACTTCTCAGTTCTGATGGAAATTAATACAACTTCATCATAATATGAAAATTATTGATATTCTAGTGCCCTTTGAATACCTGTCTTATGACCTTCATGTAAATGAGAAATATTTTATTTTGAGTTACTAACGTAATATATGGATTACTAAGCTAGTCTTGTGAAGGAAACATCATACTCTACAACACTGTATTATTACCTTTACATGAAGACAAGGAATTTATTATCCATTTCACTTCATTTCTCAAGAGAGAAATTTTTTTCAAAAAGTAATTCCATAAAATTCCCCCAATCAATATCTTTTATTTCTTCTTCCACCATGGTATTCTATATCAAGGAACACCATTTATCACCAAGACCCTTGAGAAAATATACAGCTAGTACTACAGTTTCATTTTGATTTCAACTAAATTCAATGAATATCTTTTCAAGTGACTTGATCTGCAGCTCAACTACCACTTGATTTGTAGTCCCAGTAAATGATGGGGGCTTCTGACACATGAAATTATCCAACAATGGTGTTTCATGGTTATTCGTCACAACCTGAGTATGTTTTCCCAATATTTTCATGTTCTTATCCACCCCATCATTGACGGTGTTGACCTTATGAGTGGGGAAATTCATACATTTTCCATTAGTATTTATTCCCCTTTTCCCATTCGACGACATTTAAAAGTAATGACATACACTATATTAGGTTTTCAATCATAATTTATAATCTATTACAGAAAATGAAATAGAAAAAATTGTAATTTTGTTTATAGCTAATCTCATAAACATGGTTTATCTTAAGGGAACATTTACATTCAAATCCATCATAATGGATTCTAAAGAAAATGTAAATTATCATGAGAATATGACCTTTGATTTTCATACCATATGTGTATCAAGGCCCGTTTTCTTGCACCGAGATACCGCAGATCAATCCAAAAACACCATGTTAATGCATTCATTTATTTGTAGATCTATTTAAGATCCACCTCTACTTTTTTGTATCCATAAATGGATTTATTTGCATGAAATATCCACAAAATATATTCCATAACAGAATAGCAAGATGTTCTTATTTTTTTATCTACAAAAACCATCTTAGGGATTTTTTCCTTAAAAAATGTTTTCAAATAAATTTTCCATGTTTTCTACTAAACATTCTCTCATACAAAATATAACACCCTGACCAAATAAGCCCAGAGTATGAGCATTTCATATTATATTGGACTGATTAAAAGGAATTAAATACTGAAAGAATGACTAGTTCAATAGTCTTGAGGAAACTAGACACATACATTTAACTCATATTAGATTGGGAAAGGTATCAGAATAAAATACATAACAAAAAACTAAAAAACATACATGATAAATAAACATATAGTATGCTCCTCATAACCTATCAAATGTAAACAAATGAAAGAGGTGACCTCAAATGACTAGTAATGGTTACTAATAGTGGAATCATTATTCATAAATAATGGAATCATATACAAATTGGCATAGTCAATATGGCGTGGTGAATAAATGAAAACACATTCCATTAATAAACTTAGATTGAAACTGAATCCATATGTTTTTTCATAGTGAAAACCTCACAGATAGTGATAGCAAAAAATTAAGGAAGAGATGTGATTATTAACTGGAAATCATGTATCTGGTACCTTATTCCACCATACCGTCAAAGCAATTTAAGTCTATGGGTAGAAACTTTTTTCATTTTTGGGAACAAACTCAAAGGGTTCGTCACTATGTTAATTGCCTCACAAGACCTGTTGATGAATCGAGGGGCTATAACATGCCATGCCCATCACGGTTAGTTAATATAATTTTTTATAAATATATTTCATACAAGTACAATATTCCTTTTCAATACCCATATAGTGTAAAGGACAGAGATTCATCAATATTTCCATAGTTAAAAAAAATTCTAAATAAACACCGTTTGTAAAATTTTATACGACATAAAAAAATAATCATATCCATGAAACTAGAATCTGTATATATAATAGAGTTACATTTTCAAATGAAAAATGATCTCAAATGGTATGTGGATATAACAAATAATAATTATTTGGTGCACAAGACCATGTAAATCTTAATGAAATGGAAATTGAGAAAAAGTCCCTTACCACATAGCAATCAATCGAGTCGTATGACTAAAAATTAATAACCACCATAAGAATTAAAGAATACCTTGAATATAAAAATAATCTTGATATATATATATGAAATTGAAATAAACAATAAACCATATGCATGAAATTAGTGGCAAACAATGTAAATCTCCTGAAGTTAAAAGTGAGATAAGAGACCCTTTACCTAATGCCAGAATGTGTTCTTCGACTGATCTTAATGACCTGATTAATAAAATCTAGTGGCATTAATTAAAATTTCAGAATTACCTTAAAATTTATTTCTTTTCTTATAAACTTATTAGGTTCTTTCATGGACTTTTATGGGTTAATGATGTGAAATTTTATTATTTTGGAAGCATTTTCATCCTTGGTTTTCACGATCAGTTTATTGGTATTCATGAATGGAAGATCATTTATAATGTGGTTAAGTATCCAGATTGTTAATATATATTATTAGTTACATTTGAAGATATTATCTTATAATTATTTTGGTTACAAACAATTAGGATGACTTGTTTGATAAAAGATATTGATAAATGCTTGGTTTACATGGCAGTTTTGTGCATAATGAACTTGTTTTGTATTATCATTTTAAATTATAAGTGTGTAATGATTCCAAATACTTTAATAAGATTAAATACGTACATTATAATCATTTTAAACCATAAAAAATTTACATTATCATATTTGAAGATGGTAATTAAAATTGATAACTCATCATCCTTGAATGTGATAAATTAATACATCTCGGATGGTGTTTTAATTTTTAGGATAAGAGGAAGGGGAAAGAGATATGAAGATGAAATATCCCAATATCATAATAAAATTCTAGTTCAAGTAATGTACTACAATTAAAATATCAATTTTTTGTGCGGAGGATAGGAGAGAGAAAAAATAATGGAACTTGAAAATTAATTTGAATGAAAACAGAGGAGAGGTTCACCTTTTGAGTACTCATCCTTGAGAATATCATTAAGGCACTTTTTTCATTGAATTTTGGTGAGAATAAAAGATATTTGATGATTGGAGGTGATTAGGGAGATATTTGAAGAGTATTTAGGCAAGCCTTGATGCTTTATTGGTGTGGCAGAAAGAGGGGTGAGGGTGGTTTATAGAGAGGAGGGAGGAGGGTTTTCTTTAAATTATAATCATTAATCTATTATTTCATCAAAAGACAAGAAATATTGGGTATTCCATGACCTAGAATTTTAATATGTGCATGTGTTTTTGAAATTTAAATGCTTAAATCCCTCTTTTTTCTTGGAATAGTTAATTTAAATTATTGTGTATTAATACGGTAAAATAATGTATTTAACTATTCACCAAAAATTCATGTATTTCAGAAAAGTCCCAAAACATCACCCTTACCGTTTTTGACATGTATAATCCAAAAATAAACACTACTTTTTAGACATAGTTTTCTACATATAATAAATTTAATTATTAATTAAAATGATTATTTAATCAAAAAAATACAAACAATTGAATTATTAATCATAATATTTAAGGTGCCTAAATTTAATATTACCCTTCCATGGATATAGTTACCATTCATATGAGTCATTTTTATATTCATAAGGGTATGTTAATATTAATAAGGGTAAGTTAATATTCATATTGTTTTATTACTATTCACCAAAAATTATGTTGATTATATCTCACTCCAAATACAACCCAAAATCCAACGGTGTATGTCTGTTTTCAAAATTCAAAACAATAATGTGGAAAATTTATGTTTAATTGCTAGGTTATGACTATCTCCTAAATAACCAACTGTTGATTCCAATATAATAAATGCTTTTTAAAATATAGGCAATCAAATGAACAGAATGTATTTAAGAGAAACATACCATTAAATGTTTGGGGAGTTATATAGAACATTAAATTTCCCCAAAACATCCTCATTAATTATCATGGATATGGTTATTTCCAAAATTATATAAAATTTATTACATAATGTGTTCATTTGGAAAGTTATTTGATTAACTAATGAAATTTTTATTAATTTTTATCCATCAATCAATACTTCTTATTGATATTGAATATTTTATTATAAAACAAATATATTATATCGGTATATGAAGACATGTTTAGACTGTATGACATGGGAGGGGGGCCTAATAATGAAATCTGCTCAATGAATCAGTTATCTTATGAGAAAAAACGACTTGGGCACAAACCCTTATATTTTGTAACCAATAATGGATAAACTATCTTTTGGAATGACATAATGGTTATATGTTTTAAATAGTCTTGTGAAAGGTCTTTATGGTAAATATACCTTATACGTGAGAAACATGGTGTCCAATAAAGGATCATTTCCTTCATTCTAATTCAGTTATTATAATCAATATGATTTTCACTATGTAAAAATAAATGGACACTATTAATTATTAATTTATATATTAAATGGTATGTGATTATATTTATTTACCTTTCAAAACTGATGATTTATTATTTAGTAATTTAAATTTCATGTGTGTTTCGTTATTGAATTTTCCAAATTGATTAATCATTATTGATTCTTGATGGCTTTCTCTATAAATAACCCTTACTGAGGAATTGAGTTCACCCTTATTTTATTTCATTTCCAAAGGATATTATGATTTTTACTAGGATGGATATGAAATTATTCTATAGTGAATAATGATATTCTAGAAAAAAATGGTGTTTTCATTTCTATTTTAAAATTAAATGAATAACTTATAAATGTATCATGTTTTTGAAGACTATTAAAATGATCAATCCTTTAGGATTTAATTCCATTTGTCCTTTTCATATTAAATGAAATAATGAACCATAACCATGCTATGAGGTTTAGGTCACATCAATATGAGTTCTAATAACTGGATGATTCAATTATTAAAAATATCAATCTTTTATTGATAGTTATTTTTTCATTTTTATCAAAGATCCTATACATGATTTATTTTACATAATGTTAGGGACATATATTCATTAAAAAAAATTAAATAATATTTTATATTCATATTATGGTCAGTTAATTTTTTTTTGAATTTTGACACTTAACAATTGTGGTAATTGAAAATTAAAATCCCCATCAACTAAGGTGGGTAACTGACTTAATATAGATAATAGTTTTTTAAAAATGTGAGAAGAAGGGATGAGGATGTGTGATAGATAGTATATTATCACTCAAATATTCAATTATATACATCATACTGAAGTAATTATTCAATTTTACATGAAGTAGGTTAGGAGAATGTATATAAAGAATGGAATTTATAAGAGGTTGTTTAGGTATATTATTTCTTGAATGTCATATCCAAGAATACCTCCTTTAGGCACACGGAACTATTATTTTTTTAGTAATATAAACAATATGACATATTATATATGATATAGAATACAATTTTGTAGAAATTTATCATTATTTAAGGATAAAATATGGGATAATGGTAGGAGGTGGGTTTTTTTGAATATTATAATAATTGGTTTACTATTTTGGATCAGTACTACCAAAAATGGTGATTCTAATGACAATATATAGTAAATTGTGATTTTTATTTTTAAATGATCTGTATTTACAACATCCCTTATGAAATTTATTAGGTATTTTACATATATTTTTGAATTTTATATTTTAAAATGTTTCACCATTCACAAAAAATTTGTATATTTTATAATAATACATAAAAAATCACTATAACAAATTTACTATTTATATGTTTCAAAAAAAATTGAAATATATTTTTTAAATATGAGTAATTTATTTTTCAAATTAAAATCTTATTTATTAGAAAATATTAAAATTTATAATATTATCATTAATTTTTGGACACTTTGAAAAAATATATATTGTCTTAAAAAAATTATATTATAATTATTGTAAAACATAATATTATTAGGAAAACCATTTTTATGATAGACAAAATTCTATTAAATTATTATATATCTTGTAAATATGGAAATACAATATATAAGATTTTAAAAAATAAAAAAAAACAACTTTTGTAAATTATAAAACATTTATTTAATAGTATTATGTCATAAATTAGTAATGGTTTTTATATATAATATACCAAAAAAAATTCACTTATATATGTAATGATACTATTCTCACGACTATGTTCCTATTATAAATAGTTAGAATACCATTATAGTTGTCAAATTCAAACTATTATGTTACTATGATAATAATCATATTTTTAATGAACACATTGGTTACCTAGCTCCTATAGATATTTAATATTTCATTAATTATTTATTAAAACATATTCTCTTTAGAGTTTATATATACGTCCATTTCCATGATAAATATTATATTATTCATATTTTTATCTTACTTGTTGTGTTTTTAATGACTATAGTTATTCTGGTGGATTACACTGATCCAAATGTTCATATTTATGGTATCTTATTTTCTATTTTTGTCCCATTGTAAAATTTTCAAATTTTATAGAAATTTATTTTTTAAAAATTTAATATTCAGAATATTATAATAATTTTTTTTGGTTTAATCATGTTAAACTTTTTATTTTTTTAATACTACATTATTATGAATATAATAATTATATAGTCTTATAAAAATTACATAGATTAAATAATTTTTTTTCATTCATTACCCTATAAATTAAATCCTTGATATTCAATTTCACATGCTAATGTGACAAATAGTGGGGGTACTTCTACATTGTGGCCTCCTATAATTCCCATATCACCTCCTTATACACATGTATTCACCCTAGTACATTGAATAGGTGTGTTATCTTGTTCTATATAACATTATCTCTTATCAAAAACAATATCATTAAAATCACATCATAAGGTGGAAATTTTAAATCTATACAACCTAATAATTCCATACATGTGAGTGATTTGATATGTACCACTTCAATAGGGAAACATGATTTACGTCTTGTACTTGAGATATCATTGGTTGGAGTTTAGTTCAATAATTCATGAATCTAATGAAATAAAAAATATCTAATTGGATGATGTAAATTGGATATAATTATCTATTCATCATAAATCTCAAGAACCTCTATCATAGAAATAAGTTGAAGAAGAATTTTTCAAAAACCTCAAAATCCATTTCAACATGTTGACTATCATCAAAACCCATTTTCAACATTGAGAATAATTTATTATCTACTAAAGGATTTTCACCATTTCAACCATTTCCCAAACCATTTTATGTCCCAATAGCTTCAGTTCATCAACTTCATCTTAACACACAGGTTTTCTACATCTATTCCAACAAAGTGCTTCCTATGTATCTATTTGTATTATTGGAGGAAAGCTATTATTGTATATAGAATTAAATAGGGGTAATTATTTTCTCATATTCATTTTATATTCATAATTTAATCCCTTAACATGACATCCAGTGTCTAGAAAATTAACTTAGGTTAATCATCCGTTTGATGGAGATAAGATATACTAATTTTTTACTAAATTTTCATAGAATATTGGAGCCTCTTCCAGAACATGGAATTAAATCTAGAATATGGACCTGATATGATTTATAATTTTGATCCATACTCCTTCACAACTTCTCTAATGTATAGTCATGAATGTTTAATGAGGTACAATTTGTCTTGAATTTCAATTAAGGGAGTATTCTCAATAAGATGATCCACCACAAATAGTATAGTATTTTTCCCTTTCGATTATTTTGGATGACTTCTAAAAAGCACTATTTTATTTTACCCTATATACATTTTATTATTTTTAATTGTTACATTATCCCCTTATATATTTTATACTAAATTTTTACAATCCCTTATAATAGGCACAATTATATATATATATATATATCAAATTCATCATAATGTCCCTCCAAAAGTGCTCCTAAAGATCTCAATACATCTATATACTCTGTTAAGGTATCTAAAATTTCATGCTTTTTGAATCATTCACAAATTCCGTCTTTATCTATTTATTTGATAGTATACATTATTTTGACCCAAATCTTATGAAACCTTCTTGATCAATTATGAACTATAATGATTCCCCTTTTCTAGTATCTTCCACCTACTTCTAATGTTTTACATCATCTCATTGAGCATAAATTATCTTCTCCAGATGAGATGATAAATGAATAATTTGATAAAGGAATGGGGATGTTCCATTATTTATGATTCCCAAGTCCATATTTAGTGTGTCTGTGAGGAAAGGATCCCCCTAAACTCTCGTTATTGATATAGATAATAAATCTATAATACAAAGAGAATATTTTATATTACATATTATTTTATCACTATAGTGGATTGAGAATTCAGATATTCTGTGAACATCACTAACATTCTCTATTTGTGCATATTAGGCTCATTTCATTGAATATATTGAAGAACCGGGTGAGTTATCTATATTTCAAACATCTCTCCAAAATGACACAGAAAAAAATATTAAATGTTAAAATTATTGTATAAAACTCCATATTGTGGGATTGATATTTCCACATTTTAAAATTCAACTACCTTGAGGAATAAATAATCTCATTATCATTATAAATCAATATAAATCCTGAAACCCACGTTTGAAACATAGTTGTAAACCATTAAGAGTTGTCCACTAATGAGTAGAATAATTATCAGTTACTTGGAAAGCCTCATTAGATTTTATTCGAATAACTCATAACATTAATGTGTCTATAATATCATTTCCCCCTTCATATTCAAATTGGTTAATGGGCTGGTCAATCATGATAATTTTCTCAAAAATCATTAGTATTGCTCATCTTGTCTAATGGTGCTCTTAGTAATCCTAATAATTCATTTTTTAATAATCTACTGAATTATTTTTTTCTTTGAAGGGACTATAAATATCCATTATTATGTGATATAATTCCCTAATAATGATATCTATTCCATCAACAACTCACATTTACTATACATTGAAAAAATATTCTTCTTTTACAATGTCTTTATAAATGTTTTCAAATGGTCATCATTCCCTTCCGTATGTTTCGGCTATATCATATTAAAATTTATAAATATTACTTAATTTTTTTAAATAATATATAATCACTATATTCATTATATAAATTAATATTTATTGATCATTTATGCATTTAAGTGTAATCACTATGAACTAATAATATCTATACCTTGTTTTAAATTTTCTCTTTGGAATATCCTCGTGTTTTCATTTTTTGTCTAATATCCCAATGAATCGTCTAAATTACAGATGTATTGGGATAATATAGTTTATAAAAAAATATATCAACCCATGGTGGTTATAGTTTTTCATTATCCTTTTTTTGTTGAGTTCTATTTAATCAATGATTAGGTGGATTGACCCATCCATCTCTTCGATGAAGTGGACATGGTCACTCAGTTATAAAGAGTTGAATAATGTAAAACCTATTTCAAGATTATGTGATGAATATTTTTTTTAAATCAGAAGTGTAAATTTTATAAGGAAAGCATGTTTTGGTTAGAGATAATTGTATAATTTCAATAGAAAACAAAATCTCTCTATCTAAAGAAATGTTGAGGAACTACTCATAAAATACCTCTATATTATCCAACAAATTATAATGTCTTTATGAATTATATTATAAATTTTCCTTGCCAATTCAGTTATATATTACACTATATTAAGAAATAATATCCATACTTTTGATGAGGATTCCAAATGATTTTCATCATCACCCACATATACGTACATAATTAGAGGATAACTCATGATGTGAGGATTTACCTTCATATCCAAAAAAATTGATGATTTATTTGAATAAGGAGAGACAATAAATTACAAATATGGGATAAAATTCCTCTATGTGAATTTTTAATAGAATTTCTAAGATTTTTAGTCCTTTAACATTGACAAGGGATGTGTTATATTCTTGGGATATATCAATTTCATCAATAATTGTTCTCATAGATTGCTCAACATCCGTGTTTTGAGGTATTGTTATAATAGTTCTTAAAATATTTATAGATATAAATGTATATATATAAATATAATCATACTGTACATTTTATATCCAAAATTTTATAATAAGAAAAAAATTAAATATTTCTTTTTGGTTCAATTCATTTACTGTTTTTGAAAAAATATATACAATAAAAAAATAAACTAATAAATTTATAAAATATGAACTATAAAAAAATATTGAATAACTAATAAATAAAATTTAAATCATATATTATGTGTCTTAGGGTTTCTATATATTTTATCCAAGTAAATTTCTATTTTATAATTTATACCCTCAGAAACTATTCATGGCCTTCATAATATTTTGTAAAGACTTTATGAGTATTCTAAATAATATCCGTAGGTGGTGTTAAACAAGGTGTATAGAAAAGTCTCTATTTCTTACACTAGATGACGATTGAGTTATTACCCAATATAAAATTATTATTTTATCACCTTTGGGTAAAACTTTTCTCGATCTATATCTACTTGTAGTGTCAAGACTAGGATGCATTTTCAAGGGAACCTCTTTCCCAATACTTCAACAAAATTTCATGACATTATATTATAAATAAAAATATTCAAATTGATACAAATAAATTATTATATTTTTAATATATAAATATAAACATATCTTCCACTAATACCAGTTATTCAAAACATTTCCCTTACATTTATTATTACATGTTTTTTTCATAATTATCCAATAAACACAACCAAAGTATCTAGAGGACTAATTTTTTCAGAAGAGTAGGTACATAACAAATAATATTAAACTAAAATAGAATTTTTTTTTTCTTTAATCTCCATAATTTTATACTAAATATCTTATATCTAATAAAAATTTATTGTAAAAATGGGGAATACCTAAAAATTGGATGACCTATAAACCATAGAACATTAATAAACATAACAAAAAACAACATAAAATGAGTAAAAATGAATAACATGGTATAATGAAAGAAAAGGCTCCTAAAAAAATTAGGGAGAATAAAATAAATAACATCGTAAAATATTATCATGTAAACATATGAATTTGGAAACAACATAAAACATAACATGAGCATATGTCATGGTTAACTACCTAGATAACATCACATTGTAGACAGATTCCCTTCATGGATTTGGTTTATTCCATAATACCCTAAATATAAGTTATTGAATGAATATTTTTACCATAGTAATTTCTATTAATCAATGAGCACCCAATATATCCCATAAATAAATATGTTTTTTATTATGGATTCTGTCACATTGCATAAACATAATGATTAACCCCCAAAATAAAATTATTGAGTAATCATATCTTATTTCATAACTAGATAAAATATAATAATAGATTCAATTAATACTGGGATTAAATGATTCTTTGAATTAATATAATAATAATAATGTTTCATGAAAATGCATAAACATTCATTGCGATTATGTTAATAATAGTAGATGGGTAGCATTGGAAATGAAATTACTATATGAGGTTGCATGTAAATGAATTATGTGTATTTAAAAATAATATGATCACATTAAATTCCCCAAAACACTAATTGAACAAAAATAGTTTCCCAAATTCATATTTGAAATTTTTTATACCAATTATAGTTTCAATCATTTTATGGTGTAGTACATGAAATGGAGTAAGATATAGATATGTCTCCTTTAATAAAGGTTTCATAAATAATGAAATTGAGAAGGGATCATTTATAACATGTATATACCACTAAAATAAATTATAATTAAACAATTTCTATATTTGGTTAAAATATATAAAATATATATTATTTTTAAATAAAAAATATAGTGGTAAACTGTGTTTGATAGAGATAAATTGTAACCAAAAGAAAACAAAAAGGTTTAGAGAAATCCCACATCATATTTTCCTAAATCACTATAAATTTTCAATTAGAATTTCAAATAATCAAATTAGCATTATTTAATAGATAATTTATTTAATCTTATATATATTATTTTATTACTATAGATATTTTTTGTTTATTAAAAACCATTTAAATGATATATATGGAATAATTTCATTGTTCTAAGGGTGTTGATTTCATTGTTCTATGGAAAAATCACTTAGGGATAATTATAAATATTCATGAAAATATATAAAAATAATTTAGAACTGAAATAAAATTATATTAATTTAATTATATAAATTTAAATGGTCCCAAATACCCATATATTATTGATATTTTTATTATTTATTTAGTAAAACCATTATTGTTATATGGTTAGTTTATTTTGGATGTTTCACGGATCCTCACAAAATACATTCCTTTTATTTATTATTATGGATATATATTCATTCTAAAATATGATAACATATAAAATATGACATATTTACTTCATTTAAAAAATATTATGTGAACATAAATAATCTATGAAGATGATAATTGAAAAAAATATCATCATCTATGAAGGTGGTGACCCAAAATAATAAGGACAATGGTTTCATTTTTAGAATAACATGATAAAAAAATATTACGGATGGTATATATTTTATTATCACTATAAAATGATGATATATATATATATACATGAAACTAGAGATATTATTAAATATTTTATAAATGTGTAAATTCTATGATATAAGAAGAAAATAACTAAAACTGTTAGATTGAGAATATATCCATCGCATTCATGTAATATCAATGAAAAACACTATAAGGTACATTGAATTGGTTTTTGGTGATACCAAAAGTAATATGACGTGGTGAATAATATAGGGAAGAGAATTGGAATTAAACATATAATTCTCCATTACATAGAATATGTGAGGATACAGGGAGAAGATGTGCATTTTTTGAATATCATATTCACTAGTTGATTATTTTGGATCAAAAATAATGATGGTTATTATTAAAATAAATTTATATAGTTAACGATGCATGTAATTTTCATATATTGAATGCTTATATCATTCCTAATGATTATAATCCAGTATTTCACTTATAATTATAAATATCTTATTTTATAATATTTAATTTTTCTCCAAATATTAAACAATGTTAATAAAATACATAAAATCCACCCTAACCATTTTTCATAATTTATATTATTATAATGTAATAAATTTTTAGATTTATGTTTTGAAAATATCGAATTTTTTTTTCTATATTAAATCCTTATTTATAAGATACCTAAATATTTTTTTGTCTCCCATAACTGATGAAGCTATTTAAATTCTCAGGTTGAAATTAAAAATTGAAATATTATTTTTCTAATGGTCTACCATTAGTCGTCCGAATACAATTAGAACGGTCCTATTTGTAATAGTCATATGGGCTCCATACTCAATATAAATACCTTATATTTCATTCCTTATAAATCCAATTGTATTTTCACTCATGGTTATATATATTTTTACTTAAAAGTTGAATATTATATTATTAATATTCTGTTTCATTTCTACAGTGTTTCTCGTGGGTGAATTTTTTTTAGGGGATTGAGCATATAAAATTTTTCATAAGTTAGTTATCTTATTTTTTATATTTTTCCTTTTTTTTATATTTTTAATTCTAATATCTATATATATTATAAAATTAATTTTTCAATTATTTTAATGAAATTTTTTTCTACAATGCAGTCAATCTGCTTATATAATACTATATTACAATGTGTAACACAAATAAATAATTAGAGGGGGAAATTTAATCGGTAAAATATATAGTTTTTCAAAAAAATTATTTTATTCTCCATTAGGTTTATTAAAATCATTATTCCTAATATTCCAATTCATTGAATAAAATAAAAAATTATTGATTGTATTAAAATATTTTTAGTGAGAAATCAAAAAAAATTGAAAATTCATTCATTGGATGTCTAAATCATGACCCATTTTCTTCAACAAATGGCACATTAAGTATTACCTATGACATCATTACTCAGTATCTATTCAAATCGTTCATAATAGTGTATGAATAAAATTTTAATTGGAATAAGTATTTACCCTCAAGTGTGTATAGGCCGGTATATAGTCTTTTTCCCACTCTTCATACCCATATGATGATTGGGTTGGTAACCTGTCCATATATTTAAATGTTGTTACATCAATGTGGTTCAATGATGTAGTTTCATCAATATAATAGTATACGAAAATTTATTTATTTACTAGTAAAACCACACAAAATCTATTTTAAAAATTTTGTTATTATTCTATACATATAATTTTCCTCATCATTCCCACAAATTATTTTTAAAATAAAATTTGAAATATAATTATATCATCAATTTAGAAAAACTGATGCAATCGAAACTTTTCATAAATAAATATTTTAATATTTTGGATGAGTATTCAATTGATTTCAAAATTATACAATCCTAATTCCATGAAGGATTATTTAATCTGGATAATAGTATATTATCGTATTATTTAATTAATTTTCATTAACATCTCTGATGAAGTTCATCTCACATAACACATATGTTATTCCTAACCTACTAAATCCATGTCGTCATAACCTATATTATAGATACATATCATAGAGTGATCTTAAATGATGAATAAGGGTAATCAGAAGAGATATCAATCAATTATAATATGTATGCTTTGAATCAGAATAAGTGTACTATAATATCAGCCTTATATTTGAAAATAATACCAACCAATATATATATCATAATCATGGAATAGTGATTTGGAATATCATTAGATGTGATTCACTGAAAAATTAAATACCATGAGATCATGGATGTTAAATAATTTTTTATTATAATTATAATTATAGAAATAATTCTCTATGGATATTTACTAGGAAATTAATTCAATGGTCGCCATGGGATGACCACCAACATATACTCTTTGGGTTTTTGGACAATGTCATGTTCTTCCTCTTTCGGGATTTTGATAAACTCCAGTGTTCTCTTTTTTATAATAAAAATTAAATATTTCATAATGAATTGGAGTTTTTTAATAAACATACATTTCTCATAATAATAATCTATTTATATTACTTAAGTAATATCATGAAAAAATATCTCATTTCACCATAGTATAACATATGGAAAATAAAAAAAGTATCATCAATATTTGTTCATTCTAATAATAAACGACATAGAAAATTAATAATGTGTTATTTATTGGAACATATCCCTAGTGAATCATAATAAACATCGAATGATTATTTCGATATTGAAAATATATTTAAAATATCACATGATATTTTTTGAGGAAAATACACATTTCATATTGAAATTAATTCCTTATAATATTAAAATTTATAGAATTATAGGAATAAAAATTCATGGAATTTAAACGTGGAAATATGTAAATAAATCTTGATTTTAAATAATGATCATGATAGTTGGAAAATATGTTTACGCGGTAAATGTTAATTCATATATTTTATTCACACCTTTATCAAAAAGTACATCATTTGGAAATTGAAACAAAAATTCAACATATAAATTTTTAATTAAAATATAACGCGTTAAAAAATATAATTATTAAATATCTAGATGATATGGAAAATGTTAAATTAAACATTTTTGGAAAATAAGGAAATTGATTAAATATTTTTTTGATTGAATAGAAAACTATTATCAATTATTTTTAAAAAAACATCAAATCATTATTTTTGTTATATTAAAAATGTAAAAGGAAAGGAAATCATGAAATTCCAAAAAAATAGTATAATAAAATATATATTAATTTAGAGACATATATAATAAAATTTCATCACCATTAAATTAATCATAAATAATCGAGGAAAAAAATTAGATTGTTACATATAACCCTTACCATAATAATATATTTTGAATAAAATCCCAAATAATGAAATAACATAAAATTATGATTTAAATACATTGAATACAAATTTAATTATTATATAAAATATTAATTCATATGTATATATCACTAAAATAAAAAAAATGAATTTGGATTATATATCATAGAATGAAAAGTGAAATGAGCAAGCATTTCATTAAGTTTATCATTAATATTAAATAATATAACCACCATTACAAAAAATAATTATGTTTTATAATATTATTAAAAAACAATATACATACTTATAATATCATAAATGATCCACCAATAATATTTTAAAACTCTTTTACAAAAAATTAATTATTAAAATCATTGATTTTTGGTGTTAGCAATTTCATTTTCCATTTATTTTTCAGTATAGAAATTGTGGTCCTTGCCTCTTGATCATGCGTATAGTATCTAGATAATGTAATTCCAAATATAAATATCTTATATATTTATTATATAAATATTTTAAATCATCCACAGTGGGATGTGATAGAAAAATAAATTACAATATTCATTGAGACTATGCTTCTTATATACAAAATAATGATGTTTTCATTTTCATAATAAAAGTTGTAAAGAATGATAAATAATATATTATCATTAATGAATAAAAATTATTTCATATATATATATATTAAATTTTATATATATATATCAATGTAAGGAGGTGATGAAAAATTCATCACATCACTACGTAGACACAATACTCCACAGTTATGCATAATAGATAAATAAAAATTTTTATGGAAAGTTTATAAAATTATGAAAAACCATAACAATAATTACATTAGTGTATATTTATGATACTGGTGACATTGTGTTGGTATGGATAATTTTTTTTTGTAAAAATTAGGATAATAAATTGACATTAAATTAGAAATATAAGACAAATTACCTCTTCTTTGGTAGACCTACTTTGGATAAATAATTAAGAGTTATTTAAATGGACATAGGGTAAGGAACTGAGATCATTAAATATGTGTAGGAAGTAAATATTATTTTATGAAGGGTATTGGATGAAATATATTGATATGGGTTTTTTTATATGGGAGGATAAGGGGTATACTTTTATAAGTGACAGGTGAGATACTTTTAGAATTTTATAACAAAATTAAATTAAAAATGTCACTTTATAGTTTATTGGGTAAAAAGTGTTAATTTCCTAAAAATTTAATATTTTGAAAACATTTTACTGATTTTATACCATTATATATTAGTTTCTCTCTATAATGAACCCTCTAAACCATTTTTGTGATAATAATTTGTTACTGTTTTAACAGTATATTATGAAATAATTTAAAAATTATCTTATTGAAAAATATTTAATTTTCATTGTATATATGGAGTCAATTTTTTCAAATTCATATTCTAATTCTAGAATAAATTAATTTTAATATTGTTACTCATGACATAATGAAAAATAAGTTTTTGACTACTGATTTATTAAAAAGAAATACAAAATTTGTTCTCATTCATTTTATAGTAATATTTTTATAAGAATGTTTAAATATTTATGTCAAATATATATTCTATAAATTTAAATAATATCATTAATTAATATTGATAAATTTAATTTATTAGTATAAAACACAACATGAATATGAAAATAGTTTTCATAAAAATAACTAATTTACCATCAAATGATTTTATCATAATTTCTAAACATTATGAATATAATAAATTTATTAAAATTCATATATTATTAATAAGCTTTATCCAAATAACACTTAATGATTTTTAGTATTTGTTTTAATAAAAAAATAACACCTATAAAATTGTGTCTTATAAATTGTTCTTTTAATCATGAAATGATTTAATTAAATGATTATTATTATTTGTCATGAATTAATTAAAAATTTTAATTAATTTAATAAAATACACACATATATATATATATATATATCATAATTTGGTTTATACAATTTATACACCAATTAAAAAGGAAAAGTAATAAAATCCATAATATATCATGGTTCATTTATACATAGAATTGAATCTAAAGAAATCTACTAAATAATTTTGGTTTGTTTCAATGGAATACACATACAATATAAGTCTATTATAAACATAAAAAAAATTTATATTAGGTGTGGGATTTTTTTGAGTTATTATTATAGGGTTAATTTTTGTATTTACTTGGAGACTCTTTTTTGTAATTGTTTGACCATATTCAGGATTTATGAGTTGGATAATAGAACACACAATCCCGACTCTAAATGAGATATAACATTATAAAACATCGTAGCCTCGGAATTAAAATTCTGAGTATGAATATTTATGAATAAGTTATGTATATTATTATTATATATTGTTTAAAAGTAAATTAATAATAATATAAAAATTTAGTTGTATTATGAGAAACTGTATATTTTTCAAAAAAATGGTTTATTTCTGCCTTTTACACAAAATTTAAAATAATTTCATAACAATTATATAAATGATTGTTTAATATAATGAACTAAAATTTGTGATTTCCTAATTTAATAATTTCATTCTTGTGATTTTTTTGAATATTAATAGAATTCATCATTTTTTACCTGAATGGTTTGAAATAGTTATTTTTATTGAAAACTGACTTGTCATTTATATAATTCAAAATATTAAGATACAACATAAATTTTTTGAAAAGTAAATATAGTAAATTTATATTAAAATGTAAGTATTTTAGGTCATTTTATCAATATTATGTTGATTTTTTATATTATACAAATATGTACTTATGAAAAATATATATTTGAAAACTTTTCTATCATCTTGTATGTGGAAATAATGTTAAATTGGATTCTATCTGGTCAATGAATAGAGTTATTATAAATAGATTAATTATTTTCAATATCAACAGTTAATTTTATATAATATATCCATATTAATTTCATACCACTATGAATAGTACAAGAAGTAAAAGATACATATTAAAGTTTAAGAAAAACTAATTTACCTAGTGGTTAAACCAAGATGATAAGAGTTATAAATTGTTGAAAAACAGATAAAATACAATTAGATGACCATATTTCTACCTTATAATATCTTAGTGTTGATAATGTTTGATTTTGGAGGCTCTTGGTATAATAATAATTTGGGCGTAATTGAATATTTTCAATGAATCCAATTGTGTCATATCCCCATCTTATAAAAGGTCACCCTATCATCCCCTTTGCAGAAATACCACGCCATTTTCTAATTCCAATACCTATACAAATTAATTCCTTAATCTCCTAAACACATTCTATATCTCCTTTTTTGAACATAAATCAATCCTTTTAAGTATTATCATGAAAATTAATGAAGTTGTCTGAAAAAGATGCATCAATTTTAAACAGTCAGTTTTATAATGTTTCTTTTTCCAACTTCTTAAAATTTTGTTAAACCATGACAATACTATTAGCTTTGTATCTTAAATATTCTAATTTTTGGACAAAGGAATGGATGATCTGGAGGCGGTACAAAAGAGCAGTACAAGGTGGCGCCATTTCCCAGTGTTTTCCATATTTTTGGGGTCCAAAATTTGGAGTTTGGTGAGCTTCACGAAAAGAGGATATTCATGAAGATCATATTTTTATATGGAAAAGGCATGAGTTTCACGAATATTGTTTGCATGGATCGAATTTCGTGAAGACCAGAAAAATGGAGGCGGTGATGTCTCACGATTACGACGAGCTTCACAGACATCAGTGTTGAAAGGAAATGTGAGGGAGCTTCGCGGTGGTGACACGATGTAATTGACGGAACGCTCCGCGATTACGACAAGCTCCACGATCGGAAAACTGCCGTGGTGCATCACAATTTTGAGCGAATTCCGGCGGAAACTATGGAGCTTCGTGATTTGAGATGATGTCGCGCTGACTTCGCACGGAAGGGTTGAGGGTCGGTGGAATAGCCTATAAATAAAGGCCGACCCCCTCAAGATAAGTAGATAGAATTTTCAGAGAAAATACTTTGCTCTCGGTTCATGAAAGAATTTCATGAAGGCAGTGTGCTTCGCAAAAGAGGAGCTTCGTGGCGGCTATTCTAGCTCCACGAAAGTCGTGTGCTCCGCATTAGATCAGTGGGATTCACGAGGGAATATGATTTGCGACTACTTGAGCTTCGGGACGGCCTAAGCATTGCGATGGCTTGAGCTTTGCGACGGTCCGAGCTCCTCGAAATTGTGAGCTTCACGAAAAGGAAGGAGCTACGTGAAGGATTGTTTGAGCTTCAAAAATTGGGAGCTTCGCGAAGTAGGGTGCTTTGTGAAGGTACCTTCCAAAGGAATTTCCCATTGGTCAGTGGAAAATGGGTATTCATCAGTGGATGAAATTTGGACTTCATTAGAGAATCTACATACAGTGGAGGATGCATTAATTAGTGATAATGAAGAGTCCTACTGGTCTATAAACAGTGAGTGGATCTCATCCTAGTGCAGTGAGCAAAGGAAGAGGAAGTAGGTGATCCTCTCCACCGGTAGTGAGCCAGAGAGTGAGAAACAGGGAGTGACCCTTGGGAAAGTAGTGAGATGACCCTAAATCTTGTATAGGCAGTGAGCTAGGGACATAGTGACTATTCCCTAATCCTCGTATCCACATCTAGTTAAGATTTGTGGAATTTGGTACGACTGACAACTTGGCGGCGTATAATCCTTGAACGTAGCCCAGTGCGGGTGAACCATGTAAAAATCATTCTATCATGTTCATGATTTACTTTCTGCTTACATTGTTCAATAGGAAAGAGAGAGAAGAGTGTTTTTCTTAACAACGAAACAAGATCATAACGGGCGTTAATTTTAAATTAGTCATACCCTGATTCACCCCCCCCCCTCAGGGTATTCATCCTTGTGCACCTAACAATTGGTATAAGAGGAAAAGTTTGACAGTAGTTCTTCTCTCAATGGAGGTAACTAATCATAAAGGTATTCCGATCTTCGATGGAAACAATTTTCAGCTATGGATGAATCGGATGCAATACTACTACCGATCTTTAGGAATGGATGTGATCACAGCAGAAATGTATGGTATAACAGCTGACATCAACAGTGGTGCATTATCAGAAGCTAAGTGTAGTGATCTGGATGATGATACCAAAGCTATCAATGCCTTAGGAGGATCCCTATCCAATCCTATATATACAAAGGCGATGTCTTTCAAAACTTCACATGCCATTTGGGAAAAACTTTTGACTATATATGAAGGGGATACAAAGGTGAGGGAGGCCAAGCTTCAAGTGTTGTAGAACAAGTATGAAGATATGATAATGAACCCAAATGAGCCTATTGATGCATTCTTTGACAGGGTAAATGCTGTGGTTGAAGACATGCGGGGTCTTGGAGAAATTATCGATGATATAAAAATTGTGAAGCACATATTGAGAAAACTTTCTCCTCGGTTTAATCTGAAAGTTTCTGTTTTGGAAGATAAAGACCCAAAAGAACTGACATTGGATAACCTGCACAACACTATTGTTGCATATGAAATGAGAAATAATGATAACGATGCTGTGGAAAAGGGGAAATCCAAAAAATTGGCATTCAAGTCCATGAAGAATCTCAACATTAAAGATTCTCAAAGAAGAAGAAGAGACATATGAGGTGATGTCATTCCTTTCTTCAAATCAGTAAAGAGGAAGAGGAAATATTAAAGGGAAACTTCCACTAGCATTCTTTCGATGTGGAAAGGTTGGTCATCTTTTGGAAAGATTCCCAAAGAAGTTTCAAGATAAAAATAATGATGATGATGAATTTGAAATTCCCAAGAAGAAGACTTCACCGTTTGTGAAAGGGAAGAAACAATTCAAGATAAATTTCATCAAGAAGAAGAATATTCTTTCACAAGAATTTGAAAGTTCAGATGAGTCTGAGGATGAAGAGGTTGAGGAGATAGAAAATTGTAGAGATCGTGGGGTAAATTCCTTGGTGGAAATTGTTGGTAGTTCTCAGAAAAAGGAAGAAGCTGAAGTTGAAGAGGAAAAAGAAATTGAAGGGAGAGTTGATATGGTAGCCGAATTGGAAGCAGCTCTTGAAGAGATAGACGTTTGGAGAGCCAAAACGAACAAAGCCAATAAAGTGGTTCGTGATGCCAAACACTATATGAAACAACAGGATGAATAAATGTACAATACATTAGAATAAATTGAAAGAATAAAATCCTCAACACTAGAGAGCTCAGAAAATATTGTTGTGTATAAGCTTAAAATTGAGGAACAATAGAAGGAAATTGATTGTTTGACTAACACAATAAAGGAGAAGGATAGACATATGAAAGAGATTGAAGAAGAAGTGGTCAGTCTGCGATGAAAAATGATGGATCAAGAAAAACTATAGACCCCCAATGTGATATCAGAAAAGTAGGCCATTAAGAAGACAGAGAAGATGAAAGAGGAGGCTCGTAGTTCACCATGAGTGAAGCAGCAAGAAATCTAAAATGCTAAGGTTGATTCATGGCCTGATAAGAAACAAAAATATGTGGTAGTTGATGTCATACTGCACAAAAACATCCCGAAATTGAAGGATTATTTGGGCACAAAATAGAATCAGAATATTCAGAGATTCCAAAGGAAAAATCGTAGTGCTGAAGTAACACGATGGAATGCACCCTATATCAGGTGTTATTGTTTTGGGAATATGGGACATTCACAGTATCTGTGTTCCATAGTCAACAGATATATAAGGGAACAAGAACAGAGGTGGCATCCAAACAGAGAATGGTTTTCCAGAACAAATTTTGAAGGACACTGTTTTTTGTGTGAAGGATTTGTGCACATGGATAGGTACTGAAATTAGATCATTCAGAGAAATGTGCCAAAGATGAATCAAAATGTTCGCAAGCATAAGATCAATAAACCGACAAGTGAGTTTAATGTTCATAACATATTTGCAACTCTGCAAGATGAATCTGGTCCATCGTACTCTAAGAATGATCATGAGTCTAAATCTATACCGAGTATGGAGAAAAAAATATGGACCAAGAAGAAGAGGGCAGAGAAGGTATCTTTCGCTGAAATTGCCCTTAAAGCATCAGTTCATTCTGGTGTGTGGATTCTTGATAGTGGTTGTACGTCTCACATGACAGGCAACAAGGATCTGGTTACAGGCATAAAATATGACAATGACGGAGGTTTCATGTTTGGAAATGATGAAGACATGAAGATAATTGGATCAGGAAAGGCAAGGTTTGGGGGAAGTGAAATCAGATGTGCTGATGTCTTTCTTGTAGAAGGTCTCAGTCATAATTTGCTCAGTGTTAGTCAATTGTGTGACTTAGGACATTCTATACGGATTACCATGAAGACCTATACTGTCACAAGAAAATATGGGGCAGTTATTCTGCAAAGAAAAAGGACAAAGGGAAATCTTTACCTTGTAAATGGGGAAGAAGATATATGCCTTTTATCCAGAGAGGAAGAAAACCAGCTGTTCCATAAGAGACTTGGTCATCTATTCCAACCATTTATGAACGATCTGGTGAAGTGTGATGCTACTAGACACCTTCCCAAACTATCATGTGATCGTGCTGATACATACGATTCTTGTCAACAAGGGAAGATCATCAGAAAAACATACAGGCCAAAGGAACAGAAATCATCCAGAGTGCTCGAATTGGTACATGCTGATGTATGTGGACCTATTTCACCATGAGCTATAAATGGGAAAAGGTACTATGTCCTTTTCATTGATGATTATAGGAGAATGGTTTGGGTATTCATCATTATTCATAAGATAGAGGTGTTCAGTTGCATAAAGCAGTATAGGAGGGAATCATAAAAGATGCTTGGGCAGAAAATTATGATGTTTCAAAATGATAACGGTACAGAATTCACAAAAAGTCAAGTCGAAGACTATCTTGAGAAACACGAGATAATGAAACAAGTTTCATTAGTGAGAACTCCCCAACAGAACGGATTTTTTGAAACGAGAAATCAGATCATCAACAACATGTCCAGAACGATTCTTATTGATAAAGACTTACCAGAGAAATTTTTGAAGGAAGCAGTTTTGACATCGGTCTATGTTTAGAACATGTATCTATTGTTTCCGAAGCAAGGGAAGACTCTGTATGAACTGTGGTATGGAAAGAATCCAACATTGAAATACTTTCGAATCATTGGAAGTAAGTATTTCATTCTTAACAAAGAAAATCACAGGAAGTTTGAGGCACGAGGAGATGAGGGGATATTCCTTGGCTACTCAGGGAAAAGTAAAGCATATAAATTATTCAACAAAAGGTAGGGAAAAATTGTTGATAGAAATGATTTCACTATAGTCAAAAATGAATAGAATACAAAACAACATAGTTTACAGTTTCTGGATGAAAGTGATGATGAGGTAAGCGACACCGGTGGAGTAGAAGTGGCAGAGGCTGACTCAGAAGAAGATACAGATGATGAACAAGAAAGTGTCAAGTCCATGTCTGCAAGGAAACCAAAGAGTCGAGCTGAAATTGATAAATAGAATATCATTGGTGATCAGACATCTCCATTTCACACTCGAAGAATGAATTCATTACAGCAAAAATCATTTTTATCTCAGGTGGAGCCAAAATGTTTTTTCGATGCAGCTGAAGATGAGAACTTGGTTCAGGCTATGAATGAAGAGCTTTATCAAATCAAGAAGAACCAGACATGGGAGATTGTTTCGAGGCTAGAAGACAAGAATGTAATCTGGACTAAATTGGTCTATCGCAACAAGATGAATGAATATGGAACCGTGATTCGAAAAAAATAACGGCTAGTGTGCAAGGGATACTCCCAGATAGAGGGAATAAATGTAGATGAGACATTTGCACCGGTTTCAAGGCTGGTGACAATAAGATTATTTTTTTCCATAACAGTGCAAATAAAGTTCAATGTGTTCCAAATGGACATCAAATCTGCATTTCTAATTGGGGTTCTGGAAGAAGAGGTGTACATTGAGCAGCCAGATGTTTTTCTCATTCATGAGGATGAGAATAATGTTTGTATGATGGAGAAGGCGTTGTATGGGCTGAAACAAGCCCCAAGAGCATGGTACTCAAGGCTTGATCAGTAATTGAAGAAGCTTGGTTTCCAGCATGGAAGAGTTGATAACAATATTTATTTCAGCAACGACTGTAATCAAAGGATTATGGTGCTGGTTTATGTTAATGACATAATATTTAGCGGATCAGATGAAGCTCAATGCAGACAGTTCTCCAAATTTATTAAAAATGAGTCTGAAATGTCAATGATTGGAGAGCTAACATTATTCCTTGGTTTACAGGTGACAAAAGGAAGTAATGACACTTTCATTTCTCAATCCAAATATGCCAAGGAGGTTCTAAGAAGGTTTGGAATGGATAATTCCAAGGAGATAAAGATTCTGGTTGCTACGTAGATGAAATTATCAAAATATGATGATAGAAAGGCAGTTAATATCACAGAATACAGGAAAATCATTGGAAGTTTATTGTACTTGACTGCAACAAGTCCTGATATTGTTTTCTCCACATGCCATGTAGCGAGATTTCAAAGTATTCCCATGTAAAGCCACATGCTTGCAGTGAAAAGAATAATTCGGTATATCAAGGGTACTATGGATTTCGGTTTGATATATATTGAAAAATCTCAGAACAAGTTATTGGGTTACACAGATGAAGATTGGGTTGGAACATCAGATAACAGAAAATCAACATCGGGAGGTGTGTTCTATCTTGGCGGACTATGTATTTCTTGGTTAAGCAAGAAGTAGGATTGCATTTCATTAAGAACTAAAGAGGCTGAGTATATTGCGGCCACTCAAGCTTGCACACAGTTATTATGGATGAAGCTGCAGCTTGACGATATGGGAGTTGAAGTGAAGTTTCTGATCGAAATCTAGTGTGATAATTCAAGTGATATCAATATTACCAAAAATCCAGGTCATCACTCAAGGAAAAATCACATTGAGATCAAATATCATTTTATCAAGGAGAAAGTGGAGAATGGTCTTGTAATGTTGGAGTATGTGCCTACAGAGTTAAAGGTTGTAGATATATAGACAAAGGCCTTACCCAAGGAAGCATTCGAAGGGCATCGACTGGCTCTGGTAGTTTAGTCGATTCCCCGCACTTAAAAGCGTGTGGATTTGAAACCCCCTCTCCCCAATGTATGATGTGTTTTTCCCTAATGTTCTGAGGTGTTCTCCACTCTGTTACAGACTGCAAAGGAGTGACCTTTGGGTTCGTTCACAAAGTGGGATAAAATAGTGATTGTTCAAGGGGGAGACAATGTTGAGATTTGATGAATAATGACTAATATGGGGAGAAGCTGACAGGTGGAGCAGCCAGATAGGGGGAGTGCAGTGAGATAGGGGGAGAGTATTAAATCTGATGATGCTTGAAGTGATCGATCAAAGCATAGAAATCACAACAACTGAGGATTGTGATAAAAACAGAATAGTGATGTTGGAAAAGAGTGAGAAGGTTTCTAGCTATCACAAATTGGGATCAGTGTGGTTCAACAATTGGTATCAATTTAAGAATTGGTATCAGGTTGGAATCGACAATAGGTGTTTGACATGAAGTGATTTAGTGATGAACTTTTCATACTAATCTTGTTTCTCATGCCGAGAATTTCTCATGTGGTCATAGAGTACGTGTTAAGTGAATCCATGAATGCTATCAGAATTGCAAGAGGCAAATGGTGGTAGTGGCTGGAAGAAGACTCAATGAGGTATCAACATGCAGAAAATATTTATGAGAAGAGTTATGAAGAGTAGTCAACAAACCCAAAGGGGGAGATTGTTGGGAAAAAATCCCTCAAGGTAACATTGCAGTATTTTTGGGTTGATTGTGTTTGTAGACAAAGCATGTTTCCATGTAGAATTGTCGAGTTCCCGAGAAGTTGTTGCAAATCCATGTTGACAAAGAACGATGACAAAGGACTGGATGATTTGGAGGCGGTACAAAATAGCAGTAAAAGGTGGCTCCATTTCATGAAGATGGTATGCATGGATCGGATTTTTCAAAGACCAGAAAAATAGAGGCGTTGATGCCTCACGATTACGAAGTGCTTCGCCAGTAGAAGTGTTGAAAGGAAACGCGATGGAGCTTCACGGTGGCGGCACGAAGTAATTGACGGAATGCTCCATGATTACGACGAGCTTCGTGATCAGAAAATTTCCACGGTGCTTCACGATTTTGAGAGAATTCCGGCAGAAACTTTGCATTCTCGCGATTTTAGATGACGTGGCGCTGACTTCGTGCGGAAGGGTTGAGGGTCGGTGGAATCGCCTATAAATAGAGGCCACCCTCCTTAAGATAAGTAAAGATATTTTTCAGAGAAAATACATTTCTCTCGGTTCGCGAAGGAATTTCGTGAAGGTAGTGTGCTTCACGAAAGAGGAGCTTCGCGGCGGCTATTATAGCTCCTCAAAAGTCATGTGATCTGTGTTGGCTTAGTGAGCTTCACGAGGGAAGATTCTTTGCGACTACTTGAGCTTCGTGATGGCTTAATAATTGCGAAGGATTGAGCTTTGCGATGGTCTGAGCTCCGCGAAAATGTGAGCTTCACGAAAATGAAGGAGCTTCGCGAAAGATTGTTTGAGATTCTCGAAATTGGGAGCTTCGAGAAGTAGGGTGCTTTGTGAAGGTACTTTCCAATGGAATTTTCCATTGGTCAGTGGAAAGGGGGTATTCATCAGTGGATGAAATTTGGACTTCATTAGAGCATCTATATACAGTGGAGGATGCATTCATTAGTGATAATGAAGAGACCTACAAGTCTATAAACATTGAGTGGATCCCTTCCTATTGGAGTGAGAAAAGGAAGAGGAAGTAGGTGATCCTCTCCACCGGCAGTGATCCAGAGAGTGGAAAACAGGAAGTGACCCTTGGGAAAGCAGTGAGCTGACCCTAAATCTTGTAAAGGCAATGAGCCTGGGACAGAGTGACAGTTCCCGAATCCTTGTATCCACATCTAGTGAAGATTAGTGGAATTTGGTACGACCGAGAACTTGTCCGCGTATGCTCCTTGGACAGAACCCAGTGCGGGTGGACCAAGTAAAAATCATTCTGTCCTGTGCATGCTTTACTTTTTTCTTACATTGTGCAATAGGAAAGAGAGAGAAGAGTTTTTTTCTTAACAGCGAAACAAGATCAGAATGGGCATTAATTTTAAATTAGTCATACCCTGATTCACCCCCCCACCTCTCAGGGTATTCCTCCTTGTGGACCTAACACTAATACATTATTTTAATTATAAAATGGCCTATATCAATCTCCCCTTCCGTAAAATGGGAATAAAAATCATCAACCTGGGGAACGATGGACAAAATCCTCTCTAATCGATGTAATTTTTTTCCATCACCACCTTTAATGGATGGATTGAATGATGGATTTAACAAATTTATATGTTACTTATTTTAACATTACAGTTATGGAATTTTAATATCACTTTTACCTTCTTATGATCCATTCCATTTGAATCATAAAAATGCAACTTATGTGTACCGTAGATTGTCGCATCGCAATGTGATATTGTTCCTTTTTAAATAAACACATTATATGGATTGTAATAAGGATAAATTTCAAAAAAGTAAGGGATATATATGAAATTATATTTATTTTTTATTTTTAACATGTCACCTGATTACTTATCCTATCACTCGTAACTAAAATGATGTCGATAAACATGTGTATATATGTCCTACCCTTTACAAAAAACGATGTAATAAAATAACCATGATCAATATAAATAATAAAAATCATGTCGTATATAAAAAAATGATATTTATAATATTAATATCATATCGTATATGATGGACTGATATCCTGTCACTTAAAACAAGAACATTCACGACAAAACACATATGAAAAAACAATGAATTAACACGATAAACTATGAAAGTAATGAATTATTATTAACAATTGGATGGAAAAATGTTATAAGGGGATAATTTATTATGTTATAAATATTAATAAAGTTTTGGAATAAATTCACAACATGATTTAAATGATTATATTTTTGATTAAATTACATGCCACAAAAAGTACGCTTGAGCTAATAAAATTTTCCGAATTTCCCTTTATTGAGTAATATTATAATATTATCATCAAAATTTATTTTATGTGGTGTATATAAATCCAAAATTACATGAAATATCAATAATAAATACTAATTTTTTTAAATTAAATATAATTTTCAATCATTTAATCTAATGGGATTTTAATTGGAAGTTACTCAACTGTATAGAATTTCAAAAATCTATTTCGTTTTATTGGATTATATAACATCATCATATAAATTAATATTCTAATATTATATGAGTAATGAATTAAAATTATATTATATTTGACTTATAATTTTTTATTTGGATTTATATATGATACAAATTATTGATTCATTCAATAATTATCACATCAACATTACGTTCTTCTTTGGAGATTATTTCACAATTTCATTTTTATCAGGGTTTATATTAATCTTCATTGAGGTAATTTTTTTGACCATTTTTTAATAAAAATATTTTAAATTTATCTTTTTCAATCATGACATATTCATATAATTGTATCATTTCCGCTCATCATTAATTAAAATGTCTCAAAATATGTTTTTAATATAACCCGAATACAATTATCTATTCGATCATAAATCATGTTTCTTCCAAATACATGTTTTCAGAAAATGTTTTAAAAAAATTAAAACATTTTTCCATTTATTTATTAAATGAAATTTTTACCAATATTTGAATTTTTTAAAAAATAGTGAATAAATCAAGTCATTTTAACAACAATTATTTATCGGGTTTATAACAAACGTGAATGTTATCTTTGTTTTACCATGTATCAAATATACCGAATTTCACCCAATCATAACAACATAGTTTTTCAAGCATCCTTTATAAGTTTAAACATATATTTTCAAATGAACATATATTAAATATTTTATTTGAAAATTTATTTCTAAAAGTTAATTTTGAAATAAAACATATATTTTCCTCAAAAAAATCATAGGATATTGTTTTTGTTATTTCTATTCACCAATGAAAAAAACCTATTATATTTTAAGTAATCCACTGGGGATATGTTATATTGATAAAATTATTATCTTTTCTCTTGATAGAATATTATTATTTTGACCAAGTACATTATTAAAACTCATTTCACAAATTCATTCTTATGGTAATTAATTTTCCATTGAATTATTCACATTTTTTTCATTATACAAACTTCAACAAAATATCCACATTTTTTCCATTGGATTTGCTTTGTGAGTAAATTTTATCTCATTTCTACATAAGGTAGATTACATTTAATGATATTTGATTAATTATGGATATATTTAAAATCATTATTTTTTTTATTTCTCATATTTAATGGGAATGAATATTATTCTTGAATTAAATTGATTATTCAATATATGGGGAATGATTTTTACATGAAAATATGTGAGGGGAATGAATATTGATAACCCATTAATTAATTGGTAGTCTAATGATAAAAATCAAATTGATATACATAGTCAAATGTGTTTTGGTGTATATCTACCAGTTAGTTTTAAAATATCTTGAGAAATTTCTTAACTGTATTAATATCATGATTCCTAAGATCGTGACTATCAAAAATTAATCACATCATTCATTGATAATTTTTTGCTTACTATCCATTATATTTTCAAAATTATATTATCTCAAGATGCATTCAATAATAAATTTACTTCCTAAATGGAATGTGATTTCTATTATTTACCTTTACATATTGAATATTCTTTATTTAGATATGATAGACATGTTGTTGCTTAAATGTAATTTATTTTTAGTTATTTACATTTTCTAGATTTTTTTATTCTATTTAATTATTTAAAATGGAAGGGTGGTTCAATTATTTACCATTATATATTGATTATTATAAATTATTTTTGATACATTCCACTCTAATGAAACCTTAATGATATTTTGGTTTCATCTTAATTTTATTCTCTTTCATAATTATCCATTAAATATAATATGATTGATATAGAATTAATTTTGCGATGGAATAAAATTATTTTCATTAAATATATATTTTAATTTGTGTCCCCAAATGTAAAATTGGAATCATTTATGTATCTAGAATACTAAGACTACTAAAATATTTTTCCCAATGGGATGTGATTACATGTATCTAATGTAAATGTTATAATGCTAAATTTATATTGGAGTTTCTGGAGTTGGGGATATTGTAGTTCCCATCATATAATGTTTACTATAAACATTATCAACTATATTTTTGAAAACATATATTATAAAAATTATTCGAATGATAAACATTAAGGATAAGTATTTAAGAACATCCAAAAATCTTTTAAGGAATTTATTATTTATTCTCCTGTAAATACAACCATGTATTTATACTACAATTGGACATGGTTCTGGTATATTTATACCTTGGGGTTATTACTTCAATAAGGGTGCATTGGCCTTCACCCTATCATCATCAGGTGCATAAACATTTATTTATTAAACATCTGGTTTGGCACTGTTAGTAGATAATTATAGTGTAATTCACATTTTCTTTACTAACCATTACGAAGGATTTGAATAAATTATGAGAATGAATAACCTAGGTTTAACTTACAGTATCATATATTGAAAAAATGTATCATAATTTAGATTTCATATTAATGATTCTTCTTTATTATATGGTTTTTCGACTATAATTATCTTTTCTCAAACTATGATATTCCATTTTTTTCAATGGAATGAACATGAAGGAATCATGTTAGCATGAAATATGATGGATAATTTTGTTACTATGATATAAATGGGAATATTATAGGACTGAAATATTCCATGAATTCTCTTAATATGTTTTATTAAAATATGATTAACAATATATACATTATAAATCTATTGGACTCCCTATGCAGAGAAGGATAGAGTTCACTATGTTCTAATGTGGTGATGACAATGAAGGAAATAATGATTTATTTCCTTGATGTTATAAAAAATGAAAAAGGCTCCTTGGAATGTGTCTCAAATTAATATGAAAATTCTTTATAAGTGGAAAATAATGAAATAAAGTATTGAATTTATTGGAAAATGAGGCGTATATTAGAAAGAAATGTATTTTATCCAAAGGATATATGTATATTTCATAATCATAAATTTGGGGATCTTGGGAATTATTTGAGGAAATCCCCACTTTTATATATTATTTCAAATAACATGGACTGACCAGTGTTTAAATTTGATCGACAAAGTATTTAGGTATTGTGATTCATGAATTAAATTATTGGGGAATTTTTTGGTAATGGTATTTCAGTTATAAGAATTATGAATCATCAACGTATTTTATCTAATTTTAGATGCATATATGTTTTCATTATTTTAGGATTTATTGGTAGCATAATTAGTTTATGAGTAAAGAATGATAAATGTTTAATTTTATAAACATCAATATTGAAAATTTTTGTTGGGGGAATATTCCATGATTAAAAACCTTTTGGGAAAACAATTAATGGTATAAATCCCATTGGTTTAGTATACGAATGTGTTATTTGAGGAAACTTTCCTTTACATTTTTTCTAGACTAAATATTAGAGGTTTTGACAACCTTTATGTTTTAACTTAACATTTATTTACTAGAGTTTGAAGTTCATAAATTTTAGGAATTTTATGGAAATTATATAAATTTATTTTTATCAAAATAAAAAGAAGAATTTAGTGTGACAACTTTTCATACTTTGAAAATCCTTGGGGCTAGAACATACAACCAAAGAGTGAAAAGTGTTTTTTCCATATGGATATCCCAAGTGATGCAGTAGTTAACATGTACATGATTTTAGTTAAGTTGTTTTATGAGAAAATATTACATATTAACTAATGGTGTCAGTATTAAGGTTAGGAGATTAATGTATTATTTTGGAAAATATATTCTAACTGTATTGGTTTTAGAAAACAGTTGTGGATTAATTGAAAAAATTGAAACTCAATTATAGAATATATGATATGTTATAAGAAAATATTTTTGGTTCAAGTTGAAAAAGTCAAGTTTATATTCATTTAATGAAGTAAGCAATGAGTTATTATTTTTCAGAACACAAATAAATGGTGAAATTATTCTTGTGAAATAGAAACGTATCATGAAATGTATATCTATATATTCATAGATAGTAAAATATTACGAAACATTCAAAAATTTACATTGAAAGAAAATTTATCCAATTACCATAATATGAGATTATTTAAATAGTATTTTATATCATTACTACATTATGGGTTTGATTTTATTAATATATCATTGATCATTAACATTATTTTGATCATAGAGAGGATATTTTAATAACCCTTTTTAGGATGTGGGTTTTCAAAAAATTAATTTTAAAATATCGATCCCTGAATTTTTGATTGGAAGATAAAATTATGAGGAATAAATTTAAAAATAGTTGAGATAATGTATCACAGAAAATCTAAAAGAAAAACATTGTATTGGATATTGTACAAAACATGAAACACATAACTTTAAAACCCTCTATATATATTTTATTATATTTAATCTCATTGATAACTTATAGAATAAGAATCCTTGAGTATAAGGAAATAGTAATATGTCATTCCATAGGAATATAAATACCAAATAGGCATGTATGAATAACACTATGTCATAAAATTTATGGTAATATATAGATTATAAATAAAATAATAATAATTTAATATAAAATTAATAATTTATTGAAAAAACTATATTTTTTCTAACAGAATGTTTAGTCATGAATTTCACACATAAATAAAAATTAATTCCTATTAATTTTAGTAAATTTATATGAAAAAAATAAAATTAAATTTGAAATAAAAATAGAAAATTTATTTTATATTGTGTTTTTTTCATTTTCTAAAAATAATTAATTTTTTGACGAATAGTGAAAAATAATGATTTTTATTGAAATCAGTCATTTCATATTCAAAATAAGTAATAATAACATACAATTTAAATTGGTTTTAAAGTAAATTTAGTGCAATTATGTAAAAATTTACCTATTTTGTTTTTAATTTAATCCCTTTCTAAATTAATATTTAGATTAAAATTTATATAATTAAGAGAATTTTTTTATAAAAACATGGTTTTCATGGGGTCCATGGGTATATTATTAAATTGGATTCCTCCACATTTGTGAATTCCTTCTGAAAAAATTTAGAAAATATTTTTAATTTTCTAAATTTATATTATAAAATATGTTTTACTTCATTTCTCACAATTATGAATAGTTAAAATAGGGACAATTACTTTTAGGAGGTAAAGTAAATAAATATTTACGATTTGATTAATAAAAAAATATAATTGTAAAAACAAACCTTATAACGTTCCAAAAACCCATTTTCAGGACATACTAAAACCTTATAACCTATATGGATCAATAAAGATGCATTTATAGACTTTTTTAATGATTAAAACACGGTTATAATTGAATCTTTTTCAACATTTCATCTATAAACTCTCAACCAGCTATAAAAGGAAACCCACCTCTCAAACCCTATTTATGATTCCAAATTCATTTAGATAATCCATGACTACCCAAATAACTATCATTCTCACTCTCAAAATCCTTGAGAAATTATTTTTTTCATAAATATATTATATATATCTTTTTGGTGGAAAACTCTAGGTGTTATTCGAATAAGAGTTGATGTTTTAAACAAGCCGTTTTTTTCTTAAAACATATCCATGAAAACATTTTAAATAAATATTATATAATAACCTCAAAAATTTATAATATATAGATTTAATTATTTCATGAGAATGTCCATTATCCATATTCTCTTTCATCAAATGGGAGACAAAACTATAAATCTCATGGATAAATGACTACCACCTCACGAAAAATGCAATTAATCATTCATCACCATGTTTCACGGCTGAATAAATACATATTTAATAAATTGATATTATATTAATGATATTATTATAATTAAATAAATTTAATATCCCATTTTCCTTATTACATTCAATTCTGTTAATATTTTGATAATGTCGCTCATGTGTATGGCAGACTACCACCACACGAATTAATGTAATTCATTTTTTTCAAACACATTACAAAGAATTTTATAATGATATATTTTCTAATATATGCTATATCTATGACATGTTATTTACTTTATTAATATTAATATAGAACTAAATTCATTATTCATTCACATGTTAATGAAATGAGAGTGTTTCTCATGTGTATGTATTGTCTACCATCTACCTGGACGATGTAATGTATTCTAAATGTTTAATTGAAATAATGATTATAATGATATATCTGATAAGAAAATTATATTCATGAAATTAATATCATTATGTATATTTTGGATCAACATCCTATATCTGAGAAGAAAAACATCCATCACAAAATATGAATGAGAAAAATAAGGTAATTAACAGTGGAAATAATAGAAATAATGAAATATTATTGACAATAAGCTGAGAAAATGTAAAAATAGAATCATATATGATATATTAAATATTATTATGGTTATGGTATACATTACTGACAATATTATAACCATTATTTATGTGTTTAAATATGTAAAACCAAAATTTAAGTGTACGGTAATTGAATTTGTCACAATTGTCATTTATTGATGCTTATTGTAATTTTATGCCCCTAATTTATTTAATATAATGTATATAGTACCCCCTTAACATGTAATATTTTTAAACCATATAAATTAATGTTATGTTCATTCCAATTTTAATTATTCCATCAATGTATATTTTATAACAAAATTAACAAATGGGAAGGAATTCAATCACAAAACTTCTTTTTAATGGGTCATATTAATTATACATTATATTTTATATTATAATATTATATGTGAAATTAATTCAGATAACATTATTGTTAATTTTCACTTCATTTTTTGATTTCACTTTTTTCCCGTAATCGATTTATTTTTTATTTCTCACATAAACATTACGTTTTATGAGAGGGTTGAATTCAGAGCCTCATTTTAATCAAGATTATTTATGCATCAATTTACATTCTAAAAAATTATTTAATCATTTTATAATAAAACCATTTAATATTTTTATAATTTGTTTATTCATTAGGTTGTAATGAAATATTATCTTTTTTATAATCTTTGGCACTAAAAATGATAAAGGATTTTTTTTATAAAATCAGATATCATTTTTCTTTTGGGATGGAAACACATTTTCATCCAAACCCATTTCATAAAAAAATAAAAAATATTCTATCATTATTAAAATTATTTTTAAATTAATTTCAACACATTTTTGATGTTATGCAAAACAAAATTGATTGAAATCTTCATGTAATTTTCCAAACAAGGCCTATTTGGATTTTAACGAAATTTAAAAAAAAATATTACCTTAATTCCTATGACATGTAAGGAATTTCCTACCATTATAACCCGTAAATGTTTTAAATACTCCATTATAAAGTTTATAGGTTATTTGAATTTATAATTATCTTATAGTTTATTTTTTAAATTTCATTTAAATAGTTACTTAGAAAAAATTAATGAATATTTTTTAAAATAATATTTTTGAAGATATATTTATGGTATTTTCGTTCATCAATAATAAATAATTATTTAATATACATATACTATACTGGGGATATGTTTTATTTATTTCATAATTAGTATTCATCTAATTTTTTTATGATTAGTCTAAATAATGATAGTATTGACATTCAATTCCATGAATCATTTTTCATTTTTTAACATTTTACTAAATATTTTATTTACCTTTTATAATTTTACATTATATTTCCCCTAAAAATCCATATAATTTATCATCTATATTCATATTTATTAATACATTTCTCATATATTCATATTGTTCTATAATTTTAATTTTATTTGATTAACTGAGGAAATATTGATAGCCTGTATTTTTTATTCAACGTAGATATTTAATGGCTAGGAAATTTTTTCCAAAATTAATTAAATTAATCGATATAGTATGAACAATTTAGTCATAATTATATTTTAGGGGTCGGGTTTTATATCTCCCCTCGATGCATTAGTAGTCTCATGAGACGAATCAACTTTTTATCAATAGATATATGGGTTTCTTCTTTGTACTTTCTCGTAATTTTTAAACTTTCTTTAGATGGATATAAATAGTTTAGGTTTCATGATGTTTTATATAATGAAATAAAAAAATCAATCACTTCATTCATTAATAATTTATTTTTTATTATAAACTAGATTTTTGAATGATATTATCTTTATAAGCATTTGTTTTACATTTTAATTATTAAATGGGATGTTTTTTTGTTATATACCTTTTCATATTGACTATTACATATCAAATTATGATAGTCAAGTAATTTGTTATTTGTATTTTCTTAGTTAGATACCTTTCCATATTGATTATGGTAGTAAATTTAGTTAAATTACATGTGTGCCCATTTATTTACCTATCTTTGTTCATTATAATTATTGATTCCTGATATCTTCCACCATACATAATACTTAATATATTTGAGGTCAATCGTATTTTTTATTTCCTAGGAATAAATTTGGATTGATATGATTTATATTCAATTATATTGCTGATAGAATAATGTTATTCTAAAAAAATATATATTAAATCTTGGTTTTAAAATGAAATTTGGTAATCATGTACAAATCATATTTACAATGAATACTAAATTATGCAGTCATTTTTGATGTGATTAAATTTGTAATATTAAAGGATGATAATGGTTTAATAAACTATATATTATGGGATTCTGTGTTAATATGGTTTTAATGGGGAACTATTCCTCAAATATATGGATATTGGATTATTTAATGAATCTTAAATACATTATAAAAACACATGTCTGAGGAAAATAATATTTCAATGCCTTTGGGAATATGGGAACCAAATATTCTAACATGATTAATGATCCTCAATGTTTTCCCCAAATATCAACTCATTTAGGACCTTCCATAAACATGCCCAACGCAAATCATTATTCATAACCTAGAGAAATGAAACATAAAAAATCATGACCACAGATTCATAGATGTGTTAAATATTGATGATATGTAATCATAAAATGAACCTAAGTGTCCGAGAATATGAACAAAATATTTGAAAAAATAGTCTCTATTAATATGAGATCATAATCATGAGTCATAGACATATAACTAGTAGTTTATAAGACATGAATCATAAGTAAATCAAGAATATAATCAATGCGGACATAAAATATAAATATGAAATGAAATTTTGGAAGACAGATAAGTATATAAAATAATTATCTAGTTGTTGAGAATTATTTATAAAACATATAAGATAAATTATGTGGGGATACACCTACATGGTGGGATGCACCACCATCTCTAGTGGTATTCCATTCTTTAATGTAGAGGAGGTTCACTCACCAAAATGTTATAATGGACAAATTCTTTTACCACAAAATGATTACCCTTCCTTCAACCCATATATTGATGTTATTTTTTAACTCCTCATTCCATCCATTCCTATATCATTAGATATTTAAATCTATACACAATGAATTGTAGGGAGATATAGGCCTCATCGATCACATCAAGAATTCATAAATATGTGTTCCACAAAATCATAAACATTCATCATTTATAATCTTTAAAATTTAATGGGTATTATAAAAAATTAATTATATTATATCATATATGAAATAAATGTGTTTTATTATATTTTTATCACTGTATAACCCATGTAAGATAAATGAGTTTTATAAGCATCATGTTATCATAAACAAAAACCATTCAAACAAATAATAAGAGTGGTGTACTTTGATTCTATAACTAGTAAATAATAAACTATATCGAAGGATATCATCTTACACATAAAAGTATTTTGATATATCAGTTGGAAAATTTCTTATGAATAATAAAAATTCAATGAAGATAACATTCCTAAAATATTTTCAAAATCATTTTTATTGAAAATCCCATTGCAAACATATAAATAATTCATTGAAATTTCATTAAAATCATTTGATGATGAAAATATATATTCCAAACTGTAAAAAATATTTAAAATGTAAAATATTTTGAAAAAAATTAATATGGATATATACTTGAAAAATTATAATGTAATCTTTTAAAATCATTTAAAATGATATTTAAAAATAAAACATAGACAATGAAAATTTCATTGAAGATAACCAGTGAACAAATACAAATGTAGATTTCAAAATATTTTAAAAACATAAAAAAACACAAAAAATTTCATATTCCATTTCCATAAAAACGATATTAACAGATATTTTTAAAAAATAATAATTTATTTTCAGAAAAAATTATTTTCGAAGAAAATAAATATCCCACAAAAGGTAGAAATAAAGTTAGAAATTTTAAAAAAAAATTCTTAATTATATTAACTACCAAGAACTGTAAAAATAATACAATAAAATTAATATATAATGAATAAAGTAATGAAATTAAATTAAATAATACTTATTGGGAGATGCATCATAATATTTTATCAATGGAAGAATAATTAGAAAAAATCCCGATAAATGATGATATTGTATAAATAAATAATTAAAACTTTAGTAACATTGAATCATAATCCCATGAAAGAATAAAACAACATTAAGCTTAAAATGTCATTAAATTAATTATATTAATGATATAACATTTTAATATGGATGTATATACACCTTGTAAATTATTATTGGTGGATATCAAACAAAGTGTTTTAAAGATGGAAAATTGAGAAAACAATTCCCTTAATGCTATAATAGCATTGAAACTAAAATCCAATGAAATAGAGATACTATATTATATAATTAAAAGAAAAAAATTGAAGTTAATAATCATAATTTACATTCATGGTTATTATATACTCCACCTAAAATAAATATGAGTTAAATATAGCATGCATCTCACAAAAGTTAAAAGGTAGATGTTAATCCCTTACATTCAGACTTCACTTCCATCATACATGTTAAAACCTCTTATATATTTAATATAGTTTTATTATTAATAAATAATAAATAATATTATATATGTACTACCATATATGATTATCTTATGAATTTATATTAACTATTTAATAACAATTCGATTTTAATTTTATCTGTTAGGTAATAACCTATTTGTATTTCATATATGTTTTGACATGTTTTACATGAAGTTAGATTACATAGATCATTCTTTAATAATTTATAAATTATAAACCTATATTTATAAATCATATATATGAATTATATATTTATTTATAGTGATACATAAAATTTAGTGATAAAAAACAAAAGAAATAGTTCATTAAGACAAAATGCCCTACCTTTTTTTGAATGATGTTTTTGTTTTCTTATCATATTTAATGAAAGTAGGAATATGTTTTATATATCATTACATTATCACAATAATATAATATATGAATATATAACATATTTTTATTAAAACCATCCTTAATTCGTTAAATTTTAAGCGCAAATGAATTATATCATTTAGTGAGGAGGTGGATCACCAAACACATCAATGGCATTTTCATATCACCACAAAATTGAAAGCCTAAAGGTGTGTGCCAGATAATAATTCCAGAATAATTTCAATATAATTATTGTATATTATATTTTATATAAATATTATTTATATTATTATACCTAATCTTCATAAGGTGGTATTGGAAAAACGAACAACCTTTGTTCTGAAGGTGGTAGCCAACTATGCACATGAATGATGATTTTGTAACACATTTGATGGATGTGTGTGTTGTTTTAAATCATAATAATGGACTAAAAACATATATATATATATATATATATATATAATTATTATTTTTTCGTTATAATATAATCATGACATATTATAAATTTTAGGAGGTGGAGGTGGAAATAAAACAGAGACTCTCCTGGATGAACATTAACTCTTCTTCAGGTATTCTCCATTGGTTTACACTAAGTCCATTAGAGGATGGATTGATTTCCACAATAAGGATTATAGTATAATGAGAGATATTTTTTTAATTTATTAATGTACATCATGATTGATAAAAATTTCTTGAGATTCGTGAGGTTGTGGGGAGATTGTGTTCCCTTTTAAAATTGGGGAGTAGTGGCATTCATGTAAATACACCAAACTATTCATTATTAGAAGATCAAGAATACCTAAAATTACTCCAAAACATATAATTTCATTTTTTTAGGGATTATATTTTATATCCAAACTCCTAGAACACATGTATACACATGTTTTATCTAACAACCATTCTTTTATTACAAACTAAAAGATGATTTATTACATAAACGCTTCACTTGATACAACATGGATGATAGATAGGTCTAGTGTCTTTGGGGCTTAGTAAAAATACATAAAAACATAAAACATGAAACACAACATATTTATAGAAAATTTACTTTTCATGACCACTACATTCTGTCATACATAGCATTGCATGGGATAACCTGAGCACATGCATAAGAAAAGGGTTAGCTATAAAGCCCAGTAATAGAATAAACTTGGAATATAATGAAAAATAAAATAAATTTCAGAAAATATGCATATCAATGGATAACAAGAGAAACATTAACATAAAATAATGATAAATCATGAAAATCATAACATGGAGATGTGGCAACAACACATAAAATGGAATTAGCATGAGCCAAGGCTCATTGCACATGGAGCATGAGTAAACCCTCATTGAATATGAAGCACGAGTAAAACCTCATTGAAAAGAAATTTTAATGATTCAAATCTCATTGCACATGATGTATCAAGATATTATAAAATACCCAATGCATTGGAGCGCTATCAGGGCACACCCATATTACACATATGATTTCATACATAAGGGTGCCACATGGATCATACAACATGGAATCATTCAACTTCATAATTTCCTCCACAATAATGGAATTTGGAATAAATATATCAAAATCTATAATCAATAATTATATGTGTGCAAAGTTGAATAACATTTATAGAGATGTGGTCATGGTATTCACTACACATCAACTTCAGCTTGGAAAATCAAGGTGTAATTTCGTGAGCATAATGGGACGACATAGGAATTCATAAAAAATATTGTTGATGGAAATGGTTGTCTCAAATTATGTACATGAAATGGACAGTAATTGGTTCATATAGATAAATTTCCCAATAAATGTAATGAAATTTAGATTCATAATACAAAAAAAATTCTAGAATGTAAATGAGGAGAGATAAATTTCTTACATAATTTCAGCTTGGTAACAGGTGTACCTAGGAGGAAATAATTGAGAGATAAAGCAGTCTATCATAATTAAAACATAAAGAGGGAAGTATGGATGAGGTGAGAAATCATACCCCAACATTTATAATTGATACTAAAAGCATATAACTATTTTAAGAAACATGGATAAAAATAGAATGGTAGAATCCCTTACTTGGAAGTGTGATCCCAAAGGCATGGGAGATGCTTGAGAGATGCGACTTGGGAGATTGGTGTCACATGAGAGGATTATATAGAGTATAGGGTAGGGGATGGATGAACTCCAAATTCTTTGAGTGAAGTGGATGTGGGATCTTGGGTGGTTTTATATAGGAATGGAGATTGAATTCTTTATTATTTAGATTTGGGACAACACAGATTAATCTACTCAAAACCACAATCCAGCCTATGGTTTTTGCCCTTGGTTTTATCCAAAGTTGAGTGGAAAACAATTTCTAATAAGTCCAATAGCCTAAAATCTTAAAATAATATGGTTTCTTATGTGGAGGTGATCCACACTTTCAAAGAAAACAATTTAAAAATTTTAAATGTTTTATAAGTCTTGGAGGATCCACTAATTCTTTTTAAAATAAATCAAACAAATCTAAAATCACATTATTTTAATGTTAAAACATATATTAGCCTATCATTATGTTTATAATATTTTATAACATCACTATTTTTCATTATGATTTCATAAAACATATCATATATTTAAACGATATTAAATTTTTACCCAAAAATTCGACTGTCTCGGAAAATTATGAAATATGTACCATGGGATAATTTCGAAATCCAGGTTCCAAAAATAATATTCCTTATATCTAGATAATTATCTATATTTTTGAATTTTATTTGTTTTAAAATAATAACATACATTTATCAAAAATTCATTAGTATTGACAATCATAGCATTCAAGCCTTAATAAAAATAACAATTTTATTTATAAATATTTTACGATCATTTATAATTAATTAAAGGTAATTTAATAATAATAATATTTTATTGAACTATTATTTAAATAAAAATACATTAATTTATAAAAATAGAATCTTTAGTTGAACAATAAATAAAAGAATATTATTTCTACTTTAATAACTATTTACAAGGTAACAATAATAAAATAAAAATATATTCATTATTATATAAAAAATAATGTTAATAATCATAATGCTAGGGTTTTCTAACATAACCCCTTAAAACAGCCACATAAGGCCTTAGGGTAAGATGTGTGATGATGACCGACTATTTGGGGGGCTTGGGTAACATTTCTTGAGAGTTAATCTCTATCAACTTTCACTTGTTTCATAGATGGTTCCCCTCAAACATAACATATTCAAGATTAGCTTGGGATTGGTCAAGATCGAAGCCTAATGATTCATCCTCCATTTCATGCTCTGAAAAATGGTCTTTGCACAAGGCATGTCTAATAGATGTGGTCATCTCTTCCTTTGTCAAAGTAAATTGGATTTGTTAAACCCCTATATTTATATTAATCATGTTATCACTGTACAATGCCAATATTATCAATGGTCACAATTCCTAATGGTATTTTAAAATACAAAACATAAAAATAAATAATTTCATACGTTTCACATAGCTATAAGAAGACAATTAAATATGCTAAGAGAAATTTTCATTAATGAATTTTTCAGTCATTTCAATATTTACACCTTAAGAAATTTCACCTTTGAAATTTCCATTTCCCGCACTGAAATATATTTGGGTAGCTATTCTTCATCACTTGTTAAGATTCCAACATTGCTTCATCAAACATGTGATTTTTCTACAACACCTAGATGAGTGGCATTGTCTTATTTCGTAGAAATTTATCTCTACGATGGAATGTATTCAATGTTTTCTCCTCGTAAGAAAGATCGTCCTCTAGATATTCTACCTCAAAAGATAGTACATGTGAAGGGTATGGTATGTACTTTCATTACAGGGATATATGAAATACATCATTTACTTTGGCCACGGTAGGAGGAATTTCTAGTCGATAGGACACACCCCCGACATGATCATGACTCTCGAAGGGGATGATGTACCTTTGAAATAACATCCATTTCTTTCAATTAATCATGAAATTATTCCTTGGAGATATCCAAAGAAATACCATGTATCCAACTTTAAACTCAAGGTATCATCGATGGTTATCTACATAACTATTTTGTCAACTCTGGGATACCTTGATATGTTGTTAAATGGTTTTCACCTTCTTCACCATTTCTTCAACCATTTCTGGTCCTACCAGCTTACTCTCACCGACTTCATCCTATAATGTCGGTGTTCTACACCTCTTCTCATATAGGGATTCATAAGGTTACATTAAGATGCTCGAGTGGATGCCGTTATTATAAGAAAAATCACCTAGGGGAAGATATTGATTCCATCCTCATTTTAGTCCATTGAGCATACGGTCATCATGTCCCCACATATATGGATAGTCTACTCAGATTGGACATCTGTTTGAGGATGACATGTTGTAGTGAAGTTCATCTCAGTATCCATTTCATGTTGAGGACTCTTAAAAATCATAGAGGTGAATCTTGGATTTCGATCAGATACAATCAATAGAGGTACCCCATGAAGCCTTACCGCATCTCTGATGTATATCCATGCCGGTTGATACAATGAGAAATCGTCCCGAATTGCAATGAAGAATGTAGACATCATACGATGATCCACTACAACCCAAATTGCATTGTTTCCTTTGGATTTATTCAGAAGTCTATTGAAAAATTCCATGGTTCATTTCTCCCATTTTCATGATGGTATGGGTAATGGTTTCATCATACCCTTAGACTTCTGCCTCCCTACCTTCACTTTCTGACATACCAGGCACTTTGATTTATATTCCATAATCTCCCATTTCATATTCACCAACAAATTTTTTTCTCAAATACCTTTTTACATCGTTGTTCTCCCAGGGTGAATAGAGAATATTGAGTTATGTGCGTCATTCAGAAGGTCCTTCTTTATCTCTATAATAGATAATACACATAATCATGACCCAAATCTCAAAATTCTAGCCTTTTCAACAATGAACTCTAAGGATTCCCATTTTTGATAGCTTCAAAACTTTTCATAATTTCTACCACCATTATTTGAGAATCCTTTATTTACTCTAAGAGGGATGGTTAAGGAATCATGTGATAATGGATTAATGTTCCTCCCTAAATGATTCTTATGTCCACCATCTAAAAATCTACGAATATTGGATCCATATCTATTCTCACTAATCATAGAATCACTGGGTCCATTCTATTAAGAGAATCATCCACCCTGTTCACTTTCCCAGTGTGTTAATGTATTGAGCAGTCATAGTCTTTGATCTGCTCTAACTATCTTCGGTGAATCATGTTCAACACATTCTGTGGGAATATATACATGTGGATATTATGGTCCATATATATTTTACACATCTTCCCTATGAGATAATGCTTCCATATTTTTAAATATAAGATCATTATAGCCATCTCCAGATAATGTGATTGATAGTTTTTCTCATGAATATTATATTTCCTCGAAGAATATGCAAACACTTGGTCATTTTTCATCATCATATATCACATGTCCTTCATCAAAGCATCACTGAATACCACAAAAATTTCTACACTTGTGGGTAATGAGAGATCGAGCGCAGTGATAAGCCTCCTTTTCAAATCCTTTAAGCTCTCGTCAAATTCATCACACCAAGAAAACATGACTCCCTTCATAGTTATCTTGGTAAGAGGGTTTTATAATCGGGAAACCTTTCTCACAAATTGGTGATACTGTCTAGCTAACCCCTAGAAGCTATGGAAATCTGTTATAGATGTTCGCCTCGGCCATACCTCTATTGCATCTATCTTGGAGGGATCCATAGATATCACATTTATTGTGATGATATGTCCCAAGAATGAGACCTCCTTAAACCATAACTAACACTTTTTGAACATTGCATAGATCTTCTCCTTTTGAAAAGGATCTAGTACAGTGCTTAAATGCTCCTCATGCTCCTCCTTGGATTTGGAGTTTATTAGAATATCGTCTATAAAGAGTACCACAAATTTTTCAAGGTAATCTTTAATGTACATATTCCTAAAGTCCATGAATATCTTTTGAGAATTAGTGAGTCCGAAAGGCATTACTATGAATTCCTAGAGCCTGTACAATGTAACAAAAATTTTCTGGGGATATCTTCCTTCTTCACCCATAACTGACAATATCGTGACCGTAAATCCTCCAAATAGAAGTATTTTTCTCCATATAGTTGATCGAACAATTCATCAATTCTTGGGAGAGGATACATGTTTTTATAGTGATTTTTTTATTCTCACGATAATTGATGAAAAGGCGCCTTCACCCATCCTTCATCATGACGAAGAGGACTATGCACCCCATGGTGAAGCACTTGGGTGAATAAATACTTTATCCAAATTATCCTGTAGTTGTTTCTTCAGCTCCTCATTCTCCACAAAAACTATTCTATATGGAGTCTTGAATATTTTCAATTCCCAAGGTATAAGATAAATTTATAATTCAGCATATCTTCTAGGATGATGTCCATGTAATTCCAAGGGAAACACATTATAGGATTCCCTCACAATAGGCATGTCTTCGAGGATTGTTGCTTACATGGAATCAATCATTTGAGCCTGATATGAATGCTCACAGGGAATTAATATCCATGCATGAGATTATGAACTAAATAATATTCATTCTCCTCGATGCACTTGTACAGAATCGGGGGTTGATTCTCTACATTGAGAGTGATTTTCCACTCAGGGAAATTAGTGTTGGCTCTATATAAGGAAATCCAATCCATGCATCTAATTGCCTCTAATTCCACCATAGGAAGTTTGATGTGGTTCTTCGGGATGTTTAATCCACAAATTATTATAGTGGAGGAGTTATATTCATGGGATGCAATGATTTCCCCATTTTACAGACTCACAGACATCTTTACATCCATGATTTGTGGTGGTGTTGGGATTGTTCTACTAAACATTCATGATATAAATGAATGTGTAGAAATAGAATAAAAAATTATGTTTGATGTTCATGAATGAATAACTAGCATACAAGTCACCACATAGTTTTCAGGGTTCACTTCAATGGTAGTGATTGAAAAATCTAGCCCTTGCTGCCTTGGAGGTTGTTGGTTGCCTCAAAAAACCCTTGTCTTAGGGAACTGATTTTCATGATACCCTGGTTCATTGTAGTTGATGCAATGAACAATGCATTGAGGTTCGAATAGATCATTCCTCTCCTATGTTGCAGTTGTGGGTTTTTCTTGGCGGTAGTTAACACCTTGATGTCATTCTCTTCCAAACCTAATGCATGTCCTCATATCCTTCAGACAATTTTTGGGGGGGTTTATTTTTGAACCACTAGTATTTGGGGTGACGTATTTTCATAGAACCATTGGATTTATCCATCGGACTGCGTGAACATAAGTCCACCTTACACTTCTTATCCCCATGATACCCAAATATTTTTCGATCTTCATTTCGACCTTGAGGGTACATCGGGAAATTTCCTCATTACTGTCGAAGTCACGGATCGCCAGGGCTATCCGAAGGCTAGGTTTCGGCACACCAAATATGCGTTCATCCTTGCATTCAGGGGTAACAACAAAGACATAGGAATATCATGCAATTCTGGGGATGTTTTCCTCATACATTCCTAAGATTCATCGTCTTTTTTACATGAGGGTAGGGATGTTCCTGTCCATCTTTTTTTAGAGGGTGTGTGGAATATAATTATCAAGTAACATCTTCTGAAAATCCTTCCATTATAACGCCTCTATCTCCTCCTCAGGCTTCGTATATTTTATCAATTACCGTCATTGATCGAGTTCAACCTCCATGTGATAAGCCGCCAGAAGAACCTTCTCTTGTTCGGAACATTGAAGGATTGAGATGATCTGATTAATAGTGTTGATCCATTGTTTGGAAATTGAGTGATCATATTATCCATTATAAGTAAGAGGTCATTGTCTGATGAAGCTCTCGATAGAGACTTGTACTTTCATAGGGGGTTTAACTTTCACCTTGACCCCTGTTTCAATTCAAATCTTGAGTTAAATGGGAATGTATCATGACATAGTTCGTGATTCCCAATCCCATCGGATTGGGGACCTCACTAGAATAGTCACCGCATTGATATTCATATTTTTTGTTATCCATGTCCTCAAATTACTGGCCATTGGCTGGAATAAAATTAATTTTAGGGGTAACACATATAGGGTAATCCAAAGACAAAAATGGATGACATAAAAATTACTTTTATTTCCTTAACTTATTATTTTATAGGCTTCAATCTATGTTATCAATGATCTAGTATATAACATATATTATTAAGTTATTTTCCATTAATAATGGTTCATACCAAGATTGTGAATTTACCAATGAATTTCCCTCGGTAGTGTCATATAAAATTGTACAACAAGGCCCGTTGTCGTGTACCAGGATACCTAGGGTCATGCCCGAAACTCCTTAATGGAGTTTTGACTATTATGTACATATGTACTAGAGTTGCCTCTACCTGCTCATATCTGTACAGGGATGTATTTTTTTAATAAACCACTTATTCAACGCAAAAAAAATGATGCAAATTTTTTACTATACTTTTTCTTTTCTTGATGGTTTTAATAGGGTTTTTCTAGTCATAATAAAAAAATAACTAAACTTCCCTCTGATACCAACTATAACAACCCTCATTTTATTACACACTTAAACATAATTTATTACATAAACTCTTCACTTGATAAAACATATAATAATGATAGGGATAGTGTCTTTGGGGATTAGAAATATTACACGACAAATTAAATCCTAAAACACAAAATCTTTATTATAAACCTCTTTTACATGACCTCCGAATTCCCTCGTACTTAGAATTGCATGTGATAACCTGAGAACATGCATAAGAAAAGGGTGAGGTATAAATCCTAATATGGGTATAAATATAGAATAAATGAGAAATAAAATAAATTTTAGACAATAGGAATATCAATGGAGAACAAGAGAAACATGAACATAAAGTCATGATAAAGCATAAATATCATATCATATAGATGCGACAATAATACTTAACATGGAATTATCATGATTGAAGACTCATTGCACATGGATCAAGAGTAAACCCTCATTTCACTTGAAGCACAAGTAAACCCTAATTTAATATAAATTATCATGAGTCAAAACTCATAGCTCGTGATGTATCATGACACTATACTTTACCTAATGCGTTGTAGCGCTATTAGGGAACACCCTTCTTAAACATTTCATTTCATGCATAAGTGTGCCACATGGATCCTAAAACATGGAATTATTCAATATTATAATTTATTTCGTGATAAAGGAATGTGGAATACATAAATGAAACTCTATAATCAACTAGTAGATGTTTTTAAAGGTGAGTACCCTTGATATATTAGTGGGCATGGTATTCACTACACAATAACATTATCTTGGAAAATTGTGGTGCAATTTAGTCAGCATAACGGTGTGACATAGAAATTCATAAAAAAAATTCATGAGAGAAAAATGGGGGTCTCATCATATGTAGATGAAATGGACAGTGAGGGGTTCATATGGATACTTTTCCAAACAAATGTAATGGAATTTAGATTCATAATACAATAGAATTTTTGGAATGTAAATGAGAAGAGTGAAATTCCATATGGAATTTCTGCATGGTAAAAGGTGTACATGGGAGACATTTAATGAGATAGAAATGGGTATATCATCATTAAAACACAAATAAGGAAGTTTGGGGTAGGTGAGAAATCATACCCCAATATTTATAATTGAAAATAAATGGTAATAAAAATATTAAGAAACATGGATAAAAAGAGAAAGGTAGGAATACCTTACTTTGATGTGTGATCCCAATTGCGGGGGAGAGGTTTAAGAGAGGCTTAATGGGAGTTTGGGGCCCCTTGGTAGGATTTTAGAGAGAGTAGGGCAGGGTTGGACGAACTCTAGAGGATTTTATTGAAGAGGAAGTGGGAGCTTTGGTGAGTTTATATAGGAAAGGAGAGTGAATTCTTTATTATTTAGGTTTGGGACACTACACATTAACCTAATCCAAACCACAAACCATCCCATGGTTTTTTCCAATGGGTTTTTACAAATGGAAGTGGAAAAAATATTTTATAAGTCCAATGTCTCAACTTCTAAAAATAATAGGGTTGCTTAAGTTGAGGTGAGACACACCCTCATGGAATACATTTGAAAAAGAAAAAAATGTTTTATAAGTCTTGGAGGGTCCACTAATGCCTTTTAAACTAAATTAAACAAATATAAAAACACATTATTTTAATGGTAAAACATATATTGTCCGAACATAATGTTTATAATATTTTATTACATAACTTCTGCCTCATTATGATGTCATAAAACACATTATATATTTAAACGATATTAAATTTATACCCAAAAATTCAATTGGCTCAGAAAATTATGAAAAATTAACCACTAGATAATTACAAAAACTTGAATCCAAACATAATATTCATTTTATATAAATAATTTTCCAATTATGTGAATTGTATACTTAAAAAAACTACATTTATTGAAAATTCATGGGTTTTGAAAAAATGGCTTTTAAACAATAATAAAAACTACAATTGTATTCATAAAAATTTTACGATCATATATAAATAATAAAATGTATTTTACTAATAATAATATTTTATTAAAATATTATTTAATTCAAAAATCCATTAATTTATCAAAATAGTTTCTTTAGTTGAACATTAATAAAAAAAATACTATTTGTGCTTTAAAAATATTTACAAGGTAACAATAATAAACTGAAAATATTTTCATTATTATAAAAAATAATAATGTACATAATCATAATGCAACGGCCTTATGACATAACCTCTTAAAAGACCTGCATAAGTCCATAGGGTAAGGTGCATGATGGTGAAAGACTCTTTGGGTCGCTCGGATAACATTACTCGAGTGGTAATCTCTATCAACTTCCACTTCTCCCATAGGTAGTTCCGCTCAAACATAACGTATTCAAACTCGGCATGGGCTTGGTCAAGAGTGAAGCACAATGTCGCCAGCTTCATTCCATGATCTGAAAAATGGGCGGTGTACGGGGTAAGTCTACTTGATGAGGCAATCACTTCTTTTTTGTGTAAATTGGATTAGTTAAAGCCCTATATTTATACTAATCATGTGATCAATGTTCAATGGATATATTAGTTATGATCACAATTCTTAACAGTACTTTAATATCCAAAAAATAAAACCTAATAAGTTTATACGTTTTACATAACCAAAATAATAAATTTAAATAAACCAAGATGAATTCTTATTAATTATTATTTCGGTCATTATATTTTAAATATTTTGATACTTAACTATTATGTTTCATTATTTTAGTATTTTTTTCATTATGTTAAATAGTTATCGAACCTGAGTAATTTCAACATTATTACTAAGTCATAGTGATATTTATTATATAATTTATGATCACTGATTATAAAAGTTATATATAGTTCTTAAATTATAAATCTAATGTGTTATCGAAATTACTATTAACATATGTGCATGTAATGCAAAAAAATACCGCTTTAACTACAATTTCACTAACTGGGTTTTTTCTATTTAACATTCAATATATTCTTTATAATTATAATAATATTTCATTAATGGACTATATATTATATTAACTATGATTTTGAAAATCCCAATACTAAATTTTGGTATTTTAAAAATTGTAATTCAATTAATAAAATTGTTTCTATTATGATATAACATTAATTTCAAAATTTCAATTATTTATGTAAATTATCTTTTAAAAAATCAACACAATAATTGAAATAAAATCAATTATTTTTATACATTTTTTGAAATATATATTAATTTAAAAATATATATAATAAAAAAAATAATTAAATCTAATTCAATTTTAATGTCTCACTCCCATTTGATTAATCTAATTTTTAATTATGTAATTCATGTGTTTAAATTTTTGAAAAATTTAATGTAATAAAATTTTCTCAAAAAATTAAAATAAATATTTCAGATAATAAAAACAAATTTTTAATCAAAAGTAATTTTTATAAAATAAAATATATATTTTCTTCTCTATTTTATATCGTTATATTAGTTGAATGGAAAGGTAAATTTTACATCTTTTTCATTACAAAACATATTATATGGGTTATATTCATGGAAATGTGTCACAAAAAACTCACAATGTTTTGTAATAATGTAATAAGAGTATAAATAATTCCACATAACTGGTTTTTTACATGTTATCAGTCATTCGTACACCTTATTTTCTTTTTTTGACCACTAAGTAAACATGTTTACCTTAATTTCTTTAATTAATTTTAACTATTTTCAATCAAAACATTTGTCAAATACTAATTCTGTATTATTAGAAATTATAAATTAATCAAATTCAAAATATGTAATTTATTTTTCCATAGTATATTCAAATAATTATTGGAATTTAATTTAAATTTAATTGTACACACGTGATGAAAAAATGGTGGTTTATAGTGAAAATTTACAAAGGCGTTGAATGTGTTAATATCCAATTTATACAATAAATTTATTAAGATGACATAATTTGGGTTAATATATGTATTATTCATCTATTTATACATAAATACTAATTCGAAAGAAATTTTATACTCGTATATTATTTCATTGAAAATGTGGTTTTCAACTAATATTCACTTCTGTTTTTCTTTTCACCAAAATTTTAATCTGTTTAGGAGAATCACAAAAAAAAATCATGAGATAATTTCAAAAAATGAATAGATGAAAGAATTTTATTTTATCAAATTAATTTTATAAATTTTTCAAAATTGATTTTTAACTGAATGCACCCATAATCAGTGACAAAAAAACATTTTGGGAAAACAATTTTAAGAATAAAAATGTATATTATCTTATATCAAGTCAATAAAATGTATAATATGAATATTAAATAATTTATTCAACATATAATATATTAATTTCATTAAAATAATTTAAAAATTTTATTCTTGATTGATATAAAACACACCGGATCATATATAAAATGTTTTTCTAGGAAAAGATTTTCAATTATTTTAAAAAGGGTATTATTTATGATTATAATTAATTAGTTACCAAAGAGTTAACTTAATCAAAATAAATAAGAAATATATTCCTCATTTATTTAATCCATTGTGTACCAATGATTCGAATAGCTAGGTGATAACTATAATAATATTGTATCAAAATTTAATGTTTAGTTTAAACACAGTGTTGCTTGCAACACAATCCAAACTCATTAATATGCATAGTATAAGATAAAATATTTATTATGTGTATTCTACAGAAAACATGGTTTTTTTATTAAATAAATGTTAACTTTTTGTGGGGTTAAATTAAATCCTTAATAGTACCAAAATTTTCAAAAAATATTAATTTATAAAAACATAGGGTGTTATATTTTCCATCCCATTAAATGAATTTCATCCTTGAAATCTGTCTACCTAATAAAATCTATAATACATTAATGTAAAATTCAATGAAACTAAAATCCTAAAAAGGATTAATAAAATATATTATAGAATATTTTAAAAGGGATATGTGATTTCCATTTTAAATAACACAAACATGGTTTCAAGATATTATAACATTGGTTGGAAAGGAAGAAAGGGATAAATAATCTTAGAGACTGATAAATATCACTGATCAAAATAAAGGTGGGGAGCCAGAGAAATTTAACAATCAGAAATCGATAAATCCAATAGGAATTAAATAAGTCATTTATATCATCAAAAGTTATGATAATAAGACACAATTTTATTTTTTCATCATTTACATAAAATTGAAAAAAAAATCACGAAAAGATATACATACATGATTTCATGGCATCTCACAAGAACATTGTCAGCCATTTATTTTTCCTTGATCAAATTCCACATTATACATTACTCAATTAAATGTTGATGAATTCATTTTTCATGATGAACTAATAGATCCTATGATCCATAAATAGAATAATAATTTATTCATTCCATCATTAGTTATCAGCATAAAATAATTTATAGAAAATGTGTTCTAATATGAATAAATCCTCATATGGAGAGGTAATACATTAATATATAAAACAATAATAAAATTTTAACTTAAAACATTATGTAATTATATATCTTTTTATAACATCGTAAATATTACAATCTATAACACTATAAAGAAGTACACTAAATTTCTCAAAATTATCATTACATTTATCCCGCACATATCATAATGTTTCTCTTGGTTGTCCCATATAATATACTTTAATACCTTCATAATTTATTCTATTGAGACATGGTAATAAAACAAGTTACCATCAATTGTCATTGAAAACATGCATTCTTACTTATTCGAAAGAATTTTGGATATCTTCCGTATATCCAAAAGTGCTTTAAACTCAATCCATGACAGCATAAACCACATGCTCGAAAAATCATTCAACTATCTTCAAGGACACCAAAACAATCTAATTTACATTATTCGTATCTATAATGTCATTATTGAAACTGGCCATCATTTTATCAGTATCTTGAATATATTAAGGGTTACCTTCACTTAATCATGTGTTCTCCATAAAATATTACCTTTTCATTAAACCTCTTTTATTGGACGTATATATCATTCAACATAATATTGTTGATAATTACCAAAAAAACATATATTGTAAAATCATTATATATTTCATAATTCAGATAATATAATATTTCTATTCCAAGACATAAATACTCATTTCATCCCACTTATTTCTCAAAAAATTTACTATTTATCATTTAATTATTATTTTTCACTTCATTTCACTCACAATTAATTTATAGTCACATATACATTAGAAATATAAACATTACTTTTACCTCACTATTTATTTCCATTAAAAAATTCCCCTTTCAGGCATTGATTAACATAATGACCATAATTTCAACATTCATAGCATTCAACATTTGGTGATTTCTTAGGGAAGCAAATATTCCAATCCATTTAAATAACTGAACCTTTAATTTTCCCTTTTTAGTTATATAATTTGTGTCATTTTTTTCCGTTGTAAAGACATATCTCATTCATATGAGACATTCATTTGGTTATTTCTTCCCACATTATCAACACATCGGAAACTAAATCTTCTTTTACCCTTGGTCTCCACTACTTCAGATATTAGAAAGCCATTTCCTTCTCTTCTAATGTGTGTCTGGTAGTTGGTAAAGGTGAACATTGTTAATCATATTCTGTTAGAGTCGAATTGGAATAATCAAAACATCCTACACTCTAGTCATCATCTCATTATACATCTCAATAGAAAAATTTTCATCACAATAAATGTTAACAGAGTTTTTGATGGTTCCCACCATTAAGAAAAACAACAAATTGTATTATGAAAAACAATAATCATGTTGTGAATGATTATATTCATGAAAATTCCCATATAGTGTTTCTATATAAGAACATATTATCCTTTATTTGATGAAACCTTATGTTTATACTTGGTTATTAATAGTAAAATTCTATTTAAAACCATCATGATGGGTTTTACAGATATTGCTAATTTCCAAATCATATCACATTAGAGTGTTAAATTAGGTGTTCAAAAAGGCCTTTTTTTTTGTGAAACAGTTCCTGATTGACCTATAATCAATATAAAATTTTCATGTTTTTCCCTAGGTACATCTATTCCGTATCCACATCTACTTGTAGAAGAAACATAGTGATATATTTCTTGGAAACCACATCCTATATCCTTTACCGAAATCCCATGACATTTTCCAACACATTGAATCATCCTATGACATATCCTTAGATATTTCCCTAGCCATATCCTTTGAAATATTCAAATTGCCTCACTAAAGGTTTCTCATATGAGTTTTCAATGGTCAACAAAAACGAACCTTTTATTCCAAATTTAGCATCTTAGGAATCTAATACATCAATATTACATCTTTTTATATGAATAATCATTATATTAAAAAATGTATAAGCACCAAAATCATTTACTACCATTGGAAACATAGTCACATAATCATCTATCATGGTGAATGAAATTCAATATTTCCCACAATGATCTTCCCATTTAGTGACCCTAATTGACATAATCATTATGAAACCATCATTCAAAACTTATGGAAAGTATAAAATGGAAGTGGTAAGTTCATATGGTAAGTTATATAAAATTAATAAGATATATAGTCATAATTGTAATATAATGGCACAATAAAATGAGAAGATAATATGAAAAATATTCCCATCCTATCAATGTGCTTAATATTATTTCGTAGAATAGGGATTTGAAGTACATAAACTATGAATCATTGGGTAATTAATAATATAATACATGATAACACAACATAAAAATAAGACCTGTATTTTTGGTAGACACATAAGCATATAAAATAATACCCTATAAGTTAATGCATATTTATAAACCATATCAAGGAATGTCATGCGGACACACCTACTGGGTGTGACCCACCACCATCTTTATTTAAATATCATTTTGTATTATGGAATGTGTTCAACACCCAAAATCTCATGATGGAAATATTCATTTACTGTACTAATTTTAGTCATCATTCCAGCACTCTCTTACTATTCTGAGTTCACTCCTTTTTCCATCTTTATCTATCTAATGAGATATATAAATCTTCACCAACTTCATTATTGGGATCTATAGTTCCCACCTATAACATAGTGAAGTCATACATATAATTTCAAGAATATCATAAACATAAAGAATAACATACCCCATGATATTGTATTGGTATCATAAACAATTAATCAAATCATAATCTATGTAAAATAGAATGGATTCAAACAGGTTTTCTCATGGCATAACCAGTGTATGAGAATTATGCTTCCTAAAAAACATGTCTTCTTGAACAAAAACAATTCAATTAATTAATAAGAATGGTGTCCTTGTATAATATTCCAAGTAAAGAATAAACTATATCTTATTATTTCATCTTATAAGGTGGTGGTTTTTCTAAAATAATTTGGAACACTTATTAAGAATAATATCCATTAATTGAAAATCACTTTAAAAAAACATTTTTAAAAACAATTTTCATTGAAAATAACATTGAAACATATAAGTAAATCATTTAAAATAACACTGAAACATATAATTTAATCATTAAAAATAAATTTATAACATTTTATAAGGAAAATATACCTTCTGTTTGAAAAAAATTAAAATGTAAAACATTTTTAAATCTATTTTGTTTGAAAATAACCTCGAAAATTTTACAAGGAATACCTCAAAACAATTTAAATAATATTTAAAAAATAAAAAATTTATGAAATAATATACCATTAAAATAACATTTAAAAACATATAATAGTATATTGGAAATAAATTTAAAGTCTTTTTAAAATATATTGAAAATTTAAATATCAATTTCCTTGAAAATGAGGTCAATAGATCATTCAAAAGTATTATTGAATAAATATTTCAATTTTTTTTCCAGGAAACAAATTTCTAATTGAAGATATAAATAAAGTCATATTTTCATAAAATATTTTACTTAATTATCATTAGTACCAAATTGTGTAAAATGATAAAATTACATAAATATATCATTACTAACTAGATATTATTAAATGTAATTTTTGTTCTTGAGATATGGATCCTAATATTTCATCCATATTAGATTAATAATAAATAATCATAATAAATGATTATATTGTTACAATAAAATCGTATCAAATTAGTTACATTGAATCATAACCCCTAAAAACAATTATTTTAAGTATAAAATATAAATAAATGAATTATTTTCATGATATAAAATCAATATGTGAAAAAATATATACACCTCTTAAAACAATATCTATATTATATAACATGTGTCTCAAAGAAAGAATATTTTGATAACATTCGCTTAGAAATTTGGTACCTTTGAAAATATAACCCCATGAAAGGTGGATAATAGAATGTATATTTAAATAAAAAAATTTAATTATATGTTTATTAATTTACATTTAGCGGATTAATATACACCACAGTGAAGAACATGTTGTTAAATTTAGAATATGCTTCACAAAAATGAAAAGTGAGACAAAGATCCCTTACCTTTAGTCATGAATTTCATCATTCTATTTCAATACTAATATACAATAAACATGCGTTTATTATACATCTATAAAAACCATTTTAATATATGTAATACAACATAATATATTTTTATGAATTTTTATTACATATTTACTAACATTCCCATGTTAATGTAATGTTTCTAATAATAACTGCTTTGTTTTTCATATATGTTTTGAATTTTTATTTATAGTATGCTTACATTGATATGATTTAATAATTTAAAAAATCTATAATATTATATTAACATAATATATAACCATTATTTATATACATATATAATAAATCATAAAAATTTGACATACGAAACGAAATACATCGTTCAAAGAGTTTCTAGGTCATCTTTATGGATGAACAATGTTTCTATTTTATTTCCATATTGAAATAAATAAATAAAATTATATATTTATATATTATAATTAAATTGGTAGTATTATTTCATATATATGAAATATTTTTATTAGAACCACACATAATACATTCCATGTAAAGCGTGAATAAATCACATAACTACATGAGGCTGTAGTCCATCATACATTGGACTGCCCTTCTCATAGTCCCAAAAATTGAAACAATGAATATATGTGACAAAAAATTATTATAAAATAATAATAATATAATAATTATAATAAATATAAAATATTAACATCATTTCTATGTTGGAGCTGAATTTCACTTTAAACCGCAAAGGACTATCTTATGGAAACCCTATGAAATCATCTAACTCTACATAATATTTCAGGAAAGATAAGGATTGTGTGTGAAAGTTTCGAGGTGTGCGTTTTATATTGATGTTTGTGAACAATAATCCATTGGGCCCTATAATATTTCAAATTTCTTCTTCCATGTACGCCAATCACACAATCCACTAAAGGTTTTCAATATATTATTTCTATTCATGTTGGACCAGAAACCGTGTAGAAATAACTTGAGCACACAGTGCAACATCCAATTGAACATTTCATGATTTGCCACCATGAAAAAAGAGAGAAAATACATGGAATTCCCCTTACTTGATTGTAATCTCAGGCACCATATCTAATTCTTCCCCTACATATTGACGGTCATCCCTCACCTTCTTTATGGTGATACTCTAGAAGTCAAAGCATTACTCTGTTGCATATAAGAAACCTCTTGGGATACATCAAAAAATTAATCAAATCCTAATGTTATATATCTTTCAAGATATTTTCCTCATTAATAATCAATTTTGTGGTCCCACAGTTTTGCAATCATCACCCAACCTATTTCGATCTAAACCAGGACTGCCAAAGGGATCATCTTACATGAAGCTTAACATTGTGCGCAACAATCCAATGTTTTGTACAAGACTCTCATTGTACGAAAGCACCCTATCATTCACGTACCCCTCATTGATGATACATGTCTTATAATTTGGTCAACTAAGCATGTCTGAGAACCTCTTTCATGAAAACATCACGCCTTGTGCATCCCTCTTCAATGCAGGCATCTTGACCTTTGTGTAACAACTTCAGGATCCTTTGAGAGTTATCCCCTATCCCCCTGGTGCTCGTTTCCCTTCATTTTTAATTATGTCATAGGTATACTAATCCCCTATTCTTCTCATCATAGTGGTGCTAATTTGGTCCTCAGAACTGACCACTCCCACACACTATCACATCCAGAAATTACTAAATACATTCCCCTCACAATGGTGTATGAGCTATAATTATATAATACTAAGGGATATGGAGTGTGTACCCCACATTATAGATGCATGATATAAAACATACTATAACAAAATTCCTCATAACACGACATTAAACAATAATATCACACCATGTAATTAACATAGAGTTACCAATGTGTCACCCTTAGGATAAACCACCACGGGATTACCATGCCACCTCTGGTAGTTTCAACTCATAAGACTCAAATACCCTTCATAGGATTCTCTTTATATTAGTTACATTGAATGAGATCTTCCTCACATGTAATGAGATCCCCATTGGGAATCCCCCATGCATAATCTCCCCACTCCCATGGAATGAAATCCTCTTTTGGAATATTCCACATGTATTCCCCACACCATCACTAATTGGCATATCTTTCCTAACACTGACATCAGGTCTAATCATTCTTCTTGGTTCTCACACCAAGTATAACTCAAATGGTAATAATGTTTATAAGTGACCTTTACATCCAACCTCCACAACCATGGGAAACTGTTACACATAATCCCCAATATGTCCCATCAAACAAGCCTCCTTTTTGGTGTAATCCCCAACTCCCTTCTATCGAACTACATGGGTTTCTTTTCGTGAATTATTGATATTTGTAAGAATACTTTCTATGGTAAGAACTGATCATTTGATCCATTTATTCCATTTCACCAACACTTTATCCCAGACCACATTGATTTTACTCAAACCTCCACATCACAGTGGTATCATTCAATCCATCAGGCCCACTCCTATGCTTATATCTCTTCCATATGATCACCACTCTATGATTCACTAAGGAATATCACATGCATATTCCCCACCCAACCCAACCTAGAGAAATACTCTTGATATCGGTATCTCACAAGAAATAACCCCACAACATCCATCAAACCAAATGGGTTTAGATCCCTTCCTACCAAACTGGATGCATAAGATTTCTCTAAGAGTTTCGATCCCAACAAATTATAATCTTTGGTGCCCCCTCCAATGAGTGTACCTTCCTCATCTACCCAAAGGATTTTTAGATCACCCTTCACATTATGACATCTTCCCATTATGGGAAACATCTCTCATATCTACCTCCATGATGAATTCTGATCAACCTATTATAAAGCCACTAGGTTTGACGTCTTCTTAAATAGGGATTCACATCTTCGATCCGCCAATACAAGGAATTTTGATCAGTCTTAAATTCCTCACTACAAGACATTAGAATCATGCTCTTTCACATGCTGCTACCATAATCCTTATATGGGACTCCTAAGGAGATAATATTGTATGATAGGGATTTGGAATCATATAACTAATTACTAACATGAGAAACCTAGGGTTCTATAACTAAAGATTCCCCCATGAGATTCCCTCGTATGAGGAAGAAATACAGTGACCTATGTTCTCAACATCATGAAATTATAGTGATTCCCAAAATAAATACTCATCAGACTGGTGGTTTATGTCCTATCTAGACCCCTTGGTAGTATAGATAGACGCAACATAATTATCCTGAGTCTATAAATCGATAGCACAATGAATGTGTTCCAAAAACATGCTCAAATCAATATGGGAGACCGAAATAAGGAGATGAATTTTTAAGAGGAATCCAGAAATGGAGGAAATAGAAACACATATTCCCATTTAGATCAATGAGAAAACGTTACTTATGAAGTTAATGAATGACACCTTGCTTTGGAATGTATGAATACAGGGAAACGATTCACCCAAGTGAGAATCAGCACTTGTGTTGGAGTGTGTTAGAGAAAGTGTCAAAAACGTAAATGGAGAACCCACCAGAATGTTTAAAACATCAAACCATCGGAATTGGTGATTTTTTTAATTACCTTAACTAATTATAATTTTATTGGATCCAAATATATTTCCCTAGCAAATACCAAAAAAATAGTGTTTTGGGGTGGAACTAACAAGAAATTGGGGTAGTGAAATGCTGGAATTACTGTCTGTGACATCATTACTCTAGATCTCTCTCCCTAACAGTTGAAGATTGAAGGACATTGGGGAGTTGAGATTTGTTTTCCAGATATCTATAATGAGATTTGAATCTTTACACTTTGTGTACCCCGTGCTTCGAGAAACCAATAACCAACTTCCATAGACAAATGGGTTAGAGAATGTAAATACAGTTATCTTGAATAAAACCAACACTACCATGACTTCAACTACACACTCAGCCATAGGGTTCCCATGCCATGTATCACCTATGAAAGCCATCTTAAGGAGGGTGATTTTTTCCCTTGTATGATGGTATGATTTAGAAGGAGTTGTTCCCATTATTTTTATGAATCACCAAGACCCAAAGTATTTTTTTCTGCACAGACAACACCACCCTCAAGGGTCGTGTAGGGATCCAATGCTCCCCAATCCAATGATAAACAGATTCAATAGACTCTCCCATGATATTTTTCATGAGGCACCCCCATAAACCAATGTGGTAGGGCACACCAAAGTCACCCCAAAAATGATTACCTTTGGGATTCACTGAGGAGGGATACCATCATACATTATCACTCCGAGAATCGACATTTCCTCTAGTCCAAGGTGTAGGTAGACTACACCCCTAATCTGCTATCCCAAGTCCAAATTTCATAATTCTTAGTTCGGGTGCCTGCTCAAGAGTATGCCTAACAAGGTGCACTATCTTCTATATCCCTAATTGCTCCCCCCACCCCCAATATGCCTTATATCTGATACATACTACTGGAGAGGAAGGGCATGTCAATGAATCGTTAGGACCAAGACCCCATACTCCCTAAATGCAAGTCATATTTACTCTGTCAACTAAATACATCATCAGCATCCATTACAGACTAGTCCACAATGAGGAGATTTAGTATGAAAATTGTCCCCATATTATCACCTACTAGAGTGGGTGTTCTCTCTATTCCAATATCCTCTTGGAGGACCTACAAGTTTTGATAGAATCATCCAAATTGGACTTCCTCCCTAATTAAATGAAACCTATAGTATAGTTCATCCCCATACAATTAGTTCCCGATATTGAGGACATCCCCATGTCAGAAATTTATAGTTTGAAGGTTCTCCTCACATAGATTCCTACTCAAGGGATGTACATGTCAGCTCCTAATCCAATTAATGTAGAGGCCCTCCCTACTTCATTGAAAATTAATATGAAGTCCCTCCTCAGGTTATCACTATCATCCAATATGGAGGACCCCCCCCCCATGTAACAACAAACCAAATTGGAGGTCTAACCCACTCCTTCAATGTTCAACAGAGAAAGACATTACCCAGAATCCACAATCCACATTAGAGGTCTTCCCCATGAATTTTTTCACAAAGTACTAATGTCCTCCAAAACCTTATGCTTCATAGCACAGAGCCCCCACACCCTCTATAGAGTATGATTAATACAAGGACCCTTGTAATATTTCAACCCACCAAAATTTAATTCCCCCCACCCTAAAAATTAACACAGAGGTCCTCCCCATGTTTCCACGGTCCAATTTAGATACCCCTTCAATATAAACAATTAGAATGGATTTCCTCCACATTTTAATGATAACTGATATGGAGGCCCTCTCCATATCACAACTAATCATGGAAGAGTTCCTCCCCATTCCACCACTAAAAATAAAAATCTCCATCTCAGACCAATGAAAATATCTTCCATGAAAAACTAACCCAATGAAGGAAGGATAACATTCACTGCCAATGTAAAAAATTCTGGAATGCCCCATATCATTTTAAATATTGTCCACTACTCAAACATAGAAAATGTATGTGATTTAATAATGGAGCCATAACTCTAGTCATTTTCATCTGTTTCAAGGTAAATATCCAATCACATGATATTTTTTATCTTATAAGGTGAGATCACCAAGATATCCATGTCCCGTCACATTTATATATAACCGGGGGAAGATTTGGAAGCTTCATTCTAGGGTCTCATAGTGTAGTCATCAATGCTATCACATGTTTCATTCTATACCTCTACCCAATACAATCAAGTGTTATTCAGTAGTATTATAGGGGATGAGCATCTGGTATACCTTCATGAATGTTCTAAATCAATCATTTATGAGGAAGTGGTATGCACTGAGCTCTACATGGAGGTGTAGATTGGATGGAACCACCATTGAGAGATGACCCAACATGTAGCGATCAGTCAGATCTTGTTACTGATTCTCCATCGGCCAGTCAGTTACTGCACCATTCGACAAAAGTGTTGTCAATTTCCCATCTACCATTGATCGATTCATGGGCTAACCAGAAGTATGGATCTACATTTGATTTATGGAAAATTGTTTGACATTCTATCCATTAATCAATTATTTGAATTATTATGGACATATGTGGTTCCCAACATCGACGTCCCAAAGTCCCTCACCAAGTACTAGGTAACATGATATCTTTAGACTATTTGAGTGATTCATTTTTATATCTTTTTACCATTAGTTGGTCTATCCATTGAGCTGGTATTACATTTATTACATTGATCTTCAATGATTCAAGTTTGAGTTAGAAAAATGCCTAGTGGCTTAGCATACTGGATTACATAGCTACCACTAAACCATTTAATATATTTGTTTTTAAATATTCATGGTTCTCTATAAAATCATTGATGAAGTGTAACATTATATTCATATCCGAATATAGGGATATTAGGATGCATTATTCTTTAGTCCCATCATATGAAAACCAGACTAACCAGGTGATATCAAGGATATACCCCAGGTACTATCACGGTCAACATTGTTTTCCACAATATACTACCTATGGATGGGGACCCAGTGTAGGTTTTGAGAGATATAACCTTCCAACTAGGTTAGCGCAGTATTACATGGAATCTTATACTTTTGTTATCACTCACCAAAAAAGATAATTTCCCTACTTAATATAACCCTCTACATTATTTCCTATTGGTAGAAACACCGACAAGTGTAAAGAGAAGGTCTGTATTTCTGTTTCATCTGATCCATGTATTTTTTTTATGTAAGACAGAGGTTGATACCACCATGGCTGCCTTGTGACAACACATTGAAAAATATTAATAGGATCATTGATGATATAATTTCTAAGTGGTTCATGGACTGTGGAACTCCTCAATAGGATCATGTTCATTCTCCATTATAGAATCATGGGAAACAACAATTATATCTTGACCACATGATCATGATCAATCCTAGTGATCCTGCACATCCTAATAGATTAGAGACCAGAGTTTATGACAAATGACCATAATTTGCATCACCTAATCCACCTGAGTGTGATAATATTATTTAAGACATGGACCATGCCCCTTCACAAGCCTCTGCAACAACCATGATGTGATCTGTTGAGCCAACATACCATGGTGATGTGTATATTGACACACTTTTTGTCAAGGATCCTTTCTATGAATGGAAACCCCTATATGATGATCCGGTTGCAACTCTCATTACTGTCAGTGAAAATGATGAGATGGATTAGGTGGAAATCATACCTGATAGGAATTTTCATCCAAAATGTGACATAAATAATGAGATCACCCTATATTTTAGGAATCCTACATTAATCCCCAAAAACCTAATGGTAGACTCACTAAAGAATCTATCCCACATTATCTAATGGTGTGGACCAATGTTTGGAACCCCAATGTAGTAGGATTACATTATGATCTGATGGTTTGTTTTTAAATTTAAAGGGCCCCCTGTTTGACTAGTTCCTCAACATACCAATTGGTTCTAACAATTGTTGGGAAGAACATTGTAGGATGTTCCTCTACCATTTGAGTTGCACCACTGACAAGACATGTATTGAATACCTCTCTAAGATCACAAAACATTCATATGAGTGTGGTGAAGAATATTTGGCCTAATGGAAAGGCCCCAAATATAAACAAGATAGGTCGTTGACCCAAGAGCATCTACTAATGATGTTCATAGGGAAATTCATGACTAATCTGGTTTCCATCATCATCAATTTGAAAATCCCATATGGATTTAAATATTTTTATTATGAGGTTGAATTCCTATAGGAATCCTTGTAGTAGACAAAGTGATGACATTTGTACCTCTTCCATCAATTGGATGATGACCCACCAAGGATGATACTGCTTCCACAAAGTAGTTAGATTCCCAATAGATGCTAATGTTTTTTTTGACAAAGCCTCTCCAAGTGTAGTCCCGCTGAGTACAATTTTCTCAGTAGGATCATCTTCACCTAGTGTTGAATCATAAGATGAATCCATATCATCAAATTCGCCCATGAAGAGAGAATTTGGGTCTAACCTCCCATCAAGATCTATCCCCTTATCCGGGACAAGATCCTAGAGATCCCATCCTATAAAGAAGAAACTATACATACTCCATCATAGATTCTCAAGACCCTGGTAACTACCACATTTACATGTAATAGGGGGTTCCGCGACTATGAGAATACAAGAAATCCTATGAGGTATAACACATTGACCGCCATTATTTTTTATCTTAATAAAATATTATAAATCCTAGCACTGTGAAATAATTTTTGTTCAATGATTTTCTCTAGGAATAAGTGGATGAGGTTGTGGTCATCTTGGTCCATGTATCGATAGAGGTTGAACACAACTCCACCAATCTAGATAGTGATAATGAGGGTTCTGGTGATTGGAAATTTGTCTCCAATCCATGGACTCAGATTTATAATGATTCTTTAACTCATAAGGAAGTTTCTTATACCTACGACATCATTTTACCGACCTTTGGCTATCTCAAACCACATTATGTCATCTCACCTTCTCCAAATGGTTCTTCCCAATCCACATCATGAAAGAATAGACAATAATGTCAAAAGGCAATGAAATCCCCCACTCCATCAACAATTTCATCCCACCATCTCGTTGATTTTATGCCTCTAGAGATAAGAATCACCCCCAAGGTCCATCCAACATTATAAGAATAATCTAATGATGAACAATATTATGCCTCTCGGAGCATCGTTGAATTGGTGGAATGCTACATGGTCCCCAACAATGAGGAATGTTAGTGAATCCCATTTAATTTTCCCAAATGATTTAATTTAAGAAGAAGTTGAATTAATGAGAATTTCTAGAATATTCGTTTTAGTGAATATCACTAGTTATTTCATGAAACTAAGACCAGAAATATAGTTCTGTGAAAGGCTATGTAGGCATAGTCCTCCCATCATGTTCTGTTAGACTCACTACTGTAGCTAACTATGATACATGTCATGGAAGAATAGTCATGGTTTCACCATGATCATCCTTGTATTGCTAATTTAAAGCACCTTCTAGCCAATTATCCAAAGGTATTGTTTCTGGTGGGTTTCTCAGTGAGTAGTAAGTCATTTCCAACACTATCTAGAATCTAGTGTTTCATGTGGCAGTGCTCGTCAGGTGTCCTTCCAATGAACAACCCCCTTGTGGGTAGAAATGCGTTTTTGGATTATATTTATAATGTGATAACTCACATCACCATCATTCATATTGTTTGGTCCACTAGGATAGATACCCTAAGAGGGGGAATCATGATATGAAAAATTAAAACAATTTCCCCTTTTGATCTTGTTTTTTTTGTTAGAGAAAACACTCCTCTCCCTCTCACATTTTTGTTGTAGAGTATGAATGAACCTTAATGCACACACAAGAGACAAAAAATTTACTGGGTTCACCCGCAAAGGGCTAAATCCATGGAGTATACACCAATGATGTGGTGATGTACCAAATCCACTATAATGCAATGATGTTTACAAGTTTGAAGTGGACTCACTATCCCTCCTAGTTTACAACCACTCATAATTTGAGAACTCACTTCTCACACAGCTAATGTGAGCTCACTACTTCTTTAGAAGATCCACTCATAGTTTATAGACCTATTGGTCTCTTCATAATCACTAATTAATGCATCCTCAACTATATGTAGATGCTTTATTGTAGTCCAAAATTCATACACTAATGAATACCCCTTTTCCCCAAAATAGTAGGCAAAAACCTATGGGATATACCTTCACAAATAACCCTACTTCACTATGCTCCCAATCTCGAAAAGATCAAACACGCCTTTACAAAGTACATTCCTCTTCTAGAAGCACACACCTTCGTAGAGGTCATTTCCTCACAGGGCACACTGCTTCGTAGAGCTCTGACACTCACAAAGCTCAAGCCTTCACAGAGAATAGGCCATCCCAGACCTCAATCTGTCACAAAGTGACTTCTTTTGAGAATCTCCCTAGGCCAATGTGGAACACACCACTTTCGTAGAGCTAGAATAGCCACCGCAAAGCTTTTGTCCTTTGCAAAGCACAATGCCTCTGTGAACCTCTTTAACAATTTCAGAGCAAAAAATTTTTCTCAGAGACTCTATAGTTCATTCAAGGGGGATAAGGTCTATTTATAGGCAATTCCATCGACCCTCGAACCATCCGATCGAAGTCAGTTCCAGGTCAGCTCAAATTACGATGCTCTGAAATTTCTGCCAAAATTATTTCAATATCATGAAGCACCACTAATATTTTCGTATCATAGAGCTCAACATAATTGCGGATCATTCCTTAAATTCCTTTCCTCTATAGCCATAATTCACCCTCACATTTCCCTTCATCTCTTCCATTCATGAAGCTCACGTTAATCACGAAGATTAATGTCACCTTTCTTCATATCTTTGTGAAATACACACCATGAATCCCATCTTCACAAAACTCATGCCTTTTTCATATTTTGATGAGATCATCATAGAAATCCATATTTTTCGATGCTCAACAAATTCTAAATTTTGGACCCCAAAAACTTGGAAGACACTGGAAAATGGAACCACTATATATTTCCCCTTTTTGTCCCACCTCTAGATCATCCATTCATTTTTCATGATTCTTTATCAACATGGATTGTCAATAAAATCTCCTGAACTTTACAATTCACCATTGAAACCTGCATTTTCAAAAAACACAACTATCCCAAAAAAATTTAAATTTATACCTTGTGGGATTTTTCCCAATAATCTCCCCCACATGGTTTGTTGAAAACTTTTCTAAAAACCATTTTATGAACTTTGATACCTCTCTGAACCTCCTTTCATCATCTACTACTAATCACCTCTTCTGATTCAGATAGATACCGGTGATTCACTCACCACATACTCTAAGCCCAAATGAGGAATGCTCGGTATAAGAAACAATGGTTGTAAGAAAATTTCATCAATGAATCACTTCATTTATGACACCAAACGTTGATACCATATTGATACCCATTGTTGATTGATGGAATCCTTCTAACACTATTACAACATAACTTTTCTGCTTATATCAGGATCCTCATAATTCAAAATATCTATTATTTGATTGATCACTTCTAGGGTCGTCAGATTTAGAATTCTTCCCTTATCTCATTTCTCCCCCTGTAAAACTGTTCCACCTGTAATTTTCTCCCTGTGTCTTTAACTAAGTCATTTTCTTATTAGCTATAGTTTCTCCTACTTTAAGATTCATGATTTCTCCCCCTTTGTAAACGAACCCAATGGTCACACTATTGTGGTCGGAAGTATTTAAAATAACATATATTATCACATTAGAAAAAAAACATACCCCAGAGAGAGGGGGTGTGGGTTTCCACATCCACACTTTATCAAGTGTGGAGAGTCGACTAAACTACCAGAGCCAGTCGATGCCTCTCAAAAGTTTCCTTGTGTAAGGCCTTTTTCCTTGGGGGATGGAAATGATTTTTTCTTAGATTTGTATTACTTGAGTTATCACACTGAATTCCGATTAGATACATCACTTCAACCCCCATATCATCAAGCTACTACTTCATCCACAATAACTGTGTGCAATCTTGAGTGGAAGCTATATACTCAGCATCTACGTCTCTCAATGAGATGAAATCTTGTTTCTATCATATCCAAGAGATACACAATCCGCCAAGACAGAAAGCAACTCCGGAAGTTGACTTTATCCTCATTCCATTCATCCAAAATTTGTTCACTGTGACGTTGAATTCTCTCTTCATTCTCCCATACAGTGACATCATTGCTCTCAATTATTTTTCAAAAAAAATTTAATCATTTGTATGCATTTCTTTTTCATGATTATCCAGGTAATATCCCTTCATCTCCACATGAATTAAATTTCCTATGTTTTTCATTATTGAGAATGAAGCACTTACTTCAAAATATTAAAATGTATTTCACTATTGGCTTCCTTCTGTCCCACATCTCATATTGTGTCTTTCCTTCCTTGAGACACAATAGAGCTATATTAGAAATTTAGACAGATGTCAACACTTCTTTCTACTAGAACCTCTAATGTAGGTATTTTTCTATAATCATGAATATTTCCATGTTGTTGATGATCTGATTTCACCTCTCAACCACTCCATTATATTAGGGAGTTCTTATTGAGGAAACCTGATTCCATGTCTTCTGTTTCTCGATATATTCTTCTACCTGACTATTTGTGAATTCCATAACATTTTAATTAGAAAACATCAGAATTTTTTGTGCATTCATCCTTTCATACTCCCTCTGGTATTATTTTAAGAAGCTGAACACAACATACATATGGGGAGTTAAAAATACCCATGCCATTCCGCTATCGTAAACAATGAAAATAATGTAGTACCTCATTCTGTCAAATTTCCCTTTGAGGGATAGGCCCACAACCATTAGAATCCACCAATCCGACCACTCTTGTTGACTTATTTTCCATTGACTTAAACATATTTTTGATGAGATCACCCTATTAGAATGCATCACATGTGTGAGTATGATCACGTGACAGCAGAGGGAGGTCTCTTTCTTCATCACACATTACCATATCATCTAGGGATGGTTGGTATAGATATCCAAGTCGTTAATACCATAGCTTATTTTCTTCCTCTTTGGACAGAAAGAACACATCTTCTTCTCCACTTACCTGGTAGAGATTCTCCTTTTTTATTTTTCCCTATAAAACCATTTCCCCATATCTTCCTTAAATTATAAACAGATTCTTTGTACACGTCATAGAATGTCCTGAGTCACATTGTTGACTAACGCCGGGAAAATTTTGACAGAGGCCTTCTACTACCAAGACATCAGCATGTCCCTTCGCTTTTCTCCCAAACCTGGCTGTTCTGGAGCCTATAATCATTAGGCCTACATAATTTTCAATCTTTTCAACTCATTCATTTTCATATTTTATGCCTTTCACCAGATCCTTCTTACCATTCATGTGATATGTACAATCGCTGTCAAGGATCCACACACCAGAATGATTTGATGCTTTAATGGAAATTTCTGCCACCACAGCCTTCTCATCTTTTTTCCTCTTGGTACATTTTTTACTTTACACTCAACATAAATAGAGACTTCGGATCATTCTCCGAGTATAATGGACCAAATTCATCTTGAAAATATTCAAAAATATTTTTCATTTTCTACTAAAATTTTAGTTCATTGATCCGATTCTTGTGAACATTTTGATTCTTCTATTGAACATTCCTTTGTATGTTTGATGTACAGTATAAATCCATGTTCCAAATTTCTGCACGCCCAAAATTGTGTCCTTCAAAATATGTTCTACAAATCGGTCTCTATTTGGCTGCCCCCTCTATTCTTGTTCCCTTAGATATCTCTTGGATATGAAACACACTTACTGTGAATGTCCCATATTTTCACAACAATAACACATGAAATAAGGTGCATTACATTATTTCACTAATGAACTACTAGTTTCCCCTTGGGATATCGGAATATTCTGATTTAGCATTGTACCAAAATGAACCTTCAATATAGAAATGAGTTCTTTTGGGCTGACATCAATTTTCACAGCTTTTTGTTTTCGATAAAGCCCCCCATCGGCCATATCATTTGAACATAATTGATGCCTCCTTTCTGCTGAACTACTGGGATCCACTTTTAGCTTCTTGGTTTTTTGAGTGATATACATTCCTGATTTCCAAGCATGAGTAAGGAACTTTTCATGATCTTTAACCTTTTTTCAAAAATAGAAAAATTCTTCCATCATGTTCTATAATACGCTTGATTTGATCTTCCCTTGTGTTACTCAAACCATCAATCACCTTTTTCTATTCATCATCCTTTTTTGAGCTCTCTTGCCTAAAAGACTTAATGTTTTCAATTTCTTTTATCAGCTCAGACTTCTCTTCTTCATATTATTGCATGTAGAGTTTGGAATCATGTAACACCTTGTTGGATTTCATTGTTTTTTTCTCTCCAAATATCTATCTCTTCCAAATCATATTCTAATGTATCTTCCATGTCAACACATCCTTCAATTTCATCTTCTTCATCATCAGGGTTAGTTTCATACTTTTTCTGAGATCTACTAACAACTTCCAACATTGCATTATCTCCCTGATATATGCAGTTCATCAGAATCTTATGAACTACAACATTCTTGTGAGAGAAGATTCTATTATTTACTGAAATTTCTCTTGAATATTTTCTTGCCTTTCACATAGGCTGATGTATTCTTCATGGGAATTTTGATTTCATAATAATCATCTTCTTGAAAGTTATTCGGGAACCTTGGAGAAAGGTGACAAACATTTCCACATCCAAAGCAAGGTAGAGGATGTTTCCCTTTTCACATTCCTTCTCCTATTTGAAGATTCAAGTAAAGGAATGAAAATCACCTCATCTATGTCTTATACTACCTGAAAATATATAGTGGTGAGCTTCTTCTTGGACTTGAATGCCACGTCTTTGGACATAACCTTTTCCACAACATCATTATCATATTTTCTCATTTCCGACGAAACAAGGGTGTTGTGTAGGTTATCCAATGCCAGCTCTTTCGGGTATTTCTCTTCCAAAACTGTAACTTTTGGATTGAACCGAGGTGAAAGATTCCTCAAGATGTGCGTCAAAATAATTTTCCCTTCAATAACATATCAATGAAATTGTATGTCTTCCACTTCAAAATTCAACCTATCAATGAATGTATCAACAGAATCATTCAGGTTCATTCTCAGATGTTCATACATGTTCCACAACACTTGCATCATTGCCTCTCTAACATTTGAATATCCTTCATATACGATCAGTTGCTTTTCCAACATATCATATGATGTTTTCCATGACATCTTTAACCTAAGGATAGTATTGGATATTGTTCCCCCTAAATATTGTATTCCCTTGGAGTTAGCATCTAATTATCATTTCTCGGCTTTCGATTATTCCCTACTATTAATATAAGTTGTTATGCCATGAATTACAGCCTTGAACACATCAATTCCCAAAGACTGAATGTAGGGTTTCATGTGATTCATCCATAGCTGAAAACGGTTCCCGTAAAATATTAGAATGACATTGTGATTGGGGTCCTCTATTTGAGAGAGAAAAACCGATATCAACCTTTCCCTCTGATACCAATTAGTTGGTCCCCTATTCTAGATGCCATAAGATGGGTGTGTATGAGGGTGTGACAGATTAAAAAAAATTCCCCTTTTGATCTTGTTTTTTTGTTAAAAAAATCTTCTATAAAGACCCAGAAATTCGTTGGTAATGTTTTTTATTAAATACATGGGAATTTTATGAGTCCATGATAAATGACAGTGCATGATTCCGAGGGCCGTTGTTCAAGGAATCAATTTCTGATGTTTTTTAGGTATGTTCAGTAAACATACGAGAATGATTCTATAACATGTGAAATAGTGCTCGGAATTAAAATCTGAGGTCACCATTGAACTCGCAGAACTGGTATTTTCTTAAGAATACTTTCACTTCGACGGCTGTGGGTCAACTTTAAAAGACAGTTTTTGGGTTTTAGTGGAAAAAAATAAAATAAAGTGGGCTTCACATTATTTTTATTTGAGCCACCATGTTGGTGTTTGGTGGTTAAAAACTCCTCATGGATGTTGGAGGTGGGGCCACCAAACCTTAACCTCTCATGAGAGGTTATGGTGGTGGGGCCTACCCAAACGTAACCTCCCATGAGAGGTTACGATGTGGGGACCACACTAGGCTAAACCCCCTTTTGATGGAGGAGAGTAAAACCTCTCAAATCTCCCTCATTAATGAGGGAGAGCCTCCTGACCCCCCCTTTAATTAATTTGTGCCATCTCTCCTAATTAATCTTTTCCAACACTAATGAATTAATTAGGGGAGCCATGTTAATAAATCTCCAATTTGATTTTTGTGTCAGCAACTAAATGATAGACACACTCAGTTTATTATTATTTTTTTCTTGGCCTTTCTAATTTGGTGGAGCTTGGGAAGAGAATAGCTTGGGAGAAATGTTCTTCCAATGAAGAACGCTCCACCGATGAAGAATGCTTCACTGACGAAGAACACCGACCGTCTTCGACTTCCTCCCTCAGATCCTACCAACGTGGTGCATCTTCAACCGACCTACCCTCCGCATCGTCATCAATGAGCCAATGCAACTCGTGATTGGGAGTTCGTGGTGGGCAAGACGAACGGCGAAGTCCTTCATATTCTACCCACAACTTCAACATCGACGACCAACAATCAATGGTTCGGGGTTTATTTTGTGTCACTTTCCTTTTCATTTTCTCTTATTTTGATTCGAAAGGAATCGTTTAGTGGTTGTAAAACAATTGTTGTTAATATTTCTTACTCTTTTATGAGCCATTTTTTACCACCATAAATGCGGAGGGTGCGGGCCAAACCAACATGGCCCGACCCCTCCTCTGTTCTTGTATGTGTTGTTTCTCGGCATGGCGACGAAGAAGCGTTAAAGGAGATAATGACACGGGAAAAGGTCGCGCTTCCGGTTGCCTCCATGAACCACGCCACCCCCCGTGGAATTTTGCTTCCCCGACCGAGCCAGATCCGTGGGACAAACCACCAACGACCTCCTGCGCACGTAGCCACACCTCAACCGGCTTCCGGCGCACCCCGACCGAACCTCGCCGGCCTGGGCCACGCCGAACCGCACTAGCCCGAACCGCGCTGGCTCAGCCACCTGGCATCCTGAACGCCTGTCGGCTGGGCCATGGCATGCCTGGCTGACCTCCATACCACCTATAACCCTACCCGGCCACCTCCTAGCCTGGCTGTGCCCTGCTCGTCCGCCTGCCAGTCCGACTGGCACCCTGCCTGGCCCCGTGCCTGCCTGGCCGCACCCTGCCCGGCCGCTTCCCAGCTGCCCGACCTCCTGAACCGGCCTGCGGCCCCCTTCGCGGTGCCCTAGCTGAACTGGCCCGGTCGAGCCCTCTTGGCCGGGCTGAGTCGGTCCATGCCATTGTGATGCTCTAGGCCGAACCAGCCCCATGCTCAGGTGAAACCGCCCTCGCGGCCAGCTAGGGTGGGTCAAATGGGCCAGAATGAACCTAACAGGTGGTCTCACCCAATGGGTCGGGCGAGACCCAATAGGTCTGATCAGGTTGACCCAGACCGGGATGACCCAGACTGGGTTGGGTCGTGTCGGTCCGACCGGGTCGGACTGGACCCGTGCCCACTATTGACCCTTTACTTTCTTTGGCCATATCTTTGTCATTAGACGACCATTTGATGAACTGTCAGCGACACTAATTTTCATAGAGCACGAAAGTCCCTCTAAGTGTACACCACATGAGTTCGTGGTATAGTTGAGATATAGTCAGGTTGGATCGTACTCGAATCCAATCGGGCCCCCTGCACTGAAAGGCAATTAACTCACAGACCGGGTGTCTGATTGACACGCCGTCTGTTTCGTTGAGACCTCTATGAGGTGTCGGACCTTTGAGATACTGCTTCATGGTACTTAGTGGATATTGGATCATCGAATAGTATCTTGTGGAACATATCTTCCAGAGGCAATCGAGCATTTGTGCGGGAACCTAGTAGTTAGATGAGACCTCACGACTGCAGATCATTTGACTCGGAGTGACTCTACTGGCCTAGTGGGGAGCTCCTTGTGTCACAAAAGACCCATAGTAGGGATAGCCTTGGTGACATAGCAGACCCATGCTACTCGACAGGAGAATTACCTCAGCAGGTTATGAGGGGGAGCACCTATGTGTGATGTGGAAGAACCACGGTGGGGAGAACCACTATATGACGTGTCAGACCCACGGTACTTGACTGGAGAAGAACCTTAATAGTCCAAGGTCAGTGAGAATCACCACTGTGTGACCCGGCAGTCCCACTGTACTTGATAGAGGAGGAGTTCTCCAAAATCCAAGGGTTCAGATTGATATTTTCCCTAGAATAAAATTTTGGTTGAGCTGAGTTAGTAACTTTTTGTATTTACCTCAGGATAGAGATGGATTACTTGATAACATCGGTATATGTATGGGATTATACCTAAGTGGATTTATCTGTTGATTTTATACTCTTTGGTTTATCTTTATTGGATTTTGTGAGACCTTGAGGGTCTCAGGGTCCCTACAGAGTATCGTTATACTCACCCCTGCATGGGTTATGCTCGCACCTTGTTGTGTTGATTGCAGAAGATAGGTAGCGCTGACTATAGATGAGAGTTCCAGGATTGGATGGTCTTCGTAGGTGGACCATACGACATGTTAGTACGTGGAGGAGACCAGCATACGTGGAGTGCTGAGGAGGCTATTTGTACATACCCTTCAGGTAGGATCCGTGGTGGACAATCCAATAGCTTCTCTTAACCTTTTAGCTATATTTTCCTTTTATGTTATAATTTTTTTTTCAGTTTTACTTTTATTTTTCTTTTGGCCTTGTATTCCTTCCCCTCTACATTCAGTACTCTTTTTATACAGTTTTACTTAGTGCTTTTCTTCGAGATCGTAAACTGTTGTGTGTGTTTTCATATTTTAAAGGAAATTCCTTCCCAGTTTAGGGATTTATGCCTTTGGTGCTAGTTTCCAGCCCCTGGCCTATGGAATTTGGGCTTGGGGAAGTCACGACATAGGCCCTGGGGGATGGGTCATGACAAATTGGTATTAAGAGGAGTCGTTTCTACCACAGAACATAGGACTCTGATCTTTCTTTTATGTGAATCAATAGTGTTAAGGGTACTGAGTGTGGGTTTCAGTTCAGGGATTCCAGTGTTGGTGCGGCTACTGACGTATACATACACCAGGACACCGACTACAGACATCCGACTCAGTGCACGAAAACACTAATTGTGTGGGTGTTTTCAAAAGATTTATTTATTTCAGCTCAACCAGGTCATCCCACCAGGTATAATATTTTGACCATTTCGCATCAGTTTCATTCCGGATGCCTACACACATATGACCATCTATAGCCCTGAGAGTTGTACATGCGTATTTCCCACCAAATGACAAGGCCTCGGTATAGGGACCACTTCTAGCGGAGGCAGCAACGGTACCACTACCCGTTGGGCCACTAATGCCACCAGCCCCAAAAGCAGACAATGCACGTCGCTTGAGCCCGTTGGATGAGTTCTAGTGCTAGAAGTCACCCAGGTTCATGGGAGAGATGGACCTACATGTGGATGATGATTGGCTGGATGCTGTGGTGAGATTTTTCTGACAGGTTGGGAAACCAGTAGACCTCATGGTGAAACTTGCTGCCATCCTTCGACATGCAGTAGCGGATAGATTGTGAAGCTTGATGTTCCAGGTTCATCACAAGATGATTCTTCACGGGGAAGACTTCGAGATCCTGTTTTGGGTGGAATTTTTTCTAGAGACTCTACATGTAGTGTGGATATAGGAGCTACTTCATTAGAAGTATGGTAGAATGATAGTGGAACAATACTCAGTGAGGTTCACTGACCTCTCACTCTACTCCACAGATATGGTGTGGGACCCATTCTTCAGGGCCAAGACCTTCGAGCAGGGGATCAGGAGAGAGATCATGGATTCTATGATCTCCCTATGAATCTCGATGCAGGTAGGGGTGTTGGAATGATCCCACTTAGTGGAGAGTTTCCTTGAGGAAGATTCTCCAGCAGCGAGACCCACCACTAATCGACAAACATCGAATTCTTCTAATTCTGGTAGTAGATAGATGTCGCAGAGGTCCAAGAGGACCAGACCCATGGGTGGACGACCGTATAACTATGGATACGGTGTATGGTGAACCTGAGGTAGAGACACACATTCCAGGAGTGGGAAGTGTTACTCATGCGGCGGGAATGGTCATAAGGCTCGTGACAGTCCAGACCACCGTTTGGATGATCAGTAGATGGTCGAAGGACCGCCGAGGCAGAGAAAAATATTTGATTGAGGTGGTCCGCAGGGAGAAGGCAGACGTGGTAGAGGATCTAGTCGAGTAGCTGGCGGTGGGTGAAGTTTCGAGGTTTTACCAACACCGACACTTGAAGGTTCACCCTGATCGTAGGGAGCAGGTGGATAGGTGAGAGGTCAGCTTCAGGATGCTGAAGCATACGACCATGGTGCTCCAAAGATGATTCAATGTACGAACTGTGTCTACTCCACATTAGTTGTAGTTATTATAGACATAGTTTCCATTCACTCTTTCATTTTCACTACCCTCATTCAGATATCGGAGATTCCAACAGAGCCATTGGATCGTTCCTTATGGCTAGAGACTTCTATGGGAGAAGACTCAACGATTACGCACTGCTGTCGGCAGTGTGAGATTACTCTATGAGGAAAGATCTTCAGCTGGGATCTCCTAGTAGTGGCTTCGAGGCCTTAAGACATCATCTTGGGGATGGTCTGGTTATCTACAGTCCATGATCAGATCGAATGTATTAGATTCATAGTGTGGCGTGTCCGCACGGATGGGACCAGGCATACCTTCACGAGTGAGAAGGGAGACTTTTCAGGATGTGAATGACTTACTCGGAGGAGGTTGTAGCCAATCACTCATCAGTTGGCCTACCTTACCCTCAGAGAAGTTTATGTAAAGGGTCTGAGTTGTCCTGTAGTGGTGGACTAGTACGCGGATGTTTTCCCTAATGATGTTCTAGGTCTACCTCCTCATAGATAGGTGGACATTTACATTGACATATACCCCCGGGATGACATTGATATCTACACCAGCAAATCAGATGGCTCCTGTTGTGCTTCATGAGTTGCGGGTACAACTAGAGGACTTGCAGGGGAAAGGATTCATCTGGCCTTGTGTGTCTCCCTGGGCAGCCTTGATTCTATTTTCCAAGAAGGAGAATGGGTGTGGAGGCTTTATGTCGACTACCAGCACCTAAATCTGGTGAATGTGAAGAACAAGTACCCAATCACAATGATTGAAGACCTATTTTATCAGTTGAAGGAAGCACAGTGGTTCTCGAAGATAGACCTCAGAGCAGGCTATCACCAGCTCAGAGTTCGGGACACGAATGTGCAGAGGACAGCTTTCAGATGTTGGTATCACCACTATCTGTTATGGGTTATGCCTTTCGGCGTAACCAATGATCCAGTAGTATTCATGGGACTCATGAACAGGATTTTCTAGCCATACCTCGATCTCTTTGTTGTAGTCTTCATTGATGACATTATGAGCTTCTCGACTACTAAGGAGGAGCATGAATACCATTTATAGGTAATACTGGACACACTCTGAGAGAACTGGATTTATGGAAATCACTAGAAGTGCGAGTTTTGGATTTTAGAGGTTCCGTTTTTGGGACATGTCATCTTAGAGGCTGTAGTTGCAGTGGATCTAGTATATATTGAGGCGGTACTTTCTTGGGATCCACCAAGGACTGTGAAGGAGGTACGAAGTTTCTTGGTTTTGGTAGGTTATTAGAGAAGGTTCATTCCAGTCATTTCCAAAGTTGCAGCACCACTATCATCCTTGAAAAAGAAGGGGAAACCCTTAAAATGGTTGTATAGATTCCAGAAGAGCTTTTAGGAGTAGAGGCAGAGGCTAAATATTGCCCGCATCATGTGGCTTCCAGAGGAAGGCGTAGGGTACGTAGTGTACTGCGATGCATCAGGGACCAAACTCAGGTGTTCCCTGATGCAAGAGCGAGTAGTGATCACATATGGTTGTCAGCAACTGAGGCAACATGAGAAAAACTACACTACCCATGACCTGGAGTTAGGAGCATTGGTCTTGGCCTTGAAGATGTGGAGACACTATCTGATGGGAGAACGTTTTACCATGTAATCTGATAACAATATTTTCAGGTATATCATCTCTTAGAAGGATCTGAACTATAGATAAAGGTGTTTCCCTGAGTTCCTCCAAGAATATGACTTCAAGATAGTCTATACTCCTGGAAAGGGGGAGGTTGTAGCAGATGCACTGAACAGGAGATGTGTTATACAGCTGCTAGGCATGGTGACAGAGCAGCAGGGTGATCAATATATATCTTTTGTGGATAGGGATGGAGAAATATTTCTTCATTCTCTTATAGTCACTCCCCCACATCGTCAGTGAGTTAGGGTGGCGCAGCATAGGGACCTAACTGTGAGAGACAATGTGCTCAGATATCCATCGGGCATGCACCTGATGGATTTTCTGATGGTTGGGAGCACATCATCCTCTTCTGAAAATGTATTATTGTACCTGTGTCACTTTAAGAGAAGTTTGGAGGGAGTTAAACACATCCCCTCTAGCAGTAAATATAGGAGTGACAATGATGTACATGGACCTTTGATGATATACTTGGTGGCTAGGTATGAAGAAAGCAGTTGCAGAGTTTGTCTCTCGATGCTTCACTTTTCAGCATGTGAATGCAGAGAACTAGGAACCAGAAGTCTTTTTTTAGCATTTAGAGGTTCCAGAGTGGAAGTGGGATGATATATCCATGTACTTCGTGATAGGACTTCCACGTACATCAAGGGGTCATAGCTCTATTTGGGTGATCATTGATCGACTCACCAGGTCGGCCCACTTCCTACCGATCAGAGAGCAGGGTTTAGTAGAGATCATGGGACGCCTCTATGCACAATATATTGTGTGGATACATGGATTAACTTCTTCTATTGTCTCCGATTATGATGAACGGTTTACTTACTAGATATGGAAGGGGTTTTAGGAGGCTTTCAGGACGTAGCTTCTTTTGAGCACCGCCTTCCATCCTCAGATGGATGGTCAGACTGAGCTGACAATACAGACTCTCGAGGACATGCTATGTTCTTGTGTCCTTGTCTTCGATTGCAGTTGGGAGGATAACTTACCTTTGGTTGATTTTTCCTATAATAATAGCTATCACTCCACCATCAGGATGGCACCTTTCGAAGCATTATACGGGCGACCTTGGAGATCACCCTTGTGGTGGACTCACCCTGGGGAGTCAGCACTAGTGGGATCAGAGATTGTACAAGTTACCACGGAGAAGGTTTAGATCATCCAGGAGTGGATGAAGACCACACAGAGCAGGCATAAGTCGTATGCTAAATGAATATGGATACCTCTAGAGTTTGAGGATGGCGACCACATCTTACAACGGGTCTCACCTTAATGAGGTCTATGGAGATTTGGCTTAGGCGGCAAGTTATCTCTGTGTTTCATCAAACCTTTTTAGGTCCTCAGAAGAGTTGGCAAGCTGACATACCGTTTAGCACTTCCACCTCAGTTGCACCAATTGCATGACGTCTTCCATGTATCCAAGCTGAGGAGATACGTGCATGAACCTTCTCACATCATCGAGCATGGATAGCTAGAAGTCGAAGATGGGGAGACATTCATGGAGGTTCCAATGAAGATTGAGGATCGACAGGAGTGGGTCCTACGTGGACAGTCGATACCTCTGTAGCACATTCACTGGTAGTACGAGAACCTCTAGAAGAGAACATTGGAGTGGGAGGCTCAGATTCATGATCAATACCCCCACTTATTACCTTAATTCGAGTTATAGCTTATGGGGATGTTAAGCCCTGAGGTGGGGAGAATTTAATGACCCGGAAATTCCATGGAATTTTTTTTCTTAAATACATGGGAATTTTACGTGTCCGTGAAAACTGACAATGCACAATTCTGAGGCCATGTGTGCCTGAAATCAATTTTTTATGTTTTTTTACGTATGTTCAGTAAACGTACGAGCGGGTTTTTATAACTTTAGAAACGGTGCTCAGAATTGAAATCTGAGGGCACCGTTGAACCCACAACACCAGTGTTCGCTTACAAAGACATTCACTTTGATGGTGGTGGGTCGTGTTTAAAAGATAGTTTTTGGGTTTTCATGGAATATAATAAAATAAAGTGATCTTCACAATATTTTTATTTGAACCACCATGTGGGTGTTTTGTGGTTAAAACCTCCTCATGGATGTTGGAGGTGGGACCACAACACCTTAACCTCCCAAGAGAGGTTATGGTGGTTGGGAACACACGAACCTAACCTCCTGTGAGAGGTAACGATGTGGGGACCACACGGGGCTAAACCCCTCTTTTGATGGAGGAGACTAAAACCTATAAAATCATTCTAATTAATGAGGTAGAGCCTCTTGAACCCCCCTTTAATTAATTTGTTCCATCTCGCCTAATTAACTTGTGCCAACACTTATGAATTAATTACGGGAGCCATGTTATTAATTCACCAATTTGATTTTTGTGTCAGCAAATAAATAATAGACAAACTCAATCTATTATTATTTTTTCATGGAATTTCTCATTTAGTGGAGTGTGGGAAGTGAATATCTTGGGAGAAATGTTCTTCAAATGATGAACGCTCCACCATCGATGAAGGCTCCAATGACGAAGAACGTCGACCTTCTTCGACTGCCTCCCTCAGATCCTACCGATGTCGGGCGTCCTCAACTGGCTTATCATATTCATTGTCATTAAGGAGCTGAAGAAGCTCAGGATTGGGAGTGTGTGGAAGACGCGACGAACAATGAAATCCTCCTTCCTCTTCCCATGACTTCAATGTTGATTACCGACAATAAAATTTAGGGGGTTTATTTTGTGTAACTTTCATTTTATTTTTATATTCGTTGGATTATAAGGGAATTGTGGTGTTGTTATAAAACAATTTTTGTTCATCATTCTTACTCATTGATGAGCCAAGTGTTACCACCCTAACCGCTGAGGGTGTGGGCCAAACCAACATGGCCCTAACCCTCCGCCATTATTGTTTGTGTGGATTCTAGCCATGGAAACGAAGCGGCGTTGAATGCGACAAAAGAACATGCAAAGGTCGTGCTTCCCATGGCCTCCGCGAACTGCGCCATCCCCACTGCGTTTTGGTGTCCCGACAGAGCCAACTCTGTGGGACGAACCACTGCCAGCCTCCCGTGCACACAACGACACCAGTGCTAGCCTCCCATGTGCCCGGACCAATCCTCGCTTGCCCACACTGAACTGCGCCGCCGCGACCCACACCGGCCCGGCCTCCTAGCCGCCTACTTGTTGTGTCGTGCCCTGCCCGACCGCCCGCCTAGCACCCCGCACAACCACGTGCCCTCCTGGCCGTGCCCTGCCCTATCGCCTCTCAGCCTCCTGGCCTCCCAAACCGACCCAGGACCCCCCTCACGGTGCCTTGGATGAACCGGCCCGGCTGCACTCTCACGACGCTCAGGTCCGAACCCGCCCCGAGCTCGGGCTGAACTGCTCTCACGGCCAGATGGGTTGGGCCCAGCGGGCCCATTCGAACCAAATAGGTTGGGCCACCCAATGGGTCGGGACAGACCGAACATGTCAGACCAGGTCGACCCTGACCCGGTCGGCCCAGAGAGGGTTGGGACGAGTCGGTCCAACCGGGTCAGATCGGGCCCGGTCCCAGTACCGACCCTTTACTTTCGTTTGCAATATCATTGGCACTGGACGACCATTTGATGAACTGTCAGCGATGCTAGTTTTATAGGAGCGCAATAGTACCTTTGATTATAACCCACTGTATTTCAAGGTATAGTTGAGATACAATCATGTTGGCTCATACACAAATCCAACCGCCCCCCCCCCCCCAGGTCTAAAAAAACAATAACTCCCAGACCGGGCGTCTGATTGATGTGTTGTCTGTTGCGCTGAAACCTCTATGATGTGGTGGACCTTTGAGATACTTCTTCATGGGGATTTGTGTAAGTTAGAGAATCAACCAGTAACTTGTGGAGCAGATCTTCCGGAGGTGAGTGAGAATTTGTGTGGGAACGTAGTAGCTAGCTGATAACTGATGACTGCTGACCGTTTGACTCATAGTGACTTTACTGGCCTAGTGGGGAGCCCCTTGGTGTCGCAGCAGACCCACAATGAGGAGCACATTGGTGACGGAGTAGACCCACGGTAATCGACAGGAGGAGTACATTAGATGGATATGAGGGGGATCACCTCTGTGTGACATGATAGGCCCATGGTGGGGAGCGTCTATGTGTGACATGATAGAGCCATGATACTCGATAGGAGGAGTACCTCAGCAGTCAAAGGTTAGTGGGAAGCACCTCTATGTGACACAACAGACACACTGTACTTGATAGAATAGGAGTTTTCCAATAGCCGATGATTTAGATTTACACTATCCCTAGAATAAAATCAAGTTTGAGCTAAGTCAGTAACTTTTTTGTATTTTACCTCAAGATTGAGATTGATTACTTGATAACATAGGTATATATATGGGCAAATACCTAAGTGGGGTTATCTGTGGGTCCCATACTTTGAGCTTTATCCTTGTTGGATTGTATGATTACTTGAGGATCTCGTTGTCCCGACTAAGTATCGTTATACTCCCCCATGCATGGGATATGCCCCCACTTTGTTGTGTTGGTTGGAGATGATAGGTTGTTCTGACTGAGGCTGAGAGTACCTAGACTAGATGGTACCTAGAGGTGGATCAAACGATGTGTTGGTATGTGGAGGAGATTGATAGACGTGTAGTGATGAGGATGCTATCATTACATACCCATTAGGTAGGATCTGTGGTGGATGATCTAGGAGATGCTCTTCACCTTTCAGTTGTTTTGTCATTTTCAGTTGCACTTGTTTTTAGTGGTACTTGTATTTTCCTGTTGGGATTGTATTTAGGCCCCTCTACTTTCCTCACACTTTGTACACAGTTTTACATTTTGTTTTTCTTCCAACTCATACTTTGTTGTGTGTGCTTTCAAGTTTTAAAGGCAATGCCTTCCGAGTTTAGGGATTTACACCTTTGGTGCTAGTCGTCAGCCACTAGCCTATGGAAGGTGGGCTTGGGGTAGTCACGGCATGGGCCCCAGGGGATGGGTCCTAACATCATGTATCTCTCCTTTTCATTGTAGAGTATGAATGAAGCTTAATGAATTATCAAGACAAAACAATTTTACTATGTTCTACCTCATGGGGCCACACCCAAGAGTATACTCTAGAAATGTGCCGATGTACCAAATCCACTCTAAGAGCACTCTTGTTTAGAAGTTCTAAAAGGACTCATTGTCACTTCTGATTTATAACCAATAAAAATTTTAGAACTTACTGCTATCTCAACTGCTGTGACCCCACTGCTTCTTCAGAATATCCACTCATAGTTTATAGTCGGATAGGTCTCTTCATTATCACTATCAAATGTATCCTCCACTATATGTAGATTCTCTATTGAACACTAATATTTATCCACTGATGAGTACCCCTATTCCCCTGACCACTGGGAAACATCCTTTGGTAAATACCTTCGCAAAGAATGCTACATTGCAAAGCTACCAATTTCACGAATCTCAAACAAGCCATCGCGAAGTCCTTGCCTCCTGGCATAGCACAAACCATTGTAGAGCACGCTGCCTTGTGGAGAACACTTCTTAATAGAGCTCAGAACATCACAAAGATCACAGTTTCATAGATCATAGGCCATAGCAGTGCTCAAACCACCACTACGTGACTTCCTTCATGAAGCTCACTGAGCCATCATAGAACACACCACTTTTGTGGAGCTAGATTAGTTGTTGTGAAGCTCATGTCCTTCATGAAGAACACTACCTCCACGACCCTCATTCGCGATTTGATAACAACAAATTTTTCTTGGAAAACTCTCAACCTCTCTCAAGGGGGTCGATGTTTGTTTATTGGTGATTCCACTGACCCTCGAACCTTCCATACGAAGTCAACACCACGTTAACCCCAAACAAGAAGCTCAGAAATTTATGTATAAATTCTCTCTATATTGTAAAGAACCATGAATATTTTAAGATTTTAGAGCTCATTGTAATCACAAATCATTCCATCAATACCTTCATTCTTCCACCGCATTGCTCTCTCGCATTTCCCTTCATCTCTGAAGTTAGCGAAGCTCATCGTGATCACGAAGAACACAATCACCTTTCTTCATATCTTCACGAAATCCACATCAAGAATCCCGTCTTCATGAAACTCATTCCTTTGCCATATTTTGTTGATATCTTCAATAAAATCCACATTTCACGAGGCTCACCCAATTCAAATTTTTGGACCCCAAAAATTTGGAAAACAACAAAAAATGACACAACCTTTTATCTTCTATTTTTTGTACTACCTTCAGATAATCCATTCGTTTTTCGTTGATCATTTTCAACATGTATTTTCACCAACATCTCTAGAACTCAACAGTTCATATTGGAAGCCTACATAGTATACAAAATCAACCAACCCAAAAATGATGCAATGATACCTTGAGGGATTTTTTCCCAACACCTACAAATCACTTAATCCTTGGGGCCCTCCACCTATAAAAAGTGATTCATAAGCCCCATGAAAAAGAATTGATAATACCACTCATATTTGAAATAGATATATATTCTTCATATACATTATACATTGAGGAAGTTGAGAATAAAGAATTTTAGGATATCATCTTAATCTCTAGAGTAGATGAGGGATCCCTCGTAGCGGGATACTTCTTCATCATGTAAATAAATAGCCAATTCAATGGAATGGAGGTCCATTTTGTATAGTTGACACATGTTCTTGGATAAATCTCATATAGAACTGGATGATCCATTGGTTGGGAGGGACTGAAGTTGATCTGAGTCTCTCTAACCCGATTATTTAGTGATATGATTATGACTAAGCCAATATTGTTTGGCAGGTTGCACTTTGAGACCCATTTATATGGTTTGGTACTGAACACATAATACATGTTTATATCACTAGACATCACCAACAACACATTTAGGGGATGTCCCTATCATTATCATCATCCAAAAGTCACCTCCTCATATAACATTTTCATCAACTACTCCCTCAACAGTTCAGTAAGTGTGCTCAAGGGTGATGCATCTCCTTTTGACTATTTTGATGAGCACAACATGGGTGAAAAATATTACAAGATAAAGTAAAAAACAGGATCCAACCAATGATGTTGAGCACACAACCATCATAGCCATCCCATGGATATAATTGTATGAGACATTTTTCTCCGAATTATCTAGTTAGAGGCTAGTATGCATTAAATTTAAAATTGTATCATCATTTATGGTAAAAACATATCAATTTCCATATGTAGAAAATTAAAATATATAATTACATTTTATTTCTATACTGGTTACGATAAGGTGATACTATATCCCCCTACCCCAGTTTAGTATCGATATTTTATCCTGATAACTACAACGATGCATCATACTCGCATGTTCTACCCATATGGGTTGAAACATCCAAATCTCACCCTCCCTATTAATTTTACATCAACCGTGTACCCTACTATAAATTTATTTATGGAATTTATATGAAATTTTCTATCTTTATGATATCTTTATAATAACAATACCTAAGTGAATATTCCACAAACATCCTTGTGGGCACCCCTAATCCCCTAAAAATTTGTTTTTTAGGAAGTAACATATCCTCATAGTGATCCCCCAACCACATGTAATGTCCTCTAAATTCCTTGTAAAATATTAGTAAATTTAGTGGAATTATTTTGAAACTATGAGCTTAGAGAGCATGTGATTCTGAGGCATAGTGAGCCTGAAGTAAATGTTCGATCATTTTTAGTTTGTTTAAAATAGTTCATGTGAGCGGTTTTGAAACCTTCTAAATGGGTTCTAAGATTAAAAATAATATGGTATAGTTGCGTCCAGAATTGTGACATTACCCATGGATGGACCCAACGTCAACTAGAATGGGTCAGGGAAAAAATATAACTTTTAGGCATTTGAAGGAAAATTTTAAAAAAATTTGGATTTTATTTTATTAAAAATAAATTCTCTATGACACAAAAATGTAGAAACAGTTTTATTTCATAAATGAACCATCATAATGATGAAAAAACATAACTTAATAGAAATGCTAAAATGTGTTTCATCATTTAAATGTCTAACATGGAGACATGAATCCAAGAATGGTTAGAGATATTACAATGATTTTTTCGAGAACTTTCTTTGTTAAATGATGAAATTCATGTGGCAAAAAACACATTTCTTCCTTCCATAAACATTGAGGGATCTCATCGTTGATGAATGTTGTGAATCAACAAACAAAAAAGGAATGACTACGTTCTTCACCGACAAATGATCTGATTCCGAGTAAGGGGTTTAGTTTTTTATGTGGCCTCCCATTCCCCATTATTCATTTTTCAATGAAGAATGGAAGTCAATTCTTTATCAAATTGACCAACGGATCGACCATCCTTGGAGGAATGGGATTTTGAAAAATGGGGATTATAGAGGGGATTTAATCATGGAAATTATTTGATCATATCCCCTTTATTTTATAACATAATGAATGAATTACAAATGAAGAAGCATGACTTTCGCTACCTTGGGTGTTCATTGTGATATCTCTTCCTCCTAATATTATTCGCAGAAAAATACCTCATGGTCGCATCAGATTCTATCTGAGAGGTACTAAAAGTTGATCGGACCCCCATATCGATGAAAAGATGGGTAGGATCCCAATACAATGTAGATCGTGACCGGAGGATCATAGTAGGAATTACATATCATAAAATTGGCCACCAGAAAGAGTCTAGTGTCCCATGGAAACACCATGAGACAACACACCATAGCCGCGAAGGTAGCCTGCTGTAAAGACCCATAAATTTCAAGGAAATTTTTTTCTTAATTTTCTTTGGAATTTTACAGGAATGCAGTTTCTGACGGCACTTGATTCTGAGGCCCGGTGTGCCCGGAATCATTTTCCGAAGTTTGGCTCCGGTACGTTCAGTGAACGAACGAGCGGGTTTTTTAAACTTTTGAACCGGTGTTCAGAAACGAATTATGAGGGAACCGATGGAATCGCAGTGCCAGTATTTGCTTAGAAATGCCTTTTTCGGAGTTGTGTTTGCTCGGGTGTGGTTTTTAATTTTTGGGGGTTAAGTGAAGAAAATAAAATAAAGTGGTGCGACAACATTATTTTATTTCACTTAAAGCCACTTAAAGCCACTTAAAGCCACTTAAGCAAAGTTGAAGTGGATAGGGTGAAATCCAAAATATCCTACCCTCTTGGTAGGATATTTGTGAGGTGGGGCCAGCATGATCCCCACCATTTCTTTTCCTCTAATTAATGCACACGCAAAAACTCCTCTTTAATGAAAGTCAACTGGTGCGTTTTCTAAAACTCATAATGCTCCTATTAATTGGATAGTTAAGACGTTACCATTAATTCACTAAATTAATGGTTCGTTTCTTAACTTGTTTTTCAAACTGTTGGCATAATAATAAAATAAGACCAACACCCTTTTTGATGACGGGTTTCTTGTATGAGAGGATTTGGAGAAACTCTATCTTCATCCTCCTTCTCGAAGAACGCGAAGAACGCGAAGAACGCCAGCCTTCGACGAAAGGTTACGAAGAATGCCAAACCCTCGGAGATTGAAGATGCGACACCGTGTACCGCGATGCCGATGATTCTCCTCCCACGATGTTCTTCTGTGACAATCCTTCCCCGCAGCAACCTTCGGACAACATCGTTTGATGTAGGGGATTACAAATCTTTTAAATTTCCTTTGTGGATTTTATCCTCAACATGGATTTAATTCATGAAATTAAATCTGTGTGTTTTTCTTTAACCCTCGGAGATTGTCGATGTGACGCTATGTACCGTGACGACGTGACGCCCCTTCTATGACAAAACGATCCTCTTCTCCCGCGATGATCAATTCCGCGAAGAACTCTTGTTCGACGACTACGATGAGGTAGGGGTTTTATTTGAGAATAATATTTATTCCCATGGTTGTTTCCTTCAAAAACAAAGAACCTGAATCTACTCATCATCAAGTTGATCCACGTTTTTTTATAAACAGAATGGGAACTTTTATTTACTGGAGTTTTTTTTTGGGAACTAGGTTCAATTTTATTGTATTAATATTGTGCCTTGTTATGTTTTCATGTATTGAGTATTATTTTCCCAATTGATATCATCTAACGCGGAGGGTGCGTGGCAAACAAACACTGCCCGACAACCCTCTGCAGTTTTCTGTTGATACGTGGATTAACGGAGTTTATGAAATGGGATCAGAATGATGATTGGAGGCCTTCGTAGTAATGTTTGTATCTCGGGAGAGCCGTAGTTGCAAACCGCCGGAAAAACGGACCACCAGAGCACGTCCGGTGGTCCACGGAAGTTCACACTGGCGCGCCCCGCCGGCACGGCAGCGCCCGCGGCTGGAGGCGGCGCCTGGCGCGCCGCCGGGATGACCCGCCACGGCTGAAGCTGCGGCGGTGAGCGTCGGTCCCGCGGTCGCGCGGGACCGCGGGGAAGGGACGCAGCCTTGCGCCGCTTCCGGTGACACGGAGCAGCCCCCGCGCGGGGGGGGGGGGGGGGGCTCCTTGGGCGCGGCTGCTCGACCAGTGCCGAGCCGGCCGGGCCGGCTCTCACCTAGCTGGGTCGGACCCGGACCCGGGTCGGGTTGACCCAGGGGGGGTTGGGTCGGGTCGGTCCGGGCCCAGAGCCCCTATTTTCGGACCTTTTTGGTCTTCTTACCATATCTTGAGCTAAGAGCCTCCGATCGATGCGCTGTCAGCGGTGATGCGATCCTTGAATCGAGACGGTCATTTCGGTATATCACACTCAAGGTTTCGGAATAATTTGGGTTCGGCCGGGTTGGGTCGTACACTAAACCAACAGTGCCCTCAGAGCGGAAATGCTCATATCTTGAGCTGCAGATGTCTGATTGACATACCGTCGACCTTGTTTGATTCCTCTAAATGAGACGGATCTTTTGGCATAATCCGAACGAGGTTTGGATGCAGGTGGAGTATGGTCAGGTTGGTTTTTTCTTAAAAACCAACGGGGCCCCTAGGACGAAAAAGCCAATAACTCTCATACCGGGCGTCCGATTGACGCGCCGTCTGCGACGTTGAGTTCCTGTTGATGATAAGGAACTTTTGGATACATCAACTCTGAACTATGTGTCAGTTGATGTATCAGCCTCTCGGCTCGTGGAGCGGACCCTCCCGAACGAGCTTGCTGTTTGCGGGAACCCTAGAGCTGGCTGCAACTACGACGACGACGACGACTGTGCAGAGATCCCCAGTGGATTCGACGACGACTACAGCAGTTAGAGATCCTTTGTGGGTAAGTGCTACCGATCCTGTGTGGGTCCGATCCTGTGTGGGTTAGCGCTCCTCGGTCCTGTGTGGGCCAGCGCCTACAGATCTTGTGTGTGTCCGATCTTGTGTGGGTCTTTGCGGGGTTAGTTACCTATCGATTCTTTGTGGGTCAGATCCTTTGTCGGTCATTGCGGGGGTTAGTTACCTATTGATCCTTTTTGGGTCAGATCCTTTGTGGGTCATTACGGGGGTTAGTACCTATCGATCATTTGTGGGTCCGATGACTTAGATGAATCAGTGGATATATCTGATCATCTCTATCGTCATACGAAGAAGTATACCTGTGTGGGCTGAATCCTATTTTTCTTTCCTATGTGGATTGTGTTGTGCTATCCTGTGTGGGTATACGTTTTGCTTTCCTATGTGGACTGGGTTGTACTTGGGTTCAGATTTTGGAGCCGAACGAGAATTGATGACTTAGGTATATGTATGGGCATATACCTAAGCAGTGTCAGATGTTACTTCGTGACGGTATCTTTCCTTTGTGGATTATCCATTGTGGATTCTGGGAGACCTTCGGGGGTCTCGGGGTCCCTAATGAGTAGCTTATACTCACCCCTGCACGGGCTATGCTCGCACTACGTTGTGTTGGTTGCAGACAACGGACAGCGCTGATCGTGGTTGAGGCTTGCAGAGTAGGACGGTACCTGGAGGTGGACCACTGGGCGGGACGTACTCGGAGTGGTCGGCTGGACCCGAGGAGCAGTGGAGGATATCTATACCCACCCTTCAAGTGAGATTTCCAGTGGATAGCTCAACATTACGGCTTTACTTTTTAGTTAAAGTTTTCCCTTTCCAGTTGTACTTTACTTTTAGTTTGGGTTTGTATACTGGCCCACTTACTTTTCCGCACATACTATTGTACCAGTTTTTACGTAGTGTTTAATCTGCATGCTTGCTCTGTGGTGTTTGTGGTTTACTTTAGAAAGGCAATGCCTTCCATTTTTTCAGGATTTACGCCTTGGTGCAAGTCGCCAGCCCCGGGCCTATGGAAGGCGGGCTTGGGGTAGTCATGGCACAGGCCCCGAGGACAGGTCGTGACAAATTGGTATCAAAGGAGTTCGATTCTACCACAGAACATGGGACTCTGATCTTTTTCTATGTGAAGAAGTAGTGTTTAGCGTATTAGTTGTGGTTATCAGTCCAGGGAGTCGAGTGTTGGTGCGGCAGCCGACGTATCCGTACACCAGGAACCTGACTTCTGATTTCCGACTTAATTCACGAAAACATTGATTGCATGTGTGTGTTTCATGTTTTCTTTGTGATTACTTTATGTTAGCTCACCAGGTATACTGTTTTGACCGTGGCACACCTGTTTCTTTTCAGGATGGCCCCACAACGGTAGCCAGCTAGGGTTCCAAGAGTTGAGCGTGACGACAGCCCAACGAGCGACGAGGCCTCGGTGCAGGGCCCTTTGAGAGCAGAGGCCCCGGCGGTACATCTACCCGCCGAGCCACTGATGCTTCCAGCCCCAGCCGCTGACGATGGACGTCGCCTTAGTGCACTGCATGAGTTCCAGCACCAGCGACTGCACAGGTTCCGAGGGGAGACGGACCCCCAGGAAGCCGAGGACTAGATAGAGGCAGTTGTACGAGTTTTCCGGTTAGTGAGGACACCAGTAGACCTCATGGTGATCCTCGTAGAGAGCCTACAGCACGCGGCAGCGTGCCGATGGTGGAGCTTGATGCTCCATGTACACGATGAGGCATCTCTTATCTGGACAGACTTTGAGAACCTCTTCCACTCAGAGTTCATCCCAGCCACCCTCCATGCGGTACGCATCCAGGAGCTTCTTCAGCTGCGGTAGGGCAGCTTGACGGTCGCCCAGTACTCGGCGAGATTTACCGATCTCTCACGCTACTCGACAGACATGGTACCAGACCCATTCTTCCGGGCCCAGACCTTTGAGTAGGGATTGAGACATGAGATCAGGGCATCGCTGATCTCCCTCATAATTATGACTCAGGCAGGAATACTGGAGCAAGACCTTTTGATCGAGATATTCCTTACTGAGCCTTCATCAGCAGCGAGACCTTCCACGGGGCGGCATGTAGCAGAGTCCTCTGCGGCAGGCAATCGACGGATGACTCATGGGTCCAGGATGACCAGACACTCACGCAGACGACCTCAGGACACTGGCTCAGCAGTGTGGGGCACACAGCGTGAAGGCAGTCTTTCGAGAGGCAGGCAGTGCTACACATGCGGCGGGTATGGCCACATAGCTCGTGACTGCCCGACCCACCGTGCCGAGGAGCAACAGATGGTTGAGGGGCCACCCAGGTAGAGGCAGAGGGTGGACAGTGGCGGTCTTCAGGGAGCAGGCGGACGAGGCAGAGGAGCTGGCCAATCAGCAGGTGGTGGGCGACGCTTTGAGGCTCTACCACCACCAACCCCAGGAGGTCCACCCCGACCATAGGGAGCCGGCGGGCAGAGACATGCACAGCTCCAGGCAGTAGAGTTCTATGACCACGGTGCACCCGAGATGATTCGAAGTACTATATGTGTCTATTCCACCCTTTCTACAGTTCTTATAGACACAGGAGCAAGTCACTCATTCATAGTTTCTGCCCTTGTTCGATGCTCGAAGATTCCGACAGAGCCGTTGGCTCGATCCTTACGGCTAGAGACACCTATGGGAGCAGACTCGACGATCACGCACTGGTGCCGGCAGTGTGAGCATACTCTAGGAGGAGAGAGTTTCGGCTGCAATTATCTTATAGTGGTGTCGAGGCCTTACGATGTCATCTTGGGCATGGATTGATTATCTACAGTCCATGCACAGATTGGCTGTATTAGGCGCAAGGTGCGATGTGTATGCACCGAAAGAAGTAGGTTCACCTTCACCGGCGAGAAGGGATCCTTTGCAGCACAAAATGGACTCTCGTAGGGGAGAGGACATCCCATCACTCATCAGTTGGCTAGCCTCATCCTAGGAGTAGTTGACGTGCGGATTCCTAGTTTTATTGTAGTGGTGGATCAGTATGCAGACGTCTTTCCCGACGACGTTCCAGGACTACCTCCTCACAGAGAGGTAGAATTTTATATTGACCTCTACCCTAGGACAGCCCCGATATCGACTCCAGCGTATCGGATGGCCCCCACTGAGCTTCGAGAGCTACGAGTACAATTGGAGGACTTGCAGGGCAAGGGATTCATCCGACCCAGTGTTTCACCCCAGGCTTCCTCGATATTGTTTGCCAAGAAGGCGGGCGAGAGCTTGCGACTTTGTTTTGACTATCGTCTCCTGAACCAGGTGACAGTGAGGAACAATTATCCTCTACCGAGGATTGATGACCTCTTCGATCAGCTCAAGGGAGCATGGTGGTTCTCGAAGATAGACCTCAGGTCAGGCTATCATCAGCTTAGAGTTCGGGACGAGGACGTGCTGAAGACGGCCTTCAGATGTCGGTATGTCCACTATGAATTTTTGGTTATGCCATTCGGCATAACAAATTCTCCATCGGTGTTCATGGGCCTCATGAACAGGATCTTTCAGCCATACCGCGATCTATTTTGCATGGTCGTCATCGATGACATTTTTATTTACTCGACGACCGAGAAGGACCACACCTACCACTTGCGAGTTGTACTGGACACACTCTGAGAGCACCAGCTTTATGGAAAGCTCTCGAAGTGTCATTTCTGGGTATGTGAGGTCCACTTCTTAGGACACGCCATCTCTGGGGTGGGAGTTGCGGTGGATCCTACGAATATTGAGGCAGTGCTAGCTTGGGAGCCACCCAGGAGTGTGACGGAGGTGCGAAGTTTCTTGGGACTAGCTGGATACTATCGGATATTTCTGCCAGACATCTCCAGATTTGCGGCACCACTCTCAGCTCTTAAGAAGAGGGGGAAACCCTTTGTGTGGTCAGACAGATGTCAGAAGAGCTTCCAGGAGCTGAGACAGTGATTGACCAGCGCACCTATCTTGAGGTTACCTGAGGAGGGGGTAGGGTACGTTGTCTACAACGATGCATCAGGTACCGGACTCAGATGTGTCCTGATGCAGGAGAAGGAAAAGATTGCCTATGGATCACATCAGTTGAGGCCGCATGAGCATAACTAGCTACCCATGACCTAGAGTTAGCAGCAATGGTCTTCGCCCTGAAGACATGGTGACACTATCTGATGGGTGAGCGCTTTACAGTCTTTTCTAACCATCAGAGTCTCAGGTACATATTTTCTCAGAAGGACCTGAACCTGAGACAGCGACGATGGCTCGAGTTCCTCCAGGACTATGACTTTGAGATAGTCTATACTCTTGGGAAGGGTAACCTGGTAGCCGATGCTCTCAGCAGGAGGACGGGCATTCAGCTACTTGAGGAGGTGACAGAGCAGCTAGCCTCTTTGCAGATATCCTTCGTGGATAAAGATGGAGTATCCTTCCTTTATTATCTCATAGTCACCCATCCACTACTGCAGCAGGTCAGAGAGGCACATCATGGGGACACTGACTATGAGACACGGCATGCACAGATATCCTCAGGTCAGGCACCTGATGGTTTCTCCTTGGGATCAGAGCACAACATCATTTTTAGAGGATGTACCTTGGTACCAGACGCATTAAGAGAGGAGGTGCTGAGAGAGTTTCACACTTCCCCTTTGGCGGCACATCCTGGAGTGGTGAAGATGTACCAGTTTCTCATACGACAGCACTGGTGGCCGAGAATGAATAAGACTGTGGCAGAGTTCGTTTCTCGATGCCTCACCTGCCAACAGGTGAAGGTAGAGCATCAGGTATCAGCAGGCTTGGTACAACCCTTGGAGGTCCTGGAGTGGAAGTGGGACGAGATATCTATGGAATTCGTGACTGGCCTTCCAAGCACTTCTAGAGGTCACGACTCCATTTGTGTGATCGTCGACCGACTCACCAAGTCGGCTCACTTCTTACCCATTAGAGAGCAGGGCTCAATGGAGAGCTTGGGACGTCTCTACGTTCAGGAGATTTTTTGGCTTCATTGTTTTCCATCATCTATCTTCTTCGATCGAGATGCTCGCTTCACTTCCCGGATTTGGAAGGGGTTGTAGGAGGCGTTCGGGACGCAGCTACATCTGAGCACCACCTTTCACCCTCAGACGGATGGTCAGACGGAGAGGACCATTCAGACTCTCAATGACATGCTCTGCGCGTGTGTCCTCATCTTGGGTCGTAGCTGGGAGGACCCCCTACCCTTGGTGGAGTATGCGTACTACAACAGCTACCACTCCACCATCGGGATGGAACCATACGAGGCATTGTACGACAGACCTTGCAGATCTCCTTTGTGATAAACAGACCCTGGGGAGTCAGCTCTCGTGGGACCAGAGATGGTCTGGACCATGACAGAGAAGGTCCAGGTCATCCAAGAGTGGATGAGGATATCTCAGAGCTGGCATAAGTATTATGCTGATTGGAGGAGGTGGCCACTAGAGTTTGAGGATGGCGACCACGTCTTCTTGCGTGTCTCACCTCGACGTGGATTGCGGAGATTTGTACAAGGTGGAAAGTTGTCTCCACGCTTCATCGGACCATTCCAAGGCCTCATCAGGATTGGCGAGGTGGCTTATCACCTGGCTCTACCACCTTAGTTGCACCGGGTGCACGACGTCTTCCATGTATCCCAGCTGAGGAGATACGTGCACGATCCGTCGCATATCATTGACCATGGGGAGCTAGACGTTGATGATGGGGAAAATTTTGCGGAAGTCTCGGTGGAGATCAAGGATCGACAGGAGTGGGTCCTACGTGGACAGTCGATTCCTCTAGTGCGCATCAGATGGCATCACGGGAACCTCCAGGAGAGCACTTGGGAGCGGGAGGCTCAGATGCGTGCTCAGTACCCACATTTGTTTCCCTAGTTTATGATGTATCTTTACGGGGACGTCAATCCCTGAGGTGGGAGTGATGTAAAGACCCGTAAATTTCAAGGAATTTTTTTTATTAATTTTCCTTGGAATTTTACAAGAACGCTGTTTCTGACGGCAACTGATTCCGAGTCCCGGTGAGCCCGGAATCATTTTTTGAAGCATGTCTCGGGTATGTTCAGTGAACGAATGAGTGGGTTTTTCTAAATTTTGAACCGGTGTTCGGAAACGAATTATGAGGGCACTGATTGATTCGCAGTGCAGGAATTTGCTTTGAAATGCCTTTTCCAGAGTTGCGTTTTCTCAGGTGTGGTTTTTAATTATTGGGGGTTAAGTGAAGAAAATAAAATAAAGTGGTGCGACAACTTTATTTTATTTCACTTAAATCCACTTAAAGCCACTTAAATCCACATAATCTAAGTTGAAGAGGATAGGGTTCAATCCAAAATATCCAACCCTCTTGGTAGGATATTTGTGAGGTGGGGCCCGCACGATCCCCACCATTTCTTTTCCTCTAAGTAACGCATCCGCGAGAACTCCTCTATAATGAGAGTCAACTGGTGCGTTTTCTAATACTCTTAACGCTCCTATTAATTTGATAGTTAAGACATTACCATTAATTCACCAAATTAATGGTTCATTTCTTAACTTGTTTTTCAAACTTTTGGCATAATAATAACCAACACCCTTTTTGTTGACAGGTTGCTTGTAAGAGAGGATTTGGAGAAACTCTATATTCATCCTCCTTCGCGAAGAATGTGAAGAACACGAAGAACGTGAAGAACGCCGACCTTCGACGAAAGGCGACGAAGAACGCCAAACCCTCAGAGATTGATGACGCGATGTCGTGTACCGTGACGCTGATAATTCTCCTCCCGCGACAATCCTTCCCCGCGGAAACCTTCGGACAACACCGTTTGAGGTAGGGGATTACGGATATTTTAAATTTTCTCTATGGATTTTATCCTCAACATGGATTTAATTCGTGAAATTAAATCTGTGTGTTTTTCTTTAACCCTCGGAGATCGTCGACGCGACGCTGTGTACCGCGACGACTCGATGCCCCTTCCGCAACGCAACGATCCTCTTCTCCCGTGATGATCAATTCCGCGAAGAACTCTTGTTCAATGACTATGACAAGGTAGGGGTTTTAATTGAGAATAATATTTATTCCCATGGCTGTTTCCTTCTAAAACAAAGAACCTGGATAAACTCATCATCAAGCTGATCCGCGTTTGTTTTTATATGCGGAACGTGAACTTTTTTTTACAGAAGTTTTTTTGGGAACTAGGTTCAATTTTATTTTATTAAAATTTTTCCTTGTTATGTTTTCATGTGTTGAGTATTAATTTACCATTTGATATTATTTAACGCAGAGGGTGCGGGCCAAACAAACACAGCCTGACAACCCCCCGCAGTTTTTCATTGATGCGTGGATTAACGGCGTTTACGAAATCGGATCAAAATGTCTATTGGAGGCCTTCGCAGAAAATTTCGGATCCCGGGAGAGCCGTACGCACAAACCGAAGGCAAAAAGGACCAGCAGAGCGCGTCCGGTGGTCCGCGGAAGTTCCCGCCGGCGCGCCCCGCCGGCTCGGCGGCGCCGGCCGCCAGGAAGCGGCGGCGCCCGGCGCGCTGCCGGGAAGACCCGCCGCGGATGATGCCGCGCCGGCGAGCGCCTGTCCCGCGGCCGCGCGGGACCGCGTGGAAGGGACGCGGCCCTGCGCCGTGTCCGGTGACACGGAGCAGCCCCCGCGTGGGGGGAGGGGGGTGGGGGCGGCTCCTTCGGCGCTGTCGCGCGGCCAGCGCCGAGCCTCCCAGGCCGGGCCGTGCGGCACCGTGCCGGCCGGGCTGGGCCACGCCCCGCCGGGTCGGACCCGGACTCGGGTTGGGTCGATCCGGTTCGGGCCGATCCAGGGGGGTTGGGCCGGGTCGGTATGGGCCCAGACCCCCTGTTTTCGGACCTTTTCAGTCTTTTGCGTGTAACTTGAGCTACGAGCCTCCGATCGACGCGCCGTCAGCGGCGATGCGATACTTGGATCGAGATGTTCGTTTCCGTATATCAAACCTAATGTTTAGGAATACTTTGGGTTTGGCCGGGTTGGTTCGTACACGAAACCAACCAGGCCCTTGGAGCGGAAACGCTCATATCTTGAGCTGCGGACGTCCGAATGACGTACCTTCGACCTTGTTGGATTCCTCTATGTGAGACGGATCTTTTGGCATACTCTGCCCAAGGTTTGGATGGAGGTGGAGTGCGGTCGGGTTGGTTTTGTCTTAAAAACCAACCGGGCCCCTAGGACGAAAAAGCCAACAACTCTCAGACCAGGCGTCCGATTGACGCGCCGTCTGCGATGTTGAGTTCCTGTTGACGATACAGAACTTTTGGATACATCAACTCTGGACTATGCGTCATTTTATGTATCATCCTCTCGGCTCGTGGAGCGGACCCTCCTGAACGAGCTTGCTGTGTGCGGGAACCCTAGAGCTGGTTGCAACTACGACGACGACGGAGACTGTGCAGAGATCCTCAGTGGATTCGACGATGACTACAGCACTCAGCGATCCTTTGTGGGTCAGTGTTACCGATCCTGTGTGGGTCTGATCCTGTGTGGGTCAGCGCTCATCAGTCCTATGTGGGCCAGCGCCTACAGATCCTATGTGGGTCTGATCCTGTGTGGGTCTTTGCGGGGGTTAGTTACCTATCGATCCTTTGTGGGTCAGATCCTTTGTGGGTCCTTGCGGGGGTTAGTTACCTATCGATCCTTTGTGGGACAGATCCTTTGTGGGTCATTGCGGGGGTTAGTTACCTATCGATCATTTGTGGGACAGATCCTTTGTGGGTCATTGCGGGGGTTAGTTACCTATCGATTCTTTGTGGGACAGATCCTTTTTGGGTCATTTCGGGGGTTATTACCTATAAATCCTTTGTGATTCCGACAGGTTAGATGAATTAGTGGATATATCTGATCATCTCTATCGTCATACGAAGACGTATTCTTATGTGAGCTGAATCATGTTTTTCTTTCCTATGTGGATTGTGTTTTGCTATGCTGTGTGGGTATACGTTTTTCTTTCCTGTGTGAACTGGGTTGTACTTGGGTTCGGATGTTGGAGCCGAAAGAGAATTGATGACTTCGGTATATGTATGGGAATATACCTAAGCAGTGTCTAATGTTACTTCGTGACTGTATCATTTCTTTTTGGATTATCCTTTGTGGATTCTGGGAGACCTTCGGGGGTCTCGGGGTCCCTACTGAGTAGCTTATACTCACCCCTGCACAGGCTATGCCCACACTACAATGTGTTGGTTGCAGACGACGGACAGCGCTGATCGTGGTTGAGGCTTGCGGAGCAGGACGATACCTGGAGGAGGACCACTGGGCGGGACGTAAACGGAGCGGTCGGCTGGACCCGAGGAGCAGTGGAGGCTATCTATACCCACCCGTCAGGTGGGATTTCCAGTGGACAACTCAACGTTGCGGCATTACTTTTCAGTTGCGGTTTTCCCTTTCCAGTTGTACTTTACTTTCAGTTTGGGTTTGCATATTGGCCCACTTACTTTTCGGCACTTACTGTTGTACCAGTTTTCACTTAGTGTTTACTTATGCCTGCTTAGTCTGTGGTGTTTGTGGCTTACTTTTCGAAGGAAATGCCTTCCCTTTTTCTGGGATTTACGTCTTGGTGCTAGTCACCAGCGCCTGGCCTATGGAAGGCGGGCTTGGGGTAGTCACGGCATGGGCCCCGAGGACGGGTCCTGACACCTGCGACATAAACCATGGGTGGTGTTAAGAGGCCACCTGAAGTTTCCTATTGGAAGTGTTGATAAAAGAGGATTCCGGCTGTATCCCATGGTGAAGGACCTCATTTCATGTAGACCATAGGGCAGCTAGTCGGTAGACCATATGGATCAGAAGGATGTGGATTTCACTATATCCCAACTAGAATGATCTGACCCACCGGTGTGGATCTGGAAAAAGTGGAGGATCAGGATTCTCCGCATACCGGTTCGGAAAAAACTGGCCCACCATTATGGACTAGGCCAGACAGAGACCAGACCATTGGGTGGTTGGGTGAAATAGACTCACGGTCCAACATGATTGGTCCTATTGGTCCAATATCCCAATCCATTGTGCTGGGCCGGACTGGTTAGGGAGGGTTTGGTCTGTACGGGGTTGGTCCAGACCTGACTGGATGGGGTTGGGTGGGCCACATCGGAATGCATTGGACCGCCCGGATCGGACAAATCCCTAACCCCACCCATACAGTTTTTACTAAAATTCCTATTTATTTTAACCCATACATTTTATTGACTATCCATTTCCAGAGTTGGGTCACTCTCAATGAGGGCGTCCTTTTTATACACTCTAAGTGGGTTTTCATAGAAGTTGGAATAGGACCAATGTCTTGAGTGGTATATTATTTCCAAATCAAGAACACTATGATCAAGAATCCAATAGCTATCTTTGATGAGAAGATTGTGGAAAGCTTGTGTAGGTAACATAGCAGGCCTATGTGGCATGCATGTCAAGGTTCCCGAGCAAGCCTATGTAACGAGTGGGTCTAGGTCCCATAGCAATCCTAACTGACTAGTGGGTCTAGGTGCCCCAGCTGGCCTTAGTGACTCATCTGGGCTAAGTGCTGAAGTATCATAAGGTGTTCAACATTTACCAATGATCGCGTTTATTTTCATATTTTAGTTTCTACCTACGCGATGATAAAAAACTTTGTGCATACAATCCTTTGTGGTACAACCATTATGTTTTGGGGTTCTTTCTGAGTATTTTGTAACTCACCCCTGCAAGGGATCTGCCCGCATTTTTTGTGTCTTATGCAGACGACATATTCTTTGATAAGGACCTTAGTGGCCCGAGACTAGGCAGTGACTAGTGATATCCAAAAGATGAGGTGTAATTATATGCATTTAGACAACACCCCTTTCACCTATAATTGATGTGTGGATTACCATAGAGGAACAACTCGAGCTTGTACATTCCTTTATTTTGGACTTGTATTCTATCCCCCCTATACATTCAATTTTTTACTGTTTCTCTCGATGGTTGCCTTGGTGGGATGCATGATTACTTTTCAGCATTGTGGGTAGGTGGTTAGTGTGTGTTTGAGTGTTTGTTTGTGTCTGTTTGTATAGGTACTCAGAAAAATGCCACACAATTTTGGGAAAATTCTTCTAGAGATACATGTTATCCCCTAACATTTGGAGGAAGGCTTAGGGTAGTCACAATATTGTCCCTAAAGGACGGGTCATGATAGAGTGATATCAGATGAAGCAGGTTCGACCTTATTGGATGGGTGTTAATGGTTTTATTTTGGGGAAACAATGTTGAATGTTTTGAGTTCTACTTTTAGACATGGAGATTCATTTGTTGGTAAATGAACCGAAATATCCATACAAATGGTTCTATAATTCTTATTTCTTACTCGATACATGAACACACGGGTTTCATGCATCATATAGGAATTGAGAGTGTTCTCATGTCCTTCTTGAGTCAGATTTAGATAACCAGGTATAAACTACTTACTCTGCTTCATCTTGATCTATTGCAGGATGACTCCACAAAGACAGCCAACCTGGATTTTGGTGCATGACGGCGAGGATGGTATGCCTAGCGATGAGGCATTAGTGCAGAGAAAAATACTAGTGGTGGCCCACCAGGTGGTCCACCAATGCTACAACCACCCATCGATCAGTAGTTCTTACCATCATTACTGGTGGAGGATTCAAATAGTCTCAGTGCCTTTCTCGAGTTCTAGAAGTATAGACCTCTTATGTTCTAGGGTGAGACAGACTCCAAGATAAATAAGGATTGGAAGGAGGCAGATCTTGTGAAGAAACTGCAAACTGAAAGTGGGTCATAGACACAACGCATCACAGGGATCTACAGGGAGATTGTGGGGCTTTATGATCTAGATGAATGATGAGTTAACCCTCACTTGTACTGATTTGAGTGCCTCTTTAAGGAGTAATTCATTCTGGAGACTCTGTGGTAAATATGCATCCAGGATCTACTGCTCCTACAGTAGCATAGCATGATATTAGTAGAGTACTTAGTGAGATTCACTATGATATATCTCTACTTTATAGAGATGTTGTGTGACCTGTTATTCAGGGATAATGCTTTTGAACATGGACTACATCAAAAGATCATGGAATTGATGGTATTGCAAAACATCCCTACCTAGGATGGTGTATTGGGGAAAGCTCTACTATGGGAGAGAATCCTAGCAGAGCGAGCATGAATAGTAGAAGCTATTAGTAGACATTAGGTGGTGGAGTATTCAGTAGCAGTTAGCAGGCAGTAGACGAGGGGACCTATGAAGGTCAAGCCTTTTGGGATTACCCTAGGACTCAATGTTGGTAATACTTGGATCTGTGGGAAGATGGATTCTACAAAAGAGAATGGTTTTCTACGCATGCATCCGGAAGGGACACATGGATTTTTACTGCCCCACTTTCCATTCAAAAGATCAACAGATGGTCAAAGTACCGCCAAGGTATAGGATCAAGCCGGGGGGTCTGTAGGGTGACAGACATGGTAGGGGAGTAGGCAGAGTGGTAAACGATGGGTGGGGGCTCTAGTTACTACAGCCAACACCCCTAGGTTGTCCACCATGAGCTTCAAGAGTTGCAGGACTATGGTGGACCTATAATTAGAAGATAGAGGCATATGATTCCAATGATCTAGAGAGTATTATATGTATAATCTGTTTTTTTCTACACCTTAGATATAGATCATATAAATACATGATCCAATCACTTCATTCCTTTCCATAGACCTTGTTCATAGCTCAGATGATCCGGTAGAGTTGTTGGATATATCCTTCTGATTAGAGACTCCTTTGAGTGATCATTTGATGAAAACACACTTGTGCTGGTTTTGTACGCATACTCTTTGAGGAGAGAGCATCAACTGGGATCTCATAGCAGAATCTGAAAGGCCATACAATGTTATTCTGGGTGTGGATAGGTTTTCCATAGTCCATTCTCTAATTGACTATTTTAGGTGTAGATTACGGTGTGTCTGAATTGATGGAACTAGGTTCTCTTTTACATGACAAAAACGAATTCTTTCTTCACAAGAAATAATTTATTGTATGATGGTGTATATGATCAATCACTAGTTGTCTTTCCTTACCCATGGAATATTTGATGCAAGGAGTCCTCCATTTCCTATAGTGGTGGATGATTAAGAGGATGTTTTCCTAACGATGATCTGGGAATAACTCCTCGTAGGTAGAATGACTTCTGCATTGATGTGTAGACCAGGATGGAAATAATATCCACGCTAGTATATAGGATGGCTCCCATAGAGCTTTGTGATTTGAGGTTATATCCTGAGGACATACAGAATAAGTGCTTCGTGTGGCATAGTGTTTCACCTTGGGAGGCACCATTTTTGATTTCCAAGAAGGCATATGGGAGAATGAGACTATGATTACACTATTTGCACTAGAATTAGGTTACTATGAAGAAAAAAATATCAACATCCAAGAATCAAGTTCCTCTTCAACCAACAAAAGGGAGCGAGGTGGTTCTCCAAGATAGACCATAGGTCTAGCTATCATCAACTTTGTGTATGAGAAGAGGTTGTACTAATGATAGCCTATAGATATAGGTGTGTCCACTATGAGTTATTGGTGATTCCATCTGGCATGGAAAATTCCCTAGTAGTGTTCATGGGACTCATGAATAGTATCATCGATCATTACAATTAACTGTTCATTGTATTCATTGTTGATGAAATCATAGTGTACTCGGTGTGTGAGGAGAACCATAAGACACACCTGCGAATAGTCCGAGAAACACTTCGAGAGAATCAGCTTTTTAGAATTCTCATTTAGTGTCAGTTTTAAATTTGAGAGGTCCAAATCATGGGACCCATTAATTTGGAGGGTTGGGTTATAGTGGACCCAGCAATGATATAGACAGTGCTTCCTTAAGGGCCACCAAATAGTGTGACTGAGGTGTGGAGTTTCATGGGATTGGTGGCATACCACATGATGTGTGCGCTTAACTATTCCGTGTTAGTAGCACAATAATTAGTATTAACATGGAAGGGATATCCCTTCATGTGGACAGGGAATTTCTAGTAGAGTTTCTTAGTGTTGAAGAGGAGACTAACGAGGGACCCTATATTGAGGCTGTTAGATGAGGGAGTGGGGTAGGTACTATTATGAAATGCATCAGTGACTAGACTAGGTTGTTTCTTGATGTAAGTGATAATTCATTTTGGTTTGTGGTATTTGAGGCAGAATGAGAAGAACTATGCGACCCACGTTTATAAGTTAACAGTAGTTAACTTTTCATTATTGATTTGGCGGCACTACATGATCGGTGAGTGGTTTACAATATACCATGACCACAAAAGTCTAAGGTAATTATTAACCCAAAAGGACCAAATCACGAGGAAATGACAGTTTCTAGAGCTCCTATAGTACTATGAATTCGAGAAATTATATACTCCTTGGAAGGGGAATGTGGTGGCAGGCACACTCATTAAGAGTACCGGGCTGGAATTGCTGAGTGCATCATTGGAGCAGTTAGTCATGATGCTGATATCCTTCATAGATGGAGATGGATTATCATACCTTTGGTTGATGGTTGTCACTCTCCCACTCATTTAGTGAGTTGGGGAGAATGTATTATCGATGTCAACTATGAGGCGTGATTTTCTCAGTTATCCATAGGGTTGGACCCTGATGGAAATTAAATATGTAGGGAGAATGTAGTCCATTTCAAAGAGATAATTGTTTTACCATTGACATTGTCATAGGGATTTATAATGATTTTCAACTCCTCACATTTGGCAGTGTTTACTAGAGTGTAAATGATGTAAAAATATCTACAACGCCTGTACCGGTGGTAGGGGACGATGAAGGTTAGGGTATATTTTGTTTCTCATTACCTCAATTGTCAGTAAGTGAAGGTAGAGCATCAGGTTTCAGAAGGTTTGGACCAGCCACCCAAGGTACTAGAGTGGAAATGGAATGGTATATGGATGGACATCATTACAGTTTTACCATGCACATCCAAGGGACATGATACCATCTTGGTGATTGTTGATAGACTCAACAAATCATCACTCTTCCTACCCATTCAAGAGTAGGGTTACATGGAGGGATTGGGTTGTCTCTATGTTTAAGATACTGTTTGATTTCATGGGGTGCCTTTGACGATCATTTAAGGATGTGATGATCACTTCACATCCCTATTATGTAATGTACTGCAGGAGGCATTCGGGACTCAGCTGTATTAGAGCATGACATTGCAACCCTGAAAGGATGGCCAAAAAAGAGAGGACTATCTATGTTTTGGAGGACATGATTCACACTTACGTCATGGATTTTGGTCACTGCTGGGTGGAAAGTCTCCCACTAATAGAGATCATGTACAACAACAGCTACCACTCCACCCTTGGTATTGCACTATTTGAGGCCATGTTTGACCAGCCATGCAGATCACGACAATACCGGACAGAGCCAGGGGATTCAGTACTCATGAGTCTATTGTTCGTATGTGCCACTAAAATGAAGGGGTAGATCATCAATGAACGGATGAGGATTGCACAAATTAAGAAGAAATATTATGTTGATAAGAGATTGAGGTCCTAGGATTTTGAGGAAGGAAACCATGTTTTTCATTGGGTCTTACCTCAATGATGATTGTATAGATTTGGTTGGTGTGGGGAATTGCCTCCTAGATTCATCAGCCCTTTCCAAATATTGAGAAGAGTTGGGAATAAGGTGTACCACCTAGTTTATTCCCCATAGACACATCAGGTACATAATTTCATTCATGTGTCATAGTTTAGGAGGCACATTCCTGACCCATCACATGTCTTTTACTGGGATGAGCTTGACATTGGCGATGGGGTGACATTTGCAGACTTCCCAGTGGAGATTTTTGGATCGATAAGAGAGGTTAATTAAAGGGATGTCAATTTCTCTAGTGCGTGTTTAGTAGCACAAGAATTTCTAGGAGTGCACCTTTGAGTGGGTGACTATGATTCATGATCAATATCCCCATTTTTATATTTAGCCCTTGTTTTCGATTTTGAGGATGTAAAGCCCAAATGTGGGGAGAATATAATATCCTGTAAATTCTATGTCAAATTTCTGTAAATTAATGGGATTATTTTGAGACAAGGTGATCAGATAGAACCGGATTATGAGTCCCAATGAGACGAAATTTTATCTTTGTACTATTTTTTAATTTTTTTAAAATGATACACATTCACATTTTTTGCAACGTCTAAGTGGCTTCCAGAAATAACAATATGTGGGGCACCATTGTGACCAAAATGACGACTTTACCCAAGGATGGACCTATCCTAGACAAGTGAAAGTCGAGGAAAAATATTAAATTTTTGGAGTTTTAAGGAAAAATAAAATAAACTTAAAAGAGTTTATTTTTTAAAAAAATATTTCATTGCAACACAACGACGAAGAAGCTATTTCATTTTATAAATGAAATAGAAAAATTACATGGAGGTATAGCATAACATATACACTAAAATGTGTTTTATCATTTAATAACCTAAAATGGATATAGGAATTAGAGCTCAATCAGAGTGATTGACTTGAACCTCTAGAGAACATGCGTTGGAAAATGACGAACCGCCCAATGATGATGAACACCTTCCTTCCATTCTTTCTCTTTGAAGGATCTCACCATCGACAAGAGTTGTGGATTGAAGAATGAAAAATTAAGAACATTGTTCTTCACCAATAAATGATCTGATTCCAAGTAAGGGGTTTTGTTTTCTATGTGGCCTCCTTTACCCCGTTATTTCTTTTTGAACGATGAACATGGGTCAATTCACAACCTAATTGACCCATATATCCATCATCCCTACAAGAATGATATTCTGACGTGAGGGGATTAAAGATGGGATTTTATCATGGAAATTAATTGAACATATCCCATTTCATTTATAACGTAGCAAATGAAGGCCAAATGAACATTATCGTTGTTTGTTTCCATTTATATTCATTGGTTTCTCTCTTCCTCCTCACGTTCTTCACCTATGGACACTCGTGGTCACGTCGGATTCATGCTGGTAGGTTATGAATGTGATCAGACCCCTTGGATTGATGATATGATCTCTTGGAGAACACAGAATTTGAGGTGGTGACCTGAGGATCAAATTGGGACTTCTGAATCATAAAATGTACCACATGAGCGAGTCTGGTGGCTCGTAGAAGCACCCACCAGTACGCCGATGCTGGTGGCAGTGGAAGATGGCAGCTGTCATGTGTGGTATTTTACACATGTTGGTGATGATGGAAGACCATGGAATCCTAGGGGGAAGTGATCAGAGGCCACCAATAGGCAACTGACAGTGTTGTGGGATGATGTGACTTCAGAAAATGGACAGCGACGAAGGACTACTAGCTAGATGGAACATGGCAGGACATCGTGGAAAAGATGTGGGGTGGACATGTGGGAGATCATTTGTCTTGAATGGGCCCAAATCTTAACACATCTCGGCTGGATAGAACCCCCCTTCCCCACCCCAGTGCCGGATGTGATGAAGGGGAGTACCGAGCAATTGAGTGGCCCAGCTGGCCGAAAATCAGCCCAGCAGTGCGGGCGGTGCCTAACAAAGACCATACCACTAGGCAGCCCAAAAGGCTAGAACTATGGCCCATTGGTCATGCTTCAGTTGGCCCATTGGTCCTTGACAATGGGCTCAGTTGGACCATGTCTGATCGAGTTAGGTCATATTGGGACCAGTCCTAACCGGCACATTTTTACCAAAAAACCTATATCTTCTAAACCGTATGTTCGATTGATGATTCATTTGTGGAATTGGGACCCTCCTTAATAGAATCTATTTTTGATATAATCTATGTGGGTTTTTGTGAAAATTGAGATACGGATGATGGATTTAGGAGTAGATACTCCCTAAATCAAGCGCACTTTGAGTAGGAATCTTGTGGAGGGATATGATGAGGAGATCATGATGACCGTGTATAAATTTCCTATAAGTCCAATGTGATGATCATTTCTAGGTGTTTCTATAAGATTATGTGATGAGTTGTTCTAGGTGACCCAGTAGGCCTAACTGTTGAGTTGTTCTAGGTTCTCTTGTAGGCCAAAGTGGCAAGTGGGTCAAGGTACCCTAGCAGGCTTATGTGACTGATCAGGGATGAATTCCTTAGGACGACAAGGAATTCAATGTTTTTAAACTGATAGTATTACTTTTAATTTGTTATTTCATCCCTGAGTGAGGTGAAAAAATTATTTTCAAACATTTCTCAGGGTATTACCTTTGTGTTTTGAGGTCCTTAGAGAGTATTTTTTACTCACCCTTGCCCGGGCTTTGCCCATACATGTTTTGTCTTGTGAAGATGATAGATGCATTGACATAAACCATAGTGGTCTAGGACTAGTTAGTTCCCAATGGGATATGTCAAACGTGGCGTACTTCTACCGATTCATGTGGTTCCCCATTCATGTACTATTCAAGATGGTTTTACCACAGATTGAATTTATGATATTGTATTTTTCTTTTTTTTGGTCATGCATTCTGGTCCACATTTACTGTCAGTTTTCAATTGATACTCTCATTGGTTCTCTTGGGAGAAGGCATTCATACTTTTTAGCATCGTGGGAAGGGTGTGTGTGTGTCTGTGTAAGTACTCGGTAAAATGTCTCCCACAAGAAGAATAATTCCTTTGGTGCTATTCTCTAGACCCTGACCTTTAGTGGGGGTCTTGGGGTCATCATGGGATGGGCCTTAGGGGGATGGTCGTGAAACCTCATACCATAAAGAGTATATGGAATACATTCCTATCTTCTTTAAATAGGGTTTCTCCACCACCATTGATGAGCCAATTTATATGATCATTTGTTCCCAGTTAGACCCATGCCAAATGCTGATCAATTGTCGCCATTAAAATAGTATAATAGTAGCAGAATTGGATTTCTTTGAATGGAACTATAATATATTTTCCTGGTATAAAATACTATCCCTAATTTTTCTCACTGATTCCCTAATATTTTTCCTCACACGAACTAATGTCGATCCCCTCAAATTCATGAGGCTGATAACTTGAAGTGAGGGCTAGGGGTAATTACATGGGGAGTTTATAGCCACATTTTTTTGAGCATATCATGTCAATAGATATAAGAAGCAAGAAAAGAAACATATATAGAAGTAGAATTTTATATAATTAAAATATTCATTCTAAATAACAGTAATAAGTAGATGATACATAAAACAAGCATGGTATCTGAGTACAAATTATATATACAAAATATTGTTGCATTTAATGTTATATACAAATAATACAATTCATGTAATGGGGATACAAGAATAAATAACATGATGAAATAATAAAAAAAGGAAAACATTTTATAACTAGAATCATGAACATAGGATTGGTTCTATTCTCCAAGAACTCTATCCTATAATATATGTTGATTGATAATAGAAACATTAATACTTCCATTTTTCAATAGCTTCGATCCTACATTCTACTTAGGTTCCAATGGCAACTTGTGTAGGGTTTGATAGATTAAATCTTAGTAGGCCACTAACCACAGTGTCCATGCCATTCCAATCAATTAAACATAAATATACAGTGTTCCATATGAATATAAAAACTATAAAAAATCGAATAGTTAAATTCGTTAGACTAGGTTCCACTCAAAGTCCCATGCAAACTACATACTTCACCCTACAATGTTGTGTCTAAATAGAGTGATCTTAAATTGTTGCCGTGTGTGAGGTCAAGTGCCTAGGGATAGACTGTCACCAAGGTTTTTATTAATCTAAGAGAAAATGTCCTTACATTTTAATAACTATTGGATAAATTATAATTTTATAACATTTATTTATATTTGAAATACTTTTAGCATCCCTTTATAAAATATATCGAGATTCCATAAACCTATCCTGGAAAATATGGAGAGACTTTTTGATTATCACACAAACAGATATAAAATTTCCTTTCCCAATAGACTATCAAATGGGACCCAAAGATGAAGCCTTTTGTAACACTCCTTGCATATTGAAATCATACTCAATGAATAACAGATCCTCTAATTATGTATATTGTATCACATGTAGTGGCTCGAGTTTCACATGAGGCTTGGTAAAACCAATAATGACATCAAGCCATTCTGAGGGGTCTCCACTAGGGAATTGGCATCACTTGTCAAGAAGTAAAATTAGATAACACAAATTGATCTTGTTTTAAGCATAGATTATCTCCCCTAGAGCATTTACAACACATTAGAAAAATCTAGAAAGGCATAGTTTCTATCCAAGGTATACTCAAACTAGAACACCTATTATCACCCACGACTCTGTCGTAGAACAGTCAGGAAAGCAACACATATTAATAAAAAAGTCTATTATAAGGGGAATTACATTTAATTAAAACAATTTAATCACATTAGTCATACAGGGTATGAATGTCATCATAAAATCCTTTTAGGTCAAAAGGGAAAAGTCATATAGAGTTTTTACATATAAAGATATCCACAATCAATAATTGGAATAGGAGAAGTGTCTTTTCAGTAGTTTGGACACCATAAAAAATGATGTTATGGTCCATGATGTTTAACATGAACAAAACCCCTTAATAAAATTCAATATCTTATGGATAAAGTGGTGAATTATGTTTTATAGTGATATCACACTTTTAGGGGTGTTAAAACTCAACTGATAAGTCTGATGGGATGATTTTCTATATAGTAGGTTCATTATTATCATGGAAAAGAATTCATGCATAATTAAATAAACAATATCGAGGTGAATCAAGAAGGATGCAGCTAGATTCATAATTATACTATTTATGGAATGAAATTAAATTTAAGAATGTGATGATACCACTTACATCAACCTCGATGAGCATCCCTCATATAGTGTCAAGAATTGATTTGATCTATAATTGATTAAATAAATGGTTCTTTCCAACACACATAAAATAGGGGAAAAGAAGTCTTACATTAATAGAGAAACAGATAATGGATGTGAATCAAAAGTGATATGTGTGGAAGGAGGAGCTCAAGGAGACGAATCTAATGCTTCCACTGGTGAGAGAAACAACCCATATAAAGAGGTACTAGATTGAATCCTCGATAGAGGGAGAAGTGGGTTTGTAAACATGGATGAGGAGGAGTCCATCAGATGAAATAGGGTAGGAAGAGAGAAATAAGATTAAATCAGTAAATAGTGAAAAATTAGTAATTTATCCAATTTTTTACACTATACATTGTTTGGCTGCACAGTTTGGCCAATCTGTGTCCTAAATGAGTGTCTTTAAAAAAAATAAGTGGAACGTAACATGGTTGAGAGCATAGTTTGACTAATTATGGTTAACACATAAAAAATAACTATATTATGAATTTCAGAAGGCTCACATGGTTATGTGCCTCGGGTCATACGGGTATAGAAATACTATGAATCCTAGTCTACTTATTGATTTTTTAGGGTTTGAGACTTGAACAATCACCAAACTCCCATGAAACCACTCTGAACCATTTAGGTATAACTTATAGGGACGTATGAGTGAATAAAAATAATAAATTAAATGTATGTACAATATAGAAAAGTTATAACATTAACCCCCCCCCCATTAAGTCAAATAATCCCTGTGTTTCCCTTCTATGGATAGTAGACCATAATCTGTAATGATCTGTGTTTTGAATTGGATGAATATCAAGAGAAATTTTGAATTTCTCATTTTGCGGATGAACCGTTTTTTAAACCATACTTCATAATGATGTTCGGGAAATTTTGATCATTATAATTGAGGATTTGGACATGGGTGAAAAAATTTAATGTTTCCCTGGTCTCATGAGGTGTTAATTGAGTGTTGGACACAAAAAAATAATTAGTTTGAATGGCTACAGAGGGTTCATTCTTTTTATGAACTATGTGGCCCATTGTGGGAAACTGTGTGGCCATATATAAGTGCAAAGTGGTTGTCGCACATGATGTTCATGGTTTATCAAACCATTCTATATGACCACATGGTTAGTTTCATAGGCATTACCTTGAAACTATTCATTACACGGTGATGCAACCTTGTGATGGCCACATGTTCGTAGTAATGGGCACGCATCAGGTGCACTATTTTCTAAACAGTGTGGTCCAAATCGTGTGTGATACCCTATTTAAAAAAACATGATGAATTTAATTTAAATTAAAATAAAAAATAAAATAATTATACTCTTCTCCCACTCCCCTCAAGTTGAAACACACGCCTAGGGGGATCTACTTTGGTTGGGCGCTTGAACCCCCCCTCCTAGCTCCCTCTTCATCCACTGATTCAATGTGTTTTCTTCATGATTCTATTCGATTTATTGCGGGTATTTGATTATCCCTACTTCACCTCCTTCTCTTTGGAATATTTTGGACTCCTATTTACCAAATATGGGTTGGCTGAAACCCTAGGTCACGGGTTGATGCATTTTTCATTCTTTTTTCTGATGATAAGTTTTTCAAAGGGTATACCAGGACCCCTTTATTCATATTTTGGAAACCATCACTAAATAGGAAGCTGTTTGGCTTAATTTTTATAGTCTCCTCAATACGAGGTAAGGTTTTTATTCTTTGGTGTGTTTTCACCTAGTTTATTATTGGTTCTTTGGTTATTTAGGGAGCCTAGTGTTTTGTGGTAGTGATTTTAGGACATCACTGAAGTTGCGCCCTCCAATACATTGGTATGTACACAAAAACACATATCAATTCCATGTATGTATTTTTTCATGATACGGGGAATTTTTACATTGGCTTAAGGGATATATATATATATATAATGGAATGTTCTTGATTGTGTGGATATATTATAAGTGGTTGTAATTAAATATTACATGTATCATGTGTTGGATTGGACTTATGGTGGAGGTTGGGTCCAAATATTTTTTCCTTAAATTTAATAATGTATTGAGTAATTGTTTATTCACCTTTAATTAGTTCATTGGAATATAAGGTAGTTTTTATAAAAAAAAATTGAATTGAAACTGAAGCTAAAAATGAACAGATGATTTTTTAGAACCAGTTTCCAGATTTGGTAATAAAACCCCTCCAATGTAGGTATTCTAGCTTCAAGATAAAAATTTATAATTATTATTATATGATTAAATTTATTATTACATGGTGATTTTGTATACATTTGTCTTGGTTATAATTATTAAATGGTATATTTACTTTCTTGGTCCCTTTTTGTTTCATTTTCCCATGTGGTTAGATGCCTTGTTTCCATGAAACCTCTTAATTACACTTGATCCCATGTAATGTCTCCTCAATCTCCGAATGAGTTAAATGAAATGGTTAAGGTATGTTTAATGGCTATAATGATTTATTCTTGATGTTATAATCCCTTAATGATATCCAACATGAACCCTTTGGAACATACACCTTAAATCAATGTTCCAACATGATGAAAATTGAGTGTGATGAGAATAAGTTTGATAGATCACACCAAATGGAATGCCTTGAATTAAATGGAATTGAATAGGTAAAATGAGATTTTAGAAAGGCCCTTGCCTCATTTATTTGAATTGAATGTGGGTCGGTCTTTGTAATGCATTTATTGAAATGATTAAGATTTGTATCCATATGAATAATTGTGATGATGACTGCTATTATGTATGTGACACTAGTTAATTGGATGCATGAGAGGTTAATTACTCATGAATTACATGATTTAAATGATAATATTATTTAGGAACAGGCATGCCAAGTGATGGTGAGGGCTACTGGTCTTTGGTAAGGGGTAGAGCATGACAGCTCCCCTAGAATTAGATGGATGTGGTATATCCCAGTCCACCCTAACACAGACACACACACACACACACACATATATATATGGATCTTGGTTTTTGTATAATTGTTTGAACATAATAGCTCCACTTTAATTGGATTGTTGTGGTATGTCTTGATACTTCCCAACTTATATCTACCAGTTAGAGTAATGGGGTAGATTGTGAGACCTCCTACGGTGATGGATGATAGTGGGTACATCTAGGTCCTACCAATACATTCATTCCAAGAGGCTGTGAGGGCTCTTGGTTTTGCTTTTAGGTTTAGAAAAGATTAGATCCCATAGAATTAAATGGTGGTGGTACATCTCGATCCACCCCCAACATATATCAACGTTTATATATACACAGGCATGCCAAGAGACCGTGATTCCTCTTGGACATGTGTCAGGTGTTGGCCATGATCGCTCCCCAAGAATTGGATGGCGGTGCTACATCATTATACTCCCCAACATATATCTATATAAATATATATATATATTCTACTATATATATATATATATAAATTTGGCTTGATCAGACATACATGCCATCAGATGATGTGTGTATAGCAGCAAGGTGTCCCTTAGGAACTTGGATGGGTGGTGATTTATTTAGTTCAGTTCTGTTATTATTCCCCTATTTCTACATACTATTTACCTCACATAACACATTCTCTATTGGGATAAACACTGGTTGTGGCTACCTAATGATATTTACATACCAGTCCCTATGCAGGCTGTCATTATTGTAGGGTACCCAGGTATAAAATCTTATTAGTAGGACTGTGGACCTTGATTTATTTATTATGTTTTGTCTTTTACCTAGTAGTAAAAAGAAAAAGGATTGATTTGGATCTTCGTATGCTCTTTGAGATCAACCATGGGGCATTGCTTTCGCTTAATTATCTGTTTTTTTGTATTGTAAAACATGCTATTTGTTTAGTTTATTAGCTTATGTATCATCCAGCGTCAATGAATTGTATAAATTAGCAATGACCACATTTATTAAACTTATATTATTTTTCTTCTCATAATTTTTCGTATATATATTACAACTTATTCTTTCTATTTCTTCTATTTTTTTTGGTTTCACTAATATGATACTCTAATATGAGGGTATTTTCTCCCAAATATTACATCTTTAAACCCTCAATTCTAGTCGATGGACATAGATGTACGGTGAGACACTCTTGAAGCCATGTGACCCACTATTTTGTCTAGTGATTCAATGGTAATCTTTTTGTTGTTGTTACAACTGATGAGAAGCGTTCTGGGCACTAATCACGTATATCCCCTTTCCACTCTTATGGATTCTCCTATACATGTCCATGATTCCATAGCATCCAGACTAGAGAAACTGACCTTCTGAGAAGATCCATCACTCTTCAATCAATTATTGATATTGGATTATCCTCAAAGGATGCATCTTCTTATAGCTCGATATCTATATGGTTGAAAAAATGAGATGGATCAACATGATATTTTTGAAACTGGGATAGGTTGAAGACCTTGTGCAAGGGACTACACCATTTTGGTAAAAACAACATATATGATATCAGAAAAAATTTCACTAATATCACTAATGTTTAGAGAAGTATTATATAAAACATGTCATGTCTCCAGATTCATCCCTTACCTAATCTCGACCATACAAGCTAGAAGATTCTACGTCCCACCTCGAACTTGGGAGGTCGATGTTGATGATCGGTATAATATTTATTTCTAGAATGATCTATTTCCATAAAATTTTAAATCATTAGAACATTCTCTAAAGCCTCAAGAATGAGAAAAGGATGTAGTAGAGCTTCCTCAACTGCCTTTGGCCCATGCATAAGTGAATAGAACAACCTACCATAGAGGGCCCCAGTAGAACCATATTAATTTTTTCCTCAAAATAGTTCTTGTAAAAAACTACCCTATACTGATATGATTTTCCCAATAACCTTTATAATAAATTTTTAGGACATTATAATGTCCCCTAACACTTTTATGGCCTACTTATATTGCACTTCATCCATAGGGGGATATGTTGTACTCAAGAGTACCTATTAACCCATTGCCTTCTAAAAATCGTTATAGAATCATAATATGAATCGATCTTCTTGGAATGATATGAAATAGTGAGGTACAAAATGAATTCTGACTATCTCTCAGATTTGTATCCTCTCTAACACATCAATAGATATGGTTTCCCATATTTTATGGAAGTGCACAACCCAGGTCATCCGATCAACAATCCCCCATACTATGTAGCTACCTCAACGGGATCTCAGAATTCCTATCACAAAAACTAAAGTGACATCATTCCACATCCACTTGGGAATGGAATAAGGTTTTAGATGATCAACTGGTTACATGTTCTCTACCGTCTCCTACTGATTGGGGGAGCAACGAGTAATAAAACCTATTATATGACTCTTCATACCTGGACACCCATACTATCGGTGGATTTCTCTATATATCATGTAGAGACCATAGTGAACATCCCATACTAAGGCATTTTATTACCTCATTATATTTTCCTATATATCTGATGGAGTGCATACATCATCATGGAAGTGGGAGGGTCTCACACATATCGATAACCCATCATGGGGGTGGGTTGTCTCTTACGACCCTCTCCCTTATGACATGGATTTCAAAATATGATAACTAATTCAACTAATCCCATCACATTGGAGATGATAGAAGTTATATAGATTTTATAACATGTTTTTCGTTCTATTCATGAACTTCTAGAGGCATCACATGGAATAGATTCATCATTATCCACGCACTACTAGCTTCATTCATTGTTTATTCCCAAGACTTCTTGATCAAGGCATCATCCACAGAATTCCCCTTCTCATTTTTATAAGAATATATATGATCAAATGACTGAAGGTATTCATCTCACCTACCCCTTCCACAAATACAAATCTATCTCTGTGAAGATGTATTTGAGACTTTTATGGAATGTTTAAATGATGAACCACACAACCAATAAGTAGTTCCTCTAAATTCATATAGCATGAACCAAGACTATGTGCTCTAGGTCATGTGTAGGTTAATCACTCTCATGGGGACATATCTTGTGGAATATGTATTCCACTACTTGATCAACCTACATCGAAACTACACCCATATTGTCTCCAAAAGCATAATAGAAAATTGTGTACCTTTTACCAATCTCCAGAAGAATTATAATTAGGGATGAAATGAAACTTCCTCATAACTCCTGAAAATTTGTCTCACAAGATTCTTTCTAGTTAAATTGAAATCCCACCCAGGTTAATATTGTATGTGGTGCTTCCATGTGTGAGAATTCCCAAATTATTCCCCTATATTTTTCAGATATCCCTATGAAATGGAATATTTAATAAATAGTATTATGTTGTTCCTACAAAACCGGGACAATTTCATTCTCTTTGTCAAATAAAAAGCCTACCTCAAATATGATATTACCCAAAAAGTGAAATTAATTATCTAAATGTAGCATTTAATGAGAAATTAATAGTTATAGTGAAATCTAAGTATACTCAACACCATTTCGAGATGACTATAATGGTCATGTATGGAGCTCTAATACATCCAGTTATTTTTCTATGAAGAAAATATGAATGGAATCATGATACATGTGATAAAGCTGATTCATCAAATCCATAATGACTATCAACACATTCATCATATGAAATGGCTTAAAAATTACTTGTACAAGTCATACATTTTATATAATAATGTATCTGTTATGTACTATGGTCTCACATGAACATGATGGTATCCGGATCTCAAATAGATCTTATTGAATATAGTTTCACCTTAGAATTGGGCTAAGAGGTCATCTATATGATTAATTGGATATCGATTATTCACTATAATGTAGTTTGATCAGTAGTAATAAAAGAACTATTAAAGGTTAAAATCCACCTTCTTAGATAAATGGATATGAGAACCCCTTGGTGATGTGTTGGGTGGTATGAAATCCTTATCCTCTATTTCTCCAATATTACTCTAGTGTTCCTAGAGATCTTTGGGTTCCATCCTATATAAAGGAATGGACACAGGTACCAAACCAAACATGAGATCAATGGTGAACTCAGAATCCCTCTAAAGAGGTATGAAAGATAAATCATCCTAGAATATGTCCTTAATGTGATTTACAATTGGGGATAATTCCACAAGCAATATCCCCAGATATCTCATAAAGAGGCTTTTCATCTAGGTTGTCATCCAACCCATCCATGTATGATTGAGTCCAAATAGATTTTCATGATGATCCAATTATCCTTTATGGATATATGTGTTTCCCTCAGGTGATGGTACTAACACATGTTAGAGATAGAAATCCAAATGTTCTCATTATGGAAAAAACCATTCAATTTCATTAATGATGAAGAATCAAGACATATTGATGATGAAGAAACTACACGAACAATGCTACTCACCTATCTAAAAGGGAAACTATTTTTATTGGTGTATATCCTAATCTGGAACTCCAAACATATTTGGGAGGATCATTACACCACTATAGTATTCAATCACTAATACATGTGTTTCAATGGTTGCGATAGATAAAAAAGAGTCAGACTCACATGTTTTGAATAAATATGATATAGATGTAGAAGCTTACAGAATTGGATATCTAACTATATATGGATCTGGAATCAGATTATATTTCATGGGATGAACAAAATTGATATGGAATTAATATGGGACCTAATATTCTACTTTAGTAGACTAATAATTTACACTCTACTGACGATGTAACTCTGATGCCTGACAACCATAGTTGTGACAACATAATTAGAATGAACGACCTTTAAAATACGAACATTATGGATACTGATGTTTCACTGACCCTGAACATGATTTTGGTGAAGGTGGATAACGCCATTCAAATGGAACTGGAGGAACAAATCATTGAAAATGTTGGTGGGTACCCATCCTTCCAGAACCTCACACTTGATCTGGCTCCTCACACACTAAGGCTTTTTATGACCTGTCTTGATGTATCTGTGACACAACAAAAAAACTATCACTGTGTTCCACCGATATATATCGTCCCCTATGTGTATGCTCAAAAATTCAATTATTTTTGGTAAATAGGCCACTTATCTTCCTAGAAACTTAATTCCCCTATTTTACATCACTCGAGTCCCTCAACATTCACTTTATGATAATGTTCTAGTTGACTATTTCAAAAATGGTTCTCTGTTAAATTATGTTCACCTATTAGGGAATGGAATAAGAAATACCATCCACAATGATTCCATAAGTATTCATCGCATCACTACTTAGGGTCGATGAAATTTGATGAAGTGAGATGAGTATTCCATCACTGACCTTTCACCTAGCTCTAGGATCATGAATTCTCAATCTGAATACATTATCAAGGTCTGAGGAAGGATTTGTTCAATTATGTTTTCCTAGAAATCCACCTAAATCATCCCCTGTTGTCAACCAACATGATTAAAAAAATCCCACCATTGTTGGGAACAATTACATAACAAATTGGCTGTAATCAGGACCCTCGTCTCTAGAGGCGTCTTGATGTGATTGATGATTAACACCATTTCCCCTAACCACGATTTAGTAGCATGTGGTTCTCCTTCACTTAAGAAGGTGGGAGGATATTGTGGATGAAACTCTCTAGTCATGTTTTACATAGAAGTAGTAGGTCAAGGATCACCATAAAATAATTGTTTGAACCTCAGAAATATATCATTGAACTAGAACTAGTACCTAATGTAGGATCTATTGGAGGTTACTCATGTGGAATTACATGAGGTATTGTGGGTGGATCAGGGACCCCCAATTATAGAGTATGAGCATCACCACTTTTTTGGCATACACTACGATTTTGTTACGGCATCATAACTATACAAATTCTAAGAACACACCTATAAAATTAATAATAAATGATAGATTAGTCCATAAGAATGGATATGAACAAAAAAATCTTTTACATAAAGTCACCCATATTCCAAATCTAGGAGCCAAGTATGGGTGATAAAAATGTGTTTGAAAAGTCCAAAGAAGACCCAACCTACGACAAACTACTCATTCGAGTAAAGTCACATATCACATATAATAAACATCAAAATTTAAGGAATCAATTAATATAATTCATTTAGACTCATTCTTATTTAATTGGTTGCTTGAGTTATGATCCGATAAACTGCATCATTAATTCCAATTCATAAGGTCACAACAAAATTTTAAATTGAAATCCGCATTTAAACTAACTAAATCATGATCTATACAATGGATAATGTCGTAACATTCCATAGTTGTGACAAGATTTTGTGACATACCACTAGAAATCACCAATAAATCCACTAATGTGCCATTATTAGTCATTTTAAAAAAATGATTTCATCACTAATAAAACATGGAACTTCAAAACATAATGAATAAAGGACAACAACTCACATGTAATACATGCAATGAAAACATGAAGAAGATGTGGCATGGTATAATAAAAAGAAATATAAATCATGTCATTCCAATTATGATGCATGATTTTAATATTCCCTAGTTTCATCCGGCTAGAGATGAAAACCCATTCAAATAATATCAATATTAATAATAATCACAAAATGTGTGAGTCACCTAATTGTAAAATCAAATGAAATTATTAAAAGATAAAGAAATAAAAACATTTACCCAATGCAGGAATTTTGGGTCTGACCAATAAATACGATAGTAAATCCTAATACACATGCTCACTATGGAAGTCCATTGTCCTATTCTCCTATTTAATGTGAATAATTAGTACAAAATGTTAAAAAACCATTGATTCCAATTTTTATCATCCCACCCAAGATACCACTCAATGGTGCTCTAATATGGTTGTCTACATGACCTCAAGAGATCCCCCCAAAATGTCAGAGGCTTTTGAGTAGCAGTGAAGGACATTGGTAGGTCTGTGGAAAGAATATTACCTCATTAGTTTCAGTAGAGTGAAATAATAGATATATGAAGAAGAATTTGAGAAAATATATAGTATTTCAAATGTTATCAATTTAAACATGAAATATGAACAACAAAAACAATAATAAGACATATAATACAAGTGAGAAAGATGAAAACTAATAAAAGATAATAAAGATAGTGAAATTACATTTTCTATAGAAAATGAATATACAAAGTTTGGGGATACAATAATACACAAAAATTATGAAAAACGAAAAAAATGGAAAAAACTACTATGACTAGCATCTCAATTATAGGATCAGTCCTATACTCCTAAAACACTGGCATAGAAATGCAATTCAATAATGAATTAGAATCTGGATACTTTATTTTTCCAATACCTATGATCATAATCTCTACTCTGGCCTAAAGACAGCTTGTGTAGGGGTTGAGATGCATAATCCCACTAGGCTAGTACCCATAGTATTCAAACTATTCCATTCCATGCAACATAAATAAGAACTGTGACATATGAATTTAAATGAATTTCGTATATAAATAAATAAAATCATTGGACTAGTTTCCAATCGAGGTCCCATCCAAACTACCGACATCGAACTATGTTGGTGTGTTTGAAATGAGATATCAATAAATGGTAAAGTGAGTTAGGTCATGTGCAAAGGTATTGACTATACCCAAGCATGAGATTGGGCTTGGAGGGAAGGACCCTTTGTTTTATAAACTGGAGGATCAATTCTCATTTAAAAATGTATATTAAGTTTTGAAATTTTTTAAACATCCATTTTTAAAATATATTAATACTTCTTGAACCTGTTCATGGAAATAATGGGAGATATTCCACATATTTCATTAAGGGTTTGAAAAATTCATATGTCATGTATTCTATCCAAGGTGACCCAATGATTGAGTCATTTTTATCGCTACTCAAATGGATTAATCCATTTTGATGACTAATTGAACATCTGGTTCTATATGTAGTATCACACATTGGGGTTCATGTATTGATTGAATCCGAGTACAAACTATAATGCTATCGAGCCCATCCAAGGGGTCTCCCCAAGGGAACTTCTGTCATTCATTTGGTGGTAAATGTAGCTATCGAATGGAAATCCAATCATAGACATTGATGATGTTTCCCATTTTATGTATAAAAAACATTAACAACATCTTGCTACGTCATCAGGTTCACCAAGATGATTCTTAAACCAAAACCCCTTGTATTACCCACTAGACTGTTGTAAAATAGTTAGGAAAGCATCAAATATTTCTAAAAAGATCAATTTAAATGGTTGTTCCATTTATTTCATGAAATTTAATATTTTTAGGAATATTATGTCCAGAATTTCAATGGGAAATCCCTTCCTGTCACAAGGAATAATCCTTAACCACTTTTCCAATTCAAAGAGTCCAGCCATCAATAATTGTCATGGGGACATGGGATTATCACTTGTTCCAACACCATAATCAATACATGTAAGGCCTAATATGATAAACCTGAAGAAAAAACCCATAATAATATTCAATAAACTAAGATAAAATGGGTAATTTTGGAATTATAAGGAAAATAAAATCCATAGGGGTGGCATAATTCAAGTGATTGAGTTTATGGGTTAATTTACCACGCACTATGGATGAAACCATCAGAAAAAAATCACACAATATAATTAGGTGAATAATTTCAAGGAGAAAATGGAAGGTTCTATCTTGAAGAACAATTATTCTAATTATGGAATTAAATGAAACTATTGAAAAGATCTAACACCACATACAATATCCTCATAATGAATCCCTCATAGAGTGTTGAGCTTCGATCTGACATAGAATGGAAAAAATCAAAAAAATCATCCAATTCCCCAAAAATAGGGAAACAATATTCACACCTTAATAGATCGTTGGATGAAAGAATAGTCTTGAAAGAGAATAGTTTGATTGGAAGATCTTACCTAGATGAATCCAATCCTTCTAAAAGTGAGAGAAATAGACCAAAGATGGAGGTTCCTTCTTGTGTTCTAGAATGAAAAGGAAATGGGTTCATACATTTTGAGGAGGAACATTCCACTAGAGAAATGAGGGGAGGAATATCTAAATGATCATAAATAATTCACATGGTGCACAATTGTAATTTTACCCATTTATCAAAATGTACATTGTTTTGCCACACATTTTTCTAAATTGTGAGGAAACCATGTTCCAATCATTTCTTATAAGGGGAACTTCACATGGCTAACCATAGAGTGTGAATATTTGAAAACAGTGAAAATTCACTTTGTCAAGGATTTTAGACAGCTTGCATGACCTTGCACTCTGAGTCACATGGTTGTTGAAAAATAGTGTGGCATAGTCTTCTTATTTATTTTAAAGGAATCGAGGCATGAATAAGAACTATCCACCCCCGACACATTCCTTAAACTTTAAGGAATCACATTTATGACAATTTAAGGGAATAATGACGAAAAAAATGCATTATATTCCTTATATATATGTTGGGTCATTACACTTGGAGCTATGATGAGATGTAAGGATTGGACCCTCAAGTCTTCATCCACCTTCTTATTATCCTAGTATGTCCTCAAGGGGTCAATAATCCTTACAAAAACTAAACCCTTCCCATGGGGAAATGTTTGAGGTTGAGGTTGAAGATATTATCAAATACAACATCATCCTGAATTTCAGTATCCCTATTGGCTTACCAATGTTATCACATTTAAGAAGAATAATGGGAAGATCATCATCTCTATGTAATTCCAGGAGCTCAACTGTCAATTTCCAATGGATGATTTTCCCCTTCCAGTGATAGAACACAAATTAATTCCAAAAATAGGGTCCAAAATATGTCCTTGAATGATGGATTCTAAAGAAACAACCCGATATGGATCACCCCTTAAGAAGAGGATATGACCACCTTAATTATGTCGCAAGGTACCATCTACTGTAATATTATGCCTTTTATTCTAATGTATGCACGAAATAGATATCAACACACAAATCATCACATCTTCAAATTGATCATAGGGATGATAGTGGATGTTTTCATGGATGAATTGCTGGTCAAATCCCACCAGCGGTAGGAAAGTATCATAAATCATGAGAAACTATTCATCTTCCCTCACTCGTGGTAGTTGAAGATGAACCCATTAGAGTGTTACTTAAGGGTTACCTTTGGGATTTTTCCTCTATTCTTAAACTATTATATATGCATCGATATCGTCCCAGATAAGTATTGCACCATCAACTAGATTCCACCTCCAAGAATCCTATGGGAACTCTAAGGCCTTCAAGGCCACTAAGCCTACTAAAACAACTCATCACGAATCATAACAAAAAGTGTAATACCATATTGAAGATCATGAAGAAATTTCTCATCTACTAGGTGGATAATTAGTTTCAATCCAATTTTACTGAATTAATTATGTATCTACTACTGCCAATGGTTCAAAAGCGACCCATCTCTAGAAATATTTTTTTCCATTATCTGACCTCCCTGTAATGATCCCCTAATTCCCTACAAAATTATAAGAATAATTAATTGAAATATAATTGTTTATAATATATATCATTCTTTCCCCATGACAAAATTATAATTACTATCCAATCAAGAAGAGCTGAGTGGCACTAGTTTTCCCATTTTATAATTTATAGCATTATTTACAACATCATGAGGTTTAACTAGCATCCTGTGTGAATCCAATAATGTATATGATAAATTTTTTAATGTTGATAGGTTTTTTATCAAGTTGGGTAGTGATCCATCAGTAGTTCTCCGTTGGGTTCGTTTCATTGAATTCGGTAAAGCTTTAAGAATTTTTCGAAGTTCAATATTCCCATCATGACTCAGAATAAACACCTCTGGATGCTAATTTCCATGATGAGTCCATCCTCTTGTTATACCATGTCATTTCATGGTTGATGAAACATTTCATTAGTGCCTCCCAAAGCCCAAATATTATAAGGATCAACGATCCCATACTTAAGGAATTGAGATAATTCAATAAGGTGTTTTTCTTCCTCTCATTCCTCTATGGTGATATAGTACTGGCTATCCAAATACTTATGATACCTGGTAGAATGTATCAAATGTTAGAGCCCAAATTGGATGGTCCATACATCATTCATAAGGTCTATCCAAATGGTTTGTACTCATCGATCATCATGGATGGAAAGCACATCACTCCTCTAACAAATGTCATGTTTCTCAAGCAGTACATTGCGTAAGTAGAATTATCCTCCTTGCATTATGCCATTAAATTGTGTTAACGTAGTCCATGTTGTGTGACTCTAAATTACATGTCCATTGTCCAATCATAACCGATTTAAATTGTACAATGGGTCTTTTTTGGATTTTATGATATATTTTTGGCCTCCTTGTTCCACTAAATGTCATATTTTCCATAACACTTCACTACAAACATCCACCGGAATCCCCTTCTACAAAGGTCCAGACTCTATGTCCATAAAACTAAGATACCATGGTCTTGGAAAAATGACCCAGAAAAATTTACATTAGGATGATGAATTATGAGCTAATACTATTTTGAACCCCTATATTCCAAGAAACATGATATTGAATTTCACAGTGTTATCATCTGAGGCACATGATGTTAAACTAGACACCTAGTCTGATCACCAGGACAACAGAATAAAATTGAATGACTATGAATCATGATATTAACGGATCTTCACGATGTACATGGGAGTTTGTAGTGTTGTTTCTGGCCTCTTATGTCCTCATTCACATCATATTATACCTTCCAATCCATACACATATATCTTGGAACACATTCTCTTCATCAGCCCTGCAACATGACTTTAAACCATGTTTCTATCATCATAGTAATACAAAAATAAACTGCATAACATTGGGTTCCTAGTTGAATTAAATTAAACAACATAAAAATCATTATCATGGATGTATTATGATAAAATTAATTGTTCTATCATGTTATCAACTAAGATTTCATCTCCCATAGCATCTCTCATCCACTGTTCCAGGTTTATGAAAAATTTACTACTGTATTCCCATATTTATAGGATATATAGAGAAGTATGTATTCATTATACTACTCTAGCCACATATATAATTACATAAAAACAAAATAAAAATCCCCCCTTATTGTGTATATGTAAGACATGTGTTGGGAGATCTACTAACAGAACGACTTGTGTATTGATTCCCATTATTATGGGACATGTATTACTACAAAGACACTATTTATTCAGAGCCAACTATCAATCCATAAATCTTGTGGTCCCTTAGAATCATGTTTTCCCAAGAATCATGAATTGAAATAGAATGAAAGCCTCTTAATAAATGTGTATGAGGATTGTGGGATTCATTGGCCTGCATTCACATTGAGTATTTTATTCTGCATTGTTATAAATATCCATTTTATAGTTCTTGCACAATTATCTGAACAAAATGTCCTTAAAAATGAATTTGTTTCCCCAATACATGATGTTATATTGTTATTATCCATTAAAATAATTCTGGATGGATCATGCTAAATATTGGATGCCTTAGTTTCCTTTACAATGACTATATCCCCCACTACTGTTGGTATTTTACTATCTTGTGTTATAAACCTACATGTTTCTTAATTCCCATACTTATGTGATGTATTGATATTCCCAAAAAAAATTTCTTTGGATCTAGCTACAATTAAATTAATCTTTTCACCCCATGACCTTAGTTACGGTCCAAGCATCATGACCATAAATTTTATGTAGTGTTATCTTAATTGGAATATGCTGAACAAGAGTCTCCATAGATCCAAATATATCGATCCATACCTATTGTGTTTCATTTATACACCATTTGAATAAAATATTTTATGTAGTCAATGCATCACTAATTTATAATGACATACCCTTTATTCTGAACTATATGACCAAAAACTAAGAGAATATTGTCCAGGATAAATTACATTAAACAATTTCCCATATTTCATGAAACATGATTGTAATTTGTTTTTCATAACTAAAGCAACATGACATTAAACTGTTTTCTATAGTTCAAGAAATATTTCTTTATACTATTTCCCAGAATCCATGAAACTTGACTTCAAATAATATTCAATGCCTAGGTTCGAATCCCACTATACGACATGCTTATTCTACACTTTTATGGTTTCTCAATTTGGATTCCAATAACCTTTAAAATCTAAATGGACCACCAAATGGGGAAGTTATCATGTGGTTTATTTGATAACATCCCCTTCTAGACCAATTCCCTAATTGATTTTTTTGGTAGAAAATTGCGTATTCAATGTTTCAATCTTTGCTAATGGTTGATCCTACATTTTAGCACCTCATTATCGACCAGAAGGACTGTGGTTCCTATTTTTTTAACATGGTAAATAGTCACCCCCCTACTAACTAGTTTCCCATTTATCCATACCTAAATATTCTAAACATACCTCCACTCCCCAATCCAGTGTTGTGGTGAAATTTCATCATTTTTTCAGCCCTAATTTTCACATCATCATGTTAGGTAGACCCTAAGTACCATTCCTTGTTTACCACACCTAGAGTGTAACATGTGGGATTCTAAGCCATGGTATGGTTGGTAACATTGTGGTAGATCCACAAAACGTATTCTTGGTCAAAACTATATGAAATTAAACTATCAGCTTAACTGGAAAAAATTTGGTGTGGAACTGGTCCTCCTAAGGCCTCATTCTCATTATGTATATCACTTCACATCACCACATATGCCTATTTTTGGATTTCATCATCTGAATGGTCCAAAACTATATGACCTTAAAAAATATTTCTACATCCACGAATGAATGTAAACTACATAAAACACCCAGTTTCTTGATGTGTGGTGTAGTACAGGCTCCTTTACCCTCATTTTCCTCAATGCCTATCTATTTTCTAATACTTTTGTGGTATGAAAAGAACTTTTGTCTCATTCATGTTGTGGTTATTTCCCTCTATGAATAAAAAATATTTTGGGAATAATTGTAACATCCCAGATAAATAAAGAATAAATCATTTTAGTATTTATTAATATTTGTGAATTAATTATTAATTTTACTTTAAAGTGGTTTACATGTTTGATAGCGTACTCGATACGCAACAATGAGTTTCTTTGAAAACTTACATTGCACACTAGTAATATAATAATATTATTTTAAATGGTAAATAACACATAGCCGTTGTATTGGCGGGATTGGATAAAAATAACTAAAATATGATTATATATGTTTTTTAAATGTTTGTATATTTATCCAATAAAATAAAAAGGCTTAAAATACAGAAAGAATTCAATTTTAGGCATATATACCCTAATTTTTACTAAAAGTTCACTTATCACCTTTTGATGGAGAACCGTCATTAAATATAGTTTTGGTCACTCTTATAAATTCTATTGGACCAAATAAAACTCTTCCATAGAATCGGGACATCAAAATTTACTTTGTGTAAATTTTTTGTATTTTTCCGATAAAGTTCATTTTTTAATGAATAGTGAAAATGTTGTATTTTAATTCAAAACATCTTTTAAATCTAATTTATTTGTATGATTAGATTATCTTTTGATTTGGTTTTATAGTTGAATTAGAATATATTTTTAACATTTAATCCAATAGTGGTTGTTGGAATTAATTTCACTTTGAAATTGGACTTCAACTAGTGTCAATCTTTTGATACTTATTGTTTCATAAAAACATGCTATTTTCTCTGATAGTGGGAATTAATTATTTAATTAATTAATGAAACTTATATGTTTTCAATTTTTTTAAAAAGACTTAATTTTTGAATTCGGAATATCAAATAAAGCTTAGGGTGATGTTTTGGTATTTTTCTGAAAAACGTCAATTTTTGATGAATAGTGAAACCACTAAGTGGTACTTAAAAAACTAATTTTCCGTTTAAATGAAATTTTTCCACCTCTCTATTTTGAATTTCAAAAATCCGACATACATGGTTTTCATTAAGATGTAAAATGTGGTTCAATGGGATTAAAATAATTTTTTGGTAAATAGTAACTTTTAAGTTTTTAATCGCGATTAGAGGTAATTAGTGTAATTTAAGGTAAGAATAATGTTTTAATAACACAAAATGAACTTGACACAAGTCCTAACCTTATTTTATGTGTCATGGACGACCAAGAAAATCCATGGGTCATCTTGGGGACCCCATAGAGCCACTTTGGACAAAAAATGACATTAATAACGTTTTATTTAATGTTAAAATAAAAATGTCACAAACATGAGATGTTTTACTAAAACAATTTTTAAATGGGGTTATACAAGTCATAATTTTGAATATAAATATTCATTATAAAGCTAAAAATATTTCTTACATCATTATTTTTTTTATAATTTTTAGACATTAAATTAATTAAATTCATTATGGCACCATGATGATATAGTGATTACCTCATTATTTAACGTTTTAAATAAAATGGAAATATAATGTAAAATCTAAGACCTAAACATGTCACAAACATATTGGATGGGTGGATTTAGAACCCTTATCACCTCATCCTCGAAAAAAATCAATTTGGGAACATTAAAATCCGATACTCATTTGAAAATAAAGTAACATTTTATACCTTTCCAAGAGTGCCCCTCCTCTCCTCTTATAAAAGTCCCCCACCTCTACCTCCTTACCCACACCTCCAAAGCCTTTGGCTCAGCCAACCCCTACCTATTTTGTCTCTACACATCCCTCTCTTACTCTTATAAGCCTCAATTTGGGAAGAAGTCTTCCCAAGGATGCTTTTGAGCTCAAATCTAATAGAGTTACCCGATTTTAAGGTCATATATTCACTTGTGTTCTTTTGTTTTATTTTTCTTCTCCAACCCCATAACAACTTTTTATTCATTTAATTTGTAACAAATCCAGTATCTACAATATACTAGGATGTTGTTATAAGAAGCATTCGAGCTACACTTACACACACATACATCTAATGGTTAAAGAACATACTGTTTTTGTGGATGGCGAATTTCTGCCTCACGAAATGATGATTGTTCAATATTCTTCTAACACCTTCAAAGGTGGCCATTAAGATGTCACTATATTTATATATGATATATAACATGTTTATTTTTTCCTTAAGCTTATTTATTTTTCATTTATTTCATACCTTGATGGCTTACATTATGGGTATACGCGATATCTTCAGTTTAGGAAGTGCGGACTACCGCCCCCTCAAAGTGATTTGATTCGTTAATGCCATATGTGGGACGTATAAAGGATGGATTTAAAGTTATTATATATTATGTTATACTGGAATTATAATATACCTTTATATCATTATTATTTCTTTCCATTAAAGTATGAGATTGAAATGATAGTAGCGTTCATGAGTACGTACGACTTACCATCTCCATGAACGGTGCATTTCAATTCTTATCCCCAAATGTAATGTACTATTATAAGTACATGTATATAATGGATATATATGATGTATGATACATCTAAATGATGAATATAATTCTGGAATTAAAATATACATACCTCTCATTTAGTTTTAATTCCATTAATATGACATAGAAATGGTAGCAGCATTCATGCGTACGTACGACTTACCGTCTCCATGAACGGTGTGTTTCATTTATTACCTATAAATGATTATGTAATATTATAAATACATATATATTCTGGATATATATGATATATATGATATCCAAATCATGAATATCATTCTGGATATAACGAACCTCAAACCACACGAACAACATGTAATTGTAAGAAGTCCACTTTCGAATTAAGAACCAAATATCGACAAAATAAACATTATTAACTTAAATGATTACATATTGTTTATAACATGGTAATAAGTGATATAAAAGTAATAATGAACATTAAAAAGTTTCTTAATCAAGTATAAATTAACTCAATTTTATTATTCAGGACGTTAAAGAATGATCGAGTCACGTCGGACCCGAGGTAAAGGACTTCGTCTCAGTCTCCTTTCATTGAGGCATATTTCGTTTTATACACAACATTATTTTATACGGTGTATAAACCCCTTTGACTTTTACTTTTATACAAAAGGAATATTTTTCAATGAAGTGTTTTACTAAACAACAAAAAGGAATGTTTCTTTTAACGTACGTGATGACAACGACCTTTTCCGCCGCCGCGAGTATTATTTGGTCTTTGGCTTCCTGAACAAGCCGTAATGTTTTTTAAAATGAAATAAATACCATATACTCTTTTATGTATATTGGTATTGAAAATGGTTTTTATAATTTATTTTTTATGTCAATATATTTATGTGATATATTGTGATCAATGTGTGGAAATGTTTTCATTCCATTATATTTGTTTTATGTCTTATGATTTTATAATGGTACTTGGACATTTGACGGGTGGTTACGTGATAAACCATATGATGGGTGGTGCCGTGAATACCAGGACGGGTGGTTACATTATAACCTCCAATTCATTGGGTATGGAAGTCGGCCGTATAGCTATTCCATTAAGTGATATGTGTGGAAGTCGACCGTATGGTTATTCCATTTAAGTATGTTTATGTCCCAAGTCACCTTTATATGTTATTTGATCTTTATATGGGTTTTATGGTAATCTTTTGGTTAAAAAAGGGTAAGTAGTGATCTTTTATTCAGTGAAGACTTTTTACTACTTCATAAAGGTGAAATGTATTACTTTCATAAAGTATACATGGTTTACTTGTTGTTTTGATAAACTAACAGCTTTCATTCTTTGTGTATCCCTTACTGAGCTTTTTATTCTCACCCCAAGTGTTTTTGAAATTTTTTTCACAGGACTTAATGTGGAATTGGGTCAAGGATGGGATCAAGGGAAAGTCATGCTATCTAAAACATGGAAATAGACATGTTTTTTAAGAGTTTTTAATTTATGGAAACTTAGTAGAAGTGTCTACATTGCAATCTTTTGAGATGTAATAGTTATGATATAATTCTATAAAACTCTAAACCTAAAATGACCCTCAATGGGAATTATTCATTTAATTCAATATTAAGTAATGTTTAAGGCCGGGGCCTTATAGTTGGTATCAAAGGTCGTTTTAGACAACTTTAGGAGATAGAAAATTGTTAAATTATAAATTAATTTATGGTATGATTGAAATGATATAGCATTTGAAGATTACCATGTTGCATATCCTAAGATATTTCTGTGTTAAAAACAGTTTTTCATAGAGGAAACAGAACAAATTTTCTAGGAAGCATACAGAGGGAAATGACCTTTCAAATCTGTATCTTGAGATGGTCAGAATCAGAACTAAACAGTTTGTTGTAGTGATGGCTCAGTTGACTCAGGTGAAAAATGTTGGTTGTTTTTATTGATGATATTTTGGTGTTTTCTAAAAGTAAAGAGGAGCATGAAAGTAATTTAAGGGTTATCTTGCAAACCTTCAAATAAAATAAACTATATGGAAAATTCAGAAAGTGTGAGTTTTGGTTACAAAAAATTTCTTTCCTTGGTCACATTGTTTCAAAAAATGGCTTAACTGTTGATCCTGCTAAAACAAAAGTTATTGAAGAATGGCCAAGACCCACTAATGTAACCAAGATCCGTATTTTTCTTGATTTGGTAGGTTACTACTGAAGGTTTTTAGAAATTTTTTCACGATTATCTAGTCTAATGACTAAGATAACTCGGAAGGGTGTTAAGTTTATCTGGACAAAAGAATGTGATGATTGTTTTCAGGAGTTGAAAAGAATATTAGTGAATGCTCCAGTTTTGGCACTTCCTTCCAAGAATGGTGAGTTTGTAATATACAGTGATTCTTTGTTGAAGGGACTTGGCTGTGTCCTTATGTAGAATGATCAGGTACATTCATTTGCTTCACGTCAGTTGAAAACTCATGAGGTAAATTACCCTACATATGATGTGGAATTAGCTGCTGTTGTTTTTGCTCTAAAAATTTGGAGGAATCATTTGAATAGAGTAAAGTGTGAAATATATACTGATCATAAAAGTTTAAAATATGTATTCACTCAGAAAGAATTGAACATGAGACATAGGTGATGGCTGGAATTAATCAAGGATTATGATTGTACAATTAATTACCATCTAGGAAATGAAAATAAAGTGGCTGATTCTTGGAGTTGAAAAAGTAATGCTTCATTAACAATGTTGTGTTTGGAACGTGATACTTTGGTTAAGTATTTGATGAACTTTGGCATGGAAGTTGTTTGTGCAGGATGTCATTCTGTTTTGTTTCAGGTATCAGTGAAATCTTCTCTATCAGACAGAATCAAGAAAGCATAGAAGCAAGACAGTGAGTTGTAGAAAAAGGTAGAGTTGGTTGAGAAGGGTACGTTTTCTTGAATTCAACATTGATAATGATTGTGTTTTGAGGTTTGGGAAGATATTATGTGTGCCTGGTGATTCACAGTTGATGAATGAGTTGTTATGTGAGGCTCATAGTTCCCCATTTTCAGTTCATCCTGGCAGTACTATGATGTACAGAGATCTGGGGGAGTATTACTGGTGGGATGGAATGAAAAGAGATATTGCTGATTAAACTGTGAAGTGTTTGAATTGTCAGTAGGTTAAAGCAGAGCAGTAGTTACAAAAGGGATGCTTCAGCCTTTACCAGTGCCAGAGTGGAAATGGGAATACATATCCATGGAATTTGTTGTGGGATTACCAAATACATCTCGAGGTAATAATGCAATCTGGGTTATTGTTGATCGCTTTAATAAATCTGCTCATTTCCTTCCTATTCGAGATACATTTTTCCTAGATCAACTTTCCCGTTTGTATCTTAAAGAGATATTCAGGTTACATGGAGTTCCTCTCTCCATGTAATCTGACCGTGATCTGATGTTTACTTCTATCATTTGGAAAGGACTTCAGAAGTCATTGGGTACTGAATTAAATTTTAGTACAGCTTTTCATCCACAGTCAGATGGGCAGTCAGAACGAACAATATAGACTTTGGAGGATATTCTATTTACTTGTTCAATGAATTATCAGTGAAGTTGGGACCCGCATCTTATTTGGTTGAGTTTTCTTATAATAACAATTTTCATTCCAATATACAGATGGCACCATTTGAGAAATTATATGGGAAGCAGTGTCAAACTCCAGCTTTCTGGGATGAAGTGGGTGAATGGAAGTTTATGGGATCAGAATTGGTAGAAGAGATGGTAGAAAACGTTCAGTTGATTCAGAAACACATGAGAACAGCTCAGAGCAAACAGAAAAGTTATGTGGATAACCAGAGGAAGGATCTATCTTTCGAGGTAGGTGATAATGATTTTCTCAAGGTTTCTCCATGGAAAAGTGTGATGCGATTTGGTAAAAAAAGAAAGCTGATTCCAAGGTTCATTGGACCATATGAAAATTTAAAGAGAGTTGGATCAGTTGCATACAGAGTGGAATTACCTCCGAGTTTATCTCACGTACACAATGTTTTTCATTTTTTTATGTTGAGAAAGTATATTCCACATCCATCTCATGTTTTGAGCCCATAAGTAGTTCAGTTGGAAGAGAATCTCTCTTATGAAGAACAACCAGTCCATATTCTTGACCGAAGAGAGCAAGTGTTGCGAAATAAGGTAATTCATCGGGTAAAGGTTTTTTGGAAAAACCATATGGTTGAAGAGGCAATGTTGGAATCTGAAAATGCTATGAGGGATAAATACCCCCACTTATTTTGATAAGTGAATAAAATTGCGAGGACACAATTCCCAAAAGGGGGGAAGGATGTAACATCCCAGGTAAATAAAGAATAAAACATTTTTGTATTTATTAATACTTGCGAATTAAATATTAATTTTACTTTAAAGGGGTTTCTATTTTCGATAGCGTACTCGATACGCAATAATGAGTTTCTTTGAAAACTTACGTTGCACACTAGTAATATAATAATATTATTTTAAATTGCAGTTAACACATAGTCGTCGTATTGGAGGGATTGGATATAAATAACTAAAATATGATAATATATGTTTTTAAATGTTTTTACATTTATCCAATAAAATATAATGGCTTAAAATATGGAAAGAATTCAATTTTAGGCATATATACCCTAATTTTCACTAAAGGTTCACTTATCATCTTTTGATGGAGAACCGTCATTAAATATAGTTTTGGTTACTATTATAAATTCTATTGGAAAAAATAAAACTCTTCTTTTTAATCGGAACATCAAAATTTTCTTTGTGTAAATTTTTGGTATTTTTCCGATAAAGTTCATTTTTTAATGAATAGTGAAAAATGTAGTATTTTAATTCAAAACCTCTTTTTAATCTAATTTATTTATATGAGTATATTATCTTTTGATTTGGTTTTATAGTTGAATTAGAATATATTTTTACCATTTAATCCAATAGTGGTCATTGTAATTAATGTCACTTTGAAATTGGACTTAAACTAGTGTCGATCTTTTGATACTTATTATTTCATAAAAACACGCTATTTGCTCTAACAGCGGGAATTAATTGTTAAATTAATTAATGAAACTTATATGTTTTTAATTTTGTAAAAAAGAAATCATTTTTTAATTCGAAATATCAAATAATGCATAGGGTGATGTTTTGGTATTTTTCGGAAAAACTTCAATTTTTGATGAATAGTGAAACCACTAAGTGGTACTTAAAAAACTGATTTTCTGTTTAAATGAAATTTTACCACCTCTCTATTTTGAATTTCAAAAATCCAACATACATGGTTGTCATTAAGATGTAAAATGTGGTTAAATGCGATTAAAATACATTTTTTTTGAATAGAAACTTTTACGTTTTTAATTGCGATTAGAGGTAATTAGTGTAATTTAAGGTAAGAATAATGTTTTAATAATATGAAATGAACTTGACACAAGTCCTAACCTTATTATATGTGTCATGGACGACCAAGAAAATCCATGGGTCAACTTGGGGACCCCATGGAGCAACTTTGGAAGGAAAAATTCATTAATAACGTTTTATTTAATGTTAAAATAAAAATGTCACAAACATGATTTGTTTTACTAAAACAATTTTTAAATGGTGTTATACAAGTAATAATTTTGACTATAAATATTAATTAGAAAGATAAAAAGATATAATACATCATGATATTTGTTTTAGAATTTTTAGAAATTAAATAAATTAAATTATTTATGGCACCATGATGATGCAGTGATTACCTCATTATTTAACGATTTAAATAAAATTGAATGATAATGAATCATCTAAGACCTAAACATGTAAAAAATATATTGGATGGGTGTATTTAGAACCCTTATCACCTTATCCTCGAAACACATCAATTTGGGACCATTAAAATCCGAAACTCATTTGAAAATAAAGTAACATTTTTTACCTTTCCAACAGTGCCCCTCCTCTCCTCTTATAAAAGGCCCCCACCTCTACCTCCTAACCCACACCTCCAAAGCCTTTGTCTCAGCCAACCCCTGACCATTTTTCCTCTCCAAATCCCTCTCTCACTCCTAGAAGCCTCACTTTGGGCATAAGTCTTCCCAAGGAAGCTTTTGAGCTCAAATCTAAGTGAGTTACCCGATTTTAAGTCAATGTCTTCAATTGTGTTCTTTTATTTTATTTTTCTTCTCCAACCCCATAAACACTATTTATTCATTTCTTTTGTAACAACTCCAGTATATTAAATATTCTAGGATGTTCTTATAATAATTATTCGAACTATACATACACACACCTACATCTAATGGTTAAAGAACATACTGTTTCTGTGGACGGCGAATTTCTGCCTCACGAAACGATGATTGTTCAATATTCTTCTAACACCTTAAAAGGTGGCCATTAAGATGTCACTATATTTATATATGATATATAATATGTTTATTTTTTCCTTAAGCTTCTGTATTTTTCATTTATGTCATACCTTTATGTCTTCCATTATGGGTATACGCGATATCTTCATTTTAGGAAGTGCAGACTACCGCCCCCTCAAAATGATTTGATTCGCTAATGCCATATGTGGTACGTATAATGTATGGATTTAAAGTTATTATATATTATGTTATACTGGAATTATAATATACCTTTATATGATTATTATTTCTTTCCATTAAAGTATGAGATATAAATGAAAGTAGCGTTCATGCGTACGTACGTCTTACCGTCTCCATGAACGGTGCATTTCATTTCTTATCCCCAAATGTAATGTACTATTATAAGTACATGTATATAATGGATATATATGATGTATGATACATATAAATGATGAATATAATTCTGGAATTAAAATATACATACCTCTCATTTATTTTTAATTTCATTAATATGACATAGAAATGGAAGTAGCGTTTATGCGTACGTACGACTTACCGTATCCATGAACGGTGCGTTTCATTTCTTACCTCTAAATGAATAGGTAATATTATAAATACATGTATATTCTGGATATATATGATATATATGATATCCAAATCATGAATATCATTCTGGATATAAGGAACTTCTGACCACAGGAACAACATGTAATTATAAGAAGTCCACTTTCGACTTAAGAACCAAATATCGACAAAATAATCATTATTAACTTAAATGATTATATAATGTTTATAACATGGTAATAAGTGATATAAAAGTAATAATGAACTTGAAAAAGGTTCTTATGCAAGTATATATTAACTCAAGTTTATTATTCAGGACGTTATAGAACGATCGAGTCAAGTCGGACCCAAGGTAAGGGACATCGTCTCAATCTCCTTTCATTGAGGCATATTTCATTTTATACACAACTTTCTTTTATATGGTGTATAAACCCCTTTGACTTTTACTTTTATACAAAAGGAATCTTTTTCTACTAAGCATTTTACTAAACGACAAAAAGGAATGTTTCTTTTAACGTACGCTGTGACAACGCCATTTTCCGCCACCGCGAGTATTATTTGGTCTTTGGCTTACTGAACAAGCCGTAATGTTTTTTAAAATGAAATAGATACCATATACACTTTTATGTATTTTTTATTGAAAATTGTTTTTATAATGGATTTTTTATGTCAATATATTTAAGTAATATATTGTAATCAAAGTGTGGAAATGTTTTTTTTCCAATATATTTGTTTTATGTCTTATGATTTTATAATGGTACTTGGACAGTTGATGGGTGGTTACGTGATAAACTATATGACGGGTGGTTCCGTGAATACCAGGATGGGTGGTTACATTATAACCTCCAATGAATTGGGTATGGAAGTCGGTCGTATGGCTATTATATTAAGTCATATGTGTGGAGGTCGACCGTATGGTTATTCCATTTAAGTATGTTTATGTCCCAAGTTACCTTTATATGTTATGTGATATTTATATGGGTTTTATTGTAATCTTTTGGTTACAAAAGGGTAAGTAATGATATTTTATTCAGTGAAGAGTTTTTACTACTTCTTAAAGGTGAAAAGTATTACTTTGATAATGTATACATAGTTTACTTGTTGTTTTGATAAACTAACAGTTTTCATTCTTTGTGTATCCCTTACTGAGATTTTTATGCTCACCCCAAGTTTTTTTGAAATGTTTTTCACATGAATTAATGTGGAATAGGGTCATGTATGGGATCAAGGGAAAGTCATGATATCTAAAACATGGAAGTAGACATGTTTTTTAAGAGTTTTTAATTTATGGAAACATAGAAGAAGTGTCTACTTTGTAATCTTTTGAGATGTAATAGTTATGATATAATTTTCTAAAACTCTAAAACTAAAAAGATTCTCAATGGGAATTATTCATTTAATTCAATATTAAGTAATGTTTAAGGCCCGGGCCTTATAATAATCATTTAATTGTACATGTACAATGAATTTAAACTGTTGGCTGGGGTCTAGAAATTATATCCTTCAACGTTGTGTAATTTCTTGGTCACATGACAATAAGCCATAAAATGCATCATGATCACACAATGTTAAAATATACCATAAATATTTGTAACCATATTAATTTAAAGAGAATTTCTACCTTCCTCAATTTTACAACGTGAAATAAAAAAACATCCAAGTTCCTTTCCAATGAGGTCATTTTTTTATGCTCGTCATCTACTACATTATTCAAATTTTCTATTATATATCAGTATTCTAGATAATTCTCTCCAATAAAATATCTTTGATATATTTTTTAGAATGGCTTAAACAAACCAATGTTAACTATTTATTTGTGTAGTAGTCCTAATATTTTAGGAATTCATTCGAACACTCCATCACTCCACTTCCACAATTCATGTGCCACTTATTTTGATTCTTATCCTCTTCTATATATGAGGGGACCCTCTAATGTCATGGTCTTATGCCACATTGTCCCAACTACCCTCCTAGTCCAACATTCCAAATGAAATTGGATTGTATTTGAGATAGGTACCATGTTTCAAATATGGTTGGTAGTTGACCATCATTTTTGGTCCCCATTTCATGATTATAGTGCAGATGTTGTGTTTCAAACACAATTAATAGTTATCCAAAATTTCCATTCCACTCTCTATATGTTTAAAATATTTCGTATTATGATTCACATTTCTAATTATCCTTTGTTTAGAGAGATTCTAATTCCCCAAACATTATCTTATTCGTGCACTAGCATATATTGGGTATGAAATTTGGCAGTTCAAGGTGCCATATCTTCCATCTATGTTCTCACTAATCCTGAACACTCTTGGTGTTTATTCTACAATAACATGCCCCGAGTACTCGATGATTATTTGAAACTCATATACAAGATGAGATATTATGTGTTCATCAATTATTTCTCACCCCAGGGATGACCTCGTGAGGTTAGGGATTTCTCACTAGTTGTCTCACAAAACTGGATGATGTGTGATAATTAAATCTATAAATGAAATGTTCCCATGCAACTGATTTCTTCAAAAACAATTGATTATTTTGGTAAATATCAAGGGTCAATCACATACTATATCCTCTCTTGATTACTGTTGAATCAGTATATATGGCTATAATCTTGTGATCGATTTATTTAAATTTTCCAACCTCTATCATGTATCATCCATTATTTTTTGTCTATTACCAAGCTCTACTTTATCATCACCAGATTCTAGATGGTTTTCATCATATATTTTCAGTGGTTATAAGAAATAATTATAGAAATTATAAATTTCAGAATTCATGTTTTTCATTTGGTTCTCAACATCCTCTAGTAGAGACCTTGGCTTCCTCATGTCCTCCAATCGAGTTCTGAGAAATGCAGCATGCTCACCCACTCACTCTTCTAGATGTTCAATCTTACGGTTGACTTCATAGTGTATATACATTTTGTCGGAATTTTCCTATAACTAGGAAATATCCAGAGGATGGCTCCCCTTAAATATCATTTTGGTGAGAGATTCCCAAAAAAGTGTTTGATCATCTAGATAATCATTCCATCCAACACATAGGTTGTGTATGCAATGATGAAGGCACCTAATCCATCCCACTCGCTATAGTTATAGAGTTTGATCAAGGATGTGTGGAATGAATTTCAATGTCATTCTCTAGATAATGCAATTATCTTCCACTAATTCATGATATAATTCATCCATATCATCAAGATCTATTGGTTCATAATCTAGAAATGTATCATGGGGTTCAGTAGAAGGGTTTTCCTCCACAATCCTATCTGATGAACTTGGTTCTCTGTTATGGGGAAGACCATCCTCAGATGATTCATCTTCATCAGCATCTACCCTTTCTAGCCTCACATTCTACCAATCCAATAGAAAGACATGTATCCATAACTGCTTGCTCATCTTGGGATATTTACACATCATCCTAGTGAATTATCACCTCATAAATATGTGTGAACTTCCAAATAAATTCCCTTGATTCATCGGCCTTTTCCACTCTACGACCTAGTAGTATTCTCATAATGGTGTGGAAATATTTAACCTCAATCAAACTAAACTGAAAATGATGGGTCTTACTTGGTGATATGATAGAATACAAGCATTTGAGTGCACCATGATAGTATCATGGATTATAGAATGACGTCTACCATATAAGACATTTAAAGATGTGGTTTTCCAATGATTTAATCTAGTTATACTTTTGAGGTTTGGTTAAAAGATGCCTAGAAAAGGAAAACATGATGATGATAAAGATCTAAGAAATTATAATTAATTTCATGTGATTCCACACATTCCTTTACCTTGGGAAGGATGAATTTGGATGATAAGCCACATTAATTGTGTTGCCACCCCAGTAGCGGGTGTCAACATGGGGATTCTTGGGCATGTAACCTAATCTATGACAGGAAGTTCCTTAGGTTCTGAGGTTTCCACAAGAGGATCTCCATCAGGCCCACCCCTATCATATTTAGCCTCGGTAATAGGCCCCAATATTATCTCATATATACCGTTTGTCACACAATCACCCCTTATATTTAGGGGCCCTTTCATAGTATCATGTTTCTATTATTCTTGATAAGCCTTAGTTTTTTCATCATTATAATGAAAATAATGATAATATAAAGGCGTGAGAAATTTAAAAATACCTCTAGATACATTCAAAACTCTTATACAGATACTGTGATCTCTCCACATTCCCAAGAACTCCCTTGAAGAGAATACATGCCTCCGGATTCTCTATCATTAAATCCATCTTCTTATTCTTATTCGATATCAATTTATTCATAGAGCAGAGTCTCTTATGGATACAAATCATGAACATGCATCTCCTTTACCATGGTGGGTGTACATCATACTATTTCAGTTGACATGTATAAATACCCATGGCTATTAGATATTCTTTTATGTACCGAATGTTCAACATATATTCAAATTCAATGTGCACGAAATTTGGTAGTTTAATACCACCATGCTTTAGCCTTCTCCAAAAGTCCTCTATTGTCAGGGACATCCTCAACCTCCTTTAGTTTGAATTGGGAGAAGGAAATATGGTTTTAATTAATTTTTAAAGAAGGTCCCTCAACTTATTCCACGATATTATTTTTTCTATCCATGTGGTTTAATTTGAGACCACTCCCCTCGAGTAGGTGGAGGAGAATCCACAACTTGTAATGTACCAGCTATCACATTCCAATCTTGGATACCCAAAAAATCAGGATCACACTATGTGAAGTAGTACAGTGACTTCCCAGTGGCTCTTACTCCTCTCCCCGTGGTCCAATATTTTTTATTTGATTCCACATGATCCCCATTTAATACACTGCAACCTAGTTGCTAATATTTTCCATTGATAGGTTTGCATCAACATTGGTTTGTGGTAGTTGGATGGTTTCATTGAATCCAACTATTATCTACATAAACCATAATTTTTAAAGGATACAAGGGTTCAAATCATCAAAAACTGACTATACAAACTTTTTCTACTCATTGGAGGGATATTAACTACTAGGAGAGTCAATATGGAATTCACATCTCACATAATAACTTCATTTTTATTCGACCCAACAACACTCTACCATTGAATCATTTCAAGTACTCCATTTTCTGCCATGATCTTTATTGGTTATCCATCATCAGAAAAATTGGAGTCGATATGGGTTGGATGCTTATGTTTAAGAGGATTGTGTTATAAATAATGAATTTTTTTATTATGTGTCATCATCTAGACCCCATTAATATAAAATAGTTTTTGATGTAGACCAACATTCAGAGGGCTGATAAAATTTAGTAACTCATATTCCCAAGATGTACTATATTCTCGCTGTTAAGGAACTAGAAAATAACATAGATTCTTACTGGGATGCCGCCCATTGTGACATGGCCTAATATATTTAACAGTTTGTCCAGAATCGATTCTCCCATGTTGACCTTATTTCCATCTTTTGGAATCATAGTTATCACTAATGTTCATGGGTGGATCCCTATCTTCCTGTCTGAAACAGGATGTATCTACCTTCTTATAAAACTAGAAAGGAACATAGTTTAGTGAACCAGTGGTTTCCAGCCTCCAACCATTATTTACCCGTACTTCTCGTTCTATCCTTCCTCAAGGATAAACAAGTAAGATCCAAAAATGCCCTCTAAGAATGATAAAAGAACCTATTTTACTCATCCAAAAAACATCACTATTAGCGCCTTGTTGAGAAACAGGTTGAATTTTTCCAAGAATATGATGTCTTTTTAAGAGTTGGGAGTTTGTATCTTTCCCTTCTCTTCTTCAAGGATATGTTGCATCCTGAAATGAGTATCCTTATTGTATCCCCATGTATTTCACACTTATAGGAATTCGTCATTCAATAACCACTCTATTGGAGTTCCAAAAATAATTTTCATGTCCCACATACTAATTCTAACCTCTCCACGGTGTATATGAAATGTGTTATTTTTTGGGGGCCATCTGCTAAGGAACTCTGGAAACAACTCCTATTGATGATAAATATAGAAATTAAATGTCCACAAAAATTCATATAGTATAATTTTTCACTACTCTACGTCATATTCCTTGAACAATTATCACATCCAATATGCTTTGTCCCATTTCCTAGGGAAATTTCTACATGATCACAAATCCTGGTCCTTGTACCAGCCCTGGATTTTGACCCTCATGTTCCTTTGGAAACTGTTAGCATAATGGGAATGTAATTCCTCTAATACATGCATATCCACTATGACTATCTTGATCCCCCATTTTAGTGTGTATATGTCCATGTCCCTATGATCACTAGTTTGAAGGATGTGTATTGTGATGTTCCATTGTTGTATATCATCTTCATGTGTGAACCATGATTTTGGTGAGTCAACCACACAAGATGGAATGATTACTTCATTCTATAGTCCATATATCCATATTGTTAGATAGTTACTCAGTAGATAATCCTTCTATGACTATGTTAACATCCAATTATCAATTGGTTGTCTGGTACAACCCTCATAGCCTGAATATTATGCGGGATCTCGATCATTTCAGCATTCTCAGCAGTAGAAATAACGTTGAACTGAGCAGCATCCAATTGGGTAGACATTTAAATCCGATCATAGAGTTTTGAATAATAAGCCCATAATTTTTTAGTTATACTCAACAAGAATTGATTGGGACTACAGTACTGTGTTTTAGTCCCTCAAACTGTCTATATATCACAGTGTTCGTATCACGCATGACTCAGAAGATGCATGAAATAGGTGGATGATGCATAGATTTTATTTGCAGAAGGGTTGAACTTACATGAACGATTGATGATTTACAATCACATATAATGACATGATTCCACACATAACGACAACACATCTTATAAACAATCATGGAACATCTCTACTTCATGCACGTAAGTGTTTTTTGTGCCCTTATATGAGTTTTGTGTGCATCCATGATAATCAACCTATCCCTTAATCATTACCAATGGAACCCAATATTATTTTCCCATTTCATCTTAGATTCTAATGGGAGGAATTGTTTGGATCCAAAGATATATTATTGTTACAAAAATCCACTTATGCGTATACTCAAGCCACCATCTGAGACAATGGAACATTGTGTGAAAGCCCATTAATGTGTGCACATGTTTCAATGTGTGCGCACAAGACTATTATGTTCCCAATGAAACATCAAATGTTCCCTTAAACACAAGAAACTATAATGGGACACAGTAGGTTCACAGAAGATGTTTTTTTGTACATATAAGGCCCAAGGCCTCATAGAAAACTCTTGTACGTGCAATGCAATATCGAACCAATCGTTATGAGCTCATCCATTATGGAAATGGAGCACAACTGCATAGACGTCTCCATACTTGAATAGAATCATTCACACCATCACTGAAGGATTCCACTATATATTGTCCCTCTCCACCATTAGGGTGATCATATGGAAGTTTAACTGTCACTCTATAGTATATATTTCCCATCATCCACAACATTGTGAACGTCATGGTATCCTCAAGGTAGGGATTTTTTGTGATAGGTTCACTATGGGTCCTCCATTTCATTGTCCTACTATTTTTTATCCTTGAACGAGCTATTTCATACAAATTCATGTGTGCGAATGATTCCCTCTTACAGGAAACATTGACCTTATGCGCAACACTCCATATTTATGAAAAAGTCTAACCATTCACCAAAACACCTTCTATAGACTTCCCCCAAACTTTAATTCTCTATGGGATATATTTATGAAAAATAACCATACCATATACCATTTTGTGTTCATATATTAAGCCTTGGGTTCCTGTCTTACACTCATACCTCTAGGAATTCATGCCGAAACATCAGGGTCCCCAATAGGTGATCCCATATGCCCCATGTCCATGTGTTTCACTACCTTTTCCTTCAAATAATTGAAATGATAATCCCAAATTTTCCAATTATAGGTATGAAAATTTAGACCTCACAACTAACCAATCCTTCAAAACATTAAAATATGGCATTTTTAAAGCCATTCCCCACCTAGAAGATCATGAACATATATTATGAATTCCAAATGGGTAAGGATTGAGTCCCCCATGTCCATGATACCTGATTTAAAACTTCCTAGCGCTAGAATCATCATAACATGAGGTTAAACTATAATCTCACCTTTTTAAATGAACATAGGAGACCCCATTGGTGCCCCTCATAGTACATCATTGTGGGATGACCATTCTGCATTGGGATGCTTCCAATCATAATCCACACACACCATTGAAAGGATGATCCTTGTATGAATGTCTGGGAATGAGTTCATCCTCACATGGAATGGTATTCGCCTTAGAGAGTGAACATATATAAAATCTCCACTCACATGCAGTGACCTCCTCCATGGGAAGCTTCCATGCGTAATCCCCACAACATCACTCATTGGATTACCTTTCATGACCCAAACGTCATGTGTACTCCTTCCTCGTATTTCTCACATCGATCATGAATATTGTGGTCTTAGAAGTTATCACCACCAATGACATAAAACATCCACTTCCATGGGATCTTGTTACACGTAATTGTCAAATTGTCCTATCCAATGGCCCACCATTTCAGGTGTATTCTCCAATTCCCTTACAACAAAATTCAATTGAATTGATTATTCGACTAACCTGGATATTAGAAAATCCCTCTAATGTAAAAAATCATAATTCTATACAATCCAAAAATTACCACAAAAACATCATCCATATCCACCCTAATTTTACACTCAACACATCCTAGTAGGATCATATCATCCATCTCGGTTGCTCATACCGGTAATCCCCTTCCACATTATTGCTAATACTAGATGCTCTTATGAATATCCCATGTGTATACCTCACATAACCAAACCAGGATAGATCCCCTTGCAATTGAATGCTCAGTTTTTTAAGCCTCACACTATTCAGCGAACATAGTGTGTTTTGATCCAAGTTATCTAAATAGGGTATGTCGGAATCCACTCTAATGGAAAATCAGAACCAACAACAATCTTTATTTCCCCCCTTCTATGGGTTATCCTTCTTGATCCACTCCAAGGGTTTCTAGATCATCCATCACTATGTGACACCTTCCCTTTATGGGACACTCATCATGGATCATCCTCCATGCGGTGTTCTAATCAATCCCTCAGTAAACCTCTTGGGGTGAAACCTTCCCTCCTCTAGATGCAACTCCTTGATCCTACTCCATTGGAAATTCTAATCAGTCTTAATATCATCCCTAAAAGGTATTATACTCGTAGCCCATCTCATACTACTACCTTATTCCAAACATGGGATCTGTAAGGTGGAATCCAAGGAAGATATTCCTTTTTCACTAGATACCTCATGACCAACATATTATATCATAGGATTAGTTCCTATAGATGAATTTATGTGAATCCATATTATAAATATTAATATTGGTGACTAATGTTCTCCGCATCCAAACATGCAAAAAATCCCCATTGCGACTTCTCTCCTGACTGAAGGATACTACCCTATCCAAACGAGTTGAAATTTCCAGATTAATGCGATGTAAATAATTGGAATACACAATGATATATCTTCTAGAATGTGTTCCATTGACATATTTAAATATTTGACGAATACCCATGTTAGGTGATGAATTATTAGGAGGAATACATGGATGGATGAACCATTATCCCGTCATCATATTTTGATCAAGGATCATAAATCATCAGTTAAAGTGATGAATTTCTCCTTCCTTTATAAAGAATCTATGTAGGAATAAAATGAATACCAGGGCATTTCATTATGAGAGAGGGTGAGCCATGAAGAAGTCATCAGAAACAATCTATCATTATTGATATCTTTTAAAGGTAGTAAGGGAAAATAGGAAGACATCAGTTCATAAGGCATCAATCCACCATACATACAAACAATGATTTTATAACCCATTTAATGGAAGTTTAATTGTTTCCATATCATACCCTTAATATAAAAACATATCATTATATTTAATATACTTATGTAATTATATATTCTGGATGTATAAAAAATTTATATAGGTGGATAAATAAACAAAATTTATATTCCCCATAATTAACATTACATCTTCTATGGGTATTCTCTATAGTATTGAACTAATGACTTTAGATGATGGATTTATGAACTAAATAATGCTTCCGATATTAGGAGATATAATTTGTGAAGTTTTTTTGGGAAGAACATGGTTCATCAAAATGGATTGGGTGGTGTGATGAAGTGGGGATTAAAGATTCCAAAGACCATGGATGTATTTTATTTTATATATATGGTTTTAAATTAATTAATGTTAGTTAATTATATATTCATTAGGGGGTTAAGGAAGATTGGGAGTGATTTATGGGTGTGGGACATGAATGGAAGTGAAATTTTTCCATCCCATGCATGTTTCATTGTTGGGGAATGTTTGGAAGAAACAATGTGCCCAAACTATTCTAGATAAGAGGAGGGGTACACAATTTAAGTGAGCTGTGTGATGGAAATACCAAACTGCATGACCAGGGATAGTGGCATTCCACAGGTTTAGAACCTGGTTTCTTACTATGTAAGATTCCCGTGGTAGTTTTGAAACATAACCAGTATTGAATGGATGTAGGTGAAACATTTGTGCACATTTTTGAAAATCGTGCGGCCAAATCTCATGCCCTATTAAAAAGTGACAAATTACCAAATTCTACCATTATGATTTTACGTTCATATCCTATTTTCTTCCCCATTTAATCCTACTCTCTCACAAGTGACAAACCAAACTCTTCCAAGATTCCCAAGGATCAAGCTATTTGATGATAGTCCATTTGAAGTGTTGTTGGTCTTGACACGAAGCTCTAGGTGAGTCTACTCCTCATTCATCACTTTTCCAGAATTGGGATTGTGGTTTCATTCTTCTTCATATGATACCCTAACAACCCACTTTTCTAGAGTATATTAGGTTTTTAATAAATGGTTTCTTGAATCTTGATCCATGTCTAATGTTAAGGTTGTGTTGAACTACGAATTCAAGGTAGGTGTTCTACAAATTATTTCACTTAGTTTTCAAGATTATTTTTGCATGTGTGGTTGTGTTATTACTTCTATATTGTCATGAAATTGATTAATATCATAAAATGTGGTTAATTGGTTGGATAAATGATTATTTAGACACCTCATGATCCCTGTGGGATGAATTTAGATTTATTAGATCATATTAGGTTCACCCATGGGTGGGCTAAAATTTAAAAACAGGAGCAATTTTAAAATTGATCATATAATTGAATTCTACTAAGGTAGTTCCCATGATAAATGCGATGAAATGAAATTTTTGGTATATATATTGGAATTTATGTTATATGTTCCTTATTGTTTGAACTTTTATAAGAAATTATTTTGAAAAATATAAAAAGGGGGATAAATTGAATAATGTATATGAATCAAATGACTTATGTGTTTATAATTGAATTGCTTAAATGAGATAATGCTTGTGAATTGATGAAATAAGTGAAATGGGTTAATGTTTTTAATTATTGGAATATGATAAACCAGTTATGTTAGGAAATGGAAATGTGTTAAATGGGTTTTAAAATTTTAATGGTAAAAGTGATAATGGGTTAAGGATTGATGATATATGTGGTTAATGGATAAATAAAAATGTGAACCTAAATTGGTGGTGTGGGATAAAGGATTGAGGATCTTATAAAGCGCGGGTTGAAATGATGCTCTAACCCCACGCCAAGAATGCTTGGTTTAGTGAGTCAAACTATGTTTTCAGGCCCCTAATTGTTGAATTTGATGAGACTACCTAGACGTAGGCTCCATGGTACATGTGTTATAGTAATTTTTTAAATGAATATCCCCAGTAAAATAGGGATCTTGACATACACCCTTATGCATGATAGTTGTTCCGCATAAGATTTTGTGTCACCAATATAAAAGTCTAATCAATAGATTTAGTGATGAAAAATGTTATGTGATGATAATGGAATGAGTGATGTAATGGGATAAATTTGAATATTATTAACTAATGGTACTTCAGTTTTATATTATACCTTTTAATTTATTTAGTATCCTCATGCATTTTATGTTTAGAGTGGAGATTTTTTATACACAGGTGGTGATGGCCTTCTATGTGGTACTCACACACTGCTCGGGTCCCCATTGGGTACCTGAGAAATTTAATTGGTTGTGAGTTAGGAGATGGGTAAAGGAACTATACTAGGAAGTTGAGTTGGAATTGGGACATGAATGGATTATTATTTAGACTTGGATCCAAGTCCATTTTGATATGATTTTGATACACATTAATGCGGGATGTCATTGCTTTCAGAATAGTTTACATGACATGGAATATATGTTATTATTTTTTGTTTTGTACCCTATTTGGGAAAAGTTTTTAGTAATTTGTGTTTCTATATTATTTCTTGTTATTTCCTTTATTTAAATTTTTTCTACTTATTTACTCTTTTAAAGAGGGTATAGTCCCCATAGGTGTGGTATTATACAATTGATGCTTGTCGGACACCTCTGGCATATGGGGTGGTACAGTTGATGTCATATGGGGACCTAATTCTAGGTACCATATAGAGGATCCAAAGTTAGGAATGTCACAAAGTAGTACGACAGTGCTTTTTTCCTATCATCTTATTATTTGGGGATGATACATAGAATATTAATACATATCAGGTCGTGGAAATGAGCATGTTCATGGGTGTAGTGATGCCATGTATGGTAACAGAATTATGTAGCCTTAGTGGGGTCTGTTTTTGTAGATGTGTGTTGGTATGGTCGATTGATATTTCACCTTTTGAGGATGCAGTATTTTTGGGATGTGATTGTTTTATGATATGTTTCTTATGTAGGGAATACCATGAGGTTGTGTATTATTACATTATTAATGAAACCAATGAATATAGGTGGAATTCCTAATTATAGGCATGTACAGGATGGGTGTGTGGGGAATGGAAGGTAGAATCCACATTATTTCTCGAAACAATAGATGAAAATGGAGACTAATAAAAATTATGGAAATGGGTAAAAAGTATATAATTTTATGGAATAGTTAAATATTGGTGCTCAATGAAAGGATTTAAATGAGTTATAATGTTTGTTGAAATATGTTTTGAAAAAGAAAATTGGTCTAAAATAGAAATATTTGTGTCATTATAGATGAAATGGTTTAAAAATGGTTGTCTAATGAAAGACTAGTGACAATGTATGTTGGTTTACACCATTTTTTCCATGGCCTTTAGTAGAGATGGTTTAGGTAAGTTCTCAATTTCTATAGATATCTATTGGGATAGATTATGATAAATGGGTTGTTTATGGCTAGTGGATAGTCTTATTTTGTGAACATTTTGGATATTTCATGCTATTTATAATGAGATGTGTCCTGGAATTGTGCAGAAATTACACCAAATAAACATTTTCCATTCGGGAGATACAAGGATTCATGCAAGAATACTTCTATAGTTGATGAGTAGTGAACCCAAGAGATTTAGGGGAAAATATGAGTGGAGTAGTTCTATAATAAATTCACTTGATTAATGAAAATGGTGTAATGAGACCCAAGTTAAGGTGTTTCCAAGTATGTTTGATGTAGCTAATGATTTTCATTTATAACACCAAAAATATTTATCTAGAGTGGTTGGAAATGTTGCAGTTGAAATTTGGATAAATTCCATTTAGATGATTCATGATCACTTAGATACTCATCCTTATAAGTGAGGTAATTTGGATACATACATGTTGTTAGGCCTGGAAATGTGATAGTGGGATGTTCTTCTTCGTATCCAAGAGGTTGATCGTATATAATGGAAGGATTTCAAGTGTTTTTTGGAACATTTCTATTTAATGACATTGTGTTAGGAAATGGAAGAAGTTTTTATGAGGTTGACGTCGGGGTCTATGTTAGTGATGGTGTATATTGGTCATTTCGATGACCTTCCACACTTTTTTATAATGTTGGTAGGTGATGAGGATTATTTGGTGAGATATTTAGGACGGTATTAAGTATAATATCATGTCCTCTGTAAATATAACAAGTATATATTTTTGTGGATGAGTTTGTGTATCTGGAACTCATTTTATAGAGGATATTTTAGGAGACATCTAGTAGTGGATATATACTTCATGTTGGATGATCCAGTGCTGCATCTTTTGATTGTAGGATACTTTATTTATAGAGCTTACACAACAGTGTTGATGGAAAGGGTAGACAAGAAATGGAACCAACCACAAAGGGAAGTGAGTAATTTATCTGTAACCACTGTGGTGGGATGAGATACATGGATTGTTAGTTTCCTCGACCACCAATTTACAACCACCATCCAACTGATTTTTTTCATTTACATTGCTTTTGTTAAAACCCTAGATAAATTTTTACTGAAGGAGGATAGAGTCTGATGCAGAGTACATGTAGGGGGTCGATGGACATATATCAAGTAGGTTGTTGGAGCTCCACCGGTCGTACTGGTTGGGGTAACAGATGTGTCACTATAGGGTGAGAGAATCCATATTAGTAGGGGATGTGTATCACTGAGATCCTAGACTAGAGACCATGGAATAGGGGCCTTACAACTTAATGTAGTTCAGTCTACAACTGGAGGAACTAAGGCTTTAACATCAACAGTTTGAGGTACGATTCATGTATCATCTTTTCTTTCTAGGTCATTATTAAATAGAGGTGCCTCATCTTCATTCATTTCTAATTCTATTTTGGTTGTGTTGGGATTGAATGATGAATATGGGTTTTGGGTTATGTTGATAGACACATTATTATGGGTGTGTGCAGAAACTGTTATGTGGCATAAGGGATGTTCTCTTGAAATTGGTGGTTACTATTTTATGTGGGAGTTTTTTGTTCTCCAGATGTTGAGTATAGCTCTAATTATTGTTAAGTATTGGTTGGTGTTGTACTGATACCATATTAAATATTACCTCCATAGAGTAAAATCCAAATCTCTTGAGGGAGATAGTGTCATCCATCGTGGTGAGTAGAATGGTTGGGTAGGCCTTCCAGGGTTAGTTATTTTAATGTTAGGTGAAATCACAACCCAAGTGGATTATTCCATTCTTGATGATCATTAAAGAGAACATGATGTCTTTCCTCTTTGGTGGGTTCGATGTACGAGGTATTCCTTAAGGATTTATTAGGGCTTCTTTTAGAGATATATGTTGAATTCATGAAAGGGTTTCTGTGAGAACCCGAACTGGTTTCCATTTCCCTATATATATTATCAATAGATGTTCTCCAGAATCATATAATAATGTAATAGGAATTAGAGAATAAATGGTATATTCTTTCTAGTATTAAACTGTGAGGATCTCCAGAGTGGGATTCCAGGAAATTTGATAGATCATTGATGTTTGGGTTTGATTATAAGGGGATAAATTAGATAAAGATTAAGAACTAAAACCCCCTTCCTCATATCATTGAATTTATTGCTAGATAAGAGTTACATACATGTTATCAAATATTTATTTGATATGATGGTGTCATCATCTGAGGTGTAGACATCTTGGTATATTGGGGACCGCTGTAAAAAGTAAGTTTGAGTGTATTAGTTTTTTTCATATCATTTGGGTTGACCAATGCACCATCATTGTTTATGAACATAATGAATTGATTATTTAAAACTTTCAAGGATCCAATAATAGTTTTTTTTGTCAATGATATATTATTATACTCCATGACTCAAAAAAATTTGTTCCAAAAATCATGACATCGTCTTCATTACACTAAAAGAGTATATGCTATTTTATACGCTCTCTAAATTTCATTTTTTGGATTAAAAAAGTTCACTTCATATGGAACATCATCTCTAATAAGGAGTATTTGTAGACCCCAATATAGTGTATATAGTTGTGTATAGGGAGAAACCTAATAATGTTTTTGATTTTTGGGGTTTTTGGTTTTGTGTAGCTGTTACCAAAGGTTCATTAGAGAATTTTCTTGTATGGTAGAAATAATATTAGCTTTTACCAAGAATGGTGTCAATTCTGAGTGGTCTAGGGATTGTGATAATTATTTATACGAATTAAAGAGGCGGTTAAAACCCACTATAATTCTGATATTACTTGAGTAAAGAAAAAATATAGATTTATAAGTGTTGCATTTGGTGTTAGTCAGTAGGTTCTATTGATATATGATGATCAATTTGTGGAATATGGGTTGGAAAAATTGAGGCAACATGGATGAAATTAACCTACTCATGACATTGAATTGGTTGTACTGGTGTATGTTTTAAATTGTTGGTGGAACTACGTGTTTGGATAATGGTTATCAATGTATACCATCTATAAGCGGTAGAAGTAAATTTTTTCCCTTCATGATTTTAATCATGGGAAGTGAATATTGGTTGGGTACATACACCCCTTTGATTTTGAGCAGGTTAACACTTTTGGAAATGTAAATTGTGTTATCGATTCTTTGAGTCAATAGAATCAAAATTGGGTGATTCATGAAACATGTTCAGAGTGGAAGATGTAAGTGTTGTTCTCTGTGATGCATCTTGAAGAGTAGGTAGGACAAGGTAATGTGACATTTAATCCATGGTTGTAGATTCCACTATTATAATATTAATCACAGAAAGGTAGAATATGGATTCAATATGTTTTTCATTGAGGTAATTTCCTCAATGCAGTGAGTCACCTTCAATTTAAACTATCAGAGACGATGAAATCGTATATGTTTCTGGCTATGTTATTGTGCCAAAATGTATATGAGAACAGTAAATTATTTAATTTCTTTAATAAAAGTGGGACCTGCATACTAGTTTGACCAAAATGTATATGATACTCATAGAAAATGTTGGTGTCCAGGGATAAAGAATGATCTTGTGGGTTTAGTGGTGGGATTCCTGATATTTCAGTAGATTAAGGGTGAGCATCAGTGGATATGTGGAATTTTTCATCCACTACCCTTTTAGAAATTAAAATGGGATGAATTGATCATGTATTTAATTGTATGTCTTTGTATGATGCTTTAGAAGAATTAATAAATATGTCTGGTTGTGGGTCAATTGACTAAGTTGTCTTATTTTTTCAGATTCGAGAGACCTTTACTATGGACTGGTTGGGTTAGTTATATACATGAGAAATAGTTCTGTTGCAAAGGGTTTAACATAATATAGATTTAGTTCATGTTCATAATTTCACATTTTTCTTATTGTAGGGATTCCAGTAAGTTCTTCGTATCACGATGTTTTTAGTATGGATTTTTCACCAGCAAATGAAAATGAAGTCATAGCATAATAATTATGTATTTGAGGACATAATGGGATCTTGTGGCATGTATTTATGTATATAAAGGGATAAATTTTTTTTCTATCATTGAGTTTTTCTACAAGAATAGTTGTCAATTTACAATATAGAGGCAAACATTTCAGGCACACTATTATAAACCATGTAGAACTATATTGTTTTGGATGGAATCTAGGGAATCAGTGTTGTTGGGATAAAGTCTCATGAAAGAGAAATCTGAATCAATTCAGTTTATCCAGAAAAATATTCAATTGCATCAAATAATGTAGAATTCATATGTTGGTCGGCATCGTATACCTCTTGAGTTTGTGGTGGGTGATTATGTGATTCATCACGTGTCACCTAGGATGGGTCACAATCAGATTTCAAAGCATGGTGAGATGGAACCCATGTTCATGTGGATATTTTAGATTTTTGATAGGATCAGATTTGTAGCATACTGATTGATTCTTCTATAGCATTATAATGGTATGTGTGATGTATTTCATGTGTCACAACATTAGCATTATCACCATGACCTATGTAATATGACTGATGTGTATGAATATATTCTTGATTTTGATTCATTCTTTGAGGACCATCTAGTTAATCTTTTGGATTGTTGATAAATGTCTTCTAGGGAAGGTTTGTGCCTTTGGTTATTGTTTTTTGGTAGCATTGTAATGTTCCAGAAAACAAACATTTGAGAGATATTAGGATTTGCGGGCTCAGTGTCCCAATCTATTTTTCTTAGATGTATGGTGATTCATAGAACTATATCTGAAGAATGAAAAATTATAAGGTGGGGAGGTTGTAATATAGAAGACAACATATAGGTATGGTCTTCATTAAATTTTGTTTTAAATTTATTAATTTTGTTTAATTAAATGTTTCCATGGTATTTAAGGAAACTCATTGGTTTTTTATGGGTTCGGAGCATGAAAGATGGGGAAATTTGACCATCTAGTGCCTATCATAGGGTTTGATCCTGGATATTGGTAACGATTCTACCAAATGGTTCCAGGTAGGAGGAGGGGTGCATGGTTTGAGTGAACCATGTATGGGGGAAGGATTTACCACGCAACCATGGACGTAGACATTCTTCAGGGTTGGCACATAGTTTTTCAAACCATTTGTGACTCCCCTGGTGACCACGCAACAGATCCCATTATACAAAGAGGCATGCACATGGTTGGTGTATGGTTTGGAAAATAGTGTATCCAAAATATGTTCCCCAATAAAAATTGAATAATCACAAAAAATACCTCAATATTTTAATTTACACACAAGATTTATTCTCAATTTCTTTATACTCTATCCTTATTAACAATAAAATCTCTTCCATGATTCTTGATGATCAATCTCCATAAATTATGAGCTAATTAGTGAAATAGTGTTTTTGAATAAATGCTTCGAGTGAGTTATTCCTTATATTGCTTATCTTGTATAGATTATGAATTTTGGCTTCATTATTCTTCTTCTCAATCCCTAAAAAATTCTTTATATTATGGCTATTAGGTTTTGGATTCTATGGGATCTTCAATTCATATAAATACTATAATTAAGGGTGTGTTGCAAATAGAATTTTTGGTAGGTGGTGTAAATGTTATATCCCATAGCTATGAATTCTAATTGATCATTTATGATTTTTTTATTACATCTCTATTGTGATGTAATTCATTCCCCTTGTGAGATTTGGTAATTTTTTGGATAAATGAAAATTTTTACCCCTCATGAACCACCTGGGATGCATTAAAATTTATTGGATTGGATTAGGGACACCCATTGGGTGATCCAATATTACCAAACATGTAATATTGTATTACTGAGCATGGAAATGAATTTTAAGAAGGTATATCCCATGATAAATGTGATGACATGCTAGTTTGGTTCATATAGAGGAATTAATTATAGATGTTCCTTTTTTTGTAACGCCCCGACCCCAGTTACCTAGAGTCAGTGAATTATTACATAACATTGTCATGATCACAAGAAAGATCAAATCTCGAAAGATTAATTAGTTTAGTATCCTTGGAAACACTAGATATATTCATAAGTCTTACATTACATCATAAAAATGAAAACTCCAACAAAATAGCATCCATAGTCCACACTCATATCCCCACATACAATCCCTGCAGGTCATTCATAAATTACTTCTTCACATCCTGGGAAAAATAAAACATTGAAAGGGGTGAGCTCAGATTCTCAGTAAGGATAACAATATAGTGGAAACATTCATAAATAAACATAAACATTTAAGGCAATGTATAACTAAAACAAAAGACTTTTAAACATTACAGTCAGCATAATATGTCAAAGATAAAATGAAATAATTCCATTTACTTATTGACATGGATATTCTACTAGTCGAATAATCCCATGCAATATCAATAACCACATTCATAATTACGGAATGCATAATACCAGACTATAATAACCTCATAGCCAAGGCCTCGTGCCAAGACTACAAATAAGATTTTGTCAAGGACTCGTGATAATACCCTAGTTTGTCTCATGAGACCTACCGATTCATCGAGGAGCTATAGCGGACTCCACCCATCACTTATTTAGTCCAATGCATTCCTCATATGAACAGGTTTAAACAATACATAAAAATTTGTATTAAAACTAGAATACGAAATGTCAATACTTTCTCCATAAACCATGAATGGTATAAAAATAATGCATCCACAATCAATCATATAAAAAACCTTCAATACAATATGGACGTTTTGTATCATAATAAATCAACTTCAAATAAACATAAAATCCATCAAATGATGTTGACATAGATGAAAATCAAAACTATTTGAGAGCAATTTCTCTTTCTTTCAAATCATTTAAAAGTCACATAATTCTACAAAAAAACCATTATTTTGAAAATATTATTATAAACATGTAAGGGAATCTTCAATGGTGTAAAATGGCATAGAATAACCACATCCACCGTATAAGTTAAAAAAGTCATTCTTACCTTCATTCTGTTGAAGAGGTTAAAAAGGGCCTTGTTTGGCAAATGAAGGAAAGATTCCATTATAAACTTCTTATAAAAAGTAAATAAAGGGTATAAATGACTTTAAACAATATTCATTAAAATAATAAGAATGTTTTGAAATACATTATTAAGAAACATGTATGTGGATGATAAAGAGGTTCCAGTAGATAATTACATATAAACAACCTCGGATAATGAAGAGATTGTGAAATAAACCCTTACCTTGTACTTTTTCTTGGTTGAGGGTTGGTTAAAATCCTGTATAATGGTGATATAATTGGTATTAAATTATAAAATAATCATATACATTAATATTATATCATATATGATCTTTTAACATTGCTTTGTTAATAATATTTTATTATTATCGTCATTTCGGGTGTTAACTGACTCGTTTTACTCTATATACATTGTTATGTAAGCCATGATTGTTATGGATAGGTTATATCTTATTCATATACAGAATTATAACAAGTCATTAAATATTATTTTTAATCATCCAATTAAATTTACTTTTGAATGGATACAATGGGGAATGAATCTCATCACGTTTGTGGAGACGGTAGTCCATACGTACGCGTGAGCGACAATATCATTATTTTATATTAAAATAAAATATAATTGGATGATATATCATAAATAAATAATAATTATCATGTTATATTTATAATTTACATGAATTATACATCATTATTATTCCCATCTAAATAATAATATATTGAATATCAATTACAGCAGAACGTGGAGACGGTAGGCCGTACGTACACACGTATGGTGACATGTCATTCTAGGGATGGAAAAAATAATGAATTTTTTTGTTCTATAATTATAATAACATCACAATATATAGAAGATACTGGAGTTATTATTTTAGAATGGAAATAACAAGGAAAGAAGAAATTGAAGAAGAAAGTAACATTAAAGAGGGTGGTGAAGACGTTACCTCTTCTTCGAGTTCTGTCTTTTGATTTGATCAAAAGGGATCCTTAGGTTGGCATTATGATCATAATAAGGCCTATAGGATGTATTGATAGATGTTGGGAGGATATTTGGGAAGATTTTGGCTGAGGAAAATGGATTTTAAGGAGTGAAGAATTGGATAGAAGTTGTGTCCTTTTATAAGGGGGAGGTGGGGCTCTTTAGGAAAAACTTATTGTATTAATTTATAATAAATTCATATTCAGTTTCTAATGGCTACAAAGTGGATAATAAAATTACTATGGTGGGGATGGGTCTAAATCCTTTCAACCAACAGATTTTTGACATTTTTGGGTCATTATATTTACCTTATCTTTTAGTTTTAACTCTTGGTTAATTAGTTTGACACTTACCATGTCACTTTGTATTTTTATATTATATAGTTAATAAACATACTATATACCTACAAGAGACCCCAAGTGGTACATTAATGATACACCTATCATTATAAATGACCTTTGGATGAACCTTATTTTTTTAGGAATTTAATATCAATTAATAATATAATATTTGTTATAAAAACTCTTTGATGTCAATTTTGAAACTATTTGGTATTTGATTTTTGTGAAACTCCTAAAATCATTATTACTTCGAAAAAAGTTAATTAAATCAATCCTAACATGTCATATTAACCTATAAAAGTCTTGCAATTCATTAAAAGTATCCAATTATCTTTATTTGGGTATTTATAATATCAATTATATTAATATTTGACGAATAAGGTAATTACTGCATCATCATTGTGTCATAAATAAGTTAAATTATTTAATGACATAAAATTATAAATAAAATAACATTACGTATGAAATCATTTTATATTTTTAATTAATATTTATAGATGAAAAATATAACATATATAACCATATGTAAAAATTGTTTTTCTAAAAGATATAAACTTATGTCATTTTTGTATTTACTTTAACTTAATTAATATAGTTTCCCGATCACCTACATGTGGCTCCATGGGGTCCCAAAATAGACCCAAAGATGACCATGGTCAGACATGTATCCACCAATAAGGTTAGGACATGTTTTAGGGTAATTTATTATCATTATAAGATTATTTTTTACCCTTATTTACCGGATTTACCCTTTAAGAATATTAAATAAAATATTTAACTAAGTAATTATTTAAAATGTCTAAAAATAAATGTTACCTATTTACACCATTTTGAAATCCTGATTCCAAATATGGAATTAATTTTTCCATATTCAAAACATAGTAGTGGCAGAAATTAATTTAAAATTAATTCCTGCTGTCAAGACAAAAAGCGTGTTTTTAAGAGATAATAACTATCTAAAGATTGACACTTGTTTATGTCTGTTTTAACTGTGAAATTATGTCCAATGACCAAAATTGTATTAAATGGTAAAAATATATTCTAAATATACTTTATAACTAGTCAAATTCATAATTTATCACTGTTAATTATTTTGATTAAAAAGTTGTTTTTAATTAAAATTTAGTAATTTTCACTATTTATCAACATATAATAGTTATCCGAAAAGTACCAAAATTTCACCCTAGGATAAATTCGATATTCTGAATCCAAAAATGAAGTCCATTTTGAATGATAAAATGTATAATATTTTGAAAAGTGGGTATTACTATTCATAACGACTACTTTGATTGGTTGCGGCGTGTTAGAATCTCGAAGTTGCATACAACACACGCTACTGTATTATTCAAAGAGAAGTGTACCGTGGATGATTGTGGTGTTACATTCCCCCTCCATAAAATAATTTCATCCTCAAAATTTCTGGAATATTACTACATAAAAATTCTCGAGTGGTTCTTCATCATACGTTCCTTGGGTTCAAATGTTGCCTCTTCCATTTTATGGTTTCTCCATAGAACTTTTACCAGATGAGTTGTCCGGTTTCTCCGCACTTGTTCTATCATATCATGAATACTAACAAGATCTTCAAAATAAGAGAGATAGGGTTCCATTTATAATTCTTCATAGGTTAGTACATGCGTTGGGTCAGGCATGTATTATCTCAATAGTGATACGTGGAACACATCGTGAACTTTGAAGAGATATGGAGGCATTGCCAAACGGTAATCTACAACCCCAATTCATTCTAGAGTTTTGAAAGGTCTGATGTACCTGGGACTCAATTTACCCTTCTTACCAAAAATTATAATTCCCTTCCATGGTGATACCTTCAAAAAAACATGATCTCCTACCTGAAATTCCAAATCCCTCCTTCAGTTGTCAGCATAGCTCTTCTGCCTACTTTGTACTACTTTGATGTGGTTTTGGATTAACTTCACATTTTCCATCGTTTCCTCCACCAGTTCTGGGCCTAAAAATTTTATTTTGCCAACGTCATCCCAACAGGTTGGTGTGCGACATCTCTTTCTGTATAACTCTTCATATGGTGCCACCTGAATACTTTAATGGAATCTATTATTATAGGAATATTCTACCAGAGGAAAATATTGATCCCATATACCCTGAACGTCAAGTGAGCATGATCACAACTTGTCATCTAAGGTTTGAATAGTTCATTCTGATTATACATCTGTTTGAGGGTGGTAAGCAGTGCTCAAACAAAGTTCAGTATCTAGGGCCTTCTGAAGACTTATCCAGAATCTTGATGTAAAATAGGGATCACGATCCTAGAAAATCGATAGAGGTACACCATAAGGTATCAAAACTTCATTAATATATAGTCTTTCCAGACGTTCAAGTGGTAAATCATCCCTTATAGTATGGAAATGTGCTGACATGTTAAGACGATCACCAATGACCCATATTGCATCGTTCCTTATAGGAGTCTTTCGTAGTCCCATGACAAAGTCCACCATGTTATTATCCCATTTCCACTCAGGTATGGGAAGAGGTTTCAATACTCCACCAGGCTATTTCCTTCTAGATTTTACTTGTTGACAAACCATACATCTTGACACAAAATCAGCAATCTCCCTCTTCATGTTGTACCACAAAAAATGTTCCTTCAAATATCTATACATTTTGGTGCTCCCAGGGTGTATAGAGAAATTGGAACTATGAGCATCATCTAAAAATTCCCTTTTTAAATTAGGTATATCGGGAACACAATGTCTCCTCCCAAATTTCAAAATTCCATCTTCATACACAATGTCACTCAATCTCCCATCATTCACAGCTTTAATCTTCTTTTTAAGCTGTTAATCATCGGCCTAAGAACTCTTTATCCTTTCTAGTAATGATGGTTTGGAAACCATTTGAAAAGGTTTTGATGTTTCACCTTCCATGGTGATTCCCAAATCCATCTTTAATAGATACATGAAAATAGGATCCCTTTCCACTCTCATCATGTTCAAAAATCCTTGATATTTTCTACTTAAAGAATCTATAAACTTATTTGCCTTCCTCAGGTGGTAGTGTATCAGGAAATCATAATCCTTGAGTAGTTCAAGCCATCTACTTTGCCTCATGTTAAGTTAGTTTTGTGAGAATATATACTTCAAACTCTTGCGATCAGTATATATCTCACATTTTCACCATAGAGAAAATGTCTCTATATATTCAAGGAAAATATTACCGTAGCTAACTCAAGATCATGAGTATGATAGTTTTTTTCATGAATTTTTAGTTGTTGTGATGCATAGGAAATAACCCTATCATTCTCCATAAGGACACAACTAGGTCCTTTCTTCGATGCATCACTATAAATAACGAACCCATCATTCCCTGATGGTAGAGTCAATATAAGAGCATTGACTAATCTTTTCTTCAGTTCTTCAAAGCATTCTTCACACTCTTTTGCACAAACAAATTTAACCCCTTTATGTGTGAGCTTTGTTAATGGGTTAGCCAACCGAGAAAAATTCAGGACGAAACGTCAATAATAACCTGCCAAACCAATAAAACTGCGTACCTTAGTTATACACGTCGGTGATGTACATTCATGGATTTACTTGGTCTTAGAGGGATCAACAGAAATTCTATCCTTAGAGATAATATGGCCAAGAAACGAAATCTCCTAAATCCATAATTAACACTTGCTAAAATTCCCATATAATTCATGTATTCTAGGAGTCTTCAGGATAATGTGCAAGTGATTTTCATGATCTTCGTAGCTTTTGGATTACACCAAGATATCATCAGTAAATACCGCCACAAAATCATCGAGATATTCCTTGGAATCTCTATTCATTAGATCCATGAATACCGAGGGTTCATTATTCAATCCAAAAGGAATTACTGTAAACTCGTAATGCTCGTACCTGGTTCAAAATGCTATTATCAGAATGTCTTCCTTCTTCAATCATAACTGATGGTATCCAAATCAAAAGTCAATATTTGAAAATTACTGAGCTCCATACAGTTGGTCAAATAAATCATCAATTCGAGGTAGGGGATACTTGTTCTTTATTGTTATAGCATTGATCTACCTGTAGTCAATGCACAACCTCATAGATCCATCATTCTTCTTAACAAAAAGGACAGGGGCTCCCCATGGAGAAAGACTAGGGTGAATAAATCCCTTATTACTCAATTCCTCTAGTTGTTTCTTTTGTTCAACTAATTCCACAGTGTCCATTATATAAGGAGTCTTTGATATAGGCCTTGATCAAGGAATTAAATCAATGAAAAACTCAACTTCTTGTTCTGGAGTACATCCAGGTAAATCTTCCGGAAACATATCTACATATTCTATCACAATAGGTACATCCTCTATTTGAATACTCCTTTACTCACCCACAATTATTTCATTCTATTCTTCCCCGATAATTGAATTTAGTTGAGCTACTTGGGGTGGATCTAGATAAGAATTATGTGGTGACGATTTTGCTCTAAAGATGAGGTGTTCCTTATCATCATCATCAAAAATCCTAAAATCCTTATTCTTACAATAAATATTTTCATTATGGTCCGAAATCCAATCGATACAGAGGATTATATCAAACTCAATCATAGGTATGACAATGAGATCAATGGATAAAGAACAACTATGTGCTCTAATGGAGGCTGATTCACAAAACGTTGTTGCAATGATACTTCTCTTAGGGGTATTGACTGACAACTCTCTTGTTAAATCAAATTGGAAATGCATAATTTTCAATGAAAACTGCGACGATATGAAACCATTCAATGGTCCAGAATCAAATAATGCATTTTCTAAACTTGAGGAAACCATTAAATTACCTGACACCATGTCTTTCAGAGCTTCTACCTCTGCATTAGTGATAACATAAACTTGGACTTGATCCCTTGGACTTTTCTGAGTCATGTTCCCCAGACGGTTAGGATATTTATTTGCATAATGTCCCATCTCTCTACAATTATAGTGTTCCACAATGACAATAACTCTCTTTCCCATGAAATCATGATCTTGGTGGCATTTTTCACCACACTTGTAACAGACTCGCATTCCTTTTAGGAAAGTATCGGGGTGTTTCTTCCCACATTTACTGCAAGATGGATTTTCAACTTTTCCCTACATCCCCTTATTTACATTTCCAGATTGATCAGCAGATCTCTTCTTCTCTTTATTTTCTCTAATGTCATAAGACTTAGAGAATTCTTTTTCGGTCTTGATAGCACATGAGACAATATATTTGTATGACATGATTTTTTCGAGAATAATGATCGACGGAGAAATGGTTTTAAACCATCAATGAAACGATTAATCTTACTCCTAGTGTTATGTATATAATCCGCAGCATGCCTTTCTAACCTTGTAATGTTAGCCTCATACTTTGCAGCATTCTCACCCTCTTTCTACCTCAGACTCAGGAATTTCCTTTCCATATCTGCTCGACTGTCTCAAGGAAAGTATTTTTCTAAGAACATATCTTTGAACTACCTTCATTCCATGTCTTAATTCGTGTTTTTTAAAAATGACCACCATTGATCAACATCTCCAGTGAGGTGATAAACAACAATGACAACTTTTTCTCTTTCACTACACCCCAAGGCATGGAATATTTTATCTAAGGAATTTATCCATTGCACAGCTACTATGATATTTTTACTCCCATTGAATGTTGGTGGTTTTTGCCTCATGAAGTGATCTAACATTGATCCTCCACGCTGCATATCAGGGTGCTCCATACGGGTATGTTTTATTCATAACCTGAGTGAGTTGTCCCAATATGGTGATTAGCTGTTCAGCACCAGTTACATCACTAGCTCCCCTATAATTATCTTGAGAAGGAGGGAATTCCCTACATGAAGTGTGAGCATTCATACAATTTACATTCCTTCCACTAGGCTCCATTTCTTAACAATGGAATAAACTAGATTAGTTTATGAATCATAATACATAATTCCATACTTGTATAACACTTAACATAAATTTGAACAGTTTATGGATATAAGCCATAATCATAAAAATGTTTTCTTTTGGAAATTATATACCTATAAACCATTTATACTGGTTTGTAACGAAAATGAGAATAATCCTAAGCATATCCCATGAGAGTGTCGTAACCAAGAGTGAAGCAACGCCCGTTGTCGGGCACCCGTTCTCATTCGAGTCTAGCTCAAAGTGGTGTTTTCATGTTTTACCCCTAGGAATATCTGTGCCATAGACGCCTCTACCTACTCGTATCCAGACAGAGATGTATTTCGTGGAAAACTCACAAAATCTCTACAATACCAAAATTCTAGGAAACCTTCTATACTAATCCTCAAATTCCATCTTAGGTGTATGTGCTCTAATCAGAGTTTATCTAAATATATCATCCAAGGTTTGAACTAAACCTCCTCTAATATCAACTGTAACGCCCCGATCCCAGTTAACGAGAGTCGGTGCATTATTACATAACATTGCCATGATCACAAGAAAGATCAAATCTCAAAAGGTCGATTAGTTTATTTGCCTTGGAAACACTAAGTATATTCATAAGTCTTACATTACATCATAAAATTGAAAACTAAAACAACATAGTCTCCATAGTCCACACTCATATACCCACATACTATCTCTACAGGACATTAATAAATTACTTCTTCACATCCTGGGAAAAATAAAACATTGAAAGGGGTGAGCTTAGAAACTAAGTAATGATAAAAATATAGCGGAAACATTCATAAATAAACATAAACATCTAAGGCAATGTATAACTAAAACAAATGCCTATTAAACTTTAACTTCAGCATAATATGGAAAAGATAAAATGAATTAATTCTATTTACTTATTCACATGGATATTATACTAGTAGAATAATCACATGAAATATCAATAACCACATTCACAATGACTGAATTAATAATGCCAGACTATAATAACCACGTAGCCAAGGCATCGTTCCAAAACAAAAAATAAGATTTTTTCAAGGCATCGTTCCAAGACACTATTTTTTCTCATGAGACCTACCGATGCATCGAGTATCTATAGTAAGATCCACTCGTCACTTATTAAGTCCAATATATTCCTCATATAAATAGGTTTAAACAATACATAAATATTCGTATTAAAAGTAAAATATGAAATGTCAATACATTCTCCATAAATCATGAATGGTATAAAAATAACACATCCACAGTCAATAATATCACAAAACCTTCATTACAATATGGAAGTTTTGTATCATAATAAATCAACTTCAAATAATCTTAAAATCCAGGAAAGGATGTTGACATAGATGAAAATAAAAACTATTTGAGAGAAATATCTCTTTTTTTAAAATCATTTAAAATTCACATAATTCTACAGAAAACGATTATTTTGAAAATATTTTTATAAGATTTTAAGGGAAGATTAAAAGGTGTAAGATGTCGGAGAATAACCTCATCCTCCGTATGAGTTAAAAAATGACATTCTTAAATTAATTCTGTCAAAAAGGTTAGAAAGGACCTCATTTAGAAAATGATGGAAATATTCCTTTATAAGCATATTATACAAAGTCAATAAAGGGTATAAATGACTTTAAACCATATTATTTAAAATAGTAAGAATGTTTTGAAATATTTTTTAAGAAACATGGATGTGGATGATAAAGAGGTCCCAGTAGATAATTACGTATAAACAACCTCAGATAATGAAGAGATTGTGAAATAAACTCTTAACTTGTACTTTTCCTTGGTCGAGGGTTGGATAACATCCTGTATAATGGTGAAATAAGTTTTATTAAGTTATTCAATACATTAATATGATATCATATATGATATTTTGAGATTGCTTTGTTAATAATAATTTAGTGATATCGTCATTTCGGGTGTTAACTTACTCATTTTCCTTTATATACTTTGTTAAGTAAGCCGTGTTTTTTATGGATAAGTTGTATCCTATTCATATACAGAATGATATCATGTCTGTAAATATTTTTTTAATCATCCAATAAAATTTAGTCTTGAATGGATACGATGAGGAATGAATCTCATCACGTTCGTGGAGACGGTAGTCGGTACGTACGCACGAGCGACAATATCATTCTTTGGATATTAAAATAATATATATTTGGATGATATAACATATATAAAGAATAATTATCATGTTATATTTATTATTTACATGAATTATACATCGTTATTATACCCATCTGAATTATAATATATTGAATAACAATTACACCACAACATGGAGACGGTAGGTCGTACGTACGCACGTATGGTGACATGTCATTCAAGGGATGGATAGAATAATGAATTTTTTTCCATAACTATAATAACATCACAGTATATAGAAGATACTGGAGTTATTATTTTATAATGGAAATAACAAGGAAAGAAGAAGTTGAATATGAAAGGAACTTTAAAGAGGGTGGTGAAGACGTTACCTCTTCTTTGTGTTCTTCCTTTTGATTTGATCAAAAGGGATCCTTAGGTTGGATTTATGATCAAACTAAGGCCTCAAGGATTACGTGAGAAATGTTGGGAGGATATATGGTTAGAGTTTGGATGAGCCAAATGGATTTGATGGTGTGATGAATTGGTTATAAGTGGTTTCCTTTTATAAGGGCGAGGATGGGCTCTTTATGAAAAACTTAATATATTATTTTATAATAAATTTATATTCGGTTTCTAATATCTCCAAAGTGGATTATGCAAAGCCTATGGTGGGTATGGGTCTAAATCCTTTCAAAAAATAGATTTTAGATAGGTTTGGGTCATTATATTAACCATATATTTTAGTTTTAACTCTTGGTTAATTAGTTTGACACATACCATGTCACTTCATATTTTTATATTATATTGTTCATAAAATTACTATATACCTCCAAGAGAACCCCAAGTGGTCCATTATTGATACCCCTATCATGATAAAAGTCCTCTGGACGGTCCTTATATTTTTAGGAATTTAATATCAATTAATAATATAATATTTTTCTAAAAACTCTTTTATGTCAATTTTGACACTATTTGGTATTTGATTTTTTTGAAAATCATAACAGCATTATTACTTCTAAAGAAGTTAATTAAATCAATCCTATAAAGTCATATTATGCTATAAATTTTTTGTAATTTATTAAAAGTCTCAAATTATATTTATTTGGGTATTTATAATATCAATTATTTTAATATTTCACTAAGAAGGTAATTACTGCATCATCATTGTGTCATAAATAAATTAAATTATTTAATGTCTAAAAATTATAAATAAAATTCCATTATTTAAGAAATATTTTTATATTTATAATGAATATTTATAGTCTAATATATAACATATATAACCCTATTTAAAAATTGTTTTTCTAAAAGATATAAGCTTATGTCATTTTTGTATTTACATTAACTTAATTAATAAAAAGTCTCCCTATCACTTACAAGTGGCTCCATGGGGTCCCAAAATCTACCCAAAGATGACCATAGTCGGAAATGTATCCACCAATAATGATAGGACATGTTTTAGGGTAATTTATTATTATTATAAAATTATTTTATAAACATTATTTACCGGATTTACCCTTTATGCATGGTAAATAAAATATTTACCGAAGTAATTATATAAAATGACTAAAAATAAAATTTACCTATTTACACTATTTCGACATCCTGATTCTAAATATGAAATTTATTTTTCCAAATTCTAAACAAAGAAGTGGCAGAAATTAATTTAATATTAATTCCCGTCGTCAAAACAAAATGCGTGTTTTTAAGAGATAATATCTATGAGAAGATTGACACTTGTTTATGTCTGGTTTAATTGTGAAATTATGTCCAATGACCAAAATTGTATTAAATTGTAAATATATATAAAAAATATAATTTAAAACCACTCAAATTTATAATTTATCATGATTAATTATTTTTATTAAATAAGTTGTTTTTAATTTAAATTTAGTAATTTTCACTATTCATCAAAATATAAAAGTTATCCGAAAAGTACCAAAATTTCACCCTAGGATAAATTCGATATTCAAAATAAAAAAATGAAGTCAATTTTGACAGATAAAATGTATAAAATTTCAATAAGTGGGTATTACTCTTCATAACGGCTACATTGCTTGGTCGCGGTGTCTTAGAATCTTGAAGTCGCGTACAACACACGCTACTGTATTATTAAAAGAGAAGCGTACCGTGGAATATTGGGGTGTTACATTATTAATGGAAGTTGAATATGGTATTTATAGGAAAAATTGGAAATGGGGTAAATGGAATAATTTGAATGCATCAAATGATGGCTAGGTTCATAACGGAGTATCATAAATTGGTAAATGAGTGTGAATTGATGTACTATATCAAATGGGTTAATGTATGGGAATGTTTGAATATTATAAATGGTTTAAGGTATGAAAAGTAAATGGAATAATTGGGATATATTATGTAAATAGTAAAATGGTTATTGGGTTACATCATGATGAGGATTTGTATATAGATTGAAATGAAAATTATCATGTTATAGGTGTTGACCATTACTGGTTTTTTAATTGTATGGGGTTAATGAAAAAATAATCATGTTCACATGTATTGGTGGTGTGGTATAATGGACTAGGGAACCTCTCATTAGATGCTTTGGATTGAGGCTCTATACCCACCACTAAAATACACAGGACAAACAGTCATATTGGGGATCTATGTTCCTCATAAAAATATTTGATGAGACTAACTAGGATTATATTCCTTGTTAATGACATCGTAATTATTTATGATTTGATTATCCCTAGTGAAATAGGGAACATAAAATATACACTTATTCATGGAATTTGACTGGATTAGTCCATTTGGAATATAAAGAAAAAATTTAACCAATGTATTTAGTAATGAAATTGGTTTAAGTGGTACTAACTGAATAAATGATGTTAATGGAGAAAAATAAATATTTTTAACAAATGGAATCTGAGTTATATTTTTTATTACTTATAATTTATTTTTTCTTTTCATGACCTACCTGTTTAGGCAGAATATGTTTTAGACTCCATTAGAGGTGGCAGGCTAGGTTGTACACACAACCTACTAAGGGTTCTATTGTGTTCCTGACTAGATTCCATGGTTGTTGTTCAAAAAAGGTTAAAGGCCCTATACTAGGAAGTTGAGTTGGTCTTGTGATATACATGGACGATGATCTGAACATAGTGTCAGGACCTTCTTAGTCATTATTCTGGGTTTTCATTATTTCTTTCATAGTTCTCATGACATAGAATACTTTTCATTTGGTTATTTTTTTTACCTTATTTGGGAAATGGTCTCGTAATGCTTGTTTCTAGATTATTACTTATTGTTTCCTTTATTCAATTTGTTTTCTATTGTGGATTACTGTAGTGAAGAGGTTATAGTCTTCACATGTGTTATAGTTTAATGTCACTAAGTTTTAGAATCCTCAGGAATATGGGGAGGTATTCTTGATGTCCTATGGCAAACTAGCCTGGAGAACTGGCTAGTAGTTATTTTGTTGGGTATGGTATATTTATAATGAGAACCCTTTTATAGTTGAAGAAGTGGGGAATTATTGTAATTACTCAAAAGTATTCACTATTGGATGGTGAAGCATACCTAATGTTACTCTAATTCAATTAATTATCATGTGGAGGGATTATATAGTTGATTGGAACCACTAACACACATTTATAGACATTTTTAAACATTTTGTTCCTTATCACTTATGCTTCCTTATATTAATTTTTTTCATTATATTAAATAGTGTTCTAACCAAAGCAATTAATTATTTAATACAAAGTTATAAGGATAATTACAATGTAATAAGGAATCAGGGAATAGTAACTTTATTTCTAATTTATAATGTATATATCCTACGTTAGTTCGAAATTATCATTAACGTAAGTGCATGTAATGAGAAAAAACACACCTTTAACCGTAATTATGATAAACGAGTTTTTCTATTTAATTTCAAATATTATAATTATAAAAGATCAATTGGTTAGTGAATAGTCCATGTTTTTTATTAATATATATCAAAAAAATTACATTAAGTAATATTTTATTTTTAATAATTTTAAATCAATTATTAAATTATCATTTCTTATAAAATGACATTAACATCTATTTTTTACTCTATCAATTTCATTTACATTTAAGAATCATAAAAATAAATAATTGAAATAAAATATATTATGTCCAAACATGTTTCTAATGATATATTCATCTAAAAAAAATTTGACAATATAATTCATTCAATTTAATTCAATATTAATGATTTTTGTGTTATTTGATTTATTGAATTACTACCTAATAATTCCTCTATGGGTGTTTTTTTTGGGAATTAAATGTAATTATATTAGATCAAAAAAATTAAAATAAATTTTCATCGAAAAGAAACTAATTTATATGATAAAATAATATTTATATGTTTAATTATGTATTTCTCCCATATTTATAATGACTATAGAAATTGAAAAGAATTAAAGGTACATTTTTTGTCATTTTCATTACTGAACATATTATATGGGTCGCCATAATGAAAAAGATTACAAAAAAATTACAGGGTCATAATAGTTGAAATAATCCAAGATAAAGTGTTTTATAATATTTTTGGTTCATCATTCTACCTTATATTCTACGTTTAACCACTAAGACAAGAATTTTATACCATAATAACATTAATTATTTTATCAATTTTCATTAATCGCATTGGTAAAAAGTTATGTTTAACTTATTACAAATTATAAAATATTATTATTAAAAATATAGAATTAATATTTTTAAAAATAATTCCTTGAATTGGAAAAATTTAATTTAAAATTAATCTAGAAAATGTGACAAAGAAGATGGTTATTTAACTAAAAATGATCAGAAGTTTATAGAGTTTTATATATCCAATTTCACTATATAATTTATTCCATTGATAGAAACATGATTAATATATTTATAATTATTCTAATTATTCTTTAAAATCAATTTAAAATATATTTTAAAATTAAAAATTATTTAATTAAAAAGATTGTTTTCAATTAATTTAGTTTTTTCATTTTTTATTATTCATAATAAAATGATATTTTTTAGAAGAATGAAAAAAATCATCATAATATAATTTTATATTATTTTTTCAAAAATGATATATATTTTATTAAATTAATTTTTTAAAATTTTTTAAAATAATTTTTATAATGAGATAGCTAGGAAAATGGTAACAAACTAATTTTTTGAAGAAATCAGTTTTATGTATAAAATATGAATTATTCTTATATCTTTTTTAGAAAACATATAATATGATGGTTAAAAATTTATTTAATATATAATATTTTTATTTTATTAAAATTATTAATAAAAAGTGATTTGGTGAATATATATATATATAACACAATTCTGTAAATGAAAAAAAATTTCCAGTAAAAGATTACTCTTTATTTTAAAATGGGGATGTCCCTGTATCAAATTAATTTGTTAAAATATATTGAATTTTTATAAACAAGCATAAAAAATATTTTCATGATTTAATTAATAATTTTCTAACTTATTTTCCATTGACTCGATGATAACTATAAAAGTTTTTTCATTATTTGACATGTTTATTTTAAACACAATGTTGCGTGTAACATAAGACAACCTCAGTGTAGCATATACCAAAATCTAAACTCAGTATAGGGTGTGACACAAGATTAATTTGATGTTTTGTATAAATAATTATTTACTTGCTGTGTCATGAAATTATTTCCATCTTATAATCATGATTTAATTAAAACAATTAATTAATAAAAACTCATTGTGTTATAATTTTCTTCTTTTAGGTTGTGATATAGTTGATTTGTGGTTGATATCTTATCTCTTGAACGAACATTAATATTGGGTCAAATGTATCTCAAATGATTGACTATTATACCTTCAAGGTTCATCACAAACCTAATGTAAATTAGAGGTGGGTCTATGGGGTGGCCATTATCTATTTTCATATATTGTCGACCCATGTGGGGTTCCATTTGAATGAGGGGTTTGAGAAAAAAAATTATATATTTATATATTTAAATGTATATAATAATAATAATAATTACAATATTAAATTTTTTTAATAATACTCAGAAACTACTCTTAATTATTAAAATTAAAAATTATTTCTTTTTTTAAGAAATTTATATAAACATTAGCATTTTTACATGAAAAAATGTTATTAATTATATAAAAAAATTAAAATTATGTTCAATGATATTGATAAATTGTTTTATTCATTAATTATTTAATTTAATTTAAAACATTTAAAAAACTATATAAATAACTTATAAAAACATGATAACAAACACACATACATTGAGACACACACACACACATACATCACACACACACACACCAAAAAATTAATAAATTGTGAAATTAATAAATATTACAAAAATTAAAAATTAGTCAATGATATTAAAAGAATAAATCATAAACTATAATAAAATTCGAAAACAATAATTTATATGTTATAGATATATTAAAAAAAATTATAAATTTATTAATTATATAAATTATAAAATATTATAAATTAAGAAGCATTTAAAATTTCATTTAAATGCAATATATATACAATAAATTACAAATTTAAAAGATTAAATAATAATTTGATAATGATTTGAATGAAAATATTTAAATTAAATGTAATAGTTATTAATTAAATAAATTTTAACATACCCAAACCTAAATATACATACACATACAAACAAACACACATACAAATATACACATACATTCACATATATATACTTGTATACACATAAGTAATGTTAAATCATCACACACCTGCATGTATTAATACATACATAGTTACACTTAAATGTGTATACCTGGACATACATACAAATAGATGAACATGCATTCTCATAAACATATATACCCATACCTGCATGCATACATTCATATAGCCAAACTCATGCACTTACATTCTACAAGACACATGCACACACACAAATACAAAGACATAAACACATACACACATGTACACAAGCATACACATAAATAAACATTAAAAAATACATACATACATAAATACATACATATATTAAAATACACGTACATAAACAAAACCCTGTAGATACACACACACACACATAGGTATACATAGACATGCATAAAAATTTGTACACAAACATACATATATAAACATATATAAATACACATATAAATAGATAAAGACATACACAGATACAAACACACATACATTTATACATACACATATACCTACATACTATGATGAGGGATGATCTCTAGTTATTCATATCTTAATAGTTGAAATGTATTCTAGATTGAAAACAACATTCAAGAGATAATGACTATACGACAACATCTTAAATCCCATACAATTGACAGGATCAATAAAAAAAGGGAAATAGAGTAGGAGTCCTACCTTTGAGAACTGTTCAATGGTTGTAGAACTATAAGTACATTGAAAATAAAATTTTATTCTGGATCTCTCTCTTACCGATTTTTTAATTTGAAAGTTGAGTTCTATGATAAAATGTACAAATGATTCAAAAATTCCATGGTCTCCTAATAAATATTGAACACATTTTTTTCATCCTTTGTGATTTATAATCCTTTATAAATTTTTGAAAAACAATATTCCCTTGAATGAGAAACATAAAAAAGGATGGTTTGATCTTTGCATCACCATTCTAAATCTGTTATAATGATTATGAAAACCAAATCCACTTTTTCATCATCTGTTCATTTAGGGAACATTATGGATTTAAGTTCACAAAATTCATGTTGTATATTGTGAATTCAAAATGGGATATATAGGATAATTACATCATTCATAATAATTCTACATATTTATATGAAATACAATTTATTTTTTGTGGACATAGAAGATACGTTTTCATTCACTTGGGACATCAAGAATGTGATTGTTTCAATCAATTATATTTCCTCCTCCCATATGGGTGGAACCCTAATTTATATGTATGTGTAGACAACATTGAAATATCGGATAGGTACAATTGATAATTATTTTTCTACCATAGTATCCTATAACTATTTGGCATTTCAGTGAGAGTTAACAAATTACCACGGTTGAAATTAATTATATGTATACCATATTTCCTAAAATAGGGCAACATAATTATTGATGGTTCTTTCCAAGGGGTGTGTGGTCCTTCAAGTTGTTTTGGTGAGTCCCAGAAATACATAGGAATAATTAATGGTTGATTACCTATTCATTGTGCTTAATTAGAGGATATATGTGCCATGGTTTTTTCTATTAAATATAAATTTAATTTTGGATAGAAATAATTATTTCCTAATCTAGTATAAATTATTTCTTTGAATGTACTGATTTCTATAAATAGAGAAGGTCCATGATGACTTATTCAGGATTAGATTGGTTGTTTGGAGACAATTGATGTTTTTCAACTACATATATCTCACACATATAAGAAATCCATCTAGGTATCTAATACAATATCAATGAAATCTATCATGAATATTTTCTTAGAGTGGTATTTGATTATGAATTCATCTTATACATCACATGTTGAGTCAAATAGAAAGGGTGATTTGCACACCCATCTTCTTAAATCTTTTATTTGATTACATTATTATATTTTCCTTAATAGATTTATAGGTGTGATATTTATCTAGTCCATATGTGTTTCCAATACATATATGTAAAAATTAAATATTTTCCTATATTTGGAATTACATATTATTAATATAAATATTTATATTAAAAAATTAATGATATTTAATGTACTCATATTGTTCATATCAATATATTTTTATATTCAAGTTAGAAAACAAATATATATAATTTTAATAAAAATTATATACATCATTTTAAAATATAAATGGTTTTCCAGAAGTATAAATTACTAATAAAATATATATATACCCTATTTATATAAATATATATTTTTTTCAACATTATAAAATATATTAATATATAATTTTGTACATATAAATTAAATACATATATTTTTTATTTAATTACATATATTATGAATATAATTAATAAAATATATATTCATTTATACAGTTAGAAAATTATTTATATAAAATTTTAGGATATTATATTTACATATATGTGTTTAATATATTTAGAAATATGATTAAATATTATTAACCAGTATAATGAAATTAATAATTTATATCAATATATCTATTATGAAAATATGTTAGCAAATAAATTTTATTAAAAATATAATTATTATTATATATCTCATAATTCAAAATACCTTAATATGTGTGCATATATATATATATGTAAATTGAATCATTAATAGATTCATTTATTAAGGCTTAAAAGGAACTCATAAAGTGTATCCTTTATCATTTTTTAATTGAATAATGATTCAGGAATGTCAATTTTCAATGCTAAAAATACCACTGTTAAAATGTCCACTATTATCATCATTTTTTAGAAGTGATAAAGATTATCATTATCAGAACTATAACATAGTGCTGATAAAATCAACACCTTTATCATTTAATTTTAATTATTCATATATTAATTCATTTTTTAATCAAAAGAGTTTTCATATGGATGATAAAATTGAATGTGGGAATTATTGTTGTTATGAAAAGTGTGGTAGAGGGTATGGCCATTTTTAGTTGGGTTTTGTAGCATTTATAGTCACCCATTTACTGAATTCGGAGATTAATATCTAGGGAAGTGATTTGAGAATTAGAAGGAATAATTGTGGTACATTGTAGAATGGTAGGATATGAAAGATTTGAGAGTGTCACAATATTGATGTTTCATGTCATGATGTATCAGCGAAGGAATATTATAGTGGGTTTCTTTATTTATTCTAGGTTGGCATAGATACATGTGGAATGAGTCAAACACATTTATCAATACATCCAAGAGAAAGAAGATGATATTTTTTGTGTGGGTTATTAAATTAATTCAATTTAAACTTGTGAAAACATGTCTCCCATATTTTTTTTGATTTGATTCTACTAAAATACACAAAGAAAATCCTGGAGTAATAAACATAATAGAAATTACATGTTTCATTTAGATAACCGATTCCATGAGGAAGGAATGATGTTACACTATTATAAATTTAAAATAGAAACAATTATAGTTCTTTTCATATAATAAATAAATGTATTCTATAATATGTTTTTTTGGTTTTCACCACTCAAACTGAAATCCTTCATATGAAAATAACCCTTATTTATATATTATTTTGGGATGACTATCAATATGTGTTTTAGATTTTATTTATGTTTTAGAAAAATATCCATCGTGATGATAAAGAACACCATATGATACTACACAAAAAACACTTCTTTTTCCTTATTTACTCCCATAAGAATCATATGTATGGGATATATTGAGCCTGTCCAAATATGGTTGGAACAAGATCCATGTAAAAAACTTGATCAACATGTTTTTTGGGATCACATTATTCAAGATATATTTAAATTAGATACCCTACGATTGATAAATTATTATATGAAATATAAATAAGTATCGATACTACTAACGTGATTGTAATTTACCGAATATATAAAAATAAATATAACTCTCAAACTATCTAAAAAATAATCTTCACATAATAGATACTGATGTGATACTTTTTCCCATATAAGTATATATCTTCTTTGAAAAATTTTATAACATCAATATAAAATGAATATATAGTAAAAATTGCAATGTGTAAGATAGTGTTGATTTCAACCTCACTGGTCGTCCTACCATTGTGAAAACATAAACACTATTGGATCATCTTTTATGTAAGTCACTTATATAATCAAGATCATTGTATGTAATATAAAATATCCAAATATTAGTATATCATACAAAATTGAAATTAAAATCTATATATTAATAAATATACATTTTATTAAATATGTTATTCTTTTAATAACCACTACCAAATTCATGCATGTGTTGATTTTCCCTACTCACTACAAGGGAAAAAACTGGTCTCTTATATATCATAAAATATATCAATGATCCTACAACTCATGAAAATGATATCTGATACATAAATTTACTCTATTCATATATATTTTGTGGGGGTGCACTGTGTTTTAAATGAGTTGTTTATGAGGTAATTAATAATTTGGATTTATTATTAATTTTAAATATCATTATAAAATTTTGAAAATATTATTTTTTATGATGTTAGTAGCACCCTTGTCATTTTATCAAGTATTATTTATGACATACTTATTATCATCCACAACATGAAAATTCATCTCAATCCCTTTGTTGATTGGATATTTCATCCAACTAATCTCGACATAACTTTTAAATGAAAATATCATATAATTATTATATAATGGTAGGTGGATGAATTTTCTATATAAATATTTCATAATGTAAAAAAATTTAACGAAATAACTATATAAATATATCATACTCAGCATAAAGTTAACAAACCAATTTTATCACCATCATGTTTACTACATTGTGTTATATAACAATTTACCTCTCAATATGAGAACCAAATTCTCATATATTGTTACATGAAACTCATTTGGGTGAATCATATATATCATATCCTATAACGAACCATATGAAAATGTTTTCTTGATATTATGATGGGTTAACTAAATTTCAAAACATGAAACCAATGAGAAAAATAGATATATGCTTCAATAAAAACATAATATAATACCTCACTATAGTTTATATAAAATACCCCTTGAAATAATCAACAAATAATTATTCAATTAATAAAAATTGTTTCAGGTTTTACATATCTAGGATCCTTTAGTTTTAGTGTTTCAAATAATTAATTGATCTATTACATTACATCATCTATATTTCCTAAATTTTAACATTTTTCATACAATGGTACTTATGTCAACACTCTTTGCTTCATTCAGGAAACATTTTCATTGCCCAATATGTGTCACCACTAAAATGTTGAATATACCAAGATATCTATAATTCTATTTAATAAACCTTAAAATAATATAATGAGAAAAAAAATCATAGTAAGGTATATAAAATGAATGGGATCATGTTTGTTAAATTGAAAAATCCTCAAAATTCATAATGAAATACTTTTTTTAACATAATAAATATTAAAATAAAAAAATCATTAAAATTGTTTGAAATCCTATTAAAATCTAAAATTCTTTCATATATATTTTTAATTTATTATAAATTTAAAAAGTTTAATCACAAATGTTACTTCGGAAAACATGAGAACTCATGAAAATTATCTATTCAACTTTAGAATATAATAAAAATTCAATTATTTTTGAGTTTATTTTTTATCATTATGAAATCATAATATTCCCTTTTAACCAATAGAAATTGTTGAGGAATCTTGTATGCATCATGGGAAATTATACACAGAATAACCCATACAATCTAATAATGATCTATATTAATTTCAATATATATCCTTGGTGTAACTAATATCTAGATATATCTATCATCATTACCTAATGAATTTGAAATAAATATCAGGATCAATATTTATCTAAACTATATCAGTCGTACCCATCCTTATATAAAATATCGAAGAACTATATCCTAATAAAAAAATAAAATATTTTATTTTATTTATAAATTCTAAAAATTGGTATTATATCAGGTTAGAGAAACAAATTTGTGTTTTATTAGAAAAATTAGAAGAAATATTCTTTTCATTTGAAAACTTTTTGAAACTAAAAATTATTAGAAATAGAGTAATATAAATTTAAAAAAAACATAGATATATTAAATGGAATTGGGATAATGAATAATATATACGATGGTGGGAAAAGGTAGCTATATGTTAAATGTTAAAATTAATTATTCTTCACTTCGGTAATGTGTCAAAAGTGACCCATATAGAAATGTTCTAAAATAGATATTTACAAAATATTATACAAGAAACCATACATAAAAATTACATTAAAATAATTATACAAAATAAAGGATTATTATTGAAACATTTTTAGAATAAGGATATCAAATATAATGAGTTATAAATAATTAATATATTATTTTAAGGTAAAATTCTATACTTCATGTACTAGCATTCCATGTATGAAAATTGCATTCGTTAATAATAATCTATTATTATTTTTATTATTTATTATGAAATATTTAAAACATTATTCAATAATTATTATTCCTTTTATTTAATTTTTACTATTTAGTACTAAGTTAATAAATCATTTCGGTTCAAATTGGTTGTTTTGGGATCGATTGAGTTATAACTTCAATATAAAATTGATTCATTTATCATGGGAAAATTTGTAATGGTATATTTATCCCCAATGTATTAAACATGTTATAATTATAATATTTTATTCATTATATGAAGCTTTAGATCCCTTCGTGTAATGTCTTCTTGAGAAATGAAGAAAAAAATTTCATGGAGGTGGTGGTTATCCTGTAAACAAGATCAATGATTTCATTTTCCAAATCTCTTGAAATGAAATTATCATGTCAAAGGATGATATTTTAAAAATAATAATCAAATTAAATATTATATTTATTCATTAAATCCAAACATATAGCTATCCATGGTAGGTGATTGTTTTAAATGAATCACATTTCATTACAAATGATGTAGTTCACACTTACACATGAGAATAGATTTAATTTCCCAAAAAATTGTAAATGAGATCAATCAGGGTCGTACCATAATAATTATACCAATATATTATTTTTTATATAATTTTATTATTAGATCATTATTCTTATGATAGGATTGAATGAGGTATAAGAAGAAATTAACATTTATGATCTCTTTTATGAGTTATAATTAACTGGAAATCATCTATTGGAATATGAAATGCATTCTAGATTGGAAATTTATAGAGAAAAAAGGTTATATTATGTTAGGAAGAGCGAAGAGAAGGTATTTTGGTTGGAAATAACTTATCTATAGTGCCCAAATTTTTTTATATAAGAGATAATATTAGGAAACGTTTTTATGTGGGGTGAGGGGAAATGTAGTTACTAAAAAAAAATTTAAATATTATAAATATCTATCTAATGTTAAAGTGGAAAATAAATAATAAACTACCATAAATATGGTTATAATGGTCAAATTAGTATTATCCAATAATATTTATTATGATATATTTCTATTGTATTAATGTTTTTTATCCCTAATATGCATGCCTTACTCTATTTCGTGCTAATAAAAATTTAATATCCTTTCTATTACCTATGAAAAAAATGAAATTTATATAATGATAAATTTTAATCACATTATTTGAAATATTAAATGAACTTTTCAGGAATAAATCCATATAATTTGGTGAAATTTATTTTAATATAATGAACTAAAATTCAATAGAAAACATAATTTTAGAAAAATGATTCTAATCATATAAATGAATTTGTTTCAAAATAAAGTATATCGATGATTAAAAAAGAAAAAATTGGATTTTTTATTTAATAGTCTCTAATATAAATTTTCATACATTATAAAATATAATTATCCTTTTAAAATATTAAAAAATATTTGAATTCTTTTATAGAAATCAATATTTTTCACTATACAGATAAAAAATAACATCTTATGAGAAAATTTCAACAATAAGCCCTTTATAACTATGAGAGAATAATTTAATAAGATATATTAACTATATGAAAAATATTATTTAAACTTTTTCAAGCATAAATAATTAAATAAAAACATATATTATTGGAGGGAAATTTTCCTGAATTAAAACTATTTCATTATATTTTAATATTTTCATAAAAATTTACTATAGTTTATATGATTTGATAATATATAATCATGAATATTTATATGACATGAATGTGCATTATTATTACCAATAAATAGGTTTTCCTATTTGTCCCCACTTAAAAAAATTTTATCCTCACAATTTTATCCATTAGATAAATATGATAAGGAGTTTTCTAGTCATAGATATTTTGGATTCTTATATTTCTTCATCAAACATATATTTCCTGTATAAAATATCATTAAGGTGATTTTCCCAATTAAATAACACAAACAATAATGGATATATAGTATTAACTATATTTCCCCTATAATAGTAAATCTTTTTCCACTAAAATTGTTTTGGGATAAACATTTGGAATTATTTATATAACGTCCTGGTTTTGGATTCCGCCCAAAGGTGCCACATAACATGTTGGTCACAGGGCATAAAATAGATTTCCCCGAACGCCAGAGGCATATAAGTAGTAGTTAGGGACATGGGTGTGAAAGTGGTTAAACTATTCCCTCATTGGTAGAGTATCATAATATAATAACAATAACATACAATAATAGAAGCTGTAATACTATACAATAAGAAAAAAATGGAAGACATAAATCCAAAAAATAACGTGAGAACATATATAATTTATGATTCTCACATATGTCTATGGAAGCTTCCAAACATGTGACAATGATGGTAATACCATACTATACTAAATTACAAAGGAAATAATTAAACACCAACAAAATCGCAAGCCTAAGATTGGTCCCATGCTTTCTAGCTCCATATCAATCATGTACCTGATGAAGAATGGAACATACCCTTATCTAAATATAAAACAAAATAATTGTTTTGAGGCCAAATTCATGACCCTAAATGGGTGTGAGACGAATCCTAGTAGGAAACCACTCAATGATTTGTGCCTAACAATCAGTGAATATATATATATATATATAATATGTAATATAAAAAACGTTGTAATAAAAAAGGAAGTACTCCAGAGTAAACAATTTTATAGTTTCAACTACATTCATCCAAATTAATTAATTAATAAAAAAATCATTCAAAAGAAACCCTATGGGAAATATATGAGAGCCTAAACCCTTTGGTTCAACTTATCAATTAACAAAAAAGACATAACAACTCCCTAGGATAGCTCACAGAGTCTAACCCCTTTGGTTTAATGAAAACAACACTCTTGGAGGATGTACTCATCATCAATTCATTCTGTGGTCTTTAAATGACAAACTACAGACTCTATGAGGAATCACTGAATGTAGATTTCCCATGTGGTCTTGTAATAGTAAATTTTTGACACTTAGAGGGATCAATCAATTTCAACCCCCCTGTGGTCTCACGACATGAAATGTATAACACGTACACTAGGGAAGAACACAACATCAATTCCCCTATGGTCTAACTACAGGAGGTTCTCACAGCCCTTTGTAATACAATCATTCAAAAATGATATCCAACAGCCAAAGTAAATCTCAAATACTACTTGGCTAAACCACTACAATTTATATCACAAACATGTCTTATAATATCAAAACCATCCTAACTGCACTCGGCATGGAATCAAATCTTCCAAATATGGAGTTCTAGACCCAATGGACAATACCAAAGAAATATGGGAAAACACATCCATAAACAATGTAATAAAACTATATCATAATCAAAACTCTCTCTCCTGCAAAAAAATATAGAAGGGATCAATCATGGTTAAATCTCCAAAACACGCATTACCCTAAACTAGGGTATTCATCACCTTTTGCACATATAAACCAAATAAAACCATGGAAATGCACGAAACACCAACCTCAATGTTGTATGATCGATATAGTTGAATCTCATCTTTTTATTTGACCTAAAACGTCATGGTGGTAGTATTTTTTATTCAAAAAAAATAAAGGACAACGAAAGGCAACATCCCCTCCTGGGGGTCGGAAGTGGTGGAGCCCAAGAGCATCCCCCAGCACAATAGATGCACATTCTAGAGGAAGAGAGTGAATGGAATCCTAAATGATAAGAGACTTGTCCTGCCTACCCAAGTGAGCAAGGGAATCCGCCGCAAAGTTCGTCTCCCTCCAACTATGTTGGATAAGCTTTCCTTATGAGGTTCTGATCTTGCATCTCCTAATGAGGTAAGTCTGCTCCCCGGGAACCCCACTGGTCCCTTTCAAGGCCTTCTCAAGGAGTTCCGAGTCCATCTCAATCTATGACACTGTCAACTTACCCCGTCTACACACCATAATACCAGAAGCAAGTGCATGGACCTCCACACTCAAAGAGTTTCCCATGCCATAAAAAGCACTAAAGGTGATGAAGACTGAGCCAGAAGAATCATGCAGAACTCCTCCACCCTCATAATTCCACCCATGAAGGATCCATCGATGTTGATCCTGAAACCTGTAACTGATGGGCACCATATTACCCACTGACCAGGCCCCTTTCTCAAATTACAGGGGCGATTGAGAATATTCCCAACCGCAGTTGACGTCGATCCTCCATTGACCAGTGAAGCAAGTTCGAAAATGCGAGATTTGAGGATAGCCTGGAGGAACAAAGACGAATGATTGGATCCCATCCGAACCTGATTACGGGCCTCCCAAATTTGGATTGGCTGGAGGAGCCAAGTCACAGTTGAGATTCTGAGTCATTCATCACAATTAATCAACACAAAGTTCTCCACATCAAGCCACGATATGGTGTTCTCTTTTGTTTATGCGTGTATTGAGGTTTCCAAGAGGAGGGAGGTTTGGCGTCATCTGGAAAACCTGCAAATGGGGCCCCTTCCTTGGTTCAGGGTAGGTGATTTCAACTCCATCACATAAGTCTCTGAGAAAAAGGGGGCTAATGGTTACAACCATGGTGGAATGGTTGATTTCAAAGAGTTCATGAGGAGTGTTGGGCTTTGAGATCTTAGGTTATCTGACCCTATGTTCACTTGGTGCAACAACCTCCAAGGTGCAGACCGTATTTATTGCCGGTTGGATCGTTGACTTTATAATCTTCACGGGTTGGACATCTTCCCAAAGACATCAGTCACTCACCTCCAGCGGGTGCTCTCTGACAACAATCTGCTTCTGATTGATATCAGGAGGGAGGAGGTCACGAGCTCTCCTTTTTACTACTCGTCTGCATGGCATGGGGACGACTCCTTTTTAAATGTTATCAGAACGTCTTGGATCAATGATGTCAGTGCAAGATCGTGGGGTGGCCTGGTGAATCGCCTTCGATGCCTTAAACTGGATATGAAAAAGTGGGCTAGAACAAAACCTGATGTTGTGCATGGTGTCAACAGTCTCAGGTTGGAAGTCGAAAGATTGAAGGATTTGCTTCAAAATTCTTGGGATGGTAGCTTCTTTGTTGCTCTGTGTGACAAGAAGAACATCTTGGCCGAGAGACTTCTATCTATTGAGAGATATTACAAACAGAGGTCGCAGGTTAGATGTCTAAAGGAAGGAGATAGAAACAGTTCCTTTTTTCACGCTTGCATTAGATAGAGGAAAAGTTCAAGGTTGAATCTGAGAATGGGGAACGAGGACTATACCTCAAATGTGAACACTATGGGGAAGATAGCTATGGACTATTTTGAAAACATCCTTGCAGGGGAGAACGTTTCGTCCATCGTGAGGGGGAATCAAATTAATTAGGGCTACTAGAGTCAAATCACTTCATTGGGTTTTCAGATGGACAACAGAGATCTTTCATCCATTCCCTCGGTCGAGGAGATCCATGTTGTAGTCAGAACCATGCCTCAGGACAATGCTCTTGGACCTGATGGCTTTCCAGCTAGCATTTATAACTTTTCATGGGAGATAGTTGGCCAGCATGTATTGGAGTTGATCCAGTACTTCTTTATCGGATGTCCTCTCATTAGGAGCATTTCAGCCTCCAGACTGGTGCTCATTCTGAAGATCAGAAATCCCACTGTCGTTAGCCAGTATAGTCCAATCTGCCTTTGCAACGTTGCATATAAAATTTTGGCCTCTGTTCTTGTCAGAAGGCTTGACAAGATCCTTCCTCGTCTGGTTTCCTTGGAGCAGCATGGTTTTATCAAGGGAAGGAGTATTCAAGCGGTGGTGGGCATCACTAATGAAATGGTGCAAGACATTAATAGAAATTCTGTTGGATCCAATGTCATCTTCCAAATCAACACGATCAAAGCTTACGACCTGATGGAATGGAGCTTAATTATTCGGGTCATGAGGAAATTTGGGATCAATGAGGAGTTTTCTGATATCTGATTCAGGTGCTATTCCTCACTGTGGCATTCCATTTCCTTGATGGGAAAAGATTTTGGTTTCATCAAGATTATTCTTGGTGTTCGTCAAGGGGACCCCCTGTATCCATATCTTTTTGTTCTTGCTTAGGATGCACTCTCAAGGAACTTGAAACATAGGATGGATTCAGGCCACATCCTTCTTTTCCAAGGAAGAAGGAGTAGTGTTAACATTTCCCATCTCATGTTTGCAGATGACATTCTGATCTTTCTCAATGGTAGGAAAAGTTCGTTGAAGGCCCTCATGGATTCTTTATACACCTACGACTGACTGATAGGGAAGAGTATTAACTCTTCTAAAATCCATTTCTTCATTACCGACAAATGTTTGGTCCCAAGGAGCAGGGAGATTTGAAAGATACTGGGATGTTGTAAGCTACCGCTTCCCATTTCTTATCTCGGAGTGTCGATATCCTGTGGTCACATTAATAAGGTGCACTTCACCGTGATTCTTGACAGAATTCTGGGTAGAATCTATAACTGGAAGAAAAGGCTGCTCTCCTTCGGAGGCCGGATAATGTTAATCAACAGTGTCCTCACTTCCATTCCCATGCACATTTTCTCGGTGATTCATCCCCCAAAGGGTACTATGGAATGAATGTAAATAATTCATATCTCTTTTCTATGGGACACAAAAGAAGAGGTAAGATGCCACTGGGCCTCCTGAAAACATCTAGCAAGATCAGTGGAGGCCGGAGGCATTGGTCTTCACGATATCTAGGGTACCATTCAAATCCTTCAGGCCAGACTCGCTTGGGAAATTATTGTCCAAGAATCTTTGTGGGCGAATTTTTTCAATGCGCGTTACTCAGGGAATGAAACAAGGTGTCTCTAAAGTTCCACGAGGCTGTCAAGGCACATGTTATATCTTTTTGAGACGTTTTCGGGCCATGCAAGATGGATCATCAGTGATTGGATGGATAGTTTTTGGGTTACCAACCGGTCTGGGGAATCCATTGGGCACTCTTATCGCACTTTTCCAGACAACACCTTCAGCAGTGCATGCGAGGAGTTTTACATGATCAATACTTCTTTGAATTCTAATCAGATGTCTGTGTTCAAGAACATTGTCATGAGTGAGGAACCTGACAGGCATTGCTTCACGGCCACTAGTTCGGGCAGGTTTAGCTCGCAAGGCTTCAAGAGTATCATTAAGTCCGGTGGCACAACAAATTCATGGGCCCCGTCCTTCTGGTGCATTGAAATTCCAATTAGAATGAACATCTTACTCTGGAGAATGAGGATATAGTGTTATCTACGAAGGATAATATCCAGTGTCGGGGCATTGCTTTGGTCCCTAGATGAGTTTGTTTTATTAACCACACGTCAGAGTCGGCGAAGCACCTGTTCTTCCAAATCCATTGGGGCCTCCACCTTTAGTTCCTAGAACATCCTAGATCTACAAAAACGTCAATAAATTTCAACCTATAATATCTCATGAAAGAAGAGAAATTTGGAGGAGAGGCGCTATAAGAAGGAATTACTCACCAGGGTATGTCCATCTCAATCAACTGTTTTTTATTAGGATAATGGATGACGAATCGGGGAATTGGAAGAGTTTCGATTATTTCAGTCGCACTTGTTCGAGATGGGTTTAGAAGAATTCCTTTCTTTAAATTAGACGTGGTCTCGGTCTGATATATAAATTAATGAAAAAAGTACATGGAGTGTTTTTTAATGATTCACGACTTGTATATGAATTTACCAGGCCCCACATTAGGTAGTCTCTAGGTCGCCTCACATGTCCAACACCCGGCTACATGCGGAAACAGGGTACATGGTGTGTACTCTTAAGTACATGGATTGTACTCCTTAAATTTTTATAAAATATTCTTTTTCTTAGAAATACCTGAAAGCAATATCCATACTCGAAAAGAAGAACCATTTTCTTAAAATCCTCACCACTTAAAAAAATTTCTCACCGAATTTCCCTAAGAAGGAGGCATAGAAAATGAATCCTTCAGCAGCTTTGTACACTACCATCACACATCAACCTCCCTCTCCCAAGTCTTGTCCTATACTCACTCATGCTGCTACAACATCTGTAAGAGAGGAACATACTGACAGCATGGAACATTCTCACTGTGATAAAAAATCTAGATAATATGGAACTCAAATGATGTATCCACATAAAACTTATCCTCCTTGGGATAAAAATAGGTGACAAGTACGAGAAGTAACTTTGTATCTACGAAATGTGGAATATGTCGTACAATGGTCAGTACCTCTGCTGTAACTGCAATCGATAGGAAACTAGCCCGACTTTCACCAAAACCTCAAATGTCCCAACGTATCTCAGGGAGTTCTTACCATGTATCCTAATAATCCAGTGTCCCAACATTGATGTGACACAAAGGAAAACCTGATCTCCGGCCTCAAACTCTAGTGGTCATATCCGATGATTAACATAAGACTTCTACTATGAAAATGCAGTATCCATCCTCTCCGGAATCAACCCATCCTACATAGTGGTCTTTTTGACAAGATGAGGTCCCATGATAGATTCCTCTCCTACTTCCAGCCAACATAGGGGTGATCGACATGGCCTACCGTACTAAACCTTATAAGGTGACATCTAAATAGTCCCATCAATGCTATTATTGTATAAAAAATCCACTAGAGGTATCAACTTCTCCTAGGAACCCCCAAAATATAGGACACATGCTCAAAGAATGTCCTCCAGCACCAGAATCATACACTCAGACTGGCCATCTCTCTAGTGATGGTATGATGTACTCAGAATAACCTGTGTACCCAAATCCCCCTCTAGTCCGTTCCAAACCCAAGAAGTAAAATGGGAGTCCATGTCAGAACTGATAGAGTGTGGGACCACATGTAAACATAAAATCTATCGGATGTACATCCTTTCCATGTCATCAAAACTGATGTTCTACGTGATCAGTAAGAAGTTTGAATCCTTCGTGATTCTGTCAATTGGAAACCAAATTCCATCATTCACACAAGGAAATATCAGAAACCCTATCACGAAATCCATCAATACATCATTCCACTTCCACTCGGGAATGGGTTACTACTGTAAAAGCACTACTGGTCACTGATGCTTTATCTACACCATTTGACTGGTGGAACAGCTCCTCAAAAAACCAGCAACATCTCTCTTTATTTCGGGCCACTAGTACTGATGGTGTAGATCTCAATATGTATTGTTGACACCAGGATGAACTACACCAACTAAATAATGAATATCATGCATCATCACCTCTCGTATGTCTACTAACACCCATATGCTTCCATGAAAAAGAAAATATCTCATCCATTCTTACTGTCCATCCTGGTATAGTGTCCTCTCATGAAACACTCTCCCATAGAACAAGGCCTTCAGTATCTAATAGTTTCCTCATTCACACTCGATCAAGTAGAGTTGAGGTAACTGCTATAGAAGAAAAAACTTCTTCCCTAGACTGTTTTGAACCGCTAAATTCATCTCAGAGAACACTTCCATTAGCTTCCACACATTATTGGCCACCTGTTCTACTGGTATTTGAGTTCTTTTACACAACGTAGAAGCCAATAAATTTCCCTTCCTAGGAATATTGGCAAGACAAATGTCAAGATACTGGAGGTACTCAACCCACCATCACTATCTCAAATCCAGTTCATGCTGGATAAATATATACATGAGTGATTTTTTTCAATGTACTCCAAAAAATTATCTCCCTTAAGGTATTCTCTCCAACAGACTAAAACATGAAATACTCCAACCAACTCAATATCATGTGTCTAGAAATTCTTCTCATGTGGCCTAAACTGCTGAGATCCAAACTCAATGACTCCCCCCCTACATAAGCGCTTCTCCTAGCCCGATACCTGATGCATCATAGTAAATAGTATTTCTGTTTCCCGGTTCTGAAAAAACTAGTATCGTTATTGATGTTAACCTCCCTTTATTCTCCTAAAAGGATGAACTACAAGAATCTTTCCATAGGTACTTCACACATTTCTTAGTTAGGCCCGTCAATGGTGCTGCTAATCATGAAAAGTAATGTATAAAACGTTTTTAGTAACCATATAACCTTATAAGTCATCATACCAAAAATAAATTCTTTGGATTCTCTAAGTAAACTACTTCTCTCACGTTTTCCAGGTATACTGATACATTCGTCTCTAAGATAGCATGACCAAAGAAGTGAATATGGTACAGTTAAAAGTGGAATTTTGAGTGCTTGAAATATATATTATTCTCTCTAACTGTAATCAAGATGATATCAAGTTGAGATGCGTGGTAATGTCTTGTGTGAGAATACCCCAAGATATCATCCATGAAAACCACCATGAAAGAATCCACGTATGGATAGAACACTAGGTTCATTAGTGCCAAAAAAACCGCGCATGCGTTTGTTAGACCGAATGGCATAACCATGTACTCGTATAGACTATACCTACTCTAAAAATATCTATTAGGTATCTCTTATGGTCTAACACACAATTGAAGATAACTAGATCTCAAGTGAATCTTCGAGAACACTCGGGCAGCTCAATTCTTATCAGAGAGATCATCAGTCCTCTAAAAGGGATATCCTTTCTTGATCGTCAACTAGTTCGGATTTCAATAATCCACAAAGATTCTGGTGTTACTATTCAACTACTTTGGAAATAGGACATGAAAACCCTTGGGTGATGTAATGGGTCAGACGAAACCCTTTACACAAAACTCCTCTAACTGATTTATGAGATCTAGTAACTCTAGTGTATCCTTAATATAAGGAGGAATGAACACTAGTGCTACTCCTGGCACAATCTCAATAATGAAATCTACCACTTTCTCTGGAAGAAAACCTGAAATGTCTTCAAGAAATACATCCCTAAAACAATCAACCACTGGAGGAAAGTCCATATGTGATGTCCCCTGGTCATCTAGATATAGACTAGAAATCTTGGTTGTAACTCCTCCCATCCCATGATGCTCGGGTCCCCCTCTACTCACCTGGACATCCCATTATCCCTTATGAAGAAATGATCTATCCTCTGGTGACATGAAACTCACCCTATGACATTAGAAATTGAAAAATACTAGAATGAAACTATCCTGTCCATTCCGAGAATGGCATCATAACTCTTCATCTCTAAGACATAATGGTCCCATAAGAAGTGACACCCACCAACCTCAATGGGAAACTACATGCACTAATGTACTCAAGCAGTTCTAGTCCCCAACAGTGTGTACAACATCAAGATATCAGATGTAATGATACAGAGACCAAGGATCTCCACAATTGACACAAATATGAAACTATGGGAAGCACCAATGTCGAAAAAAGAAGATCCTTAAATTGAGGCAACCAAAATCATACCTCTAACCATAGTGGGTCCCAAATCCTCCTCTTGTTGGGTATTCTCCAATGTAAAATCCAGACCTTCACCATGGCCCTGTGAAGCTGTTAGTGATCCCTGAGCTGATCCACACCACAGATATGAAAAAACCACGGTATGACTATTGTGGCCATGAGAACCACCTCAGGCAGAATGGATAGATGTACTCCAGTTAAATGACTAATGGGAAACTGGTGGTCCTACTTCTGAACATAGAATCATAGTAAAACCAGTATCACTAACTTCTATTGAAAAAATAATAATTGAATCATAGTAGATGACCTATATTTCCGAAAATATTGGCATTCGAATGGGTCTCTCCAGCAATGTGGCATTGTATGCCCTCTCATCCAGCACTGTTATCATACCACCTAGCTACCCAAAATAGTTTAACGCCTTCTAGGATCTCCATGTGTGGACTCTCTGTGACGATTCCTACTTCCAGTCTGATGAATACCAACTCCAGATTCCGAGCCGCCCTGGCTCTTTGCTCCAAAATCCAACAGGTCGCACTCTATTATCAGTGCCTGGTTGACTACAAATTATATAGATGTCAACCGAAAGATGTTCACAAGAGGTCAGATCTCATGCTTGATACCATCCTCAATTTTACATAGATGAAACTACTCATCACCCCTTTGAGTGGGTATGAAGAAATGGAGCTATGTGAAGTGAGAGGAATACTCAATGACTGAGAGAGTACCCTCCTTTAAACTCATGAACGCTCAAGATTAGTCATCCCTCATGTTCTCTAGGAGGAAGTATCCACATATGGTAGGCTGGAACTCATCCAAAGCCATAACTTTCTGAAATCCCACCAGTGACATCACACCCCACCATCTCTTGGTATAATCACATAGCATGTATGTATAGGGCTTCACCCTATGCTCTGGATGCATCATGAGATGTTTGAAGATAGAAAAAATTTATTCCAACCATGACTCTGCATCCTGAGGTCCCTCATCCACTAAGAATGTGGGTGCAAGCTACTGCTAAAAGCCCCACATCAACACTTCCATAGACGTGGCAGGATGCAGTGCTCCCTCGATGGTCTGCATAATCCTCATGAAGCCTTCTCAAAACTATACATACCACCTATGTCTGGTAATAAAACTAGTTCCAAGATGGGAACATTTGGAGGATCTACTTGTAGTCAATGATCTTCCATGTCCGATGTCTGATCACTGACCCGTATCTAGTGTAAAAATGAATGATTTATCAGTGGCATGACTCTGCATTGTCAAGCACACACCTCAGTTTATTATTTTCATGGAATGAATCCTTTATGTGAAACAAAGTAATATGAGTAATAATAAATTCATGTTTCTCAAATGATGGATACACGGTGTGTATAACCCCTACATAGAATTTTCCTATAATCCTTTACATGGGCCTATACATCTGCAAACCATGGTTGTGTAACACCCCATAAAGACAAACTGTTCTCCTATGACATGACATGTACTTTAATCTTCCCCATGCCCTTGTTCCTCAATACAACTAAACCACACAGTTCTCTATGATGAAAACTACACATTTTTTATGCCAAACACAGTGTCTTATAGAAGGATTTTACCAACCTGTCTTGTTAGTCACATGACCATATACGTGGTCCTTATAACACGGAATGGACTCCAAGTACACAGTGTGTGCCAACAAACATTTCCCAACCCTCTTTCTCTTCCCACACAGCTAGTCATGAGGTTAAGGACTACACAGTGTATACATACAGTTCACGACATGCACTTAATAATTTTTTTCCTTCCCAAACAGATACACGACATGTAATCATCACTACACACCATGTATTCTGAATTGTTTCGGGCTGTAAGCCTCATAAAATACTTCAGAACCCCATAAGAACCCAGAAACAAACATTAAAGTGAGAAAATATGATCCATGGGGGCTCATAATCTAGGAAAATAAAATCATCAAATCATAGTCATGAATATCACAATGTATAATGGTGAAATCAATCACAAGATCAACCAAATTATGATCCATGAAAGACCATAACACATCAAGGACTAATTTGTGGCACCCACTCGAATGATACATTACATATTAGCAATACCGTATAAAATATAATATATTCTATCAGGGAATCTATTACCAAATCATGTATATCTAGCACAACATCTATCACAACAAAATGGAATCAGTAATTAACCCTAAATGGCATGACAACAATGCATGACATGTGGTCTCTAGCCAGTGCATATATGATGCAAGGGATAGAATAACCTCATCTCACCAGGTTGCAAAAGATATAGAACCTCAATAATATTATCTATAACAACAGAAAACTTTTTAATCACACAAAAATGAAATCAAACCAACTGTAATAATTGAAAAACCATAAAATTACAAAAATCGAGGCATATTGGTTTTTCCCTATACACGGGTTAGCTACTTCTAGGCACTACTTCTTACCAACTACCTATTCCTTCTTATCCCTATCTATAGGATCCAAATAGTATGTAAAAAAGAAAAGAAATACATTGATACCACTTCTAACGTCCGGGTTCCGTGTGTGGCCCAAATGTGCCCTGTACCCGGTTGGTCAAATGGCATCATTCCAATTTCCCCAATCACCAGAGGCTATCGATTAACATCAAGGGCCTTGGGTGTGATATTTGGGAAAAAATACCCTCATTGTCAGAGTAATATAGGAGAATAACAATAAAATACAATTAAAGAAGTAGTAATACCATACAATAACCAAATAGTGGAAGACAGAATGTAAATTAACAATTAGAGGACATATTTAAATGATGAATGTCACATATGTCTAAAGAATAATCCAAACATGTCACAATGTTGGAAATATAGTACTAATCTTAAGTACAATGGAAGTAAGTAAAATCTAGAATCATCACAAGCTTTAGCATGGTCCCATGATCCTGAAATCCACAGCAATCTGGTACCTGAAGTAAAAGGGATCTTTATCTTATCTAAACCTGCTACAATATAATCTATTTGGGCCCAGAATCAAGACCCAAATAGGGTGTGAGACAAATCCCAGTAGGAAACCGCATAATGATTTGATCCATAATTTTAGTAAATATATACATATATAAGTAAACATTAAAAAATAAGTAATAAACTAGGAAGTACTTGAAAGTAACCAATCCTATAGTTTCATTTACATTCATCTACATCCATCAATTATTCAACAAATCATTCAAAAGCTACCCTCTAGGAAAGTTCATAGATCCTAACCCCTCTAGTTCAACTAATCATTTATCAAAAATATATAATTTCCCCTATGAAAGCCCACATAGTCTATCCAACTTGGTATCATGAAAACAAGACTCTCTGAGGAAGCACTTATCGTCAATTCCTCATGTGTTATTTTGACGATATACTACAGAATATGTAATGAAGGACTAAATGAAATTTCCACATCGTGTCTCGTAATGATAATCTATAGATACTCTAAGTGGGTACTCAATGTCAATCCCCCTATTTTCTCAAAACATCAAAAGTATAACAGACGCTCTAGGGAATCCCTCAACGTTAATTCCCAAAATGGTCTAATTACACCAGGTTCTCATAGCCCTATGTAATACAATCATGCTCAAAAAAAATCCATCAGCCAAAGTAAATCTCAAATACTATTTAGATAAACAACAAAAATTCATCACACAAGCATGTCATATAATATCAACTCCATCCCAACTGCACTAGGCATGGAAACAAAACAGCCTAATATTCAGTTCTAGACCCAACCTCCAATATCAAGCATATATGTTAAAACTTATCCATAAACAAGCTAATAATCCTTATTCATAAAAAAACCTTTCACAACCAAACAAAACATAACAGGCTTCAATCATGGTTAAATATCCAAAACACACAATACATTAAATTAGGGTATTTGGAATTTTTTCAAATATACAACAAATACCACTACAAAAAGGCACAAACCCCCAAACTCAGTGTTGTACGATCAATATAGTTGAATTGTACCCTTTTATTAGACCTAGAATTTTGTAGATCTGCAAAATTATAAAAAACGTTCAACATCGACTATCTCATGAATGAATAGTAATTAGGATGAGGGGATCTTTAAGAAAGGAGAACTCACTATAGATATTCCAATTCAATCGAAGATGTTTGATTCGGAGAACGGACAATGGATCCCGGGCTCGGAGAAAATTTGGTTATTACTTTTTCTCATGGATGAGATAGAGTCATAAGAAGTCATTTCCGTAAAGGAGATGTAGTCCCCGTACGATATAACAATAAAATAAATAAGTAAACAGTGCATTTTTTAATGATACACAACATGTATATCCCTTTACCGGGCCCTGATTTATGCAGTCTCTAGGTCACCTCACATAGCCATGTACTAGGCATTTCACAACCAGCACACATGTACCAATGGAAACTAGGTACACAACATGTACTCCTAAGTAAACAAAATGTACTCTGAAGTACACGAGGTGTACTCAAAAGTACACGGTTTATACTCCATAAATATCTAGAAATCCATCTTTTCTCTAAAACATCAAAAAACAAGTTCATACATTAAAATATGATTTTTTTTATTATGATTTAGGTATAAATTTCCTTAGTAGGTAATCCTGTAATGCATCATATACATGAGAAAAATAGGCCACTTGTTGTACATAGAATTAAAATTATAAAAAACATTCTATAATTTCATTTGGACCAATAATGTAATGCCACTAGCACATATGTCTAGATTTGGTGGTTTGGTTATTACATTGGGCATGATTGCATTGAATAAAATCCCCATTGACCAATTAGTTTAGTTGTTATGGAATTCCACGTTACATAAATTATAAATATAATACATTGGGAAATAGATATTACAAACCTAATACATAATAAAATAACCCAAAATACATCCTCGAAATATTCATCATTGATTTATTCTTTATAATCTCTAGAAATTAATCTTAATAAGGGTTCCCTCAAATGCTCAGTAATGGTATGTAATGTAGAACCATTAATGAATCGATCAGAATAAATTAACATGGAATGGTAAATAACAGATAACATGTTCCACTAAGAAAATTTAAAAAGACAATATCAATAAGGAATTTAATTAAATTTAATCTCATCCCATCTAAAACAATAAATTGTGAATGAATGGTATCTATAGATATGTCGAGCCAAAACTCATGGATAAATAATAACTGAATCTAAATGAAGATATTTCTTAATTATTTGATTACATGTTTCTTAGGTACATTGTATATTTACTTTCAAGACCTTTCATAATATAGTTTAATTTATTTTGGGTAAAACCCCATTTTATTTTGGCCAAATGATTCAACTCGTGGGATTATTGTTGCATTGGTGGCTATTTTAAACTGATCTACACTCGTGTCATACCACTCCAAATAATTCCTAATATATAAAATATATAATTTTCCTTATCAGATAAAAATATTTATTAATTTTTATGTATTTATCTAAAATAACTCAATTGAGTATATGTAACAACAATTGTTTTTTACATTAAAACATTTTTGATGTAAAAAATAAACATTCCAATGCATCCCATTAAAAATAAAATCATTTAAATCATAATTCCCCTTGAATTAAATTAAACATACAATATAGTGAGAATAAGTATATTTAAGGCATAACATGTATAAAGGTGATATATATACCAAATAATTTTAATTGGTGAGTAAAACAATAATTCCCAATGGAATCTAACATGATATAAAATCCATTACATTAAACATCTATTTGTTATGTGGTATATATCCTACTATATAATGGTTTAAAATATGTAATGAACTTTTAAAATAACCATAAAATTGTTTATAATATCATATATTCACTTCTTACTATATTGTATTACACTCTTATTAACACCTTTTAATTACTTTATCTATTTTAGGAATTGATTTTCATTTATTCTCATGTATGTTTTGAATTGTTACTTGTCATTCCAATTTATTATATCATTATATAATTATATATATAATTGAAACTGTGACATAATTATCTTATATGTTCATTATATATTTATTTTGAATATACCATAAAAATTGTGATAAGAAATTAAGGGCACATTTCATGGAAATTGTAGGTCGTTTGTATGCATGAACACTAATATCATTAATTTTTTCTATTAAAATAATAAACATTAAATTAAAAATATTTATATAATAATTCAATTATCATATCTACGTTATATATTTTATATAGGTTTATTAAAAATAACCTAAATTTGTTCCATTTATGGAATAGATGATTCATATAACTTTGAGGGGGGTGGTAGTCTACACTACCTCAAACAAAATTATCAAATTTAAACAACATGGAAAGCATAAAATAATGATATAAATAAAAATTAAATAATTATGACATTTATATATATAATATGTAACATATATAAATAGGGTTTTCATCATAATTTATACTATGATATATGGTAAGGTAAAAATTAACAATCATCTTATCGTAAGGCTGTACATAATCATACAGGGAAACTATATATTTGTTACACATTGTATGTAGGTGTCTATAAGTTTAAGTCTAAGTATTTACAAAAAAAGTCCTCGTATATTGAGGATAATTTTTTTGTTAAAAATATATTGTAATAAATTGAATTGAGGGGGTGTGGAATGGAAATAAATTTAAAAAAATATAAAGAAGACATTAAATCTTAATCAAGTATCTACATATGGTCTATAACAAAAGGATTACATTGAAGGATTTATGCCAAATGTTAGGATTCATGTCGACGAGTGGAAAATTTTTCATCTATTTGGGCATATCATGGATGAATCAATGTTTTTTTAGTAGTGTGAGGAATTCAGATATGTGGTGGACTTTATAGGGATGGAAAATGACTGACAAAGTATTTATGAATAGAATTTAGGTGTACACATGATATCACCTAATAAAACACATAAAAATCCAAATATTGAATCATTTTTTCTAAATTCTTAAAATTGAGGGAGTAGATATTTATGTAAAATTCATCCTGTGGGTTGGATGACATTGCATACTTCTAAAGAAAAAGATGTTCAATAGTGTGCTATGTTTTTATAGTCAATTTCAATGTGAAATCGATACCAATGACCTAAATTTTATTAAATTATAACATAATATTTAATAAATATTTGAAATTAATATAAAACATAATATAACCATGTAATTAAATTAAATGAAAAATATGTTCTAAATTGAAATTCATTATTTTTAACTATACATTAAAAAATGAAATGCTTCAGAAAAATATAAAAATTCACCGTAACATAATTAATATATATCCCAATAAATGATGATGTTTATATTGAAATATTAAATAAATTAAAGTGTCAAATATGAAATTTAAAATCAGATCTCCATTAACAGGATCTGAAATTTTCTTTTCTAACCATATAGTGTTTTAGGTGAAAAATAATGTTTGTTCTTATCTTATGCATGTAAAATATTTTGGATGAATATAAAAAATATTTGTTGGAATATATAAAATATATATTTCATTAAATTAATTCACTAATTTAAATAATACTTCTGATTAAGAAAAATCTCTTTTGGAATAATATAAATAACAATAATTCATTTTGATATCCAATTGGTTATTATTTTCTTTTCTCATTAGTTGGTAACCAATGAATTAATTTTATATTTATATAAACCATAAATTATCATAATTTAGTTAGTAATATTCACAAACACTAACATAACATCTTGGATATATCATATTACACTAAATAATAATGTTTTAATAATACATTGTTATTTTGTGAAACTCAGTCTTTTGTGTAATACATACTAGAAAGTTAGGTCACTCATGCATGAAAAAAAGATAATTCATGGTTTTGTTCGTTAAAATATATATCATTAATTTAATATATTTAAAATATTAATTATATAGTATATTCATCGGATATTATATTTCCTTTCAAGTTTGGAAATTAATTTCATGCACGAAAAAAAAGTTATACATTAGAATTTGTTGTTGTTAATAATAATCTATTGAATTGATAATCAATTCTTAAAAATTATTTTTTAGTTTTATATAGATAGTCTTTAATAATATTGCGATTTTATATTTTTATGGAGTGATAATAGCTATTGATATCTTTATGAATATTCTTCCTACTCTGAGCTTACCTCATATATCATGGAATCAATATTAACATATCAGTCATGTTCTCTACTTATTCTAGTTAACAAAATTCTATTTCTACAAATTCATCCACACATGACTGTGTATAACAACACTTTTCATAGAATAAATCATTATTTATCATATATAAATCATAATGAATATAGTTATTATAAGAATATTTCACAAAAAGATATATAGTAATCAAAATATCAATAATAATCAAATGAGTGATCCTAAGGCATATCCTGTAGTGCTCAAATTTTTTTCTCGGATGGTTCATTAGATTGGGAATGAAATATTGTACCAAAACTCATCTCAATACACAAAAAATTATAAATTACTTTTAAATATATCATAAAAATCTTCTATCATTATCATATACAATAGAGATATTAACTCTATGAAACCTACATATCACATTATGATAGAGTCTATAAATATCATGCAATGAACATATATATCAAATAGGAAACAGAATTATTTATTTTATTCAAATGATCAATAATGACCCAAATCCGATTATAACCATGAGAAGTCCATGGAAATACCACTAAAAACCCAATATTATATGCTCCCATTTTCAATAATACACTAAAAAAAGAGAAAAAAATAACTTTAGTAGTTCACTTTCAATCTCAAATATTTACCAAGTCACAAATTTCATCCTATAATCTGTAATTCCATTCCATATACTATCATAAAAATAATATTTCTTAATGTCTTGAAATTTATTGGTAATAATTTTATGAATAAAAATAATGAGTAATGAGTGTTATTCAACAATTTATTTACAACTGAAAAGCACATAGATCACATAACACAATTCTATTGCTAATAACACATTATTTTTCAACAGTAATATCAATAAATTTACTATTACTAAAAAATTATATAATTTCATGGAACCCGTTATCTTTGTTATGATAAGGATTTTTTATGCTCGATAAAGTCGATAGTAAAAACACGAGAAACAAAAGAGAATTATCTTCTGTATAATAAATTTCGAGCCCAATATTCATAAATAATTTTCAAAATGATCTTGTATAAAATATAAAATAAGATGTGATTTATTAACTTTTTGACATAAAAAGTTACATATTATTATTTATTTACAAGGAAGATATCGAATTGTGATGTTACAATACTTTTTAATTTATAACCATCATTTATGTCTAATGTTGAACAATTTTTGGGTGAATATATATTATAAACTTTAATAGTAATTAATTATTATGCATTTTTACCCCATAAAAAAATGGGATTATGTTTTTAAAGAAAAATACCAAATTTATTATCTTGAACATGTATTCAACAATTCATCCAATAGTTATTCAATTGATGTGAATTGTTAACAGTTACATGATAATCTAGCATCACGACACAATTGAGAACTTTCAATGAAGATTCACTAAAAATATTACACTCCCCATTTTTATAAGTGATATATTACACTAAATAATTAAAAAATATTAATTTCAATTCCTAAAAAAATTCACAACTTTTTTTTTCAAAATACATTTATCCCCATTTAAATTTTTCTTGGTCTGTGTGATAGATAACCAATAAATTATATCAAGAAACCATAAGTACTAACCCTATATCACAAAGAAAAATAAAATATCACTAAAATTATTATGTATGTTACACTCTTACACCACTTTTATTTTATCATGATCAATAATAAAAAAATAATTAGTAGAATTATTCCTATTGAAATAATTTTTTTGTAAAATTTTTTTACCATTACTAAATTTTTAGTGAAACATATTTTATTTTAGAGCCAATAGAGAAATATTTTAATATTTGTCAAGATTCTCATATGTTTTTGAATAAATAATAATTTTAATAAATATAAAAACAAAAAAAATTAATCTAAACACACATGGAAGACTCTATTAATATGTTCCATAAATACATTTGGGTAATTTTTTGACATGAAAGAAATGACTATAAAATCAAAATACAAATACATAGTATAAAATATTTTCCTTATAAAAAATACACCTTTAAAAATTAGTTGACTATATATTTATTTGAGAGATATATTGTAAAAAATATAAATCTATATAGAGTGGATTATACTTCATAATTTGTATACTATTTCCCAGGGTATTAAAAAATGATATTTCCCTTCTACTTATGATTTTGTTAATATATAGAATTTATGTTTTTCATTTGATATACATATTCCTGAATCCCCATATTAAAAAAATTAAACCCCTTAACTATTAAATTATCATAATTTATTTCCCTTACAATTGTTACAAAACTGGTAACACTCTCAATATCTCATAATCCATTCTTCAAAAATCCTTTTACTAAACATATAACATAAAGTATTCTTAATTTTCATACATTTTAATTAACTCTATGGATTCTCCCCCATTTATTTACACCTGTAAATATTATTCTCTTTAACCATTAATAAATATGAATACTATATATCAACATTATTTGTATATAAAACAATGTCGAAAATGCTTCTCAAAACCATGAAAAACCAACTCACATTAGATACACTGTTTTGATCCATTGTAAAAGTGGTCCAAATTAATATTTTTTTTCAAAAAGAAAATGTTTTAATATATAACACATATAATAAAACCTTTTTCATTTGAATTTACTAATTCCTATTCATTATTCTTCAATTCCATGAATATCACTTCCATTCTATGTCATGATTCGTAAGGATGATACTTCTCAATGAAATGATCCAAAAATGTTCTCTACCCAATGAAATTAGTGTAATTATTCCACATATAAATCTTAATTAAATACAAACACATATCATATTCACCTTTAAAATGATAAATATAAAGTCTTATCTTCTAATGCTTTGGTTATCCAAATAAACTAAAATATTTTACAATATATAGATTTATCCTTAAACTACCTATATTATTAATGATCCACTAGAAGTTTTAGGTTTTTGTTTCGTGAAATATTCTACTATAGACATGTTCCACTAGAAGAATTATGTTTCACTATTTCATGGGTTACACCATTTATAACCTATGGTTGTTAAGATAAAAAAATGTGAAACCCAAAATTTACAACTATTAATATTCTACTTTTGTAGTTTTGAATGTTATTATTCCCTTGTTTCCTTCCAATATCATTTTCCTTGTTTCCTCTATTAAACCCATTTTTAATTGACATGGATTAGACGGAGAATTATTCAAAATAATCTAAATATTTCTCATGAAAACCAAAACCTATATTAAATTCTCTTATATATAACATATTAAATTATTATATCCTTTAAATAAATATAATACTTTTCTCGAATACTAATTTAACACACCATAAAAAATTAACGAATAATTACAAGATTTATAAAAGAGGTTTCAAATTTTTGAATTACTAAGATCCCTAAGGGTAAGAGTTTGACAATATTAGGAAATACATAACATGATATAGTGTATAGTTCAACATACAGTGTGTTTTTTATATATAAAAAGTATCTTTTGTTAAATTTTTTGTTTCATTCATCGAAACATTGGATTTATTCAATATGATTCACCAATGACCTCACTAAAAATCATATACATCCTTAATCAATCTAAAAATCATCTAAAAATAAGTAATGGGTTTTATAAATCCTAGTAAAGGATATAATAGGTACCAAAACATATTAATAAATTTAAAATTTCCATAAACCCCATAAGGAAATTTTTCTTTTCCATAATAAAAATTGATCAATTAATATTCATTACAAACTCCTGAAATAAACATAAAATCTCAATTATTTCAAAAACAATTCTAATCCCTACCAATTGAGAAAATAACGATTATGAATATTAATTAGGGACATATCAGAACTCCAAGTTAAAATCATTCCACCTTTATAGAATCAAATACTTTTATTTAATAATGACATTATTTTTATACATTTTTAAATATAATTATTCCCTTGATAACCCATAATATTTATAGAGATACAATATTGGAATCAATAGAAAATATTCTTATAAGATATGTTACTATATAATATATTTATAAGTAATTTCCAAAAAATATCTTATGAATAAATTATATCCCATCAATAGAATCACCAGTACATAATTCATTAGATATATATAATGGGATAAACTATAATCCTATCTATATATGGATCAACTGTCAATATATTCAATTTTTTGGAACAATATAATTATCAAAACACAGAAAAAACATTCATTTTCATCATAAAACCCCTAAAATATTCATTATGACAATTATGAAAATGAATAATTAGATAATTCATTAAAATGAGAAGAAAAAAACTTCTTGTTATGAAAGAATAAATTGAACAATATCCATAAAAAAAGAGAAAATAATGTAATTAAAAACTCATAGATTTATATTATTGATTCATTATAATTAATAATGTAAATCATATTAGGAAATCACATTCATAACTTAAATAATAGAAAATATTATTATTCACTATTCAAAATACATAAAAAAATGTATCCCCTATAGAAAATGATTAAATGATCCTAATTTAAAAACTCTATATAATTCAATATCTAACTGATAAATATTAGATTAAAATAAATAATTATTTAACATTATTTAATATAATTTATATCTTTGATAATAATATAAAAACCATTTAAATAATCGTTTAATGAAAAATATCTTCTATTGTGTCCTAACAAGCCACATACATCTTTTATATTCATGACCAATAAAATTTTATTACTTTTATTTTTTATTAAGAACCCTTTTCAAATTCGTTCAATTACTAATAATCATTTAATTGAATTTATAAAAATGTTTTATTAACAAATATTGCATGTTCAAACTAGTTGTGTTTGGGATATTCAATTTATAATATCAAAATAACCACTATGCATTGACTGAGGTCAGTGTACCCATGTTTAAATTGATTAAATAATATTAAAAATGATATAAGTTTTATTTTTATACATTAGTTACACTTTTTGAACATTTAATTTTCTTCAATCATGTAAAATATTAACATCATATCACATATGTGGTATCCTGCACGTACACATGAGTGAACTTTTTATTTTTAAAATATATGAAAATGAAATAATTTTGAAAAATGATTATGTTTATAGAATCGTAATAATATTATGAAGAACATATTTATTAATTAAATCCAAGCCTTGAACTATCCATGGAATATATTGAAGAAAATTTATTTACATCAATTCAAGTAGGTGGATTTCTATAAATACAAACGAGTGAAATTTTCAATCTCATAAGATAAAAAATGAGATCAAAAGGGTCGTATTAAAAAATATATAACATTATTGTATATTTAATATACATTTTTACTATATTTATAGGGTTTGGATATGTGATTAAGAGTTATAACAATAAATAATATTGAAATAAATTTTCTATAGTTACATCGCTTCTTTACAAAACCACATTTGGCACACAATATAATCCTTCAAGGATGATCTTTTTGTGATAACATTACTTATACGAATTTGGATGTAAATTTATAAAGGTATTACTAACGAGGATAGATGATCTAGAGTGCATGAGGTCTTTAAATATGTGATGATATAGGGATCCATTTTTTATGTGAGGGGAGTGGTTATAACACATCACTATTTCATATGTATTTCCTTTGAAATAAGACACCACGATTTCGATAGTTTTTCAAACATGAAAACAAATTATATATGAATAGTGTTATTTTAAAACACTATAACCTAGTTATAAAATTATATGATAAGAATAAATATAATTTTTTTGAGAATATGTATAATTGTTTTTAATAATTCAAATTTAATCATAACAACACATTAAATAAGTACTCCATTTTCACTAATGTCATTTACAATTCAATGTTTTCTTTTTATCCAAAAATTATTTTCTAAAATATTTTATCATAAAATATATACTGAATTTAGTCCATTTTTTTAATTTTATAAGAAAACAATATAATCATTTTTTAAATCATCATGTTAATATTTTCATAGCGTGAATTTTTTGAAAATTTTCTAAAAATGTTTTCTTATTAAATTGTCAAAAATATTGATTCATGTGAAAATTGTCATTTATTATTATGTAAATATTCAATAATGTTTATCAATTTTTTGAAATTTATCCTAACACTATTTTCAATTGAAAAAATATAATTAATTAAATATTTATATTAATTACACCTTATTTTAGTGTATGTTAAATTTTGGGATTCAAAACAAATAATTTTAGAGACACTTTTGTGCATAATTTCTTTATATACTATTAAATTAGTACAATATATATTGATTAAATGTTTTATTTAAATATAATACATTATATATTAAATATAATATTTTATTAATAATTATATAGTTCCTACATATCACGGAATGGAATTAAATTACTTTTTATTATTAAAAATTCATTTTGTGAAAATTGGTTGTCATTGTGACAAGCACACTTAATTAAAAAAAATTATACCACTTATAGAAATATTATATAATATAATACATTCCAAATTTTTAATAATAAATAATTAATATTATATAATATTTTGATCATTATTTTTTTCATATTTAATATTTTAAATTGAAATTTTTTGTTACAATGTTGTATGATATAATGATTTTACAGGGGTTATGCCAATTTGTTACAGTAGCATTTCCACCCACACTTTTTATGTTATTTTATTATATTTATACGATTTAATATGCAAAATTTTCATCCATTTTCATGTGGAGCCACATTCCCAATAAATTGAATTGTAATCACATAAATTTTTTACTTTTTTAAATGGTTAGTGTTGAAGCATAAATTTATTATTAATGTAAATACCTCTATTAGTCTGGGTAGAGGGAGACTCATTACAGAGCCCGAATTCCCAAGACCATGTGTCTTGAATATAGGGCTTGAAAGCCCATTTTTAGGCCCTAAGGACCCCTCAATGAACTATGCTGCTACAGTAACAACACTACTACAATACAATCCCTACTATAGGTCCTGTTACAGTGCCTCCAACACTAAAGTGCCAACACTGCTATAGTCTACCGCTTCTACAGTACTTTCGCGGCTACATTACTACTACAATGCTCTACTACAGTACTATTATAGTCCCAAAAAATTCCTCCTTACACAAATTTGATCTTGGGTGTCTTGGATGCCAAGCAAGAGCCTACACCACTTCGGTGTAGGCCCTTTGGCAATCACATAACTCTTTTATGAAATTTTATTTGTAACCATTTTTTTAATTAAAAAAATATGCATCTCCTCCCTTATTGAAAAATTTTGAGTGTTTTAAATAAAAAAATACGTACACAGAAAATTCCATTAATATATCCCTTTATCCTAGAGGTTCTTGTAATCTCATAATACAAATCTATCATTTCTTAAGAGGTAATACATAAAGGCCTCTTCAGAAAGCAGTATTGATCTTAACCGATTTATTTCAATTTTTTATCATATATTTGAATAAAAAATTTTGAATACATAAAAAAATTAAATAAAGAAACATAAATTTAAAAATATATTATTATATTTATTTTCAGATCATTTAAACTCTCTTCACAATCTAATGGGAGATGAATATATTTCTTGTTCATATGAGTGGTCAAATGCCACCATGTAGTGATATGACTCATTTTCCACCAACATCATTCAAGGTTGGTTACTATAATACAACTAATTTTTATAATTTTTATTTTTTTGTAAAAAATTATTCAATAAATATGAATTAATATTTTACATTCTTTACTTCCATCCATTGAATAATGTAAATGTCACTCGTACACACATACGAACAACCATGTCAATAGATTTATGTAATTTATTTTCCATTACCACATTACTTGAATCATTACAAATATTTTTAAAATTTATATAAATTATATTCATCTCATTATTTAAATTTTCGGAAAAAATTAAATATGATTTTTCATCCCAGACCATAACTAAAAAATAAAAATATCCACAATGAATGATGCACTTAAAACAATAAATGATTATGGTAATGAACGATTGTTAATGAATGGGTGATAAGATCATATATGTAAATAATTAATGGTATCACATGTATTATTTTTATTGTCTTATATATTTATAATATCTTTAAATTTATTATACAGGAAGATTGAGCATGTGAAAAAAATGATAGATTTATTGTAAGAGTTTTATGTTACAATTTCATTTTAGCTGGGATTGTTTCTGCTTAAATTTTATGATAAAAAATGGTATTTTTTGTATCTTCCCAATATTAGTTTTTATGGTCCTTGTGTTATTTCATAACATTTTCTATTTTTATTTAATTTCCCACCCTTTATGTACATGATTTTATATAATTGTTTTTTATTTAAATAATACCATCATTTTCACTTCATTCCAGAATCATATATTCACTGTTAATATTTAATTTATAAAAAATTCAAGAATTTTTTTAATATTATCCAAATATTATTTAATGTCATTTTTTAAAATACATCAATTTTCTTAACAATTTTTAAAATAATCCTTCTTATCTCTTTTCAAACAAGGTACTTTTGACATTTTACCAAAAATATGAATGTAATTTTAATTTTTATTTACAAAACTTCAATGGAATTCACCACAATTATGAAATATAATTTTATAAAAATTAAAAAATATTTTTTATTTTATGTATTTAAACACAATATTTTCCTTAGTATTTTTTCTATTTTTTTATTCTAAATATGTCATTGGAAATAAAAAATTTAATTTCCTCAAGCAATAGTCTACTGTTATTTTAATGTTATTTTTATATTTAAAAACATCCTTTTTATACTCATATAATTTATTTTGGATATGATACACGATTACCATATTTATTCCCTCATTGGATGGATTATGATTATGATATCGAAATGCTTATGAAACCCAATTTATTTCCTCTGGTTATAATTTGAGGATTTGATGAATGTTTTATGATAGATCATCACACATATGTATGGTTTTCATGACTAGAGAATGGTCATGTTATTTTATATCCATCTAATTCATTGGGGATTGAAAGATAGCTTGTGAGGTAATATGAACTAGAATATTTATTAAACCCAGTTCAGTAAGGATTCTTTTTCTAATAATATAATCTTGGGAGTGAACCATGACAAATGTAATGATAGAGATGGTATTTAACCCAATACACAATGACTGTATTAGTAGTGGTCCTTAATTAAATAACATATTATATTATATTGATCTAATTCCAAAAAAATATGACTTACTATTATGATATTTTTTACGGAACATGATTGATTATTTATCATTATACGCTCTTATATGAAATGTCATTTGATTGAAAAAACTATCTATCATGTTTAATGAATAAAAATATTTTAATTATTATATATGATTATTTTAACTCTTGATCATTTCATAATACCCTTAGTAATATGATATTTTCATGCAATATAATTGAATGATATGTCATATTTTTTACACTTACTAGGATTCTATGCACCCCTATTTTCAATGTTTACCTTCCTAGGGTTAGAGGGATTGAGTTTATGTCTTTTTTTCTATAATAATGGTTATTTTTATTCACAAGTAAATAAGGGGTATTGTTCTGAAGAATTAAATTGGAAATTATGAATATAATTAATGATCCAGTAGTTTACATATCCATTATTTTTTGGAAAAAATCCTATGAAATCCTTTGTCATTTATTTTTTATAATGTCTTAAATATTGATCTAAAATGATATATCATTTATGTATGAAAATTATGTGTGACCAATAGTTGGTATCCAAGAAAAAATTTATTAAATTTAGGAAACTACATTGAGGAAACATTATATATAACCCTTTGTACAATCATATCTTTATGTTGGCATCCTTTTTTATCATAAATAAATGAGTGTGGTTTCCCATTTCAAATACATCCCAATTTAGATAATAAAATTTTATGTTGTTATAGAAAATAACCATCTAGTGTTGATTAACAAAAAAAATAGTTTGTTGGTTATATCTCAACCATTCCTATAGTGTATAGTGAATGGTGTATTTATATACACAAATTTTTATACCTAGTGGTGATATTCTTAGGTAATTTTTCATTTTTTAAATCCATTATGGAGGAGTTGAGTTGATAAAAACCATATATAAAATAAGTTAAATGTAATGAATCATATATTGAGAAAATGGGTAATTATTTTTAAATTAAATAATGATTTTCATTTCTATATGATTTCCAAATTTGATTATTATTTATCATATTATATTTTTTTGTAACTTGATAGATGTAGAAGGAGATATGTTTACCTGAAATACAATGTAATGATTTTCACCCTACGGAACCAAATGTTACTAGTGATTGAATAAAATAAATATGGTTATGCTTACGCAACATTCACATGACATGAATCACATTGAGCTTTTAAATGGGAAAAGGAATGAAAAATACATTATTCTGTCATTCAAGATCAAAAAACAAACATATTTAATGTGGCCCACAATCACCAAATTATAGAGAAATTGATTTGTACCACAGAAATGAAATTTTCTATTATACAATTATTAGGACATAAAATTCTTTTCATTTCTCTTTATTTATTGGCTGTTGAATAATTTCAATAGTGTAATATTATCTAGAACTTGAGGTAACAAGATTAAATTTAATCTATATAGTGGGATTATTTTTGGAGCTTATTTTTTATTTTGTACGTCCCTTGAATTGTTCATTAGAATATGGGGAAGGAATTCCTTGAGCTTAATTATAATGATTATGTATCTGTTGGTACATATGACGAAAATTTTACATGACTTATAAGGAATTATTAACATATTACTATTGAAGAATATATAAAAAATTATCAATCACTAAATGTCATAAAACAATTTTTTATGGTATTATCCATAACAAAAATTAGATTCCATGTTAAAATAATACAATGTTTCATAATGGTGTCAATTTATATTGTAATCACCTATAAATGCCATGTTTTTTAAAATAAAATGATGATTTTACCAAAATGAAATTATAAAAAAACCCATATAGGGAAGAAAATGAGTTTCATTTATGCATGATGTTTGGAATGAACCTTGGATGTAGTCCACATAAGGGGATGCAACCTTTTTATGTGTCTAAAAGAAGGCCAATGAACAATAGAATGCTAGATTAATTTGATGAAAATAGGTAATTGTGTAAATAGAGATAAATATTTATAAATTCCACAACTCACACTAGAATCATATTATTTCAATGTGTATATAAATTATGGTAACCAGTTATCAAAACCAAGTGTAAATGATGATGATTAAGGTCACCAAACTCTTATGTAAAGAGGCAACGAGAAATCTCATGGAAAAATAATTTACAGTGTAGTGAAAGGTATACATAACATCCACTCTATATACATTAATGTCTAATTTTATTCTTATTCAACCCACTAAATTATATCTACTAATTCGTATTGAATTAGTGAAACACTACAATGACTAGATATCAGAATTATAGAAAAACTCTTAATGGTAAGATGCTCACATCATATGTTTATGAATCAATCCCAATATAAATTTTTATTAATGCGATTCATGTAAAACTCATTATTCATTCTCTATTTGAACATTTTATGTTTTTAAAATAAATTGGGTTCCATTATATAAATCTCATTCCAATTTTCAAGGATTTGAAGCCACATATGATATTATGAAATAATTAATTATTATAAATTAGATAAATCATTTAATTTAAAATCCAATGGAATTTAAATACGTTACATTGGTCTTTTTACGAATTTGATGTGGTTATTTTTCCCTAATTGTTAGGTATAAACTTAAAATTGTTTATATTACTACTGTACAAGAGTTTTTTTTCTTTTATGATGTGTATCATATAATCCCAAAAAATAATGAAGTTTATTTTTCAATATATCTATTAAAAAATGTTACAAAAATTATAATGGATCAAAATACATTTCTCCAACTAGGTAACATGAATTGAAGACAAAACACCATTAGAATCCGGATATGGTGTTCATTAAGCCTAGTGTGTCATTGTAGAATGCACGCGAAATTTTTAAAAATAATTAATTTTGTTTAATTTTAATCTTTATTGATTACTGATAAAATAATAATGTAAACAAAACATATATTATTTACCCAATATTGATGATTTTTTCAATTAATTAAGAGGAGAACAATACTTTTCCTAAATTTATCTTTAATTTAGATACTATTATTTGATTTTCCCAAAGTGATTTCATACTCAATATAACATTATGGTTGAATAATATACTCTATTAATTTATTTTTATGTCCTTCGGTTTTTCAAATTCCCCCAATATTATCATGGGTTTAATGAATAGTGTCATTAAAGATTACATTATTTAGTTTATGGTTTTCATTATAGATGATATTTATATAAATTTCCATAGTGATAAAGATCTTGAAGACCACCTTATGATTATATTTAAAGCATTAATCATAGTTAATCTATATGAAGAATTTACAATGAATAAATTTTGGAAATCTCATTTTTCAATTTTCGGGTCATATAATGTCAAATGGTGTATATCAATAAATCCATCAAAGACATAAGTTATTGATAATTTGGAAAGCCTTACCACGGTGAATTAAATCTATATTTTTATTAGATTTATGGGATATTATGAATTATTTTTGATTAATTTATAATAGATATCTAACTCACCCACAAATATAAATTTGATACGAGTTATGTTCCTTTGTTCTAATGAATGTGATGAAAAATTCAATGAACTCTAAAGAAGGATGGTAATGCACTAATTCTCACACTACCATATATTAGATAATGGTTTTTTATTTATAATGATGCATTAATGAATAGTATGGTATTTTTTCTCAGTAAAAATGATAAAGTTGTATTTTATGCGTCATTCCAAATGATGGTTTATGATAAAAACCAATGGAAAGATGATTTTGAGTTAGCACCGGTAACCCTTGAATTAAATATATATAGGAATAGTATTTTTAGAGAAATATGTTTCATATATATTTTTCAAAAAAATTGAAATATATATATTCACCGAAAAGGTGTATTGTATATTACAAATAATATTTTATGATTTGATTACTGATTATGAATGATACATAAACTACCACCCTTGGAAATTGAACAAGATGGAAAATTCTATGATCCGGATTGATCAGGATAGATTATTTATTATAAGAAAAAATTCATAGTATTTACATATTATATTTTGATAGACTATGAAATACTGAACATAGGGGAGAAATATTATATTTATAAAATGATTTTCAACCATTTATACATGTACCTATTAAAGAGGTTAAAATGCGTGATGTGGAACAGAAAAAATTGTGAGAAATGTTCATGAATTCAGCAATGATTGTAATAGAATTATTTTCTTATTAAATCGAGTATGTGTCACTTCAATTCTATACCTAATGAAGTAACTATTTGAATAATCTCTTAGATCATCAATATCTATCCATTCTATAAGTATGAAGATATATGGAGATTTAAATAATTATTTCTTGTTGGTAAACATGATGAAAGATATTGATGAGTATGAGAATCGATTATTGTTATGTCAGCAAGTCAATGCTGAGAGATAAAATTATGTGGGAATGTTATAAACATAAAAAATAAAATATTGGAATTGGGGAAATATCAAAATAGATTTTTTAGGATAACCAAAACATCTAAATTCCAAAATTCTATTTGGGTTTTAGTTGACTTTATTATGATGTTATATTAGTTTATTTCTAGAAAATAGTATCTCTCCATTGATCATATTTCTATGACTTACGTTAACGAATTGGTGTGGCTACTTGGGGTACAACTTTCTGTCGTTTCCAATCAGGATCTATGTTTTACCTTAGTGTTTTTAATATGTCATTAGTTATTTATAGGGATAGATTTTTGTTTTCAATACTGATTATTTTCCTTTAATAGATTGAAAGTTTGAGATCACCATTATAATCTTTAAGGTTTTATTTGTATCATGTTCTCTAAATTTCAATGGAGGTTGGGACCATCACCATCCACTTGTTTTTTTAATTTCAATAATAAATTTTATTCAGTAATTGAAATACATCCTTATGAATCCCTCTAAACAAATTAATTTTGAGAACCAATATTTTTTGATGAAGTCAAATAAAGAAACCTATTTATACCTAATAAAACTAATGAAATAGATGAGAAGGATAAATCATTTTAGTAGAATATGAAGGCACCAATGATTTGATAAATCATTAGTGCCAAAAATCATCAGATTCATGTTGCATTTGATGATGGGGAGATGGGTTTCCTAGGAAGATCCCTATGGAATAAGGATATGAGATTATGAAATAATATGAATATAAGACAAATATTTTTCGCCCTTTCAATACTGTTGATCAAATAAATATTGTATATTATCACATTACGATATGATAAAACCTCTCTTTAATTCATGGTGGGTTCTATATGCTTCTCCTAAGGCAGTACATACCTAATCCTTCACATTAATAACCCTAGATGCTATAGCTCTTGATCATGATATTTCCAATGAATATATTTTGGTAGAATTATTCGATCATATAGATAATTCCCTACAATAAAAAACTACTTTCATAGATAATATTCCTTGGAGGATTCCAAAATTAGAAAAGTTAAAAAGGGTTCTAGAGGATGTTGTGATGCATTGATATCCTAATTTTATTATTCTAAATTTTTTAAATATGAAGGAAGAAATTATGTTTATAGAGGATATAAATTTAATTCAAATAATTTTATTTTTAATTCCTTCAAAATAAAACACAAAGTACTCAATAACATTACAGTAAGAGAACGTCAAGTCTATAAGATTCATTATACTATAAATCATTATATCCAAGATATTAAATAAGGTGGTATTAATTATATTATCCACTTTGTGAAGAATATGTATAATGGTATTCAATGAAAATTTATTGATTGATTATTAATTTATTTGTATGATAATTTCAGTAATTTCATTTTACACTTAAAAAAATATATTTTTTTCTATAAGTATTGATATCACTTGTTTTCCTATGAACATTATAAAAAAATAATACTATTTTTCTATTTTTTCAATGAAAATATTAATATAATTTTTAAAATAATCATGGTAAAATTATCATATATTTAATTTTTAGGATTTCATGTAAATATTAATTTCATAGTGAATAGTTAAAATACCATTTTTTATAAAAATTTCTGTTCTCTGACCTGTGTTGTAACATAAACAGTTCTCAAAGTCAGTGTGCCACTGGGCCAAAGGCCCACCTCTACAAGCTCCAATGGATTTCTATTAGAATTGATGGTTTAAAGAGGTGATAGTAGGGGAGAATATACCCTCTTGTGAAGATATTAATAACGGTATGTATAATTATAGATGTAAAAAAAGAAATACTATAAGATGATGGTAACTGTAACCTACCCTAGTGAAATATGTAACCAGAAATAGAAGAATTATAAACAATTACCGTAATAGAATAATTAATACAAACATAAAATTTGTAGAAATAAACATAAAAAGATACCATTTTAGGCCAATAATGAATACAAGTCCATTTATATATACAAATAATTATAAATGGTATCTTACGGCTGACCACCAGTACATATATATACATAAGATTCAAATACAAAAGAAATACTCAAAATATTACTCTAGAATATTTTGGAACCACTATGTTCCCTTTCCATCCATCCAAGTATAAGGTCTAGAATAAACAACATGGTCCATCTCCTATGTTTGCTACCTTACATGATCACAATAGCATAAAGTCTTCTTGTATCTGGAGAGGCCCTTGTAGGGTGTGATAATAAATCTTAGTATGCCACCACCAAAGAATACATTTCCTTTATCTATGATAAAGAATGAATACTAGAATATAAAAATAGTTCCAAAATCATAACATATAAATATATATGTATCCCTTATGATCAATAACTAGAATGAATAAATCACCTTGTTTGGATATCATCCATATAACTATAATGTAGTGGACCAATATCATTTATCCCAAGGATTACCCAAATGTTTAACAAACAAGAGATCCCTCAAGAACCTCCTATAATAGTATTGCATAACCACATGGTAACTATGAAATCATGTTCAATATTATTATCTTTGGTTTTGATAGCACACCCAAATAGAAATTTAGTCCCTTGGACCTCAACATATAAGAATCCACCTCAGCTCAATGCCTGACTTCTGAGGTGTAACAATACCTATCGTCCAAATAATTACACCATCATGTAAACTGCTGACATTAGGAGTAACAATGTTATAAATAATCCCAAATAATCCAAACCCATGAACTCAATACAAAGAATGGATCATCCCCCAATTCGTGGTCTCGACACTATCAACAGATAGATCCTCACCATCCTTGTGGATTTATAGGAAAAACATCTCCAAATATATAGGTTTTCAACACCACCCTATGCCACATCTAATGGTGACCTCTACCCACATGAGTTCTCAACACCACCATATCAACCGAGTCTTGTTGTATGTGAATGACCCCAATGGAACATAATATAATAATATTGAGTGGTAATAAACGAACAATATCATAAGACACATCATCATAGAACCTCATTCTTCCATTAATATGTCACTAAATCTAATGGTCAACACCATCTAATACCACACAACTATTTATATAACATGAAGACATTCTCACCTCATGTTGGTGACTAGGTCTCCCAACCAGTTATCATCATTATTAAAAGTATCCAAGCCATGCCCAACTTGATTAAAAAATTATCCTCATGAAAGATGATAAAAACCATCTCAGTCCATGAGCCATTCTTATCCAATTCCCAGAGAACCCACATGATATTAATTAAATTAAAAAAATTAAATTTAACTAATAAACACGTACCCCATCCTAGTATTCCCATTGTCGAAATCCTCTCACAAAACTCATCACATTTGTTAACATGGATAAGAGATCCTTATTCATCTCAAAAAAATATAATTTTTTAAAATACATGAAATTTATTTATAGTGTCTCTCCCAGAAAACCCAAAGGAATTCTAAAATTATCAGGAGAAAAATTCCTAATATAACATGATGAAATAAATGTACCACCTAAAATGTGTTGTTATACATTAAAATTTCTAATATCAGTATCTTAATTGAGCTAATTTGGAATAAATCACCATTTTAGAGTAACTCCATGAAAAAAGGGTGAAAAGGAACATGTATATTTAGAAACTTATATGGTGAGATAAATAAAAATTGAGGATCCAATGTCTTACCTCTACTCCTACAAGACCTCATACAGATCGATAAACGGAGCTCAAATGAGGAGTTGATCTTGAAATTTAGGGGAGGAAGAAAATAGGAAAACACACCCTCATATGTATAACAACTAAAGAAGAAACGAGGGGATAAAATGAAAATAGGGAATGACATAGATAATTAATTTAACACTTTTAAATTTACCTCATGGTTACCTTACATAGATTGTTAAAACATTCTCCAATAGTATGGGAACAACTATTTAGATACACCACTATGCACTGTTGTCCTAAATGGTTGTTTATACCTTTCTATGACCATGTGTGTGCCTCTGGTGAAAATATGAAAAGTTCACCACAGGGATGTTAAACCACTCCTACATGGTTTTTCAAACCATTCATAAGGAGACATGATGGCCACATGATTCCAACTTAGTTCTACATGTTTTTCCCCCCATGTTCCCTCGTATTCACATCCCAGGATATAGGGATTTGTGCCTCAAATTCCCCAAAAAACCAATACAAACCCTAATAAAACTACTATGGGTAATACACCGTATAAAATAAATTCATTGTGAAAATAAAATCTCATAATTATGTTTCATGGATCATGGAATGAGTTGGACCACTCACTAAACTAGAAAAAATCAAGCGGGTTGAGGAATTAGACCTAGTCAAAAAACCCACCATTTTACAATGTACCCTCTATACCATAGATTTTATATGATAAAAATTAAATATTTGATATGTTACAAAAAAACTTCATATCCTTAATAACAGCCCGATCTACCGTGGTCATCATTTAAGTGGTAAAAAATCTCATGGGGCTCTTCATCATAATAATTACATAACCCTATCACATCCTAACTAGTAATAAAAAATAACCCTATAATACGCTGACCATTTCTGAACTAATGGCCCTCCATTTATTGATCATCATTCCTACACCAAATTAGGTTCTAATATCGTACCCATTACACATCTAACACTCATTGTGTATGATATATCACTATATTCCTAACTCATGACCATGTTTCAAATGGCACCAATCAGGTCTTGTAACCCACTAGATCCCATCAATATGTCTTACATCCTCACACCTCACATAGATCCCACATCCCATAGATTCTAAGATGGAGAAAAACCACATGTAATCCTATATTGCATCAATTTTAATAGGTGTTATCAATTCCAAAACCCTAATATATATATATATATATATATATATATATCTATCTATGTATAACTCTTTTTATACAATAACACCTACAAAATAGAATTTGGTTTTTGGAATAAAAATACATCCAGTGATCCTCATGCAACCAAAATAGACATGACTAATGAAAGGCCAATGATAAACTAAAATGAACAAACGTCATTACCATAACATACCTCTAACCGTTGTGGGATCTCTAGCATGTTATGTCCATGGAAAATCAACCACATTGACCTAAGAAGAATCATGACTCCCAAAAGCCTGACCTCCTTGCTGTGATGTACTAGCCACCATGCACTATACCCATTTCTTGTCCCACTATCCTAACAGGGACATCTGCATATAGTTTAATCTCAAATACCAAATCCTCATAACACTTCAGTCTAACATCAGACACATGAGTTTTCCCAAGTCCTAAGATGTCGAATATCTGAGAAGGTATCCTGTAGGACCTCTCTTGAAACCTGAACTAGATACAAGATTTTCAATCCCTCATCAACTGATCACACTATGTCTACAAATGACATGTCATCCCACACTGGAAACACATCTCAATATACTCACTCCTCGATGGTGTGCACGATTCCATGTATGGAATGACCTTGTGATAATCATCTTGGACTTTCTCCATACCATATGAAGCATCACCCCTAAAATCTCATAATGATATCAACCATCTCAATTATGATCAGTCCATTAATTTTTTTCCTACTAGAAGCACATTATTCAACACATTTTAGAATTAGGCTAACTTGAATATGATTAAATTATTCTTAATGGAAGTATGTAAACCATAAACAAAAATCCTCACACCCTTGTGCCATCTCCCACCATACCCTATGAGAAACAAGACAACTCGATGAAGGTTGGTGAATAGACCATAGTGGACCTATCACCCCTCTGTAGGTTCAATAACTTCTAATATCTCTCTTCCATAAGCATGATCAAAAACAAATTCTAGAATATCCTAACAGCAATGAATCACCAAGACATTACCTCATATACTATAACCTAAACATGTGTGTCAAACATGTTCTTTCCATTCCTCTATCAATATACATAACTAGATTCACCCTCATTGCTCGGGGTGTCTCAAGCTGCTCAAAGATCATCCACATTGGCTCTATCAAATTCTCATCTTCATATGGCCTTCCTTCACCCTGAAATTGTTATTGGTTGTAAAACAAGAACTCTCGAGTCAGTTATTCCTTGTAATTATCTACTACCTGAGTCCCCTTATCGATGAATAGGTTTACATAAACTAAACACAACAATAACTAAATTTCTAAAAAAACCACAACACTATAAAATCCTCCAGCGGGCCCAACTATGCTGCTTTTTGTACATATTCCTTTAGTTGTGGCTCATGATCTACCTAACCCTCTAGGGACTCATCCCAACCATCAAGTGTATCAACAAATACATGCTCATAAGGCACTATATCCCCACCCTCCAGATGCTCTACTAGAGCACATCTATATTGAATCTAACTAAATAAAAATAAAATTGAAAGAGAAAAAAAATTATATATAACATTTAATGACCCAAGGATTAATAAATGGAAATTCCATTCTTAAAATTATATCATTAAATCACATTAAATCATAACTAAATGATATACTATTTAATATATGACCATTAAAATTTATTTTATCACTTTTGTGATTTGAATTTAAAAAATATGACATACACAGTTGCAATCAGTAAGATGATTTGAGTCCAATAAGACAATTTGAATTTTTGATAAATAGTAATTGACCATTTTTAATAGTAATATGATCCCTATGAAAAGTATATCGACCAGGTAAATAGAAACTTTACCAATGATGGAATATATGAAATTTATCTATTTTATAATTGACAATATAACATTGTTGGTATTTTTATAATTCGTAATTATTTAATTAATTTTTTGAATAATAAAATAGGTAAAAAATAAAATTTATTTCAAAAACATATATTCCTAAATTATTTTTTTGAGGTCATAGGATTATAGGATAAATTTATGAGACCATAGTTAATTTTTCAATGTTTTTTAAAATCATGTATAATTTTAAAATATCTATTTTACAAGGAAATGATGAATTTTTGTACAAAATAAATTTCCCATATTTATAATATTGTACTAATAAAATGGATTTCGTTTTTATATTATACACATCATGAAGTGGTTTGGGTGGAATGTTTTGGATTTTTCTGAAATACAAGATTTTTTTTTGAATAGTAAAATACGATAATTTAGCACATGTACTAAAACCACAATGTGTGCATCATGATTGAGTCCTAGATTACATAAATGTAAATTTGATCAAAATAACATGAAATTATTAGTTTTTTTGTTCATATAATCATCACTATTGCTTGTCTGACGGAGAAATAATAATCAACTGATTAAAATATTATGAAAACTCTCCTCCCCTCTACTATAAAAGCTACACACACTCCCCTCTTCTCATCACTCATCTAAAGACTTTTTCCTTTCCTAAATTCTGCTCATATATATCCCCAATAACCTCCCCCAAGTCCATCAACCGTTTATCTCTTCAAAATACTATGTCCTCTCCCCTTAAGAGGCTCTCAAGGAAGGTTAATTTAAGAGGTAAATTCCTCATTACAATTCTTTCACTTTCCTTTCATGTCCCATGGTTTTCTTTTATATCTATAACACTCCACATAAAAATGGTTTAAAAACTAATGTGACTTATATTTAATATAATTTAGTTATTATAATTCAATAAGTTACTATTATATCTCATTTACCCTTCATTCAAACTAGTTGTAAAAACACCATCAGAGAAGTGTTCAGTTACCACATTCAAGGACATTGGGTTTTCAATTTCCATATCGTCTTCAATTATATTCATGAAAACATTCATATGGTTTAAATAAACTATTATATATATTTTATGTCTCATATATTGATTTGTATTTTTTTTACTCATGGTTTTTATTTATAAAACAATACGTGTTCATTGTGATAAAAACCGCCAATTAACCCAAAAGGTTATCACTAATGATTAATATAATGATACATCTTCACAAAAAGTAACCAAATGAAATTTACAACCATGTAAAATTATGGATTTTATTTAATAATATAGAACTATAACTAAAAATACCATCCTCATTTAACAGGATTATTCATTCATGTATATGAGTAAACCGATCGTGAAACAAACAGACTCGAACAATGAAATTAAACCTCATGACCAATCAAAAAGGTTTTGAATGAACTAAATAATCTTATAATAAATAAATTAAATGTAAAATTGGTTCTAGAAATATTAATTAAGAAACATAAATTGACTATTTAGGTCATTAATATCATGTATAGAACACCATCAGACTTACGGTAATGAATTCTACCCGAACCTTCAGTATTATTTTGGGTTATTCTTACTCTCTTTTTAACCAAATGAAATCCTATATTACCTTTCTGTAAATATTATAATTTATATTTATATGTCCAAAATAATGTGTCAATGTCCATTATTAACACACTTTTTGGGATATACATGCTTTTAAGTGTTTCCCTCTTCCATACTACCCAATAAGTAAACCCGTTTTACGGGAACTTTGAAAATTTTTACACAATTTCAAGTGCACTCTAGCATCTATTTTATGCCACCATGGATTTTATAAAGTCATGATTTTTATTATAAAAACTTACCTTTTAACTTATGGTTTTATATAAAATATTTTTCCCTTTTAAATATTAAATTCACATTAGTATTTTCCTTAAAACCATACTACAATTATTTAATAATAAAATTTATTAAATAATTTTTTTACATGTTGTCAATTATATTTGAAATAACATACCATGATATATAATAATTTTCCCTTATTAATTCCCATGTATGTTCTAATTCCATTCATTCATGGACACTTGTAGTATACACCCATTAAATTATACTTTATGACTTGACTATGATACCCATTTCATCCCATCGACTCCCTTATGTTTATTTATGTTTGATTATGTATGGTTGTATATGTGGAATGAATATTAATAAACATGTTATGATGGGTATTCCAATATAGTTATCCAATGCATTAGGTAAAGTTGAGTCACAAGAGAGGTTTTTTCCAACGGTCTCGGCGGTTAACCTTCACTTGTTTTTCCATTTCTTATGATCTTGGCGGTTAGCTTTGACATGTACTACCATGTGATATGGTCTTGGTTGTTATGATTGATTTGTGATCCTCTATGTGTAATGATACTTTACTCAAGATAATTTCATGTTTTATGTTGCTTCCACATTACTATGATTCCATGTTTACATGGTCCCATGTTATATATGTTATGGTTACATATGTTCGTTGAAGTTATATGTATTTTTATATCATTTTGTCATGCTTCCTAACCAATGTGACGAAGATTTTTTCATATTATTATTCCCTTTGTGGGATTCTAGATCATTCCTTTCTTAATGTTATCCCCACGTTTTCCAATGCACACGTATGAGAGAAATCGATGTTAGAAGCACATTATGGACATTAAATAAAAATGTGTATTTAGGATGTTTTATTATGTGCCTAGTCATCCAAGACACAATAATTTATGATACATGACTTGTAATAATATGTTTCATCATTATCAAAATCATGTAATGATATGTGTAAATGGATAGGGACTCTATAGTTGGTATTAAAGGATGGAATTGTTATTTTTGTATATTTGGTGTAGAGAACATTATTATGAACCTTAAGGGTGAGACTAAGTATAAGAAGAGATACCTAAATTTTTCTAAGTATAAATTAAGTGGTTTATAAATAAAATACATACCATTCTTGAAAAAATAGGTAGTGGTTTTCCAGACCGTGATTAATCTAGGGGTAATACCTGAAAACACTGCTTTGAGCTAGACTCAAATGGGAACTGGTGCTTTACAATGGGTCTTGTTTCACTCATTGTTGGATACTCCCATTAGATATGATGTGGTAAATTCACAATCTTCGTAGAACCCATTAAAATGGTAATAAATATAAGATCCTATAAGAATATATGTTAAGATATATATCAAGGATAACCTATATTTAGTCCTAGGGAATCACAAGTTAGGATATACTTCTCCTTTATAATATTGTACTTTTATGTTCAATGATTATCTATTATCATTAATAGATTAGTATTCAATCCCTCTATGTATAGATTATTTTTTAAATTTAATGGTGAGAAATATTATATCATGTTCCACCAATCAATGTGATAGGGAATACGTAGATTTCCCTAATGATATGTAAAATATAATGCGATCGGGTGGTCAAAACATCAGAACTATACTTTCCCATAATGCTCTTGTTATTAATAATAAAATTAATCATGAGTAATTACCTCCTCCCACAAATAAAGGTAATGTTATCATTGAATCATTCATGTGGAAAAGTCCTTCCATGTTTCATGGATATTCTGATACCCACCTTGTGGAATAGTGGATTAACCCAATTGAAAATATATTCTCTGTCTTCTAGTGCTCTTAAAGAGAGAAATTCATACTGGTGGTCTATCGCTTTGATAGGGAAGTTGATCACTGGAAGACATTGATCATGAATGTGATATACCATGAGTAAATTTATTCTAAAAATTTGGAGGAAATCAAGAAAACGTTTTCCAAAAAATATTTTTCCCAAACCCAATGTCTATCGATTCAAAGATAGTTTGTCAAACTCAAGTATATGTAATATGACTCCATCATGGCATATGAATTAAGCATCACAATGCCAAAATGTTATGAAGTTGTATTTGTCATGAACAAAAATGAAAGGTTGATCATGTCTTTAATTGGAATAAAGGCGAGTCTATGAAAGGAGTTGGTGATTCAATACTTTGATGGATATGAGGAAATTGTTTGTTGTGCCAATATAGTTGAAATGGAGATTAGAGATAGCTAGTGGTATCATGATCCTGATGGAAAAAATTGAATGATGTAGTCTAATGTGTTTGGATCAGAAAATAAATCAGATGATAGAAAAATGATCCAACATCCCACATGTCAAATTTGTGGAAAAAAGAATCCTTGGAACTATCTAAAGGGAACTTGGAATTTATTCAAATGTTGATGAATGTGAATTCTGGAAAAAAACAACCTATGGTATATAAATAATCATTCAAATATGTAGGGAGAAAAAGAGATTCTAATAAATGATCATCTCAATGTGTAGTCTTACAACTTCAAGGATGATGAGCATTATGTGACCAATTTCCCTAAGCCAAGGGTTATTGGAGGAAATCAACAAAAAAAACATGGAAACAAGGAAGGGATTATGTTATCAGTACTTCTAAGGTGGATCTCGACAATGATATTGTGACATGGATACTAATTATTCATTCAAGAATAGAAAAATGCTATTTTATTCATGTTCTATGCATTTTTTTATATGATGAATGTTTAGTAGAAACAATGAAACACTACCTCAAAATTTGGAGGTTATTTCATATATTAGAATAGCGAATGGGGAAATTATTATGTCTATGGTTTATAACCCCCCTAGTTAATGTTTTTGGGCTGAACCTCTATAATAATATTTTCATGCATCCTTTCGTGGAGTTAGATGTTATCCGGGTCATGGAGTAGCTATCATTATTCAAATCAAACATCAATTTTCGAGAATGGGGGATCACTGTTCACATCCTGAAGCATCCTCCAATTCATTACAATTTTGAGGAGGATGGGCCTCCTTTAGAATCATTTTCACATTTGTGGATGTTACTGCCTTATGAGAAATCATGTATAGCTATAATAATAGAGATGTGGGAGATGATACTTATCAAAGATATTCCCATCACAAGAGATTGCACCGATTTATTACATGAAGAGTTGTCTGGCATTCCTCTTGATCGAGAGGATGAGTAATCATTTGAACTTATTCTGAGATCTCTGCCTATATGAGAGATATATTATAGAATGGACATCATGGAGATGGAAGAGGTGAAGAAGTGGTTATAGAAGAATCTCGATATGGTTTTTATTCGCCTAAGTGTTTCATAGGGTGGTGTGCCGGTCTTCTTGGTCATGTTGGAGAGTATATCAATGCTCTTCTGCATTTATTATTGTGACCTCAATAAAATTTCGATAAAGAAAATGCATATCGTACCACAGATAGATGAATTTATTTATCAGCTTTTGGGATCTAGTTGTTTCTCTATGGTGGACCTTCATTCATTATATCACCTATTAATATTGAGGAAGGATTATATAACTAAGGCAACCATTCAAATTAGGTATGGACACTATGAGTTTATATATATGTCCTTCGGACTCACTAATGCTCCAAAAAAATTTATGGATTTAATGAATTGAGTTTTTAGTTATTAAATTAGAAAAATTTAGTAGTCTTGGTTGATGATTTTTTGATACACTCCAAGATAAAGGAGGAACACAATGATCATTTGAACAATATGATAAAGAAATTTTGAAGGGAGAATGTATATGAAATGTACATTAAATGTCAGTTCTAGATGGAGAAATTATCATTCATAGGGAATGTGATCACTAGCAATGGGATGTCGGTATACCCATATATGATAAATGAAATAAATGAATATCCTAGGACAATACCTGTAATAGAGATCCTAATCCTTCTCGGTATATCAAAATATTATCAATAATATTTGAAGAACTTTTCATGATTTTAAAAACCAATTAACAAGATGACACTGAAGGGAGTGAAGTTAATCGAGACTCAACAGTGCGAGGAAATCTTAAAGGAGATGAAAAATAGTTTTATCAGTGCTCCAAAACTCACACTCCCAACAAGTGTAGAACACTTTGTGGTGTACAGTGATGCTTCAAATAATTTCATAGGCTATGTGCTGAAAAAATGATATTGTGATATCCTACACCTTAAGGTATCTAATAGTCCGTGAGGAAAATTATCCGACGCATGATCTAGAGTTGGTAACCGTGATCATTTGATTGAAAATAAGGCGTCATTATATATATAAGGTGAAGTGTTAGATATATACTGACCACAAGAGTATTAAATATATATTCAGACAAAAATAGCTTAATATTCACCATTGATGATGGTTAGATCTCATCTTGTATTATGACATCACAATCCACTACCATCCTGGTAAGGAAAATAAGGTGGTGGATGATCTAAGGGGAATAGATCATGCATCTCTATCAATGATGAGAGTTGAAAAGGATCCAAATTTCATTTATTTTTAAGGGATATACATGAGTATCAATAATGGAGAAACATCATCAATCTTTTCTAAAATTATTTTTCAACAATCCCTCATGAGAAAAATAAAGGATACTGAAGAAATATGTGAAAATTTAGAAAAGTGTAGAATCCTATAGAAATGGTAAATCCATTGAGTTCAATATTTATGAGGATAGATTTAAAATATTTGGGTCCTGATTATGTGTACCATTAAATCAACAGATCAATAATGATTTTTTGAATGTCGCAGATAGCTCATCCATTTATATTCACCAATGGAGAACAATGATGTATTGACATCTCCGAGAGAACATTTTATGGGAATATATGAAGAATGATATTGATGATAATACATCAATGATCCTTATATGTCAGTAAGTGAAGGATTAATGAAAAAATTATAAGGGGTTGATGAAACCACTACCCATACCAACATAGATGTGGGGGAACATCACTATAGACATTATAACTGGAATTCCTAGGACATCCAGAGGAAACAGTTCTATATGGTTCATTATAGACCATCTTACAATGATTGATCACATTATCATAATTTGAGATGAATTATCATTGGATTAAAATTCAAGGATATATATGAAATAGGTGTTATGTATACATTGAGTACCGCTATCTATTGTATCTGATAGAGGAATAAGATTCACCTTGATGTTTGGGAAAAGTCTCCATCATTCTTTAAGAAAAAATATGAACATCAGTATGGCATATAATCCTTAAAATGATTTCCAATCTGAGCACACTATTTAGAAACTGTAAGATATTTTGAGATTGTGTACTAAGGACCTCAATGAGGTGTGGGACTAACATCTTCCACTTGTTGAAATCTCAAACTACAATAGTTTCCTCTACAACACCTGAATTTCTCCACTTGAATCCCATTATGAGAAATAGTGTATATCATATTCATTTTGGGATATATTTGGTGATTAAAAGTTTCAAGGACATGAAATGGTCAAAAAATGCTTGAGAATATGAAAACCATTCAGCAGCACATCAATGCAGACCAAACTTGACTAAAGTGTTATTCAGATAATCGTCGATGAGACCTTGAGTTCAAAGCTATAGACATGGTATTTCCACATATCAATATGGAAGAAGGTCGTGATGTTTGGGAATAATGGAAAGCTAGGACTTAGGTACATTGTCCCCTTCGAGATTTTTAATCATTTTGGTCTTGTGGCCAATCGACTAGCACACCCACCTACCATGTCTAAAGTATATGATGTCTTCAATGTATCCCTATTAAGAATGAACATACTAGATCATTCATGTGTACTGTCATTAGATGTGGTACAGTTAGTGAATGATATATCTTATGATGAGAAGTCGTTGAAGATCTTAGATTATAGAGACAATTCACAACTTAACAAGGAAACTCACCTGGTCAACGTACTACGGAAGAACCACAACATTGAAGAGGAAATACGGGAACTTGAGGAGGAGATGATGGAATAAAACCCTCACCTGTTTCTGGCTTAGAATTTAAAAAAGAAATTTCCAGGGTGAAATTTCGAAAGGGGGGAAGTAGGTAATGACCAAAAGATTAATCAATGGTTATTAAATTCTTTTGTTTATGTCATATAATCACATTAAATCCCAAAAAAATGAACTATTATGTACTATATTTCCTCTGAACATAATATTGTCACCTCTGTGATTTGAATTTCATAAATCTGGCATACACGGTTGCGATCAGTAAGAAGTTTGGAGTGTGACAAGACAAATAAAATTTTTATCAAATAGAAACTCACCCTTATGAATAGTATTATTACCCATATGAATTGTAATACCACCCTTATGAATAGTAAATCATCCATGTACATATAAACCTTACCAATGAAGGAATAAATAAAATTTATCTTTCTTATAAGTTACAATATGATTGTGTTGGTATTTTTATAAGTCATAATTTTTTAATTAAATATTTATGAATAATTTAATAATATAAAAACAAAACATTCTTTCATAAAATGTAATCATACATTATTTTTTTTATGTCATATGATTATAGGAAAATTTTAAGCGACCTTAGTTATTGTTTCAAAGTATTATAAAATCAGTTCTAATTTTAAAATATGTATTTTTCATGTAATTGATGATTTTATTAAAAAATTAGAATTAAAATATTTATAAAATTATTTTAATAAAATTGAATTTATTTTTGGATTATATGAATTGATAAATGGTTAGATTGATATTTGGGGATTTTTCTAAAATAATAAAATTTCTGATGAATAGTAAAATATGATAATTTTTATAACTGATAAATCCTGAATTTCTATATCATGTTGGATTCATGGATGATTGAAATGGCCACTGATTAGAACTCACATGACCTTTATTAATATTTTTTTTATGGAATCATCACTAATTCATATCTCGTAGAGAAATAATAATGTAATGACTAAAATATTAAGAAAACTCTCTACCCATCCACTATAAAAACCTCTCACACTCCCTTCTTATGTTCACTACTCACATGCCTTGTGCCTTTCTTAAATTCATCTAAAATATCTTCCCAAGATCCTCCCCAAAGACCATAATCCCTGGGTCTCTTAAAAATACCAAATCCTCTCACCTTAAGAGGCTCTCAGAAAAGGTTAATTTAAGAGGTAAATTCCTCTTTCTGAATCTTTTACTTTCCTTTCATGTTCCTTTGTTTTATTTTCTATCCATACTTCTCCACATAAAAATGTTATGATAACTCCAGTACCTTTTATTTACATTATTTTTTATATTATAATGTAATATTTTATTATCATATTTCTTTTACCCTTCTTTTAAACTAGTTGAAAAAACACTATCCGAGATGTGTTCATTCAAAACATTCAAGGACGATGGGTTTTAAATTTCCATTACTGTCTACAATTATCATCATGAAACCATTATTATGGTTAAAACAGACCATGTTGTATATATTATGCCTCATATATGGTTCTGTAATCTTTATTTACACATGGATTTTATTTGTTAAACAAAATTTGTTATTTGTGATAAAAAAATCCATTTAACCCCAAAGGTTATCACCCATGTTTTATATAATGATTGATCTTCACTCCAAGAAGAAAAAAGAAATTTACAACCACATAAACATATGGATGCTCAACAATAAAATTCAACTACAATTATAGATAACCATCCTAATTTTACATGATCATTCATTCATGTGTATAAGTAATCCTTTCATGAAACAAATGGTCCCGAACAATGAAATTGAACCACATAACCAATAAAAAAGGAAAAGTATGAACACAATAAGGTTATTATAAATAAATTAAATATAAAATGGGTTCTGGAATTATTAATTAATGAACCTTATTTTCTTATTCTGGTCATTGATATCATGTGGAGGAAACCATTAGACATATGGTAAGGGATTATACCTAAACATCCATTATTCATTCGAGGTATATTTACTCTCTTTTTACCCCAATGAAATCCTTTATTATATTTATGTACAAATTATAATTTATTTTTATATGAAAAAAATAATGTATCAAGATCCATTAATTATTTTCTTTTGGGGATATACAATCATTTAAGTGGTTCACTCCTCAACACTTCCTGTTAAGCTAACCCATCCTAAGGGAACTTCCCAAATTTTTGACTAATTTCAAGTTCACTCTACAATTGGTTTTATACCACCATTATTTTTATGAAATTTTATTTTTTTATTATGATTCCATTCTTGTTTCACTTCTTGTTTTATATAAAATATTAGGTAATTTTTTAATTTAAATTCACTTTAGTATTTTCCATAAAACCGCACTAGAATGTATTAATTATAAAACATCATAAATAAATTTTTTACATTGTATCACTTATTTTTGACAAAACATACCATGATATATGCCTATTTTCAATAATTTATGTCCATGTATGTTCTAATTCCTTTGTTTCATGGTCAATTGTATGATATACCCATTAATGTTTTCTTTATAACATGATTATGATGCCCATTTCTTTACAAGGGTTCCCAAATGTTATGTATAATATATTAAATATGTTTGTATATATACAAATAAAATTAATGAAAATGTTATGATGGGTGTCCCCAGATAAAACTATAACTAGTTTCATAATGTTCAGTCCCATGAGACATTATGTGCCACAGTCCTGGCAGTAAGCCTAGACTTGTGGGACCATGTGCAACGGTCTTGCGGTTCGCCTTGACTTGTGCTACCATGAGAAATGGTCGTGATGGATAACGTTGAAACATGCTTCTCTATGTGAAATGAGCCTTGAATCATGATAAATTAATGTTTTATGATTCTAACACATTAATATGATTCTATTTTTATATGATCCCATGTTATACTTGTTGCAGTTACATATGTTGAATTACATTATATGTATTTTTATATCATTATATCTTGATTCATAACAAAGGTGCTAAATTATTATTCTTATTCTTCTTCCATTATTGATATTTTAGCTCATACATTTGTTCATGTTATCCCCATGTTATCATATACAGATGTATGACAATAATGGATGTTAGGATCTCATTATAGATATTAAATATAAAGTTGTTTTTATGATGTTTATTTTTTTACCTTGTATTCCAAGACACTAGACTTTACGGTCCATGACTTGTTATATCATGTTTAGTCATGCTCAAAATCATGTAATGATATGGTTAAAAGGATAGATTCACTATATGACTAGTGTAGGGAAAGAAGTAATAGGTTGAACTATCTCACTACCCTTACTCTCGACCATCACAACTGTGTCTCGCGACATCAAGCTTATTAGCTTCTTACCCACCCATATCAGAGTTGTGTATCACATATGAATCATGTATCATGACCCCTATCCTACCCTATTTGGATTCAAGCATCACATATCAATCCATGGTAACTGAGTAGGATTCCACCAAAGATGGAAATGTATGAAAACACCACAGATCATCCTTTATTGAGATTATAAATTGTATACCCCTTTCATTATCTCGTCCCTATCCTATCAGATATTGGACCACATATACTTTTGCCATGTTACATGTAACATAGTTTTATAATTGTAATCACATGAATTTGGGGGATGGATAAAATTCAACCAAATATTTTTTGGAAGGAAACCACCACTTAGTTGCATTTATTGACATTTTTTTCAATCCAACCCCTTTTAGCACAATCTGGCTTCCAAATGACAGTCACAATATGTTTATCACAACACACATAGACACACACACACATACCTATTTTCAAATAAAGAACATAAAAACCCTTTTCATACCAGTATAAGGGTCCAAAATCATTCTATTTCATGGAAGGACATGAGTCACATATTATAATAGGTTAAAATCACACCCAAGTGAAGAATATGAGGTGGAAATCAAATTAATTTAAAAATTTACATGGCACAAAAGATATCACAACTCCAAGAAACTTGGTCTATCCTCCATGTATGGGGTATTGGGCCCTCAAACATGATCTCAAAACCCAGTTCATACAAAATCATAATCTCTAGTCTAGCATAACACAAATAGTAAGGAAAACTGAAAATAATATGGAAACATGTGAAATAATTAGGTTCTAGTTAAACACTTCCATTAATTACTAGTCATGAACTACTATGTAACCACATTAAGCACCCAAACCTACCTATCTACCAGAATAGTTCTCGTGGTTAGTGTGCCACATGGCCAGATGTGCTCCTCCCCATACACTAAATGGTGGTGACTTCTATCGATAGTGTAATGAGGTGATATTGCAGACACTGTAAAATATGGTTGTGATAATAATGATTTTCTATATAACTATATAAGTGGATGAAAGAAATATAATATTAAGATGGGAATAGTAACCTACCATAGCTGGAGCAATATAATGAAATAATGAATGAATATATAATAACGTTAATCGAATAGTAAATACCATCATTCCATTTATTTAAATAAACATCACAAGTTACCATTTTTAGATAAGTATATTTAAAATTCAAGTGTTACATGGAAATAAACATAATTTTTCACCCATGTTTTTCCACCAATAAACATACATACAATCATAGAATATACAGAATAATGACTCATAAGATAACTCTAGATAGTATATCAAACTCCATGTTCCCTTGTTATATATCCATGATGAATTTACTTCATAAACAATAATTTCAATCTCATATGCCCATTCCCTTACCAGATCATAAGATAATAAAGTCTATACATTTCCTAATGGGACCTTGTTATGTGTGATAATACATAATTGTAGGCCACCACCGACGTGTCCCTTTTTAACATCCATGATAATGATGGTGTAATAAAATATATAAAATATAAGAAAATTCTTATTATATTAGTAATAATGAATTCCATTTAACAATGGAAACAATGAAGATATCACTTACTTCATGCATCATCAATACCATTGTAGTGAATTGGATCCTTAACATATAGAGTAAGGCATCACCTCACTTATAAAAACATAGAGTTACCTCCAAAACCACCTACAATATCATCTCATAACCTTGTTCCAACAGACACATCATGACCCAAAATCATATCTAAAGTCACCAAGTCATGACCCAATAGACACATGGTCCCTCAAACCTCAACCTGTAAAAATCCTTGTCAGCTCAATGATTAATGTTCGAGGAATGGAGATACATGTCCTCCAAAAAATAAATTCATATAATCAACAGCCCATATCCCATGACATGGGAATATCATTCATCCCTTATAATCCCATCACATAGCCACTATATATGGTGATACATATCACCCAAATGGTGGACTCAAAAACAAAAACCAAAGTATCCTCATTATCCGTATGGCATTATACAATAATAATCTGCAACAACACTAGAGGTCAGTGCCACCCTATGCCTCATCTAAAGGAGGACTCTACCCATATGAGTTTTCAATGCCATAGCATCAATTGAGATTTACTATGAAAACCTAAATCTAATGTAATGTTGGATAATAATGGTGTGAAGTAATCACAAACCCAGAACCTAAGACACGTCATCCTAGAACCACATCCCCCTATGGTCCTGTTGGTAAATCTAATGGTCAAAACCATCCAATATCACATTATCCGTGACAATAAACTGATGAAATTGTATCCCAACCCAAAACAAATTCATCCAAGTAGTTATCATACACATCAAAATTATATGGTCCAAGACTAACCTGAAAAACACAGTCACTTCATGCGTGATGGTCAAAACCATTTGAATCATTGGTTTGTGCCTATCCAGTTCTCATAGAAATCACCGGATATCAATATTCTTAAATAAAATCAATTTAAATAAATGAAAAACAATGAAACCTAATATTACTTATTTTTAAGCCTCTCACCATCCACACCAAATGTCTATACATGGAGAACCATTCCATATTCATATTATAAAGTGAATAAAATTATTTAAAAAATAATAATTTTATTTGTTGGGTCTTAGTTTAACAACCCAATAGATACCTCAATATAGCAACCCCAAAATTCATTAAATTTCATGAAGAATATTACAAATATCCTAATTAATTTTAATAAATGTTATCACATATGATATTAGCCTGTATATTGAGAATAATAGAAACAAATCAGTATTAAAGATGAACACCCTTAAAATAGGGTGAAACAGATCACAAGGATTTGAATATCATTATAAAAAGGTAAATTATGAATAGAAAAAATTGATAAAAGGAATTACTTATACAAATACAACCCCATAAGAAGATATATTTATAGAGCTAGGTTGTTTATAGGAGCTTAAAATCTTTTAGAGGATGAAAACGAGAGACAACCCTCTATTGTGCATGATAAAAGAATGAGAACTAGGGAAGAGAAAAATAAATAGATACAGGGGTAGACAATTAACTTCCTACTTTTTAATGGGTATCAAGGTTACATTTCATGCTTTAGCTAAATGTGATCCAAATATGAAACACCCACTATCTAGGTGCCCCTCTATGAATGATTACCCTCACAATTTTTTAAACTGTACTCTTACCATGTGCGATCCTCTGCTAAAAAATACAGATTTCCCCACATGGCCATGTTCCACCACATTCAATTTTTTTTAAAAAATATACACAGATCACAATGAGGTGTTCATTGTTTCACCTGGGTGCAATGTGGTTTGTGCAAGCCGTGGGCCATAGTATGCACACTCATGAAATATTGGCCTTCGGCCTCCAACACACCGAAATCGCAATATCAAAACTAAGTCAATATTGGAGGGTTAAACCTCAAATTTAATAAATTCATTGGGTCTTCTAAAATCTACGAATTACATTCTAAATATCATGTAATGAGTCTTACTACTCCCCAATCTCCAAATATACAAATGGGTTGATGAATTTGACTTGTTCCAAAAACTCTGGATGTTTCAAAAATTATCATTACATTTCAATTTTATGTAAAATTTTGTTTTAATTTTGACCATAAATTTATGTAAGTAAACATGAACTAAAAAATATAAATCATTAAATATAATTTGAAATTATTATTTCTTTATCAAAATTTTAATTCTTGGGTTAAAAAACCAATTTTGTAAAAATAACATTATCATTGAAATGTGTTTTTAGTTGAAAAAATAACTTAATTTATATTAATTAATCTATAGAATGAAATATATAAATTATATATCTAATAAAATATTTTTAAATTTATTTCAGTATTTTTACATGGCATGGGATGGAATTAAATTATGTTTTATGAATAAAAAATCATTTTTCAATAGAGTATTCATCACGGTTAACAAGTTTAATTAAAATTTAATTATTCAAATCATACAAAGAAAATCTATTAAAATGGATTTTTTAATTGAAAAAAAAAAGAAATTTATAAAATATAATATGGTATTACTAATTTTTGTGCATAATGAATATTAAGATAGTTATAAAAATTACAACATTTAAAGATAAATAGTGTTACTCTGGTGAAAAAATAAGATATGAGTAGGTTTACAAACCAAACCTAAAAAACAATTACTAACTCCAATGTCATAAACCATATATTATTAAATCTTTTAACCCCTAATCATTTGGATCTATATTACTAACAATGGTACCACTAACCATTGAAATCTTCTGAAAGATTATATCTGTGTCCGCCCATTTCCCAATAAAATAAATCTTCTTCCCCTATATTGTTCTTACATTTTGAGACTTTATATTTAAAAATAACTATTCAAATAAAATCTATGAATCATTAAATTCATAATAATTATTTTGGTCTCCTCATAATGCAAATCCTTCATATTTAATGAATCAATCCATTGGAGGTCTCTAAAAAAGTATGTATAGATCATAACAAGTCTCTCTTAATTGTATTTCAACATCTACATACACTAAAAATGTTGTATCCATATAAAATATGTGAATAATTGATAATAAATTTCATGATATATTACTAGGATTATTTAACAAAAAATTACTTCCAGTTCTAATTCCAATTGTATATGAAAAAATTTCTCAACCATACAAGTGGACTACCGCAACCACGATGTAATACGACAGATTTCCTCCACCATTATTCACGGTTGGTAATTATGATAGACTTATTTTTTTAAATTATTTTTATTTAATAATAATTAATCTAAAAATATAAATTTACATTTACATTTATTTAATTCTATCCAAGGACAAGTGGAAACATGACTCAAAAATATACACGAACTACCATATTCACATAGTGATGTATTTCATTTTGTATCATTTCATTACATGTAATTGTTTTAATATGTCTATAATATATATATATATATTATTTTTCTGATTTATATTTTCTATATGAATAAAATATGATCAAATTTAAGGGTCCCTTACCACTGATATGGAAAATAAATCAATTATCTTATGAAAGGATTATGATAATGAATTATTATTCATGACTAGGTTATATGATGTTAAAAGTAAATCATGTATTATATTATAGGTATTTTTATGGTCATATAATAAATTTATAATAAATATAAATTTATTTTAATGGTTTTTACTAAACATATGATTTAATATGAACTTTAGGTAATGGTTTTATTTTATAATCTCATTATCCCTAGGATTGTATAAGTTTATATTTCTCTCGGATAAAATGATATAATCTATCACACAAAAATCATGTTTAATTTTGTATCCAATGGATATTTATATATATTTCATGTTTTCATTTTGTTTTCTTCTCTTTATGAACATGATCGAATGAATGAATTTTTATAGGGAAATATGACCTCAATTTTTTCCATTGGTAAGGAATCATTTCTTCTGTGATAATATTTTATTCAAAATTATTTCCCTGTAATTTTTACTATAAAAATAAATATTATTTAATTTCATTATTTAATATGTTTTACTTTACCTACCATGTATTATATGTAACTTTCTAATCATTTTCAAATGTCATACTGTTTACGTTTAACATAAAAAGTGAAAGAAGTTTTCATTTTAAAATAAAATACATGAAAGGGTTCCCCACCATAATAGCTAATATATTATTTAAATATTATTTAATAATATTCATTCATTCATTTTAATTGAAATTTATTCTGTAATATTTTGAAATATTTTAGAATCCAAATAAAAGATTTCAAAAAAGGTAATTTCATCTGGAAATTTACAATTTATATTTTAAATGTATTTTTATCTATAACAAAATCCTTTGATATTTCATATGAATTAATAGTGGTATGGAAAAATTATTACATCATTATTATTTCTCTATATATCTATTGATTATGATTATAATTTTTTTTTGAAAATGATATCTTTTACATAAGTTATGATTTGATGATATGATGATTTTTTAATGACCTTATAACACCGATATGGTTTTAATTATGAAATAGGTTTTCCTAGAATTATATATCCCTCTAAATCATTGATTAAAGAATTTTATATCTTGACATAGTATGGATATGATTATTGAGTGAACCATATATATTAAGAGACTTTTCCCAAATAGATAGTCATGAGAGATAAACATGATTTTTGAAATAATGGAATAGAATGTGAACCCAATCCACTATGGTTATCATAGAAGTAAGAGTCAAATATAGAATTGACATTTTCTACTTATATTCATGAACCATGTTTATATAATATGGTAATGATATGTTTTAATATCTTGTGAATAATTATTATAGTTTTTTCACTCTTTTATCTTATGTGATTCACTTTAAAAAACATTCTTCAATGTTTAATTATTGATGATCATTAGCTAGATTGGAATGATTATATTAATTCATGATCATGATCACTAAATTTTTTTCTTATGTTTTACTTAGTTGTTATAATTTAATGATATCAATTTTGTTTACACATACTAAGATTCTGAACTCGACTTTCCTAATGATTCTTTTCCCAGGGTTTTCAAGAAATGTTTTTAGTATGTTATGTTTAATAATAGTGGCAGTTGTGTGGTTCTAAATGGATAATTTGGTAGTTATTTCGTGTTTTTATTATCTATGTATGAATGTTTTGAAATACACTATTATTCATGGTATTTAAGTATTTATTACTGCTAATTTTGTAGATTTTTTTCTAAACTATGGAAATATTTTTTTAAGATAAGTACAGACTTCTATAGTGGAACTCATGTAACTATTAAAAATAATTAAATATTATAAAATTATTACTCTTACTTATGTGGAACTAAATACAAAATAACACAAATATAAGGTGATAATGGTATAAATCCTCTTATCAAATAATATTTATCCTCAGAATCTATGACCTTATCACAAAATATTAACCCTAACTCACCCATTTAACCCTTTTCTATGGTGAAAATACGATGGTTACTTTTTATTTTAATTGAAATTGGTATTGTATTCAGTACTATATTTCGACCTCTTTATTCCAAATAAGTATAATAATTTTATGGATTCAAAATATTAAATTTTCACAAATTAATTATAATTTAATGACATGAAAAAAAATAATAAAACAATTTTTACGAAATGATTCTTAAAAAAAATATAAATTATACCCAAATTATTTAAAATGATGTTTAATTTAGATTAAATTTTTATATATTTTGTACAATATTTCTAAAAGTTCTTTAAAAGAAATCAAAAAAAATTCTTCAAAAGAAATTTTGGTTTTTTAACAAAATCCAATTTTTTTCTCATTAAAAACAAAAATCAACATTCATTCTTTCCATTTAGATATTGCTGAAAAAATAGTCTATTATATGTCTTGATGAATATTATATGTATTAAAAAAAGTATATTACAATATTTTAGATTTATCTTGAATTTGATAATGAATTCATTCAAGCCAAGTCTCATTCATGGTTATAGATATAAAAATAACCACTAATATACTATAGTTGGTCCATTCAGAAATTGATGATGAATTATTTAGGTAATTTCTCCTATAATAATAATGATATAAACACAATTACTGATATAATATAGTTTCCTACTAAATTTTTTTATTATGGATTCATAATAGGCATGGATTGCAAACAGATATTATTATAAAGCCCATCACAATGACCCTATTGTTTATTAATTCAAAAAGTAAAGATGAATTATACTGGGAAATAAATAAAAACAATAAATAACTATTAAAAATATCAATAATATGATATAACTTGTCAATTATATAATTTCTATTGAACATAACATGGGTTTGGCTCCTGGATGGGTATAATTATATTCATCGTCACTGATATAATTATTATGGTCGATTCTAAAATTGATGAAGAATTCCACTTGGGTGTGGCTCACTATAATAGACCAACCTTCAGATGTCCAAATGTAGTAATTATAGTACATTATTGGTGAAATATTCAATAGATCCAAAGTTATCAACCATATTATTAGTTTAAAATAGTGTATCATAATATATTTTTAACATTACACAATGGAACAAAAATATATGATAAAATCTTGAGGAAAACATAAATATCACTTATACAAGATCCTTCAAATTATAAAGACATGATTCTCTTCAATGATTACAGGGGAAATAGAAAAATAATGGTGAGCTCAGACACTATGTAAGGGTTATTGTACCAAAAAATCTATCCTTACATAAGTGTGGAATAAATAGTATTGTGTTAATAAATGGTTAAAATAATTTCATAATCAAATTAATCTACAGGCATATTATATAATTTATAATAAATTAGAATATGAATAATAATTAATAACCTCATAATGATGAAATTAATAATTTCATTCTTCATCGATTTTTCACCAAGGCCATGTGGTTATATATCATATGTAAATAGGTAAGGAATATGACAATACCCTAAATTACATATCTCATAAGAAATACAAATTCATTGAGTGTCTATCTAAACCATTCCCCACAAATAAAGATATAGTTAAAATTTATTAATTGAATGAATGAGTGAATGAACAATAAAATACATAACCATAATGACATAATAATTAATGTGAATCCCAATTAAAATAAAAACAATATAAATTTCAAAAAATTTCCAATGAATATATGGAATAACTCAATATATAAACATCCCATAAAATACAACCATATGTGGTAATAATATATGGCTATATAAATATACTTTCCAATAAAAATTGAATAATGATGTTTTCATACTAATATACCACAATAAATATAGATAAAATGAATTATTCTCTATGTAATAGGAAGTACCTGTATCAAGGATCTGAAGAAAAGGTAGTAGAGAAGTTGATTTCAAAGTAATAGTTTTTTTTTAAAAACTAAATATACATGGAATGGTCACCTAGCTCATAAACCTAAATTAGTTATTAAATAATATAAACATTATAATTCATGAATGTGGTGTAGTGTGCCAACACCATGGTTAATTGAGTGGGATAAAAATACAAATGAATTCAAACTAATTCACATTTATCTGGACTAAAAAAGATCATCAAACATCATAATAATACTTCTGCTAGTGTTAAGTGAAAAATAGAAAATTTGATGAGATATATCAACCATCTTGCATGGGACATCCAGGAGAAAATAGTTGTTCCTTGTACTGAGAAATAAAAATATCTTATTCAATGTTAGGTATCGTTAAATGAACATTGTACTCTTACAGGTATAATCCCCACACATAGAATGGTAACTCTATAAGAAAGTATAAGAATCAATAAAAAAATATAAAATGGAATTTACAAAATAATATCTTAAAACCACCCAAAATGATAAAATTACAAAGTATAATTCAGAATATATAGGTGAACTACCTTCACACAACCAAAAACAATAATTGAAATTAACAAGCACTAGATTCCCCTTTTTTGAGAAACCTGAAAACCATGAAAAAATGTATTCTACACCAACCAAATAATGGTAAATCGAAGGTTTCCAATATTTTATTATCATAATTCATCAATTTATGATCAAGAAGATATATTTACTAGATGAAAATGTTAAATTAATTATCCCACAATATCCAGACGCACAATCCTAACATTCCCCTTGTGTTTTTAAACTATCGATACATTCATACTTCTATAAATGAATCATTATTCCAGTAGGCATAAAATATAATTTCCATGCATGTAATAGTAATAAAAAAAATAAGTTGAGATTAAATCTGATATCTAAATAATTATTGGAGGGTAAAAAGGATCCCTCAAAGAAGAAGTTTCTAGGATGTTAAAAATATAATAGATTTTAGAGTAAAAAAATTCAATTCAGGAATACATAAAAATTATTATCAAATTCCCCAACAACATAACTAATTCATCACAAAACAATATAATAATCATTACATCCGTCACATGGCATGTGTATAATCTTCGAGAATAATAAATCAAAATATTAATATAAATAAAATTAGAAATAAGTCACTTTTAATCTACAAATTCACATCACTGTAGAAATAATATTGATAAGTTGGATCATGTTATTCTTCTATATTTCACTCTAAATCTCATCTCAAAATAGAAAAATTTGATTATGAGTCTTCCCTCCAAAAAGAGCTAAACATCATCAGATATATCAATGGTCCATCCGAATTTATATTCTAGATGGTTCCATAAATCAACAAAATCATCATTCACATGTGATTCCAATACATCCATAGATGGTCTATAGAAAAACAATAAAATAAAATAGTATGAATCAATAGGGTATAATTTCCAATGAATGTCCCTAATTTTAATTTAAGGATTTCATTTATATTTTTTCACAAACCTAACAGTTTTTTTCTAATTTGACGATAATTATGTATTGTAATTTTATCATCTATGTACCTCTAATGAACAATTTTAAATTGCTCATCCATATAATAGTAAATTTTTAATCAAAACCTCTATGATTTTATATACATCCATGTACATGGTATCAGACCCTCTATTATTTATTTCTCCTTACTCTCATCTAATCTAGTGGATTTAGTTGTATTTTTAGTAACCGTATGATCTGGATGAAAACTTATTTATTTTTATTTCTAGATGCTTCAATTTATCTAGTAGTAATTTTCATATATACATTATAGTAATCACTATTTTTCTAGGAATTTTTGGGATTTATTCCATGTAACCATCCTTGTCCACCTTTTGATTTTAAACATTATTATAACTCAAAATTATGTAATCTTCCTCCATCATACTATAATGTTTTCAAACATCATTTCAAGATTAACTAGAATCCGAGTGGGTATTATGGTCATCTAGATGAAAGGATTTAGAAACTTCGGGAGGAACAAAGTGACAAGTCCTATAGTTTTCCATAACATTATTAGCCTATTTATTATTCACAACATCTACAATACCAAAAATATTAATAAGAGAGGGATGAGTATTATAAGTTCTAGTCAGATTCTTATTAGTATTCCTATCTCCATGATTTTTAATGAGGCTATAATATTTTTGTTATTTAGACATTTCTAAACCCAAATTGAATTATTATGTGGATGGGGTTATTCAATATTATATATGTTTCTGCACACCTTTGTGTTGTGAACTATATTATAGAATATTTTTTAGTTGGAAAATTTTCAATGACAAGCTCTTATAACAAACTAGAGTCACCATTTTGAATCCATATGTTCATTGGTAGAGGTTGTGATACCTTAATTTGGTGTAAAAATATATATTTTAAAGGAGAAAATATATTTTTGTTTGAGAGACATGTTTTTTGGGCAGTCTAATGAGGCTATAAATCCATAAGATGACATTCTATTTAAATAATTAAATGGGAAAACCAAGAATTCCTCTCCTAAAAGGTGAAATTTAAGGCTTAATATTAATGATGAATTCTAGTTACCACATAAGGACATTTATTAAATAGACATAGAATGACCACAAACTTATTATTCAAATCCAGTAACAATATTCTCAGAAGGGAAATGTGAAATCACATATGATGATTTCATCATGCCAACATGAAAAAAATAGATTATAAACTCGTTCTATTAAAAATTATAGAGGGTATATGTTTAAAACACATACATTGATGCACAAATCATATATACATGGAAAAAATATCACCTATTCATTCAAAAACGAGATCATTGAGAAGCCCTTGTATGGGTATCTCTTTAGCTCAATGCACATCAGAGTCTTTGAATCGTCATAAAGATGTGATAATTGTTCGTGAACTTCAATGACATCCCCAAATGATCAATTTCTCATATTATGGTAACTTTTTACTTTTATCAGTGGAATAATGTCTAGAGTATCCATCCACCAAAGTGATAGCTTATCTACAGGACATAGTAATTTTGCTTAAAATTTTTCAATGGTATGATATGAAATCAATGGTATGTATATCAATCATTAATTTTTATAATGAGTGTGTGAATCATCCAAAGAATATCCCTTGAAGATTTGTAGGAATTTGGGTAGTCTTATGGCCACCCATCATGCACTGAGTGATGCTTAAGTTGATACTCAACTCACATTTTTCAAAATAATTACCCATATGTTCATTTTTTATATATACATCCATAAAAAATTATCTAAAAATATAATTAACTTCTAAAAAACAGACACCCAATTAAATTTCAGAAGAATAGGAAATTTCATAATATTGATATATTGGGGTAAATATTAAATCAATATCTCAGAAATGATAAAATTTAAAATAAAAAATTAAATACCCTGATATAAAATATTCAATGATTATTTAGTAGATTGTAAAATAGAAAAAAATGGTGTATAATATAATCATACCTAAAGGAACCAAACATTTAGATAAATAACCCTTACTTGTAGTCCCAAATATATGAATGTACATTAATTTCCTATATAAAATAATAAAAGTATTAATCCACTATTTCATAAATTATTTTTTCCAATAATAAATTTTCCACCCTATTTATAATTTTTCTCTATTAGTACATTGGTTAGTTCTCATCTATTTTTGACAAGGTGTGTGAGTAATCTTGACCATTTTGAACTAGGTTAACAATAATAGTGTTACTTGTCATTATTCTCCAAATGTTAAACAATACTAGATAAATAAATGTACAAGAATTTATACATTATAATTATTTATATTCATATAGTTTCATTCTATGGTTATTTCTCTTGAGATCTGTATATGTGAAATCGATAATGAGATTATTTTATTAATTTTTACGAAATTTAATTATTATCATAAAAAATGAGTTATATATTAATTTTACAATTAAAAACCATTATAAAATATAAATTTACACACACACACACACGCATATATATATATATATCATATGTTAAAATAATGTAAATTCTCATATTCATCCGTTATATAAATTTATAACATTGATCAAGCAAGATGATAGAAATACAGAAACACGGTCACACCATAATTAAAGGAAAATTATGAAATAATTATTTGTATATACATATATAGGAAAAAATAATCTTTAATAGTGAATATTAGTGTAATATATCATCATTGTAAATAATTATTATATGATGATAACCAATAAAATGTTACAACATTGTATTGACAACTCAAATTTTCTCCTCCAATTCTCTTTTAAATGGTTAAATTTACCGAAATTGTATATTGCTTATATTTTTTGATTAGATAAGAATTTTTTAATTATATGAACATAATAATTTCCTAAAAATAAAAATTATACAAAACAAATATCATGAAAATCCTTGATAGGCTTTGTTGAAGAGAAAAAAACAGAAATCAATCATTCCTTGGAAAAGATAGTCTACACATATACTTTGTTAATGAGTTCATTTTTCATATAATTAGTGAAATTTATAATAGTTTTCATAATTTAAGAATATTAAAAAATTTAAAAAAATATCAAATTTTTTTATTTAATTCCTCATTTTAAGAATGATTTAATAGAGGATAAGAAAAAAAATGAGTTGTTGAGGCATTTGTCTATAGATTTTCATGAATTTCTTTTTTGTTTTCCTAATGGAAAAAATGGTTAATGTGGTTAATAGTAATTACCATAGAATAATGAGATATATATTATAAAAAATGATCATTTATATACATTATAATTATTACAATATTTTTTGTAAATGTCTGATAGGAAACAAAATAAATTAGGGAATTCTAGTACTCATGTTGAGGACATGGAATTTATCTAATATGTGTCCGTGGAAAAGGAGTGAGGATAATAAATTTTAGAATAGAATCATAATAGCGTGGATTAGGATTATATGGGTTTTAATATGAGTATTGTTTTTATTTGGAAATTCATTTTTTTATTTAAGGGGTGGTGAGAGGCCCCTTTTATAACTAGTGTGAATTGAATTTTGGTAAATATTTCCTTATAATATAAATAGATAACACAATTCACATGTCATGTTTCAAATAAAATATATTATAATTTAGTGTGGGATTAAATAAGGATGATAATTCCTCAAAATATCATTTCTGGACATTCTATAAACAAATTTTTGTTACCCTTAATCATGGAATTTATACTTTTGTTATTTTTTTGTTATCGTTTTGTCTAGTTTTGTCATTGGAAAAGTAAAAATAATTTAAAAAAATAATATTTTCCTTATTATATAATATTGAATAAATTATTAAAATAATCATATCAATTTTAGCATATAAAATTTATCTTTTTATGTTAACTCATTTTTATCACAAGTTCATATAATGTTTAAAAATCATGTTTTTTGAAAAAAAAATATTCTTCAGATTTTTATATATGATAAAATTAAAAATGTATTTGACTTTAATTATATAAATTGCATTAATAAGAAAAAATAAATATTATATGTATTTTAGATAAATCTATAATTTTCTTTTAAAAATATAATATTTATTTATAAATGATCAAATATTGTATCTATAAAAGAAAAATATTACTTAAGTTTATATAATTTTAAAAACTGGATTTATAAATTAAGAATAGTATTTAAAAATATATATTTTTACCCCTAAAACACATATTAGTTGTATTTATTTTTTATCAAATAAATGTTATTCCACTAATTTCAATAAATTCATATCATTTTTATCTTTTATAAAAAAGAATTTTTCAATATTAACATAAAAATGAACAATTTCTAAAAAATCCAAAAATTTATTCCTAAGCTAGTATTTTTCTTCTAAAATAATAAATGAAATAAATTTTTTAAAATTAAAATAATGTTTAAAATTAAAAAATATTCATGCAAGAACTATTTTAATATGTTCATCATGAAATAGTTTTGGTATAAGGCCCCGACCCCAAACCTTACTTAATATTGAATTAAATGAATAATTCACATTGAGGATCTTTTCAGGTTTAGAGTTTTAGAGAATTATGACATAACTATTACATCTCAAAAGATTACAAAGTAGAAAATTCTACTAAGTTTCCATAAAATAAAAACTCTTAAAAAGAAACATGTCTAGTTCAATGTTTTAGATAGCATGACTTTTCCTTTATCCCATCCTTGACCATATTCCACATTTAGTCCTGTGAAAAACATTTCAAAAACATGGGATGAGCATAAAAAGCTCAGTAAGGGATACAAAAGTACCAAATGAAAACATTAGTCCATGTATGAAATCATACTTTACTCATAAGATATAATCATTTTAACATACCTCATCAAATCTTGAATAAATCATAGAAATCATAAGACATAAAGGAAACTAGAGGCATTCATAACATTCTTACGTAGGGAGTAACCCTCATGGTTACATTTGGAATACCCATCACAGTATATTACCTAAATCTCATCGGAGAAACCTTAACGTTTAACTCCTTCGCGTTACCCAATGCATTGGAGAGATATATCAGGCTCACCCGCCCTTAGTTTATCACGGAACCACCCGTCTTCATAACAATGCCCAAGAACTATAACATAATCGTATCACATAAAACATGCATAAAGGAAACAAAACATTTCCACATTTCAATCACAAGATATCAATACCACACATAGACATAATAAAATATTATAAACACCATTTTCAATACAAAAAGAAAATAAAAGTAATACATGTTATTTATTTTTCATTTTTAAAAAAAGATAGGTTATGGTTTGTAGAGGAAGCTGAAACTCAAATAATGGTCACGGCGGCGGAGAAGTCGTTATCGCCGCATACGTACGAGAAAAAAACATTCCTTTTATCGTTTAGTAAAACTATTCGTATAAAAAAAGATTCATTTTGAATAAGCGTAAAAGTCAAAGGGGTTTATACACCGTATAAAAAAAGTTGTGTATAACACAAAATATACCTCAATGAATCGAAATTGAGACGAATTCCCTTACCTCGTGTCTGACTTGACACGATCGTTCATTAACGTCCTGAATAATAAAATTGAGTTGATTTCTTCTTGATTAAGAGCCTTTTTCAAGTTCATTATTCCTTTTATATCACTTATTACCGTGTCATGAACAATATGTAATTACTTAAGTTAATAAAGGTCGTTTTAACGATCATTGGTACTTGAGTCAAAAACAAACTCTTTATAATTACAAGTTGTTCATGTATCCAGTATATCCAGAGTTATAATCATGATATAGATATCATGTATATCATATATATGCAATATATAAATGCATTTATAATATTGCATAACATTTAGAGGTAAGAAATGAAATGAACCATTCCTGGAGACGGTAAGCCGTACGTACGCATGAACCCTACTTTCATTTCTATTTATAACTTAATGGAGTGAAATCATAATTATATAAAGGTATATTAAAATTCCAGTATAATATCATATATAATATCATTAAATATATCCTTTATACGTATCACACATGGTATTAACGAATCAAATCACTTTGAGGGGGCGGTAGTCCGCACTTACTAAAATGAAGATATCATGTTTACCCATAATGGAAATCATAATGGTATGCCATAAATGAAAAATACATAAGCATAAGTAAAAAATAAACATATTATATATCATATATAAATATAGTGTCATCTTAATGGCCACCTTTGAAGGTGTTAGAATAATATTGAACAATCATCGTTTCGTGAGGCAGAAATTCGCCCTCCACAGAAACAGTATTCTCTTTAACCATTAGATGAAGGTGTGTGTAAGTGTAGTTCAAATCCTTCTTATATAAAAATCCTAGTATATTGAAGATACTGGTGTTGTTACAAAAGAAATGAATAAAAATAGTTTAGTGGTTGGAGAAGAAAAATAAAACATAAGAACACAAGAGAAGACACTACCTTTAAAATAGTTAACTCTTTTTGATTTGAGGTCAAAGGCTTCCTAGGAAAGACTTCTTCAAAAATTGAGGCTTCTAGGAGTAAGATATGAGTGTGGAGAGACAAAATTGGCAGGGGTTGGCTGAGCCAAATGCTTGAGAGGTGTGGGTTAGGTGGTAGAGGTGGGGGCTTTTTATAAGAGGAGAGGAGGGGCACTCTTGGAAAGTTATAAAAGGTTACTTTATTATAAAATGATTTTATAATTTTAAAGGTCCCAAAATTATATATTTCTAGGATAAGGTGATAAGAGTTCTAAATACAAACATCAAATTGGTTTTTTACTTGTCTAGGTCTTATATTTTACATTAACTTTTCATTTTGTTTAAATCGTTAAATAATGAGGTAATCGCAACATCATCATGGTGTCATAAATAATTTAATTTATTTATTGTCTAAAAATTATAAATAAATATATAATGATTTATGAAATCTTTTTATATTTCTAATGAATATTTATAGTCAAAATTATGACTTGTATAACCCCATTTAAAAATTGTTTTAGTAAAACAACACATGTTTGTGACATTTTTATTTTAACATTAAATAAAAAGTTATTAATGTCATTTTCCTACCAATGTGGATCCATGGGGTCCCCAAGATGACCCATAGATTTTCGTGGTCGGCCATGACACATAAAATAAGTGTAGGACATTTTTCATGGTCATTTTAAATTATTAAAACAATATTTTAATTTAAATTACACTAATTACCTCTAATCGCGATTAAAAACGTATAAGTTACTATTCAGAAAAAAATTATTTTAATCCCATTGAAAAACATTTAACATCCTAATGACAACCATGAATGTCAGATTTTTGAAATTAAAAACACAGAGGGGGTAAAATTTCATTTAAAAGAAAAATCAGTTTTTTTAAGTACCACTTAGTGGTTTCACTATTCATAAAAAATTGAAGTTTTTCAGAAAAATACCAAAACATCACCCTAAGATATATTTGATATTAAGAATTCAAAATAGATGTCTATTTTAAAAAATTCAAAACATATAAGTTACAATAATTAATTTCTTAATTAATTCCCGCTGTTAGAACAAATAGCATATTTTTATGAAACAATATATATCAAAAGATTGACACTAGTTTATGTCCAATTTAAAAGAGAAATTAATTTCAACGACCAATATTGGATTAAATGGTAAAAATATATTCTAATTTCACGTTAAAACCAATTCAAAATATAATTTAATCATATAAATAAATAATATTATAAAGTGGATTTGAATTAAAATAAAACATTTTTCACTATTCATTAAAAAAATAAACTTTATCAGAAAAATACAAAAAATTTACATAAAGTAACTTTTCATGTCCCAGTTGTAAAGAATAATTTTATTTGGTCCAAAAGAATGTATAAGAGTGACCAAAAATATATTTAAAGGGGGTTCTCCATCAAAAGACGATAAGTGGACCTTTAGTGAAAATTAGAGTATATATGCCTAAAATTGAATTCTTTTCGTATTTTAAGACTTTATAATTTATCGGATAAATGTGAAAACATTTAGCAAACATATATAATCATATTTTAGTTATTTCTATTAATTACTGCCAATACAACGGCTACGTGTTAACTACCATTTAAAATATTATTATTTTACTACTACTGTGCTACGTAAGATTTAAAAGAAACTCTTTGTTGTGTATCAGGTACGCTATCGAACATAGAAACCCCTTTAAAGTAAAATTAATATTTAATTTTTAAATATTAATAAGTATGAAAATGTATTATTCTTTATTTACCTGGGATGTTACATCCTTCCCACCTTTTGGGAATTTCATCGTCACAATTTTATTCACTTATCAAAATAAGTGGGGGTATTTATCCCTCATAGCATTTTTAGATTCCCACATTGCCTCTTCAACCATATGGTTGTTCCACAAAAACTTTACCTAATGAATTACCTTATTCCGCAACACGTTCTCTCTATGGTCAAGAATCTCGACTGGTTGTTCTTCAAAAGAGAGATTCCCTTCCAACTAAACTACCTCTAGGCTCAAAACATGAGATGGTTCTGGAATATACTTTCTCAACATCGAAACATGAAAAAAATTGTGTACCTGAGATAAACTCGAAGGTATAGCCACTTGGTAAGAAACTGATCCAACTCTCTCCAGAATTTTATAAGGTCAAATGAACTTTGGAATCACCTTTCCTTTCTTACCAAATCGCATCACACTTTTCCAGAGTAAAACATTGAGAAAAACAAGATCACCTACCTCGAAAGATAGATCCTTCCTCCTGTTGTCTGCATAACTTTTCTGTCTGCTCTGTGTTGTTCTCATGTGTTTCTGAATCAACTGAACTTTTTCTGCCATCTCTTCTACCAATTCTGGTCCCATTAGCTTCCTTTCACAAACTTCATCCAAAAAAGTTGGAGTTCGATACCGCTTCACATATAATGCCTCAAACGGTGCAATATGTTTACTGGAATGAAAACTGTTATTATATGAAAATTCAACCAGAGAAAGATGTTGGTCACAAATTCTCTGATAATCCATCGAACAAGAATATATCATATCCTCCAAAGGATGAATTGGTCGTTCTAACTGCCAATCTGATTGAGGATGAAAAGCTGTACTAAAATTTAATTTAGAACCCAAGGACTTCTGAAGGCCTTTCCAAAAGTTAGAAGCGAACCATGGATCACGATCAGATAAAATGGATAAAGGAACTCCATGCATCCTGACAATCACTTTAAGATATAAATGAGAATGTTGATCTAGGGAAAAAGTATCTCACATAGCAAGGAAATGAGCAGATTTAGTCAAGTTATCAACAATAACCCAGATTTCATTATTACCTCGCGACGCCTTCAGTAATCCCACAACAAAGTCCATGGATATATTTTCCCATTTCCAATTTGGCACTGGTAAAGGATGAAGCATCCCTTTTGGTAACTGCCGCTCTGTTTTAACCTGCTGAGAAGTCAAACAATTCACAGTAAAATCAGCAATATCACTTTTTATTCCATCCCACCAGTAATACTCCTGTAGATCTCTGTACATCTTAGTACTGCTAGGATGAACTGAAAACGGAGAACTATGAGCTTCACATAACAACTCTTTCTTCAACTGTGAGTCACAAGTAACACACAATATCTTCCCAAATCTCAAAACACAATCATTATCAATGTTGAATTCAGGCCACTTACCCTTCTGAACCAGCTCTACCTTTTTCTCCAACTCACTGTCTTGCTTCTGTGCTTGCTTGATTCTGTCTCATAGAGAAGATTTCACTGATACCAGAAACAAAACAGAAGGACATCCTGCACCAACAAATTTTATTCAAAAGTTCATCAAATCCTTAACCAAAGGATAATGTTTCAAACACAACATTGTTAATGAAGAATTACTTTTTCGACTCAAAGCATCAACCACTTTATTTTCTTTTCTCGGATGGTAATGAATTGTACAATCATAATGCTTGATTAATTCTAGCCATCTCCACTGTCTCATGTTCAATTCTTTCTAAGTGAATATATACTTTAAACTTTTGTGATCGGTATATATTTCACACTTTACCCCATAAAAATTATCTCTCCAAATTTTTAAAGAGAAAACAACTACAGCTAATTCCAAATCATGTGTAGGGTAATTTACCTCATGAGTTTTCAACTGACGTGAAGCATATGCAATTACCTGATAATTCTTCATAAAGACATAACCATTTCCCTTCAACGAAGCATCACTATATATAACAAAGTCACCATTCCTATAAGGAAGTGACAAAACTAGAGCATTCAGTAATCTTTTTTTCAACTCCTGAAAACAATCATCACATTCCTCTGTCCAGATAAACATAACACCCTTCCGAGTTAGCATAGTCATTAGATAAGATAACCATGAAACATTTTCAACAAACCATCAGTAGTAACCATCCAAACCAAGAAAACTACGGATCTAGGTTATATTGGTGGGTCTTGTCCATTATTCAACAACTTTTGTTTTAGCAGGATCAACAGTTATGCCATTTTTTTAAAACAATGTGACCAAGGAATGAAATTTGATGTAACCAGTACTCACACATGATAAATTTTCCATACAGTTTCTTTTCTTTAAAAGTTATCAAGAAAACACTTAAATGACTTTAATTCTCCTATTTACATTTAGAAAACACCAAATTATCATCAATAAACACAACCACCATTTATCACCTGATTCAACTGAGCCATCACTGCAGTAAACTACTAAATTCTGATTTCGAACAACTTTGGTTGCTGATTCGGAAGGTCATTCTTCTATGTATGCCTTTCCAGAAAAGTTGCATCATTTCCTTTACGAGAAAGCATTATTAACAAAGACATAACATAGAAGAAGCAACATGGTAATCTGTAAATGCTATATGATTTCAATATTAACATAAATTAATTTAGGGAGATTAATTTAACAATACCCTAACTCCTAAAGTTGTCTAAACTGACCTCTGATACCAACTATAAGGCCCCGACCTTAAACCTTACATAATATTTAATTAAATTAATAATTCACATTGAGGATCTTTTCAGGTTTAGAGTTTTAGTGAATTATGACATAACTATTACATCTCAAAAGAATAAAAAGTATACACTTCTACTAAGTTTCCATAAAATAAAAACTCTTAAAATGAAACATGTCTAGTTCCATGTTTTAGATAGCATTATTTTTCCTTGATCCCATCCTTGACCCTATTCCACATTATATCCTATGAAAAACATTTCAAAAACTTGGGATGAGCATAAAAAGCTCAGTAAGAGATATAAAATTATGAAAAGAAAACGTTAGTCCATGTATGAAATCATACTTTACTCATAAGACATAATCATTTTAACATACCTCATCAAATCATGAATAAATCATATAAATCATAAGACATAAAGGTAACTAGAGGTATTCCTAACATTCTTATGCAGGGAGTAACCCTCATGGTTACGTTGGGAATACTCATCACAGTATATTCCCTAAATCACTTCGGAGAAACCTTAACGTTTAACTCATTCACATTATCCAATGCATTGGAGAGCTATATCGGGCTCACCCGCCCTTATTTTATCACGGAACCACCCGTCTTCAAAACAATTCCTAAGAAGCATAACATAATCGTATTACGCAAAACATGCATAGAGAAAACATAAAATTTCCACATTTCAATCACAAGATATCAATACAACACATTGTTATGATAAAAAAATTATAAACACCATTTTCAATACCAAAATTAAAGAAAAGTAATACATGGTATTTATTATTCATTTTTTAAAAAAGTTAGGTTATGGTTTGTAGAGGAAGCCGAAACTCATGTAATGGTAACGACAGCGGAGAAGTCGTTGTCGCCGCATACGTATGAGAAAAAAACATTCATTTTATCGTTTAGTAAAAAGATTTGTATAAAAAAAGATTCATTTTGAATAAGCGTAAAAGTCAAAGGGGTTTATACACCGTGTAAAAGAATGTTGTGTATGACACAAAATTTTCCTCAATGAATCGAGATTGAGATGAAGTCCCTTACCTCATGTCGGACATGACATGGTCGTTCTTTAACATCCTGAATAATAATCATGATTTGATTTCTTCTTGTTTAAGAACCTTTTTCATGTTCATTATTCATTTTATATCACTTATTACCATTGCATGAACACTATGTAATTATTTAAGTTAATAAAGGTCGTTTTAATGATCATTGGTACTTGAGTCAAAAATAAACTCTTTATAATTACAAGTTGTTCATGTATCCATTATATCCAGAGTTATACTCATGATGTAGATATCATATATATCATATATATCCAGTATATACATGCATTTATAATATTTCATAACATTTAGAGGTATGAAATTAAATGCACCATTCATAGAGACGGTAAGCCGTACGTACGCATGAACCGTACTTTCATTTCTATTTCTTACTTAATGGAGTGAAATCATAATTATATAAAGGTATATTATAATTCCAGTATAATATCATATATAATATCATTAAATCTATCCTCTATACATACCAGACCTGGTATTAATGAATCAAATCACTTTGAGGGGGCAGTAGTCCGCACTTTCAAAAATGAAGATATCGCGTTTACCCATAATGGAAATCATAAAGTTATCCCATAGATGAAAAATACAGAAGCTTAAGTAAAACATAAAAATATTATATATCATATATAAATATAGTGTCATATTAATGGCCACCTTTGAAGGTGTTAGAAGAATATTGAACCATCATCGATTCGTGAGGAAGAAATTCGCCATCCATGGAAACAGTATTCTCTTTAACCATTAGATGAAGGTGTGTGTAAGTTTATCTATAATACTTCTTATAAAAACATCCTAGTATATTTAAGATACTGGTGTTGTTACAAAAGAAATTAATAAAAAGATTTTAGTGGGTTGGAGAAGCAAAATAAAACATAAGGACACAAGAGAAGACACTACCTTTAAAACGGGTAACTCTTTTTTATTTGAGCTCAAAGGCATCCTAGGAAAGACTTCTTCCAGAAGTGAGGCTTCTAGGAGTAAGAGAGGGATTTGGATAGACAAAATGGGTATGGGTTGGCCGAGACAAAGGCTTGAGAGGTGTGGGTTAGGCGGTAGAGGTGGGGAATTTTTATAAGAGGAGAGGAGGGGCACTCTTGGAAAGATATAAAAGGTTAATTTATAATAAAATGCTTTTCGGATTTTCAAGGTCCCAAAATTATATATTTCTAGGATAAGGTGATTAGAGTTCTAAATACACCAATCCAATAGGTTTTTGACATGTGTTGGTCTTATATTTTACATTATATTTTCATTTTATTTAAATCGTTAAATAATGAGGTAATCACTGCATCATCATGGTGTCATAAATAATTTAATTTATTTAATATCTAAAAATTGTAAGAAAATATATCATGATTTAGTAAATCTTTTTAGATTTCTAATGAATATTTATAGTCAAAATTATTACTTGTATAACCCCATTTAGAAATTGTTTTAGTAAAACAACACATGTTTGTGAAATTTTTATTTTAACATTAAATAAAAAGTTATTAATGTCATTTTCCTACCAAAGTGGCTCCATGGGGTCCCCAAGTTGACCCATAGATTTTCTTGGTCGGAAATGACACATAAAATAAGGGTAGGACATGTTTCATGGTCATTTAATATTATTAAAACATTATTGTAATTTAAATTACACTAATTACCTCTAATCGCAATTAAAAACGTAAAAGATACTATTGACCAAAAAATTATTTTAATCCCATTGAAAAAAAATTTACTTCCTAACGACAACCATGAATGTCGGATTTTTGAAATTCAAAACATAGAGGTGGTAAAATTTCATTTAAATGAAAAATCAGTTTTTTAAGTACCACTTAGTGGTTTCACTATTCATCAAAAGTTGAAGTGTTTCATAAAAATACCAAAACATCACCCTAAGCTATATTTGATATTCCGAATTCAAAACTGATTTCTATTTTAAATAATTAAAAACATATAAGTTACATTAATTAAATTAATAATTAATTTCCACTATCAGAACAAATAGCGTGTTTTTATTAAAACAATATATATCAAAAAAATTGACACTAGATTAAGTCTAATTTCAAAGTGAAATTAATTCCAATGACCACTATTGGATTAAATGGTAAAAATATATTCTAAATTTTCTATAAAACCAATTCAAAATATAATCTAATCATATAAATAAATTATATTAAAAAGAGGTTTTGAATTAAAATAAAACATTTTTCACTATTCATTAAAAAAATAAACCTTATCGGAAAAATACCAAAAATTTACATAAATTAAATTTTGATGTCCCGATTCTAAAGAAGAATCTTATTTGGTACAAAATAATTTATAAGTGTGACCAAAACTATATTTAAAGATGGTTATCTATCAAAAGGTGATAAGTGGACCTTTAGTGAAAATCAGAGTATATATGCCTAAAATTGAATTTTTTTCTGTATTTTAAGACTTTATCCGTTATTGGATAAATTTGAAAACATTTAACAAACATATATAATAATATTTTAGTTATTTCTATTCATTCCCTCTAATACAACGGCTACGTGTTAACTACCATTTAAAATAATATTATTTTATTACTAGTGTGCAACGTAAGATTTCAAAGAAACTCTTTGTTGTGTAACAGGTACGCTATCGAACATAGAAACCCCTTTAATGTAAAATTAATAATTAATTCATAAATATTAATAAGTATGAAAATGTATTATTCTTTATTTACCTGAGATTTTACATTTGGGATATAGTGTTTATCCATTAAAGTTGGGTATCGAGTATGATAGTCATGATCATATATAGTTATTAACATTGTCACCAATAAATTAGATTTGTTACTTTTGTGAATTAGATAGTAATTATTATTTGGTGTTTCTCATGGATGGATATAGGTTTAAATACCATCTCAAATACACTATATTTGGTCCAATAGGAAGTTGATAATGATTTGTTATATGGTCTGTCTCACAGATGGGTACAGTTATAAGAACAATCTTCAAAACAATAGATAATGTCTATTAGGAAACTTATAATTAATTACTAGTGGTCATGGTTCATAGGATTAGATGGGTATAAAAATAGTCATTGATACACTAGTGTTAGTCCATTCAGATGTTTATTCGGAATTCCTCTTTGAACTTAGTCACTGAAATATATAAGTATAAAGACCATCAATAATACACTATAGTAGTCCATTTATAAATTCATATTTTATTCCACCTAGTAGAGGTTAAATGAAATATATATGTACAAACAAAATCACTAATGAAATTTATTTTATCTATTCGGGCGAGGATTGAAAAAACATTAAAAGAACTAAAAGAGGTGCTCGAAATATTTATTCCTTGATTCAAGAGGGTTCAATGACCTAGAATCTACTGTTCAATTTCGTAAATTTTTCCTTGAACATGGTTCTAAGTGAGAAATTCCTAAATTCTATTAGAGTGATATTATAGTCATTTTTTTATTCTTTTTCATTTTATATAGTTTTCATTTTGACTTTTATAGGGAAGTAATGTGAGGAATGGAAAAGGACTTTTAGTTGAAATACATTTATAAGGTTCTATCCATAATGTTTTTATACAACTTACTTTTGAATCTAGTATTTTTATTAGATCATTGAATGGAAACATCCAATGATTAGTGGCCTGACACATTCCAATACTACCCTTTATATATTTTCATCCTTGTGAGAAAAATGACACTTTTAATTGAAATTTTAATGTAATGTAAGTTCTATTAATGAGGCAAAGTGTTTATAGAAAAATATATATTTTTTGAAATATAATTTTTCAATAAAGAATATGGGGGAATACATCCTAATTTCTACAAGATCCCAATATTACCAATATTTACAACCTCAAGTAACGGTGAATGTATTTTTGGTTTATAGTGAATTGACATCTTTAATGTTTAATGTAGGATCATGAGATGAGGTATAAAGGTTCAAGAATTTAATATTACCTTATTTCTTTATAAATGGGCATCTTTATGGTGGAATAACATCAATGATATCTAATAGAACAACAATATTAATATTATTGGTTGTGAAAATTATACAAAATTAGGTTCAACAAAGGATGATGATATATTACATGTACACAATGGATAACCATAAATCAAATTTTAATTAAGGGTTCCACTGGGTTGTTTTCAAGGAATGTATTGATTGGAGGAATATTTTAATAGGAAAAAACTCATCTAGATAGAAATTTAGATTGGGGACACATATTATCGAACAAAATTAAGTCATGTATGATTATATACAAGTAAGATTCCCTTTAAGATTTATAATATTTTTCATAATAGTCATGAATGTTTTGGGAAGACTAAATTTTTTTGGAAATGATGTTTTTTAGAGAAAAATCTATTTTTGGTTGGTTGCAATGTAGTACCCAAAATTTAGTTATAGTAAGTAATATTTTAATTCTATATAAAATAATACATAATGCACCTAGATTTATAAATGAATTTTATTAAAATTATAAGTACCATATTTATTAAAATAAATTTTATAAAATTAAATCATCTTTTTAATTCACCATTTCAAATTTAGCGGTTAGGAACACTATGATCTATTTTATTGATATAATTATTTTCTCTAAGTTAATATAGGTGTTTAAGGTTACTTATTTGAACACTTTGAAAAAATTCCATCTTTTAAAAGTTTTTCAATTGTGTCTTGTGCTAATGGTGTGTTACTCTAGAAGTATCACCCTGGTGGTGTCACCAAGGCATTGTGACTATAGCAGTAGCTCACTGGTGAGGAATTGCTAGAATTCTATCACAAGAGGTCACATTCCCATTACTGCCTCATCTAGAGGTTCCGCCTTCCAAATTCTAGGACATCTATTAGTGTGTCACATAATGCTCTCTCACTAATAGTGGTAGGCATTTCATCTGATAGTGCAAAGAACAATAGTTAATTCCCTAGTTTTACTTATTCTGATGATGCCTCATCCAGCGGTGCATCATCCAATGGAACATTGTTTGATGATACCGAATATGGTGGTGCCTTGACTAGAAATACATCATCTAGTTGTGCCTTGCAAGCAATGTGTCGTCGAGTAGTTTCTCAAGAACAATGATTTTCGCTTATTCCAGTTCATTACTTTTTTAGATATCCTTTGACATGAAATATTTATAAATACCAATTTAAATTAATTTTAGACCAATTTAATTATCATAAATCATATCATTAATATCCTAAGAGTGAGGAGTATTTTAATCAGTAAAACACACATGGTCTTAATCATATCATCCATTATTGGAAAATAAAAATGTAACTAAACTAATGACTCAGTTTAGATATTTTCAACCATGAGATATCCATCCAATTATTCATAATTTCTAATTGATATTGCTATGAGATGATATAAAATATTCATCCCAATGGATTCAGGAAGTCGGGATGCCTGATTTTTTCTATGATTCAATAGATTTTTTCAGGTGGCATGTGTACCCCTGTTTTGGCACAATCAGGAAGTTTCGATCATCATTTCATCAAGTTTGGTTTATCATTTATCTTTCTTAATTGTGTATCATGTGGGGTTGGTATATGGATGTTTTATTTTTGAATACATTAGTTTAAGGATTAATAATTATATTTAATTCTTCTTTTAGTCAATGAATAGTGGTATTGGAAATGTGATTCATGTTCTTGTTGTGGATCGATTTTCTGTTAATATATTGATTTGTAAGGGATAATTACCAACTAAAAATCAGGTTAATTGGGGGACTTGTTTGTGTATAATATGGTTTATGAAATTTTTTTTCTCCTACTGATGTATTATTTATATAAATTGTTACCCACATATATTTTCTAATAAGTGGTTGCCGAAGGATCATATTGTTTGTTGATAACCCATTAATTAATAAGTGGAAATTATTGGAGGGATGTCATATTAAATATAAATTTTCCGTTATTTATTTTGTGTGGTGATGAAGTTATGGGAATGAATTTTCATTGTGGGTTAGAATTATTAATGATGTGATCCATTCATGGTATGTTTTTGTAGTGGGAATATAGACATGGTTGTGGTTGAATATGTAGCTGGTTGTGGTTGTGAGTTGGTGGTAGTTTTGGTTATTATGGTGGTTAGGGAAGGATGAATTTAAAAATGATGATAGTAGATGGTATCTAATATATTCCATTTATTACATGAATAATTCAACACCATGTATATAGAGATAAATATATGATATTTCATGAATGATTTTAAATTGGGAGGTTGTGGAATGATGTGTCTTTATTATGAGTCTTCTTTACTTATCAGGCTATTCACCTTTTAGAATGACATATTTTGTGTTTCTTAGTTTCCTAGATAGTGATGGAATAGTTAATCAAAAAAATTTTAAAAAATAATGAACGTTCTTAGATAAATTTGTTGAGAATGGGAATTTGGTTTTGTGGCATGCTGTGTGGTATTTTTCATTATTGGGAAGTAGAAATGTTTGAAGTGTTATGAATTATTTGCACATTTGAAAACAAATAGGTTTGTTTTGTCCAATTGGAAATATAAATAAGTTTATTCTCTTTTTACTATTATACTCACCCCACCCATGTTAAGATCTACATGTCAAACACCCACATTTCCATGGGGGGTGTGTTTCCCAACATACCGTTGAGAGGATGGATGGATGACCACACAATCTTCCCTGATCCATATTCATTGTGGTGATTGACCATGTTAGATTGGGTAGGATGTGGTGATATGTGGTGGCATAGGTGCATGTGGGTGAGGTGGTTTATTTATCTGGTGTGTTAGGATGAGTTGTGGTGTGATTTCCCAGGTGTATTTGGGATGAGTTGTGTTGTTTTTTGTGGATCAGGTATGTGTGGGTTGGATTTGTAGTGAGGCCGAGGTGTGTAGGGATGTGATATGTTGTGAGGCCCAAGCATGGGAAGGTGGGTCGGGTTGTGAGGTCCAGGTGTGTGCTGGTGATCTGTTATGTGGTATATTCAGAAGAGTTAGGGGCACTAAGAATTTTTCAATTTGGGTGTGAGTGCCGCTAATAAACTAGAATGTTGTGTGGGGTACCCTATCAATGATGTAAGTTATATTTTATTACATGAATTTAATTTCTTCGTGAGAAATCATTGGAGAGGTTGGGTTTGGTTAGTGTACATGCTTATGTGTTTTTGGATATTATTTTTTCTCAGAGGTGCATTAGTATGCCGCTTCCACATGTGATGGGAGGACTTTGGATTTCCCACGGAGTATACCCGTATGCTCACCCTATGTATATAAACTACATTTTGGTTTCTATTATGATTTTGTAGACCCTTCTAGGCTTTACAATATTCGATATTTATAGTTTTTAAATTTCTTCTCATTATTTCTTTTGGGTATTTACTTTGGAAAAGTTTGTATTAGTTCCATTTCTATATTACACATTCATGTGGGATGGTTTTGGATTTCATTACATTATGTATTGAACTTGGTTTGTCGATGATCCATCATATTTATCAAACTTGTTTCTTAAAAATTTAATTCCTCCCATATTGTGATATTTTTACACCCTTGGTTCTAGTCACCATGTTGAGGCCTATGGGGGAGAGGAATCAAGGTTCATTATCTCCCTTTCTTCACTGCTTTCCTAGAAGTAGTATCCTTGAAGGGAGGGAATTATGAAAGAGTGGTTTTAGAGGTGTTGGTTGAGAGATTGTATGACTTTTGGAGTTAGGAAAAGAGATTATTTCATGGGTTGGTATAGAAAAAATCCCAGTTGACCTTGGTGTGTGACTAAGAAAAGGAAGAACATAAAGGAAAAATGATTTTAGGTCCCCCAATATCCAATGAATAGACTTTGAGCTTATTGAAAGGCCATGTTAGATGGACCTTCTTGGAGGGTAATGACCTAAAAATGTACATACATCATAATGAGTGGTGTTATCATTTGAGTTTGGTTGTTTTGGGAAGGATAAAATTGGTAAAATGAATGAATCTAATTAATGGAAATATTAGTAAAATTTAATATTACTAGGGATTAGAAAACTTCTTCTTCCTTTCATTTATATCTTTTGGATGGAATCCACATGTGGTTCAGGTAGTGGAAATTCATTAGACTGATCCGGTTGACCACCATATGGTTGATATAGATAATTGTTGACTATTTGGGTTAGAAGATGTTGTATACCATTTAGTGGGAGGATTTAAGAAAATATGAGGGGAGTGTTTCAGATGTAGAGACTGAGAGCTTGTTTTAGGATCTTGAGATTGCCTTCAGTTAGAAATGATCCCTAATAGGATACTGGGACCCTTTGGAGGTTAGTTATATATGATGAGACATGTGCCAATTATGGATTCTATATCTGGGGGAGTAGAAGGATATAGATATTTTGGGGGTTGATTCTAGAAGGAGTTCCAAACGGAATGTTTTTCATTGACCTTGAAAGATGAGAAGAAGAAGGAGGTAATATACATTCAGTATGGGAGTATGTTTTTGTTGGATCTTGGGATCATGTTTAAGGATCTCCTTTATTTTTCTTCATATCTTTACTTAGATGAATATTCTCATATGTTACTTGTTGATGTTGCACTATATCCTTCTATCCATTAGGTAGTTACACCCTTTATGTTTCCAATGTGTTTCGAGGTTCAAAATATGGTCGAGTTGATCGAGGGGATTCACTCGTGTGGAGGCCTATCACAATAGGGGATCCAACAGAGTTCTTCAATGGGAATGGTTTTCATGGATAGATATCAATATCTACGAACATCATGGTTTCAACTGATGGGGAAACTATAAGGACCCAACCTTATTACATACATAATCTTGAATTTAGTCAATAAAATACTTCCCTTTACGTCGAGGATCTTTTCATGTTTATATAATTAGTGAATTAAGAAAATACATTCATAACATTACACATTATTACAAACTGGATACCATAAAAACAGTTTACATTTTTTTCAAAATATAAAACAATAAAACATAAATGAAGACTCCTTGACAATTTTTCAAAATTTAACTTGGCTTCCTTCCTTGTCTTACACATCAATCAACCAGTGAAAATAATTTAAAAATTTGGGATGTGCACAAAAGCTAAGTATGGGATGAAAAATAAAGAAAGAGAACATTAGTCCAGGAATACTTATAATGTATGAAAACATTTTCAAAAGACATGCTTGTCACACATATATACTTACTTCGTGTATCATGATATTTTCACAAGATCCACACAAAACTGAGAATATAAATATTATCCTAATGGTATCTTGGGGAATTACATACATAATCTTGTAACAATTCTTGGTTACCTTATAATCTGTAACCCTCATGATTACCTTACTTTGTGTAACCATCGCAGTTACTCTAGGAGTAACCAAACGGCCAACCACCAACGTACACATACCCAATGCATTGGAGGGAGATATAGGTCCCACCCTTCATCATAAATAATTACCAAGATCCAAAACATAATTATACTACTTGAATAATTCCATAAAAACATTGCTTTGTAATTTTGTAAAACTGAATTTAAAAAGAGGATTTTTAATTAAAATCCCCTTTTAAATATCATAAAATTTAAGAGAGACTTAATAGATTTTATGGAGTATGTATATATACAGTAAATACACATAATAAAGCCTAATATAATCATAAACCATCACACAAAAAATTTAAATATCACATAAATAATGAAGTAGAAGGTTAACCCAAAGAATGAAAATCGGGTTAAGAATTTTCTTACCTCGGGTTTGTCACACATCAAACATGATTAAAAAGATTGTATAATGGTTAAAAGAGTGTTTATTAGTATTTTAAAGAAACATGTTAATCTTTATAACATCTTATATTATCATTTAATAACATATATTCAACCTTTAATTATTAGTATTTTGGTCCTTGCACTGTTTTTGGGTGAGTTATTAACATGATTTCCATGATTGGTTCATGGAGGATGTTCATGTCGAATGGAAGTAAAATTCCCAAATTAGAATAGAAAGGAATTTACATATTTCCAGTACCATAATTTATACAATTTATCATTTTGATTTTTAATATGAGGATGATTAATAAGTTAAAACATTAATGATGTTCATTTAGATCATTTTAGTGGTTCTTTGATAATAACAAACTCATTTTGTCTTATAAATTATCACCTTGAGTAAAAAGAATTATAGAACCATGGGTGAGTCATAACACATATATAATAACCTGTTTTAACCATATAAATTGTTTCATGACCAGAATTGAATGAATTAATGGAAATTGAAATCACATCATCATTGATGTCGGTAATTCGACACATCACAGACAATGTTTTTATTCCTTAAATAAGTTGTAGAGGAGTAGAATAATGATGATAAATTTTCCATAAACATGATAAAATCAAGAATATACATGATTTATGGAGATTTCAAGCCTCTTGGGTAAGGATATATGAGGAAATAATAAGGAATGAACTCAAAATAAAAGAATATGTGAGGAATCTATTACAAAAATTCGGCAGCCCAACGGATATGTGATAGGATTTTAGGAAACATTAAGAAGAGAAGGGACAAGGTTCACCCATCCAAAAATCAATCATAGTACAGAATAAATCATGAATAAGAATGAAATAAGAACATGGTATGGAAACTTGAATGATATACCACATAAAAGGGAACCTGAATGGAAAAAAGAAAGCAATTGAGAATTTTCATACCATGTAGAGTAACCCTTAGAACATGAAGGTCGGGACCTTGGGGGATTGTGGAATCCTTAGGAGGACTACTATGATAGTAAGGAGGCTATAATTTCATTGTGGGAGAATTGGGAATGAATTCAATGAAGGGAAGAGATGGTATTTATAGGAAAAGTGAGGGATTATTTTAATAATTTTCAAAGGGCACCTCATGAGTGGTATTTGAAAAACTATGGGATTTCCCATGGTATTTTCCCATTGTATAAACCACTTGGGACAACTAACGTCTTATTTAACTATACACATTCCTACCAGATTTATGACATCATTATTACATCATTAATGATGTCATTAACACACCGAAACTAAAAACACAATTTTTTACTATTCAGAAAAAAATCACATGTTTCAGAAAATTCACAAAATTCACCCTAACAATTTATAGACGTCTTGATTTCAAAAATGAAGTACATTTTTTGAAAATGATTTCCTAAATATTTTAAAAATAATTTTTAAATAAAATCATACTTAATTGAAATAATAATTATTTAAAAACGATAACTTCTTTTATATCTAATCGAAAAATCAATCAAGATGTCATTATCTTAAAGCCTAAATAAAATAAATCAATAATAAAAATTACTATTCATTAGGTTCATATTACTATTCAAAATACTATTCATAAGGATATGTTACTATTCACTAAAAAACAAGTTGGTTCCAATATGCTCCAAATAACATACTAAACAACATTTTATATGATAGTTTCTTGAAATTGGAAATACAGAAGTAGAAAAATTATGTTTAAAGGCTAGTTATAAAAATCTACTTAAAACAAAGTTCCATGAATTTATATTTATATTTATAAAAACATGGCGTGTAATAGATACAACCATAGAAGTTTCATTTTAAAACTTTTAGTGCCAACGGTCACCATGACTTTCTTATGGGCTTGGAGATGAACTGTGTATTCAATGGGGTTTTCATCCATCATATGAATCAGTGAACAGTGGGTTCTCGATGTCTTTTTGGTAGGGGTAGATTGGATCAATGTCAACCTAAATAGAACTTCAATGTCTGACATTTATAGAAGGAGGGACAAAATGTTTTTCCTCTAAAAATGTGAGATGGAATAGGTGGAGTATGGCCTCAAGATATTCCTCATGGTCAGATACCACAACTAAATCATGGTTGTGGAGGTGGTCTCCATGATAGAGGTTGAGGATCTTGTTATGGTCAATTGCACATAGTAGAGGTAGTAGTTATAGAGGGTCTATAGATCATCAAAGGCACTATTAGTTTGTTTAGAACCCTTTATTATGCATTCTTTTATTAAGAAGACACACCCTCCATTTTGAACATGATATATCACATGATGTTAGAATAGACGAAGAGAGGCTATCCATTCTCTTTGAGTTGAGTACGCTATTCAGATTATGACCATCTTTTTCTATGTGTGTCCTAGGTGTGGACTGATGTTGGGACTGCATCTGTATCATTGTGATGTTTTCATTTTGTAGATGTATCTTTATAATTTCATCCTTAACATAAACTAGTTGTATTACATATATGATTTTATCTACTACTTATGGATGAGAGTCATGTTTTCAGATGTGGAAGGACGATGTTTGGTTTTCATTGGTGAGCAGAGTTGTTAGGTGGGAAATCAGTTTGTTGAGCCCCTCTATTCCATATTAGCTAAGTTGTTTGTTGAATCCAGTGATGAAGAAATATGGAAGGTTCCTAGGGTTGTTGGAGTGTTTTTTATATTTTAAATGAAGAGGTTATGACACTAACCCCTATATAAGATGTTGAGTTTATGATAGACTTTTTGACTTGTGGTTCTCCGATTTAGATGGATACTAATAGGATAGAACCATCTGAGTTGTGAGAGTTGAGTATTCAGAAATATGAGATGATTAAGAAGGATTTTATATGGTCCAGTGTGTCATTATGGTGTCCTCGGTTATTGTTTTCAAAAAAGGTAGTTTTTTGTATGAGGTTGTGTACAGACAATCAATGGTTGAATCATGTGACAGTCTAGAAGAGTTACCCTCTTCTAAGAATAGATAATATTTTTAATTAGTTGTGTGGCAGAATGATGGTGTTCCAAGATCAATCTATGTTCTGTATATCACATGTTGAGGGTGAAGGAGGGAAATTTCAAAAATACCACTTTCAAATGCAGGTATGTTAACTTCGAGTTTGTAGTCACGCCATTCGGTGATATGAACACACAACTCTTATTCATAGGACTTATGACGATAGTGTTTCATGAATTCCTATATAGATTTTTCATTGTATACATTGATGATATCATAATATTTTTGTAACATCCCGGACCCGAGTTGCATGAAACGGGTGCCCCGAGCCCGGTTTTCCATGTGACCTCAAGCGCATTTCCCCAAATTCGAAAGGCTGCCGACTAGCAGCGAGGGCCCAGGTCTGATAGTGGGGAAACTATGCCCTCATTTGTCAAAGTGTAGCGTAGCAGAATACAAAAATAAACATACAACAATAGTGGAAGTAGTAAACATACACAACTGAAATAACTACAGTAGTGGATATAACCGATAATATATAAGTGATGATGTTACATGTTTCATGTTCTATGAAAACAGCCAGAACATGTTATAAATCAATCCAGTACAAAAAAATACAATGTACAACAAAACGAGAAAAACAGCTTCCAGCTACATCACGAGCCTTGGCTCGGTCCCATGCCCTACTACTTCTTAGCAACAGTCAAGTACCTGTATAGGGACTCTTGCCCCTATCTACACCTACAGAAACGTAATCTGTTTGGGCCAAAAAGCGTGGCCCAAATAGCGTGTGAGAAATATATCTCAGTAGGCTCCCACCAAAGGCTCGTGCCCAACTTCGTGTAAGCATGCAACAACAGTGTGCCGTAGTAAAATGCAATAAAGCAAGAAGTACTAAAAAGTAACTAATTACCAGTTATATTGCCAATCTGTTATAAATTTAATCCATTTAAATATTAGAAATAACCACAGTGCATTTCTATGTAAACTGTCCACATCCTTAGACAAGTAAAATCGTACCCTCAGGTAACATAATCCAACCCACTGGTATAGCCCTCAGGTGTAACAAAAGTTTCCCTTAGGTGTATGAAGTGTCTCCCTCAGGCACAGAAGTCAAGTCCTCAGGCACGAAAGGTTGCCCTCAGAAGAAATACTACAGGCCTCGGGCTAAATAGTGCAGTGCCTTAGGCTAATCACAACAACACCCTCAGGCCAAATACAACAACGCCCTCAGGCTAAACAGGTAACCGGGCCATGCCCAATAGGTAAACAAGCAGTAACAAGCAATTCCTCTCAAGGAAATTCTACAGTTACTACTTTAAAGGTATATGCTTCGATATCCTAGCCAAAAGTCTAACCAGTGAAACACACCCCAGGGGTGGTTCTGGATCCAAGAAATGACCCCAACAAGTATTTTATTATCACAATTTAATCACCTATGCAATTTTAGGCTTTAAATATAACAACGGCCTTAGCCGCACGACACCCCAACATGGGTTCGTGGCATAAAAACGCATAAAAACGCACGACAGTTGGAAAATAAACACAAAGCCACCTACCTTATTCGGTAACGAACGTTATACCGAAACACCAACTCCAGAAACGCCCAAGAACAGCGTAGATCTAATGAAGAACAAAAACCATTCATGCTTAAATAACTTCCCCTTAGGAAATAATTTGTAAGAACGGTACCAAGAGAGGAGAGGGCTTACCCGTGCGGTTCCAATGGGATCGTCCGAGGCGAAAACCAATTCCAGACGAACCCCCGACGGAACATCAGATGTCTGGCTATCCTCCATGGATCCAAAATGGCTCAAATGCCTCCCATGCCAAATGAGTAGGCTACTGCCTGTTTTAAGCCAAAAAAACAAAGTACACGGCGTGTACTTCTAAGTACACGGCATGTACTTATTTCATTTTACTGTTTATTTGGCGGCACCTCCACACTGTTCATATGTCGAAAAGAGTACACGACATGTATTCCTGAGTACATGGGTGTACTGTCACCTAGCTAGCGGCGAATCCACCGCCTTACTATTTAAGCATTCCGACTGACTACGCGGCGTGTAAGTACCACAACACGGCGTGTAGTCGTTTCCTACACCCTTCGTCGTCGGCATGACTGCACGCCCTGTGTAACCATCCCACACCGCCAAGAGTACATGGTGTGTGGAAAAGTACATGGCGTGTAGTTCCAAAATTTAGGATTTTCCCCATTTTCCATATTTTCTCAAAAACACTTAAGTAAAAGGAAAACGAAGAAGCTCATACCTCGAAAATAAGAACCGTGTTCTTACAAACTTCCCCCGTTATAGCAATTCATCCCCGATTTTCCCTTCTAAGGGTAACGAAGAAAAAGCTCAGAACATCTCTGGATGCTGAGCACATACGTCGGCCTCTCGCTCCCAGGACTCGTCCTACACGCGGCCATGCTGCCATAGCACCCGTATGAGAAGAAGTGACCGGCCTCGGAGAACCATCGTGCTCCTGTTAACGATACGGTTATATGCTCCTCAAAGAATGCATCCTACTAAAGTTCAACCTCCTCTAGCTGAAAGGTGTGAGACGGGTATGAATGGTAGCGACGCAACTGAGACACATGGAAGACGTCGTGCATGGCTCGGTACCGCTACGTTAACTGCAACCGATAGGCAAAAATCCCAACTCTCACCAAAATCTCAAATGGCCCCACATAGCTCGGTGAAATATTACACTACCTCCTGATCCGTCTGTGTCCCAGCATTGGCGAAACATGTAGAATAACCTGATCCCCGACCACAAACTCCAAACGTCATCTGCGGCGATCAGCATAAGACTTCTGATGAGACTGCGCGGTAGCCATCTACTTTCGAATCAACTAGACCTACTCAGATGTCTTCTGCACGAGCTGTAGCCCCAGTAAAGCTAACTCACCTACCTCTAACCAGCACAAAGGTGATCGTCATGGCCTACCATATAATGCCTTGTATGGTGCCATATCAATAGTTTCCTAAAAACTATTGTTATAGGCAAACTCGGCCAAGGGTATATGCTTCTCCCAAGAGACCCCAAAGTCTAGGATGCATGCACGAAGCATGTCCTCATGCACCTATATCGTACGCTCTGACTGGCCATCTATCTGAGGGTGAAATGTCGTGCTCAGAAGCACCAGTGTACCCATTTCCCTATGAAAACTCTGCCAGAAACGAGACATAAAGTGGGAATCACTATCTGAAACGATAAAACGAGGGACCACGTGAAAATGGACGACCACTCGGATATAAAACCATCCGAGCTCATCAACACCGAAGGTCTCCTTGATCATCAAGAAGTGAGCTACCTTCGTGAGTCTGTCTACAACAACCCACATGGTGTCATTTCCTTGTGGTGTCCTCGGTAATCCCGTCACGAAATCCATCGTGACATCATCACATTTCCACTCTGGAATGGGAAACTGTTGTAATAGCCCAGCTGGTCTCTGGTGCTCTGCCTTCACCTGCTGACAGGTGGAACAATTTGTGACAAACCTAGCTATCTCTATCTTCATACCCGGCCACCATTACTGATGCCTCACGTCATAGTACATCTTGGTAACCCCAGGATGAACTGCTCATGTGAAGCATGAAACTCCTGCATCATCTCCTCGTGTATATCCATTGGAACCCACACTCGTCCACAAAAACGGAAAACCTCATCATCACCAATCGTCCAACCGGGAGTAGGGTCCCCACTTGCCACCAACTCCCATAGAACTAGGCTTGCTGAATCCGATAGATGTCTCATCCTCAATCTGTCCAGGAGGGTAGATTTCACCACTAAAGAGGAATGATAAGTCTACCCCTGACTGTCGTGCACCTCTAGATGCATCTTAGAGAACAAATCCATGAGCTCCCACTCACTACTGGCCTCATGCACTGCCTGTATCTGAGTCTTCCTGCTCAGTGCATCAGCTACTGCATTACCTTTACCAGGTGTTTAGGAAATCTCAAAATCGAAGGACTATAGGTACTCAAAAAACCTTCTCTGTCTCAGATTTAGGTCATTCTGAGTGAAGATATACATGAGGCTTTTGTGGTCGGTGAAAACCAAAAAATGATCTTCCAAAAGATAATGTCTCCAACAGCGCGACACATGAAAAACTACGGCCAACTCGAGATCATGCGTCGTGTAATTCCTCTCTTGTGGCCTCAACTGTCGAGACCCATATGCAACAACTCGGTCTCCCTATATCATAAGGACTCCCAGCCCAATCCCTGATGCATCCCAGTAAACAGTATAGCTCTTCCCCTACTCTAGGAGTATTAGGATCGGTGCTGATGTCAACCTTCCCTTCAGTTCCCGCAATCTTCTGACCAAACGAACTTCATACCCTTCTTTGTATGACCTGCCAACGGTGCTGATATGCGGGAGAAGTCATGTATGAAGCGTCTATAGTAACCAGCCTTCCCTATGAAACTTCGTATCTCAAACACGGTTTTAGGCTGCTCCCAGGGAACGACTTCTCTCACCTTCTCTGTGTCTACTACAACTCCTTCCTCTGAGATAATATAACCCAGGAAGTGAATCCGGTCCATCCAATGTGGCACTTCGAGAGCTTAACATATAGAAGATCCTCTCTCAGTGTACTCAATACGATCTCAAGATGGGTGGCATGGTCGTGTCGAGTGTGAGAGTACACCAAGATGTCGTCCATGAATACTACCACAAAAGAATCAAGATACAGATGGAACACACGATTCATCAGAGCCACGAAAACTGTTGGCGCATTCTTGAGTCTGAACGGCATAACCGTATACTCATATAGACTATACCTACACATGAAAGTTGTGAGAGGTATATCAGATGGTCTAATGCGCAGCTGATGATATCCAGATCTCAAGTCAATATTCGAGAACACTCGTGCTCCACGAAGCTGATCAAACAGATCATCAATCCTCGGCAAGGGATATCGGTTATTAACCGTCAACTGGTTCAGCTTCCGATAATAGACACAATGTCTGAGGGTACCATCCGCCTTCTTCTCAAAAGGGACCGGAGAACCCCAAGGAGAATTACTGGGTCGGAAAAAACCCTTCACCTGTAGCTCCTCTAACTGCATCTTGATCTCCTGCAACATAGGCATGGACATCCTATAATGAGGAATGGAAACTCGTGCTGCTACTGGAACAAGCTCAATAGAGAAATACACATCATGCACTAGAGGTATACCTGAAAAGTCATCCAGGAAGACATCCCTGAAATGATAAACAACTAGAGGGAAATCCGTCAGAAGAGCCCCCTGATCATCCAGATATAAGCTCACTATCTGGGCTGTGACTCCACCTTTCCCATGATGCTCTGGTCCAGCTCGACTCGCCTGAACATCCCATTCACCCTTGTATAGAAACTCTCCTCCCTCTGGTGACGTGAAACACACCCTACGACGATAGCAGTCTATAAGGGCTCGAAAGGGAACCAACCAGTCCATCCCGAGAATGACGTCATAGCTCGTAATCTCCAAGACATAGAGGTCCCAATGGAAGTGACACCCACCAACCTCAAGGGGGCACTCCTTGCACTGACGCACACCAACCGTCCTAGTCCCAAACGGACTATCTAGCATCAAGATATTGGATGAAGTAGAAACACAGAGCCCAAGGATCTCCGCAACGAGAACATATATGAAACTATGTGTAGCACCCGTATCAAAAAGTACTGATGACAAGACAGAAGCTACTGGAATAGTACCTCTAACTATAGAAGGTCAGGGATCCTTCTCCTGCTGGGTCTGTTGCACTGCATCGCATGCCCAGTGCCGCAACCCTACGACACAACCTGGCTACCCTAAGTTGTCCCGCCCCGCTGCCTCTAAGATCCTAGCGTGTGGCTACCATGGCCCCGACCACCATCTCTGCCTACACGCCCTAATGTGTTCCAGTTCCCTGACTGGTAAGAAGCCACTGGTCCTGCTCCCGCACGTGGAGTCTGCACAGAACCCCTCTCACTAGCCACTGGTAGAAACGCCCTACAAAAGCACTACAGATGACCCATCTTTCCGCAAGATCGACACTCTACTGGATCACGTGGACACTGTGGCCTCTTGTGCCCCTCTCTGCCACACTAGTAGCACCTGATCGGGCCACCTGAAGAAGCTTCCTGGCTAGTACTGTCCCCCCTGAGAGAAGTCCATCTGTCTCTTCCTCTTGCCCGTAGAAATAGCACTAGTAACTAGTGTTGAACTTCCCTGGCCTACACCACTAGATTCCCGGAGGTTCGTCTATGTAATCAGTACCTGATTCAGAATCGTGTCTACAGTAGGAAACCTGAATACATTTACCAGTGCTCAGATGTCATACCGAAGAACATCCTCAAAACTTCTCACTCTCAACATCTCATCACCCACCAGCACGGGTGAAAAACACTGAAGCTCCGTAAAACAAGCAGAATAGTCCATCACGGACATGGCCCCCTGCTGCAGATTCATGAACTCTCGAGCTCTATCTGCCCTTAGCATCTCAGGAATGAAAATGTCATAGAAGACTCCCTGGAAATCATCCCACGCCATGTCTCTATGACGCTCGGACTGGGTGGTAACATCCCACAACCTCTTGGCGGAATCACGTAGCATATATGTCGCGAGCTTGACCCTCCACCCTGGAGGAATCTCAAGATACTGAAAAATAGTCTACATCAATCATAACCAAGACTCTACAGCCTATGGTCCGCCATCCCTTGAAAACGTAGGTGGATGCTGCTGTTGAAAGATATGCATCAGCTCAGCCATATATATGGAAGCCTACGGTGCTCCCTAAATGGTCTGCATGAACCGCATAAAGCCTTCACGGAACTGCGCCTCCGCCCCTGTGTCCGGTATAACAGCCGGCGCCACATCTGGCTCTGTTGGAGGATCAACTGGTATCCCATGGCCCACCATCTCCGAAGTATAATCTTCTCCACCCTCCTGGTGAACAACTCGCGGTTGTCTAGGCGGCATGACACTACAAGGTCAAAAGCACGCCTCAGATTTAAGATTATTAAGACTGAAATGAAGGAACTACAAAGGAACAAGAGGAAGAAGGCATTTTGAAATTTTAAAAACAATACTACAAGGCATGTACACTGATTACACGGCGTGTACTTGACTTCATTTCCCCTACCCGGGTCCTTACACATGGCTAAGCCACACGGCTTCCGTCGAACAAAAACTACACGACGTGTATAAAATCTAAACGGTGTGTACGGTGTTAATTTCCAACTTCTCGTGTCGTCTGTGACACGACTGACTACTCGGCTTGACACTACACGGCGTGTTACACCCACAAACGGCATATACACCACCTCGTTTCCCATCCACATGGCTAACTCCACACGGTCTGTCCTCGAACCAGACTACACGGCGTGTCCCACTAGTACACGGTGTGTTCAGGGAGAGGTGACACCGGCCCGTGTTGTCAGTTACACGACCAAATCCCCAAGTCATACTAAACTGCGTGTCTATAATTTACACGGCGTGTTCCGTGCAGGAGTTCATCAACCTATGTTGTTAGTTACATGGTCGGACTACGGGTCACACTACACGGCGTGTACAAAAGATACATGGCATGTTTTACCCAAGCCTTTCCATACCCCGTGTCGCCGCCCACACGGTTTGTGACATGGGAAGAGACTACACGGCGTGTACGCAGGGTACACGGTGTGTACCCAAAAATTTCTTTTTCTTCCCGAATAGAAGAACATACACGGCGTGTATACTGGGTTTCCAGACAGTATGCCTCAGAAACCTCCCTAGAACCTAGAAAATACTGAAAAACAACACCTAAGTATCAAATTCAAACCTATGGGGGCCCATACTCCCAACGAATCAATGTTTGACATCTTATATGTGTTATAACAAATAAACAGTCAATGATCCACCAAATTCCGGTCAATGGGGGCCCATACTCCCCAAAAACCAAAGTTTGGCGTCCATTCAATAAACAAGCTCACACAAAGAATACCCTATCACAGAGCAGGTATTTATCAAGAAGCTATCACAACAATATGCTTTTCTACCACAACAACTATCACAATAACATGCAATTTCTAATGCACCTACATGGCATGGAAACTATGCATGGAATGTGATTTCTAGCATGTGCCTATATGATGAATGAGACAACATACCCTTACCTCATCAGGTTGCAACTAAATAGAACCCATATATGAAATATAAACAGCATGATACAAGTGCGTCACCCTACGGTGAAATCAAATCAACTGTAAATTGCAAAATCAGAAAAATTGCAATACGAGGTAAATTGGATTTTCCATATGCACGAGTTATCTACGCCCGGGCATAGCTTATTACCAACTAATATTCATTCTATCCCTGATTACGGCTCCAAATAGTAAGTCAAAGAAATGAAACCCCTCTGATACCACTTTGTAACATCCCAGACCCGGGTGCCACGCAACGGTTTCCCCGAGCCCGGTTTTCCACGTGACCTCAAGCACATTTCCCCAAATGCCAGAGGCTGCCGACTAGCAGCAAAGGCCCAGGTCTGATAGTGGGGAAACTATGCCCTCATTTTTCAAAGTGTAGCACAATGGAATACCAAAATAAACATACAATGACAGTGGAAGTAGTAAATGTACACAACTGAAATAACTACAGAAGTGGATATAACAGACAGTATATAAGTGATGATGCTAAATGTTTCAAGTTCTAAGAAAACAGACAGAACATGTTATACATCAATCCAGTACAACAAAATACAGAGTACAACAAAACGAGAAAAACATCTGGTAGCGGCATCGCGAGCCTAGGCTCGGTACTATGCCCTCCTACTCCTCAGAAACAGTCAAGTACCTGTATAGAGAATCTTTCCCCTATATACACATGTAGCAACGTAATCTATTTGGTCCAAAAAGAGTGACCCAAACAAGGTGTGAGAAATATATCTCAGTAGGCACCCACAAAAGGCACGTGCCCAACTGCGTGTAAGCATGAAACAATAGTGTGCCGTAGTAAAATGCAATAAAGTAAGCAGTACTAAAAATTAATGAATTAAAAGTTTTATTTCCAATTTTTTATACATTTAATCCATTTAAATATTAGAAATCACCCCCATGCATTTCTAAGTAAACAATCCACGTCCTCAGACAAGTAAAATCGTACCCTCAGGTAACATAATCCAACCCACAGGTATAGCCCTCATGCGTAACAGAAGTTTCCCTCAGGCGTAGGAAGTGTCTCCCTCAGGCACAAAAGGTTTCCCTCAAGAGAAATACTATAGCCCTCGGGCTAAATAGTGCAGTGCCCTCAGGCTAATCACAATAACGCCCTCAGGCCAAATACAACAACGCCCTCAGGCTAAACAGGTAACCGGGCCATTCCAAACAGGTAAACAAGAATTAACAAGCAATTACCCTAAAGGCAATTATACAATTACTACTTTTAAGGCATACCCTCGGGTATCCTGGCCAAACGGCTAAATAGTGAAACACAACCCGGGGGTGGTTCCGGATCCAAGCAATGATCCCAACTAGCTTTTTATTATCACAATTTAATCACCTATAAAATTTTAGTCATTAAATAAAACAACGGCCTCATCCATACGACACCCCAACATGGGTTCGTGGCACGAAAACGCACAAAAACACACGACAGTTGGAAAATAAAAACAAAGCCACCTACTTTATTCTCTAACCAACGTTATACCCGAACGCCGACTCCAGAAATGCCCAAGAACGGCGTAGATCTAAAAAAGAACAAAAACTATTCAAACGTAAATAACTTCCCCTCGGGAATGAATTAGTAAGAACGGTATGAGGAGAGGAGAGATCTTACCTGTGTGGTTCCAATGGGATCGTTCGAGGATAAAACCGATTCAATATGAACCCCTGATGGGTCTTCAAGGTTCAGGCCATCCTCCTTGGCTCTAAAATGGCTCAAACGCCTCCTCTGCCAAATGAGGAGGCTAATTCCTATTTTATGCCGAAAAAACAAATTACACGGCGTGTAATTCTGAGTACACTGCTTGTTCTTCTTTCATCTAACTGTTCATTTAGCGGCACCACCACACTGTTCATCCGTTGACATGAGTACACGGCATGTACTCCTGAGTACATGGCGTGTACTGTCACCCAGCTGGCAGCGACTCAACCGCCTTACTATTTAAGCATGCCGACTGACTACACGGTGTGTAAGTACCAATAAATGGCCTGTAGTTGGTTATTACAGCCTTCGTCAGCAGCATGACTACACGCCCCATGTACCCATCCCACATTTCCAAGAGTACATGGCGTATGGAAAAGTACATGGCATGTAGTTCCAATATTTAGGATTTTTCCCCATTTTCCATATTTTCTCAAAACCACTTAAGGAAACGGAAAAAGAAGAAGCTCGTACCTAAAAAATAAGAATCGGGTTCTTACAATTCTCAAGATGAATGGAGGACCATGTCGAGTATCTTATAACTATCTTATAAGTTCTTTAATTCCACAAAATCTATGGAATGTTGTCTATGTGTATGTTTTGGACATGGGAGGTGAATTTCCTCAAGCATGTGGTGCCTTTGTAGGGTGTGGTTGTAGATCCATTAAAGGTTTAAGTAGTTGTTTCTTGGGAAGCACCCAAGAATTTTGTAGAGGTTCATAGATTGCTTGGTTTTAAATCCTATTATCAGAGGTATTTACCAGATTCATATGGTGTTCTAGTCCCGCTGAAAACATTGAAAAAAAACACAATAATTTAAAGTGGGATGATCAGTGTGTGGTTGTGTTCAGTTACCTAGAACAGGTGTTGGTTACTATGCTGAGGATCTAATTTTCGAAGGAAAAGTTGATGATTAAGGTGTTTTGTGAAGCTTCATATATGTGTTTAGGATTCATACCAATGCAGTAGTTAGCAGTGAACTCTTATGGGTCCTTGAAGTTGCATCCCCACAAATGTAACTAGGCCATCCATTATCTCGAGCTAGAAGTCGTAGTGTTTTTTATGAAATTGAGGCCACATTACAACATATGGGACTCTTTTCGGGTCATCATAGATCATATGATTTTTATTTATATCTTTTCCCATTGTTACTAGAATCTATGATTTTAGGGGTGGATAGATTTACATCATGATTATAATTTTGAGATATCATACACCTCATGAATATGATGTGTTGTTATAGATGCTTTGATTGGAATGTTGTAGAAGGAGGTTTGTCAAAAATCAATGCATGCACGGAGAGAAGTGGTGGAGTTTGTATCCAAGAACATGGATGGAAGATTGGATGGGGGTAAGGGTTGTTTTTTGTAGATATTATTATATTATTCTATAATTCAGCTGGTGGATGAGTCTTAGTGGGACGAATCAGAGAGAAAGGTGATACGCGATCAGATTGGCCATAGTGATGCTCCATAGTGATGGTCAGAGGATGGTTAGAACATGATGTTCTTTAATATAAGGTTTTTTGTTCATGTGGTAATTTAGAAAGGGGATCTTTATGACATTCATAGGTAACCATTGGCAGTACACTGATGATTTTATAAGATATAATGCACCCTAAAGGTGCAGTTTTGTTTTCCCGGGATGAAATGGGTGGTGGTAGTGTGTTGGCGAGGCTCTTAGTTTTCTAGTTGGTAATGGCCAAGAATCATCTTTCCAATAATCTGTTGAAGCCTTTGTATGTTCCCAAGTGGATTTGGAATGACATATCGATGGATTTTGTCACAATGTTACCTAGAATACATGGATGATGTGATTAAATCTCGTTAATAGTGGAACAGTTGGTGATATACGAACACTTATTAGTGATCAAGGAGTCAGTAGGTGTGGATGTGTAATATAAGTGGAATTGGGATTATGTGGTTTGGTTCCATGATATTTCTAGGTCCATTGTATCAGATTTTGATGCATGGTTTACCTTACGAGTCTCGATGGGATTTCATCTAGCCCTTGGAAACCAGTTACACCTCAACATTATTTTCCAAGCACAGAAATATGGGATGATTGTGGAAAATATATATATACATGAGGATATGTTTTGGGAATGTGTCTTGGACTATGGTAGATCTTGGGTATGAAAACATCCCTTGGTGGAGTTCTATTATAATAATAGTTCTCACTATTACATTGGGAAGGCTCGATTCAAATACTTTTACCAAAGAAAATGTCCTTCGTTGTTGGATTGGAAAAAGGTAGGCGAGATATCTATTATGAGTCCCAATGTGGTATAGTTCTTGAAAAATAATGATCAGATTGGTGGTGTGATGATGAAATCCACACCAAACCAGAATAATTCATAATCTAATTATAGGAGGAGGCCCGAATATTTTGAGGTTTTGGACCCTGTGTTCGTGTAGGCTTCCCCTCAACATGGTTAGTGACAGTTTGGTTGAGGGATTAATATTTATCCTAGGTTCTTTGGACCCTTTATGGTGTTTGGATGAGTTGGTGAGGTGGAAAATCAATAAGAATTTCCACCATGTTTAGTAATGATCCATAATTGCTTTCATGTTTCTCACCTTTTTTGGTATCTACAAGATGACTCCCATGTCATTGACTGGGGATAATTAGATATTGAGTAGAAAATGAGGTATGTGGATAGGAAAATAGAGATCTACAATCTTAGATATAAGGAGTTTCAGGGGAAGAACATTCTATTTATTCCAACACTACGGTGGAATGGTGTCCAGGAGGAGAGTACTTTGAGTGAGAGATGTAGATTCAAGCCTAGTACCCGAAGCTCTTTTACATTTGTCTTTGATTCATTTGAATTGTAATGTGATATTTGAATATTGTTGATTCTAAAATGATCTGTTCTCCTTGGTTTTCATTGTGTTGTGTGTTTTGTGATGAATTTATGAAATATAAAAAGGGGATGACATAATTCCTAGTTGAGATTCATTGACTACGATGGGATTAAACCCGCATAGTAGAGTAAATTTCACCCGAAGGAGGAATTATGTTTTAATAGAGGATGGAATTATAGGATTCATGTGTTTAGGATGGTGTGGTTATTGTTCTTGTGTGTCATGTTTTTGTATCATTTTGGTTAAAATTCTATTTAATAGTTGTAAGAGTAGGTTTTTATTGGATGCAGAGATGTCCACCCCATCTTTCAAATCACATAGGGTGGTTTATCTTCAGTCCATAGTGTGTTTAGTTGATAGTGGTGTTTCAATTTTATTAAAGTCATTGAGAGGTATCTGGAGGTATCGTTTTTCAAACCCTTCTTCATGTTTTCTTCCATAATGGGTTTGAAATATCAAATGGGAGAATATTTTTACAGGTTTATAATTTAATGTCCCATACATCTCAATTCAATTAAATTTTGAGAATACTTTTGGATAAGTTGTTCTATGAGGTCATGAAGACTCATTTAAATAAATTGAAAAAATTACGATTTTTTTATTTTCTACAACAGTGTATCACACTAATTGTGTGTCACCGAAGTGGTGTCACCCTAGAGATTCCTCCCTATTGATGGCTCATTGGAAGTTTCTCACTGGCAGTCACACTCCAAATAGTATTTCAACTAGTAGTGCCTCATCCTTGATGGTATGATGTCTACTGGTATCTCTCTTGATGGTCTATCACTAATAGTGGTAGTTGTTTCATCCAAAAGTTCCTAAACTAGCGGTTCCATGTCTAGAGGTATATTGTCAAATAGTTCCTTGTCTAGCGGTACTATGTCTTATAGTTCCTTGTCCTATAGTTTCTCTGGTGTTACATCTTCTATGGATGCCTCTCTGGAAATACCTCATGATGTGGATCCTCTTTCGGCGATGTCTCAAAAACAGGGTTTTCATCTTCTTCTAGTTAAACCCTTTTAATGTCTCCTTCGACATATAATGTTTTTAATTCCTTATTTGAAAGAATTTGATTCCAATTAAATTTAAATAAGTCATATATTATATTCTGTAAGAGTGAGGATCCTTTTAATTATTAAAAACATTAGGTCTTGACAAGATTAACCTTTATTGGAAAATTAAAATATATCTATATACATGACTCAGTTTATATATTTCCAAACATGAGATATCCTTCCACCTGCTCACTATTCATTCATTATCTTGGTACAGGATTCCCCGAACCATTCTTCATATTGGAGTTATACGGTTAAGCTACACCTTTTGTTTAATGATTTCCAGATGTTTTTTCTCCTGCTTGTGTGCCCTAGTTTGAGCACAATCTATAAGTTCCAATCATCTTTTCTTCTTGTTAGGTTTCAACATTTTATTTTTTAAATGTCAATATTTCATGGTGTGTATGTGGATGTTGTAGATGATAATATATTCGTTTCTATATTAATAAATATAATTAAAGTGAAATTAAATCAATGAACATGTGGGGTGTGAATTCTAATTTATATTCCTATTTTGTTTTGTTTTAATAATGACATTGTGATTTTTGTGGGCTAAATACGCACTAAAAATTGTGGTTATTTATGTTTCATTTTTTGTACATCGAAATTTTTATGGAATTTATTTTTTTCTACTATTGACATATTACTATGTAAATATTTAACCATGTATATTGGATACTAATAATATGCCCCAAGATCATCCTGTTTTTTGGTAACCTCTGAATTAACAAGTTAAAATTAATGGAGTGATGTCATGTTAAATCATAATATATCATATTTTGGTAATTATTGTGGTAATTTGATGGGAGTGTTTGTGCCCAGGGAGTAGGATTTTTTTTATGAGGTGAACTGGATTTGAAATGTTTGGGTAGTGGGGATATAGAGCAGGTAACGGTTTAATGTGTTATTATATGTGGGTATAGTTGGGGGTACTGTTGGTTAGATTGGTGGTTTGGGTAGGATGACTTTAAAGAATACTGGTTTTTGTTGGTATGGGTGTTTCAACATTGATAACATGCATAATCATTCCCCTCATATCTAGTTATATATTTATGATATATCATGTATGGGTGTTAAATGGGGAGGATGTGGAATGATCTATCATTAATGTGAAGTGGCTTTTATTTATCATGCTTTTCACCTTTTGTAATGACAGCTTCTATATTTATTAATTTCTCATATAGTAATTGAATCATTTAAAAATTGTTTGATAGTAATTACTGTGGATAAATTATTGTATTTATAATGTCAATGGTGTTTTGTGGTGTGTTGGGTGATGTTTTCAACTAAGAGGTACATACAAAGTTGGCAGTGTTTTATCTTAGTGGTCTATTTGAGAACTCATAAGTTTTTTATGAGCATTTTTTATTATATATTTATATATATATTTGTATTATCTTTTGATTTCATCATTCACCCAACTCATGTTGAGCACTATTTGCCGAACACCAACATAGTAAAGCAGGGGTGCCTTTCCCAACATACTGAAGGTAGGATGGATGGCTCGCCACCAGTTCTTCCTTACTGTTTCTTCTAAGTGTTGATGGCCGAACTTAAATCGGGTAAGATGTGGTGAGATGTGGTAGCCTAGGTGTTTGTGGGTCAAGGGGTTAATTTTGTAGCTATATTTTCTATGTGAATTCCCATGTGTCTTTGGTATTAGATGTGATGTGTTGTGTGTCTCAGGTGTGAGCATGTGAGATGTATTATGAGGACTAGGTGTGTGTAGGTGGGATGCGATGTGGTATATCAAGAAGTGGTGGGAGTTCCATGCTATTTTTTGGGGTGTTAAAGTATATAATTCTTGTTAAAGTGGTGTGTTGAACCCTATAAATAAGGTACTTTTTATTATATTACTTGACTTGCATTACACTGTGAGTGGGCCGTGGTCAGGTTATGTTTGGTTAGTGTATCTTCATAGGTGAAGTTTATTTATAATGATTTCTCAAGGGTAAATTAGTGTGCCTATTTAAAATTTTCATGAGAGACATTGGTTTTCCTATGGATTATACTTTTACACAGTTCATATTTATATACACTAATTTCGGTTTTCTAGGAGGATTTAGCGGACCGTTATGGGTTTCACTAACTCAGATATTGATATTATCCCCATTGCATCATAGCTCCACATTTGGGTATTTAATTTGGGGATGTTTTCATTTTTACTAGTTCCACATTCCACGTGCATGTGGGATGGTTTGGTATTTATTTACATTATGTATTGGAGTTTCTTTCTGGATGATACATCATATCCCCCTATCTTTTTTTTAATAGGGCATTGCCTCGAATTTTGTATGATTTATACACCATTGGTTCTAGTCACAAACCAATGGCCTACTAGAGGCGGGACTCAGGGGAATTATCTTCCTTTGTTCACAATCATCACATGAGAGGTATCTTTTTAGGGAGGAAGTTGGAGAAAAAAATGTAGTTTTGGTTTATTTTTTAGTGTTATCACGAATAATTGATATTTAGTCGAATATAGAAACATTCTGATTATTCAAAATTTAAAATTTTATGAAACTATAATGATTTAGGAAGAAAATGGATGATAATGAATACATTTTTATAAAAACATTATACAATAATTATTCTAAATTCTAAAGAAATATAACACTGAACACACTAACACACACATATTTTTATCATTTTTGAAATCTATGTAATGTTTTTGTTAAAGTAAAAATTGTTTTTATTTATATTATTTTAATAAAATATTAACAATGTTCATTTTCGATTTCATTTGGTTTAAATGAGAAATATTTCACCAATTATTTTTCATAATCAAATTAATCCATTTTAACTGACATTATAAATATATTTCATAAAAATAATATTAACTCTTAAAAATGATTTTTATTGAAAATATTTTTTCATCTGATTTTTTTTCTGATTTAATATTAATTTCATCCAAATAAAGAAATAATTTTTTTTCAAAAATATATCCTTTTTTATAATAATAATTTACAATTTTTAAAGTGAGACTACTTTTACCTATTTTCAATATGAATAGTAATTATTTCCTTTAAAAAAACTATGTTAACATGGAATGAGTTAAAACTCATCAAATAGATTTAAATTAAAATATTTTGTATTAATATTATCTAAAAAATGTTTAAATACCCTTGGATAGTAATATTTAGACCCTATATCATCCATTTTTTAGAATGAGTAATTTTGGACAATTTGGTGTAAGGCATTAATCTTTTGAAAAATTCCAACTATAAACTCTCCCGAAATTTAAAAAGAACACATACTCTCCTCTATTATCCAAACATCCTGATCCTATTACCTTATATAAGACCTACAAAAACAATTAATAACAACCCTTCACACATTTTTGAGATTATGGTTTTATCATATTACTATTAATGAGGTCTTTAGTTAAAAATATGTGGACGTTATCTGATGAAGAGGAATAGTTCATAGCTGAGTGGTTTCTTTTTATTTATTATTTTAGCACATTAAAACCCATCCCAAACATTTCTGTATAATCAAATAAATATTTAACATTAACTAAAATGTTATTATTTTTATGATATAATAATTTTTCATCTTATTACTCAACTAATAGAAAACTAAAACATTGTTTGTGTGTACATTCATGTGTTTGCCTCTTGAAGGGGATGTATATAATTTTTCATCACCCCCATTTATATGTTTTCATATTGTTGTATTAAAATAAAATTTTATGATATATATGATATAAATTAATCAATTAAATTTTTATAAATATTATTAATTTTTCTTTTCCATCCAAAAAAATTAAAACATCACTCGCCCATATGTATGACCTACGGTCTCTATGTAAGGGTGATATTATTTTTTCCTATAAAAATAACATGGATAGTAATATATATTTAAATAAAGAATAAATATGATATTTTTATCTTGATTAAAAATATTTCTATGATTTAGTAATGATATATATTCAAGGACTGAACTTATTGACCCAATATATACAAGAAAAAAGTAGTTAACATTCAGAAATGATGATTTTATTAACTAAATACTAATTATGGGGTAATGAAATATTATAATTGGATAATATATGATATAAGAAGTATTAATATGGAATAGTTTATAGATGAAAAAAAATATTAAATTTAAATTACAAGCGGTGAAATTAACATAATAGTCATATCTAACTTGTGGTAATGGGTTTCTTCTCTAATGTCATTTTATTTTGTGATTGTTTATGTATAGATATTACTTGGGGATATTTTATGATGTTAATATATTATTACTCATAAAAATTATTATACTATTGTTAGTTTTTTATTTTCTATTTTCAATTTAATGTCTTTATGGATAAGTATTCTAAATTTATGTAGCATATAACGCATGTTCTTTGAAAAAATTAAAATTTTATACATAAAAAATTCTCACCCATGTCCATATTTTCTTTAAAAAAATTTCATGATTGATTTAAATATTAATAAAATAATTATTAAGTAATTTTTAACCAAGATTTACATTGATAGAAATTTTAAAATTTAACATATTTTTATTATTTAAGTGAGGTACTTCTAAAAAATATTGTGAACATAATATTGTTTTTAATATGCATCACAGAAAATAATATTCATGTCCTCTAGAAATAACATTTCATGGAAGAATCCACTACATCAATCCATATTTATTTTCATGAATATGTTTTTTTCAATATTGGTGCATTTTTAATTTAAATTATGTCATAATAAAATGACGTTATTTTTCTAATGGAATGAAAATAATTTTAAAAAGTGATTTATATATCTGTTCTTACATGAAGATACAAGGATAAAATTTTTAAATTGTTAAATTTTTTTATTTATAAATTATATGATTAAGTATGAAAAAATTAGTCTTGATTAATTGGAGGATTTCTATTGTACTTTACTGATACGTCATTATGACTTGTTTTGATATCATTAACATCCATATGATCAAGTTCTCTATCACATTCTATTATTAATTATACAAAATATTATATCAATGTTGTTGTATTTTTGATATCATAAATAAATTAAGAATAAATTATGTTTCATTTTTGATGCTCCAACTGTATAGTATTTTATATATATGGTATCAGAAAAAGGAAGCTTGTTTAGAAAGATATTTTATTTACAAGAGAAATTTGTATGTTTCATATTATTTATTAAAAATTGATAAATGTTAACATATAAGATATTTTGAGAATGAATTGTATTGAACATTAAAAATAATAGGGATTAATAGTATGAGTATGTGATGGGTGTGGCTTGATTGCAGAAAAGCCCTCGATGTATCAATATATCACTAGAGAGAAAATGATATTCATTCTATATTATAGGTACTTATAGTTTGTAACTATCATGATATTATGAATTATGTCTTCAATGATAGGATTTTATAGAAAAAATAATGATATTTTGGATGATAGTTCATGTTTAGGAATGTAAAATTTTGTTAATTTCCTTTATTATAAATTATTCTTTAAATTAATGATGTGATATAAATAATGATATTAGCATGGGGTTTTCATTAAAACTAAATTATTGATTGAATGACATACTTTTTTGTTATGCAATTTTCAATATTAGTTATACTTTATTAAATCACGATTGATTAAATTTCACAAAACCCTTAACGATCATCTTATCTCACACATTATTTGTATTCCATTCTCTATGATATGAGAAAGGAAATTATAAATGATATCACGAATGATTGAATTTTAATTATTCTATGTTATTTATTTTTATAATGTCATATGGGAATCATGTATGTATTTATCTTCCCAATACAAATAAACCAATAAATCCTTAATAGTGCGATCCATTATATATCATAATAATGTAAATGTTAAAAAAATCCAGGATACTAGTTTCTCGCTGTTATAATTTCTATCCAATGAAATATTTCTCACTTACTTTGAAATATGTTTTTAATTGAATTTTATAAAAAAATAGATTAATATTATTCCCTTAGGTTATTTGGGAATGTTTACCAATATTTTGTTCTTTACTTTTTTTCTGTATATTCATGATGATTATGAGATACCGCAGCGTGTTTCATTGTTTAGAGAATTGTCAATGATGAAGGATGAGAATCAACTTCTGTAATGAATGTGGTGGTTTCCCTATTGAAAAATCTAACACCATTGGTTTTGGAACTATAATGATATTGTGAATATTATCATAGATGTGTCAATTTAATTTGAATATCCTTTCCTATATAGGTAATTTTTTTTTCAACTCACGATTTGACTATGTTGGGCCACGTCATGTGACATAATAATTCTTATTTTAATGGAAGAAAAAATTCATTCATAGTTTAACAATATATTATACACCTAAAGAAGATATTTCAAACCATGGGAAGTAATGGAAGGTAATATTTCTTTTCATGGAGTGAATTAAAAATTGGGATAATTTAAGCATTGGTGACCATTGATCCTGAACAGTAAATAGTCATATAAAATAGAAAGTATGGTTTTTGGGATATTATAATGTGATACTCTTTATAAAATACATTATTAATGATTAAAAAAATGCAATATAGAGGAAATTTTCCATCTTTAATTATTAATAATAATAATTTAGTGAATCTATGAGGATAACATTATAATATTTCCTAGGAATGTTTTAGTCTACATACGTATTCCCAAATGAAATTTTGAATATTTTTGGAGTCTTAAGTTGACTCTCTAAATGGAATTGAATTGGAAAATATTTTTTGAATCAAAATAATGAATGTAGATTCTCAATATAGAAGAGGAGGGTGAATTATATACATTAAAAAAATTTCATTGGAACCTTTAGAGTTGGTATAAAACTTTCGTTTTTTTAACATTAAGGAAAATAATGGTTAACAAATTTAAACAAGGTAAATTCACAAGACCTATTAGTTCTATAAACATTATAGGTTCCTGAAATATGGTTTCGGAAATGAATCTTATGAAAATTTTACAAGGAAAAAGATTCTACCATAAAGCGTATAGAATCTTAATAATCAGAGTATACAGGTACAAGACTTTATTAGATAGATATACATTCCATATTAATCAAAAATCAATGGAAAATAAACATGAAACAATACATGTAACAAATATGGAATCTTTTAACCCAAATAGAATGGTATTCAACAACCTTGGATAATGGTCACTTGATTTATACTTTCACAAAAGTTTATCTTACCCACACCAAGGTAATCCCTCGATAAGAATATCAGAGTCTCTATTGCAACCCCCGCAAGCCCTCGGAATTTACGTTTTTTGGCACCTCTTTCATTCATATCATGTAAGTCCTCGATCTTTAAGGGAGTCAAAACCTCTATCTTCTATTCCCCGAAAGCCGTTGATTGTACCCAGCAACAATTGGAGTCACATGAAGTAATATAAACTAGATGTTTTGTATGCACAAGCCATGAGAGAATATTTCTATAGAAATCACTTTAGTAGCATGTAATATCTCAACTAATCAACAAGTAATGATCTCATTCAAATGAGATCCTCTTTATAGGCACTTTTCCCAATGGTCATCTCCCTCCTCCAATGGACATATTTTTTCCAGAATCTCAGAGGGACCTGTACACGTGTCACTCAAACAATAGTTAGTTAGAATCAGAAAGCACGAAATCGTTTCATTACTATAACAAGGGTATGTAAAATATGGTTTCTCGAGAAAATCTATTTTTTAGAGTCTAAGAAGAATAATGTTCAGTTTATAAGAAAATAAACATTTTGAGTCTCTATTAGATGGATATTTCGATACTATTTTTCAAGGAATTCAAAATCTAAATCTATTGTCTTCATATTCTAAATTCTAATGAATTCAGAACATGAATTCTAATGAATTCAGAACCAGAATTCTAAGAGAATTCGGAGTCCGAATTCTAAGGAATTTTTAACCTGAATTCATAAGAATTTAGAATCTAAATTTAGAAGAATTCATAGTCTGAATTCTAAGGAATTCAGAACTTAAATTTAGAGAAATTCAGAATCTGAATTCGGAAGAGTTCGGTGTCTGAATTCTAAGGAATCTAGAACATAAATTCAGAACCTAAAAACAAATACTCTATTTCAATGTATTTATTGGATTATAAGGTTTTATAAATGAAATCAAAATATAAATATAGAAATAAAATGTGTTAGATTGATAGAAAAAATCATGAACAATGAAAACAAAGGTAGAGAGAAAATTTCCTATGGAAGGAAAATTTTCCTTAATAAGATAAATATTTTGGGAAATGATGTTTTCCTTAAGATAGAGGGTTTGTGATTTTCAAAACATAAGGAAATGTAAAATAAAAATGGAAACCTTATTGACTCAACAATCTCCCACTTTTTGGAAAGCCCAAACATCCTTACTAAAATGAATAATTGTAAATAGAATTATTATGGGCTTGAAAATAAAAACATATATCTCTTTACAAATGGATCATATTGAATACGTCTAACACCCCATTATGCTTTTGAATCACTATGGATTGTATTTTTTATTTCTAGGATGAGATTTTTATTTTCTTACATTCAAAAAACATCATTGAAAAAAACATTCCTATAGATGAACTCCCCATTACATAGGGAGGACTCTTCTTTATGTTGTATTCCTTTTATCAATACTCAACCCCCTCTTTTATTTTTGAAAAAACAAATATAGGTAATGGAAAAATTGGTATCTGAAACATTAGTACTAAACATCTAAATATATTAATAATAACCAAACTTTCATTAATGTTGAAAAAATTTGTATAATGATTAAAATTAAACAAAATATCAGAATGGAAAGAATTTATCCTTCTTTCTTTGGGGGTATTTTTAAGAATGGTATTTAGATTCTTGATCTCCATCTGTTCCTCTTCTGAACGCTTAAGAAACTGATCATGGTCCCCACTTTTCTTCTATAAGACTTTAATTTTATCTTCCTGAGCCTTAAGAATGTCTGCATGAGCATTCAACATTTCTTTTTATTAAGAAAAATTCTATTCAATTTCAATCATGAGGTCCCTTTCCATATTAAAATTCATGGACACATAATTAAACTTGCAATTCAGATCCATAACCTCCTTCTTCTACGTAGTCTGTTCTAGGTTTAAATTTTCCTCAAAAATATTTTTAATATCATTGATCTTCCCATATTCGGTATCAAATTCATACTTGAAATTATCAAGGAATTCATAAATGATTCCCATTTCTTCTATTGTCTTCTTTGACCATTTTTCCATCTTCTTGGAAGAACATTTATGGTCCTCATAGCCAATGAGGAAGGTCTTGAAATCTACCTCTAGTGCCACACAATTGTACATCACCATGAAAATTGAATCTGGCTTCTGATTTATCATTTGCTGAAGCATCTGGAATATTGAATCAATGCTTGGCAATAATTGAATAGTACCACCCAGATTTTTCAATGACTAAACAATAAAATCATGTCTAAGGGAAGATGATTATGAATATAAGTGTTTGGTTGGTGAGGATTATTTTTCTATGTCTTCATCTTTCCTCTTGGATGAAGCACCAATAACATTCTTCTTTACCACAAATATACTAGGTGAATCCACTACCACCTGTTTTCCCTTGCTATCTCTTGAAATGATTTCTTTTTATTTGGGAGATTCGTGTTCACTTTCTGATAGCTGAAAAATCTTTTCTTTCAAAATTCATCTTTCTCTGCATCATCCACATGATCTTATGGATAAATGAAACCATGATAACTACTTTTATCATCTGTTTGTTTATTCACTTCTTCTTCACCCTACTCATATTTTCCTAGAAAAGAATGTTTTGAGGACTCGTAATGGGAAGTTCAGATTCGTAATTTTACAGAGAGGATTTCCATGTCTTGGTAATATTCAACATGTTTTATGATATCATCAGTTTCATTCCCTTCTTGTTCTACCTATTCTTTTTCTTCTATTTTCCCTTCCACTTCTTCTATTTCCACTTCCACTTCTTCTTTTTCCACTAATTCTTCTTCATGATATGATTTCGGAATCTCCACTTTCTTTTCTGGAGTCTATTATAATGGCTCTAATAAAAAGGTTTCTGGTACCATAATTTTCTCAGAGACTTTTTCAGCAGCCTTGAGAAGAGGTTAGACAATTTCAGATTCTAATATTTTCTTCCTCTAGTTCATTTCTTTTTCATCCTTTTCAAGATTATCAGCAGCCATTTCCTTCAATGCCTTTTCCTCAGTAGGGTCCAGACCAAATTTAGGCTCCCCTTAATTCATGTTCATCTTATCTTCTCTCCACTAAGCCACTACATCCTCAGGATATTATTTTTTTTCTTATTTGGAATTGGAGGTAGTGGATGAATTTCCATGGCCACATGAATTCTTCATTTCTCTTCGAGTTCATTAGTTTTTATCTTCCTTCCACATTTCATAGGGAATTCACCCAATTCTGACTTCTTTGAAAAACCCTCTACTTATTCTTCAGAAAGATCATAAAATTCTATGGATTCAATGGGAAAAACAATATTCATTTTCCGTAGGGTGTCATCACTCATCAATATCAATATTTAATTTCTCGGCTTGGAACTTCATGGAATTTTGAATGAATGAAGGAAAAGAAAAATAATATTTGGAAGGATATCTGGATACATGATAATTGGAGACTTCATATTTCTATTCTTGATATTCTCAATTGTTAGAAAAATATACATAAACATGTTTATCTTCCAGAGTTTCACTAAGAAATCCAATATATAGATGTCACTCTTATTCATTGTATCATTATCCCCTTTCATTGAAATTATAAATCCTTGAACCCACAACTCACGAATTTGAAAATTCATAGAGAGATGAATGATCTCCAGAGTCTTCACTCCTTTAAAAAAAGACTCTCTATTGCATTTTCCTTATCAAAAGATCTAGTTTTTTCAGGTAATTTTTGAGTAAAAAAATCTTCTTATCCGTCAAAAGGAATTCCAATAGGACTCACTTCCTTAATTTGTGAAAGAGAGTAGGTCATTTCATTACATGTAAAAGAAAACATGTCTCTTCCTCCTACCATGATGAAACATATTTTCTCATAGAACTAAATAAAAAATTTTAGATAGACCATATCTTGTGATTTTGGTTTTGAAACACATACACTCTCCCAACCATTCAACTTGACATTCATAGATATGATATTGTAGTACTCATCATAAAAAATTGGATCCAACAACATTTCCCGGTCTATATACAACTCATGGATTTCCATAATAGTAGACATTTCGTTCTGAGGAGGTGCTTCAACATACATCCGGAACTGAGGAAACATTGAAGATTTTGAAAGACCTTAAAATAAAGAGGCAGAGCTTCAACACTCAAGAGCTTGAAAAATGATGTGGGAAAACCATAGGGGGGAATTTATATAGGCAATTTAGGCCATGAATTAACTTCCAAGGTTGATCTAATAGGTGAAGTACTTATGATCAAATATGACGATTGAGATGATAACCGATGAATGATTTTGATAGGTTCTGATGTTTTGAGGTTTCTAAGATAAACATTCGAAATTCAGTAAAAGTGAATCCTAAAAAAAAATTAAACAAGATAAAAATACCAACAAATAAAATAATAATGACAAAAACATAGGAATGAAAACATACCATCTGGATTTCTTGGATTATTATTCATAATCAGGAAAATTCTTCTTGTCTACGAAAAATTTTGACTATAGAAAATTTTGGTTACGAAAAATTTTTATTACGAAAAAATTTGATTACGAAAAACATGTTTGTGAAAAATTATGTCCACGAAATCTTTTATTATGAAATATTTTGACTAGGAAACATTTTAATTACAAAAAAATTTGTCTATGAGAACTTTTGATTATGAAAACATTTGATTATGAAATTTTTTGACTAATAAGAAAATGTACTACCCCTCTAAAAAAGAGATTGTAACCATAAAGAGATATGATTCCACAAGAAGTTAATAAAGAAGATTATCTTATGGTTATAATTCCTAACATTTGTTTAATATTTTCAATTTTTTCGGAGGGTAAAGACTTTGTGAAGATATCTGCAAGTTGATATTGCGTTCTGATAAATTGATAAATGACATATCCTTTTTATTTTTGATCACAAAGAATGTGATGCCTATTATCTATGTATTTTTACACGATAGTGATGTGGAGGGTTTTTTCTTAAGGAAATAGAACTAGTATTATCACACAATATTTGTGTTTTGGTAAAACTCATACCATAATCTGTGAGTGTGTGTTGCATCCACAACACTTGAGCACAACATCTTCCAACTGCTATATATTAATCATTTGCAGTGGAAAGTGATACTGAGTGCTACATTTTTCATGACCCAGAAAATAATGAATCAACTATGAAATGACATGTTCCAGATGTAATTTTTCTATCCATTCAACATCCACAAAATCCAGCATCCGAAAAACATTTTAAAACAAAATCATTTCCAGATGTATAAAAGAGTCCTTAATTTGTGTTTCTATTTATGTTGTGAAAAATAATTTTCGCAACCATTAATTGAGATTCCATAGGATTGGATTGATATCTAAGACATAAGAAAAAAGAAATCATTAATTTTGGAAGAAAAGTTTTCATGTAAAGTGGACATCCTAAGAAACCTATAAATGATGTTTGATCTTCTGGTCTTCCCGATTCATCATGATCAAGTGAATTTGCTGTACCAATGAGAGTACATATACTCGTAGTGTAATCATATCCATAATTTTAAACATGATATTTAATATATTATGTTTTGATATATATATTCTTTCAAGTTGTTGAGAAATATTAAAATGATGGAAAATGTATACTCACCCATTATAGGAACTTCAAAATCAGTTTTCATTAGATCCGCGATGGAATAATTTAATGATTGCTGAGTAGAACCAAATATAATGTCATCAACATAAATTTGATCAATCATGACATGTTTCTTATTTTTCTTTATAAAAAGGGATCGATCAGCATTTCTATTAACATAATCATTTCGATGAAAAAATATTATATGTCTATCATACCAAGTTATAGGGGCCTCTTTAAGTCCATATAAAGCTTTTATAATTTTGAAAACAAGTTCATTATGTTTTGTATCTTAGAAACTAAGAGGCTATTCATCGAAAACTTCTTCTTGAAAAAAATCAATATGGAAATAACATTAACATCCATTTGAAAAGGTTTGAAGTTAAAAAATGCTTCAAAGGAAAGAAAAATACGAATATATTCGAGTTTAGATACTGGAGAAAAGGTTTCTGCATAGTCAATAACTTATTGTTGATTATAGCCTTTAGTAATCATGATTTACTTCTTACTATGATTCCATTATTATCATAATTATTTCTAAAGACCCATTTTTCTAAAATAACAAATGTTTCCTTAGGTCTTTCGACCATGGAGCAGACTTTATTCCTTTTGAATTCATTTATCTTGTCTTGCACAACTTTTATCCCATCGTTGTAACCTAAAGCTTCATTAGTTCTTTTATGTTCTAACTGAGAAAGGAATGCTAGATATTATACTTCATTTCTTAAGGAACTTGTAGTCCTCATAAGATGATTTACATCACTAATGATGCTATCAATGGGATGATTCTTAATAAACAACATATTTGTGTTTTGAAAAACCTGTTCATCAACATAAAATAAGAAATACTCTATGGTAAATGCCACAGAATTATTTTCATGGAAATTTTCTTTACCAGAAAGATCTTCTATCAAGGGTTGAAAATCAGTTTTTGAAAACTCATCGAATGATGTAGGTTATGGTTGTTTGAAAAAAAAGGATTAGTTTCATCAAATTTAACATGTACTGTTTCTTCAACAGTACCTGTTTTTTTATTGAAAACACTATAAACCTTAGAAGATGTGGAGTAGCCTAAGAAAATTCCTTCATTAGATTTTGGTGTGAATTAGTTTATATTATCTATAGTATTAAGAACTAATACATTGAAACCAAATGCCATGATGTAGTAAAGTCTAGGTTTTCTACCATTACATAACTCATAAAAGGTTTTAATATAAAAAGGTCTATTCAAAACTCCATTTATAGTATGACATGATGTACTTACAGCTTCATCCCAAAAATGCTTGGCTACCAAATATTCACATATCATGGTTCATGTTATCTGTTTAATAATTTGGTTTCTTCTTTCAACAACACCATTTTTATGAGGAGTTCTTGGTGCTGAAATATTATGATTAATGATTTTTCTACTACAAAAAAGATTCAAAATTAGAATTTTTAGATTCTTCTTCATGATCATTATGAATATTTATCAAAGGAAGGTTTTCCTCATTTATAACGTGGCCTCTAAAATTTTTTAAATAAGAAAAATCTTCAGATTTCTTTTCTAGAAAATAGACCCACATAAACATAGTGTAATCATTAACTAAGACAAATACATAATGTTTCTTCCAATGCTTCAAGTATGTGTTGGACCAAAAAGATCCATATGCACCAATTGTAATGCATCCGTAGTTGAGACTTCACCGACTATTTTAAAACTAGACTTATGTTGCTTACCATATTGACAGGGATCACAAACTTTTATAGAATCAAATATAACCTTCGCAAGATCCTTTACTAATCTTTTCTTAGAGAGTTTACATAGGTTCCTTAGGATATAGTGTTTAAAACTTCTATTACATAACCTATAATGATCGTCGATTACACTAAGACAGGGTAGATTTGGGATTCTAAGTTCTTCTATGTTTAGTGTATAAACATTATCGGGCCTCTGCGTAGAAAGAATAAACCATTCGTTGTAATTGTCTAAAAAACACTTATCATTCCTAAAATTCACAATGAAACCATCATCACATAATTGACTTATGATAATAAGGTTGTGTCTAAGACCCTTAACAAATAAAGAATTTGAAATCAATGTTTTTTACAAGAAGAACAATGTTACCTATACAAATAATTTCTCCCTGAGCATTATCTCTAAAAGTTACTTTTCCTCCTTTCACCTTGATAATATTTTCAAAGAAGTTTTTCTTTCCAGAAATGTGTCAGGAACACCCACTATCCATGTAACATGTATATATGTTGTCACATTATTTATTTTTCTGAAAATAATAGAGTTAGACTCTTGGAACCCAAACAATCCAGGATTCAAAAACATCAGAAAGAAAATTTTTAGGAATCAACATTTTCTTTGAAAAAAAATCATTATGAAAACCTAAAGACTGAGTTTTATTTAAGGAACAATTTTTTCCCAATTCCCACGACACCAAAACATAGTGCAGAATAGAGCACATTGAGGGAAAAAATAATTATTAATAAAACCATATTTTCAGTGAGTATAACCAAATTCAGAATAATTCCATAGAGGTCAAATTTGGAAATACATCTTATCACGGTTTTCCATACCCAAGGTAATTATTTTCAAACATTTCCTCAAGGAAAATATATCTGACTTCAGTCAAATAACAATATTTTTATCCTCAAAACATTAGTATTATAACTATAGTTAGTCTCTAAAACATTTTTCGTAGAAATTACTTTTTTTAGATGATTAGAATGTTTATCCTTCTCAGAATTAACTTCCTCAAGGGTTTTTGAAATACCTTCAAAATATTAATTTTTTTTATCAAGATATTTTGAAATATCCAATACATATTTAGTATGAATATAAATTCTAAAAATTTCATTATCATTATTTTTCTTGACTCTAGAATTTTCATTCTCAAGGAGCGTAGAAAAACTAGAAACAACATTATAAGTAGGTAAAGTATTATCTTCATCAGAAGAATATTCTGCATCTAAAGATTCCTAAAATTTTCTATCAATATAATTAGCATTCATGGATACATTGTTTACAGATTTAGTATTGTGTACCTTGGCCATTAAACAATGATTTTCAATAAGTAACAGGGCCAGTAAACCAAGATTCTTATGACCAGATGAATCTTACACTACGGATTCATCAGAATAATTTCCACCACCGACACTATTGGTGTCATTGGCTTTCAAAACAGTCTTACCATTATGTATTTTGCACATTTTTCTATTCCTCTTAGAAAATTTTTCCTTTCTATCCATTCTCTTAAGCATAGGGAAATATTGCCATATATACCCTATTCTTTTGCATTCATAACAAGTAACTTAAGAGTCTTTCTTGTCCATTATTTCTTTCTTCTAATATCAATACTGAAAGTATTTCCTCCCAAGTATATTGATCATCCTTCAAGCGAGATTGGCATGATCATTCTCCAAATGTTCAATTTTACATGATTTAGATAAAACAGTGACATTTTTAGACTTCGATCTAGTATCCCTTTCAGGTGTCTTTTCTTTAGTACTGGTAAAGTCTAAAATTCCATTTCCATTAAAATTTTAATTTAAATAAATATCTCTTTTCATTTTGATTTCATGTTGAGGAAGAGTTCCAAATTGCTCATCAAGAGTAATCTAGGATACTTTCCTATTCTCATCAATAGTTGTTCTCTTTGATTCCCAATCATTAGGCATGATGTCTGTAATCCTGTCTACAAGTTCTCCATCATTAAAACCTTTCTCACCCATGGATTGTAAATTATTAACAATAGTCATAAACCATTGTTATACCATGCACACTGGTTCTCCCTAAAGAAATATAAATCTATGATATTCTCCTCTAAGAATGGATCTTCTAGTTTCTATAACTTTGGATTTACTGAAATGAGAAACCTCCAATTTCATCATAATATAATTAGCAGCTTCTCAAGAAGAAATATGGATACATATATTCCTGGTCACAGAACCCAACAAAGTATTGTGTACCTTGTAGTTTAGTTGATATTCTGATTTTTCATGATTATTAAATGCTCTAACATCCGTATCATGAATCATGTAATCTAAAATAACCATAACAATGTTTTCCACTCCAGTATTAATAACCAATGTATTCATATGATCCCTCCAATACTCATAATAATCCCCATCAAATATAGGTGATCTAATAGGATTACAATTGTCAATCTAACCAACATTCATCCATGCCATCTAAAAGAAAACATCTTTCCACAGAAAATGGTTAATAGAAAAAGTTTATAAACAAAGATAAAAATACTATGCAAGGAAAATATAGAACAATAGAAACTTGATAAAGAAAAAATATATGTGAATATAAGTATTTTATAGACCTCCTCTAATACTAATTATAGGATCAAAATGATGAATGTAGATGCTCAATATACAAGTATGGGGTGAATTGTAAACTTTAAAAAATTCCTTTGGAAACATTAAAAATGGTATAAAATTTTGTTTCTAACCGTGAGTAAAACTATGTTTAAAAATGTTAAACAAGGTAAATTCACAAGACATATTAGTTCTATAATCTTGCTAGCTTCTGAAAATATGGTTTCGGAAATAAAACATTTGAAAAGTTTACAACGAAAAATATTCTACCATAAATCATATAGAATCTTACTAATAATAATATACATGTACATGAAAGTATAATATAGTTATAAATTCATTATTAATCAAAATGCCGCAGAAAATAAACTTGAAATAATAAAAGTAACAAGTATGAAATATTTTAACCCAGTGAGAAGGGTATCTATCAAAATTTTATAAGGGTCGCTTGATTTATACATTCTTGAAAGTCTAGCATTCCCACACCAGGGTAAGCCCTCAATAGGAATATTGGAATATATCTTGCTATCCCCAGAGACCCTCGAACATTACGGTAGTTATAAATTATGTCTTTCTAATCAATTAAGTCCCCAATCCTTAAGGAGGTTGGCACCTCTGTCTTCCTATCTCCAGAATCCCCCGATTGTAAAAAGAAAAAATCAGAGTCGCATGAAGAAGTTTGAACAATATGTTTAGTATGCACAAGGCATGAGAGTCTCTCTCTCTAGATATCACTTCAATAGCATGTAATATTTAGATTATTCTACAAGTAATGAGCTTGTTAAAATGAGTTCGTATTTCTACACACATTTCCCAACGGTCGGCTCCATCCTCCAACAATCATATTTTTCCTTGAATCTAAGAGAGACCTATACAATTGTCCATTAAACAATGATGATTTGGAAATATAATGCACTATATCGTTTCATAACTATAACAAGGGTAAGTAAAATGTTGTTTCTCAACCAAATATTTTATTTTGATTCTAGGAAAAATAAATATCAGAGTCTAAGAAAATAAACATTCATAGTCCATATTACATGGATATTCGAATTCTATTTTTTATGGAATTTGGAATCAGAATTATATAGACTCCAGAGTCCGAATTAAATGGAATTCAAAACCTGAATTCTGAGGAATTCGAAACCTGAATTCTGAGGAATTCTGAGCCTGGATTCTGAGAGAGTTGAAAGTCCTAGTTATAAAGAATTGAGAACTATATTTCCAAATAATTAGGAATCTGAATTCATAAGAATTCGAAGTCTGAAATCTATGTAATTCGGAACTTAAATTTAGATGAATTCAAAATTTGAATTCAAAATAGTTCTATGTCTGAATTCTATGGAATTTGGATCCAGAATTCAGAACGAAAAATAGAATAAAATATATCTAAGTATTTATAGGATTCCAAAGTTTTAGAAATGAAACTAAATTTTACACATAGAAATAAAATTACATAGATTTAGAGAAACAAAATCATGAAAAAGAAAAATAAAAATGGAGAGAAAATTTCCATGGGATGGAAAATTTTCCATAATAAGTTAAATCTTATGGGAAATAAAGTTTTACTTAAGATAGAGTGTTTATGATTTTAAAAACATAAAGGAATCATAATGTCATAAGGAAACCATATCGACTCAACAATATTTTCTGCATATGATGATAAAATATCATATTCCATCATGATACATAATGAGTTGAATTGATTTTATAGATTTTTAGAAAATAACAAAATTAACCAGTAAGAGAAAAATAAAAAAACATTTTAAACTACACTAATTTGAAGATATGATATTAAAAATAATATAATTATGGAATGAAACTATAATACCCTGACCCCAGTTTCCTAATACCAGTGGAAACATTATTAAATTTAAAAAATATAAAAGAAATCACATCATGAAGGCATCCATAAATTCAGAATATTGGTGTACGAGATATATACATGATTCTCATATTAAATTTCAATGAGAATATTATAATTCATTTTTTAATTGAGAATGTAATTATTCTGTTAGTTAATACTTATATATCTATCATAATAAACATCTATAAATCATATGGAAAAACAAAACAGAAGAAATGGATGATAGTGTAATCTTAGTAAGGGTAAGCGTATAACTAAAGACATCATAAATAATTATAAAAACATGGAAAGGTTAATAACATAGACACATGTAATTTAATATATTACTTCATCATAATATGGAAGGAATAAAACAAGGTCAAATAATTCCCTATAAAATATCACATGATCCAAAAAACCCAAGAATTGATATTATAATAGTCAAATAACTAGATTTAAATAAAAAAATCCTATAATGATTGAATGAATAGTTCTGAACATATAAAACATACATTTAGGGATTCAACCAAGACTTCATATATAAATGGGTAATATATATAACAATACACAACCGTGTTTTTCTAATGATATCGAATGATACATAGATGGGATACCATGATCCCCTTCCTTCACGTAATAAATCAAATAACTTCGACATATAATAGGGGAGAAACATAATCATCATAAACATTATTTTTGTCTCAAATTTCTGAAATGAAAATAACTTTACCAAGTCAGTTAACATATTTATAAAGCATCCCATTTTATATATTACATGGAATCGTAATAGCATATCTATAGTAAAACTAATAGTAAATTATAAAAAAATAAGGATGATATGATTATTATAACTCCATAGTTTATTATAAGTACAATAAATAGTTGATGTCGATAACGAATATAAATTCCACAAAAAGGACAACAATTTTTTTGAATAAAATATATATTGGATTTTGAAAATAACATTTTGGAACAAAATTATTCACTCAACATATTGAAAATAATTTCCCTTAAAAATAATTTCTGAAACTTATAAAATAATCATTAATATTTTTCATTGGTCATGAATGATGGAAATTAATTTAATTCTATAAAAATTAGAATAATAATTCCTTTAACATTTTTTTGGTAATATTATAATAGTAACTTTTTAGTAAATGACATGTATATTTTATTAAAACATTTTATAAAAAGTTGAACATTGGTAAAAATGACATTAAAAAATTGTAATAGAATGTTAAAAACCACATTAAAATATTTTTAGAACACATGTAATGGAAGAATAATACATCCCAATTGATACTTAAACATAAACCATCACAAATGAGATTATGAAATACAACCACAACTCATTGTAATCCGTCGAATCATATTTTCATTGAAAGATTAAAATATGATACATATTTAAATTTTTTGAGAAAAATACTTTCATTTTATTAAATCTAAATTGGGTTTTATATACACATCATAGAATGTTATTATGAAAAACATCAATATATTCCTAAACAAAAAAATATAAGCAATTTATCTTACAAAGATCATACTAGTGAAGTAAGTATTAATAAAATGAATAGATTACTTTTATCTAATACAATCCAACATGAAAAATAATGAAATAAAAATAATTTGAATAAAAATTCATTTCAAACATAATGTTAACATTACATTATCAATGATCTATATGTTTATACCAGTTAATGGAAATTAAGTTAATAAATCCATTACCCCACGATTACTACTAGTTTTTAATACTTTATGATTATGTATAATGCTTTAATGAATTTTATTAATTCATTATATAAAATTTTAATATTTAAAAGACCATATAGGATAATTTTAAACCAATATACACTCTTTCAAAATAACATTTCATTATTTTTTTTTTGTTTTGGGTGAATTAATTTCATGATTGGTTCAGTTATTTATAATTTTTTATTTTATTACATAAATAAAATAAATGTACAGATTTGAAAGAAATGGTATTCATTCACACACATGAGTTTAAATTATCCCATATATTTTTTCATTTCTGGCATGAGAATGATAAATTAAATAAATGTTAATGAAAAATTATTTGTTAATTTTTTGCAGTTTCTTTTGACCATAAAAAAACATCATTTTATTTAATATTATGTATTTGTATCCTTCATGAAAAAAGAAATATTTTATAATATACCTATTATAATTTTATTTTATTTTTTCAATACATTTCTTACCAACCATGACGTAGGTAAAAGGAAATGAACAGAATAATTATTCTCATAGATGGTTAAAAACCATTATTTGGAAAATGGTTTCCTTTCATTGAATAAGTAGAGATGAGAAAAAGAGTGTATATAAAAAATTGAATTATAAAAATAAAATTAATTTATATTCTTAATATGATATTTGTTATTATTTTATGGGTTAATGAGGAGAAGATAATTTATAATAATAAAAAATATTAAGATATATTGTTTTATAAAGTTTCCTAATAAATATCACCTCCAAAAATGACCACTTGGGAAAATTGTAATTGGTTATTGGGTGAATCCAGAAGAATTTTTATTTAGATATAGTTATAAGGAGTCATTTTTTCAGGGATTTTATATAAGGACATGGCCTTAAACATTACATAATATTGAATTAAATGAATAATTCACATTGAGGATATTTTCAGGATTAGAGTTATAGATAATTAGGCCATAACTATTACATAACAATTTGAATATTTCAAGTAGACACTTCTACTCAGTATCATTTTTTTTAAAATAAAAAACACTTAAAAAGACACATGTCTATTTCCATGTTTTAGACAACATGACTTTTCCATGATCCCATCCTTGAATCTATTTATCTTTAAGTCCTGTGAAAACATTTCAAAACTTGGAATGAGCATAAAAGTCTCAGTAAGGGTTATAAAACAATGAATGAAATAATTTGTTCATAAATACATACAAAACATGAAATCTTTTACTTACCTCATCAAATCATAATATATATGAAAGACACATATAAATCATAAATCATAAAGGTAACTTGTGGAATCCATATCAAACATACATTGTAGCTATCACAGTTATATAGGGAGTTACTTTGGAATACCCATCATAGTATATTCGCTAAATCTCCTATGAGAAACATTCACGTTTACCTCCGTCACGTTACCCAATTCATTGTAGATCTATCTTGGGCTAAACCGCCCTAGGTTTATCACAGAACCATCCATATACAGAAACAATTCCCAATAACCATAACGTAATCATAACACATAACAAAAGTATAATGTAAAGATATCATTTTAACATTCCAATATATCAAATCAAGTTATTGAAATAAACAAATCTTTATCAAATCATTTTCAAAACCATTTAAAAATAGATTTTTGAATCACAGTGTCCCATACCAATTTGAAGTTGTTAAATTAATTTTCATTTGAAAACATTAATTTCTATATAAATAAATCCTAAAACCCATTTTGAAAAACATGGACATTAATGAGAAATATTTAGAAGAATAAATCTTTAAAACATTTAAAATGATATTTTAGTTAAAGTGTTTTTAACAAAAAGAGATACACTTGAATACAAATAATTGTGGAATAAAATTTGATTATCACTTTATAATATCATGAGAATAATGTAATTAATGATATAATATGTCCAAATATAGTATATACACCATATAAGAGTGAACTGGTGCATAATAACAATGAAGTCTCAACGGAAATGTAAATTGAGATGAAATACCTTATAAAGATGGTATCCTTATATTAAGGATAAATAAAATTAAATAATTATGTGTGACAAATACAAATACACTCAATATGATTGGATATTCAGTTTAAATCAATCATAAGACATTGACACATATTCCTGTAAAATCAACAGCAATGAATAGGATGTTTAACTCAATAAATAGAGATGGAGTTAAAATTACTATTATCATGTTCGTATCGATGAGTTGAGAATTTATAAATGGAGTGATTATTTGTATCATATGTATATCCACATAAAGGGGAGTGGAAATTACTACACAAATAATAAATAGTGATTTCCCACATAATCTATCATGACATAATCAAGATTTAGAAGATTAACCCGATGAATGGAAATTGTGTTAAAAGGTTCCCTTACTGATTTGGTAACTTAAAAAACATACAACCCATGAAAGAAGAATCAATCAAGGAAGATATAAATACTAATAAATGAACGTATATTACATAAAGAGTACAATCATGGGTAGTACATACACCACACAAAAGGAAATAGTGGAAAATATAGCATGAATCTCACTAGAATAAAAAGTGAGACGAAAACCATTACCATGTTGTAATCAACTGAGTCGTATGACCAAAAGATAACAACCACAATATTAATCACATAATACCATGAATATAATGATAATAATTAAAATATATATTAAATGACAGTACACAATACACTACATGCAACAAATAAGGCTCGAACAATGGAAATCTCAAGGAATTAAAAGTGAGATAAGAAAATCCCTTACAAAAATTCGGCAGCATAACAACACCACGTAAAAATTATTAAAATGAATTGATGAGAGTAAGAGAGGTTCTCTCATCATATGAAAATAAAAATTACAGTATGGTTAATATAAAATAACATCCTCCAACATTAGAACATGGAGCATAAATGAAATGACATAAAAGAGAGTACTTGAAAAGAAAGAGAGAGGTCGGATCCCTTACCTCATGTCAAACATGAATCGATCGTTCTTTAATATCCTAAAGAATAAAATAAATTAAATTTATACTTGCTTAATATAAAATTTAATGTTTATTATTACTTTTATTTCACTTATTACCAGGTAATAAACATTATGTAATCATTAAAGTTAATAATGTTCGTTTTGTCGATATTTGTTACTTGAGTCAAACATAGACTTCTTATAATTACATGTTGTTAATGTGGTCAAAGGTACATTATATACATAATGATATAAACAATTTAGATATCATATATATCATATATATCCAGTATATATGTGTATTTATAATAGTACATAACATTTAGAGGTAATAAATGAAATGCACCGTTCATGGAGACGGTAAGCCGTACGTACGCATGAACAATACTTTCATTTCTATTTCTTATTTTAATGGAATTAAAACATAATGATACATAGGTATATTATAATTCCAGTATAATATCATATATAATATCGTTAACTCCATCCTCTATACATCTCACATAAGGCATTAACGAATCAAATCACTTTGAGGGGGCGGTAGTCCGCACTTCCTAAAATGAGATTATCGTATTTACCTACTATAGAATCCATAAAGGAATGATATAAATGGGAAGTACAGAATAATAAGTAAATAATAAAAATAATATATATAAAATATAAATACAGTTTCATCATAATGGACACCATGAGATGTGGTAATATGTAATTGAACAATCATTGTTTCGTGTGGCCTTAGTTTTCCATCCACAGAAACATTATGTTCTCCATCCATTAGATGGAGGTGTGTGTAAGTGTAGTTAGAATACTTCTCATAACAACATCCTAGTATATTTATGATATTGTTGTTGTTACAAAATAAAGGAAATAAAAAGGGTTTAGGGGTTGGAGAAGTAAAAAAAAGAAAATAATTTAAGAGAAACTGTTACCTTTAATTTGGGTAACTCACTTTGGTTTGAACCAAAGGACTTCTTGAAATGCCTTTTTCATAAGTTAAAGCTTCTAGGAGGAGGAAATGGATATAGGGAGATTAATTGGGTCGAGTTTGGATAATCCAAATGGCTTGAGTGGTGTGAGGAATTGGGTGTAAATGGTCTCCTATTATAATGGAGAGGAGGGGCTCTTTAGGAACGTGTGAAAACATTGTTTTATTATATAATTATATTTGGTTTATAATGGTCCAAAATTCATTAAGGTCGATGATATGATGAATCATAATCGAAATAAAATCATACAAACATAATTTGACATGTTTTGGATAATATTTTAATCATTATAATCTTATTTATTTTAATTATTTATTAATGAGGTAAATACTACATCACTATTGTGTCATCAATAATTTAATTTATTCGATGTCTAAAAACTATAAAAAACTATCTTGTAGGAAATAATTTTCTCTTTCCAATGAATATTTATAGTCTAAAATAGGACTTATATAACACCATATAAAAATTAATTACGAAAATATTTTTGTTAATGTCAATTTTGTCTTTACATTAAATTAATTCATCTAAATTGTCATTTTCACTCCCAAGTGGATCAATGGGGTCTCAAAATAGACCCAATTAAGACCATGGTCGTAAATGACTCAACCAATATGGTTTTGAAAAGTGTTACGGTAATTGTGAATTAATATAATAATCTTTTAACCTTAATTACCCTATTTACCTTTAACCACGATAATAATAGTCAAATGTTACTATTCACCAAAAATTTATTTTATCTTATTGAACCACATTTAACATCTTAATAACAACCATGTATGTCGTATTTTAGAAATTAAATTCACAGAAGTGGTAAACTTTCATTTAAATGACAATTTAAGTTTTTTAACTACAACTAAGTGGTATCACTATTCATCAAAAAATTGAAGTTTTTCTGAAAAATACCAAAAATTCAGTAGAAACATTAATTGACATTCCGAATTAAAAATTGATGTCTATTTTTCCAAATTCAAAATAGAGAAGTGGAATTAATTAATTTAATAATCAATTCCCATTGTTAAAACCAATAGAATGTTTTTATGAAACATTAACTATCAAAAGATTGATACTTGTTTATGTCCAATTTCAAAGTGAATTTAATTCCAATGACCAACATTGGATTAAATTGTAAAAAAAAAATTAATTTCACTTTTATACCAATTAAAAGGATAATCTACCCATATATATAAATTATATTAAAAGGAACATTTGAATTAAAATAAAATACTTTTCACTGTTCACTAATAAATTAACTTTATCATAAAAATACCAAAAAAAATTATCCAAAGTAAAATCTGATGTCCCCATTCTAAAGAAGGATTTTATTTGGTTATATAGAATGTATAAAAGTGACCAAAACTAGATTTAAAAAGGGTTCTCCTTTAAAAGGTGTTAAATCGGCCTTTTATGTAAATTATGCTTAAAATTATATTAATTACAAATTTAAGCCTCTAAATTTTATTGGGTAAATGTTAATATATTTATCAAACGTGAATAATCATATTTTAGTTAGTTTTTTTCATTCCCTCAAATACAACAGATATGAGTTAACTACTATTTAGAATAATAATATATTATTAGTGTGCAACGAAAGATTTCAAAGAAACATGTTGTTGTGTATCCGGTACGCTATCGAACATAGAAACCCTTTTAAAGTAAAATTAATATGTAATTCAAAAATAAATAGATATGAAAATTTCGTATTCGTTATTTTCTTGGGTTGTTACATCCTTCCCCCCTTTTGGGAATTGCATCCTCGCAATTTTAAAAATTGGGCTCTGGAACTTCATTGAATGCCCCACATCGAAAAAAAGAGTCAATAAAACTATCACTTAAAAATAAAGGAAGAGAAGTACAAAGGTTACCCTAGAAAACATATACTGGTATTCCAGGAAAACATGGATATGGAAGAGAAAACAAACCTTCATGTTCTGATGGAGAGTGATAGAAAACTTGTTTAGGATAAAGTTAACCACCGGAAATTAAAAAACCTATGATGGGTTAAACATTCTTTGATTCCCAAGTAGGTAAAATTAAAAGACAATGTTTTTTTAAGTTAATTTTCATTGAGGAATTTATTTAGGAGCTTAACTAGAAACATGAGGAAATATACTTACTTGTCATGTAGAAATTTATCTTTAACTATATTTTTTAATACATACTCATATTTTCTCCAAACGATCAATATTCAAGATGATTTGTTTACATTAAAAGTGTTATAGTCAACTTAGAGAGAATCAAATAATCCAAAAAAGATGAACAATATATTTCCATTTTCATTAGATATTAACTAAAACCAAAACGTTTACTACAATATCAGATAATCCACAAAAAGGACAATCTTTTACATAATGATAAACTACTCTTAATCTACAAAATTTGTCTTAACAAAACCCAAAGTTCAACAAAGGCCATTCAATAAACAATTTTCCCTAAAATCATTCAAAATTAATCCAAACATTGATTGTTACCCAAATCTCATAAGGATTTAATTACGTAGACTTCCACGATACATCTTAATATTTATCTCCAAGTAACACCAGTTTCTCATAAACTCTCATATAAAAATGTAATTAACATAATCACATATTCTCCATGATAGGTTAATCATTTTCATAAATAAATCAAATCATCATGTGTCCATAATAAAAAAATAGATTCTTACATAATAAAATTTTAACCATTATTCCACAATTGAAAACCCATAGTATTCTTTCTTCCTTAGGCATATAGTGTTTCATCAAAAGGGAGAACATCTTCCACCACAACCATTTATATGTTAATCAGTAAATCAATTTTCAATACTTAGTATATCTATTTGATAAAACAGAGGTTCCAAAAATCAACTAATTCTTGTTCTATAAAAATATTTTACTAAAATTATAAGTTATACTAACCAGGGACTTCAAGTAGGCTAGTGGTAGAAGATTCACCCTTGTCGCCCTTTGGTTTTGGGTTCTATTCTTACAGCCATGCCGGATGCGACGGGTTGTCACACATCATACGGGTTGTCCATTTTATAAAACAAAAAAACAACCCTAACATTTTTTAACCTGAAAGGTTACTTTATTCCTCTCATATTCATCAAAATTAATTATGATCTCAACATCTTAATTCGTGAAGTCTTATTTCACCACCATATGATAAAATAAAACAACCCCAAAATGAAGAATATCATACCTTGATCATGGTTTCCATTTGGTTTCATCGTCATTTTGTTCACGTGGGTAGAAGTTCCATTCATTGCAACAATGATTTAGAGATCTTTCAAATTCATTTTATTCCTCCATCCAAATACGCTTTGTACAACATGGGTCATATGGGTGTTCACAGAAAAAAAGTTTTGGAAAATAATCATGTATGACATATAATTTCAAAAAATCAAATAAAACATGATTTCTATAAAACAGTCGAACCAAATTTGAGTTGAAACATTCAATTAGCGGTCCTTTTAAAATACCATATTTTTGTGCTAAGAGAATATATTTTAAAATAAAATATAAATAGATTTCTCAAGGGTCTCCTTCTTCAGCAGTTTTTTTATAATCATAATATGCTTCAAAATCTTTTGATAAGGTAAAATATTTGTAAATGCCTTGATAATATTTACCTTTCTTGAAAATATGAGAATATTGTGAAAATAGGATTTTTATAAATACAACCCACGGCCCATGATGATAACGAGGTATAGTGGAGGTGTTTAAAATCTCAAACAACTGCATGCAAGCATTTTGTATGCTAGAAAAAGTATCACAATCATCTGAACATGACTTTACAATAATTATTACAAGCATGACATCTGGAAGTGATAGGAATGTCATTTGAGATCCTCCCCCTTCCATTTGTACCTGATTTTCCTTGGTCTGAAAAGTTATAAAACAAGTTTTTAACTGAAATATTAGATAGGGACTAACCATATGTCTAACTAAAATTCACAATCCCTAAAGTTATCTAAACTGACCTCTGAAACCAAATATAAGGACCCGACATTAAAAATTACATAATATTGAATTAAATGAATAATTAACATTGAGGATCTTTTCAGGTTTATAGTTTTAAAGAATTAGGCCATAACTATTATATAACAACTTGAATATTACAGGTGGAAACTTCTACTCAGTATCCATTTTTTTATAAAATAAAAAACTCTTAAAAATACACATGTGTAGATCCATGTTTTAGACAACATGACATTTCCTTGATCCCATCCTTGAACCTATTCATCTTTAAGTCCTGTGAAAACATTTCAAAATGTGGGATGAGAATTAAAGGCTTAGTAAGGGTTATTAAACAATTAATGAAATAATTTGTTCATAAATACATACAAAACATGATATCTCTTACTTACCTCATGAAATAATATGATTTATGAAAGACACATAGAAATCATAAATCATAAGGGTAAATTGTGGCATACATATGAAACATAAATTGGAGATATCACAGCTACATAGGGACTTACTTTTTAATACATATCATAGTATATTCCTTGAATCTATTAGGAGAAACATTCATGTTTACCTCCATCATGTTACCCAATGCATTGGAGAGCTATCTTAGGCTCAGCCGCCCCAGGTTTATCACGGAACCACCCATATACGTAAACAATGCCCAATAACCATAACATAATCATAACACATAACACAAGTATAATGGAAAGATAACATTTTCACATTCCAATATGTCAAATCATGATATTGAAATAAATAATGCTTTATCAAATCATTTTCAAAACCATTTAAAAATAGATTTTTGAATCAAAGTGTCCCATAACACTTTGAACATTTTAAATGAATTATCAGTTTAAAACATTAATGTCCATATAAATAAATCCTAAAACCCATTTTAAAAAATGGACATTAATGAGAAATATTTAGAAGAATAAATCTTTAAAACATTTAAAATGATATTTTAGTTAAAGTGTTTTTTAACAAAAAGAGAGACAATTGAATACAAATAATTGAAGAATAACATTTAATCACAACTTTACAACATCATGAGAATAATGTTATTCATGATATAATATGTCAAAAAACAGTATATACACCATATAAGAGTGAATTGGTGCATAATAACAATGAAGTCTCAATGAAAATGTAAATTGAGATGAAATCCCTTATAAAGATGGTATCCTTATATTAAGGATAAATAAAATTACATAATTATGTGTGACAAATATAAATACACTCAATATTATCGGATATTCAGTGTAACTCAATCAGAGAAAATTCACACATATTCTTGTAAAATCATCACCAATGATTATGATGTTTAACTCAATAAATAGTGATTGAGTTAAAATTACACTTTTTAAGTTCATATCGATGTGTTGATAATTTATAAATGGATTGATTATGTGTATAAAAAGTATATCCACAGAAATGGGAGTGAAATTTACTGCACAAATAATAAATAGTGATTCCCCACATAATCATATAATGACATAATCAAGAATTAGAATATTAACCCAATGAATGGGAATTGGGTTAAAAGGTTCCCTTATCAATTTGGAAACTTATGAAACATACAACCCATGAAAGAAGGATCAAACAATGAAGATATAAATACTCATAAATGAAATTATATGACACAAATATTGCAATCATGTACAGTACATACACCACACAAAAGTAAATAGTGGCAAATATAGCATGAATCTCAAGGGAATAAAAAGTGAGATAAAACCATTTACCATGTTGTAATCAACTAAGTCATATGACCAAAAGAAAATAACCACCAAATGAATCACATAATACCATGAATATAATTAGAATAATGGTAATATATATTAAATTTCCGTACAAAATACATCACATGAGATGAATAAGTGTCAAACAATGGAAATCTCATGGAATTAAAAGTGAGATAAGAAAATCCCTTACAAAAATTCGGCAGCCTAACAACGCCACTTGAAAATTAATAAAATGAATTGATGAGAGTAAGAGATAGTCTGTCATCATATGAAAATACAAATTATATTATGTCTAATATAAAAGAACATCCTCCAACATTAGAACATGGAGCATAAATAAAATGACATAAAAGAGAGTGCTTGAAAAGAAAGAGAGAGGTCTGATCCCTTACCTCGTGTCCGACTTGACTCGATCATTCTTTAGTCTCCTGAATAATAAACTCATGTTAATTTATAATTTCTTAGGAATAAAAATCAAGTTTATTATTCCTTTTATATCACGTATTTCTAGGTAATAAACATTATGTAATAATTTATGTTAATAATGTTCGTTTTGTCGATATTTGGAACTTGAGTCAAAAATGGACTTCTTATAATTACATGTTTTTCATGTGGTCAATTTTTCATTATATCCAGAATTATATTAATGATTTAGATATAATATATATCATATATATCCTGTATATACCTGTATTTATAATAGTACATAACATTTAGAGGTATGAAATGAAATGCACCGTTCATGGAGACGGTAAGCCGTACGTACGCATGAACGCTACTTTCATTTATATTTATTATTTTAATGGAATTAAAACATAATGATACATAGGTATATTATAATTCCAGTATAATATCAAATATAATATCATTAACTCCATCCCGCATACGACATTAAAAATCAAATCACTTTGGGGGGGGAGGTAGTCCGCACTTCCTGAAATGAGATTATCGTATTTACCCACTATGGAAACCATAATGTCATGATATAAATGTAGGTATAGAAGCATAATGAAATCATAAAAAACTATATATCATATATAAATACAGTTCCATCATAATGGCCACCATGAGAGGTGGTAAGATGTAATTGAACAATCATCGTTTCATGAGGCCTTAGTTACCCATCCAAAGAAACATTATGTTCTTCATCCATTAGATGGAGGTGTGTGTATGTGTAGTTAGAATCATTATCATAAAAACATCCTAGTATATTGAGGATACTGGTGTTGTTACAAAAGAAAGGAAATAAAAAGAGTTTATGGGTTGGAGATGTAAAATAATAGAAAACTATTTAGGAGAAATTGTTACCTTTAATTTGGGTTACTAACTTTGGTTTGAACCAAAGGACTCCTTGAAAGGACTTCTGCCTAATTTAAGGCTTCTAGGAGGAGGAGAGTGATGTAGGGAGATTAATTGGGCAGAGTTTGAATGATCCAAATTCCTTGAGAGGTGTGATTAATTGGATGGAAATTGTCTCCTTTTATAAGGGAGGGGAGGGGCTCTTTAGGAAAGTGTGAAAACATTATTTTATTATGTAATGATATTCGGTTATTAATGGTTCAAAAATCATTAATGTCTATGATACGATGACTCATAATCGAAATAAAATCATCCAATCATAATTGGATATGTTTTGGATAATATTCTAATCATTATAATCTTATTAATTTTAATCATTTATCAATGAGGTAAATACTGCATCATTATTGTGTCATAAATAATTTAATTTATTCGATGTATAAAAATTATAAAAAAAAACATTGTAGGAAATAATTTTATCTTTATAATGAATATTTATAATTGAAAATAGAATTTATATAACACCATATAAAAATTAATTACTAAAAGATCTTAGTTAATGTCAATTTTGTCTTTACATTAAATTAATTAATATGAATTGTCATTTTCACTCCCAAGTGGTTAAATGAGGTCCAAAAATCGACCCCAAGATTCCCATGGTCGTAAATGGCTCAACAAATAAGGATTGGACAAGGGTTAAGGTAATTTTTAATTATCATAATAATTGTTTAACCTTGAATTACCCTATTTAACTTTAACCGTGGTAAATAAAAGTAAAAAGTTAATATTCACAAAGAATTATTTTCATATTATTGAACAAAATTTTACTTTTTAATAACAACCATGTATGTTTGATTTTAGAAATCCAATTTTTAGAAGTGGTAAAATTTCATTTAAATGAAAATGTTTGTTTTTTTAACTACCACTAAGTGGTTTCACTATTCTTCAAAAATTAATGTTTTTCTAAAAAATACCAAAAAATCAGCCTAACAATTATTTGATATTCCGAATTCAAAATTTATGTCTATTTTTCTATATTTAAAACATATAACTGGCCTTAATTAATTTAAAAATTTATTCCCGTTGTTAAAACAAATAATGTGTTTTTAAGAAACATTAACTATCAAAAGATTGATACTTGTTTATGACAAATTTGAAAGTAAAATTAATTACAATGATGAAGATTGGATTAAATGGAAAAAATATATTTTAATTTCACTTTTAAACCAATTAAAGATAATCTAACCATAAAAATAAATTATATTAAAAGGCACATTTGAATTAAAATACAATATTTTTTACTATTCATTAAAAAAATGACCTTTATCAGAAAATTACCAAAAAAATTACCCAAAGTAAAATTTGATGTCCCCATTCTAAATAAGGATTTTATATGGTCATATATAATTTATTAATTGGAACAAAACTAGATTTAAAAAGGGTTCTCCATTAAAAGGCGATAAATCGGCCTTTTGATGTAAATTATTCTTAAAATTAGATTCATTCACATTTTATGCCTATAAATTTTATCGGATAAATGTTAATACATTTAAAAAACATGTATAATCATATTGTAGTATGTTTTGTTCATTCCCACCAATACAATTACTACAAGTTAACTACTATTTAAAATAATAATATATTATTAGAATGCAATGAAAGATTTCAAAGAAACATATTGTTGTGTATCGGGTAATCTATCGAACATTGAAACCCTTTTAAAGTAAAATTAATATTTAATTCAAAAATTAATAAATATGAAAATTTCATATGCTTTATTTTCTTGGGTTATTACATTTTATTAGCTTCAATTATTTATATGATAAATGGGGTGGTGATGCGAGAGAATTATTTTTGATGATGGAGGGTTTTATGTTATTAAATAATGATAATTTTATATTTAAAACCTAGAACAATGGTGTGGAATTAATTCACACAAATTTGGTTAATAAATAAAATTTAAAAGGATGGTTTTGTTCTTGAAACAGATTAATTACCCATTTAATTTTTGTTTTTTAGATATTTATTTCTTTTACCTTTTAACATTAACCTAAGAATTTATTTTACCTCTACTACAGTATATATTTTTTTAAGATGGTATCCATTTTTATATAAAAATGAAAATGACATTATAACATGATTTGAGCCTCCTAATTACAAATATTAAAACCATTTTAACTTATCAATTTTTAAATTCATCTCTAAATATGTTACACATATAACCCATTTGTTTTTCGAAATGGTAAAATCATGATTTCCAAAATACTACATAGGTGTTTCTATATAAAAAATACAATGTATTTGTTCACTAAATAAATATTTTTTTTCATGAATATTTTTTAATTACTTTATAATCAAGATATTATATTTATGGTGTTTCATAAAAATGATATTTTCACTCTTTACTCTAGAAATAAATATGTTTTTTGAAAAAATCACCAATAACTAAGTTAAGATAATTATGAGATGATGGGTCTAAAAATTATGATTTATTATAAATATAAAAAATAGTATATTATAATTTATACCTTTTGATAAATATCCAAAATTATTTAAAATTTTCAATTTCATTGAAAATTAAACATTCTAACCATTTATTAAATTTATTAGGACTTCATTAAATTATATTATCATGTAAAATGTGTTTGTTAGAATTATTTCATTGAACTATATTTTATCTAAAACATGTATTTTTATCATAAATATTTTTAATATAATATACTCATACACTCGAGGAATAATACTATTTAATTCATATCATTAAATAATCTAGATGACCATTTAAATATGTTGATGTATCCCACAACAATAATGACCGAGTATTCTATTTCTAATTGAAAAAATTAAAATCAACTATGTTAGTTGAAGTAAATAAATTATGATGAAAATATTTCACTACAAATAAACCATAATAATTTCTATTCGTCATTCTCATCAATTCGAATCAAGGTTCAATATCATTTCCAAAATGAACATTGTATAGAAAAATCTCGGTTTCGTTACTATAATTATTTTCTTTGGTGGGTTGAATCTAAGAGATGTAGGTGGGAAAATATTTATATTTTACCTTATTTATGATATTTTATTCTTCCAATTATCATTTTCTGGAATAATAATTGGAAATGTTTTCACAGTATATACCATTCATAAATAAATGTGTATTGTGTTGTTATATTCCTCGTATGTGTGTTCTATCCCTTTTTTATTAAAGATTATAAAAATCTATATGAACATATGATTTAAAATTTTCATATAAAATATAAAATTATTTTATTGTAACTTTAAGAAACATATATTATCAAATTAGAGTTCTATTAATAACAAAAATAAATTTTTGGGGCATCAAATTCACCACCTTAGAGATATTGCATCCTATCAATTTAAAATTGAACATAAAAACAAAGGATGATATATGAAAAATAAATTGTTGAAAACCCATGTCATTAAAACGGTTAATAATAATTCCTATTAAAATGTGGGAAAGGAAAATGAAAACATCACTACAAAAATAGGATTCAAAATAAGAGATATTTAATCCGAAATTAAAACATGTACATGGAAGTGAAATATAATAGTATCCATATAAGCCTCCCCATTTATTTACATTGTATGTTTTGTTTTTTGGAGGTGTTCTAAAGAGGCTCAGAGGACATCATGAGAAGTTAGGATACAAAAAGTAGGATGCAAGGATATTACACTTCATATAAATAGATTTCATGATTTGAAAGGCATTTTTGCAACTTTGGAAGTGGGTTTCATGACGTATACACACATTAAACATACTAAAATAGATTTTCATGAAATATAATTTTTCAGTGTTTAAAAATAAATAATAAAATTGTGAGGTGACACATTTTTTCAGAGAAAAGTAAGCCAGTGTATTACACATGATGAAATGGTATTATAGGTCATGTAATACACTAGTCACATGATGTTTTAAAAATTCCTTTGCTACTGAACCCTCATTGTTTCAGCCATACATTTTTTCCCTTGTTCTGGGTAAAATCATTGTCTGTTGAGTTGTTCTTCATGTCTTTTTCCCCACCCCTTGATCTGTTGACCTTGGTGGTTGTTCATCATTGATATATAGGATGTCTAAGGTATGTTCATCCCCATTAGTGGTATTTTGTTCTATTATATTCCCTTGAAGCCATAGAGGTGGAGTTTCTACGGTTTGGGGTATGTGTCAGGATTCATTTTTATGGTTCATTGGTGCACTATATCATGATCAGTTTCTTTTCATGGTAGGGTTGTGGTTCACGAGAATTATTTTTTCACTATAATTCAAAAAAAATATAAAACTTCCCAAAGATTGGGATTCCCTCATTTCCCTTTATTTAATCATCATTCAGGAGGGTTTTTAATTATGTTTATCTATGGATCGTGGTTTTACCTGCTGAAATAAAATATAATGAATTAGTTAACTAAATTGAAATAGTAGTGGGGTTAGATATTCATGTTTTTATAGCTTCGATATATTCTGTGATATTGTGATTATATGGGAAAATGACCCACTAAAAATTGTGGTCGTTGGTGGATTTTTTTTAAACCATACACATCTTTTTTATAACAACGTACATTTGTTTATTGAATTAGTTTTCCCATGATTGTTTTTTCTGTGAACTCCCCAACAAAAAGTAGTAGAATGTGATAAATGTTCATGCCATGAATTAAAATATAATTTTTATTATAATATGTGTTTTGATGTGGTTTTAATGAGTGGGAGAAATAGATGGAATGTGGTTTTACAGTAGACCTATGATGGTGGTGGAATGATTTTTAGAAAGGATGTGACATTGGTTGTGTCGTAATAACTTCATGGATGTAGTTTTCAGTTGGATATTTTTTTCCAAGTATAGATTGTTGGGGAATAATGAATTTAAAGAAGGATAGAAGTGATTGGTATTCGAAATTCTCTAGTAGTTTCTCCATGAGTAACATAAAAAAAATGATTTAACCTATTTCAAGATATTGTGGAATGATGTGTCTTTAATGTGAAGTTACCTTAATTTTTCAGGGCTCTTCACCTTTTAATATGACAGTTATGATATTTCTTCATAAGTGCAGTGCATGATAGATTCCTGATGGTGATGGAATGAAAAAAATATTAAATCATTCAATTTCAAGGGTTTTTTGAGTAAAGAAATGGAAATAGTTTAAAAAAATTGGTAGAGAATGTGAAATCTGTTTTGTTGCTTGATGTGTGGTGTTGTACATTTAGAGGGAGCATAAAAGGTGGATGTTTTTTGGGGTTGGAATTTTTTTATAACCCATTGGTTTAACATGTGTTTTTGGTATTATATATTTATATAGTTGAATTTTCCTTAGTATTTATATATGCACCCAACCATAGTTATGCACTTTGTGGTGAACACACCAATTATCATGGGGGAGGGTGTCTTTCCAAACAATCAGTGGGGTGTATAGATGGCTTGGTACCTAATCCTTTCCAATAAATCTATAAGGAGAGGTAGTTATTGAATAGGCTGTGAGGTATATATATAAGTTAGTATTTTAGATGGTGGTTGTGATGTCTTAGGTATCTTCCAGTGAAATGTGATACAACATGTGTTTTTGGGTCAGGCAGTTGTTGATTTCCCATGTGTCTAAGAGATTATATTTGTTATTCTTTCACATATGTCTTTAGGATGAGATTTGATATCCTTGGTGTGTGGGGGGGTTATGACGTGAGGACGAGGTGTGCGCTAGTGGGATGTGCTATGAGGCCCCTGTTTGTCTGGGTGGTAATGTCTCTGAGACCCATGTGTGTATGGGGGGGGATTTCTCAGGAAGACTAAGTGTGTATGGACTGAATGTATTGTAAGGCCTAGGTTTGTGTGGGAATAATGATTTTTGAGGCTCGTGTATGTTCGGTCATGATATGATGTGGTATACATATAGGATTGGAGTGGGAGGACGTTTGATATTGGGAAATAGTGGCATAATGATGAGAAAGTGGTGTGGGGTACCCAATCATCGATGTGATTTTTATTATGTTACATGACATTCATTAATTGTAGAGTGAGCCTCGGTGAGGTTGGGATTGTTATTATACATTTCTAATGAGGTGATTGGATCTGTCTTTCTCTCACAGAAGCATTAGTATGCATCTTTTACATGTGCATGATAGACATTGGTTTTCCAGCTAAGTATATTTGTATATTCTACCAATGTATATAACACTATTTTTAGCTTTCTAGGATGATTATGAAGACCTTTCTTTACCTTACAAGATTGAATCATGATAGTTGTTGTTTTTTATTAGCATTACTTTTTGGTATTTTACAGGGATAGTTTTTTATTCATATCAGTTCTACATTACATATGCAAGTCATATGATTTTTCATTCTTTTTATATTGTTTATTAGGTTTTCATTAGGGATGTTTCATCTTATCTCTCTATCATGTTTTCAAAAAAGGTTAATTCCTCCCATATTATATATTTTTTATACCCATGGTTGTAGTTGTTAGAACATGGCCTACATGAGGCACGAATCAGGGGTCATGATCTCTCATTCCTCATTGTTAGCTTAGGATGGAATCGTTAGAGGGAGGCGATTGTGAAAAAGAGGTATCAAAGGTGGATAGATAAATGATAAAATGGATTTATGTGTTCGGAATTGTGAGGATAGAATGGGATGGTATCGAAACCGTTTCAGTTGACCTTGGTATATGATGCTAGCACTGGAAACATGCTAGAATACAACATTTATGCCCCCCACTGTGATCCATTTCATTCACTCGAGGCTTATTTAATGACCAAATGTGGTGGACATGATTGCAGTTTAGATACCAATAGAACGTAAATACATCATAAATAAATTTTTTCTTGTTTTTATTGGGTTTTCTTAGGAATGTTAAAATAAATAAATCAAATAATTTGAATCAATTCTAATCTTAATAAAATCATGTACTATTCGGGATGAGGGAATACACGTTTTTCTCTTTTCTATGGCTCCATGTCATCGTCCACGTGTTCCATAGGATTTTTATCTCAGCAGGATGATCATTATACGGTTGATTTGACTAAGAGGGATGATCAGTGGTAGAACATTTTGTGTTATTTTCAATAGAAGGCATTTGGAAAATATGATGGAAATGGTTCAGATGTGGAAATGAAAGTATGGATAGAGGAACTAGATTATTTTTAATTTTATCTAGGACCTAGAAGGGTATTAATTACATTTTTAAGTTAGTCAAATGTGGGGAAGTCGGCATCAGTGGTGGTTTTTGTAACTAGGGGAGCAAAAATATGTAGTCATTTTTTAAGTCGACATTCAGAAGGAGTTCCAGGAGGGTTTCATTTCGTCGAATCTAAAGGTTGTAAATAATAAGGAGCATATTTCTATTCATTAGAGGAGCATGTATGGTAGGATTTGGGAATCATATTAAATGTCCTTATTCATTTTTACCAATCCATTTTCTTAAAAAAGAGCCTCATGTGATATGTATTTAGGGGGAACTTCTTATTTCTATTCAGTATGCAGTTACTCTTTTTATATTGTCAACGTATCTAGATGTTTAGAATAAAGAAGTGGTGATCATGCTGATTCAATCACAAGGAGGACTACAAGGAGTGGGGAGCCATACATATTTTTTGATGGGATGAGATGTTTGTGGAAGATTTCAGGCTCCATCACGTTCTAGGTTTTGACTAGTTGGGAGTCAACATCACGAGATTTCATTCTAGCCATCTGGTTCTTGTGGTTATTTTGATTCTATTGACAGTTTCGCACATGTATATTTTGGTTTGGGGGTTTTTTTGTCTTCACTATATCCAATGCCCAATAGTTCTCTAATATCAGTTTGGGGGAGGTGGAAAGGTTCAATGCCAGACTCAGCAACTGTTTCTAGTGATACCATTTTAGCAGTTTGGACAACATGATTTTCCACTAATATGTTGATATGGATTGGTTAGAGTAAAACCTTAGTATATTCCTTTTGTTCATGAACTACAATATGATAATGTTCATGAAGATGGCCATTAGTAGAGAGGATGAGGAGTAGGGGCATTGTTTGTTGCATGTAGTGGAGGAAGACGTACCATTGGGTTCATTGATTTTCATAGGTACGTTTCGTTTATTTAGAACCCTTGCTTATGCCATATTTTATTCAGTATATTCAAACTCATTTTTCCCACATACACTCTCAATTTTTCAAAGACAATACATTGAGATGCTTCTTGTACACCTAGTGTTTTGTATGGTATTTAGAGGCGAGAAAAACTTTTTTGATATGTGCCTGGGGTGTAGACAGATGATAGGGCCACATCAGTCCCCTAGAGATAACTTATTTCTATAGATTTATCCATATAAATTCATCATTTCCAGGGACTAGATATATTTTTTACATACTGTTATCAACCACTTTTTGACGAGATTAATGTTTTCAGATATAGATGGTAAGTGTGGGGCTTTCGTTAGTGACAGGGGTTCTTAGGTGGGGTGTTGGTTTATGGCACCCATTATTTCATTTTTTGATGATTCATTAGTGAAATAAATAGATTATGATATGGTTGGGCTACTTAATGTCATTGGGGTGTTCTAGTATGTTTTCCCAGATGAGGGTGTTATTCTACCCCAATCATAACATGTTGAGACATGGATAATCTTCTAGCCTGGTGCATATATGATTTCAAAGTCCCCATGTTGGGTAGTGCCTTTATTGTTGAGGGATTTTTTAACTCAGATAGATGATCTAATGAAAATGGGTTTTATCTAGACCAATGATTCATCATGGGGTGGTCCAAGTTTTTGGCAAAAATGGAGGATGGTGGTCTAAGGACGTGTCTAGAATACCAGATGGTGAATCGGGTGACAGTCAAGAACTGTTACCCTCATAAAAGGATATATGATCTCTTCAACTAGAAAAAAGTGGAATGTTGGTTTAATGGTGTGAATCTTCAATCTTGATATTACTAGTTTAGGGTGAATGAGGGAGATATCCCAAATATTTTCTTTATATGCACGTATGGGAACATCATGTTTGTAGACATTCCATTCGGAGTTATAAATAGATGAGCTGTGTTAATAGAGATTATTAATTCAATGATATATGAGTTCCTAGACAGGTTCATCCTCACATTAATCAATGACATCCTAATATGCTCTATGTTAGTGGAGGAGTAGGTTGAGCATCTCATAACCATCTTGTAGGATCTTCATTGTCAGCAATTCTATGTGATTTTGTCCACCTATATGTTTTTGAAATGAGAGTTACATTTCTTTCGTCCTGTGGTGTCTTAGTAGGGTGTGTTAGATGACCCATTGAAGGATGATGTATAAGTTTGTATGGAATGAAATAAGATCATGGTAGAGTTTTGTAGTTTCCTTTTTCTCACAGACTAATATCAGAGGTTTTTACCCCAATTATCTCAAGTTACATCCCATTGACATCTCTAACTAGTAAAGAATATTATTTTTTCTGAAGTGATCATTGTCAAGTAGTAATTGGTTACCCAAATGGGATGATTGTTAGTGCCAAAATACAATGATTTCTTCAACAAGGGGTGTTGTTTGAGGTGATTTGTGATGCTTCACATTTGGTATTATGATTCATGATGATGTAGAAATGGGGATTGATCTCTTTTGGGTCCATGATGTTATGTCCCCACAAGCATAACCATGTCACCAATGAACTGGAACTGGTACAAATTGTGTTCCCACTAAATCTGTTGCAGCATTACATTGTTTGGGAGCACTTTTTGGTCTTCATGGATCACCAGAGTTTGAGTAATATCTATACCCAACATGACATGAAACTATGATAATAGAGGTTGTTGGAGTTTAGTAAGGACTATGATATTGGAGATCTCCTACACCTCAGGAATGGGGATCTTTATTGTTGATTCATTATGTATAATGTCACATAAGGAGGATTTTTTTGGGAATCTTCATATTCTTAGTGGGTGATGTAGGATTCAAAAGCCTTGTACATAGATGAAAGAGTATATGGTGGAATATATATTTGTTTTAGATGATGGTATTGTCTTATCTGATGAAGACGGTGGGGGAGTCTCAGTGGGGAGACATTGTGGGAGAGGTGATATGTTATGGTGTTGGTCGTTCTGATGCTTTGGAGGGATGGTTAGAGGATGGAATGAACCATATGTTATTTCATGGACGTTTTTTAATTATGGTATCATTGAATAACATAGTTTTTCATGAGTTCCATATATCACCTTTAGTGGTGCACCTTGGGGGATTAAAGATATAAAATGGATTGAAGATGCAATTTTGGTGGGTTTATTCTTGGCCAATGGAGTTATCATTCACAATGTTTTGTTTCATCTTTTGAGGTACTAGGTCGAGTTGGTGAGGTATCATATGAGTTGGGGTTGCACCATGGTTATAGAGAATCCACGATGTATTTCACATCTTTTCTTTTCATTGTTGGATTTATTATTACTCCCATGACATTGAATGGGGAGAGTTGTATCTCGAGGAAGACGTGACATATGTGGAGCGTCAAGTGGAGATATTGGATCATCTGTTGAAGGCACTACATAGACGTACCATTCCTTTAGTTTATGCGTGGTGGATGAATGGGGGTTAGGAGGAGATTACATTGGAGTGACAACTACATATGTGTTTCTAGCACTCAGGGTTGTTTTTCGTTTTCTTTTCTCTATTCTATTTTTATATGTGAGGGTTGTATGACTTATTATGAGATTATATTTTTTCCATGGATTGAAATATGTGTGGTGGGATTTGTGATAAAAGTTATAACTAGTAGAAAGGTGTGCAATTCATTCATAATTTAGACGAATTAACTATGATGTGATTAAACATGTGTGGGCGAGTCGGTGTCCCCTAAAGCCGATACTATCTTGAATGAAGGAAAAAATTCTCAGATTAGTGTGTTCAGGACAATGTGGTTTTTTGATTGTAGCTGTCGTTGGTTTCAGCTAAATGGGGGTAGATATGCGTGTGTAGCGGTTGAGTGGTAGTGAGGTTTTATGAGTGGATGTGGTTTGTGGTTGTGTGGTGTGTTGTTTTTCCATTTGGTTTTGGGAATTTGGATGGGGGTAGCATTTTTGGAATGATGAGATCTATGATAGTTCGCTGAAGGGGGTTTTTATAAGAACCACTTTTCTTCTAGGCTTGGTTTTGGAGTCTTGACGGTGAGAATAATTTGAGAGGTATCTGATTTAATTTTTCATTCCTTTCTGGTCCTTTACATTGATAGTTTTGGTTGTTGGAGGTATTTGGATGAGGCTTAGTGGGGGTTCGGAGAAGTTCCGTTGCAAAAGGTTGGAGAAATGGAGATTACAAATTGTGTGTGTAGATTACATGACATAAAATATCATTATTGTCATCTATAGAGGGTTTAATTAAATGTAAATGCATTACTGAATTGAAATAGGTTTTATAGATGGTTAATATTTCTGTGTTTAAAAATGAATAATAAAATAAAGATGGGATAAGGTTTTTAGATGAAAATTAACCCTGAGTATTAGACAATGTGAATAAGAATTACAAATCATGTAATACCCTAATAGTGTGTAGTTTTAAAAATTATTTCCTACTAAACCCACATTTTATCATTTCTTCTTTCTTTTTTATCATGTTTTTATTGAACCAAATGCAACCATATGTGTTATTTGATCCATTTTACTCTTTTCTTGAATTGTTTACCGTGATAGTTGTTATTCATTGATCTATCGCTGAATTTTGGTATGATAATCCCCACTCTTGGTTTCAATCTTCTACTCTTCCCTCGAAAATCTGATGAGGTGGATCTTCTTAGGTTTGGGTTTTTCATCATGTGTCCTTTTGATAGTTTCTTCACGAGGAATTATTTTTTCTACGTTTCCTCATAGTGAAGTTGTGGGTCATTGGTGTTCTTCTCCACCCCACGGTGTGCAATAATTATAATTCTTCCATGAGTCATTGATTCCCACATTTTATTTTATTTGTGCATCATATTGCAAGGGGTATCAATTCAATTTATCTTTGGATCATGGTTGCACTAGATTAAATAATAAAAAATAATTGGTAAATTGAATTGATGGGGCAGTGGTGTTTGGTCGGATTTTTTAATCATTGATATTTTATGTAATATTTTGATTATACAGGCTTAACAACACCTTAGAAATTGTTTTCGTTGGGCGAATTATTTATATATTAATACACCCCCTATGGTTGTTTATTTTTTTAGACTGTTAGGTATCAAATAGAAATGAAAATTGGATAACCACATAAACATGGATAATGATTTGGTTACCCAAAGATTGGTTTGTGTGAAAACACCCCAATGAAAAGAAGTAGAATGTGATAAATCCTCTTGGGAACTTGTAAAATATTTTTCTTTTGTGTGATATGTGTTCTACAATGGTTTGTACATGTGGGGGAAATGGATGGCATGTGGCTTTACAATGGGGATGTGATGGGTGTTTTATGATTGTGTACCAGGGCTGTGGAATTGGTTATTCCTTAATATGATATTGCATGTGTTTGTGAATTAGGGGTTTGTTTTCATCAGTGTGGTGGCTTCGGAAATATGTATTCAATGAAGCGAAATTGTGGTTGGTATGGTTAATTATCTAGTAGTTTATACCTGAGTACAATGAAAATATCATCACATTGTATCGATAAGTTGTCATACAATGTGTCTTTAATGTGAAACCACCGTAATGTTTTAGGGCTCTTCACAATCAGAGATGAATTTTACTATATTGCATGATATGTGTAGTGCCTGATATTTTCCCAGTAGTGATGGAATTAAAAAATAATTATTTAATAAAACATGGAATGTCATTGGTTTTTATGGATAGAGGAATGGATATGGTTAAACAAATTGTTTGATAATGTGAAATGGATTTTGTGTCTTGATGTGTGTCGTTGTGAATTTAGAAGTACCAAGAATGGAGGAAGGTATTTTTGGTTGGTTTTTTGTATAAGAATGCATAGAATGGTCTTGTGTGCTATGTATCATCTATGTATATACTTGTACATTCCTTGTGATTTCTTTATCCAAACCACCATACATGATGACTATGTGCTGAACACCCCTATTTTCATGGGTGAGGGTGTCTTTCCCAACATCTGGTGAGGTGTAAAGATGGTAGGGTGCCCGCTCCATTCCTAAATCTCTTTAAGTAGAGTTAGGTATGGAATTGGTTGAAATATCCAATGGTTTTTATCTACCTTAAATGGTGATTGTGATGGACTTTATTTCTTTAGGTGGGATATGAGAGCCTAGATTTTTTTAGTCGAGGTGGTTTGTTCTTTCATAATTTTCCATTGGGTGAGATTTGATTTGATTTTCTAGTTGTATTTGGGATGAGATGCTATATCACAGGTGTGTGTTGGTGGGATATTCTATGAGCCGAGGTGTGGGGGGTATGAGGCCTAGGTGTGTGTGCAAGATGTGATGTGAGTCTGAGGTGTGTGTGGTCAGGATGTGTTGAGAGCCATAGGTGTGTTCTGGAGGGATGGGTTGTGACGCCCTGGTGTGGTCAGTGAGACTTATTGTGTGGTACCATTGCGTGAACGAATGATATATTGTGGTATACAGAAGGTGTGGGAGATCTAGGTTGTACTATGTTGGATGAGAGTGACATACCAAGGGGAAAGTGGTTTGGGGTCCGCTATCATCGATGGTCATTATATTATATTACATGACATGTGTTTTTTGGGGAGTGTTCAATAGTGAGGTTGGGATGGTTAGTATACCAACTTAGGTGTGGTCAGATTCTGTTGTTTTCTAACATGAGCATTAGTCTGCGTCTTTCATTTGTGAATGAGAGAATTTGGGTTTCCAACTAAGTATATATGTATGATAAACCTACATATATATAAAAATTTCATGTTTCTATGACTATTATGTGGATAGTTCTGGACCTTACAGGATTAGATCATAATAGTTTTAGCTTCTCAAATTATCATTATATTTGGGTATTTTACATGAAGACTATTGTAATTATATCAGTTCTATTTAATATATGAATGTGGTAGGATTTTTTGTTTCTTTTTATATAGGGTCTTAGAGTTACATTTCATATGATTCATCTTTTCTCATGATATTGTTTTATTCAAATTTTAATGCCTCACGTACTATGAGATTTATACACCCATGGTGCTAGTTGCCAACATGGGGCCTATTGGAGGTGGGAATCAGAGGTCATTTTCTCCTTTCTTCACTACCAGCACTGGAGGGGAATCTTTGGAGGAATGGGGTCGTGAAAATAACATTCATGTTCTGAAGGAGAGTAATATAAAAATGATCATAAAATAGATAACCCTCAGTAAAATGTAATTCTGTGATCCTTTAGAACGCCATTGATTTCCTAACAAGAATAGTATATAGAAAACATTTTTTGTTCCAAATCATTTTCCGAATATTGATGAATTATTTCACTATCTAAAAAATTTACTCATGAAGTAATATTAATTGATATCATTCATTGTTATAAGATAATAACTTCATTTTGGTTGTTCATGGATATATTTGACCTACATCCCTTAAACTAGGAAAATTATATTCCAGATGAATTTTTTTGTTCCTCAAAAACATTTAATGAATCAGAAGATCTAAATGTAATTCTTTTGACCTATAAAATAGTAACTAAAAAATTATATATCACATGTTATAAAATATAGTGACATTTAATGGTAAAAATATTCAATTAAATAAGAATATAACATTAAGATTCATCTAATATATATCTACCTGAATTAAAATATCAATAATTTATGAATTATGGTCACAAAATTTTCCCAATAATCATAAAATTATATTCCACAAAAATATGATGCTCTTAATATCTATAAGAACCCTGCTTTTTATTAAATAAAAAAACATGATTTATTACATAAACTGTTTAGCTGATACAACACGGAAGATCGAGAGGCCCAGTGTCTTTGGGGATTAAGAACATTTCATAAAAAATTAAAAGAAGAAACAAAACATCTATATTGAATACTTATTTTACATAACCAACACATTCCCTCGTAGATAGCATTGCATGGTATAACCTGAGGGTATGCTTAAGAAAAGGGTGAACTATAAATCCCAATAAGGGAATAAACATGTAATAACATGCGGAATACAATACATGTTAGAAAATAGGAATATCAATGGATCACAAGATAAACATGATTATAATTGCATGATAAACCATGAAAATCATAACATGGATATGTGGCAACAACACATAACATTGAATTAGCATGAGCCAAGGCTCATCGCACATAGATCATGAGAAAATACTCATTGAATATGAAGCACAAGTAAACCCCTGTTTCACATGAATTATTATGAGTCAACACTAATTTCACATGATGTATAATGATACTATGCTTTACCCAATAAATCGGAGCTCTATCCGAGCACACCATTCATAAACATTACATTTCATGCATAAGTGTGCCACATGGATCATACAACATGGAATCATTAAATATCATAATTTATTAAATGATAAAGGAATTTGGAATTCATTCATGAAACACTATAAGCAATAAGTAGATGCGTGTAAAGGTGAATACCCTTAATAGATAAGTGTCCATGGTATTCACTACATTATAACTTTATCATGGAAATTCGTGGTGATATTTTCGCAGCATAACAGCATGACATATTAGTTAATAGAAATGATTGATGAGAGAAAATTTGGTGTCTCAAAATATTTAAAAGAAATGGACAATAAGGTGTTCATATATATACATGTCCCAACAAATGTAATGGAATTTAGTTTCATAATTCACAGTAATTTCATGAATGTAAATGAGGAGAAAGAAATTCCATAAAGAATTTCTCCATGGTAATGGGTGTACATGGGAGGCATTAATGAGAGGGAATTGTGATCACTAATTATTCAAACATGAATAGAGATGTATGGGGGAGGTGAAAAATCATACCTCAAAATTTCTAATTGAATATAAAAGGAAATAAGAATATAAGGAAACTTGGAAATAAATAAGGAAAATAAGAATCCCTTTATTGGAAGTGTGATACAAAAGGCATAGGAGAGGCTTTATGGAAGATTATTGTGATTTGGGGAACCATGGTAGGATTATAGAGATTAGAGGGAAGGGTTTGGTTGAACATAGAAGTCTTTGACTGAAGAGGAAGTGGGAGCTTCAGTGAGATTATATAGAAAAGAAGAAGAAATTATTTATTATTTATGTTTCGGACACCTCACATTAAACTAATTAAAACCACCAACCATACCATGGTTATTGCCAATGGTTTTTTCCATAGGGTAGTGGACAACAACATTTTATAAGGCCAAAGGCTGAACTTATAAAAATAATAGGTTTTCTTATGTTTTGGTGAGTCACACTCTCAAGGAAAACAATTTAAAAAGATAAAATATTATTATAAGTCATGGAGGGTACACTAAGGCATCATAAAATTAGTCAATCAAATCTAAAATCACATTTATTTAAGGATAAATCATATATTATCTTAACATTGTATATATAGTATTTTTTATATCACTATTGGGTTATTATGATGTCCTAAAACACATTATATATTTAAATGGCATTTAATTTGTACACAAAAATTTGACTATCTCAGAACATTATGAAAAAATATTCATTGGATAACTATGAAATCCGAATTCAAAATATTATAATCATTTTATGTAAATATTTTCTGAAATATGTTAATTTTTTCCCTTAAAATAAAAACCTACATTTATCAAAATTTCATGGGTTTTGGAAAAAATAGCTTTCAAACCTTAATAAAAATTACAATTGCATTCAGAAAATTATACGGCAATTTATATTTAATAAAAATTAATTTAATAATAATAATAATAATAATATTTTATTAAAATATTATTTAATTCTAAAATCCATTAATTTATGAAAATAGATTTCTTAGTTGAATATTAAATAATTTGACTATTTTGCACATAAAAAACTGTTTACAATGTAAAAATAATAAAATGAATGTATATTCATTGTTATAAAAGAATAATGCACATATTCATAGTGCTATGGTATTGTTACATAACCCCTTAAAATTCACACATAAGACTGGAGGGTAAGGTGTGCGATGGTGAAAGACTATTCGGGTGGCTCAGATAACATAACTCAGGTGGTAATATCTATCAACTACCACTTCTTTCATTGGTGGTTCTGCTCGAGATTAATGTATTCAAGTACTTCCTGGTCTTGTTAAAGAGTGATTCCCAAAGATGTAACCTCCATTCTATGCTCAGTCAAATGGGCTTCATACGTGGCATGTTTTCAGGATGAGTCCATCACTTCGTTTGTTTGAGTAAACTGGATTTCATAAAGCCATATATTTATACTAATAATGTGATCAATGTTCAAAAACTATATTAGCAATTGTAACTTTTCATAATGCTATTTTAAAATCCCAAAAATAAAACCATATAAGTTCATATGTTTTACATAACTGTAAAAGAAATTTAAATAGACACAGAAAAATTTCCATTAATGAATTTTGGGTCATTACTATCTTCCCCCTTTTGAAATCCCGCTCTCAAAATATCTATTTCATACAATAAAACAGATGCGTGTAACATTCCATCACAACTTCCACCAATTACCTTGTCACTTCATCAGACTTGTGGTTTCACCACAACACTTTGACGAGGGGCATTGTCTTAGTTCGTATAAATTTTTCTTTACGATCTAAGATCTTCACAAGTTTCTTTTCTTAAGAATGATCATCCTCTAACTGTACTACCTCTAAAGAGAGTACATGTGAATGGTATGTTATGTACTACATTAATTGGGATACATGAAATACATCATGTACGTTGGCCATGGTAGGTGGAAGTACTAGTCGATAGGTCACAACCCCAATACGATCAAGAATCTAGAAGGGGACGATATACCTATGACTTAACTTCTTTTTATTTGCAAACCTCGTGAACTTCTTTCATTGAGATACGCATAGAAACATGATGTCTCTAAATCTGAACTCAAGGTCATGTCAACGATTATCTACATAACTCGCCTATTGACTCTAGGCTACCTTGATATACTGGTGAATGGTTTTCCCCTTATACACCATTTGTTCCACCATTTCTGGTCCTAGAAACTTACGCTCACCAACTTCGTCCCAACATTTTGGTGTTTTTTACCCCTTCCCTTATAGGGCATCATAAGGTTCAATTTTGATGCTCAAGTGGAAACTGTTATTATAGGAGAATTTCACTAGAGGATGATATTGATCCCATCCACAATTAAAGTCTATTGAACATGATCTTAACATATCATTTTGTGTCTGAATAGTTCACTCATATTGGCCATTAGTTTGAGGATGATATGCTATAATAAAGGGTATTTCAGTGTCCATTTCATGTAGAATACTCTTCCAAAACATATAAGTGCATCTTGGATCTCGATTGGATATAATAGATATTGGTACTCCATGCATCCTTACCACTTCCCTGATGAATATCTGTTCTAGTTGATCCAATGAGAAATCCTACAGAATTAAAAAGATGATTGAAGACTTTGTAAAACTATCCACAACAACCTAGATTGCATTTGTTTCTTTTGGATGTCATCAAAAGTCCGGTGACAACGTCCATGGTGATGTTATCAAGTTTCCATTTTAGTATGGTCAATGGTTGTATCATCCCCTTAGAATTCTGCCTCTCTGCCATAAATTGATGACACACCAGGCACATTGATGTATATTTAGGGATCTCCTTCTTCATATAATCCCACCAATAATGCACACGGAGATCGTGATACATCTATGTGTTTCCTGGGGGAATATAAGAATTTTATCTGTGTACATGATCCAAAATATTCTTCTTTACCATTGGACATGATGGAACACATAGTCTTTTCCCAATTCTCATAATTCATAATTCATTAACATTGATCTCCGAGGATTTCCCTTTTCTGATAGATTCCACTTTATTCTAAATTCCCACATCATCCTTTTAATCATCCTTTAACTATTCCAAAATAGATGGAAGAGAGATCATTTGTGAAGGGATTTATGATGTTCCCTTCTTTATGATTCCCCTGTCCATCTTCATCAAATATATGAAGATTGGATCCTTCGAAATTCTCATCAGTGATAGAATCGATGGGGCCTTTCTATATATAGCATCCACCACCTTGTTCACATTCCTAGGGTGGTAATGGACTAATAAATCATGGTTTGATCAGCTCTAACAGTCTTCATTGGCACATGTTCAACTCCTTCTGTGTGAATATATAATTTAGGGTTTTGTGGTCCGTATATATTTCACACATATCCCCAAAGAGATAATTCTGTCAAATTTTTTAAGTCAAGATCACTTCTACCAACTCCAGATCATATTTTGGATAATTATTCTCATGAACTATCAATTTCCTTGATGTATTGGCAATTACCTAATAATTTTGAATCATCACACAACCCATTCCCTTTTTTAAGCATCATTTAATAAGAAAAAAGGTACTCCACTTGTGGGTAAATGGAGCACGGGCATAGTGATGGGACTCCTTTTCAACTCCTTGATGCCTTCTCCACATTCATCACTACTAAAAAACATCACTCCCTTCCATGTTATCTTGGTAAGATGGATGGACAATCGTTAGAAATTTCTCACAAATCATCGATAAAATCAAGCAAACTCCAAAAATATATGGATATCTATTACCGATGTTGGCCTTAGCCATCCCTCTATTGTAGTTCTCATGGAGGGATCCACTGATATCCTTTTCATGGTATGATATGGCCCTAGAATGAGACCTCTTTCAACTAGAACTCACCCTTTTTTACTTTTCATTGATATTCTCATTTCACAAGGTCTCTAGTACAGTTCTTAGAATCTCCTCATGATCCTACATGGTTTTGAATTATATTAGAATATCATCTATAAAGACTAAAACAAATTTGTCAAGGTAATCCCCAAAAACTCTATTTATCAATTCTATAATTACTACTAGAGAATTACTGTGTCCAAAAGGCATTAACATGAAATAATAGTTCTCATACCTTTTACGAAAAGCAGACTTGGGGATATCTTCCTTCTTCACCCTCTCTTGATAAAATCCCATCCACAAAACTACCTTGGAGAAGTATTGTGCTACACACATTTGATTGAACTAGTCATAAATTAATTGGAGAGGATACGTATCCTTTTTCATGATTTTGTTAAGCTCATGATAATTGGTGAAAAGGAGCATTGACCCATCCTTATTCTTAACGAAGAGGACTGGTTCTCCTGGTGGTGAAGCACTTGGGCTTATAATCCCTTTATCTTGATTCTCATGTAGTTGTTTCTTGATCACATCAAATTTTACAATAGTAATTATACACGGAGTCTTGGATATTTTCATCACCCCAAGAATAAGATCAATTAATAATTCAACATCTCTTCTAGGAGGAAGACCATAAAATTCATTGGGAAGCACTTTAGTGAATTCCATCACAATAGGCATGTCTTCGAGAATTTTTTCTTCCTTGGACTCAATCATCAGAGGTAGATACTATTGATAATAGGGTATTAATATACATGCCTATGATGGTGGAATATGAGAAGATTCATCCTCCTATATGAACTTGTACATAATCGGGGGTTTGATTTTCCAAATAGAGGGTAATTTCTCTCTAACAGTAATTTATGTTGGCTATATTTAAAAAAAGCCAATCCAGGACTAGAATTGTGTAACTTCCACAAAAGGGAGTATGACGAGGTTCAGTGGGATGTTCAATCCACAAATTATGATAGGGGAGGAGTAAGAATAATGGGATTTAATTATTTCCCCATTTTCTGGACTCACCAAAATCTTTCCTTTCCTGAATTGTGGTGGTGTGGGGATTCCTATACTAAACATTCAGGATATAAAAAATTCATAGAATTATGGTCGAAAACCCTACCATTAACTTTTTGATTCTGTTTCTACTCTATCCAATATTTACATAGGGATGAGTATATTAAATAGTTGAACACATAAAGGGGAATCCAAAGACAAAAACAGACGACTTATAAATTACTTTTATTTCCATAAATTATGATTCTATAATGAATAATCTATGTTATCCATGATTTAATTTCTAACATTTATTCTTAGAGGAATTTTTTATATTCTTAATAATGGTTCATATTATGCCTGTTAATTTACCAAATATTATCCCCCGGGAGTGTTGTAACCAATAGTGTAGAAATGCCCATTGTTGTGTACCAGGATACCCTAGTTCAGGCTCGAAACTCCTTGTCGGAGTTTTCACTCATTGGTATATATGTGCTAGAGGTGCCTCTACCTCCTCATGTCTAGAAAGAATTTAATTTCCTTGATAAACCTCTTACTGAATACTCTACAAATCTTAGGGATATTTTTTTATTTGACATAGTCTAGTCTTTAAGGCTTCATTATGGTTTTCTAAACCTAATAAAAAATAACTACACATATCCTTTGATACCGACTTGGACAACCCATCTTTTTTATTACACACTTAAAAATTATTTATTAAATAAACTATTAACTTGATATAAAATTTAATTTCAAGTGGTCTAGTGTCTTTGGGGAGTAGGAAATATAACAACTTAAAACATGTAACACAACATATTTTCTGAAAACATATTTTAAATGCCGACTACAGTATCTAATACCTAGCATTGCATGGGATAACCTAAGGACATGTATTAGAAAAAGGTGAGATATAAAGACCAGTAAGGGAATAAAAATTTAATAACAAAATTAAAACAAGACATGTTAGAAAGTAGGCATATAAATAGAGCACAATAGAAACATGAACATAAATGCATGATAAATCATGAAAATCATAACATGGAGATGTGGAAACAACACATAACATGGAACAAGCATGAGCGAAGGCTCATTGAACTTGGAGAATGAGTCAATCCTTATTTAAAATGATGTATTATTAAACCCTTGTCTCACTTAAATTAGCATGAGTCAACACTTATTTCACATGCAGTATCATGGTACTATACTTTACCCAATGAATTGGAGCGATATCAGGGCACACCCTTCTTAAATATTGCATTTCATGCATAAGTGTGCCACATGGATCTTAAAAAATGGAATCATTAAATATCATAATTTATTACATAATAAAGTAATTATGAATACATACATGATACACTATAATCATTAATTATATTTGTTTAATGTTGAATAACATTGATAGAGAAGTGGACAAGGTATTCACTACAAAATAACTTTATTTAGGAAAATCACGGTTCAATTTTGATAGCATAACAACATGACATAAGAATTCATAAAAATGGATGATGATAGAGAAATGAGTGTCTCATTACATGTACAAGAAATTTACAATAATTGGTTCGTATATATACATTTCCCAACAAATGTAAAGGAATTTAGATTTATAATGAAAAATAATTGCTCGAATGTAAATGAGGAGATATAAATTTCTTACCGAATTTCAGAATGGAAGTGGGTGTACATGGGAGGCATTAATAAAAGATAAAGGGGATCTAACATTATTTGAAAATGAATATGTAAGTATGGGGGAGGTTAGAAATCATACCCCAACATTTATACTTGAAATTAAAAGGGAATAACAATATGAGGAAACATGGGCATAAATAAGGAAAGTGAGAATCCCTTACATGGAAGTGTGATCCCAAAAGCTTGGGAGAAGATTTAGAGAGGATTATAGGGAGCTTGGGGCACCATTGGAGGATTTTAGATAGATTAGTATAGGGGTTGGTTGAACTCCAAAGGCTTTGAGTGAAGAGGAAGTGATAGGAAGGGGTGGGATTATATAGAAAAGGAGAAGGAATTTTTTATTATTTAGGTTTTGGACACCTCACATTAAACTAATCAAAAACACAATCCTTCCTATGGTTTTTTCCAATGGTCTTTTCAATAGGGGATTGGAAAACAATACTTTATATTTCCAATAGATGATATTTTTAAAATAATAATGTTTCTTATGTGGAGTTGAGTTACACTCTCAAAGAAAACAATTTAGAATGATAAAATATTTTTGTATGTTATGGAGGGTCCACTAAAGAATCATAAAATTAATCAAAAAAATATAAAATCACATTTTTTAAGGATAAAATATATATTGGCCAAATATATCATTTATATAATTTTATTACATTTTTATTGGGTCATTATGATGTCATAAAACACATTATATATTTAAACAGTATTTAATTTTTACCCAAAAATTTGATTGTCTCAGAAAATTATGAAAAAATCACCTTTGGTTAATTTAAACATACTGATTTCAAAAATAATATTTATTTTATGTAAACAAATTTCTAAATATGTGAATTTTTTTACTTTTAAAATAAAAAACAACATTTATCAAAAACTCATGGGTTTTGACAAAAATAACATTCAAAACATAATAAAAATTTAAATTTCATTCCTAAAATTATATAATCATTTATATTTAATAAAATTTAATTTAATAATAATATTATTAATATTTTATTAAAATATTATTTAATTTAAAAATCCATTAATTTATGAAAATACATTTCTTAGTAGAATATTAACTGAAATTACTATTTGTTCTTTAAAAACTATATACAAAGTAACAATAATAAGATGAATGTATATTCATATTTATATACCAAATTGATGCACATATTTTTAGTGATAAGCTCTTGTTACATAACCCCTTAAAACACTCGTAGAAGATGGAAGGTTAAGGTGTGAAATGGTGACAAACTCTTAGGGGGGCTCGGATAACATTGCTCGGGTGGTAATCTCTATCAACTATTAATTCTCTTGTAGGCGGTTCTGCTCGAGAATAACATATTCAATCTTGGTTGGGGCTTGGTCAAGAGAAAAGCTCAAAGGTATAACCTCTGTTCCTAGCTCTGATAAATGGGCTTCATACAGGGCAAGTCTACTGGATGAGGCCATTTCTTCCTTTTTATGAGTAAATTGGATTTCTTAAAGCCCTATATTTGTACTAATCTTGTCATCACTATTTAACAACTATATTATTAACATTAAAAATTATTAACAGTATATTAAAAACCCAAACATAAAACCAAATAAGTGCATACATTTTACAAAAACATTAGAATGCATTTAAATAGACCCACATGAATTTTAATTAATGAATATTTTGGTCGTTAAAATATCACCTACAATATATAAGAATACTACGATAAGCTTTAACACATAATGATAACATGCGTTCTTCAAAAACTAGAATATCATTTTTTTAACATATTTCAAAAATAAAAACATCTAATAATCTGAAGAAAGCTAAAATTAACCATAATGTCACTAAAAACCATCATATTAACAAATATTATCCCATTAAAATCTCATAATCAATATTATTTAAACATAAATCACATATTAAATTTATCCTCCGCTTATCATGTGTTTTGATGAATGTCAAATTTCTAGAGAATTAAATATCTTAGTTATTGGTATTATTCATAAAATTCCTGAAAATCTATAATGTTATGATATTGTAGCCCAATCCAAATATGTTTCATGATTTATAAAATGATAATGTAAAAAATACATTTAAAACATACATCATTGATCAAAATACACAACAACAACATTCATTGGACTTTTGATATAATAATAACAAAAAAATTAAAATGATGCCTTTCTAAAATTATTTTTTTATTTCCATGATTCAAGGATGTTTTTTTTATTTAGTTTCTCAAATCCATACATTCAAAGTCTTAGACATTGGAAAATAATTTTTTAACCATGAAATCATAAGCAGAGTCAGTTATTTCCCAACACATGAAAAGTAAATCCTTTTACTTTTTATCATGCACCAATGTATATCCTTCCCCATATATCAAATTTTGTTTAATAACTCATTCCATTAATACAATTATCCAACCACCATTCTTACATAATCTTATTCTCTTGTTTTGAATCAATGTCATAATTCATAGTTAATTATTTTTCTGACTTGTTTTCATGTGATAATATGCCATCATATTGTGAAAATGTTTGGGAGAAGAAATCCCTTCTATTAATTGGACTATAATTACTAAATAAATAATCAATATTTGGATTTTTTAAATTTTTAATTTAAAAGATTTCCATTTCTATAAATAGAAACCACTTCTCAAAAAATCCATACACTATATTAGATCATAACCTTATGAAACATAATGTATAATTCCAAATCTAATGATCAAAAATTGATAAATTAGGTATAAATTATCAATAAATCCTATTATGAGTTGATTTTGATATATTTACCAATTATGTCAAATGATTTCATTATCTATTCTATTTTTCCCTAAATATTTTTCCACGGTTTCTACTCTATATAATATGATATGCACTGTAACACCCTAACCCTAGTATCCTAGAGTTGGTGGTTTATTATTTAAATTGGAAAATGATACATGAAATATTATCACTTAGAATAAAATAGTTGAGGAATCTCAGTAAAATTAATACATATATGATACCAAAATAAAATAATAATAAAAATTTGGTCATAATTGTTTTTGAGAAGACGACTAGAATCCAATCTTAACCTTTCATATAAATCAAATTAAACATCTTAGCATCTTAGAAAAAATAAAATATATGAAAGTGGTGGGATCATATTCTTCATAAGAGTAATCATCCATATGACTATATCATATATAATAATTACCTATTGGGTTAGGTAAATAACAAAAACACATTCCATTTAATTAATAACCTAAACATTATATGGAATAGTAAAACGATGAGCAAATAATACAGTATAAATATTCACAAGACATAGAAAACATAATCATATATATTCCACTAATCATAAAATCAAATGGAAATAAAAAAAATTCATTTAATTATGTAAATCTAAAATATACCTGAAAGAGATCATTTAAGAAACCTTATAATATTGTTAAGACATAAACCAATACCCAAACTAGTATGTCTCATATGACATACCGATGAATAGAGGGGATATATCAGACCTCATTCATCCAATATTAGGTCTAATGAATTGAGCATATGAAAGAGGTAAAACATTAAAAACATGTACATTATAATTTAAACTACCATAATAAATATAAATAACTTTCCCAAATATGTAAACATAATCTCAAACCATAAAAATTAATATATAAAATGGAATTGAAATAGCACATCCATTTTCATATTGATAATAAATTATCCAAATAAAGAATAATAATGACATAATAACAACATATTCACTTTTCATTATAATTACAATAAATGTTTTTTTCATTAATGAAAATAAAATACAAAAAAATATTCATAAAACATTTTTGATAAAAAAAATATATATTGAATTATGAAAATCAACTTTTTAATCATAATTTTCACTAAACAAATTGAAAATTATTTTCTATGAAAATAAACTTATAAAAATATAAATTAATCATTAAAACATTTTATTGGTACTTACATATTGGAAAATTTCTCATTCTATTGACTTTAAAAAGATTATTATGGTCAGTGTTTTGGTAATATCTAAATAGGCACTATTTATTAAATGACATGTAGATTCTATACAAAAAAATATAAAAAGATAAAAATGAAAAAATTGACTTCAACGAATTATATGATGATTTTAAAAACCATTTTGAACACCAATTTAAAAAAATGGAAATGTATGAGAAATATTACATAGTAAAGACATAATCATAAACTATCTCTATTGAGATTTTGAAATATACCCTTATAACGTTTTAATCGGTCTATTCATATTCTGATGGAAATAATGAAATTTAAAAAAAAACAGTAAATATAATGATAAAAAATATATCCATGACATAACATGAAAAAGGGGAGTTATATATACCTCATAGAATACTATATGAGAATAACATAAAAATATTCCTTAAGAAATGAAAATTGAGACAATGTCCCTTAGATAGATAATTTCAGTTATTTGAGAATTAATGATTTGAATAGATTGTATATATACAATATAAATCCCTATGAAACATTTTAAAAAACAATAAAATATAATAAAAAAAATTTCACACATAATTATAGAATTACATAATCACTTATGTGCGATTTTTACCCAATGAATGGAAATTGAATTCAGAAATCCCTTGCCTCACATTTCCCTTTAGTATTTTTACATAAATATATAGAAAAATTTATTAAAGAATGTTATTATATAACTAAATACCAATGTTAATACTTATAAATACTTATACGATACTTATATATGATTTAACAACCCTTTCATTTATAATATTTCATTATTTCCATTGTTTTGCTTTTTCATTTCATGGGTTCGTTGTTGGTTCACTTGTGTATAATTATAATTTTTAGCTAAAATTATAATGAAACTGAAAAAGGAAAAATAAATGGTATTAATGAAGATAAATATGTTTAATTATTCACATATATCATTTCTTATTGTGATTTGAGGATCATTAATTTGATATAATTTAATGATTAATGATTATATTATTTTGGATGGTTTTTTCCTTTCAATCAAAAACTAGTATCATTTTATGTAATATTATGTATATGTATTAGATATAGATCTTAAAACAGGTAATTATAACCCTATTAAAATATTATATATAAATTACAATTCGTTAAAAACCATTCTAGAAGGATGTAATTGAAACAAACCAAATAATTATGCAGAGAGAAAGTTAACCACCATAATTGGACAATTGTTTTGTTTCGCTGAATACGTAGTGTTGGGTAAAATTGATGATAGAATATATTAAATTAAGAATATAACATTAATTTCTATACATTATAATTTATTATTTATTACATTATGGATGAAGGAGTTTAATATAAGGATGAATAAGTGAATAAATTAAGAGATACTATTTGGGAATGTTACCTGTTGAATATCACCTCCTTGATGGACCCCTTAAAGAACAAAAAATTAGTATTTGGGTGATACTAGAAGAACATAGACATGGTGAGAGTGGGGAAGAGAGTATTTATAAATTATTTTATCATTTTATGGATTTTTATGGGAAATTGGTGGTGTTGAATTGTATTTATACTTGAGGAAGTGTGGTTTTATGTGATTAGATATGATTATTTTATATTTATATATAATCACATTTTGGAGAAATTAATTCCTACTAATTTTGACATTACATGAAGATTTAATTGTTATTTATAGTCAATAAAAAATCATCTAAACATTTCATGTTTTAGTTATTAGGTAATTTAATATTATACCTTTTAACTTTATCCCACTATATTATTTTTCCTCAATAGTGGTAAATCTTTTTTTACTACGGAATCATTTTTTATTCATAAAAATATAAATTACAATATAAAATAATTTTTTCTTATTAAAAATATGGAATCTAATTTAAATTGTTAAATGTATCAATGTTATAGAAATATATTTTAATTTTATTAAGCATATAAACATTAAAATATTTTTGGGGAAGGTAAAGTTGTTGTCTTCAAAATAATATATTTTTGTTTCTATGTGTAACACATTATATATTATTTTATTCAAATAAAAAATTTACATAATTAATAATTAAAAATTAATTTATATACATGATAATATAATTATTATTTTATATGTTTTATAGTATTTTATGAAAAAGTTATTTTTAAATTTTACCATGAAATCAGTTTTTTAAAAAATTCCCAAAATTTACCGTATACAAATTATGACATGCTATGTAAAAAATGATGTTTATAATTTTAATTTAAATAAAAAGATATGATAAATTGAAAAATAATATAATTTTCCTTATTTATTTCAATTTATAAATTTCATATAAAAATAAACATCCTGGAAATTATAAAACATTCCTTGGAATGCATTAAAATATCTTATAATTAAATTTTTTTCATATGATTACCTCATGAAAGAAAGATTTATTTAAAAAATATATATTTACAATAGAAGATATTTTTAATATCATATTGTTATATTCTCCCAAAATAATAGAAGGTATATTACATCCTTAAATATTACTAACAATCATTTAAATGTGTTGACATATCCAACAACTACAATGACAATCTGTTTTATAGAATAATGGTCATAAAACAAATATACTATTTTAGATGAAGAAAATTAATTAGGATAATAATATTCCTCTATATATATATTATCATATTAACTATTCCTCACTTAATTCAATTATAATCATTGTTTAATATCATTTAAAAATGACCTTTATATTACTTACTCTTTATGTTTTTGCTAGTACATTATTCATTTGTTAAATAATTCTTGGAGAATAAGTTCACCAAAATTGATATATTTTACTTTAATTATTCTCAGTATTTATTTCTATTTTGATTCGTATATTAATAATATCAATTTTTATATACTGAATGTACCAATATTAAATAAAGACCTAAATTGCTGTTTTTTTTCCTAGTATGTATCCTCTATCATTTTGGTATTATGGGATACAAAAGTTCACCTCAAACATTATTGTCAAAATTTTATTTTGAAAAGTAAAATTATTTTTATCTGATATATAAAATTAATTATAAAATATTAATTACTTTTATAACTGAATTCAATTATTTGGAAATTATATAAACACCTATGTACAATGCTGATGAAATCACTATTATATTTCCAGTGTGAGGAATGGGGTTATAATGAAGTTGAATGAAATGATAACTATTAAACTACTAATACATTGTGTATCAGGTGTTAATAGATAGTTCTATATTCTAAAAAATGTTTCATGGGTTAGGGGAACCTCAAATAGATTAATCCAAGGGGAGAAGACTAGACATATGAGATTTTGGTACATATACATACCCTAAAGGAAAATTTTATTTTTTGTCCGATCATTTTCTATGATATAATCCATGGTATGTAATATCATAAAAATTTTATTATATTAAATGAGTTCCCCGAAATTGATGTTATGATTTGAGAGAGATATGTATAATACCTTTTTATTCAATACAGATAATTCATTATCAGAATCATTTGTGGATCCACCTCTAGTAGCTCTTATTTATGAAATTATTATATAAAAAAATTAATGTAAATATATTAATGGTAAACTTATTCTTAGAATATAGGTGTTACCTATTCTTGAATAATACATTTATGTGTTTCTTAAAAAATTAATAGAATATCCACCTATGAATGAAGTGGAGTTTTATATTGATCTCATTCATGATGAAAAATCACTATATAAGAAAACCAACATTATGGCCAATGCTTAATTAGATTAATTGATGAAACAACTAAATTAATTGAATTTTATGAGATTTATAATCCCTACTTGTTTAGAATGATGATACCATACTATTTTTTGGTGAAATTATTGTATATGGGGTCTTGAATTGATAATAGTAAAATCAATGTCATTTCTATAAAGTAAAAATAACCATTCACCCACATTGATGAGTATCTAAAATGAGTTCATAATTATAACTAATTTCCAAATATTTATTTTCACTCTCAAAATTATTAGTGGTGAGTAAAACAGAATATATTTCCATGATTACATTTTATACTATTTTTGTACATTATGAAATAATAGTAATTTACTTTGGATTGAATAAATAACTCCTAGTTTTTTGGATATTATAAACAAACTAATCCTGGGTTGTCCCAATAATATTTTTTTCATGTCTATTTATGATAACATAATATACTCTAAAATCATTTATGATAATAACATGGATTTTAAAATATTTATTAAGACAGATACAAAAATAATTTATATAAAAATAATAAAATGTGAATTTTTTATCAAAGATGTCACATTTCATGTATATATTGAAATCCTGGGTAGAATATCAGTTTATCATTCAATGTAAATGCAGGGATGGAATATTTAATTTTATTTAATATTACCAATTTTACAATATCCCTTGTATTTATAACTTACTATAGATTATTAGTTAAATAATATAATTTATTTTAAAACCCCATAACCAAGTTGGCAAATATATGTGTTGAGTTTTTATATTCAAAATAATGTATTAGTATTTTTAAATAATTAATGATGATATTTTGTTAACGACTAAGTAAAACATTACCACTGATGATTGTTGGATTTATGATATATTCGGATGTATAAATAAAAGGGCCTATACATTTCATTATTTGGAATCAAGTAGTTATTTTTAAATGCATCATGATAGTTAATTATACATGAACTAAATTATCTAACTCAGGAAAATGAGTTGGAATTCATAATATTTTCATTTATGAAATGGAGGAATTTTCAATTTAGTGAAAAATGTGATATATATAAATATCACAATAGATATAAATATATATTTTCACGAAAATAAATAAGAATTATGTATAAGATATAGTAAAAATACTCATGGATTAGGATTACTCAATACACTACCACCTTAAGATGGATAATAACATAGTTGATGTGTTAATAATGAAATATCAAGGAATTCATAATTAGATGTGGATTGAATGGATTTTATATCTAGAGACTTAGTAAATGTGGATATGGAAAATATTAGGGAAGTGTAACTCTTATTCAACTTCTAATTGATTTCCAATAAATCCCATTTTTTAAGGAATAATGTTACCCACCTGATGATAATAATTTATGATAGAAAAAATAAAAATGAAAATGATTTAAAAATGTATTATTTCTTATGAAAATGGTGTGCTGATATCTTATAAGTGATTTTATGTTCTATCTATACATGAGGTGAATTGAGAATTATTATCTAAATCTTATATCTAAAATTTCTTTTATACACCCTAGTAGCACCAAAATTTATCAGCATTTAAAGGTATATTATTGGTGGAACTATATCAAATGGTAAATTAAAAACGTTTGTATGAGACATTCAATTGGGAAATAGGTAGATAGTTAGGGACAAAATATTAAAGGATTGATGCAACCTCTTCCTATTTCAATATAGAAATAGGATAGAATTACTATGTAATATTTCAATCAATTTGTAAATTATATGTGAAATTATGATTCCCCCAGAGTTATATTGGATAACCTTACCTGGTCCACACATTTAATAATAATAATTAAAAATAAATCTCTTAATAGCATAATCATGGTCTATATTATAATGTTGGGGGACTTCATGGTGTGCCCCATTCTATTATATCGGATCATGACTGATGGTTTATATTGAAATTTTATAGATAGAAAATTTACAAACCTATATATTACATATTTCTATATGAGAATTCATTAAATTACAAAAACACCTGCCTGAGGATCATAAACATATACAACCTTTAGAAATATGGAACTAATGGTCTATAAGGGTTCTATGTTTTCTACCAAAATTTTTATAACAACTAATACCATTCATAGAAATAAAAAAAATAATACCATTAATCATAACCTATGAAAATAAATATAAAATAGGTTGATCTCCGATTCTCAGTAATGGTTAATAAGGGAAATAACATTATATCATGAGCATAGTGGAATGGAAACATTAGAATGAAATTTAAAAACCATACCCTTCATATCCTAGATCATAAAGTTGATTCATGAAATAAATAATGGTTGTTCATAAGGAATGAATCATAATATAATCAAATATCATGAACCATAAGAGCCCAAAAATGGCATATAACATTGATTTTGGGGAAAAATCATCACGAAATCATTTCCTTAGTAATCAAGAATCATTTCCAAAATTATGATAATGAATTTTTTCACTAATTAACTATCATAATAGGTAAGGTTAACTCTTAATATTATCAAGTTAGACAATGTGCTTTAATTATCTAAGACATAACCCCATTCTATCCTTGTTTATATTTTATGATTTCAACCATTAAAAAATGTGTTTATTTGATATATAGATCCCACCCATCATATAATCCAAATCATACATACATGATCCACTAGATCATAAAAACCTCGTCATATTATAACACATGAAAAGAAATGGTTTTAAAAATAATTAAATCATTTTATAACCCATTAAAGAAACAAAATAAATTTTATCATTACATAACCTATAGAAAAATAAAAATGTTTCATAAGTACTTAATCACTTTATAACTTGTGTAAAAGAAACAGGTTCCCTAAACATATTTGCTTCATGTTTATACGATATTAAGAGATATAATATGAATGGTATCCATTGATAATATTACCATTATAGTGAAAATATAATCAAAGTATGTAATATTATCTGGAAAATGATTTGGAAAGTACATATGAAACTTTTCTTGAAGAAAATAATATTCCACTAAAAATCACATTTTTCGACTGAAAATTAATTAAAAAATTTGGAAACCATTATTTTGTGAATAAAAATTGAAAATTATAAAGGATCATTTAATGAAAAAATTTATCCTAAATTCCTGGTAATTCCACTCATATTGTACTTATTGAAATAAATATTCATTTCACATTTTCAGTAAAAACTAAAAATATATTAATTAAAAATGTAATGAAGATTCCATTAAAAAATTATAAATTAATCCATGGTTAAAAGTGAATTTAATAAATTAATTGTATAACTTTATATGAAAATTAATTTTTTTTCCTGAAAATGTGGTTTGGGATGAAAATGTTTTCTTGACTGAATAGAAAAGTAATGAAATTTCATTATAAAAACATCATTTTGAACTCTTCAATACATAAAGAAAAAAATGGAGGAAAAATGTATTATCTAGAAGAAGAAATTTTTTTAATAAAAATTATCAGTTTCCAGAGAGATATATCAAACTATTTCATTGTTGAACAAATATACATGTGCAGTCCAAATAAAATATGAGGTTGTAATATTAAATCCTCACAACATTGGTATATTTTTATCATAAACACCATAAAATAATAATATAAAATGAAAATTATCATATAATAACAATAAATAAATTCATATTATTAAATTTTAATGGTTTTTACATACACATTATAAAATTTTATTATTTCATAACATAATATATGTCTTAAAAAAGACTAATTACGAAAACAACCCCTTATAAAATTTTATATTTTAAATGGTAAACCTCATGAAACAGATATCGTGAACTTGATATATAAATACCATTAATTTTCTAGATACCTAGTATAAAATTCATTAATGGTTATTATTTATACAATAAATAATGTGAAATTACTAAATATGGCATATATCTGCCAAAAATAAAACCGAGAAGAAAAATCCAGTACATTTGTTCTTGAAGTCTTTCGTACACATTAAAACTGCATTTATAATAATTATATGTATATTTTATATCTATTACCAAATAATAATATTATATAACATATTATATATGATTTATTTATGACCATTTATTACCCTTTAATTATTAATTCCCTTAGAAAGTCATGTTTCAAGAAATAACAAGTGTAATTTTAATTTAGGTCACGATTTTTTATTGTTTCTATTATATTAAATTTGAAAAGTTTATTTAATCTCAACAAATATTTTCATTTAATAAAAAATATTCCTTATATATTTATATATCTTATTCTATAATATTTATCTACATATAAAATAAAATACACTATTGATAGAGACGTGATATCATACATAAGAATAAATATTGTTTCCATTTTCTCATCTCATTAAAACCATGAAAGGGAAATAATATATTTTCATTATATAATTTTTTCTATTTACTATATATCACATATGTGATTTAAAACGATTCTTATTACACTCAATTTGAAGCATCAATGAATCATATATCTCTACGAGACAGTAGTCTATCATAAGTAAGAGCGACGTTCTCATATTCCCATATATGAGAGAATATGAGGATATATGTTATATAATAAATTTATAAGTTCAGTAATATAATAAATATCATATATAATCATTTACTCCACCATTATTTATATACATTATATGTTTTAGTAAAAAATTAATAACAAATTTTCATGAGGCGGTAGTCCTCCAAAGACACGAATGCTGATTTTATATCCTATTTGAATAATGAGGAGAGAGATTTAGGATATAAAATTAAAATAATGACCTATAATTATATTAAATATACATATTTTATTATATATTCAATGTTGAATAATAATTTAATGAGTTGGGGATTAAAAAATATAAGAAACATGGTTAGGGATGTTACCTCTTCTTTGGACAACATCTTTTGGTTTCCCAAAAAAGGCATTATAGGTTGTTTATATGAAGAAAAAGAATTCCAGGATTAGATTATGGAATTAGGAATGGGTCATGAATTTTGTATATTATATCCAAAGTGTTTGATTAGTGATAAGAGGAGAGGAGAGGGGTGAACATTTATATGAAGGTGAGTAACACATTTTTACTTTTTAAAAATAAAAATGGTGTGCCCACGTTTTTCACATTCCAAAAGGATAAAAAATGGTCAATTGTAGTACATTTTAGGTTATAAAGTCTAAATGTATCCATGAAATGGGTTTTGGATATGTTTTTTGATATTTATTACACGCATCGTTTTAGTTTATCATATGGTTGACCCATTTTTACCTTAATCAGGGTAAGTGATTTTTAATGTTATAAGATTTATTTTTGGTAAAAAAGTAAGTATAAAATATTCGATAATATTAAATATTTGACCTCAAAGTATTGAATCAATTTTTTCAAATTTATATTTTATTTTGTGTCAAATTTTAATTTAAAAACAATTTGGGAAACACAGTGAAAAAGAATATTTATAAATAGAAATGTTTTAAAATTTTAAAAATTTTATATATTAAAATTAAATATGAAAATGATGTATATTATTTAAATTTGATCTAGAGATATATTATTGAGCTATTTTTACACCTTAAATAATCATTAAATAATTTTTATTCTAAATATTTTTTAAAATAAATGACAATTATTAATGAAAACCGATATTATTCACATTTTGATTAAAAAATATTAAAAAAATATTTTATAAAATTAAATCCAATAAAATTTTAAATGATGACTTAAAAAATTATTTTTTTTAATTTTAAAAATTATATTAAAATACACTTAAAATAAATGCACATAATGTGAAAAACCTATATTTTAGAAAACTATAGTTTTTAAGGTTAAAATTGGATTTTTTATTATCTATGGTTTAGAAAACACATAAGACTAATGTTAAAAATTTTATTGAATATATAATATATAAATTTAGTTAAAAAAATTTAGGCAAATTAAATTTTATAATATAATGTTTTAAAACACCTTTCTGTGCATAAAATTATTTTTATAGAAAATGATATCATTTATTCAAATATTTTTTATTTTCATATAAAAATAATTCTTCAAAAAAATTCATTATACATATATATTAGCCATATGATTTAATTTTATAGTTAATATAATAAATACCCACCATTCCAAATGGAAAATTGAAAACTATAATATTAAATAATAATATGTTTTTAATATGTCACATTTCATTTAAACTCATTGTTGCATGTAATCGATCTAAACAAAGTGTTGTGTTTAATGATATTATCAAAAAGACTATGTTTATTTGAAAAAAATATATTTCAAGAAATCACAACACCCTAATATAAATTGGGCCCTCACAATTAGAACATGTTGTCTGTAAAAAATTGTTTAACAATCAGAAATCCCATTGTTGGAAACTCATATCATAAAAAGGGTTCATAAATTCTACTAATGAATTGATACAAAGGGATATTTGAATGACATCTATAAAGACACATATATGGTGTAAAAATATGACAAAATTGTTGGGAAATTTATTTTAAGACATGGAATAAAAGGATAATTAAATGTTATAATAGAGAGTTACAAAGATTAGTGATCATATGAAAATTAATTTTCATGTTAAAATAAACCACCCAAAAAATATAAACCCAAGTTGTGTGAAAAAAGATCATTTATATCATTAGAATTGATAGAAATAACACAAAAAAACATCAATAATCATTTCCTATTGTTATGGAATTTTTTCGGCATGTTATTATCACTTATTTTAATTACATTTAATAAGAATAATATAATAATTTTATTGTGTTTAAAACATATTAGGAGACATATATAAATAAAATAAATGAAGATGGATTTTTTCACATTCATGAATTAATCGAGTGTAATGAGTTCCATAAAAACATGATAATTATTTTTTTCTATCTCTACATGTCAACAAAAATATAATTATTAGCATAGGTTGTCTAATATCATACATAGTTCAACATAATCTGTTACATGAATAGTTAAACATAGGGCTTCACTATGTTAGGACAAAATTAAAATCCAAAAATATGGAATGGTGTTCACTAAATTTCAAAAATAAACATATCATTAATCCCCCAAAGAAAATTATGTATCAAATAATGTAATATACCAAATAATTTAATACATTGATAATATATTATACCAAAACAAGGTAATATATTTAATTTCTATAAAACATTAATGAAAGCATAAATACTTTAAAAATTTAACTTGTTCCTCATTACATAAATTAAATCAAATATTTTTTAATATATTACATAATCCCAAAGTGTTGATAACTCTACAAATGATTACATTTAACCTCTTATAATCAAATAATTAATAATTTTAAAGGTAATAAACATAGTTAAATTCAATTATCCATATCAATCATCTTATTATCTAAACGGAACACTATATTCTCATTATTAAGAACATATTAAGGGTTTTGTTCTCTTTATTGAAATATCATCATACTATTAAATAATTTTTCAAAGTCTTCAATACTATTGAAAAAAATTGTTGAAACACCATAATGAAAATCCACATTAGAAAAATCCTTTTATGATTCATGATTATAATAACCAATATATTAAAAAATTAAAATATAATACTTTGAATAATAATACCTAACACATTTATCATTACACTTTATTGACACACGAATAACCAAGATTCATCATATTAATCCTCAAAACGTTGTTCCATTTTTATGTCATTTTTTCCTCATCATGATATTTCAATTGATCAAATTAGTTTTAATAATTATCTTTCTTTCCACATTCAAAACATTAAACCATATATGATGTATTTGAGATTCAATTTTTCACATAATTTTTTTAGCATATATTTTTATTTTTATTTTATTATTTAATGGGTTTCATATTTCATTTACACACGTCAGAAAACTTCACATAACTCAATAATATCCACTATGGTGCTTCTTCTCATATTCTCAACATATAAGAAACCAAGTCTTCTTTCTTTTATGTACTCCACCACCTAAACACTATATGAATGATATAATTCTCCACTTTGGGAGTCTAAAAGTTGTTGAATGTGAATGTTAATAATCATATATCATGGTAAATGATTGCGAATAATAATAATATAATTGCCTCCTGTCATCACCCCATTTTTTTGTCATCAATAAATTTTCAATCATATTCAATGATAACAAATATCCTACAAGTTCCCTTCATTGACTAAAATGAAAAAACATAGCATCATAAATAATAAATGTTGTTTGGTGCCCCATAATAAATGAAAATAAGGTATAGGATTAATAAATCATGAAGCCATTTTACAATCTGTAAAACATATTATTTAGCATAGTTCAATATTATAATCCTTTATTATAGTTAATAAATAATTTGTAAAATTACATTGAAATCCATCGAGAGTTTCAAATCTATTGTGCAACAACTCCCATTTTTCAAAGAAATATGTGTAGATAATGTCTCGCTAAATATACAATTTTCAAATTTAATACCCATATGAATATCCATGTCAGATACACATCCACTTATAGTATCATTGAATGGATGTAATTTCATAAGTAACACCCACTCTACCTTGTTCAAAAATTATAGTATGTTCTCGTATTTTTTGAATATTCCTTAGAATTATCAATTGAAGTAACCCAAGACATATCCTTGTAAATATCATGAGGGATCTCACTAACATTTTATCATCCTATTTTCCAAAGTGTAACTATGTTAATCATCCCATACCATCTATAAAGGCCCATATTTCTCAAAACTATATAATATATGTTTTTAAATGAATATTCATTACATTAAATAAACATATGCATGATAATCAAAACTGAACATTTCATTTGGAAACATGAACGCACTAAAAAATGATCCATAGGTGGGCTTCCTCATCACCAATTATGTTCTTCAAAAATAACACCCTTATTAAAAATATCACATATAATACCTTTCATTATAACTAGAATAATTTGAACACAAAATAGGGAGAGCTCAAAGGCTCAATAATTTTAAACCCAAATGATAACAACATATTGTGAGCATTGGGGTATCAGAAAATGAGAATATCATTTGAAAACGATACCCTACATGTCGTAGATCATAAACACGAGTCATGGAATAACTCTTGTATTTTTAAAATATGTGAATCATAATGTAGTGAATGAAAATTAATGATGAGAGGATAACATTGATACATGGAATATATTTATTATATGAATATTAGCAAAGAATATTTTGTTCTCAATAGTCTAGAATAATTTCCTAAACTAATATAGTTGAATGTGTCCACTCCCCAATAAATCATAACATTAACGGTTCAAACCCAACACCATCAAATTTGAAAATTTACCATAATGAAATGGGTTTACTGCCCATTACATCACTCTTTATTTCATGATATTTCACTCATTTCCCAAATGCATTGGATTTAGATATATATACCACAAATTATATAATTGAAATCATATATACTTGATCCAAAAGTGCACAAAACAATCTTCATATCAAAATTGATGAAAGGAAGGGGGTTTTATATAAATTACATTAATGTATATCATATTTAAGTGAAATTGGTTTTATTTCAATTTCAATATTTCCTTATTATATAACCGGTGGAAAATGGTGCGGGTCATATTTGCATCTTATCATTGTATAAACCATATAAAATAAATGGGTTTTAAAAAATTCTAATCCTATTAAACATTAAAATATTTATTGAAATAATTAGAAGGGTTTCATTTAATCATATACCTAAGAAATAAAATGTAACAATAATGGATGTCATATGATATGGAAAAAGAACATAAAAAGACATTGTAACATTTCTTGAGGAAAATAACTTCTCTTTGAATTATTTTTTAAAAAACAATAAAAAAATACCAAAATAATTTTAACTAAAAATTAAAATTGAAAAATATGAAGGATATATCAAATAGAATAACTATAATAAAAATACAAAATTTTTATTTAATTGGTCCTCAATAATAAATGAATCCCTTTATATTTTCTAAAATATAAAACTGGGAATGTTTTAAAAATAGAAAGAAGATTCCTTAAAAAATATTTTCTAAAATATCAAAAATGGGTAAAATTTTCATTGATAAATCATTTTATGAATATAAAAAATGATTTATAAACCATGGTGTTAGAAGAAAAAAGGTTTTTGAATGAAAAGAGAAATAAATATGATTTCTCTTAAAACCCTAATTTTGAACTAATGAAAACATTAATAGAGGAATATCATTGAGGAAATTTAATATCTATAAAAAAACTAGAGGATAAGAAAATTCATTATTATCTTGATCTATAGTTCTTATAATTTTACTATTACAAGGCTAATCATGATCAATCCATAAAATTATATGAATGTTGGATAAAACCCTCACCACTTTGGTAATATTTAATCATAATATGAATTATTGAATATTTTTTAATGAAACCTATAATATCATGAAAATAGATAATTTTATTATATTACATTCCAAATGGGAAATATATACACCTCATAAAAGACCAAAGGTGAATAACATAATGTATGTCCAAAAAAAGAAAAATTGAGACAAGCCCCATTATTGATTTTATATATTTTGACCTTAATTCCATTTAAATATAAATAATGACATGTTATTTACATGATAAGAATCATAAAATACATTAATCATTTGTATATACACAACATATAAGAAACAGGTTGAGAATTTAGAAAATATATCACATATATAAACATGAGAAAAAAATCCCTTACCTTTACGCTCGAATTCCTTTTTACACACTCATACATCTAGTATAATATATATAATCTTATTAAATATAAATTATATAACCATAATTATATATTTAAAACCATTTATTAATTACATATGACCACTTATTACCAATTTATTAATATTAACATGATATGTTCGTGTTTCCCAAATAAACTACATTGTTTTTCGACTATGTTGTGATTTTTTATTTTTTTGGTCTTCTGAAATTTATAATGGATACATAATCACTAATATATTATCCATGAAATAATTATCATATATAAATATTATATATTTATTCATATAAGCCCAGAAATTCAAGGTATGGAGAATTAAATACATCATTCTTGCAGATAGATGATATTATGTACAAGTGAATGTTGTTTTTGTTTTTTTTATTTATTAAAAGAAGAAATTTAATTAATATATCCTAATTAGAGAATATTTAATATTTAATTAAAATCAAAATGTTTCATTAAACCCATACATATTATCATCTATGAAAATTTTTAATGAATAACTTTTCTTCGTGTGGTGGTTGTGTGTCATACACATGAGCGAAGTCATCATAATTCCATATAATGGAATGTAGAATGTACATGTGATTTAAAATTAAAAAAATCATAATAATATCATAAATATAATATATAAATATTTAATCCATCATAATACACATACATGAGATGTTGTAATAGAAAAATAAATGGCATTTGTTCAAGAGGTGGGAGTCTAGTACACATAGAAGTGATGATTTCATATCCCATTTGATGGAATTGTAAAGTAGTTATGTTATGAAATTAACATAATAATATACAATTATATAGAATATATTCTTAAATTTATATAATCATGTTATAATATTAATTCAACTTGGTGGAGGATAAAATAATATAAAATGGACAGTTATTGATGTAACATATTCTTCTAACAATGTATTTTTGTTTTCACCAAAATACCTAATAGGATTGATTTATGACCAAAATAAGGACTTTAAAATTTGACTATGTAATTGATGAAGTAATTCGGGCTGATATTGGTGGAGGAAATGTGTTTTTTATGTGTGGAGAGGAGAGGATATGGGATGAATTTTATATGTGTGGTGAGTGGTAGATTTATACCATTTTAAAAGACAAATGGTATACCCACAATTTTAACATTCAAAGTGCCTCCAAAATTTTCCAATATCAAACCACATAGGTTTTAAGGATTTTATATTACATATAATTTCTTTTGGTCTAGTTTTGGGTTATTTTACTACATATTATTTTAGTTTATCCCCCAGTAAACCTATTTTTATCTTATACGTGGTAAATAACTATTAATGTTTTAACTATTAATTAATGTCAAAATTTAATTTATAATTATTATATAATTTAAATTATTATTATTTAAAATATTTATCCAAATTTTTGAAATTATATTAATTTAATTGGTTAATTTTGATAAAGAAAATTCATCGTAGAAAATAACTATTATCAAATTGAATAGTATCAAATGTTTAAAAATGATTTAAGCTCAAAATTCAATAAGAAATTTATTACATTAACATAAATTTGAATAATATTTTTATAATTTAACTTATTAGGCTTTTTAATTCGTATTAAAAATAAATTTTCGTGTTATTAAATTCTTTAATAGAAATTAAAATTCAAAATAAAGCCCAGTAATTTTAAATATTCATCAAAAACGTTATTTTTCAGAATATGATCAAAGATTAAATCAAATATAATTTTTTACATTATAATTTAAAATATTAATTTTATTTTGGAAAATAAATTTACTAAATTGTTCGAAATCTAATTTAAAAACATGTGTTCAAAATGGGTCCAAATGTCATTTTAGAAAATTATTATTTTAAGCATAAAATCAGATTCATTTTTATCTATTTTATACAATAAAAATAATATTATAATTAAGAATTTAATTGAATATATAATATATAAATTGTATGAAAATAATTAATTAATTTTTTTTTAAAATATTGAGGTAAAACACATTTTTATTTATAAAAATATTTTTATAGAAATATATTTCAATTACTTTCACATAGTTATTTTTTTAATTGATATTTAACTGATCATTGAATAATTCATTTTATATAACTTTTTGAACCAATATCTTCATTATTTTTCCAATATTATTCACACACGCCTCTACAAAGGAAAGATGGTAACTATCATATTAAATAATAATATTTTAATTATGTTTCATATATCATTTAAACATTGTGTTTCATGTTACCAATGTTAGAATTATTATTGCGTGTTATGAAAAAATATCAACAAGATTATATGTATTTTTTAGAAAATATTTGACAATATCTCTCGGTGTTACAAATATTCTTGAAAAATAATTTGACTACTCTTTGGAAAAGGTTATATTTCAAGATATCCTTTAATCCTCAAATATATGGATAGATAAAAAGGAATAATAGGATGTTGTAAGATATGTTGAGGTCATGCCTATTATACTTTTAAGGATTATGATTTTAGTAATTACATTTTTTATAATTTTCATAAAATAATAGATTTCATTTAATCATTCAAAATAAATTTATAAATGATTTTGATTGAAAAAATTTCATACACTGTATTTTTTATAAGAAGTTGGTGAAAAAATTCTTTGAAGATCAGAACATGTTGAGGAGATAATGGTGGGAATAATAACTCTTCAAAGTAATCTCATCGAAGAAAAAATATGGAAAAAGTGTTATACATGTTACCAAAGGGAGGATATAAAACATCATTTGGGATATCATGTTTTACTAAAGATATCTACATAGAGGTGTGATATAAGATTCATCATGTATGTGAGGACAATTCTATGGTATATTGATCATTTGAAACTCAAGACAGAATCGGAATTGTGGAATAAAGTTTTCTAATCCCACATAGACTATATAAATTTCATGGTTTGTTAAAAATCTATTTAATGGTTATGTAAATACTAGACCCAATTCAAAAGATCATCTCTAAGGAAATAGAATTCGAAATTTATTTATCTTTGTGTAACTATCTTATCAAGATTCATGACATAAGGTAATAAGTGTTGAGGAATCAGAATACATGATTAGTGGAGGCAATTCATAGAAATCACAAAATGAAAGAGTAATTATGTGAAACTATAGAATTTACGATGAATAAATAAGAATATATTTTTTTGTTGTGACATTCCATAATCTTCAATGATGAATTTTTTAATGAGTGATGATTTTAACACCTGAGAATTAGTTATAATAATTATTCTTTTCCTCCATAAAAATTATCATATAATTCCTATATATTTACACATATTTAAATTCAAATATATATACTAAAATTTTATAAATCAACATGAATAAATTTTTCAGTTTTTTGAATTCATAATTTAAAAATTATTTTATCATGATTTTTGTAGATTTTGGGAAATATTTGATTTTTATGTGATTAGTTAGAAATTATGATTTTAGAAAATTTTAATTTTTATAAAATTATAATTATGAAATAATAATATTAATACTTATGATACATTTATTATAACATGTTTTCAAAATTAATAATTAATATAATTCATATAAATATATAATTTTGAACCAATAAATATATTTTTACATTTTTTTAATCGTATAGATGTTTTTGTACAAATAAAAATCTCTGATTTGTTATTTCCATTTAATCAAGTATTTATAAGATTCATTTAGTTTTTTTTTGTATTGGGTGAAAACAATTCTCTTATTTTATAATGTAATACAATTCATTCGTTTGCAATAAACTCTAATACCTATTTTTATCTATAATGATTGTTGAAATTAAAAATATGTTTTTTCTATAATACCATTTTTCATCATAATTTTCTTGTATATTTGTAAATTATTTTTTTTTCATATAAGATTTAAATTTGATTAAATAGGAAATATATTTTTATTAATAATTTATAACTTTTTTTAATTATTCTCATTTTGGATAATAGAATTGGTAAAATAGACAATTACTACTGTAAGAGTTAAAACATGATTACATAGATTAAAGTAAAATGATAGGGCATTAAATGAAATAAAAACATGTGTAAATAATATTTCAAGTAATATTTATATTGTATATCATCTTTTTATTCAATTATGAGTCACATTGGATTCTTATTACTCTATTAAAGCATTTATGTATTTCAATCATTCAAAAAACCCCATCTATGTCCTCTCCCTCATCTAAAATTGACAGAACATCCCTCACCTATCCCCACATCAAGATCCCATTATATCAAAAATTTATAACACTAATAGTTTTTCAAAATCCACATTTATGTCATAGAGGTCATTTTTTAATAATACCTTCCAAATAAAACATTAGGTATAAAGTTATAGAGGTTGTATAATGAAGTTGTATAATGATTAACAGAGTTATTCATTTTGGTTTACTCGAATACCTATATCAAACCTCTCCTAACCATTGTAATATAATAGTATCTGTATCTACCATATTCATAAATGTTATTTTATTATTATTTGTATTTGATTTTATAATTAGTCTAAATGAAAATATTTTTTTTTTCATACATGTGGACTATTGTCTCTTGATGATAAAGTATTTCTTTCTCATCATCTCAACATATAGTTGGTCGTAATAAGTAAAAGAAATTTAAAAATTGATATATATAATATAAATATCATTATTTAATGTTAAATAAATATTATAAGATTTTCATTACCTTCCATGAAATAAAAACATAACTCTTCTATATATACGGCCCACCATCTACATTTAGTTGTGTATTTAATATTTCATCACCATTTAAATTATATTATTATTATAATTGAAGTAATTATGTTATATTATATTAAAATACTGATTTAATCTCTCGATATGATGGAACATGGAGATATATCCAAGGATTTAATGTAATTAACTAAAATTTTCATGAAAATGAAATAGTTAACACTCAAAAAGGATGGTTTTAATAATGATTTATTGGTGAATTGGTGTTGAAAATTTTTAGGTCAATCTTATAAGATAATATAAATATTTATGTGTTTTTTTTATATATGTATTATAATGTTTAATTTATTTTATAGAAGTTTGAATGATGGTTTAAGGAATTTTTCACTTGAGGTAATGGATTTCTTTTAAAATGTCATTTTATTTTGAGATAATTTATATATAGATTTAATTTCGTGAAATATTATGGTAATTATAAATCCCCTAATCATGGTAACACATATACAATGATTAAATTATTAAATCATCACTATATAAATGTTGTCACCTCCCAATTTATTGAATAGTTTAGTATTCTTGTAAAATTAGACACATACATGAATCACATATGATATTTGGAAAAATAAAATAAAACATAGTATTATTGGATAAAATCATTATTATTAATATAATATTATTAAAATTATTGTATATTAAACTTATTTTAATCCTTGATAAAAGAAATAAAAAAATGGTTGAGCTTAAATTCTTTTTAATGGTATGTTAATAGTGGAAAATAGCTTGAAATACATAATTCATGAAAAAATATGGAAAGAATAAATGATGATTAAATAATTCCAAATATAAAATTACCTAACCTTTAAACATATACATGGATATTATAACTGTTAAAATAATAAATAGTAAATTTATAAATGATTTTATAATGATGTTATTCATAATTATAAAGAAAAAGTGTTAGAATTAAGGTTGTATTCCAAGGAAAGAAACTAAATGCGTAAGGGATCGCTGTAAAACCCAACCCATTTTTTCTCATGATACCAACTAACAAATAAAAGGGATGAATAATATCATTACCCACGCATTAATTAATATAAATAACGAATTTATCATATTAATAAATAATAAAACTTAATCTCCCGTCCTTAAAAGTAAATAATTTTTTTGGGAATAAATAAAATAATGAATAATAATACACACCCCGATGAAACTAATCATATTATATTTAGATAAATTTAGTCCATGTTATCATTATATTATATATTATTATATAATAATAATAATAAAATGATGTTGACATAGGTTTAAATACTAAAAAATAGTCATTAGAAAAATTAGTTAAGAAAAATACCATTTTCACATCAAAATCACTTATTTTCGGTCATAACAATTACAAAATATTAAGTGAAAACATTTAATTGTAATAAAATTTTAAAAAATTATATATAATATTGAATTTATTCTTTGGAAATGATCATAAAAAATTATTTTCATGGATTATACATAAAACAATGATTATTTCACTTTTTTTTGAAAAATGTCAAAAATAACTCACTTGGAAAATAATAAAATATTCATTTCAAATCCTTTTTTTACAAAAAATGGAGAAAAATTAATTACTAAATCATTTAAAAACATTTAAACCATTATTTAATAAAATTTAATTATGATTTGTACAATGGGAAAAATATTCATGACTGTGTATGAAAAAATTCAGTTTCCTTATAAATATCATGTCATTATCTTCAGAACATAAGGATATTAAAATGATACGGAAAAAATGTAATTTATTGATATAAACATATTTCATTAAGATATCTTTGTTTTAATTTATAAATACCAAAATAATTCTCCAAGGGAATACTTAATCATAAACAATCTTTTACAATGATGAGATTCAGAAATAAGCCCTTACAACTTTGGATGTATTTAAATCAAAACCCCCTAGAAATAAATAACGTAAAAAAATAATCAATACCAATAATTTAAATTAAATAATTATATATCATATCATATGTTTTTTTATACACTACATGAATTAAATGAATGGTGAATACATCATATGCCTCATTGAATCAAAAGTGTGATGAGAAGGCCTTACCAAAGATCTCACATCATTCATATGTGTTTAAAACTCATATTTAATAAATATATATTGATTATATATAAATAAAATAACCTTAATCAGATATATCTTAAAAATATATAATTTCATATGACCATTTGTCAACATTTTGTTAACAAACCTTTATTATAATCATGGTTTTGGGTAATATTAGATTTATTTTTCAAATATTTTTTTGTTTGGTAGTGTTGGTCCTTTTACATGGATTATGGATTGATAATATTGATTATTTTAACAATCATATATATATATATATATCATATATATATATAATAATTATTAATATATATATTTATTTATTTAAAGAGTAATTAATACAATATAGTTATAAAAATAAATTATAACTTTTATGAAGATGGTATGTCACATATACCCATGAACATTGGTTTAATGTTTTGATTTCTAAAAAATCAAATGGTAAACAATATATCACCATTCAAAAATGATTATTATATAAAATATCTCATATAATGTTTTTAAATATATTTGTATTACCATCAATGTAATGATGATATGGAAAACAAATCACATCAATGTGTCATGGTGGTAGTTCACACAATGGCACAAGCAACATTGTAATTATTCACTTCATGAAAACGTGGGTAAATAATTTTGATTTAAAAATTTTAATAACATTATAGTATATTTCTTATACATAATTAATTATTTTATGATATATTTAAAAAATTTCGTAGTAGAAAAAGAAGAATTATTATGAAAGTGATCAGTTAAATGTATTTTTTCATTATTGAAATAAATATTTTATATATCCTCTTAATTAACATAGGGATGGTCTTTATGGATTACCTTCACTTAAATAAGATGGATAATGATTCTTGGAAATTAACGTTTCTTTGTTTTGTTTATAATTATTATTCAACTTGGTGAATTGAAAATATATAAGGGGTATCTTTTTTTAAAATGATAGAAGGTAAAAATGTTAAATTAGTGAAAATGTTACCGTAACGTTTTTCCCCAAAAATATGAATCCAAATCCAATGTGATTCGATTAAAAATAGGATAATATGTAAATAACATATTATAATTAAATGTTGACATGTTTTTGTGTCAGTTATACCATTAATTATTTATTTAAATCTTTCGTTAACATGTTTCATTCATAATAATAAATCAATAAACATGAATTAATTTTAAAATTATTAAAATAATTTGTTTTGTATTTATATTAATTTAATAAATATTATGTTAGTGTTTCGTAATAATTTTACCTAATTATTTTATCAATAAAAATTATGAATAAATTACTATGATAAAAAATATTAAAACATATTCTAAAAGAAAATTCATAATAAAAACTAACAGATCTTTTATACTAATAGATAAATAATAGAGGTAATAAATTTATGAGTATGTCATTTTGTTTTTATTGGTTTCTTAACGAAATATTGAGTTCAATATAAAATATAAATCAAATGAAGTGGCCATATTTCTAAGACATGGATTGAAATATCTATAATACAATTATCCAATATGATAATGGTAAGTGTTAGATATATTTTAATGCCTTATCCCAATGTTTTGACCTAGTTTTCCATGTTTACCCTTACCTAGGAGAAAAATATTCACCATGGTTACTATTCATAATTACCATAATTAAAATAATCACTGACTAGCCCAATTCGGCCCTGAGCCGGTCAATCGGGTCACCCCGGGATAAGTCCCAAAAGGCATTCCTGATCATCCCAGGAAGGAAAAAACAAAACAGTGCTTCAATAGAGAAAGCACTAGAATTATTTCTCCGATATAGAAATAATAACCAAAAAATAAAATAATAGAAAACCCAATACACATTTATATAAAAATGGAACTGACATCATTTAGATGAAAATTCAAATAGTATAACTAAACAGAACAACTAAACCAACCAGACCAAATGAACAACTAACTCCATGTTGATTCTCGGGTCACTTTCCAACACAATGATCCCATTTCTACCAAGGCAACCTAACTCATACTGAAACCTACACAAGGGATAAAAAATGGATGAAAAATATAGGTGTGAGTAAAAAAGCTCAGTTGGTTGGCCTCATATTCTATTCCTAATGCACATCCACATAAATTAAAAGAAATGTAAATTTAATTTTTGGAATAAAATATATAATATTATGTTTTTAAAACAAGGTTCCATGCTATGTAAGGTATCATAAGAAATATTTCATGTTTTATAAAAAAGAATACATGATCAATTTCAAAATATATACAACTTCAAAATGAAAACAAATTTAAAGTTTGATTCTTTAATGGATTTATACTTTCAAATAAATCACATATTATGATAATTTTATCCTTCCAAATACATTTCATTCTGATGGAGAATAAAATATATCGAATGATCTCTAGTCACGAGAACACCCCTAGGCACCGGATCATTGTGAACCACACGTACCTCGTATCTCAGTGTAAAAGTAATAATAAAAGATATTTGTTCTCATGAACGAGCCACTTGTAGGGAAAAATACCAGAAACTTATTGGTCTCCAACATTATCATCATAGTTTAGATCATGTTTTTATCATCATACTTTCAATTTGAAACATGGACGAAACAACTCTATATCACTATTATACTTGTACATATCTTCCCTCCTAGATACCCGGGTTTCCCATTACTATTTAATCAAGTTTAACATATTATAAATTACACATTTCACATGAAAATGTGATTCCCAAATCACACACACATTAATATCCCACAAACATGAATCATATTTCTTTCACGGATCTATATCCCACTTAAAATTTTCAAAAAACAAATTCATGAATTATAATGAGGTTTTGCACATAAAATCTATTCGAAATTCCATTTTAATTCATAAAACCCACCATTACAATATCAAGCCAGATTTTTAATCCCTAGAACAATTTAATAAATCAATTTAATGTGCCATGAAATGGCACCAAATGAATCAATATGATTTACACATGAAAATCATCTTTACATGAAAAATGCCAAACTGGCCTTTAATAATTCTTCAAAAAAATCACATTTATAAAAATAACCAATTAAAATATTCATAATGTGGCGTAAGCACACCATTAGAAGTAATTTAATATTTACATAATCCAGTAAAAAACTCATGTTACATAATGAAAACAAAACACTTTTTAGAAAGGTGTCACACCGACTATTTACAGAGAACACATGCCAAAACATCCTAATAATCGATACTAAATTCATTATAAAACCCATTACCAGATTAGAACCCAAATAAAGAATTGAAAAAATTTATTGGCATGCTTCTTGGTTTTTTCATATGTTAAAACAATCATTTGATGTTACTTTGAGAACAAAATAGCCAACCATGCACTTTCCAAAAAACAAGGCATGTAACCATTAATAAAAAAACACTATTTTACACTAAAAATATTATAAAACAAAATTTTCATTCAAACAATTTATTTAAATATCTAAACTATGTTATAAATATTATATGCCAGGTGAAAAAGAAAATGGAACGTTTAAAAAACACATAGTTTGCACACAATAACCAAAACATCACAATTTTAACAAAACAAGGCATAAAATACCCTTATTGAACACGAAATAATTAAAACAACAGGTTAACAATATAACCATGCATAAATATTATGTGAAAATAGGACAAATCTATTGAATCATTTTTATAAAGACAATTCTTGGGAGAATATATATAAAAACGAAGGAAGAATGGAAACACACAACTGATAACACCATCTGAGGGGTTATAAACCCAAATCCTATTAATTCGAGCCCGAAACGAGAAAACCCCAATAAACAATTTTAGTATAACATAATCCTTGGTTTTTTAGGGCCATTATAAAATATTGTTCCATGAAAAATTGGAAGGAGGAGGAGGATGGAGGAGAAAGTATAAGAAAACTCACCATAATAACTATATAACTCTTCATCTTCCCTTAGATCCCCACCCATAGTGGGTAGATAATGTCTTGGAACCAAATTCAGAGTATACATAGGTCTGGAAGAAGTTGGGAAAAAGTATTTTGGGGAAAAAGTGTAAAAAATGAATGATTTATGAATGAAACAAAATACGATTTCAGATATGGACAACAGGGGAAACCATGAAAAACTCCACCCTAATCTCTGGCGATGATGAGGTCGAAATAATGGAATTGGAGTATAGGGGGTTCTCCTAGGGTTTTTAGACTCAAATGAGACTTTTAATTAAAGAAAAATATTAAAAAATGATTATTATATAAATGAAATATTTTTTTTAAAACATGAAATGGGATCACAGACCAACCCAATACCTTAATAAATATCCAAAATCCACCACGAATATGAATTTCTAAGAGGTCCAAATGGATATAGTGGTTTGAATAGGTCTGTGAAGACCATGTGGGAATTTTAATTGGTGATGTTTTTTACAAAACGAATGTGTTATAATGGAAACATTTTTTTTAATCTATAAAAGGGCTCACAGTTCGGCCCAAATATTTTAATAACCACCCTTTTCTCAAAATACCCCAAAAAAAGCTATGTAGAACCCATGGTAGTATGATTAGAAAAATATAAAAAATCAAAAATCAGCATTCATATCACCCAAAAACCATGATATGTATTGGAATTTCAAACAAAGTTGATAGAAACCATGACATGACAGACTGAGTGTGACAATTATCCCTACCAATAAAGCCTTCCACACCCAAAAAGCCATAACACTTTTCTAGCTGATTGATCAATGCCTAAGGATTCATCATCAACAGAATCCAACATCTTAATAGAAGGGCATTTCCTACACAAAAACAAAATATAAACCTCTGACCTGAAATGAAACAAAAACTCACAACAACTTCCCAAGAATCAATGGAAGGATCATGCCACTCATCCTCAACAAATCTAAGACTATATAGTAGTTCCTTCTCCCAAATTTCCCAATGACCTCCCCTAACTAAATAGATGAATTTAAAACCAATTATTGGGAGGGGTGGGGTGGAATGAACTCCCCAATATTGGAGAACAAATAACATATTACAAATCCTTACATGAAATATTTAAGAGACCCATAGTGGGTCTCCCCAACATTAAGAACAAACTAGAAATGACCAAACGATAATTCAACATGCACAAGGAATGGGAATCTCCAACACAGGGCTATAAAAATTAACCCAAAAACAACCTACCAACAAAAGATAAGAGGAACACAACATGATAATCTAAACCACTCACTCCTGAATGGAGAGGACATAAACTAGGCTAACACTTTTTCATTGATCCCAACCACCACCGCTCTTAGAGGGGAGGGAAGGGACCCACAATTAGGCCACTAAAACCATACCAGAAACAAAGTAACCAAAACTCTCCATATACGAATAGTTAAAACCTTGACCACAATCGATTCTCATAGGTGGTCTACACATGGACATTGATTAAAAACCCACATCTAAGAGGGAACAACTATAGACACTGTGTGATTGGAAAGTACACCATTCTATTTAAGACAAAGTAACATCATAGTGTTGAGGCACCATCATAAGGACATAAAAACATCCTTAACAAACAGTGGAGGTAGGATCTTAGTTGAGCTATCCAATCCTTTGGAGAATTCCTAACTTCGTAAAAAGATTCACTTTGAGGCCTATGGCTAGAGCCCGATTGATTGAACCATCTAATGTTCCATAGTTATGAGCTAAGGAAGACAACAACCCATGATGATGACTAATACAATAAAAAAACCATCACCCAAAAGAATCAAAAGGATACACCCAAACATTCTCCCTCACTCTGAAAGAGACACAAAATGGACAAGGAACATGGAAAATAAATCAACAACACCGATCACCATTACCGAAACCAAAAGAGTCTCCACAATGGGAAGTCACTTTAATCGGATTCCAAATAAATATTTATTCCATAAAACATGCTGAGGAATCATCCAATGATATGGATTTTACCCTTGGAATGAATCCTTAGGCTGATTACCTAGAAATACAACCAACGAAGAACCATCTATGTCTATATCACTACATCTGACACATCGTTAGAAACACACTAAACATTACTCCAAAACCATGCCACAAAAAAGATTCCATCTCAAGACACTATAAGAGTATGAATTTGAGATCACAAGAAACCATATTGAATAAACCACAAATCAAAGGCATATGAAAACCAGCCATATAACAATCGGTTTATAAACAAATACCATAATTTTTCACCTCAAAACACATATTATAAACAAACTAACTTGGTGAATTTCCACATTTACCGATGGTGTTTCATCAAGTATCACTTACATGAACATTTCCAGGCAACCTTGGGCACCCAACCCCAATTCCATTCTAGCCATCCATCCAGATATCCACAAAACCATGCATGTGAACACCCATGAAATCACTAAAGACTAAAACAAAACCACATATTTCCAAAAATTATGAACCATCCAAGGGCACACTAACCACCAATTAAAAAACACGTTATATATTATACAAAACAAATCAAACTTCATAAAGAACTATTTGAATACAAACCAACCCCTTTTCATTTCTAACAACACTCAAAACAACCAATCCAATCCAAATAACCCCTTCCCATTTTATTAAATTCTTCAATGTCTCTTCTCATAATTTGATGGGCACAGAAACCAAGACCCATTCTAGAAAAACACTAACAACTCAAATCCAATTTAAAAAACCAATTCATCTGAATCAAACACTTTTTCAACACCCTAAAACACCGCATTTAAAATAATGATTCATAATTAACATAAAATCACCCATTCTTTCAAAAACATTTATTTCAACAAACCAAAATTTTAGATTTGGGAAATTATAATGCCGTTAATAAAATTTCACATTATTCTCAAGATTTTTTTCATAAATCAAACATTACAAAACATTCCATACAGTAAAAATTCCAAACAAATTTTCACAATTCTCATAAAAAGTTTTTTCAAATAATTTTTGAATTCAACAACAGTCTAAGAGAACCAGAAATCAGAACTAGTATTAATGGGTTACATGAACATATGGTTGGAAGCTACATGAAAAACACACCACCGAAACAAAGAGACTTCTTAGAACGATGACCTAGCTTCACTTGGATTTCTCAGCCTTGCGAGTGCACAGAGATCATTAGTTCAACTACCCTTGTCATATCTCAAAAGAATGTAGTTATCAAGAACCATGAACACTAATAAAACTAGACTTCTCATTGAAACCCAAGAATCATATGAAAAAATAGTTCCCGATGTTCATCCTACACATACCCCACATGTCCCAAAAATCCCAATCCATCTACCCTGACATCACCCAAATATCATGGGTTCTCTAAAAAGAAAGGTTCAATGAATGTTGACCTCCTTTGATACCATTTTGTCATGAACCAGCCTGAGTTGATCATAAACCAATCACTAAGGCCGCTGCACCAAGAGTCCCAAAAGGTGTTCCAGATCCTCTTGGGATGGATACAAGCGCCTAGGGAATGAATAGTAAAAAATGGAAATATTTCACTCAAATATAAACATTAATGAAAAAAAGAATGTACAAACCTGTACTTATTTATATAAAAATTGAACCAAAATCATTTATTTGAATAAAATAAAAGTACAAATAAAAAATAAAACTAAAACAAAAAGAACTGAGGACTTACTAACTCCATCCGACCTCTCTAGTAAACCTCCGACATAATGATCCCATTTAGCTCAAGGAAACAGAACTCAAGTTGAAACCTACACAAGGGATAAAGTATTGATGAAAATTTCCAGCGTGAGTATTAAAACACTATAGGATAGCCCGATATAACAATAACAATGCACTTTCAATGAAAATAAAAGAAACATAAATTTCATGATTTTTATGAAATATATAAAAGTAATTTTTTTAAACAAAGTTTGGTTCTATGGATGTTATCAGAAATAATCGTGCAATGTTTTATACACTAGAAAGGTAATACAATTTCCAAAGATATGAATCATTGAAATGAGAAAAAATCAAGAGGGAATATTTAAAGAAAGTATTCATTTAAATTAAACACACATGCAAATATAATTTTATGCCATATAAGTGATATGCCGATGGTGAACACAATATATCCAATAAAGACTAGTCACAAGAACGCCCCTAAGAACTAGTTCATTGTGAGCCCCATGTACAACATATCTCGGTGTAAAACATAAAGTAAAAAATATTTTTTTCATTTACAACACACTAGTAGGAAAAAAACAAAAATAAACATGTGGTCCCAAAAATCATCATCATAGTTTTGTTTGTTTTTTCACCATCAAACGTTCTATGTGAAACATGTACGAAACCACTCTAGATCACTAGAATACTTGTACATGTCCACCCACCAAGATACTCATGATTTCCTTTTGTGCTCAATCAAGTTATAGATATTATCAAATAACCTTTTCCCATTAAAATTTCATTCAAAAATAATACACACACTAATATCCCACAATCATGCTTCACATTTCTTTAATGGATTAATAAACCACAAAAATATTTCATAAAAAAATTTCAAGAGGTATAACGAGGTGTTGCACATAAAATCTATTAAAAACATCTTTTAAGGATAAAACCAAACATTTCCATATAAACCCATATTTCAAAGACCCAAAACCATTTAATAAATAAATTTAATGGACTATTAAATGGATCCAAATGATACAACAAGATGTTCACAAGAAAACGATTTTTACAAAAAAAATGTCAAAAGAGCCTTTCAGAATTCATCACAAAAACAACAATGATCAAAATTACCAACAAAATTATTCATAAATAGGTGCAAACACACTATTTTATGTAGTATAACATTTTCCTAAACCCCTAAAAATCTCATTTTATAAATTAAAAACCCATATGTTTCTATAAGTGTCCCAAACATGCCATTTTATGATAACACATGACAATACATAGTAAAAAATGATACCGACTTCATTTTAAAACTCAAAACCTGAATGTAAGCCACATAAGGAACCCAAAAAAATTGATTCACATTATTATAATATTTTTAATTTTCAAAGAAATCATTTTAGATCACCTTGAGAACACAAAATACTACCAGGCACATTCCTAAAAAATAAGGAATGCAATAATTAATAAAAAGCAAATATTTTTAACTAAAAATTATATAGAACCATGTTTTCATGAAGAAACATTATTTAAATAACTAACCCTAGTTATAAACAAAATAATTCAAGTGCAAAAGAAAATGAAACATTTAAATAAACACTTATTGTGCACACTATAACCAAAACAACAAAAATATCACAAAACAAGGCAGAAAGTACCCGTTGTGGGCACTAAATAATTAATCCAAAGGGTTAGAACAATAACTAGTATACATATAATGTTAAAAAAGAAATAATACGATTAATATTGTGTTATAAAGGAAGTTCTTGGGTGAACCTACATCAAACCAAGGAGGAATGGAAACACACACCAGATAACACATTCTGAGTGATTATAAACCATTAACCAATGAATAACATACCCAAATGAGAAAATAACCCATAACAATCATGGTATAACATTAAACAATGTTGTTCATTTCTAATTCAGAATATAGATCCATGAAAAATTTGATGGAGGTGGAGGAAGGAAGAGAAAGGAGATGGGAACTCACCTTAATAACTAGCGATCTATTCATCTTCCCATACATCCCCACCAATTGAGGATAAGTAATGATATGGAACTCAATGGAGAGTCTCCTTAGGTTAAGAACAACCAGTGAACATTTATTTTGAGGAGAAGTGTAAAAATGAATGATTTATGAAAGGAACAATGTACCTTTTCAAATCTGGACGATTTGAAAAGCCTTGAAGATGTCTAACATAAATCTAGATGTCGATGAAGTCGAAAGATGAAAAATAGAACATGGGGGGGGGGGGGGTGCATCCATGGTTCGTGGGATCAAGTGTGAGTTAGAATGATGTATAACTATTAAAAAATAAATTCAGTATAAAAGAAAAAAAACTTCTTTAAAAGTGGAAATGAGATCACAGGCTGGCCCAATACCGGAATAAATAATCCAAATCCACATGAATTATGAATTTCTATGGGTTTATAATGTATATGGTCATTTTAATATGTTAGAAGAGTCAAGTTAGTAGGTGTAGTGGGTGAAAACTGTTAAAAAAAGGTGTTATAAATGAAAAAAATTGTTTTAAAATCTAGAAATGGGCTCATGGTTTGGCCCAAATAATAATGTAACAACATTTTTATCCAAAACCCCCAAAAAATCATTGGGGAAGCCTCGGTATGATTATTATACATAAATGTAACATCAAAAATCAACATTCAACTAACTCAATACATTTAAATAGGATTGGGATATCCAATGAACTAGATCGAAACCAAAACATGAAAAACTGGGCGTGACTGAAATAGAAATTTTTACCTATTTGTTCCTCATCATTCCAAATATATAATAAATTTTTTAGGATTTATTTCATAGATATGTTATCATTTAATTAAAAATTAAACCTATAAAACATTATGAAAAATATCTTTCCAGAAAAAAACGTTCTATTAATTATAAACGATTTTATACAAATAAAAGAATAAAATTAATTCTATTTATAATTATTGGATTATTAATAATGAAACTTTTTTTACCATTGAATACATTTAAAATAAAATTGAAATATTTATATCATTTCAAATAAAATATCGTTTTCAATAAAATATAGTATTTTTTACAAATCAATGAAAAATCAATTTTCTATAAAACTATCATAACATCATTCAAAGATAATTATGACATGATGATTTCAAAAATGAAGTTCTTTGTTTCAAATAATTTTTTTAATTTTTTATAAAATATTTATATAATATTATATTAAAGGTATATATAAATATTTTTAAATAAAAATATATATTTTTTTTAAAAAAATAATGTCATTTCTAAAATTGAATATTTAATGATAAAAATATTTTTATTTTTTAAAAACATATACATAAATTTAGTATTCTTTTATAATACTATAATTTCATCAAATTGTGGGAAATTTTATTGTGGTATACGATATTAATGCTCATTTAGTCTCAGGGATACATGTATCACAATCTATAAAGGAATTTATATTTTTTTGAAAAAAAATAAATCTCATGGAATTATATTATAAACACTTAAAATACTTTTTTCCCTTGAAATTTTATCATTTTCAAAAATTGGTTGACTTTTATTGAATACCTATATAATATATATGTATAATAGTACTTATTTTTAGAAGAAAAATTTCAGGGAAAAAGCTACCTTCATTATCACATATTCAAGTTCCCAAATAATGATTACATTGGTATGAAATTAATATATAGACATGGTGGATAAAATTATCATCTAATGACTAATAGAAACTGATATGGAATATGGTCATGACAATATTACATACAACAATACAATAAATGAAAAATGGGGTAAATATGATCAACTCATTAGAGATGAATATAATAGTATATCATTTTTATTTGAAAATAATTTTTTTTGGAGTTGATGGATTATTTGAAAATAAAAATATAAAATACATGAAAATATAATTAATTTATTTATTTACATTTCATAAGAATAATATCATATGTTTTTTATGATTATATCAATTTCCACTTAAAATATTACTCTTTGAAATGAATAATGATGATGAATTTATAATTCATGAACTCATAAAATAGAATTTTAACATATCATTTGATCATTAATATAATGTAAAACCATTAGTTTCTTCTATAAATATTTTTAAAAATCAAAATGGATAGATAAAATTATAAAATTTTGATAAATATGATACACTATTCTCAATAACATCAACAGTAACCCAAAAAGTTAAACTTATTTCCTTCCATAAATAGTTTACCATAAGAATAATCCAAAATATTATTTGACCAAAATTAGCACCCAATCATATGAAATATTTTAATAAAATTATTTTTTAAGAGAAACAATAACATTTATCAGAAAAAATATATATAGAAACTCATAAGGGAATATAATTAAAATTTCAATCATTCAATCATACATTCTTGTGTAAAAATTATAATAAGAAGAATATCCATAAAACCTCAATGATAAAATATTATTACAAAAATTTAGAAAATAATTATTCCTCAAATAAAATCAAATAATATTTAATATATTATATATGTCTAAAAATATAATATGAATATAATAGTATGATCTAGTTAAATGTTTCATCAAATCACTAACCAATTTCTATTCCACCAATAATATGGAATTTAATTTAAAAATGTAAAAGATCTCATTATCCTAAAAATGATTTATTAACTAAACATCAAGAATATTTTCTGGGGTATCATTCCCTTAATGATAGTTTCTCCAAAAAATATCTCATTACCACTAAATAAATTTTCGTTGTTATCATTACCATTAAAAAATGTATTCAAATTTCTAAAGAGAAACTGTTATTGAATAATCTATTGATGATTCATTATACTTATTATGAAAATATCATTGGTATAACAATTTTGCATATATAATTATTGAATACCAATATGTAAATAGTGTAATTAGTTCCGTATAATAATCCCTTACTTAGTCAAGTAGTTTACCCATGGATTTTGGAATTAGATCATATAATTCACAAATTCCATAAATATAAGTCATTGAATTCCTTATCAATTAATTTCCAATGTCATTTATTTCAATACATGCAACATCATCTGCTTCCATTGAGTCATTATCTATGGTGATCCTTCCCATATTTTTTACATGTAGAAAATAGAAAATTCGATCCCTTATAATATTTACCACATAAACAATCAAAAATTTAAATATTCATATTGATTGAGGAATTAGGAAACACAATAATGATTATATTGTTAATAATATATCATATTATCATATTATTCATAATGTAAAGGTCTCACAATTTAGTTCTGATTCAATTTAGTTTCTTATGAGTAAAATTATTCCATAGTTTGAATCATTCAACATTAACATTAATCCTTTTATTTATAACCATTTTTAAAAACAAAAAACAATATTATAAGAAATAATAATAAATTTTGGATACAAAATATTCATTACAAAAAAAAATTTATATATCTATTTCATGATACCAAAATTTATCTCTATGAGACCTTACGCTTATCTAAGAGAATATCCCCAACATAATTTAAATCTATGAAACCATGATTTATGATTAACATATATTAATTTATATTACAATGGATTATAAATAAAATGTAAATTATACAAAGAATATCCCCCAAGAGTGATAAATTATAAGCATAATAAGGGAACACTAACCAAGCACCAGAATAATGTTGGAGATATACTTTACAAACTATTTTTGAGATCTTTACACATATATAAATCTATTCCAATTCCACAACCACTTGTATTATCTAGAAATGAATGTATTTCTAGGAAAACCACATAATTACATCTTTTTAAAAATGTTAGGATGTTATCCCATACATAGACATATCAAAAAATTAATTCAAAGGGTTATGTTTCATAATCTATGTTTTCAGAAATATAGTTCCCATTGTTTCTAATAAACTTAATCTAATAAAAACTATAAATACCCAAACCCTACTACCTATATTCAATAGTATCTTTATTTAATTATAATAAGATGCAAATTATCACATATTTAAGGATAAAATAGTTTATTAGTATTGGTAAACTATATAAATAGTTGAATACCAAAAGTCTTTTTAAAATATAAAATGTGACATATAGCTTTTTTGAGAACATATATATTTCGCTAGAATATGCATACATATCAATCATTGTACACATACTATAATCAGGGATATGTGATACATAAGAAATGAGATATATCATATTCTATGTAAGTGTATCCATACTGGGAAAGCTACCATAGAATAAATAAGGCCAGAATTATATAGAAGGCATCTATAATGATCAAATAATACCATAAACATAATCTCATAAGTTTAATACTTATACAAGTATAATATAACTATAAACATAATCACCTCGATATCAATAAATAATTTCATAATGATCGAATCCATAATTGTAGACATATTAAATATTTCATTGATGCCTCATGTCAATACATCAATATAAATATATAAGGCCCATGAAAAATTCCCAAATTGTTTTTTCTCATTAAACCTTCTGATTCATTGAGAGGATATGTAATTTTTTCCCAAAAAATTAATTAATAATTCCTATACATTCATCATATTAATGAACACTATAATAAAACCAAAATTTATGAAAAATAAATAAAAATAATATTATAAGAAATATCATACTGCATTCCAATACTTTCAATAGTGAAACTTATCATAAAGAATCTAGAGAAATATTGTTGTTGTTATAGTCATATTATGTAGTTATTAAGTATAATATTCAATAAATTATGTTGACATAGGTGAAATGTTTTGAAAAATATCACATGAATATTTTTTGAGGGAAATACACTAATCACATTGAAAGTGATTACATAAAATATAAAAATTTTTAAATTGTTATGGGAAAATATTTATTTGTAATGATACATTAAAAATTTTATTGTTTGTTTTAATTAATTGGGATTTGATGGGGTTGTGAAATTTTTTTCATGTCACATAAATAAAGACAATTTTTCTATTCGCATTTACTTTTACGTGTCAAAAGATCAAAATTTAGAAAATGATATGATGATTCGAGTAAATGAATTTTCTAATAATTTAAACCTATGAATATTTTTTAATAAATTATTGGACATTAATAAAAACATTTAATGTAATATATGGAAATAGAAGAAAAATAATCCCCACCAAGTAGGAAAAGATGTCTATTTTCAATAAAAACATTATTTATATATCTTATGTACACAAATAGATGAAAATTCATGTAAACCCAAAAATTTAAATAAATAAAAAATATATAATGAAATATATTTTGTTAAATATTGAAATATTTAATCAATCACCTAGTATATAATTAACCATAAACAATAACGAATAATGATGACATAGTGAAATAAACCCTTACCACTTGGGTGACCATTGAATCATAAACACAATAAAATATATAAAATAAATTTAATATTTAAATACCACACATATAAATATAATCTCTATATATTATCCATATTTTTAAGCAATCTATGAATGTGGATTTTGTCTTATAGAATTAAAGTGAGACGAGAAAAAATTAACTCATGTATAACTTCTTGTTTATTTCGATGTATCTATTGTATAAACAATATATATTAATTATATATAAATTACATAAAAATTATTATATATATAATACCATATATGATTTTCTCATAATATTTTATAAGCCATTTAATGAAATTTTTTTATTAAATTCATTATTCAATGTGATAACTGATTCGTTTTTAATATATTTTTGGGTTTGGATTTGTTCATGTATATTTATTATGGTTCTATCACATCCATAGGTTTACTCATTATAAAAATATTATATATATATATATATTATTTAAAATTATCTCTTAAATGTAGAGATGTACAAATGAATCGCACCGTTGGTGGAGATGATATATTATATGTACACAGGAACGTCGTTTTCACATTTAGAATGATTATAAAAAATAAAGGTTAATGTTAGTTCACTTTTATAGAATAAATATAAAATAATATATATATATATATATATATATTAAATCATTTATTATTTCCATATATTTGAAAAATAAATGATAAATGAATCCCATCAATTTGTTGCGGTTGTAGTCCACAAGTACGAGTGAGGGACATTATAGATTTTCATTTGATGGAAAAGGGGGAAGATATTTTTGGATTAATAATCACAATAAAATATTTGTATATTAAGGATACAAAACATATTACTTTATGATAAATACTATATATTTATATAAGGTAAAATAAGAAGAAAAATAAATAAATCAGTTAATGCGATAACCTATTCATTTAAAGAACACAATTAAATCTCCCTTAATGGACCATATGATTTATATTTTCTGAAGAAAAATATATGAATAATGTGGACATTTTTTTGGGGAAAATATTTTTTCTAGTTTTTATTGATTCATATGACTCAATGTATTATAATGAAAGGGATAATGGGTGTCTTTCTGTAAGGGTGGAAAATTACACACAAGGAATAACATAAATGATGATAATTATTTCATTCCCAAGAGAGATGCTTCCAAATGGCAGTATATTTTTTAATACATAGGATCTGTTTAAAAATAGTATAATTTTTAATTTAGTTATGTTTTGGTGTCATTTTCAATCTTATCTTTAATTTTATCCCATTGGTTAACAAAATTTAGTCTTATACATAGTAATGAAATTTTAATATGAAAGGGTTATAATTTTACAAAAATAGTAGAAATTGGATCATAAATTTATAAGAGATGATATTTCCTAGATATTATTTATTATATAATAATTTACACACCTATTTTTTTAGTTGACTTTGTGTCCCTTCAAGAACTCTCTCAGTGGATGATATGGAATGTCCACTACATCTAGGTGGAGAGCCTCCATGATCATAACCATTATAAAATTAATACCCAAATGGAGTATCATCTTTCAATATCATCCAAAGGGTACTTCCACTAACATGGATACATGTAGATGATTTTTCACTACATTTTGGTCCATCTAAGACATTTTTCTCCCATAATATATCATCATAAAATCCTTAATTGATACCTATGTATTATCAATACCATTATCTCTCAATTATTCTTTATAAATTACTAGTGGTAGGGTGAAAAGGGATTTCCAACTGATACAGCTTGAGTGATATCATTATCAACATCATTTTTTTCTTTTTTTCGACCCTAAGATTGACAGCTTCATGTAACACATTTTGAATATCATATTTGAAAGGATTACTCAACAAAGTACTCATTTTCTATACATAGATCCAATTTAATCCTTGTTCAATAAGTATACATAATAAGATTGACGTCTTAATAGGACTTATCATTACCTTATACCTATTAATTTTTACATGGGTTTCAATTAATCATTGTATGCATACAAATTTTCTCATATAAAAATAACCAAGATGAAGAGAATATTTTTTCCTCCCCATTAGGAAATAATCCTTTCAATTACATTGTTGAAAATCTATACATATGATTGGGAAAATAAATGACTACCTAAGGGGATTTTCAAAACTCTATCATGGGAATCATATTCATCCATTAAAAATAAATTTTATTTCCAAAATTTATTAAATAAAAAAATGGTTTCCAAAATATATTGAAATCCCCCTTCCCATGACTAATCATATACTAGATAAATTTTATCCACATCCTATAGTATCTACTTTATTATATAATATTATTTATTCTAGGATATTATTTTTAAACCAGTTCCTCAAGATAATTCAAAAACTAATTATTGGAATGATTAATAGGATATAACCATTGATAATCCACATATTTTCCTTTAAGAGGATGATGAAAACAATTATACCATATCTTAGAAGAGTAAAAAAGACATTATCCATTTATAATAAATCTAACTATATAAATTGAATCACCATTATTAAAATTCATATTTTCATCTATAACTTTTACTTATAGATAAATTTTAATTCAAAATATTCTTAATGTATTACTTAAAACTCTTCTGAACTAAGATTATATTTCTAGGAAATAAAGGGTTTTGAAACCATAAATTATAGTGACAAAAAATATAGGAATTATTAGTGAAAGAAAAAGTGATATTATATTTAATTAAAATACCAATTATATTTAATTTTATAATTTATGACATACAATATTATTAAAAATAAATGAAATCCCACCAAAACTTGTTGACTCATTTCCTATTTTCAAAAACATTCTGGTCTCACACATGAGGAATGAGGCCTCTAAGCGGTGTCTATGATTCCCTCTCTTCGTCCGAGGGTTTTGTTTCGGCCGCCGTTCCCTTCCCCCTCTAGCATGGCTCAGGTGGCATGGAGTCGGCATCCTGGATCTCATTTTGGAAGCTGTGTGGCTCATTTGTGCTCTCAGGATTCTTATGGGCTTTAGTTCGGTATCGGTGTGAATTTTGGTGAGATTCCTCGCAGTATGGAAAGATCCAATTTCGGTGTGGCATGCAGGTTGATCCCACACAGTTTGGTTTTCCGATCCTTCTGGTTCAACTAGGCGGCATTCTGCTCGCAGTCAGATCTTCCATGGAATGGCATCGGCCTATCATGTGGCCAGATCAGTCGCAGTTCACATAGAACTACTGTCGACGTGGCTTGCGGGTAGGTACGACACGATGTGGTCTCCAGCCTCTTCTATTTTAGATCGGAATCGGTGTGGCTCACGGACCGGTCTCCCATGTGTGGTGTTGACTTCTAGTTTAGCTCGTTTCAACACAGCTTGTGGTCAGATCCGGCATGGCACATCATTTTCTTCTTGGAGCGGCTTGGAGGGTGAAGGCTTTCAGGTGTCTCTAGTTGGTTTTTGCAGAGTCATAACTGCATGAGGTTGTGTCGAGGTTGACATCACAAGAGGGTGCAACATGAAGACAAATTTTTTATTCCTAGATCTGTCTCCTTTGTTAGCATTCTGTGGGCGTGTTCTTCTAGGAGGATTTCTGGGAGGCAGTATCACATTGTTGGAGGGTGGGTTGTTCTGTGACTGGAAGTCACCGGCATGTTTGTGGTTTTGGGCGGGTGTCGATGGTCGCACCGATGGGAATTCATGGAGGTTTATTCCAATGATTTTTCACGATTTTCTGATGATCGTGCTTCCTAGTTCTTAGTTTCATTGGCCTCATCTTTGGTGATTCTGGCTCTTGTTATGAATGTTTGATAGGTTTAATGCTAGTGTTGATTGATTTGGTGTGTTGAATGACTTGTTTGGTCGGTCTTAATCTTTTGATGCATGATATTTGGATTGTTGTAAGTCACAAAGTCTTGTATGTTTTACCACTTTTCCCTCAATAGTGTTTTAAGGTTTCTCACATTTTCCTCAAAAGTGTTTTTATAATAAAAAATTTAATTTTCCGTCATATCCCACTGAAACACTCAACAAAAAATAAAATATAAAATATATGATAAATTACGTCAATAATAAATAATCACGGTTACATGGATCACCATATGTTATTCCCTTGTATTTTTTTGTTACATTAGAAGAGGAATAATCATATTAAACTCAAAACAATATAAATTAAAATAAAAGTATATGTTCGTCGAGAAAAAATTTTTGTGAATAATTATTCTGTCATATTGTGAATAAATACCAGCGGTATGAAAATAAATGGGAGATTTAGGAATAATTAATCATTCATAACATGTTATTTAAATATTACAATATATTTTTATATAATTACATTTCAATTATATCAATAATAAAATGATCAATACTTATGAACACAATATTATTACCATCTGTTTAGAAATTATCTCCCAACAAGTAAAATCATATATCAAATTTTCTAGTCCTAGAATGTGATATTGGATCATTTGAACTATTAATTTCCCTTTATTTTTCATAATCTATAGGTAAATGTGGAAAATAGAAAACATATTCTGTAATTTTTTTTTCAATTTATAGAGTTTGCAAAAAAACATTATATTTTGATGTACATAGAATTAAAATAATATAATGAAACACAATTATTAATTTTCACTAAAAAAACTAGATACATTCCTAAAAGTATCCATGTTATATAGTTGTTTATATATAATACTTACTTCCATCGAAGTCAATATTATAATAGCAAACTAATTTCAATTTATGTCTACTGGAGTAAAATTGTAAAAAGTTGGTTATATTCTTGAGGTTTTCAAATATCATTTTAAAATATTTAAATAGTATTATTTATGATTTTAATTAAATTAGGCACCCATACATACAATGAACATAATATATTGTTGACTAGTGGTTATTTTTAATAAATTTACAATCATAGTTTTATATTTTATCTCATTGAATGTTTAACTAGTATCAAACAAATCTATCATATAGCTTGTATGTCACTAAATATGGTGTTTTTTACACTAATCAAAAATTTAATTGTTTATTTTTTTATTAAAATTTTTTTTAGAAAATTTTATCATTGTTTGAAAATTATGAATAAAAATAATGAAATTTAACTCATCTATTAACCTCATTGAAAATTTATTTATCAACTTTTTAGAAGCATTGATATGTAATGATCTATTGGATAAACCATAAATAATTAATTTGATATTTATTTGATATAATAAAACTTACTTTTCAATTCTTCATGTAAATACACTACAACTATTATAAATTTAATCCAAATTAAGGAGTCGAGCCATTCATACAATTCTCTAAAATAATATTATTAACCGTACATGGACGCATAGTGATTAAAAACCTGATTTCAGAAACAATAATTTTTAATAATATGGAGTTTATCACCGAAATAATCCTTGATAGTGTGACCACAATGAACTAAACACTCTAAATGGATTTTAAAACTATTATTTGTGGTATCTGAAACTATTATTCTAATGGATTAATTTATAGTTACTGGTGAATTTTTTTCTTCAAAATCAATACCTTTCTCTGGACTATAACTTTGTGTGTAAAATATAATTTTTTTCCAATAAAATAAATCATATTCATTAACCATAGTTATATATACCCACATTATTACAATAATTGGTAATTATTTTAGTTTACTAAATAATTTATATAATTTATTAATTTTAAACTGATTCAATTCTCCTAGTATAACCACCTCCATTAGGATCATCATTTATTAACTAATTGTTTTATTAGCTTCAATGTGATTCAATTTGTATTGATTTTCCATTTTGTTTATTAGTAAGGCTCATGATTCAATACCTCTATCTAGGTATCTTATAAAAGAATCATGAGGATGGGTTTTTGAGTTCTAATGGTTCTATAGATTGGAGGATTATGATCTTTCATGTCTTATTATATGTCATAATAGCATTGATGGATTAATTTGAGAGATTTATATTGTAAATTATTATTTGTATTAAACGAATAAAAATTATTATTTATAAATAAATTTATAATATCATAGTCAACATATATTTTTTGTGAAAATTTTATAGATTCATTGTTTTTGTTTAGAATGATATATTTTCTCCCAAAAACTCTTATATAAATAACTTTGTGTTTTATAACAATCCATAACTAATATTTATCACTTTTATGGTAGGTCTAAGAAGAAAAATATTGATTACATACCATGTTTTTTACTATTTTCATCCCCAAAATAGACACATCAATCATATTCGTTGATTGTTGTCAAGAAACTTTCATGAAGATACCTATTTATCAATTCCAAACCCCATGTATAGGAGTTCTAGGTGTAGGGAAATTTTGAATATATTCATATTGTGATTAATGAGTCTTAGACAATTAACTAATAAACTTTACTCCATGATCAATTCTTGTGGTTTTGATGGTCATTCTACCATGTTTCTATACTATTTTGTCATTTAGGAAACATAATAAGGCCCCTTAGTTTTTTAGTGAGGAAAACACCAACGCGTATCAGAAATAATCTTAAAAAAATTCATATGTATATTTTATTTATATAATCATAAAAAATATATATAAGTCCCAAATCCACCCATGTGAACCAAATCTATTATTTAATCATTAGAAATGACTTTATTTAGTTTTTAAGATATTTTTTCTATCTTTTCACATTGATTGTGATTGCACACATGTTTTTATAGAATTTTAATTTGTTTGATCCTATATCATACTTTCTTCTTAATATTTATATATAATAATATCTTGTATATCCAAGTAACCTAATCCTTGTCTATGACTCTTTATAAATGTAACGTAAATATATAAGAAATTGGGGAAAATGATTTTAAATTTACAAGATAATCATTTTCATATCTCAATCATTTATATATAAATTCATTCATTGAATCACGATATTTAAAAAAAATTCACACCATAAATGAAATTAATAAACACACAATTGGGAAATTCTAGGAATATTATTTCTTAGTAAATCAAAACGTCTTAATTTAAAAATAATAACATATTCAGAGTTGCTAATTTTTTCAATGAACTAAAATTTCCATTTTTAGTTATGATTGAAAGTGTATTATTATCCATCCAAATTTATAGGGTTTTTATTGATTTAAATGTATTTCCGAATATTTATTTAACAAATACATCATAGATATTATAACTATTTTCTATATATTTTTTGACAAATTTCATAAAATTCGAAAAACAATAAATTGTGTTCGTACTTTGATTTTCTTGTACGATGAGAATATAACAAATAAGTTCATCGAAATACATTACTTTTTATATTCATTATTGTAATATAATTAATAATGTTATAGGTTCCATCATTTTTAAGGCCATATTTTGAATAATTCATTCCAAAACAAGACCTTTCCATAAACATATTGACTAATATCTTACACTTTGAACAATGATAAAAATATTTTTATAAAGCAGTCCCCTACAATCAATATCTATAACCATGTATGGATTTTAATTCAGAGTTTTTTTGTTTACATAGAATGATAGTCAGGGTTTTTATACTGTAAAACCAGTTCAATTTTTGTTTACAATCATCATTTTCGAATTTCAAACAATCAGTTTTTTCTAATATTGGAATCATTTTCCATTTATATACCAAGAGATGTTTTTTAACATTAAAAAATACCAATTTTTTATATTTTATATATTATTTTTTAATTAATTCATGTTATCTTCCAACATATCATAAAATTATTCTAAATATTCATTTGGAATTTAAATGTTTTCATCTATATGATCACAACAAATACATCATGTATCTGATGTAGTAACTATAAAGCGTAGATTTTATTTTTTTCATGGAATATTTTCAACTAGAGTCCATGTCAATCATGTTATTCATAAATTAAATCCCATGGCCTTTATTTAATTCATTTGTATTTTCACATTATGACAATATTAATTCTTATACATAATATTTAAAAATTAAACATTTATATGAAATTTCCTCTTCAAATCCCAGAAGGTAATTTAATTAGTGGAGTAATACATTTTTCCAATATTTTTATGGTTTCTTCTCTTATCATAAATTACTTTAGAACTTATCATATAAAAAACATCATACATTTATAAAACATCTTGAATCCTATAACATGATGATCCTTTCCCTCATCATTATCTATATTATCTTCAATTCCACTTGTAATATTGTGTTTGTAAATTTCATTGTATTTTGATTGTGACAAACAGTTAATTTTCTTTTTTGGTTCGAAAAATTTATTTTCCACCTTTATCAATTCATTATACATCTTCATCATTCCCCTTTGATTAATGAGTAGTAGTTTGTTAATGTTATATTATTCAATAATATAGACTTAAGTACCCATATATCAATCTGTTAGAAAACACATTATCTTTAATACATGGATTTTATCCAAAATGTTTTCAATGTATCATCATAGTGTTTATGATCACATTGAGAATGTGATACATTTCAATTATAGATTAATCAGGATTCATTTTGAAGGTATAATACTTAATGTTATTATTTATATAATCTCATTTAATTAAAATTTCATATTCTATCTTGAGATATATTAACAGTATCCCAAATTTGTTAATAAATATCAATATAATATCTTGTGTTTGTTTTTGGTTTTTTATATTGATCTTCATTAGATATTGAGAGATCATATACCATGATCTCATGATGAATTTTTTTATTTATTTTTCCTTGAGTATTATTTTTACCATTATCAATGGAGGTGTATTAATAGAATAAAAATTAGTCATAACATACTTAAAATTATTTGAAATAATAAATATAAATTATGAAAAACGTGTTTATAAATTGATCTAAAATAACGGAAATAAAAAACATAAAATAATCAATTTGATAAAAAATGTTTGTCTCGATGGGAAACTCTAAATGAGGTGAATTGATCATCCAAAATTATACATTATTTTAACACCAATTTTAAAATCCATTAATAAAAATATCCATGATAAAAAATATTGTAATAAAAAACTTATTTTAGGAAATATTTTTTCTAGGGTTTGATCAATACATTTTTAAAAGGACTATTAAAATCATTTAACTTTTTAAATTATAGTACTCACATAAAAATGAAATATATCACATAAAAATGTTAACTATTGGATATTTTCATATCAAATCATATATAACAAATTGTAAAAGAATATGAATGATATAATCATTGAAAATTGTTTGAAAATTAGAGGAAACAAGGAAATATGAACAAGTAGGGAAATTTGAAAACAAGAAGCTGTGTTCAAAAATTGAAAATAATACTAACCACTTAACCAAAACCTACTTATTTTATGTTCATTAAATCTTTATTAACTAAATCTTGAAATTGGATTTGGTTTTATGGATACAGCTACACATCGTTAAATTCATAATACAAAAAATCTCTTTTAATGATATATTGGGGAATATAAATGAAAAATAAACATTTTACGAGTATCTAGTACACTTAAATGCACAATATTTTCATTTTAAAAAAATATAATATAGTAAAAACATTTCTCCAATGTAATAAAAAATATATATTTCATGTATTTTATAATATATTTTAACGAATAATCTCAATTTTTGCAGCTCCTGTTGAAATGTTGTCATTTAAAAATGTCCTTGAAAAATAATCCAATCGGTCATGTATTAAGAATAAAAATAAAAAAGTATCATGAATAACATAATTATGTATTTTTCTTTATATTATTTTTTATTATATGTATCAGAACCTTTTCAGTGAGCTTATCTACTTCATAAATAGAGATACTTATATTATTATTTATTAAATAATATTTATAAAAAAAATAATTATACTAATTTCAAGGATTTGGAATCCTTAAATTATTTTAGTTCATTTAAATTTTTTTAAAATGTAGATATTTCGATTTTAAAAAATTTCATTGGTCTAATTAGACATGTTCACATTGTCTTCCGGTGACATTAAATAGTAACCCGATAGATTTACAAGATTTGTATACCCAAATTCTATTAGTCAGTAGAGCTTGTAGTCACTTGACATGTTAACTTCTTCCCCTTATATGGTCACTAAATTTCTTTAAGTGGACACTTAGGTTCATCTTCCTATTAGATCAAAAAATTACCTAAATTTCATTATTATTAGAATGGTTATTTGATGTTTTCTCACAATCAATTAAATAAATTATGTTCTTAGCTGAATCTTCCATTCAGTCATATGAACACATTATATGGTTGGTTTACTACTAGTTCATTAGATACAAGGTTTAGACCACATATTCTTATTTTACATGTGTTAAATTTTTTGTTCATGTCTTTAATTGGATTAAAAATACAATTTAATTTATATATTCACCTAGAAATAAAAATCATTTTATCTTTTCATTGGGTGGATTAGTGTGGACACATCAATACAAATCCATTTTAATTTTCTTCCCCAAAAAAAGTCAATATCATAAAGCATAAAATTAAATAATAACATAGGAAACATTATTTTGGATAATTAAACTTGAGAGTCATTATAATAATTCATTAGACCTAGTAAAAAACTATCTCACTCCATTAATAAGAGAATAATTTAAAAGAGATAATCAAAATCTATAAATTAAAATGGTCTCCCCCTAAAATAATCATAATATTTCTATTAGTCATGAATATTTTTTCTCAATTCCGAGACTGTCTAATTTTTTTTATCATAATATACAATTTATAGATAATTAACCACCACATAAAAAAATGTTGACTAGTATATAGGTTATCTACATTTAATACCGTGAAAGTCAACATATGATATATTTTTAATGCATAAATGAAAAATACTATTTTATGTTAAATTATCCGTAGGTTTACTCAACACAAATGTTTCTTCAAAATCCTGAAAAAGTACACCCATCGTAACCTGTATAATTTGAATTAATTAAAAATTTTACCAATACATTTGAAGATAAATTTTTGATTTAATTCATAACTATGATAAAAATATATGTTTGAATTCTTGAAAAACTAATAAATAGATTAATAGTTCTCATTAAAAAAATGATTACACTTAGAATTACATGGATCCTTAAAATACCTTACATAAAAAATCTTGAAAAAACATTCACAAAACTTATTTCATTTGTTTTTAAGAAATATCTATGCATTGTTAACTGGTATATAATAATCTAGAAGGAATCATATGTTATCAATGCCTTATATAACCTAAAAGACAATAAATCGATAAATTTTCTAATTTCTACATGGGAATATAAAATTGTTTTAATAACACATATAACTCAATACTCAGTATTAACACTATGATAAAATAAACAATAATATAAACACATATTTATTGCTCCGATCATACATGATCACCATAAATTATTCCTTAAAACATGGTATAATATTGAAACACATTGACTCACTACCATTTTTGGGTTATATGACTGTCACAGAAAAGATTATCACATAACAATTGTACAATGTTTTTCCTGTGTCATAACAAATGGATATCTATATTTTCTATCCATCCATTAAGATAATAACCATAGAAACGAATATCTCTCTAACCCATTATATAAGGAACTTCAAAATGAGACTTTCCATATTGAAAAAATGTATAATATTGTACAAAAATCTTCTGCCTCCTTGGTTTTCTAAAAAAAAATTTAAATCAATGAGCTACCCCATCATCTTCTATTTATTAATTATTTCCTAAACTAAATTATTTTATATATTAATTCAAATGCATCTCCTTACATATTTACATTTCATGGAGTATAAAAATTAATGATAGCATTTCTTTTGAGTAACTCCACCCATTTAAAAAAATTAATGTTAAAATAACTATATGAGAATATTAATTGGATTTTATTTTTTCAAATAAATACAAAAATAACATTCCCAATGTAGGTATATTAACCAATTATTTAGTATAAAACCCACCACTGTAAATAACTATTATTTTCTAGGAGATTAATATGTAAATTAAATTGAATTTTTAAAATAGATTATGTATTTTATTTGTGATCTTATGATTAGATAGAGTTTTTAATTGTTTAGACATCTTAAGGAGTAATTTTTGGACTTGTATTGAGATCTATGTGGTGTTTAAAGTTATTTTTTTGGATATGGAGTGGGTTTGGGAGTCTCTGGTGGCAGTTATGGTTCATAGAGTCCCAAAAAAGTATAATTTGTTCTATTGTAGAAATATTAAAGACCATGTTGTTCATGGGGAACCCATAATGAAGTTATCCTTCTATATTTAAGGTTTGGTGCCACATATAATGATAAGGGTAATGGCTTGACTTGGTGTAATAGGTTTCTCCCAAGAAGAGTGTAGCATCTGTGTAGCCCGCTACATTATAGCATCACAACTTATGTCATTTCACATGGTATTAAACCATGGGAGTTTCAGAACATGAAATAAGAGTGATGGGGGTTTTCATGTGTTTAGGTTCTTATAATTTCAAGGGAACTATGGAGTTCACTAATGTGTTTGACTGTATAGTTAATGATGGGATGAAAGATGTTTTTACCATTAATAAAATTTAATTTTTAGTGAAGATACCATTTTCCCCTTTGAATATTCATTGGTTGATCCAAATATTTCCTTCCCCTCTTATGTGTAATGAACATAGGAGTATTTTTCCCTTCATTTCATCTTTACACTATTGATTATAGTTTATTTTTTATGTATTATTCATGGAATTCAAGGATTATTCTCATCCTCCTTAAATTTTCCATTCCATTATCCATTTTCCCCAAAAATTGGGCATCCAATTTAATGATTCATTGATAATTAAACATAGTCATCTTATAATTATCCCAATAATTTGGTTATTTTTGTGTAAATTTTGTAGATGATGTCTCATTGTTATGATGAAATATTATTTTAAACAATTTAGGCCATGTAATCTCTCTAAAAGAATTAATTTTATTTTGTACAAAATTTAATAAATATTAATTTTAATCTTGTTTTTATTATTAGGTATTTTTCCCTATTTGGATTGGGGGGTATTCAATAGACCTTCCTCTACTGGATGGTCATATTTTTAGTCTAATAAGGATATTCAATTACTTATTTTGTTGTTTTTTCAAATTTATTTAAATATAAAATTAACTAAAACTATTTTCAAGATTCTATTTTTTATAAATAATTTGGTTTTTTGGTGTGATATAGGGTCTCATGAGGATGGTGGGTGGATGGTTGGTCTCATATGGGCCTCATTGAATATGGTCATGCTACATTATAGGATTGTCAATCTAGTTGTGTTAGGTAGTCCCTCACACATACAACTTCGGTATTTTAATTTTTTATATCGAATATGAAATAAAGTATCATTATGACTATGATATATTCTCTTAAAATTAAATTAAGTGTGTTATTTAAATTAAATTCCTATACTTATTAAAGGGATTCAGTAGGCCCCTGATCACTTGGAATATATACTCATACTCTAAAGGATGAACCCTTATTTATAATTTTATGATTGAAATGTATAGACACTAAGGGTGGAAAATGTAGTTAATTGTATAAAATTAAATGAATAGGATGTTTTGAAACTATTGATAGGTTCCCTTAATGACCAGCTTATAAAATATTGTGATGAATTGAGATTGATAGGTTGGGTATCAATCATGTGACAACACTAAAATGACATAGAAACTACATCTATTTGAGATTATATTGGGTGAGTGTTCTTACCATATAGAGATGTTATTAACTTGGTGGGTATAACCTATGAATATTAATAGAGAGTTTGGGTGTGATGACTAACCTGGAATTACTCTAGAAGGATATGGAATTATGGACATTACTTTTGTGTTTAGCTTTCTAAATGAGTCCAACATTTTAATGAAGTTATTTTGATGATCATGGGGGATTTTATATCTCTCTAGGTAGTAGATGATGACATGAGGGAAATGGATTGAGGATAAGGTTACAACATAGTGTGTATCATCTATTGCATGACCTAGGGAACCTCGGTGGGAGTCTTAGTGATATGTTGAACCTATTGAGTGGATCTATATATGAGTATGTATTGATTATGTGGGGTGTATATTTTAAACATCATTCGATGAATATTGTTTCATTATTGCAATAATGATAATCCATACATTTTATAGGATAACCATGATTATATGAGAAAATATTTGGTCGAAAGACAACCCAGGTATTCATTATTATTAGATATATCATGGGAGGGATGAAAAACCCCTCCAATTTTTCTATATTATATGAGATTCATATGATGCCTTAGATTCAACTTTTATATGTGGATTCCTAAAAACATACTATGATCACCCTAAGGATTTTTTATTTATGCCTGATATTATTGATTTCATAGGTTTCCCTAAATTGCATTTTTGATGATTATAGATATTATTAATATATTAGAAAAAACTCTTATGGGTTGATGATTATGTCTGTGTCTTTTGATCATTTATTATTATTACCTTTTATGAGTTATCGAGGTTACAAGTTTCCTATTATTTCTTATGATAACCACATAACGGTCATTAATGTTGCTTGATAATATTGATCACAAAGTATTACCCACTATGATTAGGTGATGATTCATTATTATTATGATCACCTATAATTACCTCTATGTTTTTATGATGATGCCAGATTCATATGATCAACAAGGATATCCTTCAATAGGTTTTCTATAACTATTTATTTCATTTCCCACATTATAATACCTACTATGTTTCGTTGTTTATTCTTTTTTATTATAATCTATTGGATTTGCCTCATAGGGTTGGTAATAATGAATTATTCATATGATCATCTCAGATTACCTTTTAGGTATTATCAACGACTCTAGAAAATATTGATCATGAATGATTATCTCTTAGGGTTTGTATTTACAATTGATACTATGAACCACCTAGGATAACCACAATTTGTTTAGTAGTGTTACCTATAATTTATGACCATGACTATATTACATACTTGGGATACATTCTACATAACTAAATAATGTTTAACATATCTCATGTGATATTTCAGAACACAAGGATTGATTTTGATTGTATTATTTATATTTAAATGGAAAATTTATTTATTTATTCATCTTATCTTATCAGATGTATACACCCAACTTTTAATTTCTATGTATGGCGCCTAATTATTGGATCTCTAATATATTTTAATCACACCATTCTCAGGTGTCCCTATATCATAGTCACGAGATTAATTATTCCCTGATCATAGGTTATGGGTTGGAAGAGGATAGAGACTGCTCAATTATGTGAAAAGTATATATTTAGATATACTTTATATGAGGTATGGATAATGGATGTTGTAATACCTCAAATTGTTACTATAGGGTATTTGTATGTGTGATCAACCAAGTAAGTGATTTAATATTTTTTACCGATGTTACTATTGGTATAGAAGATGAAGACATTTATAGTGGTTTTATTTCCAATATGGGGCTGTTTAAAACACATTATATTACTTTCTTCCTATTTTTAAAACCACACCATATAGTGAATTCGTTAAGTAAACCACATTATTTATTTTTTCAATGATGGTTATGTTGTACCTCTTTAATACCCATATTTGTAAGTGGTATAATACAATATATATACATTTGATGGAGGTTACAATTATAATATATAAATTTCCAAATATTATGCTGGTTTAAACAGAAGCTGATTCATTTTCATGATGATTTTAAATATTGGATATATTTATAATTACTTTTTCAAAGACTTTTTGTGGTTTAAACCAGTTATAATTGATATATGATGTTCTTACATTACTAATGGGGGTTTAAATTTCCATACATAGTGAAATCATTTTTGACATTTATGCAGCCATTTCACGCTCCATTACAGGAAATTCATAACATGAAATTACCAAAAACATATTAATAATCAAATAAAATTAGATTTATAAATTATATTAAATTATATTGGAAAATCATATATGCATAAAAAATTCCAAACATGTAATATAAAAATTAAAATGCCCCATAATTTCATTAATATTTCTTATAGAAAGAATTATTAATAAATAATGTATCAAAAAACGTTTCATAAACCATCACACATTACCACTGTATCACTATGGCTTTAGTAGTATGACACCCACTCATCATCCTAATGACTCCAACCCTTGATCGACCGTGATTACTATATTTAAAAACATAAATTGTATTTTTTGACATGAAATCCAACATAAAATAGAAAAATATATTAACCTACTAAGACTTTCATATCATAAATGAAATAGACTGTAGAATACTCAATGTGACATCCTAAATTAATGTATCCAGTGAATCGAACACTATAATAAAGTGATAATCCAAGGATATTGTGTGTTCAACATAATCTTATACATTATTCTAAAATACCAAAAAAAATAATATAATGAATTATCATGAAAAAAATGGGTCTTTGGATAGTAAAATGATTAATATTGAATGATTTTAGAGACCTCCAAAATATATGTGATGAGAGTGGTTCAATTCTCATCATCTATACAAGACCACGATGCTCATTTCCTAAAACCCACGTAATGGAATCCTTCTTGTAGATTGATGATGACTATGATTTATTTCAATACAATGTCTCCTTAGTTAAAATATTTATATTGAAGAATATTAATTGAAAGTGAGGCATCTAACTAAATTAATAATTGGTCAATTTTAAAACATTTTTTATAGGTGATTAATTCCCAAAACACCACTATAACGTTGTATTCACATCAATAAAAAAATCAACATTCCCAAATTGTTATCCAACCTAAATTGCCTATATCCTTAATGATGAAATTCCACAACTATAATATGATAATAATATAAAATTGAAAACACACACACAAATTTATATATTATAATAAAAAATTACCATATTTCTCATTGTTATCCTTGTGAAACTATAAAACCATTTTTTTGGGATTATCTCATTATATCCACTCACAATATTTTTCATTCAAATTTATTGAACATATGAATACATGTAAATATTAAATTTAATATGATTATAAAATTTATTTTTATTTATTAATTCATAGATTTCTAATATAAATTTTAAAAATACTTAATATTAACTAATGGATAGCCTATCAATATAAGACATCAATTTCTCTATGTGTATCACATAAAATAAATTTTAATACATCGATCATATTCTTAATGTGTTTTCACTAAACTCACAACATAACATATACTTGAAATCATTTAATTTTTTCAAAAAAATTAAAAATTTAACTAACACTCGACATATTCATTCATGTCAAAAATTTAAAATATCTAACAAATAAGAAATTAAAAAATTAATAGAAAAATTAGTTTTTTTAGTAATATATAATTAATAAATAGTTAATCAGTATTTATTTGGATTTACAATTACCTAATTATCAATTATTTTATACATCATTTTTTTGGAAATACATATTATCATGATATGTAATCAAGAGGTTTATTGGACCAGATTCTAAATGACTTAAAAAACTTTTGCAAGCTGTCAATATCAGTTGTTGGTACCCCAAAAGAGTTAAATGGAACATCACCGTTTAAACACTATACTATGAAAATACCATCCTTCTGGTATATGTGAAATAAATTATAATTCAACTCGATATTGATTAAAAGAAGATATTATGTACCCTATGTTACTTCCATGAGCAATGTATTAATGTGATCTGTACTTGTAGTTATAGGTGATGTAGATGATTGTGGAAGGACTATCACTGGTGGTGGAGTTTCATGTGACAACAATAACTTGCTAGGATTCATATACCATTTAGTATTTGAATCATTTCAGAAAATAAATTTTAAAATGGTAGTAAAATTTTATAATAATGCAAGAAAATAATGAAATAATAAAATACAATTAAGAATTACTAATATAAATATTTCCAATAATTTATTTTTCCTCAAAAAATTTATATCTTATTTACAACTACAGAATTATATTATTAAAATTTAATTATTATAATATATAATAAATAATATATTACTTTTTTCTTTACAGTCATTAAATAATTTTATCTTCATTAACTGGATAAAGGAAACTATTTAACCCCATATAGCATTAATTGTCAATGTTAAATTCATATTTTTTTTCATAACTATTATGAACAAAAAAAATTAAAATAATGAGAATTTCAAAAACATAAATAATTAAAATAGGGAACCAATTAGGTTAAATTTTGTTTTATATTTTTCATAAATAAGACATTAAATTATAATTTTAAACATATTCAAAAACATATAATAGTGTCAAATTCAAAAGAAATAAAACCAAACATATTATAAAATTATAACCAAATACACTAGAAATTAAACTCAAAACATAACATTCTTGAAGATTTTTAAATTATTATTTATGTGTTTTCTATATAATTTAATGAAATTTTATTATTCACATAAAATGAAAAAAATTAATCACAATGGTTAAATAGAGAAAATCATTTCCTTTTTATGATAATTATGATGATATCCATATTTAACATTATAAATTGAATAAATATTATTTATTTTATCATAAGATAATAATAAAAAATAAATATCAATAATTCAATGGATCAAATATAAACTACTCAATAATGGAAAACTACCACGAATCTAGGGGAAAATTCATCTCCTTTTACAATGACAATTAGAAAGAATTTCAACTAACACATTCTAAACCAAAAAAACTAACATGCTAGATTTTAAACAAAACCCACCAATTTAGGCTTAGGAAAAACTATTGGTAATAAAGAGTACTCAATAATTAGATGGGGAGGAAGAAAATTATGACAAATGCGACCATAAGATGAAAATAAATAATGAATAATGATGAATTTAATGTTAATTAGTTATATAGATATATATGAAGGGGGAAGGAGGCATATGGATAATATTTTCTTAGGTAAAGGTATAAATAATGCCCAAATTGTGTATTCATGGGATTATTTCTCTTTATTTTTATTAATTTCATCTAAACGTTGACTTATCAATGGTTTTTTATTTGAAGCTAATAATTTTAAAATATATATTTTTAGAAATTTCTTCTAACTAATTTAAACATATTTTTAAATCAATAATTTTGAGTTGTTATTAGAAACCACCATAAATATACATCCAGTATTATTTAATTTTCATGTAGTGTTTCTGTCTATTTGATTAGTTACATCTACATTCCATTTTATTGAAAATATTTGTTAATTATCCAAATGTACACTTATTATCAGGGGAATATTTGATTCTATTTCTCTATAATTACACACTCTAAAAAAGGATTATAATATGTCATTCGTAATACCCTGGAGACCATTTACTAGTTTACAACATCTGGTTTATGGGGACACATGGTTGAGGTTACGTAAAGACTCAATTCATCTACTATTTAGGCTAAAATATGTTAGGTAAATTTAAAACTTGTATAAAATATCTAATTTGACAAATATGACAATTTTTTTGTAATTTTAATTCAAATCATTCTACTTGTCGAGAATGTACACAAGAGATATAAGAGTGTGTCAATGCTTGTGATAGTTATTAAACTAATATGTTTTGAAAATATTTTTTTATTTCATTCCATGATCCTAAATATATGTGACTTCTATTCCTCGTTTCTATTTTTCTTGTCCAATGATTTCAACTAGCTTGATGAAAATGGGTTTTGGGCATTTTCTTTATAATATAATTTTTTTTGGGTCTGGACTCATTAGTAAGAGGACTATGTTTGGGCACCATATTAGGCATGTATGAATCAAATAAAAACATGTGATACTCTATAATTGATATTGGGAATAAATGTTTTTTTAAAACTTTCAATAATGTTTAATGTGGGTTCACATATGACATGTATGTGGCATTATAGTCATATGGATCACAGTGTATATTCATTCTAATGAATGTAAATGTTGATTTAGATTAATATTTTCCTTGATAAAGACAATACAATCCTTTTAATGGATATATCCCGACACTTAGTATTTTAGTATATCCATTTTATTCCTTATAGATAGACCCTTGTTATTGTTTCAATGTTAGGTACAATCATTAAATGTGATTACAATAACCTATATAGTCATTTAAATATGTATAAATGGAGGAATTATACTTAAATGATCCATATTATAATGGTGTACTCAACATGAATTAATGGGTTGGATATAATTATATTTTTTTTTCTCCTAGATGAGATCAGGACCCTCGAGAGGGTAATCTCATATATAGATGCTTTCTGGTAATCCACGGCCTGAAAGAATTGTAATAGCCTACGAAAAAAATATGATATTTTCCTATTTATTAACATTTTTTAAATAAATACTAATTTTAATTTAAAGTGGATGCTTTGTTTGATGGAATACCCGACATGAAACAATGAGTTTATCTGTAATACTACGTTACATGCAAGGGCGAGTCATACTAAAAAATAATAATATAATATTATTTTAAATTATAGTTAATTCATATCCATTGTATTAGTCGTAATTAATAGAACTATATATAAATATTATTATAAATGTTTACTACTTTTTTTGCCATTATCCAATAAATTTTAGGGTCATAAAATGGGTATGGTTCCAATTTTAAGCATAAATGCTCTAATATTTTTAAAATATTATTTTACCACCTTTTGATGGAGAACCTCTTTTAAATATAGTTTATGTGAAATGTATATGTTCCATTTGACAAAATAAACTTATTCTCTATTAGTGTGAAATAAAAATTTAATTTAGGTAATTTTTTGATATTTTTCTGATAATGTTTGTTTTCATGAATAGTGAAAAATACTGCATTTTAATTCAAAATTGAATTTTAATATAATTTATTTATTTGGATAGATTATATTTTTCATTGGTATTAAAGAATAATTATATTATATTTTTACCACTTAATTTAATGTTGGTTATTTGAAGTAATTCTACTTTGAAATTGGACATAAACAAGTGTCAATCTTTTGATAGTTATTGTTTCTTAAAAACAAGCATTTTCTTTTAACAATAGAAATTAATTTTAAATTATTTTCTTTGATTTCTGAGTTTTGAATTTGAAAAAATTGATTCCATATTTGGAATCATGAGATCCAAATTTTGTAAATATGTTACATTTATTTTATGAAAATATGAATATTTAATTCAGTAAATATTTTATTTAGAATGGTTAAAGGGTAAATCGGGTAAATAAGGGTAAAAAATATTATTATAATAGTAAAAGACCCTTAATCATGTCATAATCCGATTGGATGAGATATTTTCTACTGATTTATTTTTTTGAGTCAATTTTGTGACCCCATGGTGCAATTTAGGAGTGAAAATGACACTTTATATTAATTAATTTCATCTAAAGGCAAAAAGAAATTAAACATATATCTTTTAGTAAATAAATTTTTACATGGGTTTATATAAGTTATATCTAATAAGATAAATATAAATTTGAAATATAACAATATTTTCTACAATTTGGAATGTTCTTTATAATTTTTAGACATCAAATAAATAATAATATTTATGACACAATGATGGTGTGTTTACCTCATTAATGAATGATTTAAATAAATATGATTATTAGTATTAAAACAATATAAAAAACCTTTCCAATTATTATTGGATGATTTTATTTCGAACACGTTTCATCTTATATTCTACTTTAATGAGTTTTTTACTTTTAGACACCAAAAACCAGTTTATAATAAAATATTGTTTTCAATCATTCCAAAAGAGACCCTCTTCCCCCTTATAAAAAGCCATCACATATATCCCATTACTAACACCTCTAAAACCCCTTTGATCATACAAACACATACCAAATAATCTATAATGATCCATCTATTCCAATTAGAATCCTTAACTTAGGCATAATTCACTTCAATAAATTTTTTTGGTTCAACCCAAAGGGAGTTACTCGATTTAAAGGTAACGCCTTCTCTTAAGTTCTTTTGTTTTATTTTACTTATCCAACCCACTAAACTAATTTTTTTTGTTAATTTTATAATGATACCAGTATAAAATGTCTACTAGGTTGTTTATATTATAAGTATTAGAACTACACTTACTCATACCTTCATCTAATGGGTAAAGAACATACTGTTTTTGTGGACGGTGAACTACTGCCTCACGAAATGATGATTGTTCAATCTTCTCCAACAACCTCTTATAGTTACCATTTAGATGGATTTTTATTAAAAAGTGATATTTATTATATTTATATTGTCTCTATACATATTTATTTTTCATTTATAGCATACCTTTATGGTTTCCATAATAGTTAAATATGATAATTTCATTTGAGGAAGTGCAAACTACCGCCCCCTCAAAGTGTATTGAATCATTCATGAAATGAATGGAAGGTATGAATAATGGAGTTACAAATATTATATATATATATATATAAGAATTATAATATACCTATGCATCATTAATTTTTCATTCTATTAAATACAAAATATAAATGAACGTAGCGTTCAAACGCACGTACGACTTATTTTCTCCATGAACGGTGCATTTCATTTCTTATCTACAAATGTTATGTAATATTGTAAATAAATATATATAATGGATATATATGATAGATATGATATATAAATCAGGAATATTGTTATGTAGATAATTTAAATTTGACCACATGGACAACTTTTAAATATAAGAAGTTTATTTTTTGACTCAAGTACCAAATATCGACAAAATGAATATTATTAACGTAAATGATTACATAATTCTATTAACATGGTAAAAAGTGATATAAAAAGATTAAAAAAACATCAAAATGTTTCTTGAGAAATTATAAATTATCTTTAGTTTATTATTCAAGAGATTAAAGAATGAACAGTTCAAGTCGGACAATGTGGTAAGGGGTTTCTAATATCACTCTTAATTTCATGAGATTTCCATTGTTCACCACTTATTTATTGCATGTGATGTATTTTGCACTACCATTTTATATATATTATAATGATTCTATTTATATTAAATGTATTCTGTTATTCATTGGATGGTTATTAACATTTTCTTTTACGACTCGATTGATTACAATGTGGTATGGGGTTTCATCTTACTTTTTATTCCTCTGAGAGTCATTCTATATTTGCCACAAATTTTTGTTTGTGGTGTATGTATTTCCCATTATTTTATTCACTTTGTAATATAATATTTTTGGGTATTTAAATCTTTATTATATTATCCTTCCATCATGGGGTGTATGTTTCTTATGTATCCAAATCGGTAAAGGAACCTTTCGTCGTACTCTTTTATTAAAACACATCATTTATTCCACGTACATTAATTTCCTTTTTATTATGGTGGGATATGTTCTTATATTTTTTAATTTCTGTATTTTTTTTCTCCATTTTATGAGAGACCCTTTTTACTCTAATAAACTCATTGTATGAAATTTAATGTGACGATATTAGGCTGTCTGATTTTTGAAAGAGAACCTCTTAACCCAATTTCAATTCTATGGTCTACACTTATACTTCTTGATTATGACATGATATGAATATGTGTGAATGAAATATGCTTTTTTTAAACATAATATTCACTTTTATTGGGTGTATTCTTATTTTACACACATAATTATGTCACCGATTCATCCTTAATCTAAGGATATGATCTCTATAAAGGACTTCATCTCAATCTTCATTCAAAGAGGCTCAGTTTGTTTCATACACGATATTCTATTATACAGTGTATAAAAACCTTTGACTTTAAATTTCATTCAAAGGGAATCTTTTTTTTTACAAAGCATTATACTAAAAGACAAAAAATAATTATTCTTTTAACGTAAGATGTGGCAATGACCTTTTCTACCACTGTGAGTATTATTTGATATTTTGTTTCCATAACAAGTTGTAATGTTTTTAAAAGAAAAATAAATACCATATAATATTTTTATGTATTTTGGAATTAAAAATGGTTTTGATAATGGATGGGTTATGTCAATATAAATAACTAATATATCGTGATTGAAATGTGGAAATGTTATCTCTTTTGTTTGTTAATTTTATGTGTTATGAATATGTTATGGTTTTTTTGAATTATTTGTGAATACGGGTTGTTCTGTGATAAATCTTGGATGGGTGAGCCTGAGATATCTCTCCAATGATATGGGTAATGTAACAGAGGTAATCATTAACGTTTCTACAAAGAGATTTAAGAAATATACTATGATGGGTATTCATAGTGAAACTCCCTATGTAGTTGTGAAAGATACAATGTAAGTATAGATAATTATTCTTTTTATGTGTTGATGGACTAATGTTTTCTTTCTTTTTTTTATAACCATAACTAAGATTTTTATTCCCATTCGAGGTTTTTGAAATGTTTTTCACTGAGTATATGGCAGGGTAATGTAAAAGAGGATCTCAAGAATATTTATATCAGCAAAAGAATTATTTTATCCTTTTAATAATTATTATTTTATGAAAAAAATGAATACTGAGTAGAAATGTCTATTTTGTAATAATTGAGATGTAATGTAATAGTTATTTCCTAATTATTTAAAACTCTGAACCAGAAAAAATCAAAATAGTTAATTATTAATGTTATGAAACATCCCTGGTCATCCCTAATATAGTCACCCGAGTCGGTTCGCGATATGGCCCGAGGGGCGTCCCAATCCACATTGGCAGGAAACCAGTGTCGAGCATCAAAATTTTTGTCGTTGGGAATGATTTGTCCAATTAGAAAAAACAAATAAACAAACAAATAAATAAATATAAACAACCGATAAACATAATGCAAGCAGTGGAAAGAGAATAAAACTAAACATACCTCCACGTGACCTCTTAGGTCACCTCCCGACCAAAGGCCGACTTTTCTTCAATAACGAGCGACTCCTCCAAGAAAACCTGAGCAAGGAGACCTGCAAATGAAATGATAAAATCAGAATGAGCATTAAAAATGCTCAGTATGTATTCCAAATTTAACCAAAGAATCCAACTTCTCCTTTCCCAAAGCAATCCACCAACACAAGTTTGAAATAAAATTATTAATGTAGGGTTTTCACATTTGAAAATATGAAACATGTTTTTTTCATATAAAAATCCAACCCACACTACATACCATTTTCCAAAATCATAAGTCATTTTATAAAAAAAATTTAAATCATAATATACCAATGTCTTGCTAGAGTAAACCAAGTAAGAGTGCAAACTGAAAATAAATTAGTAAACGGAAAGTGAACAAGAAGTGAAAATAATCTAGTAAACATGGGTGATCCTAAAAATCCCTAGAAGACCCCTATATGTACTCGATTTCAGAACCACCTATCAGCATATAGTGAATCTCCTAAGTCTATCTCAAACTGGCCGCCCTAACTAAAAAATCCAGTGGAAAAGCCTTCTTTCCCTGACAAAAAATCTAGGGGGTACCAACCCATCTAATCAGGGTTGGTCAGTAACCGTCACTCGATCTCTAAAAGACGCCCAGGAACCCACAGTGGTTATAATAATAATGTATAAGTAGGAGTCCCTCGCACGCATGAATCATCTCACCAGACTTTCTCACCCCAAACACCGACACTCCATATGATGACCCATAAGGGATATCCCCCCTATAGAGGTGGCCCAGTATATATATATATATACCTATATATATATATATACGCAACATATCATCAAAGGTGCCAACCGAGCCATCATGCCATGAAATCATTAAAATCGTTTGATTGTTTTTCCAAAATAAAAAATTTGTTAAATGAGCATATAGTAAATCTAAACACCATTATTTCAAAGAGTCTACACAAACATTACACTAAAGATGAAAGTCCTAAACGGGCTGTCACGTCACATCATGTCGAAACCATGTTTTTTCTAATAAAACTTTTTAATGATCTGACCAGACTCATACAACTTTCCATGCCACATACATTGATAAGATCCTAGTTAAGAATCACCCTTTTATGTTCAAAGTGCCAAACGAGGCCTTATATTTTCCTGACACACACAAAATCATTTTACAAGGCTCAATGACCAAACCCTTAAAAAAATACTTACAGTCATTTGAGGGAAACACACCAAGGACCAAACCTCATTTAGGAAAACATTAATTATTTTGAAAACCAAGGATTTAAATAATAATCATTTCAAAGGAATCATTATCATTTTTGAGTGCATCCATATGTGCACTTCATGCACCCATTGATGTGCCAACATCCAATGGAACAATAAAATCTCATATGAACATTAAAACCAATCACAAATGCCAATGTAAACCCCTTAAACCCATTATTCGTATTTCAAACATCATTCTCTCAATCTTTTACTAATTTAAGAAAACCTTTTTGAAAGAACCCTACAAAGGCTTACTTCAGGACTCTATCAACTTCACACACAAATTCCATTGAAACATCTGATTCATTTCCAAAAATTTCAAAAACATCTTTCACACCTTTTAAAACATGACTCGTACCACTTGAACACTCAAAAGAACAACTTGTACACTTTATAAAATCTAACACATAGATCAAAATTGGTTTTCTCCCAAACACACTTTAATCCATACAACATACTATCAAAAATGATTTGAAAACAAGTTTTATCTTCTTAAAAACTATGTTTGCAACAACCAATTTAATTAAAGAGAATTCTAAGTTAATTAAACATGAGAAATAATTTACCAAGTCATTATTTTCACTAAACTACTAAAAACGAATCAGGCAATTCATCCAGAAACTATTTTCATCAATTTTAACTAACCTAGAAACACTTTAATAAATTAACTACAATATCAATGATGGTGAGAACGACATATAAATACTAATTCATTCTATGAAATTGATTATGGGTTATACGAGAAAGTAAATAGTCATAAATGCCTACCAAAATGATGAGTGATGGTGATGAAACATTGACGGAAGGTAGAGCAATCCCTTGCGGACTAACCTTGCTTGTTAGATAGTGACAAAAACACACGAAACCCAACCCATAGTAGTATTAGGATTTATCGAAATTAAATAAAAATACTAATATGGAGTTAAGGATAAATAAATATATAAAAAATTAAATAAAAGAATAAATAAATAGATAAAATAATAAATAATTGGTCAAATGAATAATCGAACCAATAAATAAATAAAAAAAGTATAATTAAATAAATAAATAAATAAATAACTAAATAAACAAGTATATAAATAAACAAATAAAAAATTAAAAGAAACAATAGGAATAATAAATAAATAAATAAATATATGAATAAATAAATAAATAACTATACTGGAGCTGGGGGGTTTGGCTGGAGCGGCACAAGGAGGTTGGGCTGAGGTGCGTAGTGAGGCGAGAGAGAGGATGGGACATCGTGAGACTGGGGTAAGACGTGGATGAAATTTGTGTGGGGGAATGGGAAAACCCAAGGGATAAAGGGTCTACTGGAGCCGGCATAAGGCGGTCAGGTAGGGGTACGTCCGAGCAATGGTGAGGGTACTTGTAGTGGTGAGAGGCAGAGTGAGGGTGTGGAGAGTGTGGCTATTGCCTGAGTGGGGTTATTGGCCAGTTGTGCACAGGAGGTGGCCAAGGGGACCTTTAGGGGGTGTGCAGCGGACGGGGTGGTCGCTGAAGGGGTTATGAAGGGTGGAATCTTGGAGGTCTTAGAGGGTGGCTAGCCATGGTTGGAATCTGCTAGAGAGGAGGCGAGGTGGATGGGGCGAGGCTAGGATCGGCTGGCAGTACTGAAGCCGGTGCGATACGAGGTCAGGAGTGAGGGCCGTGCGATGAGGGGGACAAGTTCGGCAGGCCGCTGGTGGTGCAGATGGTTATAATAAAGGCGGGTCATGTGTTTGGGGTCTGGGATGGTAGAAGCGTGGGGCGGGATGCAGTGATGCTTGGAAGGAAGGTCAGAGGTGCGAGGGATAAAGGCTGTGCTGGAGCGCAGTGCTAGGGTCGAAGGGGACCTGGTATACGGTGAACAAGAGGATGAAGGGGGGGGGAACTCTAGGGTTTTCCTTGTTTTTTTGTTGATAATATTTATTATAATAATAAAAATAATAAACATAATAATAAAAAATTTATTAATAAAAATAATACAATAAATACCATAATAATAACAGAAGTTATAATGAAAAAAATACTAATGATAAAAATAATAAAATAAACACCTCATAAAAAAATTTATTATTAATTACTAACTAGAATTATTATTATAATAATTTAAACATTCATCTCAGATTATCTACATAAATCGTTATTTATTATATACGAAAAACTTTTGCGCGGGCATGCGAGCTGACCGCACGGCCACTGCCCACCGTGCGGTGACCGCGCACGGGTCCGAAAACCCCTAAAGGGTTAAACCATAAAAATGATAAAATAAAAAATTAAACTGGGACCTAGTTTGTGCCTTGGAACGAGGTCCCGGAGTGATGAAATAAAAAAAAATGTAAAAGTCAGAGTGTAACAATTCTCCCCACCACAGAAAATTTCTTCCCCTAGAAAGCCACACGGCCGAACAGTTGACAAAACAAGAGTCCATGCCCAACTGAAACTGAAAGGAACCACACCACAAGAGAATGGGAGAACATTATAGGGTTCTCCCACCCAAAATAATTCTACTAAGGCTGAAATTTAAGACCCAAACATACCACCCGAGAAGGGGGGCTGACACTGGAACTCCCAACCAAACCAAACTATCTTCTATAGCACGAGCGAACATCCCCCCTGAACATTCAAACTCTCGCCCTAGAACAAAACACTTGAATACTAGGGAAACCCCCCGAAGATGAACATAACTCAAACAGTTAACCCTAGTATAACCACAAGCATCGATTCTTCCACAGGAACCTACATCTCTAAATGAGCACCGCTAAACCAAGATCAACCTAGACAAGGGCCGAACAACATTTATGAAAAAACGCACGATTCCAAAAACCATAATCAGGCGAACAAAACTATTTGATTACAACCGAACTTATCAACTATAACTCCAAGAAGAATCAAAGGTCTAACAACAATGTCAAAACTTTAACAGTACAAAAACACAAATGAAATGACCTTAAATGTTCTTCTGCCAACACGGAACACAAGACCCGTACCAAGGCTTCACACCCCTAGCAATTCTTGGCTGAGCTCGAGCTTCACCCCAAGGCCTATGGCTGGGGATCTGATGGCTGAAGCATCTCCTTACTCACAATGAGGCATTGGAATTCACCTGGTCACATCATCTTCTTCAGGCAAAGCTTCCTGTAGAACATCTCCAAGTGACCCAAACAGCCGCGACGTTGACATGTCTTCAGAGGGATGTGACCTGATGGCTTCACGTTCCTGAACCGGCCACACTAGTGGCACACCAGTGAACGGTTCGATGAACTAGAAGAAATAACCACTATAGAAGACTCCATATAAATTGGTCCCTTTGGCACAACATGCTCACTAGGTGGGGAATCTTCAATAGTAACTACATTCACTAGATTTCCAAGTAACTGCGCTATGGATACCAACTCACATAGGAACGCCTAATCCACCAGCTTCTCGAAACGATGGTCTATAGAAATGAGGACCTAGTCCCTGATCTCTAGGTGAGGACCCCCAATGAATAGAGATGTCTTCATCAAATCCAGTGATGCTACATTTGGAGAAAATAACACAAGCTCCTTGAAATGGTTAACAAATGCCCTGACCATCCATTGGCCTTTTTGAATACGCATGAGCTCTTATATTTTATTTGTCTTCACCTCTTCTGCTGTAAACCATCTCATGAAGACAGATTTAAAGACATCCCATGTTATCCCAAATTGCATTGATGGTGGGGAAACCAACTCCCATTCATCCAGAGCTGGACCTTCAAACAGACCCAAAACAGCATGCACTTTGACAGCTTCGGGAGTTCCCAAATCACTAAAAACACACTCGACCCCTTGAATCCATTCTCCTACTTCTAATGGACCACGATCACCATGAAGGATAGGCAATGTCTGTGAAGGACCAAAAACCGGGCATGACTAATCAGAAACCTTGGGGACCATTCTGGGATTCATTTTTTGAATAACATATAAAACACAGAACCAAAACAAATATCAAGCCGAAGCAACATCATTAAAAGTGCCTTCATCCAAAACAATCAACTCAAAAGAAACAAGAAAAAACTAACACAACTCAGAAATTACTCTTTCAAAATACCCTTTCAATATTAAATTTCAAAACCATATTCCTTCAAGGCAACTTTCCAAATACCAAATCAACATTTCAAACAAAATTCAGTTTCCAAAAATCATTTTTCCTTTATTTTTTTCTCGCTTTAGAAAAACAAGGTCAAGTCTTTACATCCAAGTGCACACCCCAGTAATCCCATGAACCATTGAACATGTCTTCATCCTAATACATCAATACGCACCAACATGCACTACCCATGAATTCCCTCATATAAGAAAATGTTCATAAAGAGTACTGAGGTTGAACCAAAACCATATCTCTTACAGTTCGAAGAAAACACCAGATTTTTTGACCAAGAGCATCCACTTTTAAGAAATCCATTTCAAACATTTAAATCCATTTAAAAGAAATCATTCTCATTTGAAAAACCATTTTTTATTTTCAATAATGAACTTAAAATAACCAGAACCAAGATGACACATAACTTGCATTAAATCGCTGATGGTAGGGACTAGTATTAATGCTTAAACTGGCGACATGGTACTGGGACATTCCCCAAGAAAGCATCAATAACTAGCAGTAACTTAAACCGTGTACGCTGACTCTACATGGGACACAACTCCATGTAAAATCACAATGTAAATTCGGTTTCCTTTGTTGTCATCCCTCAATCCAAAGAAAATAAGAAAGAGACAAAAACTGAATTCTCGGACTACCGTTGGCGACTCGAGGTTAGGAATGAGTGAGGGTTTATGACGTCCTTCCCATACCTACCTCTCGAGTCCCAAAAATCCTAATCTCCATTTACCAGATACCCCAAATAACAAGCGCCCCTATGATACAATTTTATCACGAACCAACCCCGGTCGACCCTAAACCAGTCACCCGAGCCGGTCCACAACATGGCCCGAGAGGCGTTCCTGATCCCAATGGGCTGGAAACCAGTGCCGAGTATTAAAATTTTAATCCTTGGGAATGATTTGGCCTATGAAAAAAAACAAATAAACATGAAAAAATATAAATATAAATAAATGATAAACATAACGCAAGCAGTGGAAAGAGAATAAAACTGAACATACCTCCACGTGACCTTTTAGGCCACCTCCCGAACAAATTCTGACATTGATCCAATAACGAGCGACTCAGCCAAAAAACTTCAGCAAGGAAACCTGCAACTGGAATGATAAAATAGGCGTGAGCATTATAAAATCTCAGTAGGGATTCCAATATAATCCACCGAATCCAACATCTCTGTTCTCGAGGCAATCCACCATTGCAAGTATGAAATAAAATTATAAATTTACGTTTTTCACATTTGAAAATAAGCAACATGTTTTTTTCATATAAAAACCCAACACACACTACAATGGATTTTCCAAAATAAAATTTCATTTTATAAACTAAATCAAAAATATAATATACCATTTCTGTGCTAGAGTAAAATAAGTAAGAGTGAAAAATGAAAATAAATTAGCACATGAAATGTAAACAAGCAATGAAAGTAATCTAGTGACCATGGGTGATCCTAAACATCCGTAGAAGTCCCCTGGACGTACTTGGTTTATGAACCACCTATCGGTGTTTGGTGATGATCCTATGTATATAACCAACTAGCCTCCCTAACTGACCAATCTAGTGGAAAATCCCTTTGGGACTGACCACAAATCCAGGGGGTACCAACCTATCTAATCAGGGTTGGTCAGCAATCGTCACTCGATCTGTAAAAGACATCGAGGAACCCAGGGTGGTTATAATAATTATATGTAAGTAGGAGGCCCTATCACAAATGAATCATCTCACCACACTAGCGTACGCCAATCACGGACACTCCATATGATAACCCATAAGGTATATCCCCCCTATAGAGGTTCCCTAGTATATATATAATACAGACATATATATATATATATAACATATCATCGAAGGTTCCAACCTAGCCTTCATGCCATGAAATTATTAAAACCATTTGATTTTTTTTCAAAACACTAAAATTGTTAAATGAGCATATAGTAAATGTAAACATCATCATTTCAAAGAATCTACACAAACGTTACACTACTGCTAAAAGTGCCATATGGGTTGTAACATCACATCATGTCAAAATCATTTTTTCTTCTAAAAACGTTTTTTTAATGCTCCGAACATACACATACAACTTTCCAAGCCACATACCTTGATAAGATCCTAGTTACTAATATCCCTTTTTATGTTCAAAGTTCTAAACGGGCCCTTATCATTTCCATACACACACTAAATCATTTTCCAAGTCCAAATGATCGAACCCTTCAAGAAAATGTTTACAGTCATTTAAGGGAAAAACTGCAAGAAATAAACCTCATTTAGTAAAATGTGAATTATTTGGAAAACCAAGGATTCAGAGAAACATCATTTCAAAGGCATCATTATCATTTGTTTTCACATCCATGTGTGCACTTCATGCACCCATGGATGTGCCAATATCCAATGGCACAATAAAATAAAAGGAGAACATTTTAATACCAAACAAAAATGCCCATTGAAACCCCTTAAACCCATGATTTTTATTCTAAACATCATTATCTCAATCATTTACTAATTCAAGAAAACTTTTTTGAAAGAACACTACAAAGTCTTACATCAAGATTCTATCAACTTCTAACACAAATTCTGTTTAAACGTCTGATGCATTTACAAACATTTCAAAAACTACATTCACACCTTTTAAAACATGACTGATACAACTTTCATAACCAAATGAACTACTTGTACACTTTATAAAAAATAACACATAGCTCAAAATTGGTTTCCACCCAAACACACTTCATGCCATACAACATACTATCGAAAATAAAATGAAAACAAGTTTTATCCTCATAAAAACAATGTTTGCACCAACCAATATAAATAATGATCTTTCTATGTTAATTAAACATGAGAAATAATTTACCAAGTCATGATGTTCACCAATCTACTCAAAACAAATCAGAAAATTCATCCAGAAACTATTTTCGACGATTTTAACTAACCCAGAAACACATTACTAAATTAACTGTAATATATATTATTGTGTGAACGACATATAAATACTAATTCAAACAAAGAATGTGATTATGGGTTTCATGGAAAAATAAATATTTAGAAATGCCTACCAAAATGGTGAGCGACGACGATGAAATTCTGACGGCAGGTAGAACAATCACTTGCGGACTAACCTCACATGTTGAACCGTGATAAAAATACATGAAACCCAACCCGCAACAGTATTAGGATTTATCCAAATTTAATAAAAACACCATGATAGTGGTAAGGAAAAATAAATATATATATATATATAAAAGAATAAATTAATAAATAAAAGAATAAATAAATTAACAAATGAATAAAATAACCAATAAATAAACAAATAAATTAATAATTTAATAATTAAATGAATAAACAAATAAATAAACAAACAAATAAATAAAAAATTAAACAATAAAAATAATGAATGAATGAATAAATAAATAAATACATTAGAAAATGAATAAATAAATAAATAACTATACCGAACTAGGGGGTTTGGTAAGCGTGCCACCAGGAGGTTAGGTGGAGTTGCGTAGCGAGGTGAAAGAGAGGTTGGGACGCGGCGAGGCTGGTGCAAGGTGTGAACAACACTAGGGTGGGAGACCAGGACAACACAAGGGTGGCAGGGTCTGTTGGAGCCGGTGCAAGGAGTTCAGGAGGGGGCAGGTCTGAGCGAGGGTGAGGGGACATACAGGGGTGAGAGGTGAAATAAGGCTATAGAGGGTACGACCAATGCATAAACGGGGTGACTGAATAGTTGTGCACAAGTGGTCGCTGAGGGGACCTGCTGGGGGGGGGGGGGGGTTTAGCGGACGGGGTGGTCACCGAAGGGGCTACTAAGGGTGGCGGCCTAGCAGTCTTAGAGGGAGGTTGGGCAAGGTCTGAATCAGCTAGAAAGGAGGTGAAGTGGATGGGGTGAGACTGGGATCAGCTGGCAACGCTGAAGCCGGTGTGAGGTGAGGTCAGAAGTGATGGGTGTGCGATGTGGGGGACAAGGTCGGTAGGCCGCAGGAGGTGTGGATGGTTAGATTTAAGGGGGTCTGTGCTTAGAGTTCGGGACGATAGAAGCATGTGGTAGGATGCGGTGATGCTTGGCTAGAAGGTCAGTGGAACGAGGTACGAAGGTAGGGTTGGAGCGCGGAGCTAGGGTCGAATGGGACCTGGTAATCGCCGAACAAGAGGATGAAAAAGGGTGGTAGTCTAGTGTTTTCCTTGTTTTATTTTTAATAATAATTATAATAATTGTTAAAATACTAATACAAATAATAACAATGATATTAATAACAATAATATAATGAATACCATAATAATAACAGAATTTATAATGAAAAAATAATAATGACAAAAATATTAAAATAAACACCTCATTAATAATATTATTAATAATTACTTAATAAAAATAATTATTATTACAATTTAATCATTCATCTCGGTGTATCTGCATAAATCATCATTTCTTCAAAATGAAAACAATTTTTGTGGGCACATGGGCTGACCCCTTGGCTACCGCCCACCATGCAGTGACCGTGCACATTCCGAAACACCTAAAAAGTTAAACAAAAATAATAAAAAAAAATATTAAACTGGGACCTATTCAGGGCCTTGGTGCGAAGACCCTAATCCAATAAAATAATATAACAAAAATAAAATTAAAAGTTAGAGTATGAGAATTAATGTGACAACTGGGTCCCGGTGACAACATAGATAGACCACCATAACAAGGTCATCAGGTCCCGACCAGCCATGTACCCTAGTAGCCCTACAGACACATGTTGTCCACCATGGGTCCACCCACATGCCTAAATGGATCATATAACTTATCAAAATCCCCAGAGGTCAACACTTATCATTTCCAACATGCTTTGTCCTCACTCACAGACACCCTAGGAAACTTACCAGAAGGTCAACCATCCTGATCACTACTCCAGGTCAAGCACGCTTAACTGTGGAGTTCTAACCAGGTTGACTCTTGAAAAGGAAGGTGCATCTTGTTGACATGAATCATATAATTTATTTGTTTAACCCTTTATCATTTCGGGCTGTTACAATTAAATTAATTTATAATTATTTAATGTTTAATGTTGGGTCCTTATAGTTGGTATTAGACGTTATTTTAGAAAATTTTACGGATTTGGAGTTTTTGTTAAACACATGGTTAGTCCCTATGTCTATTATTTCAATTAAATCCATGTTTTGTAACTTTTTCAGATCAAGGAATGTCTATTAAAAATGGAAGGAGGAGGATCTCAAATGACGTTCTAATCTATTCCAGATGACTTCCTTGGTATAATTTTTGCAAATTCATGCCCAGACTATTCTGAAAAACTTTCTAACAGACAACTCACAAGCATGAAATTGTTTGAGATATCAAACACCTCCACAATACCTCGATATTATCATGAATCATCACTTGTATTTAATCAAATCCTATTTTCTAAACATCTTCATATTTTCATGAATGGTAAATATTATTAATGAATTTTCAAATTTTTTACTTATCAGAATATTTTAATGAATATTATGATTTTGAAAAAGGTACTGAAGAAGGATACACTTTCATAACTTGTTTATATTTTCTTTTAGATTATAGTCTTTCATCACATACTTATGGTATTTTAAAAATACCATTAATTAAAATTTTCAACTCAAATTCATTCCGACTATTTTATAAAAATCATTTTTATCAGATTTCATGAAATTATATGTTATACATGATTATTTTCAAAAACTATTTTTCGGTGAACACAAATATGATCCATGTTGTACAAGGTGTATTTAGATGAAATAAGAAAAGGATTTTGAAAGATCCTTAAATCATTGTTGAAAGTCATGAAACTTCTACCTACATGAACAAGATGATGATGAAAGCTTGTGGACACCATGCTAAAGGTTGGTTGTTCATTCTATTCGGAATAGTTTTATTTTATCATATGGAGGTTATCAAATGACAATATATATAAGTCTTAATTAAGATGGTTAGGTCTTAATGATTTTGGAAGAAAATAAAGGGTATAAAAAACCTTTGAGTCTAAAACATGTTTGTGTTATTTTTGAGTTTCATAAAAAGGAAAACCCGTAAGAAGGGTGAAAACCCGTCACATCCCGCAAGGTCATGGGAATCAAATCGACAACCAAAGGGTGACAAGTGCGCATCGCCTACCACTAGCCTACATGAAGTCCCTAGATTGTATTATTTATTCCATTAGTGAGATTATTTTATAGATCAAGAATAAGTTGATTTGGAAAACATATTATTTATCAAATGGATATCTTCAGTAAAGGAAAATTATATGGTGATTAAGTGATAAAGTTTATTTTTGAAGATGTTCTCTCTTTTGGGGAAACACAACATGCATAAACAATAGAATAATATGGTATCTCATTTGTGGAATAATGGTTGAAATTTTATTTTGTATGAATCAATTTTTTATGGTTATTTGTGTTATTTATGGAAATTATTAACCTATCATTGAGAATATGCAGTTAGGTTAATTACACTTTTGTATGAGACTTTGAGAGTAGTCGGTGTTATTTTGAGATAAATTTTACGATTTCCTATGGAAGACTATGATAAAGTCTTTCTGAATTTTGGGTTTTAATCTTTTTTTTACATTGAATAATTTTATAGATATTTTCTTATTGATTGGTCTTTGTTGAACATTCGGTAGTTTTGGTCAAATTTTTGAGATTAGGAATAATATTTCATTTTTAAGGGATTTTCCTTTTTTGGGATATTAGATCTTGCACTAACCATTTTGGTTTTTGTTAATGTCTAATGACATGGAAAATATATATTACATATTTCTTGGATTATGTGATTCTGTAGATGTTGATTCTAGTACTTCATATTTGAACAAGTCATCTTGAGTAATCATCATTTGGAGAAAAGTTAAGTTTTTGGATGAAAATTATTAAAGGATGAAACTCTACTTGAAATGTAAATATATTTCCTTATGTCCTTAGTTGATCTCATAAATAAATTCTCAATCGTTACGAAAATGAACTTAAAAAATTGTAGTTTCTTGAATTTTCCTACTGGGAAACCAAACAATTTTTATCCTATCACAAGTTTGTGATTTTATAGTGGATAACTTTCTCTTAATCATGTTTTTTAACACTTTCCATCAGAACATGACACTTAGTTTCTCCTCTATATCCATGTTTTCATGGAATAATTGTATGGGTTATATTGGGTGACCATTGTACTTATCTTTCATTATTTTACTGTGATAGTTTTATTTACTCATATTCTAATGTGGGACAATCAATGATATTTCCAAGCCCAATTTTAAAACTGGGATGATGAAATTTCTAAAAGGGGGAAGGATGTAACATCCCAGGAAAGTAAAAAATATAAAATTTTCATATTTATTAATATTTTTTAATTAAATATTAGTTTAACATTAAAGGGGATTCTATGATTGATGGCGTACCAGACATGAAACAATGGGTTTATCTGAAATCTCATATAGAACACAAGGGTGAGTCATACTGAAAAATAATAATATAATATTATTTTGAATAGTGGTTGATGCCTAGCCTTTGTACGAAAAGGAATAAACAGAACTCAAAAAAATATTATTATACATGTTTCTTATTTTTTTTTACATTTATCCAAAAAAAAATTTTTGTTATAAATTGATAATGAATCCAATTTGAAGCATAAATACTCTAATATTTTTAAAAGGTCATTTTACCATATTTTTATAGCGACCCCATTTTAAATCTAGTTTTGATGAATGTTATATGTTCCTTTTGAAAAAGAAAAAATCTTCTTTATAAGAGGGATATCAAAATTTATATTGGGTAAATATTTGGTATTTTTCTGATAAAAATTATTTTTTATGAATAGTTGAAAATACTTCATTGTTATTCAAAAATTATTTTTAATCTAATTTATTTATGTGGTTAGATTACCTTTTTAATTGTTTTTAATGTGTAATAATATTTTATTTTTACAAATTAATCCAATTTTGGAAATGTGATGTAAATTTACCTTGAAATTGGATATAAACAAGTGTAAATCTTTTGATAGTTACTATTTCTTAAAAATAGGCTTTTTGTTTTAACAACGGGAATTAATTTTAAATTAATTTCTACCACTTATATGTTTTGAATTTGGAAAAATGAATTCCATATTTGGAATCAGGATATCCAAATTCTATAAATAGGTATATTTTATTTTTATACATTATATATATTTACTGAAGTAAATATATTTTTTGCAATGGGTAAAGGGCTAATCTCGTAAATAAGTGTAACAAAATAATATTATCATAATAGTAATTACCATTAAAATTTTCTTAAATCTTTTGGAAGAGATATTTCCAACTAGAGGTATACTTGGGACAGTTTTGGGATCTGACGGACCGACAGAGGAGTGATAATGACACTTTATATTAATTAAATTAAAGTAAGGATAAAAATGACTTAAACAAATATGTTTTAGTAAAAAAAATTACATGGGGTTATATACATTTTCTATTTGAATTAATATTAATTTTAATGATAAAAATATTTACTACATCTTTTTATTTTATTTATAATTTTTAGAAATTAAATAAATAAAATAATTAATGACACAACAATGATGCAGTGTTTACCTAATTAATGATTGATTTAAACAAATAAGATTATTAAGATTACAAAAATATCAATAAAAATTCAATTCTTATTGGATGATTTTATTTAAAACATTAGCCTTCTTATCTTTGAATTTAATGAGTTTTGATCATTTTGAAACCGAAAATCAGTTTATAATAAAATAATTGTTTCAAATGTTCCTAAAGAGACCATCCCCCCTCACACAAATACATAACCTATAACCAATAAATCACACCTCAAAATCCACTTGTGTCATCCAAACACTACCCAAATCAGATATCAAGACCCATCTCTTCCACCTAGAATCCTTACTTTTGGCATAAGGCACTTCATGAAATCTTTATTGTTCAAACTATAGGGAGTTACATGATTTAAACATATCATATTATCTTAATATATTTCCTTTATTTTACTTCTCCAACACCCTAAAATCTTATTATTAATTTATCTAATAAAAAACATTGTATCCTAAATATACTAGGATGTTGATATGACATGTTTTCTAACTACAGATACACACATCTCCATCTAATGGGTAATGATCATTCTTTTTCTGGGGATGGCAAACTACTACCTCACAAAATGATGATTGTTAAATCTTCTCCTATCACCTAATATGGGTTCCAGTAATATGGGAATGTATTTAAATGTGATATAAATTATATTTATATTCTCTCTATAATTATTTATTTTTCATTTATAGCATACCATTATTTTTTTCATAATGGGTAAGTATTATAATTTCATTTGAGGAAGTGTGGACTACCGCCCCTCAATGTTATATGAATTGTTCATGCCATACATAGAACTTATAAATGATAGAGTTCATGAAATTATATATATATATATATATATGATATTATACTATACTTATAAAATACCTATGTGTCATTAGTTTTTTCATTCTATTAAAAACCAAATGAAAATGAATATATTGTTCATGTGCACGTATGGATTACCATCTCCATGAATGATGAATTTCATTTCTTATCTCGAATTTTTTTTAATATTATAAATACATATAAATAATGGATATGTATGATATATAGGATATCTAAATAATTAATATAATTCTAGGGATAATTTACTATTTACCACATGGACAACTTGTAAATATAATAAGTTCATTTTTTACTCAAGTAACAAATATCTAATAATGTACCGTTAGAAACATAAATGATTACAAAATGTAATAACATTGTATTAAGTTATATAAATGGAATAATAATCTTGAAAAAGGTTATTATGATTTTGGAAATTAACCTTATTTTTTATTCAGGAGATTATAGAACGAACGGGTCAAGTTGGACAACATGGTAAGGTGTTTCTTTTCTCACTTTTAATTTCGTGAGATTTCTATTATTCACCACATATTGATTGATTGTGGTGTATTGTGTACTAATATTTGATATATATTATCGCAATTATATTTATCTTCACAGTGTTCTATGATTCATTTGGTGGTTATTATCTTTTGGTCATATTACTGGATTGATTGCAACGTGGTAATGGGTTTTCATCTCACCTTTTATTCATGTGAGATTCGTGCTATATTTACCACTATTTCCTTATGTGTGGTGTATGTACATACCATGATTGTATTCATTGTGTAATATAATATTATTTTTTAGTATTTAAATCTTCATTAAATGATCCTTTCTTCCTGGGGTGTATGTTTCATAATACACCAAATTGGTATGGGAACCTTCCACCGTACTATTTTAGTCAAAGTCTTCATTTAGATCATATATTTTAATTTCATTTTTATTATATTGAGATTTGTTCATTTATATCCTTATTTATGTATTTTTTGTCCATTGGATGAGATACCCTTTTCCCTCTCATCACCTCATTTTTTAGATTTTAATGCGACTCTATTTGGCTGTTATATTTCTATATGTAAACGTCTTAACCAAATTTTAATTCATTGGGTTAAACTCATACTTCTTGATTTTGAGGTTCGATAAAAATGTGTGTATGAATAGGGATTTTTTTACACTGAATATTCACCTATATTGGGTGTATTCTTATTTTTCACACATAATTATGTAATTGATTTTTTTTAATCAAAGGATGTGATCTTTTTAAGGGACTTCATATCAATATCATTTCATTGAGGCATATTTTTTTAATACATGATGTTCTTTTGTAATGTGTATAAACACCATTTAATTCTTATTTCATTCCAAAGTAATATTTTTTTGAGAAGCGTTTTACTAAAGGGAAAAAAAGAATTTTTCTTTTAATTTATGTGGTGACAACGAGAATTTATGTCACCATGAGTATTATTTGACCTTTTCATTCCTTAACAAGTTGTAATGTTTTTAAAAGGAAAATAAATACCATAAAATATTTTTAAATGTTTTGGTATTGAAAATGGTTTTGATAATTGATTGGTCATGTCAATATATTTAAATGATATATTGTGATCTAAATGTGGAAATTTTATCGTTCCATTATGTTTGTTTTATGTGTTATGTATACATTATTGTTCTTAGGAAGTGTTTACTTATACTAGAGGGTTTGTGACAATCCCAGGGTGGTTGAGCCCAATATAGTTCTTCAATTCATTTTGTAATGTGACAGAGTTAAATGTTAATGTTTTACCTGAGATATTTAGTTAATATAATATGATGGTTATTAGAAGTGTAACTGCCTATGTACTTGTGAAAGCTATAATGTAAGTATGATTTGGATTCCATAAGTTACCATTATGATTTATGATTTCAATGTGTTATTCATAAACCTTATATTTTCATGAGGTATGATAAAGAGCTTATGTTTTAATGTGTTGATGAACTAATGTTTTATTTATTTATTTTATAACCCTTACTATGCTTTTTATATTCATCCCACGTTATTGAAATGTTTTTCACAGGGTATAAATAAAGGTAAGATAAATGAATAAATCATGAAAAATCTTATTTGGAAGATAATTATAGTTTCTTTTAGAATTTTCATTTTATGGAAAAAATAGATACTGGGTAGAAGTTTTTGCATTGTAATTTTTGAGATTAATGTAATTGTTATCACCCAATTTTCTAAAACTCCAAAAAAATGATCCTCAATGTGAATTATTAACTTAATTCACGACTATGTAATGTTTAATGTTGTTTCCTTATAAGGATGATTTCTTGCAATATAATTTCTGATATATATATATATATAATAATTCTAGAGTATAATTTGTGGAATTTGAGTTTACATATGATATTTTGGATTGGGCTTGAGTGTTTTACCCTATTAGCAATGCTTTATATGATATATTAAATATTCATTAGGAACGGTAGACAATTTCTCTTGAGTTTTGCCTTGGAATATTAGAGATTCATGTATTATAGTTGTGATGTGTGATGATATACAAGGGTTACAAATTTTGGTGGTAGACTATTCTTATGAGTGACCATGTAATGTCACTTGTGGGTAAACAATTTATGTTTTGAAAAAACACCCCAAATAGGGAGAGATTGTGTAATATACTAAGGAATGGGGGAAATCCCTATTATAAAAAGGATCTGCATGTGTATATTTGAATTGATGAGGTTGACATTATACTACATAATGGTCGGTTTTTCGGTTTTTGGGACTAGTTAAAATAATTTTAGACTCATGGGAGTCTTATATCTATGTGGTGATTGGGTGGTACGGGGGGATAGACCCATTTATTATTGATGAGACATATATTGTATATGATGGTTACTGATATTACCATTTGAATTTAAATTACTTATCTAGTATGTTAATGTCAAGGACTAATGGTAAAATGAAGAAATTGTTGTAATGGAATCACAAAATTAAGATGGGAATGATGAGAGTATCATCTGTAGTTGTAATGACATTGAGAAAGATGTGGTTTTAGGGGTTTATTGTAGATGAGTTTGGCTTAGGTTGAGTGTAGTGAGAGTGAATTTGAAACCTCTAGATATTTTCCATGGGGAGTTGAATATTAGAATCCACATCCTATGGATTCCACCCTATTCGAATATATGTTTTGACCATAATTTAATATAAGAATTTAGAGGATGTTAATGATAATGTTCTCATCAGCTATGAGCATATAGTGAAGGATTTATTATTCTTGTGATTATGTATGAGTTGGAAATCCACATTCTATCATTATTTATTTTAATGGATAAAGAATATTCCATGTTGGAATGATTGTTAATTATCTTGGGTTATAAGGATGATGTGATAGGTTATTGGATAGTCGATGTGATGTCTATTTGTAGATGAGATCTTAAATAAAATTTTTATAGTCCATTGAATAAAACAAAATTGGTAATTAAGATATAGTATTTGACATAACCAATGCCATGATATCTGAAATCAAATAAATTTGATATGATTCAATTGTAAGTCAGATCATAGTTGTATCAGTTTCTATTGTGAGAGAGTAATGTATAATACAAGGGTTTAGTGATTCAACCATATAATTAAACCAAGAGCCAGTTTTGAACTTCTTTTCACGTTTTAAGATGTTTTTAGGATTCGTTCAAGAGTAACAAATTCATGATTGGGTGATGTGATTTTTCATCTACATAAGAGGATATTAATTTATTTTGGAATGGTCGGGAAAGGATATCTAAGTAGTATTATTATGTTCTATTGGTTGTGTTGATATGATAACAACCCTGAGTGTGTCTTTGGATCAATGAATTTGGAATCTCCAAATGAAATTTATTATCATTATATGGAGATCCAGGGAGCACAATTTTCCATTGAATGTTGAGACCTATGGTTGGGGGTGACATAAAACTCGAAATAAAATGATTATCCACATTGTAGTGTCATGGGATGACATGTGTTATTGGAAATCGTCTATATTTTTTGAATTGGGAGATGATAGGTGTCTAAGAACATGTTGAATAATACACCTTATAGTTGGAGTCACATAATAGAATATCAGTTCGTTAGTGTGGATATTTTTCAGATAATTGTGCATTGATGTATGTGATATGTTTTTTTAATGGTTGAATTGATTGTGAGGATATTTCTGGATTAGAATTTTTATGAGGCGTATTTTTAAATTCATTTATTTTTTATGTTATAAAATTACTTATATATTTTTGTTTTAAATGTTGGTTGGATGTTAACATTTAGATACTTTATCAGATCAATTTTATGAGGTTATTTTCTTTTTAGGGGGGGGGGGTGTTTTGGGAAAACTGTATGGGTCAGAAGGTGTTCTAAATGATTATTGGCGACAACGAGAGGGGTCAGGAGCCTCGAAATGTGCATCAAGTTCCTAATGACCACCAAAACATGGGATATAACTTAGTGCCTCTATATTATCCCTTTCTATTGACCATGATAAGATTAATACAATAGTTATTCTGATATTGGGGGTGGGTACTGGTGGAAAAGGTCAGGGGAATGAATTTTAATGGTTGATTAAATATCACCCTAGATGGGCATAGTTTTTGGTAAGTTCATCTTGACCAATCTTTACAAATAACGTTGTATCACTAGACATAACACCATGTGGGATTACCTATGAAAAATTTCATGTATAGGGGAAGGTGTTGTGGTCATGGTGTAAGGCATGTCAAGAACAAAAGGGAGTATCTGATGCATAACAAATTGTGTTGTATGCTGTAGTGAAATAAGGTTTCCCTTGAGTGATTTTAAATTTTTTTGATGATATATTTTCACTTTATTTATTATGATTTTCTTACCCCATTTCAGCCCCTCCAATTCACAATAATCCATAGAGTATGTATACTATAAAATATATTAGTCCCTATTGATTAGGGTTGTGTATAGATGATTTTTAAAGAATTTGTAGTAATTTTCTCATCCTCATTCAATTGTTCATAACATTATAAAATCTTATATATTATAGTAGATCATTTTCGAATTTTATTGATTATTCCATGAGTTAACAGTCAAATCCTTATGATAGGATGGGGGATTTTATCATTGATGGTTATAGGATGTCTTATTTTATTAATAAAATTTTATTGTATGCCATTTTTATTATGGTACATTTCAAGATGAATTCAATTTATTGTTTGTTAAAATTAGGCAATTTAGTATTATAACCGGGTTTTTTTTATTTTTTATTTCTTTCAATGAAATCAGGGTAACACCTTGGAAATTTAATGAGAAGTTGGTTGTGTTTTTAGTTTGATAAGGTAACTCACTAAGCTATTAGAGTATTTTGAAAGTAATATCAAATATAAAATTAATTATAATTGTTTATCTAAATATAATTTTTCAAAATTAATGTTGATGTTTTGGAATAAAATAGAGAATCTTGTGGATGAGTGATGGATAGTTGGTCCATTAAATTATTCAGTGAGGATTGTCAAGATTATTCAATTGATGATTTTTTTGTTTCAGGTAGGTGGTACCATAGTCATACCCCTTCGGAATTATGCATTATATTTATATAGAATGTGATGTTCATCCACACTATGATGGAGATTGACCCTTTTAAAATTAAATAAGTTGTTTAATTTAAATGAAATGTATATATTGAACAATGTTTAAATAGCCTTGGTAGAACCTTATTAATTATTTTGATTGACTCAGTAATCAATAGAAAGGCCCTTATTTATAATTATATAATAGATGAGTATGGGTTATAAGAGATGTAAGTGAAATAGAATTAATAATTTTTAATGAATGAGATATATAAATCCTAGTGATCTGTTCTTGTAGTGACAACTAGGTATTCATTAGTGTTTAATTCAGATTCATTGAATATGGATCATATATGGGGGGATTAATATGCCTAAATACCTCCAGGATAATTAATATGAACTTGTTTTAAGTATTCCTCTCCCATTGTGATGAGAGTACCTAATTCTACAGAACCCATTGAGATCGATGTATATAATGTTTGGGAAATTCGAACTCGAGTAACATGAGAAGGAGTTGATATTGGGAAAATTTACCATGTTAAAATATTTCCACTTGATATATGTAATTTCATTAGATGATTAAATAATATTGAGGGATGTTATTCACTCTGATTAGTATTTGTGACTTGATGGAATGAGAGTGAGGTTAAAGATCTCGTATAGTGTCTCCTTGCTTGGATGATACCAAAGGGAGCTCAGATTGTTCTCCATTGATAAGTTGACCCCAGAGAACGGTGTATATGGTCATGGATAAGGATGTATTCATGTGTCAACTTAGAAATTATATTGATGATATGGATACAGTTCCATTAATTAAGAATGTTCAATCATTTTAGAGTCCGACCTCAGTTATATGTGACTGGTTTGGTTGGATTTCCAAACCTTGTTTATTTATTATTTGAGATACCATGAGAGTAACTAACTAACCATAAAAGTTTCCCATTAATTTTAAGATTCCTTGTATTCATATAATTCATATTTTAATCTTGGATCGATATGGACTGATTATGGTCAACCATAGGATTCAATAGTTATGCATGATATTATTGACCCCTAGGATTTCCTTCTGTAATACACCATTGATTCCTAATATTACTGATCTACTATGATTACATATTTTTATTAGAAATGATTCTTGATTCTTATGATCACATATGATTACCCCATAAGGGTTGTTGATGAAACATAAGATTATTGATTACTAAGGACTGACTCTTTGTTGGAGGTGATGATGTCTAATTCTTATGGTCAACAATGATTACCTCAAAGGTGTAGGTGACAATGATGGATTAGTATGATTAAATAGGATTACATAATAGTGTTTAATAATGAGGCATAATATTTTTAATCTCATAATATTACTTTATAGGGGTCAAAGATGATATATGGTTCTTGTTGTCGCATAAGATTAACTCTTACAGGTCGACGATGATTCTATAATCTTAAGATCATCTTTGATTACTTCATAGGGGTTTGAAATGATTATTAACACTATATATTTTCCTAAATTACCTTATCGGTGTCTCATTTATGCTTGATAATATGGGAGAAAAAATATTACAACCTTGGGGTAAACAATTTCTCTATTATTGCATTATATGATTATATATTATGTTCAAAGGTACATCCGCATTGGATGGAGGAAAAATAATCAACCCCTAGTGTCGTGTTAGAATATAGGGATCAATGGATGTTATTTTAATTATACTTCAAGATTTATTTCATTCCTAACTTCTTTTTTCTCTATATGGACACATAATAGATATTTAACAATAAGAGAGTGATATTTTTGAAATTTTATTTATTTAAAAAATATTTTTTCAATTTTCATGTAAAATATTCAATCCAAATTGTCACTTAAAAAAAGGAGATATAAATCAAATTTCATTCATGAGAAATAATTAGTATGATAACTTGTCACCTTATCTAATATTTTGAAGAATGATTAACCTAATTATTTTTATATAGATGTGATAAATTCTACATTGATTACTATTCATATTGACCCAAATTGAACCAGCCTGTTTAATAATTTTTTACCTATTAATTCCATATATAGAAACTAATTTATTAAATTAAAAACCTACTGGTAGTATAATTTAATTTAAAATCAAAATCCAAAACCAATTGAAAAGTTGTTTTCAAAAAAATTCAATTTATATATCAAAATATTTTTATTCGAAATTCAAACATAAAATTAATATTGATAACCTTTTTTGAATTATGAATTATATAATAGAACTATATTTTCCATGAAAATGTTGTAAATGAAATTTAATTTTAATTTTTTTGAAACAAAAATAATGTTTTCAACAAATGCAGTATTTTATAATTTTAATTAAAAAATAAAACCTTAAATAAAAATAATAATAAAATTATAATATTCAGCATTAAAAATTGATAATTTATTATAAAAGTCAATTTATAGATGTTAAATAAATTATTTATTATTTTTTGTAACATAAAGTAAATAAAATAATTTTTAAGAAACCCTTATTTAGGTAGAATAAAATATCTTCACTAAAACTAACTACTTTCCCATGAATTAATTAATGAATTTCTGTTCCTTTTTTCCTTTTTGTATATTTTATAATTTATTTAATACTATCTATACCTAATAATTCAATGTCTAGGTGATAACTATCATATATTAATATTTTATAGTTCATTTTACTTTGATGTTGCATTCCTTGTACAATATCAAACGTAGTTTTCAACATTTCATATATCAGGGTGTTACATTTCCCCCATTACAAAATTACAAACTCATAATTTATAAAGGTCGTCAAAGATAAAAAACTAAATTACGAAAATATCTTCATAAAATTCCCAAATCATAAAATGGGTCGTAAAAAATCCTCTTTAAGAGAAAAAATGATGCAATAAGGTTACTAACAAATATATCCACAAATATGGGCTTTGAAGAGAAAACAAACACCCATATATTAATTTAGAGTGGTAGGGAATAGTTTCATGAGAAATTTAATATTATAAAACCATAAATCAATGATTGTTTAAAATACCATTGATATCACATTTATAATATTAAATAGAATTTTTTTAAATTTATGGAATTTTCCCTAAGGATGAACAAATCTATTACTACCTAGATAGAGTAGTCAGAAAAATAAACACACATTATTTGTTTCTATCTCATAAATACAATCTCATCTCATGGTTTTTCTTCATCCAATTTTCATTTCATCTCTTACACTAGAAAAAAGATATTCGAGATGAATTTTTATTATACCTTATTAAATTATAATGAATCATATGACAAGTATGTAATTCCTTTTCACTCACAAAAATTACTGAATACATAATTGATTTAGTTGGTCATAAAATATGATATATCAAGGTTTATCCTCAAGAAATAATATCCAAATATTGACTTAAACTAATCTATAATCTATTAACCTTATAGATCCTCAAAAATATGTCATACTGGATTCCAAAATCACCAATTCTGGAATACAGTCACTACATTAACTAAATAAAATTTTCATCGATAACATAAAATTTGACTCATATTGTCCCCATAAAACCATCAATAAAAAACTTATTCTTACAAGAACTAACTCCCTCCTAATAAGTAAAATAAAATCTCATATCATCATATATGAATCCAAAATTTTGTACGCTTTATCATGAATTAATTTGTTATCAAATCACTAACCATTCATAGTGTCACCAATACCACCCCACTAAATTTTTCAATGTCCATTTCTCTTTATCCCAGAAAATAATTTAACCATACTTTAGGAACATATTAATGGTTATGTTTTCCTTTTTTCTATTATTCCCAAAAAATATCACCTTAATACTAAATTACATTTCATGCTGATTTGTAAAATTTAGCATTTTCATTAAAATAACAATCTTAATACCCAGAATATCATTGATAAAATATAGAAAAATAATCAGACATTAATAAAAAATAAACAATTAAATTATTAACTAAACTTCAAATATATTCATAGAATAATCATGATATTGGTCCCTTAGCTTCTTATGTGGTTATTTCCCTTTACTCATAGGGATTTTATTTTCATTGTTTCCAATTATAATTTATTTGAATCACTAAAAATCCACGGTTTCATTATTACCTTTTCATTCACATACCTGATGTACATTCATTACACTTTACGAAAACTCATTTTGCTTTCATGTATATAAAAGGTTGTTTCTTTCAATAATTATCACCCTCTATTAAATCATTTATTCCCTTCTTCCCATTATATATTTTTTTTTATGAATTTATTTCCTTCTCTTTCTTTCCTTGTTGGCCATAATACATTGATATTTCATTCACTATCATGATACAACATGTTCCAATATCCTTATTTGATAATAATTTTTCAAAAACTAATTACTTTTGAATGAATTGAAATAACCCATTAATAAAATAGTAAATATTTCTCTATGGGTGGTGTACATAATTTTCGTCATTCTTAGAAAATATTGTATTTTTTTATTCATACCTATTTACATTTTCACCATCATTTTGTATTTGAATCAATATTTTACTCTCTATATCCTCTCATAAATAATAATGGAAATAATTTTCCAATAATAGTTCCTTAAGAAACATCCATTCTATGTTTATTCTTTCTTCATGATATTTAGTGTTTTAAATCAGTTACCACCATAGTTATTCTTCCCATGGTAGTCAATAAAATACCATGATAATCATTTCACATTAATTACTTCTAAAATAAATACATATCTTCCCTAGGAAACATATCAATTTCACTATTAAAAATGGATTTATAATCTCAATAAACAATAGAGGTATCACACACATAATTTGAACTAACATTGTTACAAAAAATTGTGGATATCAAAAAAAAATCACATGGAAATCCAAAAATTAATTTCATAATTATGTAATGAATAATGATGCATGTCTGAAATAAACCTTATAGGCATTGGACAAGATATCTGAAAACATCATAGAGGCCATATGCCAAGAAATATGAAAATAAATTGGACTTTCCTTTACTAAAACTGAATATAGTTTCACTCATTATATATAATGATTCACATTGGGGATATAACATGACCTATCAATCACTAACAGAGTACAATTCATTCATCATATGAATAAAGAATTCAACTTTCTCAATATTCCTATAAAATCAATAATTGCCTATATATGCAGAGGTAGCATATGGAATATATAATATTTCTCCAGATACAATAATCATAAAATATCCAAAGAAGTAGTTTTAATTGTATAAGTATATTACATCCCTAATAAAATCATTGATAAAGGACACTTTTCATTGTTCAAAAATATTTTTATGATAATGATAGGATATTTAATGTGGAAAATGCACCTTTCAAATTTAAATTCAATTTTTTAAAAATATGAAGAGATTAAAAATTTTAAAGAATAAATTTTATTTGAAAATAATCACATAATATAAGAAATGAAAATTTTTATAATTGATTTTTAATGATCAAATGTCATATTTTTCAGAACATTAAATTTTATGAAAATTTATTTTTTTATTTTTGGAATTAGTGAAAATGTACCTCATTTGGAAAATGAAAAAAAATATTCCTTTAAAAATTATAAAAATTAATAAATATAAAGAAACTAGTTTATTAAATCACTAGATGATAGTATAAATATTTTTTAAAATTGTTTAGGAAAATTTGGAAAATGAAGAAAATACTCCCCTAGTGGAGGAAATCCTAAATAATGAAGATTTTTGGAAATAAAACATTTCCATTTTGGTAAAATTTCAATTATATGCCCCATGAAATAAATTAATGAAATTAAATCATTAAATATAAAAAATTAAAATACATTAATGTATATTATTAAAAATTAAATTTATATGCACTATACAAATGAAATACTTTGGGAATATAACATATGTCTCATGAAAGTTAAATCTAGAAGGGAAACCCTTAATACTGGGATGACATCCATCATATATGTTCAACCACACAATATAGTAATTATAGATTAATTATATGTCTATTATAAAACCATATTAATTTATATCATAAATTATATGATTTTCTTATAACCGTTTAACACTTATATATTAATATTTCTTTATTCAAATAACTTTATTGGAATGATTACTTATTTGTTCTTCATTTATTTTTTAGTTTAGTAATTGTAGTCCTTATACATTAATCATTGATCTGTCATCTAAAAAAAATTAATTACAGTAACACATGAATATTATTTATGGATATTAACACTTATTAAATAAATATTCAGTACATTACTCAAACACAATCCGGAAAACTATAACAGTTTAGTTCTTTTGGAATCATGGAAACATAATATTCAAACTTGGTGGAAATCATAAACTTCTCCCATAAATATCTATATATTTTATTACTCTTCACTATAATACCCTACTTAAGACATTATTCATAACTAGTGGAAGGGAAAAATAGGAGTGGGTGAGAATAAATGTTCATTAAGGGTAAATCTGACAAAAAAATAATAAACTAAATTAGAATACATGTATGAGAACATGAAAATAACATTGTAAAACTTTAAATTACAAATGAAATATCATTAATATGAATTCAGGCAAAAAAAATTTTGGTTTTCAATAAGACATTTATAATAATTAATTCAAAAAGATTCTTTTTTCAAGACATTATAACATGGGAATATGAGATATACTTGTGGAATACACCATAAAATATAAAACCATTCCATAGAAGGCATGTCCAATTTCCAAAATAGAGTAAGTAACATAATTTGAGATACACCAATAGGGTTTGACAGAACATCATCCCCATTCATTTCAATTTTGTTATAGTGGAATTATATTACTCCCCATACTGTTATAATGGACAAAACCCATTACTATACCATGTTCACTCACTGTTCTAGACACACATTATTATACATAGTTTATTTCTTATTCCATACCTTTATTATGAAATCAGGTTCAATACACATTCAATTTATTTCTCTCACGTAATATATATAAATCAATACACAATGCATTCAAGGGGGATATAGATCCCACTAATAACATAATGAAATCATTAATATGACTTCAAAAAATATCTATGTATTTATAATAGAATATCACATGGAATGAAATTGGTATCATAATCATTTCATTATATTATAACCAAAGGAAAATAGATAAGTTTCATAATTATTTTTTCAAAGTATATCCCATGAAATGATGAGGGATTCATATTTTTTTTATCATTGTATAACCAGTGCAAGGGAAATGGGTTTCATAAACAACTTTACATATTATACATAATCCATTTAAATAGAAAATAAAAATGCTTTCCTTGTATCATATAATCAATAAAGTGTAAAATTTCTCAATGGATTTATTTATAGATGGAGAGGATTATGATAGATGAATTAAATCATTTCGTATGGAAAATAAACATTCTCAAAAAATCACAAATATAAAACATTTATAAAATCATTTTTAATGAAAATAAAATCTGAAAATTATAATCATATATTTTAAAATTAATATAAAACACTTTTTGAGGAAAATATTATTTCATATATGAAGAAATGATAATTTAAAACATATTAAATTGCATTTTCTTTGAAAATAATCTCAAAAAATTTTAAGTACGACTTGAAAATATTATTAGAAAATTTTCAAATATTAACCATTCATGAATTCATTTTATTTGAAAATAATATTTTAAATCTTGAGAACCATTTTAACAACTTTTCAAACATAAAAAATTTTAAAATCTAAAGCTATGAAAATAAACATGGATAACATATAATTGATTCCATGGGAATCATTTTGAAGACATTTAAACAAAAAAAATTGAAAATTTATTTCTTTGGAAATCAAATGGTTATTTAAATATCTCCAAAATAATTAAGAATGAATTTATATTGAAAATATTATTTAAATGGTATAATGGAATCCTTATCAAATTGTTTGTTCAGGATGGTGTAGAATTTTTTACGTGACATATAACAATGAAACAAAGATTCCATTCCCTTTTTTGGTAGAATTCGAGAGAGGCATGGCTGAAATAAGATCTTAAAATATATTTTAAATAGATTATTTAATGTGGTAAAACATAGGTAAAATAATATGTTTGAATTAATTTTAGGATAATAGTTGAAATTATTTTAAACATTTTTTGAAAACATGGTTTTGAACCATATTTGATTCCAAAATGAGGATATAAATAATGTATCATTTTAATAAAACATTCATATCTATTTGAATTACAAAATATAGGAAAAATGTTACCATTACATGAATATTTCATGAACAACTATAGTATAAGTATTTTCTTCATAATTATTTTATAGATGAATTATAATATGTCATCAACGGATGAATAATCATAAACAATCCTGATAAATAGTGACATTTTACTAATAAAATCCTAATATGTTGGTGCCTTTATTTCAAAATTCCCATGAAATACTACCATGACATGAATCATAATATATAATCAAAATGATAAAAATTTTATAACATGTAAAAGTGTAATTATATACACCTCAATAAATAAGCTAGGTGTATAACATAACATGTGTAACAAAAGAAGAAAAATTGATAATAAATTCCCCTACCACATAGATAAATTTGAACTGTAAACCATAGGGATGACATATCCTAAAATAGATATATATAAAAAATATTATGAGAATAATAATGGGATAAATTCTATTGGATGAATATGGCATTTGTCTCCCAGAAAATAATAGTGATATGAAAATTTGTTACATTCTTTGTTGATTTCTTTCATTATCATTAAAAACCTCATGAATTATCGAAATATGAAAATTATAAATATATTATAGTACCATATTCATATATATAGAACCATATATTAATTTATATGACTTTATATTACCATTTTATTATCAATTAATTATTAAATTTAAATTTTGGGTAATAAATTCTTTGGGTCTTGTATATACATGGACTTGTTATTTTTGGTCCACCATATTTTACCATGATTTCCTAATTTTAAGAATTTATTCCATGATATAAATATCACTTAAATTACATAACTTTTTATTTATAATAATATATATTAGAATAAAATAGGAAATTAAAAATGACATCTATGGAGGTGATTGGTCGTACGTATGCATGAACCATGTTTCCATTTCACTGTCACATTTGATGAAATAAAGCTAAATTATATATATATTCATTAAAAAATACAATGTCATTTATATCACATATTTCAAATTAAACAATCATTAATACATTCATTGTAATGTGTGAACTAATTACATTGTTTTGTGTGGCAGTAGTCTATTGTACAAATAAACGACATTATCGTATTCACACAAAATAGAAAGCAAAAAAGTATTGTGTTATATAATAAAGACAGAATTATAATAAAATCATAAATTTAATATATATAATATATAAATAGTATTCAAATAATTTTATTAGCCATTAATTTGTGTAATAGAAAAAAAAAATTCATCAGTTTGCAAGGTTGTAGTCCTCCTTACACAGGAACAATGATTTCATAACAAATTTGACTGAATTGTGTATAGTTTTATATAATTACTATAATATAAAATTATATAATTATATATATGATACTGAGGATATTATATAATAAGGATAAAAAAATAATTTAATGTGTTTGGGCATAAATAAAACCAAAATTTTTATTGGTTAATGTGACCTCTTCTTTATGGATATCATTTTGGAATATAACACCATTGATATCGGAGATCATAAAAATGAATCAAGTAATGAATATTTTTAGTAAATACAAAATGATTAATAATAAGTAAAAAATATCCGGAGTCCTGAGAGTATAAAATTGGAATATGAAAAAGGCATGTGGTATACACATAAAAATATAATATCATTCCATATAAGTCAAGGATCATTACGAGAACATATTAGTAAACATCATGGGGTTACCCCTACTGATCAAGAGAAACCACCATCCCCAGTCATAGCCCATTCATTATAGTGTAAAAAGTTCACTCTATATACCATAATAATGGTAAAATTACCTTATGATGCCATGTTCACTACCCATTGTAGCAATGTATTATTCATGACCCGTCCTTGGGGCATGTGTCGTGACTACCCCAAGCCCACTTTCCAAAGGCCAGGGGCTGGCGACTAGCACCAAAGGTTAATCCCTGATAAAAATGGAAGGCATTGCCTTTAAACCTATAACACACATAGTCTGAACACATGCATTAGAGGAAACAAGTACTAAAATAGAAAAGTATGGTGTGCTGAATGTAAGTGCGCCAGTATACAAACCCAACTGAGAAACAAGTACAAGTAAAAAGGCAAAACAGCGCCTGGATCATCTTCCCGAGAATCCTACCTGAAGGGTAGGTCCAAACTCGTACAACTTTCCCCTACGGTAAGTCCCATCTAGTCCAGCTCTGAGCAGTCTCTCGTCCGTCACCCTCAGCCTTGATCACTGCCTTCTGTCGTCTGCACAAAACACAACAAGGTGTGGTCGAAGCCTGTGCAGGGGTGAGTATAACAATACTCAGTAGGGGACCCGAATACCCCCGGAGGTCTCCCAAAATCCAAAAAGGATAAAAAACGGATGAATGAAGAAATTACGAGATATCAACCAATCTGAAATAGGTATATGCTTATAAATATTCCTAAGTTATCAATCACAGTCCGACTCCAACTCTCGAGCCCAAACACAACTCAGACCACAAAGGAAGTAAAGTCAGTCACATTGATGATATTGATTGAAAGACAATACTAAGCTCACATAGGTATACATCTTTCATAGAGTGATAGAGATTATCAGATATAGACACTGATTAATCTAAGCTGTCAGATCCACACAGGATACAGAACCAGCTATAATGTCGGTCCCACACGGGATATGGTGCCAGCTATTCTGTCGGACCCACACAGGATACAGGAACAGAAGTCAAAATTGTCGGACCCATGGAGGATCCTAGTATAGTATTCATCAATGTATAACCCACGAAATATTCTTCTTCAGTAGTCATTGATGTCAATCCCACGGAGGATTCTGGTAAAGTAGTCATCGCAATCGCAACCAGCCCTAGGGTTCACGCACACATCACGCTCAATTCTAGGAGGGTCTTCTCCTCAAGCAAAATGTTGATACATCAACTATCATAAAAACATGATTTTATGTATCCCGTATTTCCATCTCATTATAAGGAACCCAACGCGATAGACAGCACGTCAATCGGATGCCCGATATGAGAGTTATTGGCATTTCTGTTCCAGCGGCCCGGTTGGATTATACATTCGATCCAACCTGGACATTTCACAAATTTTCCCAAATCTCACTTAGAGTATCGAAAAAGTTCCTCCTCGTTGAGAGGGTACCAGTGGTGCAGACGGCGCGTCGATCGAACGCAAGGTCTAGAAGTTATTCATACTTAAGCGATGATGGGCCCGACCCCTCAAGCCCAGTGGGCTGGCGGGTTGGCATGACCCATCTCGGTGAGTCTGACCCGGCTGGGGGATGGCTCGGCTAGGTGGGCAATGGCCCAATTACAGACCCATCCTGTGCTACGGTCCGATCCGGTTCGCCCAGCGGTGCCAAGCGGTGTCGCCTCCTCCTCAGCCCGACCGGCCGGTTCGGCTCAGTACACACGACCCACGATGGGGGACGCGGTTTTCCCAATGTGGCGCCTGTGGGTACCATAGTTCTACTGCCCTGTCGGCATGCGGCTGGCCGGTTCGTCCAGACGGGCGGCCCGCAGACTCGGGTCGCGTCCTCCTCCATGCGGCACCTCTGGGCGCCGCGGTCCTCCAGCGGTCCTTCCAGTCATCCAGCCAGTCGTCCCGCAGTCCATCTCCACGGCAGACTGTTCCGTTGGCCGCCTCCACACCTCCACCCTGGCATGATAGTGCCATGGTCATGCTGCCCTCCGCACGGCATGACGGCGCCACGCTTCTTCATCCGCCATAGTCCTCCCGGCTGCGGTTCCTCTTTCGTCCACTTCGGTTCTTCTCGAGCGCGGTGCGATGGATCCGCGCCCTTTCGACTCTGCCTCTGTAATCAACCAAATAAGATTCAATGGAGGGATTTTGGGCCTTATTTTTTAGGCCCGCTCCCTCCGTGTTAGGTGATAACATTTTTTCCACCATAATCCAAAAAAAATAAACGTTGAATTATGTGGCTATATTTCATATGTAAAAATAATCCAATTTCCCACTACCTCTATTCGAAGTACATCATAAAATTCATGTAATGAGGGAAGAATCCAATTTTTTTGATGTCAGGAAACGTCCGAGGATGAAGCATCATTGACATTCCTTGTGGGCAGCTCCTTCTATTTTGTCTTGGACAAAGATCGAAGACGATATCGTCGTTCTTCAGATATGAGGAGTGTTCTTCATCAAGAGGATGATGTTCTTCCAACCAAACTCTCCAACAATTATGCCAACCCAAAATAAAGTAAGCTGATCCCTTATTTTAATCGGTGGCATGAGTTCAAAATAATTTAAATTAATTATGTTGGTTCACTTAATTAAAAAAATGGAGTTGGCATGAATTTCAAGGGACTCAATTAATTAATTATAAGGTAGTGATGGCACATTAATGGTCATTCCAAGAGATTCCCATATTAATGGGAAGCTCAAGGGGTTCAAAGGGGGGGGGGGTTTAAGTTGGTTGAGATTGTGTGGTCCCCACCACCTAATATCCTCCCATCGGAGGTTATGTGGGGGTGTGCCCCACCTACAACTTCCCTTTGGAGGATTAAACCACCACCTACATAAAAATATGTTAGTCATATTTTTATTTATTTTATTTAGAAAACCCCCAAAATTAACTCCCGCTCTCAACAAAACGCAATTGTGGTGAAGGTGTAGTCCAACTCCAAGCAGTCTCCAATCCTTCACCCTCAGCATCGATCACTATCATCCGTCGACTTCAAAAAACACAACAAGGTGCGAGAAAAACCCGGGAAGGGGTGAGTATAACAATACTCAGTTGGGGACCCCGAGACCACTGATGGTCTCATAGAATCCACAAAGGATAAACCACAGAAGAAAGATTCAATCACAATATATTAACCAACCCTACATAGGTATAACCCCCTACATATACCTAAGTTATCAATCACGGTCCGCCTCTAAATCTCAAGCCCAAACACAACCCAGTCCACAAAGGAAGTAAAGCCAATCACATCGATGATATTGATTGAAAGACAAAACTCATGTCACACAGTTATACATCATTCTTAGAGTGATGGAAATGATTGGATGTAGTCATTGATTCATCTAAGCTGTTGGATCCACACAGGATACAGGACCAGCTAAGCTGTCGGACCGAGACAGGATACAGGGCCAGCTATTCTGTCGTAGCCACACAAGATACAGGAACAGAAGTCAAAACAATTGGACCCACAGAGAATCCTGGTATAGTAGTCATCACGGTCAAACCCACGGAGGATTCCCGTTCAGTAGTCATCACTATCGAACCCACGGTGGATTCCAGTACAATAGTCATCATATTCATAGCCATCCCTAGATTTCCCACACACAACATGCTCGATTCCAGGAGGGTCTACTCCTCGAACAAAATGTCGATACATCAAATATAACAAAGACCTGAGTTGATGTATCCCGTAGTTCCGTCTCAAAAAAAATAACCCAACGCGACAGACGACACGTCAATTGGACGCTTGGTCTGAGAGTTATTTGAATTTCAATTTCAGGGGCTCGGTTGGATTTTTATGTTCGATCCAACATGTCCATTTTTAAAATTATTCCAAAACTCACTTAGAATATCGCAAAAGGAATGCCTCATCACGAGAGTCCCAGTACCGCAGACGGTGCGTCGACCAGATGCGCGGACAAGATGTTATTCGTACTTAAGCGAAGACGGTCCTGGCCCGTCAATCCCAGTGGGCTGGTGGTTCGGCCCCGCCCGGTGGGGTGCGGCCCAACTTTAGATCCGGCCTGCACTGCGGGCCGGTCCGGTTCGCCCGGTGGTGCCGCCTCCTCCTCTGCCCAGCCGGCCGTAGTTGGTCGGTTCTGCCCGGCACACGTGGTCCAGGCTGCGGGCTGCGGTTTTTCCCACGTGGCGCTTGCGGGCGCCACAGTTCTCTAGTTAGGCCGGCACATGGCCGACCGGTTCATCCAGCCGAGCAGCCTGTGGACGTGGGCCGAATCCTCTTCCGCGCGACGCCTGCAGGCACTATGGTCCTCCAGCAGGCCGACTGGTCGCCCCGTCTTCCTGTGGTATGGCTCCCTAGTGACCAGTTCAGCCGGCCACCTCCGCACCTCCTCCTTGGCGCGACGACCTTGGGCTCTTGCTGCCCTCCGCGCGGTGCGACGGCGCCGCGCCCCCACCGCCGCGACCAGACATGGATGCGGCCTTCGGCTCCACCGCGCGGCACAACATCACTGCACTTCTTCATCTGCCATGGCCCTCCTGGTCGCGGTTCTTCTTTTGTCTTCCGTAGTTCATCTCCAGCGTAGTGCGATGGCACACGCCCTTTCAACTCTACCGCCAATGTCAAAAAAACCAGATTCAACGGAGGGATGTCAGGCCGTGTTTGTTAGGCTTGTTCCCTCTATGTTAAATGATAACATTTTGTCCACCGCCAATCCAAAAAAATAAATGTCGATGTACGTGGGTATATTTCAGACCTAAAAATAAGCCAATTTCCCCTACCTCGATTCGAAGTACGTTGTCGATGTCACGGAAAGAGGGAGGACATCGATTTCGTTGACGTCGAGAAACGTCTAATGATGAAGGGTTGTCGACGTTCCTTGTGGGCGGCTCCTTCTCTTGTGGCTTGGACAATGATCAAATACTGTATTTTCATTCTTCATAGATAAGGATTGTTCTTCATCATGAGGATTATGTTCTTCCAACCAAACTCTCCAACGATTATGCAAACCCAAAATAAAATAATATTATCCCTTATTTTAAGGGTTGGCAGGAGTTCAAAATAATTCAAATTAATTATGTTGGATCACATAATTAAATGAATGGAGGTAGAAAGAATTTCAACAGACTCAATTAATTAATTACACAGGAGTGTTATCAAATTAATGAGATGTCCATGAGTTTCACCCATTAATGGGGAGCTCAAGGGGTTCAAAGGGTTTGTTTAAGGTGGTTGAGCTCGTGTTGGCCCCACCACATAATATCCTCCCATGGGAGGTTATGTGGCGGTAGGCCGCGCCTCTTACTTCCCCTTGGAGGATTAAACCACCACCTACATAAAAATATGTAAGTCATATTTTTATTTAATTTATATAGAAAACCCCCAAAATTAACTCCCACTCTCGAGAAAACAGAATAGCGGTAAAAGACTCCTTAAGTGAATACAGGTGCTGTGAGTTCATCGGCGTCCTCAAGTTTCAATTCTGAGCACCAGTTCAAAAGATATAAAATCTCGCACGTACATTTACTGAATGTACCCGAAAAAAATTAGAAATTGAATCCAGGCACACCGGGCCTCAGAATCAAGTGCTGTCAGAAAGTGCGGACTCATAAAATTCCCACGTATTTATGAAAAAAATTTCCACAGGATATCCAGGTTTTTAAATTCTCCCCACCTCAGGGATTTGCATCCCCAAAAGCTACAACACACACTATGGGAAAAAAAGGGGGTACTGAGCACGCATATGAGCCTTGAGCTCCCATGTGATCTCATGGAGGTTCTTGTGCTACCAGTGAACGTGCACCCGAGGAATCGACCATCCATGTAGGACCCGCTCTTGTCGATCCTCAAACCCCACTGGAACCTCCATGAATGGCACCCCGTCATTGATGTCCAGCTCCCCATTGTTGATAATGTCGGACTGGTCGTGCACGTATCTCCTCAGCTGAGATATGTGGAATACGTCATGAACCTGGTGAAACTAAGGTGGAAGGGCCAAGCGGTAAGCCACCTTGCCTACTCTGCTAAGGACCTATAATGGTCCAATGAATCACGGATACAACTTTCCTCCTCGGAAAATTCTTCACAGACCTCATCGAGGTGAGACCCCTTGGAAGACATGGTTTCCATCCTCAATCTTTTGTGGTCTTCATATCCTATCAGCATAGGACTTCTGTCTGCCCTGTGCAGTTTTCATCTGCACTTGGATGATCTACACCTTCTCCGTCGTAGTTTGCACCATCTCTAGTCCTACAAGTGCTGACTCCCTAGGTCAGTCTAGCATAGAGGCGATCTGCATAGTCGTTCGTACATTGCCTTGTAAGGTTCCATCCTGATGGTGTAGTGGTAGATGTTGTTATATTCCAACTCTACCAAGGGCATGCGATCCTCCCAGCTGCGACCAAAGTCTAGGATTCATGCATGGAGGTTTTCCTCGAGAGTATGAATGATCCTCTCAGTCTGGCCATCCGTCTGAGGATGGAAGGCAGTTCTCATGTGAAGATTCGTCCCAAAAGTCTCATGCAGCCCCTTCCGTAGCTAATAAGTGAAATTACAATATTTATCGGAGATGATCATCGATGGCGCACCATGAAGCCATACAATCTTCTGAACATAGAGGTGTCCCAAGCTCTCTACTGAGCCCAAATCTCTGATCATTAGGAAGTGGGCCGAATTGGCGAGTCAGTCTACAATCACCCAGATAGAGTCGTGTCATCTGGATGTACGTGGTATTACCATCACTTAATCCATGGATATCCCATCCGACTTCCACTATGGTACCTCTAAGGTATTAACCAAGCCTACTGAAACCTGGTGCTCTGCCTTCACATGCTTACAAGTGAGGCATCGCGAGATAAAATCTGCTACCTCCTTCTTCATTCTCGGCCACCAGTGCTGTCATCTGAGCTCCTGATACATCTTTTCTTCCCCTGGATGTACCGCTAGAGGGGAAGTGTGTAACTCCATCAACACCTCCTACAATAGTGTAACTGGTACCATGGTACGTCCTCGAAAGAAGAAGACGTGCTCCCCACCTTCAAAAAACACATCAGGTGCCTAACCTGTGGATATATAAGCATGTCACATCTCACATTCAACATCCCCACGTTGTTCCTCACTGACCCACTGAAGAGGTGAAGGAGTGAGTGTGAGAGACTATAGAAAGGCTACTTCATCTCTATCCACAAAGGATATCTGCAACGCGTCCAGCTGCTCTGTCACTTCTCCTACCAGCTGAATGCCAGTTATCTTACTGAGAGAATATTCTACAACCTTCCCCTTCCCAGAAGTATAGTCTATCTCAAATTCATAGTCCTGGAGGAACTCGAGCAATCGTTGTTGTCTCAGTTTCAGTTCCTTCTGCGAGAAGATGTACCTGAGACTCTAGTGGGTAGAGAAGACTGTAAAATGCTCTCCCATCAGATACTTCCACCACATCTTCAAGGAGAAGACCACTAATGCTAACTCCAAGTCATGGGTAGCATAGTTCTTCTCATGTTGTCTCAACTACCGTGAACCATATACGATCACTGCTTGCTCCTGCATCATGACACACAGGAGTCTGGTCCCTGATGCGTCACAGTAAACAATATACACTACGCCCTCCACTAATTGCCTTAAGATGGAAGCACTGGTCAACATCTACCTCATCTCTTGAATGATTTTCTAGAATCTATCTGACCACAGTAAGGGTTGCCCCTTCATCGTCAATGATGAAAGCGGTGCTGCAACTCTAGAGAAGTCTCACACAAATCTCTGATAGTACCCAGGAAGTCCTAGAAAACTCACCACCTCCATCACACTCCTAGGTGACTCCAAAGCATGTACTACCTCGATCTTCGCTGGATCCACTGCAACTACAGCCTCCAAGATGACGTGTCCCAGGAAATGAACCTCTTGAATCCAAAACTGGCACTTCAAGAGCATACCATAAAGCTGGTGCTCTTGGAGTGTGTCTAGTACTACCCGTAAAGGGTTGGAATGCTCCTCCTCACTAGTCGAGTAGATCATTATTTCATCGATTAAGACTACGAAAAATTTATCGAGGTAAGGCTGAAAGATCCTATTCATGAGAATCATGAACACTGCTGGAGGGTTGGTTAGGCCAAAAGTCATAACCAAGAACTCGTAGTGGCCATACCGACACCTGAAGGTCGTCTTCTGCACATACTCGTATCGAACTCTGAGCTAGTGATAGCCTGACCAAAGGTCTATCTTCGAGAATCATCATGCTCCATTTAGCTGATCAAAGAGGTCGTCAATCCTTGAGAGTGGGTAATTTTTTTTTCACAGTTTTTTGTTTTAGGAAACGATAAACAACACATAGTCGCAAGCTCCCATCCGCCATCTTGGTGAACAAAATCAGGGATTCCAAGGGTGAAACACTGGGTCAGATTAATCCCTTCCCCTACAAATCCTCCAGCTATACCTGCAGCTCGTGAAGCTCGGTGGGAGCAATCTGATATGCCGGAGTAGATATCAGTGTTGTCCTGAGATACAGGTCAATGTATAAGTCTACTTATCTTCAAGGAGGTAGTCCTGGAACGTCGTCAGGAAAAACATCTACGTACTGATCCACCTCAACAGGAAAACTCAGAATCCGCACATTAATCGCTCTGAGGATGAGACTAGACAAATGATGTGTTATCTGTTATCCCATCATCCTTGTAAGTCAATCTTTTGCTAAAAAAGACCCTTCTCGCTGGTGAAGGTGAACCTAGTCCCATCGGTGTAGATACACCGCACATTGTGCCTAATACAGTCAATTTGTGAATTAAATGAGTATAAATAGTCCATACCCAAGTTGACAACGTAAGGCCCCGACGCCGCTACCAGAAGATCCCAGCAGAAGCTCTATCCTCCTAAAGTAAGATCACACTTTTGGCACCAGTGCGTAATCATCGAGTCTACTCCCATATTAGTCTCTATCCATAAGGATCGATCCAACAGCTCCGTCGCAATTTATGATCTCCGAATGACGGTAGTGGATATAAAATAATGACTCGCACTGATGTCTATAAGTATTTCACTGAAGGTGGAGTAGACACAGCTAGTACCTCAAATCATCTCCGGTGCTCTGTGGTCGTAGACCTCGACTGCCTGGAGTTGAGCCCGCGTCTGTCCTCCAGCTCCCTGTGGTGGGGGTGGACCTCCTGGTGGTGGTGGTGGTAGAGCCTCGAAACGTCGTCCACCAACTGCTGCTCGGCCAGCTCCTCTTCCACGTCTGCCTCCTCCTGGCGGACCACCATGGTCGAACCTCTGCCTCTGCCTGAGAGGTCTCTCTACTGTCTATTTCTCATCGGCATGGCGGGTCGGGCAGTCACAAGCCATGTGGGGATGCCCACCTCTTGCATGGAACTTCTTGCTCTTCGTATAGTTGGCTATGTCTCGTGTGCCCTGAAAAATCGAACCTGTATCCCAGGGTCGACCACCTAATGGCCTGGTCTGCTTGGACCTCTGCGTTATTTGTCTACTGCCGGCCGTTGAAGACTCCGCTATGTGTCGCCCTGTAGTGGGTATCACTGCTGGTGACTGCTCGGCGAGAGAACTCTCCACTAAAAGGGCTCTCTCCAACACCCATGCCTACAGCTACATGTAGGAGACTCGTAGAAAGTATCTCCATGAGTTCGGATAGTGTCTATACCAATCTAAAAACTCTCACGACAGCCTCCAACCAATCCTTAGCTGCTTGTGGGTTCATCTCTCCTGGGATCCTGGGTGGCCTCTGGGGCTGGAACTCGTGCAATTCACAAACTCTGTATGCACTCTTTTCTATTAGAGATAGTGGTATCAGTGGCCCAGTGGTTAGTGGTACCTCTGGTACCTCTTCTGTGATGGGGCCCTACACCAAGGCCTCGTCGCTCGGTGGGATACCATATCGTATGAAACTCAGAACCCTAGTCGGCTGCCATTGTGGGGCCATCTTGAAAAAAACATGTGCACCATGGTTAAAACAGTATACCCTGTGATTTGACACAAATTAATCATGATGAAAACTTTTTGAAAGGAAAAATACACAATATCAGTGTTTTCGTGCACTGAGTCGGAGATTAGATCTCAGATTCCATGTTTATGGATGCGTCTTCCGCCGCACAAACCCCAGTATCCATAAACTGATAAAGACACCCAAAACACTTAACACTATTTCTGTTAAAAGAATAAGATTCCATGTTCTGTGGTAGAACTGACTCCTCTAATACCAATTTGTCACAACCTCGTCCTCGGGGCCCGTGCCGTGACTATCCCAAGCCCACTTTCCATAGGCCAGGGGCTGGATACTTGCACTAAAGGTGAATCCTTGATAAAAAGGGAAGGCATTGCCTTTAAATCTATGACACACACAGTCTAAACCTATGCATCAGAGGAAAAGCATACTAAAATAGAAAAGTAAGGTGTGATGAAAGTATGTGGGCCTATATAAAAACCCAATTGAGTAACAAGTACAAGTACAATTAAAAATGGAAAATAGCACCTAAATCATCTGCCCTGGAATCCTACCGGAAGGGTAGGTATATAACTCAAACAAATTGTCCCTGTAGTACATCCCATCAAGTCTCACTCTGAGAAGTCTCCCGTCCATCACCCATAGCCTCAATCATTGTCGTCCCTCGTCTACACAGAACACAACAAGGTGCGGGTGATGCCCGTGTAGGGGTTAGTATAAGAATACTATGTAGGGGTCCGTGAGACACCTAAAGGTCTCCCAGAATCCACAAAGGATAAACCATAGAAGAAAGATGCAGTCATGAGATATCAACCAATCCTACTTATGTATATTCCCATACATATACCCGAGTTATCAATCACAGTCCGACTCCAAATCTCGATCCCAAACACAACACAGTCCACAAAGATATTAACATCATTCACATCGATGATATAGATCGAAAGACAATAATCAGCTCACACAGTTTTACATCTTTCGTAGAGTGATGGAGATGATCAGATGAAGTCACTGATTCATCTATGATGTTGGACCCACACAGGATACAAGACCATCTTAGCTGTCGGAGCCACACAGGATAAATGACCAACTATTTTGTTGGACCCACAAAGGATATACAAACAGAAGTCAGAACTGTCAGGCCCACAGAGGATCCCGGTATAGTAGTCATCATTGTCGAACCCACGGAGGATTCTGGTTCATTATTCATCGATGTTAAACCCATAGAGAATACCAGAACTGTATTCATCGTAGTGGCAGCCAGACCTAGGGTTCCCGCACACAACACGGTCGATTCTGGGAGGGTATGTTCCTCGATCATAATGTTGATACATCAACTATCAAAAAGTCCATATTTGATTTATCCCATTGTTCCATCTCATCATAAAAAACCCAATGGGACAGACGACATATCAATCAGACGCCCGATCTGAGTGTTATTGGAATTTCCGTTCCATGGGTCTGGTTGGATTTCACGTTCGATCCAACCTGTATATTTTCCAAATTTTTCCAAAACTCACTTAGAGTATCATAAAAGTACCGTCTTTTCGTGAGGGTCCCAGTTCCACAGACGGCGCGTCGATCAGATGTGTGGTCTTGAAGTTATTCGTACTTAAGCGAAGACGGGTCAGGCTCATCAAGCCTAGTGGGCTGGCGGGTCCCCCCGACCTGGCTCAGCGGGGCTGACCCGGCCGGGGGTTGGCCTGGCCCGGTGGGGTGAGACCCACCTGGGGACCCGACCCATGTTGCGGGCTGGTCCGGTTCGCCCGGCGATGCCAAGCAGCGCCGCCTCCTCCTCTGCCCGGCCAGCTGGTTCAGCCCGATGCAGGCGGCCCACGATGTGGGCCCTGGTTATCCCCACGCGGCGACTGGAGGAGCCACGGTTCTCCACCACGGACGGAACACGGCCGACTAGTTCGTTCATTTGAGCGGCATGTGGATGCGGGGTCCATCCTCCTCCATGCGGCGTCTGCGGGTTCCCCGATTCTCTAGCGGGCCGGCCGGTTGGCCGGCTGGTCATACCGTGGTCCAGATCCACTGCTACACGTTCAACCGGCCACCTCCGCACCTCCACCATGGCACGATGATGCCATGGTCATGCTGCCCTCCACGGGGCGTGACATCACTATGACACCACCCCCGGGGCCCGTTCTGGTCGCGGCCTTCAGCTCCACTGCGCAGCATGACGGTGTTGCGCTTCTTCATCCACTGCGCCCTCCCGGCCGCGGTTCCTCTTTCGTCCGCCTTGGTTCATCTCTGGTGCAGTGTGATGACACTGTTCTCTTTCAGATCCACCTCCAACATCAACCAAATAGGATTCAACAAAGGGACGTCAGGCCGTGTTTGTTTGGCATGCACCCTCTGCATTAGGTGATAACATTTTGGCCATCGTGAATCCAAAAAAATAAACGTTGAACTACATGGGTATATTTCATTCATAAAAAAAATCCAAATTTCCCCTACCTAGATTTGAAGTACGTCGTTGAAGTCACAGAAATAGGGAGGGCATCGATATTGTTGACCTAGGAAAACGTCCATGGATGAAGGGTCGTCGATGTTCCTCGTGGGCGGCTTCATCTCTTATGTCTTATATGAAGATCGAAGGCGGTATCGTCGTTCTTCAGTGATGAAGAGTGTTCTTCATCAAGTTGATGATGTTCATCCCACCAAACTCTCCAATGATTATTACAACCCAAAATAAAATAATCATATCCTTTATATTAATGGTTGGCATGAGTTCATAATAATTCGAATTAATTGTGTTGGTTCTTATAATTAAATGAATGGAGTTGGAAAGAATTTCAAGGGACTCAATTATTTGATTATAAGAGAGTTGTGGGACATTAATGATAATTCCAAGAGTTTCCCCTATTAATGTCGAGGTCCAGGGGTTCAATGGGGGGTTTAAGGGGGTTGAGCTCATGTGGGCCCCACAATATAATATAATCCCATGGGATGTTATGTGGGGTGGGACCCACCTCGAACTTCCCTTTGGAGGATTAAACCACCACCTACATAAAAATATGATGGTCAATCTTTATTTAACTTATTTTGAAAACCCCCAAAATTAACTGCTGCTCTTGAAAAAACGCGACTAACGTAAAGGTCTCTTAAACAAAAAATGGCTCTGCGAATTCATCGGTGTCCACTGATTTCAATTCCTAGCCCTGGTTCAAATGATAAAAAATCTCATACGTACGTTTACTGAATGAACTCAAAGAAAACGTTATAAATTAATTCCAGGCACACCGGTCCTCAGAATCAGGCACCGTCAGAAGCGGAGGACTCTTAAAATCCCCATGTATTTAAGAAAAAAAATGATAGGATTTCCGGGTCTTTACAATATTTAATTACAGAGATTTATCCTCATTCCAGTACTATATTATTTTACCATTTTCACTCTTCATTATTGCAATGTTTATCTCATGATATATATAAATCCTCACCCAATTTATTGCATAGATTTATAGGTTGCACCTGTAACTTAATTAAATCATTAATATGTGCTTCAAAGATAATAATCATCATCATATCATAACTTATTAATTGCAATGGTTGTCATAAAACACATCATCATATCATAATCATTAGAAATAAGATAAGATTCATAATCATTTAAACATGACATTAACCATGAAATGAAATTGGAGTCATAAGAGTTTTATCATGGAATAACCCATGGAAGTGAAATGGGTTTCCCATAAAACATGTCATACTAAACATAAACCATTCGAGTAAAGAATAAGATTGGTTTCCTTGGATCACATACCTGGTAATGTGAAAACTAAATCAAACAATTTTATCATATAAGGAGAATAATTTTGATATATCACATAGAACATTTATTACGGAAGACAACCATTCATAGAAAATCGGTTTCATAAAATATTTTCGAAATAATTTTCACTGAAAAGAAAATTTTAATTATACAAAGAGAGAATTAAAATTTTATTTTAAAATTTTATTGATAAAAATAAACTTTGTTATTGTAAAACCGCATTTTAAAATTTAAATCCTTTGGAAAATGGGTTTCTATTAAAATAACAGTCATAATGTATATAATAATACTTTTAAATAATTTTGAACACTATAATATCAAACAAAATGAAATGTTTTTCATTGATTAAAATCATTGTAAACATATAAAATATGATTTGAAAATCAATTTCATCAACTTTTAAATATAAATCTTTTATGAAATAGTTTTCATCAAAAATAACATTTAATAACAACTTTAAAAATAATTTATAATTATTTAACTCATTTTTTAATCATAACACATTTTAAAATTACATTCTTTCAAAGTGAATTTAAATTAACAACTATCATAAAATAATTTAAAATTTATTTTCTATGAAAAATATTATTTAAAAAATTAACAGGAAGCCTCAATGAACATATTGGACATGATTGTTTAAAATTACACTAATGTTGTCTATATAAAAGAAAATATTACATTCACAATGTCACTATAAGTCAAAATATCCTTAATTAAAAAATGAGAAGAATATTAATTTGAATGTATTTATCTAAAAAGGTAAATTGAGTATTAAAATTTATTTATCTTATAAAAAACATTGAATATTATCAAATAATTTTTTTCATTTTTTAAACAATACATTGTTGTGAAAGAAAACATATTTCTAACCGAAGATAGACATAATGTCAGATTTTAATTAAATATTTTTCATTATACTTAAATACCAATGAGCGGAAAATAGTACAATTACATGTATATATCTTCGGAAAATTGAGGATAATAAATTTCATGATATTTCAATATATATGTATCATATTATTTCATCAATGGTAGAATAATCATAAACAATTTCGATAAATGATGAGTTTTTAGCAATAATGTCTTACCACTTTGGGGATTTGTACCATAGTCCCCATGAAATAATAAAATTATATTTTTATTAATATATCATAAAAATTAGGATACACAATATATAAGAGGTCAAATCAGATATATATACAACTCTTAAAATAATTTTCTTATGAAACATGACATGTGTCTCGAAGAAGGAAAATTGAGGCAAAATTCACTTAACACATTGGTAACATTGAAAAACAAACCTCATGAAAGATATACATTAAAATGGATATAGAAAATATATCATAATATTTTATTCATAAGATACATTCATGAAAATTATATACACCACATAAAAATATATGTGGTCAATATAGAATATTTCTAACAAAAAATAAATGTGAGATGGAAATATCTTACCTTAAATCTTGACACTTTTTGTGCTCATTCAAAATATCCTCTATAATAAATATCATCATTTTATAAATATATAAAAAACATATTCATATACATCAATAAATATATAATTTTTATTATGAATTTATATAACCTATTTATTTTTAATTCCATGTTAAATTTATGATTCGGTCAGTAATGTCTTTGTATATCATATATGATTTGATTTGTTATTTATTTTCCTCTTAAATTGAAAATGATTTCCTGATTTCCATATTTTATGTCGTGATATAAAATTCATTTATATTCAGTATGTATGTATTTATAATAATCTATAAAAGATATAAATTATAAATGAAACACATCGTTCATGGAGATGGTAGGTTGAATGGATGCATGAGCATAGTTTCTGTTTCCTTATTATACTGAATGGAATAAAAAGTAAATTATAATTATATATTACCATTATCGTATCATTTATATTTCATTAATATTATATTTTTCTATTATATTTTTCCTTAATAAATTCTATGTAAATCATGAATGAATCACATCACTTCGTGTGACTATTGTCCGTCGGGTACAGGAATGACGTTATTGTATTCAGAAAAATTAAAGAGCATGAAGGTATGTGTTATATAATTATTCAATAAGAATAAATAAAAATTTAATATCACATATATATATATATATAATATAAATAGTATATAATTATTTTTTTTCTACCATGAATGGTGGTAATCTAAAAATGAATGACATCAGTTCCTGATGTTGTGGTCAACCATATTCTGGAATGGTGATTTCAAAACCAATATGATGGATGTTTGTGTTTTTTTATGTCATAAAATTAACATAAAAAAGAAATTTAGTATATTTTATATGATATTTTTCTTACATAACAATTATATAAAATTATTTTAAGTTTTTTGAGGATGAAACAACACAATATCTTTCGGGGATGAACGGTCTATCTTCTTCGGGTATCTACCTACAATTTTCAGTAAAGGACTCTGCTGGATGTTCTTAATCCCAAATTGAATAATCTAGTGTGGTATATCATAAGTTAATAATTTAAATTTTAATTATTTGGATGAGAAAAATGGATTTATATGTTTGGAGAAGTGGGGACAGTGAATGGCCATCTAAAATTTTGCATGAGTATCACTCTTGTAAATACCAAAAATAATTCACTAATAGTTGGACTCCCTTACTAAATATACATAAAAAAATTAAACAATAATTTACATTAGGTATTATTTTTTCAATAAATACTACAAAAACATAGAATAAATACATTTTTACATCGTAATTCCTTACACTTTATGTTTACTCAATTTTATCTTTATAATGTTTTCCAGGGTTACCTGTATCATTTTTTAATGTACTATTTTAACCATTAATAATATTGTTAAGAAGATATTTATTATATTTTCAATCCCAATTATTATTTATATTAGGTGAAATTTTTTTAAAAAACCTATCTCTATTAAATTAATTTTAATATAAACTATTTAATAAATAAAATCTTCTTTTTTCCTTATACACGTTAATTAATTGAAACCGTTTTAACTAATCATTCTATTAAAAAAATGAGTTAATATTATTTTATAATATAAATAATTTTGACTGAAAATATTCAATCCATTATTTCAAATTTCACTAGAATAATAGGATGAATTTTATTTAAAATTAATCTTAGAGACATGATAAGAAAATAGGTTTTTAGAGATGAAATGTTCAAAAGATTATGAATTTTTTATATCGAATCTCAACATGAAGTTATTTACAATTTCCATATTTTATTAAAATATGTATAAATGATTTAATTTTAATTTTAATACTAATTAAAATTAAAGTTTACTACCTAAATAAATTAAAAGAAAATGATTTTTTCAATTAGAATTTATTTTTTTCACTATTCAGAAAAAAATGATACTGTTCAGAAAAATCCCAAAAATATACATTAATATATTATAAATTATTCAATAAAAATGACATTTAATCATTAAATTATATTTTATTCATGTTTCAATTACATTATTTAAAATACTGTCGTCATTAAAAGTTGGAAAACCCACCTTTTCAAAAAATAAATAATCTTTTTATGTCTAAAATAGGATTTATACTTTTCCCTTATCTAGAAAATGAATAAATAGAATGATAAATATTGGATTGAATATATATATATATATATATATTTAAAATTATTGATTAAAAATTGGTTTTGATAATTTATTGAGATAACATAAGATTGTCCATGAAATATAGTTTTTTATAAAAGTATTTCATTTATTTTAATATAGTTCTTACATTAATTTACAATAAATTGGATAACAAATATTTTATTTTTTAGACATTAATAAAACATATACTCATAATTTAATTAATCATTTTCATACACTACATTCTAATGGCTAGGTGATTCCTATAATCCCATTTTAATAATATGACACATTATAATTAAACATAATGGTGCGTGTATCACATTCTAAGAATAGTATTGTGTGTAAAACAATTTAATATCTATATATAATGTTATTCAATGCATTGTTTTGTTAATGTAATAAAAAAATATTTTTTTTAACAAACTCTATATATAGTGCTGCAGTTAGTAGAAGCTTAACACTGTGATGATTATAAAGAAATCATAACATGTGGTTGCGTGCAATTAAAGCCATAATTTAAATCAATTTATTTTAAAAAATAATTCATTGACATTTAGGTTTTTTACATTAATAATGATATAATTTTCATGCATATTAATTATATACATATACAGGTGCATCCATAAAAGTTGTCGATAAGAAACAAAATTACACCGTTCATAGGGATAGTGGAATGTACAAATGAATGAAATCTATTTTCATGTATTCATTATTGAGAATGAATAAAAGGTAATGAAAAATTATCATTTAACGAATTTAAATAATATCATATACATTTTATATATTAATAAAATTCATATTTATTATTATCCATGTAAAATTAAAATGAAAATAAAATCATGTCGCTTGGTGGTGGTAGAACAGCACACGTACGCACTAGAAACATTATTGTTTTCCAACATATTAAAAAGATAGAACCTGAATGTGATATTTTATTATTAGGGGTATAATTATATCATAATTATAATATATACACATTAATCTCATTCAAATAACCATCCATTAAATATGGTGGAGGAAAATTATTTGTATCATAACTGGGATATATTATGTCATGTGTAGACATGAGCGATACATACACATCCCATTAAATACGAAAGTGGTTGGATAGTGGTGGTTTCATATAAATAATAAAATATAAGTACATTTATAATAATATAAAAATTATTTTATGATAAATACAATATATTTTTCTATGTTAAATGAGAAATAAAAAAAATGGTTTGTTAAGGTGATTGTATAAACATTGAAATAACTCGATTAAATCCCCACTTAAGGGTCAAATGGTCTTTATTTTGGTAAAAGAAACATCTTTATAATGTGTCTATATAATTTTAGAGAGTATTGTGTTTGGTTTTTCTTGATATAGAATGATAAATGTGATGTAAAAAGTTATGAAGGACGCTCCCTTTAATTATTGATGTGTGGGGAACTTCAGAATTTTTTAATATATTATATTATAATAGAGTCATTCACAAGAAAAATGAAACCCAAAGGCATGTTATTTAAACCAAGGATGGTATACGGTTGAAATATCATCAAAAAATAATATAAGAATAGGTTAATGTGGTTTTTAAAACATAATTTTCAGTTTATCCCATTAATTATCTTATTTTAACAATAACCATGGTAACTGATTTTACACTCTTTAAGGGTTATAATTTTGTGTATAAGGAAAAAATTGACTCTTAAATGGACATGGACTGAAATGTTTGACCACATATTATCTCGTTATCTTATTTTATGATTTTTATAATGTTTGAAATAATTTAACAAATAATTTTTTTGATAAAGTATCATTATTATCGATTTTGATACTATTCATTTAATTTTATTTAAAATAAATAAATATAATGGGTAAATGCGAATAAAATCATTGAACATATCCATAAAATTTATTAATTATATATAAAACTTATGGAGACATAAATGATTTTTATTTATATCACACTTAATATCTTAACAATCATTTATATTATTTGTATTCTAGTTCAATAAATATTGTATCTGTGTTGTTTAAGAATTTAAGGTTATTATTTAGTCACTAAAAATTTGTAATAAATTATCATCATATTTATAATTTAATTATTCCAAAAAAATCATTTATATTTATTCATATTTTTATTTATTCCCTAGATGGAAACATTATTGATATATAAAACATAGAGATGTCAATTTGTATATTTCTTTGGTTTAAAAAATATATTATGTTGATTAATGTAAAAAATTCCAATAATCATATAAAACTAAATATTTAGGTCATATGGGTTAAATTATGTTCATCTAAAAAGAATTATGATGATTTTTATGGCCTTATCTCTTAGTTTTAACTTAAAATAACTAGATTTATCTTTATAAAGGGGATAAAATCTATTATGATTCATATTCATATCGATAAAAAATTAAAGGGTCCTATTTCATAAATATTAAAATCATTATTAAAATTATGGATTCAATATTTTAAAATTAAATACTTATATTCTATTGAAATAACTTAAAATTAAAATAAAATATGCAATGAAAAATTGTTTTTTCATAAAAATTCCTTTTTTATTAATAAAAACTCTTTTTTCTGAAAATTTGGACCAAAATATTTATCCAAAAAAATTAAATTTAAATATTAATAAAATAATAGAAAAAATTTTAACCTATGAAATTTAAAATAAAATTTTACTTCGTCAATTCATGAAATAAAATACTTCTCAATAAAAAGTAGTATTTTCACTATTCATTGAAAATCAAAATTTTCAAAATAAATTCCAAAAGTAACCCTAAGATAATTTTCATATACTGATTTAAAATAAGATAGAATTTTTTATAATATAAATTTATATTAGTTCTATTAATTTATTACAATTAATTTTCAAAAAAAAATATCAATTTTTTGGTGGAAAATATATTTCTGAAGAATAAAATAATAGTTTTGAAAATTCAGTTCATATTTTCTAATAATCATTAATAATTTTTCATGAGTAATTATTTCATATGTATTTTTTAATTCATTTAATATTAGTATTACCTTCCAATTAATAGACATGGTTACTAAGGTAAGATAATAATACTTCATGGTTCCCTTAAGTTCTTTGTTTTGTGTCGGGTTTACTATCAAACCTATTTTGCATCATTTAAAATCCCAATGTTTTACAAAATGTACTAAACTCAAATGTTTAAAAAATTTGGAATCAAATTTGTTATGAATAAATTATAGTATAAATCTTGTATCATAGAGATAAAGTTCGATTGTATAAGAAAATTTCATCCAATTAATGATATGTAGATAAATTATAAATTTTTGGAAGATATATGGGAACCTGAGGATGCGATGAAGCAGATATATGCCCAGTTTTTTTTACTGCAGTAATGAAATTAAATGGGATAAAGTCATTTTATTGGGATATAATTTAACAAAACATTATTTTATATGTATTTTCTTATAAATAAACATGATGTATTGGATAACCTTTTTTACACATAACCATGAGTCTAAATAAACATCTGATATAGTGTACATCAATAACATATAATGTTGATTAATATAAATTAATATTATCACCCAGATTATATTTTGTATAGTTAAATTATTTCATAAATTTGAATTTATTGACTTATGTATATGGGTTAATTGTTATATTTTTAACGATGTCATTTAGTTAATAAATTAACTATTTTTGATGAAATTAATTTATCTAGTTATTGTGTATATTTATGTAAAGTTATTATAATGATAAATATTGAAATTTTATTCCAATAAAATATATTTTTATATTATATAAATAATTTATAAATCATTAATACATTAGTTCTCTAATTTATTGGAATGAAGATTAAATAATTAGCAGGTAAACATATTAACATTTCATAAAATTCTGTTTATATTCACAATGTTTTTTTAGTATATAGAAATTTAATAAATATTTTTTTACTTTTTACATATAATTTTATTATTATTTATTAATTAAAATATTTTACAATTCAATTTATAGTTTTAATTAGGAATGTAATCATTATATATTCAGTTGTATGCTTTAAAATTCCATTTTATATATGGATATTTGTTTGGTTTTGAGAACGTACTTTTAAAATTTATTTTTAAAAAATATAGAAATTTAATCTTTCAACAGAAAATTTATATTTTGAATCATTATATTATTCTAGGATAATGAGTCCACATTAATTTTAATTCAAAATAAATAGAATCATATATAAATTATTTATTACTGTGTTTATGGTAGAAAAGGGTTTATAAGGTTCTAAAACAAGATATATGGTTAATATTTCCAATCAATAATTTCAAATTATTATTTTATAGATATCATCCTACACATTACTATCAAAAAAATTGAATTTTTATTAACTGTACATGACAAATACAAAAATTATATTTAAATTCTTAAAGTAATTTAATGTGTGTCCTCTCCCTCATAAATAAATGGTCACCAAGTCTCCATAATTTTTCAAAATGTATGAATCTATTATATAAACCGTTTAATTCAAAAATGATATCGTAACATGAATCACCATGTCCTATCATTCATGGTTTGATAAAAAATAACATCTTTTAAAGGGTTAATGTGGAAGCGAAATGAGGATTCAAAACGAAGATGTGCAACACTTTACTGAGTAGTTTCAAATTTGTTCCTTCTTCAACCATATATAAACATGTTTTATCAATCATAAAATAATTAACACAATAAAATAAATATAATTATATGGTATTATGATGACTTATACATCTTTTTACACCTATTATCAATAAATTGGGAAATGAATTTATTGTTCCGGGTTACATGTAGACTACCACCTTTATGTAGCGATAGGATTCATTTTACATATCCACCATTCATGGGTGCTTATAATTATTTATTTACTAAATATGAAATAAATTTATGATTGAAATATAATTATATTATAATAAAATGTATTTTTCATTCATTAATTCATTTTGATTAAAAATGAAATTAGCATTCATGCCAATATACGAGAAACTATTCCCATGAGTGGTGTAATTAACATTTATATATATTTATATTTTATATAATATTATAAATATTTATATAATAAATATATATTATATTTATTTCTTGATTAATATTTTGGTGATTATTTATCCGTAATCAATGGAGAAGTACTGGAACTTCAGAGTTGAATCGTTCATGGAGAAAAAAATAGTTAACTACGAAAATGAAATTTTTTAAAAAAACATCAGTGTAAATGAGAGTTGATATATTACAAATTCATTATATAAGATATTATAGGTAATAATATGGTTCGTTTATATATTGATACTAAATATTATTTTATTATATGGGAGAATATTGTTATTACAATTTAATTCAAACTTATGGTGTGTTTTTTTACGTAAAAATCACACTATTTACAGGGATTGTTTATGAATATATTTATGATAATGGAAATAAGAAATATATGTCAAAAAGATCATATTTATTTCCATAAAATACATTTATGTTTATATATTATATGTTTCAAATTCATTATCCTCACATTATGAACTCAACACATTGAAATAAATTTTATAATAAAAACCTAATTTATTTCACCCTTCATTCTTGAATCTTTTCTCTTACATGTACATATTTTACATTAAAAGAGTTGATGATTTTTTTACAATATTTCATAATTTTATTAATTAATTTTTTCCAATTTTTTAATTTATAACCAATTAATTAAAACGAGTATTATTGACTTTTTCATAAAAGGATTTTTTAATAAAGGTGTGAAACTAATCATTGTTTTAATATATATCATGTGAATTTTTTTCAAATTTCATGACCACTAAAATTGTTTAATCATCCATTACACGTTATAATTAATTTTTGAGTGAAAATTATATCCTTAATATTTTGGTAGTTTTTAGATTTTAAATAATAATTTTAAAATAAGAACTATATTTTCTTCAAAATAATATTTTACAGATCTTTTAAAGACATTTATAATCAATGATGACATCTTTTGATTTTAATTTTTCTTTTATAGAGATATTATTCTATAATAACATCATTATTGTAACACCTAAATATTTTAAAAGATGAGATTTATATTTTATAGAGTAATATAGAGGCATGCCAATGTATAATTTGTGTTACACACAACACAAAATTTTTCGTGTTGTTAATGTAACCCTAATATTTTTATGTTTGATAACATACTCCACATGAAACACCAAATATAAATGACACATTACATATGTCACAATCATATACAAGGTATTATTATATTCGGTATGAATAAGATTAACTTAATGGTAAAAATATATTTTACACCATTATATATAATTAATTCATTTATGATATATTTATTTTAAATTTAAAAACCCCCTCAAAATATAAAATGATTTTTTTTCTAAAAAACACTTTTAATGCCAATATGTGTGTTTTATACCATAATAATTACAAATTAGTCCTTGGATTATATTAATTAAATTTATATTTATTATTTTTATTATGTATTTTTATCATATATCCTATGTGTATTATAGACTTGATAAATTATTTCTTCCGTTAAAAATGTATATTTTTTTGAAATTATTTTCCCTCTTTTTATGGTGAACATATTTAAAAAATAAATTTTAACACATATATAAAATGTAATTAAAAATAATAATTTTTTAAAGAGAAATATAAACATTATCTTAGAGTTTTTTTATTTTCAAGAGAAGTATCATTTGTAGATAAACATTGAAAAAATATTAAATTTTCAATGAATGCAGACATTTCCTTTCAATTAATTCTAATGTTAATTTTTATTTCAAATTGGGTTTAAAGATGATTTATTTAAATTAAAAAAAAATTAATCATATTCTATTCATTTTATTATTTTTATTATTTAATTTTAGTATGAAAACCATGTGATCATTTGAACTTTTCAACTTCAAATCCCCATGATCCCATCACAATGGTAAATTAAATTTAATTTAAATTTGTTCACATATTTAAATTGAATTTTGATAACATTATTCAGTATTTTAAAAAATAATTTTTTCCGCTATATAATAATTTAAAATTAACATTTGATAAATTTTATTACTTAAAATTATTATAGTTATTTATAGTAATTATGGTGTAATCAAGTTTAGATAGCGATTTATCTTAGAATATAAATTGTACAAATGACACAAAACATATAAAACACCCATTTTCTAGACCAATTTGGATATTTATCACCTTAGTCTCGAAATATATATGTTTTTTTGACACTTTTACATTTATTTTACACATAAAATTTATTAAGAAAACAGAAAAAACATTAAAAATGTACCCTTGCCACTTTTAATTTCTATAAAACATTCGGGATATGGAAACACTAAATAAGTTACGTTATAAATACTATTTTCAAATATAAATTATTTTTTATTATATAGTGTTATATTTAATAATTTTAGATGAAAGAATCAAATTAAATGCTTTAGAAACAGAAATGTATAGATTTTTTAGTTAATAAATAAATAAAACAAATGATATATAAAAATCCAAAGTGTGGTAAATAATTTATTTTTTGTATTCCATTATTTTATTAGATTAATAAATAACTATAATTATTTCTCATCTTCATATCATTTAATTAAATTTATTTCATGATATTTATAAAAATTTTATTAAATAAATAAATTCAAAAACTGAAATTAATGTTATCTTATAAGAAATGATATTCTATTAGATGAATTAAAATAACTAATAACCATATCACAAGTAAATTAATTTTATAATTCTAATAAATTTTATACATGTTCCATTAATAGTGAGATTTTAATTTCTATAATTAAGATACCTAACCTTAAATAATAAAAACATTATTGGCACCGTCTGTGTTAAAGTAGGGATTTTGTGGTTTACATGTGATCCAGAAAAAATAAAGAGCCAAAAAACATGATAATTTTATTTTATTGTTTTTATTTAATAATTATTAAAATTTCATTTGAATTTTCAAATAATTATCATTTAATTTATATTTAATGGATGAATTACATATGTTAGAAAACATGTTACATTAATGAAAACTAAAAAATTAACATAATAAGGAAACATAGTAGTTGATGAAATAAGTCGTTAATTTTTTTTTGAATTTTTTCCTAATTAACATTTCCATTAACACTATTATTATTCAATTTTAGAGTAACATATGGTATATGTGAGCTCCCAATAGTAAATACATTGGAGTATTTACAAGAATGACACTCCACCTCCACTATTAAAATGAACTCACTCTATTCAACTCTTCACAACTCACAAAAAATATGGATCATCAAAAATCTCCCCAGATAAATAATACACAACCATAATATCATCTTATAGGCTTTAATTTGGTCATAAATCTAACTAAAATGGACTTTAGTGAAAACACAAAGGTCTTACCTGAAGATAATGTATCCTTCATGAACATGGGTTTTTTTTAATTTTCTCCACCCATTTTATTCTTAATATATAATCCGTATATATAATAAAAATAGGAACCTAAATGTACTGTGATTTTATTATGTTAAGATTATTACATACAACCACACTCTCTTTCATGAAATGGTTTAAAAAAATCATCATTTCTGTGTATAGATAACTTCCGACTTGCGAAATGAGGTCATTTATTTTTCCATTACCTCATATCAGGGTTGTTCATAATGTTTTATATAATGATTATATATAGTGATTTTAATATTTATTGCGTTATCATGCATTTTGAGTCGTTCTATAATATAAAATAATTTTATATTCCATTATATAATGGATATGATATCATCACTCTTGTGTGTGGAAAATTACCACCTCGTGACGTGTTGTTTAGCGTTTTTCACTAACATGTTACATGGAATATAATATGGGTAAAAATGATGAATATTTATGATATATAAGTGGAATTATTATGATATATATTATATAATTATCCCTATGGAATAATAATATATCATTTTTTCTTACCATTTTACACACTAGAAATGTTATAACTTCATTCGTGGACTCCTGGACTACCGCATACTCAAGTCCATGTGAATCTTTTTATTCATCGCCAAATCAGAATAATTAAATATATAATTATATATTATTAAATATAATTTTATAATTATTAATATGGTAGATAAAGGTTACTTACCATTTTTCCAAAATGATCCTAGATGAATAGGAACATCACACATGCATACATGTTGCCTACCATCACAATGATCGTAACATTAGATTATTTTTCAAAACCAAATATCAATATTTGTTTTAAAAGTTATATTAACATAAAAATATCATTATTATTTCCCGAATATTATTCTATTGACTATTAATAAATAACCATATTGACCATATATGACATACCAATGACAGTATTGACAGATAAACATTTCATGGTGAAAACCTCTGACATAATCATAATTGATTAATAAGTTATATACATCATGTTTATAAGTGAAATAAGACTAATAATAAATTTTTAAAGTGTTATAACGAATTGAAATAATTAATATAATTTTATTATTTAATAATATAATGATCAACTTGAAAATCGGATTTTTCTAAGGGTTTTTTCGTCTCATTTATATTTTTATATCATATATTCAATAATCACCAGTTATTTTTTATTTTGGTGTATATAATTAAAATGAAGTTATTTTTTGATTCATATCATACAATTTAATGGGTATTTGCATATAAATTTTAGGGTACAATTTTCTTGGGTTTCATGGTTTCATGGTTTCGAAAACAGTAAGGGTTTTTTGTCACAATTTTCCTTCTTGAGAAACTTTTTTTTATACATATATCGTCTTCAATATGGTGTATATACTTCCCCTATGACAGGTTATATCATGAATATCCTTCATTTTCTTTCTATTATAAGTTCAATTTAATTTTATTATTTCATGGAGATTATGATTGAATATTACATAATTTGAAATTATCTTTTGTTACAATCTCATCGCTTATTAGAATTGGGAATGATTAAGTCTCAGATGGAGAACTCTAAAAATTATCATGAATTATCTTCCTCTCTAGAAATTTATTATAATTCTATGGAATGTTACATTTTTTCTAATATTTTGATACTCAAAATGTCTAATTAAACGTTTTTAAGTAAATCTAACTTCGTTTATATCTACGGTCGAAACTTTGTGTTCATTAAAATAAATAATTTTTAAAAAAGATTTGAATTTTTTTTATAATTATATTTTAAACTATTTCAAAAAAAAATTATATTTAATAAGATTTAGGTTTTCAAGAAACATTTATATTATACAAAACTTATTCCACATAAAATTTCTAGGTTATTTTCAAATAAACAGGGTTTTATAAGGTTTTATGTTTTGAAAAGTGATTTGAAAATTAAAATGGTTTTTACAAAAAATGAATCTAATGATAATATAATATTATTTCCATTCATCAACATCAAAAAAACTTATTTTTAACTATGCTAAAATGGGGATATTTTGTAGTTATACCTTCTACATTCAGTCTATGGATAGATTAAGAATAATTAAAAGATATTTTTGTGGGACCTATTTCTTTTCCTCGAGTAAATATTATTTCAATGTGATTGTTATATAACATATTAATTTTCCATAGGTAAACCATGTTTGAAAGATATTATTATGTAACCCATTTCATTTCCATTGGTTAAAAATGATTCAAAGAGATTCGTATGAAACCCATTTATTTTCAATTTTTTATTCATTCCTTAATGATATTCATAGAAAACCAATTTATTTTCCATTTGTTGATCTGGTATAACTTTTTTTCTATTAATTATATGATGAGTGATCTATTTATTCTATTTATTTTGTGGGTTTTAGGAACTATATATTAAACATGGTGTATCATAAATAACATCAGGTAAGACTATTACAACTTAAGATGGGGTGCCCTAGATAGCACTGGCTAAACCCAATACAACATAAAATTGGGTGGCATAGATATAACCAGTAAATCCCATTATATGTTAACATGGGCTGGACTAGGTTTCCCTCATCAATACTGTTACATCATAATCCTAGGGTAGCTATATTGTGTTGGCTAAGAAAATTATAGATTAAATGATGGGTAAATCCAAATAAAACTCCAATTCATTCGGTAATAATTGTATTGGATATTGGTCATATGGTTATTCCAATTGAAAACCTAATTAATGGGTTTGATGAAAATGATTCTCCAAGTTACCAAAAATATTTTTAATTTATTTTTATGGGTTTCTAATGATTCTCATTATCATGAATGAGATCACATGTCTCGTGAATATTTATTCTAATGACACATGGATTAGACATGTTTTTAAATTTCATGATCTAATTATGGATGGAAATGAGTTATTTTTTTATTCTATTATATACTATGATTTTATAATCATATAATTATTCACTTATTCTTCCCAACATTTAAATTAAATTGATAATGCCTATGTTTATCATTGTTTGGCATTTGATCTCACCCTTAATATGATAACATCTTCCTAAGGATGTAACAAATGAGGTTTAATGAATTGTTTCTATAAGGGACTTCATAAGGATGATCCTGCCACACTATTGTGAAGTAAGAAAATTTGGGTGAGAAGGGAGAAATTCACAATTAAATTAATGGGTGTTTTTAGTTATGATTTTTTATCTTAATTCACTAAAACTCTAAACCAAAATGGTTCGAGAGTGTGTATGTGTTCCTATAAAACATCTTTATGTTTCTCATTTTCATTGGTGAAAATTGGTTCACCTTCTTCAGTTTCAAATCCAAAAATGTATTGTTTATGAATTTATCATTAGATATGGGAGTTATCTTCATGGGTATTTATAAATGATATCAATGATGTTTTTTTTATAAATATGGAGATTAATATGTTTTAATTTGTGATTATATTAAGAGTTATGGAAAATCATCATAGGTCTATAATCATAAGGAATGTGATAAAAACGACGTCTTAGACACCCCTTGTGGTTTTTGAAGGATAGATTTTGATGTGAATAATGATAATTTTAGAGAAATTTCAAATCGGTTAGTCGTTTTTAAACCCCATGATCAACATGTTGTTTTATTTAGTGAGAATTATTTTTTATTTTTGATGATTAAAATGAAAAGCCCATATAAATTGAGACAGTCGGTCCCTTCCAAAAATGTGGTGGGGCTTGAACTGAGGGCCAAAGTGCGATATGGGTTTCATGCATACCACTATCCTATGTGATGTCTTAGTTAGAATAACATTTTAAATGGTAAATATTTTGTTTATTTTGGAATCAGATTTTATTTTATTTTCAGAATAAAATTATACTTTTCTAAGAAGAATATATGAGCGAATCCACATAATCATTACGATTCAATCATAATAAAAAATGTTTAAAGAATTGTAATATTAGTTATTAATTTAATAATTATGTTGAAACATATGGTTTTACTATTGAATTTTAAATATTAGTTTATCATATGAATGTGTATTCAATTTCTGAGTTATCATACCTTGGGTTTACCATTTTGGTTTTCGTTAATGTTTGAAGGCAATAAGAATATATTTTTATCTCCTTTACTTGTATGTGGTCATTGAAATTTTATTTTTCTACTCCAGGTATGAAAAAATAATCCCGAATACATATCATTGTTGAAAAAATAGATATTTTGCTATTAATTTATTAAAGTAATAAATTATACACATCATGTATGTATATTTTAATATTCTCATAGTATATACATTAATTAAATTACTAATATCTAGAAAAAAATCTAAAAAATAGTATCTGAGTGAAATAAATTCTAATTAACCATTATCAATTTCTTGTGATTATATATTTATGGCTTCTAGACCCTGATATTTCCATTTATCATTCATTTTTTGATCAATTAACTCAATTAAAACTGAAAATTATTTTCTATTTTCCACCATTCCAACCTAAGTTATCCTATATGGAATCCTAGTTATGGTTTATTCTGTTTGAGAAATGTAGTTCCATTTTTTAAATATTTATTGGATTTTTTATGGAGCCTTTTATTTATGTGGATTTGAAATGAATGTAGTTTATCATCTCCTGCATTTTGTTTCTCATCTAAAGATAAAATTGAGAGAACACAATTTGTTAAGGGAAGGGGAGGATGTGACCCCTAGAAATTATTAAATAAGAAAACTATATTTTATAGAATACATAACAAAAAAATTTGTGTTTATCTTGGGTTACATGCAGCCCTTGTTTTATCCTATCATACATGCAGCCGAAATATTATTATTTTCGATAAAGTATTCAACATGAAAACCTAATCATGGATGACCCATGATATACATTACCATTATAATATATCTTCTATAATGGAGTGTAAAAAAGATTAACTAAATTATGAATATTTTGTTTACAATTTAATATATAATACATTATTTTCTAACTAAATATTTATTAATTAAAATAAAACCCTTTGGAAAATAAAGGGAAAACCATTTTTGGAAAAATACTTTATTGAAATTTTTTTATAACAATAAATTAAAAAATAAACCTTTATGGATTATTTAAAGGATATTACAATATAATATATTCAATATAATGTTTAATATTCATCATTTGTGTTTTATAGACACGATAAATTGATTTTTCCCTTCAAACAGTATATATAACAAAATAGTTTTGTCACCTTCTTATGCCCTAATTATAAAAATAATAATATCAAATATATTTATAAGATATTATTCAACAATTAAAATCAATTTTTTTAATAAAAAATATCAAAATTATCATTGGGGTAATTTTTTCTATTATTCTAAGAAATATCATTTTTAGATAAATAATGAAAAATATAGGCCATTAATTAAAAGGTGATTTTCATTTAATTAATTTCCAATGAATTTTTTTATTACATTGGTTTTAAATTTTAATCAGTTTAGTTATAAATCAATTAATAAAATTTATTTCATTAAAATGTGTTTTATATATAATTTTGATATAAATACATTATGATATTTTTTACTATCTCTTTATAAACCCCCAACTTCTCATCACATATTCCTGAATAATATTAATATAAATTTATCCACATATGTGAATAAAATTTGAAAAAATGGATACAATATTTAGATATGAATATTTTTTAGTGTATATTTGTTTCAGTTTAATTTTTCTCCAATTTTATTAGTGAAAAAAATTAAAATTAAATACAATGATTAAGGTTAAAATGAGATTACATAGTGGTTAAATATGGAATATAAGGGGTAAAACAATGGCCTAATACCTATAAAACAACAATTATTTATACAGATTTGTATCATTATGAACATAATCACGAAATTTATAATAATTTGGTTATTTTTCATGAAATTGACCCATATAACATGTCTGGAAAATTATAAGGCCCCGACCTTAAACCTTACTTAATATTTAATTAAATGAATAATTCACATCGAGGATCTTTTCATGGATTATAGTTTTAGAGAATTAGGACATAACATTTACATCTCAAAATATTACAAAGTAGATACTTCTACTAAGTTTCCATAAAATAAAAACTATTAAAATGAAACATGTCTAGTTCCATGTTCTAGATAGCATGAATTTCCCTTGATCCCATCCTTGACACTATTCCACGTTAAGTCCTGTGAAAAAACATTTAAAAAAACTTGGGGTGAGCATAAAAAGCTTAGTAAGGGATACACAATGAATGAAAACTGTTAGTTTTTGAAAACAACAAGTAAACCAAGTATTCATAGTCAAAGTAATACTTTTCACCTTTATGAAGTAGTAAAAACTCTTCACTGAATAAAATATCATTACATAACCTTTTTAACCAAAATATTACCATAAAACCCATATAAAGAACACATACAATATAAAGGTAACTTGGTACATAAGCATACTTGAATGGAATAACCATATGGTCGACTTCCACACATATCACTTAATGGAATAGCCATACGGCCGACTTCCATACCCAATGCATTGGAGGTTAAAACGTAACAACCTGTCCTGGTATACACGGCACCACCCGTCATATGGTTTATCACGTGACCACCCATCAAATGTTCAAGTACCATTATAAAATCATAAGACATAGAACAAATATAATGGAAAGAAAAAATTTCCACATTTCGATCACAATATATAACTTAAATATATTGACATAACAAGTTCATCATAAAAACCATTTTCAATAATAAAATACATAAAATAGTATATGGTATTTATTTCATTTTAAAACTATTACGACTTGTTGAGGAAGCCAATGACTAAATAATACTCGCGGTGGAAAAAATGGTCGTTGTCACCGCGTACAGTAAAAGAAACATTCCTTTTTGTCTTTTTGTAAAACGCTTCATAGAAAAAGATTCCGTTTGTATAAAATTAAAAGTCAAAGGGGTTTATACAACGTAAAAAGGAAATTTGTGTATAAAACAAAATATTCCTCAATGAAAGGAGATTGAGACGAAGTCCCTTACCTCGTGCACAACGTGACTCGATTGCTCTTTAATCTCCAGAATAACAAACTGAAGTTAATTTGTACTTGCATAAGAACCTTTTTCAAGCTTATTAGTCCTTTTATATCACTTATTTCCATTTTATAAACATTATGTAATCATTTATGTTAAAAATGTTTGTTTTGTCGTTATTTGGTACTTAAGTCAAAAATTGACTTCTTACACTTACATGTTGTTTATGTGGTCAAAGGATAATTATATCCAGAATGATATTTAAGATTTGTATATCATATATATCATATATATCCAGCATATACATGTATTTATAATAGTACATAACATTTAGAGGTAAGAAATGAAATGCACCGTTCATGGAGACGGTAAGCCGTACGTACGCATGAACACTACTTTCATTTCTATTCTGTATTTAATGGAGTGAAATCATAATGATATAAAGGTATATTATAATTCCAGTATAATATCATATATATTATCATTATCTCCATCCTTTATACATCCCACGTATGGCATTAACAAATCAAATCACATTGAGGGGGCGGTAGTCCGCACTTCCTAAAATGAAATTTTTGTGGTTACCCATAATGGAAACCATAAAGGTATTCCACAAATGAAAAATACAGAAGCATAAGGAAAAATTAAACATAATATATATCATATATAAATAGAGTGACATCTTAATGGCCACCGTTAAAGGTGTTAAAAGAAGATTGAACAATCATCATTTCGTGAGGCGAAAATGGCCAACCACATAAACAGTATGTTCTTTAACCATTAAAAGAAGATGTGTGTTGGTGTAGCTCTAATACTTCTCATAAAAACATCATAGTATATTTAAGATACTGTTTTTCTTACAAAATAAAGGAATAAAAAGTGTTTAGGGGGATGTAGAAGCAAAATAAAACATAACACAAGAGAAGACACTACCTTTAAAATGGGTAACGCTTTTTGATTTGATCTCAAAGGATTCCTTGGGAAGACATCTACCCAAAATTAGGCTTCTAGGAGTAATATTGGGATGTGGAGAGACCAATTTGGCAGGGTTTGGCCGATCCAAAGGCTTGAGAGGTGTGGGTAAGGAGGTAGAGTTGGGGGCCTTTTATAAGAGGAGAGAAGGGCACTCTGGGATAGTTATAAAAGGTTACTTTATTATAAAATGATTTTCTGATTATAAAGGTCCCAAAATTATATATTTCGAGGATAAGGTGATAAGGGTTCTAAATATACTCATACAATAGGTTTTTTACAAGTTTAGGTCTTAGATTTTATATTCTCTTTTCATTTTATTTAAATTGTTAAATAATGTGGTAATCGTTGCATCATCATGGTGTCATAAATAATTTAATTTATATAATTTATAAAAATTATAAAAAAACTACCATGATGTAGGAAATCTTTTTATCTTTCTATGTAATATTTATAGTAAAAAATATGACTTGTATAACCCCATTTAAAAATTGTTTTAGTGAAACAACTATTGTTTGTGACATTTTTATTTTAACATTAAATAAAAAGTTATTAATTTCATTTTCCTACCAATGTGGCTCCATGAAGTCCCCAAGTTGTCCCATGGATTGTATTGTTTGGACATGACACATTCAATAAGGTTAGGACATGTTTCTAGGTCATTTCATATTATTAAAACATTATTTTTACCTTAATTTACTGAAATTACCTCTAATCGCGATTAAAAAGTTAAAAGTTACTATTCACCACAAATTTATTTTAATCCCATTGTACCACATTGTACATACTAATGACAACCATGTATATCGAAATTTTCAAAATCTAATCACAGAAGTGGTAATGATTCATTTAAACAAAAAATCAGTATTTTTAACTCCCACTTAGTGGTTTCACTATTCATCAAAAATTGATGTTTTTCGGAAAAATACCAAAAATTCAACCTAAGCAATATTTGATATTCCGAATTCAAAAATGATTTCTATTTTAAAAAATTCAAAACATATAAGTTGAATTAATTAATTTAATAATTAATTTCTGCTGTCAGGACAAATAGCGTGTTTTTATGAAACAATATATATCTAAAGATAGACACTAGTTTAAGTCCAATTTCAAAGTGAAATTAATTCCAATGACCACTATTTGACTAAATGGTAAAAATATATTCTAATTTAACTTTAAAACTAATTCAAAAAATAATCTAATCTTATAAATAAAATATATTAAAAAGAGTTTTTGAATTAAAATACAACATTTTTCCCTATTCATTAAAAAATAAACTTTATCAGAAAAATACCAAAAATTTACACAAAGTAAATTTTGATGTCCTGATTCTATAGAAGAATTTTATTTGGTCCAATAGAATTTATAAGAGTGAAAAAAAGTATATTTATAGATGTTTCTCCATCAAAAGGCGATAAGTCAACCTTTAGTGAATGTTAGAGTATATATGCCCAAAATTGAATTCTCTTCTTATTTTAAGACCTTATATTTTATTGGATAAATTTAAAAACATTTAAAAATCATATATAATAATATTTTATTTATTTATATTCATTCCCGCCAATACAACGACTACGTGTTAACTGCCATTTAAAAAAATATTATTATATTACTAGTGTGCAACATAAGATTTAAAGGAAACTCATTGTTGCGTATCGGGTACGCTATCGAACATAGAAACCCCTTTAAAGTAAAATTAATATGTATTTCGAAAATATTAATAAATATAAAAATGCTTTATTTGTTATTTACCTTTGATGTTACATCCTTCCCCCCTTTTGGGAATTGTGTCCTCTCAATTTTATTCACCTATCAAAATAAGTGGGGGTATTTATCCCTCATAGCATTTTCAAATTCCCACATTGCCTCTTCAACAATATGGTTTTTCCACAAAACCATTACTTGGTGAATCACCTTATTTCACAACACATTCTCTCTTGGTTCAAGAATCTGGACTGGTTGTTCTTCATAAGAGAGATTAACTTCAACTGAACTACCTCTGGGCTCAAAATATGAGATGGATCTGGCATATATTTTGTCAACATCAAAACATGAAAAAAATTGTGTACCTGAGATAAAATTAGAGGTAATGCCACTCTGTATGCAACTGATCTAACTTTCTCCAGAATTTCATATGGTGCAATTAACCTTGGACTAAGATTTCCTTTCTTTTCAAATCACATCACAGTTTTCCATGGTAAAACTTTGTGAAAAACATGATCACCTACCTCAAAAGATAGATCCTTCCTCCAGTTATCCACCTAACTTTTCTGTCTGCCCTGAGCTATTTTCATGTGTTTCTGAATCAATTAAACTTTTTCTTCCTTCTCTTCTACCAAATCTTGTCCCATCAGCTTCCTTTCACCCACTTTATCCAAAAAATCCAGTGTTCGACACCGCTTCCCATATAATGCATCAAACGGAGCCATCTGTATACTAGAATGAAAACTGTTATTATATGAAAACTCAACCAAAGAAAGATATTGTTCCCAACTTCCCTAATAATCCATCGAACAAGAACGTATAATATCCTCCGTAGTCTGAATTGTTTGTTCTGACTTCCCATATGATTGAGGATGAAAAGTTGTACTTAAATTTAATTCAGTACCCAACGACTTCTAAAGGCCCTTCCAAAGATTCGAAGTAATCCTGGGATCACGATCAGATAAATAGATAGGGGAACTCCATGAAACCTGAATATATCTTTATGATTCAACTGAGAAAGTTGATCTAGAGACAAAGTATCTCGAATAGGAAGGAAATGAGAAGATTTAGTCAATCGATCAACAATAACCCAGATTTCATTTTTACCTTGATATGTCCTCGGTAATCCCACAACAAAGCCCATGGATACATTTTCCCATTTCCACTCTAGCACTGGTAAAGGATGAAGCATCCCTTTCATTAAAATCCACTCAGCTTTATCTTACTGACAAGTTAAACACTTCGCAGTAAAATTAGCAATATCTCTTTTCATTCCATCCCACCAGTAATACTCCTGCACATCTCTGTACATCTTAGTACTGCTAGGATGAACTGAAAACAGAGAACTATGAGCCTCACATAACAACTCATTCATCAACTGTGAATCACTAGGAACACATAATCTCCTCCCAAAGCTCAAAATAATATCATTATCAATGTCAAATTTAGGCAACTTACCCTTCTGAACCAGCTCTACCTTTTTCTGCAACCCACTGACTTTCTTCTGTGCTTGTTTAATTCTGTATGATATAGATGATATCACTGATACCTGAAACAAAATAGAATAACTTCTTTAACCAAAAACTTCTATGCCAAATTTCATCAAATCAAAAAACAAAGGATCTTGTTCCAAACTTATCATGGTTAATAAAGCAATACGTTTTCGACTCAAAGCATCAACAAATTTATTTTCTTTTCCCGGATGGTAATGAATTCTACAATTATAATCCATGATTAATTCCAGACATCTCCTCTGTCTTATGTTCAATTATTTCTGAGTGAATATATACATTAAACTTTTGTGATCAGTATATATTTCACACTTTACTACATTCAAATTATGCCTCCATTTTTTAAAGCGAAAACAGTAGCTTCTAATTCCAAATCATGTGTAGGGTAATTTACCTCATGATTTTTCAACTGACATGAAGCATATTCAATTACCTGATCATTCTGCATAAGGACTCAACCAAGTCAATTCAATGAAGCATCACTATAGATAACAAACTCACCATTCCTGGAAGGAAGTGCCAAAACTGGAGCATTCACCAATCTTCATTTCAACTCTTGAAAACAATCATCACATTATTTTTTCCAGATAAACTTACCAACCTTCCAAGTTAGCTTAGTCATTGGACTAGATAACCGTGAATATTTTTCAACAAACCTTCATTAGTAACCTGCCAAACCATGAAAACTATGGATCTCAGTTATATTTGTGGGTCTGGTCCATTCTTCAACATCTTTTGTTTTTGCAGGATCCATAGTCATTCCATCTTTAGAAAAAATGTGACCAAGGAAAGAAATTTGTTGCAACATGAACTCAAACTTACTGAATTTTGCATACAATTTCTTTTGTTTTAATGATTTCAAAATAACCCTTAAATGTCTTTCATGCTCCTCTTTACTTTTAGAAAACACTAAAATATCCTCAATGAAAACCACCACAAACTTATCCAAGAACTCATGAAAAAATTTATTCATTAAGACCATGAATAGAGCAGGTGAATTGGTTATCCCAAAAGGCATTACTAAAAATTCATAATGGCCATATGATTTATGAAACGCGGTCTTTAGAACATCTTCTTCATTTAACTTCAACTAATGGTACCCCGACCTCAAATCAATCTTCGAAAAATACTGAGCTCCCTGGAGCTGATCAAACAAATCATCGATATGAGGCAATAGAAACTTGTTCTTAACAGTAATGTTATTCAAGGCTCTATAATCAATGAAAAAGCCTCATTGAACCATCTTTCTTTTTAACAAACAAGACAGAATCACCCCATGGTGATGTTCTAGGTCGAATGAAACCTTTATCTAATAACTCCTGTAATTGCTTCTTTAACTCTAAAAGTTCAACTTGATCCATTTGATATGGGGGTTTTGAAATTAGATAAGAATCAGGATCTAAGTCAATAATAAATTCAACTTCTCGATAATGAATAATACCAGTAAACTCATCAGGAAAAACATCAAGATACTCATTTACCACTGGCATATCATTAATCTAAATAGTTAATTTATTTTCAACAACATGTGAAAGATAACATTCATTTCCATCTTTTACTAGTTTCTCAACTTCCTGATATGTTATCAAAATAACGTGTTAATTCTTGTACACAAACTGAAAATCATTCTGAAAAAAAACCTCTTTAGCTTTGCAGTTAATCCTAGCATGATAAACAGAAAGCCAATCCATGCCCAAAATAACATCAAACTCTACTAGAGGAAAAACAATAAGGTTTGCTGGTAGATTCTTTCCACACACAAGGATAGCAAGGTTCATATAATTCCTTTTTGTCTCAAACGTTCCCTCTGGGTGTTTTTACCAAAAGTTCAGGATTCATATCTTGAGATGGAATTCCTAATTAACTAGAAAACTTCTCAGAAATGAAAGAATGTGTAGACCCTAAATCAAAAAACACATTGGAATAATCTGAACAAACAAACATTGTACCTGATACTACGTCATTCGATGGCCCAACATCTTCTGTAGTTCTTGAAAAGGATTTCACCACCCCTTTCTGCTTGTATTATGGCTACTTTCCCTCAGTTGAGTTCTTCATTAGACAGTCATTTTCATAATGAACCATTTCATTACACTTAAAACATCTTACTGCTGGATTTTCATTGCCTTCTTGATCATCTTCCTTATAGTTACGAGCAATATGACCCGACTTACCACACCGAAATAACTTTACAGACTTGGATAAAAATTCTCCAGGATGCATTTTACCACACTTCTCATAGGATGGATATTTTGTTTTCTTACCTCCTTGCTTCTTTGATTAATTCTTCCCCTTTGCCCGCCAACTGGATCACATATTCTGTTGTTTTTCAAAGAACACATGATCATCGGCAAACTCCATTTCCACCTTCTCCACACATCGAACAAGTTTTTCATATCTTTTGAACACACTATAAGAAAAATCCCTTTGATACCTTGGTTTTAACCTTGTGTAAAAATAGTTGATTTTAATATCAAGATCTCGTATAAAATTTGGAGCATACGTTGTCGGTCGAGTGAACATTGCTTCATAAGCAGCCACTGAGTCATCCTCCTGCCTCAATTCTAGGAATAGTTTTTCCATCCTAAGACTAACCACCGTAGGAAAATATTTCTCAAGAAACATACCTTTGAATTCGTCCCAATGAAGATCATCAATCTCATCACTATCCCTAATATTTTTCATCATCGACCACCACTGATCTGCTCACCGTCAAAATGGTAAAAATCAAGAATAACATTTTGATGTTATGAACACCCCATGACATCAAAAATCATCTCCAGTGCTTTAATCCACCCTTCAGCTAGCACAGGGTTATATGATCCCTTGAATGATGGGGGATGTTTCATAATGAAATGTTCCACCACTGACATGTTCCTCTGCGGTTGGTCTGGCAAACCTCGTGCATGGATACCCCCACCATTTATATCCTGATTCAACTGTGCCATTACTACAACAAACTGTTCAGTTCCGATTACGACCATCTCAGTTTTCTTATTTGGAAGGTGGTCTTCCTCCTAATGTCGTCCCAACATAACTGCTTTGTTTCCTCTACGGGAAACCATTCTGAACACAAAAATATCTTAGGTGAAGCATCATGGTAAACTTTAAATTCTATATCATTTAAATCATACCATAAATTAACATATAATTTAACAATTTTCTAACTCCTAAAGTTGTATAAACCGACCTCTGATACCAACTATAAGGCCCCTTCCTTAAACAATACTTAATATTGAATTAAATGAATAATTCACATTGGGGATCTTTTCATGGTTTAGAGTTTTAGAGAATTAGGACATAACTTTTACATCTCAAAATATTACAAAGTAGATACTTCTACTATGTTTCCATAAAATAAAAACTCTTAAAAAGAAATTTGTCTACTTCCATGTTCTAGATAGCATGACATTCCCTTGTTCTCATCCTTGACCCCATTCCACATCAAGTCCTATGAAAAAAATTTCAAAAAAAACTTGGGGTGAGCATAAAAAGCACAGTAAGGGATACACAAAGAATGAAAACTGTTAGTTTTTTAAAATAACAAGTAAACCATGTATACTTTGTCAAAGTAATAATTTTAACCTTTATGAAGTAGTAAAAACTCTTCACTGAATAAAAGATCATTAATTACCCTTTTGTAACCAAAATATTACCATAAAACCCATATAAGGAACACATAACATATAAAGGTAACTTGGACATAAACATACTTAAATGGAATAACCATATGGTCGACTTCCACAAATATCACTTAATGGAATAGCCATATGGCCGAATTCCATACTCAATGCATTGGAGGTTATAACATAACCACCCACCCTGGTATTCACGGAACCACCCGTCATATGGTTTATCACATAGCCACCCCTCAAATGACCAAGTACCATTATAAAATCATAAGATATAAAACAAATACAATGGAAGGAAAACATTTCCACATTTCAATCATAATATATCACATAAATATATTGACATAACAAGTTCATCATAAAAACCATTTTCAATACCAAAATACATAAAAGAGTATATGGAATTTATATCATTTTAAAACCACTACGGCTTGTTGAGAAAGCCAAAGACCAAATAATACTTACGACGGAGGAAATGGTCATTGTCACCGCGTACATTAAAAAAAACATTCCTTTTTTTCGTTTTGTAAAATTCTTCATAGAAAAAGATTCATTTTGTATAAAATTAAAAGTCAAAGGGTTTTATACACCGTGTAAAGGAAACATGTGTATAAAACAAAATATGCCTTAATGAAAGGAGATTGAGACGAAGTCCCTTACCTCGTGTCCGACGTGACTCGATTGCTCTTTAATCTCCTGAACAATAAACTGAAGTTAATTTCAACTTTCTTAAGAACCTTTTTCAAGCTTTTTATTCCTTTTATATCACATATTTCCATGTTATAAACATTATGTAATCATTTAAGTTAAAAAAATTGTTTTGTCAATATTTGGTACTTAAGTCAAAAATGGATTTCTTACAATTACATGTTGTTTATGTGGTCAAAGGTTCATTATATCCAGAATGATATTCATGATATGGATATCATATATATCATATTATCCAACATATACATGTATTTATAATATTACAAAACATTTAGAGGTAATAAATGAAATGCACCGTTCATGGAGACGGTAAGCCGTACGTACGCATGAACGCTACTTTCATTTCTATTCCGTATTTAATGGAGTGAAATCATAATGATATAAAGGTATATTATAATTCCAGTATAATATCATATATAGTATCATTAACTCTATCCTTTATACGTCCCACGTATGGCGTTAACGAATCAAATCACTTTGAGGGGGTGGTAGTCTGCACTTCCTAAAATGGAATTATCGTGTTTACCCATAATGGAAACCATAATGGTATGCCACAAATGAAAAATACAGAAGCATAAGGAAAACATAACCATAATATATATCATATATAAATAGAGTGACATTGTAACACCCCGATATTTTTTGAAAAATATTATTTTAATATCATTGATGTCTTGTGTTTTATGCTACAACAAGATTACCTTGCGCTACACACAACACCGTATGAGCTTTCAGTATACACAACACTATTCTTGGATCATGTTACACACAATTTTGATAGTAGTTATTCTAAGAAACATTTCCTATATATTTATAAATATATATATATATTCAATGTATAAATTAAATATGGTTGGATTCTGTTATATGAAACAACGGTGGAGTCTTGCACAACACGCAACCCTGACTTGGCTTGCATTACATGAAATCACGACTTTCCTTGATAGCGAGTGTTGTACGCAATATCAGGTTTCACTAAACAATGATATATGGTTGTAATATTATTATAAACTAGCCGTTATGAATATTATCAACTACATTTTTAATTTTATAACATTACTATTCATCTTACACATTTTCTAGAACATGGTATGAGAACAAAATCAATTTTTCGAGTAAAATAATTATTTTTCAAAAAATGTAGTTTTGCCGCCTTTTGATGGGGAACCCACCATAAATCTTGTTTTTGACATGTCTATAAGTTAAATTTGACAAAATAAAATTCTTCATTGGAATCAGGGTATAAAAATTTAGTTTGGATAAATTTTTTATATTATTTTGACAACTTTCATATTTTAATGTATAGTAAAAACACGCCATATTTTAATTAAAAACAACTTTTTTCATCACAATAATTTATATGGCTAGATTATATTTTTAATTGGTTTTAAATTGTAATAAGAATTTATTTTACCATTTAATCCAATGTTGGTCATTGCAATTAATTTCACATTGAAATTGGATATAAACAAGTATCAATCTTTTGATAGTTATTGTTTCTTAAAAACACGCGATTTGTTTTGACGATGGGAATTAATTTTTAAATTAATTAGTGCAACTGATATGTTTTGAATTTGGTAAAATAGACATCATTTTTGAATTCATAATATAAAATATATCTTAGGCCTAATTTTTGGTATTTTTCTGGAAACTTTCATTTTTTTATTAATAGTGAAACCACTAAGTGGTAGTTAAAAAACTGAATTTTTCAGAAAACATAATTTTACCTCTTCTGTGAGTGGAATTTAGAAAATCCGAGAGACACGGTTAATATGATGGACTAAAATGTGGTTCAATTAGATGAAAATAATTTTTGATCAATTGTAACTTTTTACTTTTTTCCCCACGGTTAAAAGTAAATAGGGTAATTAAGGGTAAAAATGATATTATTATTACCCTAACACATGTCCTAATTCTATTGGATAGGCGTAATTCGACCAAAAACAACCTTAGGAATAAAATATGACCATATAGGTCCACTTGTATTAGATTATGACATTTTTTATTAATTTATTTAAAGAAGGGTTAAAATAGTTAAAATCAATATTTTATAAGTAAATAGTTTTTAATATAGGGATATACATAAGATAAATTTGACTATAAATATTAATTAGAAAGATAAAATGATTTCATAAATAATGGTATTTTATTTATAATATTTAGACATCATATAATTAATTTTATGTATGACACAATGATGATGCAGTAATTTTATTATTAATGAAATATTGACATAATTGATGTTATAAATACCCAAATAAATTTAATTTGAGGCTTTTTATGAATTCCACTAATTTTATAGGTCAATATGACATGTTATAATTGATTTAATTATAGTTTTTAGAACTAATAATTCTGTTATGAGTTTCACAAAAATCAATTACCAAATAGTGTCAAAATTGACATAAAATATTTGTTAAAACAAATATAATATTATTAATTGTTATTTTATTCCTAAAAATCTAAGGCTCGTCCAAATGACTTAGATAAGGATATATATATTAATAATAAACAACTTGGGGTTATTTTGGCTTTTTATAGTATGTTTATTAACCTTACAGTGTAAGAAAACAAGAAGACGCGGTAAAAGTAAAATTATTTAACTTAAGGTTATATCTTAATGATAAGGTTAAAATTGAAACCTAGACTTGTCTAAATTATATTGGATGAGAGTATTTAGACCCATACCCACATTAGCTTCTAAATAAATCAATTTGGAGCTATTAAAAACCGAATATGACTATATAATAAAATAATATTTTTAGTTTTTTCAAAGGTGCCCCTCTCCTCCCTTATAAAAGGGGACCTCCTCCCTCTCTTCCTCACACCACATTGAGCCTTCAAGCTCGGAAAACCCATGCCAAATTCTCATCTCCACTTCCATTGAAAAATCCTAATGGTTCTGGTCTTCTTCAAAGACAATGTTTAGTGCCCTAAGAGGAGGTCTCAAAGAGGCGCTTCAAAGAAGAGGTAATGTCCGTCACCGATTCTTTCAACTCTATTTCTTATCCAACTTCTTCTTCTTTAGTTCGTTCATTATGAAGTAATAACATCTGTATAACACATATAATGATATGTTATTATATGTATGAAACAACCCTATTTCACCATCTATCCATCCTATGGAAAATGAAATCACCACGAGTGCGTACGTACGGAATACCGTCTCCACGCTGTGGTGAAATCTGTTTTTCCACCAACACCTTACATGGATGGGTATAATGTTGTAAAGAATAACTATATATGTTTATTATAACATCATATGGATTATGATATATTATACCATCCACTCCAATTCTATTCAATAATTATGGGAACGATATCATCGCTCGTGCGTACATACGGACTATCGTCTCTACGACGCGATGATATTCATTCTCCATGTTACCCATACATGAATGATGATAATGTTTATATAATGAATAATAATGAAAAATATGAAATAATAATGCTACTGGATTTATGTATATATATATGTATCTCATCTAGTTAGTTTCATTCAATTCAATAAGGAAACGAAAACAACGTTAATGCGTACGTACGACCTACCATCTCCATGAACGGTGTATTTCATTCCTTTTATCGATCTATAATATATATATGTATATGATGAATATATATTATATATAAATCATGTTTTACATTCTGGAATTATGTAAATCAGTATATAAGTAATAATATCATGAACTACAAGTCGAAACACATACGATAAATGAAATGATTTTACCCAAAATGCTGCTTTAACATGGAATTTACAAAAGAACGGGTAATATAAAGACATAAGTGAAACATATATGATATCCTAACAATGAGTATGATTCTGTAATAAGTCAATGACATTATTTAAATCATTATACATGAGTTTCAGATACGTACGAAGCATATTGGACCTAATGTAAGGGATAAATTTTCAATCTCATTTTTATCTGAGATTACTTATACGTAATTATTTACTGGGTTTACGTTTATCATCCATGACCATGTTTTCTAAAAATGTTTTCATAAAATGTTTACCATTCATCCATGAATGTTTAAAGTCATTTTTACCCTTTATTGACTTATTACCACATGGTATTAATTGAATATTTCCTTTAGTTACCATATAAGGTACTTTTTGACTTTTTCGACAAAAGTACGAGGAGAATGTTATTCTTAACTTGTACAGAGTGATCAGATTTTTAAGGTTTCATGACGCCTCATTTTCAAGAAGCGTCCTCTACAAGATTTCATGATTATTTTCAACAAAACTCTTGTCTTTTAAAACTGCATGGAATTTTGTGAAAAGGAAATGATTTTAAAGAAGAAAGTATATTTTCTTCTAGAATTCATTTCAAGTGTTTTGTCAAAATTATTTTCAATCTAAGATGAAATTATTTCATATGTGTATGTTTCAAGTAAAATGTCTCTATGATTTAAATGGTTTCAATTTTCTTATGATGAAATGATATCAAATGTGTATGGATTATGTTATGATGGCATGATGGTTAAGAATCCCATTTTATTACATGGGTAATGCTATGATGTATGATTTATTATTTTGTGGCACACGAAAGAATGATTTAATTATGAGATTGGTGGGACCTATATCTCCCTCCAATGCATTGGGTAATGATTTATATCTCATGAGATAGACATGGCTGGAACAACAAGTTAAACTAGTTCAGTAATACAGGACTGGAACGAGGAGTGAACTCGATTCAGAAAGGGACTTCATCCACTAATATGGTCTTAGCAGCAATGCCTTGGCTACTATGTAAAGCATATCATGTGCTTAATGGTTTGCCACAATTACATGTTTAATTCCGATGATATTTTATCATGATTAATGTTTCTTTATGATCTATTCCTTATGTACTTCCATGATTTATGTCATTGCTCAAGATTCCGATATTTGAATATTATGTTCATGTTTTGATGTTCAAATGTATATGATTTGTTTTATTTTATCCATTCTTACCCTTACTGAGCATTTGAGCTCACCCTTTATATGTTTTCTTTTCCCCATGATTTAAAGATAGGTATTAGGTAAGAAAACAAAAAGGAGAAGATCTTATGGGAGATGTTGAAGATCTTCCACCACGATTAGAAGATTGTATTCCGAGTTTCCAAAGACACCAAACTATTACGATCCTTGTGTGTCTGTTTTTGTTATGTATTAAGTATTCTGCTAAAGTAATGTAATGTCCATGTACATCATGTTTCGGGTCCGTTACATTTGGTATCAGAGGAAAGGTTTAGTCAACCTTTGCAAACTAGGATGCAAAAACGTTAGTGAGATCCCTAGAGATATTTCTAAGTTATTTCTAGGGATTTCCCTAAGGATAAGTATACATATAGGATATAGTCCTAGAACTACGGTAATGATATTAGAACTTAACCTAAGATGTTAGATATTGAGGGTGATCCCCCTTTACTATGTTGTTTTCCCTAGAATGATTTTTTCCTCTCACACTATTCTTTTTGGCTTTTAGAAAATGGCTGGAAACAGGACGATTCATGATAATGGAGGATATGATGGACAATGGAATGATATTCATCATGATAAACCAAATGAAACGGGATTTGGAAGTCCAAACATCGTTATGATGCCTAATTAGAAATCTCATAATATGATCAATAATCTCAACATTGGTATGTTTACCGACTCAGATAATAAGAGAAAGATGGAGTTTCATGATGATCCTAGAGGAAAGAAAGTTCAATTTCCCTCATGTAAATAATGTGGGAAGAGGCATCGGGGGATTGTTTCAAGGGAACTGAAAGATGCTTTGGGTGTGGAAAAGAAGGACACAAAGCCAGTAAGTGCATAGGAAAAGGTTCAGTTAACACCATGGATAAGGATAATGGTATTGCTAAGACATCAACAATGGTTAAATGTTTTAAATGTGGAATGTACGGGAATTATTCAAACCAATGCCCTAAGGGAAAGTCTCATGAAGTGAATCAGTACGGTCGTATGGGAAGTATTTATGTTGATGATGATGAAGAGACTACAAATGATATGTGAGATGAAAGAATTGTTGAAGCTCAATCAATGGTTTAAGAAGGTAGTGGAATGATTACATGTTTATCAGGTGTAATGTTGTATAAGTAATCTCATGGTACTATGGAATAAAGAGACATCTAAGGATTGTTACACCGTTTCCTTTCCTTAAGTTTTGAAAGTGTATGAATAATGGTACCAGTAACCATGAAAGGTTATTCAGATATTTTTGGAAAGTAGATGATATACGCATAATGAAGGGATAAGGAGAAAATTAAATGTTAGATAGTATTCATGAGCTCACGACTGATATAAGGAGAAGGTTATATCATAGTTTGAGTATATAGAATTTTTGGATTTTGGTATGTGGAAAGAGTTAACTTTTGACAGCATTCATGTTTTCACTAAGGTTTAATGGGTATTCATTTTTCAATATAATACATGATTAAGGTATTCACATGATTGGAATGTGACCAACAAGATATATGGGGGATAAATGATGGTTTTCACATGCTTGGTTGATGACATTTCAAGTAATCATTTTCTTTATACTATGTGCATAGACCGAAGTATTTTAGATAAGACTAAAGATTGGAATGGATTATGTTGGACATAAGTTATTATTATTTAAGGATAGAACTTTTTTCGATATTATAGATGGGATGTTATAGTATTGTAGTTTTAGAAAAAGGACAACCTGCATGACGGGGGACAACCCATCACGTTAGACAAGGATGTGGGAATTGAACCCACAACTGAAGTGTGACTGGCCTTTATTGCTTACCACTGGCCTACAGGAAGTGCATGTTTAGTAAAAACTAGTTTTATTATATTAAGCAGTATGATATATGAATTATCAGACCATTTTAGGAACAATATATGATTAATGTCACTATAGATGGACTTATGTATTTTTGATAACTTTTATAACGTTTTGATTGAGACAAATGGAATGACCCATCATTCTATCACATGTTCTGCAAACACTTCACAAATGACAAATTCAACTTCAATTCTTTAAGAGATGAAGTGGAAATTGTCCAAAGAATGAACAATGGTGAGACTGTACCAAAATCACGAAAGTATTTCTTGTATGTACAATTTCATCAACTTTAGGGAAATGATTATGAAAACCAAAAATGTTGTCCTAGTTCCCTTTTATCCGATTAATCAGATGGTACCATAGATAATCAAAAATCTATGGCTTTATGATTGATGGATTTTTCATATCCATGTTCTCTACCACTCTCCATCAGAACATGATGGTTAGATTTTTCATCCATATCAATATTTTCACCTATGTTCTCCTACGTGGAAACCCAGTGATGAGTTAATTTGGGTAACCGTTACATTTTGTACTTTAGTTTTTAACGCATTGTTTTGGACTTCCTTTTTACGATGTGGGTTTCTATTAAACAAACTTTCGAGTAGTAAACCATTTATAACCCCGACGAGTTTCTAGGGAGAAATTCATTTTATGGGGGGTATAATGTAACACCGTGAGATTTTATGAAAAAATATTCTTTTAATATCATTGATGTATTTTTTTGTATGCTACAACATAATTACCTTGCGCTACATGCAACACCGTATGAGCTTGCAGTATACACAACACTGTTCTTGGATCATGTTATAAACAATTTTGATAGTAGTTATTCTATGAAACATTGACTGTATATATATAAATATATATATTCAATGTATAAATGAAATATGGTTGGATTCTGTTATATGAAATAAAGGAGGAGCCTTGCACAACACGCAACCCTCACTTGGCTTGCATTACACACAATCGCGACTTTCCTCGATAACGAGTGTTGTACGCAATACCAGGTTTCACTAAACAACGATATATGGTTATAATATTATTATGAACTAGCCGTTATGAATAGTATCAACTACATTTTGAATTTTATAACATTATTATTTATCTTACACATTTTCTAGAACATGGTATGATAACAAAATCAATTTTTCGAGTAAAATAATTATTTTTCAAAAAATGTAGTTTTGCCGCCTTTTGATGGTGAACCCACCATAAATCTTGTTTTTGACATGTCTATATGTTCATTTTGACAAAATAAAATTCTTCTTTGGAATAAGGGTGTAAAAATTTATTTTGGATAAATTTTTCATATTATTTTGATAACTTTCATATTTTAATGTATAGTAAAAACACGCCATATTTTAATTAAAAACAACTTTTTCATCGCAATAATTTATATGGCTAGATTATCTTTTTAATTGGTTTTAAATTGTATTCATAATTTATTTTTACCATTTAATCCAATGTTGGTCATTGGAATTAATTTCACATTTAAATTGGATATAAACAAGTATCTGTCTTTTGATAGTTATTGTTCCTTAAAAACACGCGATTTTTTTTGAAGATGGGAATTAAATTTTAAATTAATTAATGAAAATGATATGTTTTGAATTTGGTAAAATAGAAATCATTGTTGAATTCATAATATCAAATATATCTTAGGCCTATGTTTTGGTATTTTTCTGGAATCATTGATTTTTTGATAAATATTGAAACCACTAAGTGGTAGTTAAAAACCGAATTTTTCATAAAACATAATGTTACCGCATCTGTGAGTGGAATTTCGAAAATCCAAGAGACACGGTTAAAAGAAAGGACTAAAATTTGGTTCAATGAGATGAAAATAATTTTTGGTGAATTGTAACTTTTTACTTTTTTTTTACCACGGTTAAAAGTAAATAGGGTAATTAAGGGTAAAAATGATATTATTATTACCCTAAAACATGTCCTAATTCTATTGGATAAGTTTAATTAGACCAAAAACAACCTTAGTTATAAAATATGACCATTTAGGTCCACTTGGATTATAATAGGACATTTATTATTAATTTATTTAATGAATGGTTAAAATAGTTAAAATCAATGTTTTAGAAGTAAATCATTTTTAATATAGGTATATACATAAGATAAATTCGACTATAAATATTAATTGTAAATATAAAAAAATTTCCTACATAATGGTATTTTATTTATTACTTTTAGACATTATATAATTTAATTTATTTATGACACAAAGATGATCCAGTAATTATCTTAATAATGAAATATTGACTTAATTGATGTTATAAATACCCAAATAAATTTAATTTGAGGCTTTTTATGAATTACACTAATTTTCAAGGTTAATATGACATGTTACTATTGATTTAATTATCATTTTTATAACTAATAATTCTGTTATTATTTTCACAAAAATAAAATACCAAATAGTGTCAAAAATGACATAATATAGTTTTTTAAAAAAATATTATATTATTTATTGTTATTTTATTCCTAAAAATCTAAGATTCGGAAACATGACTTAGATAAGGTTATATATATTAATAATAAACAACTTGGGGTTCTTTTGGATTTTTATAGTAAGTTTATTAACCTTATAGTGTAAGAAAACAAGAAGACACGGCAAAAGTAAAATTATTTAACATAAGGTTAAATCGAAATGATAAGGTTAAAATAGAAACCAGAACTTGTTTAAATTCTATTGGATGAGAGGATTTAGACCCATACCAAAATTAGCTTCTAAATAAATCATTTTGGAGCTATTAAAAACCGAATATGACTTTATAATAAAATAATATTTTTTGTTTTTCCAAAGGTGCCCATCTCCTCCCTTATAAAAGGGAACCTCCTCCCTCTCTTCCTCACACAACATTGAGCCTTCAATCTCGGCCAACCCATGAAAAATTATCTTCTCAACTTCCATAGAAACATCCTATAGGTTCTGGTCTTCTTCAAAGACCAATTTTAGTGCCCTAATAGGAGGTCTCAAAGAGGCGCTTCAAAGAAGAGGTAATGTTTGTTACCAATTCTTTCAACTCTATTTCTTCTTCCACTTCTTCTTATTTATTTGTTTAATTATGAAGTAATAACATCAGTATAACTCATATACTGATATGTTATTATATGTATGAAAAACCCTATTTCACCATTTATCCATCCTATGGAAAACGAAATCACCACGCGTGCGTACGTATGGAATATTGTCTCCCCGTCGTGGTGAAATCTGTTTTTCCACCAACACCTTACATGGATGGTTATAATGGTGTAAAGAATAACTATATATGGTTATTATAACATCATACTGATTCTGATATATTATACCATCCACTCCAATTCTATTCATTAATTATGGGAACAATATCATCGCTCGTGCGTACGTACGGACTACCGTCTCCACGACGCAATGAGATTCATTCTCCATGTTACCCATACATGAATGATCATAAAGTTTATATAATGAATAATAATGAAATATATGAAATAATAATGCTACTGTATTTATTTATATATACTTGTATGTCATCTATTTAGTTTCATTCAATTCAATATGGAAACGAAAACAACGTTCATGCGTACGTATGACCTACCGTCTCCATGAACGGTGTATTTCATTCCTTCTATCGATCTATAATATATATATGTATATGAGGAATATATATTATATATAAATAATGTTTTACATTCTGGAATTTTTCAAATCAGGATATAAGTAATAATATCAAGAACGACAAGTCAAAACACATACGATAAATGAAATCATTTTACCCAAAATGATGCTTTAACATGGAATTTACAAAAGAACGGGTAATATAATGTTATAATTGAAACATATATGATTTCATAACAATGAATATGATTCTATAATAATTCAGTGACATTATTTAAATCATTATACATGAGGTTCAGATAAGTATGAAGCATATCAGACCTAAGGGAATGGATAAATTTTCAATCTCATTTTTATCCGAGTTTGCTTATACGTAAGTATTTACTGGGGTTACGTTTATCATCCATGACCATGTTTTCCAAAAATGTTTTCATAAAATGTTTACCATTATTCCATTAATTTTTAATGTCATTTTTACCCTTTATTGACTTTTTACCCCATTGTATTAATGAAATCTTTCCTTTGGTTACCATATATTGTACTTTTTGACTTTTCCAACAAAAGTACGAGGAGAATTTTATTTTTAACTTATACGGTGTGAACAGATTTTTAAGGTTTCATAACACCTCATTTAAAAGAATCTTCCTCTACAAGATTGCATTATTATTTTCAACAAAACCCTAATCTTTTAAAATTTCATGGAATTTTTGGAAAATAAAATGATTTTAAAGAAGAAAGGATATTTTCCTCAAAAATTCATTTCAAGTGTTTTGTCAAAACTATTTTCCATATAAGATGACGTTATTTCATATGTGTATGTTTCAAGAAATATGTCTCTATGATTTAAATGGATTCAATTTTCTTATGATGAAATGATATCAAATATTTATGGATTATGTTATGATGGCATGATGTTTAGGAATCCCATTTTATTACATTGGTTATGCTATGATGTATGATCAATGATTTTGTGGCACACGAAAGAATGATTTCATTATGAGATGGGTGGGACCTATATCTACCTCCAATGAATTGGGTAAAGATTTATATCTCATGAGATAGTCATGGCTGGAATGGAAAGTTAATCCAGTTCAGTAATACAGGACTGGAATGAGTAGTGAACTTGATTCAGAAAGGGACTTCGTCCACTAAGATGGTCTTGGAAGAAAATCCTTAGGTAATATGTAAATAATATCATGTTCTTAATGGTTTTCCACAATTACATGTTTAATTCCAATGCTATTTTATCATGATTAATTTTTATTTATCATCTATTCCTTACGTACTTCCATGATTTATGTCATTGTGCAAGATTCTGATGATTAAATATTATGTTAATGATTCTATGTTCAAATGTATATGATTTGTTTTATTTTATACATGATTAACCTTACTGAGAATTTTAGCTCACCCTTTATATGTTTTCTTTTCCCTAGTATTTAAATAAAGGTTTTAGGTAATAAAACTAAAAGGGGAAGATCGTATGGGAGATGTTGACGATCTTTCACCACGATTAGAAGATTGTATTCCGAGTTTTCAAAGACACTAAACTATTACGATCCTTGTGTGTCTATTTTTTTATGTATTAAGTATTACGATAAAGTAATGTAGTGTCCATTTACATCAATATTTGGGTCCATTACTGAAATCTTAATGGCCACCATTAAAGGTTTTAATAGAAGATTGAACAATCATCATTTCCTGAGGCAGAAAATCACCAACCACAGAAACAGTATGTTCTTTAACCATTAGACGAAGGTGTGTGTTGGTTTAGCTCTAATAATTCTCATAAAAACATCCTAGTATATTTATGATACTAGTTTTGTTACAAAATAATGGAATAAAAAGATTTTAGAGGGTTGGAGAAGCAAAATAAAACATAAGAACACAAGAGTAGACACTACCTTTAAAACGGGTAACTCTTTTTGATTTGAGCCCAAAGGATTCCTTGGGAAGACATGTGCCCAAAGTGAGGCTTCTAGGAGTAAGAGAGGGATGTAGAGAGACAAAATGTGCAGGTTTTGGCCGAGCCAAAGGCTTGAGAGGTGTGGATAAGGTGGTAGAGGTGGGGGCCTTTTATAAGAGGAGAGGAGAGGCACTGTTGGAAAATTATAAAAGGTTACTTTATTATAAAATTCTATTTGGATTTTAAAGGTTCAAAAATTATATATTTAGAGGATAAGGTGATAAGGGTTCTAAATATACTCATCCAATAGGTTTTTGACAAGTTTAGGTCTTATATTTTACATTTTCTTATCATTTTATTTAAATCGTTAAACAATGAGGTAATCGCTGCATCATCATGGTGTCATAAATAATTTAAATTATATAATGTATAAAAATTATAAAAAAATATCATCATGTAGGAAATATTTCTAGCTTTCTAATTAATATTTAGAGTCAAAAATATGACTTGTATATCCCCATTTAAAAATTGTTTTAGTAAAACGACTCATGTTTGTGATATTTTTATTTTAACATTAAATAAAAAGTTATTAATGTCATTTCACTACCAATGTGGCTCCATGGGGTCCCCAAGTTGACCCATGGATTTTATGGGTTGCCCATGACACATCCAATAAGGGTAGGACATGTGTCTAGGTCATTTCATATTATTAAAACATTATTTTTACCTTAATTTACACTAATTACCTCTAATCGCGATTAAAAACTAAAAGGTACTATTCACAAAAAATTATTTTAATCCCATTATACCACATTTTAAATCCTAATGACAACCATGTATGTTGAAATTTTGAATATAAAATCACAGAAGTGGTAAAGTTTCATTTAAATGAAAAATCAGGTTTTTGGACTACCACTTAGTGGTTTCACTATTCATCAAAATTGACATTTTTCACAAGAATACCAAAAATTCACCCTACACTATATTTGATATTACAAATTCAAAAATGATATCTATTTTAAAAAATTCAAAACATATAAGTTTCATTAATTAATTTCATAATTAATTCTCGATGTCAAGACAAATAACGTGTTTTTATGAAACAATATATATCAAAAGATTGACACTAGTTGAAGTCCAATTTCAAAGTGAAATGAATTCCAACGACTACTATTGGATTAAATGGTAAAAATATATTCTAATGTAACATTAAAACCAATTAAAAAGATAATATAATCATATAAATAAATTAGATTATAAAGGGGTTTCGAATTAAAATACAACATTTTCAATATTCATTAAAAAAATGAACTTTATTAGAAATATACCAATAAATTACACAAAGTAAATTTTGATGTCCCGATTCTAAAGAATAATATTATTTCATCCAATAGAATGTATAATAGTGACCAAAACTATATTTATAGATGGTTTCCATCAAAATGCGATAAGTCGACCTTTAGTGAATGTTATAGTATATATGACTAAAATTGGATTTTTTTTCTTTTTATAAGCCCTTACATTTTATTGGATAAATGTAAAAACATTAAAAAAACATATATAATAATATTTTAGTTATTTCTATTCATTTATTCCAATACAACGGCTATGTGTTAACTACCATTTAAAAAATATTATTATATTACTAGTGTGCAACGTAAGATTTCATGAAAACTCATTGTTGCGTATCGGGTACTCTTTCGAACATAGAAACCCTTTAAAGTAAAATTAATATTTAATTCGAAAATATTAATAAATATGAAAATTATTTATTCATTGTTTACCTGGGATGTTACAAAAATAATATGAAAAAATGCACCTTCCTCCCATTAAATTTATATAATGATTTTGGGATATAGAGAAAAAAATTGGATTATTTATAAATAATATTTTTAAAGATAAATTAATTATTTAACTTAGTAAATTATCCTTGAATATTATACATCATATAATAGCATTAAATGATTAAGATACACCAACACATATATTATTTTGTTCATTATTAAAGAAAATAAATCATACTAAAAATATAAATAACGTGGTAAATAGAAATAATTGTTTCCGTTATCTTGGTATATAAACATATCATGATAAAAAAAATTAAAATTAATATATTTTATTTACATTAATGTCTATATGTTTTTTTAAAATTTAGAGGCAATAAATAATGTCAAATTCAAATTAATATTATTCTATAGAAATTCTATTTTATTAAATTATTTAAATTTTTTTGAAATAATCTATATGGTATTGTTATTTTTAAGTGTTAATAAATATAATTTATTTTCAATTAATGTAGAAATTTTTCTTTTACAATGATCATATTGAACTGTGGATAATTAAATCATTGTTGGCATGATTAATGCTAATGTATTGTTTTTACACGTTATATAGGCTTCTGTTAAACATAAATTCTAACACACATGATTTTTTTTAAAAAAAATTAATACATATTTATAGATAATTTTTCTATGTTTTATAAAAATTCTAACAATAATTTATTCTGATTTTATGCAATACATTGTTTAGAAATCAATTTACCTAAAAGAATAATCAAAATGAAGAAAGTAATAAAAAATAGAATTTGAGAATGAATTTTTTTAACAAATAAAACAATATTTAGTATTGGAGGGTTTCATTCACAAAAAAATCATTCCCAATATTATTTTTCAATTTTGGTGGATAATTAGGTAATGTAAACATCCTAATAGAAAATAATATTTATAATTAATAACATTGTTCGTCCTGTTCATTTGTAAAAAGGCACACATATCTTTATTACATCACAAAAAAACTGATTTTCACATAAAAAAACCCATATAAGTTACATTATTCTCTTATATCACCATAGATGACATATGTTTGTCAAAATACAACCAATTTAGGCCTTCGGCGGTTACCAAAATGATTTAACTAATGGTGATATAACATTCATCAACATGCATTTTTATTTAATTCTCCACCCCTTCAATTAATCTTATATCATAATTATATAAGATATATTTATATATAAATATAAAAATATGTTTTTATTTTTATGATTATCTCATAAACCTACGCCTAATTCAATTAAATGTGTTACGAAACCATCATTCGTCTGCACAGTTGAGAGAGTCCTCAGAAAATAAGGTAGTTCATTTTTTCCTTACTACCTCTCAAGGTTAGGAATAATTATATAAATACCTTTTATATGATATTTATAACATAATCATACATATGGATTTAAAATTTCATATACATACATTTTATATTCCATTTTCTATGTGAAATGATAGCATCCCACGTCTTTACGGCGGACTACCACCTCACGAAGTGATGTAAAGAATTTTTCACTAATGTGTTACAAGGATGGAAATAATAGAAAATATTACAAATATATATTATAAAAATGAATTTATTATGGTCTTCAATATAAAAATCATCCTTCTATAACAATAATATTCTATTTTCTTCTTAATATTTCACATACTAAAAAATCTAGAACAATATTCCCGGACTTATGATCTACTAACTCTTCGAAGTGATGGGAATATATTTTTTAAACACCCCAAAAATTGATATATATAAGTATATATAATTAAATAAAATCTTAAAATGATCATTTTTTAATGATTACGGTTGTTTATTTTCTTTTTTAAAATATTACTCGTGCATATGTGTGGTCCTCTATGTAATCATGATCATAGTGTTAGTTCATTTATCATAACCATATATAATGATGGGTGTTAAAAGTATACATAGGGTATAAATTATACAATTCTAGCATTATTATTATTATATCGAAATTTATAAAATTTCCACATTGACATTAGATATCTTAACGTTGTATGTTTTGACACAAAAGCTGAATATGGTCAAAACATCCTACATAAACTTAATTGATTGATTAGTTAAATATACCTTTTTGATTAGTGAAACAAAATTAATAATATAAATGGAAAATTATTAATTTGGATTAAAAAATTTATATAGGTTTATTATTTTATAAGATAAGGATGTATGTGATGGATTAGACTCGAGGTAAGGGTTTTTTACATCTTACATATCATTCTTTGAGATTCGTGCCATATTCACAAAATGTTTTTGACGTATAGTGTATATACATCTGATGAATATATTTTATAAATAAATATGAATTTACATATCTATTTTAGGATCTCTCCATAATGTGTTTTAAAATTTTACTGTAACCAATGTTGAGGGGTATTTTTTCACAATGATCCTATTTCGGGATATTTTTTATGTTATACACTCATATTCTTTCATGAAGTGTTTATTGTTTCACTTTTAAATGTCATATTATGAATATCTATTTATTTCATGTAATTTTATTCTTTTATAGGTATTATGATTCTATGTTAACAAATTTATAATATGGTTTTGTTACAATATCATCTTTTATAGGGATTGTGTATGATTAAGATTATAATATAAAAATCATATAATTATGATGAAATATATTATAATATGGAAAAAAATAATAATTCTATTTTAACTATAAAATTTCTTTCACTCTTTGATATATTATAATATAGAGAAATTATTTTTATGAAAATATAACATTATTTTTCTCTTCGATTATAAATTTGTCTCTATTCAAAATTTTTTTTTATAAAAATATATTCATTTTTTTATAAATAATATTTTAATATAATTATAAATCTAATTGATTTTAGATAAAAAAATTCTTTTTAAATTTATTTTACATTATTTCCAAGGATTACATTATATGATTCATGGTTATTTTCAAATAAAATGGGTTTTAATATGTTTTATGTTTTAAAAAGTGATTTTAATAATGAAGAGGTTATTTTAATCCAAAATTAATTAGTGTAAATTAATAGTATTTCAATTCATGAGATAAAAAAACACTTGTTCCTTACTATTCCAAAATGGTGAAATTTTATAGTTATATTTTATTTATTATTTCTCTTGATGGCTAAATATTTATTGAATGATATTATTATAGAAATTGTTTATTTTACATTGGTTTACCATGTTTTAGTGATATTATTATATAAAAAAATTAATTTTCCACAGGTCAACCATGTTTAAATTATCATGTGATGGTACCCATTTAGTTTAGTAAGGTTAACCATGTTTTAATGATATTTTTAAGGAATGTGTTTCTTTTCCACCAATTATTAAGATTTTAAATATATTGACACGAAACCCATTTATTTTCTATATATTGATTAGGGTATGAAAGATTAATAATTATTTTATGAGTTTTATGGTGAAGTATCTATGTATTTAATTATTATTTTGGTCCTTGGAAAATTCAAATTAATAATGGGTTGGCCTAGAAAGAACCTATTAGGCCCGTTATAGCTTAAGATGGATTGGACCATATAGCATCGGGTAAACCAGTTACATTATTACATGGGGTGTCCCGGATAGTGCTTGGAAATCCTGTTACATTTTAACATGGGGTTTCTATGATAGGATCAAGTAATCACATTATAGCCTAAAATGTGGTGGACCAGATAGCACCAGTAGATCCCATTATATCTAAAATGGTACATGCACCAGATAGTGCTCAAATTCTCAATGTAATGATTTTATTATATTTTAGATGTATGTTTATTCAAATTAAAAAGGGTTTTGAATTATGTTTTTGAATAATATTAACTATTTTACAAAAAATTTTAAACATATTTCTATTTTTATATAACATTTCTTATGATCAAGATTAAATTCACCTTGCTCATGATTATTGATTCTGATAAATCTATGATTTTATATGTTTCCATACATTATGATGTATCTATTTATTGGTATGAGTGATTTTATTATTCTCTCAAACACTAAGATTTAGTAATCATGCTCTTATGAACTACTTATAGTCATTAATTATATTACATTTTTAATGATTATGATAACGCTTTCTAAGAATTTATGCTCACATATCTTATGTTTTTCACATCCCCTTGTTATAAAGAATGAGGATTAAGTAACTATAATTATTATTGACTTCACAAGGATGATTTTAAAGGCCTAATGTGAAATAATAAAAGCTAAATTAATTGTAAGAATTCTCATTTTATGTCTTGTGAGTTGTTCGTGTAGTATTTTTTCATAATTATTAAACACTCTAAACCCAAATTGTCCATTGATATATAGTAGATCCAATATTTATTATTGATGTTGAAATTTATTTATCAGAATAAATTTGTTCATCTTCATTTATATCAAATAAGAAAATGTATGTTTTATAAATTTATCACTAGATCTAAGAGTAAGGGTCTTAAACTATTATAATTATTATATCCCTTAATAGTGTTTTATTATAGTGTTTCAATAGAGATCAAATCTATTTTTATTACTATGTTTAATCATTGATGAAATGATAAATATTTTTATTATCTTCTTTAATACATATGAATGGATTGTGATTATGTTATTGGTGGGTCCGTTATATCCCTCCAATTAATTTGTTAATGATTAATGATAAGAGATCAAATACGAAACATTAGTGGTTATCAGGATACAAAATATGGGTGCATGGTTTGTTATCCCTTGTCTAAAAAGGGTACACTAGAGGTTATCCCAGGCCCAATTAACGTACATGGGTGGTTATCCCAATCCTAACATGTGATGAATGTCTTTGTAGGTAGTCTTGACATGATTTTTTATTATTGTGATTATTCCTCTCTATTATGACATGATCTAATTAAATTGTTATTATATCATTTCTTATGTTCTTTGATACATTTATGATTCATGACTTTTTCACAATAATTTATTTTTTCATTATTCAGGATTATTATCTATGAATTTTTTTATATGGTTTTCAATTGTTATTCTCATATTTCCATACCCCTGTGATTATGTTATAGTTAAATTATCATTTATATCACCCTTGTTTACCCTTAACAAGAATATAGTCTCACTATATTTAATGTTTTCCTTTCCAAAGGATATAAATAAAGGATTTAGGTATGATATATCAAATAAGTGTTGTAGTTTTGAAGAACATAGTGATACATGATGTCAAAATTTTATGTACCAATTGAACATGTGTCTGTATAAACAAATACACTAAAATTTTAATTTTCATGGATGTGCTGAATAATAAAACATTAATATTAATATTATTTTATGTAATATTTGTGTATGTAATTTTTATTTCTACTCAATAACAAACTAGATGTCCCATGAAAATAATGGAATATTGAAAAAATACCCCATCGTGGTTTTGTCCATAATTTAAATTTTTATTCTTCCTCCTACAATTTACCTTTGATATGAGATTTTGTATCTCTAAAACATAATATATCGCAAAAATAATGAACGTAAAAAATTTCCATCCTTACATCACTATAATAATGAATAGTTTCAATCAGTTATTCTTAATAAAGGTATAATATATAAATTAATGAATGATATTATTAAGATGGATTATAACTCCATAAAATAATGATCATTCACAAATAAATTATTTTATATCGGATTCCTAATACAACACATCTGTCAGTTTTACAAAAAGATAAGGACTTTCTTTATTTTTTCTCAAAGTAAGTAAATATATATGGTAATAGTATATATCTCTATTATATAGAATGATCCATCATTCCGAAAAAAAATTAAACATTTCATGTGTTTGATATCAATATGATATACTAATAAATTTTTATCCATTATTGTCTCTATATTTTTTATTAAATATTGAGAATCTTTATATATTCCACGTACAATTAATTGAATTAAAGGGATTTTATGGGACAATTATTAAAAAAAGAGTTTGAGTTCCTTTTATACTAATTTTACTCAATTTATTTGTGATGTTTTATATAATATGTGATTACTTATATTAACAATATTTTTATAATAATACCAATATTAGAGATAGATGTTTCAATGATTTACATGAATAAAGAGATTGGTGGAGCCCATGAATATGGTTTTTGTTGTACTAATGCTTTAATAAATTTTTATTTAATAACTATATATGGATTTAGGATTTGTTTTCAATGTGATTTTGAGTTTAGTGTTTTCAAGATATTTTTTTTATATGTAAGGTCTATTGATAGTTATAATCAATGTATAATTGTAATAGTTTATAATAGATGATTCATATATGATTTTAAAGAATCTATAAGGAATGTTATGAGCTATGGATACACCCAATGGTTGTTATAAAATCAAATAGATTATTTCTATATAAAGAGAATTTATGTTATCATTAGTTTATAATGGTGATATTATATATTTTTTATATTAAATGATAACTTCTAAATTGTTATAACTCATTGGTTGAAACTTCGAAAAGAGTGTGATGATTATGAAGGGTTTTTGTAAATCATTGTGATTGAGATAAGATTTTTTATTTTATACATAATTTTGTACTCACTGAGGGATATAGACTCCTCTTAAATATTATCTAATCACATAGTGTGGAGTAATGAAAACCCAAAATGATTTTTTATGAATTCTTTTTTATGAGGAGTTTATACGACACTAATTGTTATTATATTTATACATTAATTATATATAATTAAAATATGGATAATGATCAAACAAGATACAAAGTATAATGAATTAATTGAAAGAGGTCCCTGAGATAATCAAATGGAATCATGATTATGATTAAGACAATAATTGATATTTGATTAGAAATAGGAATGTGTGGAAACATTTCTTAATAAGAAATTTGAACATTAAAAATATAGAACAAAAATAATTTTTTAATAGATTAATGTTACAATATGATTTATTTTCGAGGAATATGATATAGCATTGTCAATAATTCAATGAAGGGAAATAACATATAGAATTAATAGAGTGTTTTTTCTATGATATAACAAATTATCTCACTATTTTTTCAAAATTATAATTATGTGTTATTAAATTTGTGGTATTAATGTAATTCTACTAGTAACCAATATCATTATATATTGATTCATAAAGAAAATATTATTGAATAGTTCATATAATATCTATATATTAATATATGTTAATTAAAATTTAATTCCTTGAGATGCACTATTATACACATTACATTATCATTATCTATAGGGTATAGAATTTGGTGTAGCTAGTGGAGTTTAAAAGTAATAATATTATACCATAAATTTAACATACTATGTTATTGTACCTAATACTATGTAATGATGATAAGGTGTGATCAAAATCTATGGACGGAGGATTGGTCAGAATTTCAGTACAATATATCCTTCCATGGTATTTCTCGATGACACAAAAATTATATCATGTTTTTTGATATTTAAACTGAGGAGATTTGTAGGTTGAATTTGAAGATCATAATTCTACACATTTATATACATTAACTATAAGAAAATTCAATATGTACTTATGTTATTAACACCCATTTCTATTTTAACAATCAGGATGATCATTTTATGGAGTAAAATATATAATTTGATACCTGATATTTTGACTATTGTTTGACTATATATTATGTTATAATTTACCCCATTACACCATAATTTTTCATATTCTATAAAAATATATATTTTAATTTCATATATTTTTAGAATGGATTTTCATATTAAAAGATGATATTTTTGTAAATTTTTATCATTTTTTACTTTTTTATCTTCACTTATTCAGAAAAGTGATTCCATTTTCGATTCAATGATAAATTAGAATCACTAATTAATTCATAATGATATAAAATATCTCTATATAGAGATAGTAGAAAAATTAATGTGTACGATGATTATTTATAAATGGAATACACATAAAAACTTTAGAAATGTGGAGATAATATGATTTCTCACATTATACATGGAGTGATGAAACATAAAAATGGTGGAATAAGTTCATGCATTCATGGGGGAAATAATTGTTAAATTTTTATTCTAATGTATATTATCATCCTGGATTTATAGAGTTTCTTTCTATTATATATATCTGTACACATATTTTTAATTGATAACATAATAATAACATTTGAAATGTAATTGGAAAAATTAAACATCATGAATGTAGTCATAAAATATATAGAGTTGGTGAGACTTATAATCTACTATATATGTATGTATTCTTGTTTCTCTTAAAATATATCATAATGATCATCATTATTTATTTATGTTGTTTAAGATACATAAACTATCAATAATCCTGATTATAGTGTTTTTAAAATTGGATAAAAATATTAATGTATACTATGAATACATATTTTCCAAGTAATTAGTGAATGTACTAATTTGAGACCTTTACTAATACACCAAGGAACTATATACTATCATCACAAAAAACACGGAATATCATTAGGGTGATTTAATGACTTAGATGAATCTATTCAATAATAAATTGATAAATCTATAACTACAATTATTTTAATCTCAAATAAATTATCCTATAAAGAGAAATAAAATATTGGAAAAACTAGGATTTAATCCTACCTCACTTGAAATTTCATATACAGTTGGTGTCATATTATCCCATAGAAAAATATTGAGATAGTTTTTTGCAACTATAACAAATCCTTTAACCAAACCTTTATAATACATTTCATAAATTCCTTTAATTTTGATATACTGGGTTCTAAGAAATAATGGGATCATGAAAAAAATATTTTTATATTAAGTTAAACAAGTCATGATTAGTTTACGGTTTGTGAAATATTATAAGAATTATTTAATTTATCATTAAAGTAACATTTTCGTTCCCTAAAGTCACATAAATAAGTGGTTATATATATTTTTTAAAATAAAATAACTGAAAAAATAAAAAATAAAATAATAAAATTTTACATCAATATATTTTATTCCTTATATAATATCAAATTATATATTTATAATGAACATGGTATCAAATTATTCATAATGATATCAAATTATTCAATAGACTAATATAGTTAATTTTATTAGTAATTGATGGTCATAATACCGTATAAACAAATAAATTACTCATGATAAATAATTTTAATGAGGTTTTTATGATGATAATATATGTTTTTTTGTTTCATAAATAGGAAGTTATTTTATATAGGTTTGTTTTTAAATAGGAAAGTGATTCATTTACTATGAATGAAAATGAGGTGACGGTATTTCCACTTAAATTCCACTCTATGAGATAAGCTTTGTAATATAAAATGAATTTCCATTTGTGGTGTATATTATACCAATTTTAGTTATAATTTCATAAATTACATTCCAAAATTTTTATTTTATCTTAAATTAAATTCCATATCATTCATGAATTTTTATTAAAAAGTTACAAAAATAGTAAGGCTTTCCATAATAATAATATAAATTCGTAGATAAATCTGTAATATTTACACCATGTTTCATTTCAAGTGTTTTTTTTATTTCAAAATTATAATTTTATACAAATATCCCCTTATATTTCAGGATATTTAAAATTAAATTTAAATTTGTACCTCTCATGGGGTTTTCTTTCTAATGATACAACGTTTTCTTGGGGTCTTCATGACACTTATCTTTTCCTTGGTCATAGTCACTCATCTTTTATGAAATTCGCTCAATATTGATCGATTATACCATATAATTATTATATGTTTATTTCTACCATATGTTCTATGTAAATATCATATCACACTAGAATTTTCTTTTATTATTAATATATTTGTTCATTTAAAGTCATTTTTGATGAATAATTTTCAATTATACCTGTAAATTATTCCTCCATATCCAGGTTTATAATATCCAAAAATATTATAGTTTTCAGACACTCAATATATTGTATCCCACATGAACACTTTTTTCTGTAAAATTCCTTTTATATAAATATTTTTTATCCTTTTAATGGTGTTGGGTTTCGATATTATTATTTTAAAATGATAAATCGGATTTTCCATTATTTTAATTAAAAATGATTAATTATCCACTCTAAATTTTATTTTGATAAAAATTATTTCTTTTTATGGGTTTCATTGTTAAATGTTCATTGAAAAATTAAATGTTTTTAACGTAGTTTATCTTTTCTTTTTATCAAATCATGTATTTTCATATCTCTATTATTATAGATGCTTATAACAGTAATTGTTTAAATGTATTTTCAATTTCATTATCATTATATTTGTTCAAGGATATTTTTTAATAACTACTTATACTTGGGTTTTTAAATGAATTATATTTCCATCAACAAAAACATTATGAAATAAAATTACACTTTATCAATTAAAAAATAAAAAATATTTTATGGAACCTTTTTATTTTCTATTATATTTTTCCTCAAAGGTTTTCTCAAAAGATGAAATTTTTGATAACACTCTAAAATTTATTATGTGATGAATCATTTCATAAAATTTGATTATGATGTTTTATCATAAAATAAGTTTATGTAATATGATGTTTTATTAAAAATCATGAAGCACATTATTTTTTATAGGTTCTTTTTGAAATGAATATGATTGATTATAAGGGTTTAAAATAGGTATGTATAGTGAGGGGTGGGGTCATATATCACACTACAATTAATTCTTTTATATTAAAATTTCATGATATATTCATGTGTGTACACAATGATAATATTTATATTATTCTTAGGCATATTGGTTTTGCTCAAATTTTCATCGCTGGACATACGGAGTTTGTTCACATAAGAATATGCATAATTATTTTTCTCACACATGCTTTCCTAGGATTATAGTTGTTCCAAAATTCTATTGTTTTCATCATGTTTTTCCAAATTTTGAAGATGAATTTTATTTCAATGAAATTCCATGTGTCAAGTATTTGTACTTCTTTTTTACAAATTAGATCCATTTATTTAATGCTCACAAGTTAAATAACTATTGGGATTTATTTAGATCTACATAATATCCTTTATGATTCCTAAAAAATATTTTTATAATCTTATGATACACTTCCATTTTGTATTATTTTTATATAAGTTCAATGAACTTTTATTTTGATATTGATGTCTTCCTCACATTTTTCTTCATGTTATGTTATGTTTTACCCATTATAAGAATGTTTGAACAACACTTCATTGTGATTCCAATCAATATGTAATGAATAAGATTAAATAATATGATATATATTGAAAAGGGTATATATTATAATGATTATAGAGATATATTTTCAATTTTAGTAATCTACGATGATTAAGTAGCTAATATACATGACGCCAAACCATTTAGTAATAATATATTTTAGTTTTATTTTGTTATATTATATAAATCATGGGGCTTATTGTTTTATTTCAGTACTTATTATAATTGGTCACCTTAGTTTGTATCATAAGAAAGTTAATATATTTTTTATATTTTTGGGGGTTAATTTAGTTTACATTATAAATAAAGTTTGAGAAACATATTGAAAACAAAAGATTTTATTCTAATAATATTTTAACATCCTGAAATATAAATAAATTATTGAGAATATGGTTTTCTAAGATATAAATATATATCATCATACCATAAATATTATGCATATTATATACATATACACATAGGATCGATCACAAAAAAATAGTTAGTCAATAATTTTCTCTATTAGTATCCCGATTCATAATGATTCTTCCAAACAGATCACATATTGACAGATTTCTTTCTGGGATAATCATTTTATGATCAAATTCTATTTAGGAAACATAATTGAGGATATATTTATAATTTATATTAATATATTAGATTGACAAGCACTAGAAAATAATAATTATAATAAACCACCTCAAACTAATATTTATATTCTTATAACCAAACGAATTATATGACAACATGGTAATATATAAGAATAATAATTTTAATGGTTGTAATTTATTTTATTATTATAATATAACCACCCTATTCAAAAAATATACACTCATGCCATCCATTTTCTTAGAAATCAACAGAACTGAATGGGACTATGAGTGTGAGTGACAAGGTGAAGATTACCTCAATGAAAAATCCATTGTAATGGAATTTGGAATAATAAACCATTATATTATTTCAAACTATATATTGCAAAATTTAATTAACAATGTAAAAAATTTGAAGAATGAAACATACAAAATAAGAGAATGATGCAGTCTCCTGAATGTTCATGTTTTAGATGCATAATGGAATAATATTGTATTTACTATATTAGGAAATGTTTTATGATAAAGAAATAAAATTAAAACAAGGGGTCTAGAAGATTCATTACATATGGTAACAATAATCCATTTAGAATCAATGTTTCAATGGAATATTAATACATCAATTAACCTGAGGAAATAATATTGAAATAATGAAATGGACCACTAAAAATTCATTTAATGATATTTAGAGAACGCATGTATTATCCATGTCAATTATATAATAAAATGATATTTGAGTATGGTATAAATACACATCATACTTGGCCTCAGGAGAGAATAATATCTTATGATCTGACTATCAATAAGGCAAGAAGTTTTAATTAAGATTCACATACCATCCTCCCAAAAATTCATAGATGCATCCTTGTTTTATCAACTATTTTTATATAATATGATTTCAATGAACCTCAGTTCACCACCATTAATGATTTTTATTACAATGAAATAATTGTGGGGTTTGATTATTTGATTTGTGGAAATCACTTTTTTTAATCATAACATCTCCCTCTCCATGAAATATTAGATTTTCAAAATAGAATGGATATTTATGGATCCCAATTAATAATTAGAATATAGAAGAACAAAATTAATCAATTGTAACCATATAATATTTTAATTATTTCAATGACGTATCAAATAATTAAATTGAATCCTTCACATTAAAAATAATACATAGTTTTGAGATACATTTACCGAATATGATTAGGGGAAATAAGTGTCTTCTAGTCTTTTCAATGATATTTTTGAATCATATCTCATTAAGGATAATATCTGGAGTCATTTTAATATGTCCAAAACCGTTATTTATTCATTAAACTAATATATAAGTAAATTTTTTGGATGTGGTTTATTAAATGGGGGATAAAAATCAACATCATGATATTTTTCATCGATTAAAATAAATACTATGTTCTGTAAGGTTTGTCACACTCTACACCCAATATAAAAAACCCCACAAAATATTAAGAATATATGTAAATAAATCTATAATAAAAACTATTACAATGATCCATTAATTTTTTACCTATAAAATGTAAATAATTACTAATATTTAATGTTCAAATAGAAATTTCCAATAAAATTTGTTTTCATTATTTTAAATATTTTATTTAAAACATATATATTTATAAATAATTTAATTTGAAATTGATAAATTTAAATGCATTTCTGTATGCCTTTAATAAAAAATTATTATGTTTTATTTTTTATATTTTTCTGAAATAATATATTTTTAGGTGATTAGTGAATGTACTTATTATATTAATATTGTCATTTTACTAAAATTATTTGATAACATGAAAAAAATTGATCTTTTTTGAAACATTTTTCATATAATAATTATATATTATAAAGTTAAATTAATTATTTAAAAATACTATATTTAGTTTATAGACCCATGCACTACATTTCGAATATTTATATATTTTTTAAGGAAACTTTTATGAATTATTTATTTAATTTATTATAACATTAGTAAATGATATTTTTGGTTAATTTAATTTTTAATTAAATGTTACTTTAATTATGATAATACATTTTATATAATTTTAATTAATGTAATTTATGACTCCATCCTAATAAAAATGCAATATTAATAAAAATAAACATTGTAAAAAACAGGTTCATTAGGCATTACATGTCCATTTATTAAAATTACTTTTTTAAACAAATAGATTGTTATTTGATAAAATAATTCATACATAAGAAATTATTTTCTAAATATTATTTATTATCGAAAATTTAACATTCATTTATAAATTTTATATTATTTTCATTAATGAAAATTACATGAATAACGATGAAATAATTGTTTCTAAATTGTTTTTTATTAATATTAATGAATTTTTATCAAATAATTTTTTTTCTCTTGATTAGATAAAAAATATGAAACAAATTACTGAAACAAAAATAAGTATAATAAAAATATTTAATTCTTAAAGAATTCTATTGACGACTTAGAATACATAATGGTCGAAATATCATTTTTCTTATAAAAAAATTTTACAACACATTATCTATTTTAAGTTAAATGTTATTTTATAATATGTAAAAATTGGATTGGACTAATTATAAGAAAAAATTAGTTCCATCACATTAAAATTTTAATCTATGTGTTATTTTATATGTTTAACAAAACATTGAATCACGTAGTTACAAATCTGTTACATTGTATCAATGTAAATGAGTAAAATGTAAAAAATAATGGTAAAAATATAAATTTTTTAAATAAATTTATGGAGTAACTTGGTTAATAATTTATTGAACACAAAAATAGCCTAAAATAAGTTTTTTTAATTTTTTGGTAACTAATACTTCAATACTGTCATTAAATAATTGAAAAATGTTGATTGATTCCCAAAGTTCCCCTTTCACCACTGGTAAATAGACACCACATACACTCTAATATTTTCAAATAAATAATAGATTTTTTACATTAAAATAGGTTATACTACTCTCCCTATTAACCTATACAATAATCATAATTCTCAGGTCATTCATATTTATCCTATTGTATTTTATTGTAGGGGAACATCAAAGGATTGATCAAGTCTCAGCGATATGTATTATCACCATATGATTTTTTTCATAACCTCACTCCTCGAAATATATTATCACCATAAAATATTATTAATTGTGTTTCATTAGTATAATTATACTTTTATCATTTATTCTAAAAATTATATTTTTTTCATTTCTAACCACTATGAATAAAATTTAATATTAAACATAAAGGTGATTATATTATTGCCCAAAAAAGATATAGATTTCATTATTCACATATTTTATTAATTCTTTACATGGAAACATTAATATATGGTTATCAATATTATTTTTTTTAAATAAAATTATTATTATATAATATTGATATTATTTGAAAAGAAACACCTCCTTTACCAAACTCGACAATTGAGTTAACGGGTGTTCATGTATTGTAGGATTTAACTGCATATGTGAACAATGCATTAAAATAAAATTGTAGATAAATATAGAAAAATGAAGAAAATTATTATAATATATTAATAAAATCATGATAAGTAGTTAGTTTTTAAAATTTAATTTTATGTATTTAAATTATTATTAATGTTTCATTTTTCTCTTAATTTACTGAAATAAATTTTCTTCAATTTAGGTTTCACATAACATAACCAAAAGATGCATCTGATATGAAATAAGCTATTTTAAATCAATATATATTATAAATTAAAAAATATTTTCATATATATTATGAATTAACTTGGTATAAAATTATGGGTACACATATGAATATTATTAAACTAGAATAAAATAGTTATAATTATTAACACTAAATGGACATAATACGAAATAACCAATTATTATAATACAGATAAATAATTATAATACATATAAGGAAATTTTATTATTTATTTATAAGTTACTAAAATAAAATACAATTTTAATTATGTTTTTTATAGGAGGATAAAGTGTTGTTAACTAAGGATGAAAGTATTTTATAACTTTTTCATCTCAAATTCTACAATATGAGATATGTTTTTTAGTATGCATCTAATTGAGTTTTTATTTATTTTTTTATTCCAATTTTAAAAATAATATGATTAATTAAATTTCTATAATTTTAATTTATTTTCAATTTAAATTCCTCTCATTCAAGGGTTTTGATTTAAATTTTACTCACGTTTTAATGATTCCATTTTCTTAAATATAAATTCATTGAGACATTTTTATGTTATACATAATATTTCAATTTCAATGGTGTAGATAGTCACCAATTATAATTGTGTATCAAATAATATTATATCTATTGATATTAAATTTTTTATATAATATTATAGCACTCATGGGGTTTTGACATACTGTTACAAATTATTTTTATCATTTTTTTACTCAAATATTTTCTTCACCTAATAACCTCACTTTATTGAATATAATAATACAAGATTGATATATATTACCATATAATGATTAAATGGTTTATTTTCACCTCGAAATTTATAGAGATATTGTTTCACTCCAATGTTTTCTTCTGTTAAGATTCTATTATTTCATATATAATCATGTTTTATAAATATTTCAATATTTTTTAAATTTTTTTCCTATATATCCATATTTTTACATCCCAAAAAAGTTACCCCGTTTGTAAACAAAATATATTTTTCATAGTTTAATCCTTTTATTCCCAAAAATCAATTTTTGAATAATATTTTTTATCTATTAAACTATTTGGGTTATTGATAAGGTTATTTCAAAATGTTAAAAAGGATTTTATTTCATAAGAAAATTTATGTTTTGTGATCTACACCTAATTTTATTTTAATAAAATTATTGTATTTTAATTTTTTCTTCAATAAATAGTCAATTTTTAAAGAAAAATATTTTTAAGTACTTTCCTTTTCCATTTTTTGAAACATCAAATATTGTCATGTCTCTTTTATTTTTCATTCATTCAAGTATAATGTTTTTATAATAATTTTCGATTATATTTTCCAAAAAAATGAAATATTTTCAATGATATTTTATTTTGAATTATTTTTAATAAGTTTTTTGAAATTATTCTATTTACATCTACAAATATTTATTTGAATTTAATTTTCACTTCATCTATTATAACAATGTTTACAAGGTTTTTTGTATTTTTTTCACTTCTATCTTTTATCTAAGGGTGATTCTAATGAAGTTATGATTTTATCAGCCTAAATATGTAAACATTTTAAAAATACTATTTTATAATGAGATTTTGATATCCCATTATCTCTAAATTTAGGTTATTTGAAAATTTTTAAAATTATAAAATCCCTACATTTTTTCTATAGGTTATCTAAGATACGATTGTGAATGAAATTAAGTTAATATATATATAGATGTTGACTATATGTTTCTTATATTACCATCAATTTATTGGTTTATGTTTTTATCTCATTATATAAAAAACTATGCAATTAATAATATTGTTCACATAAGAGATGGTATAATGTGTTTGCTCAAATTTTATCCATGGAAAAAATGAGTTTGTTTATATACTAACCGGAATAGTGATTATTCCCACACATGATTTCCTATGATTTTGGATGTTCCAAGCTTCCAAATTGTTCATAAACATATTCCAAATTTCTAAGACTAATATTATTTCTATAAAATTACATGTTTCTTAGAATATGCCTTATTTATTAAATATTCTTCACTTATATTTCATAAACACTTATTATATGACTATGGACATGTTTCTGGAGCCCAATATTATAATTTATTCTTCCTTAATATCAATTTTGTGATGTTATGTCCCTATACTATTTTTTATTATCATATATGGTCTTTGATAATTTATTATTTTATCCATTTCTTACTTAAAATTTAAATCATTTTATGATGTTTTTTAATATAATATGCATTTGAGCTCACCCCTTTTTTATAATTTCATTCCCCATAATTTGAAGATTATTATATCATGTGATATATCTATAAAATGTTCTAGAGGATAATTATAATATATAAATGCTTTAATGTATATTAAAATAATAATTTTATGTATATAATTTGCAAGACACTAAATTTTTAGTCCTCAGGTTGTGAGGTTATTGTGAGCTATATTATTTTAAACATGATATTATTTTATTATTTATTTTATTTTTACGAGGTGTCAAATTAGTTCGTATAAGAGGTGGGATTAATTATGTTGTAAGTTAGTTTTGTAATTTTAGGTGATTATTGTAGTAAAATATGGAGTTAGGTTTGGATAACCATAGGAAAACCCCACATAATATCACCTAGATAAAAATAAGATTAATATATGTGGAAATAATTGAATTATGGGAAATCATATAATGTAAAAGTACATGATTACTAAAGGTGAAATCTCTTTTATGATTAAAAATTTACATTATATTGTTACATGTCTTCACTCATTTCAACCTATTTGGTTTTAGAAAGGGATAGTACATGATGGTACCCTTTCTATGAGAGACAATGTGAATATTACCTCATTGAAAAAACCATTGGAATAGAATTTTTAATGAAAATCCAGGTTATTTTACAAATAAAGACATAAAAAATATGATTAATAATGTGAAAATAGTTATAGTATAAAACACACTAATGAGAATAATGTTTCAGTCTCATGAATTATCATGTGATGAAGAAGTTGAATGTAAAAATTGTTCAATTTTTATTATGTCAAAAATAAATAAAGTGGATTCATGAAAATTTCAAATATGGATCTGTAGGTGTCATTAAATATGGTAATGTATTCCATCCTGAATCAAAATTTCTAAGGAAAATTAATACTTCAGCTAACATGATGAATGGAGATAGAACACATCCAATGGACAAATTTACAATTCCTTGTATCATGTGGGTAGAAATCAAGATATATACAAGTAAATTCTCCAAATATATTATTTTGGATGAGTGTAGTAATCCACATGCTCAATGATAATGGGATAAAAAATAACCTATTTTCTACTATCATTTAAAAGGATAGGGGTAGTTTGGCTTCACATAAAATACTTCATAGATTAGTGGATAAATCTGTGTTCTATCATACCTAATGCTTCTTCTATTTTTTCTAGGAATACAATTCATCATCCATAATGAATTTTAATTAAATGAACTATATTTTTTTATGATTATTAGGACTATACAAATATTCTTTTGGAATTTAATAATTTCCTCCTCTAAAAATCATTATTACATTTTTAAAATAGAATGAGTATATTAAATTCTTCTCCACATTAATTACATTAATACAGATAAAATAAAAAATTAATGTTGGAAGTATATTACAGAAATTCCAACAGTGACTTATCATAGGTGAAAATTTAATCCTACAAATAGCCCTTAATATTGTATTATGAGATGCATTTATTTGAAATGGTTATGGAAAATACGTTTTTATTAGTCTTCCAAATGATATTGAGTACCATGTATAATTAGACATAATATCCTGATACATTTAATTATTATTAACACCTTTATATATTCCTCTAGAAAATTTATAATTTAATTCCGAGTACGTGGTTTATTTAAGGAAGTATAATGTAACAACTCAATATTTTGGATCCATAAAAATATATAATATGTTTAATAACATGTGTCTTATATTATAACCAACATAAAAAACAGTAAGAATGTATTAACAATCTATTATTTATAATGACATAATAAAAAATATGATAGTAAGTTATTAAATTATATTACCTTTATGTGATAAAATAGAATATTAGTTAGTATTATAAAGGTCATTTAAAAAAAAATTATATTTCATTATATGAAATATTTTATTTCGAAATTATATATTTATTTATTACATAATTTAAATTTGAATAGTTTAAATTCATTTTTTAATTCCTTAAAACAAAATTATCTTATGATATATTTTTGAGATTTTCTAAAGTAATTTATCCTCAGCTGAATACTGAAAATACTGATTTTTATTAATATCATCATATTCACGACATTATTTAATTTTAAAAATACATTAATTATTTATAAAAATAAAATTTATTTACGACTATATCACCATAAATACAATTTTTAATTCATAAACGTATGGATAACATTTTGAAAATTTATGTAGTGTTTCAAAAAGAAGTTTTTTTCCTGTTTTATTTAATTAATTATAATATGTTGAAATTATATTTATTTATTGAATAAATAAAAATTGAATTTTAATAATTATATTAAATTCAATTTAATCAATGTATTTGATAACGCTATCATAATTATACTAGTTTTTTTATTAAAAATAAATATGTTCATAAAATTTTTCATTTGTGCCACGTGCACCTCTGTTGAAATTAATTTTAGTTGCTTAGAAATTATTTATTTTATAAAATTATTCTAATATATTATGTAATATTTTTAATATTATTTAATGTTTAAAATTTCATTTGTATGTAAATAGATTATTTATCTATATAACTGAACATTTTCATGATATTGGTGAAACTATCAATTAAAAATTATTATTCTATTAATATAAGTAATTTATTTCAATAAAATTAAATTTAACACTGTTAAATTATGAAGAAAATAGTAATTAAAACCACATTAATAAAATTTTTAATACAATTATACTATTTACTCATTTCAAAACAGTATTATGATTATGTAATTGTTAAAATGTAATATTTCCACTAAAATAGTTATTCAACATATTATTTGGATTAATTTAAAATATCATTTTTTATTATTAGAAATTGAAATTCATTAAATTGAGGGTAAATTTAGTTATATGAAAAACAAATTTCTCACTCTAGGTTATGTTTTTTTTAATAAAATAATTAATTACATAGTTAAAACCAGTAAAGTTGTATAAAAGTAAAGGAGTAAAATGTAAATTATTTATGGTAAAGACCATATTACTTTTTAAAACAATGTTTTAAAATAATTTATAGAGAATTTATTTACCATATAATATCCCACACACTAACTTCATACATTTTGAGGAATTGTACCTAGAAAAGTGTCATCTGTTTATTATGAGATGATAAGTATTTCCAAAATGTCCCCTTTAACTACCTATAAAGGGATACCGCATTCATAATTAAAGGTAAAAAATAAAATTAGGATTATTACATTAAATTATGAAATTTAAATCAAACTGCTTAAAAATTAATACACATGTCATTCATAATTATCCTAATATCATTCATTTCAAGGGAACTTATAAATAAATATTATATCTCAGAAGTTATTATTATATCCTTCTTAAGATTTTATTAATAATTATACTATTCTAAATAAATTATCAATATAGTAATATGATTTTAGAGTATATTTAGTATAAGTAAAAAAAATTATTAATAGTTGAACACTTATTTATTCATTTCTGTTGACATAGTAAAATAAATGAATATTAATCTCTCATGAGAGCGAATTACGACCTCCACAAAATTATTTTTCTTTTTTCTTCTCGATTTTTAATTCCTTAAAAAACCACAGAATTCAATGTTCAAAATCATAAAAATTTCATATTTTATTATTATGTTTCTGTTATGATGATTTTATTTCAATAGTCACACATCCTAAAACATAATAAATGATCATGTTAATGAGTTTTCATGTTTGGTTCGATTTAACTTCATATAAGAAAAATTATTTAAAATAATATTGTGTAAGACTATGGGAATATGGAAACTATTGATATTTTTATATATTTACCCAATAATTATTTTAATGTGGTTTTGGAAGTATTATCATAAGTATGTAACTTATTATTAAAGTACAATTTTTTGACTAAAATTATCAAAAATACCAATTATCAATTCAGTTTTCACATAACACGGAAAAAATGATGGGAATGAATAAAAATAATTTAATTAAATGTAATTTAAACATTAAAATTCATAAGTTATATGTAACGCCCCGACCCCAGCTACCCAGAGTCGGTGCATTACTTCGTAACATTGGCATGATCACAAGAAGATCAAATCTCGAAAGACCGATTGGTTTAGTAGCCTTGGAAACACTAGATATAATCATAAAGTTTTACATTACATTTCAAAGTGAAAAACTACTACAACAACAAAGTCTTCATATCCACACTATTAACCCCTCATAATATCCCTGCAAGTCATTCATAATTTACTTCTTCACTACCTGGGAGAAACAAAACATAGAAAAGGGGTGAGCTCAAATGCCCAGTAAGGATAACAATATAGCGGAACATTCAAAAAAAGCATAAACATTTAAGGCAATGAATTACTAAAACAAAAGCCTTTTAAAATTGAACTTCAACATAGTATGGCAAAAGTAAAATGAAATAATGCCATTTACTTGTTCACATAGATATTCTACTAATCGAATAATCACATGCAAAAATCAATAACCACTTTCATAATGTTGGAATGCATAATGCTAAACGTTAATTTCTTTGTCTAGGCCTCATACCAAGACCTAGGGGTTACTTCTAACCGGAACCCAACCCGGAGTGCCTCTAATAACCGGACACCAACCCGGAGTGCCTCTAATAACCGGACACCAACCCGGAGTGCCTCTAATAACCGGACACCAACCCGGAGGGCATACTTTTACCAGTCCCTAACCTGGAGGGCTTACTTTAACCAGTCCCCAACCTGGAGGGCTTACTTTTACCAGTCCCCAACCTGGAGGGCTTACTTTTACCGGTCCCCAACCCGGAACATACTTGTTTAGCACATTCATCTGAAGAAAACTTTGAAATATAACATAAACATTCGGATTAAAACTAGCATACGAAATGTCAATAATTTCACTATAAACTATGAATGGTATAAAAATAGCACATCCACAGTCAAACATATCACAAAACCTTCAATACAATATAGAAGTTTTGTATCATAATAAATCAACTTCAAATAATCTTAAAATCCATCAAAGGATGTTGACATAGATGAAATCAAAATTCTTTTTAAAGAAGTATCTCCTTTTATTTTGAAATCATTTAAGATCCATATAAAATAAAACATTTTCTTTTAAAATATTCTTATAAGCTTGTATGGAAAGCTTCGACGATTTTATAATGGTGGAAAATAACCGCACCCGCCGTATAAGATAAAAAAAACATTCTTACCTCAATTCTGTCGAAAAGGTTAAAAAGGACATTGTTTTGAAAACGACGGAAAGATTCCTTTATAAAACTCTTATAAAAAAGTCAAATAAGGGTATAAATGAATTTAACCCATATTCTTGTAAATAGTAAAAATGTTTTGAAATACATTTTTAAGAAAACATGGATGTGGATGATAAAGAGATCCCAGTAGATTATTACGTATAAACAACCTCGGATAATGAAGAGATTGTGAAATAACCCTTACCTTGTACTTTTACTTTGTTGGGGTAGGTTAACCTCCTGTATAATGGTTAAATAATTGTTATTAAATTATACAAGAATCATATACATTAATATGATATCATATATGATCTTTTAACATTGCTTTATTAATAATATCTTAGTATTATCGTTGTTTCGGGTGATAATCGATTCGTTCTTCTTAAATGTTTGGTTACGTAAGACATGTTTGTAATGGATAGATTATATCTTATTCATAATCAGAATGATATTAACATTATTTTTAACCCTAAAATGAGAATAATACTTGAATGGATATGATGGAGAATGAATCTTATCGCGTTCGTGGAGACGGTAGTCCGTACGTACGCACGAACGCTACTTCCATTTAATTTTCATTTTAAAAGAATCAAATCCAAATGATACATAGGTATATTACTATTACTGTATAATATAATATTTTATATATGTTACTTAAGTTCATTAACACCATCCTTTATACGTTCCATGTGTGGTATGAACGAGTCATATCATTTTAAGGGGGCGGTAGTCCGCACTTCCTCAAATGAAATTATCGTATGTATATACAACATGAAACGAATAATGGTATGAAATAAAATGGAATTACAGAAGCTTATACATAAAATATATATCATTAATATCATATTTAATTACAGTGCCATCATAATGGCCACCATGATAGGTGGTAAGATGTATTTGAACAATCATCGTTTCGTGAGGCGTTAGTTTGCCATCCACAGAAACATTATGTTCATCATCCATTAGATGGAGTTGTGTGTATGTGTAGTTTGAATCCTTCTTATAACAACATCCTAGTATATTGAGGATACTGGTGTTGTTACAAAAGAAGGGAAATAAAAAGAGTTTGGGGGTTGAAGAAGCAAAATAAATGAAAATAATTTAAGAGAAATCGTTACCTTTAATTTAGGTAACTCACTTTGGTTGGAACCAAAGGACTTCTTGAAATGCTTTCTGCCTAAGGGGAAGCTTCAAGGAGGAGGAGAGGGATGTGGGGAGCTTAGTTGGGCAGAGTTTGGACGAGCCAAGTGGCTTGAGAGGTGTGTGGAAAAGAGAAGGAGGAGTGCCCTTTTATAAGAGGGGTGAGGGGCACTTTTGGAAGAGCTAGAAATATTAATTTATAATATATTCATATTCGGTTTCCAAAGGCTACAAAGTTGACTATTCAAAGGATGAGGTGGGGATAGGTCGAAAACAACTCATCCAATAGAATTTAGACAGGTTTGGGTACTTATATTAACCTTATCTTTAAGTATTAACTCTAAGTTAATTAGTTTTTTACTTTTACAATGTCTATTTGTATTTTTATATAATATGGTTAATAAACTTACTATATACATCCAAGCGACCCCCAAGTGGTCCATTAATGATTAAACTATCATAATATAAGTCTTTTGGCCGAACCTTAGATTTTTAGGAATTTAATATCAATTAATAATATAATATTTTTTTTAAGAACTCTTTTATGTCAATTTTGACACTATTCAATAGTTGATTTTTGTGAAACTCATAACAGATTGATTACTTCGAAAAAAGTCAATTAAATCAATCCTAATATATCATATTATCCTAGAAAAGTAGTTTAATTCATTAAAAGTTTCATATTATATTTATTTGGGTATTTATAATATCAATTATTTTAATTTTTCACTATTATAGTAATTACTGCATCATCATTGTGTCATAAATAAAATAAATCATTTAATGTCTAAAAATTATAAATAAAATATCATTATGTAGGAAATCTTTTTATCTTTCTAATGAATATATATAATCGAAAATCCAACATGTATAACCCTATGTAAAAATTGTTCTTCTAAAAGATGTAAGCTTATGCCATTTTTATTTTTATTTTAGCTTTATTAATATAATGTGTCATTATCACTTACAAGTGGATCCATGGGGTCCCAAAATTGACACAAAGATGCCCATGGTCGACCATGTATCAACCAATAGGGTTAAGACACGTTTTAGGGTAATTTAGTATTATTATAATATTATTTTTTAACCCTTATTTACCGGATTTATCCTTAACCATGGTAAATAAAATATTTACCGCAGTAATTTTTCAAAATGTCTAAAAATAAAAGTTACCTATTTACACAATTTGAACATCCTGATTCCAAATATGGAATCCATTTTCCTAAATTCAAAACACAGAAGTGGAAGAAATTAATTTAAAATTAATTCCCGCCGTCAAAACAAAAAGCGTGTTTTTAAGAGATAATAACTATCAAAAGATTGACACTTGTTTATGTTCGGTTTAATTGTAAAATTATGTCCAATGACCAACATTATATTAAATGGTAAAAATATATTCTAAATATACTTTAAAACCACTCAAATTCACAATTTATCATTATTAATTATTTTGATTAAAAAAGTTGTTTTTAATTAAAATTTTGTAATTTTCACTATTCATCAAAATATGAAAGTTATCCGAAAAGTACCAAAATTTCACCTTAGGCTAAATTCGATATTCCGAGTCCAAAAATGAAGTCCATTTTCAAATATAAAATTTCTATAATTTTAAAAAGTGGTTATTACTATTCATAATGGCTACTTTGATTAGTCGCGGTGTTTTAGAACTCGAAGTTGCGTACAATGCAAGCTATTGCATTATTCAATGAGAGGCGTATCGTGGAAGCTCTGGGTGTTATATTCTCCCCTCCTTCAATAAATTGCGTCCTCGCAATTTGAAATTTTTCTTTGAAAATAAAAGGTTGTAAATAGAAAATACCTTTGTGGAAAACCCACATCGGAAATAAGATTAATAAAAATATAACATTAAAAGAAAGAAAGAGAAGTACAAAGGTCATCCGAGATAGCCCATACTAGGGTTCTATGAAAATATGGATATGGAGGAAAAACAAACTAGCATGGTCTGATGTAGAGTTCTAGAAAACAGGATTAGGAGAAAGTTAACAATAAGAAAATCACAAACTTGTGATTGGTTAAACATCCATTGAATCCCCAGTTGGAAAAGTTAATCGACAACGTTTTTGTTTTATGTAACCTTTCATAGAGGTGAGGAAATTATTTAAGAGATTTACTAAGAATGTGAGGAAATATACTTACTTATCATGTAGACTTTCATTAATAAATTTTTACCACAAACCATTTAGAATAGGAAAACTATTTTGTAATAACCAGGGACTCCCTGTAGGCTAGTGGTAGGAAATAAAGGCCTGTCGCACTATGGTTGTGGGTTCGATTCCTGCAACTTTGTCCGATGCGACGGGTTATGCCCCACCCTACAGGTTGTCCTTTTCCTAAAACTATAGTATTATAATATTCCAAAAATAATCTTCATAAAATTTTTTAACCTTAAACAATACTATCCAAAGATCAACTTAATCCACTCCAGCCTTTCTAGTTATCCAAAATACCTCTGTCCAGACTTTCTCTAAAAGGTTTCTTAATTCCAAAATCAATTTATCAGATTCCCCAAACGAAGTAAAGTTTCTCTTATTGTCACATACTAAAAATATAATTACCTTCATCATATTAAAACCTTACTGAAATCAACAAGTACTGCAGTACAATCCATATATATATCACATTATTCTTATAACCAGAATAAAATCCTTGAGTCCAAAAGCACCAATACATTAATTATTCCGCTTCAACTGTAGCCACAGCATAATATTGGCCTTGATCCCTTGGCCTTTTCTGAGGTAAGTTTCCCTGACGCTTAGGACATTCATTTGCATAATGACCCATTTCTCTACAATTGTAGCATTCCACTTTGATAGCCTCTTTCTTTCCCTTGCAATCACGAGCCTGGTGACCCTTTTCTCCACATTTATAACAAACTCCCATTCCTTTTAGGCAAGTACCAGGGTGATTCTTCCCACAATTATCACATAATGGAAAATCCTTCTTTCCCTTTTTCCCTTTATCTGTCTCTTGTTCCACCGTTCTCTTCTTCTCTTGCTTTACTTTGTTGTCATAAGACTTAGAGAATTCCTTTTCTGTCTTGATAGCACACGAGACAATATCTTCGTATGATGAGAAGGATTGTGATACCAAAGCTCGACGGAGAAATGGTTTTAACCCATCAAAGAAACGATCAATCTTACTCCTTAGGTTACGTATATAATCGGCAGCATGCCTCGCTAACCTTGTAAAGATAGCCTCATACATTGCGACATTCTCATCCTCCTTCTGCCTCAGACTCAGAAATTGCCTTTCCATATCTGCTCGATGGTCACGAGGAAAGTATTTTTCTAAGAAAAGATCTTTTAACTCCCTCCATTCCATATTCGATACGTCATCATCTTCCTTTGTGTTTTGAATCAATGATCACCATTGATCAGCATCTCCAGTGAGGCGGTAAACTGCCATGATAACTTTTTCCCTTTCACTGCTCCCCAAAGCCTGAAATATTTTCTCTAGGGAAAATATCCATTGCTCAGCTACTAAGGGATTTGTATTCCCATTGAACGTTGGTGGTTGTTGCCTCATGAATCGATCTAACATTGATCCTCCATGCTGCGGATCAGGGTGCTCCATACGGGTAAGGTTATTATTCATAACCTGAGTAAGTTGTCCCAGTATGGTGATTAGCTGATCGGCACCAGTTGCATCACCAGCCCCACTATAATTATCTTGAGCAGGAGGGTAATCCCTACATGGAGTGCGTGCATTGATACGGTTTCCATTTCTTCCACTAGGCGCCATTTCTAAACAATGGCATAAACTAGATCAGTTTATGAATCAAAATACATAATCCCATACTTATAAAACACTTAACATAAATTGAACTATTTATTGATATAATCCATAATCATAAAAATGTTTTCTTTGAGGACGTATATACTCATAAACCCTTCATAATGATTTGTAAAGAAAATGAGAGTTATCCTAAGCATATCCCCCGGGAGTGTCGTAACCAAGAGTGCAGCAAGGCCCGTTGTCGTGCACCAGTTCCCGTTCGAGTCTAGCTCAAAGCGGTGTTTTCGGGTTTTACCCCTAGGTACATCTGTGCCAGAGCCGCCTCTACCTGCTCGTATCCAGACAGGGATGTATTGCTTGGAAAACTCACAAAATCTCTACAATACCAAAATTCTAGGAAGTTCTTCTATACTAATCCTCAAAGTTCATCTTAGGTCTACGTGCTCTAATCAGAGTTTATCTAAATCTAGCTTCCAAGGTTTGTACTAAACTTCCTCTGATACCAACTGTAACGCCCCGACCCCAGCTACCCAGAGTCGGTGCATTACTTCGTAACATTGGCATGATCACAAGAAGATCAAATCTCGAAGGACCGATTGGTTTAGTAGCCTTGGAAACACTAGATATAATCATAAAGTTTTACATTACATTTCAAAGTGAAAAACTACTACAACAACAAAGTCTTCATATCCACACTATTAACCCCTCATAATATCCCTGCAAGTCATTCATAATTTACTTCTTCACTACCTGGGAGAAATAAAACATAGAAAAGGGGTGAGCTCAAATGCCCAGTAAGGATAACAATATAGCGGAACATTCAAAAAAAGCATAAACATTTAAGGCAATGAATTACTAAAACAAAAGCTTTTTAAAATTGAACTTCAACATAGTATGGAAAAAGTAAAATGAAATAATGCCATTTACTTGTTCACATGGATATTCTACTAATCGAATAATCACATGCAAAAATCAATAACCACTTTCATAATGTTGGAATGCATAATGCTAAACGTTAATTTCTTTGTCTAGGCCTCATCCCACGACCTAGGGGTTACTTCTAACCGGAACCCAACCCGGAGTGCCTCTAATAACCGGACACCAACCCGGAGTGCATCTAATAACCGGACACCAACCCGGAGTGCCTCTAATAACCGGACACCAACCCGGAGGGCATACTTTTACCAGTCCCTAACCTGGAGGGCTTACTTTAACCAGTCCCCAACCTGGAGGGCTTACTTTTACCAGTCCCCAACCTGGAGGGCTTACTTTTACCGGTCCCCAACCCGGAACATACTTGTTTAGCACATTCATCTGAAGAAAACATTGAAATATAACATAAACATTCGGATTAAAACTAGCATACGAAATGTCAATAATTTCACTATAAACTATGAATGGTATAAAAATAGCACATCCACAGTCAAACATATCACAAAACCTTCAATACAATATAGAAGTTTTGTATCATAATAAATCAACTTCAAATAATCTTAAAATCCATCAAAGGATGTTGACATAGATGAAATCAAAATTCTTTTTAAAGAAGTATCTCCTTTTATTTTGAAATCATTTAAGATCCATATAAAATAAAACATTTTCTTTGAAAATATTCTTATAAGCTTGTATGGAAAGCTTCGACGATTTTATAACGGCGGAAAATAACCGCACCCGCCGTATAAGTTAAAAAAAACATTCTTACCTCAATTCTGTCGAAAAGGTTAAAAAGGACATTGTTTTGAAAACGACGGAAAGATTCCTTTATAAAACTCTTATAAAAAAAGTCAAATAAGGGTATAAATGAATTTAACCCATATTCTTGTAAATAGTAAAAATGTTTTGAAATACATTTTTAAGAAAACATGGATGTGGATGATAAAGAGATCCTAGTAGATTATTACGTATAAACAACCTCGGATAATGAAGAGATTGTGAAATAACCCTTACCTTGTACTTTTACTTTGTTGGGGTAGGTTAACCTCCTGTATAATGGTTAAATAATTGTTATTAAATTATACAAGAATCATATACATTAATATGATATCATATATGATCTTTTAACATTGCTTTATTAATAATATCTTAGTATTATCGTTGTTTCGGGTGATAATCGATTCGTTCTTCTTAAATGTTTGGTTACGTAAGACATGTTTGTAATGGATAGATTATATCTTATTCATAATCAGAATGATATTAACATTATTTTTAACCCTAAAATGAGAATAATACTTGAATGGATATGATGGAGAATGAATCTTATCGCGTTCGTGGAGACGGTAGTCCGTACGTACGCACGAACGCTACTTCCATTTAATTTTCATTTTAAAAGAATCAAATCCAAATGATACATAGGTATATTACTATTACTGTATAATATAATATTTTATATATGTTACTTAAGTTCCTTAACACCATCCTTTATACGTTCCATGTGTGGTATGAACGAGTCATATCATTTTAAGGGGGCGGTAGTCCGCACTTCGTCAAATGAAATTATCGTATGTATATACAACATGAAACGAATAATGGTATGAAATAAAATGGAATTACAGAAGCTTATATATAAAATATATATCATTAATATCATATTTAATTACAGTGCCATCATAATGGCCACCATGATAGGTGGTAAGATGTATTTGAACAATCATCGTTTCGTGAGGCGTTAGTTTGCCATCAACAGAAACATTATGTTCATCATCCATTAGATGGAGTTGTGTGTATGTGTAGTTTGAATCCTTATTATAACAACATCCTAGTATATTGAGGATACTGGTGTTGTTACAAAAGAAGGGAAATAAAAAGAGTTTGGGGGTTGAAGAAGCAAAATAAATGAAAATAATTTAAGAGAAATCGTTACCTTTAATTTAGGTAACTCACTTTGGTTGGAACCAAAGGACTTCTTGAAATGCTTTCTGCCTAAGGGGAAGCTTCAAGGAGGAGGAGAGGGATGTGGGGAGCTTAGTTGGGCAGATTTTGGACGAGCCAAGTGGCTTGAGAGGTGTGTGGAAAAGAGAAGGAGGAGTGCCCTTTTATAAGAGGGGTGAGGGGCACTTTTGGAAGAGCTAGAAATATTAATTTATAATATATTCATATTCGGTTTCCAAAGGCTACAAAGTTGACTATTCAAAGGATGAGGTGGGGATAGGTCGAAAACAACTCATCCAATAGAATTTAGACAGGTTTGGGTACTTATATTAACCTTATCTTTAAGTATTAACTCTAAGTTAATTAGTTTCACTTTTACAATGTCTATTTGTATTTTTATATAATATGGTTAATAAACTTACTATATACATCCAAGCGACCCCCAAGTGGTCCATTAATGATTAAACTATCATAATATAAGTCTTTTGGCCGAACCTTAGATTTTTGGGAATTTAATATCAATTAATAATATAATATTTGTTTTAAGAACTCTTTTATGTCAATTTTGACACTATTCAATAGTTGATTTTTGTGAAACTCATAACAGATTGATTACTTCGAAAAAAGTCAATTAAAGCAATCCTAATATATCATATTATCCTAGAAAATTAGTTTAATTCATTAAAAGTTTCATATTATATTTATTTGGGTATTTATAATATCAATTATTTTAATTTTTCACTATTATAGTAATTACTGCATCATCATTGTGTCATAAATAAAATAAATTATTTAATGTCTAAAAATTATAAATAAAATATCATTATGTAGGAAATCTTTTTATCTTTCTAATTAATATATATAATCGAAAATCCAACATGTATAACCCTATGTAAAAATTGTTCTTCTAAAAGATGTAAGCTTATGCCATTTTTATTTTTATTTTAGCTTTATTAATATAATGTGTCATTATCACTTACAAGTGGATCCATGGGGTCCCAAAATTGACACAAAGATGCCCATGGTCGACCCTGTATCAACCAATAGGGTTAAGACACGTTTTAGGGTAATTTAGTATTATTATAATATTATTTTTTAACCCTTATTTACCGGATTTATCCTTAACCATGGTAAATAAAATATTTACCGCAGTAATTTTTCAAAATGTCTAAAAATAAAAGTTACCTATTTACACAATTTGAACATCCTGATTCCAAATATAGAATCCATTTTCCTAAATTCAAAACACAGAAGTGGAAGAAATTAATTTAAAATTAATTCCCGCCGTCAAAACAAAAAGCGTGTTTTTAAGAGATAATAACTATCAAAAGATTGACACTTGTTTATGTTCGGTTTAATTGTAAAATTATGTCCAATGACCCACATTATATTAAATGGTAAAAATATATTCTAAATATACTTTAAAACCACTCAAATTCACAATTTATCATTATTAATTATTTTGATTAAAAAAGTTGTTTTTAATTAAAATTTTGTAATTTTCACTATTCATCAAAATATGAAAGTTATCCGAAAAGTACCAAAATTTCACCTTAGGCTAAATTCGATATTCCGAGTCCAAAAATGAAGTCCATTTTCAAATATAAAATTTCTATTATTTTAAAAAGTGGTTATTACTATTCATAATGGCTACTTTGATTAGTCGCGGTGTTTTAGAACTCGAAGTTGCGTACAATGCAAGCTATTGCATTATTCAATGAGAGGCGTATCGTGGAAGCTCGGGGTGTTACATTATATATCAATAATTTTTTGATATAAAATTATACTTAATCATATCAAAATTATTCAAAAAGATAAATACAATTAATTTTATTAAGAATAGATGGTCATTATATGCTATTACCAATTAATTTACTCAAGATAAATAATTATAATATGGATTAGAAAAGGGTAATATATGTGAATTGTGTTTTAAATTAAAATATTATCTTATATATTATTAATTTACTAGATGGTATAGTATTATTAACAATGTAAGAATCAGGGTAAGTGTTTTCCATATCAAAATCAACTCTTTGAGATATGTGTTTTATTATGAACTTAATTAAATTTATGTTTTTTATATACTACCTATTTTATGTATAATTCCATTATTTATATTTTTATAATAATAATTTATATTCTAATATCATACCACTATTTCAAGGGTTTAAAAAGAATATTTACTCAGTGTTTAATGTTTTCTTTGTCTCGAATATTAATTAATTGATTAATTATTAAGTTATACTCCATGATTTTTTTAAATGATGTTAATATAGATAAATTAATTTTATATCACAATAAAATTATATTTCATGATATAAAATGTTATATTTTCTTTTATTATTCCCCTGGGGTTTTGATTCTGATGTTACAAATGTTGTATGGTGTATTTTACACTCAAATGTTTTTCCTAGGTCATTATCACTATTCAATAGATATATTCATTAAGGATTGATCAATTTTATCCTATTATGATTATATGTTTTCTATATAATATTATCAGGGGAAATCATATTTCACACAAATGTATGCTTTATTAATGATTATATCATTTCATTAAAAATAATTTTTAGAATATTTTGCAAATATTTTAATTGATATTTTCTCCATATCCATTATTTTAATTCACAAATATATTCTACCTTTCAGAAACTCATTTTATTTCTTCACATAATACTTTTATTTACTAAATTGTTGTTAATGTTTTTAAATACTTTTAATGTTATAGGTTTTCCGTAGGGTAATTTCAAAATGTTCAAAATGTGTGTCCTCCATTTGAAAATATAAAATACATATCATTTACTCTGCATCTTCATTTGATAAAAATTATTTCATATCCAAGACTACATTATTTAGGAGTAATTTATTAATTGAATTTGATTCACTTTTTTTCAACTTCTCTTTTTGAAAATTTTATAACCCTTTATGTCTCCATTATGAAATATTATTTTATGGGTAATAATTTTCAAAATATTTTATCTTTTCCTTTTTTTAATCCATGTTGAATTTTCAAGGATATTTTATTTGGAACTATTCATCATGATGTTTTCAAAACAAGTCACATTCTTTCCTAAATTCTTTTTAAAAGTAATTTTTACTTCATCTTTAATAGCATTATTTAAATATTTTCTTAATTTCTTTTACATCAACATCCATTTTTTACTATAAGGGTCATCTAACCTAAATTATTTTTTTCACCATCATCTATATGTTATTGTGTTATGAATAATTTTGGAAAATCTATTTTTAATCTCATATGGCCTCTAATGTTTATTTTACGTGATGTTTTTGGAATATTTGAGAAACAGATACTTTTTTCGTGGGTTATTTTAGACGTGATGATGAATGTTTTTTTAAAAAAACACATATTTAAGGATGATTATTGGTTGGGTATTATATCTAACTCAATAGAACTTATTAATTTTATATCTTATGAGACAACCACACATGGAAATAATGATATTCTTCATATATGGAATAACATGATTGGTTTTATCAAATTTATAACATTGAAATTATGATTTTCTGACATAAGATTCGGCATAATTTATTTTCTCATATACTATATTCAATTATTTCAGTTATTTTATATTTACAACTTTTTTATGATAGTATTCCAAATTTTAAAGATGCATTATATTTCCTGGAAATGTCATCTTTTTATGATTCTGTCTTATTTTTAAAATATTTCACACTTTTCAGTCAACTTCACATGTTATATGATAACTGATATTTCATTTGAGATAAATCATATATATTATATATCTATGGTGATATTTTTACGATCTTAGGTTTCTTAAACATTTCTTATGATTATAATCAAAAGTGTGTGATCCTTTATTATGATTTTTTTTCTTGAATTTCCCATTATGTTATGATATATTTTACCAATAATAAACATCTGATCTCACCAATTTATTATATTTATTATCCTACCGAAATGAAGAAGGTAATATAATATAATATATCTAGAAAATTTCCTATAGGATGATAATTTTTTTTAAAATGTTCACAAGTGTTTAAAAATTAGATGTTTATATAGTGATTTCGGATATAATGTACCACTTTGTCTGTGGTTTGTATGATTTTTTTAGAGATATACAATTTTAATCAAAATATTATTATGTTATTTATGTGATGCTTATCATGGGTTACTTTATATTTCTTCTATGTCCAAATTGTGAACTTTATTACTTCTCATTGCCTTAACCATTGTCATGAACTAGCCCGAGTCGACCCTGAACCGATCACAAAGGCCAGACCGTGACAAGTCCTGAGATATAGCACCCCAAGCATCCACGGTATGTTTCCCTTTTAATAATGCAATATCTTGCAGTATTTGCAAATTAGAGATTCTAACACACCGCGACCAGTCAAACTAGCCATTATGAATATTAATACCCACTTTTTGAAAAATTATTAATTCTATTTTTCAAAACAGACTTCATTTTTTGAATTTGTAATATTGAAATTATTTTATGGAGAATCTCGGGTATTTTTATGAAAAGATTAAATTGTTTATGAATAGTGAAAACACTACGTTATTGGAAAAACCGAATTTTTTATATAAATTATTTTTTATTTTATTTAAATTTATTTTATGTCAAAATAGATACAAAATATCTATTTATGTTCAATTTAATTCACTGTAGTCATTTTATAAAATGTTTAGATATATAAAAATTTTATTGAACTTTTTATTGTATATTACCCATCTCCTAAGAACATTTGCAAATTTTCATGAAACAAAATTTTACTGCTTCTGGGAGTTGAGTTTCAAAAATATAAGAGACATGGTCGATATTATCAAGTAATATGTTGTTCAATAAGAAGAAAATAATTTTTTTGAATATTAACTTTTTACTTTTATTTACCACATTTAAAAGCTAAATGTGTAATTATGGGTAAAAATGATAACATAGTTACCGCAACACATGTCCTAATTTTATAGGATAAGTGTAATTCGACGAAGAAAAACCTTAGGAGAAAAATATGTTCCCATTTGGTCCTCTTGTATTATATTAGGACATTTATTATTATTTTATTTAAAGAAGAGTTAAAAGAGTTAAATTCTTAGTATAATAACTAAACCATTTTTAATATAGGGTTAAAAATTAGATAAAATCTACTATAAATATTAATTATAAAGATAAAAATATTTAATATATAAATTCATTTTATTTATAATTTTTATACATTAAATAATTTGATTTATTTATGACAAAAAGATGATGTAGTAATTACATTATTAATAAAGGGTTAAAATAATTGATTTTATAAATATCCAAATAAATTTAATTTTAGACTTTTGAGGAATTTCACTAATTTTATAGGTTAATATGACATGTTTAGGTTTATTAAATAATTTTTTTCTATGTAATCCTGCCGTTCTGATTTTCAAAAAAACCAAATACTAAATACATAAAAAATCAACATAATTGAGTATTTAAAACAAATACTATATTATAAATTGATATAATATTCCTAAAAATAAAAATTTCGGAAAAAGGATATAGATTAGTTTATATATATTAATAATGAACCACATGGGGTTCTGTTGACTTTTTATAGTTTGTTTATTAACCATATAATATAAAAATAAAATGAGACATGGTAAATGGAAAACTGTTTAACTAAGAGATAAATCTATAAGATAATGTTAATATGGTGTCCTAAACCTGTCTAAAACCTATTTTTTGAAAGGTTTGCAACCCATCTCCACCTTAGGCTATAAATAAACCAATTTGGAGCCATTAGAAACCTAAAATGATTTTATTATAAAATAATATTTCAAGATTTTCTTAATGTTACCCTCACCTCTCTTATAAATGGAAACTTCCCCATCGCTTAATTTCACACCTCCAAATAATTTTGGTTTCATGAACCAAACTTTTTGAATAGGATATTAATTTACTCATAACAATTTAATAGAGATGTTAATAGTTAATAGGGAAAGAAGAGTCGATGGCTTCATCCAGCATACTCGATCCTTATGAATCCCACTTATCAGATCTTGGGATGTAGGTGGCATCTCTGGGCTTCGCTTTGTACCATGCCCAAGACAAACTCCAGTGTGTAAAGCATGAATGGAGTTTCCTACAAGAGAAGTTCAAGTTAGTGGAGATTACAACTAGGGAAATATTATCCAAGCCTCCCTGAGATCCTATCACCTTAGCACACCTTACACATAGGTCATATGCTGGTGTTGTAAGGGGCTATGTATCGAGATTGTAGCTACTTTGTGTAATCCTTTGAGATAAATAAAATTGTGATTTCTTCCTATGGGAAGGTTTGTGAATTATGACATGTATGGATAAATATAGGTTGTATCTTATGAATGGATTTTAAAAAAAATATATTTTTCAAAATTTTTATAAAAACCTTAAATTATTAATGATGTGTAATGATTTTCAAAAAATGGTCTTCTACAATGGTGTTTTGAAAAAATTTAGAGACTAATAAGATCAACATAATTTTTGGTGAATAGTAAATTTTGAATAGTGATTTAATGCTTAGGATTAGTAAAGTGAACAAATGGATTATTAATCTCACTTAATGAAAGTATTAATATAATTTATTCACCTTGATTAAGTAATTTGATTCAATAAAATAGGTAAATAAATGTTTTAGAAATTGTTAGTTAAGTATTACTTTTTTCATGTGAATAGTGTTTTTTATTTTAAAATTAAATTAAAATTATTTAGAAAATTATTTTTATAAAATGGAGTTCATTTTTTAATTCAGAGCATCGATATTATGTTAAGGTGAATTTTTGGGATTTTTCTGAAAAGGATGAATTTTCGGTGAATAGTAAATTTCCGGTTTAGAGTTTCGGGCATTCAATGGCATCATTAAGGGTGTAAAAATTATGTAATAATTCTGGTAGACTTATGAATAATAATATAAGGTATAAGGTTTCCCAAGTGGCCAATACCATGGGAAAATACCATGGGCAAGCCCATGGTTTTGCCAAAACCACAAATGAGGTGTCCCTTGTACATTAATGCCTTATCAGCCGAATTCCCCTATAAATACCAATCTATTCTCTCATCCTTTAGATTCTAAAATCCTTCTGAAAGTTTTTCTGGTCTCCTTACCTCCCAAGGAGTCCTCTCAAGGTTCCCTCAAGCTTCCCAAGGCCCCAAATATCACGATTTCGATGTTACTCTTCAAAGTAAAGGATCCTACCTCTCTATTTCTTTTCATGTATTCTTCTTTATGCCATTTATTTTAAGATAAATGTTCTTATGTTGGGGATGTTATTTTATATTCATCCTAATTTCTATTTCATTTTCATATGATGAGAGACCCCCTCTTTCTCACATTAATTCATTTTATGAATGTTTAAGTGGCACCGTTAGGCTGCTGAATTTTTGTAAGGAATTCTTTCACTCTTCTCCTTTTCAAGTTCTATTTTCATGTCAAGTCTTTAGTGTTACTTTTTATTATGTTGTCATATGTTATCTATATCCATAATACTTTTATTTTACTTTCATATGATGTGAGACCCTATTTGATCTCATCAATTCATTTTTTCATGTTTTAAGTGACGCTGTTATGGTGGAGAATATTCATAATAGAAATCTTATTTTTGTCTTCCTTCCATGTGTTTCAATTCATATGGAATGTCTTTAAAATTTCAATACCATGTTCGTATATCATTTATATTCTACCCCTATACTGGTTTTTGTATCATTTATGAGTGGGTAACCCATGTCTCCTCTCTTTTTATTGTATTCTAAAACCCTGTAACACAGCTGTTACGCTACAGAATTTTTCATCTCAAAATGTCTCTATATTTTCCTCAAATTCATTTCTATTATTAATTGAATTCTGATATCTATTTATTCTATAGGGTTATTCACATGTATTTCAAAATTTTCTATTTTAATTCAGGGATTTACATACATTAAACCGACTTTCCTTTCTTCATGGGTTTAAAATGACATAAAGATCATGTCTTAAAAACATTTTTAAAAACGTTATGATTATGAATTGAAACCAAAATATTTTATGATATAAGGGTTATTTATTAATTGTTTGATGATGATATATGTGGCTCACATGATGATAATGAAAAATTTAAGGCTATGCCTGAATAGAGCTCCAATGCATTGGGTAATGATGTAATCTCTAGGGATTACAATTTTAACGATACCTTGGTGAATAACCTTGGTAATTTTCTAAATGAAACCTTTGGGATGGACCATGGTGAAATGGAAATGATTGTCTAAGTTAAATTTCATAGCCAAATATTCATCTAATGAAATACGTTATTTTCATTATGATATTCCTCATGATTTATTTCTCATGACTTAAATTTCTTTTTCATGACATTAATGATTTATCTCATGTTCACATGTTAAATATTTCCCCTTGTTTCACTTACCGGGCCTTCTAATCACCCTTTATTTTGATGTATGTCCTCAGGTTAAGAGATTCAGTAATGAACCTAGGATGAACATAAGTAGAATCTTTTCAAGTGTTTAAGAAGAATGTTTTATGTTTTCATGTATTAAGTTCCTGGTTTCCAAGACACTAAACCTTAAATATCCTCAGTTTTGTATAATGCAATGAATGTTAATGTGATAAAAAGGTAGGATTCCATAGTTAGTATCAAATTCTGGTTTAGTTATTCATGGAAATTAGGATATGAAAACTTTAGGAAGAACCCTACAGAAAATTCTAAATATAGGGAAATCATCCTGGTATTTTGTTGAGTATTGAGTAAGTGGTTTATCAAACAAGTACATCCCAGTCTGGATACGAGCAGGTTGAGGCGGCTCTAGCATATATGTACATAGGTGTAAAAAAACACCGCTTTGAGCTAGACTCAAATGGGAACCGGTGCACGACAACGGGCCTTGCTGCACTCTTGGTTACGACAATCACAGGGCATATGTTTGGTTAATCATAAGATTTTTATAAATCATTATGAAGGAATTATAGAGAAATACAATGGTTTAATATTGAAGTTTTAAGATGTATACTCCTTTATAGTTAAAATATTTGTAAATAAAACCAGATTCTATTAAGATTTTATTCTTTAGAAAATGGAGGGCAATAAGAGGAACCATGAAAATGGTGACTGCAATGTACCACGCACTGAAGGCCCTCTGATGGAAGATGGAATGGAAACATTCAAACGATTGATGATCCAAATGACTCAAGTTATGATTGATGGCATGAAAAAAGCTGAGAGGACGATCACACCATGATGGTAATAACATTATATTGAGTCCTTTATGCACCAACGACCACTAACCTTCAGTGGATCGACTGAACCATTGATTGCTGAGAAATGGATCAGCTCTATAGAGAAGATCTTTTCTGTATTTCATTGTATGGAACAAGAAGAAGTCACACTTGATATTTTACGCCTTGAGGGAGAAGCTGATCAGGGGTGGACACTGATCAAAAACACGAATCCAAGAGGAGAGATAGAAGATATGGAGTGGGAAGAGTTCATGGGAATAATCTCCAATAAGTATTTCCCTCATTCGATGAGAACGCTAATGGAGAATGAATTTCTCGAGCTGATGTAGAAGGAGAATGAATCTATGGGAAGCTATTATATGAACTTCATAAGGAATTCAAGATATACCTCTAGCCTTTTCATGGATCCAAACAGTATGGTTGATAGATTTTTCGTTGGAATGAAACCCCATCTGCGGAAGAATCTAGCCAACATGGACTATGATAGCTACGAAAAAATAGATCGAAGTTCTATGAAAGTCGAACTAGAGTTTGGTGAGACATAGTGGTCTCAAAAATCTAATGAGAATAATAGAGCTCTAAACCCACGCTTGGGATGAAACTTTGATCAGAAAAGAGGTGGAAAGAAAACGTAACTTTCCAAAAGAAATAAATGTGGGAAGAAGTATTCAGGGAACTGCTTGATCGGAAGTGGAAAGTGCTAAAAGTGTGGAAGAGAAGGCCATATTGCTCGGAATTTTTGTAGTGAGGTGAAGCCACAACTCCCCAACACTAACGATAGGGGAAATATGGTTCTGGCCCTACCCGAAGTCCAATGCTTCAAGTGTGGATAGATTGGGCACTTTTCTAATCACTGACCAAATCTGAGGGCAGTGGAGGGGAATCACCATCAACCTCAGAAAAGGCCAAGGGAGAAAAGTCATGCTTTTTCTGTCACAACAGCTGAAGTTGAAGATCCAAATGACGTGGTAGCAGGTACTCTCGTTGTCCTCTCAAAACTAGCAAGTACTTTGTTTGATTTTGGTTCTACACATTCCATTATTTATTCCATGTTTGCCACGTATATAGAATCAATCCATAAACTGATAGAGGTAGAGATGTCAGTCAAGAATCAAAGTGGTATTATCCATGTGTCAACAGTGTTTAGAGACTCTAGTTTTTACTTTAGTGAGAACAATATTATCGTAAATTGAGTACTCATTCCCAGGACGGAATTCAACGTTATACTAGGGATGGACTGGCTCTCAAATTATAATGCTATGATCAAATGAAGAAGTAAGGAAATCTCAGTAGTCTTTAGTGAATGACCTACAATTATCTTCCAAGGAGATATATTCGGACCTGATCCTTGTTTAGAGTCACCTCATATAGCCTTCTTTATGGAGTTAATCAGTGAGGATTAAGAAGGAAAAGGGAGGATACAAATAGAATATGTTCTGATTGTTTAGGAATACATTGACGTATTTCCTGGGGAGTTACTTGGTCCTCTCCTAGAAAGAGAGGTATAGTTCTCCATTGAACTCATACATGGATCTCAACTAATATCAAAGACTCTGTATAGAATGGAAAATTTGGAGCTAGAGGAGTTAATGAAAGCACTCCATGACTTATTGGAGAAGGGGTTTATCCAACCGAGTGTGTCTCCTTGGGGAGCATCAGTTCTCTTTGTGAAGAAGAAGGATGGATCAATGCGGGCATGCATTGATTATGGAGAACAGAATGGGATAAAAGTGAAGAACAAATACCCTCTTCCAAAAATTGATGATTTATTTGACCAACTTCGTGGGGATCAATTATTCTCCATGATTGATCTTCGATCTGGTTATCATCAACTGAGTGTGAAGAAGGAAGATATTTCAATGACTGCCTTCCGATCAAATTATGGTCATTATGAGTTTACTGTTATGCCCTTCGGCTTGACTAATTCTCCTGCTATTTTCATGGATTTGATGAATAGAGTTTTTAAAGACTACCTTGATTACGTTGTGGTAGTTTTTATTGATGATGTTTTGATATATTCAAAAAGTCGTGAGGAGCATGAAGATCATCTAAGGGTTATTTTTCAAACTCTAAAGAAGGAGAGGCTCTTTGGAATGTTTAGTAAGTGTGAGTTTTGGTTAAAACAAGTGACTTTATTGGGGCACATCATCCCCAATGAAGGAATCTCAGTTGACCCTGCAAAGACAATGGTTGTGAAGGAGTGGCCTCAACCCACAACAGTAACTGAGATTCATAGCTTCCTTCGTTTAGTAGGATATTATATGAGGTTTTTGAAAAACTTTTCATGGCTTTCTAATACATTAACTAAGTTGACTTGGAAAACGGGTTAGGTTCATCTGGACAAAGAAATGCGAGGAATGTTTCCAACAGCTGAAGAAGATATTGGTTACTGCAATGGTGTTAACACTACCCTATATCGAAGAAGGATTCGTTATTTTTAGCGATGCATCTTTGAAAGGAATTGGGTGCGTCCTCATGAAAAATGACAAGGTAATTGCTTATGCATCTTGTTAGCTGAAGAAAAATGAGTACAATTAACCTACTCGTGATCTATAGATGGCGGCAGCTGTTTTTGCTCTAAATATATAGAGGCACTATCTTTATGGGTAGAAATGTGATATATACACCGACCAACAATGTTTAAAGTATATTTTCATGCAGAAAGAATTGAACGTGAGACAAAGGAGATGGTTAGAGATTATTAAAGACTATGATTGTTCAATTAATTACCACCCTGGAAGAGAAAAAAAGTCACAGATGAACTAAGCAGGAAAGACCCTGTTGTTATGGAAATAATGAGGATCCTAGGTGATCCCCTGATTAAGGATCTAGTAAAGCTAGACATGGGAATTGTAAGGGAATAGACATCATCAACCCTATCCCAAATTATTTCTCAACCTTCATTACTAGAGAAGAATAAGAAGACTCAAAAAGAGGATATTATGTGGCAAGAGAAGTTTGAGGCTATGAAGGATGGGAAGATTCCTGATTTCAATATTGATCGAGAAAGTGTATTGAAATTTCATACAACAGTATGTCTTCCATATATTCCAGAGATAAAGATAGAAATGATGGATAAAGCTCATAGCTCTGCTTTCTCAATACATCCGGGAATCACTAAAATGTATAGATACCTTCATGATCATTATTAGTGGGATAACATGAAGAGGGAGATTGCTGATTACACTACAAGGTGTCTGGTGTGTTGTAACACTCGAGATTTTTTATGAGAAATATTTTGTTTTTATGTTACATAAATCATCAAAGTAATCTTTCACTCCACACAACTCTATCATGGCTTGATTTATACACAGTCGTGACCTTCCTCGATAGCTTGCGTTGTACGCAATACCGAGTTTCTCTAAACAACGATATGCTATTAAAATATTATTAAAACTAGCCGTTATGAATAGTAATACAAACTTTTTGAAATTTCGTAAATTTTATTTTTCAAAATGGACTTCATTTTGGGATTCTTAATATCAAAATTATCCTAGGGTGAAATTTTGGTATTTTTCTGAAAAATATCAAATTTTGATGAATAGTGAAAACACTTGGTTACTATTTAAAAACCAACTTTTTATTAAAATAATTATTTATTTTATTTAAATTTATATTAGGTCAAAATTGATACATAATACCTATATAAGTTCAAATCAATTCATTTGAGTCATTTTATAATAAATTTAGATATATAAAAATTTTATTGAACTTTTCACCGTCTTTTACCCGCCTCCTAGGAGAATTTGCAAATTTACATAAAATGTAATTTTACCACTTCTGTGAGTGGAATTTTAAAATCTGAGAGACACGGTTAATATCAAGGAATAAAATGTGGTTCAATGATATGTAAATAATTTTTGGTGAATAGTAACTTATTACTTTTTTTTAACACGGTTAAAAGTAAATAGGGTAATTAAGGGTAAAAATCATATTATAACTATCCTAACACACGTCCTAATTCTATTTGATAAGTGTAATTCGACCAAAAACAACCTTAGGAATAAAATATGACCATTTAGGCCCACTTGGACTAGATTAGGACATTTATTATTAATTTATTTAAAGAAGGGTTAAAATAGTTAAAATAAAAGTTTAATAAGTAAATCATTTTTAATATAGGCTTATACATAAGATAAATTCGACTATAAATATTCATAATAAATATAAAATGTTATCCTACATAATGGTATTTTATTTGTAATTTTTATACATTAAATAAGTTAATTTATTTATGACACAATGATGATGCAGTAATTATCTTATTAATGAAATATTGACATCATTGATGTTATAAATACCCAAATAAATGTAATTTGAGACATTTTATGAATTCCAATAATTTTGTAGTTTAATATGACATGTTATTATTGATTTAAGTAACTTTTTTCGAACTAAGATTTCAATTATGATTTTCACAATAATCTATTACCAAATAGTGTCAAAATTGACAGAAAATAGTTTTTACAACAAATAATGTATTATTAATTGTTATTTTATTCCTAAAAATCTAACGTTTGGCCAAATGAATTAGATACGGTTATATATATTAATAATAAACAACTTGGGGTTCGTTAGGCTTGTTATAGTTTGTTTATTAACCTAATAGTGTAAGAAAAAAAGAAGACACGGTAAAAGTTAAATTATCTAACTTAAAGTTAAATCTAAATGATAAGGTTAAAATATAAACCTAAACTTGTCTAAATTATATTGGATGAGAGGATTTTTCCCCATCCCCACCTTATATTCGAAATAAATCAATTTGGAGCTATTAAAAACCGAATATGACTTTATAATAAAATAATATTTTTCGTTTTTCCTAAGGTGCCCCTCTCCTCCATTATAAAAGGGAACCTCATCCATCTCTTCCTCACACCACTTGGATCCTTCAAGATCGGCCAAACCCTGCCCATTTTTCCTCTCCACATCCCTAAAAACTTCCTAGAGGTCCTGGTCTTCTTCAAAGACCATCTTTAGTGTCTTAAGAGGAGGTTAAGAAGAAGCGCTTCAAAGAAGAGATAATGTTCGTTACCGATTCTTTAAACCTTATTTCTTATTCTAATTATTCTTCTTTAGTTGATTCATTATGATGTAATAACATTATTATCACTCACATAATGATATGAAACAATCGTATTTCACCATCTATCCATCCTACGGAAAATTAAATCATCTCGTGTTCGTACATACAGAATACCGTCACCACGCCGTGGTGTAATCTATTTTCCACCACCACCTTACATGGATGGTTATAATGGTGTAAATAATAACTATATATGATTATTATAAAGTGATATTTATTCTGAAATAGTATACATACACTCCAATACAATTCCACAATCATGGGAACGATATCATCGCTCGTGCGTAGGTACGGAATACTGTCTCCACGATGTGATGCGACTCATTCTACATGATCTTCATTGCATAATGATTATATAAATGAATTTAATAAATTAATAAGATATATATTACACTAATACCATTAAAAAAATGTGTTATCTATAACCCAAAATGAAGAATAAGAATTTATTCGACAAAACATGCATAAGAACAAAAGGTAATAAACACTCGAATAACAAGTAGCAACGAAATAATACTAATTAGAAGCTAAGAATATTACCATATATGATATAATAACAATTATTACGATTCTAGAATAAGTCAATAACATTATTTAAATCATTATATATGAGGTTCAGACACGAATGAAGCAAATCAGACCTAAGGTAAGGGAAAATATCACAATCTCATTTTTATCTGAGATTGTTTATACTTCAGAATTTACTGGGGGCATATTTATCATCCACATCCACGTTTCTTAAATATTTTATATTATTTCTATCCTCCTAAAATTTTTAAATTCCAATTTTACCTTTTGGTGATTTTTTAGTAAAAGATGCGAAATGAATCTTTTTTCATTTTTCTTACGAGGTACTTTTTGACTTTATTGGCCAAAGTACGAGAAGAATGATTTTTAAACTTATATGGAATGAATGGATTTTTATGATTTCAGAGAACATTATTTACATGAAGCATACTTTAAAAGTTTTCAAGTTTATTTTTAATCAACTTCTTTTAGTTTAAAATTATATGAAATTTTAAGAAAGGAAAAATGTTTTTTTAAAGTTGAAAGGATATTTTCCTCAAGAATGAAGATCAAGTGTTTTATCCAAATTATTTTACATCCAATATAATATAGTGTTCTGTTTATATACCTATTTTTACATTTATTTGATTATGTTATGATGGAATTATTTTTATGATGTCCTGTTATCTTATATGGAATATGATATGATTTCATGATGTTTAAGAATCCCATTTTTATTACATAGGTTATGCTATGATTTATGATTTTGTGGCACACATAAGAATGGTATCATTATGAGATGGGTGGGACCTGTATCTCTCTCCAATGCATTAGGTAAATATTTATATCTAATGAGATAGACATGGCTGAAACAGCAGGTTAAACCGGTTCAGTGAAACAGGACTAAAACGAGGAGTGAACTCAGTTCAGAAATGGACTTTGTCCACTAAGATAGTCTTGGATATGAGTCTTGGCTACTAAGAAATGATTATCTATGATTATGTGTGTATGCCAAAATGTTTCATGTTTTATGTTATGATTATTGGGATTACATTTCACTACTATGATTTATCCCATGTTATGAAATTATGATCTCTTTTACAGGTTAAGATTTCGAAAACGATATGTTCTTATGAATATGATGTGATTGATATTTATTTTGTTCACCCTTACTGAGAATTTTAGCTCACCCTTTTGTATGTTTTCTTTTCCCAAGGTCAGGAAGAAGGATATTAAGTACGATATGCCAAATGGGACTCTAGATATGATAAAATAAAAGGGAGACAGTGTAGATGATTTATGAACTAGTTGTTTATGTTTCCCACTTTCTAAATACACTATACATATACGGTCCTTTCATAGTTTTGTTATATGTTGTAATAAGTGTGCTTCAAGTATGAATTAATAACAATGTATGTAAAGTATGGTTCGTTATAGTTGGTATCAGAGGGAGGTTATAGTCAACCTTTGGAAACTAGGATGTGAAAGCCTTAGTAAGAACCCTAATGATAAGTTTAAGCATAGAACACAATCTTAGTTTTTTAGAAATGGCTATGAGTAACCCATGATAAGACCTTAAGTGTGAAATTTTATTCTTGATTATGTGGTTTTCCAATTATAATTAGTGTTTCTCACACTATTCTTCTTGGTTTTAGTCAATGTCAGGAACCTGAAGGAACTGTGTTAATGCAGAACGTGACGGGCAATGCAATGATTGTCCCCCTGAGCAACCAAATGTTATGGGAGCTAGAATAAAAAATCTTTTAGCCATGCCCACACAACATTCTCAAGATATGAATCATGTATGAATTCCAAATGAGCAAATAAGTAGAAAAATTCTATTGAATCCTTCATGATGCAGCGTCCACCCTCATTCAGCGGGTCTACTGATCCGTTAGTGGCTAAAAAATGGATCAGTACCAATGAAATAATATTTTTAGTTTTTCAATGTTCTGAACATCATAAATTCTTCTTAGCATTGTATCGTTCAGAAGGAGATTTTGATCAATGGTGGAATCTTATCAAGAATACGAGTCAAAGAGATGAAATTGAGTCCATGGAGTGGGACGAGTTTAAGAACTTATTTTTCAATAAGTACTTCCCCCATATTCTTCGGGCAAAGATGGAGAAGGAGTTTCTTGAACTGAAGCAAAAGGATGATGAATTTGTTGGTACCTATGAAGAAAATTTTACAAGACTTTCAAGGTACGCTTCTGGTATTATTATCTAACCTGAGAGTAAGATCGATCGATTCCTAAGTGGCTTAAAACTAAGTCTTCGAAGGGTGTTAGCCATAAGGGTCTTCAATAGCTACGAGGAAATCGTTCGATGTGCTCCAAGGTTGAGATGGATATTGGAGTAACCCATCAGTCATATGGGTTTGATAAGAAGAGGAAAATGGAATTCAACGGAAAATCTAAAGAGCACACTGAAAAGAAGGTGATTTTCCCCCTATTATCAAAGTGTGGAAATAAACATGGAGGGAGTTTTATTAAAGGGACAAGTAAATGTTTCAAATGTGGAAAGGAAGGTCATCGGTAATTTGAATGCCGCAATGATGGGAAGAAGATGTCTACTGATGCAAACAAATAAAAGGCTACACAGAGTGCATCTCATACACTTCAATGATACAAGTGCAAGGAAATGTGGAATTTTTCTAATCAATGCCCTAATCCAAGGGTTGTTGATGATGATTGACATCAACAAACTCTTAAGGATAATGAAAAAGGAAAGTCACATGCAACTTCTATCAGTGATGTGGAGTACGATAACGAAGTGGTTAAAGGTACAATTACCATCCACTCTAAAGTAGAAAATGTTTTATTTGATTCTGGATCCACCCACTATTTTATTTCTAAATAATTTTCTAAGGGTATCGTCGTATTTCCTAAAAAATTAGATGTTGAGTTATCTGTGACAACCCCTAATGGCACAACAGTCGCATCAAAAGTTTATAATTCTTCTCCGATTGAAGTTTGTGGGAAAGTGCTTCCTGAAAATCTTATGATCCTTCCTATCATGGATTTTGATGACATTATTGGCATGTATTGCCATTATTTATATGGATCTCATATCAATTGGCAAAGAAGGGAAGTAACATTTCATATTCCAGATCAATCTATGATCGTATATCAATGTAAGGATGAACATAACCTTCCAGTGGAAAATTCTTCCATCTTATGGGTCTTGATTCCACTAAATGAAGGTTATTTATCTCAAATGGTTGGTGAGAAACTCATGATTAAGAATATTCCAATTGTACGGTAGTTTGATGATGTCGTTCTGGAGGAATTTCCGAGTCTTTCACCAAGTAGTGAAGTTGAGTTTTCAATAAAATTAGACCGGGTACTTTGCCTTTTTCAAAGACACCTTATAGAATGATCCCAACTGAGTTGCAGGAATTGAAGAAGCAACTCCAAGATAATCTTTTTAAGGGATTCATATGCCCATGTGCGTCACCTTGGGGTGCACCTATTATATTTTTTAAGAAGAAAGATGGATCAATGAGACTTTGAATTGATTATCTTGAACTTAACAAGATCACTATCAAGAAAAAATATCCTCTCCCACAAATTGATGACTTATTTTACCAACTACACGGAGCTCAATACTTTTCCAAGATTGATCTTCATTTAGGGTATCATCAATTAAGGGTCAAATGGGAGGATATAACAAAGACGACTTTCCGTACAAGGTATGGACACTATGAATTTATAGTGATGCCATTTGGTCTTACTAATTCCCCTTCTATCTTCATGGATCTGATGAATTGAGTTTTTAGGTTCTGTCTTTATCAGTTTTTTGTAGTCTTTATTGATGATATTCTTGTCTATTAAAAGAGAAAGGAAGAACATGAAGATCACTTGAGAATTAAATTAAAGTCCTTGAGAAAGGATAATCTTTATGCCAAATTTACCAAGTGTGAATTTTGGCTTAAAAAAGGTTCATTTTTGGGTCACATAATCTCAAAATAGGGGATATCTATGGATCCAGCAAAAATAGAGGTTATCCAAATATGGTCGAGACCAACAACTGTAACCGAGATCCGATGTTTTCTTGGTTTGGATGGATATTGTCGATGTTTTTTTAAAGATTTTTCATAATTATCTAATCCACTCACCAGGTTGACTCGAAAAGGAGTTAAGTTCGTGTAGATGGAGGAATGTGAAGAGAATTTCAAGGTGTTGAAAATAAGGTTATCCAGTGCACCTGTACTCACACTTCCTTGTAGTAGAGAAAGGTTTGTGATCTACAGTGATGCATCCAATAAGGGGTTGGGGTGTGTTCTTTTGAAAAATGATATGGTGATAGCTTATGCCTCACGACAGTTGAAATTCCATGAGAAAAATTACCTAACTCACGATTTGGAGTTAGCTGTGGTAATATTTGCATTAAATATATGGAGGCATTATCTTTATGGAGAAAGGTGTGATATTTATACTGATCATAAATGTTTAAAGTATATTTTCACACAAAAGGAGCTGAATATGAACCAAAGAAGATGGTTGGAGCTGATTAACGATTACGACTGCTCAATTCATTACCACCCTAGGAAGCCAAACAAGGTGGCAGATGCATTAAGTCGACATGACCATGCTAGATTATCCATGATGTAGATCAAAAAAGATCCAATATTTAAAGATTTACAAAGGATGGATCTTCGAATTATAATGGAAGGGGGGAAATTTATCTTTCTCAAATTAATGTTAAACCCTTTATACATGTGAAGATTAATGAGGCACAGAAAGAAGATGTATAGTTACAAAAGAAGGTGAGAAATGTTCCTGAATTCAACCTTGATTGTGATGGGATAATAATGTTCAGGAATCGGGTTTGTGTTCCTCCCATCCCAGAATTAAAGAAGGAGATGTTGGATGAGGCTTATAGTTCTTCATTCTCTATTCATCATGGAAGCACGAAGATGTATAGGGACATGAAAGAATACTTCTAGTGGGATGGCATGAAAAGAGATGTTGCTGAATATGTCTCTCGATACTTGGTTTGTCAGCAAGTTAATTCTGAGAGACAGAAGTCTTTGGGGATGTTACAACCATTACCCATACCTAGATAGAAATTGGAAAACATCACTATGGACTTTGTCACTGGACTTCCTAAAACATCCAAAGGCAATAATGCTATCTGGGTCATTGTTGATTGTCTTACAAATTCTGCACACTTCATTTCTATTAGAGAAGATTTCTCTCTGGATCAGCTTTCCAGGATATATGTGAAGGAAGTTGTAAGATTGCATGGAGTACCACTTTCCATTATATCTGATCGGGATCCGAGGTTTACATCAAAGTTCTGGCAAAGTCTTCAGCATTCTGTGGATACAGAGTTGAGTTTCAGCACTACTTATCATCTTCAGAAAGACGTTCAGTCTGAGAGAGCAATTCAAACTCTAGAAGATATGTTAAGATATTGCTCTATGGATTTCAAAGCTAGTTGGGATCAACACCTGCCTTTGGTGTAATTTTCTTGTAATAATAGATTTCACTCAAGTATTTAGATATCTCCTTATGAAGCTCTCTATGGAAAGAAATCTAGGACTCCAACTTGCTGGGATGAAGTTGGGGAAAGAAAGCTATTATGACCTGATCTTGTTGATGAGATGGAAGAAAAGGTCTGATCTATTCAACATCACATAAGAGCAGCTCAGAGTCGAAAAAAAATTTATGCCAAAAACCGAAGAAAAGACCTAGAGTTTGAAGTGGGTGGTAAAGTTTTCTTACAAATATCTCCATGGAAGAGAGTAATGATATTTGGAAAGAAGGGAAAGCTATGCCCTAGGTATATTGGTCCTTTCAAAATACTGGATCGTGTTGGGAAGGTAACTTACCTATTGGAACTTCCACCGAATCTCCCTCAAGTTCATGATGTATTCCATGTATCTCTCCTGAGAAAGTACATACCTAATCCTTCACATGTACTCAGCTCAGAAGTTGTACCACTGGAGCAAGATCTTTCTTATGATGAACAACTGATAGAGATTCTGGATTGTAGTGAAAAAGTCCTACGGAACAAGACCACACTCTTGGTGAATGTTTTATAGAGGAACCAACAATTATAAGGAGCTACATGGGAGATTGAGGATATTATGAGGGAGAGGTATCCTCATCTGTTTGTTATAAAGTGACGAATTTCGATGGTGAAATTCATTTTAAGGGGGGTAGAATGTAACACCCTAGATTTTTTGTGAGAAATATTTTGTTTTTATGTTATATAAATCATCAATGGAATCTTTCACTACACACAACACTAGCTTGGATTTCTTTACACACAGTCACAACCTTCCTCAATAGCTTGCGTTGTACGCAATACCGAGTTTCGCTAGACAACGATATGCTATTAAAATATTATTAAAACTAGTCATTATGATTAGTAATACCCACTTTCTGAAATTTTGTAAATTTTATTTTTCAAAATGGACTTCATTTTTGGATTCGGAATATCCAAATTATCCAAGGGTGAAATTTTGGTATTTTTCTGAAAACATTCAATTTCTGATGAATAGTGAAAACACTGTGTTACAATTTAAAAACCAAAATTTTATTCAAATAATTATTTATTGTATTTATATTTATTTTAGGTCAAAATGTATACAAAATACCTATATATGTTCATTTCTATTCATTGGAGTCATTTTATAATAATTTTAGATATATAAAAATTTTATTGAACTTTCCACCGTCTTTTACCCAACTCTTAGTAGAATTTTCAAATTTACATAAAACATAATTTTACCGCATTTGTAAGTGGAGTTTTAAAAATATGAGAGACACAGATATTATCAAGGATGAAAATGTGGTTCAATGAGATGAAAATAATTTTTTGTGAATAGTAACTTTTTACTTTTTTTACCACGGTTAAAAGTAAATAGAGTAATTAAGGGTAAAAATGTTATTATTACTACCCTAAAAAATGTCCAAATTATATTGGATAATAGTAATTCGACCAAAAACAACCTTAGGAATAAAATATGACCATTTAGGCCCACCTGGATTAGATTAGGACATTTATTATTAATTTATTTAATGAAGGGTTAAAATAGTTAAAATCAAAGTTTAATAACTAAATCATTTTTAATATAGGGTTATAAATGAGATAAATTACACTATTAATATTCATTATAAATCTCATACTAGTTCCTAAATAATGGTATTTTATTTTTAATTTTTAGACATTATATAATTTAATTTATTTATCACATAATGATGATAGAGTAATTATATTATTAATGAAATATTGACATAATTGATGTTATAAATACCCAAATAAATGTAATTTTAGATTTTTTATAAATTCCAATAATTTTATAGGTTAATATGACATGTTAGTATTGATTTTACTAAATTTTTTAGAACTAATATATCTACTATGATTTTCACAAAAATCAATTACCAAATAGTGTCAAAATTGACATAAAATAGTTTTTAAAAAAAATATTATATTATTAATTGTTATTTTATTTATAAAAATATCAGGTTTGACCAAATGACTTAGCTAAAGTTATATATATTAATAATAAACAACTTTTGGTTCTTTGTGTTTGTTATTGAACATTTATTAACCTTATAGTGTAAGAAAACAAGAAGACACGGTAAAAGATAAATTATCTAACATAATGTTAAATCTAAATGATAAGGTTAAAATATAAACCTAAACTTGTGTAAATTCTATTGGATTAGATTATTTCGACCAATTACCACCTTATCTTGGAAATAAATCAATTTGGAGCTATTAAAAACCGAATATGACTTTATAATAAAATAATAATTTTCGTTTTTCCTAAGGTGCCCCTCTCCTCCCTTATAAAAGGGAACCTCCTCCCTCTCTTCCTCACACCACTTTGAGAGTTCAATATCTGTAAAAACCTACAAATTTCTCCTCTACACTTCTCTAGAAACATACTAGAGGTCCTGGTTTTCTTCGAATACCATCTTTAGTGCCCTAAGAGGAGGTTAAGAAGAGGCGCTTCAAAGAAGAGGTAATGTCCATTACCGATTCTTTCAACTTTAATTATTCTTCTACTTCATCTTATTTAGTTGTTTAATTATGAATTAATAACATTGGTGTCACTAAAATACTGATATGAAACAACACTATTTCACTATCTATCGATCCTACTGAAAACTAAATCACTGCGCGTGCGTACGTACGGAATACTATCTCTACGCCGTGGTGTAATCTATTTTTCACCAACACATTACTTCGATGGGTATAATGGTGTAAAGAATAACTATATATGATTATTTTAAATTGATATTGATTCTGAAATAGTATATATACACTCCAATACAATTCCACGATCATGGGAATTATATCATCCCTCGTGCATACGTATGGAATACCGTCTCCATGATGTGATGCGACTCATTCTACATGATATTCATTCCATAATGATTATATAAATGAATTGAATGAAATAATATGATATATATTAAACTAATACCATTCTAGAAATGAGTTATCTATAACCTAAAAAGAAGAATAAAATTTTATTCGACAAAACATGCATAAGAAAAAAAGTAATAAACACCCGAATAACAAGAATCAATGAAATATTACTAATAAGAAGCTAAGAATATGAAAATATATGATATCATAACAATGAGTATGATTCTGTAATAATTAAATAACATAATTTAAATCATTATACAGGAGGTTCGGACATGTACCAAACAAATTGGACCTAAGGTAAGGGAAAATATCACAATCACATTTTTATCCGAGATTATTTATACTTCAGAATTTAATGGGGCATATTTATCATCCACATCCATGTTTCTTCAATGTGTAATATTATTTATGTCCTCCTACAATTTTTTAAATCCAATTTTACTCTTCGGTGAGTTTTTAGTAAAATATACTAAAGGAATCTTTTGTCATTTTTTGTACAAGATACTTTTTGACTTTTTCGGCCAAAGTACGAGAAGAATGTTTTTTTAACTTATACAGAATGAAATGATTTTTATGATTTCAGAGAACATTATTTCCATGAATCTTACTTTACAAGGTTTCATGTTTATTTTTAATCAAATTCTTTTAGGTTAAAATTATATGACATTTTATGTTAGGAAAAATGTTTTTTTGAAGTAGAAATGATATTTTCCTCAAGAATGAAGATCAAGTGTTTTATCAAAATTATTTTCCATATAATATAATATAGGGTTATATTTCTATACCTATTTTTACATTGATTTGATTATGTTATGACGGAAAAATTTTAATGATGTCCTTTTATCTTATATGGATTATGTTATGACGGCATGATGTTTAAGAATCCCATTTTTATTACATGGGTTATGTTATGATTTATGATTTTGTGGCACACATAAGAAGGGTATCATTATGAGATGGGTGAGACCTATATCTCCCTCCAATGCATTGGGTAATGATTTATATCTCATGAGATAGACATGTCTGGAATGGCAGGTTAAACCGGTTCAGTGAAACAGGACTAAAACGAGCAGTGAACTCGGTTCAGAAATGGACTTCGTCCGCTAAGGTAGTCTTGGATATGGGTCATGACTATGAAGAAATGATTATCTATGATTATGTGTGTATGCCACAATGTTTCATGTTTTAATTTATGATTATTTGGATTACATTTCACTACTATGATTTATACCATGTTATGAAATTAGGATCTCTTTTGCAGGTTAAGATTTCCAAAATGATATGTTCTTATGAATATGATATGATTGATATTTCTTTTGTTCATCCGTACTGAGCATTTGAGCTCACCCTTTTGTATGTTTTCTTTTCCCCAGGTCGGTAAGAAGGATATTAAGTAAGATATTCCAAAAGGGACTCTAGATATGATAAAATAAAAGGGAGAGAGTGTAGATGATTTATGAACCAGTTGTTTATATTTCCCAGTCTTTAAAGACATATACCTATACGGTCCTTTCATAGTTTTGTTATATGTTGTAAGAAGTTTGATTCAAGTATGAATTAATAACAATGTATGTAATATATTGGTTGTTATATGTGATAAAAAGTAAAGGAAGAATGAAAACTTCCTAAGGGGGTATTACAACCACTACCCATACCAGAATGGAAGTGGGATAATATCACAATGGACTTTGTTACTGGTCTCCCAAAAACATCCAAAGGAAATAATACGATATGGGTTATTGTAGACCGTCTCACCAAGAATGCCCATTTTATCTCCATTTTGGAAGATTTCTATTTGGATTAACTTGCCAAGATATATGTAAAGGAAGTGGTAAGGATGAATGGGGTACCGCTATCCATCGTATCTGATCGTGATCCATGATTCACATCAAAATTCTGGAGAAGTCTTCAACATGCTCTGAATACTGAATTGAATTTTGTACACCCTATCATCCTCAAACAAATGTCCAATCTAAAAGGCCTATTTAGACACTTGAGGACATGCTGAGAATATTTTCAATGTAATTTAAAGGTGGACAGGATCAAAACCTCCCATTAGTGGAGTTCTCATACAACACATCTTCCATTCGAGTATTCAGATGGCACCCTATGAAGCTCTTTATGGAAAGCGATGTAGAACTCCTACTTGTTGGGATGAAGTTGGTGAGAGAATGTTTCTTGGGCCAGATCTTGTGAAAGTGATTATAGAAAAGGTTCATGCAATCCAACAACACATAAAGGCTATACAAAGTAGGTAGATTACATGTGTTGACTACCATCGAAGGGACTTGGAATTTGGTGTTGGCGACAAAGTCATCCTTCGAATTTCACCATGGAAAAGAGTCATGCGATTTGGGAAGAAAGGGAAGCTCAGCCCCAGGTACATTGGCCCCTATGAAATCCTTGATCAAATAGGAGAAGTGGCATATCGTCTAGAACTTCCACCGAACCTTGATCAAGTTCATGATGTCTTCCATGTATCTCTATTACGGAAGTACATACTCGACCCATCGCATGTAATGAACCCAAAGGTGGTATAACTAGAACAGGACCACTCTTATGTGGAGTATCCAGTGGAGATCTTATATCATATAGAAAAGTCTCTATGCAACAAGACTACCCACCTTGTGAAATTGTTTTGGAGGAATCATAAGTATGAAGAAGCGATGTGGGAGCCTGAGGAAACAATGAAGCAAAAGCACCCTCAACTTTTCGACTAGGCCTTTGGTTTAAAATTTTGGGGTTGAAATTTCTTAAGGAGGGAAGAATGTAACGACCCAAAATTTTTGAATAGTATATTAATTTACTAATAACGATATAATAGAGATGTTAATGGTTAATGCAGAAAAAAGATTCGATGGCTTCATCCAGTTGACTTGAAACTTATGAAGCCCACATATCAGAGCTTGGGATGGAGGTAGCATCTTTGGGCTTCGCTTTGGACCAAGACCAAGCCAAACTCAAGCGTATCAAGCTTGAACGGAGTCACCTACAGGAGAAGTTCATGTTAGTGTAGATTACAACTATGTCAATGTTATCCGTGCCTCACTCAGATTCTCTCACCTTAGCACACCTTAAACATAGGTCATATGCTGCTGTTGTAAGGGACTATGTGTCGAGACCGTAGCTACTTTGTGTAATCCTTTGAGATAAATAAAATTGTGATTTCATTATATGGTGATGTTTTTAAATTTTCTAATTTCTAGATAAATATAGGATGTATCTTATGAATAAATTTTGAAAAAAAGGATTTTTTAATATATTTTTGTAAACTGTAAATAATTAATGATGTGTATGTATTTTCTGAAAATGGTCTTCTACAAATGTGTTTAGTAAAATATTTAGAGTCTAATAAGATCAACATAAATTTTGGTGAATAGTAAATTATGAATAGTGATTTTATACTTAGGATTAGTAATTTGATCAAATGGATTAGTAATCTAATTTAAATAAATTATTAATATAATTTAGGAATCTTGATTAAGTAACGTTATTCAATAAAAAAGGTAAATAACATTTTCAGAAATTATTAGTCAAGTATTAGTTTTTTCAGTTGAATAGTGCTTTTTATTTAAAAATTAAATTAAAAATATTAATATATTTTTTTTTATAAAATGGAGTTCATTTTGGAATTCAAATTATTGATATTATGTTAAAGTGAATTTTTGGTATTTTTATGAAAAAGTTGAATTTTCGGTGAATACTCAATTTTCAGTTTAGAGTTTCGGGTGTTTAATGACATCATTAAGGATGTAATAATTAGGTAATAATTCTGGTAGACTTATTAATAGTAATATATGGTATTTGGTGTCCCAAGTGGCCAATACCATGGTCAAATACCATGGGAAAGCCCATGGTTTTTCCAATAACACCAATGAGGTGTCCCTTGGCCATTAATGCCATGTCCCCTCACTTCCCCTATAAATACCAAGACATTTTATCATCCATTCGATTCCAAAATCCTCCTAAACAATTTTCTGGACTCCTTACATCACAAAGAGTCCTCCCAAGGTTCCCTCAAGCCTCCCAAGGTCCCAAACATCAATATTTCGAAGTTACTATTCAAATTAAGGGATCCTACCTCCCTCTTTCTTTTCATGTATTCTCCTTTATGTCATTTATTTTATGCTCCATGTTATTATGTTGGGGATGTTATTTTATATTATTCCCACTGTAATTTTCATGTTCATATGATGAGAGACCCCATCTTTCTCTCATCCATTAATTTATGAATGTTTAAGTCGCACCGTTAGGCTGCCGAATTTTTGTAAGGGATTCTTTCACATTTCTCATTTTCATGTTCTATTTTCATGTCAAGTCTTTAAAGTTACTTTTTATTATTTTGGGGTATGATATATATATCCATAGTACTTTTATATTATTTTCTATGATGAGAGACTTTATTTTATCTCATCAATTAATTTATTTATGTTTTAAGTGATGTCGTTAGGCTACAGAATTTTCATAAGAGAAATCTTATTTTTGTCTTCCTTCCATGTTTTTCATTTCATATGATATGTCATTATAATTTCATTACCATGATCTTAAATACTTTATATTATGTCCCTATACTATTTTTTGTATCATTTATGAGTGGTTAACCCATGTCCCTTCTCTTTTCAATGTTTTCTAAAACCCTGTAACATAGTTGTTATGCTGCAAAAATTTTCATCTCAAAATGTCTATCTCTTTTTCTCAAATTATTATATTTTATTAAGTGAATACTAAAATATAATTATTCTATATGGGTACTAAAATTTATATCAATATTATATATTTTAATTCATGGATTTACATACATGAAACCCACATTCCTTTTTTCGTGGGTTTAAAATGACATAGAGATCGTGTTTTAAAAGCATCTTTTAAAACGTTATGATCATGAAATCAAACCAATTTCTTTTATGCTATATGGGTTATTTATGAAATTTTTTTATGATGATATTTGTGTATCACCTGATGATAATGAAAAATTTAATGGTGCGCCCTGATAGCGCTCCAATGCATTGGGTAATGATGTAATCTTTAGGGATTACAATTTTAAAAATACCTTGGTGAATAACCTTTGTAATTGTTTTTAATGACACCTTGGGGATGGACCTCGGTGAAACAGAAATGATTTTCTAAGTTAAATTTTTTATCCACATCTTCAAGTTATGAAATAAATTATTTTTATTATGATATGCCTCATGATTTCTTTCTCATGCCTTAATGTTCATTTTCATGAATTTATTGATGTATCTCATGTTCACATTATAAATGTTTCCCCTTGTTTCCCTTACTAGGCCTTCTGCTCACCCTTTCTTTTGATGTATGTCCCCAGGTTATGAGATGAATTAATGAACCTACGATGAACATAAGGATAATCCTTTCAAGTGTTTAATAAGAATGTTTTATGTTATCATGTATTACGTTCCTGGTTTCGAAGACACTAAACCATAAAGTTCCTCAGTTCTGTATAATGTAATGAAAGTTAATGTGATAAAAAGGTGGGATTCCATATTTGGCTTGGCCAAACCCTACCCAAATATCATCTAAACTATCCTCCCATAAATCTAGAGGCCTTACTGTGATCATAAATCCATCTTTAGAATCCCTTTTGAGCAAATCAAAAGGAAGAACTCGAAGAAGTGGTAAATATTACATCACCACATTCAAATTATTTTCTTCTTCAACATCTTCTTTATATATTGTTTATATTATAAAATAATTACTATAGTATCTTATATATACTGTGATTTTATTAAAATGGTACAACCATATTAATTATTATATCCATCATAAGAATGTCAAAGTCACCATACAAGTGTACATATGACTTACTGTCACCACATTGTGGTGTAGTTTATTATTTGAACACTTAATTATCTGGATGAGTATAATAATGAGTATAACTGATGTATATAATAAATATAACATGTTATTGATTTTTTATATATGATATACCATCCAATTACATATGATTTCACCATCAATAGAATGATATTGTCGCTCATGAATACGTACGGATTATCGTCTCCACGAACGCGATGAGATTTATTCCCCATCATAACCATTTAAGAACAATTTACATTTTAAGATTAAAAATAATGTCTAAGAACTAAATATAATTCAGGATATGAATAAATTACATCCTATATGTAACAAAAATGTCTTACGTAACTCAACATATAATGTAAAATAGATCAGTTAACACCTGGAACGATGATACCACTAAAATATTATGAACAATGCAATATTAAATGGTCATATATGATATCATATTTATGTAAATAGTTCTTGTATAATTTAATATAAATGTTTAAACTATTATATAATAGGTTAAAATAACATCGACTAAGTAAATGTACAAGGTAAGTGTTAATTTCACAATGTCTTTATTATATGAGGTTGTTTTTATGTAAGTATCAACTGGGACCTCTTTATCATCCACATCTGTGTTTTCATAAAATTGTATTTCAAAATATTTTAAATATTTACTATACAATGGTTTAATGTCATTTATACTCATATTTGACCTTATATGTTTTGAAATTAATCATTCCATCATTTTCCAAACAAGGTAATGTATGACTTTTTGACAAAATTAAGGTAAGGATGTTTTTTAACTTATACGGTGGGTGCGGATCTTTTCTGACATTATTACATCGTCGAAACTTCCCTTAAAAGATTATAAGAATATTTTAAAAATAAATGTTTTATTTTATAATTATATTACTTTTAAATTATTTCAAAATAGAAAAATACATTTCTATAAAAAAGATTTGATTTCAGATATGTCAACATTATTTGAATGATTTTAAGCATGGTTGACGTTGAATTATTAAAATACAAAACATCCATATAGTATTGAAGGTTTTGTGATATGATTGATAGTGGATGTGTTATTTTTATACCATTCATGGTTTATGGATAAAGTACTAACATTTTGTATGCTAGTTTTAATATGAATGTTTATGTTATGTTCTAAAATATTAATATGGGGAATGCATTGGACTTAGTAAGTGATGGGTGGAGCCCGCTATAGCTCCTCGATGCATAAGAAGATCTCACAAGACAAACGAGTGTCTTTTCAAAATGCCTTGAAAAAATCTAATTTAGAGTCTTGGTAAAAGGACTTGATTATGTGGTTATGAAGTCAAGCATTATGAATTCCATCATTATGAAAGTGACTAATGATATTGCATGTCACTACTGATATTGCATGTGACTATTCGACTAATAGAATATCCATATGAATAATTAAATGGAATTATTTGATTCTATATTTTCCATATTATGATGAAGTTTTTGTTTAAATGGATTTTATTTTAGTCTTATCCATTACCCTAATTTTTTATTCTTATTTATGAATGTTTCCACTATATTGTTATCCGTACTAAGTATCTAAGACCACCCCTCTCTATGTTTTCTTTTTCCAATGATGTGATGAATTATTTTATGGTTGATCTATAGGGATAGGATAAAGATATAAGTGTGTTACAAAGGGGAAAATTTTTTGATGATTTTTTTATTTCTTGATGTAATGAAAAACTTATGAATCTATCTAGTACTTACAAGGTAACTGACTGATCGGTCTTTCAGGACATGATTCTTTGTATCATTCAAATGTTATCTAATAATGCACTGACTCTGGGTAACTGGGGTAATTCCGTTACATGAGAGGTGTTCCTGATCCTACCAAGATGGCGACAAGAACCAAGGGAATCAATAAAAAACACAATGTAACGATTTGTCCCAAATATAAACAATCCAACAAATAACAGAAAGAAATGGACAGCCCAAAATATATTTACATAAAAATTGAAGTGATCATTATTTGTACAAGAAATTGAATGTACCACGAAACCAAAAAAACTAAACAACCCTAATAACCAACTAACTCCATGTGAACTCTTGGGTCACTCTCCAACAAAATTATCACACATCTCCCAATGCGATCAAACTCAACCTAAAACCTGCATAAGGGCTAAAAACAGAAGACGACTATAGGCATGAGTATTAAAACTTTGTATCTAATTCAGATATTAAATTCCCAATGAACATCCATTAAAATAAAAAGTAGAATCAATTTCAAGTTTTAGATACAAGATATTAAGGTATATTTTTTCATATAAGGTCTCATGCTATAAAAAATTTACCAAATAATAACTTGCCAGATTTAGAAACAAGATTGACTGTAAAAATTTTAAATGAGGTGCGACATGAAAATGAAAATATTTTTCAAGAGGGATGCATTATAGAATGTAAAAATTCAAAGAAATCACACACACTACTGAATTTACCAACCAAACAAACCATATGTCAATAGAGAGTAAAAATTTTCCAATGAGCACACGTCATGGGAACACCCCTATGTGCTAGTTAGTTGTGAGCCCCCGATACCTTGTATACCGGTGACAGTAGCCATAATAATTTTCTGTTATTGTGAACATCATCCACTAGTATGGAGAATAACTATATCCTAGTGGTCCCCAAAAATCATCATCATCATATTTTAGTTAGTGTTGCTATTTTCAAACTTTCTAAATGAAACAGGGGCCAAACCCCACATGATCACTAGCATACTAGTACATGTCTGCCCACCTAGATACCCAGGATTCCCTTTATTGCTCAATAAAGTTACACATATTATCAAATACACATTTCACATAATATTTCATTACCAAAAAATAAACACACAAAAATCCAACAAACATGCTTCACATTTCTTTCACGAATCAATAAACCACTAAAATGTTTCATAAAACAATTTTAAATAGTACAATGAGGCCTTGTACATAAAATCCAATCAAAAAGACTCTATTAAGTCCAAAAACACATAAATAACATATCAAACTCTATTTGGAAGCCCAAATTCAAATTAATAAAGAAATTTCATGGACCATAAAATGTTCCCAAAAGAATGACCATGAAACACACACAGAAACCATTTTTACAAAAAACAGTGCTAAACAAGACTTTATGACTATCTAAAAAATAACATTTAAAGAATTTATGAATTTCACGTAAATTAAAGTGGTATATACAAACCATTTAAAGAATCAAAACCTATTAATAAATCCATTTAAACACTCAGGATAATTTTAAAAACCCAACCATTTTCATAAGGATATGAAACGAGATATTTTTCAACCACTCGGGGTGAAACATGTTGTAAACCAAAACCCATTTGATTTTAAAACAAAATTCAAATTGGAATTCCATATCTAAACACAAAAATTCAATTTTTCATTCTTTCAATGAATATATAAATCCAAAAATAATAATTTTTAAACCACAGTTAATACATAAACACCAACCGAGAAATTTACCGAACACATGGCATGCACTTTTAAGAAAAACAATTTATTTTAAGCACTTTATAGGTAATAAAACACCAATTTCATGCTGTATTTTATTCAAGATACTAGAAAATTTTAAAATACCCAAAAATAGGTTCTAAACCCCAAAACCTATGTGCAAAAGATAATAGAACATTTAAACAAACACATAGTGTGCACTTTTATGATAAAACAACACTACCTTTCAGAAATCAAAGCTTAAAAACAATTTTTCACCACCAGAAATTTATACAAAGGAAGAACAAAAGTAATAAAAATATATATCATTTGTGAAAAATGGGAAAATGATGAAGCATAAATGATAATTGAATTTTTAGTTATATCCTACCTCAAATCCTTGGCATAATGGAACTATTGGAAATAGAGGATTTCCCAATGGTTTAGAACCATTGGGAAAGGCTGAAGAACCCTTGGTATATGTTATACCAACGGTTCTAAAAACCGTAGGGAAGTAAGCCATTGGGAATGCTTTTTCCAATGGTTTGTAGTGAACCGTTGGGATAGGGTGGATAAAATTACCCTATCCCAATGTTTTGGGAAAATCGTTGGGAATGTTTTTCCCCACGGTTTGCCCGAACCGTTGGTAAAATAAAAATGTCTCCTCTTTCCCAATGGTTTCTAAACCATTGGGAAAAGTGTTTTACCAACGGTTCCATGAACCTTTGGTAAAACCGAACGCAGAATGCTATGCCAACGGTTTAAAACCGTTGGCATAGCCTATGCTGGGCAAATTGCACAGCAGCTCTGCAATTTGCCTAGCAGCTATCCAATTTTCCCACCAGGTCACATTTTGTGGGTTCCCCCTCATTTTCAATCCAATTATTATACCTGCAATAAACTAAAATACATATAAAATTATTGTACCTGCAATAACCAACTAACACATACATATAGAGAACAAATTCATAAACATTTAACATATAATGCTGAAACTATACACATCCATAATTAAATTAGAATTCATAACATTATTATAAACATGCATAATTCATTTAGAAATCAATTTAAAATTTAGATGACAATTATATGTGGAATTTGGAAGTCAATTTATAATTTGATGGGTTTTTTGTATACCATATATGTTTACTTGAAATGATGTCCATTTTAAACAAAATACATACACATGGAGTGCTACCGGCCACACCACACCTCGGATTGAGGTGGGGTTGACTCGTACACATCACATATGACCCATGGATCGTTCTCCTAATGTTTCAACGGAAACGGAATGCATTTGGTCAGTTTTCCGTATGTCAGTTCATGTTTTTCAATTAAAATGACGCCCTTTTGAAACAAAAGGCAGACAATTTGAAAGGTTCCGGCCACACCGGATCTCAGATTCAGTTGGGGTTGATTCATACACATAACATATGACCCATGAATCGTTCTCCTAATGTTTCAATGGAAACTGAATGCGTTTGGTCAGTTTTCCCTATATACATAAAATATTGTCCATTTTAAACAAAAGAGAGACAATTAGAGTGATTCTGGACACACCGTTCCTCTGATTAAGATGAGGTTGACTCTTACACATAACATCTGACCCGTGGATCGTTGTTCTAAAATATCGACACAATCTGAATGTGTTTGGTCACTTTTCCGTACATCAGTTGATGTTTTTCAAATAAAATGATGTCCTTTTGAAACAATAGGCAGCCACATTGAGTGGTCATGACCACACCACGCCTCGGATTGAGGCGGGGATGAGACATATATGTCACATATGACCCATGGATCTTTGTTCTAAAGTATCGACACAATATGAATGTGTTTGGTTGGTTTTCCATATGCTAGTTGATGTTTTTCAATTAAAATGATGTCCTTCTGAAACAAAAGGCAGACACTTTGCGTGGTGCTGGCCACACCGTGCCTCAGATTGAGGCGGGGTTGATTATTACATGTCACATATGACCCATGGATCTTTATCCTAAAGTTTCAACGGAAATCGAATGTGTTTGGTCAGTTTTCCGTAAGTACTTAAAATGTTGTCCATTTTAAACAAAAGAGAGCCACTTAGAGTGAGACTGGCACACCATGCCTCCGATTAAGGCGGGGTTTAATCGTACACATCACATATGACCCATGGATCGTTGTTCTAAAGTATCGACACAATCCGAATGCGTTTGGTTGGTTTTCCGTATTCCAGTTGATGGTTTTCACTTAAAATGGCGTCCTTTTGAAACAAAAGATAGACACTTTGAGTGGTGGTGGCCACACCGCACCTCGGATTGAGGCGGGGTTGACTCGAACGCATCACATATGACGCATGGATCGTTGCGCAAAAGTATCAACACAATCCGAATGCATTTGTTGGTTTTCCGTATGCCAGTTGATGTTTTTCAATTAAAATGACGTCCTTTTGAAACAAAATGCAGACACTTTGAGTGGTGGCAGCCACACCGCGCCCCGGATTGAGGCGGGTTTGAATCGTACTTGTCACGTAGGACCCATGGATCGTTTTGCTAATGTATCGACACAGTCTGAATGCGTTTGGTCGCCTTTCCGTATGCCAGTTGATGTTTTTCTTTTAAAATGACATCCTTTTGAAACAAAAGGCAGACACTTTGAGTGGTGCCGGCCACACTGCACCTCGGATTGTGGCGGGGTTGACTCATACACATCACATATGACCCATGGATCGTTCTCATAAAGTTTCAACTGAAACCGAATGCGCTTGGTCGGTTTTCCATATGTACTTAAAATCTTATCCATTTTAAACAAAAGAGAGCCACATAGAGTGATTTCGGCCACACTATGCCTCCGATTAAGACGGGGTTGACTCGTACACATCAAATTTGACCCATGTATTGTTGTGATAAAGTATCGACACAATCCGAATGTGTTTGGTCAATTTTCTATATGCCAGTTGATGTTTTTCAATTAAAATTACGTCCTTTTGAAACAAAAGGAAGACACGTTGAGTGGTGGCGGCCACACCGCGCCTCGGATTGAGGCGGGGTTGACTCGTACACGTCACATATGACTCATGGATCGTTGTTCTAAAGTATCGACACAATCTGAACGCATTTGGTTGGTTTTCAATATGCCAGTTGATGTTTTTTAATTAAAATGGCGTCCTCTTGAAACAAAAGGGAGACACTTTGAGTGGTGCCGGCCACACCATGCCTCGAATTGAGGCTGGGATGACTTGCACTCGTCACATATGAGCCATAGATCGTTATCCTAATGTTTCAATGGAAACCGAATGCGTTTGGTCGGTTTTCCATATGTACTTATAATGTTGTCAATTTTAAACAAAAGAGAGCCAGTTAGAGTGATTTCGGCCACACCGCACCTCCGATTAAGATGGGGTTGACTCGTACTTGTCATATTTGACCCATGGATTGTTTTTCTAAAGTATCAACACAATCCGAATGTGTTTGGTCACTTTTCCGTATGCAGTTGATTTTTTTCAATTAAAATGAATTCCTTTTGAAACAAAAGGCAGACAAATTGAGTGGTGGTGGCCACAACGCACCTCGTATTGAGGCGGGGTTGACTCGTACACATCACATATGGCCCATGGATCATTGTGCTAAAGTATCGACACAATCTGAATGTGTTTGGTTGGTTTTCCGTATGCCGGTTGATGTTTTTCAATTAAAATGACGTCCTTTTGAAACAAAAGGCAGACACTTTGAGTGGTGTCGGCCACATCGCGCCTCAGATTGAGGCGGGGTTGACTTGTACACTTCACATATGACCCATGGATTGTTCTCCTAATGTTTCAATTGAAACCGAATGCGTTTGATCAGTTTTCTGTATGTACTTAAAATGTTGTCCATTTTAAACAAAAGAGAGCCACTTATAGTGATTCTAGCCACACCGTGCCTCTTATTAAGGCGGGGTTGACTCGTACATGTCACATATGACCCATGGATCGTTTTGCTAATGTATCGACACAATCTGAATGCGTTTGGTCGGTTTTTGGTATTCCAGTTGATGTTTATCACTTAAAATGACGTCCTTTTGAAACAAAAGACAGAAACTTTGAGTGTTGGCAGCCACACCGCACCTCGTGTTGAGGCGGGGTTGACTCGTACACATCACATATGACCCATGGATCATTGTGATAAAGTATCGACACAATCCGAGTGCATTTGGTCTCTTTTCTATATGTCAGTTGATGTTTTTCAATTAAAATGACGTCCTTTTGAAACAAAAGGGAGACACTTTGTCTGGTGCTTGCCACTCTGAACCTCGGATTGAGGCGGTGTTGACTTGTACACATCACATATGACCCATGGATCATTCTCCTAAAGTTTCAATGGAAACCGAATGTGTTTGGTCAGTTTTCCATATGTACTTAAAATGTTGTCCATTTTAAGCAAACGAGAGACACTTAGAGTGATTCCGGCCACATCGTGCCTCAGATTAAAGCGAGGCTAACTCGTACACGTCACATATGACCCATGGATCGTTGTGATAATGTCTCGACACAATCCGAATGCGTTTCGTCAGTTTTCTATATTCCAGTTGACATTTTTCACATAAAATGACGTCCTTTTGAAACAAAAGTCAGACACTTTGAGTGGTGATGGACACACCACGCCTCGTATTGAGGCGGGGTTGACTCTTACACATCACATATAACCCATGGAACGTTGTTCTAAGGTATCGACACAATCCGATTGCATTTGATCACATTGTTTATGCCATTTGATGTTTTTCAATTAAAATGACGCCCTTTTGAAACAAATGGCAGACACTTTGAGTGTTGTAGGCCACACCACACATCGGATTGAGGCGGGGTTGACTCGTACACGTCACATATGACCCATGGATCATTCTCCTAATGTTTCAATGGAAACCGAATGCGTTTGGTCGTCTTTCCGTATGTACTTAAAATGTCGTCCATTTTAAACAAAAGAGAGACACTTATAATAATTACGGCCACACTATGCCTCCGATTAAGATAGGGTTGACTCGTACAGGTCATATTTGACCCATGGATTGTTGTGCTAAAGTATCGACACAATCCGAATGTGTTTGGTCTCTTTTCTGTATGACAGTTGATATTTTTAACTTAAAATGACGTCCTTTGGAAACAAAAGATAGACACTTTGAGTGATGGCGGCCACACCGCGCCTTTGATTGAGGCGGGGTTGACTCATACATGTCACATATGACCCATGACTCATTTTACTAATGTGTCTTCACAATCCGAATGCGTTTGTTTGTTTTCCGTATTCCATTTGATGTTTATCAATTAAAATGATGTCCTTTTGAAACAAAAGGCAGAAACTTTGTGTGGTGGCGGCCACACCACACCTCAGATTCAGGTGGGGTTGACTCGTACATGTCACATATGACCCATGGATCGTTGTGATAAAGTATCGACACAATCCGAATGCGTTAGGTCAGTTTTACGTATGCCAATTGATGTTTTTCAATTAAAATGACGACCTTTTGAAACAAAAGGCAGACACTTTGAGTGGTGCCGACCACACCGCGCCTCAGAATGAGGCGGGGTTGATTCTTACACGTCACATATGACCCATGGATTGTTCTCAAAATGTTTCAATGGAAACCCACTGCGTTTGGTCGGTTTTCTATATGTACTTATATTGTTGTTTATTTTATGAGAATCCTCATCTGTTTATTAGTGGAAGGGTATTTACTTTAATTCTTTTGGATATTTATATAAAATATTTTTATATCATTCATTATATGGATTATATTTTAGTTTATAATGCTATGAAACATTTTGGAGCTAACAATGTCATGCCCAATGCATACATCTCTTTTATAACATACAAAGAATCTATGATATTGATTAGATGCGTAAATGTGATTTACATTGATTATCATGATGAAAATAAATAAAATATATATTATATATTTTCAAGTATTAAATAAAATCATAGAGAGTGGGGGGCTGTCCGGCAGGGCTGTCTGGGGGGCTGTCCGGTGGGTGTCCGGGGGGCTGTCCGGGGACCAACGTGGAGGGTGGGGGGGGGGGGGGGGGGCTGTGCGGGGGGATGTCCGGGGGTGTTTGGGGTGTTGTACGGGGTCCAAGGAGGAGGGTGGGGGGGGGGGCTGTCTGGGGGGCTGTCTGGGGTCCAGGGAGGAGGGTGGGGGCTGTTCAGGGGGCTGTCCGAGGGCTGTCTGGGTGTGTTCGTGGGGTTGTCCGGGGAGCTGTCCGGGGGGGGGGGGCTGTCTGGGGGGTTGTCTGAGTTCCAGGGAGGAGGGTGGGGGGGCTGTTCGGGGGGCTGTTTGGGGGCTGTCCGGGGGTGTTCGGGGGGGGGGGGGTGGTCTGGGAGGCTGTCCGGGGGGGGGGGCTGTCTGGTGTCCAGGGAGGAGGGTGGGGGGCTGTCCGAGGGCAGTTCAGGGGGCTGTCCTGGGGCTATCCGGGGGGTGTTCGAGGGGGTTGTCCGGGGTCCACGGAATTGGGTGGGGGGCTGTCCGGGGGGCTGTCTGGCGGGGTCGTTCGAGGTCTAGGGAGGAGGGTGGGGGGTTGTCTAGGGTCCAAGAAGGAGGGGGGGTTCCCAAACACACATCCACTAAAAGACAACAACATCCACAAAAACATATAATATATAAAAATAACTCAACTCAAATACTATACTACGAGTCTAGATAAAACAAACAACTAGAATAGATTAAATACCAAATCTCAGTAACATCAGTCAAAAATGTAATGGATCAACTTGTCCCATGTCACCATAACCATCATCACCATCATCACTACCCTCGTCCTCATCCATATCATCATCCTCGCCCTCCTCGCCCTCGCGCTCCTCCTCGTCCTCGCCCTCATCCTCGCCCTCCTCCTCTCCCTCCTCTTCGGCATCAGACTCCTCACCATCATCATTGTCAAGCTAGAAATCATCTTGACCACCACTAGAACTGCCACCTGGTTCACCGTATATAGAACGTATCGACGACATATACTCATCAAAATCTGGGCTGGCCTCTGCTGGAAGTGTACGATGTAGAACTTCAATAAATTTCATAAACGCACTATTTTCCCTAGAAGACTGTTCTTCCATCTATGTGGCCCTTTTCTAAGCCTGTGTTGCATGTTTCCTAACTTTCTGCATCTCGGTGGTACTACAGCTCGTACATGAGGATGTCCAATACCTCGTCGGGGCTATCCTACGTCGACAGCGTACTCTGCCAGAATGCTCCTCTCCCAAGACCTGATGTAAGTGATTTGTTGGCCCAAAATTGTCTTGTTCTTAGGTATCGAGGGCCTCTAAAGCAGCCTGTTACAAATATAAATATACCATTAAGTTACAAAATATATATTAAAATACAGGTTCAAGAGATTAAAACTTACAATATGTTATTGAGTTGCTTCGTTGACGACACTTCCATCCTTTTTCCGTCTACTCGAGAAAAATAGTTTTGCTTGAGGCACACATCCTTCAATATTTTGTATTTGACTCTACAATTAAATTGAAAACTAAAGTTATATAAAAAATTTAGAAAAATATTAAATAATTGAAGAAACAAAAGAAAGTATAAGGCATAAAGAAAACTTATAAACAATTTTCATAGCTGATTCCTCTCATGATCAGGCATCGTAGTGCGTCCTAGTGTGTGGAGGTATTTTTTTTGCATAAATGTTATTTTTAATTTTTCCAGATGATTCATAAATAAAATTTGAAAATGCAATAGATAGTATTAATGGAAAACCTTAAATTTATTATTTAAATACCTCAAATTTTATTAATACCTTAAATTGGGTACTCGTCCAATGAGTAATCATCTGACGATACTCCTCTATAGGAAAATTATCCACCATTGGTACCGCCTCTAACTCAGTTCCAACTATTGAAACCTAGCCAATATACAACTCATGCTTGTAGGCTCTCCAAATCTCGCCTAAATCCTTTAGACGTTCCGGTCGTGCACCCTCACCATCAGGAAAATTAAATCAAAGCTGAAATCAAAATATTAATTGATATAAATACAAAAATAATTCATTGAATTAAATAGAACAGATTTTTTTACCCATATCTCTACCCAAGCTCTATTTGTGACCTCATGTGGCAAATGTCTCCATGATAGCAGGCTGACACGGAAGATGTCAGAGTATTTGGAATGTGTCGCCAAAAAACTCTGGCATTGCTGCCCTGTTTTTTCAACCATTTTGCTTCCTTCATTATAATCCACCATAACCAGTGTGCGGTAGTTCCAAACCGAACGCATGTGTGTACGCCCGCTCCCACGCTTCCTATTAGTAGATGTATCTGTCATGAAAGAAAAACAAATATTTTTTCAAAACATGTTATAATGAAAATAAAAATTTCTATAAAATTTTTTTAGGGTTCTATAAATATACCTCTACCGGTCTAATCCCTGAGCACCGCTGGATCCACAGAAACTGATGGAAAACCCTATGGTGGAACAAGAGTCGAAGATGATGGAATATAGAAGCTCGGAGAGACAAAAGTAGAAGGAAATGAAGATGGGACATCAGTCTGACTGGATGTTGACTGGGGAGTGGGAATCATCAGGGGATGTGAAAATGATGGGCCAGAAGATGCAGAAGGTAGGGTAAACATGGGAGGCCTAAATATCCCCTGTGTCTTTAATGGCACACCGGGATCAGAATGTGGGATGGTTGACATGTCAATGTGAGGGTCATGGTCTAATTGGGTACCCGCAGCTGCTCATCCACCTCTGGTACGAACCCCCGCCGTACCACCATCCTGAGTACTAGGACCAGTACTAGGATCCCCATCGAATAACTGTCGACGTATAGGTGGATCCTACAAAAATGTTTACAAAAAAAATTAATCAAATGAAATTATATATTCTTTAAATATATCAATTTGAAATAAAGTACTCACTAGAGGCACTAATAATGGAATTCCCAACTCCGTCATTCGATGATTGTTCTCCATCATTTTTTTCCTTCGTCTCTCTTCAATTGGATTCATTTCCTACTTCTGAACACAAATATGTAATTAATTAGAAAAATAAAACTAATGTGTAACCCAAAAAACTAAATATGTGAGGGAATAGGGGGATTCATTGGTAATTTAGGTATCAATTGTTTTATAAGAGCTTGAATGGATTTATTAAATCATACAAGTTGTAATGCTCACCATGTTAGAAATATTGTTTGACTATGTTTGAATACAGTTCGATTCCAAATTTGAAAATGCAATTCAAATAAAAGGACAACCAAAAAACATTGTAAATTCACATAATGGTCAAGTCAGATATCAATTGTTTTTGAAGATCTTGAATGGATTTAATAAATCATACAAGTGGTAATGTTCACCAAGTTAGAAATATTGCTTCACTATGTTTGAATACAGTACAATTCCAGATTAGAAAATGGAATTCAAATAAAACTGCAACCAATAAACATTGAAAATTCACATAATGGTCAAGTCAACTATCAATTGTTTTAGAAGATCTTGAATGAATTTAATAAATCATACAAGTTGTAATGTTCACCATGTTAGAAATATTGTTTGACTATGTTTGAATACAGTAAAATTCCAAATTAGAAAATGCAGTTCAAATAAAACTGCAACCAATAAACATTGAAAATTAACATAACATTCAAGTCAGCTATCAATTGTTTTATAAGAGCATGAATGGATTTAATAAATCATACAAGTTGTAATGTTCACCATCATAGAAATATTGTTTGACTATGTTTGAATAGAGTTCAATTACAAATTAGAAATTGCAATTCAAATAAAACTGCAACCAATAAACATTGAGAATTCACATAATGGTCAAGTCAGATAAAACATATTTGTGATCAATACTAAATTAATTGAATATTACCAACCTTAACAACCCAACTCATGATAAACCAAAAGAATTGAGAACATGGACGAATGATTCTATATTTTTTCAACCACAACTTCGGGTTCACAATCAACGCTGACAATTGAGCTATTTCAGTCATCAAAAGAAATAAATGGATTAGTTTCAATGGCACTAGGGATAGTGTCAACCATCATAACGATCATCAAAAATATGTATTGGAATTACTTCGACTATGACACCAAATTCAGGTCGAAGTTGGTCTTTGACGTAAAAAACGTGTTTAGCCATTGATGCCAACAGATATGGTTCTTCGGAAGCAAGAGTGTGAGTCATATTAATTACTAGAAATCCACAATCATCAATAAATGTGCCATGTATCATCATCGAATCAAACCAATGGCATTTCATTATTGTGACTCATCCTTGAGAGTAATAATCCAATATTATTATTTTCTCAACAACTCCATAATAACCCACAATTTCAAATCATGGCCTACTATCTGATGCACTAGTATAACAATATTTTGTGGTAGTAACCATAAAACAATCATGTTGTGTTCTCATGTTATTTTCTCGTTCAGTGACAATAAATTTGTACCCATTGATAACAATTGATTTACAGTCACGAACCATGGTATTAGGACTAAAAGCCAAAGCTCTTATTTCCTCAGAGACAGAGTCAGCAGAAAAACTCAACACCTGCAATATAAATGACTATTAAACTTAATTAAATATTAATATAATTATTTTAAACATAAATTTTTTTATACCTTCATTTTTAACCAAGCAGAAAACTCTTTTCTAGGAAAAGTCTCTCTCCTTCTCAAAGATAAAGAACGATTCTTTCCTATTTATCATTGTTTTATATTCCCTATAGATAAAAAATATGAATATTTTAACAGATATATATGTAAGATATACATAATCAATTTAGTTACCTGATATAGTCATCGAACAAATCACATTTGAACCAAACTCTGCGATGTGCCATCTCCAGCTCTTCATGGCTTAATGACTTCAATGTATATGATCCAGGAATTCTACTATTTGAAGAAGTGATGGAAAACTGGGTTCAATTTTCTCATACTATTCTTCTTCATTTCTAATTGGTATGTTCAATCTTGTAGTAAGATCAGACAAATAATCGAGCAAAAATCCATACATTCTTATTCCAAGTAACCATTCATGATAAAACCTTCAAGATGATTTCTGTTTCAGACATAAGACTTTAATGTGAACATATTTCTTTTAGTTGGATACATCCAACGAAAAGAAATAGGACCTCCAGGATGTATTTCAGTTGGAATATGGATAGTCAGATGCAGCATGCATGTGAAAAATGATGGAGGAAATATTTTCTCCAACTCACACACAATTAATGGGGCATCTATCAACATTTTTTGCAAGAATGACTCTGACAAATTCTTAGCAAAAAGATCATAAAAAAATGGCACAACCGAATAATATCCACCATTACATTATTGGACAAAATATGACGGATTTCTATTGGAAGCAACTCATGCAGTAGAATGTGATAATCATGAGTCTTCAAAGATTTTAGCTTCAACTCTCTTCTATTTACCCATTTAGATATGTTGCTTGAATAACCATCAGGAACTCTAATAATCTCTAAAACTTCCAGAAATTGTTTTTCTTTGTAGGTTTAATCACATAAAAAGCACATGGAAGTTTCCATTTATTTTAACTGATACGCACAGGATGTAATTCTAGTCTGATGCCCCAATCCACCAAGTCACGCCGAGATCGTAAATCATCTTTTATCTTCCCCTTGACATTTAGAAGAACCGAAAGTAAAATTTCGCATATATTCGTTTCAATATGCATTACGTATATGTAATGACGTAACAAATTGGTTGACCAACAAGGAAAATAAAAAAAGATACTCCTATTCCTCCAATTGTAACAAGTTTCAGTGGAATAATTCTTTCTCTTTCCAGATTTCATTTGACCCTTTCCGAACGAAAAACTGAAATCATTGAATTCATTAAGCATGTCAGTTCCAGACATACGCTGAGGTGGATCATCGGTCTCTATGGTATTATCCAATCTTCGACGATTCATTATATATGGATGATCATTTGGCAACAATCGTCAATGTCCCATAAAACTGAATCTACAGTGATGTTATAGTCTTATGGATCATGTATTCTTCATAATAACTGGACATGACAATTTTCCCTTTGTGCTCTATCTAGACATCATTGAATAAGCTGGAAAATCATTGACCATCCACAAAAGCGCAGCACGCATCTGAAATATGTCATTAGAACATGCATCGTATGTTCGCACACCCACATCCCAATGAAGTTTCAACTCTTTTATTAAAGGTTTCATGTAGACATCAATATCAATGTCGGGATCAGAAGGACAAGATATGAGTATACTCATGAAAGTGAAAGACTTTTTCATACACAACCATGGGGTAAGATTATAAATGTGTATAAAAACTTGCCATGTGTTGTACGATTATGCATCTGCCCAAATGGATTAAAACTGTCACATGAAATACCCAGCCTCACATTACGCAATTTAGCTGAAAAATCAGGATATCGAGCATCAAATCTCTGCCATGCAAATCTATCTGCAGGATGAACCAACTAGTCATTAGTCTTCTTTTTCTTGGTATCATTCCATCTCATTTTTTATGATATCTCATCAGACATAAAAAGATTCTGGAGTCTGGGGATCAATGTAAAGTTCCACATTACTTTATTTGGAATGCGGGATGGTGTTCCATTAGATTCTGACTTCCAGCGGGATGTTCCACATTTAATACAATAATTTCATTCAGCGGTTTCCTCCCAGAATAATCTGTAATCTTTCGAGAAATAATGAATTTTGTTTCTTTAAAATCCAAGTTCCTCGACTAACTTCCATGCCATATAGTGGTTCGAGGGAATATCTGCATCATCTGGAAGTAAATCTTTTAAGTGGGTAAGATTGTAATCGATTGATGTATTAGAAATCCCATACAAAGTTTTCCCATGAAACAATCGGATTAAAAATTCTAGCTTTTTCATTTTATCTCATTGTCGATATAATGGAGTCGTGGTAGCATCATACAATTTTTTCACTCTATAAATATCATCATTTTCACTAGATGCATCAGCAATGCTCATATCGAAGTCATCTTGAGTCAGAAAAAATTCTTTTTCATGATGACGAATAAATGGAAACTGATCATCTAACAAATTTTCCATTCTAGCCTTTTCATTTCGATCATCACCAATTTTAGATTTCATTTTCTCCCTATTGGGATACCACACAAATTAGTTTGATTGAAAACCATTTTTGGTTTTGTGGTAGCTGACTTCTTCATGGCTCAACCATGGTCTACCAACACAATTGGAACATGGGCAGTGTATGCGACCACTATCTGAAGCATTGTGAAATGCAAAATCTATAAAGCTCTCCAAATTGTTTTGCAAATAACTTGATATCCAATCAATTTCATACATCCAACTTCTATCCATTCTGTAAAAATAATTTATATAAGTCATTTTTTCATAAACATTTCAATAGGATTGAACTTTAATAGGAAATACATTTAGGTAAATGATAAAGGAAGAAGTTTCTAGTCGATGTAGTGAAAAACACCCCACCCTCATAAAAGTGAGTATTGGCCAAGAAGGACACATAATATAAAACGTACAATTAGAACCATATTTAGTTGACCCTAAAGTTATATTAGTACAGTCATCTTGGTGGAAATGGAATATATGATCCTGGTTAACTGATGAATTCAAAAGCTCGTATTTCTTATGTTGAACACTATCTAAGGTAAGATATCATGTGATGATGGGTTTACATCATTAAATTTCTTACATGATAGTGAGAATGAAGACTTAAATTAATGACTTGAGTTCACTAATACCATGTCAACCGTTATACACACCATCTTAACCCTTATACACACCATATAAACCCTTATACCATATCGTCATTATTACAACCATTAATAACGACTTATTAAATAACATCACTTATTAAAGATAATAAAATTGAACATAAATCAATAATAATATTGGATATATAAATTAAAATGAATTCATACTATCTTATATCATAAATGTCAACCCAAAACCATGATTAATGACCACAAAGCTCCCCTTTCGGCCAAATCAAAAGTGAAAACAAAAACACATAGTTGTAGAAAAAAATATCATTTGTGTGAAGAATAATCATCTCATGGTCCTCATGATATTTTAACCACACAGTCATGATTTTCGAGATGAACTTGTATCCATGAAACGCTATGAGAAACACGATTCAATACATGCATTTTTCGGATTTTCCCAAGCATTTTGAGGAACCCCAAATCAGTGAAAATGGTTATTGTGTTTTAAAAATGTGATTGATTAACACATGTATGATGTCGAAGGGAGAATGATTAATGGTTATATTTGAAAATCTAATATTCACTAATATTGTGAATTTTACATTCTGTGAATTAGTTTCATGAAGAAGGATGGAGTACTAATTAGGGACCACATACTATTTAGAAAAGTTCAAGAAGATACTCCATATGTTCTATTTTTCAAAGGATAAGTGAATAGTGTGTCATTTTATATATATATAGATTTTGATAGAAACATGATACATACTTGTTATGTAATACACAGAGTGTACACAAATTAAGATGAACAAGATCTTCATGTTTTCCATGATCTTAATGAAAGATTGATTTTCATGAAAAAATATCAATAAATATTACAAACAATTTCTTATTAGTTCCTATACATGAACCTATAATATTTGAACTATATTAAAAAAACTATGAATCTTCAAAATAAGAACACAATAAAGAGACACCATGACCATATAAATATAAATGTGTCAGGAAAACATTAATTTGACATACACCGATATAGGGATTTGAGTACACAATTCGTTGAACAATCGTAAAATTTTACAAAAACCATAAAAATTGGGAATAAAAAATCGTTGGGAATAGAAGGATATGCTTTATAAGAGGTGGAACTATATACTTGATAAAATATATAAAAAGTATAACCTGGTAGCTTCTTATCCGATGAATGATGTGGGGATTGGGAAGTGCTTCTGCTAAGGAATTGCGTCTGGAGACGAGCCGAAGGCTTTTGGAATCGTGGGGAGGCCACTGCCTGCATTTGGTATTTGGGGCTTTTTTCCCAATGGTTCTTAAAAACCGTTGTGAAAACCCTATCTTTCACAACGGTTTCATAGAACTGTTAGGAAAACTACATTTTCCCCACATTTCCCAACGGTTTCCTGAAACCATTGGTAAAAGTAAGTTCTTCAATTTCTTTACCAACGGTTTATATAAACCATTGGGAAAGACATCATATACCAATGGTTCATTGAACCATTGGTATACAAGTGTTGGGAAAACTCCCCTTTCCAATAGTGTGTAAACGCCCACCCAATATCTCCGTCCAAGGGTTTATAAACCATAAACCTTTGATGTACAGCCCCAAACGAACAAAAAACCCCACAAAAATCATGTAATAACATAAATATATATCTATCATGAATATATAATAATATAAAACGAATAAATAACTAAAGGAGAAAGAAGAGGGAAGACAAATGATAAGGAATATCGTCATTGAAACCAGAAATCTCTTCCTCTTCCCTTAGATCTGCAGCCATAGAGAATGTGAATAGGTTGAAACACCTTTTATATGATCCTATGGTCTGAAATAATAAGGGAAAAAATATTTATGGAAAAAGATAATGAAATGAATGATATATGAACTAGACAATTTTTTTGGACAATCTGAACAATTTAATAACCATTGAGAATATCTTCCATAATATGTGACAAGATGATATCCAAAGAGATATAATGTAACATGGTTTCCTCCTTGGGTTCTATTCCCCAAGTGGGAGGTGGAATAACAAACAATTATAAACAAATAAATAATATATATAATAAACAATTTATTTTTTTTAAACTGGAAATGAGCCCTCAGGCTGGCCCAATACCTAAATAAATTAACAAAATCTACCGAGCATATAAATTTATAAGGGGTCCAAAAGGATATCATAGTTTTTAATATGTCTTTGTAGGTCAATTTTGATGTGGGATTATGGAAAAATTTTAAAAAAGAAGGAGTTAAAAAAGAAACAAATTTTCTTTTTAAATCTAGAAATGGGCTCATGGTTGGCCGAAATCATGAATTAACCACCCTTTCTCAAAAAACTCCTAAACAGGAAATGGAGATAAAAAATTAGGGTGATTATAAAAAGATGAAATATAATAAATAAACATTCATATAAAACAAGACCCATTAAAAATGTGGTTATTTCCAATGAACCATTTCAAAACAAATCCGTGAAAAACCGTGTGTGAAAATTCTACCAACCATTAATGTTTTCTACCCCCGAAAAACCCCAACACATTCCTGCTAATTGATCAACACATAAAGATTATTTATCAACATAATACAAACTCTCAAGAAAAATAGATATCATTTACCATCAACTTAACTTATTCCTCTCCCCAAAATAATACACCATCTCCTAACCACTTCCTGTGAATCAACGGAAAGATCAGGCCACCACTTCCACAGCCAAGCCAAGAACCAGATTATTTGGCCTTCTCCCAATGAACCCAAAGTTCACCCAATCCAAAGTTCACTCACGAAATCCAATGACTTGGGGAATGATATAACAGACTCCCCACCATTAAATCACAACTATCATCTAAAGAAAATCATAAAGCAATGTTCTTCTAGACCCATAGTGGGTCTCCCCCCCATTAATGATCAAAATGTAATTAACAAAAAATAATTCAACATGAAATATAATTTGGGCTCAAAAACACATGCGGTAAAGACCCAGAAATTCTGTGTAAAAGCTTTTCTTAAATTCATTGGAATTTTACGCGTCCACAATTTCGGACGGCGCCTGATTCCGAGGCCATGTGTGCCCAGAATCAATTTCTGACATTTTGTTCGGGTACGTTTAGTAAATGTATGAGTATGATTTTATATCATTTGAACCGGTGCTTAGAACTGAAATATGAGGGCACCATTGAACTCACAACGTCAGTGATTTCATAGTGAGACCTTCACTGTAGTTGCGTTCTGACGTGAATGGAAGATTCTTTTTGGGGTTTTTAATTAATTTAAATAAAAATAATGTGTTAGCATTATTTTTATTTGAGGTAGTTAAAATCTCCAAGTGGAGGATAGAGATGGGTTCCACCCACACATAACCTCCCTCGAGAGGATGTCACTAGGTGGTTCCACCCAATCTCTTTAACTCCTCTAACCCCCTTTAACCCCTTGGATCCCCCAATTAAGTGGGGGATCCTCTTCACCTTCCCCCTCCATTTAATGAGACAACTCCACCCATTTAATTATGTGATGTAACTTAATTAATTTGGATTCTTTTGAACTCCTTCCAACAATAATATAATAGACAAGTCTATTATTTTTCTTTGGTTGGCATAATATTTGGGTGGAGCAATTGGTGGAGCTTTAGAGAACCTTTGGGAGAACTTCATCCTCTCAATAAAGAACTCTCATCCCCACCGAAGAATGATGAACACCATCTTCTCCCTCTTCAACCGTGGCTAGAAGAGGAAACACCGCCACCCACGAAGAATTGTGATGACATCATCTCGAATCGTCTTCTCAGAAGACTTCCTCCTCCGACCATGATGAAATGATGCTTCCTTTCCACGACACCGTCAACTATCCCTGAACTCGAGGTACGGGGATTTGTGTTATTTTATTTATGGAATATAACCACAATTGTTCAATTTCTGGATTAAGAAAAATCAATTATTATCTCCAGTGGCACAAGGCCGCTAAGTCACCACAAGGTCGCGTCACCACCATGCCACGCGGAGAAGGAGAGCTGCAGTTGGGATGGGCTACAACTCAAGGAGTGGGGCGCCATCGCGCCACACTGGAAAGCATCGGGCTGTGCCCAGGCCAGGCCGTGGTGGAGGTGGCACCGCGCCGTCGCGCCACGTGCTGTAGGAGGGGGCCACGGCCAGGTCAGGACGTGGTGGAGGTGGTGCGGTGTCATTGTAGCGTGGGGAGCAGCAGGGGGCTATAGCCAGGGCGGCCCGGGGAGGTGTAGCTAAACCACGACACTGTTGCACCAGAGTGGAGGGACCTGGAGCAGATTCTGTCGGGCCGACAGCTGGTAACAAAAAACAGGATGGCCGCTCAGCCAGCCAGACAAAGCCGGACCACCTAGGTCCCGCGGCTCACCAAAACCAGAGCTTAGCACTGGTCCCTTAGGATAGAAAATAAGGGGTGTGGCACACCCCTCCCACACGTGGAATTCCAGGCCACCCAGGCCAGCTAGTCGGGCCGCCATGAGTAGGGTTGCCTCGGGCCGAGCCACCTCGGGCCGGGCCACCCTCGGGTTGGGCCGCTCCCTCGCTTCGGGCCACCCAGCCGGGTCAGGCCGCCCACTCGGGTTGGGCCGCCCACTCAGGGTGGGCCGAACACTCAGGACAGGACCCCCCTTGGACTGTGTTAGACCCACAGACCAGGTTATACCTTGGTTAGGACTAGGTGGGTTTGGGTTGGTCCGACTGGGAGGGACCGGACCTGGACCCGCTATGGCCCTATTACACCTTTTAGCCCGCATCTTGGGATACGAGTGTCTGATAGACAAACTGTCTACAGAAATGAAAATCTTAAATTAAAATGGTTATTTTGACATACCCAACATGAGGTTTGGACGCAGTTCTGGTACGGTTGGGTTGATTTGAATCTAAAAACCAATTAGGCCCCTGGAATGGAAATGCTAATAACTCACAGATCGGGCGTCCGATTGATGTGTCGTCTGCTGTGTTGGGTTCCTTATTATGAGACTGATCTACGAGATACAAACACTAGAGACGTAGTGGTATTTTATGTATCGATGCTTGGATTGAGGTTGGGACCCTACCAAAATCGAGCAATCTGTGTATGGGAACCCTATAGGTGACTGTGACTAGACTGGACCTAGATCCTCTGTGGGTTGACAATGACGAGACTGGACTTGGATCCTCTGTGGGTTCGACTATGACGATACTAGACCTGGGTCCTCTATGGGTATGATAGCAATGAGACTGGACCTGGTTCCTCTGTGGGTTCGACAGTGACAAGACTGGACATAGATCACCCGTGGGTTCGACAGGGACGAGACAGGACCTGGATACCCCGTGGGTTCGACAGTGACGAGACTGGACATGGATCCTCTGTGGGTTCGATAGTGACGAGACTGGACCTGGATGCTTCATGGGTTCGATAGTGACATAACTGGACTTGGATCATCTTTGGGTTCGACAGCGACGAGATTGGATATAGATCTTCCGTGGGTTCGACAGGGACGAGACTGGACCTGGATCCTCCATGGGTTCCACTATGATGAGACTGCACCCGGATCCTCCATTGGTTTGACAGCAACGAGACTGGACCTGTAACCTCCATGGGTTCCACAGCAATTAGACTGGACCTGGATCCTCGATGAGTTCGATAGAAACAAATTTTGTTCTGAGATCCCACATAAGATCGACATCTTCGACAGACTTCTTTTTTAGGTTTCTACGGATATCTGTCCTTCGATTCTGAAAGATGAATCATTGTCTACAACTAATCATCTCTTTCTCTCTTTTATGTTTTGTATACCAGGTGTGAGCTGAGTCATTACCTTCTTGTTTTCCTCATGTTTGAGATGTATACTCTTGACGACATAAGTATATGTATGGGAATATACCAAATTTAGAGTGGATGTTTCTTCATGGATGTTTCTTCATGGATGACTCTTCGTGGATGTGAATCCCATGTGGAATTATTATGTGATATTTAACTATGGGGTACACCTTATGTTGAATATTATTTGTGGATTGTTTCAACACTTCTAGAACGGAAGGTGGTTGGGCCCAAGAGTTCATGTCGGTTTGTGACTGATAACATATGTATATGTATGGGAATATACCTATGTAATTATGGTTGATACTATGTGATTGAATCTCTACATATATGGTTTTCACTTAGTAGATTCTTGGAGACCATTGGGGGTCTCGAGGTCCCCTACTGAGTATTGTTATAGTCACCCCTCATGAGATTCACGCGCACCTTGTTGTGTTTTGTGCATAAAATGGTCAGAAGTGATTGAGGCTGAGGGTGATGGATGGGAGGCTGCTCGGAGCTAGACAAGACAGAATATACCTCAAGGAAGAGTTGTTCGAGATCTGTACCTACTCTTCAGGTAGAATTCCCCGGTGGACAATCCAGGTGTTGTTTTCTCTTTTTACTTGTACTTGTACTTGATGTTCAGTTGCGTTTGTATACTGGCCCACTTACTTTCAGCACACCTTTCTTTCCTATAAAATAACTTTTCGCTTATACTAATTCTATTCAGGCTTTGTGTGTTACAAGAATAAAGGCAATGCCTTCTGTTTTTATAAGGTATTCGCCTTTGGTTCTAGTCGCCAGCCCTTGGCCAATGGAAGGTGGGCTTGGTGTAGTCACGACACAGGTCTCGAGGACAGGTCATGAAAAATTGGTATCAGAGGAGTCGGTTATACCCATGAACATAGACTCTGATTCTTTTAATGGAAATATTGTTATGAGTTTTGGTGTGTTTATCTGTTTAGTGAAACTAGTGTCGATTCGGCGACCAATGTATCCATACATTAGGACTCTGATTTCAAATTTCCAACTCAGTGCACAAAAACACTGATTGCATGTGTGTTCCCATTGAAAAGTTTTCTTCATGATTACATTGTGTCAGCTCAACAAGTATATTGTTTTTACTATGGCGCACATATTTATTTTCAGGATTTTGTCCCTTTGTCAGGTAGCGCGGGTTCCGAGTGGAGAACACGATGGTAGCCCACAAAGTGACGAGGCCTCGGTGTACGACCCCGTCACAGCAGAGGCACCAGTGGTATCACTAACCGATTGGATACCATTGCTCCCAACCCCAATAGATGAGGTCAAAAGCCTCTTCAGCATGTCGTATGGGTTCCTATGACAGAGGCCTCTGAGGTTTTGAGGTGAGACAGATTTTTAAGATGGCTGGGTAATGGCTAGAGTTCATAGCACGAGTTTTCCACATAGATGGGAGACCAGATGACTTGATGGTTCACCTAGCAGCTAGTCTCTTTTAGGGAGAAGCTGAGAGGTGGTGGATCTTGATTCTCTAGTTTTATGACTAGGAGACCCTCACTTGAGGGAACTTCGAGGTTCTTTTCAGGGTGGAGTTTGTACCAGTGACTCTACGCTCTGTGCATGGTCAGAAGCTGCTGCACATGTCATAGGGCATTCCGACAGTTTCCGAGTCATCTGTAGAAGGTAGTAGGTAGATGAAACAGGGGAACAAGTAGGATAGATATACTATTAGATAACCCCAAGTTGTGGCATCGTGTGTGCAGGTCACACGAGGCTGAGGGAGCTCTGAACGGAGAAGGGTATGTTTTTCCTGCAAGGAACGGGGTCACAGAGTGCGTGACTGTCCGACTCCCGGCATGGTTCATCAACAGGCATTAGGTGTGCCGCCGAGACAGTGGATGTGGCAGGAGCTTGAGCATCAGCCGAGTGGTGGATGAGGTAGTGGAGCATGTCATTCAGTAGATGGTGGTCAGAGTTATCAAGCACTACTACCACCACCCATTGACGGTTCACATCAAGCTCCGGGAGCAGGTGGACAACAGCAGGACTAGCTCCAAGCATAGAGGCCTTGGTTCAAGATGCTTATAGATTTTTGATGTCATTGTTTTTGGTTTCATTGTGTCTTTTTACTTTGAGATACAGTAATAAAAGACACATTCCCTTGTGGCGTTTTCTTTCCTACATTTTTGTGTGGTTGATACTAAGGGTTCCCGTTAAAATCTATTGACATGACCCTCACATTCTAGATTCCTACTGGAGGAGACCCAGTGACCATACAATGATGCCGACAGTGTGACTCAACCCTTGGAGGTGAGATTAATTTTTGGATCTCTTTGAAGTAGCATAAATGCCTTACGACGTTGTCCATGGCATGAATTAGAACTATTCATGTCATGATTGACTGTATTAGGAAAAGGATGTGGTTCATCCAAGGGATGAGACTGGATATCTCCCTTCGGAAAAGGAGAAGTCATAGAATCTCTTGTAGGATGTAGGCGAAGAAGGGTGTAGTCAAGTTATTTACAATTTTCTAGTCTCACCCATTGTTCATGGAGCGAACGATTTACGGTTAACTCTAATCTCAATAGTCTTAGGTGTGTCTTCTCATAGAAGGACCTGAACCTGAGACAACGACGTTGGCATGAGTTCCTCTAGGACTATGACTTTGAGATAGTCTATACTTCTATAAAGGGGAACATTGAAGCAGATACTCTTAGTAAGAGATCTGGCATTCAGATGCTAGGAGAGGTGACAGAGTAGATAGATGCGTTGTAGATATCCTTTTTGGATAGAGATGGATAAGCATTTCTATAGTCTCTCACAGTCACTCCTCCACTTCTTCAACGAGTCAGGGAGGCACAGTGTAGGGACCTTGACTGTGATACGCAAAATTCTTAGTTATCCATAGGGCAGGAACCTTATTGATTTTTTGAATGTGGGGAGAACGTCATTCTTTTGAAAGGATGTACCTTGGTACCAGTTGCACTTTAGGATGAAGTGTTGAGGGAGATCCACACATCTCCTTTAGTGGTACATCTAGGAGTGGCGATGATGTATCAAGAGCTCCGAAGATAGCACTGGTGGCCAGGTATGAAGAAGGAAGTAGCAGATTTTGACTTCTGATGCCCCACGTGTCAACATGTGAAGCCGGAGCACCATGTTCCAGCAGGATTAGTGCGGCCCTTAAATGTCCTAGAGTGGAAGTGGGAAGGGATATCCATGGATTTCGTTATGGGAAATCCATGCACATTCAGAGGACATGACTCTATATGGGTGATTATTGACTGACTCTCCATGTTGACCCACTTCATACCGATTACATAGAAGTGTTCAGTAGACATCATGGGATGCCTCTATGTACGGGAGAACATACGACTTCATGGTGTGCTATCGACGATCATCTCTAATCGAGATTATCATTTCACTTTCTGGTTATGGAAGGGGTTGCAGGAGGCTTTTGGGATGAATATTCTCTTGAGCTCTGCCTTCCATCTTCAGACAGATGGTCAGACTGAGAGAACCATTCAGACTCTTGAGGATATGCTCCATGCATGCATCCTCAACTTTGGTCATAGTTGGGAGGATCACTTACCCTTGGTAGAGTTTTTTTATAACATTAATTACCACTACACCATCGGGATAGCACCTTTTGAGGAACTTTATGGCCGACCCTACAGATCGCCTCTATGCTGGACTGACTCAGGGGAGTCAGCACTTATGGGACCATAGATGGTGCATGCTACGACGGAAAAGGTGAATATCAGCAAGGAGATGATGAAGACTACACTGAGCAGGCAGAAGTCATATGCTGATTGGAGACGGAGACCACTAGAGTTCGAGGATGGTGACCACGTCTTTATACAGGTCTCAACTCGATGGGGTCTATAGAGATTTGGCTGAGGCGGTAAGTTATCTCCACGATTCATCGGACCATTCCAGGTCCTTAGAAGACTAGCCAAAGTGGATTACCGCTTGGCTCTTCCACCTTAGTTGCACCGGGTGCACGACGTCTACCATGTATCTCAACTAAGGGGATACATGCATGACCCTTCTCACATCATTGACTATGGGGTACTGGATATTGATGATGGGGAAACTTCCATAAAGGTTCTAGTGAATATTGGGGATCGACAAGAGCGTGTCCTGATTGGATGGTTGATACCTCTGGTGCAGGTTCCCTGGTAGCACGGGAACCTCCAGGATAGCACATGGGAGCGGTAGGCTCAGATGCGTACTTATCACCCCTATTTTTTCCCTTAGTGTGATTTGTGCCTTACGGGGATGTAAAGCCCTGACGTGGGGAGAATGTAATGTCCTACAAATCTGAGACCCGGTGTGCCCAGAATCAATTTCTGAAGTTTTATCTAGGTTTGTTTAGTAAACGTAGGAGCGAGATTTTATATCTTTTGAACTAGTGCTCATAATTGAAATCTGAGGGCACCGTGGAACACGCAACAACATTGATTGCATAGTGAGTCCTTCACCGCAATTGTATTCTGACGTGAATGGAAGATAGTTTTTTGGGTTGTTAATTAAGTTAAATAAAAATAATGTGTTTGCCTTATTTTTTTGAGGTGGTTAAAACATCCAAGTGAAGTTTAGAGATGGGGCCCACCCACACATAACCTCCCTTGGGAGGATGTTATTAGGTGGGGTCCACCCGAGCCCGTCAACTCCTCTAAACCCCTTTAACCCCTTGGGGCCCCCAATTATGTGGGGGACCCTCTTCACATTTCTCCTCCATTTAATGAGTCAAATCCACCCATTTGTTTACGTGAATTAACTTAATTAATTTTAATTCTTTTGAACTCCTTCCAACAATAAAATTATAGACTAGACTATTATTTTTCTTTGGATAAAATAATCTTTTGGTGGAGCATTTGGTGGAGCTTTGGAGAAACTCTGGGAGAACATCATCCTCACAATAAAGAAAGCACGTCACTATTGAAGAACGAAGAACACCATCTTCTCCCTCATCCACTGGGGAAAGAATAGGAAACACCGCCCCCCATGAAGAACACCAACGACATCATCGTGACTCATCTTCTACAAACTATTCCTCTGAAGACCTTGACGAAACAACGCCGCCTTTACGTGACTCTGTCAACAATCACTGAACCCGAGGTTGGGGGATTTGATTTATTTTATTTTTGGGTTATAAACTCCATTATTCAATTTCTAGATTAAGAAATGTCAATTGTTAGCACCAGGATGAGGAGGTCCTGGACCGCACACACACGGGCTGACCCTCCCCTTTGGTTGTTCTTTTTTGTTGACAACGGAGGCAGACCGTGAAGAAACCGGCGGCGCAAGGCCGCCGGGTCACCACAAGGGTGCGGCACCGCCATGCTGCACGGAGAAGAAGAGCCGTGGCTGGGGCGGGCCGTGCCAGAAGGTGAATGGTGCCATAACGTCGTGCAGGAAAGCATCGAGCTGTGGCCATGTCGGGCCGCGGCGGTGGTTGCCCGGTGCCATCGTGCCTCGCATAGCAGCATGGGACCGCGACCACGGTAGTGGAGTAGCAGCGTGGCTCCATCACACCGCGGTGGAGGGACCTAGAGCAGCCTGTGTCGGGCCGACAGCCATCGACATGAAACCAGCTGGCCGCTTGCGCTGCCGGACAAAGCGAGACCACCCAGGTCCCACGGCTCACAAAAACCGGCGCCTAGCGCCGGTCCCTTCAGATTGGAAGCAGGGGGTGCGGCACCCCCCCCCCCCCTCCAATGTGTGGCCAGCCAGGACACATAGGTCGGCCAGCCGGGCCACCATGGGTTGGACCGCCCTCGGGTCAGGCCGCCCAATCGGCCCGGGCCACCCTCGGGCCGGGCCGCACTATCGGGCAGGGCCTCCCACTCGGTCCGGACCAACCAGTCGTGTTGGGCCACCCCTTGGACCGGGTTGGACCCGTGGACAGGGTCGGGCCGGGTCCGTCCGACTCAGTCGGACTGGACCTGGACCCGCTATGGTCCAATTACACCTTTTAGCACACGTCATTGGTTACATGTGTCTGATCGAAAAAACATATGCGGAGACGGAAAGCTTAGAGAAAAAGGGTTCTTTTTGAATACCCCACTTGAGTTTTGGATGCAGTTGGGGTATGTCCAGGTTGGTTATAACCTAAAAACAAACCAGTCCCATGGAACAGAAATTCCAATAACTCACATACCGGGCGTCCGATTGATGCGTCGTCTGTCACATTGGGTTCCTTATGATGATAAAGATCTAATGGATACATAAACTAGATACTTCGTGGTTGTTAATGTATTGATGCTTGGATCAAGGAGCAGACCCTCCCAGAATCGAGAGTTCTTTGTAAGGGAACCCTGTGGCTGACTGCGACGATACTGTAACAGGATCCTCCATGGGTTCGACAGTGACGAGACTGGTCCTGGATCCTCCATGGGTTCAACAGTGATGAGAATGGACCTGGATCCTCCATGGGTTTGATAGCGACAAGACTGGACCTAGATCCTCAGTGGGTTCGACCGTGACAAGACTAGACCTAGATCCTCCTTGTGTTCGACAGTGATGAGACTGGACCTGGATCCTCTTTGGGTTCGACAGGGATGAGACTGGATCTAGATCCTCCATGGGTTTGACAATGACCAGATAGGACCTAGATCCTCTGTGGGTTCAACAGCGACGAGACTGGACCAGGATCCTCTGTGGGTTCGACATCAGCGAGACTATACCTGGATCCTTTGTGGGCTCGACAATGACAAGACTGGACCTGGATCCTCCATGGGTTCGACTGGGACGAGAATGGACCCAGACACTCCGTGGGTTCGACAGCAAAGAGAGTGGACCTGGATCCTTCGTAGGTTCGACAGCGATGGGACTATACCTGGATCCTCCGTGGATTTGACAGTGACAAATTTTGTACCGAGATCCCATGTTGGATCGACACCTTTAAAAGACTACTGTTTTAGGTTTCTGCGTATATCTTTCGTTCAACAATGAAAGATGATTTAGTGGTTACAACTAATCATCTCTTACTCACTTTTAAGATGTGTATACCTGGTGTGACCTAAGTCATTACCATTGTTTTTACCTCATATTTGAGATGTGTACTCTTGATGACTTAGGTATATGTATGGACATATACCAAAGTAAGGGTGGATGTTTCTTTGTGGATGTTTCTTTATGGATGTTTCTTCATGGATGTTTCATCGGGGATGTTTCTTCGTGGATGTGAAGCCCACATGGCTTTCTTCTATGAGCTGTACCTATGGGGTACACATTGTGTTGAACTTTCTTTGTGGATTGTTTCTACACTTGTGGAACAGAATGTGGTTGGGCTCAAGATTTGGAGCTGGTTTGTGATTGGTATCTTTGGTATATTAATGGGAATATACCTAAGTATGTTTAATACTTTTTGATTGACTCATTACATTTGTGGTTTAACCTAAGTGATTTTGGGAGACCTTCATGGGTCTCAGGGTCCCCTACTGAGTTTTTTTATACTAACCCTTGCATGTGCTTCGCCCACACCTTATTGTGTTCTGTTCAGATGAAGTTCAGCAGTGATCGAGGTTGATGGTGACGGATGGGAGGCTTCTTGGAGCTGGACTAGAGGGGACGTACCTCAGGGCGGAGTTGTTTCAGATTTGTACCTACCTAGCAGGTAGTATTCCCCAGTGGATGATCCATGTGTTGTTTTCCCTTTTTTTACTTCTACTTGTACTTGTTGTACAATTTGGTTTGTATATTGGCCCACTTACTTTCAGCACACCATTATTTTCAATAAATGTACTTGTTGCTTCTGCTGCTTGTGTTCAGGATGTGTGTGTGTTACAGGTTTAAAGGCAATGCCTTCCCTTTTTAATAGGGATTCTCCTTTGGTGCTAGTCGCCATCCCCTATCCTATGGAAGGCGGGCTTGTGGTAGTCACGACACAGGCCCCGAAGACAGGTATTGACACATGCCCACTAAACAATCTCCCACAAAAACCTATAAAATCATGTTAATAGGGTTACAACATGAACGTCCAATCCAACCACTCCCGAACAGAGGGTACATGAACTGGGGAATCACTTTCCGCACAAATCCATACCTCCGCTACTGAGGGATGGGAGGGAAGGGGACCCAACCATTTGTCCAATTAAACGACAAAATAAACAAAGTATATATCCAACACTCTCCAACTATGAATAGGTAAATCCAAGAACACAACTTATTTACACAGGTGGTTCACACATGAACATTGATCAGAAACCAACATCTATGAAGGCATAACCATAGAAACTATGTGAGGGGTATGTCCACCATGCTCGTTGCAACAAGAGGAAATTCATAGTGATGAGGAAAAAAATGGAGTAGAATATACCTTTCCCAAATGGTGGAGCATTAGACTAGTCGATCACTCTTCACCACTGGTGACTTCCTGACTACGTGAAAATCTTCACTCTGAGGCCTATGGATAGATCCCTAATTTTGGAGGCATCTATTGCACCGCTGTCAGGTGATAAGGATCCCAACAACCCCACAATAATCACTTTATCAACAAAAAAGCTTCAGATAAAGAGGAACTCATTGATACATAGAACTATTCACTATCACTCCAAACAAGTAGAAGAATGGGAAATGAATACGATGAAATACATCAACATCACCAAAAAAACTACTATGTCCAAGAGAATTATCACGACCTAGAATCACTTTAAATCAATCCCAAAAAGATATATATTCCCACAAACGAGTCGAGGAATCATTCGAAGAAGTGGATTTTATATTTGAAATTAATCCTTTGGTTGATTGAGGGGAAATATTTCCAATGGAGAACTATGAATGACCATATTACAACATCCCACACATCATTATAAACCCACAGAACATTATTCTTAAACTAAGCCACGAACAAGATCTTATCTCAGTACAGAATAAGAGTATGACTTCCAAATCACAAGGAGAAATACTAAATAATTAACTCTTCTAAGACATAGGGAAAAACAAGCCACATAACCATTATCTTATATTCAAATTCCACAATGATTCATCTCAAAACACTTTTAAAAAACCTTACAAGGTGGATTTACACATTCACCATGGTATTTCATCATGTCTCACTCAAAAGGTAATTTTCATGCCTCCCCATGTACCCAACCACCATGCCATATGGGCTACCCCTCCAGATATCAATAAAACCATACATGTGAGCACATATGAAAATACCAATGGCTAAAATAAAATAACATCATTCAAAAAATCTTGTACCTTCTAGTGGAACACCAAAGACCAAGTCAAAAACCATTTCAGATTTCACAAAACAAACCACACATCATCAAGAACCATTTTTATAAAAACATACTCCATTTCATTTTTACTACATTAAAAAAAACCAAGCAACTCCAATAACCCCAAACCATTTTCTAAAATTTATCAAGGTATCATTTCATAATCTGATGGCCATTGAGAATAATATCCTTTATAGTAAAATAGGAACCGCTCAAAACCAATTTCAAAAACAAATTCATTAGATGCATACACATTTCCAAACATCCCAAAACACCCAATTTAAAACAAATATTCTGAATCAACTTGATATAATTCAATCATTCAAAGCAATTTATTCCAACAATCTACCTGTTTAGATTAGGGATATTCCAGTCCTATTAAATCATTTATACTTCCTTATAAAAATAATTTTTTTATTAAAAACCCATCCTTCCAAAACAATTCTTATTTTTATTTTTTGAAAACCCTTTTATCCACCTTTCAAAATCAAATCCTACATTTAAAACGCGTTTCAAAAATCCACTCATATAGATTTTGAAAAAAAAATTCCAAATTTAAGAATGTTTTAAGAGACCCACAAAAGGGAACTAATGTTGGTGGGTGATTAACCATATATTTGGATTCCATATGTCAAACAAAAACCCAACATAGATGGGCTTATTACGACCATACCCTAGCATTATATGGGCTTCTAGGCCCTGGGATCTCATGGAGGACATCATTCATACTCCCCATGTCTTATCCCAACACCAAACAATCAACAAGAAAAAATAAAACTAAAAAACATGACATCATGTGGAAACTCAAGGATCGGAATGAGCAAGAGTTCGTGACGCTATTCTTTCACATACCCATCAAGTCCCAAAAAAATAACTCAATCTACCTTGACATCCACAAAAAAACAAGGGAAGACTAAAAGTAATTTTATGCTAAGATCCATTGCCTTTGATACCATTTTGTCATGAACTAGCCTGTGTCGACCCTGAACAGGTCACCCAGGCCAGCCCGTGACATTTCTCGAGAGGCGTTACCGATCCTCCCAGGATGGTGATAAGAACTGAGGGCATCAATTGAGTAAACCATGCAATGATTTCTCCCAAATATAAACAATCAATAAAATAGTGGAATAAAATCTACTTCCCAAAATACATTTACATAAAGAATGAACAAAACATTATTTGTAAAAGTAACTGGAAGTCAAACTAAGCCAACAACTCAATTGATAAACTAGATAACCAAATAAATCCATGTGACCCCTCTGTTCACTCTCCAACACATTTATTTCCTATCACTCAATGCTATCAAACTCAAGCTGAAACCTTTATAAGGGATAAAAATAGAAGAAGTCTATCGGGATGAGTATTAAAACCGAAAAGGATAGGCTGATATTATATTCCAAGTGCACATCCTTTGAAATAAAAGAAAAATATATTTAATGTTTTAAACATAATATATAAATATATGTTTTCAAAAATGAGGCCCCATTCTATAAATGATATTACGATACAAAAACATTCATGTTTTTAATCAAGAATGATAGTATATATTTTCAATGAGGTGCAACATCAAAATGAAAATTTTTTTCAAAATAAATTCTTTAAAGATTGTACACTGTTAAATATATCAAAGAAACTATTTAATTGACCAACCAAACACACCATATGCTAACGATGAGGAAAAAATAGCCAACGAGCATAGGTCACGGGAACACCCCTATGCAGTAGTTTGTTTTGAGCCCCATGTACCTCATATCTCGGTGAAAGTAACTGTAATAAATATCCATTCTTGTGAAAATGAGCCAATAGTAGGGAGAATACCCATAACCTCATGTTACCCTAACAACATCATCATCATTTATTATATATTGTTGTCCTCATCAAACTTGTTGGTGAAACACGGGCCAAAGCCCATGGGATCACTAGGATACTCTCAACATCTACCCACCAAGATACCTAAAATTACCTTTTGATATCAATAAAGATACACATATTCTAAAATATACATTTCACAGCAAGATTCCATTACCAAACCATAAACACACAAACATTGCACAAACAAGCTTCTCATTTCTTTCACAAATAAATAAACCACTAAAACGTTTCGTAAAACAATTTCAACAAGTATAACATCACTTTGCAAAGACAATCCCTTCAAAAATTCTTTCTAAGGCCCCAAACAGACCAATAAAATATCAACCCTATTTTGGTAGCCCCAAAATCTATTTATTATTTCATGGTCCTTAAAATGGCTCCAAAAGTTAGAACATGATATACACATGGAAACCATTTTTACACAAAATGGAAAACATGCCTTTAAGCTCTTTTAAAAAATAACATTTGAAAAAGGAATGTATTTAAATTTTATTAATGAGGTGTTTAAAACCCATTTATAGATGAAAAACACTTTTATAATTCCCTTAAAAAACTTAGGAATCATATTCAAAACACAACCATTTTTAGAAGAATGTGAAACGGGCCATTTTCCAACAACATTGGAAAAAACATGTTGTAAAAAAACCCATTAGTTTGTAAAAAAATCTAAATTGGAAATCCATATAAGGACCCCAGAAAAATTAATTCTTCCAATGCAATTATAAATCCAAAAAAAATTAAATCATAATTATGACAACAAATCCAACGACCAATTTACCGAACACATGACATTCACTTTTATAAAAACAATTTATTTTAAGCACATGAAAAGTAATAAAACACAAATTTAATGACATAGTATATTCAAGAAACTAGAAAATTTTTAAAATAATTTAATCGAGGTTCTAAACCTCACAAACTAGGTGTGAATGATAATAGAACATTTTAAAAGCACTTGGTGTGAACTTTTATGATAAAACAACACTATCTTTCACAATATAATGCTTAAAAACCTTTTTTGCACACCCAATAAAATTATCAAACAGATATAAAACTGTATTAAACATATATATAGGTTGTGAAAAATATGAAAATTATGATACTTAAATGATAATGTCATGTGCATAGGTTATCCTACCTCGAATCCTTAGCATAATGGAAACGCACACCCAATATCAGCATCTCAGGGTGTGTAAACCATAAATCATTGGCGACTTGACCCAAACAAAAAAATCCCTGATCAAAAATCATGGGACAAAATAAATCTAGATTTTTCGTCACTATAGGAGAGTATAAACAAAATATTTGAAGGAGGAATAAGAGATAGGATAAATGAGAAGGAATATAAACTTCGAAACCAGAAAACTCTTCGCCTCCCATTATATTTTCACCCATAGAGGAAAGGGAATATCTTGAAACTCCTTGGAGAGGCTCATAAGGTTATAAAGAACTAGGTAATGATTTGTTTTGTAAAAAAGAAAACTAATTGAATGATTTATGATTGAGATAATATACATTTGGAAAATGGGGATAATTTGAGAAAAAATGAGAATATTTTCCATAATCTACGACAAGATGTGCTCCAAAGAGATATAATAGAAAATAGGGGGTTATCCTAGGTTTCTTGGACTCATGGGGGTGGTGAAATAACTGAATTTACAAAAAAAAAATTAAAAAGATATAAAATAAAAAAATTATTTTTTTAAAACTAGAAATGGGTCCTCATGCATGCCTAATACCTAAATAAATAACCCAAATTCACAATGCTAATGATTTATTATGGTTTAAAAAGGACATGGTAGTTTTAATATGTCAGTGGAGATAAAGTTGGAAGTATAATGTGTGACAATGTTTGTAAAAATAATGAGTTGTAATAGAGAAAATTGGTTTTTAAATCTGGAAATAGGCTCATGGTTGGCCCAAATCATGAAGTAACCACCCTATCTTCCACAACTCCTAAACAAGAAATGAGGAACAAAAATTAGGGTGATTATACATAGTTGAAACTTCAAAAATCAACAATCAATTCTCCTAGGACCCTTGAAATGGATCGGGATTTATAATAAACCAGATCATAACAAAGAAATGAGAAAACCTGGTGTGACAACCATGGTTGGCCAAAAACCCTAGGGAATAGAATACCCCTCGGTATTCTCCAAAATTATTAATCTTACATCTGTGGACTACACTCATTATAACCTTGAAATAGTGACTATAAATGATCAGGAACCATCTTATAAGGTTGTAGTGTAATTTATTTAGGGTTAACCATGGTCATTTTATTGGATTCACATTGGAATACATCGAATAAGAGACACATGTATTATTGATTACCCCAAAAACAGATAAACACCATAAAATATAATAATATTCTATTTAATATCATAAAACCCTTTATCTACAAAGATTTGAAGAAAAAGATGTTTGAAAATACCAACAAACCATATTTGTGACTCCAATTATAAATGTGAACTCTAAACCATATATTTCATTCTATAAAAACATTTATGACTTTACTCAAGAAATAAATCCATTTATTCCATATTAATCCCAATAACCAAGACATTTATATGTAAATTAATATAAATTTAATGGTTTATCATATTAACTTGATGTTGAGTCTATAGAAACAATTTTTCATCAATGCATCCAAATATTTACTACTCATCAAGGAAATTGATTATATAATAACTTATGATGTTAATGAAATTTACCCAAAATTATCATATAGGAAAATTATATTTTTGATAAAAGAGTATTTACTGAATTAAAACTAATATATTGATAAAGGATGGAAATTATATCTTGGAATAACTCTGAAGTAACTCCCATGTAACCATTGATTCATCTCAATAACCAATGTATAGAATCAACCAATGTTGAGACACTCTTCAAGATTTATAAAAAAGAGATATAATCTATTTTGTTTACACTTTTACATTGCTCAATAATAAATCTCTTATACTACCCACCATCATTACAACTATTGTATAAATTAGATTATTACAATTTTAATAAATTTTTTCATTGAAACTCTTATGGGGAAATCCTCCAGGAATAATCCTATACATGTTCAATATTCCAATGAATAACCTAAACATCTTAATGAATATATCTAATATTATGTATCTAAGCACTTTATCTATTGATCATGTCTAGAATAATAAAACAAAACACCTAAAATTTGGGATGTGGATGTACTTTCAATACTTTAAGTTTATTTTTTTAACCCCCACCACATTTATGTTTAGACACATAAGAAATAAATGATTATAAATAGGCCTCACCATAGATACCATTCACATAATTACTGTACTCTCAGTTAATGTGATCAGTAAAATAAAAACTATTATCTTATTAGATCATTGTATTATTCCTTCTAATTTAGTAGGTCTCATTTATCAAGATCCTACTCTAACATCAAATGATATTGTTTCATTACCAAACCAATAAAATCCACATTGGTACCTTCTACAAAAAAAATTTCTAAATTAAAAAACTCCACAGTTAATCCACCCTTTTAGGACATAATCCCACCACCTTCCCTATTAAGTTAGTGATGAGATTAGTATTTACCCATAAATATTACCTCCAATTTTTCATAGGTTAGTGAATAACACTAAGGATATTGACATAAATATATGAGTAGAATTTCTTTTTCAAAACCCTCAAAATAATCTACATAAAAAATCAAAAAAAATAATATAGGCATAATTCCAAACTGCCAACATTATCAAAAAATATATTGTGATTCCATATATCCACAATAACCCCCAAAAAATATAATGAACTAAACACATCATAGAGAAAAAATATCTCTACCATCATCAATGAGGTGTTTCAATCTCACACACTCATATCTAGTAATATAAAATAATATATTTTAAATAGAATATTTTTAACCATGTATGGAACCAGAAAACCACAATCCTATTTCTAATGATAAAAATACATGCATTACATTCCAATTATAATATGAACTATAAAAAATCAGAATAAAGAAACACAATTTAATAATTATTTTACGTCAATAATAATTTTATCTCACATGGATTCTCACATCCCTGTGAATATAATATATTATTTCCTTATTATATATCAATATAATTAACTGTTTATACAAAAAATTGTTACAATATCCCTATAATCAAGACAAAGTAGACTCTCATATAGGATTTTCATAGTTTATACATATCTTTATAATCTAGGGATTGGAACTATAAAAAAGGGAAGAGAAAAAATTCCTAATAAGTAGAATTTATCAGATTTTCATAATGGTTATATAATAATTATGCGATGAAATGTGAATATGGGAGAAATTTATTTTCAAAAATATAATTGTATAATACATGATAATCATAAAACATGGTTTGTCATTATGGGTCATGATATATAAACATTTTATCAACCAAAGTTTATAAAGGATGCATAAAAGTTGTAACACTGATTAGAAGAATAAAAAAATAATTTTATATAATTGGATAAACACATAATGATGATTAATAATAACTAAATATGGCATAAATATTAGGATACATAACCTTCAATAGTTACTAAAACCGAACCATTCTTGTGAACAAAAATAATTACCTCAAAAAATAATTATGAAATGTGATAAAAATACATATAAAATGAATTATATAGAAATATTAGAAACCACCCACTAATCATATATTAATAAGTGTTATGATTTAAAATAATTATATATAATACCATAAAAACCACCATGGAAAAAATTAGTTTCATAACATTTCATAAATGATATCATTTTTTTCAAGAAATAAATAAGCTGTTACTAATAAATTAAATCCCCCAATTGAATATTTTGTAAGTGCATAAGAAGTGTGATTTTTAACAAAATCTATGTAGTAGATAAGTATATTGAGTGTTTTTTAGTAAGAAGATACCTTTTTCCTAAAAAAATAGTCTTTTATTAGAAAATAAATGGAAGCGTACAAAAGTCTAAAGATGGGAATTTTATATTGATCTTTCTAAATAAGAAGAAAGAGATCATCAAGAAACTCATCATACCATAGATAGTCAATACCATTGATTACTTTATTCGCAAGACCATCCTCCATCAAATTTTCTTCTATATATATATGAGTAATTATATGCTTCATGAACGAGAGATAATGTAAGAGTTTAATCCACCCATTAGTAACCATCAATGATAAATGAGAATATCCATTCCTAATTGGAAGGATAATAATAGTGGAGTTTCACTAAAGGAAAATAATATTACATCCCTGAGGATATTTATTCTCCAACATATTGATAACACCAATAATTCATATTCAATTGACGAAATAAATCCTAGAGAACCATAGATACAACAAAGATCATATCCCCTATGATCCTTGAAAATAGATCTCTAACCCGAGGGACCTTATTTCTTCTTGATCTTCCATAAAAATTGATTTTAATCAAATGGGAAAAAAGGATTATTCCAATAAACCTCAATCATACTATGAGAAAGATGAAAGTTACCTCTAACACTAATTTGATTGTTCACTGAAAATTCATGACCATGTTCAAAAAATAGTTCATCAAGGATGTAATGGAATTATAGAAAGCAATATATATTCCATACAGGCATACCCTTGTCCTATAATTGAATCAATCAAGAACCAATTTATTCTGGGGAAATCATAAATAATGAATGATCTCCACCTTAGCAACCTGAAATAGTTCCATAATGTGGTGAGAGAGATCATGATCATGTTGGACAATGAGGATGTCACGGATGGTGACAACCCTAGGTAGAGTAACATAGAAAATATCAGAGATGGATTACCATATAGAATATGTAGTATAAGATCATTATTTTAAGAAAAAAAATTATCATGTACCCATTCAAATACCAATTAATTGAAGTATTCTATCATTTGGAAGATTCCCATGAGCCAATATCAATAAAATAACGGACCAAGATGTCCTAATTAAACTTCTTTTCATATTTCCAAGCAGCTACATCTTAGAAAATTTATTTGTGAAATTCATATAAAACATTTTTTAGGTGATTATTTCATTGGTATAAGGTTATGAAGCCCAAACGTAATCCCTTGTAAAGAAAAATTAATTATCCAAATTGTTATCTATGTAATCCACGATGGTCTCAATGATAAAATATTTGTCTTTAATAGAGAAATCAATATTAAAGGTAATCTCTTCACCCATGATTGAATCATGTAAAGGTGTTTTAGACAAGTTTTCATTCGAAAACTAAAGAGAGTAACCCCTAGATATAAACCACCTAGATTAGGAATCAATTTAGGGTAAAACAAATTTGAAGTTATTCCACCACAAAGAGGTAATGTAATTCAAATTTTCATTCATTATTCTACGCACAAATCTATGTCGAGGAAAAACAGGGCCAAAGATTGTCCATTAATATGTTTCTATATGAATGTGTCCTATAAAGAATAATTGAAGTGACTATGATTCTAATGCATAAACCCATTGTGTCATATGGCATGCAATAAGAGTTCCAATACACTATGGTAAGATTCTTTTACATTATGATACCACTCCATATTTATTTTATTTATATTTTGATAATTTTGATAAATTATATACGAAAATTTTAAACCAGACAAGAGTAGAAAAACATTAAAATGATAACAGATTTCAACAAGAAAAAATTTCCTTCCCTCGATAAATATGTATCCTTCTATGGAGAATGTTTCTTTCAAATGTGGCTAAATATATCTTCAAAAATTACAAGCCTTTATTCTTCCCCAATACATAATAACACTATAATAAATAATGGATCAAATCCCCCATGAATACCCATGTCCTTGATAATGTCATGTTTCTTATTAGTAGATATGTTCGTTCTAAGGTAGACTAAAATATTTACCAACTGATCTAATACCCATAGGCATTTTCATAGTGAAATAAATCCCTCTTCATTTTTTAATATTACTTTTCCCCTTGTGTAATAATAATAATATCATCAGCATACAATAGATGATTTGGTGTATAAACTCCCCTACCAGCAAAAATATATTTCATTTTCCCTTCGCTAGCCATGATACAAAAGAGTATGTTGAGAAAATCATCATCAATGGATTAACAAATTTAACCTAAAGGATCACATTGTATAGCATCTCTAGAGTAATCAAAATAGCCTTTAGGAGAGCCATTAATGAGAATTGAAATGTTAGGAGATTTTAAGGTGATTTTCACCCATGTGAACAAAACACTATCAAAAACAAATAAAGAGAGAACATTACATATGAATCTATAGTAAATCATATCAAAATCTATCCTAACATAAAACATATGTGAAATATTTCCACCCCATGTAGGATTCATAACTGTATAAATCCATTAAGTGGTAGTGGTGATACAATCCAAATTGGATAATCGTTTAATGAACAAAACCAATTTAGAGACACAATATTTCATGAAATAGGGGAAAACATGTTAACAAAAACTTTTCTAATAATATCGAATATTGAATTCACTAGATTAATTATCCTAAAATGATGAATCTCATTAGAATAATCTAATTTGGGGATAATGGTAATAAAATGTGCATTTAGACCGTGAGGGTGATATCCTATTTTGAATAAATTAACAAACAACATAAAAATATCATGTTAGATAACATCACAAAAAGATTGACAAAATAAGCTAGAAAAATCGTATTATCCAGGAGAGCATTCTTGTTTGAGGCCAAAAATAGCCTCTTTGATTTCAAAATCCTATGATGTAGTGATGATACTGAAATTTTCTTCTTGATGAACAAGACTCAGGATAGTTCTCTTCACATGATCAATAAGGGAGGATATTCAATTGAAGCGATTTTTGAAGTAACAAACAAAATTCTCTCATTGATCCATTCTTTTATCCATAAATCAATCATCATATTGAGTCATGGAGAGATTCTTATATACCATCCATATTTTTTTGAAGGGAATTAATGAATATAGAATATCTATAACTATACATCACCCAATTTTCCTTAAAATCATCCATTTTCAATAAATCATTGATGTTGACAAGATTTTTTATATTGGAGTTCATCCCACCTTTATCAATGATGTCATTTGAGAAGTCATTTGATGTATTTTCGTTTTTTCATGATGAATCCAAATATCTAATGAGGAAATATCAGGTTCAATAGAACTGAAGATTTTTCTACCCGAAATGTTCAAATATTTCTTGAATAATTTTAATTTTGGAGCACAAGAATAGGAATCATTTTAGCAATTCACTAATCTCTGGACATTTTGAATATTATCCATAAAACCATGGTGATACACTAATACATTCTTTAAACTGAATGGAAGAGGATTTTTGTAATCCTTATAAACAAGATCAACCAAAATATGATGATGATTAGAGTTGATCCAAGAAGGATTTTTTCCTGATAAGGAATCCCAAGTATCCAGAGAGGCTCCATTGTCAATTGATAAGTTAATTATACCAGCAAAAAGTCTATTTAAATATCACATATACAATGTAAATTTTTTCCCAACTAGATTAATCTCAATCATCCCATGATTATCAATGCATGATTTGAATATTCTAGAAGAAATAGAATTGGTCATAGCACTCATGTTTTCTTCTAGATTAATGATGAAATTGTAATCCCGCATAATGATAATGGGACCAGGGATAATAGATTTGAGAACTCTAATATCTATCAAGAATCTTCTACCATCATAGTATTTGATGAGAGAATAAATAAAGGAGTAGGAGTGTTGAGTTCTGTGATAATTAATGTCACAAGTGATATATTTTTCAATAGAAGAAGCCATAGAAATAATATACACACAATAATGATCCAAAGCCCAAAGACTATTAATATTAATTGAGAATATATTGGTGTCAATATAATGGAATCCAAATAACACAATGATGAAAATACTGATAGAGTATATTATTTTTTTCTAAGAAAAACCATTATGAATAAGTCCCTGGGTCTGAAAGAAAAGAATGAGGGAACACGTGGAGTCGTTGTTGGTCAAACCCATAAAATTACAAAATTAGATGTTCATTTGAACTTTATACCAGCTTTGGAACCTTATTTTTTTTAATTCCTACTACATTTATATCATTATTTACGAGGTCCTCCCTTCATTCTTTTTAGAATATTTTTTTTGGGTAAGATCATTTATATCAGATGTATGTTTTCAAGAACTAGAATTTGTGACACAAACAATGATACAAGGTTATGTAGTATCCATAGTGACGAATTCCTCATCCATAGTCTCGTTTGTATGTCAATCATGTTGTGTACCCTCTAAACTATGAGGGCAGAAATAATTTTTGGTTCAAAATACATGGAAAGTATGAAATCATATTCCATTCTAGAATTATAAGCAATAGAGATATCCTATCTAGGTCCAGCATACATGGAATTTTCAATGATACATGGATACAAACTATGTTTATCAATGATTTCCTATTAAAATGGTCCAAGTAATAGGTTTAACATGTGTTGTATCCTCTGAAATATGGGTACAAGAATCATTTATTGGTTCTAAAATCTTTCTATAGTGGAAGGTAGAATCAGCTCGAGATTTTTTGGCAGGTATAATGAAAACATTAACCCTTAGTAAACTAGAATAATTATTTGAGTCTATGATAACTAGGTGTTTAGAATGTTTTCTAATTACATTATCAGTCCATGCATTATTGGACGTGACCATACAATTAGAATCATGAGGAGTTTAATAGGTCAGATCCTCAGAATCTCAAGAATCTGTTCGATTTGTATAAATAGTGGCATAACCTACAAAATAATGATTTCTAGATGTGGTCTTCATGGGAACATCAGATAAAACCTCACCTACCAAGAAATAAATAATAAAATCATAGAATCTTCCTGCATCAATATAAGCTCATCAATTTCTTTTTGAATACTGAAAACTATATCATAGAATTCATTTGAATGATCAAAACTCAAATCCTGATCCATCAAGTGGACATCCCCTAGTATTGCTTACCCCATCACCAACTAAAACTAGAGAGATAAGAAAAGAATTATTACCTTGATTTGCTTCCAAAAATATATCATCTAATGACTTATGAGGAGGTATTGTATAATATAGACCATCATGAGTCATCCCCCTTTCCAAATAATATGTCTCTTATTCTTTCTATTCTGGTAGACATCCTTCCCTTCAGAAGTTTTTTTATTTATTCACCTTCTATTGGATAATTATAAAATTTGAAAATGAGTGTCAAAATATATATAATAAATCCCAAAATAGGGGGACTTGTTTATATTCTACACTGATCAAATTTTTAATATTAGTAGGAAAAGTAATTCTATGAGTGAATTTTATTTTCAAGTTGACATCTGCCAGCACTCTATAAAAAACCAAATATCACCATCCAAAGTTCTTTGATCCATTATGATAGATGTTCTATAGAATGATTCAATATCATTAAGGATCATGGTATTCTAGAACATCCAATTCAAGCCATGGATCCAAAAAAAATAGATAATTGTTTTCCTTAAGATTAATAGGATTTAATTTCACATCCCATTCAAAAATACATAAAATTGAATTCCTGAGTTAAAGATTACTAGTATCCAAAGCATTGTCAAAATATTCAATGGAATACAATATAATATGAGTGATTCCTCTCTCTATATGAATAATATTTCAATTTAAAAATCCCATGAAATTTGAGACCATATTCTTATGATCAAAAAATGGATAAGGTCTTTCACTATTTAAATATATAACATTACCCAATATCGAAAACATGAAGAGATTATATTGTTGTTGTTTTTCTATTAGTTTGACCACTGTTATAAACGCACCATCCTCGATTCTATTGATGTTTTAGAATCTATATGAACCCTCCTTGATTATTTTTGAAAAAACCAGATTATGATTCTTTGAGGGAGACGCCCATATTCCACAAAGCAGATAGATACTGATCATTCAATATCCTGTCATGACCATACTATTAGGGATGATCATTATTGAAAGAATATTACCAATTTGTATTAAATTAATCCATTGGAAAAATCAAGTATGAATCCAGGTTCTTGGATTTTCTCCACCACCGAGTTTGAAGAGACATCCACCCACTCTTTCCATCATTTTATTAAATGAACACTAGTTTTTATTAGGACAATGGGGTTACAAGTTATATTGGGACCATCACCCATGACCATTCACCTTTTTTTTTCTCTCCCTCTCACAGGTCAACATGTAATAGTACCTAGGATTTATAGCCAGTTCCACTTAGGGTCAAGGGATCTGTGAGTGATTTGGTTAGGCATCTCAGTTTTTTCCATAACAAGCACATGAACTCAAAACCTTGTTGATAGACTCCACATCTATAACCAACTAAATCCTGCCCCCTTGGGTGATATTTCTATTCAGATATATATCAAAATTATAGAAAATTCTAAAATCATAAATTGAAAACAATTATTAACATTATCAACCATAGAATATGATATAAGTCACATTTGAAAATCCCTTTTCTGAGAAATTGATAAGAATATATTTTTTAACATTATTTAGATTTATATCTAACAATGGTTCCTTGAAAATAGAATAAATTTAATCCATTGAAAATTTGTATAGGATGTTAAAATGTATAATCAGTAAAGGAAAAATACATTTTAACATTTTAAAAATACCATTATTGAAACCCATAAGAAAAATTGATATAAATAAACCGTTTTATTATTTTTAAAGAAAAATTTAACGATAACACGAAATAATATATATTCATATTTCAAACTAATATAGGAGAAAATTAGTCTAATGATATAATATATAAATTGTAAATAAGTAGTTTATTATTATTGAATTGGTATTATTCTAAATATTATCTAATTTTATAAGGGAAAAAATCCACTAAACAGTATGTTTTTAATGTATAAAAATATTCAACATAAAATAATGAGGAAAATAAATATAATATCATCATAGGATACAAGAAATAAATCATCTAAAACCATACTGAAAGAGGAATAGTTATTAATTAATAAAATAATTTCTATCATGAAAACCTATACATTTACTATTGACATACAAAAATGTCCTCTAATCATACATATCATAAAAAGAGACATATTAATAACATATTTCATAAAATTATTCATATATATTAGAAAATATAATAGTTAACACTACTAAATACTTATATAATCATTATCTATATAAGGTTACATACACTATCAGGTGTGAGTAATGTTCACTATTTCACATATGGTTTATCGTGGAATCATAAATACAAAATATTTGATATAATTTTAAAATTTTAAAATTATAAAATATCGTTAAATATTTTTTTACTATGACTTATGAATTTTCATTTTAATTTAATATAATCAAAGATAACTTTTCAATAGAATGGATTCCATGATATCTTGTTTCGATTATTTTATCAATATGAATAGATTAATTTGTAATCACTATTTTTTTGATTTCACATCCAAAAAATATTAATGAAATATATTAATCCTTAATATATTATATATTCATCAAAATTATATTATAATTATACATGTATCAAGGTGGTAACAAATATTACATGTTACTCCATATAGTTTGTAGTACCCACATACACAGAAATGAAATTTTAATTTTTTATTTAACATATATTATGTTTAAATTTATTTATTTTTTAACAATATTGATAATTTTAAAAATATCATATTTATTCATTTAATATCTCAGTTTTTAATTTTACATAAAATGGTTTTATGAAAAATTGAACATGTCGGTCCAAGGAGAGGGTAGTCCCCACATGCGCATGGACTATGTTTCCATTTTTTCTAATGAGAAAGGTGGAAGATAGATAATAAAAACTTGATAGATATAAATACATATCAGTATAATAATGATAAAAGTGTTTTCTATTTTATAATGTTATATTAGAATTTTATGTGTGTGAAGAAGACATAAGGAAATAAGAATGAAAATTAGAGAGTAAGAATTTTTACATTTCTCTTTGGAGTAAATCCTTTTTAAATTTAATTTAACTTGCGAGAGGTGGTATGTTTAGGAGAAAAAGTCCTATATGATGTTTTTATGAGTATTTAGGATGTATTTTTGTGACTTTTGGATGTAATAATGTGATTTTTTATGAAAAAAGTGGTGTAGTGATGGCCAACTTTTATAACCTAGAGGAGTTAAATTTGTTTTAATAAGAGTTTCTCTATTAAGAGAATGTGGCTCAAAATGTGGAATTTTATGTAAATGGAATGTTTTTTGGAAGATAAATCCCTCAAAGAAATGATTTTGAGATAATATTTTTACATCAATTATGTCTTATTACACTTTTTTACCCCTTTTATCATTTTAGCGTTGACTTTGGTAACTATATTTAACTAGCATAATTTATTTTAATTCAAAATATTAAAATGTTCCTTATTAAATAACATCTACCTTATAATAGAAAACAAAAACTTTATTTTATTAGATAAAATACCTCAATTTGATAAAAAATAATTCTAAAATATACATTTTATAATCCATTAAAACCGTTTTAGTTAAATATATAATATTAGCTATAAAATATTAAAAAAGGTTTTTAAATTAAATATAATACTTCTTTAAAATTTAAATTATATTATAAAATATATATTCGTAAAATAAATATAACTTATAATGTTTTAGGTCATTAATATATTATAAGTATTTAATAAAATATTTATTATTTTTAAAAATTTAATTTTTTCTATTCCTCGTAAAATCAATATTTTTTGATAAATAGAAAAAATAACTCTTAGACTCTAATGTTAGAAATATCTGTAATTATAAGATTATGTCACAAATAAAAATTCTAAAAAAAAATAATTTATCTGTTAAAATGAAAAACAAAATATAGTGATATATTTCTTTTAATGTGGCTTTTTAAATATAAAATAATTTCCACCTTATTTCTAATAAAATACTAATTAAATAAGTGTAAATATAAATATTTTGTATTTATAAACCTATAAATATTGTAATTATTTCAAATAGTTCATTTTAATTTATATAGATAGAAATTACTCAGCGTTTGTGAAAACAATTATTCAAAAATAACCCTTTTACTATTATTATTATTATAATTAAAAGTAATGTTATTAATTTATAATAACATAATATAATTATTGGCCGATAAAAATAATTTTCCCTACAAAATATAGTGTTTTCTACATAATAATTTAAAATATTATTTTATATAACTAATAGAATTTTTTTTCAATGAGTTACTGTTCAAAATGATGTTTGTGTTCATTTAAAATTAAAATTATGATATGTATTAAATATATGTGATATTTAAATAACTTATTCACCTAATAGTTAAAATTTTATTTCCTCATTACGTCTACTTATATAACCCCACAAGATCTTTATGTAATATCAATGGATAAGATAATCTATGATTCTATTCGTGGGAGGCGGTTCAGCTTGAAAGGATTTTATCACACATGGATTTTAGATTGAAAATAAATTCTATAATTAATTTTTTTTTGTTATAACCTTTTTATATATGTTTAAGGAATTTAAATAGATTATGTAATTATTCAAACAAAATAGGAATTAAACCAATTACTTTTTTTCATTTATAATAAAAATTTCAATAAATAATCATGAAATGATGTATTAAAAAGTGTCGATTATTAATCACCATTGACTCGTAGGTCCATTAAAAGTGTATAAATTAAAAAGGGGTAGTAAATTAAAAGGAATAGAATTTTTAACACATCTAGATCCCTTAGATCATCATCAATGATGATTATAACCAATAGAAAAAGAGAAACACGAATAGGGATGTTCATTTTACATATAGAAAACAAATTTTCTAATATAAAATAAATATAGGGGAATGAAGATGTTTTATTGGAATGTATATAGTAAGACAATATATAGGCAGGAAAAATGTTCGTTGTAAATTAGTTTGTAGAAAATAATGTTTTCTCAAATATAGGAATTTAATATAGGGAAATTATAGATTTTTCATTGTATATACATAAAAAAAGTCCACTAATGTAATGTGTTGTCATAACATATATCTAAAAATGAAATAAAAATATGATATTAAAATATTATAAAAAACATAGTCATTTTATATGATACATATAATTAATAATAATATTATTATTAAATTTTATATGATTCATTTTTAGACTTAAAATATATATTTCAATATCAATTATGTACTAAATTTATATTTTATAATATAAATAATTATTTTATGGTATTTGTAAAACAAATCTTGTGTAATTTTAATATTACATTTCGAAGAACCATTTTACTAAGTATCATATAATTTTTTATATGAAATTAAATTGAATATTTTAAAATATTTTTACATATGATCTAATATATTAAAATAACTTAATTTATAAATTGATATAGAATAATATTATACAAAAATGATGTATAAATATTAATTTATTTATAAGAAGCCCTGTTTATAGTTAATATTTTTAAATTAAAAAAGATAAATATATAATGTTGGAAATTTTATATTTATAAAATAAATTAATTTTTTAATTATTGATATTAATTTTATCATTGAATGATTTTTTTTGAGATTTTAATAAAATAATTATTTCTAATGTGTATAGAAAAAATATATAATTTGATAAAAATATATCTAATTTTAATTACATGAATTTTTTATATTATTAAGAAATGGATTTGATAAAAAGAATAATTAATTAATTATATATTTAATTTTAAAACACTATATATAATTCATAAAATACAAATTATATAGTAGCCTAAATTTTTTATAAAAATTATTATGATTGTTATCATATTTTTTATCCAACACCGAACCCAAACACACTATAAGTGTTATACTATTTTAACCATTTTGTTAAATTTAATGGTCTGAATATGATCAAATAATTTATGATATATATATATATATCATCCTATATATATATCCTACTCAACATAAATATTTTTTAAAATATGAATACATTATCAATCAATTTTTATTAATGTCATTTTATTTTTTAATAATATGTTTTCTTTCAAAATATATTTTCATTTATTTTTTTGAAAATATATTGTAATTAATTTATAGAAGATTTAAAAAAAATTTGATGAAAAAAACTCCATTTTTTATATCATAACATCAAAAATTACATAGGGATATCATTTTTTATTTTTTTGAGAAATTATAGATTTTTTCAGTGAGTAGTGAAAATATTTTTTTTATTAAATTGTCATATATTTTGATAAAATTACTAATTTATATTTAATATTATTTTTCTAATTTGATTTAAAATTACCATATGTATATTTTAGTTATATTCAATATAAATATTTAAATATAAATCATCATTATAATATATTCTAGAATACATTTATTTTTAGGCTTAAAAATACATGTTTTTTTAAAAAAAACACATAATTGTTAAGTATTATAATTGATTAAAATAAACAATAATGTGGAAATATTTAAATGAATTTCTTAGATTATATATCATTCTTTATGAATTCAAATTAATATAACGAATATTATATGTTATAGTGTAAATGTGAAGTCATCATTTCTCTCAAAAATTCATTTTTCATAAAACTATTTTCCATCGGTTGTGTTATTTTATAATAAATTAAATTCATCCACCTATGTGAATGGATTTTGATAAAATTTATTCCATATTTAGAATCATAATAATTAATATATTTTAATAAGGTCAAATTAATTTTTGAACCATCCAAATGGCAACAAAATTAAATATTTCTTACCATGTTAAATGAAAAAATAGATTAATAACGACAAAAAATAATTTTACAATAATATGAAACAATGTATCCACAAAAATAGGAATACATATATATTTTTTAATTTCAATATTATAATGAAAATATTTTTTTAACTCTATAAATGATTATATAATGACATTGATAAACTTTTGATTTCTAATACATTAAAATATAATTTATATTTTGGGTTAGTATAGTTTTTATAAAGAAAAACATTTTTTTGTATATTTAATGAACATTATAAATAAATAAAATTGTAATAAAACCTCACTATTAAATAATGAATAATAAATAGAAATGATAATATTATTTTATGATGTGAAAATGTAATTTGTATAAGGGTTATAAAATTATCATTGTAAAAAAACTAGCGTCTTTCAATAAAAAAGGACATTATTTTAAAATATTAATTCCTCATATATAAATTTTTATTTTTATAAAGAAAATATTACATTTTTATATAACATTCCAATATTATCCATTGATTATTCGATTCATTATTTTCTGACATAGTCAAATTTATCGGCGAAAATTAAATATTGTATTAGTATATGGTGTGTAATATTAAATCCAAAATGACCCAATATTGATATAATATATACCATATATGGTTTTAAGGAACAAATATATGTTTCCACATTAATATATTTTTTAGGATATTTTATTAGTTTTATAAAATCGTTATGAATCCTCTAAAAACTTATAATATATTTTATGGTTTCAAAATCATTCCGTGTAAACATGACTCACTTCTACATCACTAAGGGTAGTATTTTATTGTTTTTAGTCCTCAGCCTTGTAAAATAATTAAAATAACATATATTTATTAGATAAAGTTTAAAATAAATAAGAAAAGATTTGTGGTTATTTATTGTATAGAGTCAAAAAAACATATGTTTTGGAAATAATAATGAACTACCATATCATTTGTAATATAATCCCACCCAAGAACCCATTAATGTAAACAATAAATCCTTATATAAGTTCCTTACTCTTACATCCCTCTATATATTCCTCCAATTATTTTCCGATTTTATCAATAATTTCCTCCCATGCTTTTTGAATCACCCAATCAATGAAATGATCCCCCTCACTTCTTTTTATTGAGACACAAATTTTATGATATGCCTATTAATTTATATTTATTCTATATTGGGTGTAACACCCCAGGTAAATAAAGAATATGACATTTTCATGTTTATCCGTATTTTTGAATAAAATATAGATATGACTTTAAAGGGGACGCTATGCTCGATGGCGTACCCAACACGCAACAACGAGTTTCTTGGGAATCTAACGTTGCACTCTAATAATAAAATAATATTATTTTAAATGGTAGTTAACATGTAGCCGTTTTATTGGAGGGAATGGATAGAAATAACTAAAATATGATTATATATGTTTTTAAATGTTTTTACATTTATCCAATAAAGGATAGAGGCATAAAATATGGAAAGAATTCAATTTTAGGCGTATATGCCCTGGTTTTCACTAAAGGTTCACTTATCACCTTTTGATGTTGAACCATCATTAAATATAGTTTTGTTCACTCTTAAACATTCTTTTGGACCAAATAAAACTCTTATTAAGAATCGGGACATCAAAATTTACTTTGTGTAAATTTTTGGTATTTTTCCGATAAAGTTCATTTTTTAATGAAAAGTGTAAAATGTTGTGTTTTAATTCAAAACCTCTTTTTAATATAATTTATTTATTATATTAGATAATATTTTCAATTGGTTTTAAATATAAATTAGAAAATATTTTTACCATTAAATCCAATAGTGGTCGTTGGAATTAATTTCACTTTGAAATCAGACTTAAACTAGTGTCAATCTTTTGATACTTATTGTTTCATAAAAACACGCTATCTGCTCTGACAGCGGTAATTAATTATTAAATTAATTAATGTGACTTATATGTTTTGAATTTTGTAAAATATACTTCATTTTTGAATTCGGAATATCAAATATAGCTTAGGGTGAATTTTTGGGAATTTTCTGAAAAACTTCAATTTTTGATGAATAGTGAAACCACTAAGTGGTACTTATAAAAACTGATTTTTTCATTTAAATGAAATTTTACCATCATTGTGTTTTGAATTTCAAAAATCCGACATACATGGTTGTCATTAAGATGTAAAATGCAGTTCAATGAGATAAAAATAATTTTTTGGTGAATAGTAACTTATTAAGTTTTTAATCGCGATTAGTGGTAATTAGTGTAGTTTAAGGTAAAAATAATGTTTTAATAATATGAAATGAACTTTACACATGTAATACCCTCATTGGTTGTGTCATGGCCGACCAAGACAAGCCATGGTTCAACTTGGGGACCCCATCGATCCACTTTGGTTGGGAAATGACATAAATAACTTTTTATTTAATGTTAAGATTAAATTGACACAAACATGAGTTGTTTTACTAAAACAGTTTTTAAGTAGGGTTACACAAGTCCAAATTTTGATTATAAATAGTCATTGGAAATATAAAACTGTTTCCTACATCATAGTATTTTTTTATAATTTTTAGACATTAAATAAATTAAATTATTTATGACATAATAATGATGCAGCGATGACATCATTATTTGACGATTTAAATAAAATGGAAAGATAATGTAAAATCTATGAACTAAACATGTCAAAAACTTATTGTATGGGTGGATTTCTAACCCTTATCACCTTATACACGAATTATATCAATGTGGGACCTTTTAAAACCGAAACACATTTCAAATAAAGTAATATTTCTTTACGTTCCAAAAGTGCCCCTCCTCTCCTCTTATAAAAGGCCCCCACCTCTACCTCATTTCACACACTCCTCAAGCCTTTGGCTCGGACAAACCCTTCCCATTTAATCTCTCCACATCCCTCTCCTCATCCTAGAGGATTCCCATTGGGAAGAATCCTTTCAAAGGAATCCTTTAGGCTCAAATAAAAAGGAGTTAAACTTTTAAAGGTAATTCATTCTCTCATGTTCATTTGTTTTATTTTGCTTCTCCAACCCCCTAAACTCTTTTTATTTAATTATTTTGTAACAAAACCAGTATCTTAAATATACTAGGATGTTGTTATAAGATTTATTCGAGCTACACTCTCACACAACTACATCAAATGGTTAAATAACATACGGTTTCCGTGGATGGCGAAATTCTGCCTCCCGAAACGATGACTGTTCAATACTCATTTAACACCTTCAAAGGTGGCCATTATGATGTCACTATTTTTATATATGATATATAATATGTTTATGTTTTACTTATGCTTATGTATTTTTCATTTGTGTCTTACCTTTACGGATTCCATTATGGGTATACGCGATATATTCATTTTAGGAAGTGCGGACTACCGCCCTCTCAAAGTGATGTGATTCGTTAATGCCATATGTGGGACGTATAAGGGATGGATTTAATGTTATTATATATGATTTTATACTGGAATTATTATATACCTCTATATCATTATTATATCTTTCCATTAAAGTATGAGATAGAAATGAATGTAGCGTTCATGTGTACGTACGACTTACCGTCTCCATGAACGGTGCATTTCATTTATTATCCCCAAATGTAATGTACTATTAAAAGTACATGTATATAATGGATATATATAATTAATGATACATCTAAATGATGAATATAATTCTGTAATTAAAATATACATAACTCTCATTTAATTTTAATTCCATTAATATGAGAAAGAAATGAATGTAGCGTTCATGCGTACATACGGTTTACCGTCTCCATGAACGGTGCATTTCATTTCTTACCTCTAGATGATTATGTAATATTATAAATACACGTATATGCTGGATATATATGATATATATGATATCCAAATCAGGAATTTCATTCTGGATATAAAGAACCTTTGACCACACGAACAACATGTAATTGTAAGAAGTCCACATTCGACTTAAGAACAAAATATCGGCAAAACAAATATTATTACCTTAAATGATTACATAATGTTAATGACATGGTAATAAGTAATATAAAAGGAATAATGAACTTGAAAAAGGTTCTTAAGGAAGTAGAAATTAACTCAAGTTTATTATTCAGGAGATTAAAGAATGATCGAGTCAAGTCGGACCCGAGGTAAGGGATCCTGCTCCTCTCTTTCTTTTTATGTACACACTTTTATGTCATTCCTTTTAAAGCTCATCTTTCTTGTTATTGGAATGATCTTTTATATTACACATACTGTAATTTTTATGTTCATGTGAGGAGAGACCCTATTCTCTCTCATCAATCCCTTTTGGAAGTTTTGAGTGGCGCCGTTAGGCTGCCGAACTTTCGTAAGAGATCTAACCACTCTCTTTCTTTTTATGTACTCTCCGTTATGTCACTTCTTTTAAGCTCATCTTTGTAATGTAGGGGGATGTTCTTTTATATTTCTCTTGCTTTAAATTTTATTTTAATGTGATGAGATACCCTATTTGATCTCATCAATCCACATTCGGATGTTTTATGTGGCGCCGTTAGGCTGCCGAGTTTTCGTAAGGGAATTTTCATCTCACTTTTATTCATGTGAGATTTATGATACATTTGCCACAAATTCCATTGAGTGGTGTATGTACTGCCCATTATTTTAATCTTTGTATAATATACTTTCTTTTATTAGTATTTAAATCAATGATCTATTGTCCTTCTTTCATGGGGTGTATGTTTTGAAAGATACCCAAGTCGGTAAGGGAACCTCTCACCCTCCTCTTTTTTAAAAGACTTCTTTTGTTGGGTCTTTTAATTTACATATTGTTATGTTGGGATATGTTCTCATATATCCTTATTGATGTAAATTTTATGTCCAGGTGATGAGATACAGTTTTTATCTCTCATCAACTCATTTTGATGTGATGTCGTTAGGCTGTCAAGGGAACATTTTAACCCAATTTCGATTTCTTTGGGTTCAACATGTAGTCATTGAATATGTCATCCATTGAATATGTGTGAATGAACTTTTATTGTTTTACACTTAATATCCACTTATATTGGGTGTATATATATTTGTCACACATATTTTTGAGATTGATTTGTCCTTAATTTGAGGATACCTTCTTTATAAGGGATTTCATCACATTTGACATTTCTATTGAGGGTTCATTGTTGTTATGCAACAATTCACTCTTATATGGTGTATATACTGTCCTTTGGAGTATTATACCATGAATACATTTATTCTCATGGTATTATAAAGTTCTTACTAAATGTTATTCCTCAATTATTGTATTCAAGTGTCTATAATTTTGGTAAAACCCCTTTAACCAAAATATCGCTTTAAATGTTTTAATTATTTGTTCTTATTAATATCCATGTTTTCAAAATGGTTTTAAGGATTTATTTATATGGATATTAATGGTTTAAAATTTTATGCTTCAAGGTGGTATGTGACACTTTGATTCAAAAATCTCTTTATTAATTGTTTTAAATGGTTTTGGAAATGGTTTATTTTTGTATGGATTCATTATTTCAAAATACTAAAATGTTATATTGTGATTGAAATGTGGAAATGTTTTGTTTTCTTTATGCATGTTTTATGTGATACGTTTATGTTATGATTCTTGGGAATTGTTATGAAAACGGGTGGTTCCGTGATAAACTAAGGGCGGGTGAGCCCGATATAGCTCTCCAATGCATTGGGTAACGCAAAGGAGTGAAACGTTAAGGTTTCTCCGAAGAGATTTAGGGAATATACTGTGATGGGTATTCCAAACGTAACCAAGAGGGTTACTCCCTATGTAAGAATGTTATGAATGCCTCAAGATACCTTTATGTCTTATGATTTCTATGATTTATTCATCGTTTGATGAGGTATGTTAAAGTGCATTTGTTTTTTGGGTAAAGTATGATTTCATTCTTATGTATATATGAACTCATGTTTCCTTTCCATATTTTTATAACCCTTAATAAGCTTTTTATGATCATCCCAAGTTTTTGAAATGTTTTTCACAGGTCAAGGTAAAGGTACATGATGTGATGATAGTGTCAAGGATGTGTCAAGAAAGAATCTGTGTTATATTTTAAATATGTTTCCGTTGATGGGAAGAATGAATACTGTCTTTTATGTAACCACTTTGTTTAAATGTGGAATGTAATGCAAGTTTCATGATCTAATTCTCTAAAACTCAAAACCTGAAAAGATCCTCAATGTGTAATCTTGTAATAACTCAAGATTAAGTAAGGTTTAAGGCTATGGACTTATAGTTGGTATCAAAGGTCGGTTTAGATAACTTTAGAGGTTAGGGTATTCTCTAAGCACAAGTGACATTACCATAATGGTTAGGATTTCAGAAAGAGTCCTAGTTTTAGATAAAGTGAATGACTAAGTGTATCTTAGTGTTTACCTTCCTCATTAGTACATGATGGTTTTGTTGATATACTCACACTGACATTTCTATTTTTAGTGAATGGATGGATCTAGCAGGCACCAAAGAGACAACAGGTTTGAAGGAAACTGTGGTGGTTCTCTGATTAAGTTACTAGATAAAATGGAGGATTCAATGAGGAAACTCGTGGTTGTTCTAAACCAAATATCAAGGAGTCATGATCAACAAATTGAACCATGGTATGACATTTAATGCATCATGTACGAGATGAACAATCCATGTGGAAGTTCAGGTAATAATAATTAAGGTAACCATTAGAGTTTATATGATCCTTACTTTTGAGGTAATTATGGGTTATTATATGATATGCTGGAAAATGAAAAGCATGAGATAAACTTGAGGTTAAAATATGTTATGATAATTTTTGATGATTTTATCTCTTTTTGGGGAATGATTTAAGAATTATATAGTTTTGGAAAAAGGACAACACGCAGACCATGTGACATCCTGTTGGGTCGGACAAAGCTGCGGGAATCGAACCCACAACCAAAGTGCGATTGGTATTTATCGCCTACCACTAGACTACATGAAGTCCCTGGTTAGTTTGACTGATTATTTTTAGTTATATGATTTTATGAATTAAGAGTAAGTTGATTTTGGGTTATTTATGAAAATTATTAACCTATCATGGAGGATATGTGATTAGGTTATTTACGTTTCAATATAAGACTTTAGGAGAAACTGATGTTGTTTGGAGATAAATGTTACGATTTACCTTGGAAGACTATGTGACTAAATCCTTCAAATATTTGGGTTTCAATCTTATTTTGGTTTACATTGAAGAATTTTATGGACAAATTGTTTATCGGATGGTCCTCGTTGAACTTTTGGTTTTGTTGGACAAATTTTGAGATTAAGAATAGATTTTGTTTTTATAAAGGGTTGTCCTTTTTTGGATTATCTGACCTTGTACTAACCTTTCTAGTTATGGTTTTGGTTAATGCCTAAAGACATGGGATGTATATAGTTCTCTTTTTTGGATTAGTTGATTCTCTAGAAGTTGATTATAGTACTCTTAATGCGAACAGGTCTCCCTAAATACTCTTCTTTTGGAAAAAATATGAGTTTGATTAAGGAATCTAGTAAAAGTTGAAAGTCAACATGATAAGTGATTATGTTTCCTTATGAATAAATTCCTCAATAAAAAGTAACTTAAAACAAAAATGTTGTCTATTAACTTTTCCTACTGGGGAACCCAACACCGTTTAACCCATAACAAGTTTGTGATTTTCATATTGTTAACATTCTCCTAAACATGTTTTCTATCACTATCCATCAGAACATGACCCTATGTTTTCTCCTCCATGTCCATGTTTTCCTACATGGATTCCTAGTATGGGTTAACTCGGGTGACCTCTGTGCTTATATTTCTTTATTTTAAAGTGATTGTTTTACCGACTCTTGTTCCGATGTGGGACTTTCAAGGATGTTTCCAAGCTCAATTTTAAAAATTGCAAGGACGCAATTCCCATAAAGGGGGGAAGGATGTAACACCCCAAGTAAATAAAGAATATGACATTTTCATGTTTATCCATATTTGTGAATAAAATAATGATATGACTTTAAAGGGGACGCTATGCTCGATGGCGTACCCAACACGCAACAACGAGTTTCTTGGGAATCTTACGTTGTACTCTAATAATAAAATAATATTATTTTAAATGGTAGTTAACATGTAGCCGTTTTATTGGCGAGAATGGATATAAATAACTAAAATATGATTATATATGTTTTAAATGTTTATACATTTATCCAATAAAGGATAGAGGCTTAAAATACTGAAAGAATTCAATTTTAGGCGTATATGCCCTAGTTTTCACTAAAGGTTCACTTATCACCTTTTGATGTTGAACCATCATTAAATATAGTTTTGTTCACTCTTAAACATTCTTTTGGACCAAATAAAACTCTTATTAAGAATCGGGACATCAAAATTTACTTTGTGTAAATTTTTGGTATTTTTCCGATAAAGTTCATTTTTTAATGAAAAGTGTAAAATGTTGTGATTTAATTCAAAACCTCTTTTTAATATAATTTATTTATATTATTAGATAATATTTTGAATTGGTTTTAAAGTTAAATTAGAAAATATTTTTACCATTAAATCCAATAGTGGTTGTTGGAATTAATTTCACTTTGAAATCAGACTTAAACTAGTGTCAATCTTTTGATACTTATTGTTTCATAAAAACACGCTATCTGCTCTGACATCGCTAATTAATTATTAAATTAATTAATGTGACTTATATGTTTTGAATTTTGTAAAATTGACTTCATTTTTGAATTCGGAATATCAAATATAGCTTAGGGTGAATTTTTGGGAATTTTATGAAAAACTTCAATTTTTGATGAATAGTGAAACCACTAAGTGGTACTTATAAAAACTGATTTTTCCATTTAAATTAAATTTTACCATCATTGTGTTTTGAATTTCAAAAATCCGACATACATGGTTGTCATTAAGATGTAAAATGCGGTTCAATGAGATAAAAATAATTTTTTGGTGAATAGTAACTTATTAAGTTTTTAATCGCGGTTAGTTGTAATTAGTGTAGTTTAAGGTAAAAATAATGTTTTAATAATATGAAATGAACTTGACACATGTAATACCCTCATTGGTTGTGTCATGGCCGACCAAGACAATCCATGGGTCAACTTGGGGACCCCATCGATCCACTTTGGTTGGGAAATGACATAAATAACTTTTTATTTAATGTTAAGATTAAATTGACACAAACATGAGTTGTTTTACTAAAACAGTTTTTAAGTAGGGTTACACAAGTCCAAATTTTGATTATAAATAGTAATTGGAAATATAAAACTATTTCCTACATCATAGTATTTTTTTATAATTTTTAGACATTAAATAAATTAAATTATTTATGACATAATAATGATGCAGCGATGACATCATTATTTGACGATTTAAATAAAATGGAAAGATAATGTAAAATCTATGAACTAAACATGTCAAAAACTTATTGGATGGGTGGATTTCTAACCCTTATCACCTTATACACGAATTATATCAATGTGGGACCTTTTAAAACCGAAACACATTTCAAATAAAGTAATATTTCTTTACGTTCCAAAAGTGCCCCTCCTCTCCTCTTATAAAAGGCCCCCACCTCTACCTCATTTCACACACTCCTCAAGCCTTTGGCTCGGCCAAACCCTTCCCATTTAATCTCTCCACATCCCTCTCCTCATCCTAGAGGATTCCCTTTGGGTATAATCTTTTCAAAGGAATCATTTAGGCTCAAATAAAAAGGAGTTAAACTTTTAAAGGTAATTCATTCTCTCATGTTCATTTGTTTTATTTTGCTTCTCCAACCCCCTAAACTCTTTTTATTTAATTCTTTTGTAACAAAACCAGTATCTTCAATATACTAGGATGTTTTTATAAGATTTATTCGAGCTACAATCTCACACAACTACATCAAATGGTTAAAGAACATACGGTTTCCGTGGATGGAGAAATTCTGCCTCCCGAAACGATGATTGTTCAATACTCATTTAACACCTTCAAAGGTGGCCATTATGATGTCACTATTTTTATATATTATATATAATATGTTTATGTTTTACTTATTCTTCTGTATTTTTCATTTGTGTCTTACCTTTACGGCTTCCATTTTGGGTATACACGATATATTCATTTTAGGAAGTGCGGACTACCACCCCCTCAAAGTGATGTGATTCGTTAATGCCATACGTGGGACGTATAAGGGATGGATTTAATGTTATTATATATTATTTTATACTAGAATTATTATATACCTCTATATAATTATTATTTCTTTCCATTAAAGTATGAGATAGAAATGAAAGTAGCATTCATGCGTACGTACGGCTTACCGTCTCCATGAACGGTGCATTTCATTTCTTATCCCCAAATGTAATGTACTATTAAAAGTACATGTATATAATGGATATATATAATTAATGATACATCTAAATGATGAATATAATTCTGGAATTAAAATATACATACCTCTCATTTAATTTTAATTCCATTAATATGAGACAGAAATGAAAGTAGCGTTCATGCGTACGTACGGCTTACCGTCTCCATGAACGGTGCATTTCATTTCTTAACTCTAGATGATTATGTAATATTATAAATACACGTATATGCTTGATATATATGATATATATGATATCCAAATCAGGAATTTCATTCTGGATATAATGAACCTTTGACCACACGAACAACATGTAATTGTAAGAAGTCCACTTTCGACTTAAGAACAAAATATCGGCAAAACAAATATTATTACCTTAAATGATTACACAATTTTTATGACATGGTAATAAGTAATATAAAAGGAATAATGAACTTGAAAAGGTTCCTAAGGAAGCATAAATTAACTCATGTTTATTATTCAGGAGATTAAATAACGATCGAGTCAAGTCGGACCCGAGGTAAGGGATCCTACTCCTCTCTTTCTTTTTAAGTACACACTTTTATGTCATTCCTTTTAAAGCTCATATTTCTTGTTATTGGGATGATATTTTATATTACACATACTGTAATTTTTATGTTCATGTGATGAGAGACCCTATTCTCTCTAATCAATCCATTTTGGAAGTTTTGAGTGGCGCCGTTAGGCTGCCGAACTTTCGTAAGAGATCTAACCCCTCTCTTTCTTTTTAAGTACTCTCCTTTATGTCACTTATTTTAAGCTCCTCTTTGTAATGTTGGGGGATGTTATTTTATATTCCTCTGGCTGTACATTTTATTTTAAAGTGATGCGATACCCTATTTGATCTCATCAATCCACAGTCGGAAGTTTTATGTGGCACCGTTAGGCTGCCGAGTTTTCGTAAGGGATTTTTCATCTCACTTTTATTCAAGTGAGATTTATGCTACTTTTGCCACAAATTCCATTGAGTGGTGTATATACTGCCCATTATTTTAATCTTTGTATAATATACTTTCGTTTATGAGTATTTACTTCAATGATCTATTGTCCTTCTTTCATGGGGTGTATGTTTTGAAAGATACGCAAGTCGGTAAGGGAACCTGTCACCCTCCTCTTTTTTAAAAGACTTGTTTTGTTGGGTCTTTTAATTTACATATTGTTATGTTGGGATATGTTCTCATATATCCTTATATATGTAAATTTTATTTCCAGGTGATGAGATACACTTTTTATCTCTCATCAACTCATTTTGATGTGATGCCGTTAGGCTGCCAAGGGAACTTTTTAACCCAATTTCGATTTCATTGGGTTCAACATGTAGTCATTGAATATGTCATCCATTGAATATGTGTGAATGACCTTTTATTGTTTTACAATTAATATCCACTTATATTGGGTGTATGTATATTTGTCACACATATTTTTGAGATTGATTTGTCCTTAATTTAAGGATACCTTCTTTATAAGGGATTTCATCACATTTGACATTTCTATTGAGGGTTCATTGTTGTTATGCACCAATTCACTCTTATATGGTGTATATACTGTCCTTTGGAGTATTATATCATGAATCCATTTATTCTCATGGTATTATAAAGTTCTGACTAAATGTTATTCCTCAATTATTGTATTCAAGTGTCTCTAATTTTGGTAAAACCCCTTTAAACAAAATATCGATTTAAATGTTTTAATTATTTGTTCTTATTAATATCCATGTTTTAAAAATGGTTTTAAGGATTTATTTATATGGATATTAATGGTTTAAAATTTTATGCTTCAAGGTGGTATGGGACACTTTGATTCAAAAATCTCTTTATTAAATGTTTTAAATGGTTTTGGAAATGGTTTTTTTTTGTATAGATTCATTATTTCAAAATACTAAAATGTTATATTGTGATTGAAATGTGGAAATGTTTTGTTTCCTTTAAGAATGTTTTATGTGATACGTTTATGTTATGGTTCTTGGGCATTGTTATGAAAATGGGTGGTTCCGTGATAAACTAAGGGCGGGTGAGCCCGATATAGCCCTCCAATGCATTGGGTAACGCGAAGGAGTGAAACGTTAAGGTTTCTCCGAAGAGATTTGGGGAATATACTGTGATGGGTATTCCAAATGTAACAAAGAGGGTTAATCCCTACATAATAATGTTATGAATGCCTCAAGATACCTTTATGTCTTATGATTTCTATGATTTATTCATCGTTTGATGAGGTATGTTAAAGTGCCTTTGTTTTTTGGGTAAAGTATGATTTCATTCTTATGTATATACGAACTCATGTTTCCTTTCCATATTTTTATAACCCTTACTGAGCTTTTTATGCTCATCCCAAGTTTTTGAAATTTTTTTCAAAGGTCAAGGTAAAGGTACATGATGTGATGATAGTGTCAAGGATGTGTCAAGAAAGAATCCGTGTTATATTTTAAATATGTTTTCATTGATGGGAAGAATGAATACTGTCTTTTATGTAACCACTTTGTTTAAATGTGGAATGTAATACAAGTTTCATGATCTAATTCTCTAAAACTCTAAACCTGAAAAGATCCTCAATGTGTAATCTTGTAATAACTCAAGATTAAGTAAGGTTTAAGTCTAGGGACTTATAGTTGGTATCAAAGGTCGTTTTAGATAACTTTAGAGGTTAGGGTATTCTCTATGCACAAGTGACATTACCGTAATGGTTAGGATTTCAGAAAGAGTCCAAGTTTTAGATAAAGTGAATGAGTAAGTGTATCTTAGTGTTTACCTTCCTCATTAGTACATGATGGTTTTGTTGATATACTCACACTGACATTTCTATTTTTAGTGAATGGATGGATCTAGCAGGCACCAAAGAGAAAACAGGTTTCAAGGAAACTGTGGTGGTTCTCTGATTAAGATACTAGATAAAATGGAGGATTCAATGAGGAAACTCGTGGTTGTTCTAAACCAAATATCAAGGAGTCATCATCAACACTTTAACCTTGGTATGATCTTTAATGCATCATGTACGAGATGAACAATCCATGTGGATGTTCAGGTAATAATAATAAAGGTAACCATTAGAGTTTATATGATCCTTACTTTTGAGGTAATTATGGGTTATTATATGATATGCTGGAAAATGAAAAGCATGATATAAACTTGAGGTTAAAATATGTTATGATCATTTTTGATGATTTTATCTCTTTTTGGGGAATGATTTAAGAATTATATAGTTTTGGAAAAAGGTCAACACGCAGACCATGTGACATCCCGTTGCGTCGGACAAAGCTGCGGGAATTGAACCCACAACCAAAGTGCGATTGGTATTTATCACCTACCACTGGACTACGTGAAGCCCCTGGTAAGTTTGACTGATTATTTTTAGTTATATGATTTTATGAATTAAGAGTAAGTTTATTTTGGGTTATTTATGAAAATTATTAACCTATCATGGAGGATATGTGATTAGGTTAATTACATTTCAATACGAGACTTTAGGAGCAACTGATGTTGTTTGGAGATAAATGTTACGATTTTGCTTGGAAGACTATGTGACTAAATCCTTCAAATATTTGGGTTTCAATCTTAGTTTGGTTTAATTTGAAGAATTTTATGGGCAAATTGTTTATCTGATGGTCCTCGTTGAACTTTTGGTTTTGTTGGACAAATTTTGAGATTAAGAATAGATTTTCTTTTTATAAAGGGTTATCCATTTTTGGATTATCTGACCGTGTACTAACCTTTCTAGTTTTGGTTTTGGTTAAATCCTAAAGACATGGGATGTATATAGTTCTCTTTTTTGGATTAGTTGATTCTCTAGAAGTTGATTATAGTACTCTTAATGCGAACAAGTCTCCCTAAATACTCGTCTTTTGGAAAAAATATGAGTTTGATTAAAGAATCTAGTAAATGTTGAAAGTCAACATGATAAGTGATTATGTTTCCTTATGAATAAATTCCTCAATAAAAAGTAACTTAAAACAAAAATGTTGTCTATTAACTTTTCCTACTGGGGAACCCAACACCGTTTAACCCATAACAAGTTTGTGATTTTATTATTGTTAACTTTCTCCTAAACATGTTTTCTATCACTCTCCATCAGAACATGACCCTATGTTTTCTCCTCAATGTCCATGTTTTCCTACATGGATTCCTAGTATGGGTTAACTCAGGTGACCTCTGTGCTTATCTTTATTTATTTTAAAGTAATTGTTTTACCGACTCTTGTTCCGATGTGGGACTTTCAAGGATGTTTCAAAGCTCAATTTTAAAAATTGCGAGGACGCAATTCCCAAAAAGGTGGGAAGGATTTAACACCCCAGGTAAATAAAGAATATGACATTTTCATGTTTATCCATATTTGTGAATAAAATATTGATATGACTTTAAATGGGACGCTATGCTCTATGGCGTACCCAACACACAACAACGAGTTTCTTGGGAATCTTACGTTGCACTCTAATAATAAAATAATATTATTTTAAATGGTAGTTAACATGTAGCCGTTGTATTGGTAGGAATGGATGGAAATAACTAAAATATGATTGTATATATTTTTAAATGTTTTAATATTTATCCAATAAAGGATAGAGGCTTAAAATACGGAAAGAATTCAATTTTAGGCGTATATGCCCTAGTTTTCACTAAAGGTTCACTTATCACCTTTTGATGTTGAACCATCATTAAATATAGTTTTTTTCACTATTAAACATTGTTTTGGACCAAATAAAACTCTTATTAGGAATCGGGACATCAAAATTTACTTTGTGTAAATTTTTGGTATTTTTCCGATAAAGTTCATTTTTTAATGAAAAGTGTAAAATGTAGTGTTTTAATTCGAAACCTCTTTTTAATATAATTTATTTATATGACTATATAATATTTTGAATTTGTTTTAAAGTTAAATTAGAAAATATTTTTACCATTAAATCCAATAGTGGTCGTTGGAATTAATTTCACTTTGAAATCAGACTTAAACTAGTGTCAATCTTTTGATACTTATTGTTTCATAAAAACACGCTATCTGCTCTGACAACGGTAATTAATTATTAAATTAATTAATGTGACTTATATGTTTTGAATTTTGTAAAATAGACTTCATTTTTGAATTCGGAATATCAAATATATCTTAGGGTGAATTTTTGGGAATTTTCTGAAAATAATCAATTTTTGATGAATAGTGAAACCACTAAGTGGTACTTATAAAAACTGATTTTTCCATTTAAATGAAAATTTATCATCTTTGTGTTTTTAATTTCAAAAATCCGACACACATGGTTGTCATTAAGATGTAAAATGCTGTTCAATGAGATAAAAATAATTTTTTGGTGAATAGTAACTTATTAAGTTTTTAATCGCGATTAGTGGTAATTAGTGTAGTTTAAGGTACAAATAATGTTTTAATAATATGAAATGAACTTGACACATGTACTACTCTCATTGGTTTTGTCATGGCCGTCAAGACAAGCCATGGGTCAACTTGGGGACTCCATCGATCCACTTTGGTTGGGAAATGACATAAATAACTTTTTATTTAATGTTAAAATTAAATTGACACAAACATGAGTTATTTTACTAAAATAGTTTTTAAGTAGGGTTACAGAAGTCCAAATTTTGATTATAAATAGTCATTGGAAAGATAACAATATTTCCTACATCATAGTATTTTTTTTATAATTTTTAGACATTATATAAATTAAATTATTTATGACATAATAATGATGCAGCGATGACATCATTATTTGACGATTTAAATAAAATGGAAAGATAATGTAAAATATATGAACTACACATGTCCAAAACTTATTGTATGGGTGTATTTCGAACCCTTATCACCTTATTCACGAATTATATCAATGTGGGACCTTTTAAAACCGAAACACATTTTCAAATAAAGTAATATTTCTTTACGTTCGAAAAGTTCCCCTCCTCTCCTCTTATAAAAGTCCCCCACCTCTACCTCATTTCACACACTCCTCAAGCCTTTTGCTCGGCCAAACCCTGCCCATTTACTCTCTCCACATCCCTCTCCTCATCCTAGAGTATTCCCTCTGGGAAGAATCCTTTCAAAGGAATCCTTTAGGCTCAAATCAAAAGGAGTTAAACTTTTAAAGGTAATTCATTCTCTCATGTTCATTTGTTTTATTTTGCTTCTCCAACCCCCTAAACTCTTTTTATTTACTTCTTTTGTAAAAAAATCAGTATCTTCAATATACTATTATGTTGTTATAAGATTTATTCTAGCTACACTCTCACACAACTAAATCAAATGGTTAAAGAACATACGGTTTCCGTGGATGTCGAAATTCTGCCTCCCGAAACGATGATTGTTCAATACTCATTTAACACCTTAAAAGGTGGCCATTATGATGTCACTATTTTTATATATGATATATGATATGTTTATGTTTTACTTATTCTTCTGTATTGTTCATTTGTGTCTTACATTTACGGCTTCCATTATGGGAATACGCGATATCTTCATTTTAGGAAGTGCGGACTACCGCCCCCTCAAAGTGATGTGATTCGTTAATGCCATACATGGGACGTATAAGGGATGTATTTAATTTTATTATATATGATTTTATACTGGAATTATTATATACCTATATATCATTATTATTTCTTTCCATTAAAGTATGAGATAGAAATGAAAGTAGCGTTCATGCGTACGTACGGCTTACCGTCTCCATGAACGGTGCATTTCATTTCTTATCCCCAAATGTAATGTACTATTAAAAGTACATGTATATAATGGATATATATAATGAATGATACATCTAAATGATGAATATAATTCTGGAATTAAAATATACATACCTCTCATTTAATTTTAATTCCATTAATATGAGAAAGAAATGAAAGTAGCGTTCATGCGTACGTACGGCTTACCGTCTCCATGAACGGTGCATGTCATTTCTTAACTCTAGATGATTATGTAATATTTTAAATAAACTTATATGCTGGATATATATGATATATATGATATCCAAATAAGTAATTTCATTCTGGATATAAAGAACCTTTGACCACACGAACAACATGTAATTGTAAGAAGTCCACTTTCGACTTAAGAACAAAATATCGGCAAAACAAATATTATTACCTTAAATGATTACATAATATTTATGACATGGTAATAAGTAATATAAAAGGAATAATGAACTTGAAAAAGGTTCCTAAGGAAGTAGAAATTATCTCAAGTTTATTATTCAGGAGATTAAAGAACGATCGAGTCAAGTCGGACCAGAGGTAAGGGATCATACTCCTCTCTTTCTTTTTAAGTACACACTTTTATGTCCTTCCTTTTAAAGCTCATATTACTTGTTATTGGGATGATATTTTATATTAAACTTACTGTAATTTTTATGTTCATGTGATGAGGGACCCTATTCTCTCTCATCAATCCATTTTGGAAGTTTTGAGTGGCGCCGTTAGGCTGCCGAACTTTCGTAAGAGATCTAACCCCTCTATTTCTTTTTAAGTACTCTCCTTTATGTCACTTCTTTTAAGCTCCTCTTTGTAATGTTGGGGGATGTTCTTTTATATTCCTCTTGCTGTACATTTTATTTTAATGTGATTAGATACCCTATTTTATCTCATCAATCCACAGTCGGATGTTTTATGTGGCGCCGTTAGGCTGCCGAGTTTTCGTTCGGGATTTTTCATCTCACTTTTATTCAAGTGAGATTTATGCTACATTTGCCACAAATTCCATTGAGTGGTGTATGTAATGCCCATTATTTTAATCTTTGTATAATATACTTTCGTTTATGAGTATTTACATCAATGATCTATTGTCCTTCTTTCATGGGGTGTATGTTTTGAAAGATACCCAAGTCGGTAAGGGAACCTTTCACCCTCCTCTTTTTTAAAAGACTTATTTTTTTGGGTCTTTTAATATACATATTGTTATGTTGTGATATGTTCTCATATATCCTTATAGATGTAAATTTTATGTCCAGGTGATGAGATACACTTTTTATCTCTCATCAACTCATTTTGATGTGATGCCGTTAGGCTGTCAAGGGAACTTTTTAACCCAATTTCGATTTCTTTGGGTTCAACATGTAGTCAATGAATATGTCATCCATTGAATATGTGTGAATGACCTTTTATTGTTTTACAATTAATATCCACTTATATTGGGTGTATTTATATTTGTCACACATATTTTGGAGATTGATTTGTCCTTAATTTAAGGATACCTTCTTTATAAGGGATTTCATCACATTTGACATTTCTATTGAGGGTTCATTGTTGTTATGCACCAATTCACTCTTATATGGTGTATATACTGTCCTTTGGAGTATTATATCATGAATACATTTATTCTCATGGTATTATAAAGTTCTGACTAAATGTTATTCCTCAATTATTGTATTCAAGTGTCTCTAATTTTGGTAAAACCCCTTTAACCAAAATATCTCTTTAAATGTTTTAATTATTTGTTCTTATTAATATCCATGTTTTCAAAATGGTTTTAAGGATTTATTTATATGGATATTAATGGTTTACAATTTTAAGCTTCAAGGTGGTATGGGACACTTTGATTCAAAAATCTCTTTATTAAATGTTTTAAATGGTTTTGGAAATAGTTTCTTTTTGTATGGATTCATTATTTCGAAATACTAAAATGTTATATTAAGATTGAAATGTGGAGATGTTTTGTTTCCTTTATGCATGTTTTATGTGATACGTTTATGTTATGGTTCTTGGGCATTGTTATGAAAATGGGTGGTTCTGTGATAAACTAAGGGCGGGTGAGCCCGATATAGCTCTCCAATGCATTGGGTAACGCGAAGGAGTGAAACGTTAAGGTTTCTCCGAAGAGAATTAGGGAATATACTGTGATGGGTATTCCAAACGTAACCAAGAGGGTTACTCCCTACGTAATAATGTTATGAATGCCTCAATATACCTTTATGTCTTATGATTTCTATGATTTATTCATCGTTTGATGAGGTATGTTAAAGTGCCTTTGTTTTATGGGTAAAGTATGATTTCATTCTTATGTATATATGAACTCATGTTTCCTTTCCATATTTTTATAACCCTTATTGAGCTTTTTATGCTCATCCCATGTTTTTGAAATGTTTTTCACAGGTCAAGGTAAAGGTACATGATGTGATGATAGTGTCAAGGATGTGTCAAGAAAGAATCTGTGTTATATTTTAAATATGTTTCCGTTGATGGGAAGAATGAATACTGTCTTTTATGTAACCACTTTGTTTAAATGTGGAATGTAATGCAAGTTTCATGATCTAATTCTCTAAAACTCTAAACCTGAAAAGATCCTCAATGTGTAATCTTGTAATAACTCAAGATTAAGTAAGGTTTAAGGCTAGGGCCTTATATTGGGTATCATTTAAAAATTCCATCCTACTTCACTTTGGATCATCATTTTATTAGACACACATTTCGCTTAAATAATTAAATCCCATTAACCTTTATGTAAACTTCTTATGTTGGGTGTATTGTTCTATGATTTTATATTCCAAATGTGGGGGACCTCTCAAGCTTCTTTACAATTCAATAACTTTAATTATATTTAACCATTTAAATATCAATAGGTTATTTCTTCATGACCTTATAAATATCCTTCCATTAAACACACGATGCTATTAAAATGATAGATAACTTATCTCATCTCATTTTGAACTATAACTAAGCCATTATCTTGTAGAAATATGTTTAGGGGTCCTTCCCTTATACTCCTTATTCATGAATCTTCAACATTTTATTCTATTTATTTTAAAGTTCTAATTGTTGGATATGTATTTACACATCCCAATTTATTCCCATTTGATTACAAATGATGAGAGGCCTCATTTTCTCTCAATAGTCCATTTTATGAATCATTATGAACTGCCAATATTTTGATGAAATTTCACTAAAATTTTGGAAGGCCAATTTTTTTTTGAATACCATCACTATTTACACATAAGAAAATTCACATAAAAATACACACACCTATGTTAATGGTGAATTACTTGTATGTATTCCACATTCCTTGATCATGTAATTTAATGTGAAGTAATATGATCTTATTTCAAATGTCATATGTGGCCCACTAATGTATGTACATGATATGGTAGTGATGGGTATTCTTGGAATTATTTCTTGTTATAATGGATTAGATAATGTTATAGTATCCTGAGATGTCATCTATGGAATTTTGGAGTGAATATAATCAGTTTCAATCCTTTTCCACCATGTTATGATGTCTTGGTGGTTATCAGTGATCTATGATTAGGATTTCATAGTTACAGTTGTAGCCACAATCCCTTGTGGCCTTTATTTTTCCATACAATATCATTCCTTATAGTTTAAGGTTAAGATCCTCACCCATTTTCTATTTCATTTTTATCTATAATGTATAACATGAAATTCTTTATTCATGTTGTGTTTTTTTATTTTCCCTAACTCAACATTATATCTCATCACATTCTTATGCCCTTTTATAGGATATCCCATGCAACTTTGAGGACCAATAAATTATAAGAGCATGTTGAGGAATTTTTTAATAATTTTGATGTATAACATTTTCAAGATGTTTTTTTATGAACCTAATTTTGAAATATAATTGACATATTTATCATCTAACTTTTATTTATTGTAAAATTATGTAATAAGTCATGAAATAATTTTTAATAATGATACATGTTTCCATTGTTGGAATCAAAGAGATGTTTAGTTATTTTTGGGATTAATATTATAAAACTATTGTGAAATAATTGGGTATTGTAATAAATAATAGAATACATCCATCAATTTTGGTAATGCATAGATTTACTGGTTTTCATAATAATAAATCCCTTTTAGGTTACTAAAATTGGATGTGGATCTAGTACTAACATACCTAGTTTAAACCCCAAGACTCTGTGTTGAGATGGATTTTATCAGGAACTAATCATGGGAATGGGCATTGGGGCACACCTGTTTTGAATCTCCCAGGGGATATGATTTTATAAAGTCAAAAGAACATTATGAATTATTATTTATGGAATAATAATTCTCTTAAGAGTATTTGTTTTGAAACTGATAATAAATAATATAGGTATATTTCAATAAATTAATAAGTTAATGAAATACATCTTATTTAGAAGTTATCACATTAATATTATTGTATTCCTATATGTCTATTTAATATTTCAAAGTACTCATCCTTAATTTTCCATTTATTTTAATCTGTGGTGGAAAATTTGAGTAACAGAGTCCAAAACCAATGTGATGGTAAATCTGAAGAATTTGTATATAATATACTGAACATGATTTGAAATCAAGTAATACATATTGAGATTATGAAAAACCATCTATCAAAAATAAAATTTACAATTGGAACATAGTTGAATGTCCGGTAAAATAAAAGGAGAGACATATTAATAATAAATGAGGTTCAACTAATAAAATTGACATAATAATGAATATTCTATTTCTGGAATGTCAAAATTGATGAAATAAGTACAAATGTAAATTCCAGAAAGGAACTCAATGGTATTATATTTGTGGATAAATAGGGAATAATGATAATAGTTTCCATAAAAAACAAATTCAATATTAGAAGGGAATAAGTTAAATCTTACGAAAGCCTATATGGTTTTGAATGTATTAGTTTTAGATAATATGAGATTTATTCGAGTCAATAACATAATACAATGGTTAAATCCTAAACTAATTACGGAAATATGATATGTGAATCATTGAACTGTAATAATTAAAAAATTTATTTATTGGTATTTGAGAGACTTCTTATTAATGTAGTGTATCAATGGATTTTTTATATCCAAATTATGAATAATCTATGGATTGTTCCATAATAGTTTTTCATTGATGATTTGAAATATATGTTGAGTTGTACTAATAACATATAAAAGTGATTTAGTGATAAGGTTATTGATATACCTCAATATGAGTTTGATATAGGGATTAAACTAAATCGTCTTGGAATTATATTTTTAAAGATAACATTATATATAAATTCATTGGTTAAATGTGATTATTATATTTTATGATTTTTGTGATGAAGTTTAGTATGATTACAGATAATTTTGGAAACAAATTACATGATCAAATATTTTTAATTCTAAGGTGTTTAGTGATATTTTGGGAGTAGTTTTATTGGGTTATGTTATTTTCAACAAATGGTATTATATAAAGAGAATGATATTATGTTTTTAGAGGTGTTTGATGGAGTTTGTGAGACAATAATTATGGTCAAGACATTCACTAATGTTGATGATATTAGTGTTATTTTGGATATATGGTAATTTATTTTTTTATATTCTTCTATCTTGAACGTTCTGAATTTGTTGTGGAATTTTGGAAATTAATGTATTTAGGATTAATAATATTCAGAATTATTTTAATTCATTCTAAAAAGTTTGGATTCATTAAATATGGGAGGAATAACTTTTTGTTTTTTTGGATTCTGTGGTATGTGAAAAGATTATTTATGGCTTCAGGCATAGAAAAATAATCATGACATTTCATAATTATGATAAAATATGACATTGTAGTAGAAATTGAATAAATGATAAAATTATACTTGTTAAGAAAGTATATTTCATTATGTCCCTATATTAGATTGTAATTAAGTTCCTTAACTCTAGTAAAATAATCATAAAAAAAATTTATAATATTTTGAACATTTATGTTGAATTGATGGTCATTTTACTCGTCACAAATATTTGGCTTTGTGTTCATTTAATTTACCTTAAATATGTTCTTATTCACACTATATTTGTTCATTGGTGTAAGTTTTCTCTTATTTGTTTCACTTACCTCTAATGTTATCCAAAATGGAAACCTAGTTATGTGATGACCACCATACTTCCCTTTCTCTTTTTTCATGTAGATGTTTAATTAATCCTATTTACGATGTGGTTATTTAGTAAATATATTTTATTGTGTAGTGAATATCTAACGAATATACATTTGAAATTGATAGGATGGAGTTTATTAAATGGGGGTCGAATCTAACATTCTATATTTTTATAGAGAAAAAAAAATTTATAGTGTTTGTGTTACGCAACACTGATCCCAAACACACAATGAATATATAGCTATTTTAATCTAGCCATTAATTTTGGAAGTATGAATAGGAAGAAATAGTTTAATAAATAAACATATATATATCATAATAAAAATATATGTACTGATATATTCATAGTAAATAATCACCTAAAAATTATTAATTTCATTTATATTTTCACAAATATGTTTTCATTAAAAATGAATTTTTTTTAGAAGACATATTATGTTTATTTTATAAAACATTTAGAAAATATATTTAATAAAATGAAATAATATTTGATATAATCATATAAAAATTATATTTTATTTAAATATTGTTATTTTTCAGAAAATATAGTTTTTTGTGGAATATTGAAAATACCATTATTTGAAAAATTTTAATTTATTTTGATAAAATAGATAATTTAAAAATATTATTTTTTATTTTATCTTATTCAGATGTAAGATAAATATTATTTTGTTATATATAATTCAAATAAATAAATTTAAATCATCTATATATCATATTTTAGAGTAATATTATTTTAATACATAAAAATGAATTTTTTTAGAATCTTTTTAATGTACATAATTCTTATGTATTATAATTAATTTAAATAAACCCCAATAAGGAATGAAAAAAATAAAATTTGTAGATAATATATCTATATTTTATAGTTCAAATTCAATGATTGAATATTACTAGTTATAGTTTTAATGTAAAATAATGGTTTCCATGAAAAAAAAATTGTTCATAAAACCACATTCCATCACATTTGTGGGTATTAAATTAAATTAAATTATTAAAACACTATGAATTGATTTTGATAAAATTTATTCTAGATTTTAAATAATTATATTATAAATTAAGTAATAATGTGGACAATAGTTCTTAACATTATGAATCGTAATTGTACAAAATATTTATTATCAAGGTAAGAGGAAAATAAGTTAATTAAAGGTAAAACTAATTTAGCAATGACTAGAGAAAATGTAACCCTAGTAATATAAATATATATATTTTTTATTTAAATATAATAATGAACATATTTTTCTACTTTATATATTTTGAAAAAATTTAATTTGATAATAATTAGATTTTTGATACGTTAAAACTTAAATTGTATTTGGGGTAAAATATTGTTTTAATGGAGAAACACATTTTCTTATTAATTCAAAAAATTAAAACATAATGCATATATTAGTTTAATAGTAGTATTAAAAATTAGATATAATATAATATAAACAATAATATAATTAATAAAAGTGGAAATGTAAATTGTATAAGGGTTAGAATACTATTATTGTCAAAAATCACTATTTTTCATTAAACCGAGATTCTAATATTAATGTTTTATTTATAAAAAATTTAAAAATATATTTTAGAAAAAACAAATAACATTTTTTGGAATAATAATTCTGATATTATCCTAGAGTGATATATTTTATAATTTTATAAGATAATAGATTTTTTAGGTAAAAATAAAATACTATATAAGTATAAATTAAATATTATGACATCTTAATGAATCAAATGAAAAGTATTAAATTCCATATAATATTTATGAAGGAAAGTATGTGTTTCCCATTTAATAAGATTTTTGTTTTTGTTTTTATTTATATAAAGTCATTATGAATCCTTTAAAAACCAATATTATATTTAAGGGTTCTAAATTAATTTCTTCCTAAACATGAGTCACTTGCTCTTCACTAAGGATAAATTTTTAAATATTAAAGTCCTCATACATATAAAATAACTATAAACAATTATATTTAGTATTATACATGGTAAATAACTTGGTGAAGGATTCTATTCTTGATTAATTTATTTTATAGTGTAAAAACCCCATCTTTGGGAAATAATAAAGAACTCCTATCTATATTCCTATATAAACCCATTTAGGGTCTCTTTCACCTTGAATAAAAAACCCATAGATTGCATTCATAAGAATACCTCCCCACAATGGAGTCCTTCCATGTTCCCCCAAAATTTAATGAAGCTCCTGCCATGATTTGGGAATCTCCCTTTTAAGGGAAAGGATCTCCAACTCTTTGTTTTATTCAAGAACCTATTTTATGTAATGCCTCTTAATGCCCATTTTTTCTTGATTGGGTATGTTTTTATATATACATATTAACTCCATTTTGATTTATGTATGATTATATACCCCCATTCACAATAATTAATTCATCCCATTATTCTTTATATACACCTTGTCCTGTAGTATTCTGTACAAAAATTGAGGGACACGTCCATCTTCTTTTCAATTAGAGCACTATCATTATATTTTCCATTTGAATATAAATTTTTAATATTTAAATTTCCAAATAATGATCCATATATTGTATAATTTATTTTATTTGAATTATAAACCATTTATCCCCTCTAATTTTGACCTTTACGAGAGGAGTTACAATGTCAAAATTTAGTAAGGGGTACCTTTCTTCTTCTCATTATTTAAGAATATTCATCACATTAAGAGTTTTATTTCCAATTAATAATGTTTTAATATAATTTTTTAAATATATTTTTATAAATTTAATTTATAATTATGAATGAAATCATTCCCTATCATTAAGAATTTTTATGAATATTTAAGTACTGCTGTTATGTTTTCGAAATTTTATTGTGATTTTTCCATGCCAAACCATATATTATGAATACCATCACTATTGGCAATCAAGTTAATTATCAAAGAAATAAAAATACATCATTTATTTGGGAATTACATTTATGTATTCTATATTACATGATATAAGAAATAAATTTGATTAAATTTGACCCTATGTTAAATGGTCTCTTTGAAACACTTATGCATGTACATGATATGAATTCGATTGGTGTGCCTAAAAATATATTATCCTTCAATGTATTGTATAATTTTTTATATTCCCTTATGGGGAATTATAACTAACACCATTCTTTTGTACATCCATAAGGTATACTATCCAGGTCTAGAGGGTTGATGATTTCTATGTGCATGTTAATTTATTTTTCAATAATTTTATTCTATACCATGTTCACGATGATATTATCTATACCTAATTATCAAACTAAATACACCTATCAATATTTTTGGTTGAATATTGTGTAATATTATGTAATAAATCATGAATTTGTGTGTAATAATGACATCACTCATCACAAGTTTATCATTTTTGAAACTAAATTAATTTTTCACTAAAAAATATTATGCGCCAGTATTAAAATTCATACATTATCACATTAAAAAATTATGTGTGAAATAATATACCATAATTTTTTCAACATTTGAATATTATTTAACTATATCAATTTATGTTTTAGAAATATAATTATTATTATTAATATTAATGTTAATTACGGTGAAAGTTGGGAAATTATTTTTTAGGACATTTGTTTTATTATTTTTAATTAGTTATTAACTATTAATTAAAAAAATTAATATATAAATAATAAAACTAATGTAATATTCAAACCTATATATAATTACATTATTAATCATTCAATTTTGAATCAATATAAAAAAATATTAAGAAAATAGAATTGTTAACATCATTTTTCTCCGAAAACATATTTTATATTATAATTTTTTATTTAAAATATTATTTCTTAATATTAAGAAATTGAATTAAACAAAATAATGATTAAATTCTGGTTCAAAACATTAATATTTGGTAAAGGGGTTACATTATATTTTTAAATAAAATATAAATTACTTTGATAATAACAAGTTTATATAGTTAAAAAGTGATAGAAAGTAAAAACCTATGGTAAAATACATAATTCATTTTTAAAAGTTTCCTATAATGTTTTTTTCAATAACCCAATATTTTAGTATATATTTCTCCACCAATAAATTTCATTTATTTGAAAAATTTCCATACAAAAAACCCAAGTCTAAATGAACCATAATATAGTATACTCTTATAGTCTAGACATTAAATTGGAGGAATGAAAAATAATAAACATAATTTAAATGTTTTTAATTAATATTTTTTATTAATAAAAATTATTTATATATAATTACTCAATTTATAGTTATCTCTATAAGATTCAAAAGTAGGTTTTCATCCAAATTATTTTTCCTTTATTTTGCGATGGAATAATAAAATAATGTTTTCACAAATTTATAAAATTTATATTTCAAAATTAACTGTAATTTTTAAATCAGAATTTTAAAACATTATTGGTTTTAAATTTACAAAATAATAATTAAAATTTATTAATTGATGATCACTTAAAAAAATATGAATTTTTTTTACAAAGTTACATATTATTTTTAAATTATAATAAAAAGTATCATTATATCAATTATATTACTAATAATCCAATTTCTCTATTAGTGAAATATATATTAAGAATTTTGATATAATTGTTTTTATATTTATGATTTTATTTGGAAACCCACTTTTTATCATGTTTTATACGTTTAATTTTAATGTAAATGTTTTCATTCTTATTAATAAAATTTGATAAGATGTATTTGAACATTATAATTATAATATTTCATAATATTTGGTATGTTATTCTGAGTTTTTGTACATAAATCTGGAAAAAACAATAAAAATTTGTTACTATGGTTAAGGTTAAATATTTTTTATCAGGGCTTGAACAGAAGGATAATGGTATGTATGCCAATTTTAATAATATAAATCTTATATTATAGACATAATTTGACATCATACCATAATTCTATTGAATATTAATAAATTTTTTATAATATTGATTAAGTAAAAAATTTATTATATTTTAATTTTTAAGGAATTCCAATTGTCTCATCACCACGCTAATAAAATTTTGTCTAACATTTGTCTATAATCCAAAAGTATCAGCCATATATCTAGACAAAAACCAGAAATATTAGATTATAAAATTCAATATTCATGTTATATATGTTTTTTGATCTTAAAAATCCATTCTATTGAACCATAGGAAATGATCCAAATGATGCATTCCAAATAAGATGTAATCATCCATCCCAACCTTATTTAATTAATTTCAGATTATTACCACCCTAAATAAAAGGTGTTCTTAATAAAATAATAAATTTTTTTCCTAAATATATTAATATTTTATAATTATTATTTAACAACAAATATCCACCATCCATTCCATTAAATGTGAGATGAAAATTTCATTCCTATGTATTTGTGGATTACCACCTTTACATGGAGATATAATCCATTTTCTATCACCTTATTGAATGGGTGGTTAAAATTATGGGTTTAATTTTAATATAATTCATATTTTGGATAAAATTATTCATTTTTAATTATAATATTATATCTTCCTTGTTACATTCTAATCTATTGGAAAACATTAATGACTCTCATGTGTATGTGTGGGATACAACTTACCCGGTTTGATGTGATTCTTCATTCATTTCATATATAATTCGATTTTAATATAGATATATTTAATCAATATATATGATATATAATATATAAAAATTATTGTCTATGTTAGAATTATTATTTTACTTTTTTCATTCCTTTCATCAAAAACTGAAAACAAAATTTATGTGTACGTACGACCTACGACTCTATGTACAATGTAATTCATTTTTCAATATCTAGCATTGATGGATGAATATATATACACATATATATATACATAACATAGATGATACTTATATAATTACTTAAATTATATAGATTAATGAACCATGATTAATGTATATGGATCAGAACAACCGAATTGAAATTATCATGAAAAAGGAAATAGTTAACAAAATAAAATGCTGAATTTAATAATAAATTACTAATAAAGGGGTCTTTAAATGTTATATATGGATAATAAATGATATTATAACTATGTAAATTATTCTGGTATATAATTATAATAAATAAATTTTTATTATCTATGATATAATATCTCTTTCTATTAAAGTCAAACTACAGGTAAAGGATTCCATACTTACTTTTATATATTTGAGATGAATGTCATATTCACCAATTATTACATTTATGTTTTATATATAATACTCATGAACTTTCATTATTATGATTATAATAAATTTTTTTGATAAATATATACATATAAGTTTCTTTTCTTCATAAGGATTATGATTAAAAAGTAACCAAATCAGTAAGGGATTTATGTTACAATGAAATTGTTTGTTTGTATAATTTATCATTATTTTTCAAATAATAAAATATTATGATATAAATATCAACATAAAAAATTTATTTTACTATCCTTTGGTTATTTTTAAATATTAAATTTTTTCCATAAATTTTACCCTATTTAAGAACTCATGATATTCAAAGAATATTTATAAGGACACCCAAATTTATTTCTCTGTTCAGTTGAAAATTATTTTCCTTCAATATAAATTTTTTCTATAAATATTTTTTGTTATTGTTTTTTATATTCTATGATGATTCTTTAAATTCATTTTCTCCTATAAATTAATTTTACAAATATATTTAAAATAAATGAAATTTTAAATCTATTTGATTGTGTTACTTATAAATTTTTATAGAAAATATTAAAGAAATCGCTATTTTAAAATAATTGGAATGAGAAGAATATCCCACCCTCATGATATTTAAATTATTTTAAGAATAAATTAATGTTTTATAGGGTTATTTCCAAAGAAATGTTTTCCTTTAATATTTCTAAAATTTTCAGATTTAATCCTATGATATCAAAGTCAAAATTTTGTTTTCCTCAAGAAATGTTATGGTGATATTTTTGTGGGATTTTTCTTCAATCAAAAAATACAATTATGTTAGTTATGATTAAACATGGATGTTATCCAATGATACCATTAAATTTAATTAATTTAATGATTTATTATCATGATTATTTAAGGATATTTCAATGAAATATTTTTTTTATCTTGTGTCAATTATATTATAAAAAAACCTTAATAAAACTAATTTTTCAATATTTATACTATGTTTATATGATGAATTATATTTTAAACTCATTTACCTTACATGATTAATTATATAATAAGTATATTTTGATCTTATATCACACATATGTTTTATTTAAATTTTGGGATAAGTGGGTGAAAATTATATAGGACTCTAAACCATTAGCTAATTAGGGATATATCAAGAAATAATATGAAATGGAATGGGGATTAATATTAGTTTAGTATGAGACTATATCTATTGGGACAATATTAGTAGTGAACCATGATTAAGGTTTTCATTTAATGGTTTGTGAGACCAATATATTATTATAGTCTTTGTTTGTATTCCTTGGCAAAAGAGTATTATTTAAAATGATTATGTGTATGTTGCTAGCTTCTGTCTTATGATATTGGTATTACATAATGGATCATGTTATTTGATTCTATAATTATTCATGTCTTATTAACTGTATTAGTTTATTTCAATATTCACAATTCTGACCTATAAAATGACTGGAATAGTTTTTCAATATTAAACTCTTGTTTATATACCCATGTTGTCATCTTCCAATTTTTTTACCATTAAAATCCCCCCTATTTACCATCATATAGTTTCTCATATCAACTTTTATAATGTTTCCATTCCCCATTTCATATAGAATGGATTTATGTATAAAATTTCTAAGAAGGGTTCTAGTTTTCAAGATATTAGTGGGAGATGATGTTGTTATTTTTTGAAAAAATTATGTATTTATCTAAAATTTTAAATACACTAAACCTATATGATTAGTTTTTTGATCATAATATTTTGTATCAAATATTAAATTATTGGAATTTTATATATATTTATGAAAATTATGGGTTAGTATAATAAATATTATAGAATTTTTTTGTATCCTTTGTAAAAAAGGATCTGAAAACATTGGTGAGAACCCCAGGGATAATCCAATGTATATGAGAAAATTATATGTTAAAAAAAATAATGGATTGTGGTTTTCCTAAAAATTAATATATTCCTTGTTTTTAGAATTAAAATTTTGTTACACACAAATATAGCTAGGGGTAATGACTTATAAAATAGTTGGTTGAGTATACATCATACCTCATTCTGGTGCGTGATGAGTATAACATCACTCTGCACCTGGGTTAACACTCTTGGGGGATATGCATTTGTTAATTAAAATATTTTATATAATCCTTCAATAAGGATTTAAATAGATAATTTTCATGTATAAACATGGTTAAACGTATTTTATTATAGATTGAAAATAATCTATATAGATTTAGAAATCTTATAAATTATTTTTCTTAATTATATGGTTTCCTACTGTTTATTTTCACTCACACTTTATTTTTTAGTTTTAGAAAATTTGTAAAAGATAAAGGGACCATGATAATGACACATTAAACAAAAAATTTAATTATTATCTTCTTGAGAAAATAAATTATTTGATCGAATGAAATAAGTATCATGTTTCTATATATATAAAAATTTCTCATGCTATGAATCATGCTATGATTCTATATATGAAAAGTAGGTAACAATGTTTTATTGTGTCCTTAATGAGGTAACATCCAACATCTTTTTTTTTCACATACCGATCCAATATTGACATCATGATGGTTGAATACCTCTAAAAATATACTCTCTATTATCTAGTGCATCAATTATGAAAATTTTATTTTAATTTGATATTGTTTATAAGTTGAAAAACATCAATAGTGGAATCTAAAAAATAATGTGAGGTAACATAATGATATTTTATATATAGGGTAGTATGATTTTAGGATATTTTTTTTCAATAATTACATTCCTTTCATTCACTATATGAAAATGTTGTATGTATTTTTTGAGATAACGAATAAAAGTGATATGTAATATGATACATTTTTCATGTTCATCCATCTTTAAGTATAGGTATACCCTTAATATATTGTATGTTTTTTTTATACCATTGTAATACAGTATGTGAATTGGTTAGGTTCATGATTCAATGGAATTAATAGATGGGAGATGAAGCTAGTGGCAGGATCATTTCATGCAGTTAATTATAAATTAACAATGTGAGTGGTCTGTTCAGAAAAAGTGGAATACATATAACGCATGAATGGTTTACGGAACACACCATAAATATCATTTATCTAAAATTAATTCTTCAAAATGAATTATTTATTAAATCATGCGATAATTTGGGTTCATGATGTGAAAAATGGTTTTTATGGATTTTCCAATGTTGTGGTGTATGTTTTTTTAGTGTTTGTGGACGAAACATCATTCATAATGGGAATTCCCTTTTCACATCATGAATTTTTTACACCCAGTTCCAATTTTTTAATTATATGATGTTTTATTAGGATATCATGTACCATGATCACTTGACTATATTATTTCCATGATGACTTCTATACATTGTAAAAAAATTAGAATCAATATTCTAATCAATCCATGAATTCTAGATCGAGAGATTGAACATTATTTTTTCGAATATATTTTAATTATAGACTCATTTTTTGTGAGGAAATACTTACTTGATATATAAAAACCTAGATCAAGAACCTATTTCTTGTTTTGAAATAAAAATTAGTATTCATTTAAATTAATGGAAGGAGGTACTCGATTATACCTCACACATTGACAAATTTTAATCATTGGCCATAGTTATGATGTCTATGGTCAATAAAAACTTCATAATTTATATTTTATTTCATTATTATATGAAATAATTATGATCATGATAGAACACATTTCGAATAATGTAAAAAAATGGGCAACTCACTTCTGTAAAAAACTACATGCTTATAAGTTATATTGATCTCAGTGGTTTCAGTAGAATTTTGACTTGAATTATAGCATCCAAAGAGGTGGTCCAAACCGGGATCGTATGATGGAAATTAATTTTTTTGAACCTATATGCCACTTTAAAAATGGAAATAGTGTATAATTAGAATAAACATGTGAACCAATCATCACATGTGAGTTATGATAATCATTAACTCATTATAACATGTGAACAAAAAATTGCTAAACTGAAAATATACGAATTTTTTTATTCATAATTTAATAGAAAATCCACCATTAAAGGGTTAATATCAACTAAATTTTTAGTTATATAAATTAACAAAATTTTATTATAAGAACCTATTGATATGGTCAATTTGAGGAATGGTGGTGGATATATTATATTTTATTATTTTCAATATGGTGTTCAAGGGAGTGTTTCCTTATCTCATGAGATGTGATACTGGTTATTCATCCTAAAAAAGATAATAAATCAATCATGGTAACTTGATTACATCACCAATGGTTTTACTTTGTGTCATGGGAAAATGTATGTGAATCCATTATGGGGAATTCTCATGAATCCTAGTGTTTATAGTTACATTTTCCCTAGTATGATATTTCTCTATGGAATGATATAAGAATCTTAAACATGGGAAGTCCACATGGATCCCAATGGGAGTGGTAATTTTACCCTAGATTGGTATTTAATCAGTTAAATATTCATGATATGCTATCATGGATCCCATTGAGTTTGATTACATTACACCTAGTATGGTATTACTCTATCGAAAGTTCTCTGACACAATAGCATAGGACATTCACATGGAGCCCTATGTGAGAGGTTATGTTAACCTAGGTATGGGTTTGCAACATGATGTAAGAGACTACAGCATGGGGAATTCTCATAGAGCATAATATAACCTGGTTAAATGAGATATTTCATGTGACAATCATCCTGATGTAGAATAATCCACAGATGTAATTGGTGATCCATCCTGATGCATAATAATCCCCCACTTGATATAGATATCTATAATGGGGATGAATTTGTTATCGAAACCCCATAGAATAAACCGAAAGTCCAATGTTAACATGTTTAGTTGACGATTTTTATTAATTTATAAATGAATACCTTGATTAAACAAACATTGAGTTAAATATATATTTAAACGAGATTATTTTGAAATCATAGGTGTTTGCCTACATAGTTTTACTAATATCTGGTTTGGGATTCATTTGGTTCCTAGGTAGATTTAAAATATAAATTTCTGGTTAAGGGAAAGTGACCATATTCCTATTTGAATTTTTGTTGAATGGTCTTGATCATGGATATGGGAATGAGATGGGGTTTTGTACTCAGATTTAGGAGTCATTTATTGATTTTATATTTATTTGTATAGATTTAAAAATGTCATTAAAGTACATTATGTCTATAAATACATGTATTATTATTATTGGGATTTTTTTTAGTTGTGGTATTTATCATGGTTTGGTTATATAGTTTATTATTAAAACTGTTTCTTCAACATCTATATCTTTGTTTCATGGGGAATTGTATCCCCACTATGTTTCTTACACCCTAAATACTTTTATTTAGCCTCTATAATATGAGGTGGTGTACTTGCTGTCTAGTAGCTAATTATCCCAATCACATAGGGAAGCACTGAGTTGGGGATATAATAAAGCCGTATCATATCTCTGGTATTTTTTTGGATTTCCATTTAGGAAAGACATATGGGATATTGTGATTTTTTTGGATTGGTAATAAGCTCATGTTGTGAAGTAACTAATCCATGTTTTGGGGAAATTGTAAGTGTTGTGGAATGGGGTTATTATTCATGTTGTTCTATTATTATAGTTTTAATGTTAACTCACCTATATTGATCATCTTGTTGTATTTTTTTACTATTCATTTACATTTTGATCAGGTTCTCATATGAATCGAAATGAGTTTGAATGTATCATGGCATTCGTATAGGGATATATGTTGACATGAATTGTTCTTGATTGTTTCATATTTATTTTATGTGACATATTTCCCATTATAATCTATGAAATTTATACCTTGATTTATTAAAGTAATATAAATTAATGAAACTATTATGTTACTCTAATTGACATGGTAAACAATGTACAAATTAACGTTGAGAAACTAGTTTCATGTTTCCCACCCCTTTTGAGGTTGATCTTGTTGCGTAACAATATTATAATGAGTTTTGTAAACAATTTATATAATTAATACTCATAATATGCATGATTATAATTTGGTGATTTTTAATTACCAAGCTCTCATCACATCTGAGCTAGAACATCCTGTGGTTCCATAGAACCACATGGATGGATACCATCAAGACTTATTCACATTGGTCATGTGATCTATGGGGAGTGATACTGCACATATTGTTCCATTGAAGTGTGATCAGTCTAAACTTCTCCAAATACTATAATCTATATATTTTCACTAGGTAGGGAGTTCCCTAGGTAGATAATTTCAAGATTGATTTTTTCCAAACAATAAATATGAACATCAAGACCCATTCTAAAAGGGGGATAAGGTTACTGCTTACATTTTACAAGGACCAACCATGAATTTGGGGGATATCATGCTACAATATGATCAACTATAAAATCTATCATGGAATGATGTTATGGTGATGTCATATGTGACATCAATACAAATTACTTTACTAATGATATGGATCACAATTCCATACATATAACATTAGGGAACATGTCATTAACATACTAATCTAAAAAATAATTGAACTATTATTTTATTCTCTATCCTTATTAGATAATGAGGTCTCCATGGTATAAAATTTCAAGGATGGTATTCACTCCAATATATGGTGGTAGGTGAAATATTTTTCTTTATTAAATTTTTTTATCTAATGAATCAAGCTCTCATCACAAAGGGGAACATGATGGAGGACCTTGGTGTTGACGAATTAGTTGTAGCAAGAAAATTAGGGAGCTCTTTTTTGAAATAAATAATTAATTATGTGATAGTTACCTCTAGGGAAATTGTTGAAAATAATCCTAATATGTGGATAGTTATCTTAGGATTATGGACTCATAAATTATTATTAGTTAAGAAAGGTTAGGAATATATTCTTCAAGTTTTCTTAACTCATTGTGGAGTCACAAAGATGTGGAAGGTTGGGTAATCTAAAATGGTTTTCTAGTAACATGAATAATTATAGAAGAGGTAGTGGATTTTGGAATAAATTAACTCTTGAATAGACTTGGCTCCCCTCAATAGACTTGTATCTAGAATTCTACAAAACATACATGCCATTTTAAAGGGTGTGGTACTTCAACACATGTGAAATAGTACTAACCAGAGGGAGTACTACATGGGTGATAGAATGGATCCTTGGGTATTTGGGTGATTCAGATGCATGTTATACAATCATTTAATACTAATATGGATACATGAACATCTACTACTAGAGGTTTGATTCTTGTATAATCTTCCCTTGTATATATTTTTTTCTATAAAAACATCATATTCATTTTTATTTCTCAATTTTCTCTGGCAAATGAGTAGGTTATAGAGTGTTTTGATGTCATCATGACCATTGACTTACCACTATCAGTCTGATCAAGGGATATCAAACACCAAAAAGAATGTTCTCCTTAAATCGGGGATGCCAATTTTCTTTAGGAAATATTTGTGCTGTAAATGATATCTTTAGAATTAATTCTTGTTAGTATTATCTAGTCATATAACAGGATAATAGTGACTATTATTAGAGGAGAGTTACATTTCAATATCCATAATGGGTAAATTTTATAACTAGGGTGATTGGGATCTTTAGGCTCTTTGTACAGGAAAAAATTAGTACAAATTTTTTTGTCTCATTGACAAAATAGTGAGTCTTATTCTAGATGGGGGAATAATTGATCCAGATAATTTTCGTAAAATAAAAGAAATTAATATGAAAACATTCCAATAGAATTAATCAGTCAACCAACCAAGTGAGAGATCATGTTCACAATCATGTTGTTGTTAGGAGAATAGATACTTTATATCCCACCTAATAGTATTTCAACACAGGTGATTCATGAGATGAATATTTAGTTATTAATCCAAGAATTAATGTGATTCATACAAACAAGTACATCGTTTTGGTAATCTCTTCAAAATTTCACCAAGATAGTTGATGGTAATATTTGGTTTTAATTGGATTATCATATACTAAACTTGATGATGGTTCAAAATGGACATCCCCTTCCTTACATGGATGATGTATTCAATCAATATAAAGGTCACATTATCTCTTTTATGATTGACCTGGGTTATGTGTACCATCAGTTGAGGGTGAAAATTTATAAAATTCTCAAAAATACATTCCTAAGGAGGTAAGTCATGTATGAGTTCATGGTGATGTAGTTTGAGATAAAGAACATAGTAATATAATTACTGTACTTGATTAATAATATATTCCATCAATTTCTAGTCCAGTTTATAGTGGTTCTCATCAATATATATTTAATTTAATCCTAGTTTTCTTATGATCATGCCTAACATAATGGAATAATCTAATGTTTTTTAATATATCAACATAATCGCATAATGTTATCCAAATGCAATTTCTATATTGATATTGTCTACTTCTTTGGAGGTGTTGTCATTGAAGGTGGGGTAGTTATAGTCTATATAAGGATGAATCCAAGGTATCTGTTGATTGACCTAATAATTTCATTTCTATTTAGGGCCTTATATATTTATTATGCTATTATATATTTCAGAGAATAATTTTCCAATCAAGTAGTTCATGTTTCCCATATGAACAATAAATGGTTGAAGTTTTCTTCCACATTCTGACAAGATGTATGGGTAACACCTTCTATTTTTACGAACCACTTTCTTAATAAATTTAATTTATTTGACATATATCATTGTAAACTACATCATTTTGGTCTTTAATTATATTCTAAACATATTTAATAGTGTGATAAATGAAACATTAGAATAGATTGTGTTACATGGAATACGAAGATTCTACGAAAACCCATTTCATTATTATAATCGTTTTGAACAAAAAAATTACAAACAAGACATTAAACATTGTAGTGTTAATAGTTATTAATACCTTTTAAATATTATTAACAACGTTTTAATATAAATAAAACATATAGATAATAAAATATATAATTTGTAGTAATGTTTTATATTTTTGAAAATAAAATTTTCTTAAAGAAACTTCTTTTTAAATCGTTCTGTGTAAAAATAAAATTAATCTTAGAAAATTATAGAACATTATTTTTAAAAAATAAATATATTATTTTATTTAATAATGAAAAAAATATAATTTGGTGAACGTTTTTTATTTTTTAAAAAAGATTCTTATTTGTATTAATAGTTAAAAATACAAATACTAATTGAAAACTACAATTCCAAATAATTTTATTATATAGTAAAAAAACATTAAATTATGTTTTAAACTATATTTATATCAATGATAAATAAATTATTTTAATTTAGGTCATTGGAACCAATTTCAAATTACAATTGGATATAAATAACCTATCAAACTATAGATATTTTTACATTAAAATCATGTTGTCTCATCCAATCAACGGGATTAGTTTTATATTAATTTATGTAACTTATATGATTGGAATTTGCAAAAAAACATTATATATTTGGAATAACATTAATTTTTAATATATAATAATTTAAAATTATTTTTTAACAATATATTTAGTGAGTATAATTAAAATTAATTACACTGATTCTAGTAAAAATAATTTTACTTAGTTGTTAAACAATATTATTTAAAGGATAAATGGCATAGAAAAATTCCCAAAATCTAATTTATTGACATATTTATAACATATAATCCCTTTTCAAAAACATTAACTATATTTTTTGGCTCAATATATCCAAGAGACTTCTCAATAATGTTTACATTTTTATATTTACAAGTGTGACATTCCCCTAATATTATAAAAGGGGAACACCCCCCACTTATACACACCTCTCGCAGCCATGATCATGGTAGAAGCCTATCCAAATATCTTCCCAATTTAAATCCCTTCACCCTAGATTCCTCACTAGGGGAATAAATCTATCTGAGAAATCCCTTTTGTGTAAACCAAATATAGTTACCTGAAGAAGAGGTAACCTCCTTCAAAAAGCACTTCTGTTTTATTTTTTTATGCACCTGATAAATTATTCTTATTAATTGATTATATAATAACCTATGTATAATAAATACAATGATATGTTTTTATGTTAGGTGTTTTTTCTACAATAACACACACTTCCATAAAATGGGATATACAATCATTGTTCATTTGTACGGAGGACTTCAGCCACATGAACTGATGTCCTCTATTCATCCATTACCCCCATTCGTGATTGGGAATAGTGATGTTCATACCATTTTCATTGGATATATGTTATATTTATAATATTATTATTATTATTTTAATTATTATATAATACATACCTTCATTCTTTCCATTTGGTGGGAATATGATAACATCATTTGTGGGCATGTGGACTACCACCTCCTCAAGGGTTTGTGATCCATTCATGCATTAAATGAAATATATTAAGTATGGTTTTAATATAAATATGTTATATATATGACATAATAATTATACTTATACTATAATAAGTATATATCATTTAATTTATTGATTATTTTTATACACTAGTAAAATTGAAACAACATTCATGCGTACATATGGCGTACCATATCCATGAAGGGTGTAATTAATTCCATTCTCTATATTATATAGATTACTATAAATTAAATATGATTAATAAATATATTATATTTATATAATTTATATAATTTTTTTATTATTTAATGATGATATATGTAAGAGGACCCAGAATATGAAATCAAAACATTTATGAAAAACAAAGTGATTGTTATGAGAAATGTAACATTAACAGGGAATTTCAAATAAAGGTTTAATATAATATCATAAGAAAATAATATATGTTATTATATAAATTATAATGGTTTCTTAATGTATTATAATAACCCTATATTTAATATCATGGATGTTTTAATAAGTGTGATGAGTGTCAAGACCTATAGTATGTGGGTTTCGAGTCTCAGTTTTATTTCAACATAACTTTTGATATATTCACCACTAATTTGTTATGGGTGGTTTATATATTAAATATGAATGTATTATATTATTTAAATAAATAAATTTACAGTTATTTAAATACCAATTCGATTATCTCTATTTAATGAGGTTTTACCATTCTAAAACAACCAAATTGGTAAAGTAACATTGTCCAATTTTTTTTCTTAGAGAGACATGTTTTGTTATGAACCAATACACATTTATGAGATGTTTAGAATACAATTTGGATTTTCATATCATGAATCTATTTATTTTCATGACATTGAGATCTTTGTTTACTGTTATTATCCAATGGGGTTTATGATTAAATGTTACCAAAGTTATAAGAGTTTATTGCTACAATCTCATCATTTATCATAATTGTTTATGACTATTAATTAATTGATGAAATCATATGTTCAATATATCAATAATTATAATTACATTTTTTCTATAGTTATTCATGATATATTCAAGTAATTTTACCATTTTCAGAGTATTTTTTACTTAATATAATTCAAAAAAAATATGAAATACTACTTTATTTCTCTCTTTTGCCAAAAATATATTTTATTCTAAACCAATGTTTCTTGAAAAGGTTTAAAAACTTTTTTTGGAAAAAATTTGTTAAACTCATTTCCAAGAGTAAAATTTTAAAGGAGTGTTATGTTTTATAATGATTTTTAGAATGTTTTAAATATTTCTTAACAAGATTTCATGGTTATTTTCAATGAAAATAGTTTTCAAAAGGTTTTATGATTAAAAATTAATTTTTCAATGGCTAAAGGATATTTTCATCAACATTTATTTTTAAATGATATTTCAAAATTATTTTTCATCTAAGATGAAAACCATTGTGGTTACTCATGCATTTCTTATGATATTATCAAAGGGGTATATTATTATTCTTTCTCAAAATGGTTTATGTTTTCATTTCCCAATTTTTATGAAACTTATTTCCCATTTATGGTTTATATGTTATGGAAACATTTTTCTGTTCCTCATGTCATATTATTATGAAAACTGCTTATTTTCTATAGATATGATTTTAATAAATAATTATGAAACTAGTCTCCTTTCCACAAGTTATTATATGATGACATATTTATGATATTCTTATCATTTATTGAGTTATGATAATATTGATTATGATATAGTGGGAAACATATGTATGATTTCATTCTGAGATGTGTGGGACCTATATTTCCTTCCACCAAATTACTTAATTATTTATTTCTTATGTTAAAACTATGGATGTATAGGGTAGTGATCTCAGTTCACCAAAGGACTTTTTACATTATGATGCTCTTTATACTAAACATTGACTTCTATGATGGTTTGGGTAGTAAAACCATTCAAATAATATTTCCTTATAATTAATCATTTACTAATATGAAAATGATTTTTATATGATTATGTGTCTCCCACAATTCCATGTATTTACTATATGTTATGATTCCATTTTTAATATCCTAATTGCCTTATGATTCATGTATTATGATCTGTAAATATTAATTCCATGACTCTAGATTATAATATTTGGTATTCTATGTATGATCTTATAATGTCACGATCATGTTCTCATGCCCTTAATATCACGATTATGATTACAAATTTTCCTTGTTTTCCCTTACTGAAAATCTCATCTCACCCCTTGTTTTGATTTCTTTCCCTGAGTTATGATAATATGTATTATTTTTTATGATTCTATAAAGGATAATAGTAATTTAAAACCTTTTGGGAGATATTTCAGTTCACATATGTACAAGTTCTTATGTTTCCATTTTTTCAAAGGAACTAGACTATTAACATCCTTCAACATATTTTACTATCATTTATTTAATGTTCAACAACATTGATGTAGTGTTTACGTATGATAAGAGAGGGATAAAATAGTAGGTGTTAGAGAATATGATTTGTTATCCATTGGATACTATATTGATAGACCCTTAGTTGCAACCCTTAAGAAATGCCTATATTGATATGTATAAGGATAACTGAATTTATAAGAAAATGTATAGGAATTTTGGTAAAGGATATAGAAAATTATTTCCATGTAATAAATCCTAATCAAGATAATAAAAGCTAATCTGGCTCTATAATAGATGTATATAATGTTAAAAAACAAGAAATCACCATATTTATCTAGTCTTAAAAGGGAAATGGTGCATGAAAACATGACTTTTTGTTCACCCAGTTTGAATCTCATGGTGGATATTATTTTGAAATTCAAAAACTCTTCACAAAACATCATGATGGATTGAAAAATAAGTTGCATATAAATAACATATTATAATCATATGTTGTTATTTTATAAAGAAGATTTCACAATTTTGATATTATATTAGTAATTCCATTATTATAAAAGTTCATAATCTGATTATTGATTATTTCTCTATGATTTTTGGGTCTTAATCAATTGATCAAACTAGATGGAACTGAGTCCACAATGACTGTGAATAGAAATAAAATGATAATTCTCATGAGAATCAAAATGATATGGGATTAGGATTGGAAAACCATGTTTTCATTATCATATATTTTTCTCAAGCTATGAATCATGATGAACATAAAAATGATAAATGGTGGGAATAAAACATAGTTGATTCTGTTATGAAGAAAATTCCACATTCTATTAGTGGTTATATTGATAGAATTTTTTCTCAATAATAGGTCACTAGAAATGAAAAGATATTTTCTTTTATTCAATGTTCAAAACATGAAATAATTAATTTTGTTTGATTATCATTTAGAAGTCGAAGTGGACCATTGTGGGAATCTAATCTATAATATGCAGAAGGAAGATAAAATGGAATCCTTGGATTGGTATGAGTTCAATAAATTATACCTTAATAGGTGATTCACTTGTGTTCCTTGTATAAAAATGTTTAAGGAGTTCATTGAGTTAATAAAACTTGATGATGAATTTTTTGGTACCTATGAAGCCATTTTTACAAGTGTTTCGAGGAGTGCTTCAAAACTTATCACCCAACCTAAATGCATGGATGATGAATTCAATAGTGGGACAAATCGAAGTCGCATAAAGGCTTTATCTATATGATACATCTATAGATATTATGATATTATGAATCTTTAAATCATGGTTGAAATAGAGGATGAAGTTACATATCAATATCATGGTTTTAAAATAAAAAGTAGGATTCAAAAGGAAAAAATAAAATACCTGGAGAGAAGAAGATGATAATTCTATTATGCTCTATGTTTTAAAAGAATCATGGAGTTAATTTTTAGGAGGTGTGAAATATATATTTTTTTTAATAGAAGGTTATAAAGAGTTTGATTGATTAATTTATAGGAAGAAGATAGTTAACAATGTGAATGGAGTTCAGTTCTCAGAGAATGCACCTCGCCCGTTTTAATGGTTCAAGTTTATATAGAATGGGAATTATGTTAACCAGTTATCAAAATAGAAGGTTAATGATGATGATTGACATAACTAACCCCTCAATCCCAAGGACATGTGGAATTCTATTTTGACCATTGTTTCTAATGCGGGGTGTGATAAAATCATGCTTAATGTTACACATTCCATCCACTCTATAACTGATAATGTATTATTTGATTTTGGATCTACCCACTCTTTGAAATCTAATGAAGTTTCTATGGCTAGTAAGAGTACACATAAATGAATATATATTAAACTATAATAGAAAATATTAATGTTTGATGATTTCATATAATGTATAAGAATCCAATCTTGTTAAAGTTTCATGTAATGTGAATCCTCCAAATCTCTTAATTCTTCATTGGTTGAATATTATTTCATTTGAGGTGTGGTTTATCATTTAGTGCAATAATCTAGTATCAATTTTCAAGAAACTAATGTTATTATTGATATCACAAAACCACCTATGATCTCTTATCAATGTGTTGATAATTATTAACTTACTAGACATATTATATCTATTATATGGTTCTTAATTTCCATTATATAGGAATATTTATCTCTAATTGTTGGTGAGAAACATGAAATTAATGATATGACTATTGTATGGGAATTTGTTCATGTCATTCTATAAGAGTTTCCTAGCCTTCCACAAAAAAAAAGTTGAGTTATCAATATAACTCATACCTAGTTCCAAACCAATTTCAATTAATCCCCCTAAAATGGCCCCATTTTAGTTGGATGAATTAAACAAGAAGCTACCTGAAAACCTTAATAATACATTCATTAAACCATGTGTGTCACCTTCAGGAGAACCAATTCTATTTTGGAAAATAAATATTGATCAATGTGACAATGCATTGAATATCAGGAGCTGAACTAGAACACAGTTAAGAAGGGTTTTCATCATCCCCATATTGATGACATGTTTCCTCAACTATTCAGAGCTCAATACTTCCCCAAGATTTACCTTAATTCCAGACATCGTGAATTAAGGGTTAAAAAAGAGGATATATAAATGATTTTATTTTATTAATGTAATAACCACTATGAATATATTATGATTTCATTTTTTATTACTAATAATTCTATTATATTCATGGCTTTTATGAATATATTCTTTTGATATTACATAGATTAGTTTTTGTTAGTATTTATAGATTATATTCTTATATATTCAAAGTGAACTGAAGAGCATAAATACAGCCTGACTATTGTACTAATGTCCCTATGGAAAAAGAAACCTTATGAATAATTTACAAAGTGTGAAATTCTGTGTGAAATGGTTCATTTTAGGGTTATATAATCTCAGTTGGGGTCATAATAGTAGATCCATCAGTGAAAGAGGTTATTTAATATTGGAATAGACTCACCATGGTGGAACAAATGTATAATTTTCTTGGTTTATTTGGAATTTACCAACACATTGGGGAGAATATTTCACAAATGTAAAATCCAACCACCTTGTTATCCCAGAAGGGTGTCATGTTCCTCTCGGTAAATAACTATGATGATAATATCAAGTAACGAGATCGAAGGATACTTAGTAAACCAATAATACATTTTCCAATTGTGGAGAAGGATTTGTAATCTATATTAATACTTCCAATGAGGGATTAGAATGTTTTATTATAATTCAAAACATTTCTAAAGCCTATGCCTCATGATAATTTATGATTCATGTGAAAAATTAACATACTCAATATTTGGACTTATTTGTAGTAATTTTTCATTAATGATATCAATGCATTGTCTTTATAGTGAAAAGAATGAAATATATACTAATCATTAATGTTTTATGTATATATTCATATAGAATGATTTAAAAATTTACCAGAGAAGATAGTTAGTGTTGATAATATTTTAGGAAAAATCAATGAATCACCACCTTGAGAAGTGAACAACGTGTCAGATTCATTGATTCTAAAGGATCATACAAGATTATCCCGGATAAGGATAAAAAAAAATACAAAATTTCATGATTTCCAATGGATGGACATTAAATCATTAAGCAAATTACAAAATAATATATTTCATAATTTAATATCCAACCCTCTACCAAATGTAATGATTAATGTGGTGGTGAAGGTCATTTTTTTTACATAAGAAGGATATAAATTTTCTTGAGATTGTCCTTGTATATGATATAATGATAGGGTTCAGGAACATCAGATGCATTTATTGCATATTAGATTTCAATAAGATGAAATTATGGGAATTTCATAGTTCATAATACTTTATTCAATATATAATAATTATTATGTATATATATTTTAAGTAATACTTATCCTGTGAAGGCATGATGAGAAATATTAATGAGTTTGTATCTTTGTACTTGATATGAGAGATAGTTAAGGCTGAAAGAAAAACGTCTATGATGATGTTTCATCCATTTCCATACTCTAATAAAAATTGGAAAAACATTATAGATTTTTTTATTGGCATCCCCTAAACATATAATGGTCTTATTGCTATATTGGAGTTTGTTGATCACTATACTATGTAAGAAAACATATTCACTAATAGAGAATACCTATCTTTGAATCGTCTTTCTAAGATATATATTAAGGATGTGGTATGTTTTGTGGAGGAAAACATTCTATTGGATATGATCACGATATGATGTTTTCCTCAATGTTCTTGAGAATTATGTAGTAATCTAGTGATATATAATTGAGTTTCAAAACTACTTAAATTCCATATACTGATGGTAAGTCTGAATGTACAATTCAAACAACAGAAGTTATGTTGAGATCTTATTCTCTATATTTCAAAGGTGTTTCAGAACAACCCTTACTTCTAGTTGAGTTTTAAAAAAATCACTAACATATTCACATGTATCATTTTGAATCCCAATTTTTAAGGAAATGGATTGATCTATTGTTTTGGTAGGAAGTTTGAGAATGAAATCTATTGGGACTTGGGATAGCTAAATAAGTGGGTGAGAATGTTAGAACCATTCAGAAACATATCAAGGATCCTCAAAGTAGTAAGAAAAGCTATACATATAACCATTGATGTGATCATGAATTTCAAATTAGTGAGAAGGTGATTCTATATATCTATCTCTAGAATAATGTTATATGATTTGGGATGAACTTTAATCTAAGCCCTAGGAATTTTATTCCCTTCGAAATTCATCATCATATCAGGATAGATTCTTTTCACTTGTCACTTCAAAAAAAACTCATTCTATGTCATGATGTCTTCCATGTATCTTTCTTGACGAAGTATATAACTAGACCATATCATATATAGAACTCAAATGTCATACTACTAGAGAATGATCTATATTATGAGGAAAAACCAGATGAAATTTGGATTATAAAAGGAAGGTTTATTAAACAAGACAACTCATGTCACCAATTTTTGGTGGAGAAACCCCTGGTTTGAGAAATATACATTGGAACCTGAGGATATGATTAAGTAGAAGTTTCCACATTTTTTGTATCAAGATGATGAATTTTGGGAGGAAATTCATTTTAAGGGGGTATAAAGTAACTCCCATATATTTTATAAACATTTTTTCAAATAAATAAGAAACATTAATGTCCTACATTGTAATCTACTGGAAGTTAATATTTCATTATACTCCCCTGCAAATTATCGTCTAGTACACACAACATCAACATAGATTGCATTTCATAAAATACATAGTTTCTATAAAAAATAATTATATTATCATAATTATTTTAAATAGGATAGTTCTAACCTAAAAAAACACATAGTAATATGAATATAATTTATAATTTTTTTACGTGAAGGAAACATTTTAATGATAAAATATATATATCTTTCTAATTCCATTATATGTTTGAAAATACTATTTTTATAAATAAACTCATTTCCATGTCCATGTATGAATAATATTAATATTAATTTAAGAGACTTATAGGAACATAATTTGGTAAAATAATATTATTTTTTGAATTCATAATTCAAAAATTATATTAAGGTGATTATTTTGGATTTTTTTTAAAATGTTTCATTTTTGGAAAAATGGTGAAAAATACTAAATTTAATTGAAAAAAAGAATTTTCATATAAAATAATTATATAATAAAATTCTTTATTAATTTATATTTAATGTATATTTACGTTATTTATATGTAACATTATCCAATTTAGTTCATTTGAACCAATTTTTTGTTGTAATTGGATATAAAATTATTTTAATATTTTTAGATTTTTCACATTAAAAATCAATCATCACATTCCATCTAGGACATTATTTTTTATTAAAATAATAAAAATATAAGAGTATAATTTCATTAATGGAATTCATATTTGTATTCAAAACTATTTTTATTCTCTAAAAATGTCAACTTAATTATCGTCCAAAATAATTTCTGAATGTAATTAAAATTAATTTCATTGAATAAGGTTAAAAGTCTACATAGTGGTTAAACATTAATCATAAAAGGAAAAATGAAATAGAATGAGGCCCAAAGTCAATTTTAGGAAATATTGCAATATTATAAATCATTTTCCCAAAGATTATTGATTATTAGACACACATGAATGAAGGGATACCTCTCAATAGTTTTTAACATTTTATATTTACACGAATTCCACTCCACGTCAATTATAAAAAGGGAACCCACCCCTACCCTGTTCACACCTCTAATTCCATTTTTCAGATCCAATAAATTTAATTATATCCTACTAGATTCCCTAACATCAACATATATGCCTCATAGATTTAATAAAACCTTTAAAGAAATCCCTTTGGGTAAAACCTAATAGAGCAACCTGAAGGTAACCACATTCATTAAGAACTTTTATTTTATTTCATTCCCCACCTCTATAAATAAATACTATTTAATGAATATATAATAACCTCATAATACTCAATATAATGATATTTGATTATTTAGGTGTTATACATAAATTTTGACACACTTCCACTAAATGGGATCCAAAATCATCGTTCGTGTGTACGGATGACTACCACTTTAGGAACCGTTGTTATTCGTTCTTCTACTATCACCATTCATGGTTGGGAGAAATGATGGAATTAATATTTTAATATGATAAAAATTAAAATTATGATGTATATATTATTCAATTATTATTATTTAACACATACATTCATGAATATCATTTTATGGTAATATGATAACATCATTTATGGGCGGGTCGACTACCACCTCCTCGAAGCGATGTGGTTTGTTCATGATTTAAATTTAATATATTAAGGATATGTTTAATAAAAATATTTAATATTTGTGACATAATAATTCTATAAGAACTATATTATATATATATATCATTTACTCCACCCATTTCTTTTAATGCACCAAGAAAATCAAAACTACATTTTTGTGTACGTACGGTCGACGGTTTCCCTGAAAAATTTATTTAATTTACTTTTATGTACTCTATATGATATTTTAAATAAATATATACTATAAAATATGATATTATTATAATTTTTATCATTATTGTTTTGTTTAAATCATGTTATAAGTAATAGTAATGAGAATCAATGGTCAAAAATTGAATGAAAAACAAAGAATTTATTACAAGAAACATATAATTAACATTGAATTATTAAAAAATAGTAATATAATGTCAAAATTAAATCATATATAGGATTATATAAATGAATATGGTTATATTATAGATTTATAAAATGCCAATATTTGTTATAAAATGGGATTGAATGAGTACAATGAGAGTATAGAAATAATTTAAGTGAATTTATAGTCTCACTTTTATTTGTGAAAGAATTATGATTTATTCCCCACTCATTCCATTTATGTGGTGTATATACCACCCATGAGTGTATTCTATGATTCTTATACTTAAATATATTGGTATTACCCAACAAATTTAATGATCTCTATTTCGGGGCGTTTTACAATTCAAAAGATACCAAATCCAAAAAGTAATTTTGGTCTCAATTTTAATTGTATGAGACACATATATATGTATGCACCTATATCCTTTTATGATGTGAACATTGATCAATATGTAATGTTTCATCATGAATATATTTCATTTCTTAATATTTTGTGATTGATTTAAATTTATTCTCCTATGGGGGTTACGATTCAATGTGTAATATCATAGACATCATGGAGGTATGTTCTTATTTGTATTTTATTAAATATCATAATTTTAGTAAATAAAAAGTGTAATGGATGTATGAGGAAGATAGTGGGTTATTTTAGTATTTTAGACCTAATATAATGTAATTGTTGGACATCAAGTACATGTTTTATGGTTGGGGCAGGATTGGAGTAAACTGTGAAAGTGGGAAATCCAAACCCTATATCCTTGAAAGAAGTCATTTCAAAAGGTTAGTGCACGGTTAGTCAGGTTGTGGTGAATTCCTATATAACATTTCAACATCCCCCCTCTAGGATTGAGGCTAACACATGGTAGGTGAATAGTCATAAAAACAATGGTTCCAACAATACATCACAATAAAATGTAAAAAAATATTAAATTACCCCCATAGGATGTGAAGATCCTCAACCGGTATTTTCCCAATTCTTCCTCTTATGACCATAGTTATGAACCAAGATCCTTCAATATTACCAAGGTCCAATATACATCAATTCTTGAATAATTGGAGTGTCTACGGTTATGGATTCAAGCTCTTGGTTTGTCTAACACTCCTCTTCCTATATTTTTCTACGCTATGGATTTTATATTTACTCTTCTTCTTATGAAGCCCTAAAACATATTGTGTATCTTAATTTGGGGCATTAATGGGTGATTTATTCAAAATATAAGCTTATTTTAAATGGTGTGTTCATCTTAAAATTCATTTTAGGCGATCTTAATGTTATATCACATAGTTTTATTGACACATTTTTAATGTGTAGTTGTGATATTTCTTACCTAATTATGTGTATTTGATGCATAGAGTGATATTTGGTAAAATGGTACACAAAATGTATAATTTTACACCTTTTTATCTATAGGGGATTCATGAATATATATTATATTAGTTTAGAGCCACTCATGGGGTGTTCAAATGTTCCTGAACATGGAAAATTGAACTATTGAGCCTAATGTTCATGTGTGTTCAAATAGGGACCATGATAAATGTGTTGACATGTTAGTTAAAACTATAAAAAGTAACTAATGATAGTTGTGCCTAGTTTATTTAAATTGAATAAAATATTGTTTGGAAACACGATAATTTGTGTTAAATGGTATAATGTGAATGAGTCAAATGACTTATGAGTTCGTAATTTAGTTACATAAATGGGATATTGCATGTGAATTGATGAATTATGTGAAATGGGATAATGTATGAAGAGTGTTGAATAAGCTAAATGGGTTAATTTTTAAAGGGTAAGTGGTTTAAATAGTATATTCTATGTATACGGTAACTTTTTTATATGGTTAAGTCATGTTTATGTTTAATGTATTGAAGAAAATTTTAATAGTGAATATTATTTGTATTGTTTGAGTATGATTTATGATATATTATATGTGGTAAATGAATGAATAAAAATGTGAACATGGATTGGGGCTGTGGGAAAATGGAATGAAGCTCCCACCATGGGTTGAAATGGACTAGGGATCTAAAACTCAATATAGAATATATGGGTTATGGATTTGGACTGAGGCTCTAGGCCTCTAATGGTTGCATTTGATGAGACTACCAAGACCATGGCATCAAGGTATGCATCTATGAATATTTTTGAAATTTTCCTTCGCTAGTGAGATTCAAAACCTGAATTATTATTTTATTCAAAAACAAAAGGATTGGCTTAGGCCATCAAATAAATGAGGTAAATGTCATACCCCTGAAACATGTGATGAAAATCACTTCAGTAATGATTATGGGTTATGTAATGAAAATGGAAAATATTATGGAAATAGTAAAAGTAAATATTGTAAATCAATGTTACCCATGTTTCCCTATTATTTATCTTTTCATTTATTTCAAACTAGCATTAACTATCTATTTATACTCGATATTTTGTAGATATCATTAGTAATTCCCTATTTATTTTCACTCACACTCTACTCAGGCCTCCACTAGTACCCTAAGCTTATTTCATGGATGTAGTTATAGACATGGACATAGTCCTTATTTTAGGGATTTGATATGGCTTTATATGTGTATTGTTGCAGATCCAAAAATAGTTTTAGGGCCTGTTTTGGGGGATTTATAAGCAAGTAAGTCATTTATTATTCCATTCACTCTTTGTACTATGAGCATGACATAGATTTTTTTTTGTTGTGGTTGTAAACTATTTTTGAAATGGATGGTTATGAATGTTTGTGGTTTATTCCTTATTGTTCAATTATTTCATATGTTATTTCTTGGGCCTTAATATAGTAAAGATCATATTAGATTCCCAATGATCTATTATACCTTCACTATTATTCAACCACCACTAGTATACAGTGAGGCAGTCTTGAGGTCATATGGTGACCTAGATCAAGGTATTTTATTAGTGAATTTTCAGTCAGGGATTTTACAATTAGTTATTAGAGTTGGTTATTTTCTATGTTATTACTATTTGGTATGGTAAATCGGAAATTATGATGTGTTAGGACTTGGAAATGATCTCATTCAAGGGATTAGATAACCAGTGTATGAGGGAATCCCCATGTTCCATTTGTTGTAATCGTTTCTCTTATTATGTTTTATAACATTTGAATGACATTTCGCTATTGGGTGATGAACATGGTGTGTGATGTGACTATTTTATGAAATTTTAGTCATTTATTTAATGAAATAATATTGTCTATTAAAGAAACAACATAGGTACCTTTGTATGTTTGTGGTATGCATTGTGATAGGCACACATAGGATGGGTGCGTTGGACATGAGAGTTAAAATGAATTTCACTACCTTGAAAATTTCAGGAAATGATGTTTAAGAAGGATGATTCATGTTGGTAAATGGAAATAATACTAAATAATGGTTTAAAAAGTAATTATTAATAAAGGGTTGTAAAATCATTAAATGTTTGGATGTAAAATTTTTTGAAACTGGGAATGTGCCTAAGAATTAATGTTTACATTGTTTGTGTGGAAATGTTTTCAAAAATATTCTAATGAATGTTTGGTGATTATGTATATTGGTTACCTCACTTTATTGATGACACATGGTTTAAATTGGCACACCCCAACCTAGAGCATCATATTTTATTTTTCCTCATTACCTTTTATGGATTATTTTTACTATTATTATAGTTATTATTATCTAAGGTTGGTTTTATTTTATTCTATTTTCATTATTTCATTTTTTCATTAGGTATCATTTCCTCTTTTCATATTCTTTATTTTTTTCTCCCTCTAACCTTATCCTACCCCTCATGTCGTGCCTAACCCATCCACATGTTCACCTCAGTCACTCTGCCACCCCTCCCTTTGGTTTCTATCACTCATGTAGCCTCTATCTAGCGAGCCACCATTGACTCCCATCTCTCTCTAACCCATATTTTGTTTGACTTGCATTGTTACGCAGCAGTCCAATGGGGATCTCCCCCATGTCAAGAGATCTCCCCTCTATGACCCTCTTTCGTGCTTTGATTTCATCCAAAATTCCTTATGATTTCTATATGGAAATCCATGGTATGCTTCTCTTTAACATTTTGTCCCTCTTTATGTCTGCATGTCACTATATCTAGAAAACTATAGAGTTCAGATAAACCCTGGGTATTGGGGGTTTCATTGATTTTTTGATTTCTCTTATTTTAGTTTGGTTAAGATTGTATCATGTGGACCTCCTCTGCATTTCCCAGTAATTTTCTTCAAATAAGAGGAGGTTTGGTTAATTTTGACTTATCGACATTGACACGAGGTTATATTTTGTTGTTGCTGCTAATTTCTCACCTCTTGTATTTTAGTTTTTGGTTTTTTTGACTCCATTTTATGTTTTTGGAAGGGTGTTGAATAGTTTGTTATTGATTCATCTCATTTTGAGTCGTCTCTGACACCCTTGGAATGGGTTACTGTCATTGGATGGTTTCACACTTGGAAATGTGCCATCGTTTATGTGTTTTAAGGTTCGTAGTAATTTTCAAGTTGTGCATTGGTCGATGATTTGTGATTTCGGTCCATCTCGGTTCATTGTTCACCATTTGGGTGATGTTTCTCTTTATTCCTTTTTTAATTTAGTTTTATTTGAACCCTTGTGTTATTATTAGTTTCCTTTTGTTATTATTTTTGTATGTTTCTGTGCAGATTCGAGTCATTGGAAGTAAAGATTTATATGGATACACATTAGTTGAAATATATATAAACATATCCTCATTGATCATGTTCCCTCATGGTGAGGGGAATATGTTCTTCTATCAAAAGATATATATATATATATATATATATATATGAAAATGTATATGTGTGTAGGTGAAGTGATCTCAAGCATACATCATCGAAAGATGAATGTATTGAGAAATGTTTAGCTAATTAGTTTATTCTTATTTATACAACTTGTTTTCCACACCATTTAATTTAAAGTTTTTTATTTTTTAAAAGGTCCCTGTTAAATGTTGTGTAGTCTATTGGACTATTCTGAGTGTGTTTGATTCGCCAGTCCAAAGGCGACAGTGTGTGCATAGGTAATTAAATATATACTTATAGGTTCCCCTATTACGTTCATATTGATTCATGTCATTGAACGTACATGTATGGGGATAGGTGTTCATTTTCTATATATATATATAAATGCATAATCTTGTGAGTGGAGAATGTTATATTTGTATAAGCATACCTATAAGGACCCCTTTTCACATGTTCATGGGCCATGCGAATGTGTGCATAAGGGTTATGTGTCCTCGCATGTATGTGAAGGCAAAAATGATTAATGGGGGAGATAAAAATTTTAATTATAAAGCATAAGAGATAAATTGGACTACGTGATTCCACTCTGAGGTAGGTTTCCTATGCCCTGAATTTCATTTAGAATTTCCTCTATTGCTTAGTGTTCTTCTAAATGTTCATTTTCAGAATTTTTATGAAATGAAAATTTTATTTATATAAGTATATAATAATGTTTTTGGTTCATCAAAATTCATTTTTTCTATATTTTATTAATGTGAAATTGGTGTTTCCAAATAAATGATTCCTTTCAACCGATTTTCTTAAAAGGGTATTGACCTCTTTGATTTTCAAAGATTTCTAGAGTGATTTCCGAAATGGGATTAGGGTGAATATGTTTTCTAAAGTAACGAATTTATTGAGGAGTAATGATGCCTGCTTGGGATATTGAAAATGATTTATGAATTATAAAAAACCTTCTTAAGAAATGACCCATTGTTTTAGAAACATTATGTGTATCTTAAATGTGTGATTTGAATTATGTGTCTAATGAAGAGGCTTAATTGATGTTTTGTTACATAAAATGTAGAATTATCTTAAAGAAGGAGAATTATGGGGAGGGGTTGAATGTGTTTTGGATGAAGAAAATTTTATGTTCCGTTATGTTCTTTTTATAAAACCTCAATATCATTTCAAATAGAGAACATTGGTAACCCCAGGTTTCTAATTGGGTGGACTAGAATTAGTGCGCTAGTGATCCGGAGTCGTATCATCCATGTTTCATATAGAATGGATAATTCTTAAAACAAACACTTAACTATTATGTTGATGTTGGGGACCACTAGGTTATGGGTATGTTCCCTACTATTGGATCCTTCATTAGAATGTATAAATAAATTGGCTAATTTTCACAGATATGTGAGTATTAACGGTGTGACATATGGAAGTTACCTATAGGGATTTCACATGGGGCTTGTTTTTGAATTGTTTTTTATGTGTGTTTTCATTTCACATGTTTCACACTTGATGTCTCATTTGTAAAAACCACATCATAATATATGTTGGGTTCCATTATTTTTAGGAATGATAATGCATTCTTGGTTTCTCTTTTGAAGACTTAGTGAAAGATAAATATTTTTCTTAAAAATGAAAACTTGTTAATTTATTTTGAAAAGAATGAAAAAAAAATATTTTAATATGTCTTATTTTGAAACTAGAATGGTTGAGTTTCTTATTAAAGTTAAGGGTATATAACAATTTTATCCCTTGGAATTCCTACTGAGCATCTCAGTGTACTTGATTACTTTTCATTTTCAGGTTCTATTCATGAATGTCTCATAGAGTGACTGTGGTTCTTTGTTCGGTGGTGACCCTTGTGTTAACGAGGAGGTATGCCTAGATGGTTATCTTTCTTTTATTTTACAATAATAGTGTTTACCTATTTTTTGGTTTAATTATTTTTATCAATATTTTATTTTATGTGATAATTCATTCGCAACTACTTTTTTAGATGTCCAACAATAGTTTCCAGCCTGATGGGATTGGGAATTTCCTTGAGGCCATGCCGCGGTCCTACTCGGGTTACCGGTTTAGGTTCTACCTTGGTTGGATCATACAAAATGGTATCAAAGGAGGTTTATCCATTTCCATTTAGTTATATTCAATATTTTGGTGTTAGGAGAGTCAAAATCCAAGTTGTAAATTGCGGGATGGTTCTTGTTCACCTTAATTCAGAATGACACTTGAATTTCAAGGTTTGTTCTAGCTAGTCTTACCTCAAATTCCTTGCATGGATCATGGTTTTTTTCTAGTTCCTCCGTATTTTTTGGGTGTTTCTAGTTGGTATTGAAATTTTGTTGTCATATTAGAGGGTTTCATGGTTGTTATGCATGGCCTGGAAAGCCTTGTGGAGACAACATAATTACATCTGATGAGTTCCTATATTCTCACCCAGTTGGTGCACAGTCTTCTAAATAGGGTTACTGAGCCATGGGTAGTAGTTGTTTAATTGAGAATTTGGAATCTTTATTAATCGATTGAGTTGGTTTCTTTGGGATTTTCATGGTGTGTTTTTTAATTTTCATTGGGGTAGTTTTCTTAGGACATAAAGTTGGTGATTGGTTCATTAAAGATAGATTTCAAAAATGAAAATATTTGTTTGTTTGAGAATGAAATTAGTTATTATGAAAATAGACGTTATTTTTTGACCATTTTGGGGATATTTTAACGCTTTTATGATTTTTGAATCTGAAATAGATTCTAAAAAATGTTTTGGGTTTTTAAAATATTTTGTGAAATGTGGAATGGATGTTTCTTGGAAATGATAACCTTGAAATGATTTATTTGACAATTTTTATTCATTTGGGCGCCCACATGTATGGATGAATTTAATTAGATGTGGATGGTTTTTCATATGTGTGGATGGGTGCTCGAGTTGGAAAGGGAACATATGTATATGAGGATTCATGGAATACTAATTCTGTGTGCTTGGTTTTCAAGGCCTGTTTTTTTTTTCAAAACATGTTTTGATTAGTGAAGTATTGGGATGAATTTGGTTTTAAAAAATTTAAAATGAAAAGAGGTCTTTAAAAAGTGGGTTGTATCATTCAGATGGTTTAGAAATGGGATGGTTTTTAAAGTGGCCATTTCTGAAGGTGGGGTTTAGTCTTGGCTGAGGATGATTCTCGGTATTATTTTGGTTGATATTTGATTTGGTTATGGTTTTGTTTTGTTTTATAATAGTTTATGGGCTTGATAATTGTTTTTGATTTAGTGATTCATGTTTGAAATTATGTTTTCAATTTGAGTTAATTATTTGTGGCAAAATGTGGAGGATTTTTTTATGTGCGTCAGGTTGGTTTTGTGCTTCTTTTTTAAAGAATTCCTCCATGAAACTTCCAAAGTTCCCTGAGGGTTCATTTTCTGTTTATAGTATTACATAGACCCCAGGTGGAGTGATGGGGTTTTTTCATATTATTGTTGATTTTTTTCTATGTGGTGTCTGAGTTTCAATAGGGGTTGTGATGTTATGTGAGGAATTCAAGTGTTTCTTCGTGTCTTTGGGAACTTTAGATGTCGTGATGGCATTATCTATTCTAATTCTATTAAAAGGACCATGTTTTTATTGGTGAAGGGTACTTTCCCATTTCTTCTTGCAAGGTTATTCCAGTGTTAGAGTTTGTTTTAGGTTCCTTCTGTTGGATCCCCTCTCCAATATCGGAAGTTGGTCCGTACTATGGGATTCCTGATGGTAGGTATGAAACTTGTGTACCATATTGTTCTTAAAATTTTGGGGACACCAAACACCAATTTCATAGTTGTTAGGATTTGGGTTTGGTTTTTTGAGTGTTTTCAATTCATAAGGGTTACTTGTTTTTCAGAATCCTAATATGGTGGCGAGACCCACTATGGATCTCACCAATGTCTTCCCTCAAGATGGTCGGGTGAGACTCGAGATGTTAATGGGTCACACCAGCAACATGGGTCTTGATTGTTTTTTTTATTTTTATTGATTTGGGAAAGTCTTTTTTCGGCTAGAGTACTAATATGGTTAGGAGACCAACATATGAAAAATTTGGGTAGAACATAGTCTTCAAGGTGTTCTTTTTAGGAAAAATATTTTCCTCTAATACACCTAACCCTGATCAATATAGATGGTTATCCCGGATGCTGGGTCACTTGGAAAATGTATATTGGAAAAATGGAGAGTTCTCTAGTGATTTCTACATTATGGGTTGGGTGTTATAGGTTGTTTTTGTGTTTGGAAATGTGAGACCCATGTCATTGACTCAATCTCTTGGTAGTATGGGTCTCAAGGATTCAGGACATGGGTGGATAGTGAGTGTTCAGTCTTCATGTGTTAAGGGATTCTTTTTGAGAATCGGAGTATCCTTGTTTCTAGCATTGAACAGCCGACTCTTTTGGGAAATTCTTGGGGTAGAAAGTATCATGGTGGGGAGAATTGTCACTCCTCGACCTGGTGTGTTGTATTTTATTTTTCTATATTACATATATTTTGGAAGTTATTATTATAATTTAATGGTGCTTTAATTTAATTTAATTTTCATTATTTATTTAAATCAATATTTATTCATTTATTTATCTTATTTATTTCATTCTCCCTCTTCCAATCTCTTCACCCTTTCATTGCACCTCACCCCTCCCCATGTTCACCTATGTCACACCACCACCACTCCCTTTGGCTGCTCTCCCACCCATGACATCCATTTTGCTAGCAACCACTGGTTCCCCACTCTCCCTCTCCTATATATTATTGGACCTGCATCGCGAAGCACCATCACATGGGGGCTCTCGGTTTCATCGCGCGACCTCTCGTCCATGTCCCTATTCTATGCTTTGATTTAATTTTTGGTTCCCTCTAATTTCTCACTACTCCTTCCACTTTCATATTGTATTTTTCTCCCTATGGCTCCCCGTAGAGTTCAGCCAAACCCTAGGTATTTTGGGGTGTGTTTGATTTCAGGGTTTCTCTTCTTCTAGATTGGTGTAGATGGTCTTTTGAGGCCCTTAGATCCATGTACTGACAACCTCTATCAATGCTAAGGTGTTTTGGCGCATTTCATTCATTAGTCTTTGACCTGATGTGATATTTCTTTGTTTCCACCAATTTCACACCTGTTGTATTTTGGTATTTTGGTGTTTTGACACCGTATTATGTTTTAGGTAGGGATTTAGATATTTTTGTTTGTTTCATTCCATTTTTGTTCACCGCTATCACACGTGGTACAGGTTAATGACATTTGTTAGTTTTTCACCTCATTATGTGGTGTCTATTATGTGTTTTAATGTTCTAAATAGTTATCTTGTAGTGTTTGAGTCACTAATTTGTGATATTTGTATATATCATTTTTTTGGCCACTGTTTGAGGTGAGTTTTCTCTTACTTCCTTGTTTAATTTAGTATAATTTGAAGCCTTTTGTCATTGTTTGTTTTATTTTTTGTTGTTGTAGTATGTTGTGGTGTGGATTTGATATGCCGACAATGAAGATATATATGTATATACAAGGGTTTGAATGTCTATATATATGTTCTTGTTGCCCATATTTTCTCATGGCATGGCGAGTATGTTCTTGGATTAAAGGATATATATATATGAAAATGTATATGGGTGGTGGTGAAGCGGTCTCGAGTTGCCATCACCAAATGCTACGTCACTTGAGGTATTTTTTTCTATTTAGTTTATTCTAATTTCCACTGCATGGTTGTCGCACCATTTAATTTAAGGTCCTTAATTTTTTAAAAGGACCCTGGTTAATGTTGTGTAGTGAATTTTACTATAATGATTGGTTTTGAGTCTACGGTCCAACAGAGATTTAACTGCGGGTGCATCGGTAACTAAATAAATACATGTAGGTTCCCCCATTACATGAATATTCATCCATGGAACTGAATGTACATATATGGGGCTTGGTGTGACTATGTTTATATATAAAAATGCATATGCATGTGAGTGAACATTGGTATATGCATATAATCATAACTGTAAGGATCCCCTTTCACATGTTCATGTGCCATGCAAATGTGTGCATAGGATTTAAGTGTCTCTGCATTTATGCGATAGTGCATATACATAGTTCAGGAGCTACAAATTTTATATTGAAAGCATCAAGAGACAAAGTGGATGTCTTGATTCCTCTCTAAGGTAGGTTCCATATGCCCTAATCATTATTTAGAATTTCCATTATCATATAGTGTTCTTTTGAAAAAGTGTTTTCATATTTTATATGAAATTTGTATGATATATATATATGCATATATAATTTTTTTTTGGTTCATGAAATGTTATTTTCTAGATGTTTGGAATTTGAAATGGGCATTTGAAAATAAATGTGGCCTTTGAGCTGATTTTTTTAAATGGGTAATGACCTGTTTGATTTTGAATGAGTTCCATAGTGATTTCAATAATGGGTTTTGGGTGAACACGTTTTCTATAGGAAAGTATTTCTAGTGGATTATTGAGGTCCGTTTGGAACCTAGAATATGATTTTTGAATGTGGAATCCCCCTTAAGGAATTAACCATTGTTTTATAAACATATTTTGTATGTTAAATGTACGATTTGTGATATATGCCTAATGAAGGTGCTTATGCAATATTGTGTGACATAAAAATGGGAATGTGCTTAAGGATGGAGAACGTTGGTGAGAGGTGGAATGAGTTTTTAATAAAGAAAGTGTTATTTTCATTTACGTTCTTTTTAAAAAACCTCACCACCATTTGAAATAGAGAACATTAGTAACCCTAGGTATTTAGGTGGGTGGGTGAGAACAAGTGCGCTTGTGATCTGATGTGGTATCATTTCAATTTCCCATAATTTGTTTGATGCTTACAACACTATATAATTTATTATGATGATGATGCAGACCACTAGGTTATGGGCATGTTCCATTCTAGTGGCTCGGGCATGAGAATGTATAATTGATGTGCTTAATTTTCACCAAATTGTGATGTTCTAGGGTCCCACTTGTGATAGTTACCTATAAGGATTCCCCATGGTGCTTGTTTCTGACATGTTTTTTTTTGTGAGTTTTCATTTCAGTTGTTTCTCATGTGATGTCTCATTTGGAAGAACCCTGTCATAATCTATTTGGATTTTCCTTCTTTCTATGAATTTTCATCCATGCATGGATTATATTTTAAAAACATAGTGGAAGAGAAATTTTTTTCTTAACAATTTAAACTTGTTTCCTGATTTTGAAAAGAATGAAAACATTTATTTCGTATGTAATATTTTAAAACTAGCCCAATTAAGTTTCTTAATAAAGGTAAGGGCATAGATAATTTTCATTCCTGGGATTTTATTCTAATAATCTCAGTGCTCACTCCTACTTTTTTAGTTTTAGGTTCTAGTCTTGGATGGCTCCTGGAGTGAGTGTTGTTCTATGTCTAGTGGTGACCCATGGGTTCACATGAATGTATTTCTAACTGGTTATCTCTATTTTCTTTTCTAATATTTTTTTTAATTGTTTTTTATGGTTTAATTCTATTTATAATTTTTTTATTTTCTAGGAAAATGATTCCCAACTACTTGTTTTGATGCCTGATACAATTTTATATTCAGTGGGTATCGGGAACACCCTACGGTAATGCCACATACTAGCTTGGGTCACTGATTATGGGTTTACCCAAGTTGGTTCATGATAGGAATGGTTGAGGTTAATTACCTAGATGTTATAATGTCCTTCAGGATAGTTTATGCAAAATGGGTTGTTAATTAATAGCGGAGAGCGTTATTTTTTGAAAATGTTGATGATTTTTGTTATAAGTTTTGTGTTGTATACTTGTAATTTTTGGAGGATTCCACCATGAAATTATGTACCAATTAAAAAAAATTCTCTAACAATGATCCTTGGGAGGTGGAGTAAGGAAACCCAATTAATATGGGTAACTGTAGATAAAAATTAGAGATATGAGAACATTGCTCATTTTCTTAAGATGATGGAACAGAGTGTATGGTGGGTCCTCCACCTAATTATTTTGTTTAGATGGAGGCTTATATGTTGTGAGGTCTGTAAAAGTTTTGGTGGGATGTAAGAGTTCAGACCAAGAAATACAATGGTATTATATCGAAGGACTTTTGGAAATTTTTCTGAAACATTTCTATCTAGAGACCTTGAAAAAGGAGAAGGATAAAATGTTCATAAGGTAGTCCCAGGGGACTATATAAGTGATGTAATATATTTTCCATTTCACCGAGTTGTAATATTATGATCTAGATTCAGTTTGAGGAGAGGTAGCTACAACAAGACATTTCCAAGATTGAATTAAACATGAGATTAAATATGGGTTGAATATCTTCCATTTAATGAGTGTTAATGATGTGATAAAATAAGCACTTTTTTAAAAAGGAAATCTAATTAATGATTTGTGTGGTGGGAACATAGCTTTAGTTCAGAAAACTAGTTTCATGAAATCTTATAGAAGGAAGGTCCATTTAAATAACTTATAGCAGCACAGTGGGGGAAATTATAGTTAAAAGGGAGACCCAACCTCTTAGTGTGGTGATCTTATTTGCCGCTATTAATGTACTATACTGGGAAACATGTATAGTCAATTCCCCAAACTACCAATTTAGTGTCATGGGTGTAATAAAATAGAAAATGTGTTGAAATTCTATAGGAACCATCAAAAACTGGGGACAAATTGGGGATCAAGATAGATTCAGAGTGCCTCTTGTGGATTGGTAACACATTATTATACATGCATTTGGAGCTAGACTACTAGTACTGGTAGAGGTGGTATATGTGGAACTATAGATTAAGAGTCTTCACATCAATTGGAATGTGCAACACTACGAATGCAGACCAGATCCTAGGGTATATTGACATGTCAGCTACATGTAGTTCAGTCTACACTTGGACGTGGCGAGGCTGGACCATCGACTATTTGAGTTAAGATCCTTATAACTTGTACACTTACTAAGGATTTTTTTGATAAAGTTTTACCACATTATTTTATCTCATTTCATTTTGTATGTGTGTTGGGACTAGTACTATGAAAATTTTGTTGAGTTATATGGATTGATTCTTGGTGGGTGGTATGGTCAAAAAATATCAGGCAATGTTAGTGGTGTGATCTTCAATTTGGTGGGCCCTAATTTCTATGGTTCTTTTTTATTCATGAGATTTACAGTTATAATCAGATACTGGGTATCAACTACATATTGTTTCTCTATTACCAAATTGATTATTACTTCCATAGGGAAATATTCACATCTCTCTAGGGAGACATGATTGTCCATCGTGGGGGATGTGATAACTGAGCTGGCCGTGCTGGCCTAGTTTTTCTACCATTGGGTGAGATCACCACCTATGTGGATTTTCATATTCTTGATGATGGGGGGGGGTTAAAACATGTCTTTCATCTTGTAGTGGATCGGTTCCAAGATGTGCTTCCAACAGATCTATTTGGGATTCCATTCAATAGAGGTGTTGAGTACACAATATAGTTTCAACATAGATAAAAACTAGTTTTCATTTTACCATATAGGATGGAACGAGAAAAACTCTTGGAGATTTGTAGTAAGTTAGAGGATTTAGGGAATAAGAGGCTCATTATTCATATTATGTTACATTGGGGACCTCTACTGTTGTTTTACAAGAAGGATGATGGATCCTTGAGTTTTTTGTTGATTATAAGAATATGAATAAGGTGATAGTTAATAATAGATACCCTCTTCCACAAATTAATGATATTTTTGACTATCCAGAATGTACTTCAGTGTTTTCCAATATTGGTATATGGTCATGGTGTCATCAGTTAAGGGTTACACCTTTCTGAGTATTTTAGTCTACTTTCAATATAAATTATGGATTATATGAGTTTTTTGTGATGTATTTCGGATTGACCAATGAATCAGATGTGTTTTTAGGCCTAATTAACTAAATACTTCACCTATATATATGTATATATATATATATATGTTTTCAGTTGCACATGTCGATGAAATCATGGTGTATATTAGGACTCATGATGATCATTCCAAAAATATTGGCATCATCTTGAGTATGATAAGAGAGAATTGACTATATTCCAGGCAATCCAAATGTCATTTCTAGATTGATGTGTTGAATTTCACACATCATCACTAAGGAGGTCATATGAATGGATCAATAGAATGTGTAGGGAGTTATTTTTGAGATAATCCCAAGAAGGATTCTGATGTCTAAACTTTTTTGAGTTTTTTTATGTACAACGAATGGTTCATTAAATTATTTTCTTGTCTAGAAACACCACTATAAGGATAGACCAAGAAGTGAACCAATTTTTAGTTGTATGGGGATTGTGAGTATGCATTCCAAAAAGTTAAATTAATGGTTAAAAACCGTACCGATTTTGATCATACCTAAGCTAGGTATGGGGTACACCATATTTTGTGATGCATATGGTCTTGGACTTGGGGAAGAGTTAATGTTGAATTATCAATTTCTGTTATATAGTTCATTACTATTGCGTATTCATGAATAAAATTACCCTACTCATGATCTATATTTTTCTCTAGTGGTTTAAGAATTAAATTGTTGGGGACCATACCTATTTGGAAAGTGGTTTATAGTGTATACTGATCAAAAGAGAGAGAAGTACATCTTCAATCAACATGATTTAAGTCTTTAGTAGTGAATATGGGATAAATACAAGGAGTTAATTGACTTGAACTAGTTTACACATTTTCAAAATGAAGTAGTGTTTTATAGTCCTTATATTGGAAGCCCTTAAATCAGGATATTTAAGGAATCATGATTAGATTGAAAGATGATGGCATTGATTTCTAAGATGCATCTGAAGGTGTAGGATTTAAAATGGAAGATTACCCTTCAAATCATTGGCAGTTTAATCCAAACATGTCATATGGAATAATAAATAAAAGAATATGGATATAGAATGTTTGGTATTTATTGGAAATTCTAAAATGTAGGGAGTCCCCTACGGATAGGACCCTTATAGTAGATGTGATTGTTTATGTTTGTGGCCATGTGGCTGATCCAATGTGTATGAAAGAATATTTTATGCGATTATTTCATGAATCCCCTTGGGAATCCCATCCATGCTTGACCAAAATTTATCATGATCCTCATTGAATGTATTGGTTTTCAGGGATAAAGAGAGTGGTTGTAGGTTTGGTGGTGTGACGCCTTTCATCCTAGAAGGTGATGGATGAGCATTAATGGATCCGTGTTTTATAGTATCCATTGGCCATTCCATAATATAATTGGGAAGACGTGATGATTAAATTCATGGTGGGTCTTCCGAGGAATCCATGGATGAATTATATGATCTGGGAAGTTCTGTACCAATTGAATAAGGTTTTTCATTTCATTTCTATTCAAAATACATTCACCGTGGATTAGTTGGGTGATTTGTATCATCTATAGGTAGTGATGTTAGATGGGGTAAAATGATAAATAGTATAAGATTATGATATGGGATTCATGACACACATTTGGGTGGTATTGTAGTTGGAACTTGGTACCCATGTGTTTTTCAGTATGACTATTCACCCACAGATGAACTGGTAGTTCAAGCATACTATTCATGTACTTGAGGACATGTTAAGGGAATGTGTCCTAGATTTTTTTTGGATCATGGGACAATTTCTTTTCACTTTTTGAGTTTCCCCACAAAAATATTTATCCAACTATAATTAATATATAACCATTTAAGGCACTCTATTGTAGACCATGTGCATATTTTTTTTGTAGGATAGAAGCTGAGGAATCAGAGTTGTTTGGACTAAGACTTATGTAGGAGATGTCAAAATAGATTTGGTTTATTCAAAATCATATTGTTATGGATATGAGTTGGTAGAACTCAAATGTGTTCTAGTGTTGTTGAATAGTTATGTTTATGGTGGGTGATCATGTGTTTCTTCAAGTGTCTCAAAGGATGGGTAACTGCCAGTTTTAGAAAAATGGTATGTTGGTACCTAGGTATGTGGAGCCATTAGAGATTGTGGAGAGGTTCTGAATTCGGGAAATCCAGTTGGCTCTTCCACATAGATATATTGGTATACATAATTTCATTTATGTTTCACAACTTCAACCTTATAACCATGAACTAACTCTTATTATTGATGTTTATGATGTTGAGTTTAATGCTGTTGTGTCCTCTATGTAGGATTTGGTTCATATTATGGATTTTATTGAAAATTTATTCCGAGGAATGACTATGAATTTGGTTCATTTTTTTGGAACCAGGTTATTTTTTGGAAGAAACTTGGGAGAGAGAGTCTGATATGACGTACTTTCTTCAGAATCATAGTGATGCTTAGAAGTGTGGCTCGAGGATAATTTTTTATAAGGTGGGTAGGTTGTTAGATCCTAGACATCATGTGGGTATCTCCTTATTTATTTCTTTTTGGAATTTCCTAATTATTTGAAATGCAATTTTTACCAGGTGTATGAGGGATCTCTTGGGTGTTGTAGAGATTCAGTACACGAATGAGTGGAAATTTGGGAAATCTAGTTCATGTTGTGTGGTGGGCTCGTGATCTGAGTAAACGGTGCTAGGGTCAATGCTAGACTGTTTAGGATTTGAAAAAATAATTTCCCACGATTATAATATGGGATTTCAAGCCATATATAATTGCCAGGTAACTATGTGACTTCACTACTCTCAAATGGTGGCATACACATGGATTACATATTGTTTGGAAAACCCTATTGCCAAACTGTGTGCCCCATTAAAAAGTGAAATTTTTTCAAATGATTCCCATGTGAGTTTAATATCCTCACACAATTTTCTCCCTATTTTTTCCTTCTCCAGTCCTAGTGATGAACCAAACACCTATAATATTACCAAGGGCTGGTCTATTTTTATTTTAGACTATTTGGAGGGTAGTTTGTTGAGGATTGAATATTCAGGTAATTATAATTATCCTCTTTCATCCTTTTTCTAAATTAGGTCTTATTGATTTTATTCATCTCTTTATAAAGACCCAAAACACTATTTTTCTAGTGGATTGTCGGTTGGCGCACAATAGAGTGAGTGAATATAGATTTAAGGCTATGGTTAAGGGTGTGTTTATCTTCATTTTTGAAGTAGTTTGTCTATAAGTTATATCCCTTAATTTTTTTAAAAATGTGTCCATGTGTGGTTGTGATACAACATTCATCCTAATGTGTATTTGAGACATTGAGTGAGTTTTGGTAAAATTATCCACTAAATAATTAATGAAACATATCACGATCCTTGTGGGATGCATCAAAATTGATTATACTCGTTCAGGGACACCCATGGGGAGTACCCATATTCCTGAACGTGGAAATTATTAATGCTAAAACTAATGATCATTTTTGTTGAAATAGAGTCCATGATAAATGAATAGACATGTTAGATAGAATTATAAAATTTATCTAATGATATTTGGGTCGAGTCTATGGAAATAGAATATGGTATTTTTGGGAAACATGTGAAAAAAGAATACATGGAATAAAATTATTATGTAAAATGCCATATGATTTCGTAATTGTATTGAGTAAGTGGGATACTGCAAGTGAATTGATGAAATATGTGAAATGGGATAATTTATTGAGACTGTTGAATCAACAAAATAGTATAATTTTTTTAAAGTAAATGGGTTAAATGAGCTATACATGGTAAATGGTAAATGTGATTAATGATTAAGGATTGATTATGTTGCATGTATTGAAGAAAGTTTGAATTGTGAATGATATTTGTATGGTTGTTGTAAGATATGTGATAAGATATTTTTAGTAAATGAATAAATAAGAATGGTAAAATGGATTGGTGATGTGGGGTAAATAAAAGAGGATCCTCCCACATGTTAGATTAAACAAAGGATCTAAACCCCCACCCTAAAATTCATTGGTTAGGAAGTCATGTTGAGGATTGAGGACCCTAATGGTTTCTTTGGATGGGAATATGTTGACTAAGGCTCCATGTTAATTGTGTTATGATTATTTATGAAATGTTCATTCCATAGTGAGATAAGGAACACTTATTATTCCCTTATATAATATAATTGAACGTATTGGGCCATATGATAAATTTTGTAAATGTGTAACCTAGGAACATGTGATGAAAATGAATTTAGTAATGATGATAGATTAAGTGATGAAAATTGAGAAGTTAGTGGAAGTTGAGATAGTGAATATTATAAATCAATAAAACCTAGGTAACATTTATTTTTACCTTATCATTTATTTCATAATTTCATTAACTATATATTTAGACAAGATATTTTATAGACATCATTGGTTGTGGCCTACTGAGTTATACTGACCCACTTCTATGGTCGGTATTTGGTACTATAGTGGATTTCATGGTTATAGTTAAGGACAATGGAAAAGGCCCTATTCAAGGGAGTCGAGTTGTCCTAGGAAGTGTATGGTTGAGGATCTAGAGTCAGATTCCAGACCCATTATTGGGAATTTTTCTATTGTTCTTTATTGAGGTTTTGTTTCACTATTTTTACTATTATGATGAAATGGTGTATTTATTGTATGTTGTGGTTGTACCCTATTTGGGAAATGGTTGGTTTCACATGTCTCTAGTTTTATTATCATTTTCCTTTTATTTCATATGTTATATATAGTGTATTACTCAGGTAATGTGTTTATAGAAATTACATCTGATATATTAAACCCTCTCAGCTAGTTAGAAACATCTGTTGTATGAGGAAGCACATTTGAGGTCATATGGTGACTCAACTCAGGGCCCCTGTTTAGTGGATTATGAGTCATGTACGTTACACAATATTACTAATGTGATATGTTTTTATTTCTAAAATCTCAACATTTATTGGTTTTTACTATGATTATGCATATATTTATGAAGTCTAATTATCCATATCTCTAGAATTTTCATGAAATTTCTTTTGGACTGGTTATTCATGATATAATCAAGTATTTGTACTGTTTTTACACTATTGTTAAGCATGATAATTAAGAATGTGTTTTTAATAAAATCTGATTTTATTTAACTCTTTGGTGGGAAATCTATTTTATTCCAAATATGTGTTTCCAAACAAAAATCAAAAATGTTTTTAAATGACATATTATTATCATTTTCAAGGAACATTTTTTAATTATGTGTTATATTTTTAGAAATTTTCCAAAAAAATCTTGATTACATTATATTTTCTTCACGGTTATTTTTAGATAAAATGATTTAATAATGTTTTTCATTTTAAAACATAATTTTCAAAAAGAAAGGATAATTTCCTGAAGAAATTTTTTTAAAGGTTATTTCAAAATTAATTTTCATCTTAGATAACATATGTTTGTATTGCTCACGGATTTCTAGGGATATGATCCTAGGGTTTTAGTCATATTCTTTATCTGAATGTTTTTATTTGGATGGAATTATTTTTAGGAAATTCACTTCTATTTTACATGTTATATGTTTATCAAAACCGTTTCTCAATAAAGGGTTATATTCTTATGAGAACTACATCTTTTCTTGGGTTATGCATTGATGAAATAAATATGAAACCCGTCCCTTTTCAAGTAGTTAGGATATGTTGACATATTTATAATACCCATTTCTTTACAGGCGTATAATATGATATTTTATGAACTTTTGCAACATGTATGCATGTTTTCTTTATGATATGGGTGGGAACTATATATTTCTCTAATATATTGGGTAAAGATTTATATCTCATGTTAGAGACATGGCTATAATTTAAACTGAACATAGATCAATAATGGACATTGTCTACTAAGATGGTCTTATGAGTGAACTATAACTACTAATATAGTATGGGTAGTGAACCCATTTTAGTAATTTAAACTTGGAAATAATAATCGACTACTATGGAAATTATTTTTATATGCTTATGTGACAATAACTATTTCATGCCTTATTTATATGTTATGACTTCAGAGCATATTCTTTTTATTTCCATAAGATTTATGTATTATTAGATTCCAATATTTATTCAATGACCCTTGATTATTATATTTTATATCAAGGGTATGATTTTATAATGTAATAATCTTGTTCACATACCATAATTCTCATGAATATGCTTATGTGTCCCCCTCGTTTTACATTTATAAGCATCTAATCACACTATTTATTATGTTTTCATTGACCATGTTTTGAAGATATGTATTATGATTGATGTTTCAATGAATGTTTATTGTCATGGAGAACCTTGTGAGGGAATATTTAGATCACTTATATAAAATTGCTTTCGATTCTTTGTTTTCAATGGTAATAAAATAATATATACTTTGGAGGTCTTTTTTTGTAATGTATTAAATATTCTAAAAATGTGATGTAATTAATATGTTTTAGAAGTGGCGGTCACAGAGGATTTCAAGGAATAAAATTCTATGTTTACCTTAGAACTGATCATCACATTACATGCATCAGATATCAAATATATCATGTATTTCAATACATGGGGACCGAAACTAACTAGTACCTAGGGATGTTCCAATGATTAGTGCTCATTGACTATTTAATATTTATAATTGGATTATGGTGTTTTTTTTGGAAATTCTATTATCTTACATGTTTTAATTCATTTTTTCACACTTTCAAATTTCCCTTTGAAAATCATTTACCTTTAAATGTTTCATTCTTTATAATTTATTGTCACAATTTCTTGTTTATCAAAAGATGGCATGTTTATCATCTTGTTCTACTTATTGTATGTAATCCATTGGGTGGTATCCTATTGGGATTAGGATCACACCCTACTTACAACCCTTGGGTGTTAGTACATTTGACCATCTTTGACGCATGTACAAGAAAGTCCTTGGTTGATGGCGGTTTGCGTTGCTAGTTTCTTCCCTTGGTGCGGTGTTATGGAGACGACTAGTGGGTGATAAACCCTATCATGTGTAGTCACTTGGGCTGTGTTTCTTTTACTTTTATGTATTTTTTGACATATTTTGTCTTGTTTAATCCTTTTTGTGTAGATCTAGAGTTTATTTACGGCTTGTTTGGCATAAGTTTTCTGATTTTATTTATAGATTGTATTTGGTTGTTAAATTACTCTAAAATTGGGTAAATTGTTCCGAAACCAATATTTATAAAACCTAGGAACTTGTGCCAGCCCATGGGGATAGGGAACAACCTTCAGGACTTTCCAATAATAGGTTCAGTTGCTAGTTTTGATAGTGATGAGATTCGGTTCGTGATAATTAAATTATAGAAGTATTTTTAACAACGATATATTTGTTAAAATATCTTGAAACTTCTATGGATTATGTAAAAAATTTGAATCTTATGTTTTTTTAAAAGATGAGTTGTAATTTCCTATTTATTGAAGTAGAAACAAATTCAACAGTAGAGCTTATACTGCAGAACCAATAGGAACATCATTAACCATGAAAAACAAATTATCTGGTTCTAGAGAGGGTACTGATGCTGTGATAGGGAATTATCCCACCCTTTCCATTTAGATGACGACCTAAATTCCCCCTTGCACGCATCCACGAGCTATCTGCATCATTCACGGTAATTAGAGTAGATAAAGAGGTAGTGTGACCATTATTATATGATACTGTATTGAGAAAATCGAAAGGATTATAAGTGCTAAAATTACAATTCACCTACTCATTTCAAGATGCAGTAATCCTTATTGTCATTGGAACTTATTTTGGCAGAAAGTCATCATATTTCCCAACATCTTGGTGTACTGATCCACAATTTCATCACTGATTACACTAAAATCCTATAGTAATGAGGGGTCTACAGAAATAACTGTCACAACATGACAACTTGAGGATACTGGGAAAGCATGTTCTATAAAAATTATTGAAGGGTTGGAATGGAATGTGGGCATTGAAAATTCAGATTTAGTTGGGGGTTTCCTTTTTTTATAGGAAATAACTTACTACGATGTTGCATCATTCAGAATAATCATGAATTTTCTCTATTGTAGAGCATGCATCTCCTTCCTTACTCTCTCATTATCCATTTCTTGAGCCGATTGTTCATTAATTGTATGACTATGATTTGATTCTGGGTTATTTCCTTCCCATTCCTAGAATGAAATCATAGAATCTCTAAATGTGAGATTTATTTCAGACATGTAGGCACCTTCTACAATATCTTCCCAAATGATGTTCATTACTCCAACCAGATACAGAGAGGAAGAGTCCCCCTTTTCCATGTGAGAGCACTGAATTGGTGGCAGAGTAAGGGTCTTCATCACAGGTTGGGGATTAAAATTCTTAGAATTTTCAAAATAAATTCATCGGCCCATATAGATTTAAGGTTCCCTTGGGTGTGGAATCCAAATAGCATAACTTCCTTGAGAATGTTTGAGTTTTCCTTTAATCTACATTTGGTTTCATCATGTCCTCTCAGCATTTAATTAATATATTTAGTACCTGATCGACATACAAATCTTGAGTGTCATATCATACCAAAGATTTCATAAAACAAAAGTAATTTTGCATACATATTTCCCAAACTGATTTCCCCCTTAGAGGTGGAATGAACAACTTGGTTAATAAAAGTGGATCCTAATCCAACATCTACTAAGAATTTGGTAAAATGAACAAAGGAAACTTTCTCAGTGGTTTGGTCCATAGGGATCTAGATGCTTATTACAGAGGTTATTTTTTTGGGAATTTTTTAGAAGTATATTTTTTATTGGAAATCATATTTTAAGAATAATAAAATTACATTTTAATTAAATATGATTGTAGGTATTAGTAAACATTATGTTTAATTCGATTGGTAATTTCATTTTAATAATATACAAATAAAATTATTATAATTTATGGTAAAAATATGTTGTATTGAAAAAAATACAAAAAAATATATTTATTGATAAATTGTAATTCTATTATTTCCATAAAATTGATATGTTAATTTTATATAAATTATATTATTATGGGTTTATAAAATGGACAACCATTATTATGGGTGATAACCCATCACATCCGGTATGGAAGTGGGTCTTGAACCGAAGACTGAAGAATGATTAGGGTTTCATGTTTACAGATGGCCTATGTGATGTTTAGGTTAATATATTAATTTTTTTCATTAAAAAATTTCACAAATAAATAATAATGACGAACCAATGGATTTTCATTTGATATTTAGTGATTAGATTACAATAACAAGTTCTAACCATATTTTTCTTTTAAAATAGTTAGAGATAGACTAAAATATTTTTCAACCTTTTATAGATATTATATTACATTAAAGTTGATTTTTATTACTTTAGGAATAAAAAAATTCTTTTGTGGATATGCATTTATTAGGGTAAGAAATGAATTGTATATGGATCTAAGAACAACTAAAGAATGAAATTGTACTTGTGGAAATGAAATGTATCAAGTAAATATAATTTCTCATATTCATAGTAGGTAAATGATTCACAGAACATTAGTAAATGATTTTGGAAAAATGCTTTCATATTGAAATCCTATTTGATGAATAATATGTTATGATAAATCATCATATTTTTTTGTATTTGAGGTTCTTATAATTCAATTTATTATTCACATACTTCTAATAAATTTCCTTAATTACTCTCTAAAATTGTTTACTCTTTTGATCCATGACCATATTTTCACTATCCACCAATGTTGTCATATATGGAACCCAGTTATGTGTTATTCCATATGAAGTTCATACATCTCTATCTCCCTTATTAAGATGATATATTATTAACCATATTATTTGTTGGGTTTTTAACAAAAAGTTTTCCATATAACAACTATATATTGCTAACATGATGTTTAAACAGTTAGGACATAGTATATTTAAGGAGGGGAGAATATAACACTCAAAAAAATTTATCATAATAAAATTTTATTGTATATCATATGTCACATGAAATACTATGTTATCTTTAATTACCCATAATACTGAGTTTCTTTGAAAATTCTATTTTATACAAGACTATGTTTTACTCATCAACAATAGACAATAAATATTAATTTGTAATATGGTAGATATCACCAATACATTGGAATGGATGTTATTAAGAGGAATAACTAACTTATGAAAATATATAATTTACACATGTAAATTAATTAATTATTGTTTTTTAATAAAATAAGAATCATTTTCAATAAAAATTATAGCTGTCTAATGAATAATATTTTTTTCTAAAATTCAGTTTTATTGTTCTTTCCACACATAATTTAAATTTATTTTTACAACATAAAGAAAATATATATGAGAAAATAAACTGAATTTTATATATTTTAATAGCAAAATTATCTTAGTGTAATTTTTTGGGTATTATTCTGAGAAGTTTTATTTTTTGATGAATACTGACAAATAATGATTTTCAATTAAAAAATGTATTTTAATTTACATAATTTATTATGATAAAATAAATTATTAGTTGGCTTTAAATTAAAATTATATCAATTTTATATTAATTATTCCAATTTATTTCATAGAAATCTACTTTATATTTAATTTATATATAGAAGCATCATAGATTTTTAACATTTTAACAACATTAAATCCTATTATCTCACACATGTAGGATTTATATAAAAATAAAATATTCAAATTATTTTAATTTAATTTATAAAAATCAAATCCATCTTTGTAATAATCATAATTTCCAAATTCTAATATTATCAACGTAATTTTTTTAACCAAAATTAATAGTGAATTCATTAAAAAAATTATCACGGAAAATGCAAAAAATGTATTTGACAAGGGGTTATAGTATAACAATAAGTGTTAAAAATAAATACAATAACATCTAAATTTTATTTAATGAGTTTATTTATAAATTTTCCATAAAAGTATATGAAAAATTTAAATTCATTCCCACATTTCATTGAATAAGTTCAATATAATAAGTTATGTAACAAAAGAGGCAAAAAAGATTCATGTCTTCCTTTTAATATATATAATGGTTTGAGAAACCAAATTGGCTTAGTTATAAATTATTTTTTAATAGAAATTTATTTTTATTATCATTATAATTTATATATAATTTTTAGAGATGAAATAATTACCTAAAATTCTTATGAAATGCCAAGGAAGTAATTATTTAGTTAACAATTAAATAAATGAAATTATACTGAAGAAATTAAAAGTGAAGTAAATTGGTTGAATTATTTTGTAAAATTATTTTAATACATGGATATATAATTTTTCATATTTTTTAATATAATTCATTAAACCACCATCATTGTATTCATATTTTTAAATTTATTTTAAATAAGTAATGCTAAAATTGAAAACAATGTTATTTTATGACAATTGATATTTCATTTATTGTTTTAAAAATAAAAAATCATATAATCTTCCAATTTATTTTAAAATGATAATAAATATAAACAATTATACCTTATTGGACAAATTTTTCTTTTATATTGAGTATATTGACTCATATTTAGAAAAAACATTATTAGTGTAATCGAGTTTAAAGTAGTATTTTTTTGTGTTACATGTACTTATGTTAACATTAATTTTCAACACAAATAAGATTTTATTTTATAATTAAAATATCATATTTATAATCATTGTGTATGAATTTTAAAAAAATTATTACATTAATTTTTTCAAAAAGGATAAATTTCCTTGGTTTGAAATTAATTTACCGTAGTGAAAAACAAAAATGGTATGAATATTTAAACATAGATGTTTATGAAAAAAAATTTAAATCATGTCTTAAATATTTTTTTATAGGTTTTTATCTAACAAATCCTCACTCTATAAAAGTAGTTATAAATTTTAGAGCCACATTATGTAATATTGACCTCCACATTGTGATTAATTTTGAGTATTTATAGAAATATAACTTTTTTTTCCAATAAAAGGGCACCCATTCCCCTAACATTTTAAAACCTACCATTACATTTTTATAATATAAAATCTTCAGAAATAACATACCTAGTTACCTACCATCATACAAGAATTCTAATTTTAGTTATAAGTCCACCAATTATAGGCACTCGTATAAACCTAAACAGGATACCCGAATAAAGTTAACGTTCTTCAATGAGAATTTTCTTTTTATTTCCTTCTCCACATCATCCATTTATTTTATAACCATGATGAAATAATAATAACCTTATCATAAATATAATAAAATATAATTATATTATGTGTAAACCCTATAACCACACACACTTCCATTAAATGGGTTATGAAATCACTATTCTTTTGTTTATCTGACCACTGCCTCATGAACCTATGTTGTTCGTTTCTCCCTTCCCACCTCCCAAGGATAGGTATTATGAAAGATATAATATATATATATATATATTATATTTATAAAAAAATATTTAGCTCTTTATTCACTATATCATATATTAGTTTAGACCTTCTAATTCGAAGGAGAAATGATAACTTTTCTTGTGTGTACGACGAACTACAGCCTCAAAAACTAATGTGATTCATCGTTCATTAATTCTTCACATATATTGTGATATATATATATTTAAATGATAAATGAAATATAAATTATATATTTATTTTATTAAGAAAATATTTATCATTCTATAAATTTTATATTTATATCATTTTCATTCATTCATTTTCACTCATATAAAGGTTATTACATCATTCAGGTTTGTGTGGACTAACACATTCACAAAGAAATGTGATTTTATATTAATAACCACAAACAATGAATGATATATTAATATAATCAATTTTGTAATTATATAATATGGTCATGATTATTATTCTATATATTATTTAACTACATATTATGCACTAGAATGTGATTTTTCTTGATGAAGATGCATAAAAACTCAAGGAAATAAACAACCAAAACAATGAAAATATTGAATGATAATTAATGAATCTATGATATGATGTATAAAAGGATAATATATTTAATAATAACATGTTTAAATTATTAGTTAAAAGCATTTTTATTACAATTATACCAGATGTTAAGGCATGTTCAACCAAATTAAATTATGAGGTATGGGTTTTCATAACACAATTCCCAATTATTGGGTTAAACTCATACATCATTGATTATATCATGATAAGATTGTTTTTAATGGAATTTGATTATAATTTATTTTATTTAATCATTTATTTGGATTTACATTTTATATTCATATTGTATTCATTAATCAATTATCTGAACAATTTTACGATCATTTTACGGGTTTATTTCACAATATCATTTTAACCATGATTGTATATTCATAAATATCCATTAAATAGAAAATTTAAATAATTTCATAATAAGTCCAATAATTATTTCTTTAATATTTACTCGTCATATTTCGATGTAATATTAAAAGTACCAGTATATGATACATAAAATGTTTTGAAAACAATTTTTGAGAAAATATGACTTTATTTCTCTCTTCGGTCAGAAATCTATTTTTCCTCAAATACTATGATTTATAGAATTCTTTCAAAGATGTTTTTAAAAATTGGAAATTTTTTATCAAATTAATTTCTCACCCATTTTACAGTGTTTAAAAATTCAAAGGAATCTTATTTCTTTATTAAAAAAATACCTTATTTTCATATAAAAATATGTAAAAAGAATCTTTTCATAATGTTCTGAACTAGGAAACTCCATGCCCTTTTTAAATTCAAAATGAATTTTCTTTTATTACTTTTATGGAAAATATGGAATTACCCAAAATCATGACCATCATTTAATTTAATATTCATTTTCATGTTTATCTATATGTTTAAAATAGAAAATTTTAGAACTGACTTCCAAAGAAAATGACTTTTTGAAAAGAATGTTCAAAATGAAAAGAATATTTTCCTAAAAAACGTCTTAATGATATTTTAATTGTTTTTATATTCATCAATTTAGAAAACCATTATTCTTACTCTATATTGTATATGTTGTATTTATATCATCCTTATTCTTCCAATGGATTGTTTGAGATCATTTTGATCATCGAATTTATTGACATTCACTTCCTTGAATCATACTTGTAGTCGTTTAATTTCCCTTGAATTATTGGCATTCCTTTAGAAAATAACTTTTATCTAAATATTATTTATTTTTATCCTGGGTAATTTTATTAATTAAAAATATACCATTTGTACATTCACTTTTTACTTTGAATTTTTATGATTAACTAGGGAAATATTTACAAATTTGTATCATTTAAACTAAAAAAATACATGGAATGTCCAGGAATCGAATGTGCTCGGTCCTAAAAATTTATTAAAGTAAACAAAATTATATAATATCATGTGTCACAAAAATCCCTGTTAAACTATAAATATAGAAGAAAAATTCCACCATGGGCTGTGTCATGAAAAGTTAGTATCATTCCCATACTGATGAGTTTCATCATCAGCAATCTCCAACTCTGACTATGAGATTCTTTGATTAAAGATCATATATTATGTATACCTAATCATAAATTACTCTAGGGTGAGTGTGGAAGAAGACGTATTAGACACACATAAACCACACCCTCATGACGCAACACAATCATCTCATCTACATCTTCATCCATATCTTTTTAGCTGTCTACCCAATCTCTAGGATTTTGAAAAAAAAAATCTAATTAGTCAACCCATCATCAATCAAATTCTAAGAGAAAGCCTCCTTAAAAGGTTTTATAAACTATTGAACATCCTAAGGAAGGTTTGGAAATGGTATTATTTTTGGAACATCGACCTATGAGAAATCTATAGATTTTTTCACTACATATGAAGCAACATCTTTATTCCCAACATCCTCACAAGGTTACTCAAGTACTCCAAATTTATTTAAAGTCATCACCTACAAAGAATCAGTGTCCTCCCCATTATACAAAATACATAAGGGATCACACAATGAGGATATCATACAACAATCACATATTCCAATTCAATCTCAGTTGTTATATATATATTTGTAAGAGGTAGATAGTTCTTAGGAAGACCCAACCATAATCCCTCCACACCTACAACCTCAATCATCCCCATTCTTTTTTAAGGTGCAATTAAATATTTTTCTATATCTTGATCATCATTTCCTTGAATGAAAACCTCATTAATATAATGATCATCCTCATCCTCCTCCGTTGGATTTTCACAATTATAATATTTATTATGATTCCCCTCCATTAAGGCAGGTTCCCCATGTCCTTTACAAACTCCTTCTATTGAGCTAGTTTTTTACTATTTGAACTTGTTATGAATATGTGGAAACCAATGATTCCTTCATTCCATAGTATCTCTCATTAGCAAGGAGTGCATTGATTAATGTTGAAGGACCCGAGTCATGTATATGACCAGGTTGAACAGCCCCATCATCCACATTATTGAGATCACTACGCTCTCATTCCTCTTTCACTTTTCTAGGAAAGTCTTTCTTATTCAAGAGGGAACCAACTTACATATACCAGTATCCCCTTTCTCCTATAGGATTCCATTGGAGCACATTCTCATGGATATTTCCCACTATTGAGTCATTTAAAGATCTCCTACATTTATCATCCATTTGACCAATAATCCCTCATGCATTACAGAAAAAACCATCTTCATATACCTATCCTATAATTTCCCAATACGGTGAAGGCCCATGAAAAAATCAAAAACATTTTCAGTGATTGTGGCTAAATCAAAATAGTTTTCAAAAAAAATATTTTAATCATGGGGGACGTGAGATAAACAACCACAAGCAGTCGAAAAACTGTCTACATCTTTCATTTTATATTTCCCTATCTATCATGATTGAAACACATATGGATGAGGAAACCACCCAAAAATATATAGAGGTCACAAAAAACAAATTTGAACATGAATGTTAAAACAAATCTAGGTTAGAAAATTTATTTCAGTCATGTGATTAAATTCAATATCTCAATAAGGAATATAAAGGACCCTATGTTTCAAATTTACATGATTGAACCCCTATAATCTCTACTTCATTTCTAGATTTGAAAAAAAACATGAATGAAACCCCTCCCATGTTATGTGATTTTCTATCCATCAATACCCAAAATTCCAATGAGACATTTCCAAACCTTAGAAATTCTCAATGTAGATTACACCATTTTTGAAAACCTGTGAGTGATAATAGAATTCTAAAACTTCTTAGTTTATATGTTTTTATGCCTTGAGTAGCTTCAAAAACGCAGTATACCCCTTGTGATTTTTTGGATTGATGGCTTGAGGGATTCCATTATTCGATTAGAGGACAAGAGTTACAGATCAGTTGTTAGGTAGTGTGAGACCTCAGACACAACTGAGGTCCATGATTGATCTCGATTCATGTTACCAAGATTACCAAGAACAACTATGCAATAGTTTTAATTCATGTCATAATGAGAAACTCTGAAATCAATAAAAGTCAGACAATCCAAAACCATACCATCTAAGGGAAGCACTATTGGATGTTTCACCCCAATAAAACAAACAGAAACCCTAGTATTCTATGTTTTTCATTACTGGGGACTGTTTCCACTCGAAACTAGATTCGAATCCTCCGATATTAACTCATCCATCGATGTACCATCCCTTAAACATATCGTGTGATAAACATCAAGATCACCATGTAATCTTTGATTTCACTGTGGTCACCAAGTACGCCACTCCTACCGAATACTTCATCAGATGTGTCATGCTATTAAAATACATTATCATATATCCCATTATTTATGAATAAAATAAAATTTTAAATTTTTTAGAAATGAATCGGACCTGAAATTCATTGGTTGGGGGCTGATTAATGAATTCCCTTTAATGCATCTGTAGTCTCCTAAGAAAAAAATTAGTTGGATCTAAATAATTAACATTTTTAACAAAGTAGTTTTAAAATGTATGGAGGATAGATCTTGAATGAAATTGTATTGTGAATTGTTTTAAAATAAATCAGATGGGTTTTTACACAATATGTTTTAAACCGTCTTGAGAATATATATTGATGGTAAAATTATCATGTTTTTTGGAAATATGATTCCCAATAATTAACCATTTCCATAATTCTAAATTTAGTTATTATTATCTATGATATAGTATCTTTTTTATAATCTATGAATGAATTTCATTCTCAGATTAATAATTAGTTTCCTAGTGTTCTCACTTCTTTACCTTGCAATATTGATTCTAAATTATCTTACCATCATAGTGGTTTTAATAAAATGGATTGTGTGTTTAGTTATATAAAATTCAATATTGATTATTCTAATTTATTCAAGAGAACATCTATAGTACTTAACCCTTACTGAGCATTTGATCTGACCATTATTGGGTTTCCATTCCCGATGATTCCATGATGTTTATTTTTTCTGATATGTAGGTATATTCTAGATAGAATAACGTTATTATTTAATGGAAAACTTATTTTTTTGTTTCTTTTTAATTCATAATAGTAGTAGACTCATGTATGTATCTTGTTCTATGAGACTAGAAAAACATTAGATCCTTCCAGATACAATTCATTATAGTTTATTCTCATTTAATAAATTATGTCATCATCTACTAAATAATATTGTGTCATTAAACTTTAATAATAATGGAATGAATATAAAGTATAGTAAAAAAATTTTACAAAAAAATACATTTCAACAATATTATATAAATAATTAAAAATTAATATATTCGATTTATAAGACCCAAGTTTTACATTTTTGAAACTCAATTAATATTTCTCACTAAAACCTATTTTCACATTCTTATAAGAAAAATTAGAATTTCTTAATTTTAAAAATTGTATAAAAATGTATTTCCCTTTTTAATATAAAATTTTAATATTATATAAAAAGTTAAAATTAATTTTTTCTATAAATATAATATTAGTAATATTAATTCTAATTTCAGTGTTAATGATGTAAAATTTTAAAAATACTTTTTTTATTAATATTTTGTAACTATTACCTTAAAAAATAAATTCATCAACGTCCAATAATTACTCTAATATTATGTTTAATTATATATATAATTTCATTAAAAATATATTTGGTAATCATGAATAAATAATATTAAAAAGGAATAATTATTAAGAGACATATTACTAAGAAATTTATTTTGAAATATTATTATTTTAAATTTAAAAGTTGATTTTCTCATATTTATAAATTGAACTAGATTAAATAGTGACTACATTTTTTTTATAAAATAAAAAATTCATAATTTGGGTTACCATATTTTTTTAAATTAACGATAAATTACATAGTTAAATATTAGTTGAAAATATTAAAATGAAAATATTTAAATATAAGAAACCTATGGTAAAAGAATTTAATTGTGTCTAAAACATGTATAGAAATTATTAGTTGAGGATTTACTGACCTAATATCACAAAAAAATCCATTATTAAGATCTTTTGGGTTAATATATCATTAAACAGGATAATGAATATTAGAAGTGTAAAGGGTAATCCTGAAAGATCAATTTCTATCACTTATAAAAGGATATCTCTACAACACATTTATGGTTACATTTTTCATTTGAATTTCCCAAAAATTCCATTCCAAATTTCTATTACTTAAATTTTGGATTTCATCACGAATCCCATGAACTCTATAATATATTCTAAGGACTCGTTTTCAGAAAAATATCTCTTGAATATGATTAAGTCTCCAACATAGGAATTGTATTCTTCATAAACATTATAATTAAAATTACTTTTCTAACCAAATTAATTCATAATATTATATTAAAATAATAATATTTATTATAATTATATTTCATTCTAGTAATTTAGTTGTAAATATTTATCCATATTCATCAACTATGTAAATAAATATGTTGTTAATGTGATTGTGAAGACTACAGTCTCTAAAAATGGTCATCTTCCATTTTACATATCCATCGTTAATTAATGGATAAAAATATTTATTTAATTAATAAATATTAAATTTATAATATATATATATTTTTATAGTTTCAATATTACCATTTACCTTAATTACATTCAAATACATTGTGATATGGAATCATTAGTTTTGTGTACATACATACAACCTCTTCTATGAGAAATGAGTTTCATTTTTAAACACTAAAAATCATAGATGGTTTTAAAAATACATAATTAATATATGAAAATTACATTAATAATGACATTAAAAGTATAAATATCATAAAAAATATTTGAAAATCCTTCTACAATGTTATGCATATATAAATAGTTACTGGAAAATGTTTCGAAGAAACACATTTAACAGACATAGAAGAGAAAAGTATATAATAATGTAATATCATATGATGGTTAACTACAATTATAATATGAAATATAGTTTAATACGGTTATTATGTATGTATTTAAATACTTATTTTATTTATCAAGGATGTTAAGAATAATTTTAGATTGCATTTGAACTCAGGGTAACGATTTTCATCTCAATCCCAATTTATCTATGTATGTTTTTATTTTATGTAATAATATTCATTTTTATCATGTAACTATTTTCCCCTTTACATATAATAGAATAAAATATATGTGACCCATGAAAATTAATTTCCATTAATATTTTTTACTTTATATGGTATATGATTGATGTCTTCCCAAAAATTAAAGGGGTTTTTCATAACCAAAAATGATTTCAATAGTTATAATGTTTCTCCTTGAGCATTGTCTTTTATTTGATTTGTTATAAAAAATATAAATCATTTAATATAAATTATGATTCAAATACTCATCATTAATGATTTCAATTTCTTATTTAAAATTAAACTATGTATTGAATAATTCACATCCTCTTAAATGATGGTTTCCTGTCTTTGTATATGATTTCCCTTCATGCTAATGTTTTCATTTTTAATTATAAACCTAATTATTTTACATGTCATGTGAAATTAATTTTTCCATTATATCACTTTAAAATTGATGCTTTATTATCAATTTAATGTATATATGATTAAAACATTATTATTTAAATTGATTAAATTGGTTTTCCATCTTTGAACATTTGTCTGATCTTCCATACAACCCTCATTAATTCTCAGTTAAATATTAAAATTTATTTTCCCAATTTTATGATATATTTTTCTCATAGATATATTCTATTTTATATATATTACCTATACATATATACCTAGTAAAATAACCTTTAACTTATGTGGACTATACATGTTTTTGGTTCCCCTAGAAATTCCCACATTAAAGTATATTTATTTAAGGGAAATATTACTTTTATTGTATCTTTTAAATGATCACCCCATAAAAAATTTATAAACCTTTAATAGACTATAAAAAACAACAATATTTTGTAGATAAACCTAATGGTCCAATTTTTTTTAAACATTATTTTTACTTCTTTAAAAAGAACATTTTCTTATGAATAATCACCAATGTTGTATATTTTTTTGTATATTCTCTTATATTCATCCCATGAAATCATTATAATGGTACAAAATTTAATGAAATAATGTTTTTATTAAAGTATGAAAATACTAAATGATGTAATTCATCATTATCTAGGAAATCCATATTATTTAGAATTTAGATATTCCTTGAAATAAAATTATGTAAGTCACTACATTCTCATGAGGTTTATCATGAATATTGTTTATATATTCATTAATTTCCACATGTGGCGTTCATATATATTATATTTATTAAATTTAATGATGGAACCAGAATTTAATGACCCTCTAGTGCATTGGTAACATTGTATTCCCCATGAAATGTTATCTAGAGGAATAAGGAATAAACCTAATCTATAACAGGACATTTCTAACTTTTATTAGGAGAATGGGGAGTGAAACCAACCCAACATTGGTATTTTTCCACCATATTATTATATCCATTGGAATAACCCTTGTATTTTTTTAATTCCCCATATTATGTTTTTACCAAATATTTTAGGATTCTATGATCTAATAGTGTTATTTACTTATGTTATGTTTCCATGAACTGGGTCATCTTTATTATAATATCATGTTATCCCTCTTGACTCTCGTGATATAACTTATTTACATGTTTATTATATTATAAATCTTTTAGAGTCACCATTTTCCTTATGGTTTTTACTAGTATTTCATATATATTATCAAATGATCTATGGGAGTTTAAATCTCTACTTGGTGTTGTAAATAATGTTTTTTTCATTTTGTTTATGTTGATGTATTCATATATATAATCTTCAAAAGACACTATACCTCTAGGTCATATGTACTTATTTGTTGTAAATATATGTAAAATGTTATTAACTAATGTTTGTATAAGGCTTGGGTCACTATACAGGACCTTTATAAAATACCAAAAACTTAAAATAATATCACAAATGATTTAAGTCATACCATAGTTGTTATAGTTTATCATAATCTTTGTCTCGTGAATACCCTAATAAATATACATCCCATAAATTCTCAAAAAAATCCTTATATGATGTAATTCTATTAACGATTTCCATAAGATTTATCTTTTAAAATAGAGTTCATATAGATTTTATTTATAAATTCTAATTTAAATGCTATATTATAAAGGTCATAATTAATACTTTTATTTTAATGTAATATGGTTAAATTTAGTTCAGTTCGGTGTGTGAAATATGATCTTAAATATAATATTTATGTAATGTTAAATTAATAATAATATATATTTGCATTATATTCATCCCCTAATAAATAAATTTCATCCTAAAAAAATCATTAACACTCACTAATGAAATTATATAATGTATCCATATAGTAGTAATGTTTTAATATTTAATTTAAATTAAAGTTTCAAGACAAATAAATTTTTTTATTTCAATGAAACATATATATTTCTTCATGATAGGTGTAAATTTATATTGATTTTTATCTAATTCTTGTACATAAAAATACATCATTATTGGTTATTTTGGCACATATAGTAGAATATGTTTTATTTTAGATTCCAAATTCATTTATGAATTAATATCATATCATAGAATAGTTTGAAAAATGATATGTGAATTCTATATTTTGGTAATTAATATAGAGTCTATGTGATGATTGAAAATACGCTTCCAAGATCACATCAAATTAATCAAAAATGGTGAGTAATATGATTTTCAGAAATATAATTACCATAAACTAAAACATGGGATATAGTAACAATGCAATAATAATTTTTATTTGATAATAAAATGATTGGGGTTGGGATTTAATACTCATTAAAAAAATCCAAGTCTCACCAAAAAAGGATTTAATAAGTCATACATAAATCTAGGATAGACTATAAGTGTTACATAATTATCATGAACCTCCTCAGCATTTGTGATTAGATATTTCTCCCCATTATCCCTTAATTTTGGATGTTTTTGATGCTTATAATCCATATAAAACATTTTATTGGGGGAATTTATTTGAATAATTCTTAAATTATTTTCATTCAAAAAAACAATGAGTACTAAATTTGTGGGGGATTTCTTGTCAACTATTGTATCAAATAATTTATATATTCCATTTCAACAATATCTATATCAATGGTGAACCCTTCCCAATATTAATCGTTTTCTCAGTACATCAAGAAATTCCCTTGGGTGCTTGATCACACATTTTTTATATCTACGATGTTGAATATTATTTCCCCTGTGGCATTTATCACCTAAAACTCCCTGGAAATACATTTTTACATTATTATGTTTTTTTATGTTCTAAAAGAATAAAGTTATAAATCATATCATGAGTGAGGTTTGTGATTATAACCATAAAATTTTAATCATTAGTTTCTATATTTATCAATTTCACATTATGATAATAATTTTATTGTGTATAACTCCAATTATTAACATAATTCCCCACTTCTCTATCGATTAATTAAATAATTGAATAAAAATGAAGAGAATAATAAATTTTATGATCATATAAAAATGATAACTTGTATATAAAAATGTATAAATCATAAATTACATTTGTATAAAAATGTATAAACATCCAGTAGTCAAACATGGTTATTAATTGTATAATTTCTCAAATACTTCATCATGGTTAAAAAATATAATGTGAATCACCAAAAAAATAATCCTTTGCGTATCAAACTAGGTGTTAAGATAGGTCTCTTTTTCATTCACCTATTGAAAATTTAGTCAATACCATCTTATGTGTTATGGATTATTACACCATAGTTTATCTTTAATAGTGCCTTCATCAATATATATGTATCGGTATTGGGATTTTATTTTTATAAAACTAGAAAATCTGTATTTTATGATACTTTTATGATGGTATCCAATACATAGGATTATCACTATGGTTTTCACTAATTTCACCCAAAATAATCCTATTAAATAACGTAAATAATACCCAAAATAACTAAACCTTTATTTAATACCATCTACATTACCCTAGAACTATATGCCCAAATCCCATGAAAAGAACACCATATTTATATTTCAACTATTATATCGATTCTGGGGGCCCAGATATTTACTATCACATATGTTTCTAAAACCAAATGCATTGCATTCTAACATTGATTCCTAATAATGTGGAATATGATAAATAAAAACATGGTTTCCATTATTTTACATAACTAATCATTTACCTCGCACATAATAAAAAAAACATTCAAATACAAGGTTTAGTGACTTTTCGGACTATATATATATATTTAATTTATATTGAAATACTTTAGAACAATTCTCCAAAATAAAACCATAATAATTCCCCTTCTATAATTCTCATATTTTATACTCATATTCAAAACAATTGTTATTGAATCCAAATAAATGGTTGAGATCAATGGATCAGTAATAGAAGAAAATGAGTGGAACATAATTCATGAGTTACTATAGTAGTACTATATCAATGGTGGAACTGTAGCAGTGGTGGAATTGTAGCAGGAACTGTAGCGATAATGGTACTGTAGCACGTACTATAGCAGCACGGGTACTATAGTAGTATTATTCCCCGATGGGTCCTTTGTGAAAAAATGGGATTTAAAGACTTTTATTCAAGCAATTTGGCCTTGTGCCTTAATTATCTATAATGGGTCTCCCTCTCCCTAGTCTTAACGAGGTATTTGCTGTAAATAATAAATTGAGGCTTTTTCCCCAACCTTTAAAAAACATAGAAACATTAGACAACAGAAAAGTCATCAATTTTGTTAGAAACATTTAACAAGGAATATAAGAATATATAAATAATAATGAATCATAAAAGTATTATTTAATACTTTTGAATAATATATATATATGGTAAAAGTATCTGAATAAGGAAAACTCTTCATCTTCAGTCACTCAATCACACACACACTTCCAAAAAAATAATAATTTCCCAGAATATTTATCTCATGAGATATAAATCATTAACTTATGTGTTTTTGGGTGATAAATGACCCCAACAATCAATAATCCTTATATATGTTCACAAATTGAAATTATACAATTAAAATTTCCTAAATAAACCATAGAAAGAAAATGTGTTTCATCGATTTTCGGAAATGGTATGATATTAATTATAATGATTAATTAAATTTTATGAAAATAAAAAATTGATTTAAATGGTTTTATTATTTTATGAATTAATGAAAATTATTATTTACAAAACATAACCCCAAATTTGGTAGTTTATTTGGATTAAAATAATAAAATGGAATCCAAATTATAAAGATAAAATAGTAAAAATTTCGTAATATCATTGAGTATTGAATATTTTATGTGTCACATCTGAAAATAATTTTTTTTGTATTTGTAGTAAATATCATTTCTCCATTATTTGAATATATATCCCAATATTGGATACTTGAAATAAAGAAAATTATCCTTATTAAATTAGTTGTAAGATATTTAATATATTGTTCTGAAAATATGAAAACAATTTTCCACATTCAAAAAAATACATATAGTGAAAACGATGTCAAATAATGGTGTTAAATCATCCATTTGAAAAGTTGTAATGAGAAATTTGATGATTACGAGAAATATTATATATTTCTAAATTAAAATAAGAAATAATAACATGAATTTGATTAGTGGAGATGGGATGGTAAGAGTTTGATATATTTTGAGGAGGATAAGGGTTATTCATATCATTATTAAATTTTATAAATAAATAAATTCGACAAAGAATATGGATTTGGTAAGAAAATTAAATTCCATATAAAATCAGGATGAATTAAATATAAAATAAAAATAAGTTAAAAAAATAAATATTATTTTAAATCCATAATTAAAGTGGAATAATTTTGACTAAAAAAAAGACGAATCATTAAAATATACCTCCTTTACTTTCAACTTTCACGGAAGTGATTTTATTTCATGTACCGTACATAAAAATTTAGTAATCACATACTTCATAACAATATTAATATATATTACCATTTTAACTCTTTAATTATAATCATCCATTATATGATCTTTATCTAGTTAACTTTTATTTTCATTATCGTTTGTCAATAATTTCAATAGTTTCACATATGTTATGTTATATAATAATTAGACCCCATTAATATATAAAAAGATAATAATTATGGGAATAGAATATATATTTAAATTAATTTTACTTAGTTATTTATTAATCCTGATGATCATATTACAGAAACTATGGTCATGGATTGTGAAAACAAATTCAAGGTGACCATGTTTTAGGTAATTTACTAATATTATTGGATTACATTATAATGATCATTAATTATTTTATCCATTAAAAACAGATTAATGTAATATATTATTACTTATTAAAATATATATTAATAAAATTTATATATTAGAACTATATATTAGTGGTGGTAGTGAAAAAAGAAACACATCTCTCCATGGATGCAGTTGTCTACATGTACACACATGTGATGTTTTCATTTTCCATAGAACCAAACAGAGGTGGAAATTAATTAATATTTTATTAAAAAAATAATTTGTTAAATATAATCCTTATTTTTTGAATACCTCCATTTAAATATCCATGTAATGTTCTTTTAAAAAATTTAACATGTCACTCAGTGGAGGTTATATTCTAGACCTACAAACAAACAATTATTTCATTATTTTAATGATAAGGGTGGCTGATATATACTATTTTCCCCATAAATTAAATAAAATTCCTACAACATAATAATAATAATGTAATTATTTTTTTATGTTATAATACATTTTTTGGTAGAAGAATTATAATTCAATAAATATGAATGAAAATGACTAATTAAGAACTTTTACCTTGCTCGTTGGAATAATTCTATTACAAATTGGATTTAGCCTCTGAAGTGTGGTATTATAGGATTATTAAAGCAATAATAAGTTTTTATGTGTGTGTGGAATTAATATGGGTGGGTTTTTTTTTCAAATTAAGTGAATTTTACTATTAGGAGAGGTGGTGTGGTGATGAAGAACAAAAATAATCGAGAAACGGTTTTTTAATAAGATGTGCACTATCAAAGGACAGTGGCTATAATATTGGAAAATAGAACATGATTGTTCATTCAGAAATCCCTCAACTAATCATTTAGAAAACATTTTTAAATATTCTTTATGTATTTTACTCTTTCTAATCATTTTATAATTTTTAATTCTATATGGTAACTGATTTTTAACTGAGTGTTTAATTTATGTGCTAAAAATAAAATAGAATTTATTACCTTATTTGGATCATATGATAATAAATATAAAAAAAATTTATAGATATAGTATCTATAAGTGATGAAAATTAATTCTAAAATAGTTAATCTAAACTTTTTTATAATTATCCTTATAGACAAATATAATTTATGTTTTAAAATTAAAAAAAATCAGTTTTAAATAAAATATAATATTTTTCAAATGTTTAATTTTTATTATAAATAAAAAGTTAGTTCAATAAAATTGTTTCATATTTTTTCTAATTATTATATTCTATCAATGTCCTAAAAGTGATGGTATATGTAACAATTTAATTTTATAATATTCATTTAAAAATTAAACCTTTGAGAAAAATATCATTAATTCATTATAACATAATATTATTATGAAAAATCCAATAATGGGGCCCATTTGGTAAAATTAAAATTATTAAAATTAAAAAATTTACTTATAAATTGAATAATTATATTTACTGAAAATGTTTTAAAAGAATTCTCCATTTCCAAACATTAACTATTTTTATTTATATTTCCTACCAAACACCAGTAAAATGAGTCTCAATATATTTTTTAAAAGTTTAAAAATCAAATTAGATTCATTTTTAAAAATATATTATTTTATTTTATTTACATAAAATTTATATAATTTTTATGAATATATTTCATAAAAAATAACACTTTTACCATTAAAGTGGTAATTACCTTTAATATTTGTAACATATCATTACGGCTAAAAACGAAATTTCTATAATACCTAATTTCAAATTAATAATTTAAAATATTGAAATAATTTTATATGATTTATTTTATAAAAGTGATATGAATTGTTTTAATGAAAACAAAATTTACTCATAAATATTTATGAAAAAATTAACTTATATGTATAAAATGAATAAATTTCTTTCCCTGTCCTAACAATTAGATTATTACTATCTTGTTTTATTATGTATATTATTAATAAATTCCATTAAAATCATAATTTAACAACATCATAATAAAATTCCAAGGGAACGAAAAGTAAATTTATAGTAATATATATATATATTTCTAAAAAATAATTTGAAAAACTAATTTATTTTCATTAATGAATTTGAATTAAAAATTATCATTATTATCCTCTAAAATAAAAATTTTTATATGTATAAAATACATTTTATATATAGAAAAATTATTACATTAATAATTAAATATTTATATCATCACAACATCAGATTTAAAATCCCCGCAAATCTCTGTATAAGGATTTTTAGGGAGATAATAATTAGAGGAAATCAAAGGTGGTATTTCAGCTAGCACATATCTTGTTGAATTTTTCATCATCATAGACAACTTCAAAAAATTATTTCACTCAAAATGTAATTGTATGAGTTCATCTTGGGAATTATACATGGATAAATCTAAGAAACTAAATCACATTCAAGCTCAAGAAAATGTTCTTCATAATAAAGATTTATACTATCTAATTATATTTGATTTTTTCCTTACATATTAGTAAACATATTAAAATTTATACATTCTAATTTAATAGATTTATTACAATGATAGAATTATTTTTTTTAAGAATCTCTTTTTTGTTTTCATTCTGTGTTCTATTAGAAACACGTTATTCATCATTGTATTTATTTATACGGAATTGAATTCTAAAATCACTTTGATTTACAGTCCACCAACCACTGGGATCATAAGCTATTATGGTTCAACTCCATCGCTAATATTTTCCATTAATTTTACATGTGGAATTGGGTATAGAATATACATGGTGGGGTTTTCATTATGTACACTTATGATAATGTTGAATATTTATATTTATGATTTAGTTTATAAAAAATGGTATTACCTTGATATCTTATACCATGTAAAGTACATAAACTCATAAAACAAAAAAAACACTCATAAAAATATATGTATAATATATATTCTAGTAAATCAAAAAAATATTGAAACAATGGTATCCTTAACCCAATTTCACACTTATCTTGTCTCCCTAATATCCTAACAAAATAATCCATGGAAATATTATCCCTTCACATGAAAATATATATCATCATACCACAAATCTTTTCTCATCAAAATGCTTTCTAATACAAGTTCATATTAAGTAACAACTTCATAAACACACCCACAACAACTTCACAACCAATGGAAGGGAGAGTATGTGAGGGGTAGTCATTCTATTCCACAATATCCAAGGTATAAAATGTTCAATAGATACTAAAATATTAATATATTTCAATTAACTTATCTATATTGATTTGTGATTTATTGAAATAGGAATCTCATATAATTTACTGATGAAATAAAAAAACACACAACGATGTATATAAACTCACATACCCAATACTAGGTGTCACAACATACCATGCACATATATACCCAACCCATCACAAAAAATTTCTTCCTCATAAAATTAAACATATTTTTAAACTGCAATGAATAAATTCTAAATCCATGAATAGTAGATTAGTTTATCAAATTTCTATATCATTATTTCCATTTGATAATCATTTACGTACTTACCACATATTTCAATAATATTATTGTAATAATATTTCTATCAATTCATCAATTTGTTTCACATTTTACATTTAATTCATGTTTATGTCCTCTATTTTATTTTTCTTTTTCATGTATAGGGAATAAATTTGTTCATATATCCCATTTCATCATGCCCACTACATGTTAACATCAATATCATAATACTACTTAACAATTATTTTTTCAACAATACTTAACATTATTTCCAAATATCAAAATAATAAAAATGTAGAAATAAGATGTGACTTATATAACAACATTATCATAACCATCAATGATACATGATTACTTATTCAATTAAAACAATTTCATTTACGTTAAATTATTTTTTATTAATAAGACCACTTTGAGGAAGGAAGTGGGAAACCAAATTTTCAGCAAACCCAAACAGAAACAAACAAAAACCAGAAATCGCCTCATCCAAGAAAAAATAGCGCCGCTCACTCCAAGGGAGAACCACTAAGCGACCCCATGCAAGTATGGTCCCTCCCGATGGAAAGCCATCCCTCCGATCAGCCACCTCCCAAGTGACCTGCCAAAGAAGGAGCAGCGTGTTCTAACCCATCTGAGCCGATCTGGTCCTCCGACCTTCCACACACATCAAGAATAGAAACTTGACAATGCATTAGGAAGAGAGAATATAAACAAATTCATTGAAAACAAGTCAAATTCCACCAGAGGTCGTGTCCCTAAACAGCTTCCAGTATAATTCACAGACCTGCAACAGGGGGTCCCCCTTATCAAGGCCTCAAAGGTAGTGCTCAATCTATTCCAAACCTGCATGTACTCCACGATACTGATTAACCCCTTGTTGAAGCCTCCAACCAGGATCGTATCCTGCTTATCAACCCAAACATAATGCTCTTCATTCATCTCCACTTCAAGGTTTCGGCCCATCATTTTGGTTGCATCCTCTTCCAATGCGTTAAGATATAACACCTGTTCTGACACCACATCCTCCAAGATTAACACCAAGTCTGAGGAGATTTCATGCTGTCCAGGAGAGCTAAGATGACACATGATCTCCCTGTCCAGCGCCTCGACCATTGGTTTTTTAGTTGACCGGGTCCTCATAGGAGGAGTTAAGGAGGAGTAATCCTTCCTACCCCTCCTCCTCCTCTTCCTCCTGTAACTCCTTGACTCGGTTTCGGCTTCAGAAAAACTTCTACATATCCCATCAAGTCCTGCTTCCAATCCACCATCAACACACTCCGGGAGAACATGCCCCCTTATCTGACCTTCCAACCTAAGGCCATCAGTGTTCCTCCTGTAGTCTTTATCATCCACAACCAGAGCAGAATATTCTACTCTGGAATCCACCTCACCCAGTTCTGCAAATCTGTTGCTCAAAACAACTGGAATCCGGGCTGGAGCTACATTCTATGGCAGCCAGAACCCGAACCCTCTGGGTCTCCAATGTTGGTCTGAGCCTGCACCTCCTCCTCATTTCCATTCAGCTGACCAGGGGTGTTACCCAAGGCAGGCCCAACCCCATTGCCCCCTTCCTTCTCCCTGACACAAGCTTCCCCAATCCCAGACCCATCCTGTAAAGCTGGTTTCTCGAAACATGTTCCCTTATACTGAGTCAGAGGATTCTGAACCTCCCAACCCCTACATTCACCTGGAGGCAGAGATATCCTCGCCAAGGCCTCATCCGCATGAATCAGCCACTCCTTCCCCATGCTACTGGCTGTCTGGACTACACCTAAGTCCTTCCTGAGGCGATCAAACACAGCCTTCACCTGAGGCTCCGAGTCCCTGGAAGTCTCCTTCAAGATAGAACCGGCTGATCTCTCCCTCCCCGAGCCAAAAGGATCCACCATCGAATCGTTGGACACATAGTGCAACCCCACCCCCGGTTGACAAGGAGGCCCTTGCTCTTGATCCCCCCGAAGAGTCTCAACAGACCTCAGGTTGCACATAGCAGGTTCAGAACCATGGCCGGAGCCTGACCCATCTCCTTCGACATGCACTGAGACACCCTTATCCAACGCAGAAGAATCAACCACCACAGCCGAAGCCCTTTTGCGGCATTCCTCTAGACGGTGGCCCTGTCTATGGCAGAAAGAGAAGAAAAAATGACAAGATTCGTAGAACACACATTGTACGTACCTGTATTGCCCCTCGATCACAATCCACACCTTGTCGGGTGGAGGACGGGAGAGCTCTACTTCCACACAGATTCTCGCAACAATCGGGTGCACCATTGCATCTGTTTTCCAATCCTCACATAGGAAGCGGCCCAGGGAGTTACCTATTAAGTGGAGGAGGGCTGGATTCTGAAAGAGAAGCGGCAACCCTGGAAGTTCAATCTAGATCGCCGCAGAGGAAGAGTCCCGATTCATGTTCAAATCAAACGTTCAGCGATTAAGATGGAACGGTAATCCTCTAAAGGACCTGCTAGCTCGAGACCAGGCTAGCGCCATGTCATCTTCATCAGCAAGGTAAACAAGGATTTTTCGCGGCCCGAGAAGACCGACAATCGCACGATGACCAAAACCCCAATCCTGATTCACATAACTCTCGAAAACCTCCATCGGAGGCCTACGGCGGGTGAACTTTACCACCAAGGCTGTGGAAAGAAGCGACGAAGCTTCTGAAAATTCCTTGGACGAGACCGGGACCACAGGTTGACCATTACACACTCCAGGCACCTTCGGAGTGACCTCAATGTCAGGGAAGAAAGAGTGCCGGCTGAGAACAGCATCTCTAGAAGAAGAACCCAGCCCCTCCCCCTGACGGGGAGGGGTCGTCGCCGCCGCCATGGAATCTAGGGCATCCAATCGCCCATCGCCCATCGTCCGTCCAACTTGCTATGAGGTTCAAAAACAACAATTTCATTTAATAAATAGAAGAATATAGATAATGATAATTCCACATAATACAAAAATAAAAATCTAGAATTATAAATTTCCCTACATCATTCTAGTGGATAAACCATCATAAAATCGAATACTGAGATTTAATTATCAATCATTCCAACATTTTTATGAAGGAATTGTAATTATTAAAAAATCAATCACACTTATATGAATTCTTCATCACATCACTAAATTGACTACAATCGCTAATTATCAACAAGATGAATGTTTGTTAAAATGTAGAATGTATGAAGAGGAAGGATAGCTCAATTCCTATATATTAAATCTCACAAGGCAATGATTTTAGAATCCACCATCGGAAACTAATAATCACCTATGATACTCTCTTCATAATCTAGGACCAGTGTTGAAATGGGTGAAATTTCAAGATAGAGGGGTTTCTAAATTTATAAAGAATGTATTTTGTATCAAACCATAGTTTGGTTCAAAAAACCACAACTTCATTTGGAATAGGAAGCCCATATTAAAAAAAATAGCACCCCCAACAGAATATACTGAAAAATATAATTTAATATTTAATTCCAAAATTTCAAAATTTTACATAAATAGTAAAATTGGATTATCCATTAGTGAATGGATATTAAAATTAATTAAAACAATGACATGAAATTGTGACATATTCCTATTAGACAACATCATTACAAAAAAAAACCCAGTTCAAGTAATCATGACATGGTTTACACTCATTTTTAATGTTTTCATATCCAAAATAAATCTAAAAACCATTATATAATAATTGATCATTTTCAAAAACTAAAAAATGGAATATAATATTATGATGCAGTTCCACTCTAATTGTTTCTAACAGCTACAAAAATATTTTCAATACTATAAAATCACACTATTTTCATTTCCTAAAATCTTCATATAGAATGTTGAAATAAAAAAACCATGATGTGTAAAGAAATAACCATGACATGGTTTTCCTCATAGATAATATTTTATTCCATTTTTTATTTAACTCATTGAAATCACTCCATCACATTCTAGTGCCTCAATAAAATTACAATATAAATTACCACAAATTTCAAGACTCTATAAATATGAAATGTAACAAATATTTAAATGTTAATAAAATAAGAAACATTTCAAAGTCATGACATTTGGGAGAAATATTTTTGTTTTAATCAATATTCAATTATTTAATATATTTTAGTAAAGAGATATGTATTGTAATTATAAATCAAAATAGTTAGAATACATTAATTTATTAGATCAAATAAAATTGTAACAAATTATCATCGACACAAAAAAATAATTTATAAAATATACATGAACATTACATTAAATAAAAATAACCATTTTATAACATGGTAAAATACATGATGCATTTCAATGGGAACAAAAAACAATTGTTGTAGGTAAAGAAACAAATATTAAAGATGAAATCAATATCATCAATCAATATAAATGGAACCATATGAAACTAAACATGAATAAACCAAAAAATAGTGTGCAATATACATTGAATATTATCATTTCATAGTTCCATATACATTCCTGATGAAAATAAGATTATTAAGGCCAACATATTACCATCTATATAATGTTTCCCAGGGATAATGAATCAATCAATGTTAAAAATTGGAAATATCATCCTCTGTAGTGTGGTAAAACCTAATGATGCAAAGGACGTGGAAGATGAAATATATGATATAATTGATATTCGTCCATGGAGAATTGTTTCTTGTCTATTATAGCATAAAATTTTAATAGGGGAAATTCTTCCTTTATATTTTTCCCTCGAGGAAGCTTCTCTAGTGATTATGTTTTTACCCATACATAATAATTCCTAAGTAAATATAATGGAAAAATCATGAAACTATTACATGAATATAGTATACTCCCATGCATTACACCTTATGAAATAGTTAAATATGTTATCTAACCAAGAAGACAACATGAATGATAATGATTATCATTTATGAACACTTCAATTATAGTGTTTAAAATTATATCATATTATTCAACTTCACATGAATCATACCATGTCATACCATAGAATTTAGGATATAATTAGGAGAGATAGTGGTTTGAAATCACATTTCAAGCCTTACAATATAATTTATATCAGATTAAATGATGTTCCAAATAATTCATGCATAATAGGTTTTTCAAAAATGTCATTTTACAATATTAGTAATATCATACCATCAAATATAAAAAATATATTTCATATATATACATAATATTTAGGTAATATCTCCATTAATCTCTCACTTACACAAAATCCTGAAAGAAATAAATTATGTTTCACCATATATCAAATAAAATATGGTATTGTTTTACATTATATCAAAATCCTTTTGGATGACTTCTAAAACACATTTGGAAAGATAAGATTAGCTTAATGTTTTATCATATTATTTGTAATTCCATAAAAACTATTATCCATAAATCATTAAGATTAACTCTAAAATTATTTTATATGAACAATCATATCAAACTCAATTCCCATTCACAAAATAATAATGTTTGAACCCATAGGACATTGTAAATTTGAAAACATAAATGAATATATGATTCTGTAAATGTATTCAGTGGGAATAATCTAAAACATTATCAGTTCTACTCAAGATGCAATGGGTTCGGGGGTAATATAAATTGATCAAATATATCAATAAACTTTAATCCAATTTTTTTATCACAAGAAATCATAAAATCTCATATACTCCACGTCTTCAAGACATCGAGTTACAATTGTATATTGACATTGTCAATCTAATATTTCAAACTCAAAAATTACTGATTCTTTTGTTATATATTTACAAAATAAATCAATATATCTACATTAATTCACATTAATAGAAGAGAACATCACATTCCCATAATCTAAAATAAAAATAACATCATATGAACTATTTATTTATTTTCACATTATCAATAATCTATCTCTATTAACAGAATATAGTCCATACACATTATATAAATGGAACAATACCATCATATATATGATACATGAGATTTTATGATTAGAAACATATCTAAGAAACCATTTATTAGTTCAAATTAAAGTACATGATTATAAAAGAATCAAAATATAATTTTTTTATCCATGTAGTATAAAAAACAAAATTAAAATTGTATCTAAATATGATCAGTGTACATCATGTATTCCAAATAAATAGTGTTCCACACTCTAATAGGTATACTTAGTGGCTCATTTAGTAAAAATAATTATTCTTCTTGGAAATAATATTTATGATAAAAAAGAATAATACTCTTGAAAACCAATACATTTCAGTATAAACTATAATACTCTCTATTAAATATTCATACATTTAGAGGATATTTATTCAAAAACATGATGAAATATAATTCAATATATATATATATATTTAATTTATTTACATACATCCAATGTGAAGGAATAATAAAATTATTATTTCATTTTATATTTAATATATAAAATTCATTATTTTTTTAAAAAATAATTTATAAAACCCTATATAATAAACTATATATCATATCGTATTTGATAAATAGAAAAATCATGTTTATTTTTTAATTAATTTCTATGTTTTGGTAACATATTACATCTATATTTTATTAATGTCACATCACAATATGGATACCTATTAAAACCCTCTAACAATAATCATTTTAGAGAAACATGATGAAAGACACTTTTTAAAAATTGTTAAATTTGGGAATCATATTTTCAATTTTTAAATCCATTAACATATTCAAACGACTTAAATCAGCAACCTAAAATGTTTTATCATTAATTTATTTTTTCTTTTTATTATACCCTCATAATTATTGGAACACATTACGTTAATGAAAAAATTAGTGAAATATATATATATATTTTGTTACAATGTCAAAATTGTTTATCATCACGTTTTTAACTAATTTTGGATAATGAAAAATTACCCTTATTATGGTGACTAAATATAACATTTTATATTTCTTTAGCCGACCTACCCAATAAATAATTTGAGATATTTTGTGAAATTGTCATTTTGTAGACTAGAATAATACCTAGGGAATAATTAAATTAAAATTTTCATTGATTTTATGTTTAAATCTTCACATTTACATTTATATTCTTATATCATATCCTCTTTAGGATATTTTATTTATTTCACATAAATTTTATGTTTTTTTAACTTTATTTGTTGACTAATAACTTCTTAAATATCAAAAAAAACTCCCACTAGACTCACATGAATAGTTTTATTTTCAAAATATCATGTTAAGATAGAAAAACCCCTTTGATTTTTTTTTGGAAAAAATGCTTGATTACTTTTAGTATGAATATTTTAAAAAATAACATACTATTTCACAGCTTTATATAGTATTCTATGTGTTTGTCCCTTTTTACTATGAAATGATTACATTTTTCCCATAAAGATACCATTAATGGGTCGACATAAAATCACAACCCCCCATTCATTGGGTACCCTTCCTGAGTAAGTTGTGAAGATGGGGGGATGACCGTTGATGTCGGCCTCTAATATGAAAGTAGTTCGTGACTGGAACCAAGGGTATATAATTCATAATAATGGGTGGTAATGTCATATTTAAATAAATTTTAATTATAGATTATATGATAGGAACCAGAAATCCAAATCTTCATGTAGATAATAGGTATAATATCCCAATACATGATTTATATTTCATAAAAGTGGAATAATCTAGAAAAAAACTGAATACATATCATATGAAACTATAGTGAATCTAAAACATAACATGCACAACTCCAATAGGTAGTTCCACCTAACTCAATAAACAACCATATCTTCCAGACATTGAAAATAATTATTTTATATATATCGTGATAATACAAGTATTATCATTAGGATCCACCCTAAAACATGTCTTGAAAATGAGAAATAAGAATTGTTAAACATATTGACAAAAAAATGAAACGAACTCATTATTTAAGAAGTTACAACTATATACCATCCTTTCTAAGTATTTCTCACCATGTAATACCTTAAACTATTTTCATCTATATCAAATTTATATTGTCATGATCTAACCTGGGTTGACCCCTGTAGCACCCCCAGTTTGATGTATATAGCCTTTGATTATTTTTTTATGTGTTTAAAGTTCATTGGATGAGTTGAGAAGAGGTTGGGAGATTTTGGAATTGTTTTGAATATGTTTGGAGGTTTTTCTGATGGATCACGATTTGAGAACGGTTAGAGGAAACCTTGCGGGCTATTTTGGAAACCGTTCAGGGGGATTGAGTAGGCTTCAAACGGCCTACGCATGGTTTTCCAAATTGTGTGAGGAAACCCTGTGGATCCCTCCTCTAGAGATAGTGGCGTGTGAACCATTAGCGCACGGTTTGTAAACCATGTAGACTAACCATGAGACCACCTAAAGGAATGGTTTTTATGTTCGGGATACTTTGGGCTTGTCCTATTTCCCTCCCAATCCTCTCAAACTCGAGCCTCACTCGGGATTTTTGGTTCTTAGAGGTTGAAGGTTCTCTCCCATTAGTTTTGGAAGCAATTCAAGGGGGTTTCTTGTTGTTTGGAAGGTGGTTTCTCTGGGTAAGTATCTTCTCTTGGTTTCTTTGTGATTTCCTCTAGATCATTATCTCCATATATCTCTTGGTTTTCTAGATCAACATTCTTTGCATGTAGATCTAGTGTTGGAGTTGTCATGACCCGTCCCCCGGGGCACGTATTGTGACTACCCCAAGGTCGCCTTCCATAGGCCAGGGCCTGGCGACTAGCAACAAAGGATTAATTCCCTAAAACCGGGAAGGCATTGACTTTATAAATCTGAAAAAAACACAACCAAAGTACAAGAGGAAGCAAAAACTAAGTCAAATATATATAAAAGTATACTAAAATTAATGGGGTCTAGAATACAAAACCAACTATAACTTATAAAAACAATTGAAAACAAGTACAACTGAAAAGGGACAAACAACTAAAAGGTGAAAGTAGCTCTAGGATCATCCTCCGGGGTTCCTACCTAAATGGTAGGTACATATGGCCTTCGCAGCACTCCACGTCTATTAGACTCCACTGTGTATCGATACATCATAAGGTCCTTCTCTGGGTACCGTCCAGTCCTAGCGCTCTCGGCCTCCGTCAGCATTGCCTGTCGTCTGAATCCAACACAACGAGGTGCGGGCATAGCCCGTGTAGGGGTGACTATAATGATACTCAGTAGGGACCTCGAGACCCTCATGGTCTCACAAAATCCAACAAGGATAAACCACAAAGTATGAAATAAACTGATAACCATTACTTAGTTATATGAGAATATATATACCATAGTTATCAAGTAACCCATCTCAATCATGAGGAAAAAACAAAGGTCATTGACTCAGCTCAAACCATGATTTTCATTATCTAAACCAAGGCTACTGGAGAACCCATCTTCTATCAAGTACAGTGGGCCTGTCGTGACACTGGGTCGCTTCTCACTATCCATGGAATACTGTGGTAATCCTCCTATCGAGTACTGTGGGTCTGTTACCTACTACCAGGAGTTTCGTTCGATGTGGGTCTGCCGCGAAATATTGGGCACTCCCCCTAATATCCTACAGAGTTACTCCTCCTACCGAGTATCGCAGGTCTACTTCCAACTACCAGGCACCCCATCCGCCCTGGGTTTGTCTACAAATACCGGTCTCTCCCCACTGGGCCAGTCGAATCACTCTGAGTCGAATCGTTAAACCAACTGTTAGGTCTGTCAGCTACTAGGTCTCCGCACTCTTTCTGCTCGTCACCGAGAGGATCTGCTCCACGATCAACCGGTCGATACATCATGTGTCACGAAGTCTCACGTGGATGTATCTCAAAGAAACACCATGTCATAGGGGTCTCAATGAAATAGACGACGCGTCAATCAGATGCCTGGTCTGTGAGTTAATAGAATTTTAGTCCTGGGGGCCAGATTGGATTCCTGTACGAACCAACCTGACCGTAACTCAACTATACCCCGAACTCTAGTGGGGTATACTCAAAGGGACGGTTATTCTCTAAGAATACCAACACCGCTGATGGTTCGTCAAACAGATTCTCGGTGCTTAAGATATGGCCAAATCAAGAAAAGGGTCAGTAATGGGCCCGGGTCGGGTCCGACCCGGTCAGACCGACTCGGACAAACCCAATCTGGCAAACCAGGTCAGACACGTTGGGTCTAACCCAGCCCAATGGGCAGGTCAACCTACTATGTTTTAACCCAGTCCGCTGGGCCTGGCCCAGCGGACAGCGAGGGTGGTTCGGCCTGGTAGTCCCCAAGAAGGCAGATCGATGACTCGGCCCGGAAGACTGGTCCGGTTCAGCCAGCGACACCGTGGGGGACACCGCGGGTCGCCTCCGGAGGCCGGTGGCCAGGTGGAAAGCGGGCAGGCCATGCGGGATATGATCAAGCCGGATGGACATCGTGCAAGCCGCAGGTGCACCGTGCAGGGTGTGGCAGGCCGTGGGGCAGGCCACGGGGCAGGCCACGGGGGTGCCGGGCCAGATGTCTGGGTGCAGGGTAGCGCGCGGGGGTGTCAGGAATCTTAGGGGGTGCTGGGGAGGTCACTAGATAGTGTGATGGGGCACGTCGGGTAGCGCGGCAGGGTGCTGGGGAGCGCCAGGCAGGGCGAGAGGGCACCGCACAGTACGCCGGGCAATGCGGCAGGGTGACGGGGGGCGCCGAGCAAGGCGGTAGGGCACCGTGTGGTGTGTCGGGCAGCGCGGCAGGGCACTGGGGGGCACCGGGTAAGGCGGTAGGGCACTCTGGGTTGCGGGAAGGTCGCCGACAGGGTTGGGCAGTGCGCTGGGGGCGCGGGCTGCCCGCCGGTGGGGGGCAGGCTGGGCACCAGTGAGGCACGAAGGGCCTCATGCAGGGTCGTAGAGTTGCGTTTGGGGCGCGGGTTGGGAACCTCTTGGATGTGGTTATCATGGCATTTGTTCTCCATCGCCTCTTTTCCATGCCATTATCATCAAATCAAGAACAACAATGGGGAAGGGTCGGTCATGTTCATGCGATCTGAACCCCCCCTCCCACATTAAGTTGATATGAAATGGAATAACTTAATCCATAAATAGAACATCATACAACGAGAATAAAACCAACTCAAATCCCCCTACCTCGTTTTTCATTTATAGACAAAGTCATGGTAAAAAGGTGACGTCGATTCATTGACGTCAGGAGGCGTCTAGGGTAGGTGACTGAGGAAGATGTGTCGTTTTCATTCTTTGCGGTCAACTCCTTCTCTTTAGGCTCGGCCAAAGATCGTATAAAGGTGTTCGTCATTCATCGTTTGAAGGGGGTTGTTCTTCGTTGAGAGATAAATCTCTAAGGGTTCTCCAATGCTCTGCCCAAAGCTCCAATAAAAGGTTATGCCAAAAAAATAATTGAGTGAGAATCCTATTAATTTTGTTGGAACCAAATTTGAATTGGATTAATTAATAACCCGGATCCCCCACATTTAATACATGAGCATTGGAATATTAATTGGGGAGTTGGAAAAATTCAAAAGATTTAAAAAGGTTCCAAATAAATAAAGGAAGAGAGTGTTCAATTAATTAAATGCATGAGTTGGCACAATTAATTAATGGGGGAAGGAGGAGATTTTCACCACATAATTGGGTGTTCCAAGGGGGTTAATTCCCTGGTGGTCCCCACTGACAAATATCCTCTCAAGAGAGGTTATACGTGGGTGGGACCCAACACCATAACCTCTCACTGGAGGTTATGGTGTGGTGGTACCCACCTATAACCTCCCCTTGGAAATTTAATCCACCAAAAAATAAAAATAAGCTATCACCTTATTTTTATTTAACTTAATTAGTGAACCCCAAAATTTATCTTTCAATCATGTTAAAACACAATTGCAGTGAAGGTCTTAAAAAGCAATAACCCACGTTGCGAGTTCAACGGTGCCCTCAGATTTCAATTACGTGCACTGGTTCAAATGTTATAAAATCCTGCTCGCACGTTTACGGAATGTACCTGAGAAAAATTTAAGAAATTGATTCTGGGCACACCGGGCCTCGGAATCAAGTGCCGTAAATTTTTGCAGACTCATAAAAAACCAATAAATTTATTAAAATAATTTCCATGGAATTTCTGGGTCATTACATTCTACCCACCTCAGGTCTTTATATCCCTATAAGCTACAACTCACACTAAGGGAAAAAATGAGTGTACTGAGCACGCATCTGAGCCTCCCGATCCCATGTGTTCTCTTGGAGGTTCTCGTGCTACCAATGAATGCGCACTAGAGGTATCGACCATCCACATAGGACCCACTCTGGTCGATCCTCATTCTCCACTGGATCCTCCGTGAATGTCACACCTTCATCGATGTCCAGCTCTCCATGTTTGATGATGTGGTATGGGTCGTGCACGTATCTCCTCATCTAAGATATGTGGAAGACATCGTGCACCCGGTGAAACTGAGGTGGAAGAGCCAATCGGTAAGCCACCTCACGTACTCTGCTGAGGACATGGAAAGGTCTGATGAATCGTGGAGAAAACATTCCACCTCGGCCAAATCTCCATAGACCTCGTCATGGTGAGACCCGTAGGAAGATGTGGTCAACATCCTTGAACATTAGAGGTCTCCATCTCCTATCAGCATACGAGTTTTCCCTGCTCTGTACATTCTTCATCTACTCCTCGATGATCTGGACCTTCTCAGTGGTAGCCCGTACAATCTCTGGTCCCACTAGTACTGGCTCCCCTAGGTCTGTCCAGCACAGTGGTGATCTACATGGTCGTCTGTACAATGCCTCGAAAGGTGCCATACCGATGAGGGAGTGATAAATGTTGTTTTAAGCAAACTCCATCAAAGTTAAGTGATCATACCAACTGCAAACAAAGTCTAGGAAACATGCACAGAGCATTCCCTAGAGGGTCTAAATGGTCCTCTCAGTTTTCCCATCTTTTTGAGGATAGAAGGTGGTGCTTAAGCAAAGCTGTGTCCCGAAAGCTTCCTGCAACCCCTACCATAGCCGGGAAGTAAATCATGTGTCATGGTTGGAGACAAAAGAAGATGGTAATCCATGAAAACACACTATATTTTGCACATAGAGGCGTACCAAGCTCTGAAATGAGTCTTGATCTCTGATCGGTATGAAGTGGGCTGACTTGGTGAGTCGGTCAACGATCACCCATATCATGTCGTGACTCCTGGATGTATGTGGAAGAACCATCATTAAGTCTATTGATATACCATCCCACTTTAAATCTGGAACCTCTAAGGGATGAACCAGGCCTACTGGTACCTTGTGCTCCACTTTCACTTGCTGACAAGTGAGGCATTGTGAGACAAACTCTGCTACCACCATCTTCATACCTGGCCACCAGTGCTCTTGTTAGAGGTCTTGATACATCTGTACCACTCCAGAATGTACCTCTAGAGGGGAAGTGTGTAACTCTAACAAAAAATCCTCCTGATGTGTAAATGGTAACATAATATGTCGTCTGATGAGGATGGTGTGCTCCCTACCTTCAGAAAATCCATCAGGTTCTTACCCTGTGGATATTTTAGCACGACACATCTCGCAGTCAGCGTCCCCATGTTGCACCTCCCTAACTCACTGAAGAAGTGTGGGAGTGACTGTAAAAGACTTTAGATAGGATTCTATATCCCTATTCACAAAGGATATCTGCAAGGCAGCCAGCTGCTCTGTTTCCTCTCCTAGCAGGTGAATTCCAGTCCTCTTACTGAGTGCATCCGAAACATCATTCTCCTTCCCTGGAGTATAGACTATCTCGAAGTCATAGTCTTGGAGGAACTCAATCCATCATCATTTTCTCGGGTTCAAATTATTCTTATAGAAGATATACCCGAGACTCTTGTGATCAGAGTACATGGTTTAACGTTTTCCCATCAGATAGTGCGACCACATATTTAAGGCGTAGACCAGTTCCTTTAACTCCAGGACATGGATAGAATAGTTCAACTCAAGTTGTCTCAGCATACGAGAACCATATGCGATCACGGATTGCTCCTTCATCAGGACACACCCAAGTCTGGTCCCTGATGCGTCGTAGTAGACTACGTACCCTACGCCTTCCTCTAGAAGCCGGAAGATAAGGCACTAGTCATCCTCAGCCTCAGCTTTGGAAAGAATTTTTGACATCTCTCCAACCACACGAAGGGTTTTCCCATCTTTTTCCAGGATGAAAGTGGTTCTGCTACTCTGGAGATGTCTAGAACGAATCTTCGGTAGTATCCAGCCAAGCTCAGGAAACTTTGATCCTTCGTCACACTCCCGGATGGCTCCGAAGCAAGTACCTTTTCGATCTTTGTTGGATCCCCTGCAACACCTACCTCCGAGATGACATGTCCCATGAAGTGAACCTCTCGAATCCAAAACTATCACTTCGAGAGCTTACCATCAAGCTGGTTCTCTCGGAGTGTGTCTAGTATTACCTGTAAAAGGTAGGTATGCTCCTCCTTAAAAGTCGAGTAGATAAAAATGTTGTCGATGAAGACCATGACAAAGCGATCGAGGTAAGGCTGGAAGATCCTATTCATGAGACTCATTAACCCTGCTGTAGCATTGGTTATGCCGAAGGGCATAACCATGAACTCATAGTGGTCGTTATGACACCTAAAAGACATCTTCTGCACATCCTTGTCCCGAACTCTGAGATGGTGATAGCCTAATCAGAGGTCTATCTTCGAGAACCACCAAGCTCCCTTGAGCTGATCAAATAGGTTTTCAATCCTCGAGAGTGGGTACTTGTTCTTCATGGTCACCAGGTTCAGGTGACGATAGTCAACCTATAACCTCAAGCACTCGTCCGGCTTCTTGGCGAACAGAGTCGGGGATGCCCAGGGAGAAACACGGGGATAGATTAATCCATTCCATTGTAAGTCCTCTAGCTGTACCCTCTGCTCGTGAAGCATAGAGGGATCCATCTAATATATTGGAGTATATATCGTTGTCTTCCTAGGGTGCATGTCAATGTATAATTACACCTCTCTATGAGGTGGTAGTCCTGGAACATCATCAGTGAAAACATCTATGTACTGGTCCACCACTACAGGATAAGTCAGACTCTCCATATGAACTGCTCTGAGGGTAAGGCTAGCCAACTAGTGACTGATCGGCTGCACCCTCCTCTGAGTAAGTCCGTTCTGCGCTTCATAGGTTTCCTACTCACCGGTGAATATGAACCTGGTCCCATCCTTGCGGACACACCACACATTGTGCCTAATATATTCAATCTGAGCATGGACTTTAGATAACCATTCCATACCCAATATGATGTCGTAAGTACCCGACCCCGCTATGAGGAGATCCCAGCCGAAGATATCGCCTCCGAGAGTAAGCTCGCACTACCAGCACCAATGTATAATCATAAAGTCTGCTCCCATAGGAGACTCTAGCCGTAAGGATCAAGCCTATGGCTCCCATAAGAATGTACGAGCTCCGAATGATAGTAGTGGGAATGAATGTGTGACTGGAACCTGTGTCTATAAGAACTGCAGCTAAGGTGGAGTAGACATAGACCACACCTCGAATCATATCTGAAGCGTCGTGATCATAGGCCTTAGTAGCCTGAAGATATGCTCTACCCTGTCCACCAGCTCCCTATGGTCTTGGTGGACCTCCTGGTTGTGGTGGTGGTAGCACCTCATAACGTCGTCCACCGCCAGCTACACGGCCAGCTCCTCTACCACATCCTCCTACGCCCTCCGGACCACCTCGATCGATCCTCTGCCTCTGACTGGTAGGTAACTCAACTAACTGCTGATTTTCAGAACGACGGGTTGGATAGTCACGAGCCATGTGACCAAGCCCATCACATCAGTATCACTATCCGCTCCAGGCATGACTGGCTCTGTCTCCACTTTGGGTGTCATGCAAAAACGATCTTCAATAATGTGGTCGACTTCCTATAGGTCTGGTACTCTTGTAATTATGCCTCATTTGACTACTACCATATACAGAAGACTACGTTGCATGTCTGCTAGTGGTGGGTCTCACTGCTGGAAACTGCTCAGCAAGAAAAATATCCACTAGGAGGTCTCGCTCCAACACCCTCGTCTGCATCGAGATGCTGTGGGAGATAACTGAAGCTATAATATCTTTCCTGAGTCCCTGATCAATGTTCCAGGCCCTGAAGAATGGGTCTCATACCATATCAGTGGAGTAGTGCGAGAGGTCGGTGAATCTCGATGAGTACTGCACCACTGTCATGCTACCCTATTGTAGATGCAGCAGCTCCTGTATCTACACCACTTGAAGGTTGGGTGGTACAAACTCTTATTGGAACAGTCTTTCGAATTCTTCTCATAGAAGTGATTCCTCATCTTGCATATGGAGCATCAAGCTCCACCATCTACCTACTACTGCCTGAAGGAGGCTGGCAGTAAGGAGCACCATGAAGTTGGCTGGTGTCCGTACCAGTCTGTAGACTCTCACCACAGCCTCCAGCCAATCCTCAGCCGCCTGCGGGTCTATCTCTCTCCAGAACCTAGGTGGCCTATAGTGCTGGAACTTGGGTAGTACACTTAAGCGGCGTGCACTCTTTATTGCTAGAGCTGGTGGAATTGGTGGCCCAACGGGGAGTAGTACTGCTAGTTCCTCCACTGCTGCCTCAACTGAAATAGGGCCCTATACTGATGCCTGGTCGCTCTGTGGTATATCAGTAAATAAAACTCTTGAGGCTCTAGATGGTCGCCTATGGGGAGGCATCCTGAAAGAAATAGATGCGACACGGTCAAAATACTATACCTAGTGAGCTGAACTGGTTGAGCTGACATAAAGAAAAACTTTTGAAAACGCAGACACAATCAGTGTTTTCATACACTAAGTCGAAAATCAGAAGGCATGGTCCTAGTGTATGGATTCATCGGCCGCCCCCACCAACACTAGACTCCCTAAACTGAAAACCACACATAGTACCCTTAAAACTATTGCTTCATAGAAAGAAATATCATAGTCCTATGTTCTGTGGTAGAACCAACCTCCCTCGGATACCAATTTGTCTCAACCCAACCCCCAGGGTCTGTATCGTGACTACCCCAATCCCACCATCCATAAGGCAAGGGCTGGCGACTATCACCAAAGCCGTAATTCCCTAAAACCGGGACATAATTTCCATTATAAATCGGAAACACACACAACCAGAGTACAAAAAGAAGAAAACACTATGTAAAAGTTGTATAACAAATCTACTGAATGTAACGGGGGGTCAGAATACAAGCCTAACAATAAAGTATAAATACAACTGAAAGCAAGTACAACTGAAAAGGGACAAACAACTGAAAGGTGAAAGAAGCTCTAGGATCGTCCTCCGGGGTTCCTACCTGAAGGGTAGGTACAGATGGCCTCCATAGCACTCCACGTCCGTCAGACTCCACCGTGTACCGATACGCCGTAAGGACCTTTTCTGGGTACTCTCTAGTCCGGGTGCTCTTGGCCACCGTTAGTGCTATCCATCATCTGCCTCCAACACAATGAGGTTTGGGCATAGCCCCTACAAGGGTGAGTATAACGATACTTAGTAAGGACCCCAAGACCATCATGGTCTCACAAAATCCAACAAAGATAAACCACAATGTATGAAATCATCGTATAACCATTACATAGGTATATGCCCATACATGTACCTTAGTTATCAAGTAACCCATCTAAATCATGAATAAAACACAAAGGTCATTGACTTAGCTCAAACAATATTTTCATTATCGAAACTGTGGTTGCTGGAGAACTCCTCCTATATCGAGTACAGAGGGAATGCCGCGAAACCGAGACGTTTCTCATTAACCTTGGACTGCTGAGGTACTCCTCCTGTCGAGTATCGTGAGTCTGCTGCCAACTACCAGTCACTCCGTCGGCTGTGGGTCTGCCGCCAAATACCGGGCGCTCCCCCTAATAGCCTATAGAGGTACTCCTCCAATTGAGTACCGCGGGTCTGCTACCAACTACTAGGCACTCTGTCCACCATGGGTCTGCCGCCAAATACCGTGCAATCCCCACTGGGCTAGTCGAATCACTCAGAGTTGAATCGGTCAAGCTGTCATCAGGTTTCCCAGCTACTAGGTCTCTTGACTCTCTCTGCTCGTCTCTGGGAGGATCCGCTCCATGATATACTGATCGATACTCCATGTTTCCCGAAGTCTCACATGGATGTATCTCAAATAACTGCCACGTAATAGGGGTCTCAAAGCAATAGACGGCGCGTCAATCGGATATCCGGTCTGTGAGTTATTAGAATTTTAGTCAAAGGGGCCCAGTTCGATTCGTGTACGAACCAACCTAACTGTAACTCAACTATACCCCGAACTCCAGTGTTATATACTCTAAGGGATGGTTATTCTCCAAGAATACCTGCGCCGCTGACGGTTCGACAAACAGACATCCGGTGCTAAAGATATGGCCAAAGCAAGCAAAGGGTCAGTAATGGGCCCGGGTCCGGTCCGACCCGGTCAGATCGACACTGCCTAATCTAGTCTAGGATGACCCGATATAGGTCGACCCGGTCAGACTCGCTGTGCTGACCCAGTCCAATGGGTGGGTTAGCCTGCTATGTTCTAACCCGATCCGCTGGGCCCGACCCAGGGGACCCAGAGGGCGGGTCGTTATGGCAGTCGCCACGTAGGCAGCTCGATGAATCGGCCCGAAATACAAGGCCATTTTGGACAGCGACACCTCAGGGGACGTCATGGGTCGGCGCGCGAGGATGTTGGCAGGGTGGCCAGGGAGCAGGCCGCGCGGGACGCGGGCATGCCGGCTGGACACCGGCCAGGCCGCGGGTGCACCGAGCAGGGTGCAGCAGGCCGTGGGGCAGGCCGTGGGGATGCCGAGCAAGACGCTGGGCTGACGAGCATCATGTGGGGGTTCTGGGAAGTCCGGGGGCACTGAAAAGGGCACTGGGCAGCGCATGGGTGCGCGCCGGGTAGCACGGAAGGGAGCCGAGGGGCACCGAGCAGGGTGGGAGGGCACCACACGGTGCACCGGGCAGCGTGGCAAGGCGACGTGGGGTGCCGGGTAGGGTGGCAGGGCACAGTGGGGCATGCCGGGTAGCGCAGCAGTGCGCTGGGGGCGCCGGGTAGGGCGGAAAGTTGTCGTGGGGTGCTGGCAGTGCACCTGCGAGGTAAGGCGGGCCGTCTTCTGGGTCGCGGAGCTGCGCGCGGGGCAAAGGTTGGGCACTGCTTGGCCGGCGGTGCGGTTCACGGAGGCCGCGGGTAGCACGGTCTTTATTCTCTGTCACATAGTTTTCATGCCACCATCATCAAATCAATAAAAACAGAGGGGAAGGCTTGTCCATGTTCGTGCGGTCCGACCCCCCCCCCCCCACGTTAAGTTGATATCAAATGGCATAACTTACTCCATAAATAGATCTTCATAGAAGAAGAATAAAACCAACACAACTCCCCCAACCATGTTTTTCATTCGTAGATGAAGTCGCACGAAAATGACGATGTTGATTCGTTGATATCGGGAGGTGTCCGGGGTAGCAGACCGTGGAAGATGTGTCATTGGCATTCTTCGTAGTCGACTCCTTCTCTTCAGGCTCGTCCGAGGATTGAATAAAGGTGTTCATCATTATTCATTGGAAGGGGGGTGTTCTTCATTGACAGAGATTTCTATATGGGTTCTCCAATGCTCTACCCAAAGCTCCAACAAAAGTTTATGCCAACAAAATAATAGAGTGACATTCCATATAAATGTTTTTACAAAAAAATTGAATCGGACACATTAATAACCCGGCTCCACAAAATTTAATACAAGAGCGTTGGCATATTAATTGGGGAGTTCCAAAAATTAAAAAGATTTCAAAATATTCCAAATAAATAAATGAATAGAAATTTCAATTAATTAAATGCATGGGTTTTCACAATTAATTAATAGGGGAAGTTGGAGAGTTTCGCCACATAATTTTGGGTTCCAAGGGGCTTAAATCCCGGGTGGTCCCCACCGATAAAAATATTCTCAAGAAAGTTTATTCGTTGGTGGGACCCACCACCATAACCTCTCATGGGAGGTTATGGTGTGGTGGTCCACACCTCCAACTGACCCTTAGATATTTTAACCACCATGAAATAAAAATAATCTATCACCTTATTTTTATTTAACTTAATTAATGAACCCCCAAATCTATCTTCCAATCATGTTAAAATGCAACTACGGTGAAGGTCTTACTAAGAAATCACAAATGCTACGAGTTCAACAGTGCCCTCAGATATCAATTCCGAGTAATGGTTCAAATTTTATAAAATCCTGCTCCCACGTTTACTGAACATACTCGAGAAAAACTTCAGCAATTTATTCCCAGCACACCGGGCCTCATAATCAAGTGCTGAAATTTTTTGGAGACTCATAAATATCCCATGAATTTAAGAAACTAATTTCCACAAAAATTCCGGGTCTTTACAGGGGTTTCCTTGTGTGTTGATTTTAAGGATTTTGGATGATAGGGAATGGGATCTAGGGTAGTTTTCAGGAATCATATTCTTGGATTGGGGTGTGGTTGCATGTGGGTTGATTTCACCGGAACCCTAAAGGTAGGTGGATTCTCTATCAACTCCATTGTGTTAAAACGAGTGGTTTTTGGTTATAATTAACTTGTTTAATTGAAATTAATTATGATTATGACGTAAACATCTTGTTGGAAATCCATTTGGTGATGATTTGGGGGATTTCGGGGCTATGGGTTATTGTTGCTGAGGGGGATTTATTATGTGATTTTAAAATGTTGATTTTAGAATCATTTGTGGATGATTATAAAAAAAATTGCTGATGAAAAGTTGTTTTCAATAAATATGTTTAATTGAAATTTTGTTTGTCATTGAAAACAATTAAAGGGTGTACTCAATAATTGGGTGATTTATTGAAGTGAATTGGCAGGTGTTGAAAATGTTTGTGTGCTTATTATACGACCTTGGTGCCTTGTGCTTGTTTTTTGGTTGAGTGTTATGGCTTCTGTTGGTTGTGTGGAAGTGGGTATGATGTCTCACCATAAAAGATGATGGATAGTGGTCAGAAGAATCACCATTATGTGTAGTGGTGAGGAAGTACCACTAATTGAGAATGGGGTGAACGGGATGGGTGGATGTCCCACCATTTTGGATGCCTTTGTGTGAATTTCTTTGCCAGATGGAAATTTTTGTGCTAATTTTAATTGTTGGGATGGATTATGGCATGATTTTTTTGGCTTTCCCTTGGGTGCTTGGTATGGGTGAGGTTGCTTGGTCTGAGTATGTTTGTATTATGGTATTTGTTTCACTTGTGATTATATTATATAAACGAATTTATATAAATGTGCTAACAGTTTTATCCGAGTGGCGTGTGTAGGGAAGTCATTTGAGTAAAACATACTAAGTATTAGTACTTACCCCCTACTTTGGAACTTTGGTGCTTTTGCAGATGTCATATTCCGGGATACAGGTAACGGTAAAACATCTCATTGCTAGTGGTTCCTGGTGATGTTTGGAATATGTGGTGTTGCTTGGATCATGGAGCATAGTGTGGAGTCGTGGAGTGTGTCTTGGCTTATTTTGAGTCTTTTGTTTAGTCTTCCACATAGTACTCTGATATTGTGTTGGTGGTATTAGTTTTTGGGTTGTATTATGGAATTGTGTAGTTCCCTTTTAGTAATATATGAGTTGGTAGTTTTGTTGACATGCATCATGTAGTTTGATTATAGTGGATCATATGGTTGGTTGGTTTTTTCATAAAATAAAATCATTCCCCAATCGTTTCTCGAAGCCCTCGGTATTTATTTCCAGCCTCTGGTGCCTTGTGAACTTTTCATAAAGCCAAGTAACTATCACTGCCTCCTCAAACCAATGAGGTAGGGGTGGGGTGTTATAAGTGTTATTAGCTTGTTTGGTCCATTGGAGTTGATTCTCATATTTGGATTTGACATTTGTTGTGGTATATTCCTTAAGTTGTGATGGTAGAAAGGTGTAATAATGTTGAAACATGAACTGTATAGCATAAAATGTTGTAGATAACCCTTTTATGATGAACTTCATGTTACCAGAGAGTTGGGTACATAAGAGTTTTGGAGTCACTTATAAGAATTGGAAATCTCATTGTTGTGGGCGTAGCTGATGAGATGTGCATGGTATATATGTTAGAAATCACTTCCATCTAGGATGCATATTTCATTGGGCATAATGATTTATGGGTTGAATTGAGAAATGGTTTTTCAAATGTGTGAAATTGTAATGTAAATAAACATAGTATTTTGAAAATGGTTTTTTTTTTCAAAAATTGTGAAACATGGAAAATTTGGAAAGGTGGAAAGGCTCATTGTGATAGTGTTGTGTAATGTGATTTGAAATGGGAATTTTTGATGTCTATAAAAGTGAGACAAATGTTTGTTTCTTTATAGAAATGGCACCGAGTAAGCGTCGTAGAGACCAATCAGAAGTGGCCGATGAGAATGTGGTTTCACTTGAGCCCCAGGTGAACCAGTAGTTACCATATAGTATAGTGAAAGCTTTCCAAGCTGTTGGAAGTGTGAATTAAGTGGAAGAGACAGAACACGTTAATTATGCAGCTCATGTACAAAAGCAGGATCCACCCATCTTTAAGGGGGATTCGTACTGAGAATGGGTAGAGGCATGGCTGTCTAGAATGAACAGAATTTTCGAATTATTGGGGACACTGGTAGATCTGAATGTAATTCAAGAAATGTATAAGCTAGAGGATCTTTCTCTTTAGTGGTGGGATTTGGTAGTCTAGGTGGGCACATACCAGAGTATGAAGTGGTAAGGCTTTGTTGAATTATTTAATAAACAATTCTAACAACATATATTCAGAATTCAGTGCACAAATAATTTCATCAGTCTGAAGCAAGAGCATATTAATGTGATGGAGTATGAAGCTATGTTTATGAGCTTAGTGTGATATCCACCCGGGGTGGAAAGTAAACATCATTTAATGAAAGGACTTCGAAGTGGGTTTAAGGCAAGAGATCCATTCAAAAATAGCAGTGTTGTGTATCAATGATTACACAAATATGGTGAATATATAATCAGTGGCTAAGTGTAATATGTTGGGAGCTTCGTGTAGAGGAAGCATGGTGGTACCCATGGGGAATAGTGGGAAGTATAACAGTGGGTTCAAGTAGAGGATGGACACTTATTCTTCGGGCGGGAGTATGGCACATAATCCGACGGTAGGATTGGTAAATCTTCTTATGAATCCCCAGAGCAAACCATGATGTTTTCAGTGTGGATCTACGACACACATCAAGTAGGACTTTACGACAGAACCTCGAGCATGTCACAATTTCAAGAAGATGGGTCATCTTCAGCACTATAGTCAGAATGCACCGTGGTCGGTTGTGCATGACACTCCTCAGGGATCACAGAAGTCATATGCTTCGATGTGACGAGGACAACAACATACCCATTATCAATAGAGAAAAGTCAGTCATGGTGATTCTCGTAACCCCCCATCTCCTCAGAAGGGAAATAAAGAGAAGAGTGTGGCAACGAAGGCGTTGTTCGGAGCTGAGCAGTTTATGGTGGATGACCATTCGGGACCATCCATGGTGCGTTGAACTATTCTTTTAAATTCTACCTTGATGAAAGTCCTATTTGATACATGTGCATCGCACTCTTTTATTGTTGTACGTGTTGTTGAGTTGCTGTGTTTATGGTTGGAAATGATGCCTTCAGTTTTGAAAGTTCAAATCATCTGGTTCGAACAAAGCATCAAGCCTTCTTGTGTAGAGCATGTTGTATCATTGTGGGGGAGGTTGAGCTAATGTGAAATTTCTCAGTGCTTAAGATGTATGGGTATGATGTAATCCTAGGAATGGATTGGCTAGTGGATTTTAAGGCCCACATCGACTATAATGTGCGAACAATGGATTTTACAACACACGATGTCATTAGACACCGCTTTAGAGGAGAGTGGAATGAAAGGAAGGGTGCCACGTGATTGTTGGCACTAGCAGTGGGCATGTAATCGTATCAATTGGTGGTGTTGTTGTTGGAATTTGTAAAGGTTGTTGAGAAGAATGTTCTTCCGATAGTGGTGGATCATTTCATGGATTTTTTTCCCAAAAATTTCTATAGGTTACCAACTGTATGAGAAGTGGAGTTTAAGATCGATCTCTATCTGGGCACAAGTGCTATCTCACATCCGTCTTCCCAAATGGAACCTACTGAATTGCAGGAATTGAAATTCTAGTTGGACGATTTAGAAAACAAAGGGTTTATCTAGCCTAGAAGGTTCATGTGGGCACCCCAAGTGTTGGTTGTAAAAAAGGTGGATGGAACTTTGAGGATATGTGTTGATTATCATTGGATTAACCAACTTACGATAATGAAAAAATATCCACTTCCACAAATTGATGATTTGATCGAATTATTGAGGTGAGCCCAGTGGTTCTCCAAGATCTACCTAAGGTCGGGATATCATCAATTGTGGGTGAGGATGGATGATAGTCCTAAAACAACATTCATATGTAGATATGGCCATTATAAATATGTGGTTATGCTCTTTTCTTTAATGAATGTGCCTACGGGGTTCATGGTATTGATGAATCAGATATTTCAGAGATATCTGGATTCATTTTTGGTGGTGTTTATAGATGATATTCAAGTGTATTCAAAGACAAGGGTGGAGCATGATCAACACTTGGTGACAGTTCTTGGGATCTTGAGAGATCCTCAAATGCTTACCAAATTGTCGAAGTGTGACTTTTGGATACAGTAAGTCCATTTTCATGGCCATGTGATTTCTGATAGGGGTGTTTCAGTGGATCTGGAAAATATAAAGGTTTTTATCACATGGAAACCGACAAAGAATGTGTTTGTGGTACGGAGTTTCCTTAGTCTAGCTGGGTATTATCGGAATTTTGTTCGTGATTTTTCATGTTTGCCTTCACCGATGACATCTTTGACAAGAATGAATGTCCCATTCTAATGGAATAAACATTTTCAGAAGTGTTTCGAAGAGATAAAGGGTCACCTTAAATCAACACTAATCTTGGTTTTTCCAGAACCAGGAAAATGGTACGTGGTGTATTGCGATGCATTGGGATCAGGGTTGGGGAGTGTTCTCATGCAAGGGAATAATGTGGTTGCGTATGGATCATGGAAATTGTGGGTGCATGATAAGAACTATCCAGATCATGATTTGGAATTAGAAGCAGTGGTCCATGATTTGAAAGTGTTGGGTTATTAACTCTTTGGTGAGAAATTCATGGTATATATAGATTATAAGAGCTTGAAACACATTTTCTCACAAATGGAATTGAACTTGAGGCAAAAGAGATAGATGGAATATCTCTGGATGTTTGATTTGGACTTGATGTACACACCAGGTAAGTGAAATTCAGTGGAAGAGGCATTATGTATAAAATCATATGCTCAGGTGGTGAAACATGCATCTGACACATGGAAGTTGATGTTAGTTATAGCTGACATGCAGTTGGAATGTGAGGACTAGGGTGATAGAGTGGTCATCTTTATCGTTTTGTCGATTCCTGACTTGGTTTTACTAGTTAAAGAAGCACAAATATCTGATTTTGAGTGTGTGACCATGAGGTAGATACTCAATGGTGGGGAGACCATTGAGGGTTCACAACTAAATGGAGACTCGGGTTTGTGTTTTTGGAAATGTATGGTTGTACTAGTTGCTTGTCATGAGGATCTTCTTAGGGAGTATCATCATTCCAGGTGGGCTATTCATCCTGCAATTCAAAAAATCTATAATGCATTGAAAGCACAGTTCTGGTGGGCTGGTATGAAAAGAAGTGTCGTTGAGTTTGTTTTGAGATGCTAGGCTTGCCAGCAGGTCAAGGCAGAGCATCAGAGACCATAGGAAATGTTCTAGTCTTTACCGATCCCTGCCTGGAAGTGGGAGTAAATAGCGATGTTTTTTGTCACATGTCTCCCAAGAATGGTCAGAATGCACGATTTCATTTGGGTGATAGTGGTCTGGCTAATGAATGAGGCCCATTTCATTCCAATTCGTGAATCTCATATAGTGGAGGATCTGTCCAAAATCTATATCTGGGAGGTGGTAAAGAGGCATGATGTTCTAGTTTTGATCGTATCCGATAGAGATCCACGGTCTACATCCTGATTTTGTAAATCCTTACAGCAAACCCTTTGAACTAAGTTGACCATGAGTACAGTGTATGACTCCTAGATGGATGGTAAATCTGAGAGGATGATACAGACTTTGCACAATATGGTGTAGGCTTGTGTCATGGATTTTAGTGGATCATGGGAGGAGAACATGTTGTTGGTTTAGTTCTTGTACAATAAAAATTATCAAGGATCCATACATATGGCTCCGTTTGAAGCATTGTATGGGTGGTCGTGTCATTATACACAATGTTGGTTGGAAATGGGTGAGTACTCGATGGTTGGACCGAGCACTGTATAGAAGACTACAGAGAAGATAAAGATAATCAGTAATATAATTGAGATAGCTCATAGTCATCAGAAATCCTATGCGGATCATCGTCGATCACCAATGTCATTCGAGGTGAGTGATAATGTGTTCTTGAGGATATCTCCAAGGTTGGGACATCATTAGTTTGGGAAGTAGGGAATGTTATCCCCAAGGTATTTTGGACCATTTGTGATTCTTGAGCTGGTTGGTGAGTTGGCTTATCATTTGGATTTTCCACCTTAGTTCATGCGGTGCATAATGTGTTCCATGTGTCATAGTTGAAAAATTATCACATGGATCTAGTCCTTGTTTTTCGTTGGGATCATGTTGAGCTATAGGCAGATTCTTCATTAGTACACATGCCATTGCGGGTTATGGATAGGAAAAAGAAAGTATTGCAGGGTAAAATCATTGGTCTGGTTTGGGTTTTGTGATATCATGGCCATATCCAAGAGGAGAAATGGCAGTGGGATATAGAGACAGTCGAGTAATGGCTTGAGCTCTTTCATCCAAGGGTTGGTTCACACCATTCTGAGAAAGGAAACTCCAATGATGGGGAGAATGTGGCACCCCCGGATTGAGGTATGTAGACTTTTTAAGGTTTTTTATGTTTTTAAAGTGCATGGGATGAGTTCATAAGAGGTCGGGAGATTTTGCAATGTTTTTGAATAAGTTTGGAGACTTTTCTTAGGTAGCATGGTTTTAGCACGGTTAGGGGAAACTGTGCGAGCTCTCTAGGAAACCGTGCAAGGGGGAGGCAGTAGGATTTCCATGACCTGTGCATAGTTTGCCAAATTCTGCGAGGCAACTATGCAGACCCCTCCTTTCAAGACAGTGACATGCAAAGGGTTAGGGCATGGTTTGTTAAACCATGCAGACTAACCATGCGACCACATAAAGGATGGGTTTTTCAATTTAGGCTCCATCGGGCTTGACCTATTTCACTCCCAATATTCTACCACTCGAGATTATCTTGGTATTTTGGGTTTACAGAGGTTGAAGGTTCCCTCCAAGTTGTTTTAGATGCGATTCAACAAGGTTTCTTGGTGTTTTGAAGGTGGTTTATCCCGGTTAAGTATCTCCTCATGGTTTCATTGTGGTTTCCACTAGATATTCATCTCCCCCTCTCTCTCTCGGTTATCTAGATCTACATATGTTGCATGTAGATCAATTTTTGGGGTTGCCTTGGGTGTTGATTTTAATTCATGTGTATGATAGGGAATGAGTTCTAGAGCGGTTTTCATGAAGTGTTATCCCGGATTGGTGTGTGGTTGCTTGTTGGTCGATTTTGCCTGAACCCTAAAGGTAAGGGGATTCTATTTCAACTCCACTTGGTTAGAACGAGTGGAGTTTTGTTACACTTTTATTTTTTTATTGCAATTAATTTAATAATTATGTGGAAATCATGTTCGAAATCCATTTGGTGATGATTTGGATGATTTGGGGGAAAATGGGTTAATGTAGTAAATGGGTTTATTATGTGATTTTAAAATGTTGATTATAAAATCATTAGTGGCTGATTATAAAAAAAATGGTTGATGAAAAATGGTTTTAAATAAATTTGTTTAATTGGAATATTTTTTTGTTTGGAAGACAATTAAATGGTGTTTTCAATAAATGGGTCATTTATTGAAGTGAATTTTCATGTGTTGAAAATGGTTGTGTTATTATTGTACAAACTTATAGCTTTGTGATTGTTTATTTTTTGAGTTTCATGTCTTATGTTGGTTGTGTGGAAGTGGGCAGAAATTCATACAATAAAATGTGATGTATAGTTGTTAGAAGAACCACCAATATGGGTAGTGGTCAGGAAGTACCGCTAGTTGAGAATGGGTTGAACGGGATTGGCGGAAGTCCTACAGTTATGGTCGTCTTGTTGTGAATTGCATTGCAATAACGAAATTCTTTTGCTAATGTTAAATGGTGAGATGGATTATGGTAGGATTTTTTGGCTTTCCCTTGGGTTATTGGTTTGGGTGAGGTGTCTTGGTAAGAGTATGTTTGGCTCAAGTTGTTGGTTTCACTTGTGATTATTTTATATAAAATTCTTTATATAAATGTGCTAATAGTTTTATCCAAGTGAAGTGTGTATGGAAGTCATTTGGGGAAAACCTACTATGTATTAGTAATTACCCCTTGCTTTGGCACTTTGGTGATATTGTAGATGTCATATTCTGGAATATATGTAATGGTAAAACATCTAATTGCTAGTGGTTTGTGGTGGTGCTTGGGATATGTGATGGTGCTTGGAGCATGGAGCATGGTGTGGTGTTGTGGAGTGTGTCTTGGCTTATTTTGTGTCTTTTGATTAGTCTTCTTCATAGTACTCTGATATTGTGTTGGTTGTATTGGTGTGTGGGTTGTATTGTAGAATAATGTATTTCCCTTTTGGTAATGTATTAGTTGGTTGTCTTGTTGACATGAATCATGTATTTGGTTGATAGTGGATCATTTGGTTAGTTGGTTTTGTCTCAAGGGAAAATTGTTCCCCTATCATTTATTGAAGCCCTCAACATTTATTTCCAGCCTTTGATGCCTTGGGAACATCGCATAAGGCCATGTAACCCTCACCACCTTCTCAAGCCAATGAGGTAGGGGCGGGGTGTTACAACCCCAAATTGGTCACCAAAGCTAACCCAAGACAAAGCCTGAAGGGTATTCTAAATCTCTATTGTAAAGAAACTAGTGATGGGAGTCAACAGAGAGACAGGGGAATTATTTCACCTAAAATAAATAAACAAACATAACTGTATAAAGATAAACAAAGAAGCTCATATAATATTCAAGTTTCCATATTTGACATCTTTTACAACTAGATTAAACATACTAAAAATGAAACAATAAAACTCCAATAGCAACAAATGACCACACATCTACATGTGAACTTGAGTATCCCTCTCTGATACCATAGCCAACCATCATCCATGAATATTCCCATTATGCTAAAAACTATCCCAAAATCAAAAAACATCAAAGAACTATAGTCTTGATTATTAAAATATAGTAGGTGTGCCTAAAAAATCTATTCCCAATGCACTTCCCTTAAAATAAATGAAACATCAACCTCATGTTTTAAATAAAATATATAAAATTATTATTCTTCCTCACACTTTTACACATTAAAATAAATCATATTCCATTTCCTTTTTTCCATTTAAAACCCAAGTCAATTTTCAATAAGGGATCCATTTTTATTTAATTGAGAAATAGTGGAAGAAAGTATAAGGATTTTTCAAAAAAAATTTATAAAAACTAGAAAACAAATTTACCTTTTTTTACCATGAGGCCACACTACTAAATGAATCTAGAATATAATCATACAAATAGTGTAAGGTAAAACATCACATAAGAGTATCCAACCTATCATGAATATCTATAATCCATTGAATGTCACATAGTTCAAATAGACATTGGAAGAACCTAGGTGCAGTTAAATAATCTAAAACATACTAATTCATGTTGACCCATCCCAGAATGCATGACTCCCTCAAGGACATCAAAACTACCTCACATTCTTGGACACAAGCCTCATATTACAGATTGAGGGGAACAATCTCCTAGAAATAAAACTCACCAAATCCCCATGTTATGGGACACGAGCTAGTGTATATCCTAACTACTGAAGAAATAATTATCATAAAATTCAATTGTTATTCTAGGTTATCCATGTCATGTTATATGTAAAAAGGGGGTGTGAAAACCAATTCCAAACAAGCATCCTATCACATGAATATATATAATATAAAATAATTTACACAATATGAACCACTCCAAATCACGCCAATGATCAATATATTTTGTTAAACACATATATCACAAAAGAGTCTATGATGACGTCCTTTTATTCCAAACAAAATAAATGGGTTATGAGGAATCCATAGAAAGTAAATCTGATTAATTAAAAATAAACATCGTAATAGTGTTATCCATTTTCATGACCCGTACTTGGGGCCCATTGCGTGACTACCCCATGCTCGGCTTCCATAGGCCAGGGGCTGATTAATAGCACCAAAGGCGTAAATCCTGATAAAAGGTAAGGCATTGCCTTTATATAAGAAAACAAACACCACAGAGTATGGAATCTAAAGTAAACACTAAGTAAACTGAGTAAAAAATTATGTATTGGAAAGTAGATGGGCTAGTATACAAGCCCAACTGAAAGTACAGTACAACTGAGAAAGTTAATGTACAACAGCTGAAAGGTAAAGCAGAAACCACCAAGACGTCCTCCGGAAACCCCACCTGAAGGGTAGGTACAGATGGTGTCCTCAGCTCCTCAAGTATGTCTATCCACACCATGTACATCCCGCCTGATAGTCCACCTCTGGATACCATCCCTCTCCACATGCCTCTACTACGATCAACACTGTCCTTCGTCTGCAACCAACACAATGTAGTGTGGGCATAGCCCATGCAGTGGTGAGTATACGATACTCAGTAGGGACCCCAAGACTCCCGAAGGTCTCCAAGAATCCACAAAAAAATAATCCACAAATAAATAGACAAACACGAAGTATCAACCAACACTTCTTAGGTATATTACCATACATATACCTAAGTCATCATTTCCAGTTCGGCTCCAACTCCCAAGCCCAAATTTAACTCAGTCCACATAGGAAAGTACAACTCAGTCCACATAGGAATGTACAACTCAGTCCACACAGGAAAGTACAACTCAGTCCACATAGTAAAGCAAGACAATCATATTGAAGATAATGACTGAAATTCAAGACTCAGCTCACATAGGTATACTATTCACGAGGAATGGTTGAGATGATAGATGTAGCCTCTGAATCATCTCCCCTGCCGAACCCACGTAGGATCCAAGTAAAGATGTCATCGCTTCCGAACCCATGTAGGATCCAAGTACATTAACCATCGCTGCCGATCCCACGTAGGATCCAAGTACAGTCGTCAACACTACCGAACCCAAAGAGGATCCAAGTACAGTCATCCTCACTGCCGAACCCACATAGGATCCATGTAAAGTCATTTTCGTCGTCGTTGTCGCAACCAGCTCTAGAGTTCCTGCACACAGCACGCTCGATTTCTGGAGGGTCCGCTCCTCGGGTCAAAGATCGATACATGAACTATCATGGGGACAAGAGTTGATTTGTCCCATAGTTCTGTCCAACTTCATAGGGGAAAAACCAAGCAAAACGTTCCCAAGTCTTGGAGAGCATGTCGACCAAGACATTTTTCTAAAGTACACGATGTGTAGATAAGAGATACACATCGTGTCATCAGACACCGGGTACTTCCCGTAGAATACGGCCCGTTTCGTAGGGATGGTCGTTTAGGAAAGTCATTACATGGCATGTAGTATGGTTACACGCCGTGTCCAAACCTCTAGGGTCTATTCCATGTGTGCTGGCCAAGTCTGGCCATGTGGTGGAGTACATGCTCGTGTACTCCCCTCTGTGTCCGTGTATTTTTGGAATACACGTCATGCCTCTTGGCCGTGTGGTTTTTCCCATGTCTGTGTATCACCCAGATTACACACCAAGCCTCGCGAAGCCACTACTACCATGGTGGTGGTAGTACACGCCATGCCTCGGGGGCGTGTGGTTCTGCCTGTCTCCGTCTATCTCCCGGATTACACGCCGAGCATCATGAAGCCGCTTCTGCCTATGTCAAACTGTGTGGACAGTACACGCCGTGTGACTAGTGTCACACGTTCTGTGTCACAATTTTTTGATGTTCATTTCTTCTACCGCTAAACGCTTGTACTACACGGCGTGTTCTTTGGAATTACACGACATGTATTCTGGAATTTTCCAGAAACGACGCCTCTGGCCAGGACGCCTCTCGAGGCATCCTTCCTTCATTCCGATGATACATTTGCTACAAAAAACCCGCTCCTAGGTCATCTCGATGTTATGAGGCCATTTCTGATGATTTTGGGCCTCCGATCGGCTCTGAAAACATGCCTTGATTCACCGCTCAAGAATGGTAAGAGAATACCACACAACAAGAATGACGGAGGAATCGGACCGTGTTAGTTTGGTACGGTTCCTTCCACGTTAATTCGATAGCAAATGGTTTAGAGAGAACCCAAAACATGGAAGGAAAGAATATGTTTCCTATTCATAAACACACCCCTACGTCAATAAACGTTGACGTTTGCCAGCGACGTGGATGATGGTGTCGCGGGGTAAGGTTTTGAAGACAGCGTTGGCATGTGTCCATGGCAGGGATAGCGTCTCACCCTAGCTGTGAAGAGACGAAGAAATGGCACATCGTCTCTCCTTGTGGTGAAAACATTCTTTGTCGAAGGGTGTCATTCTTCGCGGGAGGATGAAGTTCTTCCAAAGGTAAAAGAGCTCTCCCAAAAACATAACACAAAAAGCTAACCCCAAAATAAAATAAGTCTCATATTATTTTATTAATTCATGACACACATTTAAATTTTAAAATTCAATCACATAACTCTCTTAATTGATTAATAGAGTAATGGCTTTAAATTAATGAGAGGAGAAGAATTCACCCAATTTATGGGGATGTTTAACCATGTTAAGATGAGTTACAAAACATAAGGGGGGGGGGTTAGAGGAGTTATGGAATGTGAAGGGTTGGGATCATGTGGGCCCCACCCCACCCTTATCCTCTCATGGGTAGTTAGTAACTATTGGGTCCCACCTCAACTCCCACACCTAGGATAATTAATTAGGAATAAAATTTGTACCAAAAATTTTATTCAATTCATTATTAATCCCCAAATTTTAACAACTCCTCCCTAGAAAACACACCTTTGGTAGTGGTCCTATTAAATAATTACCACCTTTATGGTTTCATCGGTGCCCTCGGATTTCAATTTCAAGCACCGTTTCAAAAGATAGAAAAACCCACTCATTCGTTCACTAAACGTAGCCGAGCTAAACATCTAAAATTGATTCCGAGCACATCGGGCCTCAGAATCAAGTGCCATCAGAAACTGCACACTAGTAAAATCCCAATGAATTTAAGAAAAACATTTCCTTGAAATTTAAGAGTATTTACATTACTCACACCTCAGGGCTTTATGTCCTTGTAATGGTACATCATAAACTAGGGAAACAAATGAGGGTACTGTGCACACATCTGAGCCTCCCACACCCATTTTCTCTCATGGAGGTTCCCATGCAGCCACCTGTTGCGCAATAGAGGAATCGACCATCCATGTAGGACCCGATCATGTGGATCCTTGATCTCTACCAGGACCTCCGCAAACGTCACCCCTTCATCAATTTCCAGCTCCCCATGATCAATGATATGCTTCAGGTAGTGTACGTATCTCCTCATGTGAGATACGTGGAAGACATCATGCACCCGGTGCAACCGAGGTGGAAGAGCTAAGAAATAAGCCACCTCACCTATCCTACCGAGTAACTAGAATGGTCCGATGAAACGTGGAGATAACTTTCCACCCCAGCCAAATCTTTATAATACACGTCGAGGTGATACCCATATGAAAACGTGATCTCCATACTCGAAATCTTGTGGTCTTCACCTCCTATCAGCATTGGACTTCTATCGGCTCTGAGCAGTCCTCATCCGCTCATTAATGATCTGAAACTTCTCTGTCCTGGCTTGGACCATCTCTGGTCCTACAAGTGCTGACTCCCCACGGTATGTCCCGTATAGAGGCGATCTGCAAGGTCAAATTTACAATGCCTCATATAGTGCCATCCCGATGGTGGAGTGGTAGATGTTGTTGTACGCAAACTCCACCAAGGGTAGGTGATCCTACCAACTGCGACCAAAGTCAAGGACACATGCACGGAGCATATGCTTGAGATTTTGAATGGTCCTCTCCGTATGGCCATCCGTATGAGGGTGAAAGGCGGTGCACAGGTGTAGTTGTGTCCCAAATGCATCCTGCACCCCCTTCCAAAGCCGGGAAGTGAAGCGTACATCTTGATCGGAGACGATAGTCAATGGCACACCATAAAGCCGTATTATCTCCTGAACATAGAGGCATCCCAAGCTCTCCACTGAGCCCTTCTCTCTTATAGGTAAGAAGTGGGACGACTTGGTGATTCGGTCTACGATCACCCAGATGGAGTTGTGTCCTCTGGACGTACGTGGAATCCCTATCATGAAATCCGTAGATATCCCATCCCACCTCCACTCTAGGACCTTTAAGGGTTGTACCAAGCCTGCTGGTACCTGGTGCTCTGTCTTCACCTACTGGTAGGTGAGACATCGTGAAATGAACTCTGCCACAACCTTCTTCATACTTGGCCACCAGTGCTGTCGTCTGAGATCCTGGTACATCTTCTCCACTCCAAGATGTACCGCCAATGGGGAAGTGTAAAACTCCTTCAGCACCTCCTCCTACAATGCAGCGGGTACCATACTACATCCTCTAAAAAGGATGAAATGCTCTCCTCCTATAAAAAATCCATCAGGTGCCTGTCCTGTGGATATCTGTGCACGTCACGTCACACAGTCAATGTAACCACGTTGTGCCTCTCTGACCTGCTGAAGTAGTGGAGGAGTGACAGTGAGTGACTGTAGGAAGGATGCCCCATCTCTATCCACATAGGATATCTGCAAAGTGGCTAACTGCTCTGTCACCTCTCCAAGTAGATGAATTCCCGACCTCCTACTGATAGAATCAGCCACTACATTCCCCTTCCCAGGAGTATAGACTATTTCAAAGTCATATTCATGGAGGAAATTGATCCATCTATGCTGTCTCAGGTTCAGATCCTTCTGCGAGAAGATGTATCTGAGACTCTAGTGGTCAAAGTATACTGTAAAGCGCTCTCCCATCAGATAGTGCCGCCACATCTTCAAGGCGAAGACCACTAATGCTAACTCCAGGTCATGGGTAGTGTAGTTCTACTCGTGCTACCCCAACTATCGTGAACCATTGGCAATCACTTCCCACTCTTGCATCCGGACAAACCCGAGTTCATTCCCTAATTCATCGCAGTAAACTACATTCCCTATGCCCTCCTCTTGTAGCCTTAAGATGGGTGCACTGGTCAATCTCTGTCTCAGCTCCTGAAAGCTTTGATGAAATCTATCTTACCATACAAAGGGTTTCCCCTTCTTCATCAAAGCAGAAAGTGGTGTTGCAACTCTGGATATGTCTGGAAATAATCACCGATAGTACACAACCAGACCTAGGAATCTCCACAACTTCGTCATGCTACTGGGTGGCTCCCAAGCAAGTATGGCCTTGATCTTAGTAGGATCCACTGCAACTCTTGCCGAAGAGAAAATGTTCTCCAAGAAGTGGACCTCTCGAATCCAGAACATACAATTAACGAGCGTACCATAAAGCTAGTGCTCTCAAAGTGTATCCAGTACAACCCGCAAGTGGTATGCATGCTCCTCCTCAGTAGTTCAGTAAATAAATATGTCATCAATGAAGACTATGACAGATCGATAGAGTTAAGGCTGTAGGATCCTATTCATGAGACTCATGAACACTGCTGGAGCATTGGCTACGCCGAAAGGCATAACCTAGAACTCATAGTGGCCATACTGACAACTGAAGGCCGTCTTTTTCAAATCCTTGTCTCGAACTCTGAGCTGATGATAGCCTGACCTAATGTCTATCTTCGAGAACTATAGTGCTCCCTTGAGCTGATCGAAGAGGTCATCAATCCTCATAAGTGGATACTTTTTCTTTACGGTCACCTTGTTCAGGCGACGGTAGTCGACACATAGTCGCAAACTCTCGTTCACGTTCTTGGCAAACAAAATCATGAAAGCCCAGGGTGAAACACTGGGTCGAATGAATCTATTTCCCTGCAATCCCTCCATCTGTACCTGTAGCTCTCAAAGCTCAGTGGGAGCCATCCAATATGCTGGAGTAGATATCAGGGTTTTCCCAGAGTACAAGTCAATATAGAAGTCCACCTCTCTGCAAAGAGGTAGTCTTGGAACGTTGTCAGGAAAAATGTCTGCATACCGATCCATGACTACAGGAAAAATCGGACTCCACACATCATCTGCTCCTAGGATGAGACTAGCCAACTGATGATTGATCGACTGTCCTCTCCTCTGCGTAAGACTATCATGTGCTGCAAAGGCTCCCTTCTCACCGGTGAAGGTGAACCTGGTCCCATTGGTGCAGACACACAACACCTTGTTCCAAATACAGTCAATCATAGCATGGACCGTAGACAACCAATCCATGCCCAGGATGACGTCATAGGGGCTCGACGCTACTACATGAAGATCCCAGCTAAATATCTCGCCTCCTAGAGTAAGCTCACAGTGCAGTCACTAGGTCATAATCATCATGTCTTCTCCCATAGAAGTCTATAGCCTTATGGATCGAGCCAACGGCTCCGTCGGAATCTCCGAGCATCGATCAAGGGTCCTGGAAATGAAAGAATGACTCACTCCTATGTCTATAAGAACTGCAGCAAAGGTGGAGTAGACACAGATTGTACCTTGAATCATCTCAGGTGCACTGTGGTTGGAGGCCTCCACTACCTAATGTTGAGCCCGCCTCTATCTGTTAGCTCCCTGTGGTCAGTGTGGACCTCCTGGTGGTGGTGGTGGCAGAGCCTCGAAGCATCGTCCACCACCTGCTGCTCGACCAGATCCTCTACCTCGTCCACCTGCTCCCTACGGACTACCACTGTCGAACCACAACCTCGTCCTGGGTGGTCCCTCAACCGTCTGCGGCTCCTCTTCATGGTGGTTCGGCAGTCACGAGCAATGTGGCCCTACCCGCCGCATTCATAGCACTATCTGCCTCTCGTTTGACTGGATTTTCTGTGTGTGCCCCGCACCTCCGAACCAGTATCCTAAGGTCGCTCACCTAATGGTCTAGTATGCTTGGACCTCTGCGTCATCTGTCTACTTCATGTTGCAGAAGACTCCACTACGTGTCGCCCTGTGGTAGGTCTCACTGTTGGTGTAGGCTCTACAAGAAAGCTCTCCACAAGAAGGGCTCTCTTCATTACTTTAGCCTGCCTCAGAATGCTGAGGGAGATCATCGATGCCCTGATTTCATGCCTCAGTCCCTGAAAGAAGGTTCGGGCTCGGAAAAATGGGTCTCGTACCATGTCCGTGGAGTAGTGAAAGAGGTCGGTAAATCTCTAAGAGTACTGGGCTACTGTCATGATGCCCTACCGCAGCTGTAGTATCTCTTGAATGTGCACCGCACAGAGGGTGGCTGGAACGATCTCTGAGCGGAAGAGGTTCTCGAAGTCCGACCAAAGTAATTATTCCTCGTCGTGCACCTGGAGCATCAGGCTCCACCATCTATCTACTATTGGGTGAAGGATACTCGCCGCAAGGATCACCATGAGGTCATTTAGTGTCCCCACTAATCTGAAGACTCGAACAACAGCCTCCATCCAATCCTCGGCTTCCTGAGGGTCAGTCTCCCCACGGAACCTAGGCGGTCTATGATGCTGATACTCGTGCAGTGCACTTAGGAGAAGTGAACTCTCACCTGTTGGGGCTGGTGGAATCGGTGGCTCAGAGGGCAGAGCTACCGCCCGTTCCTCCGATGTAATGGGGCCCTGCACCAAGGCCTCGTCGCTCAGTGGGCTTCCATCTCACACAAAGTTCAGAACCCTAGATGGCTGCCATCGTGGGGCCATCGTAAAAAGAAACAGTTGCTCCATGGTTAATATAGTATACCTGGTGAGCTGACCCAATTTAATCACAAAGAAAACATTGAAACACACATGCAAACAATGTTTTCATGCACTGAGTCAGAAACCAGAAGTTAGGGTCCTGGTGTATGGATACGTCAGCCACCACACCAACACTGGACTCCCAGGACTGATAACCACACTCTATATCCACAGAGAATAAATTATCATATTCCTGAGTTCTACAGTAGAAACGAATCCTCTGGTACCAATTTGTCATGACCCGTCCTCGGGGCCCATGTTGTGACTACCCCAAACCAGCCTTCCATAGGCCAGGGGCTGGCGACTAGCACAAAAGGCATAAATCCTGATAAAAGGGAAGGCATTGCCTTTATATAAGAAAAAAAAACATCATAGAGTACACAAGCTGAAGAAAACACTAAGTAAAATGAGTACAAAATTAATTGCTGGAAAGTAAATAGGCCAGTATACAAACTCAACTGAATGTATAGTTCGACTGAGATAGGTAAACTACAATAGCTGAAAGGTAAAGCAGTAGCCACCGAGACGTCCTCCGAAAACCCCACCTGAAGGGTGGGTATAGATGGTGTCCTCGGCTCCTCGAATCTGTCCGTCCACACCATGTACGTCCCGCCTAATAGTCCACCTCCGGTACCGTCCCACTCCACAAGCCTCAACTATGATCAGCGAGTTCTGTCATCTACAACCAACATAATGTAGTGCGGGCATAGCCCATGCAGTGGTGAGTATATGAAACTCAGAAGGGACCCCGAGGCTTTCGAAGGTCTCCCAGAATCCACAAAGGAATAATCCACAAAGGAATAGACAAACATGAAGTATCAACCAACACTACATAGTTATATTCCCATACATATACCTAAGTCATCATTTCTAGTTCGGCTCCAACTCCCGAGAGAAATATAACTTAGTCCACACAGGAATGTACAACTCAGTCCACACAGGATTGTACAACAGAGTCCACAGAAGAAATTACAACTCATTACAAACATGATAGCAATAAAATCATATCTAAGTTAATGATTGAACATCAAGACTCAACTCACACATGTATACTATTCACAAAGAAGGGTGGAGATGATATATGTAGCCTCTGAATCATCTCCCTGCCGAACCCACGTAGGATCCATGTACAGATGTCATCGCTGCCGAACCCACGTAGGATCCATGTACAGTAACCATCACTGTCGATCCCACGTTGGATCCAAGTACAGTCGTCATCGCTGCCAAACCCACGGAGGATCCAATTACAGTCTTCCTCGCTTCCAAACCCACGTATGATCAAAATACAGTCGCCATCATCATCGCAGTCACTGCCAACTCTAGGGTTCCTACACACAGCACGCTCGATTTCCGAAGGGTCCTCTCCTCGAGTCAAAGATCGATACATCAATTGTCACAAAGTCTAGATTTGATGTATCTCATAGTTCCGTCCCACGTAATATGAGAAAAATAAAGCACAACATGCCCAAGTCATTGATAACAAGTCAACGAAGCCATCTTTCTAAAGTACACGACATGTAGATAAGCTATACATGTCGTGTCATCAGACATCGGGTTCTTCTCATGTCATACGGCCTTTGTCGCAGGGCTGGTCGTGTAGATAAGTCAGTAAATGGCATGTAGTATTGTTACACGCCATGTCAAAACCTCTAAGGTCTGTTATATGTTCACTAGCCATGTCTGGACTTGTGTTGGAGTACATGCCCGTGTACTCCACCCCGTGTCCATGTATTTCCGGAATACACGCCGTACCTCTTGGCCGTGTGATTCTGCACATGTCCTTGTATCACCCAGATTACATGCCGAGCCTCGTGAAGCTACTTCTACCATGGTGGTGGTAGTACACACCATGCCTCGTGACCGTGTGGTTCTGCCCGTGTCTGTGTATCTCCCGAATTACACGCCGAGCCTCATGAAGGCGCTTCAGCCTATGAAGATAATACATTTCGTGCCTCGTGGCCATGCATTTATATCGGTGTCTATGTATTTTCCTTGAATTCATGCCATGTCCTTCGAAGTCTCATTGATAAAACTGTGTGGACGGTACACGTCGTGTGACCGATGTCACACACCGTGTGTCACTTCTTTTGATGTCCATTACTTCTGATGTTGAACACTTGTACTACACTACCTGTTCTTTGGAAGTACATGTTGTGTATTCTAGAATTTTATAGAAAGGAAGCCTCTTCCCATCACGCCTCCCGAGGAATATGTTCATCGTTCCGATGATATGTTTGCTACCAAAATCCTACTCCTAGGTCGTCTCGATGTTCTGAGTCTGTTTCCGATGTTTTCGGTCCTCCGATCAGCTCTAAAAACTTGCCTTGATTCACCGAACAAGAACGGTAGGAGAACACCACACAACAAGAATGATGGAGGAATCAAACCGTGTTAGTTTGGACCGGTTCCTTCCGCATTAATTCGATAGAAAATGTTTTTGAGAGAACCAAAAACATGGAAGGAAAAACAACATTTCCAATTCATAAACACACCCCTACCTTGATAAACATTGACGTTTGTTGACGTGGAAGATGGGGTCACAGGGTATGGTTTCGAAGATGGCATTGGCGTGCATCCAAGGAGGGGACGACGTCTCACCCTAGCTGTGAAGAGATGAAGAAATGGAACATTGTATCTCCTTGTGGTGATGGCATTCTTCGTCGAAGGGTGTCATTCTTCACAGGAGGATGTAGTTATTCCTACGGGAAAAGAGCTCTCCCAAAAACATAACACAACAGTATAACCACAAATTAAAATAAGCCTCATCTTATTTTATTAATTCATGCCTCACATTTAAATTTTAAAATTCAAACACATAACTCTCTTAACTGATTAAAAGAGTGTTTTCATTAAATTAATGTGAGGAGAGGAGAAGTCACCCAATTAAAGGGGAAGTTTAACCATGTTATGATGAGTTACACAAAATAAGAGGGGGGGTTTAGAGGATTTAGGGAATGTGAAGGGTTGGGCTCGTGTGGGACCCACCCCACCTTTAAAATCTCATGGTTAGTTAGTACCTAGTGGGTTCCACCCCAACTCCCACACCTATGATAATAAGTTAGGAATAAAATTTGTACCACAAATTTTATTCATTTCTTTATTAATCCCCATATTTTAACAACTCCTCCGGAGAAAATGCACCTTTGGTAAAGGTCCTCCTAAGAAATTACTGCCACTGTGGTTTCATCGGTGCCCTCGGATTTTGATTTCGAGCACCGGTTTAAAAGATAGAAAACCCCGCTTGTTCATTCACTGAACGTACCCGAGCTAAACTTCTTAAATTGATTCTGAGCACACCGGGCCTCGAAATCAAGTTCCATCAGAAACTGCGTACTCGTAAAATCCCAAAGAATTTATGAAAAAAATTTCCTTCAAATTTACAGCTCATTACATCAATGGATAGTTTTTATGATAAATACATTCACTATTTTTATAAAACATCCAAACGGGCCTTAAGCTCCTTTTCATAAAAGCATCAATTATAAAAGAACCATATAACATTTCCTGGAAGATGAAAACACACCACATTCCATTTGACAATCATTTATAAAAATATTATTTAAATCACACACTCCAAATTCACAAGAAAAATCCATTAACATAAAAATTAAAAATATTCCACAATCCATCATCACATGCCACATTATTTTTAAAGATCTAGACAGACTCCTCTTTATAGCCCAAATTCATTTATAAATTCATTAATGAAGTATAAAACCACCATTTAGATGTCACATCAAAATTTACAAAGACAATACATTATATAAGACACGGAAATCTCATGAAAAATCAACTATGGAATTTTATCAAACACGTGGATTGTATCACAAAAACAAGAAAATGGAATATACTTCAATATAACATTGAAAACCAACTAATTTCCCATAAAAAACTCCAATGGTCAAATTTCAATTTGTTTCATATAAGAATGGTTTGAAAAGTAAGAAATCAATTATAATTCAACTAAAAAGTCTAGTGAAAATGGAATCATAACAAAACCGCATGGTGCTTCAACAACGCACCATTGAAATTGCACCAATAGGGCTCCTTGATCCCATATCAATGATGATAAACACTAAATACACAAACCCACAAATATAAATGAAGGGAAACATGAACCCTAGAACCACATGACCATGGTAGAATGAGACCACAAGAGGAATAGAATGAAAGAGGATGGGGGAAAAGATGATAGGAGGATACCTTTTATATCTGACCCCAAACATGAAGAATCACCTTATATATACCATGTAAGGATGAGGGGAGTCTTGGGGAAGAAGGGGGAAACACTCCTTGGGAGAGATGAACAAGGGGAAGGAGAGGGGAGGCGTTTTAGGTTCAAAATACCAAGGGGGTGTTATTATTTTCCCAACTGTTATGATCTGGGTGCGGTGCATTGTTTGGTGCCACAATTTACAAAACTAAGTTCCAATGGTAAACCCCTCACTAGACACACATGGGAACATTTCAATGCTGACCACACAGTTTCAAAAACCATATAACAACTATTCTAAACACCATTGTGTTGAGATAGAACCTACCCACATTCCTTCCAAACACATTTTTTAACTTTGTGCAAGCCATGTTCCATGAATCTTCCACCAACACTTAAGCCACATGGTTACCTATTGAAGGCTGCATGGTTTACCTAACAATTCTTCAACTGTGGGAAGACTACATCAAAGTAAAGAAAATCAAATTTCTCCAAAAAATCATTAGGAAACTACGAATAACACTATAGTAAAAGAAAATCAATTAAAAACATAAATATTGTGAACCCTTTAGAGCCATAACTCAAAAGAAAAACCGAGATCCAATAATGATAAAGAACAAAGGCTAAAAATAAAATCCTACTATGGGAATTTTCCCCACCATGACACTTTCCTCCCTAGAAATGATACAATTTTTACCAGTTGATCTATAACATAAAAACTATTTACACATACTCATCATCCAAACTCTTAAATTAATCGTCTAAACCATTAAAATATTGGATACGTTCCTCTTTACCAAAAAAATTAACTAAAACCAAACTAAATTCTCAGCAGGAGAGGCCAAAACAGAACCGCCACTATAGAAAACCAACTATTATCAATCACATTCATTGAAACCATAATAAGACCAGTGGTTGTCTACCCACTATCAATAATAATCTAGCCTGACCCGATATGGTAACCCATCGAGGTAATAACATTGAAAATTTCCAAACACTGACCAAAAAAGCCCAAATGGCATTCAAACCCCCACTACAATGGGGAAGAACAAGACCAAAGATAATCTAACACATGTAAAAGGCTTAAACGGAAACAACATAGAATCTAATACTATCTTTATTCCCACACTAAAGTCAATACAAGACCAAGGTCCCTCACATAACTAGTCATCCAGACTATGTTTCAGGTTCACTTTGGGGCCTATAGATGAAGCCCTAATGTTTGAACCATCAACTACCACTTAGTCAGGAGCTGAAAATCCTCAATCATAACTATTTATTTCCACTATAACATTTGTCTCGAAAGATACTCTCTCCATATTTTATACTCTAGATGAAAAATAAAAGAAATGAGGCACACAAAAAAGTGCACCACCACTCATCAGGGAATTAATTTTAGAACTCTCAATAGAAAATTCTTAATCCATTATGATATAAGTTCTTAGTAATGGACACATCTTTCAATTTTACAATATAAAAATGAAAAAACTAGAAAACACCACCAGGAAAAAACCACCACAATATAATGATACATTACATTATATAGGGGCATTAATCTAAACTTGAACATAAATCTAATCTTGTGATCTATCTCCAAGTCAATTCCTTGAAACATCCTAACAGAATAGTTACATGAGGCCTATGTTCACACAAGAAAAACAAGCCTTCGGTGCAATCATTCACAAAAACTTCTTATGATCTGACTTCCCACACCGGTGACTCACATAAATCCCACACCATGAAGGGGCCGATGAATGTTCTTGGGGCCTTCAGATTCCACTAACAACACCAAAAAGTATGGGATAATTCCCTAATTATTTATTGGAGTTCCCCTCACTGATTCTAGGAACTAAAGAAGGAAATACTATTTCAAGAACTCCTGTCATCACAACTTCAACAAAAATATAATTTTCTCGACAATGGTGAAAGAAGATAGATTGAACTCAGAAACCATCTACTACATTTATGGTTGTAGAATGGAATCAAAATGTTATGCCTTTGGGGGATCTTCTGTGGCCCACTGTGTAGTGTAAGGAATCAAGTCCACAAAAATATGGATATACTCCAATACATATTGATGACCCTAATACAAAGAGATTATTTCTTTCCCCTACCTCACATTCACCAACTCAAAAAAATATTGATTGGTGAATGAATCCTTGAATAACTATACATAAGATCTTGACGATGCTTATTCCGATAGACTGATTTCCCCCACATCAGGGATGGACCCTCTAGAATGATGGTTTAAAACATTACCTTTGAGACTCATGAGAAATAATGAGGCTAATTTTTTTTTCATATCATGCTTCAAATATTCTTCTTTGAGATGATCAACTTGACCATAGAAGAGAGAAGTTCTTAACTTTGGAAAATCGAGGACAAAATCCATTGATTTATCAACAATAATTCATGCTAATGATGAACCACCCATATATATACATTGAATATCAATCAAATAATTATGGGGGTGAATTTTAAGAAACATGAAATATTAGGGATCTATTATAACCAACTCATCTTACATAGTTTTAATACTCCAAACACAACATAATCATCAGTTCTAACTCACAAAAAAACCACTTAATGACCAGTTTTTAAAAAGAAATATTTTCCTCTTGAAAAAAATTTTGAATGTTAAAAAACCTATTGGATTTTCACACCAACGAATGTTGTTCCTTAGAGTCTCACTCACATTATCATTATCATTCCACCGTGAGAACAATCAAATCATGACATACTAGGCACTCATCCGTAATCATCATCATCAAATCACATTCCAAAGATATCCATGCATGTGAGAACCTAAGGAGTTACCAAAGGTGGAAAAAATATCCATTTTCCAAATCAACAAATTCTACCTATGGTTTCACAATCTCAACCCAATTCATATTTATAAAATTTATAAAAAATTTCAAAATATCACCACCCACCAATCAAAAAATATTTAGAACCTCACACATAAATCTATTTTATTCTATTAAAAATAATAATTCATACCATCCATAACATTTTCAGAAGCTTACAAAGAGTCTTCTAGGACTTTGTATCTAGATTCAAATTGATTTTCAGGCCCTATAAGCTCATACAGACCATGAGACCAACTACATTTTTATATCTAATATTACAATAAAAGTAATTTCCAAATAAAAGAAACATAACTAGACTTTCCATGGAAACTCAAGGATTTGTATAAAAATTTATAGCCATAAAATCCCTCATACCTACACCCAAATGTTCTAAGAATCCTACTCCATCTATACTGACATCCCCAAATAACATAGGTCACTCTGAAAGTAGCATCCTCCAAAGACTGACATACAATGATACTATTTTGTCACCAACCAACATGTGTAGACCCCAAACCGATCATCCACACTGATCCTTGACAAGAACCAAAGGGTAATCCCGGTCCACATGGGTTAGAAATGTTTTTTCAAGAATAAAGATAGTGATAAAATAATTATTACTCCATAAAAAAATAAATTGAATTCCAGAAATGTAAAAAAAATAATCCCAAATAATGTGAAATTATCCAAACTAAACATCCTTTCAAGAAAAATGAAAATACAAAAGACTAATAAAAACCATACTCAAACTAATCCAGTTGACCACAGATCTCAATGATATGGCAAGTGTCACTCTCATGTACCAAAACCTACTATCACCCATGGATATTGATAACAAAATGCGACCGATAGTAATAGTATAAAATATATATAACTATAGGTGTTATTATTAAAAATCAGTAGGCATGCCTGAACAAATATATTCCCAATGCACTCCCTTCAAAATAAAAGAATCATTAACCTAAATTTTGAAAAAAAAATATAATAATATTTTACCACACTCTATATACTTTAAAATAAATTACCCTCAATTTATCTTTTTTTTATTAGAAAATAAATTATTTTTCAAAGAGGGAACCATTAGTATTTCAAATAGAAATGATGAAAGACTGTTTAATGGATTTTTGAAAATATTTTACTTAAATAATAGAAAACAGATTTATAATATTTTTAGCAACAAGCCACATACTTCAAAGATACATGAAAAATAATAATAAAATAAGGGAAATGTAAATCACCACATAAGAGTAGAAAACCATTATGGTATCTCAATCATCCATAATAAGTTACTTTGCACAAAGAGAAATGAGAGGAACCTAGAATATTAGGAATAATCTAGAAAAAAATATATATGTTAACTCATCTTGAAAAGCTTTCCTCACATGATGAAATCAAAACAACCTTACATGCTCGTCAACTCCTCACATTATACTGACCAAGGGGCACAATTCCAAATTAGTAGAACAAAATATATACCAACATTATGGTCCACTCGCTAGTGTGTAACCTAACTAGTAAAACAATCATTCTTAAAAATTTCAATTACTATGTTTGGTTCTACATGTCCAGATGTTGGTAAAAGGAGGTGTTCTAACTGATGAAAATAGAGCATTCAGTCACAAGAATATATTTAATATATAATAATTTACTCAATTTGAACAAGATTGAATAACTCCAAAACCATTTTGAATCACCCCAATGGTCAATTTATATATATACACACACATATCACAATTGAGTACACAATAAGGACCTCCTATTCCACAATAAATAAATGGTTTATAAGGATTAAGTATAAAGTAAATCCCAACCATTTAATATAAAAATAGAAATAGAATTATCCACAGAGATTTTGTATGATAAACAAGTCTAATATTTTCATTAAATTTTCAAACTGGGATCAAGATCTTTTTCATAGAACCATTATTTCTCAAAGAACCAAATCACCATTCTAAAGAGATGAAGACAAAACACATTATATTACAATCTATTTTTTTTAAAAAAATTGAATCACTTACCCCACATTCGTAATCCAAATCCATTTTCATAAAAATACCATATGGTCTACGATCCATTATCACATGCCACTCCATTTTCAAAGAACCAAACAAATGCCATATTCGCGACCAAAATAATTTATAATTTCCTTTGTGACATAAAAACCACCACTTAAATTTCATGTCAAAATTTACAAATCCAATCGATTCATTAAAATCCACATATCACATGAAAAATCCAACCGTACATTTTATGAATCATTTTGTGTACATCATATAAAAAAACGATGGAATATAATTAATAAATCTAGAAAACCCCCTCATTTCACATAAAAAAGTTTTCCAATGGTCATAAATCAATATTTAGAATATATGGAAGTTTTTTGAAGTAGGAAAAATGATTATTAAATTAAAAATGATTGTTAAAAGTGAAATCTACCACAACCTTTTGGTGCATCTATAACACACACACAAAATCACACCATGAGGGTTCCTAGAGACAACATATCTAAATAGAAAACCTAAATGAGAAAGGTCCAAAACTTAAATAAATTGAAACTTAAAACATAAATCCACATGACTAACATAGAAAGAGATCACAAGAGGAAATGAAAGAAATAGGAATATGGAGAAGTGGATAGGATATTTCTCTGATATATATAACCCCAAATAGGAATAGTCACCTTAGATATACTAAGGAAGGAGAAGGGGATGTTATGAGATGATGGGGGAAACACCCCTATGACTTAAAAAACTATAGGGAAGAGAAGGAAGGTGTTTTTGGTTAAAAATCCCTATGGTGAATAATTGGAATTTCACAAATTTTAAGATCTAGGAACCGTACATGGATCAGACACATGGTTTACCATACAATGCACCTCCCAAGTGCCCCTCACTGAACACAACTAGGCACATGTACTAGCTCTCTGTACAGTTTCCAAACCATAAAACAACCATTCCAAATTCAATTTCCCCAAGATAGAACCTCCCCCCAAGCTTTCCGCATTGTTTGATAACCCATGTGCATGTTGTCTACCATGCCTCTATCAACAACACTTATGACGCACAATTAACAAGGGAAGGCCACATGATATCCCAACCCATGCAGAAACCATGTGAAGGCTTACTCTAAGTCCAAAATCTCAACGTTCTCTATAAATCACAAGAAAACTGAGGAATAACCCTGGGGTCATAATTAAAGAAAGAAAACCCTCAAAATTTATAACCCGAAAAACCTAGAACATAAGATAAAACCCATGATATCACAATGAACCAGAAAAAATATTGAAAATAAAAACCTTAATATGACATATATATAATAGGAAGGTTCCCCACATCTACCTCACCACTAGTTTATCACACTCAGAGAAAAATTACAAACAACATGTTCTAAAATTCATTATATAATTAATCATGCACCCCTTTCATAAAAATCAAACTTATAAAAATATCTTCATTCATCCAATGCAGATCATCAGAATATCAATATTTCCATATCATCCATAATAAAGTTGTTTGTCTAAATTCTGTTATAGCTTATGTATCATGAAATATACCATAATCGCACTATATCCTTCACATCTACACCATTAAGAAATATCTTTCACTATTTCCTGATATAAGTTTCCGATGAAACCATATGTTATTAATGATCATAGATAAATGTACAGTAAAATTAAGGGACTTCATAGTCCATCTAGATATCTAATCTATACCTTAATCCATTATATCTCAGATATGGAAATGCATCACACTATCCTAAAGGGAGAGTGGTGTGGAGGTGGAATTCAAAAATGTATTACCTCACAATCATTTATATTGGAGAAACGACCTATACCTATAATATTTGGTTGTTATTAGTCCACTTAACATGGGAGGTGTAGAATATGTAATCCAATAAAATAATTAAATGTATAACACAATAAAAAATTAAGGGAAACTACCTATCTATAACTGATCTAATGTTATCATCCCACATGATCCCAAGATACCACGACGAAGTCCTTGGAAACTAGAGTTCATTAATTTATAATAGTATCAATATTTAAACATCATTTACCCTTTTAACTAAGGTATTAAAAACAAAAATTACTTCAGTTGTTATAATAATAAAAAAATTTAGTTTAATCGTTCAATTTTTTACAAAATAACACACATCCAAAATTCTAATTACAATTCCAAGAATTTCATCCCACGATTGTAAATTATTAATTACAGCCATCTCGTGTGTTTTGTTTATTATTACCAGTATCAAAATTCATCCTATTAGTTCATTACTAAATAACTTGACATTCCAAAATATATTAATTCTAGGAATCAACATGAAAATATCATAATGAACAAAAAAATGTCAATTCCAAACAAAACTGAAACGGGGTGTTATAAATCATACAAACAACTATAACAAAAACCATCCCTAAAAAGTAAATATGAATAAGGATTCATGACCCATATCTCATCTGATAACAATCATCTATTCAATAATAATCATTCAATAACCCAAAAAATAGAAAATCCACACACTCAACTTATTCCAACAATTCCCATAAATTCCATTCAAAATAGTCTAACCGTAATAGGTTTAAAATAAATCAAAAAATGAAATTTTATCAATAACATTAATAAAAAATAAAAATGTATGATCAATACCAAATTTATTAAGGAAACCATGGCCAAACCTCCAAGGGATATAGGGATATAACAAATATGAGTGGGATCTCATGACCCAAAATTTTTTTCTCCAAAACAACATATTTCATACTATCTTGAATTTACTAATGAATTGTGTAAATGTTTATGAAATAAGAAACCAACCATCATTGGCTGAAAATAAATAAGATGAAACCATATACTTGCATCAAGAAATAATTTTATATCCAATTATTCTCAATGAATAATGGTAATTTGATTTTTTGGCCTCTTTCTTTTTTAGCTTCATCATTACTAGTTTTTAATTTTTAACCAATTTCATTCCTATCAAAAAATTAAAAGAAAAATGATAATATTAAAAAAATAGATATCATATTTAGTTTAAAATTTTAATATGCATCATCAATATAAAATCATCACACACACTCACAATAAACTTCTAGTCCATTATAAACCCATGTTATTATATTCTGTTAGGATAATTACACTATTATCCTAATAAAATAAAGCATTTGATCCCACAATTTTATAAAAAATATGGAGAAACAATGAATCTAATACATTGATTTGAAAATTTCAATTTTCATTAATCCTTAATATAAGAACAATGATCTATGTTGTAACCCCAACTCCAATAAGGTGAAGCTCATGGCTAATTTATCACCTTGTCCTAGATACAAAGAGTCAATTAACAATGTAAAAATCTATATTGTAGTAGTGGAGAACCATATACAAATTGCATTTAGATTTTACATCATATAAACAAAATTAAAAAAAGTAATAAAAACAATTAGTATCCTTAAAATCATTCATAAAATTTATCATTATATCTGGTAAAAAAGAAACAAAATATTGGTGATCTCAAAAACTCAGATATAATAACATCAAATGGATGATATCATGAATAAATAAGGGAAAATAAATAATATAATTTAAATAACTAAAAATTATGCAATTTAATAACTTGAATACCACTATTTAATAAGTAATAATCAATATTGATTGGAAAATACCTCAACGCACATGAAATTTAAATAAAAAAATGATAAAAAAATGAATCCATGTATAATATAAATCAAATAATCCCATATATAATGATAACTAAATTTTAAAATAAGGGAAATCTAAGTGTTGGGCACTATTATACTATATAAAAATGTATCTATTGCATTATGAGCATTCCCGAGATAGTTTAGAGAAATGGTTAAAAACATATTTCATTGGAAAAACCAATTTCTCTAATGTGACATACTAATGTACCAAAGGAATATATAATTTACAGCCCCACCCTTCACTACATGCCCAACACATTTCTTATATATAATTATCATTATTTTAATTCCGTAATCAATATTATTTTACACCAAATATGTATATTGAGTAAAGAATATGAATTTAACAATATTTCCTCAATGAATCAAAAAACAATTTAAGCTAAACACTATATATAAAAAATAGTGATGGTTTAAGATATATTACAATCCATTATTGAAATAATATGGTTATTTAAGGGAAATTTTTTACATAATGAAAAAATATCATAATAAAGTAATTTTCTTAATATAAATTTGAAAATCACAAAATTAATCAAGGAAAGGGAGGTTACCATCAATTCATCTAGATTATAAGTCTTTGTAATAAAATATTTTCTTATAAAAGAATTAATTAAATGAAATGTCAATTTAAAATAAGAATACATAAAACTTTTTAGTCATTTAAAACCACCAAAAATGTTTAGAATAATAAATATATCATAAAATTGATATAGATATGGGGAAGAATATTATTATTATTTTAACTAGAAAACATTCATTTTTATTTTTAAAAAAAATCACCTTTTGAAAGAAATGGAAATATTAATCTAAAACACATTTTTAAAATTCAAGGATAACATTAATTTTCATTCAAAAATATTTTGACTAAATAAATTTGATTTTGTAATAATGACTCATAAAAACATGGAAATGAAATAAAAATATTTCCATTTTTAAGAGAAATAAAATAATCTCTTTAATTAAAACATTTCTTAAATTGAATATATTAACAAAGGGAGGAAATTTACGAACATTGTATTTAATCTATTTAAAAATCTTTTGCAAAATAAAATTATTGGAAATTTGGATTGAGAAATGATAATATTATATCAATTAGTGTAAAAGAATACCAAAAAGAAGACGAGATTGTAAAATATATTATTACTACTTTGGTAACATTAAAATTACAATCCCTTGAAATAATAAATTTTAATTGAATCATTAACCATCTAGAATAAATAGTTAATCATAGTAAATACATCTTGGGGGACGTTTATAAACCAAATAGAAGTTATTAGGTGTATATTAAGAAATATATATCAATGGGATGAAAATTAATGTGAAATAATTTACCTGACACATCCCTATAGTGGAATGAGATTTATTCACATGTATAATAGTTTTATAGAAGGTTGTAATTTATACCTTAACTATAATCATATATAATATATCAAATTTTATTATCTTTTAACATCTTACCACATGTTCATTAACAATATTAGAGACACCATAACCCCTGAAATCATGGAGATAAGGCCTATTTTTGTTCATTGTAATACGATACATGGAAATAGATCCTTATGGACCAATCATTTTAGTATTCTTATTAAATTGTATATATACATGTGTCTTGAATTATAATTGATTATGAAAATTACCAAATCATTTTTTATCAGAATAACTTCATTACATTTATGGTATCCCTTTATATGAGTCCTAGTAAAATTCACTAAGTCTTAGTGAAATGATTCAAAATAAATGTTATCTCAACTTATCTGTATAGATAATGTATATTGAAGGCTACAAATAAATAAGGTCTAATAAAAATGGAATGTTAAATTACTGTAACACATGCCATTAAATTAATAAGACGTATATAATATGGCAGTAACTAGAGGTGGTAAATTAATTCCGTATATATAATCAAATGACTATGAATCAAAACCATGGATATTATATATTATCTAATAAAAAATTTAATAATTTAATTCATAACGATTAATGCATAATAATGTATATCATAATACTTATCATTGAATCATTACTCATATAATCTAATACTATCAAGGATTCATTCCATGATTCTAATACATTCATGGATGCATTATAAAAATCTAATACTATAATGGATTCATGATAAGAATCTAATACTATCAAGGGTTCATGCAATGAATCTAATTAGAGGATAAGGCCACATCCAAAAGAATATCTATTCTGTTTAATGAAATATATTGTTTAATCAGGGGGATTGACTTAACTATCCACTAACCAATGTACTAAATTTACCAAACATTAATATTATATTGTATAATTAATTAAATAATAAACAATGTGCCTTATAAAATATCTATATTCAGTAAAGGAGGTGAATTATTTTAATTTCCCCAATAATTAAAATAGTATTCAAATAAAAATCCACATGTAAAAATGGTATATGGTTTAGAAAATAATAATATATTATTTAAATTAGTATTTATATTAAAATAAATATAATTTCCGATAAAAATTATTAAAATAGATTCATTCTTTCAAGATAAAGATAACAATTACCAAAGGATATGATATTGTATGATAAACTATTCCAATTAGTTATTTTTTATTTGAATACCATTGGATGAGATAATTGAATGTGAAACATAAAATACCATTAATTGTGGAAGAATAATGTAATTAAAATTTTAATCGGTACCATATACACCATATAAAATTGAATGGGTTTAAAAAAACAAATAATTCTCAAAGGAATGTAAATTGAAATCAGGTCACATGCCTTGAATTTCCATTTAGATAAACATCTATTAAACTTATTTATAATGGTTTTAAAAATGTTATTAAGTTATAACATTACCATATTCATATTAATAATATAATATATGATCTTATTATAATATATTATTACAAATTTGTTAATTATCATTTATTAGTTTCGATGTTTTGTTTGTTAATTGACTAGTTTTTTAGTTTTTTTACTGTTGTTTTTTGTTCTTATAACCTTGATAAGGATATCATAATTTTGAGAATTTAAACCATGATAATGATATCATATATTTTCCATTTAATTATATTAATAAATAATATATAGTAATTGGATTTGAAATGCAATGATTGTCTAGACATTATGTCGTACATATGTATAAACAATGCTTCCATTTTCATGTTCTATAAACAAAAAAAATCACTAATATATAAGTAAAATATCATTAATTTATCATAGTATTGTAATATATATCAAAAAAATTATTAAACCCTTATTTAATACATTCCATTTAATCCTTAATGAATCAGATCACTATGAAGTTGTGGATGTCCATATGTCTATAAAAGATATTATTCTACTCCCATAAAATGGAAATCCTGAAGATTAGTGTGATATAATAATAAAATAAGAATAAATAATTTATAAATATCATATATATCAAATATAAACAATAAATTCATCATTATTTCTAACACGGAAGGGTATTGATGGAAGAAATAACAACATCATTTCAAGAGATGATACTCTATCGTACACACGAATGATGATTATATAATTCCATTTGATGGAAGCCTGTATGGGAATTGTTCATTCCCAAAATATAAATAAATATCAGTATATTTTTTATACTATGTGTATTATATAATAAATATATAATAACAATTCAATGAGATGATAAATAAATAGAACAATTTTTTCCATTGAAGAACATCATCTCTTCCTTGGGTATATCCTTTTTGGTTGCAACAAAGGACTTCCTTAGTTTGAATTTTGTTAAGATATAGGCCCATATGATAAGGGAAGTAATTTCTTTAGTTAATTGTTTTAGTTATTGTTTAATAAATATTTCTTTAGGGTTATGAAGAAGTGAGGGTAGTGAATGGATTCTTTTAGTGGATGAGGAGTGGCATTCTAATAAATAAAAAAGGTAAACAATATTTGGATGTCCCCATTACATTATTTCCATGAAATAATGATAAAAAAATATATAAAATAGGGTATATATTTTAAATATGTTCATTAAATGTATATTGGACAAGTTTCTAATAAAATTGGCCACATATTGTTATTGTCTAACTACTAAGTAAACTCATTTTTACCTTAATCAATGTATTAATTGTAATTTCTACTATTAATATTATTGTTCAAAATGTATTTTGACCGTATTATAAATTTTAAATTAATGTGATTTTAAATATGGAATCCATATTTACAAATATCAATCACCTAATTGGTATAAATTCAAGTAAAATTAATTTCTAAGATTGTACAAGACTATAGGTTTTTAATTTCAAAAAACTTCAATAGTCAGCTATGTTTTTATAAACTATTTCATTATAAAATTGATTACACTAAACTAAAATGTATTAATATATGTATAATATATCTTGTTTTACTTTTAAACTATTTAAAAATATATTTCATCATTTTAAATTATTCAGATGATAATTATATTTTCAAATAATATATAGTATTTTTCACTATTTATAAAAAAATTAAACCTCAAAAAAAGAAATTATTTTTAATGATTTAATTTTGAAAAATAATTTTATTTTTTAATATATGATTTATAAATTTTTCTATTTTTATATTTAAAATAAGGTTTCCATTCAAATACGGGAAAACTACATTTTGAAAAATATTTCTTTTTTATGTGTGACATTGGATTCATTCCAATATAATTCCTATAAAATATATTTGATCATTACCAAACATATTTGACTAAAGAATAATTATATTTTTATATTTCATTTATATAATATACTAGTAGTAATTAATTAAATATATTCTGAATTAAATATATTGCAATGTCTTGGGGTGTTACATTATCCCAACTGTAAATAAATTGGATCCTCACAATTGAAACATGATTTATGTAATCTATTGTTTGATATTTGATAATAATATTGTTGAAAAATCACCTGAAAAATAGTTTAAATAAGAAATCTTCTTGATAAGGGGGAAAGTGAATTGTGAAGGCCATGAAAAACTATGCTTTCATATGGAATAAAATTAGTGAAAGCATGGACATTGAAGAAAAATATAATTATCATGTTATGATGGAGTGTGATAGAGAACATGATTATGAAAATGGTTTCAACCTAAAATCCATAAATTAGGGGAATGAAATGGTTCATTAGTATCAACATAAATGATGATAATTGGAAAGAATTTTCATTTCAAGACCCTTTTCCCAGAATATAATATTTTATTCACTCTAAAAGAATGTATCAAAATATTATTACATTATATGTTATATTTCATTATAATAGTAATGTCTATCCATTTTCCTTGAAAAATTTATCTTCATCTATTAGCACAGTTTGTATCATACGGTTATGTATTACATTAATATATATAAACTTATCTAGTGACCAACTTAAACTATTTAATAAATTTTTAACCATATATATATTCCACAATATCATTATAAAAAACATTAGAAGGCCACAAAATCATTTTTCTTGGCCATCAATATCGTTCAATAGAAACATGCAAATCCTTAATGAAAAAACATTATCAAAAAACCCTTATAAATATCATAATTATTTCAACCTATATATATCATTGATAAAAATATGCCTTTGACATAATTATTTAATCCAATCATAAGAAAATTAATCATTCCACATCATTGGTAGTAATAATATAATATTTAATTTGATCCCTTAGCTTTATTAAGGATATATTTTTTTGGCGCTATGGGAATTAAAAATCGTAGTCTACAATATCTTATAATTGATGCATTGAACAATAGAATATTATTTCATTCCAATGCAATCTGGATCAATGATAAATTTTTCTCAACACTGGAAGTAAACTCATTTATCTTCTTAGAAAGTACCAATGTCTTTCCTTCCACAAGTATCAAATTATGGAATATATTTCTTTCAACTCTCCACTTTATATGTATTTTTCTATGATATCTTTTTCATATCTTGATTACCTTCAATGAAATATGAAATTAGATAATTATTTCTATATCTTGATAGAACATAATTATATTTATTTTTTTGAAAAAATCCATGAGAGAGGAGTTCTATTCGAAGACATAGCTAAATCCATTCAAATAAATGGTCAATCTTGTATTCCATATAGCCTATGAAATATGTATCATTCAATTATAAACGTGTAAATATAGTTTCTGTCATGACCACCTCCCACCAAGGATGCCCCTCCTGAGCTGGAAATGGTGAAAGGGAGATAATGACCCTCGAGTCCCGCCTCTAGTAGGTCCCAGGTTGGCGAATATCACCAAGGGTATGAGTTTTTACAAATATGGGAGGCATTACCCTTTTATTATTTAAGATCGGGAAATAGGACAAGTCAACCACCAAAAAAGAAAAGAAAAATTATAGAGAAATAAACCCAAACCAATCCCACATGCATGTTTAAATAGATTATAACAAGGTACAAGTAAAAGAAAGATCAAAATGTAATATCAAAAGAAAACATGATTACAAAAAATTGCAACAACTCCAACTGTCCAGACTAGTAGGGTCCCGCACGACCCTGGTAGTCGTCCTACAAACCTGAAAGTAAACGTAGGGTGAGCATACAAGAATACTCAGTAGGGAAACCTAAAGCTCTCGTGCACAAGTGTGGTGACATCCTAATGTCCCATGAGAACAACATAAGAAACCTAGCACGGAATTCTATCTTCCCAACCTCACCAGCCACACTCACCAAAAACACAATCACAACAGGTAGTAGTAGTATATAAGAACAAGAGTATTGGGTACCCTGCACCATTCTCCATTAGTTAACTGCTCTTCCTAACAGCAAATGTCCTAACGCTGCCACACTCTCCCCTCCCGCACACACCTGGGCCTCACAAACCACACATCTCTCCTACACACACCTGGGCCTCACAACCACGTATCACGCCCACACAAACCTGGGCCTCACGACCACATATCCCGCCCGCACACACCTGGGCCTCGCAACCACGTATCCCGCCCGCACACACCTGGGCCTCCCAACCACGTAACCCACGTGCACACATCTTGGCATCAAAACCACGTATCCCTCCCGCACACACCTGGGCCTCATCCTGATGATTCTTGGGAAACAGTAAAACCTTCCGGAAGAGTCTTGGGCTAGAACCATCCCAATCGAAACCTACATATAGGGTCTTAGGTTTAAGGTCTCCTCAACCCATCACAACCTAGGGGAGAAAGAGTAGGAAGGAGCTAGTAACTAAGGGGAAAACACCCTCTCCCATGAAATGGGAGTGTTCGGCACTAAGTGCTCAACATGGGTGGGGTGCGATAAAAAACAAAAGATACAGATACATATATGTATACCAAACACTCAGCCCAACCAATGGCTTCTAAATAGAGAAACTGAGAATGTTCCTCGACATTGCTACTATGAAGCATGCATACAACAAACAACCCCAACCCCATTATGGTTTTCACGTTTCAGCAGAATTAGTTTATTACTTCCTTAACCACTGGGTAACTATCCACAACCAACCACATCGATCGTTCATAAAATATATCCCTTCCATCCACAAATCAAGTTAGAAAAACACAACAACACAAACAAGTCCCTTCTTATTAACCAACCAACCCCATTGATTATTATTCCTGTTCCATTACCACGCCCCACCATTCATTAACTCTTCCACTTTTTTTATTATTCACAACCCATAGCCCATTCACATTCCAACCCATTCCTACAGCTCCGCTGCCAACCGCCATAACCACAACTGCACCATACATAATCATCCCTTTATAGAACTTATCACAGCCCCGCTGCTCATCTGATCCATAACAACCCACAAAACAAGGTTTGTGCCACATCATCACCCCTTTAACATCATTTACCGCAGCCCTGCTGCCCATTCTATTCACAACAACCCACGATTCACCCACCCCCCTTTCAAACACCACGTAACCAAGACAAAAGACACATGTTCATTATTCCATTTTTTTAACCGGGGTGATCACACAAGGGTTCCATATTTTAATAATCCAACTTTACATGATTAACCAGATTCCACATTCCACAAGGTTCCATTCACAAAAACGTTCTAGAAGATAGGGAAACATTGAATTACACAAGAAAAGTGTAACACCTTGAGATTTTATGAAAAATATTCTTTTAATTTCATTGATGACTTATATTATAAAACACACCAAGAATAGCTTGTACTATACGCAACACCGTATTAGCTTGCAGTATACGCAACACTATTCTTGGATCGTGTTACACACAATTTCATGTTCGTTTTATAATAGTCATTCTACGCAACATTGAGTGTGTGTATATATATATTTATATTCAATTTATAAATGAAATATGGCTGGATTCTGTTATACAAAACAACGAAGGATTCTTGCACAACACGCAACCCTGACATGGCTTGCATTACACCCAATCGTGACCTTCCTCGATAGCGTGTGTTGTACGTAATACCAGGTTTTACTAAACAACGATATATTATTATAATTTTATTATGAACTAGCCCTTATGAATAGTATTAACTAAATTTTGAATTTTATAACATTATTATTCATATTAAACATTTTCTAGAACATGGTATAAGAACAAAATAAAAATTTTGGGTAAAATATGTATTTTTCAAAAAATTCAGTTTTTCCACCTTTTGATGGCACACCCACATTAAATCTAGTTTTTGACATGTTTATAAGTTCAATTTGACAAAATAAAATTCTTCTTTTGAATTAGGGTATAAAAATTTACATTGGATAACAATTTGATATTTTTCTGATAACTTTCATATTTTAATGAATAGTAAAAAACGCTATATTTTAATTAAAAACTACTTTTTTCATCGTAATAACTTATATGGTTAAATTATAATATTGAATTGTTTTAAAGTATAAATAGAATATATTTTTACCATTTAATATAATGTATGTCATTGGCATTGATTTGACCTTGAATTCGTAGGTTAAATCCATTCAATCTTTTGCAATGTTTTTAACAAAAACCCGTTTTCTTTCGACAACGGAATTAATTTTAATATAATTTATACAACTTTTGTGTATTTAATTTGGAAAAATAGATTCCATATTTGGAATCAGTATTTCCAAATTCTGTTAATAAGATACTTTTTTTGGGCTTTATGAATAGTAACCACGGTAAATTTTATTTACCATAGTTAAAGGTAAATCGGGTAATAAGGATAAATATAAGATTATAAAATTAACCTAACACCTGCCAAATCCTATTTAATGCCTAAAAGTCGACCCATACCACCTAAGGGTCGGATTAGAATCATTTAATGGACTTTTGTCCATGGAAATAACTTAATTATTATTAAAACCAAAGAATGTGACAACATGTCACTCTCTTAAATCTTATAAGTATATTAATTTTAATTTAGTGATAAACATCATGAAACTTAGAACATGAATAGTCTCAAGAAATATAATGAACTTTTCTACATCATAAAAATTTATTTATAATTTTTAGGTATTAAATAATTATCATTAAGTTTGACACAATAGGGATGGAGAAATTATTTATTTAGTGAAAAATCAATAATATAGTTTCTATTGAAATATTAATAAATATCAAAAGGCCCAAAAATCTTTAAAAAACTTATTATTAGTGTATATATAAACCCTAATAATCCATGGGCGGAATTTTTGACCATTTGGATCTTTATTAAAATGATTATGACAATTATATTATTTTATTTTAAAAGATGCCAAAGATGTCACCTTCATAATTTAATAAATATAACAATTTAAATATTGTGATTATAAGATGATAAATTAGATTAGAAGTATTATTGTGAACATTAATAGATTTATCTTCATCATAGGATTTTATTTTTAATTTTTATGCAACAAAAAAGTATATTAAATAATTTTACAAAAAAATGATGTAGTAATTATTGTATTAAGAGATAAACGAAATAAATGGTTTTAAAAATAATAAAATAAATATTATATGATCCATTTAATGTTCTCCAATAATTTTATAGATTCATATGACCTTTTAGGAATCTATTAAAGATTTTATTTCGGACATATATTATGTATATATTTTATTTAAATTCAAATAAATGAATAGTGTCAAAAATGACACAATTGTTATTTTATAAAAAAAATATATTATAAAATTGTTTTAAAACCACAAAAATATTTACAAATTATAAATTAAAATTTTTATGGTAGAAAATGTTATAAAGTATCCAATTATGGACAATTCACAACAAATAAGTAATTATTCTTTATAATTTAAAATTTAGAATGTTATTACCACAAATAAAATTAAATCGATTAAATAAGGATAAATCAAGTTGATAATGTTTAAAATAAATTCCTAACATTTCTAAATTTTATTGGTTGATGATATTAAAAACCTATATTATCTAATATTCGAATATGAGTCATTTTTGGAGGTTTTTAGGTGGGGTTATATTTTTTATAAATTAATATTTTTAAGAATTCCAAAGGTGCCCCTCTCCTCCCTTATAAAAGGGAACCTCCTCTCTATCTTCCTCACACCACTTTGAGCCTTCAAGCTCAGCCAAACCATGCAAAATTACGTTCTCCACTTCCCTAGATACATCCTAGAGGTCATGGTATTCTTCAATTACCAATTTTAGTGCCCTAAGAGTAGGTTTCAAAGAGGTGCTTCAAAGAAGAGGTAATGTTCGTTACCGATTCTTTCATCTTTATTTCTTCTTCCACTTCTTCTTTAGTTGTTTCATTATGAAGTAATAACATCAGTATCACTCATATACTGATATGTTATTATAAGTATGAAACAACCCTATTTCACCATCTATCCATCCTACGGAAAACAAAATCACCACACGTGCGCACGTACGGAATACCGTCTCCACGCCGTGGTGTAATCTATTTTCCACCACCACCTTACAAGGATGAGTATAATGGTGAAAGTAATGAATATATATTATTATTGTAAAGTGATATTGATTTTTTAATATTATACATACACTTAAATACAATTCCACGATCATGGGAATGATATCATCGCTTGTGCGTACGTACGGAATACCGTCTCCACGACGCGATGAGATTCACTCTACATGATAACCATTAATGAATGATTATAAAGTATATATAATAAGTAATAATGAATTATATGACATAATAATGCTACTATATTTATGTATATATATATTTATGTCATCTACTTATTTCCATTCAATTCAATAAGGAAATGAAAACAGCGTTCATGCATACGTACGGACTACCATCTCCATGAACAGTGTATTTCTTTCCATTTATCGATATATTATGTATATTCTGAATATATATTATATATAAATCATGTTTTAAATTATGGATGTATGTAATAATGATCTAAGTAATCATATTAATAATTAAAAGTTAAAACACGAATGACAAATGAAACTATTTTACCCAAAATGCTGCTTTAACATGAATTTACAAACGAACAGGTAATATAAATTCATAAGTGAACCATATATGCTATAATAACAATGAATATGATTCTGTAATAAGTCAATGACATTATTTATATCATTATACATGAGGTTTGGATACGTATGAAGCATATCAGAACTAAGGTAAGGGATAATTTTTCAAATTTCATTTTTATCTTAGATTTCTTATTCGTAAGTATTTACTGGGGTTATTTCTATCATCCATTTCCATGTTTTATAAAAGTGTATTCATGTATGTTTGAAGTCATATTTACCCATTTTGACTTTTATCCCTTGGTATGGAAGGAATATTTCTTTTATTTACCCTACAAGGTACTTTTTTTGACTTTTCTAACAAAAGTATGAGAATAATGTTTTTTTAACGTATATGGCATGAATGAATTTTTACGAATTTATAAATCCTTATTTTCATGAAGATTCCTCCAAAAGATTTCATGATTATTTTCAAAAAAATCATTTTCTTTTAAAATTTCATGATTTTTTGCAAAAATAAATTGATTTTGAAGAAGAAAGGATATTTTCCTCAAGAATTCATTTCAAGTGTTTTATCAAAATCATTTTCCATCTAAAATGACATTATTTCATATGTGTATGTTTCAATTATAATGTCTCTATGATTTACATGGTTTCACTGTTCTTATGATGAAATGATATCCATTTTTTTATATAGACTATGTTATGATGGGATGATGTTTATGATACCCATTTTATTCTTTGGGTTATGATGAATGATTTATGTTTATGTTCTGGCACAAGTAAGAATGATTTCATTATGAGATGGGTGGGACCTATATATCCCTCCAATGCATTGGGTAAAGATTTATATCTCATGAGATAGACATGGCTGGAATGGTAAGTTAATCCGGTTCAGTGTTATAGGACTGAAACGAGGACTGAACTCTATTCAGAAAGGGACTTTGTCTTGTAAGATGGTCTTGGCAGAAATGCCTTGGCTACAATGGAAATCATTACATGTGATTAATGTATGACACAATTACATGTTTTATTCCCATGATATTTTATCATTATTGATGTTCCTTTATGATATATGCCTTATATACTTACAAGATTTATGTCTGTGGTCAAGGTTTTGATGTTTAGATTTTATGTTCAATTTATTGCATTCAAATGTTTATGGATTGTTTTATGTTCTCTATACATACCCTTACTAAGAATTTGAGCTCACCCTTTATATGTTTTCTTTTCCCTAGGATATAAAGAAAGGATTTAGGTATGAAAACAAAAGGTGATTATTTTTATGGAGATGTTGAAGATCTTTCCCCACAATTAGAAGATTATGTTCCGAGTTTCCAAAGAAACTAAACTATTACAATCCTTGTGTGTATGTTTTTGTTATGTATTAAGTATTCCGCCAATGTAATTTAATGTCCATGTACGTCAAGCATCGGGTCTCTACAGTTGGTATCAGAGGAAAGTTTTAGTCAACCTTTGGAAACTAGGATGCGAAAACGTTAGTGAGATCCCTAGAGATATTTCAATGGTATGTATAAGGATGTCCCTAAGGATAAGTATACGTATAGGATATAGTCCAAGAACTACGGTAACGATCTTAGAATTTAACCTACGATGTTATATATTGAGGGTGCTCCCCCTTTACTATGTTTTTTCCCTAGCATGATTTTTACCTCTCACACTATTCATTTTGGGTTTTAAAAATGGCTGGAAATAGGATGATTCATGATAATGGAGGATATGACGGAGAATGGAATGATACTCTTCATGAGAAACCAAATGAAACGGGATTTGGAAGTCCAAACATCGTTATTATGCCTAATCAGCTATCTCAGAATATGATCAATAATCTCATCTTTGGTAAGTTTCCCGACTAAAATAATAAGAGAAAGATAGAGTTTCATGATGATCATAGAGGAAAGAAAGTTCAATTTCCCTCATGTAAATCATGTAGGAAGAGGCATCGGGGAGATTGTTTCAAAGGAACTGTAAGATGCTTTGGGTGTGGGAAAGAAGGACACAAAGCCAGTAAGTGCAAAGGAAAAGGTTCAGTTAACACCTTGGACAAGGATAATGGTATTGTTACGACATAAACAATGACTATATGTTTTAAATGTGGAATGTACGGGCATTATACAAACAAATACCCTAATGGAAAATCTCATGAAGAGAATCAGCATGGTCATATGGGTAGTATTTATGTGGATGATGATGAGGAGACTACAAATGATATATGAGGTGAAAGAAGTGTTGAAGCTCACTCAGCTATTTTAGAAGGTAGTAGAATGATTGTATGTTTATCAAGAGTTATGTTGTATAGTTAATGGTATTATGGAATAAAGAATCATCTAAGGATTGTTACACTATTGTTTTCCTAAAATTATTTGAAAGTATATGTTTAATGGTACCAGTAACCATGAAAGGTTATTCAGATATTTTTGTAAAGTAGATTATATGCGCATAATGAAGGAATAAGAATATAATGAGATGTTTTATTGTATTCATGAGCTCATGATTGATATAAGGACTAAGTGATATCATGGTTTGAGTATATAGAATTTTGAGGATTTTGGTATGTGGAAAGTGTTAACTTTTAACTGCATTCATGTTTTCACTAAGGTTCAATGGGTATTCATTTTTCAAGAGAATACATGATTAAGGCCTTCGAATGGTTGGAATGTGACCAACAAGACATATCTTATGATATATGGGGATCAATGATGTTATTAAATCTCTGGTAATCGTTTTCAGAATATTATGAGAGTGGACTGCCGTATTATGGATATGCCTAAAGATTGGAATGGATTATGTTGGACATAAGTTATTATTATTTAAGGATATAAGTTTTTTTCGATATTATTGATGGGATGTTATAGTAATATAGTTTTAGAAAAAGGACAACCTACAGGACGGGCGACAACTCATCGCGTCGGACAAGGCTATGGGAATCGAACCCACAACTGAAGTGCGACTGACCTTTATCGCCTACCACTGGCCTATAGGAATTCCCTGGTTAGTAGAAACTAGTTTTATTAAGTGGTATGATATATGAAGTATAAGTTCATTTTTTGAACCATATATGATTAATCTAACCATAAGATGGACTTATAACATTTTCTATCCTTTTGTTTGAAACAGATGGAATGACAGATCATTTTATCACATGATCTGCTAAAACATCACGAATAACAAATTCCACTTCATTTCTTTAAGGGATGAAGTGGAAATTGTTCAATTCACGAACAATAGTTAGATTGTACCAAAATCATGTAAGTATTTCTTTTAATTCATCAACCTTAGGGAAATGATCTTGAAAACCAAAAATGTTTTCCTAGTTCCCTTATATCTGATGAATCAGATGGTACCTTAGATCATCACAAATCTATAGCTTTGTGATTGTTGGCTTTTTAATAGCCATGTCCTCTACCACTCTCAATCAGAACTTGATGGTTAGATTTTTCTTCCATATACATATTTTCACCTATGTTCTCCTATATGGAAACTCAATGATGAGTTACTTTGGGTAATCTTTTCATTTCATACTTTAGTAGTTAAAATTATGTTTTAGTATTCCTTTTTACGATGTGGGTTTCTATGAATAGTAAACGATTTATAACCCCGATGAATTTCAAGGGCGAAATTCATTTTAAGGGGGGTAGAATGTAACACCTCGAGATTTTATGAAAATTATTCTTTTAATTTTATTGATGTCTTCTATTATACAACACACCATGTTTATCTTATACTATACGCAACACTGTATTAGCTTTCAGTATATGCAACGCAATTCTTGGATCGTGTTACACACAATTTCATGTTCATTTTATAATAGTCATTCTACGCAACATTGAGTGTGTGTATATATATATATATATATTCAATGTATAAATGAAATATGGTTGGATTCTGTTATACAAAACAATGATGGATTCTTGCACAACACGCAACCCTGACTCTGCTTTCATTACACGCAATCGCGACCTTCCTCGATAGCGTGTGTTGTACGCAATACCGGGTTTTACTAAACAACGATATATTATTATAATATTATTATGAACTAGCCGTTATGAATATTATTAACTAAATTTTGAATTTTATAACATTATTATTCATCTTACACATTTTCTAGAACATGGTATAAGAACAAAATAAATTTTTCGGGTAAAATATGTATTTTTCAAAAAATGCAATTTTGCCGCCTTTTGATGGCGCACCCACTTTAAATCTAGTTGTTGAAATGTTTATATGTTCAATATTAAAAATAAAATTCTTCTTTTGAATCAGGATATAAAAATTTACATTGGATAAAGTTTTGATATTTTTCTGATAACTTTCATATTTTAATGAATAGTAAAAACACGCTATATTTTAATTAAAAACAACTTTTTTCATCGTAAAAATCTATATTGTTAAATTATAATATTTAATGGTTTTAAATAATAAATAGAATATGTTTTTACCATTTAATATTATATATGTCATTGGCATTGATTTTACCTTGAATTCGTAGGATAAATCAATTCAATCTTTTGCAATGTTTTAATCAAAAACCCATTTTCATTCGACAACAGGATTAATTTAAATTTAATTTATGAAACTTTTGTGTATTTAATTTGGAAAAATGGATTCCATATTTTGACTCAGTAGGTCTAAATTATGTTAATGAGCTAATTTTTATTTTTGGGCTTTATGAATAGTAACTACGGTAAATTTTATTTACCATAGTTAAAGGTAAATCGGGTAATAAGGGTAAATATAAGATTATAAAATTAACCTAAACCTTCCAAAATTATATTGGATGACTAAAAGGCGACCCATATCACCTAAGGGTCGGATTATAATCATTTAATGGGCATTTTTCATGAAAATAACTTAATTATTATTAAAACCAAAGAATGTGACAACCTTTCACTCTCTTAAATCTTATAAGTATATTAATTTTAATTTAGTGATAAACTTCATGAAACATAGAACATGAATAGTATTCAGAAATATAATGAAATTATCTACATCATATAAATTTATTTATATTTTTTAGGTATTACATAATTATCATTAATTTTGACACAATTGGGATGCAAAAAATATTTATTTAGTGAAAAATCAATAATATAGTTTTTATTAAAATCATAATTCATATTAAAAGGCCCAAAATCTGAAAAAAATTATTATTAGTGTATATATAAACCATAATAATCCATTGGCCGAATGTTTTACCATTTGGATCCTTATTAAGATGATTATGACAGTTATATTATTTTATTTTAAATGATGTCAAAGTTGTCACCTTTATAATTTAATAAATTTAACAATTTAAATATTGTGATTTTAAGATGATAAATTCGATTAAAAGTATTATTGTGAAATTTAATAGATTTATCTTAATCATAGGATTTTTTTAATTTTTATGCAACAAATAAGTATATTAAATAATTATACAAAAAATGATGTAGTAATTATTTTATTTAGAGATAAACCAAATAAATGGTTTTAAAGATAATAAAATAAATATTATATGAACTATTTAATGTGCTCCACTAATTTTATAGATACATATGACCTTTTATGAATCTATAAAAGCTCTTAGTTCGAACATATCTTCTTTATATATTTTATTTAAATTCAAATAAATGAATAGTGTCAAAATTGACACTATTGTTATTTTATAAAAATAATATATTCTAAAATTGTTTAAAAATCACAAAAATATTTAAAAATTATAAATTTAAATTTATATTCTATAAAGTGTTATAAAGTATCCAATTATGGACAATTAACAACAAATAAGTAATTATTTTTTATAATTTAAAATTTAGAATGTCATTACCACAAATAAAATTAAATTGATTAAATAAGGATAAATCAAGTTGATAATGTTTAAAATAAATTCCTAACATGTATAAATTTGATTGTCTGATGAGATTACAACCCTATCGCATCTTATATTTGTATATGAGTCATTTTTGGAGGTTTTTAAGTGGGATTAGATTTATTATAAATTAATATTTTTAAGAATTCCAAAGGTGCCCCTCTCCTCCCTTATAAAAGGGAACCTCCTCCCTATCTTCCTCACACCACATTGAGCCTTCATTCTCGGCCAAACCCTGCCAAATTCTCTTCTCCACTTCCATAGAAACATCCTATAGGTCATGGCATTCTTCAAATACCAATTTTAGTGCCCTAAGAGTTGGCTTCAAAGAGGCGCTTCAAAGAAGAGGTAATGTCTGTTACCGATTCTTTCAACTTTAATTCTTCTTCCACATCTTCTTCTTTAGTTGTTTCATTATGAAGTAATAACATCAGTATCCATCATATACTGCTATGTCATTATAACTATGAAACAACCCTATTTCACCATCTATCCATCCTACGGAAAACGAAATCACCGCGCGTGCGTACGTACGGAATACCGTCTCCACGCCGTGGTGTAATCTATTTTCCACCACCATCATACAGGGATGGGTATAATGGTGAACGTAATGAATATATATTATTATTGTAAAGTGATATTGATTATTTAATATTATAAATAGACTTCTATACAATTCCACGATCATGGTAATGATATCATTGCTCGTGCGTACGTACGGAATACCGTGTCCACGACGCGATGAGATTCACTCTCCATGATAACCATTAAAGAATGATTATAAAGTATATATAATAAGTAATAATGAAATATATGACATAATAATTCTATTGGATTTATTTATATATATATTTATGTCATCTACTTAATTCCATTCAATTCAATAAGGAAACGAAAACAGCGTTCATGCGTACGTACAGACTACCGTCTCTATGAACAGTGTATTTCTTTTCATTTATCGATCTATTATGTATATTATGAATATATATTGTATATAAATCATGTTTAACATTATGGATGTAAATAATCATGATCTAAGTAATCATATTAATAATTACAAGTTAAAACACGAACGACAAATGAAACTATTTTACCCAAAACACTACTTTAACATGAATTTACAAAAGAATGGGTAATATGAAGTCATAAGTGAACCATATATGATATAATAACAATGAATATGATTATGTAATAAGTAAATGAAATTATTTATATCATTATACAGGAGGTTTGGATACGTACGAAGCATATCGGACCTAACGTAAGGGATAATTTTGAAAATCTCGTTTTCATCTGAGATTACTTATTCGTAAGTATTTACTGGGGTTATTGCTATCATCCATATCCATGTGTTATAAAAGTGTATTAATGTATTTTTAAAGTAATTTTTACCCATTTTTACTTTTACCCCTTGGTATGGAAGGAATCTGTCTTTTATTTACCCTAAAAGGTACTTTTTTGACTTTTTTGACAAAAGTACGAGGAGAATGTTTTTTTAAATGTATACGACATGAAAGGATTTTTACGGTTTTATAAAGCCATATTTTCATGAAGCTCCCTCCAAAAGATTTCATGACTATTTTCAAAAAAATCCTTGTCTTTAAAAATCTCATGATGTTTTATGAAAAGAAATTGATTTTGAATAAGAAAGGATATTTTCCTCAAGAATTCATTTCAAGTGTTTTATCAAAATAATTTTCCATCTAAGATGACATTATTTCATATGTGTATGTTTCAAGTATAATGTCTCTATGATTTACATGGTTTCACTGTTCTTAAGATGAAATGATATCCATGTTTTTATATGGATTGTGTTTTGATGGGATGATGTTTATGATCCCCATTTTATTCTTTGGGTTATGATGAATAATTTATGTTTATGTTGTGGCACAAGTAAGAATGATTTCATTATGAGATGGGTGGGACTTATATCTCCCTCCAATTCATTGGGTAAAGATTTATATCTCATGAGATAGACATGGCTGGAATGGTATGTTAATCCGGTTCAGTGTTACAGGACTAAAACGAGGAGTGAACTCAATTCAGAATGGGACTTTGTCCACTAAGATGGTCTTGGAACCAATGCCTTGTCTACTATGGAAATAATTACATGTGCTTAATGGATGCCACAATTACATGTTTTATTCCCATGCTATTTTATCATGATTGATGTTCCTTTATGATATATTCCTTACGTACTTCCAAGATTTATGTCTTTGCTCAAGGTTTTGATGATTAGATTTTATGTTCAATTTTTTTGAATTCAAACATTTATGGATTGTTTTATGTTCTCTATAATTACCCTTACTAAGCATTTGAGCTCACAATTTATATGTTTTATTTTCCGTAGGATATAAAGAATGGTTTTAGGTAAAAAAACAAAAGGTGAATATTTTTATGGAGATGTTGAAGATCTTTCACCACGATTAGAAGATTATGTTCCGAGTTTCCAAAGACACTAAACTATTATGATCCTTGTGTGTCTATTTTTGTTATGTATTAAGTATTCCACAAATTTAATGTATTGACCATGTACGTCAAAATTCGGGTCTCTACACAAATGCCCCCAACAACCATGATTTTTAGTAGGCATAAGCCTATTCAATTCATAACATATCAATAGGATATAAAAAAAGTAACTTCACTCAAAAACTTCCCATCCCCGTTATTTAACTAGTTATTATCTTTATTTAATGGTTCAACTGTTTCTCATGAAAACAAGAAGATACCCACCCAGCTTGATGCACAAATTAGAGAGACGAAGGTAAGATCCCTACCTCAACAGGTTCTGATCACAATGCTCCCCCCCAGATCAACTTTAGAAGACGTATGTCGGCATCCATCACATCTGTCGAGTCCCGAAAAATCCTCCTCGGCTGGAAGTTGGAAAGGAAAGGCCGAAGGAAAGATAACATATCCAAGATCATATGTTCCGACTCGTCATTACGATCTTGTGGCCGCTGATGGATCATAAATCGGAGCACCGACAAAGATTTTATGGAAGAAAAGGAGCCTTTGAGTCTCTTGGGAGAGCTCTGCTCAAGGGAATGGGGAGGAGAGGGGTGATTTGAAAAGGAGGAGGGGACCCCTCCTTTTATAGGAGAGAAACTAAAAAGTACACAGCGTGTACATTATGGTTCACGGCATGTACTTGGTCGTTTCACTCGGTCACCACACGTCTTCCAACACGGCCTTCTACGCAGAATGCAGCCGTTGACTGGTCAAAACATGGCTTAAAGGTAACGCATACATGGGGAGGGACTACACGACGTATAGTATTGGATACACGACATGTACCCATTTATTTCACATGGCTCCAACACGGCACACGGTCGTTGAATGGTCAACACACGGTAAGGCGTACGCGGGGAGAGACTACATGACGTGTGGTATGAGGTACACGGCGTGTACCCATTTATATCAAACGACAAGGACACGAACATCAACACGGGGTAAACCCGGTGAGGGGGTACAGGGTGTGTACTCACACTACACGCTGTGTACTTACAAAATTCTAGAAAGTGTGGGAAAAGTCCATTTTACACTCCAGAACACTTCGTGACCTTTTTTTTGACAAAGGAATGGGCCAGAGAGGTTCGTGCCATTACATCAGTCACCTCTTCAAATATTATCATCCCCGAGAATTCAAAAACCAACCCCGAGGAACCCAACAAGATACCTCTTAGGGTTATAGTTATAACAGGAACCCAACCAACAACCCTAATCATATGTGTTACGAATTCCTTCTCCTATGTCGAGATATTATCCGCTTTAGGAAGTACTGACTCTCCTGCACGGGTTTAATCTCATCCTCATTAATGCGTCTCGATTAAGAATTGGGTCTTCCCACTTTCATACATTAGGATTTTTCAACTTGCACTGCCCCCAACACCGCACAACCAACACACTGCCTGAACATGTGGTTTGGGGAAAATTCCATCTCCTATGTCGAGATATTATCTTCTTTAGGTGGCACTAACTTGCCCACATGGGTTATATCGCATACTCATTAATGCGTCTCGATTAAGACTCAGGTTTTTCCCTTTCCCCACACATCCGGACATGCTACAAACTTCCAGAGAATGAGGAAACGAAAGGTCTCACAACCGATAAGACAAGCATTCAATATATCAAAGGTATAGAGTATAACATCATCACAAAGCTCAGAAGAACAAGGAAAAATAAAATTCAAAACAACTCCGGGTACGGAGCATGCATTTGGGCCTCCTGCTCCCTAGTGCTCTCCTCGAGGCTGCCATGCCTCCACAACACACGAACCAAGGGAATGGTTCGTCCATGAGGCACCTTATCTTTACGATCCTCGATTCTGACTAGTCATTCCTTGAAGGTCGCGTATTCTCCCATATCTAACTCACCCCATTCGATAACGTGAGAGTCATCATGTAAGTATCGATGTAGCTGGTAGACGTGGAAGACGTCATGAACCTTCTCCAACTGAGGTGGCATGGCTAGCTGATATTCCACCTCACTGACTCACCTCAGCACCTCAAAAGGTCCGATGAACCTAGGTGAGAGCTTTCTCCCTTTCCCAAACCTCTGTCACCCCCATCGATGGGAAACCTTCAAGAACACATGATCTCCCACCTCGAACTCCAAGGGCCTCATCTGATGATCAGCATAAGACTTCTGTCGGTCTTGAGCCACTTTCATCCTCTCCCATACAAGCTAGACATTCTCTATGGTGCTCTGCACTACCTCTGGCCCAAGAGCACCTGTCTCACCAACCTCTGCCTAGAAAATGGGTGAATGACATGGTCTTCCATACCATGCCTCAAACAGTTCCATGACAATAGTAGAGTGGAAGCTGTTTTTGTAGGAAAACACTATTAAAGGAAAGTGTCATACCCATGATCCTCTGAAATCCAGAACACATGCCCGCAGCATATCCACCAATGTATGTATAGTATGCTCTATCTTCCCATCGGTTTGGGGTGGAAAGTAGTTCTAAGGCATAGCTAAGTGCCAAAAGCATGTTGTAACCCCCTCCAAACTCGTGAGGTAAACCGGGTATCCCGATCTAAGATGATAGTCTTCGAGACCCCATGCAAACACACCACCTCGTCCACATACCTCTTTGTTAAGGTACTCACCGGGCCTGCCTCCTTAATTTCTAAGAAGTGAGATGATTTTTTCAGTCGATCCACCACTACCTAGATAGCATCATAACCACCTTGAGCTCTAGGCAGTCCTGTGAAGAAGTCCATTGAGATGTCATCCCACTTCCACTTGGGTACATCAAAGGATGCAAAAAACCACTGGGAACATGGCGTTCAACCTTATCTTGCCGACACACTAGGCTTTTAGCCACAAACTTCGCCACTGCCCGTTTCACCCCGGCCCACCAAAACTGTTCCCTCAGGCGTCGGTTCATTTTTCAAACTCCAAGATGTACCGCCAAGGCTGAGCTATGGGAATCATGGAGATCTCCCTCATGCATCGCCACCGGAACAAAAAACCTTCCATGGAAAAGAATCTGATGCCGGCTATCTTCTGACCATCCTTCTGGAGCGTTCCCCTGATCGATACGATCCCTCATCACTTCTGCCTCAGTGTCCCCCCACTGAGACTCTTCCACCTACTGCAACAAGGAGGACTGCACCATCATCTGAAACAAATAGCCTCTAACACCTTCTACCCTTGCATCCAAGTGCAAGGAGGCAAAATCTCCCATCGCTTTCCAAGCATCAGTGGATTCTCGAACCACTTCCTTATGCGACTTCATGCTCAGGGCATTAGCCACAACGTTACCCTTACCTTTAGTGTAAGAGATCTCGAAGTCATAGTCTTGGAGGAACACGACCCATATCCTCTTCCGCAAGTTTAGGTCACGTTGGGAGAAGATATAACGCAAGCTCTTGTGATATGAGAAGACCAAAAAGTGCTCCCCAAATAGGTAATGTTTCCACAACTTTAGTGCGAACACTACTACTTCAAGCTCTAGGTCATGGGTGGCATAGTTACGCTCATTAGGGCATAACTACCTAGACCCATAACAGATCACTCCCTTCTTCTGCATCAACACGCACCCTGGACCAAGGCCAGAAGCATCACAAAACACCTCATACAACAACCCTTCCTCTAGAAACCTGAGTATGGTAGCACTAACAAAATTCTCCTTCAGGTAGTCGAAAGCTTTCTAGCAGTGCTCGCTCCATTTGAAGACCTGGTTCTTCCTAGTCAAAGCTGTCAATGGAGCAGCAACTCAAGAGAAGTCTGAAACGAACCTCCGATAGTAACCTGATATCCCCAGGAAACTACGAACTTCTACCACGCTCTTGGGTGGTGCCCAAGAAACAACTGACTACACCTTCGACGGGTCCACTGAAACTCTATGTTGAGATACTACGTGCCCAAGGAAGTTTACTTATTGTGTCAGGAACTTACACTTCGACAATTTCCCGTAATGATGGTGGTTTCGAAGGACTTCTAAGAATGCCCTGAGATTCTAAACGTGCTCCTCATCTGATCTTGATTAGATCATGATGTCATCGATAAACACAATGACGAAGTGGTCCAGAAAATCTCGGAAAACAAGGTTCATAAGTCCCAAGAACATGTTCGGTGCATTCGTAACTCCAAACGACATCACTAAAAACTCGAAGTGCCCGTACCTGCACCTGAAATCTATCATCGAGATGTCACAGTCCTTAAACCTCAGCTAATGATATCCAGATCGTAGATCAATCTTGGAAAACCAACCTGATCCCCTCAGTTGTTCGAAGAGATCATCTATCCTTGGAAGGGGGTAACGGTTCTTGAATGTTACCTGGTTCAACCTTCGGTAGTCTATGCATATCCTGAGACCACCATCTGCCTTCATCACAAATAGAACTGGAGCACCCCATGGCGATACGCTGGGTCGAAAAAAACCCTTCTCCATCAGATCATCAATCTGAATCTGCAACTCCCGCAACTCCGAAGGTGCCATACGATAGGGGGCCATCGAAATCGGATGGGCACCAGGCTTTAAGTCTATCCCGAACTCAATGTCACGTCAGGGGGGGGGGGGGGGTTAAGTCACAACCCAACAACCCCAGGGACATCCATCATCTATGTATCAGCTGGAACCACTGATAACCCGCCTAACAAGAAACAGAGAGGCATAACATGACGACTTCCTACCTGATAGCTCCTCTCGCCAACAACAGATACCTGCTGCCCATCCACTTCAGAGAAAAAGACTCTTCTCTGGAAGCAGTCGATAACGACACTAATAGAAAACAACCACTCAATGCCTAGGATGACATCATATGGCTGCATCTGTAACAGAAGAAGGTACCCACTAGATTTATGTGGTCCCAACATCATCCCACATCTCCGGCAAACACAAGATACGCCGGTCTCTCCTCCAACCGGTGTACTCAACACCAGTGGTACGGAATGTCTCTCTACATATAGTCCCAAATAATGGGCTATAACAGGTGAAACAAAGGAGTGTGAAGCTCCCGAATCGAACAAAGCAGAAAAAAGAGTGTTGAACAAACAAATCACACCTCGCACCGCCGATGGTCCGTTCAGAGCTGTCAACTCTGATGCGTGCAACTGTCCACGCCCAGATACTCTGCCTCTATGATGTCATCCACCTACCCGACCACGCCCTAGTTGAGGTCCCTAAGGAGAACCCTGAGGTCGGCCTCCTTCTGCAAAGTATGCCCTCAGAGGGGCATGGTCCTGCTGCTGCTGGAAGGGCCTCGCTAGCAACTGGTGCTGCTGAGGTGGGTGCTGAAACTTCCCACCTCCACCGTACTGAGCCCAGGTCGGGCACTGACTCTGAATGTGCCTGATACCACTACAATAAAAACACTTCGGTTCTGGGCTTGTGAAAAAGTGACGAGGACCTGAAGATCTGAATTGGAACTGCTGGGGCCTGCTCCCCACTGGCCTCAACCTAGAAGGTCCCATCGCAGGAGAGCTGCTTCTGACTGACTTCCCCTTCGATGAACCTGGCTAGATCCCCTCACGTGGTGCACCTCCATGATAGTGCATCCTCTCTACAACCTCTTCCATCTTATGTACTACCAAGTACGTCTGAAGGGTGAAGGGGGTAACCGCATACTTGAGAGAAGGACGAAGCGCCTCCTCTAAACGTCTCGCCCGAGACTCCTCATCCGGAATGAGATCCGGAGCAAAGCATAGGAAATCCTTGAACATGATCCCCAACTCTCGTACTGACATACTCCCCTACTGAAGGGAGAGTAACTCCGGTTGCATCCCTGACTTGATCATGGAAGAATGGAATTCCTCTCAGAATTCCTTCTCAAAGTCATCCCATGGAACCTCTACCTCTATCCTCTCTCTGAGGTAGAGCATCCACCACTTTCGCGCTGAACCTCTCAGCTGACTAACTGCTAGGGGAACCCAGTACTCCCTCAGAGCACGAATCAAGGTAAAAGCAATCCCTAGATCCTCAAGCCAACCCTCCATCTTTGTATCTGATGTAATACCCTCGTACTTCTTGAGGGTTTGCCGCTGGAAAGAACTGAGAGTCTTCTGCCACTGGCTATCTTCCTCCTCTCGGTCAATCCTCAACTGATCAAGTGCCTGAATCTGTTGGGCCTCGGCCGTCTGAGCCACCCGGGGACAACGTCCAGGTGCCATAGCTATACGGTAAACAAAGATCTCCTAAGCCCAAGTAGTAAGGAAATTTCCCAAGGTTTTATTTTATCTTTTTATTTCAATTTCTTTCCCAGAACACCCATATCAAGTAAAACACAATCATGAAGATGCATGTACCTTCCCTAGGGTCTCTACCCTGCAATCAATGTAGTCTCACTTGGTCGTTCAGTAGGCTCAGAGTCTTTGCATCAGATCATGGGGGGCCCTAAAATACCATGTCCTAGCCGGTCTTTCCTGGCCTATGTCACGCACCATGATTAACCGACACTTTTTCCCTACCATCCCATGCAATCCTCACTGTGTCTAACTCCAGACTACATCCTATCTCTCAACCATCACCTTTGATACCATTCTGTCAAGACCCCCTCCCTCCAAGGATACCCCCCCTGAGCTAGAAATGGTGAAAAGAAGACAATGACCCCTGAGTCCCGCCTCCAGTAGGCCCCAGATTGGCGACTAGCACCAAGCATATGAGTTTTCAGAAATATGGGATGCATTACCCTTTTATTATTTTATATCGGGAAATAGGACAAGTCAACCACAAAAAAGGAAAAGAACAAGTGTTTAGTAATAAACCCAAACCAATCCCACATGCATGTTTAAATTGTTCATAACAAGTTACAAGTAAAAGAAATATCAAAATGTAATATCAAAAGAAAACAAGAGTACAACAACTGCAACAACTCCAACTGTCCCGACTAGTAGGGTACCGCACGACCCTGGTAGTCCTCCTAGAAACCTGAATGTAAACGTAGGGTGAGCATACAAGTACACTTAGTAGGGAATCCTAAAGATCTCATGCACAAGTGGGGTGACATCCTAATTTTCCATGAGAATAGTAGAAGAAACCTATCAAGGAATTCTATCCGCCCAACCTCTCCAGCCACACTCACAAAAAACACAATCACAACAGGTAGTAGAAGTATATAAGAACAAGAGTACTGGGTACCCCACACTATTACCCATTAGTTAGCTTCTCTTCCTAATGGAAAACGTCTTGACGCTGCCACACTCTCCCCGCCCGCACACACCTACGCCTCAAAAACCACATATCCCGCCCGCACACACCTGGGCCTCACAATCACGTATCCCGCCCGCCCACACATGGGCCTCGCAACCACCTACCCTGCCCGCACACACTTGGACCTCCCAACCACGTATCCCGCCCACACACACCTGGGCCTCGCAACCATGTATCCCTCCCGCACACACATGGGCCTCCCAACCACGTATCCCGCCCACACACACCTAGGCCTCATCCCGAAGATTCTTGGGAAATAGTAAAACCTTCCCAAAGAGTCTTGGGATAGAACCACCCCAATAGAATCCTACCTGAAGGGTCTTAGGTGTAAGGTCTCCTCAAGCCATCACAGCCTAGGAGAGAAGGGGAAGGAAAGAGCTAGTAACTAAGGGGAAAACACCTTCTCCCATGAAATGGGAGTGATCGGCACTAAGTGCTCAACATGGGTGGGGTGCGATAAAACACAAAAGATACAGATACGCATATGTATACCAGAAACTCAGCCCAACCTATGGTTTCTAAACAGAGATACTGAGAACGTGCCTCGGAACTGCTACTACAAAGCATGAATACAACAAACAACCCCAACCCCATTTAGGTTTTCACATTTCAGTAGAATTATTTTATTAGTTCCTTAACCACTGGGAAACTATCCACAACCAACCACATTGATCATTCGTAAAACATATCCCTTAAATCCACAAATCATGTTAGGAAAACACAGGAAACACAAACAAGTCCTTTCTTATTAACCAACCAACCCCATTGATTATTATTCCTGTTCCCTCACCATGCCCCACCATTCATTAACTCTTCCACTTTTATTTATTATTCACAACCTATAGCCCATTCACATTCCAACCCATTCCTGCAACTCCGCTTCCAACCACCATAACCACAACCGCACCGTACATCGTCATCCTTTGATAAACTAATCACAGCCCCGCTGCTAATCCGATCCACAATAACCCACAAAACAAGGTTCATGCCACATCATCGCCCCATTAACATCATTTTCTGTAGCCCTACTGCCCGTTCTATTCAAAACAACCCAGGATTCACCCCCCCTTTCACACACCACATAACCAAGCCAAAACCCACATGTTCATTATTCCATTTTTTAACCAGGAGATATCACAAGGGTTCCAGATTTTAATCATCCATCATTACGCGATTAACCAGATTCCACATTCCACAAGGTTCCATTCACAAAAATGGTCTATAAGAGAGGGAAAAATTTAATTGCAAAAGAAAAGGCCCCCAACGACTGTGATTTTCAGTAGGCATAAGCCTATTCAATTCATAACATATCAATAAGATATAAAAAAAGTAACTACATTCACAAACTTCCCAACCCCGTTATTTAACCAGTTATTATCTTTATTTAATGGTTCAACTGTTTCTCATGAAAACAAGAGGATAACCACCCTGCATGATGCACAAATCTGAGAGAAAAAGGTAAGATCCCTACCTCGACATGTTCTGATCACAACGCTCCCCCCCGGATCAACTTTAGAAGACATCCATCGGCATCCGTCACTTCTGTTTAGTCCTGGAAAAACCTCCTCAAGTGGAAGTTGGAAAGGAAAGGTAGAAGGAAAGACAACGGATCCAAGTTCAGAAGTTCCACCCTGTCTTTACGATCCTGTGGCCGCTGACGGATCGTAAATCGGAGCTCGGACAAAGATGTTATGGAAGAAAAGAAGAATTAGAGTCTCTTTGGAGAGATCTGCTCAGAGGAATGGGGAGGAGAGGAGTGAGTTGAAAAGGAGGAGGGGAAACCTCCTTTTATAGGCAAGAAAAGCAAAAGTACATGGCGTTTACTTTATGGTACACAGCGTGTACTCGGTCGTTTCACACGGTCGCCACGTGGCTTCCAACACGGCCTTCAACGCGGAACGCGGCCATTGACTGGTCAACACACGGCTTGAAGGTAACGCATATGCGGGGAGGGACTACACGACGTGTAGTATTAGATACACGGTGTGTAACCATTTATTTCACATGGCTCCAACACGACACAAGGGCGTTGACTGGTCAACACACAGTTACGTGTACGCGGGGAGAGACTACACAACGTGTGGTATGAGGTACACGACGTGTACCCATTTATTTCACATGGAAAGGACATGAACTTCAACATGGGTTTTACCTGGTGTGGGGGTACACATCGTGTAGTCACACTACACGGCGTGTACTTACAAAATTCTGGAAAGTGTGTGAAAAGTCCATTTTACCCTCCAAAACAATTCATGACCTTCTTTTTGACAAAGGAATGGGCCGGAGAGGTCCGTGCCATTACAGTTTCATACACCACAAAACAATTACCCTCATATTTTATCAATCTATGAGAAATTCTCTTCATCCCACTCTGTTTCTCATATGTTAAGTATTTATAGAATATTGTATCATTAAAATAATCCAATTCCATGACTTCCAATTTCCTCATCCCCTGTAGTATTTTCGCTCAACAACTACCATTGGTAAAAATTCCCTTTATGATAGAACACTACATGGGTAAAAATTTCATTTTCACCAAATACCAATCCTAAAAATTACTTCTTGGATGAATTAATTCATTGAACAGTTTTAATTGGATTAGTAGTCTCACTAACGGATGGGGGAATCTCTCACATAACAAGATCTGATAGACGATAATCTCATTCTGGAACTTGTTGCTCCATCCACGTAGTATTATGTGTCATTACCATATGAAGATTCTCTAATATACCCTTAGAATTATTAGTTTCAATACCAGCTATATCGACTTCCTCATCAGGGCAACCTCTATACTTTCCATGATTATTGATACCTTTCTTCCCACCAAGTTCCATCTCTAAATAATTGAATATATATGATTCTATAGTAACCTAATGAAACATAATATATATATAACAAAATAGAGGGATACTTAACAGAAATTGATTAATTAATTCCAGAAAAATATTTTAATCATAAAGAATGTTTTTCCACATGTTCTTCTATACCAATCTTCAATGTATAACATATCCTTATGTTTCATAATTTTTATTTTCCTAAAACTATTTTCCAAGGATTCTTTTGAAATTTATGTCATAGAAACTATAATTACCTAACCCCAAAAAATCATATACTTGATTCCTACTACAATGAAATTGGCATAATATAAAAATATACACATCTAGAAGATCCGATTTTTTTTTGGGTATACAAGATACATTCATGAGTCTTGAATTACAAATGAATACATAAATTAGTAAAAAAATTTCAATAATAACATTATTCCATCATGCTTATAGTAGTACATATGTCATATTAAACATCATGGAAACATGGGGGATGTATACAAAATAATTGTCAGCTCAAATTCTAAATAAGGGTAAAGAAGAGTGAAATCTATGTATAAATAAGGTGTAATCAAAATGGAAATTTAAATTACTAAAACACACGTAATTAAACTAATAAATTTATCATAATATGGAAGGAATAAGAGGTTGTCAAATAAGTACATATAAATAATCTCATGATCATAAAACTAAAACACGAATATTTTAAATAATTGAATAATTACATGGAAAAATATAATGTGTAATAATGGATTGCATAACGATGGATATAATAACACTTATCATCAAGGATTCACTACACTAATATATTAAATTTAATAGATTCATGTCCCAAATATAATAATTTCATGGATTTATGCTATTAATCTAATAATTTAAAGGCTTCATGCCAAAAATCTAATACTTTTAATGATTCATGTATGAAATCTAATAAGAATTTACGTCCTAATGAAAACCACTATCTTTTTTATTTCATGAAACATCATTATGCTTCTAGGTATTTTCAATAATTTGTATCCAAATCATGTTATAAATTTCAAAAACATTCCACATATATTTAATAATCAATTTAAATTATAAAAAATGTGCCTTAACAACTAACATTATTAGGTAAAGAATACAATATAATCAATATTTTTCTGAAAATACTTATTACATTAAATGTAAAAAATTAATGTAAACATGTAATATGGTTTATGAATTAATTATAACTATTATAAAATAAAATAAATATTAAAAAATAAATATTGATCCATTTAAAATTATTATTAGAAACTGAGTGTTTCAATAGAATGTTAACAATAACACAAAAAATTGAGATTGTATATTAACATTTACCACTTTGAAAATTTCAAATCAAGTCCCATTATATGAGTTAATTAAAATTTTAACATAAAATACAATGAATAATGAATGAATAATTCCATTACACGTAAATGGGGAATTAAATAAACAACAGAAATCTTAATTGATCCATAAAAAATATGTCTCAATTGAATTTAAATTGATATAAAATCTCTAACTATGTGTTTCCTTTTGGGTGGACAAAAATTAAAAAATATTATAATGGTTTTAATTATGATATTAACTTATAAAAGAACCATTATCATATTAATAATAACACATATGATATTATTTTAATATCTTATTACCCATTTTTTAATAATATTTCATTATTTTTACTGTTTTAGTTGTTATTTGCCTTGTTTTCTTAGTTTATTTTATATTTTTATTTTTCATTCATATTACATATAAAATGATTTAATAATATTCATAATTTAAAATAGGATATATATATATATATATCACATATATTCATTTTATTTAGTGTAGTCCATAATATCTTTTGATAAGAGATGAAATGCATTGTTCATTCAGATGGTAGGTCGTGCGTAAGCATAAACGTTGCATCCATTTTCAAATCATTTTAATATAACGAAAACATAATGTTATATAAGTATATTATCCATCAATTGTCATATTTATTCTATATATATCACATATTTATAATAAAACCATGCATAATATATTCCATGTAAATCTTGACCTAATTATAACACTTTGAAGAGGTGGTAGTCCACATGTCCACAAACGATGTTATCATATTCCCAAAAAATGGATATAATGATGGAATTGTTTGTATAATAATTCAATATGGATAAATAAATTATAAATATAATATATATCATTTATAAACTATATATAGATCACTGTTAGAAACCTTTAAATGATCCAATGGAAGAAAAAATGACATCGGTTCACGAGGGGGTAGTCTATCGAACATATGAACAATGATATTGTATCCCATTTAATTAAACTGTGTGTGTTATATGTCATTAAATTTAGTTGAATAAAATATTATTATATTTATAATTTTTTTTGTTATATAATAACTATATAATATTAATTTAATGGATGGAAAAATATCTAGAATAAAAGATCTCACTGAAGGACATTACCTCTTCTTCAGATAAAATCATTTATTAAGGTCCAAATAACTTCTTGGGATTTTTTATGAACAAAGTGAGTCCTCTAAGATATGGGAATGATTTTTTTTGTTTATTTGAGTGTTTTTGGGGATATACAATTGTTTTTATATGAGTAAAAGGTTGAGGGGAGTCATTTTCATTTTATAGTGGATGAGAAGTGGCATTCTAGTAAATATAAAAAGGTTAACACTTTTGGGAGGTATCTATTACATCATGTGCTTAAAATAATGAACCTAATTCTAATAAATATGTCATATGGTCCAAATACAAATAAAATTGATTATTTACATGTTTCCAAGTCAGTTGGACCCTTTTTATTAATGTTTAACAAATATGTAAACTTGGTTTTATATTAATCACATTAATTTATTTTATTTTATTTCACTAATCCTTCTGGTGAAAAAATAATAAAACCCTACAATAAATTAAAATTTATTTTTAACAAAAATATAGAATCTTTTTCCTTAATAACATTCACATAATTTTTATGAATTAAACGAAAATTAAACCTATAGATGGGATGAGACAATGGGTTTTTAATGTGTAAATGTTCAAAATTATGCTACGTTATTCTTTACTTTTTAAACATAAAATTTGTTGAAATGGACTGTATTGGAATAAATGATGTATTATTGATCTAATTTTACAAAACATTGAATTATATATATAATTTATCATTATAAAATATTTATAAGAAAAATATTATTTCAATTCAAAATTAGTATTTTTCATTATTCATCAAAGAATGATACTTCCCAATAAAACCAAATATTCAACTTCAATTAATTTTGGTTCTATAAATTTTAAAAATATTTATTTTGTAAAATTTAATTTAAAAAAGAATAAAAATTTATATTAAAAACAAGTTCACCAATAAAAGGTGGCAATACAACTTTAAAAAATATACACCTTATTAATGTGTAACATTGGATTTGTTAATATATTCTGCATATAAAATGTATTGGATGACTGTGAAAAATAATTGACTGAATTTATAATATATATATTTCATTAATATCACTCAAAATTATTAATTAACATAATATATTCGAAAATAAATATATTTTATATTCTTGGGTTATTACAATATTTCATTATTTTCATCATTCCATGTGTTAATTGTCTTGTTTTCTTAAGAAGGTTTTGTTATAATTTTTCTAGTTCATATGAATACTACATTTATAAAACAAATAAATAATAATAATATTTTTTAAATATCATATTTAACCAGAAAGTACAGTTTTATTACCAATCAATAATGTTTTATAGTGAAACTTAATCACAACTCTTCATGGAGATGATGGGTCTTACATATCCATGAACGACAATATCATTCAATTAATTGGTGAAATGATAAGGAATTGGAAAAAATATTAATTTTAAAGAGTAATTATTATTTAATAAGTATTTTATATAAATTATTTAAATCATTTTGACTATCCATGTTAGTTGGTGGTGGAAAATAATTTAGATCAGTTTTTTTGGCAGTTGTCTGTTGTACACATGATTGAGTTATTTCGTTGAAATTTCATATTCAATAATATGGATAAACATTATAGAATAAACACAAAATAATATAATTATATGGGGGATATTGGTGTTATTATTTCAGATTTTTAGTACATGATTTATTTTTTTAATGTACAATAAAAAAAGTTCTATTAACACAATTACATTCCAGAGGAGTAACATCCATGAGATATTATATTAATCACACTAGGGTTTTATTTTTCTAATGTTAAAAGATCTATAATAAGCATAATGTTGATAGGGAGAGATTTTCTTTTGGTTTTTTTCATTAAAATCTATTTAGAGATGTGAATAAGTAAGGGGAGGGTGTACCTTGTTATAATTGTATAGGAGTATCATTTTAATTAAATACCCTTAAATATTCAATAATGGGATGTAATTATTACCCCATGTCCCTAAAAAATTGACACATAATGTATTTTTATGACAGTATTTCCATGAAACAACCCAGATAAATAAAAAATATATTTTATAAACATTTTCTTCCATTCTCATCTAATTTTACTTATATTTTCAATTTTAATTTTTACCATCATAACTTATTTATAACATATTTAATTCATCCGCTAATAATAAATTTAAATAATAGTAATTAGATAATTTTTAAAAAATTATTAGAAATATTAAATCCAATTTACATATTAAAAATTATTTGTGTGTTGAAAACTAATTTTAGCACATGCGTTTATAATGCAGAAAACTTTGTTTTACCTGTAATGATGTTAATTAATTTTGTTAATAATCATTATAAATAATAATTAATTTGACCAGATTATTAATTACATAATATTATAATTAAAAATATATATTACATTTTGTGAATTTATCTCATTGTTGATGGAAATGTTAATTAAAAATAATCCCACAAAACTCGACGAAGAATGAATTTTAATGAAATAAAATTTTCAATCACAACCTGATCTCATATTATCAATATAATTATTAATCAAAATTTGATGGATTTAAATTCATATATTTATTTTTATAATTTAATAATTTCAATTATATCATTTTTAGTTAATAATAATTTAATTAATTAAAATTGGTGGACATTAAGTTCTTTTAAACAATAATATTGTTCAGAAAAGTAAATAGATTTTTTAAAACAATACATTTATTCATATAAATATAATTATCATTATATATTCGATTTATATTTAATAAACTTAAAATTATAGATATTATAAGGCAATACTATAAATAAAATGATCAATATATAACTGTAATATTTTTTAATTTGTCATAATAACTTATTTCTAAGGGAAATTTTTCAAATTTTTTCTTTTGAAACATAGAACAAGTAAGTTAAACATCAATATTAATCCTATAGGATTATATTTATGTTCTGTAAAAAGTTAAAATTTTAACTTGTTATTGTTTTCGTAAAATATTATCATCCCTTACTTTCTTTTCAGCTCTGGGTTCCATGTATCACAATTTTTTGAAGAAAATTATTTGATTTAAAATAAATATATCATTATGTCATGGAGTGTTACATCATTCCCTCTAAAAACCACTCATACATTAAATTTTTACGTATTAAATTTTAAAAAATTGCATTAATTATTCTTCACAAAACACTCTTGTTAATACATTTCTTCCTCTATTTAATGATTTCATTAAAGCACCTTTGTGAATCAAGTCATATGATTCCCAAATAACATTTATCTATTATCAAGAATCTGGATGGTATCTTCAATACAAGACAAATTAGGCTCCAACTATATTTCATCGAATGTAATAACATGTTACAGATCTATAATTTACTTCTTTAACAATGATATATGTAACAAACAATTTTATTTATAGAGGCTTGGTGTCATTTCTAATCAATAAGTTACAACTCTAATCCATACCAAAATTTCAATTTTTATGATGTTCCTTTGGCTCAACATTACATTATTACTAAACCTTACAAATCCCTTCATAGGTGATAATTTTGAAAAAATGATATCTCTCACTTTAAATACAAATCATTCCAATCATTTTTTATATAACGCTTTTTACTATATTGACATGCTATAATATGGGATTCACAATTATTTACCTTTTCTATTATATCTACCACATGTTTTTAGCCTACAAGGCTCCATTCACCAACATCATCCAAAAAATATTGATTAGGACATATCCTTCTATATAATGCATCGTACGAAAACATTTTACTAAATAAAATTCCTCCAAAAAATGTCTAAAAATCATCCAAACCCATAAATCTAAAAAAAATCAAACACTTAACTCTAAATAACATATTGTTGCTCATAGTGTCACATACAAAATATGTGAATAAATTAATTATATATACCCATAAAACATGTTAATAACCTGAATTACCCTAACCCCTTAATAAAAAAAATGCATGGTTAAAAAACATAACTCTCTAATTATTCTTGAAATATAATATTTGATTATTAAAAATATACCATAAGTTAAAAAATGATGTGCAATCCATCAAATATATCATAGAAACCTTTTTCATCAAACAACTAATTAATTCCAATGTTATCAAAACAATCCAATTTACTTAATCAATTTGAATTAAATTTTTATCCCTACTAAACACCATTAACATAACATTAAAAATGTTTGAAGGGTTATTTTTTACTTAATAATGTGTTCTATAAAAATATCACCTTACCACTGATAAACATTTCATGGTTATCAGTAGCAGTCAACATATTCTTTCAAAACCTAAGTTAAAAAATTGTAACAAAATTCTTATACATTTAATTCTTATTATTAATATCATATCATCCATAAAATACATATACAACATAATCATATAATTCAAATACACAGGCACTATAATCATTCCACATTAGGTATAGTAATAACATAAGATTGACACTGATCCCTTGGTTTATTCATAGTTAAGTTCCCATGATTGATGGGGAACATGTTTTCATAGTGACCCATCTATTCATAGTTAAATCACAAATCATTAAATGTCTATTTCTTACACTTTCATTCACACACCTGATGGTTGTTCCCTCAACACTTGATGCATACTCTCATGCCCTTTAATAATTTAACATGGTTCTACATTACAAAATTTGTACATGTCATAAAATTTGTCACTATCTTCTTACCCTTATCAATTTTTTCTCTTATATTCTCTTATTATCTTGATTCTATTTGAATATAAAGGATAAAAAAAATTACAACTCTTTTATATGGGGAATAAAACTATTTTTTCGTATGGAAGAGTAATTGAGATACCAATTCCCTTTAGAGACTTGTTTTAGGCCCCTAAAAATGGCCAGATATTCATTTATTATTTTATATGTTGTTGGTAGCATAACAGAAAATCCTTGTAAATGTAGACTCATACTCAAAAATCATTTTTTTATCCTTTTTCATTAAGACATTGAACATAATTTTCATTTCAATCAATTTCTAATAATGGAAATATTATTCAATGAATATTTTGTTAATATCTATTCATTCCATGTTATTGATTTTCCCTTCATATATAGAATAATAGATAAATGACCACCATTAATTATAATTTATTTTGTGATAATATAATACTATTATACTCTTTTTATTTTCATCGCCTCCTATGGATATAAATATCATCCCACTAGACCTATTATATTGACTAACTACCATTATATTACTAGTCTTAGTAAATTATGGAGGCATATATCGCATGAAGTGATATGATAGAGGATAATAATGATGTGGAAAATAGTTTTCTTCCTTCATGATTGGTTATATTTCATAAACTGATTATTCTTCCTTAATGCACTAATAACTTATTCAATTCCAATACCAGTTATATTTCCTTTATCAATTGGGAAATATCTTCATTTTCTATGATTATTGATACCCTTCTTTCGTAGTGGTTACATTTATAACCAATTTATTCAACTCGATAACCTCATAAATTTGTGAATTATATTTCATATTATATATTTCTAAATCAAGTGTAACACATAACATAATTTAAAATTTATTCTTTTTTTAAATAAATCCAAATAACAGTTTCTTATAGGGAATATTTATTTTAAAATCATTCATAACGGTTTGAGAAGATAATGTGAATTATTATCAGAATTTATCATTGGAGTTTCAATAACAGTTTGTAGTATAGTCTACTATCATGAATCATATGATGATCAATTTTATTTATGATACATCTATTTTTGGGATATTGCAACTAGGTTTGATTGTTCTAGAATCTTGTCCTCTTGTAGTATCTATAATGTAAATTATTTTTATGAAAAGAGACATAATCACTACCATACCCAAAAAATTACGAAATTATTCTACACAAATCCCAAAATTAAATCATGGGGTTTTTCTACCTAATATATGTTTCAAATAATATAGTTCTAAAGGATTATAATAAACATTCCTTAATTACTGCTGGAATGACCCCGACTCTAGTAACCTTATAATGATGACATCTTTATTACATCGGTATAGAAACAAGTTGTAAAATCCCAAAGAACCAATTAGTGTACTTGTTTTAGAGAACCAAATACATAAATGATAACTATTTAACTTCAGGAAAATAAAATAATACATAGTAATGGAATTCATTCTAAATACGTAAACACATTCAAATAATTATTCTTAAAATCCTCTGGAAAAGAAACATAATAACGGTGATCTGAATTTCTCAATAAGGGTTACATATAGTGAAAGCTATCATGAATAAATAGGTAATAATAATTGGTAATGGTAAATAAATATACTAAAAATATATTTAATAATTTTAAAACCATGAATATATAAGGAATAAAAAATACTAAGGTAAATAAATGAACACACGTGTCATTTAAATTATAACTTTGGATCAAAATGCATCCCATAATTATTTCAATGAAATAATCTCATGTATAATAAAAAATGAAATATCAATGAATGAAAATATAAATATATGATACCATGAAATATTGCATCATGGAATATATATCTTCAATATGAATCTTAATAAATTTTATAACTGTGTGTAAATATCCCTTCAATTATGTCAAATTCTTTGGCTCATGAACCATACTGATCCATTGTGGGGTTATATATTTCTAGGCCCACCCATCACTTCAAATACCACACATTAATCATATATCAAATGGGGTATTTAACTAATGAAACAATATTCATTATCAATAAGTATTTGTATTGATTAAAGAATACATAATTTACATTATTTCCCTAGATAATAAATTAACTTTCAATGTAAACATTGTCTGTCAAAAGGGTAAAAATTTATGAAATCACAATATCCATGATACAGTGATTATAAATATTAATGAGAAATTTACTATCAAATGAAATATATTAAAAAAATTGTAATATTATCATGATAAAGTATATAATAAAAAAAATAATCATGAAATGAGAGGTAACCATAAGTTCATCGACAATAATGTTTTTTATAAAAAAATAATATCTATAATAAGAAAAAAGGAAATGAAAAAATAATATTAAAATAATTAATTAAATAATATTTTTAAAACCATTTAAATCATGCAGAAGAAGCTACATTTTTTAATTATTTACAGTGAAAATAGAGAAATTTCTTATTGTATACATTAAAAACATTTATTTCGATGTTTTGTTAAAAATTATTATTTTTAAAGTTAGTAAGAAGATTAATTTAAATAAATTTTTCGAATTAAATGATAACATAATAAATCCTTTGTAAATAATTCAACTAAAAAAATGTCTTTTATATAAATTTTTTTGAATAATATATTCATGGAAGAATGATATGTCAATTTTAAAGAGTATTAAAAGTTATTTGTTTAGGATTTTGTTTATTTGATTCAAGTACCAGAGAGTGTAAATGTAGTTGTAAAATAGTGAAACTATTTAAATATTCATAGGATACAAATATTATTTCATCTTATGATGGATAAATGATAATAATTCTTCATTTAGAATAAAAATAAATCCCAAAAGAAGGTGAAAAATAAAAATAGATTCTTACCACTTTGGTAACATTTAAATTATAGCACACAGAACTAATAAAATATAATATAAACATTAAACATCTTGGATAATTATTAATTTATCTTAAATATTCAACTTGGAATGTATATAGGTAACCTATAAGTGAATATGTTCATATTAAGAAATATATTTCAATGGATTGGAAACAGAGACAAAATCCATTACCTTACACTTCACATTTTCTTAATATACTTTAACCTCCTCTATAATAGTTTTAAACATATTATTAATTTATATAGAACTATAACCATGGTCATATTTATAATACTATATACTATCCTCAAATAAGACCTTACCTCCTTTTTTACAACATTTCAGTATTTTCATTATTTGGGTATTAATTTCCATGTTTTCTCTTGAATAGTCATGTATGATTTTATTCATGAGAAAATAGAGTAAGTAAATCCTATATAGAAATAAATTAAATATATAAATATAATATTTAATAATTAATAAAATATTTATATCCTTCATTGAAATTTGGACGTCAAAAATTAATTGCATCACTTGGATGATAAAGTGGACTATAAGTAATCACGAGTGACAAAAACATTTCCTTAATGGTTAAAAGGGTATCAAATTGGATGATATATTAATTTTATATAATAAATATCATATCATATTTAATATTCATATTAATTAATTAAATATTTGTTTATATTCATTATTGTTGGCGATTGAAAATAATTTATATCAATTCACGATGTGGTAGTCTCCCATACACAAGAGTACATGATTTTATTCCAATTTGGTTGAGAAAGAGATGAATAAATTTTATTCCAAAATCGTAATAAAATGTAATTTTCTGGTAGATACTAGTTTAATTATTTTTGTATTAATAATAACTAATTCATAGAAATATAATTATAATGGAAAATAAATTTCCTTGTAAAGATGATTACCTACAATTAGAGAAACCTCCTTTAGAACTCTATTTAAGACACTATGGTTTGTATTCTTTCAAGAAAAAATGATCCATAATATTGATAAATATTTAATGAGTTTATTTTAGTAGGTTTTGGTTATGTAAAATGTTTTACAAGTTTCTTAGAATGTAGGGGAGGGAGTGACCTTTTATTATTGAGGAGGAGTGGAATATTTAAAAATACCCAAAACTATTTAATAATGGGAAGTCAATATTACCCATGGGAATCCAAAATAGTTAAATAATTTATTATCCGAAATTTAAAGGATAAATCACCTCTACCTCATAGAAATAAATAAAATTTAATCAAATATTCACTTATCCACTATGTTTATTTACATTTTCAATCAACATTTACAATATAGAAACTAGTATTTAACCCTATAAAAATTATCAATTAAGCCTATAAAATGAACCTTATTTTATAATTGGGACACAATAGTTCAAAATATTAAATCAAATTTATCAAGATAAAATTTATTTTTCTATATAATTAATTTTAACACAAGCGCATTTCAAACTATAATCCTCATTAAATCTTTAACATTGTTTAAATTTTATTAAATTTTTTACTAGTAATTAAGACCAATAATTAAATTGACCATATTTTATAATATTATTTATGTTATTCCCAAATATATAGTTCATTTTAATAAATTCAACTCAAATAATTGAATATAGTTTATTTGAAATAATCCTATCAAACATGTCAAACAAATATTTTTTATGAAATTCATTTTTCAACAAACAAGTGATATTATACAAAAATATGATAAGTACTCCCCATTATATTTATTTAAATTCCTATATTTATATATATAATATATTCAATTCATTTAAATAATTCATCATTAAATTGTTTTTTAACGTATTAAAATTGATAGAGATTATGTCTTTTTAAACATAAAATGTTTCTTTCAAAATTAATCAATTCTAAGAAAAATATCTCCTTTACTACAAATTTTATTATATTTATATATATGAAATTAGTATTTAATAATTATTTAATTATATATATTATCATAAATTACGATAAATAAAATGGGGAATATTTAAATACTAAATTTTTCAATTATATGTAATTGTTTATCATTAATTGAAAATTTCAATATTCAATTCTATGATTTTTTACCAAGTAAATTCAAAATCAAATTCATGATATTAAATTGTTATATTGTTCCATAAAATACAATTATTTTAATTTTATTATAATTTTATTAAAATTGAATTTCACATACTACAATTGATGCTTGGGGATGCATGTATTGCAAGGTATTGAAGAGATTAACTTTATTAAAAAAAATATATCATGATGTCTCATGGTGAAATAATGAACCTCTTCCAAACTCAATGTAAACCATTATAAAGACATAAAATAATAAAATAACAACAATTCTTTCCTAAATCACACCTAAAAATGATGAAATATAACCACATAAACCACTATAAATAGAAGGGAAAAGGAATATTAAAGGAATATGAGAAATGAGTTACTTGAATTGATTTATCTTTATCATGATGAACTAATAGATTTATTATCTCAAGATAAATAGATCAAAATGGATTTTCGGATTTAGGGGTTGGCAATGATATGAACTAGCATAGGTTGCACCTGAACCCGCACATGAACTGGTCCATTACTAGCCTGAAGTGAATTCAAGATCCCAATAGGTTAGCCACTAGTTCAAGGCCCTTCAAAAGAATCAATAGGAAACATTTTATAATAAAATAATAGTATAAAACACAACATTTTTGTAATGAAATTATGGAATGGTGAGTACATATATTAGAGTAAAATGCACAAGTAGAGAAGAAAAAATATTAATATATAAAATAATTTATAAAATTAAATAAAGTCCACTATCTCACCACCAACTATTTCACTCATAACAACACATTTATATATAATTTAAAACTCTATGGATAATCGGCACCACTAATTTATGAAAATAAAATAAACTAGGGTGGATGATTTGGTTGATGTGATAAAGTAAACCATATAAAACAAAATTACCAATTAACACCCATGTGACCATTATTAAACATCTAATATTAAGATCGAACATGACTCATGAGATAAAAATATATAACCTTATAATTAAAAATATAGATATGTTAATAGGTGGGAGAATAAACATTATTTTTATTCTACCATCTTCAATTTCCATATTCATATCCTTTAATTATGGATACATTTTCAAGCTATTTTAAAAACGTTATAAAAAGAAAGTTGACATATTTTGTTCAATACCCACTAACATTCCATAATAGATTTAAAATCATTTTATTATTATTATTACTAAATAATAATAGTAATTGTGAAATGTTTTCTTAAATTTTATATCTTTACACAATAAACCTATTCATTGAAAATACCCTTCTAAAATTATTTCCAATTTTTTTAATCAACTCAGATAGTATGAATAAAATATAAAAAACTAGAACCGCATTTAAAATGATAAAAATAAACAAGGTACTCATAGATGTAAAAAAATAAACCGATAATAGAATATATAAGAATATAAAGATAAACCCATCTATGAAACCACCTACCAATTAATATGTTTCATAGGCACTACCATAGGTCTTAATGTGAGATAGTCACATATATTACCAAACATAGATCAACCATTTGGGCTATATTTCATCTTATATATAATCCATAGTAATAGAACACACCTATAATCAACTTGGAAACTCTCCATCTAGTCATATTTCACACATTAGGATATACTAGTTGTGTGAAATAATATAATAAAGCAGAATTATATAATTAATCCATTTTTCCTAGTTTCCCATGAAAAACATATTCAAGGTGATAAAACAAATAATTAGAGGAAATTAAAAACATCAAAATGCATAATGAAATCTCACCCTCACTAAAAACCCCCTGTACAAAATGTCCCCAATGAATCATTAACATGTATCCATATACATTAAACACTTCCTATTGAAGGGATACAACTATGTAAATTGGATCTCATAGGGTTTCACATTCTCATAAATTTCAAAAACCATATATAGATTAATAAGGAGCCTTCACAAAATCCTCTTGAATTATGAAGCCTTTTATAAAAATTTCAATAATTTTGAAATCATATCTAAATCATTATCTTCTAAATAACCCTTGAAATCATTTGATGAAATTAACTCCACTTTTTATAAAAAATATGAAAATTCCTAATAATTCAATAATTTAATAATTGACCCATGTAGAGTTAATATATAATTACCCATGCTTCTCATATGTAGATATGAAATCATTTTATATGAATATTCATCACATTAGAAAAGTAAATGTCTGACAACCGCAATTGTTTAGTGTCTTTGGAAACAATGAACAGAATATTCTAAATTGGATAATGATCTTCAATGTTTCCCACAATGATCTTCTCATTTAGTACCCCAAATTAAACCCATTATTCATAACATGTGTAAAGAAAAAATAATAAAGGGTGGGCTTAGATTCTCGGTAGGGGTAAATGAATGAGATATATACGCATAACCTGAACATACGGGTATGAGAAACTTAACGTTATTTTTGAATATCATACCCCGCATATCAAATTTCAAAATCATGAGTCATGACATATTTTTTGGTAGTTCATAACACATGAATCATAAGAAATTCATGGAACATGAGTCATGGGATCTTAAAATTTCCATAGGACATTGATTTGTGGATAAACATAATCTTATAAAATTGTGAACATGTCTAAATTGAAGAATTTTCACTCTTAAGTAAATGAAATTAAATTACATCCTTAAATAAACTTAGTTACATGGTTCTAGGACTACACATTACATTGTGAATGTAAAATTTGTTTTATTCATATCTTTATAGACATTTAAGAAGGTCCATTCATAACCTCGGGAACATGTAATAATCTCAATGTATAACATCTTAGTAGTCAAGGTCCAATACCAAGACCATATATGTAGTCAACTCCCATTGACAAAGATATATTAGAGGAATGAGTTCACTCCCAATACCATTTTATTAGTCAAGTATCACTGACAAGACCATCTTAGGTGTCATGGATTGTGGCTATGGATATCTTAATGGAATGGGTTCACTCCCCATAATATCTTATTGCCTAGGTTCACTCCCAATACCGTATTAGTGGAATTATTCCATTACTAAACTAGGTTCACTCCCAATTTTTGGCATGTTTATCTCATGATTTTTAAATCTGTATCCAATTTAATGGAGGAGATATAAGTCTCAACTATCATATAATGATAGCATGCATATGAGTTCCAGAAGATCAGAAACAATAATCATATCATAACCTATGAAATGAACTAGTAATCATAAATATTTCAACATATCGTAATTTTTGGAAAAGGTAGAAGTTTCAAAATAATTTCATCATTGAATAACCAATGAAAATAATGATGTTTTATAAGAATTTTATCATGGTATAATCAATAAAATATAAATAGATTTCATAAAAAACTCTTAATCATAAAAAACCATTAAAATAAGAAATAAGAATAATTTCCATGGATTATATCCCTAGTAATTAATAAAAATATATCAATTGATTTCATCTTATGTGGAGAATTATTTTAACCAATCACTTATAGTAGTTCTTTTGGAATATAAAATTTTATTGAAAACACTTTTTAGTAGATAAAACATTATAAAATAATTATCATTGAAAAAATATATAAAAATTATAAAATAAGATTTAAAAATTATTTCAAATTTTTATAGTGTAAAATATATTTTCCTATTTGAAAATTTATTATTAAATCATAAAATATTTTATAAACATTATTCATTCAAAAAAACCTTGAAAAAATATAAAGGAACAATTGAAAACAATTTTAAGAAATTGTTAAAACATAAAAAAAATATAATTATTTTCATTCAAAATGGTTAGAAAAAATCAATAAAAAACTTTTTTGAAAATGATTTTATAAAAAATTGGATTTTAATAAAATAGATTTCTTAATAAAGACAAAAAGAAAGATGATTTTTATTAAAAAGATTTAAATAATTTTAGTAATTACAAAAGAGAGGGAAATTGATTCCATTACTTTATTAAATCATGAATAACCATTGGAGAAGAAAATTAAACTAAATTATATAGATATGGATAATAAAATTTCATCAATGTAATCATAATCATAAATAATGTCTATAAATGATTATATTATAACAAAATACTCTTACAACATTAGTAGCATTGAATAATAATCTCCCTGAAATAATTACATGAATCATAAAATATCAATAATATAAATTTATTCCTGATATTACTTTTAAAATTGGCAATATATAAACATATTTAAAGAATTTAAGTGCATAACATGTGTCTCAATGAAGGAAAATTAAGGGAAAATTTACTCAATGATTGGTAAATTTTGAATTGTAAACCAGATGAAATTTATATTCTTAAATGTGTTTTACAATTCCAATAATTTTTATTTTAATCAACACAAAATAAATTTGCATGTTGTGTATACACCATAAAAATTTAATTGGTGGTGAATTTGACTTTTGTCTCATGGAAGTAAAATATGAGATTGAAATCCCATAATACTTAAATAAACCTTCAATTATGAGATCTATGAAAAATAGAATCAATTGAAAATTTTAATATAATAAATTAAATTTAATTCATGATACACCATTTTATAGGGTTGTATATACAACAAAAGAAATTATGGGTGAATGTGTCATATGTCTCCTAGAAATGCAAGTGAGACAAGAATCCCCTTGCCTAAAGTCTTGACATTCTTCCTATGCAATGAATCCTCATGTATAATAAATATAAGTTTATTATTAATATATCGTAGAAAGGTATTATTATATATATAATACAATATATTATTTTAGTATGACTTTATTATACCCATTTACCAATAATTCTATTTTAAAGTTATGTTTCATGTGATAACTAATTTATTTTTTGTACATGTTTTGACATGTTATTTTTTGGCCTCGTTATTTCATAATGAATTTATAATGTATAAAATTTAAACCCTGATATAAATATCATATATATTTATTATATATGTATTCATAATAATCTTTAAAATATTGGAAATGAAAATGAAATAAACCATTCATGGAGACAGTATTTCATACACACGCATGACTGTTGTTTACATTTGTTTCTCATATTTTGAAAAAAAATAAAGTCAAAATATATACACATATACAAATTTAGTCTTATTATAGTAATTATTTTATATATATCAAATAACTATATGACACATATCTGTATCAAATTAGATTTAATGTTAAAATGATTCAAATAGCGATGTGAGGTGTTAGTCCACCGTACACACAAACGAAATTATCAAATTCTAATACAATGGTAAGAATGAAGATATTTTTTATGTAATATTTACATAAGCAAAAAAGGAAAAATTTATATATTATATATCATACATTCAAATAATGTCCGTGATTATGACAAAATATGATAGGTGTTAATGAAATAACGAATGACATTAGTTCATTGGATCGTAGTCCGCCGCACACTAGAATGATGATTATGTATCACATTTAATGGAAGTATGTGAAGTTTTAGGTTTTAAAATTCACATAAAAACATAAAAAAATATTTCCAATACTTATATTATTTTATTATATTATTATAATATTAACATAATGGGGTTGATAATGAAAAAGATGCATGTTTAGGAACGTTACATGTTATTAGGGAAACATTTTATAGTTTACACCAAAGGACATCCTATGTTCGGTTTATTATGAAATTTTATTACTAGATCGATATTAAGGATTATATAAACATATTTTTATATTTATTTTCTAGAAAAATGGCTTGAGATTTGTGAATAAATGAGGATATTTAATTCCCTTTGATAACAGAGGAGGAGTTACATTCTTATAAATACAATAAAGGTAAACATTATTTGGTGTTCTCAAATAAATAATTTCAATAAAAAAAAATTATGATAAAATATGGTATATTTTATAAATATTTCTATTAAAGTGGTTTTTACATGTTTCTAGGTCATTCGGCCTCTAATGATAATGTTTATTTCCTTAATAAATTCGTTTTCTCATAATCAATGTAATTTATTTTTACTATTTTTAAAGCTAATATAGGTCCAAAATTATTTTAATGTTATTATAAATTATATATTATGATGATTAAAAATAATCATTCAATTTTTTAAATTCCATTAATATTATTGGAAAAAATAAAATTAAAATTAATCTTGGAGGCAGGACAAATTAATGGGTTTTAAATATGAAAATGTTTAAAAGATTAACACGATTTTATAGCTTATTTAAATATGAAATTTATTATAATTACATAAATTTTATTGATTGAAATATTATATAACTAATTATATATAAAAAAACATTTATAACTTAATTTAAATAAATAAATAAATTTGATGAAATTGAATGTTTTAATTATAATTGACAATTTTTTCACTATTCATCAAAAATAGAAACTCCTCAAAAAATTAAAATAAAATCTCTCCATATGAGATGTATGATATTACACATTAAAAATTAATTTTATTTATTAATAAATATTAATTAAATTAACAAATAAAATTTTTAAAATGTGTCTATCATAAAATGTGAAAACCCACTTTTAAAAAATTATAGTTATTTAAGCTCAATGATTCAGTTATTCTTATATATTGTTTAGTAAACACATAGGATAAATGTTAAATATGTTATTTAATATATAATATATTTATTTAATTATAATCATTCATGATTATTAGTTTAATTATTTTATAAAAATATCTTTTCAAGCAAATGGATTGTATTTCTATAAGGGGTTTATTTTCATTTCTCGATCATTGGTCTGAAAAAATTCATCATATATACATGTGTAAAATATATTTTTATAATAAAATTCATAAAATTCATAAAATCCATTATAATAGATAGGTTATAATTATAATATTATATAATGATATTTTAATAATAGGTCATGATTCATTTAAACTCATTGTTAAGTGTAACACATGCTAAAATTAGTGTTGCGTCTAGCCCAGGTATAATTTTTGTTGTGTGTACTAATATATTAAATTAGTTTCTCTTATAGTTAACTCTTAACTAGGTTTCAAATGTAATGTTATCCAAAAATAGATATTTCCCAAGAAATATTTAATGTTGCTTTAAATAAAAACAATTGAAAAGATTACATTTATTTGAAAAATATTATTTCATAATATCTCATGGTGTTTAAGTAAAAATTTCAATAAATCCATTTTTATTTAAATTTTTTTTAATACTTTATCATTACATAGAATTTATAGTATTACATTAAATGAGTATTAAAATGATTAAACCCAATTGAGAATTCACATTGAAGAATATAATACCATTTAAAATCAATGAATATAATCATAAAGTAAATTAAGAAAAGTTTATATGAATTTTGTGTGAATGGTTAAACTAAACTGGATTAAAAAAATTTAAATTATTAAAAACTTTTAATTTTAATAGAAACGACAATAAAAACTAATTTTCTTCATATAAATCCCACAAATAAATTTCATTTTATAATAACAAAACTAAATCAAAAAACTTTATAACCCAATATATTAAAAGATAAAAAATTAAAATTTAATATATGGGGAAAATCTAGTGCAAATTAAAGTATAATACTTTATAACTAAATACATGGGATGAAATAATCTTGAAGAATATATTTCATTCTCGAAACACAATGTCATCTGAAAAACATGTTAAAAGAAACACCAAAGTGTTTGGATATGAAATTGCACAATGATTGGAGAATGATTAATCTGGATAATAATAATTTGGTAAGAAAGGATGGCCATAGATTAGGAATATGGACTTTAATTTTAATGAAATTTATGTTGTAAATGTGAAATTAAAAGATGGAAATATATCATGATCACATTATCCAAGATAGAGGATGAATGGAATTTAAGACATTTAATTTGGGGAGTGAATTTTTGGAAATTAGATATTTTTATAATTTGGATACGGTTCAGGGTTTGTCCACACTTTTATGGGTATTTGTATTCTAGCCTTGTCAGATTACCCTTAAACAAAAATATAGTCACCATGTCTAAATTGGGACCACATGTAGTTTGACTAGCTATAAAAAAATCAATGTCAAGTTGTAGACTGAAACACATGGTAGTTGTATTGCTACTCCAAGCAATGTGTCTTAATCATGTAAACCAAAATAGTTCCCAAAAAAATAAAATCCTAGACTAAAATAAGTTAGTACTAAAAAATACCCATTAAAAAATTATATAATCTTAAACTGTCACTATAAATACATAGAGGGTATCAAAATTCTTCTCATCATTCCTCTAAATTCCCCTAGAAAGTCAAAGGATAATATAGAAGAAATTGGAAAATGAAATTTCATTCCACATCAATTCATGTTTTTGGATGGCTAGGAAAAACTATAAGGGTAGATCCAATAGATAGGAACTACATGGAACAATCCCTGAATAAAAAAATCCCTTAAAAATTCCTAAAACAACCAAGCCAATACAGAAAAATAAATTGGTCCCATTAGTAACAATATAAAATAAACTTACTACATTATAGTACTAATATAATGGATTCTAATTGAGGGTCTCCCACAATTTGTAATCCATATAAATTTTGATCAATTATCTAATAATAAAAATCTATAAACAACCACAACACAAAAGAAGTATCTCCCCAAAATAACCACAAGAAATCCTCAACAAAAATCAATGAGACTATAAGATAGGAACATTCCAAATTAACAACTATGACCAAAAAAATAAATTTCATAAAAAATGAAAACATATATATCCAAAAAAATGACATTGTCTTAACCTTATATCAATACAAAGTAGTGTGACCTAGGGTCTCAATGAAGGTTCACTTTCTCACAAAAGACATATCAAAAATAAAATAAAAAAAAAACTATATACACCCTGAACAAGTTCAATACAAATATAATCAAAATTAATATAAATCCCTAATTCATTTCATGTTTCTAAATTAATATCCAAAATTCATCACCCAAATAACGAACATGAAAACCTCTAGGAACAAATTTCTAAATCAAACACCCCAGGATTTACAATGATTTCAATTTAAAATATATAAATTTTTTCATAGATTTTTTTATATAAAAGACCAAGTTAAGAATATGTGACAGTAAAAATTTAAATTAGCTTTCCAGGGATTAAAATTTTGGCTATCCTGAGTTAGGTGCAATACTATGTTTCTTTGATAACTTCTATAACAAGCAAGACTGATTTTTAAGGAACAAAAATATATTATCTAAAGAATTTTTATTTAATTTAAAAAGATATAAACTTGATGATAAATTCATGGTTATTAATTGGATTGAATAAAATATTAAAATATGTTTTTTAATATTTATGTTATAAATTAAATATAAATAAATAAAATATCCAATTGAAAATAAATAGAGTGTATTTATAAGACACTATATTTATGCGAACAATGTAAAATTTTCCAAATAAATTAATTTTTATTGAAATTATTGAGATATATTAATGTAATATATTTTTATATTAATAATAATCAATTAAATATTTTTGAAATTAATCTGATAGATTTTATAAGCATTATAAAAGAACAAACACAAATTTTATATAGAGAAACCAACATTTTTATAAAATCAGTTTTACCATCATGTAATGGCACACCTACATTAAATATTAATTTTTACCCAATAATTTATGTTATATGAAAAAATAAACTTAAATTTTTAAATTAAAATTTCTAAATTATGTTCGGGTAATGTTTTGGTCTTTTTCTATCAAGTATCAATTTTTGATAAATTGGGGAAAAATATAAATTTTATTTCAAAACTGATTTTTCATATATTTTATTTATTTCATTAAATTTTATTAAAAGTTGTTCTAGAATCAAAATATATAAGTTATGAATAAATTACATATTTTATATCATTTAAATAAATTTTATTTTTAAATTTAATATAAAAAATTAGAGAACATTAGAGAACATTTATATTAAAAATCTGCATTGTCGTCTCGTATGTGAAATTAATATTAAATTATGTTTTGGAACTATTTTTATTTTAATTTGGAAAATAAATTCAATACATGGAATCGTAATATTTTATAATATTGAATAAATTAAAAAAAATTTTGGTCAAAATAATTATTGAATGCAATTAAAATCAATTACAATGAATCAGAGGAAGATTATATTCACAATGGAATAGACCTTAATCTTAAGGGAATAAATGACCTAGAAACATTTCAAAAAGTGATTTTATAGAAATATTTAAATAATATAATAACTTTTATATGATGTGGAACATTAGTTTCACCAAATTTCCCTGAAAAAACATGGGTTGAATTCCCTTTTCAACAATTTACAAGTATGCCAATCATCATCCACTATAAAAAATGAACTCACACCTCTAACTTATTCACACATATTAATCAATTTGTAAATAAAAAATATTATAAAATAATATGACATAATCCATCCCATAATTATTGTATCCTTAATTTGTAGATGTTCCCATTCGAATAAGCCCTTTGGTGGAATCCAAAAGGAGTTTCCCAAAAAGAGGTATCATCCTTCCTCAAGCTCTTTCTTTTATTTTAATTATCCACCACTAAAATATTATTATTCCATGATTGTAAAATATAATAATAATAATTAATATACTTATATTTTATATGTTATGATTTCTAACTACACTTACACACACTTATATATAATGGGTAATGATATTACCGATTATGTGTACGATGAACTACAACCTCAAGAAACGAGGATTGTTTGTTCTTCCTTCATCACGTCTCTTGGATGGAATTATGGTGAACAAACTATTTTAACTTGATCTATATGATATTTACATTTTATTTATGATTATTTTCTTATTTTTTAACACATCCCCATATGAACTCCATTTTGATGTAATACAATCACATCGTTTGTGAGAGTGTGGACTACCAACTCCTCAAAATGAGGTGGTTCATTCATGATATACATGGAATGTTTTAAGGATTGATGTGATTTAAAATAAATGACAGAAATTAAATATATATGATATTAATGAAATGATTTAATTTATAGAAATATGTTATTTTATTCATTTTTATTACCCTTTTCATATAGTAAAAAGTTGGTAAGGTCGTTCGTGGATGTGTGGACTTCCGCCTCCTCGACATGATCGGAATATATTTTTTTCATCAGAATAATTATATATATAATTATATATGATTAAATAAAAAGTTATTTATTATATAATGGTCATTATAAAATGATATAATTTTCCCTACCTTCTCTCTATAACGATCATTTAAAAATGGGAATGTTACTCATGTCTACGTACGACCAACTGTCTCCATGATTGTAACTAAATGGAATGTGTTTTAGTTATCCATATTACCATATTTATCACACCTTATCTATTTATTTAAGTGCCATGTGTTATCATATATTCACCCTATCATGTTGATTAATTCTTATTGATCCATTATTAATTTCCTTTACACACACATAGATAACATTTTTTCTCACCATTATTATATTTCCTTTATGGAGGTTATAAAAAATAAATCCTTAGAGAATATTTCAAGGATGTAGTTTAATTAATTTTTTTATGTCTCATGTTTTTATTTTCTATTTCCCAATTTATTATGGGTGTAATTTATTTAATCAATATTTCCAAAATTGATTATGGGTTCGGTCCTTCGGAATTTGATTTCTTATAATCATTCAAATTTAATAAAATAATGAAAAGAGTATGTAATTTTGGGGGTGGGGCATTACATTGGGTATCCATGGAAATTTTTAAAAAAATTAAATCTCAATTTTTTAAATCATGTAATATTGAACATAACCCTATGATAAATTTTTAGGATATGTATAGAATTGCATCCTTTCATTTTAGTAAGGTAGATATTTTGAGTGTAATCCAAGAAATATATCCATGTTTGTATACTATAAGTGGAGGTGGTTTTGGAATTGACATACCTATGGGTAAAAACACCAAAATGGTGTTTCAAAACTAAGTTGATGTAATATTGTACATTAAAATATGGCTTACTCTACCCCTATTTTAACACTACCATACGATAAATTCAGGATAATTCAAATTGTCTTTACAAACAATTATAAAGTATTTAAAATTAAGGATATCCCCAAAGAAACTACAGATTATGGTTATTTGATTTATGATGCATTAATTTATGTTATGTGCTCTTTAGAATTATACATTGTAATTTCTTGAGATAATGCATCATATTTTTGTAAGGGCTTAGATCCACATAGAACAAACATTTTCATGTTTCCCAAGATCAATGTGCTCGGAGGTGGCTCCAAATAAGTTTGGAGATGTTTGATTAAGTAAAATATAGAAATTGTGGATTACATGTAGTGTGTCTATATTATAATATGCGACATCATTTATCATGGATTGTTCCATGATGTGAAATAGGGGTTCATGATGTGATATACATTGGGGTCTGAAAAATAAAATAAATAATTGAGGCAATGTGTTTTTCAGTGGAACTCAAACTTGAGGAATTATTCAATTTGAAAGGATATTATACGTCATCTAGTTCCCCTATTCTTGATATTTTAATTATTTTCCAACAAATCTATTATTTTTCAAAACTGATGGATGCAGTTACTCTATCTCGACAACAGGTGACTAGATCACTATGTTTTAAAATTTTGGGGTTGCCTTCATCGAGGAACAATCTCTATCTACTGGCTTCGATCCGTAGTGATTTTTCTTCGATATAAGGTATGATAAAACTCCATTATTAAGGTTCCTTCAATGAATTTCTTATAGTTTATCATTTCTAGGTTATGGCGTGTCATATACATGTTCCTAATATAGTTCTCATTTCGGTTGGTTGGTGTGGATCTGGAACGGCGTCCTCGGGTGGATGTAGTTGTTGTGGGAGAGGTGATCGTGATGTATCGCTTTGATTTTTTCTCATAAAAAAACGTCAATGACCTTTTGAGGTATGAGATTGAATGATTATCTATTTATTTATGTGAAATTGTATATTTACCACGATTTATCCCATTATATCACAATGAAATTTAACTAACTAAATTTACTAACCAAATTATATAATTGATATCTATTGTTTAGTGATGTAGTTTCTTTATACCATGATAAAATTTTGTCTCTGGATTTTTAGACAGTGTTATATCTAGGAATTAATTGGTTTATCATTTTTTTCATGATAGAAATTTGTAAATAATTTAAATTTGGGATCAGTTGTTCAATTAATATTATTATTGTATAAAGAAGCATGTTTAATAATCTGGTTGTTGTAATTATAATTTGATGTTAATAAAATTTATGTTAGTATGTATGATTAATGGAATTGGTTAATGAACCTAAAGAATATTGATGATTTTTTATAATGTATTAAATTCATGTAAAATTAATTGATGAATTAATTGGGTGATGGATTGTGTCAGCTTGCTGCATAGGTCTCCCATAGTTGGAAACTGTGAATAATGAATCAGTTAATTCAAGATGGAGAAAAGTACTTTTTGTGTGATAAAGATTTTTCATTATATGGCCTGAGTTTCTTTCTTTCATGTAATGTCCAGGGGCCTTAATATTGTGATCCATGATAGGTCATTGTGTGTGAAGGCCGGTTTCCTTGTTTTAGAGTGGATACACTATTTTTATGTGGGTTCCTAATTCTTGTGATGTGCTCTTGATATGAGGCTTCTGGTTGTGGGGGTAGGGAGGCCCCGATGTGACACAAGCCTCATATGGCTATTCCAAAGTGGTTTTTGTGGTATGTGGTGGCAGGGAGTCCACATGTTTGTGGTAAAAGTCGATTCATAGAGTGGAGAGATGCATATGTTTATTCATGTGGGTATCAGGGAAGACACCATGAATGATGGAAGGAGTTTAAGATGGTCTTAAATGATGATATGAATGTGTATTCTTGTTGAATATGGGGTTTTTTTATCTTCATTATGTACCCAACTGCTTGAGGAAGATGGTATTTCTTACCCTCCATCTATAAGAGGTTAATTTTCATAGGGAATTCCATGGTCTTTCTATGTTTTGATTCTTAAGAATGAATGGGTCAATGCTCCTACTATAGGTAGAAAAGACACAATTGGTAGTTCACTTATTCACCATGTTGATCCACATGTACATGATATCTTAGATTGTTTTCGCAGAATAAATTTATGTATGGAATGTTGTAATATTGTTAAATAATTGAATAAATAATTGTTTAACCCTTAGTGTTGGAGCTTGGTCAGATGAAACGATGAGGTTGTGATTCTGAGAAGTTGTAGACTCAGTTTGGTAATACCTAGGGGACATGGATATTTGTTGAAATAAAAATTTAATTGAATGGGGAAAATGATAATGGTTAATAAATGATTAAAGTATTAATTAACCTAAATTGGAACTGTAAAAAGGGATAAAGTGAAATTATATAGCTCTTTAACTAGTTCTATGCATATAGGATATCCTGTCTTAGCAGTTGTATCCGGGATTCTGATAAACATTATATGTAGTTGAGTCTAAGACTATTTTATGCCCATAGAGTGGGTGTGAGCTATATTATATTATCAAATTTTTGTCTTTCTGTATGCTACACAAACCTATTTGTTATGGAAACTGACTCCCAATAGATTTTGGGACCTGGTGGGGTTTTACCCCACATCCCGGTGGGATGATAGATGGATAACTACACATTATGGCCCTATGCTCTTCTCTTGATAGTTACCTATACTGGTATGCATGGTAGTTTGTTTTACACATATATGTGTGTAGATGGCTATAAGGGCTTGTGGTTATTTCAAACACATATTTTCTGAAAATATATTCCTACAGAGTACTATAGGTGTAACATGTTTAGGTTTTGATGGATTAGGAATCCTTACATGGGGTATGGGATGTAATGGATTGAGGTATACTACATGATGTATGATTTACTATATGAAATCATTGGTGGATCATGGAAACTACCTGGTTACTTCTGGTTATGCGGTTGTGGTGGTGAGTGCGTGAGATTTATGTTGTGGTCACTTCCATTTGACTTTCATTTGGAACTTTTAATTTTCCCCATTTAGTTATTGTTGTTTTTAATGCCATTAAACATGCATAATTTGGATTTATTTTATCTTTTAGTATGAGTATGACTTGGTTGGTATCTATTTTTTCTCACTCTTATGCGTGTGTTCTCTTCGAGGTAAATGCCTCTCAACTATGTGTTTATTATACCCTCAGTGCTAGTATTCATCCTGGGGCCTGGTGGAGGCGGGACTCGAGGGACATTATCTCTCTTCACTCACTGTTGGCCCATGATGGGTACAGTTTGAGGGTAGGTGTTTGTGGAAGAGTGGTATCAGAGGTATGTGTGATGAAAAGGATGGATTTTAGAGTTATCCATATGATAGGTTGCATAAGTTGGTAGGGAAAGAGTGTCAGCTTATTTTAGAAATCGCTGAAAACAAATAAGACTTGTTGAGACAAGGGTATTTAGGTCCCCCTGTAATATAATTAATGAACCATTATGTTTATAGTGGCTTCTAAATGATTTGATACTTATTGTATGGTAGAAACATTTGAAAGGCTATTTTATCATTCTTCTTTATGAATATTTATAAATTTGATGAAAATTAGATAGGTTAAAATAAAATGAATAAAATATAAAAATATTTAATTATAGAGTCTCCCATATTCTAGGTTTAGGAGATCTAACTATTTTTCACTTTTTAGGTATGGCTCAAGGTCGACGTCCTTTTCGGGTTCTCACAAAATATGTTCATCGGGTTATGTGATCACATTATTCTAGAATAGAGGATGATGAAGATGGAACTTAGAGGAGGGAACTCTTAGAGTTTTCTCATTAGATTATACAAACGTATGATGGATCCATTTTAGATTCAATTACTGATGACTAGTTTTAGGATATAGAGATGGATTTCAATTAGATCCATACGTGGAAGGGGCACTAGGTATCATTGGTTGTGACGATGTTCATGGGGAATAGAGGTTGTAGTGGATTTTATTCCTTGGGGATCGTGAGGAGTCAGAAGCCGCATGGGAGTTGTTCCAAGTGATGTTCATAGAACAGTTTCTTTCCTTGACCGTAATGGAATCCAGTCACAATGAGTTGTCAACCCTTTAGCAGGGGAGTTCTACTGTGCGTGATTTGAGAATCCATTTTAAGAACCTTTTGTGATATACTTACAACATGTTTAGAAATAATGAGGCTCCATAGAGCTATTTCAAAGAGCTTATTCATCTATAGATCAATTTCCAGGTCACCCCATTTATGTGGATGACATATCTCAAGGTTCTGGAGAGGGTTCAGGTCGTTGAGAAAACATTTAGCTAGAACTTGATTTTCATGTGAGGGGAGTCCTCTGGATTCCTCATGAAGAAGATATGTAGTCTAATGTTCATGTATTTCATGCAAAATGAGTTTTCATTCGGCCAGGGGAAGGTCCCAACCCCCAATTTATTATTCCTCTGGGTGTATCTCTTAGTCATATGCCAAGGGAACAAGAATTTGTTCTCCCTTTGGAGGATGAGGTCATCATCCTCGAGAGTTCCCTACCTTTATGACCTGTCATCGTGCATCATGTGTTTCACTATAGCTTCCCCTAATGAGGTAGTTCTAGCAGAGGTAGCAGCAATATATTGCACCAGCTTTGGATCGGTAGAGAGCAAGTGGGGTAGGAATATGAAATCCCTGAGATGCTACCCATTATAAGAGAGTAGTGTATTTCCATTATGCTTTAATCAACAGGGTTAGAGACTATGGAGTAGGCTTCTGTCATCTTCATACTTTAGCGTTTCTAGTGCTAGTGGATCCAGATGTCATTTGAGGTACCCTATTATTTTTGTCTACATGGGTGCATAACTTTCTGTTTTAGGAGTGATAGTCTAATTCATATCTCCTACCCTTATTCATGCCTTGGGACATGAGGTAGAGAGGATTATCATGCCATTGGTGTTGACTATTACCGCTAGATGTTGAGATGGATTCATTTAAGTATTAAGAAACTTTGAGATAGTGATAGAGAAGCACTGCTCTTGGGTGTATTATCTATGTTTATAAAATAAACCATAGGATTTCTACCTCATCATTGATTTGTAGTATTTGGTTTAGGAAAGGGTGTGTCACTTCTAGAGGTAGGTGGTGTTTTTCGATGCTTGTGGATGGCCAGTAGTGTTTTTTGGAAATTTAAATCCGTATGTGGGTCCAAGTTGTGGTCCATCCTTGTCATCCTTGATCATTGAGTTGATGCTGAATTCATTTGAGGTTCTGCAGTTTGCATTTCCTTGGTTCATAGAAGTGTACCCTAATGTATTTCTAGAAAAGGATTTAGTGTTACCCCCTATATGATTGATTGAGTTCGAGATCAAACTACAGTCATGTGTGTCTCCAATACTGATTTCTCTATATAGGATGGATCTTTCTGAGATACAAGAGAAGAATTTACAACTCGATGGTATTTTGCGATGAAGTTTATTTCGGACAAGTGAGTCATCATGTTGTGCGCATGTTTTTCTCATGAAGAATGTTGATGGATGTTTTTAGATCTATCATTATTATGATATCTTAAAAGCGGTGATAGTGAAGAACTATTATCCTATTCTAAGGATTCATGAAATATTTGTTCATATTAATGGTGTATATTGGTTTTCAATGATTGAACTTTGGTCAGGATACAATCAGATGCATGGTAAGGATGATGATATCCCAAAGACTTCTTTTCAATGTCATCATGGGCATTATGAGATTATTGTGATGTTTTTTTAGTGCGACTTATTCTCCATATGTGTTCATGGGGTTGATGAACACATTGTTTTGTGAGTTCAGGGATATTATCATGGTGGTTTTCATCGATGAAGTCATTGTGTAATCTGTATCCGAATAGTAGCATGCACGCAATATTCGTGTTGTTTTAAGAGTTCTTCCCCATGAAAAGATATTTGGGATAATGTAGAAGTTTATATTTTGGGCTCAAGAAGTCCCTTTCATTAGAAATGTTGTTTCCTAGAAGGTAATATATATAGATCTTTCAAATATAGAAGATGTTTTGTCTTGGGAAGCCCGCAAAATATTTGCATAGGTGTGAAGTTTCCTTAGTATCATAGGGAACTACAAGAGGTTCATAGAAAATTTTTCTCAGGTTTTGAATCATTAGAAATCATTTACTAGAAATGATCTGAATTTTTTTTGGAATGATCATTGTTAGGATTCATTCAAGTATCTTAAGGAGAAATTTTTCAGTGTTATGGTTTTTTGACTTCCACTAGAAAGACTCCAGTTCGACGCTTTATATAATGATTTGTGTCTTCGGTTTGGATGTGTAATCACGAAACAATGATTGGTCATTTCTTATCTATCCTGGAAATTCCATCCTAATGACTGTAACTATGAAACTCATGATCTTAAGTTGGTGGTAGTAATGTTTCTCTAATTTTATGGAGACATTACCCCATCGGCGAGCATTTTTATGTCTTTTCCAATCATAACATCCTAAGGTATGTTTTCATCTAAAGTGACATGAACATGAGACAACATCGGTGGATAAAAATCATATTGGATCACAACCTCAAAATTTCATATACACTAAGAATAGGGAATTTTTTACTCGATACATTGATCAGGAAGTCATGTAATGATGTTGTGTGAGAACCAGGTTATTCCTAGAATGTGACGAAAGAAAATTTAACAATACATCTAGATATGGGATAATTTGGGGACAGAGGATTTTTATTTTAGATGAAGGCGCATTCATCTCTGATGTAGATGGTGTAGGGCTCCATGTTGGGGGATTATGATATATAGTTCTTGCAAGACGAAATTGTTTTTTGGTAAGGCCCCTGACGGTTTCTCTGAATATGAACAACACCGAGTGTTGTATTAGGTAAGGATATTTGTTCTTTTGGAGGTATGTGATATGGTTCTCACGGAGTTCCACAGTTCACCATTATTTTTATATCCTGGCATGATAAAGTCATACTGAGCATTGAGATGTCAGTTTGTGTGGCCTCGGTTGAAGCTTGTCGTTGCAGAGTCTGTGTCTCGATGCTTAGTCTACTAGATGGCGAGGGTTGAACATCTCGTTCCATGTGGGTGGCTTCAACCGTTAGATGTTCCTTAGTGGAAGTAGGAATACATCCCTATGGATGTTATTACAGGTTTACCTTGATATTAGTGAGGTTATGATGTTATATTCGTATTATTGAATCATTTGATGAAATTATCCAAAATCATAACCATCAAGGAGTCGTCCTCAATGGAGGTTTTCTCAAGGTAGTGTCTAGGGGAGGTGGTGAGACTCGAAAGATTCATGAGGATGATCATTTAAAATTCATATCCTCATTTTACCTCTAGGAATGGAGAGGTATCCATCATTATTTAGGTTCTCAAATATGCCTTAACACTGATTTTCCTTTGCAGACAGACGATCAAACAGAACGAACTATCAAAACTCTTTAAGACATGTTTCACTCTTGTGTTCAAGATTTTGGAGGTTCATGGATGAGTCACCTACCATTGTTCGGTTTATCTTATAATAATATTTTTCACTCTACCATCGGTATGGTTTTTTTTAATGTCATGTATGGCCTACCATGTCTTTCACCATTATGTTGGACTGTGGTCAGAGATTCGGCAATTCTCAAGCCAAAACTCATATACAATATGGTATAAATGGTTCATGTGATTCGTTGGAGGATTAATGTATCATAATATCATTTTAAGTCCTACAATGATCATAAGAGGATAGTTATGCAGTTTGGAATTGGTGATCATATGCTTTTGAAGCTGAATTTCAATCATGGGAAGCAACAGTTTGGTCATGGTGAAAACATTATCCATGGATTGTTGGGCCTTTAGAGGTGTTGGCTTGTACTGGAGCCATGACGTATTGGATAGATCATCATCTTTAGATAAGCTATATACATGAAATTTTTCATCTATCATAGCTCCATCATTAACTTTAAGCTGACTCTCTCGTCAATGATTGGGGTTGGATTGATGTTGATGATGATGCAACCTTTGAGGAGTGGCATATAGAGAATCTTGGCCAGCAAGAGAAGGTTGTGTGTAGGTATGTTATCCCCTTTGGTTGTGTATTGTACTCGAATTGGGGTGTGGAGGATTGTACATTGGAATGTGAGACAAAAATACATTCTTCGTACCTTGAGTAGTTGATGATTAGGTCTTCTATTGCAACATTGTTCATTTAGTGGTTATAGAACCGTTATTTTTATGAGTTTTGTTTATCTTAATTCTTATTTCAGAATCCCCTATTCTGATAGGGTACTACCCTAGGAGAGTTTTGAGGATCAATTTATGGTTTTCTCTTGGTTTTATGTTGTTTTTTAGGAATTGGTTGAGCTCCTGTGTTGGTGAGAGCCTTGAGAGGTTTCTCATGGGGTGGCTATTTGGATGAACCCTTTTAGGATTACTCTATAGATGGGTTATGGATTATAAATGGTGATAATTATTTGATATGCATATTATTTATGGTTATATATCTATTTGGAATAACCATTTGCATGTGTTTTTATGTCGAGGTGCTCGGAGTGGGCTTAAAAAAGATTTAGAGAAGTATGGTTAAGTAAAAGCTAGAAAGAAGAGGATTACACATCGTGTAACATTATTACATGATGTGACATCATGTTTCACTAGTTGTTTAATTTCATGAAAGAGGGTTTCACGACATGAGACACTTTGGGGTCTAAAAAATAAAATAAATCATTCATGAAATTCATTTTTTGGAAAAACAGAAATTCGAGGCATTAAACGATGTGAATGGGGATAAAACATCATGTATTTCCCCAATGCTCTATAATGTATGTTTTTTTAATCCATTATTTTTTTCCAAAATCTAGTACTGTAATGGATCTCACTAATCCCAAGATGACCCAAAGACCCACTCTTTATCATTTTGGGGATTCCTTCATCATGCTACGATCCCTAACACCCTCCATCGATTTGTAGTGATCCGTGTTCGATATAATTTATGATCTACCAACCTTATTGATGTTCAATCAACATAGTTACTTCTGTTTCTCCTTTATATGTGATGGAACATGATCTAAATGTTTCTAATGTAGTTTTTATGGATGTTTTTTGGTGCAGTTTTACTGTGGTGTTCTCAAATGGACGTAGTTGTTATAGATGAGGTGATTGTGATCCATCGTTTTGATATGTTCTCATTTGAAGGATATCAATGAAATTTTAAGGTATTGGATTTATTTATTCTCTATTAATTGATGTGAAATTTTAGAGTTATCGTGATTTATCCCATTTGATAGTAATTAAATTTAACTAATTTAATATATGAACTAGATTAATGAATTTATATAGATCTTGTAGCTATGGTGTTTCTTTGTACCAAGATAATGGGCTGTATTTTTATTTTCTAGATAGTATGATATCTATGTCTTGAATTTCATAGAATTTCATTCATAATAGAAATTGGTAATGAACAATAATTCAAGATTAATTTTTTTATTAATTATCTAATTGGATAATTATGCATGTTTAGTAATATGGTTGTTTTTTGTTGTTATAATATGAAGATAATCACATTGATGCGAGTATTCTTTATTAATATAATTTGATAATGATGTTGATTCATGTCAATGCTATTGATAATGGATTAAAGCATGTTAAATTAATTGTTGGATTAATTTGGTGGTAGCTTTGATAGATTGTTTCTTAGGATGCATGTAGTAGGAACATGTGAATAATGAATCTGTTAATTCATAGTGGAATAAGAACACATTGTTTGATAAAGATAATTCCTTATAGGTCACGAGTTTACCACTTTCATTTAATGTCTGTGTTCCCAATTCATGGGATCCATGAGATCAAATTATGTCTAAAGGGTTGATTCTATTTTTTCATTTCGATAACCCATTGCTATGTTTGTTCATTCTAATCAGGATGTGCTTGTGATACAAGACTATTGGTTGTTGGGGTATAGATGCCCATATGTGATGTGAGGGAGGGATATAAAATCCTAGATGGATGTTGTGCTATGTGGGGGAAGGTAGGCCTAGTTTTTGTGGCAGTAGTTGACTGCTAGTGTGGCATGATGCATCAGTGAATGCATGTGTTTTACAGGGAGGACATTAGAGATCATGCAACTGGTTGAATATGTGCATCCCTGTTGATAAGAAACTAAATGCTGGTTGAATATGTTGTTTATTTTATTTCATAAATTTCACCACTTGATGGGGTATTTTATCTTTCTTACCCTCTATCCATAATAGTTTTATACGCATGAGTTATGCTAGGTGCTTTCTGTTTTTACCTTCTCATGGATGGATGGGTCTACACTCTAGTTATTGGTGGGAAAGACTCAACAGGTAGTTCACCTACTCACCTTGGTGGTCCCCATGTTCTTGGTAGCTTATAATGTTTTCTTATATTACATTGAAGTATGTAAAGTGGAAATGTCCTTAATAAAATTATTAAATAATTTTTTAACCCATTGGGTTGTAGCTTTCTGGGATGAAGTGCGGCGGTTGGGATTTTGAGAAGCAGTGTACTTACTTTGGTTATGCATGGAAGAAATGGTTCTTTGCTGAAATGATAATATAATGGAATTTTGAAAATGATAATGACTAATTACTATTTAAAGAATGAATTCAAAAATGTGAAACTATAAAAAGTGATAATGTAACTTAATAAATATATTTAAATGGTTGTATGCTTATAGTATATCTAGTCATTTCAGTTGCTGTTGGGAGTCTGAGAGATCTTAGTTGTAGTTGAGTTTATGACTAGGTTATGCCCATAATGTGGTTTCGATTATATTATATTATATACTTTTTAGTTTTCTATATGAAAATATACCCTATCTATTAGACAAAATAACATTTTTGAGATTTTGAGCCTCAAGGGGTGTTTTCCCAAACTTCCAAGAGGGAGGATGGATGTCTGACTACCCCTATTTCCCCCGTGAACTTTTCTTGGTATTTACTTGTGCTCAAATTCACGTTGGTCATATTACCCCATATATGTGTGTATAGGGCTGTAATTTATTATTCTTATTTCAGACATAAATTTTCTAGAAATATTTCCCTTTGTAGTACTATTCATGTAATGATTTTAGGCTATGATGGCTTGAGGATCTGTTTTAGGTGTATGTACTATAATGGATTGACCTATAATACTAGATGTATGATACATGATATGCAATCTGTTGTGGCTCCTAGAAAATATATATTTACTTTTGTTTGTGTTGTTTTGGTGGTGAGTTGCATAAGGTGCATGTTGTGGGGCTTCGCCCAGGTGTTTATGGGTAATCTTTTTCGGAGAGTGATACCCAAGACATGCAACATTGGGGAAAAGTGGAAAACAAGTAGGGAAGTGGTATTTGTATACCCATGAAATTGATAATTATATTTTTATACTATTTTAGGCAATACTTGGGGAGAGTGACCATAGTGAGGCTGAAAATATAGTATACCTATTTAGGTAACGAGTTAAATTCACATTTTGTTCACAATGAATTAGCATGCTTTCATTAATTTTTCTTGAGAGGCTCTAGGGAGAATCCTACTGAGTATACTATTATACTCACACTAAGATATATAAACTATTATTCAAGTCACATGGGAAAGGTTTCTAATCAAGACAATTAATACTTGATTGGGTGTTTTTCAGTAGTTGTTTGGGTATCATGGTCAATGCCTTTTTAATTTACTTTTTCTCTTGTTGTTCGCCATTACAGTTTTTGTAGTTTTTCATGACCTAATAGATGTGTACTTGGTATTTAATTAATTTTATAGTCTGAGTAGGATTATTTTGGTGTCTATATTATCTCTCTCTTCTGCATGTGGTCTCTTAATAGTTAATGCATGCCATCTATGTGTTCGTTATACCCTCAGTGCTAGTCTTTGAATCAGGGCCAACTGCAAGCGAGACTTATGGGTCATTATCTCTCTTCACCAATTTCCATTATATAAGGGTACCCATTGAGGGGAGGAGGTCAAGATGGAGTTGTATCAGTGGTCAGGTTGTTTGATAGGATGGAATATGTAGTTAGCCATAGGTGAGGTTGCATGGGTTAGTAAGGAAACTATGTCTTATATGTTTATCATTCACTACAAACACAGTATATTAGTTTAGACACGAGTATTTAAGTAACATTATGATCTGATGCTTGGACCATTATGTTATCAGTGGATAATGAATATTGTGATTATTTTTTCTGGGTAGAATCATATTAAAGGATCATGCATCATTCTTCTTTGCTCTTGGGTTTTAATAGGTTTAGCTTAATATAGTTTAATCTAAAAAAATAAAATGAAAAAATTAATTAATGAAAATTTATTCCATATTCCTTATTTATGAGATCAAACTATCTACACTTTATTAGGTATGCCTCCAGGTCAATGACCTTGTCATGTTTGCATATATGATGTTTAGTAGGTTGTGCCATCATATCGCCACAATGTAGAGGTTGATGATGATGACACTAGGACGAGATAAATCAATGATTTTTTTCTTCAAATTCTATAGAATAATGAGGGATCGTTTTTAGATAAAGTCGTGGAAGAATGGTTTTAGGATGTTGAGATAGCATTCAGTTTGATTTGTGCTCGAAAGGACCGCTGGGTATCATTGGTTGTGACGATGCTATGTGGGTCTGTGAGGCAATGGTGGTTCTTTTACCTAGTGTATTTTGAGAAGATGACTGCCTCGTGGGATAAATTACAAGAGAAGTTAATATGTGCATTTTTTTACTCAACTGTGGAGGTATCCAGTCACCAAGAGCCACTTACCATTCAACATGGGATCACTAGTGTATCTGTGTTTGGGATCTATTTCAAGAGATATCTAATATATATATCTCACTAGTTTCCACATGAGGAGGCCATGGCATGAAATTTCAAGGAAGCCTTGAATCTAGAGATGCAGTGATATTTTACCCCATTTATGCTGATGAAATATCTGGAGGTGAGGGCAGGAGAAGAGGTCGTTGAGAGGGTGTTAGCCAGAACCAGATCATCACAAGAGGGGAGTCATTGTAATTCCTCATGTAGTAGATATTTGGTCTGAGGTTCTTGGTTTTTTTGGAAAAATCGTTTCCATACATTCGAGGTAGGTCGTAGCACTCGAAGTCTCATTTCTATGGGGAATGTAGCTCTAATACGGATGCCATGGGATCTAGATCTAGTATTTCTTGTGGAGGCTAATTTCATAAGCAGTGAGAGTGCCTGACCATAATAAGAAGTCAACGTGCATTAGGTACTCCACATTAGGTTCCTCCATTGAGGAAGTTCTCATCATGGTGGTAGGAGTTGGTTTCACTAGGTTTGGAATAGAAGAGAGCTAATTTGGGTAGGCAGTGGACAGCCCAAAGATATTCCCCATCTTCGAAGAGTAGAGTGTGTCCATGTGGGTGGTCATTAGCAATGGAAAATTTTCCATAGAGTTGGTCATGTCCATCATCATGATTTATCATTTCTAGCACCATGTGATCACAATGTCATTTGAGGTCCCCTTTTATTATTTTCTACTTTGTTGAATGCCTTGATTGATTATGGATCAATTCACTCCTTCATGATACCTTCACTTATCCATGATTTGGGGCATGAGGTTGATAGGATTCATGTCCCTAGGTATTAACTATTCTATTTTGAGGTTTCACTGACTTGTTTGATGTATGTAGAGACTATGAGATAGTTCTAGGGAAGCCCCACTCTTATGGAGATTTCCTATGTTTATGAATAAAACCATATGATGTCATCCACAACAAGGATTAGTTGTATTCAGGGCAATATATAGTGTATTTATTCTAGATTTAGGTGGTGTTATTTGATACTGATGGAGAGATATCAATGTTTTTGGGAAAGATAGACCCTCAGATGGGATAGAAGAATTTTTCGTCTTTATCATTCATGATGGCTAAGTTGATGCTGGGTTCGTTGTAGGTTCTGCTGTTTTTGCGTACCAAGGTCGTAGAAGAGTGCCCTAGTGACTTTCTAGATGTGGTTGGAGAATTACCGCCTCGATGGGATATAGAGTTGAGGATCTAACTATAGCCATGTGTTTCTCTTTTCTCAATGTCTCAGTATAGAATAGATCCATCATTGCTGTAAGAGATTCACAAACTAATCAATGGTATTTTGTGGTTTGGTTTTGTTCAGTCAATTGTGTCATCATGAGGTGCATTAGTTTTTTTCATGAAGAAGGATGATGATGGTTTGTGAATATGTTTCAATTATTGTCACTAGAACCGACTGGCAGTGAATTACTCATATCATGTTCCATATATTGATGATTTATTAAATAAAATGAATATGGTATGTTGGTTTCTGATGATCGATTTGAAGTCAAGATATCATCAAATGTGTGTGAATGATGGGGATATCCTGAAGACTGCATTACATTATCATCATGGTCATTAAGTGTTCATTATGTTGTAATTAGGTGAGAAAAATGATCCAGATGTGTTCATTGGGTTGATGAACACTGGGTTCTATGAGTTCTTGTATAAGTTCATGGTGGTTTTAATCAATGAAATCTGTGTATACATCATGTTTGAGGAAGAGAATATAGGGAATCTGGGTGCTATTTTTGGTAGTTCTTAAACATGAGAAGATATTTGGGATGTTGATAATGTTTTATTTGTGGGCTTGAGAATTCTATTTCATGGTACATGTTGTCTCCCTGTATGGAGTATCTATGGATCTGTCATAAATAGAAGTAGTTGTGTCATTAGCATTCCCCAGGATAGTGGACAATGTGAGATGTTTACCTGGCATCATATGATATTACAAGAGGTTTTTTAAAAACCCAACATTTTATGAGAATTATTATTTTTAATTTCATTGATGTCTTTTGTTGTACGATACACAAAAATTATCTTGTTCTATACGCAACACTGTATTATCTTGCAGTATATGCAACACTATTATTGGCTCGTGATACACATAATTTCAAGTTCAAAACATTAAGTATATATTTTGTTTAATGTATAAATGAAATAAGTTTTGAATTTTGTTATACGCAACACCATAGTAAGATTGCACTACACGCATCCCTGACTTGGCTTGCATTACACGCAATTACGACCTTTCTCAATAGCTTGTGTAGTACGCAATACCAAATTTCACTAAACAATTATTTATTATTATAATATTATTATGGAATATCCTTTATGAATATTATTAAATACATTTTTAATCTTAAAACATTTTTATTAATCTTACACATTTTCTAGAACATGGTATGAGAACAAAATAAGTTTTTTAGGTAAAATAAGTATTTTTCCAAAAATGCAGTTTTGCCACCTTTTGATGGAGAACCCACTTTAAATCTAGTTTATGAAAATTTTATAAGTTCAATTTGACTAAATAAAATTCTTTTTTGGAATCCTTATATAAAAATTTACTCTGGATAAAATTTTCATATTATTCTGATAACTTTCATATTTTAATGAATAGTAAAAACATGCTATATTTTAATTAAAAACAACTTTTTTCATCAAAATAATTGATATGGTTAATTTATAATATTGAATTGTTTTAAAGTCAAAATAGAATATATTCTGACCATTTAATATAATTTATTTCATTACCATTAATTTTACATTGAATTCATAGGTAAAAACATTTCAACCTTTTGCAATGTTTTAACTTTTAAAACCTGTTTTTTTAACAATGAGATTAATTTTAAATTAATAAATGAAACCTCTTTGTTTTGAATTTTGAAAAATGGATTCCATATTTTAATTTAGTGGGTCCAAATTATGTTAATATTTTACTTTTATTTTCTTGATATTATGAATAGTAACTAAGGTAATTTTTATTTACTGCAGTTAAAGGTAAATCAAGTATTTAAGGGTAAAAAGAAGATTATAAAATTACCCTAACACCTTCCAAAATTATATTTCATGACTAAACGTAGACCCATATCTCATAAGGTTTTTAATATATTAAATTTATGGACTTCCCACCATGAAAACAATTTAATTATTATTAAAACCCCAGAAAGTGACAGCATGTCACTCTTTGAAATCTTATAAGTATAATAATTTTAATTTAGTGATAAACTTCATGAAACATAGAACATGAATAGTCACTATAAATATAATAAAAGTATCTACTTCTTGTAAATTTATTTATATTTTTTATGGATTAAATAATTATCATTAAATGTGACACAATAGTGATCTTGAAATTATTTTATTGATTGAAATATCAAATAAATGGTTTTAAAATTATTAAAATAAATCTTATATGAACTATTTAATGTGATCCACTAATTTTATATAAAAATAAGACATTTTATGAATCTATTAAAGCTTTTAATTAAAACATATCATCTATGAGGATTTTATTTAAATTTAAATAAATGAATAGTGTCAAAATCAACACTATTGTAATTCTATAAAAATAACATAATATTGATTTTTTAAAATATCACAAAAATATTTAAAAATTATAAATTAAAATTTATATTGTATAAAATGTCATGAATTATCCAATTATGGAAAATTAAAAACACATAAGTAATTATTTATAATAATTTAAATTTTAGAATCTTATTACCACAAATAAAATTAAATAGATTAAATAAGGATAAATCAAGTTTATAATGTTTAAAATAAAGTACAAACAAGTCTAAATTTTATTTTTTGATGAGATTACAACCCTATATAATCTAATATTCTGATTTGAGTCATTTTGTAGGTTTTTATGTGGGTTTTTAAATTGTTATAAATTAATATTTTTGAGGTTTCCAAAGGTGCCCCTCTCCTCCTTTATAAAAGGGAACCTCTTCCCTATCCTCTTTACACAACATTGGGCCTTCAAGATCATCCAAACCATGAAAATTACTATTCTAAACTTCCATAGTAATATTCTGGGGGTTCTGGTCTTCTCAAAAGGCCAACTCTAGTCCCTTAAGAGGAAGTTTAAAGGAGGTGCATCGAGGAAGAGGTAATCTCTTGTACCGATCCTTTCATGTTTATTCCTTCTTCTACTTCCTCTTATTTAGTTGTTTCAGTATAAAGTAATAAAGTCAGTATCAATTATATATTGATATGTTATTATAAATATGAAACAACCCTATTTCATCTTCTGTCCATCCTATAGAAAACGAAATCACCGCGCGTGCGTACGTACGGAATACCATCTCCAAGTCGTGGTGTAATATATTTTCCACCACCACGTTACTTGGATGGGTATAATGGTGTAAATAAATAATTATATATGATTATTGTAAATTTATATTGATTCTGAAGTATTATACATACACTTCAAAACAATTCCATGATCATGGGAATGATATCATCGCTCGTGCGTACGTATGGACTACCGTCTCCACGAACGTGATGAGATTCATTTTCCATGATTAACCATTCAAGTATGATTTCAAATTATATATATAATAAATAATCATGAAATATATTACATAATAATGATACTATATTTATGTAAACATATGTTTCATTACTAAATTTCATTAAATTCAATAATGAAACGAAAACAACGTTCATGCGTACGTACGACCTACCGTCTCCATAAACGGTGTATTTCATTCCATTTATTGATTTATCATATATATTTTTATACTGAATATATATTATATATAAACCATGTTTTACATTCTATAATTAATCATATCAGGATAAAATTAATAATATCAAGAACATCAAATCGAAACACATACGATAAATGAAACGATTCTACCCAAAACACTGCTTTAACATGGAATTTACAAAAGAACGGGTAATATAAAGTCATAAGTGAACCATATATGATACCATAACAATGAATATGATTATTTAATGATTCAATGACATTATTTAAATCATTATATAGGAGGTTCAGATACATACGAATCATATCAGACATAAGGTAAGGGATAATTATTTCAACCTCGTTCTTATCCAAGATTGTTTATTCGTAAGTATTTACTGGGGTTATTGTTATCATCCATTCCCATGATTTATAAATTTTTTTTATGTATTCTTAAAGTCCTTTTTACCCATTTTTTACTTTTACCACATTTTATGAAAGGAATATTTCTTTGTTTACCATATGAGGAACTTTTTGACTTTTCCGAAAAAAGTACGGGGAGAATGTTTTTTTAACTTATATGGAATGAACCGATTTTTACGGTTTTATAATGCCTTATTTTCATGAAGATTACTCTACAAGATTTAATTACTATTTTCAACAAAATCCTTTTCTTTTAATATTTCATGTAATTTTATGAAAAGAAATTGATTTTGAAGAAGAAGGGATATTTTCCTCAAGATTTCATTTTAAGTGTTTTATCAAAACCATTTTCCATATAAGATGACATTATTTCGTATGTGAATGTTTCAAGTATAATGTCACTATGATTTATATGGATTCACTTATTTTATGGTGAAATTATATCCATTTGTTTTATATGGTTTATGTTATGATGGGATGATGTTTATGAAACCCATTTTATTCTTTGGGTTATGATGAATGATTAATGTTTATGTTGTGGATAATGTAAGAATGATTTAATTATGAGATGGTTGTGACCAATATATCCCTCCAATTAATTGGGTAAAGATGTATATATCATGATATAGACATGGATGGAATGGTAAGTTAATCTAGTTTAGTGATACAAGACTGGATCGAGGAGTGAACACGATTCAGAAGGGGACATTGTCAACTAAGATGGTCTTGGCAGCAATGACATGGCTATAATGGAAATAATATCATGTGATTAATTGGTTCCCACAATTAAATGTTTTATTACCATGATATTTTATCATTATTGATATTCCATTATGACCTATGCCTTACGTAGTGCCAAGATTGTTTTTACGACTCATGATTTTGATGTGTAAATTTATGTTCATGTTTTGATGTTCAAATGTATATGGTTTGTTTTATTTTCTTCCATGCTTACCCTTACAGAGAATTTGAGCTCACCCTTTATATTTCTTATTTTACCCAGGATATAAAGAATGGTTTTAGGTAATAAAACCAAAGGGGAAGATCTTTATGGGAGTTGTTGAAGATCATTCACCATGATTAGAAGATTTTGTTCCGATTTTCCAAAGACACTAAACTATTGCGATCCTTGAGTGTTGGTTTTTGTTATGTATTAAGTATTCCTCATAAGTAATTTAATGTCCATGTATGTCAAGATAAGGTCTATATAGTTGGTATAAGAGGAAATGTTTATTCAACCTTTGGAAACTAGGATGTGAGAACTTTAGTGAGATCCCTAGAGATATTTCAAAGGTATGACTAGGGATGTCCCTAAGGATAAGTATAAGTATAGGTTATAGTCCTAGAAATAAGGTAAAAATATTAGAATTAATCCTAAGATGTTATATATTGAAGGTACTCCCCCTTTATTATGTTGTTTTTTCAAGCATGATTTTTACCTCTCACACTACTCTTTTTGGGTTTTAGACGATGGTTGGATCCTGAAGGAACCGTGTTGATCAATGTAATGGACAATGCAATGATTGTCCTTATGAAAAAACCAATGTTATGGGATATGGGGTGAAAAATCTTATTGCTATAATTACACAATCTATGAATCATTCTGTACTTCCAAATGAGTAGAGAAGGGAAAAATATTCTATTGATTCCTTCGTGAGGCAACATCCACCTTCTTTCAGTGGGTCTTCTGGTACACTTGTTTCCGAAAAATGGATTAATACCATTGAAAATATATTTTCAATACTTCGTTGTTTAGAGAATGAAAAATTCATTTAGGAAGTTTACCGGTTAGAAGGTGAAGCAGACTCGTGGTGGACTCTAGTTAAAAATACAAGGCCCTAAGATGAAATTGAATCCATGGAATGGAAAGAGTTCAAGAACTTGTTTTTCAAAAAGTACTTCCCTCATATTTTTATAAAATAGATGGAAAATGATTTCCATGAGCTTATGAAAAAGGATAATAAATCTGTTGGTTTATACGAATAGAATTTTATAAGGATTCAAAGGTATGTATCTGGATTTATCATCCAACCTGAAAGTAAAGATGATCGATTCTTCAGTGGCTTAAAACCAAGTCTTCGAATGGCATTAGCTATAGGAGACTTCACTATCTATGAAGAAATTGTGTGTTTTGAAATCAACATAGAAATGGAAGTTGGTGTTACATATCCATCTCATGGTTTTGACAAGAAATGAAAGATGGAGATCAAGGATAAATCTCAGAATAATGGTGAAAAGAAGATGAATGTTTCTTTATGATCAAAGTGTGGAAAGAAGCATAGTGGAGATTCTCTTAATGGGACTAGAATTTTTTTTAGTGTGGAAAATAAGGTCATCGAGCAGCTGAGTGTCGAAGTAAATGAAAAATGGTTGCTAGTGATGTGAATAAATAAAATACTACAGAGAACGCACCGCCAACACTTCAATGATTCATGTGTAATGAAATGGGGAATTATGCTAATCAATGCCCTAATCCAAGGGTTAATGGTGATCGACATCAACAAAATCTTAAGGAAAAGGACAATGGGAAGTCACATGTGATCACTATTGGCGATGTTGAATATGAAAACGATGTGGTGGAATGATTATGTGTTTATGTAATGGGATTCTAAAATAATGTTTTATATAGTATCGTAGAATATTGGAATATTTATGTATTGGTCTATTGTGGTTTTCAATAATTTTATGGTACCGGTAACAATGAAGAGTGATTGTAAATTTTTTGTAAAGTAGATTATATGCAAATAATAAAGGGATAAAGAGAAAATGAAATTTTTGATAGTATTCATGAGCTCATTATTGATATAAAGAAAAAGTGATATCGTGGTTTGAGTATATAGAAATTTTGGTATTTTGGTATGTGGGAAGAGCTAACTTTTGATAGCATTCTTGTTTTCACTAAGGTTCAATGGGTATTCATTTTTCAAGAGAATACATGATTATGGTATTCACATGTTTGGAATGTGACCAACAAGATATATTGTATGATATATGGGTGATAAATGATGGTATTCACATTCTCAGTAGATGACATTTATAGTAATTGTTTTCTTTATACTATTAGCATGGATAAGAAGTATTTTAGATACGCCTAATGATTGGAATTGATTATTATATATAAAATATTGTATAGAATTTTTTTCGTCATTATTAATGGGATGTTATGATAATGTAGTTTTTGAAAAAGGAAAACCTTCAGTATGGGCGTCAACCCATCCTCTCGGACAAGGTTGCAGGAATCAAACCCACAACCGAAGTGCGACAAGACTTTATCGCCTACCTCTGGCCTACAGGAAGTCCCTTGTTAGTATAAACTAGTTTTATTTTATTAAGCGGTATGATAGATGAAGTATAAGTCCATTTTTGGAACCATTTATGAATAATATCTCCATAGATGGACTTATGTATATAACTTTTGCTGACCTTATGTTGGAGATAGATTGAATGACCTATCATTTTACCGCATGATCTGCTAACACCTTTCAAAAGACAAATTCAACTTCATTTCTTTAAGTGGAAATTGTTCAAGGCACGAGCAATGGTAAAATTGTACCAAAATCAAGTACGTATTTTTTTTCAAAAATTCATCAAAATTTTGGAAGTGATCTAGAAAACCAAATATGTTTTCCTAGTTCCATCATATATGATGAATCAGATGGTACCTTAGATCATCAAAAATTTATGGCTTTGTGATTGTTGGATTTTTCATATCCATGTCTTCTACCACTCTTCATCAGATGTTGATGGTTATATTTCTATTCCATATCCATATTTTCACCTATTTTCTCCTCTGTGGAAACCCAGTAATGAGTAAATTTGGGTACCCATTATGTTTCTTTCTTTTCTTTTTAAAATTAAATTTTATTATTCTTTTTTACAATGTGAGATTCTATGAAAGAAACTTTCAAATAATAAACCATTTATAACCCTGACGAATTTTGGGGGAGAAATTCATTTTAAGGGGGGTAGAATGTAACAACCTGAGATTTTATGAGAATTATTCTTTTCAACTTCATTGATGTCTTGTGTTGTACACTACACCAAAATTAGCTTGTTCTATACGCAACACCGTATTAGCTTGCATTATACGCAACACTATTCATGGCTTGTGTTACACACAATTTCATGTTCGCAACATTAAGTATAGAATTTATTTGATGTAAAACTAAAAAAAGTTTTGAATTATGTTATACACAACACCAGTGGCATCTTGCACTACATGCATCCCTGACTTGGCTTACATTACAAGCAATTGCGACCTTTCTCGATAGCGTGTGTAGTACGAAATACTGAATTTCACTAAACAACGATATATTGTTGTAATATTATTAAGGACTAGATATTTTGAATATTATTAACTAAATTTTGAATTGTATAACATTATTATTCATTTTAAAAATTTTCAAGAACATTGTATGAGAAAAAAATAAAATTTTCTGGTAAAATAAGTATTTTTCAAAAAATACAGTTTTGCCGCCTTTTGATAGCGCACCCACATTAAATCTAGTTTTTTTTGACATTTTTATAAGTTCAATTCGATAAAATAAAATTCTTATTTGGAATCAAGATATAAAAAGTTACTCTGGATAAATTTTTCATATTATTCTGATAACTTTCATATTTTAATGAATAGTAAAAACACGTTATATTTTAATTAAAAACTACTTTTTTCATCAAAATAATTTATATTGTTAAATTATAATATTTAATGGTTTTAAATTATAAATATAATATATTTTTAGCATTTAATATTATGTATGTCATTACCATTAATTTTACATTGAATTCAAAGGTAACAACATTTCAATCTTTGGCAATGTCTTAACTTTTAAAACCTATTTTCTTAACAATGGGATTAATTTTAAATTAATTACTTCAACTTCTATGTTTTGAAATTTTTAAATTGGATTCCATATTTGAATTCAGTGGGTCTGAATTATATTAATAGGTTACTTTTATTTTTTTGATATTATGAATAGTAACTACGGTAATTTTTATTTACTACAGTTAAAGTTAAATCGGGTAATTAAGGGAAAAAATAAGATCATAAAATTAACCTAACATCTACCAAAATTCTAATGGATGACTAAAAGTCAACCCATATCACCTAAGGGTTGGAATAGATTAAATTTATGGACTTTTTACCATGAAAATAATTTAATTATTATTAAAACCAATGAATGTGACAACATCTCACTCTCTTAAATATTTTAAGTATAATAATTTTAATTTAGTGATAATCTTCATGAAACCTCGTACATGAATAGTCTCCAGAAATCTAATAAAATTATCTACATCTTTAGAATTTATTTGGAATTTTTAGGGATTAAATAATTATCACTAATGGTTACACAATAGTGATGTTGAAATTATTTTATTGATTGAAATATCAAATAAATTGTTTTAAAATATATGAAAATAAATCTTATATGAACTATATAATGCACTAAAATAATTTTAAAGATATATATGACATGTTATGAATCTATTAAAGCTTTTATTTTGAACATAAATTCTCTGAGGATCTTATTTAAATTCAAATAAATCAATAGTTTAAACTTTTACACTATTGTTATTTTATAAAAATAAAATAATATAAAACTGTTTAAAAATCACAAAAATATTTAAAAATTATAATTTAAAATATATATGGTCTAAAATATCATAGATTATCCAATTATGGAAAATTCAAAACATAGAAGTAATTATTTATAACAATCTAAAATTTAGAATCTTATTACCCCAAATAAAATTAAATAGATTAAATAAGGATAAATCAAGTTGATAATGTTTAAAAGAAATTCAAAAAATTTCTAAATTTTATTGGTTGATGAGATTCCAACCCTATCGCATCTAATATTCGGATTTGCGTCATTTTGGAAGTTTTTATGATGGGTTTGAATTTATTATAAATTAATATTTTTGAGGTTTCCAAAGGTGCCTCTCTCCTCCCTTATAAAAGGGCACCTCCTCCCTCTCCTCTTTACAAAAAATTGTACCTTCATGCTCGTAATACCCCTTAAAATTACTCTTCTCAACATACCTTGTAAAATTCTGGAGGTTCTGGTCTTGGAAAAAGTCCAACTCTAGTCCCTTAAGAGGAAGTTTAAAGGAGGCATGCCGAGAAAGAGGTAATCTCTTCTACCGATTCTTTCAAGATTCTTCATTCTTCTACTTCCTATTATTTAGTTTTTTCATTATAGATTAATAACATCAGTATCACACATATACTGGTATGTTATTATAAATATGAAAAAACCCTATTTCATCTTCTTTCCATCCTATGGAAAACGAATTCACTACACGTGTGTACATACGGAATACCGTCTCCACGACGTGGTGTAATATGTTTTCCACCACCAACTTACTTGGATGGGTATAATGGTGTAAATAAATATCTATATATGATTATTGTAAAGTAATATTTATTCTTAAATATTATACATACACTTCAATACAATTCCACAATCATGGGAATGATATCATCGCTCGTGCGTACGTATGGACTACCGTCTCCACGAACGCGATGAGATTCATTTTCCATGATTAACCAATCAAGTATGATTATAAAGTATATATATATATATATATAATAAATAATCATGAATGATATTACATAATAATGATACTGGATTTATATACACATATGTTTCATTTACTTAATTCCATTCAATTCTACAAGGAAACGAAAATAACGTTCGTGCGTATGTACGACCTACCGTCTCTATGAACGGTGTATTTCATTCCATTTATCGATCTATCATAAATATTTATATACTGAATATATATTACATATAAACCATGTTTTTCATTCGTGAATTAAGTAAATCAGGATATGAGTAATAATATCAAGAACAACAAATCGAAACACATACGGTAAATGAAACGATTTTACCCAAAACACTGCTTTAAATTGGAATTTCCAAAAGAACGGGTAATATAATGTCAGAAGTGAACCATTTATGATATCATAATAATGAATATGATTTTTCAATGATTCAATGAAATTATTTATATCATTATACAGGAGGTTCAGATATATATGAAGTATATCGGACATAAGGTAAGGGATAATTATTCCAATCCCATTCTTATCTGAGATTGTTTATTCATAAGTATTTACTGTGGTTATTTTTATCATCCATGTCCATGTTTTCTAAAAGTGATTTTATGTATTTTTAATGTTCTTTTTACACATTTTTTACTTTTACCACATGTTGTAAAAGGAATATTTCTTTTCTTTATCATATAAGGTACTTTTTGACTTTTTCGAAAAAAGTACGAGGAGAATGTTTTTTTAACTTATACAGAATGAACAGATTGTTACAGTTTTATAACACCTTATTTTCATGGAGCATACACTATATGATTTCATGACTATTTTCACAAAAAATATTTTTCTTTTAAAATTGCATGGAATTTTTCGAAAATAAAATTATTTCGAAGAAGAAAGGATATTTTTTCTCAAGAATTCATTTCTAGTGTTTTATCATAACCATTTCCCATCTAAGATGACATTATTTCATATGTGTATGTTTCAAGTATAATGTCACTATGATTTACATAGTTTCACTTTTCTTATGATGAAATGATATCCATTTTTTATAGATTATTTTATTATGGGATGATGTTTATAAAACCCATTTTATTCTTTGAGTTATGATGAATGGTTTATGCTTATGTTGTGAAACACGTAAGAATGATTTCATTATGAGATGGGTGAGACCTATATCTCCATAAAATTCATTGGGTAATGATTTATATCTCATGAGATAGACATGTATGGAATGATAAGTTAATCTGGTTCAGTGATACAAGACTGGAACGAGGAGTGAACTCGATTTAGAAAGGGAAATTGTCCACTAAGATGGTCTTGGCAGCAATGCCTTTGCAGCTATGGAAATCATATCATGTGATTAATGGTTTTCCATAATTAAATGTTTTATTACCATGATATTTTATCATGATTAATGTTCCTTTATGACCTATTCCTTACATACTACCAATATTTATTTCACAACTCAAGATTTTGATGTGGGAAATTTATGTTCAAGTTTTGATGTTCAAATGTATATAGTTTTTTTATTTTCTCTATGCTTTCCCTTACTGAGAATTTGAGATCTCCTATTATATGATTTATTTTCCCCAAGATATAATGAAAGGTTTTAGGTAAGAAAATAAAAGGGGAAGATCTTTATGGGATATGTTGAAGATCTTTCACCATGATTAGAAGATTGTGTTCTGAGTTTCCAAATACATTAAACTATTACGGTCCTTGAGTGTTAGTTTTTGTTATGTATTAAGTATTCCGAAAAAGTAATGTAATGTCTTTGTTTGTCAATATTTGGCCTCTATAGGTTCGTATCCAATTTATCTCAGATTATGACTCCTATTATAGCATTGACCTCAATGATCGGGCATTCTTGTGGGTTGTTCAGTAACATGAAGCTTCAAGTCTAAGATGGATAAGTTGGTCAATGATCTAGTTCATTGTGGGATAGAAAATGGTGTTCAGTTTGATGTTTTTTGTGATGATATGAGTCTAGTGTTAGGCTATGTTCGGATGCAGCAGTGATTAGATATTTCTTATGGGTATCTCTAGTTACATCTCTAAAAACATAACGACGCAACACACGATATCGATTTTTCGGTAGTGGTGATTTCAAAGAATCATTGGAGACATTACCTCATTGGAAAGAGTTTTTTTCCTTCAATGATCATAAGATATTGAGGTATGTTTTCTCCCAACATGAAATGAACTTTTGATAGTGTCTTTTGATTGAGTTCCTTCTAGAAAATGACTCCAAAATTTTATATACACACAGAATGTAGAATGGTGTAACTGATGTGTTGAGTAGGAAGTCACACAATGATGTAGTGTGTGTGATTCATGTTAGAGTGTGTTGGAATATATTTCATCATTACATAAGGATTTGAGAGAAGTTGTTTGTCGAGGTAGTCTTTTTCAAATAAAGGTGCAGTCATCTCTTGTACAACATGTGGAGGCTTCCCAGTTGGGGGATCATGAGGTGGAGGTCTGGAGAGATAGTGTTATTTGTGTTGAGGCCCCTGATGGTCGGTCTGACAATGAAAAACCTCGAATATTGTTTTTGGGAGGGCTTTTGTTCTCATTGTGGTGCATGAGATGGTTCTTTGGTAGTTCCATAGTTTATATTTTGTGGTACATCCTAACATGATGAAGATGTTCCACGCTTTGAGAGGTCAATTTTTGTTTCCTTTGTTTAACTGTCTAGTAGTAGTTCTTGTGTCTCAATGTTTGGTCTGTCAGAAGGTAATGGTTGAGCACTATTTTCCCAATGGGTTTCTCCAGTCGTTAGATATATCTTAATGGAATTAGTAGGAAATCTCGATCGACATTGATAATGGTTTACCTCTATCTAATGGAGTATGTAACACTAAATGGGTAGTAGTGGATCTTTTGATAATATAATCCCATTTCATTGAAATCAAAGAGTCGATCTCAGTAGAAGTTTTGCCATGGAATTATCTGGACGAGGTGTTGAGACCCCATAGAGTCCTAAGGATGATAATTTCTGATTGATATCTTAGTTTTACATCCACGGTGTGGAGAGTTCTCCACCTTGATTATGGTTCTCAGTTATTCCTTATAACTGATTTTTATCCTCACATGGATGGTTAGACATAATAAACCATCCAATCACTTGAAGAAATTTTTTTATCATGTGTCCTGGATTTTAGTGGTTCATGGATGAAGCACATTCCTTTGGTCATGTTCTCTTAACAAAATATTTTTCAATCTACCATCTCTGTGAACCCATTTGAAGACTTGTATGGAGGAACTATCCATTCTCTACTGAACTAGACTAGGGTCGGAGAGTTAGAAATTCTAAAACCAGAACTTATAAAGAAATATTATAGAGATGGTTCAGGTTATTAATGAAATGATGAAGGCCGGGAAGGATACTCAAAAGACCTATAATGATCAGAAGTGAATACCTTTTGAGTTTGGCATTGGGTTTCATGGGTTTTTGAAGGATTATCCGCATCATGAGCTATGAAGGAATAGTTTTTAGAGTAAGCTTTATCCCTATTTTGTTGGTCTATTTGAGGTGTCGTCTTATTTCAGAGTTGCGGCATATGAGATAGTGCTTTCCCTATATATAAGACATACACAAAATGTTTTTCATGTTTCACAGCTCCATCGTTATTTTCATAACTACTTTCACATCATTGATTGGGGTGATATCGATGTTAAAAATGATATAAACATTGATGAGAGTCATATAGAGATCTAGTATTACTAGGAGAAGGTGTTTCATAGGATAACTATCACCTTTTTTGTGTATTGTGGTAGCATGTTGGTATAAATTAGAGTACTTGGGAACATGATTGGTAGATACGTACTCAATACCTCGAGTAGTTTGATGTTTATCTCTCTACTAGTAACATATTTTGTTTGGTGGTTGTAGACCCTTACTATTTATAATATGTGATTATCTTGTTTATTTTTGTGGCATACCGTATTTTCAGAGATATCTCCAGTGTCAGACAATTTAGGATCTTGTTGTGGTTAAAACATCATTTCACATTCATTATGTTTTGAACTTTTTGAGATCTTATAGGGTGAGATCCTTAGGAGGTATATCGTTGGGAGGATTTTGATAAGAACCTTTTTCAATTTCCTCTTTATAGTTGTTTTGGAATCTATAGGGTGAGAATTTTTTGGGAGGTATCTGATGTAGGGGCCTAGATCCATGTAGATCATCCATTTGTGTGTTTTTGAATATCTAACTTATCAGAGGTGTCTCGAAAGAATTTTTGAGATGTTCGGTGATGTAAAAGCAGGAAAGGAGGGACTACACATCTTGTAACTACATTACATGACGTTACATACTATTTCATGGTGTGTGATACATTAGTTTAGGAAAAAAATATAATGTGGTGGAAATGAATTTTTTTGTGGACTCGACCTCGAGGAATTAATTGACGTGAATGGGTATTACACAACATGTAATTCCCCAATGTTGCATGTTTTACGATTTTTCCAATAACTCAATTTTGTGTCAAATCTATGGTTTAAGTGGATATCCCTCAACCCTAAAAAACCCTATGACCATATCTTCAGCATTTTGGGGGTTTCTATCTCATAAAATGATCCCTAGGCCCCTCCTTCGATTTTTAGTGATCCATTTCCGATATATGGAATGATCAACCTCTGTTCTTGAGGTTCCATCAATCCATTTCCTTCCATTTCTCATTACCATGTGATGGTGAATGATCACCATGTTTCTAAGGAAATTCTCATGGTGTTTGGTTGGTGTGGATCTGTCGCGGTATCCTCGGGTGGATGTAGTTGTTGTGGGAGAGGTTATCGTGATTCGTCGCTTTGATCTGTTCTCATGTAATGAATATCAATGAATTTTTAAGAATGATGATTCCATATATCAATATTAATATAATTGAAATTTTAGATTATGCATGATTTACCGATTTAGATTAGAAAATAACATATATATATATATAATCAGAGTTTACAATATAAATTACAAAATAACTAAATGGATTCAACTGCACTAGTACATTAAATGTCTGTTGACCATCTATGTATTCTTGTGGAAAACATTTTAAAAACATAGGATGATAAAAAAAGGATCATTAAGGGACATAATGAATAAAAAATGATAGTCCAGTGAAAACATGAATACCCTTTAAAAACACATTTCTTGAAAACTCGTAAGTATACCTAGAAATATAATTTAGTTTCTTTGGACATATTTAACAAATCAATCATAAAATAACAGATACACATTGAATAACCATTCGTTTAACTTATGTCTCTGTAGTACCCAATGCATTGAAGAGCAATAATGGGGCTCACCCATCATATCTTGATCTATAATGGTCTCAACCTAAATTATATTGTTTTATAATGAACTCAACCCAAAATATCTTGCGCTATAATGGGATAAACCAAAAATAAACAATGACCATGGAACATATCATGAATAAATCACTTGGAAACTCATTTAATAGCATGATCAAAACACATTCACATTACAAAATACCCTTCTTTTCATAAAAATGAAATCAAAACTGTGAAAATAATAATGAAATAATATTTCTCAAATGTAACTATTAAAACATAAAATTAAATCATTATTGTATAAAAGTGTCATGAAAGTGGGAAAAATTGTTGAAAACATATTTAAAAAAATATTCTTGAATTGTATAAAAAAGACATTTAAAAGGGATTTCAAAAGAAGGACCCTTTGGAAACAAATGAAAATCTCCATTTTCAAGATACATCAGTGAAATTATAATATTTATAACCATATAAATACATTCATAAAAACCATTTTGAATATATAGACATAAACTAAAATTATTTAGACTAGTATTTCTTTAAAACATTTAAAATAATGTTTATTTAAAGAGTCCCTTTCCTCATGTTTGAATTGCTTCAAACATGTTTAAACCTCCTGTATAATAGTTAAAATAGTGATATTTATTGTTTAAATAAATATAGTAATTTTTATAACAACATATATGATCATTTTATTAGATTATTCAAAACATTAATAAGTAATATTTTGTTATTTAATTTGTTTCGGGTGCGTTCTTTACATAGATTCCACTGTTAGTTTTTTTTGGAAATTATTGTTATATGGAATTGAAATTCAAGAAGTGGAATGAAATTGGGATCATATGTTTCCAATATGTACAATTATTACATAACTCATTTTGGTTATATGGTATGAGGATGAATCATTGGATAAATCATTAGTGATATCCTTTTTGATCATTTTGGAAGTTCTATGATAATCATGACCGGCTTTAATTATATACCATTAAAATTATCCATATACGTTAATTCTAGAACATAAGAGAGGTAATTAAATAAAAATTAAATTATTCTAAAACCATTAAAATGGTTTTACCTCCCGCATTGAAAGATGTAAATGAAATTGAAAACACATCTTCCACGATGTTAGTAAATTGACACATCCAGGATGGTGTTTTTTATTTTTAGAAATAGAGGGATGGGAGAAGAAGATATATGATGAATTATAACATAAACCTAATAAAATTACAGAATATTTATAATAATAGATCTTCCATGCCACTGAGATATGGGGGGTAGAACATAGGGTCTGAAAATAGGACTATTGAAAATAAAATATGAGAAAATTAAAGTGGTTATTTATCTCTTGATCTATTCTCTTTGAAATCCCCTTTGAGGCCCTCGGTTTTGGAATTTTGGTGAGACCAGAAGCTCTTGGATGTGGCGGAGGGGATCCAGAAGTTTACTTGGCAGATAATAGGCAATTATCATGGATTTAGTGGTATGAGAGGAAGAGAGGGTGAGGGTGGCATTTATACTAGAGGAGAGGAGGGGTATTAAATTATTTTAATCATTTGATTAATATTTTTATAAAGACTATGAATTGTATTCATTAATGTGACATAAAATAGTAAAATTAGAATTTTATTTAGAACAAAAAACCATTTATATTAGACTCGGATCCTGCATGTTGCATAAATTCACTTATTTATCATATTCTGTTAATTACCGTATTTTACTATTAAATAAAAATTCAAGTATTTCTGAAAAATCCCAAAAATTCACACTAACCAGTTTTTAATATATAGAATTAAAAATTGTCCAATATATTTAGAAAATAATTTTCTAAATATTATTAATTTCATTTTTAAATAAAATCATAATTTATTCAAAAAATTAAAAAAATTAAATCTATAACTGATTTTATTTTGACACAAAAAAGTAGGCAAGATCTCCTTATATTATAACATTATGACAAAAAAATGTAATAATATTAACCATTAATAATAATCATATTACTATTCATATTAATATTTATAAGATATGTTACTATTCACAAAAAACAAGTTGGTTCTATCAGAATCCAAATAACTTACTGATCAAAATCATATATGTCTGGGGTTCAAAATTCAAAACATAGAAAAAGGAAAATTATATTTAATGGAAAGATAAAAAATTACTTTTAGTGCCTAGATGTTAATTTATTCATATAGTGTTTGCTTCTAAAATATTGTAATGTTATATTGATGACTTGTGAATTGATTGTGTTTGAGTTTTTCCAAATTATCTAAAACTCTATACCTAAATTTCCCTCCATGATGAAATCGATCCATGTTTTCCTTTGGATGATTGATGTTTTATTGGAAAAAATTGCATCATAATTATTGAAAAGTAATAAAAAATTGTAATGTAATGGAGTTAATAATAGGATCCAGTAGTATGGGTCTTGGGATATTATAGTTGGTATAAAAGGGAGGTTTAGATATCCCTTGATATGATGATTTTATTATACGAGGTTATCATAAAAAAATGATGACATATTCATAAGAATGTAAGAACAAGGTTGATGATAAATTCTAAGACACCCCTTTGAGGTTTTAAACAATGATATCTAAAATTCATTAATGATATTTTTTGAGATGTTTTATTGCAATGATTTATGACTAAAAGTCAGTTCAATGTAAAGTATTCCTTTATTTTGTGGAAATATGATTTAAATTAATATATAACCTTTAATATTTATTGGATCTCATGTATTTTTGAAATTATGGAATCTAAAGTTTATATTATTGATAACCATGGGAATAGAGAGTTGAATAAATGAATAATGTTATTTCAAAAGAATATATCCATATTTTTTAGCTTACAAGATAATAGGTATATGATAATAATTGATATTAAGAAACACTTTAATGTAGTGGTTTTTAATATATATTTATTTTAAAATTAATGTTTTACCATTAAATTTTTTGTATTAATATATCAAATAAAGGATAATACTTTTTTGGAATTATTTTATAGTTTGAAAACCAATTTGGTTTGGTTAATGTCTGAAGACACGTGGAATAAAATTATTATCCCTTTTATTATTATGTGGTATTTTATGGTTTATTTAGTGATTTATAAATTTACAAATAAAATTTAATACTCATAATTTAAATGGAAATCTGATATTTCTGTGAAAATTGACTAAAGGATGAAATTCAATTGTCATGTAAGTATATTTCATTTTTTCTCTATGTCTAGATGGTAAGAAAATTCATTAACTCTAGTAAAAAGATATTTAAAAAAAATTATCCTAGTAACATCAATTATGATAAACTAGTATTCTATTTATCATCAAATATTTATTTTTTTAGGTCGTGAACATCTCAATGATAATTTGCTTGTTTGTTATCAGACACCATAATCATATTATATAATTATTTATGCCTTTCTGCCATTCTCACCAATGTTCCACCTATGTGGAAACTAATTTATTTGTAACATTAGGTCGAATTTATGTTTCCCATATTATCATTTTAATGTATGTTTTGATTATTTAGTTTGTATGATGAGGGTTATAATAAATTAATTATGAAAATCCTTTGATAACTTAGATGAATTTGTGGCTGAATTTATTTTTAATGTGGGTTTGATGTAAAATACTGCCATATTAAAATATTAATTTTTTAAAAATAATTTAAATTCAGTAATAGATTTCATTATAATAAATTAATGATATATCTTTCATTTTACACAAAACTATGTTTATCTGTAGTTTCATGTAACACTAGATTTTGTCTATAACTTGTTTTACATGCAATACCAAAACAAGACAGACAATAATATTCTATTAATATTATTATTTAACATGATAGTTATCACCTGGTGATTGAAATATTGAGAATGAATGGCATTAACTAAATTATGAAATTATATTTTACAAATGTTTATTAGAATAAATTGGTTACCACTTAATTAGAAATTAAAATGAAGACGAATTGAATACAAGGGAAGTGTTTTTAGGAAAAAAATATTTTTAAGAATATAATGAAATTTTATAATAAAGCCATCCATTTTGTTTTATAAGCATAATATAAGAATAAATCCAACTTGAAGAATAAAAAGATGTATTTTTCTAAAGGTCATTTTTATTACTTTTTAATGGAATACTTTTCTTACAACTAAATTTTAAAACTTTTATAAATTTTAATTTTCAAAATAAACTAATATTTTTAAATTTACAAATAAATATTTACTTTGGATTAATTTTTATTATCTTTCAGAGATGATTTATTTTTGGAGAAATATTGAAAAACTGCAAATTATAATTGGGAACTGTATTATCTATTACATTATTTATATATTTAAATTATATATTAAATTTCTTATTAGTTATGAATAATTAAATTATATATCAAGAAATCCAATTTAGTAAATTTATTTAATGTCACATTGAAATTATGAAAAAATCAATCCTTTGATAATTTTACTTTAAAACCCTGTTGTTTTGTCCCATCTGTGAGATCAACATTAAATTAAATTATACAACATACAGGATTAGAAATTATAAAAATATAATAAATATTTAATATTAGATTATTATATTATTTCTATTAAGGTAATCATATTTATTTACCATAACTATTGGTCAATATAATTAAAATTAGAGTTCATAATGTAGTAATGAGTTTACTTAGTTTGTTAAACGTTAATCATAGGTGGGAAATGACCTAAAAACAAATACAACACCAATTTTATGGATATATAATTAATAAGGTGACCTTATTATAGATTTATGTGAGTTATTAAGAATAATAATCACCAAAAGTGACCCATATAATAACATGAGGAAAGGAAAAAAAACAAAAAGTACATTTCATCATTTTAATTTTTAAAATGATTTAGGGACAGGGAAAACTAAATATGTCTTGCTATAAATATTATTTTGAAAGATAAATAACTTTTTTATCATAATATTTTATATTTAATTTTTAGATATAATATAACTATATTAAATGTATAAGAAACACCAACACATTGGTTTTTTAGTTAATTATGAAATAATATAAATGATAAAAAAATATTAAAAGTATCGTAAATAGAATTAATTATTCTGATAAATTATTTTTATAGGTTGATTATATTGTTATAAAAAATGTTAATGAAATATATTTTAACTTCTTTATAGTCTTAAAATTTTCTATATTTCCTCAAATATATAATTCCAAAATTGATATCAATAATGTTTTATAATAAATGAAATTTTGTTAAATGAGTAAAAATTAAAAAAAACATATATTCTTTAATGTTATTTTGAAATGTGAATAAATATCAAATATGTTCCATTAATGGTCCAATTGATCATTTTATATTTAACATATTAACCGCTAAAAAATAAAAATATTGATGGAATGGTTAGTGTTAAACCATTTTTTTACATTACATGGTATTTTAGTAAATTTAATTCCCAAAAAACATGGGGTGTTTATTTTATAATCATTTTAAAATTAAAAATAAATGGGTATAATTTTTTTTGACACATATGATTTATTTCTTCCAAAATATATGGAATGAATTAGTAACAAAACATGTAAACATATTGAAAATCCAAAATGAAAAAAATGAAACGTGGTATTTGATTAATGAAATCATTTAGAAATGAATTTATTTGGTTTTGTTTATTAGATTTTAATTTTATTGAAAATTAGGTAAGGGATACCTCCTAATAATGTTTAATTTTTTGTATTTACAATAATGTCACTCCTTCTCCACTATAGAGAGGTTTTATATATACCATATTCTTCATAGTTCTCACGCCTTTTGGTTCAAAAGATCTATAGAAAAATCAACTCCCAAAAACCCTAATCTCATTCTAGATGTCTATATTCAGTGAGAATAAAATCCAATAATGTCTTTTCTTGCAAACCAAATAGAGTTTCCCAAAGAAGAGGTGATGTTCTTCAATGAATGTATTAATACTTTATAAAAAATTAAAATTTTTCATATTCCATGATTAATTAATAAAATATATATTCTATATATACTGATATTATATTATATTAATGTTTATGCCAACACATACATTCACTTCCATCAAATGGTTAATTAAATCCTCGTTCCTGTGTAAGGTGAACTATCTCCTTACAAAATAATGTCAATAATTTTTCCCTTTACAACTATTATGGATGGAATTTATGATGTAAAAAATATTTCAAAGTGTTATATATGTTATTTATAATCACTTTATACTTTTATAATTATTATATAACACATACCTTTAATCCTTCCATTTTGTGGGAATATGATAACATCATTTGTGGATGTGCGGACTACCGCCTCCACAAAGCAATGTGATATGTTCACACTTTAGATGGAATGTACTATGAATGGGTTTTAAAAAACAATGATATAATTGAAATATTTATTATACTCATTAAATAATTATCTTTCTATACATATATGATATAATTTTCTTAATACTATTTCAAGAACATAAAAACTGATAACATCATTTATGGTTATGTGGACTACTGCCTCCTCGAAGTGGTGTAATTCTTACTTTTTCATTCATGAATCCCTAGAATAAAATATATATGTATATATAAATAAATAATATTTTATTTACCATATAATGGTTATTCTACAATGATCAATGTTACTTAACCTTTTCTGTAATGATCATTGAAAAACGGGAATGTTACTCCAGCTGATGTATGACCTACTATCTCTAAAATCGTAACGTTGGTCAATTTTTAATACCCATTATTATTTTATGATTTTAAAATAATAATTGATGTTAAAAATTAATAATTATTATAGGTTTATTATTTTATGATGTTTAAATTCTGGCTTCATTGGCTATAGTCGATATATCAATGTCTGTTTTGAAAATTTATTTGAATTTGGTTAAACCATCTCACATAAACATTATTATGTAATTGTATATATCATGTTTATAAGATTAATGAAATTAATAATAAAATTTTAAAAGGTTCATAATGATGTAAATAATTAAAATATGTTTATTAATTAGAAATATAGAGGATAAGGGTGACATATAATACTCAAGGTAATGGATTTTAATATTAAATTTTTAATCTATGAGATAAATTGAATTTTCCCCAAATTTATATTTTGGGTTGTGTATATACTACCATGTGACATGATATAACCATAATTTAATTTTCTATCATGTTCTATAATGTTTATTTAAATATTATTACTTTATTTTTTTAATGATTAAAACATGTTAACAAGGTTGGGACACGTTGAATGTTCAATGATTTTTTTCTCATGATTTTTTTAATGATATTTTATTAGAATTTCAATTCAAAAATTCCAAGAAAACTAATTGTTACATATCCTCCACTAAGATGTTCTGTATTGATAACTTCCTCATTTTATCTTTTAATAAACTATTAATTTTTAAATTCATCTTTTAGGTACATGTCTCTTTTCAACATGTTATTCTTATCTCAAAGTTAATGTTATGAAATTCATTTTATTTCCATGGTTTAGTAATGTTTAAACAATATTTTTACAGAATCCATATATTTTTCAAGTGTTAACTAATTTTACTAGACACTTTTATGTAACACGATTATTAATCATGTGTTAAACATGTTTCAAAAAGTTTAAAATTAAAAAAATCCAAATTCTGTAAGATTATTAAGTTATAAATGAGTAATTGTTGTTTCTATTTGTTATTTAATGACATTATTTTATTCATAAAATAGTACTAGATAATTATATGAAACGAGTTAGATCATCACATATTATATGAATGGTTGAGCCCCATTATAGATTTTTAGTGAGCCCGATGTAGCTTATATGATGGGTTGATCTATATTGTAGGTCACAGTAAATGAGTGATCCCAATATAGATTTTTTGAGGGATGATCCCCATTACATGTCTACAATGCATTAGGTATCAATATTGTTAAAATATGTTGATATGGTTATTATAATTAAAAAAGTTTTGAAATGGTTTATAAAGGGTTTTGAAAGTGTTTTATGAATGTGATTCTCCTTGTTAACAAAAAGTGTTTTAATTTCTTCTTATGAGTTTATATGGTTCCTCATGATCGAGATTGATATCACATGGATCATGATTATTAATTATGTTGTATATTCCTTATCTATTTTTCATATTTTATGATCTAAGAATTTATGTGTAAGTTCTCTTTTATTATTTTCTCATTCACATTGATTATTTTATAATACACAAAATATCTTCTTATACTCATTCAATTAAATCAATTCTTAATGCATATTTTTAACATTACTTGTATGTTGAGATCACATGTCTTATGTTTCAATTTCCACGAGTTTTAAATAATGAGGATTACAGATTTATCTCTATATTTTATTTCACAAGGATGATGTTGATGACCTGTAATGAAATCCTAAATGATCCATTAGATATAAGAAATTTTATATTGATGAATTTTGGCTTGTTTTGATGGATTTTATCATGATTCTCAAAAACTCATAAATGAAAAGTTCCTCCAAATTTTAATTGATCTATGTTTCTCATTTGACGTTATAATGTTTGATTAAAAATATTTTTTTCATAATTATCGACATAAATGATGTCAATGTAATGTTATGGATTTCAGTAAAGGATCTGGGATTGTGATTCCTAGTCTATTATTTAATTTTTCATAATAAATTCATTTCACTCCCATTAATAGTCTTTTTTGTCATATTAGATATCAATTATTACTCAATATATTAAAGTGGTATATAATTATGTTCCCACCTATCAATAGTTATAACATAACCCCATAATTTGGTTATATTGTAACCATAGTCGTTAGTTATTGAATAACCACCAACCTTGTTTTAAAACATAACCACTATTCATATATTAAAATCTATGCATATGTGTAAAAAAATATCATAATCATTCATAATATCAGAACCCTTAAAATTAAATGCGTTTCATGATAATTACATCATTGCGTAAATCTTAGAATATAAATGTGTTTCATAAACTTTTAATAACCTCATCATATCATAACCCATGGAAATGGAATGAAATTCATAAAAATTATTACATCATGATCATAATCCATCAATATAAATATTAAGGTTGTTATCCTTGAATCATATCCCAATTATATATTAAGTGAAATAAATGTTTTTTGTTTTTCAGGAATAGAAATACTATTACAAGATAATAAAATCATTATATAAGGACACGCCACTTTTTACAATAAAAATGACTTTTTAAAAACTAATAGATCCAAAAATATTGTGAAAATAATTTCTTAGAAAATATACTTAGAAACCATCTTTTTAAAGGTGATTGTTTATACTTTACCTTCATTGATGTAATTTTAAATAGGGGTTAATGGGTGATTTCTTATAGTATCATCCTAGTGGATGAGCCAAATAGGTGTAACATCCTGGGATCCTCTTCTAATAGGGTTTCTAGTCAGGATTTCAGGAACCTGATTCACATTAGCAGTGGCATGGATATGTGGGCCTTGAAGATATGGTGAAAATAGATTGTAGGGAGGAATAAATTTGATTTTTGGTTCATAACAGAACATGTTATCTTAACCGATGAGAATATACAAATAAGTGGAGAAAATAGGGCCTCGTTGTGTCAATGCTGTAGCAGGCCACATTAAGAAATTTTAGGGAAAGTAATTTTTCATGTTGATTGGGCCTAAGGCATCTAAAATTATTTACAGCGGGGTTAAACATTAATTCCTTCACTAGTCCTAGGCTAGATTAAATTTAGAACAAGTTCTAGAAGTCATGTCACTTTGGAATAGAGGAAACAATTTATGAGATGATATTCTCATCTTCTTTCTATAAACCATGGAAATCTTGAATCAATACTAGGTACGGTTCAAGGATTTTTTGAATCCATTTATTGGTGTTGGTAAAGAAACTTGTGATAGAGTAGGTGGATTTATTCAAAAATATGGGGCACTCTTTGACTTTATGAATATTTCCCCCAGGATTATGCTATGTTATGGTTTCAATCCAACTCAATCATGGTAGATAGGTTAGATGGGTACCTCCATATTTGGGGGTAAAATTTAATGTGGATGGGTCTTACTTGAATGGGGAGATGAGAGGGCGCTAGCTGGTTTGAGAAGGAAGGGGTTCCATGTTTCTGGTATTCAGCTCTTATTATGGGTTATAAAATTCCATGGGTGTGGAGGTTGATTTCTTGGTCACATGTATTTCATTATATTGGAAGTTCTATATCCACAATACTGAGGTAGAGGGACATTCTTCTATAATGTTCATGTTTTTTCAAAAAAGGGGCCATCCACTAGGAGATTTTTTACATGGTCAGGTAATGTAGGAAATCTTCCAGAAAAATTATTTTTGTCCGGAATACTTAGTGTGATGGGAATTATGAAGAAATTTTGTTAGATACAAAGGGAAGACAAGGAAAGAGACGGATTACATACACCGACTTGGGATCTCTGCCTGATGATTGCAACCTTTTTTTCAGAACATAAACACTTGGAATACATTACATTCATCCTTATTGAAGAAATTAGTTGTATGATTTATTTATTTTTAATATAAAAATAAATTATGTGATCCAAACATAACCATAAAAAATCCAAATAAATAATGAGCATATCATATAAAAACATTACGAATTTAATAACATTTGTATCATAATCCATGAGAAATAATAACCATATATGGGAATTTAAATACCCCTAAAATTCATATGAATATTCAAAAATTAATTTAATTCGATGTATATATACACAATATAAATGTAAAATTTATGAATATGACATGTGTCTCACAGAAAAAAGAGAGAGACAAAAACCCTTGACATCTCTGTACATGTTGGATCCATATGAATATTAAATATATGTTTATTATAACTCTTTTATTGAAATATATCCATATATATCATACTATATAGGATTTATTTTTAACCAATTAACACCCATTTATTAAAATTAATTTATAAAAAATAAATTTTTTGAGTGAGATCTACATTATTTTTCAATTGTGATGTGGTTTGGTGGTTTTGGTCATCGTTCAATGATCATGGTTCCATAAAACTAATATTTATTAATAATGATATAAATATCATATATACTCATTATAAATGTGTTTATATTCATCCATTAATGTGGAGATATAAAAATTCATTTCACTTTTCATATTGATGGTAGGTCGTACGTATGCTTGAACAATATTTTAATTTTTGATCGATGGAATAAAATTTAGGTGTGTATTAAATAATATTTAAAGAATAATTATTAAATTTTATATATCAATTATATATAATAAATTTTTCCTTATTATAATCCACATAAATGGATATGATATGTGAATCACATCGCTATGTGGAAGTTGTTGTGAACATATTTTCACAAGGGACATTATCATTTTCCAATCATTTGGTGTGTAAGACTGTAGATATGATATTGTCCTCAAAGAAGAATAGTTATTTCTTAACTATACTATATATACATTAAAACTATAAACAAACTCATCCATAAAATTTGGTGATTAGAAATGAATTGTATCAATGTGTGGTGATGATAATGCATATATACACACAGATGATACTATCATGACCTATTTTATGGAAAAGGGTGAATAATGGATGTTTAAAAATCATAATAAATTTTATTTATATTGGGTATACTAAAGATATTATTTTATTAAAAATATATTAGATTAATAGGACGTAAAAGAATAATTAAAAATAAATTGATCTGTTGAGGTGATTACCTCTTCCTTGAAACAAGTCTTTTAGATATCCTTTTGAAGACCATAGGGTTGGTCTTTTAAGAAGAACAAATCATTAAAAATTTGGGTAACAGAACATATTTTGATATAGATTGATCAATATTGAAGCATCAATTGGTTTGACGAAGGGAAATTCAAATTTCCATTTTATAATTGAAGTAATGGTATCTTTTAGAATTTCCTAAAATAATGAAATACAATAAGGTCATTCTCTAAAAAAAATACTTAAAAATATCTAGTTATTCAAATATGTGGTCCTATGGGGTTCACAATCGTATGAACCAATAAATCATTGACTAGTTTATGTTATATTTTAAACCTTATCTTTTGGATTAAAACATCTATAAAACTATTTTTACAATAACCATGGTAATGTCGTTTTGACAGAAAAAAGGAAATAATTTTACATATAAGGTGATAAATGGATTATTAATGGAAAATGTATTACATTCTTGACCATATATTATCCAAATTTTGTAATTTCATGTTTATTTATAATTATTAAATAATATAATAAAATTATACATTAAAAAATCATTAATTAACGTTTTGATATTATTCATTTATTTTGACATAGAATGGACAAAATAATTTATAATTCAATTATTATATTTCAAAAAAACACTATTATTTTTTATTTATCTAACAAATTCATGAAACACTATAAATCACTCAAATTATAATAATTTTAGTATTTATAAATTCTTTTACTTTATTATTCTATTAATAAAATTGATATTGCATCGTTGTTGTCTAATATATTAAGGTAATTATATATTTTATAAAAATTATAAATATATTTATATCAGGGATATAATTTCATTTATCTTATAATTGGAATTTTTATTTATTCATGACATTATTTTTTCTCATTGTGGTCAAATAAGAGATATATAAAACCATGGGGATGAGATTTAGTAACATTCATTACATTAAATATTATATTGGTAAATTTCATTGAAAATTTTCTATTAATCAAATCCATTTTGAGTATGAGGTAATAATGATGGATTTTATTACATCCAATAATAATTTTAATAAAAATTTATGGTCTTACAACTTATTTTTAACCAATATTGTCATGATTTACCCTTTACTAAGCTGATAAATTATACCATAGTTACTATTCATATCGTCCATACATAAAACAGTTTTATTTTCTAAATTTTAACCTCATAATTCAGAATAATAAATAAAATTTATAAAATTTAATAACACTTTGTAATATAAATTAATTTTAACATTTTTTCACAAAACATTTCGAAAACTAATTTTTAGAAAAATACGTTTTTATTATATAACATTGTTTATCATTATCCCATGAATAGTGAAAATATTAGATAAATTTTCATAAAACATAATGAATATTTAATATAAAATTGTAATTATAATCATTCACTAATAGTGATCAATTGAAATTAAATTAACTAAAACCCATTTCGTGGATAAAAATAGTTTTTTTCAGAGAAATGCCTTCATTTTAATAAAAGAGTTTACATACGCAATTTAAAAATAAAGTCAATTATAATAATTTTTTTATTTTTTTAATATAATAATGAGGATTTTAAATTGAAACCATTCTATAAAAAATTTTATCATTGTAAATTTCTAGAACAAACAAATGGTTTTTAATATAATATTATATTTTTCACTATGAATGAGAAAAACAATATTTTCTGAAAAATCTAAAATTTTGAACATATTAAATTTTCCATATGTTAATTTAAAAATTATTTTAATTTTATTAAATAACATTTCTATAATTTCGATAAATTAATCATATGTTTTCACATAAATATAAACAATTTTTTTAAACATAATGTAATTTTGACGAATAAAATAACTAATAAAAATTGAGTGATTATTTACTAAAAATTAATAATTAAATTTATAATGTGTAGGGAATTTATATATATTTAATTATATTTTTAATACTATTCACAACTTCTAACATAAAATCATTTAAATTACTCTCATAATTGAATAAAAAAATTTCATAGTTCATTTATGATTTGGGTTGAATGTAATGAAAGCAATTAAAAAATTAAATTAAATTGAAAAAAATATTTCATAAAATCATGGGTTTTTAAAATACATTTTTTACATATCCAATAAATTTGGATTAATTTTTTAGTATCACAATGCACTTATCCGATAGTGACATGATATCTACCAACCATGCTAACAAAAAAGGGAAAATAAAACCTAGTGCATAGCATGTAATACATGATTTATCCCTTTGTTAATGAATAATGGCTTATACTTATTCCTTCAATATCCTCCATTTTTTATTGATACTTATTGTTGGAGTGATTCACTTCATTTGACGTTATTATAAAATATTTCTTGAATTGTTTCATATTGTACATTTGAGGTACCTTTCCATTATATGTACTTTATCATTTCCCAATTTTCAGTTGATATCAATATTGATAGATCTTGATCCCATGAATATATACTGCTTCACCTAATTCGTTTAACTATGAATTAGCATTTTATAATACCTTCACATTGCTTCTCATTAACAATATGTCTTCATCATATAACTCTAGGAAAACGATGGAACCGACACAATCCTTATTACTGAAAAATGTCTCACATTGATTCTTAATGAAACAAAATTCTCTTATAGCCTCCTCAGAAAAAATATTAAATGATTATGATGCCTCCTTCATGCCATAAATGGATCTATAAAGCTTGCATAATTTTTAGAACTATTTTACATAATAAAAACTTCATGATGTGTTGTATAGGCTTCTTCAAAAATAATTTCTTTTATAAAATAATTTCATACATCGATTTCTTCATGTTTCAAAAGCATGGAATGAAATTATTATAGAAAATATTCCAATGGATTTTAGAGTTTATATTTGTGAGAATATTTTATTTAATCACTTCCTTTATGTTTCTTAAACTGTTTTTTACTAATCAAGTGTTATCAGTTCTTACATGACCATCCATGTCCATATTTTCTTGAGTGCACAAATACAAAAAATATGTTTAACATAAATACGTGGTTATACAAAAATCCAAATTTTATTTCAATATAAAGAAAATATATCAGAATTAAATTCTTATATGAATATTGTATTGTCTTTTCCATATACTACTTCACTAGGGGAATAATTTTCATTATTCTCAAAGGGGTTATGTTTCACATAACTGAATGATAAGAACATCATAACACTATAGTTACCTAACGTTTCTAGTATACCTATGTAGTAAATTGAACTCAGGAACATCTCCATCTCCCACTGCCAGTTGTTGTGATTTTTCATATACCAACTCATGCTCATGAAGAACATCAACTTCTCCAAATTCAATCATTATCAAATTATTTTCATTATAAATGTGATCCCTTTCATTAATTTTGTCATATCCTAGTAGAATAAAATTTTATATAAAGGGTTATATAATTAATATCCATTTGTATCTTTTGGATACCCTACAAAGATGCATGTCACACTCTACGGTGATTAACTAATGCTATCAAAATTCATGAAAAATATATCTCACCCCCATCAGTGTATATGTGATAGACTGGGCTTATTTACATACCACAACTATAGGGGAATCCCACATTCTAATATAGTCAGTAATGAGTTTAGTGTATATTCCACAGTATTCAGTTTATATCTAAAAAAGGTAAATGGTATAGTTGCATGGCTCATCATTGATAATAATATATTAAGAAGCGTGTGATTCCTACTTTCACTAACACCATTCCAATGAGGTTTATAAGGACGAGTGAGTAGGAAAACTATCTTACACTCCTATATATAATCATTAGAACCTGGTTCCTATATTCATCAACATTTTCTAATCTTAGTATCCTAATTTTTTTAACAATTTTATTTTTGAATTAAATTTGATATTCCTTAAACATGAAAAATGAATAAGACTTATATCTCATCAAGTAGATATATTCATATCTAATATATTCATTATTAAATGTACTAAAGATAGAAAAAACACCCATTGTATATACTATAAATAGACCACATAAATTAGTATAAACTAATTCAATCAATTCATTGGCTATGTATCCTTTCTCATTAGATGAGGAATTGTTAATTTTACCAAGTAAACATTCCTTAAAAACTACAATTGTTTTAAATAAATGGATTATAAATACCCATATTAATGTAGTTTTCTTAAATGCTATAAATTTACATGAACAAGCCTGATGTTTAACATCTGGGTAGATTCAGAGTCATTGTTGTGGGATTTTTTATTAATTTCCAAAACTAGATTTCATAGTTCACGGATATGAAATAAATTTGTAATATTTTTCGTACCTAACATATGTTATCTGGATACATAAGAAAAATTTAATTTCCCAACAAAAAATAATGTTTTATAGTGTCTAAACATGAAATAAAATTATGTTTATAGTAATAGATGGTATATAATAATAATTATTTACAGTAATAGCTATTCTAATAGGTAATGTAGAATAATAACTATTCCACTTAAACTATTTCTATCAACACATTGTATTCTTCTCAAATATTTACTTGAAATCTTTTAATTTTTGGATTTCTCTTGGATCCCCTATTTCAATACAAAATTTGGAGCACATATTGCATCCAATACCTTACTTTTGGAAATATAAATATGACATTCTAAGAAAAATATTATTAATGAAAGGCATAACATTGATTCATCTCCCTTATTGTTCAATTCATATTCTAGAATCCTTTTTCCCACCAAAAATAAAACATCATCTAGATTGTTTCTCAACCAATATATTTTTGTCTTCCTGGAAGTATTGAGCATAAATTTTATTTGCATAAACATATCTTATGAAACATTATCCATTCATTTTATCATTATATTCACTATAAGAAAAAATGATTTCTAATTTTTTAGATCCTTGTGTACTTGTTAAAATAAATAATTAAAAACATGAGTTATTTATTCATTGTATTCATAGTATAATTAAAAAACAATGTCAAGAAGATTTCAGTTAATGTGGAATGAATGAAATTAGTTGCATGTTCTTGGTTCATTTTAGCCCCATTGGTATATAGTCTCTCAATGTACCAAGACATATTGAGTATATAAGGTTCTTCATTATTCCTTGATGTTATCCTATATCTATAAATATCAATTGATATCTCATATCTTTCTTTTCAAGCACTCTCTTTGTATAATTCAAAGAACACTATTTGGAGAGATTCTTCATCCTCAGGAATTTTTGGTTTCTCAAATGACATATATGACAACATGAATCAATAAACATATAGAGCATCATCCACATGGTTTTTTATTTATCATTGATGTATTTTAATGCTCCCTAAGGTGGTCCAGGGGGATATAAATACTCTATCATATAGAGACTTCTCTCTTAGTGGTGTACTATGTACCTAATCATACTCCACTCCTAGAGGATATGGTCGGTCAGAAAATTCTCATTATCTGATATTGATCCGAGTGAAATATAGTTGATTATGGTTTCCATTTGATATATAATAATTAAATTTAGTATAATAGTACACTATCTTGATTACCTATAGATATTTTCAAATTGTATATTTTAAATTTCTCCCAATATTTTACCAAATCCTAGTAGCCCTCAACTACTTTATTTGGAATACTATGTCACATGAGTATTATATAATAAATGATACTAAAATATCTCTTCAAATACTGATCTATTAAGTCTCCACTACTCCATGAGACTATGGTAGACATCTAATTATCCAAATACAATAACTCGTGAATCCATGATTTTTTTAGTAGAATCTTATCTCCTGTAATAGATTACCTTTAAACTTTCCATTCTCTTCCTCAAATGTTGTAATGATAAATCCATGGGTAATCCTTTAATATAAACTTTAATTAATTCAATCCTAAAATCTCAAAATAAATCATTGGTAGTAAAAGGAACCATCATCTAAGGGAAATGAGCATATCAAAAACTTGGATGTGTCTAAATTAATGTGTTGGAAGGAATTTAATGACTTATTTTTTAATATTTGTTTATTTAATCTCATGGAATGAAATATTTTCAATATAAAAATTTTGTTCTATGTTTCTGCACACAAAACATAAAAATACATTGAAATCAAAAACATTCACCAAACTTGTTTGTTTTTTATATGTGTGATTGTTTTTTATTATAATATTTTGTCATGAATAATAGGTACACATTCACAAAAAAATAAAACATGCATAAAATAAAATAAATAAATAATGAAATTATCTTGAGATATTGTCTATTGGTCTATCAATAAAGAGTGTAATAAATTAACTAACAGCCAATGTGAATTTCCTAAGTTGATACATGAATCAAATTGCATTTCTGAAAACCCAAATGAACTTCGCTGGATTGGTTTACACTATATATAGACATGAACCTATACACCTGGAACATTTATATTCAGTATAAAGTTTACTCTCATGTAGTTGATGTTAACATGGGATACAAAATTAAATATTATATATTAAATATATACATGCATGACCTTATTCAAATTAAAGAAAGAGGGATGCCCCACACAATAAGAATGTAAAACATTTATAATATTTCAAAACATTAAAAGAATTATTAAATTTAAAAAATTTTAAATTAAACATAAATTTGTATGTATTTCCTCATGACCATTCATCATACAATTATATCAATAATGAAAATTTAAATATTCTAAAATCCAACTTGTGGACATTTGTTATGATTTAACTTGAAATAAAATTATTCTAACTTAATACTGATATTTCACACAACACTAAAAATATTTTTCATAAATTATATTCCATTAAATTTAATTTTTAAAATTAATTCATAATGTTTTGTGACCATTTGAACCTAAATAAAATTCAAGGATATTAATTTTGGGCTTCGGATGGGGTTGCCGTGTTGGGCAGGTAGGATCCGGAATAAACTAGTTCAGCCCAATTGTAATTGTATAATTCATATAAAAATAATATATATATATATATATATGAATATATACTTTATATAATATCTATTATAATATATAATATAAAATAATTTTTATATATACAATATAATTTTTTTTCAAAACCATCAGTCTCCGTATAAATGGAGAGAAATAACAAACTTACCCTCATTAATTGGGTGTGAAATATTTTTTCTAAAGTATACGTCCATTTCTAAGGATGTGTGTGTGTGTATATTTATATACATACTTTGGATAATAATTATTTCTAAAAAAATTCTACTATTTCAAACAATCATATGATACAGGTTACAGTATCTCCAAAAAAACACATATAATCCTCAAATATTGGTCTAGCTAAAAATCATCAAACTGATAGCCATTAATAAAAAACAAAAAATAAACTTTTCATGACCCATCCCTTGGGGCTCGTGATGTGACTACCCCAATCCTATATTCTATAGGCCAGGGTCCGGCAACTAGCATCGAAGGAAAATTCCCTAAAACTGGGAAGGAATTTCCATTATAACCTGTAACACACACAACCAAGCACATGACAAGATAAAAACTTAAGTAAACTGAAAAGTAAACATAGTGAGTATATTAAGTAAACAGGGGACATAATACAAGCCCAACTGGAAAGTACAAGGAAAACTGGAATGTAGAAGATAACTCATAGGTAGAAACCTGCTCCTGGATCTTCCTCCACGAATCCTATCTAAATGGTTGGTATAGCTCACGAATGACCACCTATGTGGTTCAACTTTTCTAACATCCACCTTTGAGTTACCTCCATTCCTGGTACCCTCATCCTCAGTCAGTGATGTCTGTTGTCTGCACCAAACTCAATGAAGTACGGGCATAGCCTGTGCAGGGGTAAGTATAACGATACTCAGTAGGGACCCTGAGACCCTCAAGGTCTCACAAAATACACAATAAATAAACCACAAGGAATGAAATCAACTAACAACCCTACTTAGTTATATTCACATACATATACCTAAGTTAGCAATTAAACCCATCTCAATCATGACAAAAAACAGAGTCCAACTCCAAATCCCCAAGCTCAACTATTACACAATGGAAGAAATACCAAAAAGGTAAGTACCACAGAGGTACTCCACAAAGAAGACTACAACCAAGGTATTACTATGAATGAATATACCACACTAGTATAGACTCAACTCACACTCGGTATAACATAAGTAAATTAGTAGAGATGATTAGATGTAACTACTAAATCATCATACTCTATTAAGAGGCTCTGCTACTGACCCACATAGGATTGCTCGGTGTTGACCCACACAAGATCACTCGGTGGTAACCCACACCAGATCACATGGTGTTGACCCACACAGTATCGATCGGTGCTTACACACACTGGATCGCTAGGTTCTGACCCACACATGATCTCTCTTCATTCTTCAAGTCACAGCAGGCTACTGGGTTCCCACACTAGGCTCTCTCATCTCCACGAGATTCCACTCCTAAATACACTTTTTGATACTCCAAATATCATGAGGTCTCATGAAAAGTATTTCAATGGACTGCCATGTCATAAGGGTCTCAATGCAATAGACGGTTCATCAATCAGACGCATGATCTATGAGTTATTAGACTGTTAGTTCCGAGGGCCCAGTTGGATTCGGGCTCGATCAAACACGACTGTACATCAACTTTATTCAAATATCTATTGGGGTAAACTCAAAGGTACCATCTCTCTCCAAGGATTCCAGCAGCGCTGACAGTTCGTCAAACAGAATTCTGGTGCCAATGTTATGGACAAAATAGGGTAAATGGGTTGAAGTGGGTCTGGGTCTTGTCTGACCCGGTCTGGCCGACTCGGGACGACCCGCTAGATCCATCCCGGCCCATTGGGGTTGGCCCAGTCCGCGCTGGGCAGCCCAACCTGGTAGGCGTGGAGGCAGCGAGAACTGTGGTGGCTGTGAGGGGGCTGCGGCTGGCCGCACGGTAGAGTGGACGTGGGGTAGCGTGGAAGGTTGTGGGTCGGCGAGGCCACGGGGCGGTGCGGCAGGCCGTGGTTCAACGAGGTTGTGGGGTGGCGAAGTGGTCATGGGGCAAGGAGCAATGCGGGGCGGCATGGCCAGGGAGAACCACGGATGGCCACTGGATGGTGAGGCTATTGGCGGTGGAGCACCATGGGGCACGGAGGTCGTAGGGAACCAGAGTCTGCAGGCGGCAGAGCGTCGTACTTTCACCAGCAGTTGGATTGACCGACCAATCGTTGTTCCTCACCTTCATCGTAGTTCTCGAGTTCCACTAGTGCCAACCGATGACACCGGTCACTGACACCGTCAGGAAGACCACACAAAAGATACACATGATTTGTGGAGGGGTTGGGCCATATCTGTTTGGCCTATACCATCCACGTAAGGGTGGTAGCATACAACACAAGGAATATGATTGAAGGTGAGAAGGAATTTAGCATTGATCAAATTAAAATATACCTCTACCTCCTTTGTTTGTTGACATCGATGAGAGGGGTCAAATTTGTTGATGTTTATCACTCCTTCCACAGGCCTCTGATCCTGAACACATTCATCGGATAAACGCCCTTTTTTGGAGGTGGTTCTTTGTTGTTGAAGATTTCCACCATTACAGATTGTCCCGAGGAAGAAGTCAAAGTTGTGAGTCAGCATTCTTCATTAGAGGATGTGATCTTCCATGTTATCCTCTTTCCAACCCTTTCCTCTCAAATTCCACCGCAAATGAAAAGTATCCCAAATAATAGATCAATTTATCTACTATGTTTGTTGTCATAATTTCAACTTGGGTTAATTAATTAATTGATGAGTTGGTATAATTAATTAAGGGGGTGCGAAAATTAAAGTGGATAAAGATCAATATTTTTCACCCCATTAAGAGGGAAGTTCAAGGGGTTTAAATCTCTAGGGGTACCCACCACCATAACCCACATGGGAGGTTATCTCTAGTAGTCCCCACCTCCATAATCTCACATGGGAGGTTTGGTTCTGGTGGTCCCCACATCCCAACATCCACATGGGAGTTCCAATGGAAATATAATGTTACACAATTTTATTTTATTTTATTCTTTCACAAAATACCCAAATTCTATCTTTCACCCTTGACCTACTGCGGTCAAGGTGAAGGTCCTCTTATGTGAATACCAGCGCTACATGTTCAACTGTGCCCTCAGATTTCAATTCCAAGCATCGGTTCAAAAGTTAAAAAAACCCACCCACACATTTATTGAATGTACCAAAAAAAGTTCAGAAATTCAATCCGGGCACACCGGGCCTCATAATCACATGCCATCAATTTTTGCGGACTCATAAAATTCCCATTTTAATTTTTTTATAAAATACCTGGAAATACCAGGTCGTTCCATTCTCCCCACCTCATGTTTTTTCATCCTCATAAGCCACAACTCAAACTAAGGGAACAAGTGGGAGTACTGAGCATGAATCTGAGCCTCCCGCTCCCATGTGCTCTCCTAGAAGTTCCCATGCTGCCAACGAACACGCACAAGAGGTATAGACCGCCAACGAAGGACCCACTCCTTTCGATCCTTAATCTCAAATGGAACATCCGATAATGTCTCCCTATCGTCGATGTCTAGCTCATCATGGTCGATGACGTGGGATGTGTCATGCACGTATCTCCTCAGTTGAGATAAATGGAAGACGTCATGCACCCAGTACAACTATGGAGGAAGAGCGAAGTGGTAAGCCACCTCGCAAACTCTGCTGAGGACCTGAAATGGTCGGATGATCCTTAGAGATAACATGTCGCCTCAGTCATACCTCTGTAAACCTCATCTGGGTGAGACCCGTTGAAAGACGTCGTCACCATACATGAACTTTAGAGGTCTTTGTCTCTTATTGGCATAAGACTTCTCCCTAATCTATGTAGTCTTTATCTTCTCCTCAATGATCTACAATTTCCCTGTGGTAGCCCATAGCATCTCCGGTCTCACTTGTGCTGACTCCCCTAGGTTATTCTAGCACAAAGGTGATCTACAAGGTAACCCATACAACACCTCAAAAGGTTTCCTCTCAATGGTGGAGTGATAGCTGTTGTTGTATGAAAAATCCACCAATGGAATGTGATCCTACCACCAGTGACATAAGTTGAGTACAAAGGCACACAACATGTCCTCGAGGGTCTGAATGGTCCGCTTAGTCTGACAATCTGTCTGAGGACGGAAGGCGGTGCTCAAAGGAAGCTACGTCCTGAAATCCCCCTGCAACCCCTTCCATATCCAGGAAGTAAAACTTGCATCATGATCGGAGAAAATCATTGAGGGAACTCCATGTAGCCACAAAATCTCTTGCACATAGAGGTGTCCCAAGCTCCTTACTAAACCCTGCTCTCCGATCGGTATAAAGTGGGATGACTTGGTGAGTCAGTCGACGATCACCCAAATCGAGTCATGACCCCAATATGTATGTGGAATTCTTATCACTAAGTCCATGGGTATCCCATCCCATATATAGTTTGGTACCTCTAAAGGCTAAACCAATCCTACTGGTACATGACGCTCCACCTTCACTTCCTGACATGTGAGGCACAAAGAGAAGAACTCTGCTACTACTTTCTTCCTTTCCGACCACCAATGATGTCTTCGGTGATCCTGGTATATCTTCGCCACTTCTGGATGTACCACTAGAGGGTATATGTGGATATCCCTCAAAACATCCACCCTAAGTGACACTGATACCAGGGTACATTCTCTGAAAAGTATGGTGTGCTCCCCACCTTCAGAAAATCCATCAGCTGCATGTCCTGTGGATATCTGATCACATCGAGTCTCGCTATCAGTGTCTCCACACAGACCCTCCCTAACTCACCGAAGAAGTGGGAGAGTGACAGTTAGAGACTATAGGAAATCTGGTCCATCACGTTCCATGATGGATATCTACAAAGCAGCCAACTACTTTATCACCTCACGAAGAAGCTGTACACCAGATCATTGCCTGAGTGCATCTACTAAAACTTTCCCCTTCCCAGGGGTAAAGAGTTTCTCAAAGTCACAATCTTGGAGGAACTAAATCCAACATCACTATCTCATGATCAGGTCCTTCTGAGAGAAGATATACCTAAAACTCATTTTATCAAATTACACTTTCAAATGCTCGCCCATGAAGTAATGTCACCACATCTTCAATGTGAAGAGCACTGATGCTAAATCCAGGTCATGGGTAGTGTAGTTCTGCTCATGATTTCTCAGCTGTCGATAACCATATGTGGGAACTACTCACTCCTACATCAGGACACAACCAAGTCAGGTCCCTGATGCATCGTAGAAGACTATGTACCCTACGCCCTCCTCTGAAAGACTCAAAATGTGGGAACTAGGAAGGCTCTACCTCAGCTCCTGAAATTTTTTCTGGTATCTCTCCAACCACAAAAAGGGTTTCCCCTTATTATTCAATGCTAATAAAGGTGCTACAACTCTGGCACAATCCTCCAGTTGTATCTTTCCAAACCCAGGAAACATAGTATCTCTGTCACACTATGGGGTGGCAACCAAGAATGTACCGCCTCAATCTTTGCTGGATCGACTGCAACTCCAGCCTTTGAGATGACGTGTACCAGAATGTGAACCTCTCAGATCCAAAACTAGAACTTTAATAAGTTACCATAAAGATGGTGCTCTCAGAGTGTGTCAAGTAATACCTCCAAATGGTAGGCATGCTCCTCCTCACATTCTGAGTAGATCAAAATGTCGTCGATTAAGACTAGTACAATGCGTTCAACGTATGGATGAAAGATCATGTTCATGAGTCCCATGAACACTTTTGGAGCATTGGTCACACCTAATGGAATAAATCAGAACTCATAGTGGTCGTACTGAAATTTGAAAGTTGTCTTTTTCACATCCTCGTCTCATACTCTAAGCTAGTGATAACATAATCTGAGGTCTATCTTCGAGAACCATTGTTCTCCTTTTAACTGATCAAAGAGGTCGTCAATACTCGGAAGTGGGTACTTTTTCTTCACGGTCACCTGGTTCAGGAGCCTATAGTCAATAAAAATCCTCAAGCTCCCATCCACCATATTGGAGAACAAAATTAGGGCTGCCCAAGGAGATACACTGGGATAAATGAATCCATTCCCCTAGAAGTCCTCCAGCTGTACCCGCGGCTCACGAAGCTCCATAGGAGCCATCCGATATGATGGTGTAGATATCGGTGTCATATTGGGGTACAAGTCAATGTAATAGTCCATATCTGTATGAGAAGGTAGACCCAGAACATCATCAGGGAAGACATCTACATACAGGTCCACCACTACAGGATAATTTAGACTCTTTAGATCAACTGCTCCGAGGGTAAGGATAGCCAACTGATTAGTGACCGGCTGCACTCTCCTCCAGGTAAGTCCACCCTATGCTGCAAAGGCTCCCTTCTCACCGGTGAAGGTAAACGTGGTCCCATCCATGACGACAAACTGCACTTTCCACCTAATATAGTCAATCTGAGGATGGACTGTAGATAACTACTCCATACCCAAGATGACATCCGAAGGCCTCAACGCCACTATCAGGAGATCCCACCCGTAGCTCCCATATCGTAAAGTAAGCTTGAACTGCTGGTACCATTGTGTAATCATCTATTTCACTCGCACAGTGGTCTCTAGTCATAAGGATCAAGCAAATGGCTCCTGTGGAATCTTCGAGCTCCGAACGAGGGATGTGGCCATAAAATAATGACCGGCACATGTGTCTATAAGTATGGAAGTTGAGGTGGAGTAGACACAGATCATTCCACGTATCATCTCTAGAGCACCATGATCGTAAGCCTTAGTTGCCTGGAGCTAAGCTCACCCCTGTCCTCCTGCTCCCTGTGGTCAGGGTGCACCACCTGGTGGTGGTGATGGAAACATCTCGAATTTTCACCCACCACCAGCTGCATGGAAAACTCCTCTGCCATGTCCACCTACTCCCTACAAACTTCCTCAGTTGAATATCTATCTCTACTTGGGTGGTCCTTCGACCTTATTCTGATCATCCGTACGACGGGTAGTTCAGTCACGAGACATATGTCCATACCTGCCGCATGTGTAACACTGCTCGCACCTCGAATGACTGGATCTCCCTTGGGTGCCCCGTCACAACCGACTCTGAATCCTGCAGTCTGCTACCTATAGGTCTGGTCCTCTTGGACCTCTATGTAATCTATCTTCTTCTAGATGTAGAAACCTCTACTACGTGATGACTAGTAGTGGGTCTCACTGATGGTGACTTCTCTACAAAAAAAACTCTCCAATAAAAGGGCTCGCTCTAACTCCCCCTCCTGCGTTGGGATGCTGAGTGAGATCATCAAAGCCTTGATCTGCAAAATGAGTCCATGCTCGAAGGTCTAGGCCCACAAGAAGGGCTCCCAAACCATATCTTTGGAGTATCGTGAGAGATCAATGAACCTCACTGAGTAATGGCCATAGTCTTACTGCCTAGCTGCAGATGAAGTAGAACATTTATGCACACTACGCAAATAGTATCTAAGAAAAACATTTCCAAAACAGGCTCTCAATGTCTGCCCAGTGAAGTGTCACCTCGTCATGATCCAAGAGAATCAATCTCCACCATATACCTATTGCTGCCAGTAGAAGGCTAGCAGCAGGGATCCCCAAGAGATCGGCTGGTGTCCCTACCCGTCAGAATACTCTCACCACAGCCTCCAGCAAATCCTCAACTGCTTGTGGGTCCGTCTCTCCACTAAACCTAGGTGTCCTCTGGCACTAGAACTCATGCAAAGCGCTCAAGAGGCGTGCACCCTCTACTACTGGGGATGGTGGAATCGGTGTATCAATGGGTAATTGAACCGTTGGTGCCTCTGCTAGTGCCTCTACGGGAAGAGTGCCCTGCACCGAAGCCTCATCGCTCGGTTGGCTATTAGTGTGTACTACTATCGGAACCCTAGCTGGCTATCTACGTGTATGCATCCTAAAAAGAAACAGGTGTGCCACTGTCAAGAAGTTATACTTGGTGTGCTGACTCAGAGAGATCACAATTAAAACTCTTCAAAACACACATGCAATGAGTGTTTTCATGCATTGATTCATAAATCATAATTCAAGGTCCTGGTGTATGAATATGTCAATCATCGCACCAACACTGGGTTCCCTAAACTAATAACCGCACTCACTACACTTATCATTATTTCCATTAACAAGATAAGTGTCCTATTTTCTATGGTAGTACTGACTCATCAGAAACCAATTTTCCCCAATACATCCCCCGAGGACCGTTCTGTGACTACCCCAAACCCTCCTTTTTTCGGAATGGGGCTAGCAACTAGAACCGAAGGCATATTCTCTAAAACATGGAAGGTATTGTCTTTATATCCTATAACACAAAAAACCAAGAACACATCAAGATATTAACTTAAGTAAACTGAATAGTAAACAGAGTGAGTACAGTAAGTAAAGAGGGGCCATTATACAAGCCCATCTAGAAAGTACAAGGAAAACTAGAAAGTACAAGACAACTGATAGGTGGATAGAATCTCCTCGATCAACCACCATGGATTCTACCTGAATGGTAGGTACAACTCATGAATGCTCTTCTCAGTGGTTCACCTCATCTAACATCCACCTCTGAGCTACCTCCAGTCCTGGTACCCTCATCCTCAGTCCACGTTGTCTGTCATATGCACCAAACACAACGAAGTGCGGGCATAGCCTATGAATGGGTGAGTATAAAGATACTCAGTAGGGACACCAAGACCATCAAGGTCTCACATAATCCACCAAGGATAAACCAGAAGGCATGAAATCAACTGACAACCCTACTTAGGTATATACCCATACATATACCTAAGTTATCAAGTAAATCCATCTCAATCAGGAGGAAAACATAGGGTCCAACTCCAAATCCCCAAGATAAACTATTCTACAAAGGAAGAATTACCATGAAGTCAAGTACCACACATGTACTTCATACAAAGGAATACCACCATGGTATTACCATGAAGGAATGTACCGCACAGGTACAAATTCATCTCACACAAGGAGTAAATTATGTATAGTAGTGGAGATGATTAGATGTAACTAATGAATCATCTTACTCTGATAAGTGTCTCTGCTGCTGACCCACACAGGATATCTAGGTGATGAACCGCACATGATCGCTCGGTGCTGACCCACATAGGATCACTCAGTGCTGACCCACACATGATCACAAGGTGTTTACCCACACAGGATCGCTCTTCGTTCGTCACATCACAACTAGCTTCTGGGTTCCCACACTAGGCTTTCTCATCTATGGGAGGGTCCGCTCCTCAAGACCTTGGTCAATACTCCAACTACCATGAAGTCTCACAAATAAGTATCTCAAAGGACCTCCACGTCATAGGGTTCTCAACGCAATAGACAGTGCGTCAATCAGATGTCTGGTCTGTGAGTTATTAACCATTTAGCCCCAAGAGCCCGGTTGGATTCATGATCGATCAAACCCGACTATACTCCAACATTATATAAATATCCTGTGGGGTATAATCAAAGGGAACGCCTCACTCCATGGTTACCAGCACTTTTGATGGTTGCTAAAATAAAAATTTGGTGCCAAAGTTATGGCCAAAAGAACATAAATGTGTCAAAGTGGATTTGGGTCTGGTCCGACCCGACCTGAGCCGACCTGACTCGGGTCGGCCAGGCCCGACTTGCTGGGTCTGTCCCAGCCCACGCTGGGTGGCCCGAACATGGTGGTGCAGAGGCCACAAGAACTGCATAGTCCATGAGGGGGCCACAGAGCGGTACGGCCAGCCGCGGGTCGGCGAGGCCGCAGATCGGAGAGGAACCTGGGCGGCGCAGCAGTCCCCAAGTCGGTGAGGCCGTGGTGTAGCGCGACTGGCCATAGGTCGGTGAGGCCATAGGGTGGTGAAGCGACCACGGGGCGCAGAGGCCCGTGGGGTGGCAATGCTGTGGAGAGCTGCGGTGGGCCGCTGGACGGTGAGGCCGCAGGTGGCGGAGCACCGAGAAGCATGGGTAGCAGAGAGCCGCGGGGCACAGAGGCCACGGTTGGCCGAGCACCATGCTTTTTCCAGCAGCCGGCTTGACCAGCTGCCCTTCGATCATCCCCTTCTTCCTGGTTCTTGAGTTCCACCGATGCCAACCGACGACACCGGTCACCAACACCATCACAAAGATCATACAAAAGATCCACAAGATTTATAGAGGGGTTGGGTCATGTTTATTGGGCTCGTACCTTCCACGTTATAGCAGTAGCATAGGACTCAAGGAAGATGATTCAATGTGAGAGGGAATTTCACATTGATCAAATTAAAACACACCCCTACCTCATTTTTTTGCTGACGTCGATTAGAGAAGTCGAAGTTGTTAATCTTCATCGCACCCACCACACACCTCTAATCCCGAGCTTGTTCGTCGGATAAACACTCTTCGATGGAGGTGGTTTTTCATTGTTGAGGACGTACACCATTGGAGAATGTCCAGAGGAAGAGGATGAAGTCATGCATCAGAGTGCTTCATTGGAGGATGTGTCCTTCCATGTTCTCCTCTAGACAACTCTTTCCTTTCAATTACACCCAAAATGAAATGTATCCCACAAAATAGAACAAGTTATCTATTATGTTTGTTTGCATAATTCCAAAGACTTAGTATAATTAATTAAGGGGAGTGTCACAATTAAAGTGGGGAAAGATCAAGAGTTTTCTACCCATTAAGGTGGAAGTTGAAGGGGGTTTAATTCTCGAGTGGTCCCCACCACCATAACCCACATGGGAGGTTAGTTCTAGTGATCCCCACTCCTATAACCTCACCTGGGAGGTTTAGCTTTTGTGGTCCCCACCTCTCAACATCCACATGGGAGTTCCAAAGAAAATAAAATGTTTCACAAATTTATTTTATTTTATTATTTCATGAAGAAAACTAATTATACCATTCACCCTCGACCTACTAAGGTCGATGTGAACATCCGAATAAGTGAATTCTGGTGCTGCGAGGTCAACGGTGCCCTCAGATTTCAATTCCGAGTATGTGTTCAAAAGTAAAAATAACTCGCTCACACATTTACTAAATGTGACCAAAAAAGTTAAGAAATTAATTTTGGACGCACTGGGTCTCGAAATCACGCATTGTCCATTTTTGTGAACTCATAATATTCCCATTTAATTTTAATAGAAATTTACAAGTAAATTTTGGATCATTACAAAACCATTCAGTCCCCTCACAATTTATATAGAAAATCATGTCGATCTTCAATCTACAATATCATTGTGATGAAAACATGGATCGACATAGTATCAGTTGTGTTGGGTTCTTATAAATATCATCAAAATAAATCAATGAAATTTCAATTTCAATTTCAATGTTTCAATTAAAATAACCACACATTTTCTTTGATACCAATTGAAGGAACCCATGGCATAGTTAAAAATTGAAAATTATATAATATAAAATTTGGGGTTAACATTTATATTAAAAACATTTAATAAAAAACCATTGAACAATTATCTAAAAATATAATGTGTAATTCAATTTACGAATTTAATAATTGAACGATACATTAATTGATACCTTATTCATGTGAAATAGTGGATTCTATTAAATCATTACCAAAGTTTCTTGCCAAAAATTCACTCTACTAGGAATCCTCTAAAACATCCCCATATGAACCACATCACCTGAATTATTAGTCTATGATTCCGAATTTGAATCATTAGAAATTGAATATCTTTATGATGTAACATCGATCACATGAAGAACGCGGAGTCGAATAAAAATTCAGGGTCGATCATACTATTTCCTTCCTTCAAAATTTCTCCCTAGGCGCATTATAGGAAAGAAGAGGGGAAATTATCTATCTAAACCAATCCAAATGTTTCATAACACTATTCAATAAGCTAAAATTCACTTATGTTCCTTGCTTACATTTTCCAAAGTTTCACTTTGGTCTATGAAAATTACTAAAATTAATATCATACACTTATAAACAATGATGAATTAATTAAACTATTCATAAATCTCACAAAAAAATTATCACATACTTAAAATATTTAATGTGTTATATGAAGAAATATGTTCCAATAACTCAGTTAATAATGTCCCAAGATAATTTAACAAACATTGAATATGGTATGTTAATCAGAAAAATTTTATTTTCCCATATTCAGTTTTATGAAAAAACATATAAACCTGATGAGAAGTAAATTCAAAAATAAAAATTATAAAGTTGGAAAATGTAATTGAATTATATTACTTTTGATCAATGACACTCAAATATATACCTTCCCTACACATACAACCTACTTTATTCAAAAGTTATATCCATCCAAATAGGTGGAACTAATGGATACACTTAGTGTGTTATCTTTTATGTCCTTAACTAAGTTGAAATATGTACAAACCATATACCAAGAGATGAGTCTAGAATCCCATTATTAACCCTAAATAGATAAGTAATTATATAGTTATGGTACATCTTATGAACACAAAGTCAATAAAATAATCTATTTCTTTTGATATATAACATAGATAATGACAGATAATTGTGTCATAATTCTTTTGATGCTTTATATATTTCATAACCTCATTAGATGTACATATCTTCATATAACATGGCCATGAATTTAATGACGGTATTACCATTTTGGTAAATCGGGCCCCACAAGATATCTACTCCTCAACTAAGAAGATACAAGTTATATCATGATCATTCCATCAATGAAATACTACAAAAGATGCACAAAAAACAAGCATACTTGTCATGACTTCACTGTCAGGGATTTTTCATTACATTGATCTACATGTTCAAATGGTACACATTTATAATAATCTCATGTAAAGATTCCAATACACTTTTATATAGATAGGAACAACCAATGACACCTAAAACATGATGTTCTCTTATTCGTGTGTCGGTCCTTATGATATCTTCTACTCGATATCATTAACAATGTAAATCGTATGAAGAAGTATATATTATTATGACCTCCAATAAACATATAGTCAAACATCATTTGGGTCCCATATATATGATGTATGTAGACTGTAGTAAAAATATTTAAGATTGCAAATATAGTGTCTCGAGGTTCTCATTATAGCTAGGAACTTCTATTACCTTTTGATACATCTCATATTCTAATTAATTTACAATGTAAATAGTGCATGTATAAATATACATAGAATTGTTGTATGAATAAACACATGTATATATAATATTGGATACATGTAATGGTAATCAAGGTAAATAAAGACGTCCGGTTTAGGGGATCAACTCAAAATACTAAAATATTATGTCATACCACTAACCAAGGGATATGTGTATTAGAACATAACTGAAGATATAAGGAAATATAGTCATAAACATTACCAAACTTGGAATGATCAACTCGTATGCATTTCATCCTATATACAAGTCAACTGATAATACATCACCCATAATGAACATTACTTACCCTCATTTAGTACTCTTTTAAACTAGAGGGGACCCTATTACCATGCCAATATCTAGTGTTTCATAATTATAGTTATCCCCCATTGTTACCTAAGATCCTATAACCAAATGTAATAATGGTTAAAAAATTAATCAATGATAAATAGATAAATCATGAAGTATTACGATAGCTCACCCACATTTCTAACATCAACATAAGAAAAAAAATCTTAAGAATCAACACTTAATATCAACATAAATAAAAAAAATCCCATTTAAGGGAAACAAGTAGTTTAAGGTCATATAAGTGTCTTCCACACACTCACGTATTTCAAAAACAATTTACAATTAACAAACGAGACATTTTATAATCCACTAGGAATATGGATAATTGGGAATCATTTCAATAATGTTATAAAATAATTACAATAAAATAAAAATTGAATGTTGTTTTATAAATAAACTCATGTTTTTTAACACATAAAAATCCTTAAAATCATTCAGTAATTTAAACAATGACCCATATATTTCTAATACACATATAAAACACCCATTTTCACGAAACAATTCATAAAATAAGTATTAATACATTTAATTACTAGTATCAACATAAATAAAAATATAAATTATTAAATCATATTTTTAAATAATCTTGAAGACCATAAAAATGCTTAAAATCAAATAATTTATTCATAAGCACTTTTTAAGAAATGTAATATATAAGGTGTTCATACTCAAGAAAAATCATGTTTGATGTAACCTTTAAAAATAGGAAAACAATTTTCATTAGAAGGAATATAATTTGAAAACTAATTTTCTGCATATAAATTCCTCATATCCAATTATTACTAGAATTATAAAAATAAAAACATTAATTTTAAATCCCAGCCTTTCCATAGTTATAAAAAAATAGGACATGGGGAAAACCCTATCCAGAATCGAAGGTGAATGGTTCACAATGTCAAATATTGGATAAGCAGATCTTATAAATCCTAGACAGAAAGGAATCACAAATCATATTTTAGACTAATTCCCAATGGGTCTAGAATGATATGATTTATATATAATAGAAGAATAAATATACAGAAGTGCTATAGAAGAGTTTTGTAGTGCCATATCTTCGAAATACATCCTCAAATAAAAAAATTATTGAACCACCATGGGAGAATAAGAATGAAATGGGGGGAGGATGAATAAAAAGGGGGTATATGGAAAGGGTGTTATAAATCCATGAGGGAGGTGGAAGGGAGTTTTGGGATTATAATTCTAGTATGGATTTTTGGGAATTTTGAAATTTTAAAGTCTACAAAAGGAACATGATTTAACCTTATCGATAGGGGTAATTGAGTGTGAATAATGAAGGTTGACCATTATGTGCCAGTAGAGTCATGTGAACTCCAATAAGACCTAAGAAAATTTATCTATCCACGTTATATCCATTCTAAATGAAACTATGATGCCTATAAATAAATTTATGGTTTTTTGAATTTTACTCCTAATAAATATGATTACTATACAACAAACAAAAAATGATAAATAATGAAAACTCCATGTTTTAAATATAGAAATTCTTAAAATTACCCATAATAATGTGAAATAATATAAACTAGACTCCATAGTGACAATATAGGTGTAATGGAATATTTCTCAAATAAATATATTAAAAATGAACAAAGGGAGTTTGGGCCCATAATTTATAAAATGAATCTGGAATAGCCTCTTCTATGTAGTGATGACTTCCTAAAATAATGCAGTCAGCCTTCCTCATAGGATATTTAAATATTTAGGCATTTCAACCTATAATATATTTTTTCCTACAAAACAACATTACGAAAATTTTACTGAAGGCAATCCATGCTCCATGACATAGAGTATGGAATTTCAGAACCCTAGATGACCAGCATGATTAACCTCTATGGAATATATGTTAATCTCAAACTAATTTTTCTCATCATTCCATTCACTATTGTATAGTATTACATAGATTTCAATTTCCCTTTTTATCATGTAGACTGATGTCTCCTTAACTTCCACATGAAACCACCTTCAAACCATATCAATCTGGGAATTTCACATATTCCCCTTTCAAATAGGAAGACCCCAAAGACCTCCAATAGTATAATTCCCTCCCCCATGGTTGGAGAGAAATGCATATTTTCTATAGGGAAACATATAGAGAAAATTTCAACACTTATGGTTTCGGGGCCCATTATCTTTATCTAAATTACATGTATATTATTCTAAAAAATGTTTTTCTATACTCTATTAAATGATTAAACATGATTAAATAATGATTCATAATAAAATATGAATAAAACTAAAAACAATTTATTCATTTATTTTTGAATCTAATAGGAGATGTAAATGAAACTAAATTTCACAAATCATATATTATTACATACAATTGATTGTCACATAAATTAAATATGTATAAATTATAATGGTATAATAAATATAAATGATTCCAAAACGATCGAATTTATTAGTTGCAAAAAATCATACATCTAAAAATTTCTCCACGAAAATAGATGATATAATGGTTGTTCATGAGGTGAAATGGGAGCGAGCCAACATGGGAGTTCTTGAATGACATTGTAAAAAAATTAAAATAAATGAATACTCACATCCTCCCCATAAGGAAGAATAATAAGTCCTCATTTCATTCTAAAGTGTAATCTCTATATGTTTTCATTTTTTGTAAGATTAGACTTCATGATGTTACAAGGAAGGCTGAAAATAGAGCTTTCATTTTAATAGAAATAACCCTCAGTCTCCTTGGATGATGTACATCTATCATATAATTAAACATAAATTTTCATTCATTATATTATGGAAAATAAATTTTTAAACCAAATACTATAAGGGACAATGATTCATCATCTCTTGTCATTAATCCCATAAATTTTGGCAATTTTCATTTTAATTCAATATAACCGGTTTAATCAATTTTCAATTTCTATTTTCAAAATTGTGTTATTATATCCACCTTCATTAAGTTGAAAAACTAAAACATTATTCCTGATAAAATCATTGATTATAATATTTAATTCTTCAAAAAATTCAATGTTAATATAGAGTCTCTATATCATACAGAATATGGACTAATAAAAACAATTCAATATCAAAATAGGCACAAGTGGTCACATTATCTACGGATGAAGAGTATGAACCACCATAAAAAAAATAAATTGTATATAAATAATTGTTTTTACCTCAAATAAAAAAAATAGATTATCGTGAAAACTAGGATATCCCATGGACCATCTTCACCTTTGAGAATATCCACTTGTAAAACTAAACCTAAAGTTGAGAAAACAATTATATGTGAAATAATGTTGTAAAATCACAAATTTAATCTATATATATGAGAAGTGTGATTAAATATGTAAGAATATAGTGAATTTATAAGGACTAATAGTTATATTATAGTCATAGAAAAGGTAAATATGATCACTATAAATATGGTCTTTCGAAATATTGTCATATGATATACATATATCTCATAAGTATATGGATTTTTTTTATTTCTCGTGACAAATTTAAAATAATATAGTGTATGCATAATAAATAATGATACATGATTATAATATTTAAATTAATATTTATTAATAGAAATGTATTTAAATAAATATATATTTATAATAAAATTTTTATATGTTTCATATTATTATAAATAAAAATGATGTGATGCATTTATAAAATTTAAATAAACAATTAAATATCATTTGATGTATAAAATTTATTTTTTTGATATAAATAATTAACTATAATATTATTCGGTTCGGATTATTTAAAATAAATTTTTTTTCATAAATTAATTTTTTATTAATTTTTTTTACATTATATTATTACACACTATAAGATGATTTTAATTTTATATATTTATAGTATATAAAATAAAAAAATTAACATCCATAAAAGGGTTATTACTACGAAAATAATAAAAATAAAATCATTTTATTTATAAAATATATGTTTTTCCTTAACAAAATTATTTGAGCGAGTATTAATATTATTTTTCACAAAATATAGAAATTGAGTTTTACAAAATGGTTTTCATTTTTTGGTCAAACACTGATTCATTTTTAATAAGTTCATTTTCATTTCCAAAATAAATATTTTGTACGTCAGTAAGACATTTAATTTTCATGGAACTGTTTATATAAAAGTTTTGTGATTTTAATCTCATTAATTTACATTGATATATTTCTTGTGATGACTCGAATTAGATATTTTAACATAAAAAACATATATTTTAGCAATAGAAACCCCGACCCTTGTATCTCAGAGTTAGTGTCCACTATATTACATTTGAAAAAGATAAATGGAATCACATCGCAAATGACTAAATATTTTTATAGACATTGTAAACCGGATACAATAATTAATTTCACATGTATTTGAAAACATAAAATAAAAAAGTGATTTAATTGAGAACTCCATTATTACTCATTACGTATCCTTACATATCAGTCACAAAACTCCTCCTTCCATCCATTGAAAATAAAACCTAAAAATCTCTGAGCTCATATTCTCAGTAAGGATAAGTGTATTGTGGAATCTATCCTGAATTAATAAGAATAATCCGTATTCCAAGGTAAACAACTTAAACCAATGCCATTTAATCAATAAAATAGTAAACATACGAAAAAATAATGATCAAATAATGCCATAAAAATAATCACTTGAGCTTGAATCTTATCCGTGGATTTTCAAAATAGTCTAATAATAATATGAACATCAATAAATCATCTTATAATGTTTCAATAGATTATGTTGGACATCTTAGAAAAAATGTCAAGAACGTTCACATGAAAATTTATATTTATGGGTAGAAAACTATCAAAATGGTAAATTAATTTTCCACATCATGCATGTTGATGCATTGTCTGGAAAATATATCTTATCCCCACTCATCACATACTATGTCGAGTCCATTATTCGTATAAATTGTAAAAAACCCCAAGAATAATGTACTAATAAATTACATCATTATATGGAAAACATAATAAATTATAAAAAAATTCTGTAACATGGTATTAGATTAGAGCCTTTAGAAACAGGAAAGAAATATCTTCTAACATTGTGAAAGATCATCAATGCTTATCACAAATATCTTCCCCATTAGTAATTATACTAAAAAACTGTTCTTCATAGCCTGGGGAAAGAAAACATAAGAAAGATGTCATCTCAAATTATCCTTAAAAATAAATAATGGAAATATGTAAGAATAACATGAACCTAAGTTTTTGAGAACATGAAAATAACATTAAATGATCATACCATGCATGGTAAAGATCATAAACATGAGACATTGCATAAAGATTTGTAGTTCACAAGAAAAGAACCATAAGATAATCAAGAACACGAACAATGTGATATTATCATTGTAATAAGACATCGAATTTTTGGAAAACACATAAACATGTAATATATTTACCTATACCTCAAAGATATTTTCCAAAAACATGTTAGGGGTATTCATGGGCACTACACCTACAAGACGGGATAAACCACCATCCCGTTTCATTGTTCTTTACATATAAGGGGTTATGTTTACCCAACATCTCATTGTGGATCGGGGTTCCCCATATTCCAATAGTGGACAAGGTTTCCCCATAATCGCACAGTGGAATAGGTTTCCCCATTTACCAATAGTTGATCATGTTTCCTAATCATCTTATTTTTTAAAAGGATTGAGGTGATGACTCTTTAATTGGGAATAAGCAAGTAAATAAAGGACCCAAATAGGGTACAGGAAATGAATGAAAACTTCCTGAATCATAAAAGCTATCAACATAAAATTTTCCTCAATATTTCAAATAGATTTGTTTTTTCTTGAATTGTATACCAATAATCTCTTTCAAATATTCACCCATGAACTATGTATCATTTTTTACTTGAACGATGATCATTAATCCTTTCATGTATGGTCTTGAAATCAGTTCTTTCAGAGTCAGAGATTTCAACCTAATTCCCTTTGCGTTTTTCAGGTGAGGTGACCCATTACATGGAAGTTATCGTCCCATCAACATCAATTGATCCAAAATTAGGAAACATCTCCTAGTTTTTTGTTTCTTCGATATTATGTGTCTTAATTACACAATAAAACTATTTATTAGAAGAGGGATCCACATTACATAGTTTCTCAACAACCACATGGGGATCCACCAGAGGCCTTGTCTTCTACTAGGAAACTTACTGAAAACTATCAATATACACATAGGATTTTTAAGATGTAGGGAATGTTTTATATGAGTTTGAAGAGTTAAATTCTTCAATTTACATACCCTTTCGGTTTACTAAAGTAGCCATCCACTCAAATGAATGATGATAATCATCCAGATTTCGTATTTATTCTTCGTTGATTTTTCCATCCAAGTCATCGTCAATACAAGTAATTTGGGGAAGAGCAGGAATTAGAGTATTCTGAAATTCAATACATTTTAAACTCATAGATGTATCAACATCATTGAAATTTTCCAATTCAAAGAATATGGTGGCCAAATATTTCAACTTGATTAGAGACTCCACCAGTAGCCCCTTTCCATTAGTGTCTTGGGAGTTAGGAATCAACACATCCAGCACATTTGAAACTAGCTCTTTGAGGGAATATCCATCTTTATAAATAAGTTTTTATGACTCTACATTGTTTATCTTTGACTTTTTTCGACATATATTTTCTGACTAGCCTCATATCCCCTATCCATCATAACAAATATTCTTCATGTATATCTCTAATGATTTACGAAAAACATTAATTCATTTTAGAATATAGTATTTTTTCTTACTCAGCATCATCATCATCTTCAAAAATAATATTTTTATTCAAATGTATAATTCAATGGGGAAAAGTCTAGGGAGGCCAGAAATAGTGCAGGGTAGGGGAATCACCTCGAATCAGATTCACCCCCTCCGGCTTAAATAGAGAAACATTAGACAGACACATGAGTAGAACACCAGGGGATGATAGAGAGGCCAAGTGATCTACCACTTTGTTCCCCTCTCTCAATGTGTTGGTGTAACTAGTACATCATCCAAAGAAGATATTTAATTTCCTGATGGTATATGTTATTGACCATGGTATGCTTCCTTTTTCATGAAGGGCATCCTGAATTATCATGGAGTTAGTCTCCACTTGAAAAATGTAAATCTCCCTCTGCCTACAAATGGTGATGCCTATAAGAATAACATTAGCCTCCACCTGCATTGAATTTCCACTCCCATAATGGATCATGAAATCTTGGATCACACTTCTCTTGATTCATGGACAAACCCTCTACCTCACATCCCACACTGGATACAAGAACCTTCTATAATTAATTGTAGTCCATATTTTGGAGGTCTCCACTATAACCATTTACCCTATGGCTTGGGTTCTATCTGGTGACCCATGGCATGAAGTGTGTAAAACGTCCATAGATAGGGGAGTCTTCCCAGCTTCAATAAAGTGAAAACATATCAGAAAATATGCACTTTACTCTAATTATAACCTCTCTTCATATGTATTTTATCCCCTCTTACCTAGACCAATTTCGAGCATTCCATAAACACGAACATCCTTCATTATATACAATAGATCTCTCCATTTTCCCCTTCCCAATACCGACAAATCAGTGAAACTAGTGCTCCATGAAGGCATCGAAGCATATATCATAGGGGGAGTACCCTTTGAACACTCCAATGTATCCCCATACCTGGAGATCCCAGTCCCCTTCAAATAAAATATGGTATAGTTTCCTAACACTTGTTCGCACAACAGTGGCAGCATGAGGCCATGCTAAAGCTAAGATGTTTCATATTTTCATCTATGGGAATAACGTGGTTTAGGATCCTCCATGTGTAGAAATTACACATTGTAGGTATCCTATTACACTAATCCAGGATGTTCCACCCTTCCTGTTGTCCCTGATGCATCCTAATCCTACAAACATACTTAGAATTAAACTTCATCATGGTCGATGGATTGAAGACACACCAATCCCACTCTGAGTAGATGAGGACAACGTCAAAAACCTCTTAATGAGGCACATTTTGAATTCCTATGAAGAACAGAGGGTATTATACCAACACCTTGAATTTGATTATATGGGTAGGAAATACTGGGTAACCAAAGATCCTTCCCGATCGATTATGGCTCCCAAACATAATGTTTCCCACCCCAATTATCCATTGAAAATGGTAGAGAATAATTGGAAACATTATTCATACCAAAGACCAGAGGGGATAACTTCTTTCCGATGAGAATTCAGTATTTTATCTATACCTATGTTACATAATAATCCCCCATAATGTACGTTCTTTTGTTACCTCCCAATATTACTTCTCATTCATGTAATTGATAGAGGTTGCTAAGAATTTAACGCCAATCCCTATTTCCATGATACGTCATGCCATCTTCCCCCAGGAGACCCATTGTCTCTTCCCCTATGATGATGCATCCCTTATAAATCGAGAAATAATCTTATCAATGAACCTTATAACCCCCTTTAGTACATTTTCGGATGAGAGCGCATGCACCAATATTGCCGAAATGATTCTATTCACAAGTTAAATGCGGCCACCAATGGATGAATAGTTGTTTGTCCAATTCAATAAACGCCCCAAAATTCTTCTCTCCAAATGGTCAAAATCACTAATACACATTATTCCAATAGATACTAGAATACTAAGATACTCTATTGGAAATGTACCACACCTCATACCCATCCTTGTACCCAAAGTAGTCACCCTACTCATGTTGATTTCTTTGGACACATAGAATTCACTATTATACTTGTTGATAATATGGAAACTCTAGTGACCAGTCATCTCAACTGTCATATTAATTCCATGCATAGATTCCCTCCCTTTATTGATGAAAATTATTGTATCATTATCAAACATAAAGTGAGATATGGCTGGTAGACTCAACTTCCTCCGATAGGGAATGACCTCCCTATTAGATATTCCTCTATTGACCATCCAACTCAAGGTGTCCTACATAACAATGAAAATACTCGGGGATAATGGATCACCTTCCCAAAGCCCACAAACTGACTTGATGAAGTCATAAGTACGCACCCTAAATGAAACCTCCATCCAATCTGAACTAAAACACATGAAAATAATATCACAAGACCATCTGGAAAAGCCCATCTTCTTCATAACCCGGTTAATAAAACCCCACTCAGGCCTGTCATATGCCTTGTTCATTTCAATATTGATTACCATATTGGATCCACAACCCTTTATATGAATTCCTCTCATCATCTCATGATCCAGCACAATAGTTCCTTAAATTGAGCTCCCTTTCATGAACGCATTCTATTCCAAGGATATCCACCAAGGGAGACTTCCGGACAATCCCCTGTTGATAATGATTTCCAATACATTTTAGGGGATGTTACACATACTCACTAACTGGTAATAAAGAAGGAGTAGTGGTATTTGATCATTGGTAGAAGCACTAGAGTCATGGAAGACACTATCAGAGGCACGCTTCCCCCTTTAAAGAAGTCCTGGATAGAATAATAGATTTCCCCCTTGACCACCTCCTAAGATCTCATGTAGAAAGTTCTTGGAAAGCCATCTGGACCTACTGTACTCTCATGACTGATATTCACCGTAGCCTCATGAATCTCCTCCACATCTAGGATACCTTCAAATATATCATTATCTTGAGAAGAAACATGGTTTTGGATCCCCCCATTACTCATCACCTCCCGAAGGATAGCCCAGAAGCATATTTGGATTCGGACCTACAAGAATATCCTTAAAGTATGAAAATGTCAAACCACCCACCACTTCCCTATCATCAGTGAAGGATCCATCAATGAGCTTCATGATTGGTTTAATAGCCCACCGCCTATCTCTTATTCCGGCATGGAATGAAGCTGTGTTATTATCTCCTTCCTTCATCCATTTGATTCTCGAGCATTCCCTCACCCTATGTTAAGTAGAGAAGACCATAACCACAAAGGTATTCTTCTTCTTAGAGACCTCTCCAAATGAAACATCATTCTAGGCCTCCTTATTGTTAGCCTCAAGTCAATAAATATCTCGTTTAAACATGCATTTCTCCTGATCTAAGGGGGGTAATGCTCCTAGACCACAATTTTTGGTCCTGCTTAAGACGTCTCAACTTGGTGTGCAAGGCCATCCAAGAGTGGCCCTGAATTCCTTCTTCCTGCCTCTTCCTTACTAGCTGATGATACTCAGGAGAGCCCAACCACTGGCTTATGAAATTAAATCTTGCCTGTGAGGACTACCTCTTTCTCATTGTGATTAAAAGTGGAGAGTGATGAGATAATATTTGAGTCAAATGATCCACCTTTGTATTTGAGAACATAGAAATATCTTGTACATGGGGTATACAATGGTCGAGCCTACTCCAACAATGGTTACCACCCCTTCTATTGTTACACCATGTGTAAGGGTCCCCTGAGTATCCCAAATCCATTATCCCATTGACATCAAAAAATAGTGTGAAGGACGTGCTATCCATCCTTGAGAATCCACCCCTCTCTTTATTCTATGTAGGATCCATTATTATATTGAAATTGCCTACCATCACCCATGGCTGATCCCCTAGGTCGAACTCATTCAATTCACTCCATAACAACTCCATTATTTGGGCATAAAAAATTCCTTAAATAAATGAAATGTTTATAGAGGCACCTCCACATGACACTAAATTTGATAAATGATGGTCCCCGGCTTGGATCAACTCTACCATAGCATCCTTGTGCCAGAATATCTAGATGAAACTGTTCACTGGGTCTGCAAGAATAGATGCATACAACATTACCCTGTGAGTAAACTCATTTATTTTAGCATAATTCTACTTGTGCTCAGGGTTCGCAACAACCTTGATCTATTGTTTCTTCACCTCTGAGTCTATCAAGTCAGTTTTCACTCCTGCCCCGACACCGCATGAGTTCTAGATGAAGAATGGAATCACAAAAACAACACCTAATCAGATTTGGCCCAAGGCAACAAAAACTCTATCATGATGGAAGAAGAACACTCCAAAAACGTCATATTTATCATGGCTGACCTCATACACACACCCGTGATAGCATCTGAAGGAACTTGATGGAGAAGATGGAAGACTTGATAGAATATATAGAGCATTCCCACTCACCAACAGTAGGGGTGACCGAGCTATTATAGTAGGCTTTGAATGATGATGATAACTTGATAGATCTGATTCAACATCAGTTACCCTACTGCTCAGCATGCCAAGCACTTGAGGAGACCGATCATTAGGTGAAAATGAGTTCTCCATATGGTCCTTGTTGACTTTTTCCTAGAATATATTCATCGAACCATAGAAAAGGGGATGACCTCCTGGACTAAATCCACCATAAGAAGCTTCTCAACATGATAGAAAGACTCAAGAGTGCGAAGAAGGACCAGAGACCAATACTCCAACACACTCGGAGGAACCCTCAGGACAGATTCCCACATAGAACCTATTAAAAACATCTAGGAGGGGAGGCTTGCTGTTCCAGAAGAACCTATGAGGTCCATTCCACTGAAACCCAGTTTGAGGGTAACCAGAGCCTTGCTTTTGTGAACTGCAGTGCTCACTAGGAATGTCGCATGATCCTTGTAGGCCATTGGAATAACTAGATGAAATGGATGATCCTAGACTGCACCAGACTATGTGAATGTGGCCGTCATCAACCCCCTATAATTGAAATAATTGGAATTATGAAGAAGACCACCTTGGCTATGGTTCCCAAAATTATGAATATAATTCCCCTACAGAATGCAAGATGAACAATACATGGGGTACCCTAAAAAGATGATTTCATGGCTCCAAATAACTGATTCCTTCACCTTCAATGAAATATTATCCATAACATGTATTGAAAGGCCAATCTCAACACAAATATGTTACATCATCATCTCCTTGTCGTGGCGGGAGCGCGCATCCACACAAAGAAACCCTCCTAGAGAATCTCTAATGGTCTTGAGGAAGGATCTACAATGAAACAGAAGTGGGAGACCTAGAAGGCTAACCCATACTTCTTCCTGAGATCTATCCTTACCCAAATAAACCTCCATAGACCAGCTAGAGAGATAAAAGTGCCAACGTCCCAACACCCGGGGAGCATTACACCAATCCTCAACAAACTCCGCCTTCGAGTTAAGAACCAAACAGAACGATAGCCTGTGTAACACTGATAGGTGAAACCCATCCTATACACCCAATGAATCCATGTTATTCTTGAATACTGGAAGAAAAGGATCTTCTGATCAGAATAACGCCATGAGCATCCACATGAGCCCCAAAATCGCCTTATTGAATGCAGAGACATGAGATGTCAGTGAAATGAGGGGACAATCCCTCACCACTAAGTGTGAGAATGTGGAAATCTCTGGAAAGCACATATCTGAATCATCAAAACCCCTCCCACACATCACTTATTTGAAAGACAGCACCAGACACCTCAGTACTAGGGAAGGGGTAGGAGACCCCCAATGGTGAGAAGATGCACCATCCAAAGGCTCAGACCCTGGATCGAATGTCACTAGAGTCAGATGCACCGCCGTAGATTGAGACGCCAATGAAGAAATGGGCAATAATGATTGAAAATCACCAGGCACGTGAAGAGCGTTATTTTTGAGATCCATTACATGGTATTACTCAACATTAATTTAGAATTTATCAGATGGAGTCAAAAACATTACCTTGTCTATCAGTGTGTAGATGAGATCAATATCCACCAGCACTATAACATAGTGTTAAAACAAGATATCCTATATCTTCTTGTCACGATAGATTGGATTCCCAATTGTCATGCCATGTTCATACAAGTTCTTCGGATGATGAAGGACCGAATTGAGTTCATGAAGACGAACCAAGACCTATCAAAAAGAATTTTGAGCTTGCGATACATTAATGTCTAAATATCAATCGTTTAAATAGTAACATCCAAGATCCAGAAACATGGAGCCAATTCCCAATGATCAATGCTTCAAGCCATCTTATAGAAACATGTAGTGAAAAATTCATCGACTAAGAGAGACACATTTCCAATTAGAGAAAATCAACATAATTACGATTCTACGAATCAAATATTCAAAATTCTAAGGTTGTTCACCTTTAGGTAAAACGATGCATGAAATTGGAGAGTTGTTTCGAATTTACATTCCCGCAGTTAGAGGTACAAGGTTTGCTTTAAAATGGGATGATGAGACCATAAGAAGAATTCTACCAAGGAACGAATCATGTAATATGGCCAATGATATAGATCCACCCATCTTCAACCCTACTGCTGAATTAGTATAGAAGCTGCATGTAACATCACCTCAAGACATGATATTATTTATCTGATCTTTATATAAGGAAGAATACTCCATCAATGTGGAATCTTTATGACCGATTGACACCTCATCAGCGAATATGTGGACCCCAAACCCAAATCAATCTTTATATCTAGTGACCAGGCATAGATCTAGGACAAATTTTAAGCTAAATGATGGAATTTTCATCTATGCTGCTTTAAATGGAAAAATAATAGTGGATTCATGTAGGTCTCAAGCTACTAAAAATATGTTTAATGTAGAAGGAACCATCAACACATGTATACTAGGGGGAGTAAGAAACATGAATCCAATGTAGTGTAGGATCTCTATGTGAAACCTAAAACACTATGAGTCATTGACCCATCAAGGGATAAAACACCTTTTACCCATCCTCATCCCATCACCTCCTTTTATATCGTCACGTATTGTATTGGGTTTCCCCTTATTCCCATAGTTTTTCAATACCTTCTATATTATTCCAATCATTTTCTCATAATATATAACTCATTACTCAAAGAATTTGAGGTAGATATAGGTCCCACCCATCACATAATAAAATCACACTTACATGTTTGATAAGATAATAAAACATGAATTATATCATGACCCATAAGAAGAGATGGGTTTCGTAAATGTCATATCTTAACCCATGAAATAAAATGGGTATCATAACCATTTAATAATATCATATCCTATGGAAAATTTTTATCCTTCATAATCATTTCATCATATAATAAAAAGTTAAATGATTTTGGTTTGATAAGTATTTATCATTGTATAACATTTTAAATATAATAGTGTTTTGTAAGATTTTATCATTGTATAACCCATTGAAAATAAAATTGTTTCATAAATAAAAATCCATCAGTTCATAGACCATTAATAGAAATAAAATGTATTGTATACATATCCCATATCTCTAGTAACTCATAAACTAAAATCATGCATGTCATCTTGGATTATAAAGGATTTTGAAAGACCACTTGGATAAAAAATTTTCCTGGAAAATATGTTTTTAAAACATATATCATTTTAAATTCCATTATTTAAAAAAAAATTGAAAACATATAAAAAATTCAAGCAAAATTTTATTTTAAACATTTCATGAGAAGAATATCCTTTCAGGTTTGAAAAAACGTTTTTTAATATATAAAACATTTGGAAGACCGTTTTCCTTGAAAGCAACCTCGAAAATTTATGAATAAGTGTGAAAATATTTTTATAACCATTTTCAAAATACTTTTACTACTTATAAAATATATTTGAAATCAGTTAAATCATTTTCAATGAAATTGACCTTTTGAAAACATATAATTAATCTTCAAAAATCATTTAGAAAACCTTTTAAACATTAAACTTTTTTTTGAAAACTATTTTTCATGGAATACCTTATTTCAAACTAAAAAATCCTAAAATATTGGGGAAATAATTTTATTTAAAAATAATAATATTGTTAACATATATAGGAAGTATAAAAGAAATGACGTCCATGATGGTGGGTAAGTCTATACATGTCTGACATTACATTTATACTATAAAATGTTAGAAAAGTGTCCTGATCGGAAAAATTCAATTATAATACATTTCAAACCATATTATAAAAAGTAATAAATTTGTAAAAATTATCATTAAACGTCATTAGATAATAATAAAACTTTTATTATGAAATAATTAGAAAATATGGTTTTGAATTAACACTGCATTCTGACCAAAAAAAGAATTAAATCTGTGTTTTATAAAAATAATTTATTAATTATTGCATGTACCAATGTGAGAAAAAATAGTACCATTACATTGATTTAACCGGATCATATATTTATTAATAATCATTATGATATTTTTTTAAGGGATAGATAAAATTATTTCATCAATGGAATCATAACCCTAAACTATCTCAATAAATGATGAGATTGAATTTGTAATCCATTACCAATTTGGTAACATTAAATCATTAAAAATGGAAATAATAACAATAAATAAACCATAAAATATCATTAAAATAAGTAATTTAATGATATAACATGTCAAAACTCAATATATACACCTCATGTAAAAATATAGATCCATAACATGGCATCTTCCTCAAAGAAAGAAAATCGGAACAAAATCACAATACCCATTTGGAAACATTTTAAACATAACACCCATTAAAAAATAATATGTAAGTACCCATAAATTTATTTATATTAATATTATAAATCATCGATGGTCATTATAGCACAAATGAAATGAGTGGTGAATAAGTAATGTATCTCATAGAAATAAAAATTTAGATGAAATTCCATTAAATTATTTATTCAATTCATTCATACATTTTCAATATTCATTTATAAAAAAATATAAGATTATTATACATCTTACATATAACCATATTATTATATAGAAAACATTATATTATTTTTTATGAAATTATATTACCTTTTTATTAACAACTCAATGTTAATGTTATGTTTTAGATAATATATTCTTTTCATATCATATATGTCTTGACTTATTATTATTTATCCTCTTAATTATATCTTGATTTAATTACTTCCACATATTCAAACATGAAATAAATATCTCATATATTCATTATATATCAATTTTTATAATATATAGAATATATAATCATAAAATGGAATACACTGTTCATGGAGATGGTAGTTTGTAAATTTGCATGAACATTGATCCAATTTTATTATGGTATTGGAAGAAATTAATTAAAAGGAATATATATATATAGAATAGTTCTAGAAAATTTATTATCTCATTTATATCATATACATTTACTAAACACATCCTTAATACATTCCATGTTAGGTGTGAACAAATCACATCCCCTTGAGGTGGCGTTAGTCCAACCTTCCCCAAACGAAATTATCAAACACAAACAAAATGGATAGAATGAAGTTATGTGTTATATAATAATTATATTATCATAAATAAAAACTAAATAAAATTTATAAAAAATATAAATATATTATACATTATAATTAATAACCATGAGAAGTGGTAAAGGAAAAGAGAACAACATTGTTCTGTAGTTAACCATATAGAATAATTGTATTTTTGTTACCCATTTGATGGAAGATTGGGTATCTTTAGATATAACCCTTAGAATAATAACGTTTCAGTATATTGAGGAAAATTTTTTAATATATAATCATATAATAATAATAATTTATGGGTGGATAATGAAAATAAAAAAAAGATCTTGAGGAAAGATGTTACATCTTCTTTGTGTAACCCATTTTTTCTTGGCACAGAAATGATTTATTGGTTGGGAATCATCAAAAATAGAGGAATAATGGAATAAGGGAGAGATTTAGGGTTATTATTTGAGTGGTTTTATGTTGATAAAAATATCATGATTGTTGTTAATAAGTGTGAGGGTTGAATGCCTTTTTAAAGTGGGGGCGGAGTGGTAATCTTCTAGATTTTTGAAAAAGGTATTCCATCCACCTTTTTCCTATGAAAACTGGATCCAATTATGAAGAAAATTAGATTTATGGGATATGTACAATTTTAGAAAAAATTCTAGGTCATTTATTCTCTTAATGGTAAGTTTTAGTCCCTTGTTGTGCTAATTTTCTTCATAATCATTGTAATAAATTATAATCAGTTTCACTACTATTTTAGTAAAAAAACTAAATTGGCCTTATTTAATATTATATATTTGGATTATTCCAAATATATATAAAAATTTGAAAAATTCTGACCTCATAACTGGAATATATTAATTCAAATTTAATCCCACAAATGGGATGTAAAAGTGGGTTTTTAAAGTAAAAATCTACAAATGTTTGGTCTGTTTTAATATGTAATTTCAATGTCAAATTGATTAAACAAACCTAAATTGGATTAATTGATTTAAAAATTATGTAAATAAAATTTAATCCCAATTTAAAATATATTTCATCATTTTAAATAAAAATGATGAAATCTCATTTTTGAGATAAAATCCATTATTTTTCACTATCCATAAAAAAATTAAATTTCATAGAAAATTACACAAATTTATGCAAGGATAATTATTATGTTACAAATTTAAATATGAAGTTTATTTTGACATATAATACTAATAAATGTAACAAAAAGTTTATTTTATATGTTTTCACCATTAAAAGGTGGTAAAATAACTTTTTATAGGTATATATCATTATATTCATAAAATTATATTTATTATTATCTTATATGAAAAAAAATGTATTTTATAATTATAAAAATTATTTATTGAATATATTATTTATAAATATTATTTGATATATTAATTAAATGTGGTTTTCTTAATTTATTTAGATCAAATAGTGTTTTTAAATAGAAAAATGGATTTTTAAGAGATGTAATATCTCTATTTTTGGATAGTTAATACACTTTCTTATACACATTGATAACCAAATGATTATTTTTCTATACATGTTTAAATAATATCTCCATATTTTATTTAATAATTTTCATTTCTTCTATTCTAATGGATATGTGGTAGCTATAAAAATATTTTAATAATAGCATTAATAGTGTATTTTAGTTCTGTAAAAACTCGACCTTGCATGTTACGTAAGATATTGATGGAACTCAACATTGTTTGTAACATAAACTAAACTCGTTGTTGCATGTACATCAAGCTAACATAAGTCTTTTTTAGTGAACAAAATCCACACATGGTATATTTATATATATATAACAATATTCATTATTGCGTGAAATGATAAATACAAAAAATAATAAATTAATTTTGAAAAAATTAATATTTTAAAAAAAATTAGGGTTTTATATTATACCCCCTTTAAAATAAATCTATCCCATGATATTCATCTAGTTTATTAATGTTTTAGTACTTGAATGTTCTATTCATAGAAACTCACATACTAAAAATGATTACAAAAAAATCCCCTAAAAAATAATGTTGGAAACATAATGGTTAACCAAACAAACACGTAATTAGGTTTCCACATAAGAGAATACAGTTTGGATGGTAAGGCAAGGACTTGGAGGAAAAGAATAAATAATTTTATGAACTAATTGATGACATCAGTCATAAATAAGTGAATGATCAATGGAATGTTTTGGGTTTTAATGTTATAAATATTTTATAATTCAAAAGGTCGTTAGTTCATCATAAATTATGTTATTAAGACAATTTTTCACGATCAACATAAAACATCCTCTAAAAAATAATGGTGTTCCATGATCAACCTCCAACTCATATTTCCTTAAAATAAATTAAGAATTACTTTTCATTTTTTAATGATTAATAGATCATGATATCAAAGAAAAGAATGTCATGTCATTCCAATTATTTTTATCACAAAAAATGGTTAGAAAATGTTGTCCATTGTGAATAAATATTCATATGGATTAAAAATAATTTAATCACTAATACATTATACTAACATTAAAATAAATCATTTCATAAATGAGTCACCACATAACCCTTCCATAAGTTTAAAGTATAAAAACCTTGAAAGAACATCACTAAATCTCCTAAAAACTACTCAGTATAGATCTCCAATATATTTGAAAGTCACTCCGAGTTAGTGCATACAAAACATGTGACTATGTTTATATTTTTTACCATGAAACATGGTAATAACCAAAATTACCACTATTCCATATTGAAGAAATTAATATTTCATTATTATAATGTATATTGGGTATATTCCTTAGATACAAAAATGTTGTAAACGCAATCAATTATATAATATCCACTTTCCAACATGTCCTCAATTTTATCCATGGTAATTAGTTCTATATGATTCACTTATACATTTGCTACATATATTTTTCCAAAAAAATATATTATAATAAGTTACATATTAAGGGTTATCATCCAATAGTCAAAATGTCACCATTCCATTAAATGACTATTCCAATCCATCAAAAACATTCCACATAAACTTTTAAATCCTATGAAAAAAACATCATCTGCACAATACTTCTATATTTCACCATTAAAATATCATAATTCTTCTATACAAATAAATAAATTTTTTTATTAATCTAATTTATCAATAATCCATAAGAATGATGCTTCATCCTAATACTAAATACCACTATTTATTTCAAATTTCATCTTTAGTCTCGTCATGATCCTCAATATAACAATTACTCACATCACATAATAGATTCTCTTCAGGATATTTCCATTGGGGACATCGATTTACATAATGAATATTCATTACACACATTGAGTATTTATCCTTTTATAATGTGAGGGTAGAAAATATTTTTATTCATTTCCTTAACTAAACCATTGATTTTTACTTTGTTGTTGCATGCTTTGTTTCCTTATTCTCCATAGTCAAAACATATTATTGTTCATATAAGAGATTCATATAGGTCATTATTTCCACATTCATGAAAAAAAATGAAACTAAATCATCTTTCTTCCATGGTAACCACTAATAAGAATCTTAGTGAACTCTGTATTTCCATTTCATTATGAGTCTAAGAGTTGGTTATGTTGCCTTTTTTAATCATGTTCTATAAAAACTGGCTACGTATCATCACAACATCATTCACTCGAGTTACCTCCCATTGTCTAGCTCATCAAAAAATTTTAAATCACATTCAATGTTTTCCCTATTTTTTTGGTTCTCAACATTCACTAAAGCTTGAAGGAAATGGTTTGGAAACAATTATTATAGTGGGGAACCACATAATCATGAAAACCCACTTATTGGTTGTATAACATAGGATACATTCTTTAATATATTACACCTTATGTTTATAATAGATTATTCATTGAAAAAATCCATTTAAATCCTTCAAGGCAGTTTATAATGATTTTGTGAGTTTCAAAAACATATATGTAGGGTGTGTCAAAGAAGGTGTGTGGAAAATCCTATTGTCGTGTACCATATTACACTCATATCACTACTGATGCACCTTGTTGGGGTTGTTAACCATATGTGCATATGTTATTGAGACACATCAACTTATTGTATCCATACTGGGATGTAATTCTAGTAAACCACTCGATCATTCATTTTATAGTAATTCTAGAATATTTTCTTAAATAATAACTAGTCCTTGGATATATCTTAGAGACACCCCAATATATATCCTAAAAAATATCCTTTGGGTTCCCATTAATGTTTTCACATCCATTCATTCCAACTATGGATAAACATATTCTCTAATACCAACTATAACAAAACAAGATTAATGTATATAGACATTTAAAAATTGTCTATGGAATATTTAATAAATTATTAAAAAAAATTCTCAAAGACATTATTATTTTAGTTCCTTTGAAAATATGGAGAAAAAATATTTTAACCATATTAAAGGTATTCAATGCTTCTTATAGAGATCTTCTCCTTATTAATTTTTAATAAAAATAATTCTACATAACATGGGTAAACAAAACAAATGAAAGTGGTAATATCGTATTCTCAGTAAAGGAAAATAAATGAAATATGTAAGTGAAACATTAACATAAGTGTATGAGAACATGAGCATACCATTCAATGATTGTAACCTTTTTATCAAATATTTAAAACATGGGACATGGAATAAATAATGGTACTTCTGAAAACATGAATCATAACATATTCATGAATAAGAAATTTGTAATAATATCATAGGCATAATACATATAATTTATTTAAAAAATATGAACATATAATATATTCCCATATAGGCCAAAGAAATTTTCCAATAACTAATCAGGTCAGTTCATGGGGACTACACATACTGAGTGAGACACACAACCATAATCAGTCTAAATCATTTCCATGTAAGGGACCAGGTTTCCTCATATCTACATACTAGATTAGATTTCCCCATATTTCTATAGTAGAATTGGATTCCCCATCTTCCCATACTGGATCTAGTTTCCAAATATTTCCAGAGTGGTTCAGGATTTTCCATCTTCCCATAGTGGATCAAGCACGTTGACCTGATTCCCATCACTATATTATATGATATAAATCATTACCCAATGTATTTGAGGTATATATTGGTCTCACTCATCACATAATGAAATCATAAATATATGTGCCATGATATAATTAAACGTGCGTCATATCATGACCCTTAATAAGAGATGGGTTTTATAAAAATCATATAAATACCTATGAAATGAAATGACTATAATAAACATTTAGTCATGTCATAACCTATGGAAAATATACAGGGTACATAATCATTTCATCCTATAATAACATGTGAAAGGAAGTATTATTCTTAAGAATTTATCATGATATAACCCATTGAAGATAAAATATTGTCAGATGAATCCATCATGGTATGACCCTTTGAATAGAATCATGATTATTACCAATTAAGACGTCAATACATAGAACATTATGATAAATAATATTAATGATATTGTTGGATCATATCCCTAGTAAAACACAATCTATAACAAAGGATGTCATCGTTGATAAAGAAGGATTATGAAAGATTAGAAGGAACATATCTATTCATTGATAATTACTTTTTAAAACATATAATATTTCATAATCATTATCCTTTAAAATATATTGAAATCATATAAACGAATAATGGAAAAACTTCATAAAACATTTCTTCAGAAAAAAATCATTTTCACCTTGAAAAAAAAATCTTTTTTAAAAATAAAACATTATGAAGTCCTTTTTCCTTGAAAATAACAATGAAAAATAATGAAGAATCCTGAAAACAATTCAATTTTTTTTAAAAAAAATATATTAAAAATTATAAACGAATAACTGAATTCTTATTCATTGAGAAATCCTTTTGAAAGCAAATAATGAATGCTTGGAAAATCATTGAAATCCCTTTCTGAACCTAAAACATTTATTTGAAAACATTTTTTCATTGAAACCCATTTTAAAATCAACAAATTTTCATAACATTAGGGATAATATGTCATTAAATAAAATAATATTTTATATTTAGAAGGGAATAATCAAGTAAATTGTGGTCATGATGGTGGGTATATCTGTACATGTCAAATATTCATTTTGAACCATAAAAGTTTAGAAATGTTTAATAATCAGAAAATGAAAAGAATATTCCTTTATAAACTATTTTTCAAAATGTTAATACTTGGGTGAAAATTTAATTTAACCACCACTATAAAACAGTGAATATTATTTTGAAAACATTTTTATAAAACACAATTTTGAAAGAAAATGTATTTCTGACCAAAATGAGAAATAAATTAATGTTTTGATGAAAACATTTTTATTAATTTTTTTTAGTACCAATTAGTGTTAAAAATGTTCCATTATTTGAATATAATATTCATATGAAAATGGAAAGAAAATTCATTATAGTTCATGGGAAGTGGGAGATAATATTTTATCAATGGAAATATAATAATAAAGAATCTCAGTATAGGATTTCATTGAATCTATAAAAAATTACTACATCCTAAAATTTAATCAAAATACAATATAATAATAACATAAAATAAATCAAGAACTATCATAAAAATAATGATATTCATGATAAAAATTTTAATAATTCATTATATACACCTCATAAAAAATGTGTGTATAACATAGATTGTGTCTCAAATAAGGAAAATTGAGGAAAAATTATTTTACCTATTTGATAAAATTTAAAATATTAACCCCTAGAATAAAAGATTATCAAATAGATATGTAAATACTAATATATTTATGTGTAAGAATAATACAATACATCCATGTGAAGAACCACACAAAAGAAATTTGTCTTGAATAAGGCATGTATCTCATGGAAATAAAAAGTGATATGAAATGGAATACAACATTCATGAAGATGGTAGACTTTTCATATGCATGAATGTTGTTTATATTTTATTATCGTATTCATAGTATGTATAAAAATGATATATATATATATATATTATTCCCCACACTTTCATGCACATGAATTATTATATATATACCCCTAAATTGAAATTAAATATTCCCTTCACCATGAGGGAATATGTATAATATATATATATATATATAAACCTTTTTATATGAATGGAATCCCTCCCAATGTCATCTAATGCTCTACAAAAACTATTAGGCACTCAAAAACACCACAAAAACGATCAACACACTCAAAGGAATATTCTGGGAACCCATAAACAAGAAAATACCCAATTATAAATTGTGAAACATGAATGTGTGCAAACCCTTACATTAAATCATTCGTGGTGTACCAAATGGACTCCATATTCCTTTCCATTGGTGGAGGATGCTGGAAAATGCACAAAGGGGTCAAGTTAACCCATCGCATACAATAAAATTGATGGAAAACACCAAAATCTAGATAACCCAAATGTAGGTTTCTTCTACACTGAAATAGGGTGACAGAGAGAAGAAAATATGAAAACCATGTGAAACATAAGGAGTGGAAGACCTTACCATGAAGATTTCAAGAGGATCTATGATGAAATATCGATAGAAACCAACGATCGAAGAGGAGTTGGAGAGGGGGTGTGTCGTACATGATGGAGAGGAAGAGGGGATAGGGGGATGGCATGCTCTTGGGGATAAGACGAGTACCACATTGGGGTTCTCTAAAAACCTAACCTAAAATAATAAAAATATTACTATTTTAATTAGTAATATTATTATTATTATTATTCAAAACAATATTATTATTATTATAAAAAATATGTTTATTTTTTCATATTTATCATTTATTCACATTTAAATATTTTTTATTTTAATTTAATGTATTTAATATTATTATTAATTTAAATACATAGTGCACACATTTGGAAGAATAGTTTGGAAAACTGTGTGCTAATTGTGCACCCCCAACTAGGCACATGGGGCACCCTGCACTGGCAGGTGACATAGTTTGGAAACCGTGCAGTGAATAGTGCTTATGTACTACCTCCGTCAATAATAGTGTGGTCTGGGTGCATGTTTTTTGAAAATATGTGTAACTCATAAGATAACCAATTTTCAATTTCATAAGTCAGAATAGTTTTTTACTATGGGAAACACAATTTCATACAAACAGTGTGTGCTCTTCACGTCCATCAAAAGATGGTTTTTTGGGTCCAGCACTATCGAAACTCCTCAAGGTACCCATAAAACTTATTGGGCCTTCATTTAAGTCCTAAGATAATTCATTGAATAATTACCATAGTAGTAGTTAGGTACTGATGAGTAATTTTAGAAATTACATGTCTTGTAAATGAAAAGTTCAAATTTCTTTGCATTCTCATTCAGGTAAATTTATGTGATTTTACATCATTCCCACCATAGGTCTTCTCACCCACAAGAATACTTCATGTACAATTAAAAAAACCTTACCTACAAGGTTCATGAATCTATATTCAAATTGACTTATGTCACTCCTAAATTCCCATCATAACTCTGGTCATTTATTTAAGGAAGTATAAGTCCATGACCTTAAGAATTACTTATTATTGAATTAAATGAATAATTCACATTGAGGATCTTTTCAGGTTTAGAGTTTTAGAGAATTAGGACATAACTATTAAATATCAATGATTACAAAGTAGACACAACTACTCAGCTTCCATTTTTTTCCACAAAATAAAAACTCTTGAACAAAAGATTTATGTCTAGTTCCTTGTTTTAGACAGCCTGACAGTTTCTTGATCCCATCCTTGACCCTATTAAACTTTATTTCCTATGAAAAACATTTCAAAAAAAAACATGGGACGATCATAAAAAGCTTAGTAAGGGTTACACAAAGAAGGAAAACTGTTAGTTTTTCAAAACAACAAGTAAGATAAGAATACTTTATCAAAGTAATACTTTTCACCTTTATGAAGTAATAAAAACTCTTCACTGAATAGAAGATCATTACTTACCCTTTTGTAACCAAAAGATACCCATAAAACCCATATAAATAACACATAACATATAAAGGAAACTTGGGACATAAACATACTTAAATGGAATAACCATATGGTCGACTTCCACACATATCACTTAATGGAATAGCCATACTGCCGACTTCCTTACCCAATTCATTGGAGGTTATAACGTAACCACCTATCCTAGTATTCACGACACCACCCGTCATATGGTTTATCACGTAACCACCCGTCAAATGTCCAAGTACCATCATAAAGGAATGAAAACATTTCCACATTTCAATCACAATATATCACTTAAATATATTGGCAAAAAACAAAATCTGTTATAAAAACCATTTTCAATAAAAAAATACATAAAAGTGTATATGGTATTTATTTACTTTAAAAAAATATATAACGGCTTGTTGAGGAAATCAAATATCTAATAATACTGGTGGCGGCGGAAAGGTCATTGTCACCGCGTAAGTTAAAAAAACACACTTTTTGTCATTTAGTAAAACAATTTGTATAGAAAATATTCCTTTCAAATAAAAGTAGAAGTCAAAGGGGTTTATACACCGTATAAAAGAATGTTGTGTATAAAACAAGATATGCCTCAATGATAGTAGATTGATATGAAGCCCCTTACAAAGTCGGTATCCTTAGATTAAGGATAAATCAATTACATGATTATGTGTGACCAAAGAATTCACAAAATATAAGTGGATATTAAGTGTAAAACAATCAGAGTTCATTCACACATATTCATAGAATGACATATTCAAGGAGTACAAGTTTATCCCAAAGAATCAAAATTGGGGTAAGAAGTTCCCTTGCAAAAATTTGACAGCCTAATGGCGTCACTTCAAAATTCAAAAAAAGAGTTGATGAGAGAAAAAATGGTATCTCATCACTGGGATATAAAATTTACATCAATAAGGATATATAATAACATATCCCCACATAACAATATGTAAATTAAAAGGCCCAACAAAAAGAAGTCTTTTAAAAAGAGGAGGGTGAAAGGTTCCTTTACCGACTTGGGTATCTTTCGAAACATACAACCCATGAAAGAATGACAATACAACATTGATGTAAATATTCACAAACGAAATTATATTACACAAATAGTAAAATAATGAGTAGTACATATACCACTCAAAGGAAATTTTGGCAAATGTAGCATAAATCTCACGGGAATAAAAGTGAGATGAAAAGTACCTTACGAAAACTCGGTAGCCTAACGGCGCAAATCAAAATTTTAAAAATGGATTTATGAGATAAAATAGGGTCTCTCGTCATATTAACATAAAATTTACAGCAAGAGGAATATAAAAGAACATTCCCCAACATAACAAAGAGGATCTTAAATGATATGACATAAATGAGAGTACATAAAAATAATGACAGAGGTTGGATCTCTTACGAAAATTCGGAAGCCTAACGGTGCCACTCAAAAACATCCAAAATGGATTGATAAGAGAAAATAGGTTCACTCATCATATGAACATAAAAATTACAGTAATATTATAATAAAAGAAAATCCCAATCATAAGAAATATTAGCCTAAAAGTAATGACATAAAAGAGTGTACTTTAAAAGAAAGAGAGGGGTAAGATCCCTTGCCTCAAGTCCGACTTGCCTTGTTCATTTATTTATATTCCTGATTAATAATCTTTGGTCAATTTATAATTGCCGAAGGTACTCCTTTAAAGATTATTATTTAGTTCATATCACATATTATAGTGTTATAATAATTGGTTAATAATGTGACTTAATATCAAACGTTTTTGTCGATGTTCGGTACATGAGTAAAAATTGAACTTGTTGGAAAAGAATTTTCCATGTAGTTATAAGTAAATAATCTCCAGACTAGTATTAATAATTTAAATATAATATATATCCAGTATATATTCATTTTATACTATTATATAACATTTGAAGAAAATAAAAATGAAATGCACTGTTCATGGAGACGGTAGGCCGTACGTACGCATGAACACTACTTTCAATTTTTTTGTCATATTAATAGAATTAAAAATAAATGATATATATATATATATATTAAAATTAAAGTATAATATATATGTTATATAGGTCACATATGTTCATTAATTTCATTCTTTATACATTCCATGTATTGCATGAACGAGTCACATCACTTGAGGGGGCGGTAGTCCACACGTCCTCATATGAAATTATCGCATTTGCACAACATGAAAATAATAAAGGTATGATTTAAATATAAAATACAGAAGCATATAGAAAACATAAATACCATATATATCATATATAAAATACATTTACATCATAATGTCCACCTTTAAAGGTGTTAAAAAAATATTGAACAATCATCGTTTCGTGAGGAAGTAATTCGCCATCCACAGACACAGTATGTTCTTTTACAATTAGACAGATGTGTGTGTAAGTGTAGCTCAAATACTTATTATAAAAAAATCTTAGTATATTGAAGATACTGGTGTTTTTACAAATTAAAGTAATAAATAATGTTTAGTGGGTTGGAGAAGCAAAATAAAACAAAATAACACTAGTGAAGACTTTACCTTTAAATCGGATAGCACTTTTTGATTTGAGTTCAAAGGAATCCTTATAAAGACATCATCCCAATGTGAGGCTTCTTGGAGTAAGATAGGGATGTGGAAAGACAAAATGGGTAGGTTTTGGCTAGGCCAAATGCTTGAGAGGTGTGGGTAAGTTGGTAGAGGTGGGGGCCTTTTATAAGTGGAGAGGAGGGGCACTCTGGGATGTCTTGAAAAGTACCATTATTATAAAATGATTTTCGGATTTTAAAGGACCCAAAATAATATATTTCGATGATAAGGTGATAGTAGTTAGAAATCCACACATACAATTGGTTTTTTTCCAGTTTAGGTCTTATATTTTACATTATCGTTTCATTTTATTTAAATCCTTTAATAATGAGGTAATCACTGCATCATCATGGTGTCAGAAATAATTTAATTTATTTAGTGTCTATAAATTATAAAAAAAATATCATGATGTAGGAAATCTTTTTATATTTCTAATGAATATTTATAGTCAAAAATATGACTTGTATAAACCCTTGTAAAAATTGTTTTACTAAAACAATACATGTTTGTGACATTTTTATTTTAACTTTAAATAAAAATTTATTAATGTCATTTTCCAACCAAAGTGGCTACATGGGGTCCCCTAGTTGACCCATGGATTGTATTAGTCGGACATGACTCATCCAATAGGGTTAGAACATGTTTCAAGCTCATTTCATATTATTATAATATTATCTTTATCTTAAATTACACTAATTACCTTTAATCGCAATTAATAAAACTTAACAGTTACTATTCACCAAAAAATATTTTAATCCCATTGAACCAAATTTTACTTCCTAATTACAACCATGTATATCATATTTTTGAAATTAAAATCACAGAATTGGTAATGTTTTATTTAAACGAAAAATCAGTTTCTTTAACTACCACTTAGTGGTTTCACTATTCATCAAAAATTGAAGTTTCTCAGAAAAATACCAAAACATAAACCTAAGCTATATTTGATATTCCAAATAAAAAAATGATATATATTTTAAAAAACTCAAAATATATAAGTTTCATTAATTAATTTAATAATTCATTCCCGCTGTCAAAACAAATAGCGTATTTTTAAGAAACAATGTCTATTAATAGATTGGCAATAGTTTAAGTCCAAATTCGAAGTGAAATTAATTCCAATGACCACCAGTGGATTAAATGGTAAAAATATATTATAAATACACATTAATATCAATCAAAAAGATAATCTATCCATATAAATAAATCAGATTAAAATGAGGACTTGAATTAAAATGCTACATTTTCACTAAAAATGAGCTTTATCGGAAAAATAACAAAAATTTACAAAAAGTAAATTTTCATGTCCAGATTATAAATAAGGATTTTATTTTGTCAAAAACAACATATAAAATTTTCAAAAGTATATTTAAATAGGGTTCTCCATCAAAAGGCAGTTCATCGACCTATTAAATAATATTAGAAGATTTATGCTTAAAATTGGATTCGTTTCCATTTTAGGCCTCTAACATTTGTTGGATAAAAGTAAAAATATTTGAAAAACATGTATAATCATTTTCTAGTTAGTTCCGTTCATTCCTGCCATTACAACGGCTAGGAATTAACTAACATTTAAAATAATATTTTTTATTTTTAGAGTGCAACGTAAGACTTCAAAGAAACTCGTTGTTGCGTATTGGGAACGCCATTGAGGATAGCGTTCCCTTTAATGTAATATTAATATTTTATTAAAAAATATGGATAAATATGAAAATTTCATATTCTTTATTTACCTGGGGTGTCATATCCTTTCCCCCTTTTGGGAATTACATCCTCGCAATTTTAAAATTGGGCTCGGAAACATCATTGAAAGTCCCACATCAGAACAAGAGTCGGTAAAACAATCACTTTAAAAGAAAGAAAGATAAGTAGAGAGGTCACCTGATTTAACCCATACTAGTGGTCCTTGTAAGAAAACATGGATATGGAAGAAAAATAAAAGGGTCTTGTTCTGAGTGAGAGTGATTGAAAACATGTTTAGGAGAAATTTAACCACAAGAAAATCACCAACTTGTGGTGGGTTAAACGGTATTTGATTCCCCAGTAGGAAAAGTTAACGGACAACATTTTTGTTTTAAGTTACTTTTAATTGAATAATTCATTTTTGAGCTTAACTATATCATAAGGATACATCCTTAATTGTCTTGTAGACTTTCATCTTTTTCCATATTTCTAACAGAATCTCATACTTTCTACAAAAGATGAGTATTTAGGATGACTTGTTCACATTAAGAGCGCTATAATCCACTTCTAGAGAATCACCTAACCCACAAAAGGGAACTATATATTTCCCATGTCTTTATACCCTTACCAAATCTAAAACAAAAACGTTTCGTACGAGATCAGATAATACCCAAAAAGGATAACCCTTTATAAAAAGAAAATCTATTCTTAATCTCCAAAATTTGTCCAACAAAACCCAAAGATCAACGAATACCATTTGATAAAAAATTTGTCCATAATATTATTCAATGTAAACCCAAATAATATTGAAACCCAAATATTTGAAGGATTTAATCACATTGTCTTCCAAGGTACAAATTAACATTTATCTCCAAATAACATCAGTTGCTCTTGAAGTCTCATATTGAAATGTAATTAACCTAATCACATATCCTCCATGATAGGTTAATAATTTCCAAAGATAACCCAAAATCAAATTATTCTAGATTCATAAAATCATCTAACTAAAAATAATCAGTCAAACTAACTAGGGACTTCACGTAGTCCTGTGGTATGCGATAAATACCAGTTGCACTTTGGTTGTGGGATCGATTCCCGTAGCTTCGTTAGATGCGACAGGTTGTCACATGGTCTATGTGTTGTCCTTTTCCCAAAACTACATAATTCTTATAACATTCCCCAAAAAGTGATAAAATCTTCAACAATAACAATAACATAATTTAACCTCAAGTTTATCTCATTCCTTTCATATTCCATCATATCATAGAGTAACCCATAATTACCAAAAAATTAAGGATCATATAAACCCTAATGGTTACCTTTATAATTATTACCCGATCTTCCACATCGAGTTGGTTCTCTTGTACATGATGCATTAAAGAACTCACCAAGGTTCAAGTGGTTGATCATGAATCCTGATAGTTGGTTTAGAATAACCACAATATTTCTCATTGAATCCCCCATTTCATCTAGTCCCTTAATCAGAGAACCACCACAGCTTCCTTCAAACCCGTTTTCACTTTGGTGCATGCTACATCTATCCATTTACTAAAACCAAAAATGTCAGTGTGAGTATATAAAAAAATCCATCATGTACTAAATAGGAATATAAACACTAATATATACTTAGTCATTCACCTTATCTAAAAACTATGACTCTTTCTGAAATCCTAGACATTATGGTAGTGTTACTTATGCTTAAAGAATACCCTAACATCTAAAGTTATCTAAACCGACCTATGATACCAACTATAGACACCCAGACTTAAACATTAATTATTATTGAATTAAATTATTAATTCACATTGAGGATCTTTTCAGGTTTAGAGTTTTAGAGAATTAGGACATAACTATTAAATCTCAAAGATTACAAAGTAGACACAACTACTCAGCTTCCATTTTTTCCATAAAATAAAAACCCTTGAACAAAAGAGTCATGTCTAGTTACTTTTTTTAGACTACCTGTCATTTCCTTGATCCCATCCTTGACCTTATTCAACTTTATATCTTGTGAAAAAAAAATTAAAAAAACTTGGGATGAGCATAAAAAACTCAGTAAGCGTTACACAAAGAAGGAAAACTGTTAGTTTTTCAAAACAACAAGTAAACTAAGAATACTTTATCAATGTATTACTTTTCACCTTTATTAAGTAATAAAAAAACTTTACTGAATAAAAGATCATTATTTACCCTTTTGTAACCAAAAGATTACCATAAAACCCATATAAAGAACACATAACATATAATGGCAACGTGGGACATAAACATACTTAAATGGAATAACCATACGGTCAACTTCCACACATATCACATAACGGAATAGACATATGGCCGACTTCCATACCCAATGCATTGGAGGTTATAACGTAACCAACCATCATGGTATTCACGGCACCACCCGTCATATGGTTTATCGTGTAACCACCCGTAAAATGTCCAAGTACAATTATAAAAGAAAGAAAACATTTCCACATTTCAATCACAATATATCACTTAAATATATTGGCATAAAACAAAATACATTATTAAAACCATCTTCCATACCAAAATACATAATATAGTATATGGTATTTTTTTACATTTTAAAAATATATAACAGCTTGTTGAGAAATCCAAAGATCAAATACTACTAGCGGTGGCGGAAAGGTCATTGTCACCACGCACATTAAAAAGAAACATGATTTTTGTCATTTAGTAAAACGCTTCGTATAGAAAAGATTCCTTTCGAATAAAATTAGAACTCAAAGGGGTTTATATACCATATAATAGAAAGTTGTGTATAAAAAAATATTCCTCAATGAAAGGAGATAGAGACGAAGACCCTTACAAAGTCGGTATCCTTTGATTAAGGATAAATCAATTACATGATTTTGTGTGACCAACGAATTCACCAAATATAAGTGGATATTAAGTGTAATACAATCAGAGTTCATTCACACATATTCATTGAATGACATATTCATAGAGTAAAAGTTTATCCCGAAGAATCAAAATTGGGTTAAGAAGTTCACTTGCAAAAATTCGACAGCCTAACGACGTCACTTCAAAATTCAGAAAAATAGTTGATGAGAGAGAAAATGTTATCTCATCACTGGGACAAAAAATTTACATCAATAAGGATATAGAAGAACATATCCCAACATAAAAATATGTAAATTAAAAGACCCAACAAAAATAAGTCTTTTAAAAAGAGGAGGGTGAAAGGTTCCCTAACCGACTTGGGTATCTTTCGAAACATACACCCCATGAAAGAAGGACAATAAAACATTGATGTAAATACTCACAAAATAAATTATATTAAACAAATATTAGAATAATGGTAAGTATATATACCACTCAAAAGAAATTGTGGAAAATGTATCATAAATCTCACGAGCATAAAAGTGAGATGAAAAATACCTTACAAAAACTCGACAGCCTAACGGCACCACAAAACATTTCCAAAATGGATTGATGAGATCAAATAGGGTCCCTCATCATATTAACATAAAATTTAAAGAAAGAGGAATATAAAATAACATCTCCCAACATAACAAATATGAGCTCAAAAGAAGTGACATAAAGGAGAGTACTTAAAAAGAAAGAGATAGGTTGGATCTCTTACAAAAATTCGGCAGCCTAACGGCGCCACTCAAAACATACAAAATGGATTGATGATAGAAAATAGGGTCTCTCATAATATGAACATAAAAAGTACTGTAAGAGTAATATAAAAGAACATCCCAATCAAAATAAATATGAGTTTAAAAGAAATGACATAAAAGAGTGTACTTTAAAAGAAAGAGAGGGGTAGGATCTCATACCTCAAGTCCGACTTGCCTTATTCATTTCTTTATATTACTAAATAATAAACTTTGGTAAATTTATAATTGATTAGGGAACTCTATTAAATTTTATTATTCAGTTAATATCACATATTATAGTGTTATAATAATTGGTTAATAATGTGAGTTCATATCAAATGTTTTTGTCGATGTTCTGTACATGAGTAAAAATTGAACTTGTTGGAAAAGAGTTTTCCATGTAGTTATAAGAACATAATCACCAGAATAGTATTAATGATTTAAATATCATATATATGTAGTCTATATTCATTTTATACTATTACATAACATTTGGAATAATAAAAATGAAATGCACTGTTCATGGAGACGGTAGGCTGTACGTACGCATGAACGCTACTTTAATTTTTTGTCATATTAATGGAATTAAAAATAAATGAGATATATATATATATTATAATTCCAGTATAATATATATGTTATATTGGTCACATATGTTCATTAATTTTATTCTTTATACATTCCATGTATTTAATTAATGAGTGCATCATTTGAGGGGGCGGTAGTCCACAGTTCCTCATATGAAATTATCGCATTTGCAGAACATGAAAAGAATAAAGGTATGATTTAAATATAAAATAAAAAAGCATATAGAAAATATAAATCCCATATATATCATATATAAAATACAGTTACATCATAATGGCCACCTATAAAGGTGTTAAAAGAATATTGAACAATCATTGTTTCGTGAGGCAGTAATTCGTCATCCACAGAAACAGTATGTTCTTTATCAATTAGACGGATGTGTGTGTAAGTGTAGCTAGAATACTTCTTATAACAATATCCAAGTATACTTTATATACTGGTGTTGTTACAAAAAAAGGAATAAAAAAAGTTTAGGTGGTTGGAGAGGCAAAATAAAAGAAAGGTACACTAGGGAAGACTTTACCTTTAAATCGGGTAACTCTTTTTGATTTGAGCTCAAAGGATTCCTTGGAAAGACTTTTTCCCAATGTGAGGCATATAGGAGTAATAGAGGGATGTGGAGAGTCAATATGGGCAGGGTTTGACTGAGAAAAAGGCTTGATAGGTGTGGGTAAGAAGGTATAGGTGGGGCCTTTTATAAGAGGAGAGGAGGGGCACTCTTGGGATGTCTTGAAAAGTAACATTATTATAAAATGCGTTTCGGATTTTAAAGGTCCCACAATTATATATTTCGAGAATATGGTGAAAATAGTTCAAAATACACACATCCAATAGGTTTTTTACAAGTGTAGGTCTTAGATTTTACATTATCATTTCATTTTATTTAAATCGTTAAATAATTAGGTAATCGTTGCATCGTCATGGTGTCATAAATAATTTAATTTATTAGTGTCTAAAAATTATAAAAAATATATCATTATGAAGGAAATCATTTTATATTTGTAATTAATATTTATAGTCATAAATATGACTTGTATATCCCCATGTAAAAATTGTTTTAGTAAAACAATACATGTTTGTGACATTTTTATTTTTACTTTAAATACAAAGTTATTAATGTCAATTTCTAACCAAAGTGGCTCCATGGGGTCCCCAAGTTGACCCATGGATTTTTTTGGTCGGCCATGACTCATCCAATAAGGGTAGAACATGTTTCAAGGTCATTTCATTTTATTATAACATTATCTTTACCTTAAATTACACTACTTATCTTTAATCGCGATTAATAAAACATAAAAGTTACTATTCACCAAAAAATATTTTAATCTCATTGAACCACATTTTACTTTCTAATGGAAACCATGTATGTCAGATTTTTGGAAATCAAATCACAGAAGTGGTAAAGTTTCATTTAAATGAAAAACTAGTTTCTTTGACTACCACTTTGTGGTTTCACTATTCATCAAAAATTGAAGTTTTATGAAAAATACCAAAAATTCACCCTATGATATATTTGATATTCTGAATTCAAAAATGATATATATTTTAAAAAATTCAAAATATATAAGTTGCATTAATTAATTTAATAATTCATTTCTACTGTCAAAACAAATAGCGTGTTTTTAAGAAACAATATCTATTAAAAGATTGACACTAGTTTAAGTCCAATTTCAAAGTGAAATTAATTCCAATGACCACCATTGGATTAAATGGTAAAAATATATTTTAAATAAACTTTAATCTCAATAAAAAAGATAATCTATCCATATAAATAAATTATATTAAAAGTAGGTTTTTAATTAAAATGCAACATTTTCACTAAAAATGATCTTTATCGGAAAAATAACAAAAATTCACACAAAGTAAATTTTGATCTCCATATTTTAAAGAAGGATTTTATTTTTTCAAGTACAACATATAAAATTGTGAAAAGTATATTTAAAAAGGGTTCCCCATCAAAAGGCGGTTCATCGACCTTTTAAAGAATATTAAAAGATTTATGCTTAAAATTGGATTCATTTTCATTTTAAGCCTCAAAAATTTATTGGATAAATGTAAAAATATTTGAAAAACATATATAATCATTTTTTGGTTGGTTCCTTTCAATCCCGCCATTACAATGGCTAGGCGTTAACTACCATTTAAAATAATATTATTTTATTATTAGAGTTCAACGTGAGATTTCAAAGAAACTCGTTGTTGCGTATTGGGTACGCCATCGAGCATAGCGTTCCTGTTAAAGTAATTTTAATATTTTATTCACAAAAATGGATAAATATGAAAATGTCATATTCTTTATTTACCTGGGGTGTTACAGGAAGTGGCCCTTAAGCCTTTAAAACTCATGCCAATTCTCGTATTCCCAACCAAAACCACAAGATGAAACTTACATGAGCTCATAGATATAGAGACATGATCACATCATTTTATCATTAAAAATATTTACAAATGAACATCTTATTATAGGCTTTATCATTTAATAGAGCCAATTCTAGGTTTTAGAATCACTTCCATGGCGATTGCCTTTCAAATCATGCCCTTATGCATATTGGCAATGCCAATGGAATGATTTTTAAATGATATAATTGTTGATTCCCATAATCCACAAATCTCATGTCGAGTCAGAATATCATAAAAAGACATGGCTGACACAAAATACACTCATTTCCACCTGGCGATGAGATTAAATATAGTCTTTTACAGAATGTTACATCAAGAAAAAGGATGAAATGTCGAGCCACTATAGTCAATCATTCACGAAGATGATCAACATTGATGGTTGGTGTTCTAAAAGTATAACTACAATGCCTCCTCAAAAGGACACATGAATGCACCACAAACACATCCACCAAAATACATACCCGATTTCTCATGATGTTCTTCAGCATTCCACGAAGGAAACCATGCATCATGTGTACAACAATAAATTATAACCACCCATAAATCTAAACAACATTTAATGATTTAGCAAGGCGTAAGACCAATGCTCTATTATTTTATCTAGGATGATGTAAAGCTAGAGGAAATCATCATCATTTAGTAGATTACACTATTAAGGGATGAAAAATCAAGAGAAGAGATATCAAACCACTATTGGCTAAATTCCATCGAATGATGCACAAATTCACATGTCGATGCACCAATATTAACTGAAGACATGCCTTCTCTACCCATAAAATTCCATGATCGTTAAACATAACAATGAAGTCCATCCAAGAATGAAGGTGCTTCACATGGGTTTCATACACCATAAACCAGATCAAAGTCATGCTACCAATCAAAAATTGACACAAGTTAGCATCTTCTATAGCAATAGTCATTTAAGAAAGATCAACCATTTCATAATGTCAATTCACTTTTATGTTCCTTCAACATAGAAAGGAATATTTATCAAAACTGATGGGAAATTATCCACTTTAGGTGTGTCCTAGACATCAGAACAAATGATTGATGAGTCCCTCACCAGTGCACTAGAACTAGATTCATCTTAATTTACATGTTTCTCCCCTTTGCGCCATGCTCACGTACATTATAGAATTTGATATAAGAGTCAGCCTAAATGGACCGAAGTTTCAAAACACACATGTCACATAGAAGTCCTCCAAAGTATTGGGATAATAAAAATTATTTAACCCACATGTCCAACTACTATAATAATAACCTAAGACCATACCACAAGCACAAGGCACAAAGAATTAATTGAACTCAATCAGTTTGTTACCACTTTTAATGCTCGAAAGTACCATGTATATCAAAAAAAACTACCATAAGGTTATATGACAAAATAGAGAATCCTAATTACTACACATAGGCTTATAATCTCTATGAAATCAAGTATTGGATGTCTAACACATAATATTTATTCAAGAGTAATGATTCCCAAAATTCTCATAAAACAACTAATGACCTCTTGACTTTCCCAAGAAGGGAGATTGGGTCACAAGACCAAAAAATCCACCAACCATGTCTGAGGCCTATCAAACCAGTTGGAAATGGCCATTACATGTTTCTCATTACTGTAAAAAGGTTCAACAAACAATGACCACCCATTCGAATAAGGGATTAATATTAATGGTTAGATTCATACAAGGTACGGTGACACCCAAACGGAAAAAACATAAGAGATATAAAAACACTATCATGGTATTGGAGTTATAAGGGTGTTACCTACCAAGGGAAGGCCCCATACGAAGCACAAAAATAAATGCTATCACTTGTTCGTTCGAACAGATTTCCTCTGGCTCAATACCATATTATTAATCGAATTCTAAAGGAAAGAATCATTATAGAGAATGCTCGCACTTTCATTCCAAGGATACACATGAGAATACTCTACCTACACTTACCCAAGGTTTTTTTTAACAAATTATCACAATACAAGTTCTGTTTCATATATATTTACATATAATCTAATTTTGGACTTATACCATTTAAATGTTTCAACTAACACATATTGGCTAATCATGTATGTCTCAATAAAATTCCTTTTTTACCTTTTTACACTTCTTAACATTCAGTCATAATTAGTCAACTTATCAAAAATAAATTTCATTTAGTTGATTAGGAGACCTATAATGGTTCCATTTTAATAATACTTGGATCATTAAAATTCTTCCCAATAGTTGTTACTAAATATTTGAAATTACGAACACCCAGAACAGATCAACCCATAAGAAACATGCCTCCATCTGATCTACATGGGTCCATTTGTGCATTAAGAAAATTTACCAATTACTTTAATATTAATACTAAATAGATTTTACATTTTTTATAATATAAAACATGGAATGGTCATTAAATTTAATATGGGTTTCCATTTTCTACTTCATGAAGTGACCATACACTACATAAGATGAAAATTGGTCCCATTTATCGAAAACAAATTCCATTTCAAATTACAGCATGCCCATATACAATGGTCCAGTCATATGGGTGGCCATACACAAACCTATAAAGTTCCCATAACAGGTTATAGTTTGGAATTTGGCTCCCATTTACTAGAAAATAATAAAATTTGAAATTTTAACATATCCATCATTAATATTTTTAAAACCCTAAAATGTATATATATTTTTCTAAAGATGGTTTGAATATATGTTTTACCCATTCCAAGTTAAAAGGCACTCATAAACCTTATAATCGAAAATAGATTCCCAATATTTGCAATCCACTATCTCATTCACCCATGCCCAAAGCATATAAAAACAAAGAAAATAAATCCATCATAAGCTATATTCATAAATGCATGCTAATAATAATAGCGCACAATACACAGAAAGACATACATCATAAGAAAGTTGCATGACATAATAAAAAGGAAAATAAGACAATGTAGTAATGAAACATAGAATATAAATAGATAAGAATTCATACAATCAATGACACTATAGAATTGCATATACAGTTACACAAATATACAAAAACATGGAATAGAACTCAAGGAACACAACTAATCAACTAGAAAACTACAAATAGAACTACATGGAATGGAATATATAGGGAATGTGAATTTCTATGTGCCTAATATGATTCATGTGAGGCATCAGCCTTTCCATACAATGACAAGTCAAAAAATACCCTAAATCTCATAAATCATAAGCATCAAGATGTAAAACATTCAGTCGAGGGGATATCAAATCAACTACAATTTCGAATAGCATAAACATAAATTCCTAACCATGGACACTTGTTCATTTCCCATAAATGGGGCGATCAGTCCCAAAATTGGTTATTTACCGTCGTCCAACACATTCCTAGCCACCTGTTTACCAACCCAAAATGGTAAGAAAACATAAAACCTTACTCAGATACCACATTGTATCTTTTGGTCTAAGAAAGCACTAAACCATTATCCATACCAGTATCTTCATGACCTCCGGTGTATCTCTCAAAATTCCAAAGGTTTTTTTCTTGATGCGTGGTCGTAGAGTTTTTATAAGGTTAGGTTATTCCCTCATTGATCACAGAATGAATACTGGTAAAACCGATGTAAATCATTAGATAAATGTTGAATCATAGGTAATAAATGAAACATAGTGCAAAGTCGGAATAAAAGAGATGAACAATGGGAGAATAAATGTATCAAATGTATAAAAAGTCTTCAATTCCAAATCAGTATAATTATGCTTCTAATTTTAGGTGTTATTAAAAGTTACAAATAGTACAATATAACATAAGGAAAGAAAAAAAAGGACAACTCTTTGAGAATCATAATAATGATCCCAATCCTATTATCTCTAGCTCCCATATACAAAATGTATCATAATAAATGAATACAATGAACTCCAATCAATATTATCTAATCTGGTTCCAAACAACACCAAATAAGGATGTGATATATAAATCTTAGTAGGTCGACACTGATGGTTTCTATGATAAAACATCTCATGCAAAAAATGAATAAATAATGTGGTAATATGTGTCAAAATAGAACACTAAAAAATTAATTAATAATTTTTTCAAGGATCCAAAATGGACACCAATCCATTATCACTTTCTTTGGCCCTAGTTAGAAGTCTGAATAGTGTTACAGGGAAATCTGTAATATGTATAAAAGAGTCCAAGTGACCAAGGCATCCCAAGAAGAGGCACACCACCTATATTTTGATTTGGGTTGGGATATAAAAAATAATCATTCTTCAAATTTCTTTCTAAATAAATAAGAATCCTCCCTCATTTATAAATTAAAACATAAGAATAATGATGAATATGCATCTCATTTGAATAGGAAATCATATAAGATAATCATTCAAAACCAAATGTGGTGTCTCGTGCCCATCTATGGTGATCTAAAAATATTTCAAGTATCACAATAGGAATATCTAATAATCCAATACCACCAATTTTGTCCACGGTGATCCAAATTCGATCCTTTGTATCACTATGAGGCATGGTAACATCTTAGTATATCCCACGTATCTCACATGGGAGGCAGTGTATCACCCATGTAATGGTGTACCCATATTGAAAAAATATCCATCCAGGTTTTCCTCCATAATGAACTCATATGAGTAATGAGTATAATAAATCACCCTATAATCCCTCACATATAAATCCATAGAAATATCCCCAACATTTCATGATATAACGTCCCCATCATGTGATTACATCCATTAATCCTTAATGAAAAAACCAATTTCATATTCAGTTCTATTTCCAAGAGATCCATATTGAGATAATAATATATCAAAATTAAGACACTTTAATTACAATCCAATTACACAATATCCTCAGGAAAAAATCTATCATTCTATACAAGCAATTCAAATAATCCAATCACGATGGAAAAAATAATGGTATGGTGTGAGAATTAAAAGATAATAGGTCATTAATAAGAGCCATTAATTACATGTCATTGCTTTGTTAAATGAAATAAAACTATTGGCACATAGAATTTCCATGCCTCTAACCATATGTTATTAATGACATCTTAACAAAAAAAGCAATCAATCTTCTCCGAGCATTGAATTACATAAACCACATGGTCATATTCAATTAAATACATTAGTCAAATACCTATCATGCATAAAATTAGCTGTATGAAATTCGTTTTTGAAAAATTATAATTGTAATATTTTATTTTATAAAGAAGAATATGACGGCATGGTTTAACCATCTTATATTTTTTAAGACCTATTGATTCGTCTATTTAAAAGATGCAACCATCATGTGGAGTATGTTTATTTTATTTCAACCCAATAAATTTCATTATGAAATGGGAAGTCCATTTATTGGGTTCAATGATCTCTTAGAAGGTGTAATTATAAAAAGGGAAATTTCCTATGAGGATGATTCCCATTTATTAGGCAACATATTTCCATTAGGGCATCACATTTAATTAGAACACGTCAATGAAATCATATGGATTCATATTCCTACTGGAATGTCTCGTGGTAAATGAATTAAAAAGGATTATATTTTTTTATCTTAATCATCCCTATAAGAATTATTTACCAATTCATGCAGTTTTACTAAAGATGGAAAATTCATTTTTAAGACTCAAAGGTTCAAAAGGAAAGTGTCATGTTCAAGGAATACGCATACTCAGGTAATGTCATTTAAACTAGTTAGGCATAAGACTTTTCAAGCAATGTCTTTTAATCAAATATAACATTACAAGTCCATTCACATTGTTCAAATGTGGTAAAAGCTAACTTTATATAAGAATGAATCAATATGAGGCATATTAAAAATTCAAAACTATGTTATGCCTGATATAAATAACTATCAGTATTTTTTTATATGTAATCACACCTTTGTTGGAGTGGTTTTATTTTAATAACAATATATTGCACTTAAAAAAAATAATTGATCATATTTAACATTTCATTCAATTTATCAAATGAAGTATTCAATCTAAAAAACAATACTACAGTAATTAAAATATATTAATGGTGTGATAAGTAGTTGATTAATGAATTAATAAAATTAAAAGACAGTGAATGGGATCCTACCTATTATAGTAGACTAAGCTATGTCAAATACTCAGCAATTAAAAATTTCATGATGGAAAATTGAATCATCTACACAGATGCATGCATATATATTAATATATATATATATACCACTTAATCTAATGTAAATATTCCACAATCCCTGAGTGAATATGTATAAGGATCATATATATATATACATATCAATGTATATGATTGAAATCCCCCACCGAGTCATCAAAATCTCTACAAGAACTACCCAGGACTCAAAAACACTATATAAAGGTTTAACACACTCAAAGGGATCTACCAAGAACCCATAAACTACAAAACCCTCCAATATAAATGGAGAAACCGAATGAACAAGTCAAATCCTTTACAATAAATCGTTTTCATAAAACAGAATCAAACCCATCCACACTTGACATTGGAGGGGTATACTGATATATGAATAATGGGGACCAGAGAGGCCTTTTGTATACCCAAACATCAAGGAAAAACAAAAAAATTATAGGAAAGCCCATACATAGGGTTTGATCACAAACATATAGGATGATGAGGAGAATAAAATATTTCAACCAAGGGATGGCATATCCAAATGCATTACCATAAACATTTGAGAGTAACATGATGAAATTTGGAGATAATCTCGTGATAAAAAAGTAGCTGGAGAGCGGGTGGGTGCGATCACACATACTGGAGTGGAAGGGGAAGGGGGTGTTGTGAAATAGGGGTTGAGAGGTTGACCCATTTGGGGTTCTCCCAAAAAATAACCTAAAATAATAATAATAATAATATTAGTAGATATTATAATAAAAAACAATATTAATAGTAAAAAGATTATTATTATTATTATAAAACATTTATTTATATTTTCAATTGTTTCTCAATTATTCAAATTTATTTTATTTTTATTTGAATTAATAAATATAATTATTAAAACATAAAACAATCCATGGTTTGGGCCTCAAAGTTAGTCAAACCATTTTCCAATTGTGTCCTCTTTAATGGGATCTTGGAGTACCCCACACAATCTAGCCACGCTTTTTGGAAACCATGTACCAACCGAGTGGTGAATAGTGTTTTGGTATTAGCCCTTCAATAAAAATTACATTCAAGGGAAATAGTTTAGGAAGCATTGTGTATCCTCTATGAAAAAATCAATCAACATTCATAAGGCCAAACAGTTTTATACAAATCATTCCCCCTCTATAGCTCCATTGAATGTTTGTTTTGTTCGTTCAGTGCTCTCAGTACTCCTCAAGGCACTTGAGAAACTTCTCTGGAATTCACCCAAGTCCAAAACAACTCGTTGAAGCATTCCAACTCATAGAATTATGTTCTGAATCTCGGTTTTAAAAAATTCTCATCTAGTAAAAAAAATTCAATTTCCATTAAATTTTCATCCAGTTTAATGATTGTGGAAATATATTTGGAAATCCAAATGGCTTGATCGGTTTTAATATGAGGGTGCAGTGAGTGGGTTTTTATACTAGAGGAGTAGTGACTGTCTTTTAAAACTATAAAAAGGGCATTTTATCCACATTTTTCTTATAGCAAGTGGATCCAATAATGAAAAACATTTTGATACAAGGGAGGATATAGTTAAAATTTGGATAGTAAATGGATTTTGAAATGGTTTGTATGTTATTATGTCCCTCAAGTGTAAGGTTTAGTCTATTGTTATGTCAAATGTTTTCTTAATCATTGTAATTAATTTTAATTACATTCAATACTATTTTTTTCGAAAACTAATTTTACTTTATTTGAAATTTTATAATGTTCTGGTTCAGAATCTAGATTATATTTTTTAAAAGTCCATTAATAGAATTTTTAGAAATTAACTCAAATTTTAACCCATAAAAGTGAACACAAAGTTATTTTTTGAAGATAAAATGTCAAAAAGTTTAGTATGTTTTTATTTTTAATTTCAATGGGAAATTATATATAATGACATAATTTTTATTAATCCAAGTACAACATATCAATTTAAAATTTAAATCATAGTAAAATAATAATGTATAGATATATATAAATTATATGAAAAAGTAGATTCGAATTAAAACCCATTATTTTTCATTATTCATCAAAAAATGAAACTTGACAGAAAATTCAAAAAAGTACACTAACATAATATTTATGTTAATATTTCAAATATGATGTTTATATTGACATATAAAATGGGCATAAGTTATAAAATATGTATTTAATATGGGTTCACCATTAAAATGAGGTAAAAAACATTTTAGATGAATTTATAACTTTTTATTCTTAAAATTAGATTTATTATTATCTTATACCTAAAAAATATATTTTATAAATATCAAAAATATTGATTGAATATGCATTATATAAATATTATTAAAAAAATTATTCAAAAGTGGTATGTTTAATTTATTAACATAAAATAGTGTTTTCACATATAAGAATTTTTTTCTAAGAAATGTAATATCTCAATTTTCAAATAGTTCATACATTTACATATACCAATTGAAAACTAAAGGTTTTATTTTAAAAAAATGTTTAAATATTATTTTAACAATTTAGGTAATCATATATGTAAATTCCATTCCAATTTCTTTGTGATAACAATAATAATATTTTCATAATATGTTTAATAGTATATTGTATTTTTGTAAAAACAAATTAACCTTGCATGTTATGAAAGATATCAAAAGAACAGTTCATTATTAATAACACAATCCAAACCAAGTGTTTCTTGTATAAAACTATAATATAATTCGGGATAGTTTTTCACACAATACAAATATAGTTCCTTTATATGTAAAAAAATATTCAATGTTTCATGAAATTAAAAATACCTGAAATATTATATTAATTTTGGAAAAAATATCCAAAATTATCAGGGTCATACAAAATGGGTAAAACATAATCAACATAATAATTCATATTGAAAAAGTAACATACTAAATGTTAACACTTACTCCAATAAAATCAACATAATCATAAACCGTCTAATTTAATATGGGGAGTAATAATAAAATATTACATCCTCATCAAATGAATCATAAATAATCCAAATAAATCATAATTATCTCATAAATATACAATATAATAAGTGTATAATAAGTAAAATAACGTGTTGATGTTGTTTATTAGTATAAATACCATCAAAATACCCTCAAAAATATTTTTGGGGAGAAAAACTATTGAATTTTAAAGAAACCATTTAAAATTTAATATTAAAATTAATATTTGAATGTTATCTTCTCAAAAAAATTAGATCCTATAACACATGTTTTGAAACATTTATTTGTCATGAATTTATAAAAATAATTTATTTTCATAGACTTTAATATAAATATTTCATTCAAATTTTCATTCAAATCCAAATATGTTTTGTTAGGGAAATGACATGATTATTCCATTTAAAAAGGTTTTAAAAAATTATATCATGGGAAAAACATTATTAGATAAATCAAATTTTTAATGTAAAAAAAATAATGAAAATATTTTTTAAAAACACAAATTTGGAAAAAATAATTTTTAACTAAAAAGAGAAATAAGGATATTATTTATTAAAAATATATTCTCACTCATTTTATGTACCAAAGAAGTAAAATGGTACTATTTTATAATAATTTCATAAACAAAAATATAATAATTAAATAATTTTGTTTTATTATAGAAATACTAAATATTTCTCCTAAGGGATACCTAAACAAAAACAACGACGAATAATGATGATATTTTGATATAAACAATTCCAACATTTGTAACATTGGAATCATAAATCCTATGAGTGAAATAATATAAACATACACATTAAATTCCTTGAATCCAAATATATTAATGATATAACCTATCAAAAGATGAATTATATACATCACATAGAGGAACAAGTGTTGAATATGGCACATGTATCTCACAAAAAATGTTAGAAAAGAAACCCCAAACTCGTGTTTGACTTTTTATATATTTAAAGATACTATATAATAAATATATAATTACTGTATTTATATTATAGAAACATATTCATATATCTCAGAGAATATATGAATTAATTTTAGCCTTTTATCACATGTTTATTATTAGTTTGTTAAAATCAGAGTTCCAGGTGATAATTACTTCATTTTCCATGTAGGGTGTAATTATATAATATTTTCCTTTTAATTTTTAAATAGTTAAATAATAAAAATTATTTAAAAAAATATATAAATATAATATATATTAATTTTATATGTATTTTGGGTAATCAATTAATGAACGAGAAAGAAAATGGATTACACTATTCAAGAAGATTGTTGGGGCAACGTAGGCATGAATATTTTTTCCATTTTTCTAGAAGGATATAACAAAAGTAAATTGAATATTACTTATTACTAATGAATAATTATTATGTAATATATATTACTTATTGTAATCAAATAAATCCATTTTATTATCCATGTAAAAAATGAAAAAAAATCACATCCCTAAATGGTGTCGGTAGTCCACACATACATAAAAGATATTTTATTGGCCTTCAATGGATTGGAAGGTAAAAATATTGATGTGTTATTATATTTATATATGTATCAAGAAATAATTAATATCACATTTATTCATTAAAACTAACAATAATACCTTTTATTTATAGCATAAGAGAAAAACGAATCATAACACATCGCGAGGCGGTAGTCTACCATACACACGAGCGGCGTTACCATATCCATCTTAAAATGGAATGAAAGATGGTAATATTAAAATCATTATAAGATAAGTATTCTTATTTCAAACAGATATCTTAAATATTTTAAATACCTAACTAAATCCATCATTGAATGGTGGTGATCGACAATAAATTGCATCGGTTTCCGAGGCTTATTTTTTTAATACCCACGATCAGTGATTTTGATTATCATTTGATGGAATGTGAGATGGATAGGGGATATTAAATTAACATAATAACATATCAGTATATATTAGAAATTGTATTTATGTTATTATAAATGATTATAAATATTATAATCATTTATAATAAAAATTAAAATGAAAACACATTATTGAAAACATTACCTCTTCTTGAGGAAAACACATTAGGATTAATCTAAATCCTTTAATGACTATATATTTGATCTATCCAATTACTATTAAATGTGGGTATGATTTTAAGGAAGTTATTTTTTCAGGTCTAAGAAAAAAAAATATAGTGGGAATTTGGTAGGTTATGTGGTGGCCTTTTATGGGTGGGTGAAGGGACACACATTGAATTTTTCAAAATATAATGTGATACCCATGTTTTTATCATTAAAAAAAGAAATAAAAAATAATCATTATAAAAAAATTGTTATTTTAGGGTGTGAATAAGGTTATTAAACTATTTTTGGATAACTTTTTGATCATTTTTAATTCTTATATTTCTATTTTTACCCCCTATAAACATATTTTTACCTTAAAAGTGGAAATTAATTATTATTGTTTTCTATATTCATTATCTTAAGAAATTTATTTCACCATATTATAAAATATAAATATTTAGGATTATATATATTTAATTTATTTTCAAAATTCAATTCATATATATGAAATAATCAAATTTAAAACTAAACTACATATGTGAGGAAAGAATAGTTTTCTAAACAGAAAATTTTCAAGAGTTTAGAATGTCACAGTATCAAAATTCAATATGAAATATATTATAATGACCTAAATTAGAAAAATTGTAATAAATTTGAACCAATTTTACTAAAAAATAAATTTTAAAAATTATTTAACCTTTAAAAAAAACTAAATAAAAAGACAATTTATAATAAAAAATTTTATTTTCTACTATTCATGAAAAATTTAGTCTTTTCATAAAAATTCTCTAAAATTAACAAAAATATATTTTAATCATATATATTTAAAATATAATTTTTATTTTTTAAAAATAAATTTTCTAAAATAGATAAACATTAATTTTAAATTATGTGTGTGAATCATGAATAAACTGTGTTTTAGAGAAATAATGTCTTTAGAAAACATTTTTTTTGTCAAATAATTTTTATTTTATTTATAATAGATATATAACCCTTAAATTTATTATATAATTTTGTAAAACATATAATTTTTGTAATTCATTTAGTCCAATTCATTCTCAAAAACTTAATGACTAGGTTGGAATGTTAATTTTTAAATAATAATACCTTATGAGTGTCATTTTATTTAAACATGGTGTCATGTAAATCAAGGGCTATCAAAGATAATGAATTTAAATAAATATATCCTAAAAAATTTGGGGTTTATATTTTCTTATAATATTGGTGTTTTTTTCATAAACAGAATTGAATATTATGTTACTCTTTAAAAATATCAAGGTCTTACATTATACCCTCTTATATAAATTGTGTTCTTGAAATTTAATCTTGATCCCAGTAATAAATGGTTTTATATTAAAAATACATATTATGGAAACCCATAAGAAAAAGGGATTAATAAAAAATAATCTTGATAATAGGAAAAGGTATTTATAAAGGTCATTCATAATAACAAATTTCTAGGATTCCATGTTAGAGAATATTAGTGGGGAGTAAAAACATGGACATGAAAGAGAATATCAACACCTAAAGATTAATAATGAGTGATGGAAAACATGTTAATGAGAATGTTAACCACCATAAAAACAAAAATATAGTAAGAGATTAAATAACATTGATTTTAAAATAAATAAAGTATTAGGACATCATTTTTGTCTCATTATATTTTTCTTTAGGTTGAGAGATTTTGTTTCCATTAGGATCAAGAATACTAGAAAATATGTGTATAATTTCAAAAATTTTGATTAGATAAATTATAAATTCATCTATTACTCAAAAAACTGAATTTATAATTGAAATTTATATTCTTGAAGAAATAAAAATAACATTTAATCGACCATTAGATCAATAAGATAATGGAAATCCATCCCACGTGTCTTTAAGTCTTTCTAAAGACCAAAACGATTCGTACAAGTTATCTAATATAATACATTAATATATAATACATCAATAATAACACAAAAAATTAAACATTATACATTTCATTAATATTTATCATTTATAATCATCCAAAATATTTAAAAAAATCAGTGTACAAATATTTATAAAGGATGTCACTAAATAAAAATTATATTCCCCCATATAATATAATGTGGCTCTTAATGACACATTACAAATTTTTAAACACATTGATTACAAAAAAACCATAATTAAAACTTGAATTATTTCCAAAATAAAATCTTTTATTTTAAAATGTATTTCATTAACCCAAACATGCATTAATCTTCTGTAAAAGTAACATAATCAATCAATTCACAAAACATTTTCATGGTCACCAAAAGTATCTCATAAAAATAAAATAATCATTATTATCTAAACATAAATAATGTATTAATGTTTATCATCCCTCAATTATATATTTTAAAAAAATTAAACTTTCCACTGAATCACTATTCATTGTGTTTGGTACCATTCAAAATATTCTCTCAAATCCTTATAAAAAATTTACTTTCAAAAGGTCCTTATAAAATTTATAACATTTATTATAATAGAAACACTGATAAAAATATTATAATAAAATAATTATTTATTTAAAATACATAATAAATTTAATCATTCTACTTTTTTCATATTAATATCATATTATTTACATTGACTCCTTATATTAATCTGAGATCTCTTCCCTGAATCATATTGAATTCATTTCATAGTTTCATTTCACAATAATGTTTAAATATGACACATAATAGGTTTCCTTCATACAAATTATTTTATAATCATGATGGAATTTCTATCCATAATTGAATAAAACATACATTCACTTCAATAATTACCAGTACGTTTCATTCCACAACCATAATTTTTTGGGAACCCCTTCTTTTTCATCTTCACATTATCCATTTTTTTCGTTGTCATCACATTCTTCACTTACATCTCTAAAATCAATCATACTTATAAAATTATTTCAATTTTTAATAGAATTTGATATTATTCTCTCATATGATGAGAATATTAGGGTGACTAGTTCCCTTTGAATAATTCGATTAATCAAATCAATGAAACACTCATCCATACTCTATGGGCTATATGAGATTATACACTTCTCATTCTATTCACTAAGTGAAATTTAAAAAGAACATTATACATAATATTTAATAATAAAATTGTTTTTCATATTGTATGACCCAAATAGTAGTGAAAAACATAACATAAATTTAAAATTTTATGCATGACATAAATCATAATAATAAATATGGTTTAATATGTAATGTTTCCAAATCAAAAAAAATCTTTTAAAATGCTTCGTAATTATTTAGAATGAAAATGTGAATTATCTTGTGAATTTTCTCTAAGATTGTCAAACCAGGTTCACAATATGGCTTTTTATTATACTAGTTAATGCTCTCTTCATGCTCGATGTTCCTTTTTCAATGTTTTTACCCATAGGTAAATATTCTCTAGGACAACAATAACTAATATTATATGGAAATAGATACAATTTTTTAAAAACACACAAAATTTATACCATAAAAAAATGAAGTGTGATCATATATAATATACTAAATGTTTATTATAGGTTTCAATTCTATAACTATACTTATTTTAAATCTATTTCTCACAGTTTCTAATAAACGTATGATGATACCAACTATAGTGACTGCGACCCATGTTTCCCAGAGCCGGTTTCCACTTTATTAAATGGGAGAAATATACAATGAATATTATCATAAATGAAAGAAAAATTTATTATTCTTGGTAAACTAGATAGTACATGATTTTCACATTCACTTGAAAAAATAAAATACATAATTTTATTCATTGAGAACACCATTATTCCCTATTGCATATCCCCACATATCAATCACAAAACAATTCATGGGATCCTAGGGGAAATTAAACATGAGAAAGGGGTGGTATTAGTTTCTATGTAAGTTTAATTTAACTATAAAAGATATAATGTATAAATAATAAAAATCAATATGGCCTGATAAATAACATAAAAACAATTCATTTCATCAATAAAATGAGTATAATTTGGAGGAGATAAATAGTGACCCAATAAATCGTTATAAATAATAACATGAGATTGGAAACATTCCATTGATATAATAACTAATCGAATAATCATAAGGACATAAACAACTAATCTTATAATGGTGGAATGCATAATACTAGGCATCTAAAACATACTATAGAAACCATTCAAGATATAGTTAAAATCAATGGGTATAAATCCATCTAATCTCACCAACTAATTTATTTCATGAACCCTATGGATGCATTGAGGGTAGGTCTATAACCATTTCCAACTAATAAAGATAATTATATAATTAATTCATCATATGAAAAAGGAATAAAACAAAGTAAACATAAACATTTTTATGTAAAAAAATAACTTAATAAATTATAATACTGACACTTGTCAAATAATCATTATCAAAAACCATCAATCACAATATGGTGACTTGTAATTAAATAGTACATAATCAGAATAATTGATCTGAAATAAACTATATAACCCTTGAGGTTGAAATAAATATAGAATATCCCTAGTGTATCAGACATGTAATATGGTGTTTAGGCCATTGATTAATATAAATACCATCAAATGACCATTAAAATCTTTTTTTAGAAAAATGACATCTTCATTTTAAAAATCACATTTAAAAAACACATCTAAAAAATAACAAAACATTATAAAAATAAATTTGTATTAAAATACCATTTACACTATATAAAATAATTTTTAGACCATTGAGAGGTATGTGTGCTAGAAAATTGCATTCACGTCATACATGAAAAAAATATATTCTTTTAACATTTTTTGTAAAATACAAATGGGAATAGTTTGGAAACTAATATGAAGATTCTATTATAAATACTATTCAATAATGAAAAATGGTTAATAATTTACGTAATAAATTATTTTTAAAAGGATAAATAAATTTTCAATTTTTTTTAGAAAACATGTTTCTTGGAAGAAAAAATAATTTCCCCTGAAAAGAGAAATAATGTTTAAATTTTATAAAAAACATTCTCAATAATTTTAAATAATTAATGGTGGAAATGGTTAATGTATGTTAAGTTTTAATTAATAGAAATTTTCAAATTAATTAAATTGGTTTTAATATTTTAATATTAAATATTTTTAATAATGAAGAATTAAACAAAAACAATCTTGAATAACGATAAAATTATGAAATAAACTGAGACCACTTTGGTAGCTTCTGAATTATAAGCCCCAAGAAAAACAAACATAAATTGTAAATTGGAATGAGATGAATACCAATATAATAATGGTATAAAATATAAAAATTATTTTTATATCCACCACAAAAAGGCATTAGTGGTAAATATAGAATATTTCTTAGGGAAGTAAAAGTGAGACGAGAAATCATAACCTCACGTTCGACTTCTTTAGTATGTTTAAGAACCTCATGATTAATAAATATATACTTTTTATACATATATTAAATAATTATAATCATTTATGACATGAAATATATGATTTTCTTATATTCCTTTATCACCATTTTATTTATAGTACATTGTTTAAATTACAATTTTAGTAGATAATCGCTTCGTTTTTCATGTATGTTTTATTTGGGTAATTTTAATCCTTTTAATTTGATCATGGTAACATAATATACATAATTTTAAACATGATATAAATATAATATAAATTTATTATATATACATTTATGGTAATCAGTAAATGTTATCGATCGAAAATGGAGTATATTATTCATAGAGATGGTATGTCGTACATACAGATTAATGTTGTTTAAATTTTTTCAACAGATTGAAAAAATGAAGAAAAAATTGTATTATTTTTTTAAAATATATTTATTCATATATATATATATATATATTAAAAATATACATATTTATTATTTTCCATGTATAAAATAAATAGAAAACATTTCACATCACTACGTTGATGCAGAAGTCAACACTTACGTGCCAGAGACATTATTGTTTTCCAATGGATTGAAAGGTAAGAAGTTACGTGATATATTATAATTTCATATGTATATTTATATAATAAATATCACATATTTTTTTGTCATTATCATTAATACAATCCATGTTAAGTATAACAATAAAACGAATCACATTACTTCGCAAGGAGATTATCTGTTTTACACTCGAATGATGTTACTGTGTGCCCTAGGAAATGGATAGTAAAAAAGTTATATTTGATAAAATAATTACATAAGTATAATATTTTAATAAATAAAATATAAATATATAATCTATAATTTTATTCAGCCTTTAAATTTGTTAAAGAAAATGAATTCAATCGCTTCGTGTGGTGGTAATCCACCTCACTCACGATCAACGTTTTCATTTTCCATTTGATGAAATTAGAAATAAATCTTGTTTATTAAATTAAATTAAAAAATTCAATGTATATAAGAGAGATTTTTTTTTATATTATCATATTTTTATAATATTATAAGTATTTTAATGTAAATGCAAAATGAAAATGCATAGTTAAAAACACTACCTCTTCTTTTGGAATCCTCCTTATGTTTAATCTAAATCATTAATATATTAGATTTATGATCTATAAATTACTCTAATTTGTGGGAAGGTCTTTAATATATGTATTTGGGTTGGTATGGTTTGATACAATGTTTTTTGGAATTCTTCACAAGGGAGGAGAGGGGTTTTCTTTTTATAAGTGAGGGAGAGGACATAGAGAGACTTTTTGGAAAAGATATTGTCATTCCCACATTTGTCTCATTACAATAGCCTAAAAATTGGTCATTACTAAACATTAGAGATCTCATGTACTATATATGTCCATAAAATAGATTTTTGATAAGTTTTATTTTATTTTTTACCATTATATTCTCAGTGAAACCCCCGGTAAACCCATTTTCACCTTAACCACAGTAATTAATTTATCTATTTTCAATATTCATTATGGTCAAGAATTAAGATCAAGATATTATATAATATAAATTATAATAAAAATAATAATTCGATTCATTCAAATTCAATATAAATAAGTGGGAATTTTTAATTCAAAATTAAATCATATGAGCGATAAAAAAGCTGTTTTTCTAAGAGAAAATTCTCAAAAGTATAGAATTTATCAAAATAAATATTCAATAATAAATTTATTCCAATTACCCAAATTATTAAAATTATAACATAATTGAATTAATTTTACATTAAATAACTAAAATATAATTCATCTTTGAAAATAATTTAAAAGAAAATATAGATTTCAATAAAAATCATTATATTTCACTATTTATCAAAAAACAAATATTTATAAAAAATTAACAAAAAATCACCCAATTGTAATTTTGAAATTTATATTTCATAAATGACTTTAATTTTTCAAAATATATTTTCAAAATGGGAAAAAAATATTTTTAAATTATGTGCCTAGATTGTGAGTAAACAAACTATTATGAAAGTAATGTTTTTCCAAAATAATTTATTTTAAATTAAAATGACCCTTATTTTATTATTAATTAATAAATAACCATGAAATTTAATTTAGAAATTTAAAAACCATACAATTTTCATAATTTATTTACTTCTATTAATACCCTAAAACATAAATTCTATGTTATAATGGTCATTTCAAAATAATAATATTTTAATAGTCTACTACGTTTTGATTAAACCCATTACTATCGACATTACTAGATATGGGAGAGATTGAATTTAATGAAATATATCATAAATTCTTCGATTTTTTAATTATCATATAATATTTTTTTATGCCACACACACTATTGATCCTGAATTTTTTTTATTTTAAATTTATGGAGGGTTACATTATCATTAATTTAAATAGTAGTTAATATTAAATAATAATTAAGGTAATTAATATACAAAAAGTCATTTTTCTATAAAAGAAATCATATTTATATATAGTAATTTTTCATTAAAAATTAAATTTAAAAATATTTAAAATCATAATTCAATTAGATGGAATCCAAATTTTGAATTCAAAAATAAAAATTTGGTAAGGGCGGTCATCTTATATTTTTAGTTCAAAAATATTTATATGGTAATGAATTAATCAATGTTATTAATGGTTAAAATAGGTAACATAATGTGGATCAATTAATTTATGTTTACATGAAATATATAACTTATATATTATTTTTTTTAGATTTGTTGTTTTACTCACATGTCTGACCAACCTCTCACCACATAAATAAATTAACCCCCTTATGATTCCATCTTTACCACTTAACTAACTTTCAATTTCAAAGGACATGTCACACATTTTCACCTATAACTGTATATCACTTACACCCACATCATTATAAAAATACCCTTAAATTAAACTAGAACACCATTTCATTTATATTATCCTGGATTCAGATTACCTTTTTATAAAGGTTTAGTAAAACAGTGTGCCTCAAACCCCCATTTCCAATTGTTCCTTAAAGAGAAACTAAAAATCCCAATATATATATTACATAATCCTAGAGATTCTATTTTATATTTTTCTCATCCACCATCATAAAAAAATATTATAACCATTATAATATATTAAAAAACCTTATTATTATAATTAAATACTGTTGTATTAAATTAAAATACAATATTTATCATCCTCTCATCAATTAAAAAAATTAAAAAGTCTCTTATGTTACTTATGGAGTGCCACCTCCATGAATTATATTATTATTTTTTCATAACCTCATTTATATAATTGTAATAAAAATAATTGTAATAAATAAATTTTATATTTATGAAATTATAAAAATTATATATTGATAAGTTCTGCATTATATTAATAATATTGAAATTAAGTGATCATTGTAAAATTAACCACCCTAAACTAGAATTTTGAGAAGAATAGTGATTTATTCTCAGTAATAAATAGTATATTTACTTACATTATTAATCAAAATATTTTAAATTATGAATTATAAATTTAATAAAACAAAAATAAGATCATTAAACTTTAATTAATAATTATATTATAATAAATATCTACAAAATTATACATATCCATGGATTATTAAAATTTATTATTTAAGATGATTTATCTACCTACATGAACAATAAGATATATTTATATATTAGATATTTATAGAATCCGAATTATTAGAATAATATAATATTAATATGTAAAAAAAAATTCGGTTTTTTATATTGTTATATTAATATTTAAATATAGAGTTTTATTAAACTACCAGCTTTTTATCCTTTAAAATATTTCAAACAAGCTAGTAACCAGTTTCATCTTCCTAAAACCTAAATAAAAATCTAATGGAATAGAATTAGGACAGTATAAATAATATTGGAACATCAATTATAGTAACTCATGTAATATTGTAATGATTATCTTAGTATCAAGTCATAGGGTTCTACATCGATGTTACAAAGAATATGCAAAACAATCAAAATCCTGAACATATGATGATAAAATTAAACACTTGAAATTAATTTTTTGATAATTATTTATTAAAATTATGGAGAATAAATATTAGTATTTATGAATAATGTTTTTATGTAGTTTATTAATTTTATTGATTATTATATATGAGATTGAAGTATTTTTGTTCAAGTTCATAAGAAAGATAATGATTTTAATTTTAATTTACTTTTAGTGATGTATATTTTCATATTATAAACATATTCCAATTTTATATGATTTAAATAAAATAAAACTATCTTAAATTATTATTAATAATTATAATTTAGAGTGCATTCTACTCTATTCTATAATCCCTCATTGAAATTCCATCGATTCATTTATTACCAAATTCATAATGGATTTTATTAAATCAAATCATAATTCAATGAGTTATAATTTTTATTCTTTAACATATTGGTTGTATGTTTTTCCTTCCACATAATGATTTTAATATAATTTTATTTGTATTTCAATTTATTTAATGTTATATTTTTATTTCAAAACTTCTTTTTTAATGGATTTATTTTAAATTTGAAATGTGTTAAGGACAATTTTCTTCCCCTATTGTATGATATTTATCTTCTATGTCTATATAAATTTTTTACACAAGTTTCTTACAATGTTACTTTAAAAAAAATGTAATATCCCCACTTATCTTCATAATTCTTATTCAAACTCTTCCAATCTCATGTTTTAATACCCTTTTTTATGATGCGGGTTTCATTAATGGTTTTTTATATATGAAAAAAGCATTCCATAAATTATTGAATAATTTATATTCCACTCTATTCTTGTTCACTTCATAGTATATTTGATATTTTTTTTAGGATTTCATTAAATGTGTTGATTTAAACGGGTTTTCATGTTTTTTTATTGAATTTTATTTTCAATGTGTATTATAGTTTCACCTTATACAAAAATGTTAATAAATGTTTCCTAATAACTATATTAAATTATTTTATTTTATTTTCATCATTAACTTGGAATTTTTTATCAACTATTGTATTATATTTCATTATTCATCCTGTAAATTCATTTTCAAAATATATTATTAGGTAATTGAATTTTTTGATTCAACTGATCTAAATCTTTAAGTCATTTTCAATGATACCTTTTTAAAAAGTAAAAAACCCCATTTTTTGATGTTTTTTTCAATATAAGATATTTGTATTATTTTTCATGGAACACATATGTTTGTATATTGATAGTTGGATTCCTATATCTCCCCCCAATAAAGTGAAAAATATTATATCTCAAGAGATCAAATTGGTATATGGGAGGGTATCAGAATCCTAATTGGTAGACGAGTGGTTATCATATGCCCAAAGGGTACACATGAGTTTATTATAATCGCAAGGGTACATGGGTGGTAAGACCAAGCCCAATGGTACATGGGTGGAAATATCAAATCCAATAAGTACACAAGTGGTTATACTAATCCCAATAATGTTGTACATGCACCTATTTTTATTCGAAAAAGTTTAAATTTTCATGATCTCTCATACATGTGTACTTTTTCAATTTTATATTCTTATGTTATGTTTCTACGATGGTCCCATTATAATATTGTTGTCTCATTATATTATACCTGATGTTTTATCATTTATTATGATTTCCCTATATAAATCCAATATATTTTTAATCCTATTTTTCTCTAATACACATATTTCTTATATTCTTATCATATAACTATTTATCACATGATGAAAAATTTTTAGACTATTGAGTGTCTGATCCCACCCGAACCTTATGACTTTCCTTCCTCGGGTAAATAAGAAGAGTATAACATATAACATATATAAAATAATTTATATTATAGTGAAATTATATTGAAATGATCGCAATGCAATTTTTAGGTAGTCAATCTCATTGGATACTAAACCATTGTGTGGTATTTTTGTATTATCGTGAGATATAATTCTTAACTTGTAGAAATAAAAATTTCATTAGCATGGTACAACTCACTGGGTATTTAAGCTAGTATATATTTATTAGGTTTTAGAATTGTACCTTGTATTGTGGGGTTATGGATTTTAAGTTGATATTAGATCATAGTTTACCTATTTTATGGTCTTAATTTTATTTATTTTGTTGACATGGAATAGATAGAATTAGTGAAAACCAATGTGATAATTATAAATGAAGGAAACTATCATAAATTGTTTCTAAAGTATAAATTTTTTTCCCTAGTAATAAAATCCCTATTTGGATACAAACATGTTAATGGGGGCCCTTAAACATATATATATAGTGGTTATATCCCAAAAAATTGTTGGTAGTGTTATAACATATGTTCACTCAATTCATGACAACAAGACATAAAAACACATCTATTTTGAAACACCCCATTGATTTTTTTGGATTATTTACTTACACTATAACAATAATTAAAAGAGTTTTTTATTAATTTATAATAGAAAAGCTAATGAGAAAATGACCATAGACAAACAATATTAACTAAAGGAGTTATAGGTTTGTCAAACTATGTAATGGTCGAAGTGAAAGAATCATAGTTGTATATATATTTGACATAGTATAAGTTATATGAGGAATTATTTTACCTATTTTTAATATCATTTATCTTGATTTCATTTGATATTACAAAAATTATTTCTATTTAAGAATTTGATCAGAGAATAATTTATGTAAAAGTGAATGCGAATTGTATATATCTTGAAAATCATAAATCGTATAGTCATATAAGGAGGTATATATGGAACAAATGGTTTAAAATCTCAATATTTCACTTTTATTATGTAGAATATTTTTTTTATAGACTTATTGATTGTAGTTAGTTTGTTATTTTATCCTTAGTTGTACTCATACAAATATTTCCCTAGTGACTGTAATTAAAATTACGATGATTGAATTTATTTATGAGTCGAAGAATATAAAACCCTAGGTTTTAGGTACCATTATATTTTTTAAATAACATGGCTATAATTATAGAGAGTGTTTTTACAATTCTCTCAAAAAAATTAACATGATTAGGAAAGGATTGGTAAAACCACATGAATAAAACAATCCATTTATCCATTGATTGTGTAACATTAAAAAAATTTCATGATTTTTACGATTACTCTCCTTGGATTGTTACATTCAATTAATGATCACATCCATTAAAATAATATAAATTATAATGGGACTATAGGTAGAAAAAAATAATACATTTATTACTAGAAAATCCCCATGATCATCATTACCCTTGGTAATTTCCATTTGTAAAAATATACCAACATGTGATAAAAAGTCATTATATGAGGTTTATTTTTTTAATCTAAAATCAAAAACTATAGTAATGAGATTAGTGATTTATAAGGTATGTATCCAATGAATTTATACGTAATATTGGTGGTAATATAGATGCTATAAGGAATAAAATTTTCAGTAGAAGTTTTTTTTTGAAACTATATTCATTGGATAAACATATATATACAGTAGGTATATTTATTTTTATTTATTTCATGTATGAAATTTATAATAATATAATTAATAAATATTTATGACTGAAAGAAAGATATTATATTTATCTAATATAATTATTTATACAAATATTCTTATTAATTACATATTATTATTAATTAATAATTGTATGATTTATTTGAAAGAATCAATGAAATATTTTAACATCAATGGAATAAAAAATTATATATTTATATAATGTAAATAAATAATACTAATGATATTTGGTCATGATTATTTTTAATTAATGTAATGTTATTTGAAGAACTATTTTTAAAATTTTAGTTTATGTTCAATTAATATATATTACAAAATTATTTTAATAGATTTTATTGAAAATATATGGAATAAATAATTAGGATCCACCTAATATTTATAACAAGGAAAATAATATAAAAATTTCATTTTATTCGTAAAAATACAATTTCCCAAAATAAAGTATTCGAACATGTATTAAAATTTTTTATCAACTATAGAAACCGATTATAATGAAATGGGTTCCATATTTTTAATCATAATATTAAATATTGGTAATAAGGTCATTTTTATTACCATATAATATATTAGTTTCTTGATAAATAAGTTATTTCTTAAAAATTTGTTTTTATAAACATTATTTAATGTTTATTTGTTTAAAGTAAATTGATATATTTTAATTGATAGACGTAATATGTTATTTAAAAATGTAAACAAATATGTTAGAATAAATTTTATTTGTATTTTATATAAATAAGAGTCAAATAACGTAACGTTTGAAAATAAATTTCTCTAAAAAATAATATTTTCAATATACACTTTATTTTAATTTCAAATAAATATTCCAATATTTAGAAATTAAATAACATTGAATTTTGTTAAAATTCCGAATCAACACATAAATATTTTTTTAAATGAGTCATATTATATTTTATAGTAAAAAATTATCAACCATGTTAAATATTTAATCATGGAAATTAATGGAGAAAAGGGGAAACTAAAAGTGGATGTATTTATATTGTGGTTATATTGAACATAGAAAATATAGAGGTATTTTTTATGTTTTATTGTCAAAACCGCATGTCTCACTGACCAATCCCCACCATGTCAACTGAATCTCGTGTTATTTCATCATTAACCCTTAAATAACTATAAGTTCCCTGGAAAATAATGTTTTTTCGATATTAAAATGATCTCTCTACCACATATATTAATCCAAGCATGCCCATAAAATTATTTTTTAAAACCTCCCCATTTTTTTCTCCTATGACTTTCTTATAAATTTGGTATTCATTGGATACATGCCCCAATGTCGTCCATATTCAGCTGTTCTTTCAACATAATACATAGTCTCTTAATGGGAGTATTACCCACTCGATAACATTCTCTTCTCTACTTTTCTGTTCCACATTCCCCTAATCCAATTAAAAAATTCAGATATAATTAAATATATATCATTAGTATAATAAAGTTTTATTATATTAATTAAACAACCATTATCTATATCCCTACCATCCGTGAAAGAAAAAGTAAAATGTTAATCGAGTAATGTGTGGACTACTGCTTCTACAAACGATATATATTGTTTTTTCCATACCGAATATAATAAATGGGTCTAAAATGATTTTAGTGAATAAATAATATGTTTTAGAAATTATTATGATTCAAACAAGATATTTATTTAATTTTAATAATAAAAATGATCATAATATATCATTATATATTTTACGACCTAAAATGGGCATTCTTGGAGGGAAACCAATTTCTAATTTGTAACTATTCACTGATTTTCTTAAATTATTCATAATAATATTCTTAAATATTATTTATAAATTTAATTGATCATATATTATGTCATTTTACTTATGTAATAATGAAATTATAACTCAACAGGCTCAAATTCATAGATATCCATTGATTATAGAATCTTATGATTTTGGTCAATTTAACCACCAATGTTAATAGTGAAATAAATATTTTTAATGGATGATTATGGGAAATAAACTACTATTATAATATTATTTCAATATGAAACTAATTATATTTGGGTTCATTAATGGAAATATTAATATTTAACTGATTATTAGATACCACCTATCATTCTTTAAAAAATTTTAAAACAACTATATCTCAAGTTTCATCTTCATGATACATTACTAAAACTCTATTAAAATTTAGTTACAACATTATAAATAAATATAGAACATATTTAAAATATTATTTATTAACATTTTATCAAATCATATGAATTGAAATATAATTTACACTACATGTAAAAAAAATTCTCAAACAATCAATCATGAAAATTAAAAAAAATTAAATTTTTAAATGAAAAATGAATCATTATATTTAAAGACAAAAAAATAAAAATATATGAATAATGACTAGAAATATTTTATTAAAATTATTATTATTATATTATAGAATATTAAACTACCTTTGTAGAGGTTGTGGGTAATGGTAAGGATTTTTAACTCAATATCCATTAATTGAGCCATGTTTTCATATTACGCTCCAATTAATATTTTATATTACATTCTTTCCTCCCAATTGGATTTTATTCTTATAATTATAGATAATAATAATATTTCCTATTTTTTTAAAATTACTCTATAATTCCTTTATTTTTATTCGTTCATTACCAAATTCATAAAGGGGGTTTCAAATGAAATTTCCCTTTTTAATTTTAATAGTTCCACTTGATCTTATTTAGTTTTTAGATGAGATTGTTTCACTTAAATATTTTATTTTATATTACATTGTGCTTATATATGGGAGGGTAAAATGAAAAATATAATATATATGAGCTTCATTGATGGTATTTTTTTAATGTGTAATGTGTTAATAATAATTATAATCCATTCCATTGAGTTTTTTCTCATCCATGTCCAAATTCATTGCGTCTCTAATTGTTTTTATCTGTAATTTTGAAATAAAAATGAATATATATAGTAATATTTATTATTATTTTTCAAAATATTCAAAATAAAGTTTTTTAATTATATTTTAACATGTAGGATTCATTAAATGTATTTTTAAATATGAAAAAAATTCAATTCATCATCGTATAATTTTCCTTCCAGTTAAATTTTTTTATAGAACCATTAATTACATTCAATTATAATTTTTTTGTCTTTTAAAATTTTTGTTTTGAATTTTCCTTTGTGTTTCTTTATAGAAAAATATTTTTTAATGTGATTTATAACATCATATTTTTATTATAACGATGATAATTGTTTTTTCTAAATGATCTTTTTCATGATTTTCAACAATTTTACTCTATAAAAACATAATAGAATTCTCTTATAGAGTTATGGTTTATCAATAACCCAATAATATGAAATTAAGAAATATTTATTTTGGGTGATTGAAATTCTGTCATCATCTGGACAAATTTTTGATGTTATTTTAGTTGATACCATTTATAAATTATATGAATACTATTTTCTTTCCATGGGGTTTTTCAGATACAACATATGATTTATTTCATATAAAACACATATTTATGGATGTTGATAGGTGTGATCCAAGATCTCCCTAAACTTCATTGTTAATGTTTTTTTCTAATGGTCTCCAAAGGAAACACATGAGGTTATCGCATACCCATTAGTTAAATGGGAGGTTACCCAAAGACTAATGGGTATACATTAGATTATTACAAGTCCAATGGTATATGAGTGGTATGATCAATTCAAGTGGTGAATGGTTTAAGATCAAATGACCAAGATTATCAAGGTTGTTATCCCATTCCTACTGATGTTATACATAAACATGATTGCATTCTAACACATTTATAGTGTTAAGATTCCCCACAATTGTTCCACCTTTCTATGTTACATGTCTATGTTATGGTTTCATGGTGGTCATTTTATATCTAATATAAACCTTATTTAAGATCCATGATGTTCTATAATTTCATATCATTATCTCTTAAGAATCCATAATATTTTAATCATCTTTTTCTTGTATGCTTATATCAAACACAGTATGAATCGGTGATAAGTTTCTTCTATTACATGGAGGTTGAGACCACCCTGTCCCTATGTTTTCCATTACATTTGTTTTAAAGATGATTCAAAATATTAGAGGTTGGTAAGGAGGTATATTATAGTAGAATTATATATAAATGTTCACAAAATTATTCTTATGTATCTAATCTCTAAAAACAACAAACATTTCAGTTATGGGATTTTTTGACCAATGTGATATTAAGTGAATGAATTAGTAACAAAAATGTAATTTTATTTTCGTATATCTCACATGTTAAAAAATATTTATTTTAATGTTTTTAGCAACAAACCTAAGATTGTGGGATTGATGCGTCTCAAAAACTCATCCCACAATGGGATTTTTGGACCATATAGTGAATAATAATCACAAATATATTCAGTCCATGGAAAAATGCTAAATGAGTATCAAACCACACCTAAATATCCAAAATGATATTCACTTTTACCAAAACTCTAATTCCCTTTTATTTTGGAATATATTATTAAGTAATAAATATTATGTTCAATGACATATTTAACTTACAATTCTAAATCAAATGAACCATACAATATTATATGGGTATTATTAATAAATTAAAATATAATTAAACTCTCTATTAAATAAAAATACATTAATCAATTAAAATTTCATATATTGAGAGGGAAAATAATTAATATGATTTAACTATTCATTCTCAAATAATTGTTTAATGCTTTTAAAAATTAACTCAATCACTTTTAATTGATTATTATTATATTAAATGATATTAAAATAAACCACATAATATATTAGTATTAAATAAATTATAAATTGATGTAAAATAACATTATTAATACTAAATGCTTAAAAAATTAAATATATAATTAATAGAGTTTTTTTCGAAATTATATGTAAATGTTAAATTTTATTAATTTATAATTTTAATTTTAAATAATTAAATTAATTTTTTTATTCAACATATCAATATTTTCATAAGTTAATGATACAATTTATTTCTAAAATAATTTATGTTGAGGGGATTTGTGAGAAAAATAATGTTTCCTAAAAACCTATGATTTTTACTATATCAAGAAATTTCTGTACTAAAAACCCTATAATAAATTAATACTTAAAAAATAATTATTATTGAGTAATTATATAAATTTTAAAATAATTTTATGAATTTATAAAACCAAGGTCGAACAAGATAAGAAATATTATACAAAAAAATAAAATGTTTTCCTAATTTCTTTCAATTAAATATTATATGGGTATATTCAGATTTGGATTTATTTGAAATAAAAATATATTATTTGTTTTAAAATGAACCAATTTATATCATCTAAATACAATAAATTTATATGTTTATCCTATGTGTATATTTAGTTTTAAAATTACTCTTTTTTTAAACATTGTCCATTACATGGTACATGTGCTAATTTTAAAATTGTGCATTACTATATAAATAAATTTTATCAGCTAAATATGGTTTCATATATGATATAAATATTTATAAATTATCTGATAAGTTATTTTTTGACATTAAAAGTAATGTACTGAGGTAAAAAAATAGATACCAAGGTAAAATAAAAACATTAAATGTGAAAATTATAAAATTATTAGACTTTTGAAACATGATAAAAACATGATTTAAAATTAATATATAATGTGTGATAAATCATATCACACCAACACTACATTATTGAAAAATATTGTTCCATATTGTCTGGTATAAAATTCTCTCTCTTTGTAAAAAGTTAAAAAAATGTACAAAAAAGTCATTCTTTTAACGTATAAATGTGTCCTCTCCACACCCCTTATATAACATTGAAATAACCTGATTCCTATATAAAACATTGTCCATTTCAGTTCATTAGTAATAATTTTCTTTTTACAAGATCCTCTAGTCACATTAAATTAGATTAAGACCATAATCTCAATGGAATCATATAAGGAAAATGCATTGATTTCAACGTGTATAATCAATTTTCATAAAATAATTTCCCTTATATCTTATATCATCAATTATAGTTTACTAATTATAATAAAAAGAAATCAATAATTTTTTCATAATTTTTTTATACTATTGAAATAAATGTTAACCACCATTCCCCTTTTTTATTAATAAAAAATCAGTATTAATGTGTTGTGTATGATATAACCTCTAAGAAGTGACAACATCCATTTTTTCTCCACTCACACTCGTTACTAATTATAAAAGTGAAATTTTTGAATAAATGTGAAGAATATAATAAAAATATCACTATAATGAGAAAAATTATAATCCTCCTTGTTTCCCCTTCATTCCACTATTAATGAAAACCTTAACTTTGTCATCTGGAGACTACCTCCTCTATGAAGTAACATTTATGATTTTTTCGTATTTTTTCTCTATTTTATAGATCAAGAAATATAAGAAAACACAAAATTAGCTAAATAATATCATTATTCATCTAAAATAATTATTTTTTAAAAAAATAAATTTCTAACATAATCATAATCTTCCATTAATTATAGTATGTTTTTAGGCTAGTTTAACCACCCACTTGAACATTTCTATAAAATAATTTCATGGATGAATATTATTAAAAAAATTATTAATAATAATTTATAAAAAATTATATAATGATTTTATTTTTGTAATATAATAGAAATATTAAAAATAAACTGATTAAATAAAATACCATCGACCATTTATTGGTGATCACTAGAACTTACTTATACCCAATTTTTCCTCAAAACCCATGACTAAAACTCTTATAGAATGAAATATTAATGTTATAATAATTTATAAAATATCAATATAGGAATATTTTTGGATTTGGTAAATGATGTCATTATAAAGAATAATGATGTACAATAACATTATTCTGAAACATGTTCATTATTATACCAACATGATATTAAAAATATACAATAAATAACTATTGAAAATATAGTGAATAATTATAAAAAATTGTATTAAAGGTTGTTAATATGTATAATTTTATTAAATATAATTTAAATTTTTTTTAGATTGTATATTTAATCATTTTAGTTGGCCTATAGAATTATGAAACATGTATATTGTATAAAGGTTTCATCCATTGACATATATTTCCTGTTATACAAATTGTTTTCGTTTGAATGGTGCATCTAATTCATTATGAATTTATTTTAATCGATTTATTTAATTTAGTGTTTTGAATGGTCTAAATCATGTTGTATCATTAAATAGATTTCAATTCAATGAATACCTTGGTTATAAGGTTTGTTGTTATCTCATCACCCTTTATTGAGTTATACTGCTTCTTATTGAACTTTTTTATTCAATGATTGGTTTATTACACCATAATATATTATTTCATTATAATATCTATTTCTCATTTTGGAAAATTTTATTAAAATAGAACGCATTTTCCATTATTAGTTTCTTGATAAAGCATGTATATTAGTGATATAATAATTTCACATCATATTTAATGGTGGTTTCTACTCAGATACCATGTATTTCGTTCCCTAAAATCTTATCTATTATACTTTGAAACCTAATTATATTTTCTCTCATGTAACTATTTTATTTCACATAAAATCATTTCAAAATGATCTTTTGTAACAAATTTTATTATGTGGGTTTCAATAGTGGTATATGAAAATATTTTCATATCCCTTCAAAATCAAAAGCCATATCTTTATAAGACAAATTATTTAGATAAAATATATTTTATTTAAGATATAAAATTTTAAAAATGTTGTGAATATTAAAAATCACATTTTTTAAAACGTTATATCTTTTCATGGACTCATTATTGAAGACTCCTTTTCATTATTAAATTTTTTCATGATATTTTTTCTTCAACTTTATAAAATGTTTTTGTATTTTTCAAATATATATTATTGAAATTTATTTCTACAAAAACATATTCAATAATTTACACACACCCTTTTAAAAAATTAATATTAAATTTGACCAAAACATCATATTTTACACCAATGATAAATGAAATTTATAAAAACTGTTCAATAATTTTTCCCAAAATCATATTTATTTATAAAGTTTTTCTATCATTGGATTTTATTTCACTTGAGTAGCCTAATAAATTTCATTAATTATTTGGAATTTATGAATTTTTGGTTTCAAGATTTTACTTTAAAGACTCAATTTCAGAGTCATGGCCTTTAAATATTGTGAATTACATTATTCTTATACTTTTCCATAATGATGTAATAAAAAATCCCATTGTATCCCATGGATTTTCTTGATATATTGAATGATTGAAATCTTATTGAACACATATGTTTGGATTTTCAGAAATTTATGGTCGAGCCTTATATATTTTTGTAATGCATTGTGAAATTCATTATATTCAATTTGATAATGGGGAAAAAATTGTGATGCTTGATCCACTTAGTGAAATTGGTGAGTGAAGCCTGAATCCCTAAACCAAATAGGCGACTAAAGCCTTATAAACGATGGAAAATATTTTAGTGAAGCCTTATCCACTAATGTAATCGGGTTATTAAATTATTGTCCACTATGGGAAATAGGTTGCGATGGATTATCCACTCTATTATGTTTATTATGCTTATATTTGTTCCATAATCATTTGATATGATGTGATATTTTTTTATAATTTCTCATCTACTATTCACCATGTATTTTTGGGTAAAATATTCCTATTATAATGTTCTTGGAAATTTATTATTTCATCATAAAAATATAATTATCATATTATCACTTATGATCATCATTGATTATCTCTTATATTTTCCTTAAAGAGTAGCTATGATAATCTATTTCTTATTTAATATTTTTTGAGAATATGTAGATGGGTGTTATAAGTGACACTTTTAGAAGGGGGTTTATAGTAAAGCATTAAGAAAAAATATTTATGAGTGATGTAAAATAATTTTTTTGAGTAGAAACTCTTCCAAGATTCTAAACATTCAATTATCCAATTTTTATGAGTATTTATGAAATATAAAGATTATTCACGTAAAATAAAATATAATGTTTTTTATAATGGTCTGCATTAGTTAGTATAAAAGTAGGGTTTTCTAATTATTGGTATTATTCTATAGAATAGTCTTAAAACCCACATTGATTAGTGTATGGGATAAGTCTATATATATGATAACATCCCAAAATTTTTGTAAAGGGAATGTTTGGCGGTGATGTATAAAAGATATCAATTTGATGATACTACATGTGTATAAAGGATCTTTTAGAGATGTATCAAGGGGTAATAACCCTAAAAATGGTGGATTATGAATTAACGAAATTATAATCTAGTGAATGTAAAATTTTCGTAACTGCACACTGTGTTTGAGACACCCATGGGATATGATTTTGATAATTCGCTTTCTATTTCTGAACCGTTATTAAGGATTCCAAAATATCTGGGAATGAAAAAATAATAATGATAAATAAGGAAAACATATATTAAAATATAAATATTCATTTGTTAATAGACATATTAATTTGTACGTTCTTTTTTGGAAAGTGTCTATTTAAAATTTTGAGTCCATAAGTATCATGGAATTTTACTATGTAAAATATCATAATAAAGTTCATTATAATTTATAGACATTTCATTGTTGTATTATTATATTAATTAAAAGATAAAATGAATATTGGAAATATTTCACATCCATGGAAAACACCACCTATATATCCTAGACTAGACTCAACATTATCTCAGAAACCAAGGTATAAAATAACTCAACATGCATAGGACCCATCAGAGGATCTCACTCACCAACAGACATAAACATTTCTCCATATACATCATAGAATTGTACGGGACTTATGAAACAATTCATAATAGTCTACATTGAATATATCAAGTCATCATTTATTATGTATTAATGTGGTTGTATCTTTAAAAATTGAAAATCTACCCATGATAAATTCTATCCTAGAATAAACTAGTAAAATCAACACATATTATACAATATATCTCAACCATTAACTATCATAGTAAATTTCAAAGGAATTTCATGAATATCAACCATGTGATCCAAATCATGGACTAGAATCGCTTCAGTAGAAAATTATGTTACTCTTAAATCATACAAGGAACACACCAAAGAAGAATATAAGTAAAATATACCCCACATGACCTCTGGATGACTTGGAACTCGAAAATAATAATAATACATTTATCCATGTCAAAATACATGGCTTCCCTGGCCTAGATAAACACCACATTCATGGTCATTATTTTTTTATTTACCTCTATATTGAGGAGAATAATGGGACTATCTAATTCATACACCATCCCCTCTCTTACGATCAGTAGTTCGGGTGCCATACTAATTTTTATGCATCAATGGATACAACTAAAATATCTGAGCCTATTGAGGTCTTAAATCTCTACAAGAACATCCAAAAAAGGTTGATCAGTCAATATTAACAATTATAGGACATCTACATTCATAAAAAATCATGTCTGATCAAGTGGAATGGGTTTGAGAGATTTCTAATATATTGAAACCTGATGAATAAAGCTGAAATAGTTACCCTATCGCATAAATATTACCATGTCTAATAATATATGAAATTCTAGAAATATATATACTCTGTAGGGAGTCATGGTGACTCCCCTACCATGATGATAAATCCTTAGCTACCATAAACTCAACCACTTCATTCCTCAAAAAACCTTGATATATTTCAACAACATTAATATGGTGACATGGTGATGGGTCTATGGACACAAGGCCTCTTTAAATTCCCTTGCTTATCCGCTTCATTGGGAAAATAATTTGAAGCATTATGAAATTGGTTCTTTTACTGTATATAGAACTCTCAATTGATTGATTTAACTAGGTCAATACTATGAACCTATTAGTAACAGGATGACTTCATGTTAAAATAATGACAAACATATTAAAAATTATCATGAATTTTTTTAATGAAATTGTTGACACCTTATATTGCTTATGTAATAATAAAAAACCATGTTGATTTATCCCATGCTGCATAATCACAATTGAGAAAAAATAATTCTCCTTGTGAGCATTGATCAAATAGACGGGATTTTTTTTCCTATACAAACTAATCCTCAACCTCTTCCTCTATAATAAATTCCACATAAATTAGAATAATTGGTCACCAAAACACTCAATGATTCATTAAGGGTCGTTAGAATTGGTCTAAAATCTATAATTTTCTGTTGGTGCATTCTGTTAAATACCATTGTTTTGAACCTTATGAGTAAATAATTATAGATCCATTTCTATAATAGAACAATAGTAAAGGAGTATTGAAAGTATAATATTGATTTTTTTACAGTTTAGTAATAAATTCAATTCCATCAAAAGATGAAATTTCTACACAGTTTTTACACATTATTAGATAATCATGATGCATGGCCTTTAACTATGATTCCAACCCATAAGAAATATGACATTGTTTTTATAGATTAGTTGACATAATGATATTTTACATGAATCATGTTTAGGATAAAAATCATTTGTCTTCACTCATTTCAATCACAATACGTAGAAATTTTACTTGATTCACCCTCAAAAGGATATGTCCAAGGATCTTATAATGGTGACGTGATGATGTAAAAACCCACTAATTATTAATTCCAATTAATGGTTAAGGATAGATCACTTCTATACCTTGGATCAATACCTTTATAGTGTTTAGGGCCTACTCACATCATTCCCAATAGTCATTGTCTATATTACTTTCTCTAGCTCACTACCAGTGGAAAGGATCACCGTATTCCTTTTAACTTTCTAACTACTCTTGGAAGGGATCCACTAATTTTTTATAGACCTAGAGGTCCCTTCATTATCTCTAATAAATTTATTCTTCACTATATGTATATACTCTGTTGAAGTCCCACTTTCATCCACACTTGAATACTACATTTCCAATTATGTAATGGGAAACTAAAAACTTCCACACAACTCTTAGGTGTCTTGCATGCTACATTAATACCTGGGAAAAAACATGTTTCTTTTTTAGGAAAATATCTTGTACAACAGTTTATACTTGCACTCAAATCTTATGTGTAACTCAATACATGTGTTCAACTCACTTCTTGTGTGCAAATCATTAATTGTGCTAAATTTCAATCTTTTACGCAACTCCCACCTTGTGAAGAAACTAAATAAATTGACGACACTCATTAATTGCATGATCAAGAGCGTAAATTCTATCTAAGTGCTGATATCTTATAAATGATGGTGTAGCCACTAATTTATATGAATTTTCTTGATGTTGTCTCCAACTCAAACAACATTTCCTTAAGCAAGCAAGTCCATTTGTGAATGTCCCATTCACTCAAACACACCTTATGTTTAAAATACTTAACCTACACTACTTTATTTACTTTTTCATATTTTGATGTTTTTATCCTGAAAAATATTTAGCTCACAACATTCCAAACCTCCATTAAAAATTTATAAAACATACTTTTCCAAAAACTCTTTCACCCATTCATCTATTATTGGATTCTAAAATTTTTTGAACACTAGGGAACAATGCCACCTTGTATAAAGTATTTTTGTATTATCTCTTGATCAGAAATTCATTAATCAGGGTTCTTTATCAATATAGTTCGTCAACCGCATCTCTAGAACTCCAAAACTATCCATGGAAACCATCTTTGTCAAAAAATGAAGTCATCCCAAAAATACAACAATGTAACCTAGAAGGATTTTTTCCAATACCTTTATTTTTCACTTACTAATTCTAAAAGATATTGTATCCTTAATAACCCATGCATTACTCACCAATTCATTCATCTAAACTACATAATTTCTCCAAATCATTAGCTATTATACCACTTTTTTTTGACACCCCCTCCACAAGTACCCCTCTTAGGTTTTTAGTGAAAATGTGGATCACACATAAATCATTTCTTTTATAGTCCATATGTTAGAGACTAGAATCGAGGGTATATAATATATATAAATATGAGGAATTATATTATTTTTATAAATGTAAATCATTATCGATTAGATGAAAACCAATATCAATACTACAACATTGATAATGGGTCAACCGTACAAATACATGAATTAAAAATCATATAAGAAGGAACAACTTGTAAAAAACAAAAACAATGCTTAGGTAGTGTCCATGAAGCTCCAACAGCTCATGGCCTACATGATTATATATGGTCACCTAGTTTTATCTTGAAAAAGCTCCTATATACATACAAAATAGTTTACATATATAGAGGTTGATCATACAAGAATACTCAATAGGACCCTTCCATAAAAAACATTTCAAAATATGAATGAAATAAACAAAAGTTAATGAATAAACATCTTAATCCAACTCATTTATTAAGAATGTAAAATTACGTCCCATCCCCACCAAGGATTTTCCGCCATGTAATACATTGATGTTATTCATTCTATATACAAATAATATACATATTAATGAAATCCCAGAACCACTTCCCCATTTTTTATCAAAATAAAATCCCAATTTCGAATGACATGTTCTAAAATCATGTTTATAAGTTATCTAGAACCACATGAACATATATCACATCCATATAATCACTCTATCATTCATTCAATTCAACTCATCACAACCACATCATCATTATTTCATCCTCAATCAAGTATTATTTCTGAAAGATGCTACGTCTTGTATGTCATTCCCCATACCTTAATCCACTATAATTAGATCATGTACACCTATATGGAATGAAAATAACTAAAATTTGATATATCTATGTGTTAAAACCTCATGGTGTTATATCTCACACATACATGTATTTTAAAACTAAGAGCCATCATAGATTGTATAAACACGTTTTCTATAACCTAATCCATTATTTCTTGGATATGATAACACATCATGTGATTCTTAAGAAAGATAGAGGTAGGCAGATAATTCAGTAATTTTTTCTCTCACTAACATAGAAGCAAGAAAAAACAATTCCTTAAACATTTAATCAGGAGCTACCCTCCCAGCTCATGTGGTGGAGTATATGAAATCATAGAATATAATAAAAATTCGAGAACATAGATAAACTAAGGAAACTATAAAAACATATACAATACTATTAATATCATCCCAAATAACACCCAACCACTATAATCAAATCAAAGGAAAAAATATTATGTACATGCACATACAAATCATGAATTGAACATCATTAATCATTTTCAGATAATTATTTTCAATTTCTATTCACTCATTTTTTTTAAAAATTATATATTATAGTCAAATTAAAAATTTAACTAGTTGAAGACATGCTTTCATAACTCCCATTAATATTATCATATTTATTTCCCTTGGAAATAGATTTTTAATTCTAACCTTCTAATGGATTTTTGTATTTTTTTACCGACATGAATTCCCCCCACATATGTCCCTTTTAAATTCTTTTAACATTTCGTAATCTAGGATTTATTATAACACAATGAGTGTTTACATTAAAAATAATACAATTTTTTATTTTATGTACCGTGTGAAATACTAAGCCTAAAACAAACGTCAATATACTTTTAAAATATTATTTATATATGACCATTATAAAATATTCATTGAATTTGATGGTCTGAATAGAAAAAAAATTATGAAATATATATATATATATATATATATATATAATTTATAACATAATAAAATAAATATTTAATCTTACCTTTATCATCATTTTTTATAAATTAAGATAATTCCATTTGACGGTATCTAGATATATTTTGATGAAAAAATTAATTGGGTAATGTATCTTTATCCCAATAGATAAAATTATCCATTATTCATTAATGATTATGATGAAATTTATTGGAAATATTGTTGATCAACTAAATTAATAATAATATATTGGTGTTTAGTTAGAATCAAATATTAATAAATTAATTTAATTCTTCAAAAATAAATATTTTTATAAAAAAAATTTATGTGATTTCTGAGTAGATATTAGAATTATTTCGTTATAATTTTAGAAATTTGATTTGTAAAAATAAAATTTAATATTTTATTCATAATATCTAATTTTTGTTAGGGTAATGTTTTGTTATTTTTATGAAAGGACATATTTTCAGGTTAATACTAAAAATATAGTTATTTAAATAAAAATTCATTTTCTTCCTGTTATTTAAAAAGAGACATTATATTTTGTATTGGATTTAAATTAAAATTACTACCAAATTGACTAAAATTTATCCAATCAATTCCACAGTAATTAGTATAATACTTCATTTTATTATGAATTCAATTTTTGGTTCAAAACCCTGTTTTTATAAAAAAATATCTATATTTTCATTTTGCATTCTTATATTAAAATTAATTTCAAAAAATTTTGAAACTAAAGTATTGAAAAATATATTTCATATATGGGAATGGGAGGATCAAATTTATTAAAAAAAATTCTTTTTTGTTTATAATAAATTGTTAGTAAGGGAAAAAATTTACCATAGTAAAGGATATAACACTTTAACAAAGGTATAAAAAAGTTATATTCTCAAAGAATATTATATTATATCATTTTATATGGGTTTATTTTGATCTATATCACCTAAATTTTAAATAATATTCACTTTTTTACATTATATCATTATAATTAAATTTATAATTATTTAAATATATAGATATTCATAATAGTTCCACTACCCTCATTTATTTAAGGGGACAACATCTCCTCGCTTATTCAAAACAAATTACACTATTTCTTTTCTAGGAACCCCTATGTAACGCCCCGACCCCAGTTACCCAGAGTCGGTGCATTATTACATAACATTGGCATGGTCACAAGAAAGATCAAATCTCGAAAGACCGATTGGTTTAGTAGCCTTGGAAACACTAGATATATTCATAAGTTTTACATTACATCATAAAATGAAAAACTACTACAACAACATAATGTTTCCACAATCCACACTATTAACCCCTCATAAAATCCCTGTAGGTCATTCATAACTTACTTCTTCACATCCTGGGAAAAATAAAACATAGAAAAGGGGTGAGCTCAAATGCCCAGTAAGGATAACAATATAGCAGAAACTTTCATAAATAAGAATAAACATTTAAGGGAATGTATAACTAAAACAAAAGCCTTTTAAATATGAACTTTCAACATGGTATGGCATAAATAAAATGAAATAATGCCATTTACTTATTCACATGGATATTCTACTAATCGAATAATCACATGCAAAAATCAATAACCACTTTCATAATGTTGGAATGCATAATGCCAGACTATCATAACCACATAGCCAAGGCCTCGTGCCAAGACTACAAATAAGATTTTGTCAAGGCCTTGTGCCAAGACACTAGTTTGTCTCATGAGACCTACCGATGCATCGAGGATCTATAGCGGGCTCCACCCGTCACATATTAAGTCCAATGCATTCCCATATGAAAAGGTTTAAACATAACATAAACATTCGTATTAAAACTAGCATACGAAATGTCAATACTTTCACCATAAACTATGAATGGTATAAAAATAGCACATCCACAGTCAAACATATCACAAAACCTTCAATACAATATAGAAGTTTTGTATCATAATAAATCATCTTCAAATAAGCTTAAAATCCATCAAAGGATGTTGACATAGATTAAATCAAAACTATTTGAGAGAAATATCTCTTTTTTTGAAATCATTTAAAAGTCACACATTTATAAAGTAAGTAATTAAAAAGAGATTTTTGAATCAAAGTGTCCCATACCACTTTGAAACTTTTGAAAGGAATTAACATTTTTAAAAACATTCATGTCCATATAAAGAAATCCTTAAAAACCATTTTGAAGACATTAATTAAAAAGATTTATAAAGATAAATCTTTAAAACATTTAAAATTCTGATTTTGATAAAGAGTACCTTTCTGAAATTCTTAAATTATTCATTTTTAAATCATTTAAGATCCATATAAAATAAATCATTTTCTTTGAAAATATTCTTATAAGCTTGTAATGAAAGCTTCGACGATTTTATAACGGCGGAAAATAACCGCACCCGCCGTATAAGTTAAAAAAAACATTCTTACCTCAATTCTGTCGAAAAGGTTAAAAAGGACCTTGTTTTGAAAACGACGGAAAGATTCCTTTATAAACCTCTTATAAAAAGTCAAACAAGGGTATAAATGACTTTAACCCATATTCTTGTAAATAGTAAAAATGTTTTGAAATACATTTCGAAGAAACATGGATGTGGATGATAAAGAGATCCCAGTAGATTATTACGTATAATACAACCTCGGATAATGAAGAGATTGTGAAATAACCCTTACCTTGTACTTTTCCTTTGTTGGGGTAGGTTAACCTCCTGTATAATGGTGAAATAATTGTTATTAAATTATACAAGAATCATATACATTAATATGATATCATATATGATCTTTTAACCTTGCTTTATTAATAATATCTTAGTATTATCGTCGTTTCGGGTGATAATCGATTCGTTCTTATTAAATGTTAGGTTACGTAAGATATGTTTGTAATGGATAGATTATATCTTATTCATAGTCAGAATGATATTAACATTATTTTTAACCCTAAAATGAGAATAATACTTGAATGTATATGATGGAGAATGAATCTTATCGCGTTCGTGGAGACGGTAGTCCGTACGTACGCACGAACGCTACTTCCATTTAATTTTTATTTTAAAAGAATCAAATCCAAATGATACGTAGGTATATTACTATTCCAGTATAATATAATATTTTATATATGTTACTTAAGTTCATTAACACCATCCTTTATACGTTCCATGTGTGGTATGAACGAGTCATATCATTTTATGGGGGCGGTAGTCCGCACTTCCTCAAATGAAATTATCGTATGTATATACAACATGAAACGAATAATGGTATGAAATAAAATGGAATTACAGAGGCTTATATATAAAATATATATCATTAATATCATATTTAATTACAGTGCCATCATAATGGCCACCATGAGAGGTGGTAAGATGTATTTGAACAATCATCGTTTCGTGAGGCGTTAGTTTCCCATCCACAGAAACATTATGTTCATCATCCATTAGATGGAGTTGTGTGTATGTGTAGTTTGAATCCTTCTTATAACAACATCCTAGTATATTGTGGATACTGGTGTTGTTACAAAAGAAAGGAAATAAAAAGAGTTTAGGGGGTTGGAGAAGCAAAATAAATGAAAATAATTTAAGAGAAATCGTTACCTTTAATCTAGGTAACTCACTTTGGTTGGAACCAAAGGACTTCTTGAAATGCTTTCTGCATAAGGGGAAGCTTCAAGGAGGAGGAGAGGGATGTGGGGAGCTTAGTTGGGAAGAGTTTGGACGAGCCAAGTGGCTTGAGAGGTGTGAGGAAAAGAGAAGGAGGAGTGCCCTTTTATAAGAGGGGTGAGGGGCACCTTTGGAAAAGCTAGAAATATTAATTTATAATAAATTCATATTCGGTTTCTAATGGCTCCAAAGTTGACTATGCAAAGGTTGAGGTGGGTATAGGTCGAAAACAACTCATCCAATAGAATTTAGACAGGTTTGGGTACTTATATTAACCTTATCTTTAAGTATTAACTCTAAGTTAATTAGTTTCACTTTTACAATGTCTCTTTGTATTTTTATATAATATGGTTAATAAACTTACCATATACATACAAGCGACCCCCAAGTGGTCCATTAATGATGAACCTATCATGATATAAGTCTCTTGGCCGATCCTTAGATTTTTAGGAATTTAATATCAATTAATAATATAATATTTTTTTAAGAACTCTTTTATGTCAATTTTGACACTATTCAATAGTTGATTTTTGTGAAACTCATAACAGATTGATTACTTCGAACAAAGTCAATTAAATCAATCCTAATATATCATATTATCCTAGAAAATTAGTTTAATTCATTAAAAGTTTCATATTATATTTAATTGGGTATTTATAATATCAATTATTTTAATTTTTCACTATTATGATAATTACTGCATCATCATTGTGTCATAAATAAAATAAATTATTTAATGTCTAAAAAATTATAAATAAAATATCATTATGTAGGAAATATTTTTAGCTTTCTAATGAATATTTATAATCTAAAATCCAACTTATATAACCCTGTGTAACAATTGTTTTTCTAAAAGATATATGCTTGTGTCATTTTTGTATTCATTTTGACTTAATTAAAATAAAGTGTCATTATCACTTACAAGTGGATCCATGGGGTCCCAAAATTGACACAAAGATGCCCATGGTCGACCATGTATCAACCAATAGGGTTAAGACACGTTTTAGGGTAATTTAGTATTATTATAATATTATTTTTTAACCCTTATTTACCGGATTTACCCTTAACCATGGTAAATAAAATATTTACCGCAGTAATTATTCAGAATGTCTAAAAATAAAAGTTACCTATTTACACAATTTGAACATCCTGATTCCAAATATGGAATCCATTTTTCTAAATTCAAAACACAGAAGTGGCAGAAATTAATTTAAAATTAATTCCCGCTGTCAAAACAAAAAGCGTGTTTTTAAGAGATAATAACTATCAAAAGATTGACACTTGTTTATGTTCGGTTTAATTGTAAAATTATGTCTAATGACCAAAATTATATTAAATTGTAAAAATATATTCTAAATATACTTTAAAACCACTCAAATTCATAATTTATCACTATTAATTATTTTGATTAAAAAAGTTGTTTTTAATTAAAATTTAGTAATTTTCACTATTCATCAAAATATGAAAGTTATCCGAAAAGTACCAAAATTTCACCTTAGGCTAAATTCGATATTCCGAATCCAAAAATGAAGTCCATTTTAAAATATAAAATATATATATTTTCAAAAAGTAGGTATTACTATTTATAACGGCTAGTTTGATTGGTTATGGTGTGTTAGAACTCGGTGTTGCGTACAACACACGCTATCACATTATTCAAAGGGAAACGTACCGTGGAAGCTTGGGGTGTTTCATTTTAAATTTTTGATGTCCCCATTTAGTCAAAAAGTTTAAAATATTGTATTTAAAAAGGTTTCACTATTAGAAGTTGATAAAAGTGAAATACTGAAAATGAATCTGTTCTTGCATTATGACTAAGAAACTCATAATAGGGATTCTAAAATTATAAGGATTATATAAAGTTCAAAATGTAGTTAATACTATTCATGACCTCTTTTAATGGTGTGATTGAACTCGGTGTTGCATGTAGTGCAAGTTATTGAATTATTTTTAAGAAATAACACACTCTGAAATCCTGGGGTGTTACATTCTCCCCTCCTTCAATAAATTGTGTCCTCACAATTTGAAATTGTTCTTCGAAAATAAAAGGTTGAAAGTAGAAAATATATTTGTGGGAAAACCCACATTGGAAATTGGGTTACTAAAATTTAGTCTTAATATGAGGAAAAGAGAAATTAAAGGGTCACCACCAAATTATGATCTCGATTAGGAGAACATTGGTGGCAATTAGAGACATATAATTGGAGGAAAAACGTAAATATTTATAGGTAGTGATTGTGGTCATCAATCACAAAGAAGTATAAAATTGAGGTCCTTAAACTCATCAATCCATGATGATTTGAAGTACCATCGGTTCAACAAAATATATGGTATTGGGACAACACATTTTTGACATTTCAAAATATCTTAGTTGAAATCCCACATCGAGAAATGAATTAATGAGGCCTCTATTTAAAATAAAGAGTGGAAAGTATGAAGATTACCGAAAATAACACATACTAGGGTTCCATGTTGGAAAATATGGATATGGAAGAGAAATCTAACCATCAATTATCTGATGGAGAGTGGTAGAGAACATAGCTATGAAAAGGCCAACAATCCCAAAGCCATAAATTTGTGATGATTTAAGGTACCATTTAGGACAACATTTTTGTTCTAAGTTTCTATTATTAATGTTGAGGAATTTATTTATGAGATTGGATAAGATAATAAGGAGATATACTTAGTTTATAATTAGAGTTTTATCCATTAATAAATTTCTACCAAAACTCATCATTCACTCGTAAAAAAAATTCTATTTATACTATTCATAGAGGGTTCCAAAATAAACAAATTTATAATTCATCTACCAGATCTTTTAAAAAACTACTTTATTTAATCCAGGACATCTCGTGGGATAGTGGTAGGTGATACACCCTTGTCGCCCTTCGGTTGCGGGTTCAAGTCTCACAGCCTTTCCGGACGCGACGGGTTGCCGCCCGACCTCCGGGTTGTCCTTTTATGGCAATCCAAAATAATCCAAACTAGAACTATCCAAAATACTTCTGTCTAAACTCACAGTCCAACATTTATAAGGAAGGTAAACATAATATAGATCCTTTTTACCACGTAATAGAATATGAATACCTTCATCATGTATTACCATATTCCTTATTGATTACATTCATGCTCCCTTATTCCATATAGAATGCTGGATATACTTCATTAATCCAAAAAAGTTTTAAACCCCAACAATGATGGAATATACAAATCATTAATCAGTTCCAAGGTAGTCAAGAATATCCAATATAATTTATCCAAAGCAATCACATATTATTCCAAAATCACTACCTCAGTATCAGAACTGTATTATGATTTATCATTCTCTCAACCATATATTTTCCAAAAATTTATCCTGCTATTGAGTCACTTTTCTTTGTTCCACACAATCTCAAGTCCTTAATGAAATAGTACTGCAGTACAATGCTTATATACTCCATGATTATTGTAACAAGTACATTGTTGATACAACACTCAATTGACATAATCAACATAAGAACTCTAATCATCCCTCTTCATCTGTGGTAGTATCATAACATGATTATTATCCAATAACATCATTTGCGGCATAGTCTAATGACTGGGACATAGGTTTGCGTAGTGTCCAAACTCCTTGCAAATGAAGCATTGTACATTTGAAACCATTTTCTTACCCTTGCAGTCACGTACTTTGTGCCCTTTTCCTCCACACTTATAACAAACTCCCATTCCTTTCAGGCAAGTTCCAGGGTGTTTCTTTCCACAGTTACCACATATGGGAAAATTCTTCTTTTCCCTCTTCCCTTTATCCATCTTTCTCTCTTCCATCCTTTTCTTCTCTTGCTTCCCTTCAAAGCCATAGGACTCAGTAAACTCTTTACTTATCTTATCAACACATGATATTATTTCTTCATATGATGATAATACATGGGAGACTATTTCTCTTATAAATTCTAGCATAAGACCATGAGAGATATGATCCTTCCTTCTCTTTGGATCATGTGCATTTCTGGAGTTCTCATTCCTTCTACTGGGCGCCTTTTCTAAACAATGGCATACACTAGATCAGTTTATGAATCAAAATACATAATCCCATACTTATAAAGCACTTAACATAAATTGAACTATTTATGGATATAATCCATAATCATAAGAATGTTCTCTTTGAGGAAGTATATACTCATAATCCCTTCAAAATGATTTGTAAATAAAATGAGAGTTATCCTAAGCATATCCCCCGGGAGTGTCGTAACCAAGAGTGCAGCAAGGCCCGTTGTCGTGCACCAGTTCCCGTTCGAGTCTAGCTCAAAGCGGTGTTTTCGGGTTTTACCCCTAGGTAGATCTGTGCCAGAGCCGCCTCTACCTGCTCGTATCCAGATAGGGATGTATTGCTCGGAAAACTCACAAAATCTCTACAATACCAAAATTCTAGGAAGTTCTTCTACACTAATCCTCAAAGCTCATCTTAGGTCTACATGCTCTAATCAGAGTTTATCTAAATCTAGCTTCCAAGGTTTGTACTAAACTTCCTCTGATACCAACTGTAACGCCCCGACCCCAGTTACCCAGAGTCGGTGCATTATTACATAACATTGGCATGATCACAAGAAAGATCAAATCTCGAAAGACCGATTGGTTTAGTAGCCTTGGAAACACTAGATATATTCATAAGTTTTACATTACATCATAAAATGAAAAACTACTACAACAACATAATGTTTCCACAATCCACACTATTAACCCCTCATAAAATCCCTGTAGGTCATTCATAACTTACTTCTTCACATCCTGGGAAAAATAAAACATTGAAAAGGGGTGAGATCAAATGCCCAGTAAGGATAACAATATAGCAGAAACTTTCATAAATAAGAATAAACATTTAAGGGAATGTATAACTAAAACAAAAGCCTTTTAAATATGATCTTTCAACATGGTATGGCATAAATAAAATGAAATAATGCCATTTACTTATTCACATGGATATTCTACTAATCGAATAATCACATGCAAAAATCAATAACCACTTTCATAATGTTGGAATGCATAATGCCAGACTATCATAACCACATAGCCAAGGCCTCGTGCCAAGACTACAAATAAGATTTTGTCAAGGCCTTGTGCCAAGACACTAGTTTGTCTCATGAGACCTACCGATGCATCGAGGAGCTATAGCGGGCTCCACCTGTCACATATTAAGTCCAATGCATTCCCATATGAAAAGGTTTAAACATAACATAAACATTCGTATTAAAACTAGCATATGAAATGTCAATACTTTCACCATAAACTATGAATGGTATAAAAATAGCACATCCACAGTCAAACATATCACAAAACCTTCAATACAATATAGAAGTTTTGTATCATAATAAATCATCTTCAAATAAGCTTAAAATCCATCAAAGGATGTTGACATAGATTAAATCAAAACTATTTGAGAGAAATATCTCTTTTTTTGAAATCATTTAAAAGTCACACATTTATAAAGGAAGTAATTAAAAAGAGATTTTTGAATCAAAGTGTCCCATACCACTTTGAAACTTTTGAAAGGAATTAACATTTTTAAAAACATTCATGTCCATATAAAGAAATCCTTAAAAACCATTTTGAAGACATTAATTAAAAAGATTTATAAAGATAAATCTTTAAAACATTTAAAATTCTGATTTTGATAAAGAGTACCTTTCTGAAATTCTTAAATTATTCATTTTTAAATCATTTAAGATCCATATAAAATAAATCATTTTCTTTGAAAATATTCTTATAAGCTTGTAAGGAAAGCTTCGACGATTTTATAATGGCGGAAAATAACCGCACCGCCGTATAAGTTAAAAAAACATTCTTACCTCAATTCTGTCGAAAAGGTTAAAAAGGACCTTGTTTTGAAAACGACGGAAAGATTCCTTTATAAACCTCTTATAAAAAGTCAAACAAGGGTATAAATGACTTTAACCCATATTCTTGTAAATAGTAAAAATGTTTTGAAATACATTTCGAAGAAACATGGATGTGGATGATAAAGAGATCCCAGTAGATTATTACGTATAATACAACCTCGGATAATGAAGAGATTGTGAAATAACCCTTACCTTGTACTTTTCCTTTGTTGGGGTAGGTTAACCTCCTGTATAATGGTGAAATAATTGTTATTAAATTATACAAGAATCATATACATTAATATGATATCATATATGATCTTTTAACCTTGCTTTATTAATAATATCTTAGTATTATCGTCGTTTCGGGTGATAATCGATTCGTTCTTCTTAAATGTTAGGTTACGTAAGATATGTTTGTAATGGATAGATTATATCTTATTCATAATCAGAATGATATTAACATTATTTTTAACCCTAAAATGAGAATAATACTTGAATGTATATGATGGAGAATGAATCTTATCGCGTTCGTGGAGACGGTAGTCCGTACGTACGCACGAACGCTACTTCCATTTAATTTTTATTTTAAAAGAATCAAATCCAAATGATACGTAGGTATATTACTATTCCAGTATAATATAATATTTTATATATGTTACTTAAGTTCATTAACACCATCCTTTATACGTTCCATGTGTGGTATGAACGAGTCATATCATTTTATGGGGGCGGTAGTCCGCACTTCCTCAAATGAAATTATCGTATGTATATACAACATGAAACGAATAATGGTATGAAATAAAATGGAATTACAGAAGCTTATATATAAAATATATATCATTAATATCATATTTAATTACAGTTACATCATAATGGCCACCATGAGAGGTGGTACGATGTATTTGAACAATCATCGTTTCGTGAGGCGTTAGTTTCCCATCCACAGAAACATTATGTTCATCATCCATTAGATGGAGTTGTGTGTATGTGTAGTTTGAATCCTTCTTATAACAACATCCTAGTATATTGTGGATACTGGTGTTGTTACAAAAGAAAGGAAATAAAAAGAGTTTAGGGGGTTGGAGAAGCAAAATAAATGAAAATAATTTAAGAGAAATCGTTACCTTTAATCTAGGTAACTCACTTTGGTTGGAACCAAAGGACTTCTTGAAATGCTTTCTGCATAAGGGGAAGCTTCAAGGAGGAGGAGAGGGATGTGGGGAGCTTAGTTGGGAAGAGTTTGGACGAGCCAAGTGGCTTGAGAGGTGTGAGGAAAAGAGAAGGAGGAGTGCCCTTTTATAAGAGGGGTGAGGGGCACCTTTGGAAAAGCTAGAAATATTAATTTATAATAAATTCATATTCGGTTTCTAATGGCTCCAAAGTTGACTATTCAAAGGTTGAGGTGGGTATAGGTCGAAAACAACTCATCCAATAGAATTTAGACAGGTTTGGGTACTTATATTAACCTTATCTTTAAGTATTAACTCTAAGTTAATTAGTTTCACTTTTACAATGTCTCTTTGTATTTTTATATAATATGGTTAATAAACTTACCATATACATACAAGCGACCCCCAAGTGGTCCATTAATGATGAACCTATCATGATATAAGTCTCTTGGCCGAACCTTAGATTTTTAGGAATTTAATATCAATTAATAATATAATATTTTTGTTAAGAACTCTTTTATGTCAATTTTGACACAATTCAATAGTTGATTTTTGTGAAACTCATAACAGATTGATTACTTCGAACAAAGTCAATTAAATCAATCCTAATATATCATATTATCCTAGAAAATTAGTTTAATTCATTAAAAGTTTCATATTATATTTAATTGGGTATTTATAATATCAATTATTTTAATTTTTCACTATTATAGTAATTACTGCATCATCATTGTGTCATAAATAAAATAAATTATTTAATGTCTAAAAAATTATAAATAAAATATAATTATGTAGGAAATATTTTTATCTTTCTAATAAATATTTATAATCTAAAATCCAACTTATATAACCCTGTGTAACAATTATTTTTCTAAAAGATATATGCTTGTGTCATTTTTGTATTCATTTTGACTTAATTAAAATAAAGTGTCATTATCACTTACAAGTGGATCCATGGGGTCCCAAAATTGACACAAAGATGCCCATGGTCGACCATGTATCAACCAATAGGGTTAAGACACGTTTTAGGGTAATTTAGTATTATTATAATATTATTTTTTAACCCTTATTTACCGGATTTACCCTTAACCATGGTAAATAAAATATTTACCGCAGTAATTATTCAAAATGTCTAAAAATAAAAGTTACCTATTTACACAATTTGAACATCCTGATTCCAAATATGGAATCCATTTTTCTAAATTCAAAACACAGAAGTGGCAGAAATTAATTTAAAATTAATTCCCGCTGTCAAAACAAAAAGCGTGTTTTTAAGAGATAATAACTATCAAAAGATTGACACTTGTTTATGTTCGGTTTAATTGTAAAATTATGTCTAATGACCAAAATTATATTAAATTGTAAAAATATATTCTAAATATACTTTAAAACCACTCAAATTCATAATTTATCACTATTAATTATTTTGATTAAAAAATTTGTTTTTAATTAAAATTTAGTAATTTTCACTATTCATCAAAATATGAAAGTTATCCGAAAAGTACCAAAATTTCACCTTAGGCTAAATTCGATATTCCGAATCCAAAAATGAAGTCCATTTTGAAATATAAAATATATATATTTTCAAAAAGTAGGTATTACTATTTATAACGGCTAGTTTGATTGGTTATGGTGTGTTAGAACTCGGTGTTGCGTACAACACACGCTATCACATTATTCAAAGGGAAACGTACCGTGGAAGCTTGGGGTGTTTCATTTTAAATTTTTGATGTCCCCATTTAGTCAAAAAGTTTAAAATATTGTATTTAAAAAGGTTTCACTATTAGAAGTTGATAAAAGTGAAATACTGAAAATGAATCTGTTCTTGCATTATGACTAAGAAACTCATAATAGGGATTCTAAAATTATAAGGATTATATAAAGTTCAAAATGTAGTTAATACTATTCATGACCTCTTTTAATGGTGTGATTGAACTCGGTGTTGCATGTAGTGCAAGTTATTGAATTATTTTTACGAAATAACACACTCTGAAATCCTGGGGTGTTACACCCTAAATAACTAATTATATTCCATTCCCATGTCCAAGACATATTTTTTCTTCCAAAATAACAACCTTATAAGGATTACTGTGTAATCTAAAAGTTATTTTTCAAATAAGTGGTATACATATTCATTGAGTTTTTCCCTGTTTATTTCTTCTTATACCTCCTTAAAAACAGTCACATCTTGGATAATATAATATAATAATTATCATTAATATAAATAAATTTTATTATATTATGGGTAAAATCCATTCTCAGTACCTTTTACATCTAATGAGAAATTAAATCATCATTCATGATTATGTATTGACAGTCGACTATGTGAAGTGATATATTTTAATATCATCACCACATCTCATGGATGGTTATAGGTACAAAATATTCTAATTAAATTATTATAATTCAGAAAAGATACTTTATTATCTACCTTTATACCCTTCCATCCACTGATAAATGATAATTTCTCTTCTATGTATGTGTGTACAACCGCCTATATAGTGCGATGTCATTACATTTTTGTTACTTACTCACTTAGATGGTCAAAAGAAAAGATGTGGTGGATAAATATGATTCTTTTAATAATTATGATTATATTAAATTAAAATTTTATCTAAATTATTTATTTCCATCAAGGATGAAAAAATTATATGTCGTTCATGTGTTTGTACGGACAATCAATTCCATGAAATGATGTGATTCATTTTTCACTACGACCTTGTATGGATGATTATAAAATTTTATTAATATTATAAAATTTATATTTATATAATGTTTAGTATTATGTATATTTTGAAATAATTTTCCCTTTTACCATGTTAAACCTTCAAAAGTTTTTATAGGATTCTGAACCGAACATCTAAAAAAATCGTGACATAAACCTAACTAAATTAGTATGTAAATGAAACATGGTAATAAATTAAATAAAATGAATAGTTATAGGGTAATTACATTTAAAAAATTAATCAACTAACATATAAGAAAATTTTGTTTTTTTAACAATTTAAACAAAATATCTAGAGTGTTTGTTGATGATGTATGGGATTTCATGTCTATATTTCATATCATTGAGAAAAATTGCATTCAATCCATATGTCTTCTTTTTTGGGGTTTATAAACTATAATATGGAAGTATTTTAAATTTTTTTTGATAATTTATGTTTCTTAAAAATCCATTTAATGTTATTTGTAATTTACATTTTTATTTTAACTTTTATGAAATTGAAATATTTTTTTCTTTAAAAAAATGGTTTAATAATTTTAAACTCATTTTCCACTATTTATATATTTTATTAATTGGAAAATATAATATTAATATTATACATGAAATACGATCGAATTCTTTTTAAAAAAAATCCTTTATTTAAAAATGTTTATAAATTAATCAATTAATAATTTTCTAAAAAGTTCATTTTTTAGTTTCTTTACAATAGCGTAAAAATAATATTTTTTAACATACATAGAATGAATGTATTTTAAAATAATAATTTCATTTATTATTCATAAATATCCCCTTATATGATTATATTATTTTTAAATTAACAAACATTTTTCATTATTCTATAAATGTTTATATTCTAAATATATTTAAAAAAATATGTCCCCTCATATTTTGATGAAAACAAAAAATTAATTATTTAATAGATAAAATTAAAATTATTATGAGTTGTATTTAATAAAATATTAATTTTATGTGTCTCCTTTAATTTTATGGTTCTTTTACATTGTTGGTGATGAATGACGATCCCAATATAGCTCTCTATTTTCATGGATAATTTTTATAAAGCTAATTGATTCAAAGTAAATCCTCTGAAGTAGATGATGTTAAATATTTATTTGTTATTACAATGTAGTGGATATATATAAGCATTTATAGGTATATCTAATTAAGTGTAAAAAATTAATTTTTTATAAGTAACTCATATGAAGTAATTAAAATTAATATGTAGTTCATTCCATTTTCAAGTTATTTTAGGAGTGATATGATGATAATGTCCCATTATACCAACATATTTCTGGGATTTCATGAAAAAACAATTTTCTCAAAAGGTAAGAAAATAATTTTATGATTTAAAATAATTTTAATAATTTTAATATGTTTAATGGATTATTTCTAAGTAAAAGTTTTGTTCTATTGAAAAATATTTATTGAATTATGTTGTTTAATTTATCCTTGATTGTAAAATGTTTTTTAATTACATTGGGAATTAATTTCCATTACATTATTTTGTAAATGAATCATTGAGATGATTTTTTTATAATAACATGTTCTTATGCATTATCATAGATTTAAAATGTCTTAACAGGTTACCTTTAATTTTTTTATCTCATATGACTATTTTTTCGTTCCACCAACATTTTGAAAAAAAATTCATTGTTTTTAAGGATATGGGGATTATAGTAAGGTAAAATTTAACATTCCCTGACTGAATAAAGCCATGAATTAATGTTACATGAGTGTAACCTCAGGAACCAAATTTTGTGGGAAAAATATATTGATTTTAAATGTAAACATTATTATTTAATGGTTTTAAAATTACTCAAAAACCATAAACGAGAAAGATCATTTAAATGTAAGAGTGTGATAACCCTGTTATTTAACTCATAGTCGTGTGTTATATTGGTTATTAGGTATTATAGAAAATATTAGATAAAACTGTTATGAAACATTAGAGTTTACGACGTTATTTTATCATAAGTTATGATTCCTTTATAATAAAAAATATTAGTACATTAAAGAGTAATATAGTTATTTTTGGTAATTAATGGTCAGACACAATGTATTGTAAAGAAGGTAACATAGATACAGATTGCATAGTATGTACCATCCTTATAAGATGGTTTATTATGATTTTATTTTTTATACTCACAATAACCTTTTTTGTTTATGTAACTATTTGGAAACATCACAAAGCAAGTCAACAATGGGTTTGAATGAAAATAAGGTGGTTTTAGGGAAATGAAATAAAATGGGACAAGACCCAATGTGTAGAATCATTCTGTTATTCCTCTTTAGTTATCTCATGTAATGAATAACAACATATACATAAGTGAGTTTCTTAGACCACATATTAATATAAAATTGGATTTTCATGGAATTTAATGTGATAAAGATCATAAATGCGAAATGATTAATCCATATACATGTCAGAAATGTAGGGAAAAAACCCATGGAAATTTTTCAAATGGATATAAATATTTTTCCTTTTTTTAAAGGACGATAGAGAGAAATAAACCACCATGTAAAAATAAATATTTCATTTAACAAGATGTAGTGGAATAATGTTCTTACTATGGTATCAATTGAATGCTCTATATTTGTGTAGTATAGGAATTTTTAATATATATTCCCTCAATGAAAATCATAATAAGTGTACCAAAAAACCATATCAATAATGGTTTAGAAAATAAATATAAACATAAAAAATCATAAAATGAAATATTAAATGAATGAACTAAATGTTTTTTTATGATTAATTTTTGTTTTATTATTTTATTTTGATTTAATAATTTCCACACATTATTCACATTTTTAATTATAGGAATGATGTATTAATGAAAAATACAATAAAGGATTTCTAAAGGATTATAATGGAATTTCAATGATTAATGTTCCAACATATGGGGTTTTAGGGGATACGATTCAGGGATATTTGACATAATGATTGATAAGAATTAAAATACTCATAAGTTCTGCATTTTAGATTATAATTTAGGTCCTCCATGATTTTATTCAATGGTGATAAATTATATTTTGGGATATTTTTATTAGTTTTCTGAATAATTCATGGTTTAAGTAATCATATTTGTATTAATTAATATGATCTTTGATGTTATGCAAACTATTGTTAATTAGGATACATATATATTTTTCTACGTTTATGATTAATCACATTATCTGTAAATAGAAATTATATTAAAAACAACTTTTGTTCGATAGATCGTTAAATTTATTTCCGAATAAATTTTCTATATTTTCTGGGAACATTATAGAAATAAATGTAAATGGGAATTTTTTGGATAGTATGTTATTTTATGAAAAAAATTTTGATATAAATTTTGGGATGTAAAGTGAGTTAATTATGAAATATTGTGTTGTATTATTATATATTTATATTGATTTTTGTTATTAATGGAAAATATTATCATATATTTTAGAATATATCATTATGTCAAATAAATTTGTAGTTATATACCTTTTGGGCTTGATTGATGTTCTTCAGAGATAAATGTTTAATTTATTTGATCAAAAAATTATTGTTTTTGGGTTTCAAATTAGGTTATTCCATTTTTGAGATTTCTATGTTTATTTTCTTATTTAATGATTTATGTTGATCTTTGGGTTTTTTTTGTTGTGTATTTGAATATTAACTCAATATTTCTTCAAATGATGATTTATTCATGTGGGATATTATCTTATAGTCTGCTAATGATTATATTATTGGTTAATTTATATATATATGAAAATTAAATTGTCATATGTTTTTGGATCATTTGATTTATTGAAATGAAATGTTAGTTCTTAAGGAATTATAAATTCAACATTGTTATTTATCATTTGAAACAAGAGATAATGTAGAGGTGTAAGGAATCTAAAAATGAAACAAAAGGATGGAATAACACTTATTCTATAGAATGAAATAAACTACGTATAATATATCCAATTATATATAATTTTGGTGAAACAATTCCTCCACTCAAGTAAGAGAATGATAAATTTATGTATTATTATATAGAAAATACCGATCAACTATAAAGGTATGATTTACCTAACTCTTTCTCTATAATCAATCACATCATGGTAAATTCATGGTTTAATAAATATTTAAGGAATGAATAATTTCATATTATAAATAATTACATTATATGTGTTATCAAAATGAAATGCTATCAATTTGGGACTAGATGTACTTATTTCCATATATATATATATATATATCATCCACCACATGAAATTGAATTAGAAAATAATTTGAACCCTTTCTATCAAAAATTTGATAAAATCATGAGGTTGTATTTTATTAAAAAGTGTATAATATAAAATGAAAATGTATTAGATAAGAAATAATTACAGGTTCATTTTCATGTACCACATACAACACCGAGATTAAAAAGATATAAATATTCTATTAAAATATTATATAAATCTGATAGTTAAAACCTAGACATTCATTTGATGGTTTTGAATTGAAATAACCACACTATAAAATATATGCAGAAGGTTATTAGTTAATAAAATGAATAATCATTCACATAGTTATTACCAATTTTTTAAAAATAGAGATAAAATCATTTAAGGGAAAAATAGATAATTTTTAATAAAAACGTGTTTATGTGCACAATGTATTGTTATCTTAAAATAATAAAATTAATTACTATAGAATAAAATATTTTATTTATTTTATTTATAAAATATTATATGATATAAATTTGCAATCATCAAATGTTTGTTTTTTAAGGGAATGTGAATAAATTCATTATAAGCTTCAAAAATATATTTTTATATAAAAAACTGGGTTTTACATATTTTGTGCATTGATATTAGAATTATTTTCATCACATTTAAATATTTCATCCAATAAAAGAACATGAATATTTTATTCAAGCAAATAAAAAATTTCAAACAATTACCTTTGGAATTTCTCATAAATGATTACTTTTTGTATAAAGTTGATAAATAACATTTTTTTATAAAAAATGTCTTGTATTTTGATTTATTTAGAAATTATCATTATATTTTGGTTTTTTAAAATTAAAATTATTACCTTTAAATATTTTTAATTCTTTGAATACCACTGGAATCATTTTTTCTTGATTTTGGTATATATTTATTTTTAGGCTTTAAAGGTAATTTTAAAAGAAATTATTTTCCATTGTGTTTTTCATTCATATGTTAAAATTAATTTATAATAATATTTTAAATTTAATCATTAAAATTTATTTCATGTTCTGATGAATGGGGTTAATGCTTATTAATAATTTCAATTTCATTATTGTTCATATTTAATTATTACCATGGAAAAATTAATTACTATAGTAAATGGTAAATCATGTCAATTAAGGTAAAATCTATGTGATAAGGTCACAATATATTGTCTTAATTATTAAGTTATGATAAAATGTTAAAAATTATCATATGATATTTGATAAGGGATTTATTTATTTTTACTTTAATAAGAATAATATATTCATAATTTTCAATATTTATGGATATTTAAATATGTGTAACTCCACTCACATATAAAAGGGAACCTAATATCCTCACTTACTAAAAAAATGACAAACCATGTTAATCAGTTAATACCATCCTAATTAACTACCTAAATTCCTTCCCCATTTCTTAGAGAAACTAGTCTAACCAAAATTATTACATTTCATGGATTAATGTGTAATCCATGGGAGGTTTTCCAATGAATATTTAAAATTATTAACTAAATTCTTCCATATTTATTACTTCTTTTATATACATAAAAACTATATTTAAATAATAATAAAATTAATTATGAATCACAAATATACTTAAATGTTATTATGTTTTTGGTAAAATCCATTTTCATCCCATTTTCCATCAAATGAGAAATAAAAGTATCACTCATGTAGATGTACAGTCTATCATCTCCATGAAGTGACATATTTCGTTTTTCATCACTGTCACGACCCATCCCCTATGGCCCGTGTCATGACTACCCCATGCCCACCTTCTATAGGGTAGGGGTTGGAAACTAGCACTAGAAAGGCATCTCCAGAAAATGGAGGGCATTTCCTTCAAACATGTACAGACACCGACTATGTAGACAATAAAAACAAACCACGAAGAAGAACTGCTAATAGTAAAAGTGTGAACTGAATGTAAATAGGTCCAGTATACAAACCCAACAAAAAAGAAAATACAAAAAAATGTGAAAAACATGCTCTGGAGGTCATCTACCATGATTCATACTTGAAGGGTGGGTACAACTTGTCATTTTTCGTCCCTACTTCTCACCACATCTACCAATAACCTCTATGCACAATTTATTCCTAGCTCCTAAAGTCTCAGTAATGTTGTATATTGTCCGCACAAGACACTACAAGGTGTAGGCGAAGCCTATGTAGTAGTGAGTATAACAATACTCAGTATTACCTCAAGAATCTCGAATTTCTCCTAGAATTCCATATGGGAAAAACCACAATTCATGATTAAAATCACATAACATAAAATAGAAGTCATCTCACACTAGGTATACAACATATAGAACATAAATAAAGATGATTATTCTTGAGCTTGATCATTATATTCTGTTGAGAGTCTCTGCTGCTGATCCATGAAGGGTCGTTGTATTGTGGATCCATAAGGGGTCTCTCTACCACAGATCCATAGAGGGTCACACTACTACCAAACCATATAGGTTATACCTTAGGCTGATCCAAAGAGGTTTTCTCAATTACGGATCCATGGAGGGTCACACTTCTGTCGATTTACAGAGGGTCTCTCTCATGCGGATCCACAGATTTTCGCTCTTCACTTGACATCCTGCAAGTAGATTCCCACACTTTTTCAACATGAATTACATAGGATCTTTTACTCAAGATATCATCCATATCTCTACCACCATGATGTCCCACATAAATTTATCATAATGGGACGCCTTTTCCTAAGGGTTCCAATGCGATAGATGGCATGTCAAACGGACGCCTGGTCTTAAATTATAAGAAAAAGGGTAAATAAGGCTATGTTGGATTCGATTCTGATACAACCTTTCGGTATTCCAACATCTTTCGAAACAAAATTTTAGTATCTCAAATGGACCATCGTGTCCTAAAGGTAACAATTCCACAGACGATGCATTGATTGGATTCCCGGTTTGTGAGATACTTATGTTTTAGTGAAACAAGACTTGTCTGATCCAGGTCCCGTAGCAGTTCGTCCCGGCCGGCCCGTTGGGCCGACATGTCCAACCCAACTGGTGGGTCTATCCTTGATTTTGGGTCCTAACCGGTTGGTGGGTCCATCCCATCTTGCAGGTATGGCTGGTCTGGACCGGCTGGAAAACCCGATCCTCATGCGGGCATGTTCTCCCAGTTGGCAGTGCCAGTGGGACACTACCTCTCATTCTGAAATTTTCAGCTATAACTGGTTGTTGGTGTGACGTTTAGTGGCCTGAGTGGCTTTCTATTCTTCTATGTGGTGCACCGGAACCACATCTCCACCCATCATGGCACGGCTGGCCGTGACTCTCACCGTCATAGCACCGGAAGGTGTCGATGTCTCTGCATAGCCGTCTCGGACCAGTTGTCGCTGCCGGTCGTTGGCACCACCTCGCCACTGGTCTGTTTTCCTTCCTATCTGTGCCTATGAGCCTCCCATATTTCTGCATACTCTACAAATCCATTGTATTTTTCTTACCATCATGTCTCCAAGTCTAGCACAATGAATGCAACATAAACCAAGAACTTCGGGTGGTCTGAACATTATTTTGATTAGGCCATGCACACAACATTAGTGTTTTAACATGGGGAAAGAATCAATAATCATTTGAAAAAAATAAATCCCCAATTAAAATCCTTAAACAACCACCCATAGTAAGGAATGAATCGCATATCAACTAGTTGGTCGGGTGATCTGGTTCTTCACATTATTCAAGAAGAATAAAGAGGACTCTTTTAAACACAAAAAAAAAGTTAACACCCTACATGGATTTGGTGGAAAATGTTAATGATAAAGGAAGGAATCCACCTTTAATGTTGTGTGACGTTCGTTTCCGAGGTCCATTTCGAGTTCTCCAAATTTCATTGATTGATCTCCATTCTTCGTTGGAGGGCGATGTCTTCAACATTAGAGCATCCTCTCATGCGTTTTTCAATTTGTTCACAAACAGTTTGATTAAATAAAAAGAAATCTCTTCATTTTGTTCATTAATTTGGTTCATTAATGAACTTTAATTAATGTGTCAATTAATCACACAAAATATCCGGTTACACAGAAAAGGTAACATGACATTAAATGATTCTCATCTAATGGTTATATTTACACTTCAGTCATGCCAACAGTCACCCAATCGTAGGAAAAAGAATAAAATAACACAAATTGTTATTTTTTTTTGAAAAGTCCAAAAATTAAATTTTCTATCCGACCCCTGCTGATCGAAGTTATGATTTTTGTATGAGAATCTCAGCACTTTGAATTCAATGGTGCTCTTGGATTTTCAATCTGAGAACCACTTAAAAAGATAGAAAATTGTGCTCATATGTTGACTAAACGTACTATAAAAAGATCAAAATTCTGTTCTAGTCTCTCTGGGCCTCGTAATCATGTGACATCAATTTTCACAGTCTCATAATAATACCATATAATTAGATTAATTTTACAGAATTTATAGGTCTTTACATTCTCCCCACCTCAGGGATTTATGTCCCCAAAAGCCACAAAAAAATCGACGAAAACAAATGGCTGTATTGATCCCGAATATGGGCCTCCCATACCCATGTTATCTCCTGGAGGTTCTCGGGCTACCATCGAACCCGCACCAGGGGAATCAACCCTCCCTGTAAGACCCGCTCCGGTAAATCCTCTATCTCCAATGCGAACTCTGTGAACGTCTCCCCATCGTCAATTTCTAGCTGGCCTCAGTCGATGATGTTCGATTGTTTATTCGCGTATCTTCTCATCTAAGACACGTGAAAAACATTATGCACCTGCTGCATCTGGGGGGAAGAGCTCGGTGGTACTCCACCACTCCAACTCTCTTCAGTATCTGGAATGGTCTGATGAACCTCAAAGACAGGTTTCCGCCTAAAAAAAATCAATGAAATCCTCGTCAGTTTGAGTCCCGAAGGAAAACATGGTATCTCTCCTTGAACACTAAGGGTCTCCATCATCCTGTCAGCATAAATCGTATTCTAGATCTTTACAGTCATCATCTACTCTTGAATGACCTGCACCTTCTCAGTGGTAGCTCATACCAACTCTAGACCCAAATGCACCGACTCCCCTGGGTCTCCGTAGCATAGAGGTGATTTACATGGTTTCATGTTAAAGGCTTCAAAATGTGCCATGCCTATGTTACAGTGATTCCAGTTTTTGTATAAAAACTGCACCAGTGGAGGGTGTTCCTCCTTAATCCTGTCAAAATCATGTACACAAGAACAAAGCATGTCCTCATGTTTCTGTATGGTCCACTCCTTCTGACTATCTTTCTGAGGATGAATGGTGGTGCTCATGTGTAACTGAGCCCCGACTGCCCCCTTTAATCCCTTCAATAATAGGGATGTAAAACGAGGGTTGTGATCTGAAATGATTATTGATGGTACTCCATTAAGTTGTACTATCTCCTGGATGTAGAGGCATCTCACGTACTATATTGATCCCTACTCTCGAATGGGTAGAATTTGGATGACTTGGTGAGTCAGTCATCGATCATATAAATAGATTTGTTTCCCATGGACACATGTGGTAACCCCGTCATAAGTTCCATCGAGATATTGTCCCATTACCACTTCAGTAACTTGAGTGGCTAAGTCAAGCCTACTGGAATATCATGCTCAACCTTCACTTACTAACAAGTGAGGCATCATGAAACGAACTCCACCACTAATTTATTCATCATGGACACCAGTACTGGCATCATAGGTTCTGGTACATTTTTGCAACTCCATGATTTACTACCAATGGGCATGTATGGATCTCCCTCAACACCTCATTCTGAAACCTCACTATTACCATGGTGAATCCTCTAAAAAGGATTACATGCCCTACACCTATCAAAAACCCATCAGGATCATGTCCTAAGGATATCTAAGGATTTCAGGCCTTACAGTCAATGACCCCAAGTTGTGCCTCCCAAACTTGCTAAAGTATTTAGGGAGTGACAGTCATAGACTGGAGGTATGCTTCTCCATCCCTATCCCCAAAGGATATCTACAATCTGGCTAGCTGTTTAGACCCCTCGCTCTACAGCTACATAACCGACCTCATGTTGAGTGTGTTTTCTACTATGTTTCCCTTCCAATGAGTGTGTACTATCTCAAATTAATATTCATAGGGAAACTCCATCCATATCTACTGTATCATGTTCATCTATTTCTTTGAGAAGATATACCTGAGACTTTTGTAATCGGAGTAGACATTAAACTATTCACCCATTATGTAGTGCTTCCATATCTACAATTCCAATACCACTATTGCTAACTCAAGGTAAGGGGTCATGTAGTCCTGCTGATGTTCCCTTAGCTAGCATGTTCCTTAAGCGATCACTACTCAGTCCTACATTCTGACACATCCATGTATGGTCGCCGATGTGTCATATTAGTCTACATACCCAATGCCCTCTTCTAGAAGCCTCAAGATGGGGCACTTGTCAGTCTCAACCTCTAATCATCAAAAATATGTTGTCATATCTCCATCCATACAATGGTTTTCCCCTTATTAATAAATTTTAAAAGGGTTATTCTACTCTAGAAAAGTCAGGTACAAACCTCAGGTAGTACCCATCCAACCCTAGAAAACTCCACACCTCATTCACGCTCCTGGGTGGCTCCCAAGAAATAATTGCCTCTATCTTTTCTAGATCCACTGCAACTCCAGCCTCTGTGATGGCATGTCTTAGAATGTGGACCTCTCATATTTAGAAATGGAACTTCGAGAGTTTAGAAAAATTCTGGTTCTCTCAGAGTATATCCAGTACTATTCGTAGATGTGTGTGGTGCTCCTCCCGTGATGTCGACTACACCTATATTTTTTCAATGAAGACCACCCTGAAGCGATCGAGGCAAGATTTGAAAATCTTATTCATGAGTCCCATGAAAACTATTGGGGCATTGGTCACATTGATAGGTATCACCAAGAAATCATAGTGTCCATACCGTCAACTGAAAGCTTTCTTCAGTACATCCTCATCCCTCACCCGAAGCTGATGATCACCTGATCTGAGGTCTATCTATGAAAACCACTGAGCTCTCTTTAGTTGATCAATGATTTCATCAATCCTCGGTAGAGGATACTTGTTCTTCTCAATCACGGGGTTCATGTTCCTATAGTCTACGCAAGGCCTCAATCTCACATCTCCCTTCTTGGTGAAAAAAATCTAGATTAACCATGGGGAAACATTAGGCCTAATGAACCCATTCCTTTGTAAATCCTCCAACTACACTCTCAAATCACAAATTTCCTTGGGAGACATCTAATATGCCAGGGTTGATATCAGTGTCACCCAGAGGAAAATGTGAATGTTGAAGTCTACCTCTCTATGAGGATGTAGTCCCTGAACATCCTCAAGAAAGACATCTACATATTGGTCCACCACTATTGGATAGCTCAGACTCCTCTTGTTAACTACATCGAGGGTACGGCTAACCAACTGATGAGTGATCAGCATCACACACCTCAGAGAAATTCCATCATGTGCTGAAAAGATTCCATCCTCACCAGTGAAGGAAAACCTAATCCCATCGTCTCGGAAAAACCGCACTTTGTGCCTAAAACAATCGATCTAAGCATGGATAGTGGACAACCATTCCACAACCAATATGAAATCTTAATGTCTTAACACAGCTACTAGGAGAACCCAGTTGAAGCACTCACCCCTAGTGTAAGCTCACACTTCCAACACCAGTGCATAATCGTCGAATCCTCTCCTATAGGAATCTCCATTCGTAATTATCGATTCAATTACTCCACTTGAATCTCTGTTCTCTGAATGAGAGCCAGGGAGATAAAATCTTGACTGGAACCTATGTCTATAAGAAAATCATCTAGGGTGGAATAGAAACAAATCATACCCTGAATCATCTCTGGAGTGTCATGGTCATAATCCTCTACCATATGAGGATGAGATTGTCCCTATCCACCTACTCCATGAAGTCAGGCTGGACCACCTGGGATTAGTGTAGGTAGTACAACAAACCATCACCCACCTCTTGCTAGACAACCTACTCATATGCCATGTCCACCACCCTACGGAACTCCTCACTTGAACCTCTACCACTGCCTTTATATTCCTTCAATCATCTTCTGATCATCAGTATGGAGAGTCTGGCAATCATGAGCTACGTGACCGTGCATGTCTCATAAGTAGCATAGTTTTCTCCTCTGGTGACCTCCTCTGACCTGTGAGCTTAGCACCTCCCACCCTCCATCATGAGGTAATTCTCTTAATGGTATGGCTGACATTTGCCTCTATTTCTTCTACATAATGCCTGTTGTAGATGACTCAGTTTCCAATCGTCCGGTTATGGCTCCCACGGTCAGTGCCTACTCAGCTATGAATCTCTCCCCAAATAGTGCTCGCTCAAGCACTCCATCCAGCATCAGGATGTTGAGTGATATCATTGACAATCTGATATTTTTTTAGAGTCCTTACTCAAAGGTTTGTGGACTAAAGAAAGGTTCGTATACCATGTCGGTGGTGTAGGGGGAGAGGTTATGAATCTCCCTAAGTACTGAGCCACCGTCAGGCTGCCCTACTATAAGTATAGTATCTCTTGAATACGTACTGAGCGTAAAGTCACATGTACGAACTCCGACCTGAAGAGAATCTTGAAATCCAATTGGGAAACAGTTATATCCTCATTAGTCTGGATAATCAGGCTCCACCATCTCCCTTATGATCCTTGAAATAGACTAGCAGTTATGACCACCATCTAGTTTTCTAGTGTCTCGACCAAGATTAAAACTCATAGAACAGCCTCCAACCTATCCTTAGCTACCTTTGGATCTATCTCACATTGAAACATTGGAGGACACTTTCTTTGGAACTCATGTATCATGCTCATTTGGTATGCACGTTCCATTGGTGGGATGGGTGGAAACTACTTCACTATGGGTGGTGGTGTTTCTAGTACACCACCCGAAGGTGATATCGTAGTAAAAGGGCCCTACACTGATTATCATCACATGGTGGTTAGTCATCATGATCTCAGACTAGAATCCATGATGGATATCTATATGGAAGCATCTTTTAGCGGAAACATATGGTCCACAGTTAATAATTTATACCCGGTGGGATAAGTCAAAAGAGATAAAAAGAAAAACATTTTCAAATAAAATGCAAACAATGTTTCCTTATATTGTGTCAGAAATCATAACTTTGGGTCCATGTGTATGGATACCCTAGCTGCTGCACCAACACTAGAATCCCCAAACTATAATCAAAACTCATGACACATAACATTATTGCTCCATTGAAAACATAGACTCTTAGTTATTCTAGTATAACCAAACCCTTCCACCACTTTTTCAAAACCCATGCCCCAGGGATCATGTTGTGAATACCCCAATCCCCCCTTCAATAGGGCAGGGGGTGGAAATTAGAACCAATAAGTCATTTCCCAAAAAGTAAAAGCATTTACTTTAAACCCATGCCCACACAGACTAGGTACTCAACAAAATAAAACCACGAAGTAGAAATTCTGATAGTAATAATGTTAACTAAATGTTTAAAGGGAATGTATAAAATGACAACTAAAAAGAATGAAAAAAGGGGAAAATGTTCTATGTTCTTCATCCACCATTAATCCTACCTGAAGGGTAGGTATAGATCATTATCTCTCATCAGTTCTGCTAACCATGTCTACCAATCATCTCTGAGCATTGTCAAGTGTTGGCTCCCCAAATCTCAGTAATGTTTTCTTTTTTCTGCATAAGACACAATAAGGTGACGGTGAAGCCCATGCAGGGGAGAGTTTGACAATACTTAGTTGTGACCCTGAGCCCCCCGAAGGTATCCCAGAATTCCATAAGAAAAAAAACAAATCATGATCTAAATCACAAATCATAATGTAAACGAAATCTCACACTAGAAATACAACTTCATGAATATGAATAAAGATGAATATTATTGAGAATGAAAATTTTATTCTTTGGAGAGGTTCTCTTATTGATCCATAAAGGGTTTTTGTACTAATGATCCACAAAGGGTCTCTCTACCATCGATCCATAAAGGGTCGCACTGCTATTGATTCATGGAGGGTCACCCTCATGATGATTCATAGAGGGCCTCACTATTTCTGTGACATGGAGGGTCTCACTGCTGTCGATCCCCAGAGGTCCTCTCTCATGCTGATCCATGAAGGGTTGCTCTTTACATTTCACCTAAAAAAAGATTCCCACACTTAGTGCTCTTTATTTCCGTAGGTTATTCTCTTAATGAAATTAGGCATACCTCAACCATCAGGAATTCCCATGAAAGGGAAACCTAAATTATTGCCATGTAATAATGTTTCCAATGCAATAGAAATCGCATCAATCAAATTCTTGTTCTATAAGTTATATGGAAAAAAGTTAAAGAAGGCTAGATTGGACTTGAGTTCGATCCAACCCATCCATATTCTATCATCTTCAAAAACCCAAGTGGACAATCTCAAAAATACCACCTCATCCCAAGGGTCTGAATGCCATAGGCACGTCGATCAGATGCCATGTTTTTGAGATACTCATGTTTCAGTGAAATGGGACCCGTCGAGTCTGGGTCCTGTAGCATCTTGGTCTGGCCCAGTTCTGAGTCTGGCTCAGATCCTAGGTCAGGCATGTCTAGAAAACCCAGCCATCATGCGGTCTAGTTCTCTCAACTGGCGGCGCTAGTGAGGTGTTGTCCCTCCTTACGAAAGGGATGATTAGATCCAACTATTGGTGTCTAGTTGAGCGGCCTGAGTGGCCCACTCCTCTCCCATATAGCATACCAGTGAAACATATCCATCCATTTCAATGCCTATGGGCATTGCCATATCCCTGCAGCTAGCTCGAACATGCCATCGCCACTTCCCCAGTGGTGTCGCTGTGGCAGCAGCTTTCGTGAGCCACCGAAGATGCTCTGGTGGTATTACTTACATCTTGGATGTGCCTATGTGCCTCTCATGTTTTCACCTTCTTTGTGAATCCCTTTGATTCACCTTTCCATAACGTTTCCCAATCATGCATAAAGAACACAACAAAAATCCAGAACAATTGTGGGGGGGTCTGGGCCTTATTCAGATTGGCATGTGTCTTCCTCATTACTGTATTTACATGGGGAAAGCACTAATCTTCATTCAAAAGAAGTAAATCCACAAAAAAATCCATTAACAACCCCCCGTCGTAAGGAAAGAATCATGGATCAAACCATTGGTTAGTTGATCCATGTTCTACATATTATTCATAAACCGGAAAGAGGAGTCTTTTAAACACAAAAAACAATTAAACCCCCTAAAATAATTTAGTGTAAATTGTTGATGATGAAGGAAAGAATATGCATTTGATATTGTATGATGTTCATTACCGATGTTTGGTTTGAGATCTTCATCATTCATCGATCGATATTCATTCTGCATTGAAGGGTGATGTCGTTGATGTTACATCAGAGCTTCATCATTTTTTTTCCAATTCATTTTCCCACAGTTTGATTAAATAAAAATAAATAGACATGTTGTGTTCATTAATTTGGTTCATTAATGAACCTTAATTAATGTGCCAATTAATCACATGAATGATGTGGCCACACAAATAAGGTAAGAGATCATTAAATGATTCTCATTTAATGACTGTCGTTACATTGTGTTCCAGCCAAGAGTCACCCAATGGTCAAAAAAATAAATAAATTAACTAATAAAAGAGTTATTTAATTATTTCTGTCGAAATGTTAAAATATAAATTTTCCATCTGACCCTTTCTAGTCAATGTTACGATTCTCCCAAGCAAATCTCAGAAATGTGAATACAATAGTGCTTTTTGATTTTCAATCTGAGCACTGGTTCAAAAGATAGTGAATCATGCTCATATATTTACTAAATGTACCTTAAAAAAAGTACAAAATTCCATTTAGGGATCATTGTGCCTTGTAATCCTCTGTCATCAACTTTAACAGTCTCGTAATAATTCCACATAATTAGGAAAATTATACCAAATCAATTGGTCTTTAAAATCACTACATCTCATTACAAGTTATAAGGATGCATTTAATGAATATATATATTATATTTTTGCAATTATTATGATTGTAAAATGATATTATATTATATTCCTTCTTACCATTCCATCTATTGAAATGTTACAACCTCACTTGTATATACATGTGGACTACCACCATAACAAAGCGATATTATTAGTTTTCCATTGCCTACTGTTAAAGAAGAAATAGATGATTGAAATTATGAATAAATATGATATATATATATATATATTATGATTCTATTAATTTATAATATTTTATACTTTATTTATTTTTCATCCAATAGAATAATGAAAATATTGTTCATGCATTCAATAAAACTACCATCTACATGAAACAATCTGCATCTTTTTTTATGATCTCCATACACTCATGGTTCTAAAAGAGTATTAAATGAAAAAAATTAATTATTTAGTGATTAGTATTATATAGGTTACACCTATTTACCTTATTTTAGTTAAGTATTTTTTTTCTTATAGTTTCAATTTTTTAGTGCATTTTGGGATTATTTGGAATTAAGTTCCATAGTTAGGAAACAATTAACTAAAGTTTGGGGAATTAATTTTTTTAATTAATATATTCTACATATAAATGTGTTAATATATTTAGAAGGTTATCAATTAGACTAGATAATAATAAGATTTGTTTTGTAGGTTTTTGGATGAGAACTAGTTGGAGCGCAACCTGTTGGACAAATTCACATAATGAATTGGTTACAAGACGTGAATATATTATTGGGAAGACAATATCAAACTTTTACATATTTTGATCATATAATAGGATAAGAAACCAGTACATGACATGAAATTTTCAATCATGATTTAATTTAATATGACTTGATTCATTTTTGGATATATTTAAAATTTGTGGTATTTCTTATTGTGAATGTGATTCAGGATATGAATTAAAGTGGTATAGTGGTTTTAAATGTTCTATATAACTAATAATATATTCATTTAGTGTTTTTTCATACCAATTGAACCCTAATTGTACTTTTTAAAAATTTTGGTGATCCACCTTTTTTTGAATTACTTCATTCTATGATTGATTCTTTCGGTGGTTGATTCATATATCCTGTAGTCACAGTATCCCCATTGAAAATATTTCAATTTCTTATTTGGGATTAATTGGTGTTTTCAATCAATCCATTGATGTTTCATATCATTCCATTTCAGTCAAAGTCCTTTACATGGTATCGTATTCTCCGTTTTCAACGGAGGAGAGGATTCCATTATTCTTGTGGTAGGTCGATTGATAGAAGTGTTTCTATATAATGAATTGAAATATATTATTCTTTATTACATTGGATTTAGCATTGAAATGTTTTATCTTTTGTGAAAATAGTTTTAATAAAATGTGAGAGTGGTCTTGGAAATGGTTTTGAACAAACAAGGAAAATTGGGAACCTTTCATGCATCGGGTAATAGGCATAGGTGAGCCAAGCCTATATGGAACCACTAGGGCTTAGATTTATAATATAAAAAAGATAGTTTAGGCCATGATATTAGTCAGAATCAACATAGGACTAGTGTTGGATACTTTTTTATTGTGCATAATATAATTTAATATGGCCCTAATTTTGTGCTTTATTATTTATACCTAGTTTATCGCATGGTAGTTACTTTCATGGATATTTACATACAATATTGATTTAAATTTTTTATTTTATACCTAATATATACATGGATTTTATAAATTTGTTATGAATATATATAAAACATAGATAATGTTTACAAATGGATTTTTTATGAAAATTCTTTATAACATGGATTTTGTTTTAAAGTTATATCTTTTACATTATTGATTTCATAAGTTGAATAGATTATTTGGATTTATTAAAATGTGATTTTTAATCACAACCTAATTTTTTATTTTGGTGGTTGTAATCCTTTTCCAATGTATCTCACAAAAATTAGAGGGCATCATGTAGTATTAAATGTCTTCTTTCTATCTATTTCCTTTAAATAATGATGTCTTGGATATGACAGTTTGTCACAAAGAGACTTCTGGGTCTTGTCATTTCATAATTTGATGTTCTATCTTGTCGACATAGACAGTATAAATAGTGATATATCTATGTCTTATGAACATTAAATTGGTTGTATAGGTTTTATATTTAAATTCACGACTATTTTTTGTTATCATTGTCATACTTATCCATGTGTCGGACAACCATAGATGACTTGTCTAGCTGGAACTAGTTTTTTAATTACAAATATGTATCAGGGGAATAAATATGTGGATGTGTGTTAGCACTACTAATGTTTTTTTCTTTCTTGGGTAGAAAGGAGTTAAGGACATCATAGGTTGGGTATCATGTGCAAGAGGGTGCTTGTCCAAATCACTTTTGTGTCTAAACTCATGTTTCCATGAGTGGTTGGAATATTTGTACCATGTATGAGTCTTGGTTTTTTAAGTAATTTGAATAAAAATTATGGGAAGTTTATTTAAATATAATTTTTATATTATTAAAGAATAATCTATGTCCAATGAATTCCCAATTTATTTACACTTATAGTTTTTTCAATAATTGATAATGATTAATGGTGCTTTTCCTATGAGTTTATAATATTCTCCAGACTGATTGGTTTTTTTCTTGTGATTTTTATACAATTACTCCTCCAGTATCCCACAAAAATCCAAGAGAGGAACATATGATATAAGACACATAATTTAATCCTATAGTGGAACCCTAATTGGTTGATTCTATATTATGAATTTTTCATACTCTTGGACCAGTAGGTGTTGGGAATTCATGACGATCTTCGGATCATGTCCCAGAATTTATGAAGTAGCATTCACTTGATATCAATGGTGATAAAGTACCACCATATTCTGAAGAATTTATTTAGTAGATTAAAAGGATATTCAATATCTTAAATGCTCCAGAGGACTCAATGGTGGGCATTATAATGTTATAAACTTGAACAAACTATAATTAGATGGAGGGACACTATTGTGGAAACTGTGTTAAAAGAAAATCATACATGGGATTTATTTAGGAATATAAGTAACAACCAAATTTATATTAAGAAATTATAGTTGAAGAAAAATTAGATTTTATGACCTTAGAGAATGGATAATTCCTTAATTAGATTTATTCCAGTTATTTTTCTATTTTGGATCACATAGAAACGGATCTAGTTCAAATGGATTACCTAAATTCTCGAAGGTTTGAGTTGAGGATGAGGGCTGGTATTCTGTAGATGGAAATTATAATCTTCCTTTTTACCTTTAAAGAGGTAGTTGATAATGATTATAAGGTAGAGTATTTCACAGCTAGAAGAATATGTTTATGAGGAGTATCAATTGGTACTTTCATTTGACATGGTGTATCCTCTTTCCAAAAAAGGTCGCACAATAGTAGCTAATTTTTTTCATGATCAGTTTTGTGGTATTATTCTTGATATCATCGAGTTGTTTTTTATCAGTGTGGGTAATTATTTCATAAAAAGACTTCTGTTTTATAAGATCCCACGAAATATTACCATTGTGGACAATCTATCAATCTGAAATGTTTTTCTGAAAGGATTTCCCATGGTGGTAATGTTGGATCCACATTTACCAAGGGATCACATGTTTATATCGATGCATACAAGGGTGATGGATCTTACCCTATAGATAAGGGGGTTTTCATTATCCTGATAAATTTCATATTGGAGATGATACCATATATAAATATGTGGTGGAGTATGCACCAGAGGAATCTAAAGTAGGGCTAACCACAGTTATTGGAAAAATGATTATTTTGTATTATATGGATATATATTTCTATAAAATACTTGATCCTAATTGTTTCATATCTATAGATATAGTTAATCTGTTGGTCATACATTCAGATATTATTCCATTAATTTTGTATGGTACACACCTTTTGTTAATGAGGTATGAATAAAGATTCCACTGTCCTTCATGTCGAGTGATGATAGCGTACCATGAGGTGGGATGGGAATTGTTATTACTTAATCGTGATATATTAACATGATTATTAGTATATATTCGATCCTATTTGTTAAGGCTCATATAAAATTTTATCACCTTTGGGTTTATTTCTTATCTTTTGATAGGACCACCCATATTTTTCAGGGTGATTGAGACTCTATATCATGAATGGAGGGGCATGTTGTTCCTTATACTAGGGTAATATTGAGCCATGTTTTTAGAGATGTTTTGTGATGTTGTTGAACCTAGTTTGAGAAGTCAACTACCTATATAATTTTTTGTGTTACCCAAGGAATTTATGGAATATTTTTATGGTTTACCATTATGTAGATTGTTAAATTTCACTATTGACCTTCTCCCAAGAATGATGCCCATTTCTATGCCGTTTTTTTGTAAAATACAGAGTTTTTTGATCTTAAGGTCAAAATTCAGATCTCAAAGATAAGGTATTTATTCATCATATAATGTCACTAAAGGTTTCTCTTTTCCTTTTTTTGTAAGAGGGTATAGGGGTGCCTTATACTTTTTATTCACTATCAGAAGTTAAATCTGGTAACCATCCTGAAACAATATCCATTTTCCATGGATTGATGATCTGTTTGATAAAATCATGTGGTATTGTTAGTTTTCAGGGAATTACCATCAGTTAGGGTAATTAGAGTTGATATTCTAAGAAGCTGATATACCTAAGATATAATTTAGAAGCCAGTATGGGCATTTTGAGTTTCTGGACATGCCATTCAGTTTCACTAACACTCCAATGGTGTTAATGGATTTGATAAGCCAAATATATCATTGATTCCTGATCACTTTATTTATGGTTCTAGTGGAAGATATTTTGGTTTAATTAATGTCAAAGGGGGGCACATATACCATTTATATATAATTCATTTGAATTTTATGGGACATGAACTGTTTGGAACGATTTTTAAATGTGACTTTTGTATTTAAGTTGTAATGTTTTCTTGAATTTTATTTTTTATTAAGAAATATTCATGCATTTAGAAAAGGAAGAGGTAATTTTTATATATGAGGAACCCATAACTATTTTTTAAATCATAATATTCCTAGGGATGTCTAGTTAGTACATGATGATTGTTCAAAAATTCTGCAAGATAGAATATCTGATGACTTCTTTAACCTATACTGGTGTAATGTTTCAATCGAATGAGTAGTTTCAGAGATATTTTGTGAATATTAAGGTGATGTTAACATCATATCTAGTTTTTATTAACCTCTAACTATTTTTGGTTTATTATACTTTTTGTGATACTTCGTGCATGGGTTTGGGGTTTGTCTCGATATAGGGGTGATATGTGGTGGCCTATATCACTTGAAATTTATGCCCTTATGAAGAGAAATACCAATCCAATGATATTGATTTAGAAGGAGTTATGTATACACTCTAAATTTGGTGTCACTACCTGTTTTGAGAACAATTTATAGTATTCTATGAACATAAAATAATGAGGTATATTATCACTCCTATGGATTTTAACTTATGATAGAGATTCTAGATGGTGTTTCTATAGAATTTTTTTTATATTGATTATAATCTCCAAAAATAGTATGTGGTTATTGATGTTCTAAGAATGAAATTATAGATACAAGAAGTGAAATAATATGTTGAGTAGTGGTATTTAATGAGTTTTTTTACCGAGATGAGCATGGGAATGGATGATTCTAGTTGGAGGGTATGACTATCTTAGATTAAGTCTTATTTTTTATTTTATGTGTGGGTTTAGATCCATTAAATGACTATACTTGAGTTTTATATAATTATTATAATCATTTATAGTGGGGAGATGATTAGTGATATATCTTGGTCTCACAATGGGGATTCATGTTTTTGAAATGGGATAGCCTTTTATTTTCCCCAAAGGTAGGAGTTCATGGAGTATAGACACTATTATTCCATGTCTACACACAAAAGTTCTACCAATATGTATCATGATATGAATCATAGATATTTTTGGACCGGGATGAGTTGGTTGATAGAAGATTTTGTTTTGTGATGTATTTTTTTCAATGACTTAAATTAAAACTCTATATAACTGTGGGTTTGTTGCAACCTTAACCCATTATATTATGAAAATCAAATGATATTTCCATGGATTTAGTCATTATATTACCCTTTAATACTAGTGTGATTGATTTTATTTGGGTGATCAATAATCAACTCATGAAATTAGCATATTTCTAACCAATTAAGGAGAAAACAAATGGGGAATAGTTTGGGGAATTGTATATTCAAGAGATTATGAGACATCCCAGGATTCCATATCTGGTTTTTTATGACATTTTAAAATGGATTTGATTCTAGTTTTCAAATGTTTTACCCTATGCGATGTGTTCTAAGTTGAAATCAAGAACAACATATCAAATTCCAAGCGATGGACAGAAAGGGAGAACCTTCTAGGTTCTTGATAATATTATCTAGGATTGTGTGGTTGATTTCGATGGTTCATGGGAAATGTGTTTTCCTTTGGATGGTTTTTTCTTTGATGATATTTATAAGGACACTGTTATAATGGATACCTTTGAGGCAATTTATTAGATTCCATGTAGATCCCCCTTATTCTGGGAAGAGTTGGGAGAGAGGTCCTTTAATAGGCTGAGTCCTATTGAAGGGATGATGGAGAGGGACTATTTGATCTAGAAGAGAATGATTATGGATTATACTTATCATAAATATTATGTGTACCATAATAACCATCCATTTTATTTTTATGTTGGTGGTCTAGTGTTTCATACAACATTATATCATAGGGGACACCATCAGTTGGTTATGAATGGTATGTTGGAACCAGGGTTTTTTAGACGCTTGGAGGTCATTGGATGAATTGTAATAGTTCCCTATAATTAATACATAACACCTCATTTGACTTTTATCGATGATGTGTTTCATTATTACTATATGAATATGTATCAACTAAATTAATCCCATTTGATTGAATGGGTGTATATTGATCTTTAACCTGGCATCACTATTCTTTAGAAAATAGAATAAATTTTAGATCCCTGTGAGAATGTGCTGAATGATAAAACAAATTCATTAGTCTGTGTAATATGGAAGTGCCAAAGGTATATCCACATGATTTGGGAGAGGGAATTGTTAAAGAGGTAATAATTTACTATACGCTTTGTGAGTCTATGATATTGAAGAATTTTAATGAATAGAATTAATTTATTATTGGGATATTGTAACACCCCATTTCATACATTTAGGTATTCCCTTTCTTTTTTTTCATCGATTTCTGTTTAGGTGTGTTATAGGATTATCAGGAATGAACAACCCTAGCTAGTGAAAATTACATTCATTTTAGGGATTTATGATTATTTGAATTAAGGGATTTTGGGTATAATGTTGTGTATAGTTTCAGATAGTGCTCCTTGGGGCTGTCGAACCTTGTGTTTTGGTATGAAGGATTTATATTGAAAACTATCAATAAAACAATTTACTAGACACATTCACATCTCAAATTTGATTCATTAATTAGATATTTTATGGTTAATATATCAGGAATCTTTTGAAAAATGTTGAATTTTAACAGGCCAATAACCAATACATGATGTGAAAAAATTGTTTAGTGTTTAATTTCATCTGAAGAAAATAATTTTCCAACATATTTTTAATTTTGGAGGATTTCACATCATAGAAGGGATTTATGATGTGAATTCCTTGGCTCTAGAGGTTTTAAACGTGCTAGATTCTAAATTATTTTTTCATTTAGTGTGCAGTCACCCTCTCTAACCTAATAAACAATTTGGGAATGTTTGGGAGATCCCCACCTTCAGAACCGCTTGGTTCATAATTTCATTCCTATGGTGTTTGAACCATGTATCCCAATAAAGAGGTATTTTGGATTATTTATTAACTTTAGTTTTTATGGTGTCATATTTGATTTTTGTGTTTTAGATTTATGATAGATTGGAGTTTTTTATCGATCATTTGTAGTTTCTTTTCATTCATTGTTTTTATAATGATGATTTATGGTTTCTCAATATCTATTTCTGAATGATGACATGTTTCTACAGTTAATGAGGTAGGTTGATTTATGAATGTGATTAAAAATATTCAATTACTACACATTCTATTTTATTACATTGGTTTGTTCATTAGAATGGTTTTTATTTTGAGAAAACGTTTTTCAATTAAATGTGAGCTTGATTTTGGAAATGGTTTTAAATAGAAATGGATCATTAGGAAGCATTGGTGTGTCAGGAAATATACGTATGTGGCCCTAGCATGTGTGGAACCACTATGTGTTACTTTTATTAAATTGAAGGACTATATAAAGAACAATATCCATTGGAACAAATTAATTCATAGTTAAGGATTCATTAATTTCTAATACATGTTCTTAAAATATAGTATCAAAATTGTATGTTTTGCCTTTGATACATAGTTTATCACAAGATGGTGTTATTCATTTATATTTTCTCACAGGTTTGGTGTAACAAATTTTCATTTATACATGATATATTTATATATTTGGTGAATAAGGTATGAATGTATGGAAAAAAATGGGTCCTTACAAACGTTATTATTTATAAATATTATTTATAAAAATAATTTTATAGTAATGCCAGAACTTGTGCGTTCTTAATATTTGTACTTGTATAGATTATTTATTGGTATTCTAAATGGCTCTGTCCTAAGGCCCTAATTTTTCCTTTTGGTGGTTTGTAGACCTTGTTTAGTAGGAATCAATGTAAGGGAGGGGGATTATGAGGAATGATAGGTTCTATTTTCATAGGATTACTTTATATCATGATAGTTTGGAGGTGAATATTGGTCACCTAATGACTTTGGGACATGTATTTTCATACGTTTCTAGTTTATCATGTATTCTTGTAATGAATAGATCATATTATATCTCATTCATTCAAATTATACTCTAGTTATATATCAGGTTTTCTTATATTCAAGAATTTTTGCGGTTTTGTTTTTTATAACAAACTGTGTTCTAGACCACCTTGGGTGACTTTTCTAGTTATCTTGGGTTGGATCATTGTAGTATAGGTGATGGAATAATTTCCCCATAAACCATGGTCATTCTATTTCTGATATTTTGGATAATGAATCTATCAACCTAAAAAAATAATTAGAACATGTCCAATTCACATACAAAATAATAAATAGAAAAAAAGATATTAAAGGTAAAAATAATATGGTTATTTAGTTTTAAATGATCTTAATAAATAAAAAAATTAGAATAATTTTCTTATTTAGAAATGTAAAAGATGAATGTGTTGTATTGGGTTATGAGGTCATGATTTATCATCTAAATTTCCATTATAGAAGAATCTTAATTTTTTTTCACAACATGGCTTTTTCAATTTATAAAAATATATATAGATTTATTTTAAAAAGTATTTCTAAAATTGACATGGTATAAAAATCCAATTCATGTTCTATTGTTTAATTTATTTTTTGTTTCAAAAAATACATAAGAGGAATGTGATTTTTCATTAAAATGTTGTTTTAAATGATTTAAAATACTTTTACAATATGTAAATATGCATTTAGATTTCTGATGATTAATTTTAATATACTAGATAAAATGTGATCACTATTGGAATTTAAGATCTTTCCACTCATATTTAGAGCGCCTAGGAGTTGTTTTGGAAGTTTCATCAGAACGGGTTGTTTGTGTTGCCTATCATGGAAATTTACATTCTAAACCCAAAATTTTTTATTGAAGTTATGTGTTTTTTACAATACATGAAAGAGGATAAGGTTATAAAATCATTTACCACGTAAAACCTATTTATACATCCTATAATCATTGCTCGGGGTATTTTTACTCCGGGTGACTGGTTTCATAAAATAAACATCATATGGAAAATTTACACCCTAAGTAAGTGATTTATGTCATAAACCCTAATTCATAGTAGTTTCTATGTGTATCATTCTCTAATCCTAATTAATTGTGTTTACTCCACCCCTTATTTTTCCCTAAGGATCCCAAATATATTTTTTGTTATTTTATCCTCGATCAGTTCACCTCATTTGATGATAAATATTTTTCACGGTCTCATTGATTATTTTCAGGTATGTTTGGTTATTGTTATTATTCATTGGATTAATTATGACACATTTTTTTGGGGATAGATATTAGATCTATGAGGACATGGTGATGTTATTTGGAACCATTTTATATCTATTGTGTTATCATATTCCAAGGTACATCAATTGTGTTCAATGTGGTGTGGTGTGGAAATTTATTGAGTTATGTTCTGACACATCCACTCCATCAACAATTTTTATTTTGTAATTCGACTATGAGATGTGGAAATTGATGTTAGGGCCTATATTTGTTGTTCTATGTTCTTCCTAGTGTGTGTATCATTTTTCTGGTAGTTTAAGACCCAAGTTTGTTTTAGTTGGTTACTTCTCTATCCTATGTCAGATGAGTAGTAATGGGTCATTATTTAATATACATTTTTATAATTAAAATATCATGATTAATTTGTGTGTGAAAATAAATTTGAGATAAAAGATTATGTTCCCCTTGTGTTGGTAAAAGAAAATGAATTTTAAAAGAATTTTGAAATTGATTTTTAAATGGGTTTCCAAATAATGTTTTGATATTGTATAATGTAATTTGATGTTGTTTATAAATTTCCAATCCCATTTAGATTTTTTCAGTAAATGAAGAAAAAGGGAATTCTGGGGTACTAATGTGTATAGTGTAGTATAAGGAATCCTACATTTTACTACCAATGATTTTATTCATATAATGTTCCACCTCTCCCTAGGAATACATTATAGGTACCTGATCTTGAAATTGTTTGGGGGTTTACTCATGGGGTGTTCCACTACTCTATAGAAATATTTTCTAAGGACATGATTGCATAAAATTCAATGAATGTGGTATGATTAGTCTTGTATCATGTCCTATTTTGATCATTCCCCTATTTTACATTTCAACTTTTCATATACTTTTATTCTTTGTTAAACCTTCTTTTAGAAATGTGTTTTTATGATTTTAATTTTTTTACCTACCTTTATTTAAGAACTATGTAAAAGGGTAAATATTTACCATTATTTTGATATAAGAATGGTTTAACCTATATCATTCCGTTTTTTCATTGAAATGAGAATATTTTGATTGTATTTATAGAAATGTTACATGGAACAATTGGGTAGGATCATGCTGAGCTGGTTTATCTCACACCAGATACACCTCTTTGATGATTTATATACATTGGATTATCTTTTGATGTAGGAAAAGGAAAGGAACAATTGTGCATGAGAATTGTTTATATTTTATGGGTATGGGTAGCTGATGGTGTGATAATGGAAGGTTTACCACATATATCATGGATTACCTATTTTTTTATTAATTTTCCTTTCTGATTTTTTGATATGTACCTTTAGTTTTATAAATCATTCTAGTTTTATTGCTACAAGTATTCCACTGTAATTATGTAATTTTTATATTCTAGTCTTTTCCATTATTTCTTTCTATTGATTATATTCCATGTAGATTGTTTCAAGTTCGGTGAAATCATTCCCTCTAATTGTTTTTGGATTTTTAGTTTTTAGTCATCCTCCCATAGTGATTGTGAATTTCCTTCATGTCTATGGTAATTCAATTCATGTTTCATTTTACAGGGTTATTATTGTCGGTTCATTTCAAATTAGTATCAGAGTATAGGTATAATCAGTCTTCAGATGTTTGTGGACAAGAGGTAGTATTATTTGGACATGAGAGTCAGCTTGTGGTGAGTACTTACCCACTCATTCAATAACTAGAATCAAGTCACCAAGTGATGTTCATATATTTAAATATTATGTTGAGTTTTTAGATTGATCTCAGTTTTATCATTTTTCTATGATATTTAAACTAATATTATCATGTTATTTAATCATTCATTTCTATTCATCTGTGTAGAGAAATTATTCTACGTCATCAACCTAGTGTTCCATATGAGGGTGTAATGAGAGGTTCTCCTGAAGGAAATCCTCCATTAGAAAAGAATATTACATAGGATATCTTGAGAGAGTTTGTGACATATATTAGATTGTAACATTTGTTTAGGACCATGTTCTTGAGGTAAATATGGGATATATATGGAAAATTTATTGATCATGAGAGTACTCGTGAAAAAATATAATGTATTTTAAAGGTGTTAATGGACTTAAAGAGGAGGATATGTTGGATAAGATTGACTACATCTTCATCCTCATAGACACACCAGATGATATAAAGAATAATTTGACAATTTTTAGGATTCTTGATCTAAGTAAGAGATAATAGGAATCTATGGTACATAAAAATAAGCACTTAGTGTTGGATTGGAAGAGATTACATACCCACTATTTTCAGTAGTTTTTATTAGTCTCTGCTGATTGAAATGTTTTTGGAGTTCCTATACTTGTGGTAGATAGATTTTTTGGTGTTATAGTTCACCAATTAGTTTGTAGAGTTAGTTATCATTTATATAGAGGTGGTGAAGAATGATCAGGTGTAATCTCAGGAGTATATTCCATGTTTGTTACTGAATATTTTATTGATGGTGTATGTGATGGAGCTAATCACCAATGATAAAAAAAATTGATAGGGCTATGATGGTAGAGATGGACACGATAAGAAATATTTTCTATTATATCCATTACGTTCCACCCAATGGAATCTTCAATGTAATATATGGGAAGAATAGGACATGTAATGTTTATCATAGGGTTTTTTAAGGTGCTTATTTTCATCCAAACTCCTCTAAACCATTATTGGTAGATTTTTGTGTTCACATAACTTTATACATATGTGGAATGATCGAGCAACCTAGACATTAATCTCCTAAACCCATGATGATGTGGAATTCATTTGGCCGTAATGGAGAATTATAAAAGTTTTTCAAGAATATGATTATACCCCATTATGGTTAGGGATCTTTTACTCAAAATGCCTGTATAGTGTAGTGAGAAGTTCCTTAATCCTTAGGGATCCAGCCAATTTTCCCCAAAGTATAGCAGATTCACACAGTAGATATGTCTTTAGTGGAGGTTGATGCAATCATAGTGATAATGAGAGGTCTAATATATTTTCTCCTGGACGCTATCTGGCTCTCCACTCTTCTTCCCCCCTCTAGGGTTTCATTTTCTCCTCGACATCGATGGAATTTCTTCGCTCCACTCCAGTTCTCTCTTCTCTCTCACTTTCTCTCTTAGGGTATTGCTCCCTTGGTTACCCCTATAATATGTCACTCCACTAAGCCTCTTCTTACTCGATGTCCTCTACATTGTGTTGATACTTTGGTGCTCTCCCCGCCCACCTCTCTGTGCTCGGACGTTGCGATCCACTACTCCTCTCCAGTTCAAATATAGAGACATGCACTCTCTAATGTTTTGGGATTAGTGGTTGGTCGGCTTGGGGTCTGCTTTGTGTATCCTTCCATCTTCTTTCTAGGTCTCCTTCCCCCTTTGGTCATTATTTCATTCCTCCATTAAATGTTTTATCCCTGGCTTCCTTTAAGGTTTCAGCCCCACCTATCCTTTTTTTATTTTGATGGTGTTCTAGTATTATTTCTTCTTGGGGTCTTCAAAGGTGAGCTCTGTTGCTGCCAATTTCTCTACTCTGGTTCCAAGTTTACACCTCTCTCTCTCCGATGTGGATTTGTGCAGTGGTCTCCCTAGGGCTTTGTGATGTGAGATCGAGTTAGTTGTGTGATGGCTTCTATACTATTGGCCCTGAGATATTATTGGATTTGTCTATATTGTTTTTGGTCCTTGATGACATGGTGATGGTGAATTTGGTGAATTCAATGGATTTCCTCACATCTGGTGTGGTTCTCAGATGGTGTTCACAATCACGGTAGGGGTGATGGTGATGATGGTTGATGACAGGTCTTAGCTAACACAGTTTATGATAATAGTGGCTTCAATGTAATTGATGGATGATGGATGATGTGGATCCAACAAGAAGAAAGAGTGATGAATTGGTATCATTATGATATTGTGTCTTTTTGGAAGCTCGCATGATTTGCAGGGTTGTCTCTTATGCGAGTTCTGGTGAAATGCTTTCCAATCTAAATTTTTCTTTAGGGTTTTTTAATCTTGAATATGTGTTCAAATTTCCTACTAGTTTGTGATTTAGTTTTTCATTTTTAATTTTGAATATATTATCTTTTGGCCTTTTGGAATGTAGAATGTGGAATTTGGAATGTGTGGGGGTTCCCACTATAGCCCTAAAAGTGGTTGTATGAAATAAAAAAATGATTTGGAGTGGAGAGGTATAATATTTTTTCTCCTTATATTCAAACTTCATTATTTGATATAGGTGCATCTTACATGTTTATATATTTATTCTTCGTTGATGTTATAAAACATCCAATGTATCTCATGAACATTGTAATAGATTTAGAAAAATCTATTTGAAAGAAAATTATAGGGGTTTCATTTTATGCCATATTCTCCATTGGTAGATATTGTAGAGTGGTATGGAATATCACCATTCTTGATATTGATATGTTTGACAACATAATCATGATGGTTTCTATTATTTCTCATGATAAAAATATTGATTTTATCATCATATTATTTTAATCTTAGAAACTGATGGGAGATCTCAGGACATTCAGGGAGAGTGGAATCTGAGGTACAACTGTTCTTGATCTATCAACCATGTGATAATTGTTTTTTACACATAGTTACAATTGATCCTAATATAATTCCATAATTTTTTCATCTTAACTTGGTTGTTATTGGATTCCATGATGTATTCTCATATAATGTTTATGGTCTTCCTCTAATAAGGGATGTATATTTTATGATTTATCTATTTTTGGGAACAATGTCGATGTTGATACCATCCGACCATATGATACCAGATGAGCTAAAAGAGCTCAATATCATGTTTCATTGTCTAATGGATAAGGGTTATGTTCACCCTAGTGGTTCTTTGTGGGCATTTCCATTGCCCTTTTCCAAAAAAGCATATGGTTCAATTTGTTTTTTCATAGACTAGGGAACATTGATTCTGGTAATTATTATTAATAAGTATTTATTTTAACATGTGGATGATTTATTTGAATATTTAAAGAGAGAAATGTGATTTTTTAATGGATCTTCATTCAGGTTGTCATCAGCTCAAGGATTGGGAGTTTTATATTCGGAAGACTACTTTTTAGATGAAGTATGTTCATTATGAATATCTTGTGATGCTTTTTGGTCGGACTAAAACTCCAACATTTTTACAGATCTTGTGATCAAGATAATCCATCAATATCAACACACATTTTTCATATTGAATGTGGATGATACCCTGATATATTTAGGAATAGATTATGATCATGTGAACTATCTGAATTTTTTTTGAAATATATACATGAAACCAACATTATGGAAATCTTTAGAAATTATGTTTTTCAATTAAAAAAGTGAATTTCATGGGGAATATAATTTCTATGTGTTGACCTTCTATTAATCCTATGAATGGGAATATTTTTATTTCATGGTAGGGAGAAAATAATATCCTCATGATTCAAATATTCATAGGTCTTAGTTGATATTATCAGTGGTTCCCCAATTATTTATAAAAGTTATCATGATCATTGAATACTCTCCCCAAAAAAGGGCTGAAATTCACACGGATGACAAATGTTAGGCTACTTTCAATGAGTTGAAACAACTTTTGAATTTGGATCCTATTTTGATTGTATAATATCTTTGTTATCAAAAAGTGGTGTAATATGATTATCATGGTGTTGTTATAGGTTGTGTGATTATATAGTATGATCATGTTGGGTCATATGGTTCTCATTAGATTTGGTATCATGAGAAAAATTACCATATACATGATTTTGAGGTCATCATAGTTATGAATACACTTAAGTATTGGTTGTAATCTTTTTTGTGGAGAGGTAACAATATAAAAACAGTAATTTGTGACATTTTGTTTTATTAGTAACATTTTAAAACGTTCCTAATTCATTCAATGTTGGTTCTATAAAATAACGATAAATGAGGTGTCACTAATTTTGTGATGTTTATAAACATTACCAATTAGTGAAATTTCTAAATATCATTATTTCACGAAAACTCATTTATCAATGTTATTTAGAAACATCATTAAAAAAATTATATTTTATTTGTTTCTAAATGAATATATTTAGTGACACCACATTTTTTGATGTTTTTAGAGACCTTGGATACAGAAACTCATTTACTTATGTTTATAAAAATTATGTAATTTTATAAAAAAATTAATGATTTTCTCTAAAGAAATAATTTTTTTCTAAGACAACAATCTCCTTTACAAACATTTGTAAAAAATTTTGTTTTGTTTATTGATTTTTTTTTCAACAACCAAATAAATATATTACATTACATCCCTCAACCCTGACCCATTCCTCACTCCTACACACCCTCCCACCATCCTATAGTCAATCACTCCATCCTTCTATCTTTTTTCATCCAAATCATTATACATCAATTAAAATCATTTCCACCTCTCTAGAATTGTACACCTCCTATGCCCCTCCAATGACCAAGCCCTCCCTACTTCCAGCATTTTAACTCCCATGGTCTTTATAGATAATCCAATCCCTTACTCCTCCCTAAAGTTATACACCTCCATTTCCCCTCCCATGGCCAATCCCCCCCCCTTCTAGTGTTGTAAACCACCCATGCCCCACTAGCGATCCCCACAACCTCTCACACATGTACTACATCCGCATGAATTCAGACCCCTGGCCGGAATCATCAATATCAATAATGAATATAAATTTGTATTAGGTTATATTTAAATGTATAAAATTATATTTAATTATTTTAAAAGTTAATATTATATATATATACATTTAATATTTTATATATTAATATTCATACATTAATATATATGTTCATGTTTTATATATTATGTTTATATTTGATTATATATATATATATATATATTTTCCAAAAATATATTATATTAAATATTTGGGTTTATATATCTTTATGTTTTTATTTTATATTATATAAATATTGTATTTAGATATATGTGTTTATATTTTATATTAGATATATCTGTGTGTCGGGGGGGTTATAAATATATATGTGTGTATACATACATAAAATAATAATTATAATTCTATATATAGTTAGCTACTTTTTAAAAACTAGTATAAATGTCAATAAAATAGCCATGTTTTTTATAAATGTGAGCAAATTTAATTTATATATTTATATACATGCATATATATATTTCTAGGTGTTTATATATATATTTATATATGTGTGTGTTTTTGTTTATATATATTAATATTTATATATATATATCTAAATATATGTATTTGTATATATATGTATTTATATATGATTATATATATTTATCAATACATGAAAAATAAGTATAATATTTACATGTATATATATATTTACATGAATATATGAATATATATATATGTATATATTTTTTTAATGTTATATATTATGTTTATATATATATATAAGTCTATACTATATTATGTGGGTGTTTATATTTTTGATAAATTTTTATATTTTATATTATATGTATATATAATTATATTTTATGTTTATATAAATATATACGTCTTCATATATTGTAATTTATATGTGTTTTTGTCATGAACCAACTTAGGTCAGCCATGAACCAGTTACCCGAGTCGGCCCGCGACAAGGCCCGAAGAGTGTTCTTGATCTCCATAGGCTAGAAAATAATGTTGGGAAACAAAATAAAATAGTTATCAATGATTTCACCAATAAATTTAGGACAAAATAATAAATATGAATTGAAAAAAAAATTAAACACTAGTAGTGAAAAAAAATCGCACTGCTAAACATACCACCAAGTGACCTCATGGGTCACCACCAAACATAGAACCACACTCGCTCCAAGATGGATCCCAAACTAGATGAACATGAAACTAAAAACATAGAGTAACCATGATAAATGATATGATCAGTGGGAATACCAAGAAATAACAATGACATATTACCATACATTTAAAAAGAAACCCGGATTATGTTACTTTGAAAGTGATACATAATAAAATAATTTTTTTTCATTCCATTCATATTCAAATTAAAAAAATTAATATTTAACAAATAAATTTCAATTCCACTAAAATTTAAAAAATTATTCCAAGTGTGCATGAACATTTCAAAATGGAGAAGAAGCAATTAAGATTAAAATGTGGTTTTCACAACAGGGAGAGATCAAGCATGATATATGTGAAATATAAAATCACATCAAAATCATTATGGGAATTCCCTATGTATCTAGTGTTAGTTGTGGACCTGGGATACCCATATATTAGTGAAAAAGGATTAAAAACTACATCTAGCAATGTTCTCATGAATGGGCCACTGGGAGTGAAAGCACCATGGGCCTAGTGGTCTTCAATCATCACAAATGTTTATTTAGTGTTTTAATATCAATCATGCTTGATGAAATCCTGATGAAACACTTCCAAATCATCTAGAAAACAAGACCTAGTGTACCCACCTAGGTACCCATGTTTACCCATGTTCTTTATTTCAAATGTCGATGAGGCTTTATTATGAAAACATATTTGAACGTATCACTTTATTTATCCAGTAACTCATTGAGCCACTCATCATCGATCTCCTCTATGAGCACATACCCATTTTAAGATATAGAACAAAGAATAAGCCTCTTCCTCAGGAACATATCAGAAATCACACATTAACACTTTAATCAAATATCTCAACTAGGGGGAAAGCCTCCAAATGTATTCTCCACTTTAGAAAACCATTCCCAAAGTTCCTAACATGAATCATTACATAACAAGAAATATTATCATCTTAGAAAAGACTGTTGTTCAACACCTTTAATATCCAAAATTATTTAAAAACCCAAATATACTACCATGACACTACAACTTTAAAATCATGTAAAAAAACAAGCATAAATCAATGGAACTGATTGGAAAAAATCATTACACACTAAATCAATTAATGATGCCACTTCTATATAATTATCATTAATGGTCAATTAAGAATAATAAATACAACATTATTTCTAAAAAATTCAAAGTCATGTTTCAATATTAAAAACATTCACAATAATCACAGAGAAATTATGATAAATAAATAAGTAATTGTTTCTAATAATTGATTCCTAATCATATTGCATAAAAATACTATTTAAATATAAAACATATATTGAAAATTTTAGAGGAATCATATAATTCATTTTAAAGGGAAAGCAATAGGGATCCTACCTCAAACATGCCTCCCTATGATGATGGCCATCTGAACAGACACTTCATACATACATGAAAATTCATTTTTATACGTTTATATATATACCCCAAGGTGCATTGAAAATATTCTACATCCCATGAGTGAATATGTACAAAGAGGACATATATAAATATATATTCCTTACACAATTAATGTACACGTAGTAAATCTCAATGATCGTAGTCCAAAACCACTGTAGTAAGGTCCAAAGCACCCTATATAATTTACCAACATCTCAAAAATCAAAAAACACATGAATTATGATTAAACGTAAGTGAATGAATTGAAAACCCTTATCATAAATAATGTTAGGAGGCCCCCAAAAGTCCTAAATTTGTATCCTTCAGTAGTGAATATTGAAACACCCCTTACGGGGGATTGAAAGACCCAACACACACCCTATTGAGGAGAGAAACTCATGAAATCACTTCGTCAAAAAACCTAATGTTCGGCCAAACCAAATGGGGCGATGTAAAGGAAACAAATAGGCCAAAATAGAGGGGATAATCGGAGAGAAGTATCACATAAGAGAAAAAGAACACGAAATCGAGAGGCCTAATAGTCATTGTAAGGAGGTAGCAGTTCACAAGAGCTCTCTCAGTTGGACGAGTTGTATAAGTAAGCGGGAGGTCAGTAATGTGAGAGAGAGGATAATTTTTTCTGAACATGATGAGGGAGGAGGGGAGGGCACCAAAGTAGGAGGAGGAATCTCTCTGAAGGATTCCAGTGGAAGGGGTTGTTTCACATGTGTAGGGAGTAGCAGGGATGAGGAAGCCCAGACAAGGGATAGGGGTGGAAAAGATTGAAGGAAGGGGGAAAATAGAAAGAAAATGAAATCCTAAAAACCCTAAATATAATAATAATAATTACAAAAAATACTAATACTAATAAAAATAATAATAATATTCAAAATAAAAATATTATTATTATTATTATTATTTAGAATTTTATTTTTTATTTTATTTTATTTTATTTATTATGATTTTTCATTACATTTTATTAATTTAGAAAAATGGGAAACTACAAAATTTGGGCATGGATTACCAAACTGTTTAGTTAACGTGCAATTGCCACTACCAAGGCCATTCAACCACCCCATGGATACCTATATCCAAGCATACGGTTGAGAAAAATGTGTTCAAGCCATGTCGATGGAAAATTACCACTTATAGAGTCAAACTACCCTCTTGTAACATAGATTAATAAAATGTTCATAATTCAAGCACCAAAACTCTGAACCACCTAGTAACCCACTTGGGCACTACAGGGTTACTGATAATATTATGGGGTTACCACATAATAATAAAAAAGAATTTCAAAAATATGAAATTTTACCCACTGACTATTGAAAATCAAAATACTTAATAAAAATAATTAATATGATTAAAATAATTAATATCCACGGTCGTGGGATGAAAATTATGCCAGCCTCAAATACATTATACCCCCAAAAAGACACCAAGAAAAATTAAGAATTAACCTCAATTTCAAAACTTAATAAGGCCAATGAAATCAAAAAATCTATGTGACTTTTCACTCCACCTGTCACACTCGACCAGATTTAATGGAAATTGCAATGAGTATAACCACGGGGGAAAAAGAGGGTTCTCCCACCATCAAAAACCAACATGATTTGACCACTGTAGTAGGATTCACAACAAGATCTATGTTGAGTTTCACCACCTTTTTAGAACTGACCATCTTATACCTCCCATGAATTCTCCACACAAATAGAACCCCAACCAGATGGGGTCACTGAAGAAAAAACCACAAACCAAGTAGTGATCTAAACCAAATTTCATTAATTCCAAAGACACAAGCATCTCCATGAAATTAAAAAACAAAACCAAAATGGGTCCACCAAGGTTGGCCTCATAAGGACAATTATTCTGTGACTCGTATTTGAGAAAGTACAACCATTGAAATTATATGAAAATGAGATTGTCAATACATATTATAACAAAACAGAACATTTAAAAACGAATTCAATAATGAGGAGAATATTCCTCTAAGACTCATAAAATTAAATAAAACCTTCAATGATAAAGAAGGTACAACATATAATCTAAAACTGTCATTATCCCATCACTAGAGACAACAATATGGAAAACGTACTTCAGACCCAATGATTTCCTCTCTCCGTGAAAAGATTCACTCCTAGACCCATGGATAGAGATCTGAGGTCTTGAAGCATCTTTTTCCCAATAATAGGAACTAATGATCTCAACTAAAAAATATCATTTAGTTGTTCTACTCACAGAACCCCTTCAAATATCCCAAGAGACCATGCCGAACAGAAAATGATTTCATCTATGAATGATAAATTGTTCTATTTATCAACTGTAGATTGTGGGTGACAATCCAAGAATGATTAGGTGTGGTCCAAGTTCATGAAAGGAACTGGAATCACCCCTCAGTCCAGTGTTTTAGTAGTGCCCTCAATGAGAACACTCATAAAAAACTCATTCATAATTTCCTAAAAAACCATAACCACCTCAGTTTCCACAAGTTCAAACCACTAATGATAACAAACACTGATTCCAAAAATTGAACATCACCTAACATAGAGGAAGGTATCCTAGAGCATGATCGTCCATTCTATGCAAGGACATTTAAAGGAAATACTAAAAATTAAAATCACTATTCCAAATCAAATGGAATCACAAACCCAAAAGTCCCCACTTAAATCAAAAACAAAAAACCAAACTCAAATCACCATTTTATCCCCATTTTTATCATGTCAAAACCAATAGACCATGAATAAGGATACCAATCACGAAAATAAAAAATTACCATATTTCTCCCTTTTCAAAAATTTAAAATCACCCCTCTTGAAAAATATTTTTCATAAATCAAAAAAACCTTAATACCCACCATTAGTATTTTATAAAGTGTCATATATATATATATATATATATATATATATCATTGTCCTAGCTCAAGAAACCACCCACACATACCACCAATTATTCATGTTCCATATTCGTACATCCATTTATGCGATGATTTATTGAAATTCAAAGGATCAATTAAGAAATTATTTCATCACCAAAATAGGTCATTAAACCTAAATCCAAAATTCCCATGAAATAATCATTTCACCATCCAAAAAACCGAACTATTTTGAAAACACATTTCATCATTCTCTTTAAAGCACCACATTCTATTAAAAGAAATTATTATCCATTTAAAATCCATTTTTCCAATCCAAAACCACATTCAATTTAGATAACCCATTTTCATAAGAACCATTTTTTCTTTTCAGATCCACTCATGCCAACCAAAACATTGTCCAAACATAACTCTCATAAAAACATCCAAAAATAAGGAACTGGTTACTATGCATACCCAATAACGTGAATTAATTGTCCATTCCTTGAGAGAGCATCAACCATTTTATGTACCTTGAACCGTGAACACAGTATGTACATGGTTCACTACTCCATGCAGGAACATCACGTAAAATCGGCTCCCTCCCATTTTCATTCCTAATCTACGTAGATAATGTCAATGAATATTTTAAATCCCAGACTACCCTTGGGAACATAAGGCAATAGATGGGTGTGGTTTCATGACATCCTTCCTGCACTTACCTCTCGTGTTCCTAAAATCTTAATCTCAAAGTTAACTGACAAACCAAATAATGATGTCTTCCACTAATACCATTTGTCCACGAACCAACCCAGTTCAACCCAGATTCAGTTACCATAGTCGGACCATGACAAGGACTTAAGGGTGTTTCCAATCCCCACAGGCTGGAAACTAGTTTCAGGCATAAATATTAAATAGTTTTGAATGATTCATCCCATAAATAGAAGAAAAATAAATATATATACTATAAAAATAGAAAACAGTAGGAGTGGAAATAAAATAATGTTTCGTAGCTAAACATACCTCCAAGTGATCTTGTGGGTCACTACCAAACATAGAGCCACACTCACTCCAAGAGTTATCCAACACTAGTGGAACCTGAATATGAGAGTATAGATTTTTCATGATCACCAAGATGCTCAGTAGGTTTTCCCAGGAAAAATAATTGCATATGTATTTAAAATTAATAAGAAACCCAAATCATGCTATTTTGAAAATAATACATAATAAAATAATGTATTTTCATTCTTCTAAAATTCAAATAAAAGTATTAATTTTTATAAAATTAATTTCTCCCCCAATAAAACATAAAAATTAGTTCCCATAATTCCTAAACATTTCAAAATGAAAGAGAAAATATTTAGATTAAAATATGGTTTTTGAAAAGGATTGATATCAATAATCAAACAATAGAATTTAAAGAAAACATCATAAGAACCATGGGTAATCCCTACAAATATTTTGTAATTTACAAGCCTAGGATCCGTATACGTTAGTGAAATTTGGTATAGAAACCAAAACTAATAGATTTCTCATTCACAAGGAACTAGGAGGGAAAACCCCATAGACCTAACAGTCTTGAATATTCACAAATGATTAGTTAGTGTTTTAGAGTCCATCATGCTAGATGAAACCAGTATGAAACACTTCCAAATTATCCAGTGTAATTGTCCTGGTCTTCCCACATGGGTACACAAGGTTACCCTTACTCTCTATTTCAAATGGTGTTGAGGTTTTATTAAGAAAAAATTTAAGAACATAACACATTAATTATCCAAAAATATCATTCATCCTCCCACAAATGATCTCCTCCTTGAGTGCATACTATTTTTTTGCTACATGACAAGGCATAAGCCTCTTCATTAGGAAAAAATCTCAGATCACACAATAACACTTGCTTAACATATCTCATCTAGGGGAAATGAATAAAGATGGGTTTTCCACTTTTTCATACCACTATCAAAGTGCCAACAATGCCTCATTCCTTTATAAGAAATATTTTAATTTTGGAAAACATAGTTGTTCAACACATCTATGTTCCCAAATTATTTAAAAATCCAATTTCACAACCAACACCCCTCACCTTTAAAATATTGATAGAAAACTTTATTAAATCGAAGAAACCGATTGGAAAAAATCATTGCACACTAAATCCATTAAGGAATCCAATTTTAAAATTTTTACATTAAAGATGAAATAAGAATTATAAATTCACTACTATTTCCAATAATGTCATGTAAAGGTTTGAATATGAAAAAATTGTGCTGGAAGATTAGATAAATTTCATAAAACAAATATATTTTTTCTAACATTCACAGCCAGACAACATAGCATGTAAATAATATATAAATATAAAACATAATTTTAATATAATCAAGAAATCATATATTTCAATTTAAAGGGATGTTAATCGGGATTATTTAACACCTCGAGATTTTATGAAAAATATTCTTTTAATTTCAATGACGTCTTCTATTATAAAACACACCAAGTTTAGCTTGTACTATACACAACACCGTATTAGCTTGCAGTATACGCAATGCTATTCTTGGATCGTGTTACACACAATTTCATGTTCATTTTATAATAGTCATTCTACGCAACATTGAGTGTGTATATATATATATTCAATGTATAAATGAAATATGGTTGGATTCCATTATACAAAACATCGAAGGATTTTTTCCCAACACGCAACCCTGACTTGGCTTTCATTACACGCAATCACGACCTTCCTCGATAGCGTGTGTTGTACGCAATACCGGGTTTTACTAAATAACGATATATTATTATAATATTATTATGAACTAGCCTTTATGAATAGTATTAACTAAATTTTTAATTTTATAACATTATTATTCATCTTAAAAATTTTCTAGAACATGGTATAAGAACAAAATAAATATTTCGGTTAAAAAATGTATTTTTCAAAAAATGCAGTTTTACCGCCTTTTGATGGCACACCCACTTTAAATATAGTTATTGACATTTTTATATGTTCAATTTGACAAAATAAAATTCTTATATTGAATCAGGATATAAAAATTTACATTAGATAAAGTTTTGATATTTTTCTGATAACTTTCATATTTTATTGAATAGTAAAAACACGCTATATTTTAATTAAAAACAACCTTTTCATCGTAATAATTTATATGGTTAAATTATAATATTGAATGGTTTTAAAGTATAAATAGAATATATTTTTACCATTTAATATAATTTATGTCATTGGCATTGATCTTACCTTGAATTCGTAGGTTAAATCAATTCAATCTTTTGCAATGTTTTAAACAAAAACCCGTTTTCTTTCGACAACGTGATTAATTTTAATTTAATTTCTACAACTTTTGGGTATTGAATTTGGAAAAATGGATTCCATATTTGGAATCATTAGTTCCAAATTATGTTAATAAGCTAATTTTTATTTTTGGGCTTTATGAATAGTAACAACGGTAAATTTTATTTACCATAGTTAAAGTTAAATCCTGTAATAAGGGTAAATATAGGATTATAAAATTAACCTAACACCTACCAAAATTCTATTGGATGACTAAAAGTAGACCCATATCACCTAAGGGTCGGATTAGAATCATTTAATGGACTTTTGTCCATGAAAATAACTTAATTATTATTAAAACCAAAGAAAGTGACAACATGTCACTCTCTTAAATTTTATAAATATATTAATTTCAATTTAGTGATAAACTTAATGAAACATAGAACATGAATAGTCTCCAGAAATCTAATGAAATTATCTAAATCATATGAATTTATTTATAATTTTTAGGTATTAAATATTTATCATTAATTTTGACACAATAGGGATGCAGAAATTATTTATTTAGTGAAAAATCAATAATATAGTTTTTATTGAAATATTAATACATATCAAAAGGCCAAAAATCTGCCAAAAACTTATTATTAGTGTATATATAAACCCTAATAATCCATTGACCTAATTGTTGACCATTTTGATCCTTATTTAGATGATTATGACACTTATATTATTTTATTTTAAATGATGCCAAAGTTGTCACCTTCATAATTTAATAAATATAACAATTTAAATATTGTGATTTTAAGATGATAAATTAGATTAAAAGTATTATTGTGAACTTTAATATATTTATATTCATCATACGATTTTATTTTTAATTTTTATGCCACAAATATGTATATTAAATAATTATACAAAAAATGATGTAGTAATTATTGTATTAAGAGTTAAACCAAATAAATGGTTTTAAAAATAATAAAATAAATATTATATGAACTATTTAATGTGATCCACAAATTTTCTAGATACATAAGACCTATTATGAATCTATTAAAGCTTTTAGTTCGAACATATCTTCTGTATATATTTTATTTAAATTCAAATAAATGAATAGTGTCAAAATTGACACTATTGTTATTTTATAAAAATAATATATTATAAAATTGTTTACAAATCACAAAAATATTTACAAATTATAAATTTAAATTTATATGGTATAAAATGTTATAAAGTATACAATTATGGAAAATTCACAACATATAAGTAATTATTTGTTATAATTTAAAATTTAGAATGTTATTACCACAAATAAAATTAAATTGATTAAATAAGGATAAATCATGTTGATAATGTTTAAAATAAATCCCTAACATGTCTAAATTTGATTATTTGATGATATTACAACCCTATATCATCTAAAATTTGGATATGAGTCATTTTTGAAGGTTTTTAAGTGGGGTTAAATTTATTATAAATTAATATTTTTAAGAATTCCAAAGGTGCCCCTCTCCTCCCTTATAAAAGGGAACCTCTTCCCTATCTTCCTCACACCACATTGATCCTTCATGCTTGGCAAAAATCTGCCAAATTCTCTTCTACACTTCCTTAGAAACATCTTAGAGGACATGGTCTTCTTCAAAGACCAATTTTAGTGCCCTAATAGTAGGTTTCAAAGAGGCGCTTCAAAGAAAAGGTAATGTCCCTTACCGATTATTTCAACTTTATTTCTTCTTCGACTTCTTCTAATTTAGTTGTTTCATTATGAAGTAATAACATCAGTATCACTCATATACTGATATGTTATTATAATTATGAAACAACCCTATTTCAACATCTATTCATCCTACGGAAAACGAAATCACCGCACGTGCATATGTACGGAATACCGTCTCCACGCCGTGGTGTAATCTATTTTCCACCACCACCTTACATGGATGGGTATAATGGTGAAAGTAATAAATATATATTATTACTGTAAAGTGATATTGATTCTGTAAAATTATACATACACTTCAATACAATTACATGATCATGGGAATGATATCATCGCTCGTGCGTACGTACGGAATACCATCTCCACGACGCGATGAGATTCACTCTCCATGATAACCATTCAAGAATGATTATAAAGTATATATAATAAGTAATCATGAAATATATTAATTAATAATGCTAATGGATTTATGTATATATATATTTATGTCATCTACTTAATTCCATTCAATTCAATAAGGAAACGAAAACAGCGTTCATGCGTACGTACGGACTACCGTCTCCATGAACAGTGTATTTCTTTCCATTTATCGATCTATTATGTATATCATGAATATATATTATATATAAATCATGTTATAAATTATGGATGCAAGTAATCATGATCTATGTAATCATATGAATAATTACAAGTTAAAACACGAACGACAAATGAAACTATTTTACCCAAAACGCTACTCTAACATGAATTTACAAAAGAACGGGTAATATAAAGTCATATGTGAACCATATATGATATAATAACAATGAATATGATTCTGTAATAAGTCAATGACTTTATTTATATCATTATACAGGAGGTTTGGATACGTATGAAGCATATCGGACCTATGGTAAGGGATAATTTTGCAAATCTCATTTTTATCTGAGATTTCTTATTCGTAATTATTTACTGGAGTTATTTATATCATCCATGTCCATGTTTTATAAAAGTGTATTCATGTATGTTTAAATTCATTTTTACCCATTTTGACTTTTACCCCTTGTTATGGAAGTAATCTGTCTTTTATTTACCCTACAAGGTACTTTTTTGACTTTTCTGACAAAAGTTTGAGAAGAATGTTTTTTTAACGTATACAGCATGAAAGGATTTTTATGGTCTTATAAAGCCTTATTTTCGTGAAGCTTCCTCCAAAATATTTAATGACTATTTTCAAAAAAAAATCCTTTTCTTTTAAAAGTGCATGATGTTTTTTGAAAAGAAATTGATTTTGAAGAAGAAAGGATATTTTCCTCAAGAATTCATTTCAAGTGTTTTATCAAAATCATTTTCCATCTAAGATGAAATTATTTCATATGTGTATGTTTCAAGTATAATGTATCTATGATTTTCATGGTTTCACTATTCTTATGATGAAATGATATTCATTTTTTTATATGGATTATGTTATGATGGGATGATGTTTATGATACCCATGTTATTCTTTGGGTTATGATGAATGATTTCTATTTATGTTGTGGCACAAGTAAGAATGATTTCATTATGAGATGGGTGGGACCTATATCTCCCTCTAATGCATTGGTTAAAGATTTATATCTCATGAGATAGACATGGCTGGAACGGTAAGTTAATCCGGTTCAGTGTTACAGGACTGAAACGAGGAGTGAACTCTATTCAGAAAGGGACTTTGTCCACTAAGATGGTCTTGGCAGCAATGCCTTGGATACTATAGAAATCATTACATGTGCTTAATGGATTACACAATTACATGTTTTATTCCCATTCTATTTTTTCATGATTGATGTTCTTTTATGATATATGCCTTACGTACTTCCAATATTTTTGTATTTGCTCAAGGTTTTTATGTTTAGATTTTATGTTCAATTTTTTGCATTCAAATGTTTATGGATTGTTTTATGTTATCTATACTTACCCTTACTGTGCTTTTGAGCTCATCCTTTATATGTTTTCTTTTCCCCAGGATATAAAGAAAGGTTTTAGGTAAGAAAAGAAAAGGTGAATATTTTTATGGAGATGTTGAAGATCTTTCACCACGATTAGAATATTATGTTCTGAGTTTCCAAAGACACTAAACTATTACGATACTTGTGTGTCTGTTTTTGTTATGTATTAATTATTCTACAAATGTAATTTAATGTCCATGTACATCAAGCTTCAGGTCTCTACAGTTTGTATCAGAGGAATGGTTTAGTCAACCTTTGGAATCTAGGATGCGAAAACGTTAGTGAGATCCCTAAAGATATTTCTAAGGTATGTCTAGGGATGTCCCTAAGGATAAGTATACGTATAGGATATAGTCCAAGAACTACGGTAACGATCTTATATTCTAACCTAAGATGTTATATATTGAGGGTGCTCCCCCTTTACTATGTTGTTTTCCCTAGCATGAGTTTTACCTCTAACACTATTCTTTTTGGGTTTTAGAAAATGGCTGGAAACAGGAAGATTCTTGATAATGGAGGATATAACAGAGAATGGAATGATATTCTTCATGAGAAACCAAATGAAACGGGATTTGGAAGTCCAAACATCGTTATTATGCCTAATCAACAATCTCATAATATGATCAATAATCTCAACTTTGGTAAGTTTCCCGACTCAAATAATAAGAGAAAGATGGAGTGTCATGATGATGATAGAGTAAAGAAAGTTCAATTTACCTCATGTAAATCATGTGGGAAGAGGCATCAGGGTGATTGTTTCAAAGGAACTGGAAGATGTTTTGGGTGTGGAAAAGAAGGACACAGAGCTAGTAAGTGCAAAGGAAAAGGTTCAGTTAACACCATGGACAAGGATAATGGTATTGCTACGACATCAACAATGATTAGATGTTTTAAATGTGGAATGTACGGGCATTATGCAAACCAATTCCCTAATGGAAAATCTCATGAAGATAATCAGCATGGTCATATGGGTAGTATTTATGTGGATGATGATGAGGAGACAACAAATGATATATGAGTTCAAAGAAGTGTCGAAGCTCGGTCAGTTGTTTTAGAAGGTAGTGGAATGATTGTATGTTTATCGAGAGTTATGTTGTATATTTAATGGTATTATGGAATAAAGAATCATCTAAGGATTGTTACACTATTTTTTTCCTAAAAGTATTTGAATGTATATGTTGAATGGTACTAGTAACCATGGAAGGTTATTCAGATATTTTTGTAAAGTAGATGATATGCACATAATGAAGGAATAAGAATATAATGAGATGTTTGATTGTATTCATGAGCTCATGATTGATATAAGGACTAAGTGATATCATGGTTTGAGTATATAGAATTTTGAGGATTTTTGGTATGTGGAAAGTGTTAACTTTTAACTGCATTCATGTTTTCACTAAGGTCCAATGGGTATTAATTTTTCAAGAGAATACATGATTAAGGTCTTAGAATGTTTGGAATGTGACCAACAAGACATATCTTATGATATATGGGGATCAATGATGGTATTAAATCTCTGGTGATCGTTTTCACTATATTATGAGAGTGGACTGCAGTATTATGGATAAGCCTAAAGATTGGAATGGATTATGTTGGACATAAGTTAGTATTGTTTAAGGATAGATGTTTTTTTCGATATTATGTATGGGATGTTATAGTAATATAGTTTTAGAAAAAGGACAACCTGCAGGACGGGCGATAGCCCATCGCGTCGGACAAGGCTGTGGGAATCCATCCCACAACCGAAGTGCGACTGGACTTTATCTCCTACCACTGGCCTACAGGAAGTCCCTAGTCGGTAGAAATAGTTTTATTTTATTAAGTGGTATGATATATAAAGTATAAGTTCATTTTTGGAACCATGTAAGATTAATCTAACAATAAGATGGACTTATAACTTTTTCTAACCTTTTGTTTGAAACAGATGGAATGACCCATCATTCTATCACATGATCTGCTAACACATCACAAATAACAAATTCAACTTCATTTCTTTAAGGGATGAAGTGGAAATTGTTCAATTCATGAACAACAGTGAGATTGTACCAAATTCATGTAAGTATTTCTTTTAATTCATCAAATTTAAGGAAATTATCTTGAAAACCAAAAATGTTGTCCTAGTTCTCTTATATCCGATGAATCAGATGGTACCTAAGATCATCACAAATCTATTGCTTTGTGATTGTTGGCTTTTTCATAGCCATGTCCTCTACCACTCTCTATCATAACTTGATGGTTATATTTTTCTTCCATATCCATATTTTCACCTATGTTCTCCTATATGGAAACACAATGATGAGTTACTTTGGGTAAACATTGAATTTCATACTTTAGTTTTTAAAATTAAGTTTTAGTATTCCTTTTTACGATGTGGATTTCTATGAATAGTAAACGATTTATAACCCTGACGAATTTTGAGGGAAAAATTCATTTTAAGGGAGGTAGAATGTAACACCTCGAGATTTTATGGAAAATATTCTTTTCATTTCAATGATATCTTCTATTATACAACACACCAATTTTAGCTTGTACTATACGCAACACCGTATTAGCTTTCAGTATACACAATGCTATTCTTGGATCGTGTTACACACAATTTCATGTTCGTTTTATAATAGTCATTATACGCAACATTGAGTGTGTATATATATATATTTATTCAATGTATAAATGAAATATGTTTGGATTATGTTATACAAAACAACGAAGATTCTTGCACAATATGCAACCGTGAATTGGCTTGCATTACACGCAATCACGACCTTCCTTGATAGCGTGTGTTTTACGCAATACCGGGTTTTACTGAACAACGATATATTATTATAATATTATAATTAACTAGCCATTGTGAATAGTATTAACTAAATATTGAATTTTATAACATTATTATTCATCTTACACATTTTCTAGAACATGGTATAAGAACAAAATAAATTTTTCAGGTAAAATATGTATTTTTCAAAAAATGCAGTTTTGCCACCTTTTGATGGCACACCCACATTAAATCTAGTTGTTGACATTTTTATAAGTTCAATTTGAAAAAATAAAATTCTTCTTTTGAATCAGGATATAAAAATTTACATTGGATAAAGATTTGATATTTTTCTGATAACTTTCATATTTTAATAAATAGTAAAAACACTCTATATTTTAATTTAAAAAAACGTTTTTCATCGTAAAAATTTATATGGTTAAATTATTATATTGAATGGTTTTAAAGTAGAAATATAATATATTTTTACCATTTAATATAATGTATGTCCTTGGCATTGATTTTACCTTCAATTCATAGGTTAAATCAATTCAATCTTTTGCAATGTTTTAAACAAAAACCCATTTTCTTTCGAAAACGAGATTAATTTTAATTTAATTTCTGATACTTTTGTGTATTGAATTTGGAAAAATTGTTTCCATATTTGAAATCAGTAGGTCCAAATTATGTTAATAAGCTACTTTTTATTTTGGGGCTTTATGAATAGTAACTACGGTAAATTTTATTTACCATAGTTAAAGGTAAATCGGGTAATAAGGGTAAATATAAGATTATAAAATTAACCTAACACCTGCCAAAATCCTATTGGATTACTAAAAAGCGACCCATATCACCTAAGGGTCGTATTTGAATCATTTAAGGGACTTTTGTCCATGAAAATAACTTAATTATTATTAAAACCAAAGAAAGTGACAACATGTCACTCTATTAAATCTTATAAGTATATTAATTTCAATTTAGTGATACGATTCATGAAACTTAGAACATGAATAGTCTCTAGAAAGCTAATGAAATTATATACATCATATAAATTTATTTATAATTTTTAGGTATTAAATAATTATCTTTAATTTTGACACAATAGGGATGCAGAAATTATTTATTTAGTGAAAAATCAATAATATAGTTTTTATTGAAATATTAATACATATCAAAAGGTCCAAAAATAGGCAAAAAACATATTATTAGTGTGTATATAAACCCTAATAATCCATTTTCCTAAGTGTTGACCATTTGGATCCTTATTAAGATGATTATGACACTTATATTATTTTATTTTAAATGATGCCAATGTTGTAACCTTCATAATTTAATAAATTTAACAATTTAAATATTGTGATTTTAAGATGATAAATTAGATTAAAATTATTATTGTGAAATTTAATAGATTTATCTTCATCATAAGATTTTATTTTTAATTTTTATGCAACAAATAAGTATATTAAATAATTATACAAAAATGATGTAGTAATTATTTTATTAAGAGATAAACCAAATAAATGGTTTGAAAAATAATAAAATAAATATTATATGAACTATTTAATGTGCTACACTAATTTTATAGATACATATGACCTTTTATGAATCTATTAAATCTTTTATTTCGAACATATCTTCTGTATATATTTTATTTAAATTCCAATAAATGAATAGTGTCAAAATTGACACTATTGTTATTTTATAAAAATAATATATTATAAAATTGTTTAAAATCACAAAAATATTTACAAATTATAAATTTAAATTTATATGTTATAAAATGTTAAAAAGTATCCAATTATGGAAAATTCACAAAAAATAAGTAATTATTTGTTACAATTTAAAATTTAGAATGTTATTACCAAAAATAAAATTAAATTGATGAAATAAGGACATATCAAGTTGACAATGTTTAAAATAAATTCATAACATGTATAAATTTGATTGGTTGATGAGATTGCAACCCTATCTCATATAATATTCGGATATGAGTCATTTTTTGAGGTTTTTATGTGGGGTTAGATTTATTATAAATTAATATTTTTATGAATTCCAAAGGTGCGACTCTCCTCCCTTATAAAAGGCACCTCCTCCCTATCTTCCTCACCCAACAATGAGCCTTCATGCTCGGCCAAACCCTTCCAAATTCTCTTCTCCACTTCCCTAGAAACGTCTTAGAGGTAATGGTATTCTTAAAAGACCAATTTTAGTGCTCTAAGAGTAGGTTTCAAAGAGGCGCTCCAAAGAAGAGGTAATGTCTGTTACTGATTATTTCAACTTTATTTCTTATTCCACTTCTTCTTATTTAGTTGTTTCATTATGAAGTAATAACATAAGTATCACTAATATACTGATATGTTATTATAATTATGAAACAACCCTATTTCACCATCTATCCATCCTATAGAAAACGAAATCACCGCGCGTGCGTACGTACGGAATACCGTCTCTACACCGTGGTGTAATCTATTTTCCACCACCACCTTACATGGATGGGTATAATGGTGAAAGTAATGAATATATATTATTATTTGAAAGCGATATTGATTATGTAATATTATACATACACTTCAATACAATTCCACGATCATGGGAATGATATCATCGCTCGTACGTACGTACGGAATACTGTCTCCACGACGTGATGAGATTCACTCTCCATGATAACCATTCAAGAATGATTATAAAGTATGTATAATAAGTAATCATGAAATATATGACATAATAATTCTACTGGATTTATGTATATATATATATATATATGTCATCTACTTAATTTCATTCAATTCAATAAAGAAACGAAAACAGCGTTCATGCGTACGTACAGACTACTGTCTCCATGAATGGTGTATTTCATTCCATTTATCGATCTATTATGTATATTATGAATATATATTATATATAAATCATGTTTTACATTATGTATGTAAGTTATCATGATCTAAGTAATCATATAAATAATTACAAGTTAAAACACGAACGGCAAATGAATCTATTTTAACAAAAACGCTACTTTAACATGAATTTACAAAAGAATGGGTAATATAAAGTCATAAGTGAACCATATATGATATAATAAAAATGAATATGATTATGTAATAAGTCAATGACATTATTTATATCATTATACAGGAGGTTTGGATACGTACGAAGCATATCAGACCTACGGTAAGGGATAATTTTGCAAATCGCATTTTTATCTGAGATTGCTTATTCGTAAGTATTTACTGGGGTTATTTCTATCATACATGTCCATGTTTTATAAAAGTGTATTCATGTATTTTTAAAGTCCTTTTGACCCATTTTGACTTTTACCCTTTGGTATGGAAGGAATCTTTCTTTTATTTACCCTACAAGGTACCTTTTTTTGACTTTTCTAACAAAAGTACTAGATGAATGTTTTTTTAACATATACAGCATGAAAGGATTTTCACGGTTTTATAAAGCCTTATTTTCATGAAGCTTCCTCCAAAATATTTCATGACTATTTTCATCAAAATAATTTTCTTTTAAAAATTCATGATGTTTTGTGAAATGAAATTGATTTTGAAGAAGAATGGATATTTTCCTCAAAAATTCATTTCAAGTGTTTTATCAAAATCATTTTCCATATAAGATGTAATTATTTCATATGTGTATGTTTCAAGAATAATGTCTCTATGATTTATATTGTTTAATTGTTCTTATGATGAAATGATATCCATTTTTTTATATGGATTATGTTATGATGGAATGATGTTTATGATACCCATTTTATTCTTTGGGTTATGATGAATGATTTATGTTTATGTTGGGGCACAAGTAAGAATGATTTCATTATGAGATGGGTGGGACCTATATCTCCCTCCAAGGAATTGGGTAAAGATTTATATCTCATGAGATAGACATGGCAGGAATGGTAGGTTAATCTGGTTCAGTGTTACAGGACTGAAACGAGGAGTGAACTCGATTCAGAAAGGGACTTTTCCCACTAAGATGGTCTTGGCAGCAATGCCTTGGCTACTATGGAAATCATTACATGTGCTTAATGGATGCAACAATTACAGGTTTTATTCCCATTATTTTTTATCATGATTGATGTTCCTTTATGATATATGCCTTACGTACTTCCAAGATTTATGTCTTTGCTCAAGGTTTTGATGTTTAGATTATATGTTCAAATTTTTTGCATTCAAATGTTTATGGATTGATTTATGTTCTATATTCTTCCCCTTACTGTGCATTTGAGCTCACCCTTTATATGTTTTCTTTTCCCCAGCTTATAAAGAATGGTTTTAGGTAATAAAACAAAAGGTGAATATTTTATGGAGATGTTGAAGATCTTTCAACACGATTAGAAGATTATGTTCCGAGATTCCAAATACACTAAACTATTACGATCCTTGTGTGTATGTTTTTGTTATGTATTAAGTATTCCAAAAATTTAATGTAATGTCCATGTACATCAAGCTTCGGGTCTCTACAGATCATACATAAAAAATGATGCTCATTTATGATGACCACCCAAACTGGCGCTTCACATATACACACACAAGAATTTACAAAAATATATATATACCCATATCTACGTTATACATATTCCCCTAAATATGAGTGAATATTTACAAATTTTTAATATATATATGTGTTCCATACCCTATACATGTAGATGTATGCACTCTCGATGCTCGCAGCCCAAAACCACACAAGTGAGTTCCAACACACTCAATAAAATTTACTAACAACTCAAAAATCAAAAAACCGATAAATTAAGATTAAACATAATAGAAATAATTGACAAACCATACCAAAAAAATTGAGGGTGGACCAAAATGGTCTAAAATGTCTCACCATTGGTGGAGTCCACTGAAACATGCCTAAAGGAGGGAGGAAAGACCCATCACACACCCTATTACGGAGTGAAATAGGAAAAATAAGTTTGTCAGAAACCCTTGGGTTCATCTGAAACGAATGGGGTGATGAAGAGATCAAAAATCAACCAATATGAGAATAACAATAAGAGATAAGACACATTGGAGGGATTATTACTAGAAATTGATATCCAAAGCGGTCTTCGTAAAGGACGGAGGAGCGCACCGGAGCTCTTACGGTCATCCAAGTCATGTGAGTAGTAAGGAGGTCGGCCACATGAGACCAAATAAGGGTGGTCATGGAATATGAGGGAAGAGGGATGGCCACCAGATGAGGAGGACGAGGGACGATGGAGAGTTCCAACCAAATGGGGTGGGTTGCACATACAAGGAGAAGCAAGGAGGAGGTAGGACACATAGGGGAGAGTAGAGGAAAAGAGATAAGGAAGGGGGAAAAGAAAAAAAAGAGACACCTAAAAACCAAAATATATTATTAATAATAATCAACCTAATAATAATAATTATAATAATAATAACTATATTAATATTGTTATTATTATCAATACACTTTCTATTAATTTCATTTTATTTAATTTAAATTTAATTTTTCATTTAAATATAATTATTTTGAAAACTGGTCAACTACACGATTCATGCATGATTTTTCAAACTGTGTGCTAACTATTCACTGGTCACTACCATGGTTAAAAACCCCTCACACATTTACCTCTGGTTTGGCACACGGTTGAACAATTTGTGTTCAAACCCAAACACTTGTCACTACCCACATAGAATTCCAAATCACAAACTTTTCTCACTTCTTAATAAACCATGTGCATGTCATGCACCACAACTCAGACCCACATGGGCACCCTCTAAGGTACTGTAAGGCTACTTTTAACTATGCGGGATAAACATGCAACAAAATAAATGATTCCAAAAATATTAAATTCAACCCTCGAACAACCTAAAAATTAAATAATGACTAAAAATAATTATAATGATAAGACTAATCAATATCCATGGTTAGGGTCTGAAAATTCACCCATCCTTATAATTTCCCCCCCCACCCAGAAAGAAATGTAGTTAAATGTGGATTCAAACACTAGTGCGAAACTGATAATGGAAAATTTAATCACAAAATTTGTGTGACTTTTCACTCCACCCTTCACACTTGATCTACTCTAAGGGGAATAAAAATGAGTACTACTATGATATAAGAGTAGTGGTCTCCCCACCATATGAAACCAATTTTCACCGACCACTCTAGAAGGAAAAACAACAAGATCTATGGTTAGTTACACAACCATTTAGGTACCGACCATCTCAGACCACCCTATAATTCTCTACACAATCCAATCCCACCGCCACATGGGTTCCCAATGAAAAACCCCAAAACATGTGGTGAACAAAATGACTATTCATTACTTCCCAAGATGCATGCATCTTCAAGAGAGCACAATAAAACAATAATCAGTCTAAAAAGGATATATGTATAAGGAAAATTTATTGGAGATCCACATTTGAGAACACACAACCACTAAAATTATAAAAAAAATAGAATATCATGCCTTATTAAAATGATTGAGGAACATTATAAAAATACCATTATGAGGAGACGAAGAATTTATACATCTTATAAATAAATAAAAACTTCAAAGATGAAGAATATACAACAAGGATACCTAAAAATTGTTTATAATGACAATAGAGATAGAAAATGTTCCATGGTCCTCCACACCCAATGATATCATATCATTGTTAATTGATTCACATGGAGACACTTGGTTGGAGATCTGATGACTTGAATCATTTTTTACCCCACAGTTTAGAAGTGCAGATCTCAACAAAAACATCTCTTTCGGTATTGTGACTCTTAAAACCCCTTCAAATAACCAAAGTGACCACGCTGGAAAAAACAGAATCTCAATTAATAATGAAACATTCTTCTATTTTTTACCAAAAAAATGTGGTCGAAAAACCAATAAGGATGGGATGTTGTCCTAGGTCAGGAAATACTATGGCTCCACAAATAAATATAGATTTTGGGTGGTGTGGTCAATGGGAGTACACATATAAACACTCCATTGGAATTTCGTCAAAAAACATATCCACCATAGATTTCACAATTTCAAACCATTTAAGATGACCAAAAATAATTTCCAAAACTAACCATTACCAAAACACATAGGAAAGAATCATAGTGTTTGAGTATTAATTCAATACTGGGGATTTTTGGGGCATACTCAAAAACAAGAAGCATAGAACTAAATTAAAATGAATTACAAACCCAAAAGTCCATACATCAACTGAAAACCAAAATCGAAACATGAATCACCATTTCATCGCCATTTTCAACAAGTTAAAACCAAAATACCATGAAATGTTTTACCAAACATGAAAATATAACCTTACACAATTTCTACATTTTCAAAACATTGTTCTGACCCCTCTTGAAAACCATTTTCCTAAAATAAAAGCATCATAAATAAAAACCATATGTATTCCATGAGGTCTCACAAATATATCTTTGTGCTAGCTCAGGAAACCACCCAAATATACCACAAATTATTCGTGTTCCATATTCAGGCATCAATATATGAGATCATATTTTGAAATTTTAAAGATAATTTAAAAACATTTATCAATACCAAAATAGTTCATTCAACATAAATCAGAAATTCCCATGAAGCATTCATTTCAACATCCAAAAAGTATTTAAAAAACCGAATGATTCCAAAAAACATTATTATTTACCTTTGAAACCAGAAAATCTATTAAAAGGAATCAATTTCTATTTCAAAAACCATTTTACTACTCCCAAAACACATTGGATTTTGGAAACCCCTTTTCCTGAAAACCAATTTCATTTTTGAGATCCACTCACACCAACCAAAATGAAGGCCAAACATAACTCATATCAAAACATCCAAAATTAGGAACTAGTGGATAGGCTGAACTAGAAAAATGGTGTAACCGATCATGCTTCAAGAGAGTATCAACCACATGATGTAACTTGAATCATGCACTTGATCTTTATATGGGTCTCTTTTCCATGGAATCTCATCACGTAACATCGACTCAGTCTTATTTTCATTTCCAATAAACATGTTCAAAACAAAACCGAAATTCAATTCCTGGACAACCCAGAGAAACTCAAGACTCATGATGGGAAATGTTTCATGGAAATCTTCCTGCACCTACCACTTGAGTCCCAACAATCCTAATCTCCATGTTACCTAAAGCGCTAAATAATAACGGCCTCCTCTGATACCATTTTTTAATGAACAATCCTAGGTTAAACCTAAACTAGTAACCAAATTCATACCATGAAAAGGAGCGAAGGGCATTCTCAATCCCCATAGGCAGACAACTAGTGCCAGGCATCAAAAGAAAATATCTAAGAATGCTTTTTACCATAAAAATAAGACAAATATATAAATATTAACTAAAAAATTGATAAACAATAGAAGTGGAAATAAAATAAAGTTAAATAGCTAATTATACCTCTAAGTGGCCTCATGGGTCACTACCAAACATAGAACCATGGGCACTCCAAGAGTGATTAAAAACCAAGGAAACCTAAAACTGAAAATATATATTGTGAATGAGCACAGATATGATCATTAGGAATTCCAAGGAATAACAATTCTATATCCCCCTATATTTAAAATGAAACTCAAATCTTTCTAGTTTTAATATAGGACATAATGAAATATTTTTCTTCATTCTTTTCAAATTAAAATAACATGTTTTCATTTTTATAAAAATCATTTCTCTTCCACTACACATTCATATTGGATTATAATCATTAATTAAAATTTTAAAAATAAAGAAAAATAATTTAAATGAAAATATGGTTTTCACAATAGAGAGAGATCAATAGTAATATTACTAAAATGAAAAATCACATCACAAGAACCATGGGAAATCCATAAGTAAATAGTGTTAGTTGGGGTCCTAGGATACATGTATCTTAGTGGAATGTGTCTTAAAAAGCACAAAAATAGAATTATCATGCATGAGACACTAGGAGGGGAAACCCCATGGGCCTAGTGGTCTCCAATGATCACAAATTTTTATTTAGTGTTGTATTGTCAATCCTGCTAGACAAAATAAGGATGAGCCACTTCAGAATCATGTAGTTTATAAGTCTTTGTCTTCCCACCTTAGTATGCAGGGTTACCCATGTAATTTATTTCATATTTTGGTGAGGTGTTGTTAAGAAAACACATTTGATAATATAACTTTATTTATCCAAAAATTCAATCAACCTCTCACAAATGATCTCTTACTTGAGTGGATCCTCCATTTTAATCCACAAAACATAGCATAAGACTCTTCACGAGGAAGATGTCACTAATCACAAAATAACACTTGCATCACATTTCTCAAATAGGGATAATATCTCAAGAATGTCTTACAACATTCACAAACCATTCTCAATGTTCCGAATGTGTTACATTATATTACAATAAATATTATAAGTTTAGAGAACATTATTTTTAAACACCTTGAAGTCCCAATATTATTTAAAAACTGAATTGTTCAACCCATACCCCACCACATTTAAAACAAGAAAATGATTAAATCGAAGAAATCGATTGGAAAATATCACTACAAAATAAATTCATCGTGGAAGAAAATATTAAATATTTAACATTAAATTTTAATTGATGGTTTGAAATACAAAACTATTTCCAAAAAGTAAAAGACATGTTTCAATATAAAAAACAACTGCTGGAAGCCTAGATAAATTATGTAAAAGTAACAAATAGTTGTTATAATAATCGTAGCCAGAGAACATTACATGAAAACAATCGATATAGATAATATATACATTTAAAATAGTTAGGAAATCATAGGTTTCAAATTAAAGGGAATGACATAGGGATCCTACCTCAATCATGCCAATCTTTGATGACGACCACCCAAACTGACACTTACTTACACACACATGTATATATATATATATATTCCTAGATGAATTGGACATATTCCCTATACCTTGAGGGAATATGTAAAAATATGGCATATATATATATATATATTTCATACCCTATGCATGTATATATAGGCACTCTTGGCGCACAAAACCCAAAATCCATGTTGTGAGGTCCAACACACTCTATAAAAATTACAAAAATCTCAAAAACCATTGAACCCATAAATTATGATTAATCATAAGAGATCGAATTGAAAGACATTACCTTATGAAATGGTTGGTGGAATAAATAGTCTCGAAATTCTTCACCTTTGGCACTTGACATCAAAAAAACACCTTAACGAGGCCCGAAAGACCCATCACACACCCTATCAAGGATAGAAACACAAAATACAAATATATTGGAAACCCCAGGGTGCGACTGAATATAAAGGGGTGACATGGTGGAAAACATTGGCCCAAATGAGGGTGAAAATATAAGATAATACTCACCATAGGGATTAACACATGAAATTTTGATGTGGAGTGGTCCCTAGAAGGAGGGAATGATGGACCGGTGCTTTCTCGGTTGGCTGAGTCAGGCATGCAAAAGGTAGGACAACCGTGTGATAGAGGAGAAGGGAGGCCACACAAGATGTCGAAGGAGGGATGACAGCTATAAGAGGAGTATGAGGTATGATAAATGGTTCATCTAAAGGGGGTGGGTCGAGTGTGTTGGGAGCAGTGGGGAGGAGGAAGGCTGTACGAGGGAAAGGGGAGGAAAATAAGGAAGGATTGAAAAAAAATAATGAAAGGAGAATCCTAAAAACCAAAATATAACAATAATAATAATAATAATATTATTATTAAATTTAATAATATTAATAATAATATTATTATTAAGATATTAAATTTTAATTTTATTTTATTTTATTTTCATTACAATTTTCATTTAATTTTATTTATTTTGACAACTGGGAAACTAGAAGGTTTGTCCACAATTTTCCAAACTATGTGCTAATTGTGCACTGTCCACCACCAAGGCCAGTCACCCCTCACATAGTCACCTATATCCAAGAACAAGGTTGAGAAAGCCATGATCAAACTATACTTCTTGCCACTTCCCACTTACCGATCCCAACTACACACATTTACACTATTTAATAATCCATGGACATGTGGTGCACCAAAAACTCATACCCACCTAGACCCCATTTGGGTATTGTGCGGTTACCTCTAACCATGTGGGATAACCATTTAATAGTAAAAGGTATTTCAAAAAATTTAAATTCGACCCTCCAAATACCCAAACTCAAAATAAAGACTAAAAACATTAAAATGATTAAAATAATCAATATCCATGGTCAGTGTGTGACAGTTTGTGTGTTTGCTTATATTTTACATTTGTATTTTATGTATATATATTTTTTAATATATCTGTTTATATTATATTATATTTCTTTATTTATATGTTTATATATTATATATATACCTTTACATGTATATATGTATATATATATATATATGTTCATATATATGTGTTTGTATATATAAATTTATAGGTATATGTATAGATTTATATAAATATATATACATATATATAGCCATGTTTTAAAATATAGGAAAAAATATCACTAAAATCACTATGTTTTCATAAAAATGTGATTAAATTGAAAAAATATAAATGTATTTTTATATAAAAATACATGTAAATATATATATTTATATGTGCCTATATTTATATAAATATATATATCTAAATATTAATATACAATGATTTTATGAAATGAGCTTTATAAATATATACCCATGTATATTTAATAATGCTTCCAGAAAAAGGACATTAAATTAGGGAAATTTCTTGAAAAATGTCTCTAAATAAATGAATATTCTTGAAAACATTTATTATTTTTCACATTTTTCAGTAAATGTCACAATTTTATTGATTTTTTTGAAAAAAGTATCTAATTTTGAGACAGAATTTAGAAACATAGCTAATTTAGAAACACATTTAAGAAATATCCCAAATTTAGGGTTCTTTTCACAAAATCATGCTAATTTATCTTTTCATTTTTCAAAACATTGCTAAATTAGCAATGTTTTTAGGAAAAATCAATAAATTAATGATGTTTTTTCTGAAACATCACTAATTTAGAAATAGTTTTCATGAAACATGTCTAAATTAACGACATATTCAGGAAATGTCACTAAATTGCAATTTTTTGTTCTGGGTTCACAGTATTATATAATCAAAATAATGTTAGATATATCATTTGATGGAATATAATAAATATCAGATAGAGATGATAGTATTTCATTTGATTTTGATATAACATTAACCCTAGAGAAGGATAATTTCATTGAAAACCATCTCTCTAATAAATCTCTACCACATGCTATATCAGAATCAATGGAAGAGGGAAACCTAATGTTCCTCTTCATCAAGATTCATCTTGAGATTAATGGGGTAATTCAAGTCTGGTTCTGACTAATTTTTTGTTTTCAACATATTTCCATTAGTATGTTCTACAGGTTTAGTAGCAGGAAGATTAGTTTAGGAGAATCGGGGAAACCCTTTTAATGGAAGGACTATTCATTGTATGTCCCTCTCTTCTTATGTTTTTCTCGCTTGTAGGGAGTTATTTTTCTTCCCGAATTCTAGGATAAAATAATAATTTGCGACTTACATAGTTATTCATGGTTTGTATATCTATGTGCTATGATGATATATTATAACATGAGATGGTACATTTAGTGGTTTGGTGTGGAGCATGACAATAGTGATTTTGTATCCCACTATTACACCTACCAGTAGATAAAGTCATATCATATAAAAAATTTGGTTTGTTCCACCTTTTTCTGGTGATAGTTTAGAAATAAAAAATTGTGCCAATAGACATTGTTATTGGTTTTCCATGTACACCCTAAGAGATAAATGCTATCTGGGAGGTAAGAGATCAATTAATGAAATCTTATCATTTTATCCTGATGAAGAAAATTAATAAGGTAAAATATTTAGGGAATTTGAATTTATGTGTCATCATGGTATTTCAAGGTGTTCCCTGAGCTATTTTCTTAGATAGGGATCTCAAGATTACCTTCCAAATTTGTAAGAGTCTCTAGAAGGTGAAGAAGACTCATGTCAAGATGATTATAACTTATCACCCATAGATGGATGGATAAATAGAGAAATATATTTTGATTATCTTAGATATTTTCTATGGATTCATCTTGAATTTCAATGTAACATGGGATATCTATATGGGAATGGTTGATTTTACTTTTAAAAATAGTTACCTGTTATCGATAATAATGGATCCCTTGATGTTATTGTATGTTCACTTGTGTTGGTCACATCTTTATTGAGAAGTGGTGGGAGAGACCTCGATTGTGGGATATATTCTTATTTAGGATATGTTAGTGAGGATCCAAGATATATGTCGATATTTTGTTATAGATCATGGTTGGTAGAATCATATTAATATCATTGATGTTTTCTTAAGATGTTTTATATTCATGAAATAGTTCTATTAAATGTATCTCCTCAGTTTGGTCATTTTCAGCTTTTGAAATCAAAAAATACATCTTCGAGATATGTTGTAATATTTGAGGTCACTGATTAGGTTTAGGAGGATTCTTATCAATTGGAATTTATATCACAGTTTAAGGGTATTCATGATTTTTTCCATATATCTATCCTCATGATGTATTATCCTTATCATTCCCGTATTCTATGTTTGAAAATTTATGGGATGGAGAAAAATGATTACATTATGCGTAAAATTATTGATATTGTTGATACCCATGTTAAATTATTATGTGGTAATTATATTATATTTCTTAGATTTTTATGGTGACACAAATCAGATTCGCATGAGACATGGGAACAAGATTTATCAGTAAGGGAGTAGTGGACTCAGCTTTTTCCAGAGCATTATTCTTCCATGTGATTTCCAAAAAATGGAGGTTATATGGTTGTGAGATTATAGTATCCATGATAAAAGGTATTCTATTTTGGTTTTTATTAAATTTTTACAATGAATAATAAAATATTTAGTACATTTACATGAACATGATTACATAAGCCATAATGAGAATACCACCCCCGTGTTTGACCTGAAATTTAATTTTTTATATTTCAAAATCTATTTTAAGGAAGAATTTTGAAATAGAAAAAATCACAACCTACGTGATTTAAACACAAAAATAGATCACAAAATAATTTATGAAAAATTTATTATTATTAGAATCACTCTCCATATATAACCTTCATTGATGTGAAGGTACTTGAGTATATGGATGTTTCATAATTATATCTTCAAAATGATTGGCAATCTAATCCCAATACCTGTTATGTCCTTATGAATTGATGTTCCTTTCATTGGATCCTCATTCCAAAATCAGATCTTTTTTATTGATCCAAACATTTTTTCCATATTTTTATCAACTCAAAACAATCACTCATAAATTTTATTAATAACCTTCTTCAGAGCATTGATCTGGGAGGATATTTCTAGTATTTCATCCATATAGTGAAGAATGAGCACCAAATTTTTTCCTTTCTCATTATCCTCATTTCCTACAAATATTTTCTTGTTTATTACCTCATATAGATCTATTTCGCCCAATTTTCCATTCTCTTGATTAAATCCTTCAATAATTATATATTTAACCAAACCTATATTCCCTGTTTCCTTTTCCTTGCCGAAGGATCTGTTTATAGTTATTAATCTTTAATTTTTGTGATCTTATTTAGTTACTCCCCCATGTGAACTAGATAATTTACTAATATAGGATTAACTTATTTTATCTTGCTATAACTAGAACAAATAAATCATGGCCCCATTAAGATACTTCCCATAATATATCAGAATTGACAGGGGTATTTTTCATAGTATCATTGATTGGGAATATGCTTCTTTGTCACTTGGTTCAAAATCCCCAAAACAACTTGGGTCAAACATATTTATTTTCAATCATGGAATTTATGTTGGATATCCTTCTCTGTCAACATTCTCATTTCCCTTTTCATTCAAGGATGAGAAATATTTTTTAATCAAAATTTATCGTTAAGATTATTTTCAGTCAAGTGATCACTGCCTTGGATTCAATGCATCATTTAGACGAAGAAAATACTTTATACATTCCACACTTGCCTCATGTACCCCTTGTTATGATTATCTCAATTTCCCTTTCTAGTATGAACTATCTCCTCATGTGATGAATCCTTATATTCATTGAATCAGAACAATATCTCTTGCATACACACCCCCTAAATCACCTCTGTGCAACACCTCAATGTTTCACGATACCCTTCTCTTAGAATAATGAAATTTCTTACGATGTACGCATCTGCAAGTTCTAGCACACCACAACCAATAAAACTAGCCATTTAAAAAGAAGTTATGAATAGTAATACCAAATTTTTCAAATTTTTTAAATTTTATTTTTCAAAATGGACTTCATATTTTTATTTGGAATATCAAAATTAGGTTGGGTAAATTTTTTGGTCGTTTTCTAAAAAAATTAATTTTTAATGTATAGTGAAAATCACAACATTATTTTTTAAAATTGAATTTTTATTTATGTGATTAATTTAATTAATTTAAATTTATTTGAATGTCAAATACATACATAATAATTATATTGGTCCAATTTAATTCATTGGAGTCATATTAAAATAATATTAGATATATAAAAATTTATTGACCTATTTAACGTATTTTAACCCCCTTCTGGAAACATTTTAAAATTTTCTTAAAGTGTAATTTTACCGCATTGGTGAATTTAATTAAAAAAATATGGCAGAAATAGTTGTCATTAGTAAGAATAATTTGGTTCAATAGGATGAAAATGATTTTTTCTGAATAGTAACTTTTAATTTTTATTTACCACTATTGAAAGTAAATAGTGTAATTAAAGGTAATAACGATATTATAATTACCTAAAACATTTTTAACTCTATTGGACAAGTGTTTTTGACCAAAGTCATCATTAAAAGAAATATGTTCCTTTTGACACAGTTGTATTGGATTTGAACATTTATTATATTTTATTTATGGAAGTGTTCAATGTGTTAAATTCAATGTTTAATAACTAAAACATTTTTAATATAGAGTTATACAAAATATGAATTTTACTATAAATGTTAATTTTAAATACAAAAATATTTCTTACAACATAGTATTTAATTTCTAATTGTTTTACATTAAATAATTAAAATTATTAATGACATAATGATGATTCTGTAATTACCTTATTAATGAGAGATTTAAATAATTTATATTATAAATATAAAAATAAATATATATTGAAACTTCTGATGTCATCTAAAAATTTATTATATGAATATATGATGTTAGGGTTGATAAAATGTAATTTTTTTTTAAAGCAATCATTTTTTATGACTTTCACAAAAACTAAGTACTAAATAGTGTCAAAATATATGTAAATGAGTTATTAAAATAAATACTATTTTATTAAATGATATAATATTCCTAAAAATCTAAAATTCTACAAAAGTACATAAATAATGTTTTCAATGTAATTAATGAACTACTTGAGGTTCTCTTGGAATTTTTTAGTATGTTTATTGACCATATAGTGTAATAATACTGGAAGTCAAGGTAAGATTTAAACTATATAACTAAGGGTTAAATAAAAAAGATAAGGTTAATATGGAGACTAAAACTCGTGTAAAATCAATTGAAGGGGAGGATTACGACCCATCACAACCTTTACCTCAATATAAATTCATTTGGACTTATTATAAACCGAAAACTATTTTATAATTAAATAATATTTCAAGCATTTCTTATACGACCTCTCACCCCGCTTATAAAGGGTACTCACCTTTCTTTTAAATTCACATCTCCAAAGCCATTTGGCATGGTGAAAACCTACTAAAATATCCTCCAACTTACTTTCAATTCATCCTAGAGGATTTTATTTGATCATAAAGCCATACTAAAGATCCTTTTTTTTCAAATCAAAAGGAAGAACCCGAAGAAGAGGTAATTATTTTATCACCTCTTTCAATGTTCTTTTCTTATTCTACATCCTCTTTCATTGTCATTTACATAATAAAATAATTACTCCAATACATTATTCGTATATATAAGTTATTATAAGTAATTTAAAACCATTTTCATTTCTCAATCCATCTTATGAATGACAAAGTCACCATACGTGTGAACTTACGACTTACCGTCTCCACGTCGTGGTTTAGTTTATAATTAAACACTTATTTATTTTCATAGGTATAATAATTAGTATAATTGATGTAAATAATAAATTTTACATGTTAATTATTATTTATATATAATATACCAACCAATTACATATGTTTTCACCCTAAAAGGATTGATATTGTCCCGTGTGCGTACATACAGATTACTGTTTCCAAAACGTGATGAGATTTCATTCCCCATTGTAACGATTCAAGAATAATTTTCTTTTTATGATTAAAAATAATGTTTATGAACATCATATAATTGGTATATTAATCAAACACATCCTATCTATAACAAACATGACTTAATAAACAAAACATATAAGGTAAAATGAATCAGTTAACAACCGAAACAATGATACTACTGAAATAATTTTAACAAAGAAATATTTGAATATCATTTTTGATGTCATATTTATGTTTTTGGTTCTCGTATATTTTAATAACAATGATTTAAAAATTATATAGGAGGTTAACATACCCTCGACTCTGGAAAATTACAAGGTAAGGGTGAATTTTAAAATTCCAATATTATGCGAGGCTGTTTATATGTAATTATCTAGTGGGGATTCTTTATCATCCTCATCTGTGTTTCTTAAAAATGTATTTAAAAATATTATTACTATTTCCTAGACATTATGTTAATGTAATTTATATACTTTTTTGTTCTTTTATAAATTTTTTGGAAAGGAATCTTTCCGTCATTTTCCAAACTAGGCACATTATGGCCTTCTTGGCAAATTAAGCAAATGACGTTTTTAACTTTGGCAGCGAGTGCAAATATTTTCTTTCATTATAACACCTTCGAAACATCCCATACATTCATATATGAATTTTTTCATAATAATTGTATTCTTTTATAATATCCTAACTTTTATATGATTTCGATCGAGAAATAAATATTTTACTCATATAGTTTCTTGATTGATTTCATCATTTTCAACATCCTTTGTTGGAGTTTACACTTGTTTGATGTTGATTTATTATGATAAAATATTTCATTATGTATAGAAGGTTTTGTGATATGTTTGACTCTGGATGTTCTTTTTTATACTATTCATGATTTATGGTTAAATTATTAACATTTCATATGTTGGTTTTAATACAAATATTTATGTTATGTTTCAACATTTTCATAAGAGGAATGCATTGGATGTAGTGAGTGACCGGTTGTGCCTTCTATATCCCCCCGATGCATCGGTACGTCTCACATGACAAACTATTGTCTTGGAATAGGGCCTTTAAAATATTTTTATTTGTAGTATTGGCATGATTCGTTGAGTATGTGGTTATCATGTCCGACATTATGCATTCCATTATTATGATATTAGATATTGATATTAAATGTGATAATTTGACTAGTAGAATATCAGTGTGAATAAGTAAATGGAATTATTTGATTTATCCTTTCCATATTATACTTATTTTTATGTTTAAAAGGATTTTGTTTTATACTTATACTTTCCTTAAATATTTATGCTTATTTATTATAATTTCTCCTTTATTTAATCCTTATTGAGTTTATGAGATCACCCCTTTCATATGTTTTATTTTTACCATGATGCAAAGATTTATATTATGAATGGCCTACAGGGATAGGCTAAGGGATATGAATGTGTTAAAAGGAGAAATAATGTTAATTTTTCATTTTATAATGTAAAGTAAAACATATGTATGTATCTAGTAATTCCAAGGACAATAAGTTGATCGGTATTTCAAGACATGATCTATTCTGATAATGAAAATGTTATGTAATAACGCACCAACTCTTGGTAACTGGGGTTGGGGCATTACAGTTGGTATCAAAAAAAATTTTGTACAAACCTTGGAAACTGGATTTAGAAAATCATTGATTAGAGAAGATTACACTAACATAGAATTTTTGGATTAGTATATAAGAACATCCTAAAAATTTGGTAGTTTAGATATTATTTGAATTTTCTGAGAAATACATTGATTCTTGGATAATACAAGTGGACTTGGATCTGTCATAGATGTACCTTGGAGTGAAAACTCGAATAAGGAGTTTCAGGCTTGACATGGGGTATCTTGGTACACAACAATGAGACTTACTGCGCACCTGGTTTTACACTCCTAGGTGATATGCTTAGAATAATTCACATTTTGTTTAAAAACCATTATAATGGATTTAGGAGTAAATATGTACCCAAAGAAAAAATATATATGAATATAGATTATATGCATAAACTGTTCAATTTTTGTTAAGTATTTTACAAGTCTTGAATTATGCATTGTGATTGATAAACTAATATAGTGTATTCCATTATTTTGAAATAGATCCTAGTGGATGGAATGGAAACTATATAAATGAATGTAATCCATGTATAATTTTCCCTCCAATTCAATATAATTATAGTGGATCTATTAATTCAAATGGTGTTGAAAAACATATAACCATGATGGGAAAACTCACTCAGGTTATGAATAATAACCTTACCTATATGTATCACCCTGATCCACAACATGGAGGATCAATGTTGAACCACTTCATGAGGAAGAAACCACCAATATTCAATGGTACTACAAATCCATTTGTAGTTGATAAATAGATAAGTTCTTTAGATAAAATATTTCATGCTTTGGGGAGTAGCGAAAGGGATGAAGTTGTCATGTAGTTTATCACCTCACAGGTGATGCATATAAAAGGTGGTCATTAATTCAAAACAAAAAAAGTGGATAAAGAAGTATCAAATTTGGAATTGAGGGATTTTAAAGATATTTTATTAATAAAATAATTTTCTCTTGAACATCGAGCATATATGGAAAGGCACTTCTGTGTCTAAGGAAAAAACAGAATGATAATGTCGTAAGGTATGAGGCTAACATTACAAGGTTGGAAGGTCATGCTACAGAATATATATGTAACCCAAGAAGATTGATTGATTGATTCTTTGATGGGTTAAAACCATATCTCTATTGAGCATTCATCTCACTATTCATCTCATCATACGAAGATATAGTGTCATGTTCTATCAAGACAAAAAAGGAATTCTATAAGTCTTATGAATTTAAAGTGAAGAAAGATAAGATGGGATCTGTTGAACACGGTAGAAATAGAAAAAAAGGGAATAAGGGAAATGTTGAATTTCCATCCTGTAGTAATTATGGGAAAAACATCATGATATATTCCTAAAGGGGATTGGAGTTTGTTTCAAGTGTAGAGAAAAAGGCCACAAAGCTCATTATTTTATGGTGAAGAAATAGGTTTTCAATGTTGAATACTAAAATTGTAAAGATATGGGGCATTGTGCAAATGAATATCCTAAGCATCAAGGAAACATGCCTCAGATAAGGCCTAGAAAGCAAGGCCAAGATAATGTGATCACAACTACATAGGTTGAAGTTATGAATAACGTGGTGGATGGTACTTTAATCATTTACTCAAAATTATCCAATGATTAATTTGATTCTCAATTGACATATTCTTTCATATCTTCCCATTATTCCTAGAAAATAAGATATTTACAATTTTAATTATTAAAGGAGTTCTGAGTCAAAACTCTTAAGGGAAGTATTATTGCAGTAATGTTTTTCTAATTTGTTTCCATTATGGAATATAAATGTTCTTTATATTCTAATATTATTTTCATACCCTTGATTGAATTTGATATAATCCACGATATGGATTGGATATCTGGAAATGATATGAAAATTTATTGTATGAAGAAGGGGGTTATAATTTTTTATGATGATAATGAAGCCCTTATATTTAGAGCAGAAACATCACCATCTGATTCTCATCTAGATCCCCCCCAGTAGCTCTATTATATTCAATTTTTGGGGAGGAAGAGAGTGAAATAACTATGAGTGAGAAAAGGAATGATCAAATATAAGATGTACCTATTGGGAAAGAATATTTTCATGTGTTTCTAGAAGATTTACCAGGAGATCCTCTAGTACAATAAATTGAGTTTTTTGTTTACTTTATTCTGGGTTCAAGGACAATATCTATTAACCCTCATAGAATGGCCACTGTGTAATTTGTGGAACTATAGAAACAACTAGAGGAATTGAGTAATAAATGATTTATTCTCCCTAGTGTTTCTCTAAGGGGATCCCATGTTATTTTTTTAAGAACAAAGATAGATATATTAAGATGGGAATCGACTATAGGGAGATCAATTATATTACAATAAAAAATAGGTATCCCCTACCACGCTTTTATGATTTATTTTATCAACTTCATGGAGGTCAATATTTATCAAAGATTTACCTTAGATCTAGATATCATCAGTTGTGTGTGAAGAATTAAGGCATTCCAAAGACCCCATTTTGTACCAGGTATGGGAAATCTTAGTTTACAGTAATTCTTTTTGGACTTACTAATGCCACCTCTATTTTCATTGATATAATTAATAGAGTTTTAAAGGAATATCTTGATGAATTTTAATAAAATTTATTTATGATATCTTTGTATACTCAAAGAGCTACGAAGATCATGAAAATTACTTGCGCAATATTCTAAAAACTCTTAGATGAAATGAATAATATGTGAAGTTTATCATTTTTGAATTCAATCATTAAGAGAATTAATTTAATGTCCATTTTGTCTCTAAGGATGGAATCTCTATTGATCCTTCAATGATAAGGGAAATACACGAATGGCTACCAACAATAGGTATAACTAATGTACTAAGTTTTATGGGATTTTCTAGTTATTATCAATATTTAATCTAGTATATTTATCGATTGGATAACCCATTAAACAAGATCACATGTAAAGGGGTTAATGTTTTTTTGGAGAAACTTGTGTGAAGAAGGTTTTTAATAATTGAAGATAAGATTAGTCAATGAAATTATCTTCACTCTACCAATAGGAAATGATTGGTTTGTTATTTATAGTGATGCTTCAATGAAAGGAATAGGTTGTTTACTTATTTAAAATGATTGAGTTATTGCTTATGAATCACGACAACAAAAAATTAATGAACAAAATAATCCTACTCATGATCATTAGTTAGCACCTGTAATATTTTCTCTGATGATATAGATACACTATCACTCTGGTTAAAAATGCGAGATATATAATAATCACAATAGTTTGATGTATATTTTCTCAAAGAATTAACTCGTCAAGAGGGAAAGGAAATGGCTATAATTACTGAAGAATTATGATTGTACAACACACTACAACCCAAGGAAGGAAAATAAGGTGGCAGATCCATTGAGAAGAAAGGATCATAGAGTTCAGAACAATATTAGAGTTGAAAGGAAATCTATGTTCATGGATTTAGTAATGATGTATATGGGAATAACTAGGGAAGGTGAAACATGAATACTTTTTCAAAAGGATCCAAAACCTTCTTTACTAGAAAAGGAAAAAATTTCTCAGACTGATGAAGAGGAATTACAAAAGAAAATTAATGTTGTCAATGAGGAAATATTGGTTTAATTTTTATAAGAATATATAATTTTAATATTTGGGAAGAGGCATTGTGTTCTCAAAATAACTGACTGAAAAAGGGAATTTTTTGGGTGATTCTCATAGTTCCAATTTCTATGTACACCTTGGTAGCAGTAAGATGTATAGAGATTTGAAGGAAATTTGTTGTGGGGCAACATAAAGAAGTAGATTGGTAATTATTGGTCAAGATGTTTGGTTTTTCAACATGTGAAAGATGGAATAACTTATCCAAGGGGACTCATGAAACCACATTCCAGACCTGAGTGGAAATGGGATGATATTATTATAGACATTGTCATTGGACTACCAAAGACTCCTAGAAGGAATGGTTCAATATGGGTGGTTATTGATCATCTTACAAAGTCATAAAATTTTCCTATTATTAGAGACAATTTAGCAATTGAACATTTAGTATGTCTATATATTAATGAAGTGTTAAGACTTCCTGGTGTACCCATATTGATTATTATTATCATAATCAATGTTTTACAATACGATTATGGAAGCGTGTTCAGAATTCCCTAGATACTGAACATCGTTTGAGGACTGCCTACCATCATCAAACTGCTGGACAATCAGAATGGACTATTAGAATCTTATAAGTCATGTTAAGAACTTTCTAACATGAATTTCATGGAATGTGGGATTAGTATTTACCTCTGTTAAAATTTTCTTATAATAATATCATTCATTCATTTATTCAGATGGCACTATATGATGCATTATATAAAAAGCGATGTCACCCACCAAATTTTTGGGACGATGTTGTTGAAAGAAAACTCGTAGGACCAAAACTTGTTGTGGAAAAATGGAAAAGTTGAAGATTATCCGAATCCACATCAATGAAGCTCAAATTAGTTAAAATATCTATGCCAATAACTGAAGAAAAGATTAGGAATTTCAAATAGGAGATTATGTTTTTTAAGGAATCTCTTGGGAATGGTGTTATATAATTTGGTAAGAAGGTAAAATTTTGTTCTAGATACATCAGACCTTTTGAAATTCAAGAACAAATTGGAGTTGTATCTTACCGATAGTAAATGTCGCAAAGTCTCTCTAAACTTCATGATGTGTTCCACAAATCATTGATGAAATAATACATGCTATACCTAACACATGTACTCACTTAGGAAGAAATTGAATTGGAACCTGATCTATCTTATTGTGAAAAGAATATCATAATTCTTTATACTATATAACAAGGGTTGAACTACCAGATAACTCGTCTGGTAAAAGTTATTTGGAGAATCCATAAAATGGATAAGGCAATTTGGGAACCTGAAGAACTTATGATAAAGAACCACCTGAATATTTTTATGCAAAAATATTATTGAAATTTTGAGGACAAAATTATTTAAAGGGGGTAAGAATGTAACAACAAAAAATTTCATGGTACACTTCCCTTTGAATAATGCAATAGATTGCGATGTACACATCTTTGAGTTATATCACACATGACCAATCAAACTAGTCATTTAGAAAGAATTTATGAATAGAAAAACCCACTTTGTGAAATTTTATAAATTTTATTTTTCAAAATTAACTTAAAATTTGGATTCAGAATATCAAAATTATCTTAGGGTTAATTTTAGATATTTTTCTGAAAACATTCAATTTTTGATGAAAGGTGAAAAACACAATGTTATTGCATAAAACCATCTTTATATTTAAATATATTTTTTTTAATTTAAATCTATTTTACTGTCAAAATTGATATATAATACCTAAAATAGTCAAAGGTAATTCATTTGAATTATTTTATTTTAATATTAGATATATGAAATTTTATTGAACTATTTAACGTCTTTTACCCACATTCTAGGAACATTTTCAAATTTTCATAAAACATAATTTTACCGCTTCTGTGATTTGAATTTCAAAATTCTGATTGAAATGTTTCTCATAATATTGTAAAATTTGGTTTAGTTGGATGAAAATAATTTTTGGTAAATTGTAACTTTTTTATTTTATTTACCATGTTTTAAAGTAAATTGGGTAATTAAAGTAAAAATTATATTATACTTACCCTAACACATGTAATAATACTATTTGATAAGTTTTATTATTCCAAAATAAATCTTAGGACAAAAATATGATCCTTTTTATTTAATTGGATTTTATTAGGACATTTATTATATATTATTTAAAAAAGAGTTAAAAATGTTAAATTCAATGTTTCATAAGTAAAACTTTTTTAATATAGGGTTTTACAAAAGATAAATTTCACTATAAAGATTCATCTGAAATATAAAAATATTTCCTACATCATGGTATTATATTTATAATTCTTAGATATTAAATAATTAAATTTATTTATGTCACAATGATGTTGCAATAATTACCTTTTTATGGAAGGATTAAAATAATTGGCATTATAAATATTAAAATAAATGTAATTTCAAACTTATAATTCCATACATGAAATTTCATAGTGAATATTAGATTTTAGGGGTTATTAAATATTATTTTTAAGTAATAATGTTGTTATGACATTCAAAAATTCCAAGTACTAAATAATGTCAAAATTTCCATAAATAAGTTTTTTTAAACAAATACTATTTTATTGAATCATGTAATATTCTTAAAAATATAAGATTCATCATAAAGACTTAAATAATGTTTTATATTTCATTAATTAACAAAATGAGGTTCTCTTGGAAATTTATTATATGTTTATTAACCTTATAGTGTACGAAATACAAGAAGACATGGTAAGAGTTAAACTATTTAACTAAGTGTTAAATCTAAAAGATATGGTTAATATGGAGACAAAAAAATGTCTAAAACCTATTGGTTGAGAGGCTTTCAAAATATACCAATATTATCCACGAAATAAATAAATTTATACCAATTTAAAAAAGAAAATAATTTTATATGAAATTAATATTTCAAGCTTTTCCAAAAGTTCCCCTCACCTCTCTTATAAAAGGGTACTCCCCCTTCTCTTAAATTTACACCTATAAAGCCATTTGGTTCGGCCAAAACCTACTATAATCTATTATTAACTACCTTAAATTATATATAAAGGCCTTAATTTGATTATTAATCTGTCCTATGGATCCCTTTTGTTCAAATCAAAAGGAATCACTTGAATCGGAGGTAATTTTTTAATCACCTATATCAATTTTTTTCTTCAACTACAACATTATTTGTTATTTCCATAACAAATAATATACTAAAATACATTCTACATAGTTAGATGTTATTATAAATATGTTACAACAATATTCATTATTCTATCAATCCTATGAATAGTAATGTCACCATATGTCTGTATGTATGGCTTACCGTCTCCACGTTGTGGTGTAGTCTGTTATTCAACACTTAATTATTTGTATGGATTTCATAGTGAGAATAATTGATGTAAATAATAAATATATCATGTTAATTTTTATTTATATATATTATTCCATCCAATTATGTAAGATTTCAATATCAACTGAATGATATTGTCACTCGTGTGCACTTAGAGCTTACCGTCTCCACGACCTGATAAGATTTCATTCCCCATCATTACCATTCAAGAATATTGTTCCTTTTATAAATAAAAAATAATGTTTAAGAAATTAATATCATTATGTATATGAATCAAATACATCATTTCCATAACAAACCTGACATACATAACAAAACACATAGTGGAAAATGAATCTGTTAACTCATGAAACAATGGTACTGCTGAAATATTCTTAACAAAGCAATATTAAAAGATCATATTTGATGTCATATTAATTTATCAGGTTCTTTTATAATATATTAACAATTATTAAACCATTATAAATGAGGTTAACTTACCCTCAAGTAATAAAATGTACAAGTAAAGGGTTAATTTTACAATCTCTTTATTATCCGCGGTTGTTTATATGTAAGTATCTACTGGGACTTCATTTTCATCCACATTCGTGTTTCTTTATTCTGTATTTTAAATCATATTTAATATTTCCTATACTATGGGTTAAATACATATATACCCTTGTTTTACTTTTTATAATTTTTTTAAAACTAATCATTCCTTCATTTACCAAACAAGTTAATTCATGACCATTTCTAAAAATTAAGAAAAAAATGTTTTTAAACTTATATAGAATGTGCATCTATTTTCCGACATTAGAAAACCTTCAAATCTTCCCTTAAAATATTATAAGAGTATTTTCAAAATAAATTTTTTCTTTTATAATTATGGAACTTTTAAATGATTTCTAAGTATAATGAAATATTTCACTCAAATAGTTTTTTGGATTCATTTCAACAAAGTCAACATCCTTTGTTGGATTTTACACTAGTTTGAAGTTGATATATTATGATACAATATTCCATTATGTATTAAAGGTATTTTTATATGTTTGAATATGGATGTAATATTTTTATACCATTCATATTTATAGTTAATGTATTGACATTTCACATTCTAGTTTTAATATGAATTTTTTATTATGTTTCAACCTTTACATGTAAGGAATGCATTGGAAATAATAAGTGACGGGGGAGGCCCTCTATATCCCCTTAATGCATCGGTAGGTCTCATGAGACAAACTAGTATCTTTGAAAATGGCCTTGAAAATATTTTTAGTTGTATTCATGGAAGAAGGCCTTGAATATGTTGTAATGAATTTTGGCATTAGGCATTCCATCATTACGAGATTAGCTATTGATATTACATTTTATTATTTGACTAGTATAATATCCATGTGAATAAGTAAATGAAATTATTTGATTTATCCTAACCTTATTGTGATGAAGTTTGTTTTTTAAAGGCTTGTATTTTAGTTTTATACATGCCTTAAAATATTAGGCTTATTTATTATAGTTTCTACTATATTGTTGTCCTTACTGAGCATCTTAGCTCCCCACATTATTATGTTTTATTTTTCCAAGGATGTGAAAATTATATTAAGACTGACCTCTAGGGATAGGAAAATGGATGTGAGAACTTCCAAAGGGGAAAAATGTTACATTTTCATTTTATTATTTAATTTAAAACTTATGAATGTATGTAGTACTTCCAAGGATACTATACAAATCGGTCTTTTATAACTTTATCTCTTATGATCTTGATAATGTTATGCAATAATGCACTAATCCACTAATTCTGGGTAACTGGGATCTGGGAATTACACTCTGACATAGAGAGGGTTGAACAACTAATTTATACTCAAACAATAATCACTGTTTGTTACATTGATTTCCACTACCTTCTGATAAAGATTCCAACAGTGTGTCTCTTTCAAGATGGTATCGTCTTTTGTTGTTTTAATCATACCTAGCTGGTTAGCAACTTCAATGAACATTGATAAGACAATAAAATATAATTCCATTCCTCATATGTTTCCTATATCATTAAAACTGGTTTAGGGTTATATCTAGTGTATAATTCCACTAAATTAGAAGAAAAATGAGGTTTCATAAATCATTGGTCTATAGAATCTCCAATATAAAACCAGTTCTTCAGACCTGTGTATGGAAAATACAACAAATAATTTCTATTAATACATGACCCTGCATCTATATATATCTTTTAGTGATAGTTTATTATCCCACACCTATGCACTTCCAACAAGTGTACTAGTCTCATGCATAAGAAACAAAAATCCACCCACATCAAAAAATGGTTTCTTATAACAGAAATATTCCCTAGCAGTGACCCAATCAAACTATGTAGGCCCCCCACGAGTGATTTAGGTGGTTGGGTTAGAGGGGTTTGGGGCATGAATTGAGGGTTCGGGAAAATAATCATATTTTATTTCCTTTATTTCCTTGTAAATAAAAAAACAATCCCTTTGGTATTCTTGAATCATCATAATCTGTGGAAATCAGTGAGAAATTAAGATGAAAAAACAAGAGTTATACTATGAGAAGATAGGAATCAACCAAATAAATCCTTTTAATTAAAATAATAAATGATTATAAAAAGGTTGAGGGTTTCTATAAAACTTACCCTAATTATCATGGGTGGGGTTATTTTTTTCATGCATAAATCCTAAGAACGGATGAATACGAAGAAATGGGGTCTATTGAAAAAGATAGAGACTATATACAAGGCCTATATCATATAATTATATGATGAAAAGATAATAATGAAATACTTATTATGAATAATATAATTTTTTTCCTATTCTTATAATCCCCCTGAACCGAAAACAAACCTATCAAACAAGTCCACCGATAGATTCCTTGGCTTGATATGAGCATTAAGGGTTAGATTCATAAGCAGTGTGGTATCTGTGAGCTTTGAAGCTGGGAGAAAGAGTTGTGGGAATCCATTGAAATGTTCTATAATATATGGAATGAGATAAAAATTTGGGAATGAGGAAAGGTATTGTGGTTTGATAATGAAGAATATAATCAAGATATATCCCCAAAATGGCTGACAGAGGTTCTTCCCCCTCTACTTTTTGTTCTAGATTTAAATGGAATATATGCCATTACCCATAATATACAATGTAAATTATATTATAGGAACATGTAATGAATAAAATTTATATAATAGAATATTTTATGTCATAAACCAAGTATTTCTATTTTTAATCATCTCCCAGGGAAATTTATACCTAAGCGATGTGTTTTTCCCATAAATATTATATTAGAAATTTATACTGTAAATAAATGATTCATGATGTATAACACTAATTAACAATAATTTTTATACACTAAAATCCTAAATCTTAATTCATTTTGTTTCATCCACCCTTCTTCGTACCCAATAGATTTTTCCATTAGTTTTTCAGTGTTTTCTTCTCTTTTGGAACAACTAATTTATTGCTTGATCTTTAGGTTAGTAATGTTTCTCATATTCTGGTATGTCATACCTTTCTACTTATGTATTTCAATTATTAAAATAGCGTATTTGTCCAATTTTTATTGATATATGATCATGTAATGATGTTTTTTATCCCTTCTAGATCACATGTGTGATCTTCTTCTATGTTCTAGCCCTTGTGTTAGTTGTGGTTCGACATGAGAGTTCCTGGAAGTGTGTTCTAACATATTCTCCCCACCATACACATTAATTATGTAATTCAATTCATATATTTAGGAATCGATTATAAGGGTGTTTTTTGTGGTTCTATATTCTTCCAGGTGTCTGTATGTCATTATAGGGTTATGTGTGGCTTCAGTGAGTTTTTTGGTTTCAACTCCAGCCAATATTGGATGAACATTAATTGATCATGAATTTATGAATTGTTTTATATAAAAAATGGAATGATTAACTTTTGGGTTTAAATTGATATTTGAAAAATTATGTTTCCCCTTATTTTGAAAAGATCTTTTTTATCAAAATGAATTTCAAAATTGGTTTTCAAATATTCTTTTGATATAATGAAGGATTTTTTAATTTTTTTGTGAAATGTGAGTCCCATTGAGACTGATTTGGTAAATAAAGAACATAATTTTTCATTGGTACTTATATTTAATGTGTGTTACTTAGAATATTATATTTTATTATTAGTTGTTCACTCATTTTGTATTCTTATACTTCATATGCTTGTTTTTTGGGATTTCAACTTCACATTAATGGGGGATTAACTCAAAGGATGTACCTATAATCCATGGGCTTATGTTACAAGGATGTGAGTGAAAATCAGTCATTTATTATGGTATTAGTTTTCAGTTAGACATACCAGTTGTTATCCATGTACTTCTTATAATTGTTCTTGGAATTTTTCAAATTTGACATTGATGTACCTGCATTGAGAAATATGGATTTATTCTTCGAAACTGTTTTACTTACACTAATTTTAGTACAATAAAAAGTGGGGAATATTTAACATTATTTTAATATAATTTTTTTTACTACTTATTAAAAATATTAGTCATTAAAAGTATCATACTAGGATTACCTTTATAGAGACTTTATATCGGATAACTGTGTGGGATCCTGCTTAGCCTTTTTATCTCAAACCTTGCAATCCCTATCAGTTGTTTGTAGAAAAGGTATTATACTTTTTTGCAGTAAAAGGCATGGATCCATAGTGATGTGGAGAGTTTAATGTTCTTTGGTTATGGGTATCATGTGGTTAAATGGTGGAAGATCTCACACATATGATTTGGAGTAGTAGTACTTGGTATTCATTTGTCCTTTTAGGTTTTTTTATATTTACCTGTAGTTTTTTGTGGATTTCATGTTCTAACAGTAATGATGTTACACTATGAATATATCATATATTTATTGTTGTATTATTAATTAGTTTCATTCCATTGTATATATTCTATATTTTTTTTTGAGAAATCATTACGTCTATTTGTTGCATGATACTGGGGTTCTAATCTCAGACCATGGGGATGTAAATTCCATTCTATTTTATGGTGATTCAATTCATCTACCATTTTCAAGGTATATCCATACCAAGACATTCTAGTTTTATTTTTAAAATATCAAATATTTATAATGGTCAATTTAGAATACTTTTATCTTTCATTAAAAGCTTTTTAAAATGAATATTTTTTGTGTTTCCTATAAACCTATTCTTTTATTTTCATAAAAAATGAATAAGAAATATTTTTTATCATATATAAAATGAATGTATTTTCCAACTATCTCATCAATTATTCATTATCAATATTACTTTATATGTTTCTATGATTTTCATAGAATATATGATTCCCATTAATCATTGAAATTTTGAGTGTTATGATGGAAGGGAAATGAAACGACAATAAGAAGTTAAAAATTAAATACAAGAACAACCATGAAAATATGAAATTAAAATTAAAATTCAATTATGATGAGAATCCCCATATTTCAACCAATATTAATCAAACAATAGTTATTCCTCACACAATAACTTGTTAAATAGGAATACCAAACTCTCTACATTTTTTTCTCCATTTCCATCCATTCATCTCAAAATATTCAAACCATAAGATTTTTAAAAAAATCACAACAATGGTGATTTTATCCCAGGAATTTTATAAACTAAAAAATGGAAATTTAATTAAACATAATCAAGGGGAAACAAAACCCAAAAAATAACATCATATAATCCTATATTAATTAAGTATGGGATCACATAGCCCTAAACATTTACTTATATGAAACAACATTTTTAATACCATATTCAATGAACAAATTATTTATGCTTATGTTTACATAATAATAAACGAATAAGTATTCAAAAAAAATACATAAGAATCAACTAAAAACCTGTTTTATTCAATAGTTTTATATAATGTAGTTTACAATGGATAATTATAATTAAATTATTATTCATATTTCATTATCCTATTGATTTTTACCATCATTTTTTTTAATTTTACAAATATCAACATTGTTAAGGAATAATTATAATCATTGAAAAATCAGTATCAAAATTTTAAGAAAATAACAAGAACTTTCATCAACATATTATCACCAAATGATATCAGAATAACCCAATGATTAAATCTTAATTTTCGTTTTGTCAAATTTTAGGCCAATTTCAGTATCACTCAAAGAAAATAATTCTTTATAATCACAGAATTACATATAAAATAAGAAGAGGTAACATTTATCATACCTCATGATGAAACGTTCAATATTATCTTTGAATGAAATGATGAATGAGGATAGGCCTCTATGAAACTCAATGTAAATCAATCTATAACCAAAACATAGAAACCCCCCATCATGTTATTTTTTAATCTCATCCAAAAAATAGAGAATCCTCACCACATGATCTTATTAAGAGAGATGTGATTATGAATATAATAGTAATAGGAGAAGTGAGTAAGTTGAATAAATATATTTTTTCACAGATTACCTAATAGGATTAAACTCTAAAGTAAAAAAGGTTTAGAGAGATAGGATGGATAGATGGTCAAATTATGTTCTATTGAAGTGAATAAAAGTTAAAACAAGTGTTTTGAGGCCCTCTATTTATAGAGTAATATTGAATGGTCTCGTTCATGGGGTTGTTACTACCCACCACACAATAGTGACCCTCAGTCAAAAGTGATATAAATCTTTATGTGTTTAACCTTTTTAGCTTCATGAACCTTTAAAACCAAATTACAAACCTTTAACTAAAACTTCTTCGTGATAAATTTCATAGACACCGTTGTATAAAGCCCTATATAACAACTATGGACACCTTCTATGGAATTGAGGAAAATACTCAATCATTTATTCCCCCCACACCAAGGACAGTGATGTAGTGGGATAGAACTCATTATTCCCCACCTCCTCCTCATGAATCTCGATTCATCCTTGACATTCTAAATGGATCATCATATTTCCCTAAATGATATGGTGTTTTATGTATTATTTATTTGAATATTGAAGCCTCTAATACCTCTATATGTATTATTCCCTCTACTATGGACAAGGATCTCTCCTCGTTTCCTAAAGGGAACCCATCATGGAAAAACTCCTTCCACATCAGGCAATATTAAACAAATAGTGCACTATGAAAAAAAAATTTCTATATTATTTATAAAAACACTATATCAAATTCATGATGTTGTCGCAAATCCAAATCGTGGTTTATTAAGACGACAAAAATTCCCACTACCATGGTTTGGTACTAAATGGAAAAAAAAATAACTTTTCACTTTGAAACTCTAATAAATTCCCTCTTGAATCATACATGCCCTATGAAAATGAAAATGTATTTCTTTTGAATATTGATCCATTATAAGGAAAAAATGCCGTAATAATTTAAAAAACATTGGAATAAACACTTTATCTATAATAATTTTTTTTATACTTTTGGATTTTCCAAAACATGCTATGAAATATATTGAATCATAAACTAAGTGTATTAAATAAAATTTCTCAAATTGTTTGTGAAAAGAAATTTTTAATAAAAAATCTTCCTATAATGGAATATAATTGATAAATCTATCCATACTATTAACTTACACCCATCCAATCATGATATAATTTTTTTTAATATTTTAGATGTTGAAACTCTATCTTTGTTCACTTGAACACAAAAAAAATATCTATTTCTTATTATAATGATTTGAAAGTTCTATATATTTAAAAAACCTGTAAATTATTTATTTGATATCAAATATCCTTCAAAAATATGTATTAATTTATATTACACTAATGAAAAACATTAACATTCTATATACTTCCACAAACTCTATTAGACATCTCAAATATTCCCATCATATAGAATTATTACTCCATTATTTTATTATCATTATGTTTAAATTTACCTAATTAGTCATTTAATGTTACATATTGATATATTACTACTATCTTTTATTCTTATAATTTCGGATTTTTGCATATTTTTTTGTCTACAGATAACCATAACCAAGACATCAAATCTCTAGATTACCTATCCTCAAAATATAGAGAATAATATCATAAAAATGTATTGAAATAATTTATATTGTTGAAACATTTTCAAATAAAAACATAATTAATTCACAATACATTGTAATGATTAATACAAAATCTAGTCTGAAAATGTAATTTACATACCCAATATTACTATGTATACTAGTAGAGATAATAATTCCTTGACTATGTTTTCATTTAATTCTCATAAATCCACAATTGAATCAATTTTTGCTTCTTATAGTCATCTATATTCATCTTTTGAACATAATCAACATTTTTTACTTAATAACTTTTCTTACGTTACTAGTATTAGATGATTCTTATGTTAAGAGTCTTATTCCCATATGTTTGATATTGAATCTAATATTGGTGATAATGTTACTTATCTAAACTAAAATCTTTCATCAAAAGAGTATCATGTTTAACTAATATTAATCATTGAAATCTATTAAATGGGATCCAAATAAAATTATTGCCACTTTTAAACTCACCATGAACATTATTGATCTGAAATCATTATTTAATGGGTAATTAGACCTAGTATCACATAAAAAGCTATGAATATAATTGTTTGAAAACTATAGTAAATTATATCATACATTACTCTTGGATAGATTAGGGGATAAATATTTATCCAAATCCCTCATATAAATACATACTCTACCCTACTCTACTATTTTCATAATGGTTATGGTGTCCTAGTTACGTTAAAGCAAAAGAAAACACCTTGAACAACGTAACTAATAGTTACAGTTACCTCATATCTATCGTTCTATACATAAGATAATCCATGATCACTTAAAAATTTTTGGTTTCCCATACCAAATGGTTGACTTATATACAAGTGAATATTTTGAAGGAATATCACACTTATTATTCTAATGTGGTTTTAATATCATTATCTTCTATAATGTTTATCAACTTATGAAAGACTTATTATAGAGATTTTGATTATAATCATATTAATTCACCCAAATAAATATATTCAATCCAAATTTATGTGTAACTCTGTACACAAATTACGGTTGGTGTTATACACCCAAAGGTAAAATCAAAACATAATTACACATATGAAAATGCATATCATGAATATTTTATATGAAACTTTCACATAAATATTAATTATTATAAAAAATTTGGCATCCCCTCTTGTGTAGATTTGAAGCTAAACACCGCTTACACCCATTATTCTAGAATAAGCCCTAGCCGTTTGGATACTTGGACGTTCAACAAAAAATTACCTGTAACATGTGATACATTACTAAAGAGATATTAAAATTCATCATTACTACATCACATAATGTTAATAAACTGTATAAAATAATTTAATTCAATCTAATATCATTAATTAATAACTAAATTCAAGGTAGATGGAAACTAAATTCATTGAATGTCCTTTTATATATGTATGATAATATAGATAAGTAGTTTAACTTTTATCTTAAATAATACATATATTTACGATATGAATATTTTATATTCATGAATATCAAATAAGTTAATAACATATAAATAAATAAAAAATTCATTAACATAAATTGTAGGGAAATAATTTTGTATGATTTGTAAAATAATAATATTATAAGAAATTTTAATTTTATCAATCATTATATAAATTCAATATTCTTGAATATAAACACTTTCAATTTTTTTCATCATATAATATTCTTCATATTATTCATTACATGGTTTTTTAATTTAAATATATGATATTTTATAAATTATAAGTATTTTATAATTGAATTTATATTTGGTAAACAATTTAGGTAATAAAATTATCAAATACATAATATTATTGAAACCATGATCAAACAAAATTTAAAAAAACATATGTGGTGGTGGAAAAAATATCACAAATAAGGCCCTTAATTTTTATAATTCATATTATGTATTATAAACAATTCATAAATTGAAAATTAAAAAATGTTATATTTAATCCTTATTTAATTAATTTATAATCACTTTATGAATTACCATTTTTATTTGTAAATAAATTTTTTATTATTAAACCGTATGTGATTCCATATAAATTAATTAAGGTATTTTTAATATTTATAATTACTATTTAAAGAATATTTATTTATAAAAAATCATAATTTTTTTAATTAATTATAAATCCATTATGTGTACATAATTAATTATAATTATAAATATATAAATATCCTAAAAATAAATTATCTATTTATTCATATATATAAAATTTATAAATAATATAATCCAATTAATAATAGCATTATTGAAAAGTAAAATTTTCTCCACCAATCATATTTAATGATTCATATGGAGTTGTAGGATCTTATTGATGGTTTAGCACTGGTGGAAGTTTTTGTGACATTAGTTTTATTTTATGAAAATTGTCCAAGCCAACACTTATGAAAAGGATATAATAATTAATGGTATGTTTTGTTGATTTATTTAATATACGATACCCTATTTTTGAAACAATATTGTAGAAAAGTTTTATTTTATAAAACCCTAAATTTATTTGTATCAACTAAGACAAATAAAAGTTATTTTAACTAATTCACTTTTATGAAATACCTATATCATATTTTGTGACTCACCTGACCATAAAACAAAATTATCTTATTTAGTGATATCCATTACTATATAAAATTTTTTGTTTCCCATGATAATTTTCATAATATCAATTCATTGTAGGATTTGATTCCAATACTAGGTTTTAAATGGAACTAATTTCACTAAATAAATGTAGCATAACTTAAATAAAATCAAAAACCATAACGATATTCTTTAAAAATGAAACCGTATGAAATATAAAATCAATAAACTAAAAAATACGGTAAATAATAAATTGAATATGATTTTTATATCATTCATCATCCATGATAGATTGAAATCATCTAATAAAATCCAATGGATACCCTCTCTATGAAATCGCCATGATATTCAAAATCATCTGATATTTGAGAGAGATTCCTCATTGTTTAATACATGACAACACCTCATGATATAATAGAGGTAGAGTGAGAGAACTATGTGGTATGGTATATTTCTCTTGGTCTCCAATAGTCTTGTCTATTATAACACACAAATATTGAATTTATTTTATCTCTAATATATAGATCCCATGTGGACGATCCTCAAGATCTCATAAATTTACTAAATAAATCTGATCGATGATAAAATGTTGTGTCTGAATCATGTAACTCTTACATAAATACAATGAATCCCATACAATGAAACTATACAACAATTTCATACAATTACAAACCTGGAAGATTCATCAAATGTTAATTAATATCATTTGGCTTAACATCGATTGTAGTGTGCTAAAATATATATTAAAAAATAAATTATCTCTAAAAACATCATAAAATATCACCCAATGAAAAATTACAATTGGTTGAGGAAATAGAATAAATTCAATGATCAAGCCTTATAATATAATTATAACATAAAAAATGTAATACCAAATAGTACATTAATAAAATGATTATCATGTATTTTTTAATTGTATGACTAGTTGTATCATACCATATAATAAAAATCTAACATATAATATATATATATAAAGGATTTGGTGGATATCTCACTATAGTTGAACATGAAATTTGGGGTTGTTTATTCACAATGGTAATATTAGAAACTATAAATTTCTGAAAATAAAATATTCTTCATGTTTTAGGATGAAGTTGATAAAAAATGGGTCACTTATTAATAATAAGTAGTTGATTCTTAATAAACCTACATTAAAAAATTAGAGGAATTTTAGAAAACTAATACTAAAAAAACTCTAAATTCCTAGATTCTTCCTTCATTACACAATCTAATTTTTACCACTCCCACCCTCTCTCCATAGTGTGATGCCCCTAAAAGATGATGTCTCCTACCCTTAGAGATGATTCCCTCCCCTCGCATCAACGATTCCACCCTTCACTCCCCTTGAAAATATCATCCCCTCACATTAATCCCAACCAAATCATCTCCCTCTACTTTCCTTGTTCCTAGCCCTAGCTCCTTAAGACACCCCTTATCACCCAGATCCTTCCAATTCATATAAATTTATTTCTTACAAATATTGCATATTTTATTTATAGATTTATTTTACTAATTATTTATTTCATAATCTGATCTTCTAGATAAATATATATACACACATAATTATTGAAATTATGATTTCATGATATTGAACCTATATATATGAATCAAAATATATGATTTTATATTTTTATTTTATGATATTGTCTAGATCATTTTTATTTATTTATTATGCTATTGTCAACTACTTACGTTCGTTAGTCACTTCGTAAGTATTCATTCAATATTTTTATAATATTTTTTATTCATGTATATTTTGATTTAGATTTATATATTTTCATCATTCACTATTATTCTTAGGAAATTTATGAAAACAAAAATTGACTATATAGGATACCAATTTTTAGGCTTTTATGTTTTTTCCTTTTCTATCAGTGATATAAATGAATAGAAAATTGAAGTTTTATTTTTATTCACTTACTATTTTATATTTTACATTGTATTTGTGAAATAAAACATATGAAATGAATAATAATTCAATGTAAAAGCCTTATTCATAATTTTCTAACTAATTTTAAATAATAACCAAATTAATTGGATTCTTTCATTTTCAATAATGTTTATTAATTTATTAATTTTATGAAAATTAATTTCTTTAGATTATTAACGAAATCATTTCTCATTAATTCCTAGTTTAATCTAATTATTGATATTTTATTTACTATTAAAAATCATGTTTTCATTCATTAATTGTGTTTCTCTCATAGATTATATTTTTCACTTTTATTGAAAATTATTCGTACTCAATAAATTGAACAATTGCTATTCAAAAAAAATCATGAATTCAACATTTAATGTTAATGGCATAAGAAATATGTAATTTAATTCATGCCTCTAATGAATATAAAACAATTTAATGAGGGGAAAATTAAAATATAATAGATTATTGACTACATATACTAATATTATCCTTTAAAAAAATCCATACTTTAGAAAATTAAATTAAATTATTCATTACCAAAAAATGAATAATTATTTTTATATTGGTAATTTTATATTTTTTTATTGTCTTGTGTCATTTTGATATATTGTAACTTCATTCACGATGGTTTTTTTTAAAAAAAATCCATGGATTAAAATGTACTAAGATTTTAGTCATTCTATACATCCAAATGAAACTATACCACTATTTAAAATCTCAACACAATATGGTAAGATTACCATTGATATTGTTACACTCTCCACTGATATAAGGATATTCGACATGAGTGTAGGGATATCATGATTGTAAGTAGATGATCTTCACTTTATAACATATATTTACTCACTCATAATGTCATGATGGTATTGAATGTTGACTATTTTTATTATTTATTTCATTATGAAGCCATTTTTTATTTATACTAAATATTCTATAAAAAATAACAGATATAAATAACTAATTAAATAAAACATATACTGAAAAAATATATCTTATCAGGATGAAGAATGTTATTTTTAATGTGTTGTATGAAATTTTTTTAGTGCCAATGAGTGATGTAGGAGGCATGTACTAGTAGTTTTTAGGTCATCCAACATATGATATAATAAAACTCCCCATCACATATCATGATTTTAGTGAAGTTTCAATAAACTAGAAGATTGATATGTGTGATAATGAAATAATAGTAAATGAAAATAATTATTTAAAAACAATTTATTCATTTTATATTACAGTAGATATTAATGTTCCCATTTTTTATTTTCTTATTTATGTGTTTTTTTGGGTGGATGATTCCAATATACACCTGGTAAATCTATAAATAGTTTAATGAATGGAATGATTTCATTAACATGTTATGAATTGTGTTTAATGATATCTCATTAAGGCTTCATAAAATGTTTGAAATCCCACAGAATGAAATACAAAGGGAGCAGTGGAATTATTTTTTGGAAAGGTTGTATAATGATTCACATTTGGTAATATATAATTTGATTTTATCATTAAATTTTATTTCCCTATCATATTATTTTTTTCCCTTACTCATATCTCATTTTATAATAATATATATTCTTTATTATGAAATTTATTAGAAAAAAGCATCGAGTATAAAGAAACTAATAATCCCGTAGAAAATGGAGTCAAATATATTCATAAGGAAAAGATAGATCAATGTAATATATTAAATATTATAACATATATTAGTATTCAATTTAAAATAATTATTATTTTACAATTTTTGATTTTATATATTAATGATATAGGCTTCTGATGTTTGTCATCGGCATGGGTGGATCGAGATGCAGATCGATGTGCATAAAAAATATGATTGGATTTATGTCAATGAATATACTCAAGGAATAGTCATAAACTAATTGAATTAATATTTTATTTCATATAATCATTTTATGATTCTATATTCTTCAATGTATTGGAAGAAATTAATGTTCCATGGAATGGAAATTCCTCACCATCATCAAATATATCGCAAAGAGATCTTTTTATCAAGGTTCTAGGTAATGAGAACCCATGACATATTATGATTATGGGTGTTGGACCTTCCCCATAATGATCCATTGAGAGGTTTCCTAGATCATTAATTTTGATCCCTTCTATTATCCAATGTCAAGGTAATGTTAATGATCTAATATCATAGTAAATAATTATGATATTAGAGACTATGTACAAGATCATGATTCACTAATACGAGAATCATATGAGATGTTTTCAATAGTGGGGTATGATTCAGATACATTATTTTGATATATGACTTGAAATATTCCCTAGGAGAATACATATATGATCTTACTGTCTCAGTAAGTACAAGCCTTTATTTCCAATATATTTTTTATTATTTAAAAATATAGGCTAATTTATTTTTTAAAATTCACCAATTACAATTAAAAGAGGTTGGATTTTATAAAAACTATGATCTTCAATCATCTCGATGAAACCACAGTGAAGCAGATGCAATTCCTAGTGAAATTTAATGTTTATTATGATATTTGAATGTAATTATGGGATATTTTAATTCCATTTTGACTAATGTAATTTTTTTATGAGTATGAAATATTATTATATAGTTTAATGTTTCCTTTTTATGACAATAAAATTTTTGTATAATTTTTTTAATTTTATTTTATGTGGATATGTCATATACTCTTTAATTTTTGGTGGAGGGTTTTATATTTTAAGAATTGTAAGTGGTTGTTTAAATCACAAATAATAATTGAAAAACACTAAAAACTAAAAATATTTTGGGTTAAAATAATTGTAGGTACTTTACAATAGATATTAAATGTTTTCAAAATATATAAACCTATGATGAAAAAATTATCCATGGTTATAAAAGACACTTGATATGGTAAAATAATTGGCACCTATGAAACTGAAACAAAAGGATCCAATTATGGTTAAAACCATTACTAAATAGGAAAAATATAACTTATAGTACATATTTTTTTTGGAATAATTTAAAGCCAATATAAATAGTCATTCTTTAGTGGTTATATAGAATCAACATCAACAAATAAATCATCATGATTAAATTACTAATAACATTAAATGAAAAGGTATATATAACAGTAAAAAATGTTGAAAAAGGGGTTGAACCACTATTTAAAGCCAATAAAATACTATTGATTTTTTTTAGTTTTCATGCAGGATCACGTTAAAAACATTTTAAATAAAACAACAACATTTTATGAAATATTTTCATGAAAAATTAATCTCTTTTATATCTTGTGATATATGCAACCCCAAGTCTAAATGAATAAAAATGAAGTATACCATTTTAACATATCCATTAAATTTTTTATATGAATTAAAATAGAAATATTTTTAAAATTAATTTTAAATGTTTTTAATAAATAAATTATATTGATAAATAAGTCCATAATTGTTTATAGACTTTATATGCGTAAAAATTAAATGTTTTCCCCTGAAATGTGTATTAAACTTTTTTTGAACAAATAAAAAATGTATACTTTTCGAAAATAAAATTTTAAAAATGAACTTAATTTTTGTAATCATTATGGAAAAAATATCATAGAGTAGTATTTGTGAAATTTTAAAAAAAATGATTTTTTGATAAATAGTGAAAATATAAATTTTTTTAAAACTATCATTTCTATTACGAGTTAAATATGTGTACTATTTTTTATTTGACCCTAAATTAATATAATAATACTTTTGTCAAAAAAATATCAAATTATTTAAATATATAAAAAATTATTTGTGATCCTTGTATAAAAATACATTTACACATAAATGGATTTTTTCCAGAAAACCATTTCTCACCCCTCTATGAGCTATAATTATAAAATTAATTTAATAAAATTATTGATATTTAATTTGGTAAAAATATATTTCATATTTTCAATTATAAAAATAAATATTTTTTAATAAGGTTAGATTAATTTCTATTTATTAAGAATATTAAAAACAACAGAAATTCTCCACCACTAAAAAGTGTAATTCAGGTTAACCGAAACTAAAACTAATCTATCAATCCTCTGTTGATTATCTTACAATATATTTAATGATGTTATTTGGACACTTATATCATAATTATAGACATTTTTTTACACTTTTCTAATAATGTCTCATATATGTTTTTTTATTTAATGAAAAAGTCAAACTTTCATTCTAATAATTTTAAATAACTCTTATTTGTTCATATAACAAAAACATAATTTTATTGAGGAATATTAAGGTTTATTTTTAAAATTATTAAATTATATTCATAAGGATTATTTATTTATATTTTCTATTAATTATATAATTAAATTAAATTCGTCCATAATGCTAAACCAGTTTTCTTTCAAATTATATAAAAATAAAATAAATTAATTAATAATATTAAAAGTTATATTATTTGAGTGAGTTCTAGAGTTCCATGAATTTTTTAGATACAGAAAACATATTAGTGTTGCGTGAAATGAATATATTACAATTTATTATTTTTCATGTTGCCTTTGACATAAAATTAAAATAATTATTTCCAATATTAATCATATTTCATAATAAATAAAATGTCACTAAACAATTTAAATTTCAAAAAAATAGTCTTCAACCACGTGGATTTAATACGGTTTAAAATATTAGAAATGGTAAATGTATGAGTCTATTTTTCATTTATGTGTACTTTGTTAATCCTTTAATATTCAAATTGTTTTACCATGAATAAGGTTAAAATAGGTTAACAAAGGGGTTAATCCAAAATATAAGGTTTAAAACACCTATTAAACCATAAAAAGTTTTATTGGATGATGGTATTTTAACCCCATAATAATGTATCATTGAATAAATTTTCATTTTAAGAATCTATATAGAGACTATGTGATTTATATTTTAATCATTTATGAAATTCCAAGAAAACCCCTCATATCACTTAATCCTTTGGTATTTTTTATTCACTCATCAAAATCTATTTGGTATTCCAATTCATTATCAATTCCATTCCTTAATTTAAATAAAACTTCCTAAATTACTTGGTTTTATTATAATACTTTCATCATAATGATTTTTCTTAAACCTGAAGAGTTTTTCTAAGGAAGACGATGATAATGAACGTATGTCATGAGTGAGACATGAGGTAAGGATTTAATGTTACAATTTCATTCCATTTAGATATAATTTATGATTACAATTACTATGAAGAAATATTATTGTATATATCTCAATAAAATCATTTCATTTATTCTCCTTGGGTTATTCTTGGTGATTACATTTTTTTCCTTTCATTATACTCTCATTAACCACTCATGAGACCGATGGAAATTTTGTTAAGGGAAAAAATCTTTATTTCTCTCTTCAATTAAACATATTTTTTATTCCATGTTCATGTTTTCATAAAATATTTTCAATAATGCTTTTAAAAACACTCTATTTTGGTTATACACTTTTTTACCTATTTTTTACATTTGAAAAGTTGATAAGGAATGAATTTTCGTTTTTTTTACAAAAGATTTACTTTTGACTTTTTACCGAAAAATGAAAGGAATGTTATTTTACATAAATGACATGAATGGTATTTTCATTTTCATAGACACACAACTATTTTAATCTATATTTACAAGATTATATTGTTAATTTGAATAAATATTTATTTTTTAACATTTGGTAAAATTTATAATTTAAATTGGTGATTATAAATTGAAAACATTATTTTCCACATAAAATGTTCCAAGCGAGATTTGGAAATTATTTTACATAAAATATTATGTCCATTGATATTTCTTAATCATTAATTCCAATTTTATCCAATTATATCATTTTTATTCCTTCCATATATGTTTTTAAATAATTATTAATTTATGATTAAAAAACATGTTTCTTTTGACGAGGTAATGCTATGATGAAATGATAAAATGTTTATGAAAATCATTTACTTTTCAAGGGTTATTATATGTATATAAATATGATTTTATTTTAATGGGTTATTGAATGATTAATTTTTTATTATCTTTTGTAAATTATATGAATTATTTCAATTCTGTCATGAGTTATCTTAGAACTATATATACTTATGACGCATACATTAAATATGGATATATCATTATATAAATATGAATGGAATGTAGAGTGAATCAAGTTCAGTGAGAGACTATTTCAACAATGATAGTATTGGGAGAAAATCTTAAATACTTTATTGGTCTGTTGAGTGGTCCCAATACAATATGATATTCTCAAAAGTAAGTATTGACTACCAAATAAAATGATTTTTATCCATATCTGTATACCACAAGATTAAATCTTATTCCAAAAACATTCCCTCATTGATCATGTTTAGTGATATTTTTATTATTATCGACTTATGATATAACTATATTTATTCCATTACTCATCATTATAATCTATTAGAGGTATGGTTTTCAAATGTTATGCAAATTTGATCATTCCCTTATGATAATTTTATATTTACGTGATCATCGATATCTCTTTTTTAACCCTTACATAAATCATAGCTCATATAATATTATCGTTCATTTACCCATGTTATGAAGAGAGTTATAATATATTATATGTCAAATCATTTTACTAGTTATGAAGAACATAGTGTGTATATAATGATGTTAAATTATGAACTAGTTGTTTATGTATCCAGGTTTACAAAGATACTAAACCAATACAATTCTGGTGTGTATCATTATTTTACTAATGAATATTCATCTAATAAGTTATAACACTTATGTATGAAATGTGTGGGTCATTATATGTACTAAGAAATATCAGTTTATAGTTAATGAATTGATCCCAATAAAACCATGTTAATGCTGAATATGAGAGACAACGAAACAAATTTGGTCCAGAAAAACTTAATGTTATGGGAGTTTGAATGAGAAATCATATTTCTAAACATACACAATATTCATAACCATGGATTCTAGATGAACATAAAAATGATAAAAGGATGAAACAATGTTTTCTCATGCAATTTATAATGAAATTACTACCTATTTAATATGGCCTCCCGATCCACTAGTTGCTGAGTAATGGATCAATTACATTGAAATAATATATTATATTCTCTAGCGTTCAATTTATGTAAAAATTATATAATCTGTATATTCTTTAGAGGGTGAGATAGAGCACTGCATTAATTTTATCAAGAATACATGGAAATTGTAAGTAATTGACTCCATTGAGTGGGATGAATCTAAGAGCTTATTTTTTAATATGTAATTTCCTCATATCATTCATAACCAATTAGAGGAGGAACATCACGAGCTAATGAAAAATATTGATGAATCTATTAGTACCTTGGAGGAAAATTGTAAAACACCTGTGAAGTTTGATTCTATTATTATCATCCAACCATAATTTAATTATTATTGATTCCTCGGTGGATTTAAACCATGTCTATAAATAACACTATCTAAAAGGGACTTCAATAAATATAAATAAATCATTTTATGTAATCTCATGGTGGAAATGGATACCATAGTTATACATATATCTCATGGTTTTGATAAGAAAATAACAATGGAATTCGCAGAAAATTCTAATAACCATTAAGAGAAAAAGAAAAGATTTCCTTTATGTATAATGTGTGAAGAAAAATATGATATAAATTGTTATATGGGGACTATTAAATGTTTTATCTATCAAAAAGAAGTTCACAAGAAATTGAATTCGAATGTAATTGGAACAAGTTATAAAATGGTAGAAATATAGATAATTCTCCACATAATAACCCACCACCATTATAGTCTTCCCATTCTGATATGTATACTCATTATGATAATACATTTCTAGATCCAAAGTTTAATGATGATGATTGATATTAACAACTGCTAAATCACCAAGAAATGGTAAATCTCATGAGATAAATATTTATGATGGCATGTATGATAATAATAATGTTAAAGGTACACTTTTTATCTACTCTAGAGCCACTAATGTATTATTTGACCTTGGATATTCCCAATATTTTATACAAGAAGAATTTTATAAGGGTATCAAAATGCCACACCAAAAATTTGATATTGATTTTTTTGTAAAACCCCTTAATGATACAATGGTTACATCTTATGTCTATAATTACAATCTGTTTTAATTTTATAAAAATTTGATTCCTTTAAATCTCATTATTCCTCGTCTAGTTGAATTTGATTTTATCTTATGAATAGATTTTATTTCTTTACACAAATTCTAATTCAATTTTAATAACCCATGTAATGTTGGAATACATATTTTCCATCAATAAGATGGTTTTATTTTAAAAAGTTTATTTCAAAATTATTGAATTCTAATTTCACAAAATGAAATTAATTTTTAGATATAGTTTTTTAAAATTATGTTGGTTTTAAATTTAATAATTTTATGAAAATAATATTTTTTGGTGAATAGTGAAAAATACATCATTTTATAAAACATTAATTTTCATTGTAGTTAAAAGTACCTTTATGAATTCTATTAGTTATCAAGGATACAAAATTAAATTTTAGTTAGATATTATATAATTATTTATTTTTTCAAAACACTAATAACTATTTTTGTGTAGATAAAATTTTGTGCGATAATTTTTTTCATGAAATCCATTTTTCATTGTGTTTTATAAAATTATTTTTAAATTAAATTCTTCCACATATTGGTATTGAATTTTTAAAAATAGTTTTCATATTCTGAATTCATTGTTCCAAATTTTTTAAATAGATAAGTTTTATTAATAGTCAATTTGAAAAATAACATTATTAATTTTCATTACTATGTTAAAGGGTAAATCAAGTAATTAAATATTAAAAAATATAAGAAATAAAAAATTATTATAAAACAAACTTATGTTTTGTTGGATGATTATATCCCATTTATTATCATTCCATGGTCTAATTTTCATTATTGTTAAAAGTAAATTTATGAACTTCATTAGATATCAAGGTTACAAAAGTAAACAATATTTCTATATAATCTAGTTTATAAAATTTTAGAAACCCATATACCTTTTTAGTATAGATATAAAATTTGCATGGAAATAATTTTTCATGAAATCCATTTTATTGTGTTTTTTAGAATTTTTTTAATTAATTTCAACTGCATCTGTGTTTTGAATTTTTTAAAATTTATTTCACATTTTGAATTCATGCTTCCTGTATTTTTAAATAGATAAATATTATTTATAGTCAAAATGAAAAATAACCATATTAATTTGTTTTACCATGGTAAAGTGTAAATCAGGTAATTAAAGATTAAAAACGATAAGAAATATACAATTAAAATTAAACATATTTAAATTTAATCGGATGATTATATCCCATTTTAAATATTATAATGGTCTAATTAAAATAAAAAATACATAAAGTTTTACATTATTGATTTTAGTAAGTTTATTTTTTTTTATTTTCATCTTGATGAATTTTTTTAATATAAGTAGGTATTTGTAATATTGAAGAATTATATTCATCGTGGAATTTTATTTTCATATTTTACTAAAGAAATAATTACATTAATTTCATATACAATGCTAATGTAGTAATTATTAAATTAATGAAAAAATAAAATAAATGATATTAAAAATATTAAATTATATATAATTTGACATAAATAATTTGTTAAACAAATATTATAGATTTCCATGAAATGTTATGGATGTAATAATTTTATAAAAAATTTAGATATTTTATAGATTTTATAAAATTCAAATTAAAAATAGTTCCAAAAATTATCATTGTGGATATTTTAAAGTAGGAAATATTTCATTAAATCATATAAAATTCCTAAAAATATTAGAGTCATATAATTGGTTATGATAATGTCTAAAATATCAACCATTTTCTATTCATGGGTGTTTTTTAATTTTATAGTTACAATATTGACCCACAAAAAGTAAAAAATTCATGATGTCATGGTAAGAGTTAAAGAGATTATATATGGGTTAAAACTAAAAGATAAGGGTATAAATATAGTCAAAACATTTTTAATTGTAATTTTATGATGTTATTTTTACCAATAATCCTATTATATTCCATGTAACAAACATTGGATAACTTTTTTAATTGAAAATTAATTTATATTAATTTAATATTTTCTCAAATTCAAAGAGTTTCCCTCCGCTCTCTTATAAAATAGAACCAATTATTCTTATTTATTAATACTAAGAAACACATTTGGGATGCCCAATACCAACTAAAAATATACATGTATTCGTTAACCTCCTTAATGATGTCATTTTTATGCATAGTATCAATCATAGAGGTCATGAGGTGTCAAGAAAAAGAAATCTGCATTTGAAAAATGTATAGTATATACTTATATGTTTTTTTGTTCTTAAACATCCCTAAAAAAATTTAATCCCTGATAAAATAAAAAATATAGTATAATGCATATATTTATTTTTTATTATATAATTTTAATGAATATATAAATATCTACTTCTATAAAAAGTTAAAATAATTCATCCTTTGTGTGTGAGGTGGACTACTGCCTCAGGAATTAATTTAATTCATTTTTCATCATAGTCTCTCAGTAATGTTAATAATGATGGAATTAATTTATATGTGTGATACTCATGTCATATTTAATAAGGAAATGTAATATATCAGTTACATTCTGACTTTTCCATGCACTAGAAAATGATAGTGTCGCTTGTGCATACCCGTTGACTACCACCTCGATAAAGCGATGAGATTTGTTTTCATCACAACATCTAGTTGATGATATGTGTATGTGTGTGTTTATTTATTTAAATAAATAAAATAGTATATATTATATTATAATCATTATGTAAATATAAAATAATATTTACCTTCTTTCCTTAATGATTGTCGAATTATGGAAATGTTACTTATGTATGTGTAAGACCTACCATCAACATGATTGTACAATAGTTCAATTATCATGACCATATTTAATGGATGTATTTAAAAGTATAAATAATGTAAAAAATTATTCTAATTTCATGGTTATTATTCTGGATATGGTTGAATAATTTCCACTTTGTCCATATTCCACATACCTATGTCATTTCGGACTTATGAACCAAATATAATCAAATAATATGATATGTAATTAATTATTTTTGTACTTTCATATAACATGACATTAAATATACTAAAATAATAAATTAAATAATGGTTCTTAAAATAGAATAAATTGAACTATTTTAATTATATATGAAAAAATATTTTATTGACATTTTTTGACTCAATGTAAGGGACTATATTTTCAATATCCACTATTAATGTTCAACTTTCAACCCTTTTACAAAATTCAAAAAGAAAGTACTTTTATAACTTATACAGAATGAGTGTATTTTACCTCCACCATAATTACATAATTTAGTGAATTTTAATATATATATTTTCATATTCTCATTCTAAAGAATTTTCATCTTTATTATGTGTCTGGTTTTTATATTTTCAAAATGTTTATTTAAGGAAAATAGGTATTTTTATACCTAAATGTGTTTTGTAAAAGGTATTAAAAAACAAGGGTATTATTCCTGATATTGTCCTTTGAAATTTTTATGATATTTTTACCCCATTAAAGCTCATGGGTGAGCCTCTTATAGTTTATATGATGGGTACACCTAGATAATGGTCTAGTGCATTGGGTGATGATTTTTTATATGAATAATTTTACTAATTGTTTGCCACATGGTTATTCCAATTTGAAGGGTTTTCTATAAGGGATGTGTAAGGGTTATATGATGATGGTGTCCCAAATAATCCTATATGAATTTTATATATTTTATAATTACATTTCATGGAAATTGTTTAATTTCACAAGGTAAGAAAGTGATTTTTAAGGAAAATTATTTACTCTTCAGTTATAAATATATGTTTTTAAGAAAATGGTTTTAATGGGTTTTCACGTTTTTCACATAACTAATGGTATTTTCATTTTATGTCCCTTTATCATCATTTTGTGCTCAATAAATGTTTTAAAATGTTTTCATATGAATCTAATAATAAACAGGGACAAGAATGAATTCAAGATCAGATTTGTAATGATTTTTCAGGAAAACAAATAATATTTTCATTTTAAAAATTCCATATTGTAAAAAATAGATATTTAGTAGAACTATCTACCTTGGGATTTATTATTTTTTATGTAGGAGTTAGGAACTAAATCTCTAAACTATAAATTGAAATAATCCTCATGTTTTTAATAACAATACCTTTAATTCAAAGACTCTAGAATATGTAATGCATAAGGTCAGGCCCTTACATAAATTTTTGAGGAAGGGAAGTCGCACTTGATATTTCATGGGATCATATGATTGTATATAAATATGGAAATAAATATTAAATTCATTTTCAAGTCACATCTTTTGTATATGTTTTTATTTCCATTGAATGGATATTTTTATCATAGATAGTTGGAAAGAAATAAAAAAATGATGACATAACTATTTTGTAGGAATTTATTGATGTCTTTCCAGATGAGATTTTTAGTCTTCATCAAAAATTGATGTTGAGTAATCAATAGAACTCATACCTGACGCAACTCCTATTTCTAATATTTCATAGGGAATGGACCTAATTGATTTAAGATAATTGAAGAAGTAATTACAATAGAATGATGATAAGGGATTTATTTATCCATGTGAGTCATCATTGGGTGAATATATTATTTTTAATCATAAAAATATGGAACCATGTGACTCTTTACTGATTATTAGAAAATTAAAAAGATCGAAATGAAGAATCATTATTCTCTACCTCATGTTGAGGACTAGTTTGATCAACTATATGAAAAACAATACTTTTCCATGATTGATCTTCTTTTTAAGATCATAAATATATGGTAATGGAGGATATGCCTGAGTAGTTGTTCCTTAAAAGGAATGGACATTACATATTTTTTTGTTCAATTTTCTATATTAATTCTCCCACTATCTACTTGGATTTAATGAATAGAGTATTTTGATATTACATTGATTAGATTGTAGAAGTTTTTATATAAAATACTATTATCTATTCAAAGATAAATTATGATAATGAATATCACATAAGTATTCTACTAATGACCCTAAATAAGGATAATTTTTATGAAAAAATTACCATGTTTGAATTTTGGTAGTATAGTATTTCATTTTTGGATCATAAAATCAAAAATGGGGGTATATCAATGGATCTATCAAACATGGAAGTAATTGAATATAAATCCAGACTAACCAGTGTGATTTAGATCTATATATGTTTCTAGATATTATAGACCCTTTGTAAAAAATGTATCATGTATTTCCAATTTCCTCAACAAGTTTACTCATAAGGGTGCCAAGTTACATCAAATAGTTTAATGTGAATAAAATTTAAAAGAAGTACGTAGAAACACAATCCTGACACCTATTCATGAATTTCCATTTAGTAGATAATGGTTTATAATCAATATTGATTCATAAAATTGTGGTTTTTTATTCATTCATTGACATAATTATATGGTGATAGCTTAAGCCTTGTGAAAAATGATGGTTTATGGGTAAAATTTCTCATCTCATTGTTTGGAGTTAGTAACAATAATTTTCTCATTAAATATATAATGGATTTATCCTTATCTATAAATAATTGAGATACGCACAGATAATAAATGATTAAATAATATGTTCAAAGAGAAATATTTGAATATGTACTAGATAAGATATTTTGAGCTGATTAAATATTATGAACATGGACTTTATTAGAACCCTAGTAAAGAAAACTAGGTGCAATATGTTATATGTCAAAAAGATATTTCCAAAATATCTATGATGTTAATAAACAATGATTCTATATTTTTTGATATGAAAAGGATAGACATAGAAATCATGAAGGAAGAGGAGAAATATCATCATTTACAAATTAGTGTTCAACCATATATATAATTGAATATTAAGGAGGAGTAGAAGGATGATGTGGAACTACAAAAGATTGTCTGAAATGTTCCAGAGTACAACTATGGTTTTTATGGAATGACATGGATTAAGAACTATTTATGTGTTCTATCTATACAAAATTTGAAGAACGTGATATTGGACAAGGATTATTATTTATCATTATCAATTAATCTTGAATGTACCAAGATGAATGGAGATCTTAAAGAGTATTTTTTGTGGGATATCTTGAAGTGACATATTACTGAGTATATATCTCGATGATTGGTGTGTTATATAGTTATGGTCTTTAGATATAATTCAAATGTCATGTTATAACCATTACCCATGTGAGAACAGAATTGGAAAATCATTAGCATAGATTTTTTCTATAGAATCCTTAATATTTCTAAAGGAAATTTTTCTATATGGTATATAATCAATTACCTTTCTAGGTAAGAACATGAAATTATTAGTGGATAAGATTTCACTCTTGATCATATTTATATGATATAAACATATAAGTTTTAAGGTTTCATATATTATCACATTCTATTGTATCTAATCAGGATTCAAGGTTTACCTTAATATTCTAAAAAGTATTTAGAGTGCTTTATAAAAAGAGTTAATTATTTTCATTGCTTATCATCCCTTGAGAGATGGATAGTATAAAAGAGACATTCAATCCTTGATTTATATGTAGAGATTTTTGATTCAATAAGTTTTACTTATGACTTTTACATTACTTTATGTTTTAAAAATAATAGACACTTTATCTTAAGGAAAGTTATATTTTCCCAAAGGATTATTTTTATAAGGGAAATTTCCTTTCTCTAAGGAAATAGTTATCCTTAGCTTTGTTTTCATTGTTCATTTTATATTCTCTCAATATCTAACTCATTTTATTACTATGAAAAAATGTGGTTTCATATCTAAAACCATATAATCTTATAATTTCGTGGATATAGAGTATTCTATTGTTAGATTCCTAATTCTCTAAAATTCAGACTCCAAATTATCTGAAATTTAGACTCCAAATTCTCTGAAATTTAGACGCTAAATTCCTCCAAATTAAAACTAATAAATATATTATATTTAGATACTGAATTATCAGTAAAACAGAATCTGAATGTCCATATCATATAGAATCTGAATGTTTATTTGGATAGACTTTTAATTGTATATTTTCTTGGTCTTAGAAAATTATATTTGGTTAATAAATTTCATTTTTCCTTCACTTGATATAAAATTATGTCATATACTATGTTTATAACTAACTATTTTTTAGTGACACAAGTATATCTCCCTCCAAGATTCAAGAAAAAATATGACCATTGGAGGAGGGAGCTGACCATTGTAGAAGTGCCTATAAATAGAAGCTCATTTTAATGAGATCATGATAAAGAATCATTGTTTCCTCAATCTAGAGATTACTTTCTAAGTAAGTGATTTATATAGAGAAGCTCTCATCCCTTGTGAATACATAACATCATGTTTATATTTCATTATGAGACTCTAATTGTTTATGAGTATAATCGAGGGCTTTCGGGGATATTTAGATAGAGCTGCCGACTACCATAATGTTCGATGACTTCTAGGGATAGGAAGACAGAGGTACCAATTACCATAAATATTGAAGGCTTTCAGGGATAGCAATAAATATTCCGATATTCAAATATAGATCTAATATTGGTTGGGTATGAAATAATTTCTTGAATATATAAATCAAGGGACCTTTATTCAAGGTTGTTGGATACCCAACTCTTTAGGTTAAAAGATTCTATACTTGTTACATGTTTTGTTTCAAGTTAATATCCACTATATTTTTATAAAGGAAGTCAATATAACATTATTATACATTTTTGAACTTTTATATACTCTAATAAATAAGTTTATTTTCCCTTTCAGGTAGAATCACTTCCTTTTAATTTTTCCTAAGGATTCATATGCAGAATCATATTTCTGGGACCACATTTCTGGAACAAAGAATGTTTGTTTAATAGAACTAAAATAGGCCTTTTCAAATTAACTTGTTTAACTTTGTTAAACATAGTTGTCCAAATTTTTAAAAATTAATTTTTTTAAACTTACAATTCACCCTCGCCCTCTTGTAATTTAGCATCTACATCATTATTTTGATTCTACAACTAGAATCATAGAAAGGTTTCTGAATTATTTATATATATGTATATGTTTTGTTTCTCCAGTTTTAATTGTTCAAAATTTTCTTTCTTAACTTTTCTTACATATGTTTTTCTTGGAGATTGTTATCTTTGTTTTCAAACCTTTTTTGTTAACATGTTTTTGTTGGAATATATTTTTCTTACAGAATTTCATGAATGAATGATGATTCAATTGAGAATCTGAATTATATTAGACCACCTATATTTTACAGTAATGATTATTTATCCTTGAGAGATAAAATGAAGACTTTAATTATTGATATGGGAGTATACAATTTTTTAATGCTTACTGAATTTTAAAAGAATTTTTGAAAAGGGAATCAAAACATACATCGACCAATAAAAGTCATAATATCAAATAAATTACAAGGTACACAATACATTATTGTGCTCTATGTCCATAAATATATATAGTAATATTTCTTCTTATGAAGCTGCTAACTACATTTGGACGAAATTGGAATTTACACATTTTGGTGCATTCAATGTTATAGAGACTAGATGAGCTATACCTAGAGCAGAATATCATGGATTTCTATTTACCTCTGGAGAACTAGTTTTCAAAGTGAAACCAAGATTTATGAACATTTTCTATATTTAATAATCTATGGGATTGAAAGGTCATTATGATGAAGCTCTTTTAGACAATATTATTGATATTATGCCTAATGAGGGAGAATCCAAGAGAACAGTTATTGATGGGAATAGGAAAGTATCTCAAATCACTCTTGATGATCTTTTTAGAAATCTTATTCAACATGAGATAATAATGAAATTATATGTTGATATGAATAAGAAGAAGAATGGAAATAGAAGGGTAGCCATTAATACTACTAAATCCAAGACTCCGAAAATGGTTACAATATCCAAGTCTAGGAAAGTCACAATTTAATCTAAATCTAGTGAAAGTGAACATTATGAGAATGAGCTAGCTAGTCTTCCTAGAATGGTGAAGATGATTGTTGGAAAGAAATACTTTTAGTATTTATATAAGAAGAATGAAATAAATGAAAATATTGACTCATAGGTCACTTGCAATGAATGTAAAAGATAAGGGAATATAGGGCCAGATTGTCCTTAGATTATGAAAAATTATTGGAATGAAAATCATACTAAGTGGAATAGAAATAAGTTTCATAAGAATAATGATAATAATGTATTAACGGATAATGATACAAGGAGGGATGGTGGTGGTGACTCATCTGATGAATCTTTAGAGTTTCAATCTTCTGGTTTGTAGAATCTTGGTCTACTAGCCAGACTACCCATTGAAAATCATTGTCTAATTTCAAAGGTTCACAATGACAAATTGATCACTAATGTATCATTAAATTCTAATTATAGAGATGATAAATACTATGAATATTCATATGATTAATCTCCATCATTAGAAGATAATACAATACCTTCTTATGATGAATTGTCTAGGTTTTCTATAAATCTTGAGAATTAAAATTCTAAACTCAAGAAAAAGCATGATAAGGAAATTCTAGATTTTCTATTTTAACCAAAGTAGTATCATATCATTCTAATGATCTTGATCAGAAAACTTTGACATCGAAAGTGTTTTCAAAAATCATGAAGAAGTTAATTCTAAGAAAGATAAACTTTCTAAGGATTGTGAAAGTGTAATTTCAACGAAAAATATTATAGGGGCTTACTCTAGTACTAAAACTAATGTTTTTGAGGATAAAAATGTTGTTATTAATCTAAAGTCAAAAATATTTTCATTGCGGATATGTCTGTCTAACATTAACCTAGGTAAGGAAAACATTGACAAGATTTGTTCCCAAATTCATCACCTAAGAAATTTTTTTGGATTTGGTTATACTCATTATAAACAAGATTTTAGTAATAACTATTTTATTCCCCAAAGTGCCCTATTTTTCACTAAATATTAGTGTGGTGGACATTTGTCCAAAAAATGTTCATTAAACAAAACACTACATTTAGGTTTCCAAAAGGCCTATTTTTCTATGAAAATATGGATTCCCAAAATATTACATTCTGAAATTTACAGATCGAATAAAGTTTGGATTCTGAATGTCTAACTCATTTATTTTCAGGAAAATATTGGGATTACCAAAATCAATACAAGGTACATATATAGTGTATGTTCTCATCTTATGACTGGTAACAAAAACTTTTTTGAAAAAATTTTCTATACAAATGGAGGAAAAGTAAATTTTAGAGACAATGCTCAAGGGAAAAAATTGGTATATATAGCATTATTCTTATATAAAAATAATTAATTTTAAATGTTTTATTTGTTAAGGGTATTAAGAACAACCTCATTACTATAAGTCAATTTTTTGATGAAGGTTACCTTATGAATATTAGTTATGATAAATTCTTAGTACAAAATTCCATTGAAGAATTTATACTTTCTTCCCATAGGTATGAGAATGTATACACACTAATCATAAAAGACCTTAGGAGCCAGATATACATTCCCTTAGTGAAATTGAAGATAAATATTGTTTATGGTATATAAGGATATGACATTGTAATCATAAGAACCTATAAAAACTCTAGAAGATATGATTTGTTAAGTACCTACCAGATTTTAGATTTGATTCTTCAAAAGTGTTGTCATCCTTGTCAATTGGGAAAGAAACAAAAATCAAGTTTCAAATAAATCGGCGAAGTCTATACTTCTAATGCACTACTACTAGTGCATGTGGATATTTTTGGTCCAACAAAAACTAGACGTATTGGAGGAAAATATTATGTTTTTGTATTAGTTGATGATTACACTATATTTATATTGGTATATTCTATAATAATGAAGTCATATGCCTTTTCATATATCTAAATTTTTTCACCTAAGTTAAAAGTGAGAAAAACCTTCCACAGATAAATATTCATAGTGAACATGGGGGAGAACTTCAAAATTCAGATTTTGAGACTTTTAATATTAGATAAGGAAATATTAATAACTTCTCAGCTCTAAAAACTCCTCCTCAAAATGGTTTTGTTGAAAAAAGAAAATGAATTCATCAAAATATAACAATAACCATGTTGAGTGAGTAATATTTATCTAATCACTTTTTGGATAAATCTATAATTACTTATATTACACTATAAATCGATTTTCTATTATATCTTTTCCTAAAAAAACACTTTACAAATTGTGAAATGGTAGAAAACCTAGACTATCATACATCAATGTATTTGGTTGCAATGTATTCATTCATAATACTAAATATAATTTACATAAACTTTCACCCAAATCTGATGAAGGAATTTTCCTATCCCACTCCACAACATCTACGTATTATAATTTTTTTTAATAAAAATACATGTATTGTTGTAGAAACATTTAAGTTATATATATAGAAACAAATACTTTTATTTTTAAAGAACCCCAACCTACAACGTAGGATGTGTCTTCAAAAACTGATTATCAACCATTGATATAAGAACCTTCTGTTAAAGAAAATGTTCATGAAATTATTTCTGAATTATTTACCCCCCAAAATATTTCTTACCATATGTGGATGAATAGGTTTTACAAAACCCAGATCAGTTATTTCTTAAGAATAATCCTAGTGATAGTATCATTGGTATTGAAAATCAACCTATAAGGACTAGAAGTTCCTTAAGAAAAGAAGTAGAACATCTATGAAACATTTCTAAATTAGAACCAAAGAGCACTGATGAAGATTTAGGTGATGATGATGGGTAAAATCAATGCAAAAAGAGAAAAATAATTCGAACAGAACAATGTCTGGACCTTGGTTAAAATTCCTAAGGACTCATCTATTATTGGAGTAAAATGAGTCTTCATAAATAAGTGTGATGGAAATGGAATCATTGTAATAAATAAATATAAATTAGATGCTAAAGGAAATAATAAACAAAAAGGAATAGAATATGAAGAAACCTATGCTCCATTATCTATAATTGAATATATTCATATTTTACTAGCCTTTTCAATATTATTTAATTTCAAAAAAATTCAAATTTGATGTAAAAGGTGCTTTCCTTAACTGATATGTTCAAGTGGATGTTTTTCATGAACAACCACCTAGTTTTAAAGACACAAAACATCCTAAACCTATTTTCAAACTTACCAAATATTGTTATGGACTTAAACAATCCCCTAGAGCCTTATATGATAGACTTAATGGATTGTTTCTACAAAAATATTATGTTAAGGGAACTGTTGATCCAACCCTTTTTATACATAAAGAAAATGAAAGTTTTTGATTGTTCAAATCTATGTTGATGATATTATATTTGGTTCAACTCAGAAACCTTTAATAGATTAACTTTTAAATCTAATGAAATCTGAGTTTGAATTGAGTTTGATGGATGAGTTAATATTTTTCCTAGGTTTTAAAATTTCTCAAAAACTATAAGGAACATATATATATCAATATAAGTATTTTATATATCTTCTTCAAAATTATGGATATGAAAACACTAAAAGTATAATGACTCAAATCATTATCTCAAATTCTCTTTATCCTGATGAAGCTGGGATACCAGTTGATCAAACATTATTTATAGGTAGGATTATTACAATACATGAAATCTAGTCGTCTATACTTAATGTTTCTAGTATTCATTTTCCCATGATATCAATCTAATCCTAAGGAATCACAATTAAAATTAGTGAAAATAATTTTTCACTATATAAAGGGAACCATGAATTTAGGACTCTTATACATCTAGAAATGATTTTGTAAGGTTTTTCGGATGCGGATTTTAGTGGATGTAGAATGGATAGGAAATGTATATCCGGAACATGTCATTTCTTATGAGATTTATAAGTTTATTGGACATGGAAAATGCAACATTCAATAGTACTTTCCACTACTAAAGGTGAATATGTAGCAGTTGGAAGTTGTTGTGATCAAGTGTGGTGGGTGCAACACACACTCACAGACTATTGCATGAGTTTTACCAAAACATAGATAATGTGTGATAACACTAGTGCCATTTTGCAAAGAAAGAACCATCTACATCACTCTCAAGCAAAACACATAAGTATTAGGCATCACTTTCTAAGGGATCACACATGAAAAGGATATATCATTCTTCAATTTATCAGAACGCAAGAATAACATGCTGGTATTTTCACAAAATCATTACCATATGATAGATTTGACTAAATTATTCAAAATTTTGGAATTATAACCATAAGGTAATCTACCATATTTTTTTTGAATCTATCTCCTTCCACTAAGAAACTCCTTCTCAAAAGGGGAGTACATTTACTCGAAGTTAAAATTATTCATTATCAAAAATTTTGGTAATCAAAATATTTCATATTCAATATTTTTTAATGAAAATTTATTTTGGAACCCAAAATGATGGAATCCATAAATTTCCTTCTTTAAGTTATTTTTACAGAAACCATAAGTTTTTCATGAATAATTTTTCTAGAAATCCAGAACATATGTTTCCTTAATTAAATTTTCATAATCAAACTTTACTTGTTTGTATTTTTTTATTGTTTTAAGAAATTTTTTTGGTATTATGTTTCCGTAAATTCTGAGTTTCATCTTAAAAACCTCAAAATATCAGAATCTTAGGAAATCATTATTCGGTTTTAATCTCAAACATCAGATCATATCTTTTCAGTTTCAACCGTTGGATCAATCAGGTAATATGAAATATCACCTCAACGTCTATATAAATACCCCCTAATGGATTTCCCACATTGGTTTTCAAAATTTTGTGTTCTGATTATCTTTACCTCTTCTTAAGCATTGTTATGAATTTTCTTGTTTTCTCAAATCTAAAATGCTTTGGATGCATCCCCATAAAACAAATATTTCATCTGTTAAGGAAATTTCTGAATGGAAAATTTACTCAGAAAGTTTAGTTGATCAAAATAATTACACTATGTTTGATTATCTTATTTCTAACAATATCATGTTAAATAGTAGGGAGATCATATGTGTATCCAAACCAAAGGAAAAGGATCCAATTTTTCTAGTGTTTCTGGTAGACTTTTATTAGCCTGTGATTTCTTTCAATGAAGGAGGAAGAAATAAGTTTTCTATTAACATTTATAGAGAAACATATTCCCTTCCCTATAATCTGACATCCTACTTAATTGGAATTCTGTATGAGGGAGAAGTTGAGTTATGAACCCACAAGATAACATATATATGAAGAACATTTAATAAATATAAGGTCATAGAGTTACTTGTATTGACATAAGTAATGACAAAAAAAATCAACCAACTCCTTATAAATTTATAGATTTTAGAGCTATGGGTTAAGGGATATCTCGTTTCATGAAAAGTGGATTAAGGTACCCTAATGAAAAGAGACATTTAGGTTCTGGATTTTTTTATGAATCTATGAAATATTAATCTTTTAAAGTATGTATTTGTTAAAATTATGAGTATCTAGAATGGGGATCTCAAATCTTACATCATTATGTATCATTTTATTAGTCCGAAAATAATTTTCCATTGTCTAGATTCATTCAAAATCCCATGCAGTTCTAAACCATGTAGTTTCAAGGTTATGTGGTTGTGTGATGAATTTATTGTAAGGATGAACTTTAGTTTTAACTACAAGTTCATAGAATTTTATAACATATCTGAAAGTGAAAACCAAGTTTTATCCAAGAAACCATAAGTGGATAAGACATCAAAAAATGGTCAATGGAAGGCAAATCAGAATGAACTGGAAGCCAAGGGGAAAAAATCCTGCAGTCCAGGAAACCAAATCATCCCCTCCAAAATCATACAAGAAAAAGACCATTTAGGATGAAGTTGTTTCTAAGTGTATAGAAGATAAAAAGTATACAAAGTAAAAAGATCCATGCTTTGGATTATATCCTACTGATGAAAAATCCTTAAAGATTAAGGTTGTTGAAGAGTTTGAAAACTAAGAAAAAGAGAAGAAGCAAAAGAAAAAAATGTCTGAAGCTGATATTGTTCAATATCTTCTCAAGGCTATTGAGAAAGCTTCTAAGTAGATCCATGTATCAGAATTTTTTTCACCAGAATAACTTCTAGTGACTCCGGGAAAGAAAATGGTCATTTTAGATCCAAATGAAGAGGAATATATTGTGAAAGAATAAGAAGTGGAAGTAGAAGAAGAGGAAAACAGTGATGATACAAATGATATAAAAAGACAAGTTTAAGAATATATTGAAAAGGAGATTCATTCTGAATAATTGCCGATCTGGACTTCCCATGATGAATCTTCAAAACATTCTTCCCCTGGAAAAGGTGATGAAGTATGTGAAGATTTAAACAAAAAATCAAAAGAAAAGAGTAGAATCCATGATTTTATTCAACCATAGGACCTAGTGGAAGATACTAAAATGAAAAATGCAGAGGAATATAAGATAGTCCATTTATCAGATAGTGAACATGAATAACTAAAAGTTGATGAGATCATTCTGAGTGATGATTAAGGAAAACATGTTTCATATGATACACCTAAGATGGCTAAAGTGGCCATGAAAGATATTGGTGGATCATCAAAAAGAGAAGATGTTGAGGTAGAGAGAGAATCCTCACCAACAAGAGAATCATATTCAGAATCACCCTCTATGGGACATGATTTTGTGGTTCAATCCTAGAAGAAATTGTTTGATACAATTCCCTTGTTTCTGAGTATTAACTCGACGTGTGATATTCTTCATAATTAATTTAATAAGTAGTCGGATTCAGTTTCTATGATTATGGAAAAATTCGTTAGGCTTGAGGCCGATATTAAATCCTTCTACATTGGGTATAAGGATCCCATGAGGTTGTTCTAGGAAATTATTATTTTGTCCAAGAAAAATATTGAAGAGCTATGAATTTTTGATGACATTCATGATAATATGAAATGTGATTTGGATATTGAATATTTTATGATCAAATACCATACTATATGTTTCAATGAGAAGCTCAATCTTAAACAAATAGTTCGGATGCAGGATGTTAAGGACAAGAATGGGAAACATAATTTAGTTGCATTGAATCTGAAAATGGAAAGAGATCTCAGAATTTAGTTTAATGAAAAACATAGTAAGAAAGAAGAACTATCGAAGACTCAGGCAGAAATTCATAAGGCTTGGGAAGAAATGATCAAATATTTGGAGAAGAAAAATGAATATCTGGATAAATTGCTGAAACGTTTTGGAGAGGATCATAAAGTTCTTAAAAGTTTGAAGACCATTTTCAAGAAGCATATTCCAATGGAAAAAGAAGGATTATTTTTTTCATTTATCTCCAATCTTTTCTTTCATTGCCTTCCTTGTACTTTTTTTTCAAATCATATTGAAATTGTTTTTGGTTCTTTGTGTGTTTTGTTGTATAGTTATAATATTTTAGGTATCATTTTTCCATTCCCTTTATTCATTTTTGAAAATCAGAAAGGGGGAGAAAGGAATGATATTAGGAATAAAAAGTAAATAAGATAGTTCCATAAGGGGGATTATATATAGGGGGTGTTTTATCAAAGAATATATCCTTATGCAAGAAAATGAAACATATCTTCAAATATGTCAAGAATACGATCCTTAGGGATTTCAAACCCAAGGGTGGAGTTAGTAGTGTTCATCATGATTCATATGTAAAGGAATATAAGTCTCTCTTTTATATTCATAAAGGAAAATTCTAAGTCCTTATATTCTTTTTCGTAAGGATGTTTGTTCTTTCCAAAAAGGGGATATTATTGAGTCAATAAGGTTTCCTTATGACTTTTCCAATTCTCAATGTCTTGAAAATCAAAAACACATTATCTTGAGGAAAATTATATTTTCCCTAAGGATTATTTTCATAAAGAAAATTTCCCTTATCTAAGGAAATTTTTATCCATACCTATGAATTTATTGTTCATTTTATAGTATCTATAAATATTACTAATTTTATTACTGAGGAAAACACTGGTTTCACATATTAATCCTCAAAATCTTATAATTCTTTGGATATAGATTATTTTGATTTTTGATTCAGAATTATTTGAAATTAAAACTCTGAATTCTCTTAAATTACGACCCCAAATTCTATGAAATTCAAAAATTGAATTCCTAAAAATTACGACTCAGAATTCCTCAGAAATCAGACACTAAATTTATCATTAATCAGACTCTCAGTTCCTCATAATTTAAACTCAAAATTAATCATAATATAGAGTTGGAAATCAATTAAATTCAAAACCCAAAATTAATGTAAAATAGAATCTGAATGTCCATATCTTATATAATTCAAATGCTTATTTAGTTAGACTCTAAATTCTATTTTCCCCATGCTCTGAAATGTAGATTTTTCTAATAAATATTTTTTTCCCTTAAACTTTTTATAAAATTATGTCGTACAATATATTTCTAACAATCCTTTGTTTGAGTGTCACATTTATAAGTCCCTCCTTGATTTTAGAAAAAATATGTCCTCTAGAGGAGGGATATGACCATTGGAGAACTACCTATAGGTTGGATCTCATTTTAATTAGATCATGAAAGAGAATATATGTTTCATCAATATAGAGATTATATGTTAATGAAATGATTTATAGAGAGAGATACTCTCACTCCTTGGGTGTACTGAACATCTTGTTCAGATTTCTTTGTGCGACTCTGATTTTTGCTGAGTACAATGAAGGGCATTCGGGGATAGAAAGACAAATGTTCCAACTACCATAAAGTACGAGGACTTTCGGGGATAGGAAGAAAGAGGTGCTGACTACCTTAATGATCAAGGGCTTGCTGGGATAGCATGACAGATTCCAATATTCTTATGGAGGGATTACCATGGTGTGGGTAAGACAGACTTTCTTGAATGTATAATTCAAGAGACATTTATCTAAGTTTGTTGGGTACCAGACTCTTTGGGATAAAATATTTCATACTTTTTTCTAGTTTTTTTCATGTTTATATCGGCTGAATTTTGATAATGAAATGAAGTATAAAATTCTTATAATTTCTTGTACTTTTATATACACTGATAAGTAATTTTATATTTTCATTAAGGTAGAATATATTCCTTGTAAACAGTCCTTATGTTTCATTTCCAAAACCATATTTCCAGAACCTAGCATGTTTGTTTAATATAACTAAAAGAGGTCTTGTGATTTTAAATTGTTTAACATTGTTAAACATAGTTTTCTTTATGGTTAAAAATAAATATTTTCAAACTTATAATTCACCCCCATATTGCAATTGAGTATCTACATAATTATCTCAATCCTACAGTGATTTTATTCTCATTAATTTAACAGTGGTTGGGATAAACACCTTCCTCTATTCATTTTGTCTTTAGAAAATATCTTTTAAAAGATAAATCATATGGATCCTTATGATGAACTCAATAGAAAGTTATGAATAACTCAAACATTATTAGATGATGATGTAGTAAGAATGATATTTGGATAATAGTTATTTATGAAAAATTCACTGAAAGTCTTAACCACTCAATGTCACAATAGGGAATCTCAATGTTGATAGAAAATAATTATTGGAAATCATCATCATGACATTTAATTTGAGGTTTATGTTAATTATTTCTTATAAATTTCTATATATAACAAGTTTATAAAATTCAAAACAAATTGAATTCTCATCCCTAGGTATGTTGTCTCCATTTAGATTTATGATCGTGTTGGGCAGGTAGCTTGTTAAATAGAACTCCCCCTGAACCTATCTCATGTTCACGATGTATTCCTTTTTACTCTCCAGAGAAGGTATGTACATAATCATATACATGTAATGAACTCACATGACATACCATCAGATCATGATATTTCCTAGGAAGAAAAATCAGTACCTATTTGGGATCATATATATAAAGTGGTACGGTACAAGAAAACTGACATGTTTGAAGTACTATAGAGTAATCATAAATTTGAATAATTGTCATGGGAGCATTAGGATTTAATGAAATAGAGGTAAGAATTTTTTTGTATGTGAGTGAAGGAATTTTAGGGGTGAATTTTTTTAAGGGGGATATAAGGCAACACCATGAGATTTTATGTTATATTTTTTATTAAATACATTTAATCATTGATATCTTTTTATATAGGAAACCCTGAGTCTAAATGATTCATAATACATTATACCATTTTAATTAGTGATTAAATTTGTAGAATGAATCGAATAAAAATATTTTGAAAATAAATTTTAGTGATTTTTATAATGAAAATATATTGATAAATATGAACTTAATTTTTAGTAGATTTTATATATGCTTAAAAATGATTTTTTTCTTCTAAAATTATTTTTATTAATTTTATTAACAAATAAAAAAAAAGTTTTTACAAATCTAGATAATTTACATTATGAAATGATCATATTTTTTTAAATCACCATGTCACATTTATCTTGGATTGAAATCTTTAGACTTTTCTAAAATGATTGAATAGTAGATGAATCGTGAAAATTAACGATTTTTTTAAAAATATGATTCATTTTCATTGGAAAATAAATATAATATTTTTAAATTTAAACTATTTTAATATAAGTATCCATTATTTAAACATATAAAAATTAATTTTATATGAATAAATATTATGTGTCATCTTAGTAAAAAAATAATTTTAACTTAAGAGGCATGTTTTTAGAAATTCATTTTTTATCAAACATTACGGGATAAATACAAACTATATTTTCTTCACTAATAGATATATAATTCAAAATAATGGTTTCCATATTTGGAATTAGAAAAATTAATTTCATTTAATAAGGTTAACATAATTTTTATTCAAAATTAATAATAAAAACAGGAAACAAATCCTCAACATGATTAAATGGTGAATCAAGTTAACTAATGTAAAAAAATAAGTCATAAGGACCCGATAATTCTACATTAATCTTATAGGATATAGGTATTTTGACACTTATCCCCTTAGTATTGATATTTATTTTTTATATGATAATTTTCTTTGAATGTGATCAATAAATTATTTTAGGTAAAAAAACACAAAATTCCACTCATTTTTAAATATCTTTTATGTTTTCATATAGGTGCTGAAAAAAATATATGAATTAATTAAAATAGTTTCCTACTGAGTGATAAAATTATTTTCAATATGGTAGTTTATTTTGATATTTTATTAATTATATAATTACCACTATTTCATACACAACACCAACAAAATATTACTTCAATTAATAAAAAAATAAAATAAATTATTTTAAACATATTAAGAGTTGTAAAATATGAATTATTTATAGTGTTACATAATTTGTTAGACACATATGACATATTAGGGATATGTGAATTTCATATATTTAAATTCCATATTTTTTTGTTGTCTATAGTGTGAAATTAAATGAATAGTTTCAAAATTGACATTAATGGTATTTTATACTAAAAAATTATCATTTTAAATGATTTAAAATTTAAAAAAATATATTTAGACCAGAGAATGAAAAATGGATAAACATAATGACAATATTATATTTATAGGTATTTTTCATTTATGGTATTAATTTTTACCTTTTATGAATAAAATATTTATTACCATAATTAAGGATAAAATATGTTAACCAAGGGGCTGAATCAAAAGATAAGATGGAAAAAATTAAACCTATCCAAATTTCGTAGATTGATGTGATTTCAACTACATATTACCGTATCTTTGAATCTTATACCATTTGGTTGATTAATGACCTACCCGAATCCCATAACTACTTCCCTTCTAACATCCTAAAGGCTACAATGTAATTATAAAAACATTATAGAAAGGATATTGGTGAAAACCAAAATATGTTATCAGAAGAAGAGTAAGATAAGGAATTTACATGACACGTCAAACAATATGTTAGGGTTTTATGTTAGAGTCTCACTGTTTATCTATATATTTATTAATTATGATTATGATGTTGAAATATGATGATCAATATCTCTATAAAATCATGTTTTCTATTCTCATATGGTTATTTTTTTGGATTACATTTTTTGACTATCATTTTCCACTCCTTAAGTACTCATGAAACTGAAATATTTTTTTGATGGAAAAAAACATTTATTTCACTCTCCACTCGAAGATCCTTTTTCATTCATTTCTATGTTTTAAAATAAATCACGATATTTTTATATATTACAATATTATTGTTTATTGTAAATTTTTACAATGTTTTAGTTTTGAAAAAATGGTTTAAATAATGCTTTAATATAATTTTCTAAATGAGGTACATTTTAATTTTCACTATAAATTTAAAAGAAATCATTATTTTAAAATATACAAAATGAATTTTGTTTTACGCCTTCATGACCATTAAAATATTTGAAGCTTCCTTTAAATTTTTATAAGGTTCTTTTCAAATAGAAAGTATACATTAATATTTTTAAAAATTTTAGATTTTAAAAAAATTATTTCATTTTCAAAAGGATATTTTATTTAAAATATTCTATAAGTGATCTTTTAAAATAATTTTACATCTAATATTTAATTATCTGTTGTTTTAAAATCTTTAATGGTTATATGATAAAATTATACCATAGTTATTTTTCATTTGAATTCTGATTATTATGATTATAAGATCTTTATGGAATAAGTTACTTTTCCATAGGTTTTGCTATGGAGAAATGAGGAAATGTTTATAAATCCTATTTCATTTCCAAGGATTAATATTTTTTATGAAAACCATTCCATTTTCATATGTTATGATATGGTGAATTATTTATGGTATTGTGTAACATATATATATATTATTTTCATTTTGTGATGGGTATTACAGGAACTATATTCCCCTTCTATGAATTTGGTAAATTTGGATATAATATATGATATAAAAGACTGGAATAGAGAGTGAACCTAGTTCAATAAGGGGATATATCAACTATTATATACAAAAGAGTCATCCATAACTACATTTATAGTTTTGGGAGTGAACCCAATAAACAATTATACTATTCTCAATAGTCCTTGACTTCTATTGAATTCTTTTTCTATCCTTATTTGTATCCCACAAACTTATGTCTTATGACAATGTCATACTCTCATGGATCGTGTTCATTGATTCCTTTATTATTAATGTCTTTTCAACTAAAAACAATTATTCCATGACTATGGTTATTGATCTATGTTATAATTGGAATGAATTATAATTTTTTACTCATTTTCCCATAAAACAATTCTCCTCTCAGGTTTATGTAATCATTGATATCTCCATTGTATAACATTACAAGGATTCTAAGATAACCCTTTTTTGTCTCTTTTCCCATTTCTATGAATAAAAATATTATGTATGATATTTATAATAAGGGTTATTGTTATTTTGAACATAGAGGGATATAATGTAGTTCAATAATGAACCAGATGATTGTGTATAAAAGTTTCCAAATATACATCACCATTACAATTCTGGCAGGGATTGTTATATTATATTTTTTAGAAAAGAGGTGACATGATTTTATCACCCAATTTATTCACTAATGGGGTTTATTAATTTAATGGTTTTAAATTCAAACATGAAGTGTAAATATATTATACTAATAGAAGATTGAGGGGAATAAAATTTAAGATTTCTATGAAAGAAAACAAAATCTCGGATTGTATTAGACATGTTTGAGATGTCCTATCATATATATGCCAGATACTTCCTCCATGTATTATATTTTCAGGGCAACCCAATTCATTCCAACAAGGTAAAAAACACTAAATAATGCAAAAAATATCATACCGAATAGAAGTAGTCACCATTACAAAGAAAATTCATCAGTTTGCCCCAATCCTAGTAGGCATGTTCCAGAACATGAACTACATTCATCATAACCCAACCTGAAGTTATGTTCAGTTGTTACACATCATATCCTCTATAAGAGAAAAAATTCCAATTAAAATAAAACAAGGAATAAAATGAAAATGATAGCAAGTATAAACGCAACAACACCAACAAGGCAATTGATGAAAATAAACTCCTCATCGAGTCAGTCTCTATACAGTTTCAATGTAAATCAAATATAATCACAATCTTGTATAGAGGAAGAAAAAATGTGGAAAAAATATTGAAAATGGGATCCTTCTAAGAGTAGTTGGATCATTTCAACGGAATTGTATGTCCATCAAGATATAACACACAGACTTTTAAAAAACCATTTGAACACTATAAGAATGTTTTGAGAGAAAAATTAGATATTGATCCAAATATGATGTGAGTAAATCAAGAACACCTAATTCAGAAGGCCACATGAACATGTAGATTGGAACTCCTAATGTGAAACATGGAAAAGGTGGAACTATCATCTACCACACTAGGAATGTTGAACACCCCAACAAAACAATCAACAAAATAACCTTAAATCCATTAATCCTTCTGTCTTGTAGACCCATAAGAAATAGTATAATCATTATAACAAAAGGAAATAGTATATACAATGATAATAATATCACATACAAAGAGAAATAGATCTAAGGCGCCAGACTTGAGCATCAAACCATGGAGTCCATAATACATCTTAAGAAGAAAAAAAAACATTTCCAGGAAATATACTTGAAATTAAAACCTGGATTTGTTTTAAATTCCTCCACCATCTTCATGAACATTCCCCTTTTCAATTTTAGGTATGTATTCGTAGAGATTTCACAATTCTTGAATCTTCAAAAAACTGTTTCTTTTTTCTATTACATCAAATCTTCAAATTCATTATTCACATAAGTATTATACTGATGTGTATCCCAGACCATAAGGTCATCCTCTTCAATTATTGTAGCATCATTTATTTTTCCCTTGTCAGGGGATGTCGTTGGATTCTCAGTAACAAACAACTATGGTAGAATCTTGGTTTTTTAGAGGGTTCTATGATTATAGTGACAATTTTCATTTTTAGGGTACAATAATCTTTGCATCTCTATCTCTTTTTGTAACTCATAGAAATGCGACCATCTAAAAACATCATTGATATTAACCTTTTACTTTCCCTCGAATTTAAATTGGATTCCTCAATCATACATGATTTATCAAAATAATCATTTGTGCATTCACTAAAATTGGAGTGGGAATTCATATCATCCCCATGTAAGGATTTTGAGACATCAATAATTGTTGGATTTTCAAGATTATTGAGGGATGTCGTATCCTCGTCAAGAGTCTATGAAGACTTTGAAGGAACCACTACTCCAGATAATTCATTAATAGGGGATGAGAGTTTGATAGTCCATTCAGAATATAATCATAATCATTATTAATAGTGTCCCCAAAATTTTCAGGTGAAGCATTGGTCATATCTGTGGTCTTCTTTTTCAACCCATATTGAGTTGAATCTTGTGAGGTGGTGTGCATTATAAGGTTTGTTTCTATAAATCATTGAAAAATGTCCAATTTTAAGACAATTGTTGCAGAATACCAGATGTTTTTCAAAGATAACCTATTTGAGAAATCTAGTATCACCATTTTGTGTACAAATGAGGGATGGATGGGGCTATAAAATATCAATTTATACACAAATCCTAGCAACAATGGGTCGGGAGAGGATTTTAGTATAGGTATCTAACTTGATGGGACTCCCAAAAAGTCTAGCAATCGAAAAAAGTGATTCATTCTTAAATAAGTGTAGAAATATACCAGGAAACCCTAACCAAGTATGGGAAATATGATGTGTATAATCATTGTGAGAATCAGGGGACCATTTCAAAACATTTATGGAACAACCACCGAATGTACATGAACCTATCATCCATAGATGAAAATAGTCATTTTTATACATTAAATGAAAAAATACATGATTTGCATTTATAGTACCAACATGAATGTTAGTAAAACAAAGTCCATCCAATTATTTCCATAAGAAGAATAATAAATTCCTTCTCTTGATAAACAATCCAAAAATAATGAATTATAAATCCAAAGTCAAAAACTATATAAATATTCAATATAATCAAGATAATGAAGGTGATGATGAAACCATGATATAAAACATAGTTATTTCAATAGAATTAAAATAATAAACCTTTAAAATCTAGTAAAACATTGAAAAAGATTAAATAAAATGGAAAATATAACAAAAAATTTGAAATCTGTTTATTTAAAAATATGGTTAGATACTGATTTTCAATTTAGAATACAATTATAACGAAATTAACAAATTTTATTATATAAAAAATAAAACTATTTATTCATTTAGAAAGTAAATATTAAAGGATTAAATGGACTAAGTGTTTAGTGTAGAAAAGTATATAATTAAAAAGGTAAAATTGGATTACATAATTCAGAGGCTAAAAATCAATGATTTAAATAAATAATTTAATGATATGAAATGGAAAAATTACAGAGAATTTTTTGTATGAATATGTATGAGAAAAAATTTAATTTTTATTAGTTATAGTCAAATACTTTGTGACTAATGTAAAATTGAATCATTCATAATTCCATACACTTAATAACATGTTTTAAATTAAATTATGAAAATTTTAAATTGAATTGGATGAAAATAAAATTCTATTACAAGAAAACACTATAAAAACAACATTAAATATACTTCACATATTTTAGAAAGGTAAAATTTCTAAAATAATATAATAAACGAAAATAAGAAAAAAGTGTAACATATAAAAAAGCTTATAATTATGTCCATAGAAGGAACAATTAAACTTTAAAAAATCACCATCCTAGAGGAATATTAAAATTATTTTCAAAAACACTAAAATGAATGGAATATTGAATTATAAAAATGAATAATTATTATCCAAAAACATTATAAAATAAGGATGGAAGTGATGTGATTATGGGAGATCTATCGGGAACCCCATGTTCTGGGGTTGTCTCTCGCTGACAACGGTGGTTACCACACCAATCCCTCCCCCCTTGGAGGGGTAGGGATCTTCGAAGACTTTATAGAATAGAGCGGTCCCCTTCCATCCCTTCTCTAATCCCAAATTTCTTCCATCGTTCATGAAAGATGTTCTGAGTCCAAAAGGTCCAGAGCTCATGAATGGCTTCTCGAATCTTCATATTTCAAATTCAGAGTTCACATATACCTATGAACTCTAGAATCTCACCTTAGTTGTGTGGTTCGAGTAGCGAAGGCCTTTAGTGGGATCATTTGACAGATTCGTCTTGGATTCTTGGTATCTCTGAAAAAGGGTGACATTGGGATTGCTATATAACAACCACATCATTATCTGATTTTCATTAGCGGAGGATCTCATCAGCGCCTAGTCGAGGGCTCCCCGGTGCTACAATGGTTTCAAGTTATTTTTGTTTTGATGGTCATTTTAATTTCAAATGAAGGGTGATCTGCCTTCGACTATGATTTAGATCAGGTTCCCCAACCTTCCGCTACCGTTCCAAAATCCTTCTATTCTTAAAATGCTCAGTAACCTGGTTAGTAGGTACCTCTGCTCAAATAGTCACACAATGTCTATTTTTCACCTGGTTAATCGATGGGTGTGTGTTTATATGGAATTTCCTAAAACCCCCTTTGATTATGTATGGATTACAATTGGTGAGGATTATTTCTATAAATAGTGTGTGATCTATGAGAGTGGGATGGACTATTGTTCTTCTTGTTCGTTGTTGGGACATCCCTCCACTATATGTGGACGGGGGACTACAATAATGGTGGGAAGGGGGCATGGTCACTAGGATGTCCAACATGGAAATAGTGGAATGTCCACTAAGGTTGGTAGGGAGGATGGCTTAAATATTTTGAATTTGGGTATAAGGAATAAGGGTGGGAAACATCAGATATTGCGGCCGATGTAGAAGGAGTGATTTGTTAGCATTCTTGTGGTCTGTAATGTGTATGTTGAGGTTGTATCAGGTCCTGAGGTGGGTAAGAAGTTCATGGGTCATAAAATGAACTAGAAAGTGTTCAAGGTGTTTAGAATATTAATGGAAGATCTTGTGGCCAACTTTAATGTGTTAGGGGGAGAGGGAATTTCTCATTATGATGATGTTCCAATTGATTCTCAGAGGAATGAGCAGGAATTGGTCCGGGAGCAGATGATAGACAGTGATCAGGTGTTGTCGGCTATTGCATGTGCTGGGGAGTTATGGTTGGGTAGTGGTGATGGGAGTAAGGGTAAGCATGGATCTATTTTGTGCATGTACAGATTATAGGATGTAGGGGGTTCAAATATTTTGACATGGACTCAAATTCATCAAAGAAAAAGTTTTTCTGACCTCCAAGAAGATGATGTACGATATGCTTTGGATATTCATTATAAGAGAGATAAAGGCGGTGCGAAGGAAAACATGGGGAGTGGGCTAAGCTTCTCGGCAGATGAAGTTATAGCTTGTTCCACTTCAAGACACAAGAGTGAAGGGAGCTAGGGAGATCAGGCCTTGGTTCTGACTTTCATTTAAGAATAAGAACAAAAGGAGATCTCTATTTTAAAGGAGGTCTCTCAATTGCAGGATGGTCCTATTTAGAAGATTGATCTCTCATCTTATAATTAAGTAAATATGGAAGGTGATTTGAGGAAGGAGGTGCATAGTGGTCATGATTTTGTAGAGCATCTACAATGTATATCCATCATTGATACCAATGGTCAGTATAAGTTGGATCCGTGGCTAATGGATGGTTACCAAAACGAGCTCATTCCACGAAAAGTGGGGTATGTCTCTGATAGGGACAATGTAAATTATAGTGGCATGGTTAGGACTTCCAATAGTTATGTTGTTCAAGCTGGGAAGAAGAAGAAACCTTGAAAAGAGGATGTTATGGATGCCCCAATAAGAAGATGGACATGGAAGGATTACACTTATCTACCGAAGGCAGTGTCCACCAGGTCATCTACCAGGAAGGAAAGAAGGGCCATCAAATCATCCATGGAGTTAACTTCTTTGAAGAAATTGAATCTTAAAATGAAGTATGCTATGATCCAAAAGCATTATGAAAGCGTAGAGTGGGAATCAGCTACTGTGGAGGAGGCGATCTATCACGGTTGTGGTAACTGTTATGACTCTAATGATATGTAGTTGTGTTTCCTAGTTTTATTGTACTTGTTTTCCATGATTTTATCTCATTCTAATAAATAGTCATATCTTGCCTCTGACTGAGCTTTTAGAGTATAAAATAAGGAAGAAAAAATGGAACAATTATCAATATTGAGGGGAATTAAGAATAAAATTTAGAATAATAAAATTGGAAATATCAGATAATAATTCATTTTTTCAAATTTCAGAAATTATTAGATCATTGAGAAATGCAAAATATAATCTGTATTTAACCAACCTAATCTACCTAATCTATATACCTGAGTAAGAAGACCACAAGGAAAATGAACATTTTCAGTCATTATTGTTAGAAAAAAAGTGTAAACAATTAATCTTATTTAATTCTGAATTTATTTCTTGATTGAATAATACAACAGTAATAATGGTTACAATAATAAAGAACATATATGTCAGTGGGATAATTAGATATAGAAGGAATATTGAAAACCCTGACCAGAATAAATCATGACACTTTGATAGTGAATCAATATAGAGAGTCCAATAGGGGAAGATCCATGGGGGGTTTATTAATCCATATTAAATGGAATAAAGAACAAATCCATTAAATTAAATTTATGAAAAATTAAATATAACATAAAATTAATTCATAATTTAGGAGAATGATAAAGCTACTAGTGCCCCAATTTTAATTTCAATTCTACAATAAAATTTCATTCAATCGTATTGTTTATATATATTATTCATATAACCTTTCACAAATCATGTATAAATTTCTAGAAACCACCATACGTGACATGTGGTTCACAAGCATTGATACTTAAAACATTCACCATAATCATACATTTTGATGATTTATTCAAAAAGGTCAAAAAATTCTAATTTACCAAAATGAAAGATAGACCAAATAAATAAAAATTTAACTTCCAAAATGTATCATGTTGTGTAACACCCCAGGTAAATAAAGAATATGAAATCTTTATATTTATCCATATTTTTGAATAAAATATTAATATTACTTTAAAAGGGATGCTATACTCGATGGCGTACCCAACACGCAACAACGAGTTTCTGGGAAATCTTACGTTGCACTCTAATAATAAAATAATATTATTTTAAATGGTAGTTAACTCCTAGCCATTGTAATGGAGGGAATGAACAAAACTAACTAAAAAATAATTATATATGTTTTTCAAATATTTTTACTCTTTACAATAAATTTTAGAGGATTAAAAATGCAAATGAATCCAGTTTTTAAGCGAAAACATTCTAATATTCTTTAAAAGCTTGATTAACTGCCTTTTGATGGCGAACCCCTTTTAAATGCACTTTTTGAAAACTTTATAAGTTCTATTTTTCAAAATAAACATATTATTTATGATTGGGAAATTTAAATTTACCTTGGGTTAATTTTTGGTATTTTTCTGACAATGATCATTTTTCAATGAATAGTGAAAAATACTGCATTTTACATCAAAACTGCTTTTTCATATTATTTAATTATATAGTTATATTATCTTTTTAATTTGTTTTAATGTTTAATTAGAATATATTTTTACCATTTAATTCAATTATGGTCATTGGGATTAATTTCACTTTGTAATTAGGCATAAACAAGTGCCAAACTTTTCATAAATATTGTTTCTAAAAAACCCGCTATTTGTTTTGATAACGGGAAGTTTTTTTCAAGTTAATTATTGAAATTAATGTGTCTGGAATTTGGTAAAATTAATTACATATTTGGAATCATAAGTTCCAAATTATGTAATTAATACTCTTTTGTTTTTTAACATTATGAATAGTAATGACGGTAATTATCTTTAATTATTTTGATTAATGAGTAATCGGGTAGTTAAAGATAATATGATAATATCATAATAATAAAAAATAAACAAAAAATGTGTCCTAAGGGTACTGGTTGTCTCATGTCCAACCATGGGATGCCTTGTGCCAAACTTGGGGGCCCCATGGAATCACTTTTGTGAGAAAGTGACTTTTTATCTATTTACTTTTAAAAAAATGTTAAATGTGACAAAGAATGTATCACCTATGTAAAATATTTTTAATTTTGTATACATAAATGATCATTTGGACTATAAATATTAATTTCCAATCTAAAACGATTTCCTACATCATAGTAATTTTTTTATAATTTTTCGACATTAAATAAATTTAATTATTTATGACATCATGATGATGCAGTGATGACCTCATTATTTAACAATTTAAATAAAATGGAAAGATAATGTAAAATCTAAGACCTACACATGTCCAAAACCTATTGGATGGGTTTATTTAGAACCCATATCACCTTATCCTCGAAAAATATCATTGTGGGACAATTAAAATTCGAAACTCATTGGAAATAATGTCACATTTTATACCATTCCAAGAGTGCCCCTCCTCTGCTCTTATAAAAGGCCCCCACCTCTACCTCCTTACCCACACTTCCAAAACCTTTGGCTCAGAAAAACCCTGCCTATTTTGTCTCTCAACATACCTCTCTAACTCCTTGAAGCCTCACATTGGGACGAATCCTTTCCAAGGAAGCCTTTGAGCTCAAATCAAAGGATGTTACACGATTTTAAGGTAATGTCTTCACTTGAGTCCTTTTGTTTTATTTTACTTCTCCAACCCCATAAACTCTTTTTATTCTTTTCTTTTGTAACAAATAATGTATCTTCAATATATTAGTATGTTTTTATAAGAAGTATTCGAGCTACACTTACACACACCTACATCTAATGGTTAAAGAACATATTATTTCCGTGGATGGCGAATTTCTACCTCCCGAAACGATGATTGTTCAAAATTCTTCTAACACCTTCAAAGGTGGACATTATGATGACAGTATATTTATATATGATATCTAATATGTTTATGTTTTACTTAAGCTTCTGTATTTTTCATTTATGTCATACCTTTATGGTTTCCATTATCGGTAAATGTGATATCTTCATTTAAGGAAGTGCAGACTACCGCCCCCTCAAAGTGATTTGATTCGTTAATACTGTATGTGGTACGTATAAAGGATATATTTAATGATATTATATATGATACCATACGGGAATTAAAATACTATTATGTATCATTATATTTTCATTCCATTAAATATGAAATAGACATGGAAGTAGCGTTCATGCGTACGTACGGCTTACTGTCTCCATGAACGGTGCATTTCATTTCTTAACTCTAAATGTTATGTAATATTATAAATGCATGAATATACTGGATATATATGATATATATGATATCTAAATAATGAATAAAATTCTGGATATAATGAACATTTGGCCACACGAACAACATGTAATTGCAAGAAGTCCACTTTCGACTTAAGAACCAAGTATCGGCAAAACAAATATTATTAACTTAAATGATTAAATAATGTTTATGACATGGTAATAAGTGATATAAAAGGAATAATGAACTTGAAAAATGTTCTTAAGGAAGTAGAAATTAGCTCAATTTTATTATTCAGGAGATTAAAGAACGATCGAGTCAAGTCGGACCCGAGGTAAGGGATCCAACCTCTCTCTTTCTTTTTAAGTACTCTCTTTTATGTCATTTCTTTTAAGCTCATCTTTATTATGTTTGGGGATGTTATTTTATATTCCTCATACTTTATTTTTTATGTTAATATTATGAGAGACCCTATTTGATATCATGAATCCATTTTTTGGAAGTTTTAAGTGGCGCTGTTAGGCTGCCGAGTTTTCGTAATAGATTTTTCATCTCACATTTATTCCCATGAGATTTATGCTATATTTGCCACAATTTCTTTTGAGTGGTGTATGTACTGCCCGTTATTATACACTTTGTGTAGTATAATTTCATTTATGGGTATTCACATCTTCATTTTATGACCCTTCTTCCATGGGGTGTACGTTTCGAAAGTTACCCAACTCGGTAAGGGGACCTTTCACCCTCCTGTGTTTAAAAGACTTCTTTGTTATGTCTTTTAATTCACATATTATTATGTTGGGATATGTTATTTTATATCCTTATTGATGTAAATTTTATTTCCAAGTGATGAGATGCCCTTTTTATCTCTCACCAACTCATTTTCTGAATTTTGAAGTGATGTCGTTAGGCTGTCGAATTTTACCAAGGGAACTTTTTAACCCAATTTCGATTTCTTTGGGTTCAACATGTAGTTATTGAATATTTCATCTTTTGAATATGTGTGAATGACATTTTGTTGTTTTACACTTAATATCCACTTATATTGGTTGTATTTATATTTGTCACACATAATTTTGAGATTGAATTATCCTTAATTTAAGGATACCTTCTTTATAAGGGAATTCATCACATTTGACATTTCTACTGAGACTTCATTGTTTTTATGCACCAATTCACTCTTATATGGTGTATATTCTGTCCTTTGAAATATTATATCATGAATCAATTTATTATCATGATATTATAATGTTCTGACTAAATGTTATTCCTCAATTATTGTATTCAAGTGTCTCTAATTTTGGTAGAACCCCTTTGACCAAAATATCGCTTTAAATGTTTTAATTATTTGTTCTTATTAATATCCATGTTTTCAAAGTGGTTTTAAGGATTTATTTATATGGATATTAATGGTTTAAAATTTTAAAAGCTTCAAGGTGGTATGGGACACTTTGATTCAAAAATCTCTTTATTAAATGTTTTAAACGGTTTGGAAATGGTTTCTTTTTCAATGGATTCATTATTTCAATATCCTAAAATGTTATATTGTGATTTAAATGTGGAAATGTTATGTTTAATTTATGAATGTTTTATGTGATACATTAATGTTATGGTTCTTGGGCATTGTTATGAAAACGGGTGGTTCCGTGATAAACTAAGGGCGGGTGAGCCCGATATAGCTATCCAATGCATTGGGTAACGCGAAGGAGTGAAACGTTAAGGTTTCTCCGAAGAGATTTAGGTAATATACTATGGTGGGTATTCCAAACGTAACCAAGAGGGTTACTCCCTACATAAGAATGTTATTAATGCCTCAAGATACCTTTTATGTCTTATGATTTCTATGATTTATTCATGATTTGATATGCCTATGTTTTATGGGTAAAGTATGATTTCATTCTAATGTATATATGAACTCATGTTTCCTTTCCATATTTTTATAACTCTTACTGAGGTTTTTATGCTCATCCCATGTTTTTGAAAAATTTTTCACAGGTCAAGGGAAATGTACATGATGTGATGATAGTGTCATGGATGTGTCAAGAAATAATCCATGTTTTATTTTAAATATGTTTCCGTTGATGGGAAGAATTAATATTGTCTTTTATGCAACCACTTTGTTTAAATGTGGAATGTAGTGCATGTTTCATGATCTAATTCTCTAAAACTCTAAACCTGAAAAGATCTTCAATGTGTAATCTTGTAATAACTCAAGATTATGTAAGGATTATGGTTGGGGCCTTATAGTTGGTATCAATGGTCGGTTTAGATAACTTTAGAGGTTAGCGTATTCTCTAAGCATAAGTGATAGTACCATAATGGATAGGATTTCAGAAAGAGTCCTAGTTTTAGATAAAGTGAATGAGTAAGTATATCTTGGTGTTTATCTTCCTAATTACTATATGATGGTTTTGTTGATATACTCACACTGACCTTTTTGGTTTTAGTAAATGGATGGATCTAGCAGGCACCAAAGTGGCAATAAATTTGAAGGAAACTATGGTGGTTCTCTGATTTAGAGACTGGATGAAATGGGGGATTCAATGAGGAAAATCGTGGTTGTTCTAAACCAACTATCAAGGAGTCATGATCAACCACTTGAGCCTTGGTATGATCTGTAATGCATCATGTATGTGATGACCAATAGATGTGGAAGTTCGGGTAATAATTATATAGGTAACCATTAGAGTTTATATGATCCTTAATTTTGAGGTAATTATAGGTTATTATATGTTATGATGGAAAATGAAAGGCATGAGATAAACATGAGGTTAAAATATGATATGATAATTTTTGAAGATTTTATCTCGTTTTGGGGAATGTTTTAAGAATTATATAGTTTTGAAAAAAAGACAAGATGCAGACCGTGTGACAACCCGTCGCGTCGGAAAAAGCTGCGAGAATCGAACCCACAACCAAAGTGTGACTGGTATTTATCGCCTACCACTGGACTACGTGAAGTCCCTGGTTAGTTTGACTGATTTTTTTTAGTTAGATGATTTTATGAATTAAGAGAATGTTGATTTTGGGTTATCTATGTAAATTTATTAACCTATCATGGAGGATATGTGATTAGGTTAATTACTTTTCAATATGAGAATTTAGGAGCAACTGATGTTGTTTGGAGATAAATTTTATGATTTAACTTGGAAGACTATGTGACTAAATCCTTCAAATATTTGGGTTTCAAACTTAGATTGGTTTACTTTTAAGAATTTTATAGACAAATTGTTTATCGAATAGTGCTCGTTGAACTTTGGGTTTTAGTTGGAAAAATTTTGTAGATTAAGCATAGATTTTCTTTTTATAAAGGGTCATCCTTTTCTGGATTATCTGATCTTGTACTAACTTTTTTGGTTTTGGTTTTTGTTAATGTCTAAAGACATGAGAAGTATATAGTTCTCTTTTGTGGATTAGGTGATTCTCTCGAAGTTGATTATAGTACTCTTAATGTGAACAAGTCTTCCTAAATACTCGTCTTTTGGAGAAAATATGAGTTTGTGTAAGGAATCTAATAAAAGTTGAAAGTCAACATGATAAGTGATTATGTTTCCTTATGAATAAATTCCTCAATAAAAAGCAGATTAAAAAAATGTTTTCTATTAACTTTTCCTACTGGGGAATCGAATACTGTTTAACCCATCACAAGTTTGTGATTTTCTTGTAGTTAACTTTCTCCTAAACAAGTTTTCTATCACTCTCCATCAGAACATGACCCTTTGTTTTTTCCTCCATGTCCATATTTTCATACTTGGAATCCTATTATGGGTTAACTCGGGTGACCTTTGTACTTATCTTTCTTTATTTTAAAGTGATTGTTTTACCGACTTTTGTTCCGATGTGGGACTTTCAAGGATGTTTCCAAGCCCAATTTTAAAATTGTGAGAACGCAATTCCCAAAAGGGGGGAAGGATGTTACAACCTAGGTAAATGAAGAATATTACATCTTTATATTTATCCATATTTGTTAATAAAGTATTAATATTACTTTAAAGGGTATTCTATGATCGATGGCGTGCCCAACACGCAACAACGAGTTTCTTGGAAATCTTACGTTGCACTCTAAAAATAAAATAATATTATTTTAAATGGTAGTTAACGTCTAGCCGTTGTAATGGCAGAAATGAACAAAACTAACTACAAAATAATTATATATGTTTTTCAAATATTTTTACTCTTTACTATAAATTTTAGAGGATTACAAATGCAAATGAATCCAGTTTTTAAGCGAAAACATTCTAATATTCTTTAAAAGGTCGATTAACCGCATTTTGATGGCGAACCCCTTTTAAATCCTATGTTTGAAAATTTTATAAGCTATATTTTTTAAAATAAAGATATTATTTATGATTGGGACATTGAAATTTACCTTGGGTTAATTTTTGGTATTTTTCGGACAATGTTCATTTTTCAATGAATAGTTAAAAATACTGCATTTTACATCAAAACTTCTTTTTCATATAATTTAATTATATGGTTATATTATATTTTTTATTTTTTTTAAAGTTTAATTAGAATATATTTTTACCATGTAATTCAATTATGGTCATTGGGATTAATTTCACTTTGGAATTAGGCATAAACAAGTGCCAAACGTTTCATAAATATTGTTTCTAAAAAACCCGCTATTTGTTTTGACAACGGGAAGTTTTTTTTAAATTAATTATTGCAATTTATGTGTTTGGAATTTGGTAAAATTAATTACATATTTGGAATCAGAAGGTCCAAATTATGTAATTAAGACTCTTTTGTTTTTGGACATTATGAATAGTAACGACGGTAATTATCTTTAATTATTTGGATTAATGAGTAATCGGGTAGTTAAAGATAATAAGATAATATCATAATAATAATAAAATGACCACAAAATGTGCCCTAAGGCTACAGGTTGTCTCATGGCCGACCATGGGATGCCTTGTGCCAAACTTGGGGGCCCCATGGAATCACTTTTGTGAGAAAGTGACTTTTTATCTATTTATTTTTAAAAAAATGTTAAATGTGACAAAAAATGTATCACCTATGTAAAATATTTTTAATTTTGTCTAAAGAAATGATATTTTGGACTATAAATATTCATTGGAAAGCTAAAAATATTTCCTACATCATATTATTTTTTTACAATTTTTAGACATTAAATAAATTAAATTATTAATGACATCATGATGATGCATCAATGACCTCCTTATTTAACGATTTAAATAAAATGGAAAGATAATGTAAAATCTAATATCTACACATGTCCAAAACCTATTGGATGGGTGGAATTCGAACCCGTATCACCTTATCCTCGAAACAGATCAATGTGGGACCATTAAAATCTGAAACTCATTTGGAAATAATGTTACATTTTATACCATTCCAAGAGTGCCCCTCCTCTCCTCTTATAAAAGGCCCCCACCTCTACCTCCTTACCCACACTTCCAAAACCTTTCGATCAGACAACCCCTGACCATTTTGTCTCTCCGCATCCCTCTATAACTCCTTGAAGGCTCACATTGGGAAGAATCCTTTCCAAGGAAGCCTTTGAGCTCAAATCAAAGGAAGTTACCCGATTTTAAGGTAATGTCTTCACTTGAGTCCTTTTGTTTTATTTTACTTCTCCAACCCCCTAAACTCTTTTTATTATTTTCTTTTGTAAAAACTCATGTATCTTTAATACACTAGGATTTTGTTATAAGAAGTATTCGATCTACACTTACACACACCTACATATAATGGTTAAAGAACATACTATTTCCGTGGATGGCGAATTTCTGCCTCCCGAAACGATGATTGTTCAAAATTCTTCTAAAACCTTCAAAGGTGGACATTAATATGACACTATATTTATATATGATATCTAATATTTTTATGTTTTACTTAAGCTTCTGTATTTTTCATTTATGTCATACCTTTATGGTTTCCATTATGGGTAAATCTGATATCTTCATTTAAGGAAGTGCGGACTACCGCCCCCTCAAAGTGATTTGATTCATTAATACCATATGTGGTACGTATAAAGTATATATTTAATGTCATTATATTTGATACCATACTGGAATTAAAATACTATTATGTATCATTATGTTTTAATTCCATTAAATATGAAATAGAAATGGAAGTAGCGTTCATGCGTACGTACGGCTTACCGTCTCCATGAAAAGTGCATTTCATTTCTTAACTCTAAATGTAATGTAATATTATAAATTCATGAATATACTGGATATATATGATATATATGATATCTACATCATGAATACAATTCGGGATATAATGAACATTTGACCACATGAACAACAAGTAATTGTAAGAAGTCCACTTTCGACTTAAGAACCAAATATCGGCAAAACAAATATTATTAACTTAAATGTTTAAATAATGTTTATGACATGGTAATAAGTGATATAAAAAGAAATAATGAACTTGAAAAATGTTCTTAAGGAAGTATAAATTAACTCACGTTTATTATTCAGGAGATTAAAGAACGATCGAGTCAAGTCGGACCCGAGGTAAGGGATCCAACCTCTCTCTTTCTTTTTAAGTGCTCTCTTTTATGTCATTTCTTTTAAGACCATCTTTATTATGTTTGGGGATGTCATTTTATATTCCTCATACTGTAATTTTTATGTTAATATTATGATAGACCCTATTTGACCTCATAAATCCATTTTTTGGACGTTTTAAGTGGCGTCGTTAGGCTGCCGAGTTTTCGTAATGGATTTTTCATCTCACTTTTATTCCCATGAGATTTATGCTACATTTGCCACAATTTCCATTGATTGGTGTATGTACTTCCCATTATTATACACATTGTGTAGTATAATTTCATTTATGGGTATTCACATCTTCATTGTATGACCCTTCTTCCATGGGGTGTATGTTTCGAAAGTTACCCAACTCGGTAAGGGGACCTTTCACCCTCCTGTGTTTAAAAGGCTTCTTTTGTTATGTCTTTTAATTCACAGACTGTTATGTTGGGATATGTTCTTTTATATAATTATTGATGTAAATTTTATGTCCAAGTGATGAGATTCCCCTTTTATCTCTCACCAACTCATTTTCTGAATTTTGAAGTGATGCTGTTAGGCTGTCGAAATTTACAAAGGGAACTTTTTAACCCAATTTTGATTTCTTTGGGTTCAACATGTAGTTATTGAATATGTCATCTTTTGAATATGTGTGAATGACCTTTTGTTGTTTTACACTTAATATCCGCTTATATTGGGTGTATTTATTTTTGTCACACATAATTTTGAGATTGAATTATCCTTAATTTAAGGATACCTTCTTTATAAGGGAATTCATCACATTTGACATTTCTACTGAGACTTCATTGTTGTTATGCTCCAATTCACTATTATATGGTGTATATACTGTCCTTTGGAATATTATATCATGAATCCATTTATTCTCATGATATTATAATGTTCTGACTAAATGTTATTCCTCAATTATTGTATTCAAGTGTCTCTAATTTTGGTAGAACCCCTTTAACCAAAATATCGCTTTAAATGTTTTAATTATTTGTTCTTATTAATATCAATGTTTTCAAAGTGTTTTTAAGGATTTATTTATATGGATATTAATGGATTAATATTTTAAAATCTTCAAGGTGGTATGGGACACTTTGATTCAAAAATATCTTTATTAAATGTTATAAATGGTTTTCGAAATGGTTTCTTTTTGAATGGATTCATTATTTCAATATCCTAAAATGTTATATTGTGATTGAAATGTGGAAATGTTATGTTTAAGTAATGAAAGATTTATGTGATACGTTTATGTTATGGTTCTTGGGCATTGTTATGAAAACGTGTGGTTCCGTGATAAAATAAGTGTGGGTGAGCCTGATATAGCTCTCCAATGAATTGGGTAACGCGAAGGAGTGAAACGTTGAGGTTTCTCCGAAGAGATTTAGGGAATATACTGTGGTGGGTATTCCAAACATAACCAATAGGGTTACTCCCTACGTAAGAATGTTATGAATGCCTCATGATACCTTTTATGTCTTATGATTTCTATGATTTATTCATGATTTGATATGCCTATGTTTTATGGGTAAAGTATGATTTCATTCTAATGTATATATGAACTCATGTTTCCTTTCCATATTTTTATAACTCTTACTGAGCTTTTTATGCTCATCCCAAGTTTTTGAAATGTTTTTCAGAGGTCAAGGGAAGTGTACATGATGTGATGATAGTGTCAAGGATGTGTCAAGAAAGAATTTGTGTTTTATTTTAAATATGTTTCCGTTGATGGGTATAATGAATGCTGTCTTTTATGTAACCACTTTGTTTAAATGTGGAATGTAATGCAAGTTTCATGATATAATTCTCTAAAACTCTAAACCTGAAAAGATCCTCAATGTGTAATCATTTAATAACTCAAGATTAAGTAAGGTTTAAGGCTGGGGCCTTATATGTTGGGGGACATAATTCCCCCCATAATATCACTTTATACATCTATAAAATCATAATGAAATGTTTTTTATTAATGAAGTGATTTGGTCATTTCTTCACTATCTATTTTTCTTGTTCCCTTATATCAATGGAATCGCTACATTATTTCATAGAAACATGGAATAAATGATTTTATATCTCTCGTAAAATGTTATTATGAAAGTTAAAAATTTTAAAAGTCTATTAAACCATGGATTCATCATGATTTCACTCTCTCTTACCAATTAAAAATATTTAAAAGATTGTGATTATACATACCAAACATAGATCCACAAAAAACACTATTAATTGACAATATGAGTGGGGTAATTCCAATATTTATAAAACCATATCCATCATTTTAAGAATATAAAAATTTTCTATATAAATGAACATGATCATCCCATGTTTCCAATGTCATTTATGACATAATAATGGAAATACCTTTAAGAATATTTGGTCACGTGATATGAAATTGAAAGGTCTATGGAAATGATTAATGCACGCTATTTGGTGAATCTAAAATGTCACCATATGTTTTAAGATACAATGAACATCCTATATCCTATCATGGACTATACATTGTCCCATAGGATATGAATAACAAATATCATCTCAATAATGGGGTGACCAAAAAATAAAACCATATAATTTTTCAAATGTAGTCTTTATTATTGAGTATTGGTAGCTATTACTGTTAAAAATTAAATCAAATATAATTGAACATCCAATGATCCCATAAAATCAATAACACATAAATGAATTTTTTATTCAAAAATTTGAATCATCCTCTTTAATTTTCCATGTATTTGAGGGTTTCATACTGTACTAACACATATTTTCTTTTAACACCTTGAAGTCATTTCTAGAATCAAAATGCAAACCAATAATCTCTACAAGAAATGTTTTTTAATGTGACACCATGCAATTTCTTAATTTTATCCTCATGTAACATTACAAGTTATTCAATAATTATGCTATTATTTTTCAATATAAAATGGTATGATTTATTATTTTGGTCAATATATCCTAGATATAAATCATTCTATATCACTTATGACATGTTTAAAAAGATAAATCCGCAGACACATATTAATAATTCTAAAAAGGAATAGGTAAAGTTTGAGACATGTTTGAATGATTATAGATATTTATATTCAGTTATTTATAAGTAAATATTAAAAACATGTAATCATCAATGTCTTTTCCCATGTTAGGTAACCACTACAATCATTTCATAGCATACTAAATTTTGGTATAACATTAACGAACCACCCAATGAGATTGAAGAAAAATATTTTACCACAATTTTTTTTATGGACATAGGTACCATATAATTTCTTTTGAAACATATTAAACCATAAATAGATAGATACGAATCACTAGTGATCTACCATCCATTTTTCATTCTCATGTAATGTTCACATTTAACATCTGGTGGTTTCCTTCGATGAATAACCCTAGTAAAGGAACAATCAATTAGAAAAAAAATAAAAGTGTCAATTATTTCACCACATTTAATTTTAAATATAATTATATACAAATGATAATCCAGTTTCATTCATCACCCATATCATTCATCGTTTATGATGGAATACTCTTGATAAGTGAATCGGTGAATGAATTCTCATTTTTATGTGTGTGTGTGATGTTTATATCATATAGTTATAGATGATGTGCCCTTCCCCGCTATTTGAGGTTCAAATAATTTTTAAATAATAGCAAACTTATGGATTTTTTTCGGTAAAGATTGTAAATTTATCCCTAAAGTGATATTGTCAACAATATTACATATAATACATGATTACATTAAAATCAAGGAAATGGATTATGAAGATTCATTCAAGATTATATAATTGGCAAGATCTATATAACAGAACACAATAATTTTTTATTATTATGTCGAAAAATATCATACTTTGTGAATCACAATAAACAACATTTAATTTTTTGGGATTAGGAATAATTATGGACAGATTTTATTTTAACCTCTATTTCAATTCATCTATGTATAATTAATACTAATAATTACATGATAACTCTAACCCCTCATGGGTGACAGTCTTTAAAGGGGATGAAATATTTTAAATATATATTTCTTCCCACTATTTGTATCACACCAAAAAAATAATCATTGTATCCTAAAGATATTATTTATAACATCCTTATACATGTACACCATCACCATATTAGGATTAATTGATATGATTTTTTATTTAAAACTATATTTTATATGAAAATTACCTCTAGGATCAATAAGTAAAATTTAAAAAATATTTCATATAGGTGATGATATCAAAATATACCAAATAATATTCTCATGTGATCCTCATGACCCTCATCAGAATATGAATACATTGAGATATATTCGATGAATAACATGATGAAATTTTGGAGGTGTTAATTGGAGATTAAGTCTATAATAAAGATAAATAATATAATAGAACTTATCAAGATAAAAACACCACAATGTACTCAAAATTCCTATATATACATTAGAATTCATCCTTGGATAATTTAGATTCTTTAAATCTACTTTTTTTATACCCAAAACTAAGCTCAATCTTGGATAACAATTTTTTCCACTAATTTAATCAATGACATCATTATGATTGGGAAAATGGAATTTTATTTTATGGTCACTTGATTCAATTTTCTATAATAAATGAAATACAATAATTTCCCATAATCTTACCTTGAAAAGATAAATAAATTTATATGTGGAGAGATATTGGGAGGAATAAATCCTTTTTCATCAATGTCATCATGATGAGTTTTCAACTCCATTGGCTCAACTGAATGGATTAGATATAAATTTGGATATATAGGATGTTTCCAAGGAATAATATCGATAGAAAATCTATATATTTCACTATAGATAATCCCAAAAATATCATTAGTAAAAACCTAATGAAAATCACATACCATGGGAGAAATCCCACTACATAAAGTCCTCATACACTTCTATTAAATGAAAAGACATAAAACATGAAAAATTATTACTTTTAAGAATTTGATGTATAACATGAATTGAAAAAATATCACATTCACCATGAAATAAATTGGAGGTCCTACAAAAAAGAGAAAAATACCACCCAAAAGTGACATAAATATATTTAATATATGAATAATATAATATAATTTATTCCAAGAATGATATAAAAGAGACATATTTCAAGTATAAGAATGTCCCAAAATATTTATACATCATAAATATATATAGGAAATGAGTGACAAAAAAACATTCTCATTCTTCCCAACAGGAGTTGAAATATCTATCATATATGACATTGTTTGGAATGAAAAAATTTAACAGATTCAAAATTATAGCTAATAAAAATTAGTGTGAATCACATTTTTCATATAATAAAATAGGAATAAATGATTCAATAAGTAAAATACCTCGTACCAAAGTACTTCCAATATCAGATTCTATAGTTCATTGCTCTTTGAAATATAATTTTCATGATTCCTTTGTAGTCTGAGATATCCCGCTAAAATAGGGTCCACATCAAATTTGGATTTTCAAGTGAGAAGAATCATCTCCTCCTAGTTTTTTATAAGGATAAAAACACATTATCCTAGAATATAATAATTCACATGGTATCGCATTAGATTTGAGGACCATAAACCACCTATATTAAGAGGATTCATCCGGTAGAATATTATTAGAAGTTTCATTCCCCCTTATAAATTATAGAAATTAAATCCTCCTCCTATAACATCCTAGATAAATGAAGAATATGAAATGTTCATATTTATTAATATTTATGAATTAAATATTAATTTTACTTCAAAGAGGAATCTATGATTAATGAAGTACCCGACATGCAGCAATGGATTTCTTCAAAATCTCATGTTGCACACAATGCCAAGTCATACTGAAAAATAATAATGTAATATTATTTTAAATAGTTTTATCATATATTAATTGTATTTGATGGAATTAACATAACTATGTAAAAAATAATTTCACTTGTTTGTTAAATTTTTTTATATTTATCCAATAACATTTAGAGTCTTAAAATGAGAATGAATCCAATTTTAAGCATAAATACTCTAATATTTTTAAACTGTCATTTTACCGCCTTTTGATGGAGAACCCATTTTAAATCTATTTTTTTCTTACTTTTATAGGTTTAATTTGAAAAAAACATCTTCTTATTTATAAGTAGAACATAAAAATTTACATTGGGTGATTTTTTTATATTCTAATAAAGTTCATTTTTTATTCATATTGAAAAATTGCTGCATTTAATTCAAAACTACCATTTTATCTAATTTATTTATTTATTTATATTATTCTTTTAATTTCCTTGACGTGTAATTGGATTATATTATTAAAAATTAATAAAATTTGGGTCATTATAATTAATTTCACTCATAAATTGGACATAAAAAATTGTCAATCTTTTGATAGGTTTTATTTCTAAAAACATTCTTTTGGGTTTTGAGAACAAGAATTTATTTTAAATTAATTTATGCCACTTCTTTTTTATGAATTTATAGAAAGAGATTCTATATTAGGAATTAGGAGGTCCAAATTGTGTTAACAGGTAACTTTTATTTTAATACATTATTAATATTTACATTAGTAAATATTTTATTTATCATAGTTAAAGGGTAAATCTCATAAATAAGGGTGAGAATAATATTATAATATTATTAAATATCACTTAAACTCATTATAACCCTATTGGATAATATTTTATAGACCATGGGCATCCTTGGATAGACTTTGGGACCCCATCGAGCCATTTGGGAGTGATGATGAGACTTTATATTAAATGATTTAAAGTAAAGACAAAAGTAACATAAACATATATCTTTTTACTAAATTTTTTTATATGGGGTTATATAAGTTATAATTTTGACTATAAATATTATTTGAAAGATAAAAATATTTCCTACATCATGGTATTTTATATATAATTTTTTTACGTTAAATAAATAAATATAATTATGACACAATGGTGATGTAGTAATTGCTTCATTAATATAGGATTCAAATAAATGATATTATAAATATTAAAATATATTTATTTTTTATCTTTTTATGTCATCAAAGAATTTTATAGATTAGGATTACTATTAATATTTTAATTAAAGATGTTTTTTCGAAAGAATCACCTTTTTTTATATTTAAAATGTCCTGATATGAATATTATTAGAATTTACATAAACGAGTTTTTAAATAAACCATATTTTATTAAATGATAAAATAGTACAAAAATATAATAATCATCAATTTCACATATATGATGTTATAAATTCATTAATGACCACTTTTTTGTTTCTTGTCATTTTATTTAAATATATTAACCTTATTTTAAGTATATAGAAGAGGACAAGGTTAAAGTTAAATAAGTTAACAAAGGGTTGAATAAAATATTTATGGAGTAAAAAATATCCACAACTTGAGAAATTCATATTGTATGTTTTTATGTTGACTTATATATATACGTTATACTATAATTAAATATTCTTTGGCCCTTTTGAATTTGAAAATCATTTTATAATAAAATAATAATTTCAAACTTTCCTAAAAATCCCTTCCTCCCTCTTATAAAAGGACACCACTTCTAACACATTACTCACACCTTTCAGGGCCCTTAGAATATCCAACCGCTTACCAAATAAGAACCCAACATCCTTCAATTCCTCCTTAAAGCCTTACCTTAGGCAGAATTCACATCAAGAAAGCCATTTAGTTCAAACCAAAGGGAGTTACACAATTTAAAGGTGTCATCTTCCCTCAAGTTCTCTTTTTTTATTTTACTTATTCACAACCTATTCACTTCTTATTCATTATTTAAATAAAAAAACCAGAATCCTAAGTAAACTATGATGTTTTTATGTGAATTATTCTAACTACACTTCCAGACACCTAAAAACAAATGGATACATACATATTGTTTTTGTGGAAAGTGAACAAATGCCTCATGAAACGATGATTGTTCAATCTTATCCTACTACCACTTATTGTGGCCATTAATATTGAATTTCATTTACATGTGATATATATTATATTTATATTTCCTCTATGATTCAGTATTTTTCATTTATATCATACCTTTATGTTTTCTATAATGGGTAAATATTATAATTAACTTTTAGGAAGTGCGGACTACCACCCCCTCAAAGTGATATGATTCATTCCTAATATACATGGAACATATAATGTATGGTGTTAATGAAAATATGTAATGTATATAAAAAAGATATTATACTGGAACAATAATATACCTTTTTATCATTCAGTTTTCATTCCATTAAAAATGAATCCAAATGAAATAAAAGAGCGTTCAAGCATACGTACGGCTTACCGTCTCCATGAACGGTGCATTTCATTTATTATATACAAATGATATGGACTATTTTAAATACATATATACTATATATATATGATATATATGATATATAATCCACGAATATCATTCTGGAGATAAAGGACTTTTGACAACATGGACAATTTGAAATTATAACAAATTAATTTTTGACTCAAGTACTGAACATAGACAAAAATATCAATATGAAGTTTAATTATTATATGATTATTAGAGAAATATAATAATTGATATAAAATAAATCATAAACTTTAAAAATGTTCTTATGTATTTTTAATTAAAATAAGTTCAATATACAGGGAGATAATGAATGAACAAGACTTGTCAGACATAAGGTAAGGGGTTTTCATCTCACTTTTTATTCCCGTGAGATTCATTCTATATTTTCAACTATTTCCTTTTTAGTGTCGTATTTAATTAACATTATTGTATAAATTATGTAATATAATTTAATTTATGGGTATTTACATCTTCATTTTATGATCATTCTATCATGTGGTGTGTGTTTCCTAAGTTACCAAAATTGTAAGGGAACCTTTTACTCTCCTCTTCTAATCAAAGACTCATTTTATGTTATGTATTTTAAATTTTCATTTTCCTATGTTGGGATATGGTCTTATATTTCCTTCTTGTTGTGCATTATATTTCCTTCTGATGAGAGACCCTTTCCTCTCTAATCAGCTCGTTTTCTGAATGTTAATGTGATGTAGTTATGCTGTCGAATGTCTATATGATAAATTCTTAACACAATTTCAATTCATTGGTTAAAACTTAAAATTATTGATTATGTTGTTCTATGAATATTTTTGAATTACCTATGATTTTTATAAACTAAAGATACACTTATATTGTTTTCATTCTAATTTTTCACTCTTAATAATGTCATTCATTTCCCCTAATATATGGATACAATCTTTCCAAGGGACATTTTCTCAATTTACTTTCCATTGATACTTAATTTTTATTATACACCAATTCATGTTTATATGGTTTATATATGGAACATTAATATATTATATCATGAATATCATTATTCCCATGATATTATATTCATTGATTAATTTTACTCCCCAATTATTTGTGTTCAAGTGTCTCTCATTTGGTATTAACACTTTAACAAAAATATCATTTTAAATGTTATAAAAAATTATTCAGATAAATCATTCTCATTAATGTCCATGTTTCAAAAATGGTTTTATGAAGTTATTTATATTTACATGAATGTTTTGAAATTAAAATTTATTTCAAAATCCTCAAAGTGGTATGGGACACTTTGATTCAAAAAACTATTTATTAATGGTTTTAAATGGTTTTTAAAATGGTTTTGTAAATCATTGATTATGTCAATATCATAAAATGATATATTGTGATTAAAATGAAGAATGTTATTGTTTATTTCATGCTTTTTTTCTGTGTTCTGAATATGTTACGTTTCTTGAGAATTTTGTATGTATATGGGTGGTTCCATGATAATCCTATTGAAGGTAAGCCCAAGATAGCTTTCCAACAAGTTTGGTAATGTGACAGAGGAAAACGTTAATGATTATACTAAGAGATTTAGGGAATATATTGTGATGGGTATTCCAAATGTAACTCCCTATGTAGCTGTGAAAGATACAATGTATGTATGATATGTATGCCACAAGTTACAATTATGATTTATGATTTCCATGTGTTATTCATAAATCTTATGATCTTGTGTGGTATGTTAAAGATGGAAATGTGTGACATATTGATAGAGTAGTGTTTTATTTCATTGTTTTATAAACAATACTGAGATTTTAATTCTAATACCATGATTTGAAATGTTTTCCACATGCCTTAAATATGAATAGGGTCAAATATGGGATCAAGGAAAAGTCATGTTGTCTAAAACATAGAACTAGACATTTTTCTTTTTTAGGTGTTTTTATTGTAGGATGAAAATGGAATCTATATAGAAGTGTCTACATGTCATATTATAGTTTTAATTTATAGGTTACGACCTATTTATCTAAATCTCTAAACCTGAAAAGATCCTCAATGTGAATTATTATCATAATTGAAGATTAGATAATGTTCGAGGTCGGGTGCTTATAGTAGGTATCAGTGGTCAGTTTAGACAACATTATGGAATTGGAGTTTTTTTAGACACATGGTTAGTCTCTATGCCTACTCCTTGAGTTAAACCCTTATTTTTTAACTTTTTCAGATCATGGCAATTCTATTACAAATGGAAGTAGGAGGACCCCAAAAGACATTATTATCTCTTTTAGATGACTTGATTGATATAATTATTGTAATGTCATGTTTAGACAATTCTGAAAAAATTTCTAACATACAACTCACTTGTAATAAATTTTTTGAGATATCAAACACCTCCTCTATACCTTGATACCATCGTGGGTCATTGGTTGTATTTAATCAAATTTTATTCTTTCAATATTTTCATATTTTCAAAAAAGGTAAATATTATCAATGAATTTTCAAATATTTTACCTTATCAGATGATTTGGAAGCATATTATGATTTTGAATAAGGTGATGCATAAGGAGACCCTTGTAAAACCTATTTATATTTGAATTTAAATTATATTCTTTAAGATAAATCTTATGTTATTTTTAAAGGACCATTCATTGAAAATTTCAACTCAAACTCGGTCTGACTATTTTATAAAAAGAATTTTTAATCAGATGTTATGAAATTATATGTTATACATGATTATTTTCCAAAACTATTTCTATGTGAACACCCGTATGACCCAAGTTGTATTATGTGTATTTGGATAAAGGATGCATATTAATTTGATGGATCTCTAAATCACTTTTGCAATTCATGGATCATCTATCTATGTGAACAAGATGATGATTAAACCAATTGGCCACCATGATCAAGGTACAACGATATTTATTTGGTAATAATGTTATATTAAGAAGGTAAAAAATGTCAATAAGACATCCTGAATAAAGATAATGAGGTAATTATGAGTTCGGATGAAAATGAGAGGTACAAGACAACCATTGAGGATAAATCATGTTGGGTTATTTTTGAGTTTAATATTAAGGGACCAAACGCAAGATGGGTAACAACCCATCACATCCGGAAAGGCCATAGGAATTGAACCCATAACCAAAGTGTGATTGGGATTTATTGTTTACCACTAGCCTATGTATATTCCTTGGTATGTATGACTTATTCTTTTAGTTAAATTATTTCATGGATCAAGAATGACTTCATTTTGGGAACGACTGTTTTATCAAATGGATATCCTATGTATACAAAAATAATTTTGCTATTAAATGATAATGGTTATTTTGGAATATGTTTTCTCTTTTAAGAACACTGTATGACTAAGGAAAATAGAATACATTGGGATTTCATTTGAGGAGTAATGGTGAATTTTTATTTCTTGAAAAATCTATGTTCTTATTGTGGACCTATAGAGATTTGCGTTATTTATGGAAATGATTAACCAATCATTGAGAATATGTGATTTTGTTAATTAATTTTCAGTATGATACCTCCAGACTAGCCGATGTTATTTGGAGAAAAATGCTAAGATTTATCATGGAAGACTACGTGGTCAAATCCTTTTAAATTTTGGGTTTCAGATATATTTTGTATTATATATAATATCTTTATGGAAAATTCTTTGTTGAATGGTCATTTTTGAACATTGGGTACTATTTATTGAATTTTGGAGATTAAGAGTAGTATTTCTTTTTATAATTTATTATCCTTTTTTGGGAATTACCTCATCTTGTGTTAACCATTTTTCTTTTGATTAATGTCTAAAGATAAGAGAATTATATAGTAAATCTTTTGTGGATTATGTGAATCTCTAGATTTTGATTCTCTCACTTTAGGAGTGACCATGTCATCTTGGATACTCATCATTTAATGAAAAAGATAATTTTTTTATAGAAACATATTAAAGGATGAAACTATATTTGAAAAGAATGTATATTTCATTATGTCCTTGGTAAATCTCATAAATAAATTCTCAATCATTATAAAATATAATGTATAATAAAATTGTTTTCTGTTTAATTTTCCTACTAAGAATCAAATAAATATTTAACCCATCACAACTTTGTGGTCTTCTTGATGTTAACTTTCTCATAGTCATGTTTTCTATCACCCTCCATAATAAAATGACACCTAGTTTCTCCTCAAAATCCATGTTTTCATACATGGAATCCTTGAATGCGTTATCTTGGGTAACCTTTTTACTTCTATTTAATTATTTTAATTTGATAGTTTTGTTGAATCTTTTTCTTATTTGGGACTTTTAATGATGTTTCCAAACCTTATTTTAAAATTGTGAGGATGGAATTCCCAAAAGGGGGAAGGATGTAACATCCCAGGTAAATAAAGAATATGAAATTTTCATATTTATTAATATTTGAAATTAAATATTATTTTTACTTTTAAGGGGATGATATTATTAATGGATTACCCGAAATGGAATAACGGGTGTCTCAAAAATCTCATGTTTCATTCAAGGATAAGTCATACTGAAAAATAATAATATAATATTATTTTAAATTGTAGTTAATGACTAGTCGTTGTATTAGTGGGAATTAACAAAACTAACTACTATATTATCGCACATGTTCTTTAAAGTTTTTACATTTATCCAATAAAATTTAGAGGCTTAAAATGAGAATGAATTCGTTTTTAAGCATAAATTCTCTAATGTATTTAAAAGGTCGTTTTACGACCTTTTGATGAAGAAACCCATTTAAATCATGTATTTGTAAATTTTATATGTTTCATTTTAAAAAATTAATATTTTATTTATAATAGGGTCATCTAAATTTAATCTGTGAAATTTTTTGTAATTTTTTGATAAAGTTCATTTTTTATGAATAGTGAAAAATACTGCATTTTAATTCAAAACTGCCTTTTCATCTAATTTATTAATATAGTTTTATTGTTCTTTTAAATGGTTTTAAATTTTAATTGAATTATATGTTTACCATTTAATCCAATTTTGTTTATTTTATGTAATTCCACTCTTAAATTTGACATAATCAAAGGTCAATCTTTGGATTGGTATTATTTCTTAAAAACACACTTTTTTGGTTTGGACAACGAGAATTTATTTAAAATTAATTTCTGCCACTTCTGTGTTTTGAATTTGGAAAAATTGATAAAATTTTTGTAATCAGGTAGACCAAATTTTATAAATAGGTATCTTTTATTTTTAGTCATTATGATTTTTTACTTTAATAAATATTTTATTTACCATGGTTAAAGGGTGAATCTGGTAAATAAGGGTGAAAAATAATATTATAATAATAATAAATTACTCATAAACATGTCCTATACCAATTGGATGAAATTTTTCCAACCATGGTCATCCTGGGGTCTATATTGGGACCCCATAGATCCACATGAGAGTGATAATGACACTTTATATTAATTAATTTAATGTAGAGTCCAAAGTAACATAAACATATATCTTTATTCAGAATTAGTTTTTAGATAGGGTTATATAGGTGATTTATTTTACTATAAATATTATTTTTAAATATAAATCGATTTTCTACATCATGATATTTTATTTATAATTTTTATAAATTAAATAAATAAATTTAATTATGACACAATGCTGATGTTGTAATTATTTTACTAATAATGGATTCAAATAAATGATATAATATTTATTAAAATAAATATATTCTGATGAATTTTATGACATACAAGAATTTTTTAGATTAGTATTACTTTTTATCTTTGAATTAATGAAGGTTTTTTGAAATAATGAAGTTTTTTTGGATTTTTAAAAAGTCATTATATGAATAGTATTAAAATTGACATAAAATAGTTTTTAATTAAATCAATATTTTATTAAATGATAAAATAGTCCTAAAAATATATGATTTAGTCAAGTTAGATATATGATGTTAACAGTTTCATTAATGATCCATTTTGGGTAGATTTTTTATTTTATTGTTAAAATATTAACCATATAGTATGAATATTCAAGAGGACATGGTAAAAGATAAATAAGTTAAAAAATGGTTAAATAAAACATTTAAGGATTAAAAAAATATCCAATACATATCCAATTATTATTGGATGTTCTTATTTAGACTTATATTTACCTTATCATAGAATTAAATAAGTTTTCTTCCTTTTGAAAATGAAACTAATTTTATAATAAAATAATACTTTCAAACTTTCCAAAAGAACCCCTCCAACCTCATATAAAAGGAAATCACTTCTAACCCATTACTCAAACCTCTCAAACCCCTTGGATCATCCACACTATGCCAAAAATAGCTCACAACATCCCTATCTTCCTCCTAGAATCCTTACCTTAGGTAGAAAGCACTTCAATAAATCATTTTGGTTCAAACCAAATGGAGTTACCCGATTTAAAGGTAATGTCTTCCCTCAAGTTCTCTTTTTTTTTTATTTTACATCATCATTCTCTATTCTCTTATTATTCATTGATTACATAACAAAACAAGTATCCTCAATATAATATGTTGTTTTTATGATAATTATTCTAACTAAACTTCCACATCCTCCATCTAATGGATACGAACATACAATTTCTATCGACGACAAACTACTACCTCGCGGAAAGATGATTGTCTAATATTCCCCTAAAACATCATATGGGGGCCATTAAGATGGAAAATTATTTAAATGTGATATATATTATATTTATATTGTCTCTAGGCTTATTTATTTTTCATTTATATCATACCATTATGTTTTCCATAATGTATAAATACGATAATTTCATTTGAGGATGTTCGTACTACCACCTCTTCAATGATATATGACACATTCATACCATAAATGGAACGTATAATTTATGGTGTTAATTAAAATATGTAACATATAAAAAATATTATATTATAATGGAATAACAATATTCCTACCTATCATTTGGTTTTCATTCCTTTAAAAATGAAAAACATTAAACGAAAGTAGCGTTCATGAGTACGTACGATTTACCATATCCATGAATAGTGCATTACATTTATTATATCTAAATGATATGGAATATTATAAATACATATATATATATATAATATCTAAATGATTAATACCATTCTGGAGATAATGGACTCTTTATCACATGGAAAATATTTAATTACAACATGTTAATTTTTGACTCAAGTACCGAACATCGACAAAAAAGACCGATATAAACTTGAATAATTATATGATTATTAAAAAAAGGTAATAACATATATTAAAGGAATAATAAACATTTAAAAGGATATGAATTAAGTATAATTAACTTATTTTTATTATTCAGGTAGATAAATAATGAACAAGACATGTCGAACACAAGGTAAGGGGTTTTTATCACACTTTTTATTCATGTGAGATTCATTCTATATTTGCCACTATTTCCTTTTGGGTGGTGTATTTAATTCCAAAAATTTTATTCATTTTGTTATATACTTTAATTTGTTGTTATTTACATCTTTATTGTCTAAACCATCTTTCATTTGGTGTATGTTTCATATGTTACCAAATGTGTAAGAGAACCTTTCACTCTCATCTTCTAATCAAACACTCCTTTTATGTTATGTCTATTAAATTTTTATTTTATTTTGTTGTTATATGTTCTTATATATCCTTATTGTAGTAAATTATATTTATATGTGATGAGGGACCATTTTCTCTCTCATAAACTCGTTTTATGAATTTTAAATCCACACCGTTAGGCTGTCGAATTTCAGTAATAAGACTTCTTAACCCAATTTCAATTCATTGGGATAAACTAATACATCATTATTATGTCGTGATATGAATATATGTGAATTAACAATGATTTAACTATACATAATATCCACTGATATTTTGTTTATTCCTATTTTTCACACATAATTATGTCATTGATTTGCCTTTAATATAAGGATATGATATTTGTAATGAACATTGTCTCAATTTAAATTCCATTGAGGCTTATTTTTTGTTATACACCAATTCAAATTTATATGGTGAATATACTACACTTTTAGATATGATATCATTAATATTATTATTCTCATGATATTATATGCTTTGATTAATGTTATTCCTCAATTACTTGTATTCAAGTGTCTCTCATTTTGTTAGGAACTCTTTAACAAAAATATCATTTTAAATGATTTAAAGATTTATTATTATAAATATTTCTCATTAATGTCCATATTTTAAAAATGGTTTTAAGGATTTATTTATATTGACATAAATGTTTTGAAATTAAAATTTCTTTCAAAAGATTCTAAGTGGTATGGGACACTTTGATTCAAAAATCTCTTTATAAATTGTTTTAAATGGTTTTGAATATTGTTTGATAAAGAATTGATTAAAATAATATCATGAAATGATATATTTTTGTTACATTGTGGAAATGTTGTCTTTCCTTTATTCATGTTTTATGTGTTATGAATATGTTATGGTTCTTGGGAAATTGTTTATGTATATGGGTGGTTCCGTGATAATCCTTGGGCAGGTGAGCCCAAAACAGCTCTCTAATGCAATGGGTAACATGAGGGAGGTAAACATTAATGATTCTCTTAATTGATTTAAGGAATATAATTTGATGGTTATTCCAAATTTAACTCCCTATATAGTAGTTAAATCTACAATGGAAGTATGATATAGATGACAAAATTTACCTTTATGATTTATGATTTCCATGTGTTATTCATTAATATTATGATCTTGTTTGGTATTTTAATGATTGAAAATTATTCTTTCCTTAACATGTATATATTGATGGAATAATTTTCTCATTACTTTTTTTGTAACCCTTACTGATATTTTTATGCTCATCCAACATTTTTAAATGATTGTCACAGTACTTGAAGAAAATATAGTCAAGGATGGGTTCAACGAAAAGTCATGTTGTCTAAAACTTTGAACTAGACAAGTGTCTTTTTTAAGAGTTTTTATTATATGATGATAATGGAAACTGAGTAGAAGTGTCCACGTGTAATATTCCTATGGTTATGTATATGTTATGATGTAATTATCTAAACCTCTAAACCTGAAAAGATAATCTATGTGAAATTTAAACTTAATACAAGATTATGTAATGTTCAATTCTAGGTTCTTATACATCCCATGAATATCTACAGTTTCACATCAAGAAAATCTAGTGAAATTGGAGAATCTAACTCTATACTACTAATTATGCATATAATTGATATGCATGTCTTGAACTGCTTCTTCCTTCCCTCCGAACACATTACGATTCATTTTATTCTCTAGTAATCCACCTTCACATCCAATAAAAATGTATTTAAATTATTTACTTGATCCAAAAATATATCTTCATTACTCCCTATAATAAATAACTTATTGACTTTTATTGAATGTTTTAGTAGATAAAAAAAATTCAATTTTAACCAAATATCTTAGAAGAGACCGGTATAAAACCATAGGGATTTAAATATATAATTTTTGACGATATTTAGTGAAAATTGAACTCACTCAATGAATCAATTTGTATATTATATGACTATCTAATTTTCTATATAGATATAAAAAATCTATTATATATTATAATACCTCACTACATTTGGGAATAAAATTTATGTATACATGTTTTTAAAATCATTTAATGTTTAACTCTCATGTATTTCACAGTGAATGATAGATTACAACCAATTATGACTAGGGCCCTCAGGGATGAATAAAGAACATTTAACTTTTAAAAACTCTACAATCTCAATGAATTATTAAAAACATCCTATATTATTCTTCCCACCCTTATCTTCTTTATGATATATAGTACATTAGAAAAAAGGTTCATTTTGAAGAATTAATTTTTAAACATGATTCTTAGATTATATTGAACTATGATCAAATTAAAATTCCATGACATAAACCATACAGATAATGGTCTCTATGAGATTTTCACCAATAGGGGGAATATCTAATGGATAGTTATCTACCTATTCCTCTGATGTTTTAATTTGGAATTTTCTAAGAGGCATGACTCTGTATAAAATCTAACTATGAATTAAAATTTCTACAAACACAAATATAAATGATAAATATCCAATGAAAAATAAAAAATGTTATCAAATCATTATAATATTAAATGAAATAATATATGTATATATTACATGTTTCATGATTTAGATGTTTATTTTTTGGTCTATGCACCAACCACTCATAGATCACTATTTTCATCTAACAAATGAATGACTTGGATACATTATTTTAAAAGTTACCATTCAACCATGTGAAATTCACTAGACCCTAAAAAATAGGTTACAAGGATTGTGTATAGCCTACATCATGTTCACCATAAACATTCGTCACATAATTTCCCTTCAAATTTCATTTTTAATGATAAAATTATATATAAATAATACTAATACCAAAACCCAATCTCAAAAAAAATATTTATTAATATCCAATTAAAAATCAAATATTATAATGATAGGTGTTGAATAGACACTCACTCATAACCCACCTCCTACATTATAATTATCCCACCTTCTGTATACCTTAAAACCAATAAATTTATAAACCAGAATCAATCTCTAATACCATATTTTAAAACTGAAGATACAGTGTCTTAGTAACTAACTGTCACTCCAAAAATACCATATTTCATTCTAGATAATTATTGGATGGAAGCATATGTCTGATGTTAAGTTTAATAATTTTTAAATGATTTCGCACAAAATAATAATGATCTAATAAAATTGGTTTCAAGAGAAAACATTCAATTAATTTCCCATGCATTGGAATCCCATGCACATGTAATTAGTTGTGAAATGAAGGAATATCCAAACATGAAAAATCATAAAACCATAATCAACATCCATCAACCATAATATATTAAATTTAAATATAAATCATAACATTAATGTTTCATATAACACTAACCATAATGTACATAAATCAAGAAAAAAATCCAAATATATATTATTTTGTGATGGGAAGTAGATGACGCTGAGAACACCAAATAACCAAAATAGATTCCTAGAATATTTTGAAACAAATAAATAACATTATTCATATCTATATGATAAGAATGATCCTTCAAAATCTCACCTCCTCAAAACATAACCAAAATCTATCTAATGGATTTTATCTCCTGGTGGTGATTTTCATTTACCTATATTAGATCATACCAATTATATTTTTTCATAATGAGTGTATATTGGGTGTCGACTAACATTCCCAAAGGAATTAAACTACATTATCTTTAAAAACCATTATGAATTAAACATTGTTATTCTGGTTTGAATGATAAATAAAAAGGTACCATTATTGTCTCTAAAATAAAAAAATAAAAAAATAAATCTTATATAATATTTTATTTAAAAAAAATATGTTATCCAAATTTGAAGAGATATATATGCATATGATTAAAAAACATTAATGATGAAAATTTAAAACAATTCTAGGGAAAATTAATTTTGATAGAGTACCTATGAGACTGGATCAATTAAATCTAGGATCCTTATTCTAATAAAATAGATAATTATATTAATATTAAATCATGCATGGGATACTACCTAGGGTGTCTTTATAAACTAGTTGGGGTAATCAACATAGTGATTTATATATATAACTATTTGAGAATCTTATATGGAACTATCCGTGTTTTTATGTAAATATTCCATATTATCTAAATTATAATCATAACTAAGAAGTATATGAGCTAGGAATAATGGCACTATAACATAGAATATGTATATTTACTGTAGATCTCATTATGTTCCTAAGGTATTCCCATGAATCTTTTATTATAATAAACCAAAATTAAATTACCCAAAATAAATACATGAAAAATCGACTTTTTAACTTTTCAATATCCGTTAATTAATTAACCAAATTTTATAATTATCAGAATTGGGGCATGTGGACATAATAATATCACATTGTATAAAACAATTTAAATCATTACAAGTAACGCATTATCATTGAAAACTCATTTTATAAATACTTCAATAACATTTTATAATACATAAAACTTCGTTAAAGGAAAATAAATTTAATTATTTTATCTTATGAAAAATATTAAAATTTTACAAAAATATTTTGGTCATCATATCAAAAATGAGTAATTTATATCTGGTAAGATAACCATTCCCTATATCAAATGAAACATAAAAATGTATATAATCATCAAAACATCCTTATAAATATCAAATATAGTTATCATTCAAAATGAGATATACAAATTGACCATTTCATTGTTTTATAAATAATTAAACTATATAGATTTACCTTTAAATAATTAAATTATATTTTGTCAAATTACATTTTAAGAATGAAAGAGATGAATAGGAAGCATTGTAAATTTATTGGAATACCTAACCCTTAAAAAACCCAATTTATATGAGTATTATGTCACCATGTCCATTGGAATGAAATAAAATGGAACATGAAGGAAAAATAAAATTGAAACAGTTGATTTGATTTTCTCATTTAAAGAAATCAAACCAATTTAATAGTGAATCAACAAGAATATCAAATTAGAGGTAATGATCCACCAGGTATAACATAGGGAGCACCGAGAAGATTTCTATTTAATGTGAATGGATATGGAACTAATTTTCTTTAAATTGCATTAAAAACAAAAAAAATATTCATATAGTAATGGGATATGTGGTTTGGGTACATTGTTAGGTTAATTTTCACTAATGATATATCCCGTTCGAGAATAAAATTTATTTATTTTTTTTGGATTGGATCTGTGGATAATATAAAAATTTACTAATAATAATATGGTTATAAAACCCCCTATTTATCACTTTTAGTTCACATGTATGGTAAGGTTAATCATGATCCCTAACTATGCATATGGAAAATTTCATCAAAATGATCATAATTTCACTCAAATTCTAAAATTGATTGTGGAAACCAATGAATTTATAAATATATGAAAAAATTGGCATCATGTGTATCATAATTCTCCACATTATAACACTTTCTAAACTCTAAAAACCACCATGATAGAATAATGATTATAGTTTAGTTAAGACAATTATAACCTCATCTATGATTTTCTCTCAAATTTTTTATAATTATGTGTTTCCTCAAAATTTTAATAAAGGATTTGATTTCCCTCCCAACTTATCATTTTAATAATCAAAATTTTGATCATTATATTATATCATGGAAGCATATGTATCTTAATTCAGCACACCTGTATTTAAAAACTAGTAAGGATCATTAGTTTACATCTTTAATAGAGAACTGTGAAAACAAATTATAAGTTAGCTTTATATTAGGGGATAATTAAAAGTTTATAAAAACTTCTTATAATTACTTCTAATTTTTAATTGTATTATAGATCCTATACTAACTTAAACTTGTTTTCCATTTTCTTAATAACCTAATTAAACTATTTCACTGATAAATACCCACTCACTAATAGATAACCCGAATTGTACCCAATGATGACAAAAATATGAGTTTTTGAAACATTGAGTTATCACAAAACATATTTGGTTATGTTAAAATTTCTCAGTCATCTAATGTACTTTATTCTTTCCCACTATACATAACACACTAATATTATCCCAAAAAATCATAACTAGAAGTGATAAAAATATAATGACTAAATTTTTATCATCCTCATCAAATATTATATTTTTTATGAAATTTTTTCTAATGAATGATGAACAACCTATGATACAAAAAAAATTCATTAACCATGTTTTTCAGTGAAAACTTCTGCTTCACAATTCAATAAATAGGGTTTTATGAGTAATGTATAACATGTTTTTTATTTTAGGGCATCCATTGAGGATTTAATAATGATTCCCTATAATTCAAATTACACAAGGGAGTGTGATTTTATGCCCATTACTCCATTTCGGTGGACTATTTCGTACACATGGAATCTCTTATATATTTAATTCATATTTGTGAATCCTTCCCAAATCCCAACATAATACTTGTTAATAATGCACAAATGGTTATTAATTTAAATGTATGAATGTAAAAATCTTTATGTATGAGAGGTTCTCTGTAATTATTATTTTATTAATTAGTGAATATTAGATTTTATGTCAAACAGCAAGGTTCTCTGACATCATCAATATCATGGAGGTGGTAAATGTTCATACTATTGGGATATGGCCCTTAAAAGGTATTCCCAATATATCCTTTAGGGAGTAATAAAAACTCATATAGTTTATTTTTATTTAACGAGACATTGTTTATCATTAAATTATAATGAATAAGAATTATTTTTAATCCTTTTATGGTAATGAAACCATGACCAATGTACAATTTGGGGAAAGGTTCATTATAGTAGCTTGTGTGGGGATGATGAATTAAAATAATATTAATGTTGATCTTGAGGGGATTATATTCTAAAAAGGATATACTGGCTTGAAAGAGTAAATTTTCATGTGAGTTTTTTTGTTTAATGGGCTTGTTGGAGAATGACCAATGGTGCATAATATGGTTTCTATTTTAAAAATTTTTAACAAAGAATATATAATAATACCTAGAGAGAATGTGGATCTCTATATTATAATGGTATCATATAATGTACGGCCTATATATATAATGGTTCATTGATAATATGTCTATAATTGATATGTATGGGGGGGTCTCAGAAAGAATATGGATCAATGAGTAAGGAAATCATTGATGGAAGGGGAATATGTGTCAAGAAATGTGTGATAACAAATTATTGAGATGGGATTATGCAAATCGGCTAACCCTATTTCCTCACTTAGTTGGTGACTTGGGTGAATACATAGAGATAGATTTAGGAAATACAATTAATTAGAGTTCTATATTTATAATCTAGGATTTAGAAATAATGATTGAGTCTTATGCATGATTGGGTGATGCTGTTCCAATCCTCAAGCAAAGTTGGTATGGATGGTTCTCAAATATTTTCTAAATATTTATCTCCCTTAATGATATATATTATTGAAATAATCAATGGGAACCATCTTGTGCCTTATTCCAAGGAAGGAATCCCATGCTTATATGGATCATCAATTTGAATTGGGTGATAAGATGGGTATGATAATATTAGATAATTATCACCACCTTCAATAGGATTACGATCATTTTGATCATGGGGGTTCATGATTAAAAATCCCCAAGGGTCACATTAATTTGTTATTACATGAAAAGGTTAATTTTATCAATGTAATTAATGATAGATGTAGGTACACTATAGCATGCCTGGTATCTTTATCATGTATGTATGGTGGATTTGAAAGAGGTACTAACTAATAATTATTTAGATTTACATGACATAAGTGGGTCATATTGGGACTATATACCTTGTTCATGGGAATCGAATGAAGGATGGTCTTAAAACCCCCATAATATGTTTCCTATATAGTAGACATGAGAATGTTAACTGGATTGTGTGTTGAGAATATAGAAGAGAGTCATTTTTCACGCCGGTACATGAGTTGAATTGGTCTACATGGTATATAGGTGTGTCTATGGATAACATACTTGGGTAATTCATAAATAATACGTGTACACTTTAAGAACTCAAAATTTATGAAATTCTTCTAAATAGTCATGTGAAGTGTCTACCGAGAGAGGCTATCTATCTTGGGTACTTTATAATCGAGATCAGTCCACATAGTATACCCACCTCAGAGGCTCATCCTCAAAGGGAATATATTGAAGAGAATGGACCATATAGGATCCATGTAATAATGAGTGTGTGGTAGGTATTTACAATAAATTTGTTTTTATTTTGGATGCTTCATGTACTATTCTTGTGAAAAAACTCTAATATAAGTGATTTCAGGGAAGAAACCTCATGAAGAATGATATATAGTGGGATTGAAATTACCTGTTTCATTCTTTGGGAGATCTCATTCTTTATCGAGCCATTTTTCCTTCACTATTTTTGAATACTATAATGGAATATATAGGTGTTTATTGGTAATTTTGGGATAAACCTTTTCAAAATGGGTGGTTGTAAGTTAAGGAGTTTGTGGACTAGTGGTGAATATGATAATCATTCACTTGCAATGTCATTATTCATATAGTATTTATGATGGAAAAATATCACCTGGGGATTTAGAATATTCATTGACATCTCTCTTTGAACCACATGGTCTCTAGGTGGATGAATGTTTTATGGGAAATCATAGGGGTATTGTTCATGAGGTTTTTACGATGGGTTTTTTGTGTGCCTTGGGGAAACTTTTGTGGTTTTCACTTCTAAATCACATAATTAGTGAGTGTTGTGGCAGTCATTGATGCCATATTTGGACAAAAAAATACATTCATATAAACATGATCATGTATCCATCATCAAATTTAATGGTGGTCTATTTTATGGTGTATTTTAATACCATTGGTTTCTCATCTCATAACCACTTGGGTGATCAGTGGTGGTGTATTGTGGGATCACCTCAGTGCGACATGGTTGGCTAAAGAAAATGTGGTATTTTTATTTTTGAAATATATTTTTATTCTTGGGGAATATTAAATATCCCCCTTTAAAATGGATTTATACTACCATAAATAGAATTTACTTATTACGATGTGATAAAATCATAATTTTCTACAACATGATTCACTAAAAAGTATCTAGTTCTTGTAGAGAAACATTTGGTGCATGTAAATATTTGGTTTAGAATATTAAGGATAATGGCCATGAAAATAAATTTTGTGGGACCCCTTTACTTAATTCCTAATTCTTCTCACTTTGACAGATAATTTATTTAAATAAAATTATGATTTTGGTTATTCACTATTCCCACACACCCTGAGAATGAATAGACTCTACTATATAAGTAGATGAATTTATATCCCTATGCAGTTACTAAATTGTCTACATGAGTACATAATGGGTTTTAAACATTTTTGTTGTCACCCTTCCATTCTTCAGGTTACTTCTTAGTGTTTTTAATTCCTCATGGTGGATGCACATAGTTCATTTGGTTAACATATATGAGTTGGACATAGATATTCTGATAAATTTATTGAGGATATATGAAGGCGATCTCATGATTCTATGATTGATTGGTAAGAACATAGGCTTTCATATGTACCCATATTTTTTATTAAATGATTATGAGATAAATGGAAGACTATATTGTAAGGAATATGGGGTATTACCCTTGATTGAGAATCATTCCATAAAATTAAGACTATTAGAATATTATTATGATAATACAATAATAATATCCATAATATGATAGACTACACATATATGAATTTTGGATTGAAGACGTCCTCTTTATTACTACACCTAGTCATAATAAAACATTAACATTATTTTCATCTTCCCTGTACCGTATTAATGTAAACTTCTCTACTGAGGGGAAACTTATCACAATGTATTGTCAAGATAATGCATATATACTAAACAATACTACACTTAATAATTAATATCCATATTATCTTCAGCATCTTGTTTCTCAAACTATTTTTGTATAATGGTCATTTTACTAGTCAATCCTAGTGGTGGAAGGAGCCTAATGTGGGATTTAGACCAAAATGGAATATTTTTTAAAGAATGCACTTGGGAATTATGGGTGTTTAAAATTTGTTCAGATTTCACCAAATAGATTAATCTAGTTGATATGTATGAGGTAATATGGATTTTTCAGTTCATGGGGTTTCATCCAACAAAACATCTCTTAGAATTTTTTATTCATTATTGTTTATGTGACAATACTGTACACCTAATAATTATTAAGTTAGGGATTACATTAAGGGGCATCCAACAACTAGGATGAATCCCAATCCATAATAATGTAATTGATAATTTACTTCCAATTACTAATATATGGTAGGATGTAGGGAAGACCCCTCCCATAGTGAATGAAATACTAAGTACAGTAGAGAGAATAAAATGAAGGGATCATTGTCTTCATTCGATAATCCCATTATTGGAACGATTGGACACCAACATTAAAACATGTGGGCCAACACCAGGAGTTTCACACACAAGGTGTTTCTCAATGCAACAAGATATAAATACTTAGAGGTCATATTTGTTTCTTCTATGAGTAAGGTAATACCAATAATAGGATTAATAAATTCAACCAATTTTACCCCATCCCTTTGATTAGAGGGATTCCAAAATATGTTTATGAGCGGCTAGTGATTTCCTTGTCTTGATGACCACTATATTATTAGGGTTAATCCCTATTGATAATGGCTCTACAAGGTAATGGAAAATCAAACAATAGGGGTTTTTCAAATATCACACAAATTTATCAAATGTTAGAATATATACATGAATAGAGTACTTCATACAATGTTTTTTTTATTATAGTTCTGTACGGATTTATGGAATAACACTTCCAATTCTATAAGATCTATAATTTCCTAAAAAAAATTTGATATTCAGCTCACTTAAATCTTCATAACATTGTTGATGCTCATTTATAGTCTTTGAGAATTAATGAATTTAATGAGCTTTTGGATAATTAATTGGATTTCCTCTTTAATCCTTACAATGAAAAACTGTATGGAATAGTTATGTATAATGGTATTGGTACCTGAGAAGATATTTATTTCACAAAGTTTTCACGGGATAAGGACTTAGTTGTCTAATTTTATGGGATAAGCATATCTGAGCCATATGATCTGAATTTATACTCATTCCAATTTAGGTTTTTATAGATGGTGTCTCCACTACATTATACAGAGGGTACAAGTGAAGATAAATATTTTTTCATCTTCTAACCTTGGATGCCACTAAAAAAAGAAGAATCATATATTTGGGTCATATTATATCCTAATATAACAACCACAAAATTATTGTGGGGTTATGAAAATTTGTGGATAGAGATTTTCAAATATAGTGTATTGGGGTATATTTTTTGATGGGTTATTAAACCATTATCTTCCTGGTGTCCCCCACATAAAACTACATTATTGTGTATATTTAAACAAATATGCCTCATAACTAGACTCTATACATCCCTATTATTTCATAAATGATGTTTCATAGATAACGGTATCCAATACTATGTGCTACACTAGTGGTGTCTGTTAAAAGGTAACAAAAATAAAAAATCCATGAAGGGAGGTTATTTATCTTGAATTAGTCCTCATGACGCATTGGGAAGTGGAGGATAAATATTCAACACTACTTACCTTACTATCTAGACTGTGTTCATCTCTTTTTGAAGTGATCCCGGTATACATGGCTATAACACCAAACATCCAATGTGTAGACCATGAAGTTACTATCAATGAATTCGTAGTCATAAAATGGTTTAGAAGATAAGTCAATAAAATTATTACAGAGACAATGATGGAAGAAATCAATAAAAAGGATAATAACCTCCCTCAACTATTTTGTTTCTTGGGAGTGGGAGGATTCAATTATTAGTATCTAATAAAGATCATCAGGAACGTATAAGACATACGTGATAAAATATTTTCCCAAAAATGGGTTTTCCATTTATTTAATATTGAAAACCTATAACTAGTGCTTGTAAAGGGTTTATTTAGATATTTGAATCACTTTTATTTATTAATCTATGTGCCTTAAAAACTGGGTACCAATTCATACTACATATCTTTGGGAACATCAAGTTCCCATGGAAAACGATAAGGTATAGCAACCAGAAAAAAAAAATTGGGCATTAGTACATTCAATGAAGGGGTGTAGAACTAACCACTGACATCGGGTGGACACATCTATTGTCCTATGTGGAAGATATCCAATGAGAGAACCTATACTTATCCATTTTTGTTTCCATCTAGGTACTACATGGATTGTTAAACATAGATTATCGTAGAACACTATATATGTTTTCACTTTTCTATATTTTATTTTAATGATTTGTAGATATTCTAGGATATAGTTTCACCTCCCTCTCAATTTTGAAAATAAATGAAACAAATTATACAATCACATACAGTTAATGGATATCTTATTCCACATTGATTATCATTTCATAATAATAGATGAAAATTTATAAAATAATATAAAAAACCAAGATCCACTTTGGACATAGAATTTAGAATGGGGTGAATATATCATGATTCCCGAACACTCGTGTTCAAATATTTTCTCCTAGGCATGGCTCATGGAAAAAATATAGGCATAAATAGAATCATCATAAAACTAAAGATGGTATATTTTGATGAATGATATTTTACAAGGTGTAGATGAGATTTTGGTATATTTTTAATTAAAATTACCATAAAAATATAGTTGTTCAATTTAGATGAATTATATCCTCATGGGTATGCCTCATTGATGGATATAGGTAAAAATATAATCACTATAACACTAGAGTTAGTATATTCAGATAAATGATTTCATATTATGTAGGGGTCATGGATTCTTATAGCCCTAAATACCATTAATGTAACAGTAGAGTTAATATTTTAATATTAATAATCTTCTCCAAGATGTGGTTCAAGAATGGGTATAGGTACAAAGACAGTCTTCATAACACTAGAGTTTTTCTATTTAAATTTGTGTGGGAATTTAACTCAATGTGATGAAATAATAATGGATGATTTGGAATGAGAATCTCTATGTTAAAAAAGTATCATGTTCCATAAAATCACACATCGAATTGTTTTTTTATAATAATTTGAATCCATATGGTAGGAATGAATAATTTCTATAACATTATCCTACTCTAGGACACGCAGCGATAAAAGATTGACTTCTGTTAGAATCATTTCATGGACACCGTAATAATTTTGAATTTTTATCTTATAGTAAAATATTAATCTAAGTCCTCATATAGAGAATGAATCATTGGAAGAGAATTGTATTTTTCATATGTTTCCCATTATTTATTTTTAAGATAACAATATTTCTTATTCCTATTTAATATGATCACTTTTTATAAATAAAACTAGTTACGCACCTAACATGAAGATGTTTGGATCATTCCTATGATTTTCATTATAAGTTTATAGAAAAAAATGTATCAGGACTCTTTTCATAGGCCATTTTAGCTCACATAATGTAGTTTAATATAGCTAATGTTTGTGTTCATACACCACTGAATGAATGAAAAGGTAGACTTCATAAAAAATGATCAATGGAAACCCAATTTTTATGGATATAATGATATCATAAACACATACATATTCAAGTAATAGTTCACATAATTTATGGTCATGGTGTTTAGAGAGGATTTATTTGATATTTTAGGTTGAACAACATTAACTATTGAAAAGTGAGATATTCTTCATCGATACCAGAATATAGTAGAAATAAACTGAATTTGTATCCCAAACATCATGAATATATATATACACAATGAATAATGCATGTATATTAACATTATATTTATATCTCTAGGGGACACTAACATTATTGTTCAAATTTATTTTTCAGCATATTTTTCTTATGAAAGGTCATGTAAACTAGAATAATAAATAGTGATTTGTCCCATCCATAAATATGGGTGGGATAGACCATTTCTGAATAAGAAAAAAATCAGTGCTAGTGACATATAAAAAACATTATGGAAATGTGTATATGGTTTATGGTCAATATTCATGAATTATGAATTCTTATAGATTACGGATACATGTCTTTGATCATATATTGAGATTTCTGGGATTGTAATATGGGTGAAACAAAGATAATAAACCAAATCAAATTGAAAATCATTATCAACAATAGTGTAATGAAATACTCCAGGATTATTGTAGAGCTTGAATGTGTGATCCCTGGAGGTGAATATTATGGAATGGTTATTGATGGAGAATATGTTGGAGAGAAAATCCATATTTTAACACATCAGACAATGAAATTGGATATTATTTGTGAGAAATTTTGGAATAAATTACTGAATAGTTATAAATTTTAAGATAAATTCAAATCCAAATGTTAATGGGGGAATAATATCATTATGGACTACCCTCAAAATCAAGGAAATCAGTTTACATCTATGAATATTATACTATAATTTAATTTGGTTCATGGTCATCTGATGATGAGTGAACAGAATTTCAAGAGCATGATGTCAATTCTATACTTTGATGGTGAGTATGATATGTATGTTTGTAACATTGAGTGCACTAAATAAACATGAATAGATGGGTTATGGATTTCATAAATCATAACCCAATATTTTTGAATCCTGTATGATAATATGTGAATCATTTTTTAGATAAAACCAATGAAAATATTTTAATAATGAATTCTTATAAAAGATATAATGTTTTATAGATATCATATGGTACTCCCCTTAGTATATAGAGGCCTCTAGATGAAATTCCATATTGAGGATTCATATATAGAGCCATATTTGGGGCGTTTATGAATACTCAAATAAAAGTTTCCATTGGAGTTGAGTATTCTCATTACCAATATCTTGATTGACTTATGAGTACTAAAACACATGTGGAATGAATTAGGTTTATATAGGATATGAATAATCAAGAAGTTAAAAAGAACCCTAATGATTATTCAATTATAAATGGGACACACATTTTGGGATATGAGAGATGATATATTCTCAGTCTAAATTTTTACACATCTATTAAATCTATTGAGGATGAATCAAATTTCCTAGATCTATATGTAGGTTCATAAATACTATATACATTTTTGAATTACATTATAATATTTTTATAATCCTTGAAAGGGGTAGGATTATTGATCAGAGACTTGATTTTTTTCCCATGCTTCTCATTATAGTATTTCATCCTAACAATCATTACATCTATTTCACCTATTTTAAGGGTATTATGGTTCAGACTAATGGGCTATATAGTAAATGTTAATATAGATTTATCCAATATAAAATAGCTTGTAATTCATATACCACATGGTTATGGTATATCAAAACATCAATTTAGAGCCTAATTATTCTATAGAATATCCCATGGGGATGTTCAAACAGTTTACGGATATGATGTTTGGGTCATAGGGGTGAAATTAGAATCCAAATGGGGAAAAAGACTATGAATGTCCCCATACATTTCATAAATGATCTGATGATGGTTTAACTCACAACTCATGGTTCTATAATTAGAATCATTGATGTGGAATAAGAACATAACGAATAACCTATAACCATATTTGATAGAATATCTCACTGTAGTGTTGATGGGGTATACCTCAATTATAAGACCCTAAACTTGGGATATATATGCCTCAACTTGACATGAAATATTAGTGGCACATATGCAAATCCTAATTGGGGGTGTCTATGCATAGTCAAATAGAGGTTTCCATTAGATTCAGATACACCCATTACAGATGGACATGAAAGGTATATGGGGGCTTTGAGACAATGAAGGAATGAAGTGTGATTTATAAAAAAAGAGGTTTATGGGGTATGATATATGAATTTTTTATTTAATTCATATCATGGATAAGTTATTATGATTATATTTAAAAAATTAGAGTTGAATGATTACTCATTTTTTGGTCTTGAATATATAATTCATATGTTACTAAATATCCTGAGGTAATTGGGACCCAGACACACATAACTCTTATAAAAGGATTTCCCACATACATCTTGATCATATGCAATAAAGAGGAACATACCTATTCCCAAAATAATTAATATCTATGGAGTACATAATAGTCATTATAAGGGTAGCATTTTGGTAATCATCTATAGATTATTTTTTTCATGTAAACATGGGAGAAATCCTAAAAACTATAATATAATGTCCAAATATGTGGATTTTAGCATCTAATTTTCTTAAGATATAAGACAATGTTATGAAACCTCTTGAAGACCTGGATCTTATGTTGGGAAATTGAATAAATATGGAAACTAAAAAACATAGACAAAATGAGTGGGGCCAAAATTTATCATTAGACCCTTGGAATTTTGGATTATTCTTATCCTTCCATATGAATATCTAGATATAACTCATATATAACGGATCATGGTATCACATAATAGACCACTCTGGGTTGTTTATTATCATGCAAGGTGGTCCATATGACTTATAGTTTATTGTACTATTACTAAGACTCGGTTTTCTAATAGTTTATGTTAATTTGATATAAAACTTTTATATATAATTCATTATATAGATTTGGATCATCTGCATAATGAAATAAATCTATCTTAGTGTTGGTAAAGTGAATAAAATATTTCATTAAAAAATATTGGTTTCAGGAGCATCGAATGGGTGTGGGATTAGATGGAATTCATTTATGGTATAAGAAAATTAAATTGTAGAATAACTATATATCAAAGGATTATTGAAAGTAAGACACATATAGTTCTTCTCGGTCACCTCAATATTAATCTAGTTCCAATAAAAGAACATTCTCATTTTCAAATATTTTAGGGATGAATCTTATTTTTATGACCATATATATATTTTGTTTAAATTTTGTCCAATGTTATTACCATTAGTCAACATATATTTCTATTGTGGTAGCTTTTGTACAGATCATGTTTATTTGTAGATTAAAAAATTGTTCTTAAACTTAGTTCCAATCCATCATGAAGCTCAATATTGATGAAGAAACTTGAAAATAATGGTGAAATATGTAACTTTATTTATTTTAGTTTTTTTGTTCTATTATATGAGTCATGTAAATCACTACCCATTTTCTGATAATATGTATCAACGTACACATAGTTTACCTCAATCATCTTCCTTTTATATATTTTTCTCATGTGTTGGTGTAGAAAATCATATTTCTCCAAAAATGTTTGAAAATTGATTGAATTTTTCAATGAATATGGAATATTAAATACTTATCTGAATAGAGGTAATTCTATTTGTTAAAATTAATAACTAATCCTATGATAATAGATCTATCCTTCATTTCAAATCCAGTCAGAATAAAAAAATCCACACAAAGTTCTCTTCAAGTTGATTCCATATAATGATAAAAAAACATTGAAAGGTGTGAGAAAATTTATATTCCAAGAAGTGGAATTGTTTTTTCCTGGAAATCCATATATTGATATGGATCATAGGTATATGAATTAGATTATAGGGAGTACATTTTTATATAATATTTAGGGTCATGTTGGATAGACTGCATCGTTTTCTATCTTAAGACATGGAGAATCTCCATGATACTAATTAGATAAATAGATTGATACATATAAACTCACGTGAGTTATTAATGGTATAGGAAATAAGGGTGGAATTTAAGATCACTCATTTAATGAGAAATCACCTATCAGTGACATTTTTTATCCACACCAAGTGATTTAATCTTTTCTTGTGGGAACATTGCCATATTGTTTAACTTTATGTGACTAGGATGTAAGTTCTATAAAATTATACATCTTTTAAAAATGACTTTTTCATGTAGTTTTAAATCATATGAATAGGATGATTATTTCATGTTGTTCTATATCATATATTCTATACCTATACTGTAGTGTTTCATATCATATATCATGGATATGTACAAACAGTTTGGCATCATGAGGTGATGATGAATGTGATCTGACGTGAAATTACACAAATTATTTCTTGATTAATATTTTATTTTTATCTATAGTGATACATAATAGATATATTTAAATATTTTAATAAGATCTAATAGGTTTTACTGTATGTATGACATAAGGCCCCTCCAATTTTGGTTCAACGATTAGATGATTTGTCCTTATAGTCATTAGAGTTTTGAGAACAAATACCAACTATCTCTAGAGGAAATAATGGAGGAATATTTTTTATTAATATATGAATAAATTAAATTTTAATATAATTTTAAATATTTTGTAAAATATGTTTTCATCATGTTGATCGAACTCATCATGATTCATATAAGAATAAAAATCCTCAAAAAAATTCAAAATTGTGATACGTAGTGAAGGAAGCTATAAATTGAGGGTAAATGATGCCTTTATACTATAAGAAAGTAAATATTATTTCTATTTTATTGAATTGCTTATTTTGGTGTGATAATAACCAAAAGTTTCTAGTATATTTTTAGGCCAATACTTTCTATCTTTATCCACCATCTTCAAGAATATGTTAGGTATATTGAAATTGGAAGTCTTAGTGTTTCCATTTTCCACTATATGGTTGAGAGATTAGTTGATGGATTAAATTAAATATTTTTTATACAACATTTTAATTATATAATATAAAAATTGGTGTTATTTTCAATCAATATTGTGTGAGGGATACCCAATATTGTATTTATATTTGGCATCACAATGTTGATGATACCCTTGTTCCTGACTTCCTTGGGGGAAATAGACTCACCAAACATGGAGAAGTACTCAATGACAGAATAAACATACTTGATATATCTGGATAAATATGTGGTATACCATATAATGATATATATTTACAAGATAAAAAATGACCAAGAATATTTAGATTAATATAATAGATGTTGGGGTAAATGAATGAAACTGGTATGTTTTTTGAAATCATGACATCATCTGGTGAATTTAAGGAAATATGTTTTCATAAATGGACAAAAGATTCCAATCCTCCTGATATAATGGGAGTTCTTCATTAATATCTTATGATAACTATAGGTTCTTGTCTATACTTTCTATATAGAAACTAGGTTCTCTACTTCAAAGAAGATGAGGTTGATTCTTTAAAATCCATTATTATTGTGAAATTGTATTGATTCTTGGTCAACATCGAGGATGAGGTCTATATCCCTATATCAAATTTTTTCATTATTTTATTAATTTTAGGTAGTAAAATAATTTTCAATTTACTATAATATGGGGTAAGTCCTCTATATTTTGATATATGTTGGTGATAATATCTCTTTTCCATGCTCATGGTTGGTCTTGATCTCAATTGATCTCCCTCAATTTTTTTTAACAATTAATGGAGAGACAACCCAACATTATGGGATGATGATTATATCATTATAGTTTATACTTATCAGGGTTGTAGTTTCATCAGACACTATATCATTAAAATAATTATTTCAATATGGGATGTGAGATATTTTAGACTTGGATTAAAATTCAACTATAAACCCACATACATAATAATTCTATAGAATAAATTCATATTTCATTATCTCATATTATACCTTAATATTCTTGATTGCAAAAATTTAATTACCAATGTTATTTTTTTCATAAATTGCTCTCCGTAGTGCCAATTCTTTGCCTAAAATGAGAGCATGGTATTTTGTTTCATTACATGTGCATCATTCTAATAACATGAAGGAATAAAAAAACAACAATTTATATAGTTATGAGGATAATTCCCAACCCACCAATGATACATTTCATGATTACAATCCTTCTCCCTATTAATATTTTGGAATATTTATTTCAATACATCTCCCATATACGAGTTTTGTGGTAAATTGAGGAGACCTCATTGTTATATTTTTTGTCCATCTACATTCTTTCTTAAGTGTGGTGTTTAGGGATATATTTTACCAACACATTCTGTATGGCATCTATTTATGATGTGAACTATATATCAATCTATTATAGGATGAACACCCACTATGATTGTTATCCAGTTCATATCTGTCGACTGGGGATGTATTTTAGAGAGTCAATAGGAGAAACCAAATTTACCATGGGATACATTAGGTAGTGTCTCAATTTCAAAACCATTAAAATTAATTTAATTAAATTTTCTTGGTGTAAGAGTATTGAGTCTCAGTATATAAAATATATATTCTTAGATAATAAACACATCACCCTTTTTCAGGTCATTCCATTATATAAGAAATGAGCAGAGTGACTTCATATAGTCATCCATGTATAGAATTACATCCTTTCAATTGACTGGAGGCTTCAATATTGGTGGTATCAAGAGGAATTCCTTATGATTTTTGAAATATTTATAACAATCTTCGTCCCATTGATAGATGATTTCATTCTTAAAAGAAGCCATTATATACAAGTATTACTTAAATATGGATCAACTAAATACCACCCTACATCAAATTCCATTTGCCTTCTATGAAAAATCTATAACACTCAAACAACCAAACAAAAAGATTTGACACTATAATATTATTTTAGTATATAGTGTTCAACAAATTCCAATACCATTAATGAGAATATCATCATTAAAGAAAACTTTTCATGTACACTTAACATTGGTGAAAATAAATTATTTATATGAATAGTTATAATTGTCAAAATAATAATTAAAATAACCCAGAGATTGATTGTGGTTTTTTGGGACTCTAAGTTCATTTTCTCCTCGGTGTATAACAATATTATTGGAAGATAGGAAAATATAAAAATATTAACCATCAATAAATATTTTTCACATAGATTTAGGATTGTTCAATAATAAATCATTGGACCCCATAGTTGATTTTGAGTGTTCGTCACTGAAAATATGGGTATAAATAGTTTTAATTTTTTCCACGGGTGTCCATAAAATGTATTCCAACAATTCATCCCACTCTTATGCATAGAATATATTTGAAACATTACATACTTATAATAAAATATGAAAAATAATGTTATATACAATATACATGGGAAATAATTCTCAAATCATAGCAAGATCATAGTGTCTATAATTTGATTACAAAAAAAATAACAAGCAGTTTTCAAAACATCTATATCTACAAATTCTCTTCACACATTGGGAACCCCATATCTTAAAAACAAGGATCGATATTTATATCATTACATATATTTCACAGACTTTATGTGGAGATTATCACTTAATAAGATCGATTTAATTTTATGATTTAAGGTAAGAGAAACATATATAATCAAAATAAAATATTAAGTTTCATAAAACTATGATTTTATTAGAAGAAATTCATTCAAACTTTTTATTAAAATGTTCATGTGAATGGATATTCTTTGTAAGTGAAAAAAAAATTTATTTAGTTGTTTGTAATTTTTATGAAATCTGTATTATAAAGGAATTTTATATTTAATTCTTATTTTATCTTTTTCTGGACCCTTGTTTCAAGGGAAAACAACATTCTCTATAAAAATTACATTTATATAATTTAGGAAAATTAAAATTATATTTAATGTCTACTATTTTATTTTAAAAACACAAAATTTGGGGTAATAAATGTTTTATGTTATTTTTAAAATTCCTTATAAAAAAATTTGTTTCGAGAATTTTGTTTATAAATTTTTGGTGGGTTTTAAGGTGTTAAAGTTATTATTTTAATCCTGAAATTTTATTTAAATTTTTTCTTTTATTCCTGATTTTTTGTATGGCCATGAACAATATTTATCCTTCCAATTTAATTCATATTTTTAAAAAAATTAAATATAATTTTCAAGAAGCATTTATAAAAGTTTATTATTAATGTATTCATTATTTTAAAAGATATGGATTCTTATTTTAGGAACCATATGATAACTTATAATTGATATGTAATTATTTTCCAATATGAAAATATATTATATTGAGATTAATTTATTTAAATATTTTTTAAATGGATTTATAATGAGTAGGGCTGAATTTAAAAAAAATTATTAAAAATTTGGCCATATGATATTGCTTATGATGATGAGGAATAGGGAGTGAACCCATGAACTCAATGGTAATTTTTCCTAATATGAAATATTTAATATTTTTAATAGCCCCATGGTTTTATTATTTTTTTTATATCACTATATTCCATACAATGATATAGAATACAAAAATAAACAATTGAAAATTTCCAGGAGGAACCCATTTGTATTTAAAATGAAGTTATATTTTGAAATAAAATTTCATTTAGTAGTGATATATAATTTATATTTTTTGTACCATATTAATTATATATTTCTCTTGAAAACCATAGATTCTTCATTGGGGAATATAATTTATTATATCTGAATTTTTTCTGTTATAATGGGAAATGTTTTCAAAAAATATTTTAAATAATTTTTTTAAAATGGATTATATCCCTTATTTTAAAAACCACTTACTATGAAATTCATGTTCCCAAACTAGATCATTAAATGTTTTTTACAACATTATAAATGATAAAATGTACAATGATGTTGGTTTCAAATTATGATCTTTCTCCCTTGAACCTTGATAATTCTATATATAATTTTTCATAAAATGTGATCATGTGGTTTTATTTTTAATAATCCACCAAAACCAAGAATGAGAGTGTCATCAATTTATATATTTATGTAGTTATATTCCTAAATATATATATAAATATACAACATGTTTTAGCACCAAATATTGGAGTGTGATTTTTGGGTTGTTGAACGACATAATTGAGGAAGTGTGATTAATTTTTAATAGATTTATTTTACCATATAAATATAATTTATAGGGTTTATGACCCATATAATGTTATTTATTTTTAAAGTATTGAATTTATCAAATACCAAATTTTCAATGGTTTTTTAAATCAAACTCACGTTATTGAGTTATAATGAATCTTAATAAACTTATTTTTTATAATATTAGATTCCTCTACCCTAATATTTTATTTCATGGTATATTCCATTTCTATATAACAAAATTTATTATTTAGATTCAAATCATCCTCAATAATTATTATCTTATTTATAAAAAGTATATAATTGTTAAGAATGCTACTAAAAATTTTTAATTATAGTTTCCACTCATTGGCCATATTTTATTTTAATGAATTTCTATTTATTATATATGGAAATGCAAAATCCCGGGTCTGTGTGCCACTCAATGGGTGCCCCTATCCCAGTTCGCCACGTGACCTCAGGTGCATTTCCCCAAATTCCAGAGGCTGCCGAATTACAGCGAGGGACCAGGTCTGATATTGGGGAAACTATTCCCTTATTTTTCAAAGTGTAACACAATGGAATAAAATAAAAATAATACAACAACAGCGGAAGCAATAAACCATGCATATTTAATATAAACAACTACAGTAAAAGATAACCAACCAGTTATATAGATATGATGAAACATGTCTCAAGTTCTATGAAAAATAGCCAGAACATGTTACATAGCATTACAATACAATACAGAGTACAAGAAAGAAAAACAAAATAGCCGATAACATCGCGAGCCTAAGCCCAGTCCCATGTTCCCCTACTCCTCTACAGCAATCAAGTACCTGTATAGGGACCCTTTCCCTTATCCACACCAGCAGAAATGTAATCTATTTGGGCTGAAGACATGACCCAAACGGGGTATGAGAAATGAATCCCCGTAGACACCCACCAAAGTCCCATTCCCAACTGTGTGAAAATATGCGACAATAGTGTGCAGTAGAAAAATGCAATAAACTAAGCAGTACTCAAAAAGTAACTCACATTACCAGTTATATTGCCATTTTATTATTCATTTAACCATTTAGGTAAAGGAAATCACCACAATGTATTTCTATGTAAATAGTCAGTCAGTGTCCTCTGACACGCAAACCACTAACCTCAGGTATTTAGAATCTTGCCCTCAGGAATTGCACTCAGGTATAATAGATATTCCACTCAGGCATACGATGTGTCGCCCTCAAGCACAGAAGTCACTACCCTTAGGCATACGAACGGTTTCTCTCAGGCGAAATAGAACGTTTCCCTCGGGCTAGTACAGTCATACCCTCAGGAAATAGTAGAACATCGCCCTCAGGAACAAGTAACCGGGTCGAGCCCAACATCTAAATAATCAATTCAAAAACAATTCCTCTTAAGGAAATTTAACAAACATTATTACAATGGAAAACCCTCGGGTATCCTGGCCAAATAGCTAAACAGAGGAACGCACCCCCAGGGTGGTCCTGGATCTAATCAATGATCCCAAATAGTAGTTTATTATCACATTTAATCACTTATACATTTCTAGGTAGTTAAAATAGCCATGGACTCAGCCTCACGACACCCCAACATGGGTTCATGGCGCAATGGTACACAAAACGCATAGCTGTTGGGAATTTAGACACTAAGCCACCTACCATTAACACCCGCAAATGATATACACGAACATTGATTCCAGAAACACCCAAGAATGAAGTAGATATAACATAGAAAAAAATCCGCTTAAACTCAAATAACTTACCATAGAGGAATAATTGGCAAGAAATATGCAAGGAGAAGGGAGGACTTACCGGTGCAGTTCCAACATGATCGATGGAAGAGGGATCAGATTCCTGGTGCTCGATCAGTTGATCCAAAAATATTTGGTCCTCTTCTCCCAAGCTCCCATACGGTTATAAAACAATCCTGTGAACTGGGTTGGCTACTTCCCATTTTAATCGAAAAAAACAAAGTACACAGTGTGTACTTTTGACTACACGGCGTGTACTTTTCTCATTGAGCTATTCCTTTGGCGGCACCACCGCTCTATTCATCTATCGACATGAGTACACGGCGTGTATTCCGGATTACATGGAATATACTGTCGCGCAGCTGGCGGCTACTTTCACCACCTTACTATCCACCTACCGACTGAGGACACGGCATGTAAAAACCTAATACACGGGGTGTAGTCCATTTTTACACCTTTCGTCGCCGACATGGCTACACACCCTATGTACTCATCCCACACGTCCAAAAGTACACGACATGTGGAAAAGTACACGGTGTGTAGTCCCAAATTTTAGGATTTTCCCCATTTTCTGTATTTTCTCAAAAACACTTACGGAAAATATAAATGAAGAAACCCATACATCAAAAATAAGAACCGGGCTCTTGCAAAATTCCCTCCTTAAGGAAATTCATCCCTGAATTTCCCTTCCAAGGGTGGTGAAGATAATGCTCAGAATAGCTCTGGGCAGTGAGCATGTATGTCGGACTCCCACTCCCAGGTTTCGCCCTACACTCGGCCATGCTGCCATAGCACCCGTACGAGAGGAACTGACCGGCCTCGGAGAACCTTCGTTCTCATATCGACAATACGAATAGGATTCTCTACAAAGGACACATCTGCTTCAAGCTCAAACTCCTCAGGATAAAAGACGTTAGATGGGTCTGAATGATATCGATGCAAATGAGATACATGGAAGACGTCGTTCATGGCTCGGTACCTCTGTGGTAACTACAACCAATAGACAACTAGCCCTACTCTATGCAGAAACTCAAATGGCCCCACATACCTTGGTGAAATTTTACTTTTTCTCCTGATTCGCTTGTGTCCCAACCTCAGTGAAACACGCAAGAAAACTTGATCCCCGACCACGAACTCCAAAGGTATTCTGCGACGATCAACATAAGATTTCTGACAAGACTGAGCGATAGACATCCACATCCGAATCAACTAGACATGCTCAGAAGTCTCCTACACGAGATGTGGTCCTAGTAAAGCTGCCTCACCTGCCTCTAACTAGCACAAAGGTGATCGGTATGGTCTACCGTATAAAGCCTCGTAAGGTGCCATCTCGATAGTTTCTTGGAAACTGTTATTGTAGGAAAACCCAACTACGGGTATATTCTTCTCCCAAGAGCCCCCAAAGTCTAGTATGCATGCACACAGCATGTCCTCAAAAACCTGTATCATATGCTCTAACTGGCCATCGGTCTGAGGGTGGTAAGCTATACTCAAAAGCACCTGTGTACCTAGTGCCCTCTGAAAAATCTACTAGAAATGAGACTTAAAACGAGCATCCCTATCTGAAATGATAGAATGAGGGACCCCATGAAGACGTACGATCTCTCGGATATACAACTTCCCGAGCTCGTCAACACCGAAGGTCTCCTTCATCACCAAAAAGTGAGATACCTTCGCGTATGTGTCCATAACAACCCACAAGACATCATTTCCATGAGGTGACCTCGGCAACCCTGTCATGAAATCAATCGCGACATCATCCCATTTCCACTCCGGAATGGGTAACTACTGTAACAATCCAGCTTGTCTCTAATGCTCCGCCTTCACCTACTAACAGGTGGAACACCTCGTAACAAAACCTACTATCTCACTCTTCATACCCGGCCACTAGTAATGAGGTCTCAAGTCACAGTACATCTTGGTAACTCCGGGACGAACTGCCCAAGCTGAAGCATGAAACACCTGCATCAACTCCTCATGTATATCCCCTGAAACCCGCACTCGTCCATGGAAATGTAGAACATCATCATCACCTATCGTCCAATAATGAAAAGGGTCCTCACTTGCCACCGAATCCTGTAACACTAGGCCTTCTGAATTAGATAGTTGTCTCATCCTCACTCTATCCAGGAGGGTAGAAATTACAATTAAATATGAAAGGTAGGTTAGCCCCTGACTATCATGCACCTCCAAATACATCTCAGAGAAAAAATCCATGAGCTGCCACTCACCACTGGCCTCATGCACTGCCTATTTCTAAGTCCTCCTGCTAAGTGCATCAGCTACTGCATTAACATTACCATGAGTATAGGAAAACTCAAAATCGAAGAACTGCAGGTATTCGTCTCACCATCACATCCTCAAATTCAAGTCACGCTGAGTAAAAATTTACTTGAGACTTTGTGGTCGGTGAAAAACACAAAATGATCTTCCAAGAGATAGTGTCTCCAACAGTGCAATGCATGAACAACTGCAGCCAACTCAAGGTCATTCGTCGGATAATTCCTTTCATGTGGCCTCAACTGTCGAGAACCGTACACAACAACTTGATCACCCTGCATCAACACTTCTTCCAGCCCAATAACTGATGCATCATAGTAAACTGTATAGCTCTTCCCATTCTCTTGGAGTATCAGGATTTTTGTTGATGTCAACCTTCCCTTCAGCTCCTGAAGGCCTTTCTAACAAGCTTCTTTCCAAAAAAACATCACACCATTCTTAGTCAAACCTATCAACGGTGCTGCTAAGCGGGAGAAGTCCTATATGAAGCGTATGCAGTAACCAGCCAGCCCCAAGAAATGTCGTATATCAAACATGTTCTTAGGTTTCTCCCAGGATACTACTACTTTCACCTTCTCTGGGTCTACTGCAACTCCTACCTCTAAGATGATATGACCCAGGAAGTAAATATAGTCCATCAAAAAGTGGCACTTTGAGGGATTAGCATGTAGCTGATGCTCTCTCAGCGTACTAAATATGATCTCATGATGGGTGGCATGGTCATGTCGAGTGTGAGAGTACACCAAGATGTTGTCCACGAATAGTACCACAAAAGAATCCAGATAAGGATGGAACACACGATTCATCAGAGCCATGAAAACTTATGGCACTTTCGTGAGTCCGAACGGCATAATCAAGTACTCGTATAGGCCATATCTGCTCCAAAAAGCTGTAAGCGGTATATCTGATGGTCTCACACATAGCTGATGATATCCGGATCTCATGTCAATCTTCGAGAACACTCGTGATCCATGAAGATTATCAAAAAGATCATCAATCCTCAGTAAGGGATATCAGTTCATAACCGTCAACTAGCTCAGCTTCCGATAATCCACACATAGTCTGAGGGTATCATCCACCTTCATCGCAAAGAGGAATGGTGAACCACATGGAGAAGTACAGGTTCAAATGAAACACTTTGCATGTAACTCCTCTAAATGCTTCTTGAGCTCCTGCAACTCTGGTGTAGCCATCCAGTAAGGAGGAATGCTCATCGGTGCTACTGCTGGCACAAGCTCAATAGAGAAATCCACCTATCGCTTCAGAGGTAGACCTAAAAAGTCATCGGGGAAGACATCCCTGAAACGATCAACCACTGGGGGGAAATCCGTTTGACAAGTCCCCTGATCATCCAGATATAAACTCGCAATCTCAGCTTTGAATCCGCCTCACCCTTGATGCTCTGGTCCGGCTCGACTTGCCTGAATGTCTCATTTTCCCTTGTATAGAAAGTCTCTTCCCTCTGGTGACGTAAAACTCAGCATGCGACGAGCGAAATCTACAAAGGATCGGAAGGGAACCAACCACTCCATCCCGAGAATGACATCATAGCTCGTCATCTCTAAAACATAGAGGTCCAATAAAAAGAGACACCCACCGACCTCAAGGGGGCACTCCTTGCACTGGCGCACACATTCGATTCTCATTCCCAATAGAGTGTCTAGCGTCATAAAATCTAAAGAAGAATAATAAACACTGAGCCCGAGGCTCTATACAATGGGTACAGATATGAAACTATGCGTAGCACCCATATCGAAAAGTACTAAAGATAAGATAGAAGCTACTATAATAGTACCTCTGATAGTAGAAGGCCTGGGATCCTACTCCTAATGGGTCTGTTGCACTGCATATACCTGCCCAGTGTCGCGGCCATGCGACACAATCGGACTACCCTGAGCTGTCCTGCCCTGTTGCCTCTGAGATCCTAGTGTCTGGCTACCATGGCAATGACCACCATCTCTGGCTACACGCCCTGACGTATTCCAGTTCCCCGACTGTTGAGAATCCACTACTCCTGCTCCCATATGTGGAGTTTGCACAGAACCCCTATCACTAGACATTGGTGGAAACACCCTGCAATGGCGCTAAATATTACTCATCATTCCGCAAGCTCGACACTCCACTGGATCACGTGGACACTGTGGTCTTTTATGCCCCTATTTAACACACTGGTAGCACTTGACTGGGAAACCTGGAGAAATCATCTGGCTGGTACTTCCACCCTGAGATAAGTCCATCTATCTCATCCTCTTACCCGTAAAAGTTGTACCGGAAACTGGTGCTGAACCGCTCTAGCCCACACCACTAGCTTCCCACAGGTTCCTCTCTGTAATCAGTTCCTGGTTCAAAATAGCATGAATAGTAGGCAACCTAAAAATATTCACCAGTGAACGGATGTCATATTGAAGACCATCCTCAAAGCTTCTAGCCCTCAACGTCTCATCACCAACTGGAACAGGTGCAAAATGATGAAGCTCGGTGATACGAGCAGAATAATCCATCACTGACATAGTGCCCTGCTGTAGATTCATGAACTATCGAGCTCTATCTAACTTCAGAATCTCTGTAAAGAAGAATTCGTAGAAGACTGCTTGAAAATATCCCCACGCCATGTCCCTCTGATGCTCTTACCGGGTGGAAACATCCCACCACCTCTTGGAGGAATCATGCCGCATATAAGTCACGAGCTTGACCCTCCGCCCTGGAGGTGTCTCATGATGCTCGAAAATAGTCTACATAGACCCTAGCCAAGAATCCATAACATGTGGTCTGCCATCCCCAGAGAACGTAGGCAGATGCTGCTACTGGAAGATATGAGTCTTCTTAGCCATAGATGTGGCAGCTGGGGTTGCTCCCTGAAATGTCTGAATGAACCGCTTAAATCATTCACAAAACTGAGCCTCCATGCCTGTGTCCGGAATAACAGTTGGTGCTGCATCTGGCTCTGATGGAGGGTCCACTGGTAGCCCATGGCCCACGATCTCTAAAGTATAATTGTTGTCGCTCTCCTAGCGAGATATGCATGGTCGCCTTGGTGGCATGAATCTACAAGGTCAGATGCACACTTTAGATCAATATTATCAAATACTGAAAATTAAGGGACCAAAAATGGAAAACGAGGAAGAAGGAATTCAGGATTTGAAAAAACAAGACTACACAGCATGTACTAGACTTCTCTTCCCTGGCCTGGGTTCTTCTACACGGCTAAGCCACACGCCTCCCATTCAACAAAACTACACGGCGTGTTTATCATCTACACATCATGTATGGTGTAATTCTCCAACAGCCCGTGTCGTTTTTGACATGAAAAACTACCTGGCTTGAGACTACACGGCGTGTTACACCTGTACACGGCGTTTAAACCACTCTGTCTTCCCAGCCACATGGGTAACTCCAAACGGTCTATCCTCGGACAAGACTACTTGGCGTGTCCCACTGGTACACGGAATGTACTAGACGAGAGTCACTGACCCGTGTTGTTAGTTACATGACCGGATCCCTAGTCATACTGCACGGCGTGTTTCATAGTGGACATGGTGTGTATGTCTTAAGGTCTCCTCTGTCCATGTTTGTTAATTACACTGGTGGACTCTGGGTCAACACAACACGGCGTGTACATCCGGTACACTGCGTGTTTTCCCCAAGGATTTCCCTTCCCCATGTCCCCACCCACATGGTCTATGACATGGAAAGATATTACACGACGTGTACTGAGGGTACACTACGTGTACTTAAAAAGTTTTCTTTTCTTCCCTAACAGAAGAACACATGTCGTGTGTCCATAGAACTACATGGCGTGTATCCTGGTTTTTCCGGACAGTAAGCCTCAGATACAATTCTGAAACCCCGAAAATACTGAAAAACAACACCTAAGTTCCAAATTCCATTCTGTGAGGGCCAATACTCCCTGTGAATCAAACTTTCGCATCTTATATGTGTTATAACAAAATAAACAGTCAATGGTCCACCAAATTCAGGTCAATGAGGGCCCATACACCCCAGAAACCAAAGTTTGGCATCCATTCCATCAAATGTCTCACACGAAAATACCCTATCACATAGCATGTATTTATCAAGTAGTTATCACAATATCATGCTTCTATAGCACAACAAATATCACAACAACATGAAATTTCTAATTCGCCTACATGGCATGGAACTATGCATGGCATGTGATGTCTAGAATGTACCTAAATGATGCATGAGATGGCATACCCTCATCTCTTCGGGTTGCAACTAAATAGAACCCATGGATAAAATATAAACATCACAATTCCCAAGTGCATCACCGAATGGTGAAAATCAGATCAACTGTAAATTGAAAAATCAATAAAATTACATCATGAGGTAAATTGGATTTTTCCCTATACACAGGTTAGCTACGCCCGCGCATATCTTATTACCAATTACTGTTCATGTCCTATCCCTGACTAATGCTCCAAATAGTATGTCAATGAATAGAACTCCTCGGATACCACTTTGTAACGTCCTGAGTCCGGGTGCCACTCAACGGGTGCCCCGAACCCGGTTCGCCACGTGACCTCAAGCGCATTTCCCCAAATGCTAGAGGCTGCCGACTAGCAGTGAGGGCCTAGGTCTAATAGTGGGGAGTCTATGCCCTCACTTGTCAAATTGTAATGCAGTGGAATAAAATAGAAATCATACCACAATAGCGGAAGCAACAAACCATGCATATATAATATAAACAACTACATTAAAAGATAACGAACCAGTTATGTAGATATGATGCAACATGTCTCATGTTCTAAGAAAAACATCCAGAACAAGTTACACCACAGTACAATACAATAAAGAGTACAAAAAAGAAAAACAAAATAGCTGGTAGCATCACGAGCCTAAGCCCGGTCCCATGCTACCCTACTCCTCAGCAGCAATCACATACCAATATAGGGACCCTTGCCCTTATCGACACCTGCAGAAATGTAATCTGTTTGGGCCAAAGACATGACCTAAACAGGGTGTGAGAAATGAATCCCAGTAGGCACCCACCAAAGTCTCATGCCCAACAGTGTGAAAACATGCAATAATAGTGTGCAGTAGTAAAATGCAATAAACTAAGCAGTACTCAAAAGTAACTCACTTTACCAGTTATATTTCCATTTTATTATTCATTTTACCATTTAGTAAAAGGAAATCACATCGTGTATTTCTATGTAAACAGTCAGTCAATGTCCTCTGACACGCAAACCCTTACCCTCAGGAATTCAGAATCTTTCCCTCAGGAATTCCCCTCAGGCATAATAGATATTTCCATCAGGCGTATGAAGTGTCTCCCTCAGGCACAGAAGACACTGCCCTCAGGCATACGAAAGGATTCCCTTAGGTAAAATAGAACGTTGCCCATGGGCTAATACAGTCATTCCCTGAGGCTCTAGTAAAACACCTCCCTCAGGAACATATAATCGGGCCAAGCCCAATATGTCAATAAACAATTCACATACAATTCCTCTCAATGAAATTTTACAAACATTATTACAATGGCATACACTTGGGTATCCTGACCATACGGCAAAATAGAGGAACGCACCCCTAAGGTGGTCCTAGATCCAAGCAACAATCCCAAAAAGCTGTTTATTATCACATTTAATCACCTATACATTTTGAGGTAGTTAAAATATCCATGGCCACAGCCTCACGACACCCCAACATGTGTCCGTGGCACAACGGCATACAAAACGCACAACAGTTCTGTATTTAAAAACTAATCCACCTACCTTTAACACCGACGAACTATATATGCGAACGTCGATTCCATAAACACCCAAGAATGATGTAGATATGGTGTAGAAGTAAAGAAACATAAACTCAAATAACTTCCCTTAGAGGAAGATTTGTCAAGAACTACGCAAGGAGATGGGAGGTCTTACCCGTGCCGTTCCAACTTGATCGACGGAAGAGGGATGAGATTCCCGGTGCTCGATAGGATGATCCACAAATATTCGGCTGTCTTCTCCTGAGCTCCTGTCTGGTTCTAAGCCAATCCTGTGAACAGGGTTGGATACTGCACATTTTGACCAAAAAAAAAGTACACGACGTGTACTTTTGACTACATGACATGTACTTTTCTCATTTAACTATTCCTTTGGTGGCACCTCCACACTGTTCATCCGTCGACATGAGTATATGTAGTGTATTCTTGATTACACGTCATGTCCTATTGTGCAGCTGGCGGCTACTTTCATCGCCATACTATTCACATGTCGACTGACTACACGGCGTGTAAATACCCACTACACGGCGTGTAGTCGGTTTTTACAGCTTTTGTCACCGACATGGCTACACACCATGTGTACTCATCCCACACGACCAAAAGTACACGACGTGTTGATAAGTACACGGCGTGTAGTCCCAAATTTTAGGATTCTTCATATTTTCCTTATTTTCTCAAAAACACTTAAGGAAATGAGAAAGAAAGAAACCCGTACCTCAAAAATTAGAACCGGGTTCTTATAGTAAACATGATTATTTATAATCACATTTGGCCTTCATATTTCTTTTCACTAATTTTAAAAAATATTATCTAATTACACTATTTATAATTTTGGTTTACAAAAATGATATTTCAAAATATTAAAAAGGATGTCTATCCTTATTTAAAAAATTATCTTCCACTAAACACTTAATTTGATAACCTTTAGGTCATTTAAAATATTTAATATTGAATTTAATTTTTCAAAATTACATTTTTTCAAATCTTTTAATTCAATTTTTTAAACCATTTTTCATTTTCAAATATCCATTATTGAATATTTTTTAAAAATTAACTTTTTTAAAACTGTTTTCACTTCATATTTTTAAACCATAATGTCTATTCCAAGTATTTTTCATTGATATTAATTTACAAATATATAACTTTAAAATTTATTCTTTTCAATTAAAAAAATAACTTCTCAAAATTAAATTTTAAAGTGATCGTAACTTCATCTTTTACACCATAAATAAATGAGTGATTTAACATCCATTTTTCTACTTATCAATAAATTATTTATTTAAATTGAAGTTATTTTTCTTAAATTACATGTTAAATATTAAAATAAATTGTTATTTTTCTATTATTTAATTTTTGATATCAACAATTTACATTCTTGGAGTCAATTTTATTGATTTCCTCATGAAATTTTATAAAACCAATATTTCTTTCGATATGTTATTTTTGATGTCATGATTTATTTTTTAAAATTGGCCCATATATGTATAGATAATTGATGTATATGGTAATATATTTCCCTGAAATTGATTTTTATGTATACGTATCGCAAAAGATAATTATTGGAGTCAATTATTTGCACTCACTCCACTATGGGAATCGGTAAGTAATGCCATCACCATTGTGCTATATGAATCATGTAGTGATTCATACTCCATTGTGTTTATAGAAATAAATATGTGATTACTACTCCACTATAATTATTGGAATCAAGAAGTGATTCCTACTCTACTATGGTTATTGGGATTAATTATTGATTCATGATCCCAGATATTTTTGTAATTCGGTACTAATGAATGATCCATTATGGGAATTAGGTAGATGTATCTGCTCCATTATGATATGGGAATCAGGTAGTGATTCCTAGTACACTATTATATGATATCTACACCAATGTTAGCTCTATATTTTTTTATTGTTCTTCCATTCTAGGGAATTCCATATTTGTATACCTATTTTTATGTAATATAGATCATGTTAATTACCTAATGATTCCGTAATTTCTTTCAATGGGGTATGATTTCACTTCTGATATTACATATCTTATTATCCTATATTATAGACTACTCTTATTATCAAAAGGTATTTTAAATAAGATATTTCTCCCATGCTCAATTTTTTACATAATCTTATGATCTAAAACTTGATGACTTATTCATGACTTGTTCCCTTACTATGTGCCTAAGAATTCCCCACTCTTATGTATCCACTCCCTATGTTATGAATATGAGTATAACATAGGAAAAATATAGAAGAGAGTCTATTTTGGTTTCATTATGTAGAAATTTTCACACGATTCATAAAATTAGGTTCCCATGTAAATGGTTCGGAAGGAAACTAACAGTCTATTATAGATAACCTGAGATGGTTTATGAGTTTTAATCTTTATAATATAATAATATTATAAAATAAAGGATTTTTTATCTCACTTTGTATCAATACCATTGTCAAAAGTTTTTTTAAAGCACCATATTGATGAGAGTGAGTCTAAGGAACCTCAAGAGGTATACTACTCAGTAGTGCTAATAAGTCTAATTGGTATTGAAATATTTAAATACTTATGGTACCTCATATAACATATTTTTTTCTCTAGGAATATCTATTCACAAATACTAAAAAAATTAGTTTAATATACACTCATAACATATAATATATCATAATAGATCACTACATTCAATGCATTATATACTACATCAATATATTTTGGAAGTTTCAAAAAAATCGACTAAATAACATGGTGGAGTTCCATCTTGAGCAATTGATCTTTAAATACATAATTTATTACTATATCTTGTAAAAAATGACCATGATTGATGAATAAATTTACATATTCTATGAGTGTAAAATTTTATTATTGGAAATATAAAAACCCTTGAACCTCATCTAACATAACTGTTTCTGGGTGAAACTACCAATTAATCATTTTAATATCTTATCATATTAATTATTTATGCTGTTTTTATGGAATAAGGGATTTAAACCACTTCTAAATAAGACACTCAAATATGAATTTCATATATTTTATTTCTCGAAACATGACAGTCTAATAAAATTTGAAAATTTGTCTATATTATCAAACCAATCCTCATTCTCCATAGGATCTTTAGTACATTAGAGATAATGAGGATTATGATGAATTAATTTTTTTATCTTGAATCCTAACTTGTTCTAAATAATGATCATCTTATTATTGTATATACTAGATAATATGGATAATAGTATCAATGATATTTCATTAACATTGTATATTATCTTCCAAATACTTATTTTCTGATCCATCAGGATGATTTTGTAGGACTTGTCTAGTGAGAATGATAAGATATAAAATCCAATGAATATATAATTTCATAAAATTCATTGAAATTAAATTATTATCATATAAAACATTATCAATTTAGATAATAATTATATCATAAATCATAAAAATTGTCATACAGAACTATTGTAAGAGAAAATAAAAAAAACAACATTTTCTCATGTGTCATGGTTTCTCAAACTATGTGTCAACCATGCATAGATCACTTATTATGTCATTATAGGATACATTGTATGAACACATAATTTTAAAAAATTTAGATCAATGATGTATAACTCACTTAAAACTCCAAAAAAAATCATGGTTTGTACATGTTCAATAAATTCTTCTCGATATCCATACATCCTTAAAATACACATTATATTTCCTTTTAAAAGGGGAAATTTAAAAAAATACCAAATAAAAAACTAAAATAATATTATAAATTACCAACACATTATAGACAATCAAGACTCATCTTGAAAGGTGTATTCCAAACATTAAATCATAACATTCCTCTTGAGTTCTGATTATCCCATATCTAGTTTGACTCAACTAAAAAACGTCACAAACCCAAAATTGGGCTCTAATAAAATTTTATTATGTATCAACATGGACTATGCTATAATGTTTCCCATTACTACAAGCCTTATATCCCAAAGTGAAATTCTGATTTCTATAGCATAGAAATGAGTGATAGAAATCATGTTTTCTCAATTGGGATAGATTCCTTATTATAGAATAATAAAGCAATAAAATGGGTTTCAACCAAAAAAACCTAACATTATATTCTCATATATTATAAATCCATGTTCATATTATAAATAGGTTTAAAAATAATAACTAATCTCAAAATTACATAAAACTATAACACAATATCCACATACCATAATATCATCAAAATGAACATAAACAATAACTATTGAGATCTATATACATCTAATAATCAACAAAAAAATTATAAAATATATCCAAAATAAGGTGTAATGGGATATAAATGTAATTAATCTCAGTACACATAAGAACTAAAATATATTCCCAAAATTTGGGAAATAATAATCTAATGTTACCCATCCCCATGTGATAAGAAGAAACCTTATATAAATCACCTTTTTCAAACATGAATGAAATTTATTGAGAACCCAATATATTACTATGATTCTCATCCATTACGTACATCACAAAATTCAAATTCTTCATAATTTTTAATTATTTATGTATTGTGTTTGTTAACATACATATTGTTTTATGGAATAATCAATGAATATGATTCAGATAACACATTTCATATAGATGTTCCAAAATCAAGTCCTCTAAAATTACATATTCTATATATTGGAACCACATGCAATAGAAAAATTGAATATGTATCTTTTATATATGAAATATTAAATTATTTACTCTATGGGAAATTAAAAATATACTGTTTAATGATGATGATAGAAGATAAATAAATAAAATATCTTTAATAATATATTGAGGATTTATCTTTTCGATAGAAATGATAATTTCACTCATAGAAGAATATGAGAATCATTATAATGAATGTGATATCAAAAGTATATATGTTCACTAGAAAAATAGTTCTCTATTATATTAACCATATTGGGTAATAAAAAGACCTATAGATATATTTAATCCTGAATCGAAAACCATCAGAATATAGCTAGTGAGAAGGAAGAAATCATAATGGTCGAAATAATGAATCTCAGTAATGAATAAATACAATCATTATGATTCATTCTTAAGTAATGAAAGGTTGTTTTAAAATTAAAAATATTGTTTTTTCTATAAATATAAAAAAATCCAAGTGTAGCAGTGTCTAAATTTTTATCGAACATAATATGCTAAATTATCTATGTTAAAATGTGTTTTAGAGTATGTTGACAAACTCCAACCATTGGAGAGTTTGGGTCTCTAGAGTGAGGTTCTTGATGGGAAATTCATAATGTGTTTTTTGAGATAATCATTTGTGTAGGTGTAGATTAAAGTTGAAAATATCTAGAAAAATGAGCTAATAAATTGAAAAAATTGACAGTTTTATAAAAAAATCTAACATGATGATATATTTTTCATTTATTAGAGGAACGAAAATTTAGTGGGGGATATTAGATATCTAAACATTGTTTAAAATTAAATATTAAAATGAAGTATTTGAGAAAAATAATGTTTTTGATAGTTGTGGATGAGTGAAATGCATCATGGAGTAGTGATGTTAATGGAAGATAAAGAATAAAAAATGAATAATAAAAAACATATTCATTGGGTATATTCTTGAAAATATTTTAAAGGTAATGATAATTGTAAGATTAAAGACTAAATCTGATTGTGAATGAAGGTCAAATAATAAGAAACTGATATAGTCATTTGTGTTGAAAAAATATATTTGATGTAAATTCAATGTATCATCAGTAATGCATGTACAAGTGACTAATAAAAATAAAGAATCTAAGTAATCCAATATGTTTACATTTTTTATGTATCATATGGTGCAAGCTATGAATATTGGAAGATATGATGATCAGAAAATGAGTTGAGTCCAAATAAGTTTATGATCAAAAAAATTTAAGTTAGAGGCTATAATTTAATCAATTCAAAGAAGAAGCTACTAGAAAAAATTAAACTAAATTAACATTTATTTGATGGAAACCACTAGAATCTCATTAAACATGATAGGGAATTTTTTATGTACAAAAATTTTATGACTATTGATTTGAGGAAAAGGGAATAATCGGAAAGATATGGATGACTAATATGAATATATATTTTCTTGATGATGTGATGGGGACTTTACATTGATATAAAGTCAATATTTTTTTTCATGACGAGCTTGAAATTCAAATAGATATATCAATAGGGTAATTTCATGGTTCAAGCCCTGATGTGAGGATTATTAGAGAAAATTTTGGGAATGTTTTAAAGGATATCTTATTAAAGAAAATCCCAATATCTAGGAAGATATTATAAATAGACAATTCATGATTTGAGAAGGCACGAATTTCAAATTGAAGCTTATGTGTTCCTATATTAATCATCAAAAGCATAGATATATATATATGGAGAACACTATTTATTATCAAATAGAGGGAGTATCCAACCAAGAACTACCATCATGAAATCTTATGTTTCAAATTTCATGATTACCAAAACATGAGATTATAAAGTACTGTGAAAGTTCCTATGCTTTATAATTTTATAAATAGGAGATCATGGCCCAAAACAAAAACTAACCTAAGAAAGTTCCAAACAATGAATATAAAGGAATTTATAGCTCTCAAACAAATTTCAATCTGAAGGAGGATAGGATGACACACATGATGATTAAAGATATAGATCAAGAGGCTATCAAAGTTTCACCTGTGATGATGTTCGAGATGAAATTTCAAATTTAATTTATTCCATTTTAAACCATGAAATCCTTCTTACTAGAATGTGGAATTATAATATCTGTAGATATCTAAACTTCTGAGTGGCCACTATAAAATTGGTTAATGGTGTTAACATTCCACACAGCATTTAATTGTTAAAAAATTTATTAGTTGAAATATCCATGACTTTATGGGAGTTGATGGGGAATATAGTATGTTATCACATACAGTTCAGGACAAAGAAAAATCCCTATGCATCATTTAAATTAAATTATCAATATTTCATAAGGTAAATGTGGTGAGTGATCATACATATTATCCATACATCATAACATACAATAGTGGATAATAAATCTTAAATTTGGAAGGATTTATGTATAAATTACTTTTTAAAATTGGTTAATCCTGATTAAATCCTCCCCTCTAGGAATCCAAAATATCCCTCAAGGATCTCATTTACTAATAGATGTATGGTTACCTCTATTTGAAAATGAAATAATAATCCCATTTTTGTTTAATTATATTCTCTAATGTGTATATTTTAAGAAGAGGCTAATTCTCCTCTACAGAAAGATAATCCTAAGGATAATAAAAATGTATATATTTTTAGCAAACCAAACATTGATTCTTTAGCTAAATCATTGTAATTGAAAAAATGATATAGGCTCAGATAATGTAGATGTTATCCTCTCAAAATAAATAGAAGAAGGACCACAACTTTTTAAAGTTAAAGTGTTTGGTAATAATTCATGCAAATCCAAAAAAGTTAATCCTCTTCAAAAATATTATACTAGTTATGGTGAATATGATTCTGTTGAGTTTGTTGATGATTTTTAATCATAAAGTAATGATTACATGATAAGTGTCTTTATTTTTTAAAATATATATTTTCATTTATCAAGTAATTATATAAATAATACACATATCATTAAAATAAAAAATCAAAAATATTCAATATATTTGTAAATAATTTATGAGAGTATAAAACATTTAACAAAATCATCAATGACAAGGAAGAAAAGTTATTACAATCTCATGAAAATTTTAACATTTTGTCAGATCTATTGAAAATGAGTTTTTCTAATAATATGGTTTTAAAGGATGTTATTATAGAAAAGATCCATGCACTAATTGAAACACACAAAAAATATTATAATTATGAATACTAAACTAGAGATTACAGAAATATGTTTGAAGGAAAATTTCAGTTCGTCAATGTGTCTAGAATATTTTAATGATGAACAAATAAAAATGTTATAATTTGAATGTTGTGATAAAATGAGATTACATATAAATAAAAAGAATATATTAATTTAATTTTCCTTGATAACATAGTGATATTGAAAAACATGGGAGCTGCTGAAGTTGGGTATTCACATGAAGCTATGAAAATAACCACTTCCAAATTTTCTAAAGAAATTATTATTTCCTGAAACAATCAATCTAGTAGAAATTATATTTTGAAAAAAATTTATAAATCATATACTAATAAGGTTAATTAAAATATAAACCCATGTTTCGATGAATCATTATGAAATAATATGCATAGTTTTAATAGTGTATATTTTTATTTCTAGACAATGAAAGTTGAAGAAAAATGAGAAACCCAACTATTCGGTGAATGTGGAAGTAATAACTGAAAAACAAATCCCATCATGATTTCTAAAAAAATGAAGCTAATATTGGAAATAAATGTTTTCTAAAAAGTTTCCAAAAGTCAAAATTTCAGATAGTTGAAAATGCAAAGGATTATTGGATCCTATTTATGTTTTAGAAAGGTCAAAATCATGGCTATTGAATATTTTTATAATACCATTCTATAAAAAAAACAAAAAAAATCCTTATAATGGGTGAATAATAGAAGTAATGAGAAACTCAGATAAGTACACCCACCCCTCATATATGAAAAAATATATATTAGCATCTAAAAAATCTCAATATCATCAAAATTTATATACAAGTAGTGGAATAAATGTTCCTATAGAAGAAGAGTGATGGTTTACTTCAAAAAACATGACTAAGAGAATAATAGTGGAATAAGGCTATGAATGGTGGAGAAAATGAAAGCGATATAGACAGTAAGTATAACTTTATGTGAAACCAATCATAGTCTAATAGGATAGTTTCACCTAAGAAGAAAATTTTATAAGATGTCATGCCCAATAAAAAGTAATAATTATGTGGAAGAAAATGCCACTTCTTAGATAGTTGTAAAATCACAATGAATATTAAAGATATCATAATGATGTCCATGAAACAAATTCAACAAATACGATAAAGACAAAAGTTGATTGGGATGGTGGAAGTCATCTTGGATAATGATCTTAATGTTCACAAATAATTATATCTGAAGAGTAACTTATCTAGATATAATAATCTATATGGATGGTCTAACCTATCTAGACACACTCCACAAACATCTAAGATATTGTTGCCTGTAAAGGAGGGTTTTTTGAATAAAATGAAACATGCATCGCAAGAAACAATGCTGGTTTTGAAATTAAATTATCATTAGAAAAAGCAATATTAAAATATTCAAAATGATTCGATAATCATATGATCAGAATAATTGGATAAAGAAAGGATGTTTGATCTATAAGAAAATAAAAATGATGTCACCTTGATAGAATAAGTTAAGTATAAATATCCAAAGAAGGTGAAAAATAAATAAATTTTTTGGAAATCCACGCCCCTATAAGATTGATACTTATAATGTAAAGGGTGAAGGAATGAATAAAAAGTAAACTAATGTGAACATAGTTTCTAGGATGAGAAAGTTTTATCATACATAATTTTTTAGTGGTAGAAAATTGAAGATCTACATTATTCTATCATATATTCGAGTGATCCAATATTGTAATATAAATTAAATGTAATTTAACTTAGGGGGAGCCAAACATTGTATCTAGATCTAGTTATTATATATACTTATTATGTTGATGTAAAAGTAATATTCTGGACATCAAAAGTTCTCCAATACTATACGCTGAAAAATAAGATGGATTGACTACTGATGTAACCTTAGGATACGTCTTCAAATGGAAATAATTTTTTGGATATTGAAAATTTGGTTAATTAAATTTCTTTTGATATTTTTTTAACTTTTTTATAACATATATGCTCATATGAAAATTTATGTTTAAATTAAAATGTGGAAAATTAATTTTATGACAAAAATATTTGAATAATATTCCTATGTGGGGGAAACATGATTTTTATTTTTATTTATTTTATAAATATGTTAAGGAAGTTGATAAAAAGTAAATTGAATATAAATCCTCTAACCCTACAACTAAAGATGATTTTATAAACGTTTTTATCAAATTCTAAATTTCAGGGATAGGTTTAATATACTATTTACTTACCCTTATTTTCTACATTGGGAATGGCTCACATAGCCTTAGGGTCTATTTATTTGTGACTTATTTTATTAGTAAAATTGATGTTATCCTTGTCTTGAGAAATTCAATTTACAAATTCAGTTCAATGGATGAAAATGGGATAATACGAAATGTAATGAATAATGTTCTCCATCAAACAAATATGTCAAAATACGGTTTTAAATTAAAATAATTTAGGGGGATAAAATTATTTAATAAGGTCCCATAATTATATTCCATATAATATGTTGTTAAAAGAGACTCTGTAATTATTTCTAATAAGGGGGGATTCATCACTAGATCCTTAATTTTAAATAAGTAACTTTTACAAAAAAGGGTAGAATGGAGATCTAATTGGTTAATGATGATGATATATTTTATTTTCTGCCAATATTTTTTTAATATTTAATAATTAATATGATGTTTAATATGATTCCCATGTATTTTTTGGAATTAAATCCCTCAAAAGAGCATATTCCTCTTAGCGGAACCATCAGAAGTGGGAACACAGTAGATGGAAGATCTAATTTCAACTGGTTGATCTACTAACTAAATGGGAAATTTTAATTAGCCAATTTAAATGGTAATTATAGAAAATAGAGAGATTAAATACCCTATTGAGGATATTGTGGATAATATTTTGTGTTTTAAAATATAATTTGACTAAATGAAAATTTTAAAAAATTATAAACAAGGAAATTCTTGAAGAGATATGTTCACCAGATGAATAGTGCTCTTTGAGATGAACCATTATATGTAGTAAGTAGATAAATAAATTAATATAATCCAAGAAATTGAACCATTGATACATAATTTGTGAATTTTATGATTCCAAGATGATATAAAGGAAAATGTGCACTGAAGAATTATTCAGGTATCTATAATTAATTCACATGTAATAAAATGTGGCATTCACCTTGAAAATATATTTTTTCATAAATATGGAAAATTCATGAAGTTATTCAAACTAAGAATATGAATAAAAAAATAAAAATGTTGAATTATATTTGGTAGGTTTTGCCATTTTGTTTATATAGAAGAACAACGTATTAAAGTATTTGGTTTTCTTGATGGATATTATGGAAGGAGTTTTATTTGATAAATTATCCGGTTGGTGTATCATAAATTTTATTGTCTCTAGATTCATAAGATTATAATCCTAAACCATTGATTTAATTATAATAACTATCTCGAAAGATTCTATATATTTCATTTAATATAATAATAACACCTTGGGGAAGGAAGAAGTGTGATCCAAAAGAAGCTTCTTTTATAAATTCAAAGTAACAATTTTAAAAAATATATACATTCTAAAATTTTAAGATGCATATAAAGAATTGTTGATTTTTTATTTTACTAGAAGATAGAGAATATATTTTATAAATAATAAAGTAATCGAATAATGGGGAGGTTCTAGGGAGGAGGCCTATAAAAAGGATAGTCAAAATATAAAATAATAACTCTAAGTAGAATCAAAGGATAAATCAATATAACTCAAGCCAACAAATGAAATCAATAAACATCAATTTATGGAAATATAATGTATAATAGGTAATGAAAGTACAAGTTATTAGTCTAATTTATGGATCTAAATAAGTCTATATATATGGAATCATAAATTGTAATATTTGGAGGCTATGTTGATCAAAAGATACGACGATTGGAATATGATTTGATTTTAGATATGTAGGATTCTAGAAAATTGAAATATTTAGAATTAAGTTGATTAAATCTTAAGTTGAATCTAAAATTTCAATTTGAAACAAATTAAGGTGCATCAGATGGATACTACTGGAAGTATATTAATCATTATATTGAAATATTGAAGCGATAAAGACTGAAAAATATTGAGTTAAGGTAATGGAAGAACCTAAAGGAGTAGTTTGACATCTATGGAAGAATACCTTTTCATGAGATAGTAGAAGGAATTTAAATTTTTTTGCATTAAAACATTCTAATGATGATGAGATATGTAACAACCCAATGTTTCATTAATGGGAAATCCCACTTGATCCAGTTAATTGTCTCTTTATATAAAAAATTTATTTATAAGATGTAAACTTCTTTGGTTTATGATAAGATTTTTGACCGTTACATTTATAGCCGTTGAACAGTGATCACATGATTATTATAAATATAAGTCTTTAACGAACCCAATTTTACTCAGACAAAGGAAGTGATGGCCTCATCCAGTAGAATTTCCCCATACGAAGCCCATTTTTTGGAGCTCCGAAAAGAGGTGGCATCCTTGGTCTTCGCCCTTGACCAAGCCTAAGTTGAGCTTCATTATGTCAAGCTCGAACGTGACCGTCTACGGGAAAAGTGGAAGTTGATAGAGATTACCACTCGGGTGATGTTATCTGAGCCGCCCCAAGAGTCTGTCACCATCACACACCTTACCCTTTGGTATTATGTGGCTGTTTTAAGGAGTTATGTAACAAATAAGTAGTACTATTTTCATGTACATTTTTTTTATATAATAATGAATATAATTTCTAGTCATTTTTGATACATTGTAAATAGTTTTTAAAGTAAAAATGGTGTTTTTAGTTATTATTTAATTAATAATTTAATTTTAATAAACTAAGGGATTTTTTTGAATTAAATAATATTTTAATAAAATACTATTATTAATTTAAAATTAATTTTATTACATATAAATGATCTTATAATTTTATGAATGTAATTAAAATTTTATATTAAGGTTTGAAAGCCATTTCTGTCAAAACCCGTGAATTTTCAATAAATGTTGGTTTTTATTTTAAAAGTGAAAATTAACATATTTAGAATTTTTTTTTATTTAAAATAAATGCCATTTCTGGAATCAGGACGTCGAAATTATCCAACGGTAAATTTTTCATAATTTTCTGAGATTGTCAAATTTTTGGGTAAATATTAAATACTGTTTAAATATATAATGTGTTTTATGACATCATAATGACCCAATGGTGATGTAATAAAATACTATAATCCGTATGTTCAGACAATATATGTTTTACCATTAAAATAAAGTGATTTTGGGTTAGTTTGACTTACTTTCAAAACATTAATGAACCGCTTATGACTTATTCAACACTTTGCCTTTTTAAATTAATTTCCATGGGAGTGTGACTCACATCTACATAAGAAACCTTATTATTTTAATAAGTTAGGACCTTGGCCGGGTAAAATATTTTTTTCCTATTTTCTTTTCCAGAAACCATGGGCAAAAACCATGGGATGGTTTGTGGTTTGGATTAATTAAATATAAGGGGTCCCAAACCAAAATAATAAATAATTTGGTCACCTTTCTTATATAAAACCACCCAAGCTCCCACTTCATCCTCACTAAAATCCTTTGGAATTTGTCCAAACTCTGCCCTACTCTCTCTAGAATCCTCCCAATGTGCCCCAAGCTCCCAAGAAGCCTCTCACAAGCCTCTCTCTAGCCTTTGGAAGCACACTTCCAAGTAAGGGTTTTTTCTTCCTTTCTCATTTTTGTCAATTTTCATTAAGTTGTATTACCCTTTTAATTTCAATTATGAATGTTGGGGTATGGTTTCGCACCTCCCCCATACAGCCCTCTTATTTTTTGAATGATGGGAGACCCCTTTCTCTCTCATTAAATGCCTCCCATGTACACCCGTTACTTTGCCGAAATTCCGAAAGGAACATCTCTCTTTTCTTTTACATTCAAGCAATACTTTTGTATCATGAATCTAAATTAAATTTCAATTGTTGGGAAATGTATCTATATTACCTCCTTACTTTACATTACATGTAAATATGATTAGGAACCCCTTTCTCTCTTATCAACCTTTTTTATGAATTCTTATGTCACGTTGTTACGCTGCCGAAATCGCTCCGATTTTCTAAGCCAATGTCATTGTGTAGTGAATACCATGCCCATTTTTCCATCAAGGGTATTCACCTTTATGCAAATTTACTTATTGATTGTAATGTTTCATGTATTAATTCCACATTCCTTTATCATGGAATAAATGATTATGTGTTATGAATCCATGTTTTATGATCCATGTGGCACACTTATGCATGAAATTAAATGTTTAAGAAGGGTGCGCCCTTATAGAACTCCAATGCATTGGGTAAAGTATATTATCATGATACTTCATGTGAAATGAGTGTTGACTCATGATAATTCAAGTTCAACGAGGGTTTACTAGTGCTTCATGTGCAATGATGGTTTACTCATGCTTTATGTGCAGTGAGCCTTGGCTCATGCTAAATCCATGTTAAGTGTTGTTGCCACATTTCCATGTTATGATTATCATGCTTTACCATGCCTTTATGTTCATGTTTCTTTTATGCTCTATTGATATTCTTATTTTCTAACATGTATTTTACTCCTCATGTTATTCCATGTGTACTCCCTTACTAGGCTTTATAGCTCACCCTTTTCTTATGCATGTCCTTGGGTTATCCCATGCAATGCTAAGTATGAGGGAATATAGTGGTCATGTAAAGGAAGTTTTCAATAATGATGTTATATTTCATGTTTTATGTTTTCATGTAATGATCCTAAGCCCTAAAGACACTAAACCTCTCTATCTTTTTTGTTGTATCAAGTGATTTTTTATGTAATAAATCGTGTTTAAGTTGTAATAAAAGGAAGGGTTGTCAAAGTTGGTATCAGAGGATAGGTTTAGTTATTTTTGGGATTAGGAAACCCTAGTAAAGCCTTAGATACAAGACTAAGTATAATAAAAACATCCCTAAGTTTTGGTAAATACTAATTAAGTGGTTTATCAAACAAATACATCCCTGTTTGGATACGAGTAGGTAGGAGCGGCTCTAGCACAGATGTATCCTAGGGGTAAAACCCGAAAATACCGCTTTGAGCTAGACTCGAATGGGAACTGGTGCATGATAACGGGCCTTGCTGCACTGTTGGTTACGACACTCCCGAGGGATATGTTTTGATAAATCCACAAGCTTAGTATGAACACTTATTAAGGGAATTAAAAAAAAATTCCCTACGAAAATTTGTTAGAAAGTAGATCATGAAAATCCAAGATTGAAGCCTATAGACTCATGAGTTAAGGATTTTTAAGTTTATTTATATGTCATCAAATTTTGTATTTGGATTACCCTTTATGTGTTACCCCTATCTTTTCTTTTATTCCAGCCAATGGCCGGTAATAGGAGGACTCGGGCTAACAACCGTTGTGAAGATCAGTGTGATGATTGTACTAATGATATGCCCAATCCAATGGGAGCGGGAATCACGAACTTTGTCACACTTCTCTCTCAACTATCTCAAGTTTAGAATAGAAACATGGGTCAAGAGGAACGTACAAACCCCCCTAAAAAGGAACAAGTCTCTATCGAGAGCTTCATGAGGCAATGGCCTCCTACTTTTAGTGGATCATCTGATCCCATGATCGGTGAACAATGGATCAACTCCATTGAAAACATCTTCTCTATACTTCAATGTTCTGAACAAGAGAAGGTTCTCATGGCTGATTATCGTATGGAGGGTGAAGATGATCAATGGTGGACGTTGATCAAAAATACGAAGCCTGAGGAGGAGATCGAGTCTTTGGAATGGAAGGAATTCCGGAAGATGTTTTTCGATAAATATTTTCCGTGCACCCTCCATCTTATGATGGAAAGGTACTTCCTTTCCCTCAAGAAAAAAGATGAAGAATCTGTGGGAGCATACGAGGCAAACTTCACAAGGCTTGCAGGATATGCTTCCGGCTTCATCGTTACCCCCGAATGCATGGTTGACCACTTCTTTGGTGGGTTGAAGCCTAGCTTGCGGAAAGCATTAGCGATCCGTGACTTCGACAACTATGAGGAAATTGTCTAATGTGCCCTCAATGTTGAAATGGAGATCAGAGAATCATAGGAGTATCATCGGGATAAGAAGCGTAAGGTGGAATTCAATCCTGGTGGGCCGATGGATAAATCCAACGGCGCTAAGATGATCCAGCACCCCACTTGCCAAAAGAGCAGAAAGAAGCACCCTGGAAATTGACTTAAGGGGACGAGAAAATGCTTCAGGTGTGGAAGAGAAGGAAACCTAGCTATTAACTGTCGGCAAGAAGGACCTGCGGCTAAGACAGAGGAGAGGAACGCTCCGTTCGAACCTCAACGCATTGTTCAATGCTACAAATGCAAAGAACCGGGTCATTTTTCAAATCAGTGCCCTATTCCAAGGGTTATTGGAGGCAACCAACAACCTCCAAGATCATAAGGAAGAGCTTTTTCCATCACTTATGCCGAAGTGAACCCCGACAACGAAGTGGTGACAGGTATGCTAGTTATTCAATCAGTAATAGCGAACGTAATTTTTTATTCAGGTTCTACGCAGTCTTTTATATCTCTAAAGTTTAGTAGAACAATCCCAGCACCACCACAAATCATGGAATTAAAGATGTCGCTGAGTACGGAAAACGAGGAAATCATTGCATCCGATGAGTATAAGTCCTCCCGTGTTATAATCTGTGGAATGAATTTCTTGGAAAACCTCATCATACTCCCTCTGGTGGAATTTGATGCAATTTTTTTTATGGATTGGATTTCCTTATATAGAGTCAATATAAATTGTCGGGAGAGGGAAATCACAATCTATATGGAGAATTGACCCCCGATTCTTTACAAGTGTCAGGAGGAAGACGAATCTCCTTTAGATCCATCATCTCAAGAATGGATATTACAGCCTTATTAGCATGCATATCTGGCTCAGATGATTGAGTCCAAGGAAGAAACCATCCTTGAAGAAATGCCTACTGTGAGGGAATTCGCTGAAGTGTTTCCCGAGGAACTGCCTGGTCTTCCTCCAAGAAGAGATGTTGAGTTCTCAATTGAACTTATACCAGGGGCGCAACCAATATCCAAGACTCCATATAGAATGGCTGTTGTAGAGCATGAAGAGCTGAAGAAACAACTACAGGAGAATCTGGATAAAGGGTTTATACGCCCAAGTGCTTCACCATGGGGTGCACCAGTCCTCTTCGTCAAGAAGAAGGATGGGTCAATGCGGCTTTGCGTCGATTATTGTGAACTTAACAAAATCATGATAATGAAAAATTATCCTCTCCCATGAATTGATGACATGTTCGATCAGTTTCGTGGAGCACAATACTTCTCCAAGGTGGACTTGCGGTCGGGATATTATCCAGTGAGGGTGAAGAAGGAAGATTTCCCCAAGACTGCTTTTCGTATAAGATATGGGCACTATGAATTCATAGTAATGCATTTCGGACTCACCAATGCTCCAGAAATATTCATGGACATGATGAATAGAGTCTTTAGAGATTACCTTGACAAATTTTTGGTAGTCTTTATAGATTATATTCTAATATACTCCAAAACCAAGGAGGACCATGAGGAGCATTTAAGAACTGTAATAGAGACTTTGCGCAAGGAGAAGATCTATGCAAAGCACAGAATGTGTGAGTTCTGGTTGAAGGAAGTCTCATTCTTGGGCCATATCATCACATGCAATGGGATATCTGTGGATCCCTCCAAAACAGATGCATTTAAGGGATTGCCGAGGCCAACATCGGTAACGAATATCTGTAGCTTCTTGGTGTTAGCTAGATATTATCGATGATTTGTGAGAAATTTCTCATGATTGTCTAACCCTCTTACCAAGCTAACTCGAAAGGGAGTAAAGTTTTCTTGGAGTGATGAATGTGAAGAAAGATTCAAGGAGTTGAAAAGGATGCTTATCACTGCACTCGTGCTCACTTTACCCACAAATGGGGAACTTTTTTTGGTATTCAGTGATGCCTCAAAAAGGGACTAGGTTGTGTGCTGATGCAGAATAATAAAGTGATATCCTATACCTCAAGGCAGTTGAAAATCCATGAGCGAAACTATCCAACGCATGATCTAGATTTGGCAGCTGTGATATTTGCCTTGAAAATCAGGCGGCATTATCTCTATAGAGAGAAATGTGAGATATATAATGACCACAAGAGTCTTAAATATATATTCACACAGAAAGTGATTAATATGCGCCAGAGAAGATGGATAGAGCTCATCAAGGATTATGACTGTTCAATACATTACCACCCTATAAAAGCGAACAAGGTGGTGGATGCCCAAAGTTGAAAGGATCCAACGATTCTATCAATGATGAGAATTGAGAAGGATCCAATCTTCTTGGACTTGATGAAGATGGATGTGGGAATCATAAAGAAGTGAACATCATCAATCCTTTCACAAATGATTGCTCAACCATCTATTTTGGAAAGGTTAAAGGATTCTCAAAAGGATGATGTGGGAATTCAATAAAAAGTGGAAGCTATCAAAAAGGGGAAATCCTCAGAGTTTAATGTTAATGAAGATGGAATTGTGCTGTTTTGGAAAATACTATGTGTTCCATCAAGAACGGAGCTGAAGAAGGAACTTTTGGATGATGCACATAGTTAAAATTTCTCTATTCCCCCATGGAGCACAAAGATTTATCGAGATCTCCGAGAAAACTTTTGGTGGGATAATATGAATAAGGAGATCGCCAAATATACATCAAAGTGCCTGGCTTGTTAGTAAGTGAAGGCAGAGAGGCAGAAGTCTATGGGGATGATGCAACCATTTCCCATACCAGAATGGAAATGGGATAACATCACTATGGACTTTGTCACCGGACTTCCGAGGACATCCAAAGGAAACAATGAAATCTGGGTTGTTGTGGATTGTCTTACAAAGATTGCACACTTCATTGCTATACGAGAGGATTTCTCATTGGATCAACTGGCATAGATATATATTAGGGATGTGGTAAGGTTCCATGGAGTACCACTATCTATTGTGTCCGACCGAGATCCAAGATTCACCTCTATGTTTTGGAAGAGTCTTCAACATGCTCTGATTACTGAACTGAACTTCAGTACGGCCTATCATCCTCAAACTGATGGCCAATCCGAGCGGACTATCCAAACACTTGGGGATATGTTGAGAGCGTTCTCAATGGACTTTAAAGGAGGATGGGATCAACATATTCCTCTGGTTGAGTTCCCTTAAAAAAACAGTTTCCACTCGAGCATCCAAATGGCACGATATGAAGCCCTGTATGGGAAAAGGTGCAGAACACCGACATGTTGGGATAAGGTCGGTGAACGTAAACTGCTTGGACTAGAGATAGTCGAAGAAATGGTGGATAAGGTGAAAATCATTCAGCAGCATATCAAGGCATCCCAGAGTCGAAAAAAGAGTTATGGAGATAATCGTCGATGAGACCTTGAGTTTAAAGTTGGAGACATGGTGTTTTTACGCATATCTCCGTGGAAGAAGTTCATGAGGTTTGGAAAGAAAGGGAAGTTAAGTCCAAGGTACATCGGCCCCTTCGAGATTCTTGATCGTGTTGGGGCTGTAGCCTATCGACTAGAACTTCCACCTACTATGGCCAAGGTGCATGATGTCTTTCATGTATCCCACTTAAGGATGTACATACCAGACCCTTGACATGTACTATCTTCTGAGGTGGTACAATTGGAATATGATCTTTCTTATGAGGAGCAACCAGTGAAGATCTTAGATCATAGAGAAAACGTTCTACGAAATAGGACAATGCCCCTCGTCAAGGTGTTGTGGAGAAACCACAAGTTTGAAGAAGAAAATTGGGAGTCGGAGTATATGATGAAGCTGAGTTAACCACATTTGTTTTAGTATGGGAAAAGGAAAATTTCGAGGGCGAAATTTCTTAAGGGAGAATATTGTAACGACCCTGTCACACACGGTTTTTTTTCTTTTCTGTCATTGTATTGATCCGGCCCATTAGAAATACTGATCCTTTTAATGGGTATTTGATGAGATAAATCTTGAGTTTTGAAGTTTCATATATGTCTAACAACCCTAATTTTGGGATCCCCATTGTTTGTTTAGTAGTTTTTGAAGAAAGGGTGGTTACTTCATGATTTGGGCCAACCGTGAGCCCATTCCCAGTTTTAAAAACCGAATTTGTTTCTTTTATAACTCTTTTGTTTTTCATCCTTTTTCACCCATTCAACTCCCACTTGTCCTATACTGATATATTGAAACTTATTTATCCTTTTGGACCCATTATAAATTCATAGGCCGGGTGAATTTGGGTTACTCATTTAGGTATTGGGCCAGCCCATGGGCCCATTTCCTGTTTTAAAAAAATAATTTGTTTCATTTATATATTTTTCATTTTTTACTATTTTTCGGTGATTCCACCTCCACCGCGAAGCCAATAACCCTATACTGACCATCATAATATATTTTACATCTTTGGATCTCATGTGGGTCGCGAATTAGGTCGAAATTCTCAGGAAACCTCAAATCGCCCAGAATTTCCATGGAAACTTTTATCATTCATAAATCAATCAATTCGTACTCTTTTAGACACCAATATTCTTCCCCTGGTTCTTCCAGACCTTAGTAGGCTCTCCATGAATTTTAAAGCCATTCCCTTTTCTCTAGGGCTTCATATCTAATGGAAGATGAAGAGTTTTCTAGGATGAAAGGTGAGATTCCTTCTCCTTTCTTCTTCCTCTTCCCCCTCCTTTCATTATTTCTTGGTTTTATATTGTACCCTAGTCTTGATAGACCTAGGGTTTTGTTATACCATGTTTTTTTGATGGGTTTTCTATTTGTTTAGGTCTTATCTTTATAGTTTTATGGTTTATAATCCCGCGGCGGGTGATTTCGGGTGTGCGTTTCAATTACGCCAAAGATTTGAGGTAGGATACCCCTTGCACATGACTTTATTATTTAAGTTTCATCATTTTATTATATTTAACACCAGATATATATGTTTATTATTTTTTTTCATCCTTTGGATAATTTTATTGGTTTTCAAAGTGGTTGTTTAATCATTGGTTTGTGAACGGTAGTGTTGTTTTGTCATGAAAGTTCTCAACAAGTGTTTGTTTAAATGTTCCATTATCTTTTGAAAATATTTTGTGAGGTTTATAATCTGGTCTACGGTATTTTTAACATGTTACAGTATCTTGAATGAAAATATGGCTTTCAATTGGTGTTTTATGCCTTTTCATGTACCTAAAATAAATTGTTTTGTTTAAAAAGCGCATGTCATGTGTTCGGTAAATTGCCTGGTTGGCTTTTATGTGTGATATGTGATTTAAAAGTTATTTTTTTGGATTTATAAAGGAATTGGAATAATGATAAATGGTATTTTTGGGTACTTATATGGATTTCGTATTTGTATTTGTTTTCACAATCAAGTGGGTTTTGATTTACAACATATTTTGGCCCGAGTTGCCCAAAAATGGACTGTTTCAAATCATTATGAAAATAGTTGTGTTTTGAATATGTAACCTGAGTATTATAAGAGATTTATGAATGTGTTTTTCTACTGTAAATTGTGTCTATACAGATCCTTAATATAATTAAAATTCATACCTTCGTCAAAGGATAGTTTTGAGAAAATAATTAAAGGCTCGTTTGGTATCTCCTAGAAATGAAAGAGTGTTTTACTTGTATATAACAATTTGTGCAATTGGGATTGTTTTATGGTCCATTAAATGATTTTATTAAATGTTTATTGGGCATCCAAATATGATTTGGTTTGGTTATGATGTGTGTTTATAATTTAATGAGTTTTTTTGAAAGATTTTTATGTGCAAAGCCTCAATACATTTCGTGAAATTGTTTTACCGAAATATTTAGCGGTTTGTTGATTAGTGTAAGAAATGTGAAGAATGATTATGGGCTGTTTGTGTTTTTATTGTTTTGGAATGGAATGGGGATGTGAAATGTGTATTTTATAATATGTGTAACTTGATTGAGCACTAAAGGGAATCCCGGGTATCTAGGTGGGCAGACGTGTACTAGTATGCTAGTGATTCTGTGGGGGTTGGCCCCTGTTTCACGTAGCAAGTTTGACGATGAAAACACTAACTAAACTATGATGATGATGATGATTGGGGACCACTAGGTTATGGGTATGTTCCCTACTAGTGGCTCGTGCACGAGAACAGATATTTATTATGGTTACTTTCACCGAGATACGAGGTACCTGGGGCTTACAACTAACTAGTGCCTAGGGGTATTCCTGTGACTAGTGCTCATTGGCTATTTTGTACTCACCGTCGGCATACAATGTGTTTGGTTGGTAAATTCAGTAGTATGTGTTATTTATTTTAATGTTAAAATTCTTTAAAGCAGCCCTTTTGAAAGCTATTTTCATTTTGAAGTTTCACCTCTTTGAAAATAATTGTTACTTGCATTTTTGTTTATTAAACATGCATGTTTTTGTATAATAATTATTATAGCATGGAACCTCATTTGAAAACCATACATTCAAATCATGAATTTAAAACTATAAATTGATGTTTCTTCTATTTTAAAGTAATGTGCATTGGGAATAGAATATTGGGCTAACCTACTGGGTTTTAATACTCACGCCTATAGTCTTCTTCTTTTTTTAGCCCTTGTGCAGGTTTCATCTTTAGTTCGATCACCTTGGGAGACTTTTTATCATTGTGTTGGAGAGTGACCAGAAGTGTCACATGGAGTTATTTTTTCATCGGGATTGTTCAGTTGAGTTGTTGGTTTTGTTCTAATTTTAGTTTCTTGTACAAATAATATTTAGTTCAATTTTTATATAAATTCATTTTGGGATGTCCGTTTATTTCCGATGTTTGTTTGATTGTTTATATATGGGCGAAATCGTTCCCTTGTGTACTCTGTTGATGCCCTTGGTGCTTGTCACCATCCCGGGAGGATCGGGAACGCCTCTCGGGACTTGTCGCGGGCTGGCCTGGGTGACCGGTTCAGGGTTGACTCGGGCTAGTTCGTGAGAAAATGGTATCAGAGGAGGTCGGCTATTAGCGGACCATTATTTTTAGAGCGACCTTGTTATTTTGGGGATGTCAAGGTAGATGGAGTAGGATTGTTGGGACTTGAGGGGTAAGTGAAAGAAGAGCGTCGCGAACTCTTTCTTGTTCTAATCCTCCGGATTCCATGGAAGTCCGGTTTTATTAGTGTCCTTTGTTCTAGTTGATTGTTTGGTATTGGGATATAACAAGGGGAGTCTGACCAATGGCCTTCATGAGCTCACAGGGCCTGGAAAGCCATGTGGAGCTGGGGAATGGTCCTAATAAGTCTCTCTGTGTTGGTGTTGTGTTTGGCATATGGTCGCCAACCATGTGGTCCAGTCACCCACCGACACTAGTTCCCTTTTTCTTGGGTCTCTTGAACCTTCCTTGAATTCTGAATTTTTGTTTTTAAAATCCTTGTGTGAGAATTGTGGAAATGGGTTTTAATGTAAGGATTCGATTTTTAAAAGTGAAAAAATGGGGTTTTCAATAATTAAATGTAATAATGGTTTTGGAAGGTTGTGTTTTTGTGAAAAATGGAGGGAAGCATAAATGATTTAAAGGGATTGGATTATCCATAATCTAAACTTGTGTTTTGTTGAAATAAAATGTTTTGAAATTGTGAATCATTTTAAAGTGATTCTGGATCTTTTTTTTAAATGGGGTATTTTAGGATGTTAAAAAGTTTTTGAATCGGATAAATTAGCTTTGGAAATTAGTTTTGATCAGTTGGTGTTTTACTAGAAACGTTATTGGTCTCAATGGACCTCGGATTATGAAAATATACATTGCTGATTTTTTTTTAAAAAATAATGTGAAGGGGTTGTTTGGAGTGGCTTGGTTATTTAAAAAGTTTTTAAAAATGAAAATGGGTAGGTTTTCAAAAAAATGGTTATTAATTAATTGTGGTTTTTTTGTGAAACATGAAAATGTTTTTTGACTTGGTGGTTGGTGTTCCTTTTGAAGGAAAATTGTTTTTTTTTTGAATTATGATGTTTAATTTTAGCCTTTGGTGTTTTCATGGGTGCTCACATGCATGGTTTTGTTTATATTTGGAAGTATGGCCTATATGGTATGGTGGTTGGGTGTCAGGGGTGGCATGGAAATGTGCATGTGGGTGAGACTTGATGAAACACCATTGGTGAATGTGGAAACCCACCAAGTTAGTTAGTTTTTTCAAAATTGCTTTGAGCTGAAAATTATGGCTTTTTTTAAAAAACCAATGGTTATGTGGCTTGATTTTTCTATGTCTTAGAAGAGTTGTTTATTTGGTTAGCTTCCATGTGATCTAGAATTCATACTCTTGTTCTATCTAGTGATGATATCTTGTTGGTGGCTCGGTTTTGGAGTAATTTTCATTGGGTTTCTAAAAATGTGTTTGATGTTGTGATGTGGCCATGGATAGTTCTGCGTTGGAAATATTTCCTGCTGATCAACCTAAGGATTCCTTTAAAATTTTAAATCCACCTATTTTGATGATGCCTCAACTTGTTTGTTGGAATAGAGAGCTGTTTGGGATCTATTAAAAGTGTTTCTAGGTCATGATAATTCTTTTGGACAGAGCAGTTGTGTTCGGTGGTGTTGATGTGTTTCATCGTATTCCTTGTCCATTCTGCCCCTCGTTTGGAGTGAGATAGAATTTTGACATGTATCTATGAGTTCCTATTTAGATTAAGGTTTTTGTTTGGTGATCAAGTGTGGTTTTTTTGAGTGGTGTGATCCTTATCACCTGACTGCGGTGCAACAAATGCTTCAAGAATCAGGGCACCAGCCATAGGCCTCGGAGTGAAGCCTTTCACACAGTTAGAAAATCAACAGAGGTGTGGAGTGCTCGATTATGACCCCTACTCCTCTTTTTTGTTAAGTTATTTTCTATGTCAATGATTTGGTTCTTCATTTCTATGAATTTCGCTTTTTCTCAACAAGCGTGGTGGACTTAACCCCTCACACAGTGTCTATGGTTATTCCTTCATGGATGTGGGTTTTCAATCAATGTCCATGTGTGGACCACCTATAAAAATAAGAAGCAGTCTTGGTGTTACCTATTCATAGGGGGAGAGTTTGGGGTAGTTTCTTTGTTTCTTTTGTTGTTTAAGTGGCCAAATTATTGGGACCCCTTCCCTCCCTTCCCCAAGTGATGGGGGTCCAAAATTTTGCTGAATGTGTCGACCAAGTTATTGTCCCCTCCATTCAGGAGTGGGTGGTTTATATGTTCATGTTGTAACTCTATTAACTTGGTATAGTAGTTTTTTGTAGGAGGGTTTTTTTTGGGCTTGTGTCAGTGAGTCCCAACTCTAGCTCATGTTCATTTCTTGTCTATTCATTGCTAGTTGGTTTCTAATGGTGGGGAGACCCACCATGGGTCTCCTGGATTTTCATCCTAAGAACATTTCTAGTTATAGTTGATTTTTAATGGTGGGGTGTACATTCTGGAATCCTTAGGTGTTGTTGTTTTTTCATCCGGAAAGTGTTATGGCTTTCCGGGGGCGGAAAGCTTTAATGGTGGGGAGAATTGTCACATACGGTTTTTTTCTTTTCTGTCATTGTATTGATCTGGCCCATTAGAAATACCGATCCTTTTCATGGGTATTTGATGAGATAAATCTTGAGTTTTTATGTTTCATATATGTCTAACCACCCTAATTTGGTATCCCCATTGTTTGTTTAGTAGTTTTTGAAGAAAGGGTGGTTACTTCATGATTTGGGCCAACCGTGAGCCCATTCCCAGTTTTAAAAACCGAATTTGTTTATTTTATAACTCTTTTGTTTTTCATCCTTTTTCACCCATTCAACTTCCCACTTGTCATATACTGATATATTAAAACTTATTTATACTTTTGGACCCATTATAAATTCATAGGCCGGGTGAATTTGGGTTACTCATTTAGGTATTGGGCCAGCGCATGGGCCCATTTCCAGTTTAAAAAAAATAAATTGTTTCGTTTATATCTTTTTCATTTTTTACTATTTTTCGGGGATTCAACCGCCCCCTAGAATCCAATAACCCTTTCCTAACCCTCATAATAGATTTTACCACTTTGTAGCTCATGTGGGTCGCGACGTAGGGCGAAATTCTCAGGAAACCTCAAATCGCCCAGAATTTCTAAGGTAACTTTTATCATTCATAAATCAATGAATTCGTACTCTTTTAGCCACAAAGCTTCTTCCCCTGGTTCGTCCAGACCATAGGAGGATCTCCAAGAATTTTAAAGCCATTAACTTTTCTCTAGGGCTTCAGATCTAATGGAAGATGAAGAGTTTTCTAGGATGAAAGGTGAGATTCCTTCTCCTTTCTTCTTCCTCTTCCCCCTCCTTTCATTATTTCTTGGTTTTATATTGTACCATAGTCTTGATCGACCTAGGGTTTTGTTATACCATGTTTTTTTATGGGTTTTCTGTTTGTTTAGGTCTTATATTTATTGTTTTATGGTTTATAAACCCGCGGCGGGTGATTTCGGGTGTGCGTTTCAATTACGCCAAAGATTTGAGGTAGGATACCCCTTGCACATGACTTTATTATTTAAGTTTCATCATTTTATTATATTTAACACCAGATATATATGTTTATTATTGTTTTTCATCCTTTGGATAATTTTATTGGTTTTCAAAGTGGTTGTTTAATCATTGGTTTGTGAACGGTAGTGTTGTTTTGTCATGAAAGTTCTCAACAAGTGTTTGTTTAAATGTTCTATTATCTTTTGAAAATATTTTTTTGAGGTTTATAATCTGGTCTATGGTATTTTTAACATTTTACAGTATTTTGAATGAAAATATGGCTTTCAATTGGTGTTTTATTCCTTTTCATGTACTTAAAATAAATTGTTTTGTTTAAAAAGGGCATGTCATGTGTTCGGTAAATTGCCCGGTTGTCTTTTATGTCTGATTTGTGATTTAAAAGTTATCTGTTTGGATTTATAAAGGAATTGGAATAATGATAAATGTTATTTTTAGGTACTTATATGGATTTCCTATTTGTATTTCTTTTTACAATCTAGTGGGTTTTGATTTACAACATATTTTGGCCCGAGTTGCCCAAAAATGGATTGTTTCACATCTTTATGAAAATGGTTGTGTTTTGAATATGTAACCTGAGTATTATAAGAGATTTATGAATGTGGTTTTCTTCTGTAAATTGTGTTTATACATATCCTTAATAGAATTAAAATTCATACCTTCGTCAAAGGATAGTTTTGAGAAAATAATTAAAGGCCTGTTTGGCATTTCCTAGAAATGAAGGAGTGTTTTACTTGTATATAACAATTTGTGCAATTGGGATTGTTTTATAATCCATTAAATGATTTTATTAAATGTTTATTGGGCTGCCAAATATGATTTGGTTTGGTTATGATGTGTGCTTATAATTTAAAGAGTGTTTTTTAAAGAGTTTTATGTGCAAAGCCTCAATACAATTCATCAAATTGTTTTACCGAAATATTTAGCGGTTTGTTGATTAGTGTAAGAAATGTGAAGAATGATTATGGGATGTTTGTGTTTTTATGGTTTTGTAATGGAATGGGGATGTGAAATGTGTATTTGATAATATGTTTAACTTGATTTAGCACTAAAGGGAATCCCGGGTATCTAGGTGGGCAGACGTGTACTAGTATGCTAGTGATTCTGTGGGGGTTGGCCCCTATTTCACGTAGAAAGTTTGACGATGAAAAAACTAACTAAACTATGATGATGATGATGATTGGGGACCACTAGGTTATGGGTATGTTCCCTACTAGTGGCTCGTGCACGAGAATGGATATTTATTATGGTTACTTTTACCGAGATACGAGGTACCTGGGGCTCACAACTAACTAGGGCCTAGGGGTATTCCTGTGACTAGTGCCCATTGGCTATTTTGTACTCACCATCGGCACACGGTGTGTTTGGTTGGTAAATTCAGTAGTATGTGTTATTTATTTGAATGTTAAAATTCTTTAAAGCATCCCTCTTGAAAACTATTTTCATTTTGAAGCTTCACCTCTTTGAAAATAATTGTTACTTGCATTTTTGTTTATTAAACATGCATGTTTTTGTCTGATAATTATTATAGCGTGGAACCTCATTTGAAAAACATACATTCAAATCATGAATTTAAAACTATAAATTTATGTTTCATTTATTTTAAAGTAATGTCCATTGGGAATATAATATCGGGCTAACCTACTGAGTTTTAATACTCACACCTATAGTCTTCTTCTTCATTTATCCCTTGTGCAGGTTTCATCTTTAGTTCGATCACCTTGGGTGACATTTTATCATTGTGTTGGAGAGTGACCAGAATTGTCACATGGAGTTATTTTTTCATCGGGATTGTTCAGTTGAGTTGTTGGTTTTGTTCTAATTTTAGTTTCTTGTACAAATAATATTTAGTTCAATTTTTATATAAATTCATTTTGGGATGTCCGTTTATTTCCGCTGTTTGTTTGATTATTTATATATGGGCGAAATCGTTCCCTTGTATACTCTATTGATTCCCATGGTGCTTGTCACCATCCCGGGAGGATCGGGAACGCCTCTCGGGACTTGTCGCAGGCCGGCCTGGGTGACCGGTTCAGGGTCGACTCGGGCTGGTTCGTGACAAAATGGTATCAGAGGAGCTCGACTATTAGCGGACCAATCTTTTTAGAGCACCCTTGTTATTTTATGGATGTCAAGGTAGATGGAGTAGGATTGTTGGTACTTGAGGGGTAAGTGCAAGAAGAGCGTCGCGAACTCTTTCTTGTTATAATCCTCAGGATTCCATGGAAGTCCGGTTTTATTAGTGTCCTTTGTTCTAGTTGATTGTTTGGTATTGGGATTTGACAAGGGGAGTCTGACCAATGGCCTTCATGAGCTCACAGGGCCTGGCAAGCCATGTGGAGCTGGGGAATGGTCCTAATAAGTCTCTTTGTGTTGGTGTTGTGTTTGGCATATGGTCGCCAACCATATGGTCAAGTCACCCACCGACACTAGTTCCCTTTTTCTTGGGTCTCTTGAACATTCCTTGAATTCTGAATTTTTTTTTAAAATCCTTGTGTGAGAATTGTGGAAATGGGTTTTAATGTAAGGATTAGATTTTTAAAAGTGAAAAAATGGGGTTTTCAATAATTAAATGTAATAATGGTTTTGGAAGGTTGTTTTTTTGTGAAAAAAATTGGAGGGACGCATAAATGATTTAAAGGGATTGGATTAACCATAATCTAAACTTGTGTTTTGTTGAAATAAAATGTTTTGAAATTGTGAATCATTTTAAAGTGATTCTGGATCTTCTTTTTAAATGGGGTATTTTAGGATGTTAAAAAGTTTTTGAATCGGATAAATTAGTTTTGGAAATTAGTTTTGATCAGTTGGTGTTTTACTAGAAACGTTATTGGTCTCAATGGACCTCGGATTATGAAAATATACATTGCTGATTTTTTTTAAAAAAAATAATGTGAAGGGGTTGTTTGGAGTGGATTGGTTATTTAAAAAGTTTTTAAAAATGAAAAGGGGTAGGTTTTCAAGAAAATGGTTCTTAATTAATTGTGGTTTTTTTTGTGAAACATGAAAAAAAAAAGTTGACTTAGTGGTTGCTGTTCCTTTTGAAGGTAAATTGTTTTTTTTGAATTATGATGTTTAACTTTAGCCTTTGGTGTTTTCATGGGTGCTCACATGCATGGTTTTATTTATATTTGGAAGTATGGCCTATATGGTATGGTGTTTGGGTGTCAGGGGTGGCATGGAAATGTGCATGTGGGTGAGACTTGATGAAACACCATTGGTGAATGTGGAAACCCACCAAGTTAGTTAGTTTTTTCAAAATTGCTTTGAGCTGAAAATTATGGATTTTTTAAAAAACCAATGGTTATGTGGCTTGATTTTTCTATGTCTTAGAAGAGTTGTTTATTTGGATAGATTCCATGTGATCTATAATTCATACACTTGTTCTATCTAGTGAGGATATCTTGTTGGTGGCTTGGTTTTGGAGTAATTTTCATTGGGTTTCAAAAAATGTGTTTGATGTTGTGATGTGGCCATGGATAGTTCTGCGTTGGAAATATTTCCTGCTGATCAACCTAAGGATTCCTTTAAAATTTTAAATCCACCTATTTTGATGATGCCTCAACTTTTTTGTTGGAATAGAGAGCTGTTTGGGATCTATTAAAAGTGTTTCTAGGTCACGATAATTCTTTTGGACAGAGCAGTTGTGTTCGGTGATGTTGACGTGTTTCGTCGTATTCCTTGTCCATTCTGCCCCTCGTTTGGAGTGAGATAGAAATTTGACATGTATCTATGAGTTCCTATTTAGATTAAGGTTTTTGTTTGGTGATCAAGTGTGGTTTTTTTGAGTTGTGTGATCCTTATCACCAGACTGCGGTGCAGCAAATGCTTCAAGAATTAGGGATCTAGCCATAGGCCTCGGAGTGAAGCTTTTCACGCAGTCATAAAATCAACAGAGCTGTGGAGTGCTCGATTATGACCCTTACTCCTCTGTTTTCTTACGTTATTTTCTATGTCAATGTTTTGGTTCTTCATTTCTATGAATTTCCATTTGTCGCAACAAGCGTGGTGGACTTAACCCCTCACACAGTGTCTATGGTTATTCCTTCATGGATGTGGGTTTTCAATCAATGTCCCTGTGTGGACCGCCTATAAAAATAAGATGCAGTCTTGGTGTTACCTATTCATAGGGGGAGAGTTTTGGGTAGTTTCTTTGTTTCTTTTGTTGTTTAAGTGGCCAAATTATTGGGTCCCCTTCCCTCCCATCCCCAAGTGACGGGGGTCCAGAATTGTGCTGAATGTGTCGACCAAGTTATTGTCCCCTACATTCGGGAGTGGGTGGTTTATATGTTCATTTTTTAACTCTATTAACTGGGTATAGTAGTTTTTTGTAGGAGGGTTTTTTTTGGGCTTGTGTGAGTGAGTCCCAACTCTAGCTCATGTTCAATTCTTGTCTATTCATTTCTAGTTGGTTTCTAATGGTGGGGAGACCCACCATGGGTCTCCTAAATTTTCATCCTTAGAAAATTTCTAGTTATAGTTGATTTTTAATGGTGGGGAGTACATTCTATAATCCTTAGGTGTTGTTTTTTTCAATCGGAAAGTGTTATGGCTTTCCGGGGGCGGAAAGCTTTAATGGTGGGGAGAATTGTCACACACGGTTTTTTTTTCTTTTCTGTCATTGTATTGATCCAGACCATTAGAAATACCGATCCTTTTCATGGGTATTTTATGAGGTAAATATTGAGTTTTTAAGTTTCATATATGTCTAACCACCCTAATTTGGGATCCCCATTGTTTGTTTAGTAGTTTTTGAAGAAAGGGTGGTTACTTCATGATTTGGGCCAACCGTGAGCTCATTCCCAGTTTTAAAAACCGAATTTGTTTCTTTTATAACTCTTTTGTTTTTCATCCTTTTTCAACCATTAAACTTTCCAATTGTCCTATACTGATATATTAATACTTATTTATCTTTTTGGACCCATTATAAATTCATAGGCCGGGTGAATTTGGGTTACTGATTTAGGTATTGGGCCAGCCCATGGGCCCATCTCCTGTTTAAAAAATAATAAATTGTTTCGTTTATATATTTTTCATTTTTTACTATTTTTCGCTGATTCCACTTCCTCCTAGAAGCCAATACCCTATCCTTACCCTCATAATAGATTTTACCTCTTTGGAGCTCATGTAGGTCTCGAATTAGGGATCTATTCTCAGGAAACCTCAAATCGCCCAGAATTTACACAGTCACTTTTATCATTCATAAATCAATCAATTCCTACTATTTTAGCCACCAATATTCTTCCCGTGGTTCTTCCAGACCTTAGGAGGATCTCCAAGAATTTTCAAGCCATTAACTTTTCTCTAGGGCTTCAGATCTAATGGAAGATGAAGAGTTTTCTAGGATGAAAGGTGAGATTCCTTCTCCTTTCTTCTTCCTCTTCCTCCTCCTTTCATTATTTCTTGGTTTTATATTGTACCCTAGTATTGATCGACCTATGGTTTTGTTATACCATGTTTTTTGATGGGGTTTCTGTTTGTTTAGGTCTGATCTTTATAGTTTTATGGTTTATAAACCCGCAGCGGGTGATTTCGGGTGTGCGTTTCAATTACGCCAAAGATTTGAGGTAGGATACCCCTTGCACATGACTTTATTATTTATGTTTCATCATTTTATTATATTTAACACCATATATATATGTTTATTATTGTTTTTCATCCTTTGGATAATTTTATTGGTTTTCAAAGTGGTTGTTTAATCATTGGTTTGTGAACGGTAGTGTTGTTTTGTCATGAAAGTTCTCAACAAGTGTTTGTTTAAATGTTCCGTTATCTTTTGCAAATATTTTGTGAGGTTTATACTCTGGTCTATGGTATTTTTAACATGTTACAGTATCTTGAATGAAAATATGGCTTTCAATTGGTGTTTTATTCCTTTTCATGTACTTAAAATAAATTGTTTTGTTTAAAAAGGGCATGTCATGTGTTCGGTAAATTGCCCGGTTGGCTTTTATGTGTGATTTGTGATTTAAAAGTTATTTGTTTAGATTTATAAAGGAATTGGAATAATGATAAATGGTAATTTTGGGTACTTATATGGATTTCCTATTTTTATTTTTTTTACAATCAAGTGGGTTTTGATTTACAACATATTTGGGCCCGAGTTGCCCAAAAATGGACTGTTTCACATCTTTATGAAAATGGTTGTGTTTTGAATATGTAACCTGAGTATTATAAGAGATTTATGAATGTGGTTTTCTGATTTAAATTGGGTTTATACAGATCCTTAATAGAATTAAAATTCATACCTTCGTCAAAGGATAGTTTTGATAAAATAATTAAAGGCTCGTTTGGCATTTCCTAGAAATGAAGGAGTGTTTTGCTTGTATATAACAATTTGTGCAATTGGGATTTTTTTATGGTCCATTAAATGATTTTATTAAATGTTTATTGGGCTGAAAAATATTATTTGGTTTGGTTATTATGTGTGTTTATAATTTAAAGAGTGTTTTTGAAAGAGTTTTATGTGCAAATCCTCAATACACTTCATCAAATTGTTTTACCGAAATATTTAGCGGTTTGTTGATTAGTGTAAGAAATGTGAAGAATGATTATGGGTTGTTTGTGTTTTTATGGTTTTGGAATGTAATGGGGATGTGAAATGTGTATTTGATAATATGTGTAACTTGATTGAGCACTAAAGGGAATCCCGGGTATCTAGGTGGGCGGACGTGTACTAGTATGCTAGTGATTCTGTGGGGGTTGGCCCCTGTTTCATGTAGCAAGTTTGACGATGACAACACTAACTAAACTATGATGATGATGATGATTGGGGACCACTAGGTTATGGGTATGTTCCCTACTAGTGGCTCATGCACGAGAATGGATATTTGTTATGGTTACTTTCACCGAGATACGAGGTACCTGGGGCTCACAACTAACTAGTGCCTAGGGGTATTCCTGTGACTAGTGCTCATTGGCTATTTTGTACTCACCGTCGGAATACGGTGTGTTTGGTTGGTAAATTCAGTAGTATGTGTTATTTATTTGAATGTTAAAATTCTTTAAAGCATCCCTCTTGAAAACTATTTTCATTTTGAAGTTTCACCTCTTTGAAAATAATTGTTACTTGCATTTTTGTTTATTAAACATGCATGTTTTTGTCTTATAATTATTATAGCATGGAACCTCATTTGAAAACCATACATTCAAATCTTGAATTTAAAACTATAAATTGATGTTTCTTTTATTTTAAAGTAATGTGCATTGGGAATAGAATACCGGGCTAACCTACTGAGATTCAATACTCACACCTATAGTCTTCTTCTTTTTTTAGCCCTTGTGCAGGTTTCTTCTTTAGTTCGATCACCTTGGGAGACTTTTTATCATTGTGTTGGAGAGTGACCAGAAGTGTCACATGGAGTTATTTTTTCATCCGGATTGTTCAGTTGAGTTGTTGGTTTTGTTCTAATTTTAGTTTCTTGTACAAATAATATTTAGTTCAATTTTTATATAAATTCATTTTGGGGTGTCTGTTTATTTCCGCTGTTTGTTTGATTGTTTATATATGGGAGAAATAGTTCCCTTTTGTACTCTATTGATGCTCTTGGTGCTTGTCACCATCCCGGGAGGATCGGGAACGCCTCACGGGACTTGTCGCGGGCTGGCCTGGGTGACCGGTTCAGGGTTGACTCGGGCTGGTTCGTGACAGACCCAATGTTTCATTAATGGAAATTCCCTCTTGATCCAGTTAATTGTCTCTTTATAAAAAAAATGTTTTTATAAGATGTCAACTTATTTGGTTTTATGATAAGTGTTGCAACTGTTACTTTTATAGCCGTTGAACAGTGATCACATGATTAGTATAAATATAAGGCTTTGACGAACCCAATTTTACTCAGACAAAGGAAGCGATGACCTCATCCAGTAGAATTGCCCCATACGAAGCCCATTTGTTGGATCTAGGAAAAGAAGTGGCATCCTTGGGCTTCTCCCTTGACCAAGCACAAGCGGAGCTTCATTATTTCAAGCTCGAACATGACCGTCTATGCGAAAAGTGGAAGTTGGTAGATATTACCACTCGGGCGATGTTATCTGAGCCGCCCCAAGAGTCTGTCACCATCGCACACCTTAACCTTAGGTCTTATGCGGCTGTTTTAAGGGGTTATGTTACAAATAAGTAGTAATATGTTCATGTACATTATTTTTCTATATAATAATGAATATAATTTCTAGTCATTTTTGATACATTGTAAATAGTTTATAAAGTAAAAATGGTGTTTTTAGTTATTATTTAATTAAGAATTAAATTTTATTAAACTAAGGGATTTTTTTGGATTAAATAATATTTTAATAAAATATTTTTATTAATATTAAATTAATTTTTATTAAATATAAATGATCTTATAATTTTATGAATGCAATTAAAATTTTATATTATGGTTTAAAGCCATTTCTGTCAAAACCCGTGAATTTTCGATAAATGTTGGTTTTTATTTTAAAAGTGAAAATTAACATATTTAGAAATTTTTTAGATAAAATAAATTTCATTTCTGGAGTCAGGACGTCGAAATTATCCAACGGTGAATTTTTCATGATTTTCTGAGACAGTCAAATTTTTGGGTAAAAATTAAATACCGTTTAAATATATAATGTGTTTTATGACATCATAATGACCCAATGGTGATGTAATAAAATACTATAATCCTTATGTTCGGGAAATATATGTTTTAACATTAAAATAAAATGATTTTGGGTTTGTTTGACTTACTTTTCAATGTATTAATGAACCCCTCAAGACTTATTCAACACTTTGCCTTTTTAAATTAATTTCCATGGGAGTGTGACTCACCTCCACATAAGCAACCTTATTATTTTAATAAGTTCGGACCTTTTATAGGTAAAATATTGTTATCCTCTTTCCATTTCCAGAAACCATGGGGAAAAACCATGGGTTGGTTTGTGGTTTGGATTAATTTAATATAAGGGGTCCCAAACCTAAATAATAAAGAATTCTCTCACCTTTCCTATATAAACCCACCCAAGCTCCCACTTCCTCCTCACTAAAATCCTTTGGAGTTCGTCCAAACTCTACCCTACTCTCTCTAGAATCCTCCCATGGTGCCCCAAGCTCCCAAGAAGCCTCTCACAAGCCTCTCTCTACCCTTTGGAAGCACACTTCCAAGTAAGGGTTCTTTCTTCCTTTCTCATTTTTGTCAATTTTCTTTAAGTTGTATTGCCCTTCTAATATCAATTATGAATGTTGGGGTATGGTTTCGAACCTCCCCCATACATCCCTCTTATTTTTTGAATTATGGGAGACCCCTTTATCTTTCATTAAATGCCTCCCATGTACACCCGTTACTATACCAAAATTCCGAAAGGAACTTCTCTCTCTTCTTTTACATTCAAGCAATACTTTTGTATCATGAATCTAAATTCCATTTCAATTGTTGGGACATGTATCTATATGACCTCATTACTGTCCATTACATGTAAATATTATGAGGAACCCCTTTCTCTCTCATCAACATTGTTTATGAATTCTTATGTCATGCCGTTACGCTGCCGAAATCGCACCGATTTTCTAATCCAATGTCATTGTGTAGTGAATACCATGCCCATTTATCCATCAAGGGTATTCACCTTTATGAACATTTACTTATTGATTGTAAAGTTTCATGTAACGACCCAAAGTTTCATTAATGGAAAATCCCTCTTGATCCAGTTAAATGTTTCTTTATGAAAAATGTTTTTATAAGATGTCAACTTCTTTATTTTTACGTTAAGATTTGTGACCGTTACATTTATAGTCGTTGAACAGTGATCATCTGTGTAGTATAAATATAAGGCTTTAACGAACCCATTTCTACTCAGACAAAGGAAGCGATGGCCTCATCCAGTAGAATTTCCCCTTACAAAGCCCATTTGTCAGAGCTCGGAAAAGAGTTGGCATCTTTGGGCTTTGACCTTGACCAAGCCCAAGATGAGCTTCATCAAGTCAAGATCGAACGTGATCGTCTACGGGAAAAGTGGAAGTTGATTGAAATTACCACTCGAGCGATGTTATCCGAGCTGCCCCAAGAGTCTGTCACCATCGTGCACCATACCATTAGGTCTTATGTGGCTATTTTAGGGGGTTATGTAACAAATAATTAGCACCATGTTCATGTAAATTATTTTTGTATATAATAATGAATATAATTTCTAGTCATTTTTGATACATTGTAATTAGTTTTTAAAGTACAAATGGTGTTTTTAGTTATTATTTAATTAAGAATTATATTTTATTAAATTAAAGGATTTTTGAATTAAATAATATTTTAATAAAATATTATTATTAATATTACATTAATTTTTATTAAATGTAAATGATCTTATAATTTTATGAATTCAATTAAAATTTTTATTAAGGTTTGAAATCCATTTCTGTCAAAACCCGTGAATTTTTTTTTATAAATGTTGGTTTTTATTTTAAAAGTAAAAATTCACATATTTAGAAAATTATTTAGATAAAATAAATATTATTTTTGGAATCAGGACGTCGAAATTATCCAATGGTGAATTTTTCATAATTTTCTGAGACAGTCAAATTTTTGGGAAAAAATTAAATACCATTTAAATATATAATGTGTTTTATGACATCATAATGACCCAATGGTGATGTAATAAAATACGATAATCCTTATGTTCGTCCAATATGTGTTTTATCATTAAAATAATGAGGTTTTGGGTTTGTTTGACTTATTTTTCAAAGTATTAATGGAGCCCTCAAGACTTATTCAACACTTTGCCTTTTTAAATTAATTTACATGGGAGTGTGACTCACCTCCACATAAGAAACCCTAATTTTTTAATAATTTCGGACCTTGGCCTTGTAAAATATTTTTTTCCTCTTTACTTTTCCAGAAACCATGGGCAAATACCATGGGATGCTTTGTGGTTTGGATTATTTTAATATAAGGGGTCCCAAACCTAAATAATAATGAATTCCCTCACCTTTCCTATATAAAGCCACCCAATCTCCCACTTCCTCCTCACTCAAAGCCCTTTTAGTTCGTCCAACCTCTGCCCTACTCTCTCTAGAATCCTCCCAAGGTGCCCCAAGCTCCCAAGAAGCCTCTCACAAGCCTCTCTCTAGCCTTTGGAAGCACACTTCCAAGTAAGGGGTTTTCTTCCTTTCTCATTTTTGTCAATTTTCATTAAGTTGTATTGCCCTTTTTATTTCAATTATGAATGTTGGGATATGGTTTCTCACCTCCCCCATACTTCCCTCATATTATTTAAATGATGGTAGAACCCTTTCTCTCTCATTAAATTCCTCCCATGTACACCCGTTACTATGCCGAAATTCCGAAAGGAACTTCTCTCTCTTCTTTTACATTCAAGCAATACTTTTGTATCATGAATCTAAATTCCATTTCTATTGTTGGGAAATGTATATATATGACCTCCTTACTTTCCATTACATGTAAATATGATGTGGAACCCCTTTCTCTCTCATCAACCTTTTTTATGAATTCTTATGTCACGCCGTTACACTGCCGAAGTCGCACCGATTTTCTAAGCCAATGTCTTTGTGTAGTGAATACCATGCCCATTTCTCCATAAAGGGTATTCACCTTTATGCACATTTACATATTGATTGTAAAGTTTCATGTGTTAATTCCACATTCTTTTATCGTGGAAGAAATGATTATGTTTTATGAATCCATGTTTTATGATCCATGTGGCACACTTATGCATGAAATGAAATGTTTAAGAAGGGTGCGCCCTTTATAGCGCTCCAATGCATTGGGTAATGTATAGTATCATGATACGTCATGTGCAATGAGTGTTGACTCATGCTAATTCAAGTGCAACGAGGGTTTACTCGTGCTTCAAGTGCAATGAGGGTTTACTCATGCTCCATGTGCAATGAGCCTTGGCTCAAGCTAATTCAATGTTAAGTGTTGTTGCCACATTTCCATGTTATGGTTATCATGCTTTATCATGCCTTTATGTTCATGTTACTCTAATGCTCTATTGATGTTCCTATTGCCTAACATGTATTGTACTCCTCATGTTATTCATTGTGTACTCCCTTACTGGGCTTTATAGCTCACCCTTTTCTTATGCATGTCCTCAGGTTATCCCATGCAATGCTAAGTACGAAGGAATGTAGTGGTCATGTAAAGGAAGTTTTCAATAAAGATGTTGTATTTCAAGTTTAAAGTTTTTATGTAATTATCCTAATCCCCAAAGACACTAAACCTCTCGATCTTCATTGTTGTATCAAGTGAATTTTTATGTAATAAAGCATGTTTAAGTTGTAATAAAAAGCAGGGTTGTCATAGTTGGTATCAGAGGATAGGTTTAGTTTTTTTTGGGATTAGGAAACCCTAGTAAAGATTTAGATAAAAGACTAAGTATAATAAAAGAATCCCTAAGTTTAGGTAAATTCTAAGTAAGTGGTTTATCAAACAAATACATACCTGTCTGGATACGAGCAGGTAGAGGCGGCTCTGGCACAGATGTATCCTAGGGGTAAAACCTGAAAACACCGCTTTGAGCTAGACTCGAACGGGAACTGGTGCACGACAACGGGCCTTGCTGCACTCTTGGTTACGACACTCCCGGGGGATATGTTTTGATAAATTCACAATCTTAGTATGAACCTTTATTAAGGGAAAAATTCCCCTAAGAATATATGTTAGAAGGAAGATCATGAAAAGCCTGGATTGAATCCTATAGACTCATGAGTTAAAGAGATTAAAGTTTATTTATAATTCATCAACTTTTGTCTTTGGATTACCCTTTAGGTGTTACCCCTAACTTTCCTTTTATTCCAGCCAATGGCCGGTAATAGGATAACTCGGGCTAACAACCGTTGTGAAGATCAGTGTGATGATTGTACTTATGAGATGCCCAATCCAATGGGAGAGGGAATCGCGAACTTTGTCACGCTTCTCTCTTAGCTAACTCATGTTTTGAATAGAAACACTGGTCAAGAGGAACGTTCAACCCCCCTAAGAAAGAACAAGTCGCTATTGAAAGATTCATGAGACAAAGGCCTCCTACTTTTAGTGGATCATCCGATCCCACGATCGCTGAACAATGGATCAACTCCATTGAAAAGATATTCTCCATCCTCCAATGCTCTGAAAAAGAGAAGTTTCTCCTGGCGTCTTATCGTATGGGGGGTAAAGTTGATCAATGGTGGATGTTGATCAAAAATAAGAAGCCTGAGGAGGAGATCGAGGCTTTGGAATGGAAGGAATTTTGGAAGATTTTTTTTGATAAATATTTTACACGCACCCTCCGTCTTAAGATGGAAAGGGACTTCCTTTCCCTCAAACAGAATGATGAAGAATCTGTGGGAGCGTACGAGGAAGACTTCACAAGGCTTGCACGATATGCTTCCAGCTTTGTCGTTACCCACAAATGCAAGTTTGACCGCTTCTTTGGTGGGCTGAAGCCTAGCTTGCAGAAAGCATTAGCGATCCGTGACTTCGACAGCTATGAGGAAATTATCCGATGTGCCCTCAAGGTTGAAATGGAGATCGGAGAATGACAGGGGTATCATGGGGACAACAAGCGTAAGGTGTACTTCAATGCTGGTGGTCCGATGGATAAATCCAACGGCGCTAAGATGTTCCAGCACCCCACTTTCCAAAAGTGTGGAAAGAAGCACCCTGGAAATTGCCTTAGGGGGACAAGAAAATGCTTCAAGTGTTGAAGAGAAGGGAACCTAGCTGTTAACTGTCAGCAAGAAGGACCTGCGGCTACGACAGAGGAGAGTAACGCTCCGTTCGAACCTCAACGCATTGTTCAATGATACAAATTCAAAGAACCGGGTCATTTTGCAAATCATTTCCGTAATCCAAGGGTTATCGGAGGCAACCAGCAACCTCCAAGACAGCAAGGAAGAACTTTTGCCATCACTTCTGCCGAAGTGAACCCCGACAACGAAGTGGTGACAGGTACGCTAGTTATTCATTCAAGAATAGCGAACGTACTTTTTGATTCAGGTTCTACGCATTATTTTATATCTCGAATGTTTAGTAGAACAATCACAGCACCACCCCAAATCCTGGAAGTAAAGATGTCGGTGAGTACGGTAAATGGGGAAATCATTGCATCCCATGAGTATAAGTCCTCCCCTGTTATAATCTATGGATTGAATTTCCCGGCGAACCTTGTCATACTCCCTTTGGTGGAATTTGATGCAATTCTTGGCATGGATTGGCTTTCCTTATATAGAGCCACCATAAATTGTCGGGAGAGGGAAATCACACTCCATATGGAGAATCGACCCCCGATTCTTTACAAGTGTCAGGAGGAAGATGAATCTCCTTTAGCTCCATCATCTCAAGAGTGGATATTACTACCTTATGAGCATGCATATCTGTCTCAGATGATTGAGTCCAAGGAAAAAACCACCCTTGAAGAAATGCCTATTGTGAGGGAATTCGCTGACGTATTTCCGGAGGAACTTCCTGGTCTTCCTCCAAGAAGAGATGTTGAGTTCTCAATTGAACTTATACCTGGGGAGCTACCAATATCCAAGACTCCATATAGAATGGCTGTTGTTGAGCTTGAAGAGCTAAAGAAACAACTATAGGAGAATCTGGATAAAGGGTTTATACGCCCAAGTGCATCACCATGGGGTGCACCAGTCCTCTTCGTCAAGAAGAAGGATGGATCAATGCGGCTTTGCATCGATTATCGTGAACTTAACAAAATCACGATAAAGAACAAGTATCCTCTCCCAAGAATCGATGGCTTGTTTGATCAGCTGCGTGGAGCATAATACTTCTCCAAGGTGGACTTGCGGTCGGGATATTATCAAGTAAGGGTGAAGAAGGAAGATATCCCCAAGACTGCTTTCCGTACAAGGTATGGGCACTATGAATTCATAGTAATGCCTTTCGGACTCACCAATGCTCCAGCAATATTCATGGACTTGATGAATAGAGTCTTTAGAGATTACCTAGACAAATTTGTGGTAGCCTTTATAGATGATATTCTAATATACTCCAAAACCAAGGAGAACCATGAGGAGCATTTAAGAACTGTACTGGAGACTTTGCGCAAGGAGAAGCTCTTTGCCAAGTACAGAAAGTGTGAGTTCTGGTTTAAGGAGGTCTCATTTTTAGGCCATATCATCACAAGCAATGGGATATCTATAGACCCCTCCAAAACAGATACAATTGAGGGATGGCGGAGGCCAACATCGGTAACTGATATCCGTAGCTTCTTGGGGTTAGCTGGATATTATCGACGATTTGTGAGAAATTTCTCACGATTGTCCAACCCTCTTACCAAGCTAACTTGAAAGGCAGTAAAGTTTTCTTAGAGTGATGAATGCGAAGAAATCTTCAAGGAGTTGAAAAGGAGGCTTATCACTGCACCCGTGCTCACTTTACCCACAGGTGGGGAGCTTTTTGTGGTATTTAGTGATGCTTCAAAGAAGGGCTTAGGATGTGTGCTGATGCAGAATGATAAAGTGATATCCTATGCCTCAAGGCAGTTGAAAATCCATGAGCGAAACTATCCAACGCATGATCTGGAGTTGGCGGCGGTGATCTTAGCCTTAAAAATCTGGCGGCATTATCTCTATGGAGAGAAATGTGAGATATATACTGACCACAAGAGTCTTAAATATATATTCACACAGAAAGAGCTTAATATGCACTAGAGAAGATGGATAGATCTCATCAAGGATTATGACTGTTCAATACATTACCACCCTGGGAAAGCGAACAAGGTGGTAGATGCCCTAAGTAGAAAGGATCCAACTATTCTATCAATGATGAGAATTGAGAAAGATCCAATCTTCTTAGACTTGATGAAGATGGATGTGGGAATCATAAAGAAGGGAACCTCATCAATCCTTTCACAAATGATTTATCAACCATCTCTTTTGGAAAGGATAAAGGATGCTCAAAAGGATGATGCAGGAATCCAAGAAAAAGTGGAAGCTATCAAAAAGGGAAAATCCTCATAGTTTAATGTTAATGAAGAAAGAATTGTGTGGTTTGGGAAAAGACTATGTGTTCCATCAAGTCCAGAGCTGAAGAAGGAACTTTTGGATGATGCACACAGTTCAAATTTCTCTATTCACCCAGGGATCACAAAGATGTATCGAGATCTCCGAGAAAACATTTGGTGTGATAATATGAAGAAGGAGATCGCTGAATATACATCAAAGTGCCTGGTGTGTCAGCAAGTGAAGGCAGAGAGGCAGAAGTCTAAGGGGATGATGCAACCATTGCCCATACCAGAATGGAAATGGGAGAACATCACCATGGACTTTGTCACTGGACTTCTAAGGACATCGAAAGGCCACAATGCAATCTGGGTTTTTGTGGATCGTCTTACAAAGACTGCACACTTCATTGCTATTCGAGAGGATTTCTCTTTGGATCAATTGGCACAGATATATTTTAGGGATGTGGTACGGTGGCATGGAGTACCACTATCTATTGTTTCTGACCGAGATCCAAGATTCACCTCTAAGTTTTGGAAGAGTCTTCAACATGCTCTGAATACTGAACTAAAATTCAGTACAGCCTATCATCCTCAAACTGATGGCCAATCCGAGCAGACTATCCAAACACTTGAGGATATGTTGAGAGCGTGCTCAATGGACTTTAAAGGAGGATTGGATCAACATCTTCATCTGGTTGAGTTCTCTTATAATAATAGTTTCCACTCGAGCATCCAAATGGCACCATATAAATCCCTATATGGGAAAAGGTGTAGAACACCGGCATGTTGGGATGAGGTCGGTGAACGTAAGCTGCTTGGACTAGAAATGGTCGAAGAAATGGTGGAGAAGGTGAAAACCATTCAGCAACATATCAAGGTAGCTCAAAGTCGACAGAAGAGTTATGCAGATAATCGTCAATGAGACCTTGAGTTTAAAGTCGGAGACATGGTTTTTTTACGCATATCTCCGTGGAAGAAGGTCATGAGGTTTGGAAAGAAAGGGAAGTAATTCCAAGGTACATTGGCCCCTTCGAGATTCTTGATTGTGTTGGGGCTGTGGCCTATCGACTAGAACTTCCACCTACTATGGCCAAGGTGCATGATGTATTTCATGTATCCCTCTTAAGGAAGTACATACCGGACCCTTCACATCTACTCTCTTCCGAGGTGGTACAATTAGAAGACGATCTTTCTTATGAGGAGCAAACAGTGAAGATCTTAGATCGTAGAGAAAAAGTTCTACGAAATAAGACAATGCCCCTCATCAAGGTGTTGTGGAGAAACCACAAGTTTGAAGAAGCAACTTGGGAGTCGGAGGATATGATGAAGCTAAGTTACCCACATTTGTTTTAGTGTGGGAAAAAGGAAAATTTCGAGGGCGAAATTTCTTAAGGGGGGAATGTTGTAACGACCCAAAGTTTCATTAATGGAAAATCCCTCTTGATCTAGTCAAATGTTTCTTTATGAAAAATGTTTTTATAAGATGTCAACTTCTTTAGTTTTACGTTAAGATTTGTGACCATTACTTTTATAGTCGTTGAACAGTGATCATCTGTGTAGTATAAATATAAGGCTTTAACGAACCCATTTCTACTCAGACAAAGGAAGCGATGGCCTCATCCAGTAGATTTGCCCCTTACGAAGCCCATTTGTTAGAGCTCGGAAAAGAGGTGGCGTCTTTGGGCTTTGACCTTGACCAATCCCAAGCTGAGCTTCATCAAGTCAAGCTCGAACGTGATCATCTACGGGAAAAGTGGAAGTTGATTGAAATTACCACTCGAGCGATGTTATCCGAGCCGCCCCAAGAGTCAGTCACCATCGCCCACCTTACCCTTAGGTCTTATGAGGCTATTTTAGGGGGTTATGTAACAAATACGCAGCACCATGTTCATGTACATTATTTTTGTATATAATAATGAATATAATTTCTAGTCATTTTTGATACATTGTAATTAGTTTTTAAAGTAAAAATGGTGTTTTTAGTTATTATTTAATAAAGAATTATATATTATTAAATTAAAGGATTTTTGAATTAAATAATATTTTAATAAAATATTATAATTAATATTAAATTAATTTTTATTATATATAAATGATCTTATAATTTTATGAATGCAATTAAAATTTTTATTAAGGTTTGAAATCCATTTCTGTCAAAACCCGTGAATTTTTTTTATAAATTTTGGTTTTTATTTTAAAAGTGAAAATTCACATATTTAGAAAATTATTTAGATAAAATAAATATTATTTTTGGAATTAGGACGTCGAAATTATCCAAAGGTGAATTTTTCATAATTTTCTGAGACAGTCAAATTTTTTGGTAAAAATTAAATACCATTTAAATATATAATGTGTTTTATGACATCATAATGACCCAATGGTGATGTAATAAAATACCATAATCCTTATGTTCGGCCAATATGTGTTTTATCATTAAAATAATGAGGTTTTGGGTTTGTTTGACTTACTTTTCAAAGTATTAATGGAGACCTCAAGACTTATTCAACACTTTGCCTTTTTAAATTAATTTCCATGGGAGTGTGACTCACCTCCACATAAGCAACCCTAATTTTTTAATAAGTTCGGACCTTGGCCTTGTAAAATATTGTTTTCCTCTTTACTTTTCCAGAAACCATGGGCAAATACCATGGTATTCTTTGTGGTTTGGATTATTTTAATAAAAGGGGTCCCAAACCTAAATAATAAAGAATTCCCTCACCTTTCCTATATAAACCCACCCAAGATCCCACTTCCTCCTCACTCAAAGCCCTTGGAGTTCGTCGAACCTCTGACCTACTCTATCTAGAATCCTCCCAAGGTGCCCCAATCTCCCAAGAAGCCTCTCACAAGCCTCTCTCTAGCCTTTGGAAGCACACTTCCAAGTAAGGGGTTTTCTTCCTTTCTCATTTTTGTCAATTTTCTTTAAGTTGTATTGCCCTTTTTATTTCAATTATGAATGTTGGGGTATGGTTTCTCACCTCCCCCATACTTCCCTCTTATTATTTAAATGATGGGAGAACCCTTTCTCTCTCATTAAATGCCTCCCATGTACACCCATTACTATGCTGAAATTCCGAAAGGAACTTCTCTCTCTTCTTTTACATTCAAGAAATACTTTTGTATCATGAATCTGAATTACATTTCTATTGTTGGGAGATGTATATATATTACCTCCTTACTTTCTATTACATGTAAATATGATGAGGAACCCCTTTCTCTCTCATCAACCTTTTTTATGAATTCTTATGTCACGCCGTTATGCTGCCGAAGTCGCACCGATTTTCTAAGCCAATGTCTTTGTGTAGTGAATACCATGCCCATTTCTCCATCAAGGGTATTCACCTTTATACACATTTACATATTGATTGTAAAGTTTCATGTATTAATTCCACATTCCTTTATCGTGGAACAAATGATTATGTTTTATGAATCCATGTTTTATGATCCATGTGGCACACTTATGCATGAAATGAAATGTTTAAGAAGGGTGCGCCCTTTATAGCGCGCCAATGCATTGGGTAAAGTATAGTATCATGATACGTCATGTGTAATGAGTGTTGACTCATGCTAATTCAAGTGCAGTGAGGGTTTACTCGTGCTTCAAGTGCAATGAGTGTTTACTCATGCTCCATGTGCAATGAGCCTTGGCTCATGCTAATTCAATGTTAAGTGTTGTTGCCACATTTCCATGTTATGGTTATCATACTTTATCATGCCTTTATGTTCATGTTACTATAATTCTCTATTGATGTTCCTATTGCCTAACATGTATTGTACTCCTCATGTTATTTATTTTGTACTCCCTTACTGGGCTTTATAGCTCACCCTTTTCTTATGCATTTCCTCAGGTTATCCCATGCAATGCTAAGTACGAAGAAATGTAGTGGTCATGTAAAGGAAGTTTTCAATAAAGATGTTGTATTTCAAGTTTAAAGTTTTTATGTAATGATCCTAAGCCCCAAAGACACTAAACCTCTTGATCTTCTTTGTTGTATCAAGTGAAGTTTTATGTAATAAAGCATGATTAAGTTGTAATAAAAAGCAGGGTTGTCATATTTCATGTATTAATTCCACATTCCTTTATCATGGAATAAATGATTATGTTTTATGAATCCATGTTTTATGATCCATGTGGCACACTTATGCCTGAAATGAAATGTTTAAGAAGGGTGCGCCCTTATAGAGCTTTAGTGCATTGGGTAAAGTATAGTATCATGATACGTAATGTGCAATGAGTGTTTACTCATGCTAATTAATGTGCAACTAGGGTTTACTCGTGCTTCATGTGCAATGAGTGTTTACTCATGCTTTATGTGCAATGATCCTTGGCTCATGCTAAATCCATGTTAAGTGTTGTTTCCACATTTCCATGTTATGATTATCATGATTTTCCATGCCTTTATGTTCATGTCTCTTTTATGATCTATTGATATGACTATTGTCTAACATGTATTGTACTCCTAATGTTATTCCATGTGTACTCCCTTACTGGTCTTTATAGCTCACCCTTTTCTTATACATGTCCTCAGGTTATCCCATGCAATGCTAAGTACGAGGGAATGTAGTGGTCATTTAAATGAAGTTTTCAACAAAGATGTTGTATTTCATGTTTTAAGTTTTTATGTAATGATCTTAAGCCCCAAAGACACTAAACCTCTTGATCTTCTTTGTTGTATCATGTGAAGTTTTATGTAATAAATCATGTTTATGTTGTAATAAAAAGCATGGTTGTGATCAGATAGATGTGTAATGCAAAATATTCACTGAAGTAAAGCTTTTTATTCTAGATAAGATATATAGAAGAGCATATATTTTTTATACAATGTTTTTTGGGAACTCTAATAAAGTAAAATCTCAATATCACCAGAAAATATTAGAATTTTTCATTTTAGGATTTGAGAATATAAGAATTTCAAATTGAAAAATACTCATTAATTCCATTTACTAGATTAACAATAAATATATACAGGGGAACAAAAATTTTGTTATGTATAGTGATGAAGAAGGATAATTAGATTGTTTTTTATTATAAAATAGTGGAGGAAGACAACTTGGAATTTCCATAGGAATATTAGAATAGTTTAAATTTTAGAATACAGGAACATGATATTTTGATGTACTTATTGATTTTCCCATATCCATAATACCAAAAAGTGGAAATTCCAACTAAAATCAACCACCCAATTAATTAATTTATAGATATAAATGTTCAAGGAAGTGAGATATTTAAAAGATCAATCTACATGATGTAGGAATGTCCGACATGCATGTTGAGTAAAATTGAAGATCTATAGTCAATCAAGGCCCCCTAATTGATGATTTTCAAGAATGAATTTTGGTGAATTTTGGTTCAAGAATAAAAAATTCTAACATTAATACAAAGAAGTAGTAGGATATTTTTGGGAGATATCACAACCTGTGGGATGCTATTATAATGTATGTTAAGGATATTTACTATCAAAACCACTTGTAATTATTGAAATTATTATTATTGAAAAAATATATGAATCAATTAGAGTTTACATGGAAAATAGTAAGTTATAATATTGATGTGGAACCTTATAAAAATATGTGTGTGTTTTTTACAGAACATTATCTTCATAGAGTATGATAAATATAATGAGGGATAATACTTAAGAAATATGCACCCTAATTAATAACATAGTGTAGATCAACCTAAATAAGGAATAATTTAATTTAAAATTGATTGGAAAAATGTTGGTCACCCCTGACACACACCCATCCCCACTTTGGGTGATTGTACGATCCCTTAGAAATATCAAATTTTAATGTAAAAATTTTCTAAAGACATCATATGTAATATTTCATTTAATATTAATAGGCTGTCAATATAATCCTAAATATAAATATATTAATGTAAAACCATAACTGAAAACAATTTCTAATAAGGAAAGGGATATGTCATCAAAGTAGAGCACCTATAATACTAAAGTTAGAAAAAATAGGGTCCTTATACTAGTAAAATTCATAACCATATCCATATCTAACTTCAAAAATGTATCTAAAAAAATTGGCACCTGTCACTAGTAAGACTAATCTCTAGAAAAAAAATATGAATCAAGTATATAACTACATAGAGTTGTATCATAACTTGCCCATCAAAGATAGATCTTCATCATAACTACATGGGAAATGGGCTTGGTAGAGTGTAATTATAACCTAGAAGAGTAGATACTTTATTTAAAACCCATCTAAAGTACCTATGGTGAATTGATTTATTTTTTACCATAATCAATGTGATTCAAATAACCAAAAATAAATACATGATTTTTACACTTAAAAATTAAATATCACTCAATTGCATATCATATTTTTATAAAATCATGTAACATTTTTTAAAACAATTTGAATCATTTTATTAACCATTATAACTTTTTAAAATTCTCAAAAAAACAATTAATAAATCCATTTAAAAATTATAACACATCATTTAATGAAAAAAGATTAAATTATTTAACTTTAATCCGTATTATAAATTTCACATAAACCCTATGTGTGGCATTTAAAAAATATTGAACCTCTGCATTTTGAGAGAACCTTTCCCATGGTAGACGTAAAAAAATAGAAAATAATTATTTAATCATTAAAACATGGTCATATATATCATTTTTAGTATTTATATCATACCAAATATGAATATAAATAATAAAAAATTTCTTCTGTCTATAAATAAGGTAATAAATATATAACCACCTATCATAAATAAATGAATTGGTTTTCAGACATTGTTTTTCTATAATAAGAGACAAGGATGGAACCTTATTATTTTATTAGAATCCAAAATATTGAAAAATCCAAAATTAATTTTAATCCATGATGAACTCTAGGCCCTATTATACATGGGAATTAAAATTTAGGTTAAAAGAATTTTAATATGGAGGAAAATGATTAAAATATCTTACCTGAAGAAATAAAGACACTTTATTAGTGAATAAACAATGAGAATCTAAGTGGAAGGTAGGATATTAGGGGGAAAATGTTCAAATATCTTGTAACATTATTTATTATTTGATAATGAATATGGATTCACCAATATTCTATTATATTTAAAACATATGTAAAATGTTTTAATTTTAAACGATTGTAGGGTATGGGTCTATAGTTAGGTTGTCCATGCCAAACAGTGCATTTGGTTCTAGATTAAATTTTCATCAGCCTATATAATATGGATTCATAACTATCCTATCAATGTATCAAAAATTATTTAGTTAGTATAAACCCTTATTTGGCCCACATGGTTCACATAAAATTGTTAGTGTAACCATGCACCCAACCTGTGGATTTTAGATGAATGTAAAATTTTCACTCAGACTCTCCAAATGAATGATAAAATTACAATATAATAAAATATAGAATGAAAATTCCTAGTGTTGGTTCCATTGAATAAATTAATTGAAAAAAATTGTGTTTTCAAGAAAATTCATATACAACATGAAGAGCATGACAATTGAAAAATGAAATTGAAACAAATTTTTATTATATAAATGTGATAAAAAAATGGTTTCTTCCTAAAACATGGTGTACAGACATAAAATATATTAATGATTATAAATGATGTTATTATTAATATTAACAATAATAAAAATTTTTATATATTTTATTACCAATCAGTATAAATATTTTATATCATTTTTATAAATTACATAACATTAGAAAGGAATGATAAATATTTATTGGATAATGTAATAGTTAATCATATAATAGTCATAACATAAAATAAAGATATCAATAAAATATAATAACATAAAAATAATTTTTTTTAATTTTTTTTAATATTTTTAATCAATTTAATAATAAATCAATTTTTTATATTGTAGGTAATATAATAATGTGTTAAAATAATAATGATTTTTTAAAAAAAAATTACAAGATAAATTTTTTTTCTATATTTATGTCTTATAAATTCAATTCAATATTTCATTTATAAAAAATATCATATATATTTAGTATATATGCATTGTAAATTTATATGTAAAAAAATACAATGTGTTATCCAATATGTGAAATTATTTAAACATTTATATTGGTGTACACTTATAAAATGTTTTATCAACAAATTTCAAAAAATAACATATTTTTTTTACAATATTATTATTTTTATGGGAAAAAATATATACTATCCAAATATATAAAATAATTAGTTCATAAATATGTCAAATAGATAACATATTATGTCCTTATTTAAATTGTTTTGTACAATTGTATATAAGAAGCATATTTTTTTACACATTGATATTTTTTTCAAAATAATTTTCAAAAGAAATAATATTTTGTTCATATTATTAGGTTTTTTCCTCAAAAATATCTAATATAAAAATAAATAATTTTTAATTAAAAATAATTTCCATTTTGTATAATTGAATTTTTTATTTGAATCATATTGTATTTGTTAAGTACCATTCTTATTTTTGATTCAATTTAAATAAATTTAATTTTTTACAACTTGTTAAAGTATTGAACATTATTTTTATTTAATTTTTTATGAAATTGAATAATTCTATATTATAATATGAGTTTTTATTTATTTTTTAATAGAACAATACTTTTATTATAAATTATTTTATAATTATAAAAAACTAATTAAATGTGTTAATAAATTAACATATTGGATAATCTAATTATTTTTTGTACATATAAATATAAAAAACATGCATTATATATTTAGATAAAAGAGTATAAATATAAATATTTTTATGAACTGAACACAATATTCTATTTTATGGACATAAAAATGAGAAAATTGTAATTATATTATATTTTATATAATAAATTTGTTTTCAAGATTATTCATACACATAAGATTCAATGAATTCAAACACATAAATTAAATTATACATTTTTTAATCCATTTATTTATATTCACCTTTTAATATGTAAAATATATATTGATAACTTGATCAAAAATATTTTCAATACATCAATAGAGGGAGTGAAAAACAAAAAATTTCTTGTAAAACTATGTCCACCACAATGATATTTTACATATTTATAAAAAAAATTAAATATTCAAAAAATTTTGGAAAAAACTAAAACATAAACATATAGAAATTAATTTTTTATCATTTTAGTTTTAGAATGTATTTTTAGGAAAGTAATTTTTACCTACATGTAACAATTTTAATGATGGAAAAAAAATTAAAAGTCACATTTTAGATGAATAAATCAATAATTCCATATTATTTATTATTTATATATTTCCAAATGACCATCCAAACGCATATAATGTTAACAAAATTTATGAAAGGAAGTTATCCCAAGAAATATTGTAGTTCTAATTGAATATTTTTATTATATTTGTAAATAAATGTTTTGTGGAAATTCTATGAGTGATTTTCGGTTTTCTAGCTAATGATATTATATTTTTGGTAAATATTACATAGATATATATATTTTATATTCATTAAGGTGTTATATGTGTGGAATTGAATATTAATGTTTAAATAAAATAAATTATTTTTCGGGGATTATGTCTTTTAATTCTTTGTAATATTTTATAAATCATGGGTGTTATGGTTATTAATGATTAATGGAAATTATTTGAAATTCTTTTATAAAATACATAAATATTTTGAGGTAATTATATATTTTATCTATGTTTGTATTCTTCTGGTTCAAATAACACTTATTAGATGTATAAAAAATCATTAAGAATAACAAAAAAAGATTTTTTTGCCCATACAAATGAAATTCATCCATAATAGAAAAGAAAAAAAAAATTATATTGGTATGATTACCTTACATAAATGATTCACCAAAATATCCATCATAATCATTATCTAATGTTCATAATGAAAATAACCTTTGTGGCCGCTGATGAAAATCCCACCTCTTGAGGTGTCCCAGATATTTGCCTAAGTCATTTTTCTCATCATTGAGATTATGCATCTTCCACAACATGCTATCATTAATTTGAAAATGTGGTAGAAGAAAAGATCTTCAGGTGATGAGGAGTTTCATCCGAGCATCGAGAAAATATGGATATCACCATCGCATGGTAGTGGTATTATTTATAAGGCCATGTTTATGTTAATGGATATCATATGAATTTACTCATTTTTTATAATATATAATTAAATGGATTATACACATCATGAATCAAATCCATGAATTCATAAAACACATAGTTTCTACATATTTTGTAACATGAATATGATGATAGCTTGAGTAGAAGACTTCCATGTATGATATCATTTATCCTCTGGAAAAAATATATATTGTAGGTAGTAAAAAATTTCAAAATGATATATGTATTTTTACTCAATGACTATATGAAAATAGAAAAAAAAAGCACATGGACGTATCCAATCACACAATGAAGAAATTTTTTAAAAATATATATATATATATATAACAAATAATAAAAAACTCAATCAAAAGTAGAGAATCATGGGTGTATATAAATGATGTCCAAGCAAATCCCCTCTAAAAATAATCACACATTGACTGGGAAGGGATCACGTGGTGGAAGATGAATAAAATTAGTGATCGTGAGAAAATCTGGAAGAATGGTAATTAGCTGCTTGATACTCATCATGTCACGAGTGGATTATATTGATATATTATGCGATAAAATGATTAAATTATGAATTTGGTAGAAAATATCTGAAGGGATGGAGATTATCTATGTGAGAGACTCATAAATGAATTTAGATTCAGTCTCAACAACCACCATGTTAATGTTTTTTGAGTTAAATTTCTCCATGACCTTCAGCATAGAAAATTCCTTTAACATGAGGGAGTTGCAATATTGAAGGAAGTACTGAATCCCAAAAAATATAATTGCACTGGTCATGTAATATTCCTCCACCGCACATTTCCTATGAAGTGCATAAACCATCAACATTGATTTTGAGTCCCCTAGTTGGAGACATCCAAAAAACCGACACACCCTGAGGGAAGGATATAATAGTGTGAGCATCATGTTCACTACCATTAATTATAGGTACAAGTGAAGGAGATATATCACAACATTTTATAAGGATAATTAAATCTAGAACTACATATCTCGTCCTCACAGCCAAGGCCAGCCTAGAGGTCATAGTCCCTACAATGCAGCCATTAATTCTCGGACTCCAAATGCAACAACATCTCCTGTCAAATGTTATGACCCTCACCACAAATTTGTGGATATTATAACTAGTACCTTTGAACAATTTCCTTATGAAATCATCATTTTTGGAGATTTGGGCTCCCATTCCCATGAAATAACCAACAGAACGTCGTACAATATCTTCCCAATCCAATAAAAAAATATGTGGATGATCGATTCATATTTGGTATTTTATGAGTAACATTTGGAATCTATATGAATCCCATATCACTATATGGAATCATCCATCAGTATTAAATGGCTAATAAATCACAATATTTTCAATTTTTACTTCACTAAAGTCACTTTTATTCAAATATTCTCCACCATGTTACATGTGAATTAATATAATACACTATTATGAAATAATCCCTGGTCATAATTTTCTAATAATAAGATCTAGTAAATATATATCTTTCATGTTCAAATGTCATTGAAATATGATCTTTAGAACTACCATTTATCATTATTGAGAATGGCATTATTGAATACAAGGTGTGAACATGAAACATTGAATGACAGGTCTGTTCTTGGGAATCCCATAATACTAAGACCAATAGATACCCTATTATCATCCTATAATTTTATATCTCACCTTTTATTGTAGATATTTCATGTTTATATTTCATAAAAAAAATTTATTAATCATGCACCAAAGAACAGAAGTATTTAGAATGGTTTAATTTTAATACCTCTTGCATTTGTTAGAAGTGAAGGTAGCCTAGAGAGACCTACCTCAATGGTTTCCCATGATAGACATGTATGAATGATATTAATCTACCCCTTCACACACCTTTGGTTGATACCTCCATAATTTTAATCGTTGGCCATCCTAGTCTACAATTCCCATTAGCTTCGCCCGTTCGAGTGAGAATTCCAAATCAAAGACCATATGAATGCTTTAATATCATTGATAATATATAATGACACCATGATGAATGTGAGAATATGTATTATGGTTGATGAAATAATACATTTAAACAATGTGATTATACACCCAAATGATAGGAATCTATTCTTTTAGTTTTTTAATATGATTTATAATCTTATCAATCACTTTATGAAGTGATAGATACATAGGGAACATAAATATATGGGATTACCCACATAAGCCTTGGTGAAATTCCATCTATGGATACATAAGACCTTTTTCATAGATTTTTTCTACCACAATGAACATTTAGATGATATGTACATGCTACTCTTATTGAGATTGATGATTTTCCAACTCGTTTTACATTACTCATCCAATGTATTATTGATTCTTCTGATAGATCTCTTGATGGAATTAGAAGGAGGGTCCTATCATCCCCTAACATAATGGTGGAAATACCATGGACGTGAGACCTGAATCTATATTTAATTATTGTTACCTTATCAGGATTTTGGTTAATAATCATTCTAAGAGAATATTGTGAAAAAAATAAAAATACTTAGTGAATATGGGTCACTTTCCTTTAGACCCCAAACAGATTTTAATAAACCAAATATTCTTCCTAATAAAAAATAGAAAACTAAGGAGAAATAAAGCATCTAAATATTAAACCAGAATTCCATGTAGAAAAATATAATTCAGACAATACCTTCAAAATGAAAATCCATTCAAGCCTATTTTATGCCTTGTACATATCCTCCATTATAGTATTGTTTCCGCCTAATGTTTTGTAATTAATATTAGAAATCATATCTTGGGAAGTTTCAATAAAACATTTCATGGAATTGATTTTTATAAATCTATTATATTCTCTTAAAATGAATGATGGAAGATATAAGGAGATTATCCTATTGAGAACCCTCATGATAAACATTTAGGGAAAATTAATCATACTGGTTTGCCTATATTGGATTAGAAATGATGGTTCTTTAACTGTTAGATTAAGAACAAGGGGGGTGGCCCTAGAATCTCTAATAAGATTACCTATTTGAAAGAAGTCTTGAACTACCAAAACAAGATCATACTTTACCTTATCTAATGAATTAAAATAGAATGAACCTAGGAAGATGTAGGGACTAGGTAAATAGTCATGTTTTAGAGAGTATACAACTTCCTAGATGTCTTTCTCCTCCATTAAGGATCAAATGGTCTAATTCTCACGATCTAAAAAATTTAGTGAATATTATCAAATAAGAATGTAAGTCAAATTTGATACCCATCATGCATATTGTGTATAGGATCCAAAATAAGTGAACTAATGAGAAACTCATCAATACAACCAAAAACCATTAAATCACTGGTAAAAATTCCATTTTCTGTCATCATATTCAACCAAGAGAATTGATTCATTTTCTAGAAGAAATTATAGAAGCACATGGTGTCATTGTCACCATATCTAATCCATTTTTCTTTGGAAGGATCACTTTATATGAATTTATATTCCATAATAATCATTTCTAGGATAATTATTATATGGAAAAGAGAATATTAAAAATCATCATTCCACATATCATCAAGTGAGGCCTCTATTTAACAATTCAAATATTTAATTAAGGATAAATCAGTACTGTTTTTTTGTATCCTATTAGACCATTGTAAAAGATCCCCCTAGAGACATTTATGTTTATTGGGAGAAAAAATCCAACAACTACCTTGCACTAGCTTATTCCATGATACAGGAATGTTCACATAGTATCTTGAAATGGTGGTCCAACATTAGGTGAAGAAGAAACAACCATTATATTCCCTACTCTCTATTAGTGAAACCATAATCAAAGAGTTATCAGATACCATTCTAACAAAATGATTCAACCTAACTGAGGAATACGATATAATGGCTTGGATATTATTTAGGAAACTATTAAGGCCACACCAGTTGTGTCGGATACCATTTTTATTATTACATTATGTATATTTGTATCAACCAAACCCCAAATGTAAGAGTGCAGATTGAGTCATGAATGATGAAAAATATTGCCTCACATTCTAAGGGTAGGTACTACCATATTTCTTATAATAATTATCCAATATCACTTTGAATTCTCCCCTAACTAGAAAATATTTATCTCTTGGATTGAAGGATTTGAGGACCTTCAGATTGAGTCTCTCGTAGTTAGAAATCATTTATCATAAAAAAATTTAATATAGTAGTTAGAGGATCATTTTATAATCATGGTGGTGATAAATTTGTTTGACACTATAAAATTATCAAATTTGATACTATATTTCCAAAATAATCCATATTTTTTTAGTTTGGTAATCATATATGCAGTAATGTATCCATATCCTTTGAGAAGACACATTGGTATGAGAACTGTGATTTTTGTATTCAAGTGGGTGAGATTTTAATATTACAAAGCATGATGGAAATAAAATCATTCTTTACACATGATCATATGCCATGGAAATTACAAATGGTGATGTAACTCAATAGGAGGGTAGGGCTCCTAGATTAGTCACAATATCTCTATGTCTCAAGGGAATGGTCTAGGTAGTGGATAAACCTCCTCTATTTTGAGATCTAGTATGAACTCCTGAAGAGAAATATATAAAAGAATGGTAGAAAACCATCGATTCAAATTGATATCAAGAAACATAAGAGAGATATGAAAAACCATGGTACTGGAGAATATGATAAAAACCCATGGGATCTGGGGTTGACAGAGGGTCCACAAGTGAGATAAAATAAACATGCATCAACTAAGCATATGAGAAAACCAATTATATCTATATTTAGATAACTATAAAACAACCATGAAATATAAACCACTATATAATGACAAGGAGGAGGGAAAGCATAGGATGGGGGAGGAGAAGAAGTGAGATAAGGGGGGCCCTTATGGAGAAAAAGTCTATACTAAGAATGTGACACCCTAATATGAGAATCATGATCCTACCAAAAATGGAACACCATAACTAGAGGAGAAATATGGGAAGGTCTAAGGACCACAACGAAGTAGGGGTGGAAGATGGAGAAGAATGTCTTTGATAAATTTGTTTGACACTATAAAATTCTCAAATTTGATACTAGATTTCCAAAATAATCCATATATTTTTATTAGTTTGGTAATTGTGCATACATTAATGTATCCATATCCTTTGAGAAGACTCATTGGTCTGATAATTGTGATTTTTTTATTCCAGTGAGTGAGATTTTACTATTAAAAAGCTTGATAGAAATAAAATCATTCTTTACACATGATCCTATGCCATGTAAATTAAAAATGGTGAAGTAACTCAATATGAGGGTAGGGATCCAAGATTAGTCACAATATCTCTATGTCTCAAGGGAATGGTCTAGGTAGTAGATAAACCTCATCTATTTTGAGATCTAGTTTGAACTCCTGAAGAAAAATATATAAAGGAATGGTAGAAAACCCTCGATTAAAATTGATATCAAGAAACCTAAGAGAGATATGAAAAACCGTGGTACTGGAGAATATGATAAAAACCCATGGGATCTGGGTTTGACAGAGGGTCCACAGGTGAGATAAAATAAACTAGCATCAACTAAGCATATGAGGAAACCAAATATATCCATATTTAGAGAACTATAAAACAACCATGAAATATAAACCACTATATAATGACAAGTAGGAGTAAAATCATAGGATGGGGGAGGAGAATAAGTGAGAGAAGGGGGCCCCTTATGGAGAGAAAGTCCATACTAAGAATGTGACACCCTAATATGAGAATCATTATCCTACCAAAAAGCGAACACCATAACTAGAGGAGAAATATGGGAAGGTCTAAGGACCACAATGAAGTAGGGGTAGAAGATGGAGAAGAATGTCTTTGAGGAGGTTCTAGATGGAAAGGAGCCAAACGATAGAGGTGGGATCCACGTAGAATAAGGAAACAATATACCTTATAGATGATGTAAAAGATCATAAGGGTAAGGATCATAGACTAGAATGTGATCCGAAGGAGACATAATGTTTATTGGAATTTAAAATTTCAATAGTTCAACACGAACAATCTCTGAATTCAAACTCTAATCCATTTGTATTGAACAAATGCCTAGGATTTCCTTGGAATATACAATCATAATTTCTGGTTTTTATTAATTATTATATTATAATTATTTATGATTTACCATACCATAAAATACAAAATGGACCATAAATAAGATAATATTTTTTTTAATTGGTTAAGCTACTACTATGAGGATAATGCTATCGATATGTGTGTAGTGTATAAGAGGTGATCAGGGACATTTTTTCTACTTTAAAGGTAATAAATGATGATGGATGAAATTCATCTAATGAATATAACATGAGGATTGATTTGAGAATACATTTATATAATGGAAATGGGTGTGTAATTGTTTGTATATTTGAGTGAAAAAATTCAATGTCGCATCTTGGATTGCGATGATTTTTGAGTTTTTATTTTATTTTAAAGACTATTATAGATGAGGAAACAATATCTACAATTATAAAAAATGTTTTAAAGGATATTTCTAGAGATATTGAAATAGTATTTTTAATAAGTAAATTTCTATCTTTGTAATTGGATGATATAATCACTGATAGAATAATCATTGGATGATGTAGAGATGAATTTAATAATACCATAAAGTTATTTTTAGATTATTTTGTATTGTTTATAAGGCCTATAGTATAAGTGATGTTATTATTTGAAAATTTTATTATAATAATGAATATATTTTTTTATGTATAAAATTTGATAAGTCTTAACTTTGGATGAATAAATCGTACCTTAAAAATAGTAAAATAGTGTTTTCGATGACTCCTACGTTACATTAAAAGATAAATTCCTTCAATTATAATGAAAAATTGTGAAATTAACTATGACATCATAATAGTAAAAAAATATCATAATATTCTTTTTTTACATTGTAAGAGTCATCTCCAACTATGAAAAATTTAAATCACACTATGAAATAATAAACCGGTTTTTAAAAGAGTAAAAAACTATTTTGGAAAAATAAATCGAATACTTCGTAAGAGTAGATATGGGTATTTGGATATGTAACTAAAAAGTCATCATAAGTGTAATTTTACTCTTATGAACTTATAAATGGTAAAATTATTTCCTTTTTTAGAATTAAAATTATAAAAAATCACTATTAAATCAGGAATTCCATAATATTTGTTATGATTACAAATGATTCAAATAATTTAATGTCTAACCAATCATTTTGGATTAAAATATTACATTCAGATTTAATTGATTTTGATTCAAATAGAAATTTAAGATGAGTTATATATTGATGAAGTTAGTATTTATATGAGTTTTATGCCATAAGGAGGGTACGAACAAGACTATTCTTTATGGTTTCATCCACACATGGATAAAATTATATTTGATTTTAATGTTTTATGTTCATTGGTGTTTAAAAAATGTAAAATACATATGTATTTTGGGATTTATTTGAGGCTGATGATTGAGAATTAAAATAGTTTTGAATGAGAAAATAAAATTCAGATTTTTTTGAATGATTAAACAATATGAGAGTGATGGTGGAAAAAATCATGGAGTTTACATAATTCCATTTAGGAAACTAATATTCCCTATATTTCAACACAAATATATATGTGATAAAAATAAATAAGAATAGTGTGAATGAAAATTGGATATATACATAACTACGGAACTCAATAAAACTGAATGAATAATGGTTGAGACCCTTTTACATTAGTATAACTGTGATGATATTAAAACTATTTTAGAAAAAAAGAAAGAAATTATTATGAATAATAAATAAATTATACACTTACCATTATTTTACTCCTTTTTTGAGAACCTTACATAAATACAATCCACTATGATCAATATACATAGTAATTATAAGGTGATTCAATAGAACCGATGTATATTTATTTTTTAATAAATACTTTTGAAAGATGTATATTTGTTTCATATTGAATAAGATATTATTCTATCTGATATAGAGACTTATAATGAAAAAGGGGATATCCTTTCTAAAAGGGAAGTGATATTTTCAGTAATTATTGATAACCATATGAACAACACCATTCGTTAAATGAAAGAGAATGATAAATACCTCACAGAAATAGATGATACCATCCCATCCATTGTGAGTTAATTGATCAATAAAAATTATCTCGACACTCTATAGAGATAATAAAATCATTGTCTCATTAAATGTTTTGAATGGGTAATGGGGTAGGAATTTCCAAACCATATCAATAAACTCTTTTATTTCTTTTCATGCTTATTTACTCGAGAAATTTCAAATAGAGGGTTGAGAGTGTTTCAATTGATCCACAACTCTTATATGAGGTTTGGTTTTGTATAATAGGGTAAATCTAAAAAATGGTAAACTCATTAAAAATTAGAAACATAGATTTACCCCCCCCCCCACCCCCACACCCATCTGATTAGGTGTACTTTATTTCCCAAATTTTTTATATATTTTTTGAATTGAACATGTCAAAAAAATAGGCTTCCTTATATGGATAAAAAAGATATCCCTTATTTTGATAATATTATGGATTGTTCAACTATTAGACAATGTATTAGAATAAAAATAAGCATATTACGTTATCAATAATAAATAAAGATCAACTATTATATAAATTAGATCATAGTATAAAGATAACATTTATCAATTATTTTTCTTATGATCCTTTTAATGAAATCGGTTTAGGTTATAGAGAGTATGAGATGGTTGATTCTATCAGTATTATTGAATAATTTCCATCTCAAATAGACGAATCAGTGAAGAAAATACCTATTGATGTAATTACATATATACTTGGTATTATTATTGAAATTTTGAATTAAAATAGTCATATTAAAACATTAATTAATGAAGTGAATGATTATCTATATATAAAATTCCAAAATTTAAATAATCTCTTTGAACATGTTGAAGTAAATTAATAAATCATGTTACTTTTCAATGAAAATTTTTCTTTTATTTATGAAAATTTTAAATTTATTTGTTTTCAAAAAATTTGAAGAAAAATTACACTTGATGAATTAAAATATAAATTTATAAAAAAAATATAAAACACCCCTAAATATTAAAGATTATTAGTTGGAAGAAAAAAATAAGAATATTTGATCTTGAAAAATCCATAAAATAATAATGAAATATGGATGAAAAAAAAATAAAAAGATTTAATAATAAATTATAAGAAAGCATTATATCATTTGGGGGTTAAAATAACTCTCTCAACATGAAGCATCTTGAGTTTGAGGTAAAATTGATAAAACTAGAATAAAACAGATGTTGGAACATCCCATGTGCCTCAAATGAAATAATCTATTTCCCAAACATCAAATGAGAATCAAGTCTAAAAAGTTACACATATTATTGGAAATATGTGCTTGAAACCATCATTTTATCAGAATAAAAAATATCCAAAAAATTGTAATCCCTTATACTATTATTTATGGTTATACTATTAATATTTCATGTTTATGTATGATTTATTAGAAAATAATTGGAAAAAATGGTTTCTTTTGTTCATATCCAATACATTAAAGGTGGTTGTTCAAAATTACAAAAACTATCACCCTAAAAAGAACCAAAAATACTTTGGTTACCAACCCAAAATAAGAGGGTTTGGATGTATAAATTTCTAGCTAGATTATAGATAAATATGAAACAAAAATCATTATTTTCGAATTTTAAATTTTCTAGAGTTTTTGGAATAATTGAAAAGATTTATGTCAAAATATATCAATTCATGAACATTTTATAATTCATGAATCAATGTGGAGGAAATATGGAAGAATAAAAACATATGTTATCCAAAAACATAACTAACAAATAATAAAAAATCATATACTCAAAACATAGATTAACATATCTAGATAACATTTGTGATTTTTTATAGGATTAATCTTTATATTGAGGGGTTTTATTATTAATAAATCACATATTGGTATAAAAATATTTCAAAAATATATATAATTATATGATGTTGGATGGAAATGATGACTTGAGGTGTGAGAATGTTTGTAAAGGTTCTCAATAAAATAAAATAATTAAACAAAAATCTACTAAGAATAAGAATGAGAATGGGGCTTAAAAGGATAATAAAAAAAGACAAAATTTATCTACAATAGTAATAGGTGACACAATATGGACCATTTTAAATATTCTACCAAATTTTAGATTAATGGAAGTTGAATCCATGAAGGTAATAATTCCAATAAACGAATAAAATGATAAGAAAATTATTTTTCTTCCAATAATATAGATTTAATTAGTTTTTCAAGAAATGAAATACAAAATTTATGACCAAAAAATTTTAAATATCAATTAAATTTAAATATATCAAGAAGGTTATCCTCACTTTTCTCTCAATCGGCTGAGAATGGTTAAATAAATTGATAAAGGTTAAGAAACTATGGAATGAAAAATGTTGTTTCACATAAATAAGACATCTAATTTAATGAGTGTTTTTTAATAATTATATCAATGTATTTGTTCAATTTTTTTATAGAATGTGAAAATAAACTGGTCATAATGAAAACAATGGTATGAATATCTATCTAACTCATGAAGAAGTTATTAAAATTATTGGTACAAAGGGAATATAACTATTGTATTAAATTTCATTATAATAAAATTTCAACAATCCTATTCCACTAAATAAGAATTTTATAGTGAATATTTAGTGCATTATTATGAAATAATCACAAAATTTTAATGTAATGGGGGTATAAGGTTAGAGAGATCTCAAAATATTTGAGTTATAAGAAAAAGAGTCTCAAGGTTGAAAAAAATTGTAAACTGTATTTTTTAAGAGAGCTTATTCAATCCCATCATTAAATACAAAGACGATAATGGAATTACAACTATCAAATAGTTTTTATATAACATTTTTATCATTATTATAAAATATAAAATTTTGGATCACATTTAGAAGTCTTGTTTGAAAAGGTGAAAAAACTTTAAAAACCCCCTTTCTTTTATAATGAATCTACAATAGTAGATCCTTGATACTAAAATAATTACTTCATAATGGTTTTGTGAAAATATTTCGACAAAATATATTTTTTAAATTATTATTCATCAATGAGCATTAAAAAGACATTAATTTTTTTAAAGATAATGTTAAAACATTAGAAAAGATATATTTATAAAAAAAATAAACCTAAAAAATATATCCTTGGAATGAAATAAAGTTTATAAAATCAAATTTGGAGTGTAAGATAAAACATTTTATTTTGAAAGGATATAAAACCTTTTTATCATTTTTGTAATATCGTTATTAAAATAAATCATCCTAAAAAGAAGAAAAATTCACCATTGAAATTTCTAATTGAAAATAGTAAGTTCACATTTTTAAACACTTTTTTGTATTTCAGAATATGAAATGAAAGAATTTTTTTGGAATAATGAAAATGGAAAATGAAGAAAAAGTATTTTTAATGGAGATATTGTTTTTTCTTTAAAAATTATCACTTTATAGAGAAATAAATTCATTAGGAAAGAATATTAGTGTTAAATACATCATTTTTACTAGATATAAAATAGTAAATATCTTATAAAATATTGAATACGATAATATATCAAACATAGAATAATTATGGTTAAGAAATTGCATTTTAACAGAATGAAAATCACTTTTAGTTGATTAAGTCCCCTAAAGATATAATAATTTAGTAAAAGGGGCATTTATAGAGGGGTTTATTGTATATTAATTTAAATCCCATGAAAAAGGGGAAAAATACACATAATTAAATTAACTATTGGAATGTGACTAAATAATATGAAATAAGTTCAAGGAGAACAACCATAACACAATGTATGAAAATTGAGTTTCTAAAAACCCATACGGTAATGGTAATGTCTAAATAAGAGGCTTACAATGAAATGGACCTTAAAAGTTAATGAAATTATATATATTAATTATTCATGATTGTAATCGGGTTGTTAAAATAATATATAAATTTGATGATTGTGTGAAATATCAAATTTGTCTCAAAGAATGAAAAATATTGAAAAATAATCCCTTATATTGTTTCCTACTTACTTGAACATAAATTATCCTGATTTATAATTAACATTACTACCATAATAAATTTTATAAAATGTTATTATGGTATATATTTATATTTATAAACATCATTTATACCATTTATTTCATGAATATATTTTGGTTATTGATTATTTTCATCATCAGATGCTTCAGACTTTTCTCACATGTTTAGTACTAGTTTTGTAGTGGAGTTTTCAATTCTCATTTATTAACAAAATTTTAATAAATCTAAGATTTATTAGGATACTATTATTATGGATTCTAATAAATACATTATATACCTGTTTAAATTTGTGAAAGATAAATGAATGGTTTTTTAAAATCATTATTGTGAAGAACTAGTCATGATGTACTTTATGATAGAAAGGAGATATGGTAGTATATATATAATATAAATAAAACATTTAAATAAAGTTTAGAAAAATTAATAAATTCTACATACATAATATTACATCTATAAAACATTAGATAATCATTCCCAATAAAAACTATATAATAGTGTTCACTTGGATTGCAAAATCGACCAAAAAGAGAGCATGATATATTGAATTATCAAGTATGGATATGTCTCTATATAATTTCAATATTATATTTGACAATAATTATAATTTATCTACATATAAATTCATTAAATTAATATTTAGAACTACTCATTTTGGGTGGGGATGAAAAAAAATCAACGTTCACGGAGTTGGTAGTCCGCACATATGCATGATTAATGATTTTATTTCATCAACAAAATAGGGTATAATTAAGGAATAAGATATTATATAATTTAGGATTAATAATTTAAAAAAATTAATAATATTAATATAGTAGATAAATAAATGTTACAAACTATGAATTGCGGTGATGCAAAAAACACATCATTTTGTTATCGTGATAGTCTATACATAAACATGGTTCATATTGGTAAATTTTTCACTGTGGATATAAATGATTGAATAATGTTATATACAATATTAAAATAACACTTAATAATAATAATTGAATTGATTTAATTATATTACTGTGTGGAATATTTTTTTGATGTGAATATTTAAGAAAAAACGGTATTGCTTAACTATTACTCGCATCCGGACCAGGAATTTTCACCCACAAGACTCATTGGGAATGAAGTTATTAGGATAAATAATTGATATAAGAGTCTTATTAACATGATATTATTTTATATGTGAAGAAAATATCTTATTTTGAAGATGAAATTATAAGGGATGGGTTTTTTATGAAGTTGTTGAATTGGTCTATTTTTATATGTGAGGAAAATGTACTTTTGTGAATACCAATTATATTTCAATAATGGAATGAAACTATTCAAAGTTCAATGGATTTAAAATTTAGAAATATTTTATTATTTGCTGATATTGAGTAAATAAATCATTTACTATAAATTCAAAAATGTCTTTTAAACATGGTTCATTCCTTTTACAACTATAATTTTACATTTTACCATTTTTGGTTTTTACATTGGTATGTTTCATTTACCCAAGTAATTTATGTTTTATTAAAAATATATATAACCTTAATTACCAAAATTATCGTTAATAAACTAAATTCAAAAACCATATAATCTAATTTTATTTATAATTATTATATTATTTACTTTTAAATTAAAACATTTCTTATAATGAATATTTCTTTTGTTGAAAAAATGATGTTTTTATCATCAAGTGTCATTAATCATATATATATTTAATTATAAATAAAATGAGTGAGAATTTAGTTGTATAAATGATAAAATAACATTTAAAATAAATAATTTCATATATAAAATTTTAATTTTTAGATAAAAATTACACTACATTAACAAAACAATTCTTTGATATAAATTCATTCTCCATTATCATGGAAATTTAATTTATTCATAGTAATAGTAATTTAATTACTAAAATTAAAATTAACTTATTATATAATATGATAATTTAAATATAAAATATTTAATTCATTTGGTTATATTTATTTTCTACATGTACTGAAAAATATTTTCTAATCTTTGTGAATAAAAATAGTATTTAGAGTAAAGTGCTACGTAATTTTCCTAACTATTAAAAATGTGTTATATAAATTCAATATAGTATTTTTAAAATATTTATTTTACCTTATAAAAATATATAGAAACATAAAAATGTTTCAAATATTTTTAATTCATTATTTTATTATGATAACTTTATAAAATTTCAGTTATTAGAAAAATCGGTATAAACTTACTTTTCACATAAACAATAAATAAATTCATAAAAACTAAACACATAACATTAATATAATTTTGATATAATAAATAAAATATGGAGGTTAATTTTATAAAAATTATAATTATAAAAATTATAATTTTTTTTTAAAATTATAATAAAAATTATAATGAAAAATTAATTTTGCTGAAATAATAACCTTTTAAGAAATTAAGTGTTCTTAATCCTATATCGTACAAATTTCTAAATGTTTAAATAATTTTTATTTTGGTTTTATTATTATTAAATTATCATGATAATATTAATATAATATTTTGAGGATAATTTTAATTCGGTGTTGTATCTGAGACAAACTATTAAATAAAGATTTATTTTAGAGAAAAAATATATATACCATAATCTTTGGGAGTTATGTTTTATACCCTTAAATAAATTGTGTCCTCCCAATTTTAATTATAATTATATAAATAAATAAATGTTTGGATTAATAATAAAGTCTTGATATTTCATTTATATTGATATCCATCTCATTTTTATAAGGAATAGTAGGAAACAGTTTCACCATAATATTCTCCTCGAGGAGTGCTTAGATAAATTCCTTTACAACATAATTTTAATGATCATATTTCTAACAAAATACCAAATCTAAAAAGGTTATGGTAATATAAAATCATATAAGAGTAGTTTATCATATGAATATGAAAACCCAATCCTAATATTTCTTCTATAATGAAAAATTTATTTTATCCTATGTTTCTTTGGATTCAAAAATTATATAATTGGAACAACGTATAACTCCTACAATTTAACCAGTGTTTGATATGGCTATTTTCTTATTAGGTTATCTATCTTAACTATTCATACAATTATAATATATTTATAACCATTATATTATTTTATAAAGACAATTTTATAATAAAATTGTATCATTAATGAGTTTCTAACATGGTGTGCATTCATAGGCTGACTCATCACGCACTAGAGTTAAAATTGAGTTGATACTCATTAATCATTTTCTGGGTAATTACACCATGGTTTAACTTTATTTTATTCACATCCACTTCCCTCTATCCAAAGATGGATGTAATTACTTGGAAAATCACATACTCAAAACATCACTAAAATTTCATAGAGTTATACAATATTTAAAAATTTCCTTAAGACATATCCATAGGTCTTTCAAAAAAATTATATAGTCCCAATCCCCAAAAATAGATAAAATAATCCTAAAAAATAAGTAAACCCTTCTCTGATACCAATTATATGGATCTGGCCTAAATATATATTCACTTTAATTCATCTTCAAAATGTAATCATTTCATCTCACAAATAATCCCACAATACAAAAAATAAAGGTTTAGTGACATTGAGGATAAACTCTATCAGTGAATTGTTTAAAAAAACTTGATAATAGTTCTCAACAATCAAATAAAACTAGACACAATTATCTAGTTCTCATAAGATATACAAATCTTCATGACATGGGAAAGGTAAATTTAAGAAATAAGTGACCACAATTACAAATTAGTAAAACAAATATCAACATTCCCCAAATGTTTAGATCATTATAATATGATAAAACATGAAAAGGTATAAATTTATTATTAAAATTAATATTAAAAAATAATAGTTACCCATAATTCATTAAGGAAGGATGTGTAAACTCAAAAGAAAAAACATATTCCTTGGAAACCTAGTATAGAATCAGTAGATAATAAGCATTATCCACAAAGAATAATCAATGTAATAGGTTATGGATATGTAATATGTACAGAAAATATATTATAACATGGATCATCAGCATAGACATAAGTATAAAAAAATTTGAGATCAAGGATTCACCCAACATGTTCACTCTATAAATGTGTGAATAATACATTATGTATCATGTTCACACATAAACATGTAAAAAAATATTCTCATGTCTCTTTTACACACAAAAATTGAGAACAAATCTTCTCACATCACATTCACACAACAAATATATAAACAATAATCCTAAATCATATTCACAAAATAACAATGTAAAAAAATTATATCACAATAATGAAAAACATTTTTTGAACAATGTCTTTTTTCATCATGTTCATGGAACAATTCATCATTTCATGTGACAAGAAATCATAATTATGAAATTTAATGAAAATAAATGACCCCATCCATCACTCATCCATACTTCTGTGTGCCGATTGAAAATAATAATTCATTACAATATTAATAACCTATATGATCCTTGTTTTCATTAAGGTATGAGTCCATTTATTTATTTCAAGACCTGTTATTTATCTAAATGGAAGCATGTAAGGGGGAATGGGATGTTTCATGTTATTTTTAGGAGCGTTGGGTCTTGGAGTTTCAACTCATAGAGAAGTATGATGAGGTTTAAAGTAAGATCATAATTTGGATAATCACACACCTTCATAGTGAATCCCAAAAATGGGAAAAATGTGGTTTAATAAAACATGTAATGGGATTCTAAAAACTATTCAAGGTATGGATTTTTTTTCATATTAACCTTTACCAATTTTTAAAACTATTCCCCTATACTGGGTGAGGAGTGAGCATTCGATCCATTGGGATGCACGGTTGGGGCATAGTTTGGACAACAGTGTAGTCAAAAAATAAATCCTCTTTAAAATGTATGAAATTACCTATTTCCATTTTTTCATTAAATCATATTTTTACTATTCTATTTCTTAATTTGGGAATTGAAACCATTATATCTCCCCCTTCTCTACTCCATTAATTTTTGTTAGATCTTTTACATCTGGACTCATATTCATTAATCATCTTTCATTATATCTCAACATTAGTAATTCCAACACTAATATCCACTCTATTATTAGTTTTCTTCATCATCATAGGTGTTATCTCTATGTGATCTAGAATACATAATTCTCAAAAAATTATGTTTTTTGGATATCTTTGGTTCCTTCCCAAATCTAAGGATCATACTCGATGAAGATTCTTCTTTGATTTCAATGTAGGTATCCTAATATGATTCCATAAAATTCTCAACTTTTATAATTTTATCATATTTCACATGTAACATATTCCATGTGATTCGACAAAAATGTATAAATACTTTAATTAATCACTTTTACGTTGATATAGATGTTCTTTGAAACACCTATACACCATTGCAGGTGGAAAACATCTACCAAACCACCCTTAGGGTGTATTTTTCCTCACCATTAGGTTGAACATATTAACATAATAAAATCAGTTTCTGTTATTTTATTATCCATTAAGAATACCCATTTTCCTTTGTAACCAAATAACACATTATGGTGTTTGGATTATCATTTATATGTGGAATGACTTAATTAAATTAATTGAGTTATTTAATAGTAGGAATATTGTACACCACGTTTTTATAAGTTACCATTCCAACATAAATTATAAAATGAAATAGTGATTTTTCCATATTTAATTAATAATTATAAATTTTATTCCACATATAGAACATAATGACATCATTAATTTGGTTGCATACATTGAGAAAAATTTGGATTCCCTCTTTGGAACATCATGACTGAAATCATATGATGCCACCTGAATCATTTATGTAAATTCTAATTGGTACACCCATCATGGATTAATTCAATGTATTTCTTGTTACAAATTCCATGGCATGATTCCACATATTCATAGAGATCACTTGAAAAACATATATTCTTTGGATGATCTCCTAGGTTCAGGTTGATTTCCATAGATAAGTAAAACCATAAGTTAAATCCATATATTGCAATTGAGGGCTACATAAAATGTAAGGATAACATAACTTGGTTTATATAGAAAATCATGGGATCATAATACTGAGGTTTTAACCCATGGATTCCACCAAAAAATATACAGAAAACATGGAATGATCACTATGAATTTGATTGAATACAAAAAGTAGAAAATTCAAGGGGTATTCCTTGTATTTTAACTGTGTATGTTGTGTAGGAATGTCTAGATATGTTCTATCGATTCCTTGTGGTTACTTATTCTTGGACACTTTGGGTACGTTCATCATGTCCCTTGATAAAAATTGAGAGGACACATATTCAGATATGTTTATCTTAGACCGAAGTGGGTAGGGTCAGCTGAGTATCCCATAAGGAGACCAAGCTCAACAAGGATTCCTTTATTTTATTTCATTATATTTACAATAACTACAAACTCTTATATTTTATACACATACTATGGATTTTTATTAGAAACCATTAGTGGTGGACTACTGAGTTGTACTCACACCCTGTTCATTCTATTATACAGTACATGATTAGATTTCATTGATGTAGGAATGGATAAAGGGAATATCCTAATTGTGAATACATGATTTCATCTTTAGAATAGAAAATTAGGATTTGTGGTTTTATGTAGAGCTTTGTAATATCATGTAGATAGTTTCTTTTGGTGTTTTGTTCCTTTTTTTATACTGGAACTATTCTTATGCCTTCTAAATTTCCTTATTTTCATCATATTTTATATCATTATGGAATCATTTGTATATGATATTATTTAATTCTATATGTATATTATTTATAATCATGAAGGATTATATAATGAAATTAATTTTATATTTTTTCCACTCTTTTATATAGGTTATAGTCCCCCCATCGTACCACCATATACCCTCGCTACTATTCAACAACATTTTCTATATGGGAGTAAAATTTTATGCCTTATCTCCAAAGAGACCAGACACTTGTATATGAAAAAGACTGAGGCCATCACAAAGTGGTATTATAACCATTTTTTCATTGTCATGGTTTTTGGGTTTGGTATATATGATACTAACATTTTTTTGATCTTAATAATGAATATGTTCATGGGTATAGCTAACATAAGTGTAGGGGAAGAGCCTTGTTTTCAAGTTTTGGGCATTTTGTTAAGTACTTACCCCACTATAATAATACTACTTTTACCATTCGGTGACACACGTACTTCAATAAATTATGTGTTATGAATTTTCACTAATAGGGAAGTATGGAAAGAGTTAATTATCACACACATCATTATATGTTAGTCGTTATTTAAATGTCATTCAAATTCCTTGATATGAATATTTCATCACTTAAATATTCTATTTATTAATGTATGTGTATTGATTTTAATGTTTACACATTCAAACATTTCATTCATGAAAAGGAGGGATGAAATTGATTACATAAAGTGTTGGAATTATCCAATAAAATGTTTTCCTACTTATCTAACAAGTAAAAAATAATTTGACCATTTTTAATAAGGTTAATTCTTCGAACCATGGTTACATAAGCTTAATCATTTAGGTGGTTGTTGTTAAGTGGAGTTCCAATTGAAATTTGTATTGTTACACCTCTATTAATTTGCAATGGAATTTCATATAATCTAACTATTGAATGCTGAGTTGTTATATTCTAATACCTGATTTTAAACTATAATTTCATTTAAATGGATAGTAAACTGTAACTTATAAATTGTGTATCTTTATAGAATAGTAATGATAAACATATACCTAAACCATTTCATGGGGAATTATAAAATTATTAGTCATGGAAAAAAAATGGTTACCATTAAATGCGGATTCCAATTACAACGTAAAGAGAGTTTTCCTCTATAAATGTGAATTGGCACTCTATTTAGAAGAGCATTGATGAATAATACTTTAAATGGCACCTAATAACCAATTTTTAGAAATGTGGTGTTGGGTTAGTGTATATATTTTATTGATTTCATGATCTTATCCTTGTTTTACTATCTATAATGTCTTCATATTTTGAATATGATTATCAGTTTTCCTAGAATTATAGATATATTTCTCTAGGATGGCAACATTTTGATCCCCATGAAGTTGGTGATTACTAAGATCCTAAAGTGGTGAGACATGAACCACCTGTATTCCCACCTATAATAACTCCTATAGTACCACCTTTATTTTATAGTCATAGAACTAGTGCTTAGCTTTCAGTGGGACTTATAATTCAAGTGATTTCTATGGAGGGAACCCCACAGATCATACCTACCATGTCTCAGTTAATCAGGGAGTTCCAATAAAATAATACACCTAATTTTTCATAGGAAGGAGGTCCTCATAAGTCTTATTCATGGAAAGAGGTTATCAATATTATATTTGATAATCAATAAACTCCTCTCAATTTGAGGGTGAATATCATATCCTATGTTCATTGCATATATTCCATGAGGAGGTGGGTTGTTTTGACCTATGTAGATCAACATAGGTGTATGGTCAGGACAGACTTCCATACTATATTCTACAACTAAATTTTTTTATGATTCTAAGAGATGACAAAGATATATATTTCATGCATCTTGAGAAATGTTTTATGTTCCTCAATGATTATTCAAATCATTTCACTAATCTCAAATTATATTAATATAAATTCATGGTGATGAGTTATCAAGAGATAGTTGATCTGAGGATGGACTTAGGTTTCCATTTGGTCTTAGGTGAACATATTCAGACTAACTAATATTTCTAATATAGTTAATTTGGACCTTTGTTCCAAGCATAACATGAGAGAAACTAATGTTACAGGGAATTTCGGTTTAGAAAATGGGTGGGTATGTGGATATTTCTGTTTAAGGAAGCATTGTCTTGGGAATTCTATCTAGGGTAGTGGTAGTGACACTGTATGCACTAGTAGTTATTTGGAATTCCATCAATATGGAAGATAATGTCACATGAATCCATTTTGTGATTTTTATAAACAGTATAATATTTATCCTATGGTAGAATGGTCGACCTATATATATTTTTCAAGATCCATCCAATGGTACTCATTGGTAGAGGATGTACAGAAGATTTAGGTTTTGGAGTGGGATATGTGGATCCATGTTGGGATGGAAATTGGAGTATCACAGGCTATTCAAAACAATGTGGTGGTCATGTTCAAGGGAGGTAGACAAGCATTCATCTTATCAAATAGATTAGAGCTTCTTAGGGAGGTCATTCTATTGCATATGGTCATTGATCTTGCTAATTACACGCAGCGCATCCTTCACCATTCAAGAATAGTTTCATAACATCTATAGTATGAGGTAAGATCTTAGTATAGTCCACATTAGTGACTACTTATTTCGACATCGTCCAATCACAGTAATTCATATATACTAATTTAAAGGGAATTATTTGTCTCAATAATAAATAATTTTTTTGGGGGATGTATTTTGACACTCTAATGGGAATCTGATTAGAGAGTGTTCATTGATGCAATGAGTGTCCTATCATTACTAGTAGCTATTGGGTATTATAGAACACCTCCATCCCCGTGATGAAATTTTTTAAAATATTTCTTGTAATGGACTGGTTAGTGACTAATCAAGACTAAATTGATTTTTATCTCTATATGTTGTCTTTAATGTCACATACTGACAATAGCTATGTTTACAAAGGATAATGGGAGTCTAGAAAAGTTGATCTTTTTTAGAGAATTATGGGAAAGGAAGAGTGTTCACCAAGATTTCCATCATTTTTCATGATGATCGGAAAGTAAGACATACTATTTTTCCTACATTTTTTGACCATCTTAAATATATCCTTCCAGATTAATATTAAAGATGAACTCCTAATAGAGAAGAATAAGTATTAACCCCTCTATATAGAATCGACCCATTCATTATTTAAGGAATTAATAAGAAGTTATAGGTCCTAGAATTAAAAGAGTTTAAATTACCTAGTACAAATCCACGGCATTTAGGAGTACATTTCTCAAATTATGTGGATAGTACATTATGGTTATGTGGGTATTATTGGAAATTTAATAGGGTTATTGTTATGAACTGCTTTCCAAATCTTCATATAAATAATCTCTTCAAAGAATTTCAATGATATGGTGTATTCTCAAATATTTATTTAATATTAGGCTACCGTAATGAGTGATTCAGGCCCTTTGATATACCATGTATATAATTCTGAAGTAGATATGGCCGATATTAATATTGAGTGGTATCTTTTAATCTAATGAGAATTCATGTTGTTTTTATTACATTAATGAATTTGATTCTCCACCAATAAATAAATTTTTTGGTGGTAATTTAGGTGGATAATATATTATTTTACTCTTTGAATAGTCACATTCATGTCAAACACTGTGAAATAGTATTGGGTACACTAAAAGACGACTAGGTATATTCCAAGATCAGTAAATTACAGTTTTGGATAAAAATTTCAATTCATGGGGCACGTTATATTAGATGTAAGGGTATTTTTATATCTATATTAAGTCAAATCTATTCTTTTTTAGGAACAAACCATGAATTTTTTTTATATTTGAAGCATCTTTTGAATACCTTGTTACTATCGGCACTTCATCTGTGACTTTTTTCCCTCAAATCACCACTTACATGCATGACCAAGATGGGTGTTCACATGGAATAAATATTAGGAGAGTGATTTTAGTGATATGAATGGATGGTTAATCATAGCACAAATATTTATTTTTGTTGATCTTGTGAGAGGATATACAATTTATTTTGACACATCTTGTGTTGCGGTGGGAGTAGTTTTGATGCAATGGGAATGATTCATTGTGTACGAGTAGTGTATTTTCCTCATGAGTGTTATTACTTGTTTAATGACCAAGAGTTCGCATATATTAGACATGTATTACATTCCATGATACATTACTTCTTGGGGGATAATTTCATGTTATAAAAATACCATTGGAGCCTCAAATACATATTTAAATTGAAATTTTTTAACCATAGGTAGCAGAAATGGGAGGAATATTTTTAGTCATTCAACATTGTGTTTTCTTACATGATCAGTAATGGATATTCATTTATCAATTCATTGATCAGAATATATCAATTTAATATAGTACAAGAATCTAGTAGTGAATGGTATCTAATAGATCATGTTTCTAACATTTGTATGAATGTTCATGAATATCATGGGTAACCTATCCACATTACATTTAAAATGGATTTATCAATTCTATATCGAGTCAATAGGTGGTAAAATTTATATCATGAGGGCTTGGTTTAAAGAGAATATTTTTTTGTGAGGATCCATTTCCCAATTGGGTGGTTTATGAGGATAAGATCCTATATATCCATGGTAATTCTTTTTTTATTTAGATATACAAGATGAACTAATGCGATAATATCATGCCTCAAAATGAGAATTATATCCCAGAATAACAAAAATGTTTCATGACTTATTCCTCTAGTATTACTGATATGGGATGATGTAGAAGATAATTGTATTTTTTTACCTGGTCTTCCACTTGTCATCATGTGAAAGTAGAGAACTAGTGGACAACTATCCTTTTATAGATGTTATCCATATAGGAATGAAAATGAGATGATTTCACCTTGTATTTCATGATAGGGATACTAAAGTCACCTCAAGGAAATGATTTCATATGGGTGATAATCAATAGGATGATGAACATCACCTAATTCATTCCTGTCCTGGAGACTTTCTCAATGGATTAAATTTAGAGGGTAAATTTCAAAGAGTCCATGAGCCTTTAGTGGATACTAAAAACATTTATATCAGATAGGAATGCATGGTTCTCTTCTTGGTTTTCAAAGGGGGTGAGAAACGTGTTTGGTTTATAGGTGATCCTGAGAAAAACCCTCCACCCTTAGGCTAATGGTGAGTCCGAGTCACAATACATGTATTAGAGGATATGATCGATGAATGTGTCTCTAATTTTGGAGTCTCATAAAAAATAATACTTCTATTTTTTATTTTTCCTAAAATAATACTTTCAGTGAAACAATTTAATTAATCAACTTGATACATCTGTTGTTTTAGAATATGATATGGATTGTTTTCGTATCTAGGCACAGATATGTAATAAGATTCTGAGGCACATTATTTTGGGAATTAATTTATGAAATATATTAAATATATTTATTTAACATACATATAGATTCACTAAAAAAGTGGAATAACATCTAAACAAAGGATTGGATTAGAATTTTGGAGATTTCATTGAGTTGAGAGTATTGTTTTTACCCAATGCATGACATAAACATAAACTGTGTTGGTTGTTCGTGTTTAGGCATACCCATGGGAGAAAATTTAGAATAAATTAATTTTTTTTAATTTACCAACTTTATTTTATTTTCAATATAATATTTTTATGGCAGATTTACTAGTTTAGCCAAATAACCTTACAAACCAAGATGAACCATTGGGGAGTGCGGGAGGAGATTATATTGGTGAGCATAGATTAGATAATGGATCAACGATCAGTGTGTGGAAAAAAACTAAGGATCATTCCAATGACAATGAATAATAGTCATTATCTTATATAAATTGATCTAATTTTTTTAGGATGGTGTTTTATTTAATTTATTACCCCATTTCATATTTCTATGATGAATAAGAATCAATTGACCAATAGATTGATTCATGGATCTATAATATTGGGGGAATGGGATTTATATATAAGTATTATTAGTAGAATTGATTATTATTATTTCATATATGATTTCTTCATTTTAATGGAATTATATTGAGGCCACCCAATCATGGTTGAGGTTATATTCTCTACTTTTGTTCCATAGATTTCTACCACCATTATTGTGTGCTAATCATTGGAATCTGTTTTGAAGAGAAATTTGACAAAAAATGATAAATCATTCATTCTACACAAATTTATTAACATATAAGATTTATATGGCATATCCATTCATAGATCAATGATGGGATCGAGCTACGATGATAGATGATTGATCAAAGATGTGTTCAGGGAAACCATTATTCATATATTTAGTGTGTGAGGATGGCCGATTCATGTGGATGATTCCAAAACAGAACTGAAAGGATTGAAATTGGTAATTAATGATACCAAGACTCATATGGTTATGTCACTCAATTTTTATAGAGGTGTCTGGTTGGGTCATTTTTTGGTGGAGTAGGAGAAGATGTGGGAGCTGTATAAGAGATTCAAGAAAATCCCTCATTAAATGGAATGTATTTCAGAGTTACATGCTATGTGGGTCCCCTAGTGAGTTTTTAGGGATTCCTCAAGAAGTTAAATATCACACGACGTGTGACCCCTATCACACATTGGGTGAAATGAGATGGAATTTTAAAACGTACCTTAGAGGGAACACATACATCGATCGGAGTACATGATATCAGACATGTTGTGTAATCTAATTCAAACATGACCATGCCAGGTGTACATGGTTAGGGCCATGTACATAGACAAATCTTAGGGTACACAAAATCAAACAATCTATGTACTCTAAAATAGACACTATCATAGTTAGTGATACCTGGGCAGGACCCGATGTAGAAGGGACATGTCGTGTAATCCATCAAACATGTCTTTGAGACCTTTTCCTCTTCAGCTTGAACACGTTTCATTTGGGTGCATATTGTTGACCCATTCCCTGAGGGGTAGAATGTAATTACATCCTACAGATAGGATGGTGATCCATTTGGATGAAATTATTGAATAGAGCTATTAGAATCCATCTATGAAACATGGAGTGAGATACTCTATCATTATCTTTCATTAGGTGGAGTTCTTGGTATCGTCATGAAAAACACTATACAGGTTTTGAACTTCAACATAGTTGTTTATTTAATATTGAAATTCTGATATACCCCATGGTCATGGGAGTGATCCTGTTCTATTTAAGAATATCGGTAGACTTATAGCATGTACTTTTTATGGAGAGATCCGACAAGCAGCACACCACAGATGGACTCCATCAGTGCTATGTGACTCCTCGAGTTTGTTCTCTTATATGAGTTATATGTGGAACCTTCGAGCATGATTTAAATAATGAAATAATGGTAGAGCCTTTATATTGAGATGGTGTTTTTTTGTTTATTGTGTCTAGATATTCTTGTTATATTTTTTATACAAATTCCTATGTTTAACTTACTATTATTCTTGTTGATATATTCTTAGTGATTTTCAAGGGTCCAATGGGGTATTGTTATAATCTCCACTGCATGATACATTCCCATATGTGTCATTAATTATGTATATGATCACCCTTTTTATATATTCCTATAGTGACCAAGAAATGGATGATCATATCAATCTAGACTAACTGAGGTGTGTTTTGTGGTCACTATGGCGGCAGTCCAATTCTATAATTTTAGGTAGGGCTTGTTTTCAAATTCTTTATATTGGGCATGTATTTGGCCCATTTCTTCATCCAATTGATTTTTCCATTAATTTTATAGTGGAACTTTCTTATATGAATTCATGGATTAGTAGTTTTTTTAAATTTCGTTCGCAAATGGTTTTAGAGATGTGCACATGTGTACATGTACCATATGGTGAGGCCTCCCCTGAGAGTGATATTCCTACTTCATGATGTCACTTTCCCATAACGTAGTGGAGGAAAGCATGTTGTAGTCACTAAATGGGCCTCATTGGGATATCCTCTAAAATAGTGGTATAAGATTAGTTAGTTTACCATAGGACTGATGTCTGTGTGATTAGATTGGGATATTTTGTTATGTGTTTTGAGTTCGTCTTTAAAGCTAAGGAATATAGTGTTTGTGTAACAACTGATGTCTCCAAATACCAAGACTCTGGTCACCTACCTTTTGACTCGTTACATGTAGACACTATTTATAGGGAAAACATTGGTACTTGCATAATATAGGAATGGGTTCAAGTTTCTATTTCTTTATTGAGTCACTTCTCTAGATATACTCATTTACTATGTTTTTTCATGTCTAATTTAGGATTCCTATGTTTTGTATTCCAACTAGGATTTAACATCTAGATCATGAGGATTATCCCTTTTATGATAATTGATTGATGTAGGGGCTTGTTCTGGAGGAGTTTCCTCTAGGATGTGCACTAGTTATACTCCCACGTATTGAGAATTAGATAGTGCATGTATTATTAGCCAATGAGGTTCATAAGTTGATCATGATTCACAAGTTTTAGTTACAGTGACCCCTCATGTTATGATCCAAGCCCAACTCGCATGCATTTAAGGACTAGCTTGATGTAGTGATTAAATACTTTTATATTTTCTATCACTATAAGATTTTATGGTGGTTCAAGTTGAGAGACTCCTATTTATCTCTACAGTACAATGATGGGGTTTAGTGACCTTGTCATACAAAAAGGTGGCTCAATAATATTCAGATCTCATGTTACATATTAAAAAGGTTTTCCCCCAACTATGTTGGGGGATTCACACATCTAGGATCTTATAAATCATCAGCAGGGAAGTATGAAATTGCATGAGTATTCATTGAGCTTCACAAACATATATTTTTAATAAATGGATGTGGTTTTTAATGAGTTATATTATGATAAAACCATTGATTGGAGACTATATAGAACTAGTGTTTTACCTCTTGGAATTCCTACCTATGATGGGGTGATTCAAAGAGATTTGGTGGTTGAGAGATTTTTTGAAGATAAAATGTATATAGTTATTTCTAGTAGTGGGCATTCTTGAGTAGAGTCTTCGATTACTAGGAGCCAAATATAGTCTCATGGACAAACTCATGAAATAGTTTTCTAAAGGAAATCCCTTGATAGAGGGTTTGTGGTTCAGGGATCAAATGATGGGTTTATTCATCCCATGGGAAGGCGGTGCTAATCCTATGATGGTAGGGGTATTATTGCATGAGATTATTTAAACCAAGATATGGATAGTAGAGAGAGATTCGATAGGCTTCCTAGGTTGAGGAAGTGATATAAGTCGATAGGTACAAAAGTAGGTAGTTTTTGAAAACGAGATGAAAAGGTAACTACAGTTGTTAGACACGTTTACTTATTACCACCACCACCCCTAGGTGGTCAATAGTAGGCTCAGGGAGTTGGGGGACAAGTCCTAGGGCCAAAATAGGTGGTTAATACCTAAGAACTAGAGGATGAAGAGATGATTTGAGGTACGATATGTGTCTTTTATAGCTTTTCTATAGTACTTATTGAGAAATATGAAATCTATTCCATTATTTAAACTTATATGTCACGATACATATAGGTTATGTTTGATCCCTTTTCTCAACCCTTACACGTAGAGACTCTTCTGGTAGGTGACTCAGTGATGGTATAGTTCTGCCAATGGTGTGACCTGACTCTCAGAGGTGAGAGTTTCTATTGGAATATCATTAAATAAGTGATGATGCATTATTTTTTCATAACAAGTGTGGTTTTTTTCTATATTTCATTCCCATATAGATTGTTTTAGGAGGTGGATGTGGTGTGTCTATATCAATGAAACCATGTTTTCCTTTTTTAGTGAAAATAAAACACAAGATGTGTAGGATGGAATCATGAATAGGATGGTTACACAAATTACTCAAATATTGGACAGAATTACCCTTTGTGAAATAGATTGTTTGAGGTTTTAGTTCCCTATAGTGGTGTTGTAGTGTGAGAAAATATTTCCAGAGGACATTCTAGGATTACTTCTCTACCAAATGATAGAATTACACATTGATCTAAACCCTTGGGAGACCCTGATATCTATGCCATGATTTCAGATGGATCACATAGATCATCGTAATCTATGGTTGTAGTTGGTGGACAATAAGATGAATAAACTTGTTAGAACCAGTGTTTCACCCTAGGAAGAAACAGTTTTCCCCCAAGATAGAATACATTATCTTGAGGTTTTGTGTGTAATATCATCATCAAAAATAGGTTAATATATAGAAACATTATGCATTTACAATAATTGATGATCTTTTTGATTTGTGGATAGGGACACAATGTTTCTTATTTTTTAACATTAGATTTATCTATCACTAGTTGTGAGTAAAAGATGCGGATTTACCAAAAAAGGCATACTGACATAACAGGGGACACAATGATTATGTGGTGATTCCCTTTGGAATAGAGAGTGTCCTTGAAGTGTTCATGGGACTCCTGAACTGGATATTTTAGCCTTTCATAGACTGTTGTGTGTATGCTTTTCTAGTGATATTCTAGTGTACTAAGCATCCATTGAGGAACACGTGAGGCACTTGAGGATGGTTCTAGACATACGTTGAGTGAAAAAACATTATGGGAGGCTCTGAAACTCTAACTTTTGGATTCAATAGGTCCAATTTATGGGTCATGTTATCTTTGTAGATGGAGTATCAAGGGACCTAGTGAAGGTTGAGACAAAGTTATATTGGGATCCATCCAAGATAATGACAAAGGTGAAAAGATTACATGGGTTGGAAAGAAACTATTTAAGGATCATACCTGAATTCTCTATAACATCAGATCCTTTAAAATTATTTACCATAAAAGGTTATCTATTTAAATGGATAGAGAGGTGATATCATGGTTTCTAGGAGTTAGGATAGATAATGATGAGCTCACCCATATTACGATTGATAGAGGTGGTTGTGGAATACATAATTTTTTGTGATGTATTATGAATCATGCTTGGTTGTGTTCTGATATAGATTTAGGTAGTGATTACCTATGGTTTACATCTATTGAGGCCACATATGAAGAACTACATGACCCTTGATCAAGAGTTAGAAGAGGTAGTCTTCATCCTGATGATATGGTGACACAACCTAATCGGGGAAAAGGTTATCATCTATTCTGACATTAAGAGTCTCAATTATATCATATCATATAAGGATATTAACTATAGACAGAGTTGGTTTCTAGATTTCCTCACGTATTATGAATTTAAGATTATCTAAACTCTTTGGAAGAGGATCATGGTAGAAAATAATCCTTGAGGGAGATCTTGTTTGTAGTTGAGGAGTGTTGTGTCAGATCAATTGGCCTCACTACATTTATCCCTTGCAGATGAGAATGGATAATCTTACCTATAGTCAATGGTTGTTACCCCTCCCCAATTACTGTGAGTTTGGGAGGGACATATTTAGGATACTTACAATAATCCCTGAAATAATCATATATCCATTGAACATTCTCTAGATGGATTTTCTCGAGGTGGGGAGCATGTTGTTCTTTTTAGATGATACATGATGATACAAGTCGCATTATGGTAGGAGGTTCTAATAGAGTTTCATACCTCTCATTTGGAGTTGCATTTAGTTATAGATAAGATGTACCAGGATCTTTGATGATAGTTTTGGTGTCTAAGAATGAAGATGGTAGGTTTAGAGTATGTATCTCAATACATTAATTATCAACAAGTGAAGGATTAGTATCATGTTATAATGGGTTTATCTAAAACCCTTGAGGTTCCAGAGTGTAATTGGGATGATATATATATATATATATATATATATATATATATATATATAGACATTGTGATGAGGTTACCATGAATTCCCAGGGGACACAATTCCACTAGTGTGATCATAGAGCAAATTGCCATGTGATCACACATCCTAGCCATACAATAGTAGAGTTCAATAGATAGATTATGATTACCTTAATTTCATAAGATTGTTTGACTCAATAGAGTTCCCTTGATGATCATTTTTTACCATGATTATCTAATCAAATATCAATTATGGAAGGGATTGTTGGTGGATTTTGGGACTCAGTTGCATGTGAGCATTGATTTCTACCCCAGACTGATGGTTAGACTAAGAAAATCATTAAGATCTTGGAGGAAATGTTGAAAAATTTCATTTCATTTTTTAATAGCTGGGATGATCACCTATAATATGTAGACTATACAAAAAACAATAGATACTATTCCTCCATCTTTATGGAACTATTCATAGAATTATATGGGTGGCCCTATATGTCAATATTATGTTGGACCAACCATGTATATTTGGAACTTATTGGCCTAGAGTTTGTGCAATCAACTACAGAGAAGGTGCAAATCATCTAGGAGATGGTGACGGCAACAAATATCTATCATATGTCCTATGTTGACAGACAGTGGAGGCCATTAGAGATCGAGAATGGAGACCATGTGTTCCTATGTGGTTCACCTCGCATTTATCCTTGATATTATGTGGGGGACACAAAATATCTTCGATTTTCATTCAACCTTTCTAGATAATACGTAGAGTTGTAGAGGGGTGTGTACCACTTGGATCTTCCACAAAAATTAGATAGGGTACAAAAAAACTTCCAGATGTCACCACTAGGGAGGTACATGCATGATCCATCCCATGATATCAAATTTTATGTGATGGACTTCTAGTATAGAGATACATATGTTGAGTATATGATTGATATCGAGGGTTCATAGAAGATGGTCCTTCATGGGTGATTGATTCCCTGAGTGTGTGTTTTTTGGAAGGAAGGGAATCATCATGATAGAATTAAGGACCATGAGACTTTGATGCATTCTTTGTACCAACAAGTCATCGTATAATTTTTTTTGATATTTTTGTCTCCATGGTGGTGAGAAGATAATGACTCCAATTTTTTCTTTTAATGATTTGGAATATTATATAGATTACTTTCATATATGGGCATGGAGACGATGTAATATTTTGAGTATCAGTGTGATCAAAATTAATTTTTGAAATATATTAATTATATTAAATAAAAAAATGCCCAATTTTCTTAAAATGTGGAAAATCCAATAATGGAGACCCAGATTAGAAATCATATTACATAATTGATCTCAGAACATGGGTTTTACCTTAGGTCTAATATAAATAGGGAACATGTCAGTCGTTCAGGATGAGGTACGATCGTGCACGAATGTTTAAAAGAATTAAATCAAATCAATTAATTTATTTAAATCACAAAAAATAATTTTATTTTCTATATAAAAAATTTTATGGATGATTTTTTGGGTTATTCTTATAAACCTCTAAATCAAGAGGATCCGCTAGAAGACATTATATGAGCTTATGTTGGTGAGCGATGACAGGATTGGGGATCATCTTTATGTGTGTCTTGAAACACTACGGTCTTTCCAATGTCCATTAATCAGAGTAATTTCCCACAAACATTCCTCCATCCTAAGGTAGGATGATGTTTTATTTTGATTCATCCCCTTTTTATTTCTATAATAAACAATAATCAATCGATTGGCCAATTGATTCACATATCGATTGTATTACATTTCTATGATTTTTCTATGGGGATATATGGGAGAATGGATTATTTTTATTGGATAATATTTAATTTTACAAATGAAAATATATCCATAAAGACTGAACAAAGATGATGTTCATTACTCTTTGCATGTTTCTTAGTTCTTTCCCACCATTCTTGTGCATTTATCAATGATATTATTTTTTATTGATAGTTTGGAAAATAATAAAAAATCAATTATTAAACACACATTTATGGTTAAATGGACTAATATCATAGATCTAGGATTATATTTATGCTAAGATCATTCTATAATGATTAATGATCATTCAATGATAGGTTTAGGGATATAGTTCTTTATATCATTAGCGAAAGATGATGGATGATTTTAAAACATAATCAAATTGTTGGAACTCAATGATTGGTGATTTAATGACTCAGCTGGTTATATTTATTGATTTTATGGCAGGTGAATTTATAAATCAATGGATGAGGAGTGGGTGAAGATGTGTGAATCAGATAGACGATTCTGTAAAATAATGCATCACATGGAATGTATTACAAAGGTACATACCATGTCAGACTCCTGGTGGGGAACTAAGGATTCCATGAGAAATTAAACATCACACGGTATGTGAACCCTATCCCATTGTGTGTGGCTCAACCCCGTAGCATGGAATGTGTTGTGGTGGGTACATTAATGTGGATATGAGTATACAATATTAGAAATTCCATGTACTCTGATACAGGCATGACTGGGCTAGGTGTACGCCTAAAAGATTATGTACGTTGACATAGATTAAAGTACACGAGATCAGACAAGTTGTGTACTCTGACACATACATTTTCATAGACCATCTTATACATCCATGACCTGGTGATAATGGGACAAACCGTGTACTCGTTCAATAATACAATAAATCCCTTATCCTCATCATCTTTGACAAAATATTTTTGGTGAATACCCTTGATCCATTCCCTGTGGGTTATTATGGAATCACATCCTATAAATAGGATGGTGATCTCTCTATTGGGAAATATTTGGTGGAATTAATGGAATCCTTCCATGCAGAATAGAGTGAGATCCTCTATCATCATTTTCACTTTAGTGGAGTTCATGGTATATTAGGGACCAAAATTATGCGTGTTTTGACCCTCTACTTGGAGGGTTATTCTAGATTGAGTAGTTGGTATACCCCCATGGACATGGGTGTAAGGGACATATTTATATAATTCTCTTCATACATCCAATGTGAACTTTTTATGGTGATATCAGACGATCATGACACCTTGTATGGATGTCATTAGTGATATGTCACTCCTGGAGGGTGTTATCCTAGACAATCTCTATGTGGAACCTTTCAGCTTGATTCCTATATTGGAATTATAGTTGTGACTTCACCTTGAGATTTTTTTATTATTTTATTTTGATATTTTTATTATATGTGTTGTAGGAATATAACTTTTTTGATCTAATTTTTATTACTATAATTATATGCTTAGTGATCTCAAAGTTTCTTATTCGGTATTAATATTTTCACATATGCATAGAATTTTCCAACACATATCATGTCTTATGAATATGATTGTCCATTCTATAGATTCTTATAGGGACCAGGACCAATCATAACCTAGTGATCCAGATAGAAAAAGGAGTTTTTTGGTGGTCACATTGATTGTAGTCCCCTTTTATACATTCTGGTTTGATTTTTTGTAAGCTTCTTTGTGGTGTCTTTTATTTGTCCATTATTTTTTTCTAGTACTTATTTTTTACTCTAGTAGTGAGATTTATAAATTCTTGGTTTGATAGTTGATTTATATTTCTTGATTTTATGGTCTTGTAGATGCATGTGTGTGCATAAAAATACCTTATTCTAAGGTGTCCCATTTGAGTGATATGCCTACTCAGTTCATGCCACTATGCCATAGCCTGTTGATGTGTGCTTGGGGTAATCATGAAACGAACTTCATTGAGATTGGTGTTGAGACTATCTAGATGGCTACATACAAGGAACTATTTGGTAGTCCATTTGATGCACCTCTATGATGGTTAAAGGTAGATGAGGTAGTGCTAATTGGATCGTGACTCATTCATGAAACATTAGAACTAGTATAGATGATTAGGAAATTTTAATAAATATATCATTAAAGGTATGATTATTAAAAATCACGTCATCTCTAACCTTTGAAGATTGAGGAGGGGGATTGGGTCTTCTTAGGATTCTTTCACATATTAGGTCATCGACAGATTATGATGTGAGAATTTTGGCCCCTAGATAGGTTGGACCTTTTGAGATCTTGGAGGGATTTTGTCCAAAATCATAGAGTATATATATTCTACAACATTATAATTCTAAATAATATTTTCTCCATATCTCTCAACTAAACTATTACTACTAAGGAATATCCCTTGTATTTGTTTTGAGAAAGTTGATTTTGATGATGATTCTTCTTCAGAGGAGTATCAATTTATGTGATTCATCATAGAATAAAGAATCTTTAGGGTATAATAGTTTCTCTACTTCAGGTGTTATGGAATAATGTTCATACATTTGCAGAAGGCATGGGAAAGGGAGTCGGATGTATGTTCTTGTTTTTTATAGTTGTTCTCAATTTTAGCTCACCCACCCTTGGAAGTGAATCTAATGGATGAGTTTTCTTATGGTGGGATGGTTTTAAGATAACCACTTTTAGTATGGTAAAAAACCCTTTTATTTATATCAAATCATCATTTTACATTTAAATTGATGTTACTATTGTTTTACATGAGGTTCCAGGATCTTTCTGGAATGTATAGAGCATGAAGTATCCATTTTTTGAGAAGTAAGATGAGGAACATGATTAACTCATGGTACGGTTAATGATGAACCTCGACCATGTGGCCCAAAAAGAATATTATCATGACTTCATAAACCATTTTAAGGTGGACAATAAACCATTAAATTTATGAAACTTATTATTAGTTCTCCTCACATGATTTGAGAATGATTTTCCAACTATGTGCCTAAATAGTGCGAGGTGTGGGCTTCTAGACAGTATGGAATCCTAGTTAGCACATAGTGTATCCAACTGTGTGGACAAAACGTGAACATTGTATAAAATTTGGAAATTTCCCCTTCCCCTTTTTTCCTATAAAACATATTTTTCCTTTCCTAGTTATTTATTTTCATATAGAAGCCATCAAAGAAATCTCTTATCCTTTAATTATCATTTTGATGGATCTCTCATATCCTACCTCTCATTCCCTCATCATTAGTCATGTTCGAACACCCCATAAAAAGATGGAAATACTTTTCCTTATTGTATTAGTATTATTATTCATCACCTTTTATGAAAATATACCCCATTTTGATTTATTTTTTCTACTTTTATTCTTATTCATATTATAACCCAAATCTGAGACTGATACCGTACAAGGAGTCTTCTAAGAGGTATAAGATTTGGGTCTATTTATTTTCCCCAAAATCCTCTATGTTTTAAATTTGTGTAATTTTTATGCATACTCAACTAAACAAGTATTTCCACTAAAATGTATGAAAACATTAATAATTCAACTATTCCATGACCTATGTATTTTAGGAGAACCCAATACACCATTGTAGGTGGGAAACCCTCAACCAAAACTACACATTGGTTGTGTTTATCCTAACACATACGTAAACCTTATTTTGAATAAATCCATGTCATATTTTAGTGTTTCTTTTTCTTTTCCCTTAAAAATACCATTTTTTATATAACCAAACCGCCCCTTAGGGTGTTTTTATTGTCATTTAAAAGTGTAATGTCTTAGTTAAAAAAATAATTATTAAATCGGTTGAATAATGTACATGGACATCTCCTTAATTACAATTATGTATTTATTTATTAAATATAATAGACAGTTGTATTTATGATTATATACTAATTAGGAATTTCATAATAATAATTGTATTTGGTCACATAAATTAAGGTTTGGTGTGCCCTTATAATGTCTTGGATTCCCTATTGGGAATGACATGGACAAACTCATAGGATGCCACCTGATTTATTGAAACAAACACCTAATGGTACATCCATCTTTAACCAGGTCAATGTATTACTTTGATGAATTCCTTGGATTGATTTTATAAATTCATCTTGATATCCTAAAAAATATAATAATTTGGATGATCTACAAGGTTCATATCAATTTTCTGAAATAAGGAATACATTTTTAAAACCATTTTGATTCCAATTGAAACCTATCTAAAATGCGGGCATAGATTTCCATGGTATATTATAAACAATAAAGAGTAAAATTTTAAGGGTTAATCCATTTGATTCCACTCAAAACCAAATTTACATGCATCATGGTTAGATCACCTTGATTTGATTTAAATTTAAAAAATTTATAAAGACATCAGTCTTCTATGGATTCGTCATCTGTGTGTTTTGGGGGAATTACAGGACCCATTCAATGGATCGCTTATGGTTACCAATTCTTGGACACCATGCCCACTTTCCTTGGTTATGATGACTGAAATTGAATGGAAACTTATTTATATGATTTAAAAAAAGGAAAAATTAGTTAGTGTCAATTGGGAATCCCATTATATGCTTGAGAACAACATGGTTTCCTTTATTTTACAATTTCATGTTCATTATTCCTACATAGGGATACATTTTATAATCACATCAGAAACATGTATTAAATTCCATTGGTGGTGGTCTATGAGGTTTCACATACACGAAGTTTGTATTTCATTATATTTTTAGTTAATAATTCTTGGATTCAGTTAAGGATAAAAGGAATCGCCCAGTTATACATTCATTATTTCCCTTTTAGGATGGTATCCTTGGAGAAGAGGACTGATTTAGTGCTTCGAATAAATATGGAGATAGATTATTTTTGTCTTTTTCTTACATTTATAATGGAACAATTTGTATTCCTTCCACCATGTCATTATAAATTCATGTTTGTTTTCATCACGGTATCATTTTTTACATAACACAATTTACTTATGTATCTCAATTATTCAACTTTTGGATTTATTATTTGTTGTATTTATTTTTCCACAACATATCACTCAAATAAATATAGTGTAGTATCCCTATTATATCTCTATAAATCATTATTTCTAGTCATGAGATTATGGAATAATGAATGGTGTGTAGGAGGACATGTGGAAAAATGGAATTTTCAATTGTCTATATGTTTTCCTAGTGATGTCACAGAACCCATGTAATGAAAAATTAGTTTCACCTAATTTTAAAATTGTATAACAAAAATTGACTTAAATAATATAAGTAGTGGGTACTCAACATTCAATCATGACAAAATTTTATTTCTTAAGAACATTTAGATTTTTGTTCATGGAAAATAATTTCCTAGGATATAATTTCCTTATAGATAAAGAGGAAAAGGGAATTGAAACAATTAATGAGTTTTTATAAAACATTGTTATCATTATCGCTAAATTTAATGCCATGCCTCATATTCTGAAGTACTTTTTGAAAATTTGAATTGAAAAACATTAGAAAAAAGTATACATTAATAAGGAACATTATATATTTGATCCTTTAAAATTACCTAAATATTTAAATAAATTTATGTGAAATTTTTTTTAAACCCAAATACATTTTAAAGTGAAAATATAAAAATTTTCCTTAATAATGACATAATGTTTTCAAAAATTTTATGTGAAATATTCGTAAAATAATTAATTTTTACAAATAAAACATCAATAAATTATCCATGAAATTAAATAAATTTTATCAAAAATATTTTTGGAGTGGAAGATAAAATATTTTATTTTCAATGGATGGAAACCCATTTTGATCTTTTTAAATGCCATTATTGAATAGAGACATCATAAATAGAGTCAGTAAAACATTCTGTTAAAAGTGGTAATGGAAAATTGTGTGTTTAAATGAGAAAAAACATATTTCAATTATAAAACTATAAATTAAAACATTTTGACAGTGTAATTAACATGGAAATAAAGGGAACGTTTTCTTTAATGGCGATGATATTTTGGTATTGAAAACATTGCACCTTTATGAAAATGAAATGATTCATGGAAGAATATTAGACTTAAATAAATAATTTTCCCATGGGAGAAAAGAGTAAATATATTATGATAAAATAAATAAAAGACTTTATAAAGAATCAAATAATGATGAAAAATTAAAAATATTTTAACTCAATAAATAAAAATTCGAGTAGACCATATCCATTATTGATATCATAATTTATAAATAATGGGAAATTTATTGTGGTATTTCTGTGGTAGAATTTGAAATCCCTATAAAAAAGATAAAATTCCACATAATTTAGTCAAATGGTTGAATATTCCTAACTTATATAAAATTGGTTCAAGTAGAACAATAATAACTAAATGAATAGAAATTGAGTTACCAAAAATACCTATAGTAATTTTAATTTATGAACTAGAAGGATTACATGAAATAAACATTCAAATATAAATAAATAAAAGATTTAAATTATAATTAAAATAAATAGGGTAATTAATAAAACATATAAAATAATTTGTGGTGAAAATTATCAACCACATCTCATGGAATTGAAAATAAGGTAAAAAATTATTTCCTTGGTACTTGATTTATTTATCATTCTCTAACCTCATATATAATAGACATAAATATCATAATATATTACTATATAACCTTTTTAAAATATATATTTTGATTTATACACTTATTTTATAACCATTTATTAAAAATATTTTAGTCAAACTTGGTTTATTTTCATCATCATATGCTAGAAACTCTTTTATTTTATTACAGTATCATTTTTTTAATGATGTTGTTGAATATTGTTTGATAAAAAAAGGTTAATCATAACCATATAACAGAAGATAATATATTCAAGTTATTTAAATTTTTAAATATATCCCATTTTTATTTTGTGACTGTTAAAAGTATTTTTTGTGAAAATGAAAATTTAGAAGGACCGGTCTATGCCAATTTAACGATCGAAAGGTGATATATTTGTAAATTTATTAAATATAAATAAAAAACCTTATAATTTAAACAAATTAAATAAATTATTATTATATGATATTACCATTCAATAACATTACTTAATCATTTATCTTATAAAAATTATAAAATCATTCACTTGGTTTGTGAAACAACCCTAAATCAGTACATGTTTTAATAATTTTATAATAAATGATATGTAATTATATAAGGTTAATATAAATTATAAAAAAATATTAAAAAATAGTTAATATCATATATATGTATATATATTCATTAAATTTATTCTAAGAACCATCCACAATGGGTATTGATAACAAAATAAATTATTCATTTCTGTAGGTTCGTACCCATGATTAATGATTTTATTTGTCATCAAATGGGATATAATAAAGATAAATGGAAAATAATAATTTTGTAAATATAATTTTTAAATATTATTAATATTAATTAATAAAATACATCCATTTTACCATACCTAAATGGTATTGAGGAAAAACTAAAAACATCATTTTTTAGCATTGGTAATCTACACAAACACATTATCGATTTTGGTTTGTTTTTATTAGTGCATCGAAAGTAATTAATAGTTGCATTTCCAATAATATAATAACACTTTAGTGTATTATTGATATATAGTTAATTGTATTAATATATTTAAAACAAATTATATGTGAATGTTTAAAAAAATGATACCGATTAAATATACTCATATTGGGACCATAAATTTTCATTAGAAATATAATAACACTTTAGTGTATTATCGATATATAGGTAATTATATTAATATTATTAATATTTTTATATAAGATAATATTTTTAAAAAAATGTTATCAATTAAATATACACATTTTGAGACATTTAATTTTTTATTGAAATTATACATTGAAATTGTGGGCTTAAGAAAATTAATTAGGATAAGAGTATATTGAACTATATTTATGTTTCTAGGTAGTGGAAAATTTATGAGTTTCATGATGAAATATGATGGGATATGTGATGTGGGTCTAATTTCAGTATGTTTATCAACATTTATTTGGAAAAGTTAATGTGTTTTCTTCAAAAAAAAATGTTATATAACTGAAGAATTATTTAATATTATCTAAACTCGAGATGAATATGATATTCATTGATTATTTTTATGAATTTTTTTATTTTTTCTGTGTAATGTTTTAAATTGTTGTTCTGTTTAATTTCAAATATTTTATAAAAAATAAATTAATTCCCTTTGTGTAATAAAATATAGAATTATTTTCCTGAGTTTTGTTAAATTTCTGTATTCCATTATTACCTGATATTATTTGTTTTGTAAAATTCATGGAATATATATATCATAATTTGTTTTAAATTATTCATTTTCTAAAAAATTAAATCTATTTTAGAGAAATTATTTTACTTTCAATTTTCAGTCTAATTTGGTGATTAGATAAAATAATTTCTGAAATTAATTTTATATAGAAAATATTCTCTCCCGCACATGGTATTTTCATTTAATTTTTTTTTGGAAACTAAATTTAAAATTATACAATTTTTTTATTTTGGAATTTGTTTTATTATAGCATGTGACCTTGAGAAGATATTATGATACTTTTATAGTGTTTAGGAACCCTACTACTATGAGGCAACCATGCTTCCATGAATCCCACTGCTTCAATGAATTCCTTTCTATAAACATGAGAATACTAACTGACTACAAATCTATGCTACCATATTTTTTGTTAATGTGCCTCTGCATCGACTACCATTTTATCCTTTTACTATTTATAAGATGGTTTCTAATGATAGAAATACTTATATCATGACATTACTTCTACTATCATTTCTTGCCAACTAACATTAGAATGCAGCTATCCATTCTTCCACGAAATGGATTTCTATTACTTTGAAAAATCACATGAATCCAAGCCATAAATATACAATTTCGGCCCCTAAAAATGTATAAGTTTAATTCATCTAATTTTGATGAACAAATTTTATAAAAAAATCAAGAATCAAAACTGAATGATCATAAAATCATATGAACCTCAATTTGATGATTTGATGATGAATGGGATCAAATTTGAATGATGATTTCAAGGGATCCATGTTGAGTTATCAAATTTGATATACCGAAAATCAATCCAAAAGAGATGATGATATACCGAAGATAGTAAATATGATTTTAGATGACTTAAATTTGATTTGATGATTAGTTTTTCAAAGTTGGTTGGTGATGAACCATATAGATTAACTTATTCGAGATGGAACCATTTTTCTTAAGCCTCATGTAACTTTAGCTTTTGGGAGTGATTTTAATATCCAAGTATTTCTAAATAGGAATGGGGTAGTTTCATTCATTAGATATTATGAGGTCCGTGGAAGCTTTATGAATATTACTAACCCTATTTTTGTTAAAAGTTACCTCTTTATAATCCAATGTCCCTTAATGGAGTTGTTTTATTACTAAATGTGATTTTTCATGTGATATTTGATGAATAAAAAAGTTCAATCTTGATTATACACAATTTTCTAGTTGTAATGATGATAAATTTTGAACCATTTGTTCGATGTTATGCCAATGAATTAGTTGGGTCTCTCGCTCATTAGGTTTTATCACATGGAATATGTCTAGACCAATATTGATGTATGAGACCCTCAAAGAAATAATGTTTAATCTACTAGTTAGAGTGTCAAATTTTAGATTGATGGATTCAATCACAAATATAATCATCCAATACGATGAGATTCAAGGAATAAAAATTTAACTCGACTTCCCTGGTCTATGAGTTTTTGAGTATGAAAATGCTGATCAAATTTCAATTTGTTTTCAAATCTGGTCAATAGGGCCTAAATTTTTTACTAAAAATTGTATTCAGGAGTTCTAGATTTTATTTTTTCTTGAGGAGAAGGATTTGGTGAATTAATGTGTAGGAAAAATGAAAAACTGAATTAAATCCTGAGGATTTATCCAGCGGTTTGTTGAAATGAAGGTTAATTAATAAACTAGAATTTATGTGACCATTTACATTTTAATCATTGAGGGAGTTTATGTAATTAAAAATCTATTAATATATTTCAATAATTAATAATTTTAGAGACATTCCCAGGTTCATTTGTAATAGAATTCATGTACATTTATTTATATATATTTCTATGATTCTACTCAAATCATATATTGTTGATAAAACTCTATTACATATTTCCACACAATAAATGAGGTTTTATTCCAATAAATAAGTTGTTGGAATCATTTTATTAAATTGGCATAATAAAACCAACATCAAGATATTGGAAATTCTCTAATAGAATGGGACAAAGAGTTAGCTTCATGGAGATGGAAACCCAACTAACATATTCTTGGATATTAAAAGAACAGGGTAAGAAGATATTTTCATGAAAAAAGGTAAGAAACAACATCAATTTTGGTGGGCGTAGATGATAAAATATGGAAAGATATCATCAAATAAACAGGTAAGATATAAATTCATCCCTTTCATGATTACTTTTTTTACTTACATTTATATTCATGTATCATTACATCAATGAACAATATTTCATTTGATTTTATTATGGTTGAATTTACTACTATTTTTATATTATTATTCATTTTTCTAAATCCTTATTAACTTTAGTTTATAAATTTAAATTTAACATCTTGAGTGAGGTCAAATTTTAACATGGGATCAGTTGTAATTCTCAAGGTAGATTATGAAACTTATATCCAGTTAAACCTATATTAAGATGAATCTATATTTTTTATCATCACAATAACTTAGTAGCATCTATAGGTTCCCCATGTTAAAATATATTTCATTTCTATGATATTTTATTTACTTAACATTAACACTACTGATACTACATTTCACTCTTCTTTCTTCACACATAGAATACCAAATTGCAGCATCACATTAATTTCTTGCTACCATTTGTAACCTAGTCAAAGAATAAATCCTTTCAATCACTCACCCACCTTCCCTTGTGTGAAACCCCTAATTATTATGAATGATTATAATATTAAATTGTACATTTACAGATACAATGATCTATATCCCAATAAAAATTTATCATTTCTCTCAAGTAAGGTAAGCATTAAATTTATCGTGGTTTTAAAAAAATTAAATGAAATCAATTAATAGAAATAATAAACAGAAAAAGTGTTTAGTATTCTTTATATTTATGGATAAATCAATCATAAAAATATTAGTTTAAACTATTGAAATGGGGAATGATGGTTCTACTCATTTTTTTATATTCATTCATGGGAATATTTATTTGATGGAAAACTATTTGACAGAATTTCTCAATAAAATGTTTAGAGGATTAATTATATGGATGTTTTGATAGAGAAAATTTTGAGGATAGTGACCATTTAAAAACCATAATAGGTATTTTATTATTTCACATTATGATGAAAAATTATAAGATATTGAATTAATAGATGTAGAATTACAAGAGTGAACTCTATTGATATTTATGATTCTTATTATAATTTATTTCTTCTTCAAAAATAACTCAAAAACATATTATGCAAAAAGATGTTAGTGACTTTATTTTCATGAATTTTGTTTGATGGAAGCCTAAATGGTTGTCTTTGATCATTTTTTAAAAAATATTTTTCATGTTGAATATTAAACTAGGGTAATTTATCATACTATTTTAGTTGAGAATTACATACCATATGAAAATCTTATGATCGATAATAGCATTAATTATCCACAGAACATTATTGATAACCCTCTACACGGGTCTATTTTTCATAACATACCATATTTCACTAACAATTTTATTGAACCCAAGATTAAGAATGATATACAAAGTTGTGAGGATCTGGTAAAACCATTAGGAACAAAAAATTCATTCTTCTCCCATCGTGAAAAAAAAATATTTTAGTAAAACCTAAATTTAATCTAGAAATAGATATCCATCCTTCAAAGATATATTTTGATCAAATATATTTCATGGACAAACATGAGGATTTCTTCATAGAGTTTAAGGGAGTCCTTAATTTTTTATATAATTCTATGTGTTTTGAAATATTTCAAAATATGGCTATTTATTATTATGCTTATTCTCTACTGGAAGACTTCCTTTAGCAGTATAATGATGATTGAGGGTTCTTCTATGGTATTTTTTTTAGAGAATGGGTAGTTTCTGTTTAATTCATGGGGCCCACATATGTAAATTCTCTATTAAAAACAATTGGGGGAAACAGGTTTTGTTATTTGTTGATAAAAAACCACATCCTTAATAATACCTCCTTGTTGTATTTTTTTCATGTCAACATGAATCTATGGACACATTTACCAATAAGTTAAGTGGGTAGATTTTTCTCGTGGGTTTAAAAATTTCTCTATTGCATCCTCTACTTATTATCGTGTTCTCATCATTTTCATTTTCAATGAGTCGATTTATTTCTTCTTTTATTTTAACCCTTTAAATTTAATTCACATATAGAATAGGTTGAACTTAAAATGTTATGTGGGTCATCATTGAGTTGGGAACTATGGGGTTAATGTTTAAATAGTCAGGGAAGAAAATTTTCAAGTATTATCATTCATTTATGAAAATTTTAAAACCGGACAAAATTTTTAAATGAGTCCCTAGGTTATTTATTTTTATTCAAAAATATTCGTAACTGGGTTCTAAGTGTGGGAGGAATTATAGCTTGGTTAAAATAAATTACAATTATCTACTTTAACTCATTCCATCAATATTCTTTCTTGAACTATTTCGATATAACATCATTTTGATCCAATTATATAATGATTTTTTAGCATCCCCTATAACATTTTATTATATATAAATCACTATTCAACATGTTATTTCATTATTCTAAAATGTTTCATTTTTCTTTTTATACTAAATAATTTATAACATGATTACTTTTTTAAAAATTTAATCAAAAGTTTTGAAAAATATCATTTTTCACCTTTCTTATGACCCTTGAAAAGGAATTTTAACTACTACGGTTTCAAATATTTTTATTATTTACTCTTTGAATAATTTCATAAGACTTCGACATTAAATATTTGGGATAGGTTTAAGTTTTACATGTGGGGGAGGGGACTTCCTTAATGTTATTTTTGTTTTGATTAAATGTAAAATCATAAAAAATCATTGATTTTTTTTAAAATTATAAGTTTTTAAGATTTATATATCCCATTGTAGTGGTTAAAATTTATTTTAAAAGTTTATAAATGATTGAAAAATTGAATAGGTTAAAGTTTAATTATTTCATGGATTCAATATGGTAAATATAACTTTCCTACTTCTGTTGATTATTTTTCAATCATTGGGTCAAAATTGACAAAATTAATTGCATTGAATTTTTTTATTTGAGTCAAACATTCAAAATAATCATTTAAATGGGATATGAAATGAAAATCACATCCCATGTTGAATTTTTTAATCCATTATTAATTCATTTATTGATTAATTATTTCTTTTAATGTGTTATTTATACTTCCTTAAAATTTTTTAATATGTTGATCCAAAGAGATTGTCGAATTATTAATGGATTCCAGTTATTTGTGCTTATTATTCTGAAGGTAAAGGCATTTTTAGATTTCTCATATAAATATAATTTTATTTTTTTTAATCACTTTTAAAATATTCAATATCAATTATTTTTGTAAAACTAAATCCAAATTTCGACCAATAATGTTGTTTAAAATTGAGTAATCACTTTTTATCAATAAAATATTCGATGGTGAATAATTTTTTTGACAACTAATTATTATTGTAACTTCACCTTTACACCCTTTAGAATTATTTTTATCCACATAATTTATTCAAATAGGTTTATTAAGGAAAAAAAATCAATATTCGGAAGATTTTTGTCATGGCTTTTATTTGAGTATGATTTACTAAATCTATTTTGTGAATTTAATGAAGTTTATTTTGTAAAAAATGTAATTTAACTAAAATAATATTTAATATTAGATAAACTAGATAAGATTATGAAATTCATTAAATATTTTTAATAAATGTTTCAATTTTTTATTGTTTTGTGTTCAATTATATGTTTCTTTAATTCCATATATTTTTTGAATATTTTTTCAATTTTTTGGTTGTAAATTTAGAACTGGTTTTTTGGATGATTGAAATTAATTATTCAATTATTGCATGCTATTATAGTTTTATATTAAATTTAATAAATAGGACTCTGAGAATTGGATTTTTAATTTCAATTTATGGAACTTTTTAATCTATCATGGTGACATGTTTTATGGTTAAATTATTAAAATAATTTATTAAATTGATCAAATAATTTTAGAAATTAAATTTTGTTGGAAAATATGATCTTTGAAGTAGGTTGTTTTCCTTAAAATATTTCATTTGAATCTGATTTTTTTCATGTTATGTTTTAGGTATTAACTTTTTTTAGTGTACCATGTAATCGATAGAAGTCAATTGTCTATCATGAGGGTGCTTATGTTCCCTACTATCATGAGGAACCCATATTTTTGTTAAGTATATTAGTTTTTCTCATATAATCTTATGACCATGTGAATACTAACTTGATACTATTCCTTGCTATCACCCAGTGTGATATCATTCCTTTCTATCTACTATAGTGTAATTGTAATACCATTCTTAAATCCTTATATTGTAAGAGACATATTTCTACCATTAATTTTCTACTACTACTATGGTAGGACTTGAATGGTAATAATTAAATACAACATGCTTCCTTGAAATGGACTTCTCCAACCATGAGGTATCTCATGCATAATTTTAATGGAGATCATATTTGAGGCTACCAAAATGGTCAATTAACACCCAAAAAAGATTAAAAAACCCATTAAAACCCAAGATTGTTAAAAAAACTAAAGGTTCCTAAACAATATTGAAACGTGATAAACCAAGAATATATTGAAGGATACTAAATTGAAATTATGTGTTCTATGGTTTCAATCAGAGTTGTTGAAGTTGATATGCACCAAATATTTTCGATGTAGACGATGATATGTTGATGAGTGTAAATTCAATGTCATCTGACATAAAAAAAATTAAGGATCTATTTTTTGAAAAGGGAATTCTCGATGAACCCTTATAATTTTATTCATTTTGAAAAAACCCATATTGTTGAGCCTTATGTCACTTAAAATTTAAAAAATCTTTCGACTTGTAGGTATTTTTGAAAAGTAATGGGGTTGAACAAATCATTATAAATCATGAGCTACGTAAAATCATCTAATTGAAGGTTGAACACAATTTGGTGGAGAAGATAATTTCATATCATCCAATCTCATCTTATGATTTTTTTACTAGATGTGTAATTTATGGGTGAAATTTAATGAAGAAAATTTAGGAGGTCACTCATCCCCAATGGTCTGGTTGCATGGATGACAATTCTTGCACCCATTTTGTTCAACAGTAGGCATATAAATGAGTTTTTTATTTTTCTCATTGGTAGTAAAGATAATAATTTTTTTGAATCAGGAATGAATTAGGTGACCATCTTCAAAATAATATCAAAATCATTATGAGATAATAGGATTCATAATGGATTTTTTCGATCTCGAATCATCCCTTCAAATAAGAACATATACTGGGGATGAATACTAATATTTTCCTCAATGGAATGTGAGCTTTGGAGTACGAACCAGCAGAAAATTATCAATAGTTTTTTTATTTCTGTTAGTTGAGGTTGAGTTTGGAAAAAGAAATTAAAATCTTGAGATTGGGATTTGGGTTTTCTTAACGAGATAGATTTGGTGATTTAATTTGGAGGAACATGATAAAACTATATAGATACATGAGTAGGTATATTTTTTCTGTTTAATGTTAGATATTATAAGAAACTATAATTGATGGTAATTATTGAGATTTTATTGCATAAACGAGTGGAATTAAATAAAAATTATTAAAAGGATTTTGAATAATGAATTAATGAATGAAATTTCAAAAATCATTTAAAATAGAATATATATTAATTCATTTAATTTTTTTCAACTACTCTACTATAGTAACATGTAGGTTATAAAACATATTTTCAAATGACAAGTTTTTGACAAGGAGTAAAATATGATAATTAAATGCAATAATCATCTCATTAAATTTGGAAAATCATAAAAACATTACGATATTGGAGATTATCTAATGGACTAGGACAAGGAGATGGCTTCTTTGAGGTTGAAACCCAACTAAAATATTCTTGGTGCACTAGAGAATGAGGAATGAATTTTCTAGGTTAATAAGGGAAAATTATCCAATTTTAGTGGATTTAGAAGACGAGTGATAAAAAATATCATTAATTCAAGAGAGAAGAGACCAATCTCTCATTTTCTTAATTCCCCTTTTTCACGTACTTTTATGTTCATGTATGTTTCTTTCATTGAACATGCTTCCACTTCATTGAATTGTGTATGATTTCCATTTTGTTGTTTTTGTCATTTTATTGACATTTATTATAACTTATTTGTAAAATATTTATCCATTTTAATTGAAATTTTTAAGGAATATCATGATTTATCAAGGTATTTATTTTATTTCTCAATGTTATGATGAAACCTCTAACCAATAAATTTCATGTTTATATGAATCTATTTTCTTGACCATCACATTCTCTTAAGACCCATTATAGTTTCCTCTTATTAATGGTAACTAAATTTATCTACTATTTAATGTAGTTGGATTTAACATTACTAACACTAAATTTCACACTTCTTTAGTCACACGTACCATAAAAAATTTCAATATCACATTAATTCCTCATGACCTTTAGTAACATAGATAAAACATTTTCCATTTTAATCAATCACCCACATTAAATTTTTCTATAACCTTCACCAATATACTTTTATATATTTGTAAATTTATTTTTATGGATATGAATACCTTCGTCCAATTCAGTAGGTGTGACATGAAGTGGTGGAAGTGTACCACTTTTATAAGTGATGAAACTGAAACTTTTATTAATACATAATTTTTTTCAACAATGACAAGAAAATATAGAATTTTAAATGGATCAAAATTGAGAAATAATGGAATTTGTGGTGTGAGTAGGGTAAAAATCATGTAATACTCCTATTGAGACATGTTTTTATAGGTCTGAAGCCTTTTATCAAATGAATTTTAAATTTTAACATCATGGGATTTTACCATGGTAATTTTTTCTAACCAAGTAATTTAAATTTTATTAAAATTATATGGTCACCCATATTACCAAATATGGATGTAAAAACCAGAAATTTATACCCCATAAAATATAATTCAGTTTAAAAATAATATATTATAGTCTTTTAAATTAAAACCATTCATATATAGAGAAACTATTTTATAGAAAAATTACATTTTTATCAAGTGTTATGAGTAGCATATAACATTAATTACAAATTAAATGAGTGATAAAATATTATTATATAAATTAAAACAACATATAATATTTTTTATGAATATATATTGTTTTAACTTATTAGATAAATATTACAGGACATTAATAGAGTAATTAACTGAAAATAGCTAGTTCACCATTTTCATGGAAATTAACATTAATAACAGTAATCATACTTTTAATCCTATAATAAAATTTATATTATTAAAAAAATAAGATATTTTTTATTTAAAATATGAAATCATTTTCGTTATATTTAATTTCAATAAGGGAGGATAACTAATTTTTAATGAAAACAGACAAAACATTTTTAAGAGTAAAATATTATTTATGTTTCCAAAACAATTAATATATGATTTTCAAATACAACAGTAGAATTTATAAATGATTTATATATAATTTATAAATATGTATTTTCATATAAAAATGATTCAATAAATTTTATTTCATTCATGTATTATGATATTGTAATAAATGTGACATTATTGACCAAATCATTATTTTTTTTTATTAAACCGAAATCATTTGTTTGAGAAAAATAATAATGATTCAAACAAATATAATTTTAACATGTTTAATTAAATTATTAAAAACCATTTTACCTAATTTAAATTCTAAAAATTATAAATGTATCTTTTATATAGATAAACAAAATATAAAGGAAAAACAATTCATTGAAAATGGACTTCTAAATCATTAAATTTTCGTAATACAATTTTTTATTTATTTAAATTTTTATACAATATTTATACTAGAGGTATTATTATAATTAAATTTTCTAAATAATATTCATCTAATAGTTCAGTATTCATTTCATTTTAATGTAGAATGAATGGAAATCTATCGAATTGAAAATTATTTTAGATAATAAAAATTATTCTAAATTTATTTGTTGTTAATGTGTTATCTTGGATTATAATAGATATGAGTAATTAAAGACACATTTTTAAGATATTTTTGGATTATCCTTCTCTCTCCATGTGAATAAAAGATGTAATTCATTTCAAAGAGAGATAATATGTTAAATTTTTTAAAATAATTAAAAGTATTAAACGAGGTGAAGAGTGAGATTTAACACCAATATATTATATTTGAATTTATTTTCATTAGGGGGGAAGAAAACCTAATAACCCCACATATTGAGATAATTTTTTTGATATATATAACAAATATAAAAAGAGAGATTGATGTTCCCATAAGTAACATTTTATTTTTTTCAATTAGTAATGTTTCTAATATGAAGATACAGTAATCAAGTTGTTTGATGTATATAAGAAGAGATAAATAATATTTTTTAATTTAAATGAAAATAGAAAATGATAGAATACTGGTTAGTGATAAATTAATCTTGAGAAATAATTTTAAGAAGAATTTAAATTGTGTAAATTGAGGTGAAATTGTTTTCATATATGAAAGGAAAAAACATTGTAATAGTTGTACTTTTCATTATTGTTAATTTATTCACTAAATTAAATACTAATACAGATGATGAAATATTATCAAAAATAATACCGAAGGTGTTTAGAATAATAATGGTAATTATATATATTAAATAACTATTTTAATAGGAATATATATATATATTGATTTTGAATATATCTCTACTGAAGGAAGAACATTTCAATGATGTGATGATGAATTTGAAAAAACATATAGAATATTCTAACATGATTTGGAATTTTATAGAAATCCTAGTGAATAATTTATTTTATTCTAAATATATATTTATGTGATGTCTGAATTTATATATTGATAAAAAAAATGGATATATCCAAACTTCAAAATAATAAATATTTACTGTCAAAGTGTAAAATAGTGGATTATAATAGTTTTTCCTTAATTCAAAATAGTTGGTCAATGATGAATAATTAAATGTATAAAATATAATAGGGACATCATAAGACGAACCATAGACATCATAATGTAATTTCTTTACTACGAATGAGACATATCTAACTATAGAAAACTAAAATCATACTTTATAAGAGTAATGCAATGTTTAGAAGAGTAAAAATGGAGTTCAAAATAGTAATGTTAGAATTTATAACCAGTCAATGATGAAACTAGTTCTAAAAAACGTTCAATGCTACAAAGAAGATGGATATGTGGAAACACTGTATAGGTTCATGCACAAGTGGATTAAATTCAAAATGTCTCTAAGTGTAATTAATATTATGGAGTTTTGAAGAGGTAATAATCTCTTGTATTATTAGATTTAAATTAATATGTCGATTGAGATTTAAAATGTTTTATAATGATATAATAAAATAAGGATTTTTTTAATAGTTTATAAGATTATATTATTTCTATATAATCATGGAATTAAAAAAACCATTTTAGAGACTAATATTCACAATATTATAGAGTAAATATATATGTTTAAAAAACAAAGAATGAAAATGTGAGAGAGGGTTTGATATATATAAAACATAGAAAATTAAGGAAACATTATAAAGAAGTATAGAGACCATTTGACATTAATATACCCATTAATATATAAAAAATATCAAAAAATTCAAAGATAATATTGAGAAGAGTAATGGACTAACGATGCTTCCATTTTTGTACTCCTTGTGTGATGTCTCTTGATAAAAAAGAATCCATTGTGATTAATGTACAGTTACTTATTGAGATGATTCAACAAAATTAATATGAATACATTCATAAATATATGATTTGAGTAGTAAAATATCTATTAAATAAGAAAGATTATCATATTCTAGTTAATGTAGTGAAATTTGAGGTGAAATATGAGATATTTTTTAGGGGATGAAGAGATATTTTAAAGAACAGGCGGTTCTAAAATAAATAATCTATTCTGTGAAAAAATGTGTTGTATGATATCTACCTCAGGGATTTGGATGGTACTAGACCAATCATTATGTTCGACTTGAACATCAATTTTTATCAGTATAAATTATATTGATAATACATTCATTGTCAGGAAAAAGAGTAAAACATGAAAAGGAGTAGGATTTTCAATCCTTTAAAAATCCTTAATTTTTTATTCTTAAATATTTTTTTATTAAATTTAAAATTTATGGTTTATATTGAAGTAGTATATTGACACATATTAAGTGAGGCATAGTTTCAATCCTCAGAATGGAAAAAAATAAATATAAGAGAAAATATATAAAAATTGGGGGCACATATTCAGCCCCTAGTGTCCATGCATAAACGATGGGAAGTTTAATGATCATATAACTAATTGCATCATATTATAAAGGATTTATAAAATATCATCTCCTTAAATATGAAATTTTCACTAAATCCTAAAAGACGTTGTGTTATTTCACATTATATTATATCATGTATAATAACTTGTAAAATCTTCTCCAAAGATCATTTGAATATCATCCAAAAAAATTTAAATATATATTAAAAAATTCACCTTATAAAACATTATATGTAATATATTTTTTGAATATATATAAAAAACTATTTTTTATTAACTCTAGACACTCTTACAAAATCTTCATTAGTCAAAACTAAATCTTCATTCAATCAACCACAATGTTTGGCCACCTTGGACTTTTATAGATTAATGAAAAGTTCATTCTGTAGATCTATATATGTAATCAAAGAGAGATATATAGCAAATAATAAACACAAAATATCCTAGATAGAAATATGGTGTGATATTTTTCAAACACATGTAATTTTATACTTATTTACACTAGTTTCAACACATGATAGAATGAATTTCTATATGTTTTGTAATGACCCAAACTGTTATGAATAAAATTCTTTTTATTTTTAAATGCCTTATGGATATACAAAACACATGAACTCATTTTGTTTTATTATATCTAATTATATTTAAATGACCATTATATATCCTTACCTTTGATAATATATTCATTGAATAGTAATCACCAGACTAGCACAAATATAGGGTTTTAACAAATAATTTTGACAGAGATAAAAGAAGTGATGACCTCACCCAGTAGGATCATGCCCTATGAAGCCCATTTATCATATCATCCAAGTAATATATAATTTAATGGGTTTTCCCTATACTTAGACCATGTTGAGATCTAACAACTTAATCATGGGAGAACCCATTTAAGGGAGAAGTTCAAATTCATTGAGATTGTGACCCAAACCATGTTCACTGAACAACCCTATGAAAGCCCCACCATCGTAGACCATTATCTTAGGTAATATTCTTGTGTAACAAAGGGATATGTAACAAAACCCAAGAATTTGGATAATGTGATTTGTTATTAAATAAAAATGAATATACCTTCAATTTACTATTATTACTTTTTAAATTATTTTTAATTCACAAGTATATTTTTTTTGAGATTCAAATTCAATTATGAAATATGTTTTGATGTATTTTTTAATTAAATAATATTTTAATAAAATGTTATTATTAAATTAATTTTTTTAAATATAAATGATCGTATAGTTTTTATGAAGTAAATTATAATTCTTATTAAGGTTTTAAAACAATTTTTGTCAACACCCGTCAATTTTCAATAAATATTGGATTTTATAATTAAAATAAAAATAAAAATATATTGAAAATTATTTAGATTAAATGATTTATATTTTTAAAATTAGGACGTTGAAGTTATCCAATGGCCAACATTTCATATTTTTCTAAGACAGTCGAATGTTTGGGTAAAATATAAATATTATATAAATATATAATGTGTTTTATGACATCCTAATGAACCAATAGTGATTTAATAAAATACAATAAAGGATATACATGTCTAAATATATGCCTTATATTAAAATAATGTAATTTTAGGATTATTTTATTTATTAAACCAATCTTTAGTGAATCCCCCAAGACATATAAAATATTTATAGATTTGGAAATCATTTCCTTGAAAGTGTGACTTATCTCCACATAATCAGGGGAAAGATATTAATATATTCTGCCCTTATACATTTAAAATAATTTAAAATACTCCCCTTTTCCCGAATCCATGGTAAAAACCATGGTATAGTTTGTGGTTTTGAATAATTTATTATGTTTGGTCCAAAATAAAAATAATAAAGAATTACCCCACCTTTCTTATATAATCTCACAGAAGAAACCAATAATATTCACTCAAGCTCCATTAAGATAGACGACCCTCTACCCCCTACTCAATAGAGTCCTCCCAAAATTCCCCTAAACACCCCAAAATCCTTTACCAAGCCTTTCGGATCACACATCCAAGTGAGGGATCTTCAACCCTCCTCTTTTATCGATAATTATTTTCATGTTATGTCAATTAATTTATTATATTATTATGTTGGGATATGTTATAAAATATCCTTCTTAATTATAATTTTATTTATAAATGATGATATACCCTTTAACTATCATTTATCAATCTTATGAACCTTTATGTACACCTATTTCAATGTCGAATTTCTGTAAGGGATCCTCACTGTTACCTCTTACATTAAATTCAAGAAACATGTAGGAAATTGTTCTTTTTAATTTAAATTTGTAATATTTTCATCCATTTATAATTAATTACCAATTGTTAATTTGATGTTATTTCAATTAGGTACCATTTATGATGAATGAATCCATTTTATATGATTAATCTGGCACACATAAGCAAGATTTTAAAATGTTTATGAACGGTGTTTCCTGATAGAGTTCCAATGCACTAGGTAATGTTTAGTATCATAATATTTCATGTTGGTAAAGGGTTTTACCTGATTCATTTATAGTACTATTTTCCATCATGTTGTCATAGGTAGTTACCTGATTTATTTATGTTAATGAAAATGTGTTTTAAGCTGTTTACACATTTCCATGTAACGATAATCATGTTATATCATGCCTTTATGTTAGTGTTTCTCTTATGCTCTCTTGATATGTCTATTTCCTAAAATGTAATGTATTCTTCATGGCATGCCTCTTTTACTCTCTTACTAGGCTTTAAAGATCACACTTTTATTATGTATGTCCTCAGGTTATCCCATGCAATGCTATGTACGAAAGAATGTTGTGGTTATGTAAAACACATTTTCAATAAAGATGTGTATTTCATGTTATACATTGTTATGTAATGTTATTATGCTTCAAAGACACTAGACCACCTGATCTTAAGTGATTTATTAAGTGTAATTTTCTGTAATAAATCATATTTAAATATGAATTAAAGAAAAAGTTTGTCATATTTTACCATCTTCCAAGACATCGACCGACCTGGGGATATAGATTATGGAAATCCATTATATCAAACTAATATATTCCTAAAACTCTTATTATAGACCTTCGTATTTCATAAAAACATCACATGTCACTCATATTTATGTATAATCACCTAACATGTCCCCCAACTAATTAAAAAATAAAATCATATCTACAATATATATATCTACACACCCCCCACTATATTTTAATTTTGGACCCATAGGTCATACTCATCATATGAGAGTAAAAATCTATCTTGGTTAATCTGAAACTAATGAAAATATTAGTAACATATCCATACACCCCTATTTATATAATAATCAATGATTATATAAGACTTGTATCAATGTATGAAGGGTCTCATGCTCGACATATCACCATCCATTGGCACTATGGGCTCCTTTATGATCCAATAACCACTATCATACAAAATATATAGTGTATGATAGTCTATGTGGTATACATCAGGAATTATCTAGCACAAAAAACTATTTTCTATTCCATGTGAGAATATTTATTATATCATAAAATATCCATACTCATTATAACCTTAACATATTGTTATAACCAAATAATACCCCATGAAAACATCACTATGAATAACACAAAGTAATACACTGAAAGGAAACTTATCATTTCAATCCATAAAATTAATATCTATTTTACATATATGGATCTAATGTGAATTATTTATATAGTGTAGATTTACTTTTATATGATACATTTAATATTAATAACCATTTTAAGAAAACATAACAAAACCTCATATAATTTTATATCTATAATTTCATGTATTATTGACTGCTAGATCAATATTTTTACGCACTTATCCGTGTTTTGCTATCTTGTTACATCTTTTTAAATTTTTTACCAAATTTCTATCTGACAATATAATAAAACCATGGAATTAAACTCTTAAAAAAGAAAAATATTTGAAGAAATTAATAATAATAGTGGGGTTTAGGAATCATATTACAAATGTTCAAAAACCTAACCATATTCAAAATCCTTAACTCCACAACATAAAATGCTAGAATTCCAAACATTATTATCTAAATATAATTATTTCCAAGTATAACAACACTCATGGAACACTTTCCATTAAACTTTTCCCATGAAATATTTATATTAATAATGTAACTATTTACACTATTACTTACAGAAACATTATAAACTATTTTAGGACTATTTTAATTTCACATTTTTATAAAAAATAAATATAACTATTGTCATTTATCTTTACCCCCATATACAAAAAAAATTAGGATATTAGGTATGATTAATATAAGATATTAACTAGTATAATCCTTCAAGGAAATAGTGATATGAACTTTCTCATGGAAACAAAATGTAAATTTATTTTTTTTACATACCGAAAAATATCTTAAACATATAGAATATTATGTGGATGTAAAATTAATTTTTGATCAGTATAAAATTTTATTTATTAACATGATACTTTTTTAAGTTCAGATATTCTTCCACTATCCTCTTAAACTCTATACTCTTTTTATATTAATATGTATATGATACAAAACTACTTTCGGTAAGAAAATAACTCTTATATTATTTTAGTATAATTTTTTTTCAAATAAATATTTTTTCCAAATCATATATGGTATTCTATTCTTCTAGTGTGTTTTCTACCAAAATATGTTTTCATTTATTAAAATAAACCATTTATGATTAGTGAAAGAATATTACCTCAAATTTTAACAAATATATTGATATACACTTTTCTCTATAAAAATCATTTTTATTCCATTAATACATTTTTCAAAATATATTAATTAATCTTGTGAATGGTATTCATTATGTACACAATTAATCATGTTAAGAAAAACCTGTGAAAATTTATCTTATTTTATATTTGAAATTTATTGAAAATACTAATAATTTTAAAATATTCATACAACTTAATCAATTCATTTATATTCATATATTTGATGATAAATAATTTTCTTCATATATAAGGACCCAGCCATTAATCTTACATAATATTAAATAAAATGAATAATTCATATTGAGGATCTTTTCAGGTTTACAGTTTTATAGAATTTGGACAAAACAATTACATCTCAAAAGATTACAAAGTAGACACTTCTACCTAATATCCATTCTTTTTACAAAACATGAACACTTGGAAAAAAATTCATGTTTATTTCCATGTTTAAGACAGCATGAATTTTACTTGATCCCATCCCTGACCCTATTCCATATTATGTCCTGTGAAAAACATTTAAAAAACATGGGAAGAGCATAAAATGCTCAGTAAGGGATACACAAAGAAGTAAAACTGTTAGTTTTTCAAAACAACAAGTAAACCATGAAATCTTTAACATAAGTAATACTTTTCACCTTTATGAAGTAGTAAATACTCTTCACTGATTAAACGATCATTACATACCATTTTGTAACAAATATATTACTATAAAACACATATAATGAACACATAACAAATAATGGTAACTTGGGACATAAACATACTTAAATGTAATAACCATACAGCCGACTTCCACACATATCACTAAATATAATAGCCATACGGCTGACTTCAATACCCAATGCATTGGAGGTTATAACGTAACCACCCATCTTGGTTTTCACAGAACCACTCATCATATGGTTTATCACGTAACCACCCATAAAATGTCTATGTACCATCATATCACATAAAATATTGAAAATATAAACATTTTACAAATAAAATTTCTTTTTAAATCACAAGAATTAATTTCAAGATATTGAAATGATCAATCCATTTTCATAAACCATTTAAAAAAGAGATTTTTGAATCAATGTGCCCCATACCACATTGAATCTTTTAACGTAATTATAATTTTAAAACATTAATATCCATATAAAAAATACTCATAACCATTTTTTAAACATGGACATTAAATATAAATATTTAGAATAATAAATCCTTAAAACATTTATAATTATATTTTAGTTAAAGAGTTTTTAACAAAATGGGAGACTTTTGAATACAAATAATTGAGGAATAACATCTAATTAGAACATTATAATATCATGATAATAAAGGGATTAATGATATAATATGAAAAAAGATATTATATACACCATATAAGTGTGAAATTGTGCATAACAAAAAATAATTCTCAATGGAAATGTAGATTGAGATGAAATCCCTTATAAAGACAGAATCTTTAAATTAAGGATAAATAAATCACATAATTATGTGTGAAAAATATAAATACACCCAATATAAGTGGATATTAAGTGTAAAATAATCAGATGTCATTCAAACATTTCATAGGACGGCGTATTCAAGAAGTAAAATTTTAACCCAAAGAATTGAAATTGGGTTAAGAAGTTCCCTTGCAAAAATTCGAAATCCTAACGGCATCACTTTAGAATTAAAAAAACGAGTTTATGAAAAAAAATGGTTATATCTTCACTTGGAAATAAAATTTACCTCAATATGGATATGTAATAACATATCCCAATATAATAATATTTAAATTAAAAGACATAACAAAAAGAAGTCTTTTAGAAAGAGAATGGTGAAAGGTTCCCTTACCGATTTGGTAACTTACAAAACATAGCCACATGAATGAAGGATCATACAATGAAGATGTAAATACTAATAAATGAAAGTATATTACAAAAATATTACAATCATAGGTAGTACATACACCACACAAAAAGAAATAGTGGAAAATATAGCATGAATCTCATGGGAATAAAAAGTCAGATGAAACCGTTTACCACGTTGTAATAAACATAGTCGTTTGAACAAAAGTTAATAACCACCAAATGAATAATAGAATACTATGAATATAAGGAGAATAATGATAATATATATCAAATGGTAGTACACAATAAACCATATGAAATTAATAATTTGGTTACAATGGAAATCTCACATAATTAAAAATGAGATAAGAAATCTCCTTACCTCGTTGTCCGACGTGACACGTATATTCGTTAATATCCTGAATAATAAACTAATGTTAATTTATACTTGATTAAGAACCTTTTTCAAAATTTTATTATTACTTTTATATTACTTACTACCATTTTAGAAGCATTATGTAATCATTTAAGTCAATAACGGTCGTTTTGTCGATATTTGGAACTTGAGTAAACAAAGAACACCTTATAATTACAATTTGTTCATGTGGTATAATATTTATTATATTCAGAATGATATTAATGATTTAGATATCATATATATCATATATATCTATTATATACATGTATTTATGATAGTACATAATGTTTAGAGGTATGAAATGAAATGAACTATTCATTGAGACGGTAAGCGGTACGTACGCATGAACGCTACTTCCATTTCTATTTATTATTTTAATGGAATTAAAAACATAATGATACATAGATATATTATAATTACAATATAATATAATATATAATATTATTAAATAAATCCTTTATACATCCCACATAAGGAATTTAATGAGTCATATCACATTGAGGGGGTGGTAGTCTGCACTTCCTCTAATGAGATTATCGTATTTACCCACTATGGAAACATAAAAGTATTTATATTAATAGAAAAATAAAGAAGAATAAAGAAATAATAAACATAATATATATAATATATAAATATTGTTCCATCATAATGGCCACCATGAAAGGAGGTTGGAGATATTTGAACAATCATCGTTCCGTGAGGAGTTAGTTTTCCATCCATAGAAACATTATGTTCTTCACCCATTATATGGAGATGTGTGTAAGTGTAGATCGGATACTTCTCATAAAAAAATCCTATTATATTGAGTATATATATTTTGTTACAAACGAACAGAATAAGAATATTTTAGGGTCTGTATAATTAAAATAAAAGAAATCAATTTAAGAGAAACGGTTACCTTTAATTTTGGTAACTCCCTTTGGTTTGAACCAAAGGACTTGTTGAAGTGCCTTATGCCTAAGGTAAGGCTTCTAGGAAGAGTATAGGGATGTAGAGAGCATAATGGGGCAGCGTTTGGGAGATAAAAAAGGCTTGATAGGTGTGAGGAATTGGTTAGAAGTGGTCTCCTTTTATAAGGGAGAGAAGGGGATATTTAGGAAAGTGTGAAAACATTATTTTATTATATATTGATATTTAGCTTCTAACGGTCCAAAGATCATTATAGTCGAAGATAAGATGACTCATGGTCGAAATAAAATCATCCAATGGGGATTTTATAGGTTTTGGATAATATTTTAATCATTATAATCTTATTTATTTAAATGCTTTATTAATGAGGTAAACACTCCATCATTATTGTGTCATAAATAATTTAAATTATTTGATGTCTAAAAATTATATAAAAATACCATGATATAGTAACTCATTTTATATTTATAATGAATATTTATAGTCAAAAATATAATTTATATAACACCATATAAAAATTAATTTACTAAAAGATATTTGCTTTTGACATTTTTGCATTTACTTTAAGTTAATTAATCTAAATTGTCATTATCACTCCCAAGTGGCTCAATGGGGTCCCAAAATCAACCCAAAGATGACCGTGGTCGTAAATGACTCAACCAACAAGTTTTAGACAAGTGTTAAGTTATGTTTGAATTAATATAATATTCTTTTAACCATGAATTACCATTTTTACCTTTAACCGCGGTAAATAAAAGTCAAAAGATACTATTCACCATATATTATTTTCTTCTTAATGATCCACATTTTACTTCTTGATGACAACCATGAATGTAAGATTTTATAAATTCACTTCACAGAAGTGGAAAATTTTCATTTAAATGAAAAAGTCGTTTTTTTAACTAGTACTAAGTGATTTTACTATTCATAAAAAATGATGTCTTTTAGAAAAATACCAAAAAATCATCCTAAGATATATTTGATATTTCGAATTCAAAAATGATGTTTATTTTGAGAAATTAGAAACATATAAGTGGCATTAATTAATTTAAAAATTAATTCCAATTAACAAAACATATAGTGTGTTTTTATGAAACAATAACTATCAAAAGATTGATACTTGTTTATGTCCAATTTCAAAGTAAAATTAATTACAATCAAAAACATTGGATTAAATGGTAAAAATATATTCTAAGTACACTTTAAAACCAATTAAAAATATAATCTAACCATATAAATAAATTTTATTAAAACACATTTTTGAATTAAAATACAAAATTTTTCTCTATTCATTAGAAAATGAACTTTCTCATAAAAATTCCAAAAATTTAAACAAAGTAAATTTTGATGTACCCATTATAAAGAATGATTTTATTTTGTCATATATAATGTAATAAAGGTACCAATATTATATTATAGAGGTTTCTCCATTAAAAGGCGTTAAAACGACCTTTTAATGTAAATTATACTTTAAATTAGGTTCATTCACATTTTAATCCTCTAATTTTTTTGGATAAATGTAAATAAATTTAAAAAATATGTATAATAATATTTTATTTAGTTATGTTCATTACCATTAATACAATTACTTGGAGTTAAATACCATTTAAAACAATAATATTATATTATTAGTGTGCAATGTAAGATTTCAAAGAAACATGTTGTTGCGTATCGGGTACGCTATCAAACATAGCAACCCCTTTAAAGTAAAATTAATATTTAATTCAAAAATATTAATAAATATGAAAATTTCATATTCTTAATTTATATGGGATGTTACATCCTCCCCCCCTTTTGGTATTTTCATCCTCGCAATTTTAAAATTGGGCTTGGGAACATCATTGAAAGCCCCACATCGAAAAAAAGAGTCAAAAAACTATCACTTTAAAATAAAGGAAGAGAATTACAAAGGTTACCCGAGTTAAAAGATACTAAGATTCCTTGAAAACATGGATATGGAGGAGGAAAAACCATCAAGTTCTGATGGAGAGTGATAGAAAACATGTTTAAGGGAAAGTTAACCACAAGAAAATCACAAACTTGTGATGGGTTAAACAGTCTTTGATTCTCCAGTATGAAAAGTTAATGGAAAAGGTTTTTGTTTTAAGTTAATTTTCATTGTGGAATTAATTTATGAGATTAAATAAGAAAACTAAGGAAATATACTTAATTGTCATGTAGGCATTCATCTTTTACTAGATTTCAAACACAAACTCATATTTTCTCCAAACGATGAGTATCCATGATGACTTCTTTTCACATTAAGAGCTCTATAATCAACTTCGAGAGAATCACATAATCCAAAAATGATGAACTATATATTTCCCAAATCTTTAGACATTAACCAAAACCAAAATGGTTAGCACCAGATCAGGTAATCCCCAAATGTATAATCTTTTTCAAAAAGAAAAACTACTCTGGATCTCCAAAATTTGTCAAAAAAACACAAAGTTCAACAAAGACCATTCAATAAATAGATGTCCATAAAATTATTCAAATTAATCCAAACTAATATTGAAACCCAAATCTCAAAATTATCTACTCCCATAGTCTTCCAAGATAAATCTTAACATTTATCTCCAAATAACAACAGTTACTCTTAAAGTCTCATATTGAAAATTAATTAACCTAATCACATATCCTACATGATAGGTTAATCATTTCCATAGATAACCCAAAATAGTTTTATTCATTATTCATAAAATCATCTAACTAAAATTAGTTAGTCATACAAACTAGGGACTTCATGTAGTCCAGTGGTATGCGATAAATACGAGTCACACCTTGGTTGTGGGTTCGATTCTCGTAGCATTGTCCAACGCCACGGGTTATCCCACGGTCTGCGTGTTGTACTTTTTTCAAAAACTATATAATTTTATAAAACTCTCAAAAATAGATAAATTCATCAAAAATATTCAAAACATATTTTATCCAAGAAGTTTTTCTAATAACTCTCATTTTTCATCCAAAAAATTATTGACCTATAATTTCCTCAAATTCAAGGATCTTATAAACCCAAATGGTTCTTTATAACTATATCAACAAAAGAAATGAAAATTATTCATTGAATAAAATTTTCTCATATCAAACTTCAAGGATACACATACTATAAAAAGACTTCTAATGTAATTCACATCATCAAAAGATCCTTAATAATTTTAAGCATTCCACCATCCAAAAATATACCATAACACATGAATCCCATATATGTTGGCTTCTTAATACTTCATCATTATTCATGATCAATTAAACTTTCCTTTCAAAATTATTCTGAAATACTTCTTTCCTACAAAAAAGCATGAATCATATCCTAAGATTCAATAATGTCAAAACATATGTTAAGAAATAATCCATACATTTCATTTTTCATTGTCAGTTTCTTCATCCTCAATCGGAATGGAATTAGGTATTGGTAAAAAAATATTTCTATGATCTTGGTGATCCCATTCCTGAAACTTCTTCTTATGACATGTGTTTCAATAATGACAATGCACACCACATTTAAAACATTCAATTGATCCCTCAGAAATAACTTCTTTCCCTTTCCCAGAGTCAACAAGATGATTCCTTTTTCCATGGAAGATTCTTTCATTATGACCTTTATTTTCACATAAATAGAATCTTCCTGTCTTTTTGAAGCATTTTCATAGGTGTTTATTTCCACATCCTTAACACATAGGTTTTTGAACATACAAACCTTTATGATTATTACCTAAACTTCCATGGGGATTTTTTTCCCATATACGATGCCTTATAAAAATCACCATGGTTCAAGTGGTCAATCATGACTCCAGATAGTTGGTTGAGAATAACCACAAGTGTTCTCATTGAAGCTCCCATTTCAATAAATTCCTCATTCATAAAACTTTCATAGTTTTCTTCACATCCATTGTTACTTTGACACCTTCTAGATCAGACCATTGACTAAAACCAAAAATGTATATGTGAGTATATTAGTAAAATAATCATATAATATTTTATGAGGAGGGTAAATACTAAGATATAATTATTCATGTTATCTTAAACTGATTCACCTTATCTAAAAAAACTATGACACTTTCTGAAATCCTAACCATTATGGTAATGTCACTTATTCTTAAATAATAACCTAAACTCCAAAGTTATCTAAACCGACCTCTGATACAAAATATAAGGACTCAGCCTTTAACCTTACATAATATTGAATTAAATGAATAATTCACATTGAGGATATTTTCAGGTTTACAGTATTAGAGAATTAGGACATAACTATTACATCTAAAAAGATTACAAAGTATACACTTCTACCCAGTATCCATTATTTTTAAAAAACATGAACTCTTGAAAAAAAATTCATGTTTACTTCTATGTTTAAGATCACATGAATTTTCCATGATTCCATCCATGACCCTATTCCAAATTATGTCCCATGAAAAACATTTAAAAAACATGGGATGAGCATAAAAAAGCACAGTAAGGGATACACAAATAAGTAAAACTGTTGGTTATTCAAAACAACAAGTAAACCATTAATACTTTAACATAAGTAGTACTTTTCACCTTTATGAAGTAGTAAATACTCTTCACTGAATAAAAGATCATTAATTACAATTTTGTAACCAAAATATTACCATAAAACCCATATAAATATCACATAACATATAAAGGTAACTTGGGACATAAACATACTTAAATGGAATAACCAAACGGTCGACTTCCACAAATATCACTAAATGGAATAGCCATACTGCCGACTTCCATACCCAATGCATTGGAGGTTATAACGTAACCACCCGTCCGGGTTTTCACAGCACCACCCGTCATATGGTTTTTCACGTAACCACCCGTCAAATGTCCATGTACCATCATAGCACATAAAATATTGAAAATATAAACATTTCACTAATAAAATTTCAGTTTAAATCCCAAGAAGTAATTATAAGATATTGAAATGATCAATCCATTTTCATAAACCATTTAAAAAGAGATTTTTGAATCAGAGTGTCCTATACCACTTTGAATCTTCTAATGAAATTATAATTTTAAAACATTAATTTACATATAAATAAATAATCAAACCCTTTTTTAAAAAAATTACATTAAAGATAATGATTTAGAAAAATAAATACATTAAACATTTAAAATTATATTTTAGTTAAATAATTTTTAACAAAATGAGAGACTCTTGAATACAAATAATTGAGGAATAACATTTAATTAGAACATTATAATATAATGAGAATAAATGGATTCATGATATAATATGACAAAGGATAGTATATACATCATATAATTGTGAATTGGTTCATAATAACAATTATGTATCAATGGAAATGTAGATTGAGATGAAATCACATATAAAGACGGTATCCTTAAATTAAGGATAAATCAATCACATAATTCTGTGTGCCAAATATAAATACACCCAATATAAGTAAATATTAAGTGTAAAACAATCATAGGTCATTCACACATATTCATAGGACTACATATTCAAAAAGTACAAGTTTAACTAAAAGAATTGAAATTGGGTTAAGAAGTTCCCTTGCAAAAAATTGAAAGTCGAAAGGTGTCACTTTAGAATTAAAAAAAATGGTTTGATGAGATAAAAAGTGTATCTCATAACTTGGACATAAAATTTACATCAATAAGGATATATAATAACATATCCCAACATAATAAGAAGTAATCTAAAAGACATAACACAAAAAGTCTTTTAAAAAGAGATGGGTGAAAGGTTCCATTACCGATTTGGTAACTTACAACACATAGCCACATAAAAGAAGGATCAAGAAAACTAAGATGTAAATACTCATAAATGAAATTATATTACACAAATATTAAAATCATGGGTAGTACATACACCGAAAAAATAAAAGAAATAGTGGTAAATATAGCATAAACCTCATGGGAATAAAAAGTGAGAAGAAACCCATTACCAAGTTGTAATCAACAGAGTCGTTTGACCAAAAGATAATAACCACCAAATGAATCACAGAATACCATTAATATAAATAAATTCATGATAATTTATATCCAATGTCAGTACACAATAAACCATATGCAATGAATTAGTGGCTAACAACAGAAATCTCACCGAATTAAAAGTGAGATAAGAAATATCATTACATCATTGTTCAACTTGACACGTTCGTTCTTTAATCTCTTGAATAATAAACTAATGTTAATTTATACATGATTAATAACATTTTTTAAAAGTTTATTATTCCCTTTATATTAATTATTACCATGTTATAAACATTATGTAATCATTTAAGTTAATAACAGTCGTTTTTTCGATATTTGGTACTAGAGTAAAGAAAAATGAACACCTTATATTTACAAGTTGTTCATGTGGTAAGATATCCATTATATTCAGAATGATATTAACGATTTAGATATCATATATATCATATATATCCATTATATAGATGTATTTCTAATAGTACATAACGTTTAGAGTTAAGAAATGAAATGCACCGTTCATGGAGACGGTAAGTCATACGTACGCTTGAATGCTACTTCCATTTCTATTTGTTATTTTAATGGAATTAAAAACATAATGATACATAGTTTGATTATAATTCCAGTATAATATCATATACAATATTATTAACTCCATCTTTTATACGCCTTACATAAGGCATTTAACGAGTCGTATCACTTTGAGGGGGCGGTAGTCTGCACTTCCTCTAATGAGATTATCGTATTTACCCACTATTAAAACCTAAAAGTATTTTTATAAATGGAAAAATATAAAAGAATAAAGAAAACATAAACATAATATATATCATATATATATATAGTTCCATCATAATGGCCACCATGAGAGGTGGTTGGAGATATTTGAACAATCATCGTTTACAGATACATTATGTTATTCACCCATTAGATGGAGGTGTGTGTAAGTGTAGCTCGAATACATCTCATAAAAACATCCTAGTATATTGAGGATATTTATGTTGTTACAAAATAAAGTAAAAAAGATTTTATGGGTCGGATAAGTAATATAAAATAAAACAATTTAAGAGAAATCATTACCTTTAATTTGGGTAACTCCCTTTGGATTGAACCAAATGACTTCTTGAAGTGCCTTATGCCTAAGGTAAGGCTTCTAGGAGGTAGAGAGGTATGTTGGGAGCTTAATTTGGTAGAGATTGGTCGAGAAAAAATGCTTGATAGGTGTGAGGAATTGGTCAGAAGTGGTCTCCTTTTATAAGGGAGAGGAGGGGCTCTTTAGGAAAAAGTGTGAAAACTTTATATTATTATATAATGATATTCGGTTTCTGGTGGTCCAAAAATCATTATAGTCGAAGATAAAATGACTCATGGTCAAAATAAAGTCATACGATACGAATTGGATAGGTTTTGGATAATATTTTAATCATTATAATCTTATTTAATTAAATGATTTATTGATGAGGTAAACACTGCATCATGATTGTGTCATAAATAACTTAAATTATTTGATGTCTAAAAACTATAAAAAAATACCATGATATATTAAATCTTTTTATATTTCCAATGAATATTTATAGTTGAAAAGATAATTTATATAAAACCATATAAAAATTAATTTAAGAAAAGATATTTTCTTTTGTCGTTTTTTCCTTTACTTTAAGTTAATTAATCTAAAGTTTCATTTTCAATCCCAAGTGGCTCAATGGGGTCCCAAAATCGACACAAATATGCCCATTGTCGTAAATGACTCATCCAATAATGTTTGTACAAGTGTTATGGTAATTTTGAATTAATTTAATATTCGTTTAACCTTGAATTACCCTATTTACCTTAAAACACGGTAAATAAAAGTCAAAAGTTACTATTCGAAAAAATTATTTTCAACATAATGAACCAAATTTTACTTCATGATAACAACCATGTATGTTGGATTTTAATTATTCAATTCACAGAAGTGGTAAAATTTCATTTAAATGAAAAATTCATTTTTTTAACTACTACTACGTGATTTCACTGTTCATCAAAAATTGATGTTTTTCATAAAAATACCAAAACTTCATCCTAAGAAATATTTTATATTACGAATACAAAACTGTTGTTTATTTTTAAAAATTCAAAACATATAAGTGGAGTTAATTGATTTAAAAATTAATTCTCGTTTTCAAAACAAATAGCGTGTTTTTTAAGAAACAACAACTACCAAAATATTGATTCTTGTTTTTGTCCAATTTCAATGTGAAATTAATTCCAATGACCAAAATTGGATTAAATGGTAAAAATATAATCTAATTACACATTAAAATCAATTAAAAAGATAATCTAACAATATAAATTAATTAGATTAAAATAAATATTTGAATTAAAATACAATATATTTCACTATTCATTAGAAAATGAACTTTATCAAAAAAAATCCAAAAAATTACACAAAGTAAATTTTGATGTCCCCATTCTAAAGAAATATTTTATTTGGTCAAATAAAATGTATTAAAGTGAAAAATATTATATTTAAAGAGGGTTCTCTATTAAAAGGTCGTAAATCAACCTTTTGATGTAAATTATGCTTAAAATTAGGTTCATTCGCATTTTAAACCTCTAACTTTTATTGGATAAATGTACATACATTTAACAAACATGTATAATCATATTTTAGTTAGTATTTTTCAATAACAATAGTAAAATTACTATTAGTACGATACCATTTAAAATAATAATATTATATTATTAGTGTGCAACGTGAGATTTCAAAGAAACCTGTTGTTGTGTATCGGGTACGCTATCGAACATAGAAACCCCTTTAAAGACAAATTAATATTTAATTCACAAATATTAATAAATATGAAAATTTCATATTCTACATATATTCTGGATGCTACATCATCACATAAACGAAATTTATATACATTATTCAATTTTCCAAAGATTTTGAACTCTTTTACATTTAGGACCCTTGTAAAGGATAAAATCACTATCACATACCCTTAAAAATAAAAAGAAATCATTTCTATAACACAAATTCCTATCAATGACATTCCATAGATATTTATAACCCATTTTTAGGTATCCTTTATAATTCTATATTATGAAATAATTACTCCCACCTTCCTGGTTTTTTCATTAGGTCATAAATGAACTTATTTGGTCACTTGAAGAAATTTTAAGGGACTCTATAACTATCCTTTATTCCAATTGTTTTAACTATTAGCCACTTATAATATATATGTAACACAAAAATATAATCATTATCCACTCATTTAATCTAATATAATAAATGTGATAATTTAGGAAAAACCACTGTGGAACTCATTTACATTAGAGGAACTTTCCCATCAATGAAAATAGAATGAATTTCATAACCATAAGAATCCTTATGGATACCTATATTCTAAATGGTCAAAACCCCACTCAATATTATTGATATAAAAAAACATATTATGTATATAAGACTGAAATTCATTAGGTTATTCCAAATCTAATTTCATTCGAAACCTATAATAAATATTTAATTCTTCTAATAAGAATCACGATTCGCCTGTTTGAACAATCTCAACACTTGGTTACATATGAAGGTGTTTTATTAATAATAAATTTTCGTTGTGTGTAAGAAATATTCTTATGTTGACAATATTATGAGATTATTATTGTAAACATATCCTTCCTATATGATTCATCATAAATTCTTGTTTTAGGGGAGTGATGTTATTATCTATAATTGATGTTTCGGTTAGATGAGTATCATGATTTGATTTCATTTTTTAAATACCTTTACTTAATTGTATCCCACTAAAAATATTGTCCCTTTTGAACTCATCATGTCCATCTATGGTAAGAGGTATAAAAGTCACTAATTAAATAATCCCACTTTTACATGAAACTCACTACCTAATTATCAATGTAGGGAATCATCTCAATCATATAATGAATTAAACCAGGATAGTTAAGTTGAAAAACCATTTCCCAAATACATCATATGGATAATCCTATCTCTAATCCTCAGGATTACTGAACCTTATAGTTTCCCACTAAAGTGTATTTTAAATGAATTCCACGAATAAGAACCCTTCATTAGCATCAAACCAGCTATTACATTCTTTCCATATACCATATAATCTAGGGGAACCTAAATTTAGTGTGAAAATATATAGTTGGATAATCAACGTCATGATACATGTTCAAAATGGAAGGAATCGGACACTTAGTATTTTTAATGGTTTTTTATTCTCACTGTCTTATCACATATTATTTCTTATTTTGTGCAGTATTATAATAATTTATTATTGGAATACCTATTCCATCATCCAAATTAATATATTCAATACATTTTAATAAGTAACTCTTTAAACAATCCAAATAATGTGTTACTCACCAAAAAATAGAATTAAAACATTTTTACACATATCAATTGTATTTAATTTATATAGTACATGAAATTTTCTATTAAAGGATTAAAATTATATTAAATGATCAATAACTTCATGAGTAATTTTAGAGCCATATATTGAAATACCCCACATTTATATACTATAGTATAACTGTCACAACCCCCTTCCACCAAAGTTGCCCCTTCTGAGCTGGAAATGGTGAAAGAGAGATAATGACCCCCGAGTCCCATCTCCAGTAGGCCCCGGAGTGGTGACTAGCACCAAGGGTATGATTTTTCACAAATATGGGAGGCATTACCCTTTCTATTATTTAATATCGGGAAATAGGATGAGTCAAAAACCAAAAGAAAAAGCAACATGTAAATGAAAAAGAACCCAAACCATTCCCATATGCATGTTTAAACAATTCTGAAACAAAGTACAAGTACAAGAATACTCAAAAGTACAATACCAAAAGAAACCATAGTACAGAAAACTGCAACAACTCTATCTATCCCGACTAGTAGGGCCCCGCATGGCCCTGATAGTCCTCCTAAAAACCTGAATGTAAACGTATGGTGATTATACAAGTATAATCAGTAGGGAAACCTAATTCTCTCGTGCACAGGTGGGGAGACATCCTAATGTCTCGTGAGAACAACAGAAGAAACCAAAACCTAGAAAAGAGTTCTATCCACCCAACCTCACCATCCACGCTCCCCAAAAACCCAGAACAACAGGTAGTAGTATATAAGAACAAGAATATTGGGTACCGCACACCATTTCCCACCACTAGATAGCTGCTCTTCCTAAAGGTGAACTTCCTGACGCTACCACACACTTCCTTTCCACACACACCTGGACCTCACAAATCACATATCCCGCCCGCACACACCTAGGCCTCAAAACCACATATCCCTCCCGCACACGCCTGGGCCTCACAAACCCAAATCACTTCCCCGCCTGAACACACCTGGGCCTCATCCCGAAGGTTATTGGGAACAGTAAACCTGCCCGAAGAGTCTTGGGCTAAAATCACACCAATAGAAAACTTCTTGAAGAGTCTTGGGTGTAAGGTCGCCTCAATCCATCATATCCTATGGAAGAAGGAGCTTGAAGGAGCTAGTAACTAAGGGGAAAACACCCTCTCCCATGAAATGGGAGTGTTCGGAATAAAGCACTTAACATGGGTGGGGTGCGACAAAACAAAAATATACAGATACATATATGTATACCAAACACAGAGCCCAACCTATGGCTTCTAAATAGAGAAACTGAGCATGTATCTTGGAACTACTACTATGATGAATGCATACAACAAACAATTCCAACCCCATTTAGGTTTTCATGTTTCAACAGTATTAGTTCAATAGTTCCTTAACTATTGGGAAATTATCAAACCAGATCAAGCATTTCATAGAACCAAACCCTACCAACCACAAATCAAGTTAGATAGAAGACAAGAAATAGAAAACCATCCTTTTTATCATCAATAAATCCTCATTTATTATTCCCATGTTTAATTCATTATTGTTCCCCACAGTTCATTTATCAACATTCCACTTTCTTTTAATATCACAACCCATTACTGCAGCCCTACTACCACTGTAACCACATATGCACAACTGTATCACAAAACCAGGCTCATGCCACATCATTTCCCCTTTAATATAATTTACCACATCCCTGATGCCCATCCTATTCTTAATAACCTAGTATCCACCCCCTCCCCTTCTAACACACCACGTAACGAAACCAACACCCACATGTTCATTATTCCATTTTGTTCAACCAGGGTGATCACACAATGGTTCCTGATATTTATTTAATCATCCAACTTTACGTGATTAACCAAATTCTATATTCCACAAAGTATCCATCCTCAAAAGCGGTCTAGAAAGATAGTGAAACATTTAATATCACATGAAAAGGCCCCCAATGACCATGTTTTTTAGTAGGAATAAGCCTATTCAATTCACAATAAAACAATAGGATAAACAAAGATAATCATAACAACTTTCCCATACCCATTCATTAAGCCAGTTATTATCTTCATTAAACTAGTTCAACAATGTCTCGTGAAAGCAAGAGGACACCCATCACACATGATGCACAAATTAGAGAGATGAAGGTTAGATCCCTACATCAACAGGTTCTGATCACAACGCTCCCCCAGATCAAATTTAGAAGACATCCGTCGGCGTCCTTCGCTTCTATCAAAACCCAAAAAAAACCACCCCGGGTGGAAGCTGGGAAGGAAAGGCCAAAAGGAAAACAACAGATCCAAGCTCAGAAGTTCCTCCTCGTCGTAACGATCTTGTGGACGCTATCGGACCGTAAATTGGAGCTCGGACGAAGAAGTTATGGAATAAAGGAGCTTTGGAGTCTCTCGGGAGGGCTCTGCTCGAAGGAATGGGGAAGAGAGGAATGATCTGAAAAGGACGAGAGGCCCCATCCTTTTATAGGAATGAAAAACAAAAGTACATTGTGTGTACTTCCTAGTACACGATGTGTACTAGTCCATTTCATATGGTCGCCACACGGATTCCAACACGGCATTCAACGTGGCACACGACCGTTGACTGGTCAACCTACGATTTGAGGGTAATGCATACGTGGGGAGAAACTACACGACATTTAGGATAGGCTACATGGCGTGTACTTGTTTATTTCACGCGTCCAGGACACAGACTCAACATGGCACACGACCATTGACTGGTCAACACACGGTTTGAGGGTAACGCGTACGCGGTGAGAAACTACATGGTGTGTAGGATGGGCTACACGGCTTGTACTTATTTATTTCACACAGAAAAGACTCAACTTCAACATGGGGTATACTCGGAAAGGTGGTACACGGCGTGTACTCACACTATACGGGGTGTAGTTACAAAATTCTAAAAAGTGTGAGGAAAGTCCATTCTACCCTCAAGAACAATTCATGAACTTCTTTTCGACAATGGAAAGGGATGGAGAGGATCGAGCCATTACATCAGATACCACATAAAACATTCTCATCCCCGATAATTCAGAAACCAACCCAGAGGAACCCAACAAGATACCTCTTATGACTCTCGTTATAACAGGAACCCAACCAACAACCTAAATCATATGTGTTAGGAATTCCTTCTCCTGTGTCGAGATATTATCTCCTTTAGGCGGCACTAACTCGCCTGCACAGGTTTAATCGCATCTTCATTAATGGGTCTCGATTAAAAATTGGTTCTTCCCACTCCCATATATTAGGTTTTTTTTTCAACTTACACTACCCCTAACACCGTACAACCAACAAACTACCCGAACACATGGCTTGGGGAATTCCATCTCCCATGTCAAGATATTATTCGCTTTAGGCGGCACTGACTCGCCCGCACGGGTTCAATCACATCCACATTAATTCATCTCGATGAAGGATCCAGTTTTTCTCTTTCCCCACACATTCGTACATGTTACACACTTCCAGGGAACAAGGAAACAAAAAGTCTCACAACCTACAAGCCAAGCATTCCATATATCAAATTTACAAAGTAAAACATCAAAACAAAGCTCAGAATAACAAAAAAATACATAAGTCAAAAAAATTCCAGTTACTGAGCATGAATCTAAGCCTCACGCTCCCATGTGCTCTCCTTGAGGCCGTTGTGCCTCCACAACACTTGAACCAAGGTGATGGTTCATCCACGGATCACCTTCTCTTTATGATCCTCGATTCTGACCGGTCGTTCCTCAAAGTTCGCATCATCTCCCATATCTTACTCTCCCCAGTCGATAACGTGAGAGTCATTGTGTAAGTACCGACGAAGCTGGGAGACATGGAATATGTCATGAACCTTCTCCAACTAAGGTGGTAGGGCTAGTTGATATGCCACCTCACCAACTCGCCCCAGCACCTCGAATGGTCCGATGAATCTAGGGGAGAGCTTACTCCCCTTCCCAAACCTCTGCTTCCCCCGTCAAGGGGAAACCTTTAATAACACATGATCTCCCACCTCTAACTCCAAGGGCCTCCTCTGACGACTAGAATAAGACTTATGTTGTTCCTGAGCCGCTTTCATCCTATCACGCACAAGCTGAACTTTCTCTGTGGTGCTCTGTACTACCTCTGGCCCAAGAGCACCTATCTCACCAACCTCTGCCCAGCAAATGGGTGAACGACATGGTCTCCCATACAAATCCTCAAATGATTCCATGCCAATATTAAAGTGGAATCTCTTGTTGTAGGAAAACTCTGCCAAAGGAAAATGTTGCACCCATGATCCTCCAAAATTCAGAACGCATGATCGTAGCATATCCTCTAACGTCTGGATAGTCCGCTCTGGCTGCCCATTGGTCTGGGGGTGTAAAGCAGTGCTACGGCGTATTCGGGTGCCAAAAGCATGCTATAACCCCCTCTAGACTCTTGAGGTAAACCGAGTATCCCAATCTAAGACTATAGTCTTTGGAACTCCATGGAAACGCACCACCTCGTCTACGTACCTCTGTGCTAAGGTACTCACCAGGCCCGACTCCTTAATTTCTAAGAAGTGAGCTGATTTCGTCAGTCAATCTACCACTACCCATATAAAATCATAACCACCTTCAGCTCATGGTTGTCCTATGATGATGTCAATTGAGATGTCATCCCACTTCTACTTGGGGAAATCTAAAGGATGTAAAAAACCACTGGGAACATGGTGTTCATCCTTTACATGATGACACACTAGGAACTTAGCCACAACCTCCTCCACTACCCATTTCACCCCGAGCAACCAAAACTGTTCCCTCAGGCCTCGGTACATTTTTGAAACTCCCGGATGTACCTCCAAGGCTAAGCTATGGAACTCATGGAGAACAACCTCACGCATCGCCTCTGGAACAAACAACCTTCCATGAAAAAGCATCTGATGTCGACTGTCCTCTGACCATCCTTCGGGAGATTTTCCCAGATCTATGCCATCCCGCATTACTTATACCTTGGATTCTCCCCATTGGGACTCTTCCACCTTCTGAAAAAATGAGGAATGCACCGTCATATGAAACAAACAGCCTCTAACACCCTCTACCCTTACATCCCATTGAAAGGAATCCAACTCTCCCATTGCTTTCCAAGCATCATCAGATTCCCAAACCACTTCCTTATGTGACTTCCTACTCAGGGCATCAGCCACAACTTTTCCCTTACCTTCAGTGTAAGAGATCTTGAAGTCATAGTCTTGGAGAAACTCAACCCATCTCTACTGTCGTACGTTCTGGTTACGCTGGGATAAGATGTAGCGTAAGCTCTTGTGATCTGAGAAAAGCACAAAGCGCTCCCCAAAGAGGTAATGTTGCCACAACATCAGTGATAACACTACTGCTGCAAGATCTAGGTCATGGGTGGCATGGTTACTCTCATGAGGGTGAAACTTTCTAGACCCATAACAGATCACACCCTTCTTCTGCATCAGTACGCACCCCAATCCAAGGCCATAAGCATCACAAAAAAACTCATACAACAACTATTCCTCTGGAAACCTGAGTTCTGGAGCACTGACCATCTCCTTCTTTAAGTAGTTGGAAGATTTCTATCACTGCTCACTCCATAGGAAGACATGGTTATTCCTAGTCAAAGTTGTCAATGGAGCATAAACTCGAGAGAAGTTTGAAACGAACCTCCGATAATAACCTACCAACCCCAGAAAACTATGAACTTCTGCCACTCTCTTGGGTGCCACCCAAGAAACAATTGCCTTCACCTTCAACTGGTCAACTGAAACTCTATGCTGAGACACCATGTTCCCAAGGAAGTGTACTTCTTGCGTCATGAACGTACACTTCGACAATTTCCCATAATGATGGTGGTGTCGAAGGACTTCCAAGACTGCCCTATGATGCTCAATGTGCTCCTCCTCTGATATTGTGTAGATCAGGATGTCATCGATAAACACAACTGTGAACCGGTCCAGAAACTCTCGGAAGACAAGGATCATAAGTCCCATGAACACAGCTGGTTCATTCTTAACTCCAAAGGGAATCACTACAAACTCGAAGTGCCAATACCTGCACCTAAAAGTCATCTTCGAGATGTCACTTTCCTTTACCCTCAGCTGATGATATCTAGATCGTAGATCAATCTTATAAAATCAACCTGATCCCCTCATATGGTCGAAGAGCTCATATATCCTTGGAAGGGGGTAACGGTTCTTGACCGTTTCCTAATTCAACCTTCAGTAGTATATGCATAGCCTAGGACCACCATATACCTTATTCTTGAACAAAACTGGAGCACCCCATGGCGATACACTGGGTCGAACAAAACCCTTCTCCATTAGATCGTCAATCTAAATCCGGAACTCCCGCAACTCCGAAGGTTCCATCCGATAAGGGGCCATCGAAATCGGACGGGCACCAGGTTGTATGTCTATTCCAACCTCAATGTCATGTCGGGGGGGGGGGGGGGGGTAGAGTCACAACCTCTTCGGGAAAAACATCGAAGAACTCCCCAACAACCTCTGGAACATCCATCATCTCTGTATCAGCTGAAACCACTGATAACCCGCCTAAAAAGTAAAGGAGAGGCTTCACATTTCGGTTTCCCACCAGATAGATCCTCTCGCCAACAAAAGGTACATGATGTCTATCCACGTCGGAGAAAACGACTCTTCTTCAGAAGCAGTCGATAACGACAGTAACAGAAAATATCCAGTTGATTCCTAGGATGACATCATATGGTTTCATATGTAGTATAAGAAGATCCCCACTAGATCAATGTGGTCCCAGCGTCATCTCACATCCTCAGAAAACCCAAGATACGATGGTCGGACCTCCAACTAGTGTACTCAGCACCAGGGGTACGAAAAGTCTCTCTAAGTCTAGACCCAAAGAATTGGCTAGACCGGGTGCAACAAAGGAGTGTGAAGCTCCCGAATCAAACAAAGCATAAATGATAGTCCTGAACAAACAAATCGTACCTCGCACCACCTCTGGTCCTGCCGGAGCTTCCAACTATGCTGCGTGAAACTGTCCATGCCCAGCTCCTCTGCCTCTCTAATGTTGACCACCTCCCTGACCACGCCCTAGTCGAGATCCTTGAGGATCACCCTGAAGTCGGCCTCCTCCTACAAGGACTGCCCTCGGAGGAGAAGGGTCTTGCTGCTGCTGGAAGGGCCTTGCTGGCAACTGATTCTGCTAAGGCGGGCACTAAACCAGCCTACCTCCGCCGTACTGAGCTCGGGTGGGGCACCGAATATAAATGTGCCCGAATACACTGCAAGAGAAGCACTTCAGTCCTGGGCTCGTGAAAAAGGGACGAGGACCCAAAGATCTAAAATGGAATTGCTAGGGCCTACTCCCTACTATCCGGAATCTGGAAGGTCCTGTCGTATGAGACCTGCTGCTGACTGCTTTCCCCTTCGACAAACCCGGCTGGATCCCCTCTCGTGTTGCACCTCCCTACGAGTGCATCCTCTCTACAACCTCTGCCTACTTCTGTACTTCCATGTACATTATAAGGGTGAAGGGTGTGACAGTATATAGGAGTGAAGGATGAAGCGCATCCTCCAAAAGTATCGCCCGAGACTCCTCATCTGGAAAGAGATCCGGAGAAAAGCATAGGAAACCATTGAACTTGATCCCCAATTCTCATACTATCATACTCCCCTGCTGGAGGGAGAGTAACTCCTGCCACTTCTCTGCCTAGATCATGGAAGAAAGGAATTCATCTTGGAACTCCTTCTCAAGGTCAGCCCACGGAACCTATGCCTCTAACCTCTCCCTGAGGTAGAGCGTCCACCACTGACGCGCCGCACCTCTCAACTGACTGACTGCTAGGGGAACCCTGTACTCCCTCAGAGCATGGATCAAAGTAAAATCGATCCCTAGCACATCAATCCACCTCTCTATATCCATATCTGAAGTACTAGCCTCATACTTCTTGAGGGTTTGTCGCTGGAAAGAACAGAGAGTCTTCTGCCACTGATCATCTTCCTTCTCTTGGTCAATCCTAAACTGATCGACCACCTGAATCTGTTGTGCCTTGTCTGTCTGAGTCACCCGAGGACGATGTCTAGGTGCCATAGCTGTATGGAAAACAAATATCGCCTAATCCCAAGTATCAAGGAAATTTCTCAAGGTTTCATTTTATCACTTTATTTCAATTTCTTTCTTAGAACACCCAAATGAAGTAAAACACAAACATGATGATGCATGTACCATCCCCAGGGTCTCTACCCTACAATCAATGTAGTCTCACATGGTCGTTCGGTAGTCTAAGAGTCCTTGCATCAGATCACGGGGGCCTTAAAATCTGATGTCCTAGCCTGCCTTCCCTGGCCTATGTCACACGCCAAGATCAGCCAACACTGTTGCACTACCATCTCATGAAATCTTCACTATGCCTAACTCTAGACTCCATACTATCTCTCAACCATCACCACTGATACCATTCTTTCACGACTCCCTTACACCAAAGATGACCCTTCTGAGCTGGCATTGGTGAATGTTAGATAATGACCCCCAAGCCCCACCTCCAGTAGGCCCCGGAGTGGCAACTAGCATCAAGGGTATGAGTTTCCATGAATATGAGAGCCATTAACCTTTTTATTATTTAAGAACGGGAAATATGATGAGTCAAGAACCGAAATAAAAATGGAACATGTAAATGAAAAAGAACCCAAACCAATACCATATTCATTTTTAAACAATTAAGAAACAAAGTACATGTACAAGAATACTCAAAAGTACAATACCAATAGAAACAACATTACAACAAACTGTAAAAACTCCAACTGTCTTGACTAGTAGCATCCCACATGGCCCTGGTATTCCTCCTGGAAACCTGAATGTAAACGTAGGGTGAGCATACAAGTATACTCAGTAGAGAAACCTAATGCTCTCATGCACAGGTGGGGAGACATCCTAATGTCCCATGAGAACAATAAAAGAATCGAAAAACTACTAGGAATTCTATCCACCCAACCTCACTAGTCATGCTCACCAAAAACACAAAACAACAGGTAGTAGTATATAAGCACAAGAATATTGGGTACCCCGCACCATTTCCCCCCACTAGCTAACTGCTCTTCCTAATGGTGAACGTCCTGACGCTACCACACTCTTCCTGCCTACACACACCCGGGCCTCACAAAGCACATATCCCGCCCGCACACACCTGGGCTTCACAACCCCATATCCCACCCGTACACGCCTGGGACTCACAAACCACAATCACATCCCCGCTCGTACACACATGGGCCTCATCCCAAAGGTTCTTGGGAATAGTAAACCTGCCCGAAAATTCTTGGGCTAAAATCACACCAATCGAAACCTACCCGAAGAGTCTTGGGTGTAATGTCACCTCAAGACATCACATCCTATGGAAGAAGGACTAGGAAGGATCTAGTATCTAAGGGAGAAACACCCTCTCCCATGAAATGGGAGTGTTCCGCACTAAGTGCTTGACATGGGTGGGGTGCGAAAAAACACAAAGATAGAGACTGTAACACCCTGAGATTTTATGAAAAATATTCTTTTAATATCATTGATTTCTTGTATTTTATGCTACAACAAGATTACCTTGCGCTACACGCAACACCATATGAGCTTGTAGTATACACAACACTATTCTTGGATCATGTTACACACAATTTTGATAGTAGTTATTCTATGAAACATTGAGTGTGTGTATATATATATATATTCAATGTATAAATGAAATATGGTTGGATTCTGTTATACAAAACAACGGAGGAGTCTTGCATAACATGCAACCCTGACTTGGCTTGCATTACACGCAATCGCGACTTTCCTCGATAGCGTGTGTTGTACGCAATACCAGGTTTCACTAAACAATGATATATGGTTATAATATTATTATGAACTAGTCGTTATGAATAGTATCAAAAATAATTTTAATTTTATAACATTATTATTCATCTTACGCATTTTCTAGAACATGGTATGAGAGCAAAATCAATTTTTTGAGTAAAATAATTATTTTTAAAAAAATGTAGTTTTGCCACCTTTTGATCGTGCGCCGACCTTAAATATTCTTTTTGACATGTCTATAAGTTCAATTTTACAAAATAAAATTCTTCTTTGGAATCAGGGTATAAAAAATTACTTTGTATAAATTTTTCATATTATTTTGATAACTTTCATATTTTAATGAATAGTAAAAACACGCTATATTTTAATTAAAAACAACATTTATCATCACAATAAATTATATGGATAGATTATCTTTTTAATTGGTTTTAAATTGTAATTAGAATATATTTTTACCATTTAATCCAATGTTGGTCATTGGAATTAATTTCACTTTGAAATTGGATATAAACAAGTATCAATCATTTGATAGTTATTGTTTCTTTAAAACACGCGATTTGTTTTGACGACGAGAATTAATTTTTAAATTAATTAATGAAATTGATATGTTTTGAATTTGGTAAAATATAAATCATTTTTGAATTCATAATATCAAATATAGCTTAGGCCTAATTTTTTGTATTTTTCTGGAAACATTCATTTTTTGATGAATAGTGAAACCACTAAGTGGTAGTTAAAAAACTGAATTTTTCATAAAACATATTTTTACCGCTTCTGTGACTGGAATTCAGAAAATCTGAGAGACACGGTTAATATGAAGGACTAAAATGTGGTTCAATGAGATGAAAATAAATTTTGGTGAATAATAACATTTTACTTTTTTTACCACGGTTAAAAGTAAATAGGGTAATTAAGGGTACAAATGATATTAATATTACCCTAACACATGTCATAATTATATTTTATAAGTGTAATTCGACCAAAACCAACCTTAGGAATAAAATATTACCATTTAGGTCCACTTGGGTTAGATTAGGACATTTATTATTAATTTATTTAAAGAAGGGTTAAAATAGTTAAAATCAATGTTTTATAAGTAAATCATTTATAATATAGGGATATACATAAGATAAATTCGACTATAAATATTCATTAGAAAGCTAAGACGTTTTCATAAATAATTGTATTTTATTTATAATTTTTAGACATTATATAATTTAATTTATTTATGACACAAAGATGATGCAGTAATTATCTTATTAATGAAATATTGACATAATTGATGTTATAAATACCCAAATAAATTTAATTTGAGGCTTTTTATGAATTGAAATAATTTTATAGGTTAATATGACATGTTAGTATTGATTTAATTTACGTGTTTAGAACTAATAATTCTGTTATGATTTTCAGAAAAATCAATTACCAAATAGTGTAAAAATTGACATAAAATAGTTTTTAAAACAAATATTATATTATTAATTGTTATTTTATTCCTAAAAATATAAGGTTCGGTCAAATGACTTAGATAAGGTTATATATATTAATTATAAACAACTTGGGGTTCGTTTCTGTTTTTATAGTAAGTTTTTTAACCTTATAGTGTAAGAAAACAAGAAGACACGGTAAAAGTAAAATTATTTAACTTAAGGTTAAATCTTAATGATATGGTTAAGATAGAAACAAAAACTTGTCTAAGTTCTATTGGATGAAATGATTTCGACCCATCCACACACATCTTCTAAATAAATCAATTTGGAGAAATTAAAAACCGAATATGAATTTATAATAAAATAATATTTTTTGTTTTTCCAAAGGAGCCCCACTCCTCCTTTATAAAAGGGCACCTCCACCCTCTCTTCCTCACACCACTTTGAGCCTTCAAGCTCGTCCAAAACATGAAAAATTATCTTCTCCACTTCCATAGAAACATCCTAGAGGTTCTTGTATTCTTCAAAGACCAATTTTAGTACCCTAAGAGGAGGTCTCAAAGAGGCGCTTCAAAGAAGAGGTAATGTCTGTTACCGATTCATTCAACTCAATTTCTTCATCCACTTCTTCTTCTTTAGTTGTTTCATTATGAAGTAATAACTTCAGTATAACTCATATAATGATATGTTATTATATGTATGAAACAACCATATTTCACCATCTATCCATCCTACGGAAAATGAAATCACCACGCGTGCGTACGTACGGAATATCGTCTCCATACCGTGGTGAAATCTGTTTTTCCACCAACACCTTACATGGATGGGTATAATGGTGTAAAGGATAACTATATATGGTTATTATAACATCATACTGATTCTGATATATTATACCAACCACTCCAATTCTATTCGATAATTATGGGAATGATATCATCGCTTGTGCGTACGTATGGACTATCGTCTCCACGACGCGATGAGATTAATTCTCTATGTTACCCATACATGAATAATCATAAAGTTTATATAATGAATAATAATGAAACATATGAAATAATAATGATACTGGATTTATGTGTATATATATATGTATATCATCTATTTTGTTTCATTCAATTCAATAAGGAAACGAAAACAGCGTTCATGCATACGTACGGCCTACCATCTCCATGAACGGTGTATTTCATTCCTTTTATCGATCTATAATATATATATATATGAATATGATGAATATATATTATATATAAATCATGTTCTACATTCTGGAATTATCTAAATCAGGAATAAGTAAAAATATCAAGAATGACAAGTCGAAACACATACGATAAATGAAATGATTTTACCCAAAATACTGCTTTAACATGGAATTTACAAAAGAACGGGTAATATAAAGTCATAAGTGAAACATATATGATATCATAACAATGAATATGATTCTTTAATAAGTAAATGACATTATTTAAATCATTATACAGGAGGTTAGGATACATATGAAGCATATCAGACCTATGGGAAGGGATAAATTTTCAATCTCATTTTTATCCGAGATTGCTTATACATAAGTATTTACTGGGGTTACGTTTATCATCCATGACCATGTTTTCTAAAAATGTTTTCATAAAATGTTTACCATTCTTCCATGAATGTTTAAAGTCATTTTTACCCTTTATTGAATTTTTACCATATTGAATGATTGGAATCTTTCCTTTGGTTACCATATAAAGTACTTTTTGACTTTTCCGACAAAAGTATGAGGAGAATGTTATTTTTAACTTATACAGCGTGAACGGATTTTTATGATTTCATAACGCCTCATTTAAAAGATGATTACTCTACAAGATTGCATGATTATTTTCAACAAAACCCTTATCTTTTAAAATTGCATGGAATTTTGTGAAAAGAAAATGATTTTAAAGAAGAAAGGATATTTTTCTAAAGAATTCATTTCAACTGTTTTGTCAAAACTATTTTCAATCTATGATGACATTATTTCATATGTGTATGCTTCAAGAAAAATGTCTCTATGATTTAAATGGTTTAAATTTTTTTATGATGAAATGATATCAAATGTTTATGGATTATGTTATGATGGCATGATGTTTAAGAATCCCATTTTATTACATGGGTTATGCTATGATGTATGATTTATGATTTTGTGGCACACGAAATAATGATTTCATTATGAGATGGGTGAGACCTATATCTCCCTCCAATGCATTGGGTAAAGATTTATATCTCATGTGATAGACATGGCTAGAACGGAAAGATAAACTGTTTCAGTAATACAGGACTGGAACAAGGAGTTAACTCGATTCAGAAAGGGACTTCGTCCACTAAGATGGTCTTGGCAGCAATGCCTTGGCTACTATGTAAATCATATCATGTTCTTAATGGTTTTCCAGAATTACATGTTTAATTTTCATGCTATTTTATCATGATTAATGTTTCCTTATGATCTATTCCTTTTGTACTTCCATGATTTATGTCATTGCTCAAGATTCTGATGTTTAAATATTATGTTCATGTTTTGATGTTCAAATGCATATGATTTGTTTTATTTTATCCATGATTACCCCTACTGAGGATTTGAGCTCACCCTTTATATGTTTTCTTTTCCCCGGGATTTAAAGAAAGGTTTTAGGTAAGAAAACAAAAAGGGTAAGATCTTATGGGAGATGTTGAAGATCTTTCACCATGATTAGATGATTGTATTCCAAGTTTCCAAAGACACTAAACTATTACGATCCTTGTGTGTATGTTTTTGTTATATATTAAGTATTCTGCTAAAGTAATGTAATGTCCATGTACATCAACATTCGGGTCCATTACATAGATACATATATGTATACCAAACACACAGCCCAACCTATGGATTCAAAACAGAGAAACTGGGAACATGTCTCGGCAATGCTACTAGGAAGTATTCATACCACAAAAAATCCCAACCCCATTTAGGTTTTCATGTTTCAATAGTCTTAGTTCAATAGTTTCTTAACTACTGGGAAATTATCAATCCAGATCAAGCGTTTCATGGAACCAAACCCTGCCATCCACAAATCAAGTTATATAGAACACAAGCAACAAAAAACCAACCTTTTTATCATCAATCAATCCCCATTGATTGTTCCCTCATTTAATTCATTATTGTTCCCCACAATTCATTTAACAACTTTCCACTTTCTTTTAATATCACAATCCATTACTAGAGCCATGCTGCCACTACAACCACATATCCACAACTATATCACAAAACCAGGCTCTTTCCACATCATTTCCCCTTTAATATCATTTACCATAGCCCCGCTTCCCATACTATTTGTAATAAACTAGGATTCACCCCCACCCCCCTTCTCACACACCATGTTACCAAACCAACACCCACGTGTTCATTATTCCATTTTGTTCAATCGGGGTGATCACACAAGGGTGCCAGATATTAATTTAATCTTCCAAATTTACCTGATTATCCAATTTCCATATTCCAAAAAGTTTCCAACCACAAAAATGGTCTAGAAAGATAGGTAAATATTTAATTGCGTAAGAAAAGGCCCCCAATTACCATGATTTTCAGTAGGCATAAGCCTATTACATTCACAACATAACAATAGGATAAACATAGATAAACATAACGGCATTCCCATCCCCATTCTATAAGCCAGTTATTATCTTCATTAAACTGGTTCAACTATGTCTTGTGAAATTAATAGGACACCCATCCCTCATGATGATCAAATTAGAGAGATGAAAGTAAGATCCCCACCTCAACAGGTTCTAATCACAATGCTCCCCCAGATCAACTTTAGAAAACGCCCATCGCTTTTGTCAAAACCAGGAAAAAACCTCCTCAGGTGGAATCTGGGAAGGAAAAAACATAGGGAAAACAACATATCCAAGTTCAGAAGTTACGCCTCATCGTTATGATCTCGTGGCTGCTGACGGATCGTAAATCGGAGCTCGGATGAAGAAGTTATGGAAGAAAGGAGATTTGGAGTCTCTCAGGAGGGCTCTGCTTGAAGGAATGGGGAGGAGAGGAATGATCTAAAAAGCAGTATAAGCCCCCGCCTTTTATAGGCGAGCAAAACAAAAGTACACGGTGTGTACTTCCTATTACCCAGCGTGTACTAGGCCATTTCACACGGTTGCCACGCGGCTTCCAACATGGCATTCACCACGGCACATGGCCGTTGACTGGTCAACAAATGGTTTGAGGGTAATGCGTACGCGGGGATAAAATACACAGCGTGTAGGATGAGCTACACGGTGTGTAACTATTTATTTCACGTGGCAAGGAAATGACCTCAACAAGGCACACGACCGTTGACTGGTCAACACACAGTTTGAGGGAACACGTACGCGGGGAGAAACTACACGGCTTGTAGGATAGGCAACACGGCATGTACTTATTTATTTCCCGCAGCAAGGACACTGATTCACCATGGGGTATACTCGAAAAGGTGGTAGACGGCGTGTACTCACACTAAACAGAGTGTAGTTACAAAATTCTGAAAATGGTGAGAAAATTCCATTCTACCCTACAGAACACTTTATGACCTTCTTTTGGACAAAGGAAAGGGATGGAGAGGTCCAAGCCATTACAATAAGCCTCCATTATAGTGGGATGTAATGTCCCTCTACCTTAGGATAATTTATATAGGATAGAATCAAATTCATCCTAAATCATAAAAGTACTATATATAAATTGCATTAGAAAAAGTATATTCAATCTGATAAATTTAATTACACACTATGTTGATGGATAATGAAAACTAGATCTTATGGACTAATACAAAGTATATAATTAAAGTCATGATAATTTTATAAGAATAAATTTGAAAACAGAAACTAAATTAAACAATTACTCAAAATATAAAATGAATTATAAAATAATAATAAATAGAGGAATAATTTTTAAGTAAATGAATTGATCACATATTTAAACATTTGATAAATATTTTTCACAATTGATAAATAAAATATATTTTTAATCAATATAAAATTTAACATTTCATATGTATATAAATAATATGGACTTTTTAATCTTTATATTCTCTCCCTAATATAAACTCCACCATATAATTAAATATTTGGAATTATAATTTAATTATTTGATATTTTTTGTTAGTTACAAATATTTTATAAAAAAATTTATATTAGGTATGAAATTTAAATAATTTATATATCATATATTTTTAACTATTTAATCCTTGATCAAATTATTAATTAAAAGTATTTTTACATGGTTTAAATAATATCCAAAATAAGTCAATTAAATTGAAGAATTAAAATTATGAATTATAAAAATTTCATAAACATAAAATATTATTGCTTTATATTTATTCTATATTTGTATTTTATAAACACATTATAAATTACCCATATGATTTCTAGATAAACACATTAATTATAATTCATATTGCATTCCCCATAATTTTGATAACTGGTGTTATTTTATTGTCTACAAATAATATTATTGAATATGTAATAATAAATATTTTATAATAATTTATCATATAATTAGAAAATCATTAAAATTATTAAATTTATAAACATTTTATATATAATAAAATATACCCAAAATAACCTTTATCATTATTTATAATAAATTTTTAATAATAAAATTCAATTCAAGATTGAATTTAAAAAAATTTCATCTTCAGTCGTATTTTTCGTTTGATTCATGTACAAAAATTACAATAAAAATCCAATTTAATGACTTAAGTAAATATTATGCTAGGATAGATAGGCCAATCATGAACACTATTAATCATATTTTAAAATATATTGACTTGTTTCCACCTATGATATAAAGATTTTATTTTATGGTAGGTTGAGATATATAATAAGAATTATGATACTCTTTTTTTGGGAAAACTCTGTACATAAATTATATATTTTGATATCACAGTACCATATGATATGATCTATAAAATCTATTATATTTTTACTGAATCACTACTTATGATATCCTGATATCGTAATCCTCTCCTAGAAAAAAACTTTAAATCATACTTTATAATTGGGTTATGATATGAAAAGAAATATAATCACATGGTTCTCACTGATTCCATTATTGGGAATCAATGGTTTCTAGAAACAGTTCTTAGATGCAACTAAAAAAATTAAATAATCCTAAACTATGATCTCCATACAAAAAAATTTAATAAAAATATGTACTATAAATGAAGAATCAATGAAAATATTATATTTATTATACACTAATGGTCCACAAAAACATTTGTACATGTCATTTTAGAATATTATTGATGAATATCACATTATTTGTATTCATGAAAAATCCCAAATTTGGAAGTATTCATGGGATTTTCTTGAAAATAGAACATATCATCAACAAAAAAATTGAAAAAGTAATTATTATTTCATAAAAAATCCATAAATAACTAACCAATGTCTTAAATTTACTTATTTGTTTCTCCAAAATTATTATGAATCAAAATGAAAATTAATGTATTCAAAATCATAACACATAATAAAATGTAACTTAATATATGTTCTCTAATTTTAATTAAAAAAATTATATCTTTATCACCTCTCACATTCCATGAGTAATTTCCATAGTAAAAATGAATTTTACTTTTCCTTTACATCTCCTTGTGTATTCTAAATAGAGTTGTGAACACTGTAAATCAACTACTGGTTCCATAATCCTTATAAGAAAAAATAAAATACATTTAATGATTTTTTAAAATTCTTCTAAAATTATATTACATTTCTGTAATAAGAAATAAAATAGTTCAATAAATTCTCTGAAAATCTTATAATATAAATAATATGATAACAAAAAAAATCCAATAATTTCCCATTAATAAAATAAATACATATAATTATCCAAGACGATAGTAATAATTTTTTATTAATGAAAATCAAGAAAAATTTTATATGTGGTATTAATAACATTATTCTTACACTGAGGGAAAAAACTCAATCTCTTATTCGTTGAAAGAAATATATAAATATTCCATTAATTTGAATTAAATATTTTAATAGACATTTACATAAAAAATTATTGTATATTTAATAAAATAAACATGTAATTGGTAAATGTAGACATTTTCAGATATTATAATCAAATTTCTCAACAACATTAGGAGACATTTATAAATCCAGTTGAAAAAAAATTAATTCTTCTCCCATTACTTAGATGTAATATCAGTAATAAATTATTCAACCTTTTTACCTACACCCAAAATTAGTTCATTTGATTTTTATGGATAATATCATTTTAGGCAGTATATAAACACTATAGAAACAAAAGCCTATTTTATCCTTGTGAATATATTTCATTCCTACAAAATCAACCTACAAATCAACCCTCTGATATAACAAAAATAATCCATGGTATTGTCCTAAAATACATATTTAATAACTAAAATTAATTCTAATTTATGATATAAAATAAAATTTATTATTTGATTATATCTAAAATATTTTTATATGTTATTGATAAAAAATATCCACTTTTTAAAAATTAATAAATACAAATAAAACTGAAAATCAAAAACATAAACAAAAACTACAAAAAATATATCATAATTCTAATCATTTTTAACCAAAATAAACAAATAACAATTAAAATATCCTTCTAAGATTTTCACATTAATAAACATAATAAAATTATAAAAATTGAATCCATTAATATATGCTTGAAAAAATAAAGGCAGATAAAAAAACTATTATGGGGATTTACATCTAATAAAAATCAAATCACAAAAATTTCCTTATTAACGCTTTCAATATAACATCTCGAATAATAAAATTAATAACATTAATTAAAATAGATAATAATTTTTATCTTTTTAAAAAAATATATAAAGTTGTTATAAAATATCATTCCCATAATTTTATATCAACTTCTTCATAAAATAGATATAATGAATTATCAAATTTGTCTTTTCACCTTAATAAATCAATCCACAAAATTAAATCACATGAAAATTGTAATTAATTTATAAACCAATATCCATAATCAAATTAATGTATAATATTCAGTTCATTAATGGAAAAAATAACTAGAAATTGGAATTATAATATGATTTACCCACCATATACACACAACATATTCTTTTACAACACATTTATTTGTACATTTTCTCCAATCATTCATAATATGTATAAATATAAAACCCTTCATATTAGAATATTTATATAATATATTCTAAATATAATTTATTCCTTTTAGAAATATTTTACTAAAATAGAAATGTTTCTAAACCCTTGATTATATAAATTGATAGTCTTCATGATTACTAATATAACCCGGCCCATTTAGCCCCACCTAGGCTGATGATAGGAAATCTATGCCAAACAAAGCCTCTTACAGCAGGATTAGGGAGGTTGAATAGAACAATTTGGTCATACAAATATTATGGGAGACCATAGACCATGCCAATCTATTGAAAATGCATATATCCAAGGCATAAAATTATTATAAATACAAACAATGTGTATATATATGATCCACTGGACCGTATAAAATACATGAATTAGAAAAAAATAAATTTATATATCTACATTGTAAAGTTATGAAGGAACATTACAAATGAAAAATCTATGAATAAGATGATCACAAGACCGTAGAAAACTCCTCAACACTACTGTACATTGGGATCGATCTCCAAATGAAATAATCATCGACACTATCACAAACAACCATGATCCATTGTACCCCACTAAACATCACCAGTTTTCAACTCTAAACCAGACACACAAACACCACATTCACTAAAACCAACATTAAACTATGAATATTCTGTATAGACAAAACACCTGTGGGAAATATCCTATGTAGGTGTGATAATATACACAATATGTTAGATACCATGAAACCATAAATGAATGTTACGAAGCAATCATCTAGTACTCTATAACAGGATGGTATCTAGGATTAAGATAACAAATGTTCTATATATACTCTACCTATAGAAGTATTAGTTTTTCAAGTAATTATTTGTCGTCAAAGATATAATCCCCAGAGCTCATGTATTAAAGAAACTAGGGATGCTCATAGTACTAAAATTCCTATAAATTATATATTCAATAGGTATGTTGTACGTCTCTTATCAATGTAAACCAAGGGGTTCATGAGGGATCGTAAACTCAAAGAATATTATCTTCTCATTATTTTTTCCACACCACCTAAAAATTATATGAATGGGAACCCACACATTAACCAATAATAGATATCAACCAAATTTGTACTAAAACAAACTATCATAACTAAACATTTATTATAAAACCCACATCACCTCAAAGAAATTGTACTATAGTATACATGCCTCATTAAATAATTCTCACCAATCATGGAGTAACTAACCCTAGTGAAGGGTCAATACCACACTAAAGCTCTTAGATGTAGCGTGAAAACTCCATAAATAATGATCACATTCCATTAGTTTTTATGGGAGTATAAAACTTCACCTATTATTTTGGAGACCCTTTCCCATAAATCAAATTTTAATCATGGGGTACCGATCAAGAGAATTATTTGATCACCAAGCTTGAGACCTATCAAGGGGCGGATGAATCCAAATGTGAAAAATATTGATCAATACATACGAAAATTTTCATAACACCAATAATATCATTCCATCAGGATCTATGTTGAAAAAACGATGAAAATAGGCTATTCATTTTCTCCAAGCAGACACACGGTGAAAATTTATGAAAAATAACACATATGCTACATTTTATGCCAAGTGGTGGCCTCTGAGCTTTTCATGTTGTGAACTATGTTAGAAGAATATAAAAATTGCATGAAAATGAACAACACATGTTTGGTGGTGCACTAAAATGGTCATTATGGGGAGATGTGAACCATTGTGCTTTATCAACCCTCTAGTCCTTCCTGGTTAGCCATAGGCATAGGCTTATGCTGAATGTTCCTACATACATTGGATTGAACAACATCACATGCCCCTTATCTGGATGATCACCACTAGACTATATGTGGGGAGAAAAACCAACCACTCATTCCCCTCCAAACTCATTGAGGATGAGGTAGTGTATGTTCCCAACACATCGAATGGTTAGGTGTTGAACCCTAATTGCACCTTGATACACCTCCTCACACAATTATGTCTTGAGTGGCCACTATTATTACCTACCCATCGTCAACACGCTTGATGAACACTGCCCTATCACACTACATTTTTTACATCCCCCTTCCCATGAAGATAATTCAATCATCCCTAGATATAGAATCTATATCACCATATATGACTCATCAGGCCATTGTTGTTCTCTTTTAAGGGAGAAGGGGAGGGGAGGGGGATTTGATATTTAGTATTCAACACCCAGTTTAATACTACAAAACATGGATGGATTATTATTTTTACATTGTTATGTTCATAAAGATGGAAGGGAGAGGGATTGAGTTGATCGATTCTCATACAAACACCCACCTTTTATCCTTCACAACTCTTGTTCATCATTAGATATCAAACTAAAATTTATGAATATATATTCTATTAATTTCACGGCTTTGTGTTCATGAAATAAATAACTTCATCCAATGGATTTATTTATATTTTAGATGACAAGAATAATACAGAGTAAATTATATAACATAGCACTAAATCATGTCATAATGCCCATTTATTTGAGTTTCATTTGATATTATAGTTCTATTTATCATTGTGTTCAATTTGATCATCAATGAAGTCATAGATCTAATCTGGATCTAATGTCAATCCATTACACCATTGAATGACCTCATATTTTCACTCTTTCTCTCTACACCCCCCCATCATGTAAGGTTTTATAATATCCAAGAATAAATAGAGAACTTTGAGATGATTATAGAGGGGATATTAGGGTTTCTAGAGATTAATATTTTAATTAGTCAATAAAGTAATTCAATAAATAAATTTTGTTATTTCATTCCATCTACAATAGTCTGATCTTAATGACCCCAATTTGAATGAAGGAAATACCAATACTAGATTAAAATCATTATCCTTCACACAACCGTGATGTTGGATTTCCCATATAATACTCTATTTGGGAATAAATTTCAATAATTTACAATCTCATGTGCACAATCTAATATTAATATATTTTTTTTAAAATATATTATATTCAAGGTTCTTTGATGGTAAAACATTCATAAAGTTTCAATGACCCATATCAGGAAAAATATTTGAAATATTTAAAAGGTTTGGATTAAAAACAAGGGTTGTTGCATCCTACCCATATTTATCACTATTCATCCCTGAAAAGGGAACAAATATTGTTCCTCAATAAGAAATATCTCAACAAATTGATGTGTAAATGACTCACATTTTCATGCACTCTAATCATCTTCAATGTTTTGAGCTAAAACAAACAATGTACAAAACCACCCAATAAGGTATACTACCCTTTCATCATCGAAGATATTTTTTCTAGAGCATCTCAATGAAAGAAATTAATGGAAGCACGTATCTACTATATTTGATTCTTGAAATGCTTCATCATATAACACCATTACTCATATAAATGTCACCCAACTATATGGGAAGAATCAAATCCATAATCCACTAATATCTATATACAAATAGTGAATTAATAAGGTTATAATTATGTGAGAACATCCATATCAATGATTAAATATAATTATTTGTGGTAATTAAATGTGCACAACTCATCTATTGTACACTCTAAAATTCATCTCTCCATAAAAATTCACACTAACACCAGAAGTTTTGTAATGGGGAATTATCCTTTGGACCTACATAAGCATCTATTTATTTCTATTGTTAAAAGGGAATACAAAATGTCATTATCCCATATAATGGGAGGAATATGGGCCTTCATCCTCAATCTATTCATAGAAATCCATGAGAATTCCCCATATGTGCCTCGATCTCTAATAGTTTATCATTTTCCATTGATGATATAATAGTTCTGTTTTCATATCACATGAATGAATGTTAATGATGAGAATAACCAGAAAACACCAAAAACCTCATACTACTATGTCTCACACAACAATCTATTGGGTGTCCCAATAAACCATAATTTAAAAAAAATGTACATGATTGTTCAGATAACCCTACCCTTCTACATCCATACCCTAGGGAAAAACCCACAAATCATGAGTTATTGGAATCTAAAACCAACCAATTAAATCCCCTCATCCACTCCATAACATGATTTTCCATTTGATGGTAACATCTAAAAAGTTTAATTGGACATAACTCCATGCGGGATGCACTCCACTTGGCGGGTCTTTTATTATGATTTCCATCACAATATTTAATACCAATACTAATGTAAAATACTATATTTCTTATGATATGGTTATTGTAATCCAATCCTTCAAGAAAAACATTGATGTTCATCACATGATAACATCCTATTTAACAAGATTACTAATTCAACCTCACTATTATGGGCCTCTGATAGACATAGGATGAGTGTGGGGCTACGACCATTGGTCAAAGGTGAGGAACACCACCATCTGCATCATACAAACACAAAATATTCTACCATGGATGTTATACACAATATCATAATTTTTATACTATAACCACATCTATCGATATGGTTATAAATCCGTGAAGGTTGACAGATACTCCATGCATATGGAACACATGATACGAGAGGCTAAAAAACAACTGTTACTTTTGTTTTGAGATTGGGTAGATTCTTTAAATTAGTAAGAGTCTCCAAATTCAACTGATTAAATGAAGGATTATATCTATATTCCCCTTAAATTATATATAAGACTTCATAATTGTACCAATAAATACATTAAATCCACATCTAATATTTATGTTAATGAATATGTCATTGTCCCATTGAGGGATACTAATAGGCCACCCAAAGGAATCATTTTCATATTCATTTATACTCATGTGAAGAGAATTTTTATCTATTCACATATATTATAATCCATATTTACTGTGAAATATGTACCTAGCTATAAAATCATGGGGGTAGGATATGATTTACACACTTGAGGGGGTCTTACTCATTATTAGGGGTAGGCCTCACCACTCTCACTCAATATTCCATCACCAAAAAAAATTTCATTATTTTAAAATCTTTATTCTGGTAATAAAGACTGTAAATAATAAATTAAATTATGTAATATCTTGAAGAACCGCTTTTTCTACTATTAATAAACTCACTTAGTCAAAACAGGTTAGTCAATGATTCCCACCATCAATTGAAATAGTCTAACTCATAAGGGTCTAGATTTGGGATCTATTGGAATCTCTAACTCTCTGTCACGTGAAATTGAATGGGTAACTCACATTTCAATCATATAGTATGTGGTTACCTGAATATTGGACACAAATAATTCTATATACTGTATCAGCTGAGGTGTATCCATAAAAATCCCTTATTATAAGGCCCTAGCCTTAAACCTTACTTAATCTTGAGTTATTACAAGATTACACATTGGGGATCTTTTCGGGTTTAGTGTTTTAGAGAATTAGATCATAAAACTTGAATTACATTCCACATATAAACAAAGTAGTTACATAAAGATAGTATTCTTCATTCCCATCAATGGAAAAACATTTAAAATAAAACATGGATTATTTCTTGACACATCCTTGACTCTATCATCTTATCATGTACCTTTCCCTTGACCTGTGAAAAACATTTCAAAAACTTGGGATGAGCATAAAAACTCAGTATGGGTTATAAAAAACATGGAAGGGAAACATGAGTTCATATATACATAAGAATGAAATCATCCTTTACCCATAAAACATAGGCACTTTAACATACCTCATAAAATCATGAATAAATCATAGAAATCATATGACATAAAGGTAACTTGAGGCATTCATAACATTATTACATAGGGAGTAACCCTCTTGGTTATGTTTGGAATACCCATCACAGTATATTCCCTAAAATCTCTTCGGAGAAACCTTAACGTTTCACTCCTTCGCGTTACCCAATGCATTGGAGAGCTATATCGGGCTCACCTGCCCTTAGTTTATCACGGAACCACCCGTCTTCATAATAATGCCCAAGAACCATAACATAATCGTATCACATAAAACATGCATAAAGGAAACATAACATTTCCACATTTCAATCACAAGATATCAATACAACACAAAAAACATTGTGAAAACCATTTTGAATACAAAAATAAAAGAAAAGTAAAACATGGTATTTATTTTTCTTTTAAAAAGAAGGTATGGCTTGTAGAGGAAGCCGAAACTCAAATAACGGTCACGACGGCGGAGAAGTCGTTGTCGCCGCATACGTACGACAAAAACATTACCTTTTGTCATTTAGTAAATGCTTCATATAAAAAAGATTCCTTTTGAATAAACGTACAAGTCAAAGGGGTTTATACACCGTATAAAAGAATGTTGTGTATAAAATAAAATATGCCTCAATGAAAGGAGATTGAGATGAAGTCCCATACCTCGTATCCGACTTGACCCGACCATTCTTTAATCTCCTGAATAATAAACTTGAGTTAATCTCTACTTTCTTAAGAACCTTTTTCAAGTTCATTATTCCTTTTATACCATGTTATTAATATCATGTAATCATTTAAGTTAATAATGTTCATTTTGCCGGTATTTGGTTCTAAAGTCAAAAATAGACTTCTTAAACTTACATGTTGTTAATTTGGTCAAAGGTTCGTTATATCCAGAATGATATTAATGATTTGGATAACATATATTTCATATATATTCATCATATACATGTATTTATAATATTACATCACATTTATAGGTAAGAAATGAAATGCACCGTTCATGGAGACGGTAAGCCGTACGTACGCATGAACGCTACTTCCATTTCTATTTTGTATTTTCTGGAATGGAATCATAATGATATAAGAGTATATTATAATTCCAGTATAATAACATATATAATATCATTAACTTTATCCTTTACACATCCCACATATGGTATAAACGAATCAAATCACTTTTAGGGGGCGGTAGTCCGCACTTCCTAAAATGAAGATATAGTGTTTACCCATAATGGAAACCATAAAGGTATGCCCAAAATGAAAAAAACAGAAGCTTACGAAAAACATAAACATATTATATATCATATATAAAAATAGTGACATCATAATGGCCACCTTTGAAGGTGTTAAATGAGTATTGAACAATCATCGTTTCGGGAGGCAGAATTTCTCCATCCACGGAAACCGTATGTTCTTTAACCATTTGATGTAGTTGTGTGAGAGTTTAGCACAAATAAATATTATAAAAACATCCTAGTATATTGAATATACTGGTTTTGTTATAAAATAAGTAAATAAAAAGAGTTTAGGGGGTTGGAGAAGCAAAATAAAACAAATGAACATGAGAGAATGAATTACCTTTAAAAGTGTAACTCCTTTTGATTTGAGCCTAAAGGCTTCCTTTGAAAGGATTTTGCCCAAAGGGAATCCTCTAGGATGAGTAGAGGGATGTGGAGAGAGTAAATGGGAAGGGTTTGTCCGAGGCAAAGGCTTGAGGAGTGTGTGAAATGAGGTAGAGGTGGGGGCCTTTTATAAGAGGAGAGGAGGGGCACTTTTGGAGAGTAAAGAAATATTACTTTATTTGAAAATGTGTTTCGGTTTTAAAAGGTCCCACATTGATATAATTCGTGTATAAGTTGATAAGGGTTAGCAATCCACTCATGCAATTGGTTTTCGCCATGTGTAGTTCATATATGTTACATTATCATTCCATTTTATTTAAATCGTCAAATAATGATGTCATCGATGCATCATTATTATGTCATAAATAATTTAATTTATTTAATGTCTAAAAATCATAAAAAAAATAATATTATGTAAGTAATCTTTTTAGCTTTACAATGACTATTTATAATCAAATATCGGATCTTTATAACCCCATGTAAAAATTGTTTTCGTAAAACGTATTATGTTTGTGTCATTTTTACTTTTACATTAAATAAAAAGTTATTTATGTCATTTCCCAAACAAAATGTCTCCATGGGGTCCCCAAGTTGACCCATGGCTTGTCTTGGTCGGCCATGACACAATAAATAAGGTTGGGACATGTGTCTAGGTCATTTCATTTTATTAAAGTATTATTTATACCTTAAACTACACTAATTACCACTAATCGTGATTAAAAACTTAATAAGTTACTATTCACCAAAAAATTATTTTAATCCCATTGAACCACATTTTACTTCTTAATGACAACCATGTATGTCAGATTTTTAAAATTCAATACACATTAGTGGTAAACTTTTATTTAACTGAATAATCAGTTTGCTTGATTACCACTTAGTGGTTTCACTATTCATCAAAAATTGATGTTTTTCAGAAAATTACTAAAAATTCACCCTAAGCTGTATTTGATATTCAGAATTAAAAAATGAAGTTTATTTTAAAAAATTCAAATCATATTAGTCACATTAATTAATTTAATAATTAATTCCCGCTGCCAGAGAAAAAAGCGTGTTTTTACAAAACAATAAGTATCAAAAGATTGACACCAGTTTGAGTCTCATTTCAAAGTGAAATTGATTCCAATGACCACCATTGGATAAAATGGTAAACATATATTCTAATTTCACTTCAAAACCAATTCAAAACATAATCTAATCATATAAATAAATTACATTAAAAAGCATTTTTGATGTAAAATGCAGTATTTTTCACTATTCATTAAAAAATGAACATTGTCAGAAAAATGCCAAAAATTCACACAAGGTAAATTTTGATGTCCCAATAATAAATAATAAGTTTATTTTGACAAACATAGTTTATAAAATTGTCAAAAGATATATTCAAAAAAAAATTCCATCATAGGCAGTAAAACAATCTTTTAAAAATATTAGTGTATTCCATGCATAAGATTGTATTTATTTTCATTTTAAGCCTCTATAACACTATCTTAATCATTAATAGACATAGATAAAAATATATATTATTCATTACTTACTTGGGATGTTACATCCTTCCCCCTTTAGAAAATTGCATCCCCGCAATTTATTTACTTATCGAATAAATGGGGGTACTTATCCCTCATTGAATTTTCAGATTCCCATGTTGCCTCTTCAATCATGTGGTTTTTCCACAAAACTTTTACCTGGTGAATCACCTTATTCCGTAACACTTGCTCCCTGTGGTCAAGAATCTGGACCGGTTGTTCTTCATAAGATAGGTTCTCTTCCAGCTGAACTACCTCTGGACTCAAAACATGAGATGGATCTGGCATATACTTTCTCAACATCGAAATTTGAAAAACATTGTGTACCTGAGATAAACTCGGAGGTAAATCCACTCGGTATGAAACTGATCCGACTCTCTCCAAAATTTCGTATGGTCCAGTGAACCTTGGACTCAACTTTCCTTTCTTACCAAATCTCATCACACTTTTCCAAGGAGAAACCTTAAGAAAAACATGATCACCTACCTCGAAAGATAGATCCTTCCTCCGGTTATCCGCATAACTCTTCTGCCTGCTCTGAGCTGTTCTCATGTGTTTCTGAATCAGCTGAACTTTTTATGCCATCTCATCTACCAATTCTGGTCCCATAAACTTCCTTTCACCCACTTCATCCCAGAAAGCTGGAGTTCGACACCGCTTCCCATATAATGCCTGAAATGGCGCCATCTGTGTACTGGAATTAAAACTGTTATTATATGAAAACTCAACCAAAGAAAGATGTTGGTCCCAACTTCCCTGATAATCCATAGAACAAGCTCATAGCATATCCTCCAATGTGTTAATTGTTCGTTCTGACTGCCCATCTGATTGAGGATGAAAAGTTGTACTAAAATTTAATTCAGTACCCAACGACTTCTGAAGGCCTTTCCAAAAGTTAGAAGTAAACCTGGTATCAAGATCCAATAAAATGGAGAGAGGAAATCCATGTAACCTGACTATCTCTTTAAGATACAAATGGGAAAGTTGATCAAGAGAGAAAGTATCTCGTATAGCAAGGAAATGAGCAGATTTGGTCAAGCGATCAACAATAACCCAGATTGCATTATTACCTCGAGATGTCTTCGGTAATCCAACAACAAAGTCCATGGATATATTCTACCATTTCCACTCTGGCACTGGTAAAGGCTCAAGCATCCCTTTCGGTAACTGCCGCTTTTCTTTAACCTGCTGACAAGTCAAACACTTCACAGTAAAATCAGTAATATCTCATTTCATTCCATCCCACCAGTAATACTCCCGCAGATCTCTATACATCTTAGTACTGCCTGGATGAACTGAAAACGGAGAACTATGAGCTTCACATAACAACTCTCTCTTCAACTGTGAATCACAAGGCACACACAATCTCTTCCCAAATCTCAAAACGCAATCATTATCAATGTTTAATTCAGGCAACATACCTTTCTGAACCAGCTCTACCTTTTTCTGCAACTCACTATCTTGCTTTTGTGCTTACTTGATTCTATCTCATAGAGATGATCTCACTGATACCTGAAACAAAACAGAAGGACTTCCTGCACCAACAACTTCTATGCCAAAGTTCATCAAATCCTTAACCAAAGGATCACGTTCCAAACGCAACATTGTTAATGAAGCCTTACTTTTTCGACTCAAAGCATCAACCACTTTATTTGCTTTTCCCGGATGGTAATGAATTGTACAATCATAATCCTTGATTAATTCCAACCATCTCCTTTGTCTCATGTTTAACTATTTCTGAGTGAATATATACTTTAAACTTTTGTGATCGGTATATATTTCACACTTTACTCCATACAAATGATGCCTCCAAATTTTTAAAGCAAAAACAACAGCAGCTAGTTCCAAATCATGTGGAGGGTAATTTACCTCATGAGTTTTCAACTGTCGTGAAGCATAAGCAATTACCTAATCATTCTGCATTAGGATGCAACCAAGTCCTTTCAATGAAGCATCATTGTATATAACAAACTCACCATTCCTGGAAGGTAGTGCCAAAACTGGAGCATTCACCAATATTCTTTTCAATTCCTGAAAACAATCATCACATTCTTTTGTCCAGATAAACTTAACACCCTTCCGAGTTAGCTTAGTCATTGGAATAGATAACCGTGAAAAATTTCTAACAAACCTTCGGTAATAGCCCGCCAAACCAAGGAAGCTACGAATCTCGGTAACATTTGTGGGTCTTGGCCATTCTTCCACAACTTTTGTTTTTGCAGGATCAACAGTTATTCCATCTTTAGAAACAATGTGACCAAGGAAAGAAATTTGTTGCAACCAAAACTCACACTTGCTGAATTTCCCATACAGTTTCTTTTCTTTTAAGGTTTGCAAGATAACCCTTAAATGTCTTTCATGCTCCTCTTCACTTTTAGAAAACACCAAAATATCATCAATGAAAACCACCACAAACTTATCCAAGAACTCATGGAAAATTCTATTCATTATGTCCATGAATACAGAAGGTGCATTGGTTAGCCCAAAAGGAATTTCTAAAAATTCATAATGGCCATATCTCATACGGAATGCGGTCTTCGGAATATCTGCCTCCTTTACCTTCAGCTGATGGTACCCCCGATCTCAGGTCAATCTTTGAAAAAAACTGAGCTCCCTGGAGCTGATCAAACAAATCATCGATATGAGGCAAAGGATATTTGTTCTTAACAGTGATGTTATTCAAGGCTCTATAATCAATGCAAAGTCTCATAGAACCATCTTTTTTCTTAACAAACAAAACATGATCACCCCATGGTGATGTGCTAGGTCTAATGAAACTTTTCTCTAATAAATCTTGCAATTGCTCCTTCAACTCTAAAAGTTCAATTTGTGCCATTCGATAAGGGGGTTTTGAAATTGTCTTAGCATTAGGAAATAAGTCAACAGTAAACTCAACTTCCCGATCTAGTATTATTCCAGGTAACTCATCAGGAAAAACATCAGGATACTCATTTACCACTGGCACATCATTAATCTGAACCGTTCCTTTATTTTCAACGATGTGTGCAAGGTAACATTCATTTCCATCTTTTACATGTTTCTCGGCCTCTTGATATGTTATCAAAAGTAAGGGTTTATTCTTGTAATCAAACTGAAAGTCTTTCTGAAAAGAAACTTCTTTAGCTCTACTGTCAATCTTAGCATGGTAAATAGAGAGCCAATCCATACCGAGGAAAACATCAAACTCTACTACAGGTAGAACAATAAGGTTTGCAAGTAGGTTCTTTCCACAGATAAGGATAGGAAGATTCTTATAAATTCTTTTTTCCACAACATTTCCCCCAGGTGTTTTTACCAAAAGTTCAGGAGTCATTTCTTGAGATGGTATTCCCATTTTACTAGAAAAGGTTTCAGAGATGAAAGAATGTGTAGACCCCGAATCAAACAACACACTGGCATAATCTGAAAAAACAAACAAAGTACCTGATACAACTTCATTTGATGGCCTGACATCTGCTGAAGTAGTTGCAAAGGATTTCACCACCCCTTTCTGCTTGTAGTCTAACTGCTTCCCATCACTCAATCTCTTTGTTGGACACTCGTTTGCATAGTGACCCATCTCATTGCACTTATAACATTTCACTAACTGTAAATAAAATTTGTTCTTACCTTCACCTTGATCCTTTTCAGTGCAATCACGAGCCTTATGTCCCATCTTACCACATCAGTAGCACTTCCCAGAATTCAGAAGACATTCCCCAGCATGCCTTTTGCCACATTTATCACAAACTGGAAACTTAGTTCTCTTACCATCAGACTTTTTTGAAGAATTCTTACCTTTCTCCTGCCACCTCGGTCTCTTCTTCTGATGGTTGTTATAGAACACATGGTCATCGGCAAACTCCATTTCCACCTTCTCAACACATCGAACAAGATTTTCATAACTTTTAAACTCATGAAAGGCTAATTCCCTTCTATATTTTGGATTTAATCCTGAGTAAAAATGATTGATTTTACTATCAAGGTCTCGGATAAAATTTGGAGCATACCTTGCCAATCGAGTGAACCTTTCTTCATAGGCAGCCACTGAGTCTTCCTCTTGCCTCAATTCCAAGAATTTCATTTCCATCCTAAGTTGAACAGCCTTAGGAAAATACTTCTCAAGAAACATACCTTTGAATTCATCCCAGTCAAGAGCATCAATCTCATCGGCGTCCCTAATATTTTTAACCAGAGACCACCACTGATCTTCTTGACCCTCCAGATGGTAAATAGCAAGACTAACCTTTTGATTGTCTGAACACCCCATGACATCAAAAATCTTCTCCGGTTCATTAATCCACCCTTCAGCTAGCACAGGGTCAGATGATCCTCTGAATGATGGTGGATGTTGCCTCATGAAATGTTCCACCACTGACATGTTCCTCTGCGGTTGGTCTGGCTGATCTCGTGTATGGATACCACCACCGTTTATCGCATGAGTCAACTGCGCCATTACTGCAACAAACTGTTCAGTTCCAATTCCGACCATCTTGGGATGCTGATTCGGAAGGTTATTTCCTTCTGTATGCTTTCCTAGCACTGCTTCCATGTTTCCTCTGCAGAGAACCATTCTGAACAAACATGTCTTAGATGAAGCAAAATGGTAATCTATAAATGCTATATCATTTCAAAAAATATATATATTTTTGGATAATAATTTAATAGAATTCTAACTCCTAAAGTTATCTAAACCGACCTTTGATACCAACTATAAGGCCCCAGCCTTAAACCTTACTTAATCTTGAGTTATTACAAGATTACACATTGAGGATATTTTCGGGTTTAGAGTTTTAGAGAATTATATCATAAAACTTGCATTACATTCCAAAAATAAACAAAGTGGTTACATAAAGATAGTATTCTTCATTCCCATCAATGGAAACACATTTAAAATAAAATATCGATTATATCTTGACACATCCTTGACTCTATCATCTTATCATGTACCTTTCCCTTGACCTGTGAAAAAGATTTCAAAAACTTGGGATGAGCATAAAAACTCAGTATGGGTTATAAAAAAACATGGAAAGGAAACATGAGTTCATATATACATAATAATGAAATTATACTTTACCCATAAAACATAGGCACTTTAACATACCTCATAAAATCATGAATAAATCATAGAAATCATAAGACATAAAGGTAACTTGACGCATTCATAACATTCTTACATAGGGAGTAACACTCTTGGTTACGTTTGGAATACCCATCACAGTATATTCCCTAAAATCTCTTTGGATAAACCTTAACGTTTCACTCCTTCGCGTTACCCAATGCATTGGAGAACTATATCGGGCTCACCTGCCCTTAGTTTATCACGGAACCACCCGTCTTCATAATAATGCCCAAGAACCATAACATAATCGTATCACATAAAACATGCATAAAGGAAACATAACATTTCCACATTTCAATCACAAGATATCAATACAACACAAAAAAATTGTGAAAACCATTTTGAATACAAAAATAAAGAAAAGTAAAACATGGTATTTATTTTTCTTTTAAAAATAAGGTATGGCTTGTAGAGGAAGCCGAAACTCAAATAACGGTCACGACGGCGGAGAAGTCGTTGTCGCCGCATACGTACGACAAAAACATTCCCTTTTTTCGTTTAGTAAATGCTTCATATAAAAACGATTCCTTTTGAATAAACATAAAATTCAAAGGGGTTTATACACCGTATAAAAGAATGTTGTGTATAAAATAAAATATGCCTCAATGAAAGGATATTGAGATGAAGTCCCATACCTCGTATCCGACTAGACCCGACCGTTCTTTAATCTCCTGAATAATAAACTTGAGTTAATCTCTACTTGCTTAAGAACCTTTTTCATGTTCATTATTCCTTTTATACCATGTTATGAATATCATGTAATCATTTAAGTTAATAATGTTCATTTTGTCGGTATTTGGTTCTAAAGTCAAAAATAGACTTCTTACACTTACATGTTGTAAATTTGGTCAAAGGTTCGTTATATCCAGAATGATATTAATGATTTGGATAACATATGTTTCATATATATTCATCATATACATGTATTTATAATATTACATCACATTTAGAGGTAAGAAATGAAATGCACCGTTCATGGAGATGGTAAGCCGTACGTACGCATGAATGCTACTTCCATTTCTATTTTGTATTTTCTGGAATGGAATCATAATGATATAAGAGTATATTATAATTCCAGTATAATCACATATATAATATCATTAACTTTATCCTTTACACATCCCACATATGGTATTAACGAATCAAATCACTTTTAGGGGGTGGTAGTCCGTACTTCCTCAAATGAAGTTATCGTGTTTACCCATAATGGAAACCATAAAGGTATGCCCAAAATGAAAAAAACAGAAGATTAAGGAAACAATAAACATATTATATATCATATATAAAAATAATGACATCATAATTTCCACCTTTGAAGGTGTTAAATGAGTATTGAACAATCATCGTTTCGGGAGGCAGAATTTCGCCATCCACGGAAACCGTATGTTCTTTAACCATTTGATGTAGTTGTGTGAGAGTGTAGCTCAAATAAATATTATAACAACATCCTAGTATATTTAATATACTGGTTTTGTTACAAAATAAGTAAATAAAAAGAGTTTAGGGGGTTGGAGAAGCAAAATAAAACAAATGAACATGAGGGAATTAATTACCTTTAAAAGTGTAACTCCTTTTGATTTGAGCCTAAAGGCTTCCTTTGAAAGGATTATGCCCAAAGGGAATCCTCTAGGATGAGTATAGGGATGTGGAGAGAGTAAATGGGCAGGGTTTGGCTGAGCCAAAGGCTTGAGGAGTGTGTTAAATGAGGTAGAGGTGGGGGCCTTTTATAAGAGGAGAGGAGGGGCACTTTTGGAAAGTAATGAAATATTACTTTATTTGAAAATGTGTTTCGGTTTTAAAAGGTCCCACATTGATATAATTCGTGTATAATGTGATGAGGGTTCTAAATACACTCATCCAATTGGTTTTGGCCATGTGTAGTTCATATATTTTACATTATCTTTCCATTTTATTTAAATCGTCAAATAATGATGTCATCGCTGCATCATTATTATGTCATAAATAATTTAATTTATTTAATGTCTAAAAATCATAAAAAAAACTATGATGTAGGAAATCTTTTTATCTTCCCAATGACTATTTATAATCAAATATCTGATCTTTATAACCCCATGTAAAAATTGTTTTCGTAAAACGTATTATGTTTGTGTCATTTTTACTTTTACATTAAATAAAAAGTTATTTATGTCATTTCCCAACCAAAATGTCTCCATGGGGTCCCCAAGTTGACCCATGGCTTGTCTTAGTCAGCCATGACACAATCAATAAAGTTGGGACATGTGTCTAGGTCATTTCATATTATTAAAGCATTATTTATACCTTAAACTACACTAATTACCACTAATCGCGATTAAAAACTTAATAAGTTACTATTCACCAAAAAATTATTTTAATCCCATTGAACCACATTTTACTTCTTAATGACAACCATGTATGTCGGATTTTAAAAATTCAATAGACATTAGTCGTAAACTTTTATTTAACTGAAAAATCAGTTTGCTTGATTACCACTTAGTGGTTTCACTATTCATCAAAAATTGATGTTTTTCAGAAAATTACCAAAAATTCACCCTAAGCTATATTTGATATTCCGAATTCAAAAATGAAGTCTATTTTACAAAATTCAAATCATATAAGTGACATTAATTAATTTAATAATTAATTCCCGCTGCCAGAGCAGAAAGCGTGTTTTTACAAAACAATAAGTATCAAAAGATTGACACCAGTTTAAGTCTAATTTCAAAGTGAAATTGATTCCAATTACCACCATTGGATAAAATGGTAAAAATATATTCTAATTTCACTTCAAAACCAATTCAAAACAGAATCTAATCATATAAATAAATTAGATTAAAAAGCAGTTTTGATGTAAAATGCAGTATTTTTCACTATTCATTAAAAAATGAACATTGTCCGAAAAATACCAAAAATTCACACAAGGTAAATTTTTATGTCCCAATCATAAAGAATAAGTTTATTTTGACAAACATAGTTTATAAAATTGTCAAAAGATAGATTCAAAAAATGTTTTTCCATCAAAGGCAGTAAAACAATCTTTTAAAAATATTAGTGTATTCCATGCATAAGATTGTATTTATTTTCATTTTAAGCCTCTATAACACTATCTTAATCATTAATAGACATAGATAAAAATATCTATTATTCATTACTTACTTGGGATGTCACACTTATAGACATCATCTAGTAGCTCTAACTATCAACACTACATGGCTAATATAAACTCAAGAATTTTTGTTATGTGGGGATTGAACTAATTCATTATCCATAATTGACAATTTTTTCACCACTACATATTTCTCTAAACACCTTCTAAGAAGTAAAATGAGCATATATAAGGGAGGTCACAAATCTCAACATGGTATCCTATGTGGAGTTCCATGTATAACAAAAATTTGTTTATATTCAATATAAACACTATCTTTCTCCAACATCCAAGGTATATCCTTAACTATAATACTCAATGTTCAGTGTTATCTTGAGGTGTCTATGGTATAGGTGATATTTCATGAAAACAAAACCAAAACTCAATAACTATTCTTTTATTGATTCCACTTGAACCACATAGATAAATTATTTCCACCACAAAACATGATTGTGGAAGAAATCATGAGGATTGTATGGAATTATGTGTAATCAAACATAGTCATACTACTTTTCTAGGGGCTCAACATCCATAAATAAAAAAACTTTTTAAAAAGGATCAAAATCAAACCATTATACAAAATCTCATCATGAGAACCAGTTGAGGGGTATGTGACACCAATAGAGAAATCATAACCTCTGTGGGTTCTATGATGTGATAATTGAATCCATAAAAATAGATCATATGCACTATGTGTGTTGGAGAGTACCTACCCATAACTATGATTGGGGACACATGACTTATATAAAATCATCTCAACATGTTACCAACCTTGAGAACACTATTATTTCTTTGCCTATACATTATCATTAGCTATATAGATCCAAATACAATGAAAAAATTCCCCTGAATTCGAAAAAACACTATCATTCTCTTAGCAGAAAATCAATTGAGATACAATATTAATTTTTTGTAAATAGACTCCAGGTAAAAAATTTATGAAAATCGGATTATTGCTGAACTTTTGGGACATTTATTAGCCTCCAAGAATTCTTTATTGAATTATTGTAGTGGATAAGTGTGGTCATACACCCCACCCATGTCATATCATGTATTCTATTTTTATTTTGGGAAGAATCATCCTATAGTTGTTTCACGGACCACTAATTAGGACTTCTTGGAATCAATTGCTCACATGATTCATGCAATCAAGTATGTGCTAATCCATCCTACATTACATGGTTCATCTAGTGTAAGGCCCAACTACACCATTATTAATGTGGCATACCATCCTTTGATTCCCAATCACCCACAAAGATAATATAGAACTACCTGATTCAAGTGTATTAGATTATCAAGGGAGAAACTATAGCCACTCCTAATTATACCTTCATGAAATATAGTAGCTCGACTTGTTGTTAGATCCAAATATGTCATTCATTGATGTATATGGCCCCTCATTGTATCTCCTATTCCACATCCCCCAAAAATGGCCCAAATTAATCTTCCTCCACCTTGTGGATCAACTTCCATCATCCCCAAAACCAATAGCTCGACCACCATTTCCACGTCTATATGCCTTTGTTATACTTGATTTAGAGAGAGGAGTGGCTGAGGGGGGGATGGGGTATTTGTATCCAAATATCCAACCACCATTGTGTAATATTAATACATAATTGATGGGTTTATACCATACATTGAAGAACTCGATGTGGTTAGGGGATGGACTTAATGGCTAAATTTTAAACTAGGCATTCACCTTTAGTTTTTCATAACTCCGGTACATCACCAAAAAAAACTTACGGATAAAAGTGTATATAAAATACATGGTGTGAGGTTCAAGATATTGGAACTTCGATCTAAATGATTTATCACAATTATAAATTATATAAATAGTGAAGAAAAAATGAAAAAAAGCCATAACTTGAAGCATAATGACCATCTGTTCAATTAACCAAGGATTTTATGGTTTTTTTATCATCTCCACGTGACATAATTATCAGTTTCATCACATATGTAGTCCCGATCTAATGCCGATCCTTTCCAATCATCAATTGTAAGAACCCGGTTCTTATTTTTTAGGTACATGTTTCTTATTTTTCATTTTCCTTAAGTGTTTTTTAGAAAATATGGAAAATGGGGGAAAATCCTAAATTTTGGAACTACACGCCATGTGCATTGCCACACACCGTGTACTATTGGTCATGGGGGATGGGTACACGGGGCGTGTAGCCATGTCGGCAACAAGGGGTGTAGGAACTGACTACACGCCATGTAGTGGTACCTTACATGCCCTGTAGCCAGTTGGCAGACTTAAACAGTATGGCGGTGGAGTCAACACTAGCTAGGCGGTAGTACACATCAAGTACTCGGTAGTACATGTCGTGTACTCATGTCGACAGATGAACATTGTGGCGGTTCCGCCAATGGAATAGTTAAATGAAAGAAGTACACGCCGTGTACTCAGAAGTACACGCTGTGTATTTGTTTTTTTGGCTTAAAACCGGAAATAGATTCCTCATTTGGCAGAGGAGACACTTGAGCCATTTTGGAGCCAAAGGAGGATGTTACGCCTTTGATGATCCACCGGGTGTTTTTCTGGAATCGGTTTCCGACTCGGACGATCTCGTTGGAACCGCACGGGTAAGCCCTCTCCTCTCCTCGTATGGTTCTTACCAATTTTTCCCCTAACAGAAGTTATTTACTTTTGAATGGTTTTTGTTCTTCGTCAGATTTACGTCGTTCTTGGGCATTTCTAGAGTCGGTGTTCGGGTATAATGTTCGTTGGCGTATAAGGTAGGTGGCTTGGTGTAAATTTCCAACTATTGTGCGTTTTTGTGCGTTTTTGTGCCACGAACCCATGTTGGGGTGTCGTGTGGCTGAGGGTGTTTCTATATTTAATGCCTATAATTGAATAGGTGATTAAATTTAGATAATAAATTGTTGGTTTCGATCGTTGCTTGGATCTGGAACCATCCCAGGGGGTGTGTTTCACAGTTTAGCCATTTGGCCTGGATACCCATGGGTATGCCTTTAAAGTAGTTATTTTAGAATTTCCCTAAGAGGAATTGCTTGCTTACTGCATTTTGATATGTTGGGCATGGCCCGGTTACCTGTTTATCTTGAGGGAGTTGTTTTGATTAGCATGTGGGCACTACACTATTTAGCTCGAGGTCTGTAGTTATTTCGGCCTAAGGGAAACTTCGTCCATGCCTGTGGGCAGCTGACTCTGTGCCTGTGGGAGACACTACCTACCCCTGAGGGAAAACTCTGTTATTCTTGAGGGCAGATTCTTGTGTTGGATACTCGTTACCTGATGGTAGGAGTTTACATGTCTGAGGACACTAGTTGTTTAGTAGAAATGCACTATGGTGATTTCTTATATTAAAATGGATTAATTGAATATTAAAAAAGGAAATATAACTGGTAGTTAGTTACTTTTGAGTACTGCTTACTTTATTTCATTTTACCACTGCACACTATTGTTGCATGTTAGCATGTAGTTGGGCACGGGCCTTTGGTGGGTGCCTACTGAGATATATTTCTCACACCCTATTTGGGTTATGCTTTTCAGCCCAAACAGATTAAGTTTATATAGGTGTGGATAAGGGAAAGATTCCCTATACAGGTACTTGACTGTTGTTGTGGAGTAGGAGGGCATGGGACTGAACCTAGGCTCACGATGCTGCTGCCAGATGTTTGTTTTACTTTGTTGTACTCTGCTTTTGTTGTACTGTATTGATGTATAACATGTACTGGTTGTTTTCTTAGAACTTGAAACATGTAGCATCATCATTTATATAATATTGGTTATATCCACTGCTGTATTTCATTTTAGATGTGTATGTTTTACTTCTTCCATTGTCGTTGTATGTTTTATTGAAATTCTGTTGCACTACACTTTGACAAATGAGGGCATAATTTTGCAACTATCAGACCTGGGCCCTCACAGCTAGTCGGCATCCTCTGGATTTTGGGGAAATTTTCTTGAGGTCTTGTGGCAAACCAGCTTCGGGGCACCCATTGAGTGGAACCCCGGACCGGGACGTTACAAAGTGGTATCAGAAGGGTTTCATTTCATTGATTTACTATTTGGAGCAGTAGTCAGGGATTGGACGGAACGGTAGTTGGTAATAAGCTGTGTCCAGGCGTAGATGACCTGTGTATAGGGAAAATCCAGTCTACCTCGTATTTTTCAATCATTTGATTTTTCAAATTTTACGGTTGATATGTTTTCACAGATGGGTTACACAATTTGATATTTTGCAGTTTATATTTTATCTATGGGTTCTATTTAGTTGAAACCCGATGAGATCAGGGTATGCCATCTCATGCACCATATAGGCACGTGCTAGATATCACATTCCATTCATAGTTTCCATGCCATGTAGGTGAATTAGAATTTGCATGTTGTTGTGATAGTTGTTGTGCTAATAAAGCATGTTGTTGTGATAGTTGATTGATAAATACATGCCTTGTGATATGGTATGTTTGTTTGAGCTTGGTTATATAATGGACGCCAAAATTTGGTTTCTGGGGAGTATGGGCCCCCATTGACCGGAATTTCATGGATCATTGACTGTTTATTGGTTATAACACAGAGAAGATGTCAGACTTTGATCCGTGGGGAGTATGGGCCCTCACGGGTCGGAATTTGACACATAAGTGTTGTTTGTTCGGTATTTTCTGGGTTCTGGGGATGTTTCTAAGTCATATTATCCGGAAACCCAGAATACACGCGGTGTAGTACATTATACACGCTGTGTATGTTCTTATGTTCGGGAATAAAATGAACCTTTTGGGTACATGCCGTGTACCCTGATTACACATCGTGTAGTCTCTTCCCGTGTCACAAACCTTGTTGGCGGTGACATGTGGAAGGGAAGAGATTGGGTAAACCATGCCTTGTAGTTTTTTTGTACAGGTCGTGTAGTGTGACCCGAAGTCCGGTCATGTAACTAACAACACAGGTCAGTGAACTCCTGTACAGAACATGTCCTGTCAATGATGAGCATGCTGTGTAGTGTGACATGGGGACTCGGCCATGTAAGTAACAACATGAACCAGTGTCACATCTCCCTGAACATCTCATGTACCGTTGGGACACGCCATGTAGTCTTGTCCGAGGACAGACTGTGTGGTGTTTGCCGTGTGGCTGAGAAACAGGATTGTTTACATGTCGTGTAGTGTCAATCCGAGTAGTCGGCCATGTCACAGACGACACGGGCAGTTGGGAAATAACAACATACATGTCGTGTAGATTATTTACACGCCGTGTAGTTTTTTTTTAACAGAAGCCATGTGGCTTAGCCGTGTAGAAGGACTCGGGCAGTGGAATGTAAGTCAAGTACACGCCGTGTAGTCAGTGTACACGCCGTGTAGTCTTGTTTTGAAAATTTTTAAATGCCTTCTTACTCATGTTCCTTTGTGGTTCCTTCAAATTCAGCCTTAATAATATTGAATCTGAGGCGTGATTTTGACCATGTAGTGTCATGCCGCCTAGATGACTGCGAGTTGTTCTCCAGGAGAGCGGCGACGATTATACTACGGAGATGGTGGTCCATGGGCTACCAGTTGATCTTCCAGCAGAGCCAGATGCGGCACCAGCTGCTATACCGGACACAGGCGTAGAGGCACAGTTCCGTGAGGGCTTTATGCGATTCATGCAGACCATTCAGGGAGCACCACAGGCTGCGATATCTATGGATGAGCTTACTCAAATCTTTCAGCAGCATCATCCGCCTACGTTTTCAGGGGATGGCGGACCACAGGCTATGGAGTCTTGGCTGGGATCGATGCAGACAATTTTCGAGCATCTTGAGAGGCCTCCAGGGTGGAGGCTGAAGCGTGAGACTTACATGCTGCGTGATTCTTCCAAGAGGTGGTGCAATGTTACCACCCAGACATAGCATTACAGAGACATGGTGTGGTATGATATTCAGGCAGTCTTCTATAACTTCTTCTTTTCCGAGACCCTGAGGGAAAGTAGAGATCGAGAGTTCATGAATTTGCAAAATGGATCTATGTTGGTGATGGACTATTCTGCTCATTTTACAGAGCTTCAGTGTTTTTCACCAGTGCTGGTGGGTGATGAGATGTTGAGCGCCAGACGTTTTGAGGATGGTCTTCAGCATGACATCCGAGCGCTGGTGAATGTTTTCAGGTTGCATATTGTATACGTGATTGTGAACCAGGCGTTGATTACAGAGAGGAACCTGTGGGAATCGAGTGGTGTGGGCCAGGGTGGTTCAGCAATAGTTACTGGTTTTATTTCTACTGGCAAGAGGAAGAGACAGATGGACTTCTCTCAGGGCGACAGTTCCAGTCAGAAGAATGCTCCAAGTGGCCAGGTTATGTGCTACTAGTGTGGTAAAGAGGGGCACAAGAGGTTTCAGTGCCCATAAGACCCAATGGAGTGATGAGCTTGAGGCAAGATGGGTCATCTGCAGCGCTTTTGCATGGTGTTTCCACCAGTGGCTAGTGAGAGGGGTTCTGTGCAGACTCCTCGTGCGGGAGCAGGACCAGTGGCTTCTTACTAGTCAGGGAAATGGAATGCGTTAGAGGGTGAAGGCAGAGATAGTGGTTGTGGTCGTGGTATCCAGACACCAGGATCTCAGAGGCAGTAGGGCGGGACAGTTCAGGGTAGCCAGGCTGTGTCGTAGGGCCGCGACACTGGGCAGGCATATGAAGTGAAACAGACCCAGCTGGAGCAGGATCCCAGGCCTTCTACAGTCAGAGGTACTATTCTAGTAGCTTCTGTTTTATCTTAAGTAATTTTCGATATGGGTGCTACGCATAGTTTCATATCTGTACCCGTTTTGGAGAGCCTTGGGCTCTGTGTTTCTACATCTTCCGATATCATGATGCTAGACACTCCATTGGGGACTAGGACGACTGGTGTGCGTCAGTTCAAGGAGTTCCCCATCGAGGTTGGAGGGTGTCACTTCCTTTGGTACCTCAATGTCTTGGAGAGGATGAGATATGAAGTCATTCTCGGGATGGACTAGTTGGATCCCTTTCAACCCTTTGTAGAATGATATCATCGTAGGGTGTGTTTCACGTCACCAGAGGGTAGAGAGTTTCTATACAAGGGCGAATGGGATTTCCAGGAGAGTCGAGCTGGACCAGAGCATCATGGGCGAGGTGGAGTCACAGACCAGATTGAAAGTTTGTATCTTGATGACCAGGGGACTTGTCAGACGGATTTCCCTCCAGTTTTTTATCATTTCAGGGATGTCATCCCAGATGAATTTTCAGGTCTACCTCCGGTGCGATAGGTGGATTTCTCTATCGAGCTTGTGCCAGGAGTAGCACTGGTGTCCATTCCTCCTTATTGGATGGCCACGTCTGAGTTGCAGGAGCTCAAGAGGAAGTTAGAGGAGTTACAAGAAAAAGGTTTTATCCGACCCAGTACTTCTCCTTGGGGTTCTCTGGTCCTTTTTGTGAAGAAGGCGGATGATACCCTTTGACTTTGCATGGATTATCAGAAGCTGAACCAGTTGACGGTTAAGAACTGATATCCCTTACTGAGGATTGACGATATATTTGATCAGCTTCGTGGAGCACGAGTGTTCTCGAAGATTGAATTGAGATCGGGATATCATCAGCTGCGCGTGAGACCATCTGAAATACCACTTACAGCTTTTTGGAACAGATATGGTCTCTATTAGTACATGGTTATGCCGTTCGGACTGATGAACGCGCCAGAAGTTTTCATGGATCTGATGAATTGTGTGTTCCATCATTATCTTGATTCTTTTTTGGTAGTATTTGTGGATGACATCTTATTGTACTCTCACACTTGACACGACCATGCCACCCATCTTGAGATCATATTGAGTACACTGAGTGAGCATCAGCTATATACTAAGCTTTCAAAGTGACACTTTTGGATGGACCAGATTCACTTCATGGGTCACATTATCTTAGAGGTAGGAGTTGCAGTAGACCCAGAGATGGTGAGAGCAGTAGTTTCCTGGGAGCAGCCTAAGAACGTGTTTGAGATACAGAGTTTCTTAGGGCTGGCTGGTTACTACAGATGCTTCATACCAGACTTCTCCCACTTTGCAGCACCATTGACAGGACTGACTAAGAATGGTGAGAAGTTCATTTGGTCAGAAGCTTGTGAGATAGCTTTTCAGGACCTGGAGGGAAGGTTGACATCATCACTGATCCTGATACTCCCAGATCAGGGGAAGAGCTATACAGTTTACTATTATTCATCAGGGATTGGGCTAGAGCAGTGTTGATGCAGGGTGATCGAGTCGTTGTGTACGGGTCTCGGTAGTTGAGGCCACATGAGAGGAATTACGCGACGCATGACCTCGAGTTGGCGGCAGTTGTGCATGCGTTGCCCTGTTGGAGACATTATCTTTTGGGAGAGCATTTTTTGGTTTTCACCAACCACAAAAGCCTCAAGTATATCTTTACACAGCATGACCTGAATCTGAGGGAGAGAAGGTGGGTTGAGTACTTACAGTCCTTCGATTTTAAGCATGCCTATACACCTGGTAAGGGTAATGCAGTAGATGATCCACTGAGTAGGAAGACTCAGATACAGGCAGTGCATGAGGCCAGTGGTGAGTGGCAGCTCATGACCTTGTTCTCTGAGATACATCTGGAGGTGCATGACAGTCAGGGACAGAATTATCTTTCTTCTTTAGCAGTGACATCTACCCTCATGGACAGAGTGAGGATGAGGCAGTTATCTGATTCGGAAGGCCTAGTTCTATGGGAGTCAGTGGCAAGTGAGGACCCTCCTCCCAGTTAGACAATAGACTATGATGAGGTTTTGTGTTTCCATGGATGTGTATGGTTTCCAGGGGATATATGCGAGGAGCTGATGCACGAGTTTCATGATTCAGCATGGGTAGTTCATCTCGGGGTTACCAAGATGTACCGAGACATGAGACGTCAGTACTGGTGGCCAGGTATGAAGAGAGAGATAGCTGGTTTTGTTATGAGGTGTTCCACCTGTCAGTAGGTGAAGGCAGAGCACCAGAGGCCAGCTGGGATGTTATAGTAGTTACCCATTCCAGAGTGGAAATGGTATGATGTCGTGATGGATTTCGTGACTAGAATGTCGAGGTCACCTCAATGCAATGACGCTATGTGGGTTATTGTAGATAGACTCACGAAGGTAGCTCACTTCTTGCCGATCAAGGAGACCTTCGGTGTTGACAAGCTGAGACGGCTGTATATCTGAGAGATCGCATGTCTTCATGGGGTCCTTCATTCTATCGTTTCTGATAGGGATGCCCGTTTTACGTCACATTTCTGGCAGAGTTTTCAAAGGGCGCTGGGTACACAGGTGCTTTTGAGCACATCATACCACCCTCAGACCGATGGCCAGTCAGAGCATACGATACAGGTGCTAGAGGACATGCTGCGTGCATGCGTCCTAGACTTTGGGGGCTCTTGGTAGAAGCATATAACCTTAGTCATTTTTTACTATAACAATAGTTTTCAGGCGACAGTTGAGATGGAACCTTACAAGGCTTTATATGGTAGGCCATGTCGATCACCATTGTGCTGGTTAGAGGCTGGAGAGGCAGCTTTACAGGGGCCACAACTCGTGTAGGAGACATCTGAGCAGGTCCAGTTGATTCGGTAGCAGATGGCTACCACGCAGTCTCATCAGAAATCTTATGATGATCACCGCAGATGACCTTTGGAGTTCATGGTCGAGGATCAGGTTTTTCTACGTGTTTCGCCAAGGATGGGACACAAGCGGATCAGGAGACAGGGTAAGCTTTCACCGAGGTATGTGGGGCCATTCGAGATTCTGGATAGAGTCGAATTGGTTGCCTATCGGTTGCAGTTTCCACAGCGATACTGATCCATGTACGACATCTTCCACGTGTCTCAGTTGCATCGCTATAATTCAGACATGTCTCACGTCTTTCAGCCTGAGGTGGTTGAGATGGAAGTCGGTGAATCCTTTTAGGAGCATCTGATTCGTATCATTGATAGGATAATGAAGGTTCTCTGAGGCCAGTCAGTTCCTCTCGTACAGGTGCTATGGCAGCATGGCCGAGTGCAGGACGAGACCTGGGAGCGGGAGGCCGACATACATGCTCAGTGGCCAGAGCTGTTCTGAGCTTTATCTTCTCCACCCTTGGAAGGGCAATTTGGGGACGAATTGCTATAAGGGGGGAATTTTGTAAGAACCCGGTTCTTATTTTTGAGGTACGAGTTTCTTCTTTTTCCTTTTCCTTAAGTGTTTCTGAGAAAATATGGAAAATCGGGAAAATCCTTAATTTTGGGACTACACGCCGTATACTTTTCCACACGCCATGTACTTTTGGCCGTGTGGGATTTGTACATGGGGCGTATAGACAAGTCGGTGACGAGGGGTGTAGGAACCGACTACACATAGTGTAGTGGTACCTTACACGCCGTGTAGTTAGTCGGTAGGCTTAAACAGTAAGGCGGTGGAGTTGCCGCCAGCTGGGCGGCAGTACACACCGCGTACTTGGGAGTACATGCTGTGTACTCATGTCGATGGATGAACAATGTGGCGGTGCTGCCAAAGGAACAGTTAAATGAAAGAATTACACGCCGTATACTCCAATGTAAACGCCGTGTACTTTGTTCTTTCGGCATAAAACAGGCAGTAGCCTCCTCATTTGGCAGAAGATACACTTGTGCCATTTTGGAGCCAAAGGGGGAGGCCAGATTTTGAAGATCCACCGGGTGTTCGTCTGGAATCGGTTTCCACCTCGGACGATCGCATTGGAACCGCACTGGTAAGCCCTATCCTCTCCTGGTATGGTTCTTACCAATTCTTTCCCTAACAGATGTTATTTACGTTTGAATGGTTTTTGTTCATCGACAGATTTACGTCGTTCTTGGGCGTTTCTGGAGTCAGCCTTCGGGTATAATGTTCGTTGGCGTATAAGGTAGGTGGCTTGGTGTAAATTCCCAACTGTCGTATGTTTTTGTGCATTTTTGTGCCACAAACCCATGTTGGGGTGTCGTGTGGATGAGGCTGTTTCTATATTTAATGCCTATAATTTCATTGGTGATTAAATTTTGATAATAAAATTCTGGTTGTGATCATTACTTGGATCCGGAAATACCCCAGGGGGTGTGTTTCACTGTTTATCCATTTGGCCAGGATACCCGAGGGTATTCCTTTATAGTAGTGATTGTAGAATTTCCTTGAGAGGAATTGCTTTCTTACTGCATTTTCATATGTTGGGCATGGACCGGTCACCTGTTTAGCATGAGGACATTGTTGTGATTAGACTGTGGGCACTGCACTATTTAGCCCGAGGGCTGTAGTTATTTTGGCCTGAGGGTAACTTCTTCCGTGCCTGTGGGTAGCTGACTCTGCTCCTGTGGGCGACACTAAATACGCCTGAGGGCATAATATATTATGCCTGAGGGCATATTCTTGTGTTGGATACTCATTACCCGAGGGTAGAAGTTTACGTGTCTGAGGACACTAGTTGTTTACTAGAAATGCACTTTGGTGATTTATTATATTAAAATGGATTAAGTGAATATTAAAAATTGAAATATAACTGGTAGTTAGTTACTTTTGAGTACTACTTACTTTATTTCATTTTACCACTACACACTATTGTTGCATGTTAGCACGCAGTTGGGCACTTGCCTTTAGTAGGTGCCAACTGAGTTATATTTCTCACACCCATTTTGGGTCATGCTTTTCAGCCCAAACAGATTACGTTTCTACAGGTGTGGATAGGGGCAAGAGTCCCTATACAGGTACTTGACTGTTGCTGTGGAGTAGGAGGGCATGGGACAGAGCTTAGGCTTGCGATGCCGCTGCCAGCTGTTTGTTTTGCTTTGTTGTACTCTGCTTTTGTTGTGTTGTATTGATGTATAACATGTTCTGGCTGTTTTCATAGAACATGAAACATGTAGCATCATCATTTATATATTTTTGGTTATACCCACATATGTAGTTTATTTCAGATGTGTATGGTTTACTACTTCCACTATTGTTGTATGTTTTACTTAAATTCCGTTGCGCTACACTTTGTCAAATGAGGGCATAGTTTCCCCACTATCAGACTTGGGCCCTCTATGCTAGTTGGCAGCCTCTAGTGTTTGGGGAAATGTGCTTGAGGTCTTGTGGCGAACCGGCTTTGGGGCACCCGTTGAGTGGCACCAGGGACCGGGATGTTACATCAATGGATATCCACTTCTAAATATTTCTCTTACTCTCTCAATATTAGGTTTATTGAATCACACTATAATGATATAGGACAGAGTTTATTATAAATTGTGTCTTAAGATTTATTTTGATTAAAAATTTAATTAATATGCCATATAAATTACATAATATATTTAATTAATTCATTCAAATATAAATTTCCTACTAACATTCACCTTAGTGTGAATGAGGGTCATAAAACTACTAGGATAAAACATATCTCCAGCATGCAACAATGATGTCACATTTTTTATGAAAATATCAATTTAGTAGAAAATACTAATTATTCACTACCACATATTATTGGAATGAAAATAATATATAATTTTAATATTTATTATTATCAAGGATCTGTGCTGTTAAAAAATCATAATGAATCAGTGAACTATAAAAAAAATTATATTTAATATTTTTCCATGATCTATATCACAAAAAATATGGGTCACTTCACTTATATTTTTTTATAAATATTTATTAAATTTTAAAAAATAAACATATTGTATCACATAACGAACAATTAATTCATTGAAATAATTCATTTCCAAAATCTCTACCATTTCCTAAATTAATGAATAATGTCTATACATTCCATAGAATAAGTACAAATATCTTTTAGAAAGAGAATCCCAAATTTTATTTATACATATCACTTAATCCAAAAAAAATTCCCTTTGTGAAACTATCATGTCATTGGATAAAACACAATAATATATTAATAATTGGAAGGGTCACAACATAGTGGATTTGAACGAATATTATGAATCTTCTCATCAAGGGTTCAATATATTATTTATTCAATTTGATTAAATTTATATCCCACATTGAGTATTTCTTTTTGGAATGTCTTTTCAATTGGAATTTGGAATGGGAAAACATTTTAAAGATCAAATTCAATATTGAGAGGGTATGGATAGAATCAACATAGGCGTTTCAGGCCAATTTAGTTGATGTGTGAAGGATAATAATGATTACATCATTATATCTTAGTGGAAATACAGGATATAGGTTTTATTAGTGAAGAAAGATGGGTAATTGTGTAAGGAAATTTACCAAGTTGTGTTATGAATCGAATAATTAATTCATTGACAAAATTCAAGGTCCAATATGCTTTCCAAAAAATATAGACTATAGATCATTTTAATTAGGCATGCGAACAAGTTTATATTTAGGTATTTGTGTTTATTATAATATATATTTGACCGAGTTTTGATTATAATAACCCATGAGATGTAGGGTGTGGTCTAACTCAACATTTTCCTTGAGTGTGTGTCTTCAATAACAACAAATATTATTCTATTTTATATTATTTATATAGTTATTTAATATTTTTGTAATGACTTCAATGATAAGATAATTATTTTATGCATCAAAATGTAGCACTAAATTAAATATTTTGTGAATATAATGGTTTTATAATACAAATTATTAATTTTAATTGGATTTGATATAAATTTTTACTTTTTGTCATTTTTGATATGAATCATATTGTAATTGATGATGCTATATATCGAACAAAATATATGTGTTTTGTAATTGAAGAAAATATTTTATGGTTACACAGAATTAGATGTTTGTGTATGTATGTTTTGTAATAAACATAGGTTTATTTTTATGTTAATATAAATGTGTTTTGGACACATTGTAATTATTTTGTATACATGAAAAAATATGTTTTTTTGGCTCTATTATTGACTTGACCATTGGTCATAAACATTTAACTCGTTTTCATAACCATCATCATGCCTGAGATGACAGGATATTATCATATGTATATATTAAATCATTTTACATAAATATTCATTTCATCTATTATTAAATAAAAACCCACAATCTATGGGTTTAGTGCCTTTAAAGATTATATATATAAACAAATTATTTTACAACACTATTAACACTTTTCCATAAACACGTACCACTAGACCCCCTTCTGGACAAACTATATGTTATGCACTATATAAAAAATTGTGGAATGGAAACATAATAAATGAGTGAGTTTAAATTCCTAGTAATGGTATACATAATAGATAAAAATTTAAGATCATAAGTTTGTATTATATGAACATGTTTGTATGAGAACATAATGAAGGTGACTGTGAGTAATATAAGAAAATAATAGTCAATAAAGCATGTATCCTAAAAATGGTTTATGAATTGGTTATTTTATCATAACATAAGAAATGAGTCAAAATAGTGGGGATACATGAGTCAATAATCATGGAATAAGTATGTTACATAACAAAAGAACAAAGAATAAATATTAGCACAGAAATCATGATATATATCAAGTTTAACCACAATGATGTTAAAATAATAATGGATTAGTACACAAAACATATTGTAATTTTCCTATCCAACCGCACCCAAAAACCGTTTGTACTTTTTATAAACACTCATTCCCCAATACCCTTTGGAACTTCATTTAACCGCCCATAGCACATAAAAATTTATACTTTGGGAAACCACATAATCCTCCATAACCATTTGGTCTTGGTATAACCTACAATGTCCTACTTAAACATCTTAATATATAAAACATTACCCAATGAGTTTTAGTTTCATAAAAGACCCACATGTACATAATTATACACCATATATATGAAAACATTCATAATATCATCATGGCTTCATTAACCTATGATTAATTTTGAATTTTCAAAAAGAATTCGATAAAATATGATCATAAGTCATCCAATTAGAAATGGTCAATAGTATAATTATATCATATCCATGAAACAAAATAAATAAACATTAAAGTGTATTGAGATAAATGAAAAATACTATTATAAAACAATGATAAAGTTTCATTGAAAAATATGAAAAAATATATTTACTTTTGATAACATTTATTTTAAAAGAAAATAATTTATAAAAAATAGAAATCGATATTACTTTGTAAAACCATGAGAACATGGAAATGAATCTTCCTAAATAAATATGATGATAATAAAAGGATAATTCTTTCTTGCAGAAGATGTTGAAAAAATATTCCTTTCAAACCATTATAAACTAAATCATAACCAATTGAAAATGACCCTTGTAGAAACCATTAAAAAGATATTCCTCTCATTTTTTGTATAGATTCAAGACGAATAGAAAATTATATAAACAATAGATTATGTATAAATAATGAAACTCATAAAACTAAATAAATAATATGAACATGGTTGAGAAAGATTATTGACAGAAAATTATAGATAAGGTCGACCCCACTTACAAGAAATCTTTTGATTAAATTATGTACCAAACGATGGTGAAATTGTATTAAATCATGAAAATACTAGAAATAATTAGATTAGAATAAAATATATTTTTTTAGGGGCATGTTATATATAAATTCTTCTAATTTATGTTTAAACGCAATCCACCGTGGTTTCATAGTGATATTAGAAAAGAAACAGTTTTGACTTTTGTAACTTTTGAATCAACACCTAAGTATGAGAGAACATTTCATGTATTTAAAAATCCTGTTGATTTTATGAAATTTAAGATAAAATTCATTCATTGTGAGGTACATACAGCACAGAAAAGCAAAAATGTGGTAAAAATATTATATTTCTCTATAAAAGGAAATTGAGATGGGAAATCCTTACCTTTGTACCAACTTCAACAAAAGTTCATGAACACGATTTATAAAAAAAATAACCATCCCAATAACATATTTCAGAACTTTATTTATAAATATTAAATTTTATATTCCAAAATTATAATAATTCATTACACAAATATTTGTCATTTTCTGTATATTTTCATAATCGAATGTTATAAATTTAGATTGTTTCATACATGTTTCGTAATGGAGATGAAAAACCTCAATAATTGATACTAATTTAATAGTTAATAGATTATTAATGGTTGGAAAATAATAATTAGTCATATATTTATAAAATTAAATGTTCATTTGATGGATGGTATGGGTATGGTTCCTATGATTATTGTCCACAATGGGCATGTTTCAGGTAATTGTTTTGATAACAAATTAAAGTATAATGAATGATTTTTTTAAAGCACTAAAAAACATATTCCTAGAATAAATTAATATTTAATATCATTTATTACATTATTTATGTTTTTATACTTATTTTTGTTGAAATTTATTATTCTAATATTGCATCATTCGTGTAGTTTGTTGAACATACCCAAAAAATAATATGTTATACTAATGAATGATTATTATTTTGGAATTTTATAGTTGTAAAAATATTTTAATAACAGAATTATCATTTCAAAAGAATATAATTATAGTTAAAATTATATTTATATATAGATTAAATGACAATTTAATTGAGAAATATGGTGAAGATCAAGGTATTTTATTGAATTCTATCCTTCTCAAACCGAATTCATTATAAATAAATAAAATTAGGCCTATTTATTAGGAAAAAAGAATACATACATATAATAAGGGTTTAGGATAAGAATGATTATGTATTTAACATATAAAAAATTTAAATGTCTGGTTTTAAAGGGTTGTATGAGGGGTCCTTTTATAGGTTGGTTTTGAGTGGCATTTTTTCAAATACCAATTCCCAAATGTATATCGTTATAATTTTAAATATGAAAGTTGACATAAAGGGATTTTTAATACATAAGTAACGAGTGAAGATGAAAAATTTCATCATAAACCCATTTAAATATAAGGTTTTATGATATTTTAGGACTTTTCCCTATGTGAAACCCATTTACCACATTTTCCCTTTATCACGAAAACCTAATTTTAACCTTTGAAACATATTTTTACCCCCCAAAAAATAAATATATGTACCTAATTTGTAGGTTTTAATTAGGAACATTGAATCCATTTAATCATATTAGTTTTTATCAATATGGTAATTTTACTTTATAATGTAAATATAATGTATATTGGAAGAAATGTTTTAATTGAAAAAATTAATCATTAGGTGTTCATAATCTTACATGATATTAATAACTAATTATATACGGGTTTAAATATTTTTTAATAAATTAGAATATTTAATATTATTTATATTTTTCAAATGATTCATTTAATTTATTAATATAAAAAACCACGACATTTAAAAATTGTTTTTGGAATATATCTATTCAAATAACATTAAATTATTTGAATCACATCCCACTAAAATTATTTTTTATCATCTAACCATTAAATTTTATAAATATTTTCATACTAAAAAAATTATTTAAATTTATAATTATATAAAATCATTATTTAATAATTATATTAATAATAATAATTTTTAATTATTAAGAATGCATATTTTTATAATAAAATATTTTATTTAAAAACTATATTTTTATTTCACTTCAAATTTGTTTATTATTTCGCAAATATATTATTTTTAATTTTTAAAAAACATTTACACATAATTTACGTTGCTAATGGATATCAGATTATAGAACGACCATATATCCTATTGTCATATATACAACAGTCTTATATCCAATGACTTTATAAATAATTGATATATTCCATTCCTATATATATTATTACATATATCTCTAAAATCATTCATCTTATATGTTTATATTATTCTGAAAATGTATGTTGTTTAATTAGTGTTTTTTCTTATTTCCATATTTATAAATAGACATGTAATAATCAATGAAACCCATGAGGATAAGGATTTCATGTTAATGTTTATTTTATTTACATTGGATTTATTCCCCTTGTGATTTTTTAATGGTGTTTGATATTACATTATTAAATCGTATTAATGATTGTGTTACACTATAATATTTTATCTCAATAAAATATATAATATTTCACTTTAATTTAGTGTTTCATACTGACCAACCTATTTAAAATAGAATATATTTAAAACAGAATGCATAAACTACATAAAAATTAGATATTAGATGTTGTTTATTCAAATAAGTTTCACATAACATCCCTGAATTTCAAAAAACTAAATTTCAATCATTTTATTAGGGAATTTTTTAATTAATACCACTAGTAATTAATTATTTATAGTGTTTTATTAAAAAATATATATATTAATTCAATATTTAGTGATTATTTTTTAATAGCTTCATTAATAAAATTCTTATTTCATTTTTTTGACACCCTTACACATCCTCTCTTGATTAGCACCCTATATTTCTCTAACAGCCTTGCCTCGCAAACATCATCCCCAATCAACAACATTATCTAGTATCCCATTTACAATCATCTAGGAAAAGCTCTTCCATGAAGAATAACATTATGTAACACTATTTTGAAACTCAAAGGAATCAATTTTATTTTTTTCAATTTCCGTTTGATTGTTTTTTCTCCCACCCAATATTATATTATTTTTTTATGGTTCTCATATAATTTTTCAAATTAACCATGATGAATCTAACGCATACATGATCTTGAAATTATTTTATTTACTAAGGGAACAAAATACACTTTCAATTATAGTTTTTTAGATTCATATACTTTTTTATAGATATACTTTTATCAATAAAATAAATATTTATACCAATTCTCTCTTTGAGTTAAACAAGACAATCATGCACATTCATTTGGTTTGTTTTTTTAATATTTTCATCAATGTCTCATTCTATTTTTTGTTGAGGATACATTAATTATATCCTTTACTTTTGTTCAACCCTTTATCAAATGTGCTGAATATAGAATCCATATTATTCTTAGGATTTCCAATTAATGGATTCTTCTAAAATATAGAGTTTTAAATATATGACCATGTTTATTTATAAAAAACATAAAATATTTTACAAATTAACAATTTCTAAAACAAATTATTTTCATAATAAACTATTATGCTTTTAAAATAACAACATAAAAATGTTTCTTATTTAAATATCCAATTATAAAAAATAAATTTTCAAACTCATTAAATAATATATTATTAAGTGAAAAGTAGTTAGATTAATTCATCTTATAATTTCAATATCATTTTAAACAACATAGTTAATGAATTAATAATAATTGATTCAATTGAAATTTTGTGTAGTGATTCTCAAGACAACTACCTAAATTTTATCTAAATAATAAATAATTTTGAAATTCATTTCCATAATTATATTAAAATTTAGATACCACTATTTAATTCTGTTGTATTCATGTGGAGTAGTGTCGAATACTGGATTGATTATTTCTGATGTAAAAATATATATTTATTTTTTACATAAAAATTTATTTTTTTACATCATGTATGCTAATTTATGTTAAAAATAAATTTTTTATTTTATGGGTTGTGTTGAATTCTTTGATATGTCCCAAACATTGTATGGATGTTAAATATACAATTTTTTTATAGTTTATAGTATATTTGGATTTTATATTTTTAGTAATAGTTTCTTAAGAGTTATATATTAATCATATGTAATATTTTAAATATGATTTCGTTTCACTAATATGTTGCATTTTATTTTTATATTTATTTATTAATTCTTTAGAAATGGGCCGAATTTGGAGAACATTACCTATAAATACACCTCAATATCATAAGTGGTTATAAACAATTTCAAATTTTGTAATTAAAGATGAATGTGTAGATGGATGAAAAACTACCCATGTCATACATGTAATTTTTTATCATTGTTGACAAAAATTATGTTTATAAACAATTTATATTGATAAAATTTACTACTTGATATGTGTGATAGATTTTTAATGTAAATTTCAACATTACAACATGTTTATGATTTATTTAGGACTATAATCATCAGAATTCTATCTCGGTAGTGGAGAATGAAATATGAAGCAAAATTATTGATTTATTAGGAACATCAATACAATAATATTATGATAATTACATGAAATTTAATTCTCTTATTGATTCTATATGGATTAATATAGGGGAAACCTAACTACGAAATCGAATGAGTTGTGTGTAATTGTAGAAACTAAAAATCAAGGGTAACAAAAGGGGTGTAATAATTGCTCAATAATTTCATTTCTACAATAAAATTACAATTTAATGTGTTTTTTTTAAAATTTAAATAGGAAAAAGTTCATGATTTTAGAGTTTTTTCATGATGCATTTGGTAAACCTAGTATCCCAAAATCAATTTATGATATAAAAATATTATTAACATGTTGGGTATCAATTATATGACGATACATGCATGTCTAAATGACTACATGTTAATTTTGGTTGAAAATTAGATATATAAGAACTTAAAATATTACATATGGTTATTTTATAATCCTTTAATAGTGATACATGTATGAATGAATATGCTATTGTAAATAAGTAGTGAAATAAAACTCCCATAAAGGTTTTATATTTCATTATAATGAAACCATGATTGAATTGGTTTTTCACATATTCTTAAATATAAGTGATGATGATGTGGAATTATATGGGAAAAAACTAAATAGTTTGTGTGTTATCTATTTGATTAAAAATAATATAAATAGTCACATCCTTTATATTCAAATTTCTATACAGGTCCTAGGAATGTGTGTTTTGAATTTTTTAATGATGAATTTAAACCGTTCAATACATTTATTTCCAGTTGTTTCATATTTCAATTTATTTTTATCCCTTACAATTTTACTCCATATATATGTATCCAAAAAATGTATTTTACCATTATGATTATCATTATTGAAAACAATTTCTTGAAAATGATATTTATGTACACCATCAGACTCTAATATTGGAATGATAACAATTATGGGATACAGTGTGGATAAATATGATATGTAAAATAATAACTATTTTAAATTCATAGTACTCTCATGTGAACCATTAGTTACTTTCCAAGACAATAGAATTTTTCTAGTTTGAATAATCACTCAATCCAGGCCTGTCTAGTTAGTAAATTTTATTTCAATTTTAAAAGGTTGAATTATATGAAAAAATTATTTTTTATCCATCATTATTAATTCTCGGATGCTTATTATATATTTAAATTTAAGAAGTCATTATTTGATGGAAAATGTAATTTGAGGACACCACCAAAATTGAAATTTTGTTTAGAAAAATTGACACAATTTTCGAATATTGGTGTACAGTTTGGGAAAGATTATCAATTCATTGATTGTGTGAAAAAAGTTCATACAACCTCATATATAATAGGAATAATTAAATCGTAGAAAATTGTATATTTTTTAATCTTCTTTATTGAGAATTCAAGATGTTAAACCATATTATTGATGTTTTTCACGTGAGAAGAATGTGAGTGATAGTTTTTTTAACATACTTAATGAAAAGGGAAAATGAAGAATCATCATAATACATATCATGAAATATAATAAACTTATATAATTTTTGGGATATGGGTAAATGACTATGGGAGGTATCATGAAACAATTTTTAGATTGAAACCCCATAAAATAAGATATATTCATATGAAGATATAAAAATTTGAAAGTTCCTAATTAATATTATTATAACATATCATGATGTGTTTTCTTAAAAAAAATTATTATACATAGGCTTAAAATTTATAACACACATGTTCTCATGCACAAGCTACTACCATTGGCATTTTATAACTTATTACATGAAAAAGTAACAGAATTCATAATTTAATTTTTTTATGTTCATGATAAATTTGTAAAACATTTAAACTTCATAGATCTTAAAATATATTGGAAATAATTTTAAGGACCCTTCCCCTTTGGATATGATATTTCCCCATAATTTTAGACTATAATTATTCATTTCGAAGTGAATTTTTTTAAAAAAATATAATATTTGAGACACATACAATATCATTGGATTTATCCCATGTAGAGTTATTGTCTATTTAAAACTTCATAACTATTTAGTTATGTTTTTCAAAATTTTATCATATTGGGATAATTTTTTTTACATACCTTGTTAATTTAACGTCTTGTGGGAAAAAAAATATCAACCAGAAGGCATTATTATAAAATATTACTTCATTAATGAGTGTCTCAAATTCATTTCATGGTATATGGATTGGATTGAGACATCATTTAATTGATTTGGTTGTTTTGACAGTATATAAAATCATATTTAGTCTTTTAGTGAGTCAATAATCTTTAAAAAACATTTCTCATAGTTTGAAGGATATCCACATATTCACTACATAAAATAAATTTTTTAGAAGAATAAAAATTTGTACTACTAAATATTTTTACCATAGAACCTTTAATTGATTTACTAAAGAAAATACATACAAAACATTGGAGTTTACCTCAAAATGAATTTTTTTTAAGAAAATATATAAAAAAGATATTCTTTATTTTTTTTATCATTTATGTTCATAATCAGTTTCACAATTATAATAAACTGATGATTATTTTTTATCAATACAAATAATTCGTATCCATTTTTATAGAATTTTAATTTTGATAATTGAGTAAAATTTTATAAGGATTTGAAATATTTTACTCGTGGTCCTTTTAAATTGTTCAGGAGATTGTATGCCTCCAATATTAATGGTTTCATGTTTTGTACAACTTACTATAAAGGTTGTTTGAAAAAACCAAATATTTTTATCATCAAAAAATTAATATAATTTATTTATTATGAAAATATGATTGAAATTATAAAATTAATTTATTATAGAGACAATAATATGTTATTTAATTGAAATTGGTTTGATATTCATAGGCGTATAAAGAAATATTAATTATAGTTTACTTGTGTAAAAATAATTTCTTTGATTGAAATTAGTGAGAATAAATCACTTGATCAATATATTTTGGTTCCATAAGATAAAATGGTATATTATATCGTTTATGGGTGGACCGATGTAGTCTATGTGAAACTGATATAATTTTGTGATGTGGAAAATGACATTGATTAATGATTTTCAAATAGAGGACCCTACAAATTGGAATATATTATTCTATTAATCCATGATGACATTGAAACTCTCAATATTATTAATGAGGGTAAATATTAAGAAATCATGTTAATAATGGATAACGATAGTCAATTATGAATGAAAACAATATATTTTCAATCCTTCCTTAACTTAGTAAATCGTATTTTGTTTTCTATTAAAAAATTTATTACTTATTTTTTTGAGCTTCTATCGTATAGGTTTTTAACTTTCATTTCACAAAAAATTTCATTCGTGTTTATAATTTTAATTTTTATTCTTTTAAAAAAATTGAATCCAACATTTATTGTTAATGGTATGGGGTAATGAAGTATATTTTAGGTCCTTAATGAGTGTAAATTAATTGTATGAGGATAAAATAGAAAAAAAAGTAATTATTAATTATATAAAAATATTTGACATTTTGATCAAATGAATTAGTAGTTTTGAGAATCAAATTTATAGTATAATTCCTTGAATATGATTGGAAATTCTAATATTGGAAATTTTAAATATTATTATAATGGTTTATTAATTAATATTTAATAATTACATTATTTATACGTTATATTTTAGGAATATTTTCAAGGAATAAAAGGTATGCATGCCATAGTTGATCTACATGGATAGTTGTAATTGAAACACTTCCTGTGACAATCCTTACTCTATTATGTAACCTGGAAACTCGAATAATGATAATTTAGAAAAAAAAATAGTTAAATTAATTAAAATATTGATAAACTATTTTTTAATTTTATATTAATCTAAATATTATTATTTTAATAATGTTTTTCCATTTCTTATTTGTTTGAGGTTTTCCATTATTGTGATATTTGTGACTATTTTCATTAATGAACTTCATACAGATTATAAAAAATAGAAATATTTCTCATACTGATTATGGGGTATGATTTGTGATATATCATTAATCCTTTGTCAGACATACGATTAAATACCAGAAGGGACACCTAGAGAGTGGAGGAATTACTTGGGGGTATGGTTGTCTATTGATTCAAACATGGTATTTTACAATGTGAGTATAGATTTAATGAATTTCTTTATAATTATAATTTATTTATTTACTAATCATATTACATTTCATTTTAATATATATTCATTTTTAGGAAAATTTCTACAAAAACACAACGATTAGAGAAAATCAAGTAATGTACCAGACGGTAGTGACAAAGAGTTTAATAAGAAAAATATTTAGTAAGTTAATATGTTAATTTTTATAACATATATTTTTTAATTTTCATGTTTTAAATTTTTATAATTTTGAATTTTATACTTTAATGTGGTTGTATTTGGTGGATTGTCATCAGGTTTGGCATACTAGGATGTGGTTCTATGGGAATAAAATGTCAAATGAGAGTTACATGAATTAACATTCATAGATAATAAGGGAAATATTATTTAATTATTATGTTATTTCACTAAATCAATTTATTAATTTATATTATTCAATGTGTAGGAAGAAATTAAGGATTCATGGGATGAAAGACCATTATATTCATCATTGATTTCCTTGAGAGATGTTACTTACTAGTATTTTGTAAAATAAAAATTAATGTCATGGGAATATTATCGGCTCTAAACCATACCAATTATGAGTATTTGGAAGTTACCCAACAACATTCACTTTGACACCATATCCTTTCATGGCTCTTAGTGGTGTCCATGATCTGACATCAATCTAATAAATAGTGTGATATCATAGACCAAATTAAAGGAGTATGAGTCACTCGTATGACCTTGGGATGAGTATTATTTTATAATGTACAATTTATTGGCTACATTATTTCGGGAAGTTGAATGGAGTATTCATGATGTGATTTCATCCATGGTAAAACAGTATTTATTGGTACAAATGGTTATTGATTCTATTTTATTTATAATACTATTTATTATAATGAATTTATGATTTTTATTTATTTATTTTTAGGAACTAGATTCAAGTGGTCATTGGGATAAGGAGGATTGTTGATCATATCAAGGCATCTATAGTGATCTAAATGAAATTCATGATGGTCTCTCGTGGATTACATATGATTTTTTGTTTTAATACCATACTTGTATAAAATTATTTATAATTATGGGTATCTTATGTTTTCACACCCCAAACCTTCCCAACCATTTTCAATTTTTTTGTCTTTTCCTTATGTTTTTGGTCATTTTGGTGAAATTGACAAGTTTGGCATATTTTTTTCAAGGTGTACAGTTAGACCATACCATTTTTATGAATTTTTGGTGGCCATGTGGTTTTGTTTTATGTCATTACAACAATATTTATCAAATTTGGAACATTTATTAACTATGTGGACCCATCATGTGGTAACCCATTTCATTCTAGTGAGGGAAACATGGTATGGTAAACCACATGACCAATGAGTGTGTAATTTCTAGAAACATAAATTTTTGGATTTTTCCAAAAATACCATTTTCAATGTAAGACACCATATTCGGTGATTTTTACAATATTTATCCATGGATAATGAATTTGGATCCTTGAGTGCAACCCACCCCTTCTTTCAATGTATTTATTTGGTTATTTATCCCTTGGTTGTTGGTGATTCTATTATAGTAATCCCATATCTTCTTCACTTCTCCTCTTATTATTTATTTTCCATTCCTCCCATAGCTTCGTTCTCTCTTATAAAAACCCTAATTTAGGGATTTAATATTTTGGTTATTGATTATTGTTGTTAGGGTGTGCATATCACATGTGAGGTCTTGGATTTCTTATTTTTGAATTTTTTATTCATTCCATACCAGGTTTCAGTTAGGTGGTTTGGTTATTTTACTTTTAATTTACAATCCATTTATACTTGATAGGTATTAATATGTCTCCATTAAAATGGGTGTGGTATCAAGGTTTTTCAAATTTTATCTAATGTAATTATCTTGGATTTTGATTTGTTTAATTTTTTTTAAATATGTTTGGGGTATTCGATGTGTTTTATAAAATTCATAAATGGTTTCAAATTGAATTTTTTTATTTAAATTTATTAAATTAGAATTATAAAAATTCCATATTAAATTATTATGGTATTGAAGTATTTCTTAATAAGGATTCTTGATTATTTTAACCCTTTTTTCATTTACATGTGAACCCCTTGGTATTGATAAATAGTTTTGTTTATTCCCTTTGATAGGTTTATTTTTTCTTCAAATAAAAATGTATGCATATATAAGGATGTGTTTAGGAAACTATATATATATATATATTCTTATCCAATAAATTATTGTTTTATGTCTATATTTGTTATCTTGTGGAAATGATTTTTTGAAAACATGGATCTCTAAATGGTCCTTGGATCATCGAAATGGTTTTAAATAGTCACATTCCAAAAGAGATATTATAAAATTTTATTAAAGTCCATTTGGAAGTTTTTATAGAACTTTAAATATTAATTCTAAATTTATTTTTGAGTTTGACCACAGAAATAATTCCTTAATGACCCATTTATAATTTTAGAAAGTTTTTTTCTAATTTTTTTTAAATAGATTTCAATTTTTTTAGAGAATGATTCTCCTACTTATAAATATGATGGCCTACTTGGAACATTTAGTTATTTCCTATAAATTTTGGTTCATCCTCATGGAATCCCTCTCTCTTGATTGGTGGCTTTAGATAAATTATGTCAAAAGGAGGGAAGATCATTCTAATTAGATTACGTTCAACTATGATTCAGATATTTTTTAAAGATTTGTTCCCTCACCTCTTATTTTTTAATTTCATCATGGTATCCAAGGTTTTTTATATATATGAGAGATACCACTAATTACCTCCCAATTATCTGGACTAGATTCCCCATGATAGGTAAATTCCATGGTGGGATATTCCATCAATGAGCCGAGTTGAGAGTAACCAAGTAGGATAATGAGTTTGGAATGCATCATTAGTATATAAATGGATAATGAAGGAGTATGTCTAGGGTAACCTCATGGAATGTATAATAATCTCCTTGGACTATATTTAATTTGAAATTTCATTCGCATTACTCATTTTTATATAATTACATCTATATTTTACTATCCCAATATGGTATAATACTCTACTTTCTATTTTATATCATGTTTCTTATCCTATTATTTTTTTCATTCATTTTGTTCCTTTTATGTTGGTTAGATGTCTATTTAAAAATCTATTTTTCAAAGGTTTATTTAAAAATAAACATGATTAGGAAAGGTTTTAAATGTTTCCTTTAATCTCTATATTGTTTTTTCTTATTGTAATTAAATGTAAATTTTACCTTATTTTCCAACCAACCATTGATATTTTTTTAGAAAAAATTAAGGAATGAATACTCTAGTGATTTCAAATTAAACATAGTTATGATCTCACAATATTTTTTCTACACCGAATTGGTAGAATTTTTTTTAGGTTTGAGTATTATATTAATATTTATCATATAATGAGAATTATTTATGTACGTATTGTGACTAAGAGGCCACACGGTGATATCAGATTATCAGTAAGGGAAAAAAAGTGAGATAAGTAAGGATAAACATGATCATAAGGGGAAGAGGGAGTGATCATAACATTAAAATATCATACCCCACAAATCAAATATCATAAATGTAAATCATGGAATAAATATTAATAGGTAATAATACATGGATCATAAGGGTACCAAGAATATAAGCCAGGAAAGAATAATATAGGAATAAGGTAAGGAATTGTGGAAAACACATAAACATGTATATCTTTACATATATGTCAATATGCTATGCTAAAACTTACCAGAGAACTTCATTGGGACTACACCTACTAGTAGGGACACACCATTATCCCCAGTTGAACTCATTTACTTTTAAGGGATCATATTTACCCATATTTATACAGTGGATCATATTTCCCCATATTCTCATAGTGGACTGGGTTTCACAACCTTATATCTTCATAGTGACTACACCTACTAGGCAGGACAAACCATCATCCCCAGTCATATTACATTCATTATAAGGGATCAGGTTTCCATATCATTCCATAGTGGATCAATCCCATTGAAATTATTCCCATCATTATCTCATGATATATAAATCATTTCCTAAGTAATTGTAAGGGATATATATATCCCACCCATCTAATAATGTAAACATATATGCATGTGTACAATGATCATAAACAATCATATCATAACTCTTGAAATGAAATGGGTTTCATAAACATGAAATTATTTCATTACCTATGGAAATGTGTACTGATTAATAATCATTTCATCAATGCATATTCAATTAAAATAAGAGTGTTTCAAAAGCATAAACATTGTTAAATATGAATGAGTTTTATAAAAATATATCCCGTGAAAGAGAAATGAGTTTCAAAAACATCATTCCATCAATAAATAAACCATTTATAGAATTAATATCAATATAACCATTGGATTATTTCCCTATAAAGGCATGAGTAACACCAACATATTTCATATTAGATGGAAAATAATTTGGAAGGATCCATTTAAAAGCATTTTTTTTAAATATGATTCTTTAAATTATTTCCAAAAATAAATCCTCTTAATATTTATTTTATTTTAAAACATAATATGGAATACTAAAATAAATTTGGATATCATTTGTCATAAAAACATATAAAATAGACATAAAAACATATGTAAAATAATCTCTTAGAAAATATATTCTTGAAAACATTTTTTAAAACCATTTCCACGAATATGAATAAAAAATATTTTCAAAAACCCATTAATTTTAAAACAATTTTAAAAAATACAGTGGATTCTTTCAAAACCATAATAAAATACAAAATTATTTTTCCATGAAGTTTTTCTTATAATATGACCTTTCAAATCATGTTTGAAGGTTTTTGAAATTTTTGGAATTTGACTAAAAAAGGTAAATTGAGAAAAAAATATTTTACCAAATTGGTATCTATTGAAAAAAACCCCCCTAAAAGAGAGATAAAAAAATCAATAGATAAATAACAGTATATTTATGTATTATAAAAGTAGAATATAATAATTATTGGTATACACACCGTTCAAAACAAATGAGTGGTGAATAAGGCTTAAATTCTGTAGAAAAAAGTGAGACTTGAAATCACCATACATTATATATTGAGTCAATTCATACACAAAAAGTCATATAGTATAATAATTATAAGTTTATAGTAAAAATTTTGAACAAAACTATTATAATATTTTCACCATATATAGTTTTACTATGACTTTATATTACACACTTATTAACAATTCGATGTTGAGGATTCTCTTTGGGTAATATCCTCAATTTTTTGTATGCCTTTTAATTTGTTATATTATTTTTACTCATAATAAAATCATAATTTAAATAATATATACAAGGATATAAATATAATTTATATTCATTATTAATTTATTTATAGTAATATATTTATTATTGAAATATTAAATGGAATACTTCATTCATGGAGATGGTTGGCCATACGTTTTCTTGTATACTGTTTCAGTTTTTCTGTCATACTAATGAATGATAGTAAATAAAATAAATTTATATATATAATATAATTATGGTAGAATTTTAATATAATATATATATTATATAATTTCACTAAACCCAGCCATAATACACTCTATGTAGTTTGTGAATGAATCACATTGCATTGAGGTGGTGGTAATCTTTAATTCCTTGAACGAAATTATAATATTTAAAAAAAGGAATGCATAAATATATGTGATATATAATAGATTATGAATAATTAATTGATAATATTAATCATATATATCATCCAAAAAATAATGTTTTTATCATAATTCTTATTCTTGAGAGGTGTTAAAGGAAAAATGGACAATATTGTTTGGTGAGGTGGTAGTTCATCATAAACAAGAACATCATATTTGTTACCCATTAGATGGATATGTGTATAAGGTTAGGTAAAAATAATATTATAAAAACTACTCAGTATATTTCTGATACTAATTCAATTATGTATTCATGAAATAAAAAATTGAGGTATTGGAGAAAGGAAACAAATGAAAGGGCTAGAGGTAGGATAATGCCTCTTCTTTGATAACTCATATTGGTTTTCATCTATTGGATTCCTTGGATGGATTTCTACCCCATGGTGTGATTAAAGTAGGAAGAGAGGGATTTTGGGAAGATAATTGGCATATTCTGGCCTATAACAAGTGGGTTGAGAGGTGTGATGAAGGTGGATTGGTGTTGGCATTTTATAAGGGATAAAGAAAACTGACTTCACATTTATGAAAACAAGTTACATGTACCCTTGTTTTTACCCAACTAAAGTCATAAAATCAGAATTTATCAATAATATAAGTTTTAAAAACAAATTATTCCCGTCCAATATGGTTTGACAAGTTTTCAGGTTATTTACTCCCTTAAGATTAAGTTTTACTACCTTGTTAAGATTAATTTTACCTTAATTATTGTAATTAATTTTAACCATGTTCAGTAATATTTTTGGTAAAAAATTAATATTTTCTGAAATAATTTAAATATTAAACATATTAGAAATATCTATTTTAATTTTTTAAAAATATATGTTCATATTTTTGGAAAAATTATGTTTAATCATATTCCCACAGACGTGGTGAGAAAGAGGGGTTTTAAAGTGATATTGTTCAAATGTTCATTATGTTTTTATATCTAAATTTAATATTAAATTGATTCCAATTATGTAGATTAGATTAATTGATTTATTATTCATCTATTGTGACTATAAAACAATAATAAAATATTATTTTTAAAAATAAATAAATTAGATGAATATTTAGTTTTGAATTAAAATTATGTATGTTTCACACTTCATCAAAATGATGTTTTCATAAAGAAAATTCACCCATGGGTAATTTTAAAATTATGAATTAAAAAATTAGTATTATTTTACCAAACAAAATTTCTAAAATTGTATAAAATTAATTTTATAATTTTTCATTAAGGGAAATAAATTGATGTTGTTTTCAGAAATTATAATTTTTCAAACATATTAATACTTTAGAAAAAATTGTATGTATTATTATAAATGTGATTTATTTATATAAAATCATATAAAATAATATTTTTAAACTTTTTTTATTAATATTCATATTACTTTGATTAAATTATATGTTATATGTATCTCATTTAAATAATTATAATAATAAAATTATTATTCATAGAAACTTGGTGTTGTGTGTAATAGAAGAAATGTATGTGTTGTGTATAATGAATGTTTTAATCATTGTATTAGGCAACTAAACACATCAAAAAATTAAATTTATTCGAAAAACGTTTCCAAAAATCTTCGGTTGTTACATTATTACCCCATAAAATGATTTTTTCAATCAAAATTCATCAATCTGATGCAATAAAATTACGATACAAATTCATAATCATATACTCAAATTCCCATATTTCTTCCTCTAACATGTGGTTTCGCCAAAAAAAATTGACCATATTATTGGTATTTTTTCTATAACATTTTATATATGATACAAAATTTCAATTGGATGTACTCATAAGAAATATCATTCTCTAGTGGTATGACCTATGAGTCGAGTACATGTGAAGGGTCAAGTATGTAATCCCTTAGGACAGATACATGTAAGACATCATGGACATGAGAATGTTTTGAAGGATGTGGGAAGTGATATGAAATTTTTTTGTTACAATAAGTAATCTTAGAGGGGATGATATACCTCTTTATCTATTTTCATTTAATCCAAACCCATGTATACTATATATATAAAGAAATTTGTAGAAAAAATTCTAACCAAATCCATATTCTAGGTCACACTGATTTTACCAGCATCACATAATTTCTAAATTTGAGCTTCCTTGATATGAGAATGAATGGATATAACCTTATTTTCCATTTCCTCATCCATCTCAGGTCTTAATAGAAATAATTCTCCATCATTTTCCTAACTAGTTGGAATATAAATATCATCCAATATATGGATTCATAAGGATCCATTTTAATTTTTGATTAAATGTTATTCTTATAATAAAAATCAACTATTGGAAGCAGTTCATCCCATCCACCATTAAAATACAATGAATAAGATCTCAATAGATCCTCTTGGGTTTGAATTATTCTTTCAGAATGACCATCCATCTGAGGATGAAAAGTAGTTTTGAAACTCAATTATGTATCATGTTCATGAGGAAGTCTTGGCCATAACAATAATGAAAGCCTTAGATCGCTATCAGATTCAATACAATTTGGTGCTTTGTGCAATCATACCACTTTATTAATGTAAATACTGTAAATATAATATAAATATATTTATTTTATAATAGTGATAATGTATGATTACAATGAAAGGAAATCGACTAAAAAATATAAAATTTAACCCTTTATAGGTTTTTGGGGTGTCCTATAAAAAATACATAGTGATGTTCTCCCATTTACATTATATTATGGGTAATGGATGCAACATAGCCTTATAATTTTTTATTTCTACAACAACTTGATAGTATAGGAACCACTGAGATACAAACTCAACAATATCCCTCATCATTCAATCACACTAGAAGTATTCCTTATAATCTTTTTAAATCATCATATATCTTTGATAAATAGATAATGAATAAATATGAGCTTACTCTAATATATCCATCAAATTTGGTATGAAAGGAACATATATAGGATTCATGAACCATTTCATTTGATCCGTATCAAGTGTAAACTCAAGAACATTTCTAACGTTATTTTTATGCTCTACATCTTATTTCTTCTCTTCATTAATTTTCACTAGTATAGATGGTTGAATATATAATTAAGAAAGAAAAGACATTCTCCTTCCATAAATATTTTGATATCCATCCTTTTAATATACTTTAATATTGAATATTTTTCAATACTCATCATGTATAAGCTATCACGATCATTTTGACTCAAATCATTGGACACCTTGTTCGCTTTTCTAGGGTGGAAATGTATTTAGAAAACACAATACATTATCATCTAGAACATGTTCAGATCCTTCTATGTGAATATATAATATATAATTTGATGATTGGTATATATATCACATTTTTCTATATAAAGTTAGTGACTCAATATCATTAATGTAAAAAAGACATCCACTAACAGCAAATCATTTGTGTGGTAATTTTACACTTGTATCTTCAACAGTCGCAAGGTATAAGTGGTAAACATGTTGTTCTACATAATAACACATCCCAATTACATCAAGGATGCATCACTATAGATTAAAAACACATTTCCACTATAGGGTAATGTAATAATATTTGGACTAACTATCCTTCCATTATGTTCACTGATTTTTTCTTGAAATTCTTCTATCCAAAGGATCTTTCCACCCTTTTGAGTTAAAATAGTCATAGGAATCAATATTCATGATAAATTCTCTACAAATCATTGAAATCATCATGATAATCCATGAAAACTATAGATCATAGTCATAGTGGTTAGTCGAGGACAACATTCAATAGCCTCTATATTTGATCGATCCACCTATATACTATCTATTGAGATTATGTGGCCCAAAAATGAATCCTTTTGCATCCCAAATTTATTCACAATAAAATTACCATATAGTCTATCCCTCCTCAGGGTCTTTAGTAAAATTTTAATGTTGTATTCATGATCATCCTTGTTCTTTTAATAGAAAATAATATCATCGTTATATACTACCACAATCTAATCAACGTAAACTCTAAAGAAAATATTCATCAAAATATATGAATATTGCAGGGGAATTATTTTGAACTATAAGAATAATTATATATTCATAGTATCCATACCTTTTATAAAATTAAATCTTGGTTATATCCTCTTTTTCGAACCTCAATTGATGATATAAAATAAATGTTAAATCATGGAAAATTATTCTGCTCTTCAATTTTGGTCAAACAAGTCATCAGCATGCAGTAGTGGATACTTGTTCTTGATCATGATATTGATCATCTTACAAAAATCAATATAGAGTCACATTTATTTATTTTTAATTTTCACAAAGAGGGAAGGTTCACCCTAAGGCGATATATATGGCTGAATTAGTCCCTTATAAATTTTATCTTTGAGTTTTTCATCAATTAAAATAACCCAATTTGGACCATTCAATAGGGATTCTTTGACACTGCTGTAGATACGTGTTTGAATTATATCAGAAACTCAAAAACAATTTGGCATGGATAAGAGACACATCAGGGAACATGAAACAAAATTCCCAAAAAATAGTCATATCATCGATGTAGAGTTTATCCCCATCCATTTAATAAAAACAAGCCTTCTGGATGGTAATTATGAACCAAATACTTGATGTAATATCCATACGATGTTCATACTTATAATCACATTCATATATGATAATAGTGTTGGAACCATGGATGTTCTATGCATGAATTGGAATATGGTTTGTGTTTGTTGTCAATCCTCTTTGGAATTTCAGAATGTTTCCTAGTAAAGTGATCATACAGTTCAAGCATACAACACCATGTTTCTATGAATAATAATTTTATTATTATAATTATTTAAATGAGATACATATAACATATAATTTAATCAAATTAATATGAATATTAATAAAAAAAGTTTAAAAATATTATTTTATATGATTTTATATAAATAAATCACATTTATAATAATACATACAATTTTTTCTAAAGTATTAATATGTTTGAAAAATTATAATTTCTGAAAAGAACATCAATTTATTTCCCTTAATGAAAAATTATAAAATTAATTTTATACAATTTTAGAAATTTTGTTTCGTAAAATAATACTAATTTTTTAATTCATAATTTTAAAATTACCCATGGGTGAATTTTCTTTATGAAAACATCATTTTGATGAAGTGTGAAACATACATAATTTTAATTCAAAACTAAATATTCATCTAATTTATTTATTTTTAAAAATAATATTTTATTATTGTTTTATAGTCACAATAGATGAATAATAAATCAATTAATCTAATCTACATAATTGGAATCAATTTAATATTAAATTTAGATATAAAAACATAATGAACATTTGAACAATATCACTTTAAAACCCCTCTTTCTCACCACGTCTGTGGGAATATGATTAAACATAATTTTTCCAAAAATATGAACATATATTTTTAAAAAATTAAAATAGATATTTCTAATATGTATAATATTTAAATTATTTCAGAAAATATTAATTTTTTACCAAAAATATTACTGAACATGGTTAAAATTAATTACAATAATTAAGGTAAAATTAATCTTAACAAGGTAGTAAAACTTAATCTTAAGGGAGTAAATAACCTGAAAACTTGTCAAACCATATTGGACGGGAATAATTTGTTTTTAAAACTTATATTATTGATAAATTCTGATTTTATGACTTTAGTTGGGTAAAAACAGGGGTACATGTAACTTGTTTTCATAAATGTGAAGTCAGTTTTCTTTATCCCTTATAAAATGCCAACACCAATCCACCTTCATCACACCTCTCAACCCACTTATTATAGGCCAGAATATGCCAATTATCTTCCCAAAATCCCTCTCTTCCTACTTTAATCACACCATGGGGTAGAAATCCATCCAAGGAATCCAATAGATGAAAACCAATATGAGTTATCAAAGAAGAGGCATTATCCTACCTCTAGCCCTTTCATTTGTTTCCTTTCTCCAATACCTCAATTTTTTATTTCATGAATACATAATTGAATTAGTATCAGAAATATACTGAGTAGTTTTTATAATATTATTTTTACCTAACCTTATACACATATCCATCTAATGGGTAACAAATATGATGTTCTTGTTTATGATGAACTACCACCTCACCAAACAATATTGTCCATTTTTCCTTTAACACCTCTCAAGAATAAGAATTATGATAAAAACCTTATTTTTTGGATGATATATATGATTAATATTATCAATTAATTATTCATAATCTATTATATATCACATATATTTATGCATTCCTTTTTTTTAAATATGATAATTTCATTCAAGGAATTAAAGATTACCACCACCTCAATGCAATGTGATTCATTCACAAACTACATAGAGTGTATTATGGATGGGTTTAGTGAAATTATATAATATATATATATATTAAAATTATACCATAATTATATTATATATATAAATATATTTTATTTACTATCATTCATTAGTATGACAGAAAAACTGAAACAGTATACAAGAAAACGTATGGCCAACCGTCTCCATGAATGAAGTATTCCATTTAATGTTTCAATAATAAATATATTACTATAAATAAATTAATAATGAATATAAATTATATTTATATCCTTGTATATATTATTTAAATTATGATTTTATTATGAGTAAAAATAATATAACAAATTAAAAGGCATACAAAAAACCGAGGATATTACCCAAATAGAATCCTCAACATCGAATTGTTAATAAGTGTGTAATATAAAGTCATAGTAAAACTATATATGGTGAAAATATTATAATATTTTTGTTCAAAATTTTTAATATAAACTTATAATTATTATACTATATGATTTTTTGTGTATGAATTGACTCAATATATAATGTATGGTGATTTCAAGTCTCACTTTTTTCTACAGAATTTAAGCCTTATTCACCACTCATTTGTTTTGAACGGTGTGTATACCAATAATTAATATATTCTACTTTTATAATACATAAATATACTGTTATTTATCTATTGATTTTTTTATCTCTCTTTTAGGGGGTTTTTTTCAATAGATACCAATTTGGTAAAATATTTTTTTCTCAATTTACCTTTTTTAGTCAAATTCCAAAAATTTAAAAAACCTTCAAACATGATTTGAAAGGTCATATTATAAGAAAAACTTCATGGAAAAATACTTTTGTATTTTATTATGGTTTTGAAAGAATCCACTGTATTTTTTAAAATTGTTTTAAAATTAATGGGTTTTTGAAAATATTTTTTAATTCATATTCGTGGTAATGGTTTTAAAAAATGTTTTCAAGAATATATTTTCTAAGAGATTATTTTACATATGTTTTTATGTCTATTTTATATGTTTTTATGACAAATGATATCCAAATTTATTTTAGTATTCCATATTATGTTTTAAAATAAAATAAATATTAAGAGGATTTATTTTTGGAAATAATTTAAAGAATCATATTTAAAAAAAAGGCTTTTAAATGGATCCTTCCAAATTATTTTCCATCTAATATGAAATATGTTGGTGTTACTCATGTATTTATAGGGAAATAATCCAATGGTTATATTGATATTAATTCTATAAATGGTTTATTTTTTGATGGAATGATGTTTTTGAAACTCATTTCTCTTTCACGGGATATATTTTTATGAAACTCATTCATATTTAACAATGTTTATGCTTTTGAAACACTCTTATTTTAATTGAATACGCATTGATGAAATGATTATTAATCAGTACACATTTCCATAGGTAATGAAATAATTTCATGTTTATGAAACCCATTTCATTTCACGAGTTATGATATGATTGTTTATGATCATTGTACACATGCATATATGTTTACATTATTAGATGGGTGGGATATATATATCCCTAACAATTACTTAGGAAATGATTTATATATCATGAGATAATGATGGGAATAATTTCAATGGGATTGATCCACTATGGAATGATATGGAAACCTGATCCCTTATAATGAATGTAATGTGACTGGGGATGATGGTTTGTCCTGCCTAGTAGGTGTAGTCACTATGAAGATATAAGGTTGTGAAACCCAGTCCACTATGAGAATATGGGGAAATATGATCCACTATATAAATGTGGGTAAATATGATCCCTTAAAAGTAAATGAGTTCAACTGGGGATAATGGTGTGTCCCTACTAGTAGGTGTAGTCCCAATGAAGTTCTCTGGTAAGTTTTAGCATAGCATATTGACATATATGTAAAGATATACATGTTTATGTGTTTTCCACAATTCCTTACCTTATTCCTATATTATTCTTTCCTGGCTCATATTCTTGGTTCCCTTATGATCCATGTATTATTACCTATTAATATTTATTCCATGATTTACATTTATGATATTTGATTTGTGGGGTATGATATTTTAATGTTATGATCACTCCCTCTTCCCCTTATGATCATGTTTATCCTTACTTATCTCACTTTTTTTCCCTTACTGATAATCTGATATCACACATTTTTTTAGGTTTGAGTATTATATTAATATTTGTTGGATGAAGTCTTTCCGAGTGATTTTCTCATTTCTCTCATGATGCTTTTAGTCAAACCATGGGGATCAGGGACACCCCTCAAGTATATCCTGATCTACCTCTAGTGTTTGGTTCATGGATGACCTACGCTAGTTCAGTAAAACTGGTATCATAGAATGATTTTTCATCTTTATATTTCTTTTATATTGAATATTAGGGTCATTTGAACATGATATGTATGAAGGGGAAGAGTTTCATTTTCTCTTATACATACTAAGCCTTAATTAACAATAGTTTGTTAGGAATTAAGTCTTGAATTTTAATTTTCATCCTTTGGTCCGTAGTTAATTTTGGATTATGTAGAAGGAATCTGGGGTTATGTTGATAATGTAAGGGTGTTTTTGTAATTTTCCATGTTTTATTGGGTGAAATAGAAGGATGAAATATTATTGAAGGGTTACAAAACATGGTCTAGAAAACAATGTAGAGACTATATAAATAATCTTGTTAAAATTTTGTGGTGGTTTCTTATTTCTCCCATGGTATTCTAAACCATTCGGTGAAACTGTGTATAGAAACAATCCTCTCTTTATGATTTTACATTAAGTCATTTTTACACCATTTCTTATGGAGTTATTTTTAGTTTTTATTAAGACATTTTAAGAAGTGTTTACATGGTTTTTTTTGATAATAGGTTATATTTTAAATGAATTTTGAAATTTATGTGTGGTTTCATGGTGGTGGTAGAGGTTTTCCTTGGAAAATATTTATGTTTTTATATGAAATGAAATGAATGGGATTTTCGGTCAAGGACCATTGAATATTTTTAATGAAATTTTTTTCAGTATTGAGATATAATCAAGTGAAAAATTAATTTTTAAAATTTAATTATTATATACATAGTTGTTTTAAAGAAGACAATTACATTTTGAAATTTTAAATGTGAAGTTATAAATATATTCAAAATGGTGATGTAATCTAAACATGTATACTGCTCTGATTATTTTCTTTTTCGCTTATAATTGTGAATTGAGACATAGCTTCATTTGGATATATCATAAATTTAATTTATTATTTTTTATTTATACATTTTATTTTTTATTTATAGTATTCCTATTAAAAGCGTTATGAATGTTCTTATGGATGTTATAGTGGATTTTTGAGTTGAAGTAACAACCCATACTTTGTGTAGAGTGGTATGGTAGGTTTCCATCAAGGTTTTTTCTATCTATCAAGGTGATCTTGGTTCAGGAGATGTAGTATTGGGCCCTGATATAGATGATAAAGTCCTCCTATCATTGGGAACACATAATTCTATAAGGTCGAGATTTTTTTCTAGGTTTTTTTGAGGGGCTATGTTTGGATCAGTTGATAAGGATCTTTAAGGATCAGTTATAAGTTGTGATGATGTTGCTATCCTCCAGACCATGTTGCCTCATTTTTTCAATCTTGATAATTCAATGGTAGAGATGGTGGCAGAGCTTATAAGTTTTTGGTATGGTCGATGAATATTGTTGGTGTATGTCAATAGTTTTGATATGTTGGCTAATTTAATTTTGGATACTTTTTCAGGTGATTCCTTGATGAATCTTCTACTCATAAAGGGTGTTTTGTAATTCCTATAGATCAATTCATTTTGGTTGATAAAGTCCCATTTGAAGATTTGGTGTTTGAGGCCATCATATAAGAGTTGGATTTTATGCGAAAACCATTAGTGAGTGGTCTCTCTATTGCATTTGATGTTGCTGAAGGATCCTCATCCGGTGAGGACTGTATACATGATGAACCTAAATTAGGTGAACTTTCTTCAGCTAATACCTCTTCAGAAATAAATAATTCAGTCGTGTTCTTCAAATGTGTTCATCTCAAGAATTATAATCCATCTTTCTCGGATTTTTCAAATACCAAACTCTATCTTGAATTATTGGTACACCTCTATATATTCTATAATTAGTTGAATTTTTTATCCAATTGATCGTAATTAATTTCAGAAACATGATGGTGATATGGATTTCTTTCAAGAGATATCCTTTTTTCGTTTCTTTATTCTATCATTCATTAATTTTCTTCTTTTTGGCCTTTGGTCTGTTCTATTAGGGCGTCCAGTTGTCAATATTTATTCGGATATTGATCCATTGCCTCAAGAAGTAAATTAACATCCTTAGTTTGACTTCAATATTTGATTCTCTTGAGTTTGGGACTTATATTTTTGGCTCCTTGAGTCCGGTTTTCCTTCTGTTGAACCACCATAGTTAGTAAATTCATAAATTAGGGTAGATATACTTTGGATAGACGTATTTTGGTCTCTCTATTGGATTGGTTAGGTGCGAGTTTCATGGAGATTTGGTTAGTGTGTTTTCTCCTTTATTTGGATTGATCCCTTAGCTCACTCTCCTTTTTTTCAAAACTCAAAGGATTTATGATGGCATTAAATGGTTATGGTGGAGATAATTTTAACACATTGACCCTTCACCAAATTTTTTTTACATTTTTTATCATATTTGTTTTCATTTTGAACTTGATTTTTGGGCTGAACGAGGTGAAATATTAATTTTCTAGGTCTTCTGGGATATATGGACCTATAGTTTTATTATCTATATAGAAAATGTGTGATATGTGTTTTCGAATTGGTAGAACTGTATAAAACAGTTGTTACACTGCTATTTGAACTATTTGGACCAACAATATGATATTTTATTTCTCTCCAATGAAGGCACATGGTTGGTCTATGGTACGGTAAACCATTTAGCTAAACCAGGTGAAATGACCAGAAACATAAATTCATAGTTTTTGTAAAAATAATTATTTGGGTTTAAAATCATGAATGGGTTGTTTTCCACCCTTTTCCTTTATAGATCATAAAGGGGGATTTTTTTCACCCCACTCATTCCTCCCTTGTATATTTGGGTGTTTTATCCCTTTATTAGTAATATCCTAGGTAATTACATAATAATACTTTGTCATATTAATTAATATTTATAAATTAGAGATTAATGTTACCTTAATGGGAATGCTATTTCCAAGAGCGTACTTGACACACAATAATGAGTTTTTCAAAAATAATATTCCACATGAATAACCAAGATATACCAAAAAATAATAAATTATTAATATGGTATTTATCACCTAGATGTTATAGTGTATGTAATAAAAAAATTTAATAGAATTATGAAAATATGGTTTACATATGTTTACATAATGATTCATTGGTTAGAAAATTAATAGAAAATTGAATTTTAAGGATATGTGTTTATGTAAACCTATTTAAATGTGAATTGTATTGTTTATAAAATAATAAAATCACTCTTATCAGATTATATTAATGAAAAATAAACTTAAGTTAATGTCTGAAATTCATTTTATGTGTTTTTTAGATATTACATGAAAACAAATTCAATTTTATGGATAAAATGGGAGTATTTATAAAGATGAATTTTTACCGCATTTAAATGGAGAACCATTTCTAAATCTAGTTTTTTCACGTTTTATATATTCAATTTGATAAAATACATTTCTTATTTGGAAATGGGACATTATAATTAAATTCCGTTGAATTTATTGTGTTTTTCTGATAAATTTCATATTTTAATGAATAATGAATAATATTTCATTTAAATTCAAAAATACCTTTTCGTTTAATTTATTTATATAGTTATATAATCATTTTTATTGGTTTCAAAGTATAATTAAATAATTTTTTTTATCATTTAATATAATTTCAGCCATTTTAATCAATTTCACAAAGAAATTTAATATAAAAACTATTTTAAAATTTTATTTTTTTTCATAAAAACCTCATTTTTTTCTATCAACATGAATAGTTTTTAATTAATTTCTTACAATTTTATGTTTTGAATTCGAAAAAAAGGATTCCATATTTTCAATAAAAAGGTAAATAAAATTTAAATATGTTCCTTTAATTTTTTATGATATAATTAGTAACTTTAGAAAATATTTTTATTACAATGGTTAAAGGTAAATTAGGAAATTAATGGTAAAAATAATATTAAAACAATATAAAAGTACCCTAAAATTTGTCTAAATTTAATTGGACGAGTTTATTCTCACCATGATCATATTTTGGTCTATTTTAGTACCTCTTTGATCCAACTGCATGACTATAATTCATTTATTATATTATATTCGATGAATAGTCATTTTTATTACACTTTTGTTTTTAAAAAGTAAAATATGTTAATATGGATTAATAAAGGGATATCTTCATCTATAAATTGTACATATAAAGAAAAAAATATTTCCGACAACATGGTAATTTATTAATAATTTTTAAGATTTAAATAATTAAATTTAATTATTACACTAATTTGAAGGATAATAGATTTATTAAGTAATTAATCAAAAAAATAATATTACCAATATTAGTTTACATATAATTTAAAATATTTGATTTCATACATGAATTTTTTGGACAAATAGGACATGTTATTATTTATTTAATATATTTATTTTGAATTAATAAAGTTTTTATTATATTTTATAAATATCATGTAAGGAATATTGTCAACATTTAAATAATTTATACTTTAAAATATAAATTATATTAATAAATGATATAAAATATCAAAAAATATAATATTCAGAAAAATAAAAATGAGTTAAATCAAAAAATGTTTTTAATGTCTCATTAATTATCCATTTTTCATGATTCGGTAATTATTTTATCCCACAAATTGTAAATAACATGATATCTTGGTAAGATTAAAAAGGGTAAAATAAGTGTTAAAAAAATTTATAAGTATTAAAAAAAATTCAAAACATGAATAATTTTAATTTTATGATAGTAATTGGACCCAAAAATCATATTATCATTGAATTACTTGAGTTTGGGTATATTTTTAATCAAAATTTAATTACATAAATTTAATACATTCAATAATTCCAAGGGTTCCCCTCTAGTCTCCTATAAAAAATCAAAAAATCCTATCTATTACTAACACATCCAAAACAATCATGTTCAACCAATATATTCCCAAACCCATTCCTAGAATACCTCCCAATATTCTAGAGCTCTTATTATTGGTAAAAAACCCTTCCATAGAGGTGTTATGCTATTTTTCAAAGGTGATCAATAGAAGAATAGGAATATAAAGAATGTAAGTGATGATTCAGACTCAATGTATGGGATTTCATCTCAATATCCTTTTGTTGTGGTATTTCTAGATAATTGAACATATATTATTTTATATGGTGTATATACAACCCCTATGACATTTAATATCAATATTTAATCAATAGTAATGTTACTTATTGTATTGGTAAACATATTAATTCATGAAGATTAATATATAAATATTCAATGATGTATGAGACACCATAAGTATTTAAATATTTAATTATCAAATCCTTTTCGTCATGCTATTTATTTACATATTTATTTATATATATATAAAAGGATTATATACGATATTGTATGTCTATCTTGAATTTCATTCAATTTTTTCAAATGAATCATTTTATATGAAGCATTTTTCTTTCATTACAAAATGTCAAAATGAATGTTTTATTTTTGTTTTAACATATAAGGTGGAAAAAATTCTCTTCCATTGAAATAGTTTTTTTATTTTTGTCTTATTTTATAACAATTAATATATTTTAAAAGGAAATCAATTCCATTATTCTTTTATTTGGTTATCTTAATATTTAAAATGGGTTCTTGAATTAAAATGGTATTTTTATATGAAAAAGGTTTCAATATAGTGTTAGATGATTTTATCAAAAGTGTTCTATGATGAAAGTGTTTTTGAAATCATACATGATAATTATAAGAAATGGGTGATCCTGATATAGCTTATATTAGTGGTTGAGCCCCATTAAAGCTCACGAGTGAACCCGGAACAACTTATACGAAGGTTTGAGCCACATTATAGCTCATAAGTCTGCCTGTTATAGCTTATATAAAAGGATGATCCCCATTATAGTTCACATGTGAGCCTGATATAGCTTATACGAAAGGTGATCCCAATTATATTTCACCAATTATAATGTTGTCCATATTCTACTTCCAATTAAAATAGGTTTGAAAGGGTTTTATTTATATGATTATCAATGTCACCTAAATGAGTTTTAATTTCATTCTATGGATTTTAATGTTTTTATTTGTCGTTAATTTTTGAGTTTAATTCAAAAAAACTTCTGTTTCATTCACTTTGAGAATGTTAAAGGGGATACTATGATTTCATCATACTTATGGTTTTCTTTATTTTTATTTTACTTTTTGAGATTTTTGTACATGTTCCATTTTTTAAATGTTTTTCATAGGATTTAAGGTATAATTGAGTCAAGGATAGAATTAGGGAAATGTTATGATGACTAAACATGAAAAGATAACATGATATTTTATTTTTTGTGTCATAAAATAATGGGATAATATTGGAAGTATCCAGACTGTATTTCTATGGTTTTGTTATGAAATATTTATGGAATAATTATCTAAATAATAAAACATTTAATGATCCTCAATTTGAAATAATGTAAAATTATTTACTAAACTCAATATTAGGTAATTTTTAAGGTCATGTGCTCATTTTTTGTATCAAATGATGGATTAGATAACATTAGCTGTCATAATGGTGTTAATTGATTTCTTTTAGAGTATTTTACTTTATGGTTATGTTGAAATCATATAAAATTTTAAGATTACCTATTTTATTCATCTAAACTATGTTTTATCAGAATGGTTTCCCACAGAAGAAGTAGGAAAGATATAATGGGAAGGATTCGAGAGGAAAACAACCCTTCAAATAAATGTCACGGGGTGGTCGGAATCAGAACTGAACAGTTTGTTTGTATGATGGATCAGTTGACACATGTTATATATGGTGGTAGTATCCATGCATGAGATCATTCAAATCATCCATAGAAAAATATTTTAGTAGTGGAACATTTTACTAAGTAATATCCTACATAATTCAATGGACCATCTAACATAGTGGTAGCTGAAGTATGTATCAATACCTTAGAGAAGATAAATGAGGTTTTGGGATGTTCTGAATGTCAAAGGTAACTATTACTATATATAATATTGAAGGTGAAGCTAATCGATGGTGGTCATTATTTAAGAATACTATAGAGAAAAATAATCTGAATTCTATGTCATAGGATAAATTTAAGGATATTTTCCATGATAGATATTTCCCTAAGATTTTATGGGTTGGGATAATGAAACAATTCAAGTAATTAATGAAGATGGATGTCGATTTAGTTGCATCATATGAAGTAAAATTCAAAAGATTGGTTAGGTATGTTCTGGATTTTCTTGGAGACATTGAAAATAATATTATTATATATTACTTAGGATGAAAATTGGACTAGGAAAATATTTGGCCTCCCGAAAATTTAAAATTTATGAAAAATTTGTTCGTTTGGATGAGAAATTTGAAATGGAGTCTATTGAAACTTATGTGACATGAGATGATAATAGTAAGAAATATTCCAGGTTCTAGGAAATAGAGAAGAAACCAACTAATTATTCTACAGGTAAGCCTAAATTTTTTTCCCATAGAGGTGAAATATATTTGGCGGAATGTATGTGAGGATCTAGAAAGTGTTACTGGTGTTTTACGATTTCTCCCAATGTTCATGGCTCTAAGGAAAAGGGATGTGAATAGAATAAAAATGTGATAACAAACAGCCAATCTATTGTAAGATTATTTAATTTCAATCAGTTGGGAAATTTGGAAAATAATTTTCCATATTTAGTTACATTTGGAAGAAATCATTATGATTAGAAATAAAAAGGTTTGGGAAAATAATTTCATATTATAGCAGTTGATGTTAAGACATCTGGTGAAGTGATGGAACCTCCTGAGAGACTAGTATTTTAAAAATAATAACAATAAGTTCATGGTATTAAACACACCTTCTAAGGTTTTAGATGATGTGATAATAAGTTATTAATGAGCTCTCAATATTATGTTGTGTGGGGTTATTTTTATGAAATTTTATTGTTTAATGTGGATAATGAATTTAGGTTTGATCCTTTGTTTTAAGATATTTATAACCATTATGGTTTGTGTGACTATTGATGACTATGTTTATTCATAAGGATATACATCATAATTATTGGAATATTATAAGGATGAAGTTATTCTTATAAAATATAAATATATCAAGTACGAATAAATACTTATATTCTTATTTATTGATGAAAATAAATTCTAAAAATCTAATGAAAATATATTAAAAACAAAAATATTACCCTAGTGCCTTATTTTTTGATGAATCATATATTCCCTTAGATCATCATAGAATTATAGCTTTCTGATCGTTAAATTTTTTCTAAAAATGTTTTTTATCACTAACCATCATAACATAATAGATGGTTATATCTTTTATCTAAATGGTTTTTTAAATGGAATTCTAGTTTTCTTTATATCAAGTGAACTCTATAATTAACTTTATTTATTTTAAATCAGATGTTTTACTAAATATTTTTCTGATGTAAGGTTTGAAAAAATTAATTTGGAAAATTGCAATCCTTGTTACCAAGCCTAAATTTTATATTGAGAGTATGAAATTTTCAAAAGGGGGGAAAGAAATAACATTTAAGATAATTAAAATATAATAATTTCTCATATTTATTAATATTTATTAATTATATTTTAATGTTACCTTAAAGGGGGTCCTATGTCCAATAGCATACTCGACACACAAAAATGAGTTTCTTCAAAATCTTTTGTCGCAATCAAACTACGTAATATTGAGAAATAATAAATTATAAATATGGTATTTATTTCCTAGAAAATAGAATGTAGGTAATGATAATTTTTAACTAAATTATGAAAGTATTTTTTACACACGTTTCTATAATGATTCATTTGTTAGAAAATAGATTAGAAATTGAATATAAAAGAAGTTTTTTCTATAAAACTATTTAACAGTGAATAATTATGTTTATTAAATAACCAAATTAAACATGTTTGATTATATTAATTAAATAAAAAATTCAATATAATGTTTATGAATCATATTATTTGTTTTTAGACATTTTTCATGACCCGACTCTACCAGTCCCGATCCTAAACTACCTCAAGCACGCCTCCATAGGCCAGAGGCTTGCGACCAGTGCTGAAGGCGTAACAATCTCTGGGAGGCGTTATCCTAAGTACCAGTACACAGCACACACAACTCACTCAATGCATAAGGGCATAGTAAATAGAAAAATAGAGGACAAATAGTTATAAGCCAACCACAATCTTCCATCAACCAATAAATAGAGAAAGTACAGTACTGAAAGTAGTGGAAAGTAAACTGAACAGTAAAAAGGGAAAAACACGAGCCCAACCACAATGATTTCACAACCTGGAAATAGGTAACAAAAGGAAAAAACTGGATATATTCCCACCTAAAAACTCTGGCAGGACCACGATGCGCTGTCTGAGCTCATGTGACCTCTACACCCCTCTATAGTCTTGGCTGACATGTCCGTCGTCTGTAAGGGAACACAAGGTGCAGGCAAAAAACAAGTAGGGGTGAGTATAAGATACTCAGTAGGATTCCCCAAAATCATGAGGGAGCAACAAACAAGGCACTAATGAGGTGAGCAGTAGACAGAACCAGAATAGTAAAAGTGTACAGTAAAGAGAGTGCAGCTCAACCCATCAAGAGGAAGGAATTGAACTCATTCGAACGCAAGGAGCTAGAATTGGTGAGAAGAAAAACTTCTCCCCGAGTGTTCGCTACCTATAGTTAGAGATTAGACTCGTCCAACTAAGTGGAGCAAACACAAAAAGCATGTGGCATACCCCGCGCGTCTTCGCCCCTCCTAGAAGGAGAGTAACTGAACCCATGGAGTGGGAACCAAAGTCATGTGTATATATATATATGCTCAAAAAAACCCGAATAAGTGTGTAAGGTGACCTCCATCTCCAACTCAGCCCAGGAAGAGTCGCCACCAGTTCTAGGTATATCCAACGCTGAACCCAAATTTCTTGCACGTCATCCAAGGAGGTACAAGTCAATGGGGCTGAATCGCCGCACCTCGATAATATCCTCTTTGGGTGGAACTGAATCTCCCGCATGGCTTTTAGGTCGCGTCTCAAGGATGCATATCAGTGTAAAAAGGTCCCCTCTTCTTCATATGTCCTTAGGTCACATCAAAGCTATCACATCGCCGATCCGAATAACCATGTATCTCGCTCTGGTAGTCGCTGAGAAAAAAAGTCACTAACTAGCCTCGTCAAAAGTTCTGAGTCTAAAAGAAGTCGTCGGTTAACCCACTTCCCAGCCTTGATAAAGGGTAAACCCCTTATAGTTCAACGGTTAACCCACTACCCAGCTACGCTGGAGGGTAAATCCTAAAATTCATCTGGTAACCCACTTCCTAGCCCCGCTGGAGTGTAAACCCTAGTAGGTGATTGGGTAACCCACTGCCCAGCCTGGCTGGGGGGGAAAACCTGATAGTTCGACGGGTAACCCACTACCCAGCCCTGCTGGAGGGTAAAACCTAATGGTAGTTGGGTAAGCCACTGCCCAGCCCAGCTGGAGTGTAAACCTGGGACTGGTCCGATAGCTCTGCACTTCCCGTGCTATCATTGGGAGTCGCTAACATCGCGACCGTGCATTGGGTCAGAGTGAATCCAAGGAGCCTCGGACCAATTCCATTTCATATTTTGACTTTTAATAAGATCACATAATATGCTACGCTCGTGTGAACAGATTACCCCATTGTAATCCTCGCGGAAAAACACAAGAGATAGACTACTTACTCGCTGGAAAAAGCCTCCTGATGGAAAAGTTGTTCGCCACTACTTCAGGCCTCCTCGGTGTTTCGTGGGCCCCCCTCTTGGTACCAAAAGAGGTCGGGCGGTTGCACCATTGTGATGTCTTCAGAAAAAAATGTTAAATTGTCTATTCATCCACCCTGAATGGTCGCCTGATGAAAACGTCGCAAAAAGTTGCATGACACTTAAAAGACGGCTCGTAGGTCCCACATCTCAACTCCGACTTCAATGTCTGAAACCGTAATGGAAATATCTGCCTCGACGATAGGATTGCAACGCCAATGACATTGCTAAAAATGGACATCGGATGTGTCCGCGCCATCCAAAACAAGATCTCCCTGAAAAACACCAATCCACTTAAAGGCGTGTCGCGCCACCGTGGCCCCCCATTTCGGGAATTAAAAATCCCTGAGACCATCTCAAAAGCTTCATCTCGACGCCAAGAATGAACTTCCGTAAACTGAACACAAAACGAACACTCATAGAGAACATTACGGGTGTCTGAAGTCGGAGGGGGTGAGCCCCTTGGGTTGGACTGGCCTGGTCCGCCCATTCTGCCTGGTCTAGGCCGGCCCGCACAAGCCAGCCCGGCTCAGCGCCGGCCTGCGGCTTGGCCGCATGGCAGATCCGTGGACTCCGAGTCCACACAGTGCTGACCGGCCATGAGGGCCGGTCATGGTCTTCCGCGGAGACCCACTGAAGGCGGGTCTTGGTCCCCGCTCGTGGTCGCGTGCCGCGACTCCGGTCCGCCCTTCCATCGACCTCGCCGCTGCTTGGAGCCACCTCCGCCCCGTGTGAAGCCACTGCTGATGAGGAGTCCACCGCTGCACCGCCATCCCGAAGTGCCTCTGATGCTGCAGAAACTGAGCCGCCGCCGCATGGAATGCGCTGCACCACCGCCAAAGCTCTCCGGACCTCCCTAGAACCACCAAAAAAGGGGAAAACGGCCGAGAAACTTCCCAGGGCCACCCCGTACGCCCCAGAACTCGAAAATTTGATCCGAAAGGATTGTTGGGAAGATAAATTCAAGACCTAAAAAACCAAGGGATTTTCTTGACGATCAGAGAGCAATTCAACATAGTAAAATTAATTTAAAAACAAAACGGAAACCGAAACGGAGAATGAACCCTCCTACCTCTTTGGGCATAGCCCAACGCTTCACGATTGGGCCTCCGGAGCTGTCGTATGATGCCGGAGTGGTGGAGGAGAGGGGAGAAGATCGTCGTGGGGGAACCTCCAGGGAATTCACTAAGGGGGAGAAGAGGGTGGGGGTGACGTCTAAATAGAAAAACACTTAAACCCCCCGCCCATACACCCCGTACGCGAACATTCAACGGGGTAAAGGTTAAGCCACCCCTCGGGTAAAAACCACATTTCGAGCGCAACGGTGGTCATGGAATTTTAATCCAATCCTCCGTCCAAAAGTTGTAAAGTCCGCGCCTGATGCTGCTAAATTACAAAACCGGCCCAGGTGGCGTTTTTAACAGAAGGGTCGCGCCCGTGAAAGTTATACCCTCCAATGGTAAATGGAACGTTCTAGACTCAATGGAGCCCTAATTTTTTCCATATGAACAACCCTTTATGAGTTATTCTATTTATTTAGTGTGTCCAGTCTGAACGCACATCAATTTTAATTCCTGCCACAATGGGGCTTGAAATCGCACTCCGTATGAATGTCCTGCTTTAGAATAACATCAAGAAAACTGCAGAGTCTTATAGGTTCAAAAACTAGGTCTTTAAATCATTCCCTCCTTCATGTATTCATCCCCAAAAAAAACCACAAAAAAAACTCGGGGTACTTAGTCTACATCTAGCTCTCACGCTCCCAGGTTCTCTCCTGCACCCTCCCATGCTACCACAGCACACGAACTAGGAAAATGGCCCATCCGTGCAGAGTATGCTCCTGTCAGTCCTCAATTTCCACTGGGTGCTCCACAAAGGTGGCTCCATCCTCAATGTCCAGATATCTCTAGTCGATAACATGTGTGGGGTTGTGCACGTATTTCCTCAGCTACGACACATGGAAGACGTTGTGGACTCTCTCCAACTGCGGGGGTAGAACAAGATGGTACGCGACTTCACCAACCCTACGCATGAACTCAAAGGGCCCGATCAACCGTAGGGACAACATTCCTCCCCGGCTGAACCTCTGTGGTCCAAGCTGAAGGGAGACTCTCAAAAAGACATGGTCTCCATGCTCAAACTCCAAAGGCATACGACGTCGGTCTGCATAGGATGTATGTCTGTTATGAGTCGTCCACATCTGCTCACGATTGACTTGCACCATCTCCGTCATTTCCTGCACCAACATTGGGCCAATGAGGTAGGTCTCCCCAGCCTCTGTCCAACACAACGGCGACCTCTATGGTCTCCTGTAGAGGTCCTCAAAAGGTTCCATGCAAATAGTAGAGTGGTAACTGTTGTTATACACAAACAGCACCAAGGGTAGGTGATCCTCCCAGCTCCGGCCAAAGTCTTAAATGCACTCCCTGAGCATATCCTTCAACAACTGGATAGTGTTCTCAGTCTTCCCATCATTCTGGGTGTGAAAAGTTGTACTCATCCAAAAGTGAGTCTCGAACTCCTCCTATATGCCTCTCCATAATCATGACGTAAACTGCGCATCACGATCAGAGACAATCATCGAGGGTACTCCATGAAGGCGAACAATCTCCCGAACATATAACTGCCCCAGACTCTCCACCATGCCCTGCTCCCTAATAGTAAGGAAGTGAACTGAATTCATGAGTCGGTCCACTGTCACCCAAATGGAGTCGTGTCCCTTCATTGTGCATGAAATCCCTGTGAAGAAGCCCATAGATATGCCATCCCACTTCCACTTCGGGATATCAAGGGGCTGCAACAACCCTGCTGGAACCTAGTGCTTTTCCTTCACCTGCTGACAGGTAAGGCATCGATAAACGAACATAGATATGCTCCTCTTCATACCAGACCACCAAAACTGCTGCTGAAGGTCTCTGTACATCTTCCCCACATCGGGATGTACAACCAAGGGATAAGTGTGGAACTCTCGCATCTCTACTGGTACTACAGCTCACCCCTAGAATAGTATTTCGTGATTCCCTATTTCATAATACCCATCAAGTGCATCACCCATGGATATCTGATCACGCAGTACCTCGCTATTGACATCCCCCAGCTGCAACTCTCTCACATGATCATGGAGCGAAGGGGTCAACATAATCGACTACAAAAAATCTGTACCCTTCTTCTCCACCAAGGTCAACCGTAGGGAAGACAACTGTTCTGAAGCATCCCACACTAACTGAGCCTCGGACATCCTTCTAAGAGCATCTTCTACTACGTTGACCTTCCCTGGAGTGTAGACTATCTCAAAATCATTGTCCTACAGAAACTCCAACCAGCGCCCCTACCTCAGATTCAAATCCCTCTGGGTGAAGATGTACTTGAGGCTCTGGTGTTCTGAGTATACCACAAAACACTCACCTAGAAGGTAGCGTCTCCATAACCTCAAGGAGAAGACCACTACTGATAGCTCCAAATCATGAGTCGCATAATTCTACTCATGGGGCCTCAACTGCCTTGACCCAAACACAATCACTGCATGTTGCTGCATCAACATGCACCCGAGCCCAACTCTTGAAGTATCGCAGTATACGACGAGCTCAACGCCCTCTTCTGGCAGCCTCAACAGCAGAGCACTAGTCAGCCTCTGACTCAACTCCTCGAAGGACCTCTGTAACTGATCAATCTAGGTAAATTTTCTCCCCTTCAGCATCAATGCGGTCAAATGGGCATCAATCCTGGAAAATTCCTCCACAAACCTTCTGTAGTACCATGCCAAACCAAGGAAACTCTACACCTCAGATGCATTCTTGGGTGGCTCCCAAGCAAGAACTGCCTTTATCTTTGCGAGATCCACAGCCAATCCATGTTCCATAATGACGTTCCCCAAAAAGTGAACCTTGTGAATCCAGAACTACCACTTTGAGATATTCCCGTACAGCTGGATCTCTCGATGTAAGTCTAGGACCATCCTCAAATTCTCTTCATGATCCTCCTATATCACTGAGTAAATGAGTATTTCATCAATAAAGACAACCACAAACCAGTCCAAGTATGGCTGGAAAATCTTGTTCATCAAAGCCATGATGAAGGTAGGGGCATTCATCACACCAAAGGGAATAACTATGAACACGTAGTTCCCATATCGAAAACGAAAGGGTAGCTTCATGATATCAACCTCAAGAACCCGCAACTGGTGGTTTCCCGATCGAAGATCGATATTCGAGAACCACTTCACACCTCGAAAATGGTCAAAGATATCGTTGATCCTCAGCAAGGGTTTCTTATTCCTTATTGTGGCCTGATTTAGGCAACAATAATCCACACAAATCCCCATACTCCCATCTATGTTTTTCACAAACAAAACTGGAGTCGCCTAGGGGGACACTGTTCCTAATGAATCCCTTCTCATGAAGGTCATCCAACTAAATTCGTAGCTCTCGAAGCTCTGTCGGTGCCATCCGATATACTGCACAAGATATCAGAGCAGTCCCCGGCTACAAGTCGATACAAAACTCTATCTCTCTCCTCAGAGGTTTTCCTAGAACATCCTCTGGAAAAATGTCCATGTAGTACTCTACAACGGTAGTGATCTAAGTTGGTGTAGCATCTGCTGCTCCAAGATCCATGCTTGCCAGCTCTTGTGAAAAAATGTCAGGGTCTCCTGCTCAGAGTACCCATCTACTTTTCCACGAGGTCACATTCCCCAAGGATGGTGAACCTCATCCCGTCAGAAAACACACCTATGACTCGTCTCTGATGACAGTCGATCTGAGCGTGAACTATAGAAATACAATCCATGCCCATGATGATGTTGTAAGGTTCCATCGTGATGATGAGTAGGTACCACGTGAAACTCCCTCCTCCGAACTAGAGTTCGCACTGTCTGTAGGCAATGGTCACTAACGAGGTGCTTCCCGTAGGAACATCGAGGCTAAGTGCAGGTGTCACCATCTCTACTGGAAGATCCAACTCCAGTACTAACAGTAGTGATATAAAAGAATGGTTGGCGCATGTGTCTACTAGTACTGAAGTAAGTATGCAGTAAACACAAAGCATGCCTTGGACCATCTCGTGCACGGGAAGGTCTCGAACAGCCATGGCCTGAAGCTAGCTACGGCCCCTACCGCCAGTTCCCTAAGCCTAGCATGGCCCACCTAGTGGTGGCGGTGGAGGGATCTCAAAATGTTGTCCACCACCTCCTGGTCTGGCCGCTCTACCTGCGCCACATCCATGAGGACTGCCCGGTCCCCCCTAGGAGACCCCTGGTCACAGCGCTACCTATGAATCTGTGGTGCACCTACTGCCTACCACGGCTGATCTATATGCTTGGTCGGTAAATCCCGTGCTAGATGGCCCTAACTGTTTCAAGCGTAACACTGTCACTCTCTTGTCTCCCCCGATACCCTACAGCGCTACTAAGGTGTACCACCCTGGCCCTGGGTCTTCTCATGAAAGGGCCTCCTCACCTGTGGCCCAGCTCTCTGTCTTCTACCTGCTAAAGACTCCGCTCTAAAGCGGCCACTGATAGGTCCTGCCATCTAGCACCCCTCGTCAAGGAAGCTCTCGGTAACAAGCGCCTGCTCTAGCACCACGACATAAGTGAGGATGCCCAAGGGTGCCACGCTAGCATGGATATCCCTACGAAGACCCTCCTTGAACATCTGCGCTCGGAAGTAGCTATCGCGGATCATGTCCTGCTAGTAGCATATAAGATCAGTGAACCGGGCCATGTACTGAGACACAGACAAACCCCCTTCTTCCGCTCCAGAAGCTCCTAGATCTGAAGGGAGCATAAACATGAGGGGGAGTAATCCTCTTGAAAAATCTACAAGAAGTCATCCCATGTGAGGGGCGACTCGTCATAGGTCTGCGTCACCAAACCCCTCCATCACCCGGCTGTCCTGAGGAAAAGCCTGGATGCTAGGGCCACCATATGGTCTACTAGGGTATGTACCAGCCAGAAGAGTCGTGCCACTAACTCAAGCCAGTCCTCCGCCACCTAAGGATCCGGGTCCCCACAGAATATCAACGGCTTCAGATGCTGGGAGAGTCGTAGCATGGTCAGTCTACGCGCATCCTCGGACTAAGCTGCCGGTACTGGAAGCCTCTCTATAGTTGTAGGGGTAGTTGCTAAAGCACTGGGTGGAATGGAATCACGTGAGGGTCCCTGAACCGATGCCTCATCACTCACCTGGTCTTGATCACAAACTGGAGAGGGTAGTCTGGATGGTTGCTATCGTGGAGGAATCCTGAAAATTATCAAGGGAAATCACGATCAGATGAGCAAATATATATATATATATATATAATTGTCATAACAATGGGGAGTTGACTTAAACAAATACAGTCAACGACTTAGTCCTACAAGATGCATGTTCCAAAGTTCCCTGCAATACGTGACTCAGCATGTCAGGTCGACCAGTGGGTTATTAGGGTCCTGATGAATGGATACGTCGGCCGCCCATACCATCACAGGACTCCCTATCTTGAGAGCCTCTCTTGAGACACGTTGATACCATTGCCCTAAATCCCAACCAATTCCTTTTTAGGGACGTCCGAACAATGTCCCAAGGAATGAACCAACTCTGATACCACTTTTTCATGACCTGAACCTACCGGTCCTGAGCCGCAACTACCTCAAACCTGCCTCCATAGGCCATAGGCTGGCGACCAGTGCTGAAGGAATAACAATCTCATGGAGGCATTTTCCTATGTACCTATACACACGCAAATACAACCCAATCAATGTATAAGTGTAGATTAAATAGAAAACCTTAGTAAAAACAGGTATAACCCAACCACAGTCATGAATCAACCACTAAATATAGCACGTAATGGTCTGAAAGTGCTGGCAAGAAAACTGAACTGTAAAAAGGGAAAAACACGTGCCCGACCACAATGGTGCCACAACTCGGCACAAGGTAACAAAAGGAAACAACTGGATAGATCCCCACTAGAATACTATGGCATAACCACGGTGCTCTGTCTGAGCTCCTGTGACCTCTACGCCCCTCTGTAGTCACGGTCAACCTATCCATCATCTGCAAGGGCACACCAGGAGAGGGAAAATCCCAAGCAGGGGTGAGTATAAGATACTCATTAAGATTCCCCGAAATCTTGGGGGAGAAAAAAAGGAGGCACTAAAGAGGTGAGCAGTAGACAGAACCAGGACAGTAAAAGAATACATTAAAGAGACTGCACCTCAACCCATCAAGAGAAAAGAAGTAAACTCATCCAAATGCAAGGAGCTAGGAATAGTGAGAAGACAGACTTCTCGCTGAGTCATCTCTACCTATAGTAGGAGAGTGGAATAATCCAACCAAGAGGATCTAAACATGGAAAGCACTTGGCATACCTTGCGCGTCTTTGCCCCTCCTAGAAGGAGAACAACTGAACCCAAGTAGTGGGAACCAAAGTCAGGTGTATATGTGTATATGCTCAACAAGGAACCCGAACGAGTGTGTAAGGAGAACTCCATCACCAAGCTCAGCCCAGGAAGGGTCTCCAATAGTTCTATGGATATCCAACGCTGAACCCAAACGTCCTGTAGGTCAACCAAGGAGGTACAAGTCCAAGGGGCACAATCACCGTACCTCGATACTATCCTCATTGGGCGGCACTGACTCGCCCACACAGCTTTTAGGTTGTGTCGCAAGGATGTGTCTTGGTGGGAAAAGCACCCCATCCTTTTATGTCCTAATGTAACATCAAAGCTATCACATTGTCGATCCTTATAACCAAGGATCTCACTTCGGGAGTCACGGAGAAAAAAAGTCACTAACTAGCCTTGTCAAAAGATCTGAGTCTAAAAGAAGTCGTCGGGTAACCCATTGCCCAGCCCCGCTGGTGGGTAAACCCCTAATAGGATGATGGGTAAACCACTGCCTAGTTGTGCAAGAGGGTAAACCCAAAAAGTCATTAGATAACCCACTGCTCAGCCCCACTGGAGGGCAACCCCTAGAAAGTGAATGAGTAATCCACTTTCTAGCCCAGCTGGAGGGTAAACCCTCATAGTTCGACGTGTAACCCACTTCCCAGCCCCACTGTGGGGTAAACCCTAATGGTCATTGGTTAACCCACCGACCAACCCAACTAGAGGGTAAACTCGGGACTGGTCTGATAGCTATGCACAGCTGGTGCTATCATTGGGTGTCGTAACATCGCGACCGTGCGTTGGGTTGGAGTGCGTCAAAGGAGCCTCTGACCAATGCTCTTCCATATTTACACATTTAATAAGATCGCGTAAGAGGATCCTCTCATATGAACATATTAACCCATTGTAATCCTCATAGAAAAACATGTGAGATAGACTACTTAATCCCTAGAAACGGCCTCCAAATGGAAATGTTGTTCGCTACTGCTTTAGGCCCGCTCGGTGTCTCATGGGGCCCACTCTCTATCCAAAAATAGGTTGGGAGGACTGCACCATTGGAATGGACTCGGAAAAACATGTCAAATCGACTATTCATCCACCCTAAACGAGCGCCTCACGAAAACGTCGCAAAAAGTTTCATGATGATTAAAAGACAGGTTGTAGGTCCCACATCACAAATCTGACATCAATGACTGAAACCATACTAGAAATCATTTCCTCGACACCAGGATCACAACGCCACTGACGTTGCTCAAAATGGACATCGGATATGTCTGCACCATCCAAAACAAGAACCCCCAGAAAAACGCCAATCCACTTAAAGGCATGTCGCTCCACCAAGGCCCCCCGTTTTGGGAATTAAAAAACCCAAAGACCATCCCATAAGATTCATCTTGATTCCATGAATGCACTACCATAGACGACACACAAAATAGACACCATTAGCGAAAATTATGGGTGTCCTAATTCGGAGGGGGCGAGCCCCTTGGGCTGGACCGGCCTAGTCCGCCCGGTTTGGGCCGACCTGCGCCAGCTGGCTCGGCTTACAGCACCAGCCCGCGGCTTAGCCAAGTGGCCCGGCCAAGGACTCTGGGTCCACACAACACCGACCGGCCATGAGGTCCAGTCGACGGTCTTCCATAGAGTCCCACTAGAGGCGGGTCTCAGTCCTCGCTCCGGGTCGCGCGCCGCCGCCTGGAACACACCGTGTCGTCGCCGAATCTCACTGGACCTCCAAGGAACTTCCAGAAAAGGGAAAAAATGGCTGGAAAACATCCCGAGGCCACCCGGATGCCTCGAGACTTGAAAAATTGATCCGGAATGATTTTTGGGAAGATAAATTCATGCGCTACGCAACTAGGGGCTTCTCATGATGATCGAACAACAATTTGACATAGGGAAATAAATTTAATGATAAAATAGAAACCAAAATGAAGAACGAACCCTCTTACCATGTTGGGAAAATCCCGAAGCTTCACGATTGGGTTGTTGGAGCCATCGCGCCTTGCCGGAGTGGTTTAGGAGAGGGGAGAAGCACGTCGAGAGGGAACCGCTAGGGAAAGCACTAAGGGGGAGAAGAGGGTGGGGGTGGGGTTTTAATAGAGAAACAATTAAACCCCCCCGCCCGTAGACCCCATACGCGAAAATTCGGCGGGGTTTGGGTTAAGCTGCCTCTATGGTAAAAAAAACATGTTATGAGTGCAACGGCGGTCACAGAATTTTAATCTGATCCTCCGTTCACAAGTTGTAAAGTCCACGTCTGATGCCACTAAATTATGAAAATTCCCCTTGTGTTTTCTTTCACAAAAGGGATGCGCTTGTGAAAGTTATACCCCTCCTAGTGTAAATAGCACATTCTGGACTCAATGACGCCCTCAGTTTTCCCATACGATTAACCGTTTAGGATTTATTCTGTTTATTTAGCCCGTCCAGTGTGAACAGGCGTCAATTTTAATTCTGGACACAACGGGGCTCAGAATCACACACCGTCTAAACGTCCTTTTTTGGGATAACATTAAGAAAAACTCAAAGTCTTATAGGTTGAAAAATAGGGTCCTTACAACATTAAATGAAAACTAATACAATTTTACAGATAAAATGAGTGTTTTTTAAAAGATGAAATTTTAACACAATTTTATGGAGAACCCTTTTTAAATCTAGTTTTTAAAACTTTTATAGGTTGTATTTGACAAAATAAACATCTTATTTAGATGAAAGACATGAACATTTACATTGGTTGAATTTTTTTTGTCTGATAAATTTCATATTTTAATGAATAGTGAAAAATACTAAATTTTAATTCGAAACTACCATTTTGTTTAATTTATTTATTTAGAAATATTATCCTTTTAATTGGTTTTAAATTATAAATAAATAAAATTATCATCGTTTGATAAAAAAATTCATTTTAATCAATTTCATAATGAAATTTAATATATAAACTATGTAATATTTTGAATGTTTTACTTAAAAAATCATTTTCTTATTCCTTAAACGAGATTAATTTTTTATTAATTTCTGCCAATTATGATTTTGAATTTGGAAAAATGAATTCCATATTTGGAATAAAAATTTCCAAATCATGTAAATAGGTCCCTTTTATTTTTTTCATGATGAAGAGCATCTTTAGTAATTATTTTTATTTCCACAGTTAATGGTTAATCCGGTAATTTAAGATAAAAATAATATTATAATAATATAATAGTAAACTAACACTTGTATTAATTTAATTGGATGAGTTTATTCAGACAATTATGATATTACAGTCTATTTTAAGACGAATGGGATCCAAATGGATAACTCTAATGCATTTATAATAATATATTCAAATGAATAGTCATATTTGTTTAACTTTTTCATTCAAAATGTAGAGAATTTTAATATTGAGTTATGTAGGGTATCACATGAACTATGAAATATTCATATAAATATTAAAAATACAAACATCATGGAAATTTATTTATAATTTATAGTAATTATATAATTAATTTTTTTATGAGAAAAAGATGATGGAAGAATATATTTATTAAAGAAACAATCAAATAAATGATATTAATAATATTGAAAAAAAAATTAAATATTTTATTACATCCAAAAATTTTATGGATGAATATGACATGTTAGGATTTAGTTTATATAGATTTTTATGGAATTACATTTTTATGATATTTTAAAAAATTCATGTAATGAATAGTGTCAAATTAAAATAATTTGTACTTCAAAATATAATATATTTAATTTATTGGTATAAAATTTCTAAAAATCTATGATTCTGCAAAACTATTGAGATAACTCTTAAAATTTCATTAATGACTCATTAATTAGTAATTTTCTATGATTTTTAAATTATTTCAACTAATAAATTGTAAGTAACATAGTATCACAGTACGATTAGAAAAGGAAAAATATGTGTTAAAACAAAAATATAAGGATTAAAAATACTAAAAAAAGTCTAATTTGGATTTTATTATTGGTATTATTCCCAAAGTCATATTATATTTGATATAAATGAGTTTTAGACCATTTTTATTTTAAATTGAATTTATATTAATTTAATTATTTAAATAATTCCAAGGGTTCCCATCCCCTATCCTATAAAATGGCACACATTCCTCACTATTACTCAGACATCCTAAACTATTTGATTTAGCCAATATCTACTGGAACCCTTACCTAGATTACCTCCCCACATTCAAGAGCTCTTAATATTGGCTGAACACCTTCCTTAGAGGTGTTATGTTTTTCTTAAAATGTGATTAACAGAAGAAGATGAATATAAAGATTATACATGATGAGTCAAACTCAATGTAAGGTATTTCATCCCAATAATTTTTAATTAATGAATTTTATGGTAAGAAAAACCTTTTTTCATTTAAACGTTTTATATATAGACACAATGATATTTCATATCTATATTTTATCTATACTAATGTTACTTGTTGTTATGGTAAATGTATTAATTCATGGAGAGTAATATTTAAATGTTCAAAGTGGTATGGGACACCTTGAACATTTGATGATTTAATTATGAAATATTTTTCGTAATGATATATATTAATTTAAATATTTATTTATTTAGATATAGAAGGATTATTCATGACTTTTTATGTCTATTTGGAATTTAATTCAATTCTATCAAGAGAAATATTTTTATATGAATAATTTTTCATTCATTAAAAATGAAAAAATTAATTTTTTTTGTTATAACATATATGGTGATAATGAAGTCTTCGATACCATAACCATTATTTGATAATTGAATTCCTCTATAAGCCTTAATGTTATTTAAGGGGAAAAGAAATCCCTTATTTCCTTATTTGGATATCTTTCTATTGAAAATGGATTCTTAAATAAAAATGTTGTTTTTATATGTAACTAGTTTTTATATGGTGTTAAAGGTGTTTTTCAAAAGGTTTTTTGATGAATGTGATTTTGAAATGTTATATAAGAATTATATGATATGGGTGAGCCCAATATAGCTTATTCTAAGGGTTTTTCCCCATTATAGCTCACTAGTGAGCCTAAAACAGCTTATCTGAAGCGTTGACCCCCATTATAGCTCATGGGTGAGACACTTATTGCTTATATGAAAGGACAATGCCCATTATTTTTCACAGGTGTGCTCGATATAGATTATACGAAGACTGATCCCCATTATTGATCACCAATTTGGAATTCAAACATATTGTATTCCAAATGAAAGTGGTTTGAACTGGTTTTATTTATATGACTCTCTGAGTTAGCTAAATGAGTTTTAATTTCTTTCTATGCATTTTAATGTATTTCATCTTCAAAAAAGAATGAGTTTTATTCATTTGAAATATTCTTACATCATTCACTCAAAGAACATTAACTGGGATACCATGATTTAACGAAATTAATTATTTTCATTCTTTTTATGTCCCTTACTATGATTATTCTGCTCATCTTAAGTTTTTAATGGATTTTCATAGGATTTAAGGGAGCATTGAGTCAAGGATGGAATAAAAGAAATGTTATGATGACTAAACATGAAAAGAAAACATGTTTCCTTTTAAGAGTTTTTGTGTTATGAAATAAATGAAAACTATTGAAAATTTCCACATTGAATTTCAATGGTTTTGTTATGAAATAATTATAGCATAATTTCTTAAGGATCTAAACATGAAAATATCCGCAATATGAAATAATTTAAAATTCATAACTTTACTTAATATTATGTACTGTTTAAAATAAAGGCCTTATATTATTCTTGTTGATTATCTTATATTAATAAATTCTATTATTCTATAACTCTCTTATTTCATGTTTTCCCTACCTCCCATGGAATGGATCTCTCTTGGTAAAACCTTTAGTTATAGATTTTATTTTTTTCTGTTCATGGTGTTATTGTATTTTTATAATATCTTAGGTCTTGGTATTTCTATTTTTGACTGTTTTCATTAACTTACACTGGGTTTGAGGTAATGGGTTTCATTATTTCACTTTTTCATCACATTTAATATTTTTGTGGAGAATTGTAAATTTATACCCGATAAAATTATATTGGTTTAAATGGTTTGGAAATGATTTATAAAGTAAATTTCTTTAATTTTTATTTAGTCAAATGTTTTCAATGTTTTTTGTTTGTATTCTGTGTGTTAAATGAAATTCCTAAATGGGTTTAAAATTTGATTTGGTTGTTTAAATTAATTACATTTGATTTATAATTCTTACGTATTATTTTTTTATGAGCCTAAATTATTATATATTGGGTTTTTTTATTCTTCTGAACACTTCATGGTTTACTATGAGAACCCCTTGTGTTTGAGAAATGATTTTATTTTTTCCCCTTTATTGGTTTCTTTGTTTCTTCCCATGAACACATAAAAATATATATGAATGTGGTTAAGAATATATATATGTTTTTTGAATTCATGTATATATATATATATGTGTGTGTGTGTATATATATATATATGGGATCTCATGAAAGGTTTATTTGAAAACATTGATCTTAAAATGGTCACTGATTATTTGAATTGGGTTCAAAATGATTATTTCAAAAAAAGATTTCATAAAATGGATCTTTTTCTCGTTTAAAGAATATAATAAAACAATTTTAATTACTTCTAAATGGGTTTGAAGTTTTTCTCTCTGAAGTATTTCACTAATGGTTCATATATAATTTTAGAGAGATGGTTTATGTTGGTATTATTTTTAGATGTTTTTAAACAAAATTAGAAAAATGTCATTCTAGTTCAGAATGTAATTTCTTGGGTGGAGCCTTTAATTTTTTTACTATATATGTTTTGTTCACCCTCATGGAAGCCCTATATCTTGAATGGTGGTTTCAGATGGATGGTACTAAAACATGGGCTATGTTCTTTAGTTTGATTACATGGATATATGATTAAGATATTTTTTAATTATTTTCTACCACACCTCCAAATTTTATTTTCATCATGGGATTCTTGGAGTTTTTATTTTGGATGAGATATTCTTCAATCTAAGTTATTATTAAATGGACTATATTTGTAATAACCTGAAATTATAATGTTATAAAATAGTATTCAATAGCATGTATGACAGGAAACACCAATCATGTAGGGGAATATAATACCTTTAGTATTTATAATATATTTACTATTTAAAAAAATTCAATCTATGATATATCTTCAAATGAATTCAATACTGAGTTGTCTTGAATTACAGGAAACATATACATTCTTCGTTATCTTGTGTTAAATGAAAGACCATGTTTTACCAAATGATACTAATATTATTTAATATTAAAATATATACCATATCCATTAAATTAGTGGTTATGAATAATATTTACTAATTTTTTAAAATATATGGTTTGTGAAAATATAAATTGTATTTATTGGTAATCAATTTTTTTTGTAAATGATTGTAAGAAATAATTGAATATAAAGGAATTGATTTTGTGCATAAAATAGTGTTTTATCCAAATAAATTAAATAAATGACTTTTATTTAATGATATTAAATAAATCTTTATGTTATATAGTCATTCAAATACTTTTTATATTATTCCAACATGTTTTTTTGCATAAGGGAAAAAATCATTTTTATGCTTAAAATTTATATTTTTCTAATAATGTAAATTTACCTCATTCTAATGGAGAACCTATTTTAAATCCATTTATTGGGAATTTAAATACAAAATTTATTTCAAATAAAACATAATTTTTTATATATAAACAAAAAATATATTTTAGGGTGGATTTTTGGTATTTTCTTTATTTGATTTTTTGATGAATTGTTAAAAATAATGAATTTTTATTCAAAACAACTATATCGTCTAATTTATTTGGAAGGTTAAATTATATGTATAATTGGTTTTAATGTTTAATTAAATAAATTATAAATATATTAATAAAATTTAGGTTGTTAGAATAAATTTTACTTTGAAATTGGATATAACAACATATAAAACATTTGGGCATTTTACATTTAATGCTCGTTTTGGGATCCCATTTGTGAGATTAAATTTTAATTAATTTCATCCAATTATGTTATTATAATTTAGAAAATGGATTCCATATTATAATAATAATAATTTATAATGTCTGATAAGGTCAAATAACTTTTTGGAAAAAATATTATTAAATGTAAATAAAATTAATTACAGCGATTAAGAGGAAAATTAACTTAACAAGGGACTGAACCCTAAACTTAAGAGAAAGAATGACCTAGAGACTTATAAAAACAATTTTATGTTCATATATAAACCCTATAATCACTTGTATCTAATTATTACCATTATTGGATCTACTTATCATTGGAAAAGCAATGGTGTAATTTCCATTTCAAAAATTTACAAGAATGCCACTCCTCCTCCACCATAAAAAGAAACTCAACCCCCACACATCCTTACACTATTGAAGCCAATTGTATTAACCAAAATTTTATAAAATAATCTCTTAAAATACCTAACCTCAACCAAGAATCATCACCTTGGTCATAAATCCATCAAATAATTCCATTTGGTGCAAAACAAAAGAAGTCACCAAAATAAGAGTTAACATCCTTCCCTAAGATCTTTTTTTTATTTTCATTATATACCACTCAACAATATTAAAAAATTAATATATAATAATCCTACAATAAAAAAAATTTATATGATGTTATTACAATTTTTCTACCAACACTTACACACAGTTCCATCTAATGGGTAACGAACATATAATTTAAGTGTATGATGAACTATCTCATTACAAAATGATTATTATTCGTTCATCCTTTACCACCTCTCATGGTGTGAATTATAATGGATGCTATATTTATATTATATATATATATATATCTGATTTTTATAATTCATTTTTTTATTATTTAATTTTTATATAGCACATATTTTCATTCATTCCATTTTATGTAAATATGATTACATTGTTTGTGGAAGTATAGACTACCACCTCCTCAATGAAATGTGATTTTTTCACAATATACATTGAACATATAATAGATATTGGTAATAAAATATAATAAATATATTTCCTAAATATGATAATTTAATTATAATATAAATATATATACTATTTACTTTTTATTCATTTATAATATGTAAAATAATTGGAAGTGACATTCATGCATACATACGACATACCATCTTCATGAACAATGAATTTATTATCTTATAACCAAAATTTAAGGATTATTATAAATAAATTTATACTAGATATATATTATATTTACATCATAGGTTACATTCTATATATGATTAATTCATTAAATATATAACAATAACAAAAATAACCAGTAAAAACATACTTTAGAAACTAGGAAATTAACACCATAAATAATGAAAGTGATGAATGATTATTATAAAATATGTAACCAGATATTATAAAAATTTAATATATTCTATTATATATAGGATTTTTTGTCATATTATAAGTTATTAACATGTTTTAAACCATTATACGGTATGATAAATTTTGTTCATTGAAAAGGAAACCTAACGTAAGAGATTCTTTTCTCACATTTCTTTCTTTGAGACATACACAATTTTCACAAATTATTTCATTTTTGTGGTTTATATACTATGCCAATTTTTTATATTATGAATTCATTTGTATTCATTGTATTTTTATTTTCATTTGAAATTATTTCTTTTTTGGGGATTATAATTCAAAAGTTACGAAGCAATAAGGTACATCATCTCAATTTCCATTCTTTGAGACATATTTTGTAGTTGTGCAACTAATTTCTTATAAATGGTGTACATACTGCCACTTTGACATATAATATTATTATTCATTAATTAATCATAATTTTTTGGGATTATAATTGAATTATTTCATCAAATGGGAATTCAATTAAGTATTACCAAGTGGAAAAGAATTTCATAACTCAATTTCTTTTCTTTGGGTTATATTACTTCTTCATCACTATTAATATTCTATTTCTATATGTAATATCTCTTGACTATATATTATTTTATTTATACTTTTTTATGTTGATATAAATTTGAAACCCTGAATCTATTTATCTACTGATTCTCACATCAACATTATTATCTTTTCAAGGGTTTACTTCTGAATCTCATCTTGTTTGGGATCATTTAGACATGAATTTCCATTTATAAAAATTATTGAATCATTGTCAAAGAAAATCTTTAATGATATTCAAATATGATTATTTATTACATTATACTATTAAAAGTTCCATTTTTACGTACATTGGTCTCATGATAATTTATAAAATGTTTTAAATAAAACATGACTGCATTTCTCTCTTCAGTCGGAGAACTTGATTTCTTCTAAAAATCATATTTCTAACAAGGTTTTCAAAAAAAATAACCATTACAAAATCATTTATTAAATAAATTTTTACAATTTTTCCTCTTAAATTTTTTTAAAAGAATATTCTTGTTCTTTTTTAAACAAGAACGTTTCTATCGTATTTATATTGCGAAATGAATATTCGTTTTACCTTGTACGACATATATGGATTTATAAACTAAAATTTCATCAAAGAATCATTTAAATGTTTAAAAGGATACTTTTAAAACAAAATATTTATGTAAAGTTATTTTCAAAGAAAAATATTTTTTAAAATAATCAAAATAAAATGAATATTTTCATCGATTTTTTTTTGAAATTTAATGTTTATAATAATTCCATTCATGAAAACCATGATAATTTATTTTTACTCTAAATGGGATATATTGTATTGATACTAACCTTTTTATTCCTCAAGATGGTTTATGATTGATTTTTTCAAGGATAGTATTGACATTCACTTCCTTGATTCTATTTAGTCCCCTAGAAATATTCAATTTCATATGATCATTGAACATTGAATTTCCCCCAAATTATTAATCTCATTTATAATGGATATGACTATTTCCTTAAATGTATATAATTTTTACTTACATTGTTAACTTTTATAGTTATTTGATTATCTTGGGAAATATTGATAAATATGTTTTATTTTTTCAATACATATATTTGATAAGGCATATTGTCTAATAAATTAAATTGATTATTTGATATAAGGATTCATTTGGAAAAGAAATGACATGTGCAGATCATAATTTATATATCTTCTAGATGAATAAATAGGTTCTCATATAACAAATAAGTTGATAAAAAAGAATGATTTTTCTACCTATAGTTTTTAATAATATTATTAAAGGTCATGAAGGTATTTGTTTTTATGCACCTCAAACATGATGCCCAGTGATTAATCATTTCCTTCATTTTAATTCTGTATTTATTATACATTACTTTTTTCAATATAACAGTGACTATTTATGCATTTAATTTTTCATTCAATGATTATATGGATTGAGTTATCATTTTCTTACCTTTACATATTTATTTTTCCCTATCATGTTATTTAAATGGAATGTTTTTTAGGTATTTACATTTCCAAATTGTTTACACACTTCATTATTATTTTATTCATTGCATGGAATGTGTCACTATGTATTACCTTTCCATATTGACTATTATCATTGATTAATAATTTTTTCCTCTATACCTTACCCTTACTAATTATTTGAGCTCACAATTACTATTTTTATTTCCCTAGGAATCCATGAAGTGCACTAATAAAGATATTCATGGATATTCAATGTGGAATAAATTCACCCTCAAGAAAAAATTATATTTTAATTAGTGTATTAAGTTGAAAAACAAAAATCCTTCATATATCTAGTTTTCCAAGAATACTAAACGGTTAGGTCCTTCGGGATGTAATTTACTTGTACATATTCCTAAGTAATGGTTTCACAACACCAGATTTGGGATCACTATGGTTGCGAATCTACAGTTTGTATCATAGAATGTTTAGTAGCCTCTTTGGTAACTATACATATGAAAAAATAGATTATAGAATATATCCATAAGGTATACATTGAAGATAAGTATAAAAGATCATCCTAGAATTTTGGTAACATATATATTGGTTGGGTATTTCTTTTAATACATTCATATCTAGATAATTAAGGTGGATGTGGTTCTGGAACATATTTACATGGAGGTAACAAATCTGACAGGGTGTATATAACCAAACTTGAGTGTATCCTAATACGCAACATTGAGCCTCAATATTCACTAGGTTTGGAACTATTGGGGGATATTCTTGGTATAATTAATATTCTATTAACAAACCATTACGAAGGATTATGATAGATAATGACAATGAATAGTGAAGGTAAAACTTGAGGTCCATTAGATTGAAAATAATGTTTCAAGATTTAGATATACTAAAAATGATTATATGGTTTTGCCAATATAATAATAGATGCTCGCACTATTGTTTTGGGTTTTAGGAAATTCCAAATTCTAGAAGGGTAAACTCTACACCATGTAAGGACATTTTTGGTAAAAAATTGATGATGTATTTATGTACTGGGATGAATTTAAAACAATAGTTAAGAGAATATTTAATGATTAAATTTAAAGGAAATCCAAAATATTTATTTGGGAAACTATATGAATAAGGTTTTAGAAAAGGATGGCCTATATGGAGGGTGATATCCCATCAATCTCGAAAAGGTCTTAGTGCTTGAACCCATGACAAATAGTTGATAAGTCTTTTATACCTACCACTAGCCTACATGACGTCTAGGTTAATATGTCATTGTTTTGAGTTAAAATGTTTTGATGAATAATTATTATCAAAGAACTACTGGTATCACTTTTTTAGTTTAGATATTAATGTATTAACCATATAAGATTTATAGAATAGTTATACGAAAATGGAAAGACATGTCAAAATTGATTGGACCTTGTGATATGTTAAAATTGTATTTTAATTCCCAAAGCATGAAAGTTAATTTTTGGGATATAAATTTCATGAAGTAATAGAAAAATTGGAAATTTATAAAAGCATATAAAATGATGAAAATTGTAGAAAAATATAAAATGTAAGTATATTTCCTCATATACATAGGCATTAAAATAATTATTCAATATTAGGAAGTGTATCTTAAAATAATGTTTTCTTTATAATTTAATTTTTATTGAACCAATGGTCTTTTAAATAGTCAAATATTTATGACTTCAAGACCATAAAAATTACATTTTTCATTCACTTGTTTCTGACCAATTTCATCAATCACTCCAAATAAATATTTTCGCTTTTTTCCTTTGTGTATGTATCTTTATGTTCCACTAATGTTCTTCTATATAGAGACCTAGTTATATGATAGTTCATTTGACCTTTTAATTTCCCATTATCTCTTTTCTAGAAGATGTTTTACAAACCCTTTTCATGATTTGGGATTTTAACATAGGAAATATAAAAAAAATTACCATGTTCAAGTAAAAATTGTGATGGAATAATTAATTTAATGTGGGGAGAATGTAATTTAATATAATTCTAATGTTTGAACATTGAATTTAATAGAGGGTATGAAATGATACAAAAATATTGTAAAGAAATATAATATTCCTTGAATTTAAAATATATTTACTATTTTAAATAAATTAAATATATGATATTTATTGAAATGCATGCAATACTGAGGTATCATATATTACAAAAAACAATGCCTTTCCTTGATATCCAACATTTCATGTAAGACCGAGTTTTACCAAATATTATTAATATTATTTAATATAATAAGATATAAAATATCCACAAAATTAGCATATATTAATAGCATTAAATAATTTCTGAAAATATATGGATTATAAAAATATAAAATCATTTCATTGGTAATAAAATTATTAGAAATGAATATAAGAATCAATTGAATATAAAGGGAATATTGTTGTTCTTATAAAGGTGTTTTATCCTAATAAATTAAATTAATTTCTATTAGTGAATTATATTAAAGAAATATATATATTATATATGTAAGAACCCAGTTTTTCTGTGAAAGACTTTGGAATATTTTTGATGATATTCCAGAGCAGCGCCTTCAGACGGCGTGCGATTCTGAGCCCCGGAGTGGCCGGAATTAAATTTTCAGTGCGTTCACACTAGAAATGATAAATAAATGGGATAACTCCTAAACGGAGTTCCGGATCAGAGATCCGAGTCTACGGATGGGTCCGGAATGGGGTTTTTACCCTATGAAAGACATAAAACTTCTTGGCGCGGGATGTTTGGACCCCTCGCCCGCTCCCGGAACGTTAAACGGATGAATAAATTAATTAATTAATTCATTTAATGGAGAAACGCTAGTATCTCTTAAATGGTGGCTCGGATTGGAAAACCGAGGGCACCATTGAGTTCAAAGCGTGCCGTTTACCATAAGAGGGGTATAAGTTTCGCGGGCGCGGGCCGTCTGTGAAAAATGGCCCGAGGGGCGTTTTCGTAATTTGGCAGCCTCGGGCGCTAAGTTTAATAACTTTTGAACGGGGTCTCGAATTTAAATTTTTAGACTTCCGTTGTGCTCCAAATTTCAGGTTTACCCCAGGGACTCCCTCCTTTTTGTCTGCTTCGAGAGCAGGGTCGGGGCGTGCCGGGCGGGGGTGTTTAAGTGTTATTTCTTAAACGCACCCCCCTCCCTCTTCTCTTCCCCTTCTCCTCCCTCACACCCTCTCCCCTTCCCTCCTCCATTCCGGAGAGCTCTGGCGAGGCGAGCTCCGACAAACAAACTCCGGCGACGCAACGGCGCGGGGCGGATCGCGCGGGATGCGTCGGGCGAAGCCCCACGAGGTAGGGTTATGTTTTTGAGTTTTAATTCCCGAACCTCCATTTGAACCCCAATTTTAGCGTATATTTTTTGTTTTCTCTTCTATCAAAGCCCATTAATACGTAGTAGAGTGAATTCCCTATCCAACACATCTTTCGGATTCAAATTCCGAGCTCTGTGGCATCCGCAATGATCCGCCGAACATTGCGGGTTTTCGGGTTCCGGCGAGTTCGAGCGGCGGTGCGGCTCGGCGGAGGAGGCGGCGCACAGGGTGGTTTCGGCGGTCGGCGGATGGCGGTGGTCGGCGCAGGTCCGAGTGAGCATGGCTGCTGGCCAGGGTGAGGGAGCGGTGTCAGGTGGATCGGCCGCGGAGGAGGGAAGACCGTGCGCGGTCTTCCCGGGGTCAGCGAGGACCGGCTTCAGCCGGTCCGTTTCAAGGGAGGCAAGGACCTGCCTCATGCGGGTCTTGCACTGCAACAGGAGACCGGCCCTTTGGCCAGTCGGATGAGGAGGGCCGAACCTGCTCGGGTCCGGTGGTTTGAGGTGGGTCGCGGCCAGCGGCCAGGCGACTCGGACCGGGCCGGCCGGGGTGGACCGGCCCGGGTAGGCCCCCTTGCACTCGGGGGGCCGTCACTCTTAAACGGCGCGTCCGATTGACGCGCCGTCTACGGCGGTGGAACCGTATCGACGAGTCGGTCCTTTTGAGATGGTTTTGGGAATTTTTAATTCTCGAAATGATAGGCCTCGATGGCACGGCACGTACGTCGAAGGGTTTGACCTCTTTCCGGGATTCTTGTTTTGGACGGCGCGGACGCGTACGACGTCCGAATTAAGCGTCGCCAGTGGAGTTGGAACCCTGGCATCAAGGCGGAGGTTTCCAGGGTTATTCCAGGCATTGAGGCCGATGTTGAGGCAAGGGCCCCACGGCCCGTCTCTTGAGCCGCGTGCAGCGTTTTATGACTTTTCCCTCGGACGTCCGTTCGGGGCATGCGAGCAGTCGTTTCTGGGTGTTTTTCCGAGGGGATTGCAATGCCGCAATCCGCCCTCTCAAATTCGGCACGATGGTGCAGGGCCCACGAGGGTCGTTTGGGTGTCGACGGTGATTTTCCATCTTTATCACCGGGTGACCTCTTTGGACAAATGAGTAGTCCATCTTGTGTGCTTTTTCGAGGGGATCGCAACGGTGCGATCCGTTCTTTGAGTTTCGGGACTAGTTTGCGGGTCCCACGTTTCACCGCTCGTGTGCGGTGTGCCGGGATGCGTCTTTTTATCTGGATATCCGTTGCAGTCGAGTGAGTAGTGCTTTTGACGTGTTTTCCCGAGGGGATCGTAATGGTGTGATGCGCCCGACTGTTTTCGGGGACGAGGCTCGGGATCACAGGACACCGCTCGGGCGTGAGGCGGTGTTGGTGACTTTTTCGTCGGATATCCGTTGGAGGTGAGTAAGTAGTCGATCTCACGTGTTTTTCCACGAGGATCACAACGATGTGATCCATTTGGTTGTGCGGAGCCTCTTGCACGATCTTGTGGAAATGGAAGGTGCTCTGGTGGCAGTTCGTCCAACCATGTTTGTAGCGGACCCTAGGCGTGTGATCGCACATTCTTGGGAGAGTTGTATAAATAGTTCATGAGATGTGGCTGGCCATGCACGGGCCTTAAGGTGGAGTTGTTACGTCACGCCTTTGCGTTGACGTTGGGTGTCGTGTGCACGCTAGCCATTGGAATGAAAGTGAGGTATACTCTGAGAGTATACAGGAGTGCTTGGAGGTACATATGGTTGTTCGTACCTGAGAACGTTGGTGCGTTCAGTTGGGGTTGAGATGGGGCCACACGTTGTGTGGGCCCGGCGTGTGTGTTGGGTTCTGCTTGCATACTTTGAACTCTCGCGACGTAGAGGGTCCCTCTGTGTGTTTGTTTACCAGCAGGGTTGAGTGGTCTCCCCCTGGTTTCATTCTCGATGGATTGGCCAGTAGCGGTGCTAGTGACACCCAGTGATGGAGCAGACGCTGCACCTCTTTTGGGAGAGTTGTTCTGGAGTCGGGTGGTTGCGCGACACCCACTCCATGTTTGGTTGGCCAGTGTTGTACCCTCCTGTAGAGATGGGCAGAGCGGTTCGGAGTTTTACCCTCTGGCGGGGCTGGGTAGTGGGATACTCATCGGCTTCCTCGGGCTTACCCTCCAGCAGAGACTGGGCAGTGGGTCACCGGACGCTATTAGGGTATACCCTACAGTAGAGACTGGGTAGTGGGTCACCCGACGCTATTAGGGTCTACCCTCCAGCAGAGACTGGGCAGTGGGTCACCCGACGCTATTAGGGTCTACCCTCCAGCAGAGACTGGGCAGTGGGTCACCCGATGCTATTAGGGTCTACCCTCCAGCAGAGACTGGGAAGTGGGTCACCTGATGCTATTAGGGTCTACCCTCCAGTAGAGACTGGGCAGTGGGTCACTCGACGCTATTAAGGTCTACCCTCCAGCAGAGATTAGGCAGTGGGTCACCCAACGACCTCTTAGGGTCTACCCTCCAGCAGAGCTGGGCAGTGGGTCACCCGTAATCTAGCTCCAGGACTACCCTCCAGCAAGGCTGGGCAGTGGGTTGCCTGTCGACTTATTCCAGGTCTACCCTCCAGCAGGGCTGGGCAGTGGGTCGCCTGATGATGTCTTAAGGTCTACCCTCCAGCGGGGCTGGGCAGTGGGTCACCGGATGATGTGTTATGGTTTACCCTCCAGCGGGGCTGGGCAGTGGGTCGCCTGATGATGTGTTAGGGTTTACCCTCCAGCAGGGCGGGGCAGTGGGTCACCGGATATCTGGTTATGAATTACCCTCTAGCAGGGCTGGGCAGTGGGACACCTATTGGCATTCCAGACTTAGTCCTTTCGACTATGCTAGTCTGTGGCTTTCCTCCGTGATTACCGGGGCGGGACCCTTGGTTGTACGGGTCGGTGATGGAACAGCTTTGGCTTTGAGGAGACCTCTCGACTGCAGGGCCGTGATGAGGTGTGGTTTGACATTCCTAGAACTCTCAAGTACAAGGGGCGCTTTCCCCACCGAGACGCATTCTTGTGACGCGACCTAAAACCGTGCGGGCGAGTCAGTGCCGCCCAAACCGGATAGTGTCAAGGTGCGGTGATTGAGCCCCTTGGCTTGCGGTTCAGGGCAGACGTGCGGGATGATGGACATCGATGGAGTTTCTTCTGAGACTGTTGGCTACTCTTTCTTGGGCTGAGCTACGGGATGGGGATCCCCTTACGACGTCGTTCGGGTTTCTTGTTGAGCATACCGATATGTATATACCTTGTTTCTGGTACCTACTCCTTGGGTTTTGGCTACTCTCCTTCCAGGAGAGGCGAAGACGTGCGGGGTATTCCACGTGCTTTCCGCATCCAGCTTCTCGCTGTTGGATGAGTCTACTCCCCTACTATAGGCAGCGAAAGCTCGACGAGAAGTGCATCTTCTCACCATTCCTAGCTCCTTGTGTTAGGACGAGTCTTCTATCTTTCTCTCGATGGCTTGAGTTGTTACTCTTTACTACACCCTTGGTTGTAATCCTTTCTTTTCCTTGTTCGCTCTACTTCTCACCCTTCGGTACCTCCGTTTTTGCTCCCTCGAGCCTTCGGGGTATCCTACTGAGTATTTTTATACTCACCCCTACTTGGGATTTGGCCGCACTTGGTGTGCCCTTGCAGACGACAGACAGGTGGAGCGTGACTTCGGTGGAGCGTAGGAGTTTGGGAGCTTGGACCGCATGCGGTGGTTGTGGCCGGGTTCCAGGTGGTAGACCCGTTAGCTGATTCCTTTTTGTTTACCTATTGCCGGGTTGTGGCACCTTTTTGGTTGGGTGCGTGTTTTTCCACCTTTTTCCTTTCAGCTTGTACCTTGTACTGTTAGAGGTCGATGCACACTGTGGATTATTTATAGCAGTTTCCCTTTTCTTTTCATTTTTACTCATCACTTTTCCATTGAGTTTGTTGCGTGCGTGTGTACAGGTACATAGGCAAAGGCCTCCCCGAGTTATTATGCCTTCGGCGCTGGTTGCCAGCCCCTGGCCTATGGAGGCGGGCTTGGGGTAGTTGCGGCTCGAGCTCAGGTAGGGTCGGGTCGTGACAAAGTGGTATCAGAGGTGGTTCGTTCCATGGGGCGTTGTGCGGACGTCCCTAAAAGAGGAATTGGTTGGGATATAGGCAACAGTGTTAACGTGTTTCGAGAGTGGCTCTCAGGCCAGGGAGTCCAGTGATGGTGCGGCGGCCGACGTATCCATTCACCAGGACCCTAATAACCCGCTTGTCAACTCGACATGCTGAGACACTTGTTGCAGGGAAAATTTGTTTGTGCATCACATAGGAATGAGTCTTAACTGTCCTTATTGTGTCAGCTCCCCATTGTTGCTATTGGTATATACATATATGCTCATCTGACCGTGGTACTCCTTGATAATTTTCAGGATGTCTCCGCGAGGACAGCCATCTAGGATACCGGCTTTGGTTCATGACGACGACCCTATGAGCTACAAGGCCTTAGTCCAGGACCCACTCATGCGAGCCCCTTTCTCCGGGTGGGCAGGTAGCAGCACCCCCCACCTGTTGAGCAGCAGGCAGCTTCAGAAGGGCAGGCTGAGTTTGAGCGCCGGTTGAGCGCGCTCTGTGAGTTCTAGCAGCAGAGATCGCTGAGGTAAAGTGGTGAGCCAGACCCTCAGGCAGAATCGGTTTGGCTCGAGGTAGTGGTTAGACTTTTCAGTCTTGTACAGACGCCGAGAGATCAGAGAGTGGCTTTGGTAGCCACCCTTTTTCGTGTAACACCTCGGTGTTGGTGGAGTCTGGTGACTCAGTTTCATGACGAGTCTTCACATTTGTGGGACGACTTTCAGTTGTTGTTTCGTGAGGATTTTTCCCATGCTTGTGCTCCGTTCGGATTCAGGAGCTCCTGTAGTTTCAGCAGGGAGGGATGATGGTGGCCGAGAATGCGGCTAGTTTTGCAGACCGTGCACGCTTTTATCCGGACATGGTCTGTGACGACAACCTTCGAGCGCGGAAGTTTGAGCAGGGTCTCCACCGAGAGATTCGTGCTGTCATAGTACGCTTGGGCATTTCCACGTATTTCGGGGTGCTAGAGCAGGTGCTGGTGACAGAGGGCTTTCTGTCATGTTTTGCGGTTGGTAGTTGAAGTGGGCGCGACGGAGCCGTGACGTCTGTCGTAGCTAGAAGGCACCAGAGGACAGGGCCTTGATGCAGGTGGCCTTCCCACTGCCGGTTTCGGAGATGTTGTCGTATACCACTGTGGTGAAAAGGCGCAGGGCCTCAGCCGAGGATTCCCTTCCGTGAGTGGATCCCGGGCCATGGTCGTATACCACAGTGGCGGCGAAGGGCACCAGGGCAGCCCAGAGAGCGCCTGTGCTATGCTTGTGAGGGGCGAGGTCACTTGGCACGAGACTGCCCGACCCGAGTTGCTGAGAGCTTCGGGCTGGCAGCAGGCGCACCACCACGGCAGAGGCAGTGCCATGATCGGAGTAGTACCCGGGGTGGTGGTCCTAGAAGAGGAGCGGGAGGAGCTGGTAGTGGGGGATGAAGTTACGAGATCTCCCCGTCACCACTAGGCGGTCCACGGAAGGCTCTGGGAGCTGACGGTTGAGACTGCGGGTAGCCGTGAGCTTGGATGTCTATGATCCTGCAGATCATGGGATGGTGAGAGGTACCCCTTGCGACTCTTCTACTTTTTGCAGTAGAATTGTTAGGCTCTGCGTGTGGAAGGTTTTTCTCCACGCTCCTTGTTTGAGGTGTTACCAGGGTGACGTAGGGCGTCGGGTGTAACCCTGTGTTGGTAAGGGAAAAAGGCGTGAGACCTTTTCCTTTAGTCAATGGTGTTGACTCCTCCTTTCGAGCATGTAAGAGAGCCTCAGTTGTGGAGTCTTGCATGATCAGATATCCTTGGGCGTTCCACCATATGGATATTCTGAACGAGGGAATCACCGGGACTTGTTTCAGGCGCAGGCGGTGATTCCAGTCGCGGCGTGCGACGTAGAGGTTGGTCCGGGGAGGTGAGCTACCCCCGAGGGCCTTCGGGACGTTTGAGACCGTGCAAAGGGATGGCGAGGTACCCTACCGCATTGCCCTAACGCAAAAGTCTAGAGTGGGTTCATGACATCGGCAAGGGCCGACCTCGCGTGAATATATCAATCTTTTGGTCTGTGTGCGGTGGTGCAGAGCTGTGCGTGGGTTCTTCTGGGTATGGGAAACCCAGGTGTGGGATTAGTACCCTGTGTTTCTCCCTAGTTTTTCTTTTCGAGGACGAAAACCTTGAAGGGGAGAATGATGTAAGAACCCGGTTTTTGCTGTGAAAGACTTTGAAATATTCTTGATGATATTCCAGAGCATCGCCTTCAGACGGCGTGCGATTCTGAGCCCCGGAGTGGCCGGAATTAAATTTTCAGTGCGTTCACACTGGAAATGCTAAATAAATGGGATAACTCCTAAACGGAGTTCCGGATCAGAGATCCAAGTGTACGGATGGGTCCGTAGTGGGGTGTTTACCCTAGGAATGACATTAATCTTGTTGGCGTGGGATGTTTGGACCCCTCGCCCGCTCCCGGAACGTTAAACGGATGAATAAATAAATTAATTTATTTGTTTAATGGAGAAACGCTAGTATCTCTTAAACGGTGGCTCGGATTGGAAAACCGAGGGCACCGTTGAGTTCGGAGAGTTCCGTTTACCCTAGGAGGGGTATAAGTTTCGCGAGCGCGGGTCGTCTATGAAAAATGGCCAAAGGGGCGTTTTCGTAATTTGGCAGCCTCGGGAGCTAAGTTTAATAACTTTTGAACGGGGTCTCGGATTAAAATTATGGGACCGTCGTTGTGTTCGAAACGTTGTGTTTACCCCAGGGACGCCCTCCTTTTTGTCTGCTTCGAGAGCGGGGTCGGGGGCGTGCCGGGCGGGGGTGTTTAAGTGTTATTACTTAAACGCACCCCCTCCCTCTTCTCTTCCCCTTCTCCTCCCTCACACCCTCTCCCCTTCCCTCCTCCATTCCGGCGAGCTCCGGCGAGCCAACTCCGGCGAGGCAACGGCGAGGGGCGGATCGCGCGGGAAGCGTCGGGCGAAGCCCCACGGGGTAGGGTTATGTTTTTGAGTTTTAATTCCCGAACCTCCCTTTGAACCCCAATTTTAGCATTGATTTATTGTTTTCTCCTCGATAAAAGCCCATGAATGTGTAGTAGAGTAAATTACATATCCAACACATCTTTCGGATTCAAATTACAAGCTCCGTGAAATCCGCAATGATCCGCCGAACTTTGCGTGTTTTCGGGTTCCGGTGAGTTCGAGCGGCGGCGCGGCTCGGCGGAGGAGGCGGCGCGCAGGTTGGTTTCGGCTGTCGGTGGACGGCGGTGGTCAGCGCAGGTCCGAGTGAGCGCGGCTACTGGACAGGGTGAGGGAGCGGCATCAGGCGGAGCGGCCGCGGAGGAGGGAAGACTGTGCGCGGTCTTCCCGGGGTCAACGAGGACCGGCTTCGGCCGGTCCGTTTCAAGGGAGGCAAGGACCCGCCTCATGCGGGTCCTGCACTGCAACAGGAGACCGGCCCTTTGGCCATTCGGATGAGGAGGTCCAGACCCACTCGGGTCTGGCGGTTTGAGGCGGGCCGCGGCCAGCGGGCCGGCAACTCGGACCGGGCCGGCCGGGGTGGACCGGCCCGGGTAGGCCCCCTTGCACTCGGGGGTTCGTAACACTTAAACGACGCGTCCGATTGATACGCCCTCTGTGGCGGTGGAACCGTATCGACGAGGCGGTTCATTTGAGATGGTTTTGGGAATTTTTAATTCCCGAAATGATAGGCCTCGATGGCACAGCACATACGTTGAAGGGTTTGTGGTCTTTCCGGGATTCTTGTTTTGGACGGCGTAGACGCGTCCGACGTTCGAATTAAGCGCCGTCAGTTGCGTTGGAACCCTGGCGTCGAGGAGGAGCTTTCCAGGGTGGTTCTAGGTGTTGAGGCCGAAGTTGAGGCATGGGCCCCACGGCCCGTCTCTTGAGCCGCGTGCAGCGTTTCATGACTTTCCCTCGGACGTCCGTTCGGGGCATGCGAGCAGTTGTTTCTGGGTGTTTTTCCGAGGGGATTGCAATGGTGCTATCCATACGCTCAAATTCCGCATGATGGCGCGGGGCCCACGGGGGTCGTTTGGGCGTCGACGGTGATTTTTCATCTTTATCACCGGGCGACCGCTTTGGAAAAATGAGTAGTCCATCTTGTGTGCTTTTCGAGGGGATCACAACGGTGTGATCTGTTCTTTGAGTTTCGGGACATGGTTGCGGGTCCCACGTGGCACCACTCGTGTGCGGTGCCCCGGGATGCGTCTTTTTCTATGGATATCCGTTGCACTCAAGTGAGTAGTTCTTTTGACGTGTTTTCCTGATGGGATCTTAATGGTGTGATGTGCCCGACTATTTTCGGGGCCGAGGCACGGGATCACGGGACGCCGCTCGGGCGTGAGGCGGTGTTGGTGACTTTTTCGTCGGATATCCTTTGGAGGCGAGTAAGCAGTCGATCTCGCATGTTTTTCCACGAGGATCACAACGATGCGATCCATTTGGATGTTTGGAGCCTCTTGCGCGATCTTGTGGAAATGGAAGGTGCTCCGGTGGCGGTTCGTCCTACCATGTTTGTAGCGGACCCTTGGTGTGTGATCACACATTCTTGGGAGAGTGGTATAAATAGTTCATGAGATTTGGCTGGCCATGCGTGGGCCTTGAGGTGGAGTTGTTACGTCACACCTTCATGTTGACGTTGGGTTCCGTGTGAACGCTAGCCCTTGGGATGAATGTGAGGTATACTCTGGGAGTATACGGGAGTGCTTGGAGGTATATATGGTTGTTCGTACCTGAGAACGTTGGTGCGTTTAGTTGGGGTTGAGATGGGTCCACACGTTGTGTGGGCCCCACGTGTGTGCCGGGTTCTTCTTGCGTACTTTGAACTCTCGCGACGTAGGGGGTCCCTCTGTGTGTTTGTTTACCAGCAGGGTTGAGTGGTCTCCTCCTGGTTTCGTTCTCGATGGATTGGCCGGTAGCGCTACTAGTGACACCCAGTGATGGAGCAGACGCTGCACCTATTTTGGGAGAGTTGTTCTGGAGTCGGGCGGTTGTGCGACAACCACTCCGTGTTCAGTTGGCCAGTGTTGTACCCTCTTGTAGAGATGGGCAGAGCGGTTCTGAGTTTTACCCTCTAGCGGGGCTGGGTAGTGGGTTACTCAGCGGCTTCCTCGGGCTTACCCTCCAGAAGAGACTGGGCAGTCGGTCACCCAACGCTATTAGGGTCTACCCTCCAGCAGAGATTGGGCGGTTGGTCACCCGACGCTATTAGGGTCTACCCTCCAGCAGAGACTAGGCAGTGGTTCACCCGACGCTATTAGGGTCTACCCTCCAGCAGAGACTGGGCAGTGGGTCACCCGACGCTATTAGGGTCTACCCTCTAGCAGAGACTGGGCAGTGGGTCACTCGACGCTATTAGGTTATACCCTCTAGCAGAGACTGGGCAGTGGTTCACCTGATGACCTCTTAGGGTCTACCCTCCAGTAGAGCTGGGCAGTGGGTCACCCATCGTGTAGCACCAGGTATACCCTCCAGCAAGGTTGGGCAGTGGGTCGCCTGTCGACTTATTCCAGGTCTACCCTCCAGCGGGGCTGGGCAGTGGGTCACCTGATGATGTCTTAAGGTCTACCCTCCAGCGGGGCTGGGCAGTGGGTCACCTGATGATGTGTTATGGTTTTCCCTCCAGCGGGGCTGGGCAGTGGGTCGCCTGATGATGTGTTAGGGTTTACCCTCCAGCAGGGCTGGGCAGTGGGTCACCCGATATCTGGTTATGAGTTACCCTCCACTAGGGTTGGGTAGTGGGACACCTGTTGGCATTCTAGACTCAGTACTTTCAACTAGGCTAGTCTGTGGCTTTCCTCCGTGATTACCGGAGCAGGACCCTTGGTTGTACGGGTCGGTGATGGAATGGCTTTGGCTTTGAGGAGACCTCTCAACCGCAGGGCAGTGATGAGGTGTGGTTTGACATTCCTAGAACCCTAAAGTACGAGGGGCGCTTTCCCCACTGAGATGCGTTCTTGTGAAGCGACCTAAAACCGTGCGGGTGAGTCAGTGCCGCCCAAAGCAGATAGTTTCATGGTGTGGTGATTGATCCCCTTGGCTTGCGGTTCGGGGAAGACATGCGGGATGCTGGACATCGATGGTGTTTCTTCTGAGACTATTGGATACTCTTTCTAGGGCTGAGCTACGGGACGAGGATCCCCTTACGATGTCGTTCGGGTTTCTTGTTGAGCATACTGATATGTATATACCCTGCTTCCGGTACCCACTCCTTGGGTTTTGGCTACTCTCCTTCCAGGAGAGGCGAAGATGCGTGGGGTATGCCACGTTCTTTCCGCGTCCAGCTTCTCGTGGTTGGATGAGTCTACTCTCCTGCTATAGGCAGTGAAAGCTCGATGAGAAGTTCATCTTCTCAACGTTCATAGCTCCTTGTTTTAGGAAGAGTCTTCTATCTTTCTCTTGATGGGTTGAGTTGTTACTCTTTACTGCACCCTTGGTTGTACTCCTTTCTTTTCCTTGTTCGCTCTACTGCTCACCCTTCGGTACCTCCTTTGTTGCTCCATCGAGCCTTCGAGGAATCCTACTGAGTATTTTTATACTCACCCTTGCTTGGTATTTGCCCACACTTGGTGTGCCCTTGCAGAAGACAGACAGGTGGAGCATGACTTCGGTGGAGCATAGGAGCTTTGGAGCTTGGACCGCGTGCGGTGGTCATGGCCGGGTTCCAGGTGGCAGACCCGCCAGCTGTTTCCTTTTTGTTTACCTGTTGCCGGGTTGTGGCACCTTTTTGGTTGGGCCGGTGTTTTTCCCCTTTTTCCTTTCACCTTGTACCTTGTAATGTTACAGGTCGATGCACACTGTGGTTTATTTATAGCAGTTTCCCTTTGCTTTTCCTTTTTACTCTGCACTTTTTCATTGAGTTTGCTACGTGTGTGTGTACAGGTACTTAGGCAAAGGCCTCCCCGAGTTATTGTGCCTTCGGTGCTAGTCGCCATCCCCTGGCCTATGGAGGCGGGCTTGGGGTAGTTGTGGCTCGAGCCTGGGTAGGGTCGGGTCATGAAAATATATTTAATAAAATATTTTTTATATTCATACAGCATGTTTGGTAGGAATAATGGAAAAATAAATCCAGTTTTATGCTTAAAATTTGTATATTAAAAAAATTACCATATTTTAAAGTAGAACATATTTTAAATAAAATATTTGGATGTTTTATTAATTTTTATGTAAAAATAAATATAAAAATTTCGTTTCGGTTAATTTTTGTTTTTCTATGAAGTTTTATTTTTTGATGAATTTTGAGAAATACTGAAATTTAATTCAAAACTGCTTGTTCTTATAATTTATTTATAAAATGAATTTAAATTTTTTATATTTTTAATGTTTAATTATATAAAATTTAAATAAATTAATCCAATTTATGTTGTTCTAGTAAATTTCACTTTGATATTGTATATGAGAACATAGCAAGATTTTTAACATTTTACTTTAAAAACCTACATTGTCATGTCATCTAAAGGATTAAATTTAAATTGATTTATTCCACTTTAGTGATTGGAATTTAAAAAATGGATTCAATATTTGGAATCAAAATAATTCTTAATATCTAATAATTTCAACATAGTTAATGTCCAAAAATATTACTGAAATTAATTAAAATTAATTACAATGATTAAGAGGAAACATAGCTTCACAAGTGGCTGGACCATAAACATAAGAGAAAAATGACCAAGAAAATTGATCATAATCCTTTATATATTCACGTTTCGACACTATAATCCATTTTATATGATTTTCAAAATTATTGTATACAATTTTCATAGGATAAATATGGGTGGAATTACCTTCTCAAGAATTTAAAATAATGTCACTCACCCAACATAAAAAGGCACTCACCCCTCCCACACTCTCACAAATTTCATGCCATTATACCACCTAAAATCTACTCAAATAATATCCCAATATACCTCCCCTGAAAATAGAATCCTAAAATTGGTTATCTATCCATCCAAAGAATCCCTTTAGAGAAAAACAGAAGGAGTTATGAAAATAAGATGTAAAATCTTTCTTTAAGCTCTTTTGATTTATTTTTATTATCCACCCCATAAAATATTCTTATTTCATGTTTATATAATAACCTCAATATCATAAATTTACTGATATATTTCTATTAAAAGGTTTAAACTAACACTTACAAACACATCCTTCTAATGGGTAATGAATTTTCTATTTAAGTGTATTGTTAACTATCATCTAGCGAAACAATTATTGTTCATTCTTTCTTTACCATCTCTCATGGTGAGTAATAATGAAGGATTTATATATATATATATATATGATACATATGATATTTATAAAGTATTTTTTTATTCTTTAATAATTATATAACTCATTCATTTATGATTTCCATTTTGTAAAAATACGATAACATCGTTTCTGGATGTGTGGAATACCACCTCCTCAAAGAAATCAGATTCATTCACAATATAAATAGAACATATACAGGATGATTATAGTAAAAATATGTGAAATATATGATATTAATATGATTATAAATATATAAAATAAATATATATATTCTATTTTCGTTAAATTATTTTAATATATGACCAAGAAATGGATGTTGCATTCATATGTACATACGACATACCATCTCCATGAATGGTGCATTTCATTTATATATCCAAAATTTATGGATCTTAATAAATAAATGTGTACTATAATGAAAATTCAGACTAGAATTTCTCCCATGATGCAAACACCATTTTCACCACTAATATTTTTTATAGAGTATATACTACACTTATTTTATTTTATATCATGAATAAATTTATCTTCTGGGTATTTATTGTTTAATTTAAAATTATTTTATTCTTGGGTATTATAATTCAAATGTTTTCAGGTAATAAGAGACTTCATCTAAATTTCCATTCTTTGAAACATATTTTGTTATTGTTGACATAATTTCATATATATGGGGTACATACTAAGAATTTTATATAATATATCATGATTAATTAATTATCCATTATATTTTGAGTTTTAAATTAAATTATTTTATGAAAGCAGAAAGGAATTATGCATTACCAAGGGGATAAGAATTTTGTAAGCCAATTTCTTTTATTTGGGTTATAATAACTCCTCATTGTTGTTTATATTATATGATTATCTTTGTAACCCCTAATTACTATATATTTTCTAATTTACAATTTTTTATAAATATTTACATTTGGCACACTCAATCGATTTATTGATTGATTCTCACATCAACATTTTGATATTTTTAATGATTTACTTCTCAATACCATTTAGTTCGGTGTTATTTAATCTATTATTTCCATTCAAGGAAATAATTGGATAATGAATCTATAAAACTTTTAATTTTATTATTAAATTTTCATTCATTACCATTTTCATGTAATTTTACCATTTTTCAGTATTTCGTATCAAAATGTTATAGAAAATATTTTAAAGAAAACATGACATAATTTCTCTCTTTATTTGGAGATAATATTTTATTATAAAAACCCTATTTTATAAAAAAGTTTCCAATAATTCATTAAAATGTTGAAAATTATTTCGAAAATACATTTATACCATTTTATCTTTTATAAATTTTTTCAATGGAATTTTCTTCTCATTTTCAAAACATGGTACATTTCTAACCATTGTACCCTATAATTGGAATATTCTTTTTTACCTTCTTTGGAATGTGGATATTTACCTACCATAATTTATTTGAAGTACCATGGTAATTTTAAAATGATAATTTTAAAAAACAAATTTCCAAAATTGAATTTCAATGAAATTGATTTTGAAATTGTTTTTCAAAATAAAAATGATATTTTCATCAAAAATGTTTTAAAATATTTTTTCATAATATTTTCATTCATCAATAATAATAACCCCTTATTTTTAATACGTATTGGATATATTTTATTGATACCAACTTTATTATTCCTCAAAATTGTTTATGATTGATTTGGACTTGGATATTATTGATGTTCACTTCCTTGATTATTTTTAGTCACCTTGAAATATTTAATTTTCTATGATCATTGAACATTGAATTTCCCCAAATTATCCATCTAAATTTTCATGGATATATTTATTTCTTATACCATATAATGTTTTTACATATGATATTTACTTTGACATTTATTTGATTATTGAGTGAAATATTGATAAATATGGATTCCATATTAAATATGTCAATTTTATAAGGAATATTTTATATTAAATTAATTTTTTATTGATATGATAATTTCCTTAGATAGGAAATGGCGGTTGGGGTTTGGACATTATATAGCCCCTCGTTGCATTTACAGGTTCTTGTGAGATAAATAAGTTGTGAAAATTAAATAAGTTTCTACCTGAAGTTTTGAACAATCTTGTTATAGGTATTGACATTATTGGTTTTCATGTACCTAAGAAATGAATTTCAATTTTTAATCATTACCTTAATTTTGATTTAGTATTTATTATCCATGAAACTATCACTATGAAAAAGTCAGTTAATGAATTTCATTTTTAGTTTATTGATTAAATGGAATGGGTTCTCAGTTTCATACCATTCCTTATTGATTTTTCCTATTTAAATGGAATTTTTTTTCAGTTATTTAATTTTATATATTATTTACACACATAATTTTTAGTTAATTGATTACATGTAATTTTTCTCAAGTAACTACCTTTCCATATTTACTATTCTCATTGATTTATTATTTCATCCAATGTACTTTACACTTATTGAGCATTTATGCTCACCCTTATTGGGTTTCCTTTCCATAGGAATCCTAGAAGTGTATTAAGAAATATATTCAAGGAATACTAGTTTTAATAAAGTTATACATGAAAAAATATTGTTTTAATTAACGTTTTCATTTGAAAGAGAAGACTCAGGTATGAATTTTATTTACCAATACAACTAATTTATTTCGTCCTTAGGGACACAGTTTAATTTTATGTATACTAATGTAATGGTAGCATGACACTGACTCTAGGATTTCCTTGGTCAGGTAACTACATGATCCTCCATGGTACGGAATGTCCATGGTGGGTTCTTCCACTGGTGGGGCCTGTTGAGAGCATCCAAGTTAGTTATTAACATAAGAATTCATCATTAGTCTGAAATGTGGTTCTGAACTAATTATATTAGGGGTCACATCATGGAATGATTAGGAATTTCTCATTATTATATATTATTTAATAACTTATACTTATTGTGCTCGGTTACATAATTATGTCATCAATATATAGTCCTGATATGATAATTTATTTGGGTTTTACTTTTATATCATTTTGATTCATATATTATTCCTTTAAATCATTTTGTTCCTTTGATATGAGTTGGGATTTAATTTGAAAATAACATTTAAAAGGTGTATTTAAAAATTAATTATTTTAGAAAATCTATTAAATGATTCAATAACTCATTTCATTGGTTTTTAATAAATGTAAGATATGTAAATTTTTCTTTTTTTTTCAAACTAGCATTTATATTCTATTTTATAAAAACTAAAAACATAAAGTCTTTAGAAGATTAGCTATAGGGAATAGTTTTTCTCACACCCTACATATGCTACTTTGGATTGATTAACATGAGTTTTATATTATATTTTGAGTTATTGTTTTAGGATCTCTCTTAGAGGGAGTCATCTTTATGGATTCATGGTGAATAAGAGGTCACATAGAGATTATCATGAACTAAACTTGGTCAACCATGAACCAATCACTCCATCTGATCAGCGTCAAGGCCTAAATGGCATTCCCAAACCACATTGGCTGGAAAATAGTGTCAGAAATCATGAATGTAACCAAGGGAATGATCTCTCCCAATATAAAAATATATAAATTGAATAGTGAAAATAAACATAGTATCCCGTTGAATAAATATAAATTTCGACTAAAAACATAATTTATACAAAATATGAAAATAAAACTAATAAAATAGAAAAACGTAAACTAATATTAATGACCACAACCTCTCCATCTGACACTGAGCGTAACTCTAAAATACCAAAAATAACCATCACCCGTGGTGATTGAAATAAAGCTGAAACGTGCCCCCAAGAGCTAAAAACAAGATATTTCTATATTTGTGAGTATTAAAACTCAGTAGACATGACCAAGAAAATATTTTCCTAGTTTAATTCTTTTAAATAAAATAAACATCAATTTCATGTTTGATGTTCTATATATAAACGTTTTCATTTCTGTGCATTTTTTATTTAAAAAACACTATCTATTTCTCTTTTTCCATTAAAAAGACATTATTTTAGAAGTGGCAACCAATATAATTTCAAAGGAAAAATAATAAAATGTGTTCGAAATGATTTCCATAACACTTTCCATAAATCATTGAAAACCGTCACACAACATTTATCCAACAATAACACCATGAAATTAAGCTACAGAAATGATAACATTAATAAGAAAATTGGATATAATCATAAAATAGTAACCAAATAACAAGTATATCAATATTTTTATATAGAAAACTATATTCCAATTGTCCTCGGAGAAACTTGGAGCTCATTAAATAATCCAAAACATACTATACATCATGCATCATCCCAAAAATAATGCCTCAGTCGATGCAATCAAATTTCACCCACACGCTCGATCACACCATAAATGGCCTCACTAATGTACACTATCCCATAGTTATAATAAAGAAAATATCATATCCCTTATTATGGGACTCTATTCAGAATTTAATATTAACGAGTGTATCAATAATTCTTATAAAATTTTCATGATATGCCAGTTTCCCATATCAAGAGTATGAAGGATGTGAGGAAAAAGACACCAAATTTGAATCCAATCACATCCCCATATTTCATATATAATAAATTCAAACAAAATTCATCACCCAATGTCAACCCAAGGAACAATATCTTTCCTTACGACACATAGATCTTGGAAGACTCCACATCAATTATCTCCCATTGCGCTCAAAGTAAAGTGGTCACGAGGAGTCCACAATAAGGATGTCCCTCTCATTATCATAATAGATCATGGGGATTCCAAAACAATGAAATATCATCCATTAAATAAAAATAATACAAGATGATTATCCAAGGAGGGTTTTCAAGATAACTATTTTTACTAATTTCATAAAAGTACCCAATGGGTTTCAAGAATTCCCATTCAAAGAATCAAATCCATATTTCCAATAAGAGTGAAAACACGCCATTTTCCATTTCACAATCATTAAGAAAAATTAATTTCAACATTTACCTCACATTTTCAATCTAAGGACACTTTCATCAAAATACCAAACATTTCACAAACTACAGTCACATGTCTTTCCACATTAAAAAGACAAGTACATACTTCATTTAAATGAAAAAAAACATTGGGACTCTTTCAGGAAACCCAAATCATTATTCAATATTTTACAAATATAACTACAAATACAAAACATGATTTAGATATCACAATTCATTTTCCAAATCCAATTTGTAATTTTATCAAACACTTGGTGGGAAAAAGTTAACAAATCAATTCTATTTATCATAAACAAGGAATGAAATCACCACATTTCATAGAAAATAACTATTCTAGAGATCACACATCAAAATTTCATATACATAGAATGCTCGAAAATCAAGAAACCAAATATTCATAAAATTTATAGGTAAGTTAAAATGGAAACATACATCAATCTCATGACACATCTACAACGCACACCTGAAACCACCTCAGGAAGGGTCTTAGGAGAAAGAACGTCTAAGAGAAAACCCAAAACATAAAAACCCCTAAAGATAAATCAGTGTAAACATGAACCCATAGATCCACATGACTATATAAGAATAATATATCCAGAGAAAATGGAAAGAGAGGGAAGAGGGAGACGATAATAGGAGAATTCCAGGATGATTTTTTCCAAAACCTTGAAGGAATTACTTAGATTCACACTTGTGATTAAGGAGGAAGCTTTAAAAATAGTGTATAGGCTCCACTAGGGATATAAGGACTACATAAATGGAAAAATAAGTGGATTGGAGCTAAAATCATGAGAGGGTTGAAGAGTTATTTTACTTTTTTATGGACCCGGGCAACTCGCATGGTTTAGCCACATAATTTCCCAAACTATGCACCCCTCACATGAGACCCAAGAAACCCACAAGCTTTGTCTACACGGCTTGGACTCTCGTGTTCCAATTATTCCTAATATCACTTTTTAGAGATAGACCCTCCTGGAATGCTTGTCTCACAGTTCGACAAGTTGTGCGTGAAGCCCCAAACATCAACCATAAGCCACATAGTTTCATGAGTCAATCCAAAATGTAACCACTTATCATGCACCAACTATGTGATACAAACTACTAGGCTCAAAAACTCAACTATTCAACCAAAATACCCAGAATAAACTACGCAATTACCACTAAACAAAAAATGAACAATGTTTCACCTCAAAATTTAAGCCCATCACACTCAAAACTCGAGATAAAAATTGAGATCCAAAAAATAAACTGTAAAAGGGGTGAAAAAAATCTAGGTGTTACAATTCCCCCCACCATAACACTTTCTAAACCCAAAAATCTATAACATTTTCTGTTTGTATGACCAATAATAGGGGATTCCTAAAACCAAATAATCCAACCTCTCAATCCAAGAACAAATCAACCACCTCAAAAATAAATTCAAACCTCTTACATAAACTAATCATAGGAATTAGACCACTTCAAAGAAATAACATGAAACTCAAAATACAACCCATATAACTAAGACATTGACTAACCCATGTGGGGTTCTCTAAAATCCCAATATTTCCCTAAATGATGAGAGTGTAAAAATTAAAAAAAAAATTGAAATGAACAACTTTTTACAGGATAAACATAAGGAACCAAACCTAATTACAAACAATATAGGCTAAAAGGGGACCCCCAACATAAGAAACTAACTACATTTGATTAAATTTAAAAAAACTATAATGAGACCCATGGTTGGTCTCCCCACCATTTAGGAACCGATCACCCTTGAGAATCCAACACAGACCTCCAACACACAACATGAGGTGAAATAGATCAATGAAGGAAACACCAACCCATATGAGAGGCCAAAACCAAAACCAACTCATAAATTCTAACTGCATGACGACAACAAATCATAGTTCCATATCTAAGAACATACACCACTAGAATTTCAAGAAAGATATAATTTTGTACCTCCATATAACTGAGGAGTAACTTTCAGACCAAATGGAATGCATGATAAAATGTGGCCTCTATTACTTTTCCCTTAAAACATGACCTCCCAAGAAGAAGAAACTACAATATAGAATCATAAATTTTCATTATTCTTCCAATAAAGACAAAACTAGAACAATGTCCCTCATAACCCTATAAATCTTGACTATGCTCCATCTTCACTTCAAGGGATATGGCTGGTGCCCTAATGTTTAAAGAATCTACTACCTCAAAGTTAGGAGCTAAAAATAACTAGATAAAACTCCATATTTACACCAAAACATGGAATCAAAAGACACACGATGATCATTCCATTTTATTTTGAACTAGATACAACGAAAATGAGATGCCTGAAGAGCATAAATATTTTTAGAATGGAAATATTCAAAAATATAACAAATAAAAACATTCTTCGATTATAACAGATGATCATAAGAGATCCACAACATCCACTTTTACAATTAAAATTAATTTCAACACTATATAGAACCACCAAACACAACCATTACAACTGAAAAGACATACATCGAATGTGAATCTAGATTGATCCCAAAAATAAACTTACTCTTATGAACTGGATCTATGTCACTCTATAGAAATACCCCCAATAAACAATTTCATGTGACCTAGAAATCTACAAGAATGAATGGTATTCAGAGCGTTCATACATGACAACATATTATGATCTAGCATTCTAAATTGGGGAAACAATATAATCTTATTCATAGAAGAATCCAAAGAAAGATCAAGAGTCATTTAAATTTTTTTTTCAGCACCAATAGTTTTGGGCTGCTTCCCAATCTCCATACAAGAATTCCCTTCACCCCTTACAAAGATCGTAGGATGACAGTATACCTCATGCACTCCCACTAGCACAACTTCCACATGAATAGCTTTCTTTGCCACATCGGAAATAGAGGATAATTCAAACAATGACACCTTCAACTAGAAATTAGGATAATGTTCACTCTTAAAACATTGAGTAGGAATTGTTTGTAGTCAACTTCATAAGATATGTAACTAGATCCACAAAATTACAACAAAACTACAAAACTGATCCATCACCTTGTTGCAGACATCACATCTCCATCCCCTTCCTCAAATTCACTACCACAAAGAAATACATTATCATGAATGAATCCATGAAGGAATTTCAAGTACGTTCTTCCAAAGGGTGGTTTAAGAGACCGATTTACACCATTTCTAGGTTAGAACTTCTAACATCATGTTTGAAAACAAAACTTTTATCACCTTAAGAAAACCAATGAGATCGAAGAAACGTTTTATTTTTTTTCATCCACTCTTCCATTATGAGACGATCCTCTTGACCATAAATGAGTTCTGGGTTAAACATACAAAACTCAAGAAAGAAATCTTTTGGTTGATCAATTAGTGTATCATACAATGGTGAACCACCTATAGTTCCATGTCGAATACCCATTAAATCATTGTGGGGGGTAACACTAACAAATAGTAAATCCAAGAGCTCAATCAAAACCATCCCAATAAAAAATGTTCTCAAACTCATAACACTACATAAAAATCATTTCCAAATCATAGGGAAACAAGACACACAACCATTTTTTCAAATCATCTCAATTTCCATTGAAAAAAACATTTGAATGAAATCAAGCTTGGTGGGTTGAACCGTACCAAATGGTATTCCCAGGAGTCTCACACATGAACACTCTTTTTCCATCTCAAGAACTCATCAACTTATGCCAATCCAGACACTCATCCCCCATATCATCATCCATCCTATTTTGCTCACATTTTAATGTTTGTGAGAATCCATGAAAATACCAATGTTCAAAACAAAACATTTCCATTTTACAAAATAAATCATTCCACCTATGTTGTTTACAATTTCAATATGATTTTTATTTAAACATTTAGATAACCCCTTTCCAAATAACATTATCCACTAATCAAAAACCATTTTTAAATTTTATACTTCATTCCAATTTTTTATTCAATAACACATGAGTTCCATTCAATACCCATATCATCCCATCAAAAAAATTCAGAAGGTTAACATGATTCAACCCTTCAATAACCATTTTATTAGAAACTCATTATTCCGATTTAAAAAAATTTCAAAACCCTTTTAATGATAAATCTATGCTTAATCAATAATAATTTTCAATAAAATCAAGGTTTTGATGATAAATTATAACCTTTTTAAATAATTCCTCTTTAACCCCTTAAGGTTATTTTAGAAAAATCATTTTTATAATGCCTTATTCGAAGATAATTCTGAAGATTAATTTCCCATTTTCCCAATAAAAACAATTATTGATAAAAATAAAATTTCACAATCCCAAAACAAATCCTTCAAAAAAAGTTTGAATGAATGAAGACGCAAAATAATTAACAAGGGGACACTAGTGGTGATGGATTACTTGAACATATGGTGTGTGGTGATATGCCTAACACACCACCATCATGGAGAGTCATTTAAGACCATGTCCCTATCTCCACATGTCTTGAAAGGCCCTACAAGTTCACTGATTCCACTATCCCAACTCTATTTTATTTTATCGAACACAAAACAACCAAAAAAATGCATAAAAACTAAAAGTAAAATAATTTACAATAGAAACGCAACATTTGGTCCTGAATTTTTTTTCCAAACAATCCCCCAGTATTTCACCATGAGTTCTGATAGTAAAACTCCATCTACCTTGACATCCCAAATTATAAATGGTGCTCTGAGAGATATCTCCTCTAATGAACCATGCTCCACTAAAACCATTTTTTCATTAACCAACTAAGTTCAAACCCAATCCAGCCACCTAATCTGATCAGGGGTGAGGCCTGAAGGGCGTTCCCGATACCCACTTGCTGGAAACTAGTGTCGAGTATAATCCAAGTAACTAAGGGAATGGTTTCACCAAATTTAAAAAAAAATAATCATAATAGAAGAAATAAATAGTTTTAACTAAAAAATAAATTTAAATTTCCAAACTGATAATACTTTATAAAAAATTTGAAAATACAACCAACTAAATAGAAAAACCTAAAGTGACCTTTATGGCCACAACATCTCTATGTAACCCTAAGGGTCACTCTCCGATACAAATGTAGGATCTAATTAATGGTATAGATGCTCAATATACAGTAGGGGGGGTGAATTGTATACTTTAAAAATTCCTTTGGAACCTTTAAAGTTAGTTATGAATAACTATGTTTTCCTTAAGAAAAGGAAAGGGCTATGTTTAACAAAGTTAAACTAAGAAAATCCACAACACCTCTAACACCAAATGAAAACTTGGAAAGAGATTCCGAAAGTAGGTTCCAGAAATATGGTTCTGGAAATTGAAACTTAACAAAAGATTACAATATGAGATTCTACCTTAAAGCGTATAAAATATAAATGAAAAAGTGTACAAGTAAGGAAGTATAAGAAGGTTATACTTTCCTTATAATACAATATGCAGCGGAAAAAAACATGAATTAAAACTACAAGTGACAAGATATAAGTCTTTTAACCCAAAGAGAAGGGTATCCAACAACCTTGGATAAAGGTCCCTTGATTTATACATCCTAGCAAGTCTGTGTTACCCACACCAGGGTAAGCCCTCGATACGAAGATCAGAGTCTCTGTCTTGATATCCCTACAAGCCCTCAACTTCATGGTAGTTAGTAACCTCTGTCTTCCTCAACAAGGAAGCCCTCAACTTCAAGGTGTTGGAAACCTCTGTCTTTCTATCCCCGGAAGTCATCAAATTTAATCACCAACATTCGGAGTCACACGAAGCCTTGAGAGTTGATAAGAGCCTCTCTCTCTCTCTAGAAATCACTTCAACAACATGTATGCACAATGTCGAAGAAGTTATTCATCAGTCATCACCGAGCTCTTTAAATGAGCTCCTATTTATAGGCAAGGTCGACATCCTTTCCAATGGTCATATTTTCCTTAAAAATTGGAGGAACCTATATACGTGTAACTTAACCAACGATTAGTTTATAACAGAATAGATGACATCGTTTTATAACAAAAAAAGTGTAACAGAATGTACGACATCATTTTAAGTCTAACTTAAAAAAAAGTTCATAGTGAAGATTCAGAGTGAATGTTTGTAGTGTAAGAAAAATATTAAAGAGTAGAAAAATTTTAAAAGCCTAAGAAAAATGAATGTTCGGAGTCTAACCAAAAATAATTTTTGGAGTCTACATAAATTCGGAGTGTATAAAACAAAGATGATCAGATTCTGTTTAATAGGTAAATTCGGAATGAGAATTCAGAATGAGAATTCGTCATTAGAATTTGTAATGAGAATTGTTCATCAGAATTTGTAATGTGAATTCATCATCAGAATTCGTAATGAGAATTCGTCATCAGAATTCGTAATGGGAGTTCATATCCAGAATTCGGAGTAGAACTTCATTACAGTTCTTATCCAGATTTCGGAGCCTAAAACAGAATGCTTCATATTAAGGTTTCAAACAATTCCGAGAATATGGAAATGAATCTGAAACATATACTTAAGAAATATATTAATGAAAATATGATAAGGATAATTTTTCATACAAAAGGGATTTTCCTTATAAAAGAAATTTTCCTTTTAAAAGAGATTTTTCTTATAAAAGATATTTTCATTAAAGTAAGGTGTTAGTGATTTTCAAAACAAGAAGGAATAGAAAATTCATAAGGAAAACCTTATTGACTCAACAGTCTCCCCCTTTTGGAAAGAACAAACATCCCTATGAAAAAGAAAGTCTAGGAAGAAAGAAAACATTAAGGATTATCTCCCTTTGCTTATAGATGTTGATGAATACGACTAACTCCCCCTTAGGCTTTGAAACTCTAAGGATCGTATTCTCAATTTTTGGAATGACATTTCATTATGAATAAAAAGTCTTCTTTAATTGAAAAAATTACCTTAGATAAACTCTATTAGAGTTGATTTTCTTTTTCACCCTTTGTTAAGATTATTTTTCCCCCTTTATTAGGATTCTTTTCCTTCTCCCCCATTGTGATTTTCAAAAAGAAATCAAGGGAAAGGAAAATATAACAAAGTACATGAAAAATTAGTAGCAAATACAAAAGAAACCAGCAAGAACAAATTTTATTAAGCTTGAAAGATCGACAACAAAGAAATTTAGATACAACAAAAGATTGGATCTGTCTATTTTGGATCTTTTTCCTTCGCCATGAGACCGTTAAGAATAGTCTTTATCTTCTTCAAGTCTTTATGGTCTTCCTCAGCTTGCTTCTCTAACACAACAATTCTTGCACTTTGAGCTTCAATCTTTTCTTCCTGAGCTTTAAGCTTTTCTTCCTGAGCTTTAAGCTTTTCTTCTTGAGCCTTCAAATTTTCTTCAAACTCAATCCGATGATCCCTTTAAAATTTCCAGTTTTGAGAAATAGAATTCAACTTCCCATTCAGATCTCTGACTTCTTGAATCTGGAAATTCTTTTCATCTTTCAACTTTTCTTCAAAGGATGAAGTAAGTTCATTTATCTTCATGTCATCTGTCTCTAAGGCATCCTTCACATTATCTTGGAATTCATCAAAGAGCCCCATCTCTTCAACAGTCTTCCTTGACCAACTAGTCATCCTCTTTCAAGATCTTTTGTGGGCTTCAAAGCCGACAAAGAATGTTTTGAACCGAGACTCTATCTCAACACATTTGTCCATAACCATAGATATGGAGTCTATTTTCTAATTCCAAGCATATTGGAGGATCTTGCATCTTGAATCAATACTTGAGAAAGTCGGAATAGTACCTACCAACTTCTTTAATGACTGAACAACAATGTCATGCCCCAACGAATATGACTAAGAATCCGAGACTTTCCTTGGAGAATTTTCTTCTTCAAGATTCTCAACCTTCTTCTTTGAAGAATCACCAAATTCTCTTCTCTTTACAACCACTGAGCTCGGGGTATCAAGTACAAGTTGATTTCCCTTGTCCCTTTTTGGAATGGAGTCATGTTCCGGAGTTCTCTTTTCACTGTCAGACAATTGAGAAACATTGTATTCATCATCAGCAGCATCTTGAGCACCATCCTCTACATTCTCCATTTGAGCAATATCATGTAGAATTTTTTCTTCATCTGCATGATAAGCTACCTCTTCTTCTCCTTCCTGCACATCCTTCCTTGGAGTGACTAACTTCGATGATTCAGCTTCTAATGTTTGGAGTGACAAATGTTCTGAAGGTGTCCCCTTATAATCATCTACTTGCTTCAGAACATCTCCGGTTTCACCACTTCCTTCAGCAACAGCTTATTCTTTTTACACTTTCTCAATCTGTTCTATTTTCTCAACAGGCTTAGCTACTTCCTCTTCCGGAGAAACAAAGATTTTTCCTGAAGTCTCAGGTAGAGATTCCAAAGAAAGAGATCTCAGAATAGGAATGTTTGCTGAAACCATCTCATTAAACTTCAAAAAAGCCTTAGCTACCTCAACTTCAGACATCTTCTTTTCTTTCACATGTTTTTCTAGCTCATCCGTAGTTCTTTCCTTCAAGGCCTTTGCCTCCACCGGATCCATGCCAAACTGAGGCTCCCTTACACTCTCTTCACTTTGATTTCCCTCCATGTAGAAACTACTTTATCTGGGTAAGCTTTCTTCTTCTTCAGTTTAGGAGGTGCAGAATGAACATCCATAGATTTGGGATTCTCTGCTTCAACTACAACTTCCTTCATCTTTCTCTTCTTCACTGATTTAGAATATTCCAGATCAGAAAATTTCGGAACCGCTTCTTCTTGAATAGGTAAATCAATAAACTGACTAGTCTTCTTGTTGAAGGCTACATCCATCCTTTTGATAGTACCATCACTCAACAACATGATCTTGCAAACTCTTGACTTAGACTCGCAAGCCTCCTTGAATGACTCAAGGCACCAAACTATCAAATTTGAGAGTATTACTAGATACATTATGATCTAAGCTCTCAGATTCCCTTTCATAACATTCTCAAGGGTAATAAGAATGGGTTTCATCAGATTAAACATCCTCACATTTATTAGAAAATCTAGGATGTAGATCTCACTCTTCTTCAAACTATCTTTGTCACCCTTTCTCGGTACGATAAGGCCTTGTATCCATAATTCTAGAATCCGGAAATTTGTAGGCAGAGAAGAAATCTTCGGAGCCTTATCATTTGATAGTCCGAGAGTTTCCAAAGCCGTTTCCTTGTCGAAGCTTCCCTTTGAATCCGGTAAAACATGAGAAATAAAATCAGCTTCTCCTTCATTGTTTAGCCCTTCAAAGCTAGCTGCCTTGTCATAAGAAAGATTATAAGTCTTACCGTAAGACTTAAAAGACAACTTCTCCCTTCCATCTTCTTTAAGGAAAGAGACTGTCTCGTAGAACTCTACAAGAAAATCTGAAAACACTTCATCTTGATTCCCGGGCTTTGACACCGCAACATCTTCCCATCCGTTGAGCTTAATATTCTTGGATATAAGAGAATAATACTTTTTGAAGAAATTAGGATGAACCAACCTTTATCTATATACTAACCACTTCGAAATTGTCTTAGAGGAAGACATGTATTGAGAAGCTACTTCCATAGAAATTCGGATCTGAAGACCTCTGAGAAGTTCGGAATGGAGAAATATGATGTTCGGAACGACCTTAAAACAGAGAGGCAGAGCTTTGGGACACTAGAGCTTGAAAACTGATATGGGACAACCATTTGGGGTCCCCTTTATATAGGCAATGATAAGACGGTTCAACTTCCTCATTTGATCGAATGGTTGTGACAAGCTGATATCACATCTGACGGTTGAAAACCAATTCTCAAGAAAACTTGAATCCGATCTTTTGACGTTTTTATTAAAAGAAAGATTTAAGAAAACTATAATCCGAAAAAAAAATATAAGAAAATGCCAGCAAGTAAAGTATTACTACCAAAACATGAGTAAGGAAATCATACCTTTCGTATTGGCTTAGGAGGATTATTCGTAATGTGTAACAAAAAAAATGACTACGACAAATATTTATTACGAAAAGACATTGTTCGAAAAAATCACTATGAAAAACTCAACAAAAAAATTACAAGATTTTCAGTACGAAGATTTCAATAAAAATGTTTAAAAATGAAAAAACCCATTATGAAAGTCTCAGTATGAAAATCTTGTTATGGAAATTCCAGTATGAAATTTTCCATTCCTGAATTATTTAATACAAAAAATTTCTATTCCCGAATTTTTCTATACGAAAATATCCATTCTGAAGATTTCAGTTCCGGAAATTTCCATTCTGGAATTTAATTCCGAAAAGTTTGAAAACACACTTTGAAAAACTTAGTTACTATATCAATTAAATGTACCCCCTGTGAAAAGGAGTTTATTAATATAAGGATACTTTTTCAACAGAAAGTTAATTAAGAAATATTACCTTACGGTTATCATTCCTAACTTCTATTTAATGTATTAAAATCTATCAGATGGCAATGATTTTGTGAAAATATCAGCAAGTTGATCTTGCGTTCCGATAAACTGAAGAATAATATCTCTTTTTTGTGTGTGATCCCTAAGAAAGTGATTCCTAATATCTATGTGATTTTCACGAGAGTGATGTGCAGGGTTCTTACTAAGGGCAATGGAACTTGTGTAGTCACACAAAGTTTGTGTTTTAGTAAAACTCAAGCCATAGTCTGTGAGTGTGTGTTGCATCCACAACACTTGAGCACAACAACTTCCAGCTGCTACAAATTCGGCTTCAGCAGTGGAGAGTGCTACAGAATGTTGCTTCTTGCAGGGCCAAGAAACTAATGAATCTCCTAAGAAATGACATGTTCCAGATGTACTCATTCTTTCCATTCTACATCCACCAAAGTCAGCATCAGAAAATCTTTTTATAACAAAAACATTTCCAGAAGTATAAAATAATCCTAGATCCATGGTTCCCTTAAGGTAGCGAAAAATTCTTTTTACTGCCTTTAAGTGAGATTCCTTAGGATTGGATTGATATCTTGCACATAAGCATACTGAGAACCTTAAGTATGGTCGACTAGCTGTTAAGTAAAGTAAAATTCTTATCATACCTCTAAAAGATATTTGATCTACTAGTTTACCAGCTTCATTAAGATCTAAAGAGTTTGAGGTACCAATGGGAGTACTTATACTCTTAGTGTTTTCATAACCATACTTTTTAAGAAGATCTTTAATATACTTATGTTGAGATATGTAGGTTCGTTCTGGTTTTTGATAAATTTGAAAACTAAGGAAAAAAGTTAACTCACCCATCACACTCATTTCAAACTCAGATTTCATTAGACTTGAAAAAGAGTCGGTTAAAGATTGCTGAGTTGAACCAAATATGATGTCATCAACATAAATTTGAACAATCAAAACATTTTTCTTATCTTTCTTTATAAAAAGGGTTGGATCTGCATTTCCCTTAACATAGTTATTTTGAAGCAAAAATCCAGTGAGTCTATCATACCATGCTCGTGGGGCTTGTTTAAGACCATACAGAGCTTTAGTAAGTCTAAAAACATGACCAGGATGTTTTGAATCTTCAAAGCCGGGAGGTTGTTCAGCAAAAACTTCCTCTTGGACATAACCGTTAAGAAAAGCACATTTCACATCCATTTGAAAAAGTTTAAAATTGAAGAATACTGCAAAGGCAAGTAGAATACAGATAGATTCTGTTGTACATCTCGTTCCCCTCGTTGTTTGATTTTCATGATCACAATCACCTTTCTTATTTATCTAACATTGTGTTTTAAGTGTTTTTGTTGATAGGCAATTGATTGCCAAAGGATTGGCCCAAGAAAGCTGGCAAAATGGACTGAATTGCAGTCCACCGGCCAACCGGTGTGATAGCACCGGCCGGCCGGTGGACCTGGCAGAGGCATTGCCCACTGCCAGGCTCCACCGGTCAGCCGGTGGCTCTGTCACCGGCCAGCCGGTGGCACCCAGCCCCAAATAGTGTTTGCTACTGTCTTGCCACCGGCCAGCCGGTGGCTCCTCCACCGGTCGACCGGTGGAGCCTGGACCAAATTCCTTCTCAACATCCAAGGCACCGGCCAGCCGGTGGCCCTACACCGGCCAGCCGGTAGCCCAGTCAAACTAGCCGTTGGGTTTGACCAGTCAACCCTCTTTTGGCCTCCAACGGCTCCGAGGCCTTTTCCAACGGCTCCAAAGCCCTCCAACGGATACTTGAAGGTTCCTAGCCTATAAATAAAGGCCTAGGAAGCCCCGTAACATTATTCAAGCCACCGGACACATTGTTGAACATTTGGCGAACCTCCGGCGCTCCACCTTCAAGGATCCTCAAGTGCTCCAACCATTTTCCAATCCAAGGAGCACCTCAAGAAGCTTGGGAGAGCATGCTACATCAACTCCATCATACCTCTTGGCGCCCAAGTCTTCCTCCATAACGGTTTTTCTTGTTTATCTTTTTTGAGCTTAAAATTGGGTTTGTGCCTACAAACCCCAAACTTTTCTCAACCCCTCTTTCTTTGGGTTCTCACACCACCATTAAGGTGTGAAGAGGTTAGTCAAGCCTTTCCTTTTAAAAGGCTTGAGTTTTCGGTGAGCTAGCCTTCACCCGTTAAAAAGGCTAGTGGGTTCTTGCTATTCCATTGAAAGCAAGTGGGTTCTTGCTAAACCACAAAAGCAAGCTGTAATAGGTCCTAGTGCTACCTCAAAGCCTAGTGGGTTTCTTGCTAAAACCATTGAAAAGCAAGCGGTAGGAATCTCTCAACGGTTGAGTGGGGAGCGGAGACGTAGGCCGGGTTTTGGCCGAACTCCGTTAACAATTTCTTGTGTGATTGCCTCTTTATTTCCGCTGCATTTCATACTTTGATTTTAATTTGTTATTTTTTTTTACAAGGCAATTCACCCCCCTCTTGCCATCATCCCTTGATTGTTCCGACCCAACAGATTCAAGTCTAGGTACTGGAGCATAGGTTTCTTCATAGTCTACTCCCTCTTGCTGATTATAGCCTTTAGCAACAAGTCTAGCTTTATTTCTTACTATGACTCCATTTTCATCACATTTATTTCTGAAGACCCACTTTACTCCATTAACAGAAGTTTCCTTAGATATTTCAACCAAGGTCCATACTTTATTCCTTTCGAATTCATTTAGTTCATCTTCCATGGCTTTGATCCAATCATCATCACCTAAAGATTTATCAGTGCTTTCAGGTTCTAATTGGGAAACAAATGCTAGATGTTCTACTTTATTTCAGAAGGAACTTCTCATCCTGACAGGTTGATTTACATCACCAATGATACTATCACTGGGATGATTCTTAAGAAACACCTGATTTGGGTTTTGAAAAGCCTGTTCATCAACATAGGGTAGAATGTCTTCTGGGGTAAATGTTTTAGAAATATATTCTTGAACATTATCCTTATCAGAAGGTTCTTCTATCAAAGGTTGACAATTAGTTTTTGAAAACACATCTGAGGATGTAGGCTGGGATGGTTTAAAAACAAAAGGATCAGACTCATCAAATGTTACATGTACTGTTTCTTCAATAGTACAAGTATTTTTATTAAAAACTCTATAATCCTTAGAAGTTGTGGAATAACCTAAGAATATTCCTTCATCGGATTTTGGTGCGAATTTATGTATTTTATCTTTAGTATTGAAAATAAATACTTTGCAACAAAAAACCTTAAAGTAGTATAGTCTTGGTTTTTGCCATTCCATAACTCATATGGAGTTTTATTAAGAAAAGGTCTAATCAAAACTCGTTATATAGTATAGAAAGAAGTACTTACAGCTTTAGCCCAAAAATGTCTAGTTATAGAATATTCACTCAACATGGTTCTAGTTATCTCTTGAAGAATTCTGTTTCTTCTCTCAGCTACACCATTTTATTGAGGAGTTCTAGGTGCTGAAAAATTGTGAGTAATACCTTTTCTACTACAAAAAGTTTCAAAATCAGAATTTTGAAATTCGCCTCCATGATCACTATGAATAGTTTTCAATGGAAGGGTTTTCTCATTTTTAACTTGAGCTCTAAAACTTTTGAAATAAGAAAAAGATTCAGATTTCATTGCAAGAAAATAAACCCAAGTAAATCTAGTGTAATCATCAACTAGAATAAACACATAGTATTTGCCTCCAATACTTCCAGTTTATGTTGGACCAAAAAGATCCATGTGCACTAACTGAAATGCATCAGTTGTTGGGACTTCAACGACTGATTTAAAACTAGATTTATGTTTCCTTCCATATTGAAAAGGATCACAAACTTTAGAAGAATCAAATCTAGCTCCGGTATATCCTTAACTAGTTTTTTCTTAGTGAGTTTACATAGGTTTCTAAGGTTAAAGTGACCCAGTCTTCTATGCCATAACTTGGAATGATATTCCATTGCACTTAGGAAAGGTAAATCTTGGCTCTTGAGGTCTTCTAAATTTAAGGTTTAAACATTCACAAGCCTATTGGCTGAGAGAATAAATTCTTCCTTGGAATTGTGAACTAAGCACTTATCATTCCTAAAATTCACAAGGAAACCTTCATCACATAACTGACTTATGCTAATGATGTTGTGCTTAAGACCCTTAACAAAAAGAACATTTGAAATCAATGTTTTACAAAAAACAACAATATTACCAATAACGACAATCTCTCCCTTAGCATTATCCCCGAAAGTTACCTTACCTCCTTTCGTTTTGATAATGTTTTCAAGATAGATTTTGTTACCAGTCATGTGTCGGGAACATCCACTATCCATGTACCATGTATTGTTGCTGGTACTCACTTTACATTCCTGAAATCAAGAAGAGAATTAGACATTCGGAATCCAAACTTGTTTGGATCCGAGATTTCTATATAACAAAATTTTAGGTACCCAAATCTTCTTAGAGAAATAAGCTTAGTGAAATCCTTGAGATTGGGTTTTGTTTAAGGAATAATTCTTTGCCCAGTGACCACCACATTGACACTTAGTACAAAATGGGGCACATTGAGGAACAAAATAATTATTACTAAAAATTGGTTTTTCATCGGTATAACCAAATCCAGATTTATTTCTTAATGTTCGTATTTGGGAATAAATTTTATCAAAATTTTCCTTACCATGGGTAAAGTTTGATAAACACATCATTAAGGAAAAAATTTTGGACTTGAATTTTATAACCATGTTTTTATTCTCAAAATCATTAGTTTTAGAACTAGATCTAGGCTCAAAAACAGTTTTCTTAGAAATTACTTTTTCTAAATCTTTAGAAAGTTTGTTCTTCTCAGAACTTACATCCTCAAGCTTTTTTTAAATACATTCAAAATCAGCATTTTTCCTATCAAGATCTTTAGAAAGATCTGATATCTCTTTTGTAAGAATAGAATTCCTAGTGTTTGCCTTATCAAGTTTCTTATTGAGTTTAGAATTCTCAATTTCAAGAAGTTCAACAAACCTAGAAACTTCTTCATTAGTAGGTAAATTATTTTCTTCATCAGAAGAGGATTCTTCATCAGAAGAGTTATAATACTTACTATCATTCAAATTTAAAGAAACATTGGTCAATGATTCATCATTTTGTACCTTATCCATAAAGAAATGATTATCAACAGGTAATCTGTCTATAAGACCATGATTTTTCTGTCCTGAAGATTCATAATCAGAAGATTCATCTAAAGAGTCACCACCACTAGCACTCCAGGTATCACTAGCTTTCAGAACTTTCTTAGCTTTAGCTTTATAATTCTTCTTTCTGTTCCTGTCTGAATGCTTTTTTTCCTTTATTTATTTTTGAGTAAAGGGCAATCTGGTCTAATATGTCCAGCTCTCTTGCATTCATAACATGTGACTTCTCCATCTTTCCTATCTTTCCTTTCCTTTTTCTTATACTTGGATTGGATATTTATCTGGCCAGCTATCTTGTTCATCCTTCGAGAAAGATTTGCTAACTCATTTTTTGAGATTTCACTTTCACTAGAATCTGATTGAACAACCATCTTCTTAGACTTGGATCTGGTTACTCTCTCAGTAGTCTTAGCTTTCATATGATTTGATGTTGTTGTAAAAGCAACAGTACCATTACCATTCTTCTTTTTGATGTTGTCAGCATCTCTCTTTATTTTGGTTTCATTTTGGAGAAGAGTTCCGAATAACTCATCTAGAGAAATTTGAGTGACCTTCATGTTCTCATCTATAGCAGTTCTTTTGGATTCCCACTCATTGGGAATAATATCAATTATCTTATCCAAAAGTGCTTCATCATCTAACCCTTTCTCTCCCATAGACTGTAGGCTGTTGACAATAGTTATAAATCTCTATTGAACATTACAAATTGGTTCACCATAAGGAAAATTGAAACCATGGTATTCAGCTCTAAGCATAGCTCTCCTAGTCTCAATCACTTTAGAAGTTCCAAAGTGTGTAACTTCTAGCTTCTTCCAGATACAATTAGCTGCTTCACAAGAATAAATTTGGCTATATATATTTCTAGTCATTGAACAAAGTAAGGTATTGCGTACCTTACAGTTGATTTGATACTCTTTCTTTTCCTGATTAGTAAAAGTTCTCACTTCCTTATCAGAAATTTCATAATCACCAGTAAGCATAACAAAGTTGTCCACTCTAGTATTGATAACAAAAGTGTTCATTAGATCTCTCAAGTACTCATAATCATTACCATCAAAGATTGGTCGTCTTGTAGGATTTATATTATCAATGGAACCAACATTGATTCCTGTCATACTTAAAATAACCTTTGGCACACAAACTTTTTAGTAGAAAATGTTCGTAATAAAAAAGTTCGGAATGAGAATGTTCGGAATGAGAAAGTTTGTGATGAGAAAAGTGAGCAAGAAAAACTTATACGTGAGTATAAGTATTTCAGAGACCTCTTCTGATACCAATTGTTGGATCGAAATAATGATGTAGATGCTCAATATACAAGAGGGGGGTGAATTGTATACTTTAAAAATTCCTTTGGAACCTTTAAAGTTAGTTATGAATAACTACGTTTTCCTTAAGCAAAGGAAAGGGCTATGTTTAACAAAGTTAAACTAAGAAAATCCTCAACACCTATAAAACCAAATGAAAACTTGGAAAGTGATTCTGAAAGTAGTTTCCAGAAATATGGTTCCAGAAATTCAAACTTAACAAAAGATTACAATATTAGATTCTACCTTAAAGCGTATAGAATCTAAATGAAACAAAGTACAAGTAAGGGTGTATAAGAAGGTTATACTTTCCTTATAATACAATATGCAGTGGAAACAAACAAGTAGTAAAACTAAAAGTAACAAGATATAACTCTTTTAAACTAAAGAGAAGGGTATCCAACAACCTTGGATAAAGGTCCCTTGATTTATACTTTCAAGCATGTCTGTCTTACCCACACCAGGGTAAGCCCTCGATACGAAGATCGGAGTCTCTATCTTGCTATCCCTGCAAGCACTCACCTTCAAGGTAGTTGGCAACCTCTGTCTTCCTCAGCAAGGAAACCCTCAACTTCAAGGTGTTGGAAACCTATGTCTTCCTATCCCCGGACGTCCTTGAATGTAATCACCAACATTCGGAGTGGAACGAAGAATTGAGAGTTGATAAGATCCTCTCTCTCTAGAAATCACTTCAACAGCATGTATGCATAATGTCGAAGAAGTTATTCATCAGTCATCACCGAGCTCTTTCAAATGAGCTCCTATTTATAGGCAAGGTCGGCCTCCTTTCCAACGGTCATATTTTCCTTAAAAATCGGAGGGACCTGTATACGTGTAACTTAACCAACGGTTAGTTTATAACAGAATAGAAGACATCGTTTTATAACAAAACAAGTGTAATAGAATTTACGACATCATTTTAAGTCTAACTTAAAAAAAGACCAGAGTGAAGATTCGGAGTGAATGTTCAGAGTTTAAGAAAAATATTAAAGATTAGAAAAATTTTAAAAGCGTAAGAAAAATGATAGTTCGGAGTCTAACCAAAAATAATTTTCAGAGTCTAAATAAAGTCGGAGTCTATAAAACAACGATGATCAGATTCTGTTTAATAGGTGAATTCAGAATGAGAATTCGGAATGAGAATTCATCATCAGAATTCGTAATGAGAATTTGTCATCAGAATTCGTAATGAGAATTCATCATCAGAATTCGTAATGATAATTCGTCATCAGAATTCATAATGGGAGTTCGTATCCAGAATTTAGAGTATAACTTCATTACAGTTCTTATCCATATTTTGGAACCTAAAACAGAATGCTTCATATTAAGGTTTCAAATGATTCTGAGAATATGGAAATGAATCTGAAACTTATAATTAAGAAATATATGACTGAAAATATGATAAGGATAATTTTTCTTACAAAAGGGATTTTCCTTATAAAAGAAATTTTCATTATAAAAGCGATTTTCCTTATAAAAGCGATTTTCCTTAAAGTAAGGTGTTTGTGATTTTCAAAACAAGAAGGAATGGAAATGTCATAAGGAAAACCTTATTGACTCAACAACAAAAACCAACGATCACCCATGATGATTGAAACTAAGTATAAACGTACACCCAAAAGCATAAAATAATAGATAACCATAGGTGTGTGTATTAAAACTCAGTAGGCTTTCCCAAACAAATCTATTCACATTTCACTTCCATTATATAAAATAAACATCAGTTATAATTTTAAATATATATATATATAAGAAATATTTCCCACATTAAAAAAAACAAGGTCGATTCCCCATTTTCCATTAAGAACACATTCTTCCCCAAGAGATAACCATTATAATTTTAAGGATAAAGTAATAAAAAGTGTGAAATTTTTTTTCCAAAACCTTTAAATAATCCATTAAAAACCAATACAAAACTTTTATCCAAGAAGCACACTATAAAATTAAGCTATAAAAATGATAATAATAATAACGGAAATAGAAATAAGCACACAAGATTAACAGGCCAACAAGTTTCTCAATCATCTCTTCTATAAATCTAAGTGACAATAGACATGGGAAAACCATGGACCCCATTAAATAATCCAGAACATACTATACATCTGGACTCATCCCAGAAATTATACCTCACTCGATGACATAAATGTTTTCCCACATGCTCAATTGCACTATAAATGTCCAAAACAAGGGGAACTCTCACATAGAAATAATAAAAAACAAATCATGTCCCCAATGATGGAACACTAGTCAGTGATTAATGCTATCAAGTGAAGTAATCACTCTTAGAAAATATGCTAGCTATGTCAGGTCACTTTGTCAAGATTATAAATACGGTGAGCCAACCGATACCAACTGACTATCCAATCACATGAAAATATATAATACATAAATAATTTACACAACATGCATCTCCCACAGTTACCCCAATTATCAATTTTTTCCTAACAACTCATATATCTTGATGGAGTCCACACTGAGGATCTCTCTTTCTTCTTAAAGTAATTGGGTCATGAGGATTCCACATTGAGGAAGTCTCACCAATTCACATAATGGATCACAACAATTCTAAAATGAGTACATCCCATTGATTAAATATAAATAATGTTGTAATATAATCCATGGAGGGTTTTCATGATAATCATTTTTACAAGTTTCACAAAGGTTCCAAATGGGACTCAAACATTCCCTTTCAAAGAATAATTTTTGTCTTTTCAAAAAGAGTGAAAACACACCATTTTCTATTTCACAATCATTTTGAAGACTCTATTTCAACATTCACATCACATTTTCAATCCAATTCCACTTTTATGAAAATTCCATATTGTCCTTTCACTACCATCAAATCTCATTCATCTTTCAAAATCCAAGTACACACTTATTTTAAATCAAAAAACCCTTGTAAACACTTTCATGAAACCAAAACCATATTTTCCTATGTCCCGAATACATTTAAAAATCAAAACCATGCATTATATAACTAAAATCAGAAGCAAAATCCAACAATGACTTCTAAAAAACACTTGGTGTTGAATACTTATGAAAACAATTCTATTTATCATAAAGCATGGAAGAAATTACTACTTTTACAAACCAAAAATTATCTCAAATATCACACATCACTAATTAATATTCAAAGAAGCAGATATAATAATGAAACTAATGATTCTAAAAATTTAAATTCATGTGTGAAGAAAGACCTACCCCAATATCATGGTGCTTCAACAACAGGCACCCAAAACCACCTCACGATCGCTCACGGAAGCAATAACATCCCGGAGAAACCCTAAACATAGAAAACCAACAAGATTAATCAAGTGAAACATAAACCCTAGATTCACATGAACATGGAAGAAGAATATCACAAGAAAAATGGAAAGAGAAAAAATAGGGCGAATACAAGTGGAGAATACGTTGATGTTTTTTCCCAAAAACTCGATGAAATCACTTAGATCCACACTTGGGAGGAATGGGGAATCCTATAGAATAAGGTATAGGATTTCATAGGGCTATAAGTACTAGAGGAAGGGAGAAATGGGTGGATTGGGGATAATATCCTTAGTGGGTATAAGATTTATTTTACATTCATAAGGACTAGGGCATCTCAAAAAGTTTGTCAATATTGTTTCCCAAACTATATGCCAACCATGCACCCCTTGCTGGCCACATAGGACAACAAAAAAATTTGGCCACACGTCTTGGTTAACTATATGCCAACCATAAAAAATGGTTCTATCCTGAGAAAGATCATACATGGATTCCTTCTATATGGTTTGAAAGATCATGTGCAGGCTTTGCATCAAGCCTCAAACATCAATAATAAGTCACATGGTTTACTAGGCTAGCCCACACGATTTCCTATAACCATTTTCCAACCAAGTGAAACTAACTACTAAACTCAAAAACCCAATGTTTTAACAAAAACACCTATAGGAAACTAAGGAACAACCATGGAACAAAAAATGAACAGAGTACACCACAAAATTTACACCCATCACACCCAGAACTCGAGGGAAAAACCAAGAACGAAAAATCTACCCGAACAATGGGGGAACATAATCTTGGTGTAACCAAGATAATTTCATGTTTCATATTGGTTTTAGTCATTATTAAATATATCTTATTTCAATTATGTATTTGGTCCACTATAGTTATTTGTTAATACAAGTTGTTTATATGTCTTTGGTTTTTTCCCAACATTCCTTCTTTTGGGTATTGGATGTTGGGTGAAACCATATTCATTGATTGTATCTTGATTGACTTGATGATTATCATTAGCCCATGGGGATCGAGGATTCCACTTGAGTATGTAACAGGGTGTTTTTGGTGTCTGGTTCAAGAATGAACCATGTTGTTTCATGAAATCCATGCTCGTATCATTAATGTTTCATTATTTATATTTAAAAATTTGTGGTAATCTAATTATAATTATTTTTTTAATGAAAACTAAATTTACTTTTTAATACTATTTTAGTAATTATTTTTTTAAAAACTTCTGTGGTATATGAGATCAATTTACAAGAGTATATTATTTGAATTATTTTTTATTTTAATGGCTATAGGTGGTTTAATCCATATCTAATTTGGTTAAACTATCATGTTTTATATATGGGAAAGTTTAAACAGACATTATGTTTAGATAAAATTTCACTAATTGATCTAATATTTGTTGATGTATTAAAAAAATTATCAACATCTATAATAATCACTAAATATAATAAAAATAATAATATAATTTACATTTTTTAAAGTGGTTTAAAATCAAACAAAATAAATTTATGGTAGTGGTTTTCATGAACCATAATCAATAAAAATAAATTATCACATTTAAATTACTAATAAACGTAATTGTGATAGTTTAAGAAACCATTGAAAATTTGTTAATTTACCTTTAAACTATTTCATATAACCCAAAAAAACTGCCATCATTATCTAGATTCCCCATAATGATACTAAAATATAAGCGGTTTTCATTAAATTACCATAACAACAATTTCCCCTGAAAATTCTGTTTCTCTAATAAAAAAAATGATGGTACTTCCACCATATTACATATTTAGGTTCCCACATTACTACCTCAAACTCATAACTCATCCATATAACATAAAAAAGGTTGGTGGTCTTATTTCATAGTACTATATCTCTACAATACAATACTTTTCCTAGTTTTTACATAAATAAGATATCATGTTAAGACTATACAACCCCAAGGTTTGGTACCTGTGATGGATGAGGTGTGTATTTACTTAATAATAATAAATGGAATAGATTATGAACATTTAGAGGTTTGGAGGAAGTGGTAGATGAAAAGTTATCATCCCCACATGGTCCTGTATTTTTAAAGGTCCAATGTATCTAGGGCACAAGTACCCCATCTTCCTAAATTTTATAATTCCATTATTATCAATGATGAACTTTAGAATATTTAATACCTTTTTCAATGGATCAATATCCCACTTATGTGACTCTCTAATATTAAAAAATTACGTATTATTGGATAGTAATTTCGGAAATATAGGATTTCTCCCCATCCCATATGAATATAATGTCCATCATTTAAATAACGTATCATGATCCATCTTACTAATAACATCATCCACCTTTTCAACCATTCTATAATGGAAATGTATTGATAAAATACATGATCTAATCCAACAAACCTAATCGAGACATGTATTAGGTTTTGGAATCAATTCCTTTATTTATTTTTTGAAATTACAATACACATAATATAAACTTTATTTAACAAAAAAAATTATTGTTTGGTTTTCTTAATGATTTTGTGATACCTGTAATACCAGAAAAATAATTATTTTTAGCTAAAATATGGTATTCAAATACTTATTAATATATTACATTTACTAGATTCTATATAATTATAGTGGTCCCTCATAAACTCATTTTTATATAGGAAATATGAAAAGGTCATTAGTAAATGATGGTGTTTCTATTGTCATTTTCACATTAAAAAACTAAAATATGTGTGAAATGTGATTATTTATGTTTGTTACAATAGTATATATAAATATATTTTCTAATAAGGACACAAAATTACAATAATTACAAAGAATTATGAAATTTTCAATTATATTTTATTCATTTATATTGATTTTAGAGGACTTTTTAATAGTGTTTGTTTTCTTTTAGAGATTATTTACTAAAAGATGTGTCTTGGGATGTTATTATTATAAATTTTATAGTATTTGAATTTGAATTTTTCATTTAATGGTCATTTGTGATCAACATATTATAGGGATATAGAGGAATATGGAATCTCAATTATGTATGATTGATATTTTCCATGTTTAGGAAGATAGAGTGTTTGGGGTTCGAATAGAGTATCTACGGATATGATATCTTGAGGGACTATGGGGGTATAAATACATAATAACATCCAATGGATTTAAAATTTAGGATACCTAATGTCAGGTTAATATAATTCTTTACTCCTATAGTTAAAAAATGTGGTTTTATTATAACATTCTTAATGGGTATTTGGTTTTCTAAAAAATATTTTGAGTTTCATTTAATACTTACACTGTATTTAGTTTTTAAATTTCCACCATTTTAAATTTTATACTTTGATTATTTATATATCTAATATCATATTATTATTGGATTTTTTAAAACATATTTATATTTTACTAAATATATTTCATAAAATCTATATTTCTTCTCCACAAGCTATCATTATATTTGTCATTGAATTAATTAGTATTTCATAAATCTAGTAATATTGAAACCTGAGGGTTGGAAAAATTTTAATTAAACTTTTTGTTTACAATTCATCCCTATTATTATTACATTACCATTTATCTTTTGGAAACCATTTTTTTATCAGACATAGTCTCTACTCAATTCATAATTTCACTTATATAATTTAAATTTTTTCATGGTTTACTTACACTATCATTTTTCATAGAGGAATGAAGTCTTTTTTATGATTTATTTTTTGTTAGAAACACATAAACATTTAAATATCCCCAGACCACCAATTTTTAATATAGTGGATTATAATTACTAGAATGATGGAATAAATTATTCTATTATTAACACAAGAGTTGATAATTTTTTATTGATGATGGGAAATTATAAATTTCCTAATAAAGGGATTGTTCATTTTAATCCTAACGAAAACATATAATATTAGGTAAATTTAATGTTCAAAATACATTGTTTTGTTCTCTGACTGAGAACATTTATACCCCAATACCATCTTGTGAAATTTTAAATGGAATTTTTATAATGGTATAAATTACACAATTAAAAGCATCTAAGATTTTTGAAACAATAATATTAATATTCGGTGTGGAATATGTATAATATGATTTTCTACTAAGTAAAATATTAATACAAATGCATTAATATTTTATAACTATTCAAAATAGGTTAAAATTAATATGGAGAAATAATTTTAAAAAATATCATTTTATCAATATTATTATCAATATAATGTGGAGGAAGTTGGAATAAAAGATAATTGTTATTAATAGTGACAATAATATGAGTATGCTGAGTCAGGATAACCTGATTTGTACTCTTATTTAAATTAAAATTAGAATACATTGTGATAAAGGGAAAGAAAAGAGAATGTGTAGAGTAGATTTTGATTCTACTTATATTAATCCTACTTCGCGTACTTTTAATTCTTATACCATTATTTGAAAATCCTATGTTACGAAGAGATAAAAAAGTAATCATGCTAATCAACGTGTCTTGGGAGATATCAAGAATGAGATTTTTCAAGTTTATAGAAGGATAAATAATATTCTAAGTAATAATAACATATGATATACTCATCATAAAGACAAAACATATACATATTATAAGGATTATTCAAATGTTATATTTTATAAATGTATAAGGAAAGTCATATTATACCAAATTTTTCTAAATTTAAGAAGAAAGAAAAAAATTCAAATATATTTTCTAAAACTAAACTGAAGAAGAGATTAAATGTTTTAGACACATAGAGCATAATTAATGGTGAGATATCTTATTATAGTTTATAATAATATAGTGTCATTTCAATTCAAAAATTCATTTGATTTTATGTAAATTTTTCAAAAGATGAACAATGCCTCATATATTAGGTGACTATTTAATCAATAAAAAAATTATCTATTTATTCAAAATATAATTTCTCTTAAAAATATGATAATTAAAATTTATTATGTGATTGAAAAAAATAAATTAGATGATGATAATGTAAATTCTTCAAAAGATGTGGTTTATTTACCCACTTTGGATAAAATAGTCAGATATGTTGATTTCAATGAAAAATAAAACATTAATTGGAAAACATCTATGACTTTTTGAAACTATAATTATTAAATCTAATAATATAATTTCAATGTTTACTAATTGGTATTCTTATATTTCATTACAATTGGATTCAAAATCTAATTTATATGATTAAAATTTCATTCTTTAGCTGATATCTGAAGTTAGTAGTTTGAATAAACTTCTATCTAATTTTACATACTATATTGAATATTTTGGTCAAATGTATAAACAATTAAGACATTAAAGAACTAATAATGAAATAGGTTTTACTTTTGTTAAATCTCACTATCAATCAAATTATTTTTTACCCAAAAGTTATCCTTTTTTAAGTAAATGTCGATGGGTAGGTCACTTGAACAAAGATTTTTCTTTAAAAATGTTCAATTATTTTTCATAAAGAATTTATTGTAAAAGTACATCTATTCAACCTAGAATAGTTGTGGTTATGTGGGTTATTAATTTGTTTTCTAACATTAATTAATTCAAGAATGTATTTATACCTAGAGCATAGTTATATATTTTTCAATAAAAGGATATTGAGTTGTACAAAACCAAAAAATGGAATAACAATTTTTTTGTCAGGAATCATGAAAATAGAAAGTCCAACATTGTGAAATTAAAAATGTATAATGGAGGATGATCCATTTTTATAGAAAACACATTAGGTGAAACATCAAAATTGGTGATGTTTCATTTCATAGATAAACATTAATTTAATATGATTTATATGATTTAGCTTAGAACCATACCCTTATTAGCATTAGTTAGATATATGATGTGGTTTATCTTGACCACATCATAATGAAAATTGAAATGTTAAAATTTCATAATGTACATTCATTTTATATAATATTAATCAATTGAATGTATACATTATTGAATTAGAAGTCTTATGAAAAAATAAATTTCCTTTATTAAGTGAAATTAATGATTTAACATGGTTGTGTTATAAGAGATTAGGTCACAATAACATTCGAACTATTGCAAAAAATATTAGGAAATAATATGTTTGAGATCTACCAGAGCATATGTTTAATTCTACTTGAGATTGTAATCCTTTCCTGTTTAGTAAGAAAAATATGTCCCAAATTAAACCTAAAAGTTATGTATCAATATCTAATGATTTATTGTAAGTGAACATAGATTTATTTAGTCCTACACAAATAGTATGTATTGGGCGACAACGCTATGTGCAGGTAGTATTTGATGATTATACTCGATTTACATGGGTTTATTTTCTCACATAATAATCCAAATATCTTAAACATTTTATTATTTTTCATTCTTCAATTAAGAAAGTGAAAACCCTTTTTTGGTTATTATATAGAGTGGTCATAATAGTGTGTTTACACAGATCTATTTTGATATTTTTTTATCGATAAAGGTATTTCTCCTTAATTTTTCATCACCTTGAACACCCTAAAAAAATGGGTCATTTGAACAAATAAATAGAAATATTAAAAAATTATTGATGTTTTTTGAGTGGTAATATACTATTTCATGACATTTTTGGGATATGGTTTTGAATACAACTTTTTATACTATAAATTGATTTTTATTTAGAACTTATTCTTAATAAAAATATTTATGATTTTTTGATCGATATAATTCCAAAAGATTCATAATTCTTCATTTTATTTCAATGTACTCATACTCAATACTAAAAATAAACTTCATAAATTTGTTCATAAGGATGAGTATGGTTTCACAGTTTGTCCTTAAAAGTGATTCTCTTAATAAAAATATATTTTCGTATTGGTAATAAGGGTGATTATGGAATCTTTATAGGATATACATGAAATAGTAATACTAATATTATTTTTCAAAATAGAAAAATAAACTCAAAGAAATTATTCATGTAAAATTTGATGAATCAGATCCTTTTTTATTGGTAAAACCATTATAAATTGATTTTCTAGGTGATATTTGTTTAAATATCTTTATATTCTAACCCTAGGATAATTCATAACCACTAATAGAAATTACTCCATAATATAGACCATTCAATGTTCAATATCATGGATTAACATCAATATAAGATATTAATATGATAACTAATGATCAACGTACCAAATTGCCTATGAATTTGTTGAACTTAAGGATTTATCCATATGATAATATTATAGGTGTTGTAAGTCAACTATAAAAATATAGAAGTTCCATTTGAAATTAATATGATAATCATTCATTCTTATCACATTTCAAACCTAAAATGAATGCCAAATATTTAGTTTATGAATGTTGGATTTGGGATATGCTACTAGAAATCAATCAATTTTAAATGAATCATATTTTTTACACAGTTGAACAAACAAATGATATTATTGTAATTGGAGTAAAATGTTTATTTATAAAAACAATAAGAACTTTTGATAGGAATAAATAATGACTTGTTTCTTAGGGTTATTTTTAAAATGAATATATATATTATAAAGAAACTATTCATTGGCATCTTAATTGGAATATATTATATTCTTACAAGACATTAAAATACATTAAGTGTTAATATATTTCAATAATATATTGAAACTGATTTCCATAAAGGATTCATTCAAGATGATGTTTATACTGAATAACCTCCCATTTTTTAATAATCTAAATTTTGAATAAAATCTAAAAAAACATACCAAAAAATTATATGCTCAAAAACAATCCCTTTGATCATTGTGTGATGTGAATACCAAATATTTAATTAAAAATACATTTTGTAATATATTTTTTCATTATACTCTTTTTATATAAAATTCTCTCAAAGAAACTATAATTATGAAAATTTATTTTCATGAAATAATTTTTTTTTCAACATAAAATTATTTTTCTGATATTTTTTCTGATATTTTAAAAAATTATTTTGAAATGAGAAATATGTGTAGACTAAATTTCTTGTTGGATTTCAAATATACCAAAAAGTGGAAGGAAATAATTAAACATAACATAATTATATTAAATATTTATTAAAAGGTTTTGGTTTTGAAAATGATTCAAATTAATTGCTCATGTAGAAACATCTATAAAAAATGATCTTGATGACACTGATAAATCTGTATATCAGATAAATATAGATATGTGATCATATGATTACTATATATTACCACATGTCACATAGATATTATTATTTTTTATTATTTATATGATCAATGTTTTATGAAATTATAATTGAAACAAATTTAATAGTGGTAAAATGCGATTTTTATTATCTCAAAGTAATATAGATACATGGTTCATTTTATTATTCAAAAAATGATTTTGTTCACAAAATTTTCTCATATGATAACTTTGGGCACTAAAGATTATATATAAAAAGTACTTCTAGAACATGTTTGTTCTTAGAATAATCATTAGGTTTATTATTTAGTAACAACCACCATTTTGTAGCACATTCTACAACTGAAGCTGATTATATAGCAGTTGGACATTATTGTGGTCAAGTTTTGTGGATGCAACACACAATCAAAAAATTTAGTTTTTTTTCACCCAATCTGTAATACTTTGGGGTAATAATAGTGTTTCCTATTTCTTTGGTAACTCAATATTTCTCTCATGATCAAAATTTATAGATTTAAAACTCTATTTTCTTAAGGACCACAGTCATAAATGAGATTTAATTATTGAATTTAATCAAACTAAAAATTATCTTTATGATATTCTTAAAAAATAATTAAATTTTGATATATTTTGAAAATATTAAATAGAATTTCATAATAATCATCCTAATGTGATCTTAAATTAAATTATTATTCAATTAATCTCATTTCGTTGAAAAAAATCCTAATATTTTAATTTTTTGGATTTAATTTTATCTTATTGGGTTTCTGTTTTTATTTCAACCATTTCTCATTTTTTTTAAATCATTTTTTTTAATTTTTACTTAATTTATTACTTATTTTTATTTAATTATTTTTATTATTTTATTGGTTATTCATTTTTACGCCATTAGTTTTTTATTTTTATTATTTATTATTTTTTATAAGTTTTTCATTATTAATTTAGTAGTTTTCTATTTTTATCATTTTGTCTATTTAATTGATTTTACATAAATATTTTATTAACATTAAATCATATTTATATAGATGTATAACAATTTTGGAGGAATGTTTTTAGAACCATCACCAAAAGAGTAAAATCAGCATTTGATATAGTAAGATAGAATCTAGAGGATAATTATAAATATAATATCAATATAACTGATATTTTTGGATGGTAATATTTTTTATTTTCTTCTTAATCAACATTAATTTATTTTTATAGGGGATTTGATTGGTAAATTTTTTATGATTAATGATTTATCAAAATGTGACAGATATTTTACTATAAATAAATTATAAAGTTATTTCTTAAAAAAAATGGTATAACGTATGTTTCGATTTTAATTTTTTGTAGGAATATTTCTTGACCACTTGTTCATTAATGGAAAAAATTGTTTAACAGAAATCTTAACTGTCTATTTAAGGAATAAAATATCAAAGGTTTTCATCTCAATGAATTTATTATCTTATTACTTATATATTATATTCTAAAATTGATTCCAATAGAAGAACCCATAAGATGTAATGTTAATAGAATCCCAAAAGTCACTATATGAAGCATAATATTCATCATTCCAAAATTATGAAATCTTCATGTGAAGCTAAATCGATCACATGAAATAATGTGAAAGAGGGTGATGTAAAATTATTTTTAATATTATAACATGTGTAACATTATATATGAATTATAAATAATATCTTATTTACTGGTGGAGAGGATGAGTTTCAACATATGTCATCATCAAATGACAGGATATTTTCATATAGGAAAGTATTATTGTAATGTAATTAGAGTTGAATAATTTTATTCCTAAGCCATGATAAGAGGATTTATTGAAGATCCATAATTGTAGATGTATTCAAACTAAACAAAAAATATCTTCAATAAATTCAAAATAGAACTAAATTCATAATTTGTAATTATTCAATTAAAATTTATTCTAATCATTTATATTTAATTTTTAAAATACCAAAATTGGAGAAATATATGAATGTTTTGAAATGTAAATTATTTAAAATTTAGATATTATATCTTGTTTATGACTAATGTTTTTTTTCAAAATTGTTTGGAACCAAATAAAGGGAATCCTATATGAACTCTTTATTAAATTTAGTTTTACTATACTATTTTCATTATGTGTTTTATGGTTTTGCAATAGGGGAGATTTTGTATTCAATGACTCAATTAATTTTTTTTTGAAATAACAATACAACTATTATAAAATTTATTTCACATAGTATTTGTTATTGAATTTTTTGTTTTGAAAAATTAATTTTTGATATCTAAATTTATTTACAACTAAATGATTTTTTTATAAAAATTATTATTATAAACCTTCAAGGAAAATTAAATTTACTATAATCAAGAGAACTATAGTGGTTCATGATAAAATCATGGTTATATGAAGAAACAAAAAAAAAATTCATTAGATAAAATTAAATTTTTTATCATTAGAGTTGCACTTAACTTTTTGATTTTTGAAATTTTATCAATTAAGTTTGTTATATCATAATATTTAAATATATCTGCACCATGATAATTGAATGAAAAATATTGACCTACCATTATGATATTTTATGGTAATTTTTGAGATTTTAAATTTCAATTTTCTAACAATAGTTAGAAATAGTGTTGTATTTTATTTTATGATCTTATTTACGTTGATCTATGTCTTTTGAGTTTTTTATTATAAATATCTTAATGTATCCATTTTTATCGTTTTATTTACCAATCCACTAGGATTGAGTGATTTTAAGGATAGGAAAACAATGGAATTTTTAATACTATATGATTGGGAGATTCCGTGGCTAAGAAGACATAATTTTCATGTATAGAAAATTATAACTTTTGATTATTTAATTTGATTACTTCCACAGATATAATGGAAAAATACAATCTTATAGGTTTAAAATTGATGGTGTCTAAATATAGGATTACAAAATTACTTATTACTATGGTTAAATAATTTGGTTTTATAATATAATTTTTAAGAATTATTAGGTATTCTAAAAAATACTCTGATTTATGTTATAAAAATTTATAGAATTTACTTGATGAATTCCAACTGGATTAATTTTTCTATTTTTGCTTTTTATAGTATTACTGTTAAATTTATATAAGCTTCCAAAAAAACATGTTTCTAACACTATAATTCTTTTTCAAATAGTTTATATTTCTTCTTCTTGTAGTATTATTACAATAATAATTGAATTGATAGGTATTTTAGAAATACATTCAACTTAAAACATGAGGGATGGAAAATTAATATTTAAATTTTATATTTTAAATTCACCCCATTCATGAAATTACTTTCCTATCCATTCATTGTATAATAAAATTTTCAACAAAATTTTCATAAATATATTATCTAATCTTTTATGACGAGTATATATTTCACCATTTTACCATAAATATAATTATCTTATTTATTTAATTCACATATTAGAACTTCTAGCACCAATCATGCCTCAGGTAATTTTTCTCAAGAATCTTAAATTGATGTGATTAAAAATCTATAACCATGTCATTTTGTATGATGAAACATCACAATCACATCATTAATGAATCGTCATATGTCATACACCTATTTTCACAACATGGTTGCGTGAGAACAAGTGTAGTGACCAACATTTTATTATGCACTTTAAAATTTTCCCCACATTCATATATCTAATGGAACCTGACTGCGTTTTGAGTTAACTTGGTTAATATAATTTAATAGTTATTTAAAATTTCTCATGATTTTTTGACAATATCCATCCATTGTAATTAAACTATGGATATCCATTATAATTGTTGGTTTAAGACATTATCCAGTCACCTCTACTTTTAAAGGATCTATATATATACCATATCTTGAGATTTTATGGAATAAGAATGATACTTTCTATATCTTCAATTCACACTTGATAAATTTAGAAAAAAAATTCTCCTTTATCATTTGATATATTATAATCATTAAATGAGTATCATTTTTTTCCTTACTTGTGGAATGTATAATAATAACATCAATAAATACTACCACAAATTTATTGAGGCCATCTATATATATATATATATTATTGCTTATTTCCATGAAGATAATGAAGGAATTTGAATGTTAAAAGCAAAACACTATGAATTTCTAGTGTCTATATGTTATATGAACTTTTGGCTTTATAACATCCTCTATTTTCACCCTACTTGATGTTATCTATAACAAAGTTCAATAATTGATATGATGTTACTTTTTTTCATAATCTTGTAAAATTTTTCATAATCAATACATATATTCTTTGATCCATGTTTATTATTACGACAAATTATTTTAGTGACTTATTCAATTTCCCTAACATAATAAGATTCATTCTATTAGGGGTTTTCATAAAGTCGTAGTGCAATGTATGAGTTCTACTGAAAACAAAATATCATGGTCTAAGAGAATATCTGAAAAATATTCATGAAAAAACATCATCTTATTCGTTAAAAAATATACAAATCTTCAATATTCATCTTTTCTAACCATTTTAGTTAAATACCCCTCATTATTGGGAATTGAGACCCATATAATGTTAATAATTCCCATAGGTAGAATATATTCAGCCTTTCCTTAATAGGTGATTGTAAGTGTATTCAGGATATGAAATGTGACTTACATATCACGAAAATTATCATGGGGTCTTTTTAGAGAGTGTTAATCAATTCCAAAAAATTTATAAAATTCAAATACATTTAGAATAATAATTTTTTTAATAAGTACATTCATAAAATCTTATATAAGATATAAGTTATAGAATTTGTATGCAATCATCATAACACTATTAATTTTAAATAATAATTCAATATATATTCAATGGGGATATGAACTAAAAATCCTAGATACTTCTTATGATGTAATGTAATTCCTACAACTTCAATCAAATATGTTGTTTTTAATATTGATTGTACCTATCACCAACCCAATATCATAATTATATGATACAACACTTACTAAAAGAATTTTTTTAGTGTAAGTATTGAAAAAAAATAATCATAGTACAGAATCGTATGATTAACAAAATCAATCTTAGTAAGAATTAAATGATGACACCATTATCTTACCTTAAAACATTTCCATCGCATCATACATCACTTTTGGTTCCAAATAGGTAGTTTTATGTTTTTCCCTTTTATTTTTTATAACTTAATCCCCCAAAATAACTAAACCCCACACTAATACTAATAATTATGATTCAAAATTAACATACATTAATATTACATAATTTTACATGAATATTTATTTCATGTCTTAATAAATCGTATCCACAAAACTTATGTTAAGGGTCTTTGGAAATTCCATACAAAAAATAATTTGTTTTACAGTACTTTGAAAATTTTTCTATAGTATCACTACACTAGACCACCGTATTGACATTTCATGTGTTATACTCTTCTTCATAATCACATGAATGGAAACATAAGAAAGGGGTGAGCTAAAATTCATAATAATGGTAATAAGAAAAATAACATCATAATACCATAAGTGAGAACAATATGAACATTTTAATATGACAAAATAATCAATGTACATGAGAATAATATAATAAAATCATAACCAATAAAACATATTTCATAAAACAAGGGTCCTAAAATGATGATTATGGAATAACATAAGTAATGGGCAATATGATTTTTGAAACATAATTCAGTAATCAAAAAGAAGATTTGATATATATATTAAAAATGTAGTACAAAAATAAGTATAGAAATCATAACATATATAAAGGATAACAACTAATAATTTTATATTATAATAGACTAAGCTAAGAACATTTCAATACCAAAGTTTACTTTTTCTAACCACTTGTAACCCATAACAATTTTGTAATGGGACGACCACCCAGGTCCCATTATGATATTATCAGATATAAAACATTACATGATACATTTGAAATATTTAAAATGGCCACATATCCCATAATGGTAAACCATATATATATACATTCGTAATCCAATCTTATGTTAATTAACCTATGTGTAATAGATTGGTTTCATAAATATTTATTATAATGGATCATAAGATATATTGAAAAATAATTTAAATGGTATCCTTAGATAATATCCCTAGTGAATTTTATGAAATATTAAATTATATTGGCTTCGATTAAACACTTTTATATGAGAAAAAGAAAATTACTTTGATAAATTAAAAGTGATATACTTTAATTTTCATAGTGTTTATTTTAAAAGATAACAATTTATAAACAATAAAAATAAAAATTATTTTTACAACATGAAAACTATGAATGAAGTATTCTTAAATAATGAAGATATATATGGAAAAAATTTCATTCATGTGGGAGAATTTTAAAAAAATTTCTTTCACCCCTTTTTAAATAAACTAAAATATAATAAAAAATGTGTAACGCCCCGACCCCAGCTACCCAGAGTCGGTGCATTACTTCGTAACATTGGCATGATCAAAAGAAAGATCAAATCCCGAAAGACCGATTAGTTTAGTAGCCTTGGAAACACTAGATATATTCATAAGTTTTACATTACATCATAAAATGAAAAACTAATACAACAACATAATGTTTCCAACGTCCACACTATAAACCCTTAATATCCCTGTAAGTAAATCATAATTTACTTCTTCACTACCTGGGAAAAATAAAACATAAAAAAGGGGTGAGCTCAAATGCCCAGTAAGGATAACAATATAGCGGAACATTCAAAATAAGCATAAACATTTAAGGCAATGAATTACTAAAACTAAAGCCTTTTAAAATTGAACTTCAACATAGTATGGAAAAAGTAAAATGAAATAATGCCATTTACTTGTTCACATGGATATTCTACTAATCGAATAATCACATGCAATATCAATAACCACTTTCATAATGTTGGAATGCATAATGCCAGACTATAATAACCACATAGCAAAGGCCTCGTGCCAAGACTACAAATAAGATTTTGTCAAGGCCTTGTGCCAAGACACTAGTTTGTCTCATGAGACCTACCGATGCATCGAGGAGCTATAGCGGGCTCCACCCGTCACTTATTAAGTCCAATGCATTCCCATATGAAAAGGTTTAAACATAACATAAACATTCGTATTAAAACTAGCATACGAAATGTCAATAATTTCACCATAAACCATGGATGGTATAAAAATAGCACATCCACAGTCAAACATATCACAAAACCTTCAATACAATATAGAAGTTTTGTATCATAATAAATCATCTTCGAATAATATTAAAATCCATCAAAGGATGTTGACATAGATGAAATCAAAATTCTTTTTAAAGAAGTATCTCCTTTTATTTTGAAATTATTTAAGATCCATATAAAATAAAACATTTTCTTTGAAAATATTCTTATAAGCTTGTATGGAAAGCTTCGACGATTTTATAACGGCGGAAAATAACCGCACCCGCCGTATAAGTTAAAAAAAACATTCTTACCTCAATTCTGTCGAAAAGGTTAAAAAGGACCTTGTTTTGAAAACGACGGAAAGATTCCTTTATAAACCTCTTATAAAAAGTCAAACAAGGGTATAAATGACTTTAACCCATATTCTTGTAAATATTAAAAATGTTTTGAAATACATTTTGAAGAAACATGGATGTGGATGATAACGAGATCCCAGTAGATTATTACGTATAAACAACCTCGGATAAAGAAGAGATTGTGAAATAACCCGTACCTTGTACTTTTCCTTTGTTGGGGTAGGTTAAACTCCTGTATAATGGTGAAATAGTTGTTATTAAATTATACAAGAATCATATATATTAATATGATATCATATATGATCTTTTAACATTGATTTGTTAATAATATCTTAGAATTATCGTCGTTTCGGGAGTTAACTTACTCATTTTCTTTTATATGTTTTGTTACATAAACCATGGTTGTTGTATCTTATTCATATCCAGAATGATATCCAGTCCTTAAAAATCATTTTTAAATCATCAAATGATAATTATACTTGAATGGATACGATGGAGAATGAATCTCATCGCGTTCGTGGAGACGGTAGTCCGTACGTACGCACGAGCGACAATATCATTCTTTTGATATTAAAATAATATATAAATGTATGGTATATCATATATACAGAATCATTAACATGTTATATTTATTATTTACATGAGTTACACATCATTATTATACCCATCCAAATAATATTATATTGAATAACAATTACACCACGACGTGGAGACGGTAAGCCGTACGTACGCACGTATGGTGACATGTTATTCAAAGGGTGGATAGAATACTGAATATGATTGTACCATATTTATAATAACATCACAGTATATTTGAGATACTGGAGTTATTATTTTAGAATGGTAAGAACAAAGGAAGTAGAAGTGGAAGATGAAATGAACTTAGAAAAGAGTGGTGAAATCATTACCTCTTCTTCGGGTTCTTCCTTTTGATTTGATCAAAAGGGCTCCTTAGGTTGGCTTTCTGATCAAACTAAGGCCTCTAGGTTGTATTGAGGGATGTTGGGAGAGTATTTGGGCAGAGTTTGGCCGATCCAAAAGGCTTTTAAGGTGTGAAGAAATGAGAAGGAGGAGTGCCCTTTTATAAGAGGGGTGAGGGGCACCTTTGGAAAAGCTAGAAATATTAATTTATAATAAATTCATATTCGGTTTCCAAAGGCTCCAAAGTTGACTATTCAAAGGCTGAGGTAGGGATAGGTCGAAAACAACTCATCCAATAGAATTTAGACAGGTTTGGGTACTTATATTAACCTTATATTTAAGTATTAACTCTAAGTTAATTAGTTTCACTTTTACAATGTCTCTTTGTATTTTTATATAATATGGTTAATAAACTTACTATATACATCCAAGCGACCCCCAAGTGGTCCATTAATGATTAACCTATCATAATATAAGTCTCTTGGCCGAACCATAGATTTTTAGGAATTTAATATCAATTAATAATATAATATTTGTTTTAAGAACTCTTTTATGTCAATTTTGACACTATTCAATAGTTGATTTTTGTGAAACTCATACAGATTGATTACTTCGAAAAAAGTCAATTAAATCAATCCTAATATATCATATTATCCTAGAAAATTAGTTTAATTCATTAAAAGTTTCATATTATATTTATTTGGGTATTTATAATATCAATTATTTTAATTTTTCACTATTATAGTAATTACTGCATCATCATTGTGTCATAAATAAAATAAATTATTTAATGTCTAAAAATTATAAATAAAATATCATTATTTAGGAAAGATTTTTATCTTTCTAATGAATATTTATAATCTAAAATCCAACTTATATAACCCTATGTAACAATTGTTTTTCTAAAAGATATATGCTTGTGTCATTTTTGTATTCATTTTGACTTAATTAAAATAAAGTGTCATTATCACTTACAAGTGGATCCATGGGGTCCCAAAATAGACCCAAAGATTCCCATGGTCGACCATTTATCAACCAATAGGGTTAAGACACGATTTAGGGTAATTTAGTATTATTATAATATTATTTTTTAAACCCTTATTTACCGGATTTACCCTTAACCATGGTAAATAAAATATTTACCGCAGTAATTATTCAAAATGTCTAAAAATAAAAGTTACCTATTTAAACAATTTGAACATCCTGATTCCAAATATGGAATCCATTTTCCTAAATTCAAAACACAGAAGTGGCAGAAATTAATTTAAAATTAATTCCCGCTGTCAAAACAAAAAGCGTGTTTTTAAGAGATAATAACTATCAAAAGATTGACACTTGTTTATGTTCGGTTTAATTGTAAAATTATGTCCAATGACCAACATTATATTAAATGGTAAAAATATATTCTAAATATACTTTAAAACCACTAAAATTCATAATTTATCACTATTAATTATTTTGATTAAAAAAGTTGTTTTTAATTAAAATTTAGTAATTTTCACTATTCATCAAAATATGAAAGTTATCCGAAAAGTACCAAAATTTCACCTTAGGCTAAATTTGATATTCCGAATCCAAAAATGAAGTCCATTTTAAAATATAAAATATATATAACTTCAAAAAGTAGGTATTACTATTCATAACAGCTAGTTTGATTGGTTACGGTGTATTAGAACTCGAAGTTACGTACAACACACGCTACTGTTTTATTCAAAGGAAAGCGTACCGCGGAAGCTTGGGATGTTTCATTTTAAATTTTTGATGTCCCCATTTACTCAAAAAGTTTAAAATATTGTATTTAAAAAGGTTTCACTATTAGAAGTTGATAAAAGTGAAATACTGAAAATGAATCTGTTCTTGCATTATGACTAAGAAACTCATAATAGGGATTCTAAAATTATAAGGATTATATAAAGTTGAAAATGTAGTTAATACTATTCATAACCTCTTTTGAACAGCTTGTTTGGTAAGTCATGGTGCGATTGAACTTGGTGTTGCGTGTTGTGAAAGTTATTGAATTATTTTGAAGAAATAACACACTATAAAATCTTGGGGTGTTACATTCTCCCCTCCTTCAATAAATTGCGTCCTCGCAATTTGAAATTGTTCTTCAAAAATAAAAGGTTGAAAATAGAAAATATATTTGTGGGAAAACCCACATCGGAAATTGGGTTACTAAAATTTAGTCTTAATATGAGGAAAAGAGAAATGAAAGGGTCACCACCAAATTATGATCTCGATTCGGAGAACATTGGTGGTAATTTAGAGACATATTATTGGAGGAAAAACGTAAATATTTATAGGTAGTGATTGAGGTCATCAATCACAAACAAGTATAAAATTGAGGTCCTTAAACTCATCAATCTATGATGATTTGAAGTACCATAGGTTCAACAAAATATAGGGTATTGGGACAACACATTTTTGACATTTCAAAATATCTTAGTTGAAATCCCACATCGAAAAATGAATTAATGAGGAATCTATTTAAAATAAAGAGTGGAAAGTATGAAGATTACCGAAAATAACACATACTAGGGTTCCATATAAGAAAATATGGATATGGAGGAGAAATCTAACCATCAATTATCTGATGGAGAGTGGTAGAGGACATGGCTATGAAAAGGCCAACCATCCCAAATCCATAAATTAGTGATTATTTAAGGTACCATCTAGGAAAACATTTTTGTTCTAAGTTGCTTTTCTTAATGTTGAGTAATTTATTTATGAGATTGGCTAAGATCATAAGGGGATATACTTACTTTATAATTACAGTTTTATACATTAATAAATTTCTACCACAAACTCATCTTTCACTCTAAAAGATAATAGAACATAAAAAAAATTTCTATTTATACTATTCGTACAGGGTTCCAAAATAAATTAATTTATAATTCATCTACCAGATCTTTTAAAAAAAACTACATTATTTAATCCAAGACATCTCGTGGGCTAGTGGTAGGTGATACACCCTTGTCGCCCTTCGGTTGCGGGTTCAAGTCTCGCAGCCTTGCGGGACGCGACGGATTGCCGCCCGACCTCCGAGTTGTCCTTTTATGGCAATCCAAAATAATCCAAACTAGAACTATCCAAAATACTTCTGTCTAAACTCACAGTCCAACATTTATAAGGAAGGTAAACATAATATAGATCCTTTTTACCCCATAATAGAATATGAATACCTTCATCATGTATTACCATATTCCTTATTGATTACATTCATGCTCCCTTATTCCATATAGAATGCTGGATATACTTCATTAATCCAAAAATGTTTTAAACCCCAACAATAATGGAATATACAGATCATTAATCAGTTCCAAGGTAGTCAAGAATATCCAATATAATTTATCCAAATCAATCATGTATTATTCTAAAATCACTAACTCGGTATCAGAACCATATTATGGTTTATCTTTCTCTCAACCATATATTTTCCAAAAATTTATCCTGCTATTGAGTCACTTTTCTTTGTTCCACACAATCTCAAGTCCTTAATGAAATAGTACTGCAGTACAATCCTTATATACTCCATAATTATTATAACAAGTACATTGTTGATACAACACTCAATTGACATAATCAACATAAGAACTCTAATCATTCCTCTTCATCTGTGGTAGTATCATAACTTGATTATTATCCAATAACATCATTTGTGGCATAGTCTGATGACTGGGACATAGGTTCGTGTAGTGTCCAAACTCCTTGCAAATGAAGCATTGTACATTTGAAACCATTTTCTTACCCTTGCAGTCACGTACTTTGTGCCCTTTTCCTCCACACTTATAACAAACTCCCATTCATTTCAGGCAACTTCCAGGGTGTTTCTTTCCACAGTTACCACATATGAGAAAATTCTTCTTTTCCCTCTTCCCTTTATCCATCTTTCTCTCTTCCATCCTTTTCTTCTCTTGCTTCCCTTCAAAGCCATAGGACTCAGTAAACTCTTTACTTATCTTATCAATACATGATATTATTTCTTCATATGATGATAATACATGGGAGACTATTTCTCTTATAAATTCTAGCTTAAGACCATGAAAGATATGATCCTTCCTTTTCTTTGGATCATGTGCATTTCTGGAGTTCTCATTCCTTCTACTGGGCGCCATTTCTAAACAATGGCATAAACTAGATCAGTTTATGAATCAAAATACATAATCCCATACTTATAAAACACTTAACATAAATTGAACTATTTATGGATATAATCCATAATCATAAAAATGTTTTCTTTGAGGAAGTATATATCCATAAACCCTTTATAATGATTTGTAAAGAAAATGAGAGTTATCCTAAGCATATCCCCCGGGAGTGTCGTAACCAAGAGTGCAGCAAGGCCCGTTGTCGTGCACCAGTTCCCGTTCGAGTCTAGCTCAAAGCGGTGTTTTTGGGTTTTACCCCTAGGTACATCTGTGCCAGAGCCGCCTCTACCTGCTCGTATCCAGACAGGGATGTATTGCTCGGAAAACTCACAAAATCTCTACAATACCAAAATTCTAGGAAGTCCTTCTATACTAATCCTCAAAGTTCATCTTAGGTCTACGTGCTCTAATCAGAGTTTATCTAAATCTAGCTTCCAAGGTTTGTACTAAACTTCCTCTGATACCAACTGTAACGCCCCGACCCCAGCTACCCAGAGTCGGTGCATTACTTCGTAACATTGGCATGATCAAAAGAAAGATCAAATCCCGAAAGACCGATTAGTTTAGTAGCCTTGGAAACACTAGATATATTCATAAGTTTTACATTACATCATAAAATGAAAAACTAATACAACAACATAATGTTTCCAACGTCCACACTATAAACCCTTAATATCCCTGCAAGTCAATCATAATTTACTTCTTCACTACCTGGGAAAAATAAAACATAAAAAAGGGGTGAGCTCAAATGCCCAGTAAGGATAACAATATAGCGGAACATTCAAAATAAGCATAAACATTTAAGGCAATGAATTACTAAAACAAAAGCCTTTTAAAATTGAACTTCAACATAGTATGGCAAAAGTAAAATGAAATAATGCCATTTACTTGTTCACATGGATATTCTACTAATCGAATAATCACATGCAATATCAATAACCACTTTCATAATGTTGGAATGCATAATGCCAGACTATCATAACCACATAGCAAAGGCCTCGTGCCAAGACTACAAATAAGATTTTGTCAAGGCCTTGTGCCAAGACACTAGTTTGTCTCATGAGACCTACCGATGCATCGAGGAGCTATAGCGGGCTCCACCCGTCACTTATTAAGTCCAATGCATTCCCATATGAAAAGGTTTAAACATAACATAAACATTCGTATTAAAACTAGCATAAGAAATGTCAATAATTTCACCATAAACCATGGATGGTATAAAAATAGCACATCCACAGTCAAACATATCACAAAACCTTCAATACAATATAGAAGTTTTGTATCATAATAAATCAACTTCGAATAATCTTAAAATCCATCAAAGGATGTTGACATAGATGAAATCAAAATTCTTTTTAAAGAAGTATCTCCTTTTATTTTGAAATTATTTAAGATCCATATAAAATAAAACATTTTCTTTGAAAATATTCTTATAATCTTGTATGGAAAGCTTCGATGATTTTATAACGGCGGAAAATAACCGCACCCGCCGTATAAGTTAAAAAAACATTCTTACCTCAATTCTGTCGAAAAGGTTAAAAAGGACCTTGTTTTGAAAATGACGGAAAGATTCCTTTATAAACCTCTTATAAAAAGTCAAACAAGGGTATAAATGACTTTAACCCATATTCTTGTAAATAGTAAAAATGTTTTGAAATACATTTTGAAGAAACATGGATGTGGATGATAACGAGATCCCAGTAGATTATTACGTATAAACAACCTCGGATAAAGAAGAGATTGTGAAATAACCCTTACCTTGTACTTTTCCTTTGTTGGGGTAGGTTAAACTCCTGTATAATGGTGAAATAGTTGTTATTAAATTATACAAGAATCATATATATTAATATGATATCATATATGATCTTTTAACATTGATTTGTTAATAATATCTTAGAATTATCGTCGTTTCGGGAGTTAACTTACTCATTTTCTTTTATATGTTTTGTTACATAAACCATGGTTGTTGTATCTTATTCATATCCAGAATGATATCCAGTCCTTAAACATCATTTTTAAATCATCAAATGATAATTATACTTGAATGGATACGATGGAGAATGAATCTCATCGCGTTCGTGGAGACGGTAGTCCGTACGTACGCACGAGCGACAATATCATTCTTTTGATATTAAAATAATATATAAATGTATGGTATATCATATATAAAGAATAATTAACATGTTATATTTATTATTTACATGAGTTACACATCATTATTATACCCATCCAAATAATATTATATTGAATAACAATTACACCACGACGTGGAGACGGTAAGCCGTACGTACGCACGTATGGTGACATGTTATTCAAAGGGTGGATAGAATACTGAATATGATTGTACCATATTTATAATAACATCAAAGTATATTTGAGATACTGGAGTTATTATTTTAGAATGGTAAGAACAAAGGAAGAAGAAGTGGAAGAAGAAATGAACTTAGAAAAGAGTGGTGAAATCATTACCTCTTCTTCGGGTTCTTCCTTTTGATTTGATCAAAAGGGCTCCTTAGGTTGGCTTTCTGATCAAACTAAGGCCTCTAGGTTGTAGTGAGGGATGTTGGGAGAGTATTTGGGCAGAGTTTGGCCGAACCAAATGGCTTTTAAGGTGTGAAGAAATGAGAAGGAGGAGTGCCCTTTTATAAGAGGGGTGAGGGGCACCTTTGGAAAAGCTAGAAATATTAATTTATAATAAATTCATATTCGGTTTCCAAAGGCTCCAAAGTTGACTATTCAAAGGATGAGGTAGGGATAGGTCGAAAACAACTCATCCAATAGAATTTAGACAGGTTTGGGTACTTATATTAACCTTATATTTAAGTATTAACTCTAAGTTAATTAGTTTCACTTTTACAATGTCTCTTTGTATTTTTATATAATATGGTTAATAAACTTACTATATACATCCAAGCGACCCCCAAGTGGTCCATTAATGATTAACCTATCATAATATAAGTCTCTTGGCCGAACAATAGATTTTTAGGAATTTAATATCAATTAATAATATAATATTTGTTTTAAGAACTCTTTTATGTCAATTTTGACACTATTCAATAGTTGATTTTTGTGAAACTCATAACAGATTGATTACTTCGAAAAAAGTCAATTAAATCAATCCTAATATATCATATTATCCTAGAAAATTAGTTTAATTCATTAAAAGTTTCATATTATATTTATTTGGGTATTTATAATATCATTTATTTTAATTTTTCACTATTATAGTAATTACTGCATCATCATTTTGTCATAAATAAAATAAATTATTTAATGTCTAAAAATTATAAATAAAATATAATTATGTAGGAAAGATTTTTAGCTTTCTAATGAATATTTATAATCTAAAATACAACTTATATAACCCTATGTAACAATTGTTTTTCTAAAAGATATATGCTTGTGTCATTTTTGTATTCATTTTGACTTAATTAAAATAAAGTGTCATTATCACTTACAAGTGGATCCATGGGGTCCCAAAATAGACCCAAAGATTCCCATGGTCGACCATTTATCAACCAATAGGGTTAAGACACGATTTAGGGTAATTTAGTATTATTATAATATTATTTTTTAAACCCTTATTTACCGGATTTACCCTTAACCATGGTAAATAAAATATTTACCGCAGTAATTATTCAAAATGTCTAAAAATAAAAGTTACCTATTTAAACAATTTGAACATCCTGATTCCAAATATGGAATCCATTTTCCTAAATTCAAAACACAGAAGTGGCAGAAATTAATTTAAAATTAATTCCCGCTGTCAAAACAAAAAGCGTGTTTTTAAGAGATAATAACTATCAAAAGATTGACACTTGTTTATGTTCGGTTTAATTGTAAAATTATGTCCAATGACCAACATTATATTAAATGGTAAAAATATATTCTAAATATACTTTAAAACCACTAAAATTCATAATTTATCACTATTAATTATTTTGATTAAAAAAGTTGTTTTTAATTAAAATTTAGTAATTTTCACTATTCATCAAAATATGAAAGTTATCCGAAAAGTACCAAAATTTCACCTTAGGCTAAATTTGATATTCCGAATCCAAAAATGAAGTCCATTTTAAAATATAAAATATATATAACTTCAAAAAGTAGGTATTACTATTCATAACAGCTAGTTTGATTGGTTACGGTGTGTTAGAACTCGAAGTTGCGTACAACACACGCTACTGTTTTATTCAAAGGAAAGCGTACCGCGGAAGCCTGGGATGTTTCATTTTAAATTTTTGATGTCCCCATTTACTCAAAAAGTTTAAAATATTGTATTTAAAAAGGTTTCACTATTAGAAGTTGATAAAAGTGAAATACTGAAAATGAATCTGTTCTTGCATTATGACTAAGAAACTCATAATAGGGATTCTAAAATTATAAGGATTATATAAAGTTCAAAATGTAGTTAATACTATTCATAACCTCTTTTGAACAGCTTGTTTGGTAAGTCATGGTGCGATTGAACTTGGTGATGCGTGTAGTGAAAGTTATTGAATTATTTTGAAGAAATAACACACTATAAAATCTTGGGGTGTTACAAAATGACCCGTGTGGAAAATTTCAAAAAGAGTCTCCTTTAAATATTTTTTTAATTAATGTAAATATTAATATAAAATTAACGTAAGAAATCAATTAATCATATATATGGGAATTTATGAAACAAAATATATAACATGAACATGGATGAGAAGGATTCTTGACTAAAAATACGAAACTAGGTTAACCCAACTTACAAGAAAACATTCAGTAAAATTACTAAGAATAGGGAGTTGGAATGGTAAGAATAAATATAAAAACTATAATTAAACAAGTATAATAATATTAATGGTGTTTTATAGATAAAGAACATAATATTTCTCTTAATGTAATTTTAAACATAAATAATCTTGATTTCAAAGTGTTATTAGAAAATAAACCATTATGAATTTTGTAACTTTTAAATTAAAATAAATTAAAAGATGGAGCCTTATATAGTTTAATAAATACATTAAATTTTATTATAATTATTATAAAATACATTCATGGGGTAGTATACACATGATGTAAATTTACATAGGTGGTAAACATTGAAGATATCTTAATAGAAGGAAATTGAGATGAGAAACTCTTACCTTTTAACCTAACATGAATGAATGTAAATTGGCCCTGTTCATAATAATAATAACCATATAAATCATTTATTTAAGAAAAATAATAATTTAAATTATTTTTGATAAATATAAATTTTAATCATTCTTTAAAAATATCGTAGTTTGTTACTGCCTATTTTTTCCATTGGATTTTAGTAATTTTTATTGTCTCGTACATTTTTTAAATAGACATGGTAATCAATTTCATTTGATACCAATTAAATAATATCTAGAATAGTAAATAAAATGGAATAATTTTACATAATTTGTTTATATAGTTTCATGTTCTTTTTATGGAAGGTACGGGCATGGATTTCAAAATTGGAGTCTATAATGAGCCTGATTTTTTTTAATTTTTCCTATAATAACATGTTTTTTAATAATGATTATACATATCATTCATAATTAAAGACCCATATTTATAAAAAAATAATTTTCATATCATATATTTAGAGTATTATTTAACTGATACATATTTATTATATAAATGATGATGTTGTTATACCATCGTCCATTTATGTGGTTGAACCGGCCCAAACAAGAACATGCAATACAAATAAATGATTAAGAGTTTAGAGTTATATAATAGTAATATCATTTTAATATATAAATAATTATTTTTATGAAACAAATTTACATGTGTATACTAATATTTAAAATTTGTTGATATGAGAAGATAGTTTGAAAATGGAGGAAGAACTCTGTACATACTGTGATGAATTCTCTCCTTCTTCAAACAGGTTCCTTCAGAATGAAGGATTTAGGCCTATGTATTGGGACCAGAAGAAATAAAATGTCTATGAAGGATATAAAATTGGAAAAATATACTATAAATCTTGATATACCAAAAAAAATATTGGTTTGGGATGGCCATATTATTGGTCCTTTTACATGTGAGTTTTGAGTGACTTTTTAGAAAATTCTTATTCCTTAACGTATAAGGTTGTAATTTTAAAAATGAAGTGGAAAAAAGGGAAAAATAGATGATGTATTAGGGGAGGTAACAAATGGACTTATCCACAGATTTAAAGATTATGATGTTTGAAATTTTAGGTATTCACGCACTGTTAAACTCATTTAACTCATTTTTTCATTATTATAGCTACTCAACATTGACAGTGCTAGTATATTTTTATTCCAATATATGAAATTGAAGCTATTAAATATTTTTAATGATATAATTGAAATATTTAACTCAATTTAATTTAATTTAATTTTAAAATATGATAAAAGTATCATTAAAATGAAAAATAAATATAGTTTGAAAATAATCTAGAAATGACTACTCAGATATTAAATTTCCATAATCATATTTAATACTAATTAATAATTAAAAATGAATTAATAAATTTATTTACAAATTTAAATGATAAATTATATAAATTATTTGAAATTTATAAATTTAATTTATTAAGATAAAATTACAACACTTTAAAAATAGATCTTTGAAAAATATTTCTCTTTTAACTTTAAATGATTTTAACTATATTCCATTAAATTGAATTATTATTCCTTTAACCATTTAGTTTTATCAATACATTATTATTATTATATTTTTTAAAATTAATAAGTAAAATTAATCATTCTTTAATAATAATAATAATATTTATTCAATAAAAAATTATATTCTTATAATTAATGTTTTTAATTAAATATTAAATTATTGTTTCACTACTAAAAAAATTATTATTTGTAAAAACATTAATTTTATAGTTTGTTACAAAAGAATAACCAAAACGATTAACTTTCCAATTAATTACTAGTACATAGAATGACTATATATCCAACAAAAATTTATCCCATATTAATGATTCAAATGATCTTATGTCTAATGGTGATATATATAATGGCCATATTTGATTTCTATATACATCCTTATATATATCACTAAATTCAGTCATCATATTTATTTACATCATTCCCAAAATTTCAATTGCCTTTATAATGGTATTAATTTTTTCCATACTTATAATCGGAGGTATGATCATAAATGAAAACCATGAGGATATTGATTTCATGTCTATGGACTTTTTTATTTAGTTGTTATTTTATTTCTCTTATTGTTTTCTTAATAAATATCCATATTGAATTATTATAATGTATTAGTGATTATATTTCATTGTAATGTTTTATCTTTAAAAAAATATATTATTGTTGATTTTAATTTTCTGTTTTATGTGAAATACGTTATTCAATATGGTATTTATTTAAAAGTGAACACATACTAAAATATCACATTGTTACAGTTTCTCCCTCCCACATTCAATCCCATATCCCTAGCATTATTGGAACACATGAATATCTCTTCCCAATAATTGTTAATCCCAAGGTTATAAGAAAAGGAAACACTGTCACCAAAGTCTCATTATTCCTAGTTTAGCTTCCATACACTGCATCCAATAACCCCTTACTTCTCCAAACTAATAAAATATCATGATATACTCTCAATGTCCTGGTAAACATCACACATCTCCAATGGGGACACTATTTGTCTTCCACAGCTCAATCACAAGTAGAAATCCATTAATTATATTTTTTATTTTTTATCTTATGTTTATTAAGTTTTATTCCAAATTTATATATGAATTTTTGGACTAGTATGGTACATTAAAAATTATAAAAATATAAAAAAACAGTTAATGAGAGTTTCCCAATGGCCTACAAAGATTCGTTGTTGGGGGCATTTTTTATAAATCCACTTGATTAACATTAATTTTTTTTTGAGTTCAAGATTTTGTAGGTTTAATCCAATGTGGTGTTAGTACACCCATCCCAGACCGATCCACCTCACATTTCTACATAAGATATTATATAACCTTGTTTATTGAAAAATATATAGGGGGAGAAAGAGAGGTATGAATTTGAGATGTTTCAAAATATTTTCATACATCATTTAAATGAAACATTTTAAAATAGGGTAAACCCATTTATATATCCAGATAATGAATTCTCTTTATATCTCAAGAATTCATCCATTAATAATAAAATTCTTTATAATAATTCTAAATGTTATAACTCATTAAAACTCATTAATTCGATCCTTATAAATAATTTTTAACATTTAGAGACCCAATAGAGATGTTAAAAATCCAAAAATCATTCTCACACGATGATGAAACCAAACATTATAGCTTATTTTATGATAAAGTGGCCTAGAAAATTGTTATTTAATAATATATAAATCATCCTATACTAAACCATAGTGAAATGACATTCATTATTTCATGGTTTATAGTATTACAAACAAAGACATGGCCCATACGACTATTTCATGGTTTAGCTTTATCTCATTTTTTTCTAAATTAAATCACTTGAATATACACCTAAAAGAATTAGAGCACTTTGATCTTATATCACATCATAAGTAACAAATTTTGAGACGATATCCAAAACTACTTTCAGATATATTATGAAACAATTTTTTTGAAATAAATTTAATTATTTTAACCATATGTTATATAATATGTAATAACATTTGAAAATCCATCCAAACTTATTTTAGATATCCTCCAAAACACTTTTGGGGTATATATAAAATAGTTATACAAAAAATTATTAATGAAATTAATCATAATTTATACAAAAAAATGTGTTCTTACAATCCATAAACCATTCATCTTCATTTTCCATATCCTTTATAAAAGTATAAATTCTATAAAATCACTAATATCACTGAATTATACATTCCCACATTCATGAAACATCATTATTTTAATTTAATATTGAAGCATTACTCCCAAATGAGCATAATTCACCCAAAAAAAGATATTAGTTTTGTAAATGTGCCACATATATTCTAAACATGTGACTTACACTTGAAGCCCCCTCATGTAAGTTAAAATTTTATACAAACACATAGAGAATCATAAATATATAATGATCATGGTAATTATAAAATACATAATATTTCATAATCCATCTTATATGAGTGGTATTGAGAATAAAATCAAAACATGAGCATAATTCAAATAACTAATTAAAACCCATTATTTAGGTGAAAAGAGTTAGTTTCTATATAATATCGACAAATTCCATGTGTGAAAGTGTTGAAAATAAATGGTTTCCCATGTTTAATTCCATCATCTCATGAAAAGAATACCTTATGATCAAAGAGTCTATTTTCTCAATAATCCTCAATGTAGACAATTCATGTAAGTGTTGTAAATTACTAGATGCATCTTTATAGATTCCAAATTCCAAAAAGCTATAAAAAATATTTTTATAAATGTATTATTATTCCTATTAAGGGTTTTCTTATGCCCTATTCTATATTTAATACGCCAAAGTTCATTCTGGGTTGTCTTCATGTATGTCATATACCACTCCCAAATTCATTAATGGGTCCCAATACTATAACCAACATATTAATTTTACCTATTCATATTATGTACATTATTCATCCAGTAAATTTCTAACCACACCTTACCGTTTTATCCCTACAACATTGTATGAGAATTCTACAAAATCCCCACTCATATTAAAAGTATTCATGCATCCCACCCAATTATATGGAATGAATAATACATATTTAAAATATTTTCAAGGAATCTCTTTTCTAGAATAAGTCTAAATCCATAAAAAAAATCAAAAAAATCATTTTGGGGCCACTTGTATAGATGTATCACAGTCTTTACATTTATGGTCACCTTTTTCTAGGATGTCTTAGCTGTATGATAATAAATGATAGGACACATTGGTTTTTATTTTATGAACATAAAATTCACAAATTTAATACTCACCACATGACCATAAATAATATAATATAATTTTTGTACCATATTTTACTTATCTACATGAAAAGATAAGCTCATAAGGATCTAAAAATGATGTTGGGCCTTCTTTCTAAAAATGAACTTACATGCCACGATTCTTAAGGATTATTCTTATTTATTATCATAGGACATCAAGTTATGCCACTGAACTATGTGGGTTTTGATTCCCTCATAAACAAAATTTAAGAATCACTTATTTCTCTCAATCCTAACATTTTTGTTACTACCTCATCCTTATAAACCAAATTTTCCATCCAAAGAAATAAAAAATATCAACGTAACACTTATTTCCACATAGGGGATCGTAAACCACAACGTAACCAAATTTGTTTTCGTAGAACACAATAATATTATATAACCCTCAAGACATTATATTGGAACATAAAACATATCATAATCCATTTTACCTTACTATATGATACAAATTCCAAACATAAGACATTAGTCTTTTTGGGGGACCTTAAACACAAGCATAGATTAATTTTTATTATTAAATGAGACAAACCTCTAGAATAAATATTAATTCTTCCTAGGGGACCTTATGAACCAACATAACCAAATTTTCATTCTTTTTTGGTATAACCCTCTAGCATAACCAGTAATCTATTTTTAGGAACCTTAAATCCCATAGTTAAATAATTCACCTTCCAAGATAACATTATACTCTAGTCTAACATTTAAGTATTATTAATATAACTTAAAACCTATTGAAACCTAATTTGGCTTATTAGATGGTACAAAACTCCACCATAACAGATATATATTCTCAAATAATGATAAACACTAACGTAACTCATATAATTTATTTTTTAGATACATGAAATCTACATTGATGGGAAGGACACATTTACACACCATAACTTTTATACCTTCCCATATAGAATTAAACACTGGTGTAACATTCATGGATTCCAATTTATCATTAAAGAGTAGTTTAATCTTTATGTATTCTCATATGGATATAAACTATGGTCTATCCTTCATGAATTCCTGAATTTATTTAAAACTTGGTCTAACCTGTATGCCTTTACGAAATGTCATAACCAATGTAACTGACTTCTAGCATGAGTCGGGGCACCAAATAAGCTCATGTAAACCACCATTTATGCTAGAAACCACCAACAATTAGAGATAGTCTATAACCAATATGAGTTGACTATAATCTTAATATCATCATGTATATTAATAAGTAAATTAAAGAATAATCATCTGAAATCAATTTAAATCCACTAAATTATAGATAAATGGTAATCATCTATAATATGAAATCATATATAATATTTTATCAAAATGGACACATGTCAAAAAAACACATAAAAACATTTTATGAATTTCCCACTATGTCAATGGAGTACAAAATGAATAAAATATAAAATAAATAAAGGTTACATAACTACAAAATGTATGTCCCTCATTGGACGTTCCTCTAGAACTCATTCAACAACTCTACCTTGAACCCATATACAACCCATTACATGAAAGTGAAACACAAGGGTTTGAATGTGAAATAAGCTATTCAACAATAGTGTGAATATAACTCATTGTGGTAACACCAATAGTTTTCCATATATATTATATCATATCTAAGTATTCATATTCCTAAATTAAACAAGAACCACACTTGTAATTATGTTAGGTCATCTTGTGTTTACCAAGCCACCATGAGATCAGAATATTCCAACTTCAACCATTTACAAAAATAAAATATTTATGTGTCACATAAAATATAAATCCAATTATAGTAAAGTTGATACAAAACCATTCATGGGAATATATATTAACTTGGTATCCTCTCCCTTTATGGGGATACTTCTACCACTTAGGATGATTAGAACCTAGGTGGTGTAACCCAATACTCTAATCCATCGTGCCACATTCCACCCCTAACTATAACTTTATCTACACAGATGTAGTACACAAATAAGAAATTATATTGAGAAATTAAAAACATATTAAAACCCATATAGTAGATAAAATATAGATCATATAACAATTATTTTTTCCCTCATAGAAGTTGGTAAAAATTATCACCTGGGTGGTGTAACACTATACCCTAATCTGTGGGTCATTAGGTTAAATCCTCATCAAATAGAAGTTATAAAACATTTTCAATATTGAAAATAGGAAGTGTATGATAAAAATAACCCATACTCTATCCCTGAAAAATATACAAATCTTTATCTATCACCTCACTAAAGTATTACAAATCAACATATTAGGAATAACCAACCCTAACCAATATTTCAATACTCAACCATTACAAAAAATACTTAGATAAACAATACCCATGATGATCCAAATTTTCATTATCCATAATCCATCTATGATCAAACTCACTAGTCAATATTATCTATACCAAATCACCAAACCCCAAATAGGCAATTAAATTAAAGATAATTTCATAATTAACCCATGTCAATCATTAAATATGTCATAAGGATTCTCATCAACACCTTAAGGTGTATTAATATACCCAGGATCACTTCTAACCGTTCCATGAACTATGCCCATAAGAAATCCAAGGTTATTACATAATTGATCTACTCATATACCATACCCTCAACACAAACCATAAATTAATAATCCAATATAGTTAGTAAGGATAAAAAATTTAAGGATCAAGACTTAGTGAAACCCATTTCCCTATCAGAAGATGGTCTTTAAACACCATGAGATAGTATAGCTACCAATCAAACCTTATTTGTGGTGCCATTATCAATATGGTGTTATTAGGACTGAACCTACATGATTTTCTAGTCTTCTAACTAATAGGAACAACTACCCATGATCCTCACAACAATAGAGTACACAAACTAACTCAACAAGACATGTACTAATCCAACCCAACTATATCATCATTTAACACTATATGATATCATGTTTTAGTTGAATTATAGTTCATGAGATTATATATTTAAACTTATTTTATATATATAGGAATTAATAATGTATTCATTGAGGTTTTGGGAGTGGTAAATTATAGTTGAGGGACCAGATTTATAGTTTTTAGTGAAATTGAAAGATGGTAATAGTTAGTGCATAGTTAGTAGTTACTGTATAGATTAACTGTTTGTCCCAAAGGGAAAAAGAACATTTATTATAATATTATTTGGGATACCACACACCCAATAAAAGCCTAAGTCAGAGATTGTCTTCTTGGTTAGTACTGACCCTAATCATGGGATATACGGTTTGTGGTCTTAGGATAGATACAAACACCCATTTTAGGGAATAGCTTGTAAAAACATGCATATATGCAGTGTGAGGGGCTAGTGCATAGAAAACATGCAATGCATGGTGGCCTTACTATGTATCCAACCCATGTGTCCCATTTAGAAAGTGGGTTTTTTCCATTTTCCCCTATATTCTTTAATATTTTTTCCCTTATTTCTCTTTTGTTTCCCATTCACAACTATCTCCTCAACTTTTGTAATTTCACTTCTCCTAGGATTTCTAAGATCTCCACCATCAAAACTCATAATCAAATTGTTTTTTTCATGTTTGATCACCCTTGGTATATTTTATGAGTCCTATTAGTTCTTTCCTCAGATTCTCTTCTAGTATTTGAGGCAATGTTCATGCAATCTAGCATTATTTATTTTTAGGGAGTTCATTTTTTCTCTGATTTATATAATTTTGACTCTAATTAATGTCAAATATTTTATGAGTAAACCTTCCTAAGAATGAGGTAGGTTGTGTATGACAATTAACTCAAGGTATACATGTTTATAAATTGTGGTAATTGTGTTTCACCTCATAATTTTCATGATTTTATTCTAAATTGTGTAACTCATTAAATTAATTATCTAGAAAATTACCCAGACACCTCATTATAATTGAGGCCCTTTTCAGGGTTGTGACCTCAAAATAGATCATCCCGTGAAGTGCCTCCTTTTATTTCCCTCATTGGTTATTTATTATATTTAAAAAAATAGAGTATATGTGTTTTTTGTTAGACTCTTAAAAATATAAGTAGTTATATGGTAATAAATTTATTTATCAAACTACAGTTGAGAATATATAATTACATGGAATTTCATCACTTATGTGTAACATATTTAATGAAATGGATTAATTTTATAAATATCATCGATAAAAATTGTCCATAATTTATTTAATAATATTATTCCCTAGTTATGTATAATACACACACTTGGGGGTGTTGGAATTATTCCATCTTAACAATTTATCAAGAATGGTTTATGGAATTGATAATGATTATGTTTTCCCATATAATAATAATTTTGGACATCTTTCCTCTTGCTAGTGGAATCTATTGTAGAAAAAAATTGAGTCATTAAATTGTTCAATACCATTATTTAGCACCTATTCATTATAAATAAATGGGTTTATTTAATTAATTTACTGGAATTGAATGTGGAGTAATGAATTAAATCATGATGGCTGAAAATTGGCATGGATTATTTCACATGGACTATGTTTTTTTTGAAATACAAAATTCATACTAATTATATTATTCCTTGTGAGATACATGGATTCATTATATGGAATTCCTTGGATGGTCTCATATGTCAAATGGAAATTATATTATGGATTGATATATACATAGATTACCTTTAAAGAATTCATTGGATGGACTCATAAGTTAATTACGATTATAATATGCCTTCATCGATAAATGGATTAAAATAACAAATTCATTTGACAAGCTTGAAGGATAAAAGAGATTATGTTATGACTTGGGAGATACTTGGGTTTTGATGTGGAATTCCTTTTGGGGATCATAGGTTTTTTTTAAAGGTTGGGTCCGAAGACTCATTTTTATTATTAAATAAAATAAAAGACCTCTTTAACTGGGTAGAGGGAGACCCATTACATAACCTGAAGGCCCAGTGGGCATTTAGCCCATTATATAGCCCGTAGGCCCAAGGCCTATTCTGTGAATAGTACTGCTATAGTACCCGTGCTGTTATAGTACCACACAGTACCCGCCACCAATACAGTGCCCCTGCCGCCACTACAGTGTCACAGTTGCAACAGTATCTCGGCTGCCGCACAGTACCCGCCATCGCTAGTTGGGCTCATAGGTCCAATGAAATTATATTATCAATTATTATTTTCTATTTTACCCATATTTATTCAATTATAAAAACTGGGAAAATTGTGGAACTCTATAGGATTAATAATATATATGGATACCTTGGTTTTAAACCTTAGAACCTATAATCATTCATACAATGTTAAATTCATAGATATATATTTTCATAGTTTTGAATTGGTAGAGTTAATTGGGCATCCCATGATGAACCTGAGTGCACATGATTATTATTTATTTCACTTTCTTATTTATTTTACCAACAAAAGATTACATATTATAATCAAATATTGGATTTTCAATAGATATTTTTTAGGTGGCCTACTGAGTTTTTCTCCAACTCTTTTGGGGCCACCTTTGGGTACCTAAAAAGACCTAATGTTTTATTACAGGATCTTGGATTGTGCTTCATGATATTACTATTTATGGACTAGGATATGACATAGGAACTGGGGACCAAGCATGTACTGAGGATGCATAATGAAGTTGGGTATTTTCTTAACTTATTATTTTTTTAGTCTAACCATGTTGTATGCATTTCCTTTTTTTTTGAATTATGATATTATGATTCATCATCTTTATGAATGAATGGTTTTATTGGAACTTCTTTAGATATGAGTTTTATTATTTCTTTTCGACAAATAATCACTCCCACTGCAATAATTTTATTTATGTTCCTAATGTGTTTAGTACTAAACATAAGGCCATAGTCTCCCTAATGTAAAACTATTAGACCCCCATCACTAATGGAAAGGCTCTATCATATGGGGAGTCATACTTGAGGGCTTGTCACTAATAGGATCTGTTTCTATTTAAAGAGTGAACCCGGTTAGTACGTGGAAAAGTTGTATATAAGAATCATTTACCTTATTCTTACTATTTTTGGACAGTACAAAATAGGAACGAAATGTTGTAGTATGTTGTAAATAGATCGTATGTGGGTATATCCAATCTACACATATGTAAAAGATAAATTTAATAGGAATGGGACTTTTGTTCATGATTTTTATTGTTTCAAATGATTGTAATTTTTCATTGAGTGGCACTTCATTATTCTACCACTGTTATGGATTTATTAGATTTACCTATTGTGTTGGTATGATAAGAGTCGAGGTGTGTTTATTCATAATTTTAGGAAAATTGCATTACATGTGATTAGAATTTTTATCAGTATAAAATTCATGTGTTTTTATTTATAATTCTTATAAATATATCATTTTAGTGTGCATATTTAGCATGTTAATTTTTACATGATGCTTGTGTGATTGTTTCCATGTTCACTTGTATTTTATATTGATTTGGTAGATTTCTATGTTATAGTTATATAATTATGTTGGTTAAATAATCTGTCTATATCAACCTAAATGGTGTATTCTTATATAGCTTGATGGTAGAATTCAATCTAACCACCCAGAAGTTTATTAAATTATTGAATCGATTTCAATTGAATTTTCAAATGTAAAGTAACATTGATTGTTTTAATGAATAATAGTTCTTAATTATAGATTTTTGTTAAATGATATTCCAATTGTAACTTATAGAGTGGTTTCTACTATAACATGGGAGTGTATTCCCATATAACTAAGTCCATATATGCTTAATTTGACCCTTATAGGTCAGTATTTTTATTTTATGCCTATGAGATTAACCCACTAAGGGTTATTTGAAATTGTAACTGTTATGGGTTTCACTTAAATGGGATTCCAATTGTAATTTATAGATCATCGAATCGATACATTATGAATGGTGTCCCATACAACTAATCTCATATCGGCATGATGATACCATTATAAATTGCATATATTTTTACATACCTTGGTACAAACCCATATGGAGTATATTCATGATAATTTTGATGGTTATTTAAAGTGTAATAATTCACTCATATGGTGTTTATTATAAGTTTATAGTGGAATCTTACTGAACTGATTCACATTTATTGAGAATGAATTTTTTTTTGTTTTTAAACCCTTATGAAATGAGTCTTCTGATAATTAAAATTTATGTTTCAAGCTAAAGTTAATTTTTTTATAGGATGTGTTTGAATATTTAATTAGTTGTTGATGGGGATTGGATTAGTGGTAAGAATCCTGTAATCCTACATGAAAAATGGGGGTTCAAAACCCACTGAGTGAAGGTACTAAATTAGTACTATAGCGGACTGTAGTAGCAGTAGCACTATAGAAATGGCGGGTACTGTAGCGGTGGAAGGTCACTATAGCCGCGACAGGGCATTATAGCAGTGGCGGGTACTTTCCAGTACTATAGCAGGTAGGGTACTATAGCAGTATTATTCACATAAAGGTCCTTGGGAAAATATTTTGCACCTACTAGCCATGTAATGGTTTATATGCCCACTAGGCCTTCGGGCTATGTAATGGGTCTCCCTATACCCTGTTAAAAGATGTCTTTTCTTTGTTTAAATAATAAATGAGGCTTTAGCTCCAACCTTTAAAAAAATAACTATTTCATTAGTTGACCCTAGTTATGGGAACATAAATCTAAATAATGCGTTTAGGTATATTATAAGGTAATTTTCTAGAATTCCATGTGGCATCATCTAAAAAAATGCAAAGTATAGTTGTGTATTTATCATGGGTACATGAAATTTCATTTTTTGGACCATCATTAATGTTTAAAATAAATTTGATGTTGTGAAATGGATTAATTAAAAAAAATCATGGTAATATTAATTAATGACCCTATGTTTGTGGTTAGTTTTAATGTTACATTGAGAAGTTATCTTAAATAAGAATGTGGAAAATGATTTTTGTTTTCAGTGACTTTATTCCATTACATGGGAACTATAGATTAGTTGGTTGAGCCAAATGAACTTTTCGGCATGACCCTATATTTAGGTTCGACACCTTATTCTTGAGTAACGGGTTATCATGTTGTCATAGTTCCCATATAGATAAGAAATAGGTATACTTTTAAGTTGAGTCCTTGGAAACGATATGTTCTATTTGTTTACAATATAACTCATATAGGAAAATTAGATGATAAAACGACACCCTTCAGGTAAGTGGGTTGTTGTATGGTCTGTTTAACCATGAGGGGGTATTACCATATACATATTTCGGGTGAGGGTTATCTTTTATCATTTTTTACATTTTCATTGTGACCCTCTAGTGATATCTCCATTATGATGATGCTCTAAGAGTATTAGGATATGATTAGTTTATTCTTTGTAGAAGATGGTGTTATTCCTATCTTAATTGGTTTTCACTCTTATTAATTTGAGGATCCTTTACATTACTTCTTTTAATTCCCTTATAGGGGGTTTACAGGTTCATTACATGTCATGTAATACATTCCCTTAATTGGGATACATTTCTCATTCATGAGATGATTGGGCTAGGTAGATGAACCTAGTGGCCTTATTTTGATTTTTGAATGGTTGGTCTATGTGGGAGATCTAGAGGCCCGAAAATGTATCTATCTATTTAATTTTTAATTTTATTTCTTTGTTCAAGGGAAAACATTGATTAGGGTTTTATTAGTTTTATAAATGACTTTAGAGGTGGTGGGCTGGGTTGTATGCTCTTATTGAGACTGATTCATGTATATTGATTAGGTTTTTCAATATAGGAATTATGATGCCATATTTTTTCTGAAAAAATCATCTAGGGTAGTTGGTTATTGTGACTGGATTGTATGGTTATGACTTTTTATATTTCTATCCCAGTTGAACATTGGTTGTGCACTTTATTCTTAAATTTAAAAAAAACAACATTGTGTGATGAGCTGTCAAGGAAATGGTAGGTGGATGATTTTGATGAATATTTGTAAGGGAGCTCATAAAATATTTTAGAAAATTGATTCATATATGAAATTTCATATTTTCCTTATTGGAGGATAAATATCAAGATCTTGTGTTAGGTTTTGAATAGGGTGGTCTAGTATTTCACTCCTAATATTTTTTTGGCGAGATAGGGATGGTACGTACTACTTTCACATGTTATTTTAAAAACCCTTAATCTGTGAGTGGTTGAGTGTAAGAAAATGGCTGATGGTTTCATGGAAGTAATGTTATGAATAGTATTTCCCAAGTGTTTTGATTAAAAGAGAAATGTTTCTATGTAGTAGAGGATACATCAAGAAAAAATTGAATTCCATGAGGTTGTTGACCTATTGGTATACCTGGACTAGTATTTCTGGTAGAAGCGATGTTAATGGTGGGTTAAAGAATGTACAAACATCTATTTTGTGTTTTTAGATTAGGGATAGAAATACCCACCAATAGATAAAATATTAGGGTAATATTAATTTGGACTTTATCATTCCTAATATCATGACATCATCCTGAGTATGTTGGGAGATCCTTGTCTATACACTAAGTTATTTCAAATTCATTTATAGTCTGATGAGAGGAATATATGGGAGTCACACTAATGGAGTGGTATAATTTAAAACATGTTGATGGAATTAAATCTTTTTCTATTGAGGGTTGTGACCCTCATTGTAATTGGAAATGTGAAGAACACTATATGTGCATTTCTCGAAAAGTAGAGATATTTGTTGTGTGATATTGTGTTATCACTATAATATAAGAATATCTGTATCCATGTGAGTTTTTATGTTTGAGAATAGATGGGGCGTTGGTTAAGGTAATCGAAAACTTGTTACATTAGTGTGACTATAAGGGTGCTTTTAAAGTGGGGAGTAGGGCATTGGTCGAAGATATATGACCATCTTGTAACAGGGGTTGTAATACCTTGAGAATGGTTTTGTGATGTTTTTTAGATTTTATATTATATGATATAATTATGAACATGTATTGATGCGTCTCTAAGTAAATTAAATGTATGAGCTTGAATACAGGCTTGGGGAAGTCCATGTTTGCGTGTTTGGCCTAATGTAACTTATAATGATCCAATGATGCTAGATCAAGAATGAACAAGATTTCTTGTTGTAGTGAAAATATGGAAATGATCATGGGATAATTCGTCCAGGAGACATCAATAGAAGTTAGTAGCATACATTAGTGAATGTGCTCGAAGTGATCATCGTGTACCTTGGAATAAAGGGGTCATAATCTCGTTTTAGATGTGTCAGATATTGAAGTTGATTATTTTCTAAAGTAATTGCCTAGAAGTGTTTCATCCTATGTTTTATGAAATTTCCGGTTGTGGTCATTGAGGTACCAAAATGGGCATGCTGTTTTTATTTGGTGATTTATGTGTAATGGTTGTCCATGGATTTTCATGGAAAATATAGAATGAAATGTTTATGTCTGATCAATTAGAATTATACTATTTAGATATTATCAACGATCAAAGGTATTTACCTCATGTGTGATTGGTTGTAATGAGATGTAAAACAATCCAATGGAATCATTTGGATGGTGGAAGTACAATGACATGTAATTCGCCATTGATTCCTAAAACCTATGGTGGGGAGAACACTAGATAAATTTTTGAAATCAAACATCAAGGTGGTCATGGGTAGGGTTATATGGGATTGAGTAAATGACATGTAGATGTTTTGAAGTAGTTATGAGAGTTATATTGGGTTTAGTTACTTAACTACAATATGTTTAACGTGGATCTTGGATGAACTTTGGGCATCATAAAAATGAAACATAACTATTTAAATGGAAATTCATATCTCAGTTAAGATGAATGATATTCTCATTTCCCATCAGAGATTATCAAGGATAATGAAGTGATAAAATTGGGAGGTTATAACATCCCAATTTTTAGATTAGGTACATAACATTTTAATTTATGTCTAAACCACAATTATTATCTAAATTGGAATTCATGATCAGTTTTAGGAGAAATAGGTAGAGGCGAATGATTGGTTCTTGTTTAGAAAAAACCATATGTCCCAAAGGGGAAGAGAATAGTTATTTAAACCATGAGATAGAGGCTAAATGCCCCTGAAAAAATGAAATCATATATAGGTGTGATCCACATGATGTGAACATAATTATTACTATCTATTTTCCTTGTCCCTATGGGTTATTGTCTTGGGATAATGCCAAATGCATTGTTTTCACACAATTTTTCTAACCATGTGTATTAATTGTGCAATGGTATGGTGCTTAAGTATTGCACCATGCACATTTTGTGCATGAATTGGTTAACTGTGTGGAAAAAATGTGTTCCCTATTATTTTTTTACTATTCTATCCTCCATCAATTATGTGTATTTCCTCCCTCTTTCTCCCTCATCTCTCATGCACAGTAGGCCACTCATGATCCCCTCTTCCTCTTCTCCCATAATAAAACATATTTCCACCATCAGGACTCAAAATTGATTTTTTTGTCACGTTTGATCACCCTGAGTAATTCTACAAGTCCTATTATTTCATTCCCTGGTTTCACTTCCTTTATTTTACATTATCTTCATGTGAGATGATGTACATAATTTTTTGTATATTAATTTTTCTATCCAATTTCTATCATTTTGACCCAAATCCAAGGTTAATATTGGATTATTAATGATTAATAAGAATTACATGGGTGGTATATAACATTTTACTAAAGGTATCATCATTTATAAATTGTTTCCATTGTGCAGCATACTTGAGATTCCCTATGATTCCCCTAAATTGGGAAAATCCTTAAATTAATTATCTATACTATGATATACATCCCCTATTAGACTTATTCACCATATAGGGGGATATGAAATCAACGTGGATATCCTCTTTGAGCATGGAATATTATTTACCCATATTGTATATTGCATGTATATGAAAAAAACACCACTTAGGTGTATTTGGATAGACACAAAAAAAGATTTCATTAAATAGAAACAATTTTTAAATTGAATTACAATATGGCATGTATACATTCTTTTAATTTCATACCTAATATGTAAAATTATTAATGAAATGGATTAGTTTTATCAATAGAATTGATACATTTTTCATTTTGTTAATTCATTTGATTATACCATGTTGATGTAGAAAAACCACCCATCTACTCTATTGGAGTTATACATTGTTAACGATGTGTTGATAATGGTTTATATAATTGATCAATGTAATTTGTTTTCATAAATGGATAATTGTGTATACCATTACTCTTTTATGTAGAAGTGTTTAGCTGAAACTAGTATGTTATTGAATTATGTAATACCATCACTTGTGTGACACCCCAAAATTTTGTGAAATATTTTTCCAAATAAATTTAAAACATTTAAATATTTTGTGTTACACACAACACTGAGTTTTTCTATAGTTACACACGACACCAATTTTACCTTTCATCAAATGAAACACTAATATTATTTTATATCATATGTTGTACTGAGTGTATCTTTCTGTACATGAGACATTGTGTTTAAATGAAAGGTGGCATTATTTAAAAATATTAATAATTAAAATAATAGTTAAAACATAACCATCAGAATGGTGGGAATGAATATAATTAACAAAATAATGAAAATATATGGTCTACACATATATATAATGAATTACTTGGTGATTAATTAATTACAAATGAAAATAAAAACCATTTGAAAATAAAATAAATATTTTTTTGAAAATATATTTTTTTGAAAAAAAAAGAGTTTTAGCATAATAAATTAAAAAAATAATTTTTTTAATAATATTAATTAAATTCATCTGTTATATATTCATTAAAAAAATTACATTCATCTTATTTTTTTCAATATAAGATAACAGGATTGAACCATTTTTTCATTTAAAAATATTATTCTTCTGAAAATAGGTTTTTTTTCCTTTTGATAAATTATTTAAAAATTAATTTTTTATAATTTTATAAAATATATTTGAAAAAATAATTCTTTATGAAATTATCTAGTCAAAAAAATTTAGTGAATTTTATAATTTTCTAAAAATATAAATTTTTTAAGGAAAAAATAAAATACAGGTTAAGATTTAGAATTTTCATTTCATTTAAAGAATTGATTCACTTCAAAAAAATTATTATTACTCTAAAAATAAAATTAGTTCAATTATATATCTATAAATATAATTTAATTCATTTCAAAAAAATTAATATTTATTTTTCATTTTTATACTTTTTAAAAGTTTGAAACTTTTCTCTTTTTAAAATCTCTTTCTCATCACTTCTATGGAATTATTTTTAAATTAAAATTTTCCAATTCATTGAATGGAATTTTGAAATATGGATTCCATATTTATAATCTGATTAATCTATATTTTAATAAATTTTAATTAGTTTTTTACCTAAATTAAAAGTGAAAAATAATAAAAATTAATTGTAATGGTTAATGTAAAAATGTGTTTACTGGGGGTTAAACATAAAATATTAGGGTTATAAATTTAGTAAATATTTTAGAACAACAATTTTATGGTAATATGTTTACCTGATCATCTCTATGGTTCTCGAATGTCCCATTTTGGATTCTGGTGGCATGTGAAAAATGTGGTCACGCATTTTACTTTTCAAAAATTACAAGTGTGGTACTCACCTCACTTATAAAATGCCACCCACTCTCCTTTCCACTTAACACTTCCAAAACCCATTATTTAGGAAGTTAAATAAATAAATTAACTTCCTTAATCACCTCATGTCATCTTAGAATCCTTATTTGGGTCAGAAATCCTACCCACTATAAGAAAACATCGATTTAGTTTCGGTTTCTTCACGGTAGTTTTCAAAACCACCACTAAACGTTTTTATGGATAAAAACCTACATCATTTTTTAGTGATGTTCTTAAAAACACTTCTAAATGTTATTAAAATATTTTTTATTATTTTTTTATTATTTTTTTCAAAAGTAATTCATTTAATTTTAATGGTGGTTTTTAAAAAAACCTCCGTCAAATTGAATGAAAAAAATAAAATAAAAATATTATTATTTATTTATTATTTAGTATAACATATAGTTTATTATGTATAAATTTAATTAATTAATATTTTTCTATTAATAAATATTTATAATTATTTATTTATAATAATTTTAAAGTGGAAACAAATCTTGAATATGTTGACAATCAGACTTATGTATCCCATGACTATAACATTTGATCAGATAATCATTTTTACCTCCACAACTAGTCAAATAAATGTTTATGAAATGATATAAAGATAAATGAAATTTAAATCAAATATAAATGAAAAAAATTATTAAAATTTTAAAATAGTTGAGAACCAAACTCTACATTCAAACAACCATTGGTTTTGATCTGGGTGTTTGTATGTGCTCTAATAAATATCAAATCAAAGAATGTGACGAGCTCTACACCAGAGATGGTCTCAGACTAAGGTCTAAGAGATCTATCTAGTTTTTCTTCCCCAAAACTGTCCATGATGGCTTTAAAACTGTGTTTTCTGTCGCTAACCCTGGTTTCATAAAATTTAAACGACTATAAGTTCTGATCTTGGTTTTCATTCGTCCTGTACCTCATATCAAATCAAAGATAGTTTCATGATATTCTATTTTCCTGGTTGTGGATCTGAAATATACTCCAAGATTGAATGTTTTGGTCATTTCTTTGTTTTTTGGGGAGTTCGGGTTTTTAGAGTTTCTTAACGTTCTTGGGTGTTTTAAGGGTACCCCAATTTTTTAACATTATACGGATTTTCAACCCCATGTAAGAGGTTCTTATTTCCTTTTTATATGGGGACTCAATTTATTCTAGGGAATTGCATTCATTTAAATATTATGGATTTGAAACGTTATCTTTTTCATATTGTAGTTTTATTTATAATAAATTATATGCATATTTCCTTATATTTAATTAAAAAATCACTTGTACAAACTCATAATCACATAGAAATGTATTTTTATTCCTATAAACCAAATCGAAAGAATTAATTTTTATTCATTTCAATTAAAATAAATAATTTTTGATTTAATATACATTTTTAAATATTTAATCATATTTATGTTTATATATTTTTATATAATATATGTGTAGATATAGATTTGTAAATATTTTTATTTACTTATGTTTATATATATCATAATATTAATATTAATATAAAATTATAAATCCCAGTGTGTTTATATATACATTTATGTAACATAAATATGCGTTTATATATATTTATATAATTTTTTTATAAGTATATATATTTATAGATATTTAAATCCATTAACAGATTTATTAATTTATTATTTTATTATTTCACTATTTTATTAATATATTATTTTATAATTTAATATTTAATGTTTTTTATTTTTTATATTTTATTTAGGTTTTATTTTTTATTATTTTATTATTTTGTATTTTATTATTTTAATATTTTACTTTTTGTAATTTTATTATTTTATTATTTTAATATTTTATATTTTAAATTTTACAATTTATTTATTTATTATTTATTTCTTGTTGATTTATGAATGATTTCTTTTTGATTTATTTTTTATATATTTTTATTTATTTATAAATATTTTATAATTATTATTTATTATTTATTATTTTTAATTTTTAATTTTTAATTTTTAATTTTTAATTTATTATTTATTATGTATTATTTACTATTTAATATTTTTTACTTTTTATTTTTTACTTTTTATTATTTATGATTTTTTACTTATTTTTATTATTTTTTATTTATTATTTGTTCTTTTCCATTTACCTCCATCTCATGTATTAATTTACTTATTTATTATTAATTTTTTTTTTATTTATAAATTAGTAATTTTTTATTATTAATTAGTAATTACTAATTACTAACTATTAAATATTAAATATTAATAATTAATTATTAATTATTAGTTAGTAAATATTAATTACTGATTATTGATTATTTATTATTGATTAATCATTTTTCATTAAGCATTATCGATTAATCATTATTGATTAATAATTATTGAGTTTATATCCATTTGTTATGAATTATTTGTTTTTTATATTAATATATATAAGTATATTAATTCTGTCTATTCACCATATGTCGACCTACTATACTGGTGAAATCATTGGACAATATGCCAGAGGTAAGGGGTTCAAATATCACCCAATGCAGAATTTCTATATATTGTACATGCACATGCATGTGCATGTGCATGGTAATAAATAGTAAAAATTAAAATTAATAAACAATAAATAATAAATAATAATAAATAGTAATAATAGATAAGAATAAATTAATTATTAAAAATAAAATAATGATAATAAAATATTAAAATAAATAGACAAAAATATAAAAATATAAAAAAATTAAAAAACACAGATAAGTTATTTAGCGTTGGTTTAAACTGCCACTAAAAATGCCACTAAATTGTTCAATGATAGTTTTGAAAAAATGCTGCTAATTGATTATTGAAACACGATTTAGTGGTGGTTTTCGAAACCATTGCAGAATGATTTAGTGGAAGTTTATACCGCTCCAAAACTCAAATTTCGGCATAGTGACCTATGATTATTTTCAGTGTAAACCAAGATAAGTTACCCAAAGAAGCGGTAATGTTCTTCAATGAAAATTTTTATTTTATTTCTTTCTCCACCTCTGTAAATTATTATTAAACCATAATAACATAATAAACTTAGTATATTATATATATTGATTCATTTTTATTTTATTTTAATGACCTATAAACATCTCCACTTCCATCAAATGGGATACTAAATCTTTATTTATTTGTACGATGGACTACTGCCCCACGGATAAGTGTTATTCATTTTCTACAACCACCTCTCATAGCTTGTTATAAAGTGGTATTTAATGTTTATATATGATATTAGGGATATTATCATACCTTTATAATTATAATACATCATCTACCTGCTTTCCTCGAAACCCATTTGAAAATAACAACATCGCTCGTGTGTATGGCAGACTACCACCTCGAAAACCTATGTGATGTGTTTTTCAATTCTATTTTTTATAATAAACATATATTTAATATATATGTATATATTATATTTGTAAAATAATTATACATATATAATTATTATATCATATATATATATATATATCATTACTATCAATTCCAATGGAATATGACAATGTCGCTCATTTATATGGCAGACTACCGTATCCCAAAGCGATGTGATCCATTCTTCACATATGCTTTACATGGATGGAAAAAAGGATTGGTTTAAATAAAAATATGTTATATATATATATACAACAAAAAATTATACTTAAGGGATTCATATTATTTATCTTTATTGCATTCAATCCATCGAGAAAATGGATACAACGTTCATTGGTACATATGGTCTACTGTCTCTATAAACAATGTATTTCATTTTCTATCTCTATATTTTATGGATGAATGTGAATTAAAATATAATGAATATATAGTAAATATATTTCACAATTAAATTTATTTATATGATTTAACCATGATCCCACCAATATGATGAAAAATTACCAATCAAAATATACCTGAAAAACAAAGTAGTTTTTTTCCTGAAACATGATTTTAACAATGAATTCTTAAAAAATGGGTAATAAAAGGTCGAAATAAATCATATGGTATGACACTTGCGATTATTCATATTTAATAGATTTACAGTAATAATTTTTTATTATAGAGTTGTTTTAAACATGTATAATGCAATTCTAGACTTTAGGTAAGGGATTTGTGTCTCACATTTTAAAACTATGAGACACATGCCATATTCACCACCTATTTTGTTTATGTGGTGTATAAACTAACCATAATTTTATTTTTATGATTATTATCCATAAATTATGGGGATATACATATCAATTTTTTCATATCTCTATTTTACGGGTCTTAATGTACAAAAGTTACTAAAGCGATAATGGATTTTTGTCTCAAATTTCTATCTTGGGACATGAGTTATGTTATAAACCCATCTTCTTCTACTAGGTGTATATACTACCTCCTGGACATGTTATATAATGAATATAAATATTCTCATAATATTCTATGTCTCATTTAATTTTTTTCTTTGTTTTTCATTACATTTCAAAGTTACCAAAGTGGCAAGAGTTTTAGGTTACAATCTCATCATTTATCAGGATTGTTTATGATTATGTTTCCAATTATTAAATATTATGTTCGATCTCCCATGGAAATCATGAAATTTATTCTTTCTGGATATGTAATTATAATACATGTTTTCCCTATATTTTCATCTGTTTATGTACTAAATAGTTCAAAAAAATTTAGGAAATATCATTATTTTCTCTCTCTTTGGTCGAAAACCCCTTTTCTACCAATAATAGTTATTCAACAACTATTTTAAAAAATGAATTTAAAATTATAAAAATGATTTATAAATGTAATTATTTCCAATGTTTTAGTTTTATAAAATATTTTTAATGTAATATTTATGTTTTTATGCAATCAACACCAATTTGGATTTTGCAGAAAATTTGAAATGAATCTTTATTTTAAATTTCATGGAATGAATAGAATTTCCTGACATAATTTTCATAAACGTTACATCATAAATTTTATTTTTTGATTTCAAATAAATATATATTATAAAGTATTTATGTTTACAAAAATAATTTTTTAATTTATAATTTATACTTTCTTCAACAAATGTTCCACTTAATATTTCAAAATCATTTTCCATCTAAGATGACATCCTTTTATATAACCTAATATTTATTGAGGGTATGATTGAGGATATCATTATTATAATTTATCCATATAGTATATTTTTATTATTAGAATATTTTTATGGAACCTATTTTACTCCTTTGGTTATACCATGATGAAATTCCTATGAAACTCACTTCTTTTCTATAGGTTATGGTATGATGGAATGATGAAATGGTTTGAAACCTATTTCTTTTCCACATGTTATATTTTGATAAAATGTGTATGAAACCCATTTATTGTCATGGTTTCTGATACGATTAATTTTTTTGATCTTGTTTCACACATAGGTATGATCTTCTATATGTGATTGTGGTTATAGTAAAACTAACGATGGTGATTATGTTATAACCATGATGGGGGAGACCCATTACTCACTCCAATGCAATAGGAAAAGGATGATATCTCATGAGACAAATAGGATTTTATTGGTGAGTAATTCCATTTCAATTATGGGCTCTATCTACAATGATAGTGTTTGGAGTGAACCTTGCCTATTATAATGGTTCAGATAAAGAACCCATTCCACTCAGATAGTATTGAAAATAAACCTTGACCACTAAGGAAAGTATTTTCTATGATTATGTGTATGAAAAAAAATATTTTTCTTATTCCAATATTATGCTCTCATGTCTCAAGTTATTTGGTACCATTATGATTCATGTGTTATAAACATTCATGATTTATTATATGGCTCACATTTATTCTCTATGATATACAGGGTAAAGATTTCAATTGTTATTCTCTTGTTATCGTACCCATATGCTAATGCTCTATTAATTTCTCCCTAGTTTAACCTTACTGATTATCTGAGGTTACCTTTTCTTATGTTTTCTTCCCCCAAGTTATGATGTAATAATTTATGTACGGTAATTTATAATATTATTAAATGGAATGATCTTTTTGGAAAACATTGAATTTATTTCAGAAAATAAAAAAATTGTTTACCTAGTATCCAAATGCATTAAACCATTATGACCCTTATGAGTGTGTTTAAGTAAAGTAATTAATAATCATCTAATATATGTAATATCAATGTATGATAAGTTTTGATTTTTAAACTGGTACCCCTATAAATATAAATAAATGGGTTTACATAATTAATCAAATTGAATTAGAAGTGGTTTAATCAGTTAACTAATAGTGGTTGAGAATTGGTATGAAAATTTTCTAATTTCATATATTTAGTTTTAAATGAAACATTCCTACAAATTATATTACACATTGAAGATTAACTTGATTCCTTGTATGGAATTTCATTGACCGACTCATGGGTAAAATGAAAATTATTTTACACATTGAGTAATATATGAATTATTTGTACTAAATTCTGTGGATGGGATCATACTTTAAATAAGATTGCACCATGTCTTGATAAATACCAAGATTCTGATATGAAATTACGTATATAAAATCTAAGGATAAATGATATTATGTTATGTGTTGGGTGATGTTTGGGTTTTGATATGGAATACCATGGATGGGATCAAATGTCATATGATGTTATATTTTGTGTGATTTATGTATGGTTTACCCCCATTTGTTAAATTATACACGTCTTGAAACTTTTAGAACTATGAATGATTAATAATATCCATGGATTAATAACTTTTAGACAGAAAATACTAGAATAATTAATATAATGTGAAATTATTAGAGACATTTGGGCTTAGGCGAAAGTAAGTAAAGTGGACAGGGAATCCCATAAGTAAATCGATTCGGCATTCTAACTGTTTATATCAATACCTTCTTTTTTTACATGCCCACTATTATATTTTATACTCAAAAAATTGATCATCATTAGAAACCATTCGTGGTTCCCTATATAGTATTACTCTAACCCTTTTCTGGTCTTCATTGTGTACAAGGATAGACCTCATGGTTTCATGTCAGAATCTCAGATTTTCTTCATATTTTTACTATTTATTGACAAGGACATGACATGGGAGTTGGGGACTATGAATATACTCAAGAAGCCTAATGGAGTTGGTACCTTTTTATTCACTCTCGTTTAAATCTATCACTTTTTTATTTACAACCTATTGTATGTTTAATTTGTGTATTATGACATAGCATGTTCATGAATTAATGGTTTTACAGGAAATTTACAATATATAATTTTATTATTTCTTATTGGGTATTATTCTATTTAGTTAACTTTATTTTTTTAATGTTTCCATTATGTTTAGTATTGAACATAAATTTATATTCTATAGAGACCCAAGAATCTCATACATGGGTATTACATCTTTTTATATGAATATTAATTGAATTACATAGACACCCGCCTTAAGACCATAATAGTTTAGTTCATTTTGAAACTTCTAACATAATATAATTCATTCATGAAATATCTTCCACATCTCCCATATTGATCTTCCCCTTTGGTACACATACCAAAAATTCCCTACATAAAACTCCTCTTCATAACCTATATAATGGAAACATATGACAGGGTGAGCTCATATTCTCAGTGTGGGTAAACAAGGGAGATATGTAAGAATAACCTGAGCATAAGGGTATGACAAAATGAGATTAACATTTTAAAACCATACCTTCCACATCACAGATCATAATATCGAGTCATGGAATTAATAATGGTAGTTTATAAGACATAAATCATAAGGGAATAATATAATATGATCGATGAGAGCATAATAATTACCTAAGTCATATAATTACAGCATACTCCAAGCATAGAAAATCATTTCAATAGTATTTAAGTCTTACATACATGGCTATCATGGTAGAATTATTCACTCCCCAAAACATTATTTTAGTCAAGGTTCTCTACAAAGACCATTATAGATTAAAAAAATACCTTACTAAATAGAGTGCACTCCCATGTCTAGGACTGTCTAAATTATGAGATATAAATATATACCGCATGCATTGGAGGGAGATATTTGTCCAAACCGTCACATAATTAAAATCATAAATCATTCTAGAACATAATTAGAAAAAAATCATCATGTCATAAACTATAAAATTAAAGAGTTTTTATAACCATTTATAATATTATAACCTATGTAAAAGAAATAGGTTCATAATCATTTCATTAGGTCATCATACCATAACCCAGGGAGAAAGAAGTGGGGTCTATTATAATTTTTTCATGGTATCACCCATGGAATAGACATAGTTTTCATAAACATATTGTCATCATAAATTATTCATAAAAAGAATAAGAATGTTATAATTGTCTCATAAATATAGAAAATCATAATTTTCGTAAAAGGATATTATGTTTGATGGAGAATTATTTTAAAAGATTAATCATTTCTAACATTTTTTTGGAAACTAAATTTTCTATGATTTTTTTTAAAAATATATATCATTTTGAAAAATATATTCTTTTATGAAAACCATGAAAACATAGAAAGGAAACATTAAAATAATTTAAGAAATTTCTAAAAAAAATATCATTTCTGAATAGAAAAAAATTAAAAGATAAAAAAAATTCAAAAAATATTTTCGTTGAAAATAAACATGAACATTTATAAATAAATCATAAATGAGAATAATGTTCATGATGATGTAAATTTTCATTAATTTAATATTTTTTAAAACAAAGATTACATGAATGTTTTTTGGTAAAATCCAAATAAGAATTTTTTGGAAAATGTTGCTAATATTCCTTTCAAAAAAATATTAGAAATAAAAACATGAATAAATATGTCTTCATAAAAATAATTTTAAAATGGTAAAACATCATTCAATTAGTTTTTTGAAACAATGGTTTTGGAAGAAAATGGTTTCTAACTAGTGAGAGAAATAATGTAATATTTTTCTTAAAAAATCATTCAATTATTTTAAATACCAAAAAGTGGAAAAATGGTTTTATATATATAATTAATAACCAAAGGAAGGAAAAATTCATTCTTTTCAGAAAAGATATATCATAATATTTTATCAATGAAAGCATAATTATAAATAATCTCAAAAAATTCCACGATTGTAATATAACATCTTTACCTCATTGGAAACTTTGCAATATAGGAACCATAAAGGGACATCACTATATGAAACAAAAAATGTCCTGAGTATAAATAAATTCATGATATGACATGTCAAAGGGGATGAATATACACCTTGTAAGAGAAGAGAGGTACATAACTAAACATATATCTCAAGAAAGAAAACTGAGAAAAAATACCCTTCCAATTTTTTAACTTTTGAACTATAAACCACATGAATGATAGATCCTAAAAAAATATGTAAATATCAATAAAAACATGGTGTGATTATGGGATTTTCCTCATAGTAAAATAAATGGGAGATGAAAATCCCAAACATTCAAACTCGACTTCCTTTGTACACGATTGAAAATCTTTCATAATAAATATAATTTTATTATATATCTATTAATGAACCATTTTTAATTGTATTATATGACATATTATTCACTTATGAATATTTTATTACAAATTTATTAATAATTCAATTTTAATGTAACATTTTGATTAATAAACATTTTTTCCTTATATAATTGGATTTCTTATTTTTTGGTCCGAAAAATTTGATCATGGTTAAATCATATTGAGAAATTTTTTCTTGAAATAGTTATAATATTTTTAAATTGATTATAATTTTAATTCAAATCATGAAATATGGTTTTGAGAAATGAAGTACCTTATGATCATTGAGATGTTATGTCGAAAATACGCATGGGTAACATTTAAAATTTTCAATGATAATTATGGAAAGGATGTAAATTCTATATTATTATTACATAATAATAATAATATCATAAATATCAAAATTTTACATAAAATATACTTATACATATAATCCATGTTGTGTGTTTATGAAAATACTATCATATCGATTTGTGAAGGTGGTTGTCCAAATATAAACGAACAATGTTATCATCACTCAGTGAGTGAAAAGGTAACAAATAAAATGGTATATTGTACATTGATAATGATAAATATGTATTTATTATCATTATTATGTCATTTATATCACATATATTAATTAAATTTATCCTTAATATCTTCCATGTAAACCATTATTTCAAACGAAACACATTGTTTCGTTAGGCGATAGTTTGCAGAACACACAAATGAAATTTGTTCAACCCTACGGAATAGAAAGTAAAATGAGTAATATTTGATATAATGACTCTAGTGGTACAGTTATTTTATAAATCTCATATACACAATTAATATATACCATCATATCAGACATTGAGATGTGGTGATGGAATAACGAATGACATCAGTTTGCAGGATGGTAGTCTACCATGCATTGAAATGATGATTTCATAACCTATCTGATGGAAGTCAAGAAGTTTTAAGCTAATGAACATTACATAATACAATCTTAGTCTATGAAATAAATATAGGTTATATTATAAGAATGGTTTAACAATAAATGAATGAGGTGGAGGAAGAAATAATATAAAAATGCTTGTTGAAGAACAATACATCTTCTTCAGGTAGCCTCTTTTGGATTTCAACATAATCCTTCCTAGGATGGATTTATGCCCAAAATAATTACTGTATGAATATATGAGATAATTATTAAAGGTATTTGTGGTTGTCTTTTCCAAACTAAAATGGTTTTATGTTTTGAATATGAGAAGAGATGATGTGGCCTTTTATAAGTGAGGTGACTGGCACACTTATACGAAAATGGTGTACCCATGAATTTATCATGACAAAATTATAAAAAAATGTATTATTATAATTTCATGGGAATTATAGTGTCAAAAAATTTCCATAAAATAGATTTTAGATACTATTTTATTTCAGTTTAATGCTCATAGTTTTAGTTTAACCCATGATAGAGCCATTTTTACCCTAACTGTGATAATTAATTATTACTATTTTCATTATTAATTTTAGTAAAATCTATGTTGAAATTATTATATAATATAAATTATTATTAATAAACAATTTAATTAAATTTTAAAAATTCATTTCACATAATCGGTAAATTTTAATTTAAAATTAATCATGCTGAAGTGTTTAGAAAGCAAGTTTTAATGAAGAAATTTTCCAAATGATTATATAGATTTTATACGCAATTTCAATATAAAATTGATTTAAATTAAATAAATTATATTAATTGTTGAAAAATTTAACTAATTTCAAATTCACATAATTAGGAAATATATTTAACTTTATAATTAATTTAAATAGAAAGGTAAATTTCAATTAATATTTAGTATATTTCATTATTCCCTAAAAAATAATCTTTTCTCAAAATTGTCCACAATAAAACCAAAGTTAATTTTGATATTATGATTTAAAATATAATAGTTATTATTTCAAATAAATTCTCTAAAATCATAAGAAAAATATTTTTAAAACTATGTGTGTTGAAAAGGTGAAAAAACTGTTTTTTAGAGAAAAATTACAGTTTTTAAGAAGAAAAATTTAATTTATTATTATCACCAGTACAGAAAACACATATGGATAATAATAAAAAGTTAATTAATTATATACTATATAAATTTTATTAATATAATAATGAAAATATATTTTCTTAATTTATTTTGGTAAAATATGTCTGTGCGCATAAAAATAGTTTTCAGACAAATATTTCCTTTATTTTTGAAAACATGTTAGTTTCCTTTGTAATTAATTGATCATTATATAATTAATTTTATATTCATGTTTAAACCATATATTTTCCTATTTTATCTAATAATACTCATACCCTCTATTTTAATGGATTGGTGATAAGTGTCATATTAAATAATAATATTTTAATAGTAAAATATGTTTCAATGAAACTTGGTGTTGCGTTTATTGAAAGAAACACTTAGTGATCCATCTAACACAAGATAAAAATGTTTTTACTTGTAATAAAAAATATTATGTTTATTAAATTTATTTGAAATATATAAATTTCACAAAATATCAAGGTGCTACACTTTAGCACTATAAAATAAATTTCATCCCCAAAATTTGTATCAGTCAATAATGATTTAACATTTTCAAATTCTTGGATATAAACCCAAATTGTAAAAATGATTAATAAAAAATAATCTATTAAAAGATAAAGGAATGCACAAAAATCATATGGAATAACACATTTTGTGTTTCCAAATAGGATATCATAGGTGCGATGTGAAAATATATACATAGAAATGAAATCTAACACCCAACTATTGATGGATAAGGATATATAGAATGGTCGATAGAATGTTAACAACCACAAACCCATAAACCAAAGAGTCATGAAAAAGGTCATTCATATCACCAAAAATAATGATAACAGGATAAATTTTTATTTCAAAATCCTTTTATTAATGTTGGGTAATTACATTTCCATCTAAACTAAGAACAAGTGGAAATGTAAATACTTGATATCTTTTTATTTTCTAAGAATCGTTTCATCCTTTGGTTGTTCCTTGATAAATTTAAACATCATCTCATACTCTAATAAACTATTTTTTAAATGTTTTAAGTAATAAATAAACAATATGAAATAATTAAAATTCATTCAACCTTTAGTTAAAAAATAAAACTGATCATTAAATATGGGTAAATATTTATATGGTGGCGTAATACATTAATCTATAAAGTCTTTTACAAAGTTTAACATAATGAATTCCATAAATTGGTTACCTTATAATCATTTAAAATTTCAATACATATCAATAAGGTCACTAAATTAACCAAACTCAACATTAATTATCAAAAAAAACTAAGAATCTGTTAATGGTCACATTCCATATATATGAATGGCTTGGTCATATATTCTTCTAAAATAAGTTAATAACATGAATTAACATAAACCCTAAATGATAACACAAATGCTTTTCAAATCACTGAATAAAACTATAGATTATTGAAAAAATTCCCTATATCCAATAACGTTTTGATCTCCATCAAAGACACCATAAACCACTTTTTCCAAAAAAAATCTTTTATTGATTATGAGGACCTTAGTACAATCCAATTTAAATATTTTGTATCAATTATCTCTTTATCCAAACGAAACACCATTTTCTCAGCCTTTGTAACATATCAATAGTTTTCTCTCTATAATAATGTGTTTTTAAGAAAATATTACCTTTCGATTCAATGACATTGCTAGTCCAATAGTACTATTCAATATATTCTTACATATCCTTAAGAAAAATATTATATTGAAATATATTAAATATTACATATAAAATTATTTAATTACTTGATTCTCACCATGAGTTCGTTCAATCCTGATTGGGAGTTTTCTTTCAAGGATGATTGACTCTTATCTAAGGGTCTTTGTTGTTCATAGAATCATGTAGATTTCTCTGAAATGAGAAAGAAAGGTGTTTCTTTTGCTGAAGTACTTTTCGGTTCTTTTGATATGAGAAATAGAGGTACATCTCATTCTTCTAACATTACCAGTCTTGAGAATGGTGGTTTTTATGAAGTTGCGGATCCGGAGGCTTTGCAGCAACACATTAATCATTGTTAGTTTTCAATTCTTGGTCACGTTATTTATTCCAAGGGTGATAAGCCCGGGTTTTACGTTGATCTTAAAAATATAATTTCCCATTGTTGGGGTTTTATTTAATTGAAATTGATTCATATTGGGAGGGTTTTTTTCATCTGATCTTTCTGTTCAGGGGTGATTTTAATAGGGCTTGGTAATTTAGAAATCTTCATCTCACACATGGTGCTTTTATATTATCAGAATGGGGTGTTAATATTAATCCCTTTAACCTTATCCAAACTAACTCCCAGATCTGGATCAGAATTCAATGGTTGAAATGGATATACTGTAATCCTAAGATCCTTAATAACATAGCCTCATATGTTGGCAGTCCTATTAGATTGGATCAGAAAACTTTGGAGGGGGATCTTGGTTATTTTTCTATAATTCCGGTTGATGTTAACCTAGAAAATAAATGACCTAATAATGTCACTTTGATTTCTAATGGTAATAAAATTTATGTTAATGTAGAATATGAACGTGTTATTTATTTTTGTGAGGTTTTCATGATTGGTGGTCATTCTGTGGTGAACTGTAGGATGCTTTAAAAGAAAGTTAATGAGGTTCCCAAAGAGAACGATTGGATGGAGGTAAATCGGAATAAAAAAAAGAAGATCTTTGTGGAAAAGGAGGGTCCCTCAATGGATATACATGGTCCCTCAAGAGTTATAGTTACATTAAATAAATCTTGGGAAGATATCTCTGAAGATGTTGAACAAGTTAGGATTCCTGATATGCCTAGTCCTCTAGCTAAGATTGGTCAGGAAATGGATAAATATAGTTGATTCACGTGCATAGAAGATCAAATTTTGGATCAGAATATATCTTCTGAGATTTGTGACCTGGTTATGTTTTCGGAATTGGGGGATAATATTTTTGTGCTTGTGGTTTCTTTTCTAGATAGTGATAATTCTGGGATTTCCCAGGTCTTTATTGATCTTGTCATTGCTCTCGTCACTTCCCCAGTTCAGGTGGCTGGAGATCATGCTCCTACTTTTGCAGATTATGCTATAAAAGGAGTGGAACCTTCTTCTTTCAGGACAGATTCTTCTCCTTCGTAAGAGTTCATTAGGGCCCCTTTTTATTCTGGTGGTACTGCGGCACTAGTTGATGATATTGCGGTTCCTGTTGGTAATGTGATAGTGCAAGATATGGGTGTTCCTGTTTCATCCAGTGGTCCAGTTGACATCCTTAATAATGATTTTAAAAATTGAAAAGGAACCATTAGCAATCTGGATATAGGTGATCTTATACAAGGGGACTCTAGTAAGAAGAGAAAGGCTGGAAGGCCTCCTAAGTCTAGAAAACAGTTAAATGTGGGGGTCAAAAAAGGGGGAAATCATCCCGATGATAGATTTAAATGAAGCATTTTTTTCTGGAATTGTCAGGGTTTGGCCAATCCTAATACCATGAGGTCCCTTAGGCTCTTCATTCCAAAACATAGCCCCCTTCTTATTTGTTTTTCTGATCCCAAAAGAGTTTTCTCTCCTAATATTTCCAATTTTAAAATCCTTGGTTTTCATTTTGTGGAATCCAATAGATCCTCATCGCATATTAAATGGTTGTGGGTTTGGCTCATTGTTCATTATCTCATAGTTCTATAATTTCTAATACTGATCAGCATGTCACATGCTCCTTCTTTTCTTAGGGATCCAACATTTTTGCTCTTTTATTTATGCCCATAACTATTATCAGGGTCGTAGGAATTTATGGATGGATATTGGGTCTCTCAACTCTTCAATCTCTGGTCTGTGGTCGATTCTTGGTGACTTTAATTCCATCATGAATTCTGATGAGAAGATTGGATCCATGACTAATGTCATCTCTTCTAGATATTTCAAAGCCTGTATTGATAATAATGGGTTGATTGAAGTTAATCTTGTTGGGGCTAAGTATACTTGTTATAGAAAAGTTTTGGATAGATTTGTTTCTAGTAGAATTGATAGGGCTTTTATCAATGAGGCTTGTCTTGATTTCTGGGGTTATATTTCTTGTATGACTCTTTCCAGAATAAACTATGATCATCGTCTTATTTTGGTTAACCCTGTGAGTAAGGATCCCAAACCTCCTTTGCCTTTTATATTTAATATGGTATGGGTTAATCATCCTGAATGTAGAACTATTGTCGAACAAACTTGGAGTTCTTGGAATGGTAGGGCCAATGGTTTTGCTTGCATCATCAAGCTCAAACTCCTTAAAAGATATTTGAAATTCTTGGGTAAATATCGTATCAGTTCTTTTGATTCGGAAATTTCCTATCTTGAAGAATATATTCAACAAATTCAGGTGAAGAATTCTTCAAATGAATTCTCTAATTATGTTTTGGGTGAGACTCAGCTGGTTTCCAAGATTAATAATTTGTTGAATCTCAATGATGCTTTGCAAAGAGACAATTTTAAGGCTAATTGGTTGAGAGATTGGGATAAAAATTCTAAATTTTTCAATTCCTTGCATATAATTAGGAAAGTCTCAAGGCCTCTCTCTTTGGTTAGAAATGGGAATAATGTGATATACAATAGAAGGGATATTTATGAGAATGTTGTTACTTATTTTAAGGATCTCTTTACCGTTCATGTCCCTCTTAATGATCCTATGGTGAGTATTATTCCGACTCTTGTTAATTGAGAGGATAATTCCAATATTACATCCATCCCTTTGGACTTTGAAATCAAGGATGCGGCCTTTAGTCTAATGTATGGCAGCTCCCCAGGTCCATATGGTTTTGGGAATTTTTTCTTTCAGACATATTAGGATGTCATTCATGATGATGTTTGCAGGTTGGTTACTCGTTTTTTAAGGTGCCTCTATTACACAGGGCCTAAATTCTCAATTCTATGCCCTCATTCCAAAGACTGTGAATTCAAATGAGATTCATTTGTTCAAACAGGTTGCTATGATCAGTACAAATTTTAAAATTATTTGCAAAATTTTTGCTACAGGGTTGTCCTCTATTGCCAGTAATATTGTTTCTCCTAATCAGTTTGGCAGTATTAAGGGTTGGTCTATTCAAGATTGTCTTGTTACTGCATCAGAATGTGAAAACCTTCTTCAGAAATCCACAAGGGATGGTAATATTTCTCTCAAGTTGGACGTTAGGAAAGCCTTTGATATTATAAATTAGAATTTCATTTATAAGGTTCTTCATTTTTTTGGTTTTGATGATGTTTTCATTAATTGGGTTAAAATCATTTTTGAGTCAGCTCATATATTTTTCCTTATTAATGGCTCCCCTGAGAGCTTCTATTCTTGTTCTAGAGGTGTCAGTCAAGGTGACCCTCTCTTGGCCATTATTTTTTCCATTTTGGAGGATTATCTTAGTAGATTACTTTCTATTTTGGCTGGTAATGGGAAACTACAGTTTATTAGTGCTAGTAGAGGTTTTGTTGCTCCGACTCACTTGTTGTATGCTGATGATATTATTCTTTTCACTAAAGGGGATAAGAGAAATATTAAAAATATTAAGCATTCCCTTAGCATTATGAAAATGTCTCTGGGCAAGAGATTAGTTGGAATAAGTCCTTTATTTATTTTGGTAGGAATGTTCCTATTTCTAGGAAGACTGACATTATCAGGGATTTGGGTATTCATGAAGGTGTTTTTCCCTTTACATATTTGGGTGTTCTTATGTTTTAGGGGAGGCCTAAAGCTTGTTATTTTTCTGATATTATATGTAAAATCAGACTACTTCTTGCTACATGGAAGGGTAAGTCCCTTTCCCTGGTAGGTCGGGTTTGCTTGGATAGGGCTGTGATCATTTCTAAGTTTGTTTATTCTTTCATGGACTATAAGTGGCCGATCTCTCTTATCAAGAGCATTAATGTTTCTATTAAAAATTTTATTTGGAGCGGTAATATATCGGAGAGAAAATTAGTTATGGTCTCTTGGAATAATTGTTGTAAACCCTATGATGCTCGTGGTCTTGGTATTAAAAGTCTTGAGGTGTTTAATGATTATTTATAGGCTTCGTTCATTTGGAGGCTTGTCAATAGTAATTCTGAGTCTCTAGACTTTCTTCGTAATAAATTCATGGGAAGGCTTAGGAATGGAGTTTTTAATTATGTGGATTCTTCTGTTTGGCCTGCTTTTAAATTCATTTTTTCTTCTCTTGACTCTCATGCCAGATGGATTGTTTCAAGGAATTCATCATTATCCTTTTGGAAGGCCAATTGGACTGGATGTCCTTTAGCTGATTCCTTGATGAATGATGATTTTAATGTTCATCTTGATGCTACGATTAAAGATTAGATTGATGATATGGGGGGTCTCCCTAATCATAATGTTACTATTATCAATAGTTACTGTTTCTCTAACAGAGAGAGTTTTTGGGCTTGGGAACCTGCTATAAATGGCCTGTTGACTTCTAAAAATTTCTATAGTCATTCTCTATCTTGCAATATAGGGTGTAAATGGATGAGGGGTCTTCATATGAACATTATTAGGCCCTCTCGGGCAACCTTTTTCTGTAGATTGGCTCATGGGAAGCTTTCTACTGATTGTTTCCTTCGGAAATGTGGCATCTCTCTCTACTCTTCATGTGTGTTTTTTCATCAACATAGGGAAGATATTGATCATTTCTTTATTAGTGGTGTCAATTCCTCTTCAATGTGGATGGATGTTTTTGATATTTTTCAAATCACTATGCCTAATATGTCTTCAATTCATCATTTACTTCAAGGCTGGCATTCTATTTTTCTCTCTCCCCAATTGATGGATCTTTTTAGAGTTTCTGCTTCTAAACTCCTTCATTTTATTTGGTTTTATCGGAATAAGATGATTCACGATAAATTTACCTTCTCGGTAAGTGGGGTTTTATCAACTATTCTTGGTGCTATGCGTAATGTTGATATTTTAAAGAAGCATTTTTGCATCAACTCGGTTCCTGATTTGTCCGTTCTGAACTAGATATGTGTTAAGGGTAATTTCAAGCATCCGCGTGGTACTTTAGAAGTTCTCTTGAAGGAACCTCTTTTTGGTTGGTTAAAATTTAATTTAGATGGTGCATCTAGGGGTAATCTGGGGCATTCTGGTTATGGTGTTTTTTCAGGAATCATAAAGGGGATGTCCTTAGTTGTTTTCATTGTTCTTGTGGATTTGCCTCTTCACATGAGACTAAAATGCTTGGCATTATCATTGTTGTCGATCAAGCTATGAAGCATGGCTGGGATAATTTATGGATTGAGAGTGATTCTTCTGTTGTTGTTTCTTCCATAAGGATGGGTCTTCATCACTTGTCCTAGAAACTTACTAATTGTCGGATTAATTGTTTGGAGAATCTAGTTTCATTGAATCATATTATCACTCACATTTATAGGGTGGCCAATTTTGTTGCTGATGGACTGGATAATAAAGGTGTTAATGGAGTTGATTTTGTTTGGTATGATCAAGTTCATGATGATCTCCCTCTGTTTATTAAAAAAGGACTATGACAAGTCTCCCATTTTTAGACATTTGTAAGCAATCTCTTATCCATGTTTGTAGCTGTTTTGTTAGGTCATTTTTATCCTTGTGTCCTACCTTTCTTTGGGGTCTGTTTGTTTTTGTTTTTTTTCTTATTTGGAGAGGTTTGTTTCTTTTTCTACAGGTTGGAAGTAGAACTTGATATGCTGCATTCAGTTGCAGTGGTCTTCCCAAATTCTGGTCTGTTGTAGTGATCTTCCCAAATTATGGTGAGCCATTCGTAATACCGTTGGGCGTGAAGGTGTTTTTTCGGGACTGGGCCTCTGGTGCTGGGTTCATTCTTAGTGCCCATTTTTCAATCATCATTCAGATTTTCTACAACTGGAATTCAAGTAAATTATTCTTCGATGCTGTATTTGCTCACATGGGATCTCTAGGCAGTCTTAAAGGTCTTCTCATTCTATTAACAGTTCATGGAGAGACGAACTCTCAAACTGGAGTGGCCTTCCTCGATGCTATTTATGGAATGGAGTTCATGAAGTGGCCTTCAACAATGGAAATCAAGGAAGATGCTACTATTGACATCCAGATCTGATCACACTTCGTTGGGTGGTTCTTGATGCTTTTATATTGAAGTTTGGGAATTTGATCTCCAACACCATAACTCCATTATTATGGTTGTTGGGTGATCCAAGATTGTATGTTTTTTTCCATGTTTTTTTCTTTTTTCTTTAATAAACTTCCATTTTCTTCTTCATTATCATCTATATATAAATTACTCATATATCCTTTCTAATTAAATTCATGATATTTCCCATTAAGACTTAGATTTGAATAATTCCAATACATTCCACATTTGAAACATTCAAAAGAAGATGATACCTTATGGAGAACATTATTTTTTATCTAATGCATTAACAGAACACTTCATTTTTCATTAGAAGTTACTTTCTTTATTTCCTTCTTCTCAACACCCAAAACATCTTAGAATTATTATAATACATTCCATTGAATTCTTATTCAAAAATTATCTACAAGTAGAAAACTAAATCTTTATTCCTCTATGGTCTCCACTACTTGAACTCTCATTGATCTTTATCTTTCTCTTCTTTGTTGAATTTTAGAGCTACTTAAGTGAATATTGTCAATCATGATCTATGATAAATTATTTGACATGATCGCAATAGCTTTCACTCCATACTTCATCCCATTTGTATTCTCATCACCAAATTTTATTCTAGATTCAATTCTAACCAATTCCTTTTGGATTACTCCAATGAATAAACCAGAAATAATTGTTTGAGAAATGAAAATCATAAAGGGAAACCAAATAGTCATGAAAATCACTTAATGAATTTCTAAATCATGAAAACTTATTTTTTAACTCTACGACACCTTATATTTACTATAGGACATTCATATTCAACTAATATATAAAACCATCATGATGGTTCATATATATGTTTTGATTTTCTAATCCCTATCATTGGAGAGTATCAAACCAGCTGTGGAATAAGGATCATTTTAAGGCACTAGGTGATGATTGATTCTATATTAATTCACACATTTCAATGTAATTACCGATATGTACCACTATGATAGATCCACATATAATTATTTTATCTATAAATGGATTTAATTTTTTTAAAACAATAACTCTACCCTTTACCAAATTCTAGGAAATTTTCTTGTAATTTTATTCACCATTCAATATATCCTTAATCATATCGTTAGGGATATCCATAAAAATATCCCTAGAGATCTTAATAATGTTTTATTATCCATATTTCTAAAAGTTAAATAAACCTTACCTCTAATAACTACAATACCAAATCTTCCCATGCATGGATAATATATCTTTTTAAATGAATATTCATTAAATTTCCCAAACACACTTTTATGGACCAAAATACATTAGTGCAATTGGAAAAATATAATATAGTCTAATTATTTCATAAAATATCTTCAATTTCTCCCATAAATTTATTCACATTTACTAATTCTCCAAAAACAAACCCTACTTAAAACATTTATTAATAGCCTTGGGAAAGGAAACATAGTGAAGGGTGAGTTCATATTCTCACTATGGGTATACAAGGTAGATAATTAATCATAACATGAGAATAAATGTATGTGAAAATGATAATTTTTTTAAAACCAGATGTTTCATAGAAAATACCATAATATAGAGTCACAGAATAAATATTGGTATTCCATAAGACATATTCATAATGGAATCAAAGAATATGATCCATGAGAGCAATACATTATCGTAATAAATAAATATTAAAAAACACATAATTATAGAAAATCATTTTCATATTATTCGATGATTATTTCCATGGCTATCATAGTGGAATTGGTTCACTCCACAAACCATAATAGTAGTCTATCTTCACTACTAAGACATTCATAGTGGATAAAGCACCTTAATTAATCATGTTGAATCCATATACTAATCTTATATATCACATGAGATATAAATATTTACCCAATAATTTTTGGAAAATATTGGCCCCACCCATCGCATAATGAAACCATAAGTATGTGTCCCAAAAAATCATAAAAAATTCATCATATCATAAACCATTTCATGAAATGGGTTTCCTAATCATTTCGTCATATCATAAACTTTGGAAAAGTGAATGTTTTCATAATCCTTTCATCATTTATTCATTTAATAAACCATATAATGAAGGGGGTTTCGTAAAAGTTTATCGTATTATAACATATGGACGATAAATGGGTTTCATAAGCCTTTTTTCAATATAAACCATTTAGATAATGAATAAGAACGGTGTCATTGTTCTATATCTTAGAAAATCATAATTCTCATAAATTTATTATATTATAGATGGAGAATTATTTTAAAAGAAAAATCACTTGAAATTATTATTTAGTAAAATAAAATGTCATTCAAATAATTTTTCTAAACATAAAACATTTTGAAAATAATTTTTTTAAATATACTATAAAAAATATAAATAATTCTCTAAAAATCACTTAAGAATATTCTTGATGAAATTATAGTTTCCACTTTGAAAAATTATTTTTAAAACATAATACATTTATAAAATTATTTTCATTGAAAATAAACATGAAAACATATTAAATATTATACGAGGTAAATAATTTTCCTGATGATGGGGATTTATTTTCATATCGTACACATTTAAAAAAATATTCCTTTCACATTTTCAGTAAAATACAAACGATAATTTTTTAGAAAATGGAATGGGGATTCCTTTATATAAATTAGTAAAAATTAAAACAAGAGAAAAATTCAATTAAAAATAATTGTTTAATAGTAAAAAAAATCAAAACATTTTTATAAAATTTCGTTTCGGGAGAAAAAATGTTTCCTACAAAATAGAGAAATAGAGTCATATTTTCTTATAAACATTTACTATATTAATTTTAGTTCCAAGGATTATAAAAATGGAACTATTAATATCATTAATAATAGTAATATAATAAAAATAATTAGTTTCTTGAGATATGGATAAAAATATTTCATCATTGGAAATATTATCGTGAACAATCTCGATTGCTGATGAGATTGTACATAAAATATTTACAACATTGGATTATTTAAAACATAATAACCATAAAGGAACATCCATAAATGAAAATAAAAATATCATGAGGATAATTAAATTCATTATATTACATGTCTTAGGGGTTGTATATACACATTTTAATGGAAGATAGGTGCATAGAATAACATATGTCACAATGATGAAAAATTGATAAAGAAATATTTTTATGATGTGGTATCATTTGAACCATAAACCCCATAAAATAAAGATAATAAGATAGATATGTAAATACCAATAATTATAAATATATGTGTACTAAAATAAATTAATGTCTTCATAAACACCACCTAAGAGAAACATATGATTCACATAGCATGTGTCTCATAGAAAAAAATGTTAGACAATAATCCATTAGTTTAAGTCTTGAGTTCCTTTGGACACATTCAAAAATAATGTATGAAAAGTATGTGTTAAATATTAATATTTTAATATAGAAATCATAAATATATAATACCATATATGATTTAATTTTGTCATTTTTATTACCTGTTTGTTAATAATTCCATGTTAAAGTCACCTTTCTAGTAATAACCGCTTTGTTTTTGATCTATGATTTGATTTGTAATTTTTGGTCCTCTAACTATGATAGTGGATCCATTATCTCTAGAATAATAATGATATGATAACTGTAATATTCATACATTAATTATACTTTTAATACCAATCATGAAATATGGTTTTCAGAAATGAAGAATGTTACGATCATTGAGATGTTATGACGTACATATTCTTTAGAAACTTTTCATTTTTCAAAAATCATTATCAAAAGAATGTAAGTAACATTTTATCATTCCATAATTATAATAATATCTGAAATAAATTATTATTTCCTTAAATATACTTATACATATCATCCATGTGTTTTTTTGAGGAAAATATAGTCACATCAGTTCTTGAAGGCAGTGGTCCACAAAGACATGAATGATTTTTTCATCATTCAATGAGTGAAATGGTAACAAATAAAAGGATATATTACCATCAAATATTTTTAAATATGTTATTAATATCATAATTATTTCATTTATACCACATATATGTTATAAATTTACAATTATTAACTTCTATTTATATCATTATTGAAAACAAATCACGTCATTTCAAGAGACGGTAGTCTTCCATACACATGAACGATGTCATCAAATACCCAATATAATGGAATTTAAAAGAAGTTATATGTTATATAATTACTCCATAATTATAATTATTTAACAAATTTAATATAAATAATTTATATCCATCATCATTCCCAACCATGAGAGGCGGTAATGGAAAAAATAATGACATCATTTAATGAGGTTCTAGTCTGTCATACAAACAAATGATGATTTCGTAACCCATTTGATGAAAGTGGAGATGGAATTAGTTAATTAAATAAAAATAAAAATATTTTTTTATAATTAATACACTTATGATATTATATAAAAATGGTTAAATAATAATTGATATTTTTAAGGAATAAATAAAATATAAACACTTGTTTAAGAACATTACCTCTTCTTTTGGTAACCCCCTTAGGTTTTCACTAAGATCCTTCCTCGATTGGATTTATGGAAAAAAATTAAGTATTATAAAATGAGAGGATGTCTGATTGGGAAGAAATTTGGATGATATTGGTAGAAAAAATTTTTTTTTAATGTTTTATGTTGAGAGGAGAGGGAGACCTTTTATAAGTGAGGTGCATGCCACACCTGTAATTATTTCAATAGAAAAAGGTGTACCCGTGTTTCACTCAATTCCAAAAGAATAAAATATAAATTATTATCTATATTCATAAATAATATGGTTGAGAAATTATAATTAAATATTTTTTTAAAAAAATATGTCATTTAACACTTTTATTTTCATTTTAACCACCCAACAAACACATTTTTACTTTAACCGTGATAATTAATTTTTTCTATTTTCATTATTCATTTGGGTAAAAAAATAAATTTACCTTGTTAGATAATATAAATTATGTTGACCCAAAATAATTATTCAATTTTTCAAAATTACATTCACATAAGTGGAGATTGATAATTAAAAATTAATTTCATAGATGTCATGACTAAACAGGTTTTCAAATAGAAATTTTCCAACCCTTTAATATGTTTTATATCAAATTTCATTATGAAATTGAATAAAATCAACTATATTTAATAAAATACATATAATTTAATTAATATTAATTTGAATCCCAATTTAAAATATGATATAAATTTATAAATATTTTAAAAAAAAAATTAACTTTTCTACTAATTCATTATTATTCACTATTCACCAAAAAATCAAACCTTTTCAAAAATATATAAAAAAATTAAACAATGATAATTATGATATTTTTATTTAAAAAATAAATTTTATTTTAAAAATAAAATTTATAAAAGTTTAAAAAAAATAATATTCAAAAAATATGTTCATTGAACAGATGACTAAAATAATTTTTATAAATAATATTTTTTTAAGCGTAAAATGAAATTTATTAATTAATCTTGTCTATAAAATAAATAATTTCAATTTTAATACTTTTATTGAGTATATAACATATATATATTTCATTTAAATTATAAACCAAAATATATTTTCTTAGATTATTAGGGTAAAACATGTTTGGGGTCATAAAAATAGTTTTTCAGAAAAAAAATGTTTTTTTTAATTTCAATTTGTATATATTTTAATTTATAATTAATTTTTCAGCAAGAGTTAATTTATATAAATATGTGTACTAAATTTACTTTCATAATTTGTTTAATCCTATTATTACCCTCCTTTTTAATGCTTAGGTTATAACTATCATGTAATAAAAAAATATTTTAATAGAAAGTTATGTTTTGTTTAAACTCGGCGTTGCGTGTATTTCAAGTTACAATCATTTTTGTGTGTAACAAAATATAATGTCAATGTTTATTGTTATAAAGAAAATATAAAATATTATATTCATTTGAAAATATATTTCAAAAAATCATGGGTTGGTAGAAAATCTCCCCACTATACCACTATTAAATTCTCGCTGCAGGTCAGAAGCCTCTAGCGTACGGGAAGATTTCCCTGATCCCTCATCATCAATTGATCAGATTATGTTTTACATAGTGAATTGTTTTAGGATGTAAAAAATACCACTTCCAAGTTGTTTATTCATAACTATGCATCATACCCCATAGGGGTATATCCTTTAGAAAACACTTACATATCCAATCCATACGAAAAATGCATGATACATATAGAAGAGGATTTCACCAATCCTCGTACACAATTTTTAGACCTAATAGGTTCCCTCATGTCATCCTAGTCCTAAATCACAAAGCATTCTAATAATTGTACGTGCATATACACATATGGTAATGTATCAAATTGATCTCCTACCATAATATTGGAGTAATTTCTCCTTAATTTTCACATTCCTAAGACACATCAAACCACATATCGAGCATCCTTGATCTTTTTAACACCAATATATTAACAAAAAACACAAATAAATAATTATAATCATTTATAATTAAATGTTGAATTTAATAAAAATATGAATAATCATCATTGACTCTCCATGAAATGTCACAGCATCTGATCCTTGACAAACAACATATGATTTTCCCATGACATGACTTTATCACCCCTACCAAAAAATTCTTATGAATTAGTACCAAATTGATTTTCAATTTTAAAATGATTTGGCTAAAACCCTATAAAATTTTATTAACCTATATACCTCTATAAAATTTTATTAACCTATATATCTCTATAAAAATGGTAATAAATATGTGGTAGTTATCCCCTTCAATATCCCATGGCAACATCACTATGAAAATTAATCACTATAATGTGATACCTCCATGTTATGGTGGAATCACCTTTAATCCCCTAAATAAAAACCATCATAAATTAGAGGGTTTCAAGGAGAAATAACAATTGGATAAAATATGTAGAACTAACTTGGTTCGGCGAGGAAAAAATATGATTTTTCCCAAATCCATGGGAGAGATGGGAGGGAATGAAGAGAGGGAGAGGGGAATCTCCCCTATGGTTTAACCAACTAGAGGAGGATATACTAAAGGGGGATTAAATAATGAGATATTGAAATAAAAACTTTTATTTTATTAAAAACTCTAACTCATTTATATTATATAGTTTTCCAATAATTATCAGGTATTTAGTTTCTCACGGACCACATGGGGTAACCCATTGGCTAGGTAATGGGGATTATAAAGGATCTATACACCTAGAGTAGCCCCAATTCAGTAGTTTTCCTAAACTAGGTACCACTATAAAAATAATTTTATTTATATGATTAATTATCATTATAAAAAAGTTAGTTTCCATGATAATCTTTCATAAATAAACTATTTTGGAAAATCATGTTTGAATTTAGCTTAGTGTGATACTATATAGGACCGAATCACAATTTTGTCAGAAATATTATTTGAGACGAATTCTATTTGGGATTAATTTAATGTGTTTTTGTAAAAACATATGTATAGTGAAATTATAAATTCATCAAAAAAACTATAAATAAAAATAATAATAATAAAATGTATAAAAAATTATTAAAAATTTAGAAAGATTTAGATTTTAATTTATTTTAATAATATCTAAAAAATAACATCATGCTTAATTTAAAATAACTAGATCTATAATTAATAATAATTTATGAAAATATATTTAAACTAAACTAAAAAATTAAAAAAAATTATTTAAAATGAATCCTTAAAAATACCATTTATAAAATACATAAAATTGAGTTGGTTTGGAATCAATGAATGGAGATATCGAGTGGGGAAAAGGGGTAGTGTATGGTTGTATTTACTTTTTTATATATTATAAGGGTTATTTTATATGGATTAATCCTTCATAAAAATATTATTTCTCAAAATATGTGTGATAGATATTTATGATCAAATTGGAATTTGTGTTTGGTATTTATCCCGGTATGGTTACCTATTGAAAAATATATCCACCATTTATATTATTCCATACTATTTGAATTATCTTAATTATAGATACAACTCATCACCAATGATCTATTAATTCTATATTTAAACCAATTTTAATTATGGTAGAAAAGAGATTTCATAAAAAATAACCCTACCATGGAAAAATTATTAGTGATGTAATTGAAAATATTGTACAAATAAACACACTAAGAATGGATTATTTTAACCATAATGGAGACTCCATCATAAATAACTATATATGGAAAGGTTTAGTTATTATTGAATAGATATATCGTCATTAAAAAATTAACTCCAACTACCACAAATGTATTGTTTCCAAACAGTTAAGCAATGGAATACTTTTCCATCATAAATATTCATCATTAAAAATATTATTTTCAGTGGACTAATAATATTTTAAAAAAATCCATCTCAAAAAAATATTTTTGATGGACTAAAATTTCATTAAAAAATAATTCATCACAAAAGGATAAAATTCCTATAGTGAAACTGATGAATTCCTGTAACTAAAATGTTGAAGCAGGACCACTTAGACCATAATATTCTCATCTACCACCACCTAAAACCCCTAATACTAGAGTGAAACATTCTCTAATTAATACTAATTTATCATAAAATGAAATCTAAATTGAAATTTGAATCTCCCCTATATTGGATCCATGATAATTAAAATTTCCCTTTGAAATCATTGTTCCCAAATGGAAAGAGTAGTTATAAACTCCCAACAATAGGCCCTCCCTCCCTTAATATGCTTTCATAATGGATACCAAGTTCTTTATTAATATTCTAAAATCCAATTACATTACATGTTTCATATTGAAAATTGGTAATGGTCTAAAACTACATATTCTTACTCTAGTTAAACTATTGTTTTACTAAAAAAATATTTCTTTAGTACCCAAAAAACACCAATAATTTTCAAAATGACACAACAGAAAAAAAATGTAAATCTATAGAGTTAATCACACACTAAAATATGATGTCGATTCTTAATTACACATCTTCCCATAGAACAAAACAAGGCTTTCTCATCATAGCATAATAAATTAATACAAAACATTACTGTTTCACCACTTCATCATAATGTGAATAAATTCCCACACCTAATCCAAATCTCAAATCATTACTGATTCTTCAATCAACACTCTGAACCTAAAAAAATTGCATCATACTCTCCCATAAGTACCAATATTCCCAAAACACATGATAAACTCAGACCAATCACCAAATTTCATTCCTCACCGTCTTATGAACACACAAAGACACTAGAATAAACAAATGAATCCTCAATGTTTGTATACCATAGAAACCAAATATGACCCAACTAACCAATATCCCTATATAAGAAACAAACTCCATGAAAACTCAAGAATTAGATATTTAGTTTTAAAAAAATTTGATTCTCTATACCATTACATGATTAAAACCAATGATCCCACAATGAATCATCCTATGATGATCACTTGTCATGATAACCACTCATCATAACATTAAAGATTTGACCTTAGAGACTTATTTTTAGTACTTATTGCATTTGGATATCTCTAAGTATCATCACCAACCCAATTTGGCCCTAATCTACCATTTAACCCCATTAGGACCCTTGATCTCCTTAGGAAATGAAAACCAACTCATTGAACCAATCTAGACATATCTTAGTGACTCATAATTGTTATCCTATAATTAAGAAGAATACTTATTATTCTATTACACAAATAATTCTCATTCCTTTTCCACCCTACAATGTGGTGATCATATATATAACAAAACAATTTCACTTAGTATTATATTATTTATTTCAATCCATTGTAAACATTCCAAAAAACATAACCTTTGGTGGTATTTTCTTTTAATAACCTGACCAAATCTAACTATCATCACTCTCCTCAACCACAAACATTTCATTATGCGTTTTTTAAATTTAAAACACATCTAATCCTAGGTTATTTTCCCTAGTAACTTCCTATAAGAATAATTTTTTTCATATATGATGTTCTATGAGTGATTTTCTACCAAACATCACTCATTTTTTCTGAGATACTCACCAAAGGGTAAAAAAAATGACCCATCAATATTTCCCAATATTTTCCAACCCTTTCAACAAATAATCTATAAGTATTAAAACTATATCTTCCATTATGTTAGAATAAATTTCTCAACAATACCACAAGATAATAGATTAATTTCAAAATCATAATTTATAAGGATAACCCTCTAACACTATATGAATTACCACTAAAACCCATGGTGTTGTCATATACTAGTCACCATAACATACCCATCCCAAGAAGGTCAAAACCATCCTCTAAAAATACACATAGGGATTTCATTTCAAACACCACCAAACCAATTCCCAGTTAGAACACATGTCAATCCTATATTATTTGTGTGTCTCTAAGTATTTGAATCACTTACACTATCTCCACTTAACCTAGTATATAACATCTCATAATAATCCCATAGACCAAACACATCACTTACCTCTAAAAAAATTAAGAACCATGTAACTCAAAATCCAATTAAATCAATACCAACTATCAAAAAATAGAAACCAATAACTTACCATACTACTATCCTGACTCAACAAATAAGATTCAATACTCATCATCCAAGGGAATTATCACAAACCATATCAACCATATTAATGTTCCAAGATTCACCAAATAGATTATTCCCAAATAATAAAAAAATAGGTTACACATTTCCTACTCTATATAACACAATATCATGTCATCGGTTATTAAATATAACTAAAATTTTGGATATTATTGGTCTGTTAGAGTGGGGAAGAAATGATTCGTTTTAAATTTGTCTCCCTATTTGGATGGTTTTTATCAAATATTAATATTGATATTAGGGTATACTATAATGAATTAATTGTTACTATTGGATAGAATTTAATTTTTTGATATATACAGAATTTTAGAGGGTCCATGGATGTTTTATTTGTAACATTTTTCTACAGAATACTGCTAGTACTTATGTAGGGGCATCGAGTACCCTGTAGGCTTTGGTAAATTCTTATTTTAAATATTTTCATTTTGGTTATTTAAATCCCTATTTATCTTTATCAAATCCCCATTTCCTTTGATCCAACATTATTCTCGCCACATGTGCGTATCTCTGTGGGATTTCAATTGCGAACTTCTTTCCTTCCATCTCCATACATCATTGATGATTCAATGTGGTTATTTCCACTAAATCTAAATTAAACATAAAATATTTCATTTTTTTAACTTATCTACATTTAGAATCTACATTATAAATTATTGGTTTTGTATTTTGATCTTATATTTCAACAAGTCATAGTGAATTATAACTATATCTTATAGAATACATATCCCTTATCTAAACAGTTTCCAAATAGATTATTTTTTATATATTCATAAATGTTTTTTGAAGAGATTTTGGTGTAGTATTTTCTAGGTTCTTCATGGAGTGAAGGTGGATATTGGGGTACGATTTAGTGGTTTTCATTAGGTATTTGTAATAATGTGATATTTTTTGTAATTTATGGGGTTTTCTCTTGGGTTTTTATTAGGTTGAGTTAAAATTGATTTTTTGTAATTAGATTATTGGAAATAATTATTTCCGGATGTATTGTTTTAGGATTTTAGGGGATCATCGGGGACCGTTTGAGGTTGATAAATTATTCTAATGAATAAGGCATGAGTTTTATTTATTTTATTGAATTATTAGGTATTTTATAAAATATGTATAAAAATGAGTTTTTAAATAAACAATTAAGAGTAAAAAATTTCTAAGTTATAATTGGGTTATTTCCCAAAAATATTTTCAAATAATAAATTAAATCTCATTAAAAGATGTTTTTAATAAACTATGTTTTTGGATGATTTATATTTATATTTATAGAAAACCATGTAATAAACCCTAATGAAAATTATTTTCCTACTACGTCAGTATACAATTTTAGTAGATAAAAATAAATTGTAAATTGTATGGGATTATTTCTTTGACTGTGCTTATATCTTCTTTAATTCTTTTATAGAAATAAAAACATGAAATATAAAATTTTCTTCTCTTATGTAGATGACCATAAAAATATTCATTTTTTTTCTATGTGAGATATGATAGATTGTTTCTTTTTTGATAATTTAGATATAAAAGACCCTATAATCAGAAGATTTATATAAATTGATCACAACTTGTTAATCACAAATTCCTTTAATTTTTACCTTATAATACCAAGAGATATAATTTCATTACACTATTTCCTGACTAAATTATTAGTTGATTGTTAAAACATAACTATCTTTATGATTTGAATTAGTAGTGTTTTGATGATGGTTTTAGTAAGGTGGAATGAAATTCTGAATGTTGAAAATGATATTTTATTTACTATTATAATTTTTTCCAATTAAAACATAAATTTATAAACCATAACATGCTTTTCTAATACCATACATAATTTTCATTTTATATGATCAATGTCTTAAATTCAGGACATTATTTCATCAAATTTTTTTCCTCATAAAGGAAAAAATATTAATTTTCATGATAGGTGATTTCTTCAAATTAACATTATAAAATATATTCTACTGTGTAACCAATTTTAAATTGTAAATATAAATTATAAATATTTTAAATAACATAATTCTTAACAATAACTAAAAATAAATAAACTGTCTTCCATCCCAATTCACTTATTCATACTAAAAAATCTGCATCCTCCCAGACCATCTATATCTGAATGATGGGTTTAGATTAAAGAAGAACTTATTCCCTGAGAAACAAATTTGATGTTCGAGCCATGTACATAAAAATTAATACCATGTATAAGGGTAGGGATGACTCTAATGACCCTATAGGAATCCCCATTTCCTCAGAAATATATATTATTATTATGATCAAGTATATGTTCATGAAATATATATACAAGTGGTAAAGTCTTGACCATGAAATACACCCACCTAGAAATATAACATTGAATTAAAATTAAACATAAATTTTTGGTCAATAGGTTTTAACTAGATAAACTCAAACCCTGACCATACCTAATTTACCTAGTGTTAAAGTGTTTGTGAACATGTCACCCCAACAACCCATTGGGGACTAAGTCCTTCCACGAAGATGAACATAATAGTCACTGCATCTAGTGTTGAAGTGTCTCTAAACACAATTAACAACCCCGAGGAAATATATCCATATCCAAAACATAATTTAACCACTCATGGGAAAACTAATCATTCCAAAAATATTATAATCTACTTGGGGTTGTACCTCATCATGAAACATTATCCTACCTGGGGGGATTCCTGCCGAAGATCATGAAACTATCATCCCGTGAGTAACCAAGCACTACCTTAGAACCAAAATAAATATCATACATATATAGGCCACATATCCCACACTACGCAAGGTATCATACATCTTTTAATGAAGAGTTATACCCTATCCCTGTCACCCAAACAGTCATTTGATTAAGTACACATGTATTGAAATAAAGAAAATTTTCTGTGTGGGAACATATATTCCAGAACCAAGGTCCCATATCCACCCAAGGTATTCCAACATGAATCCTCATTTATATCATATATTTATAAATAACCCCATGTGGAAGATCAATCCTCCAGAAACCTCTCATTGAATTCACCAATGGTATTCAACCCCATAACAAAAACACGAGACACAATTATCATAAGGGGTTGATATCCGCCCAAACCCATATAATATAATCATGGTGGGCCTCAAAAGTTCATGACCCATCCTCTCTAAAACAACTTAATCTTCTCACAAAAATGATTTGGGTTATAAGGTAGTTCTTGGAGTCATCCTGTTCCATTTCTTACTACAACTCTAAATATGGTAACATGATATCAGGGAACCCATTGGGGTCCCCTAGCCCACAAAACACTAAATACACCCGTCATGGGTTCCTTACTCAAATATTTATCTCTCAAACCCATATTTCCATTCTGTTCCTGACATCCCTTATATAAAATAGGGTCCTCTATACTAAACTATGACTTATAAGGGGTTCATTCACATCTATCAGGGTAAACATGCCACTTTGATATAAAATACAATCCTAATCAACCAGTGTGAATAAATTTATTGGCCAAAAAATGAGAAACACAGAAGTAAATTATACCAAGGGAACATAAAAAATCCCACATACTTTAGAAAACCATTCATTTCTTATATATAGAAAAATGATCCAAAACTGGCTTAACTAATCCCTTCAAGTTTTCCCATGGAAACAATGGAAATATACCCTTTTCAAAACCATAAATAAATAGAATATCATTTCATCATACTCACAATAGGACCATAGCTTAAATCCTTCCAAACATTCATTAGAAAAAAATTCTAAAATTCCATTTCACCCTAACTTCTCAAATCACATACTTCCTTTAAAATTTCATTTCAGTTAAATCACTTCTAAAAAGAATTTTAAAATGGAAACATCTAACTTATTAAATAAAATTCACATCTCCATGAATCCATAAATAGTTCCACTAAAACGCATATAATAAATGAACCACCATCAAAAAAATTGATAGATATGTAGTAAATGTAGATTATTAGAACGATTTGATCCTGACCAATTTATGGAACAATCAAAAATGTCATATAACATGAAAATCTTAGTTATATTATTACCCTTTAAACAAAAAATACCAAATAAACAATGGAATAATATAATGAAAATCCACTGACCATACCCAATGATCCATAAATCCATCCAATATTTTATATTCCTCCACTTAATTCACAAGCACATATTTCATCAATTACAACATAAAATGTACAAACAAAACAATTAAAACAAAAAACCCCAATGGGAATAATAAATTTCAATATCACCGGACAACCTCCTATCACCAAAAACATAATCTATGGGGTGCATCCCACTCTTAACACACACATAAACCTAATACAAATAAAACCACATATCACATCCCTAATTAAACATCAAATTTAATCCAAATTTACAAAAACCTAGAAATAAATAAAAATATTTGATCAAATTAATAAAACTGACTAATGGAGGCTAGAATACATCATTTTTGGAACTCCTAGACAAGACTCGTGTTTATTCCCTGTCAATCATGACTATTTTACCATGAACCAGTAAAATAGTATCCCAAAATTCCAGGTCATCTTACAAAAAATTAGTGGAAATAAACTAGGGAGGGGGATGAAAAATGAAGAATCGTGCCTAGAATTGGAAGAATGAAACCCCTCTAAATGATCCAGATAAAATAGTGATGAGTTTAGAAATTTAGTGATCCAAATATATCTTCTACCCTCTCATTTATTCATACAAGATAAAAATAACCTAAGGGGTTCCTAGAAATGGACTGCTAAAAAATTAAAATAAAATACCTTGAAATGGTGGGTGAAAATTATTGGTTTATGAAATAACCAAGAGTATCATTATATGATCTCCCCCAAGTTGTAGGACCATCCTTCATCCATGATATTCTCACATAAGGACCCCCATATTCATGCCATTAATACTACGAAGTAGAAACCCCCTCTCTTAGGATACCTCAATTTTATCATGAATTATCCCCTTTTAATCATGATGCATCATAGGTAAAAAAGAAACCCTAACCTAGCCTCCTTAATAACATGGGATCCTTTTTTTAACATTATGTATAGATAATTTATATTGTGACTCTCAGTCATCATGATGTGAATTCCATGTTTCTATAAAATTCCAATAGCTCATCCTTTTGAACAGTTCTGGGACATCCACCTGAAGTCCTAATGCACCTAAAAAGTATCAAACCACACACATATGAAATTATTTAGTTCTTTAATTTCATTTATTATTGATCAAAATACCTATTAATTAAATTTCTCTAACTCTGGAATAAAATTTCAAACATCCCTAGATTTTCTCCAACTTATAAGAATGCATATCATTACAAACATTTGTGGTATAATTCTTATCAAACATGAGAAGCTACGATAGTTCGTTAACCAAAATTCTAAATCAACCATGTTATTCAATTAACTACCAAAATGTTTTGTTCCATTTTTCAATGTGAAACACATTTCTATAACACAACTCAGAACACCGAGCCTGGATGCACCACATTTTCCCCTAAAAGCCTAAAATGATCCTTAAAATACGTCAATCACATCCTAAATGAATCTATTAATATTGTATCCACAAAATGTATCTATCTCCATTCTACATAACCATTTGTTCTATATCTAGATAACTTCTCTCATAAATACTCGACACCACCCAATAATACACCACCACCTTACCATGTCACACGACCATAATACCTTATCATATGAAGGCCTCAAGAATCTATAAAAACATACAAAAATGAGGTGTGATCCTTAAACATAGTTTAAAATAAAGTTTGTAACATAAATGGAATCATCCAATCACCATGATTTTCCCATAGGCACCACTGAACGAATGATCTGACTAACTCTCATATTATTCCACCACCATCTCAATCATGTGTCAGTAAATAGACTTCAATCAACTCTACACCTGAATACCCAAATCACATTTTTCTACTCGCTAGGAACCAATTTCATTTCAACCATCTACTAATTAGTTTCACTTTTCATATGACCCATCCAACATGAGGGTCATACACCCAATACTAATAAGTTGTTTCCCACTATAGGATTATCCTTATTATTTCTTCACTATATAGAAACACCTAATATTTACTACCCATAACATATACATTACTAGTAATAACAAAAAGGAATGGAACCCCACTAATTCCTTAGTTCTAGTATAGAGAATATATCACCAATATCCAAGATGGGGATTAATCGCACTCACTGATCTGAAAAAAAAAAGTATCAAAAATTGATCTGTCTTGATCATTGCATGATTATCACCACAAGATTCCATAACATAAGGAATATTTCATCTAATGGAACTACCTACCATAATAATCACCTATATAAATTTCACAAAAAGAGTCTCAACCCATGAGAATATCAAAACTCGCACTCTAGGGTCTAATCCTTGAACCCACCAAGACAAATCCAACTTCTTAATCCCAACATTCAAATTCATTCATCTTATAAGCCCGCCACAAGTTGTTCTCCACAAATATTCATTACATACCCACAAAATATACATACTAAAACTCCTAGGTAACATCTGTTCAACCATAAAACAATATGCAATCCCAGTCTACAAAGGTTCCAGTTTATTTCACTTCAACACCAAACCAATAAAAACACACCCACAAATATTAATTAGTGATTTCTAAGAAAACATTTCTTATAAGTCGATCACACATTTCAAGAATTTAGTTTATTATAATCTCTCCCACATAAAAATCCCAGAAAATATTATATAGATAGTAATCAGTTACTCATTTTCAAGAAAACCACCCAAATCCTTTAAAACGCACTAAAGCTAACCTCGGTTTTGTAAACACCCCATGGTATCTAAAGATCTCACAAAAAACTAGGACTTACAAATATGCCGTCCAGGTAGTTTCTTTTTCAAAAAATTCATTATATTTTGAGAAATCCATTTTGAAATACAATTTCAAAAACCATTTTCCTCTCATTTTCATAAAACCCAAAAAATTTAATCCATTTCAAAATAAGTATCTTGATTTTACCATTCAACTAAAATTGGATTATCAATCATTTTGACACACATATTTTTCACCACTTGAATTTTTCATTTCTAACACTAAGTTATCCTCAAAAACCTATTATCCAAAAAAATCATTTCTATATGAAATCAAAACAAAACCAATCATAGTGAATTAATCAATCCCCTCATATCCATATAAATCTATTTTCACCTTATGATATATACCAAAAAACATCAATTATATTATATCTTTTTAAAATTAATAAAAGACCATATCATGGAAATATCTCAACCAAAAAAATCCCATAGGAGCATGTATCATGACATAATAATTCCACTATCTTGATACAAGAACAAATCATAGGCTCCTAGCGGTTTCTGTCACTCATCCCAAATTGCATACATCCCACATTGGGATCCTCAGTCATCCTACTTTTCCTATACCCCAAACTATATTTCCACTAGAAACCTGTGTTTTAACCATTGTCAAAATGGCTAGAAATGTTCTCTGTATACCTCCCATTTTTTAAAAAACTATCTCAATATCTATCTAACACAGTCACATACCATAACATGAAATGATATTACATATTAATTTTGTATCCCAAGACACTGAAATAGTGATCATATGAGGAAACTACCAGAACTCAAGGGAAACTACCCATACCCTACAAGATACTAACTAATCGTGTGGGAATAACAGGTTATATAGAGAAAAATACCTCTAATATAAATCCTAAAGGTAACACCAAAATCTACTGAAAAAATGGGATGACCTTGGAATATAATATAAATCCTAAAAAATTGTATACATAAAATAAATATATACTTGGGCATCCATTATCAATAATATAATTAGTAAATCTATATATATAATATAAAAAAATTAAAATCGAAATATTTAAACTAATATGTAATTATTAAAAACATTTATAACCAAAAACACACTAAGAAGTACATGTTGAGCAATAAATAAAAACAAAAACTATGGCCTTTTATCCAAATACTGATATCATCTTATTGAAGTCATGGCCTACCTAATATTAAAAACATGTATCATATATCTGGATCCATGTGGAGCCTATTCCCTAAGATAAAAATGAAGATCAAGCCCCATATATCAAAACCCATAACCTGTATATGCATAGTGGATGACTCCAACAACCTTGGTAGAAATCCAAAATTTCTCAAAAACATTGAAAGTTATTATGATCAATATAATGTGAATGAAATACATATATTAGGAGTGTAGTCGTGCCTTTTCAACAAACCCACATAGAACAAATTAAACAATACAAATTAATCTTACTGGTTAAGTAATCGAGTGTTAAATAGACCTCCTTGAACACTGACCATACCTTATTTTTCTAATGATAGATTTTCTATGGACATGTCACACAAACCACTTAAGGATACTAAGTCCTAACTCGGAACCAATATATGAATATAATACCAACTTCAGTAAATGACTTGGTATCTCTAAACTCATGTAATAACCCATGCAAAATATACAATTCCCAGGAAAATAATGTAATCACATATGGGAAATATACTGATCCCTAAAACATAATCATGTAATTGGTGTCATAGATCACTCCAATCATTATACAACCTATGGGTAATAAAAAATGTGAACATGAAATTATATAGCTTGGGGGATCCCAAGTCTAACCCCAAAACCATTATAAATATCATACACTTCAGAGGTTAAATCCTCTACCTAGAATTATACATCAGGCCTCCAATACCCAATGTCCATATCCCACCCCTCGGTCCTGATCACTCATTTCACCAAGCACACATGAATAAACAAATCACATATACTCAAGAGCCACATCTCACCCCAAAAATGAAGTACTACATGAACCAATGGTATTCCACACAGGGACCCCAGTTATATTATATTTTTATAAATAAATACACTCCATAACAATATCATCCCTAAACCTAAAATAATAATCATCTAGGTTATTCTACCCAAGAACCAAAAACACAATGCACAACTATCACATAGTTGTTCATTTTCCCAGATACATCTCACCTAATTCTGATTATACTATCATTTTCATGACCCATCCTTTCCACTACAGACATTTTGGCTCACATAAACAATTTATCAACTAATATAGCACCTGAAATAATTATCATCAATATCCCACACCATATCTCTCATGGATAAACATATATTTGGGAACCCACTAAGTTTCCCTATGTCACATCATATCATGGACACCCTACATGGGTTCCTCGCTGATATCTCTATCTCTTATCCCCATCCCCTAATTCTGGTTATAACATCCCTCATGTTTGTTTGGGTTATTTAGACCCATGTTTCCCCTCTATCGGGGAGTCTATTACATCTATTTATATATACCAAAATAATTATACAAAAATTATCCATAATTATATAACATACATAACATACAACTCATAAGGAAATCATAGAAATTGCAATATTATTTAGAAATTTGGGCATCACCCACATAATATTAAACAAACCAAAAGTATCTCAACTAAACCCTTCCAAATTTTCCTAGGAGACCAAGACAATATACCCATTTCAAAACCATTTAAAATTTTATTTACATGTCATCATAATCACACTTGGACATAGGAAAAAATACATAAAAACATTGTTTTTTAAACCCACCTTTTTTCAAATACTATTTTTTAAAATAAATCTAAAAATAGTCCATTTTCTTTTAAAATTACATTGTATTCAAACCCCTTATTAAAAAAAATAAGAATAAAGAAACCACGTACTATTTACATCCAAGTAATTCGACAATGATATCCTTAAAGTGGGACACCAGTACAAATTCAACCATGAAACCACCATAGAACTATTTAGTAAGCTATGTAATCTATATTGAATATCAATATGACATGATCCTATTATAATTTATGAAATAATCATAAAATTTATGAAACATGGATATATAATTAATAATTATTGAAACTAAACATAAAATAACAAATCAGTAAGAAAATAAAATAAATTAAAGGTCACTTACCTAAATTAATGATCTATAAATGCATTTAAGATCATACCAACCTCCTCTAAGATCAAAATCATCTATCCCATTAATAAAAATATCAAATGAATAAGACAAAAAATTAAAACCCAATTGCAATTATAGAAAACTGCCTTTTATTTCATGATTTCATCCTTAATTATTTGAAAAATGATCATAATTAACTCTAAAGGAACTCTTTATTTTTATAGCCTTGGAAACTTGGTTAATTTTATATTTAATACGTTAAAGAAAATAAAACATAATGAAATATTCAACTCTCATAAAATTTTCCATTACTATCTCATCATAGATCATCTGACACCAAAGGATTTCATATGGACATTTATTAAAATGAAAGGGGTGAGCATATAGCCTGGTAAGGGATAAAAAATGTAATATAACATCATAGATAAAACATATATCATATCATAGGAAATTTTATATATGAGCCTAAAAATTAACTTATGTACATGAACATAATTATATGAGTCATAACAAAAAAATGTGCCTAAAACATAAACATGATCGTAAAAAATATAAAAAAATCTCATCACTAAGGTGTTATGGAGAATATTACTATGTATTTTAGTCAATGTAACGCCCCGACCCCAGCTACCCAGAGTCGGTGCATTACTTCGTAACATTGGCATGATCACAAGAAAGATCAAATCCCGAAAGACCGATTAGTTTAGTAGCCTTGGAAACACTAGATATATTCATAAGTTTTACATTACATCATAAAATGAAAAACTACTACAACAACATAATGTTTCCAACGTCCACACTATAAACCCATAATATCCCTGCAAGTCAATCATAATTTACTTCTTCACTACCTGGGAAAAATAAAACATAAAAAAGGGGTGAGCTCAAATGCCCAGTAAGGATAACAATATAGCGGAACATTCAAAATAAGCATAAACATTTAAGGCAATGAATTACTAAAACAAAAGCCTTTTAAAAATTGAACTTCAACATAGTATGGCAAAAGTAAAAAGAAATAATGCCATTTACTTGTTCACATGGATATTCTACTAATCGAATAATCACATGCAATATCAATAACCACTTTCATAATGTTGGAATGCATAATGCCAAACGTTAATTTCATTGTCTAGGCCTCATCCCAAGACCTAGGGGTTACTTCTAACCGGAACCCAACCCGGAGTGCCTCTAATAACCGGACACCAACCCGGAGTGCCTCTAATAACCGGACACCAACCCGGAGTGCCTCTAATAACCGGACACCAACCCGGAGGGCATACTTTTACCAGTCCCTAACCTGGAGGGCTTACTTTAACCAGTCCCTAACCTGGAGGGCTTACATTAACCAGTCCCCAACCTGGAGGGCTTACTTTTACCGGTCCCCAACCCGGAACATACTTGTTTAGCACATTCATCTGAAGAAAAGTTTGAAATATAACATAAACATTCGGGTTAAAACTAGCATACGAAATGTCAATAGTTTCACCATAAACTATGAATGGTATAAAATAGCACATCCACATTCAAACATATCACAAAACCTTCAATACAATATAGAAGTTTTGTATTATAATAAATCAACTTCAAATAATCTTAAAATCCATCAAAGGATGTTGACATAGATGAAATCAAAATTCTTTTAAAAGAAGTATCTCCTTTTATTTTGAAATCATTTAAGATCCATATAAAATAAAACATTTTCTTTTAAAATATTCTTATAAGCTTGTAAGGAAAGCTTCGACGATTTTATAACGGCGGAAAATAACCGCACCCGCCGTATAAGTTAAAAAAACATTCTTACCTCAATTCTGTCGAAAAGGTTAAAAAGGACCTTGTTTTGAAAACGACAGAAAGATTCCTTTATAAACCTCTTATAAAAAGTCAAACAAGGGTATAAATGACTTTAACCCATATTCTTGTAAATAGTAAAATTGTTTTGAAATACATTTCGAAGAAACATGGATGTGGATGATAAAGAGATCCCAGTAGATTATTACGTATAATACAACCTCGGATAATGAAGAGATTGTGAAATAACCCTTACCTTGTACTTTTCCTTGGTTGTGGTAGGTTAACCTCCTGTATAATGGTGAAATAATTGTTATTAAATTATACAAGAATCATATATATTAATATGATATCATATATGATCTTTTAACATTGATTTGTTAATAATATCTTAGAATTATCGTCGTTTCGGGTGTTAACTTACTCATTTTCTTTTATATGTTTTGTTACATAAGTCATGTTTGTTGTATCTTATTCATATCCAGAATGATATCAAGTCCTTAAACATCATTTTTAAATCATTAAATGATAATTATACTTGAATGGATACGATGGAGAATGAATCTCATCGCGTTCGTGGAGACGGTAGTCCGTACATACGCACGAACGCTACTTCCATTTAATTTTTATTTTAAAAGAATCGAATCCAAATGATACATAGGTATATTACTATTCCAGTATAATATAATATTTTATATATGTTACTTAAGTTCATTAACACCATCCTTTATACGTTCCACGTGTGGTATGAACGAGTCATATCATTTTAAGGGGGCGGTAGTCCGCACTTCCTCAAATGAAATTATCGTATGTATATACAACATGAAACGAATAATGGTATGAAATAAAATGGAATTACAGAAGATTATATATAAAATATATATCATTAATATCATATTTAATTACAGTTCCATCATAATGGCCACCATGAGAGGTGGTAAGATGTATTTGAACAATCATCATTTCGTGAGGCGTTAGTTTTCCATCCACAGAAACATTATGTTCATCATCCATTAGATGGAGTTGTGTGTATGTGTAGTTTGAATCCTTCTTATAACAACATCCTAGTATATTGAGGATACTGGTGTTGTTACAAAAGAAAGGAAATAAAAAGATTTATGGGGTTGGAGAAGCAAAATAAATGAAAATAATTTAAGAGAAATCGTTACCTTTAATTTAGGTAACTCACTTTGGTTGGAACCAAAGGACTTCTTTAAATGCTTTCTTCCTAAGGGGAAGCTTCAAGGAGGAGGAGAGGGATGTGGGGAGCTTAGTTGGGCAGTGTTTGGACGAGCCAAGTGGCTTGAGAGGTGTGAAGAAATGAGAAGGAGGAGTGCCCTTTTATAAGAGGGGTGAGGGGCACCTTTGGAAAAGCTAGAAATATTAATTTATAATAAATTCATATTCGGTTTCTAATGGCTTAAAAATTGACTATTCAAAGGTTAAGGTGGGGATAGGTCGAAAACCACTCAAAAAATAGAATTTAGACAGGTTTGGGTACTTATATTAACCTTATCTTTAAGTATTAACTCTAAGTTAATTAGTTTCACTTTTACAATGTCTCTTTGTATTTTTATATAATATGGTTAATAAACTTACTATATACATCCAAGCGACCCCCAAGTGGTCCATTAATGAGGAACCTATCATAATATAAGTCTCTTGGCCGAACCTTAGATTTTTAGGAATTTAATATCAATTAATAATATAATATTTGTTTTAAGAACTCTTTTATGTCAATTTTGACACTATTCAATAGTTGATTTTTGTGAAACTCCTAACAGATTGATTACTTCGAACAAAGTCAATTAAATCAATCCTAATATATCATATTATCATAGAAAATTAGTTTAATTCATTAAAAGTTTCATATTATAATTATTTGGGTATTTATAAGATCAATTATTTTAATGTTTCACTATTTTAGTAATTACTGCATCATCATTGTGTCATAAATAAAATAAATTATTTAATGTCTAAAAATTATAAATAAAATATAATTATGTAGGAAATCTCTTTAGCTTTCTAATAAATATTTATAATCTAAAATCCAACATGTATAACCCTATGTAAAAATTGTTCTTCTAAAAGATGTAAGCTTATGCCATTTTTATTTTTATTTTAACTTTATTAATATAATGTGTCATTATCACTTACAAGTGGATCCATGGGGTCCCAAAATAGACCCAAAGATGCCCATGGTCGACCATGTATCAACCAATAGGGTTAAGTCACGTTTTAGGGTAATTTAGTATTATTATAATATTATTTTTTTAACCCTTATTTACCGGATTTACCCTTTAACCATGGTAAATAAAATATTTACCACAGTAACTTTTCAAAATGTCTAAAAATAAAAGTTACCTATTTACACAATTTGAACATCCTGATTCCAAATATGGAATCCATTTTCCTAAATTCAAAACACAGAAGTGGCAGAAATTAATTTAAAATTAATTCCCGCTGTCAAAACAAAAAGCGTGTTTTTAAGAGATAATAACTATCAAAAGATTGACACTTGTTTATGTTCGGTTTAATTGTAAAATTATGTCCAATGACCAACATTATATTAAATGGTAAAAATATATTCTAAATATACTTTAAAACCACTAAAATTCATAATTTATCACTATTAATTATTTTTATTAAAAAAGTTGTTTTTAATTAAAATTTAGAAATTTTCACTATTCATCAAAATATGAAAGTTATCCGAAATGTACAAAAATTTCACCCTAGGCTAATTTCGATATTCTGAATCCAAAAATGAAGTCCATTTTGAAATATAAAATATATATGATTTCAAAAATTAGGTATTACTATTCACAACGGCTAGTTTAATCGGTTGTGGTGTGTGTTAAAACTCGAAGTTGCGTATAACACACGCTACTGTATTATTCAAAGGAAAGCATACCGTGGAAGCTTGGGATGTTTCATTTTAAAATTTTTTTTGATGTCCCCATTTAGTCAATATGTTTAAAATATTGTATTTAAAAAGGGTTCACTATTAAAAGTTGATAAAAGTGCAATACTGAAAATGAATTTGTTCTTGTATTATATCAAAGAAACTCATAATATGGATTCTAAAATTATAAGGATTATATAAAGTTTAAAATTTAGATAATACTATTCATAACCGCTTTTGAATGGCTTATTTTTGTAAGTCATGGTGTGATTGAACTCGGTGTTGCGTGTAGTGCAAGTTATTTAATTATTTTGAAGAAATAACACACTATGAAATCTTGGGGTGTTATATTCTCCCCTCCTTCAATAAATTGCGTCCTCGCAATTTGAAATTGTTCTTCAAAAATAAAAGGTTGAAAATAGAAAATATATTTGTGGGAAAACCCACATCGGAAATTGGGTTACTAAAATTTAGTCTTAATATGAGGAAAAGAGAAATGAAAGGGTCACCACCAAATTATGATCTCGATTAGGAGAACATTGGTGGCAATTAGAGACATATAATTGGAGGAAAAACGTAAATATTTATAGGTAGTGATTGAGGTCATCAATCACAAACAAGTGTAAAATTGAGGTCCTTAAACTCATCAATCTATGATGATTTGAAATACCATCGGTTCAACAAAACATAGGGTATTGGGATAACACATTTTTGACGTTTCAAAATATCTTAGTTGAAATCCCACATCGAAAAATGAATTAATGAGGCCTCTATTTAAAATAAAGAGTGGAAAGTATGAAGATTACCGAAAATAACACATACTAGGGTTCCATGTAGGAAAATATGGATATGGAGGAGAAATATAACCATCAATTATCTGATGGAGAGTGGTAGAGAACATGGCTATGAAAAGGCCAACAATCCTAAAGCCATAAATTAGTGATGATTTAAGGTACCATCTAGGACAACATTTTTGTTCTACGTTCCTTTTATTAATGTTGAGGAATTTATTTATGAGTTTGTCTAAGATCATAAGGAGATATACTTACTTTATAATTAGAGTTTTATCTAATAATAAATTTCTACCACAAACTCATCTTTCACTCTAAGAGATAATAGAACGTAAAAAAAAATTTATACAGGGTTCCAAAATAAATGAATTTATAATTCATATACCAGATCTTTTAATAAAAACTAAATTATTTAATCCAAGACATCTCGTGGGCCAGTGGTAGGTGATACACCCTTGTCGCCCTTGAGTTGCGGGTTCAAGTCTTGCAGCCTTGCCGGACGCGACGGGTTACCGCCCAACCTCCGGGTTTTCCTTTTATGGTAATCCAAAATAATCCAAACTAGAACTATCCAAAATACTTCTATCCAGACTCACAGTCCAACATTTATAAGTAAGGTAAACATAATGTAGAACCTTTTTACCCCGTAATATCATATGAATACCTTCATCATGTATTCTTTTAATACACTGAAACATCCTGAATTACCATATTCCTTATTGATTACATTCATGCTCCCTTATTCCATATAGAAAGCTGGATATACTTCATTAATCCAAAAATGTTTTAAACCCCAAAAATGATGGAATATACAAATCATTAATCAGTTCGAAGGTAGTCAAGAATATCCAATATAATTTATCCAAAACAATCATGTATTATTCCAAAATCACTACTTCGGTATCAGAACTATATTATGGTTTATCATTCTCTCAACCATATATTTTCCAAAAATTTATCCTGCTATTGAGTCACTTTTCTTTGTTCCACATAATCTCAAGTCCTTAATGAAATAGTACTGCAGTACAATCCTTATATACTCCATAATTATTATAACAAGTACATTGTTGATACAACACTCAATTGACATAATCAACATAAGAACTCTAATCATTCCTCCTCATCTGTGGTAGTATCATAACTTGATTATTATCCAATAGCATCATTTGCGGCATAGTCTGATGACTGGGACATAGGTTCGCATAGTGTCCAAACTCCTTGCAAATGAAGCATTGTACATTTGAGACCATTTTCTCACCCTTGCAGTCACGTACTTTGTGCCCTTTTCCTCCACACTTATAACAAACTCTCATTCCTTTCAGGCAAGTTCCAGGGTGTTTCTTTCCACAGTTACCACATATGGGAAAATTCCTCTTTTCCCCCTCCCCTTTATCCATCTTTCTCTCTTCCATCTTGTTCTTCTCTTGCTTCACTTCAAGGCCATAGGACTCAGCAAACACTTTACTTATCTTATCAACACATGATATTATATCTTCATATGATGATAATACATGGGAGACTATTTCTCTTATAAATTCTAGCTTAAGACCATGAAAGATATGATCCTTCCTTCTCTTTGGATCATGTGCATTTCTAGAGTTCTCATTCCTTCTACTGGGCGCCATTTCTAAACAATGGGATACACTAGATCAGTTTATGAATCAAAATACATAATCTCATACTTATAAAACACTTAACATAAATTGAACTATTTATGGATATAATCCATAATCATAAAAATGTTTTCTTTGAGGAAGTATATACTCATAAACCCTTCATAATGATTTGTAAAGAAAATGAGAGTTATCCTAAGCATATCCCCCGGGAGTGTCGTAACCAAGAGTGCAGCAAGGCCCGTTGTCGTGCACCAGTTCCCGTTCGAGTCTAGCTCAAAGCGGTGTTTTCGGGTTTTACCCCTAGGTACATCTGTGCCAGAGCCGCCTCTACCTGCTCGTATCCAGACAGGGATGTATTGCTCGGAAAACTCACAAAATCTCTACAATACCAAAATTCTAGGAAGTTCTTCTATACTAATCCTCAACGTTCATCTAAGGTCTACGTGCTCTAATCAGAGTTTATCTAAATCTAGCTTCCAAGGTTTGTACTAAACTTCCTCTGATACCAACTGTAACGCCCCGACCCCAGCTACCCAGAGTCGGTGCATTACTTCGTAACATTGGCATGATCACAAGAAAGATCAAATCCCGAAAGACCGATTAGTTTAGTAGCCTTGGAAACACTAGATATATTCATAAGTTTTACATTACATCATAAAATGAAAAACTACTACAACAACATAATGTTTCCAACGTACACACTATAAACCCATAATATCCCTGCAAGTCAATCATAATTTACTTCTTCACTACCTGGGAAAAATAAAACATAAAAAAGGGGTGAGCTCAAATGCCCAGTAAGGATAACAATATAGCGGAACATTCAAAATAAGCATAAACATTTAAGGCAATGAATTACTAAAACAGAAGCCTTTTAAAAATTGAACTTCAACATAGTATGGCAAAAGTAAAATGAAATAATGCCATTTACTTGTTCACATGGATATTCTACTAATCGAATAATCACATGCAATATCAATAACCACTTTCATAATGTTGGAATGCATAATGCCAAACGTTAATTTCATTGTCTAGGCCTCATCCCAAGACCTAGGGGTTACTTCTAACCGGAACCCAACCCGGAGTGCCTCTAATAACCGGACACAACCCGGAGTGCCTCTAATAACCGGACACCAACCCGGAGTTCCTCTAATAACCGGACACCAACCCGGAGGGCATACGTTTACCAGTCCCTAACCTGGAGGGCTTACTTTAACCAGTCCCTAATCTGGAGGGCTTACTTTAACCAGTCCCCAACCTGGAGGGCTTACTTTTACCGGTCCCCAACCCGGAACATACTTGTTTAGCACATTCATCTGAAGAAAAGTTTGAAATATAACATAAACATTCGGGTTAAAACTAGCATACGAAATGTCAATAGTTTCACCATAAACTATGAATGGTATAAAATAGCACATCCACATTCAAACATATCACAAAACCTTCAATACAATATAGAAGTTTTGTATTATAATAAATCAACTTCAAATAATCTTAAAATCCATCAAAGGATGTTGACATAGATGAAATCAAAATTCTTTTAAAAGAAGTATCTCCTTTTATTTTGAAATCATTTAAGATCCATATAAAATAAAACATTTTCTTTGAAAATATTCTTATAAGCTTGTAAGGAAAGCTTCGACGATTTTATAACGGCGGAAAATAACCGCACCCGCCGTATAAGTTAAAAAAAACATTCTTACCTCAATTCTGTCGAAAAGGTTAAAAAGGACCTTGTTTTGAAAACGACGGAAAGATTCCTTTATAAACCTCTTATAAAAAGTCAAACAAGGGTATAAATGACTTTAACCCATATTCTTGTAAATAGTAAAAATGTTTTGAAATACATTTCGAAGAAACATGGATGTGGATGATAAAGAGATACCAGTAGATTATTACGTATAATACAACCTCGGATAATGAAGAGATTGTGAAATAACCCTTACCTTGTACTTTTCCTTGGTTGTGGTAGGTTAACCTCCTGTATAATGGTGAAATAATTGTTATTAAATTATACAAGAATCATATATATTAATATGATATCATATATGATCTTTTAACATTGATTTGTTAATAATATCTTAGAATTATCGTCGTTTCGGGTGTTAACTTACTCATTTTCTTTTATATGTTTTGTTACATAAGTCATGTTTGTTGTATCTTATTCATATCCAGAATGATATCAAGTCCTTAAACATCATTTTTAAATCATTAAATTATAATTATACTTGAATGGATACGATGGAGAATGAATCTCATCGCGTTCGTGGAGACGGTAGTCCGTACATACGCACGAACGCTACTTCCATTTAATTTTTATTTTAAAAGAATCGAATCCAAATGATACATAGGTATATTACTATTCCAGTATAATATAATATTTTATATATGTTACTTAAGTTCATTAACACCATCCTTTATACATTCCAAGTGTGGTATGAACGAGTCATATCATTTTAAGGGGGCGGTAGTCCGCACTTCCTCAAATGAAATTATCGTATGTATATACAACATGAAACGAATAATGGTATGAAATAAAATGGAATTACAGAAGATTATATATAAAATATATATCATTAATATCATATTTAATTACAGTTCCATCATAATGGCCACCATGAGAGGTGGTAAGATGTATTTGAACAATCATCATTTCGTGAGGCGTTAGTTTGCCATCCACAGAAACATTATGTTCATCATCCATTAGATGGAGTTGTGTGTATGTGTAGTTTGAATCCTTCTTATAACAACATCCTAGTATATTGAGGATACTGGTGTTGTTACAAAAGAAAGGAAATAAAAAGATTTATGGGGTTGGAGAAGCAAAATAAATGAAAATAATTTAAGAGAAATCGTTACCTTTAATTTAGGTAACTCACTTTGGTTGGAACCAAAGGACTTCTTGAAATGCTTTCTTCCTAAGGGGAAGCTTCAAGGAGGAGGAGAGGGATGTGGGGAGCTTAGTTGGGCAGAGTTTGGACGAGCCAAGTGGCTTGAGAGGTGTGAAGAAATGAGAAGGAGGAGTGCCCTTTTATAAGAGGGGTGAGGGGCACCTTTGGAAAAGCTAGAAATATTAATTTATAATAAATTCATATTCGGTTTCTAATGGCTTAAAAATTGACTATTCAAAGGTTAAGGTGGGGATAGGTCGAAAACCACTCAACCAATAGAATTTAGACAGGTTTGGGTACTTATATTAACCTTATCTTTAAGTATTAACTCTAAGTTAATTAGTTTCACTTTTACAATGTCTCTTTGTATTTTTATATAATATGGTTAATAAACTTACTATATACATCCAAGCGACCGCCTAGTGGTCCATTAATGAGGAACCTATCATAATATAAGTCTCTTGGCCGAACCGTAGATTTTTAGGAATTTAATATCAATTAATAATATAATATTTGTTTTAAGAACTCTTTTATGTCAATTTTGACACTATTCAATAGTTGATTTTTGTGAAACTCCTAACAGATTGATTACTTTGAACAAAGTCAATTAAATCAATCCTAATATATCATATTATCATAGAAAATTAGTTTAATTCATTAAAAGTTTCATATTATAATTATTTGGGTATTTATAAGATCAATTATTTTAATTTTTCACTATTTTAGTAATTACTGCATCATCATTGTGTCATAAATAAAATAAATTATTTAATGTCTAAAAATTATAAATAAAATATAATTATGTAGGAACTCTTTTTAGCTTTCTAATGAATATTTATAATCGAAAATCCAACATGTATAACCCTATGTAAAAATTGTTCTTCTAAAAGATGTAAGCTTATGCCATTTTTATTTTTATTTTAACTTTATTAATGTAATGTGTCATTATCACTTACAAGTGGATCCATGGGGTCCCAAAATAGACCCAAAGATGCCCATGGTCGACCATGTATCAACCAATAGGGTTAAGACACGTTTTAGGGTAATTTAGTATTATTATAATATTATTTTTTTAACCCTTATTTACCGGATTTACCCTTTAACCATGGTAAATAAAATATTTACCACAGTAACTTTTCAAAATGTCTAAAAATAAAAGTTACCTATTTACACAATTTGAACATCCTGATTCCAAATATGGAATCCATTTTCCTAAATTCAAAACACAGAAGTGGCAGAAATTAATTTAAAATTAATTCCCGCTGTCAAAACAAAAAGCGTGTTTTTAAGAGATAATAACTATCAAAAGATTGACACTTGTTTATGTTCGGTTTAATTGTAAAATTATGTCCAATGACCAACATTATATTAAATGGTAAAAATATATTCTAAATATACTTTAAAACCACTAAAATTCATAATTTATCACTATTAATTATTTTGATTAAAAAAGTTGTTTTTAATTAAAATTTAGAAATTTTCACTATTCATCAAAATATGAAAGTTATCCGAAATGTACCAAAATTTCACCCTAGGCTAATTTCGATATTCTGAATCCAAAAATGAAGTCCATTTTGAAATATAAAATATATATGATTTCAAAAATTAGGTATTACTATTCACAACGGCTAGTTTAATCGGTTGTGGTGTGTGTTAAAACTCGAAGTTGCGTATAACACACGCTACTGTATTATTCAAAGGAAAGCGTACCGTGGAAGCTTGGGATGTTTCATTTTAAATTTTTTTTTGATGTCCCCATTTAGTCAATATGTTTAAAATATTGTATTTAAAAAGGGTTCACTATTAAAAGTTGATAAAAGTGCAATACTGAAAATGAATTTGTTCTTGCATTATATCAAAGAAACTCATAATATGGATTCTAAAATTATAAGGATTATATAAAGTTTAAAATTTAGATAATACTATTCATAACCGCTTTTGAATGGCTTATTTTTGTAAGTCATGGTGTGATTGAACTCGGTGTTGCGTGTAGTGCAAGTTATTTAATTATTTTGAAGAAATAACACACTATGAAATCTTGGGGTGTTACAGTCAAGGTATCATAAAAATTTACCCAGGACTTCTACCAAGTAATAATGAACTTTTAATCTCTATATATTACATCTTCACGCAATGCATTGGAGTCCTATCAGGGAACACACTTTATATATCTAACATTATATGTTCCACATTGATCAAGAAACATGAAAACATATCATTTCCAACCTATTAATAGAGAATTAATGTTTAAGAAAAACATTTAAAAAATAAATAGTTTAATGGTTCATCTAAATGAATACCCTTGAATGAAAATAGGTTTCTTTTTTCTTGAAATGAATGTACATCATGGAAAATAAAGTGTTAATTTGGGTAGCATAACGAGTTTGTAAATGGGATCTTGTAATTTGTTTAATGTGAGAGAAGGAAATTATTTCATTAAAAATTCATTATATACACAACAATTATGGTGTTTATAAATATTTTACAATATAATTAATTGAGAATCAAAAGGTTTATACAAAAGAAGCACATGAATTGAAAAAGTGGAGGAAGAGAACCCTTAAACTAAGATAATGTTTCATTTACATGGAGAGATACTCTTTTTAGGAATATTAACACATTTTTATTCATATATATTGGTATAGGTAGATAATATTCTATCAAAATGGGAATTTAATATAGATTAATTGGAGAAATGGTAGTTATTTATACTTGGGGAGGGGTAGATTTAAGTGTTAAAATATTAGTTATTTTACTATATAATCCAACCACTTGTGGGTGAAATAAATTATAATTTATTTTAAATCTTATTAATGAGTGGTTTATAGTTGTTTTAAATTAAAGTACTTTCCAATTCGAAATTCACCAACCAGTAAACCCCTTAAATTAACCTATTCTAAAAAAATAACTCAAAAATCTATTTTTACTTCTAAATTTTAAATTATAAATATGTAAATTCAAAATAATACTTTTAAATATATTTTTAAAATTATTAAATGTAATTTTTATTTTAAAAAAAATTATTAAATTTTTTAATAATTCTCACATCATAATTATATCATTGAATCACAGTACTTATAAAGTGGTAATTTTTAGTTTTTCACTAAGAAAGACAATTTTTCATGAAATTTTAAAAAAAATATACCTAAGATAATTCTGATTTTTTATAAAAAAATATGAAATATATATGATAAAAATAATTCTATAAAAATAATTACTTTTTGTTTTAAATAAAAATACTTATTTATTTAAAATTAATAGTTTTTATGAGATAGTGATTTTTCTAACCATTGTAAGAATTACGTAGAACTTCATTGATTTATGTTATCCTTTAAGAACATTTATATAAGATGATTTCAAGAAAATAAAATTTATTTCAAACATTTATATTTTTTATAAAAAACTTTTAAATTAAAAATATTTATATTTTCTGATGATAGAATATTTATTTCTTTATTCGTAATCCCAAAGGTCACTTTATTTCATTCTCATAACAAATAATATTAATGACTCGTTCTCTTTCTGATTATTGGTCACAATTTCTATTTTCTATTCTCTTCCAATTTTTATATTGTCAAATGAACATATATCCCTAAAAACACATTATCATTATCACTTCACCATTTACTACTTTCAAAGGTTTTTTACTCATCCATTTATTATTCTCACTTATTTCCTAACACTTCTATTTGTTTTTATAGGCATTATGGCAGGTGTTATTTTTATGGGAGGAATTTAAGCCTATGGAGTCTCTTTTATTTAATATATGATTTTTCTATGTGTATATCCCTTTATTATTCATAATTTTATTTTCACATAACAATGTATGATGTGTAATGTGATTGTTAAATGTTACAATATATCTAATTGATCATTATAATAAATTCATTTAAAATAATTGTCCTTATATAAATAAAATAATGGAATTTTTGGGTCATCACATTCTACCCACCTTCCCAATAAAATATTTATCACTTGAAATTGTAATATTGCCTCAATATAAGTGGGGGTGTTTTTATTTCATCACTTCTATAGTTTACCAAGTAACTTATTCAATCTTTTATTTTATCCATGGGAATTTTATAAGGTGTTTTTTTATTATTTCTCAAAACTTGTTCCATTAAATCAATAATATGTATCAAATCCTATTAAAAAATAAAGTCATGACCTGATCCCACACCATTATTATCAATTATATATGTTTGGACAGACATATAATTTCTCAATAAAGACACATGGAAGACATCGTGTACTTTGGAAAGATTTGGAGTAGAGAAAATCTATAAGAAACCACTCCAACACATTCCAAAATCTATAATGGATTATTGTATCTTGTGATTAGTTTCCCATTCTTTATAAATCTCATAACTAGTTTCCATTGTGATATCTTGATAAATAAAATATCCCCCACATGAAATTCCATGTCCTTTTTTTGATTGTTTGCATAAATATTTTATCGACTATAATATTCCCAGATGTATTTTTTATTCACATGAATATTTTCTATATTATCATTCAAAATATCTAGTTCCAGTAGTTTCCCATATTCAACTTATTTGAAAAATGTTATAGTTCTACACCTCTTTCTATAAAGAATTATAAAAGGTTTAATTTTAATACTAAAGTAGAAACAATTGTTATATGAAATTTTTTCAAGTGAAATATTTTGGACATAACTCCGTTGATAATAAAGTGACCAAGCCATTATAATGTATTATAATGTTTAATTTTTTTTCTTATACTACCCATCATTTTAAGGATACTAGGTAGTGATCAAGTTTCCTTTTTTATTCATATCCTATGAAAGGCTACAATAGATCTTTGAAGTAAATCTGGGATATCGGTTTAAAACTATTGATAGTATTACTCCATGGATTCTCCCTAATTCATTAATATTATAGCGATCTAGTTTCTCAAGAGATAAAACCTATATTATGGTAATGAAATGGTGATTTTTTTTAACATATCTGTCATTACATATATAGAATTATTCCCATATGACCTCTTTGGTTGGCCAGTGAAAATGTCTATAGTGATGTTTTCCCATTTTCATATAGGTATGGGTATCAGTTTTAATACCCCTTTTGGAATTTTCCACTATCAACTCACTTTTTCACACCCCATGCACCAAGAAATGTAATAAAAAACAACCTTTTTATATTATCCCACCAATAATGATAAAAAAATTACCTATATATTCTAATGAATTTGGGATGTATTGAGAATGTAGATCTTTGAGAATAATCCACCATATCATTCATTATCTATTCCAATGATTGGATACATGGCCTTGTAAAAAATCCCAATACTCTTTCAAGATCAATATTAAATTTATGAAACATACTATTTATCTAAGACTTTATTAAATTTTCAGTAAATAATAAACACTTTGATAATTCTTGCTATTTTATTATAATTATGGTTGGGAAATAATTTGTGATAGTATTGGTGATTTAACATCCCTTATTACTTCCATGTCAAACATTAATATATCCTTGATCAATGAATCTCCTTTATTACTCATAGTTTGAAGAACAACATGATATTTTTTACTCAATACATACGTTACTACGTTTTCCCTTCCATGGTGATTTTGAATTTAAAAATCATATTCTTTAAGTTTATCCAATCATATTATTTATCTCAATTTCTTATCCTTTTATGTGAATATATACATAATACATTAGTGTTCTATGTATATATAAAAATTTTCCAATCATAATTGTATATCTAAATATTTAAATCTAAAACAATAGTATCTCACACTAATTCACAAGTAGGATAGTTTCACAGATGAGGCTTTAGCTATAGAGATACATAAGAGCACGACTTAAAATCTTTCATGAGGATACATCCAATATATTTTAATATGAATCACTATAGATAAAATATAATTCTTTTAAAGAGGGAAAAGATAGCAGAGGTGCACTAACCAGCTGCTTCTTCAGTTCTAAGAATATTATTTTTCATTATTTCACCCAAATATGAATGAAACCCTTTCATGTTAACTTATTAGATTTAAATGTAATATATTTATTTTCAAAAAACATTTATAGTACCTCTCTAAACCATGGAAACTAATAATCTTTATCACTATTGTAGTATATGGACACTCCTCTACTTCAACAGTCATTAATAGATCCACATTGATTCCCTCGAATGATGAAATGTGTCCAAAGAATTCCAAAAATTCTATCCAGAACTCACATTTAGTAGATTTAGAAAAATTACCCTATTTACATAGTTTTTTAACATTACCCTTATTTTTTCATCATGTTTTCCAAAAAGTATAGAATATATCAAAATATGCTCCATAAATACTACTATAAATTTTTCAAATAATCCCTTAAAGAATATATTCATAGATTCCAAAAATATCATTGGATAATTAGTCATACATAATTGTATAAAAATGAACTAATAGTGTGAATTACATGTATGAAAATATCCCTTCATTGATGACACACTAATCAATGATTAATATTATAAAATAATTGATCATGATTAAGTTGGTTGAGAAATCCATTAATTCATGGAAGAGGGTATTTTTATTAATTGTGATCCCATTATGTTTTGTATATGCAATTCATATCTTCATTTTTCCATCCATATTCTTCACCCAAAAAAATAGGATCTCCATAATGATAAAACATTGATTGATAAAACCCTTCATAAATAATCATGATTTTTTTCATCAATTCTTCGAAAATAGTGAATTCAATTCTATATGGGGTCCTCGATATAGTCTTAAATCTAGGTAATAATTCAATGAATATTTATACATCTTATTTTGGGGGAGTTACAGATAATTCTTCAGTAAATTTGATAATTTATTCTTGAAAAAATTGTACACATTCTATCTTTGTAATTTTCATTTTTTTCTCCTTCTTCACTAATAATTTACAAAATGAAATCTATAAAAGGTAGTCCTTATAAAAACATGGGTTGTGATATCTATCCTTTAAAATTGATTCTATTTTTTCTACCCTACAAAACTAATATTTACTTAATTATATAATTGATCTTGTCATTATAATTTTAGAGCCAATCCATCCCAAATATTATGTTGAATTCCACTATGGTAATAACTAATATATTTGAAATTATATTATTATCACCAATAGAATTATGAGGATTCCTATATACTCTTCTGTCTTGAATAAATATTCAATTTGTTTTGACTAGAAAATCTACTTTTAATGGGTTAAGGTTTGAATATATTTTCATTAAAAAAAGGAAAATGGAAGGAATTTAACCAAAATAAAACAATGTATTATAAATCTTTAAGTGAACAACAGGGGTACCTGTTATAATAAAATTTTGAAGCCTCAAATCTAGACATATTGATATAAAATGAATATCCTTTATAATTTTTCCTATTATAGGGTTTTTATGGTTTCCCTTAATCAATACTGTATTTGAAAACTAGTAGTAAAAGTTTCTATGCTCCCTACACTTGAAGCATTTTCTAACAAATGAACTTGCACCATATTACCCTTATCATTTTTGTTGGGATCTTTTGGTTTTACCTCTATCTAATAATTAATAGTAATGTGTCCAACTATTCCATATTTATAGAACATCCCAATTCCTTTAGGATAGTTCTTCTAGTTCCTTTTTCTAGTATTTTTTATATAAGGAATGTTGTAGTTTCTTCCACACCATGTCATGGTTATAACTCATCGAAATTTTTTTCTGCATCCTTAAATTTTTACAAATCTTTCCTTGAGACCATTGTGAATCCACAAATTCTATCTATACCATTAGGGAACATCAATACATTTTTCAATAGTTCCTAAAGTACAAGATTTTCAAATCATTCAATAGATAAGGTCTCAGCCTGTAAAATAATAAATCGATCTTTTTTTCAGAATTGATCACAATGATTGAAGAAAAAATGCAAGACCTATGAAGATTAAATAATATCTTCTCATAGATACCACTTCCTTTTTCGTTATCCCAATGAATTCTCTTTTAATATTTCTTAACAGTGTATTGGGGAAATAATTATTGAAAAAATATCTTTGAAATCATACCACATCATAACATTAATTTCCTCTTTGGGAATTATATTCTAGATCAGTTTACACCATTGATTAGAATCTCCCACTGAACAATACAAATCTTGATATACAATATCATAATCAAAAAAAATTAGTAGAAAAATATATTTTTTATGGTACATATACATTATTCTATAAACAATGAGTCAAATGGTTCATAAAAGACTAGGGGTCATTGATAAATGAATAATTCAATAACCATTGGTTCCCCCATTGGTGAATATTTTACCTCAAGACAATTCATTTAATTATTCATAAAATTTTATTACATTATTAATAAATTTTATACCCTAGATTTGATCATAATTGGATGGCCATTATTTTAATTCTGATTGCAACCATTATTCCCGTGGGCCCTTATATTTCCATAAATTTTCTAAAAATATAAAATTAAATTAGAATAGGTCATATTTTAAGAATAATTAATATTATTAATTATAAATAATCAATATTTTTATCTAACATAAATCTTTTTGGATCATATACTTTAATAACTATTTCATTAAAAAGAAAAAGTTACACTCTCTAAACATCGTTTCATGATTGTTCATAAAAAGATGATGTTAACCAATGTATATCCCATAAGAGTGTTAAAATAGGAATAAATAATGTCTTATTTTCAATGATCTAGGTTATGATCATCCTAATACCAAATTTTTCCTTTATATTTTTTTACCGAAAGGTACAATAGTTCTAGATTAACATCCAATTTTAGAATCAAGATAGGGGGTTCAATTTTTATGATTTCACTCACATTATACCTCACAAATATTTTAATATATTTTCCTAAGTTTATTCTTAAACTAAGGGTTTATAAAAATGTTTTTTGAATCCCAATTTCCATTAATATCATAATATTACTTTGATACTGACTGTAGAAACCCACCATTTATTTCAGGATTTTTAGCATAATTCAGTGAAAAAATATTTCAAATATAACTCCAAATAAATTTACTTGTTGCTTCAAGAATAAAAGGTACATAGTACAATGAATATGTGGTATATAAAATAAAACATAAATAAACTTTCAACTCTATTGAAAGTATTATTTACTTTACTAACCTAGATCATCCCATAGTATATAATTTCCTAGAAAAATTTATGAAAATGAAAGGGCTTAGCATAAATCCAAAGAAGTGATATATAATGTAAGAGGGAGAAATACATGTGACATGATGCCTAACATAATAACTTGTGGTATGACCTAAGTAAATTAACATAATATCATGAGTCAAAACATGGAGATGTAGCTACAACATAAATAAGAGACACTAGTAAACTTATCAACTAAGCTCATCACGATAGTGTTATAAATCATATTACAATGTATTTCAACCAAGGTATCATAAATATTACAATGTAATAATTATGAGGTATCATGGACATGTCAGATATAGAGATTACTTTTTCACCGAGTCCATCGGAGAGTTATTATGGCACATCCTTCATATATCTTTCATTATGTGCACCACATCGATAAAGAATCATAAGAATATAATATTTTTAACTCAATAACATGGAATATGAGTTTCATAAATGGATATTCCCAAAAAATATTTTAATGGTACATCTAAATTAATAAACATGAATGAAAATAGGGTTGGTTATTCATGACATGAATTTTTAGTAAAGAAAATCAAGGGATGGTTTCACCAGAATAACGATTATGAAAAATGGATATAAAAATGGGTTTAATGAGAGTGAAATAGTGTCTAATTAGCAAGATATTATAGTCACAACTATGGCGGTGTTTATAAACACTTTAAAATATAAAAAATTTTGAATCAAAAGGCGTATAAAAAAGAATAACATGAACTGAAAAAGTGGAAGAAAGAACACCTACCATGAGTGGAAGCTTATTAGAGATCGTAAGAGATTCATTATAGGATTGGGATCTAATTAGGGATGATTTAGAGTGGTATGGGGTGAGTAAATTATTTCTTAATGGGTATTTATTGGTGTTTAATGGGAGAAATGGTTGCTATTTTTAATTTCGGAGCACTGGTTTTAAGGGATAAAATATTGGTTATTGTATTATATAAGCCCACCAATTTTGGGTGTAATCAATTATAATTAATTTTTTGAATTATTAAGGAGTAAGTGGTAGTTTTTTGATGATAAATCTTTAAAAATAATAAATTCACTTCCCAACCTACCAATTTATTTTTTCTATTACAAAAAATAATTTTTATCATAAGAATCATATTTTCTGATCCAAAACGTAAAGTGTAAATTTATAAAATCAAATATAATATTTTTGAATTATTTTTTATTCTTATTAAAATAAATTTTCATTTAATAAAATGTTTCATAATGTTTTTTATCATGAACACATCATAATGGTGTCATAAAATCATTGTACTCATACAATGTAATTTTCACTTTTTCAATAAAATATCAGAATTGCTGGAAAATAATTATAAATTCACCCTGAGTTAATTATGATGTACTGAGTCCAAAATTGAAATTTATTATAAAAATATAATTATATAAATATTATGATTTTAAATTTTAAATAAAAACATTTATTTATAAAAAATAATTTTTATTCCATAGTTAATTTTATCATGGTTATAAAAATCATTTAGGACTTAGATAATTTATATTATCATTTCAAAATTGTTTTCTGTAAATATTTCATTACAAAAAATATTTAAAACTTATAGATTTATCATAAAATATAATTTTAATAGAATTTATAAGATATTATATTTTCCAAAATTATAATATTGGTTTACTACTTTATAATCCCAAATGTCTCTTTATTCCAGCTTACTAATTGATAATAATAATAACCAACTATCATATTGATCAATAGAAACAATTTCCATTAGTGGTTGTAGCCAATATTCATAATTTATAACAAACATATGTCCATTTAAATACACCATAATTATCACATAATTATTCACTACATACAAAGGTTCTTACACATCCTTTCATAAGGTCTATTGTTTCTCTAACACTTCTTTTTTCTTTTAATAATCATTACAATCGGAGAAAAAATTATATTGTAAATCAATACTACAAAGTATCTTTTGGTGAATGTACTATTATTATATGTTTATATCTATTTAATTATTCTAGTTTTATTAGTCCTTATCAACACATGATATGTAAATTTATTATAAATCATAACATTCATTCTATGTGACTGTTGTAAAATTTTAATTAAAAAATATGATTTATTTAATTAATGACATAAAATAATTTATTGGTTGTTACAGTCATAATCAATTCCAAACTCACCATATGACCTCACGGTACATAAATATTTTGAAAATAGGTTAGATGATCTCCTAACACTCACATAATCTTAATCTATACAATAACCTTAAATCAAATTATTAATTCAACAACCAATTAAAAGAAAATTCATCATAAAATCAAAATATATCTATATAGGAGATTATCCCAACAACAAATGATGAACTATGGATTGAATACACCCTCTTAGAACCTCCTGTACAAGACACATGCTCAATAATCTTCAATATCGATGATTTATTTATGATCTAATGAAATAATATATAACACACCGATATGTTTTGATTCATTTTTTTAATGTAATTTAATCTTATAATATTTTTCTTTTCACGCAACCTTTAATATGGATTTTGTTATACAAAATCACTAAGTGTGTATTATGTTATACATAGCACCAATTAAATATTACACAAAACACAACACTTATATTAACTTGTGTCACAGAAAAAAAAAATTTGTATTATATTTGACATTATACAGAGTCCCTTCTATATCTTGTGTTACAGGCAAGGTCAAGTTTTAACGGACTACAAGATACTACTGGTATTATTATAAAAATATTATTATATCTACGACCTATATAATTTAATGTAAATTATCAATAATATTAGATAATTTGTGAAAATATTATTTACACATGTATATAAAATTAATATTTTAGTTATTCATTAGTATAAATAAATGTAGGAACCATTTGAAAATAGAGAAATTACTTTTCTATGAAAACAAGTTTTCTATATACAAAACAAATATCTCTCAAAAAAATTAATCAATCCACTTTTGATAAATTATTTTATTAAATTATATATTATATAATAAAATAATATTATTTACAATCACAAAGTATATTTTATAGGTATAAGTTAATAATAAATCCAATTTTATGAATAAAAATTTTAATTTTTTTAAAAAGTAATTTTATATCCTTATAATGGAAAAAACATTTAAATTAATTTTTTTTTAAAAAAATTTTAATATGAAAAAAATAATAAATTTTTTCAATAGAATCATCAGAATTAGGTTAGGGTGTTTTTTTGGTATTTTCCTAAGAAGTTTCATTTTTAAATGAAAAGTGAAAAAACTGAATATGAATTCCAAACTGCGTTTTCATCTAATTTATTTATAAGGTAAATTTATGTTTTATATTTGTTTTAAAATAAATTTTACTAATTATAAATAAATAAATCCAATTTACTTCATTTAAATCAATTTAACAATGAAATTGGATATAAAAACATACCAAACTTTTAAACATTTTTTACTATAAAAACTCACTTTGTCGTCCAATCTGGGAGATAATTAAATTAATTTCTGCCACATCAGTGATTTCATTTTGAAAAAATGGACCTTATATTTACACTAATTATTATTTATAATTTTTAATACATTCAACTTTTTTCACCTGAAATATTTTTAAAAGTGGTTAAAATTAATTACATCAATTAAAAGGAAAGTTATCTTAATAAGGAAGTAAACATTAATCATATGAGAATCAATGACATTTAAACATATATAAAATAAATTTTATATTTATATTGTGACCCTATACTCCATTTCCACTAATTTAGAAAACTATATGGGCCACGTTTCAGAGAAAAATGTGGGTCTTATTCCTTTTTAAAAAATTTACAATAATGTCCCTCCCCCACAAAAAATGAACTCTACCCTCTCATTTATTCACACATATCATGCCCTTTTCCAAAAATAAAATATAATCCAATAACCTCCAAACATCCCTAACTTAATTATATAGTCTTCCATCTGGGTTCAAATCCAAGCAAGGAATCCATTTAGTGAAAACCAATAGGAGTTACCCAAGGAAGTTATAACATCCTTCCATAAGCTCCTTTGTTTTATTTTCATTATAAACCCCCTAAAATATTATTAATCCATGATTATATGATAAAATAATTATCCTAAATATACTTATATTTTTTTATTCTAAGGATTCTACCTACACTTACACGTACTTCCATCAAATGGGTAATGAAATTACCATTCTTGTGTATGGCGAACAATCACCTCACAAAACGATATTATTCATTTTTTATTTACCACATATCATGGTTGGTAATTGTAACATAAAATATATTTTATGTGATATATATGATATTTATTATTTATTTATTAGTCTTTAATAATTATATAAAATATACATTCCTATTTTCCACTTTTTTAAATATGATAACTTAATTTATGGATTTATGGACTATCGCCTCCTCAAAGCGATTTGATTTATTCAAATTTTAAATATAATGTATTAAGGAGGGTTTTAGTGAAATTGTATGATATATATAAAATAATAAATTTAATTTAATGACATTATATATATATATATATGTCATTTAATTTTTTTCTTTCAATATGACAATAAAACTGAAACAACATTCATGACTGCACACAGCCTACTCTCTCCATGAATGGGGTATTCCATTACATATTAATATATTTCCTGGATTATTATAAATACATATATACTGAAAATATATGATATTTTTATCATTATTTACATTCTATAAATAATTCAATCATGATATAAGTAATATGATCATGAATAATAATCCAAAAACATATACTAAAAACAAAGTACATATTACAAAAAACATAGCAATAACATAGAGTTGTTAATAAATAGGTAATATAATGTAATAACCAAATCAAGTATGGTATTAGATATTATAATATGGTTCTTTGTAATATTTATAAAAAAATCATATTTATTATAAAAGATTTTTGACTTTGTAGAAATAAATTCAAGACTTAAGGTAATGGAATTTCATCTCAATTTTAATTTCCAAGAGATATATGTCATATTCTCTACATGATTCTTTTCGGTGGTTTATATACATACCCATTACATGTTATATAATTAATTAACCTTATTTAAAGATGTTATATTATCAAATTTATTTTATTGTTTTATGTAAATCATGAATCAATGTTTACTCAACTAGTATGGGTTCTCTCATCTCACTTTTATTTCTGTGAGACTTATACCTTATTCACCACTAATTTATTTTGTGTTGTGTATATAATTCTCATGAACATATTATATTATTAATATAATTAAATTTATGGTTATTTACATATCCATTTTATTATCTCTCTTTCATGATTTTTATGTTTCAAAAGATACAAAATCAATAATATAGTTTTGTCTCAATTTTCTTCTTCAAGACACAAGTCGTGAAATGCACCTATATTCTTCATCGAGGTGTATACACATCTATTTGAATATCATTTTTTAGGGACACATGTTCCCAAAAAAATTATCTCAAATATTATGTTTATCGTTCATGCTCAAATAGCATGAGTTTTCTAGATCACTAAATTGGACCAAGTTTACCATTTTTATTTTCATCTTATGATAAATTTCCCAACATCCATAAGTTTAACAATAATTCCATATATTCTAAAAATAACATTATTTCGATCACTGAAAAATTGTCAAACATTATAAAAATTGTGTTTTAACCCATCGACAATCAATAATATTTTATTTTTAAACATTTCATCTCCGATGATTGAAGATAAAACACCATTGACTATAGGTAACTTATCATTCCCAAAATTCAGTGTACCTTTCATATATTCTTTCCCATTAATCATCAACATAGAATTTCCTTGGATATTAGAATACCACCCACTCTAAAATATCCATGAACTTTATAATTTATAGCTTAGATAGGAGTTTCAATAACTATGAACTTTTAGTTTTATTTATCTCCATTATCATATAGATCTTGATATTTTGTTTTTTAGAAAAATTGTATCATGTTAGTATTGTATTTATCAATATGTTTAGGATAATAATATATTTAAATGGTATTTTCCAAGGGTTAGAGTATATTTTTAATATTTAAATTCTCTTTCTCAATTTCACTTATATGGGGGGGGGTTTGGATCCCCCTCAAACATTATATCATATTCCTCAAAGATTCATTATATCATTTATGTTGAAACCAAAAATACAATTTTATGCCCAAAACATCCAAAATACAATTAGTAAGCATAAAAAACATATTTACATTTATAAATTGTACATTGTGTGTCGTTGTGAGCTGACCTTTAATTAATTTCCATAAAGTCAGTACATCACATTGGTGTGCACAAAAGTTTTGGGTTACTCCAATATTTTTTTCATTATCTTATATTTCTTCTCATCCACATCCAAATCTCCAGTAGTAGAAACTTTTCATTCAAACTTTGATACCTTAGAACCTTAAGGTTTTTTAAATCCCCATATTTTTGCTGCATATGTGGTATTCTTAGATAAATTTTTCTTCTATAAATATACATCCTTATTATTTCACATTTAGGATAATTTTTTTCTATATTTTTTACTTTTATGCTTCTTATAAATTTCACCTTAATATGTAACTGAGAATTACAGTTTTTTAATTACTTGATCCGTATTCAAAAAAAATTGAACAAGCTCCAATTATTCCCGCTTAATATTCATCTATTATCCATGATTGACGTTGAGCTTCTTAAATTCGTCAAGAAACTTCATCATATCATCCATATATTTTAGAACCATGGTTTTTTCATCTTGAAAATGGACTTCATTGTTTTCAGAATGTTTTTGTTGCTTAAAATTCATATTCTCTTTTTATGTCTTATAATCTATCCAAGATATTATTTTAGTTATATCTTGAGCATAAACTCCATTCAGGTATCTTATTATTATTCTTTAGGGATACTTCTATCTTCACTAGTGAAAATTTCATTATTCACTTTTTCATTGACAATTTTCTTAATAGCTTCATCACTAGTGTTATTATCTTCTACTATACTTTCATCATCTTCCCCATTCATAGATAAAAAGATTCCATTTTTTATTGAAATTAATTATTATCTTTTCCCTTAGAAGAATACTTAAATTTTATACCTTGTTCATAAGGGATCCACTTCATTTCTTTCATTGCGTTCACATTCATCATATTTCTTATATATAAGAAATAATTTTGGAAAAATTCCAACAGATATGTATCCAAACTACTTAATATGTAATAATACTTTATAATTTCTTATGCCTCTTTTCACATTTTTTGAAAATGGAATCATAAATTCATCAACTTTTTTACTATCTTATTTAGTGTTGGATTCCCTAGCTTCTTCCTCATCTACAAATTTCTTATATATTTTTTCTTTTGGTGGCCTTTATAGTGATTTAAGGATCATCTTTATCCTTATTTATGCTATAATTTGTTCTTCTCATTTTATAAGCGATGAGAGTGTTGTGTAGGTCATTCAGATAAATAGTTTTATGATCTCTATATTCTAACGATGAAACATTGGAATTAAATTTATTATCAATAATTCATAATATTTTTTGAACAATGGTTGAATCTTACATATTCTCACCAAGACATATTATAATGATTAAAATTACATTCTATTTTTTAAAGAAGTAGCCAACTGATTCATTATCACCCATATAAATATATTTGTATAATAATCCTCATATTTTTAGATTATGTTTCTTTAATTTTATATTTCCTTTATATATTTTATTAAATATTTCCCATATTTTATTATCTGTTACAGTTCATTTCACACCGTGATACTCACCTTCAGATATTATGGAAAGTATGGTAATTCTGGTTCACCCATATTTTTCCAAAAATATTTTATCAATAGATGTTAGGGGAACATCCTTAGAATGAAGATGAATCTCACTAGTAATATACTCAAAAACTTCATAATAATGAAAATAAGATAGATAAACATATTATCCTTCCAAATATGATATTTCACCCCATACAAACTATTAATTCCTTTAAAATTCATATATTTTTAAACATCCATAAAATATTCTCTTTTCATAAAACATAATTAAAGAGTAAAAAAATGTAATATTTATTTTGATTCAATTTAAAAGAACTAATTGGGAAGTTTTTTATCACTAAGAGGGGGAGTTTTGAGTTAGTGATATTCAATTTTTATGACTTCTTTATTTAGAAAAAACCATCACTTTATGATAATGAGATATCACATTGCTAGAAATAAAGTAAATACGAATAAAGAGAGAAAAACAAGTATTTACAAGGTTCTATACTCATTAATAGAATATTGTACCTAGTATGGTTTGAAAATAATCCAAAACAACCCAAACCACTATAAATAAATCCATTTTATGTGGTTAAAACTAGAAAGGAATATCCTTACATTTTAAAAAAACTATAGTCAATAAAAAATTACTACGATTCTTGCATAGATAAAATATATAATAACTTTTCTGTAACAACAATAAGATCCTTCACCAATATGGTTAATTATGTTTTCACAAATCATATTATATGATCTTCCTACTTGATCTTATAAAAATTACTTTTTATTCTTCACATTCTTGAACATTAGTAGGTATGAACACTTCATCGAAATTCTATTGAAAAAAATATCTATATTTAACTTTTGGTTTGGTATGCTTCATCGAAATATTTCTCTAGTGATCTATGTGTGGTTTCTTCTAAATATTGATACCACTGATTATGCTCTATCCAGCTGACAAACTTATCACATTATTTTTCTAATAACACCTAATGTGAAAACAATAGCTAGTAACTTTCAGTTTGATCCATTGAATCACTACACCTCTATCCAGTAGCCACTTCTTCTTTAACAAAGTTATTCCTTTGTTGTAAGCCTTCCCAGATTAAATCTTTCCTTTTATCTATTTACTTTCTATCTATATTTGACATATTTTTGTATATCCTTAACTTATTAAATTCATAAATAGTACACTCCATATAATATACATGTATCCTGTATTAATTGGTTCATAAGTTGCAGGAATGGAGGAATTCCAATATTATTTTCATGCTCAATGAAAACTAAAACATAAAAACTACCACTCATCTCAATTTACTTTGATAACTCATAATTCTTCTATAATATTATTTATAATTTATTCAAACTCAACATCTAGTAACTTATATAAACATCATTAACCTCTACATCATGTAACATTTTCAAACATCCTTATCTAATCTACATAAAATAGTTTGATAGATCAACATTACATAATAATTTTATATATCTTTAAAAAAATTGTAAAGTCCTATGATTTTACTACTCATTTTCCTAGTAACACTTCATCGTAATATTTCAAAATGATGAGGCTCCTTTTGATGTTCTTATGTCATTTAGTGGGATATTTTTTCAAATATTTGGTGAGATATTTACTTTTTCTAATGACATGAATTTGAACTCTTTGGATATTTATTTCACACTCCATCCTCTATCTAACGAACAATATATAGACTCATTTTTCGAATGAATCCAACCAAAACCTATTATCAAATGACTCAGAGACATCCGTATAACCACCAAGTAATCAATTCACATATAAATTTCATATAAGTCCATAGGATAGACATTTGGATATGTTGATAAATTAAAATATGTTAATTCCCTACATCATAAATCATCTACATGCCAATAGACTCAGACCAATGGAATTATGAGTGATCGCCTAATGGTATTCATACAATAACGCCCCCAGTATCTTACCTTTATACATCATAAGCATTAATCTTATATGAAATATTAACAATATTTAATGTACTTCCTCATACAAAACATCATAAATAATAAGCACAAATTATAATCATCCACACCTCTAACTAATAGCTTTTGTCTGGTGAAATTCCACATAATTTCATAGTATGAACTTTGTATGCAAATTTTTTTTTACCTCTTTCATGTTATGATTAGATCATGAAAAATTCTAGTGTTAGTGATATTAACAACATTAATAATGGAAAATTGTCCTTATATTTATTCATTGAACACTGTGTACAATTGAACATGTGAGAAAAATAGGAGAAGAATTCAACAAAACACTTTAGCTAAGCATCTTATCCTGGTAACCTCTATCGGATAAATATAGTCTAGTAAAATTAGTCTTACTATGCGTTTATGATATCCCATGTTTTAAAGCATAGAAAATTGATGTTATTTATGTTGATACAACAAATGAAAACCCTTTTTAGAAGACCTTCTTCAATTATCACAAGCTTAAACAACATATTCATATCACCTCAAAACTTCTTGGTCCCAACATGGTTCACTTATTATAAACCATTTTATTAATTAAAACCTATTTATAAATTTTTTTTCACTCCATTAATATATTAAATAAAATAAATTTCTTTTTTTTAAACCATTTCTCATTTATAATAATTCTTTTGAATTTCATGTATCCTTATATTCCTTGTTTGATTAATGAACACACACACAATTCTTCTACACAAGTATATGAATAAATAAATAAATAAATATACTAATACTTGAATAAATACATCAATATTTAGTACATAAATTAATAACAACAAGATTACACCCCAGGTAAAATGGGTTTCCATTGTACAGGTTTTTGTGACACATAATGTCAATATAAACCCCAAGTTCTAATAACTCTTTAATCAATCTACAAAGTAACAATTAGTATGGAAACTGAAAAATAAAACTTTAAAACTATTTTTGTAATTCCTTGACTTGAGTAACCAGTTAACAACTTGTTCAATGTGTTCCATGTGATATTTTGAACACCTCCCTATATTCAATAGGCTATTGAATATTGGTAAAAATATATAAAAATATAGTGAGACTATTCTATCAATATAATCACTTGTAGAAACAAATACATAACATCACCATTATATGATATTAGAGTTATGGAAAAAACTATAGCTAATAGGAAATTTTTAATAAGATGTGATAATATATAATATTGTATCAAAATGGACCCATGTTGAAACCAACAAACACACATCAGGGGGAAAACCCACTTGGTCAATTATATATAAATAAATATAAAATGAAAGAAACAATAGATCCATAATCACAAAAAATGAGTCCCTCCTTATATCTATCTCCAAAACCCATCCAACTACTCCATCCAAATCCTCTATAACACCTATTACCATATTTTAAAACACAAGGTTATTCATGTTAACCAAGGTCCCAATCTAGGGTGTAAACATAGCTCTAAAGGCCACCACGAATGATTACATTTAATATAATATCATATTAAAGTAAGTATGTAAAATAAATAAGAAAGTAGCACATAATCAATATTGTTTAGTCTTATTATTATAACAAGGCCACCATGACACATAAATGCACATACTTCATCAAATACTAGTAATGAATCTATCATAATCGCATCAAATAGAGATCCCGTATTTGGAATGGTGAAACAAATCCAGTCACAATTTTACATAGTAACAAGGGATCCTATCACACTACATTGGTCCTTTTAGCACTCAGGGTGATGATAAACTAGATACTATAACAATAAAAACTTATTCGTAGGTCCCCATTTCACCCATATCTTGAGAAATATTTACATATCCAGAGTAAAAATTTATGAAAAAATTATCTAAAGGATGAGAGATAACAAAGCATATGTGTCAAAGAAACAAAGTATCATATCATTCTACATTAATTCCACCTTGAACTCAATAATAATGATCACATTGTCATTTCAAATATATACCCTAATATATTAGTCTCTAGTCCCCATACTTTAAAAAAAACAAAAATACATGGTTATAAATTAAAACAAACATTCCACAATAAACACAGACCAGAAAATATCCCTCACTTAGACACAAATCCTTATCTATCTGCTTTCTATAGAATCACAAAACAACATCTCACAGATAATCCACCATTATCAATCTAATCATACTAATCCATCATAAAACCACAGTTAAACCATTCCCATGATGATCCCAAATCCTATTGGCTATAATCGATCTGTGTCCCTGTTCATTTTAAAAATATACCTATACTAAAACATTCCACCAATTTTGGGTAATGAACTTATTCATACGTTCTGATGGAATACACATTATCATTAAACTATGTCACTATTATTTAAATCAATGATAGATGGTGTATTCATAAACTATTTCCCACATATAACACATTTCCATGCATCAAACTCATAATAGATCCATGTAAATTCCCCAAATTATTTACCCAAATGTTATAGTCCCATCATAAACCATAGGAAAACATCAATTCTTCAATACATGATAACCCAATACATCCCATACCTTATTGGAACTAATTTATCTCTCAAAATAGGGTCTTTATACAAAAGGAAATGGAATCACTACCACTCAACCACTATATTGGTTACTATGGTCCAAAAAGAAAAACCTTAGACATTTTCATTATACTTTGCATAGATTCCCACATAATAATTACCTTACCCTTGTGCTTCACCAACCAATAGACTTCAAAGAAACTCCTCAAGTATCATTCTAATAACACTATATCTATCTCATAAGGAATAACAACCTTGGGGTCTGTTAAGAATAAATAAAAATCACACCCCCTGTTTTTATATTTTTTAGGGAATCTAATCCATATATGGAATACCCACTTCATTCCTAAAAGAATTTAACTAATCCCTGTATATAAATCAAACCCACTACGTTCTCCCACTAAATTTTAATAATAAACCACCCTAGTATGTGTAACACCCTAACCCCTATAAGTCAGATAAAGTGGTTAGTTTGTTACATTGGAACAGTATTCAATGGATGAAATATTGAAGGAATGAATTATTCAATAGTCTTTTTAAATAAGATACATACATAAATCCGAAATTAAATTTGAAAAATAAAATTATAAAATAATTGTTTTTTCAAAAACATCTATATTCTTGTAGATTAAACAATTATATCTTTCATAATAAATTCCATTTAGTCCTATGAAAAATAAAAAAATAAAGGGGTGATATCAAATGATTAGTAAGGTTAAGCGTAAAGTGGATCCTATGAATAAATATGTCATAAAAATTATGGACATGTAAATAAATAAAAAATGACATTTAATTGCTAACATGGTAATAATATGGTTGAAATAAAATATAATCCAATAATTACATATAAATAATCACATTATAATGAAACTTATCCATGAATATTCTATTAATCTAATAATCACATGGAATATCAATAACTAATCTCATGATGATGGAATATATATTATCCGTCATCTCAACAATCGAGATCTATCATCAAGATAATTATTATCATGATCTATCTTTGAGATAGTTACTATAAATATATATCATCATGAAAATTTAAATACATGATCAGAAACACCAGAACTATCATGATCTATCCTCTAGATAGTTATTGTAAAGATCTATCCTTAAGAGAGTTTAAATTTGTGGGTAGAAATATATCTGATTTGGTAAAATGATTTGTATCATGAGTTCTATTGATGAATCTAGGGGTTATAGAGCACCTTTTTTGTCACATTCTATGTCCAATGCAATCCACATATTAATAGGAAAAAATTTAAAATTCATAAAAATATTTCTCAAATACTAATATAAGAAATTTTAATACTTACCTCAATCAAGTGAAGATAATCATAAGCCATATAGAGTAATATGGATAATGGTATCGAAATAGATTATCCAAAATAAAACTAATCCTAAAACATAAAAATAAATAATAAGGATGATATAAATACAATATATCACATGTGGATCATAAATATATTAAATTATTGATGTCGTTGTTGAAAAAAATATTTTTAAAAACATTATTGACAAAATATCCTTTTCATTTTGAAAATAAATTATTAAAATTAAATATTAATAAATCATTTTGAAAATAATTTTCGTTAAATAAAATCATGGAAAACCTTTAAAATAATAATTAAAATATTGTCTATTCATGATTCTAGTCAATTGTGTACACGTAGTGGATGTTAAATAAAATTTTCTTTTCAAATTTTCAAAATAAGCCAGATGTGGATTGTTTTGAAAAATACATAAGGATTCTTTTAATTTTTGTAAAAAATATAAATAAAAGTATTCAAAAATTTATTCTAAAAAGGATAAAGTAATTTTTAAAAAACTTTTTATAAAATAATGATTTTCATGAAAATAGATTTTCCACTAAAAAGAGAAATAATGTCATATTTTCATAAAAACATTTTTTTCAGTCGTTTTAAGTACCAAAGAGGGTAAGAATGGAATTATTAATTTAAAATGTTCATTTATGGCCGAATTATAAGGATTTTTATCGATTTAAATATGGAAATATCAAATAATTCCCCCAATAGACACATAAAAATAAAAAAACACAAATAATATTGAGATTGTGAAATAAACCCATACCATTTTGGTGAATTTTGAATAATAAGACTGATAAATGAAATTAATTTAGATTAAACATTAAATATCATAAATATAAAATGATTAATTATATAACCTAAAAAATGGTTATTATATAAGATAGACAAAATAAATAAGTGGTGTATATTTTATATGTTTCACGGAAGTAAAAGTGAGATGAGAAACCTCTAACACTTTGTAATTAGTCGAATCAAATTCCATATGAATTAATAAAATTTCAAAAACTATATATAATGATAATATATGTATTCATGATATAAATTTTAAAATGGTATTTATATAGGCATTATAAAATAATAAATTCACATAACATATAAATCTTCCTCATCAAAACAAAAATGACACAAAGTACCTTATAAGGATTATGTCATTGAAGTCAGAATTAATCGAATGAATTGGATATGTTTTTTAACAATGAATCCAGATAAAATAATTTTAAATAAAACATAATATGGTAAAAAATAATTTCATAAATAATCTTAGAATGACATAATCAAGGAATTAGAATTTAAACCAAAAATGGAAATTTATTTAAAAAATCCATTACCTCGTGTTTGAATTTCATCAAGAATTTTTGAACCTCTTTTATAATGGTTTGAAACATGTTATTAATTTATAAAATAACGATATTTATATTTATAACATTATATATGATCCTTTTATAACTTCTTAGCACACTTACATTTTTACTATTTCACTATTTTCACTATTTTGGGTGTTAATTGCCTTGTTTTCTTATGCTTATTTTGTTATGAATGTGCCAGTTATCTAGAATAATATATAGATCCTTCATCTCAATAATTATATTAAATTTATAGATACTATATTCAATCATTAAATAAATTATTATAACCATTATTTAGTGTAAAACAAAGAAAATGAATCACATCACTTTGTGGAGATGGTAAGTTGTACATACATACGAGAGATGTTTTTGATTTTCATAAGATGGATAAGATATGATAATGGTTTTACCACAAAAATAATAACAATTAAAACATTTATTATATTATATTTATTACATTATAATTTTAATCAAACATTAAGAGGAATTATAATAAGAAATATAATTAAATGAGTTAATAAAGATGATTACCTTCTCTTAAAGAATACTTCTTTGGATGTCATCCTTGGGATACTTGGGTTGGTTATTTTGGGAGAAAAATACCTACAGAACATAGGTAAGGATTTTGAGAATATAAGTGGTCATATTTTAGTCAATCTATATGTTTTTTAAATATGAGGAGGTAATGGGTGGTATTTATACATGATGAGGGTGGTTTTATGTTATTTTCTAATTATAATTTATTATTTAAATTTAACAACATTATGGTGGGATTATTTCCAAATAACTTTGTGGATAATTAAAGTTTTAAATACTGGATAGGGTCTTCTAACCCATCAAACACCAATTTAATTTTCTATTGTTTTGGTATTTTTTTTTACTTCAAACATTAACTCGCTATATTATTTTACCTATACTATGGTAAACATTTTTTTATCCACGATTACATTTTTTTATCCACGATTACATTTTTATTCCTAAAAATGAAAATGAACTTATTAAATAATTTTTACCAACTTGTTCCAAATATGTAATAATTTTTTCTAAATTAAAATCACTTCATTTTTAGAAATATATTTATAATTAAACATGAAACACACGACGAAAAGAGTTTTTTATACAAAAAAAAAGATGTTGTTAAATATAAAATATTTATATAATAAATTCACAAGTTTAAAATATATTTCAAATACCAAAATTGGATTATTTTAAATCAAAATTAATTTATAACAATTAAAAACTAATCCAGTATAAAAAATTTCTTCTTAAATAAAATACAATTTTCCATAATGATCAGTATTTTTAATTATTTGTTAAAAAATCAACCTTATCAGAAAATTCAAAAAAATATCCCTAAGATAATTTTAATATGATTATTTGAAAAAATAATTTTACTATATTAAATAAATTTTTTTGAATTGGAGAAAATTAATTTTATTTTATTTCTAATAGAAATAAATAAAAATAACTTTTTGAAGAAAAACTATATTAGAAAAATAAAACGAGTTTACTAAAAATGAATTATTTATATCCTAAGTGTATGTAAATTTTTATTGAAAATTAAATTCCATTATATTTCATAATATTGTTAATCTAATCTGGACACACCATTTAACATCTAGTTTATAACATTCACGTTAAAATCGTAATATTTTGTAGTTTTTATAAGCTATATGTTTTGTGCAATATAAGGTATCTAAAATAGTGTTCCTTTAAAATCATCAGGTGTTACTACAAATTATGTTTATATAGAGAAATATTTATTTTAAAATCATAAAATGTGTTGGAAAATTATATATTTCATAATGTGGTTTATAATATTGATTTTGACCAATTTAACCGTTGGTTTATAATGATAAAATAATAATTCATAATTTGTTTAACTTGGGTATTGCGTTCAATATAAGCTATTGAAGAAATTAAATTTAATTAAAATGATGCATAATTTAAAATATTGAGTGTTAAATTCTCTCCTCATTCAATAATTTACATCCTCGCAATTTAAAATTGCCCTTAGAAAATCAAAGATTGATATTTGGAAAATCTATTTTGAGAAACCTAAATCATAAAAACTATTATTAAAACTTCTTATTAAAGAAGATTAATGGAAAAAATATGAATCTTAACAAAAAATGAGGATTTTGAATAGAATAGCATTAGTTGGAAGTGAAAATATGGACATGGATGAGAAATATGACTATCAAGTTCTGATAGAGATTAGTAGATAAAATGATCATTAAAATGTTAACAATCATAAAATAGATAATCAATGAGGAGTTAAAAGCTCATTGATTCCTCAATAAGAAAAGTAAAAAATTAAAATTATTGTTCAAAATTTATTTTACCAATGGTAGTGGAATTATTTTACTATGTATATAAATCAATCATGAAATAAGCATAATTTATTTATAATAATAATCTCATCTTTTGGTTGTTATTCAATTTATTTCAACTTAATCTATTACATTAGGAAATTGACATTCCAGATGAATTTTTCATGATAGAATCCGTTTTAATGTATCATAAGATCCAAAATATATTACAAAAGCCTCTGAAAATATATATTGAAACCAAAATTTTTACCACATGTTATCAAAATAATAATATCCTAAGTTCAATATAATCCATTCCATGAGTAGTTAATCTTAAGACTCGTCCAAAATACATATGTCTAAATTCATAGTCCAAAAAATTATCGATAATTCCACTAAATTTTCAAAAAAAAAATAAAAAATTAGATTCCACAGAAATATATTTCATAGAAATTATTTTTACATACCAAATATAATAGTACCTTTATCACCTAAAATCATTAATGAAAACATGCATTTATCTAAAAAATCTCAGGTTGTTGAATGTATTCCTTAAATCCAAACATATAGTAAACTCCATTAATGATAACAAAAACAATAAAATTACTAACCAAATTCATAGTCCCCAATACTATCCCATAATCATTTCTTTAACACTGGGTACATTTTTAGGGTTATATTCAAATAATAATGTGTTTTCCAACACATCAACTTTCAATAGAATCACTTCTCTTGGTTACTGGTACTATTCATCGCATGCTTCCAATTAAATAAATAAGAAGTACTGAAGTAGAATCATTATACATATCATGATTCTTATAATTATAATATAATTGGAAAATACATTAATAACATAATTCTAAAATCCAAATACAACCATAATAATCCTTACACTACATTCATAAACATTTATGTTAGACATATCATCTAATTCCTTAATACAACCTTCCTTTAATAAGTCAATATCTTCAATATAGACATTACTCATACAACATTTATTACTCAATTCATAATATTTCCCCTAATAAAGTTTATTTTATTAATTCCTATACTTCTTATATTTAAAAAATTCAACCATCAATAAAACCTTTTAGAGGCTATTATTCCAAACATTCCATTTTTCCTTAGAAATTACTTACTCTATATCCTTCTTTTACACTCAGAAAAAATATTCAATTTCCACTATGACATTCAGTTGGATGCTTCATCTAACATTCATGACATATGGAAAAATAAATATCATTTTCTCTTTAGTATCCATCATCTGAGATCTCAGTGAACTTTGTCATTTTCATCTTTGGGGAGTTTGAGATTTGGTGAAATTGAATGTTTTATATAATATATCATGATAAATTATTAGGCATAATCATTATAGATTTTACTCTGGTATTTATCCCATTTTGTTTTACAACCACATAGTGTCGATTACAAAAAAATTTTAACTCAGTTCCCTATTGTTCCAACCATTTTCTAAAACCAAAATGAAAAGTTTAAGATAGAAAATACACTAATCAAAGTGAGAAAAGTTTACTAAAACTACATCTAAATAAATAAATTTTCTTCTAATTATATGAGTCTTTATGTTTAACCTAGGTTATATATGTTAATTAGTAAATCAATTGGATTATATCCTTTAATTATAATTAAACTCAATTTCAGTCATAAGTTTAGGTTCTGTAATCTATGTTTTCTTAAATCTTTTTCTCAATGTTTCCAATAAACTTGATTTAGTACCAACTATAATTTCAAGACCCCAATGTCCAAGAAGATGTGGTTACATTATTATATTGGAATAAGATACAATGAATCACATCCAAAATGATGAATAGTTTTGAAGTCTTGGTAAACTAGATACATATGTGATTCTAAATGACATTTGAAAACACAAATTACAGCATAATTCTTTTTCATGAAAACCATTATTCTCCAATATTAACCATGGAAATAAAAAATAATAAACTTATTTATAATAACCCTGATATTTTTTTAAAAATTAAACATGATTTATTATATAAACATGAATATAATACTACCCATAATATTGATAGTTCTAGTTTATTTTTGGATTATGAACATTACCTGAAAACTTAAGACATAAAATAAAACATATTTACGAAAAACCTTTTTTACATTACCACAACATTGCTTCGTACTTGGCATTACAAGGGATAAGCTGAGGAAATACATAAGAAATGGGTGAGCTATAAATCCTAGTAAGGGAGTAAACAATTAATACCATGAAAAATACAAAAAAAGTTATACAATAGGCATATCAATGGAGAATAAGAGAAAACTGAACATAAAGGCGTGATATAGCATGATCATCATAACATGGAAATGTGGCACCATATTAAAACACTACATCATTAACATAAAGGAATAAAGTAAACACATGTACCAAAATGATGAAAAAAATTATTATAAAGGAATTAGGTAAACTTATGTCCCTACATGACATATCATGATTCAAAAAATTACCCAATTCATTGGAGCTCTATGAGGTGGCACCCTTTATGAACATTTTAATCACATACTTATGTTTTCCAGATAGATCATATTACATGGATTCATTCAAAATCATAATTTATTCCATGATGAAGGGAATTGGAATTCATATATGAAAGTATAAAATATATACGTATATGTTCGTAATGGTGAATACCATTGATAGAAAAATTGGCATGGTATTCACTACATGGTGATTTTAGCATGGAAATCATGGTGCACTTTCGACAGCATGACGACATCACATGGGGATTCATAGAATGGGTTGATGAGAGACAAAAAGGAATCTCATACTTTATACATGAAAGGGGTATTAAGTGTTCATATAAATAAATGTCCAAACATTGGGAATTTTTAAATATAAGTCATAACATAATAAAGAAGCATGAAAAAAGGAGGATGAAAATAACTCTCATGAACTTTCTGCATGGTAATAGGTGTACATGGGAAAGATTAATGAGAGAGAAAGTAATATATAATAATTAACACATAATAATGGAAGTATTGGGGAGTTTTGAAAACATATCCATCATTTTTAATTTAAAATAAAATGGTGTAACAATATAAGGAAACATGGATAAAAATGAGAATGGAAGGAAACCCTTACATGAGTGTGGGATTTCAATAGATTGAGGATTGGATTCTTGAGATCTGAGGGTTCCTTATAAGGATTATAGAGATTATAGGACATAGTGGGTACGTTCAACCAATATTTTTAGTTAAAACAAGTTGGATCTTGGGTGGGTTTATAGAGTAAATGAGGGGGAATTCTTTAATATTTCACAAACATAGGTTTTGGAATCTATATAATTAAATATTCAAAACCACAAACCTTCCAACGGTTTCACCCCATGGTTTTTGAAAAAGGGGAGTGTAAAACATTATTTCATAAGTCCAATGTACAAAAATCTAAAAATATTATCCTTGGTTATGTGGAGGTGAGTCACATTATTAAAGAAATGAATTTAAAATCATAAATTATATTATATAATTTTAAGGAATCACTAAAGAATTGTAAAATGAAGAAATTAAATATAAAATCACATTATTTTAATGGAGAAACATATATTGGGCCATTAATTCCCATCATAATATTTAATACATCATTTTAGGGTAATTATGATGTCATCAAACACATATTTTATTTATACAATATTTAATTTTTACCCAAAAATATGACTGTCTCAAAAAATTATGAAAAACTCACTGCTCAATAATTTTGACAACTGATTAAAAAAAATAATATTCAATTTTTATAAATAATTATCTATGTATTTGAATTTTTACATTTAAAAATAAAACCAATATTTATTGAAAATTCATGGGTTTGGACAAAAACAGTTTTTAAACCCTAATAAAAATTACATTTCACTTCATAAAAATTATATACTCATTTATTATTAATAAAATTAATTTGAAAATAATATTTTATTAAAATATTAACTATTTAAATAAATTATTTAAATAAAAAAATTACCCATTTTGTTTTATCGTATAAAAATATAACTCTTATAAATCTAATTTCTTAATCATTTATAGATAATTAATTTATTTAATCCTAATTTATAAGAATTTATTTATATTATTATTAATAAAAACATTAGTTTAATATAATAATTTATATATTTCTCAAAAGTACCAATTTTACCTGAAGAATCAGTTTTTCAAATTCATCATTTTTTTAAGAAAGACTATTCTCATAAAGGAATTGATGGAATGAGACTTTTATTTATAGAAATAGATAACACAATAAGTAATTAATACATTGTTATATAACCCCTTATAACAATTTCATAAGACCAAATTGTAAGAAGTGTGATGGTGACAGACTCGTTTGGCGGCTCGGATAACATATCTCGGGTGGTAATATCTATTAACTTGACCAACTCCCATAGGCGATTCCCTTCAAGGTTAATGTGTTGATCATCAGCTTGGGCTTGTCCAATAATGAAGCCCAAAGAAGCTACCTCCTTTCCATCGTCCGTCAAATGAGCTTCATACGGTTTGAGTTTAATGGATGAGGCCATCAACTACTTTGTATATGTCGAAATGATTTTTTTGAAATCCTATATTTATATCGTTTGTGTGTTCACTGTTCAATCACTATATTACAAATGGTAATGATACTTAATAAACATTTAAACCCAATAAAAATAATAAAATAAGGGTAAATTGTTTTTCTATATCCATAATACATTAAATTAAAGAGAATTTTATTCATAAATGATCTGGTCGTTACAACCTCCCCCCCTAACGAAATGTTTCCCTTGAAATTTCTTTTTCCTACACTAAGACATATGAGGGAAACTCTGCCTCATTAATTCCTTTGGTTATCAAATTGTTTCTTAAAACATGTGGTTTCACCACTACACCTTGACAAGGGGCATCATCTTATTTCATAGAACATTTTCACTATGATCTAAGAACATCACCAAAGTCTCTTTATATGAGATATCATTCTCCAATGGTACAACCTATGGATTGTGTACATGTGATGGGTTAGGTATGTACTTCCTCAAGAGTGATACATAGAATAGATCATGGACTTGAGATAGGTTTTTTGGGAGTTCTAGCCGATAGTCCACTACTATAATGAAATCAAAGATCTCAACAGGGATAATGTACCTCAGAATAAGATTTCACTTCTCCCCAAATCTCATAACTCTCCTCCATGAAGATATATAGAGGAATACCATGTCACTAATATCAAACTTTAGGTATCGTCATTGATTGTCATTATAGTAGTTTTCTCGACTCTGGACATCTGTTCTGTCATGTCGGATGGTCTAAATGTTTTCCTCCATTTCTTTAACCATTTCAAAACCTAGAAGTTTTCATTCCACAAATTAATCCCTAAATACTGGTGTTCTTCACATCTTCACATAAAGGTCTTCATAAGGATCCATTTGGATGCTTAAGTGGAAACTGTTGTCGTAAGAAAACACCACCAAAGAAAGATATTGGTTCCATATTCCTTTTATGTACATTTAGAATGTTCTCAATATATCCTCAAGTGTCTGTATAGTCTGTTCAAATTGGCCATCAAGGTGAGGATGATAAGTCAGACTGAAGTTCATCTTAGTAATCATAGCATGTTACATACTCTTCCAAAACATAGAGGTGAATCTTTGTTCTCGATTGGATACAATTGATAGTGGTACTCCCAGAATCCTTACCACCTCTCTGTGGTATATTCATTCCAGTTTACCCAAGGATTAATCTTATCAGATTAAAATGAAGGGTGTTATCTTTGTATGATGATCAACAAAAACCTTGATAGAATTTTTTCTTATGGATGTCTTTGGATGTCTGGTGACAATGTCATTGGTGATGTTCCCTAATTTCCTTATTAGTATGGGTAGTGCTTAAGTCATCCCCTTATAATTATTCTTCTCCACCTATAATTTCTTAAATACAAGGCACTTTGATGTATATTTTGTGATATCCTTCTTTATGTTATCATACTAATTATTCTCCTAGAGATCTCGATACATATTTGTGTTTTCCGGCTGAAGGGAGAAATTTAAACTATGTGCATCATCAAAAACTTATTACTTTAACTCAAGATTTGATGGGACACATACTATTGTCCCAAATAATACAATTTCTTCTTCATTAACATTTAACTCTGAGGATTTACCTTTCTTGATAATTTTCACTTTCTTCTAAATTCCCACAACATCTTTTTGAGAATATTTCAACCATTCAAAAAGAGATGGTTGAGAAATCATTTGTAGAAGGATTTATGAATTTCATTCTTTATGATTCCCATGTCTATATTCATAAAATCTTAGAATATTAGATCCTTTTCAATTCTCATCAATGATAGATTCATTGGGTTCTTTCTACATAAAGCATCTTCCACCTTGTTTACTTTCCCATGGTCGTAATGGATTAAGAAGTCGTAATCCTTAATGATCTCTAACCATATTCATTGGTGCATATTCAGATCTTTCTATGTGAATATATATTTGAGACGTTTTTTATCAGTATATATTTTACAATTCTCCCCAAAGGCATAATTTTTCCAGGTTTTTAAAGAAAATATCACAGCTTCAAACTCTAGATCTTGTGTGGGATTGTTTTTCTGATGAATTTTCAACATCCTTAAGTCATAGGCAATGAAATTTTCATTTTTCGTCAAATCCATCAAATGGAGACTTATGATATTTTCATGAATAACATTCATATAAACATCAACATGTGATAAAACAATTATAGATGTTTTCCCTAATTGTTTTATATCATCTTTTGTGGTGACTAAATGCTCTTAGAAAAAATAAATAATATACTAATATGACATGAATTGAAATATATTATGACATACACTACTTTAATGTATTGGTTACATTTAATTCATTCTTTGTCATCCATATTAGAAAATGAATTTTCGTGCTTCCTTAATAATGGAGATTTTTTATGCTCATTATGCTTATCACCCCTTACAATAGATCTTTGTCTTGGATAATTCCTAACTTCTCCACATTTATGACATAGAAATATGTAAGATTCCATAGATGGAACTTTGTTTCCATCCATCACATTGTAAATTATTTCAAGGATATTGGATACATTGTGTTCTTCCTTTCCATACATAAATCATCTCCTAGTCCCTTTATAACATTTCCCTTTGTTATTCTTTACATATTTGTTGCACAAAGGAAATTGGGTCCCCTTTCCCATATCACCTTTATCAGATGGAATTTCATGAGATTTCATCTTTCTCTTCCTTGATGTCCTTGGAAATTCAAAAAAGTACCAGGGGTCAATCATGATTTTTGACAGCTGGTTTGGCATAATCATGATATATCCTACTTGATCTCCCATTTGATTGGGAATCTTGTTGGGACATTCATCAGGATTACCTTCACATAAGTTACTCGATTGATTCCTCCTATTACCGACCATTGTCAAGAATAAAAGAAAAATTATGGTTAAGTTTTTTAAATTATCAAACAAATAAAGGGTAATCTATAGAAAAAATGTGATAGAACATAAATTATATTTATTTCCTTAACTTATGAATTTCTATGAATCAATCTAAGTTATCCATCGTCTATTTCCTAATGTATACTATAATGGGATTTTTTAATCGCATAATAATGGTTCATACTAAACTTATGAATTTACCAAATCATATCCCCTCGGAGTGTTGAACTGAGAGTGCAGCAAGGATAGTTTTTGTGCACCAGTTCCCTTTCAAGTCTAGCTCAAAGTGGTGTTTTTGGGGTTTACCCCTAGATACATCTATGCTGGAGCCAAATTGATTTGTTCATATCTAGACTGGGATATATTTTCATGATAAACAACTTAATATATACTCACTAAAATTTTGGGATTATTTTCTTATAATCAGTGTTATCCATAAGGCTTTCACTATAGTTTTATAACCCCAATCCCAAATATTACTAAACATATCCTTTAAAACCCACTATAATAACTCTATTAATTATTACACACTTAAACATGATTTATTACATAAAAATCCACTTCATACGACCCAGAAGATTAATATTTCTAGTGTATTTGGGGATTATGAACATTGCATGACTAATTAAGTCATAAAATACAACATCTTTTTTGAAAATTTCTTTTACATGACCACAACATTCGTTCATACATAGAATTACAAGAGATAACATGAGAACACATGCAAGAAAAGGGTGAGTTATGAAGCCCGTTAAGGGATTACAAAAATAATAACAAGAATAAAACACTAGATGCTAGGAAATAAGCATATCAATGGATTATAAGTTAAATATCAACATAAAGGCATCATATAGCATTATTATCATAACATATAAATGTGGAAACATCCTGAAATATAACATCATAAACATAGAGGAATCATGTAAATAGAAATCCCAAAATTATGGGAAAATTTCTTATAAATTAATTAGTTAAACCCCTATACCAACTTGATGTATAATGATACCAAACACTACAAAATTCAATAGAGCGATATTAGGTATCAACCTTCGTTAAGAATTTAACCAAATTATAAGTGTGCCACAAAGATCATATAACATGGATTCATTCAACATCATCATTTATTTCATGATAAAGGGATGTGTAATACATATATGAAACTCTATAATAAATAAGTACATGGACATAAAGGTGAATAACCGTGATAGTGAAATGGGTATGGTATTCACTACATAATGATTTCGACATGGAAAATTGTGGTGCAATTTCAATAGCATAATGGAATCACCTGGGGATTAATATAATGGGTTGATGGGAAATGAAGAGGCATATAATCATTTATAAATGAAATGTTTAGTAATTTAACCATATAAATACATTTTCCAACATGAGGAATTTTTAAATAGAATATGTAACATAATAAAGAAAAATGAAGGAAGAGGAGGAAAAAAATAACTCTCATTAAATTTTGGCATTGTAATAGGTGTACATGAGAGGAATTAATGAGAGATAAAGGGGTATAACATAATTCAAAAATAATAATATCATTATTTTAGAGGTGTAAAAACATACCCCATCATTTTTAAAAGAAAATAATATAGTGTAACAATATAAGGAAACTTGGATAAAAATGAGAAAGGAAGGAATCCCTTACATGAGTGTGTTACTTCAAAATCATGAAGAGGGGATTCTTGGTAGATTTAGGCACATTGTGGGATTCAAGTGTGGGTAGGAAATATTAGGTATGTTTCCCATGGTTTTTGAGTGAAAATAAGGGGGATCTTGGGTGGTATTATATAGGAAATGATAGGGTGGTTCTTTAATATTTCACAATCTTAGATTTTGAAAAATATATAATTAAATATTCAAAACCACAAGCCATACCTTGTTTTTTTGCCATGTTTTTAGCCAAATAGGAGTGTAAAAAATTATTTTATAAGGCCAATGCCCAATAATATTAAAATATTATCCTTGATTATGTGGAGGTGAGTCATATTATTAAATAAATGAATTTAAAACCATCAAATATATTATACACTTTGGAGGATTCACTAAGGATTTATAAAATATGTAAAACCAATATAAAATCAAATTATTTTAAAGGGAAATATTACTTGGTCCTAGAATAATAATTTTAGTATTTATTACATAGTTTTGGAGTCATAATGATGTCATAAAACACATATTTTATTTATACGGTATTTAATTTTTACCCAAATATTGGACTGTCTTGGAAAATTATAAAAAAATAACCATTGGATAATTTAACTCTCCGGATTAGAAAATAATATTCTATTTATCTAAAAAAATTTCTAAATATGTTAATTTTCACTTCAAAAATAAATATCGACATTTATTTAAAATTCACACATTTCGACCAAAATAAGTTTCAAACATTAATTACAATTACATTTGACTTAATGAGTATTATATACTCATTAATTATTAATAAAATTAATTTGATAATAATATTTTATTAAAATATTAAGTATTGGAAAAAATCATTAACTCTTTAAAATAAATTCTATAATTAAAAAAAAATAAATTTTTTGTTTTATAATATAAAAATATAACTCTTATAAAATAGATTTCATATTCATTTATCGATAAGGAATTGATATAATTATTATTTATAATAAATGTTTTTATAGTATTATTAATAAAATTATTATTTTAATATAACTATGTATATATTTCTCAAAAGTTCCATTTTTACCTAAACAATAAATTTATCAAATTCATCATTTTTTTAAGAAAGCCTATTCTCATAAAGGAATTGATAGAATAAAACATTTATTTATAAAAAAGGATTAAAAAATAAGTAACTAATACATTGTTACATAAACCCATTTGACAATCGCATAAGACCAAAGGGTAAGGTGTTCTATAGTGATAGACTCTTGGAGAATCTCGAATGACATCACCTTGGTGGTAATATCTATTAAAATTAACTTCTCCCTTAGGTGATTACATTAATTATTTACTTGTTGAACCATGGCTTGGGATTGGTCAAGATCTAATCCCAGTGACTCTACCTACTTTATGAGCTTTGGAAAATGAACATCGTACAACTCGAGTATACCAGATGAGTCCATCCTTTCCTTTTTCTATTTCAAAATGATTTTTTTAAAACATTATATTTATATCGGCTATGTGATCATTGTTAAATGGATATAATATCAAAGGTAATAATACATAATAGTAATTTAATACTGCTAATAATAAAAAAAGAGTTCATGTGTTTTATATATCCATTAGACATTAAAATAAAGGTACTTTTCATCATAATTGATCAGGTTGTTACATTCATGGAGTCTAGGGCAAAAATAAATCAAAATAAATGGGTGAGATCAAATTCTCCAAGAAGGTAAGTGTATAGCTAAATCAATGAATAAATATGTCATAAACCACATGGAAATTTAAATAATTGAATCCAATTTCTTTTATTCTATAAAATGGTTATAATGTTGAAGGAATAAAAAATGATCAAATAATTGCATATAAAAAATCACATGAGGATAAAACATAACAATGGAAATTTTACTAGTCGTATAATTACATGGACTATCAATAACTAATTTCATAATGATTGAATGCATATTGTAATAAGTATTAACTATCAATATCTATCCTCAAGAGAGTTATAATCTGGATACATCCTTATGATAGTTACTAATAATATCAATCAATTAGATAGTTTTAATTTGTGGTCAGAAATGCCAGAACTATAAAGATATATCCTCTTGATAGTTAATATCAAGATTTAACCTCTTAAAAGATTAAATATTTGGGTAGAAAACCATCTAATTTATCCAACTGATTTATCTCATAGGATATATTGATTAATTTGGGGAATACAGTGGGCCTCACTCATCACATACTAATTCTAATGCATTCCTCATATGAAAGAAAGAAAAGGCAAAAATCATAATCATTCATATCAAAAAATAACATAATAAATGTTAATACTTACCCCAATCAATTGCACATAATCATAAACCATATAGAGTAATATAGTGAATGGTATACCAATATATCATTCATAATAAAACTTATCATAAACCATAAAAAATTATTTATTATATCAAAACAATATATCCTCATTGGATAATAAGTACCGCAAAAGTTTTCTGTCAGTAATGGATAATAATATTTGTAAACAAATTTCTAAGTAAAATATCCATATCTATATTTAAATAAATTTTCAAAACTAAAATATCATAATAAATTTTGAAAATTATATTTTTTTCATTAAAACCATTGAAGACATGTAAAATAATCTTTAAAACATCGGGTGGTACTGATGGTAGGAAATATTGTACATGTTGTACACATTAAAGAAACATTTCCTTTAACATTTTAAGAAAAATCCAAATAGGGGTAGTTTTGAAAATGACATGAAGATAATTTTAAAAATATTTTATAAAAATAGGTAACAAATATCTTATCAAATTAATTTAATAATTCTAATACATTTTTGGGATCCTTCTTATAAAATAATGGTTTTCATGAAAATGGATTTCTGACTGGAAATAGAACTAATGTCAGATTTTCTTAAAATCATTTTCTCAAACATTAAGTAAAAAATAGGGTAATTTTATTAATATTTCTTCCAAAATATCTTGAATAACCATATTATAATAAAATAATTTTATTTCAACGTATAAATATAAAATTATTTTCCCAATTGAGATGTAAACATAAATAATCTTGAATAATGATGTAATTGTGAAATAATCTCTTACCTCTTTGGTAACTGCTAAATTATATGCCCCATGAAAGAAATAATTTCGATTAAAACATTAAATATAATGACTAAAAATTAATTAATGATATAATATAAAAAATGGTAAGTATATACCCTTAAAAATAAAAAGGAGATTATTGTAGCATATGTATCACCAAAGTAAAAGTGAGGTGGGAAAACCATACCACTTTTTAATTAGTTGAATCATTTTCCCCGTGTAAAATAACAATTAAAAATTATTAAATATCATAAAAATAAATATATTCATGATATAAAATTCCAAATATTCATTATATCACATAAAATAATATAGGTCTATAACAACAAAATATTCTTCAATGAGTAAAAATTAATATAAAGTCCCTTACAAAGATCATATCATCAAAGTGACCATTAATCAAATGAATCAATTATGTATTTACACTATAAATATACATAAACAAAGTGTAAATAAAACATAATATAATTAAAAAACCCATTTAATATATAATCATAGTGTAACATAATCAATGAAGTAGAAGTTTAGCCTAATGAATGGAAATTGAACTGTGAAATCCATTACATCAGGTTCATCATCCTTCAAGAATGTTATAAACTCCTTTATAATGGTTTTAAAAATGTTTCAAATTTATAATATAATTTTAGTTATATTTATAAAATTTTAAATTATCCTTTTATATCATCTTAACTCCCGCTCATTAATAATATTTCATTGTTTTCACTATTTTGGGTGTTAATTTCCCTATTTTCTCATGATTGTTTTGTTACAAAAGACTCATTTCTATTGCATATAATAAAGATAAATCATCTAAAAATGATATTATTTTTATAAATATCATATTTAATCATTAAATAATTATCTCATAATCATTTTTAATGTTTAATGTAGAAAATTAGTTGCATCACTTCATGGATATAGTAAGTCATATATTCGTCCAAGAAAAATATTCAATTTTCATATGATGAAGAATAAATGGAAAATGGTTTTCTCATGAAAATAATAAATCATAAATACATTTATTATATTATATTAATTCAATTATAATTTTTAAAACACATTGTGATGAAGTAGAAGAAGAAATAAAAATGAAAGAGTTCGTAAAGATGATTACCTTCTCTAAAAGAATATTTATTTTGATCTCTTATTTGGGGAACTAGTGTCGGTCTCTTGGGAGGCCAGAACCAATAAAAATTGGGTAGGTATTTTTGGAATATAAATGGTTCGGTTTTTCTCTATTTATAATTCTTGGATAATTTAGGTGGTAGTGGGGGTATTTATACTTGAGGAGAGGGTATTTTAAGCGATTATATAATGATTATGTTGTATTCAAAGGTAACAACATATGGGTGTAATGTATTCCAAAAAAATTGATTCATAATTAATGTTTTAAACACTTTTTAGGGGCATAAATCACATAAACAAACAATTTATAGTTTTAGATTTTAGTTATTTTATTCTTTTACCTTCTAACATTAACTCGCAACATTATTTTACCTTTATCACGATAAGTGAATTTTTTCCATGGTAAATTTTGATGACTGAAAATAAAAATTAAATTATCACTTAATTTGGACCTCCATATTCCAAATATTAAATTCATTTTCCAAAATTTAAATCATAGATTTTTCAAAACTAATTTTATGATTAAACCAAAAAAACACAATGAAAAACAGTTTTTCATAAAAAATCCATTCTTAAATATGTAATGTTTCTATATTAAATAAAAGAATAAAATATATATCAAAAACGTTAATTGAATTATTTTAAAAATAATATAACTAGTAAACATTTAATAATCATCCAAAGAAAAATTTGACCATGTCAACAAAATATAGTTTTAATGAAAAATAATATTTTTCACTAACCATTAAAAAATCACCATTTTAAAAAAATTTCCAAAAAATTAACCTATAATAATTTTAAAATTATGACTTAAAAAATAATGTTCATTTAAAAAGTTAAATTTCCTAAATTTTCCAAAAATTAATTATATTTATTTTCTCATATAATTCAATATGAATTAATATTTAATGAAAATATATATTTGAAAAATAAAATGAATTTTCTGTAAATAATGTGTTCATTTTATAAGAACAAATATATTTTTATTGAACATTAAATTCATATATATTTCATTATATAGTTAAAATTATACACACACACTACTTTAACGATTATTGTATAACAGTCATGATAAAATAATAATATTTTGGAGTTTCTATAAGCTTAGTGTTATGTGCAATGTAAGCTATCAAACATAGTTTTATTTTAAAATCATGTTTTAATAAAAATTTAGGGATTGTTAAAAATTAATTAAATAATATATTCACAATGACTAGGAGAATTATATATTTCATAATGTCATTAATAGTTTTCATTCATGCCAATTTAATGGATAGGTTACTAAGATCACTTAATATTTTATTATTCATTAAACATGGGTGTTGTCTTTAATGTATGATATTGAAGAGATTATATTTATTTAGAAAAAGTTACATACTATAAAATCATGGGGTATTTTATTATGTTTCAATGTAGTGAGAGAAAATTTATATTTTAAGTGTGGGGAATAATAGAAATCTTCAATTTTCTAATTCATCTTGAAAACATGAAATTATTGTAATGTGGGAAATATTTTAAAATATTTTTTTGATGAGGTATTGTTGCAAGAGGATAAATAGAATGATTTTTATGGGATTAGGGGTTTGAAAAAAAATCACTAGATTTTGTGTGCCACCAATTACATGGTTGGGTGGAACTTGGTACCTAATGGGGATTTCAGGGGAGGTACACCTAGATGAAGCAACAAGGTGGCTGATACATGGGAACTAGGTAACTGGTATAACCCATATTTTAATATTTAAAAAGTGAGTTAAAATGGAATTTATGGATTTTAAAAACACATTCCTCTTTTAGGGCTCATTTATTCCATCCTACTGAAGAATATACTTTTCACGTCCTTTACACACTCCTTCTCTATCCCTCTACCGTTTTAGTTGAGTAGATTTATGGGTGTTTGTTTTGAAATTTAATGTAAGTCCTTCAGAAGTTTTATCCTCATATTTTTCCCATATATGTATATGTTCTAGTGTTGTTCCTTCTTGGTATTTATGATTCTCTTCCATAGAGAATCATGGAATCAACTGACAATGATGGATTTTTTTCATGACATAGAAAAATGATGATCATAGGGGATAAAAATGATTTTTTGCATGAGGTATCTTTTGAGTAAAGAATCTTCCCTAGTTATGCTTTTTTTTCAAATTAAAATTGAATAGGTCAATGATTTGGTGGTGAGTGTTAGGTATTAGGTCAATAGTGATCTCCATAGTGTGTTAAAGGTAGTTCATACGTCATTTCTCAATGTATTGATGAGAATATATCAATTTGGGATATATTCCACGATTATTTCTAATTGAATTACTATCTGTTATTTATATTAGTTTATTATAATTTATCTATACTTAATTAATTCTAATATTCATTATTTTATGACCAAGTGTAAATGTTCGATAGCCGGTATGGGATTGGATGAGCATGGAAAATTATGGTCGAGCACTTCATAAATTGACAACTAATTTTTAAAGGGAGTTGCTGAAAAATATTACCTTTTATATGGTTATATATATATTGTATGGAATCTGAACAAAGTAAAGAAAGTGTAATAACCTAATGATATAAAAATGTGTGGGTTCCTCAATGTGAGGTGGGACTAAGGAGTCTTTAAACTCATTGAGAGCTCCCCAAGAATTATTTATTTACTATATAGTTATTGATGGCTAGGTTTCCTATGAGTGAGGATTAATTAATGGGGTATTTTATCCCAAGAGGGTGTCCTTAATAGGGTTATGGTTCAATTGACTGGGGGGTCTTATCTCAAGTATATGATGTTTTTCTAGATAAATGACTTGAGATGGGTCTTTAATTATTTTGGAATTGGCCATATGATATACATGCTTCAATGGGCATCTAAGGATAACATAAGTTATAACCTAAATTGGATCCATTATTTTTTTTGGTGTTTTTGGGATAACTATATAATGATAAATCCTCAAAACCTTTTTTATTGAGAATGTGTCCTTCAATTTTCATGTTGCCTTATAGAAATTGACTTGGTGCTTTGGAAATGGAACTAGGAAGGGGTTTCCTTATCTCTAACATGGATTGTGAGACTTGAATAGCACCCCCGAGCATTCATTCTTGGCAAGAACGTCTATATTGGTTAGGATAAGTGGTGATATATCCTTATGATGGGAATTTGTTATGATGATTTCCCTTTAAACATGTATCGTGTTGGTAAATTGATCGTATGTGACCTAAATCCATTATAGGGAAGGTTTTTCCTTATTATATGCTTAATTTATGTACTAACTCTTATCAAAGGTATCCAAGAGAGGAATTGGGTTAGTGGGACCAATGATTTGGGTGATAATCCATTCATCATGTCTATGTTTTGTGATTAATTTATTATGTTCATAATTACTTTTATATCACTCTCATTGTTATCATTGTGGTAATTAATTGTTCAACATTGTGTAAAATGAAAATGATGTATCATTAATCATGGTTAGTATATAGGTGGTAGATCGTCAACATTGGAGGGACTTGGGGGTTATGTATTAGTGATACATTTTCCATATAAAGATATATCATTTTCTCAATTTTTTGTAATATTAGTAATGCATCATTCAATTTGGGTTTGGGATTTAGTGATATACCATTCACATGGGATATATTATTTGGTGATATATCATTCACCTGATGATATATAGTTCACCCCATGTATTTTAATTTGGTGACATATCTTTCACATTGGGATTGTCAAGCGATGATATATCATTAACTAAGGGATTTTGTATTCTCCTTGGGGATTGTTGTGATATTATACCATCAACCTATGGATTTATATAATATAACAGATCATTCACCGTTTTTATTATTTCATTGGTAGATAATTTACCTAGGTTTTATAATATGTTGATGGATAATTCAACATGGACATTATTATAGTGTAAAATCATCCACTTGTGAATTGTGATACAATAATGGATCATTCACCATAGGGATTATTTCAATGGTAGATCATCCACCAATGGATTATGATTTTTTGATGGATTATTTTCTTTATGGGACTATGTATGATGATAATTTATTCACCTGATATAATGTTTTAGTGATAAATCATTCACCTTAGAGGGGTCATGGTATCAAAGATATCTCATTCACCTTGATTGTTGGAATGAGTGGTGATATATAATTCTTACTCATGTTGGGTTCAAACCATCAGATAATATTCCAAATATGAATCTAGACAAATTAGGTACATGTTGACCATCAGGGTATCACTATGAGTCAACAATGGTGTGATGGGTGTATTCATGTGATATTTATGGATTTATTTACAATATGGATATGAAGTCATTGTTATACTTCTTTTTATTATGGAAACCATTGTTGATCTCTAATATTCTCACACCCTACATGTGTACTTTGTCATGTGTTAATGTCATATAGTTGACATAAATTCTTATTCTAGGTCATAAGTAATGTTCATGAGTTTGGAGAAATCAATGGGGTTTTGGAGACTAGTATGAGGTGAGGTCAACGAAAATATGAATATCCATTTATTTATTTAATATTTTTTATTTTCATATATGATCAACATGTTGGAGACTCATTCATCGGTTTTATGATTTTATAAATTTTATTTACTACATTCTATTATAGTATAGTGTTTTTATTTATTTATGATATTTTTTCATCTTTAATTCGGTATATTGTAATTTGATGTGATTTTTATTATGTATGTTTCTATTACTAGTTGATAGTTTTCATTAAACTAGTGGATATATCATCCACACATGGTTTTATCAGACCCTCACAATTAGTCAATAGCCTCTTGAATATAGAGATGTGTTTCTGAGGTCAAATAGGGCCCTTGGATTCGGATGGTGATCAATGAATGATCTAGGGATATTACAAAGTGGTATTAGAGATTTTTCATATTTTTACTATTTGGAATATTGAATATGGAACTAGGACTTGTCATAACCTGGAATGAATATTAATCTTGTTCCTATACCAAACATGAATGAGATGAAATTCATGTTACCTGGTCATGCATTATCTTTCTTTCATTTCGTTATTATAGATGGGTTTATTCTTACCTTGTCAAATGTTTGGATTTGTTTATTTAGGGTTTTTCTCTTGGACGAAGGTGGTAAGAGGCATGTATTCATAAAAAATATTTAATATAGTCACACATGACTTGTGAAAACTAGTTTGTTATTTATATAAGTTAATTTGATTTTTTTTGGTTATTTAAAGCTTTAAAATATCTTATTCAAAATTTTATTGAACAAATTATTGGTAATGTTCTACTTAACAGAACCATATAGTAACATTTTCCTTGATACAAATTGTTGTAGATTAATTACTTCAGGAAGCATATTAATGATACATCAATCCTAAATGGGAGAGTACGGTATATAGATACTTAGTAAGGATTTTGAACTATGATAAATTAAAATGACCTTGTTATAAGGGATACCCCATATGCCTGGAATTAATGGGATGAGAATATTAATACATTAGTTTCCTTAGTGTTTATGAAATAGAAATAGGTGTATATTCAAGGGGTGTTAACTTAATAGGTTTATTTTCAATATAATATTTTTGTGATCCCAGTTTTAATAGGATATGATTCAGTATTTCAATAATTTAGGGTATTCTAGTAGAAAAAAAATTCATTTTTCTCTTACTGTTCAAGGTGAGTTATGATATATAAGGCTGTCCGATTAGAGATACATTATCCCAGAAACATGGATGCTTATTTAGGTAAGAATAATAGGTTTTCACTTCACAAAATTTATTTATAATCATATTGTGTGATAGACTATATGGTATACGTGGGTGATGATTTCCATAGTTATGTATTGGGAATTGAGGCACAAATTGTCCTTTGTCAAGGGATGTGACTGAAATGTATGTGAGGAATGGTTAGTTTCTTGATTATTCATTCTAGAATAGGATTGACGAAATAAAACTCATTATTCCATGATTTTAGTTTCGTATAGGTTTACCTCTATGGTGTAAGCCATTACAGTTATGATATTTAACCAACAATGGTGGACATTGTGAATGATTATTAGAATGGTTTGTTGGGTGCTCTCTTACCTTGGGTATCGGAGAGCCTATTTTTCTCAACCAACATGTCATTTGGGTTATTATCACTTAATATTTACCTTTAAAGATGATCTTAGAGGTTATATTTTCATGATTTCCCTTAAATGAGACTCACATGAATCTTTGGGGTTATGTCATTATGATGTTTCTCAGGCATGGTGATTATATGAAATTCCTTAATTATAGGTGATATTAGTGTGTGATTCTCATTTAAAAATCTTTCTCCTAAACACTGGGGGTGGAATTATGGTAGTTAATGCTTAGTGGTGGTTATGGTTTTCTATCTAAACATCATGATAGTGGTGAATTTATGTTTCGTAAATGTAAAACACCTAGATATAGGCATCAATTAGTGAGGAATAAAAGAAATTATTCCATTTAGTAATTTATTCGTACGAGTTTTAGACTATGGTCTAATGGAATGATCATGTATGAATTTTGAGAAGTGAGTTGGTTTAGGATCTTGGTATGTGTTTTAACAGTGATTCTTGGAAGTATAATAACTTGTTTGAAGGAGTAAGGCATGTGTTATGAATATATTTTCTAGTGTCAGACTGTAGATTCTGATGATAATAGTTGGAAAATTCTTGGGTGTGGCACCGAATAAGAAAAATTTGGATTTATCCCAACAATGTAAATGATTGATGTTTGAAATAAATGAATTGGAAATACATTAATAACATTAAGATTGGGTAATCATCATAGATTTCATGAAATTATTCAATTCTATGTTTTTTGGGTCATCGAGGTTTTTGAAGACCTTTACTGTGGCGTGGTAGTGGCTAGGTCTGTTAAATATAGATCAACCATGATGAATCAAATAAATACTATTAGAAATGATTTGATGAATGAACAATATTATGATGATCCTGATCAAGGGAAATTTGGGTTATTGTTAAAATGTACTTGTTTGGGTGTGGTATTTTCATGGCCATGCCCAATAATATTTCGTCAATTGGAGCACACCTCTGATATCAGTATCTTAAGTGGTTAAAAAATACACATTGAGACATCATGTGTATATAAGTCTTATTTTGGGTATTTTATAATGAATTGTCCCATTTTTCATTTATGGGTGTTTAGAAAATAAGGGTTCCAATGAGTAGGTAAATGTAACTGTTTATAATTTTTTGATATGGATTAGGAATCTTCTATTTTAGATGCTTTTAAATTCATTAAAAATAAGCTTCAAATGTGTTAATGTGGCTAGAAGAGACATATAATAATTTTTAAGGGCTTGGGAGTTTGAAAATTTTAGGTTTGTAGCTACAGTGATCTGGCAGGTGACTAGTTGGGTGGAACTCATAAACCGATGGGGGTTCAAGTGATAGTACCTTGTGGATAGAGCCACCAGGTGTCTAGTACCCTGCACTAGGTACTGGGTGGGGCCGAGAGGACAATACAGGTGAATTGGATACTTGGTGGAATCCTTTTTTTAATGTAGAATAAAAAGGCCTTTATAGGATTTTAAGACACATATCTCTTTCAGGGAAAATTTGTTCTAATATGTCAAGGAAGGAAGGTCTTACCTCACATCCCATTCCCTCTCCCACTTTATTATGGGTAGATTTAAGATAATTTCATCATTTTATTGAGGTAATTTTTTACCCTAAATTATTATAATCATAATGCCTTTAATTTTCTTTAATTTATTGTGGTTGAATATAGGGTCTTAAGAGGGGATTTCACTACATCATGTTGGAATCAAACCACCAGGATGGGGATTTATGTGGAACGGATAGTATAGGATCTATGAGGATAAATGCACATGGTTTCACGTGATTTTGATTACGAAAATTCACATCCCATGTTATTCAAAGGTTTTATTTAAAATTAGTTTTTAATTAGTGGATTATTTGGTGTGGGATGTGTAGGATTTGGTCAATAGTGGGATTGAGAGTGTGTCCTGGGTCAACTGCACCTCGTCACATGAGGTTTTAGAAAGAATACATCAAACAGTGAGATATTCCTTGTTTGAGTTTAATTGAATTAATATTTATTATTAATGTAAAATAATTATTATTAATTTATATTTTTTGAAATATGTATTATAGGATTTGGGACATCATGTGGATGGTGGATGGTTGATATAGGGTTGGATGAGCATGGGCGATGTTGGCTGATCAAAGCTTCATGGGGTAAATCCATTCTTGAGGTAGCCAGAGACTAATTTTACCTTTTATATTCTTATTAATATATCATATGGAATGAAAACATGGGTAATTGGGTGTGATATTCCCAAGATTAAACCATGAGTGGCTTCCCCTATGTGAGGTGGACTTAGAAAGTTGGAAATACTCATAGTGAGTACCTACGGATTTTTGTATTGACAAGATAGCCACCAATTGGTGGGTTTCAAATGAGGGAGGCATGATTAAATTGATTTTGGAACACAATAGAGTGACCATTGTGAGGTTGTGGCTTGATTATCCAAGGGGGTCTTATTCTGGGTATGTGACTGTCACCTATAATAATGAAAAGTGGTGGGTTTTTTTGTTATAGAATTATACATATGAGATACGGGATTGAGTTGGTTAGTGGGGATGATCCAGGTGGGAACCAAATATGGGTCCCTTGATTTTTGGGTGAGGATCTTGGGTTTATATATCACGATAGATCTATTAAACATTATATATTTATCAACAGGATTCTAATGGGCATGTTGCAATGGGGTAAGTAACTTAAGACATAAGGAATGGTACCATTAGAGATGTCCTTCTACCTAAAATGGGCTATGAGCCTTGTATGTAATCCTTGAGTATTACATGATGATGGTAATTCATGTATTTTTTTAGCTAAGTGGTGAAATGGCCCTGTGATATGACTTTTCTATTAAGAGTTCCATTTTTGCATGACTATTTTCAGTTAGGTGGTGGTATGGGACCTAATGTCATGTTGGGGAAGGGAAATTATTAATATATAGATACTCTACGGGTTATGTCTTAGGATTAGATATCCAAGGTGGGATTAGGTTGGTATGTCCCATACCTGTGGTGATAACTCATTCATCATAGCTATGTTTTTTGATGAACAGATTGTATTCCTAGTGATTAGTAAATCACTGATCCTGTTATACTTGTGGTGGTAAATGTTTCACCTTATTAGTGTTTTCAATGATATATCATTCACCATAGTCGATATACTAGTGGTATATCATTCATCGTATTTTTTTACATAGTAGTTATGTCCTAGTGATACATTTTCTGCTGGGTAATATAAAATTCATTTTGTTGTTAATTGGATTGGTGATGCATTATTCACTAGAAGATTATAATTTTGTGAAATATTGTTCACTTAGATTATATAATTTTTTAATATATTATTCACTTTAAGATTCATCATTCATCTAAGTTATTTTTATTCAGTGATAGATCATTTGCCTTGGTGTTGTCTTGTGGTGATATTCCAATAACTAGGTTATACCACATTTTCCATGGGGTTGTTCTCATGGTAGATTTCCCACTTCAAGACTATGATTTTATGATGGATTATTTTCAATGGGAATTTTTTTTGGTGGTAGATCATTCACCTATGCATTACGATATGGTGATGTATCAATAACTATGGGGATATGTCAATGCTAGAACATTCACATGTGGATTGTGATAGAGAGATGGATCATTATACGTGGGGATTTTTGTAATGGAAAATCATCCTCCTGGATATTGGGATTCGATAATGGATCATTTTCCATGGGGGTAATTTATGATGATTTTTTTGACCTGGGATTCAGTTTTATTGATATATCATTCTCTTTGGATGGTTCAGGGTATTGATGATAGCTCATTCACCTTGACTGTTGGAATAAGTGATTACATATAGTTTAATCTCATGTTTTATTATGACCATGGGAACATTTTCCGATTTAGAAAATGGTCAAAAAAAAGTATCGTTTGACCATTTGGGTAGCCCAATGTGTACCGAACAATGCGACTTTTGTATTCATATGATATTTATAAAGGCATGTGTTTTCGTATGGTTGAGATTTCAAGGTATTTTGATTTTTTTTTGCGGATGGTCCAAATTATATACTGATATTTGAAATGTAATTTTGAGAGTTGGAACACATAAAGGTGTTTTTTTATTATTTTTGTGTCATGGTTGGTGTCTTAAGGGTCTAGATGATATTTGGAAGCATCGCACTTCACGAAATCAGTTTGAGGAGAGATAGCTCTGAGTGCACAGTGAGAACTAATCATGCAACCCAAAACCTGTAACCCAATTATAAAAGAACATGTTCTTTTTTAACTGTGTGAATTTCCAGTTAAACCATGTAGAGTGGTGCATATGATCAGGGTGACCTGGATAGTTGGTGTATAGTTTTTTTAACCACGCACTACAATCCTACAAGGTGGGAGGTTCTTAGGATAGTAACACTGCATGATTGGTGTCCATTTTTTCAAACCATGTAGCTAAAACATATGTATCATTAAAGGGATTGAAATTACTATTTTTCTCTTTCCTCTTTAATTCATCCCTCCACTTTCATTCTCCCACTCATGCACAACCCTTATCCCATTATGGCTCTCAACCTCTCCCTCTCATAGGTTCTTTTACATCTCCTTTATAATAACTTCAAATCAATCACCTTTGGTTGTGTTGGATAGTCCTATATTAACATATCATTCATATTCCTTCTTTTATTCATTTATCTTGTAGTATCTGTTGTTATTTCCATGAAAACGTGTATGCCCTATTTTCATGGAAGTCGTATGTTTATTTAATTTCTCTCATTTTAGAACTAATTAATGAATAATAATGGATTATTATTTCTTAATAAGAATCATCTATGTTTTATATAATAATTTACTATAATTTATCAACATTTATAAATTATTTCCATTGTTCTGAACACTAGCCTCTTTGTAGATTACTCCCAAAATGTAAAAATTCATTTAGTAAATAATTAGAACATAATCATGGCATTCCTTTGTCCCCTCAACATGGCTAGAGGTCGACACCCTCAACCAAAACCACCACAAAATATGAATTTGAAGAAATTCTTGCAATTACAAACTCAATGGTTTTGATAAACCACTTAGTACTTGGTCCCTTATAAAAATCTTGATAGTTATAAAGGAAATGTCTAATAGAAAAAATTTTGGTTGATTGAAATGACTTCATAATCATGCATCCATTTCATACTAAAAACAACTTTGAGGTGTACTAATTTAATCATTTAAAAAAGGTATAATTAAATGGGGATATTTGATATATGATATGACCTAATAACCTAAAAATTATTATTCTCTTGTAATTGAACCACATCTTAAGGTGGTTTTTATTTTTTGAATGCGGCTTACATGATTAAATAAATTAAATGGCATGTGAATGGCATAGCCACGTCACTTGATCTTTTAGAGATTATAAATGAAATGGTCTAATTTCATAGTTTAAATAGATAATGGAATTAATGTTATCATGTTATATATAAGAATATTAAATCCTTCATGCAAACAAAGGTACACTACTCATTGAATGATACCCAGTTTTCTCTTTATGAAGTGCCTTGGTAATGAGAATATTGAACAAGTGGGATTAATTTATACTAGATTGTTACAAATAGACCTTGGTTAGGGTTGTTTAACAAGATTTTTCACACCCCCTTGGTAAAGGATGTTGTACATGATGTTTCACATAATTTTTTAACATTGGATACAATGTTTCACACCATATTTATTAAAATATTGGACATAAAACTTCACATATATGATCAGGAGGTTGGACAAGATGTTTCACACCCCCTTGGTCAGGGATGTTTATGGTTTTTATGAGTGTGATGGGGATATAGGGTTGGTTGTGATGAGGTGTGTTGCAAGGTTTGGCAGTAAGATGGGGATTTTCTTATTGAGAGAATGAATAGGGCAGCATGAATTTGATGAATGATTTTGAAAGTGTTCTGAATGGCTGTTAGTGGAGAGGAAATGTGAAGTGGACTACTTTTATTGTTTTATTCCTCTATTGGGTTCTTGTTTGGTTTGATTCTTGTTGTTATTAGTAATAGCCCAGGTATGGATGGAATGAATAATTTAACTGTTAATAATTAATGATATTGGGTTAAATGAATTGTCTGGGGGAATGTTTTGAAATGTAGTTTGTTGTGTGGTTGTGAATTTAGAGGTATAAACAAAGGTATTTTTATGGGATTTTGTTTGTTTATAAGAAAACCCCTAGGTTGGGATGAGTGTTTCATACATATATATATATCTAGTTCTTTGTGATTTCTATATACACCTCACCCTAGTTGAGCATTATGTGTCGAACACCCCCCATTATTATGTGGGAGGGTGTCATTACCAAAAATCACAGTGGGTGGATAGATGGATGGCCACCCAATCATTATTTCTCCCACTTCTAGGTAGTTATATCCTAAGACTCTTTAGGCAGGTTGTGGTTTCTGAGGCCCAGGTGTGTGTGGGTGAGTTTTTCTTCCTAGGTGTCTTCAAGATGAGATTTTATGTTCTTTGTCATGTGTCTATAGGTGGGATGTGATGTGGTTTTTGGCCCATGTGTTTGCTGGTGGGAAGTGATCATCATTATTTTCCCATGTTTTGGGACTAGCTGTGTGGCCTAGGTGTGTTCGTGCGGGTTGTGAAGTGGTTCTTTCAGAAGAGGTGGCAGTGCAATTATGTTTTCTGTTAGGGTGTGAGATTGAATAATTAGTGTTAAGGGTTGAGAGGTACCCTACCATAGATGTGCTCTATATTAATTTACGTGACTTACATTATTTGGGGAGCGTTCCTTTGGGGAGGTTGTGGTGGTTATTATACCTTGTTAGGTTCTATTGGGTTCTGTTGTTTTCTCACTTGGGGGTTAGTATTCTTCTACACTTTTTTACAGACTTTGGATTTCTTAATTAGTATACTTGTATGATAACCCTACATATATAAAACTATTTTCAGGTTTTTTGGAGGATTTTGTGTACTTTTTTGGACCTTACTAGCTTAAACATTGGGACAATTTTGGTGTCACTACATAGCTTTGTTGTTTGGTATTTACATTGGAGCTTTTCATTATAGTTGTAGCAATTTTAAATTTAAACATGCATGTGGTATGTTTTTTATTTATCTTATATATATATATAGTTTTTGGAGTTTTTTTGGATTTACCATCATATCTCTTGATCAAATTTATGTAAAAAGGGTAATGCCTTCCATTTTGTGATATTATTTACCCTTGGTGCTAGTCTCCACCTAGGGGCCTTCTTGAGACAAGACTCATGGGTAATTATCTTTCTTTATCCATTTCCATCTTAGGAGGGGAATCATTGGAGGGAGGGTTCATGATATAGATGGCTATTGAAAAGGGACTCGCATTGGATAATGGTTTAAATTTTACTTTTGTGACATTTTATAATTTAATTTTTCCAATAGTCCAAGGTTTATGTGTGGGGGAATTGATAGAGGTAATAAAATCATTAAATTTTTTCTGATATTAAATTAATTTTATTCCATCTCTCTTATTAATTAATTTTTTTTTTGGAATTAAAGTTTTGATTTCATATTATTTGGGGAATGTTTCTTAGAATTTCAAAAAAATTGAATTTAATTGATTTTATATATTTATAGAATTTAAATATTTTTAATTATTTAGATTGGTATTTTTAAGGAAAATAGGATTTTGGAAAATGTATCTAAATAAGAAAATCTATCAAATCCATAATATTTATTTTAAGGATTTAATTTTGAAGGATAAACCATTACATATGTGTTGACAGATACGTAAGAGTAACTAGATATATATAATATCACCCCATGGCCAATGTTATAAGTAAGAGTTACCTTGATGATATGTAAGATTTAATTATGGATACAATTATACATGATGGTATTTTCCTTTTTTGGTGGGGAGCTTTTCCCCATATATGATTTTTTGAAGATAAAGTGTAATGTTAATGTATACTTACGTTTAGTTTAGTTTCAATGACTGGATGATATGTAATATCTAATTCATTCCATGATAAAATGAATAAAAGTATTTTCTATTGAAAAACTAAAAGAACATTATGTCATGTGGGGATAAATATTTTCAAAAAACTCATAAGTAAATATGGAAATGTATAATATATTGATGCAATATGGATCCCATACATTTTTAATGGACTAATTGAGTATGTTTAAATAAGGGAATAATGATTCTCATAGGAAATTTATCATCTATTCCAAAGAAAGAGACAACCATAAAGAATAGTTATGGGGAATCTAAAATATAGAGGAAAATATTCAATGAGAATACAAATGGAGGAGGTATCATAAATATGGATACATGTGGAATAATTATTAAACCAATGAGGGAACGGTGAAACTATTTAAAAAAATTCGAGGCTATAATGATAAATGGAGAATGGGTTTTTATTATTTCTTATGGGGGGTAATCATTTTTTGAATCGTATGACGTGACATCACTCTCCCATGGTCTGTCGCCCTGCGGACCTCCTTGCTCAAACCTCTGCCTCTACCCCGGCGGTCCCTCGACCGTTAGCTGGTCGTCCGTATGTCAATTCGGGTAGTCAAGATCCATGTGACCCTGCCCACCGCACGAGTAGCACTATCTGTTCCTCATCATTATTCCTTTGTCCCGTGATTCTCTCACCACCGTCCCGGTATCCTAATGTCATACACTAGAATTTTTTTCCCTCTTTGGACCCTACATCATCCATCTGCTACCTACTGCGGATGACTCTACTACCTGACATCTGGTGGTGGCTCTTGCTATCGGTGCTTGCTTATCTAGGAAGCTATCCACAAAAATTGCTTGCTCTAGAACCCCAGTCTCTGTCAGAATGCTGATCGATATCAATGATGCTCTGATCTCCCATCAGAGACCCTACTCAATGGTTCATTCCCTAAAGAAAGGTTATTCTACCATGTCAGTGGAGTGGCAGGAGAGATCTATGAACCTCGCTAAGTACTATGCCACGGTCATGCTGCCAATCTATAAGTGCAGCACCTCTTGTACACACATAGATCATAGAGTCGCTGGGATTAAATCTTCACTGAAGTGGCCCTCGAAGTCGACACAGGTGAGGGTTGCCTCATCATGTAACTAGAGTGTTAGACTCCCCCAACTCCCAACTGCTCCGTAGAATAGATTGTTAGCTAGGATCACCATCACATCAGCTAGTGTCCCATCTAAGAAAAAAACTCAGGCCATAGCCTCCAGCTAGTCCTTAGTCGCATATAGATCCATCTCTCCTTGGAACCTCAGAGGCCTCTACCACTGAAACTCATGCGACTCGCTCAGTCAGCATGCACCATCTGCTGGTGGGGATGGTGAAAATGGCTACCCAATGTGTAGTGGTGCTACTGGTACGCCACCCAAAGTTACTATCCCTATAAGAGGGACCTTCACTGAGGCCTCATCGCTCAGTGAGTTTTCATCATGTACTCTCTCAAGAATCATGGATGGATGTCTACGTGGCAGTATCCTAAAAGAAAATATGCATGCCACTAAAAAAAGTTATACATAGTGAGCTGACTCAATGATATCAAATAAAAACATTCCAAAAACACATGACATTTGTGTTTTCATGCACTGAGTCAGTAATCATAATTTAGGGTCCTCATGTGTGGATGCGTCGGCTGCTGCACCAACACTTGATTCCACAAATTGAAAACCACACTCATAAAACTTAACACAATTTTCACAAGGAAAATATCAAAGTCCTAGTTCTTCTGTAGAACCAAATCCTCTGATACCACTTTGTCACGACCCATCCTTGAGGACTCATGTCGTGACTACCCCAAGACTGCCTTCCATAGGCCAGGGGCTAGAAACTAGCACTGGAAAGGTGTATCCCTATAACGAAAAGTAATTTCCTTTAAACCTATAAAAACACACAATCCACAACTACAGAAAGAAGAAACCACAAAGTAAACAGTTGTAGTAAAAAGTGTACTGAATGTAAAGGGGCCGAAATACAAGCCCAACTGAAAAGATTAAGTAAAAATAAAACGAGAAAAAAGATCATGGATTTTACACTGAGGATCCTACCATAAGGGTAGGTACAACTCACGATCTATAGACACAGTAAATGTCACATCAAATGGTCCACCTCTGAGCACCGGCTAGTCCAGGCTCCCTCAGCCTCGATCAACGTTGTCTGTCATTTGATCAAGACACAGAAAGGTCCGAGCATAGACCTTTCATGGTTGAGTATATCGATACTCATTAGGGAACCAAAGACCCCCAAAGATCTCCCAGAGTACCACAATGTAAATACCACATAGCAAGATCTCAATCACAAAGCACGAAGTAGTCATCAACTTTACTGAGGTGTATACCCATACATACACCTAAGTTATCAAAAGATACTCATCTCATTCCTGAGGAAAATTAAGGCTCCAAATTTTAATCCATATTCACAAATGATACATGAAGGAATAATACCACCAAGGTAAAACCACGAAGGTAACACCGCGAAGGTGAGAGTATAACAAAGGTAACAGCACGAAGGTAACACCACGAAGGTAAGAGTACCATAAAGGTAACACCACGAAGGTAACACCATGATGGTTAAAAATTACCACAAAGGAAAAGACTAAAATCACACTAGGTATGAGTACTGAAATAAATATGATTAGTCATAAATCATGATCATATTATTCTGTCGAGAGGCTCTGTTGTTGACCATACAGAGTCTGACCCACAGAGGATCGATAGGTACTAACCCCTGTTGACCCACAAAGGATCTGACCCACACAGGATTGGTATGCGCTAACCCACATAGGATATTTCAATGATGACCACACATGATCATACCCACACAATATCGGAGCTTATCTACATAAGATCACTAGTTACTAACCACCAAATGATATGTTTCCTACCACCGCCTCACTACAGGCCACTGGATTCTCGCTCAAAGTACGCTTGATTCTGGGAGGATCCACTTCTCAATCCATCATCTATACCTCAAAATCCATAAATATCCATGAATAAGTATCCTAAAATACCTCCATGTCATAAGGGTTTCAATGAAATAGATGACACATCAATCAGATGCCCAGTCTGTGACTTATAAGCATTTTAGTTCCGAGGGCCCAGTTGGATTGAGGTATGATCCAAACTGGTTGTATGCAAACAGTATCTAAAACTCAAGTGGAGTACACCAAAAGTTCCATCTTTCCTTATAGATCCTAGTGCCGCAGACTGTTCATCAAATGGACACTTGGTTCAAATGTTATGGCCCTTTAAGCGAAACTGGGCCTGGTGGTGTCTGGGTCCGGTTTGACCCGGTCGGACCGACCCAGCCCGACCCAGTCTGAGTCTTGCCCAACTAGGCTGGACAGCGGTGGGCTCAGACCACTCAACCATGGTGGGCTCATCCCATTGGGTCAGAGTCTGTTCCATTCAAAAGGGGGCTCGGCTCGTGTGGCCCAGCCTGCGGATGGTGCGACCCAATGGGTTGGCGAGACCCAGCCCACGTAGGGGCGCAACTCACTAGGCTCACACGGCCCGCTATCTAGGGTCCACCCTAGCTTGTGCAAGAGGAAGTGACTCCCCCCAGTTTCCTCAATGGCCATACCCATTCATTTTATGAAGCAGTGGCACCACGTGGCCCCACCCAGTCGCAGCGGGACCCGTAGGATACAGGTCCCTCCACCATCGTGACTTCAATCCACAGTCACCTCCAGCAGCACACACCAGCGTGCCCCACCGCCTCTATGGACGACTGATGTCGGCCTCCCTACTCAACCGCAGTTGATGAAAATCCATGGCCTTCCCCTCTAGAGGCACGCGACGACGTATTGCACCACCTTTACGGTCGGCCAGTACCAGCATCTCTGCTGACTACCGCAGCCTAGTGTTGTGGCCTCCTCCTACGGTGCGCAATGGCACGCCCCCTCCATAATGGCCAGCCAGTGTCAGCCACTGCCCTAACCTACCAATGTGGGCTACCACTACCACCGTGATGGTGTTGCGTCGGTGATCTTCCATGGGTCTTCTCCTTCTCTTCTTCACCCTCGGATTTGGGTTCCATCCAACCTGATAATTTACCCGAAAAGAACCTGATGATAAACAAAAGGTCGAGGGACCGGGCCTTCTTCATTTGGATCATTCACTCCACATTAGAATTTTAACAGAGGAGAGGTTATATGATTCAACAATATCTTGAAAATTACCAAGATAAGAAATTAACCCTTCCTCATGATCATTGTAGAGGGTCCGCGTTTTAGGAAGTGTTGGTGTTCGTCTTTCCTACAACAGGACTCCAATGATGCTACTCAATCATCATTCTTCGGTTCATCATTCGGTGATGCTCATCACCGCTAATCCGGAACTGGTCTTGTTCTCCAAGTGGTTGTTTTTGAGGAACTTTATCAGAACATCATATGTTGGTGATGATATGCCAATACTCCTCCCTAAGCTCCATATAAATAAGAGAGGAGAGGGTGAGTAATGCACAATGAATTAATGGGGTTCAATAAATTAAGGTACATTCCTAATTCCAACAGTGCTATTACAATGAATTAAGTAGTCAATCCATTTAATGGCTTGACACGTCGTTGGTCCTGCCACAACCTCTTGTCCATTTGAGGAAAAAAAGAAAATAAAATAAAATAACTTTGTTATTTTATTATTCTTTTAGAAGTCCCAAAATCTAAATTTTTCTCTCAACCTACTATGGTTGAAGTGATGCCTCCCTTAGGATAATCTTGGTGATGCGGTTTCAACAGTTCCTGTAACACCCCTAGCATCCATGGTTTGATTCCCTTTCAATAATGCAATAGCTTGCATTGTATGCAAGTTTGAGATTCTAACACACCGCGACCAATCAAAGTATCAGTTATGAATAGTAGTACCCACTTTTTGAAATTATATAAATTTTATATTTCAAAATGGACTTCATTTTTTTATTCGGAATATCAAAATTATCCTAAGTTGAATTTTTTGTAATTTTCTGAGAACATCTAATTTTCTATGAATAGAGAAAATACTTAAAAACAACTTTTTTAATAAAAATAATTTATAGTGATAAATTATTCTATTGAGTGGTTTTAAAATATAATTAGAATATATTTTTTCCATTTTATCCAATGGTGGTCACTAGATTTAATTTCACTTTGAAATTGGACATAAACAATTGTCAATATTTTGATATATATTGCTTCTTAAATGCACGCTATTTTTTGTGACAACGGGAATTAATTATTAAATTAATTAAACCAAATTATATGTTTTGAATTTTTTAAAATATACATTATTTTTTAATTAGGAATATCAAATATATCTTAGGGTGAATTTTTGGTATTTTTCTGAAAAAACATCAAATTTTGATGAATAGTGAAACCACTAAGTGGTAGTTTAAAAACTAATTTTTCGTGTAAATAAAACATTACAACTTCTGTGATTTGATTTTCAAAAATCCAACATACATGGTTTTCATTATGAATTAACATGTGTTTCAATGGTATTAAAATAATTTTTTGGTGAATAGTAACTTTTATGTTTTATTAATCACGATTAAAGGTAATTAGTGAAATTTAAATTAAAAATGATATTATAAAAATATGAAAATATCTTGAAAATTGTCCTAAACTTATTGGATGAGTCATGGGAGACAAATAAAATCCATGGGTCCACTTGGGGACCCCATGGAGCCACTTCGGTAAGAAAATGACATTAATAACATTTTATTTAAAGTAAAAAATAAAATGGTCACAAACATGTGTTGTTTTACTAAAACAATTATTAAATAGGGTTATATAAGTTAAAATTTTGACTATAAATATTCATTGGAAATCTAAAAATATTTCCTACATCATGATATTTTTTTAAATATTTTTAGACATTAAATAAATTAAATTTTTTTTTGACACCATGATGATGTAGTGAATACCTCATTAATTAACGATTTAAATAAAATGAAAAGAAAATGTAAAATCTAAGACTTAAACATGTCAAAAACCTACTGTATGAGTAGATTTATTACCCTTATCACATTATCCTTGAAATATATAATTGTGAGAGCTTTGAAATCCGAAAATCACTTCATAATAATGTAACATTTCATTACTTTCAAAGAGTGCCCCTCCTCTCCTCTTATAAAAGGCCCCCACCTCTACCACCTTATTCACACCATAAAATCCATTTGGCTCACCAGAATCTACCCAAATACTCTCTCAAATTCCCTCTCTTACTCTTAGAATCCTCACTTTGGGCATATGTCTTCCCAAGGAAGCCTTTGGCTCAAATCAAAAAGACTTACCCGATTTTAAGGTGATGTCTTCTCTTATATTATTTTGTTTTATTTTGCTTCTCCAACCCCTTAAACTATTTTTATTCCTTTATTTTTTAACAATTCAAGTATCTTCAATATACTAGGATGTTTTTATGAGAAGTATTTTACTTACACTTACTCACACCTTTGTCTAATGGTTAAAGAACATATTGTTTATGTGGTTGACAAATTTCTGCCTGACGAAACGATGATTGTTCAATCCTCTTTTAACACCTCTCATGGTGGCCATTATGATGACACTATTTTTATATATGATATATATTATGTTTTTTTATGACTCTGTATTTTTCATTTATGGCATACCTTTACGATTTCCATTATGGGTAATCGCGATAATTTCATTTTAGGAAGTGCGGACTACCGCCCCCTCAAAGTGATTTGAATCGTTAATTCCATATGTGGGATGTATAAAGGATGGAATAATGTTCTTATACATTATATTATACTGTAATTATAGTATAACTTTATATAATTATAATTTCATTCCATTAAATATGAAATAAAAATGAATTTATCATTCATGCGTACGTACGGCTTACCGTCTCCATGAATGGTGCATTTCATTTCTTACCTCTAAACGTTATGTAACATTATAAATGAATGTATATACTGGATATATATGATATATATGATACCTAAATCATGAATATAATTTTGGAGATAATGGATATTCTACCACATAAACAACTTGTAATTATTAGAAGTTTATTGATGACTTAAGTACCAATGATCGACACAACAACCGTTATTAACTTAAATGACTACATGATTATTGTAACATTGTAATAAGTGATATAAAAGGGTTAATGAAATTGAAAAAGGTTATTAATAAAGTAGTGATTAACTCTAGTTTATTATTCAGGAGATTAAAGAACGGTTGAGTGAAGTCAGACACGAGGTAAGGGAACTTCTTAACCTGATTTCTGTTCTTTGGGTTAATCTCCTACTTTCAAATTATGTCATGATATTATTATGTTATATCTTTTATTTTTACTTTATTTATGTGTACTTATAGTGAATATACATAATAGATCTATTTTATTTAAAAAAATTATCTTTGTAATGTCTCCATCTCAATCTCCTCTCATTGAGACATATTTTATTTTATACACAACTTTCTTTTATACGGTGTATAAACCCCTTTGAATTTTACGTTTATTCAAAAGGAATATTTTTTTATATGAATAATTTCACTAAACGACAAAAGGGAATGTTTTTTTGTCATACTTATGTGGCGACAACGACTTCTCCACCGCCGTGACCTTTATTTGAGTTTCGGCTTCCTCTATAAGCCATAATTTTTTTAAAATGAAAAATAAATACAAAGATTTAATTTTCTTTTATTTTGGTATTGAAAATGGTTTTGAAAGTGTTTTCTATTATATCAATGTGTTGTATTGATATCTTGTGATTGAAATTTGGAAATGTTATGTTTCCATTATTCATGTTTTATGTGATATGATTATGTTATGGTTTATGATATGTTTAAACCTGTTTATATAAGGAATGAATTGGACTTAATAAGTGAAGGGTGGAGCCCGCTATAGCTTCTTGATGCATCGGTAGGTCTCATGAGACAAACTACTATCTTGTAATGAGGCCTTGACAAAATATTATTCGTAGTCTTGGCACGAGACCTTGGCTATGTGGTTATGATAGTCTGGCATTATGCATTCCATCATCATGAAAGTGGTTGTTGGTATTTCATGTGATTATTCAACCAGTAGAATATCCATGTGAATAAGTAAATGGCATTATCTCATTTTACATTTTCAATATTATGTTGAAGTTCATGTTTAAAAGGCTTTTGTTTTAGTTATACATTGCCTTAAATTTTTATGTTTATTTATGAAAGCTTCCTCTATATTGTTATCCTTATTGAGCATCTAAGCTCACCCCTTTCAGTGTTTTAATTTTTCCTAGATGTGAAGAAGTATATTATTTATGACATGCAGGGATAGTATGAGGGGATATGAAGACAAGATGTTGTTTTAGTTTTGTTTTACTTTATAATGTAATGTAAGACTTATGAATGTATCTATTGTTTCCAAGGCTACTAAACTAATCGGTCTTTCGAGACTTGATCTTTTGTGATCATGCTAATGTTACGCAATAATGTGCTGACTCTGGGTAACTGGGGTCGGGGTGTTACAGTTGGTATCCGAGTATGTTTAGTCCTAACCTTGGAAGCTAGATTTAGATAAACTTTGATTAGAGTAGATAGCCCAAAGAAAGACTTTGTGGATTAGTATAGAAGAACTTTCTTGAATTTTGGTATTATAGAGATTTTGTGAGTTTTCCGAGCAATACATCCCCGTCTGGATACGAGCAGGTAGAGGTGGCTCTGGCATAGATGTACCTAGGGGTAAAACCCAAAAACACCGCTTTGAGATTGACTCGAATGGGAACTGGTGCACGACAATGGGCCTTTCTACACTCTTGGTTACGACACTCCCGGGGGATATGCTTAGGATAATTCTAATTTTTTTACAAACCATTATGAAGGTTTTATGAGTATATACTTACTCAAAGAAAAAATTATTTATGATTATGGATTATATCCATAAACCATTCAATTTACATTAAGTATTTTACAAGTTTGGAATTATTCATTTCAATTCACAATCTAACCTAATTTATGCCATTTTATAGAAATGGCGCCCAGTAAAAGGAATGTGAACTCCATCAATTCGTATGATCCAAAGAGTAAGAAGGATCATATATTTCATGTTATTAAGCCAACATATAGAAGGGAAATAGTCTCCCATGTGTTCTCAACATATGAAGAAATAGTATCATGTGTTAATAAGATAGATAAATAATTCTCTGAGTCTTATGGCTTTGAATGGAAGAAAGAGAAGAAAAGGATGGAAGGGAGAATGATGGATAAAGGGACGAGGGAAAAGAAGAATTTTCCAAAATGTGATAACTATGGGAAGAAACACCTTGGAACTTGCCTGAAGGGAATGAGAGTTTGTTATATGTGTGGAGAAAAAGTACACCAAGTGTGTGACTGCTAGGGTAAGAAAAAGGTTTCAAATGTACAATGCTTCATCTACAAGGAGTGGGGACACTACGCAAACCAATGTCCATATCATCAGAGTGTGCCCAAATGATATTATTGGATAATAATCATGTTATGATACTACCAAAGATGGGGAGGAATGATTAGAGTTCTTATGTTTTTATTAATGAATTTTGTCATTTTAGTTTTGTTTCAATGATGTATTGGTTATAATAATTATGGAGTATATAAGGATTGCGCTGCAGTACTATTTCATCAAGGACTTGAGATTGTGTGGAACCAAGAAAAGTGACTCCACAATAGGTTAATTTTTTTGAAAATATATGGTTGAGATAAAGATAGACCATAATATGGTTTTGATACTGAGACAGTTATTTTGGAATAATATATGATTGATTTGGACAAATTATATTGGATATTCTTAACTTCCTTGAAACTGATTAATTATTTGTATACATTTTTGGATAGAAGAAGTATGTCTAGTATTCTATAAAGAATAATGGATCATGAATGTAATCAATAAGGATTTATGGTAATTCAGGATGTTGCGGTGTTTTAAAAGAATGCATGATGAAGGTGTTCACATGTTGTTACGCGGAAAAAAGGATCGTCATTATGTTTACCTTCCTTATAATATTTGGACTGTGAGTTGGACAGAAGTATTTTGGATAACTATAAAGGATGTAATGGATTAAGTTGAACCTTGGATAGTATTTTTTGAGGTTAAAAAATTTCTGAATATTATTTTTGGAATATTATAATACTATAGTTTTAGGAAAAGGATAACCTTTAGGTCGGGGGATAACTCGTCCTGTCGGACAAAGCTGTAGGAATCGAACCCAAAACCATAGTGCGACAGGCCTTTATTACCGACCACTAGCATACAGGATGTCCCTAGTTATTAAAAAATAGTTTTCCTAATCTAAATGGTATGTGTTAACATTTTTAACCTTGTACGATTAGGATAAATATAATATTTTTGAGTTCTATTATCATTTGGAGTGAAAGATGAGTTTGTGGTAGAAATTAGTTGAAGGTTGAAACTCTAATTGTCAAGCATAAGTATATATATACCTATCTCTTATTCTATGAATAAATTAATTCATAAACTTTAGTAAAGGGATATTAAAACAAAAAAATGTGTTATCCTAATACATTATGTCTTGTTGAACTGATAATATTTTAAATCAACATAGATTGAAGGCTTTGAGGCCCTCAATTTTACACTTGTTTGTGATTGATGACCTCAATAAATCCATATAAATATTTACGTTTTTCCACTAATTATGTGTCTATAATTTCTACCAATGTTCTCCTACTCGAAACCCTAATTTGGTGGTGACTTTCTCATTTCCATTTCCCTCTCATTAAGTCTAAATTTTATTAACCTTATTTTCAATGTGGGTTTTCCACAAAGGTATTTTCTATTTTCAACATTTTATTTTCAAAGAACATTTTCAAATTTAGAGGATGCAATTTATTTAAAGAGGGGAGAATTAAACACCCCAATCTTCCACGGTATGATTCTCCTTCAATAATCCAATAGCTTGCATTGTACGCAAGTTCGAGATTCTAACACACCGCGACCAATCAAAGTAGCAGTTATGAAAAGTAATACCCACTTTTTTAAATTATATAAATTTTATATTTCAAAATGCACTTCATTTTTGTTTTCGGAATATCGAAATTATCCTAAGTTGAATTTTTTGTAATTTTCCGAGAACATCCAATTTTCTATGAATAGAGAAAATACATAAAAACAAATTTTTTAATAAAAATAATTTATAGTGATAAATTATACTATTGAGTGGTTTTAAAGTATAATTAGAATATATTTTTACCCTTTTATCCAATGTTTATCATTATAATTGATTTCACTTTGAAATTGGACATAAACAATTGTCAATCTTTTGATATATATTGCTTCTTAAAAGCACGCTATTTGTTGTGACAGCAGGAATTATTTTTCAAATTAATTAAACCAACTTATATGTTTTGAATTTTTTAAAATAGATATCATTTTTGAATTAGGAATATCAAATATAGATTAGGGTTAATTTTTGGTATTTTTCTGAAAAACTTCAATTTTTGATGAATAGTGAAACCACTAAGTGGTAGTTTAAAAAATAATTTTTCATGTAAATAAAACATTACCACTTCTGTGATTTTATTTTCAAAAATCCGACATACATGGTTGTCATTATGAAGTAAAATGTGGTTCAATGGGATTAATATTATTTTTTGGTGAATAGTAACTTTTATGTTTTATTAAATGAGATTAAAGGTAATTAGTGAAATTTAAGATAAAAATGATATTATAATAATACGAAAATATCTTGACACTTGTCCTACACTGATTGGATGAGTCGTGGCCGACCATGAAAATCCATGGGTAAACATGGGGACCCCATGGAGACACTTGGGTAAGAAAATGACATTAATAACTTTTTATTTATAATAAAAATAAAATGGTCACAAACATGTGTTGTTTTACTAAAACAATTATTACATGGGGTTATATAAGTTAACTTTTTGACTATAAATATTAATTAGAATGATAAAACTATTTCCTACATCATGGTAGTTTTTTTATAATTTTTAGACATTAAATAAATTTAATTTTTAATGACACCATGATGATGGAGTGATTACCTCATTAATTAATGATTTAAATAAAATGAAAAGATAATGTAAAATTTAAGACTTAAACTTGTCAAAAACCTGTTGGATGAGTCGATTTAGAACCCTTATCACCTTATCCTTTAAATATATAATTGTGGGACCTTTTAAATCCGAGAAGCACTTCATAAAAATGTAACGTTTCATTACTTTCCAAGAGTGCCCCTCCTCTCCTCTTATAAAAGGCCCCCAACTCTACCACCTTATTCACACCATCAAATCCCTTTGGATCATCCAAAATCTGCCCAAATACTCTCTAAACTTCCCTCTACTACTCCTAGAAACCTCACTTTGGGCATAAGGCTTCCCATGGATGCCTTTGGCTCAAATCAAATAGAGTTACCCTATTTTAAGGTAATGTCTTCTCTTATGTTATTTTGTTTTATTTTTCTTCTCCAATCCCTTAACATCTTATTATTACTTTATTTTGTAACACCTAAATTATCTTCAATATACTAGGATGTTGTTATGATAATTATTTGATTTAAAATTACACACACCTTTGTATAATGGTTAACGAACATACTGTTTCTGTGGTTGGAAAATTTCTGCCTCACAAAACGATGATTGTTCAATCCTCTTTTAACACCTCTCATGGTGGCCATTATGATGAAACTATTTTTATATATAATATATATTATGTTTTTGGTTTCCTTATAATTCTTTATTTTTCATTTATGGCATACCTTTACGATTTCCCTTATGGGTAAACGCGATAATTTCATTTTAGGAAGTGCGGACTACCGCCCCCTCAAAGTGATTTGAATCGTTAATGCCATATATGGGATGTATAAAGGATGGAGTAAATGGTATTATACATTATATTATACTTTAATTATAGTATAACTTTATATAATTATAATTTCATTCCATTAAATACTAATTAGAAATGAAAGTAGCGTTCATGCGTACGTACGGCTTACCGTCTCCATGAACTATGCATTTCATTTCTTACCTCTAAATGTTATGTAATATTATAAATGAATGTATATACTGGATATATATGATATATATGATACCTACATCATGAATATAATTCTGTAGATAATGGATATTCTACCATATAAACAACTTGTAATTATAAGAAGTTTATTGATGACTCAAGTACCAAAGATCGACAAAATGCCCGTTATTAACTTAAATGACTACATAATTTTAGCAACATTGTAATAAGTGATATAAAAGGGTTAATGAACTTGAAAAAGGTTCATAAGCAAGTAGATATTAACTCTAGATTATTATTCAGGAGATTAATGAATGGTCAAGTGAAGTACGACACAAGGTAAGGGAACTTCTTATCCTGATTTCCGTTCTTTGGGTTAATCTCCTAATTTAAAATTTTTTCATGATATTATTGTGTTCTATCTTGTATTTTTACTTTATTTATGTGTAATTATAGTTAATATACATAAAAGATCTATTTTATTTTAAAAAAATGATTTTTTTAATGGAACTTCTTAACCCAATTTCCTTTCTTTGGGTAAATCTCCTACTTTCAAATTATGTCATGATATTGTTATATCTTATCTTGTATTTGTACTTTCTTTAGGTGTACGTATAGTGAATACACATAATAGATCTATTTTATTTAAAAAAATGATCTTTGTAAGGACTTCGTCTCAATCTCTTTTCATTATGACATATTTTATTTTAAACACAACTTTCTTTTATACGGTGTATAAACTCCTTTGACTTTTATGTTTATTCAAAAGGAATATTTTTTTATACGAAGCATTTTACTAAACGACAAATGGGAATGTTTTTTTTGTCGTACGTATGCGGAAACATCGACTTCTCCACTGCCATGACCATTATTTGAGTTTCGGCTTCCTCTATAAGCCATAATGTTTTTTAAATGAAAAATAAATACCAAGATTTAATTTTCTTTTAATTTGGTAATGAAAATGGTTTTGAAAGTGTTTTTTATTATATCAATGTGTTGTATTGATATCTTGTGATTTAAATGTGGAAATGTTATGTTTCCTTTATGCGTGTTTTATGTGATACAATTATGTTATGGTTTATGATATGTTTAAAACTGTTCTTATGAGGAATGCATTGGACTTAATAAGTGACGGGCGGAGCCCTCTATAGCACCTTGATGCATCGGTAGGTATCATGAGAAAAACTAGTGTCTTGGCACGAGGACTTGACAAAATATTATTTTTAGTCTTGGCACGAGGCCTTGGATACGTGGTTATGATAGTATGGCATTATGCATTCCATCATCATGAAAGTGGTTGTTAATATTTCATTTGATTATTCGACCAGAAGAATATCCATGTGAATAAGTAAATGGAATTATCTCAATTTACATTTGTCATATTATGTTGAAGTTCAAGTTTAAAAGGATTTTGATTTAGTTATACATTTCCTTAAAAGTTTATGTTTATTTATGAAATCTTACTCTATATTGTTATCCTTACTGAGCATATGAGCTCACCCCTTTCAATGTTTTAATTTTTCTAGGATGTGAAGAAGTATATTATGAATTACCTGCAGGGATAGTATGAGGGGATATGAAGACAAGATGTTGTTGTAGTTTTGTTTTATTTATTATGTAATGTAAGACTTATGAATGTATCTAGTGTTTCCAAGGCTACTAAACAAATCGGTCTTTCAAGACATGATCTTTTGTGATCATGACAATGTTACGCAACAATGCACCGACTCTGGGTAACTAGGGTCGGGGCATTACAGTGCCCTCAGATTTTTAATCCGAGCAGTAGTTCAAATGTTTGAAAACGCCGCTTGTGTGTTTACTGGACGTACCTTAAAAAATGTTCTGAAATTCATTATGGGCACAACAGGCCTCGGAATAACATGTCATCAATTTTTTATGACTCGTAATAATTCCATATAATTTATAATAAACATTTTATTGAAAATCCTAGTTTCTACAAGTAGGATCACCCTCTCACTAAGAATAGGAACATGAGTATCAATATACACTTGAAATATATCATAACCCATTAATAAATACATCCAAATAGGATGACCATGATCTCATATAACCACATCCACAACCAAATTTCCACAAACACCATAATCTCTTTACTTTCCCACCCATTTGTTAGTGGGATAATGTAATCATAAATTATATCAACCTTTTTACCTCTTTCTTCCAGGTATATTCCCCAAAAACCTCATTCAATTCTTAATTAAAGGGTATCAAAAACATGTAGAGTATCCAACACATTCCATCCCCAATGATGCATGATCTTTACTATAAACTACCAAATCCTCTCATCAATTTCACCACTCATATACTTTTGACAACACAACTCATGTGTATATATAATCCTCGAGCTGTTATTTCCCGTGAATATATGTTACTAATGAAAACCATTATACCCCATGAAAACACCATTGAATCTTCCCCTCTCCCACACAACATCTATGTTTTTTAAGAAACGCCATAATACTCACATGTTAATTTACAGAAATTGATAATAATAATACAACAATAATAACAAAATCAATATCCATAAACAGAGGCTACACACAAGTTACCTCAACCATTTCATCCCATTTCCCCATTAATCACTAGTTCCCAACCACAATTAATTTTCTATTCATTCATTTATCTATTACTAATTTTTCATCATTTCATCTCCCATTTCATGTTTTTATAATTCATCATTATTTACATTTATTCAATCTGTAACCATTAATTATATTCATTAATCGTTCATTTATACCTCAATTCCCTTTAATTTACCATCACACCTACCATTCGCATTTTACAAACCAATTTTATCCAAATTCAAGGTATTCATAATAAATGTTATCTTCAACACACCCTATACTATATCAAAGATTAAAAAAATTAACACCAATAATTTCTTTAGCATGGTTCACATTTTACATTCTATAATTTTCCAATTTTTATTGTCTTCTTTATATGATTATTCAAATTTAGGGAATCCATGGCCCATTAAAAATAGTATCAAACACATCATTAAACATAATATAATTCATCATTCCAATAATCATAGTATTAAACATCTATTAATGAGGTTCATAAAATAGAAATAACATGGAATATATAAAATGTACACCAAACATCCCTTTTTAAATTTCAATTTAATTTTATATAATTCATGCTTTTTATTAATTCCTAAATTACTTTATGGATTTCTTGGTAATCCTTACTCTTTTTTCCACACACAATAAACACAAATCAACCAACAACATCCAAAACAAAGGTTAAAAATAACACAATAAGTGAGTAATTAGATTGATATCATTCAATCATAATTATTTTAGAAGATAGAATGATAAGTCCATAAATCCCCTAATTTATGAATATGAGACTATCCATGTGTAGAGATCCCAAACGGATCATCAATAAAACCACCTCAATCCTAAAGTATGACACTATCCATTATGTAAACATGTGGGATTCACAAAAGTTACACACCAAGGCTGTTATTGTTGGTCCAAGAGGAAGAAAACGAAGAACAAAATAAAGGTAATAGAATGATATATAAATATAGAAGAAACAAAATTAAATGAGTTGAGAAGGAAAAATCCATAAGGGGAATAAAAATTCCAATGTGAGTCCCTTAAATTGGTCTATAGTTTGAGAGAAGTAAAACTAAGTCAAAACCAAAAGAATGGTTGAACTCTACTCATAGAGAGGCATTCAAAACTATCAAAGGAGAACTAATATCATTATATTTGAAGGAGAAAAAATACCCTTATTGCACTTTTATTTTAAAAATGAAATAAAACTCACTTGGACCTCTACGAAGGGCACTACAACGTCATAGTTACAAATCATTGGAATTTGTTTCTCACCACACCAAAGGCAATGGAATAATACCATAGGAACATATTTTCATTGGTCAACTTATTCTCCATTCAACCCAGAATTCTAGGCTCTTAAACACTTCTTATACATGGAATTAAATATCCTCATTTCACACAAGTGGCCACCCTGGAAATAAATCCCACTGAAATGGCCACCTTGGTTATCTCACTGATGAGTGTTTCCTACATAGAGACTTGTATCCCAATACACCCTAACCCATGGGGTTTTCACTACAAGTGGTCTACCAAGTGTCTTAAATTGTCCATATATCACATGAAACCCCACCCCAGCTACTTCAACACACCTCTATATGTTTTGGTGGACCTTATGGGGGTTGAAAAGCCTCAATCTCTTCCTAAAACACCACCAAGATTCATCCTAAGGACACATTATCCAAAAACACACAATTTAATGGGCCGAGAAGGTTTATAATATTACACGAGAAACCCCTCAAACAATTATTATCCATGAAAATTAGAGAAACATGAAGTAAATGATGAAATATGTACAATTATCCCCCAAGATACCTCTCAAATGGGAATAACCAACAACCTATAGACTCATAAACATCCATACCAAGATTATCTCAACAAATCATCAACTAGAAACCTTTACAATAATGGGAGATTCCTCTAAACCAACATTACACCATTGGATAATGACAAGGTGCAACTTTACTCCTTAATCATGACCCAATTTTATAAACTACTTTATCAATGTTAACAATATTTTCAAGATATATACACCTTGATAGACAATTTTCTCAACCAAAATAAAAAAAATATTCAATTTTAAAAAGGTATATTCTGGAAATTTTCATGAAAACATTTATAAAGAAATTTTCCAAACCCTTCAATGAAATTTCAAAAAAAAACTAAAAATATAAAAATTGGTTTTGGTAGAAGACATAAAATAATGACAAGATATCCCTTCCCTGCTAAATCTCTGTTAAATATTGGGAAGCATTCTATACAAGAGGTTGGTCATATTGATGGTGCCCCCACAACAACACACTTTTAACATATCATCTCGTGGAATATAGGAATCCTCAAACCACTAAACCCTATAGAACAAAGTTATGTAATAACCTTAAAGGATTGATTTAGTCGCTTCCTCCACAAACTCTAAACCAAGAAAATCAAAGAATTTAACTGCACCTACCCAACCACTTGAGAGATATCTTCACTAGAACATCCCTTCATAGAGAACCCTGCTTTTTTACCTCAATATGAAATATCAATACTTCCCATGATGTAAACTGTAAATTATTGAAGGATATAATCCTTCTCCTCAAAGTGGATTCAAAAAGTAGTGTATGCCCTCTCTCTTTAGGAAAAAAATATTGGAAATAGAAACTCAGGAGTATAAAGAATATATTTAAACTACATACACTCTCATCCCCCTAATGAATCTCTCAAAGCTCCATTAGATGACAATCCATCTCTACTCAATAAAAGAAACTTTTCTAGAATAATTCAATAAATATCTAATAATACATCTTTCTTGGATCACCACACTTAATATTCTACCACCATATAGATACATTCTAAAAAGAGCCAACATACAAAGAAAACCTAATTTCATTTGGGTCTTCACCAAAATAAAAACAACCTCAACATCCTCAAACTAATAATCAATTTTGGGGATGAGGGTCCATTAAATACCTTCAGCACTTGTAACCTCAAGAATTTAAACAAGACTCTATCCCATAACCTCTCTTCTTATTTTTAACCCCTAAAAATAAGTTTCAATGTGATAAAATCACTTTTAACCTTGAGAAAACACAAACCACACAAGCATTAAAATTATCAAAAAAGGAGAATAAAACATCAAAGTAAGAATATCAATACAAAAAAACTATCTCCTAAAACAACCCCCAAAACCACATCATCATTCTACACCATTCACAACATAGCATTATCCAAAATTAGCCACAATCCACCTCTCTCTCACACAACCATCTTCACCAACATTTCAGAATCCATAGATCCTATGCAAATAACAACCAAAAAACCACCCAAAACCTCCACATCCCATATAAATATTTGAGCTATCACTATTTAAGGAGAAAAAATAACGGTGACCCACTTGCTAAATCAGGATATTATCAGCCTTGGTTAGCCATCACTTTACCGCATGGATTTAAATAATGTTATACACAACATATCCTAATAGGGTTGGGGTGTTCCCCACTTCACATACTTGAATCCAAAATAAACATTACCATAATAATCTTGATCACAAAAAATATATTCAATAAGATATAGTAATTAATCACTTCTTTATAAAAACAATTGTTGTGGATAAATAATTCATATTGATCAATATAATGAATTTATAAACTACATTTTTATAACCCTCATTATGTGATTAACCATTTATGGGGGTGGTATTCAATCAATGCATCCATAACGAAACATATAATCACAGTAGTGGTACATGTTCACAACAAAATGAAACATTACCTAAATGATGACACTATTTACAAGTTAGGGGATACAATGGTCAAAAGATTAACTATCATTATGAAATATATAATTCTTAAAAATCTACTAAAACACTATTTTTTATTCATATATAGGTTTTCCTCAAGTCGTATAAATTATTCAATATAAAAAATTATATAAATAGGGTATTCAAAAACAATAAACATCATTTTGAGGGTATTTTCAGTGGAATTATGATGCCTTCCATTAACATAATTTTATAATGTTCCAAAGATGAAGGAAAGAATGAAAATATTTTATACTATATATGAGTCCTGGAAACATAAGATAAATATTTAACCATAATGGAAATATGCTTCATGTAAAAAAATATTCAATATGTAATTTCATGCATCATGTTATCCATAATCATGTTAACAATTCCTTTGACATTTAATCATGCTAGAATAAATCTTTCAGGTTTTGAAATAAAATTGTATTTCAAAATCCACCAAATAAAACATGCCCTTTCATCACAAGATTAAAACTATACATGTTGTATCATTGTATATCAAGATTGACATACTCAATCCATTTAGTCTTTCAATACTTCATTACTTAAGAAAAACATACATATACACTATATTAAAGGAAACATGATTATACATATATTTATTAACAAAGAATAAGAACCAAATACCATTAATTTATATCCTAAATAAAATATATTATTCATGAAGAATGATTGTTAATTATATTTTTACAATTTCTGTAAGAATCATCCCAAGAATTTTTTTCTTTAGTTCTTCTTCTCATACTATAGTGAATGGTATGCCTCTATATATTTCAAAACATAACTATAGAATATTACTCATGAATTAACATGCTAGTAATAAATATTAAAGTTCTATAAATTTATTCATCCTTGGAAGAATATGTATAACTAGGTAAAATGTTTTCAAGTCTCAATAAGTTATTATAAATCATGACTATAATTTATCAAGATTTTCAAACAAACAATATCCATTTGTACAATAAGTCTCAAGAATGTGAAACCTATATATCATGAAAAATAAGTAACACATGGAATAACATTATCATTTTACTATTTAATAACATAAATAATCCAATGTTTAAAATATTTTATTGAATCTAGTAATATAATGAATATTAATTAATGTGAAAGGCTTCTAAATTCTTGGAAATTATTGCTGATCATGTTTATCAATTTTCTCATGTTTGGAAATAAAATAAAGTAAAATATAAATATTGATATGAATTTTTATCACTTGAATATGATATACAATTTAATTAATATTAAAAAAATAGAGTCAAGAGAAAAAATAAAAGGGGTAAATTATTAATTACATATTCTACAATTAAAAAAATCAATAAACATACTAAAAATTTTCCTTAGTTTCTATAATTTAAATCACCAAAACCAAATTTCACAACAAATATCTATCACATGATCATAACTGAATGTGAATGAAAAGAAACACATCGAATAAAAACATTAAAGTACTTCATAATACACCTAATCATTGTTTTAAAACAATTTATTTTACCATTCAAAAAATAAATCTACTTAATGTAAAAAAAATTACAATGTTTACCAAAATTCTGAAATTATTCATAATTAAGTGCATTAATAATTCTTATAAAAAACAATAAGAACTAAAAAAATTATAGATAATATTTGGAACTTTATCATTGAAAATAATTTCAATGAATGTAAGATTAAACAAGAATGGGAAAATTTTAATTAAATTAATGTTTTAAATTAAATAGTATAATATAATTAATTATCATCTAAATTTTTTCATTTCTATGGATATGAGATCATTTAATGATTAATTGAAATTTATTAAAAACTTTATTATAGAAAAAATATATTTAGAGATAACATATGATTTAGAATTCCAATTTAGATACACCTAATGTTCGTGACATATGTACCTCCCTATGATTTCTACTCTACACTGATTTAACTTTCATATAATCATTTCAGTGGGTAGTTAATGTCCTTTAATCAACAATAGGGGACCCCAAAATATTTATTTTCTAGATATTCTCTTTATTCTACACTATATGTTATGATTTATTTGAACTACTACCATGCCAAATTCATGAAACCTAACATGTGGATAACTCTAATCTCTACTCTGTCTCCCATCCAAAACATTTTATACCACTCTCTCATTATATCATCCCTCCAAAGGATACACTTTTGGAATGAATATAAGGAAAGGGAGATAATTACAGCCACATATAGCCTTCAGTAATACTCAACTTGGAAACTAGCACCAAGGGTATAAACAATCATCCATGAAAAGGCATTTCTCTCAAAGGATACATTCACAATAGATAAAGGGATATTATCTAATCAACACAAAAGTGTTTCCATTGCATAAAAATTTTCCATTTACCAAGTAATTATTTTATAAAAAAGTACAACATCAATGAATTATAGAAAAAGAAAATATGAAATCCAATAAAACTACCAAAACTATCCAATATTCCAAAATAGAAAATCCATATCTAGAAACATATCCTAAAAACAATAGAAGGATATGGTGGGGTGAGAACTTCTAAGTACTCAATAGAATCATCTGTCTAAATAGATCAACATCCATGTGCAATAAATATTAATAAATAAACATGATTAAAACTAGACAAGAACAATATTCCAAACACAACCATCATCAATAAAAAGAAGGTACATAGAAATAAATCAAATTCCATAATATCAAAAATAGATAAGAAGAATCAATCAACTTATAGGCAAGGTTCTTTTTCTGTTCACTCCTAATATATACATGTAAGAATAAACCATTACCATCCAATATAAACCACCAGTTCAAAATCATCATCAAAAAACATATTTCTATGGGCCTAGAATATACTTACCTTGGATCTGACAAGTCAATATAGGGGTTATCCCCCTAAAACTATTATAAAATTAGTAGGATCACCCTCTATCAAAGTATAGGGATACAAGTATAAATTTAAACATACAACATATCATCAACCATAGTTTTATATATCAAAATATACATCAACATGATCCCACATATCCATATTCACTAGTAAACTTCCATAAAAACCAAAATAACCTCACTTTACCAACCATATTTTGGTAAGATAACATAAAAATGAAGTAAATCAACCTCATTCCATCCTCCTTATATATATATTTCCCACTAACAAAAATATATTCTAAATATTATGGTATCATGAAAACATAGGGAATCCCCCATATGTTGTCAACCTACCATCTATGACTGCCAGTTTGAACTACAACATCATCTCATCAAAATCATCACTAATGAACTTTAGAATTCTAGCCATCAATACCCATACATAAATTCCATCCTCAAAAAATTATATTCCATTAAAATATGTAACCATTATGAGACAATATAGACCATAAAAGTACCTCTAAATCTTACCATCCATCACCGAAATTCTAAAATATTCTATCGACAACATATCACTCACACATAAAATAAAAACAATCAAAATAAGTTAATAAAAATAATATAGAAACTAACGCCCATAAATGGGAGGCCACATAAAAAATCACTCACAACCATTCCATTTCATTTCCCTCTTAATCATTAATTCCCAACTATATTTAACTTAATGTTTATTCATTTATCAATTACCAACCTTTAATTATTCCATATCTTATTCTAGACTAATCTTTTTTCAATCATTTATTTATTTAATTCATAACCATTCAATACATTCATTGACCATTCTTTTACAAACAACATCCCTTCAATTTCTCATCACAATTTCTATTACCATTTTTTAAACCATTTTTAAACCAGTTTAGGGAAGTTATAATTAAAATTAGTATCACTACACCCATTTCCACATCAATTTAAATGAAAAATAAGATAACATAAATAAGAAATAATTTCGGAAACATGTTTCATATTTTCTATTACATAATATTCAAATTATAGTTGCCTTATTTAAGTGGTTATTAAATTATGGGGATCCAATATACATTAAAAATACTATAATATACATAATTAAACCTAAAATATTCATCATTTTAAAAATAATTTCATTAAACATCAATTTTGTTTGTCTGAAAATGGAAATAACATGGGAAATATAAATAAAACACAAAACATGACTTTTCTTATTTTAATTTCTTTCTAACAACTTCATTATATTAATTAATTTTTTACTTCCTTTAAGGTTAAACTTTCTAGACTTAAATTATTTCCCACAAACCACTAACACACATAAAAAAATAACATCCAAATGAAATGGTGGAAAAACATGGAAGAAATCACATCGACGCCATTCATGTATAATTATTTTTGAATATAAAATGATAAGTCCAAAATTTTCCTACCTCAATAATACAAGATTATACATGTGAATATATCTGAAATGGATCGCCACTGAAACTATAATAATCTTCCTCAGGACTAAAATAGGACACTGACCATCAATAAATCTGGATGGATTCATAAATTTTATACAATGTTGTTGTTGTTGCTGATCAGAGAAGAATAACAAGAAGAAGACAAAAAAGGAAATAAAATGATGCCTTAGTGTAGAAGAAATAAATCACCAAAAATAGATAAGGTAATAATAACCCTGGTAATGTAAAATTCCCTATAGAGGAACTGAAATCATCTAAATATTTAGGAGAAGTAAAACTAGACCAAACCTAAAAGATGTGTCAACCACTACTCCTAAAGGTCAAGAAAGCCTATAAAAAAATATAAGGCATTCAAAAGAGTCCAATGAGATCTGAGATCCTTGACTATGATATAAAAATCCTATTTATTTAATAAATACATTAAAAACACATTAAATATAAATTGGACCACCACCACCACCACTACCATGTAATAAAGAAAAATCATTAGTTTTTTCCCTCACCATGCCAAAGGACACGATGTACTCACCCTAGGAATTCCATTTCACCACTCGACCACACCTCTATCAACCTATAATTCCTTCATCAAAATTTTACCTTATCCAAGGAATTTTAAAAGTCCTTACTTCACATGGGTGACAACCCCAGCCAAAATTCCTACCAAAATATCCACCATGGAAATTTCCCTAATGACTATTTCCCACTAGGAAACTCCAATACAATCACACTCTCCACCACTATAATTTCACTACCTATAGTTCACTAAGAATTTATATATTTCCATTTCGTCGATGAAGCTTTACAATGACCTTCACCATGCTCTTATCCATGTTCTCATGGTCCTTAAGGTGGCCAAAATACCTCAATCTTCACCTAAATCGCCTCCAAGCATCTTCATAATACCTCCTCTAAAAACACACAATATAATAGACATATAAGGTTTGGAAAAAAACTTTTACACACCAATACACTAATGATATCTATTTTTTTAATATAAAAAATGTAAATAAAATAAGTGAATGATGTCACATAGAAAATTACATAAAATCCCATTGCCCATGATTTTTTTTCAAATTTTTTATAAAATTCAATCAAATTCTAAACCATGAGTATCAAAATATTTTCTAATTTATTAGAAAAAATAAAAATTGATTGCAATCAATTTATTTTCATAGAGGTGAATAAAAATTATATATAACACATATTATTTATAACTTTTTAAATCATTTAGGCTTTACTTATTCCTTCACTTGAAAAATCAATGTAGTAATAATGTTTTCATTTTTTTTAAATTAAAACTTCATAATTCAAAAAACAATATTTATTTTTTACTCTTATATATTTTCAAAAAATTCAAAATATATATTTTTTGAAACCAATAGTTCTTGAATCCAAGAGATATCTAGATCTTTTTAATGATGTTTTTATTAGAATTTGAATAAAAATTCCCCCAGATTAAGGAATTTATTTAGAGAAGAAGTTTTGAAAAAGTTTTAGGTGGATATGTTTGCTGTGTTATACTTTTTTCAATGAATATATCTTAATCAGATTCATATAAAATAAATTTTATTATATTAGATAAATATTTTGAGAAGTTTTGGAGGCATTTCTAATAAATTTGGTGGTGTTTTGAATTATTATAAAATTTTGGAATTAGAATCTAAATTTTTTATAATTAATCAAAAAATTGGAAGAGTAACCTAGTTGGTAGGATATTGAAAATATGATACAATAATTACTTTCAATAATTTAAGTGTAACATTACATGAGTAATTTTTCACATAAAAATAATATTTGGTGATATTGGATGAGTAATTTCTGACATTAGAAGACTTATCTCTAATCTAAACATTCTAAAAAGATACTTTTCATTAAGTAAACTAACACTTAAAAGAGTATACATATACATAGAAATATTATTATTGAACTTTTAAATAGTATTATAAAAATTTGGAGGAGTATTTTACTATGTAAGCCTAAAATGGACTTTGATAAAGTTAATATATACTTCGTAAGATGGTCATAATTTACGAAATTTTGAATCTTATTTACAGATGGTATTTTATATTTTTATAATATAATTTTGATGTATAAAATTAAACAATATGATTAATTGTGATTGTATATTCATAAAAACTAACATCACAACGATGGTTTGGGATTCAAGATTTTTTGAAGAATTTAATGACACAAAGCAGAGGTCCATGTCTTGAAACTTATATTATTTCATGTAAGTGTTGAGGAAGAATTAAAGTGAATTAACTATTGTGGATTTTGTTATTTATTTTAAAGAGAATATTATTCCAGTTTTTTTTGAATATTTCAAGGCGTATAATTTAAAAAAAAAATATTAGAGGTAATTTTAAGGTAAATATTTAAAACTCATCATTGTGATCAATCTAGAGAATAATTTGAGAATATTTTACTCGACTTATGATGATGGATGAAAGTTTTGGTTATTTCTAAAAAAATTATGGAAAAAAATTTTAAAAAATAAAGTGAATATAAATTTTATAAAAAAATAATAATTACGGTGTCAAAAAATTAATAAATGATAGATTATAATTTTTTTTAATGAAGATCATCTATATTAAAGAGATAATGATTAAGATGTGGCTATTCATTCTCACTGTTGAGAAAGATTAAGAATCTGTAAAAAATGGGGAACAAGTATTATAGATTCAATGAGATAGAAATCATAAAGTGGTTCTAGACTCTCTATTTTTTGAAACATTTGTATAACATTGTAACTATACAGGATTCACATTATTAGTCCTAATACAGTTAACATGATTTCTTAGATAAAACATTATATCTATAGTCCATATTTTGATACTATTAGGTCTTGTTATTATCAGTTATTATAAATAATAATTAGTATTAGCCTTATGAATCCATTTGTCCTTTTTTTTGTAAGTGTCTATATAAAAATGAATTCAAATAACTCTATATAATATAAAATTTAGTTTAAATGGGAAGGCATAAAAATTATTCTTGATCATGGATTCCTCCCCCCAATGATATCATGAATCTTTTGGGTGTATTTTCCAGTGGAATTAAATCCATGATCCCTTGTTAGAATTACTGATGTTTTGATGTTGAAGAAAATGTGTTCATTCTAATTCAAGTCTTAGTTAATAAATTATTTTAAAAAATTAAAGGATAATAATAATTTAGTGAACAATTAAGTGAAACACATATTTAATAGAAAGAATTATCACATCTAGAAGCATTGGATATTGTCTTATATTTTTTTTAACAGTCATGTATGTTTTTCGAGGACATAACTAATTTATTTATTCACCATGATGAAGTTTTTTTCATGGAAAAAAATTATAGAAGAAATATTGAAAATGATTATCAGGATAAAAATTGAATATTTTCTTCCTTTTAAATAAACTTTTTTATAAAAATAAAATTAATAAATATATCTAAAGGAATATATGACAAATTAAAAAAATATGGAATAAATATGAAGTTTAAGAGAGAAAACTATAGATTTACAGTTTCACAATGGTCAATGAAATAGTGATCACTATAAAAAAATATTTGGTGATAAGTTATATGATTCAACTATTTTTGAAAATTTTCTATATATCTTTCTCTATATGTTTTATATTAAAGTATCAACCCTAAAATAATGAGAAAAAGAATAAGTAGTTTGAATATTATAAAGCATGTGGTTCTATGTTAAAATAATAAGTGGATGCATTTCTTGAAAATTTTGTGACCATTATATCAAGAAAATTGAGACAAGTAATTAGATTGTACAAGGGAAATCTTCCTCTAAAATTCATTATGTGTGGAGTTGTTAGGAAATTATTATTAAAATACTCAAAATTTAAATAATAATATGTTAGTGATGAATAAGAAAAAATACAAAGAAGATCCTCAAACAATAAAGAATCCCATTAAAATATTTATTTAGAGGAAATAATAAAAAATTTAAATTTAAAAAATTTAAATTTCCTATTTAATTGTAATGTAATTAAAAGTTGATATAATGAAGAAGATATTGAAACTTCCTGTGATATATATGATAAGTTAATTATTTATAAAGTGAATTATGAAAACCTAACTACTGATGAAAGTAGTGATGTTGGTAGTGATTAAAATACTAAAAATGAGTTTATTTTAAAGAGGTAGTTAAGGTATTATCATTCAAATATCACAAAATTAGATAAGGAGAACAAGCAATAAGAAAAGATAGTAAGTATTCCATCATCATAGATACTATTTATAAAGAAGAAAAAACAATTTTACTAAATTATAGAAATAATTTATGTAATCTAATTGATGATTATAAGACTCAAAAATTTATAAAATAAATAATTATGGTAAATAATAAGAATATTAAGCTTTTTTAACTAAAACTAGTCAATTCATAAAAGGAGTTAGACAAGATATGATTCAAATATCATAATTCAATTCAAAAAATTATAGATACATCTAATAGGAATTATGTTGAGGAATAATAACCAATATAACTCCAAAAGTGTGAAAAAAATATTGATATTGTTATAGGGAAGTATTAATTAAAGAAAAAAGTGAGTAAAATTATGTTTTTGGCCAAAATATTAATTTCTCAAAATATAGGTATTTGGGGAACGTAGTCTTGAAATAAAAAACAACTCAAATTATTGACCTATAAAATGATAAAAATAATTAAATTAAAAATTTTAATGCATAATGAGATTTAAATAATGTTGGTTCCCAAAAAGGATCAAGGATTGTGGTGAAAAATAAGTTATAATGATAGGTGTCAACTTCAAGATAAAAAAATCTATTTACAAAGGGAAATATGCCATATATGGATATTATTGGAACTATGGAGGCTTTGGGAATATAGTAAGAATTTTTTTCTGTGAACAAAAACTTTCAAATAAATCTATAAGGTTTGGGTGTTATAATTTAAGGGGGATTTATCCCACTCAAAGATGAATTTTTAGGAAAAAATAAGAAAATTTTACAATAATTACTTAGAATACATTTCATCATTTAGATGATTTTTTGGGAAATATTACTAGACTAGTCATCATTCTAATATTTTCCTCACCATGATACCATCACAAATGATCATTCAATCAATACTCAATAGTCTCAAGATTATAAAGAGAAATGAAATAAATAATATCTTATAATATAATTTTCACTTAATGATTCCAAAGGGTAATTTCCACATACACTTCATAGTGGATGTTCTTATCATATGAAAAGTTATTTAGAAAAAATAAATAATGACTAATAATAAAAATAACTCATATTGTCCTTTCATAATGATGGTTTACATAGAATTGAAGGCATTGGATAATCTGTATTGGTAAAGGAGAAGATGAATTCCAGTAATACCTTATATGTTGATGGATTGAAACACAACCTATTGATTTTTTATTTTTTCTATGATGAAAGAAATAAATTGATTTTTAGGAAAAATGGGTTTTTAGAGAAAATTATTGAAGATATAATAATTGTTACTAGATTAAATCAAACTAAGGGTAATCCATTTTAGGTTGTTAATGCACAAAATTAATTCTACCTAGGAATTAAAGAAGATAATCATTAGTTGCATTGAAGACTTGGTCATCTCTCCCAACATAATATAATATGTATTACCCAAAGATAATGTTTTAATGTTGTTACAAATACTATGAGATAAAGTAACTTAATAGAGTCTACTTTCCCAAAAGGGATTATTAAAAATTCCACACAAATGAATATTGAGATTTATATATCTCATCCCCTTGAGATTAGTCATTATGATATCTTAGAGCCCATCATAAAGTAATCAATAAATGTAGATAAGTGTTTTATTCCCTTTATTTCTGACTTTAATTTCATTAATATCTTTATATTTGTTAAATATTACTTTTAGGCTCATAAAATGTTCAAGAGTGTTAGGAGGAGTCATGAAAAAGAGTGTGGTTACTCCTTAATGAAGATCTAGATAGATAATGGTGTTGAATACACTAATTATATATTTAATTTATACTTTTATAATCATAGTATTCACCATAAATTTTTTTTAACATACATAACAAAATATTGTGCTTTAATGGAAGAATATAATTTTAATGGATATATCTCAAATAATTTTGATTGATAATGAAACTTCTCTAAAATTTTAGAGATACTACATTAGAGTGGAAGATAACATTCAAAAAAATTCTTGTATAGAAAAATTACATGAATGTCACCATATGAGATGTATTATAATAAGACCTAATTTCTGAAATACATATGGGTATTTAGAATCCCATGTATTATAAAATTCAGGGGTGAAAATCATGGAATGTTTTATAAAATAGGCTCTGATACTATCTTTATGGGTGATCATCAAAATAAAAGGGGATATTGATGTTATAATAAGGAGATAGGGAAGATCATTGGAATCAGAAATATAAAACACTCTACAAAAGAATATTCTTAAGGATAAGTATGTTCTATAAGTGATGAATGTGAAGATTTTTTTGTTAAACAATAAAATCATGTTTTATAAAAAGGTTGTAATTCAAATGGATTATACATAGAAGATGAAGATTCGTCCAATTAAAGTGATTAAGAGAATGCATTATCATCTTATCAAAAGCTTATAGAAAAGTTTTAGGTCTAAAAAATAATAGGTTATATTTATATAATGTTCAAACCAAGAGTACTTTGGGGACAAAAGGGCATACCTCATTACATTCCAAAGTAGAATAAAAAGATGTTGATAAATCTGTATAACATCTATATTGGGTTGATACCATTATTAGAAAATTAATCATGGTATATAATAATAAAACATAGGAACAAATTCCCAAAACATGATAAAATAATGTTATTGGAATAATGTGGGTGATCCAAAAAAATTGGGTAAAAGAGGAGAAGTTGTGAGAAATAAAGAAAGGCTTGTGTACAAGGGGTACTCTTTAGTTATGGAATTGATTTTGCGATACCTTTTCACAAATTATTATACTTTAAACCACGAGCTAATTTATTGTTATTGTGTCATAAAATAAATATATGTTTTTTCAAATAGTTCTCAAGTTTTCATCAATCAATGGATAGCTAAATGTAGACGTTTGTATTGAAAACCCAGGGGTATTATTTCTTGGTAAAGATGATATCTATGTTTACATTTTAAAGATAGATCTATATAGTGTGAAAAGATCCCTATGATATTTTTATTTCAATTTAGATCAATATTTTATTAAGTTGGAATTTAGAAAATTAATATTTGATTGAAATAGCTACATTAAAAATGGAAAAAAATTATCACTAATTCTCATAGTTTATATAGATGATATAATATTTCTTATAATGGGAGAAGTTTTATGTGAACGATTTTAAATGGAGATGAAGAAGTAATTTTATATGCCCATTCTTGGAGAAATGAGATAGTTTTTGGGTTTATAAATTTAACAATATGAATATCACATCCTTCATTCTCAATAAAAGTATAATCATGAGCTTGTAAATATGTTTGGAATCGAGGATTACAAGATAGTTTTTACACCTATCTTAATGGGATCCAAATTTTCAAAGGATGTGGAATTAATGGAAGATGAGCCCAAATAATACTGGAAGCTAATTATGAGTTTTTTTAAAGACAGATTGACTTTGGAAATTTTCTATGTTATTACCCTCTATTCCATGTTTTAAATTATAATAAAAATGAATCATATGATGCTTGGAAAAATAATTATTGGTTACATTAAGGGTGAAATAGAATATGATTCTATATATGACAAAAAAGTAATCCTATAAGTATTTAGATATGAAAAAGAATATTTTGAAAGTAGTATTGGTAAATGAAAATCTATTTCAGATGGAGTTTACTTTTTTGTAGAGAGTTCTGTATATTGGTTCACAAATAAGTAGAGTTTTTGGCCATGAGTTCTTCTGAAGAATAATAAATGAATATAACTCAAGACACTACCCAACTTATGTGGATGAGAACTTGGTGGGTAGATAATGAGTGGGAAGTTAAGTTGCTACAATTTTTAGTCTATGATTATCAATGTGATATTAATTTTTCCTGGAATAATACTCATAATTCAAGGTACAAGAACATTGATATCAAATATCACATCATCTAGGCTCTTATCAAGAGAAATGAGTTGAAACCATAATTTATTCCATTCCTTGGATAAAATTTCCGTTTTTTACAAAAAACTATTATAAAATTAATTTCAAATATTTACTTTCTATATGGATGTTTATCTTCTTTACTCTCAAGAACAAAGTTTTGTTTTTATCGCACATCTCTCATCTTGTTCATTAGATAAAGTTTTAAAATGGGGAGAAAATACAACTTAAATCTCTTTATCTTACTCCCGTAATGTATTCACAAATGGGGAGTAAAATTTTATAGGTTTATTATCTAAGGGGAGTTTTTTCTATTATTTAGGGGAATCATATATTTACAGAGTGTTTTTAAATAACATTATGTTATGAATTCCGACTATAGTCTATTATTGTTAATTTTTTCAATAGTATTCTAATATTACTGTTAGAATTTATATAAGAATACATTAATAACAGGTTCTTTGAATTGTTTATATACATAGAATAATTATTTCAAGAAATGGAAGAATTTGTAAACTAATATGTCATCACACTTGGTATCACAAACTGAGCAATGTTTTTTTATGTCGCACGAAGTGTAATTCATAGATGTGTAGAAATGAAGGTAAATATTTTTTTATAAACATCATGATATTTCTAACCAATGTCATTTTACTTGAATAAAGGTTCCTCATTTAGGAATATAATTATTAGTGGGTGATTTATTTCTATGTTTATTCAGTTTCAAATTCATTTATGTTCCATAGTTAATAAGAAAATTCTATGGGGGAGATTTTATAGGCCAAGTGATGTTGAGGTCCTATTTACGATATTTTTCATGATAAATAAGAGAAACGCTAGATTTTGGTATTTAAAATAGAAATATTTAATAATGAAATTGATTTTATATCTTTATTATGTTTTTTTTATTATCAATACATAAATCATATTCAAACCCACATAAAATAAATTGTAATCTGTGAGGTGAAAGCTACGTAAAGTTTTGGAAGAGTATGGAATAAGTTTAGAGGTATTTTTAAGTGTTTTATAATTTAATAAATGGAAACAAAAATTTTTATAATTTATTAATACATTCTAAAATTTATCAAGTATAGATGATAATGAAAACATAATAAAGGTGTTACTTTCAAAGAGTAAATTGTGACCTTAAAAGAGTAATTGGTTACTTTGAAAGAATAATTGGGGACTTCAGAAGAGTAATTAAAAACTACAGAAGAGATTACTCATAGTTTAAAAGTTTAATCAAAAACATTGGAAAAGTAGTTTTTCACTTCATAAGATTAAAAATGTACATTGAAAGAGTACTCTATAATATCAAATGAGTAGTCTGACTCTTCATAAGAGTAGTTCACTGTGTACGAGTAAATCGGAATTTGGAAAGGTTAAAAAATAATTGATAAGACTCTAATATATTTTGAATTTATGAATATTCCATATAGTGATATATTTTAGATTTCATAAAAATAATCATGAAGGATGAAATAAAAATAGACCATGTATTTTGATTTAAACATTATAAAAACAAACATCAGAGAAAGTGGTTGTAATTTTAATTATTTTTGGATAATTTCCTGATATAAATAAGAGAGCTACCTAATTAAAATTTAATGTTTTCATGCACACATAGAGTCTCGATTAAAAGGAATTAATTTATATTGATTTCATGGAGTATTTAAAATGGAATACTACTCCTATATTAGTGGAATATTCGAAGAAGAAGATAATTATTCTATATTATGGGGAATTTCAAATTAAATATTTGAATTTAAACATTTTTATAAATCATGATAATAATTAAATATTTTTAGAACCAATTTATGAAGATTTATAAAAGATGAGGATATTTCTATAAAACAATTTCTATAAATAATATTCCCTAAATATAGTGAACATAAAATATGTAAGAAAATAAGATGATGTGTGTGAAAAATTTGATAGAGGATATTTGAAACTTTTCTTTATTGAATATCATTTTTATCAAAGAGATAATAAATAGAGGAGGCCGAGGATGAGGAGGATATACTTGATACTATTTGGAATGTAGATTTCTATTAAGATGATGAATAATTAGAATAAGTAGAAGAAGGAGATGAAGAATAAACATAGTAATAGTGTGATTAAAGTCTCAAAGTGGTGGAAGACTCTCTTGTTGTTTTGAAATAGTGTTATATCATTTTAACTTTATTGGATACACATAAATATTAGGGATATGTGTAATGAGAGTTCATGTATAAACACATATTATTTTAATCAATAGGTTGTTTCTAGTGGGTTGTATGATCACATATGATTTCTAATCACACCAATGATTAGACTTCTCATTTTGATAGTGAACATTGTAAATATATTTAGACTTTTTTTGTTTGTGATTTTATGAGATTAAAAGAGAATTAAAATCACTATAAATAGTACTTTAGGGTGTTTAAAAATAAGAACATAATAAAATGTGTGTATTTTCACTAGAATTACTACATTGTATATTTTTCATCTATATATCATTTAGTGGTTTATGATATTATTTTGGGTAAAATTTTAGGTTTTTTGGAATGTTTCCTAGATACACAACTTGTGAATGGATTTCCAAAAATCAATAATGAATTAATTATATGATAAAAATATATTTCAAGTAGTGGGTTTATAGTTTAGGCATGGTTTACAATACATAGAAGAAAAATTAAATTTCTATTTAAAATCTAAATAAAATTTATTTTATAAATCAGATTTTATTTTTTTCACCTCCAATTTATTTCCCACTCGGTTGGGTATCCACCAAGTGTTGACCCACCCACCCTCATGGTTATATTTTATTTATTACCATTTTATTGTTGTTTTATAATAAAATTTTAATGATTCTTCATGATTTTTTAATCATGATATTCTCATATAAATTTATTCTATTGTTTCTTTAAACCATTTTCCATATAATGGATAGAGGGAGACATATAGTTTCATATGGAATTTTCTTTCCATAAGGTTTATTTTATTTGGGATTTTTTATTTTTCTTTTAGAATTATATCTTCATATTCCTTTGTGAAGAAACATCTCTTGACAATGGATCCATCAACATAAGGTTGTTGAATCATTAAATTTCATTTTTATTGTGATACCAAGGGTAATTAAATTTCTCATATGGTATTTTTTTGATATAAAATATATCTAGTTTATTTATATCAATTTTTGTGATAAATTTTCCTTCTTACACAATAAAATATCACTTGAAATAAGTATTTTTTTCTAGTCCATATAATGAAAATGGTTCTTCTGTGGATTGATTCACTATTGTTTCTTTATAAAATTTCTAGATTTGATTGAATAAGAAATATTAATATTTTTTATTTGATGAATGTATCAGGAATTATAAATTTTAGGTAACCTATTATTTTGGATTTTATTAATAAATAAATGTTTTATCTTAAAATGGATTATTTTCTATAATTTTTTTTAATTAAACTCATAAGGGGAGATTTTTAATTTATTTTTTAAATGTTATTATTTTATTTGATATTTTTTTATATTATCCATATTATGTTGATTATTTTATCAAATTGAGGTTTTATAAATTCATACTCTTGATTAAAAAATTAAAATCAAGGTGTTCATTATAATACTTCCTCTGTTAAAATTATGACCCTTTGTTGTTGATTATAATATGATACAACATGTCATGTCTTATGTATTGGATAATAGTTAGAATTTTTATATTATTATAAATTGGTTTTTTATTTTAAGAGTGACAAGAGGATAGGTCATATTTTATTATTTGGTTGTCAAACCATTATGTTGATGTATATAATAACTAGACTACATTCCTCCTTTTCAAATATCATTAGAAACCAAGGGTGACTATATGGAAGTTTAACTAATGGTCACTCCTATAATAGATATTATGTATTATATATTATTCCCCTTAGTGTTTGATTATTTTACCTTCTAGGGTTTCTTAATTGTTAAGTAGGTCAGTGAATTGAAAATTGAGAATAATCACATTATGGTTCATTAGATATTCGTATGATGATTTTAGTTAAGTCACATATACAAAAATCACTTAGTTCCTTGAGTTTTATCCAATAATGACTGTTAAGAAATATTTATGCTCTTACATTATATTTGAACATGTTATAATTAGAAATTATTATTCATTATTTATTTTTGAAACTTCCTACTATGATGTTGGATATGCTTTACATTATTTCTTGATTGTTACATTCATGGTTTTTAAGTAATTATTTTTTAATATAGTTAATTAATAATTGTGGATTCATAAGTTTTATTTCCTTTATAAAAATGTGTATTTTATAATAGAACGATTTGACATTATCTACATCAATATTTCATGGTGTTTTTCAAAATTAAATATTTAAATATATATAATTCAAATACAAAATTAAGTGTTCTTAAAATAATAAAACATGGGATTTTACAAAAAAAATGTGTAAAGTATAATGGATTTTCATCTGAATATCAGTTCTATTAGCTTCAATTTTTTCTCCAATTTAAAATGATTTAGTTTTTTATTATGCGAAAATTATTAATCACACAAATTCTTATTGGTTTTATAAAATAAAAAAGCTACATTTATATATTTTATTCCACGCTGCTATTTATGGATAATTTTAGTGAAATTTTGAAAAGATTATTTGGATATATCTGAATGGGTATTTGTAGGTCACACCCTATACACACACTGTGGGTGTAAATAGTGTCACTGTTTTCTGATGTAGGTTTTAGTAGGTTTCTTTAATCCTATAGAGAATATTATTTTTTATATGAGTTTGGTATACGTGAAAATAAAAGTGTATTTTTGTTGCCAAATAAATATGGGTAATTGTATTCATTTTGTATTGATTATGGATTTTTAGTATGGTATTATGTACATGTGTTAATCAACTTTGAACATTTATGTCATGTTTCGTACATTAGTCTATTTTAGTTTCATTTTATGTTTGACTAGTTTTATATATGGATTCTTATAGTTGTGTTGTAATACAATTTTAATGTTGATTAGTTTTACATTATTTATTTATACATAGTTTAGTTATTCCACATTATTGAAATTATTTATTCATTGTGTATAATATATCAATATTTAGAATGGAAATGTTAAAAATCTATTTGGAGGTTCATTTTATATTATTTTTCTTCATGAAAAATCATTCCCTTGTTTTTTAAGGTTGGTTCTCAATTAATGTTTCCCGCCTGTGGTATCAACAACAAACTTCAGGAGTTGGGATGGGTTAATATGGGTGACATTTCAGGTTTCCCTATGCCAATTTTTAAAAAAAAATATCAAATATTAGTTTTAATAATATTATTTATGGATACATGTTAAAAAAGATATAGGATCACTGGATATCAATATATAGGTGTGTGAATATATGGCCAAGTCATTTTCATGTTGAGTTGTAAGTTACCATAGGTAGTTAAAAGGTATAATTTGATTTTGATATATTATTTTGGATTATTTTTGAGATATTTCACTCCAAATTAGTGTTGATATGTTTCTTGTTATGGTTTTATGTGTCATTTTGAAAAACAAATGTTTTAGTGTAAAAATGGGAAGAATTATATGTTATCACAATTATAGTGTATGGTTTGGTAAACTGTATGGTGGTCATACATATAATATTGTAAACTTCTGGTATAATTTTACATAGTTGGTACATGATTTGAGAAAATTTTCATTATTTATGATATTCTTTCTTTATAATGTGTTTATTTCATATTATTTTTACTTTATTACATTTCAGTTTACTACTTATTTAATGTATACTATAGTGGATTTTGGGGATTTTTTGATACTTGGTGAGTTTGATTTTTTTCTATTTCTATTCATAGACTACTTGGAGTAATTATTGAGGAAGTTATGTAAGTTGTTGATTCATTATTTATCTTAAATGGTTTTTGAGACTTTACCCCAATGGTTATGTCCCCGAGAAACATATTTAATGAGAGAGTTGGATATTATGGGGTTGTAAATGGGTCATCTATGGAGCATATCAAGTTAGATATTAAATAATGTGTGACTCTATGTATTAAAAAATGATAATAAAAAAAACATATGATTTTGGGGTTTTAAGGTATTTATAAAGTTTATTCCTATAAGATTTTCATGGAATCTAAAAATTCAATTTTATAATTTTAAAAATTTAATGGAGTTTTTTATATATCCACTAGTTTTTTCAAAATGTTATTTCAAAATATCTTATTAGATGTATGTATCTTCAAATGAATTTTTTACTATCATGAATGGTTTATTTTTTTTGTATTTTATGTTTGATGGATATATTTTGGATTATGAACATGTTGGTATTGTTTCGTTGATTTGAATATAGGGTCATGTTTTGAGTATCGAATAATGTGTTGATTTATATTTCATATTATTGTTATTATATACCTATTCCACCCAAAGAAGTCCTAATGGATTATTTATAGATATAAGAGTAATATTAGCCTCAATCCAAACCGTTACTTGATCCATGTTTGGTTATGTTGTATGTCCATAGAGTTTATGTTATGGAAAGCGATGTGGGTCCACATCGTCCTCATGTTATTTGTTGGAATTGGGAGTTCTATGACCATATTTAACATATCCAATAAGGGGATAAATTTTCTTCCAAATTGGAGGAGTGGTTGATTATGATTAAAATAATCTTCAATTTTATCAAGATGCCTAAAATTTTCAAGGTTATATTTTTTACTTTCACACTTAGAGGAACCAGTTGTAAATTGTGGGAGTTCATCATTCCAGAAAATACATAAAAGAACCCTGCTTGGGATAGTTTCAAAGAATTTTTTATTCATTAATAATATCATGAATCTATAGAAGTGGTGAAGTTGGTGGATTTTTTATTATTTTAGAATGCTTATTAGAGAGATTTAAAGTTTTATAGTTATTTCTCTATTATATTATTGTATGTATTTAGGTTTGTCTTGGATTATCCTTGGAAATCTATAAGTTTTTGAGTATGTGTTCATTCCAATATTCAATTCAAGATATCTTTCTTTGGTTAAACCTAAAATATGGAGGAGTTATTTTTTGATATGAGATAATAAATTATTAATTCTAGTATATCTGACAATTTTGAAGTTCCCCTATAAATAATAGTATTAAGGAAGGGTATAGTAATTGAAATAAGAAGTAGGTTGAGTATAATCATATGGGAATAGTTGGTATAAAAAGGACACCCGAAATTCATTTTTTAGCATCCACAGGGGTAAAATAAGGTTTTGTTTCTTGGGATAGCCTATCACTTAAAATACATGGTAGATGAAATTTTAAATCCATTAATGCAAGATCAAAATTTATGATACCCAATAAATATCTTGTCTAAAATTAAGAAAATTGTTTTATATACATTACACTATAGAAGGTTGTCGCATAAATATTTAATCACAATGATTGTTGAAGATCCTTGAGTGTAAGACACCAGACTCCCACCACCATGATATATCTATAGGCTAACTGAGTCACCAAATAGATTGATCATGACCCTCCTAAATTCCCATGATATGCTAGTATATCTCGAGGTAAGGGAGAGAGAGAAAAGAGATTATGGGTATGGGGAAATCAGTATAATAGAAGTATTGTTACATGAAGTACCACACACCATCACCTAGGTAACACATCTATATAAATATATCAAGGATTCTCCACAAGTGAACATGTATTAACTCATATATTATTAGTTAATGTAGACTTTTACATCCACTGTAACCCTCATCCATGAAAACTTCCCGACCGTTTTTTCATATGATACATTGAATATAATGATAATTGTTATGGTAGATATATGAAAATTATATCATAATTTTCAATTACCATGTTAGTCTTAGGATATGATATGAGTCTTCTAAGACGATTCAATACACCATTACTAATTGAGTAGTAAAATATGATCTTCATATATCACATTAAGTTATATACCTAAACAGAAGATTACAAGACATGCATGTCATACCATATGACACCCATCTCCTTCCATATGTTATAACATAAACATATCATATATATATATATGGATATAGGTCATATCTCCATCAATATCCCACTTTCATTAAATCATCTAATATTGTGTTCCATTCCACCTTATATTGTAAGATATATAATAACTTGTGAAACCATATCCAATTCCACTTTATGGATATATCTTCAAAAACACTTTTCAAAAGCTCTAGTTAACTTAAACTTATATCACATAATATATAATTCCCTGTGATTACCCAACCAAAACTCTTTTTGGGTCAATAATAAAACACATTTATAGCATCTCTTCTAGTCAAACTCAATCTCTATTCAGTCAAGAAGAATTTGCGGCCCCACATGCCTTTATAGTATTGAAAATAATATATGATTCCTTGAATCTAAAATACAAGGAAATAATAACCTCCTTAAAGGAATAAATACTAATAATGCTACAAAGGGATCTTGTTAGATATCCATCAAATACATCTATCTCTATACTTGTATCCATTAGATGAATTATATGAAAGCATTAATTTTCAAATGTTCCCTTTTTCCATGACATTGAGTGGACTAGGGTGATAGATTATGTCAATCCTATATATCCTAATCATAAGTTCTTTATTCCCCTAGTATATACTGATTAGATCAAAGAATACATCTCATGTCATTCACCTTTATGGGTGATCAAATCACATTCCCCATACTGTATAAATAAGTTTATCCATATGTGTTATCTTGGTATGGGAATACGCTTCCTCATCTGATCTCAATCTAGGTTCTAGATATCATACTCATTATATGAGAAGAATAATCATAACTTGGTTAAGAACTAACATATTTCATGAACAGAAACATACATAAACATCGTATGAATATCTAAGTCTAAAGGATTTTTTATGAATAGTATAAAACTATGATGGTTCACTTGTTTGGTATGTCTATAACTTTGGCAGTGGGGAACAAAATATAAAAAATTCACCCATAGTATACAAATAACATAGTGTAAAACATTCCATGTGGTATATACATAATGGGTCATCCAGTATAAAAAACATATTTTTTTCATCATGAGGATATTATATATATTGATATAGGAATCCTACTAATGATAACCTTAAAATTTCAACATAACCTATAAATCTCTATGTGGAAAAAAATGTTTTCGATAAATCACAGTCTTGATTTGAATGTTCTGTTATCATTTCACATCTGGATTTGTGTGTGTGTGTACATATGAATACAACATGAATGAATGATAAATTAGATACTTCTATTTTTTATAATATGACACATTTTAAAATTTTAAACTTATCAATGAATAATTAAAAAACCATACATAATAATCAATTTAACATATCATATATGATAGACTTTTAAATCATCTTTATGTTTGTTGTACTTTCAGGGGGTTTTAAACTCATTAAATCTCTATATAATTCCTTTCACATCATAATCTATCTATCTGATAAGACCCACCCCCTAAAACTCATTTTGTGAGTAACATCTTGGAATAAATAAATTTTGAATAATGGTGAGGATTTGAGATAAAATTCCAAATTATAAACTCCTAGAACCAAGTATTCATACACCTTAACTTCACAAAATAAAATCTTATAATATTAATAACTTGAAATGTCAAATTATAACTATTTACAATTTCGTCATTTTCCTTAAAATGTTTTATATTAACATTTCCCCTCAACATATTTTTGTAATAAAGGTGAATATTTACATTAATATTTTACTAAAATATCCTAAACATATTTTCGTTATAAATAAAAGTCACTTTATAGAATAGAATAATCCTTTATTTGTTAACTTTAAACATATAAAAGTCAAAACATACTCCTAATGATCTATTAAAAACTATATTATATTCAAAAAATCATCGGAAGATACATAAACTCCTTTGGGATAATAAATAACAATTATTTCCTCGTAGTTAAAACATTTTACAAACAAACTATTACAACCATGTACTATATGGAATTTTATATGTTTTTTGAAATTTTCTAAAAATGAGACATTATTCATTAAAATATGCTACTAATAGTGGTCAAATATAAATTACGAATATTTTAAAAAAAATATCCATATAAACTCTTTTATATTACATAAAACGTTTTTATACTTCTTATCATTTTCAAAACATGTTATAAAACATAATAAATCATAAACCATGTGTATCAAATCCATTATTGCTTATTTTTATGAAAACACATTGATAGAAAAAAATTATCATTTAAAAAAATTATATAAAGATACACATCATTTATTAATATCCATACGATCTTGATATAATCCCTCGAATTGAATTCCATTATTTATAGACCATTTTCTTTATAATTTGAATACAAACTACAATATATTTTAATTTGTTCCTTGATTTTGAACTCCTATATAGTCAAACTGTTTTTAGAGTATACAGTTGGTGTCACATATCATTCTAACCCAATGAATTAGTTTCTATAACATGGATACATTACATAGAAATTCCAAGGATCTTCTCCAAATCCATCATATATATTGGATAATTCTATAATATGGAAACATCAATCCTACTTCTTAATACATAATTTAGTTTTAAATTACCGTTGCATCATATTCTAAACAAACTTCATTGGACATTCCAATGAATGTTTCTTCTTCCAGTTTGAACTTTTAACCATGTGTACAATCTATATAGAGCCAGACATAAGCATCATATTCCCAATTCATTTATCCAAAAAATTTATAATAATGAGTATACTTTTCTAGAATTCATTCAAATTGTCAAAACTTTTCTAATTGAGAAAAAAATGAATTCCTTAACTAGATTAATCCTTATAAGAAACACTCAGTCTAACCAAGTCATTAATAAACTCAATCATACTGAGGGTGGAACTGGAAACTCAATTTACATTGGGTATTTTAAATTTACATATGTCTAATCCTTAAGTGAATCATTCTAATATTATTATAAGAATATATATTTACTATTTGGATAAATTTTGTAGTTGGTTACGCAAGATGTTTTTTCCCTAAAACATAGAATTTCTCTTTCTTATTAACGTTTCATAAATCATCAGTTATAGGAGTTTCTTTAATTATGATTCACCTTTTGGGATGGATACAAATATATTTTGAATTATGATGACTGTTTTATTATCTAAAAAAAACTTTTATCAAATTAGTATCATGGTTTACATACATTTAATATATACTTTTATTAAATGTGATCCCACTAAAATGGTGACCTACTTTAAATTCCATCATAACCATTTGTATTCCAAGATCCATATTTTACTATTATTTGGGTTGTTTTATCATTTTAACCATTAATTAGATATTAAATTAATCTAGTATTCCAATCATATCATATATGACTCTTGATTAGTTGAGTGAACAACTCCTTTATAAATCTATCATATATATAAACTCAACTCAATTTATCCATTAATTTAAACCTATAAGGGTATTTAGAATAATATTATCTCAAATAAAATACCATGAAATGGTACCTGATCCTATTAGGGTCACTTTTTAATTTCTTTCCATATATAAGATAATCTAAGGGAACCTAACTTTATCTTGAACAACCTAGCTGAATGATCTGACTGAGATCTTGATAATTGTTTTCATTGGAAGTAATCTGAAAGATAGTAGTTTGAAGTGGAGTTTAATCTCACTATATTTTCTCATTTTAATCTTTATACATATATTCATTCTACTAATGAATTATTTTTGAATCATGTTCCTTCCACCAAATCAAAATTTTCAAACCACATTGATTTTTAACTCTTTACACAACTCATAACTTGTGATACTGACCCAAATAAAAATCCAAATATATTCTTATATATCTAATTGAATGATATGTATAAGGTATATAAAATATTTTCTTGTAATATATTAGAATCATATGGAATCAATAAACCCCACAAGAGTAAGTCTAGATCCATAGATACCCAACCCTCACTTTTCTAGACAAAGAATAAGCTTCTAGGCTAGTGAGTAGTCCAACAAAAAATCACTCTACCCAGGGATATTTTAATTAACAAAGATATTAATTCTATCATAATTATAACACATAATATGTATATATCATTATTTTCTTCTTAATTAAATTTTAAAACTAAATATAAGTCAATTTCAAGGTTTAAGAAAACTAAATCCATAATCATACCACGAATTTAACTCTTTAGATGCATGTTTAACAATTTATAAAATCAATTAAAAGCCCACTAAACTAAAGAATACATCAGAATTCATAAAACAACAATTATTTTTATCATTAAATAAATAAATAAAATTAAATGAATGACAATTTTATGTATTAAAACATGAGATAAACTATTTATGAACAATGTATAAATAAAGATTAAAAAACACTATATAATTTATCTAAACTTATAAAAGTTCCATAATTTTTAATATAAACAATTTATATTAATTTATTAATATAAACACTTCCATATTATTAATTATTTGTAATTTACTTTAAATATTGATATTAAGTGAAATTAAAACATTTTATTTTCCAAATCAATTATGTAAACAACCTATATAATCTAAATTTTACATATTTAACATTTATTTAAACATTGATAAAATAATTTATAAAAAAGCCTCTTGATATGGTTTAAATTATTTATCAAATATGGCGTTTGATTTAATCATTTTAAATTAAAAATTAAAAATAATTCATAATTTTAAATATAAATGATTTTACATTTTTTATTTTTTTTATAATAATTTTATAAATTACCCATATAATTTCAATATAAAAATTTTATAACTAAATAATATTCCCTTATATATTATTTATAAAATTTATTTCAATAAAAATAATTAATATTTGTGGATATTAATTTAACAAATGTTCTAAAGAATTTAAGTAATTAATTAAAAAATATATATTTAATTAATTTATAAACACCATTATAAACTAGGAAATATCCCAAAATAACTTTTACTATAATTTGTAAAATAAATCTATTATAAAATTAAATTAAATTTTTAATTTTTAGAATAACACATTTTTCATTACATATCATTTTTAATGATATGCCATTCCCAAAAGCCCTAATTTGAAAGACTCCCCTACATAACAGTAAGTATGATTAATCACACATTGGTTGTGTGTATGGGATTAAATAGTGTATATCATAAACATGGAAGGCATATACTACGATATGCTTATTGCATCATATTAATCTCCCACTTGAAATGGTCTAACTAGGATTAAACATGTTGCATGATGATGACCCGTGTAAGATAAGATAGAAATTTCATGACATTAACTCATGAGTGAGACCCCTATGTATTATTAAATTCATGTGGTTCCTGTCCAATTAAACTATGATATTATTTCCAATGTATGGATAATATAAGAGTTCTGTATGATTAATTCAATGCATATGGGTTGCATAAGAATAATCTTATAGGGTGAAGTTATGTGTCATGTTTCATATCTTATTTGAGTTTATTTGGAAAATGATATAAACTACTTCATAGGATTAACCTAGTGGAATATGGATATCATAAGTAATATTAATTGAGAGTGGAAAATCTATCATATGATGAGACTTGTTCCCACATCTGATTAACCCTGTACATCTCATACACCTAGTAAATGCGGCTTAAATTAAGCTACTATGTATTATTAACTATAATGGGAATGACTTGAATGACATTAACACTAAGTTATTATTTTGAATGTTCTATATAATATTGATTAAAATCCCATTATAAAACATTAATATTAACTTTTAAAAATTCTATTCATATTTAATGTCTTTCACTAAATCACATAAGAAGATTCAGTGCTATATTTTTACAGAAGTGTTTAAAAATTTATTTTAAACAATGACTTGATGAATCATTCAACATGTAAAACCTTTGACACAAATTTTTGGTTTCCAAGGATGGTTTATCACATAAACAAAGTAGTGTAAATTATTAAAAACACATATAAATAAGATCGCCATGCATGAAACCAAAAAAAACATTTTTTACAAATGAAGAATTTTTTTATATACATTAAAATATAGAAGTCCTTAAATTAAATATTAAACAATTGTACTTTATAAGGATATTTGAGTTGCATCCATCAGACTCCCACCTCCATGATGTATCCCCCACCTGACTGAATGACCCAACAACTTAGGAAAGATCCTCCTCAATTTTAAAAATATGCTATTTTAACATAAGGAAACCAGAGAATGAGAATAAATATAATGGGTATTGGATAATTATTAGAAGAGATTAAATGTCATATAAATGACTTATTTTAAAGTTATTTTGTCATTTAATTTACCATATTTATTTTCTTGGGGGGTTTCGCATGCATTTTGGTGGAAATTGTGAGTTTTTGAAAATTTGGTTCAAACCGTGAGCTCATTTCCAGATTTGAAAACCAATTTTTTTTTGATAACTCATTCATTTTTCAAGGTTTTACAACAATTTCACATCTCAATTGTCATTACCTAATATATAAAAACTACCATATCCATTTGGGCCTCATAAAAATCCATAATCATGATGGATTTGGGTTTTTTATTAAGGTTTTGAGTCAGCCCGAAAGCACATTCCCTGCATTAAGTTTTATTTTTAGTATTTTAACATCTCATTAAATATTTACTATTTTACGGTGATTCTACCTCTTTCTCGACTCAAATAACCTAAGAATCACTCCCATTATATGTTTCGACGCTTTTGACCTCATATGGGTCTCCAATTTGGGAGAAACATGTCTGGATTTCTCAAATCGTCCATATTTGAAGAGGTAAATCGTTTCTTTCATAACTCCTTCAATTTATGCTATTTTGCCCCCATTTTAGTCCCCACATGACCTTATCATCCCCATTAGATCCTCCATATCATGTTTTTTTCTTGTAGATTCAAATGTTTGTGTATTTGGTTCGTTTGATTCAAGATGTTTCAAGTAAGTATTTCTTTCCTTGATTTCTTCCCCTTCTTTAGGGTTTCTTTCAGCCTTCTTGAAGTTCCTTAGGTCCAGAAGTTGAGGTTATAACCTAGGGTCTGATTTAGTGTATTATTGGTCAAATGTTGTGCTCTAAGGATGGATTTATCTTCCTTTAGGTGCGGCGGTGGTGTGGTTGATGTTTCGCACCATGTTTTGAGGGTTTCTGCATAAAAGGTAGGTGATTCCATGTGTAATAATTTATAGATGAGTTCGTTTGATGGAATTACTTATTATGCATGTTCATAATATGCTTTTTGTGGTGCGAAAATTGTTTATGTTGGATTTGGTTAAGAATTTATTTTAATAGTTTCAGTTTATCTTAAAATTGGGTGTTTTTCATGTGTAACCCTTTGGGTATTGTATGGGTGTGTTTTATAACATATGAAATTGGTTTAATAAATCTTTTTTGGGCTGAAAATTATGATTTGGTAGGGTATTGGTGTGCCATTAGGTTTTAAAGTGGTTTTTTAATGGGTTTAAGGTGTAACACCATATTGTACTTCTTGAAAGTGATTTTGAAAACGTTTTCTTTTCATGTGAATCTTTTGTGGTATTGTTTGAGGTGTTTGTATAAGACGTGGGGGTAGTTTAATAAATGTTTTTTGGGATTCTAATTCTGTTTTGAATTCTTTTGGGTGTGAATTTGTCCTTGAAATACGATTTTGAAATGTTTTTTATGTGAAAAGCTTTGGTACACTCTTCAGAATTATTTTATGAATGTTTGGAATGGTGTAATGATTTATGTAAGAGGTGAAACCATATTGGAAACTGTTTTGAATTGTTTTTACTTTCAAATGGACAATTTAAGATGTGAATATTTCTATCATGTTATGTGTATCCCCTTGGAAATGTATTATAAAAATGTCTAATGGATTTACTAAAATGTGAAAGAGGTGTGAACGTGATGTGGGCTATTTGTGTGAGTGTGATGTGGAAAATGGATTTTTTTTATAAAAAGGTTTTTATGAAACATGTGATTGGGCTGTTATTTGATGTTTATAATATTTGGAGGGACTTTATAAAATTGTTAAAGGATGTGTTGGGTTGTGAAAGTTATGAAAAAGTGTTGTGGGATATTTTAGTGTGAGTTTGATTTCAAAATGCATTTGAATGAAAAGTGTAACTTGTGACTTGTGTGATATACATGGGGCTGTTTGTTTAATGTGTGATGTGGAGGTGATATTTTCCTGTGAAAACTATATTTCATGGCTTGTTGAACTTATTCGAGCACAAAGGTAAAACATGGGTATCTAAGTGGGTGGACTTGTACTAGTATGCTAGTGAATCCGTGGGGTTTGGCCTCAGGTTCACATAGCAAGATTGACGCTTACAACTCTAAATAAACAATAATTATGATGATTGGGGACCACTAGGTTATGGTTATGTTCCCTACTAGTAACTCGTGCATGAGAATAGATATTTTTGTGGTTACTCTCACTGAGATTCGAGGTACCTAGGACCCACAGATAGCTAGTGCCTAGGGGTTATTTCCTATCTCTTGTGCTCATTACATCCTTTATACTTACAATCGGCATACGGTATATTTTTTTGGATAAATTCCATATCTTTTGAATTTATTTTAAAAGTTTTGATTCTTTAAATTATCCCAATTGAAAACATATTTTTTTAAGTTGCATATTTTAGAAATTGTGCGTAGAAATTACATGTTTTTGAAAACATGCATGCTTTTCATCATTAAATTTTTAACAGATAGAATCTCTTGGTGGTGGTATATTAATAGGCATTGTCTCACACCATACTTACTCCCTTGGTTGTAAGTAGACTTGGTTTTTTTTTGTCGCAGGTTTGTGTACAACTTTTGTGCCAACAATTCAGGTTTTTAGCGGTCCATCATGATACGGTGTTGCGGATATGGCTTGAGGGTGGTGCCTCTTCCCATGTGGATGTTCTTGGACTATCCATTGTGGGTTTCTTTAGTTGTTATAGTCTTCTATAATTGTTTTAAATTATGTAATTCAGTTCTGAAATTTTTGTAAATGATGGTATTTTTTAAAAAATCCAGATTTGTTTTATTGGATCTGTTTGTTCTTTTATGTTTATAAACTGGGTTAAATCATTCACAAATTTCATTTTATGTTACCCAGGAACATGTGCCAGACCATGGGGATCGGGAACGCCCTTCGGGCCTTGTCACGAGCCGGGTTTGGTTCCGGTTTCGGTGGCGATCAGATTCGGTTCGTGACAAAATGGTATCAGAGGAGGTTCTGGTTAACTCTTTGGGTCATGTTATTTTGGGAAGTGTTGGTATATTCTAGAGTTAGTATTGTTGGGAGTTGATATACCAGTTTTGGGTAGTGTGCCTGATCACCACACCTCATTATGGGATTAAATTTTCCCGGGGAAGTTTGGATTTATCTAAGTCCTTTGGTTTTCTTGGTTTGATGATGATTAGGGGAAATGAAAGAGAGATGGGTTAATTGTCTCTGTGAGCTCACATGGCATGGCACGCCATGTGGAGTCAGGGATATTCCCTAGAACAATCTCTGTGATAGTGAAGTGATTGGGATATGGCTGCCATCCATATGTCCAAGTCACCCACTGATACTAGTTTCCTCTCACATTGTTTTGTGCATTAGTTTTGTAAACTTGGAACTTTGGTTTTAAAGTGACTTGGTTTTAAGAAGCATAATGTTTCTGTGAAACGATTTTCAAATAAATAAGGAATGGATTTATTTATAAAATGGTGGAAATGAATTTTCAGAATTTTTTTGAAATGGAAAAATTGTGTTCTTACACCTTTTTTTAAAGAAGGAACTATATTGAATTTGGTTTTGAAAAAGTGTTTCTAATAGAATTTTCAAAAAAATAAAAGGGATTTTTAATGGGATTAGATGTTTTGAAATTTATGTATATTAATTTAAAGTGAGTATTCATTTGAATGATTGGAATTTTTTTCATGGTAAGTTGTCTTGAGAAAAAAGAAGTATTGGTTGATTGTTTTGGTTTTTGAAAAGAGGAAAGGTTTTTTGTTTTAACCGTTGGTATTTCCATGAGCGACCACATGTATGGGGTTATAGAAGATGATGGATAGTTAATGGCATGACTAGATGAGTTCCTGGATGGATATGAGGAGGGTTCCTGGTGTTTTAAAAAAACATGCATGTGTAAGGCCCATGGGGTACCATTGGTGGATACTCTAGTCGTTGAACCATTTGTTTTCAAAGAAATTTTTTTATAGAAAATCATGATGTCATGATGACTTATTTTGGATGGTGTAAATTATGTGTTTTTTAAAAAATGTTGATGTTGTGGGATGTTTTGAGTTCATGAAACCCTCTTGTTCGAACTGTGTTTTGGGTTTGTGTTTGGACGACAATTTGGGTAGAAGGGTCGGTTAGTAGTCTCTTATAGGATACGTTTCAGGACACCTTTATGGTGGTTACCTTCATGTGTTTGGATCTAGTTTGTCGCATGTTTTGATCAATAGACCATCTTGGTTGGGTCTTTGGGTTCTCTCATTGGATAAGGTATGCCCCCATTAATTGTTAATGCACAAATGAAGTGCAGCCCGAATTTCCTCCAGTTGATTAATATAAGGAATATTTTATCGATATTTGGTGATTGATTCTACACTGATTCATTTCGTTGATTTTTGTATCCTCTTGTAGTGGGATAGTGCTTGTGGAAGGTTGAAAGAGACCTTAGTTTCTTAATTTTCCTGATTCATCGAAGGTGGAAGTGTTCTGGGGTAGTTAGTGTGGATGAGTGTCTCGATGGTGTCTAAGAGGGCCTTTGGGTTCTTCATAGTTTATTTGAAGCAAGAGCTCTTTTTAATCCACAAATTTTTGGATTTTGTTCATGAGAGGCTATTGTGTCCACTTTTTGGTCGTGTTTATTGTTTAGGGATTTATCATAAGGTCTCATTCCATGTATTGATTCTATCAATCGCAAAGGTCATGTTCAGTGATGCATTGTGATGTTGTGTTCTCATTTTACTGTAAAGGTGAAGGTCGTGCAATCCTATGAGGGTCTCTATTATGTTGGGCGTATGTATCCATTTGGAAAAACATCAAATCCTTTATCTTAGAGGAAGGTATGTATGTGTGTCTTATCCTTCTATTGTTTCTCACCCAAAGAAACAAAGTTCTATGTTTGTGTATCCTCTAATACCTTGTTTTAGTGTAATGTCAAGTTTTGGTAAAGTGAGTAATGGAGTGTGTTATGTCTTGGTGAACCCATCGCGCTATGCAGTGTAGTTGTTTGTGGCACCGAAAGAAGAAGTTTGACACATGGGTTTCCACAGCCTAACTGCGAGGCCGATGATGTTTCAATATTTTGAGCTATAGCCATAGGTCCCAGAGAGAAGATGGCGTGTATTCAGGTGAAACCCCAGTGTTGTTTAAAACCTTGTACAAATTCCTATCCCCAGTATGAACGATAGGAAGAGTTTAACCCAATGGTGTCATCATAGTTCTTCTGTTGTTCCCGTTCGGTGGAAATAGGTGGAGGGCCTTGTACACATGTCATCACCCAATATCCCCCCCCCTTTGGTTTCCGTTGAGTCTTTGGAGAATGGATTCAAATTTGTCTAGACAGGATGAGCACGAGTTTTGTGCACGATTAGTAGTGACCATGTGCTAGGAAGCCTTGTGGAAAGAATTATATGCACAGTTAGTGCATGGTTTCACAAACCGTGTGGAGTAACAGTGAAGCATTCCCTAATCATTAAATTTTTGGGGTCTTTTCGTGTCGGCCCACGCCGGTCAGTTAAGATGGTTGGTTCTTGTGGTGGGGAGACCAACCATGGGTATCCTGCATATTATTTTTTAAATTTATAATGGATATATACCCCTTGTACTAGGGATTTGGTTCGGGCCTCCCCCTGTTACTATCCTGATCGTGTCTCAGGAAAAAAATTAAGATGTCTCTTATGGTGGGGATCACATTTGTGTCTCTTCATACGAGTAACTCATATTTTTTCCGTGATCTTGTTTTGGAAGTAGGTATTATCATTTGGAGATATCTAACTACCTACATCATCCTTGGGTAAACATTGATATTGGAGAGTTCCCAATGGTTTAGTTATAGTAGTGTAATTGTATCTTTGTTCGATGTTGTTGTTTGTTCAGGTAAATTGATTGAGTATTGTTTAGATTGTGTTTAAGGAGTTTTCATTTGGGATAAATCATGAATGTGATTGATTGTTTTAGAAAAGTGGGGTAAGTTTGTTTTTACATTAATCCTTCCTTAAATGATCAATAGAGGTGTTTTGGCCTTTGGGGGTGAATCTTGGCAATGAATTTCTTCTTGGTTTATCAGTTGGGTTGGGTTTTTGTGTTTGGACTTACTGTGGCTTTCCGAGGGAAAAAAGTCTTACGGTGGGGAGAATTTTCACATTCATAACTTTTTTTAAAGTTTTGTTTTCATTTAATTAACATTATTTTATTGTTTGGGGGGTTTCGCATGAATTTTGGTGGAAATGGTGGGTTTTCAAAGTTTGGGCCAAACCGTGAACCCATTTCCAGATTTAAAAACCAATTTTTATTATTTTATAACACATTAATTTTTCAAGGTTTTACAACAATTCCAATTCTCAATTGTCATACCCTAATATATAAAAACTGCCATATCCATTTGGGCCTCATAAAAATCCATAATCATGATGGATTTGGGTTTTTTATTAAGGTTTCGGGTCAGCCCGAAAGCCCATTTCCTACTTTATGTTTTATTATTAATATTTTAATTTCTCATTTAATATTTACTTTTTCGCTGATTCAACCTATTAAATGATTCCAAAAAACCTAAGAATCACTCCCATTATCTGTTTTGAATATTTTGAGCTGATTTGGTTCACGAATTCGGGGGAAACATCTCTAAATTTCTCAAATCGTCCAGATTTGAATAGGTAAATCGTTTCTTTCATGACTCCATCAATTTCTGCTATTTTTCCCCCATTTCTGTCCCCACATGACCTTCGTATCCACATTAGATCCTCCATATCATGTTTGGTTGCTTGGAGATTCAAATATTGGTGTATTTGGTTCATTTGATTCAAGATGTTTCAAGTAAGTGTTCATTTCCTTGATTTCTTCCCCTTCCTTAGGGTTTCTTTCACCCTTTCTTGAAGTTCCTCATGTACAGAAGTTGAGTTTAGAACCTTGGGTTTGATTTGGTGTATTTTTGGTCAACTTTTGTGGTCTAGGGGTGGATTTATCTTCATTTAGGTGCAGTGGTGGTGTGGTTGATGTTTCACACCATGTTTTGAGGGTTTCAGCATAAAAGGTAGGTGATTCCATGGGTAATCATTTCTATATGTGTTAGTTTGCTTTAATTACTTATTATGCATGTTCCTAATATTCTTTGTGTGGTGCGAAAAATTTTTATGTTGGATTTGGTTAAGCATTTATTTTAATAGTTTCATTTTTTCTTAAAATTGGGTGTTTTTCATGTGTAACCCTTTGGGTATTGTTTGGGAGTGTTTTATAACATATGAAATTGTTTTAATAAATCTTGTTTGGGATGAAAATTTTGATTTGGTAGTGTATTGGTGTTCCATTAGGTTTTAAAGTGGTTTTCTAATGGGTTTAAGGTGTAAAACCTTATTGTGCTTCTTGAACGTGATTTTGAAAATGTGTGCTTTTCATGTGATTCTTTTATGGTATTGTTTGAGGTGTTTGTATAAAACATGGGGGTAGTTTAATAAAAAAAATTGGGTGGCCAGTTCTGTTTTGAATTTGTATTGGTGTGAATTTATCCTTGAAATATGGTTTTGAAATGAGTTTTATGTGAAAATATTTTGTACACTCATTAGAATTGTTTAATGAAAGATTTGAATGGATTAATGATTTATGTAAGAGGTGAAACCATATTAGAAAACTGTTTTGGATTGTTTATACTTTCAAATGGACCATTTTAAATGTGAATAGGTCTATCATGTGATGTCTATCCTCTTGGAAATGTTTTATAAAAATGTCTAATGGATTTTCTGAAATGTGAAATAGGTGTGAACGTGATGTGGGATATTTGTGTGAGTGTGATGTGAAAATGGATTTTGTTTATAAAAATGTTTTTATGAAACATTTGAGTGGGATGCTATGTAATTTTTATAATATTTGGAGGGAATTTATAAAATTGTTAAAGGATGTGTTGGGTTGTGAAAGTTATGCAAAAAGTGTTGTGGGCTATTTTGGTGTGAGTTTGATTTCAGAATACATTTGAAGAAAAAGTGGAATTTCTGACTTGTGTGATGTACATGGGGTTTTTTGGTTAATGTGTGATGTGGAAGTGATATTTTCCTATGAAAACTATATTTCATGGCATGTTGAACTTGTTTGAGCACAAAGGGAAAACCCGGGTATCTAAGTGGGTGGACGTGTACTAGTATGCTAGTGAATCCGTGGGGTTTGGCCTCAGTTTCACTTAGTAAGATTGACGCTTACAAATATAACTAAACTATGATGATGATGATTGGGGACCACTAAGTTTTGGTTATGTTCCCTTCTAGTAGCTCATGCACGAGAATAGATATTTTTTGTGGTTACTCTCACCGAGATACGAGGTACCTGGGACCCACAACTAACTAGTACCTAGGGGTTATTTCCTATCTCATGTTCTCATTAGATACTTTATACTTACCTTCATCATATGGTATATTTGTTTAGATAAATTCAGTAGATTTTGTATTTATTTTAAAAGTGTTGATCCTTTAAATTTTCCCACTTGAAAACTGGTTTTTTTTAATTTTCATCTTTTAGAAGTTGTGCCTAGAAATTACATGTTTTTGAAAACATGCATGCTTTTCATCTTTAAATGCATACCACATGGAATATCTTGGTGGTGTTATCCTACTTGGAATTGGTTCACACCCTAATTACACCCTTGGGTGTAAGTAGACTTGGTTTTTTTTATCGTTGGTTTGGGTACATCTTTGTGCCAAAAGTTCATGTTTTTAGCAGTCCATCATGATACGGTGATGTGGATATGGCTTGAGGGTGGTGCCTCTCTCCATGTGGAGGTTCTTGGCCTATCCATTGTGGGTTTCTTCAGTTGTTATAGTCTTCTATAATTGTTTTAAATTATGTAATTCAGTTCTGAAATTTTTTTAAAAGATGATATTGTTTGAAAAATCCAGATTTTTTTTATTTGATTTGTTCATTTTTTTTATGTTTATAAACTGGGTTAAATCATTCCCAAATTTCATTTTCTGATTCCCCGGCACTTGGGCCAGCCCGTGGGTATCAGGAACGCCCTTCGGGCCTTGTCACAATCCAGGTTTGGTGCCGGTTTCTGTGGCGATCATATTCGGTTCGTGACAGGAAATATCACAATAACTAACACACATCATCATATGGGTCCTTCTTTATTGGTAAAAATACCACTCTATGTAATTTTTAGGTCTTGAGTTATTCTATTTGTTGATGTTGTGAGTTTAAAAAGTTCTAGTGATTTCTTAGAACATGGGAAAACGATTTCAATGCTTCCTATTGTTTTCCAAATTTTTGGGTATGTAAAATCATGGGAAAATATTATTTTTCCAAATATGAATTATGAATACCATGTAATATGTTCTCAACACTAAAATATTCACATAAACCATGAAAAAAAAATATGTAACAAAATGAGGATGAATTCATTTACAGTGAAGTGATGGTGATTTTGGCCGACTATGTAAATAATTGCACAAATGGAAATTACACAATGCAAGATCACATGGTGTCATGTGAGAATTTAAATATTTGTAGTCAATATGTAGACTACATTTCACAAATGGGGTTTTCAATGATGTTGTGAACATTGATTTTTGATTATAAATTTTTTTTGATTCCCTACCTATTTGAGGACCTCTAATCAATTCACGAATAAGTGAGAAATAATTACAATAGGATTATATTTTCTATATATTTTTCAACATAAATAACGATTTTATAGATCATTGTATGCATAAAGAATGTATATGTAATTGGTTCATGTAAGAAGGTATAATGATAATGTATGGTAAAACATGGAGATTAGTCGCATAATATTGTTCATGAAGGTGTATGAGGGGAATCTCTCATAAACCATCACAGGAAGGGATCAAACAGAGGATATCACATGCTACGATCATGTGATTAACATTAAATGGTGAATAATAATCCACATGAGTAATGAATATTACATAAAGAAGTTTTTTGAAAACCTAAAATTATATGGAATAGTGTTATTCAACCTATTAATGAAAGAGGAACTTCATTTCACATCCATTTCAATGCGAATAAAATATAATTTGATACGTATCATATAGAAATATTCTAGATGAACAATGTGTTCAATTCAGTAGAGAGAGTAATAAGCTTTCAAAGTGTAATTAACTGTAAACTAGAGGGATATTCAGTCCAGTCTGAACTATGTAACAACAGTGTGCTATAGTGAATTCTGGAATATTCGAACATCACCATAATGTTCTACATAGACTAGCTCAATTAGGGTGAACCAAGTAATTTGGTTGGGGAAACCAATTGAAGTTATAGATAAGTTTTAAAGTCATGTTTGTTCTCTATTAGTTGAATTAATGGAAGCAATCAATCATAAAGGGATTCTAATATCTAATGGAAAGAAGTCCCACTATGGAATAATTGAATACAACACAACTTATGATCATTAGGAAGAGATGTGTTTGTAGTTATGAGACAAAGTATTATAGTAATTGTGTTTTGTTGGTATTTATTATAAGTAGTCCTTAGATAACTGGATGCCAATTCTTGAGAAATTAATTCTTTTGGGAGATATTTATCCATCATAGTATATATGAAGGTGAGTTCATGTAAATCCTCTCACACTGTGTGGTAAAACTGATAAAAATCTACAAAATTTATTCAAAAGATTGAGAAACCAAACTACATGTTTTTTTGAATATTTATGAAGAATTAAGGACACATTTTAATGAATCTATTGTTGGTTTATTTGATTGATAGAATTTAATTATAGATTAAATGTGTGGTCTTGTTGAAACCCTTGATGATATTATTATCATCAAGAACATATTAAGAAGATTTTTCCTTCAACTCAATCCAAAATTCTCAATACAAGAGTAAAAAATATATAGGATCTAACATTAGATAGTTTTCATGGTACTATTATTGTATATTTTATGAGAAATGGGGATAATGTGGCTATGGAATAGGGTAAATCTAAAGATTTTACATTCAAGGCCATAAATATGCTTACTATGGAGGATGAAAGGGATGAAAAGTTGGTGGATGAATTCATTCCATTCCATTCCTAAAATATGTAATTGGAAAAAAGGGAACCTTAAATGGAAACTTGCACTTCTATGCTTTCAATGTGGAAAGGTTGGGAAATTTGGATCAAATTTTCCCAAGAACATTCAATATGATGATGAGGATAAAAAATTCCAACGGAGATGACGTTGAGTAATGTAAAAGTAATTTATATCACTGTGGGTAATTTCTTAAAAAATAAGAAAACACTTTCATAAGGAAAAAAATTATTCAAAATAATGTGAGGTTGAGAAAAATAGAAGACATAAAATACAACAGTGAAAATCATATGGTAGATGTTGTGGGAAATTCCAATAAAAGGGAAGAATGAAATAGTGATGAGGGAGAAGTGGATGGAAGAGTTGATATCTTGGGTTAATTAGACTCCACTCATGAGGATATATATATATATATATTATCCAAAAAAATTAATCCAATAGAGTGGTTCATGATTCAATTCTATATATACAATAGTAAGATGAATAGAATTCCAAGATAAAGGAAATAATTAAAAATATCAAATTTGTAAAGTTAAAAAAACTGAGAGAAGGTCATTGATTACAGTATATAATTTGAAGAATATACCATGGTTGTTGATGGATTAACAACGAAAATGAAATATCAATTCAAATATATTGAAGATATCTAAGAAATATTTGTCTGTTTAAGTTGAAAAGTATAAAATCAGGAAAATCACATAACTCCTGGTATGAAATTTAGAAATCAGATCACATTGGTGAAACAAAATATGAAATTGGATATTGAAGGACTAATTTTTTTTAAAAGGTCTATCAGTATAATAAAAACAAATATTTTAATGAAATTTATGGTATGGGTATTGATTGTAAATACCAAATTATAGATGATTGATACTATAACATAATCCACCTCTCTGAAGTTGAATGTTGATTCAATTATGACTTATAATTAAAATATTTTGAGAATCCATGGGATAACTGATTCTATAACAATGACATAAAATAATTTAACCTTTATCAATTTTTATTATTTTGGGAAGATGGGGAAGTGTAAAAATATTTTTTCTATGGACAAAAGGTATTTAAGGTCATAAGGGAAACAAAATCAGTCAAGCAGAGATCTATAGTCTAGTAATTATTTGGATTTTAATTATTTCTATTATAGTTGATTTAGAAAAATGCTCAGTTATTACTTATCAATAATGCATATAAATGTTTTGATAAAGTCTGAAATTGGTTGTATAAAGTAGATCAAGGAATCATCAAGTGAGATAAAGACACAAAATCAATTTATAGCTTTACAAGATGATTATGTTCCATCATAATATAAAGATGATCGAGTGTGTCCATTAACACTATGTGTAAATTCAAATACATGGATCATAAAGGAAATATTTTGGAAATAAGTATTCATAAATATTTTACTCAAATTTATGGGATCATGTTTGTATATGGATCCTTGATATTGGATGTACTTAAAAAATGATAGGAAATAAGTATCTAATCATAGGAATCAACAATAACAAGGAATTTATAATCAGGTTCAAAAATGATGAAGGCCTAAATATTATCAGCTCTAGAAAAAACATGTTTGGATGTAAGGATATGAGGCACATAGATGTATTCTCTATTTAAGGTTATAGTAAAAATATCATAGTTTCAATCAACTATGATACTAAGGTAATTAAGTATGTCTACCAAGAATAGAAGAATCATTTAGGGTAGAAATATTTTATTTTTTATATAGGGATGCACATAAAATTAATCGATACCTTTTTGTGGATAATAATATATGTTATTTCTATCAAAGGAAGAATAAAATAGGTTGTTACATTGAATGGTTTTCCGTTAGATCGAACCATCCCTGGAAGAGCCTGTGAAATTTGATGGAGCTCAAGATCTCACAAATCCACTATGTGATCATTCACACAAATGTAACGCTTATCAAAAAGGGAATATTATACAAAATACATCCACGATGAGAGAGAAAGGGTTAACAAGAGTGCTTTTACTAGTGTATATTGATATGTGTGGACCCATATAAATAATATATATCCATTAGAAGAGAAATTTTATTCATTTCATTGATGATTATTGCATGATGTAATTTATTATGGACATCACAGTCACATATTATGTGTTCAGTTTCATAATAGAATAACGAATAGAGGTTGAAAATATGCTTAGATAGAAAATTTTAAAATTTTGGTTAGATAATAGCATGGAGCTCACCAAAATCCAAGTGTAAAATTATCTCAAGAAACCTAAGATAAGGCACAAAGTAATTATAGTAAAAAATATATAGAAAAATGGGGTTGTGGGGAGGATAAATTAGATCATAAAAACATGGAAACAATGATGGTCTTTGAAAAAGACCTAATTGATATTTTTTGTAGGGATTAAATAACAACATTGGTATGTATCTCTAATATAATTTTTCTTTTTTTGAAAGAATAAAAGATTCCATTTATTATATCGTATGAAAATAATCCACCACTAATGTAATTTCATATCTTTGTAAGTAAATGTTTCATTCTCAATAAATAAAGACATAAGAAATTTTAATCTCAAGGAGAGTAAAGGAAATTTCTTGGGATGTTAATGTAAAATAAATACATATAAATTTTCAATAATAAACTAGTAATGGATTTCAAAAGTGGTGATGTCATAATAGTTAAAAATGATCAGGGTTTTCAATAACATAGTAAGATATTTCTTGATAAAAGTGATGATAATGTAAGATGATAAGGTGAATACAAGTTGAAAGTTCTAATTTAAAATAATATATTGATGATGAGTAATAATAAATTAGATATATATTTATACCAAAGTGAAAGATTCATGTGGAAATTGACATCTAGAATATCATCATTAATCATACAGTGCCAGTGAAAATGAGGATAATTATTTCTCTGCAACTAACATATTTCTCATCACAACACTACTATAAAATTTGGTTATACTCATGGTTCAAAACTATCTCTACAAATAGAAAGTGTGACGATAATCTATAGTCATTGTATTTACAATTGTGGATGGAAGATGTGTTTCAGTAGACCTGTAATATTATTTTTGGAAAACCATGACTATAGGTACCCAATTTTAACCATATTATCACAATTTTAAAAATTGAGGCTATAGCCCATGAAAATAAAGACAACATCAATTTTTGATCTTCAAGCCTCCAACTTATTATACAAAGCAATCGACCACTATTCAAATGAGTTTTTTTTAGAATATATATATATATTTAAAACTATGACAGTATGTTATAAATCCATGGTCATAGGGTCATCATATTCCCTTCCTTCAAAATATTTCTTCCCAATGATTGGGTAGGAAACCTATAATCTTGGTTTAAGAAAACTATGGTCAATGATCAATCCTATTGACACAATTTTATGGAAAATGTGGCTATATGTATTTAACAAAGACCAATAACCATGGTTTTGGAAAACCATGGCTATTATTATGTCTTTTAGCATTGGATTCAAGAAAACCATGGATATTAGATTTAACCAAGACCTATATACACAATTTCGGAAAACTATGGGTATGAGATTTAACCAAGTCCTATAGAAATAGTTTTTTAAAATTGTGATAATAGGTATGGCCTGTAGGCATGGTTTTATGGAAAATAATGGCTATATACATATTTTAATGTAGTGAAATTAGAGACAATATTTCTTGAATATGCGGAAAAATATGAGAAGTTGGCTTAAGTGATGAATGAAGGTTGTAAAAAATTGATAATAGTTTGACATGGGAGATTATTTTTCAGGTGAAATGTTTTGATATGAAATTTTATCCTTTGGAATGGCTATATAAAATTCATCTATTTTAATCTATTATAGTGAAAATTAAGTTTAATATATTTTTGATGGATTTCAAGTTATCGTTTTTAAATGGAGTTCCGGAAAAAGAGGTGTACATTGAACACCAAAACAGTTTTCTTATTCATTAAGATGAGAAAAATTTTTATCATCTAGAGAAGGATATTTATGGGGTAAAAAAGAACCAAGAGTATGGTATTCAATACTATAACAATAATTAAATAATATTGTTTTCTATCATAGTAGAGCTGATTAAGATCTATACATTAATAATAAAATTTATTATAGAATAATTTTTGTGGTATATTTAGATGATCTAATATTTAGTGGATTGAAAAATGTGGTGTACTAATAGTTTGAGAGTTCATGATGTGTGAATTTGAGATGTTGATGATCGGTTAACAAATGTTTCTCCTTGGTCATTATGTGATACAAGGTAGTTAGGGAATATTAATTTCTCAATATAAATATGCCAAGGAGGTTTTGAGATGATTTAGAATATATTATTTTAAATAGATAAAAAATCTAGTTACAACATAGATAAACTTGATAAAGGGTGGTGATGGAAAATGGTTCAGTGTCAAATAATATAGAAAGATCTTTTTAATACTAGTGTATATAATAGTGACATGAACCAATATTTTTTCATATGTCGATTAATGGTATCAAAGTATTCCAAAATAAATCGATATGAATTTTGTGAAGATAATACTATTTTATATCAAATTAATATTGGATTTTGGTTAAATTATAATAAAAAATCATAATAGGAATTATTAGAATATACATACACTAATTGTGCATGTTCATCAACTCATATTATGTCAATAGTAGGTGGTTCATTCTATTTTGGCATATTTTGTATTTATTTTCTGATATATAAACAAGATTAAATTTTTTTAACAACACATAATCTAAATATGTTCCGTCTTCTCAAGTGTGTATGAAATTACTGTGGATGATGCAAATATTTGAATACATGTGAGTGGAATTGAGGTCCCATATCAGAATCAATTGTGATGATTCATGTTCTATCAATCTCATAAAGAATCATGTCTATCACTAAATGATAAATAAAATTGAAATCCAATATCACTTTATCCAGGAGAAAGTGGATCATAGGTTGTTGATATTGAAGTATGTTTCAATTGAATGTTAGGTTTCATACATTTTCCCAAGGAGCATAATAAAGTATGTTTTTAAAAGGAATCATCTAGATCTTAGATTCAATTAAACTCCCTAATCTTTAGTAGTGTGGATGTGGTATCCCTACTCCTTGAGGTATGTTGATAACTTCCCTATGTGTTTATAATTTTTTATTTCCCTATTATAGACTATAATGTATTGACCTTTGGGTTTTTTGACAAAGGGGGAGAAGTATTGTTCATGAAATGTGGAAATTTATTGATAATGTTATATCTAATTCATGATGAATCCTGGTACAAATTTAAATTATAAAATATAAATATATAGAAATTGTTAATTTAAATAATTCATATTATGAAAGGATGTTTCTGGTTTTTTGGAGAAATAATTTCTCCATGTGAGGTTGAAGAATTTTTATTCTCAAGAGTTACACTCTATAAATTAAATTTAATGAATTGGTATGTGTTTAATAAATATTTTTAATTGACAATAACATTTGTTATTGGATTTTATGATCAATTGATATCGGTGAAGTAGGTTGTATGAAGAATTATGTGATTCATTTATGAATGTTTCTTTATAATTTTCTTTAACATGTTTCTAAAAAATCATGTGGTCTTAGATTACATGTTGAGAAAATATTTTGTCTCTATATCGAGTAATGGTAATTAAATGTTGTTTAAAGAACTAGTTGTATTTTTTTCGTAGAATGTTTGAAGTGGTTGTTTGAGATTATTTCTCATCAAACATGCACATTGGGATGATGATGCACTGTTCATTCCCTGCATTCCTTCTTTTGAAACTGAGGCTATGTCTTCCACCATGGTAGGTTATGTTGGAACCTTGATCAAAATGGGATGATGGGATATTGGTTCCTCCCTCTATAGAATCCTCCTTGGACATTATTGCGTAGTCTGGGTCTCCCTCAACGATTTTTTTTTTGTAAAACTCATTCTTGACACCATTTTGAGGTGGACACTGGTTAATTACACTACTTCTTTCTTGATAGGGAACCAACATGTGGTTGTATTAGATGGTAATGTTTTGCATGTATAATCATTTATAGACATTGGGAATGGTGGGAAATTGTAAATTCTTCCCCTTATGAGGTTGAAAGCTCCCCATGTCTGAGGAATATTAGGCAAGAAGCCCATAGAATCATGTGTCATCCATAGGAAAGTTAATTCCATGGGAGAAATACTTCCATGGACTTTTTACCTTGGGAAACCCATATTTATTATATTGGGTAGATATTTCCGGTCGGTTATAGGTTTTTTTTCTTGTATGGATATGTAGGTCATAGGTTTAACATATTATGGGGATAGTTTAGTATTTAATTGTGTCCCCAAGGTGAAAGATGGTCATACCTGAGGGTTTAGTTAAGTGTGTCCCCTAGGGTGAAGATAATCACGCATGAGGTTTTAGCTAAGTTTTTCCCTTGGGGGATGATTACACTCGATGGTTTGGTTAATTATATCCCCATAGGGGAAGATTACAACACTTGAGATTTTTATTAAGTGTGTCCTACTGGTGAGAGGTGATCACAAATGAGGGTTTGGTTATGTGTGTTGGTATGAGGGAAAGATGATTTCACTTGATGGTTTGGTTAATTATAGGGGAAATGATCACTTTTGGGGGGTTTTTTTCAACTGTTCCCTCAGGGGGAATAGGGTTACACTTGAGGGTTTTGTCTCCCATATGGGGAATATACAAATTTGGTGGTGTTACAATTTCAATATTGAACCAAGGGGAGGTATCCCAAGTTTGTTGATATATCTAGATTGAACCTCATATTGTAAGGATGCACATGTCATTAAAGGATCCTCAATGAGGGATGGTGTGGGGATTATCCATAGGTTTTACCCAAAGGAGGATGATCATCACACTGTGTGGGAGGATATTCCATCCCGTGATGGTTGTAAATGGGGAATCTTGTGTTTATCACATAGGGTAGGATTTCAGTTTAATATCTTCTACTAAGGATGTTTTCATACAAATTTACATCATTCTACTAGGATGTTGGGATATGTATTTTTATTTCATGTTGCATGAATGTGTATGGGGATTACACCAGGTGTTACCCAAGTGATGAAAGGAGTAGGGATGATGTGGTTGGGGAATATGTGTGGGAGATTCTTGGGTGATGTTATGGAGTAGCGATAGTATGAATGGGGATTATAAAGATGGGTCACCTAGGTTCTGGTAGGAGAAACATTTTTTTTAATTGGGTATTACACATGGAAGCCTCATGGGTTCTACAAGGAGAAGTGATGATGTGGTTGGGGCTTATTTAAGGAATCTTCTTGGGTGCTACTAGCAGCAGCGATGATGAAATTGGGGATTATGCATGAAACTACATGGGTGTGGTGAGGAGTCGAAATGATGTGATTAGAGCTTACGCATGGAAGATACCTAGGTGTTGTTAATATCACATAAGTTGTGATTGGGGCATACGTATAGAACCTACATGTGTACTATTAGGAGCAGCAATTTTGTGAGTGGGGATAATGCATGGATGCTACCCATGTACATCCTTCATACATTACACTTGACATCCCAATGTTCATTGTATAGGGTAAGTCCACCATTTAACTTCATGTTAAAAAAATTGTTTATAGTACTTATGCTTTGAGCTTCCCATTTTGTGTTCCTCATTTTAGGACATAGGGGAATCTTGGTCCACTAATGGGTCAAGTAAAATGACTGGGGATTAAACATGGAGTGGAGGACCATGAGAAATATATGGGGGTAATATCATGATCATTACATGAGGAATATTATTCATGACACATAATTTATCTCTTGTCTATCATAGGATACATCTTGTACTTTTCATATAGGGTATACTATAGTTTGACGTCATATAGTGAGTAAGAGGGGGTAGTCCTAGGATCACGACATGTGTCATATTACGCTAGAAACATAATGAATCTCATAATTTCCATGTTATGAATGTTTTACATTAAAAATAGGTTATACTTTATATTAACATCTTATTGTGATGACTTTGGGGAGGTATGATGGTCATGAAATGAGGTATCTTACGCTAGATACGTAAGGAATCTCATACTTTCCACATGAGGCATCCCATACTTTCCACATAGGGATATTAGAGTTTTATGTTATATATTAAGGATTACTATGTGGTATATTCTTATTAATGGATATTGTGGGACTTACACAGGAACGAACCTTTCTAGGTTAATTTTATTATGATTTAGGAAATGGAGTTTTAGGAATTTCCTTAGAAGTATTTTGACTCAATGTATTCTAGGAAACCCCAAAGACTAACTTGAATCATGGTACAGTGAATAAAACAATAGTAATTTCATGACTCAAGGTAATTTGGGGATCCATAAAGAGTATGTAAACTCATCGAAACAATCATGATTGGCTGTGGGATTTTATATGTCGAAATCCAAAAATTCCTTCACCTGGAACAAAATGTTTTTGGTGTGACCATACATTTTTCATGGTGGTTAGTTACGGTAGCAAGGGACTAATCCAAAGGCTCAATATCATAGTCTAGAATAAATATCGAGTTTTGGTGTAGGTGGGAACACCTATGTTATTGATCATTGGGTGTGTTTTTGAGAATTGTTTTTTGAAACATTCTATTGTTTCATGCAAAAATGCACTAGGTTGAGTAACTAGGCAATGTGTCATGAAAATTTTGGTGTCATGTGAAAAGGATTTTTCATCATCCATGGTCTCAAATTAAATTTTAGAAAATAATAGATTTTAGAACTTTTTAGGTGTACATAAATATAGTTCTTTGAATGTTTTGACTGTGCTTGAATAAGGGTCTCTAGTGCAAGTCCACTACATGAACCTAGAGGCATCTGTTTGCTCAACTTCTAGAATCACATGAAATATTGGGTTGCACAAAGGAATATTATATTATGTGAAACCTCTATTCCATTAAGGGAATTTATGTGAGGATATCTCAAATGCAAGTGAAGATAATTATATTCCCATGTGAGTTTAGTCACAAAAGTTATATACAATTGAGAATACATGGATGTCCAGAGATGTGTGATGTTGAGTAGTGTGAATGAGAGCTTCGGCACTAAAATACATATGTTCCCCCTCTAAAATGAGGGCATGACTCTATATTATTAGGAATTTTGGAAATGTTACGAAACTTATTGTATGTCATAATACTTTATGTAGTTGTGATAAAATTTCATTGTTTTTAAATGCTGGGTCACATATGCACATAACATCTATATTTTATGTCAAGTTTCTCACGAAAAATAGTTGCGTGGTTGAAGGGGTTGCAAACACTTTTTGAAAGTTGTGAATAATTCCATTTTTTCTCCATAGTCATCCCAGCTAGACATTTTCATAATCATAACTTCAAAAATTCATAACATTTGATATGCATGTATGTTGGGCTCCAGGACCTGTTAAATTAAATCCTATGAAACAAAATACAATTCTAGATAATTTTATTCAATATTTGTTTCATTATTGGATGTATTATATCAATTAAAATAGTGGTATTAATTTTTTAATAATTTTAAACAACCCCAAAAGAGGATAGTTTTGAGGGAAAAAACCTCTCAATTTTATTTTATAGTTTTTGGGTTGTGTTTTTTATTGAAATTTCATGTTGAAAATGTTTTTGGAATTCCCCTATTGTGGTGAAATTGATATCGATGTTTCCCAGTGTTTTCCAAAATTCCTTCTATGATAAAATTGAGGTAAAATAATGTTTTTTCACAGATTAATTGTGTATACCACATTATAATTTTCATATAATACATTATAAGTTATCAACCATACATGATTCATGGGAACCAAAAAAAGGATTGTGTGGCTCTATGAGGAAGTCTTTTTTAGTGAAGTAACGGTGATTTTTTCAACCATGAGGATGATTATTAAAAAGGATATTTTCAAAAGAAGGATCATGCAGACATATAATCACATCATTATGAATAGATAATGAATTAAGAGAGGATTTATTTTTATAAAAATTATGCTATGTTAGAAAGGGTTTCGTGGAGTGTAGTATCCATAAAAAAAGTAAATGGAGTTAGATTATGTACAGATTTCAGTGGTGGAGAGTGACCACATAAAGAAAATATGTGGACGTAAATCATATAATATAGTTTAATAATTATATGTATGGAATATAAAATAAGTCATCAAATGGAATAATCGCACATAAGACATTTCATAGTGGATATTATAGAGTGAACAAAAAATTTTGTAAGGAATATTAAACAAAGATGATTTACAAAAATTTAAAATTACACCAAAAAATTGTATTCATCCTATGGATGAAAGAGGAACTACATTTAATGCTCATTATATTGTAAACCTAAGCTGAACTGATGATGATTACCAGAATAATCTTGTAGAGGAGATGTGTGTTCACATTAGTAGATAGATTAGTTTGATTAGTTATAAACTAAGGGTTGTGAGTCCACTCCAAACATTTTAACAATAGTTTTCTATAGTGAATTATAGTGCATTGGAACCTCAACTTTTCATTATACTTGAACTAGTCCAGATATAGTGAACCAAGTAAAATTTATAAATTTCACTTATTATTTCATATTTTGCATATATATTTTTTGAGAAAAGAAGAGAGATAAGGGTTTGGTTTAATAAAAATACAATATCAACGGTCGGTTGTTTTATTCCAACATACCCTGATTCATCCCCCACCTCTCACTAGGGTATTTATCCTTGTTGGCAAAAAATTCTTCATTATGAATCCCTCAAGTATTCTCCTTGAGTGAACATGAATTAACTCATCTGCTTCAAGTTAATATATGTGTTTACATTAGTTATAACCCCCAAACATGAAAACCTCCCAACTATTTAATCATATAAGACACTGACTATATTGATAGTTGTTTGGGAAGATATCAAAATAATATCTCATAATATTCAATTTTTATATTATACAAATGTTATGAGATGAATCATATAAGATGACTAAACACCCCATGACTATCTATGTAGTGAAATATGGTATATATATTTATATATATCATATTAAATGATATACAGAAAAAATATATAACATTCCAAGCATATACTACCCTAAAACACTCATAAAATACCATATGATATAACGTAAACAAAACTTTTATATTTATGGAATTAGGGATTATATCCATAAAATCACTATTTTCATATCAATGTTAAAATCTATGCCACAAAAATCCCACATTTCAAAAAGATCTAGAGACATTTAAATTTTGTGGTTGGAAAGGTTATCCCCATAGGTTATATAATTATTTTTCAAAGAAACATGGAGTTATATTAGTTTAAGATATTCTTTTTAATTTTTTTGTTCTTTCACTTTCTTCATTTAAAGTGTGCACCTTCTCTGTCAATGAATTTTGTGGTTTTTTTTATTTGGTAATCCTTTATAGTAATTTTGGGTAGTGGTATTCCTAAAAATATAGAATCCATGTAATTTATTTATTGATTTATGAGTCTTTAATAGTGTTTGGATTCTTGGAAGGCTGGATTTGTGGGACCTCATTATTTCAGCATATAAGTGGGGAGAGTTTTGGTGTATATTATTTTTTTTCACCAAGTTATCCTTGGTTTAAGGTACATGAATCATGTAAGGCAATATAAGAACTCTAAACTATGGTGAAACCACCATTGGATGGTCTCTATTAATGATAATTTTACTTTAATTTTTGATTAATACTATTTATATTGATTATAGTATTAGTAAGTGTGTATGGAATAAGTGGGAAGTATTTTTCCCGACTCCCTTACCTGGAATAATAACATGGTCCTTATGGATTATTCGGTGGTGATAAATCAAAAAAAACAAAAAGTTTTTTCATTATTAAATTTTTATCTTCATTCATGTATCATTCTTGGTCTTTAAAAAGTTTTAGTTAATTAGTTTCATAATGAAAGTGGGATTATTATTTTTTATTATTTCATTCAATGATTGGGAAATAATTTTTCTTTCATGAAAGTGGAATGGTGGGGACATTTGATACACTAAAAACACCACTAACAGGCCTATATTTCATTCGTTGATCATTTAGTGGATTCCCTTGGTGTTTGGGTTGATATTTTTAGGTTTTTGGGGATATCCCTAAGTGTATGGATCGAAAATTATTTTCTAAAACCATGCATAAATGGAATATACACTAAAATAAGTATATCAAGTAGAAAGTTCATGATTTTTTCATGGTTTTCTAAACCCTGATGAAATGTAGTATAGATCATTAAAATCTAAATAAATTTTATATTATAAATATTCTTTTACTATTTTTAGCTACCATTTCATCCGCAATCAATTTTGTATCCATCAGGCATAAATCCCTGATGGTTATCCTCCAATTCCTATTATTTAATTACTGATTACTCATTAAAGGCTAATGATTCTTCATGTTTTATTCTCCAATATCTTCTCATATCCTCTTCTTATCTCTTCTACTTCAACCCTTTTCCCTATAATGGTCATAGTAACCTAGTGTTTCATCTTGAATTATTATTTCTTGGGGTTGCTCGTATTTCGGGGTTTTCCATGACCTTTTAGTGTTTACAATTTTCCTTATCATGGTGAAAAAACTTCTCAAAACAAAAAATACATCTGTTTACATTATGTGACTCTTTAACTTTACTTTTGATTGTAAATACTTGGGTGATTGAATTTATCAAATGGTGTTTTATTTATATAAAATCTATATTATATATTTATTTTGATTTTTTGATAATTTTACCTTATTTTCCCTTGATATCTCACACAACATATGGATGTTTTACCTGTCTCGACATTGAAAAATAAGTCATGAATTCATTCATTAAGAGTGGTTCATAAAAATAATATATTTGTCTCCATAAAAAATAATCAATTTTTCTTATTTTTAACTATTAAATAAATTATAAAGGTTATGTAAATTTTTATTTTGGATGTTTTCAATAAATAAAAGGTGTGTTTAGAAATAGATCACCTTTTATAATATGATTTGATTAAACTGTAAAGGGATGGTTTTTTTTGGTTTTATCTATTATTTATAATGTTCTTATTTTATTTTTTGGGTATTTATATAATCCATATTGAGTTGAAAATGTGATCATAGTGAATTTTTAAAAATTAAAAGGATCATTTGTATAATAAAACTCATCGTTCCCTTCATATTTTTAATCTTGAAAGTATGACCCTTAGTTTTTATTTGTAATATGGTGAGATATAGAATGTCTTATTGATTGGATAATTATTATGCTTATTATATTATTATTAATGGGTTGGATCTTTAAAGAGTGGTATAAGTTGAGGTGTGATTTTAAGATTTTATATTATTCCATTATGTGTTGGTTATGAAATAAGAATATATATATATATATTACATAAATATATGTGTGTACCAATGTATCCTTATGCTCGAGCATAAAAATATATTTCACCCAATGTAATGTTTTCTATGTGCATCCATATTACACCTCCTAAGATTTGTGAATTCATCTTTCACCTTACAAACTGAGTTCATGTATATATCTCCACATAGGCTAAGTGTATGCATCTTCCATTTCCATCCCTCACGGTTTCATTTAGTTATTCATCCATTATGAATGGATTAATTATATACTATGTGTCTATTTAATGTTTTTAAGTAATTATTCGTATATTAAGTAATATACATGCCGGATAAATTGTATATGGTCAATGCATTTTATTAAATGAAGAGCACTGAGGTTGGATAATAATGGGAAATAGTCCCTCATGTTGTAAGAGGTGAATGATCATCAGTTTCAGTGATATATTTTAAAATATTTATTCATTATTATAGCATCATTAATCATGTATAATGAAGTTACTATAAACCTTGTCAACTTATGGGAATTGTCACGACCCGTCCTCGGGACCCGTGTCGTGACTACCCCAAGCCCGCCTTCCATAGGCCAGGGGCTGGCGACTAGCACCAAAGGCGTAAATCCTGAACAAAAGGGGGAGGCATTGCCTTATAGAGTAAAAAACACCACATAGTAAGCCAAAAGAAGTAAACACTATGTAAACTGGGTGCAATAGTAAGTGTGGAAAGTAAATCGGCCAGAATATAGACCCAAACTAAAAGTAAATTACAACAGGAAAGAAAGTACAACAACTGAAAGTAAAGCAGCAACGTCGAGTCGTCCACTGGAAGTCCCACCTCAAGGGTGGGTACAAATAGCCTCCTTTGCTCCTCGGGTCCAACCGTCCGCTCCGTGTACGTCCCGCCCAGTGGTCCACCTCCAGGTACTGACTTGATCCACAAGCCTCAACCAAGATCAGCGATGTCCGTCGTCTGCATCCAACACAACATAGTGCGGGCATAACCCGTGCAGGGGTGAGTATACTCTACTCAGTAGGGACCCCGAGACCCCCAATGGTCTCCCAGAATCCAGAAAGGATAATCTACAAAGAAAAGATACAATCATGATGTAACATCCAACACTACTTAGGTATATTTCCATACATATACCTAAGTCATCAATTCCAGTTCGACTCCAACATCCGAGCCCATGTTCGATCACGTCCACACAGGATAGTACAACCCAATCTACACAGGAAAGCACAACCAAATCCTCATAGGAAAGCAAGTCAGTCATATCGAAGATAATGATTGAAAGTCAAGACATAGCTCACACAGGTATAGTTCTTCGTAAGGTGATAGAGATGATCAGATGTAGCCACTGATTCATCTAAGCTGGGACCCACGTAGGATACTAGTCCTGCTAAGCTGTCGGGCCCACGTAGGATACAAGACCAAATACTCTGCCAGCCCCACATAGGATACAAGAACATAGTCAAACACTGCCAGACCCACGTAGGATACAAGAATAGTAGTACTGCCAGATCCACGTAGGATACAAGAACAGTAGTCATCACTGTCAAACCCACGGAGGATTTCAGTATAGTCATCATCACTGCCGAACCCACGGAGGATTTTAGTGCAGTCATCATCGCTAACGAACCCACGGAGGATTTTAGTGAATTCGTCATCGCTGCCGAACCCACGGAGGATTTCAGTGTAGTCGTCATCGTCGTCGCAGTCGCAGCCAGCTCTAGGGTTCCCGCACACAGCATGCTCGATTCCGGGAGGGTCTGCTCCACAATCCAAGGGAGTCGATACATCAACTGACATATAGTCTGGATTTGATGTATCCCAAAGTTCTGTCTCATCGACAGGAACTCAACGTGACAGACGGTGAGTCAATTGGACGCCCGGTCTGAAAGTTATTGGCTTTTTCTTTTCAGGGGCCAGGTTGGTTTTTAAGTTAAATCCAACCCGACTGCACTCCAATTGTACTCCAGCTACGTCCAAACCTTGAGAGGAGTAAGCCAAAAGGTCCTCCTCACTAAGAGGAATCCAACAAAGTCGACGACACGTCAATCGGACGTTCGGAGCTCAAGTTTTAAGCATTTCTGCACCGAGGGCCCGGTTGGTTTTGTGTTCGAACCAACCCGGACATACCCAAACTTCTCCGAAACATTGAGTGTAAAATACCAAAATTACCGTATCGATCCAAGGATCGCATCTCAACTGAAGGTGCATCGATCGGTGGTTTGTAGCCTATGATACAGGCATTTAAATGGACCTGTCCGGTTTTAGGGGGTTTTGGGCCCGGACCGACCCGGCCCAAGACCCCCTGGGTCGGCCCGAACCAGGTCGACCCGACCCGGGTCCGGGTTCGGCCCATTAGGGCGCAGCCTGGCCCGGTGCAGCCGATCTAGCCTGGGCGGCTTGGTGGTGGCCGGGCAGGGCGGCCCGGCGCTGTCCAAGCGGTTGCGCAAAGGGGGGGAGCGTTGCCCCCCGGATTGAGGAAAGGACCCCACTCACGGGTCCTGCCCTCCTTTCTCCGGCGGCCGGTGGTTCCGGCCACCGCTCCCCACACCACCACGGCCTAAGGTCACAGCCTTGTCCCACCGGCGCTGCGCAACGGCACCGCGCCCCTTCACTGCGGCCCGACTCAGGTCGTGGCTTCGTTCGGCCTCAACGGCACGGCGCGACAGCGCCACGCTTCATCATCGTGTTCCTCCTTGATTCCACGCAGTGCCATTCCACCACGCCACCTTCGTTCAAGCCGCAATGAATTCAACAACAAAGGGGGAGGAAGGTCGGCCATGTTCATGTGGTCTGACATCCTCCCATTATAACGATATCAGGAGGCCCAAAATAAAATACGATGAATGACAAATAATATTCAAGAACAAAATTGACCCCTACCTCAAGGATTTGTCGAATGATGGTCGTCGTGGAGAAATGGCATCGCGGAAGACGGCGTCGTGGAATGAGGATTTGTATACGTCGTCAGGGCATGCTCGATGAAGGATGTGGCGCGTCGTCGTTCTCCGAGAAGGCGTATCTCACCGGCTGCGGAGAGGAGAAGAGATGGCACGGTGATTCCCTTGCGGTGGTTTAGTTCTTCGTCGTAGACTCGGCGTTCTTCGCATTCCTTGACGAGGAAGAAGATATTCCTCAAGAGTGAAAGAGTCCTCTCCTTGTTTCCACACAACGAATCAACCCCCAATAAAATAAGACATTGTCTTATTTTATTAACACACATGCAAGACAACATTAAATTTGAAAAATCAGAAGAACTCATTCAATTAATTGACTTAATTGAAGAGTGTTTAATTTTCAAATCAATTTTAAGGTTTGACTTTCTATTAAATTGGGGTGTGGGTGAGTTACAAATTAAATGCACAAGAGGGAGGTTAAATGGAAATGAAGGGGTGGGGATCATGTGGTCCCCAATTCACTAATAACCTATCTAGTGGAGTTATAATTTAGTGGGTCCCACTCCAACATCCATGAATAGGTTATATGTACATAGAATAGAAATAAAAATTGTAGTAGAAATTTTTATTTCATTCTTTGGTTTACCCATTTATTTATTAACCACACTTGAGCAAACGTAACTCCAAAAAAGGTGTTTCTATGCAATTACCGGCACTGTGATTCCATCGGTGCCCTTGGATTTTGATTCCGAGTACCAGTTTAAAAGTTAGAAAACCTCGCTCGTTCGTTCACTGAACATACCCGAGCTAAACTTCATAAATTGATTCCGGGAACACTGGGCCTCAGAATCATGTTCCGTCAAAAACTGCGTACTCATTAAATCCCAAAGAGAATTAAGAAAATATTTACCTTGAAATTTATGGGTCTTTACAGGAATCCCCATGATGCAATCACAGATTCAACAGCTGATGTAGTCCCTATGAGGAATGAGACCTTGGTTCAACTTCCTTGGTGATCTACATCAAGCATTATCTTTTAAAAATTAATGGATAGAAATCATATATTTCTGTATAGAGAAAAACATATGTTTATGTTCTTTGTTTTATATATATTTCATGTTGATATCATCATGGATAGATTTGGAATTATTTGGGTTTTCATCCACTACATTGTTTATATGATGAACCCCTGAAACCCATCAGTGATATTAAGGCCACATTCTTTAATGAATCAACTTGTTTCATATGTTATTTATGAAATAAAAAATTCATAAAAAAATATACTAAAAATCCATATTTGATATTATTTTATTAGATAATGTTCTATTGTATTCATAACCTAATGTTATGTTGACAGTCAATGTAACTTGAGGTGGTCTCTTTTGAGATGACATTGAGAGTTAACATAATTTCAATTAAAACATTAGGGTACATTTGTGCAGAAAGATATACAACACTAGAATCAAAAATTTAATAATTTAAATAATTTAATATATACGTGGAACTTGGAATTAAATTAAAAAATTTACATAATATGGAAAATGGTCAATGAAAGAATTATAGAATATCGTAGCTTATATCATTACTAATGAAAAAAGTTTATCATTTTAAATTTACTTAAGGATTCATTAAGAATAAACATATTATGAAGATTTTAAATGAAATTAAATTGAGTTTAAATGTAATATGATGTTTTATTCTCTCTTGTGACACTACATTGTGTGAAAACTTGGTATGAGATGCTACCACAACACTACATTATGCAAAAACGTAGTGTTAAGATAAAAAATGAAAATATACTAGCCAAAAGTATTTTCAAGTGTAAATATAAAATAAAATAAATTAATTTTTTATAATTAGTTAATTTTTTTATAATTCATAAATGATATGTGTTAAGAATTGTAAAATGAGATTTTTAAATCCTAAATAAAACATTAAAAGTCCATGTTTCTGTCACATGTTTTTGAAAATAACTAAAAAGATTATTTATTTATTAAATTCCTTATATATCCATTTTGAGTAATTTTTTTATGAAATATGAATATTTTTTATGAAAATTTTATGTGATAAATTTCATCTATGAGATAAAGCCCTACATTACAAGCTAGATATGACTCTATAAGATATAATTTTCATCAACCTTGACCCCATTTTATAATGGATATTATTATCTTCTATATTTTTATTAAGCATAACTTATTAATATTATGTTTTATAATTATTGTGAATTAGATTATATCTTGAGAAATTTATCCCTGGGTAGAGGGGTTTTAGAGTAGAATTCCCATTATCATGGAGGCTTATGCATTTCTCTAAGAAGGTGGGGGTTAGATATCTTTGGCTTCAACCTTACTCAAATGTATATTACCAATATATAATAGTTCTAAACCTAATATTTAATATTTAATAAACCTTATTCATTAGATACATATAGATATATATAAATATGTTCAGATTCTATATTTGGGTGAGTAACATAAACTATAGGTTGTGTCAATAGATACATATTAATGTGGTGTAAACATATTATTTTGGTTGTTTAAATAAGGATTCTGAAACAAAAAATCATTAGAGGCATGCATACACAAGGGAATAATACATGAGAAAATAAATTTTTTATATGATGTAATAGTTATAAATTTAATACTCATATGATGTATATTAAACAGGTAAGACATTAAATGTAACATACCATTACCAATCTATCTGGTACATCTTTAAAATCATCATGTTTTTCCTTTTATATTTGTATATATAGGCATAAGAATGAATTGGAATGATACCTATAATGGTGGATTCTAATATTTGTGGGACTCCTAGATTTAACTTGCTTTTTCAATAGGCTACAAGTTGATTTCAATCCAAGCAACTTGGTTACATGACGTGTAAGAGTGGATGAATGCAAGTTCTAAAGGGCTTCATGCTACAAAATGATACACACTATGAAAATATGATTCACTTAATGAATGTTTTAAATAATGGATTTTAATCTGAGGCGAATGGTTTTCTAGTGTATGTCGGAGTTTAACAGTTATACATTGTGTAATCGAGTTACATGTTGTGTAACAGCCCAAGTAAAATATTTCTAAAACTAGTTTGTGACTATTTTGTTTTGGTTCCTTCTCCAAACTATTTTTCTCTCAACCCAAGACAATTTCAAGGAACTTTTGGTAGGATTATCTTATTCGATAACAATCTGATCACTGTTCAATATTCATTGAGGTTTCGGTGCGTCACTCCAAAAAGCTGACATTCTACTTCTTCATTTTAATCAATAGAGGTAGTTATTTTGGGTTGGGTTATCAGATCCTTTGTTCTATGTTTTTGTTTTCTCTCATCTTCTTCTAGATTCATTGTGAAATCTCATTCAGGAGGTCATTCCATTGTTGGTTATGGTGTAGTGGGTGTTCGTTCTTGAGCTATGTGGTGTTTTATCTTCTCTTCTAACCCTCTTTCTCAATTTAATCAATCCTAAGTTGTGTGGATTGGATTCTAGGGCCTTTGTAAATTTTTTTGGTTTTTCATTTTTGGCGGGTTATGTTGCGGGCAGGTGTCACCCAATTTTTGAGGTGGGTGGTTCCATCTCTAGCCTAGGTTGATGAACCTTGTTGTTCATACTTTTATAAATAGATTTATATAAGGAATTGGCATGACTTATTTCTATGTGTTGAAAACAGTACTTAACGAAAATGGGTTTTCTATGATTGTTGGTAAATAGAGAAAAAATATGTATTTTCAAAGCATTGAAAATGGTTTTGTGAAGTGTTTTTGAAATGATTTTCAAAAAATTGAAATGATTGTGAAAATGGGTAGATGGGTTAAATTGGGTACTAGGTGGAAGGTTAAGAATGAGGGCATCATCCATTGTAGGGGTTAACTTTTTGGGGTCTTCCTTTTTTCCTAGAATATAGATTATTGGTTCTTGGTATGTATATAATGTTGTGTTTCACTTTTTGGGGTTCCTCCCATGTCTTAGAGTGTTGATCATTTGCTTTAGGTACCACAAAGAATTGTTCATGCATTAATGGGGATCAGTACTCTACTACCTGACCTTTTGTTTTCCTTGGTGTTTTGATGTGTGTGCTACTACTATTTATTTTGTATTTCTTTGATTTGTACTACTTTAGCATTAATATGAATTTTTAATCTTATAAAATATGATATGGAAAAAATTTATTTGAAATTGATATACCTTATTTTGTTTGAGATCTGTGTTGAAAGGGAAATGTTTACCACGTTTTCTAGAAAACTAGTTTACTGCTTATCCTTCCATGTTTTAGTTTAAAATGGGAACACATAATTTTTTATACAGTGACTGGTAATGGAACACCCAGGTGTGATCCTACTAAGCCTATTAGCTCACACACTGTGCACCTATTTGGTGATGCGTACACCTTTTTATGTCTTCCATTATAGGGAAATGTAAGGCACCACAGTGAGGTGGTGAGGTTTCATGTTAGTTGGGTTGGGTATTTTGTGGTGAGATATGGGAGTTTGTCCATGCCATCGCCTGGAGTAGTTTTTTTTTTTTGGTCCTGTGTAGTTGGACATTTATTTTGGACTTTTATCCGCTTATATAGTTGTTTTTTCGTTATCTTCAAAGTGTTATGGCATATATTTATTTGTATTCTGATGTTTCATTACTTTCAATGTTTATATATATGCCATGTGTTTTTATATGTTGGGATAAATCATTCCATCTAGTTTTTTGTTGATTCTCGGGTGCTTATCGATAGCCTATGGGGATTAGGAACTCCCTTCGAGTATGTGATGGACTGAGTCCGGTGCTATTTTTGAGGGTAACTAGGTTGGTTCATTACAATTTGGTATCAAAGGAGGTATATTCTCAATATTCTATATCTTGGTACATCTGTTAGACTAGATATTGGATTGTCGAGACTTGAGAAGTATGTTGCGATAAGTGCATGGCCAGCTCTATTCATGAAGAGGCACTATATACAATGGGAAGTTGGTTTATGTGTCTCTATTATTGGGTTTTATTTTAAATATTAGTTTCTACTTATGTGTTTTCTGGTTTAAGCTAAGATTTACTCTTTTTTCCGATCGTTCCTTCTGTTTTGAGGTACAGCAGTATGCCTCTGAGATGTCTTCCATGAGTTCCTAAGGAAGTAATAGTTGATTCTCCACAAGGAAATATTCAAGTGGATCATAAAATAATCAATATTTTTATATGATCATTATATAATTTTGATCAATATGTTCCATGAGTTCATAACATAGTGGTTGAGGTACTGTCAGGAGCTCGAGGAGATACAGATTGATCGCAGGAATTCTTGCATGAGAAGATACCATCCTTTAAAGGAATTAATAAACCTTAAGAGTTAGAATACTAGATGGATAGGATGAATATTTTCATAAATATCTTAGATACACCTATGAATATTAGGGTAATGTGTGAATCATTCAGGCTCGAGGGTTCTGAAAAGAGATTGTGGGATTCGAAGGTCTAGGAAAACAGACACGTTGACCTGAATTGGAACGGTTTCAAACCCCTATTCTTACTACAGTTTTTTTCAAAGAAATTGATTCTACAAAAGTCTATGGAATTTATATCTTTGTAGTAGGGAGAGAATTCAGTTTCTAAGTACACCAATTATTTTGCTAATCTTGTCCATTTTGAACCAGCCGTAGTGAAGAATAACCAGTCGAAGGCTCAAAAGTACTTGTAGGGTTTTCAACTGGTTTTCATATCACAATTATTTATGTTGAAAATTTCTACCTATGCGGAGATGGTGGATAGTTTTTTGATTAATTATATGGATATGGAAAATAAAGGTTGGTTTTCCCAACTCTTCTCTTCTATCTAGTGACATCTTAAATGGCGTACATGGGAAGAAGAGAAAGTGGAAGGTTCATCGCAGAAGTGGTGGTGGTGGGTCTCCGTAGTGAGCCTCATCCACACTGCCTTCTATATCTATAAGTGTGCCTCTGACTTTCTATCAGTCTGGCAGGGTTAGACACACCATAATTGTTTTCTTTATGCCTGTGAATATGTGCAACAACTATCGATGTTCTTTTCATATACCATGCTTATGTCAGGATATGACTACACCTCGTTATGGTTTGGGTTTGTTGACTCCAAAGGCCACTTTGGTGTACTTAGAATCTTCGAATATTATAGGGCTCAAGCCACATACCTCAGGATCGAATCCCTTCCACACAGTAAATGAGTGTCCAGTAGAATTTGATGAAGTCCAATAATAAAGAGAGGAACAATCCTTATTTCATCTTCAGTAGAAATTGCTTTATTTGATACTGGTTCCTCCCACTCATTTATATCTACATTTTTTAATGGTATACATAAACATCCAAAAAAACCTATGTCATTTTTAATAGAGTTTGTGAAACCCTGGTAAAGAGGTGTGAGTGAGTGTTTCAGTGTCCTTGTTCATTAAGGATTACTAATATGGAGTTGCTTTGATATTTTCTTGTTCTTGATCTTGATCTATTTAACATCATCATTGGTATATATTGTCTTATATCCCATTGATCTAAGGTTTATTCTTATCATCATTGTGTTTTGTTTCATGCTACTGATGGGAGCTCTTATGTGTTTCAAGGGGAGTGGGACCCTAGATCTGGACGTACAAGGCCTTCCCACCCCGAGCTCAGAAGATTTTTATCTATCGTTTCATTTCAGATCAATGAGTTTTATCTTTTTATTTATCTTCCCATTGTTCTTTGAGACTTTACTAACATTTTCCAAGATGAATTCTCCAGTATTTCATTAGAGATATCACTAGATCTTACAGTTGATCTGGTTCCAAGTACACAGCCTATATCAATACCTCTCTATCATATAGAACCAGCATAGATAAAATAGTTAAAACATCCGTAGGATTTTTATATGGAAAAAGGATTCATTCACCCTAGTGTTTCTCCTTGGGCAGCCCATATTCTCTTTTCCAATAAAGTAGATGGTTCACTTCGGTTTTTTTGTACTATTAGAAGTTGAACTAAGTAATAGATAATAAACAATATCCTTTTTCTTGTGTGGATTGTTTGTTTGATTAGTTATAGGAGAAAAAGTGGTTCCCTAAGATTGATCTTCGATCGAGTTATCATCATCTCAAGGTTTGGGAGCCAAATGTATCAATGAAAACTTTTTGGATTAGGTATGGAAATTATGAATATCTTCTGATGCCTTCTTGTCTAACTAATGCATGTATAGTTCTTATGGCTTTGATGAATTGAATATTTCGTCCATATCTTGACACTTTTGTGGTAATGTTCATGGATTGTATTTTATTCTATTCAAAATCTGAGTGTGAGGATGAGCACTATCTATGTTTGGTTCTAGAAACATTGAGAAGTCATCATTTCTATGGAAATAATTTGAAATGTATTTTACGTATTCCCAAATTTAATTTCATATGGAAAAAAATTTCTAAACATGGCTTATCAATTGATCCGAATAATGTGAAGGTTGTTTCATAGTTGAAAGAACCATATAATGTCTTTGAAATTCAGATTTTCCTTGGTATTTCTGGATACTAATGAAGGTTTTTATGGATTTATCTAAGATAGAATCACCTTTGATTTCTCTAACTAGGGAAGATGTGAAATTCACCTGGGATGTGTGGAGTCTATCTTCATTGGATGAATTGAAATGACTTCTGAGAGTAGCTCCTATTATGATCTTACCTGAGTCTGGTAAAGGGTATGTGGTGTTCTTTGATGCTTCAGGTGCTGGTATGGGATGTTTTTATATTCAAGGTGACCATTTGGTAGATTACGACTCTCATCCTCTCCAACGACATGAGAAGAATTACCCCACTCATGATTTATAACATGATACAGTTATGCATGCACATAAATGATTGTGGAACAATCTTTTTGGGGAGAGTTTTATAGTTTTCTATGATCATAGGAGTTTGAGTTATATCTTTTCTTAAAAAGGCTTGAATACCAGATTGAGGTGATGGGTTGAATAGATTCTGACATTTGACTTTAATATCACCAACACCCTGGGAATGGGGAATGTCATTTTGGAAGTTCTTAGCAAAAAATTACCATTATAGGATGTTCTAGATTCTAAGGGGGAGTGAAAACTCCTGGGGATTTTCACTCACTTGAACCTAGATGCTTAGGAGGATGTTTTAGGTATGGTCCTAATCAATCTTTAGTTATTATCATCTCTCCTAGATTCTATCTTATAGATTCAGTAGTAGGATTTTGAGTATTGTAATGTTTGAGAAATCCATTATAGTGGGGAGGAAATTTATGGTTGGTCTCTCTCTTTTGATTGTATACTCCTCTTTGGGAATTGGGTTGTCATCCCAATATCTATGTGGAGTTTAGTCTTGTTTGATTGTCACTAATATGTGTAGTTTATCCATCCATGTGCTAAAAAGATGTATTATGACATGAGATGATAATTTTGGTGGCTGGGTATGAAGTGTGACATTGTAGATTATGGGTCCCGCTGTTACACCTATCAACAGATAAAGGGAGTGCACTCAAAACCCTCCAGTTTGCTTCAGTTTCTTCTAGTGCCTCTATGGAAGTAGGAAAAGGTATCCATGGATTTAATGGTTTGGTTACCACGGACTCCTAGAGTGAGTAATTATATCTATGTGGTTTTTGATTGGTTGAAGATGTCTTCTCATTTCATTTCGATCAATGATACCACTAAGGGTGAAGGTCTGGGTAAGAAATATGTGATGTTTATTATGATGTTACATGGGAGTCCTTCTGATGTTGTTTTGAATATGGACCCCAGTTTTACATAAAGGTTTTGCATGAGTCTCTAAGAGGAAATGGGATTTTAGGACAAGTTAAGTATAAATTAACATCCATATACAGATGGTCAGATGGAGAAAGTAATTTAGATCTTGAAGGACATGATTTTTTCTTGTGTCATGGACTTCAGTGGTTCATAGAATATCTATCTAGGACTATTTGAGTTTGTTTTCCACAACATTTATCAGTCGTTTATAAGAATGTCTCCCTTAAAGTCATTGTATGTTCACCCATGCGGATCACCACATTGATGGGTGGAGGTGGGGGAAGTAGCTTTGGTTTGACCAAGTTTGGTCCAGGAGATGTTAGGAATGATTCAAGAGGTGCATCTACATTTTGTTACAACCCGTAGTCGATGTAAATCATATGAGGATTAGTGACATCATCCTCAAGAGTTATCTATTGTTCACTGGGTTTTCTTGAAAGGTTCTCCTCATTTGGGCCATCGTCTACTTGGAAAACATGTATTGTTGGATCTAAGATATGTTGAACCATTGGAGTTCAATGAGTGGCTTGCACATGTTGCTTATTAGTTGTAATTTCTAGTTTAATTAATAGAAATTTGTGATTTTTCCACATATCATAGCTCAGGACATACCATTTTGATCCCGCTCACATTTTTAGTTGGGAGGAAAACGAATTAGCGTCGGATGTTTCTATTTTTGAGAAGCCAGTTGAGATCATTAACTCTTATGTGAAATTATTTCATTGGAAGTCAATCGTGTTGGCCAGAGTTATATGGAAATGTGGATCAGATTCTCTTGAGACTCGGTAACGTGAGTATATTATGAGGGAGAAGTGGCCTCATATTTTTCTAGGGATTATATCATCCAGATGACTTCCATGGGAAAGTAAACCATTATGGTGGGTAGTTTGTAACATCCTGTTACAAATCTATTATGTACGTCTTTAGCCTCATCAGGATTTTCCTTTTCATATTTTCTATATAAGGCCAAGAAGGAATTTGGAGGATACCTATAATGGTGATGTCATATATTTTTTGTACTCTTAGCTTTAACCATAATTGTTTAGGTGCTATGAGGATTTCATGTTGTGTAACTAGGTTACACAATGTGTAAGAGTTTAAGGACGAAATTTGTGAAGGACCTCACATTTTGAAAGGTTGCATTTTGTGAAGAGACGTTTCACTTCATGAATGATTTAATTAATGAATTTTAATTCGAGGAAATGGTTTTTCTAGAATTTGTGGGACATTGATGGTTACACATCATGTAAATAATTTACACGTCATGTAATGGCCTAGGTACAATTGTTTGAAAATAGGAATATGACTCTTTTGTTTCAATTATTGCTCCAAACTCATTTTCTCTCGACTGAGGCCAATTCTCAAGATATTTTGGGATACTTAACACATTCTAGAATGATTTTTTAGCGTTTAATCTTCACTTCGGATGTGGTTCATCTCTCTGGATAAGTGATCTTTCCTCTTCTTCATTTTCTTTGATTACAGAAGTGCCTTTGGATTGTGTTATCTGATTTGTTGCTCTATGTTTTTCTTTTCCCTCATCTTATTCTAGATCCATTTGGTGATATTGTTTTGGGGTCCATTCCATTGTTGATTTTGGGTTGGTGGGCATTCTTTCTTGAGGTATTCCTCTTCTATTCCAACCCTCTTTCTCAGTTAAATAAATCTTTATATGTGTGTATTTGATTCTAGGTCCTCTATAGATGCCGTTAGGTTTTCATTGTTGGTGGATTCTATTGTCGGCATGTGTGACCCGAGTTTTGGTGTAGGTGGTTCTATTTCTACCCTATATTGATAAACCTTATTGTTATCTGTTTATAAACTAATTTATAAAAGTAATAGTCATGATTAATTTTTGTGTTTTGAAAAGAGTTTTTAAAGAAAAATGGGTTTGTTATGATTTTTGATAAATGAAAAGAAAAGGGGTATTTACAGATAATTGAAAATGGTTTTATGAAATGGTTTTGAATTGATTTTTGAATCCATAAAAATATTTCTAAAATTAGAACATAGGTTTCCTTGGATATTATGTGAAATGATTAGCTTGAGGCCATCATCAATTGTGGGTGTTCACTTATTGTGGTGATCCTCTTGTCCTAGAGTGTAGATTATCGTCTCTAGGTATATATATCATTTTAGAGTTTCACTTTCTAGGGTGTCTCCTTGGTATTGGAGTGTAGTTCATTGGATTCAGGTACCAAAGTGCACTGTTCAAAGATTAATGGGTACGATGATTCTACTGCCTGGATTTTTATATTCATTGGTGTTGTGATGTCTATTCTACTACTATTGTTTTTCTATTGCTTCGATATGAACTGTTTCAGCCTTGATATTCATGTTGATGTTTGAGAAATATGTTATGAAAAAAAAATCTTTGAAATTGATATCCCATATTTTGTTCTAAAATAGGGATAAAATGGAATTATTTTCCATGTTTCCTATAAAACAATTACTTCTTATCATTCCATGTTTTAATTTAAAATGAGAATACATGAATTTTTATATAGAGAGTTGTTATGGAGCACCTAGGTGGGATCCTACTAATATTATTAGATCACACCCTAGACACCTCTTCAGTGTTAAATAGACCTTTTTATGTCTTCCATTGCGGGGAAAAGAAAGGTGCTGATATGAGGTATTTGGGTTTCATGTTTGCTGGGTTGGGTAGCTAGTGGTGAGTTTGTGGCAGTTCTTCTATAACATCACAGGAAGTATCTATTTAATTTTTGTCCTCTGTAGTTGGACATGACTTTTGGAGTTTTATCCACTTCTATAGTTGTTTGTTTCTATTTTCTTCTTATAATTATGGCATATATTTATTAGTATTCCATTTTATGTTTATTTTCTATGTGTATATATATATTCCATGTGTTTATACAAGTTGGTTTAAATCATTCCATCTAGTATTTTGATCAATGATCGGGTGCCTGTCGCCATCTGGTGGCGATCAAGAAAGCCCTTCGGGTAAGCGATGGATCATTTTGGGTGCCTTTTTTGAGGGTAAACCTGGTCAATTAATTACAATTGGATTATTGGAATCCAACATAAGAGGATGGGTCTTGAAGAATCCCCCTATAAGGAGGTGTGGATACCTCTCCCAACATGAGGCATTTTCCTAGGGAATGCCTAAGGGCCAGAGCCTGAGGAAAGAAAACCCTTGTGGGATAGGCCCAAAGCAGACAAAATCAAGATTGTGGGATGGACGGGGCTATTATGAATGGTATCAATGCCAATGTTCACTTGATGTGCCATCAACGATGTCAGGACCATCTAGGGGAGGATTATGGGAATCCCAAATTGAAGTAGGAGGAGAAAGAATCACCCTTTATAAGGTGGTGTGGTTAACTCTCCCATCATGAGGCCTTTTCCTGGTAAATTTCTAAGGGCTAGAGACATTAGAAATAAAAACCGTACGGGCTAGGCCCAATGTGGATAATATCATGATTGTGCACTGGACTGGCCCATTACATTAAAACCCCTTAAATACTAAATGTGAGATTGTTTTCAAAGATTCACTTCGCATGACCATGATCATCCAACTGGATTGGTCATTCCAAATTTGGGTGACTCAATATTATCTTAAGTAAGGTAAGAAAGGAATAAGTAACGACAGATTATCTTGTTTTGTAGGTTATTCCAATGTTGGTTTCCCCTTAAATATAATAGTTTGAACTTTCCCAACTTATTTATTTGTATTTTTTGGTTTTTGGAGATACCTGAATGATGATTTAGGAAAATTCAATAGAGTTTATATTGAAATTTCATCCGGGAGTAGTGTATAGGGGTTTGGTCATTTAGGTGAGGATATAGATATTCTTCAGTAGTCAATGTGTAGTTTTTTAGTTCTTGGTCATGGTATGAGAGATTGACTTCCTGACATGGAAAATCCTAGGCAGTGGTTGAATTTTTTCATGGGTGAGAATCATGGTTTTGTTGGGATTTCCATAGTACATATCCTGGTGGCTGGTTTCTTTGTGAATCTTTATCAAGTGATGTCACACCATGATGGAATAAGTCATAGCATGGACCTACCTCTATTGGATCAGGTTATATGATATTATTGATAGATATTTAGATTATTTTCTATTAAAATTTAGGATCATTGTTTAAGATTGACCTATCATTGGGTAACCATAAGTCATCATGTCATAACATAGTGTTTTCCTAGATAGTCATGGCATGGAAATACTATATCATTCAATGACTAGAATCTATCAATCCTAGATATAATTTCTTTACCCCGTTTAGTTTTTCAATATTTTATTTCATTGTATCATAACTCTCTATGACCTGATTTGTGTTTTTGGATCCTCTTAATCTCCCTTTGACAAATTTCCACCATTGTCTTTTTAAGACAGGTAATTTTTTATATAAATTTATTTATTTCCCTTTCCCTTTGGGTTTCTTATTTATTTTCATATAGAGAAGGTTGTGGTTGTAGGATAACTTTTTTTAAGATTATTTGGTGAGAATTTTATGGTTATAGTTGTGTTTTAGCCTCATGGAGTTCAACTTGGTTTGATATTAGTCTTGGGATCGTCACCTTATTACCATTTATTTGTGCACCTATTATGAAATCTTCAGTTGAGGTAAGGGTTCAGGAACTCTCTTCTATTATGTGTAAATTGTAGGGGTTACATGATTTTTTTTCTCATGGGTGGATAGTATATATTTTATTGAAAAATTGAATGAAATATACATAAATTAATTGATGGGAGATAGTAAACCAGATATTTTTACTTTATTTCTTCAGTAGGGTATGTGTGATTAATTATCATTATTGTTATTGCTAAAAATCATTGATGTTGTTGTGAATTAGGTGTCATTATTATGACTGAGTTATGATTAACCATAAAAAATTATAATAAATTACACATTGCAAGAAACTAATTGTGTCTAAAAATTTAATATTCATGAATGTTGGTCTTACATAAGGAAGAATAGGAAGTGATGGTTGATGGAATTTATTATTGTAAATTGTTCAATTACTTATTTTGTGGTTTTAATTATGGGTTTAATGTAGGGGCTATCTTGGGATTGTTATTATAGAATTTTTAGGGAAGTAGGGATGCATTAGATACATTTAATAGGGAATTGGGGAAATATTGGTTAGCATTGGATGCATCATGGGCTTGTTTTCTGTTGTAAAGTTGATATTGGTTTGGTTGTTAGTGTGGGATGTATAGAGAGTGCTTTAGAATATGTCATTCGTGGAATTTAGTGATCTGGTTGATGTTATGTGTTTTTCATAAGCTTTTTTCATTATTTTCCATGGTTAAAAAGATGGAATGAGTGGGGTTTTTTAGAATATTGTTTGTTTGGATTATCTACAAAAATTTGGTTGTTGCATGGTGGCATAGAATATACTTGATAATAATGAAATTGTAATGGGGTTTGTTGTAATTAAATAAATTGATGGCTAAAAATAAAACATTGATACCCAAATTGAATGGTTAATAACTATAAATGTTAGGTACGATGTATTGAGTGACTTATTGTTAAATATGGGATTGAAAGGTATAATAAAATTAATTTATTTGATAAATTATAAATCAGTAAATAAAAAACTATTATGATTAAATAGGGTTTTATGAATTCTTATAGTGGCTATTTTGGAAGAGGAATTAAGGTTGGTGTTGGTTACATAGTTGGAAATGGTGGTGCTATGTGATGATGGTAGGGTGATGTTGTTCGTAAGTTGTGGTGGTGTTGTTTAGTGTAGACCATTTTTTCCAAACTTGTGTGTGACATATGGGTTGGTAAATCTAATTGTAGGTATGATATTATTATTGTATTATGAGGTGTATTGTAAGACCGTATAGGGTATTGGTATGATGATAAGTATATGATGAATTGGAAAACCATATAGGGAATCATAAGAAGTTATGGGTGAATTGGATGACAATGTAGGGTATTGGGATGAGGATAAGGGATAGTTAAACTAGAAGACCCTCTGGAGTATTGATAAATTTTGATTTGGTGATGTTGATGTGAGGGTAAATTTTAAGGGTTATACATGGTAATAGTATGGAATGAGGTTGATTACCATCATTATCATGGAAACCTACTATACTGGATATGCGGTCGATGGACAAGATAAGTTATGTGGTAGTGGATATGGAATAATGAGGATGATATGGTTTTAGTACAAGATATTTCTATGATATGAGATATGATGTGTTGTGGTATGGCTGCAGAAAGGATTCTAAATACAAGACATTTGATGTTGGGATGTGAGAGAGACAAACTAGTGGGGAGTTTTTTATGGGTATCTTCTTTTTATATTCATAAGTACGATTTTATTATTCTTGAATATATAATTTAGTGTGTGATACTTGGTGATTCAAGGAGTTAATTGACCTAATTGATTCTTATTCATTATGTTGTTTGTTCACTGATGAATTATTATGATCCTTCCGTAATTTTATGAGAGGTCTTGAGTATGATCCTAACAAGTATTCATGTTATTCTCACATGTATATATATATATATATATTTACATATATAAACTATTTTTTATGTTTTAGATGTGAGTTCAATGACCGAGATTGACAGTCCTATCTTGGATATTGGTATTTTATATGAATTCACTACCTAGGAATTTCATTTGGTATTTTTATATAGGGGATTTTTTATTTATATAAATCATGGTTTATTTATATCATTTTTTTGATCGATGTTTTTTTCCATATTCCTAGTCTATATGAGGTCAATTCATTTCATTTTAATATTTGAAGCCCTCAATAAATGTATCCAAACATGGGCCTCTTAGAAGTGAGCCTTGGGGGTCTACCTCATCTTCAATTCAAGGCCACGAGGGGTTCCTGGTGGAGGTGGGTTATAAAACAGTGGAATCATAGCTTTTGATAAGAGATAATATATAGATTAGTGTTATGAAAAGGTGATGATTTAACCAATTAGTAAGGAAATAGTATCAAATAAATCTATTTCATAACATATACTATGTACACTGGGTAGAAATTGAGATTTTTGGGGTGACCATGATTCGATGTAAGGATGCTATGTTTACTAAATATCAATGTTTAATAGTTCTTCTTTCTTAGTAGTGACCTCAGAGAGGTACACACATCACTATTTATTGTAAATTTATTTCAAATGGAGTGTTTTTTAGGGAAAATAAATGTACCTAATTAAATAAAATTTACCAAATTAATTTCATGTTACCATGCTTAAGAGTGTGGTTCCATGTTTTTAGAGATGATATTTGGTCATTTTCCTTGGGTAGTTCATGTTGATTAGGTTCAAAAAGCTGGACCAATTGATCATAGGAGCCTCTACCCAGATGATATGGATTATCTTTCGTGGAAGATAGTGTGTGAGTTCTAATTTCTTATTATGACTAATTATAAGGGGAGAATATATGATCAAAATAAATGTTGGAGGCTTTATGGTCTTGAGAATTCTTTTAATTTGATATAAGATATGGTTGATTATCAAGTTATGATGGTTTTTAGTCATGTATGGGGAGTTGCATGGTAGTGGTGGATAATATATCTAAGGGAGAGAAAGGTGGAATATGATTCCTAGAATTATATTCAGTGATATATTTGCAATGTGTTTACTTTATTGATGATGAGGGTGGAAAAGACGCAATATTTTCTCTCCCTTTAGTTGGGGTGCCTGTGTATGTAGGAGATCTGGATCATATTTAGGTACCTTCTTCTCTTATACCCAGATATGTTTCTAGATGAGGAGCCCAGATATTGGTGCTCGTAGGAGGGTCTACATCCCATTATTGAATATATAGTCTCTCTATTAATTTTTCCTAGATAAATTTTGGTATAAAAGAAGGTTAATGTGGTTGATAGTGTGAATGTTTAATCGGGATCATCTCAAGTGGTTTGGGGTTACTAGAGGAATTGGGTTTTTGGTGGTGGATCATAGATTTTGGGCAGTTGAGGTTTCCATTGGATGGGAGTCATACTTTATAGTTTCCTTCCTCGCATCTTTTTGGTTGTAGTGGTTCCTATAAGACTAATGGGGACTCTAGACCTATTTTTTCTTTTGGTAAGTATATAAATGAGTTATTTTAGTGTATTTTCATCTATAAAGATTAGCCTGGTGTGGGTGGTCGGGTTTCTGATCAACAACAACATCAACTATTTCCTTAGAGGTTTTATTATCCCTAGGTGTAGCTTGAATATTTTATGTTATGTGGAGATACAGTTGTTATAGGGTAAACACATATTGTTCCTTACCCTAAATCACATTAAGATGAGTGTGATCTTGGAGGTGGTATTCAATAACAAGGTACAAGATTTAGACATGCATGGCATCAGGTTATGGAGGTTCCAACATCACAAGACCATATATCACTTGAGGTACTATCTATTTATCTTCTACAATTTCTTATGATTTTTTGATTATAGAGTGTAATACTCATTTTTTTCACCAACATTAATCAATTATTTATTATTAAAGGTGGGGTGTCTTAAAATTCCCTTGATATTGACTATTATAATTGGATATCAGAAGAATGTTTTTTATGTGTAATGGGGTTGTGTGCAGATGATGTGGAAACATCCGCCATCAGAGGATTTGTTTCTACTTTAGATACGGTCATACAATTCCATTCTTGGAACAAACTAATTATACTCTATTTCTATAGTTATGGATTTCTTCTAGATAATATATTTTTTCTATGATGATATGGTCTAGCGAATGGCATTCATTGGAGTGTGAGATCATCAAATGGGATATACGATTATTGTATTCATTATTGTCTTGATTAAAAACCATATAATTGCGTTTATAGGAGGAATAGAAAGCACAGTTCCCTTATGTCATGGGGTGTTTCTAGATTTTTTTCCAATGTGGTTTTGTACTTACTCAATCAACAAGACATCGATTTTAGGATCCATTTATGCCCTGGTGCCTATCAGATTTTAATGGATCATTATTAAATTATGCCTTTCTGTTGCGAGAGATTAGGATTTATGTTGATCAAATTATATAATATGGATTTATCTGTCCCAATGTTTTTTCATTAGGAGGTCTTCTATTATTGGTCAAGAAAGAAGGATGTTGGTTTTAAGTTGTGTACAAACTACCAGTTGTTGAATCATGTAATGTTCAAGAATTTTTACCCTCTTATAAGGATTTATGATCTATTCAACTTGTTGATGGATATATCTATTTTTAGAAGATCAGTTTGTGCTCTGGATATAACCATATGAAAGTTGGGACAAGTACCTCCCAAAGACTTCTTTAAGCTACTTGTATGGTAACTTCTAGTTCATTTTCATTTCATTTAGTTTTATGAATTCTGGGGTCATTTTTATATAACTAATGAAATTAATGTTTCATGAGTTATTGGATTATATTGGGTTCAGATTATTCAAGTACATGCTCGTATAGTCAAGTCTATAGGATTGTCATGTTGATAACATTAGGGTCATTTTATAGTCCTCTAACACCATCTACTTTTTGGGAAGATATCACGATGTAAATTTTAGACATGGGTTCTACACTTCCTCAGATATCAAATGTCTTAAAAATTATTGGTAATGAATCCATTGAATACTGAGGTAGCTATTTCTTAGTAAATATCCAAGAACATGCACAACTCCATTTTTTTCTCGGTCTCATGTGAAATTTTCAATGGTTCCGGTCAAGATTCTCTTATTTTGTAGACCCATTCATAAACTTGACCAAGAAGGACTAGGCATTATTATGGAACGATCAATATCTGTCATTTTTTACTACTAAAATGAGTGATAGATAAATGCTTATGTACATCAATTTCTAAAGTAGATGGTGATATTTAAGTTCTTCTTTGATATTTACAAACATAGTATTGATTTTGTCTTGATGCGTCATAGAACAATAATATCATATATATCTAGGATGTGAAATCCCTGTGAGTATAATTATTCCACGCATGATTTGGATTTTCGGATGCTGGTCATTGTTTGGATGTTGTGGTAAAATTAACCCATCAGTGACCATCTTAAAGTCCTCAAAAATGAAATTATCCTAAGGTATATTTTACTTTAGTGGAATCAAAATCTATGATAATGGATGTGGATGGAGTATCATTAGGTTTATAACATTGAGTTCTTCTACACCCTAGGGAAGGGAAATTTAGTTATGGATGTGATGCATTGAATGTCACATGGATATGTTGTTTTGGAACATCGAGATGTGTTCAAAGTGGTGGAGGAACTTGTGTCGATGCATCTTCGTGAATATGAGGTCAATGGAAGAGGTTATCTATTTCAAATAATGATGTAATCAACCTTAATCTAATGGTTGGATGAATTTTAGTAGGGATACATAGATGTAGAGTTCATGTAGAACAATTTCATTCATAGTAATGCTCCAATATGATGGTTAGAGGACAATCAACATCCGATGATGTTTCAGGGAAGTCTTTGCATTCCTTTTGTGGTGAATGAGAAGGTATATCACGAGTTCCACATATCAGTAGGTTAAGTCCATACTAGTGTAGCTAAGATGTATCATGCGTTGAGAGGTTACCTATGGTCACTTAGGATGAAGTGATCAGTAGTGAAGTTCATATATTTGTGCTTGTCTTTCAATAGATTAATGTGGATTGTCATGTTCTAGTCAGATTATTATAGGCATTGGATGTCCTTGAGTAGAAATATGAGGACATATCAATGGATTTCAACACTTTTTGATGAAAATACTAAGGGGATACAATCCTAGTAGGGTTATCATGGATCTATTACGAAAATAAACTAACTTCATGGTGATCGGGAAGTTATGTGTTGTGGAGGTTTTAGCAAGGTTGTATATGGATGAAGTGGTCTTGTTTCATAGGGTACCAATAAATATCTTCTCTGATTAGTGTCCTCTATTTACATTTAATGTCTAGAGAATATTTTAAAAATATTTGGGCTCCTAGTTTCACCATATAATTCTTTTCCATCTTTGGATGTATGGGTAGATGGAGTAGATCATCCAAACATAAAAGGATGTGTTGTGGGCTTGGGGTTTTGATTCTGGTGGGTCTTGGATGATGAACTTTCCTTAGGTTGAGTTCTCCTACAACAATAGTTATAATTATTCCATTATCATGGAAATACATGGGGTGTTTTAGGGGGGGTCATTTTATTATTTGTTGTTCTAGATTGAGTTTGATGAGTTAATGGTCCATAGTCCATATGTGGTCAAAAAATGATAAATAATATTCTAATGATATGAGAGTTGATGATGGTGGTTTAATACTAGTAAAAGTATTATATAAAATTATGGAGCATTCCTTTGGATTTAGAGGTTTGTGATCAGGTTTTTGTGAGGATTTCCCAAAATTATGGGAAACTAATGTTTGGAGAGGTGATTAATCAATCTCCCCAATTTATCAAACCATTTAAGGTATTACATCCCCTTAGTGAGGAGGTGTATTGGATGGAATTTTCTCTATAGTTTTAATGGATCGATTTTATTTTTCCAAAGTTTTAGGTCTGATAATATTTTCATGAAAACTCTCATTTCGTCAATTGGGAATCATTTGATATTAGGGTTTATGTTATGTTCATAGAGTGGTTAATTAAGATACAATATCATTGGGAGAAATTGATGCATGGGTGATATATTCTTTTATTTAACATTTTATTGAGGATATTACATGGAAATGGGTGTCACAAATGTGCACTCAATATCCCAATTGGTTTTTATTATCTTGTTTTCCTTATTGATGAGTTTATTAACTTATCATGGAGTTAAATGCAGTGTATTTCTTATGATTGTTTTCTTTAGTTGTCTCATCTAGTGCCATTTCATGTTTTGTTGATGGTGTTGTCTCATTTGAGAGGCACCTCCCAAGGAGTTATTTGTTTTTAGTGTTGGTGGTTTTACCTTTTGAGTTTTTTCAAATTATTTATGAAGGGAATCATTTTATTATTATTTAATATATTAATACAGACCTTTATATATTATTAATTTTTTGTTTTAGGTTTTGGTGATTTTTATATGAGGATTTAAAAAATATAGGTTGAGTTTGTGTTGAAATTTTATTTTGGGGAAGTGCGCCATGGCTTTTCCATTCAGGGAATGGAATATAACGTCTTTAATAATTAATGTTTAGTTTTTTAGTTATTTTTTATGGATTTAGAGATGAGATTTATAATGTGATGTGTTCTAAGTATTGTTGTAGTTTTTCATGTTTGACCTTCAAATCATTTTTCATGATTATGATGTAACATACAATGAAGGCTATATTCCGAGTTCCTCTTTCTCAAGTGATGTCGCTCTATGATAGTGTGGGTATCAGAATAATCCTCCTTCAGTTAGATCAAATCATAGGTTTTCAACAACTGAGATTTAAAGGATTTCAAAACATGAATTTGGGATCTTCGTTGGAGATTTACATATCACAACGTGATTATAAAACATCGTTTCATGACAAATTGATTTCCCATATAGTAAATGCATAGTGATATCATGACAAGTTAGTATATTCTATTTTCAATATTTGGTATAAATTTGGAAATCCCTTTAGTTGTTTTTCATCTACTTAATTATCTCATGACTTATTGGTGACATGCTTTTCTTTGTTAGCATCTCTTGATCCCCCTTTGACAAATTTCCACCTTTATATTTATAAGATTAATAATTATTTCTCTGAGGTGAGTTCTTTCCCTTTCCCTCTAGTTTTATTCTAGGTTTACATTCAGTTAAAATTTTGGTTATGGAGGTAGTTCTTTTAGGTGATTATGTGGTGAGTAGTTGCTGGTTATGGATTTTATATTGGATTTTAGAGTTCATCATAGTGTGATATTGGTTTTGGGAATATATTTTTCTTGCCTTATCATTGAATAAAGATTCAAAAAATTTATATTGGTGTAGAGGATTTGATAAATATATTTCTTTTTGTATAAATTATTAGGGTTTCATTATTTTTTTTCATTGGTGAATAATATGGATTGTCTTGAAAAATATAATTATTTGATCCTAAAAAATTAGTTGGAATGGGTGAATCACATTTTTTACTTTCTTTCTCCATTATTTCTCATGTGTATGATGATATTTTTTGTTACTAATCAAAATAACTAATGTTGTTGAGTCTTTTGTGTCACTACTTTGATTGTTTTTGAGATTGACCTTAAAAAAGGTTAATAAATTAAATATGGTAGCCAACCAATTGGGTGGGAAAATAAAATTGGCACAAAAGAATAATTTTTATAAGGAAAAATAGAAACATTCAAATACTAGATTACACTATTGTGATTTTAAAATTTTTATATTAGGTGTCTAGGATTATGTGGTTAATGTGGGTGATGTCATGGAGTTATTGAAATGGCTTGTTCTGGGAAGAAGGGATGAATTAGATGGCCTATTTAGAAAATTGAGGCTTCATTGGATATTATGGGATGCATTGTGGGATAGTTTTCTAGAGGTAGGTTTATATTGGTTGGGTTGTTAGTATGGTTTGTGCAATAGGATTGTAGTTGAATTTTAATCGATGTTAAGAGGGAATAAATAGTATATATGAGATAGAATTGTTGTTTTATAGGGAACAATTAGGTATTTTCCCAGTGGAAAGGTAATAATAAACATGAAAAAGGGTTGGATGGAATTTAATATCCTCCTAAATACAAATGAAACATTATTACTTTATATGATTTTTCAGTGGTTTGACATTATGGGGGTGATGGTATGAGTACTTATTCATTAAATATGGGATTTAATAGTTTAATTAATAAAATTTGGTTGTTCAATGGTAAATATTTAAATGGAATGCTCTTATGATTAACAAGGATTTTTTGAACGCTTATGGTGGATGTTTTGTGAGAGGAAGTGGGGTTGGTGGCGATTCCATGAGTGGAAATGGTGGTGGTATGGGGTGTTGGTAGTGTGATGATTTTCATGGTTTTTTGTAGTGTTTTTTGTTTTGGACCCTTTAGTTTGGGATTATTTCGGAATATATATATATATATAGTGTATTTTTACCTGGTGATTTCTAAACACACCCCACTCAAATATGATACATTTACCAACACCCAATATGTTTTGGGTACCAGGTGATTTCCCCTAACATATGGGTAGGAGAATTAATGGATAGTTGAATTCAACATCTTCCCTACTACCCCATTTGGGTGTAGTTCGGGTTGTGATAGATCAAGGTAGATAAGATCATAGTAGAACAGTATATGGTTTACTGGTAAACCCTATGGGGTATTGGTGTTATGATAAGAAAATGATATACCAGAAGACCATATAGGGTATGGATGAGGAGGTGAAAGTTCCCTATAAATCCTTAGAGTGTATTAATGTTAAGATATGGGATATTCTAACTAGAAGACCTTGTGGGGTGTTGATGGAATGTGATGTGGTGATGGTGATGTGAGGATACATGGAGGGGGTCATGCATAGTGGATGGAGGGCATGAGGTTGATGGCCTTTATGATCATGATACCCTATTATACTAGATATGTGGTGGATGGATGAGAAAATATATGTGGTAACGGATATGGGATGTTGGGAAAGATATTTTTGTGTGATGAGTTATGGCTATGATGTAAGATATGGTGTATTGCAGCATTACATTAGAAGGGATTGGTAACATAGTTTTTTTGATGTTGTCGGAGTGATACAATTTAACTATATTTTGATTCCATATTGGGTGATATATACTTGATGAGCCTTGGTGGTAGTTTACCAAATAGGTGTTGGTTGATTCTGATGTTTGTTCACTGATGCATTAGTATGCTTCTTCCACATTTTCATGAGAGATATTGAGAAAGATCCGACTGATTATACATGTTATACTCACCCATATATATATAAATAGTTTTTATATTTATAGGGATGTTTTGGTGACTGATATGGATTATACTATCTTTGATATTGGTTTTTGTTACGGATTCACTGTCTAGAAGTTTCATTTGGTATTTCCATTTTTTTATATGTATTTTATTTAGACACTATTCTTCCATTGTAGTATTATTATGGATCATATTTTATTTATATCATAGTGTTTATCAATGTTTTATTCTATATTATTGTGTTATATGAGAATAGTTTCTCCTATTTATATATTTAGTACCATCTTTGCTAGTCACCAACTAGGGGCCTATTTGAGGAAGACCTTGGGGTCACCCACATCATCAATGTTGGCCCAAGAGGGATTCCTAGTTTGGGTTGTTATGAATTTTATTTTATTTTTTAGCTTTTTCACTGTGTTATCATTGGATTACACGGGTATGAATACCCTAATAGGGTTAGGTTACCAAATTGATAGAGTTGAGTATTATTTATATTATGGATATGGAAAAATTGTTGTGCACTCAAATATCCAAGAGTCGTAAGTATTTTAATTAGGTTTATTCCCACATAAATATATAAATGGTGTGAGAAATGAAAAATTGAACTCATTTCTTAGTGAAAAATGTATATTGGTTCACTAAAATTTATAACATATAGGCTTGTCATTTTAGTGGGAACAGTTTCATTAAAAGTCCTTGATGAAATGATATAATATATGACAGTCACACATAGACATTTCTTTGTTATAGGTTAAGGATTACATTATTATAAACATATTGAGATTCCTTATAGGAAATACTTATTGGAAAGTTTGATATTGGTATCTAGGGTAAAAAAATATTCTCCAAGAGAAGTATTCTGAGAATATAAATGTGAATGTTATATAGATTAATTTTACTAACTCTGACTCGTTGGTATTATAGATATGATGTGCATTATAAATTTTTGTAAATAAGAAAAAATATGGTGACAGGGGAATTGATGAACGGAGAAGTAGATATTCATGTTGGTAATGGTGCAATAGGAGTTCCATTAGACATTGTTACTTATGATCTAGTTTTAACACATGCATTAACATTATAATTAGAGAACTATTATTATGTTCCCAATATGAAAATAAAATTGATTTATATATCTTATTTAGAAAAGAATTTAATATCATTAACAATCAATAAAAAGAGTTGTTATATATATTATATTTTTATGAAATATAGAATATGTTAAATTATTTACATATTCTATATATGTATATTACATTTTATAACTTTCAAAATAAGAATATAATAGTTGATTCTAATCCCACTAACCATTGGAATTTTTTTCTTGGACATATACATGAGAAATTCATCCAAAGACTCCATAAATATGTATTATTGGAACTATTCAATTATGAACCATCAGAAACATGAAAATACTATTTATTAATGTTGTAACCTCCTAATTTTAATTATCACAAATCCTGATTATTATGTTCTAACAAGGTCAATGTTTTATGATAGTAAATCATTTTTTAAGATGTTATTTGAATGATATTTGGTTAAGGTTTGATATACCATTAAATCATAATGATTATGCATTGTGTATGTTTATCTATTAAAGTTCAACTATATATAATAGTGGACTACATATTCCATTAAATTTTACATCTATTGGATTTACCATTGATGATCTTCTATTGACAGATCTACCATTGAAGATATACTATAGAAAAATCTACCTCTAAATATCTACTACTAATAAATCTACTACAGAAGATATAACACTGATAGATCTAATAATGAAGATATATATCATCATCACATCTATTATTGGATTGTGCTACCACAATGTTATACTACTATTCACAATTCATTTCCCTCTAGAGTTGATCTACCATCAGTGAGAATCTACCATTTCTATCTAGACTTGTATTCCAATTTAATTTCTCTAATGGAAATTTTATTTAATATATTGCTTTCAAGAACCATTTGTATTTAAGAATCATTCTTAATCCACTCTATATATTAATTAAAGAAAAAATTATACTTCCTTACTTAGTGCCTAGTATAATGATCCAGGATTTTTTTTATTATTATTATTCAATGGATAATTTGATCTGGAGAGTTATAAATTATATATAATTCCTTCAAGTGTGAGTGGTTGAAATCTAGATGATCAGATATATGAAAAAACATAAATACAATAGTAATACTTGAATATAAATTATATCCTCCTCATGCTGAATCAACTCTTGAAACTAATAGAATAAATCAGAAGGACTTTTCATCTATGATACTCTATTTTCCTTCATATTTTAATAAACATTTTTGAGCTCCTATCAAGGACAAAATCACTAACTCAGAACAACTCAAGCATCATGGATTGATCTACATTACACTTCTTATCTGTCTATCCCTTTCTCTTTCCATTTTATACTTTACTTTTGATTAGTATGCTGTTGTACTTGGTTTATCTTTACACACTATATCCTGTACATAAAATGGAGAATACATGATATTCTATCAAACACTTTTTCCAAAAAATAACTATAGAAGTGGTCCTATGTAACCTGATATTATTTTTTGTCCCATGTAGTATTATTTAATAGGCTCAGCATGTAAAAAACATGTTCAATTTTAATATTAAAACCCAATCCAGGTAGTGGATTTTTTTTTATTTTTATAGTAAACGGTTGGGATTTGGTGTTTTCTCATTCGATGGAATTAAGTCTCGCATTGAGACCGACCCCCTTATTTTATTTCAAGGTGTATTTTGTTAAGTTTTGTTTCATTTAACTCAAAATAAATTTCCATTTCAATATCTATAAACAAAACAATACTTTTATTGTTAGTCATAATTTGTGTTTATATAAATTTTTCTATCAAAAAACATAGTTTTAAAAGATAAATCATCTATAAGATATTTTTACTGAGCCTTAATACTGCTAATGATAAATTATTTGAAGGATAAAATTTATATATTTTTACTATTTTGATTATTTTTGAACAATTATTTACTTGGGGATTTATGTTTTTTATGATAAATTGTATTGGTAAATCAATTCACCCCCTCTCTTGAGTTAGTCACACTAACCAACATTTGGTGTTAGAAAAGTTTTCCCAAATATTTTTACTTCTGATATAGTTATATTATAAAGATCATAAATTTTTGTAAATTCTATGTTTAATTTGTTATGGATAATAATATACAAGAGGGATATTTTACTAATCAGCCTCCTTATTTTAATGGAACAAACTATACTCAATAGAATATTAAATTTAAAAGGCATCTTGAAATTAGGGGTTTTGAAATTTTAGCTATTATTGGCGATAAATATAAATTACCCAAAATTTCTAGAGTTCAATAGATTGATCCTACTAAAGGTGATTATAAAAAATAACTATAAATCTATGAATGATTTATATTTATCTTTAGGAGATGAAGAGTTATTATAATATAGTCTTGAACCACTACATTTAATATTTGGGATACTTTATCTATTTCTAGTGAAGGAACTTCAATTTTCAATGAAATGTGCTTGAAAACCAATACTATTAAATATGATACATTTAATATGAAAAGTGATTAATGAATTTGTGATATGTATCAGAGGTTTACAAATATTTGGAACACAATTAATTCATTTTGGAAACCAATTTCGGACAATAACCAAGTGATGTTCCTATTGATATGCTTACCAGATATATAGAGATGAACTTAAGTGTCATTTTTAGAATCTTGTGAAATAAGTAAGTTTCCTATTAAATAAAATATATAAAATCTCAAGATGTATAAAGAGGAACTCAAAGTGAATAGATAATAAGAATTTTCACTAAAGAGGAAATTTTAATCTTTTGAAACTATTTCTTCAAAACAAAAGAGAAGATCAAAGAAAATAGATCTAGTGAAGAATATTTACCTGTGAAAATTAATGATAATATGGCACATCTAGATAGATATTTCAAAAATAAATCTAATGGAAAAGGATATTTAAGAAACCCAATTATAAAGGAAAGTATGAAAATATATTTAATTAGATAAAGGAATGGAAAAAATGATGATACTTTAAATGATATAGTATTCTATGAATGTAAGAGAAAAGGTCATTCAAAAGAAGAATATCCTAAGTTAAAACATAATAATAAATATTTGAAAAATGATTAAAGGAATAAAAAATATATTAAATAAACATTTAGTTATTTAGAAGACAGTTGAATTGAATGAGACTCTAGTATAGAATATAAATATGATAGATCCAATATGTGTCTTTTGAAAAACACATCAAAGGTGTGTAGAATTTTTTTCTTTTACCACCTGATAATAATTATAATCCTTATGGAGATGAAAATATTAAAGAAACATGTTTAGTGAAGAAATTTGTGAATAAGATAATATATTGGAGGATACTTTCAATGAGAATAACAATAAATATAAAAGTTTAAAGAATTGACATGCCTTTTCTACTCACTATAAAACATATCTTATTATAAAAAAGGATAAAAATTATCAATTCCTAAATGAAAATAATGATCTAAAAATATCCAATGAAAATTTAAAAATGGATTTTTAATCATTTATAAATGTAATAAATACCTTGACCCATATTCATGTAATGAAAACTACACATAATTATACTACTGGAATAAGATATAAGCCTAGACAAGTGAGGATTATTAAAAATAAATTTATTACAATCTCTAGTTATACTAATTATATTAATAATTTTTATACTTATGGACATAAATAAATATATATTTCCAAGGGTCTCATATCTTCTTATAGGATACCTATTATTCAATTATGGATTCCAAAATATCTTATTATTAATATATCTAGACCTAAGAAAATTTCGGATCAAAATTCATTTTTTTGGTTTTAAATCCATTTTATAGGAAAACAACTTGAAAGACTCCAGTAATCACTATGGTATCAAGAAAGATACTAATACACAAAAATGACTATATATAATTCATGTTTCAAGAACCTAATCAAGGTAGATGGAGGACATGTAACTTTCAATGAAAATTACAAGGAAAGATAATTGGTCTTCTTCAAATCTATTAATCTAATATTTTTTAAAATTTATGAAGTTTTATTTTCTATATGGATTAAAGTATAATCTTCTTAGCATATCATATCTATGTGATGATTGTTTTTGTGTTAAATTTTAGCATAATTCCTATAGAGTTTTTCATTCTAAAAATTATTCAACTTTCAATAAGTTAAGAAATGATAATTTATATGTTGTTAATTTATATTTCTTATTTTCTCCAATCAATGTTTCTCTAAATGACTTCCAAAATGAAACATGGCTTTGGAAAAACAATGTTAGTCCATTGTAACATTCATTCACTTAAAAATATAACTAAGAAATGTTTAGACAAGGATCTTCCTAAACTATATTTTCAAAATGATAAAGTCTTTAACCCATGTGAAAGAGTGAAATAACACAAAATATCCTTCATAAAAATAAAGAAGTTTTAAATTAACTACCCATAGAGTTAGTTCAAAATGAATTGGTTTGACCATTGATAATTTATCTCTTAAATTAGAAGCAGTATGTTCATGTTATTGTAGATGGATTTTCTAGTTATACATGGGTATTATTTTTAGATAAAAAATTGAATAATTTTCATATTTTACTATGTATTCTAAAACTATAAAAAATCATAGTGGACATAAAATTAAATACCTTAAGAATTGATCATGTTTGTGAGTTTGAAAATTAGTATTTTGAGTCATTATTCTCACAACATGCCTATAATCATGGATTTTATACTCTTAGGACCTCATAGTATAATGGTATAGTGGAATGAAGAAATATAACCCTTAAATAAATTTATAGGACCATACCTAATGGGTATGATTTACCAATTTAGTTTTGGGAAGAATATGTGAATATATCTTATTATATAATCAATAGAGTGTTAATTAAACCTCTCTTAAAAGATACCCCTTATGAATTGTGGAATGTTGGAAAACCATATATTAATTACCTCAAATTTTTTAGATTCAATGTCCTAATTATCAATAAAAAGGATAAGTTTCAAAAACAATTCTTCCAAGTGTGATGAAAGAAATTTTTCTGCATATTCAACATCGAGTGAGTCATATAGAGTGTATAATAAAAGGAAAAATATTATAGAGGAATTTGATCAAGTAAAATTTTATTAAATAGATCCATATCAGTGTAAGACTCCATTATATAACCTTTAAGATAATCTATCCAATATGAATATAAATATAAAACCTTCTGATGGTTTTGTGAAACAAGTAGAAAAATATTCCAGTTCAAATTTACATCCTAAACCTGAACCACTAGAGGATAATGAGATATATATCCCATATTTTTCTAGAATAATTAGGACAAATAGATACTATACTTTGGATGACGTGGGTAGATATCTAGATAGAGGAATAGAAACTTTAACTTCTTATAGAAATAACGTTTAATATAAATATTTCTTGTCACAGCTAGAACCTAAGAATGTCAATGATGCAATTAATAATGAAGTTTAGGGTTCATAAATAAAGTAATAACTCATTCAATTTGAAAAAAAAATAATGTCTAGGAAAAATTGGGATGACCTAAAGATACTTTTACCATTAAAAGTAAATGGTTTCTCAAAAATAAAGTTTATGATTTGAGAACTATATTTAGAAACAATGCTATATTAGTTTCATAATGATATAGTCCATAATAAGGTGTTGACAATAGGGAAACCATTGAAACAGTATCTATACATTATTGCATTATAATTCTACTTGTCTATGTAGTACATTTTAATTTCAAACAATATAAAATAGATGTTAAAAATGCATCCAAAATTTATATATATTTCATGATCGATTTCTTTTAACAACCCCCTAGATTTCAAAATCACAATATTCAAAATCTTGTTTTTAAATTAGAGAAATATTAATATGATTTTAAACAATAACTTATAGAATGATATGATAGGCTCGTCTCATTTTTCATTTATAAAGGTTTAAAAAAGAAATATATGACCATACATTATTTATAAAAATAATTTTAAAAGATGTTTTAGTAGTTCAAATTTCTATTGATTATATAATTTTCAGATCTTTTAAAAATTCATTGTGTACTAATTTTTCAAAAATGATACAAAGTGAAATTGAGATTATTTTAATGGATGAGTTAAAATTATTTCTTGGTTTTATAATTTTTTAATATAAATATGGAATTATTTTAAATCAAAGTAAGTACACAAATGATCTTATAAAACGTTTTAGTATGGAAGACACAAAAAGTAGTGATACTCACAGGACTTCCACTTATAATCTAGATCTTAATAAAATTAGTAAATCAATGGATCAATCCAATTATAGAGTAATGGTTGTAATTTTTATATATTTTTCTGATATGAAACCAAATATTATGTTTATTGTATGTATATGTGCTTGTTTTCCAAAAAATCCTAAATAATAACATTTAATTGCTATCAATGAAATTTTAAATACCTCAAGTACACAACCAATTTAGGGATGTTTTGTCCAAGAGGAAAAGAATTTTATTTAGGGAGTTATTCTAATGTATATTTTGATGGTTGTGATTTAAATAGAAAAAAGAACCTCTAGAACATGTCACATTTTGGGAAAGTCTCTAGTTCCATGGTGTATTAAAACGATTTTTTTTTGGAACTGCCTACTTCTAAGGAAGAATATATTACTTTAAGGTGTTTTTTTGCACAAATTCGGCGTATAAGAAATGATTTACTAGATTATGGTTATCAATTTCGACTTGTCCCTATAAATGTTGACAACACAAGTATGAAAAATATTTCCAAGAATCATTCCATTCATTATATTGAAAAACATATTGATAAAATAGATAATTTTTTGAGAGATCATTTCCAGAAATGAGATACAACTCTTGAATTCATTGGGATTTAATGTCATCTTTTAGAGATATTTATAGAGACTTCTAATTCTAAGAGATTAATCTTTATCAGGCATGAGCTATGAATGATAAAATTTAATTATTTCTTTATATTTGGAGTCACTTTTTAGAAAGATTGATTATTGGGTAATATATAATTGGTGATCCACTATTGTAGATTGATTATTGGGTGAAATATTGTTTATAATTGACCATTGGATGATACACCATTAGAAGATCCAACATTAAAGTACTTTTAAATATCTATTGTTACTCTTGTTTTTTTAGATTTATATTTTTTATTGTATTTATTGATTTATATTTTATTGTATTTTCAAAATAAAAATCACTAAACAATAAAATTGACTTGAAATTAGATTTTCAAACTCTCTTGATCACGCCACCCTTATTACCATTCATATTCCTTTCTATCCCAACCTTCATCCTTCTTTGTGTTCTCCCTTTTCCCCTTTAAATTAGTTCAATGGTGAGAATAAACTACCCCTCAATTTTATCTAATGAAGTAACATATCCCACAAATAATTCTCATGTTGAATCTAGTCTAGCTATAACTATCAAACCAAAGAGCCCCGATCTTTAGACTTCATTTTCCTTTTCTAAAAAAGATATAGGTGCTGAATGGATTGTTTCGAGAAAGTTATTAGTAATCAAGGTGATCCAGGACCATGTATGTATTGAATGGTTTTCAAGGAAAGATCAATGATTATTTCCTATATTGGTTCACTAGTTCTATAAATATATAGAATATGACTTTGATGAGAATAATAATTTTTTTATAAGTATGATCAATGGAAAATAATTCATCTTTTCATTGAAGAAATTGTCCAGATGCCTCACAGTACCTCATAGAGTTATTTCAGATGATTTTAAATTTTTTATTCCTAGTAATATGGAGTTATTCATATATGAGAGTTCCCTAATGTAGTTAACTGGAGATGATTTAGTGTGAAGGTTAGCTATTGTAGAGATTGATGGGTAATGTAGATGTCACAACCCATCCCTCAGGGCTCGTGTCGTGACTACCCCAAGCCAGCCTTCCATAGGCCTGGTGTTGGCAACTAGCACCAAAAGGCATATTCCCAAAAATTAGGAAGGCATTGCCTTTATAACCTGTAAACTCACACAACAAAGTACAAAGAAGTATACAAGCAAAATGTAAAACTATATATAGTAAATAGGGTGTGTAAAGAAAGTAAAAAGGGGCCAGAATACAAGCCCAACTTTAAAGAACAAGTAAACTGTAAAGTACAAGTAAAACTGAAAATAGATCCTCTAAACACCCACCAAGGATCCTACCTGAAGGATAGGTATAGCTATCGAATGGTTATCTCTGTGGTATGCCTCGTCTAAAGTCTACCTCTGAGCTACCTAATGTCCAGATACCCTCTTCCTTAGTCAACATTGTTCATCGTCTTCACCAAACACAACAAGGTGTGGGCGTAGCCCGTGCATGAGTGAGTATGAAGATACTCAGTAGGGACCCCAAGGCCATCGAAGGTCTCACAAAATCAACAATGTATAATCCTCAAAACATTAAAAATAACTGAAAAACCTACTTATGTATATGCCCATACATATACCTAAGTTGTCGAGTAAACCCATCTCAATCATGTGGAAACACGAGGCCGAACTCAAAATCCCAAAATCCCAACTGCTCCATGAAGGAAAGATTATCACAAAGACAAAGACTCATCTCACCCCAGGTATAACTTTGGTATGGTAGTAATGATGGTTAGATGTAACTACTGAATAATCTTACTCTATTTAGAGGTAGATTCAAGTATGATACTAAATCATCAGACCCACGTAGGATCCTAGTACAACAGACCCACAATGGAACCTAGAGTAGTCCCACATGGATTCCTGGAGAAGATCCATGTGGGATCCTGGAACACAGTCCCATGTAGGATCCCAAAACAAAAACCCAAGTAGGATCCCAAGGCACAGACCCACATAGGGTCCCTTTCTCATGTTACAACGAGCCACAGGTTTCCCGCACTAAGCTCTCTTGATTCTGGGAGGGTCTGCTCCTCAATCCATAGGTAAATGTTCATGTATCCATGAAGTCCCATGAAAGAAAAATCCCCAAAGGACCTCCACGTAAAAGGGGTCTCAACGCAATAGACGACACGTCAATCAGACACTCAGTCTGTAAGTTATTGGCCTTTTAGTCCCGAGGGCCCAGTTGGATTCATGTTCCATCCAACCCTACTATACCCTACCTTTATCCAAAACTCATGTGGGGTATACCAGAAGGACCGAATCAATCCAAGTATTCGGGGCACCATATATGGTTCGTCAAATAGATGCACATAGCTCAAGTTATGTCCGAATGAGTGGAAAGGGGTCAATGTTCATCTGGGTTCGGTCTGACATGGTCAGACCGACCCCGCCTGCTGGGTCCGGCCCGGCCCGCAGGTGCAGCACAGCCCATGCTGGCTGGCCTACAGGAGGGTCGCGGCTGGCCCGCGGTTGTGTGCCCCATGGTGGGGTCCGCCCAAGCCTGCACCCAAGGGGGAGGCGCCCCTGGGTACCCCGAACGGCCCACCCGTTCGGGTTGGGTGGCCAACCGGTTGGTGCCACGTGGCGCAGGCAGCTGGAATGCGGGACCTGGGGTCCCACTTGCTTCCCCGGCTAGCCAGAATTCCATCCCACCTACGTGGCGTGGTCACGTGTTGCCCCACCACCGGCGACCGGCAGTGAGTCTGCCACCCCTCCTTCATTGTCGCGACCTCGTGTCACAGCCCCTGCATGCTCGGTGGCGCAGATTCACATCGTCGCCCCCTTCACCCGACCAGCCGAGCATCAGCTGCCGCTCCTTCTCCACCGCGGTGGATGGGCCTCGACCCTACTCCAGCGGCGCGGTCGCACTGCCGCCATCTTCGAGGGAAGAAAGACTGTCGGCTGCCACTCCTGAGCCCTACCGACGCTAGTCACTAGCACTGGTCTCCAGCAATGTTCCTCGGGGCACCGGGTGTTCCCCGATGGCCCGATCATCATTCCAATGATTCACACACTAATCTCGGGACGTCCCCATCGATTAAAGACCACCACGGTTGGGATTCTCTCATCCTGAAAACATGCCACGAAGAACACCAAAATCCACAATGGTTACGAAGGGGTTAGTCCATGTTCATTTGTCCCACACCCTCCGCGTTAGAACAGTAGCAAGCGGCATAGTTGTTTTTAAATCAATATGAATGACAAGAACGGGGTAAGGGGTATATAAAAACAACAATCCCTACCTAGAAGATTCGTTGACATCAGTGAGGAGAGGGAAATACGGACATCGGTTCATCGTTGTTGATGACATTCCTCGTTGGAGTTCTTTCGATGGAGTACTTCATTGGAGGACTTCATTGGTTGGAGAATGTTATCCAAAGATCTCCCCAATTCCCCACTTTTTCAACACTTTCCCCCAAAGTCACGAAAATGAGGATACAACCTATTAAATTATGTTTTTTAATTATATTATAGTTTTTACATTAAATAATTTGATGTCGGCACATTTTATAGGAAAATAAACCATGAGTCACCTCCCTCATTTAAGGAGTTCAAGGGTTAGGTGGTCCCCACCACTGAATTCAATTCCAGAGTTTTCAAGCTCTGGTGTTCCCCACCACCAAAAACAAATTGCAAGGATTAAATTTCAAAAATAAAATAAAGCTACATTATTTTATTTTCTTCCTTAAAAAGAACAAAAAGTAACTTCCTCCCTCGACCTACTACAGTCGAGGTGAAAGTCTCCTTAAGAGAATATCAGCACTGCGAGCTCAACAGTGTCCTCAGAATTCAATTCCGAGCACCGGTTAAAAAGTTACAAAAAAACCCGCTCGCACATTTATTGAACGTACCCAAAAAAAAGTTCAGAAATTCATTCCTGGAACTCTGGGCCTCAGAATCATAGGCCTTCAATTTTCCTGGACTTGTAATATTCCTATATAATTAAAAAAATTACATGGAAATGCCGGGTCATTACATTCTCCCCACCTTAGGGCTTTGCATCCCCAAAAGCCAGAAAAAAAACCAAGGAAATAAGTGGGGGTACTAAGAACGTATCTGAGCATCCCACTCCCAACTGCTCTCTTAAAGGTTCTCAATTTTCCAGCGAACACGCACCAGATGTATCAACCAACCATGAAGGACCCACTCATGTTGATCCTCAATCTCTACTAGAACCTCCATAAATGTCTCCCCATCATTTATTTCTAGATCGTCATCGTCGATGATATGGGATGGGCCATGCACATATCTCTTCAACTGGGATATGTGGAAAACATCATGAACCCAGTGTAGTTGAGGTAGAAGAGATAAGTGGTAATCCAACTCACCAACTAAGCTGAGGACCTGAAAGGGTCTGATGAACCTCAGAGATATCTTGTCACCCTGGCCAAATCTCTACAAACCTCATCGGGGTGAGACCCGTATAAAGATGTGGTCACCATTATCGAACTACAAAGGTCTCTATCTCCTATCAACATAAGACTTCTGCCTGCTTTGTGCAGTCTTCATCTACTCCTGGATGATCTGCACCTTCTTCGTTTTAGCCTATACCATCTCTGGTCCCACAAGTGTTGATTCCCCTAGGTAAGTCCAGCACAAAGGTGATCTTCAAGGTTGGCCATACAGAGCCTCGAATGGTGCCATCCCAATGTTGGAGTGATAGATATTGCTTTAAGAAAACTCCACCAAGGGAATGTGATCCTCCCAGTTGCGACTGAAGTCGAGGACGCAAGAATTCAATATGTCCTCGGAGTTTTGAATGGTCTGCTCAGTCTGGCCATCCATTTGAGGATGAAAGGCGGTGCTGAAACGAAGATGCGTCCTGAAATCCTCCTAAGACCCCTTCCATAGCCCAAAATTGAAATGTTCATCACGATCAGAGACAATCGTTGAGGTTACTCCATGTAGCCACACAATCTCCCGCACATAGAGGCATCCTAAGATAACTACTAAACACTGCTCTCTGATCTGTAGGAAGTGGGCCAACATAGTGAGTCGGTCGACGATCACCCAGATAGAATCAGGACCCCTAGATGTACGTGGAAGTCCTATAACAAAGTACATGGATATTCTGTCCCACATCTACTCTGGGACCTCTAAAGGTTGAACTGAGCCCACTGGTACCTGATGCTCTTCCTTCACTTGCTGACAAGTGAGGTACCGAGAGACAAACTCTGCTACTTTTTCTTCATTCCCGATCACTAGTGCTGTCATTGGAGGTCTTATTACATATTACCCACTCCTGGATATACCGCTAAAGGGGAGGTGCGAACTACCTCAACACTTCCTCATGAAGTGACATTGGTACAATGGTACGTCCTCTAAAAAGGTTTTCATGCTCTCCACCTTCAGAAAATCCATCAGGTGAATGTCCTATAGATATCTGAGACCGTAGAGCCTCGCAATCAGTGTCCCCATGTTGTGCCTCCCTAAAGTGCTGAAGGAGTGGGGAAATGATTGTAATAGACTGAAGAAAACATTCTCCATATCAATCCACATAGGATATCTGTAAAGCGGCCAGCTGCTCCGTTGCCTCACCTAGCAGCTGTATACCAGATCTCCTGCTGAGTCCATCTGCTACAACATTACACTTCCCATGTGTATAGACTATATTGATGTCATAGTACTAGAGGAACTCATTCCAACGTCATTGTCTCTAGTTCGGGAACTTCTGAAATAAGATATACCTGAGACTCTGGTTATCAGAGTGGACTGTAAAATGCTCGCTCATCAGATACTGTCGCCGCATCTTCAATGCGAAGACCACTACTACTAGCTCAAGTTCATGGGTAGTGTAGTTCTGCTCATGTTGTATTTGATGTCGAGAACCATATGTGATAACTTCTCACTCCTGCATCCGAACACATCCGTGCTCGGTCCCTGATGCGTCGTTGTAGACTACGTACCCAATGCCCTCCTCCGAAAGCCTCAAGATGGGGGCACTAGTCAGCCTCTGCCACAACTCCTGAAAACTCCACTGGAATCACGCTGACCACACAAAGGGTTTCCCCTTCTTTGTCAACGCTAATAAATGTGCTGCAACTCTGGAGAAATCTAGCACAAATCTCTGGTAGTTCCTGGCAAAACCCAGGAAATTCCATACCTCTGTCACACTCCTGGGTGGATCACAAGAAAGTAATGCCTCAATCATTGCTGGATCCACCACAACTCTAGCCTCTGAGATGACATGTCCCATAAAGTGAACATCTCTCATCCAAAAGTAGCACTTCGAGTGCTTACCATAAATCGGGTGCTCTCAGAGTGTGTCCAAAACTACTTGAAAATGATATGCATGATCCTCCTCTGTATTCTAATAGATGGGAATGTCGTTGATGAAGAAAACTAAAAAGCGATCACGGTATGGCTGGAAGATCATATTCATGAGTCCCATGAACACTACTGGAGAGTTTTTCATGCCAAACGGCATGAAAAAAACTCTTAATGGTCGTACCAACATCTGAAAGTCATCTTCTACACATCCTCATCTTGTACTCTAAGTTGATGATAGCCTGATATGAGGTCTATCTTCTAGAACCACTATGCTCTCTTCAGCTGATCAAAGAGGTCCTCAATCCTCGTGAGTGGGTATTTGTTCTTCATGGTCACCCGGTTCAGGCGCCAATAGTCAACACAAAGTCTCAAGCTCCCATATGCCTTCTTGGCGGACAAAATTGGGGCTACCCAAGGAGAAACACTAGGTCAGATGAACCCTATCTCTTGTAAGTCCTCTAGCTATACCCGCAACTCACGAAGCTCCGCAAGAGCCATCCGATATGCTGGTGTAGATATCGGTGTTGTCCCGGGGTACAAGTCAATGTAAAATTACAGCTCCCAGTGAGAAGGTAGACCTGAAACATCATCAGGGAAGACATCTGAATACTAGGCCACCACTATAGGATAGCTCGAACACTCCACATCGACCACTCTATGGGTAATGCTAGCTAACTAATGAGTGATCGGCTCCACTCTCCTCCGGGTAATTCCATCGTGTGCTGCGAAGGCTCCCTTCTCACTGGTGAAGGTAAACCTAGTCTCATCCTCATGGATACGCCACACATTTCTCCTAATGTAGTCGATCTGGGACTGGACTATAGATAACCAATCCATACCCAAGATGAAATCTTAAGGCCTCGACGATGCTACTAGAAGATTAAAGTAGAATATTTCACCTCCTAGAGTAAGCTCACACTGTCGGCACTAGCATGTAATCATTGAATCCTCTCCCATAAGAGTCTCTAGTCGTAACAATTGAGCCAACGACTCTACTGGAATCTCTGAGCTCCGAATGAGGGAAATGGAAATAAAAGAATGACTAGAACCTATGTCTATAAGTACTACATCTAAGGTGGAGTAGACACAGATTATACCTCGTATCATCTTTGGAGTGTCGTGGTCATAGGCCTCAGCTGCCAGGTGCTGATTTTGCCCCTATCCACCTGCTCCATATGGTATGGGTGGACCACCTTGTGGTGCTGGTTGTAACACCTCGAATCTTCGCCCACCGCCTATTTCATGGCCAGCTCCTCTACCACATGTAAATGATCCCTATGGACCTCCTCGGTCAAACCTCTATCTCTACCTCGGAGGTCCTTCGACCATCTAATAATCATACGTATGGTGGTTCGAGCAGTCATGATTCATGTGACCCTACTCACCACATGCGAAACACTGCCTACTCCTCGCACGACTAGATCTATCTCAGGTACCCTGCATAATCGACCCTGAATCCTGCTATCATTCACCTGTAGGTATGGTCCTCTTGGACCTCTTTCACATCTGTCTGCTACCATATGTAGAAGACTCTGCTACATGACGCTCGGTGGTGGGTCTCACTGCTAGTGACTTCTCAGCAAGAAAACTCTCCACTAAGAGGGCCCACTCTAACACCCATGCCTGCGTCGGGATGCTGAGAGAAATCATTAAAGCCCCAATCTCTCACGTGAGTCCCTACTCAAAGTTTCGGGCCCTAAAGAATGCATCCCATGCCATATTAGTGGAGTAGTGTGGGAGGTCAGTGAACCTCACTGAGTACTGAGCCACTGTCATGTTGCTATGCTACAGATGAAGATGCTCTTGTATATGCACTGTGCAAAGGGTCGCTGGGACAAAATCTACCCAAAATAGGCTCTCAAAGTCTTCCCAGAGCAATTTCATCTCTTCATTAACCTAGAGCATCAAGATCCACCATCTTCCTAGTGATGCCTGTAGAATACCGGTGGTAAGGATCACCATGAGATTAGATGGTGTTCCTATTAGTTAGAAGTTTCTCACCATGGCCTTTAGCCAATCCTCAACCACATGTGGGTCGGTCTAACCCCTAAACCTGGCTATCCTCTAGCACTATAACTTGTGCAATGTTCTCAATAGGCGTTCACTCTCTACAGTTTGGGTTGGTCGCATCAGGGGCCCAATGGGTAATGGTACCGTTGGTGCCTCTACAAAAAAGGGACTTACACTGAGGCCTGGTCGCTCTACCTGAAACCTATGTTGGATGTCTATGTGGAGGCATCCTGAAAAGAAACAGGTGTGCCATGGTGAGTAATTTATACCTAGTGATCTAACATAAAGATGTCACAAAGAAAAATATTCAAAACATGCACACAATCAGTGTTTTTGTGCACTTAGTTAGAAATCAAAAGTCAGGGTCCTGGTGTTTGGAGACGCCGATCGCCGCACCAACACTGGATTCCCTAAACTAATAACCACACTCATATCACTTAAAACTATTTCCATTAAATGACTAGAGTCCAATTTTCTATAGTATAACTGACTCCTCAGATACCAAATTTTCACGATCCATCCCTTGGGGATCGTGTCATGACTACCCCAAGCCTGCCTTCCATAGGCCAGGGGCTGGCGACTAGAACCAAAATGTGTATTCCCTAAAATCAGGAAGGCATTCATTAATAACCTGTAAACTCACACAACTAATCACAAAGCAGGATACAAGCACAAAGTAAAACTATATATAGTAAATAAGGTGTGTAAAAAAAGTAAAAAGGGGCCAAAATACAAGCCAAAGTTTAAAGTACAAGTAAACTGAAAAGTATAAATAAAACCGAAAATAGCTCCTCTGAACACCCACCAAGGATCATACCTGAAGGGTAGGTATAGCTCTCGAATGGTGGTCTCTACGGTATGCCTTGTCTAAATTTGACCTCCGAGCTACCTCTAGTCCGGGTACCCTCATATTCAATCAACGTTGTATGTCGTCTCTGTCAAACACAACAAGGTGAGGGCATAGCCCGTGTAAGGGTGAGTATAATGATACATAGTGGGGACTATGAGACCCTTGAATGTATCACAAAATCCACAAAGGATAAACTTCAAAACATAATAAATAACTGACCACCCTACTTAGGTATATTCCAATACATATACCTATGTTATCAAGTAAACCCATCTCAATCATGAAGAAACATGAGGCCCAAATCAAAATCCCAAAAGCCCAACTATTCCATGATGGAAAAAATTTCAAAAAGATAAATACTCAGCTCACAATAGGTATAACATAGGTACGGTTGTAATGATGGTTATATGTAACTACTTAATAATCTTACTCGGTTGAGAGGTAGACCCACGTAGGATCCGAAATCATCCGACCCATGTAGGATCCTTGTACAGCAGACCCATGTAGGATACTAGAGTTGTCCCATGTGTATTCCTGGAGAGGATTCATGTGGGATCCTAGAACACAGACCCGCGTAGGATCCGAAAGCATAGACCCACATAGGATCACAAGGCACAAACCCACATAGGATCCATTTCTCATGTTACATCCAGCCACAGGGTTCCCACACTAAGCTCGCTTGATTCCAGGGGGGGTCCACTCCTCAAGCCATAGGTCGATGCTCCCATAGCCATGAATTCCCATGAAAAAGTATCCCCAAATTACTACCATGTAAAATGGGTCTGAATGCAACAGACGACACATCAATCGGATGCTCGGTCTGTAAGTTGTTGGCCTTTTAGTCTCGAGGGCCCAGTTGGATTCGTGTTCGATCCAACCCAGCCATACCACAACATTATCCAAAACTCATGTGGGGTATACCAAAAGGACCATCTCAATAAAAAGCCTCTGGCTCCATAGACGGTTCGTCAAAATGACGCTTGTAGCTCACGTTATGGCCAATAGAGTGGAAAGGGGTCGAAGTTGGTCCGAGTTCTATCCGACCTGATCGGACCGACCCGGCCTAGGCCGAACCAACCAGGTTCGATTCAAACCACCCTGACATGGGTCCGGATCTAGGTCAGACCTAGCTCGCGGGATCCAGCCCTACCCATAGTGTCCGACCCGGCTCACTGGCGGCTCGTAGTGCGGCCCGCGCTGGGCGTCCCAAAAGAGGGTCGCGGCTGGACCGCGGCTGGGTGGCCCCTTGGGGGGTCTTCCCTGGCCGCCTCCCCAGGGGGAGGATCCCCATGGGTACCCTGAATAGCCCAGCCACTCGGGTTGGGTGGCCAACCGGTCATTTCCACGTGGCACCGACAATTGGCATGTGGGACCCGGTGTCCCGCTCTGCTCCCCGGCTGGCCGGATGGCCAGCCCACCAGCGCGGCGCGGTCGTGCACCACGCCACCAACGGTGGACGGCAAGGAGCCGACCTCCCCTACTTCACTGTCGTGTCCTTGTGTCGTGGCACCTGCACGCCCGGCGGCGTGGATGCACGTCGTTGCCCCCTTCACAAGGCCGGCCAAGCGTCAACCGCCACTCTTGTTCTGTCATGGCTGATGGGCCATGACCCTCCTCTGGCGGCGCAGTCACGCCACTACCATCTTTGCAGCCGACCAGAGTGTCAGCCGCCACACCCATTCCCTACCGGCACTGGTCACTAAGATCGGTCGCTAGTGATGTTCCTCGGGGCACTAGGTGAGCCTCGGTGGCCTGATCTTCATTCTAAAGATTCATGCACTCATCTCGGGGCATCGCCATCGATTCAAGACCACCACTTTCGGGATTCTCTCAACCCGTAGACAATCTGCAAAGAACACCAAAATCCACAAAGGTTGCGGAGGGGTCAGGTCGTGATCATTTTTCATACACCCTCCACATTATAACGGTAGCAAGTGGTATAGTTGATCTAAAATAAAGAATAATGACAAGAACGGTGTAAGGGGTATAAAAAATCAACAATCCCTACCTTTAAGATTCATTGATGTCGTTGAGGAGTGGGAAAGGTGGATATCGGTTCTTCATCGTTGAAGATGTTCCTCATTGGATATCCTTCGATGGAGTTCGTCATTGGAGGAATTCCTTTATTGGAGAATGTTCTCCAAAGCTCCCCCCAATTCCCCCGTTTTCCAAAACATTCCCCTAAACTCAAGAAAATGGGGAGACAACCCATTAAATTATGTTTATTAATTTAATTATAGTTATAACATTAATTAATTTCTTGTTGGCACAATTAATTGGAAAAGAAACCAAGAGTTTCCTCCCTCATTTACGAGGGAGTTCAAGGGTCGGTTGATCCCCACCACTGAATTCAATTTGAAAGTTCTCAAGCTCGGGTGGTCCCCACCACCAAAAAGAATTGGGAGGATTAAATTTAAAAAATAAAATAATGCTTGTTTATTTTATTTTCTCCCATGAAAAGCACAAAAACTAACATCCTCCTTCGACCTGATGTGGTCGAGGTGAAGGTCTCCTTAAGAAAATATTGGCGTTGCGAGTTCAACTGTGTCCTCGGATTTCAATTCCGAGCACTGGTTCAAATGTTAAAAAAACCTACTCGCACATTTACTAAAAGTACCTGAAAAAAATGTTCATTAATTCATTTCAGGTACTTCGGTCCTTAGAATCATGCACCATCAATTTTCACGGACTTTTAATATTCCCATATAATTTAAAAAAATTACATGGAAAAGCTGGGTCATTACAGTAGACTTTGGTTTTTGTTTATCCAACACAAAATTTTTACCATGAAAGGGGACTTAATTACCATTAGGTTCTATAAGTTATTTCTCCTATTAATTATAAAAAGAGTGGATAACATATATCAATGCATATATCTGATTGTATACATGATGGAGATGAGTAAAACCTCATTGAGATCTAATTACTTGATCTATTCGAAGAATATTTTTCCTATATTGGAATCCAAGAGTTTTGTGGCAGAAGAAGAAGATAAAGTTATAACCTGTGGTTCTTTTTTTAAGTCAATATCAATGAAAAGGGATGAATATAAATTTGAAATCATGGATGAAAAAATTGGAAGACTATAATGATAAGTATCATGATGATTTCAATCCCATTCAAAATCCCTCTAGACTTAAAAATATGGTTGATCATGGACTAGACCCAAATGAAGTTGTGATCTATTCCTCTGATTAGGATATTGTGAAATATGTGGTTGAAGTTAGAGACGATGTGTCAATGGATGCTTCACTTGGGTAAGGAAGTGATCTTGATGTGATCAAGATACCCTATACTTATTATGAAATTTCTAGTCCATTGATTTCTCTCCCTTCAAGAGAAATCCTACTTACTAAAGGAAAAGAAGAAGAAACGATGTCTTAGCTGAACAATAGGTTAATAGTTCATTAAAAATATCAAAATAATTAGTTTAATTTTCTTATGAAACTAATGGATCGTAAAATTGAAATGGTAATGGACCTTAGGAATCTAATGTTCATGATGGTGATAGTGGTACTGGAGAGGGAGAGAAGTCTTATCACTCTCATAATACTTCTAATTCATGTCACAATGGTGATAAGCAGAGAGATTATAAGATTAAACATGATACTGGTTCATCTAATAGGTATGACACTAGGAAAAATATTTAGGGCGAGGCTTTCCCAGGCTCTACAAGTCAAAAATCAGTTCATAGGGAAGAACCATTAGTTTCAACCACATATGAGGATGAAGCACTATCCAAGGGGGAGCTATCTTTTGGTTCCAAGCTATCAGGTATCACCTAACCTAAATATAATCGTGAAATGGATGGCTGTAGTGATGATGATGACTATGGAAGACCACTTGGGAAAGGTGTAAATTCTATCCCTATTAATTGAGAAGATCCTAAGGGATCTTTGGTAGAATAAATTGATGAGGCAAGTCAGTTAGATACTTTTTCATCAGATGTTCCTGCTAATGAATCTAGAAATGTAGAGGTTGTTTTACCTACTCCTAATAGGATTCCATATCCTCTACCCTCTACACCTATACCTTCAGATTTTGTTACTAAGGATGATCTTGAATCATTTTCATTAAGGATTATTTTAGATATCATTGGGATTCGTATATCCTTACATCCTCATGATACTAGGTTGTGTAAAGATGATATAAGGTGGATATTTTATTTAGTGATATCTCTCCTCAAACCAAAAATGATCTTGAAAATATAAGAATTTTATATTTAGAATATGTAAATGGATAATAGGATGGATGAATTTAAGTCCATCATGGAAGATATGATGGGCAGTTTTTTTATAGTCCAGATATCTCTTTTTCAGTGGTTGGAGTCTTTAATTACTTTTAGTGTTTTGAGTTCCACTATTCCACATCATGATTCTTCTGTTTATGATGATGAGATTCAATACATTGTGATAGGGGAGATACATGGTCTTATGGGTAATCATTATAATTCTCACCAAGAAAATATTTTTTAGATAAAGGCCTATGGTGAACATTTCTATAAACTAGTTTGGGAGTGATTGAATGAATCTAGATGTGAAAGGGATACTATAAAAATCCATTAAATAATATCTTTCTATAATTTATCCCAAGAACAAGCTCAATTACCATTTTCTATTTCATGGTAAGAATATAAGGATACCTCATGTATAAATGGAATTCATGGAAAAAGATAACTAGCTCAAGGTTTTCACCCAATTTCTAAAGATTTTCATGGAAGATAAGAAATATTTATTCACCAAAATGGACCATGGAGTTAACATTATTATGTATTTATTAAATATGATGAATCCATATTTTTATGACTCTAGTACTATGGTTATTGAACATGAATCCATTGTAATTTCTTCTCTCACTTTTATTCCCTCTTTAGATCCCATTCCTACTAAGTTTCAAATTTTTCGCATGACACAAGTTATGGCTATTCAGTATATCATGTTGGTCATCATTCGAGTGTTTCCTTCATCTACTTTTTCACCCTAAACATCCACCTCATTACCTATTAGCCCTATAAAAGGTAAATAACCAACGGATTCTTTTACCCATCATGTTGAGAGTGGTTCTAAATCCGATTACTTTTAGATAGGGATTTTAATTTTCTATTTAATTTATTTTTGAGATGTAATATTTTGATTGTTATATCTAATAGAGCTTCATTGTTTTTATGTTTTCCCAGTTTAAATTATTATGTCGTATTACATTTTTTATAATCGCAATCAGAGACTATTTTTTGATATCATTTTATATGGTAATTATCATAATTCCATATTTTTAATATTTTAAGAAGGTTATATTTTATTTTCATGTTTTCTATTTTTATTTTTCTATATATGGTTATAAATTCAATGATTTTTTAACATCAAAAGGGTGATATTATAGGCACATCCTTTTTTTAATTCTCACAAATCAAGATTATTATTTTTCAAACAAGATCAATATTTTATGATATTAAATCATTTTTTAAGAAACATTATAAACCGAACATGGTTAAGGGTTGATCTACTATTAGTTAAAAATGATCTACCTTTGGTTATGATGATATACTGCTAATTAAACTACATATACTGGTGGACTAAATCAATCATTAGACTCTACTGCTAGTATATCTATCACTAAAGATCATCCATATATAGATATACCTCTAACAGATTTGCAACTGAAGATCTACCACTGAAATATCTACAACTGATGATATACCACTAACAGATCTACCACTAAAGATATACCACCGAAAAATTTATTGCTGAAGTGATCTACCATCATCACATCTACTGTTGGATTGTTATACCACCATTTTATGATACCATTAATTGTTCATCCACCACTAAAGTTGACTACCACAATAGTTAATCCACAATCAGTGATAATCTACCATTTCTATCCAAACTATTATTCAAATTTAATTTCTCTAATTACTAGTTTATACAAATTAATAATTTTATTTTTCAGATGGATTTAAGAATCATTATTCTTTAACCACTCCATTTATTCATTAAATAAAAAGCCATACCTAATGATTTAGCACCCAGTATGAGGATCCACGATTTTATTTATTATTATTCATTAATAGATAATTAGATATAGAGAGTAATAAATTTTGGATAATTCCTTCATTAACATGTGGTGGAAAACAAGATGATCACATTGAACCAGTAACAGAAATAAAAAAGTGAAACACACATGGATAATACCACCTTATCATGCTGAATCAACTCTACACATTGACATACTGAAACTAAAGGAATTTTCATCTATGACACTCGATTTCCTTACAATTTCTAAGAAACCTGTTTGAGCTCTGGTCACATAAAAACTCATGAACTCATAAAAACTAATGTATCATGGGTCAAGCATTATCACACTTTCATTCTATATATCTATCTCTTACTCTTTCTATTTTATGATTTACTTTTGAGAAGTGTGTTGTTTTGCTCTATTTAGCTTTATTGACTATCTAAAGTAATTAATCTAGATAAAACTTGATATTCACTCAAAAATATTTTATTTACATTCACATGAATAACTACGTAATAGGTTATATATTACCCGATATTATTTTTCATCCCATTTAGAAATGTATAAGGGGATTTATGCCTGAACCGCCTTATGTTCTTTTGACTTTAAAACCCTATCTAGGTTATGGATATGTTTATTTTTATGATAAACTTATTAGAAGTGGGTTAGTTTCAAGTGGAAGGGATTAAGTATCATCTTAATGCTAAACCACTTTTTTTATTCCTATGTGTATTTTTTTATGCTTTGTTTCATTTAACAACAAATCAATTTTCATTTCTATATCAACAAAAAAAATTTTACTTTGATAGTCTGTCTTAATTTGTGTCTATATAATGTGCCTGATCAAGTAAATTAGTTTCAAAATTTAAGAATATATAAAATATTTTAACTAATCCTTAACCCCACTTCTGAGATATTATTTAAAAGATAAAATTTATATATTTCAATAGTTTTTATTAACTGGGTATTTTTAACAAATTTTGGATTTAAATTTTTTAATAGAAATTTTATTTGGAACTCAATTCACCGCCTCTTGAGTTACTCACTCTAACCATCAATTAGGAATGATTACCAAGACACATTTTGGGAGGAATGATGAAATTTATAGTGGGATATTGGATCTCATACATAGTGATTTATGTGGACTAATGAGTACACAAGAAAGTAGTGGTTTAGGTACTTTGTAACATTTACTAATGACTTTAATCAGTATAGATATGTGTTTTTGATTAAAAACATGTATAAATCATTTGAAAATATAATAATGGTTTATAAAAATTATAGAATCAACTGGGAAAAATTATTAATATTATCCAATCCGATTTGGGTGGTGAATAATTAATCCATGATTTCATTGAACATATAAGGGATTATGGAATTTTCTCACAACTCACTTCTCTTAGAACACCTCAATAGAATAGTTTTTAGAGAAGATAAATCATACCTTATTATACATGTTATTATCAATAATGATTCATTGTGACCCTTCCATCTCATTCTAGGGTAATTCCCATAAATCCTCTTCATTTATAATTTAAATGTTCTATCTAAATCATTATTAAAGAAAATTTATGAGATATGGATTTGGGAACATCCTGATATTTATTTGATAAATTTTTAGGTATTTGATTCACTCAAATGATGATTTTATTTGAATAATATTGGAATTAAATCTTATTAATGGTTATTTATTTGTTATCCTGGGAAAACTAAGGGATATTATTTCAATAATCCAATTGAACAGTAATTGTTTGATCCTAAAATCATTTCATTCCATGATAAGGCATATATAAGTCAAGGTGTTAGTTAAAGGAATGTTATCCATGGATGAGTTCAATAATAAAAAATAGAAAATATTCCTCACACTGATTTTGAGACAATTTTATAAAGAGCTGTGGAAGAATAACTAACTAAACTTACACAAGAACCTCAATGTTCTGATGGTATTTGTCTGAAACCTTATATATATGGATTTCTCATAGAAAATTATGGTGAAGTAAAATTTATAGGATATGAACACACTACCTACGCTGAGTTCATTGAGTAGTCTAATTCTATGAATTGGTTAAAACCCAAAGAATCTGAAATGGAATCCTTATATACTAACCATGTTTGGGACATACTGAATGTTCCTGAAGGAGTATGACCCATAGAGCGTATTTGGGTTTTCCATAATTAAACTAACATGGATATTAGAGTTTCTACAAAATAAAACATTCCTGGTGGTGAAAGGTTATAATTAAATTCATGGTGTCAACTATGAAGAAACATTTTCACCAATTTTGATGATATAGACTATTGGTATTTTTTATCCATAATAGCTCATTATGATTATGATATAATTTAAATAATTTTAAGTACTTATTTCATTAAAATAAATTTATTCTATGGAATATATATGATACAACCTAAAGGTTTTTTTGTTTTAAATGATATTTCTAAGGTATTAAAGATACAATGGTCTGTTTGTGGATTGAAGCAAGATTCTTAGAGTTAGAATATCTATTATGATGATGTAATCAATGAGTTTGGTTTAGAAAAAAAGTGGATAATTCTTGTGTATACAAAAACATTATTGGAAATATACTGGTGTTTCTTTTAATTTATATAAATGAATTTCTTCTAATTAAAAATGACATCTCGACTCTTAACTCTATGAAAATGTGGTTGGGTATGTGCTTCTCAAGGAAATACATGTGTGAATTTTTCTATATACTAGGTATGAAGATCCATAAACATAGATTTAAGAGGCTTACTAGGCTCAGGATATGTACATTGAGGTGATGATGTTTTAATCATGACAAACTCCATGAATTGGTCTCTACCAATGTAATTTGACACAAATATAAGGAAGATTCAAGATCCTTATAAATACTTTTAAAGGATGGATATAATTCCTTATACATTTTCCATAGGTTTTATCATGTATTTCATGTTTTCTACTCAAATTTATGTTGTATGTGATCTAATAATAAATATTAAATACCAATAATATTAGGGTGAGAGTCCCTAGATTTCTATGAATAACATTCTTAATTAATTAAGAAGAACTGGGGATATATTCTTAACCTTTGATGGAGAGGATAAGCTCTCTTAAAAAGGTTTCACAGATGAATGTTTCCAATATAATAGAGAATACATGAAATATTAATCTAGTTTTTATATATATATTCATTCTTTAATTTAGAATATTTTTAAAAATCCTTCATAGAAATCTTTATAATATATGAGAAGTACCTTACTAAATCAGATAATGTTAAGGAATTTTTTTACATTATGAAGTTCATTATTGAACTTGTGGTGGTTCCTAGAATTCAAGGAGTATATAAGATTTAATGTTATAATAATGGATCTATATATCAAGATAATTAACCCCAATCTCACCAAAATATCAGAAAAATACATTGAATATACCATCTAATATGATGGATACTTGAGATGGGAGATGTTAGGATCTATTAGGAAGCTCCATAGGAAAATGTAATAGATATGTTGAAAAATATGTTACCACAATAATATAATGATTTTCATGTTAGGATTATAGGTTTTTGATACACGATAAATTGATGTAATAGATATTTTATGTAACATTATTTTAAAAAAATTATCTATTTAATAATCATCCGTGTTTGCTGAAATTTATTTTACAAGAAACGTTTATTGATAATATCCCATCAAAGAATAACATTTAGTTATCTCTAGTCGATGATCATCACATAGTAGAATGTTTTTTTATGATAATGTAATTTATATTTTAATATAATATTATACTCATTATAAAGGTTAGTTTATGAAATAAAAAGAATAGATTCAGGGGGTAATAAGTAGAGACTTTCTACTGGAATTGTTCTACTAAAGTGTATCCCATGTAATGTTGTACAATCATTAATATACTTATGGATATATTCTTATTATCAACCCTTATTACCTAAGGTTGGTGAGATACCATGTATGATAACCTTTACACTTTGATACATTTCTTATGAAACTCAAATTTTACATATCTAATCATGGGGTGGTTAGGTATTTTGTTGATCATGCCAGTTATTTGAGAATAACCGAGATGGGATTTTTACACCTATATATCAAGTAAATACAAATGGAGTCTAATTAAATTAGATTGGGAAATTACATGGTCAAGTTTATTTATCTCATATATGATATTCTTATCTACTTATATGAGGCACATGTGATGTGATCATCAGTTAAATGAATGAAATGTGATTTATTCATCAACATGGTTAGTCCATTTTAAATCATTATGGAAATAAATTATTTCTTATACTATATTGAAATGTGTCATATATAATGGTCACATAATCTTATATAATAAGGGATTATATGTGTTTTTATATGATTTATATGACACATATTATAGTTTATTTGTTTGAATAGAGACATGGGTATGTTCGATGGAGATAACGACAAATAACTTCGTAGCTGGAGAAGCGATAATGCTTTGTTAGAGGTATCTCATTACTTAAATCTGTGGAATATGAATTTTATATTTGTTTTCAATACTATTGAGGCTCGTTGGGTTACATAATTAGTCTTTTCTATAAGGATTACATTTTGAAAAAGTGTTTTTTTAATGAAGAGATTCCAATGAAATAGTATCTAGAATGATTATTAGATGGATTCGAACAGAGTTGCAGAGTGTTTCATAAATTATGTATATTTGTTATTATAAGTGGAATATTTTTTTATGCACTAAAAACATATGTATATGCTAAAAATGACTTTATGATATGTTGGTGTTAATGTATCCTTAATACTAAACCAAATAATTCATGTCACCAAATATAATTCTGGATAAGTTTATGTGTATACTACCTCACATGTTAAGTGCCTGTATCTACCACAACCTAGGCTAAGACTGTGAATCTTCTAGATCATAGGTTGAGCATATACATCATCCACCTTCTTCCCACATTGTTTCTTTTAGTTTTTAACCCATTATGAATATATTAATTATATCTTTCATTTCCATTGAATAGGACTAATGGATTCCTCCAACAGGAAGTAATGTAAATACCTGGTTTGTTTCATATGGTTGACTTGTTTCATTAAATGGAGAGTTTTATGGTCATCTATATAAAGGGATGTGATCCATACTATTGTATGTGGAGAATGATCATAAGTTCCATGAAAGGATTTACATATATTTCATTATTCATGTTTAATTATCTATCACGTATAGTGAAGTTTCTAGCATCTACATCTATATATTTTAATCCTCATGATATGATGGTGGATTCAATGGCTGTTGTAAACCCCCATAGGCCAGATTATTTTTTATGCTACTTAATTGATCTATATTAAGTATTCTCCTCCAATAATAAAAATATGGAGGCTATTAATTTCCATATATATGAATGAATATGGTTATGTTCTTTATTATATATATATATATATTATTTTGATATCATCAGTGATATTTAAAGAACAATTTTGGGTTGTTTTCACTAACATGTTCCTATGATAATCCCCCAAAATGTATCAGTATATTGAATTGTACACTAATTTTATTGCTCACCCCCCTTCACCATATCATGGGAAACTCAAGGTAGCTGAATGGGAGATATTGGTATGGTTACTACAAAATATTATTTAATACACTAACTACTATTATTTTACTATATGATTATTTTTCTAAATAAGGGTTCTTATTATTTGGGGAGGCTAGTGGATAGAAAATTAAGTGTTAGTGCACTCAGGGTCATCGACTAGTCATGTTATGGTTTTTAATGAGTTATGTATAATAACAACCCCACAGTCCCTTAAGTATTGTCCCATGATAAATACTATGTAATATTTTTATGCTTCCATTATAGTTGATTTTTTTACAATTAGTTATTATTTTTTATTAAATTTTTTGATACATCATACCATGATGTTGGCTATGATTTACCATGTTTATTATTTATTAATTTCATTGCTTTTATTTTCTTTCTATTTTATATTAAAGGTTTATAATAAGGGTTAGAAAATTTTCCTTTATTTTATAAAAATTTATATTTTATTATATAATGATTTGAGATTATCTGATCCATTACATCATACAGTTTTCAAAAATTGATTATTTTATAAAAGGTATTCCAAATAAAAATGTATTTGTGGTTTAAAAAAAATTAATAAAGTCGTTCATAATTAATGGAGTGGAAGTATAATGAATTTTTAAATGAGTTTAATTTCGGTTAGATTATGTTTTTTTCTCTCATATGAAATGATTTTGTATTTATCGTAAAGAAAAAAATGACTTATCACATATCTTGTTATTAATTTTCAAAAAAAAATACTCTAATATATTATATTCCAAATTAGTATTCGTGGAATTCTTTTCAAAAGGGGTTGTAAATAAAATTTTATGCAATCCTACTAGGAATTTATTTTCTCACACCTTACATATATGTTGTATGGGTATATAGTCTTGTTGTTATCCTATGTATAAATTTACTAGTTTATCCAATCTCATAGAGGATCTTATTTTGGATAAAGTATTGTAAAGGTGGAAAGAAAAGATAAATTTAATTGATATAATTAAATTGGTAATTGTATTCATTTTTTATAAAATATATACATCTATTATGCTATTATATATTTGTATTGATCCACATTGAACTTCTATAACATATTTTTTACATTTTTATATTTTAGTTTTATTTTATGTTTGAATAGTTTCATGTGTGGATTCATATGGTTGGGCTGTAATTAAACTTTTGGGTTGTTCATTATTGTATTATTTAATTAATCCAGGTATAGGTATTACTCATTATTGAAACTATTTATTCATTGTTCATGGAATATCAATATACATATATATATATTATGTTTTATGAGGAATATCATTCCAATGTGAAGTATGGTTTATGCACCAACACTTTTTTCTAACCCATGGTGATTGAGGATATGCATTGGGACTTTTGGTGGATTCACCCAAGTGACATGTTGGGTTTCTCTGATCTAGTTCATTGTATATTTTGAATCATGTTCCTTAAATATAAAATAGTTGATTTCTATAACATTAATACATGATTCAGACTCTAAAATAGTTTTCTTATTTTCGTTCTGATATTTTGGGTAATCCTCCCCCAATGAATAGGTTTACCAAAATGGAAATAATACCCCTCATTCTAGAAACTACCATTATGTCTCAATGATATAGTCTAATTGTTATATCATCCAATATTCACGTTATGGATTAAAAATTTATCATTTTCTACTATCAACACAACACTAGATCCCAAACATCCCATGTCCTCCTCATTTATCCTAAATGGTTTTAGGAGGTCAGATAAACTTTTTTTGAACTCATTCATATTTCTTAAAAAAATAATTCAATAACTATATAATTAATTTCAAATATTGACCTAACATTCAATGAGATCCCATACTCTCTTACTCATTAACATACCAAATCATGTAGAGTGAGTGAGTGGATACTGAAATTCCTTAATTAATTTTTCATCTAAATAGTTCCTTTGAAACCATATAATAATTTTATATTAATCTTTTTGTAATACTGTAGGATAATATATTTAAAAACTTTAATAATCATCTGATCATGAAGAGATTTCTATAAGGCCCTAGCCTTAAACCTTACTTAATCTTGAGTTATTACAAGATTACACATTGAGGATCTTTTCAGGTTTAGAGTTTTAGAGAATTAGATCATGAAACTTTCATTACATTCCACATTTAAACAAAGTGGTTACATAAAAGACATTATTCATTCTTCCCATCAACAGACACATATTTAAAATATAACACGGATTCTTTCTTGACACATCCTTGACACTATCATCACATCATGTACCTTTCCCTTGACCTGTGAAAAACATTTCAAAAACTTGGTATGAGCATAAAAAGATCAGTAAGACTTATAAAAATATGGAAAGGAAACATGAGTTCATATATACATTAGAATGAAATTACACTTTACCCATAAAACATAGGCATATCAAATCATGAATAAATCATATAAAACATAAGACATAAAGATAACTTGAGGCATTCATAACATTCTTACGCAGGGAGTAACCCTCTTGGTTACGTTTGGAATACCAATCATAGTATATTCCCTAAATCTCTTCAGAGAAACCTTAACGTTTCACTCCTTCGCGTTACCCAATGCATTGGAGAGCTATATCGGGCTCACCCGCCCTTAGTTTATCACGGAACCACCCATTTTCATAACAATGCCCAAGAACCATAACATAAATGTATCACATAAAACATGCATAAAGGAAACATAACATTTCCACATTTCAATCACAATATAACATTTTAGTATATTGAAATAATGAATCCATTCAAAAAGAAACCATTTCCAAAACCATTTAAAACATTTAATAAAGTGATTTTTGAATCAAAGTGTCTCATACCACCTTGAAGCTTAAAATTTTAAACCATTAATATCCATATAAATAAATCCTTAAAACCATTTTGAAAACATGGATATTAAAAGGAACAAATAATTAAAACATTTAAAACGATATTTTGGTTAAAGGGGTTTTAACAAAATTAGAGACACTTGAATACAATAATTGAGGAATAACATTTAGTCAGAACTTTATAATATCATGAGAATAAATGGATTCATGATATAATACTCCAAAGGATAGTATATACACCATATAAGAGTGAATTGGTGCATAACAACAATGAACCCTCAATAGAAATGTCAAATGTGATGAAATCCCTTATAAAGAAGGTATCCTTAAATTAAGGACAAATCAATCTCAAAAATATGTGTGACAAATATAAATACACCCAATATAAGTGGATATTAAGTGTAAAACAATAAAATGTCATTCACACATATTCAATGGATGACATATTCAATGACTACATGTTGAACCCAAAGAAATCGAAATTGGGTTAAAAAGTTCCCTTGACAGCCTAACGGCATCACATCAAATTGAGTTGATGAGAGATAAAAAGTGTATCTCATCACTTGGACATAAAATTTAGACCAATAAGGATATATGAGAACATATCCCAACATAACAATATGTAAATTAAAAGACCCATCAAAAGAAGTCTTTTTAAAAAAGAGGAGGGTGAAAGGTTCCCTTACCGACTAGGGTATCTTTCAAAACATACACCCCATGAAAGAAGGACAATAGATCATTGATGTAAATACTCATAAATAAAATTATATTATACAAAGAGTAGAATAATGGGAATTAAATACACCACTCAATGTAATTTGTGGAAAATGTAGCATAAATCTCACGTGAATAAAAGTGAGATGAAAAATCCCTTACGAAAACTCGGCAGCCTAACGGCGGCACATAAAACATCCGAATATGGATTGATGAGATAAAATAGGGTATCTCATCACATTAAAATAAAATTTACAGCAAGAGGAATATAAAATAACATCCCCCAACATTACAAATAGGAGCTTAAAAGAAGTGACATAAAGGAGAGTACTTAAAAAGAAAGAGAGGGGTTAGATCTCTTACGAAAGTTCGGCAGCCTAACGGCGCCACTCAAAACTTTCAAAATGGATTGATGAGAGAGAATAGGGTCTCTCATCACATGAACATAAAAATTACAGTAAGTTTAATATAAAAGATCATCCCAATAACATGAAAGATGAGCTTTAAAAGGAATGACATAAAAGTGTGTACTTAAAAAGAAAGAGAGGAGTAGGATCCCTTACCTCGGGTCCGACTTGACCCGATCATTCTTTAATCTCCTGAATAATAAACGTGAGTTAATTTATACTTCCATAAGAACCTTTTTAAAGTTCATTATTCCTTTTATTTCACTTATTACCATGTTATAAACATTATTTAATCATTTAAGTTAATCATGTTTGTTTTGTCGATATTTGGTTCTTAAGTCGAAAGTGGGCTTCTTACAATTACATGTTGTTCATGTGGTCAAAGGTTATTCATATCCAAAAATGACATTACTGATTTGGATATCATATATATCATATATATCAAGAATATACATGTATTTATAAAATCACATAATCATTTAGAGGAAAGAAATGAAATGCACCGTTCATGGAGACGGTAAGCCGTACGTACGCATGAACGCTACTTTCATTTCTATGTCGTATTAATGTAATTAAAACTAAATGAGAGGTATGTATATTTTAATTACATAATTATATTCATCATTTAGATGTATCTTTCATCATATATATCCATTATATACATGTACTTATAATAGTACATTACATTTGGGGATAAGAAATGAAATGCACCGTTCCTGGAGACGGTAAGCCGTACGTACGCATGAACGCTACTTTCATTTCTATCTCATAATTTAATGGAAAGAAATAATAATAATATAGAGGTATATAATAATTCCAGTATAAAATCATATATAATAACATTAAATCCGTCCCTTATACGTCCCACATATGGCATTAACGAATCACATCACTTTGTGGGGGCGGTAGTCCGCACTTCCTAAAATGAAGACATCGTGTATACCCATAATGGAAGCCATAAAGGTAAGACACAAATGAAAAATAAATAAGCATAAGTAAAACATAACCATATTATATATCATATATAAAAATGGTGACATCATAATGGCCACCTTTGAAGGTGTTAAATGAGTATTGAACAATCATCGTTTCGGGAGGCACAATTTCGCCATCCACGGAAACCGTATGTTCTTTAACCATTTGATGTAGTTGTGTGAGAGTGTAGCTCGAATAAATCTTATAACAACATCCTAGTATATTTAAGATTCTTGTGTTGTTATAAAAGAAGTAAATAAAAAGAGTTTAGGGGGTCGGAGAAGCAAAATAAAACAAATGAACATGAGAGAATGAATTACCTTTAAAAGTGTAACTCCTTTTTATTTGAGCATAAAGGCTTCCTTTGAAAGGATTCTGCCCAAAGGGAATCCTCTTGGATGAGGATAGGGATGTGGAGAGAGTAAATGGGCAGGGGTTGGCCGAGCCAAAGGCTTTAATAGTGTGTGAAATGAGGTAGAGGTGGGGGCCTTTTATAAGAGGAGAGGAGGGGTACTTTTGGAAAGTAAGAAATATTACTTTATTTGAAAATGTGTTTCGGTTTTAAAATGTCCCACATTGCTATTATTCGTGTATAAGGTGTTAAGGGTTCGAAATACACCCATCCAATATGTTTTGGACATGTGTAGTTCATAGATTTTAAATTATATTTAAATTTTATTTAAATCGTCAAATAATGATGTCATCATTGCGTCATTATTATGTCATAAATAATTTAATTTATTTAATGTCTCAAAATTATAATAAAAAATAAAATGATGTAGGAAATCTTTTTAGCTTTCCAATGACTATTTATAATCAAAAAGATGACTTGTATAACCCCACTTAAAAATTGTTTTAGTAAAACATATCATGTTTGTGTCATTTTTACTTTTACATTAAATAAAAAGTTATTTATGTCATTTCCCAACCAAAGTGGATCCATGGGGTCCCCAAGTTGACCCATGGCTTTTCTTGGTAGGCCATTACACATCCAATGAGGTTAGGACATGTGTCAAGTTCATTTCATTTTATTAAAGCATTATTTTTACCTTAAACTACACTAATTACCACTAATCGCGATTAAAAACTTAATAAGTTACTATTCACCAAAAAATTATTTTTATCCCATTGAACCACATTTTACTTCTTAATGAAAACCATGTATGTCAGATTTTTTAAATTCAAAACACATATGTGGTAAAATTTCATTTAAAGAAAAAATCAGATTTTATAAGTACCACTTAGTGGTTTCACTATTCATCAAAAATTGATGTTTTTCAGAAAAATCCCAAAAATTCACCCTAAGCTATATTTGATATTCCGAATTCAATAATGAAGTCCGTTTTACAAAATTAAGAACATATTAGTCACATTAATTAATTTAATAATTAATTCCCGCTATCAGAGCAAATAGTGTGTTTTTATAAAACAATAAGTATCAAAAGATTGACACTAGTTTAAGTTTGATTTCAAAGTGAAATTAATTCCAACGACCTCTATTGTATTTAATGGTAAAAATATTTTCTACTTTCACTTTAAAAAAAATTCAAAATATTATCTAATCATATAAATAAATTAGATTAAAAATAGGTTTTGAATTAAAACACAACATTCTACACTATTCATTAAAAAATGAACTTTATCGGAAAAATACCAAAAAATTACACAAAGTAAAATTTGATGTCCCGATTCTCAAGAAGAGTTTTATTTGGTCCAATAGAATTTATAAGAGTGAACAAAACTATATTTAATGACGGTTCGTCATCAAAAGGCGATAAGTGAACCTTTAGTGAAAACTAGGGCATATATGCCTAAAATTGAATTCTTTCCGTATTTTAAGCCTCTATCCTTTATTGGATAAATGTAAAAACATTTAAAAACATATATAATCATATTTTAGTTATTTCTATCCATTCCCGCCATTACAACGGCTACATGTTAACTACCATTTAAAATAATATTATTTTATTATTAGAGTGCAACGTAAGATTCCCAAGAAACTCGTTGTTGCGTGTTGGGTACGCCATCGAGCATAGCGTCCCCTTTAAAGTCATTTAACTATTTTATTCACAAATATGGATAAATATGAAATTTCATATTCTTTATTTACCTGGGGTGTTACATCCTTCCCCCCTTTTGGGAATCGCGTCCTCGCAATTTTAAAATTGCACTTGGAAACATCCTTGAAAGTCCCACATCAGAACAAGAGTCGGTAAAACAATCACTTTAAAATAAAGGAAGATAAGTACAGAGGTCACCCGAGTTAACCCATACTAGGATTCCATGTAGGAAAACATGGACATGGAGGAGAAAACATAGGGTCATGTTCTGATGGAGAGTGATAGAAAACATGTTTAGGAGAAAGTTAACCACAAGAAAATCCCAAACTTGTGATGGGTTAAACGGTATTCGATTCCCCAGTAGGAAAAGTTAATAGAGAACATTTTTGTTTTAAGTTACTTTTTATTGAGGAATTTATTCATAAGGAAACATAATCACTTGTCATGTTGACTCTCAACTTTTACTAGATTCCTTAATCAAACTCATATTTTTTTCCAAAAGATGAGTATTTTGGGAGACTTGTTCACATTAAGAGTACTATAATCAACTTCTAGAGAATCACCTAATCCACCAAATAGAACTATATACATCCCATGTCTTTAGTCTTTAACCAAAACCAAAACCAAAAATGATAGTACAAGTTCAGATAATCCAGAAAAGGATAACCCTTTATAAAAAGAGAATCTATTCATAACCTCCAAAATTTGTCCAACAAAACCCAAAGTTCAACGAGGACCATTCTATAATCAATTTGTCCATTAAATTATTCAAATTAAACCAATATAAGATTGAAACCCAAATATTTGAAGGATTTAGTCACATAGTCTTCCATGTTAAATCGTAACATTTATCTCCAAACAACATCAGTTGCCCCTAAAGTCTCATATTGAAAAGTAATTAACCTAATCACATATCCTCCAAGATAGGTTAATCATTTTCATAAATAACCCAAAATCAACTTACTCTTAATTCATAAAATCATATAACTACAAAGAATCAGTCAAACTAACCAGGGACATCACGTAGTCCAGTGGTAGGCGATAAATACCAGTCGCACTTTGGTTGTGGGTTCGATTCCCGCAGCTTTGTCCGACGCGACGGGTAGTCACACGGTCTACGTGTTGTCCTTTTTCCTAAACTATATAATTCTTAAAACATTCCCCAAAATGAGATAAAATCATCAAGAATAATCATAACATATTTCAACCTCAAGTTTATCTCATGCCCTTCATTTTCCATCATATCATATAATAACCCATAATTACCTCAAAAGTAAGGATCATATAAACCCTAATGGTTACCTTAATAATTATTACCTGAATTTCCACATCGAGTTGGCCATCTCGTACATGATCCATTAGAGAACTCACCAAGGTTGAAGTGATTGATCATGACTCCTTGATATTTGGTTTAGAACAACTATGAGATTCCTCATTGAATCCCCCATCTCATCCAGTATCTTAATCAGAGAACCACCATAGTTTCCTTCAAATCCATTGTCACTTTGGTGCCTGCTAGATCCAGCTATTTATTAAAACCAAAAAGTTCAGTGTGAGTATATCAACAAAACCATCATGTACTAATGAGGAAGGTAAACACTAAGATATACTTACTCATTCACTTTATCTAAAATTAGGACTCTTTCTGAAATCCTAACCATTATGGTAATGTCACTTATGCTTAAAGAATACCCTAACCTTTAAAGTTATCTAAACCGACCTTTGATACCAACTATAAGGCCCCAGCCTTAAACCTTACTTAATCTTGAGTTATTACAAGATTACACATTGAGGATCTTTTCAGGTTTAGTGTTTTAGAGAATTAGATCATGAAACTTACATTACATTCCACATTTAAACAAAGTGGTTACATAAAAGACAGTATTCATTCTTCCCATCAACAGAAACATATTTAAAATATAACACGGATTCTTTCTTGACACATCCTTGACACTATCATCACATCATGTACCTTTCCCTTGACCTGTGAAAAACATTTCAAAAACTTGGGATGAGCATAAAAAGCTCAGTAAGAGTTATAAAAATATGGAAAGGAAACATGAGTTCATATATACATTAGAATGAAATCACAATTTACCCATAAAACATAGGCATATCAAATCATGAATAAATCATAGAAAACATAATACATAAAGATAACTTGAGGCATTCATAACATTATTACGTAGGGAGTAACCCTCTTGGTTACGTTTGGAATACCCATCACAGTATATTCCCTAAATCTCTTCGGAGAAACATTAACGTTTCACTCCTTCGCGTTACCCAATGCATTGGAGAGCTATATCGGGCTCACCCGCCCTTAGTTTATCACGGAACCACCCGTTTTCATAACAATGCCCAAGAACCATAACATAAATGTATCACATAAAACACGCATAAAGGAAACATAACATTTCCACATTTCAATCACAATATAACATTTTAGTATATTGAAATAATGAATCCATTCAAAAAGAAACCATTTCCAAAACCATTTAAAACATTTAATAAAGTGATTTTTGAATCAAAGTGTCCCATACCACCTTGAAGCTTAAAATTTTAAACCATTAATATCCATATAAATAAATCCTTAAAACCATTTTGAAAACATGGATATTAAAAAGAACAAATAATTAAAACATTTAAAATGATATTTTGGTTAAAGGGGTTTTACCAAAATTAGAGACACTTGAATACAATAATTGAGGAATAACATTTAGTCAGAACTTTATAATATCATGAGAATAAATGGATTCATGATATAATACTCCAAAGGATAGTATATACACCATATAAGAGTGAATTGGTGCATAACAACCATGAACCCTCAATAGAAATGTCAAATGTGATGAAATCCCTTATAAAGAAGGTATCCTTAAATTAAGGACAAATCAATCTCAAAAATATGTGTGACAAATATAAATACACCCAATATAAGTGGATATTAAGTGTAAAACAATAAAAGGCCATTCACACATATTCAATGGATGACATATTCAATGACTGCATGTTGAACCCAAAGAAATCGAAATTGGGTTAAAAAGTTCCCTTGACAGCCTAACAACATCACATCAAAATGAGATGATGAGGGATAAAATGTGTATCTCATCACTTGGACATAAAATTTACATAAATAAGGATATATGAGAACATATCCCAACATAAAAATATGTAAATTAAAAGACCCAACAAAAGAAGTCTTTTTAAAAAAGAGGAGGGTGAAAGGTTCCCTTACCGACTTGGGTATCTTTCAAAACATACACCCCTTGAAAGAAGGACAATAGATCATTGATGTAAATACTCATAAATTAAATTATATTACACAAAGAGTAGAATAATGGGCATTACATACACCACTCAATGGAATTTGTGGCAAATGTAGCGTAAATCTCACGTGAATAAAAGTGAGATGAAAAATCCCTTACGAAAACTCGGCAGCCTAACGGCGGCACATAAAACATCCAAATATGGATTGATGAGATAAAATAGGGTATCTCATCAGATTACACTAAAATGTACAGAAAGAGTAATATAAAATAACATCCCCCAACATTAAAAAGAGGAGCTTAAAAGAAGTGACATAAAGGAGAGTACTTAAAAAGAAAGAGAGGGGTTAGATCTCTTACGAAAGTTCGGCAGCCTAACGGTGCCACTCAAAACTTCCAAAATGGATTGATGAGAGAGAATAGGGTCTCTCATAACATGAACATAAAAATTACAGTAATTTTAATATAAAATATCTTCCCAATAACAAGAAAGATGAGCTTTAAAAGGAATGACATAAAAGTGTGTACTTAAAAAGAAAGAGAGGAGTAGGATCCCTTACCTCGGGTCCGACTTGACTCGATCGTTCTTTAATCTCCTGAATAATAACCTTGAGTTAATTTATACTTCCTTAAGAACATTTTTAAAGTTCATTTTTCCTTTTATATCACTTATTACCATGTTATAAACATTATTTAATCATTTAAGTTAATAATGTTTGTTTTGTCGATATTTGGTTCTTAAGTCGAAAGTGGACTTCTTACAATTACATGTTGTTCGTGTGGTCAAAGGTTCTTCATATCCAAAAATGACATTCCTGATTTGGATATCATATATATCATATATATCCATCATATACATGTATTTATAAAATCATATAATCATTTAGAGGAAAGAAATGAAATGCACCGTTCATGGAGACGGTAAGCCGTACGTACGCATGAATGCTACTTTCATTTCTATGTCGTATTAATGGAATTAAAACTAAATGAGAGGTATTTATATTTTAATTACAGAATTATATTCATCATTTATATGTATCATTCATCATATATATCCATTATATACATGTACTTATAATAGTACATTACATTTGGGGATAAGAAATGAAATGCACCGTTCGTGGAGACGGTAAGCCGTACATACGCATGAACGCTACTTTGATTTCTATATCATAATTTAATGGAAAGAAATAATAATGATATAGAGGTATATAATAATTCCAGAATAACATCATATATAATAAAATTAAATCCATCCATTATACGTCCCACGTATTGCATTAACGAATCACATCACTTTGTGGGGGCGGTAGTCCGCACTTCCTAAAATTAAGATATCGCGTATACTCATAATGGAAGCCATAAAGGTAAGAAAACAATGAAAAATAAAGAAGCATAAGTAAAACATAAACATATTATATATCATATATAAAAATAGTTACATCATAATGGACACCTTTTAAGGTGTTAAATGAGTATTGAACAATCATCGTTTCGGGAGGCACAATTTCTCCATCCACGGAAACCGTATGTCCATTAACCATTTTATGTAGTTGTGTGAGAGTGTAGCTCGAATAAATCTTATAAAAACATCCTAGTATATTGAATATACTGCTGTTGTTACAAAAGAAGTAAATAAAAAGAGTTTAGGGGGTTGGAGAAGCAAAATAAACCAAATGAACATGAGAGAATGAATTACCTTTAAAAGTGTAACTCATTTTGATTTGAGAATAAAGGCTTCCTTTGAAAGGATTATGACCAAAGGGAATCCTCTAGGATGAGGAGAGGGATGTGGAGAGAGTAAATGGGAAGGGGTTGGCCGAGCCAAAGGCTTGAGGAGTGTGTGAAATGAGGTAGAGGTGGGGGCCTTTTATAAGAGGAGAGGAGGGGTACTTTTGAAAAGTAAGAAATATTACTTTATTTGAAAATGTGTTTCGGTTTTAAAAGGTCCCACATTGATATTATTCGTGGCTAAGGTGTTAAGGGTTCTAAAACCACACATCCAATATGTTTTGGACAAGTTTAGTTTATAGAGTTTACATTATCCTTCCATTTTATTTAAATCGTCAAATAATGATGTCATCACTGCATCATTATTATGTCATACATAATTTAATTTATTTAATGTCTAAAAATTATAAAAAAAAATACAATGATGTTGGAAATCTTTTTAGCTTTCCAATTACTATTTATAATCAAAAAGATGACTTGTATAACCCCACTTAAAAATTGTTTTAGTAAAACATATCATGTTTGTGTCATTTTTACTTTTACATTAAATAAAAAGTTATTTATGTCATTTCCCAACCAAAGTGGATCCATGGGGTCCCCAAGTTGACCCATGGATTTTCATGGTCGGACATTACACATCCAATGAGGTTAGGACATGTGTCAAGTTAATTTCATTTTATTAAATCACTATTTTTACCTTAAACTACACTAATTACCACTAATCGCGATTAAAAACTTAATAAGTTACTATTCACCAAAAAATTATTTTTATCCCATTGAACCACATTTTACTTCTTAATGACAACCATGTATGTCGGATTTTTGAAATTCAAAACACATATGTGGTAAAATTTCATTTAAACAAAAAATCAGCTTTTATAAGTACCACTTAGTGGTTTCACTATTCATCAAAAATTGATGTTTTTCAGAAAAATCCCAAAAATTCACCCTAAGCTATATTTGATATTCCGAATTCAATAATGAAGTCTGTTTTACATAATTCAGAACATATTAGCCACATTAATTAATTTAATAATTAATTCCCGCTGTTAGAGTAAATAGCGTGTTTTTATAAAACAATAAGTATCAAAAGATTGAAACTAGTTAAAGTTTGATTTCAAAGTGAAATTAATTTCAACGACCTCTATTGGATTTAATGGTAAAAATATTTTCTAATTTCACTTTAAAACCAATTAAAAATATTATCTAATCATATAAATAAATTAGATTAAAAAGAGGTTTTGAATTAAAACACAACATTCTACACTATTCATTAAAAAATGAACTTTATCGGAAAAATACCAAAAAATTACACAAAATAAAATTTGATGTACCGATTCTCAAGAAGAGTTTTATTTGGTCCAATAGAATGTATAAGAGTGAAAAAAAACTATATTTAATGATGGGTCGCCATCAAAAGGCGATAAGTGAACCTTTAGTGAAAACTAGGGCATATATGCCTAAAATTGAATTCTTTCCGTATTTTAAGCCTCTATCCTTTATTGAATAAATGTAAAAACATTTAAAAACAAATATAATCATATATTAGTTATTTCTATCCATTCCCTCCATTACAACGGCTACATGTTAACTACCATTTAAAATAATATTATTTTATTATTAGAGTGCAACGTAAGATTCCCAAGAAACTCGTTGTTGCGTGTTGGGTACGCCATCGAGCATAGCGTCCCCTTTAAAGTCATTTAAATATTTTATTCACAAATATTGATAAATATGAAATGTCATATTCTTTATTTACCTGGGGTGTTACAATTTCTCTATACATAGAACATCAATTTTTTATAAGAACAATTCTTAAGTTTCTGTATCAATCAGAAATATTTCTTCCACTAAACCTTTCATTCTATAATTGGTCTCAATGCCATGATTATTAATGATGATGATGCCATTATTCCTACAAAATATTTTTTTATTATATGAGTATCATGTTTTATAGTAATTTAATAAGGAATTTTATTGAATATTATCCCACTAAAATGAATACCCCTTTAAATCATGTAATATATATCAGTGGACCAATATCAATATTTCATTGAGTTTTAAGTTCACATTAATGTTCCTATAAAAATTTATCTATTTAGGTAGATCATCATGCCAATAATATCATATATGAATCTTGTATAGTTGACAGTATAGACCTTTTCCCAAATCCATCACATAGATTATACCAATTATATTCCTATAGTATCATATCTCATAGGGTTTCGTGGTTAGGTATAACTCAAAAATAACATTGAGATTTAGTTATTTAAATCTTAAGGTTATCCATTTCCACCATACCATACACAATATAATCCATGGGAACCAAACTTTAGTTTGAATTTACCAAGTTATATAATCAAGGTCTTTATATGTGTCTTCTTTTTAATAATACAAATGCTTAGTATTTTTAGAGGAATGTAAATATCACCAACTTATATCTTGTATTCTCATTATAAATTCATGATTCTAATTATTATGTTTTTTTAATATACCCTAAAAAATTAATATGTTCAAAACATATTAATGTATAACTTATTATACAACTCATGATTTGTGTTAATTAACCAAAAAATAAAATAAACTTATATTGACAAATGTTAAAATATATACCATGTATAAGGCATATGAAAACCTTTCATGTAAAGGCTTAATATCTTATGAAACCAAAATATCCTCAAGAGAGATCATGGTGTGAATGGAATCTAACCACTAATTTTATAAATATAGTCTAAACCCATGTGCTAGCTAATAATATGAATCAAAATTTCATTATCCATGGATAAGTCTCAAGATAGGCCTCAATTTCATAAAAATCCTAACATCAATTAATCATAAATCATAACCAACTTGTAATTTAAAATTTTAAACCCACAGAAAAGTAATATTCATGTTTGAATACAACTAATTATTATGAAGTATCTAGAATGTAACTCATTAGATATAAGGTCTAACATTTATAAGGAGTAGTTTAATGCATTGAAGCAAATAATACATCCAATCATAATTCTAACCCACTATATTAATGGATAAAAAAGAATAGAATAATTTAAATAAATAAACATTTCGAAAATTTATACATGAATTAAGCATTTATAAAAATTTCATAAATAAAAAATAATAAAAACTCCCTAATTAAACATGTTATATAGACATTCCAAAAAACAAGTATACATGAAAATTTCATATTAATTTCAGCATGAGCCCTTTTTATTATCAATTTAAATAGTGTTTAATATGAACTCCATCATATATCAAATATATGATATTTATGAACCCTCTTCATAATCATATAAATAATTTATATTTTGTATGTGCATTGTAAATAAACTAAATATCATAAAATTCCTAAGTAATTAATTTTAATATGAACATTTTATATTATTATTTATTAAAATTTCATGAATAACTATAACCTATTTTATAAATAGTCATATTTTTAAAAACACTATATATATTTTTGAACCGTATAAATTCACTTTAAACCTATATAATATATAATAACATTTATTAAGAGAACCCATGATTGTTTTCTCTTGGATGTGGTTAATTCAATTAGATCTTTCAAAGTCCTTAATTCTAAAACCATGATGTAGTTTTACTCAGCCATGTCATGTTTTTCTTATGGAAAAATCATTTTTGTACTATGAAGACTCAATTTTAAAAATTTAAATACCCTAATTTTTTCATTTGTATGATGTTTTATGTGTGGGAAACTTTTCCATCTCTATTTTTTAAAACAATAACATGGTTTATAAAATTTATAAAATCATGCCCATTTTTCCAATAAGTACGTCATGGTTTAGAAGAAAAAACAAAACATAAATATTGGAGGTTTATTGTGTGGAAAATAATTCTCATAAGTGTTGACATAAATAACCAACAACCACATTTTCAAAAGATTCATCCATACATTTAAACTAAATAAGAAAAAAAAATAAAACATTTTCTCTTATGATAAAATCTGTCTAAGCTTCTTTACACATTCTTTATAAGAATTATTGAGTATTAGCTAAGAAGATACTTCCGCTTAGGGTATCCAAATACTATATAAATCTCATAATTATTTAGAAGGATCATCTTTTCTTCATGTTCTCCCAGAACTTTCCTTAACGAGAAAAGGGGAGAGAGTGATAGAGAGAGATAACTTTTAGGAGTTTCGCAATACAATCATAAAACATTCAAATGAAACATATTTCAATAGGAATGAACACATTTATATATCCATACAAGGAAACTCCATGAAACTTGTGACGCCTTGGGTATTTTTTGGACATGAATTCCTTTATGTTTTCACCAAACCACATTTTTTTGGTCCATGGGTGTTATAGGTGTTTTATGATCATGGGGTTATCTATTGGAAGTAATATTGGATTCAAAAGTTTTTTTTAAAACAAACTTCAATAGGGATCAGTGGTCAAGTATTGAGTATTCTATAGTCCATTGGATGAAGGGGGTGGTTCTATGAGGGACATTAGGTGACTGATGGAATTGTAATGGGTACTGTGTGGGTACCATGTATCCTGTGGGTGTTTGGTACCCAATGTAGTTTATGAGTATAATGACCGAAATTGGTTTATGTTAGTGGAATTACGGAAAATTTGAGTTCCAATTGACATGAAAATGAGTATGATTTCAATCAAGAATTAGCATTGGTATACATGTTTGAAATTACTAAGAGGATTACTATAATGAGGTATGTTTGGTGGAGGATAATAGAAGTGATTTTTGTGGTTTTAGTAGAGTGAGTGATGTAGTACAGTGGTTGTGTAGGTCCACCGAGTATCCGTTTGGGGGGAACAAAAAGCTTGGTGAGGGATTTGGGTGTCCTACACTATTGGTTGGAGACACCAGTGGTCTTAAAATTACATCAGGGGCCAAGTAGTGCCCCATACAATTTTCTTTTATGGGGGATATTTTTTAATTTGGAGGAGTTTTAAATTAAAATACACTATGCATCCCCCCTCTCATTAAATATATGTGAGGGAGCTATCCTCCTTGTATCCTCTACTCACCCACCATCCTCCCCCTTGATTCATGTTGGTTGGAGAATGTCAATCCATTGATTAATAGGAGTCCTTCTCCCATTGATCTCTACTTTCCTTCTTCACATTACACCACCGATTCTACTACCTTGGGATAGGGATATGATATATGAATTTACCATAGTATATTGAAATCATCCCACCATTATGGGGATTTTGTATACGGGGACAAGAAAATGCCAATAGAGGATGGTCACAATTGTTGGTGCGACATTTCATTATTGTTAATCTACTCTCAAATTTATTTATGTTTTTTCATCAAAATTTGATGTAATTGGTTAATGAATTTATAGTTATTTTATAATTAATTAAATTGGTAATTTGATATATTTATGACATCATGGAGGTAATCAATGACTACTATATGATTAGGGGAGCTTGGCCAATGGGCTTCAATCATTTCATGAGGGGATAACTCTATGTTTGAAATATGATAGTTTCTAATATTATAATTTATATGGTTGTTAATTTATTACCTGCAATGTAATAATTAGTAATTGGGTGAGTGAGATCCATGATTAGTTTCCCTTATTTGGGGAAAGCCTATGGTGTTTTGTTATAATCATAAAAATCCCTTAGACGTTATGGATTTATGATATGGATGAGAATGGAAAATTAGACGATGTGAGAGGCTTGTTTAGAAAGAAACAGAACCATGATATGTCTCTATTCTTGAGTTATGTCTTTCATAACATAGGGTGTTCTGTTGTGGTATGTTATTCCCACCTAGACTAGTGTATAAGGGTGATTTTCTTTGATAGTTAAAGAATTTTTCAAATGAGATATGAAATTAACATGGTAATTGGGGATGGACTAGGTTGGATGAAAATTTATTTTCTGTATCTCTTGAGTGGTGAGATATACTTGATCATGGTAGGACCTTCAAACCATTCATTTTCAGCATGTATACACTGATATCTAGGACTTCAGGGTGAGTGTAAGGATACATAGGGAATGGAATGATGAGGGATGACCCAGTGACTAGAATTTTTGTGAGACTTATGAAACATTCAAAAGTGTTCAATATAGATAGTAACTCATGTGTCGGTTAGGATATATGGTGATATAACCTATTGGATAAGTCTATTTCCTAACAAGTGTCATTATAGAAAACCCCTTATGAGAAAGGTAGATTTGTGAGATCTTAATTTTTTTCATTGTCATTTGGGATTGATTTATGTGTTCTCTATGTGCTTCATCATAGTCCTAAGTATCCTAAATAGAATTTATTTTGGTGGGATTGATACCTTGGATGAAATTTAATTCATCATAGTCGCAATGTGTGTTGATATAATATATTGTTATGACATGTTTTTCACTAAAATTGTGTTCCTGTGGTGATGAATCATTTACTAAGTATTTGGAATCAATGATATATTATATATGTATAGAATTATGGTTTGGAAATAAATTATTCGCATTATATATTATTTGTGATATATCATTCAACATATATTTTTTAGAAGGGTGATTCCTCATTCACCTTATGATCCCTCATTTTTTACCATTTTTTATGGGTGATGCCTTGTTCACTCAACGATGATTTATTCATCATATAATTGAGTGGTGATAACTTATTAATCAATGATGTAACATTCTCCGTGGTTTATATATTGTGGTAGATCATCTACCTAGGGTTGTACTCAATGATTGATAGGCCACCTTAGAGATTTTTGTAGTGGTGGATAATCCACTAGAGAATCGATTAGAGGGTGATATATCATTTACATAGTGATACATCATTCACCTTGATATTTTTTGTGATATATCATTAAACTAGAGTTACATCATTCACCCCAATGTTATTTTTGATCTATCATTTACCTAGAGAAACATTGTACACCCTATTATTGATGGTGATAGAATTTTCACCTAGAAATAAATCATTTTCCCTATCCATGTATGTTGATACATTTTTAACATAGAGATACATCAATTTACATGATATTATATAGTGATACAACACTCACCAATTGAAACCTAATTCTATTTATTTTTTTTCAGTGCATTATCCACCCTCGATAATGAATGGTGATAAATAATTCACCTTATATGTGATTCGGTGATATAAGTTTCCACATGACTAGTATATGGTTGATGCATAATTCATTATTGATTTATGATATATAGGTATCTCATCTACCCTATAATGATGATATATCTGGTGATAAATCGTTCACAGTCACACTATGTTCAGAATAGAGGTACAAAATCTCATTCTAACACTGTTGAAACAGGTATGCGTTTACCATCAAGGTGGACCCATGAATACCCAATCCAGCGACTTGTGTATACATGTGATGTTAAAAATTATTTTTCATTTAGAATATTCATGATCTTATATAATAGGTTTTATCAAGGATTTCATTAGTGTTATCCAACTAAGATTTATCTTCATATCCTATATGGTCACTTTGGTGTGTGTATCGACCAAAAAATTTTCATACAGTTTGGAAAATGGCATGGGTCAAAATATACGATCTTGAAGAGATAAATAAGTAAGTGAAAAAAGTATGATATTAGTTCAAGGATCATGGTTTGGTATTTATTTAATTTTATTTATTTTATTTCTTATACTATATATGATCAATCAATTGGTTATCTTTTCTTAATATATGATCATATTACCTACATGTGTATATTCCATTATATTATGACTCTATTATTGATATTGTTTTATTTTTACTAAGATCCCATTTTTTACCTCTAATGGTATACCTATTAAAAATATTTTTATTATCAATTCTTATTGAATTTTCAGATACTAGAGGGTTTTGTATTCCTATTTGGGTTACGAGACCCTCACTTCAAGTCGAAGGCCCCTATTATATTAGTAGGAACACTTGAGGTCACATAGAACCACTGATTGGAAATCGTTCAGTTATTATAAGCTAGGAATTAAAAAAGTGGCCTAGATTTTTTTTTCATGTCTTACTATTTTGGATTTGGTATATGTAGATATAATAGGTCAGAACATGGGATGGATTTTATGTTCTTTCTTTTAAAATAGTTGCATGAGTAATAGTCTAAGTCACGAGGGAGTTGGGATTCTTGTTCTTAGTTTACACTATTATATTCGAGTTGTTTTTTATATGTTTGATGTTCTGTTTTATCAATTTATGGATTTATCTTATTATAAGGTGGAAAGGAATGAGTTCATGCATCATATTTGGAATGTATGATTCACATGAGATTCATGTACTTTTATGTGATTAATGATCTAATTATGATAATATTACATTTTTTTAAAGTGTCAACAACAACATTTATAGTGTATTCCAATATAAATTCTTGGTGGAATTCTACTTAAATGAATCATAGTTACTAGTTCTTGTTCTATATATTATGGCTAGTTAGTTAGATGTCTATGTATTTGATACTTTACTAGATAGTGGGTTGGTTTGGCTATAGTCAAGCTTAAGTGATGTAAACCCTTGTATATTGTAGGGTGCTTTTGGAGTTGTGATTTATGTTGTCTATTTTTGTCCTTTACTTTTCTATGTGGAAATATTTGTTTAGTGATAACCCTAGATATTTTACCTTAGTATGGTTACATGGGTACCTGATATTGATAAGATACGTGGAAGAGGGGATGTATTATGAGTTACATTGAGGTATTTGTGATCAAATCATGGTAAACTACTTCATGTAATGTGACCTATATGATATGTGGTCCATAGAATAGGTTATAGATCCTAGGGATGATGATTTTAACATAGGTTTTTGGTGATTTTTACATGTTCGAATAATGATAGGTTACTTTTTCGTTTATTATTGATATGATATGTGATATTTCAGGGTAACCATAGAGAGTTTGGGTTATCCCATTCCCATATATTCCTTAGTCGTGGGTAGCATGGTAGATGCATTGTGTGAAAGAAATGACACACATGAGGTGTGATCAAGTGGATTGTATAGGCATATGAGGGATACCTTTGTTGTGTATTAAAAATAATGGCATGAATGGTTCTTCATGAGTGGAATTCATATGACATGTAGGGAGGAATGGCTAAAAGTTTGGTTCGGTACATGATCATATAACCAATGGGATGAATCTCATATTGGTATGAGTCATGAGGTATAGTAGGTAAGCACTATGGTGTATACCTACTAGGTTTGGAGATTTGGGAAATAATTTGGAAGAGAGGCCCATTGTGTGTATTCCATTGGATACTTTCTTACAAGTGGAATGAGAGAGTGATAATTCACTAACATATGAGGTATGAGATATTCTGTGACCTATGATTGGAGTATATGGTGATCATAGTGTCTTTGTTAGGATTGATAATCCAATAATGATGTCAATAACACATTTATGGGTGTGTTTTGGAAAATCTTCAATATTTTTGAGATTTTCTTATGTAAGATGTGTGACTTCATGCAGAATAACGATAATGATTGGTGATGTATTATAGTTATATCTGATTTCTTATTAGTGTCCTCTATGTTCAGTTGGGGTGTGTTTATTCCCTTAGGGCTTGTATAGGGTCTAGGAAATTAAGGAGTTCCTATATTACATGATGGGGTTTAAGAATCCTTAGTTTTCTATACTATTTACATATAGGTCATGGGGTGAATGGGAAATTTACAAAGTGACAAGACTTGGTTTCTTATTAATATGATGTGATCATAGAAAGGTTTCAGTCACCTAACATGGATAAGAAATAGATAAGAGTGTTATCCCCTAACATTTTATCATATCTCAGTCATAGAATGATTTTCTTGTAGATAGGTTCAGGTGTTATAGACTAGTGATAACCAATGCATTATTATATGATTGTTGCATGAGATTGGGACTTTTTAGAGTGATAGTGAAACGAACAAGGGGTCTTGAGAATATTGGTTATTCCAATGGAAAAATCGCATAATGGATTACCTTCAATCCTTGTGGGATGTTAAATTCGATATATAGATCATTGATTCTTGTGAGTTGTCTGGGGGTTGAGTGGATTATGAATATTTATCGAGAATAATGATAGTGTATTAAATGTTGTGAGTTAGGCACCAATGAAATTTTGAACTACTCATGGGACCAGGTGGGGTTAGCAAAAAGTTGGAATGTATGAGTTCCATGACAGTTATAAGACTGTTGAGACTGTATGTAGTAATTTCATGGAGCATTGTGATTTAATAGACCCCAAAGAATGTCTCATGGGATGGGTATATCCTAATGTGATGAGTGTGGCATGTGAACATCAATGCTCAGTTGATAGTGGATTTTGGGAAGGGTCGTGGTCGTTGAGTGTAAGTAAGATAAATTTTGTGTGGGGAGCCAAAAATTGATGGTATTAATGTGTAAATATTATATTGGGATAGTCATAGTAAACATGGGAGATTATATATTGGTAGTAACAACTCCAGGGTGGTTGTGTTTTTACATCAATGCTTGGATGAAAGCAACTAGATTTTGTTCAATGAATGGAAAATACCCAGATAAGGGAGTCAATCAATGATTATTGAGTAAATTTATTACATTGGGTAGCTAAAAAACAGGAGTTATGCACTATTACCTGGTGAGATGAAAAATTTTGTGTTTTGGGAAACAAAATAGTAGTGTCACCAAGTCGGTGATATGTTTTTGATTTTATGGAAGTATAATGGCTGGTATGTATTAGGCTAGAAGTTGCAATTCAGAATGAACCGACCTATAAATCCCTAAAAGATGGAATAAGGAAATTAAAATTATACTAATTAAATGTTCTAAATATAGGTGTATCCAGAACTAAAAAAACCCAATCATCCTGGACACACACATTTTAAGCTCTCTAGGAACTCATAGCACAAAAATAAAAATGGAACAAGAGACAAATGGAAGTAAAGAAAACAACAATGGTAAATATAAATCAAATATTGTTTGGAAAAAGTATTACTACATGGTAAAAAAACATTGAATATAAGAGGAAATAATATATTATAATGGAACAATCTAAATTATGAGTTGATAAAAGATTAAATTCGATTTGTTGAAGTACAATGCAAATGACCCCACTCTATTTATTTATAGAAGAATACTATTGAAAAAATATAGTTTAAATAGTTTCACCATTATTATCTCTTAATGAAAACCCATGCACTTCATCATGGACACTACCTAAGTTCCACCGACTCAACTGATCCATCCTTTGAATAGTGAAATCATCCAAAAAAACATCTGGTTTACTATTATATTTTTATTTGAATAATTTTACATAGACATTGTAAATAATCAGGTTATTATTATGTATCATCAATAGAGTTACACTAAGATGAGTATTTCTTATTCACTTTTTCATCTGTACTCATTCATCACTATTATCATCAGTTACAGACATCAAGTTTTATTTTATCATTTTTATATGGTTTTGAATATAGTGCCAAAAGGATCTTCTTTATCAGAATGATAATAATTATCTAGAAAATGTATTCTCAAATACCAATCCAAATAATATCCCACCTGAGAATCATTTTCTAGGCTTCATCACCAATTCCCCCAATTCTTTAGTCACGATGTTAAATAACAACCCTTTTTAACTTCCTCTCTCACATTCAGTTAGGGATTCAGCCTTTAAGGACATCCAAGTTATCCAAGCCCTACTGAAGTAAAAAAAACACTATAGAATTACCCAAGATATAAATTTAGTTGGTTTTAAAATAAATATTTATTCCCTTAAACCTTCCATAATTCCATCACTCCAACCTTCATGATCTTTCATATGAAGTAACACTTCAATTGAATATGCTTCATTATTGAGTGAAATGATGCATTTTTGTGAAATTGAATTGAATTTTTATATCATAATATAGAATGTCAATATCCTGAATCATTATAATATTCTTGAATAAATCCCTTAACCAAACCAACTCCTTTACTTCCATTATTCCAACATACTCAGCTTCCATGTTAATAGTGTAGCTAGAGGTTATAACCTAGAAAAACAACTCATGGAATTGACTTTGAATGTAAACATAAAGCTAGTGGTTCTCTACCAAGATTATGTATCTTCACTAAAGTAAGTATATGTATATACCTATAGAGGATCACTTGTCCTAAATTAGATTTTGAGATATTTTTTGAATTTGAGATACTATAATATCTAGTTAATATCCCCCAGTTCTTCTTTTCCAGATCTTCCATAAACATGTAAACCACACCAACCATGTGAACAATATAAGGCTTTCTAAAAATAATGCTATACATAAAAAACCAAAAATTGATGAAAAGGGAACCTTTTTCAGGTACATATCCCCATAATCTATTTTAGGAGCCCTATCCTTTGAAATGTTGCTGTTTCTTTCTACATAACTACTCTCAATATTTGATGCAGTCATTCTGAATCTATCCAACCCTTTTTAAATGATCTCTAAATTATAGAGGAAATTTTTTTCATATATCATGTATCTTTTGATCATAATCCATGATATCTTCTTTGAAGATCCAAGATTTTTCATCTAGAAAAGTTCATTTAATTCCCAATTTAACTCATATTTCCTCACTATCATAGGTTTGGGTGAGATTATGTCATCCACATAGAGACGAACTATGTTGAAACTCTCATTGAAATATACCATACAGTAATAGAAATGATTTTCATTACTTTATAAGAACTTATATTTTGGTATGAATTAATCAAAATTCTTATTACACTACCTTATAACCTACTTAATCCCATACTAACTTCACTTGAGCTTCCACATCAATCCCACATTTTTTTCAATATAAAACCTTCTAGATACTCTGTGTATATTTATTTCTCCATGTCTTCAAGAAGTAATGAAATCTTAAACTAAATTTACTCAAGAAACAACCCGTCCATGGAAACCACACTAAGTGCCACCTAAATTATTGTTTTTCTTAAAATAGGTTATAAAATTTCCTCAAAATATACACCAACCAATTGTTGAAATACTTTAACAAAAAATCATTTCATATACCATAATCTAGCAAAAACTTCCCCCTATAGACAATAAACCCATTGATTATGAAGTTACCTCTTTCCATTTAGTAACTCTGTTAGCTCCCATGTATTTGAAACATGTAAGACTCGTCATTTATTTCCAACTCTCACTATATAGAGTCACTTACATTTCTCACATCAGTGATTATTTTAGGTTTCATATTTTTTATAAGTAATATAAAGTTAATTTCAAAATCAAACCAATGTATTAGTATTAAGAACCTAGTATACCACCTCATCCATAGGGATCCTATGATTTTGAAACTATACATTGAGCTTTTTCAGTCTCTGAGCATTCTAATACACCAAGAAATAGTACTCCCAATATTGGATCATCATACTCTATTTATAAGAACTATTATACCTCTTTAACTTCATCTTTTATTATCCAGAAATATCCAAGTAACACTCAACATTGGCTCAACATAATAATGATTTAATCTATTGGTTATTTTTCCATAATATCATCTTAAAAATGGTTTTCATCATTCCATAAGATCATCTCAATTAAGAGAAAAATTTAAACTTTGATTCAATTTTAATGATTGTTATCTAAGAGGTTAAAATCAATTTTTTGATCACCATTTCCATTAGAGAAACATGTCTAAGAGTTATCTTCCAACTTATCCATATGCATTGAATCAATGTGGTTTTAAATGATGCATCTGAAAATTTATAGGTGATTAAAAGAAACCTTTATTTTGGACCAGATTTCTTACAAATTTTTTTTCACTATCAGTTTAGGATTTTTATTCACAATATATTCATCATAGTTATCAACTTCCACCCAATAATCATTTGTGAAACCAAAACATAACCTTATACTCTTGGATATCTCATATAAATTCTAATTCATATGTTATACAATGAATTTTTTTTGAAGTTTCATAGGTGTATTATTCTCCATCTTTGTCCCATTCATACATAAAAATTTCCAAAACTATCATCTTCTATGCTCATCACATTTATCAGACCAAAGGAATTGTCATTTTTTTGATTTTTTATGAAATTTTATACAGATATCTTTCGATGAAACACCTTACTGTTCTAGTTTTCAAATTATCAAGACTCAGCATATCATTACAAACTATAGTCCATAAAATTTTCTCAATAATGTTACCATGTTGGTCATGCTATAACTTCATAGTTATAGATGTTTTTCCTCTAGGATGTATGATACCTTTTAAAACCCCTATCAAAAACAATGATCCGTCTTTCGCATGTTAGTATGCTACCATGGAACCTTTTGTAATATTCAACACACCATACACAAAGAAAATATATAAACTAGAATCATCATGTTGATTATTGGAAATCAAGTTCTTATGTAAACCTGGGTTATGTCAAAAATATTATAAGTGCATTAATTAGTCATCCATTGTTCAAATTACCATGTATCCTTTTCCATCAACCTCAAGTTAGTCTCTATAAACAAGTTAAAACTTGAAAATTATTCCAAACACATATTTTTACAGTCATCCTCTTTCATATGTTGGATTAAATGAGGTTACAAATTCAAGGATCGATGAATCCTTCAATATCACAACACATTGAATCAAATTTTCATCCTCCCCTTCTACTATGGATTTTGTAGATAAGATATAAGAATTATTTATCGAATTAAAATGTCTCTCTATAAATACCTTCCATAAATTTCACATATTTTTATAGATCCAATATGAAAATTCACTAGATGTAGCCAACTTCCAATGGGTTTTATCTCTAATTTTTTCCCTTATCTTATTTTGACTTCTTTGGGTGGAGTGTCCCCTACCTACTATACTAAAAAAACATCCAATAGAACATGAAAATAATTCTTTTAGATCTCACCATTCAATATCATATCATTTGTTTACTAAAATAACAAGTAGTTTTTATCACTTGAATTTATCAAAATAGACACCATCACACCTTATGATTCTGGAAGTGACGATAGAAGAATTAAATCTCACATGTCTTCAGAAAACATCACACATTTGAAATCAAGTTGATTACAGATCATGTTTAAATCATTGAAATTAATATCCTCCTTCATTCCTTTTGATATCCTAATGTCAATAAGTCTCCATAATATGAAATATTTTTCATTTTGGAATGCCTCCAGTATATTTTTTCAACATTCTCCATTAATTCAATATTTATCTTTACATCATGGATATAAATGAAACATTTTTGGCCAGCAACATCCATATTTCACCCAAAAACTTCTTGATTAGTATTTACTACGTATATTTTTTCATTGTTTCTAGTATTTTCATGATAAATAGAACATTTATATCCTTCTATAAAATTTATTCCTCTACCTACACTATTCAAAATTGAAATTCTAATATGCTAAAATTATGCAGCACGACCTTACCCTCTTCCAATGCCATATTTTGAAATATAATTCTCTCACTAAATCAAATAATGGTGAAGGATATATAACTCATGATTTTAAAAATTCATTATTTGATGTAACCTTTAGATATGTATACTAAGATCAGATATAACTAATTATATCAGAAGCAATAATTAAAAATATCCCAATATATGAATCCTTAATAAATAAAAAAATGAAGTATAGAAGGTGAAAATTCAGGATGACATGGATAAGTTTATCCATAACTGATAATTTCATTAACAATAACCACACACACTTTAAAACTCTTTATGCACTCAGAATACACAAACCAAAATAGAAGATGTAAAAATATAGACGTAAAGAAAATAGAAAATTATATTGGAACTTAATGTAGTTTGGAATAATCCCTACTCCAAGGGAATATAAAACTTCAATAAAATTGGTAATAATATATTTCAACTAAACACTCTAAAGAACAAGGTGAGAGAAATTAAATGTGACTATTTCTAGTACACAACAAATTCACTTGATTTTGAATATTATTTTTGTGTGTTTCAATGATTAAAGAGGTAGTTTAAATCATTTTTTTCTTTAATGTGATGTAAATACATAATTTTCTTATTTCAATATAATTTATAGGTTTTTAGGGAAGAATTCATGTATTTTAGAAGTTTTAAAGAACAAAATAAAACTAAAAAACAAGTAATTTATATGCACACATAATATAATTTTGATGAATCATGAATCAGTGTGATGAAGTATATTCCTAAATACCGACTCAAGCAGTACACACCATGTGGAGGATTTTAGAATTCATGTATATCCATTCTGCATGTGTTTTGTGGAGAAAATTTCACTACACAGTATTTATGCTAGAATTACATCTCGTGAAACACTGCCAACCAATACACAATGTGTAATATTCAATGGTCAGCATAGGTATCTCAAACCCTAGTAGAGAATTATAAAAAGGCACAATTTTCCAGATTACATAGTTTCTGTTTTTCTACATGCCATGTAATTTACTTCTCTAATAAAATAGAGGATTGGACTTTGATATTAGGATGGTTAACACTTGGTGTGATTTCACTCTACAAATTTGGTCCCGCTAAATCATGTAAGTGTTTTTCATATTTTACATTATTTTTCTTCTAATTATATTATTTTTCCCCTTATTTCTCTTATATAAATTGGTGGTGTTGATTTATTCTCAACCCTTTAATTTTTCCCATGGTCATTAGAAGTTAGAGGATTCATGTTTTTTAACTTAATGAGATAATAGGTTCATTGTGATAATATATTTTTATTCATATCTCTTTGTATTTTTATTTTTATTTTATAATATCTTTCCCTATTTAATTTCTAAAATCCATTATTGTTGTATATCAAACCAAAAATATCATAATCATGGAAAAACCATACACGTTAAAATGAGTGATCCCAAGAAAATTACATAATCCCATTGTCACCCTTGGTATTTTTTGATAAAAATATATTTTACCTAAATTTAGTCATTGGGAAAAAGGATAAAAACATAAAGAATGTAACAGTTCATTTTGGGACCAATAAAAAATATTATAATTGAATTAGGCATAATTACTGAATTTAATAGTAACTATTAAATTCTAGGGGATAATTTTAAATTAATCCACAATTAAAATTTCAACACCAACATGTTATTTTTCATTATTTATTGTATTTTTTACATTCTTCAATCATTTTCATCCATGTTTTGTAATTCATTATTTTTATCATTTTTCTCAATTCATCTCATAAATAATCAGTCTAAAATATCATCCACATAATTTTATCTCTATTTACCAAAGGATCAGCCCTAATTCACCATTTTTATAGTCAATTTAGGAGAAAACATTTTATGACATATAATGGGTGAACCAAATTCATGCGTTATTTTTAAAGAAGTAATAAATTATATTTTTAGTTAATGTTGGTTAATTAAATAATTTTATTCTTTATTTTATATCTTCATTTTCCTTTTTTTGAATTTTGTTCTATCATTGAAAATGATGAGTATTTTTTTGAAGCATAGTATTCACTTTTTGGAGTTTACTTTTATATATATATTCCATTGATGTAATATTCATATTAATAGGATTACACCCTATACATGGATAGGTATTTTTATGATTAAGAATTCCCATGTGAATTCTATACTCAATAACATTCTATATCATATTTCCCAAGAAAATCTAATTTTAATAAAAAAATATTATTGATGACAGAATTTGTTTTCGAGTAATAGAAAGACTAATCCAAAAAGGTTGTAAATGCTTGGGACCTTGGTTCAGAAGATATATGAGATACTAACTAATGAAAAAAAAATATATAAATTGATATAATTAAACATTACATTGCTAAATTAGCTAAGGATTTTTCTTATGATTTTTTTCTAAATAAAACTAAACCCTAATTTAATGAAAATGAATTTTCACATACTGAAATTAAAGTTAGAGAATTGACAATTTCATAATAACACGGAATCTTATTGTCTTATTCAAACATATATTTATGTTTTAACTAATCTGTAATACTATATGAATTATTTTTAGGTATTAGATAATGAATATTAAAAAATATATATGGAAGTTCATGATAGTAAGATCCCATTTCCGACCCAGTTTAACATCAAATGTTTCTTAGACATGAAGTAGGGATACTGCAAGCCACCTCCTCACCCTCCAAGATAAAAACGTTTTTACTCAATTTTAAATAGCACGAGAAAGATATGTTGGATTGTATTAATAAAACCCCACCCATATTCTAAACACAGGTATATTCTAGTTACCAAATCAAGAAAAATAAAATAAACAAAGACACTTTATGAGAGGGAACCTAGATTCATCTCATCCTATTTTTCTTTTGTATTTTAAATAATAATATAGAATATGTGTATACCTTAAATTTCATGTACATATCTCCATTATTTTCTTTAAACATGTTGATATATTTATATTTATAAGATTACACATCTTGTTTTCATATACACAGCATCGGTTTGTAGATTTATATGTGAATCCGGTTCTTTTTCATTATATTTTTTATATATATAGTATTATGTATTATATATGTGATTTATTTACTACACTATATATTATATTTATAATAACTATATTTTAATGTATAATATAATTAAATGAAGACTAGTTAAATAAATAAGAATGAATCCAATGATGATGGTATGGCCATTTAAGGGTATTTAAGTTATTATCTTTTCAATTCCCTGCACGATGGTTATAGATGCCTGGATCTCTCTTTTTCTTATAATTTTTTATAACACAACATGTGATATTTTCTTAAATATTAAATGTTATAAATTATAAATATAAAACTAACCATGGAACTGTATTTACTGGTAGTGTCTCCTACTATGTCTGAACAACCTAATTTTATGTCCTACTAACTAGCCCCATTCTGTCTTTTTTTCCTAAACAAAACTCACACATCATGTGTAGTTGTTTACATCATCAGTATATTAAAGGGATTAATAGGTTCTATTAACACTTAATATATAAAATGAATGTGATTTTAATACCAAACCTTAGATCACCATGCATTGATAATAAATAATTGATCACAATAGTTGAAAAAAATGATGTGTACATTGAGCCAAAGTCATATCCTTCTACTATCATTATTCAAACATCATCTAATAGGCTTAATTATTATCACTTAAGTGGAATAAAAAGGCCACCCACCTATAGAGGTATCCATAGGATGAATGGATCTCTTCAATAATCTAAACAAGAACTCTTCTTCTGTTATTACGTGCTACAATCTAATAGTGAAATGGTGGAAGATAGTGAGAACTATATAATTAGGGAAGATCAATCAACATAATGTTCTCACACACCTTTTCCATCTCATGGTAGAGGGGTTATTATATGATCCTCAAGGATGGTCCTTGGGAATTTTAGTACTAAATCATGCATTATTTCACATGAGTCATATAATGAATCAAATTATCCTTACATGACTATTATTTCAATTTTAAGGAAAACAACGTAATAGTGATACAATCTAGGATCAATAGGTTTAGTGTCTTGAAAATTAGGTTCATACATCAATAATACATAACAAAACAAAGTGATTATTTAAATTTTTCATATTTTCCTTCTATATCTACCATGATATCCGTAGTACATGTATTCACCTGAGGATATACATCAAATAAATTGTTGAGCTAAATTCCAAATAAAGGGGAGAATAAAAGAAATGAATCTATAAAATTTGGTTGGGAATAATCATAATCATCCTATCAAAAGAATACGAAAATAATCAAAATAAGGAGGGAAACATTTGATAGTGAAATGCAATATGTCATATAAATAATAATGAAACACCATAACATAGTGGTAAAATACCACACAGTGTTGTGAACAATCTAGCATCATGGGGTGGATAACTGACTATTAATGGGACATTTTCCAAAGAGGAGGTGTGATATCTCTAATTTATGAATATATAGAAAAATAAATTTTTTATAGTATTTTAGAATTATAAATATCATCTTAACATACTTTAAAATCGGTTTAAAAATGATTGAATTAGAAATGAGATGGAATATATGAAATTATAAAAGTAAAATAGAATAAATGGATAAAAAGACATTACCTCTTCTTTGAAGTGGTTCAATTCATTCAACCCCTAAATTCTTGAGATATTAGAGTTTGATTACTCTAGAACATCCCTATGGATGATAAGTGGCTTAATAGATATGAATTGGTAGATATTTGGCTTTAGAAACTAGAATTGTAGTGGTTTTCCAATGGGGGAGAGGGGTTATTTATACTTGAGGAGAGGGGTATTTTTAGAATAAAATATATGATAAAATACCTCATTTAAGGTAAACTTTGTAAAAATGAATTCTTTTACAATATAAATCATATATAAATTAAATAACAAAAATTTAGGAATTTAGACCCCTTTATAAACTGAATTCAATAATTTTTAAAAAGGAAAGTGTGATAAATGAAAAATTGTTATTTTGATAGAACATTTTTTAATATTGGATTTGGAAAAAGATTTTTAGGATTGAAAAAAAAAAGATTGCGTTTAAATTAATCTTTCATAAAATTTAATACATTCATGGTTGATAAAACTTCTATTGAATGTAATTGTGAATTATTACATCCTAAATGATGTAATTTAAAATACACCAGTGATGAAAAAACTATATTTTTACAATTCGCATTAAAATTAATGTATTTTAGAAAATTATAAAATAAAATCACCCTTGGACAATTTTGATGTGATGATTTCAAAAATATTCTCAATGTTATCAAAATAATTTTTTAACATATTTTATATTAATTTGTAATATAAAATTTATTAATTTTTACAAAATACCTTAAAATACTGTTTATTTAAAATATGCTTATATTTTTGTTGAGTTTTTAATATGAATATTTATTTAATGGAATTATAATATTTATATTTACTTAATAGAACTATGAAAAATATTATTAAGGTTAAATTATATTATTTTGAGGTTATATTACTACCTTAATAGTCAGGTTATTACTCCCATTTGGTTAGGTTACTATTCCCAATGAAAATGTTTCTATATAAATGATCACATTAGTATTGCAATATGGATTTTACATCCAATAAATACAACTTCATTCCATAATTCATTATTCACCTAATTTTATCTCAAGGTTCTACATTTATAGTTTTGAATATATTTATTTGTTTACTGTTATTTTGTTTCATTTATATAGTTTTTTTAGAGGGTGATTATTCTAGAAGATTGGGATGATCTATATTTTTCCATTATACTTTTCATAATTTTTATTTTTTCCATTGTCACATTTTTAACTTTATTTTGGTTTCTTTTTTGATTAATTTAATGGTTTTTATTAAGAAAATTAATTGATTTTGGTTTCATTATCTATTTTGTGTTCATAATACCATATCATATAATATAAAAAACATTTATTTCAAGAAACAAATAAAATTTATTGACTAATTTTTTAGATTCTACCCCCTTTTAAAAATTTCATCCCTCAATTTTCAACTCATATTCTCGGTTGAGAATATGTGAGGTTGCTCCTATTTAATTAGTTCCTTTAGCTCTCATGTCACCTCTTCATATTTATAGTTTCTCCACAACACATTGAAAAGATGATTTTTCTTATTGTGTATAACTTTTTTTCTGTATTCAAAGAACATCATTGGATGCTCCTTATATGAGATCACATTCTCCATTTTTATCATCTCATATTTAGTACATGTGGGATATTTGGTATATACTTTCTCAGGAGAGATACATGGAACACATCATGGACTTAATCCATATAGGATGGATGTTCTAGTTGATATGACACTTTTCCTATGAAATAAAATATCTCAAAGGGGCCAATGTACCTATGGATGAGCTTCCATTTCTTTCCAAACAACATTACCCTCTTTTGTGGTCATATTAAAAGGAAAAAATTTTATCCATCTTCATACTCCATGTATTGTAATTTATTGTCATAGTATCTCATATTTTAACCCTGAGAACCATTTATATGTAGTTGTATGGATTAAACCTTCTTTGTAATCTCTTTCAAAAGATCAGGTCCATTTAACTTTCATTCAAAAACATTATCCCAATAGGTAGGAGTTCTATTTCACATTCCATACATAGATTTATATAAGTCCATTTTAATACATGAGTGGAAGCTATTGTTGTTTGATAACTAAAATAATAGGATATATTGATCCCATAATCCTTTAAATTATAGTGAGAAGGCTATAATATATACTCAAGTGTCTGAATGGACCTTTTATATTGGTCATCAATTTTGGGGTGATAGATCGTACTGAAATTAAATTCAGTATTCAGTGAGTGTTAAATATTTCACTATAATTTAAATTTGAACCTTGGATAGCAATTAGAGATGATCGAAAGTGGTTCCCCATACGGCCTCATGAATTCCTTTATGTATATCTTGGAAAGTTATTTAAGTGATTAATGTTCTCAAATAGTGATTAAGTGGGATGTCTTAGTGAGTCGATCAACCACAACCCATATTTCATTGTTTCCTTTGGATATCATCGGGATAGTAGTGAAAAAGTTCATGTTCATGTTATTCAATTTCCACTTGGGTATGTGTAATGGTTCCAGCATCCCCTTGTAATTATTATTATCTACTTTAACGTGATGACATTCCAAGTAATTTATCATGTACTTGGCGATCTCTTTCTTTATGTTGTCCCACTAGAACTTCTCTCAAAGATCATATTACATCTTGGAACTTCCAGGATAGATGTAGAAAGATGATCTATGAGAATTATCGAATATATCTTTCATTTTTTTTAGTGGTTAATTAATTAAAATACTAGTACCAAATATAATGACACCATATTCATCGATTTGAAATTCATGATGTATCATTTCTTTTACTATTATCACCCTTTTTGAAGATCTTTATCATCCCTTTGGGCCTCCTTGATCTTCTCTTAGATATATGGTTAGTAAATAATTTTTAAAAGAAAGGATGTCTTCTCTTCCATTATGATTACTAGATCCATCCTTCACATATCTATGAAGTTAAGGACTTTCTCAATGTGCATCATGGATAGATTATCAGGTTCCTTTCTGTTAAGATCATTAGCTACATTGTTCTCCTTTATAAAGTGGTAGTGAATAGAGTAATAATTGTCTTTATTTTCTCTAACCACTTTATTTGATTCATATTGAGATCCTTTTATATGAATATATAATTTAGACTCTTATTACCGGTATTTATTCCACACCTCTCTCTGTGGAGGTTGTATCACCAAATCAACAATATAAAGATCATAGTCACTAACTCCATATTTTATGTCAGGTAGTTATTTTCGTATATCTTTAACTATTATGAGGAATATTCTATCACATTATCATTATACATGACAACACAGACCAAGGCTATCTACAGAGTATCATTGTATATCACAAAACACTCTCCACTTATTCATAGTGTGAGTATAGGTATGGTGATTAGCCTTATTTGGAGCTCCATAATGTTTTCCTTACATTGTTAAATCTAGTAATACTTTATCCCTTTCTATGTAAACATAGTAAGAAGTCTATAAAATAATGATAAATTTCTCACAAAAAATTAGTTGTACCCTTCTAATCCAAGAGAACTATATTTTTAAGTGACACTAGTAGGTTCTAGTCATTCCCCAATTGCCTTTTTCTTTTAAGGGTCCATAGAAATTCTATCACTTGTGATCCTATTCCCTATGAATGTGACTTAATACATCTAAAAGTCAAACTTTCAGAACATAGCATGAAATTAATCCTTTCTTAATATTTCCAGAACAATCCTTAGATTCTCTTTATATTCCTTATTTATCTTTTATTAAATGACAATATCATTGATAAAAACAACAAAAACATTGTAAAGGTAGATTATAAAGAAATTATTTATTAGATTAAAGAAGATTGTATGTGCATTTGAAATTTGAAAGGGAATCACTATGAACTCATTGTTTTTATAACTTATATAGAAGGTTTTCTTCTGAATATCATCCTTCTTCACCTTCAGCTAAGGATATCCAAAATGAAGATCAACTTTTGAGAAGAAATATTCTCCTCATAGTTGATCAAACAAGTCATAAATCCTTGGTAGGGGATACGTGTTCTTTATATTGATATTGTAGATTTTTGGGTAATCTACATATAACTTCATTGATACAAATTTTCTCTTTACAAATAGCACTAGCACACCCCAAGGTGACACACTAGGGTGTATAAACCCTTTTTTCAAATCCTCTTAAAACAACTTATTTAACTCATCTAGGTTGACAGAGGCCATTCAATGGAGAAATATGGAGATAGGAGTAACTCTAGGTATAAGAACTATTTAGAACTCTTCCTCATGATTTGGTATAAGTATGGGAAAATCTTCAAGAAAAGTATTATTATATTCCCTCACATTATAAATTTCTTCAAGGTTAATAATTTCCATTAACTCAACCACTTTGGAATGGTATACATATTCATAGGGTATCATCACCCACACTATTGAGGAATTTTCCAAATGATATTCATGATATTTCTTCCATTTTTTCAGGAGTATTTATAGAACGAATTTTACTTTTCCTGAAATTATATGTTTTCTTATATAATGAGATAAAATCCACGCTTATTATAGCATAAAATATTACCTGGGGAGGTATTACAAGATTCATTGGAAGAATATTTCAATAGATGATAGTAAGATAAGAGTCCAAAAATTGGGTTGAAATTATTTCACCACTATGTGTTTTTGTAGATACATCTACATTAAGGTATTGGGACCTAGATTCAATATTTCTAGAAAAAATTTAGGAGATAAAGGAATGTGTGGTACCATAAACAAATAAAACCTTTAGCATTATTGACTTAAGAGTATGTGTACCTTGTGTGAGTTCATTTTTATGCTCCACTTATATAGTAGTGATGGAATAAGCTTTCACTTTCTCCTTTGGATTTTGTGGTTGCTGATATTGATTACCCTTAAGGACCATTGGTTTAATGAACTATCTTGAATAGTGCGCTAGCTCCCTCCTGTTAAGGCATATAACCTTGGGTTGTGAATTAAGATGTGCCTTTATTTCCTCTGTTATGTTGGATGGATTATTTATGTCTATTAAATATTCATGACCTTGGTGTCCTTATCTATCACACTTTAAGAACATATCCATCCCTTTTAGGTAATCCCTATAATGCATATTCCCACATTTGTTATCATGTGGGTAGTTGGATCCTCTTTTCACATTTTTTATTTGACCCACCATCTTCAAACTCCATTCTTCTTTTCTTATCTCTATAAATATGGTACCATTATCTAAACTCTATATATACATTTAGATCACATCTAATTACATATTTGTAACTCCAAAATTCTTTGATAGCTAGAGCCTTTCAAAGGTGTTGTTTTAAACCACTAAATAATATGTCCATTTTTCTATCATTATTGATAAAAAATCCCATGTCATATATTGAAATCCTTTGATGTTTTCCACAGAATCCATGATATATTCCAATTAGTTTTTCTTCATATCTAGGAATAATATCTCCATATTTGTTTGGAGTTTTATAGTATAATCATTATTAATCAATATTTTCTTAAATTCTTCCCACTCCATATCTTCCATTTCTGTATTTTTCTGGGTATTTTTGTCTACTCCATCAATTGATATGCTTCTCTATATAAATGTTTTATTCCCATAGTCACCTACTCCATATCAAAATATTATATCAATGAAAATATATTCTATATTGAGTTATCTCACTATTATACTACAAGTGGATAAAAATATCTACTATATGTTAGTGGTCATTTCCATATAAAAGTGTCAACAGATTTCTTCTCCATATTTGGTGAAGGTAGACATTACACATGTATTAAGTTATTATACGTATCCAAATATAGTTGGGTAAGAATCATGAAGAAGTATTGAACTCTATCTCCTATAAAATTTGTAATTCCATTAGAATAATGGTAGAATTATCCCTCCCATGGTTTATTGGCTTGGATTCTCTGGGTTCCCATAATTTCCTAAAAAATAAATCAATTAAACAAATCATGAGTCAAAAAAATGACTAAATATTTTTTTAATTTGGTGTAAATTAACTCTAAAGGAATATATTGGGGATAATTATATCAAATAACACTCAAATAAGTTGATAAGACCATAATAGGTACATTATAGGTGTGGTATTACTTTCCGCATTCTATCTCAATTGATGTCTCAAATATCATACCCATCATAAGAGTGGGGAAATCCCATATTTGTTGAGAACAAAACTACATGATCAAAAATATACCCATCCACCCCTTAATTAGCTATTTCATAATGGATAATGTAGTAAAGGTGCCAGAATATAAAGGTTATCATGCTAGTTGTCTCACCAACCTCATGTAATGGTTGGTGAATTTGATCCTTGACCCCAAGTATTTCTAAGAAATACTGTATGACACTCCATGTGGTATACTCAATTGGATATCTATTACTCACCAAAGAACCTTTCTTTTTTCATGCCTCTTTATTAACTCTATATATTTATATTAAAATACTACTCATTCTAACCTTAACATTTCTTGATAACCTATAATACTCCATGAGGAACATAAGTTAGGGATAACTCAAAGTCATATATTGATTTTACATTTATTATTTAACTTCATGAAATGTATGAATATATATACATTTATATAATCAATATGAAAGATTGATAAAATAGAGATTTATTTTTTTATTATGTACTTTTCATTCTTAAAACTATTTTAATAATACTTAATAGAAAATAAAAAAATAATTGGTTTATAAATTTATGTATGATAATCATTTAGATCATCCTTATGGATACTAAACTTTCTGGGGTAATTATTAACTTATTAAATATATATTTAATTACTACAACGTCTATATGTGGAAATATAATAAAACCCACCCATTATACAATTTAGTGAGTAAAATATAAGAAGAATGAAAGTTTTAATAATTCTAAGATTTGGGAATAATATTCCTAATATTAAAATAATTAATCATATTCCAACTCCTTCACTTCATAACATCGAATATTACGATTTAAAATTCTATTTTTTACATAAATATATTTCTATGATTAACATTATTATCCTTATAATTCTATTTTAGAAAACGTTTTCGTTGAAATATTTTAGCTATTTACATTATTTATTATTATCACATAATCTTTTTAAGGATAAATTAATATTTACTTTTCTTTCAGTAACTTAATGTAACACCTTTCACTTATCTTTACTTTAACACAAAAAACTCTTTTAGGATTATAATTTAAATTTAAATTATATTTTTACTAGAATGATACATTAAGAAATATTTGAATTTAATTTTTCTTAATAAATAAATGTGACTCTTAACATTTATCTTTATCATCTCTTAACCTAACTATTCCAGATATTAAGTGAAAAATCACTTTCTTTAGACTGGTATAATATTTGATTTATTAATTTTGAAATCATTTAAGTTAAAAAATACTCCAATTAAAATTTTATACAATATATCATTTTCTTAATATCACGATAAGATACAAAAAATCTCGTATTCTTAGAAATCCCCCTTATTTCCTTTTGGTAGTAATATTTAAATATATAATACATATGATATTCTATTTTTTGTAAATATACTTTTATCCTCATATCTTTTAAAACAACTTATAGAATTAAACAAATCGAGAACTATTTTGATCAAATATTTTCATATCATTTAATTAAATAATATTTTTTTCAAGATCTTTTAAGAGAAAAAACTATGATAAAAAGTACACCTATTTTGAAAAATCCCCCAAGATTGAAACATTGTAGTATTTTAATTCAGTAACACCATTACATCATTACATGAAAGGAATCATCAAGATTAAGTACTCAAATATTTATTTTCTTATATCCTCCTACATATTTACAACTTTTCTAAAACATTTCTTTAGTATCATATACCTTTTATATTATAGGAATTGTATTATATAACATTTATGTCTAGAGTAGTCTCTCTACATGTATTCTTACGATCCTTTAGGTAATCTAGATAATTAATTATGCATTGACCAATATTGACACACTTAAAGTATTGTCCCCACTTCTTCATTGAATTAGCTAGAGGTGTTGACTCTCTTTAACCTCTTTTCATTTCATTCTTTCCAAAACCATTACCCTTATATTTTTATACAATCAAGATAGAACATGACCCTATATCACCTATGTCTTAATTAGATATCATTGACATATTATGTATATCAAGTATTGGTTTAGATAATTCATTCATCTTATAATTAATAAAAAAACATTCATAACCTTTCCAAAAATTATTGAAGAATGAAATATGTGGTCAATTTTATTTTGAGAGGAAAACTAAGCCTCTACGAATCATTCATTCACCCAATAATACTGATAATATGATTTGATACTGAATTTACTTATATGTTTTACCTCTAAAAATATCATTTTACCCCACGTACCATTTATTCATATCTTTCTCTTGATAGATCCCTTTCAAGTATTCTATCATATAGTATATATCCATAGAGTCATGTTTGTTTTAAAAAAACATGGTTATAAGAATGAGTGTAGATAAATATATTGACACTTAATATGGTTATCAAAAGAATTTAACTCTATATATCAAATAGAGTTTGTATTTTGTTTCATTGAAAGTGGTTATTCTAACAAAATAGAATTTTCATTTTTACATGATATCTATTCTCATGTTTTAGTGTTAGATGTAAAATTTATTTATATTTAGTTTTTATTTTTTCGAAATTGATATCTAGGTCAAGATATATAATTATGATGTTATTTATATACAATTGAATATTTTATTATATGAATAGAATACTTTATTATCATTTAATAATAACTATTATTAAAATAGTCTCCTACTAAAATAGTAAACCCTTTCGTGAATTAATCAAACCCATTAGTGTCAAAGATCCATATTTTATAAATTAATTATTCCACTTTAACATTTATCTCACCACTTATTTATTTATTAAGGGTATCATCCCAATAATATTATATGTGATTATTGGATAGTTGGGTGGGTAGGTATTTTTCAAGTCCATCATATGGATAAACCCAACTATATTCCTCTAGTATCCTACCTCATAGGATTTTACATCTAAGGATAACCTAAATAAAATTCACAAAAGTTGATAACAAAATAAAATATAGAATCACCCTTCATTGGAGGAACATACCCAATGAGGATCTAGTGACACCCATTACTTTCTTTCCTTATACAAGATAATGTAGAGGCACCCTTTTATTTCAAAACCTGTCAGGTTAGATGATCATGATATTGAAAAGTTCCATTTTGGGAGGAATATAACACTATGTATTATTAATAGGATTTTAAACTCAACATATTAGGTCATGTAATTAACTTTGTATTTTTATTATTATAATAATTTAGTTGTTTAATACTATTCTATGTAACAAATTCTTATTTGCAAACTATATATATGTGTAACTCTTTACAGAACCTATAGTTCGTGTTACTTACCTAAGAATGGAAGCCTAAAATATTTTCACATGTCTAAATGCATCTATTGAATAATGGATATGATATATTGTTATAAAGGTTTGGAATAATATGATATTTAGAATGTTCACATGAGTAAAACTGGAGTAATAGATAGCTAACACCCAAATTTCTAGAATAAGGTAGAGCCTCTGAGACATTGGGAAGTCTAAACCTAAGTCCAACTCCCTAGAGAGACTTTAATCAAGTGAGAATAAAATTAAACATAACTATAACACGTAATATGAATAAAATATATTTAATACCTAAATTCAATCTAATAAATTAAACTAAAAAATGAGGCCAAGGTAGATAAAAACTATATGTTAGGTAATTTTTCATTACATGTAATGCAAGGCTTGAAAATTCTATATGAAGAAATTTAACAACATTAAACTATATCATATACATATTCTCAATATATAAAAAATTTATATTCACGAATAATTAACATGGGCATAACTTTTAGATAAATGAAAAATTCAAGAATTTAAAGATGAGATGACTATTTAGGAATAATTTACAAAAAAATCAAAATTATAAAAACATTATAATTTTTGTTATCTTTTTTTGAAATTATATAATTATTTATTACAAATAGTTTTACATTCATTTAATAATATAATTTTTTTTATTTTATTAATTATATATAATTTATCATTCAATATAAAATATTTCATGAATTATTAATATTTAATAATTTAATTTCTATTATGTAAACATTTTATATAATCTAAATATCACATATTTCATATTATTTAATCCCTGATCATATCATTCATTAAAATTATTTTTTATTAAGTTTCAATTATATTTAAAATGGGGGTTTTTAATTTGAACACTTTAAATTAAGTATTGTGAATAATTTCATAATATTAAAATATAAACAATTGTTATTTAGGCATTATTTTTTTATTTTGTAAACACTTTTTATATTTCACTAGTAATTTATATATAAAAATTTTATAATCAAATTTTTTTTATTTCATATAAAATTGAAAAAGGTGTTTAATATTAAATATTTATATTAGGGAATGTTTATTAATAAATTTTTAAAATTAATTAATTAAGTACTAAACTTATAATCCTTTTTATAATTAATAAACTCCCAAAATAACATTCAATAAAAATTTATAAACAATTATTTATCATTATAAAATAATTTATAATCTATAATGAAAATTAAATAAATATAAAAAATGTTTTTTAAAAAAATAACTTGACATTACATTAACCCTTTAATGTATTATCCCAATGCATAGGGCTAGTATGGGTCAATGCTAGTAGGAAGAGCATGAGGTGGCGCTAGGATGGTATAGAATGAAGTAGCTCTATGATATATTACCGCTATGCGGGTTAGTATGGAAGTTGTTCTCATATAGAGGGGTGGCTGTAAAGGATTTCAATGACCACCCTTAGCACATATAAGATGACAAACTACCCCCCCCCCTTGAGTGGATTCTGATGTATGAATCATATTTAGTGACTATTATTCCCCATTTAATCATGTGTATTTCATACCATCCTTGAAATTATGTTTCATCATAACACAATATCAAACCAACTCCATAAATTAATTTAACACTTAATATAATGATAAGAATCCCAAAAATAATGCTCTATTTTTCTATAGCAAGTGTGTAGGCCACATTTTCCAAATAATGCACTTGGTGCTTTGTGATCTATATTAATTCAGTATATTGGTGTAATTTATATTTATTGGTGTATAATATGTTATCCACGTAACATAATTTTAAGGAGTAGAATCAGACATTACACTGTCATATAACATAATATTATGTGGATAAAATCTAGTTATGATGTGATAAAAAATTTCAGAATTATTGTATACACATGTTTACATAATCTAATCATATGATCGATTTGATACCACTAGATATATTTTTAAGGGTTTATTAACACTTAATAGATATAATGTATGTAATTATAATCTCAATCTCAGGATCACCATTAATTTATAATATAAAATTGAGCATAATACTAAAAATATAGAATATAATGTCTAACTTGACCCAATTTTTGGCCTATAATCATCACAATTAAAAACCATTTAATTGGGATTGTAATGATAACTAAAGTGGAAGATGGAGGTCTCCAACCTTTGGAGGTATCCTTGGGTTGACTAAATTACTTTAATGCCAAAAATTGGATTTCTTCTTCCTCTATAATGTACTAGAATCACATGATTTAAAGAAAGAAGACAATAATATTTATTGTATCAGGGAGCATCGACCAAAATAAATTTCTCAAACACACTTTTCATTTCATGATTTAGGAATCTTTAAAGGTTCTTCAAGGATTCTCTCTGGGTGTTTTCACTTTAACTCGTGCATTATTATTCATGTGTTAATACATTTGTTAATACATGACCATATGCATTAATCTCCTTATTCACCAAACCTTATTTAATGTGCATTGATTAAAAATTTAATATAGAATGAAATGATCAAAAACTATCATTTCCAATACTAACTTACACATACCATATGCCAATCATATATTGGTTCCAACATAATCTTAAGACTTTTCTTAAGAATGTGTTTGCATAAGTGTATTCCCAATATATTACCAAAGACTAAATTAAATAAAAACATAACCACTAGGATGAAATCACCAAAATGCATCTCATAAAAATTTTGTTGAATCAATGTTCCTTTCACTCAAACACACACATTTCTAAATTAATTAAAATAAATTAAATATATATATATATAATAATAATAAATAAATAAATAAACATTAAAAATTAAAAATAATATAGAACATGGTGTGTCTCCATGAACATGAACATTGTATATTTTCCCTTCCATCCCCTTAGTAAGGTCCTTAATATAGGTGATGAACCCCACTCCCCGTCTCATGTCATCTTGAGCAGACCATGACCGACCACTCCAAATCCAAGAATCTAGGAAGTTTCAATGCATTAAATCTATTACATTTTTTTCCAAAATCCATGTAATCCCAAACATGATCATTTCATTAGTTTTATTTATATATTGGTTCTTTTGTTATTGGATTAAAATTTAGACCAAAATTTTATAGTACACAGGGACACATGAAGTACATAAACATGTAAATTTGTACACCGGTAAATAATTTACCACAAAATATTTGATCAAAATACTTAATAACAATTCAATATATGTCATGTATTCTCTATAATGGGATAGAATGATGAATTTTACATAAAAATAGTACATGAATCAGTTACACCAATGTCCCTACATGAAGTTAGTCTTTGGTATATGTTGTGTACTTTCATTTTTTTCATATATATATTACTTTCCATATACCCCTATTATAAAAATCAAGATCCATTTTTTTACACAGAATATACACAATTAAAACACATCATGTAGTATCTGATTTCATAAACCCAGGTGGTAATGTCCTATTTATATTGTACATTGGAAGATTTCATGTTTACTTTACACATTGGGTAATCTAAGACTACACAATCTGTAATTTGTAAAAAAAATATTTAGTTTTCTTTTCATTAAATTTCTTCTAATTATTTCTATTTTCCTATATTCATGGAAGGAAATTAACTAATTACTTAGGGAGATAATATCACTTCCTCTTTTATAGATATGGTGTCACATTTTATGCGTAGAGTTTTATATGGAAGAAGTGAAGGGGTATCCAGTAGTGGTCTTTACAATATCACAACCACTAAAACAAAAGTAGTTCCTCCAAAAATGGCATCATCATATATCCCACTTAAATTCTACATATGACCACTATCTGGGGTGGAAATAGTGTCACTGCCTCCTCCACCAGCTTCCATGACATCACACCCATCTACCTTAGACGGATGGGAATGTTCTAGGCCACCTCCTATAGTTCATTCCCCTCAGAATTGCCCCTATATCAGTTTTGATCCATAGAGCCCTTCCAGTGACCATATATAATTATTTTTGTGACATACTATTCATATCAATTGTAAATTTATTGGCATGATCATTCCAAAGAAACATAGGCTTGTTAATGAGATAGAGGACTTACTAGCCAATACACATATACTTCACATTATTAAGGTTACAATTCCACTTCTTAAGATAAATGTTTGGAGTTTTATCCGTAATTGAGTTTGAAAAACTATCATACCAAGTGGAGATAAGTAATATAGAGTGATTTATCTAGTAATTCCTTGTAAGACAACCATTATCACTCACCAACGGGTCGTTTGGATAAGGGTGTGGAATTTACCTCCATCCCACAACCCCAACTCCTTTAGCCACCCTTACCCCCATATACCGTCAAGATGTAATCATTGTGTGTCAAGACATTGATCAAAATGTGGTTCAGTATTCTCCCACCTCCCAGAAGAGCATGCCAATCTTATTGCAAACCTTTGGCCTCATCCATCATTGCTTCGACCCCATCATTTTTCTCATTCCATGACAATGGGGGATTCATCCTTATGAGAGATATAGAGAACCTTGCACACAGTTTCAAACACTACTACCCTAAGATCCCATAATTTTCTGTTAAGTATTTCTATTTCGTATTTTTAAGAAATTAGAGTAACTAGAATAATGGTTTCTCTACCATTTGTTTATCACACCACTTAGGGATTTGTTTATCCTTATACTCCTTACTTTATCCTAGGTGATGCTCATTTAATGGACTATATTATGATTATTCACATGGGTATGGTCTAGAAATGAAGAGATACCTATGTCCATATATGTGTGTTTCTCAGACATACTGTGTAGGATAAGAACCCTGATTCCCCAAGGGGTGTTGTTGATCAAGTTCCTTAACAGGCTCTATTGGTGGTAGCAGCACAACTACCACCATTAAATCCTTCTTATTATACCACATACTCTTCCAACCATCCACAACCCACCACTAATACTCCAACATTTTTACCATCCACAACCCCACAACCACCAATAACCCTAGTTGATCCTTTTCATATCTCTAAGTTTTATCACAAATATTGGTGCTTTAATACCATAGATCAGTGATTTAATAGCATTGAGGGATAGTTGTCTCAGAAATAGGTGACCATGGGCCACCTTTTTTATAGATAAGTTGATTATTTCACCTAAATCATCCCCTATGACTAACCTACAACCATCAACTGCACAAGAAACATATTTTCCCATTACATATAAATGCTTAGATTACACACCTGATAAGTTAGATAAGGAAATAAACATAAATCTTCATAACAGAACTACATGAACCCAGTATCATCATAAGGATCCTACCACTATAACTTCTAAAACTCATAAATAGTAGTATAATAAAGACCCCCACCCCCACCCCAAAGTTACTCCTCCCAAAGATCCACCTCCTACTACATAGGAGACAATACATATGGTCATTAGCTCTCTTAAGGTCACCCCATGACTATTTCTGAATCATATTTTATTTATTATATATCCATTTTTATATATTTATGTGATTTTTTATTTAATAGAGATTTATTTACCTTATTCCTGATAGTCAGTTTTTTTAGGGAGTCATCCCACACTTTCGTTTCCACTATTTCTTGAGGGTGTCTCCCAAGTGAATTTTTTGAAATTTTAAGATATCCTCCACTCAGGGGATTATTATTTTTCATTTCTATTTTTTCCTTTTCAATTCAATTATTTCATTGCTTCCCTGAACACATGTTAGGTAATATATTGTTTACCTAACTTTTTTTTACCCATGGGGTTCCATGGGAAATATTAATTGTGGTAGAGAGTACCTTAGTTCCACATTGGTAATTTTCCTCAATACAAGCCATGGATGAAATTTTTTTCTAGGATCACTTGATTACAAGTTTTTAAATTTTATTAAATTTTTTATTAAACGAGATGACATTAGGTGAATTATCTTGATTTTGATATTTGGAACTTTTATTTAGGTTAATTACTATATAAGCTTAAATAAAAACATTAAAATAATTCTTATTTAATACTTTTTCCTAAGAAATGAAATTTAATTAGAATCATTTGAAAATTATGAAACATTGATTTTTTGATTTATTTTTATATTATTTAGGAATCATTTATTTGTGAATTTTATAGTCCCACACTTGTAAAATACAAGTTCTTTATTTCATGACATTTAGAGTTTTTTTTTCAATTGAAAATAAGCTTTCCATTTTCAAAAATTCAGTATTAAAAAATTTGTATCCCAAACAAATAAAAATATGAAATAGTAAATTTTTGACCCAAAATGGAAAGGAATCTTCTTCTCATATCATTTGATAGCTCAACATGGTTGTGTGAGTAACAAAAGTGTTAAACTAGTATTTAACATCTTAGTGGACTTGGTTTTTTCTGGATATTTGGGGGAATATAAATTAAAGAATGGATTTTTTTGAAATAAATAATTGAAGTCTCTTACTAAGTTAGTAAAATTATAATGACAGAATTTCGAATGAAATTACTCAAATAGACTTGGGTAGTTCAGTATTGGATGGTCTAATAATTGATATTATGGCTTGTTTTCAATATAATTTAAGTGATTTCACTATGATCTTAATGTATTATATGAGGATGATTGTTTTTCACTATATGGATTTATTGGATACTTTTTTGAGGTTTTACTTAAGGATAACCAAATGAATAAGTGTGGGGGATTTTGATGCATTATATTTTTTTCATATCATTTGGATGTGCTATAATGTATAAATATTGTGATTATATCAGTTATGTGCTTTTCTGTGATGTAAAAAAATAATTTTGATATATCTAACTACTTTATAGTTTTTTTTAAAGAATGCATAGATCTAAGAGTTTTTTGAGAATAAAATAATACTACATATCATATATTTCAAATGCACATGTCATATACTTTTTAAGATACATGACTAATTTTGGATTCCAATATACCTTCTAGAGTAGTATACACCATGTGGTTTATTATAAATTCCATCCATTTCCATTATAGAAGTGATTGGTGGAGTAAATGCCACTCCATTCATTGTATGTCAAAACTACATGTCATGTAACCCTACTAATTGATCGATGAAGTGTAATATTAAATGGTTGATATGGGTAGCTCAATTACAAGTGGAGAATTTTTAATGGAATATCTTACTAGATTAAATATCATGTACTTTTTTACATGTCATGAAATTTACTTTTCCACTGGAGTTGTATTTTTTTGATACCCCCTAGAAAAATTGAATTGCCTTTCATTTTTATTGTTATTATGGATTTCAACATGGCTAGGGATGATTTTTTCTTCAACCAGTTTATCATTCCCATGGTTATTTGAGGGTATAGGATCCATATAAAGGTTTTAATGAGATAATTTGGTAACTGTAATAAAATATTATTGTGTGTTTTTATTTATATTGTGAGACTAATTTCATAATATCTTTATCAATTTAATTTCCAAAATCACTAGTTGTGGTATATCAGAACTAGAATATCACAATCATGTGAAATCTAAATATTTCATAATGAGTGATCCCACGACCATTATGTGAGATCATTTTCATAAATTAGGTTCTTTGATAAAAAATAATTTTAAACTAGTTTAATTATGGTAATAAGGGATGATATCTTAAAGAATTATATTATTAATTGTCAGATTATGAAACAAGGGTATAATTGAATCCACCAATATGAATGAACTTCATAGCTAGTTTTAAATGACTGAGAATAATTTTTATAATAAACCCTAATTGAAATTGAAACCATGAGTATTTATTTTTTCATTATTTCTATTCATTGTGTTTGTGTTCCTACTTTTTATTTACTTTGTTTTTATTTTATTATCTTCATCCTTTTACTCATAATTCATCACTTGAATAATTAGTCAACACATTCCCAACTCATGACAACATTTATTAATTCATTTTCATCAACCACAACCCTCTAATACTATAATATATTTAGGGAAAACCAATTTTCCCATATTTTAATGGGAGAATAAAAACAATTGACCCCACTCTATCTATTTATATATGAGTAATTATAGATAACATGTATTTAAAATAGTCCCATCATTATCAAATTTCCATAAACAACACTCAACTTCATCATGGACACCATCAAACCACCACTGAATCAATTGATCCATCTTGTTAACAGTGAAAGCCTCTGGAAACACATCCATTTTACCCTTACATATCCATCTAATGAATCTAACATATCCTTTTATAACCATAAGGATTTCCTATGTTGTATAAATAGATATACACTAACATAAAATATTCTTTCCACACATCAACATCTAGGCCCAGTCACTACATCAATTTCTGGTTCTGGACTTTTTGTTCTGTTGTGTGGATTTGTATCAAGTTCTATATATATATTTTTTATGTTTCTACAATAAGGAATAAATATTAATAATATAAATATGGATTCTCACATATCCAATGCTTATAATCTTCTACTTTAGAATCTTTTTATAGGTTTAATAATCATGTCATCTACGACATTGGTCACCATTAACTGAATCATACTTTTTCTAGTTCCACTATTTCATTATATGAGATCTTATAATATTTTATTCCTTCCAAGTTATCCAATCGCACTAAAGTAAAACAACACTACATGTCTTCTTGAGTTGTGAGCTTTCAGATGATGTGGTAAATCAATTTTATGTGCTTCAAATACGAGTGAAATGTCGTATTCTTGTCCAAGTGAATCTCGGTCAGAATAGCCCGAAGGCCTTCATTTTTTATTTTTATTTTTGATAATCCATGTTTCAAGGGGTGAGGTGGATCCCTTATAAGGCCCGAAGGCATTGAGACTATTACATAACCCATAGGTCATAGAGGTAATCACTCAGACAAGACAACATGGAACTACTCCTCCCTAGCATATGTCATGATATCAGCACTCCACCTTTACAGGGCTGGTCGGCTAGTTTTCCTATGAAAAGCTGCATAGGCCTAATACCGATGGAAAATTCATACCCTCTCATTCTTTCAAATCTGGTTAGCTCTGCTCTAGTGAATGTTCCGTCCCTGAATCCTCATCTGAATCCTTGATCCTTATAGTCAAACTGGTACATCTGAATTCAAGTGGCCCGAAGGCCTTGGGGTGGCCCTAAGGCCTTAAGGTGGCTCGAAGGCCTTGAGAATCAACTGACCCAAATTCCTTCGGTGGCCCGAAATCCTTGTAGGACCCAAGGCCCAAACTGGTGGCCCAACGACCCAAATGGATAAATAGATCTGTCTGCTACAATACCAAATAGTACCAACTATAGTACTGCTACAGTACCTCTACAGTACCCAGAAATACACCTCCACCTGGATTTGATCTCTGGTCTCTTGGATGCACCTACCGAGTCCTCACCAACCGGGATTAGGCTCATGGGCTCTAATTGAATCTCACTTTGGAATTCCTAGTACAACATGTTTATTTCTTTCCTTCTTATAACCTCCTCAAATAGAACTGTCAATCATACCAACTCTTTACCTGCTTCTATTATTGCAAAATACTCAACTACCATGGTTGATAATCAATCTATAATTTGTAACCTTTACATCAATCTCATATCACTACCTCCAAGAGAGAAAAAAATCCAATAGTTCTCTTCCATGAATTTGTGTCTCTCCTAAAGTTAGTATCCACAAATCCTTGTTGAGGATCATTTATACAATATTAGAGTGTAAGATCTATTATGACTATGAGATAACATAATATCCACTTAACAACCTCTCAATTATCCATTCCTATATTTATTATAAACCTTCTAACCACACTTACCACATGAGTGATTTAAAGCCTTATACAAAACATTGTGGGAAAAATAATTTACACATATAATGAAAATAGAAAATTTTCTATGTACTTGACCTCATCGTTTATTTTAGTTTCTATAAAATTTCTAATTTTGATGTTTTAATATAAGGGAGTTATCATGGGATTCGACTCACTCATCATGAATCACTCTAACAATTTTTGGATATACTATAATAATGAAAGAAATAATGTTTTAAATCTCATGTATCCAGTAATCCCAATCACAAACATTATCTTTACAAAACCAAGATGATTCATCTAGGAATATTCCATATAATTCACATTTCAACTCTTCCTACATCACCATCATAGGTCTAGCTAAGAGTATGTCATCTATATAGCGAAGTACTGTGAATGAACTCTCATATTATTACACCTTCCAATAGAAAAAATGATCTTATTTACTCCGGATTTACATTCATTATGTAATAAAGTTATCAAACATATGGTTCCATTTTTTTGAAACCTAATTAGGATCTTAAAGAATATTATTGTGCTTGTACATCAATCCATCATTATATTTTAATATAAAACCTTTTTCTTTCTATAAGTATATTTATTCCTATATGTCTTTTTAATGGAATGTTATATTGAATTCATGTTGTTCAAGAAACATCCCTTTTATGGATTTTCATCGGATTATCCAAAGGTAAAAAAAATTCACCAAAATACACACGTTCTGATTGTTAAAATCCTTTCACAACCAGTCTCACCTTAGACCAAACTCTAGCATCTACTTTCTCCTTCGTGTGATAAACCCACTTATTTTGAAAGGACCTCTTACCTTTCAATATTTCTATTAGCTCCCATTTATTAGAAAAATATAAGGAATCAAAATATTCCTTCATTATTAAATCTCATTATAATGAGTTTCTTAGACTTACAACCTCACACAAAATTTTGAGATCCATTCTATATATAAGAAGAAAAAAGTTCATTTCATTATCAAAACTCCATTCAGGTTTTTTGGACCTATAATACTAATTTAACCCATGGGTTTCAAACCCTTATATATCCTATGCTTCAAAACTCAACAAATACTTTCTGTAATCCTTGATAATTCCCATACATTGGGTAATGATGCTTTTATAATTATATCAGTTTACTCTATTAAAAAACGTGATATTACATCACAAAATTTATCTTTTGTGATACATAAATAACATAGAACCAAATTTCCTCTTTTCTTATCATCCTATTATTTATCTATTTGTATTTGGACCCCAAGATAATCTACAACCATGATTTATTCTTTCTATAATACCTCTTCATTAAAGAGTTTGTTCTAGACTATGATAACCTTTTATTGACTATTATCCTGAAGTATGAAGCCAAATTATTCATCAAAATTTCTAGAAAAGAAACATGCCTCAAAAATAGATTCTAAAGTATATCTTTCATTATCTTATATGTGGGATTCACCACACAACTATAAATTTTCACGTTATTAAATTCCACCAATCTTCTGTACTAGAGATATTCCAAAATTTTATACCCCCTTGGTTTGTAAGGACTTTGATTCGACGTATATATAACACATTTAACAACATTCACCTAAAACTTCTCTAGGAAACAGAAACATAATCTCATGTTATTGTCTCTATCATTAAAATTTTGATTCATTTTTTCAAGTATATTATTTTTCTAAACAATATCATCCATATTATTATCTATTTATATCTTGTTCATCCAATGAAATATTTAAAATTTTATTCCCACATACTCACTACCATTATTATAATTAATTCACTTCAACTTAAGCTTGTCATTAGATTTGACCATGGATCATTATTTGATGGACATTTTTAAAAACTTAAACTTTTGTTTGGGGAAAATCACCCACACTATTGTATAGAATCATCCATAATCTTAATGAAGTATTGGACATCCCTATGAGATCAAACCAGCATTATCCCCCATATATACGTATGAAAAATCTTGATATTATGATTATTTGGTGCCTTTCCAACCTTGTTGAATGAAAACTTTTACTTCTTTCCTTAGATACAACCCTTTCATGTTTTGTATTCCATGTGATTATGATTTGGAAATCCTTATGTAGCCAATTCCCATAAATCATTCAATCCAATGTGACCAAGATGATGATTCCACAAATTCATCTTCCAAAATTAGCAGGTCTATCATGGAAGATACTTTATACACCCTCGATCATGTACAATGATTTTCCTTTCACACCTCATGCCATTACCATGAAAACTTGTGTGATTTTACACACACCAACTACAAAAATAATAAAAACACATGTGTCATAATTTAAACTAATAAAAAGTAGGTTCTTAAATTAACTTGGGATATTTTTGAATGAATTTAATGTATATAAAATATTCATTCTTTATTAAAATGCTCACATATTCTTTTTCACTAAACTTAAGAGCCTTTAAGTTCACAAGGTGAACTTTTTTGGATTCCAAATACATAGTCATGAAGGTTATAGGATGCATCGAAAGCATTATTTTAGATTCCCAATAATAGTTTTTCTTTGCTTTTAATGGATAATATCTAAATAACTTGACTAAGGTAAATCTGAAATCATCTAGATTAGATATTTCAAATATAATTTGTAACTAATTTTAGAATAATAATTACCTTAGATGTGATAATTTTTCATTGGTCAATTTTTAGGCCACTATTATCATTTCATCATTTTTATGGAAAATATAAGTAAATATTCCTTTATATGTATCCACATGTGATGCATGAATATCTAAAAAATGTTCTTAAATCTTTGGCTGCTATAATAGAAGATAAAAGTTCTTAATATCATTCATAATTGATAATAATAAATGATTCTCTCGTTCTCTCTATGTTATTGGGGGGAGAAGTTTCTCTCTATATCTTGATAAAATCATAGTCTTTTTCATTATAAAGAACAATTAATATTCTCTAAAATTATATATAGTGGAATATATACTTATGGATAATTATTTGATAATTTTTTAAAAACCATTTATCAAATATTCTCTATAATTTATTCCTCATGTCTAATATTAATATTATTATTTTATTATATCACTTTACATGCACATATATAAATATAATTTGTTAGATGAATAAAACAATATTTATTTAAATGATATTAAATAAGGTACATAATTTTCATCAGGCCCTTAACTCGAATTTCTAATCTTAATTGGTATTTATAGAACATTGAATAATGAATATTTTTTTCCAAAAAAAAATTTTTATTCAAAAAATAAACAGTATATTCACTAAACATGAAAATAAATATTTATTTTAATATTCCCCTAAAAAAATATTTATAATCTATTCACTGAACTGGTAAATATAAAAATATTTACTTATTACCTTGTGAATAATGAACAACAGATATAATTCAACTCATATATTCTAAACTTCAATATTTGGTGATGGAATTTCTGTGATCAATAAAACTTGAATAATTATAATTCCAAAAATTGAGAATAATATTTATTCTTAATATTAAATTCATGATAGGATTTAATGAGATTCCAAATACACTCAGCATGTGACCATCTAGTGCTCTTTCTTAGTGTCATTTGGTTAATTTACCTAGAGTCCAAGATGATCATATAGAAACATTTCAAGGAACATATAGAGAATGAAAATTATATTTCAATGATAAAAATAATCTAATGAACCCTACGATTTAATATAATCCCTTCATTATAGTATCTCGACATGAAGGATTCATACTTATGTTAGCATCCTATATGATTGATTTATCTTTCCTTAACTCTCTAAAATGAAATCATCAAAAAATTTCAATTGTTATGGATTTAATTAGATAGTTCCATTTCAATCAAAGGGCCATATATATCTTAATTAATCAACTCAAAAGGAACAAATATTTTCTTGACTTATTGAATCTGTGGGAACAGGAAATGGGTTTCATTTTTTGATAGTTGGGATGACATTCCATGATAACATGATTATTAATTTTTATATAATTTTTATAATACCATATAAAATCAATAAATATATCCTATTTAAAATTAACATGTCAATGGATGGTGAATTGGTATGTCTATTATGGTGAAAAATCACATTTCATGGTCTAACCATGATTTTTTATTAATGAATTAACATGTGAAAGATTAATATATTATAAAAAAAATAAATTTATTAAATTGAACTCATAGTTGAGCTTACAGATGCATGAGCTCGACCAAACTTGGCCTACACTCTCAATGGTCAAATTTTTTTAAGCCCACTCAGTGCTATATCTACCCCATATCGGTAAGGACCATGGGGTCATGGAGCCATTTTTCATTAATACACTTAATCCTACCTTTGATAGTAGATCTAACTGATCTAAAGGGACAAAATCAGTTCTATATCCCCTTAATAACTAGTATTCAAATTTATAAAAATAGATGGAACTCATCCATTGTACTCTCTAATATACATTTGGGAAGTTATGCCTACTACGTTATAACTAATATAGTATTATTGAATCATTCCATTGAATATTTATACACATATATCTAGATTTATCTTCAAACTTGGCATGGTTTTTTAGGTGTCTTAGAAAAATAGATTTCATGTATTAAAAATATTAATAAATTTTAATTCAAACATGCACATCATTTCATTTTTAAATGGTTTGCCCATTAATAGAGACCTTATATAGTAAATATGATAAAAAAATTTATTCTATATTTTGGGTTACTCTAGGAGCTACCTAAAGTTGTTCCACAGCAGAGGTTCGGTTGAAGTAGAGATTGGCGGGTACGTTAATTGGATTAATTAATTAATTAATTAATTAATTAATTTAATAATTATAAACAAATTCCCTATTTAAATAACATTTTTTGTGTATTACATAAGGTTATCAAAATAAAATTGGGATGATTTGATAGTTGTAGGATCATTCTTCATTGATTAATTGGGATGAGATGACGAATAATGATCAGATCAAGGGGGATCAAGAGGCAGGTAGTTAATATACCAGATATTCATTGTTGGAGAATGTGTTCTTCACCCAAGATCAATCCTAAATTGAGGCAGGGAATTTTATTTATGTATTTTATCACTAATTGATATAATAATCATTAATTATTATTGTCTTCTTATTTTTTTTGTGATCACCCATCCACAGTATGAGCTGGTTGTAAATTAAATTATTAAAAACTATTTTATATTATTTATGTCATTATTCACCCCTTTCTTCAATAATCTATGATCATTGTACCTGATCACATCATCTAGTAATTCTTATAACTATATTTGTGTTCTTTCCCCCCATTTTTTGTATTCTTCTTCTTTGGCCCTTGGGATCGTGGTTCAACATTTTTGGGGCCAGTTCGAGTGTGATCGAACACATAGATTAATGGTGGTTGTGTGAAAGATGAATGAGATAGTGATTTTCAGTTAGATTAGGATTGATTCATGGTTGTGGTTTATGGATTTTGGTTTTAGAACACTGAACAGCTGTAGTTAAAAGGCAGATTCCCACACAAGTGATTGGATCCTGATTTCTAGCCAACAGAGTCCGGGAATCGATGGTAGAAGGTGGTTTCCTTCTAATTTTTGCAGTCAAATTGTATAATTTGAGATAGAGAAGGAAAATATGAGATCCACATGACTAAACTGAGTTTACTATAAAAAATCAACTATATTACATGTAATACAAAGAACACACATTGTGTAGTCACCTGTATATGATAGCAATGGTTTCGGTCATAGATAAATTTCCCACACCTTGTGGACCCACCACATATCATGTGGACCTATGTGATGGTTTGTAATATACTCTGGGATTACATGAACATGGAAACAGCCAAACACACTCACATGACCATAGTAAATGGTCATGACTGTGTACTCAAACATGTACACAGTACCTAGACACGACCTTGTTCATGGACATGGCCAATGTACATTGGAATGGGATAAAAGAGAGTGGGAAGGTCTTAGGAGGATGATTCATGTCGTGTAAAAACTGTACAGGTTATGTCATGTGAAATGGATTTTCATGCCATGTCCAGGGGAGAAAATTCCTAAGTGATGAGGTGAGGTCTCATTCCATGTATCCCCATTTACATGTTGTATACCGCTCCCTGTAACTTCTAGATTTCATATATATTTCTTTGGGACTCATATTTAGGTCTGATATTATGATTTATTAAGTGTTCAACAATACAGAAATTTATGGTGAACTTCATTGTTGCATACAATATATGATGTGAGGTTTTTAGAGTTTGATTATTCCTTATGATACATTAGGTGATGATAGTGATTAGGGAAGGATCTTAAAAGAGATTTCAGGTCAGTAGTCCCCTATCACATCATTACACGGGTCCCACTTAATATTTATATAGGTAGGTTCAATACTCTTCCAAACTATAATATGGAACATTTGCACAATCTATGGAGTGGAAATCCCCCATCATTGAGCTCCAATGGGGAGAAGGTCCTCCGTTAGAGTTTTGTCTCCCTCTGAAATGGAGAGAAATAATGAAGAGAAGGTCCTTCCACATGTATTCTTTCGAGGTTGAATGTGGTGTTAGGCATTGTTGATGGTCTTTTGGAGCTGTAGGTAGACTCATCAACTTTGAGTGGTCTATGATATAGAGATCCTCTTTCACTCTCATTTGGTTTTCTTTGTGAGTATATATATATGTATTGGTTTTTTCATTTCCATGTTTTATGGATTGAGATGACTCTTGTTGATCTATCAATTTCCCTCTTGTTTGTTTTAAGTTAATCCTCTTAGGTATGTATATACTCACCCCTATATGGTATTTTCCTACATGTTTTGTGTCTTATATAGAATATGGAATGATCGGAGGTGACATCGATGGAAAATAGTGATACTTCGGTGCATTGATCGCGTACGGTGGTTAGATTTGGTGATGTGAATATATGGAGTCATGATCTAATCAGTTTTCCTTTATTCGGGTTTTTGTCATTTTGGGACATTATTTTTGTTTGGGCATTTATTTTTACCTTTTATATTGGTTTATACTATAGTAAATTGATTTATTCCTTATATTTTATTTCATTTATGGTTAAACTATAGATCTTTTCATCTATATTTTATTCTTCTTCACATTTTCATATTTATGGTTGGGTGCATGTGTATAGGTACATTAGAAAAAGGCCCACCATATTAGTTATTCATTATTGGTTCTTTTTTATAGACCATATCCTATTAGAGGAAAGATTGTGGTTGACACACGCACCAACCCATAGGCCAAGAAGGCCCCGATGGGTTGGGTCATGACAGAGTGTAATCATAGTTGTTCGTACTTATGTCAATTTTGGAGATGTACCAATAGTGAGAATTGGTTTTCAAACATAGTGAAATAGTGTCCAAGTGTCTCAAGTGCTTCTTTCAGGCCAAGGAACCAAGTGTTTTTGTAGAATCCAATGTATCCTTTCACCAGGACTCTGACTACCTATTTATAAACTTTTCAGGAAATGACATCAATTATAGGGAACTATTGGTACATGAATCATATATGATTGATTCTTTAATTATCCTTCTTGAATCAACTCCACATATAGATATTCTAATACAACCATGTTAAATATTCATCACTTTTAGGATGCGTCCATGAAAACATACAGCTAGGATACAGATATGAGATCATGATGAGAACCATTGATTTATTAGGCCTAATTTTATGGGTCATCTCATGATGTGCTTCCTCTAGGTGAGAAAGGATCAGTTCCCCTACCTATTAAGTAGCGGATAGTCCTAGAACTGCAACATGATGATGTAAAAATGATTATTTCTCTATGTGAGTTCTATAATTATAGACCACTAAGGTTTCATGGTGAGCCAGACCCCTGGTAAGTGGAGAATTGGCTTGAGTCAGTGGTCCAAGTCTTCAAGATTTTCCAGACCCTAATGGATCATATGGTTGTGCTCACGGTCATCCTTATGCTTGGTGTTGTAGGGTACAGGTGGATTCTAGTGATACAAACCAAAGATGAGACGATTCTATCATGATCATAAATCCATTAGTTATATCATGAGGAGTATTTCCCCCCAAGATTATTTTCTATGTGAATATAATAGATTCTTGAGTTACGGAAGGGTGGCGTGACAGTTGAAAATTATGTTGTGAGGTTCACTAACCTAACATGTTAATCTATTGATAGGGTGTGGGATAGATTCTACCAAAACTAGAAGCTTTATTAGGGTCTCAGAATAATAATTTGTTCTATTATAGTCTCTATGTGCCTTACAATCTATGTTGGAGTTCTAGATTAAGCTCTGGTGACTGAGAGCTTACTAGAAGAGGGATGTATGGAGATTAGAGCTGGTGGTGGGTATCATTTGGATGAGTTGTCTATAGATGTTAGCGTGCATCAAGAATTTATGTCTTGGAAGAGGAATAATTATCATTATCAGAATCATATGCATGCATATGTGGCTTAGGGATCACATAGAGGTTCATGTCAGATAGGTGAGGGATGATGTTATGCTCAGACAAAAGGGTTCACATGGAACATGATTTCCAAGCCCTTTGTGATAAGAAGGATAGGTATACACTGGATGGTCCATCATGGATGTGGTAACTCCATAATCAACAATATCCTAGGAATGCATAAGGTATCCCCCTGGGAGTTAGTGAAGACTAATGTATAGGGGGATCATTGGAGGGAGGAGATGTGGGTGGAGGAAAATACTATAATCTACTTCCACCACCACCACTAGTCAGTCCATGCTAGGCTCAAAGAGATTGTGGACAAGGACATGGAAAGATGTATGGTATAGAGGTTTATGATCAGGATTCACGTGAGATAATTTGAGGTATAATCTCTGTATTTTATAATCTTTCTCCAGTAGAAATAATCACATGTGTGAGTCATTACTTCATATCTTCATTCCTTATGTGAAAGATGGATCTTCCATATGAGATTGTATCCCAACATCTATAGCTATATTTTCATACAAGGAGTGATTATTAAATATGAATTATCTTTTGACATGGCTAGATATAAATTGATAGATAGAGTTTATCATGAGACCTATTGGCCATAATGATGAAACCATATGACACCGTCTTGTTTATAGATTGGTTTTAAATGTTTTGGATCCAAATTGATTACCATCACAGATAGGTTATATTCCTATGGATAGATGGGATGATATTTACCTTTGTGGGTGAGAGATATTACAAGGTTGGGTGAGTGGGCCCTATAATCAAGAAGATGCAACCCATATCCCATTAGTTGGGGAGTGTATCCCTTAGTGTAGCAAGATATTTAGGCATATTTATTTATTAGGTGGTGTAGGGATATATGGAAGTCTTTCCTATGGATTTTCTATAACTACCTTTGAGATAGGAGATGGAATTCTATATATACTTTCACCCTAGGACAGATCAATATTTTTGTGGTATATCTGATGGCCATACAAAGCCTTGGATGAAAAGGTTGTATGTGGACGACCATTAAGAGGAGAGCTTCATGAGACCTATTCTGTCCCCCAAGCCAGATCAATAATTTTTCATAAAAAGTTGGATGAGATCTTGGGGATTTTTATTGATTATTGTCACATGAACCAAGTGATGATAAAGAATAAATACCCTTCTCTAAGGATTTTGAACTCTTAGACCTATTAACAGGTTTGAGTTGGTTCTTGAAAAATGATCTTAGGTCTGGATACCACGAGTTGAGGGTTCACAAGAATGTTATTCCATATAGTAAATTTTGATGTCACTACAAACATTATGAGTTCTTGGTGATGTCTTTTGGTGTAGTGAATAATCCCACTATATTTATGGATCTTATGAAATAGATATTCCGAACATACTTGGATTAATTTATGGTTTCCTTTATTGATGAAGTAATAATTTAATCTATGTCAGAGGAGGATCATGGAAATCATTTGAGGATGGTCCTAAACTTACTCTGAGAGAATCGAATTTATATTATTCTGCGGAATTTCTATTTTTGGATACATGATATTCACTTTTTGGTTCATTTCATTTCTAAGAATTTTTTAGTTATGGAATTGATGAATATTGACGTGGTTCCTGCTTTAGAGACACCCAATATAGTTTAATAGGTTCATAGTTTTATTATCTTGTAGTAGTAACATAAGAGGTTACTTCCCCTTTTAACACTAACATAGAAAGGGTAGACTTTTATCTAGACCAAGAAAGAATAGAGAGCCTCAAAGGAGATTAGGATGGGGTTAACTTGTGCTTTTATGTTGAGACTAACAAAAGAGGGTGTGGAGTACATAGTGATTTTTGATTCTTATAGAGATAGGCTCGGTTTTTTGTTGATTTAAAAGACGGTATATATCACATATGGGTTAAGTTATTTGATACCCCACAAGTAGAACTACACAAATCAAGGACTATAGTTGTTAGTGATAATTTTCACTCAAAATATGTGGAGGAACTATCTTCTAGCTGATCATTTTTTTGTTTACTCATAAAACTAGAGTCTTAGTTATATATTTACTTAGAGATATATTAACCTGAGACAGATGAAACTATTGGAGTTACTAAAAAACTATTACATATATGTATTTTATACTCCTAGGAAGAGAAAATGGTTGAATATTCCCTTAGTATGAATTCCCACTCTTGTTTTGTGGAGAAGCCTTCTAAGTAGTTGCCTTCATTGAAGCTAACCCTAATATAGGATAAGGGTGTATTTTTTCTTCAGTTGATGGTGGGGGCTCAACCAATTCTTCAACATGTGAGAGAGGATCATTTCGAAGACATCAACTATGAGGTTATACATGACCAAATATCCTTAGTAAATGCACAAAACAGATTTTCTAGAGGATGGGAGCACATCATTATTTTTTCAGGATGGATGGTGGTTCTAGTCATGTTTTGACATGAGGTGATGAGGGAGTTTCACACCATCCTCTTAGATTTATATCATGATATGGAAAATATGTGAAAGGACCTTAAACAATAGTCTTCTTCAGATATAATAAGCCATATAATTACTAATTTAATCTCTAAATGCCTCTCATATTAGTAGGTAAAGGTTGAGCACCAGGTTCTAGTAGGGTTGACATAGCCATTTGAGAACTAGAATTTGAAATGGGATTTCATATACACGTACTTTTTAATGAGAATTATGTGGATAGTGAGAGGCCAAAATTCTATTTGGGTGATTTTTGACTGACTTAACATGTCAGATCACTTACCTTCTATCTAAGATAAGTGTTTAGTAGAGAGTGTTGGGTAGTTATACATGTAGAAGACTATACATCTTCATAGGGTACCCTTGACAATTATCTTTGACCATGATTCTCATTTCACATCATGGTTGTGGAGAGGCATATAAGAGGCTTTTGGGACCTATTTATTGTTGTGTATAGAATTTCACCCCATGATGGATGGACAGACCAAGCAGAATATCAAGGTGTTAGAGGATATGTTAAGGTTCTCTTTGTTGGACTTCAACTAGAGCTTGGAGGATAATCTGTCATTGGTAGAGTTTCTTACAATAACGGGTATCACTCTACTATTGGAATGGAACCTTTTGTGTCCTTGAATGGGATTCCTTGAAGGTCACCCTTATATTGAAATGTTGTGGAAGAGGCATCTCTTGTTGGGTCAGATATGGTGCACGAAGCAATGAAGAAGTTTCAAATGATTCATGACTTCCTGAGGATATCATAGAGACCAGATAAATCTTACACAGAACAATGTGGTAGGCCCTTGTAGTTTGGTAATAGAGACCATGTTTTCCAAAGAGTATATTCATGATGAAGATTTTAGTGGTGTAGCTAGAGAGGAAACCAATCCTTGAGGTTCATCGGGCTATTCGAGATCCTATAGAGGGTTGCGCAGTTTTCTTACCACCTAGCCCTACCCTGATAGTTGAACTGAGTTCATGATGTCTTCCGTATGTTATGGATGATGAGATACAAGAAAGACCCTATTCATGTTACTTATTGGGGAGATATGAAAATTGAGGATGTAGAAACCATCAAGGATTATCCACTAGTGATTGGGGATCGATAGGAGATGATCCTACATTGATATACCATCCCATTTATTTTTGTGAATTAATAGTAAAAGAGCAGGCAAGAGAGCATATGGGGGTCTGAGAGTCCGATGCACGCTCAGTACCCCAAACTTTCTGTGTAGCTTTATCTTTTAGGGAAAAATCCTTGATTTATGGGAGAATTTAATGACTCTAGTTTTATTGTATTTTTCCTTTGAATATTTATATTCATATATTAGGATTTATCCTTAGAGTTAATGTGGTGCTTGGTTGTCCTGGGACCCCGAAATTAATATATGAAAAATATTAATATATTTTACGGCATGTGCATGAATAAATTATAATTTAAATGGTTTCCCATTGATAGTGACATTTTATGGAAAATATAATACTATGGATAATTATGAAACATGGGGTTTACCATAAATGAGGCCAAAATTTGGTTTGCCTCAGATATTCATTGAGGGGGCCATTAGCGAATACATGAAGTGGATTAATTAATTTATTTAATTTTTTAAATGATTTAGTAACCATGAACTTATTACCTCTTTAAATTTAATTATATGGAAAAATAATAGGGTTATCCACATAACCTTGTGATTATTTAAGAGGAGGAGTATGGTTCTTTGTTACAAGACATGGATCAGATGATGAAGGCAATAGAATCGAGTTAGATTGAGAGGCAGAGAAGGTACACAGTAGATATTAATCATTGATGAAAACATTATTCAATAAATATTAATCCTCAATCAAGGTAGGAAATTTTAATTAACTATTTTCACCCAAACATGATTTAATAATCAAGAATTATTGTTTTCATTTTATATTATCTTTCAATTACCCATCCACCATATGAGCTGATTTCAAATTAAATTTTTAAAAATAAATTCATATTTTTTATTCCATGGTTCACCCCTTTCTTCCACACTTCACAATAATTGGTTATGATTTAATTTTCCAATGATTATTATCCCTTATTTTGTGTTTATTTCCCCCTTTGTTCGTTTTGTTCTTCATCGTTGGCCTACAGGGTCAAAGTTTGACATTTTCGGAGCAGGTTCGAGCATGATCAGACCCATAGATTCATGGTGGTTTCATGAAGGATTAATAAGATAGTGATGTGAGGATGGATCAAGATGGGATCATGGTTATGGATGATGGAATCTAGTTTTAGATTCCCAAAAAGTATCAAATTCTTGACGGATTCTTGCATGGGTGATCAGACTCTACTTTTCGACCACTAGAGGCCATGAATCAATATCCTAATGCATTTTTTTATGATTTCAGTTAGTAAAATAGTGTGATTGAAGGAAGAAAAGGTGAATCTATGATCTGTGTGAAGAAACTATGTTTTTTATGAAATACCAAAACACACGAAATGTACTATGAAGAACACAAGTCCTGCTGTCCCCTGGCTATGGCATCTAGAATTTTGGCCAAAGATAAAAATCACACATTGTGGGGCCCAACCACACACTATACGAACCTGTGATGATCACTCATCATGAACCCTTGGAGTACAAGGGAAAAAACAATTCTAAAAACATGTCAATTAATGGATTACATAGTAATGTCCATTTACTCGAACACATCCAAAATACATTGACATGACCATGTACATGGGCATGAGATGATGTACATGGGAATAAGCTAAAATATCATGGGAAGGCCCCAGCTGGATGAGATATGTCATGTGTGTATTGTGACATGTATTTCCTTGAAATTTACAAGGGAGAACAAGCCTAGGTGATGCTTAAATATGATAGTGATCAGGGATTGATCATCAGAGTGATTTTGGGGTCAGTAATACCATATACCCCTAGGGCATAGTTTCCAAATACACTTCACATAGGTAGATTCGGTATTCATCCCCACTATAGTTGGTAATGGGTCCTCCATATATAGATTGATACTATAGTGACCCTACTTTTTCTTACCTGATTAATTTTAAATATAAACAACATAAAATAATTACACCACTAGTATCCAAAGGTTTTGTTTCTTGGGAAAATTAGGACCATACTTAACATTTACAAAATAAAACATAAACAATTATTTAATTCCTTCTTCTACAGATTCATAGAGGTATTTTTTATCCTTATTACATGTAATCACCTGAAGATATACACCAATGAAATGGGTGAGCTAATAGCCCCATAATATGACACATAAGAACTTGGATCAACATAACATTAGGTGAGAATTATCGTCATCATAATCATAACGTAAGCTTGTAATCATCATTATAATTATTATAGGAATCATTAGATAGATTCAAGTAATGTAGAAATTTATAAAAATGAAACATCATGTTTTAGTGCTCAACTACCACACATAGTTGTAAACAAAGATAGCATCATGTTCACACATATTTCACTTTATCTCATGATATTAATAAAATTACCCAATGCATTGGAGTGCTATATAATTCTGATTTCACCCATCAGATCATAACTTTTACATGTGCTCTATAATTCTTCTTGTACCCATCACATAATAACATTTCCATAACCATGCATGCCGCATAGAATGTATACCATCCTGGATATAAAATAACCCATTGAAATGAATGGGTTTCATTTCACAATGCATAATTTCATGAATAAAATTTTGGGATACCAAAATAAATATGGAATAACATAATTGGAATATGAATCATCAACCATGAGAGATGAAGAAACAATCTTATGAGAAGTGAAAGTTGGGTTTTTAGACTGTAGAGTTCGTTTATAAAAATAATTTCATTTTTCATAAAACAATATTGGAAACATATATTTTCAAAAAACAAAATTGAAGGATAAATAAATTATATTTACGAAACATCAATGGAACATTCATTCTGTAAATGGAGTGTAGGAGGGAAAACCCAAAGGAAGAGTGTTGACTTTGAAAATCCTCTTACCTTCTATCTCAGTGCTTTATTCACTTTAATATCCTGGAGAATCAAATTAAATTGATTAATTAGAAAAACAAGAACCTATTATACATTTATTATATTTATTATATTTTAATTAAGTTCATCTATATCCTTTTATATGAGTTATAGAGTTTAATTCCATTGTTCAAAAGTGTTCATTTTCTTGGTTTTCATGATCGGTTCACCTGAAAATGAGTATGGAAGTGTCTATAGAATGGGTATAATTCTCCAAAATTGAGATTATATCATGTTAATGAAAATAAATATATTTAAATTTTTATATATATCATTGGGTATAATTTTATGAGGATGAATCATTAGATAAATGGTTACGGGTAATCATTTAACATTTTTGGTAGTTTTTCAAACATTACAAACAACTTTTGTTCCACTTTTTATTATTGTGAATATAATATATTTCTAGAACATAAATATGGTTATTACATACATTTTAAATTATTTAACAAACATTAAAATGGTTTTATGAACATACTTTATGTAGTTAAATGAAAATGAAAATGCATCATCCATGATGTTGGTGAATTAACACATCACGAGAAAAGATTTCATTTTTAGAATAAAAGAGAGAGATAAAAGAGTTTGAGGATGGATATTAAATTTAAATGAAATAGTTTAAGAATATAAAATATAATTGAGTTATAATTACCATTTATATAGATTAGGTGAGGATATAATATGAAAATAAAAATAAATTAATCGAAATTAAAAAAAAGAAAGGGGACTTTACCGCTTGAATTTCTCCACCTTGAGAACCTCCTAGGGGAAAAGGTTTTAGTATTTGGATGAGACCAAGAGATCATAGATGTGGTGTGGGGTATTTAAAATATATTTTGTATTTATTTTTACAAGTATTAAATCTTAGAAGGTGTGAGGAGAAGAGGTGGTGAGGGGTGGTATTTATAGGGGAGGAGAGGGGTGTTTTCCCATTATTTTATTCATTAGTTTATTATTTTGGCTCAAGACTATGAATAGTTTGAGATATATTGCTAAATATATTAAAGTAATTAAGTGGATTTATATATTATGGTTATTACATCATCAATTAATCAATTAGTAGTGTATTTAACTTATGATGTATATATACCTTAAATTGTCGTATTTTACTATTCACCAAAAATTCAACTATTTCATTAAAATCCCAAAAATTCAACTTAAACATTTTTATACATATAGAATTAAAAAATTACCTCCATTTTATAAATATAGTTTTCAAAATATGAGAAATTTAATTTTTAAATAAAATCATCATTTGTTTAAAAAATACCAATTTTAAAATTATAATGAATTTTTATTAAACTTTAAAAAAGTAACTAAGGTCTCATAAGATTATCATATAATCATAAAAAAAACAAATATTAATTTATTAGTGTATTTTATGAAAATTAGTTTTATTTTAAATCATTATTATAAAATTTTAAATAAATATGTATGTCTTATAAAAATACCAATACTTAATTAATTATTTTTAAAAAAATTAGTTCCATATTTCATGATATAAATATATTATATTTTCATTCATATAATATCCAATTTTTATTTATAAATTCAAAGGTGAATTTACTATTCTATTGGATGACTTACTATTCTTAGGGGCCACGTTACTATTACAAAGGTCAAGTTACTATTCCATCTGTATAAGTTCTTTAATTTCTAAAAAAGCTTTTGATTTCATTAATTATTAATTTATAATGTTTTAATTATGGTATCTATGATTTTATGTGACTTATACTATTTGACATGATTATAATAAGGTATAAGTTTCATTGATAAAATTTTGGGTTGTTACATTCTTCCCCCCTTTTGAAGTTTCACCCAAAAAAAATTATTTTATATAAATAGGTGAGGGTACATCTCTTTTATTGCCTCCTATAGTTCCCTAGTTGATTCATTATACTTATGGTTCCTATACAACACATTGAAAAGATGGGTTGTCTTATTGTATAAAACCTTATCTCTCCAGTTCAGAATCTTTACTGACTGCTCCTCATAAAAGATATCATCTTACAGCTATTCCACATCTGAGTTTAGTACATGTGAGGGATCCGGTATGTACTTTCCCATGAGAGATTGATGGAACACATCATCAATTTGATATGTACTTGGTGGAAGTGTAAGCTGATAGGCCACTTCTCCTATGCGATCTAGAATCTCCAAGGGTCCAATGTACCTTGGGATAAGATTCAGTTTCCCTCCAAACCTTGTGACTCTCTTCCATGGTGATATTAAAATGAAAACTTTATCACTAATGTAAAACTCCAAGTCTCTTTGATGGTTTCCAGCATAGTAGTTTTCCATACTCTGATCAGCTTTGATATGTTGGTGGCTGGATTTAACCTTATTTTTCATCTCTTTCACAAGATGAGGTCCAATTAGCATTCTTTCAGCAACTTCACCCCAAAAGGATGGATTTATACATCTCTTTCCATATAGAACTTTATATAGATGCATATGAATACTCGAGTGGATATTTTTTGTATGATAACTCACCCAAAGGGATATGTTGATCCCATCCACCTTTAAATTCCATTGATCATTCTCTTATAATTTATATGGGTGTCTAAATAGTCCATTCATATTGGTGATCATCTTGGGGGTGATCGATCATGATGAAATTAAATTTAGTACTCAAAGAATGTTTAAGACTCCTCTATAATTTATATGTGAACCTTGGATAATGATTAGATACAATAGAGAGTGGAATCCCATGTAATCTTACAACTTCCATCACATTTATCTTATAAATTTGTTCAAGTGATATAACTTTTTTGATTGGGATAAAGTGGCAAATATTGGTCAGTCAATCCAACATATCCCAAATTTCATTGTTTCCTTTGGATGTCTTTGGGATAATAGTGATAATGTCCATGGTGACATTCTCCCATTTCTATATGGTTATAGGAATTGTTTTAAACATCCCTTTCTTACTTATTTTACTCTTCTTTAACTTGACAATATATCAAAAACCATGAGATATATTTCGCAATATCTTTCTTCATGTTGTCCCCCTAGAAGTGTTCTCGAAGATCACAGTATATCTTGGTTATTTTAGGATGGATAGAGAGAGTTGAGCTTTTTTACATTATCCAACAGCTCTTTCATTATATCAGGTATTGAATGCACATAAAGACTCATTGGTAATGAATCACACCGTCATTATCAATATGGAACTCTTGTAGCTTCACTGCCTTTACTGTATTCACCTTATTTTCTCACTCTAGATCATCCATATGTTCCTATTTAATATTCTCTTTGATAGATGGTTAGGAAATAATATGTTCAAGGTCTGATGTATTATCTACTATCATGATTTAAAAATCCATCCTTTTCATATCCATGGGGATAGGGTCTTTCTAAATCTGCAACATGGATAGAGTAGTAGGTTCTTTTCCACTAAGATCATCATCTACCATGTTCACCTACCTAGGATTATAGTTTATAGTTAAATTGTACTCCATTATTAACTATAACCATATCCTTTGATTCTTTTTGTGGTCCTTTTTTTGAATATATAATTTTGGATCTTGTTATCAGTATATATGTCTTTGTTCTCACTATAGGGTTAGTACAACAAGATTTTCAAAGATAATATCATATCTTCTTGCACCATATCATGTGTCTGGTAGTTTTGGTCTGGGATCTTCAATTGCCATGAGGCGTAGGCTATGAATTTATCATTTTTCCAAAGTATATAACCAAATACTTTCTTTAAAGCATCATTTTATGTCACAAAACATTATCCACCTTTCAGTCATGTGAGTACAAGTGTAGTGATCAGCCTCTTCTTTAGCTGCTTGAATATTTCCTCACATTCTTCTGTCTAGAAATACTTTACCCATTTCTTTGTAAACATAGTTATAGAGATAGAAAATCCTGATAAATTTCCCCCAAAACGTCGATATTACCTTACTAAGAAAAGAAAACTATAGATTTCTATGACACTATAGGGTCTAGGCCATTCCTCAATTACCATTCATTTTCAAGGGTCTACAAAAATTACCTCATTTATTATCTCGTATCCCAAGAATGTGACTTGCTGTATCAAAAAATATCACTTTCTAAACTTGGCATACAATTTATCCTTCCTTAATGTCACATGTACAATCCTTATATGTTCTTCTTGTTCATCCTTTATCTTTGAGTAAATTATAATATCATTGATAAACACAAATAAAAATTTGTAAAGGTAGTTTCTAAGGACTCTATTCATCAAATACAAGGAGATATCAGGGGCATTAGTAAGTCTGAAGGTCATTAACAGAAACTCATAGGCCTCATATTTTTTATGGAAGGTAATCTTATGAATATCTTTCTAATTCACCTTTAGTCGATGACATCTATAATGAAGATCCACTTTTGAGAAGTACTGATCATCTCATAGTTTATTGAACAAGTAATTAATCCTTGGAAGAGGATAATTACTCTTTATGGTGATCTTGATGAGTTTTTGACAATTGATACCCAGCTGCATTGATCCATCCTTCTTCTGGACAAATAGCACTAGCGCACACCAAGGCGGTTCACTAAGGTGTATGAACCCTCTGTCCAAATACTCTTACAAATGCTTATTTAACTCCTCCAATTTGATTGAGTCCATCCTCTTGGGGAATTTTAAGATAGGATTAGCTCTAGGTATGTGTTCTATTGGGACGTTTGCATCACGATCTAGGGAAATTTTGAGTAACTCTCTGAGAAATACGTCACTATATTCCCTCATAATGGGAATTTCCCCTTGGTTGACATCTTACTTTGACTTAACCAATTGATTAAGGTTTGATTCTTTATAAGGAATCGTCACCAACACTATTTAAGGATTTTCCAAAGGAGATTCATGATATTCCTTGAATTTGTATACGAGCATGGGATGGTTTAGAATATTAAATGATATTTCCTTTTCCTAAGATTTTATGTGTGCTTTATATAATGGAGCCAATCTATTCAAATTATAGAATAAAATTCCACCAAGGGAAGTATCATGAGATTTTCAAGGGAAATATTCCCACATAATACAATAGAAGAAGAATATATCACTAGGGTTTAAATGATCACACCACTAGGTTTTTTTACATATATCTATACTTCATGTTTTTAGGGATTTTATTCAATAGATCTAGAAAAATTTCAAGATATAATGGAATTCGTAGAATCGTAGTTAAATGAGGATTTTTCTATCCATTATATAATAGGAAGTGTCCCTTTTATGACTTCATTTTCTTAACCACATCAGCAGTAGTGATGGAATAAGACTTCTCTTGCTCCTTTTTCTTTTATGGCTGATGATTCCAATAACCCTTGTGGACTTGAGGTTAAGTGAACTAGCTTTCATAGTGTGTAAAAACCCCAGATTTCAGAGTAAATTATGTTTTTAAATGAATTCAATAGCTTATATTTCACAAAACATCGACTTGGCATGTGTTACAAGTAAGATTGAGTTTCTCTGTAACAACACTTTAGTATTATAATTATTTAAATGATATATTTATAACCTATCCATTAAATAAAATAAGATTAATTGTATTAAATATTTTTTAAATATTTTTTGTAAATTTTTAACATAAATAAAACATATTTATAATGAAATATATAAGTTTCAGTAATATAGTTATATGTTTATAAATATTATTTTCTTAAAGGAACTACTTTTAATAAACTATTGTGAACAATAATTAATTTTATTTTAGAAAATATTAGAAATTGAATTTGGTAAGATTAACATCATTTTTGAATTGGTAATTTTAAAATTACCTTAGGGTTAATTTTTTGTATTTTTTTGAAAACTTTCAATTTTTGATAAGTAGTGAAAAACACTATATTGTTACTTAAAAAATAACATTTTCTTTTAAATAAATATTTTAATTTAAATTGATTTTAAGGTTAATATATATATAATATATGTAAGAACACAGTTTTTCACTCAGGTATGGATCCTTTAATTTTCTGTCTAGATCCTTACACTGGACCTAATATAGGTGCCTAATGAGTTAGAAAAGGTTCTGAGGGTGTCTAGATCTTTTTTGGAGCTCAGAACTACTCTTTTTAGGAAAATAGGCCATGTCGCATGGTTTTCGCATGGTTTGTGCATGGTTTGCACATGGTTTTCCTAACCATGCGGTTTGTGTTATTTTGGATAGTGGCATCTCACATGGTTTGTGCATGGCCATGTGGCCTAACCATGAAAACCCACTTTTCCCAGGACAATTTTCCTAGTTTGTGCAAGGTTGGCACATGGCCAAGTGGCCTAACCATGTGAACCCCCTTTTACCAAGTTCGGGCAGAACCATCTCGGATGGTTTGCACATAGTTTGAAAAAATGTGCAGAAAAATCGTGCATAGGCTAAAAACAGGTGTAAAATGTTTAAAATTCCATTAATGATCTATTAATCCTCCCGCTTCCACCCTAATCTGAGTTTATGTGGGATTGACCTAGTTTTCTCTCATTTTAGAGCTTTTTGAAGATCAAAGCATGGAATCAAGAAATTTTCTTCGTCTTGCTTCTGATAAGGCTTTCTCTAATCACGTTGGATGTGCAACGGTAAGTTATCGAGTCCTCTTTAGCCATAATTCTTCTCTTTCACTCTCGACCTAGATATCTCCATGTGAGAATTTTTCATCTTTTCATACATTTACTCTGATCCAAGGCAAATCAAGGGATGATACCATTGGAGAAGAGTCGTACAACCCTAAGGTGGGTGGTTTATAACTCATTCCTAATGTTATTTGTTTTTGGAATGTTCATGTGGGGACCAAGGGTTACGTTGGGAACCATTTCTTAAATTAACTTTCTATGATTATACTCGATAGAATCGTATGGTTATGATCTTTCCATATATGTGATTAGTTGTCGGTGGTTTCACCCAGAACTCAATCTGCCTCAAGTTGAAGGTTATGCCGTAATTGGGTTTCAGTGTTTTGGCATGTTTATCCACCGTTTGGGTGTAACTTTACTTGACATTTAAAAAGGTGGGTCTTTTATCATAAATGGCTTGTTATTATTGAGAATTGCATAATGACATGTACTATATATGCTCACCACTTAACTTTCTTGAGGTAAGTGCTTACAAATGTTAATTATGTGTGAATTTAAAATGTGAAATGGAAAGTATATTAAGTATATAAAATGGTCTTATTAAAAGAGATTGAATAAAGGTTACATGTTCGTAGGAACCCTTTCCATGTTGATGGAAGGTAGCAGAGTGAACCTCAATAATTGATTATGCCTTAATGGCTAACTAATACTTTGTTAAATTGTTGCAATGCTACTTGTCCAATCCACATTAATGGAAGACAAGGCTTGGACCAATGGTTTCAAATCAACTTGACCTTTCCACACTAATGGAAGGAAATACTTGAACCAAATGAATTATTACATGATTATATTATCAAATAGAAATGGACTGACTCGTGTTTGCATTGGTTTCTGAGAGGAGAATACCTTGGGTCTCCGGAACCCCATTCTAATTCAAGGATATGGTTTTCTTAGGTTGATACCCATGAAGATTCCAATCATTTTCTATTCCATGGATGTCCAGTATACTACCATTGGGTCTCTTCTTCTTACAAGATACCTCGGATACACTATTTGGATCTAGCATTGACTTGTAGGTTACATGGTTAAATCCTATAGGGCCATATCTTTACATTTCCCCATTTAACCTTGGTCGATCACCTTCGACTCGGTAGGCACCTAATTGTGGAAATTCCCTATATTACGCTCCTTGGTTTACACTATTACCCCTTAGTTAGGCTCAGATACTACAGGGTTAGCTTTCAAAGAGTTTATGTTTAATTGGTTTTTACCATGGAACACCCTCACTGGATATCATTGTTTTGTCGCCTTGTTACGTCTTGGGACCTTCACTAATTATACTATCATGAGGTTATGTCAGTGTTGGTTATTCCTCATGTGACCTATTAAAATTAAAAGGTAATTGATTACTTAATGAATTGGTAACATGTTCAGACACCAGCCAAGGGATGAAGTAGGTATATGGTTATTTAGTTATATTGTACTGCTTTCTTTACTTTAAACATGCATGCCTGCACACTATTATATTCCACTACATGGGATGGATGTTATAGAGACCATTGGTGGTGGTGTATAGAGATTTATCTCACACCCACTCTGGGCACCATTTGGTTCCCAGAGTAGATTACATGGTTGAAGGTATTGATAAAGGGAATCATGTAGCTTCCAATACTTGATTGTGTGCTGATAGGATGGAGCTTGATAGTAGATGACCTAGTAGGATCTCAGGATGCTTAGATAAGACTTTGTTTTATTTTACCTTGTGGAACATGTTTTTATTATTGTCTTGTATCCTTGATTTCTAGTTTTATAGTGACATGGCATTACATAATTATTGTTTCAGCTGATAAATCTATTGTTATTATGGTTTATCTATTGCATCAGTTTGATTCAACTATTTATTTATATTTCTTCTTCTATTTATTATTCCTTTACATCTTTTCTGTTGTTCTACACTCTGATAATGAATGAATAGTCTTCCTATGGACACAACCTAGGACCTCCCTACTAGTAGGAAGCCTCTAGAGTTCGGGAAGATGCACTTGAGGCCTTGTGGCCCACTAGGTTTGAGGCACCAGTTAAGTGGCATCTGGGTCCAGGTTGTCACAATGTGGTATTACATGTGGTTTCTTTTCATTCTTCACTATTTGGAGATAATATATTGGAGAATAGGAATGTGTGGGACACGGTCATATGTCATTCTTGGGCGTTGCGAACCCATCGTCGGGGTAAAATCCAAGTTACCCATAATACAATTGTTATTCTATTTTGCCTGTTACATTTGATATTATTTTACCATTGGGTGACTCACATGTTGCATGGTGTTGTTGATTATTACTCTTTGGGAATTTATTTCATCCTTGGCCTAATGATATGAGGTCAAGGATTATTTATACATGCATCATTATAGGCACCTAGAATCTACATGTCATGCATATTACTAGGCCAAATAGGTGCATTTCACTACATTGCATTTTTTGAGATTCCTGTGATTGTTGACTGATGTTGTGATAGTTTCGTGTACTTTTATTACTTTGGCTTCGATTGAGTGATTTCATGTCTCAATTACTGAGGTGTGTGGGCCCTCATGGGTTGGGATGAGTAATTTACTGAGTCAAGTAATTATGCTATAAGTAAATGGGTGTCATTTTTTGTGATAGGTGTATGGGAACTAATTCATCGAAATGAATATCCATTATAAAGTGAGTCCAGAAATCTAAAATGAATTGGTTTCACATCCTTATCCAGCCTTGTCATTTTTATGAAAGATAAAGGAGTGAACCTAAGAATTAACCGCAAAATGAAATGAAACTTATACTTGAGCACTTACTAATACATGGCCGTCTAAGTGGGTATTTTGGGTAGGATTCCTTAGGTAGTGAGTTTTCTTACATTCAGATTATGTTAGTGATGCTATCTCCTTGATTCTATTATTTTCTAAGGTGTGTGCTTTTCATTTGTAGACTAATTCCACCACAACGTCCTCAGTCATTCGCCAGGACAGTGGTGATGACCATGCTCCGGACATGGTGGGCCCTGAGCCGCTAGTCTTTCTTCTAGGAGTTCCACATGAGGCACCACCTTTTGTACCTAATCCAATCACTGATTCCAAATTCTGTCATAGTTTTCTATGTTTGATTCATTCCATGAAATGTCCTCCATGGGTTTCACCTACGATGGCTGATCTGACCCGCAGGTTCTTGTATTAGCGTCCTCCTACTTTTTTAGGGGATGGTGGTTCTCAGGCTGTTGAATCTTAGCTAGAAGAAATTTTATCGATCATTGATTATCTAGAAACACATCCAAAGAGAAGAGTCAATATTTATACATACATTCTTATTGATTCATCCAATCATTAGTAGGATGTCATTACCTAGGCTGGACGTCATCATGGCATGTTAAGGGTTGACTTCCAAACTGGCTTCTATGATCAGTTCTTTCCTCAGTCACTGAGAGATAATAGAGCCAGAGAGTTCATGCATCTCGAGTAGGGTTCTATATTAGTTATGGATTATTTATCATGTTTTACTAATTTATAGTTACTTACACTACTTCTAGCCGGTGATGAGCTTTTGCAGGCTATACGTTTTGAGGATGGGCTCCAATACGCCATCTGGACTCAGGTGAATGTATTTTTCCATCCTACCTTCTTAGAAATAGTTGATTAGGCCCTTATCACTGAGCATAACCTGAGGGATGGTGCGATTAATGGGTTTAAAGTATCAATTCCACATTAGGTCAATTGTTCTTCTAGTGGTAGGAAACGTTCCCTTGAGCCTTTTCATCAGGGCAGTGGCTGCCAGAGTATCCATTTTTATTGCTCCGTAGTGTTTCATTAGTATGTAAAACCCATGCATAAGAATCCCCAATGTGATAGAGATCCTATGGAGTATCGGTCATGTGGTCGTATGGGTCATCTTTAGTGCTTTTTCAGGAACTTTTCACTAGCTTCAAGTGGAAGAGGATCAGATTCAGCTTCACCTTTAGAAGTGAGTTCTATTGCACTGTGTCAGACGGGATGTCGGAGTGGAACTAGAAGGTATGGTCGTGGAGGAGGTCGTGGTTGTGGAAGTATGATCCCTGATCACCAGTATCACCAGTTGAGAAGTCATGATTGTGGTAGTCCATCTATTTCACAGGGCTATGGATCAGGTAAGTTTCGTGCCTTATATCCGATACATGAGGATCAGGCTGTGGGACCATCTACAATAAAAGGTACTATTCTAGTAGCCTATACTATTGTCTCTTCTTTGTTCGATACAGGTGCTTCAAACTCTTTTATTTCTATATATATCGTGGAAAGTCTCACACTAGAGTAACAGTATCACTATAGTGTAAGGACCCTAGATTCATTTTTGGGAATACGGGCGAAGGGCATATGTTAGTGCAAGGACTGTCCCATAGAGTTTGGTAGTTACCCTTCCCTATGGAATCACTTTGTTCTCAAGATGACCGGATTCAATTTCATTCTTGGGATTGATGGTTTGGTCCACTATCAAACCTTTGTATAATGTTATCATTAAAGGGATTCTTTTACATCTTCAGAAGGAGGAAGTTATCTTTTCAATGGTGGGTGGGATGTCCAGGGTGGGAGATCATGACTAACTCATCATGGGATGGGTGGAGTGACTGCCTAGATTTCAAATCTTTTCATAGAGGATCAGGGTTTTCTCCAAAATAATTTTTCTCCTGTAGAAGATCTTTTCAGGGAAGTCTTTCTTAATGAATTTTCTAGATTACCTCCTAAGAGAGAGGTTGAGTTTATAATTGAGCTTGTTCCATGAGAATCTCTATTGTCCATTCCTCTATACAAGATGACACTTATTGTGCTACATGATATCAAGCGACATATAGAGGACTTAGAGGCCAAGGGCTTTATACATCACAGTACATCCTCTTGGGGTTCACCCATGCTTTTCCTTAAGAAGGCGGATGGAAATATACATTTATTTTTGGATTACAGAAATTTGAACTAGCTTACAGTCAAGAACCAGTATCCACTTCCTCGAACAGATGATCTCTTTGACCAGCTCTGACGAGCAAAGGTGTTCTATAAGATTGACGTGATATCGAGTTATGACCATGTGCGAGTCAGACCCTCAGACATAAAATGTACAACTTTTCGTAAAAGGTATGGTTTGTATGATTATCTTTTTATGTCGTTTGGTCATTAGAATATGCCTGCCATTTTCATGGCTTTGATGATTAGGGTTTTCCATCTCTATTTGGACTCTTTTGACGTGGTCATTGTGGACAACATCTTGGTGTATTCGTGCACACATAATGGCTATGACAAACATCTTGAGATCATTCTGATTACACTAAGAGAGAATCAGATTTATGCCAAGATTGCTCAATGTGCCTTATGGATTGACAAAGTCCACTTCTTGGGTCATATAATTTCAAAATTAAGTGTATATATTGACCCCAAAAAGGTTAGCATTATAGTCTCCTAGGATTATCCTATGAACGTGTTTGATATCAGGAGTTTCTTAGGGATGGATAGATATTGCAGTCATTTCATACAAAACTTTTCTCATCTTTCTATTCCTCTTACTAGACTTATAAAGAAGGCTGTTAAGTTCTTGTGGTCACAAGCCTACGAGAAAGCCTTTTAGGAGATGAAAGGGAGGCTTGTCTCGACACCTATTCTGATTCTTCTAGAACCTAGTAAGGTTAAATCATCTTTTTTGATACATCTGGCATTGGCCTAGGAGTAGTGTTGATGCGGGAAGACAAATATGTTGCATACGGATCTTGGTAGTTGAGGCCTCACAAGAAAAATTATTCTATGCAAGACCTCGAGCTAGCAACAGTTGTCCATGTCTTACGTTTCTAGAGACATTATCTCATGGGTGAGTGCTTTGTGGTGTATACATATCACAAGAGCCTCAATTATATATTTTCTTATTATGACTTGAACCTCCGAAAGTGAATATGGGTCGAATGTCTAAAATCATTCGATTTTGAGCTTGCCTGTATGCCATGAAAAGGAAATGTGGTTGCAGATACACAGAGTCATAAAACTCAAATGCAGGTCATACAAGAAGCCAGTGAAGAATGGATGTTAATGGCCCTCTTTTATGAAATTCATCTGGAGTGTCATGATAGTCATGAGAAGTATAACCTCTAAGCCTTAACAATTACCTCTTCCATACATGATAAGTTGAAGGGTAGGATGTTTTCAAATCCTGAAGGTTTGGTTCTCCATGAGAGTATATTAGGAGACAAACCACCTCCGGACTGGTCTGTGGACGAAGATGCCATCTTGTATCTACGTGGATGTATCTGGGTTCCTACAGAAGTGAGATGGGAGTTGGTGAAAGAGTCCAACACTTCCCAGTGGGCAGTTCATCCAGGCATCTCGAAGATGTATCGAGACATTCGATGCCAGTATTGGTGGCATGGAATGAAATGTTAGATTGTAGGCTTCATCACTAGGTGTTCCACCTGTCAACAGGTGGAGGCATATTACAAGAGACATGCAGGCTTGTTATAGCCGCTTTTAGTCCCAGAATGGAAATGGTAAGATGTTTCTATGGATTTTTAAGTTGTCTTTCCTAGGTCTCTAAGGGGTAGTAATTCTATCTTGGTATTCATTGACTGACTAATGAAATCATCCCACTTTATTCCCATTTGGGTGACTTTCTCAGTTGATGAGTAGGGAAGACTGTTTGTTTGTGAGATCATATGACTACACGGGGTTCCACTTACTATCATTTTAGATAGGGATGCTCATTTGACATCATGTTTTTGGAAAGTTTTGTAGAAATATATGGGAAATTAGGTGTTTCTAAGCATAAAATTTCACCCTCAGACCGATGGACATTCAGAACGTAAAATATAGGTTTTGGAGGATATGATCTGAACATGCATTCTTGATTTCTATGGTTCTTGGGAAAACCATATCCCTATCATCATGTTCTCTTATAATAACAATTTTTAGGTGATAATTAAGATGTCACCTTTTCAGGCTTTATATGGTAGGCCATAATGTTCACCCTTGTGCAAGCTAAGGTAGGTGAGGTAGGCCTACTAGGTCCATGTCCCGTTCAAGAGACTTCAGAATAGGTACAGCTGATCCAGAATCATATGACTACTACTCAGTCTAGACAAAAATCTTATGAAGATCGTCATCGACAACCTCTTGAGTTCAAGGTTTGGGTTCATGTTTTTTTCGGGTATCACCCAAGCTTGGGCATAGACGTTTACAGAAGTAGGGTATGTTGTCACCTCATTACGTCGGGCCATTTGAGATTCTAGAGAGAGTTTGGACGGTAGCCAATCAGTTGCTACTACCTCATAGGTATCATGCCATGTATGATGTCTTTCATGTCTCAAAGCTTCACCAATATCTTACTAACCCATCTCATACCTTTGATCCTGAGGAAGTTGAGTTAGATGTTGGTGCTACCATTGAGGATTATCCAGTATGAATCATTGACCGAAGCACAAAGGTTCTCCAAGGACAGTCTATCCCTCTCATATGGGTGTTGTGGCAGTATGGCCGGGTACAGTATGATATTTGGGAGAGGGAATCTAATGTATGTTTTTAATGTCCAAATTTGTTCTCAAATAGTGTATCTTTACCCTTGGAAGGAGAACTCGGGATCGAGTTCTTTTATGGGGAGATGACTGTAAGAACTCATTTTTTACATACGTATAGATACTTTAATTTTCTATCTAAATATTTAATTTGAACCTAATATAGATTATTAATGAGTTAGAAAAGGTTATGAGGTTGTTTGGGGCTTGTTTGGAGCTCAGGACAACTCTTTTTAGGGAAACAAGCCAAGTCGCGTGTTTTGCACACGGTTTACCTAACTATGCAGTTTGTGTTGTTTTTGGACTGTGGCATATAGCAGGATTTTTGCATGTTCATGCGTCCTAACAATTCAAACCCCCCTTTTTTCAGGAAAAGTCACGTGGTTTGTGCATGGTTTGCACACAGCCATGTGGCCTAACCATGAAAAGCCCCTTTTTCCTAGGTTTGGGCAGAACCATCTCGTAGGGTTTGTGCACGATTTAACAAACAGTGCGGACAAACTGTGCGCAGGCTATAAACTTGTGTAAAATGTATAAAATTCCATTAATGATCTATTAATCCTCCCCTTTCCTCATTAAACTGAGTTTATGTGGTATTGACCTAGTTCTCTCTCATTTTGGAGCTTTTTAAATGTCAAATCTTGGAAACAAGATATCTTCTTTGTTCGGCTTCTAATCAAGCTTCTATTCATCATGTTGGATGTGCAATGCTAAGTACTCGAGTCATCTTTATCCATACTTATTCTCTTTCACTCTCAACCTAGATATCTCCATGTAATAATTTTTCAACTTTTTCTTATATCTACTCTGATCTGAGGCAAATCAAGGTCTGATACCAAAGTAGGAGAGTCGTAAAACCCTAAGGTGGGTGGTCTATAGCTCATCCCTAAAGTTATTTATTTTTGGAATGTTCCTGTGGGGCCCACTGGTTTCATTGGGAACCATTTCATAAATTAACATGCCATGATTATACATGATAGAATCATATAGTTATGTTTTTTCCAAATATGTGATTAGTTGTTAGTGGTTTCACCCACTACTCAATCTGCCTCATGTCGAAGGTTATGCCATAATTGTGTTTTAGTATTTCAACACGTTTGAGCTACTGTTCAGGTGTTCCTTTACATGACCTTCATAAAGGTGGTTATTTTATCATAAAAGGCTTGCTAAAACTGAGAATTGCATAATTTCATGTTCCATATATGCTCACCAATTGACCCGCCTAAGGTAAGTGCTTACAAATGTTTATTAAATGTGAAATATGAAATGTGAAATAGAAAGTATACTATGTATATAGATTTTCATTATTAAAAGAGATTGAATAAAGTTTACATGTCTTTAGAACCCCTTTCCATGTTGATTGAAGGTAGCAAAGTGAACCTCAATAATTGATTATGCCTTAATGGATAACTAATACTTGATTAAATGGTTGCAATGCTACTTGGACAATCCACACTAATGGAAGACAAGGATTGGACAAATCGTTTAAAATCTACCTGACCTACCCACACTAATGGAAGGCTAGACATGAACTAAATGAATTATTACATGATTATAATATTAAATAAGAATGGACTGACTCGTGCTCTCCATGGATTCTGAGAGGATAATACCTTGGGTCTCAAGAACCCCATTCTGATTCAAGGATACGGTTTTCCTAGGTTGATACCCACCTAGATTCCAATTCTTGTTTATTCCTTGTATTCATGGTATACTACCATTGGGTCCCTTATTCTATCAAGATACCTCAGATACACTTCTTAGATCATGAATTGACTAGTAGGTTCCATGGTTAAAGCCCACAGGGACCTATCTTTTCTTAGCCCCATTTTACCTTGGTCGATCACCATGGACTCGATAGGCACCTTATTGGGGAAATGACATGGATTACGCTCCTTGGATTACACTCTTACAACATAGCTAGACTCAGATTCTACAAGGTTAGCTTTCTGTGAGTTACATTACCTTGGTTTTTACCCTGGAACTCCGTCACGGGATATCATTGTTTGGTTGCATTGTTTTGTCTTGGGACCTTCACTACTTATAAAATCTTGAGGTGATGTCAGTGTTGGCTATGCCTCATGTGACCAATTAACATTAAATGGTAATTGATTAATTAATGAACTAGTTACACTTTCACACACCAGCCAAGGGATGATGCTGGTACGTGGTTATTTAGTTATATTCTACTGCCTGCTTTACATTATTCACGAATTCCTGAATGTTGTTATATTCCATTACACGGGGTAGATGTTATAGAAACCGATGGTGTTGTCCCACTGATATTTATCGCACACCCTCTCTAGGTGTCATTTGGTGCCCAGAGTAGATTACATGGTTGCAGGTATAGACCAAGGGAAGCATGAAGCTTCCAATACGTCATTGTGTGCTGATAGGATGGAGCTTGATAGCAGATGACCGAGTAGGATCTCCGGATGCTTGGAGTAGACTTTGTTTTCTTTTACCTTGTGTATCATGTTATGCTTGTTGTATTTTATCCATGATTTCCAGTTTTTTAGTGACATGACATTACATCATTATTGTTCCATATGATATCGTTATTGTAATTCTTGTCTATTTATTGCATCAGTTTTATTCTGCTATTTATTTATTTTTCTTAAACTATTTACAATTCCTTCACATTCCTTCTGTTGTGATACACTCTTCTAATGAGCTCATATTCTTCCCATGGACACACCCTAGGCCCTTACTCCTAGTCGGAAGCCTCTGGCATTCGGTAAGATGCGCTTGAGGCCATGTGGCCCATCGGGCATGGGGCACCAGTTAAGTGGCATCCGGGTCTCAGTTTTCATAATATACATATTAAACCAATGTAGTCCATTGGATTTATTTTTATAATATACTTAGTTATAAAAAAATAGAACTTTTGAATGTCACTTTTACCCTCCTTCTAGTCCCATTTTCTAGAATAATATTAAATGTAATCTTTCCACTTCTATGAATTGAATTTAAAAAAATGGAAATACATGATCATAATCAATATTCAAAATTTGGTCTAATGGGGTCAAAATATTTTTTGGTGAATAGTAACTTTTGAGTTTTATTTACCACGGTTAAAGATAAATAGAGAAATTAAAAGTAAAGATAATATTATAATAATATAAAATTACCTTAACACTTTTCGTAATTTGAATTAGTGTTTTTAGACCGAAGTCAACCATATATCAAAAATATGACCCCTTTTAATCCACTAGTGTTATATTAGGACATTCATTATATTTTATATAAAGAAGAACTACAAATGTTGTATTCAAATTTTAATAACTATATCAATTTTAATATGTGGTTATATAAGTTATATGTTCAACTATAAATATAAATTAGAAAGAGAAAATTTGTATCTACATAATGGTAATTTATTTACAAATTTTAGGAATAAAATTATTAAATTAAATTATGAAAAAATGATGATGAAGTACTTGATTTATTAAAGAAAGAATCAATTAAATGATATTAATAATATTCAAATAAATAAAATTTTACATAATTAATGACATAAAACAATTTTTTAGATAATATAAACTTGTTAGTGACATTTTTGAAATATTTTATTTAAGTTATCTTGATGTTTTAATATTTTTAAAAATGGAAATATTGAATAGCATCAAGACTAACATAAATCATAATTTAAAATAAATAATATTTTATTAAATGCTATAAAATTTATAAAAATTTATGGTTAGTCCAAATTACTTGTATAATGTTAAATATTTCATAAATTATCCAATTGACTTTTTTCCATTTTATTATAACAATATTAACCCTATAGTGTAATAAATACAAGTAGACACGATATGAGATAAACTATTGAACTAAGGGTTAAAAACAAAATATTTTGTTTATTTTGTGACCTAAACATGACTAAAAATAATTGGATGAGAGTATTTATACCCATACGCATTTTATCCTTGAAATACCTAACTTTTTAGATATTTGAAATCGAAAATCGGTTTATAATAAGTTAATAGTTTTGGTGTTTCTAAAAGTTCCTATCACCTCTCTCATAAAAGGGCGCATCTCCTTCTATTTTATTCAAACCATTAAATACCTTTGGATCTGCCAAAACCAACCCATTTATTCAAAAAAAATTCATAAAGGTATCCTAGAGTTCATACTTTTGTCATAAATCCAACATAATGAGTCCTTTTGTGAAAATCTTAAGGTGACACTCGAAGAAGAGGTAATTATTTTACCAACTCTTTCAATGTTCTTTTCCAATTATACTTCCTTTTCCTGTGTTTCTTCCAAACTAAAGTAATAAATACATAATAAAATATATTATGATATATTTTTACAATTATGGGACCATCATATTCCTCCTTTCATTATCCTATGAAAAACAATATCACCAGGTGTTCTTGCGTACAGCTTACAGTCTCCACACTACGGTGTAAATTTTTTTCATCTATACTTTATTTAAAAGGGTATAATAGTGTGTATAATGGGTATTAATAATTAATATTACATGATAATTATTATTTATAATTAATATTCCATCCATTTTAATACTATTTGACCATTAAAATAATGATATCTTCGCTTGTGCGTACATACGGCTTACCGTCTCCACGACGCGACAAGATTCACCCTCCATTACAACCATTTCAGAATGATTATAAAAATATATATAATAAATAAATATGAAATATATGACATAATAATTCTACTGAGAATATATATATATATATCATTTACTTTCTTTCATTCAATACGATAAGAAAATGGAAACAACATTCATGCGTACGTATGACCTACCATCTCAATCAATGGTGTATTAAATTTCATATATCTATCTTACATATATATTTATATACTAAATATATATGATATATAAATAATATTATAAATTCTTGAATTATTTAAATCCTTATCTACGTAATATTATCTAGAATACTGTGTCAAAACACGTATGATAAACAAAGCGATTATTACCTGAAACATTGCTTTAACATGGGATTGTTAATAAACGAGTAATATTAAGTCATAAATGAATCATATCTGATATCATAAATATTATTATCATTCTATTATAAGTTCATAATATGGTAAAAAACATTATATAATAGTTTCTGACATGTACAGAGATTGTCATACCTATGGTATGGAAATTTCATCTCACTTTTATTTTTTGAGAGATATAATCCATATTCACCACCTATTTCTTGTGTATGGTGTATGTATTGGACCTACTACATTTTATATCATGAATAAATTTATCTTAATGTTATTTAAAGATTCTTTTTAATATACTCATCTTATTATTTAAATGTTCAATGTGGTATGGTACACTGCGAATGTTCAGAGAATTAATCCTTTGTCGATTTCAATATTGCTGATATTATCATCCATATTTATCTATATGTATATAAAGGATTATAATGAAAATTTTATTTATAATTTAAAATGTTTTATAAAGGAATATTTTTAATGTTTATGTTAGGGTCGCTTTAACTAGAACATATTTCTAAGTGTTTTAAAGATTTATTATTCTAAATCATTGTCATTAATGACCATGTTTTCAAAATGGTTTTAAGGTTTTATTTATAAGTACATGAATGTTTTAAAATTTTAATTCCATTAAAAAGTTTCAAATTGGTATGGTACAATTTGATTCAAATATCTCTTCTTAAATGTATTTTTTATAAGTGTGCGGGTTTTGACTAAAATTATTTCAATGAAAAGGGGGTATATGTCTCATGATATTTTACTGATTTTAATAGAGTATTTTCATCTATGTAACATCCTTTTTTGGATCTTATGGTTAATTAAGGTTTATTCCTTTTGATATCATCGACCATATTTTATTGAATGGTTTATGATCATTTTTATTAATGATGTTCTTTTTAGTTACCATTCTTATTTTATTATTAAATTATTCATATTTCCTATAATGATTTTTAATAATAATGATTATGTTATTTATGTTTCACCATTTTTATATGAGGAATGTATTGGATAGAGTAAATGACCAGAGGGTCCCATTTTAGCCTCTCGATGTATATGTAGGTTTCATGAATCAAAATAAATGTGGTTTTGGAAGAGGCCCTAAACTTTTTTTAGATTCTTGGCATGAAGCCTTGAAAATATTAGATTTTATGTATGAATCTTGGATGGTATGTTTTATATGTCTAGAATTATGTGTTCCCTTATTATGATATTAGTTATTTATATTACAAGTGATTTGTCAACTATTATAATATCTATATGAATGTTTAACTAGAATTATCTGAGTTATTCTCTCCATATTATTCCAAAGATTATATTTAAAATGTTTGTTATTTAGTGTTATACTTGTCTTACTTTTTATTTTTATTTATGAAATATTTTATTGTATTATTTAACCTTATTGAGTGTCTGATCTCACCCCTTTCTTATGTTTTATTTTCCTAAGATTCTAAGAAGTGTATTATGATTTATATATAAGTTTAATCTTAGTGAATAATGGAGTTCTCAACGGATTATCGATGTTATATTTTATGTTATTTATTGTAATTTGAAGACCATATATGTAATATACATTCCCAGACTTCTAAATTGATTTTTTGTTCGAGATTTGATTCCTTTCAATGATACCAATGTATTAAAATAATGCACCATATCCAAGTATTGGGGTTCAGGGTGTTACAGTTGTTATCAAAGGAATTTTAGTAAAATCATTGGAAATAGATTTAGAAAACATATATTAAATATAATAACCCTAATATAGAATTTGAGGATATGAGTACAAGAATATCCAATAATTCTGGTAAGGTATTGATTATGTGAGTATTCCTAGAAAAGACATTCCTTTTTGGATACTATAAGTTGAAGTGGTTCTGAAAGAGACATACTTAGGAGTGATAAATCTGACAAGGTGTTCTGGGCTTCACTCGGGGTATCTTGGTACCCGACAACAAGCCTTAGTGTGCACCTGGTTTAAAAATCCTATGGGATATTCTTAGGATAAATCAAATTTTATTTAAAAATTATTATGAAGGATTTATGAGTAAATATGTACCAAAAGATATCATTTTTATGATTAAGGATTATATATGAATAAAATTTTCAATTTATGTAATGTATTTTACTAGTTTAGAATTCTGTATTATGATTCATAACCTAATATTGTGTATAACATTGTTTAGAAATGGAGCCAAGTGGAAGGAATGGAAACTGTATCCACACAAATAATAAATTTAGGGATTTCCCTCCTATACAAGATAATAATAGTGGGATGGTGATAAAACTGGTGTTGAACAACTAATAACCATACTAGGATAGCTGAATCATGTTTTGAATAATAATTGTACCCATATGGAGCAACCTGATTGAGAACGTGGAGAAACAACGTTAAACCACTTCATGATACAATAACCTCCAACATTAAATGGGACTAAAAATTCTTTTATAGCTGAGAAATGGATATGTTATTTGGAGAACATGTTTCTTACATTGGGAGTAATGAAGTGGAAAACGTTTTCATGGTAGTTTATCATCTCTCAAGAGATACGGATCAATGTTGGTCACTGGTTCAAAACATGGAAGAGGAGGAAGAAATTAAAATTTTGTAATTGAAGTATTTTAAGTAAATTTTCATAAAAAAGTATTTCCCTCGTGAACAGAGTAAGATATGGAGAGAAAATTATTGAATCTGATGAAAACAAGCATGTAAATGTTTCTAAATATAAATCCAACTTCACAAGATTAGTAAGGAATGCTACGGACTACGTAAATAACCCAATGAGTAATATTGAAAATTTGTTTGATTGGTTAAAGTCATTTCTATGAAAGGAATTGGTTCCCAAAAGACTCTCATCATAAAAAGATATATCCTCATGTACTATCAAGACAGAGATTGTTTTTTCTAAGTGTTATGACTTTAAGTGAAAGAAAGAGATGAAGATAATGGTGGAGAATGTGATAGATAATGAGAATAACTGAAAGAAATATTATGCTACATGTGAAAATTGTTGATGGTAACACCCTTATGCATGCTTAAAATGAAATGGAGTTTGTTTCAAATGTGGAGGAAAATTCCACCATGCTCATGATTTCAAGGAAAATAAATAATTTACCAATGTGCAATGTTTCCACATCAAAGATATGGGGCACTATGCAAATGAATAACCCAATAATCATGGAAATGGATCTTAGAAAAAGAAAGGTGATCAACGTCAAGCTTATGATATTACTATATTCGAAGTGTAATAATCAATTTATTTTTGTTTTTGGATTCTTGAATTTTGATATAAAATTCTCGTTATGAGAATAGTGAGATATATAAAGATTGAACAACAGTACTTTTTATTAAAGGATTTAGAAGCATGAATATTTTAATTAAGGTTTTAATATGATCATGGAACTTATATATTTGGTACCTAACAATAAGATAAACATTATTTTTTTTTGAGGAAAATATGATGTTAATATTAATTTTATAAATTTAGAGTCCTTTTTGGACTGTTCATTTGGAATGAAGTATTTTAGATAAGTCTAAAGGTTGGAATGGATTAAGTTAAACATTGGATAGTATTGTTTAAGGTCAAAAAATTTCTTAATATTATTTTTGGAATGTTATAATAATATATTTTTAAGAAAAGGAAGACTCATAGGTCGGGTAGCAACATGTCGCGTCCGATAAGGCTGTGATACTTGAACCTACAACCAAAGGGCGACAAGGGTGCATCACCTACCACTGTCCTACTTAATGTCCTAGTTCGCATAATGTAGTTTTTTTATTTCAAAGGTATGCCAGATGAATTATAAGTTCATTGTTAGAACCCCTTATGATTAAAATAAAGAAAATATTTTTAAATTTTATTATCTTTTTGTGAGAAAGATGAGTTTGTGATAGAAATTAGTTAAAGGATGGAAATATACTAGTCAAGAAAGTATTATTCCTTGCGTTATTATTATAAGAAGTAAATTGATTCTTAAAATCTAGGTAAAAGATCTTAAAAACCAAAAAAACATATTAATTTCTTTTCAGATAAATCTAATGTTCCCTTAGATCATCACCAATATCTAGCTTTGTGATTGTTAACTTTTTCCTTACCATGTTTTCTATTACTCTTCATCAAAACTTTACGGTTAGATTTATCTTCCAAATCCATGTTTTCCTATATCGAAACCTAATATCTGATATCTCTAGTGACCTTCATACTTCAATTTCTTTATTATAATATGGGGGTATCATTATCCCATTTTTTCTGATTTAAGTTTTCTATAAAGGTATTTTCTAGTATCAACCTTTTATTTTCGACGTCCAATTTCAATTTGCGAGGATACAATTTATTGAAGGAGGGGAGAATGTAAAATCCAAATATTTCATAGTACATTAAATTTTTAAATAAATTCAATAGCTTATATTTCACGCAACAACAACTTGGCTTATGTTACATGAAGGATTGAGTTTCTGCGAAACAACACTTTATTATTATAATTATTTAAATTATATAATCACAAATTATCAATTTAATACAATAATATAAATAGTAATAAATATTTTTTATATTTTATTTATAATTTTTTCACATAAATAAAACATATTTTCAATGAAATGTATATGCTTTGCTAAAATAGTTATATTTTTGAAATACTACTTACATAAAGGAAATAATTTTTATAGCCTTTTGTAAAAAAAATATATATATAAGTAATTATAGAAAATATTATAAATTGAATTTGGTAAAAATATAAGTAATTTTTGAATTTAGAATATCAAAATTAGTTTAGGATGATATTTTCGTATTTTTATGAAAACATTTAATTTTTGATGAAAAGTGACAAACACTCCATTGTTGTTTAAAACCCAAAATATTAATATAAATAATTATTTTTCTTTAAATTAATTTTATAGTCACAATATATAAATAAAACACATATGAACCCAATTTATTCTATTGGAATCATTTTTATAATTAGATCTAAGAAATTTATCTTTTGAATGTCACTTTTACCCACCTTCTAGTCACATTTACAGGATTAGCATTAAATGTAATTTTACTACTTTTGAGAATTGAATTTCAAAAACCTGACATAAATGGTTGTAATCAGTAGAAAAAATTATATCTAAGAGGATCAAAATAATTTTTAGTAAATTGTAACTTTTGAATTTTATTTACCATGATTAAATGTAAATAGGGTGATTAAAGGTAAAAATTATATTATTATAATATAAAATTACCCTAACAGTTGTCCTAATTTATTTTGATATGTTTTTTACACCCCAATCATCCATAGGTCGAAAATATGATCCTTTTTAAGCCACTTGGGATAGATTATAATATTTATTATACATTATTTAAATAAGAGTTAAAATTGTCATATTTAAAATTTAATAACTATATCATTTTTAATATGAGGCTATATAAGTGATATGGACGAATATAAATATTCTTATGAAATATAAAAATTTTGTATAAATAATGGTAATTTATTTAAAAAAATTAGGAAATAAATAATTAAACTAAATGATGACACAATGATGATACAAAAATTGATTTATTAAATAAAGAATCAATTAAATGGTATTAATAATATTAAAATAAACAATATTTGACATAATTAATTACATATAATAAATTTATAGATAATATAGAAATTTTATTGACATTTTTTTCGTATTTTTTTGAAGTTATCATTTTTTTTGATATTGTTAAAAATTAAAATATTGAATAGTATCCAAATTGACATAAATGATACTTTTAAATAAGTAATATTTTATTAAATGTTACATTTTTTTTAAAACACTAAGGTTTGAACAAGGAACTTTTATAGTGTTAACTAATATATCAATGATGTAATTGGGTTTTTTTTCATTTTATAGTAAATTTATTAACCCTATAGTTTAAAAAGACAAGTAGACATGGTAAGAGTTAAACTATTTAACTTAGGGTTAAACCCAAAAGATAAGGTAAATTTTGTAACCTAAACTTGTCTAAATAACATTTTATGAGATTTTTAGACCAAGAATCATCTCACCTTCGAAAAAAACTCTCTTTGGAGATATTTTAAATCTAAAATAATTTTATAATAAATTAATAGTTTTGGAGTTTCCAAAAGTGCCCCTCACCTCTCTCATAAAAGGAAATCTCTCATTCCCTTTTATTCAAACCTATAAAGCCATTTGGCTCAGAAAAAATCTTCACATTTACTCTTCCAACATCCCTAAAGTCAACCTAAAGTCCATATTTTTTGTCTAAATCCAACATAAAGTGTTTTTTTTGTAAAAATAAAAAGAAGACACTTGAAGAAGTGGTACTTGTTTTTCTAAATCATTCAATGTTCTATTCTTCTTATAATTATTTTTATTAAGTTGTTTACATAATAAAGTAATAAATAAATCATCTAATATATTCTAATATTTTTTTACAATTATGGTAAAACCATATTCCCCCTTTCACCCAACCTACAAAAAACAATATCAATATGCGTGTGTACGGCTTACTGTCTGCACGTTGTGGTGTAAAATTTTATTCATCTATAATTTATTTAAATAGGTATAATGGTGAATATGATAGGTATAAATATTGAATATGAAATTATAATAATTATTTATAATTAATATACCACCAAATTCAATACCATTTAACCATTAATGAAATGATATCGTCTCACGTGCGTACGTACGGCTTACCTTCTCCACAACGGGATGACATTCACTCTCCATTACAACCATTTAAGAATGATTATAAAAATGTATATTATAATTAAATAAGAAATATATTACATCATAATGTTACAAGAATAATATATATATATATATCATTTACTTTCTTCCATTCAATATGATAAGAAAACAGAAACAACGTTCATGTGTACGTACGACCTCCCATCTCGAAGAACGGTGTATTCCATTTCATATATCTATATTATATATATTTATATATATACTGAATAAATATGATATATAAATCATGATATAATTTCTATAGTTATGTAAATAATGATCTAAGTTATATGATTATGAATAAAGAGTCAAAACATGTATGATAAATAAAGCGATTATTACCTGAAACGTTGCTTTAACTTGTAATTGTTAATAAACGAGTAATATTAAGACATAAAAAATCCTAAATGATATCATAATATTATTATGATTCTATTAAAAGTTAATAACATTTTAAAAACATTATAAAGGAGTTTCAGACACGTACAGAGTGTATCAGATCTAATTTAAAGAAATTTCATCTCACTTTTAATGTTCGTGAGATATAATCCAGGTTCATCACCTATTTCTTATGTGTGGTGTATGTATGACCCCTATAATTTTTATATCATTAATATATTTATTTACATTGTATTTAAAGATATTGGGATTATTATTTAAATGTTTAAAAATATATGGGACACTTTTAATGTTTAAAAAATTAATCCTTTCTCCATTTCAGTATTCTTGATATTATAATACATGTTTTTTTATTTTTATAAAAAGAATTATAAATGACATTTTATGTATATTTTAAAATGTTTTCAAAAGTAATATTTATAAAGTTTTATGTAAGTAAATATTTAACTAAAACATCTTTTTAAATGTTTTAAATATTTATTCTTCTAAATCATTCTGATTAATGTCAATGTTTTCCCAATTTATTTAATGATTTATTTAAATGGACCTAAATGTTTTAAAATGTTAATTCCTTTTGAAAGATTTAAAATTTTATGGGACACTTTGATTAAAAAATATTTTTTTAATTGCCTTATTTTAAAATTGTGCGTCTTTTGAATGAAATCATTTCAATGAAAAAGGGGTATTTGTCTCAATATCTTTTTAATGATTTTAATAGATTATTTTCTTTTATGTCCACATCCTTTATTGGATCTTTTGATTAATTGAGGTATATCTCTTATGATATCATTTTTAAAATTTTATTGAATGGTTTATGATCATTTTGATGGTGGGTGTTCAATTTATATACCATTCTTTTTTTATGGTTAATGTATTCTTATTTCACATAATAATTTTTAATATGAATAAATATGTTGTTTGTGTTTCACCATTTTATTATGAGGAATGTATTGGACTTAGTAAGTGGTGTTTGGGGCCCACTATAGCCCCTCAATGAATCCATAGGTTTCATGAAACAAAATTGATATGGTTTTGGATGAGGCCTTACGCATTTATTAGATTCTTTTCATGAATCCTTGAAAATATTATAATCTTTGCATGAAGCTTCGATGGTATGTTTCAGATGTCCATCATTAAGAATTACCTCATTATGAGATTAGTTATTCATATTACATGTGATTATTCAACTCGTAGAATATCCCTATGAATGTTTAAATGGAATTATTTCGTTTATTATTTCCATATTATGATGAAAGTAACATCTAAAGGCTTGTGTTTTAGTTTTATACTTGCTTTAAAGTTTATTATTATTTATGAAAGCTTCAGTTGTATTGTTTAACCTTACTAAGCATCTGTTCTCACCCCTTTCTTTTGTATTATTTTTCATGGATGCCAAGAAGTATATTATGAATTATATACAGGTTTAATATAGTAGAATAATGGAGTTTTCAAAGGGTTATCTATGTATTATTTTTTTATTTTAAATAGTAATGTATTGTTCATATATGTCATCTATTTTACAAGACTACTTAGATGATTATTCCTTAGAGATTAGATTCCATTTATCATCTCAATGTATTAGAATAATGCATTTCTTATGGGAATCTTGGGTCAGGGCTTTACATATTTCCCTTTCTCCCTACAATGGTAGCATTGGACCATGGGTGGTCCTCTCATTTCCTCCATTGTATTGGTTAGATTTTGTACATATCTTCGACATTCATGTTATTTTTGTCCTTCTCCCCCATACATATAGAATTTCTTTCTCGCTTTGATGTAGTTCTCATGATTCTTCTTCCCAAATTTTTTACATGTGAGTCGTTGATATTTCTTACCACCTTTTTCTTAATATCCCCCATCTTGAAACTATATCTTTTGTTTATTACAACCATAGCCATGGGATCATTCTCCAAACATCATCTCCACTTCATGAGAACATCGAACAACATCTTCAAAACTCCAAAACTCTATAATTTCTAGATCATTTAGAAGGTGTTGTTTTAACCCACTAAAGAATCTATTAATATTTCTATCATTGTTGATAACAAAAACTAAAGCGTAACTTACTAACTTTCTAAAATTTTCTTCATAGGACATAATAGATTCACCTTCCTTTTGCTTCATCGTAATGAATTCTCTCTTCATATTTTAATGGCGTGTTCAAGGGAAATAATAGTAAATAAACAATATATTAAATTCTTCCCACTCCATCTATTCAATTAAATTTTTAGTCTTGATGTTCTTAATCAATTTCTACCATTGGCCAGCCTATCCATCTAAACAATAAATGGCCAGAGTCAGCTTCTCAATCTCAGAATATTGAAGCAGAGAAAAGATAGTCTCCATTGAGTTTACCCATTGTTCTATGAATAGTGTATTAGAAGATCCACTAAATGTCAGTGGTCATCACCGCATAAAGGATTTGATAGCTAGTTTCTCCCTCTTAGGTGAAGGATTTAATTATACATTTTTTGGGTTATTGTTCATAGCCTAAGATAGTTGGGTAAGAATCACCCTGAAATATTGAACTCCAAATCTCAAGGCATTGTGGATGTCATTTTGGAAATAGCTTAATTTTCCCTTGCACAGGTTTTTGACCTAGTTTCTCCTAATTCCCATGATTTTCTAAAATAGAAAAGGTTATAAAAAACATAAGTCAAAAATTCAAGACTAATTTTTCCCTTTTGAAATTAACTATAAAAGAATATATTGTTGGATCCCTATGTTTATAAAATATTCTTGTGTGCTTAAAAATACATAGTCTCATACTAAGGTTTTACACAATGGTTATATAATATTAATACTCAAATTAAATAAAATATTATATGATACCAACTATGGAGACTCTACTTTTTCATACATGATTTCTAGATCATTTTAAAGATAAACTACATAAAACCATTACACAAATAAGATCTGAATGTTTAGTTTTGTGGGAAAATTAATACCATACATAGAATTTAAAAAATAAAACATAAACCTTTATTTAATTAATTCTTCTTGAGTTTATTAGTGTTCCTTGTGTTCTCCATAGTATAAGTAATAATCTAAGGATATACATCAAACAAAGGAGTGAGCTAAAATCCCAGTAAGATAATGGATAATAACATGGATCAACATAACATGGGATGAGAATAATCATCCTCATCATAACATAAGAATGGTATCATCATCAAAATCATGAGATGGAGCAATAGATATATTCATGGATTGTGGAAATACATAAAAATGAAACATCGTGTCATAGTTATCAACTACCACACATAGTTGTGAACAAATCTAGCACCATGTTCACACATATTCCACTTTATATCATGAGATTAATCACATTACACAATGAATTGTAGAACTATATATCTCTAGGTTCATCCATCACATCATAACATTTACTTTACTACAAAATTCTAAGCACACCCATCACATCATTACATTTTCATAATCATGAATGCCATGTAGAATATATATCAATCGTGGACATAAAATAGTTCATGGAATGGAATGAGTTTAATTTCATAAAGAATGATTTCATGTATAAACATTGGTTTTCCCAAAATAAATATGTTATAAAATAATTGGTATAAGAATCATCAATCATGAGTGAAGAAAAAACAATCTCATAATAAGTAGAATTTGTTTTTTTAGAAAGAACATTAATTTTGGGGAAATATATTCATTTTTCATAAAATTGATTGGAAAAATATATATCCCTAAAATAAAAGTTAATAATAACAATAATATATTTTAGCAAAATCAATGGAAAATTCATACTGAAAATGGAGTGAATGTTTGAAACCCCAAAGGAAGGGAGTTGGGTTTGAAAATCCATTTACCTTCTGTTTGAGTGATTTCTTCACATTAATATCCTAGATAATCAAATTAAATTTATTAATTAAAAAATAAATAACTTATTCTTTATTTATTTGATTTATTGGATTTATTATAGTTTTATTAGGATTATACTTATCCTCTTATATGAGTTATAGAGTTCAATTATATCATTTGGGAGTGTTTATTTTCTTGGTTTTCATGATCGGTTCACTTGAATATGAGTAAGTAAGTTTATGTAGAATGGGTATAATTCTCCATAATTGAAATTATATCTTATTAATTAAAATATGTAGGTTTAAATGGTAATATATATCACTTGGTTAAATGTTATGATGATTAATCATTAGGTAAATGTTTATTAATAATAATTTAGTTTTTTGGTATTTTTTCAATCAGCGCAAACTAGTTTTGTTCCATTATTTATCATTGTGTGTGTAAGTAAGTTACAAAAAATAAAAAGGGGTACTAAATGAATTTTAAAGTATTAGAAACCATTATATATTGTTTTTATGAAAATCCTTTAAGGTGTTAAAGGAAAATAAAAATGCATCATCCAAGATGTCTGGAAATTGACACATTATAGGTGATGATTTCATTTTTAGAATAAAAGAGAGAGAGAGAGTAGTTTGAGGATGGATCTTAAATTATAATTATATAATTATAGTATATAAAAGATACTAGGGTTATCATGCACATTTTAATAGAGGAGGTGAGTATGTAATAATAAAATATAAAAAAATTAAAAGGAAAAGAAAGAGGATTTACCTCCTGAATTTCTCCTTCTTGAGAACCTCCTTATATATTTTTTTTGTATTTTGATGAGAAAAATGTCTCATGAATGTGGGGGAGGGTATTGGGAAGATATTTGGGACAAATTTGGACACGGATCCAAGCTTGGAATGTGTGAGGAGAATAGGTGGTGTGGGGTGGTATTTATAGGGGAGGTGAGGGGCGTTTTCCCATTATTTTATTCATTAGTTTATTATTTTGGACCAAGACCATGAATAGTTTGAGAATATTTTAGAAAAATAAGGAGTGTTTTTGATTATAGTGATTACATCCACAATGACTCAAAGAATATTGTATTAACATATAATTTATATATATTGTAAATTACCCTATTATACTATTCACTAAAAATTCAACTATTTTAGAAAAAAATAGCAAAAATTTACCCTAACCATTTTCCGATGTGTCAAATAAAAAATGAACTCAATTTTATTAAAAAAATTATAAATATGAGAACATTAATTCTTAATTAAAAATATCTTTTTTTTGAAAAAAAATACCAACTTTAAAACAATAAATGATTTTATGAAACATTCAAAAATTAACTAAGGTCTCGTAAAATTATCTTTTAATTATAAAAAAAAATCTATATTATTTTATAGTTTATTTTATGAAAAAAAAATTCTTTTAAATCATTATTATAAATCTGTAAATAAATATTTATTTCTTATAAAAATACCAATACTTGATTTCTTATTTTTAATTATTTATTTACTTATTTTATGATATAAGAATATTATATTTCCATTCATAAGATACTCAAGTTTTAGTTATACATTAAAAGGTGAATTTACTATTCTTTTGGATGAATTACTATTCCCAAGGGTCGTGTTACTATTCCAAAGGTTAAGTTACTATTAAATAGGTATATGTTTCTTAATTTTTTATAAATACCCACTTATTTTATTCATTTAGAATTTATAATGTTTTTGTTCTAGTCTCTATGTGATTTTATGTGATTTATACTACATGAAATAATTATAATATGGGAGAAATTACATTGATAAAAGTTTGGGTCATTAGAAATACACCCCTGTCTTTGAGCTCTGATGGGGTGTAGTTCCTCCACTAGAATTGTGTCTCCCTTGGCTATAGACTGCGATAGTGAGAAGCAGGCCCTTCCACATTGATACTTGAAAGGTTTTTTGTGATACTGAGCATCAGATATGGACTTTTAGAGCTTTTTTAAGACTCATTGACATTAATTGGTCTGTGATAAGGAGATCCACATTCTCATCTAGGTTACAATATGAGAATATATATATTTGTGTGTGTGTGTGTATTGGGTTTTAATTTCCCTCTTATTATAGGTTATGCTAACTCATTTTAATATTTCTATTTATCCCTTTGTGGTTTTTTGTGCCCTAATTGGTATGTACATACTCACCCCTACATGGTATTTTCCCACATGTTTCATATCTTATGTAGATTATAGACAAATTGGATGTGACATATGTGGTGCATAGTGAAACTTAGGTGCATTAACCGTGTATGGTGGTTAGTCATAGAGATCAAGAGCTAGTTTCTCATTATTTTTTCATTATTTAGATTATTTTTAGGTTGGGACTCCATTTTGAGGTGGTCATGTCTATTTACGCTTTATATTGGTTTATAATATGGTACTATGATTTATTCCCTAGATTTTATTACATTAATGGTAGACCTCTAGATGTCGTGGTTTTGTTTTATTCCTCAAAACTTTTTCTGAAGATGATTGGGTGCATAAATATGGGTACATTAGGAAAAGTCTGAACACTTTATTTATGCCTACTTGGTTCTTTTCATCATGCCCAAGCCTATTAGAGGTTGGATTGGGGTTGTTACACCCACCTACCTGCATGGAAAAAAATACCTTGGGGGTCGAGTTATGACATACCTAAAACGGTTTTCTCAGTTTTATCAGTTATATTCCTATTATGATTTATGATTAACAAATATAAAATCTACATATATATATATCATGTAATATATACTAGATCCAAATCAATTTAGTAGATTTAACTCTATACATAATAATATTCTCATGTTCTTTAGAACATCATCTTGGAGATATTACATGCCATGAGATATATGCAACAATTATCTACATGAATTGTTCCATCTTGTATTTTTGAAAACTTGTAGACATATGTATTATGAATTAATCTTAGAAACCCATTAATATATCAAGTTACATATTGTTCCTTATAAATTGGGCTGCCACATTAAATCATCCTTGAGAAAATATCTTTTTTTCATAATCCTAACTAACTATAAGGCTAAATATATGTTTTCTATATGTTATCTATATATTGATCTTAGAAAGTTGAGGCTCTCTCACTAACCTATTATATAAACATGGATTAATTTCATTCATAATAAAAATAAATTCCATGATATATTCATGAAAATTAATATTCCTAGATCATGATGCTTACATAAATCCATAAGGGATTTTTTTCAACTTAAATACCTTATTTTCATTCTTTAGTGTCACCAATACTTCTAGTTTCATTATATAGACATATACCATAGGGTTTCCATTGTGGAAGGTGGTATTGAAATCCCTATTCCAAATTTCATGAGGGAAGGTTGTTATGAAATTTAGAATTCTAACGGATTTTAGTACGGTAACTATTGAAAATGTTTCCTCATATAGTGTTTATAGACATTACTTGAATCCATAAATTACCATTCATGCTTTATTAGCTCCTTTTTACTATCCATTTTTGGTTTCTTCTTGAATACCCACCAATGTATTTACATCAATAAAATAAACCATAAAAATTCAAATCTAGATTTGGGTATATGGAATCCATTCCTCAATTCATGTGAAATTTTTAATATTTTTTCTTTGTATTTACTACTTTTATATAGGATTTATTTTTATAATATAATAATATATCACATAACTTAGTGAATATGAAATCTCCTCATATAATTTTGGATTCTTGAATTAATTGAAGTCCAACTTGATCCTACTATATTAAAAGATAATTTTGATACCAAGAGATGTGTTTTGATATTTTTAATACCATGTTGATGAAGGTGAGAATTGAAGAAGAGATGACGTGGATGTAATTATTGTCTTCACTTTGGTTTTCATCGTATTCAAAGTCTTCTGTTTTATGATGATTCATTTTAGAAGAAGATTGTTCTATGGTTTTGGAATTATTTAATGATTATGAAAAAAATTATGGTCAATGAGTTATGTTTTATGATTTTTTAGGTGAAGGTGGTATCATTATTCTATACAAATATATGAAACATTTTTGAAGATGGTTTAGGAAAAGGAAATAGATTAGTAAATTGGGACATGAGAATTTTTACAAGTAGTGGTTTTAGAAGAATTATTCAATCAATATATGTTAAAATAGAGAATATAGAATAGAAATAAAATCAGAATATGATTTATGAAATGACCATTTCAGTTGGAATTTTAGTTGAAAATATTCCTTGTTGGAAATGGGGAGGATGAATCTTGTCATATTGGTAGTTATGGTGAATGGTGGCTCAATGTGTGTGAATATTTTTATTAAATTGCTCATGTAAGGGTGATGTTTAAGTTTCATATATATTGTGTGTAAGTTTCTTTACATTTTTAAAGAATGAGGTTTAATTGTAATCAAATTGGTGAAGACCATTTCGTGGTTCATTTTTTGTTGTCATTTTGATAATTAAACAATGTATTTTGGATATTATTTTACCAAAGGAGTGAAATATAACTGTAGTTTTCTAGGGTCAAAAACAAGGATATTTGTATCATGGTATATGTCATGGAGTTAATAAAAATTTCATGCCTGAAATAAAAAGTGGAAAATATGCATTTTTCTTGGTGTGCTGAGAGAAGATTCAAATATATTTAGAATAATTGGAATAAAAAGGAATACAATATGATATGGTGATGTTTTTGGATTATGAAAAGTTTATATAATTATAAAAAAACACATGGTGGTTAAGATAGATTAAGTAATGGTTAGAAGAGTTTCCAATCTTGAGTGTATTTTATGATGTTCCTCTATTGATGACTCGAAGTCTTCTCCCACATGATCATTAATGTATATTGTCATTTAAATGGTCTAAATACTCAAAATAAAAATATTTTGATAAAATAGTGAAGAACAATAGATTTTTAATTGTGTAAGTATAATAAGAAAAGGAAGAATATTAGGAATAATAAGTATCACAATGAAAACTTGATGGAAGTATGATATTGTTGAAAACTCGTTTTTTTAAGAAAAAAATTCAATATCATTTATTTTTTATGGTAAAACTTTGAACAGTCAAGGGACATATGTGTAACATGAGATCTAGGATATTTTCTACTCATTTTTATTCTACAAGACAATTTAAGTGGATTTTATGATCTTGGGTGATTATTTAATCATGTCAAGGATTAGATACTCATTTTGAGTAGGTAACCTTGTAAACATTTATTGTGCCTCTGTGTGTGTACTTGGTGTGTGTAAAATTTATAGTGTCATTCACCCTAATAGGTGATAAATTTTGTTTCTAAAATAAATAGAAAAGGAATTGAATTTAGTAATTCAACCTCTACCCCTCCCACTCTCAATTAATTCTCACTAATTGTGTGGATTATTTTCTAGTGGTATTAAAGAATTTTTCCCTTTAAAGAGGATTAGTTGTTTGAAGTTTAAAATCATATAGTTGTTTTTATTTTTAGGGATTTAGTCCTTGAATTTTTACTATAAATATGGACAACTGCAATTTAACGAAAAGTATTTTTATTCCCACTTTTGATGTAAAAAATAATTATATTTGGGAAATTTTGATGATATCCTATTTATCATCTATTATTTTGGATTTTTTATGGATGAAAATTCTGAATTTGTCCCTTGAAATAAACATACTTCTATGAAAACAGATGATAAATATAACTCATAGAATTATGGTCTTGCTCAAAATGCCATATGGTCATCTCTTTCAAAGGAGGAGTTCATCAAGGTTAAAGTTTTCAAGATAGAAAAGGGAATATAGGATAAGTTATAAAATATCTATGAATACAATGCAATAGTGAATCAAGATAAACTAAAGGTTTTAATTTGGATGTTTAAAGTAATCAAAATGATATTAGATGAAATAATTGAAGACATATTCACTCGAGAAAATAAAATATTAATAATTGTTAGATATTTTTTGAAAAATATAAAGGATACCATGGTTATCGAGAAGATTCTACACACACTTCAAGATAATTCTGATGTTAAAGTATTATCACCTGTATATTTTGATCTGGGTACACATACTTTAAATGATTTTAAAAAATTATTATTACATATGTGATGAAAACTGGAATTTTATTCAAAAATAATATTGAGTATGAAACGGAAATTTTCTTCTAATATATGAAATAGGAAAAGAGTATGAAATAAGAGGTTATGGAAGATTAATATTTTAAAAATATTTTTTTATGTGAGGTTTTATAAACTCATTACAGTCATCTTAACAAGTGGAAGAATAGGTAAAGGTGTTTCATGGGAAAACTACCACTGAGGTGTTTCAAGTGTGGAGAAAATGGATATTTTGCAGAAAATTATCTACAGTCTAAAGAATAATAATATATAGAACCTAAGGATGATAGTCCAATGATATCATATAAAAGAAAAAATAAATCTAATAAATCAAAATTTTATTTAGTGAGGAAGGTTATTAATTTCTATTAATAAAAAATGAGAAATTTATTATCAAATTTTGATGATGTTGAGAGAGTGATGATGATGAGGAAGTTAAAGCATCTAGTGATTTTGATGAAAAAAAATTAACTACTAAATTAAATGGGGAAGAATTCATAAGTGACAAAAGTTGAAATATTTTGATAGAGGAAGAAATAGAAATAGAGTTTATTTTGAAGTACAATTTCATGGAATCTCTTAAAAAGATGTCGATGTTGGAAAAAGAGTTCAAAATTGAAAATATAGATAATAAATATTCAAGTGAAAAATATGATTCTTATGATGATAAAGATCCAAGGATGATAAAGGAGATTTATGACTTGAATAATTTTCCTAATTAATAAAATAATTTAAAAATTGCAATGGAATAAATTTTTAAAATGTAGTGAAATGAGATTGATACTATCCAATTTAACATGATTAATAATGAAAAGGAATTAAATAAGTATAAATCCAATTTTAGAATTATTTATAAGAAATTGGTTAAAATTCAATGAATAGGATTATAAAAGATATTGAAGAATCACAAAATGATGAGGTCTAAGTTTACTAGAAAATATCACACTTAAAGTGTGAAAATATCTTATATGTTTTGGTAAAAATTTTGAGTTGATTCTATATGTGAAGAAAATAATGTTTAGGGAAAAATAATATAAATCTATAAAATCAATAAATTCTAGAAACACTTACATAAAGATAAAAAACTACTAAAAATAGTGATTTTAAAAAGTATGAAAAGAATCTTTGATCAAAGAATAAAAATATTGGGAGTCTAAAGAAATTTTTTTCATAAAAATTATCTGAAGTTTATTACCAAACTATAGAACAAAATTAGCTTTCAATAAATGGACAGCAATCTATTTTCAAAGATAAATATGAATTTTTTATTTATTGTTGGCACAGTGGTATATTTGGGTAAATGGAATGAAAAATTCAGTATAATTAACAATATTATCAAGATCCTAGAAGGTTTTGGAGTTATAGTTTTATAATGAGTCTTCCCACTCAAATCAAAAAACTTTATATGAAAATTGAAAATTATTGACTAACAATTGAGAAAAAAATTCCCCAATTAGAATAGGTTTTTGGAAGATTTGATTATCCATGTCACTTTAATGAATATTTTATAACCATCATAATATACCAATTGAGAATGAATTTCAATACTCAAAAGTATCATATGAATAATTAAAAATCCATGGAAAATGATTTTATTATTGAATTTTCAACGAACACGTCTAAAATATAATGTCAATGGATTCTATATTTTAACATCCCATATTTATCCCAAGGTATAGATAATTATTTTTTCGTTTAAATCCTTTTAAATGGCCCTAGAAATGATATATAATGTTTTATAGGGTCTTGAGGGTGTCTAGGGGTAGGTTCAGAGCCCTAATCCCTGAGAATTTAAAGAGTGGATTGGGCCATACTGTTTGAGAAAACCATGAAACCTAGCCCACACAGTGTTCCTAAATTATGTGATAGCTGATAGTGGGAACCTGCAGGCCGCACGATTAGTCTATAACTGAGCGACCTAGGGTGCATGGTCATGCGACCTCCTATAGTTTTTGGATAGAGATATTTCCAATGGTTTTCATATGGTTAGTTAAAACATTTTCCTAAACATGTGATATGCCCCCTTAGAGAAATGAATGGTGCATGGTTGGCATACGGTTTGGCCAAACCATGTGGAAAAAACATGCACATTTCTTTCGAAGGTGAAATTTTCATTTTTCTCACTAATGAATATTTTAGACCCAATTTATTTCTCCACCGATTTTCCAATGGGATTTTATCTCCCCCTTGGTACGTGGTGTCCTCCTTCACCCTCTCATAGGTTTTTCTCTATCTTCCTCCTCCAAAGCCTATTTTTCTCAGCGTTAGATCTACTAGAAAGCTCATAGTGATATCCTCTTTCCACACTCCTCTATTTCTAGGATTCTCCTCAATCTATTTCTATATTTTTGTGTAAAATATTTTCAACTATTTTCATGGAATTTGAAAAACCCGTCAATTTATTCATTTTTATGTTCAATTAAGACCGAATAATGGCCAAGTTCCATTTTACCTCACACCAGAATCTTCTAGTGAATATTTGTTCTTGATAAATAAATTATTTAAAGTTGTTTTACATGCCTTGTGTGACCTTAACTTATGGAAAACCCCATCCAAGGGTCATTCAACTCATTTTTGGACACCCATTTGTGCATGCCCTCCTCGAATAGCCAATTTCCTATTCTTTAAATGGTTAATTCCCTCGTATGGTTTTATTTTTTATTAAATTAATTCGATCAAAATTTTAATTAAGAAAAAGGTTTATTCATGAGATTGGACCTTGAGCACATGCCTCACACTTTATATTTAAATGCATTTATATTCTTTATATTCAATTTTATATTCCTCACATTTAATTAATAATTGCAATATGTATGAATAACTTTATTTATGCCACATTATTTGCTTAAATTTATGTTGTTCCATGTGCCTTGTTCCTTTAAATTGTTTACAGCATATTGATTAATCCATCTGATTTTTTGAATGGAATTCCATGCTTTTTCAAACCTGATAGCTTGAGATATTGAGATTTCATTTATGACATGTGATTAGAGGCATGTTAATGCCTTGTGCCTATGATTTCAACCCAACTATTATTCTTAATCCATGTTTCCTAGTGATCATATCTTGTATCCTAGATCTATGGATGTGCTTAATTCCTTATGCCTTTGATATATTAGATTGTGATACATAAATAGTTTGTTAGCTTTGAGAATGAGAAATTTATTTAATGGAATGAAATTATATAAATGTGTTTCCTTGTGATATGTGTTTTGTCATTATGGATTACTTGTTACATGTCAGGAGTGAACATGGGTTCCAAATTAAGGATTCCATGGATGGACTCCCCATGCTCGGTTGAATTCACTTGACACACCGGGAGTGATACTTTGACTTTCTAGGTACGGGCTCTCCAGTTGGTTTTATTTATACTCATGAGTGACACTGGTTCCCTATGGGTGTAATCGAGGAAGGTCCCATTATAAAGATGGCTACATCATGCCTCGGGTGATACCTGGTCCCCTATTTGAGATACTTGGTACATACTCACAGTTTCAATGCATTGAGTGATACAAGGGATGTAGAATTGTTTGCCTTGTAAGGAATCAGAGGTATTGGGTTATTTGGAGACACACATATTGACCCTTGGGATTCTATTTAGATCACCATATATGGTCTCAGGACTCAACCAATGTAATTTATAGGTCGATGGAATTCATGCCTACATATTTTAAAATTATCATTATCTGTATTTTAAGAATACTTATATAATGACCTGAAAATGTGACCTCAAAGCTAAATCACAAGCTTGGGAATTTCCTCTTTTACCTTGGTTGGTAAAATTATAATGGACATTGTATACATATCATGACTATCACATGTACCATGTTCAAAATTCCGGATTAGGCTGAAGCAGGTTGTTTGGGACGAGTTTCCATTTATGAACCTGGACCAAGGTTAAGTATTTTTTTTATTTAATTCTCTAATTTTATTTATATACGGCACACTTTAGTTATTTACTACACAAAATGGATCATCCTAGACATTGTTGGTTTCGAACTACTAAGATTATATATCATACCCCACTCTAGCACTATTTGGAAGTCATGTATACTTTATGATCGCATGTATGGATAAAGGGAAGCATATTGATTCAGATTCTTGATTTATTTGCTTCTTGGGATAGAGTTTTGTGGTAGAGGACTGACCTATGCTCGAGATGTTGTGTAGTGGTTTTTCCCTTTTTTTATTTTGTGTATAGAATGTAGTATATTCTTTGTATCCCCTATTTCAATTATGCTCCAATTTTTTGTATATACCCATGACATCATGATCATATTTTTGTATTTATTATTTTTATTCACCATTTTCTATGTTATTTATTCTTCTTGTCATATTTCATTACTTAGACTATTGTCTGGTCATTTTTATGCTTCCACTATTTAGTATTTCCTGTTTAACTTTTTGCATAATCTGATCTTATAGGGTATAGTCTCTCTACAGAAACACCCAAGGCCATCGTTGCTAGTTTACAGCCTTTGGAGTTTGGTGATATGGACTAGAGGTCTTGTCGTCCAATGTCTCGAGGCACAATTCAATGGAAATTAGGGAGGGATAATACAAAGTGGAATCAAATCCTTGTTTTTTTCTTTGTCTTACTATTTGGGTTTAAATAGGATAATAGGATATATGGATTTTTAATTTACCATGTGTTTCGACATTGCTAACCCATGTATAGGAGAAACCAAAATTTCATGGGATGGGAAAATGAAGTTATTTATTATTCCATTTTTGGTTGATATGACTTCACCATTGGGTGAATCAAATTCTTTATGGTGTTATTCATGCTCATATGATTGGAATGATGATTCATATTAATTTATCACAATTAAATTAGGGCATACTAAAAGAATGAATCATACTATGAATAGTAGTACTTGAAATTTCAGGAATTATTCTGTGCCATATTAACTTTTCAGCATGAATTTTTTCATGTGATTCCTATTGTGCCTCGTTTAGTTAAGAATTATAGTGAATATTTTATATTATTCAAAAAAATGTTCCAATACACCTTATAGGATAATGTTATAAATTAGATTACATGGAAAATTAATTTCAATTTATAAGGTGTATGGTCCCTTCTTAATTGGAATGGAGATCCACCAAATTCAATATTTTAAAAAGAATTTAACAAGAAACATGAATTAAAATAAGTTTCCCCCTTTAAAATGAAATGGGAACCCAATATGAGAAATGTGATACTATGACCTTGAACCTACATTCGAAATGGGTTGTTGGTCATGTCACTTGAGTTTCTTCTATGATACTTTCTATTCTAGGAATAGATTCTCAATTTCAGGAGAGATTCGTTTAGTTTATGAAGTATATTTAGGGTGCTCTCCATCATGCCTCAACTATGGTAGAACTGACATGGGACTTCCATTAGTAGCATACTCCCACCATCTTAAGTGATGGTGGACCTCATGCTGTTGAGTCATGGATAGAATTCATGGTATCTATCATCGATGATCTTGAGAGGCCTCCATATCAGAAGGACATGCTCACAAACTAAATTTTATGTGACACTTCTCGGAACTGGTGGGACATCATATCTTAGGTTGAGAATCATTGATTCATGGTATGGGAAGACTTCCAAATATCCTTATATGATCACTTCTTCCCACAGAAGTTGAGAGTGGATCGATACATGGAGTTTACACATCTTTAGTAGGTATCGATGATTGTGCTCAAGTATTCATCTCATTTCAGTGAGCTTCATCATTTTGCTTCATCTATGACCGATGATGAGTTGATGACTTTGATATATTTTGAGGATGGGCTTGGGCATGTTGTCCAATAACATGTGAATTTCCTCCGTTTGACTACCTTGATAAAGATACTGAATCGGTCACTAATCATGTACTGAAATCCCAGATAAGTCATTCTAATTATCCATGGTGGTTCAGTTCCAAAATTTGGTGATAGTTAATCAGGTATTAAAAGGCATTGTTTCATTGGTGCATATGGTAGTGGTTCCATCTAGGTGACCCATGATGATAGTTCTATCATGTTTCACCAGTGTGGTAGTCCAGATCATAAGAATCCCAAATGTATGATGAACCAGATCGAGTGTTGAGCTTGCATAAGGATGGGTTATCTTCACCACTTCTTCTATTTTTTCCCTCTAACATCCAGTGGTAGGGGATCCATACAAGAAATTATATCAGGAATAGGACCTGCTACTACACATCGGGTTAGGAGTTGGTCTTCTACCAGTCAATCAATATGATGAGTTAGTGGTCTTGGTTGAGGTAGTCCGGACCTAGAGATTTAGCGATCACAAAGTGTATCTACATAGGCTAGTTAGGCAACATCTCAGGGTCACAGATCGGGCCATAAGTGTTCAATCTAGCCTACACATAAGATAAATGTTTGATAAATATATTTTTAGAGGAACTATTATAGTATCCTATAATTTAGTTTCTTCCCTTTTTGATATTGGTGCATTGAAATATTTTATATCTACTAATGTTGGTGAAATTATTTTTCTTTCAATAGTGTAATCCAGAGTTTTTATGTCTCTTGACACACTGTTAGTGGTTAGAACAGAGCGAATACACCAGTTTCAAGAGTTACCATGTTTAGTAGGTGGTATTATTTTCTTCTAAAGTTTCTTCCTCCTCGAGATGATCAGCTTCAATGCCATTTTTGGTATGGATTTTCTTATGCATTATCGTGCCTTAGTTAATTTCTATCACTGATAGGTTTCCTTTATCTCACCTAAGGGAAACACATATGTACACAGGGGAGAATGGGACATCCAGGAAGATTGAATTAGACCCAAGTGAACTTGGTTGTGCAGAGTGACAGCTCATTTGGTGAGTCTCTTAATGAGTGATCATGGAATGTTGTTAGTAGAGTTTCTTCTAGTTTGGGATTAGTTCAAGGATGTCTTCCCTGATTATTTCTCAGGCCTACCTCTAAAGAGATAGGCTGAGTTCACTATTGATCTTGTGCAATGTGGGGCACTAGTGTCTATTACATATTATAGGATAGCGCAAAAGGAGCTCCAGAAACTCAAAACAGAGCTTAAAGATCTCACGTATAAGGGTTTTATGAGACCCGTCACATCGTCATGAGATCCACTAGTCCTTTTTTCTAAGATGAAGGATAAACCCCTTTAATTGTGTGTGTGTTATATATGTTTTAACTAGCTTATAGTAAAGAACAATTATCCACTACCTCATATAGACGACCTCTTTGACTGACTTCGAGGAGTACCAATGTTCAACATGATTGATCTTAGGTCGGGCTATAATCAAGTTCATGTGGGGCCATTGAATATACAATATACAGTGTTCCATAGCAGTTACACCTTGTAAGAGTACTTCTTTATGTTCTTTGGTATGAAAAACTTTCCATAAGTCTTCCTAGCTTTGATGAATCTGGTTTCCAACCATGTCTTTATTCCTTTATGGAATTCTACATAGATTACATATTGGTGTAATCTCACACCAAACATGACCGTGTAAATCATATTGAGATCATGTTATGTATATTGAGGGAGAACCAGCTATATGAAAATATTAGTAAATGCCACCTTTCGATCAGTAAAGTTCACTTCTTGGGTTATAGTTTATATAAGGAAGGCATATTTATTGACCCAAAGAAGGAGAGCATTGTGGTTTCCTAAGAGAATCCCAAGAATTTGTTTGATATACACAGTTTCATAGGGATATCTGGCTATTATTGGAAATTCATCCAGGACTTATCCTGATTAGAATCACCTATAATGACCCTAAGTAATAAGGGTGTACAGTTCATATGGTCTGAATCCAGTGAGTCATCTCTTCAAGAGATAAAGGGAATAATCACTTCAACTCTAATTTTGATTCTACCTAAGCTAGGAAGAGGATATGTGGTTTACTTTAATCTTTAAGGATTGGGCTAGGTTCAGTTATAATGCAAGGTGATTGAGTTGTAGCATATGAATTTCACCAACTAAGGCCACAAGAGTGGAACTACCCTATTCATGAACTCGAGATATCATCCATGTTTCATGCTCTATACTATTGGATTCACTATCTATTGGGTGAGTGATTCATTGTTTACATAGATCCTAAAAGTCTAAAATATATCTCCAATCAATGAGACATGAATTAGAGGCAGCGCGGGTGGGTGGAGTACCAATAGTCATTTGATTTTGAGCATTCTTACACACCCTGGAAGGGAAATTCTATGGTTGATTCCTAATGATAGAAAATGTAGATGCAATCCATCAAGGTAGCCAATAGTGAGTGTCATATAATGGATATGTTTTATGAGTCGCATCTAGAGGTTCATGAACCTCACAGAAAAGTAGTCCTAGCAACTCTAGTAGTGACATCCTCTCTTCTAGAATAAGTTCGAATGCATCAATTATCAGATTCTAGGGGCCTCATTCTAAGGGGTATCATCACAGGAGATAACTCGCCTCTAGGTTGGGTTATTAATGGAAATGAGACTCTTCTCTATCATGATAGTTTATGGGTGACTTCAGATATAAAGGAAGAGCTGATGAGGGAATATCATGCCTCTATTTTTGGTAGTTCATCTTAGGCTCCCCAATATTTATAGACATATAAGTTTTCAATACTTGTGGTTATGTATGAAGAGGTTGGTATCAAGCTGCATCACTCAGTACTCCACCTCTTAGTTGGTGATGGCAGAGCACCAATGACCAATTGGACTTCTAAAACCTCTCTGCATTCCTAATTAGAAATTTAATAGTGTCACCATGTATTTTTTATAGGGTTGATGGGATCTCCTTGAGGAAACAATGCAGTATGGGTGATCATTGAAAAGTTGACCAAATTTTCATAATATCTACCGATCTGGGAAACCTTCTCGGATTGTGATATAAGGACGCTATACATCAAGGAGATAGTATTACTTTATAGGGTACTCCATTATATCATTCCAGACCGAAAAACCCAGTTCACATAGAAGTTATTGAAAGGATTGCAAAAGTCACTGGGTTCACAGGGGCCCATGAGTACTGCATATCACCCTCATATAGACAGTAAGTCCAAAAAGATCATACTAGTGTTCGAGGATATGCAAGAAGCCTATATCATTGATTTTGGAGGTTACTAGGAAAATAATATTCCTCTAGTTATGTTTTCCTACAATAAAGGCATTTAGGAAACAATTTGGATCTCTCTGTATGAGGCCCTCTATAGTAGATCATTCCTCTCACCTATTTGTTTGCTTGAGGTAGGTAAGAAATCATTACTAGTTCCTCATATCATTCAGGATAATTAGAATAAGTCCACATGATTCAGAAATGTATGGATGCTTCTTAGTCTTTGAAGAAGTCTTATATCGATATTCATCATAGACCTGTGGAGTTCAAGTTGGTACATTGGATCTTTATGTGGGTGTCACCTAAACTTGGACATTAATGAATCGGGAGAAAAGACAATTTATCACCGAGATATTTATTCCCTTTCAAGATAGTGGAGAGAGTTGGTCTGGTATCCTATCAATTGGTGTTAACTCAGTGGTACCATTCCCTGCATGATGTCTTCTTTGTTTCTCATCTTCAAAGGTATCATCTAGGTTTGTCTCATTTACTTGAACCTAAGGAAATTGAACTAGAGGTGGATGCATCCTTCGATTAGAATCTAATTCGTATCATTGATCGTATCATGATGGTTCTCCAGTAGAGGTCAATTCCTTTGGTCTGGGTTCTATGGCAGCACAGACATGTACAAGATGAGACCTGGGAGTGGGAGGATGATGTACATGTGCAATGTATAAAACTTTTCCCAGAAGATATTCTACCACACTTAGAAGGGAAACTCGAGGATTGGTTGTTTTATGAAGTGGAGGTTGTAACTTAACAAATTTATCCAAAGGTATGAATCATTAATGATTTTTAAAATTTCTTTAAAGGTCCTTAATAATGATGCCTAAAGTTTAATGGGGGGTCTCAGGGTTTTTAGGGGCTTATACGGAGCCCAAATTCTTGAAAATTTGAAGAGGATACTAGACTACACAGTTAGAGAAAACTGTGTAGACTAGTCCAAATGATTTTCTTAAATTGTGTGGTAGTTGATAGTGAGGAACTATAGGCTACACGTTTAGTTTACAATAATGTGACCTAGGGAACATGGTTGTTCTCCCTCCTATAGTTTCTGGATAGAGATACTTCACATATTTTCTTCACAAATAGTTAAACTATGCACCTAACCATGCGAGGTTCCCCATTATAGTAGTGAATGGCACACGGTTTGGCCAAATCATGTGGCAAAACCATGCATAGTAATTTTATAGGTGAAAATTTCATCTTTCCCTTAATGAAAGTTTTAACCCCAATTCATTTCCTCCCACTCCTTTTCCAGTTATATTTTTCTCTCCCCTTTATGTATTTTTCCCTTATCCTCCCTATCTTAGGGTTTTCTCTATCATCATCTTCCAAATATTTTTATTCTCACCATCAAATCCATTAGAAAAACTTGATAATCTCCTCTTTCTGAAATCCTCTATTTCTATCTTCTTCTTCTATTTGATTAACTATTTTGGTGTGATGGATTTTTTCATATTTTCAGGGACTTTGAAAAATCCATTGATTTCTTCATTTTTAGGATGAATCGAGTTCTAATAACGAATGAGAATAGTGCAACCACATCAATGTAGGGTTATTTTCTCTTTTCTTTTTTTCTTCTTTTCTTCATGTTTTAGGTGTCGCGTTGTTGTACCACTCACCGTAATATTTTGATGAAGATTGATTCTTGATAAATAAATTATTTAAAGTGGTTTTTCATTTCCTATGTGACATTACCTTATAGGGAAACCCATATAAGGGGCATTCTCTTCATCGATGGATTCCCCTTTGGGTATACCCTCATCGAATGGCCATTTTTCTATACCTTAATTGATTAATTCCCTCGTGTGGGTTTGTTTTTGATTAAATTACATTGAATATAATTTGAATTAAGATTAATGGTTATCCATGAGATTGACCTTTTATCATATCACTCATAATTTATATTTAAATGAATACTAATTCTTTACTTTGAATCCCATATGCCTCATGTATAATTTCTCATCTCAAGATGGACGAATATTGTTCTTCATTCCACATTATTTTCTTACATTTATATTATTCCATATTACATGTGTCTTCACCTCATTTACTACTTATTGCTTCCCCATAAGATTGATTGAATGGAATTTCATGACTGGTCAAGCATGATATCCTGAGATATTGAGATTTCATTAATGACATGTGATTATAGTAATTTTAATGCCTTGTGGAAATTTTGGCAACCCATCGCTTTTGCTTAATTCATGTTTCTTAGGGATCATATCATGTATCCTAGAGCTTATTCATGTGATTAATGACTTATTCCTTTCATATTTAGGATTACGGTATATAAATATCTTTTTATCTTTTGTAATGAGATGTTTAATTAATGACATGCAATTATATAAATTCTTTTCCATGTGATATGTGATTTTTCACTATGGATCACTAGATTCTAGCTGGGATAGAACATCTGTCCCGAATTAAGGATTCCTTGGATGTACTCATCATGCTCGGTTGGATTCAATTAAAATGTTGGGAGTAATACATTGGATTTCTATATATGTATTCTCCGAGTTATTTTACTTATACTCCTGAGTGACACTAGTTCCCTAGGGGAGAAACTGATGATAGACCCATTGGAAATATGGATACACCAAGCCTTGGGTGATACCTGGTCCTCTATGTGAGATACTTGGTACAAGCTAAGAGTCACTATACGTTGAGTTATACAAGGGACATTTTATGGTAAATTGTTATTATTTACTGCATAAAATGGATCATCCTAGACCCCAAGGGTACTGACCTAATGAGGTTATATCTCACACACTACTAAGGAACCATTTGGTACCCTAGTAAACATTATGATCACTTGAATGGATAAAGGGAAGCATGTTGCTACAAATTATTTAATTACTTGCTACTTGGGATGGAGTTTGGGGGAAATGGACTAAGCCTATGCTTTACATATTGTGTAGTATTTTTTCCAATTCGTTAGTTTCATTATAGAATGGAATATATGATTTTTATTCCATGTTTCCCTTGTGCTCCAATTTTTTTATAGACCAAATTACATCATGATCATATTTTTTTATTTATTATTATTATTCAACTTATCCTTAGTTATTTATTCTTCTTGGAATATTTCATTTCTTTTGATTTTGTCTTTTAATTTTGTATGCTTCTTCCATTTATTATTTATTTTTTCCATTATGTATACTCTGATACATGAGGGAATAGTCTCCCCAAAAACACACCCAAGTCCCTCATTGTTCGCCTAAATCCTCTGGCATTCACAAACATTTTTTTGAGATCTTTTGGCCCACCATCTTGGTGGATAGTTTAGTGGCACTCAAGGTGGGACACTACATAGATAGTTCTTGTTCATCACACAATATTGGAGATTTAAATTTTTTTAAGGATGTTAAGAAGTGTAAGGAAGTCTTTTTGACCTTTTTAAATGATTTGTTACATAAAATAAAAGTACTCATATCAGTAGTTATTGGGAATTAGAATTTGTAATCAAAGAACACTTTATATGTTAATGGGAAGAAACCTGATCTTTTCATTGTATCTTTGGTATTTGATAAAGGTAATGATTTCTTTTAAAAAACATAGTTTCTTATGTTTGTGGTTAAAAGATAGATATAACGACCCAGCCTTAAAAAATTACATAATATTGAGTTTTTATATAATAATTCACAATATTTCAATCCCAAAGACCTTTTTAGGTTAAGAGTTTTAGAGGATTGGGTAATAACTCTTACATATCAAATGCATAAATTACCAAGTGGAAACATCCACCCAGTATGCTTTTTCCCCATAATATAAAATTTTTAATAATAAATGCATTTGCTTTTCATGAAAAAACAATATAAATTTCAACTCTGTTTCTTCTTCTTTATTAATCGTCATTAAACCCTATGAAAAAATTGAAAATGTGGGATAATAACCAAAATTTCAACAAGGGATATAAAAGAAAGAAATCTATTTGTACTATAAAAACTTGAAAACCCATAAAATTTTTAACTTTTCCATATTGTTCTTTTAGAATATAAAATAAATCATAACACATTGGGAAAACACTTTTTGATTAAATAAAACCTTCAAATCCCATAAAACCTTTCTTATCACCTCTTGTTCCTAATAATGTCAATGATGCAATTAATAATGAATTTTGGGTGATATATATAAAATAATAACTCAATTAATTTGAAACAAATAAATTTTGGGAACAAGTGGGAGGACATAAAGATACATTTACCATTAACACACAAAAAAATTTAGAAATAATGGTGATGATTCGAGAACTATAGTTACAAATAATGAAGTATTAGTTTCACAATGATATAGTCAACAATAAGGTATTGACTATGGGTGAAACCTTGGAACCAGTAGCTACAATTTATTCCATTATAATTCTACTTGTCTATATAGTATATTTAATTTTCAAACTATATCAAATTGATGCCAAAAATGTATCCAAAATTTTTAGATATCTGAGGATGTATTTTTTTAAAAAACCCACTATATTTCCAAATCATAATTTTATAAATAATATTTTTAAAATAAAAAAACCTTATATTATTTAAAAAACATATACAGCTTGATATGATTGGATCGTCTCATTTTTCATTTATAATGGTTTTAAAAAGGTAATATATAACAATACATTATTTATAAAAATAATTTTAAAAGATATTTTAGCAGTTTAAATTTATGTTGATTATAAAATTTAGGGATGTTTTATCCAATAGAAAAATTATTTGATTTAGTGAGTTATTGTAATTTATATTTTGATTGTTGTATTTTCAATAGAAAAAAACCTTAGGAACATGTCACCTTTTGGGAAAGTATCTAGTTTCATGGTGTATTAAAATGGTTTTCTTTCACTGTCTACTAATAAGGATAAATATATTGCTTTAGCATATTTTTGTGCTCAAATTATGTGTATGAAACACACTTTACTAGATTATGGTTATCAATTTCGACGTGTCCCTCTAAAATTTGACAACACAACTGGGATAAATATTTCCATGTATCATGTGTTTCATTAGTGATCAATGGGATCCAGGACTAAGTATGTGTGGAATGTTTTTCAAGGAACGATCAATGATTATTTACTAGATTGGTTCACAGGTTATATAAATATATATATTATGACTCCGATGAGAAGAAATATTTTATTATAAGTATGATCAGTGGAAAATAATTAGTTTTTTCTTTGAATAAATTGGCCAACTTCATCACTGTACCTCATAGAGGTAGTTCTGATGATTTTAAAGGATTTATTCCTGGTAATATGGAGTTATTAATATATAAGAATTCCCCACTAGAGATAACTAGAGATGATTTAGTGTGAAGTCCATATTTTGTAGAGATTGATGGGAAATGTAGACTCTGGATTATGTTCATCCAATATAATATTTTTCCAATGAAAGGGGCCTTTAGTAAAATTAGGTTCCATGAGTTATTTTATTTATTCGTTAAAAAATATGAAATAAGATATATCGATGAAAATATCTGATGGTCTACATGATGAATATGAGAAAAACCCCATTAATATCTAATTAGTCGATCTATCCTAATATGATTTTGGCTATGTTGGAAGCCAAGAGTTTAATGGATGAGAAAGAAGAAGCATTTTTCCATTGTGGTGGTTTTTTTGAGTCAATATACATAAAAAGGGATGAATATAAATTTAAACTCATGGATGAATAAATGGGTATATAAAAATGATAATATTCAGGAGGATTTCAATCCCATTCAGAATACATCTAGACCTAACGATATGGTTGATCATGGACTAGAATGAAATAAAGTTCTGATCTATTTGTTTGATGAGGATGTTGAGAAAGAAGAGGCTGATGTTAGAGAAGATATGTCAATGGATGCTTCACTTGGGTAAGGAATTGATCCTGATGTGATCAAGAGACCCTATACTTCTTATGGAGTTTCTAGTCCATTGATTTCTCTTCCTTCTAGTGAAATCCTACTTACTGAAGGAAAAGAAGAAGAAACAAAGTCTCATGTGAAGAATTGGTTGATATTTCTTTAAAAATATCAAAATAATTAGTTCGATTATCTTATAAATATAATGGATAAAGAAATTGAACTGGTGATGGACCTCAGGCCTCTGAAGGTCATGATGGTGATATTGATGCTGGTGAGGGAGTGAAGTCTCATCACTCTCCTAGTTCTTCTACTTCAGGTCATAACGGTGATAAGGTGAGACATTCTAAGATTTAACATGATATTGGTTCCTCTTATAGGGATTATATTAGTAAAAATATTGAGGGTGGAGGAATTCCCATGATCTACTGGTCAAAAATAGGTTCATATGGAAGAACAATTAGTTTCAACCACATTTGAGGATGAAGAACCATCCAAGGGGGAGCTATCTTTTGGTTCCAAGCTTCTAGGTATCACCTACCCAAAATAAAATGGATAAATTCATGGTGGTAGTGTTAACGATGACCATGGAATACCACTTGGGAAAGGTGGAAATTAAATCCCTATTAGTTTAAAATATCCTAAGGAATCCTTGGTAGAACAAATTGATGAGGCTGGTCAGTTAGAAGGTTTTCCATCAGATGTTCCTGCTAATGAACCTAGAAATGTAGAGGCTGATTTAAATGCTCATAATAGAATTAAATTTTATTTTACCTCTACACCTATACCTTAAGATTATGTTACAAAGGATGATCTTGAATCTTTTTGAGTAAGGATTATTTTAGATATCATTGGGATACTTAGATCCTCACTTCCTGAAGAAACTAATTTGAGACAAGATTATATAAGGTGGATCTTTGATTTAGTGATATCTATCATCCAAACCAAAATGATATTGAAAATAGAAGAATTGGATATTGGTAATATGTAATTGGATAATGGGACAGATGAAGTTAAGTCCATCATGGAATATGTGATGGGAAGTTTTGTTATAGGTCAGATATCTCTTTTTGAGAGGTTGGTGTAACACCCCGAGCTTCCACGATACACCTCTCATTGAATAATGCAATAGCTTGCATTGTACGCAACTTCGAGTTCTAAAACACCGCGACTAATCAAAGTAGCCATTATGAATAGTAATAACCACTTTTTAAAATTATAGAAATTTTATATTTGAAAATGGACTTCATTTTTGGACTCGGAATATCGAATTTAGCCTAAGGTGAAATTTTGGTACTTTTCGGATAACTTTCATATTTTGATGAATAGTGAAAATTACTAAATTTTAATTAAAAACAACTTTTTTAATCAAAATAATTAATAATGATAAATTGTGAATTTGAGTGGTTTTAAAGTATATTTAGAATATATTTTTACCATTTAATATAATGTTGGTCATTGGACATAATTTTACAATTAAACCGAACATAAACAAGTGTCAATCTTTTGATAGTTATTATCTCTTAAAAACACGCTTTTTGTTTTGACGGCGGGAATTAATTTTAAATTAATTTCTTCCACTTCTGTGTTTTGAATTTAGAAAAATGGATTCCATATTTTGAATCAGGATGTTCAAATTGTGTAAATAGGTAACTTTTATTTTTAGACATTTTGAAAAATTACTGCGGTAAATATTTTATTTACCATGGTTAAGGATAAATCCGGTAAATAAGGGTTAAAAAATAATATTATAATAATACTAAATTACCCTAAAACGTGTCTTAACCCTATTGGTTGATACAGGGTCGACCATGGGCATCTTTGTGTCAATTTTGGGACCCCATGGATCCACTTGTAAGTGATAATGACACATTATATTAATAAAGCTAAAATAAAAATAAAAATGGCATAAGCTTACATCTTTTAGAAGAACAATTTTTACATAGGGTTATACATGTTGTATTTTCGATTATATATATTCATTAGAAAGATAAAAATATTTCCTACATAATGATATTTTATTTATAATTTTTAGACATTAAATAATTTATTTTATTTATGACACAATGATGATGCAGTAATTACTATAATAGTGAATAATTAAAATAATTGATATTATAAATACCCAAATAAATATAATATGAAACTTTTAATGAATTAAACTAATTTTCTAGGATAATATGATATATTAGGATTGATTTAATTGACTTTTTTCGAAGTAATCAATCTGTTATGAGTTTCACAAAAATCAACTATTGAATAGTGTCAAAATTGACATAAAAGAGTTCTTAAAACAAATATTATATTATTAATTGATATTAAATTCCTAAAAATCTAAGGTTCGGCCAAAAGACTTATATTATGATAGTTTAATCATTAATGGACCACTTGGGGGTCGCTTGGATGTATATAGTAAGTTTATTAACCATATTATATAAAAATACAAATAGACATTGTAAAAGTGAAACTAATTAACTTAGAGTTAATACTTAAAGATAAGGTTAATATAAGTACCCAAACCTGTCTAAATTCTATTGGATGAGTTGTTTTCGACCTATCCCCACCTCTTCCTTTGAATAGTCAACTTTGTAGCCTTTGGAAACTGAATATGAATATATTATAAATTAATATTTCTAGCTCTTCCAAAAGTGCCCCTCACCCCTCTTATAAAAGGGCACTCCTCCTTCTCTTTTCCACACACCTCTCAAGCCACTTGGCTCGTCCAAACTCTGCCCAACTAATCTCCCCACATCCCTCTCCTCCTCCTTGAAGCTTCCCCTTAGGCAGAAAGCATTTCAAGAAGTCCTTTGGTTCCAACCAAAGTGAGTTACCTAAATTAAAGGTAACGATTTCTCTTAAATTATTTTCATTTATTTTGCTTCTTCAACCCCCAAACTCTTTTTATTTCCCTTCTTTTGTAACAACACCAGTATCCTCAATATACTAGGATGTTGTTATAAGAAGGATTCAAACTACACATACACACAACTCCATCTAATGGATGATGAACATAATGTTTCTGTGGATGGAAAACTAACGCCTCACGAAACGATGATTGTTCAAATACATCTTACCACCTATCATGGTGGCCATTATGATGGCACTGTAATTAAATATGATATTAATGATATATATTTTATATATAAGCTTCTGTAATTCCATTTTATTTCATACCATTATTCGTTTCATGTTGTATATACATACGATAATTTCATTTGAGGAAGTGCGGACTACCGCCCCCTTAAAATGATATGACTCGTTCATACCACACATGGAACGTATAAAGGATGGTGTTAATGAACTTAAGTAACATATATAAAATATTATATTATACAGTAATAGTAATATACCTATGTATCATTTGGATTTGATTCTTTTAAAATGAAAATTAAATGGAAGTAGCGTTCGTGCGTACGTACGGACTACCGTCTCCACGAACGCGATAAGATTCATTCTCCATCATATCCATTCAAGTATTATTCTCATTTTAGGGTTAAAAATAATGTTAATATCATTCTGATTATGAATAAGATATAATCTATCCATTACAAACATGTCTTACGTAACCAAACATTTAAGAAGAACGAATCGATTATCACCCGAAACAACGATAATACTAAGATATTATTAATAAAGCAATGTTAAAAGATCATATATGATATCATATTAATGTATATGATTCTTGTATAATTTAATAACAATTATTTAACCATTATACAGGAGGTTAACCTACCCCAACAAAGTAAAAGTACAAGTTAAGGGTTATTTCACAATCTCTTCATTATCCGAGGTTGTTTATACGTAATAATCTACTGGGATCTCTTTATCATCCACATCCATGTTTTCTTAAAAATGTATTTCAAAACATTTTTACTATTTACAAGAATATTGGTTAAATTCATTTATACCCTTATTTGACTTTTTTTATAAGAGTTTTATAAAGGAATCTTTCCGTCGTTTTCAAAACAATGTCCTTTTTAACCTTTTCGACAGAATTGAGGTAAGAATGTTTTTTTTAACTTATACGGCGGGTGCGGTTATTTTCCGCCGTTATAAAATCGTCGAAGCTTTCCATACAAGCTTATAAGAATATTTTCAAAGAAAATGTTTTATTTTATATGGATCTTAAATGATTTCAAAATAAAAGGAGATACTTCTTTAAAAAGAATTTTGATTTCATCTATGTCAACATCCTTTGATGGATTTTAAGATTATTTGAAGTTGATTTATTATGATACAAAACTTCTATATTGTATTGAAGGTTTTGTGATATGTTTGACTGTGGATGTGCTATTTTTATACCATTCATAGTTTATAGTGAAATTATTGACATTTCGTATGCTAGTTTTAATCCGAATGTTTATGTTATATTTCAAAGTTTTCTTCAGATGAATGTGCTAAACAAGTATGTTCCGGGTTGGGGACCGGTAAAAGTAAGCTCTCCAGGTTGGGGACTGGTAAAAGTAAGCCCTCCAGGTTGGGGACTGGTTAAAGTAAGCCCTCCAGGTTAGGGACTGGTAAAAGTATGCCCTCCGGGTTGGTGTCCGGTTATTAGAGGCACTCCGGGTTGGTGTCCGGTTATTAGAGGCACTCCGGGTTGGTGTCCGGTTATTAGAGGCACTCCGGGTTGGGTTCCGGTTAGAAGTAACCCCTAGGTCTTGGGATGAGGCCTAGACAAAGAAATTAACGTTTAGCATTATGTATTCCAACATTATGAAAGTGGTTATTGATTTTTGCATGTGATTATTCGATTAGTAGAATATCCATGTGAACAAGTAAATGGCATTATTTCATTTTACTTTTGCCATACTATGTTGAAGTTCAATTTTAAAAGGCTTTTGTTTTAGTAATTCATTGCCTTAAATGTTTATGCTTTTTTTGAATGTTCCGCTATATTGTTATCCTTACTGGGCATTTGAGCTCACCCCTTTTCTATGTTTTATTTCTCCCAGGTAGTGAAGAAGTAAATTATGAATGACTTGCAGGGATATTATGAGGGGTTAATAGTGTGGATATGAAGACTTTGTTGTTGTAGTAGTTTTTCACTTTGAAATGTAATGTAAAACTTTATGATTATATCTAGTGTTTCCAAGGCTACTAAACCAATCGGTCTTTCGAGATTTGATCTTCTTTTGATCATGCCAATGTTACGAAGTAATGCACCGACTCTGGGTAGCTGGGGTCGGGGCGTTACAGTTGGTATCAGAGGAAGTTTAGTACAAACCTTGGAAGCTATATTTAGATAAACTCTGATTAGAGCACGTAGACCTAAGATGAACTTTGAGGATTAGTATAGAAGAACTTCCTAGAATTTTGGTATTGTAGAGATTTTGTGAGTTTTCCAAGCAATACATCCCTGTCTGGATACGAGCAGGTAGAGGCGGCTCTGGCACAGATGTACCTAGGGGTAAAACCCGAAAACACCGCTTTGAGCTAGACTCGAACGGGAACTGGTGCACGACAACGGGCCTTGCTGCACTCTTGGTTACGACACTCCCGGGGGATATGCTTAGGATAACTCTCATTTTCTTTACAAATCATTATGAAGGGTTTATGAGTATATACGTCCTCAAAGAAAACATTTTTATGATTATGGATTATATCCATAAATAGTTCAATTTATGTTAAGTGTTTTATAAGTATGGGATTATGTATTTTGATTCATAAACTGATCTAGTTTATGACATTGTTTAGAAATGGCGCCTAGTGGAAGAAATGGAAACCGTATCAATGCACGCACTCCATGTAGGGATTGCCCTCCTGCTCAAGATAATTATAGTGGGGCTGGTGATGCAACTGGTGCCGATCAGCTAATCACCATACTGGGACAACTTACTCAGGTTATGAATAATAACCTTACCCGTATGGAGCACCCTGATCCGCAGCATGGAGGATCAATGTTAGATCGATTCATGAGGCAACAACCACCAACGTTCAATGGGAATACAAATCCCTTAGTAGCTGAGCAATGGATATTTTCCCTAGAGAAAATATTTCAGGCTTTGGGGAGTAGTGAAAGGGAAAAAGTTATCATGGCAGTTTACCGCCTCACTGGAGATGCTGATCAATGGTGATCATTGATTCAAAACACAAAGGAAGATGATGATGTATCGAATATGGAATGGAGGGAGTTCAAAGATCTTTTCTTAGAAAAATACTTTCCTCGTGACCATCGAGCAGATATGGAAAGGTAATTTCTGAGTCTGAGGCAGAAGGAGGATGAGAATGTCGCAATGTATGAGGCTAACTTTACAAGGTTAGCGAGGCATGCTGCCGATTATATACGTAACCTAAGGAGTAAGATTGATCGTTTCTTTGATGGGTTAAAACCATTTCTCCGTCGAGCTTTGGTATCACAATCATTCTCATCATACGAAGATATTGTCTCGTGTGCTATCAAGACAGAAAAGGAATTCTCTAAGTCTTATGACAACAAAGTAAAGCAAGAGAAGAAGAGAACGGTGGAACAAGAGACAGATAAAGGGAAAAAGGGAAAGAAGGATTTTCCATTATGTGATAATTGTGGGAAGAATCACCCTGGTACTTGCCTAAAAGGAATGGGAGTTTGTTATAAATGTGGAGAAAAGGGTCACCAGGCTCGTGATTGCAAGGGAAAGAAAGAGGCTATCAAAGTGGAATGCTACAATTGTAGAGAAATGGGTCATTATGCAAATGAATGTCCTAAGCGTCAGGGAAACTTACCTTAGAAAAGGCCAAGGGATCAAGGCCAATATTATGTTGTGGCTACAGTTGAAGCGGAATAATTAATGTATTGGTGCTTTTGGACTCAAGGATTATATTCTGGTTATAAGAATAATGTGATATATATATGGATTGTACTGCAGTACTTGTTGATTTCAGTAAGGTTTTAATATGATGAAGGTAATTATATTTTTAGTATGTGACAATAAGAGAAACTTTACTTCGTTTGGGGAATCTGATAAATTGATTTTGGAATTAAGAAACCTTTTAGAGAAAGTCTGGACAGAGGTATTTTGGATAACTAGAAAGGTTGGAGTGGATTAAGTTGATCTTTGGATAGTATTGTTTAAGGTTAAAAAAAATTATGAAGATTATTTTTGGAATATTATAATACTATAGTTTTAGGAAATGGACAACCTGTAGGGTGGGGCATAACCCGTCGCATCGGACAAAGTTGCAGGAATCGAACCCACAACCATAGTGCGACATGCCTTTATTTCCTACCACTAGCCTACAGGGAGTCCCTGGTTATTACAAAATAGTTTTCCTATTCTAAATGGTTTGTGGTAAAAATTTATTAATGAAAGTCTACATGATAAGTAAGTATATTTCCTCACATTCTTAGTAAATCTCTTAAATAATTTCCTCACCTCTATGAAAGGTTACATAAAACAAAAACGTTGTCGATTAACTTTTCCAACTGGGGATTCAATAGATGTTTAACCAATCACAAGTTTGTGATTTTCTTATTGTTAACTTTCTCCTAATCCTGTTTTCTAGAACTCTACATCAGACCATGCTAGTTTGTTTTTCCTCCATATCCATATTTTCATAGAACCCTAGTATGGGCTATCTCGGATGACCTTTGTACTTCTCTTTCTTTCTTTTAATGTTATATTTTTATTAATCTTATTTCCGATGTGGGTTTTCCACAAAGGTATTTTCTATTTACAACCTTTTATTTTCAAAGGAAAATTTCAAATTGCGAGGACGCAATTTATTGAAGGAGGGGAGAATGTAACACCCCGAGCTTCCACGATACGCCTCTCATTGAATAATGCAATAGCTTGCATTGTACGCAACTTCGAGTTCTAAAACACCGCGACTAATCAAAGTAGCCATTATGAATAGTAATAACCACTTTTTAAAATTATAGAAATTTTATATTTGAAAATGGACTTCATTTTTGGACTCGGAATATCGAATTTAGCCTAAGGTGAAATTTTGGTACTTTTCGGATAACTTTCATATTTTGATGAATAGTGAAAATTACTAAATTTTAATTAAAAACAACTTTTTTAATCAAAATAATTAATAATGATAAATTGTGAATTTGAGTGGTTTTAAAGTATATTTAGAATATATTTTTACCATTTAATATAATGTTGGTCATTGGACATAATTTTACAATTAAACCGAACATAAACAAGTGTCAATCTTTTGATAGTTATTATCTCTTAAAAACACGCTTTTTGTTTTGACGGCGGGAATTAATTTTAAATTAATTTCTTCCACTTCTGTGTTTTGAATTTAGGAAAATGGATTCCATATTTGGAATAAGGATGTTCAAATTGTGTAAATAGGTAACTTTTATTTTTAGACATTTTGAAAAATTACTGCGGTAAATATTTTATTTACCATGGTTAAGGATAAATCCGGTAAATAAGGGTTAAAAAATAATATTATAATAATACTAAATTACCCTAAAACGTGTCTTAACCCTATTGGTTGATACAGGGTCGACCATGGGCATCTTTGTGTCAATTTTGGGACCCCATGGATCCACTTGTAAGTGATAATGACACATTATATTAATAAAGCTAAAATAAAAATAAAAATGGCATAAGCTTACATCTTTTAGAAGAACAATTTTTACATAGGGTTATACATGTTGGATTTTCGATTATATATATTCATTAGAAATATAAAAAGATTTCCTACATAATGATATTTTATTTATAATTTTTAGACATTAAATAATTTATTTTATTTATGACACAATGATGATGCAGTAATTACTATAATAGTGAAAAATTAAAATAATTGATATTATAAATACCCAAATAAATATAATATGAAACTTTTAATGAATTAAACTAATTTTCTAGGATAATATGATATATTAGGATTGATTTAATTGACTTTTTTCGAAGTAATAAATCTGTTATGAGTTTCACAAAAATCAACTATTGAATAGTGTCAAAATTGACATAAAAGAGTTCTTAAAACAAATATTATATTATTAATTGATATTAAATTCCTAAAAATCTAAGGTTCGGCAAAAAGACTTATATTATGATAGTTTAATCATTAATGGACCACTTGGGGGTCGCTTGGATGTATATAGTAAGTTTATTAACCATATTATATAAAAATACAAATAGACATTGTAAAAGTGAAACTAATTAACTTAGAGTTAATACTTAAAGATAAGGTTAATATAAGTACCCAAACCTGTCTAAATTCTATTGGATGAGTTGTTTTCGACCTATCCCCACCTCATCCTTTGAATAGTCAACTTTGTAGCCTTTGGAAACCGAATATGAATATATTATAAATTAATATTTCTAGCTCTTCCAAAAGTGCCCCTCACCCCTCTTATAAAAGGGCACTCCTCCTTCTCTTTTCCACACACCTCTCAAGCCACTTGGCTCGTCCAAACTCTGCCCAACTAAGCTCCCCACATCCCTCTCCTCCTCCTTGAAGCTTCCCCTTAGGCAGAAAGCATTTCAAGAAGTCCTTTGGTTCCAACCAAAGTGAGTTACCTAAATTAAAGGTAACGATTTCTCTTAAATTATTTTCATTTATTTTGCTTCTTCAACCCCCAAACTCTTTTTATTTCCCTTCTTTTGTAACAACACCAGTATCCTCAATATACTAGGATGTTGTTATAAGAAGGATTAAAACTACACATACACACAACTCCATCTAATGGATGATGAACATAATGTTTCTGTGGATGGCAAACTAACGCCTCACGAAACGATGATTGTTCAAATACATCTTACCACCTATCATGGTGGCCATTATGATGGCACTGTAATTAAATATGATATTAATGATATATATTTTATATATAAGCTTCTGTAATTCCATTTTATTTCATACCATTATTCGTTTCATGTTGTATATACATACGATAATTTCATTTGAGGAAGTGCGGACTACCGCCCCCTTAAAATGATATGACTCGTTCATACCACACATGGAACGTATAAAGGATGGTGTTAATGAACTTAAGTAACATATATAAAATATTATATTATACAGTAATAGTAATATACCTATGTATCATTTGGATTTGATTCTTTTAAAATGAAAATTAAATGGAAGTAGCGTTCGTGCGTACGTACGGACTACCGTCTCCACGAACGCGATAAGATTCATTCTCCATCATATCCATTCAAGTATTATTCTCATTTTAGGGTTAAAAATAATGTTAATATCATTCTGATTATGAATAAGTTATAATCTATCCATTACAAACATGTCTTACGTAACCAAACATTTAAGAAGAACGAATCGATTATCACCCGAAACAACGATAATACTAAGATATTATTAATAAAGCAATGTTAAAAGATCATATATGATATCATATTAATTTATATGATTCTTGTATAATTTAATAACAATTATTTAACCATTATACAGGAGGTTAACCTACCCCAACAAAGTAAAAGTACAAGGTAAGGGTTATTTCACAATCTCTTCATTATCCGAGGTTGTTTATACGTAATAATCTACTGGGATCTCTTTATCATCCACATCCATGTTTTCTTAAAAATGTATTTCAAAACATTTTTACTATTTACAAGAATATGGGTTAAATTCATTTATACCCTTATTTGACTTTTTTTATAAGAGTTTTATAAAGGAATCTTTCCGTCGTTTTCAAAACAATGTCCTTTTTAACCTTTTCGACAGAATTGAGGTAAGAATGTTTTTTTTAACTTATACGGCGGGTGCGGTTATTTTCCGCCGTTATAAAATCGTCGAAGCTTTCCATACAAGCTTATAAGAATATTTTCAAAGAAAATGTTTTATTTTATATGGATCTTAAATGATTTCAAAATAAAAGGAGATACTTCTTTAAAAAGAATTTTGATTTCATCTATGTCAACATCCTTTGATGGATTTTAAGATTATTTGAAGTTGATTTATTATGATACAAAACTTCTATATTGTATTGAAGGTTTTGTGATATGTTTGACTGTGGATGTGCTATTTTTATACCATTCATAGTTTATAGTGAAATTATTGACATTTCGTATGGTAGTTTTAATCCGAATGTTTATGTTATATTTCAAAGTTTTCTTCAGATGAATGTGCTAAACAAGTATGTTCCGGGTTGGGGACCGGTAAAAGTAAGCCCTCCAGGTTGGGGACTGGTAAAAGTAAGCCCTCCAGGTTGGGGACTGGTTAAAGTAAGCCCTCCAGGTTAGGGACTGGTAAAAGTATGCCCTCCGGGTTGGTGTCCGGTTATTAGAGGCACTCCGGGTTGGTGTCCGGTTATTAGAGGCACTCCGGGTTGGTGTCCGGTTATTAGAGGCACTCCGGGTTGGGTTCCGGTTAGAAGTAACCCCTAGGTCTTGGGATGAGGCCTAGACAAAGAAATTAACGTTTAGCATTATGCATTCCAACATTATGAAAGTGGTTATTGATTTTTGCATGTGATTATTCGATTAGTAGAATATCCATGTGAACAAGTAAATGGCATTATTTCATTTTACTTTTGCCATACTATGTTGAAGTTCAATTTTAAAAGGCTTTTGTTTTAGTAATTCATTGCCTTAAATGTTTATGCTTTTTTTGAATGTTCCGCTATATTGTTATCCTTACTGGGCATTTGAGCTCACCCCTTTTCTATGTTTTATTTCTCCCAGGTAGTGAAGAAGTAAATTATGAATGACTTGCAGGGATATTATGAGGGGTTAATAGTGTGGATATGAAGACTTTGTTGTTGTAGTAGTTTTTCACTTTGAAATGTAATGTAAAACTTTATGATTATATCTAGTGTTTCCAAGGCTACTAAACCAATCGGTCTTTCGAGATTTGATCTTCTTGTGATCATGCCAATGTTACGAAGTAATGCACCGACTCTGGGTAGCTGGGGTCGGGGCGTTACAGTTGGAATCTTTACCTAATTTTAGTGTCTCGAGTTCCACTGATCCACATCCTGCTTCTTATGTTGATGTTGATGAGACTGAATCCATTATGAGGGGGAGCCTACATGCTATTATAGGTATGCTTTATAATTCTCACCAAGATGATATTTTTTAGATAAAGGCCTATGGTGAACATATCTATAAACTAGGTTGGGAGTGCTTGAATGAATCTATAAGTGAAAGGGATACTATAAAATTTCGTTAAATACTATCTTTCTATAATTTACACCAAAAAAATATCAATTAACCTTTTCAGTTTCTGGGTGATAATATAAGGATGCCTTCGATATATAGGTAATTCAAGGAAAAAAGTGAACCATCTCAGGGTTTTCACCCCATTTCTTCAATATTTTCATGGAGGAGAAGAAATATATATTCACCATAAAGGATCACGGAGGTAACATCATTATAGATTTTTTGAATTTTATGAATTCATTTTTATGCCTCTAAGACTCTGGTTGTTTCACCTAAATCCATTACAATTTATTCTCTAACATCTATTCCTTCTTTTTCACCCATACCTAAAAAGATTAAATCTTTTCACATGACATCAATTAAGGCTATTTAGTATCTCATATCAGTCATCATTCGAGAGCTTCATTCATATACTTTTTCATCCTCAGCTTCCACCTCTTTACCTCTTATCCCTAAAAAAGGTAAATAACCAATGGATCCTTCTAGCCATCAAGTTGAGAGAGGTTTTGAATCTGATTAATTTTTTATAGGGATTTTAATTTTCAATTTAAATGCTTTTTGAGATGTAATATTTTGATTATTATCTCAAATGGAGTTTCTTTGTTATTATTTTTTATCTATTTACATTATTATATAGTATTACATTTTTAATAATCCTAATCAAATAGTATTTTTTGATATCATTTTAGATTGTAATTATCATACTTCTATATTTTTTATGATTTTAATTAGGGTATATTTTATTTTCATCTTTCCTATATTCATTTTTCTATACATGGTTATAAATTCCCTGATTTTTTATCATTAAAAGGGTGATATTATTGGCACATCATTTTTTTAATACTCACAAATCAGGATTATTATATTTCAAACAAGATCGATATTTTATGATATTAAATCATATTATAAGAAACTTTGTAAACAAAATATGGTTAAGGGTTGATCTACCATTAGTTAAAAATTCTCTACCATTGGTTATGATGATATACTTCTAATTAAACTAGATATCCCGGTGCACTACATCAATTTTTAGACTCTAATGCTAGTAGATCTATCATTAAAGATCAACCTTGGACATATATACCACTAATAGATATGCAATTGAAGATCTACCACTGACAGATCTACAACTGAAGATCTACCACTGATATATCTACCAATAAAGTTCTAACACTGAAAATTTTACCGATGAAGAGATCTACCATCAGCACATCTAATACTGGATTGTGATACCACTAGTTTATGCTACCATTAACTGTTCATCCACCAGTAAAGATGACTATAAAAATAGTTGATCAACCATTAGTGTGAATATACCATTTATATCCAAACTCTTATTCAAATTTAAATTCTCCAATGATTATTTTATAATGTTTAACCATTTCAAGTTGAACATGGATTTAAGAATCATTATTCTTTAAACACTCCATGTATTCATTAAATAAAAAGTCATACCTTATGATTTAGTACCTAGTATGAGGATCTAGGATTTCATTTATTGTTATATAATAGATAATTGGATATAGATAGTAATAAATTTTGAATAATTCCTTCATGAACATGTGGTGGAAAACTAGATGATCAAATAGAACAAATAATGAAAATAAAAGAGTGAAACATGCATGGATATTTCCACCTTCTCATACTGAATCAACTCTACACATTGACATACTAAAACTGAATGAATTTTCATCTATGACACTCTATTTCCCTACACTTTCTAAGAAACCTGTTTAAGCTCCTATCAGAGACAGACTCAAGAACTTAGAACAACTAATTTATCATGGATCAAGCTTTATCACTCTTTCTATCTATCTATCTCTTATTGTTTCCGTTTTATGCTTTACTTTTTGAAAGTGTGTGGTTTTACTCTATTTATATTTACACACTATCTCAAGTAATTAAACTAGATAAAACATGATATTATCACAAAATATTTTATTTACTTTCATATGAATAACTACATAAAAGGTCATATATAACGTGACATTGTTTTTCATCCCATTTAGAACAGTTGAAGGGGATTTATGCCTGAACATCCTTATGTGATGTTGACTTTAAAAACTGATCTAGGTTGTGGATATGTTTATTATTAGGATAAACTTATTTGAAGTGGGTTATTTTTGAGTGGAAGGGATTAAGTCTCATCTTAACACCAAACCACTTTTTTATTCTACTATTTATTTTGTTATCTTTTGTTTCATTTAACTACACATCAATATTCATTTCGATATCAATAAACAAAATTTTACTTAGATAGTTAGTCTTAATTTGTGTCTATATAATGTGTTTGATCAATTAAATTAGTATCAAAATTTATGAATATGTAAAATATTTTAACTAATTCTTAATCCTTCTTATGAGAGATTATTTGGAAGATAAAATTTTTACATTTAAATAGTTTTAATTAAATGGGTATTTTTATCAAATTTTGGATTTAAAATTTTTTAATAGAAATTTTATTTGGAACTCAATTCACCCCCTCTTGACTTACTAATTCTAAAAAAATCGGAATTATTACCAAGGCACCTTTTGGGAGGAAAGATGAAATGTCTAGTGAGATATTGAATCTCATACATAGTGATGTATGTGGACAAATGATTACTCAAGAAAGTAGTGGTTTAGATACATTGTAACATTTACTAATGACTTTAATCGGTATGAATATGAGTTTTTGATTAAACACAAGTATAAATAATTTGAAAAGTTAATAATGTTTTTGAAAAAATTACAGAATCAACTGGGAAAAAGTATTAAGATTTTCTAATCTGATTGGGGTGGTGAATACTTAATCTAGGATTTCATTGAACATCAAAGGGATTATGGAATTTTTTCACAACTCACTCCACTTAGAACACCTCAGTGGAATAGTTTTTTGAGAAGATAAATCATACCTTATTATACATGGTTTTATCATTAATGATTCATTGTGACCGTTCCATCTCATTCTAGGGTTATGCTCATAAATCTTCTTCATTTGAAATTAATTATGTTCTATCTAAATTAGTCTTAAAGACACCATATGCGATATGGAGTGGGGAACATCCTAATATTTATTTACTAAAGAGTTTTGTACGTGAATCATTCATATGATGATTGGATTCGAATAATATTGACACTAAATCTTATAAATTCTTATTTATTGGTTATCCTAAGAAAACTAAGGGATATTATTTCTATAATCCAATTGAACAAAAATTGTTTTTGAGTAAAATCAATATTTTAATTGATAAGTAATATATAACTCAAGTTGTTAGTGAAAGGAAAGTTATACTTGGATGAGTTCAAGAAAAAAAATTGGAAATTTTCCTAGCATTCATTTTGGGCCAATTTTATAAAGAGATTTGGAAGAATAACTGACTAAACTTACACAGTAACCTCAAAGGCCTAGTGGTATTCTTCTTAAACCCTATAGATATGGATTTCTCATGGAAAATGATGATGAAGTAACATTCATAAGAGATGAACCTACTACCTACCCAGAGTTCATTGAGTAGTCTAATTCTATGAATTGGTTGAAACCCATGGAATCTGAAATGAACTCTGTATATACTAACCATGTTTGGTACATATTGGATGTACCTGGAGGTGTAAGACTGATAGAGTGTAAGTGGGTTTTCCATAATAATACTAACATGGATATTAGAGTTTCTACTAATAAAAAATTCCTGGTGGTGAAAGGTTATAAGTAAATTCATGGTATCAACTATGAAGAAAACTTTTCAACTATTTTGATGATATAGACTATTTGTATTTTTTATCCACAATAGACCATTATGATTATGATATAATTAAAATAAATTTTAAAACTTATTTCCTTAAACTAAATTTATTCTATGGCATATATATGATACATCCTAAAGTTTTTGAAGTTCTAAATAAGAATTCTATGCTACGAAAGCTTTAATGGTTCGTTTATGGATTGAAGAAGGATTCTTAGAGTTAGAATATCTAGTTTGATGATTTAATAAATGATTTTGGTTTCATCAATAAAGTAGATGATTCTTGTGTACACAAGAACATTAGTGTAAGTATGGTGGTGTTTTTTATATTTTATATAAATTACATGCTTGTTATTAGAAATGACATCTCGACTATTCACTCTGTGAAAATGTGGTTGGGTAATTGCCTATCAATGAAATACATGTGTGAATTTGCCTATAAACTAGGTATTAATATCCATAGAGACAAATCTAAGAGGATACCTAGACTCAGGACTATACATTGAGGTTATAAAGGTTTTTATCATGAAAAACACTAGGAATGTTTCTCTAATAGTGTAACGTGACACAAATATTATGAAGATTTTAGATCTTTTTAAATAGTTTGAAAGGGTGGATATAATTTGTTATACATTTTCCATAGGTTTCAGCTTGTATGTAAGGTTTTTTTCTAATCTTGAGGCTTCATATGATCTAATAATAACTAGTAAAAACCAATTATATCATGGTGAGAGACATCATATTTCTGTGAAAAACATTCTTAATTACTTAATAAGGACTGAGGATATATTCTTAACGTTTTTTGTAGATGATAATCTCTATATAAAATGATACATAGATGAAATTTCCCAATCCAATAGAGAATACATGAAATATTAATCTATTTTTTATATAAATATACATTCTATAATTTATAATATTTTGAAAATTCCATTATAGAAAACATAATAACATAGGAAAATTACATTACAACATTAGATAATGTGAAGGAAGTTATTTACATTATGAAATCCATATATGAACTTGTGGTGGTTCTTAGAATTCAAGAAGTAGTTAAGATTTAATGTGAAAATAATGGATCTATCTATAAAGATAATGAACCCCGATCTCACCAAAGGACTAAAAAAATACTTTGAAAATACCATCAAATATGATAGATCCTTGAGAGAAGAGATGTTAGGATCTATTAGGCAGATCTAGAGTAAAATGTAGTATATCTATTGAAAAATATGTTACCACAATAAAATAATTAGTTTTGTGTTAGGTGTCTAGGCTTTTGACACTTGATAAATTGAAATAATAGATATTTTATGTACCATTGTTTTAAAAATAAAAGAAATCTCTATTTAATAATCATTCATGTGTGATGAAATTTTTTAACATGAAAAGTCTTATCATAATATCACATCAAAGAATAACATTGAGTTATCTCTAGTTTATGATCATCACTATGTGAATGGGTTGTGATTATAAGTTAATATTGTATTTCGTATAATATTAGACTCATTATAAAGGGTTGTATATGAAATAAAAAGAATATATTCCTGGGGTAATAAGTAGAGACTTATTATTTGGATTTTTTTACTAAAGTATATACCACAAAATGTTATAAAATCATTGATATACATAGGGATGTATGATTATTGTCAACCCTTATTACATGAGGTTGGTGAGATACCAAGTATGAGAAACTTTATATTTTTATACAATTCTTATGCATCTCAAATTTTACTTATCTAATCATGGGGTGGTTAGGTATTTCGTTGGTCATGCTAGTTATTTGAGAATAACCAGGATGGGATTTTTTCACTTATATGTCAAGTAAATACATATAGAACCTGATTGAATTATATTGGGAAATTACATGGTAATGTTTAGTTAGCTCATATATGATATTATTATCTACTTATATGAAGGACATGTGATGTGATCATCATTTAAATGAATGACATGTGATTTATTCATCAACATGGTTATTATATTTTAAATAATCAAGTAAATAAGATATTTCTTATACAATATTGAAATGTTTCACGTATAATGGTTACTTAATTTTATATACTAAGGGATTATATAGGTTTAAATATGAATCATATGAAATTTTTTTGGTTTATATGTTTGAATAAAGACATGGGTATGTTTAATAGAGATCAAAACAAACCACATCTTAGCTAGAGAAGCGATAATGCTTTGTTAAGGGCATCTCTTTAATTAAATCTGTAGAAAATTTATTTTATATTTGTTTTCAATACTATTAAGGCTCATTGGTTTACATAATTAGGCTTTTCTATAAGGATTATATGTTTGACAAAGTGTTTTTTTAATGAAGATGGATCAATGAAATTGTATCTTGAAGGATTATTGGAGGGATTTGAACATAGTCGCGGATTGTTTCATACATTATTTATAGATGTTATTATAAGTGGGATATTTTTTTGTTATGCACTAAAAACATATGTATATGCTATAAAGTACTTTAGAATATATTGATGTTAATGTATCCATAATACTAAGCCTAATAATTCATATCACCCAATATAATTCCAGATAGGTGTACGCATATGTTTCCTCGCATGCTGAGTGCATTTATATACCACCTCAGTGGAAAAGTGTGTGCATCTTCTATCTCACAGGTTGAGAATATACATCATCCACCTCCTTCCCACATGGTTTATTTTATTTTCTAATCCATTATGAATATATTAATTAAATCTTTCATTTCCATTTAATAGGTTCAATGGATTCTTCCAACATGAAGTAATGTATATACCTTTTATGTTGCATATAGTTGATGTGTTTCATTAAATAGATAATTTCACGGTAATCTATATAAAGAGATGTGATCCATCCTATTTTAAGTGGTGAGTGATCATCATTTACATGAAAATATTTCCATATATCTATTTATTCATGTATAATTATCCATCATGTGCAGTGAAGTTTCTTGAATCCCTATTTATATATGTGAATCCTCATGATATGATGGTGGATTTAAAGGATGATGTAAACCCTCAGAAGCCAGATGATTTTTTTTATGTTACTTTACTAATACACATTATGCATTCTCCTCCAACAAGAAAAATATGGAGGCTATTACTTTCCATATATAGGTATGAATATGGTTATGTTATTTATTATATATATATATATATATATTTGTTCTTGATGTCATCGAGGGTATATCAAGAGCAATTCTGGTTAGTTTTCACTACCATGTTCAAATGATTAACCCCAAAAATGAATCAGTATGTTGAATTGTACACTAATTTTATTGCTCACCACCCTTTAATATATCATGGTAAACTTAGGGTAGCTACATGGGAGATAGTGGTATGGTTACTATAAAAGATTATTTTATGCACTAAATTCTATTATTTTAATAGAGGGATATTTTTCTAGATAGGGGTTCTTATATTTTGGGGAGGCTAGTGGAGAGAAAATTGAGTGTAAGTGTACTCAGGGTCATTGACTAGTCATGTTATGGTTTTTATTGTATAATAAAATCCCCATAGTTCCTTAAGTGTTTTAAAATGACGAATACTATGTAATATTTTTGTGTTACCATTATAGTTGAGTTTTTTTATAATTAGTTATTATTATTCATGAAATATTTTGATACTTCATACCAAGATGTTGGCTATGATTTACCTTGTTTATTATTTATTATATTTCTGGTTTTTAACTAATTTATGTTGTATATAAATGGTTTATAATTAGGGTTTGAAAATTTTCCTTTATTTTATAAAAACTAATATTTTATTATATAAGGATTTTAGATTATCTGAAGTGTAACTTCATTCAGCTTCTGAAAATTAGTAATTGTATCAAAGGTATTTCAAATAAAAAGGTATGTGTGGTTTAAAAAAATAAATATAGGCATTCATAATGAATAGAGTATAAGTATAATGAATTTTTAAATGAGTTTCATTTTTATTAGAATAAAATTTTTTCTCCCATATGAAATGATTTAGTATTTTTTTGTAAAGTTAAAATGACTTATCACATATCTTTTTATTCATTTTCTAAAATAAAAATATTATACTCTAATATATTATATTCTAAACTAGTATTCATGGAATTTTTTTAAAAAGGTGTTGTAAGTAATATTTTATGCAATCCTACTATGAATGTATTTCTCACACATTACATATATGTTGTATTTTTATTTAGTCTTGTTGTTATCCTACGCATAAATTAACAAGTTTATTCCATCTTATAGAGGATCTTATTTTGGACTGAGAGTTATGGAGGTGTAAAGAAAAGTGCAATTTAATTTATATAAGGATATGGGTAATTGTCTTGATTTTGTATACATTATGGATTTATATTATTCAACGGTATATATGTATCGATCTAGTTTGAACCTTTATAACTTATTTTTTACTTTTTTATATTTTTTTTATATTTTATGTTTGAATAGTTTCATATGTGGATTCATAATATTGGGTTGTAATTAAACTTTTGGGATTTCCATTTTTTGATTATATATTTATTTCATGTATAGTATTCCTCGGTATTTAAATTGTTTATTCATTGTGCATTGAATCTTAATATCCAGATATCAAATTTATGTTTTATGATGAAACTAATTCATATGTTGAGTAAGGTTGATGCCCCTACACTTTTTTCCAACTCATGGTGATTGGGGATATTCTTTGGGACTTGTAGTGGATTCATCCAGGTGATGTGTTGGGTTTCTCTGATCTATTTCATTGAGTATTTCGAATCATGTGCCCTTAAATATAAAATAATTTATTTCTATGACATTAATAACTAATTTAGAATCCAAGCTAATTTTCTTATATACCTTCAGATATTTTGGGTAATCCTCCCCCAATAATTTGGTTTACCATAATAGAAATACTACCCCGCCTTCCTATAACTACCTTTATGTCTCAATGAAAAAGGGTAATTATTATATCATCCAATATTCAACTTATGGATTAAACATTTATCGTTTTAAACTATCAACACAACACTAGAGCCCAAACATCCCATGTCCTTCTCATTTATCCTAAATGGTTTTATGAGTTCACATAAACTTTTATTGAACTCATTCATATTGGTAAAAAAATTACTTTAATAACTATATAATTAATTCCAAATATTGACCTAGCATTAAATAAGGTCCCAACCTCTCTTACTCATTAACATAACCAATCATATAGAGTGAGTGAGTGGATAATGAAAGACCTTAATTAATTTTTCATCTAAATTGTATCTTTGATACCATATAATAATTTTCTATTAATGTTTTCGTAATAATGTAGGATAATTTATTTAAAAACATCAATAATCCTTTCTCATTAAGGGATTTCACTATACATAGAACATCCATTTTTTTCTAAGAACAATTCTTATTCTATATAAATCTGAAATAGTTCTTCCACTAAACATTTATTTCTAGAATTGATCTCAATGACATGATTTTTTATGATTATGATTCCATTATATCTATAAAATATGTTTTTATCATATGAGTATCGTGTTTTATAGTCATTTAATAAAGAATTTTATTAAATGTTCTCCTACTAAAATGAAGAACCCTTTAAATCATGTCATATATATTAGTGGACCAAAATCTATATTTCATTGAGTTTTAAGTTCACTTTAGTATTCCTCTCCAAATTTATCTATTTAGGAAGTTCATCATGTCAATAATATCATATATGACTTTTGGGTGGTCGAGAAGATAGAACTTTTTCCAAATCCTTCACATAGAGTATACCAATTCTATTCTTCTAGTATCATATCTCATATGTTTTCTTAGTTAAGTATAATCCAAAACTCTCAATGAGATTTAGTTGCTTAACTCTTAAGGTTATCCATTTCCACCATACCTTACACAATATAATCCATGGGAACCAAAGTTATCATGAATTTACAAAGTTATATAATCAAGTTATTTATATATGTCTGCTTTGGAATTATCCAAATGGTTAGTATTTTTAGATGAATTCAAATATCACCAACTTATCTCTTGTATTCCCATTATACAATCATGGTTATAATTATTATGTTTTTTTCATATACCCTCAAAAAAATTAAGAAGTTCAAAACCTATTAATATAAAACTTCTTATACACTCATTATTCTTGTTAATTAACAAAAAAACAATTATATTCACACATATTCAAATACATCCCATGTATAAGGCATATGAAAAGTTTTCATGTAAAGGCTTAAAATCTTATGAAACCTAAATATCCTCAAGAGAAAGCATGGTGTGAATGGAATCTAACCACTAATATTAAAAATAGAGTTTAAACCCCTATGCTAGCTAATATTATAAAACAAAATGCCATTATCCATGGATAAGTACTCAAGATAGGCCTTAATTTATATAAAATCCTAACATATAATATTCATAAATCATAACCTACCCATAATTTTAAATTCATAACCCACAAAAAATATTATTCATTTTTGAATACAACTAATTATTATGATGTAACTATAATGTAACTCATTATATACATGTTCTAACATTTATAAGAAGTATTTTAATGATTTTAATCAAAGAATACATCCAATCATAATACAAAAAAAATATTCATAAATTATAATGAATAGAAAAATATAAATAAAAAAAATTCATAAATTTAAACATCAATTAAACATTTATAAGATTTTTATAAATAATAAATAATAAAAAATCCCTAATTAATCATGTTATATGGACATTCCATAAAACAAGTAAACTTGAACATTTCATATTTTTTCTAACATGAGCCCTTTTTATTATCAATTTAAATAGTATTTAATATTAACTCTATCATATATCAATTATATGATATTTATGAATGATTCTCATAACCATATAAATATTTTATATTTTATATACACATTCTATATAAAATAAATATCATAAACATTCCATGTTATCCATTTTAAAATGAAAATTTTATATTATTATTTATCAACATTTCATAAATTACTATAAACTATTTTATATTGAGTAATATTTTTAAAAACACTATATAAATTATTGAACCATATAAATTCACTTTAAACCTACATGATATCTAATAACATTTCTTAAGAGAAACCATGATTGTTTTTTCAGGGGTGTGGTAATTTCAAGTAGAGCATTCAAAGTCGCTCATTCTAAAACCATGATGTAGTTTTACTCATCCATGTCATGTTTTTCTTATGAAAAAATAATTTTTGTACTATGAAGACCCATTTTTAAAAAATAAAACACCCTAATTTTTTCATTTATTTGATGTTCTATGTCTGAGAAACATTTCCATTTCTATTTTTTAAAACAACAGAATGTATTATAATCTTTACAAAATCATGCCCGTTTTTTCCTAGAAGTACATTGTGGTGTAGAAGAACAAACAAGACATAATAAAACTAGTTTAGATTATATTTAATGTTTCTTGTGTGTAAAATAATTTTCTATAAGTGTTGGACATAAATAACCAAAAACCACTTTTTCTAAATATTTATCCATACATTGCAACTAAATACGACAAAAATATCATTCTTTTTCTCTAATGATCAAATATGTATGAGCTTCTTTACACGGTCTTCATAGGGATTATTTAGTTGAAGATAAAAAACTCATTCCTCTTAGGGTATCCAAACACTATATAAATCTTCCAATTATTGAGAAGGATCGTCTCTTCCTCATGGTCTCCTATAACCTTATATAATGAGAAAATGGGAGAGAGAGATAGAGAGCGATAACTTTAAGGAGTTTCGCAATATGGTCATAAAAAATCAAATGAAACCTATTTCAGTAGGAGTGAACGAATTTATATATCCATACAAGGAAACTCCCTTAAACTTGTGATGCCCTGGGTATTTTTTAGACATGAATTCCATTATGTTTTCACCAAACCTCATTTGTTTTTGTGGTTGTTGGGTGTTAGAGGAGTTGGAGGGATCCTGGGGGTTAGGTATTGGAAGTAATATTGTATTTATGAGTTTTTATTTTTGAAGAAAACATAATTAAGTGATCACTGGTCAAGTATTAATTAATTTATAGTCCCTTGGATGAAGCGGGTGGCTCTATAAGGGACATCGGGTGACCAATGGAATTGTAATGGGTACTAAGTGGGTAACAAGTATCTAGTGGTTGTTGAGTACCCAATGTAGTTTATGAGTGTAATGACCCACATTGGTTTATGTTAGTGGACATAATTAAAAGTTTAGTTCCAATGGAAATGGAACTGAGTCTGATTTGAATGAAGAATTAGCATTTGTATACATGATTAAAATTGCTGAGAGGATAAATTCTAAGAATGTATCTTTGGTGGTGGTGACTCGGACTGATTTTTGTGGTTTTATGTAACACCCCAAGCTTCCACGGTACGTTTACCTTCGAATAATGCAATAGCATGTGTTGTACGCAACCTCGAGATCTAACACACACCACAACTAATTAAACTAGCCGTTGTGAATAGTAATACCTACTTTTTGAAATTTTATAAATTTTATTTATCAAAACGGACTTCATTTTTGGATTCGGAATATCGAAATTAGCCTATGTTGAATTTTTGGTATTTTTCTGAGAACTTCTAATTTTTTAAGAATAGTGAAAAATACTTAAAAACAATTTTTTTAATCAAAATAATTTATAGTGATAAATTATACTATTTAGTGGTTTTAAAGTATAATTAGAATATATTTTTACCATTTTATCCAATGGTGGTCATTAGAATTAATTTAACATTGAAAATGGACATAAACAATTGCCAATCTTTTGATATAAATTGTTTCTTAAAAACACGCTATTTGTTGTGACAGCGGGAATTAATTATAAAATTAATTAATGCAACTTATATGTTTGGAATTTTTTAAAATAGACATAATTTTTGAATTTGGAATATCAATTATAGCTTAGGGTGAAATTTTGGCATTGTTTTGAAAAACTTCAATTTTTGATGAATAGTGAAACCACTAAGTGGTAGTTAAATAACTGATTTTTCGTTTAAATGAAATATTACCACTTCTGTGATTTGATTTTTAAAAATCCTACATACATGGTTGTCATTAAGAAGTAAAATGTGGTTGAATGAGATTAAAATAATTTTTGGTGAATAGTAACTCTTAAGTTCTTAATCGCGATTAGAGGTAATTAGTGTAGTTTAAGGTAAAAAATAATGTTTTAATAATATGAGATGAGCTTGACACATGTCCTACCCTCATTGGATGTGCCATGGCCGACCAAGACAATCCATGGGTCAACTTGGGGACCCCATGGAGCCACTTTAGTTGGACAATGACATAAATACCTTTTATTTAATGTTAAAGTAAAAAATGACACAAACATGAAATGTTTTACTAAAACAATTTTTATATGGGGTTATACAAGTAATATTTTTGACTATAAATAGTAATTGGAAATATAAAAAGATTTCCTACATCATAGTATTTTTTTTAGAATTTTTAGACATTAAATAAATTAAATTATTTATGACATCATGATGATGCAGCGATGACCTCATTATTTAACGATTTATATAAAATGAGAAGATAATGAAAAATCCAAGGCTTAAACTTGTCCAAAGCCTATTGGATGAGGATATTTCGAACCCTTATCACCTTATCCACGAATTTTATAAGTGCGGGACCTTTAGAATCCGAAAAGCATTGTATAATAATGTAACATTTCAATCTTTCCAAAAGAGCCCCTCCTCTCCTCTTATAAAAGGCCCCCACCTCTACCACCTTATTCGCACTTTCAAGCCTTTTGGTTCGGCCAACCTCTGCCCAAATACTCTCCCAACTTCTCTCCCTTCATCCAAGAAGGTTTACTTTAGTCATAAAGACATCCTAAGGAGTCCTTTTGATCAAATCAAAAGGAAGAACCTGAAGAAGAGGTAACATTTTCATCACCCTCTTTCAGGTTTCTTTCTTCTTCCACTCCCTCTTTGTTTATTATTTCAATTCTAAAATTATAACTCCAGTATATTCTATATACTGTGATTTTATTATAAATATGGAACAACCATATTCATTATTCTACCCATCATTTGAATGACATGTCACCATACGTGCGTACGTACGGCTTACCGTCTCCACGTCGTGGTGTAATTGTTATTCAATATATTATTATTTAGCTGGGTATAATAATGATATGTAATTCATGTAAATAATAAATATAACATGATAAGTATTCTGTATATATGATATACTATCCAATTATATATTATTTTAATATCAAAATAATGATATTGTCGCTCGTGCGTACGTACGGACTACCGTCTCCACGAACGCAATGAGATTCATTCTCCGTCGTATCCATTCAAGTATAATTATCATTTTATGATTTAAAAATAATGTTTAAGGACATGATATCATTATGGATATGAATAATATATAACCTATCCATGAAAAACACGACTTACGTAACAAAACATATAAAAGAAAACGAGTAAGTTAACACCCGAAACAACGATAAATCTAAGATATTGTTAACAAAGCAATGTTAAAAGATCATATATGATATCATATGAATGTATATGATTCATGTATAATTTAATAACAATTATTTCGCCATTATACAGGAGGTTAACCTACCCCAACCAAGGAAAAGTACAAGGTAAGGGTTTACTTCACAACCTCTTCATTATCCGAGGTTGTTTATACATAATTATCTACTGCGACCTCGTTATCATCCACATCCATGTTTCTTAAAAATGTCTTTCAAAACATTTTTACAATTAAATGGAAAATGTGTTAATGTAATTTATACCCTTATACATTTTTGAAAGGAATCTTACCGTCGTTTTCCAAACAATGTACTTTTTGACCTCTTTGACAAATTTAAGGTAAGAATGTTTTTTTAACTTATACGGCGGGTGCGGCTATTTTCCGCCATTATAACTTCGTCGATGCTTCCCTAACAAGCTTATAAGAATATCTTCAAAGTAAATGTATTATTTTATAATTATGGTACTTTTAAATGATTTCAAAAAGGAGAGATATTACTCTCAAATAGCATTGATTTCGTCCATGTCAACATCCTTTGATGGGTTTTAAGTTTAAATGATATTGATTTATGATACAAAACTTCCATTGAACATTTTGTGAAATATTTGACTGTGGATGTGTTATTTTTATACCATCCATAGTTTATGGAGAAATTGTTGACATTTCGTATGCTAGTTTTAATACGAATATTTATGTTATGTTTAAACCTATTCATATGAGGAATGTATTGGACTTAATATGTGACGGGTGGATCCCGCTATAGCTCCTCGATGCATCGGTAGGTCTCATGAGACAACTAGACGTGGAATTGGCCGAGGCCCTTTCCCAATTTGATTTATGGTTTTGGCCGAGGCCTTAATCATTTTAGATGTCTTGGCCGAGGCCTTGACAAAGTGTTTCAGAATGTCTGGTATTATACATTCCCTCATTATGAAAGTGGTAATTGATATTTCACGTGATTATTCGTCTAGTAGAATATCCATGTGAGTAAGTAATGACATTATTTTATTTTACTTTTTCCATAGTATGCTGAAGTTCAAGTTCAATAATGCTCTTGTTTTAGTTATACATTGCCTTAAATGCTTATGTTTTCTTATGAAAGTTTCCGCTATATTGTTATCCTTACGGAGCATTTGAGCTCACCCCTTTCAATGTTTTATTTTTCCCAGGATGTGAAGAAGTGTATTATGACTGACTTGCAAGAATAGTCAGTGAGGATATGAGTGTGGACTAGGGAGACCATGTTATTGTAGTTTTCATTTTTATGATGTAATGTATTGTTTATGAATGTATCTAGTGTTTCCAAGGCTACTAAACTAATCGGTCTTTCGAGACTTGATCTTTTGTGATCATGCCAATGTTATGAAGTAATGCACCGACTCTGGGTAGCTGGGGTCGGGGCGTTACAGTTGGTATCAGAGGCAGTTTAGTACTAACCTTGGAAGCTAGATTTAGATAAACTCTGATTAGAGCACATATCCCGAAGATAGACTTTGAGGATTTGTATAGAAGAACTTCCTAGAATTTTGGTATTGTAGAGATGGTGTGAGTTTTCCGAGCAATACATCCTTGTCTGGATACGAGCAGGTAGAGGCGGCTCTGGCACAGATGTACCTAGGGGTAAAACCCGAAAACACCGCTTTGAGCTAGACTCGAACGAGAACTGGTGCACGACAACGGGCCTTGCTGCACTCTTGGTTACGACACTCCCGGGGGATATGCTTTGGATAATTCCCATTTTCTTTACAAACCACTATGAAGGGTTACGAGTATATACTTCCTCAAAGAAAACGTTTTTATAATTATGGATTATATCTGTAATTAGTTCAATTTATGTTAAGTGTTTTACAAGTATGGAATTATTTATTTTGATTCATGAACTAATCTAGTTTATGACATTATTTAGAAATGGCTCCTAGTGGAAGGAATGGAAACCATGTCAATGCACGCACTCCGTGTAGGGATTGCCCTCCTGCTCAAGATAATTATGGTGGAGCTAGTGATACAACTGGTGTTGGTCAGCTTCTCACCGTACTGGGACAACTCACGCAGGTTATGAATAACAACCTTACTCGTATGGAGCACCCTGATCCGCAACGTGGAGGATCAATGCTAGACCATTTCATGAGGCAACAACCACCAACCTTCAATGGGAGTACAAATCCTATAGTAGCTGAGCAATGGATAAATTCCTTAGAGAAAATATTCCATGCCTTGGGGAGTAGTGAAAGGGAGAATGTTGGCATGGCAGTTTACCGCCTCACTGGAGATGCCGATCAATGGTGGTCACTAATTCAAAACACAAAGGAAGATGATGAATTAACAAACATGGAATGGAAGGAGTTCAAAGAGCTGTTCTTAGAAAAATACTTTCCTCGAGACCATCGAGCGGATATGGAAAGGCAATTTCTGAGTCTGAGGCAGAAGGAGGATGAGAATGTCACAAAGTATGAGGCTAACTTTACAAGGTTAGCAAGGTATGCTGCAGATTACATACGTAACCCAAGAAGTAAGACTGGTCGTTTCTTTGATGGGTTGAAACCATTTCTCCGTCGAGATTTAGTATCACAAACCTTCTCTTCATATGAAGGTATTGTCTCGTGTGCTATCAAGACGGAAAAGTAATTCTCTAAGTCTTATGACTTTAAATCAAAGCAAGATAAGAAGAGATCCGCTGAAAACTCTGGGAAAGGAAATAAGGAAACAGGGAAGAAGGGTAGAAATGAATTTCCACCCTGTGATAATTGCGGTAGGAAGCACCCTGGTGCCTGTCTAAAAGGAAAAGGAGTATGTTACAAGTGTGGTGAAAAAGGCCACCAAGCTCATGAATGCAAGGGAAAGAAAGCGGTTGTCAACATGGAATGAAATAATTGTAGAGAGAAGGGACATTATGCAAATGAATGTCCTAAGCGTCAGGGGAACTTACCTCAGAAGAGGCCAAGGGATCAGGGCCAGGCTTATGCTATCACTACTGCTTAGGTGGAAGCTCTGAAAGACGTGGTGGCAGGTAATTTAATGGTTTCCTCAAGTTTAGCAAATGCATTATTTGATTCTGGATCATCTCATTGTTTCATATCTTCCCAGTTTGCTTAGAAAATTAGATATTTCCAATTTGATTTAACAAGGGAGTTGTCGGTCAAAACCCCTAAGGGAAGTATTGTTGCAACAAAGTTTTGTCGATTAGTTCCCATTAGAGCACCTAAATGTTCTTTACCTGCTGATCTCATCGTCATATCCATGATTGAATTTGATATAATCCTCGGTATGTATTGGCTTTCGGACCATGATGAAAAAATTTATTGTAAGAGGAAAGAGGTTACGATTCTTGATGATGATGATAAGGAACACCTTATCTTTAGAGCCGAATCATCGCCACATAATTCTTATCTAGATCCACCCCCAGTAGCTCAACTAAATTCAATTATTGGGGAGGAAGATAAGGAAATTACTGAGGGTGAGGAAAGGATTATTCAAATAGAGGATGTACCTATTGTGAGAGAATATGTTGATGTGTTTCGGGAATATTTACCTGGACATCCTCCAGAACGAGAAGTTGAGTTTTCCATTGATTTAATTCCTGGATCAAGGCCCATATCGAAGACCCCTTATAGAATGGCCACTGTGGAATTAGTTGAACTAAAGAAACAACTAGAGGAATTGAGTAATAAGGGATTTATTCGCCCTAGTGTTTCTCCTTGGGGAGCCCCTGTTCTTTTTGTTAAGAAGAAATATGGATCTATGAGGTTGTGCATTGACTATAGGGAGATCAATGATATAACAATAAAGAACAAGTATCCCCTACCTCGCATTGATGATTTGTTTGACCAAATGCATGGAGCTCAATACTTTTCAAAGATTGACCTTCGGTCTGGATACCATCAGTTGTGTGTGAAGAAGGAAGACGTTCCAAAGACACCATTTCGAACAAGGTACGGGCATTACGAGTTTACAGTAATGCCTTTTGGATTGACTAATGCACCCTCTGTTTTCATGGATATAATGAATAGAGTTTTCAAGGAATATCTTGATGACTTTGTAGTGGTATTTATTGATGATATCTTGGTATACCCCAAAAGCCACGAAGATCATGAAAATCACTTACGCATTATCCTGAAGACTCTTAGAAGACATGAATTATATGGGAAATTTAGCAAGTGTGAATTCTGGCTTCATGAGATTTCTTTTCTTGGCCATATTGTCTCTAAGGATGGAATTTCCGTTGATCCTTCTAAAACCAAGGCAATCCAAGAATGTCTAGCACCGACAAGTATAACTGAGGTACGCAGTTTTATTGGTTTAGCAGGTTATTATCGACGTTTTCGTCCAGAATTTTGCCAGATTGGCTAACCCATTGACAAAGCTCATACGTAAAGGGATTAAATTTGTCTGGAAAAAAGTGTGTGAAGATTGTTTTGAAGAACTAAAGAGAAGATTAGTCAATGCCCCTGTATTGACTCTACCATAGGGGAATGATGGGTTTGTTATTTATAGTAATGCATCGAAGAAAGGACTTGGTTGTGTCCTTATGCAGAATGATAAGGTCATTGCCTATGCATCACGACAGCTAAAAATTCATGAGAAAAACTATCCTACTCATGATCTTGAGTTAGCAGTTGTGATCTTTTCTTTAAAGATATGGAGACATTACCTCTATGGTGAAAAATGTGAGATTTATACTGATCACAAGAGTTTGAAGTATATTTTCACACAAAAAGAACTCAACATGAGGCAAAGGCGATGGCTTAAACTACTCAAGAATTATGATTGCATGATACATTACCACTCGGGGAAGGCAAATAAGGTGGAAGATGCTTTGATTAGAAAAGACCATGGAGTTTTGAATGTGATGAGAATTGAAAGGGATCCAATTTTCTTGGATCTAGTGAAGATGGACATGGGAATAACTAGGGAAGGTGAAACATCAATGGTTTTTCAAATGGTTTCCAAACCATCATTACTAGAAAGGATTATGAGTTCTCAAACCAATGATGAAGAATTTCAGAAGAAGATTAAATATGTGAATGATGGAAGATTGAGGGACTTTGTGTATAAGGATGGAATTTTGAAATTCAGGAAGAGACTTTGTGTTCCCGATATACCTGATCTAAAAAGGGAATTGCTGGATGATGCTCATAGTTCCAATTTCTCTATACACCCTGGGAGCACCAAAATGTATAGAAATTTGAAGGAACATTTTTTGGTGGGACAATATGAAGAGAGAGATTTCTGATTTTGTGTCGAGTTGTATGGTTTGTCAACAAGTGAAAGCTGGAAGGCAACATCCTGGTGGAGTATTGCAACCTCTTCCCATACCTGAGTGGAAATGGGATAATATTACGATGGACTTTTTCATGGGACTACCAAAGACTCCTAGAAGGAATGATGCAATATGGGTCATTGTTGATCGTCTTACTAAGTCAGCACATTTTCTGGCTATACGGGAGGATCTACCACTTGAACGTCTAGCAAGATTATATATTAATGAAGTTGTAAGACTTCATGGATTACCCCTATCGATTGTTTTTGACCGTGATCCTCGTTTTACTTCAAGATTCTAGAAAAGTCTTCAAAAGGCCTTGGATACTGAACTTTGTTTGAGCACTGCCTATCACCCTCAAACAGATGGACAATCAGAACGGACTATTCAAACCTTAGAAGACATGTTGAGATCATGCTCTCTTGACTTTCAGGGTATGTGGGATCAATACTTACCACTGGTAGAATTTTCCTATAACAATAGCTTCCATTCAAGCATTCAGATGGCACCTTATGAAGCGTTATATGGAAAGAGATGTCGTACACCAACCTGTTGGGATGACGTTGGTGAAAGAAAACTTGTGGGACCAGAACTGGTGGAAGAAAAAATGGAAAAGGTGAAGGTAATCCAAAACCACATCAAATCAGCTCAAAGTAGGCAGAAGAGCTATGCTGATAACAGAAGAAAGGTTTTGGAATTTCAGGTTGGAGATCATGTTTTCCTAAAGGTATCTCCATGGAAGGGAGTTATACGTTTTGGTAAGAAGGGTAAGTTGAGTCCCAGGTACATCGGACCTTTCAAAATTCTAGATCGTATTGGGGCTGTAGCATATCGTTTGGCGATGCCGCCAAATCTCTCCAAAGTTCACGATGTTTTCCGCATATCACTATTGAGAAAATACATGCCCGACCCAACACATGTACTTACCTATGAGGAATTAGAACTGGAACCCGATCTATCTTATTGCGAAGAGCCCATCCGAATTCTTGATGTGAGGGAGCAGGTGCTGAGAAACCGGACGACTCGTCTGGTAAAGGTTTTGTGGAGAAATCATAAAATGGAAGAGGCAACGTGGGAACCTGAGGAACTTATGATGAAGAACCACCCGAGTCTTTTTATGCAGTAATTCCCTAGAAATTGCGAGGACGCAATTATTTGAAGGAGGGGAGAATGTAACACCCCAAGCTTCCACGGTACGTTTCCCTTCGAATAATGCAATAGCGTGTGTTGTACGCAACCTCGAGCTCTAACACACACCACAACTAATTAAACTAGCCATTGTGAATAGTAATACCTACTTTTTGAAATTTTATAAATTTTATTTATCAAAACGGACTTTATTTTTGTATTCGGAATATCGAAATTAGCCTATGTTGAATTTTTGGTATTTTTCTGAGAACTTCTAATTTTTTATGAATAGTGAAAAATACTTAAAAACAATTTTTATAATAAAAACAATTTATAGTGATAAATTATACTATTTAGTGGTTTTAAAGTATAATTAGAATATATTTTTACCATTTTATCCAATGGTGGTCATTAGAATTAATTTAACATTGAAAATGGACATAAACAATTGCCAATCTTTTGATATAAATTGTTTCTTAAAAACACGCTATTTGTTGTGACAGCGGGAATTAATTATAAAATTAATTAATGAAACTTATATGTTTGTAATTTTTTAAAATAGACATCATTTTTGAATTCGGAATATCAATTATATCTTAGGGTGAAATTTTGGCATTGTTCTGAAAAACTTCAATTTTTGATGAATAGTGAAACCACTAAGTGGTAGTTAAATAACTGATTTTTCGTTTAAATGAAATATTACCACTTCTGTGATTTGATTTTCAAAAATCCGACATACATGGTTGTCATTAAGAAGTAAAATGTGGTTGAATGAGATTAAAATAATTTTTGGTGAATAGTAACTCTTAAGTTCTTAATCGCGATTAGAGGTAATTAGTGTAGTTTAAGGTAAAAAATAATGTTCTAATAATATGAGATGAGCTTGACACATGTCCTACCCTAATTGGATGTGTCATGGGCGACCAAGACAATCCATGGGTCAACATGGGGGCCCCATGGAGCCACTTTAGTTGGAAAATGACATAAATATCTTTTATTTAATGTTAAAGTAAAAAATGACACAAACATGAAATGTTTTACTAAAACAAATTATATGGGGGTATACAAGTCATATTTTTGACTATAAATAGTCATTGGAAAGATAAAAATATTTCCTACATCATAGTATTTTTTTAGAATTTTTAGACATTAAATAAATTAAATTATTTTTGACATCATGATGATGCATCGATGACCTCATTATTTAACGATTTAAATAAAATGAGAAGATAATGCAAAATTCAAGGCTTACACTTGTCCAAAGCCTATTGGATGAGGAGATTTCGAACCCTTTTCACCTTATCCACGAATGTTATAAGTGTGGGACCTTTAGAATCCGAAAATCTTTGTATAATAATGTAACATTTCAATCTTTCCAAAAGAGCCCCTCCTCTCCTCTTATAAAAGGCCCCCACCTCTACCATCTTATTCACACTTTCAAGCCTTTTGGTTAGGCCAACATCTGCCCAAATACTCTCCCAACTTCTCTCCCTTCATCCTAGAAGCTTTAATTTAGTCAGAAAGCCATCCTAAGGAGTCCTTTTGATCAAATCAAAAGAAAGAACCCGAAGAAGAGGTAACATTTTCATCACCCTCTTCCAAGTTTCTTTCTTCTTCCACTCCCTCTTTGTTTATTATTTCAATTCTAAAATTATAACTCCAGTATCTTCTATATACTGTGATGTTATTATAAATATGGAACAACCATATTCAGTATTCTACCCATCATTTGAATGACATGTCACCATACGTGCGTACGTACGACTTACCGTCTCCACGTCGTGGTGTAATTGTTATTCAATATATTATTATTTAGATGGGTATAATAATGATATGTAATTCATGTAAATAATAAATATAACATGATAATTATTCTGTATATATGATATACTGTCCAATTATATATTATTTTAATATCAAAATAATGATATTGTCGCTCGTGCGTACGTACGGACTACCGTCTCCACGAACGCGATGAGATTCATTATCCGTCATATCCATTCAAGTATAATTATCATTTGATGATTTAAAAATAATGTTTAAGGACATGATATCATCCTGGATATGAATAAGATACAACCTATCCATGAAAAACACGACTTACGTAACAAAACATATAAAAGAAAACAAGTAAGTTAACACCCGAAACAACGATAAATCTAAGATATTGTTAACAAAGCAATGTTAAAAGATCATATATGATATCATATGAATGTATATGATTCTTGTATAATTTAATAACAATTATTTCACCATTATACAGGAGGTTAACCTACCCCAACCAAGGAAAATTACAAGGTAAGGGTTTACTTCACAACCTCTTCATTATCCAAGGTTGTTTATAAATAATTATCTACTGGGACCTCATTATCATCCACATCCATGTTTCTTAAAAATGTCTTTCAAAACATTTTTACTATTAAATGGAAAATGTGTTAAATGCATTTATACCCTTATACATTTTTGAAAGGAATCTTACCGTCGTTTTCCAAACAATGTACTTTTTGACCTCTTTGACAAATTTAAGGTAAGAATGTTTTTTTAACTTATACGGCGGGTTCGGCTATTTTCCGCCATTATAACTTCGTCAAAGCTTCCCTAACAAGATTATAAAAATATCTTCAAAGTAAATTTATTATTTTATAATTATGGGACTTTTAAATGATTTCAAAAAGGATATATATTACTCTCAAATAGCATTGATTTCATCCATGTCAACATCCTTTGATGGGTTTTAAGTTTAATTGAAATTGATTTATGATACAAAAATTCCATTGAACATTTTGTGAAATATTTGACTGTGGATGTGTTATTTTTATACCATCCATAGTTTATGGAGAAATTATTGACATTTCATATGCTTGTTTTAATACGAATATTTATGTTATGTTTAAACCTATTCATATGAGGAATGTATTTGACTTAATATGTGACGGGTGGAGCCCGCTATAGCTCCTCGATGCATCGGTAGGTCTCATGAGACAACTAGACATGGAATTGGCTGAGGCCCTTTCCCAATTTGATTTATGTTTTTGGCCGAGGCCTTAATCATTTTAGACGTCTTGGCCGAGGCCTTGACAAAGTGTTTCAGAATGTCTGGCATTATACATTCCCTCATTATGAAAGTGGTTATTGATATTTCACGTGATTATTCGTCTAGTAGAATATCCATGTGAGTAAGTAATGACATTATTTTATTTTACTTTTGCCATATTATGCTGAAGTTCAAGTTCAATAAGGCTTTTGTTTTAGTTATACATTGCCTTAAATGCTTATGTTTTCTTATGAAAGTTTCCGCTATATTGTTATCCTTACGGAGCATTTGAGCTCACCCCTTTCAATGTTTTATTTTTCCCAGGATGTGAAGAAGTGTATTATGACTGACTTGCAAGAATAGTCAGTGAGGATATGAGTGTGGACTAGGGAGACCATGTTATTGTAGTTTTCATTTTTATGATGTAATGTAATGTTTATGAATGTATCTAGTGTTTCCAAGGCTACTAAACTTATCGGTCTTTCGAGACTTGATCTTTTGTGATCATGCCAATGTTATGAATTAATGCATCGACTCTGGGTAGCTGGGGTCGGGGCGTTATAGTTTAGTAGAGTGATTCATGTTGTATTGTGGTTTTAGAGGTCCACCAGGTATCTGGTTGGGTGGAACCACATGCTTGGTGACGGTTTCAGGGGTGCAGCTCCACTGGTTGGGGACATCGGTGGTCAAAAAATTACATTAGGCACCTAGAGGATGTAACAGACCCGAATCTTGATGTACATGGACATTACATTACTTTATAGGAATACTTAATACATAACAAAAACAGACACATGAGGATCGTAAAAGTTTAGTGTCTTTGGAAACTCGGAATACAATCTTCTAATCATGGTGAAAGATCTTCAACATCTCCCATAAGATCATCCCCTTTTTGTTTTCTTACCTAAAATGTTTCTTTAAATCCTGGGGAAAATAAAACATAAAAAGGGTGAGCTCAAATTCTCAGTAAGGGTAAGCGTGGATAAAATAAAACAAATCATATACATTTGAACATCAAAACATGAACATAATATTTAAACATCAGAATCTTGAGAAATTACAGAAATCATGGAAGTATGTAAGGAATAGATCATAAAGAAACATTAATCATGATAAAATAGCATGGGAATTAAACATTTAATTGTGGAAAACCATTAAGCACATGGTATGATTTCCATATTAGCCAAGGCATTGCTGCCAAGACCATCTTAGTGGATGAAGTCCCTTTCTGAATCGAGTTCACTCCTCATTCCAGTCCTGTATTACTGATTCGGTCTAACTTTCTGTTCCATCCATGTCTATCTCATGAGATATAAATCTTTACCTAATTCATTGTAGGGAGATATAGGTCCCACCCATCTCATAATTAAATCATTCTTTCGTGTGCCACAAAATCATAAATCATACATCATAGCATAACCCATGTAATAAAATGGGATTCTTAATCATCATGCCATCATAACATAATCCATAAACATTTGATATCATTTCATCATAAGAAAATTGAAACAATTTAAATCATAGAGACATTTTACTTGAAACATACACATATGAAATAATGTTATCTTATATGGAAAATAGTTTTCACAAAACACTTGAAATGAATTCTTGAGGAAAATATCTTTTCTTCTTTCAAATCATTTTATTTTCACAAAATTCCATGCAATTTTAAAAGATAAGGGTTTTTTTGAAAATAATCATGAAATCTTGTAGAGTATGCTTCTTGAAAATGAGGCGTTATGAAACCATAAAAATCCGTTCATGCCGTATAAGTTAAAAATAACATTCTCCTCGTACTTTTGTCAGAAAAGCCAAAAAGTACCTTATATAGTAACCAAAGGAAAGATTCCAATCATACAATGTGGTAAAAATTTAATAAATGGTAAAAATGTCTTTAAACATTCATGGAAGAATGGTAAACATTTTATGAAAACATTTTTAGAAAACATTGTCATGGATGATAAACGTAAACCCAGTAAATACTTACGTATAAGAAATCTCGGATAAAAATGAGATTGAAAATTTATCCCTTACCTTAGGTCTGATATGCTTCGTACGTATCCTAACCTACTGTATAATGATTTAAATAATTTCATTAAATTATTACAGAATCATATTCATTGTTATGATATCATATACGTTTCACTTATGACTTTATATTACCCGTTCTTTTGTAAATTCCATGTTAAAGCATCATTTTGGGTAAAATTATTTCATTTATCGTATGTGTTTCAACTTGTCGTTCTTGATATTATTACTTATATCCTGATTTAAATAATTCCAGAATTTAAAACATGATTTATATATATTATATATTCATCATATACATATATATATTATAGATCGATAAAAGGAATGGAATACACCGTTCATGGAGACGGTAGGCCGTACGTACGCATGAAAGTTGTTTTCATTTACATATTGAATTGAATGAAACTAAATAGATCACATACATATATATATACATAAATCCAGTAGAATTATTATTTCATATATTTCATTATTATTCATTATATAAACTTTATGATCATTCATGTATGGGTAACATGGAGAATGAATCTCATCGCGTCGTGGAGACGGTAGTCCGTATGTACGCACGAGCGATGATATCGTTCCCATAATTATTGAATAGAATTGGAGTGGATGGTATAATATATCAGAATCAGTATGATGTTATAATAACCATATATAGTTATTTTTTACACCCTTATACCCATCCATGTAAGGTGTTGGTGGAAAAACAGATTTCACCACGGCGTGGAGACGGTATTCCGTACGTACGCACCCGTGGTGATTTCATTTTTCGTAGGATGGATAGATGGTGAAATAGGGTTGTTTCATACATATAATAACATATCATTATATGTGTTATACTGATTTTATTACTTCATAATGAAACAACTAAAGAAGAAGAAGTGGAAGAAGAAATAGAGTTGAAAGAATCGGTAACGGACATTACCTCTTCTTTGAAGCGCCTCTTTGAGACCTCCTCTTAGGGCACTAAAATTGATCTTTGAAGATGACAAGAACCTATAGGATGTTTCTATGGAAGTGGAGAAGAGAATTTGGCATGGTTTGGCCGATCTTGAAGGCTCAAAGTGGTGTGAGGAAGAGAGGGAGGAGGTACCCTTTTAGAAGGGAGGAGAGGGGCACCTTTGGAAAAACTTAAAATATTATTTTATTATAAAGTCATATTCGGTTTTTAATAAATCCAAATTGATTTATTTAGAATCCAATGTGTGGATGGGTCGATATCCTCTCATCAAATAGAATTTAGACAAGTTTAGGTTTCTATTTTAACCTTATCATTTAGATTTAACCTTAAGTTAAATAATTTTACTTTTACCATGTCTTCTTGTTTTCTTACACTATAAGGTTAATAAACTTACTATAAAAAGCCAAAAGAACCCCAATTAATTTATTATGAATATATATAGATTTATCTAAGTCTTTTGGACTAACCTTATATTTTTAGGAATAAAATAACAATTAATAATATAATATTTGTTTTAAAAACTATTTTATGTCAATTTTGACACTATTTCGTAATTGATTTTTGTGAAAATAATTACAGAATTATTAGTTCAAAAAACGTTATTTAAATCAATAATAACATGTCATATTAACCTAGAAAGTTATTATAATTCATAAAAAGCCTCAAATTAAATTCATTTGGGTATTTATAACATCAATTATGTCAATATTTCACTAATAAGATCATTACTACATCATCTTTGTGTAATAAAAAAATTAAATTATATAATGTATTAAAATTATAAATAAAATACCATTATGTAAGAAATATTTTTAGATTTATAATTAATATTTATAGTCTAATTTATCTTATGTATATCCCTATATTAAAAATGATTTACTTATAAAACATTGATTTTAACTATTTTAACCCTTCTTTAAATAAATTAATAATAAATGTCCTAATCTAATCCAAATGGACCTAAATGGTCATATTTTATTCCTGAGGTTGTTTTTGGTCGAATTACACTTTTCCAATAGAATTAGGACATGTGTTAGGGTAATAATAGTATCATTTTTACCCTTAATTTTCCTATTTACTTTTAACCGTGGTAAAAAAAAGTAAAAAGTTACTATTCACTAAAAATTATTTTCATCTCATTGAACCAAATTTTAGTCCTTGATATTAACCATGTCTCTCGGATTTTCTAAATTCCACTCACAGAAGCGGTAAAATTATGTTTTATGAAAAATTCAGTTTTTAACTACCACTTAGTGGTTTCATTATTCATCAAAAAATGAAAGTTTCTAGAAAAATACCAAAAATAAGGACTAAGATATATTTGATATTATGAATTAAAAAATGATGTCTATTTTATCAAATTCAAAACATATCAGTTGCGTTAATTAATTTAAAAATTAATTCTCATCGTCAAAACAAATCGCGTGTTTTTAAGAAACAATAACTATCGAACGATTGATACTTGTTTATATCCAATTTCAAAGTGAAATTAAATCCAATGACCAACATTGGATTAAATGGTAAAAATATATTCTAATTACACTTTAAAACCAATTAAAAGTATAATCTTACCATATAAATTATTGAGATGAAAAAAGTTGTTTTTAATTAATATATAGCGTGTTTTTACTATTCATTAAAATATGAAAGTTATCAAAATAATATGAAAATTTTATCCAAAGTAAATTTTTATACCCTTATTCTAAAGAAGAATTTTATTTTGTCAAATTGAACTTATAGACATGTCAAAAACAAGATTTAAGGTGGGTGCTCCATCAAAAGGAGGCAAAACTACATTTTTTTAAAAATACTTATTTTACTCGAAAAATTGATTTTGTGCTCATAGCATGTTCTAGAAAATGTGTAAGATGAATAATAATTTTATAAAATTCAAAATGTAGTTGATATTATTCATAACAGCTAGTTCATAATAATATTATAACCATATATCATTGTTTAGTGAAACCTGGTATTGCGTACAACACACGCTATCGAGGAAAGTCGTGATTGCGTGTAATGCAAGCCAAGTCAGGGTTGCGTGTTGTGCAAGACTCCTCTGTTGTTTCGTATAACAGAATCCAACCATATTTCATTTATACATTGAATATATAAATATATATTTATATATATACACTCAATGTTTCATAGAATAACTACTATCAAAATTGTGTGTAACATGATCCAAGAATAGTGTTGTCTATACTGCAAGCTCATACGGTGTTGCGTGTAGCGCAAGGTAATCTTGTTGTAGCATACAACACAAGATATCAATTATATTAAAAGAATATTTTTCATAAAATCTCAGGGTGTTAAATTCTACCCCCCTTAAAATGAATTTCTCCCTCAAAATTCGTCAGGGTTATAAATGGTTTACTACTTGAAAGTTTGTTTAATAGAAACCCACATCGTAAAAAATAATACCAAAACATGGCTTTAAAAACTAATGTACGAAATGTAATGGTTACCCAAATTAACTCATCACTGGGTTTCCACGTAAGATAACATAGGTGAAAATATGGATATGGAAGAAAAATCTAACCATCACGTTCTGATGGAGAGTGGTAGAGAACATGGCTATAAAAAAGCTATCAATCACAAATCCATATATTTGTGATGATCTAAGGTACCATCTGATTCATCAGATATAAGGGCACTACGACAACATTTTTGGTTTTTTTGATCATTTCCCTAAAGTTGATGAAATTGGACATAGAAGAAATACTTTCGTGATTTTGGTACAGTCTCACCGTTGTTCGTTCGTTGGACAATTTCCACTTCATCTCTTAAAGAAATGAAGTTGAATTTTTCATTCGTGAAGTGTTAGCAGATCATGTAATAGAATGATGGGTCATTCCATCTGTCTCAAACAAAAGGTTATAAAAGTTATCAAAAATACATAAGTCCATCTATAGTGAGATTAATCATATATGGTTCCTAAAATGGAGTTATAATTCATATATCATACTGCTTAATATAATAAAACTAGTTTCTACTAAACAGGGACTTCCTGTAGGCCAGTGGTAGGCGATAAAGGCCAGTCACACTTCAGTTGTGGGTTCGATTCCCACAGCCTTGTCTGACACGATGAGTTGCCGCCCGTCCTATAGGTTGTCCTTTTTATAAAACTACAATACTATATCATCCCATCAATAATATCGAAAATAGTTCTATCCTTAAACAATACTAACTTATGTCCAACATAATCCATTCCAATCTTTAGGCTTATCTAAAATACTTCGGTCCAAGCTCATAGTATAAAGAAAACGATTACTTTAAATGTCATCAACAAAGCATGTGAATCCCATCATTTATCCCCCATATATCTTGTTGGTCACATTCCAATCATGTGAATACCTTAATCATGTATTCTCTTGAAAAATGAATACCTATTAAACCTTAGTGAAAACATGAATGGTGTCAAAAGTTAACTCTTTCCACATACCAAAATCCAAAAATTATATATACTCAAACCATGATATAACCTTCTCCTTATATCAGTCATGAGCTCATGAATACTATCAAACATTTAATTTTCTCCTTATCCCTTCATTATGCGTATATCATCTACTTTCCAAAAATATCTGAATAACCTTTCATGGTTACTGGTACCATTAATCATACACTTTCAAAACTTAAGGAAAGAAAACAGTGTAACAATCCTTAGATGTATCTTTATTCCATAGTACCATGAGATTACTTATACATCATTACATTTGATAAACATGTAATCTTTCCACTACCTTCTTAAACCATTGACTGAGCTTCAACAATTCTTTCATCTCACATATCATTTGTAGTCTCTTCATCATCATCAACATAAATACTACCCATACAACTGTACTGATTCTCCTCATAAGACTTTCCCTTAGGGAAATGGTTTTCATAATGCTCGTACATTCCACATTTAAAACATTTAACTATTGTTTATGTCGTAGCAATACCATTATCCTCATCCATGGTGTTAACTAAACCTTTTCTTTGCACTTACTGGCTTTGTGTGCTTCTTTTCCACACCCAGGGCATCTTCCAGTTCCCTTGAAACAATCTCCCTGATGCCTCTTCCCACATGATTTACATGAGGGAAATTGAACTTTATTTCCTCTATGATCATCAGGAAAATCCATCTTTCTCTTATTATCTGAGTCGGGAAACTTACCAAAGTTGAGATTATTGATCATATTATGAGATTGCTGATTAGGCATAATAATGATGTTTGGACTTCCAAATCTCGTTTCATTTGGTTTATCATGAAGAATATCATTCCATTGTCCGTCATATCCTCCATTATCATGAATCTTCATGTTTCCAGCCATTTTCTAAAACCCAAAAAGAATAGTGTGAGAGGAAAAAATCATGCTAAGGAAAACAACATAGTAAAGGGGGAGCACCCTCAATATCTAACATCTTAGGTTAAATTCTAAGATCGTTACCATAGTTCTAGGACTATATCCTATATGTATACATATCCTTAGGGACATCCGTAGACATACCTTAGAAATATCTCTAGGTATCTCACTAACGTTTTCTCATCCTAGTTTCCAAAGGTTGACAAAACCTTTCCTCTGATACCAATTGTAACGGACCCGAATCTTGATGTACAATGACATTACATTACATTAGAGGAATACTTAATACATAACAAAAACAGAGACACAAGGATCGTAATAGTTTAGTGTCTTTGGAAACTCGGAATACAATCTTCTAATCGTGGTGAAAGATCCTCAACATCTCCCATAAGATCTTCCCCCTTTTTTTCTTACCTAAAACCTTTCTTTAAATCCTGGGGAAAAAACCTATAAAGGGTGAGATCAAATGCTCAGTAAGGGTAAGCATGGACAAAATAAAACAAATCATATACATTTGAACATCAAAACATGAACATAATATTTAAACATCGGAATCTTGAGCAATGACATAAATCAGGGATGTACGTAAGGAATAGATCATAAAGAAACATTAATCATGATAAAATAGCATTGGAATTAAACATGTAATTGTGGAAAACCATTAATCACATGATATTATTTCCATAGTATCCAAGGCATTGCTGTCAAGACCATCTTAGTGGACGAAGTCCCTTTCTGAATCGAGTTCACTCCTCGTTCCAATCATGTATTACTGAACCGGTTTAACTTGTCGTTCCAGCCATGTCTATCTCATGAGATATAAATCTTTACCCAATTCATTGGAGGGAGATATAGGTCCCACCCATCTCATAATGAAATCATTCTTTCATGTGCCACAAAATCATAAATCATACATCATAGCATAACCCATGTAATAAAAATGGGATTCTTAAACAACATGGCATCATAACATAATCCATACAAATTTGATATCATTTCATCATAAGAAAATTGAAACCATTTAAATCATAGATACATTTTACTTGAAACATACACATATGAAATAATATCTTCTTAGATGGAAAATAGTTTTGACAAAACACTTGAAATGAATTCTTGAGGAAAATATCCTTTCTTCATTAAAATCATTTGCTTTTCACAAAATTCCATGCAATTTTAAAAGATAAGGGTTTTGTTGAAAATAATAATGAAAACTTGTAGAGGAAGCTTCTTGAAAATGAGGCGTTATAAAACCGTAAAAATCCGTTCACGCCGTATAAGTTAAAAATAACATTCTCCTCGTACTTTTGTCGGAAAAGTCAAAAAGTACCTTATATGGTAACCAAAGGAAATATTCCAATCATACAATGTGGTAAAAAGTCAATAAAGGGTAAAAATAACTTTAAACATTCATGGAATAATGGTAAACATTTTATGAAAACATTTTTAGAAAACATGGTCATGGATGATAAACGTAACCCCAGTAAATACTTACGAATAAGCAATCATGGATAAAAATGAGATTGAATATTTATCCCTTACCTTAGGTCTCATATGCTTCATACGTATCCAAACCTCCTGTATAATGATTTAAATAATGTCATTGACTTATTTCAGAATCATACTCATTGTTATGATATCAAATATGTTTCACTTATGACTTTATATGACCTGTTCTTTTGTAAATTCCATGTTAAAGTAGTATTTTGGGTAAAATCATTTCATTTATCATATGTTTTTCGACTTTTAGTTCTTGATATTATTACTTATATCATGATTTACATAATTCCAGAATTAAAAACATGATTTATATATAATATATATTCATCATATACATATATATATTATAATTCGATAAAAGGAATGAAATACACCGTTCATGGAGACGGTAGGCCGTACGTACGCATGAACGATGTTTTCGTTTCCATATTGAATTGAATGAAACAAAATAGATGACATAAATATATATATACATAAATCCAGTAGAATTATTATTTCATATATTTCATTATTATTCATTATATAAACTTTATGATCTTTCATGTATGGGTAACATGGAGAATGAATCTCACCGCGTCGTGGAGACGGTTGTCCGTACGTACGCATGAGCGATGATATCATTCCCATAATTATTGAATAGAATTGTAGTGGATGGTATAATATATCAGAATCAGTATGATGTTATAATAACCATATATATTTATTCTTTACACCATTATACCCATCCATGTAAGGTGTTGGTGGAAAAACAGATTTCACCACGGCGTGGAGACGGTATTCCATGCGTATACAGGCGTGGTGATTTCGTTTTCCATAGGATGGATAGATGGTGAAATAGGGTTGTTTCATACATGTAATAACATATCAGTATATGAGTTATACTGATGTTATTACTTCATAATGAAACAACTAAAGAAGAATAAGTTGAAGAAGAAATAGAGTTGGAAGAATCGGTAACGGACATTACCTCTTCTTTGAAGGGCTTCTTTGAGACCTCTTCTTATGGCACTAAAATTGGTCTTTGAAGAAGAACAGAACCTCTAGGATGTTTATATGGAAGTGTAGAAGATAATTTGGCATGGTATGGCCGAGATATAAGGCTAAAAGTGGTGTGAGGAAGAGAGGGATGAGGTGCCCTTTTATAAGGGAGGAGAGGGGCACCTTTGGAAAAACTAAAAATATTATTTTATTATAAAGTCATATTCGGTTTTTAAAAGCTCCAAATTGTTTATTTAGAAGATAATGTGGGTATGGGTCTAAATCCTCTCATCCAATATAATTTAGACAAGTTTAGGTTTCTATTTTAACCTTATCATTTAGATTTAACCTCAAGTTAAATAATTTTACTTTTACCGTGTCTTCTAGTTTTCTTACACTATAAGGTTAATAAACATACTATAAAAATCCAAAAGAACCCCAAGTTGTTTATTATTAATATTTTTGTCCTTATATAAGTCATTTGGCCGAACCTTATATTTTTAAGAATAAAATAACAATTAATAATATAATATTCGTTTTAAAAACTATTTTATGTCAATTTTGACAATATTTGGTAATTGATTTTTTTGAAAATCATAACAGAATTATTTGTTCTAAAAACATTAATTAAATCAATGATAACATGTCATATTAACTTATAATTTTAGTGGGATTCATAAAAAGCCTCAAATTAAATTTATTTGGGTATTTATAACATCAATTATGTCAACATTTCATTAATAAGATAATTACTGCATCATCTTTGTGTCATAAATAAATTAAATTATATAATGTCTAAAAATTATAAATAAAATACAATTATGTAGTAATGCTTTTTAGATTTCTAATGAATATTTATAGTTGTATTTATCTTATGTATATCCCTATATTAAAAATTATTTACTTATAAAACATTGATTTTAACTATTTTAACCCTTCTTTAAACAAATTAATAATAAATGTCCTCATCTAATCCAAGTGTACCTAAATGGTCATATTTTATTACTAAGGTTGTTTTTGGTCAAATTACACTTATCCAGTAGAATTAGGACATGTGTTAGGGTAATAATAATATAATTTTTACCCTTAATTACCCCATTTACTTTTAACCGTGGTAAAAAAAGTAAAAAGTTTCGATTCACCAAAAAAATTCATCTCATTGAACCACATTTTAGTCCTTGATATTAACTGTGTCTCTCGGATTTTTGAAATTCCACTCACATAAGTGGTAAAATTAAGTTTTATGAAAAATTTAGTTTTTTAACTACCACTTAGTGGTTTCACTATTCATCAAAAAATGAAAGTTTCCAGAAAAATACCAGAAATTAGGCCTAAGATATATTTGATATTATGAATTCAAAAATTATGTCTATTTTACCAAATTCAAAACATATCAGTTTCATTAATTAAATTAAAAATTAATTCCCGTCGTCAAAACAAATCGCGTGTTTTTAAGAAACAATAACTATCAAAAGATTGATACTTGTTTATATCCAATTTCAAAGTGAAATTAATTCCAATGACCAAAATTGGATTAAATGGTAAAAATATAATCTAATTACACTTTAAAACCAATTAAAAAGATAATCTAACCATATAAATTATTGCGATGAAAAAAGTTGTTTTTAATTAAAATATAGCATGTTTTTACTATTCATTAAAATATGAAAGTTATCAAAATAATATGAAAAATTTATCCAAAGTAAATTTTTATACCCTTATTCCAAATAAGAATTTTATTTTGTCAAATTTAACTTATAGACATTTCAAAAACAATATTTAAGGTGGGTGCGCCATCAAAAGGTGGAAAAACTACATTTTTTGAAAAATACTTATTTTACTCGAAAAAATGATTTTGTTCTCATAACATGTTCTAGAAAATGTGTAAGATGGATAATAATGTTATAATATTCAAAATTTAGTTGATAATATTCATAACGGATATCTCATAATAATATTATAACCATATATCGTTGTTTAGTGAAACCTGGTATTGCGTACAACACACGCTATCCAGGAAAGTCGTGATTGCGTGTAATGCAAGCAAAGTCAGGGTTGCGTGTTGTGCAAGACTCCTCGATTGTTTTGTATAACATAATCCAACCATATTTCATTTATACATTGAATATATATATATATTTATATATATACAGTCAATGTTCTGTAGAATAACTACTATCAAAATTGTGTGTAACATGATCCAAGAATAGTGTTGTGTATACTGCAAGCTCATACGGTGTTGCGTGTAGTGCAAGTTAATCTTGTTGTAGCATACAACACATGACATAAATGATATTAAAAGAATATTTTTCATAAAATCTCGAGGTGTTACAGTGAAGCCCCCATACAATTTTCTTTAATGGAGGAAGTATTTTAATTTATAGAAGTTTAAAATGAAAACACCCTATGGTATACCCCCTCTCATTCAATATAAGTGAGTGTAAGGATCCTCCTTGTATACTCTACTCACCTCCCTTCCTCCCCCTTGATCTATGTTGATTGGAGAATGTCAACCCATTGATTAATTTGAGTCTTTCTCCCCTAGATCTCTTATTTCCTTCTCCTATTTACACCACTGATTATACTACCTTGTTATAGGGATATAACATATAAATTTACCATAGTATATTTAAATCATCACACCATGATAATGATTTTGTATATAGTAACAAGAAAATTCCAAGGGAGGATGGTCACACATGGTTGGGCATTGTTTCATTATTGGTAATCTACATACATAATTTATTTCAGTTTTTTCAAAAAAATTGATGGAATTGGTTAATGAATTTATAGTTATTTTATAATTAATTAAATTTGAATTTTGATATATTTTGGACCTCAAAGAGGTGATCGATGACTAGTATAGGCTTAGGAGAGCTTGGCCAATGGGGTTTAAGCATTTCTTGAGGTAATAACTCAATGTTTGAAATAGGTAGTTACTAATATTAGTTTTTATATGGTTGTGAATTTATCTCATGGAATATAAGAATCAGTAAGTGTGTGAGTGAGATATAGAAGCAGTTTCCCTTATGTGAGGCAAGGCTGGGGTGTTTTTCTATAATCTTAGCAAGCCCTTAGAAGTTATGGATTTATGATATGGATTAGGATAGAAAATTGGAAAATTTGATAGGCATGGTTAGAAAGAAATAAGACCATCATAGGTGTCTATTTTTGAGTTATGGCTCTCATAACCTAGGGTGGTCATTTTTTTGTATGTTATTCCCACCTAGACTAGTTTATAGGGGTGGTTTTGATTTATAGGTATAGAATTTTCCAAATAAAATATGATATTAATAGGTTAATTGAGGATAGACCGGGTTGGATGAAAATGTATTTTCTATATCTCTTGAGTGGTGTGATATCCTTGATCATGGTAGGACCCTCAAGCCTTGTATGTTAATCATGTAGCCACTGATATCTAGGACTTCTTAGGGACTGTAAGGATACCTTGGTGGGATTGATACATTTGATGAAATTTAATTCATCATATTTGTGTTGTGTGTTGATATATTATGTTATTGTGATTAGTTGTTCACTAAAATTTTGTTCTTGTGGTGATGGATCATTTACTAGGTATTTGGAATCAATGATATATTATATACATAAATACATAGGGATTGGAAATAAATTATTTGACTTATATATTATCAGTAATATTTCTTTCACCTTATATATTTTAGATAGGTGATTCCTCATTCACCTGGTGATGCCTCATTTTTCACCATTGTTTATGGGTGATTCCTTGTTCACATGATGATTATTTATTCATCCTCTAATTGAGTGGTGATAACTTATTTACCAATTATTTAACATTCCCAATGGTTTCTATATTATGGTAGATCATCTACCTAGGGTGGAACTCAACAATGGATAAACCACCTTAAAGATATTTGTGGTGGTAGATAATCCACATGAGAATCGAATAGATGGTGATACATCATTCAACTTTATATTTTTTTTGTGATATATCATTAAAATAAGATACATAATTCACTCTAATGTTATCAGTGATCTATAATTTACCTAGAGATGAATTTTACACCCTATTATTTTTTGTGATAGATTTTTCACCTAGCAATAAATCATTTTCCCTATCCTAGTGTGGTAATACATTGTTAACCTATAGATGCCTCAATTTCCACGATATTATATGGTGATACAACATTCACTAATTGAAACCTAATTCTATTTATTTATTTTTTTGGTGCATTATCCACACTTCATAATTAATGGTGATATATCATTCACTTTAGACATGATTCAGTGATATAACATTCAACTTGAAAAGTATGCGGGTAAGGCATCTTTCATTATTGATTTATGATGTAGAGATATCTCATCTGTCCTAAAATGTTGATATGAGTGGTGATAAATTGTTCACAGTCACACTATGTTTAGACTATAGCAAAGAAAATCATTTTATCCCTGGTTGTAGCAGGTATGTGTTGACCATCAAGGTTGATCCATGAATACCCAATTAGGAGACTTGTGAATACATAAGGTGTTAAAAATTATTTTTCATTTAGTATATTCATGAACTTATATAATAGTTGTTATTGAGGTTTTCATTAGAGTTCTCCAACTATGTTTTATGCTCATATCCTATAAGGGAACATTCGTGTGTGTATCGATCACATAATTTTTATACTGTTTGTAAAATGGCATGGGTTCAAATAGATGATATTTCAGAGATCAATAAGTAATTGAACAAATGTATGAGGTGAGTTCATGAATCATGGTTGGTTATTTATTTAATTTTATTTAGTTTATTTATTATACTATATAAGATCAATCAATTGGTGATCCTTTCCTAATATATGATCATATTATCTATATGTGTATATTCCATTATAGAATGGCTCTGTTATTCATATGGATTTATTTTTACTATGATTCTATATTTTTTACTCTAATAGTGAACCAATTACAAATATCTTATTCTCAGTTCGTGGTTTTTTAGATACAGGAGGGTGTAATCTTCCAATGTGGGTTATGAGACCCTCACTACTAGTCTGTGGCCTCTATTATATGAGTAGGCAGACTTGAGGTCACATAGAACCACAGATCAGGTATTGTTCAAGTATTATAGGCTAGGAATTTACAAAGTGGCCTAGAATTTTTGTATTTCATGTCAAACTATTTGAGATTTGGTATATGTTGATATAATGGGTTAGAACATGGGATGGATGTTATGTTTTTTCTTTTCAAACACATGCCTGAGTAATAGGCCAAGTCACTAGGGAGTTGAGATTGTTGTTATTAATTTATACTATTATATTTGAGTTGTCTTTTATATGTATGATGTTTTGTTTTATCAATTTGTGGGATTATATTATTACAAGGTGGAAATGAATGAGTTCACGTATCATATTTGTAACATAAGATTCACATGAGATTTGTGTACTTGTATGTTATTAATGATCTAATTATGAGAAGATTACATATGTTTAAAGTGTCTAAAACAACATATATGATGTATTACCATATAACTTCATGGTGAAATTCTACTTAAATGGACCATAGTTACTAGTTCTTGTTCTGTATATGGTGGGTGGTTATATAGATCTATGTGTATTTGATACTTTAATAGAGATTGGGTAGGTTCGGTTATATTCATGACTAAGTTTTTGTAAACCAACTTATATTGTAGGGTGATTTTGGAGTGGTGAGGTGTGGTGTCTATTTTTCCTTTCATTTTCTTTATTTCAATATGATTTTAGTGATAACCCAAGATATGGTACCTTATTATGGTTAAATGGGTATGTGATATTGATAATATATATGGAATAAGAGATGGATTATGAGTCACATTGAGGTATTTGTGATCATAGCATGGTAAACTCCTTCATGGAATATGACCTATATGATATGTGGTATTTAGAATTGGTTATAGAGCCTAGGGATGATGATTTTAACATATTTTGTGGTGATTTGTATATATTAGAATAATGGTAGGGTACTATGCATTTTATTATTGAGATTAGATGTGAATTTTCAGGGTATCAATAGAGTGTGTGGGTTATCCCATGCACATAAATTCTTTAGTGGTGGGTAGCATGGTAAATGAATTCTGTGAGATAAATGACACACATGAGATGTGATCAAGTGTATGGTATAGTCGTATGAGGAATACCTTAGTTATGTAATGAAAATAAAGGCATAAATGGTTCTTCATGAGTGAATTTCATATGACATGGAGGGAGGAATGGCTAGTAGTTTGGTTAGGTACATGATCCTAGGACCAATGGGATGCAACTCATATTGGTATGTGTTGTGATGTATAGAAGGGAAGCACTATGTTGTATACCTGCTGGGTTTAGAGATTTGGGAAATAATGTGGTTGAGAGGCCCATTTTGAGTAGTCTATTGGATACTTTCTTACCAGAGGAATGATATAGTTATAATTCACTAACATATTAAGTATGAGTGATAGTTTGACCTAGGGTTGGAATTATATGGAGATCATAGCGTCTTTGTTAGAATAGATCATCCAAAAATGATGTCAATAACACATTGATGGGTAGATTTTAGAAAATATTGAATATTGAGATATTTTATTTTGTAGGATGTGTGACTTAAAGGAAGATAACTATAATAATTGGTGATTCAAGATGGTTATATCAGATTTCTTACTAGTATCCCTTACGTTCAATTAGGGTATGTTCAGTCCCTTCAGACATGTATGGGGTGTAAGAAATTAAGGGGTGCCTATATTCCATGATGGGTTCTAAGAATAATTAGTTTTCCATACTATTTAGATCAAGGTCATGGGATGATTGTGAAATTTACTTTGTGAAAACACTTGTTTTCTTACTAAGTATAATGTGATCATAGAATTGTTTCAAGCCCCTGACTTGGATAAGAAATGGATAAGGGTGTTATCCCCTAATTTTTTTTCATGTCTCAGTTATAGAAAGGTTTTCTCTAGATATGGTTAGGTTTGATTGACTAGTGGTAAACAATGCATTGTTATATGATTGTTTCATGAGATATGGTCTCTATATAGTGATAGTGAAATGATCATGGGGTCTTGAGAATTTTGGTTATTCCAATGGTAAAATCACATAATGGATTACCTTAAATCCATGTGGGATGATAAATTTTATATAAAGATCACTGATTCTTGTGATATTTATATGGGTTTAGTTTATTATAAATATTTATCAAGAAGAAAGATAGTGTATTAAATGTTGTGAGTTAGGAATCGATGAAATTGTGAACTAATCATGGGACCAGGTGGGGTCTGCAAAAAGTTGGAATGTATGCATTCTATAATAGTCATAAGACTATTGAGACTATATGAAATAATGGAAAGGATCACTATGATGTAATAAACCCTAAATAATGTCTCATGGGATGTGTTTATCCTAATGTGATGAGTGTGGCCCATGAACATCATTTCTCAGTTGATAGTGGATTTTGGGAAGGGTCATGCTCATTGAGTGGAAGTAAGATAAATTTGGTATGGGGAGACAAAAAATTGATGGTTTTAATGTGTAGATCTTATCATGGGATCATCTTAGTAAACATAGGATATGACATGTTGGTATTGACAACTCGAGGGTAGTTGTGTTTTTACATCAATTCTTGGGTGAAAGTAACTGGATTTTGTTCAATGAATGGAAAATACCATGATATGGGTGTCAATAAATGATGATTGAGTAAATATATTACATTTGGTAGCTAAAAAACATGAGTTATTGGATATGACATAGTGATATGACTAATTATTTGTTTTGGGAAATTAAATAGTATGGTGACCAAGTCATTAAAATGTTGATGCTTCTATGGAAACTTAATGGATGATACGTATTAGGCTAGAAGTAGCAATTCAGAATGACCCAACCTATAAATACCTAAAACATGGAATAAGTAAATTAAAAATATCTTAATGCATTATACCAAATATAGGTGTATCCAGAACTAAGAAACCCAAGAATCCTGGCAACACACCTTTCAAGCTCTCTTGGAACTCATAGCACAAAAATACAAATGGAACAAGTGAAACATGTAAGTAATGAAAACAATGAAGGAAAACATAAATTAAACATGGTTTGCAACAACTATTACTTCATGGGAAACACAGTATTGAATATAATAGGATACAATAGATTATAATGGAACACTCTAAATAATGAGAAGATAAAATATTAAATTTGATTTTTGAAAGTACAATGCAAATGACCTCACACTATTTATTTATAGATGAATACTATAGAAAAATTATAGTTTAAATGGTTTCACCATCATCCTCTATTAATGAAAATCAATCCACTTGATCATGGTAACTACCTAAGTACCACTGACTCAAATGATCTAGCCTACGAATAGTGAAAACCTCAAAAAACACATCTGGTTTACTGTTATATTTCAATATGAATAATATTACATATCATTTGATAATAATTGTGTTATATAATTGGGCTTTTAATGATCACTAAATTTGTAGATGAAGGGATCCCACCTTCAGAGGTATCCTTGGGTTGAATAAATTTCTTTGATGCACAAAAATGGGATTACTTCTTCCTCCACAAGTAATTTTATCTCATGATGTAAATAAAGAATACAATAAGATTTATTAGATCAGGGAGCATCAACCAAAATAAATTTCTCACAAACATTTTTCATTGCATGATATAGGGCTCTTTATAGGGTTCTCAAGGATTATATATGGGTGTTTCACATTAAATTATGCATTATTATTCATGATTTAATACGTTGGTTAATATGTGAACCATATGAATTAATCTCCCTATTCATCACACCTTATGTATTTTACATTGATGAAAACTTTAATAAAGAAAAAAATGATAAAAAACTATCATTTCCAACTATATCTTACACATACCATATTCCCATCATATATTAGTTCCAACATAATCTTAAGACTTTTCTTAATAATGTGTTTGCATAAATGTATTCCCAAGCTATTTCCTAAGACTACATTCTATGAAAACATAAAATCAAGGCAGAAATCACCAAAATGAATAACATAAAAAATTATAATGAATGTATATTCCTTTCACACACACACTTATATATTAATTAAAATAATATATATATATATATATGTAATAAAATATTAAAAATTGAAAATAATATATAAAATGGTGTGTATCTATGAACATAGACATGGTATATTTTCCATTCAAACCCCTTGTTAAGGTACATAATCCAGATGATGCACCCCTCCTCCCTTCTCATGTCGTCTTGAGCACACCACGACCGACCACTCCAAATAGAAGCATCTAGAAAGTTTCAATGCATTAAATATATTGCATTTTTTCCTGGATACATTTAATACCAAACATGCCCATTTCATTGATTTTATTTATTTATGGGCACTTTTGGGATTTCACTGAAATTTAGACCAAAAGTCAATAGTTCACAAGCACACATGAAGTACACAAAACATGTAAATTTGTACACTAGTAAATAGTTAACCAGAAAATATTTCAATAACATAATACATAATACATTAATATATGTCATATATTCTCTATGTAGGGGTAGAAGGTTTAATTTAATATAAAAATAGTACATGAATCAGTTACACCCATGTCTCTACCTGAAGTGTGCATTCAATATACGTTGTGTACTTTCATTTTCATCCTATGTATCCCACTTTCCATATACCCCTAGTGTGAAGATCAAGATCCATTTTTAGTACATATAATATACACAATGATCACAAATCATATTGTATTTGATTTCATACACACATGAGTTCAAGTCATTTTTCTAGACTACACTAGTAGATTTCAAGCTTACCTTAGACATTGTGTACTCTAAGAATACACAATGTGTAAATTGTAAAAAAATCATCATTTTCATTTTATTTACATTTTTCAATTTATATATTATTCCTATATTAATCGATGGAAATGAACTAAAAAACTAGGGATATAATATCACTACCTCTTTTTTAGCTAAGGAATCCCATGTTCTGTGTATAGTTCATATAGAGGTAGTGAAGGTGCGTCTAGTAGTGGTCTTTCCAATATCACAACCACTATAACCAATAGTGGTTCCTCTCTAAATGGAATCATCAGATATCCCACTTACATTCTAAATATGACCAGCATCTAGGGTGGAAATAGTATCACCTCTTCATCCACCAGCTTCCATGACATCACACCCATCAGCCTTAGTAGGTTGGGCATGTGCTTGTCCACCTCCTACAGCTCAATCCCATTAGAATTTCCCTACATCAATTTTTATCCACAAAGCCCTACTTGTGACAGTATATAATTATTTTTCTGACATAATATTAATATCAATAGTGAATTTCTTGACATGATCATTCCAATGAAACTTAGGCTTGTTAATGAGATCGAGGACTTACTGGCCAACACTCATCTACATGACATTTTTAAGGTTACAATTCCACTTTTCAAGATTTGTTTTTGAGTTTTTGACCATATTTGAGTATTATGGACTATCATACCAAGTGGAGATAAGTAATATTGAGTGATTCATCTATTTATTCCTTGTTAGCCAACTCTTATCACTCACCATGGGGTCGTTTGGCTAAGGGTGTGGCATTTACCCCTATCCCACCACCTCAACCCCTTTAGCAACCTTTACCCCCAAAGACCATCAAGATATGCTCAATGTGTGTCAGTAAATTGATAAAAATGAGATTTAGTATGCTCCCACCTCCTAGAATAGCACACTAATCCTATCCCCAACCTTTTTCCCCATCCATCATTGCTTTAACACCATCCTTTTTCTCATTCTATGAGGATGGGGGTGTCATCTTTATGAGATATATAGAGAAGCTTACCTAAATTTTTAAAAACTAATACCATGAACTCTCATATTTTTCTAAGACATATTTCTATTTCATATTTTTAAGACATTAGGGTAACCAGAACAATGGTTTCTCTACCACCTATTAAGATCACCACTTATGGATTTTTTTATCCTTCTACTCCTCGCTTTCTCCAAGGTGCTCCGCATTGAATGGAATATATTATGATTATTCACATGGTTATGGTATATAATTGGGGAGATACCTATATCCATATATAGGAGTGTCTCACACATACATTGTAGGATAAGGACCTGAATTCCCCAAGGGGTTTTGTTGATCAGGTACCTCCACAAGCTCTATTGGTGGTGGTAACACCACCACCAACATTATCTCCCTCTTATTATACCCCATACAATTCCACCTATCAACACCTACCACTAATATTCCCACATTTGTACCATCCACAACCCCACCACCACCAATAACCTAGGTTGATACTTTGGTTATATCTCAGTTTTATCAGAAATATTGGTGCTTTAATACAATAGATTGGTGATTTTATAGCAATTAGGGACATTTGTCTCAGATACAGGTGAACATGGGAATCCTTTTTTATAGCTAAGTAGATTATTTTTCCTAACTCATCCCCTACTAATAACCTATAACCATCAGATGTACAAGAAGCATCCTTTCCAATCAAAGATGAATACATAGTTTTCACACATGATAAGTTGGCTAGGGAAATATATATAAATATTCCTAACTGCATTGCATGAATTTGGTATCTCCCTAAGGATCCTACCACTATAACTTATATTATTCATACATTTTAGTAGAATAAGGACCCAACCCTAAAGTTACACCTCTCAAAGATTCACTTCCTACTACATAAGAGATGATAGATATGGTCATTACCTCTCTTAAGGTCACCTCATTACTGTTTTTGACACATATTTTATTTATTTTCTGTCTACTTTATATATTGATGTGATGTTTTAATATCATAGAGAATTATTTTCCTTTTTCTAATAGGTGTTTGTTTTCTAGGGAGTCATCGCACACTTTCTTTTCCACTATATCTTAAGGGTGTCTCCCAAGTGAATTTTGTCACATTTTAAGATATCCTCCACTGAGGGGAGTATTATTTTTCAATTCTATTTCTTCCTTTTCAATTCAATTCCTTCATTTCTTACCTAGTCAAATGTTAGGTCCTATATTGTTTCCTTAACTTCCTGTTACCCATGGGGTCCATGCGCAATATTAAGTTTGGTGGAGAGTACCATAGCACCACATTGGTTATTTTCCACAATATAGGCCAAAAATGATATTTTTCTTTTTAGGATCACTCGAGTGCATGTTTTGAAAAAAATACATTTTTTATTAAATTTGATGAGATTAGGTGAATTATCTTGATTTTGATATCTGTAAATTTTATTTAGATTAATTACTATAGAAGTTTCAAGAAAATATTTAAAATAATTCTTATTTATGATTTTTTCCTTAGGAAATAATTTTAATTTGAATCATTTGAAAATTATTAAACATTGATTTATTTATTTATTTTTATATTATATATAAATAATTTAATTGTGAATTTTTTAGTCCCACACATGGAAAAAACATGATCTAGATTTCATGACATTCTATGTTTTTTCAATTGAAAAGAGGCTTTCCATTTTCAAAAATTAGGTATTAAAAAAATTTGTATCCCAAACAAATTAAAATATGAGATAGTAAAATTTTGACCCATAATGGAAAAGAATCATCTTGTCGTATAATTTGATAGATCAACTTTTTTTATGAACAATAAAAGTTTTAAATGAGTATTTAACATCAAAGTGGCCTTTGTTTTGCTTTTTCTGGATATATGAGAGAATATAGATTAAGGAATGGATTGTTTTTAAAATAAATAATGTAAGTCCCTTACTTTGTTAGTAAAATTTTAGTGATTGAATTTAGAATGAAATTACTCAAATAGACTTGGGTAGTTCGGTATTGGATGGTCGAATCATTGATATTATGGATTTTTTTTATATAATTCAAGTAATTTCACTATAATCTTAATTGATTATGTGAGTATGATCATTCTTTCACTATATGGATTTCTTGGACACTTTTTTGAGGTTTTTCTTAAGGATAATCAAATGAATAAGTGTGGTGGATTTTGATTCATTATATTTTTTCATATCATTTTGGTGTGCTTTAATGTGTAAAGAGTGTGATTATATCAATTATGTGCTTTCATGTTATTTAAAAAATCATTCTGATATTTCTAACTAATTTATAGTTTTTTATGGAAGAATACATAGATCTGAGAATTTTTGGATAATAAAATAAAACCACATGTAATATAATTCAAATGCACATGTCATGTACTTTTGAGGATACATGACTAATTTTGGAAGCCAAGATACCTATTAGACTAGTAAACACTATGCGATGTATTATACATTCCATCAATTTTCATTAAAGAAGTGATTGGTAGAGGAAATGCCACTACATTCCTTGTATGTCAAAACTACATGTCATGTAACCCTACCAATTGATCGATAAAGTGTAATATTCAATGGTTGGTATGGGTTGCTCAATCACCAGTAGAGAATTTGAAATGTCATAGATAACTATATTACACATCTTGTAATTTTTACATGTCATAAAATTTACTTTTCCTATAGAATAAAGGATTGGCCTCTAGGTTTGGGATTATTGATATATAATGGAGGTTCCACCACTCAAACTATTTTTCTCCTAAATCTTGTAGGTTTTTTTCTTTAATTTTTCTTTCCATTATCTTCTTATTAAACATTTTACTCTTGTATTCATGGGTAGGTTTGAGGTTTTACTCAACTAGTTTATCATTCCCAAGGTTATGAGAGGGTATAAGATCCATTTAAAGGTTGTAATGAGATAATTTGGCCATTGAAATAAAATATTTTTGTGTGTATTGTCTTTATATTGTGAGTCTAATATCATAATCTCTTTATCAATTTAACTTCCAAAATCACTAGTTTTGGTATATCCGCCTCAGAATATCAAAATCATTGGAAAACCAAAGATGTTTTAATCAGTGATCACAGGACCATTGTGTGAGATCATTTTCATCAATTGGGTTTTTTGATAAAAAATTATTTTCAACTTATTTAATTATGGGAAGAAGGGATAAAATCTTAATGAATGAAATTATACATTGTAAAATTAAGAAACAACAGTATAATTGAATCCCACATTATGAATGAACATCACAGTTAATTTTAAATGATTGGGAATAATTTTTATAATAAATCCTAATTGAAATTTCAACCATGAAGAATTATTTCTCCATTATTTATTTTCATTGTGTTTGTGTTCCTCCTTTTTATTTATTTTGTTTTCATTTCATTATTTTCATCATTTTCACATAATTCATCACTTTAATGACCATTCAACACATTCCCATATCAGTAATACATCTCTTCTTCTATTTTCATCAACCATAACACTCTAATACTATAATAGATTTAGATAAAATAAATTTTCACATCTTTTTATGGGAGAATAAAACAATAACCCCAATATAACAATTTATATATGAGTAATTATAGATAACATGTATTTAAAATGTTACCACCATCATATTATCTCCGTAGAAAACACTCCACTTCATCATGGCCACCACCTAACCACCACTAACTCAATAGATCCATCTAGTTAACAGTGAAAGCCTCTGGAAACACATCCTATTTACCCTTATATATCCATCTAAATTATCTGACATATACTTTAATAGCCATCAAGATTTTATATGATGTATAAATAGATATACTCTTACACAAATATTCCTTCTACATGTCAACATCTAGACCCGGTCAGTACATCAACTTCTAGTTTTGTACTTTAAGTTCTATTATGTGGTTTTTTACCAAGTTCTATATGTAGTTTTTTAGGTTTCTACTTTACGGAATAAAAAATAATAATATAAAAATGGATTCTCAAATGTCCAATCCTTATAATATTATAATTTAGAATCATTTTCTATGTTTAATAATAATGTCCTCTACGAAACTAGTAACCATTAACTAAATCATCCTTTCTGTAGTTCCTCTACTTCATTCTATGAGAGATTATAATCTTGAATTCCCTCCAAGTTATCCAATACCCTCTAAGTGAAACAAAACTACAAGCCTTATTGATCAAATATCTTTTAGATGAAGTAGTACTTCAATTTTATGTGCTTTAACTAGGAGTGAAATGTCATGTTCTTGTTCATGTGAATCTCACATTGGATTTCGTAGTACAACATGTTGACTTCTTTCCTTCTTATAATCTACTCAAATAAAACCTTCAACCATATCAAAACCTTAACTACTTTTATTATTACAATTTAATCAACTACCATGGTTGATAATGAATCTATACTTTATAACCTAAACATTACTCTCATATCATTTCCTCTGAAATAAAAAAAACTGAATAGTGCTATTACATGAAATTGTATCTCTCCCAAAGTCAATATCCACAAATCCTTGTCTAGGATCATCTATACAAAGATAGAGTGTAAGATCTATTATGATATTGAGATAATATATGATCCACCTAACAACCTCATAATTCTCCTTTTATATATTTTTCATGAACCATCCTACCACACTTACCACATGAGTGATATCAAGCCTTATAAAAAACATGGTGTACATAAAATTTCACACATATGGTGAAAATAGAATTTTTTTCATGTAATGCCTTTTCATTTATTTTAGTTTCCTTCTCCTTTGAAATTCTGATGTTTTCATATAAGGTAGTTCTCTTAGGCTTCGACTCACTCATTCTGAATAACTCTAACAATTTTTGGATATACTATAACTGAGAAGGAAAAAAAGTTTGGAATCTCATGTATCCTGCAATCCCCACCCCAAACATTCTCTTTATAGAACCAAGATCATTCATCTAATAATATTCCATATAATTAAAATTTAAACTCTTCCTACATTACCATCATAGGTCCAGATAATATTATTTCATCTATATAGAGAAGAACTATGAATTAACTCCAATATTCGTACATTTTCCAATAACAATAACGATATTTTTTACTCTAGATGTACATTCATTATGTAATTAAGTTATCAAACTTATGGTTCCATTTTTTTCAAACCTAATTAAGATCTTAAATAATTTTCTTGAGCTTTTACATCAATCCCTCATTCTATTTTAATATAAAACCTTTTGTTTTTCTATATATATTTATACATCTAAGTCTCTTTAATGGAATGTGATATTGAATTCATGTTGTTCTAGAAATAGACCTTATATGTATTTTCATGTGATTAACCAAAGGTGAGAAAAATTTCTCCAAAATACACACTTTCTGATTGTTGAGATCCTTTCACAACTAATCTCGCCTTATACCAAACTCTATCATCAACTTCCTCCTTCAGATGATAAACCCACTTTTTTTTAAAGGACCTCTTACCTTGCGATATTTCTATTAGCTCCCAATAATTAGAAACATATAAGGAATCCAAATATTTCTTCATTACTAAATATCATTATAATGAGTTTCATGGACTTATAACCTCACAAATAATTTTGAGTTCCATTCCATATATTAGAATAAAAAAGTTTATTTCATTATCAAAATTTCATTCAGGTCTTCTGGCTCAAGAATACTACTTTAAACCCTGGGTTTCAAATCATTCTATATCCTATGCTTCCAAACTCTACACATAGTTTCTGTAATCCTTGATAATTACCATATATTTTGTAATGGTTATTTTAAAATTATATCAGTTTCCTCTATTTAAAAATAGGATTTTACCACACAAAATTCATCTTTTGTGCTCCATAAATAGCATGGAACCACCTGGAATCTTTTCATATCATCATATTCTTTATCTATTGGTTATTTGACCCCAAGATAATCTTCAACCGGGTTTTATTCTTTCTATAATACCTCTTTATTAAAGAGGATGTTCTAGACTCTGATAACCTTTTATTGACTATTATCCTGATGTATGAATCCAAATTATTAATTATAATAGATATAAAATAAACAACCCTCAAACCTAGAGTCTAATGTATCCATATCATTATCATCTATACGGGCATACACTACACATATATAAATTTTAAAGTGAGTAAGGTTCACCACTCTTATGGACTAGAGATATTCCAAAATTTTATACTCCATTGGTTTGGAATGAATTTTATTCAAAATATATATGGTAAATTTAAAAACAATCACAGAAAACTTATGTAGGAAACTGAAACTTAATCACATGTTATTATATCTATCATTAACAGTTTGATTCATTTGTTCAAGTGTATTATTTGTCTCAAAAATATCATCTGTAGTCTTCTTTATCTAGATCTTGTTCATCCAATGAAATATTTAATACTGTATTCCCACATACTCACAACTATTATTATACTGAATAAATTTGAACTTCATTCTACTCTTGGAGTTGACCATGTATCTTTATCTGATGGAAGTTTTGAGAAACTAAAACTTCTGTTTGAGGATAATTACCCCCACTATTTTAGAGAATCATCAATAAGGTTAATTAAGTATTGGACACCCCTATGAGGTTGAACCAGTATTATCCCCCCATACATATGTATGAACCATCTTGAGATTATGATTCTTTGGTTCATTTGCATCCTTTTGGAATGAAATATTCTACTCCTTTCCATAGATACAACTCTTTCATGTTTTTTATTCCATGTGATTAAGATTTATAAATCCTTATGTAGCCAATTCCCATAAATCATTCTAGGTAATGTGACTAAGATGATGATTCTACAATTTCATTGTTTCAAAAAGTTGTTTCTATAGTAAGAAAGATACTTTCTACACCCCCCCCCAGATCATGGACAATGCTTTTCCATTCACACCTCGTGCCACTTCCATGTAAACCAGTGTGATTTTACACCCACCATCTATGTAAATAATATAAAAACCTGTGTCATAATTTTGAACCATAAAAATTAGGTTCTTAAATCAAATTGGTATATTTCAAATGACTTTCATGTGTATCAAATATTCATTCCTTATTCAAATGATCACATATCCTTTGTCACTAAACTATTGATCATTTAAGTCCACAAGGTGAAAATTTCTAAGGATTCCAAACACATAGTTGTGAAGGTTATAGGATTCCGAGAAAGCGTTAGTTTATCTTCCCAATATTAGTTTTTCTTTGGTATTAATGGATAATATCTAAAGAACTTGACTGAGGTAAATCTGAAATCATTTAGATAATATCTTTCACATTTAATTTGTAATTAATTTTAGAATAATAATTACATTAGATGTGATAAATTTTCTTCGATCAACTTTTATGCCACTATATTCATGTCATCATTTTTATGGGGAATCCCTATAAATATTCCTTTATATATAACCACATGTGCTCCATAAAGCTTTGAATAATGTTTTTAAATCATTAGGTTCTATAATAGTAGATAAAATTTCATAAATTCATTTAAAATTGGTCATAATAAATGATTCTCTTTTCCTCTCTACGTTATTATGGGGAGGATGATAATTTTCTCTCTAAGTCTTGATAAAATCCTTGTTTTTTTCATTATAAAGAACAATTATTATTCTCAAAAATGATATAATGAGGAATATATACAAAGGGGTAATTATTCAATAATTGTTATAAGACCCTTTATCAAATATTTTTATAAGTTATTCTTCATGTCTATTATTATTATTATTATTGTTATTATATCACTTGACATGAACATATATAAATATAATTTGTTAGATGAATAAAAAATATTTATTTAAATGATGTTAAATAAGGTGTATCAGTTTTATAAGGACCTTAACTTGTCGTGTTAATCCTAATTGGTATTTATAAAAATTTGAATAACAGAATATTTATTCCAAAAAAATTATTCATTCAATAAATTTATAGTATATTCAAAAAAATCACAAATAAATATTTATTTTAATATTAAATTAAAAAAATATTTATAATCTACTCACTAAACTGGAGAATAAATAAACATCTACTTATTAACTTTTGAATAATGAACAATATATATAATTAAACTCATATATTCTGAAACTATATAATTGGTGATTGAATTTATGTGATCAATAATTCTTGAATAATAATAATTCCAAAAATTGATAATAATATTTATTCTTAATATTAAATTCATGATGGGATTTAATGACATTCCAAATACAATTATTGTGTGACTATCTAGAGCTCTTTCTCAGTTTCATTTGGTGAATTTACCTAAATTCCAGGATAAGCATATATAAACATTTCAAGGAAACTATAGAGAATGAACATTACATTTCAATGATAAAAATCATCATATGAACCCTAATATGTAATATAATCCCTTCATTATAATATCCAAACATGAAGGATGCATACTTGTTTCATCATCCTTTATTCTTGATTTATGTTTCCTTAACTCTCTAAAATGAAATCGTCAATAAAATATCATTGTTATAGATTTAATTAGATAGTTCCATTTCTATCAAAGGGCCAGATATATCTTATTTTATCAACATAGAAGGAACAAATCCTTTCTTGGCTTATTAAATCTATGTGCATGGGAAATGGGTTTCATTTTTTTATATTTGGGATGAAACGCTATGTTAAAATGACAAATAATTATTATATAATTATTATAATACCCTTTAATATCAATAAATATATTCCTATTTAAAATTCACATGTGACCGGTTGGTGAATTGGTATGTCTATTTTGGTTAAAAATCACATGTTAGGGTTCAATCATAATTTTTTATTAAAAAATTAATATGTTAATGAAATATATATCATAAGAAAAATAATTTTATTAAATTGAGCTCATGGTTAAGCCTCCACATACATGAGCTCAACCAAACTTGGCCTATACTCATAACAGTCAAAAATTTTAAGCCCACTCAGCCCCACATCTTCCCCATATCGGCAAGGCCCATGGGGTCATGGATCCATTTTTCATTAATATACTTAATCATACCTACGATACTAGATCTAACTAATGTAAAGGAAAAACTAGTTCTACATCCCCTTGAAAACTAGTACTAACATTTTTATAACTACATGGAACTCATCCATTATACTCTTTAATGTACTTTTGTAATGTTATGGATGCTACCTTACAATGACTCTACTATTATAGAATCTATCCATTCAATATTTCTACCCATATATATAGATTTATCCTCTAATTTGGCATTGTTTTTGGGTGTCTCGGGATAATAGAATGCATATATCAAAAATATTAATATATTTTAATTCACACATGTACATAATTTTGGTTTTAAATGGTTTTCCTTTGATAGAGACCTTATATGGTAAATATGATGAAATATTTTATTCTATAATATAGGGTGTACACTATGAGAAACCTAATGTTGTTCAGTACTGGACATTCAGTTGAGGTAGTGATTAGCGGGTATGTTAATTGGATTAATTAATTAATTAATTCATTTAACACTTATAGCCTAATTACCTATTTAAATAACATATTATGGGAAATATCTAAGGATATCAACATATCACTAGGAGGAATTGAGAGGATTACAATCATTATTTATTGATGAATTGGGATGAGATGATGAATGACGATTAGATCGAGGTGGATCAAGAGGCAGGTAGTAAACGTAGCAGATATTCATTGCTATAGAATGTGTTCTTTAGCCAAGATCAATCCTAAATTGATGTAGGGAATTTTATTAAGTAATTTTCTCCCTAGTTGATATAATAATCACGAATTATTGTTTTTTTCTTTTTTTTATCACTCATCCACAGTATGAGCCAATTGTAAATTAAATTATTAAAAACTAATTTATATTATTAATGTTAGGATTCACCCCTTACTTCCATAATTTAGGATCATTGTCCATGATCACATCATCCAATGATTCTTATAGCTTTCTTTGCATTCTTTTCCCCCTTTTTTACTTTGTGTTCTTTATCATTGGCCCATGGGGTCCTGGTTCAACATTTTCGGGTCTTTTTTAAGTGTGATCAAAGACTCATATTAATGGTGTTTGTGTGAAAGATGAATGAGATGGTGATTTTCAGTTATATTAGGATGGATTTAAGGTTGTGGGATATGGATTTTGGTTTCAGAACACTGAACCACACTAGTTAAATGAAATTTTCCCACATAAGTGATTGGGTCCCTATTTCCAGCCACCAGAGTCCAGGAATCGATGGTCAAAGTTTTTTTCGTTCTATTTTGTGTGGTCAAATTTTGGAATTTGAGATGGAACAGGAAAATCTAGGATCCAAACAACTAAACTCAGTTTTTTATAAAATAACCGACAATATAAAATGTAATATGAATAACACACATCATGTAGTCACCTGGAAATAGAAGAAAAGGTTTTGGGCATAGATAAATGTCATACACCATGTGGACCGACCACATATCATGTGTCCCTATGTGATGGACTAGAGTGTACTCTAGGATTACATGGATATGGACATAGCCAAACACATAGACATGTCCAGAGTAAATGTTCACATCTATGTACTCGGGCATAGCTAGAATACCTGGACCCGACCTTGTACAAGGACATGGCCAATATACATAGGAATGGGATAAAAAAGAGTTGGAAGGCCTCTGAAGGATGATACCTGTCATGTACAACCTATAAAGGTTGTGTAGTGTGACATGGATTTCTAAGCCATGTCCAAGGGAGAACATGCCCAGGTGATGAGGTGAGGTCACATGCCATGTGACCCCATTTCCATGTTGTATACTGATCCCAACAACTTTTAGATTTTATATCTCTTTCCTTGTGACTCATATTTGGGCCTGATAGTTTCATATATTCTGTGTTCAACCATGTATAACATTATGGTGAAATTATTTGTTGCATACGAGATATGATGTGAGTTTTTTTAGTGTGATTCTTCATCAGGAGACGCTGGGTGATGAAAGTGATTAGGGAAGGATCTTCAATGTGATGTCGGGGTCGGTGCTCCCCTATTGCATCATTACACAGGTCCCCCATACTATTTTTATAGGTAGATTCAATACTCCCCCAAACTATAATAGGGAAGAGTTTCACTATCTATGGAGTTTTACTCCCCCATATTTGAGATCTAGTGCAGATAAGGTCCTCCATTAGAGTTGTGTCTCCCTCGAAAATGGAGCACAACAATGAGTAGCAGGTCCTTCCAAATATATTCTTTCAAGGTTACATGTGGTGTTAGGCATTGTAGATGGTCTTTTAGAGTTCTAGGTAGACTCATCAACTTTTAGTTGGATATAAGATAGATATACTCTTTCTCTCTCATCTGGTTTTCATTATGATCATATATTTATATATGTATTGGTTTTTTCATTTCTTATTTTTATGGGTTGAGATGACTCTTGTTGATCTATCTATTTCCACCTTTGTAGTTTTCAGGTAATCCTCATAGATATTTATGTACACAACCCTGTATGGTATTTTCCTACATGTTCCATGTCTTATATAGAATATTGAAAGATCAGAGGTGACATTAGTGGAGCATAGTGATACTTAGGTGCGGTGACCATGTATGGTGGTTAGATATGGAGATTTCGAGTCATACTCTCTTCATTTTTCCTTTATTCATGTTTATTTTCAATTTGGAACTTTATTTTGGATTGGGCATTTATTTTTCTCATTTATATTGGTTTATACTATAGTACATTGATTTATTCCCTATATTTTATTGCATTTATGGTTAAACTCTAGATATTTTCATCTATATTTTATTCTTCTTCACTTTTTCATGGTGATGGTTGGGTGCATGTATATAGGTACATTAGGAAAAGGCCTCCCATTTTAGTTATGCATTATTGGTTTTTTTCTCTAGTCTCAATCCTATTAGAGAAATTATTGGGTTGGCCACACACACCAACCCATAGGCCAAGTAGGCCATGATGGGTAGGTTCATGATAGAGTGAAATCATAGTAGTTCTTACTTATATCAATATTAGAGTGGGATTAATGTTTAGAATTTGTTTGGGAACATATGAAAATAGTGTTCAAGTTTCTGAAGTGACTCTTTCAGGCCATGGAACCTAGTGTTTTTGTAGCATCTGACATATCCTTTCACCAGGTTTCTGAATACCTATTTATCAACTTCTCATATAGTGGCATGAATTGTAGGGAACTATTTGTACATGAATCATATATGATTGATTATTTGATTATCCATCTTGATTCAACTCCACAAATATATATTCTTATCCAACCATGGTAAATCTTGATCACTTTTTGGATGTGTCCATGAAGACAGTCATCTAGGTTACTGATATGGGATCATGGCGATGACCCATTGATATTTGAGGCCTTATTTTATGGGTCATCTCAGGATGTGCTTCCTCCAGGTGGGAAGGGATCAGTTCCCCTGCCTATTAAGCAGTAGATAGTTCTAGAAGTGATAGATGATGATGTGCATAGGATTATTTCTCTATGTGGGTTCCAGCATTATAGACCACTACGGTTTCAGGGTGAGCTAGACCCATGGTAAATTGAGGATTAGTTTGAGTTGGTGGTTCGAGCCTTCAAGATTTTACATACCCTAATGAAACATATGGTTTTTCTCATGATCATCCTTATTCTTGGTGTCATAGGGTACTGGTGGAGTTTGGTGATACAAACCCATGATGAGATGATGTTATCATGTTCATAAATCTATTAGTTATTTCAGTAGGAGTATTACCCCCATTCTTATTCTCTGTGTGGATATATTAGATTCTCGAGTTGCGGTAGGGTGATATGACAATTTAAAAGAATGTTGTGAGGTTCACTAAACTCACATTTTAATCTCTTAATAGGGTTTGGTATGGATTCTTCAAAAAATGGAAGCTTGATTAGGGTCTAAGCATAGAAATTTGTTCCATCATATTCTATATGTGCCTTAAAATATTTGTTGGAGTGCTATATTAAGCTCTGTGAAGTAGAAATTCCTAAAAGAGGGATGTATGCTGATTAGAGCAGGTGGTGGGTATCATTTGGATGAATTGTCTATAGCAGTTAGCATGCATCAATAATCGATGTCTTAGAAGAGGATGAATTCTCATTATCATAGTCAGCTGTGTGCATCTGTGGCTTAGGGATCACATAGAGGATCATGTCAGATAGGTGATGGATGATGTTATGCTTAGACATGAGGGTTCACATGGCACATGATTTCCCAATCCATTATTCATAGAAGGATAGGTAGACAGTGGATGGCCCATCATAAATGGGGTAATTCCATAATCAATGATCTCCTATAAATGTTCAGGGTATCCCCCTAGGAGGCAGTGCAGACTGATGAATAGGGGAGATTTGGTGGGAGGAGATATATTTGGAGGTCGATTATATAATCTACTTCCACCACCACCACTAGTCAGCCCATTCCAGGCATAGAGAGATAGTGATCAAGTACAAGGAAATTTGTATGTTATAGAGGATTATGATCAGGCTGCACATGAGATAATTTGAGGTATAATCTCTACCTTTTCTAATCTTTCCCGAGTACAAGTAAACGCATGTCTGAGTAATTCCATCATATATATGTTCCTTATGTAAAAGATAGATCTTCTATATGAGACTTTAACACAATATATATAGCTAAATTTTCTTACATGGAGAGATTCTTAGATATCAATTATCTTCTAACATTGCAAGCTAGAACTCGATATACAGGGTTTATCATGGGACCTCTGGGTCATCACAATGAAGCAATTTGATGTTATCTTGGGTATAGAGTGGTTTTCCAAGGTGTGGACCAAAATTGACTATCATCATGGATATGTTATATGAATATGGATAAATGGGATGATATTCACCTTTATTGGTGAGATTTATTATATGGTTGGGAGAGTGGGCCCTGCAAGAATAAAGTTGCAACCCATCTCTCATAAGATGGTGAGTGTATCCTTTATTATAGCATTCTCTTTAGGCATATGGATTTCCTCGATAGTGTAGGACTATATGGAAGTATTCCCTATGGATTTTTAGTTACTACCTTTGAGACAGGAGATGGACATATATATATACTTTCACCTTGGTTCTAAACGATATTTTTTGGGGTATATCTGATGGCCCTACCACGATTGGGGAGAAAAGGTTTTATGTGGAGGGCCTTTAAGTAGGGGGTTTCATGAGACCTATTTTGTCCCATATCCAAATCATGATTTTTTCATTAAAAAGTTGGATGGGATCTTGAGACATTTTTTTAATTATATTCACTTAAACCAAGTGATGATAAAGAATAAATACCATTTTCTATTAATTTTAAACTCTTCAACTAGTTGAGAGGTGTGAGTTGGTTCTCAAAGAATGATCTCTTGTCCATATACCACCATTTTAGGGTTCACAAGAATTATATTCCAAATATGAAATTATGATGTCACTACAGACACTTTTTAAGTGTTAGTGATTCCTTTTGGTGTGATGAATGACCCCTCTATGTTTATGGATCTTATGAACTATATATTCCAAACATACTTGGACCAATTTATGGTTTTCTTCTTTGATGACATACTAATTTACTCTACATAATTGGAGGATCATGAAAATCATTTTAGGATGGTCCTAGACTTAATCTGGGAGCATTAAATTTATATTAGTCTCCTGAATTTCTAGTTTTGGATATGTGAGATTCATTTTTTGGGGCATGTATTTTCTATGTATGTTTTAGTTTTGGACTTGATGAAGATTTATGTGGTTATTCCTTGAGATACACTCAATATAGTTTCATAGGTTTTGAGTTTTCTTATCTTGGAGGAGTAGAATAGGAGGTTCATGGTGCACTTATCTAGGATTACATCCCCTTTGAACACACTAACACGGTTAGGGTATCCTTTTATCTGGACCAAGAAAGGTTAGAGAGCCTTCAAAGAGCTTAGGCTGAGGCTAACTTGTGCTCCTATATTGATAATAATAGAAGAGGGTGGGGAGTACATAGTGATTTTTGATGCCTCTAGAGCTGGGATTGGTTGTGTGTTGATGTAGAAGAAGGTATTGATTGCATATGGGTCAAGGTAGTTGATACCTCACAAGTAGTACTATAAAAATCAAGGCCAAGAGTTGGTAGTGTTAGTATTCTATCAAAATGTGTGGAGGCACTATCTTCTTGGTGAGGTTTTTTTTTGTTTAGTCATACAACCAGAGTCTTAGTTATATAATTACTTAGAGATGTATTAACCTGAGACAGATTCGATGGTTGGAGTTCCTGTTGAACTATTACATCAAGGTATTATATAATCGTAGGAAGGGAAACATGGTGGCATATTCCCTTAGTAGTAAGTCCCACTATTTTTTTGTGGAGAAGGATTATAAGTAGTTTTCTTCATTTATGTTAAGACTAATATAGGATAAGGGTGTAGTTTTTATTCATTTGATGGTGGTGGCTCATCCACTTCTTTAACATGTGAGAGATGATCATTTAGAAGACATCGACTATGAGGTTATAAGTGACCAAATATCCTAAGGAGATGTGCTAGATATATTTTATAGAATTTGGGAGCACATAATTATTTTTTAGGGATGGATGGTGGTTCCATTAATGTTATGAGAGGAGGTGATGATAGAGTTTCACACCTCCCTCTTAGATTTATATCTCCACGTGGAAAAGATGTGAAATAACCATAAACAAAAGTTTTTGTGGGATAAAATAAGATGTATAATTACGAATTTAATATCTCAGTGTCTCACATATTAGTAGGTAATCGATGTGCACCATGTTCTAGTAGGGTTGACATAGCCTCCTGTTAACCTGAAGTGGAAATGGGATTTGATATCCATGTACATTGTAATGGGGATTTTGTATATAGTGAGAGGCCAAAATTAAATTTGGGTGACTGTTGACTGAATTAACATGTCAGCTCACTTCCCTTCCATCTGAGATAAGAGCTCGATTGAGGGTTTAGGGTAGTTATACATGCATAAGATCATACATCCTTATAGGGTACCCTTCAAAATTATATTTGACCATTATTCTTGGTTCACATAATGATTGTGGAGAGTCCTATAATAGACTTTTGGGACCTAGTTTCAGATGAGTGTAGAATTTAACCATATGATGCATGGACAGACCAAGCAGAATATCCATGTATTGGATGATATGTTGAGGTCATATTTGATGGAATTCAGCTGGAGCTGGGAGGATCACCGACCAATGGTAGAATTTCTTATAATAACAGGTATCACTCTACTATTGGAATGGAACCTTTTGCCTCCCTAAATGGGAGACCTTCAAGGTTGACCTTATGCTGGAATGATATTTTAGGTGCATCTCTTGTTGGGTCAGAGATGGTGCAGGAAGAAATGAAGAAGTTTCTGGTGAATCATGATTTCATGAGGACAACATAGATCATGTAGATATCCTACACAGATCGATGTGGTATTCCCTTGTAGTTTGTTAATGGATACCATGTTTTACTGAGAGTCTACCCATGATGAGTATTTCAGACGTTTAGCTCGGGAGGCAACCAATCCTTGAGGTCATCGGGCTGTCTGAGATCCTATAGAATATTGCACAGTTTTCTCACCACCTATCCAGGCCCTGACAGTTGAACCGAGTTCATGACATCATCCATATGTTGTGGATGAAGAGATACATTAATGAGCCTATGCATGTTATTGATTGGGGAGATATGGACATTGATGATGTAGAAACCATCAATAAGTATCCCCTGGTGATTGAGGATTTATAGAATATAATTATACATGGATAAACCATCATATTTATTTGTGTGATTTAGTAGTACAAGATCATGAAAGAGTGATCATGGGAGCGTGAGAGCCCAAATAAGGCTCAGTACCCTAAAATTATTGTGTCACATTTTATTTTAGGGAAAATATCCTTGATGTATGGTGCAATTTAATGACTCATGTTTTATTGGATATTTTATTTGAATATTTATAATCATATATCGGGATTTATCCTGGGATTCAGTGGGGTTTTTAGGTGTCTTGGGACCCCAAAATTAATATATTAAAAATATTATTATATTTTAATCCATTTGAATGAACCATTTATAATCTAAATGGTTTTCCCATTGATAGTGACATTGTATATGAAATATAATACTATAGATAATTCTGAAACATGGGGTTTACGCTAGGTGAGACCCAAATTTTTTTGGGATCAGATATTCATTTGAGGCGTCCATTAGTAGGTATGTGAAATGGATTAATTAATTTACTTAATTTATTCATTGATTTAATAATAATGACCTAATTCCCACTTTAAATTCCATTTTATGAAAAAAAAATTATAGTTTTATCCATGTATCCTTGGGATTATATTAGAGGAAGAGGATGGTTCTTCAATAGAAGACCGAGATCAGATGATGAAGGCAATCATATCGAGGTGGACTGAGAGGCAGAAAACAAACACAGTAGATCTTCATCATTGATGAACACATTCTTCAATAAACATAAATCCTTAATTGAGGTAGGGTATTTTATTATTTTTTTACCCTACAAGATTTAATAATCATGAATTATTGTTTTCTTATTATATTATCTTTCAATTACCCATCCACCATATGAGCTGATTGCAATTAAAAATTTAAAAATAAATTTATATTTTTTATTCCATGATTTTCCCCTTTCTTCCACGCATCACAATAGTTATATGTGAATTAATTTTCCTATGATTCTTATCCCTTATTTTGTGTTCTTCCCCCCCCCCCTTATTCTTTTTGTTCTTCATCTATGGCCTATAGGCTCACATTTAAACATTTTCGGGGCAGGTTCCAGCATGATCAGACCCCTAAATGTTTGGTGGTTTCATAAAGGATGAAAAGGATGGTGATTTGAGGATGGATAAATATGGGATCATGGTTATGTGTGATGGATTCATGATTTATATCCCCACAAAGTAGCAGACACATGACAGATTCTTGCATGGGTGATCAAACTCTGCTTTTAGAATGCCATAAGCCACGAATCAATATCCCGAGGCATTTTTTTATGATTTTAGGTGGTAAAATAGAAGGATTCAAGGAATAAAAAGTGAATCTAGGATCAATGTGAAGATAGTATGTTTTCTTTGAAACACCCAAATAAATGGCATGTACTATGAAGAACACATGTCATGTAGACCCATGGTTGTGGATTCTATAATTTTGGAGAAAGATTAAAATCAAGCATTGTGCGGACCCACCACACACTCTATGAACCTGTGTTGATGACTCAGCATGTACCCTGGTAGTACATGGGCACCAAGACTGGTTGGAAAATGGTAATGGCCAAATTACATAAGCATGGCCATTTGCTCGAACAAATCTAAAATACATAGACACGACTATGTATATAAGCATGAGCCAATGTGCATGGGTATAGGATGAAAAATCATGGGATGGTCCTAGGTGGCTAAGACATTCCATTTTAAAACAATACATACTATATATTTTGACATGGAGTCCCAAGAAATGTCCAAGGGAGAACAAGCCTAGGTGACGCTTAAATATGGAAGTGATCAGGGAAAGATCTTCAGAGTGATGTGCGGGTTAGTAATACCCTATACCACCAAGGCATATCTCCCCTATACTATTTAAACTATTAGATTCATTATTCATACACACTATATTTGGGAATGGTTCCTCTATCTATAGAGTGATACTATAGTAACCCTACTATTTCTTACATGATTATTACTAAATAATAATGATAGACAACATAAAATAATTACACAACCAGGATCCAAAGGTTTAGTTTCTTTGGAAACTTAGGACCATAATTAACATTTAAAATATAAAACATAAACATTTATTTAATTCCTTCTTCTATAGTTTCTTAGTGGTATTTTTTAGCCTTATTACAGGTAATCACCTGACGATATACATCAAAGAAAGTGGTGAGATAATAGCCCAGTAAGAGGATACATAAGAACATGGATCAACATAACATTATGTGAGAATAATCATCATCTTCATCATAACATAACCATGTGTTCATAACCATAATTATTATTTAAGGCATTAGATAGAATCCTAGAAAGTGGTAATGAATAAAAATGAAACATCATGTCCTAGTGGCCAACTACCACACATAGTTGTGAACAAAGCTAGCATCGTGTTAAAACATATTTTACTTTATCTCATGATATTCATCACATTACCCAATGCATTGGAGTAATATATAATTCTTAGTTCACCCATCACATCATAAATTTTACATGTGATAAATAATTTCAGGTGCACCCATCACATAATAACGTTTCCATAATCATACAGGCCACATAGAACGTATATCAATGTTGGACATAAAATAACCAATTGAAATGAATGGATTTAATTTCATAAAGAATAATTTCATGAATAGACTTTGGGGTTCCCAAAATAAATATGTAATAACATAATTGGTATAAGAATCTTCAATCATGAGTGAGGAAGAAATAATCTTATAAGAAGTAAAAGTTGGGTTTTTAGAATAAAGAGTTATTTTAGAAAAATATTTGCACTTTTCATAAAATTATATTGGAAACATATATAACCAGAAAAGAAAATGGAAGGATAAATAAATTATATTTAAGGAACATCAATGGAACATTCATAATGAAATTGGAGTGAAAGACAGAAAAACCCAAAGGAAGAGTGTTGGGTTTGAAAATCCCCTTACCTTCTGTCTGAGTGATTTATTCACATTAATATCCTAGATAATCAAATTAAATTAATTAATTTACAAATCAAGAACCTATTTTACATGTATTTTATTTATTATAGTTTTATTAAATTCATTTATATCCTTTTATATGAGTTATAGAGTTTAATTACATTGTTTGGGGGTGTTCAATTTCTTGGTTTTCATGATCGGTTCACATGAATATGAGTATGGAAGTTTATTTAGAATGGGTATAATTCTACAGAATTGAAATTATATCTTATTAATGAAAATAAATAGATTTAAATGGTTATATATATAATTTTTTTAATGGTATAATTATGAATCATTAGATAAATGGTTAGTGATAATCATTTAAAATTTTTGGTAGTTTTTCAAAAATCACAAAAAACAAATTCCATTTCTTATTAATGTGTATATAATTTATTTCCATAACAAAAAAAGGTTTATTATATACATTTTAAATTATGTAAAAAAAATTATAAAGATTTTATGAACTTAATTTATGGCGTTAAAGGAAAATGAAAATGCATCATCCATGATGTCGGAAAATTAACACATCACAGGAAATGAATTCATTTTTAGAATAAAAGAGAGAGAGTGAAAAGAGTTTGATGATGGATCTTTAGTTTAAATGAAATAAATTTAGTATATAAAATATAATTGATTTATCATTACCATTTTTATAGATTAATTGGGGATATAATAAAAAAACAAAACGAAATTAAAATGAAAAGAAAGAGGGTTTTACCTCTTAAATTTCTCCACCTTGAGAACCTCCTTAGGGAAAAGGTTTTGGTATTTTGATTAGACCAAGGGATACAAAATGTGGTTAAGGGTCTCTGAAATATATTTTGTCTGAAATTTTATAAGGATTAAATCTTAGTAGGTGTGAGGAGAATAATGGGTGAGGGTGGTGTTTATAGGGTATGGGAGGGGTGTTTTCCCATTATTTTATTCATTAGTTTATTATTTTGGCTCAAGACTATGAATAGTTGAGATTTATCACTAAATATTTTAAAATAATTAAGGGTATTTAGATATTATGGTGATTACATCATCAAGGACTCATGTAATAGTGTATTTAACTTATAATGTATATATACCATAAATTGTCGTATTTTAATATTCACCAAAAATTTATCTATTTCATAAAAATCCCAAAAAATCAACCGAACCATTTTTTTCATATAGAATTCAAAAATTAACTCAATTTTATAAAATAATTTATAAAATATGAGAAATTTATATTTTATTTAATATAATCATTTATTCAAAAAAATATAAATTTTAAAATAATAACTGATTTTGTGAAACTTTCAAAAAGTAACTAAGGTCTCATAAAATTATCATATAATCATAAGAAGAAAATATTAATTTATTATTGTATTTTATGAAAATAAATTTTATTTTAAATCATTATTATAGAGTTATAAATAAATATTTCTTGATTATAAAAATACCAATACTTAATTAATTATTTTTAAAATATTTATTTACTTAATTCATGGTATAAATATATTATTTCTTCATTCATAGAGTAACCAAATTTTATTTATAATTTCAATGGAGAATTTACTATTCTAGTGGAAAAATTACTATTCCTAATGGCCATGTTACTAATACAAATCTTGAGTTACAATTCCATCGGTATAAGTTCCTTAATTTTTGAAAAGGCCTCTAATTTCATTTGTTCTTCATTTATAAAGTTTTTATTATGGTATATATGTGATTTTATGTGACTTATTATATATAAAATAATTATAATAATGTATAAATTCCATTGATTAAATTTTGGGTTGGTGCATTCTTTCCCCTTTTGAAATTTCACCCTGGAAATTTTGTTTTATATAAATAGGTAACAGTACATCTCATTGATCACCTCCTCCAGTTCTGAAGTCGATTCTTAGTACTTATGGTTCTTACACAACACTTTGATAATGTGGGTTAGCTTGTTGTATAAATCCTTATCTCTTCAGTCCAGAATCTTTACCAACTACTCTTCATAAGAGAGATCATCTTACAGAAATACCACCTCTAAGTTTAGTATGTGTGAGGGATCTGGTATGTACTTTACCATGAGAGATTTATGGAACACGTCATAAATTTGAGCCATAATTGGTGGAATTTCAAGCCGATAGGCCACTGATCTTATGCGGTCAAGGATCTCAAAGGGTCAAACGTACCATGGGATAGGCTTCTCTTTCACTCCAAACCATGTGAATCTCTTCCACGGTGATATTCAAAGTAAGACTTTATTAGCAATTTCTAACACCAAGTCACTTTGACAATTTTCAACATAGCTCATTTCCCGACTCTGATCAGCTTTGATAATTTGTGGGCTAGATTGAACCTTATTTTTCATTTGTTTCACAAGATCATGTCCAATTAGAATTCGTTCACCAACATCACCCCAAAAGTTTGGAGTTATACATAACTTTTTGTATATAAATTAAAATAGATTCATCTGAATACTCGAGTGGAAGTTTTTTTTATGATTACTCAACCAATGGGATATGTTGATCCCATCAACCATTAAATACCAATGATCATGCTCTTATAATTTCCTTGAGTGTCTAAATAGTACTTTTATATTGGTGATCAACTTGAGGGTGATAGGTCATGGTGAAATTCAATTCAGTACTCAAAGAATGTTGAATACTCCTCTAGAATTTAGATGTGAACCTTGGATCATGATTAGATACAATCAAGAGTGGAACCCCATGCAGTCTTACCAATTCCTTCACATGTATCTCAGAAAGTTGTTCAAGTGGGAGATCTTTTTGAATAGGTATAAACTGGGAAATATTTGTGAGCGATCCACCATAGCCCAAATCGCATTATTTCCATTAGATGTCTTCAGGATACTAGTGACGAAGTCCATGGTGACATTCTCCCATTGTACATGGTTATAAAAAGGGTTGAAACATCCCTTTTTACGTTTTCACTTTTATTTAACTTGATAACATATCAAGGAACTTGAGATATATTCCTCAACATCCTTATTCATATAGCCCCCTAGAAGTGTTCTCGAAGATCACAATACATCTTGGTACTTCCATGATGGAGAGAGAAAGTTGAGCTATGTGCATTATCCAATAGCTCATTCTTTATCTCAGGTATTAAATGCACATAAAGACTCATTCCAAAAAAATCACACCATCATTATCGATATTGAACTCTTGTATCTTCCCTTCCATTTCTGCATTCACCTTATTTTGTAACTCTAGATCATCCATATGTGCCTTCTTAATTTTATCTTTGATAGATGGTTGGGCACATGAGCCTCATAACAGTTGGTGAGGACTCGACAAGTGCATCCAAGAGACCCAGGATCAAATCTAGGTGGAGACATATTTCTAGGTACTATAGTAGTACTATAGCAGGAACTGTTCGGTATTGTAGCAGATGGAACTATTCATCCATCTGGGCCTTTGGGCCACCGGTTTGGTCCTTAGGTCTGGCGAGGGTTTCAGGCCACCCAAGGCCTTTGGGGAAATTATTTATCAAGGCCATCAGTCCTCCTTATGTCCTTTGGGACACCTCAAGGCCTTCGGTCCACATGATGTATATGTAATAGTCGGACTATAAGGGACAAGGCTTAAAATGAGGATCAAGGTAGGTGCCTTCACTAGAGAAGAGCTGACCCGAATTGGGTGAACGAGAGGGTATGGCTTTTCCATCAATATCGGGCTTGTGAAACCTTGTATAGGATAGCTATCAAATTAACCCTGCAGAGGTGGAGTGCTGATATTATGAAATATTCTAGGGAGGAGTAGTTCCAAGATGTCTTGTTTGGGTGATTCCCTCTAAGACCTATGGGTCATGTAATTTTCTCTAAGCCTTTGGGCCTTGTAAGGGTTCCACCTCACCCCTTGAAAGGTGGATTATAAAAAATTATAAAAAATGAAGGCCTTCAGGCCATTCTGACTGATGGATGGTTGGGAAACTATTTGGTCAAAGTATGATGTATTATCTACCATCATGATTTATAAATCCATCCTTTTCATATCCAGGAATATAGGGTCTTTCTAAATCTGCAACATGGATATATTTGTAGATTATTTTCAACTAAGAGCATAATCTACCTTGTTCGCTTTCCTAGGATGAATGTTTATAGAGAAATTGTAGTCCATTATTAACTCTAACCATCTAATTTGATTCATATTGAGGTCCTTTTGTGTGAATATATACTTTAGGATCTTGTTATCAGTATATATGTCACACTTCTCACCATATAGTTAGTGCGGATATAATTTCAAAGACAAAATCATAGCTTCTAGCTTCATATCAGGTGTCAGATAGTTCTGGTCATGAATCTTCAACTGCCATGAGGTGTAGTCTATGAATTTATCATTTTTCATGAGTATAAATCCCAATACATTCTTTGAAGAATCATTGTATATCAAAAACCTTTATCCACCTTTCATTAATGTGAGTACAAGTGTAGTGATCAGTCTCTTTTTTAGCTCGTTGAAGTTTTCCTCACATTCTTCAATCTAGACATACTTTACCCCTTTCTTTGTAAACATAGTTATTGGGATAGAAAATCATAAGAAATTTCTCCCAAAACATCGATAGTACCCTGGTAAGAAAAGAAAACTGTGGATTTCTCTAACACTAAATGGTCTAGGTCATTCCTCAATTGCCTTTGTTTTTTAAGGGTCCATAAAAATTCCCGCACTTATGATCACATCTCCCAAGAATTTCACTTGTTGTATTTTGAAATAACACTTGTTGAACTAGGCATTCAATCTCTCATTCCTTAATGTCACATGTGAAATCCTTAGATGTTCTTCATGTTCCTCCATTATAGTTTAGTAAATGAGAAAATCATTCATAAACACTACTAAAAATTTTCCAAGTTATTTTCTAGAGACTCTATTAATCAAATACATTGAGATATTAGGGGAATTAGTAAGTATGGATGGAATTAATAGAAACTCATAATGCTCATACCTTGTATGGAAGGCAGTCTTCTGAGTATCTTCCTTCTTCACCTTTATCTGATGATATATTGAATTATGATTCACCTTTGATAAGTGATGAGCACCTCGTAGTTGATTGAACAAGTCATCAATCCTTGTAAGAGAATAATTATACTTTATAGAGATATTGTTGAGTTGTTGATAATTGATACACAGCTGCATTGATCAATCCTTCTTCTTGGCAAATAGCACGAGCGTACACCATGGTGGTGCACTAAGGTGTTTGAAACCTCTATCCAAATGCTCTTATGGATACTTCATTAACTCATCCAGTTTGACTGAGGACATATTTTTAGGGAATTTTGATTTTGGAGTAGCTCTAGGTATGATCTAAATTGAGAAATTTACCTGACGATATGGGGAAATTCTGAGTAACTCTTCGGGAAATACATCTCTATATTCCATCATAATGGGAATTTCCCCTAGTTTGACATCTTACTTTGACTTAACCTTTTGAGTGAGGTATTCTTCTTCATAGGGAATCAACACCCACACTATTTAAGGATTTTTTAAAGTAGATTCATGATCTTCCTTGCATTGGTGTAGGATCATGTGATTGTTTAGAATATGAAAATATATTACCTTTTCCCAAGAGTTGATGTGTGATTTATATAATGAGAGCTAATAAATCCCAAGTATAGCATCTAATTCTCCTAAGGGAATTATCGTGATATTTTATGGGGAAATATTCCTATATAATCCAACAGGATAAGATTCTAACACTTAGGTTTAAATGATCACACCGCTAGGTGTTTTTACGTATGTCTTGTAACGTCCTGGTTCCGGAAGCCACCCAAAGATGCACCATACCCAGTTGGTCACATGGGCCTCAAGTGCCTTTCCCGGAATGCCAGAGGCTGCCGAATAGCAGTGAGGTCCTTGGGTGTGAGGGTGGGAAACTATGCACGCATTGGCTGAGTAACACAGTGGAAGTAAAAAAAAATTAACAATAGCGGAAGCAGTAATAATGGCATACAACAGTAAGCATCGGTAGACTGATGAAGAAACAACCAGAGAACATATATATAAATGATGAAAGATACATATGTCTACGAAAGAATCCAAACAAGTCAAAATGCTGAAATAAGGAACTAATCCAAAGTACAAGAAAAACAAGTAAACAACTCCTCAGCATTGCAAGCCTCAGCTTGGTCCCATGCTCTCCAACTCCAAAGCAGTCATGTACGGGATGTAGAAGGGTGGTTTCCCTTATCTATACCTCCAACAATATAATATTTTTAGGCCCAAAATCATAGCCCAAACAGTGTGTGATACTAATCCCATTAGGCAACCACCAAGAGATATATGCCTAACAATTAGTGAATATATATGGAAAGAAATAAGAAAGTAAAAGTAGTAAACAAGTAAGTACTCAACTGTAACCATTCCTACAGTTTCAAAGCATTCAAATACTACATATCAAGCAAGAAAGGAAACACAAATAGGTAACCCTCTGGTAAGTACTCACAACCTATCCCCTGTGGTCCTACCTAACAAACACAAGCAACCCTCTGGGAAGCACACACAGTCTCACCCCTCTGGTTCAGATTTACCATATACTCCTTGAGGAAGCACTCACCATCAATTCCCCCCCATTGTCTCATATTGGTAATTAAAATATTCTCTGGGGAATCACTTACGTCTCATTCCCCCTTTGTCTTGCGTCGTGGAACTACAAACACTCTGAGGATGCACTTATGTCAATTCCTCTTGCGGTTTCGCATCGTACAATAAATACAGACTCTCTAGAAAAGCCCATACGTCCATTCTCCCTATGTTCTACTACACCAGGTTCTCATAACCCTGTGTAAGTCAAATGATCATATCAATGCAAAGCGGCCAATGTAAACCTCAAGAACTACTTGGATAACCAGTCTATAGCATAACAACAAGTCAGATAAACAATCACTCCATCCTAACAGTACTAGGCAAGGGAAACAAACAGTATCCTAATAGGCAAGCAGGAAAAAATAGTCATAACAAAACATTCAAGTGAAAACACTTCCGAATCATAGAAATTAACCCTATTCACATTCAATTAACCACTACTCAAGCATACAAGCATAGCATGCAATTAGCAGGGTTAAAATAGTAACATGCAATACCCTGTTCAATGGTATTGGGAAAGTATTTACATATAACTCAAATTATTTCAACTAAAAGGAACAAACCACCCACCTCGGTGTTGTAGGATCGTTATACGTGAACCTCAAGCCTTAAATCTCCCAACAACACCGCAGATCTATAAAAACGCTCAAAACGCTCAACTGGGGATAACATTAGAATAAAAAGGAATCATGAAACCAAGTTCTAGTTTAAAGAATAACATATCGTGGTGATTCCAATGCAATCAACGGTGGTGGATTCGGAGAATGGGTGCTCGATCGGGGGCTCGGAGAAGAATCACGGTCGTATGGTCTCTCTCGGACAAAACAGACCTACAAGGAGACTGTTCTGTCTTTCAGATGTGACCCCGGTACATTTCATAAAAAAAAAAAGAAAGTACACAGTGTGTACTTTATAAGTACAAGTCATGTACTTGCCTTTACCAGCCCCCACATTAGGCAGTCTCTAGGTCTCCACACATGGTCATGTGCATGTTCATAACACAGCCAACACCCGGCTACCTGTGGTAACCGAGTACACAGTGTGTACTTATATAGTACAGGGTGTGTACTTAAGGAATTTCTATAAAGCTCATATTTTTCCTCAAAAACAAAAGAAAAAGGAAAAAATACTTGAAAAGAAGATCTGGGTTCTTACAGACTTCCCCCCATTAAATAAATTCATCCCCAATTTTCCCTAGCTAGGTGGCGTAGAAGAAGAATCCGCAAACCACATTGTCCATTGCTATCTTACATCGGTCTCCCTCTCCCAATTCTCATCCTATACTCGCTCATGCTGCCATAACACTCATACCAGAGGAACATATCTTCCATAGAGAAACCTCATATCGCGATCAAAAATCAGGATAGGATGCTCCTCAAACGAGGCGTCCACCTCCAAAACCTCAAACGACCCAACGTACCTCAGTGGAAGCTTACCATTTCTCCTACTCCTCTTGTGCATTAACCTCAGTGTAACACATAGGAAAACCTGATCCCCATCCTCAAACTGTAGAGGATGTCTCCACTGATCAGTATAATAATTCTGTCAAGATTCTGTAGTAGGTATCCTCTTCTGAATCAACTCTATCTGCTCTATGCTCTCCTAGACAAGGTGTGGACCCTGTATTACTACCTCTCCAATATTTATCCAACATAAGGGTAATCAGCATGGCCTACAATACAAAGCTTCATAAGGTGCCATCTGAATAGTTTCATGAAAACTATTTTTGTAGGAAAACTCCACAAGAGGTATTTGCTTCTCCCAAGAACCTCCAAAATCAAGGATTCATGCTCGAAGCATGTCCTCAAGAACTTGAATCATATGCTGGGACTAGCCATTTTTCTGAGGGTGGTAAACTGTACTCAGAATTAACTGTTTACCCAAATCCCTCTATAGCCTCTTCCAGACCCGAGAAGTAAAACGGGAATCCCTGTCTAAAACAATTATGTGTGGAACTCCATGTAAATGCACAATCTCACGGATGTACAACCATCTCAGCTCATCAACACTGAAGGTCTCTTTGATCGGCCAGAAGTGAGCAACCTTCATGAGTCTATCAATGAAAACCCATATAATATCATTCCCTCAATGCAACCTCGGTAAACCTATCACAAAATACATCGTGATATCATTCCACTTCCACTCAGGAATGGTAACTGTTGCAAAATCCCTTATAGTCGCCGATTCTCCGCCTTCACCTGTTGATAGGTGGAACACCTCAAAACGAACCCAGAAACATCGTTCTTTCTACCTAGACACCAATACCGATGCTGTAGATCATGATACATCTTGGTGACACCAGGATGAACTGCCTCAACTAAGGAATGAAAGTCTCGCATCAACTCTTTGTGTATGTCTACTAACACCCATACATGCTAATGAAAATGCAAGATCTCATCCTCTCCTACTGTCCATTCAGGAATAGGGTCCTCTCATGACACACTTTTCCATAGGACCAGGCCTTCTGAATCTGATAGCTGCATCATTCTCACTCGATCAAGAAAATTATAGTTAACAACTACAGAAGAAAGAAATGTCTGCCCTTTTCTATTGTACATCTCTAAATTCATCTCAGAGAAAAAATCCATAAGCATCCACTCACTACTGGCCTCCTGAACTACCTGTATCTGAGTCATCCAGCTCAACACATCAGCCACGACATTGCCTTTCCCTAATGTATAGGCAAGATCAAAGTCAAAGGAATGAATGTACTCAACCCACCATCAAGGTCTCAAATTCAAGTCACAATGGGTGAAGATATACTTGAGACTTTTGTGGGTGGTGAAAAGCACAAAATTCTCTCCCAAAAGATAATGTCTCCAAAATCGTAAGGCTGGAAGAACTGCTTCCAACACAAGATCATGTGTCAGGTAATTCCTCTCATGTGGCATCAACTACCAAGACCCGTACACAACGACACCTTATCACTGCATAAGAAATTCTCCTAGACCAATACTTGAAGCATCACAAAACTCTATATATCTCTTTCATGGCCCTAAAAAACAAGTATCAGTGTTGAAGTAAGTCTCCCTTTCAGCTCCTAAAAGGATGACTCACAAGAATCTGTCCACTAGTACTTTACATCCTTCTTAGTCAGGCCCTTCAGTGGCACTGCTAAGTGTGAAAAGTATTGTATGAAACATCTGTAGTATCCGGCCATCCCTAGAAAACTTCGTACCTCAAAAAAGTTCATTGGATCCACCCATGAAGCAACATCTCTCACTTTATTTGGGTCTACTGATACTCCTGTATCTGAGAAGACATGACCCAAGAAGTGAATTTGGTGCATCCAAAATTGGCACATTGAGAGATTAGAATATAATTGATGCTCTATCAGTGTACTCAAAACTATCTTAAGATGGGTAGCATGGTCGTGTTGAGTGTGAGATTACACCAAGATATCTTCCACAAAAACCACCAGGAAAGAATCCAAGTATGGATGCAACACTCGGTTTATCAGTGCCATGAAAATCGTAGGCACGTTCGTGAGACCGAACGGCATAACCACATACTCATATAGACCATACCGGCTCTGAAAGGCTGTAAGAGGTATATCAGATGGTCTAACTCACAACTGATGATAACCGGATCTCAACTAAATCTTCAAGAACACATGGGCTCCTCGAAACTAATCGAAGAGATCATCAATCCACAGAAAAGTATATCGTTTCATGATTTTCAAGTGGTTTAACTTCTGATAATCCACACAAAGCCTGAGGGTACCATCAGCCTTCTTCGCAAACAGGATAGGTGAACCCCGAGGATAAGTACTGGGTCAGATGAATCCCTTTTCCTGCAACTCCTCCAGCTACTTCTTGAGATCTTGTAACTTTGGTGTGGCCATCCTATAAGGAGGAATGGACACTGGAGCCACTCCTAGCATTAGTTCAATAGAAAATTCTAACTCTTTCTCGGGAGGAAAACGTAAAAATTCATCTTGAAATAAATACCTAAAACGATCCACCACTGCAGGAAAGTACAAATGTGAAGTCCCTTGGTCATCTAGATATATACTTGCAATCTGAGCTGTAACTCCTCCCAACCCATGATGCTTGGGTCCCACTCTACTGGCTTGGAGATACAATTTTTCCTTATGAAGAAAGGATCCACCCTCTAGTGATGTGAAACTCACCCTACAGTGATAGCAATCGATAACAGCCTGGAAGGGAACTAACCAGTCTTTTCCAAGAATAACATCATAGCCTGTCATCTATAGGACATAGAGATCCCATAATAAGTGACACCCACCAACCTTAAGAGGGAACTCCTTACACTAACGTAAACGCCATGTGTTTAGACCATGTGTCTGCCAGTGTGACTAATGACACGGATGTATAAAAACTTAAGCAATACACACCACGTCAGTCTTGAACACGCCGTTTAGTGAAATCCTTGGAATCTGGCCATGTAACTAACAACATGGGTCAGTGGAAATCATTTAGTACATGTTGTGTCTGTTTGGAACATGCCGTGTAGTGTGGGCCATGTATCCGGTCATGTCACTAACAACACAGGTCGGTGAAGCTCGTATATTACACACCATGTCTTGCACAAACATGTTGTGTAGTATTGTTCTAGGAGAACCATATAGCTTATTCGGGTAGATGGACTCGGGACGGGGAAGAGGATTCAAGTGCATGTCGTGTGTTAGGACAACACGTCATGTGCTTGGGGTGTTACATGACCAGTTTTGGCAGAAGTACAAACACATGTGAAAGGGTTAAGGGAACACGTCATGTAGTTAAGTATACACACCATGTATCCATGTTTTGTAAAACTTGAATACTTTCTTTCTCTTATTCTGGATGCTTCCCAAAGACACCCCATACCCGGTTGGTCACATTTCGTGAAGCACATTTCTCTGAACGCCATAGGATTCCGACTAACAGTGAGGTCCTTGGGTGTGGTGGTGGGGAAACTATTCCTTCAAAGGTAGAGAAACACAGCGGAATTAAAAAAACAAATAACCATTACGGAAGCAGTAATAATGTCATACAACAGTAAACAGAGGAAGACTGATGATGAACCAAATGGAGCACATATATATAAATGATTCATGATACATATGTCTTGGAAAGAAGCTAAACAAGTCAAAATGTTGAAATACATAACTAAACCAAAGTATAAGAAAAACAAGCAGACAGCTCCTCAGTATCACAAGCCTCAGCTTGGTCCCACTCACTCCAGCTCCAAAGCAGTCAATTACCTAAAGTAGAAGGGTGCTTTCCCTTTTCTATAATTGTAACTATATAATCTATTTGGGCCCAAAAGCATGGTCCAAACAGGGTGTGAGATTAATCCCAGTAGGAAACCACTATGAGATATGTGCCTAATAGTCAGTGAATATATATGGTAGGAAATAAGAAAGTAAAATCAATAAATAAGGAATTACTCAACAGTAAACATTCTTATAGTTGCAAAGCATTAAAATACCACATATCAAGCAAGTAGGAAAACACAAACAGGTAACCCTCTGGGAAGTACTCATAGCCTATCTTTTCTGGTCCTACATAACAAACACAAGCAACCCTTTGGAAATCACAGACAGTCTCACCCCTCTGGTTCAACTTTAGCATAGACTCATTTAGGAAGAACTCACAATCAATTCCACCAATATTCTCATATCGGTAACTAAAAGGCACTCTGGGGAAGCACTTACGTCTCATTCCCCCTGTGTCCCACGTGGAGGAACTACAGACACTCTGAGGAATCACTTACATCAATTCTCCTTGTGGCCTCGCATCGTATAATAAAAACAGACCCTCTAGAGAAGCCCTTACGTCCATTCTCCATATGCTCTACTACACTAGGGTCTTACAACCCTGTGTAAGTCAAACGAGCATATAAATGAAAACTGGCCAAAGTAAACCTCATAAAATACTTGGATGACCAGTCTACAACATAACAACATGTTAGATAAAAAAACACCCCATCCCAAATATACTAGTCCTGGAAAAAACCGTAGCCTAACAAGAAAGTAGGACCAAACGGTCATAACAAAACATGCATGTGAAAATACTTCCAAAGAATAGAAAGTACCCCAATTCACATTAAATTAACCTATACTCAAGCATACAATAATAACAGGCAATTAACATGGATAAAATCATAACATGCAATACCATGTTCAAGGGTATTGGAAAATTTTGCACATATAACTCAAAGAACACCATAGATCTACAAAAATGCTAAAAACTCTCAATTGTAGATAACTTGAGAAAGAGGAGGAATCAGGAAATGAATCTCTTGCAAAAGGAAGAACATATCGTGGTGATCCCAACGCAATCAACGGTGGTCGATTCAGAGAACAGTTACTCGATCAGGGGCTCGGAGAAGAATCACGGTTGTATGGTCTCTCCCGGATGTAATAGACCTATAAGGAGACGGTTATATCCGTTAGACACGACCCCGGTATGTTTAATAAGAAAAAGAATTTACATGGCATGTACTTTATAAGTACACGGTGTTTTGTTTCTTTTACTGACCCCCACGTTAGGGGGTCTCTAGGTCACCACACATGATAGTGTGCATGGCCGTGACACGGCGTGTACTAATAAAGTACAAGACTTGTACTTATAAAGTACACGACTTGTACTTAATAAATTTCCATAAAACTCCACTTTGTCCTCAAAAACACAAGAAAAAGGATAACATACCAGAAAAGAAGAGATGGGTTCTTACTTATCTCGACTTCATGTTTTTAGGGATTAGATTCAATAGATCTAGAAAACATGCATAATATAAAGGAATGGATATACCTGAATCATATAAGGATTTTTCCATTATTGAAAGAATAAAAAGTGTCCCTTGTATGACTTCATTTTCTTCAACCACATTAGTAGAAGTGATGGAATAATACTTCCCTTACTCCTTTGTCTTTGGTGGATGATGATGTGAATTACCCTCGAGGACTTGAGGTTTAGTGCACTAGCTTTCATAGTGTGTAACACCCAAATATTTCATAGTATATTATCTTTTTATAAAATTTAATATCTTATATTTCACACAACATCGACTTGGCTTGCATTACAGGTAAGATTGACTTTCTCTGAAACAACACTTTAGTATTATAATTATTTAAATTATATATTTATAACTTGTCTATTAAATATAATAATATGTATTGTAGTAAATAAATTTTAAATTTTATTTATAATTGAACATGAATAAAATATATATATATATAATGAAATGTATATGTTTCGGTAAAATAGTTATATGTTTAGAAATATTATTTTCATAAAGAAACTACTTTTTTTATAGCCTTTTGTGAACAATAATAAAATTAATTTTAGAAAATATTAGAAATTTAATTTGGTAAAATAGACATAATTTTTGAATTGGGAATTTTAAAATTATCTTAGGGTGCATTTTTGGTACTTTTATGAAAACATTCAATTTTTTATGAATAATGAACCACACTGTTGTTATTTAAAAACTAAATTTTCATTTAAATAATTATTTTACTTTTAATTGATTTTAAAGTCACAATATATAAATAATACACATATTAACCCAATTTAGTCCATTGGAATCATTTTTCTAATAGACTTAGATATAATCAAATTGAACTTCTGAATGTCACTTTTACCCTCCTTCAAGTCACATTTACAGTATTAGCATTAAACATAATTTTACCCCTTATATGAATTAAATTTAACGAAAATTTAAATGAATGACTATAATCAGTATGAAAATTTTGGTCTAATAGGATCAAAATAGTTTGTGTTGAATAGTAACTTTTGAATTGTGTTTTCCATGGTTAAAGGAAAATAGGGAAATTAAAGGTAAAAATAATATTATAATAATATAAAATTACCCAAAAAATTGCCCTATTTTCTTTTTATTAATGTTTTTCGAACCAAATCAACCTCATATTGAAAATATGAGCCCTTTTAATCCCCTTCTGTTATATTAGGACATTCATTATATTTTATTAAAATAAGACCTAAAAATATCGTATTCAAATTTTAATAACTATATAACTTTTAATATGACGTTATATAAGTGATATGGTCAACTATAAATATTATTTAAAAAGATAAGTTTTTTATCTACATAATGGTAATTTATTTACAAATTTTAGGAAATAAATATTTAAATTAAATGATGAAATAATTGTGTGTAATACTTGATTTATTAATGAAATAATCAATTAAATGATATTAATAATATTCAAATAAATATAATTTTACTTAATTAATGAAATAATATTAATTTTATAGATAATATATACATTTTAGTGACATTTTTGAAGCATTTTTTCTAAATTATCATGTTGTTTTACTATTTTTAAAAATTAAAATATTGAATTGTATCAAAGTTGACATAAATGATACTTTAAAATAAATAATATTTTATTAAATTCTATAAAATTTATAAAAATATATGTTTCTGCAAAATTGCATGGATTTTTTTCAATATGTTATAAATGATCCAATTGGAGTTTTTTTGGCATTTTATAATAACTATATTAACCCTATAGTGTAAAAAAGACAAGTAGACACGATAAGAGTTAAACTGTTGAACTAAGTGTTAAACCCAAAAAGATAATGTTAATTTTATGACATAAACTTGTCTAAAAATAATTTTATAAATGTATTTCATCTCATAATCATCGTATTTGTTAAATAACTCACTTTATATCTATTTAAAATGGAAAATAATTTTATAATAAATTAATAGTTTGGGAGTTTCCAAAAGTTCCCCTCACCTCTCTCATAAAAGGGCACCTATACTTCTCTTTTATTCAAACCTATAAATCCTTTTTTCTTAGCCAAAACCTAACCATTTTCTGTACCAACATTCCTAAATTTATCCTAGAGGCCATAAATTGTGCATTTATCCAACCTAAGGAGTCCTTTTGTGAATATCAAAAGGTGACACTCGAAGAAGAGAAAATTATTTTACCAACCCTTTCAAAGTTCTTTTCTAATTATACTTCCTTTTTCTATGTTTTTTCCAAAATAACATTATAAATTTAGAATAGAATATATTCTGATATATTTTTACGATTATGGGACAACCATATTCTCTATTTATTATCCTATGAAAAACAATATCACCATGCATGCATAGGTACGCCTTATAGTCTCTGTGTCGTGGTGTAAATAGTATTTCATATATTCTTTATTTAAAAGGGTTTAATGGTGAATATAATGGGTATAAATAATGAATATTACATGATAATTATTATTTATAATTAATATTCCATCCATTTAGAAACCATTTAACCATTAAAACAATGATATTGTCACTCATTCATAAGTACGACTTACCATCTCCACGATGCGATGAGATTCACCCACCTTTACAACCATTTCAGAATGATTATAAAAATATATGTACTGAATAAATATAAAATATAATACCTAATAATTCTACTGGAATAATATATATATATATATATCATTTTCTTTTTTTCATTCAATACGATAAGAAAACGGAAACAGCATTCATGCGTACGTACGGCCTACCATCTCCATGAACGGTGTATTACATTTCATAAATATATCTTATATATATATTTATATACTAAATATATATTATATATAAATCAACTTATACATTCTTGAATTCTTTAAATCGTTATATAAGTAATATGATGAAGAATAACGTGTCCAAACACGTATGGAAAATAAAGAAATTATTACCTAAAATGTTTCTTGAACATGGAATTGTTATTAAATGAGTAATATTAAGCCATAAAAGATTCATATAAGATATCATAAATATTATTATGATTCTACTATAAGATAATAATATTTGAAAAACATTATACAGAAGTTTTGGACACGTATAAAGAGTTTCGTACCTAAGGTAAGTAAATATTATCTCACTTTTGATTTTCATGAGATATAAGACATGTTCACCACCTATTTCTTGTGTGTGGTGTATGTACAGACCCTATTATATTTTATTTCATCAATAAATTTATCTTAATGGTATTTAAAGATTCATTTTATAATATTGGGATTATAATTTAAATGTTCAAAGTGGTATGGGACACTTTGAATGTTTAAAGAATTAATCCAATCTCCATTTCAATGTTATTGATATTATCAGAAAAATTCATCTATAAGTATATAAAGTATAATAAATAAAATTTTATTTATATTTTAAATTGTTTTCAAAATGAATATTTTTAAGGTTTATGTGAGTGACTCTTTAACTAAAACATATTTTTAAATGGTTTAAATATTTATTCTTCTAAATCGTTCTCATTAATGTACATGTTTTAAAAATGTTTTTAAGAATTTATTTATATGATCATGAATGTTTTAAAATTTTAATTCATTTAAAAAGTTCAAAATTGGTATAGGGCACTTTGATTCAAAAATATCTTCTTAAATGTATTCTTTTATAAGTGTGTGGGTTTTGAATAAAATGATTTCAAAGAAAAAAGGGTATTTGTCTCAGGATGTTTTAATGATTTGAATAGATTATATTCATCTATGTCAAAATCCTTTGTTTGTTCTTATTCTAAATTGAGGTTGATCCATTATTATATCATTTACAATATTTTATTAAATGGTTTATGATCAGTTTGATTATGGATGTTCAATTTAGATTCCATTCTTGTTTTATGGTTAAAGTATTCATATTTCATATAATAATTTTTAATGCGAATGATTATGTTGTTTATGTTTCACCGTTTTCATATGAGGAATATATCGGACATAGTAAATTACTGGTGAGGCCCACAACATCCCCTCGATCCATTGTTAGGTTTCAAGAAACAAAATAAATGTGGTTTTGGCAGAGGCCTTACCCATTTATTAGATTCTTGGCATGAAGCCTTGAAAATATTAGATTTTTTGCATGAATCATGGATGGTAATTTTTAGATGTCCATCATTATGTGTTCCCTCATTATGAGATTAGTTATTTCTATTAAATGTTACTATTCTACTATTAGAATATCCATGTGAATGTTTAAATGGAATTATTTGATTTATTATTTCCATATTATGACAAGGATAACTTTTAAAAGGCATGTGTTTCAGTATTATACATTTCTTAAAGTTTATTATTATTTATGAAAGATTTTGTTTTATTATTTTACCTTATTGAGACTCTAAACTCACCCCTTTAATATGTTTTATTTTCTTATGATGCTAATAAGTATATTTTGATTTATAAAAAAGTTTAATCTTGAATAATAATGGTGTTCTCAAAGGATTATCTATGATATATTTTATGTTATTAATTGTAATGTAAAGTCCATATATGTAATCTATTTTTGAAGACTTCTAAATTGATTTTGCATTTAATATTTTATTCCTTGCAATCATGCCAATGTATTAAAATAATGAACTAGATCCATGAATCTGGGGTCAGGGCATTACAGTTGGTATCAATGAAATTTTATCAAAAACCGTAGAAATAGATTTATAAAACATAGATTAAGGATCATAACCCTAAGATAGAATTTGTGGTTATGGGTAGAAGAACATTCAAGAATTTTGGTATGGTAGTGAATATGTGAGTATTACTAGAAAATAAATCACTGTCTAGATACTAAATTTCAAAGTGGTTCTGACACATATGTTCTTAGAAGTAATAACTCTGACAATGTGTTCTGGGCTTCACCCGTGGTAACCCAGTACCTAAAAATGGGCCTTACTACACACTTGATTTTACACTCTTAGGGGATATTCTTAAGATAATTAACATTTTATTTATAAACCATTAGGATGGATTTATGAGTAAATGTGTCCCAAAAGAAATAATTTTTATGAATATGGATTAGATATGCATAAATATTTCAATTTATGTAAAGTACTTTAATAGTTTGGAAGTATGTATTATTATTCATAACCTAATATAGTGTATACCATTGTTTAGAAATGGAACCCACTATAAGGAATGGAAACAATATCAATTTACATAATCAATGTATGGATTTCCTTCCTATTTAAGCTAATAATAGTGGAGTTGGTGATACAACTGGGGTTGAACAACTTATAACCATACTGGGATAGTTGACTCAGATTATGAATAATAACATTACCCATATGAATCACCCTTATTGAAAATGTGGAGGAAAAATTTTATTCCACTTCAGGAGACAATAACCTCCAACATTCAATGGGACTAGAAATCCATTTGCAGATGATTAATGGATTAGTTCTTTGGAGAAAATATTTCTTACTTTGGGGAGTGTCGAAATAGAAAAAGTTTTCATTGTATTTTATCATCTCTCAGGAGATAAAAATAAATGGTGGTTACTAATTCAAAACACGGAAGATGAGGAATAAATTTAAAGTATGGAATGGAAGGGTGTTTAGTAAAATTTCAAGAAAAATTGTTTCCCTCATGAATAGAGAGTAGATATGGAGAGGAAATTGTTGAATTAAAGGGAAAAGAGGATGGTAATGTTTATAAATTTGAATCCAACTTCACAAAATTTGTAATACATGATACCGACTACATACGTAACCCACGTATTAAGATTTAAAATTTCTTTGATTGGTTAAAGTCATTTCTTTGAAAGTAATTGGTTTCCAAAACACTCTTATCATATGAAGATATAGTCTCATTTTCTATCAAGATAGAGTATAAATTTTCTAAGTGTTATGACATTAAGTGAAAGAAAGAGAATAAGGGAATGGTAGAGAAAATTATAGATAATGGGAAGAAGTTAAAGAAGGATTTTCTCACATGTGAAAATTGTGGATGGAAACACCCTGGTGCATGCTTAAAAGGATATGGGGTTTGTTTCAAGTGTGGAGGAAAAGGCCACCATGCTAATGATTTCAAGGGAAAAAAATTTACCAATGGGAAATGTTCCCACTACAAATATATGGGGAACTATGAAAATGAATACCCCAAGTGTCAAGGAAATATGGCTTAGAAAAATAAAGGGAATCATGGTCAAGCTTATGATATTACTATAGTCTATGTGGAATAATTAAAAAAAATTGGATTCTATAATTAGGTTATGAAATTATGGTTATGAGAATACTGAGATATATAAAGATTGTACTACGGTACTTCTTCTTTAAGGATTTTTAAGCATGAATGTTATAATTAAGTTTTTATTATGATCATGGAACATATATATTTGTTATGTGAAAATAAGAGAAACATTATTATTTTTTTGAGGAAACTTTGATGTTAAGATTAGTTTTTAAATTTAGAGACCTCTTCATACTATTAATTTGGTAATAAGTATTTTGGATAAGTATAAAGGTTGGAATGGATTAAGTTGAAAATTGGATTTTATTTTTTAAGGTTAACAAATTTCTTAAGATTATTTTTGGAATGTGATAATAATATTATTTTACGAAAAGGAAAACTGGCAGGTCAGGCAACAACCTGTTACATCCAATAAGGCTGTGAGACTTGAACTTGTAACTAAAGGGTGAAAAGGGTGAATAACCTACCACTGACCTACTTGATGTACTAGTTTTCATAATGTAGTTATTTTATTTCAATGGTATGAAATATGAAGTATAAGTTCGTTTTTTGGAACCCTATACGACTAAAATAAATAGAATATTTTGGAATTTTATTATCTTTTTGGAGAGAAAGATGAGTTTGTGGTAGAAATTAGTTAAAGGATGGAAATCTACTTATCAAGTCAATATGCTTCCTTGTGTTCTTATTATATAAAAAAATAATTTTTAAACTCTAGGTAAAGGATCTTAAAAACAAAAAAAAAAATTAGTTCTTTCTTTTTAGATGAATCCAATGTTCCCTTAGATCATCATCGACATCTACCTTTCGGATTATTAACTTTTTCATAACCATGTTTTCTATCACTCTCCATCAAAACATGATGGTTAGATTTATCTTACACACATATATTTTCTTATATGTAAACCTAATATTTTATATCTATAGTGACCTTAATAATTCGTTTTCTTTTATTAAAAGGAGGTCTCATTAACCCTTTTTTCTGATATGGGTTTTCCATAAAAGTATTTTCTAGTATCAACCTTCTATTTGCGAATTCCAATTTCAAATGGTGAGGAAACAATTTATTAAAGGAGGGGAGAATGTAACACCCCCAATATTTTATAGCACATTAAAAGTTTCATGAAATTCAATAACTTATATTGCACGCAACACCGACTTGGCTTGTGTTACACGCAAGATTGAGTTTCTGCGAAACAACACTTTAGTATTATAATTATATAAATTATATATTCCTAACATATCCATTAAATATAATTATATAAATAGTAACAAATAATTTTTAAATTTTATTTATAAATTCATCACATAAATAAAAAGTATTTATAATGAAATGTATATGTTTTGGTAAAATATTTATATGTTTTGAAATACTATTTTCTTAAATAAATTCCTTTTATATCCTTTTGTGAAAAATAATAAAATCAATTTTAGAAAATATTAGAAATTTAATTCGGTAAAATTGAAATCATTGTTTAATTTATAATATCAAAATTAGTTTAGGGTGAATTTTTCATATTTTTCTAAAAACTTTCAATTTTTGATTCATAGTGAAACACACTCCATTGTTGTTTAAAAACTAAATTTTTAATTCGAATAATTATTTTACTTAAAATTGATTTTAAAGTTTCAATATATAAATAATACACATATGAACCCAATTTAGTTTACTAGAATCATTTTTAAAATAGAATTAGATATAAATAAGTTGAACTTTTGAATGTCACTTTTCCACAACTTCTAGTCACATTTACAAGATTAGCATTAAACAAAATTTTATCGCTTCTGTGAATTGAATTTCAAAAAACTAAGATACATGGTTGAAATCTATATGAAAAATGTTGTCTAATAGGATCAAAATATTTTTTAGTGAATAGTAACTTTTGAATTTTATTTACTACAATTAAATGTAAATATGGTAATTAATGGTAAAAGTACTATTTCTATAATATAAATTTACCCTAATGCTTGTCCTTATTTCTTTGGATAATTGTTTCTAGACCCTAGTCAACCATAGGTCAAAAATATGATCTTTTTTAAGAAACTATTGTTAGATTAGAATATTCATTAAATTTTATTTAAAGAAGAGTTAAAATTGTCATATTAAAATTTTAGCAAGTCTATCATTTTTATTATGAGGTTATATAAGTGATATGGTCAACTACAAATACTCTTAGGAATGATAAAATTTTTATCTACATAATAGAGATTTATTTATGAATTTCAGGAAATAAATAATTAAATTAAACGATGTCACAATGATGATACAATAATTGATTTATTAAAAAAATAATCAACTAAATGATATTAATAATATTAAAATATATATAATTTGACTTAATTAATGATATAAACTAATTCTATAGATAATATATACATTTTAGTGACATTTTTTAATTATTCTTTTATGTTATATTTTTTTTATATTTTTAAAATTGGAAATACTGAATAGTATCAAAATTGACATAAAAGATACATTAAAATAAAAAATATTTTATTAAATGTTATAAAATTTATTAAAAACTATAGTTCGGACAACTTACTTGGATAGTGTTAAATATATCATAAATGATCCAATTTTGTTTTTTTGTCATTTTATAGTAAATTTATGAACCCTATACTTTAAAAGGACAAGTTGACACGGTAAGAGTTAAACTATTTAACTCGAGGTTAAACCAAAAAGATAAGGATACTTTTGTGACAAAATCTTGTCTAAAAATCATTGTATAATATTATTTCAACCAATACATATATTATATTATAAATAAATCTCTTTTTATCTTTTTTATATTGAAAAAAATTTTAAAATAAATTAATTGTTTTGAGTTTCCAAAAGTACCCCTCACCTCTCTCATAAAAGAGAACCTCTACTTCTATTTTATTCACACCTATAAATCCCTTTTCATAGAAAAAAATCTTCCCATTTCCACTCCCAACTTCCCTTAATTCATTCCAGAGGCAAAATATTGGGTCGAAAGACAACCTAAGGGGTCCTCTTGTGAAAATCAAAAGGAGACACTCGAAGAAGAGGTAATTGTTTTACCAAATCATTCAAAGTTATCTTCTTATAATACTTGCTTTTACTAAGTTATTTTCATACTAAAGTAATAACTAAATAATATAATATATTATGAGTTGTTTTTAGGATTATGTTACAACCATACTCCTCCTTTTACCCATCATAAAAAAAATCACCATGCGTGAGAACGGCTTACCGTCCCCAATTTGTGGTGTAAACTGTTTTTCATCTATACATTATTTTAACAGGTGTAATGGTGAATATAATGGGTATAAATAATGAATATTAAACTATAATTATACTTTATAATTAATATACCATCCAATTAAATACCATATAACCATTAAAGTAATGATATCATCACTCGTACGTACGTACGACTTACCATCTCCCTGACACAATGAGATTCACCCTTCATTACAACCATTTCAGAATGATTATAAAAATGTATATAATAAATAAATATGAAATATATGACATAATAGTTCAAAATTAATAATATATATATATATATCATTTACTTGCTTCCATTCAATATGATAAGAAAATAGAAATAGCATTCATGCGTACGTACGACCTTTTGTCTCTATAAACGGTGTATTCCATTTCATATATCTATATTATTTATATATATATTTATATACAGAATATATAAGATATATAAATCAGGTTATACATTCTAGAATTATTTAAATCATGATCTAGGTTATATAATCAAGAATAAAGAGTCAAACACGTACGATAAATGAAGCGATTATTACCCGAAACATTACTTTAACATAGAATTGTTAATAAATGAGTAATATTAAGCCATAAACGAATCATAAATGATATTATAAATATTAATATTATTCTAGTATATGTTAATAATTTTTTAAAAAACATTATACCATAGCTTCGTACACTTACGGAGAGTATCAGATCTAAGGTAAGGAAATTATGTCCCACATTTTATTTCTGTGAGATATAATCCATGTTCACCTCCTATTTCTTGTCTGTGGTGTATGTACAGGCCCTATTATATTTGATATCATTAATAAATTTATATTCATGGAATTTTATGATTCATTTTAAGATATTGTTCTATTTATTTAAATTTTCAAAGTTCTATGAGACACTTTGAATGTTTAAAGAATCAATCCTTTCTCAATTTCAGTATTCTTGATATTATCGTACATATATATTTATTTTTATTTAAACGATTATAAAGAGAGTTTTATGTCTATTTTAAAATTATTTCAAAATGAATATTTTTAAGGTTTAATTTAAGTGAATATTTAACTAAAACATCTTTTTAAATGTTTTAATAATGTTATTATTCTAAATATTTCTTATTAATGTCCATGTTTTCAAAATGGTTTTAACAATTTATTTATATAGACACGAATGTTTTAATGTTTTAATTCCATTCAAGAGTTTCAATGTTTTATGGGACACTTTGACTCTAGAATATCTTTTTAAATTTCTTCTTTTATAAGTGTGCATCTTTTGAATAAAATGATTTCAAATAAAAAGGGGTATTTGTTGCAAGATATTTTTAATTATTTGAATATAGTGTTTTCATCTATATCAAAATCCTTTCTTGGATATTATTCTTAATTTAACGTGATCTCTTATGATATCAGTTACTATATTTTATTGAATGGTTTATGATTAGTATTATTGTGGATGTTCTATTTAGATACCATTATTGGTTTATGGTTAAAGTATTCATGTTTATGTTTTACCATTTTTATATGAGAAATTTATTGGACTTAGTAAGTGATGGTCGGGGCCCACTATATCCCCTTGATGCATCTGTAGGTTTCATGAAACAAAATAGATATAGTTTTGGATGAGGACTTACACATTTATTAGATTCTTTCTAGGAATCCTGGACAATATTAGATTCATGGTGTGAAGCCTCGATGGTATGTTTCAGATGTCCATCATTGTGCATTCCCTAATTTTGAGATAAGTTATTATTATTATATGTGATTATATTACTAGTAGAATAACCCTATGAATGTTTAAATGGCATTATTTTATTTATTATTTCCATTATATGATGTAGATTATGTCTAAAAGATTGTGTATTAGTTTTATACTTGCCTTAATGTTTGTAGTTATTTATGAAAGATTCTATTTTACTATTTAACCTTACTAAGCATCTGAGCTCACCCCTTTTTTATGTTTTATGTTCCTAGGATGCCAAGAAGTGTATACGATTTATGTACAGGGTTGATCTAGAAGAATAATGGCGTTTTCAAAGGTTTATCTATGTTTTATTTTATTTTTTAAATTGTAATGTAAAGTTCATGTATGTAATCTATTTTCTAAGACGATTAAATTGATTGGTCCTTTGAGATTTGATTCCATGTAATCATGTAAATGTATTAATGTAATGCACTAGCTCTGGGAATCTGGGGTCCGGGCATCACATAGTGTATATTATACCTATAGTGTCAGCAATGGACCATGGGTGGTGCTCTCCTTTCCTCTATTGTATTGGTTAGCTTCTTTATGTCTCTTTGAAATTCATGTTCTTGTTGGCCTTCTCTCCCATACTTATAGAATTTCCCTATCACTTTGATGCAGTTACCATGATGCTTATTCCCACATTTTTCACATGTGAGTGGTTGAGATTTATTCCCACCTTTTCATGATATCCTCTGTCTTGAAAATCCATCTTTTTTATCTTATCACCATAGCTATGGGACAATTCTATAAACATCATATCCGCATTTAGAGCATATCGAACAACAGCTTCAAAACTCAAAAAATCTCTAAGTTCTAGATCATTTAGAAGGTGTGGTTTTAACCCACTAAATAATCTATCAATTTTTATATCATTGTTGATTACAAATCCTAAAGTGTAACTTACAAACTTTGTGAAATTTTCTTCATAGTCCATGACAGATTCAACATCCTTTTCTTCATATTAATGAATTATCTCATCACATTTGAATGATGAGTTCAATGAAAATAATATTAAATAAACATTATATTAAATTATTCCCACTCCATCTCTTCAATTTAATTTTTCACCTTGATGTTATTAATCAATTTCTACCAACGGTGGGCCTCTCCATCTAGATGAAGAATGGACAGAGTTACCTTCTCCATATTAGAATTGTGAAGAAGAGAAAAGTTATTATCCATTTAGATGACTCACTGTTCTGTGACTATTGGATCAGAAGATCCACTAAATGTCAGTGGTTATCACCACATAAAGGACTCGATAACCAGTTTATCTCTCTTAGGTGAAGGATGGAATTCCACATTTTTTGGGTTATTGTTCATAGCCTACGATAGTTGGGTAAGAATCACCATGAAATATTGAACTCCACCACTCAGGGCATTAGGGATGTCATTCAAGAAATCATTTCATTTTCCCTCACAAGGGTTGTTGTCCTGGTTTCTCCTAGTTCCAATGATTTTCTAAAATTGAAAATGTTAGAACAAAAAATAAGTCAATAATTCAATACTAATTTATCCCTTTGTGAAATTAACTCTAAAGGTGTATCTTGTGGGATCAATTTGTTTATCAAATCTTCTTATGTGCTTACATATACTTAGTCTCATACTAAGAGCTTTCACTGAGGTTATCTAATCCTAATACCTCAATTAACTAAACTATTCTCTGATACCAACTATTGCGACTCTAATTTTTCTTACATGATTATAACATCATTTTAAAGATAAACTATATAAAACCATTACACAACTAGGATCCAAAGGTTTAGTTTTTTAGTATAATTAGTACCATACATTACATTTAAAAAATAAAACATAAAAATATATTTAATTAATTATTCTCTAGTTTTTTAGTGGTCCTTTTGTGCTCCTTTGTATAAGTAATCAACTGAGGATATACATCAAAAAAATGAGTGAGATAAGTCCCAGTAAGATGATATATAATAACATGGATCAATATAACTTGGGGTGAGCATAATCATCATCAAAATCATAACATATGAATGGGATCATCATCATCATCATGAGGGTAATAAATAGATAGATTCATGGAATGTGGCAATACATAAAAATGAAACATCATGTCTTTGTGGTCAACTACCACACATAGTTATGAAAAAATATAGCATCATGTTCACACATATTTCACTTTATCTCATGAGATTAATTAAATTAACCAATGAATTATAGTACTATATATCTCTCATTTCATCAATCACATCATAATATTTACTGCACTACATAATTCTAGGTGCACCCATCACATCATAACATTTACATAATCATGCATGCCACATAAAATGTATATCAATCATGGACATAAAATAACCCATGGAATGGAATGAGTTTAATTTTATAAAGAATAATTTCATGAATAAAAATTCATGTTCCCAAGATAATTAGGCTATAAAGTAATTGTTATAACAATCATCAATCTTGAGTGAGGGAAAAACAATCTCTCGAGAAGTAAAAGTTTTGTTTAGAAAGAAGATTAATTTTGGAGAAATATTTTTCTTTGTCATAAAATTGGATTGGAAACATTTATTTCCAGAAAATAAAAGGGAATAGTAATGATAATATATTTTAGTAAAATCAATGGAACATTCATACTGAAAATAGAGTGAAAGAGGTAAAACCCAAAGGAATGGAGTTGGGTTTGAAAATAACCTTACCTTCTTTCTGAGTGATTTCTTCACTTTAATATCCTAGGTAATAAAATTAAATTTATTAATTAAAAAAATAATGTACCTATTCTAGATGTATTTGATTTATTATTGTTTTATTAGTTTCATATTTGGCCTCTTATATGAGTTATAGAGTTCAATACCATCATTCCGGAGTGTTTATTTTCTTGGTTTTCATGGTCAGTTCACCAGAATATGGGTATGGAAGTTTATGTAGAAGGGATTTAATTATCTATAATTGAAATTATATATTATTAATGAACATATATAGTTTTAAATGGTTATATATATATATCACGTTTTTCAATGTTATGAGGAAGAATTATTATATAAAAGTTCAGTGATAATCATTTAGATTTTTTGGCATTTTTTTCAAACATCACAAACTAGTTTTTTCCATTATTTATTATTGTGTATATAACATAGTTAAAAAACATAAAAATGGTTATTAAATAAATTTTACTGTATTAAAATCCATTATATTGGTTTTATGAACATCCTTTAATGAATTAAAGGAAGATGAAAATGCGTTATCCAAGATATTGGTGAATTGAGACATCACGTGCAATGATTTCATTTTTAGAATAAAAGAGATAGAGAGAGGGAGATATAGAGAGAAAGAAGTTTTATGATGAATCTTACAATAACATGATATGATTAATGTATATAAAATATACTTGAGTTATCATGCAAATTATAATAGAGGATGTGAGTTTAAAAAAGAAAATAAAAATAAATTAAAAGGAAAATAAAGAAGATTTTACCTCTTGAATTTCTCCTCATTGAGAAGCTCTTTATAGAAACTTTTTTGGTATTTTGATGAGACAAATGTATTTTGGATTTGGGGTAGGGGATTGGGAGAAGATTTGGGCAGAATTTGGACAAGGATCCAAGCTTGGAAGGTGTGAAGAGAAGAGGTGGTGAGGGGTGGTATTTATATGGGAGGATAGGGGTGTTTTCTCATTATTGTATTTATTAGTTTTTTATTTTGTTTCAAGGCTATGGATAGTTTTAGAATATCTTAAAATAATTGAGGGTTTTTTATTACGGTTATTACATTAGAAATGACTCTAGTAATAGTGTATTTAACTTATAATGTATATATATTGTAAATTATTATATTATACTCTTCGATAAAAATTCAACTATTTAAAAAAATCCCAAAAATTTACCCTAACCATTTTTTGATGTGTAGAATTACAAAATAAACTCCATTTTATAAAAAAATTATAAATATAAGAATTTTAATTTTTAATTAAAATCACGATTTATTCAAAAAATACCAATTTTAAACTATAAATGATTTTATGACACTTTCAAAAATTAACTAAGGTCTCATAAAATTATATTATAATCATAAGAAAAAAGTATATTATTTTATGAGTTTATTTTATGAAAATAAATTTTATTTTAAATCATAATTATAAAATTGTAAATAAATACTTACAACTTATAAAAATACCAGTACTTAATTTCTTATATTTAAAATATTTATTGACTTATTTAATTGTATAAAAATATTATATTTCTAATCATAAGAAACACATGTTTTAATTATAATTTCAATGGTAAATTTACTATTCTGTTGGATGAATTATTATTACTAAGGGTTATGTTACTATTCCAATGGTCAAGTTACTATTACATAAGTATAGGTTCCATAATTTTTAGAATAATCCTCTTATTTCTTTCATTTATCATTTATACAGTTTTTATTCTGGTCTCTATGTAATTTTATGTGATTTCTACTACATGAAATAATTATAAGAATTAAGAAATTATATTTATAAATGATTGGGTATTTACAGATGCTCCCTTATATTTGAGCTCTAATTGGGATTGGTTCCTCCACTGGAATTGTTTCTCCCTCATCTATGGACTGCGATATCGAGGAGTAGGCCCTTCCACATAGATTCTTTCATGGTTTTGTGTGATACTTGGCATCAGATATGGTCTTCGGGAGATACTAGAAGACTCATTGACTTTTATTGGTTGGTGATATGTAGATCCCTTTTCTCATCTGGGTTACTTTATGGGAATATATATATTTTTGTGTGTGTATTGGGTTTTCCTTTCCCACTTATTATAGTTTATGCTGACTCATTTTTATATTTCTATTTCTCCATATTTGGTTTTTTCTTTGTCATACTACATATTTACATACTCTCCAATACATGGTATTTTCCAACATGTGTCATTTATTATGCAGACGATAGACAGATTAGAGGTGACATTAGTGGTGCGTAGTGATACTTGGGTGCATTAACCACATATTGTGGTAAGTAATAGATATTATGAGATAGTTTCTCTTTTGTTTTTCATTATTTAGATTATTTCTAGGTTGTGGCTCCATTTCGGGTTGGGCGTGTATGTTTCTCATTTATATTGGTTTACAATTTAGTAATTTGATTTGTTCCCTGGTTTTTATTATGTGAATAGTCTAACTCTAGATGTTTTTGTCTTCATTTTATTCCAATACAATTCTCATGGAGATGATTTGGTGCTTCATATAGGTAAATTATGCAAAGTCCACCAATTTTAGTTATGAATTATTGGTGATTTTCTTCATGCCCTAGCATATTAGAGGTTGGATTGGGGTTGTTACACCCTCCTACCCGTATGGAAAGAAAGCCCTAAGGGTCGGGTTGTGACATACCTAACACAATATTATTGGTTCTATCAGTTATATTCCTATTATGATTAGTGAATAAAAAATATCAAATCTATATATATATCATGGAATATATAATATATTCAAATAAATTTAGTAGATGTAACTCTATACATAATAATCTTCCAATGTGCTTTAGCACATCATCTTGGAAAGATTACATGCCCTGAATTATACGTAACAATTCTCTCCTTGAATTGTTCCATATTTTAATTTTAAAACCTTGTCAACATATGTATTATGAATTAATCTAAAAAACCCCATTAATAGATCATGGTAGATATTATTCCACATAAATCAGGATTCTACTTTAAATCAACCTTGAAGAAATATCTTTTTTTCATAGTCTTAACTAACTATAAGGATAAATATTTGTTTTCTATATGTTATCTATATATTCATCTTGAAAATTTGTGGTTCTCTCACTATCCTATTATATAAACATGGATTACTTTCAATCACAATAAAACTAAACTCTCTTATATATTCGTGAATATTAATATTCTTCGATCATGATGCTTACTTCAATCCATAAATGAATTTTTACAACTTATATAACTTATTTCCATTATATAGTGTCACCAACTTTTCTAGTTTCATTATATAGGCATATACTATAACGTTTTCATTGTGTAAGGTGGTCTTGAAATCCCTTTTGTAAATTTCATGTCGAAAGTTTATTATGAAAAATAGAATTCTAATGGATTTTAGTATGGTAACTATTGAAAAGGTTTCGTCATATTGTGTTTATAGAAATTACTTGAATCCTTCAATAACCAATCATTACTTATTAGTTCCATTTTTACTATCCATGTTTGTTTACTTCTTGAATATCCACTAATGTATTTACATCAATTAAATAAACCACCAAAATTCAAAACTAGATTTGGGTATATGGAATCCATTCCTAAATTCATATGAAAATTTTAATATTTTTTAATTTTCATTTACTACTTATTTATAGGATTTATTATTATAATATAATAATATATCACCTAACTTGGTGAATATAAAATCTCATCATTGGTTTTAATTTTCCTACATGTTATGTGTCTCTGGAACAACTCCTCCTAATAAATCTAATAGAGTTTAGTATTCTTATTCTAACTCATATAATTTTGGAATTTTTAATTAATTGAATTCTAACATGATCCCAATAAATTAAAATAGAATTTTTAGACCAAGAGATTAGTTATGATATTTTTAATCTCATATTGATGATGGTGATAAGTGAAGAATAGATGAAGTGGATGTAATTGTTATCTTGTCGTTTTTTGTCATCCTATCCAAAGTCATTTGTTTTATGATGATTCATTTTAGAAGAATATCATTCTACAGTTTTGTAATGATTGGTTGAATGTGGAAAAAAATTTATAGTTGAAGAGTTGTGTTTTATGACTTTTTAGGTGAAGTTGGTATCATTATGTTGTGTATATACATGAAACATTTCTAAAGAAGTTTTAGGAAAAGGAAACAAATTAGTTGCCCAGGATATGAGAATTTTTTCAAGTTGTGGTTTTAGAAGCATTATTCATTCACTCTATGTTATAATATAGAATATAACATAGTAAAAAAAATCGGGAGATGATTTATGAAATGATCCTTTTAGTGGGGATTGTAGATCAAAACATTCCTTTTAGGAAATGGAGAAGATGGTACTTGTCATGGTGGTAGTTATGGTGAATGGTGCCATGATGTGTGTGTAGAGTTTTGGTAAGTTATTCATGTAAGGGTGATTTATAAGTTTCTTATCTATTGTGTTTAAGTTTCCTTACTTTTTTAAAGAATGAGGTTTTATGGTAATCAAATTAGTGAAGACAATTTAAAGGTTCATTTTTTTGGTCATTTTGATAAGTCCTCAATGTATTGAGGTGATTTTTTACTAAATGAGTGAAACATATTTATAGTTTTCTAGGGTTCAAAACAAGGATATTTGTACCGTGGTATGGGTCGTGGTGTTAATAAAAAGTTTATGCATGAAATAGAAAGTGGGTAACACGTATTTTTTTCTAGGTGTGTTGAGAGAAGTTTAAAATCTATTTAGAATAATTGGAATAAAAAAGGCATACAATATGATATAGTGAAGTTTTTGGTTTACAAAAAGTTTCTAAAATTAAAAAAAAACAAAAATGTGGTTATGATAAATGAATTCATGGTTAGAAGAGTTTCCAATTTTGAGTGTAATTTATGACGTGGCTCCATTAATGACTAAAAGTCTTCTCACACATGACATTTAGTGTTTATAGTCATTTAAATGGTCCAAATACTCAAAAGGAAAATATTTTGAGAAAATTGTGAGGAAGAAAAGATTTTTCATTGTGTAAGTATAGTAATAAAAGGAAGAATGTGCGGTAGAATAAGTAGAAGAATGAAAACTTGATGGGAGTATGATATTATTGAAAAAAAACATTACAAGAAAACAAATTCAATATCTTTCATTTTGTATGCTGACACTTTGAACAATCGATAGACATATGTATAACATGAGTTCTAGGATATTTTCTACTCATTTTTAATCCACAAGACAATTTAAGTGGATTTGTTTATATTTGTTGATTATCGAATAATGTCAAGGAATTGAAATTCATTTTGAGTAGTAAACAATCCAAACATTTATTATGCCTTTCTGTGTGTACTTGGTTTGTGTAAAATTAATAAATTCATTCCCTCTAATTGGTGATTATGTTGGTTTCTAAAATAAATATAAAATTAATTAAATTTACTAATTCACCCTCTACCCCTCCCACTCTCAGTGAATTATCACTAATTGTGTGAATTATTTTCAAGTGGTATTAGAGAATTTTTCCCTTCAAAAATGATTTGTTGTTCAAAGTTAAAAAATATATAGTTATTTTTATTTTCAGATATTTAATCATTGATTTTTTACTATAAATATGGATTGCCTCAATTTATTTAAAGGTATGTTTATTCCCACTTTTGATGGGAAAGATAATTATATTTGGAAAATTTTGAAGATTTCATATTTATCATATATTAGTTTGGGTGTTTTGAAGGATGAAAATGATATATTTTCCCTTATAATAATGGTACATCTATGAAAAAGATTATAAAATGAACTCAGATAATGATGGTCTTGCTCAAAATTCCATCTGGTCATCTCTTTCAATGGAGGAAGTTTATCGAGGTAAAAGTTTTCAAGATAGAAAGGGGAATATAGGATAAGTTATAAAATATCTATGAATCCAATGAAATGGTGAATCAAGATAAACTAAAGGTTTTTAGAATGATGATTAAAGTACTCAAAATGATATTAGATGAAACGATTGATGACATATTCACTCAATAAAATAAAATATGAAGAATTGATAGAGATTTTTTTGAAAATATAGAGGATTCCATTGTTATCGAGAAGATTCTTCACACACTTCTAGATATGTATGATGTAAAAATATTAGCACTTGAAGATTTTTATCTGGGTACACTTCCTTCAAATTATTTAAAAAAATTAATATTACATATGATATGAAAGGTGATTTTTTTTTCAAAATTAAGATTAAGGATGCAAAATAAATTTTCTTTTAATCTTTGAAATAAGAATATATTAAGAAATAAGTGGTTAAGAAAAAATAATATTATAAAAAATGACTTTTTAAAGTAAAGTTTTACAAAATCATGTCACTTATCCAAACAAGTAAGAGAATATGTAAAGGGGGTTTCAAGGTAAAACTACCATAAAAGTGTTTCAAGTGTGGAGCCAATGGATATTTTGCAGAAAATTATCTAATGTTTAAAGAATAAGAATCTATGAAACATGGGGATTATAGGCCAATTATATCCCACAAAAAGAAATAAATGAATCAAATGAATCAAATTTTTATTTAAAGGGGAAGGCTATTAATTTATATAATTAAAAAATGCTAAATTTATTATCAAATTTTGATGATTTTGATAGAAGTGATGATGATGAGAAATTTGATTCTTATAGTGATGTTGATGAAAAATATTAACTACTAAAGTTAATGGAAAATAATTCATAAGTGAGAAAATTTTAAACATTGTAATAGAGGAAGAAATATAAATGGATTTTTTTGAAGTAAATATTCCTAGAATCTCAAAAAAAGATGTCGATGTTGGAAAATGAGTTCTAAATTAAAAATATAGATAATCAATCTTAAAGTGGAAAAGATTATTCTTATGAAGATAAATAGACAAGGATAATATAGTAGTTTGATGACTTGAATAATTTTCCTTATTATGAAAAAAATTTAAAAATTAAATAGGAAGAAATTATTAAAATGAAGTAAATGAGATTGATACTATCAAATTTAATTTTATTAACGCTGAAAAGGAATTTCATAAGTATAAATCTTGTTTTCATAATTATTTATATTAAATTGGTTAAAATTCAATAAATAAGGTTATAAAAGATATTGAATAATCACAAAATGATGGGGTTCAAGTTGACTAGAAAATATCACTCTCGAAGTGTGAAAAATATATTGTATGTTTTGGTAAAAAAATTATGAGTTGATGTCGTAGGTGAAGAAAATAAGGTTTATGAAAAAATAAGATGATTATAAAAAATATATAAATTATAGAAACACTAACATAAAGATAAAAACTTCTAAAATGGTGATTTAAAAAATAATTAAAATAATCTTAGATAAAATAATAAAATATTGAGAGTATAAACAAATTTGTTTCATAAAAAGTATCTAATATTTATGACCAAATAATATAGCAAAAGAATTTTTAAATATCTAGACAAAAATCTATTTTCAAAGTTAAATTTTATTTTTTTAGTTATTTCTGGAACTGTGGTAGATTTGGGTGAATGGAAAGAAATGTTCAGTATAATTAAAAATATTGTCATGATCCTATAAGGATTTTGAGTTATAGTTTGAGAGGGATCCTTCCCACTCAAAAGAGAAATATTTAGAAAAAAATTGAAAATTAAAGACTAATGATTGAAAAAAAAAATCCACAATTAGAATAGGTTTGTGGATGATCTGATTAGTCATGTCACTTTAATGAATATTTTATACCCATACTAATATACCAATTGAGCATGAATTTCAATACTCAAAAGTATCATATAAATAAGTAAAAATCCTAGGAAAATGTTTTTTTATTGAATTTTCACTTAGACTTCTAAAATAGAATGTCCATGGATTCTATATTTTAACATCCCATATTTATCCTAAAGTATAAGCCATTAATTTTTTGTTTAAATTTCATTTAATGGACCTATAAATGATGCATAAATTTAATGGGGTCTTGGGGTGTCTAGGGGAACATTTGGTGCCCGAATCCCTCAGAATTTAAAGACCCGATTGGGTCACACTATTTGAGAAAACCATGTAACCTAGCACACACAATTTTCCAAAATCGTGAGATATCTGATAGTGTGAACCTGCAGGCCACATGATTAGTCTATAACCAACGACCTAGGTCGCCTATCCAAGAAAATTCCAATTATTTTTGCATATAGATATTTCCCATGGTTTTCATATGTTTAGTTAAACCATTCACCTAACTATGTGATATTCCCCCTTATAGCAATGAATGATGCCTAGTTGGCACACAGTTTGGCCAAACCATGTGAAAAAACTTGCACATTTCTTTTGGTGGTGAAATTGTCATTTTTTCAATAATGAATCTTTAAACCCCAATTCATTTCCTCACCCCCTTTTCCAGTGGTATTTTTCTCACCCACTTGGTTCATGGTGGAATCCTCCTCCCTCTTATAGGGTTTTCTTTATCTTCCTCCTCCAAAGCCTATTTTTCTCACCATTGGATCTATAACACCCCAAGATTTTATGAGAAGTATTATTTTTAATTTATTTGATGTCTTGTGTTGAATTCTACCCCATGATTATATTGCACTATATGCAACACTATATTAGCTTCTAGTATACACAACACTATTCTTGGATCGTGTTACACACAATTTCAGGTTCGTTTGATAGAAGTTATTCTACGCAACATTGAGTGTATATATATATATATATATATTCAATGTATAAATTAAATATGGTTGGATTCTGTTATAAGCAACAACAAAGGAATCTTGAACTACTTGCAACCCTGACTTGTCTTGCATTGCATGAAATCGCGACCTTCCTCGATACATGTGTTGTACGTAATACGGAGTTTTACTAAACAATGATATGTTATTAAAATATTATATAAACTAGCCGTTATGAATACTAAAACCCACTTTTTGAAATTTTATAAATTTTATCTTTCAAAATGGACTTAATTTTTGGGTTCAGAACATCAAAATTAGCCTAGGGTGAATTTTTGGTATTTTTTTGAAAACTTTCAATTCTTGATGAATAGTGAAACACACTGAGTTATAGTTTAAAACCAAATTTTTATTTAAATAATTATTTATTTTATTTAAATTTATTTTATGTAAAAATAGATACATAATAACTACATAAGTTCAACGTAATTCATTGGATTTATTTTATAATAATTTTACATATATAAAATTTTTATTGAACTTTTTACCGTCTTTTACCCACCTCCTAGGAGAATTTGCAAATTTATATAAAACATAATTTTACCACTTCTGTGAGTTGAATTTAGAAATTTCAAGAGACACAGTAAATATCAAGGAGTAAAATGTGGTTCAATAAGATAAAAATAATTTTGGAGAATAGTAGATTTTTACTTTTATTTACCACGGTTAAAAGTAAATAGGGTAATTAAGGGTAAAAATGATATTATTATTACCCTAAAACATGTCCTAATTCTATTGGAAATGTATAATTAGACCAAAAACAGCCTTAGGAATAAAATATAAACCTCTTTGGTCCACATGGATTAGATTAGGACACTTATTATTATTTTATTTAAAGAAGAGTTAAAAGTGTTAAAATAAAATTTTGATAACTAAAACATTTTTAATATAGCATTATACATAAGATAAATTAGACTATAAATATTCATTATAAATAAAAAAAGATTTCCTACATAATGGTATTTTATTTATATTTTTTAGACATTAAATAATTTAATTTATTTACGTCACAATGATGATGCAGTAATTACGTTATTAAGGAAATATTAACATAATTGATATTATAAATACCCAATAAATGTAATTTCAGATTTTTTGTGAATTAAACTAATTTTATAGGTTAATAAAACATAGTACGGTTGGTTATATGAATTGTTTTAGAAAGAATAATGCTGTTATAAATTTAGAAAAAACAAAATACAAATAGTGTGAAAATTGACATAAAAGTGTTTTTAAAACGAATATTATAATATTAATTGATATAATGGTCCTAAAAATAAAAGGGTAGTCCAAAAAACTTATATATTAATATAAATGACATTAATGAACCAATTGGGGTTTTATTGAAAATTTATAGTAAGTTTATATACCATATAGTGTAAGAATACAAGAAGACACAGTTAAAGTTAAATTATTTAACTTAGAGTTAAATCTAAATGATAAGGTTAAAATTGTAACCTAAACATGTCTAAAACCTATTGGTTGAGAGGATTTAGACCCATACCCACCCTAGTCTCGAAATAAGACACTTTGGAGCCATTATAAACCGAATATGAATTTATTATAAAATAATATTTTAAGTTTTTCTAAGGTGCCCCTCTCCTCCCTTATAAAAGGGCACCTCCTCCCTCTCCTTTTTACACAATTTTGAGCCTTCAAGCTTAGCCAACCCTGAAAATTTCCATTTTAAACCTCTCTAGTCATATCATAGAGGTTCTGGTCTTCTCATAAGACCAACCCTAGTTCCCTAAGAGGAAGTTTAAAAGAGGCATGTCGAAGAAGAGGTAATCTCCTCTGCCGATTCTTTCAAGTTTCTTTCTTCTTCCACTTCCTATGTCTTTGTTGTTTCCATTATAAAATAATAAATATAGTATATTATATATATTGCGATGTTATTATATAAATTTTACAACCATATTTGTTATTTTATCTATCCTATGAATGAAAAATTCACCACACATGTGTACGTACGGCTTACCGTCTCCATGTCATGGTGTGGTTTGTTATTCAAACATTTCATCATTTGGATGGGCATAATAATGAGTATAAATGATATAAATAATAAATATAAAATTATTATGATTCTTTATATATGATATACCATCCAATTATATATTATTTTAATATCAAAAGAATGATATCATCCCTCATGCTTACGCACAGATTACCGTATCCCCGACACGATGAGATTCATTCTCCATGTGAACCATTCAAGAATGATTATAAAGTATATATAATGAATAATAATGAAATATATGACATGATAAAGCTACTAGATATATATATATATATATATATAATTTTCATCTACTTACTTCCATTCAAGTCTATAAGGAAAGGAAGACAACGTTCATGCGTATGTACGGCCTACTGTCTCCATGAACGGTGTATTTCATTACGTTTATCGATCAATCATATATATTTATATGCTGAATATATATTCTATATAAATCCTATTTTATATTCTGGATGTAATTAAATCAATATATAAGTAAGAACAACAAGTCGAAACACATACGATAAATGAAATGATTTTACCAAAAACACTGCTTTAACATTGAATTTTAAAAAGAACGGGTAATATAAGGTCATAAGTGAACCATATATGACATCATAACAATGAATATGATTCTATAATAAGTAAATGACATTATTTAAATATTATACAGGAGGTTCGGATACATACGAAGCATATCGGATCTAGGGTAAGGGATAATTTTTCATTCTCATTTTTATCCGAGATTTCTTATACGTAAGTATTTACTGGGGTTCTATTTTTCATCCATGTCCATAAAAATGTTTTTCATAAAGTGTTTAGTATTCTTAAATGTATATTTAAAGTCTTATTTACCCCTATTTGACTTTTACATTGTATTGTGGAAGGAATCATTCTTCTGTTTACCATACATGGTACTTTTTGACTTTTCCGTTAAAAGTACGAGGAGAATGTTTTTTTAACTTATACGGCCTGAGCAGATTTTTATGGTTTCCTAACGCCTTATTTTCATAAAGATTCCTATACAATATTTCATTATTATTTTCAATAAAATCCTTTTCTTTTAAAATTTCATGACATTTTGTGAAAAGAAAATGATTTTGAAGAAGAAAGGATATTTTCCTCAAGAATTCATTTCAAGTGTTTTATCAAAACCATTTTCCATCTATGATGACATTATTTCATATCTTTATGTTACAATTATAATGTCTCTATGATTTAAATGGTTTCACTTTTTTTATGATGTAATGATACCAATTTGTTGTATATGGATTATGTTATGAAGGGATGATGTTTATGAAAACCCATTTTATTCTTTGGGTTATGATGAATGATTTATGTTTATGTTGTGGCACATGTAAGAATGATTTCATTATGAGATGGGTGGGACCTATATCTCCCCCCAATGCATTGGGTAAATATTTATATCTCATGAGATAGACATGGCAGGAATGAAAATTTAATCTGTTTTAGTGATACTAGACTGGAACGAGGAGTGAACTCGATTCAGTAAGTGACGTTGTCCACTAAGATGGTCATAGCAGCAATGTCATGGCTACTATGGAAATAATATCATGTGATTAATGGTTTTCCACAATTACATGTTTCTATGCTATTTTATCATGATTGATGTTCCATTATGGTCTATTCCTTATGTACTTCCATGTTTTATGTTATTTCTCAAGATTTTGATGTTTACACATTATGTTCATGTTTTTAAGTTCAAATGTAAATGGTTTGTTTTATTTTATCCATGATTACCCTTAATGAGCATTTGAGCTCACCCTTTATATGTTTTCTTTTCCCTAGGATATAAATAATGGTTTTAGGTAAGAAAACAAAAAGGGGAAGATCTTTATGAGAGATGTTGATGATCTTTCACCATGATTAGAAGATTATGTTCCGAGTTTCCAAAGACACTAAACTATTACGGTCCTTGAGTGTTGGTTTTTGTCATGTATTAGGTATTCCGCAAAAGTAATGTAATGTCCATGTACGTCAATCTTCAGGTCTCTACAGTTGGTATCAGAGGAAAGGTTTAGTTAACCTTAGGAAAATAGGATGAGACAACTTTAGTGAGATCCATAGAGATATTTCTAAGCTATGTCTAGGGATGTCCCTAAGGTTAAGTATAAGTATAAGTTATAGTACTAGAATTATGGTAACAATATTAGAATTAACCCTAAGATTTTATATATTGAAGGTACTACCCCATTATTATGTTGTTTTCGGAAGCTTGATTTTTTCCTCTCACACTATTCTTTTTGAGTTTTAGACGATGGCTGGAACCCAAAGGAACCATGTTGATCAATGTAATGGACAATGAAATGATTGTCATCATGAAAAAACCAATCTTATGGGATATGGAGTGAAAAATCTTATTTCTATACTTACACAATCTATGAATTATTCTGGACTTCCAAATGAGCAGAGAAGGGAACAATATTCTATTGATTCTTTTATTAGCCAACGTCCACCTTCTTTCAGTGGGTCTTCTGATCCACTTGTTACTGAACAATGGATTAGTACCATTGAAAAGATATTTTCCATACTTCGCGGTTCATAACATGAAAAAGTCATTCTGGCTATTTACCGTTTAGAAGGTGAAGCAGATCAATGGTGCACTCTAATTAAGAATACGAGGCCCAGAGAAGAAATTAAATCCATGGAATGGGATGAGTTAAAGAACTTGTTATTCAATAAGTACATTCCTCGTATTCTTCAAACAAAGATGGAAAAGAGTTCCTTGAGCTTAAGAAAAAGGATGATTAATCTGTTTGTATATACGAAGAGAATTTTATACGGCATTCAAGGTATGCATCTGGCTTTATCATCCAACCTGAAAGTAAAGTTGATCGATTCTTTAGTGGCTTTAAACCAAGTCTTCGGAGGGCATTAGCTATAAGAGACTATAGTAGCTATGAATAAATTGTGCATTGTGCTACCAATGTAGAACTGGAATTTGGTGTTACATATCCATCTCATGGTTTTTACAAGAAACTAATGATGGAGTTCAAGGAAAAATCTATGAACAATGGTGAAAAGAAGATGAATGTTACTTTATGCTCAATGTGTGGAAAGAAGCATGGAGAAGACTGTCTAAAAGGTACTAGAAAATGCTTCAAGTGTGTAAAAGAAGGTCATCGAGCAGCTGAGTGCCGAAGTAATGGGAAAAAGGTAGCTAATGATGTGAATAGAGAAAAGACTACAGAGAACACTCCACTAACACTTCAATTCTTCAAGTGCAAGGAAATGGGGCATTATGCTAATCAATTCCATAATCCAAGGGTTAATGATGATCAATGTGAGAAACCTCTTAATGAAAAGGATAAAGGGAAGTCACATACGATCACTATTTAGGATGTTGAGTATGACAATGATATTTTGTAATGATTAAGTGTTTATGTAATTGGATTTCAAAATAGTATCATGGAATCTCATTTATGGTATCATGGAATTTTGGAATATCTATGTATTTTTTTCAATAATTATATGGTACCGGTAAACATGAAAAGTGATTGAAATATTTTTGGAAAGAAGTTGATATGCACATAATGAAGGGATAAAGAAAAAAATGAAATGAGTTCATGACTGATATAAGGACAAAGGTATATCATGGTTTGAGTATATAGAAATTTTGGGTTTTTGGTATGTGGAAAGTGTTAAATTTTGGCAGCATTCATGTTTTCACTAAGGTTAAATGGTTATTCATTTTTCAATAGAATACATTATTAAGGTATTCAAATGTTTGTAATGTGACCAAAAAGATATATTGTATTATATATGGGGGATAAATGATGGTATTAACTTGCTCAGCAGATGACATTTCTAGTAATTGTTTTCACTATACTATGAGCTTGGACAGAAGTATTTTGGATAAGCCTAAAGATTTGAATGGATTATGTTGGAAATAATTTAGTATTGTTTAAAGCTAGAACTTTTTTCAATATTATTGATGGAATGTTATAATAATGTAGTTTTAGAAAAAGGACAACCTGCAGGATGAGCGACAACCTGTCGCATCGGACAAGGTTGTGGGAATCGAACCCACAACCGAAGTGTGACGGGCCATTATCGCCTACCACTGGCCTACAGGAAGTCCCTGGTTAATAGAAACTAGTTTTATTTTATTAATAGGTATAATAGATGAAGTATAAGTCCATTTTTGGAACTATATATGATTAATATCACCATAGATGGACTGATGTATATAACATTTACTAACCTTATGTTTGAGATAGATGGAATGACCTATCATTATATCGCATGATCTACTAACACTTCACAGAAGAAAAATTCAACTTCATTTCTTTAAGAGATTAAGTGGAAATTGTTTAAGGCACGAGAAATGATAATATTGTACCAAAATCAAGTAAGTATTTATTTTAATTCAAAAATTCTTAATCGTTATGGAAATAATCTTGAAAACCAAAAATGATGTCCTAGTACTCTCATATTTGATGAATCAGATGGTACCATAGATCATCAAAAATTTATGGCTTTGTGATTGTTGGATTTTTCATAGCCATGTTCTCTACCACTGTCCATCAGAACTTGATGGTTAGATTTCTCTTCCATATCCATATTTTCACCTATATTCTCCTATGTGGAAACCCAGTGATGAGTTACTTTGGGTATCTATTATGTTTCTAAAGTTCCTTTTTAAAATGATGATTTAGTATTCCTTTTTATGATGTGGGTTTCTATAAAAGAAACTTTCAAGTAGAAAACCATTTATAACCCCGAAGAATTTCGACAGAGAAATTCATTTTAAGGGGGGTAGAATATAACACCTTAGATTTTATGAGAAGTATTCTTTTTAATTTATTTGATGTCTTGTGTTGTATGCTACACCAAGATTATCTTGCGCTATACGCAACACCGTATTAGCTTGTAGTATACGAAACACTATTCTTGGATCGTGTTACACACAATTTCAAGTTCTTTTGATAAAAGGTATTCAACACAACATTGAGTGTATATATATATATAGATATTCAATGTATAAATGAAATATGGTTGGATTCTGTTATACGCAACAACAAAAAAATATTTCACTACATGCAACCTTGGATTGGCTTGCTTTACACGCAATCGCAACCTTCATCGATAGCGTGTGTTGTACACAATACCGAGTTTCACTAAACAATGATATGTTATTAAAATATTATATAAACTAACCGTTATGAATAGTAATACCCACTTTTTGAAATTTTATAAATTTTATATTTCAAAATGGACTTCATTTTTTGGATTCGGAATATCGAAATTAGCCTAGGGTGAATTTTTGGTATTTTCTGAAAACTTTCAATTTTTGATGAATAGTGAAAAACACTAAGTTATAGTTTAAAACTGAATTTTTATTTAAACAATTATTTATTTTATTTAAATTTATTTTAAGTAAAAATACATACATAATACCTATTTAAGTTCAATGTAATTCATTGGAGTCATTTTATAATAATTTTAGATATATAAAATATTTATTGAACATTTTACCGTATTTTACCCACCTCCTGGAGAATTTGCAAATTTAAATAAAACATAATTTTACCGCTTCTGTGAGTTGAATTTTGAAAATCCGAGAGACATGGTTAATATCAAGGAGTAAAATGTGGTTCAATAAGATAAAAATAATTTTTGGTGAATAGTAACTTTTCACTTTTATTTACCACGGTTAAAAGTAAATAAGGTAATTAAGGGTAAGAATGATATTATTATTACCCTAACACATGTCCTAATTCTATTGGATAAGTATAATTCTACAAAAAACAACCTTACTAATAAACTTTGAACCTCTTTGGTCCACTTGAATTAGATTAGGACTCTTATTATTATTTAATTTAAAGAAGAGTTAAAATAGTTAAAATCAAAGTTTAATAACTAAAACATTTTTAATATAGTGTTATACATAAGATAAATTTGACTATAAATATTAATTATAAAGATAAAAATAATTCCTACATAATGGTATTTTATTTATATTTTTTAGACACTAAATAATTTAATTTATTTATGACATAATGATGATGCAGTAATTACCTTATTAATGAAATATTAACATAATTGATATTATAAATACCCAAATAAATGCAATTTGAGACTTTTTATGAGTTAAACTAATTTTACAGGTTAACATAACATATTAGGGTTGGTTAGATAAATTTTTTTCGATATAAAAATGTTGTTATGAATTTAGAGAAAACAAAATACAATTAGTGTCAAAATTGACATAAAAGCGTTTTTAAAACAAATATTATAATATTAAATGATATAATGGTCCTAAAAATATACGGTTAGGCCAAAAGACTTATATAATAATATATATGATACTAATGAACCAATTGGAGTTATATTGGCAGTTTATAGTAAGTTTATTAACCATATAGTGTAAGAATACAAGAAGACACGGTAAAAGTTAAATTATTTAACTTAGCATTAAATATAAATGATAAGGTTAAAATGGTAACCTAAACATTTATAAAACATATTGGTTGAGAGGATTTCGACCCATCCCCACCATATCCTCTAAACAAGACACTTTGGAGACATTATAAACGGAATATAAATTTATTATAAAATTATATTTTAAGTTTTTCCTAAGGTGCCCCTCTCCTTCCTTATAAAAGGGCACCTCCTCTCTCTCCTCTTTACACAATTTTGAGCCTTAGAGATCAGCCAAACCATGAAAATTTCTCTTCTAAACCTCTCTAGTTATATCATAGAGGTTCTTTTCTTCTCAAAAGACCAACCCTGGTTCCCTAAGAAGAAGTTTAAAAGAGGCACGTCGAAGAAGAGGTAATCTCTTCTTCCAATTCTTTCAAGTTTCTTTCTTCTTCCACTTCCTCCTTCGTTGTCATTTCCATTATAAAATAATAACTCAATTATATTTTATATACTGTGATGTTATTATAAAAATTTTACAACCATATTAGTTATTTTATCCATCCTATGAATGAAAAGGTCACCACACTTGCGTACGTACAGCTTACCGTTTCCACGTCGTGGTGTAGTTTGTTATTCATTCATTTCATCATTTGGATGGGTATAATAATGAGTATAAATGACATAAATAATAAATATAAAATTATTATTATTATTTATATATGATATACCATCCAATTATATACTATTTTCATATCAAAATAATGATATCATCGCTCGTGCTTACGCACGAATTACCGTCTCCACAACGCGATAAGATCCATTCTCCATGTTCACCATTCAAGAATGATTATAATGTATATATAATGAATTATAATGAAATATATGACATGATAAAGCTACTGGATTTATATATATATATATATATGTGTGTGTGTGTGTGTCATCTACTTACTTCCATTCAAGACTATAAGGAAAGGAAAACAATGTTCATGCGTATGTACGGCCTACCGTCTCCATGAACGGTGTTTTTAATTCCGTTTATCGATCTATCATATATACATATATTCTGAATATATATTATATATAAATAATGTTTTATATTTTGGAATTAATTAAATCAGTATATAAGTTAGAACCACAAGTCGAAACATATATGATAAATGAAACGATTTTACCCAAAACGCTGCTTTAACATGGAATTTACAAATGAACGGGTAATATAAGGTCATAAGTGAACCATATATGATATTATAACAATGAATATGTTTCTATAATAAGTAAATGAAATTATTTAAATCATTATACAGGATGTTCGGATACATACAAAGCATATCGGATCTAAGGTAAGGGATATTTTTGCAATCTCATTTTTATTCGAGATTTCTCATACGTAAGTATTTACTGGGGTTATATTTTACATCAATGTCCATAAAAATGGTTTTCATAAAGCCTTTAATATTATTAAATTCATTTTTAAAGTCTTTTTTACCCCTCTTTTACTTTTACTTTGTATTATGGAAGGAATCATTCTTTTGTTTACCATACATGGTACTTTTGGACTTTTCTGTTAAAAGTATGAGGTGAATGTTTTTTTAAATTATACAGAATAAATAGATTTTTACGGTTTCCTAACACCTTATTTTCTTGAACATTCATCTACAATATTTTATTATTATTTTCAATAAAATCCTTTTCTTTTAAAATTGCATGGAATTTTGTGAAAACAAAACGATTTTGAAGAAGAAAGGATATTTTCCTCAAGAATTCATTTCAAGTGTTTTATAAAACCATTTTCCATCTAAGATTACATTATTTAATATGTGTATGTTTCAAGTATAATGATCCATGATTTACATGGTTTAACTTTCCTTATGATGAAATGATATCATTTTTGTTTTATAAGGATTATGTGATGATGGGATGATGTTTATGAAGACCCATTTTATTCTTTGGGTTATGATGAATGGTTTATGTTTATGTTGTGGCACACATAAGAATGATTTAATTATGAGATGGTTGAGACATATATCTCCCTCCAATGCATTGGGTAAAGATTTATATATCATGAGATAGACATGGCTAAAACGGCAAGTTAATCTGATTCAGTGATACAGGACTGGAACAAGGAGTGAACTCAATTCAGTAAGGGACTTTGTCCACTAACATGGTTTTGGTAGGAATGTCTTGGCTACAATGGAAATCATATAAAGTTCTTAATGTTTTGCCACAATAACATGTTTCCATGCTATTTTATCATGATTTATGTTCCATTATGATCTATGCCTTATGTACTTATATGTTTTATGTCATTTCTCAAGATTTTGATGTTTAAACATTATGTTCATGTTTTTAACTTCAGATGTGTATGGTTTGTTTTATTTTCTCCATGATTACCCTTACTGAGAATTTGATCTCACCCTTTATATGTTTTCTTTTCTCCAGGATATAAAGAATTGTTTTAGGTAAGAAAACAAAATGGGGAAGATCTTTATGGGAGATGTTTAAGATCTTTCACCATGAATAGAATATTATGTTCCCAGTTACCAAAGACACTAAAATATTATGGTCATTGAGTGTTGGTTTTTGTTATGTATTAATTATTCTGAAAAATTAATGTAATGTCCATGTACTTCAAGCTTTGGGTCTCTATAGTTGGCATTGGAAAGCTATTTGTGAGATCATCTCTCCACACTCCTCTATTTCTTGGTTTATCCTCTATATGTTTCGCTATTTTTGTGTGAAATATTTTAACCTATTTTCAGGGAATTTGAAAAAACCTTCAATTTCTTCTATTTTAGGATAAATCAAGACCTGATAATGGAAAAGTGCAGCACTACCAAATCTAAGTTTGGGGGTCTATTATCTTTTCCATTTCTTCTTCATGTTTTAAATGTCATTCTATTTTACCGCTTATTGGAATCTTCCAGTGAAACTTATTTCTTGATAAATAAATATTTTAAAGTGGTTTTCCTTGCCTTCTGTGACCTTACCTTATGAAGAAACTCATCCGAGGGTCATTTGACTTGTTGTTGGCCTCTCATTTGGGTGAACCCTCCTCGAATGGCCAATTTCCTTTTCCTTAAATGGTTAATTCCCTCTTGTGGGTTTATTTTTCATTTAACTCATTAGATAATAATTTTTATTATGATAAATGGTTATTCGTGAGATTGGACCTTGAGAATATTCCTTACACATTATATTTAAATGCATTTTGATCCTTTAAATTAAATTCCATATGCCTCATATTTAATTACTCATCGCAATATGGATGAATAACTTTATTCATGCCACATTATTTTCTTACATTTATGTTGTTCCTTGTTCCATGTACCTTCGCCTTGTTTGTGGCTTATTGCTTAATCCATATGATTGGTTGAATGGAATTCCATGATTGGTCAAGCTTGATAGCTTGAGATATCAAGATTTCATTGATGGCATGGGATTAGAGGCATGTTAATGCCTTGTTTCTATGCTTGTAACCCATATCTTATGCTTAATTCATGTTTCATAATGATCATATCTTGTATCCTAGTCCTATGGATGTGATTGATGAATTATTAATTTGATAGATTAGATTGTGATACATAAATTTATTATTATATTTTGGAATGATACGTTTATTTAATGGCCTGAAATTATATAAATGATTTTCCTTGTGATATGTGTTTTGTCATTATGGGTCACTTGTTACAGGCTGGGAGAGAACATGGGTCCCAAATTAAGGATTCCATGTATGGAATCACTGTGCATGGTTGAATTCACTTGACGCACGAGGAGTGATATTTTGATTTTCTAGGTACGGGCTCCCTGGGTGGTTTTAATTATACTTGTGAGTGACACTGGTTCCCTATGGGAGAAACCAAGAAAGGGCCTATTGGAAAAATGGATACATCATGCCTTGGGTGATACCCGGTCCCCTATCTAAGATATGTTGTATATACTCAAAGTTATAGTACATTTGGTGATACAAGGGATGTCATATGGGTTTCATTTTAAGGATTCAGAGGTATTGGGTTATTTGGAGACGCACGTATTGACCCTTGGGATTATATTTAGATCACCATGGATGGGCTCGGGACTCTACCAATTTACTTGATGGGTTGATGGAATTCATGCCTACATCTTATGAAATTATCCATATTTTTTTAGAATGCTTATATAATGACTTTATGATGTGACCTCCAAGATAAATCACAAGCTTGGTACTTTACTCCTTTACCTTGGTTGGTAATATTATAATGGACCTTGTATATATATCATGCCAAGCACTTGTACCTGATTCAAACTTCTAGCTTCGGCTGAAGTAGGTGTTATGGGACAAGTGTCTATTTATGAACCTGGACTAAGGTTCACATGTTCAATTTATTTAATGCTCTAACTTTATTTATGTATGGCACACTTTCCTTATTTACTACACAAAATGGATCATCCTAGACAATGTAGGTTTTGGCCTACTAAGATTATATCTCATACCCCACTCAAGTGCTATTTGGTACTTGAGTAGACATTATGATTGCATGTATGGATAAAGGGAAGTGTGTTGATTCAGATTTTTAATTTACTTGCTTCTTAGTTGCAATTTAGTTGTAGAGTACTAAGCTATGTTCGAGATGTTGTGTAGTGGGTTTTTCCATTTTTTATTTTTTGTATAGAATGAATTTTATGTTTTTTATCCCCTATTTCTCTTATTCTCCCATTTTTTTATAGACCCATGGAATCAAGATCATATTTCTGTATTTATTGTTTTTATTCAGCTTCTTCTTGGTTATTTATTCTTCTTGTCTTATTTCATTACTTCCACTATTATCTGTTCATTTGTTATGCTTCCACCAATTGGTATTTCTCATTTACCTTTGTACATACTCTGATCTATGAGGTCATAGTCTCCCCACGGAAACACCGAAGGCCCTCACTACAACTTTTCGGCCTCTGGAGTTCAGTGAGATACACTTAAGGTCTTGTCGTCCACCATCTCGGGGCACCGCTTAGTGGAAATTAGGGAGGGATTTTACAAAGTGGTATCAAAGCCTTGTTTTTTTATTATTGTTTGGATTCAAATAGGATACTATTATATAGGTATTTTCAATTGAACATGTTTTTGGTCACAGCTAACCCATGTATAGGGGAAACCCAAATTTCCTAGGATGGGAAATTGAAGTTATTGATTATTCCCTTTATGGTTGATATGACTTCACCATTGGGTGAATCACTTTCTTTATGGTGTTATTCCTGCTCGTATGGTTAAAATGATCATTCCAATTACTTTATCCTAATGAAATTAGAGTATACTAAAAGAATTAATCATACTAGGAATATTAGGACTTGAAATTCCAGGAATTATTCCACACCTATCAACTTTTCAGTGTGAATTTTGTCATGTGATTTCTATTGTACCTCATTCAGTTAAGACTTACAGTGAATATTTTATTTATTCATAAAAATGGTCCAATACACCTTATAGGATAATGTTATAAATTAGATTAAGTGGAAACATAATTTTAATTTATAAGGTGTATGTTCCCTTGTCAATTGGAACTAAGATCCACCAAAATCAATTTTTTAAAGAGAATTTAACTAGATACATGAATTAAAATGAATGTCATTCTTTAAAATGAAATGGGAACCCAATGTGAAAAATGTGAGACTATGATCATGAACCTACCATTGAAATGGGTTTTAGGTCATTTCTCTCAATATTCTTATATGAAACTTACTCTTCTATGCACGGATGCTTGGGCTCGGGAGATATTCCTTTGATTTATGCAGTCTATTCGGGGTGCTCCCCGGCCAACCCCGACTATGGTAGAACTGACTTGGGACTTCCATCAGTAGCATACTCCCACCATCATTAGTGATGGTGGACCTCAAGATCATGGTACATGGATACAATTCACGATATCAATCATTGATGATCTTGAGATGCCTCCAAATCAGAGGGATAAGCTCACTACCTACATGTTATGTGACTCCACCAGGCACTGGTGGGATTTCATATCTTTGGTTGAGAATCATCGATCTATGGTCTGGGAAGACATCCAAATATCCCTCTATGATCACTTATTCCTGAAAACCTTGAAATAAGATCAATCCATTGAGTTTATGCATCTTTAGTATGGATATATGTCTATGCTCAAGTATTCTTCTCATTTCACCGAGCTTCAACATTTTTCTTCATCAATGATCGGTGATGAGTTGATGACTATGAGATATTTTAAGGATGGGCTTCGGAATGTTTTCCAATCATAATTGAATGTCTTACATTTGACTACCATGATAGAGATACTTAAATGGGCCCTAATCATGTAATGAAATCCTAGATAATTCATTCCAATTATCCAAGGTGGTTCAGTTCCAAAACAGGGTGATAGTTCATCGAGTAGTAAAAGGCATCATTTTGTGGGAGCATATGGAAGTGGTGCTAGACATGTGACCCATGTTTATTGTTCTATCATGTTTCACCAGTGTGGCAGGACAAGCCATAAAAATCCCTAATGTATGAGGAATCATATTGAGTGTTGAGCATGTAGATGGATGGATTTTATTCACCACTTGTTCTGTTTTTCCATCTAGAATCTAGTGGTAGGGGATCTATACAAGCACTAATATCAGGTATAGGATCTTCAAATACACATTAGTCTTGGAGTTTTTCTTCTATCAGTCAGTCAAGATGAGGATGTAATTGTCTTTGTTGAGGAAGTCAGGCCCCAAAGCTTTAGCGACAGCACAGAGGATCTACTCATGCTCATCAAGAAACATCTCAACGTCACATTTTAGGCCATATGTATGAAATCTAGGCTATAAATAGGATCAAAGTTCAGGTACATATATGGTTATAGGTATTATTACGGTATCCGTTACTTTAGTTTCATCCTTTTAGATATTGGTGCATCGCAATATTTCATATCTACTAATGTTGGTGAAAATATTGGTCTTGTAATAGAGTAATTTAGAGGTGTGATGTCTCTTGACACGCTGTTAGGGGTCAGAACTGAGGGAATACACCAGTTTTAGGAGTTACCACTTTTAATAGGTGGTTGTATTTTCTTCTAGACATTCTGCATCCTTGAAATGATCATCTTCAATGTCATTCTTGGTATGTAATGGCTTATGCCTTATCATTACCTAGTTTATTTCTTTCACAGATAGGTTTCCTTCATCTCACCTACGATAAACACATATTTACACTAGGGAGAATTGGATATCTATGAATATTGACTTGGACCCAAGTGAACTTGGTTGGGTAGAGTTCCATCTCATTTAGCGAGTCTCTTTATCATTGATCGAGGAACGCATTTAGTAGAGTTTCCTCTGGTTGTGGATTCGTTCAGGCATGTATTCCCAAATTATTTCTCTAGCTTACCTCTAGAAAGATAGGTTGAGTTCACTGTTGAGATCATAAAAACAATGTGGGGAGTCAGTGTTTATTCCTCTATATAGTATAGCGCAAAAATAACTCCATAAACTCAAAAAAAGTAGCTTGAAGATCTCTAGGATAAGGGTTTTATCAGACCAATAACATCATCATGGGATTTGCCGCACATTTTTCTAAGAAAAAGGATGGAACCATTTGATTGTGTGTGGATTATAGATGGATGAACCAGATTATGGTGAATAACCATTTTCCACTACCTCGTATAGATGACCTCTTCCACTGACTCCGAGGAGTAACTATTTTCTAAATGATTGATCTGAGGTCGGGCTATCATCATATTCATGTGAGGCCATCATATATACCATGTACAACATTCTAGAATAGGTATTCCTTGTAAGAGTACTCAGTTATGTTTTTTTGGTCTGATGAACATCCCATAAGTCTTCATAGATTTTATGAATCTGGTTTCCACCCATATCTTTATTCCTTTATGGTATTCTTCATAGATTACATCTTAGTGTAATCTCACACCAAACAGGACCATGTCAATCATATTGAGATCATGATAATTATACTGAGGGACAACCTACTATATGCAAATCTCATTAAATCCCACCTTGGGATCAGTAAAGTTCACTTCTTGGGTTATATTTTATCTTTGGTAAGCATATCTGTTGACCAAGAGAAGGTTAACATCGTGATTTCCTAGGAGAATCCTAGTAATGTGTTTGATATACATAGTTTCATAGGTCTAGCTACCTATTATGGGAAATTCATCCATGAATTATCCCTCTAAGAAGAACCTATTACAACCCTGACTAAGAAGGGGTTACAGTTCCTATAGTCTAAATCAAGTGATAAATCTCTTCAAGAGATAAAGGGAAGAATCACTTCAGCTCTGATTTTGATTCTACCTGAGATGGGAAGAGGTTATATGGTTTATTGTGATGCTTTAGGGATCAGTCTTGGTGCAGATCTGAGGCAAAGTGATTGAGTTTTAGCATATGCATTTCACCAATTGAGTCCACATGAGAGGAACTATCCTTTGCATGACCTTGAGCTAGTAGTCATGGTTCATTCTCTACATTGTTGGAGACACTATCTATTGGGTGTGAGATTCATTGTCTACAGGGATCATAAAAGTCTCAAATATATATCCACTCAATGAGACATGAATTTGAGGCAGCCCAAGTGGGTGGAATACCTATAGTCGTTCAATTTTGAGCTTTCTTACACACCATAGAAGGTAAATTCTATGGCTGATTCCTTATGATAGAAAACACAAATTCAAGCCATAAAGGTAGCCAGTAGTGAGTGTTAGATGATGGATATGTTTTCTGAGTAAAATCTATAGGTTCATGAATATCACAAGAAATCAGTCTTAGCATATATGGCAGTGAAATCCTCTCTTCTAGAATTGGTTCTGATGTGTCAGTTATGAGATTGTTAGGGACTCATTCTCAGGGACAACATCACAAGAGAGAACCCAAATCTAAGTTGGGTTATTAATGGAAATGAGACTTTGATCTACCATTGGAGATTACGGGTGACTTTAGGTATATAAGAAGAGATGATGAGAGAATCTCATGCCTCTGTTTGGCTAGTTCATCTTGGGCTCACCAATATGTACAGAGATATATATCTTTAATACTTGTGGTCATGTATGAAGTAGTGGGTAGCATACATTATCACTCAGTGCCCCACTTCTTAGTAGGTGAAGGCTGAGCACCGGTGACCAATTGGACTTCTACAACCTCTCTCCATTCCTGAGTGGAAATGGAACAATGTCACCATGTACTTTTTTATAGGCTTGATGATATCTCCTAGAGGCTGCGATGCACTATGGGTGACCGTCAACAAGCTAACCAAATATTCATAATTTCTACCGATATGGGAAACCTTCTCTGTTGATGATATAGGGAGTCTATACATTCAGGAGATAGTATGACTTCATAGGGTACTCCATTATATCATTTCGGATTGAGACACCCAGTTCACATAGATATTCAAGAAAGTTTTGAAAAATTCACTAGGTTCAAAGGTTCCCTTGAGTACTACATATCATCCTCGGGCTAATAGGAATTCCAAGAAGAACGTATGAGTGTTAGAGGATATGCATGAAGCCTATATCCTTGATTTTGGAGGTTCCTAGTAAAATAATATTCTTTTAGTTGATTTTTCCTACAATAAAGGCTTTTAGGAAAAAAATTAGATGTCTTTGTATGAGGCCCTTCATGGTAGATCGTTCCTCTGACCTATGTGCTGGCTTGAGGTAGGTAAGAAAGATCTAATGGGCCCTCAGCTCGTTCATGAGAATTAGAATAAGTCCACCTACTTTGGAAGTGTATGGATATAGCTTAGTCTATGATGAAGTCTCATACTATTCATCATTGTAGACCGATGGAGTTATAGGTGGGACATTGGATCTTTAATGGGGAATTGCCTAAACTGGGACATTAATGAATGAGGAGATATGGGAAGTTATCCTCGAGATATGTATTCTCTTTTAAGATAGTGGAGAGCGTTGGTCGGGTATCGTATCAGTTGGTGCTACCTCAGAGGTACCATGTCATGCGTGATGTATTCCATGTTTCTGGTCTTCAACATTATCATCCAGGCATGTCTCATTCATTTTAACCCATGTTAATTGAGCTGGAGGAGGATTCTTACTTCGAGGAGCATCCAATTAGTATCATTTATCGTATCATGAAGGTTCTCTAATAGAGGGAAATTCCTTTGGTCTGGGTGCTTTGGTAGTACAGAGGCGTACATGATAAGACCTGGGAGTGGGAGGATGATGTGCATCTGTAGTGTCTAGAGATTTTCTCAGAAGATATTCAACCACCCTCGGAAGGGAAACTCATGGATGACTTGTTTTACGAAATAGAGGTTGTAACATCCCGAATTTATTCAATGGTAAAGACCATTAATTTTTTGTTTGAATTTATTTAAAAGGCCATTGTAAAGACACCTAAAGTTTAATAGGGGTGTTAGGGGTTTCTAGAGACTTGTTCAGAGCCCAAAGTCTTGAAAATTTAAAGAGGAAACTAGATCACAGGGTTACAGAAAGTTGTGTAGATCAGTTAGAATGGTTTTCTTAAAATGTGTGGTAGTTGATAGTGAGAACCTATAGGCTACATGTTTAGTCTAAAATAATGTGATCTAGGGAACATGGTTGTGCACCCTCCTGTAGTATTTTGATAGAGATATTTCACATGGTTTCTTTATAAATAGTTAAACTATGCACCTAACCATGCAAGGTTCCCCCTTAAAATAGTGAATGGAACACGGTTTATCCAAACTATGCATATTTCTTTAGGAGGTGAAATTTTCATCTATCCTTTAATGAAAATTTTAACCTCAATTCCTTTCCTCCCCCTCCTTTTCTAGTTATGTTTTTCTCTCCCCATATTTAATATTGTCCTCCTTCTCCCTCTCTTAGGGTTTTCTCTATCATCATCCCCAAAATATTGTTATTCTCAGCATCGGATCCAGTGAAAATCTCTCGATAATATCCTCTTTCTAAAACCCTCTATTTCTATATTATTTCTCTATCTATTTAACTATTTTGGTGTGATGGAGTTTTTCATATTTTTTGGGACTTTGAAAAATCCATTAATTTTTTCCTTTTAGGTTGAATCAAGGTATGATAACGAATAAGAGGAGTTCTACCATATCAATGTAGGGGTTGTTTCCTCTTTTCCTTTGTTTCTTCTTGTTTTAGATGTCGTGTTGTTGTATCTCTCACTGTAATCTTTCGATGAAGCTTCATTCTTGATAAATAAATAAATTAATTTGGGTTTTCATTCTTTATGTGACCTTACCTTATATTGAAACCCATATGAGGGTTGTTATTTTCATCATTGGCCTCTCCTTTGGGTATACCCTCACCAAATGGAAAATTTATTATACCTTAAATGGTTAATTCCTTCATGTGGGTTGGTTTTTGATTAAATTCATTCAAACATAATTTGAATTAAGATAAATTGTTGTCCATGTGATTGGACCTTTATCATATGAGTCACATTTTATATTTAAATGAATATTGATTATTTACTTTAAATCTCATATGCCTCACATTTATTTTCTTATCTCAAGATGGATGAATACCATGCTTCATTCCACATTCATTTATTAGATTTATATTATGCCATCTTCCCTGTGCATTCGCCTAATTTATAACATATTACTTAATCCATCTGATTGGTTGAATAGAATTTCATGATTGGTCAAGAATGATATATTGATCTATTGAGGTGTCATTGATAACATGTGATTATAGTAATTTTAATGCCTTGTGTCTATGATTTTAATCCATCGCATATGATTAATGCATGTTTCTCAGTGATCATATATTGTAGCCTAGAACTTATGCATGTGATTAATGACTTATTCCTTTCATATTTTGGATTGTGATACATAAATATCTTGTCAGATTTTGTAATGAGATGCTTAATTAATGTCATGAAATTTTATAAATTACCTTCCATGTGATATTTGATTTTTCACTATGGCTCACTTTCTTCTATTCGGTAGATAATATGGGTCCTGAAAAAAGGATTCCATAGATGTACTCATTGTGCTCGGTTGTATTCAATTGACATGTTGGGAGTAATAATTTGGATTTCTAGGCATGTACTCTATCAGTTATTTTAATTATAATCAAGAGTTAATGATCGAGAAAATATTTTCAATAAAATTTACATTTAATTTATTTGTTTAAAACCCACAAAGTTGTTTCTCTATGATTAATTTCAACATTTTTATGATACTGGTGTTATTCTGAGCTGAACAGTAAAAATGACCCATTTCGGATTTTTAACTGTTTTAACTTATTTCTATAATTTGTCCATAAACTTTTCTACACTAATACAAATTGAAAAATTCATTCTTTTCAAGATTCTAAACATGCAGTGATTCATTTCATCTCTTTGGACCAAAAGATGAATCGACCATATGGAAGCTGAAAAAAATCTCACAAGTTGGCTCAAGAAAACTATTTTCATTTCTGCCTAGTTTTGGTGTGGGATCTATAACTCATTCACGGTGGTCCACATTGTTTTGAAATTAGGTTGGGGAATGAGAAAGGAGTTTGGGATCATCTTTAATTAAGGAAAGTCTGTGTCAATTGCTTGTTTAGTGGGCCATTAAAGCTTCCTAATCTGGGGGTTGGCGATTTGGAGAGTCTGATTGCACATAATAAATTGTCAGAGTAAAACGGGCATAACTCTCGGAATACTTGTCCAACTCTGCTAAGATTTTGAGGGAAAACTCCCAAGATAATTATGAACAACATTAAAGAAGTTTTCAATGCGTTAAGATATAATTTAATGGGGATAATACGAATCAACATTCGGGGGGACGAATTATGGCTATAAAAGGAGAAGAGATTCTCCCTCTCAAAGCATCCCATTCTACATCCATTCCTTCAAGGTACCCAGGAGGAGATCTCCACCAAGGGAGGCTGGCTAAAAATATTCCCCCTTTCTTTTTAATTTATTTCTTTTCTTTATTTTTAGTTTTCAATTGTAAATTACATTTCTAATAAATCCATGCATTGTTTTTATTATTGTGTCCACCATCCATCATCTTTTCTTCTTCGCATCTTACCATCATGAACTATAATACTCGTGATCATGAGTAACTAATCCGAGGAATATTCTGAGGTAGTAATCAGATTCTTGAACCCAATACCATGATTTTAATATTCTTTTAGTTAATTATAACGATAATTTATAGTGTGTGTGATCCTCATTGTGATTGTCTAAAGTTTAACTTATTAATCTACAAATATTTTCCCTCGATTGAGGAGGTGGATGGAGGGTGTGCTTAGGGATCACTAAGTATAATTTTCATTCATAACAGGGGTAGACTAAGATTTTCACACATATGATAGAGTGTGTCCACTAAGAATATTTGAAGTTGGTCAATGAAGGTGCTCCCTGAAATTTCTCTCGGGAGAACTTCATTTATTCCAAAATCCCATTCTCTTTAGAATTTCATATTAATTTAAATTGATTTTATTCATTTCATTTATTTTAATAAAATCCATTTATTTAAGAAAATATAAAATAACAAAAAGAATTAATTTAGGTGAATTAGATTAAGTGAGTGAATAACTGATAAAGCTCCTCAAGTGAGACGACCCTGGTCAGCAACTATGCTGCACTAGGAAAACATAAAAATACGCTTTTGTCACTCCCTATGACAGGCGTGCATCAAAAATGGCGCCGTTTCTGGGGAGCTGATCGGTTCTTTATTTTAATTTTTCAATTTTCAAATTTTAGATAGTTTTCATTATTTTTTTAAAAAATAAAACAAAAAAAATATTTCCATGATGAATTTAAATGATTATTATTCTACATGGACTAAAAATTACTCACAGATGCAAGAACATGACGACACTGAGGGGTCCCTCCAACGAAGAGATGATGCGCTGATGATAATGTTTAAGCATCTACAAAGAGAAATTACAACATGGATCTCACCGAAAGACTTGAGGCGATGATCGATGAAATTCAAGTAGACTTAAAAAGATTTGAGTCCAAGAAGAAAGTTCCACTAGTCTTCCCGAATTTCACAGAAGATATCCATGAACATGAGTCCAAACTCGAGGTAGAAGAGCCTGACTACCTACCTTCACCTTCCACCATAATACTCTTGGAATCACTTACCACCAAGGCAGAGATTAAAGCTTAATCGACTCAGGTAGTGGAACCTTTCTTTGACCCCATCTCTTCTAATTTTATTGAAACAGATTTTAATATCACCCCCTCTTGTTTTGATTATACAAAATCAGACATTCTTTTCTATGACTTGGAGGAAGATAAAGAATACAGTCGACATGCACCTATTAAGGAACACATGGAGCTCCCTGATTTCAATGAACATTCATTGGAGGAGCCCCATCAAGAGATCCATGTAGTTGAGCCTGAGGAAATTAGACAAGAGGCTGAAGCACCCATAAAGCCAGTACAAGAAGACAAGATGGTTGCACAAGTTGCAAAAAAATAAGAGGATTTTCCCTACTTCATCCTACCCCCACCATGAAAGTTGTACCAAATTCCAAAAGGGGAAGATCTGGTAAACTCTGTCCATGGAGTCCTCCTCAATACGAACAATGAATTGCAAGCTGGGAAGAGCCATATGTGGTGGTTTAAATCATAGAAGCTTCATCCACCAACGGATTATGGATAAAAGCTGGTACTATCCTCTGGAGGTAGTAAAAGAATCCAGGGCCCACTTGGGGTATCATACCAAGACTTATCTTTACATTCTTTCTAGGAATTTAGATTCCAATTTCCTTTCGTATAAGTATCTTATCATGCATCCCACGCCCTCATATATTTTTGAGATTTAATGACATGATCCTTTCATTTAATTTAGTAATTATCATTTATATGTTCATGATGGCAGAAGGAAACCCCCAAAAAAATTACTTCATTTCAAAGGGGAGTTCACTTTTAATGTTTAACTTTTCAACTCCTTACATTTTTTGTGCCTTAAACCAGAATTGAATTCCCACACTTGAATTATGTTTTACTTGACATATCTAGGAGACATGAGTTTCATAGGAATCTATTGATGCCATGTTTTAGATTTCAATGTTAATAATATTGAATGCTTAAAATAGAGAATTAGATGATTAAAGTGAAGCATGGATATTGAAATAAGGACCCATGATTTGAATGAATTAGTTCATTAAAGTAAATGAAATTTCCATACCATTTTTCATGCTTTAAATTTATGAAATTCATGTGAATTAATTTATTATTATTAATCATGCCATGAGTGACTATCCAATATATTATTACCATTCCCGAGAGGATTTATAGACCAAATATATCTTATTTTATCTTGATCATATTTCGTAAGTGATCTTGGGACGTGCCACCTGCTTGAACTTGTTTTGAAACTTGTCAAAGCTATGACTGTGCAAAAACACATTTAAAATGATTGAGGCACTACATTGGCTAGCCACTACATTGGATAGCCACATATTTACCTGAGACCCACCCTTACATTTATTCTTTGTTATCCCATAGAAGCCATGAATTTCCTTATAGTTTTAAGACACATTACAAGCCGATTTTTCCATACCTTCCCACTATTTTAGTATTTTGTTCATGGATATTTCAAGTTTGAGTGTGGGGGAAGGTCCTTTTATGTGCTTTCATTGGGATGTGTATCATTTGTGGGTGGTTTGAGGTCTGTGTCATTATTTTGGAAAGTGTATTATTATAAAATTGGTCATGACTCATCATTTCATTATGATTATTTCATTTCATCTAGTTCTCCAAAAAAAAGAGAAAAAATTGAAAATAAAGTTGTTCCTTTCCGGAGCATTAAAAAAAATAAAATTAAAAGATGAATTAAGTTGTGACATTCTAAGGATTTATTTAAAAAATAAGAGGAGAACTTGGATGGTATCATTCTTTGTAATATTTATCGACTCATGTCCCACGTCATTAAAAGGGGGTGGTGTTCTGTTTCACATTATCAAGGGGATTTGAGTGAGGTTCATCCTGTGTTTTCAATTGATTAATCATGCATTGTACTTAAAATTAAAACCTCATACTTGTGGCCTTAAATTATTTCAATAATTTACCCACCAACCCTAATCTGTAGAGTCATTTAAACCTTTATTACAAGTCCTCATGATTTTATGTGTGTTTTGTCTTTACAAAGTAGTGAAAGTAGTTCCTTTACAAGCCTGTGGATAAGGAGAATGTTCTCATGATATGAGAATAACTCCACTATTAATTGTATCATGAGTTATGAGATAAAATATTCAAAAGAGAGGTAGATCATGATTTGGCATGTTAAATAATAATCAATTAAGAAGCTTAAATGAATGAAAGGAGAAGGTCCATCATTTTTCAAAGAGGAAAAGTAAAATGCATGAATTGATTATTTTTTTTAAAAATGGGAAATTAAATTGATATTTTTTTTGGAACTTGAAATGTTGATTGGACATTGATAATAGTTTGATTTTATTTCATTGAAATTTAAATATTGGTAACATTGGTTCCCTTTGAATTCCATGTTGAGATTTTATGCTTGAGGACAAGCATAGTTTAAGTGTGGGGGAATTTATAGAGAAAATATTTTCAATTAAATTTACATTTAATTTTATTGTTTTAAACCCAAAAAAGTGTTTCTCTATTATTAATTTCTATATTTTTATAATATTTGTGTTATTTTGAGTTGATCAGTAAAAATGGCCCATTTCGGATTTTTAACTATTTTAACTTATTTAGCTAATTTGGACATAACATTTTCTACACTAATCCAGATTGAAAAACTATTTCTTTTACAGATTCTACACATACAGGGCTTCAATACATCTCTTTAAACCAAAAGTTGAATCGACCATATGGAAGCTGAAAAAAAGCTCACAAGTTGTCTTAAGAAACTGTTTTCAGTTCTGCGTAGTTTTGGTGTGGGGTCCATAACTCATTCATGGTGGGCCCCATTATTGTGAAACTCGGTGGTGGAACATGCCAGGAGTTTGGGATCATCGTTAATGAAGGAAAGGCCACGTGAATTATCCGTTTAAGGGGACATGAAAGCTTCCTAATCTAGGGGTTGGCGTTTTGGAGAGTCTAACTGGATAGAGTAAATGGTCAGAGTAAAATGGGCATAACTCTCAGAATACTTGTCCAAATATGATGAGAGTTTTAGGGGAAACGCCCAAGATAATTATAAATAACATTAAAGAAGGGTAAAACACGTGAAGTTTTAATTTAATAGGGCTAAAACGCATCAACATTCGGTGGAGGAATTCTGGATATAAAAGGACGAGGGCTCCTCCCTCTCAAAGCATCCCATTCTCCATCCATTCCTTCAAGGCACCAAGGAGGAGATCTCCATCGAGGGAGGCTAGCCACAAATCATCCCCCTTTCTTTTTAATTTACTTATTTTCTTTATTTTTAGTTTTCAATTGTAATTTAGATTTCTAATAAATCCATGCATTGTTTTTATTATTGTTCCCACCATCCACCATATTTTCTTCTTCGCATCTTACCATCGTGAACTATAATACTCATGATCATGAGTAACTAATCCGAGGAATATCTCAAGGGATTAATCAGGTTCTTGAACCCAAGAGAATGTTTTTAATATTCTTTGAGTTAATTCTAAGGATAATTTGTAGTGGATGTAATCCTCACTGTGATTGTCTAAAGTTTAACTTCTTAACCTACAACCATTTTCCCTCGATTGAGGAGGTGGATGGAGGGTGTGTTTGGCGATCGATAAGTATAATTTTCATTCATAATAGGGGTAGACTAAGGTTTTCACACATAAAATGGAGTGTGTTCACTAAGAATATTTGAATCTGGTCAATGAAGGTTCTCCCTGAAAGTTCTCTCTAGAGAACTTCATTTCTTCCATAATTACATTTTGTTTAGAATTTAATATTAATGTAAATTGAATTTTTGCATTTAATTTATTTTCATAAATTCCATTTATTTAATAAAATATAAAACAAAAAAATAATTAATTTAGGTTAATTATATTAAGTGAGTGAATAACTGAGAAATCTTATCAAGTGAGACGTCCCTGGTTAGCCATTATGCTGCACTAGGAAAACATAAAAATAAGCTTTTCCCATGACCTAGGACAGGCGTACGTCAATGAAACCAGTTACCTAGGGGAGAAACTAAGGATGGTCCCATTGGAAATATGGCTATTCCAAGCCTCGAGTGATACTCGGTCCCCAATGTGAGATAATTGGTACTCGATAAGAGTCGCCATACCTTTAGTGATACAAGGGATGTTGTATGGCACATTGTTATTATTTAATGAAAATAATGGATCATCCTAGTAACCATGGGTGAAGACCTAATGATTTTATATCTCACACCCTTCTTAGGCACCATTTGGTTCCTTAGTAGAATTTATGATCACAGGAATGGATAAAGGGAAGCATGTTGCTTCAGATTCTTTAATTACATGCTGCTTAGGATCGAGTTTGGGGGGATATGACTAAGCCTATGATTTACAAGTTGTATAGTAGTTTTTCCCATTCTTTAGTTTATTTATAGAATGAAGTATATGCTTTGTACCCCCTATTTCCCTTGTGATACCATTTTTTTAAAGACCCAATTACATTGTGATCATCTTTTTTGTATTTAATATTTTTATTCAACTTATCCTTGGTTATTTATTCTACTTGGAATATTCTATTACTACTGTTGTTGTCTTCTAATTTTTTATGCTTCCTCTATTTATTATTTCTTTTTTACCATTGTCTATACTATGATCCATGAGGGAATAGTAACCCCCAAAACACACCCAAGTCCCTCATTGTTGGTTTGTATCCTCTAGCAATCAGGTATATGTACTTGAGATCTTTTCGCCCACCATATTGGGGAATAGTTTAGTGGAACTCAGGGTGGGACACTACATAGATATTTCATGTTCTTAACACATGACTAGAGATTTAATTTTTATAAGGATAATGAGATGTATAAGGAAGTCTTGGTGACCTTTTTAAATGATGGGTTATATAAAGTCAAAGGACTCATATCAGCAATTATTGGTAATTAGAATTTTTAATCCAATAACACTTTATATGTTGATGGCAATAAACATGATATTTTATGTGTATCATGGGTATTTGATAAAGGTAGTTATTTTTTTACAAAATCACAGTTTCTTAGGTTTGAGGTTAAAAGATAGATATAAAGACCCATCCTTAAAAAATTACATAATCATGAGTTTATATACAATAATTCACAATCTTTAATTTCAAAAGACCTTTTTAGGTGAATAGTTCTAGAGGATTAGGTAATAACTCTTACATATAAAACTCATACATTAACATGTGGACACTTCCACCCAGTATGAATTTTTCCCACAATATAAAGTTTTAAAAAGAAATGAATTTTCTTTTCCTCAAAAATCTATATAAATTTCAACACGATTTCTTCTTTATTATTACTCATCATTAAACCCTATGAAAAACATTATAAAATGTGGGATAAGCATAAAATGTTTAGTAAGGGATATAAAAGAAAGAAATCTATTTGTCCTATAAAAACATGAAAACCCATAATTTTTCTCCTTTTCCATATTTCTCTTTGAGAATAAAAAATAAATCATATCCACATAGGGAAAACACTTTTTTATCAAATAAAACCTTTAAATCCCATGGAAATCAAATTGAAACCCTTGTAGTAATTTTATAAAAATATATTCATAAATCATGTTCACACATGATATAAATAACTAGAGACCAATTAAATTAATAATTTAAACCTACCTACATATCAACCACCTTCTTTCCTTTGAATAAAAGAAATATTAAAAAATGGAGATATATATTGTGCCCACGTGTTGAAAAAGATGCATTATTCTCACCCGTTGTATAAGTTGTATTGGGTTCATTGCTCTCACCTATTTTATAAGTCGTATCAAGCTCACTCATCATCATAAATAATTATAAAGTACAATATCGTGAAAAATAATAATGATGATTCCACGTTTTCATCATAAATCCATTAAAAAAATATTTTGAACCCGTAATAAAAACTCCTTCAGTTATCTCATAAAGATGACAAAAAGTTTATATTTCCCCAGAACAAATTTTTAAAATTAAAAATTCCAAAAATATTGAGAAAAATATTTTATTTGATAATAAACATGGAAATTTTTAAGGAAATATTAATGATGAATATAGTATATAATGGTACGAAAAACCGGTCAAGCTGTATGTGTTAAAAACAATCATTTTTTTACATTTGAAAAAAAATCAAATATAAGCCATGTGGACAATGTTGAAAATTTTATTTTTTATAACCTTATAAAAAATTAAAAATATAGAAAACAATAAAATATAAAACTTTTAATAATAAATATGAATATTTTTAAAACATTTAAAAAAATATGGGTATGGAGGAAAAATATTTTAAACAAATTTTTAAAAGAAAATCTATTACCTTAAGTCTTGTATAGCTTTGTAGATTCTATAAAAAATAAATGATAAAATTATTATAGTTATTTACCTAATGAATAACTTTTTAATGTTCATTTAATTATTTTTATTCCTTTTATTTCATTTATTACCTTGTTTTATTTGTTTACTAAAATGGTTACGTTTACATTGGATGTTTTGGGGTAGTTCGATTTATAACATCAAAGGTAAAATGGTTCATTAAAAATGGTAAAGGGGGTTATATTTAAATTATCTACAGGATATTAAACATGTTATATTTATCATGTTTATAAATTACATACACTTTTTAATCCAACCATGTAAGGTAGTCAAGAAAAATGAACTTTGCGATTTCGTGGAGACGGTAGTTCATACATACATAGGAATGATGTTTTCATTTTTCTATCGAGTGGAAAATAAATAAATTATATGAAATTATATATTTCTAGAAGCACAAGAATTATAGAAATTTCATAATTATTAATTATTTATATCCTTATGGCCATACTTATGAGGTCAAAATGAAAAATAAATCTCATCGCTTCATGGAGGTGGTTTCCCACATATGGGCATGAACAACTTTACCATTTTCAATGGATGGAAAGGTAATAAAATATATAAAATATTAACTTTAATGAATTATAATTATGTCATTTATATCATATATTTTTATTTTTTATCATTTTTTCAACCGTATGATCAGGTGATGAAAAACGAAACACATCACTTCATAGAGGTTATTGTGCACACATACGCATGGGAAATGTTTCCATTTCCCATAAGATGGATTAGTAGAAGATGTTGGATAATATCATAAACATAAGAAATTTTAATTAAATGGTAGGTAATAATGTTATTATACTATAATTTTGAGTATAGGTTTTAAGTGGGTAAAAGAACAAATAAAAAAGGAAACACTTGGTGAAGATCTATACCTCTTCTTCGGACAACCACCTTAGGTTTATACCTAAAAACTTCTTTGGATGGTATTATGATAAAAATAGAAAATTTAATACTTTTAGAGGGATTTTATGAATGGTTTTTGGTATGTATTGGCTGATATAATAGGCTATTGAAGTGTGAATAATATATCATAGGGGTGTCCTTTTATAAAAGAGGGAGAGGACACACCAGGAATCTTTCAATAGATTAAAATATATTAATGTCTTACTCAAGAAAAATGGATCTAAAATGATCCATATTATAATAATAGATGATATATGGTCAAAATATAACTATATAATAGTATTTAAACATTTTTCTTGGTTATTTAACCCTTTTAATTTTTATTGTAACCATTTTAACCCATTTTAACTCTTACCGTGGTAATTAGATTTCTTATAAAAGTTACTATTCATAATGAATAATAATGAAAGTGGAATACATAAAAAAATTATAAATTATGATTAAAAATATTGATTTTATTTTATAAAATTAAATTTATATAATTGGAATAAATAACTTTTAAAATAAACTTTCAAAACATGATGAAAAACAATTTTCAAGAAAAATACATTTTTAAGTATTGAAATTTTTTTATACCAAAATCAATTGTAATGTTGTTTCCAATGAAATTCAGGGTATTATTTTTAGTCAAGAGGAAAAAATTAATATTTAAAACCAGTAAAAAATAAAATGTGAATTATTAAATACATGAAAGGAAAATAATTTTCTTAAAAATAGGTATTTTCTACTATTCACCCAGAAATCATTTTTTTCTGAAAATTTTCAAAAATTAACACTGATATGTTTTACTTGATTATATAAAAAATGATACCTTTTTTAAAATTATTATTCTTCATTTCATATTTTAATATTTTAAAAAAAATATAATACATGTAAACAAAATTAATAAGAATATAAAAATTTTCATTTTTTATTAAAAAATATACAGAATATACTTATACTGAATATAAATATATAAAATATAATTCATGAATATTTAAAATAAAAGAAATTTAATTTCCATTAATATTACCAAGTTTGTTACATTGTTCCCCCTCTTATAAATTCTATCTTAGTAATTTTATTCACTTCTTAAACAAGTGGTGATATTTTTCCTTCATATTATTTTCTGATTTCCATTTTTCTTTTTCAACCATATGGTTTTTCCACAAAACCTAAACTTGATGGACCATTTTATTCTGAAATAAATACTCTCTATGATCAAGAATCAGAACTGTTTTTTCAACATATGAAATAATCTCTTCCAACTATCCTACTTCAAGGCTCAAAACATGAGATACATCTGACACATATTTCCTTGATAATGAAACATGAAATGCACCATGTATTTGGGATAAACTAGGATGAAAGGAAACTCATTATGTAAAAGATCCAAAGTTCTCCATAATTTCATACGGTTTAATGAACTACAATATTAACCTTCCCTTTCTACCAAAATACACAATATTTTTTCATCGAGATACTTAAAGGAAAACATGATCACCTACCTCAAATGAAATATCATTCCACCAATTATATTAATAACACTTATTTCTACTCTAAGCTACTCTAATTTGATGTTAAATCATATTTATATTTCTGCCCATATCTTCTAAAAACTATAGTCCTAATAAATTAATTTCACCAACTTCATCCCAACATGCTTGAGTTTAACACCACATTCCATAAAATGCCCCAAAAGGATCCATCTCTACACTAGAATGAAAAGTTTTATTATAAGAAAATTTTAATAGTGAATGATATTGATCCAGAATCCCATAATAATCCATTGAACAAACTCAAATAATATCTTATAAATTATAAATCATTCACTTTGTATGTCCATTAGTCTAAGGATAAAAAGACATATTGAATGTTCATTTGGTACCTAGTGATTTTTTAAGGTCTTTCCAAAAAATAGATGTAACCATAAGATCATAGTTAGATACAATGGAGATAGTAATTATATGTAAACTAAATATCTTGTTTAGATTTAGTCAAGAAACTTAATCTAAATACATAGTATCTTAAATATGAAAGAAATTTGTATATTTATTCAATCAATCAATAATAACCCAATTTTGATTATTATCTTAATATTTCTTTAGAAATACTACCAATAAATACAGAGATATATTCTCCCATTTCCACTCCAGATCTATAAAAGGTATAATTATCCCTTTTGATACTAAGATTTAATCTTTAACCTATTGAAAGTAAAACATCTCTTGGTAAACTCTACAATATCTTTCATCATTCCATACCTCCATTAAAACTCCTAAAAGTCTCTATAAATATTAGTATTTTTAGTATGAACAAAAAAATTGATATACTTTAGCTTCAATCAACAATTTATTTTTCTATTGGAAGATATCTAGCACACAAAACCTCTTTCCAAATCTCAAAACACATTCCTTGTATATGTTATATTTAGGCAATTTACCATTCTGTAATAGTTACACCTTTTCATGAAAATCGTGATCTTCCTTCTGATCTTTCTTAATTATGTCTGATAATGATGATTGTACTGACACCTAAAACAAAATAGAGGAAGTTTCTATATAGACCATTTATATTTCATCATTCATTGATTAATTTGAAAAAGGATCACATTTTAAACATATCATGGTTAAAGATTCATTGTTATTTTGACTCAAAGCATTGGCTACTTTGATATATTTTCCCAGATTGTAATGAATCATGAAGTTAAAATCCTTTATTAGCTCAACTAATATTCAATACCTCATATTAAACTCTTTATATGTGAATATATTCTTTAAAATTATATTATCAGTATAAATTTCATATTTTACACCATATAATTTATTTACCTAGATTTTTAATGAAACAGACATAGTGGCCAATTCGATCTCATGAGTAAGATTATTTACCTCATGATGTTTTAATTTGCATGAATCAGAAGTAGTTACTTATTCATTCTACAGCATAACACAACCAGGTTCCTTCAATGAAGCATCATTGTAGATGATAAATTCACCATTTCTAAATAGAATGGCCAAAAATGGGTCATTCACTGATCTTATTTTTAGTTCCTAGAAACATCAATCAAACTCTTTTGTCTAGATGAATTTAACTCTTTTTCATGTTAACATAGTTTGTGGTATATATAACTGAGAAAATGTTTTAAAAAACCACTAGTAATAACCCATTAATACAAGAAAACTATAAATATTTATGATATTTCTAGGTCTTGTTATTTCTTAAACCACTTGAGTTTTATTAGGGTAAACTATTTTTCCATATTTTGAAACCATATTCCCAAGGAATGAAATCCAATTTAACAAAAATTCACACTTACTAAATGTATCATATAACTTCTTTTCATTCAAGGTTTTCTAAATAACCCTTATGTGTCTTTCAAGATCCCAATGAATTTTAGAATATACCAATATATCACTAATAAACAAAACCACAAAATTATCCAAACATTCATGGAAAACTCTATTCATAAGATCTATGAATAAAAATAGTTCATTAGACAACCCAAAGGGCATAACCAAAAGATCATAATTTCCCAAATTTAGTCCAAAACACCATCATTAAAATCTATCCCTCATTCACCTTCAACTAATGGTATCTTAAACTGAGATCAATCATTTAAAAATACTAAAATTTATGGAGATGATAAAAAATCATAGATATGAGGTAAAGGATAAGTATTCCTAATAGTGATATTAATAAAGCATCTATAAATAAATCTAAGCCTCATTTAACCATATTCCTTTTTAATAAATAATATAGGATCACTCTATAGTGAAGTTAACGGATGAACTAATCCTTTATCAGTAAATTCTTATAACTTATTTTTCAATTCCAAAATGTATACCAAAGATTTTTGATTAGGGGTTTTGAAATTGGAGTAGGATAAGGTACTATGTCAATAGTAAACTCAACCTCTTAATCATGAATAACACCAAGAAAATAATTGGGAAATACATCCTTATATTCTTTCACTACATGAATGTCACTATTTTGAATACTTCCTTTATGATTAATAATATGAGTTATGTGACTTTCACTATAACCATTAATTAATTTTTTAGCTTCATGATATGTTATCAAAGGTACAAAATCATTGAATATAAATTTTTTATCTCCAAAATAATTCTTATTGTAATCAAATAAAACTCAATCGAAACTCATAACAACATCAAACTCTAACATTGGAATCTCAACAATATTTTCTAGAAAAAATACCCTATTGATTACAATAGTTACATTAGTAGAAATCTTGGTTTCTTTAATACTTCACCATGAGTTTTTACCAAATGTTTTATCTTACCTTCAAGATATGATATTTCCATTTTACTTGGAAATTTCATTGAAATAAAGAAATATGAAGAACCATATTCAAAAAAGGCATTTTAATAGTTCTAAAAAAATATTAATGTACATATCACCACTTAATTATATTACCTAACATATACCATAGTAGTAGAAAATGATTTTTGAAACACCTTTCTTTTTCTAATCTTGGTTATTTCCACACTAAGAGAATAAATTCATAAACACATTACCATAATTCCCAAATTAATTTGAATTAAAATTTCTCACCATTGGATAACTATTTGTTACGCCATTCTTGGATTGAATAGGACACATTTCTTTGCAGTCCTGAGGAATATGACCAAACTAACACACGAGTAACATTATCTATATCCTTTCAAACATTCCCTAAAATGTTTTTTATCTCACTTAAAACATGTTTGGGTATTACCACCAAATTTATTTGTTGGATTATTTATTATTTATTTTCACCGTGGACACTTCTTACTCTTATCATCAAGAGTCACATAAGTGTCAATAAACTCCATCTCAACAATATTTGTGTAATGAAAAACCTTCTCATGCCTTTTAAATTCCCATGCAGATAATAATATTTATAATATTAGTTCAAATACTACTTAAAATGTATTATTTTTTCTATAATTTTCCTCAATACAATTTGGTGAATACCTTGCCAATCTTGTAACATTTTATTCATATATAGCTATAGAATACTCCTCATTTTCCTCAATTATAGTAATTGTTTCTCCATTCAATGTCAAAAAATCATTTGGAAATATTTCTCAAGGAAAATATTCTTAAATGTATCACATTTAATGGTAATAATCGCATCTCTCTATGGTAATCTTAACCAAAGACCACCACCAATCAACTTCAACTTAAAAATGATAAATGGAAAGAGTTTCCTTTTGACATTATAAACTTACCGTGACTTAAAAAATAATTTATGAATAATTTGTCCATCCATAGCATACCACTAGATCTGAGGTTCCACTAAAATCTAAAGGGTTTCATTTCATGAAATGATCTTCTATTGATATGATCCTCTATTTTAAATCTAGTTTCTCAATAACATAGATTACCGCACCATTTATAGCCAACACAAACCAATCCATCACTATAAAAAAACAACTCAGTTCCAATTCTAACCATTTTATATAGCTGATTTGAAATGATATTTTTCTATTGATACCTTCTTACTTCAGCTTCCCAATTTTTTCTATGGAAAATAATTCTAAATAGCTTTTTATTAAATGAAGTAGCATAGTAATCTTTAAATGTAATATCATTTCAATATAATGAAAATTTATAATCTCTCAAGGGTATTATATTATCATTATTCTAACCTATAATGTTATCTAAATCATCCATATGATACCAACTCTATGGACTCAGTCTTAAAACATTACATAATATTTATTTTTTAGATAAGAATTCACTTTCTTAAATTCATAGAGACCATTTTAAGTTTAGAGTTTTAGAGGATTATGTAATAAATCTTTCATATAAAACTCATACATTACAAATTAGACACTTTCATTTAGTATCGAATTTTTTCAAAATATAATTCTTTTTAAAAGAAAAAAGTTTTATTTTCATGAAAAAATTTCATGACTTTCAACTTCATATTTTCTTTTCTCCTACTCATCCTTAAACCCTGTGAAATACATCTAAAAATTTGGTACGAAAAAAAATCTCAGTAAGGGATATAAAATAACGAAACCCATTAGTCTATTGAAAACATGAAATCCCATATAATTTTTAACTTTTACACATTATTATTTGAACATATAAAATAAGTCATATCAATAAGGGAAAACACTTCCTTCATAATGAAAACCTTTAAACCCCAGAGTAATAAAATTGGAACCCTTATATGAATTTTTTGGCATTATATTCATAATTTGTGTAAAATATTTTAAAAAATAACTATATCCTAGTTAAATACATATAATGAACCTCCTTATTTATCTACCACCTTCATGCCTTTAATGATAAGGAATGTTATCCAACACATTGGAGAGTTATATCAAGATCACATGTCTTATAAGTTTTATCTGTATCACACGTCATATAAGTTATATCAGGATCACCCATCATTATATACAATTCTCAAGTATCATATAATGAACTAAACATTTTTATTTTTGAACCTTTTCATTATAAATACCTTTCAAAACTATTTTAAACCCACAAAAAAACATTTAAAGTTATCTTATAAATATTAGAAAAACATTATATTTATATATATATATAACTTCTAAAAATTAAAAATTAACCAAATAGTGAGAGAAAAATTATTTCAAAATAACCATTGTAGTTTTTAAAATAATCTTTAAAATGAATAAAGGATATGGTGGTAGGAAACAGTGGTCTATCCGTATAGGTTATAAATCATTATTTTTTTACTTTTTTGAATAGTCAAAAATAAACCATAAGAAAAATATTAAAAATATTACATTTAAATTTTTTTAAAGAATGTAAGATATTGTCAAAAAATGTGTTTAACATCCTTTGAATCACAAACTATAATATTATTGAAACATATAAAATAACATTTATATAGAGGATGGATATTTTAAATCATTTTAAACAATTTTTTAAAATATTATCCATTACCTTATGTCTCGTCTAGCTTTATACATTATCTAGATCATAAATAATAAAACTATATTAGTTTTTTACATGATTAATAAAATTTTTCATTGTTATTTAATTATTATTATTACTTTTATTTTATTTATTACCATGTTTTAGTTTGTTAATAAAATGATAAAGTTTGTGTTGGATGTTTTTTGGCCTTTTGGTTTATAACCTCAAAACCACATTGGTGCATTGACTGTGGTCCAAGGGTTTATGTTTAAATTGACTCTATAATTTTAAAAATGTTATATTTATCATATGTATACATTATATACACTTTAAGAAGAAAAAATTTAAGGTGTTTATGAAAAATGAACCACATCGTTCCATTGATATGGTAGTCCAAATATACGCATGAATGGCGTTTTCATTTTTATAATGGGTGGAAATGAAATAAATTAGATAATATTTTATTTTTTTAGAATCATAAATATGTTATAAATTTCATATTTATTCATTATCTCTATATTTATTACCATCTTTATAAGTTGAAAATGAAACTTGAATCACATTGCTTTGTGAATGTGGTATCCCACACATACGCACAAACGATGTTATAATTTTTTAATTGATGGAAAGGTAAGAAAATAAATGATATATTATATTTATAAAGTTATAATTATTTCACTAATATCAAGTATATTCATTTTTTAATAATTTTAACCATTAATATAATTTGGGCTGAAAAATAATACACATCGCTTCATGGAGGTGGTGCTCCCCATGTATACACAATTGATGTTTCCATTTCCCATAAGATGGATATGTAAATTAAAAAAGGTTATAACATAATAATAATAAAATTTAATTATATAAAAGATAATTATTTAATTATATCACAATGTTTAGGATAGTTTTGAAGGTAGTAAACGAAGAAATAAAAAAAATAAAACTCTTACTTAAGAACTATAACTCTTCAAAGAACAACCTCCTTAGGTATATACCAACAAACAGAATAGGATGGTATTCTAATCAAAAAACGACCTTCAATAAATAGAAATTGATATTATGAAGTTATTTATGTAGGTATTTTTATGAGATAATATTCTCTTAATGTGTGTATAATATAGGAGAGGGGGTGTCCTTTGATAAGGGTGAGGACACACTTGGAATGTTTCAAGAGATTAAAATATATTCAAGTATTAATCAAGAAAAATTGATCCAAAATGACTAATATTTAAAAATTATATGATATAAGGTGTAAGTATGATATGAAAATATTGTTTAGATAAGTTTTTGGGTCATTTTAATCCTTATCATTGTAGTTTTAACCCCTTCAACCTTTTTTAACTCTTACCATGATAACTGATTTTTACCAAAGTTTTTATACATAATGAACAAAAATAAAAGTGTACTCATTAAAAAAATACTTATGATTCCAAATATTGATTCCATTTTATGAAATTTAATTTCTATAAGTTACATAAATTACTTCCAAAATAAACCCGCAAAACGTTATGAAAAAATAGTTTTCTAGAAAAATACATTTTCAAGTATAAAATGGTTTTATTATAAAATAAAGTGTTATATTGCTTCTAATGAAATTTATTGGATACTTTTTAATCAATCCTAACTAATTAAATTTCAAAACCAATCCAAAATACAATGTGGCTTTGTAAATACATGAAAGGAAAGACAATTTTCCTAAAAAATCTATATTTCAACTATTCACCCAATAATCAACTTTATTAGAAAATTATCCAAAATTAAATCATAGATAATTTATAATTTATGATTAAAAATTAATTTAATTTTTTAAAATTAAAATTATAAAATTTGGAAGTTAATCATTTAGTAAAAACCATATAATACATGTAAAAAATTTAGTAAGAATAAAATTATTTCCTTTTAGATTGATAAATTAAATAATATTTTTATAACAAATATAACACTATAAAATATAATTAATAAATATTAATAATTCATCAAATTATTTTACTGTTAAAATTACCTGGTTTGTTTCAATGCATTTGTATTGAGAAGAGGACAATCAACCAGGGAAAACTTGTTTCGTTTCGGTGATGATGAAAATTCATGTTACATAAGTTTAAAAGAAGAAAATAAATTATAAAATTGAATGATTAGACATATAAAAAAAGAAAATGAGAAATATTACTCAAGGAGGGATTATTTTTATATCCCTATACTGAAAAAAGTTAAAAACTCAATGTACTCTATATGTTAAAAATGGGATACTAGAAATTATCTATATAAGAATATTGAGATTCAAACATTTAATCTGTTACACCTTATCCATTTAAAATTTTCAAGTCTTTGAGGAAGTAATTCAAAGGTTTTTATAGGTATTATATTTTCTTTATTTATTAATTAAATAATATCACTTGCATTATTTTTATGAATCATAAGTTATAGGGCCTAAAAATGTTTTAGGGTTTTAGGAGGACTTAGAATAAGGGTGGTTTCTCTTTGAAAAATATCCAGATAAGAAATGGTATTTAATATAATAGGTGAATATTTGAAGAATATATTGAAAATAATGTTATTTACTATGAAATTAATTCATCATACTCACCACAAAAAAATGGTGTTTCATAAAGAAAGAAAAAAATGGTAGAGATAGATCATACCATGTTGATTGAGCATGATACTTCTCAGTATTTTTGAAGATAAAAAATTGTTGCAGTGGTTCAAATTAAAAAATATTGTTTATAAAAACCAAATTTATACATGTTACCAAACAATATTCATTATAACAATTCCCCAAGATTGAAATATATATGGTTTTCTAGAAGCCATTATGTTTTCAAAGTGAAAGGTGAAAATATTAAAAGTTTCAATGGAGTTGATTTGACGGTATCATTCGTGGTTATCCTTAAAATAGAAGAATATATTAATATTAAAATAAATATATGCTAATGGTTATTGAAACTAATGATTTTAAGGTGATATAACATTCAAATAAATAAAACACATGTTAAGAATCATGTTTTAGAAGTGAAGCTGAATATGTTTTTTTGATAAGTATGGTGAGGTTTCTAAAAATAATATTAGTTAAGAATAATTATAGGATAAATATATTAATTCATCCATTTAAAGTGATGAATAAAAACATTTATCATCTCATAAAAGGATAATAAACTAGGTAAAATTATAAAATATCATTAGAGAACAAGGAAAGAATGTTCAAACTATAAGAACTATGAGAATAAAAACACATAACTAAATGTTTTCTCAAGTCGGACCAAGAGATATGGAAGACGATTAATAGCATAAATAATTTATTGAAGATATTAATGAAGAATTGGATATGATCAAGAATAATGAAACTTTATAATTAGTACCCAATCTAGCAAACAAAAATGTCATCAGAACAAAGTGGATGTTTTGAAACAAACTGAAAGAAAGTGGATAAGTTATAAGAAACATAGAAATATATGTTTTGAAAGGGTACTAATAGGTTGAAGGACTAAATTTTGTTGAGAAAATTTAATTGGTTGTTAAAATATATTCTATTATGATATTTCTTGTTATTACATCACAAAGGCAATACAATATTTCTAAATGGATGTCATGCTTACCTTCTTTAATATAAAATTAGAAGAGGAAGTGTACATTAATAAACATAGAATCTTTTTTCTTGGTGAAGATAAAATTAATTTTTAATGGTTAAATAATGTTATATTTTATTTAAAACAATATTCAAGGGAATGTTATTCAAATAAATATTTCTTATTGAACTAGTTAATGTTTAAAAAATGAAGAGTGGAAACAAATATCTACATTAAATATGATCAATAGGTATCACTTATGGTTATCGTTTATGTAGATGGTATCATTTTTTGGAAATGAATTTTTCTTTTGAAGAGTTTTATTTTGAGATAATGATGTTTTTTGAAATGTATATGCATAGAGAAATGACATAATTTTTTGGCTTGCAAATTTCCCAAGAAGAAGATCGCATCTTCCATTCTTAAGAAAAATATGCTTGATAAATTTAGTCAAAGTTTAACATGGATGATTCAAAGTTGGTTTCTAATATAATTTTAGTATGAACCAATCTTTATGAGGATTAAAATAGAAAGAAGTTTACCCAATATAATTAAAAAAGTTTATTAGAAGTTTAATTTATTTTAATGGTTCAAGACTAGACATTGTACAAGTGTTACATTATGTTCCATGTATTGATGTTCATCAAAAGAGTCTCATTTCATTAATAGAAAGAGAATAATCAGGTATCTTAAAGGCACTAAAGACTATGGAATAGAATATGATATCAGGGGAAATCTTTACTAGTTTGGATATATAGATGAATATTTAATTGGAAGTATAAATATTCTATGATCAACATTTTGTGGAGTTTTATTTTTAGGTGAAATATGTGTGTGTTGAAATATAAAAAACAATGCCTAGTGAACTTGAATACTGTTGAAGTTGGATATGTGGTTTCCACACAACATTTTACATAATTGATGCGAATAAGGTATCAATTAGAATATTACAATTTGTAAGGTATGTTTTCACTACTTTTGGGATATGATAATGAGAATGAAATCAATATATAAAAATAATTTGTTCAGTATTCTGGGTTAAAACACATTGATATAAAATATCACTTCACTAAATATATCTTGGTGAAAAGTGTATTGAGAATATAATTATTTCCAAAAAAAGGAAAAAATAATATATTTTTTCACTAAAACTTTATCAAAGGAAACATTTCAAATAAGATATCTCTATTAGAGACTTGGATTTGATCAATTAAGTTTTATAATCACCTGGGAAATGAAGAAGTATGATTTACAGGAGGAAAAATTGTTTAGAGAAGACAATAAAACCAATTTTATGGGTGTCACTGAAATTGAATTGGTACATGAGTAAGTTGTTGTTGCACAATAGGATTCTCAACTGAAGAATGAAGATAAGATGAAGACCAAGACTGCTGACACAGGAGTAATGAATGACTCAACTATAATTGAGAAAGGACCAAAAGTATGGATAGTATATGAACATCTATTTAGTTCGTCAATATTGAACAAGAAATGGTTTGTCGGTCCACTAGAAATTAAGCAAGTATTTCCATTAGGGAGAGTTATGTTTTTTAGAGAGGAAGTATAGGGGCCGACCTGTGTAGATAGGAAACAACTAATACCATTTTTAGACCCTGAACAGGTACCAAATATTCAATCATCCATTATATGAGGTGAAGCTAAAGTAGGTATAGCTGATCCAATGATAGTAAAATAAAGTACTTCTAAGTGGAAACCTGGTTTTATTTTTTTGTTTATTTTTTTTAAAATTTTTCATTTTATCACATAAAATATTTTAAATTTCATTAATAATGGTCCATTATTTCACCATTTTATTTTTAAATTGTAAGAAAATTAAAACCCAGGTTGGAAACAATCAATAAGAATCACATGAAGAGGTTTTAGGACCAATACATATCATGAATGAGGAGTAGGATTAACATGTGCCAAAAACATCAAAGAAACATTTGAAAAAGGGATTAAGAGTTTAAATTCATAATTTTTCCACTGTATTACCCACAATGAAATTTTTTAGAGCCTTAATTTACAACTGAATTCCATTGCTTTATTCTTTCTTTACTCAAATCATCTAGGATGAATAAACTTCTTAGGATAATTACCATGCCAGGAATTTAAAAAAAATCAATAAATTTTATTGTGAAAAATGGAGAAACTAATTCTTAGGGATAATCATGTGGATTAGGATTTGAAAAATCAGGATTTTAAGATCTTGATTACTATAATACCCCAGAATTCCCTGTGTTTTTTAAATTAAATGGGATTATTTCGAGACAAGGCTCTAAGATAGAATGTGATTCCAAGGCCTAGAGTAGCCAAAATGTATTTTTGAACTATTTTTAAAGTTCATTAAATAATCGTGTGAGTGTATTTTTCTATCTTTTCAACTGGTTCCCAGATAAAAAATCTAAGGGAACTATTGAACTCAGATCATCAGGATTCGTCTAGGAAGGTTTTAACATCAACCGACATGGGATGACCCAAAAATATAGTTTTCAGGACATTGAGAAAAAAATAAAATAACTGAAAATTTTTATTTTATTATTTCTCTTCATCATCTCATGGCGACTCATCAGTGTTGTGGTGCAGTGATGAGGCGATGCTGAATCCATTAATGAACCTCATTAATGAATCAGTGTGGTGATATTGTAACACATGGCATGTTTTTCACCTTTAATCAAAAGTGGGATTCAGGGTTAACAAAGAACCCTAGAATTACTCTGAAAAAATTTAATGAAATCTCTTCTATGATGAATGCCAGTGAATCATAAAGTCATGAAAAAACCCTTGGAGAGCGTATCTAGGACTGAAGATTAACATACAATGACAGACGATCATATTGGTCAAATCTCATCTTTCCCAGGTAGGGGTCTATTTAATTCTAAGTTAATCATTTCCTTTCCCTGTTCTTTGTTTTTCACTACGAACCCGGGGGAACCCACAAATAGGATGACCCACGAATCAATAGCATATATGGGATGGGATTATTTCATTAATGGATTAGAGAAAGGGGGATATAACTTGTGATAGTTCTATATCTATCTTTTTTCTAACATAACGAATGAATACCAAATGAACAATTCCAAAATTTGTCACTTTGGGTGTTTCTTTTGATATCCTCTCCCTCGTGTGTTCTTCACCGATGGACCCTCTTGGTCATGTTGGATAATTTCTGAGAGGTCTCAAATGTGGATGGACCCCCAGATTGATGGCTAGATGACTTGGGATACAGGGAAATGAAGGCAAAAACTCGATAATCATAGTAAACCCTCCAAATTGAAGAACAGACCACTAGAGCTAGTCAAGTGGCCTGCAGAGGAGACCATCGACCCATAGTGGTGGCCGCGGGCAGGAGGCTGCGTGCCCCAGCGGCTCGCCGAGTCGGTAGAGGCCATGGCTTGGAGGGGCCATGATGTTGTAGCGGCAGTTCTAGTCAGGCATCATGTCGGTTCGAGTGGCACATGAAGCGGGCCATGGCGTGCGCTGGCACACAGTCTACTCTGGACTGTGTGTGGAGGGGAGGTGGACGACCTCATCTGATAATGTGATTGCATGAACCGAACACCAGTGTGGCATCCGGGAAGGACCCAACCCGTCCCACTGATGCGGGCCAGGATGGTGGAGTAAACCTGGCCACTGGGCGGCCTAGGCTGGGGGAGAACTGACCCGACATGTGGGTCGAGCCAGATAGAAAATCGAGCCACTGTGTGGAATAGCTGGAAATAAATTTCTCTGTCTAAGTCAGATCGGGCTAGACATTGTGGTTTGGGTCGTTGGGTGACCCAGCAAGTGGGACCCATGGCCGAACTGGGCCAGGTCCACCAAGGTCCAATGGGCCTGGCTATTAGGGCAGGTCCAGCAAGGCCCAATGGGCATGTTTACTAGGTCATGCCCGACCTGGTTTGCCCATACCCACAGAGGTTGGTTTGGGTCGACAGAACCGGTTCGGGTCATATGGGACCCCCGATCCGGGTTGGTTAGGTCGGTCAGACCGGGCCTAGATGTAACCGACCCCTTTTTACTAAATCGCCAATATCTTTCATACTAGACATCTAATTGACATGTTATCTATGGCATTGGGACCCTTACGAAGATACGTCTTTTGGGTATAATCCAAGTAAATTTTTGTGGAAGTCTATATACAAATGATGGATTGAAGAGTATATTCTCTTAGAATCAAGTGCACTAGGGTGAGGGAATCCTACGGCTGGCTGTGACATGAAGGATATGACGAGTGGACCTCAATGTTCCATTAGCCGAGTAGACCTAATTGGTATAGTAGATGAGAAGACCTAAGCGGTCTAGTAGTAGAGATAACCTCGCTATTCCAGTGGTCGAGTGGACCTCAGTGGTCCAATATCAAAGTGGACCTCAGTGGTCTAGTGGCTGAACAGACCTCAATGACTTATCAGGATTGATTCCCTCAGTAGTAAAAATGATTCATCTTTACAACTAATAATATTACTTTCTATACTTTGAGTTATACGTGTTGTGAGTTGTCTTTGTTTTGTGGTCATTTCTTTCTGGTATTTATTTTTGTTCTTTCCTTTGTATATTCGGGCCCCTACTAAGTATTGTGTTACTCATCCCTGCACTGGCTTCACCCGCATGTTTTGTGTCTCGTTTAGGTAATTGACGCTTCAATGGAGACCTTGGTGGGGTGGGACTAGTTGGTGCTCAGTAATATGGGACGGATGGGAATAATTCTATGACTATAGGAAGATAACCTTCACCTACCCATTCGGTAGGGTCAAGAGAGGATGGACCATAACAGTTGTACTTTCCTTTGTGGTTTTGGTCCTGTATTATGGATCCTTCAAACTTTCAGTTTGTATTTTATTCTCAATATTTGTATCAGTGAAATTTGTGGTTTACTTTGTGTTTAATTTCCAAAATTTGTGGTCTGTACATGTGTACAGGTTTAAAGTCAATGCCTTCACTTTTTGGGATATGCTGACTCGGTGCTAGTCGCCAGCCCCTGGCCTATGGAATGTGGGATTGGGGTGGTCATGGAACAGGCCCTGGGGGATGTTTCCTGACAAAGTGGTATCAAATAGTGGTTGGTTCAACCAGAATAACTAAGATTCTGTAAATGTTTTATGGATAAACAGTGCTAAATGTTTTGAGTTTGGTTTTCAAGCCAGGGAGTCTAGTGTTTGTGCGGTAGCCGACATATCCATACACCAAGACCCTGAACTTTTCTTTCTAACTCAGTATATGAAAGAGTTTGTTTAATGAATATTTGAAGATTTTCTCATGATATTTCTGACTTATAGTAATCTCACCATGTATAATCTATTAATCGTGCTTCATCTTGATCTCTTTTAGGATACCTCCATGTAGACATCTAGCTACGATTCTGGTGTGTGACTATGAGGATAGTCCACTGAGTGATGATTCTTTGATACACGGATCATTACCCGAGATGGAACCTTTAGGGAGTGTCCCAACTTTAACACCACTCATTGGTCAGCAGTTACTACTGGTGCTATTGGAAGAGGATACACATAGGAACAGTGCCTTACATGAGTTCCAAAGATAGAGACCTCACGAGTTCAGGGGAGAGACAGATCCTCAGGTCATTGAGGATTGTCTTGAGGTAGTGACAAAAGTCTTAATCTTACTGAACACACCACCTAAATAGATGGAATTTCTAGCTGTGAGCCTTATGTAGGGCTCGGTAAGAAGATGGTGGAGTTTGATGGTCCAGACTCATGAGGAGGTGACCCTCACCTAGTCTGACTTCAAGAAACTTTTAAGGGAGGAGTTATTCCTCACGACATTATGGTCAGTGCGTATACAAGAGCTACTTCACCTACAGCAGGGTAGCCTGATAGTGGATGAGTATTCTACAAGGTTCATAGAACTCTCCCATTACTCGACAGATATGGTATGAGACCCTTTCTTCATGGCTTGGACATTTGAGCAGGGACTTCGAAGGGTGATCTAGGCATCGAGGATTTCCCTCAGCATCCATACATAGTTTGGGGTGCTAGAGAAATCTCTACTAGTGGTGATATTTCTCGTAGAGCAAGCACCGATGGTGGGAGAAACCACTGGGCAACAAGAGGCCAAGTCGTCTGTGGATGGTATCTGACAGATGACGCAGAGGCCCAAATGGGAGAAACCATTCAGTAGGATAACCCCAGAACGTAGGGTTAGCGGTACGAGGCTCCCAGGGTAGAGGGAGTCATCAGAGGAGAATATTATACAACCTGTGTAGTGGGAAGGGGTGCATGGCTTGGGATTTCCCAACTCACCCTATAGAGGACCAACATACGGTTGAGGGACCACTGAGGGAGTGGAAGAGACAGAAATAGGGTGGTCTACCATGTTATGGACATGGCAGAGAAGCTGGAAAATTGATAAGAGGTGGGTGTATGTGTGAGGTACTACCACAACCACCCTAGGTGGTCCACCATAGGCTCTAAGAGTAGGTGGATAGGGTTGGGATCAGCATCAGGAAATCTAGGCCTATGGTCCTAACCTCCCAGAGATGATACGAGGTATAATTTCTATCTTCTCCACTTTAGCTACAATTCTTATAGACATGGGTTCCAGTCACTCTTTTCTTACTACATACCTTGTTCGGAGCACAAAGGTTCTGATCAAGCCATTGACTCGATCCTTATGATTAGATACTTCTACAGGAGGGGATTCAACAGTCACACACTAGTGATGATAGTGTGAGATTACTCATGGAGGTAAGAGCTTTGGTTGGGATCTTATAATAGTAGTGTTGAGGTGTTATGATGTCATTCTGGGTATGGACTGGCTATTAGAATTTCATTCTCAGATCGATTGTTTTACACACACGGTGTAGTGTGTTCGCAGAGATGAAAATCAGTTTTCCTTTATCAGAAAGAAAGAAAATGGAGTAGTACAGGATGGACAAAAACATAAGATGGTGCATTCAATCACTCATCCTTTGGACAGTATGAGTCTTGGTGTAGTTAATGAGATGAGTCCACAGTTTCCTACACTAGTGGATGAGTATGAGGATTCATTTGTAGAGGATGTTCCAGGACTACCTCTTCATAGAAAGGTAGACTTCTACATTGATCTGTACCCTAGGATAGTATCAATATCTACACCTTCAGGTCGGATGGCTCTCGTAGAGATTTGGGAGATGAGGGTACAATTGGAGGACTTATCAAGGAAGTGGTTCGTAAGGCCCAGTGTTTCACCATGGGCAGCCCCAATATTGTTTTTGAATAAGGCAAGTGGAAGCATGAGGTTATATGTGGACTTCCAGCACCTAAACCAGGTGGCCTTGAAGAACAAGTATCCTCTACTGAGGATTGATGACCTCTTTGACCTGGTGTAGGGAGTGAGATAGTTCTTGAAGATAGACCTAAGATCAGTATATCACCATCTTTGAGTATGAGATGAGGACATCTTGAAGTCATCTTTCAAATGTCTCTATAGCCACTATGAGTACTTAGTGATTCCATTTTGTGTAACGAACACCCCATCAGTGTTCATGGGACTCGTGAATAGGATCTACTATTCGTACATAGACTAGTTTTTAGTGTTCTTCATTGATGACATCTTAGTTTATTCAGCATCCGAGAAGGAGCACGCGATACACTTGAGGATGATTCTGTACACACTCTAAGAGTACTATCTTTATAGAAATCTCTCTCTAAGTGTGATTTATGGATACGAATGGTCCAAATCTTGGGACATGTCATCTCATAGGCTGGAGTTGTGGTGGATCTAGAAAAGATCTAGGTGGTTCTTACTTGGGAACCACCCAAGAGAGTTTCCAATATACTTAGTTTCCTTGGGTTGGATGGGTAATATCAGAGGTTATTACCAGAATTCTATAGAGTGGAAGCACCCATTAAGGTGTTGATAAAGAAGGGAAAATCCTTCGTACAGAAAGAAATATTCCATCATAGATTTCACCAGCTAAGGAAGAGTCTGACAAGTGCTCTTATCTTGAGGCTGTCATAGGAGGACAAAGACTACATGGTGTTCTATGACACATCAGAAACCGAGATTGGTTATGTCCTACTATAGGGGAAAGCAGTGATTGTTTATGGATCATAATAATTGATACCACATGAGAAGAACTATGTGACTCATGGACATCAGTTATCATTGGTAGTCTTTGCACTGAAGATGTTTCAACGGTGCATTATAGGAAAATGACTAATAATTTACTCTGACCACAAGAGTATCAAGTATATCTTTTATTAGAAGAATTCGAATATGAGACATGGTCTTTGGATAGAGTTCTTATAGGACTATAAATTTGAGATAATATATACTCCTATAAAATGGAATGTGATTGAAGATGCTCATTATAGCAGATCGTGTTCACAGCTACTGAAAGAGGCCTCAGAGCAGTTGGCCTCGCTTCATATATCCTTCATGGATAGAGAGGAGATAACTTTTCTTCAGTTGATGTTAGTTGTCCATACACTCTTATAGTGAGTCAGGGAGGCACAACTTGGAGATGCCAACTATGAGACTACATGTTCCCATATGTCCACAGGGCATGCCCCTGATGGATATTTGAAAGGTGGGGAGCACGTCATCCTTTTTTAGAGGATGCACCATTGTACCAATGGAATTGCTGGAGGAGGTGTTGAGGGAGTTCCATACATCCATTTTGGCAGTAACTCTAGGTTTTTAGATGATGTAATAGGACCTCTAATGTATTTACTGATGGTCGGGGATGAATAAGGAAGCGGAAGAGTTTGTCTCAAGATTCCTCCCATGTCAGCAAGTGAAGGCTGAGCACCAGGTTCTAGAAATTTGAAACAACCCATCGAGGTACCAGAGTTGTAGTAGGATGGGATATTGATGGAATTTGTGATGGTCTTACCACATACATCCATGGGGCATGATACCATCTTAGTGATCGTAGACCAACTCACGAAGTCAGCTCATTTCCTACCCATTCGAGAGTGAGGTTCAGTAGAGGGATTGGGACACCTATACATGTAGAAGATAACTCAAATCCATTGAGTCCCATATACAATAGTATTAGATATTGATTCCTGATTTACAGCCCGATATGGAAGGGATTGCAGGAGGCATTTGGGACTCAACCCCTCTTGAGCACAACCTTTCACCCACAGATGGATGGTCAGACATAGAGAACCATACACACCTTGGAGGACATGCTTCGTTATTGTGTTCTTAATTTTGGTCATAGTTGGGAGGACTACCTACCACTAGTGGAGTTTGGGTAAAACATTATCTAACACTCCATCATCGGTATGGCACCGTTCGAGGCACCGTACGGATGACCATGTAGGTCACCATTATACTGGACCGATCTAGGGGAGTCAGCACTCATGGGTCTATATATGGTACAAGCTACCACTGAGAAGTACAGGTCATCCGAGAGTAGATGAAGAATGCACAAATATTACATAATTCCTATGCTGATAGGTGATGGAGACCCATGGAGTTCGAGGAGGGGGGTCTATGCATTCCTAGGGGTCTCTCCATGGTAAGGGATATAGTGATTTGTTCGGGGCAGCAAGTTATTTCTGAGGTTCAGCAAACCTTTCCTAATATTGCATAGAGTGGGTGAGGTGGCGTAGAACATGACTCTACCACTGTAATTAGATAGGGTGCACAACATCTTCCATGTATTCCATATGATGAGATATATGCACGACCCTTCTCACATCATCGACCATTGCAAACTAATGATTGGTGACGGGGTGACATTCACGGAGTACCCAGTGGACATAGAGGATTGACAGGAGAGGATATTTTATGGATGGTCGATTCCTCTAGTGTATTTTCGTTTGTGTAATGGGAATCTCCATGAGATAATGTGGGAGAGGGAGGCTCATATTCATGCTCAGTACCCCCATTTGTTTTATTATCCCAAGTTTTCGCTTACGCTGATGTAAATTCGTAAAGGTGGGGGTAATGTAATACCACATAATTCCATGTAATTTTTTTAAAATTAAAAGGGATTTTTTATAGAGAATTATCTAAGAAGGAATATGATTCTGAGGCATGGAGTGGCCAGAATGTATTTTAATGCAATTTTTAATGTTCATTAAGTAATTGTGTGAGTAGGTTTTTATAACATTTAAACTGGTGACCAGATAAAAAATATGAGGGCATTGAGGAACTTGACAGGTCGGGATTCTCCTAGGAAAATCCTTACATTGACCTACATGGGTTGACTGAAAAAGATAGTTTTTGGGACTTTGAGAAGAAAAGTAAAATAACTTTAAAAAGTTATTTTATTATTCTCTTCAACATTACACAGAGACTCATCATTGTTGCGGCATAGTGATGAGGTGATGATGAATCCATTAATTAACCTCATTAATGAATCATCATGGAGACGCTGAAATGTACATCATGTTTTCCATCTTTAATAAAAACAGGAATTTAGGTTTAAAAAACAACCCTAGAATTCCTCTGACAAACAACGAAGAAAACCTCTCTAATGATGAATGCCAGTGAATCATAAAGTGGCGATAACACCTTTGGAGAGAATATTCGGGAATGGAGATTGACGGATGATGACAGACGATCATCCTTGACCAATGTCCTTTTTTTGTAGGAGTTTTTTTAATTCTATGTTAATCCTTTCATTTCCCAATTTTTTGTTTTGCATGACGAACGGGGGCCAACCCACAAACAGCTTGACCCATGGATCGATCGTATATGCGGGATGGGATTTTGGCATGCAGATATTAAAAAAAATGGGATATAACTTTTGATAATTTGATATCTCCCCTTTTTCTAACGCGGAGAACAAAGGCAAAACGAACAAGGATAACTTTCGTCTCTTTGGGTGTTTCTTGTGATTTCCTCTCCCCCTTGCGTTTTTTTTTCGACAGAACCCTGCGGTCACATCAGATTATTTTTGGGATGGATTTGAATGTGGTAGGACCTCCAGATCGATGAAAATATGACTTGGGATACACTATAGTGAATTCAGTGATGTAAGAATCGTAGCAGACCCTCCATATCGAAGAGCGGACCACTGGAGCAAGTCGGGTGGCCCGAAGAGAAGACCGCCAGCCTACGGCAGTGGCAGTGGGTGGGTGGCAGTGTGCTGAGGCAGTGGAGGCCATAGTCAATAGGGGCCACAGTGTTGTAGGGGGGGCAGGTCTGATCAGGCATTGTGTCGGTTCGAGTGGCCCATGGGATGGGCTACAACATGCGCTGGCACGTGGTCCATGTTGGACCACGTGTGGAGGGCCGGCGGCCAGCCTCAGTCAGCCACATGGATATGTTAACCGGATTCTAGTGTCACATCTGAGATGGACCCAAGTCGGCCCGCTGATGTGGGCCAGGCCAGTGGAGCGAGCCAGGATGGAAGAGAACTAGCCGACCATGCAGGCCGAGATGATTAGAAAAACGGGCCACTGTGCGGCCTGGCTAGAAAGAAACCGGTCCCACTAAGTCAGGCCTAGCAAGAGAATACGGATCGGGTCTCTAGGAGACCCGGTAGGCTGGACCCACGGTCGAACTGAGCCAGGTCCAATAAGGCCCATTGGGCCTGGATACTAGGCTAGGGCAGACTGTGTCAGCCCAGACCCAACCAACTCAGGCCGGTTCGCAGAACTGGGTCTGTTCATGCAGGACCCTCGAGTCAAGTTGGTTGGGTCATTTTGACTAAGTCAGACTGGGATCAGAAGCAATCGGCCCTTGTTTACAAAAACGTCAATATCTTTCATATCAGGCATCTGATTGACACGCTATCTATAGCGTTGGGATACTTGTGATGAGATTACCCTTTGGGAATACTCTAAGTATGTTTTCATGGTAGTCAAGATATTACTAATAGCTTGAGGAGTATATTCTTTTGGAATCTAGTGCACTAGAGAGAAGGAATCCTACGGCTAGTTGTGATATGAAGGATATGATGAGTGGACCACAGTAGTCCATTAGCGGAGCAGACCATAGTGGTCTAGTAGCCAAGGGGACTTTAGTAGTCCATTTGACGAGGGGACCTCACTGGTCCAGTAGCCAAGTGGACCTCAGTAGACTAGTAGCCTAGTGAACATCAGTGGTCCAGTAGCATAGCGGACCTCAGTGGTCTTGTTGTCGAGCGATCCTTGGTGAATCATCAGAGATGATTCCCTCAGTAGTACAAAATGATTCAGCTTTATGAATGATAATCTTACTTTCTATACTTTATTTTATACTGAGTGTGAGCTATCTTATCTTTGTGTTTTTGTTTTGTGGTCATTGATTTGTGGTCTAACTTTATGGTCATTCCCTTGTGTATTGTGTTCCCTACGGAGTATTGTGTTACTCACCCCTACATGAGCTTCTCCCACACGTATTGTGTCTCTTGTCGGTGATTGATGCATCGACAGAGACTTTTGTGGTTCGGGAACAGGTGGTGCTCAGTGAGACAGAACGGATAGGGATACTTCTATGACTACATGTAGATATCTTTTACATACCCTTTAGGTAGGGTCTCTAGTGGACGAACTGTGGTATTTTTACTTTCCTTTGTGGTTTTGGGCCAGTATTTTGGCCCCTTTTTACTTTCAGTTCCTACTGTACTCTCAGTAGTTGTCTAAGTGATGGTTGTGGTTTACTTTGTGTTTATATTCCACATTTTGTACATTGTGTGAGTGTACAAGTTTAAATGCAATTCTTTCCTTTTTTTGGATATGCCTATTTGGTGCTAGTTTCAATCCCCTGGCCTATGGAATGCGAGCTTGGGGTAGTCACAGCATGGGCCCTGGGGGATGGGTCATGACATTTATCCTTGTAAATAATTTTTTTTTGTGATTTGTCCTTGCATTTTATTTATACTATTTTCATTAGTTTATTTAATTATTCACATTATTTTTCATAGGTGATTGTACCATCCTTTCATCTCATTCCTAAGAAATTCTCTATTCTTAAAAATTTTCATTATTTACATAGTATATTTCTTGTGAAACTCAAGAAAGTTTTCTTCTGGAAATTTCTTTGCATCTCATCTATGCTATGAATAAACATAATCAATTTTAAAATTATTTAGGAATTTTTTAGTTAGACTTTATCAAAACACTCGACTATATTTAATCCATTTTAAATACCATAGAAACCATGAACAACCTTATTATGGAAGGGCTGTGTTATAGGCCTCTATTTCCCACTCCTAACTTCCCCAAAATATTTTTCATGATTATCAAACATAAGAGGGTGGGATATGGTGACTGGTGGAAAGGATATAAATTTTTTAATGAATAAGTTTCAAGGATATTTAATTATATTTGGGGAATGCACATTCATTTTATTTATTGAAACCCCTCTTGAAAAAAGAAGATAAAAATGGATTGTGCCTAGGGAAAATCAAAAATACCCAATGCTTGACATGTGATCTTGTTATAATTATCACAAACAGTGTCATGAAAAGAACATTTGGAGTTGGGTGGTGGATGTGATAATTATATCTAGAAAAACTTTTAAAAAATAAAATAAATAAGAATAAGAATAGAGTGTGTTTCATTTATTGAATTTCATCTCTTTATGAGCCTCCTATGAGATACTGGGGAAGGGGAGACTTTTATAAAGATATTTTGTATTATCATAAAAATTATTTTACATAAAAACTACCTTTTTTAGCCTTACTTAATTTAAATCATTTATCCACCTTCCCTAAACCTCATAGTCATTTGATCCTTAATAGTAAATTCTAGGGTGATTATTTTGGATTTTTTATTTACATAGTGGATATGTAAGATTCCTTGAAAGCCTATATTAAGGAACATATTATTGAGGCATGTACATCAATCTATTATTTCCTACCTTGATGATGCGAAAAAAAATTCATGTGAGGTAAATTAGAAATACTATTCATGTAAATAATGAATTGAAAAATGGAAATGGATGAACTAAAAGTCTTGGCAATTTCTAAAGAGGAAAAGTAAAATATATGGTTTATTTGTATTCCTCAAAAAATGAGGCATTGATAAAATTTATACCTATGATACTCAAACATTTAATTTTCAATTTGATCAATTTATTTTTTTAAAATTTAATTTAAAATATGGTAAGTTGAGTATCCTGTGTACTATGTTCAGATTCCATCGTTAATAAAATTAATGAATTCAAATATAGGGGTATTATAATATCTGCATTCCATGAATTTGATTTATGGTGTTTTGATATATTTATTTCAGTATTTAAATAATAATTCTTTCCAATTTGTGAATGTTTTAACTCGTCTTTGTGTTTTATGGTAGGATACAACAAGTAATTGAAAAGAAGAGAAAAGGCACTTCATGCCACTTTGCTTCGCTCGTGGCACGACACCGGATTTTTTAAGATGATCATGAAGCCCTTCCAAATCACATAACTGAAGAACTAATGAAAAAAAGACTTAGAATGTAGAAAACTAAAATTACACATCATGTAATCATTACATGTAGTGTCTTAGTGAAATTCGTGCAAGTAACACAGGGCATGATGTTGATAAAATCATCACTAAGTGAAGAAGATGTGTGTCACGGAGTGACACATGTATGTCATGATATGACATAGTGGATGATGAACCATAAGCCTACAAGTCATGATTTATGTGCATGTGGTGTAAAATTTACACATTTTTTAATCATTACATGTCGTGTAAACGGTTGAGATGGGATTAAAAAGGCTATATTTTGTGTATCTTCAATTTTTGACTAGTTTCAACACCCAAGACTCGTGGATAACCACTTTTTGACAAATACTTTATGACCTTCATTTATACCCAAGCCTATTTGGTGCCTATAAATGGATTCATATCCTACTAATGTGGAATATAACCTAGATACTAAAGGTAAAATCAAGAAGATTCATTGTGTAGGTTCCTCACAAGTTCATCTCTATTTTCCCATTATGTTTTTTCATTCCCTTTTATTCTCTCATCACTAGGATAAGGGATTTTGTTACGGTTATAAGATAAAATGTTGAAGTTACCATTGGATTGATTTATTTTTCCTTATTCATGTATTTTTTTCATAAATTCTTTAATCAATTACTAATACCTTTATTTTTCTTTTATCATGACCATTGGTATTTGAATCTAAAAGAAATCTTAAAATTCCACAAATAAAAACACAAAAGGAGGTGTGAAAATTTTCAAATATAGGGGAATGAGGTTTAAACATGGTATTAAGAAAATATTTATTTGTATAAAACATTAATTACCAGACCAAGGGATATAGAGTATTGTCTCATCAAAAATGGGATACCATGCCCATTGGATCTCCCTTTTCTTGACTCTAACACTAATCATGAATTAATTAACCTGTATTTTAAAATCTAGTTTCACCTGAACCATAAAATTACAAAACCCTAGCACATTTTTAAATTTTTTTCAAACCAAAATATCAATATTCCTTCCTTTTGTCTTTTGTTTTCCTAAAATAAATCAAACCCATATTTTATTCACCTATTTATTGAAGTTAATAATAAAATATTTTGAAAATATAATCAAACTAATTCACCGTCTCTATGGGTTCGACCTTAACCTAATAATTAACTCATTTTAATTAATTAGTTACATATTTTGATATGTATAACTTTTTTATTTTGATTAGACCCTTCAAAAAATAATGACGCTCTACTGGAAAATCATTCATCATTTAGATTGGTGTTCTTTGTCAACATCCACCATTGATTGGATTATCTATTTAAATGGTATATTTCTATAGTCACCTTCTTCTTCTTGAAACTACTAAGCATAGAACAAATCTTATCTATTGAGTTAACCCACTATTCAATGGCATCTTCATTTGAAAATCCAATAAACATTGATGTACATTACCACATAAAGTATACAATGTCTAGTTTTACCTTATTAGGTGAATGAGAAAATTCCACATGGATTAGGTTAATTTTCATATCCTGAGACAATTTTGAAATAATCACCATGATGTTTTGAACTCCATCTCCCATCACATTGGGAATGTCTTTTGGATAATCACTACATTGACCCTAACAAGGGTTGTTATCCTAGTTTCTCTTAGTTGACACTATTTTCTAAAATAGCAAAGGTTTTAAGAAATTTTACGCCCAAAAATAATGAATAAATAATCATTTATTTTGTGAAAATTTACTCTAAAGGCATGTCATAGAAGTTCCATTTGTTTATATTTATTCTAAATGATTCTTCTAGGATGTTTAACTATAAATATACTTACACTTGTGGTTTTCAATAATTTATTCTAATCATAATTACCAAATTAACTAAACTATGCTATGATACTAACTATACTGACCCAAAATTTCATTGTAATACTATTATGTCACTTTTAACCTGAATGGTACAAAGGCCTTCATTGTTTATTGATTTTTGATAACCCCCCTTTAAAGGGATGAGGGGGAACCCTTACAAGGCCCGTAGGCTCAGAGATTACATGGCCCGTAGGCTTAGGAGATTACATGACCTGAAGGTCTTAGAGAATTCAACCAGACTATCTACAAGGAACTACCCCTCCCCAGCATCTGCATCCTGATAGTAGCTCACCACCTTTTCATGGTCGTCTGGCTAGCCATCCCGTGCAAGCAGAGGCTGTTACCGATGGCATAGTCATACCCTCTCATTATGACAATCCATTTGGCTCTGCTCTGGTGAGTGCACCTGCTCTGAATCCTCTTCTGGGCTGCTCCTTTTTTGTAGTGTCTTTTGGGCCTGCATTCATGTGGACCAAAGGCATTAGGGTGTCCCTAAGTCCTTAAGGTGGCCCAAAGGCCTTGAGAATCAACTGGCCCGAAGCCCTTGGGTGGCCCGAAAGCCTTGCAGGACCCGAGGACCAAACTGGTGGCCTAGAGGTCCAAATGGATGAATAGTTCCAGCTGCTACAGTACCGAACAGTTCCTGCTATAGTGACTGCTACAGTACCCCGGAAATATGCCTCCACCCAGATTTGATCTCAGGTCTCTTGTATTCACCTAGCGAGTCCTCACCAACTGGGATGAGGCTCTTGTGCTATTATGTCACTTTTAAGATAAAAAACATAATTGTGATATAATCAATGATCCAAAGGTTTAGTTTCATGGGAAAATTAGGCTCATATATCAATAGTATATAAAAAGTCAAATACTATTTAAATTGTTGTTATTTATACATATAAATATCTCACGACCACTTTAATACATGCATTAATCTGAGGATATTCGTCAAAAAAAGGGGTGAGATAAAATCCTAGTAAGGGGAGGAATAAGGGGCATGAATTAAAAGAAAATGGGTGAGCATAATAATCATAATCATATAATAATCATAATAACATCATAAAAAAATGAGAAACAAATTTAATAAAAAATGGAATATGGAATTTTCATAATAATGAATCATCATAACATAGTGGTCAAATACCACACATAGTTGTGAACAAAGCTGAAATCATGTCCACACATAATATATGTGTATAAATAATAACATCAACATTGAAAAAAAAATATAATCATGTTAACACAAAATAAAAAATATCTCATTGGATATATCACATTATCCAATTAATTAGAGGGGTATATAATTCCAGTCCCACATGTCACATCATAAAATGCTTATAATTAGGCATGTTTCATGGAAGGATAAGAATCATAGTCCAAAAATAAAACATGGAAATGAATGGGTTTTGTAAAATATTTCACATATAATTCTTTACGAAATGAAATTTAGTACTCAAAAATTAATAAGGGAGATCCAAATTTGGGATAAAATATAATTTTCTTTTTTGAAAGGAGAAACAACTCTATATGATTAAAGGGATGTTTTGGTAATTTAATTCTTTTTTATAAAGTATTATAAATGGATTAGAAAACATTTTGGAATGGTAGAACATGTATATACAAGAAATTAAAGATAAATAATATTGGAATGGATTTTTTATATATTACAAGAAATTTATTACTGAATAAATGTGAAGTAAGAGATAAAAAATAAAGATTTTTGTTTTTAGAATCCCCTTACCTTAAATCCCACATTATTTCATTGTTTTCCATCTCCTAAATATTAAATCTAGGATTTTAAAAAAATTAACCTTAAGTGAATTATTATAATTCTTTCAAAATTTATCAATTATAATCATTTTATTATATTTTTTTAATTCTTTTGGTTAAAGGGAAAACATTTTGATATCATGTTTTCCTTAGAAAGTTCTTGTTTTTCTTCAATTTTTCTCTTTCCTTTCCAGATCATTTATACATTACTTGAATTAATTTTAGTAGATTAAAACAAATATATTTAGAAATTTATATATCATAAATAATTTATTATATCTAACCATAATTTTGGTGATAATAAAATAATTATAAATTTCCTCATTGAAGGTTAAATTACCAATACCGGGAAATTTTCCAATGAGCAGGCGTGAGATGTATAAATTATGCTTATAGATAAAAATATATTTTACAGTATATTAACATCATCAAGATCAAGTTAAAGTACTATATAATTTTTTTAATAAGGATTTAATTAGAAAATATAAGTATGATAAGAAATTATAAAAGGATAATGGAATAAAAGGATAAAAAGTTATTACCTCTTCCTTGAAGTGGTTCCTTTTCTACAACCCTTAAAATATTGAAATATTGGAGTTTGATTACTTCATAACTTACCAAAGGATTATAATGGGATTAAGAGGGGGATTTGGGTAGTTATTTTTTCTTTATAATGTATAAGAGAAGTGTCATTCCAAGGAAAGGGAGAGGGGATATTTATACATGAGGAGATGGTTATTTCTAGAATAAATTATTGAATAAAATACTATATCCAAGGTAAACCTTATAATAGTGATTTTTTCAATATAAATCATATATAAGTAAAATAAAATATGTTTATGAATTTAAAACCCTTTATAAAGTGAATTTACTAATTTATTTAAAAGTAAAGTGTAAAAAATTAAAAAAAAATACGATAACATTTTTCTACTTTAGATTTTTGGAAAATGATTTTTTGGATTGGAAAATGTAACACCCCGAGCATCCACGGTATGCTTCTCTTTGAATAATACAGTAGCGTGTGTTGTGCGAAACTTCGAGTTCTAACACACACCACGACCAATCAAAGTAGCCGTTATGAATAGTAATACCCACCTTTTGAAATTTTATAAATTTTATCTCTCAAAATGGACTTCATTTTTTGATTTATAATATTGAAATTAGCATAGGGTGAAATTTTGGTACTTTTCGGATAACTTTCATATTTTGATGAATAGTAAAAATTACTAAATTTTAATTAAAAACAAATTTTTTAATCGAAATAATTAATAGTGATAAATTATGAATTTCAGAGGTTTTAAATTATATATAGAATATATTTTTACCATTTAATCCAATGTTAGTCATTGGACATAATTTCACATTTAAACCGGACATAAACAAGTGTCAATCTTTTGATAGTTATTGTTTCTTAAAAACATGCTTTTTGTTTTAACAACAGAAATTAATTTTAAATTAATAAATGAAACTTCTATGTTTTGAATTTGGTAAAATAGATAATTATTGAATTCTGAATATCAAAATTATCTTAGGGTAAATTTTTGGTATTTTTCTAAAAACTTTCAATTTTTGATAAATAGTGAAAAACAATTAGTTGCTATTTAAAACATGATTTTTATTTAAATAATTATTTATATTATTTAAATTTATTTTAGGTTAAAATAGATAAATATTACCTATATAAATTTAATGTAATTCATTGGAGACAGTTTATAATAATTTTAGATATATAAAAATTTTATTGAACTTTTTCACTGTCTTTTACCCACCTCCTAGGAGAATTTGTAAATTCACATAAAACGTAATTTTACAACTTCTCTGAGTAGAATTTCAAAAATCAAAGAGACACGGTTAATATAAAGGATTAAAATGTGGTTCAATAAGATAAAAAAAATTTGGTGAATAGTAACTTTTTACTTTTATTTAACACGGTAAAAAGTAAGTAGGGTAATTAAGGGTAAAAATGATATTATTATTACCCTAACACATGTCCTAATTCAATTGGATAAGTTTAATTCGACCAAAAACAACCTTAGGAATAAAATATGACCCTTTAGGTCCACTTGGATTAGATTAGGACATTTTTTATTATTTAATTCATTGAAGAGTTAAAACAGTTAAAATCAAAGTCTAATAAATAAAACGTTTTTAATATAGAGTTATACATAAGATAAATTCGATTATAAATATTAATTATAAAGATAAAATTATTTCCTACATAATTATAATTTAATTATAATTTTTAGACATTAAATAATTAAATTTATTTATGACACAATGATGATGCAGTAATTACCTTATTAATGAAAGAATCAAATAAATGGTAATATAAATATTAAATTAAATATAATTTCAAAGTTTTTATGACATCCACGAATTTTCAAGGTGACTATGACAAGTTAGGGATGATTCAATGTATCTTTTTTGAAGTAATCAAGTTGTGATGACTTTCAAAAAAAACAAAATACCAAATAGTGTCAAAATTGACATAAAAGAGTTTTTAAAACAAATATTATATTATTAATTGATATTAAATTCTTAAAAATCTAATTTTCGTCCAAAGGACTTGTATAATGATATTTTTATACTTAATGGACCACTTGGGGGTCTCTTTGAGGTTTATAGTAATTTTATTAACAATATAATATAAAAATACAAAGTGACATGGTAAGTGTCAAACTAATTAAGCAAGAGTTAAAACTAAACGATAAGATTAATATAATGACCCAAAACTGTCTAAAATCTATTGGTTGAAATGATTTAGATCCATACCCACCTTTTTCTTTTAATAACACACTTTTGAGCCATTAGAAAATGAATATGAATTTATTATAAATTAATACTTTAAGTTTTTCCTAAAGAGCCCCTCCTCCCCCTTATAAAAGGACCCAACTCCTAACCAATTATTCACACCTTCAAATCCTTTTGGTTCGGCAAACCCCTGCCAAAATACTCTCTCAACTTCCCTCACTTCAACATATAGGCCTTAGTTCGATCAGGAAGCCAACCTAAGGATCCCTTTTGATCAAATCAAAAGGAAGAACCCGAAGAAGAGGTAATGTTTTCACAACCCTCTTTCAAGTTCCTTTCTTCTTAAATTTCTTCCTTCTTTGTTATTTCTATTATAAAATAATAAATCCAGTATCTCCTATATACTGTGATGTTATTATAAATATGGTACAACCATATTCAGTATTCTATCCATCTTTTGAATGACATGTCACCATACGTGCGTACGTACGGCTTGTCGTCTCCACGTCGTGGTGTAATTGTTATTCAATACATTATTATTTGGATGGATATAATAATGATGTGTATTTAATGTAAATAATAAATATAACATTATAAGGATTATTTATATATGATATACCATCCAATTATATGTTATCTTAATTTCAGAAGAATGATATTTTCGCTCGTGTGTACGTACGGATTATCGTCTCCACGACGCGATGAGATTCATTTCCAAGTTCACCATTCATCGACGATTATACAAATATATATTACTAATAAGTATGTAATATATGAAAAAATAATGCTACTGTAGATATATATATTTATATATATAAGGATTTATGTACTTACATATATCTTATTCACTTACTTCCGTTCAATACTATATGAAAACAGAAACAACGTTAATGCGTACGTACGGACTACCGTCTCCATAAACGGTGTTTTCCATTTCATATATATGTCTATTATACATATTTATATTCTAAATATATATGATATATTTATCATTTTTTATATTCTGGAAGTATTTAAATCATGATCTAAGTGATAAAACCAAGAGTAACAAGTTAAAACATGTATGATAAAGAAAGCGATTATTACCCGAAATGTTAATTTAACATGGAAATTATTTTTAAATGGGTAATATAAAGTCATAAATGAATCATGTATGATATCATAAATATTAATATGGTTCTGGTATAATTTAATAGCATACTATGATCTTCGTACAGGAGGTTAAACATACTCTCGACTAAAGGAAAGTGCAAGGTAAGGGGTTTTCATCTCACTCCTTATTCCCGTCAGATTCATGCCATATTGCCACTATTACCTAATGTGTGGTGTATGTACTGTCCATAATTGTATTCTTTGTGTAATACACTTTAATTTATGTGTATTTACATATTCATTGTATGATACCTCTTTAATGGGTTTTATGTTTCGTAAGTTACCAAATTGGTAAGGGTTAATTCCTCAATCTCATTATTATCCGAGATTGTTTAAGTGTAAGTATTTACTGGGACATTTTTATCATCCATGTCCATTTTTCATAAAAATGATTTCAAAATGAAGATTTTTAGGATTTTGAAAGGTACTCTTTATCAAGATCATAATTTCAAATGTTTTAAAGATTTTTCTTTCTAAATCTTTTTAATTAATATCCATGTTTTCAAAATGATTTTAGGGATTTATTTATATGGACATGAATGTTTTGAAATGATAAATCTTTTCAAAAGTATTAAAGTGGTATGGGACACTCTCATTCAAAAATCTCTTTTAAAATTACTTCCTTTAAAAATGTGTGACTTTTAAATGATTTTACAAAATTGATATTTCTCTCAAAAACTTTTATTCATCATTTTCATCTATGTCAACATCCTTTGATTGATTTTAAGCTCATTTGAAGTTGATTTATTATAAAAAACTTCCATTGAAGGTTTTTTGATATGTTTGACTGTGGATGTGTTATTTTTATACCATTCATGGTTTTGGAGAAATTATTGACATTTTGTATGATAGTTTTAATACGAATGTTTATGTTATGTTTAAACCTATTCATATGAGGAATGAATTGGACTTAGTAAGTGACTGGTGGAGCTCGGTATAGCTCCTCGATGCATCGGTAGGTCTCATGAGACAAACTAGTGTCTTGGAACAAGTCCTTGAAAAAATCTTATTTGTAGTCTTGGCACGAGGCCTTGGCTACGTGGTTATGATAGTCTGACATTATGCATTCCATCATTATGAAAGTGGTTAGTGATATTGCATGTGATTATTCTATTAATAGAATATCCATGTGAATAAGTAAATGGAATTATTTCATTTTATTTCTGCCATATTATGCAGATGTTAAAGTTTAAAAGGATTTTGTTTTAGTTTTATACATTGCCTAAAATGTTTATGCTTATTCTTGAAAGTTTATGTTGTATCGCTTACCCTTACTGAGCATTTGAGCTCACCCCTTTCTATGTTTTATTTTTCCCAGTATTCCAAGAAGTGTATTGTGATTGATATGCAGGGTTATGCCAAGGTAATAATGGTGTTCATAAATATTATTTATGTTGTTTTTTACATCTTAAAGTGCAAATGAAACATTCATGTATGTGATCTATTTTTCCAAGACTGCTAAACTGATCAGTCCTTTGGGACTTGATTCCTTGTAATCATGCCAATGTAATAAAATAATGCACCGACTCAGGGTAACTGGGGTCAGGGCGTTACAGTTGGTATGAGAGGAAGTTTATTAATAACCTTAGAAACTATATTTAGATAAACTCTGATTAGAGCACATAGCCCTAAGATGGACTTTGAGGATTTTTATAGAAGAACTTCTGAGAATTTTTGTATTGTAGAGATTTTGTGAGTTTTCTGAGCAATACATACCTATCTGGATACGAGCGGGTTGAGGTGGCTCTGGCACAGATGTACCTAGGGGTAAAACCCGAAAACACCGCTTTGAACTAGACTCGAATGGGAACTGGTGCACGACAACGGGCCTTGCTGCACTCTTGGTTACGACACTCCCGGGGGATATGCTTAGGATAATTCTCATTTTCTTTAAAACCCATTATGAAGAGCTCATGAGTATATACTTACTCAAAGAAAACATTTTTATGATTATGGATTATATCCATAAACTGTTCAATTTGCGTTAGGTATTTTACACGTTTGGGAATTATTCATTGCAATTCATAAACTGGCCTAGTTTATGCTATTTTATAGAAATGGCGCCCAGTAGAAGGAATGTGAACTCCCGTAATACGTATGATCCAAAGAGTAATAAGGATCATATCTTTCATGGTCCAAATCCAGAATTTAGAAGGGAAATAGTCTCCCACATATTATCATCATATGGTGAAATAGTATCATGTGTTGATAAGATGAGTAAATAATTATCTGTGTCCTATGGCTTTGAAGGGAATCCAGAGAAGAAAAGGATAGTAGAGAGAAGGACAGATAAAGGGAAGAAGGTAAAGAAGGATTTTTCCCATATGTGATAACTATGGAAAGAATCACCTTGGAAAATGCTTGAATGTAATGGGAGTATGTTAAAAGTGTGGAGAAAAAGGATGCTAAATACGTGACTGCAAGTGTAAGAAAAAGGTTTCAAATGTACAATGCTTCATCTGCAAGGAGTTTGGACACTACGCGAACCAATGTCCCAGTCATCATACTATGCCGCAAATGATGCTACTGGATAATAATCAAGTTATGATACTACCACAGATGAAGAGGAATGACTAGTGTTCTTATGTTGTTATTTTAGAATTATTTCATTTAAGTGTGGTATCAATGATATTCTGGAAATAAATAAGGATTGTACTGCAGTACTATTTCATTAAGGATTTGAGATTTTATGGTACTAAGAAAATTGAATCTATAGTGAGTTAAAATTTTTGGAAATTACATGGTTGAAGGAAAGATAAACCTTAATATGGTCCTAATATTGAGGTAGTGATTTTGTAATAAGAGATGGTTGATTTTTGTAAATCAGGAACGTTGCGGTGATGTAAAAGAATATATGAGGAAGGCGTTCACATGTTATTACCTGTCAAAAAGGATCCTCATTATGTTTAACTTCCTTGTAAATTTTGGACTGTGAGTTTGGATAATAGTATTTTGGATAAGTCTAAAGGTTGGAATGGATTAAGTTTGAATGGTTATTTTTTTGGATTTTTATAAAAGGACAACACACAGACCGTGTGACGACCCGTCGTGTCAGACAAAGCTGCAGGAATCGAACCCACAACCATAGTGCAATTGGGATTTATCGTCTACCATTGTGCTACATGATGTTCCTGGATGGTATAATGTAGTTTCTTTTCATAAAGGGTCTGATATGTGAATTATAAATTCATTATATTTGGAACCCTATTCGATTAGGATAAATAGAGTATTTTTGAGTTGTATAATGCTTTGGGGTGAAAGATGAGTTTGTGGTAGAAATTTATTAATGGATAAAACTCTAATTATAAATTAAGTATATCTCCTTATGATGTTAGACAATATCATAAATAAATTCCTCAACATTAAGAAAAGGAACTTAGAACAAAAATGTTGTCCTAGATGGTACCTTATATCATCACTAATTTATGGCTTTGGGATTGTTGGCCTTTTCATAGCCATGTTCTCTACCACTCTCCATTAGATAATTGATGGTTGGATTTCTCTTCCATATCCATATTTTCCTACATGAAACCCTAGTATGTGTTATGTTAGGTAATCTTCATACTTAGCACTCTTTATTTTAAATAGAGGCCTCATTAATTATTTTTTTGATATGGGATTTCAACTAAGATATTTTGAAACGTAAAAAATATGTTATCCTAATACCTTATGTTTTGTTGAACCGGTGCTATTTTAAATCATCATAGATTGATGAATTTAAGGAACACAATTTTAAACTTGTTTGTGATTGATGACCTCAATCACTACTTATAAATATTTACATTTTTCCTCCAGTTATATGTCTCTAATTTCCACCAATGTCCTCCTAATCGAGATCATAATTCTGTGTCAACCCTTTCATTTCTATTTTTATCTTATTAAGAATAAATTTTATTAACGAAATTTATGATGTGGGTTTTCCCACAAAGATATTTTCTGTTTTCAACCTTTATTTTCAAAGAACAATATGAAATTGCGAGGACGCAATTTATTGAAGGAGGGGAGAATGTTACACCCCGAGCTTCCACGGTACGCTTCTCTTTGAATAATACAATAGCATGTGTTGTACGCAACTTTGAGTTCTAACACACACCATGACAAATCAAAGTAGCCGTTATGAATAGTAATACCCACTTTTTGAAATTCTATAAATTTTATCTCTCAAAATGGACTTCATTTTTGGATTCAGAATATCGAAATTAGCCTAGGGTGAAATTTTTGTACTTTTCGGATAACTTTCATATTTTGATAAATAGTAAAAATTACTAAATTTTAATTAAAAACAACTTTTTTAATCGAAATAATTAATAGTGATAAATTATGAATTTCAGTGCTTTTAAATTATATATAGAATATATTTTTACCATTTAATCTAATGTTTTTCATTGGACATAATTTCAAATTTAAACCGTCATAAACAATTGTCAATCTTTTGATAGTTATTGTTTCTTAAAAACACGCTTTTTGTTTTAACAACGGAAATTAATTTTAAATTAATAAATGAAACTTCTATGTTTTTAATTAGGTAAAATAGACTTCATTATTGAATTCGGAATATGAAAATTAGCCTAGGATAAATTTTTTGTATTTTTCTGAAAACTTTCAATTTTTGATGAATAGTGAAAAACACTGAGTTGCTATTTAAAACCGGCTTTTTATTTACATAATTATTTATATTATTTAAATTTATTTTAGGTCAAAATAGATACATAATACCTATATAAATTTAATTTAATTAATTGTAGACAGTTTATAATCATTTTAGATATATAAAAATTTTATTGAACTTTTTCACTCTCTTTTACCCACCTCATATGAGAATTTGTAAATTCACATAAAACTTAATTTTACCGCTTCTGTGAGTAGAATTTCAAAAATCCGAGAGACACGGTTAATTTCAAGGAGTAAAATATGGTTCAATAAGATAAAAATAATTTTTGGTGAATAGTAACTTTTTACTTTTATTTACCACGGTAAAAAGTAAATAGGGTAATTAAGGGTAAAAATGATATTATTATTACCCTAACACATGTCCTAATTCAATTGGATAAGTTTAATTCAACCTAAAACAACCTTAGGAATAAAATTTGACCCTTTAGGTTCACATGGATTAGATTAGGACATTTATTATTATTTAATTCAAAGAAGAGTTAAAAGATTTAAAATCAAAGTCTAATAACTAAAACATTTTTAATATAAGGTAATACATAAGATAAATTCGATTATAAATATTAATTAGAAATATAAAATTATTTCCTACATAATGATATTTTAATTATAATTTTTATACATTAGATAATTAAATTTATTTATGACACAATGATGATGCACTAATTACCTTATTAATGAAAGAATCAAATAAATGCTTATATAAATATTAAAATAAATATAAATTCAAAGTTTTTTTGACATCCACTAATTTTCTAGGTGACTATTGAATGATAGGGATGATTCAATGTATCTTTTTTGAAGTAATAAAGGTGTGATGACTTTAAAAAAAAACAAAATACCAAATACTGTCAAAATTGACATAAAAGAGTTTTTTAAACAAATATTATATTATTAATTGATATTAAATTCCTAAAAATCTATGGTTCATCCAAAGGACTTGTATCATTGTAGGTGTATCATTAATGGACCAGTTGGGGTTGCTTGGAGGTATATAGTATGTTTATTAACTGTATAATATAAAAATACAAAGTGACATGGTAAGTGTCAAACTAATTAACCACGTGTTAAAACTAACCGATAAGGTTAATATAATGACCCTAACCTATATAAAATCTACTGGTTGAAAGGATTTAGACCCATACCCACCTTAGGATTTGAATAATACACTTTTGAGCCATTATAAAACGAATATGAATTTATTATAAATTAATACTTTAAGTTTTTCCTAAAGATCCCCTCCTCCCCCTTATAAAAGGACCCAACTCCTAACCAATTATTCACACCTTCAAAGACTTTTTGTTCGTCCATACACTGCCAAAATACTCTATAAACTTCCCTCACTTCAACATATAGGCCTTAGTTTGATCAAGAATCCAACTTAAGGATCCCTTTTGATTAAATCAAAAAGAAGAACCCAAAAAAGAGGTAATGTTTTCACCACCCTCTTTCAAGTTCCTTTCTTCTTCAACTTCTTCTTTCTTTGTTATTTCTATTCTAAAATAATAACTACAGTATCTCCTATATACTGTGATGTTATTATAAATATGGTACAACAATATTTTGTATTCTATCCATCCTTTTAATGACATTTCACCATACGTGCGTACATACGGCTTACCGTCTCCACGTCGTGGTGTAATTGTTATTCAATACATTATTATTTGGATGGATATAATAATGATGTGTATTTAATTTAAATAATAAATATAACATTATAAGGATTCTGTATATATGATATACTATCCAATTATATATTATCTTAATATCAAAAGAATGATATTTTCGCTCGTGCGTACGTACGGATTACCGTATCCACAACACGATGAGATTCATTTCCATGTTCACCATTCATCGATGATTATAAAAATATATATTACTAATAAGTATGTAATATATGAAAAATAATGCTACTGGAGATATATATATTTATATATATAAGGATTTATGTACTTACATATATCTTATTCACTTACTTCCGTTCAATACTATATGAAAACAGAAACAACGTTTATGCATACGTACGGACTACCGTCTCCATAAACGGTGTTTTCCATTTCATATATATGTCTATTATACATATTTATATTCTAAATATATATGATATATTTATCATGTTTTATATTCTGGATGTATTTAAATCATGATCTAAGTGATACAACCAAGAGTAACAAGTTAAAACACGTACGATAAAGAAAGCGATTATTACCCAAAATGTTAATTTAACATGGAAATTATTATTAAATTAGTAATATAAAGTCATAAATGAATCATGTATGACATCATAAATATTAATATGGTTCTGGTATAATTTAATAACATACTATGATCTTCGTACAAGAGGTTAAACGTACCCTCTACTAATGGAATGTGCAAGGTAAGGGGTTTTCATCTCACTCCTTATTCCCGTGAGATTCATGCCATATTGACACTATTACCTTTTGTGTGGTGTATGTACTTCCCATATTTGTATTCTTTGTGTAATACACTTTAATTTAAGTGTATTTACATATTCATTGTATGATTCCTCTTTCATGATTTGTATGTTTCATAAGTTACCAAATTGGTACGGGTTAGTTCCTCAATCTCATCATTATCCGAGATTGTTTATGTGTAAGAATTTACTGGGAAATTTTTATCATACATGTCCATTTTTCCTAAAAATGATTTCAAAATGAAGAATTTAAGGATTTTGAATGGTAATATTTATCAAGATCATAATTTCGAATGTTTTAAACATTTATCTTTATAAATCTTTTTAATAAATGTCCATGTTTTAAAAATGATTTTATGGATTTTTTATATAGACATGAATGTTTTGAAATGATAATTATTTTCAAAAGTTTCAAAGTGGTATGGGACACTTTGATTCAAAAATATCTAATAAAATTACTTCCTTTATAAATGTGTGACTTTTAAATGATTTTACAAAAAGGATATTTCTCTCAAAAAGTTTTATTCATCATTTTCATCTATGTCAACATCCTTTGATGGATTTTAAGCTCATTTGAAGTTGATTTATTATAAAAACATCCATTGAAGTTTTTGTGATATGTTTGACTGTGGATGTGTTATTTTTATACCATTCATGGTTTATGGAGAAATTATTGACATTTTTTATGCTAGTTTTAATACGAATTTTTATGTTATGTTTAAACCTATTCATATGAGGAATGCATTGGACTTAGTAAGTGACGGGTGGAGCCCGCTATAGCTCCTCGATGCATCGGTAGGTCTCATGAGACAAACTAGTTTCTTGGCACGAGGCATTGACAAAATATTATTTTTAGTCTTGGAACGAGGCCTTGGCTACATGGTTATGATAGTCTGGAATTATATATTCCATCATTATGAAAGTGGTTAGTGATATTGCATGTGATTATTCGATTAGTTGAATATCCATGTGAATAAGTAAATGGCATTATTTCATTTTATTTCTGCCATATTATGCAGATGTTCAAGTTTAAAAGGCTTTTGTTTTAGTTTTATACTTTGCCTAAAATGTTTATGCTTATTTTTGAAAGTTTCCGCTGTATTGCTTACCCTTACTGAGCATTTGATTTCACCCCTTTCTATGTTTTATTTTTCCCAGGATTCTAAGAAGTGTATTGTGATTGATATGCAGGGTTAAGCCAAGGGAATAATGGTGTTCATAAAGATTATTTATGTTGTTTTGTACGTATTAAAGTGAAAATGTAACATTCATGTATGTGATCTATTTTTTCAAGACTGTTAAACTGATCGGTCCTTTGGGACTTGATTCCTTGTAATCACGCTAATGTATTAAAATAATGCACCGACTCTGGGTAACTGGGGTCTGGGCGTTACAGAAAATAAGTTTGTTTTATTTAAATGAATCATTTATAGAATTTAATATTTTCTTGGTTGATCAAAATTCTCTAGATTTTATAATTTAATTATTACATATTGAATGATATAATTTAAAATCCACTTGTTTCGAAAAAAATGTATTTTTACTATTCACATGCAAAATAAATTATTATATAAAATTTTCAAAAAATAACCCTTTAATAATTTTGAAATTGTGATTTCAAGAATGAAATTACTTGAATCAAAATAATTTTATTAAATAAGTTATTTTAATTTTTAATATAAATTTTTTTTTTATGAAATACCTTAAAATATAGTTTATTAAAAATTTGATTATATTTTCTTTGATTTTTTAATAATAATAAATTTCATTTTATCGAATTATAATTTTTATATTTACTAAAATTAATCATGATAAATATTATTAATATAAATTTTTTTATTTCGTGGTCATATTACTATTCCAACAGTTAGGTCACTATTCCCAACGGTCAGGTTACTATTCCCAATGGTTAAATTATTATTCCAATGATCATGTTACTATTCCAATTGTAACATTACCTCCTATAAAAACATATTCATTACTTCATTAATTATTTGCCTAAATTACCCCAAAGTTTATGCATTTATATTTTCTAAAATTTCGATTGGTTTAATAATAATTTGCTTCATTTCTATAGGGTTGGTTGTGGGGGGATAATTCTAGACGATTGGGGAGATCTATATTTTATCAATCTACTTTTCATAATTTTTGTTTTTTTAATCTTGTTTTAATGTTTTGAATTTTCATGGGTTTAGATTTTTATTAATGTAATGATTATTATTAGTGAAATAAATTGATGTTGGTTTCCATGTCATTTTTATGTGTATTATACCAAATAATATAACATAAAACAAATTTATTTCAAGAAAAAATTATCATTTATGAACTATGGATTATTTAAATTTAATACCTTTTCTAATTACTTCATCAAATGAATTAATTTCCCTTCACATTACACCATTTGTAACTCTTCTTTGATGATGGAAGAAAATGATCACAAGTGATCATTGTCAGATGAATCTAACATATTAAATATTCCCATTGTATGTTGGAAATAATGTAATCTTAATCCTTTTCTTAATAATATATTTGTGTAAAGGTATTCTCAAGATAATTTTTAAAAATATGCTCTATGGTAAAATAACCTCAAGGAAGAAATCACTAAAATACATCACATGCAATACCATATTTATGGAATATTCCCTTCAATATCCCACTTGAATGAAATCCTAAAAGGCATTATTCCATTTCACTTTATATTGTATCATATAAAACAAATTGTGAAACGATATCCAAAACTCCTTTTGTATATCTTATAAAAAACTTTTGGAAAGTCATCGCTAACATCACCTCATATCATATCATATGTAATACCTTATGAATACCCATCCAAAAAACTCTTCCAGGATAACTATAAATCACTTTTATAGCATCTTTTTGAGTCAAAATAAATCCTTATATGGTCAACCACAATGTGTAACCCCGTGATACTTTATAAAATTGAAAGGGAAATATGAATCACTAGATATATATATGTATGTAATGTTTGGTCTCTAAAAAATCTTCAATGTAACTCAATTTATAAAGGGATTTAGCAAGATCTACATAAAACACATATATCCCTATACTTATTTCCACTAGTCAAATCACATGCTATAATTAATTCTAATTTTCTGTCTTTTTTCAAGACATCAAGTTGTCATGGTTTATGAAGTATGTTAATCAAATATATCTATCCTATACATTTTGGAATCTATGAATATAGACTGACTAAGTCTTTGAATGATCACATTTCATTCAGTTTTATGAATAAGTTTATCACATACATATCATATGAGTTTATAAGAACATCATATGTACTTTATAAGTGTGGTATTGCACTTCGTATTCTATCTCAATCAAGTGTCCAGATATCATACTCATCACAGGATAAGAAAATCCAATATTTTTTTAGCATTAATCAATAACATGATCAAAAATATAACCAACCACCCCTAATATTAGATAATTTATAATGGATTTTGTAGGAATGGTTTCAAAATAATAAGTTTATAATGCTAGGTATCTCACCAACCTTAGGTAGTGGGGTCCAAATTTGATCCATGCACCACTAGTATTTCTAATACATACTATATGAAACTTTATGTGGTATACTTAGTAGACTATATAGTATGAACAAAATAACCTTTAGTTTTTGTGCCTCTTTATTATACTCTATATCTATATATGATAATCCTACTCATACTATACTTAACATTTTTTGATAACCTATGATACTACATGATAATCATCGGTTAGGGATAACTCAAAGTCATAAATTTAGATGTAATTTATCATCACACTTCATGAAATTCATATCTTTATATAAATATATATAATAAATTTAAAATAATTATAAAATGGATATTTATTTTTATATTATTAATTTTTAATTATAAAAACCCTTTTAATAATACTTAAAAAAATAACATAATCATTGGTTTGTAAAATTATATATGATTAACATCAAGATCAGCCTTATATATGTTGTAATTTCTATGGTAATGTTAACTTATTACATCTATATATAATTCCAACCACATCTCTAAGTAACCATATGATAAAACTCTTCCACTAAACACTTTATTGAGTAACATCTATAAAGAATTCAGGTTTTAATAATGGTAAGATTTAGGAACAATATTCCTAATGTTCAACTCTATAAACATATTCTAAATCCTTAACTTAACAACATCAAATGTTATGATTTCAACTTAATTTTTTACTTAAATATCTTTCAAAGTTTTACATCATTATCCTAGTAATCCTTTTTCATAAAAAACTCCTTGAAATAATGTCTCTATTTACATTATTTTTTACTATCACCTAAACTCTTTTAGGATAAAATGATATTTACTTTTTTATAGTAACTAAATGTAACTGCTAACATTTATCTTTAATTTCATTCATTAAAATCTTTTAGGATAATAAGTGAAATGTGCTTTATATTTTTACTGGAATAATACTTTAAGAAATATTGGAATTTACTTTATCCTGATAAATAAATGTAAATCCTTACATTTCTTTTTATCATCACTTATCATAAACTATTTAGGATATTAACTAAAAAATCACTTTCTTTAGACTATAATAATATTTTATTTATTAGTTTTTAACTTTTTAAGTACAAACATACTCTAATTAATATCTTAGACACTATGTTATTTTCTTAGTTTCATTATAAGATACACAAAATCTATTATTCTTTGAAACAACACTTATTTCCTTATAGTGGTATTATTTAACTAGATAAACCATATGATATTATATGTGTTGTAAATAACCTTTTATCCTAATGTCTTTTAAAAAAAGTTGTAGAATTAAAAAAATTCATAAACTATTTTTATCAAATATTTTCATCTCATTTAATTAAATAAAAATTGTTACAATCTCTTCCAAGAGAAAAATGAGATAAACAATACACATATTTTGAAGAATCATCCAATATTGAAACATTTAAGAATTTTAATATTGTAATGCCATTACATCATTAATTGAAATAAATATTTAATCTATGGTACTCAAATATTTCTTTTCATATATCCTATTATATATTTACAACTTTTCTAAAACATAAAATTGGTATCATATACCTTTCATAATATAATAATTGTATTATATATCTGTTATACTTGGATTATTATCTCTACATGGATTATTATGACACTTCAGTTAATTTAGATAATTACTTCTCCAATGACTAATCTTTCCACAATGAAATTAGTGTTCCTACTTCTTCTTCAGCTTATCTAGCGGTGTGGACTCTCTTTGACCTATTATCTTTTATTTCGTTACAAAACCTTTACCCATCTATGTTTGTACCATCAAAATATCACTTGATCCTATATAACCTATATATTAATTATATATCCTCAATATATTAAGTATATTTGGTATAGGTTTATAGATTTTACTCATTTTATAATAAATAACACACTTTTAGAACCTTTCCCGAAATGATTGAAGAATGAAATTTGGGGTTAATTTCTATTTAAGAGGAAAACTCAACCTCTCCAAATCATTATTGCACCCAAAAATTTTGATAGATGAGTTGATACTGAAGTTACATCTATATTTTACACTTAAAAAGAGACTTTGACACCACATACCTTTTATGAATAGCTTGCTCTTGATATATCCTTTTATGGTCATCTATCATATTGTATGGATCCATATTGTCACGTTTCTTTTTAAACATAGACTACATGGTTAAAATAATTAATGTAGAGACATATAGTGAATCCATAATATGATTATCTTAGGAATTTAACTCCATATATTTAATAGCTTCACCAGTGGGTTTCTTTGAAAGTGGTTGTTCAAACATGTAGAATTTTACTTCTTACATGACAATTATTCTCAAGTTTTATTACTATATGATAAAGTTACTTAAATTTATTTTTTTTATTCAAAATTGATATCAAGGTCAAGATATATGATTATGATGTCATTTATCTATAATAGAATATTTTATATAATGAGTATCATGAATTATTATCATTAAATGACAAATTTTATTAAAATGGTCTCCTACTAAAATGATAACCCATTTTATAAATTAATTATACCCATTAGTTTCTAAGATCCATATTTTATAAACTAATGAGTCTACTTTAACATTTTTTTCACCACTTAGATATTCAAGTAAGGTTTCATCCTAATCATATTGTATATGATTCCTAGATAGTTGGGTGGGTATCCCTTTATCCAGTCCATCATATGGATAAAACCAACTATATTACTATGATATCCAAACTTATAGGGTTTCCCATCTAAGTATAACCTAAATAAAATTATAATAACATGCTTACAAATTACAATCCAACAGTACCCTTATTTGGACTAATCTACCTAAGGATGATCAAGTGACACCCATTACTTTCATTCCTTAAAAAATATAATCTAGAGGCACATGACTATTGAAAAACCTACCCAGTTAGATGGTTGAAAACTTTAAAAGTTCTATATTGGATGGAATCTAGAACTTATTATTTTTAAGAGGACATTAACCTCGCCTTATTATGAAATGTCATTCCATTTATGTATTTTTTATTCTAATGATATCGTTGTGTAATCATATTCCATTTAATAAATTAATAGGTTCAATCTATATTAATATGTAACTATTTTTATAACTTGTAGTTTGGGTTAACCACCTAAAAATAGAATACAAACATTTTTACGCATATCTGAATTCATCTCATGCATAAGAGATATGAAATCCTAATATAATGGTTATATAATATTGATAATATTCACATCACTAACATAAGATAAATAGATAGAAAACCCCAACTTTATAGAATAATGCATAGCCTTTGGGGTAATCAGAAGTTAGAACCCAAGTCCCACTCCCCTGGGAGACATTAATCAAGTGAGAATCGAATTCACAATACTCTAACACCTAATATGTATAAACTATATTTAAAAACTAAATTCAATCTAATAAATTCAACTAAAAACTAAGGCCAAGGTAGATGAAAACTAAATCTTATGTAATTGTTAATGAGATTCTATTCATATCAGTACTCAATTTATTTACATGGTCATTCAAGAGAAACTTAGGCTTCTTAATGAGATAGAGGACTTACTGCTCAACACTCATCTACTAGACTTTTTTAAGGTTGTCGATTCTACTTTTCAAGATATTTTTTATTTATTTTATGGCCATATTTTAGTTTTATTGACTATCCCACCAAGTGGATATTAGCAATATCAAGTGAATCATCTATTTCTTCCAAACATGTAAACCCTTCTCGCTCACCGTGGGATTATTTGGCTAAGGGTGTAGTGTTTACCCCCATCTCACCACCCCATCCCATTTATCCATCCTTTCCTAACCCTACCATAATGATATGATCCTTGTGTGTAAATATATTAATAAAAAAAGATTTTAATTATACCCCCACCTCATAGAAGAGAACATTAAACATGTTTCCAACCTTTTTCCTCATCCATTGTTGCTTCAACACTATCATTTTTATCATGCCATGAGGACATATGAGTCATATTTATGAGAGATATAGATATACATACCTAAATTTTCAAATAAATCTACCCGGAAATCCCATATTTTCCTACCATATATTTCTATTCCATGTTCACATGGCGTCAGGGTAACCAGAATGATGGTTTCTCTAACACCTATTTAGCACACTACTTATGTATTTTTATTATTCTACTCCTCACATTCCCCTATATTCTCCTTAGTGGATGGAATATATTATGCTTATTCACATGGGGATATTCAATAAATGGGGATATAACTATGTCCATATATAGTATCATCTTATTCCTACTATATAGGATGAGTACTATGATTCCCAAATGGGTGCTCTCAATTGTGTACCTCCTCCAACTCTATATATGGAAGCAGTGTCAGCACCACCATTAGCTCCCTCTTATTATGTCCTACACTCTTCCACCCATCTAACACTTGCCAATAATCCTCCCACATTTGTACAATTCAACACCCCACCACCAAAAATAACCCTAGTTAATCCTTTGGTAAGTTTGATCACAAATATTAATGGTTTAATATAATATATTAGTGCTTTGATGGCATTAAGGGATTGTTTGATCAGCTACAGGTGACCATGGACCTCCTTTTTTAATATCAAAGTAGATTATTTCTATATAACGAATCCTATAATAATTACCTACATCCATAATCTACACAAGAAACACCCTTTTCAATCATAGATGAGTGCTTGGTTTACACATTTGATGACTTGGATGAGGAAATAGACCCTGATCATCAAAAAATCACTACACAAACATGGTATCTCTCAGAGGATCCTCCCACTAATACTTCTACTACTCATCCATAGTAATAGACTAAGAACCCCCTAGTTAAAGCTCCCATAGATGTACCTCCTACAATAGAGAAGATAATAGACATGGTCATTTCCTCTCTTAAGGTCACCCCATGACTATTTCTAACACTCATTTTATTTATTATCTATCTCTTTTTTATATATCTATGTAATGTTTGGATTTCCTAGATATTTATTTTCCCTTTAACTTATAGTAACTTTTTTTCTAGGCAGTCATCACACACTTTATTTTCCACTATAGGTTGAGTGTGTCTCCCAAGTGAATTTTTTCACATTTTAATATATCCTCCATTCATGGGAGTATTATTTTATATTTATTTTTTTTACTTTTCAATTGAATTCTTTGTTTTTTTCCCTGGTCTCACGTTAGATCATATACCCATTATCCCACTTATTGTTACCATGGGGGGAATGTGTAATATTAATTGTGGGGTATGGTACCCTGACACCATTCTAGTAATTTTCCTCAATATTCTCCAAGGATGAAATTTTCCTTTTGACGATCACTCGAGTTCTAGTTTTGAAAATTATTTACAATTTCAATTAAATGAGATGAGATTATGTGGATTATATTTATAACTACATACATTTGATATGTGTAACTTTAATTTATGTTAATTACTATTGAAGTTTCAATAAAATATTTATAAAAAATATTGTTTTTTATTTTTGGTTGAGAAAAGGGATTTCAATAGAATAATTTTAAAATTATTAAGCTTTGTATTTTGAAATTATTTTCATATTATTTAGGATTAATTTATTCATGGATTTTCTAGTCACACACTTGGATAACACAAGATATTGACTTCATGAAATTGAATGTTTTTTCAATCAAAAAAATGATTTCCATTTTCAAAAAATGGGTAATAATAAATTTTTGTATCTCAAACAAATAAAATATGAGATAGTAAAATTTTGATCTAAAATGGAAAATAATCCTCTTGGAATGTCATTTTACATCTCAAATTGGTTGTGTGACCAATAAAAGTTTTAAACCATCATTTAACATCTAAGTGACCTTTGTTTTTATTATTCTGGATATATGGGATAATAGAGATTAAGGAAGGAAGTGTTTTAAAATAATGAGTGGAAATGTCTTACTATGTAAGTAAACTTTTAATGATTAAATTTAGAATGAAAATACACAAATAGACTTGGGTAGTTGTTCTTTGGATGGTCGAATCATTTAGATTATATATTATTTTTTATGATAAATCAAATAATTTCACTAATATCTTAATGGATTATGTGAGGCCGCTCACTCAATCATTATTTGGATTTCTTGAATACTTTTGTTGAGGTTTTTCTTAAGGATAACCAAATGAATAATACCTAGGGGTTTGATTAATTCTTTTTGTGCATATTATTTTGGTTGGTTTTAATGAATAAATAGTTATATTATATAAGATATTTGCTTTCATGTGATATAAATACTTCATTTTGGTATTTATAACTAATTTATAAGTTTTATCTAATAACAAATAAATATGTGAAGTTTTGGATCATAAAATAAAACCATATGGAATTTAATTCATATGAACATTTCATGTACTTTTGAAGATACATGACTCAATGTGAATGCCTAGGTATTTACTAGAGTATTACACAACATTTGGTGCATTGTAAATGTAATAAATTTCCATTCTTGAAGTTATTTTTTTAGAAAATGACACTACATTACAAGTATGTTAAAAGAACATATCATGTAACCCTATTAATTGACACACAATGTATAATATTCAATGGTCTATATGTGTATCTCAATCAACAATTTAGAATTTGAAAAAAGAATAGCTAACAAGAGTACACATCGTGTACTTTTTTACATTTAATTTAATTTAATTTTCCTATAAAATAAAGCCTCAACCTCTAGGTTTGGGATTATTGATATAGAAGGTAGGTTCCTCCACTTGACCAATTTGACCCCCAAAACATGGAGGCTTTTTTCATTCATTTTTATTCTCATTCACTTATTTTTCTTCAGTTTCCTCTTATATTCATGGGTAGGGTTGGGTTTTTCTCAACCAATTCACCATTCCCATGATCATGAGAGGGTATATGATCCATTTTGAAGTTTTAATGGGATAATTTTTTCATTTTAATAAACTGGTTTTATGTGTTTCTATTTATATTTCTATTCTCATTTAAAAATATCTTTGTCGATTTAATTTTTAAAATCACTTGTTGTAGTATATAGAGAAAAGAATATCACAACCATGGGAAAACTAAAGAGGTTATAATGAGTGATCCCATGACCATTATGTGATATCTTTGTAATCAATTGGAATTTTGATAAAAATTAATTTTAAAAAATTTAATCATTGGGCCAAGGGTTAAAATCATAAAGAATGAAATTGTTCATTTTTTTTATTAATAAAAAAGGGTATAATTGAATCCCCCATTATGAATTAACTTCATATTTAATTTTAAATGATTAAGGATAATTTTTATAATAAACCCAATTTGAAATTGCAACCATGAAGAATAATTTTTCCATTATTTCTTTTCTTTGTGTTTCTGTTCCATGTGTGTCTTTACTTTCTTTTTATTTCCTTGTTTTCATTCTTTTCTGATAATTTGTCACCCAAATAATTATTCAAAACATTCTAAACTCATGACTATGTCTCTAATTCCTTGTGAATCAACCACAACACTCTACTAATGTAGTAAATTTAGGTAAAAACAATTTTCACATCTTTTTATGGGTGTATCAAAGAGAAATGACCCCACTATATCAATTTATAGATAAGTACTTACAGCTAACTTCTTGTTAAGATTGTACCACCCTCATCTGATCTCCATAGAAAACCCTCTACTTGATCATGTCCACCACCAAAGCACCACAAACTAAATTGATTCATATATTGTACAATGAAATCCTCTATAAACAGATCCATTTTAACCTTAAGTTTCCATCTAAAGAATCTGAAAGAACCTTTGATAATGATTAAAATTTCATGCATTGCATCAACAGAGATACTCTTACACATATATTTCATTCACACATCAACGTCTTCACACAATCACTACTTTCACTATTGGTTATGGACTTTAAGTTTTATTATGTGGTTTTTTAACCTATTATATATATATATATATAAGTTTCTACATTATGGATGAAATATAAATAAGATAAAATAGATTCTCACACAACCAATACTTATAATATCCAACTTGAGAGTCATTTTCTAGGCTTAATCATTGTGTCCTCTGAGAAACTAGTCACCAATAACTGAATCATCCCTTCTCCAATTCATCTATTTCATTGTATCAAAGTTTATGATATTACACAACCTATATGTTATCAAAGCCCACTGAAGTGAAAAAACACTACAGGCCTTATTGAACTATGATATTTTATATGAATTGGTACTCCAATTTAATTTAATTCAAATAGGAGTAAAATTTCGGGATCTTGTTCAAGTGAATCTCACATTTGTTTTCATATCACAACATGTTGATTTCATTACTCCTTATAATATCCCCAAATATACCCTTAAACCATACCAAATATTTCCCCACTTTTATTATTGTAACAAACTGAACTACCATGTTTAAAAATTCAACTGCAATTTATAACCTTTACATCCATCTCATAGCATTGCCTCTGAAATAAAACAAAAATCTGTTAGTTTTTTTCCATGAATTCGTATCTCTTCCAAATTCAACATCCAAAAATCCTTATTGAGGATCATTTATAAAAAAAATAGTGTATAAGATCTATTATTCCTTTGATATAACATAATATACACTTAATAACCACCCAATTCACATTTCCTATGTTTTCCATGAACCTTCTAACCACACCTACTGCTTGAGTGATATCAAGACTTATACAAAACATGGTGTAATTAAAAATTCAACAGAGTGATGAAAATAGATACTTTTCCAGGTACTAAGCCTCATCATCTATTTTAGTTACTTTATCTATTTAAAGTTTGAGGTGTTCATATAGGACAGTGCTCATAGTCTTCGACTCACTAATTCTAGATATCTCTATGAAATTTTGGATATACTCTGACTGAGAAAGGAATTTTTTTTGGAATATCATGTATCCTAAAATCCTCACGTCCAACATCCTCTTTAATTACCCAAGATCATTAATCTAGGAAGATTATATATAATTCACACTTCAACTCTTCCTACATCTCCATCATAGTTCCATCTAAGAGTATGTCATTCATGTAGAGAATAACAATGATTGAACTTTAATCATTATAAACATTATAGTAACAACAATTATCATCTTTAATCTATATGTTCATTAATTCTGTTATTGAGTTATCAAAATTTTGGTTCCATTTCATTGAAACCTACTAAAGTTCATAAATAGTTTTCTTAGGCTTGCACCTCCGGACCTCATTTTGTTTTCGCATAAAAAAATTGGTTACTCAATATATATTTATTCCTCCAAGTCTCCTTAATGGAATGTGGTATTAACTTCATGTTATTAAAGAAACAAACCTTATATATATTTTCATGATATTAACAATAGGTGATAGAAATTCCTCAAAATACACACCTTTTGATTGTTGAAAACATTTCTCAAGCCATCACACCTTATACCAAACTCTAGCATCAAGTTCCTCCTTCAGGTGATAAAACCACTTGTTTTGAAGTGACCTCTTACACTGTGGTATTTCTATTGGCACCGATATATCAGAAAAATATAAGGAATCCAGATATTCATTTCTTTAAAGCAATCAATATAATTATATTATTAAAATTTTAACCAAACAAATAATTTTGAGTTCTTTTCCATCTGTAAGTAGAAAAATGTTCATTTCAAAATCAAAACTCTATGCAGGTATTTTTACCCTAGAATACTTCCTTAACACCATGTTTTCAAATCCTTATATATCTAATGCTTCTATAATCTACATAGGGTTTTTTTATTCCTTTATAATTCTAGTACATTATGTAATGGAAGTTTTATAATTGAATTGGTTTCATCCATTCCAAAACACTGTTTTAACTCAAAAAATTCATCTTTTGTGCTTCATAAATAGCCTAGAACCACCCTAAATCTACTTATATAATCCAAATATTTCTCTATTTCTTATTTGTTCTTATGCTAATCACACACCTAGTTTTCATCTTTTTATAATAGCAATTCATTAAATAGGATGTTCTAGACTCTGATAACCCTTTATTGACTTTTATCCTAAAGTCTGGAACCAATATTTTCATCATAATAGCTATAAATGAAAAATGTATAAAAATTCGATTCTAACATATCCCTATCATTTTCATCGATATTGGAATAAATGATACATCTATAAACATTCATGTGAGTGCATTCCACCTTTCATCCCGACAAAGGTTCTTCCTGAAGTTTTTGCCTCATTGGTTTATAAAGACTCTAATTCACAAGATATATTTCATAGTTAACAAATGTAACCAAAAAATTATCTAGGAAATTTAATCTTAATCTCATTATCTTTTCTCTCCAATTCAAAGTTCAATTCATTTGTTCTACTTTTATTTTTCTCAAGAATATCTGGCATAGACTTCTCTATCTGGATCTTGTTCATCTAATGAAATATTTAACACTTTATTCCCATATACTCACCACCATTATTGTACCAAAGTCATTTCAACTTCATTAAAGTCTTGTATTTGACCATGGATCTTTATCTGATGAATGTTTTTGAAAAACTAAAACATGTGTTTGAGGAAAATCAGCCATGTTTTTTTATAAAATCATCAATAAAGGTAATGTAGTATTGTGCAACCCTTTGAGATTGAACCTGTAATAGACCCCATACATGTGTATGAACCATCTTGGTATTATTATTATTTTGTTTCTTTTCATACTTGTTGAATGAAACCTTCTATTTCTTTCCTTGGATGCAATACTTGCCTGTTTTTTATTCCATGTGATTAAGATTTAGTATTCCTTAAGTAGAAAATACTTGTAAACCATTCTTACAAATGTGAACAAGATGATGATTCCAAAAATTCATTTTTCTCTATGTTGTTGGTCCATCATGCAATAAACCTTCTAAACTAACGTTCATGTACAATTTTTTTCCTTTCACACCTCAATCCAGTACTATCAAACCATGTGTGATTTTTCATACACCATCTACAAAAACAACACAAAAATTTATGTCATCATTTTCACCATTAAAAATCCAATTAATTAATAAAAATAAGATATTTTGTATAAAATTCAATTTTAGAAAATATTCATTCTGTATTCTAATTCTAACATATCCTTTTTCACTAAATTTAAAATCCTTTATGACCACAAGGTGAAAATTTACTTGGATTAAAAACACATAGTTGTGAAGGTTGTAGGATGCATCAAAATAATTATTTTAGATTCATAAGAATGGTTTTTCTTTGGTTTTAATGGATGATATTTAAGGAAATTGACTAAGGTAACTATGAAATAATATATATTGGATCTTTCACATTTAATTTATAATTAATTTTAGAATAATAATTACCTCAAATGTGGTAATTTTCATTTAATAAATTTCAATTCCATTGTTATCATGTCATAGTTCTGATAGAGAATCTAAGTAAATATTCTTATAGTTGTATCCACATGTTCTCCATGGATCTATGAGTAATGTTCTTAAATATTCAGGTGATAGCATGGAAGAGAAAAGATCTTAACATCATTCATTAATGATCATAATAAATGATACTCTTTGTCTATCTATGTTCTTGAGGGGGAAGAATGAAGATTTTATCTCTAAGTCTTGAGAAAATTCTAGATTTTTTTTCATTATAAAAAATAATTCATATTCCCTAAAATGATATAAAGTAGAATATATACTTACAGATAATTATTTGATAATTATTCTATGGCCTTTTATCAAATATTATTTATAAGTTATTCCTCTTGTCTAATAATAATATTATTTTTATTATATAACTTAACATGTATATATGTAAATATAATTTTTTAAATGAATAAAACAATATTTATTTAAGTGATATTTAATAAGTTATATCATTTTTGTTAGGCCTTTAACTCAGCTCTTCAATCCTACTTAGTATTATAGAACATTGAGTAATAAAACACTTATTCCAAAAAATATTATTCATTCAATAAATTAATAGTATATTCACTAAACTCAAAAATAAATATTTATTTTAATATTCACTTAACTAAATAAATATTTATAATATATTTACAAAAATGTTGAATAAATGAATATTTACTTATTACCTTAGGAATAATAAAAAAGAGATATAATTCAACTCATATATTCTAAACTTAAATATTTGGTGGTTGAATATATGTGATCAATAATAATTGAATAATTATAATTATAAAAATCATGAATAATATTTATTATTAATGTTAAATTCAATATATTATTTAATGAGATTATAGATACACTTAGTATGTGACTCTATAGATCTCTTCTTAGTGAGATTCTTGTATTTACCAAGTCCATGATCAGAATTTAGAAATATGTCAAGGCACCTATAGTGAATGAAATTTATATTCCAATGATAAAAACCATCGTATGAACCCTATTGTGTAATATAATCCCTTTATTATAATATCACAACAATAAGGATGCATACTTGTTTCATCATCCAATGTGGTTGATTTATAATTCTTTAAAATCTCTGAAATGAACTCATCAAAAAAATACCATGTTTATGGATTTAATTAGATAGTTCTATTTCATTAAAAGGGATATAGATATATTCTTTTACCAAATCGGAAGGAAAATATACTTTCTTGACTTATTGAATTAATGTCATATCACTTATGACACAGCCTATGTATGATTCCCAGTTGTGTGTATATTTCATCATAGTTTTTGTTTATATATAAAAGTACATGACTCATGATATACAATAATAATAATATCATGTATAAGGACTAATACACATGATCATGAATAGAAACATCCAATGAAATATAAAACATGTTGAGTTCCTATTAGAAGATATGTAGTCATAACCTCCCTTCTTAGATATTAAGAAGTAAAAACTTCATGAGAATACGTATTAATGTCTTATGTGGTCTCAAATCTCAGGGTTTAAACATCATCTATGCCCCATCACAAATATATTATCTAGATCATAGGATATAGGTCTTAATAATATTAAAATATCATCTTTATGTTCTCATTATAGAGGGTAACTCTTATAACCTTTAAATATGAAAAATACTCTAAATAAATTAACACATTAATGTTATAAAGAATAATAGTCAAGATATAAAATATTGTAATTAATATTTTTTTAATCTAATGTATAAAGTTAGTTGGCTCTAGAGAACCAACTCCAATAGACTCACATTTATACTGGAGTCAATTTATAACTATAAATTCATTTTATCTCATATGATAATCATGTCTTTTTTATTTTATGGAAATAGTTTTTGGGCCTTCCACATTTTACTATGGCTATTCCGGTTACTGTTAATTCACTCCTTTGAGAAAATCCCTTAAGAGGTGATATCATTGAGTAATCGCATTTTTCCTCTTTCATAAACCTAAAATATTGGATAATAACATAGTTATAATTTTATAATAATATATATTATTAAAATACTTAAAAAATTTCATAAGATTCTAAAATATAAAACAAATCATTTTTAAACTACTTATTAAGTTGCATTATAAGTTGAAACAAACACAGTTTATATAGATATGGCTATCACCAGTTGTAATAATATTATCTCTCTTATTTACTTATGTAGTAACGTGAAATGGGTGGGGTATAGTAGGTCAATTCATGCCTTAGATGATTTAATCCCATGTGGGTTTGTCCAAAAAATCTTGCATACAATGCAAAAAAATCAATGTTTTTCCCACTCTGTATAAGCCTGATGTATCTCATGGGCTTTCCCACAGTTAAAAAAATAATATTATTGATTATACTCATTTGAATATTGTTTTTTTTAATTCTAAATGGTTATCATTGGGATAATTATATACCATCTATAAATATCATTTTAGGTACAATGGTGGAGCATTCATCGTAGGGTTGGTGGTGGCATATAGGAAAAATGATGTGGTGGGAAATCATTATGATGAAGAGTGTGTGAGAATTTGATGAGGGGATATGAACAATGATGTTTGTGGTGTGGTGATGTGAATGTCTAGACTTCTGAAAAAATAATTACTCTCCAAGTGGTGACCAGTTTAAGAGGAGATTGATTGGGTTCTCATGGGGAATATGGTTCTTTCTATTTTATTAATAATAAAATAATATATTTTAATAACAATAATAAATCATTCTAAAAAGTTATTATGATTATTATAACTATTTTAGCATTGAATATGTATGCATGGGATATGGGTTTCATTTTTTGAGGTTTGGACGAGACACCATGTGAATATGATTAATAATTATTATATAATTATTATAATATAATATTAAATCAATAAATATATTCCTATTTAAAATTCACCTCTGAATGGTTGGTGAATTATTAAGGCCATTATGGTGAAAATCATATATCATAGTTTAATCATGTTTTTTTTCAAAAAAATATTATGTTTAAGAAATTTATATTATAAAAAAATTAAATTAGGCTTGAGGGTTATCCCACACTTGCATGTGCTCAACCCACCTCAGCCTGTGCTCTTAAAAATCAAAAATTTTAAGCCCACCCAACCCCACATAAACCCCATATCTCAATGTACCAAGGGATCATGGAGCCATTTTTCATTAATATACTTAAGCCTGCCTATGATACAAAATCTATTTTATTTAAAGGAAAAAACTAGTTTTATATCCCCTTGATAACTAGTATCCACATTTCTATAACTATAACGAACTCATCAATTGTACTCTCTAAATTAATTTTGAAAAGTTCTGGATGCTACCATATAATTAATATGGTATTAATAGATTTTTACATTGAATATTTATATGCATATATATAGATTTATCCTTGTATTTGGAATGGTTTATGTGTGTCTCAGGACCCCATAATTAATATATTCAAAATATAAATATAGTTTAAGAAAAATACACACATAATTTGTGTTTTTAATTTTTTCCCAATTGGTAAAAACCAAAAATAGAAAATATGAGACCATGTTTGAATCTAGAATATATGGTTTACCCTAGGGGAAGCCTAAAGTTGGATGGCCTAAGATATTCAATTGAGGAATTCGTTGGAATGTTTGTTAGGCAGATTAATTAATTAATTAATTAATTTAATAACAATTACCTAATTCCTTATTTCAATATAATTTTATAGAAAATATATAATGTTATCCAAATGAACCTATGTGTATTTTGGAGGAGTAATATTTTTCTTCATTAATGGATTGGGATTAGATAATGAATATCGATCAGATCATGGTGGATCAAGAGAAAGGAAGAAATCATAGCAGATCTTCATTAATGGAGAATGTGTTCTTCACTGACGATTAATACCAAATTGATGTAGGGAATGTTATTTATGGATTTTATCCTTTATTTAATAATCAGGAATTATTATTGTCTGGTTATTTTGTTCTGTGATCACCCATCCACCATATAAGATGATTGAAAATTAAATTGACAAAAACTATTTTATATTTTTTATGTCAGGATTCTCAAATTTATTCAGTACCTTATGATAATTTTCCATGATCACATCATAAAATAATGTGTATCACTTTTTTGTGTGCTCTTCCCCCTTTATTCTTTGTGATCCTCATAATTTCCCCATTGAGTTGTGGTTCAACATTGTCAGGGTCAGTTTATGTGTGATCAAACACATAGATTCATAGTGATTATGTGAAAGACTAATGGGATGGTTATTTTTAGATATATTGGGATGGATTAATGGTTTTGGGTGATGGGTTTAGGTTTAAAAATCTTGAACAGTATCTGATACCTGACAGATTCTGGCATGGGTGACTGGATTCTGATTTCCAGCCACTGGAGTCTGGGAATCAATGGAAGAAGGTATTTTCCTTTGATTTTGGGTGGTCAGATGGAAAATTTTGAGATGGAGAAGGAAACTATCGGCTTCACGTGACAAAACTTAGTTTTCTATAAAATACCCAATTATACGACATGTAATATGAATAACACACATAATGTAGTCCCCTAGATATTGGGGATAAGTTTTTAGATGAAGAAGAATATCATAAACTATGTAGATACACCACATATCATGTGACCTTGTGTGATGGCTCAAAATTTACTCTGAGTGTACATGAGCATGGACATGAGGCACACAGACACGACCAGAGTACACATGCACAACTATAAACTTGGACACAGCTAGAATACCTGGTCATGACCATGTACACTAATGGGGGCCAATGTACACAAGAATATGATAAAAGATAATGGGAAGGCCTAAATAGGATGATACATGTCATATAAAACCTCTACAAGTCATGTAGTGTGACATGTCATTCTAAGAAATGTCAAGGGGAGAACACACCCAAGTGATGAGGTGAGGTCACATTCCATGTGACCCCATGTACACACCATATAATTATCCCAGTAACTTGTACCTTTCTTATTTATTTCTTCACGAATCATATTTGGTCCTGATAGTATCATATCTTTAGTATTCTTCTATATTGAACTCGATGGTGTCATTCGTTGGGGAATACAATATATGATTTTAGTTTTTTTGAGTGTGATACTTCTTCAGGTAATTATTGATGATGGAAATGATTAGGTAAGGATCCTCAAAGTGATACGAGGGTTGATACTCCCCTATCTCACTAGGGAATGGGTCGCCCATACTATTTATATAGGTAGAGTTGGTACTCCCCCAAACTATAGTAGTCTGTGGGTTCTCTATCTATGGAGTGGTACAATACTTTGTTAACGTTTTAGCTCTGATGGGGATAATTTTCTCCACTGTAGTTATGTCTCCCTTGGATGTGGAGCATAGAAATGAGGAGTGGGCCTTTCCACATAGATTCCTACAAGGTTGCATGTGGTGTTAGGCATCAAAGATAGATTTTTGGAGTTATAGGAAGACTCATTGACTTTGAACAGGGTATGAGATAGAGATAACCTTTCTATCTCATCTAGATTTCATTATGCACATATATATATTATGTAGGTTTTCATTTCCCACTTTTTATGGGTTTAGCTCACTCTTATTTATCTATATATTTTCCCTATTGTGGTCTTCTAGGTATCCTGATAGGTTTGAATATACTCACCAATGTATGGTCGTTTCCTGCATGTGTCATGTCTTATATTGAATATATACATATCAGAGGTGACATTGGTGGATCTTAGTGATACTTGGGTTCATTGACCACGTACAATGGTTAGACAGGGAGATCAGGAGGCAGTCCCTCTTTAGTTTTCCTTTATTCTAGTTGTTGTTAGGTTGGGACATAGTTTTCTGTTGGTCATGTATTTTTTCCTATTTGTATTGGTTTATACTATACTAATCTGATATGTTCCCTATATTTTATTGCATTCTTGGTTGAACTCTAGATTGTTTCATCTTTATTTTATTCCTTTTTACTTTTTCTTGGTGATGGTTGGGTTTATGTGTAGATATATATTCAGAAAATACCTCCCATTTTAGTTATACCTTATCGGTGTTTTTATACATCCTCTAGTCAATTGGAGCTAGCCTTGGGGTTGTCACACCAACCTACCCATAGACCAAGTGATCCCTGATGGTTTGGGTCATGATAGAGTAGTATCATGGCAGTTCATACTTGGGTCAGTGTTGGAGTTGGAGGATAGGTTTTGGAACTTAGGGATATAGTTTTAAAGTGTCTCAAGTGTGACTTTCAAGTTGGGGAACCTAGTATTTTTATAGAAACTAATCTATCCTTTCACCCGGACTCTGAATACATGTTTATCAACTTCTCATACCATGATAAAAATTTCAAGAAACTATTGGTACATGCATCATATTTTATTGAATCCTTTGTTTATCATTCTTGAGTAATATCCCCATATATATTTGCTCATCTAACCATGGTATATCTTGATAAATTTTAAGATGTATCCCTGAAGACAACTAGCTAGTTTACAGATATTGGATCATGACGATGAACTATTGATTGATGAGGTCTCATCTTAGGGGTCCTCTCATGATGTGTTTTCTTCAGATGGACAGGGAGCAGTGCCCCACCTATCAAGCAGTTGATAGTCCCAGCAGTGTAAGATGATGATGTGTGTAGGCTTAATGATCCATGTAATATCTAGTGTTAGAGAGCATTGAGGTTTTTTGGTGATCCAAACTTGAGCTAAGAAAATAATTATCTTGATTCAATGGTCTGAGTCTTAAATATTTTCTAGACCCTGATGGATTAAGTAGTTGTGCTTACAGTCAGCCTTCTTTATGATGCATCATGGAACTCGTGGAGTCTGGTGACACAGACCCATGATGAGATAATGATATCATGGTCATACTTCTAATAGTTTTTTCACAAGGAGTATTACCACTCATTATTATGCTTTTTGTGGATATAGGATATTCTAGATTAGTAGCTTGGTGTCTTGATAGTTGAAAAGTATGTTGTGAAGTTCACTAACCTTCTGTGTAACTCACTTGATATTGTGTGGAATAGTTTCTTCCAGGAATAGAAATTTTAGTAGGGTATCTACAGAGACATTTGTTCCTACATAGCCTCTTTGTGAAATAGTATCTATTCCAGAGTGCTAGAGTGAGTTCTGGAGACTAAGAGTTTCCTAGAAAAGGGGTGTTATGTGGTTAGAGCTAATGGTGGGAATCCTTTGGATGATTCATCTATATATTTTAGTAGATATCAATCAGAAATGTCTTGGAAGAGGAGGAATTATCATTCTTAGACTCAGAAATGTGGATTTGTGGCTCAAGGATTGAATAGAGGATCCAGTCAGCTAGGTAAGGGATGGTGTTATTCTTGAGACAAGAGGGTTCACATGGAACATGATTTCCCAACATATTTTGCTGAGCAGGATAGGTATCCTATGGATAGGGAACCATAGTATACGCAGTTCCATGATTATGGATCTCCCATGAATGGTTAGGGGAGCCCCAGGGAGATAGTGCAGACCGAGGAGTAGGTGGAGCTTCAGAGGTAGGAGATATAGGTAGAGGTCGACACTAGGAGTTGCTCTCACCATCACCACTATTCAGTCCACCCTGGCTTAGAGAGATAGAGGTTGAGGATGTGGGTAGTTTTATGTTATGTAGGTACATTACTAGGATGTACGTGAGATAATTTTATGTAAGATATCTTTCTTTTCAACTGTTTCGCCAATGATATGTTGACATGGGTGTGAGTCATTACTTCATCTATTTATCTCGTGTGTCAAATCAGGAGCTTCCAGCTAAGACTCTAGCCCAATAGCTATAGCTAGATGATTCTGCAAGGATATATTCATAGATATTGTTTATCTACCGATAGTGTGATCTGGTACTCAGTAGCAAGAGTTTCTCATGGGACCTCTTGGTCATCATGATGAAACCATACAACGTCATCTTGGGTATAGATTGGTTTTCCATGGTACGTGACTATATTGATTGTCATCATAGATAGGTTAGATTATAATAGATAGATGGGATAATATTATCATTTGTGGGAACGATAGATTTCATTTTTGACTAAGTAGGCCTTGTATGTAGGAAGCTAAAACCCATCTCCCACCATTTGGTGAGTATATCCCAGGGTGTAGCAAGCTCTTCAAGCAAATGGATTTCTTCGGTAGTGTAGGACTATATAGAAACCTACCCTGGGCATATTCTATGACTAACATTGATATAGATGGAATTCTAGGTTAACTTGCACTGAGGTACTAACTGATATCTTCTCCACCATATTGGATGGCCCCTACCAAGCATCAAAATCTAAGGGTACAATTGGAGGACCTTTAAGACAATGGTTTCATCAGACCTAGTGTGTATCCATGGACATCTATATTTTTTTCATGAAAAATTTGTATAGTATCTTGACACTTTTTTTATTATCATCACCTAAAATAGGTGAAGATAAAGAAAAAGTACCTCTTTCTAAGGATTAATTACCTCTTCGGCCAATTGAGAGGTGTGAGTTAATTCTCGAAGATTGATCTCATGTCCGGCTAACTCCAGTTGATAGTTAAAAATAAATCTATAAAAAACATGTAATTCTAATGTCTCTATAGACACTATGATTTCTTGGTGATGCCTTTTGGTGTTTTTAATTTCCACACTATGTTTATGGCTCTTATGATCTGGATCTTCCAAGCATACTTGGATCGATGTATAGTTTACTCCATTGATGACATACTCCTTTACTCTACATTATAAGAGGAGCATGTAGAGCATTTAAGGATGGTCCTAGACTTACTTGGGGAGAAAAATCATTATATTAAGCTCTCTAATTGATAGTTTTGGTTTTCGAGATTCACTTTATGGAGAATTTAATTTTTCATAATGGTTTAGCTGTAGACCTGAAGAAGATTAATGTGGTTCTTACTTGAGATCCATCGAATTGTGTTTCATAGGTGCATAGTTTTATTATCTTGGTGGGGTACTATAGGAGGTTTATAGAAAACTTATCTAGGATTACTACCTCATTGAACACCCTGACATGAAATCATTACCCATTTATCTCGACCAAGAAAGGTTAGAGAGCCTATGAGGAGATGAGGATGAGTCTGACTAGTAGTCTTGTGTTGACACTACCAAAAGAGTGTGTAGAGTACATAGTGATTTGATATACCTATAGTGCTAGGATCTTAAATGTGTTGATGTAGAGGAATGAATTAATCACATATGGTTCAATTCAGTTGAGATACCATAAGAATAACTACATGAATCATGACCTAGATTTGGCAGTGGTATTATTCTCTCAAAATATATAGAGGCACTATCTTTTGCGTGAGCATTTTATTGTATACTCATACCACCAGAGTCTCAGGTGAATCTTTACATAGATATATCATAACCTAATATATAGTTAATCATTGGAGTTCCTGTAGGAATATTACTTCTAGGTAGTTTATACTCCTGGGATGAGAAACATGGTGGTATATTCCCTTAGCAAGAAGTTTCATTCTCACTTGGTTGGTGAGGCTTTTAATCAGCTAGATTAATTAAAGCTAACACTAATAGAGGATAAGGATTCATTTTTAATTCATTTTTTGGTGGTGAATCCTCTACTTGTTTAGAGTGTGATAGATGATCAATTGGAAGACATCGATTATGAGGTTATACATGACCAAATATCCTCAAGAAATGCACCGAATATATTTTCTAGAGGATGGGAGAACATCATCATTTTTTAGGGATGGATGGTTTTTTCAACTACATTGTGAGAGGAGGTGGAGAGAAAGGTTGACACCTCCCCCTTAGCTTTATATCCTATGTGGAAAAGACATGAAAGGACCTTCAACAACAGTTTTGGTGGGCTGGCATGTGGTAGAGAATTACTGAGTTAATCTCTCGATGTCTAATATATTAGAAGGTAAAGTTTGAGAACTAGGTACCAGTAGGGTTGATACAGCCTCTTGAAAACCCAAAGTTGAAATGGTATTTCATATACATTGACTTTAAAACGTGGATTCTATTGATATTGGGAGGCTATAATACCATCTAGTTGATTTTTTATAGACCTACCAAGTCGGATTACTTCCTTTCCATATAAGATAAGAGTTTGGTTGAGGTTTTTGGGTAGTTATACATGTATAAGATCATCTATATTCTTGTGGTACCCTTGTCAATTATCATTGACCCTAATGCTCAATTCAAATCATAGTTGTGGATAGGCCTACAAGATCCTTTTAGGACCAAATTGCAAATGGGTACATCATTTCACCCCAAGATATATGGCTAGACCAAGCGGACTATCTAGGTGTTGGAGGATATGTTGGGGACTTATTTTTTGGACTTCATATGTAGTTGGGATGATCTCCTACCATTGGTAAATATTCTTATAATAATAGGTTTCACTATACTATCAGTATGAAACCATTTTAGGGATTGTACAGGGGACCTTGCAGGTCACCCTTATGTTGGAGTGGGATTGGTGAGGAATCTCTTTTTTGGGAAAGATATGGTGAATGAAACAATATATAAGTTTTAGGTTATTATTGATTACATGGGAACAGTAAAAAGCACACATAAATATTAGACAAATCAAGGTCGTATGCCCTTTTAGTTCGGTAAGGGAGACCATGTTTTCCTAATATTCTACTTGTGATGATGATTTTAGATGTTTATCTAGGGAGGAAATAAATCACCAAGGTTCATCGGGATATTAAGGATCACGTGGATTTTTGGGGTGGTTCTTACCACCTAGCCTTTCCCCCATAGTTATACCAAGTTCATGACATTTTCCATAGCTCACATCTGAGGAGATAAGTGCTTGACCCTATGTAAGTTATTTATTTAGATGATATGATCATTAAATATGAAGAAACCTTTGAGGATTAACCACTGTTTATTGAGGATCGATAGGATATGATCCTTCATGGATACACCATCCCTTTGATTTGGGTGCTTTGGTAGTACATGAGCATGAAAAAGATCTATTGGGAGCATGATAGCCAGATTTGGTCTTAGTACCCCCTAACTTTTTGTGTAGTGATGTGTGATGATTTATCATGAATCCAATATCAATATTTTATTTACTGAATAATTTAATATAGAGAACACCCATAGTCGGTCTCAAGGATGCAGCTCACATAACAAAAACTTTCTATTATCACTATTTATATTGTAACTAATATAAAACTAAATATTATAATGAAGTGGGCATTAAATATTAAATAAATATTGAAATATATGTTGAAATATATATATATATATATGTATATATGTATATATATTTAATGAAAACAAAATGGATGCAGATAAAATGTTGTTAAATATAAAAGAGATCATCCCAAAAGAACACCTGGAGTGAACCTTATCATCTCATTAATATTTTCAAATTTAATTAATAAACATGATCTATAGTATGCATGAATATCCTTTTCTAAATATGGTTGTGAATATATAGTTCACTTAATGATCACCAAGAGAACACATGTCATGGCACAGACCCTCCGGTCCAGTACTTTTTCAAAAAACTCGATTCCAACAAACGGTTCCACTGTTATGGTGGCACAGTCACGGTCACACTATTGCGGTGCCACCATCACGGTCACACCATTGCAGTGGCACTGTCACGGTTGTACCATTGCGGTGGAACCACTTATGGTGTCTCACTGAACTGGTGGGACTATCATGGTCGCACATAGAAAAGGTGGCATTGTCACAGTCACACACCAAAATAGTGGCACTATCACTTTTGCACATCGAAACAGTGGAACCATCACGGTTTCACACCAAAACGGTGGCACCGATTTACGGTGGCACCGCTTTAAAGTGGAACCACTTTATGATGTCTCACCGGACCAGTGGCACCATCATAGTGGAACTGTCACGTTGGCACCATCATGGTTGCACCCTCACGGTCGCACCATCACAGTCACACAATCATGATCGCACTATCACGGTTGTACACCAAAATAGTGGCACCGCTTGCGGTGTCTCAATGTTACGGTGGCTCTGTGTCTTCATTTTTGGCCATTGCCTTTTTTCTAGTTTCCAAAGTCTTCCCAGTTCTACCCCCATAATGTATCTTTTGAATTAAAAGTGTTTTAATTCCCATAAATGATATCTAAAATCCCCAAAGAGTTGGGAGGACCTTGACTTACCAAACCTTGTGTCTTTTTCCTCAGTGTCACGCCCTTTTCTCGTACTTTCCAGTTCTTCCCCTGTTATGCATTTTCCTCTGACTAAATGAAACCATTCAATGCACTGTTGTTATGGGCACATCCCAAATTAGAATTATTAAATAAAAATTAATTCCATCATGTGTAACTATCCAATCGTGTGGTGAAACCAGGATCCTCCATTAAAGCTGTTCAATATTTCATATCCTGTAACTCTGTGATCTTACCTTTTATTTCACGGGGATTCTTCCTTCTTTCTGGCTAGTCTCCTTTCATTTCCTTGCTACATTTGGAGTCCCCATTCTCGAGGCTATTTTTGCACTAGTGTTGGAGCCATTCATGCTCACTCTTGGAGTCCTCGGAGTTCCTCCCCTGCATGTTGCGCATCCCCGGTTCTTTGTGCGTGGAGAAAAACATCGATCATTGATCATCCAAGAAGGGTTATTCCATCGTCTCTCCTTACTGTGTATCATACAGGGTGGGTATGATAATGTTTCTTATTGGGACGGATGAAACCAAACCTTAACGAAGATAATAAATGGACATTTAAAGAATTAAGGGGTGTGTTTGATGACCCTGTTGTAATCTTTTACCCTTGCTTATATGTTGTGAATTGTAGGGATTGTGTCTACTGAAAATCATGGTCATTGGTGGTCTTTCCTTGCGCACTAATGGACCCATGTCTCCTGGGATGATTGAATCGATGTAACATGGAAATTGGTTATTCACGTAAATTCAGTTGATTAAATGGATTTCCATTGAACAAGAATCATAGTTTGATCACCCTGGTTAACCAAACGGGAAGAAGATACTTAATTAATGGCATATTAGAATCTGTAAAACTCCCTTACTCTATCTTGCTAACATGTGCAGTTTTTTTTCTTGATGCTTATGGGGTGACGTTGATGGGGATGGGATCCCCTATTGTGGTGTAGTTTTTGGTTTGTGGATCCGAGGTTGTGTGGGGTCATATGTTGGGGCTTGGTTTGGTTCTATTACTTTGAGGGATCTCATGGATCCCTTTTGTTGTTGTGACTTACAAGAGAACTGGGTGTGAATGATTAAATTGGTACTTGGTTGTTTTTCCTTCCTTTGCTTGTGGTTATGCCTGTTAGTTTCCTAATAGTGAATAATTATTTAAATGGAATCACTTGAATATGAAAAAAAGGGTTCAATGGGGGATTGTTTTCTAAGAATGATTTGTGACTTGGTTGTGGTTGTGGTGCTTCATATGAATGAATAGTAATGAGGGTGTTTGTGTATGTGCTGGTTTTGGAACCCCTAGGTTGGCAAGAGTGATTTTTTACCTATATGTATAATTTAGTTATTATGTTTCTTATTTTCTCCACAACCAAGTTGAGCACTTCGTGCCGAACACCCTCATTTCATGGGGAGTGTGTTTTTTCCAACACTCCTATGAGTGACTGGTGATTAAATCCTTTTCTACTCCCTTTCCCAAGTAGCCCAAGACTCTTTGGGCAAGCTGTAAAGGCCTAAGGTACATTATAGCCCAAGATTTTTTGGTCAGGGAAGGTTGTGGTGGTTAGCCCAGGTGTGTGCGGGCAGGTTGTTTCCCAAGTGTCTTTGGGATGAGGCCTAGGTGTCTTCAGGCGTGGCAGTAGTTGTTCAGGCCTAGGTGTCTTCGGGAATGGCAGTAGTTGTTCTGTCCCAGGTGTCTTTAGGTGTGGTTACGTGTGGTTTTGGCTGAGGTGTTTTCGGGAGAGATGTGTGGTTGTGGTATCCCAGGTGTGTGCGGGTGGGTTATGGCAGTGGGACTGCATTGAAAATGGTGGGGAAGGTCTGACATGTAGGATGACTTTAGTAACTAGTGGGAAAGTTGTGCGGGGTACCCAAACATTGATGTGTTATTACTATTACTTTTCTTGACTTGCATTATTTTGGGAGTGTTCCTTGGTGAGGTTTGGGTGGATAGCTTCTTTATTAGGTTCTTTGGTTATATCCTTTTCTCATGAGGCATTAGAATTCCACCCCACTTGTGCATGAGAGATTTTGGCTTTCCCTACTGAGTATATTTGTATACTCACCCAACGTATATAAAATAGCTTTCAGGTTTCCAAGAGGACTTCAAGGACCATGTTGGACACTACTAGTTCGGAAGTTGGGACTGTTAACATTGCTACTTTTCTTTTCTTTTGGTACTTTCCTTGGAGTTTTCTTTTTTTTGTAGCACTTATTATTGGGACATGCATATGGGAATTTATTATTTTGGATCTACTTTTACTTCCAATTTTGGTGTTTTTTTGGATTTACTATCTTATCTCCTGATCCTACTAAATAAAAAGGACAATCTATTCCATTTTTCATGTGATTCTATACCCTTGGTGCTAGTCGCCACTCCGTGACCTATTGAAGGCAGGTCTCAATGGTTATTATCTATCCTTAAACTTGAAGAATGAAGGGTCTGGAAATCTTTTCTCCCTTCCCTCATCATGGTGAAGGCAGTTCATAACACCACACATCCACCTCCTTGATCAAGGGAAAATATTGAAGAAGAGAAAGTTAAGTCTCAGGTGGAACGTGAAGACACAAAGGCCTCTAACCCATAAAGGTCACAATTGACCTTGATATAATAAAATAAGATAAAATAAACATGAATGTGAAACGAATTGAATTCAATGATGGATTGATCCCCCAAGAACATCCTCAAGTTAGTTACTCACGATCATGTGTATAAAAAATCACCGTGGAGAATAACAGAGTGGAAACAAAAAAATAAAAAAGATAATGAGAGGAAGAAAAAGATTAAAATATATTAAAAATGAATAATACTATTAAAAATAAAAGAAACTAAAAAACGGTATAAAATGTCCATAGAGAGTTTCCAATATTTTGTGAAGGATAGGGGATACATTTTTATATTCCAAAGGAGTGATATTTTTGGATCCAAAATTTTTCCATAGAAATGTTTCCTGTGGTATACCCCTTTAATGATCGAATATTAAAATTTATTCTTTAGGAAAGTTGTTCCAAATTTCCTTTCTCATTTTAACCTAAAATATAATATCCATAAGACATGTTTAAATGAAGTTATATCCTAATTACTATTAAGTTTTATTCTGTACGAATGATTCATAAATTTTCATTCAATGTTGAGCATTAAATGGCCACATTAATGAATGAATAACTCCATGAAATTTAATTTTTTAAATGTTTCTATGAGTTATATTTCATATAAAGTTGTAATCACATCATTTGGAGGTTTTTATCCCGAGTCATACCTAATTTATGGAGTTGGGTTCCACTCTGTTGTCCAGAATTATTTTACAACTTGATTGATATTTTAGTGGCTTTATATGGAATAATTAGCACTTGATAAATAATATAAAGTTATATAACATAGATCAAAGAATAATATAAAAATATTAACTCTAATTCGATCAATATTTTAAATGTTGGGATCAGAATACTAATGTGCATAAAATCTACTAAAATTATAAAATTAAGAAAATTTCATATTTTATCCCAAAACACACCATAAATCCAAAATTGATTCAAATAATCTAAAATTCATAAATTAGGAGGGTTTAAATAACTTAAATTCATATAAAAAATGATGAAAATATTATATCTATCAAATCCCACACACATAAACCAAGATTTTCCTCAAGCATTAAATATCAACATTGAAAATTAGAGGGTACTAATGTTACCAATATTCAAATTCCGAAGCAATAAAATCAAACAATTATCAATGTCAAATAAAATTTTAAAATTACATGTAAAATATCAATTCAATTTACCAATTTTCAAATATATAATAAACCCTTGAATTTTACTTTATCCCATTCAAAAATGATGGAACTTATCTTCTTATTCATTCAATCTCCTTAATTGATTATTATTAAACATTCCAAATCATGATATACCTCACTTTTGAATATTTTCGATCATCAATCATGATAAAATTCAAGTACAGTTCTAATTATATCATGATAACATGCTTCTTATCCATAGGATTGTATAGGGAGTAATTTCTCATCTTTGTAATGGCAACAGATGCATGAAATCATAAGGACTTGAAATAAAGGATTAAATGAATATGAGTCTTAACGTTGGTAGGATTTGATGTATTAAAACTTATGTCTAAAGGAATATTTTTATCACTTAAATAAAATGCATGATATCAAAAGTAAAAGCTCAGTGAAATTATCCCCTTTAAATTTTAACTCTCATTTCCCCCAAAAATCAAACTAATTTATGATCAAATAAAGCATAATGAATGATTTTTACACCTTCTTGAATATTTTCTTCTGCTTTTAAATTGTTTTTCTTTTTCAAGGAACCTTTTCATTTTTTTATTTTTTTGAAAAATATACTTAGAATAATCCTCACATCGACCACCTAACCACATGATAACAATAATATTTCAAGTAATGGTAATTTTTTGTTTTCCCAAATCACAACCCATTTTTTTCATTAGTTTGGTTCTTTTTTACATTTTCCATTTTTTAAATTCAAGAGGGAAATAAATTAAGTATACTAAATGAATAAACAACCTTAATTTTTTTTCACAATGATCACCCCAATACATTTTCCGAACAATATAAATCATCCCTTCCACCATTATTTCCTTCACCCCCACACTTCAACTTTAAAATATCATGAAAATACCAATAGTAGGGAAGGAATAGATAAAAATGACTTCAAATAAAGCTTGTCCCTATAAATTTCATTCATGATATCTATGGTATAAATAAATATTGATGTAGAGGTGGTATTTTAAGGATAACTTTTTGATCAAAATATGCATCAATCATTTTAAATATATTCTTTCACAATCATAGCCTTGACAAGTTCCATTGCAAGTTCTGGTTGGTGACATTTCCCAAGATCACTAAAGAAATATAGTCAAGAATAAATAGGATGTACTTGGTTTATAAATCCTCTTGGGTATGGGAAATATGATATTGGACAATAACACAAGGAATTATTAATAATAAAAAATCAATTCACATTAATTTCATAAATTAAAAGCAAGACAAATGGTATGGAAATTTCATTTACCCAAATCAATTAATTCCCTCAAATCACGAGTCCTCATTTTAATATCCATGCTTCACTTTAATCATAAAATTATCTATTTTACCCATTAAATTTCATTAACATTGAAATCTAAAACTTGGAATCACTGGATTCCTAATAAACTTGTGTCTCCTATATAAGTCTAGTAAATCCTAGTTCAAGAATGGGTATGAAAATTCCTATCTAAAGCTCGAATCATGTTTTGGGAAAAACTATAGATTTTAAAAGATATACATTAAAAGTGAAATTCATTTTGAATTGAATATTATTCATTTTTCTTCCACTATTTTTGTGGTATCCTCATTCAATCATGAAATTATAAAAGAAAATTACTCAATTAAGCCCAAGAATCATGTCATTTAAGCTCAAAAATATAATATGGAGTAATATGCATGCTGGACAAATCCAAAAAAAATGAAATTGAAATATAAATTCCTTATATTGAAATTAAAAGTATTAGAAATCTAGTAAAGTATAAATATATATATGATCACCCAAGTGGACCCTGAATTTTTACTGCCTCTAAAGGGCAGTACCAGTTATTATCTATAATCAGATGATGGGTGGATCTTCTTGAAATTGAACCGCCACATGTGGATTTTCCTAAATTCCATTTATCCTTTTTTATTATTGACGATAATTACATGTATATAGTAAACTAGGTCTACCCGCTTAGAAATGTGTTATAGTTTTCATGGTATGGGTTGGATGAAGTATGGAACCTCCTCCTCTTTGGTTTCTATTTGTGCAACATCTTCTTCTCTATCAATTGGTTTCCCAAGGTATGTTTCATCAAAATAATATTCCAAGGTAAATCCAGAGTATAATTATATTTAAATAAAATTAAAACATGAAGTATCAATATCAAATTATTCCCCATAAATATACGCATATTTTGGCTTTGTTTCCTTAGGAAATTAAACTTGGATATCCTCAATAACTTCCTATAATAAATATTCTACATGTCCAGGGAACTCCATATATTCTCCAATAGGTGTAGGTCAAGTTTCTTCATCTTCCTATAAATAAATAAAAAAGGATTGTCCAAAATTAAAAATTAAAAATCATAAGTATTGATACTCAAATCAGTTAAATAAAATCAGAAAATATAGAGTTCTAGAATGGGTCATCTCCCTGAGTTGGTTCTTTTTCAATCACTTCTTTGGTGATAAGTGACTCTGTAAGGTGAGTCCTAATAGATGGTGGCAGGTAGTCAGGCTCCTCCTTTTATTAGATATCCTTATAAAAATAATGACAGACTAAGGGGGAATCTTTTTAGACAATGTCCACTATATAAAATTCTAAAAATTAATGGGAGAACTCAGTTATCTCTAGGTTAATTTCTTTAGAAATTTTTTTGTTCGTGTCCTCCCTCATGCCATCTATGAATTGTTTTAATGCCTTTCCCCATTGTTTAATTTCCAAAATAACCTCACCTATCTAACAATAACAGAAACACCATCCTCCATGGAAAAGGGTGAGATATTTATTGGTTCCTTCTTCTATGAGTAATAAGTCCATGTATTAAAGAAATAATCATTCGAAAACATCATGGAAAATGATTTGTAAATTTTTTTAAAAAAATAATGATTTTTTATTTTATTTTTTATGAAAAACAATGTGTGAATTTTTTTCCTCCCATAAAATGGTTCCAAATTGATGTGTGGGGATTTTTTGTGAATCCAAGTTAAATATTTTATTTATCTAAGCAAGAAATATAGTGCACACAAAGACTTCGTCTCAAGGAGGCATCTCCCACAACACCGAATTTCAATTGTCACCATTAATATTTTAACTAATATAAAACTAAATAATATAATGAACTGGATTTTAAAGATGAAATAAATATTGAAATATATATATTTATGTGTGTGTGTGTGTGTGTGTATTTGTGATGAAAGCATAATGTATACAAACAGAGTGTTGTTAATCAAAAAGGAGATCATCCCATGAGAATACTCAAAGTGAACCTTCATCATCTTGTTATTAATTTCAAATTAAAGTATTAAACACTCCCCATCATATGCATGAATGTCCTCTTTTATCTATGTTTGTGAATATATAGTGCACTCACTCATCTATTAGAGACCACACAACCACCTCCTCAATCGACTTAAATATTATAGAAGAGAAATTTAAGCCTCGTGTGGAAAGTGAAGACACAAAGTTTCATTACCCCCTAATATCCTCCATGACCTAACATTAAGAAAATTATACAAAAAAAATTATTTTGAAATGAATAAGGATAAATAGTGTATTTATCCCTCAGTAACTTCCTTGGGTTAGTTACTCATGATCACGAGTATAAGAGATTGTAGAGGAGAATAACATGGTGGGAACAAGAAAGATAAAAATAAGAGAATGAGATGAATAATAAGAGTAAAATATATTAAAAATGAATAATACTATTAAATATAAAGTAAACTACAAATCAATATAAAATTTCCACACATTTTTTCAAATATTTTGGGAATGATATGGGATACATTTTTAAAGGAAAAAGGGGTGATATTTTTTCTTCATAATTTTTCTTATAAAGGTTTGCACATGTTAGAACCCATTAATGAAAAAAATTTCAAATGTATTATTATAGAATGTTTTTAGAATTTTTCTTTTACATTTTAACCCAATATTTTATCTCCATACTCCATGTTTATAAAAAATTATAGCCAAATTACTCTATGATTTTATTCTAGACGAATGATTCATAAATATTTCATCGATTTTAAGCATTCAAGGGCCACCTTAATGACTGAATAACTCCATTAAAATTATTCACGAAATGAAAATATGAGTTCTCTTTCATATATATCTGTAATCCTCAATTGGATGTGTGTATCTTGATTTGTACCATATTTTTGGTGGTGGGGTTCACCCTATAGGTCAGAATGATTTTCCAAATTGATTGATTTTTAGGGCCTTTAGATGTCTAAATTATCTCTTTATATAGAAGATAAATTTCAATCCCAAAAATCAAGGTATCCTTAAATAAAGAATCTCCTAAATTGGTTCAATATTTTAAATATACTGATCAAAATACCAAAGTGAAAAAATTGGCTAAAATTTATAAATTATTAAATTTTCATATTTTAACCCAAAACACACCATAAATCCAAAATTGATGAAAATAAGCTCAAAATTATAAATTTGGAGGTTTTAAATAATTTAAATACATATAAAAATGATCAAAATATTACCTCTATCATGTATCTTGTTCTTTTGGGGGGAGAATTCTTGAAGTATGGGGAATTTAATGACTCTAATATTATTGGAATTGTCCTTCGAATATTTATATTCATATATTAGGATTTATCCTCATTGTTGGTGTGGTGTTTGGGTGCATTAAGACCCTATAATTAATATATTAAAAATATTAATATATTTTAATTCACTTGAATGCATCATTTCTAATTTAAATGGTTTCCCATTAATAGTGACCTTGGATGAGAAATCTAAGACCACAGTTAATTCCAAAACATGTAGTCTACCCAAGTTGAGGCCTAAATTTTGTTAGAACCTAATATTTAGTTAAGGTAGTCGTTAACGAGTACATTATCTGGATTAATTTATATATTTAATTCATTCATTCATTTAATTCCCAAAACCTCATTACCTCTTTAAATACCATTTTATGGAAAATATTTAGGCTTATCCACATAACCCTTGGATGATTTTAGATGAGGAGGATTATTCTTTTTTTGAAAATCTGCATTAGAAGATGAAGGCAATCAGATCAAGGTGGATCAAGAAATATACAATGAACATAGTAGATATTCCACACTATCAAACACATTCTTCACCAAATATTAATCCTAAATTGAGGTAGGTAATTTTATTTATGGATTTTTACCCTAATTGATTTAATTATCATGAATTACTGTTTACTTTTATATTATTATTCATTTACCCATCCACTGCAGGAGTTGATTTCAAATTAAATTGTTAAAAAACATATTAAATTTTTTAGGCCATGATTCACCCCTTTATTCAAAACTTTACAAAAGTTGTTCATGATTTCCTTTTCTAATGATTTTTATCCTTTTTTGGTGTTTTCCCCATTTATCCATTCTTTTACTCATTATTGGCCCACAGAGTCATAGTTATACATTGTCAGGGTAGCTTAAAGGCTGATCAAAACCCTAGATTGATGGAGTTTGTGCGAAGGATAAATAGGACGGTTATTAGAGGATGGATCATGATGGATTCACGGTTATGGGTGATGTATTCAGGTTTTATAACCCTAAAAGGTAGTGGACACATAACAGATTCCTATATGGGTTATCAGATTCTGATTTTTAGCCACTGAAGACCACGAATAAATATATTGAGGGATCTTCCTAGGATTCTAGGTGGTTAAATAGTGGGATTTGATGCAAAAAAGTTTGATCTAAGATCCGTGTGAATAAAATATTTTTTATATGAAATACCTAAATAAATGGAATTTACTATGAATAATGCATGTCTTGAAGTCCCATAAATGAAGTGGATAGGGTTTTGGGCAGAGATAAATATCACACGTCATGTGGACCCACCACACACCATGTGAATCTATGCAGATGAATCAGTGTGTACGATTCGAGTACATGGGTACAGACGCAACAAAGAAAATGGACATGGATATAGTACACAATCACAGCCATGTACTTGAACATGTCTATAATACACTTACATTACCATATACGTGGGAACAAGACAATTTACATAGGCATGGGATGAAATAGCATAGGTGGGCCCTAGGTGGTTGAGACATGTCATGTACAAACAGTACATACTATGTAGTGTGACCTGGTTTTCCAAACCAAGTCCAAGAGATAAGATTACTAAGAAATTAGGTGAGGTCAGATGCTATCTGACCCCATGTAAACATTGTGTTCTTCTCCCAGTAACCTTTAATTTCTGTATCTCTTTCTTTGAGACTCAGATTTGGGACCAATAGTAGCCTATCCTGAGTGTTTTTTCACGTAGAATGTGATGGTGGACATTGATTTAGTATAAAAATATATGATATTATGTGTTCTAAGTGTGAATCTTCTTTAGGTGACACTTGACGATGGCAGTGATTTGGGAAAGACCATCATAGTGATATAGGGTTAAGTAATCCCCTATATCACTAGGTCATGGGTCCCCTATACTCTTTACATAGGTAGAGTTGGTACTCTTCCACGCAATAGTAGGTAAGGTCCTTTATCTATTAATTGATACTCCCTTGTCTTTGAGCTCTAGTGGTGAGTGGTTTATCCAGTAGATTTTTGGTTCCCTCAGTTGTGGAGCACAATAGTAAGGATATAGATCTTCTACATATCTTCTTGTAAGGTTTTGCATGATACTGGGCATTAGAGATGGAATTTTGGAGCTATGGGTAGACTCATTAACTTGGAATAAATAGCGTGATATAGATAACATTTCTCATATTTGTTTCATTATGAGAATATATATATGTACATATGTATGCATGTATGTATTGTGTTTTCATTTCCCACTTGTTATGGGTTGAGTTGACTCCTTGTTATATCAATTGATCCCTTTGTGGTTTTCAGGGTGTCCTACTGAGTATGTACATACTCACCCCTACATGGTATTTTCCCAAATGTTTTACATTTTAGGTAGAAAAAAATAGATCATAGGTGACATTAATAGATATTATTGATACTCTGGTGTATTAACCATATACAGTTGTTAGACGTAGAGATATAGAGCCAGCCACTCTTCAGTTTTCCATTATTCCATTTTTTTCTAGGTTGGGACTCCATTTCTAGTTACGCATGTATTTTTACACTTTATATTGTTTTATATTATATTACTTTAATGTATTCCTTGTATATTATTTCATGCACAGTTTAACTTTAGATGTTATAGATTTTATTTTATTCCTCTGTACTTTTCCATGGAAACGATTGGGTGTTTTCATACAGGTACATTAGAAAAAGGAAACCCATTTTAATTAATCCTTATTGGTGATTTTATTAATCCCATATCCTATTAGATGTTAGGTTGGGGTTTTTACACCTTACACTCACCTACCCATAATCTAGGTGAGTCCTGGGGGGTCAGGTCGTAAAATTCCTAATGCAGTTGTCCTGGTTCTATTAGATATATTCTCATTATGATTTATGTATAAAAAATATAAAATCTATATATATTTATATATAGATCATGGAATATATACTATATTAAAATAATTAAGTATATGTAATTTTATACATAATAATCTCCTCATGTTTTTTAACACATCTTTTTAGAGAGATTACATGCCATGCGATATTGGAAACAATTATTTCCTTGAATTGTTTCATCTTGTATTTTCAATACCATGTTAACATATCTATTATGAATTATTATATGAAACCTCATTAATATAACTTCGTAGATCATATTCCCAATAACTTTGGATACTAATTTAAATCAACCTTGAGGAAATATCTTTTTCCATAGTCTTAACTAACTATATTACTAAACATCTGTTTTCTATATGTTATCTACATATTCATCTTGTAAAGTTGTGGTTCTCTCACTAACCTCTTATATACACATGGGTTAATTTTATTCTTAATAAAAATAAACTCCCTTGTATATTCATGGAAATGAATATTCCATGATCATTATGCTTAATTCAATCCACAAATATATTTTTTCAACTTACAAACCTTATTTGATTTTTTTTAGTGTCATAAACCCTTCAGGTTTCAATATATAGACATCTTCCATATTATTTCCATTGTGGAAGGTGGTCTTGACATCCCTTTTCCAAATTTCATGATGTAATATTTTTATGAAAATTTGAATTATAATGGATTGAAGTATGAAAATATTGAAAATGTCTCATCATAGAGTATGTATAGAAATTACTTGAAACCTTAAATAACCAATCATACCTTATTGGAACCAGTTTTACAATCCATGTTTGGTTTCTTTTTAAATACACACTAATGGATTTACATCAATTAAGTAAACCACCAAAATTAATAATTAGATTTTGGTATATGGAATCCATTATTAAATTCATATGAAATTCTTAATATTTTATTTTTTATATTTACTACTTATTTATATGATTTATTATTCTTATCTAATAATATATAACCTAACTTGGTGAATATAAAATCACCTCATTGGATTTAATATTCCTAAAGAGTATGTGTCTCTAGAAAAACTCCTACTAATAAATATAAGAGAGTTTAGTATTTTAATTCAACCTCATATTAATTTGGAGTCCTGAATTACTTAAATTCTAACTTGATCCCACTATAATAAAAGATAATGTTGAGACCAAGAGATGCATTATGATGTTTTTAATCCCATATTGATGAATTTATAAAGTGAAGAATAGAATAAGTGTTTTTAATTATTGTGTTGTCTTATATTGTCATCTTATTCAAAATAAAATGTTTCATGGTGATTAATTTGAGGTGAAGTTCATTCTATGTTATTGGAATAATTGGATGAATGTGGAAGAATATTTAAAGTTGAATAGTTATGATTGAATATTTTTTGGGTGAAAGTGGAATCATTATGTCTTGTACATACAGGAAAACATATTTATATATATGGTTTAGGATAAGGAAACAGATTAGTTACCTAGGTCATGATAATTTTGATAGGTAGTGGTTTAAGAAACATGATTAGACCATTCTATGTTACAATAAAGAATATGACGTAGCAAGTAAATGGGGATATGATTTATAAAATAGGGATTTTAATGGGAATTCTAGTTGAGAAGTTTCCTTATGGGAAATAGAAATTAAATTAAATTTCATGGTGCTAGATATAGTGAATGGTGGCTAGATGTGAGTTTGGAATTTTTGTAAATTAATCATGTAAGGGTGATGCATAAGTTTTTTATCTACTGCGTTTAAGTTTCTATACTTAAAGAATGAGGTTCTATGGGAATCAAAGTGTAGAAGACCATTTCATGGTTCATTTTTTGTGGTCATTTTGATAAGTCTAAAATGTATTAAGGTGATTTTTTACCCAAGTAGTGAAACATCATGGTAGTTTTCTAGGGTTCAAAATAAGGAGCTTCACACCGAGGTATGTGTTATGGTGTGAAGAAAAGGTTTATGCCTAAAATAGAAAGTGGACAAAATTTATTTTTTCTAGGTGTTTTGAGACAAGTTTCAAATATATTTCGAATAATTGGTTTGAAAATGAATACAACATTATATGGTGAAGTTTTTGGTTTATTAAAGGTCTATAAAATGATAAAAAAATCACATGGTTGTTAATATAAATTAATTCATGGTCAGTATAGTTTCCAATTTTGAGTGTATTTTAGGATGTGGATCCATTGATGACTTAGGGTCTTCTCTTGTGCTATCTTTAACATATCTAATCATTTCAGTGGTAAAAAGACTAAAAATGAAAATATTTTGAGAAAATATTGAGGAAGAATATATTTTTCATTGTGTTGGTGTAATAATAAGATTAAAAATATGAGTAAGAATAAGTAGCATAATGATAAGTTGATATAAGTATGATATATTTGAAGACTAAATTATTAATATAAAATGAATTCAATGTCTCTCATTTTGTATGGGGACACGTTAAAAAATTGAGAGACATATGTGTAACATTATTTCATGTATATTCCCTACTCATTTTTAATATACATGATGATATGAGTTGATTTTATGATCTCAGGTGATTATTGAATCATGTTAAGGACTTGCTACTCATTTTGAGTAGTGAACCTTGTAAAAATGTATTATGCCTCTATGTGTGTACTTGGTGTGTGTAAAATTGATAACGTTATTCACCCTAATCAGTGATAAAGGTTGTTTCTAAAATAAACATAAAAGGAATTGAATTCACTAATTCACCCCCTCCCCTCCCAGTTTTTGTGAACTCTCACTAGTCATGTAGATTATTTTCACGTGGTATTAGAACAGGTTTCCCTTTGAATATGATTGGTTGTTTTAGGTTTAAAGAGTGATAGTTTCTTTATATTTATAGATTTAGTCATTGAATTTTTACAGCAAATATGGATAGCGTCAGTTAAGTGAAAGATATGGTTATTCCCACTTTTATGGGAAAATATTTATATTTTAAAAAAAAATTATGATTTATTATTTATTATATCTTTTTTTGGATGTTTTGAAGGCTGATAATGATGGATTAGTCACTCGTGATAAAGGTTATTCTATGAAAATGGCAGATAAAAAGAACTCGGATAATGATGTTCGTACTCAAAAACCATGTGTTCATCCCTTTCAACGGAGGAGTTTGTTAAGGTATAGGTTTCCAAGATAGAAAAGTGAATATATGATAAGTTATGAAATATATATGAAGCTAATTCATGGGGGAAGAAATTTAAAAAAAATGTGTTCTTTGGTTGAAGTTTAAAGTACCCAAAATGATATAAGATTAAATAAATGATGACTTATTTACCCAAGATAATAAAATATTGATAATTGTTAGATATTTTTCTGAAACATTATAGGATACCATGGTTATCCAGAAGATAATTCACACTATTATAGATAGGTTTGGTTTAAAAATATCATCACTTGAGGATTTTGATCTGGGGACACTTCTTATAGATGATTTACAAAAAAATATATTATTACATATGAGATGAAAATTGGATTTTTTTTTTCAAAAATAAGAGCGAGGATGAAAATAAATTTTTATTTTAATCTTTTAAATAAGAAAATATTGATAAAGAAGCATTTGTGGAAGAACAATATTCTAAAAAATAAGATGATATGGTGATGTTTTATAAGCTCATTCCACTCATCTTAACAAGTTTGAGAATATGTCAAGGGAGTTTTAATGGAAAACTACCACTTAAGTTTTTCAAGTGTAGATCCATTAGATATTTTGTAGAAAATTATATAAAGTTTAAAGAATAATAATATATTTAAGATAGGGATTATAATCCAAGGATATCCTGTAGAAAGAAAAATATATAATATAATGACTCGAAATTTTCTTTAAAAGGGAAGGGTGTGAATTTCAATAAATACAAAAAAGAGAAATTTCTCATCAAATTTTGATGATGTTGAGAGAAGTGATGATGGTGAGGAAGTTAAAGATTCTAGTGATGTTAATGAAAATATACTAATTGATAAAGTGAATGGGGAAGAATTAATAGGTAATGAAAGTGGGAATACTGAGATGGAGAAAGAAATATAAATGCAGTTTATTTTGATGTAAAAACTCTGGGAATCTCTTATAAAGATGTCAATTTTGGAAAATGGTGTAAAAATTTTAAATATAGATAATAAATATTCAAGAAACAAATGTTATTCTTCTGATGATAAATATCCAAGGCTGATAAAGGATATTGGTGACTTGAATAAGTTCCCTCATTAGGAATATAAATTAAAATGTGAAATGTAATAAAGGTTTAAAATAAAGTAAAATGAGATTGATACTATCCAATTTAGTTTGATTAATACTGAAAAGTAACTACATAAGTATAAATCCATTTTTAATAATTCTTTGTAACAAATGGGTGAAAGTTCAAAGAAGAAGCTTATAAAAGATTAAGAACCACATAATGATGAGGCTTAAGTTAACTAGAAAATATCACACTCAAATGGTGAAAATTTTGTTTTATGTTTTTGTAAAAATTAGGAATTAAATTTATTGGTGAATAAAATAATTTTTGTGGAAAAATAAGAAGATTCTCATAAATCTATAAATTCTATAAACACCAAAAAAAGATAAAAACAACTAAAAATAATGATTTTAAAAAGGATGAAAATAATTGTGCATAAAAGAAGAAAATATTGGTATTCTAAAAAAACCATAAATAATGATATAAAGTTTATGACCAAAGTATTAATCAAATGTAGGTGCCAATATTTGGATAAAAAATATATTTTTAAGGGTAGATATGATTTTTTTAGTTATTGTTGGCACTGTAGTGGATTTGGGTATATATAAAAAGACTTTTTATAATTAAAAATATTATCATAAACCTAGAAGGTTTGAAATTTAATGTTTTAGAGTGAGTCTTCCAACTTAATAGAAAAAAAAATAAGAGGAAAATTGAAAATTTCACACTAACGATTGAGAAATAAATCAACAATTATAATAAGTTTTTGGAAGATATGATTATATTCGTCACATTAATGAATATTTTATAACCACCCTAATATCCCAATTTATAATGAATTTCAATGCTCAAAAGTATAATCATAAAAAGTAAGAGGTCAATGAAAAGGATTTTTTTATGTTTCACTTAAAATGACTAAAAGGAAATTTCCATGGATTCTAGATAGTAGATGTTCTTCACACATGATAGGAGATTTAAAAAAATTAAAATATTGAGAAGTGTAAGGAAGTCTTTGTGACATTTTTAAATGATGGGTTACATAAAATTAAATGGGTTGAATCAGAAATTATTGGAAAGTAGAATTTTAAATCCAAGAACACATAATATATTTATTGGAAAAACGTGATCTTTTATGTGTATCTTAGCTTGCTGATCAAGGTAATGAATTTTGTTTTCAAAAACATGGGTTCATTGGTAATTGGTTAAAAGATGGATTTGAGGAACCAACCTTAAAACATTACATAATATTGAGTTTTTATACAATAATTCACTCTTTTCATTATCAAATACCTTTTCAAGTTTATATTTTTAGATTATTGGTTCAAAACTCTTACATATCAAACCCATACATTACCAAGTGGACACTTCCACCTAGTAAGAATTTTTTCAGCAATACAAATTTTTTTAAAGAAGAAACATTTTATTTTTAGGATAAATATTTATTAATTTAAACTCGATTTACTCTTTATTCTTAATCATCCTTAAACCCTATGAAAAGCATTCAAAAATGTGGAATGAGAACAAAAAGTTTATTAAGGGATATAAGAGAAAGATATTTTTTAGTCCTTTGAAAACATGAAAACCCAAAAAAATTATATTTTCTACATTATCCTTTGAGAAAATAAAATAAATCCCATCCACATAAAGAAAACCCTTTTTCTCAAGTAAAATATTTAAAACCCATATCAACCAAATTAAAACCCATGTAGTAATTTTATATAATTTAATATAATTTTATTCATAAATCATGTTCACTCATGATATAAATAGTTGGATACTAGTTAAATTAATAATATAAACCCCTCAAATATCTTCCAACTTATTTCCTTTGAAGATAAGAAATATTAATCAATGCATTTTAGAGATATATCGGGCTCACACATCATTTAAGATGTATTGGTCTCACTCATTGTATAAATTTTATTGGGCTCATCAGTCTCACCCATTGTATAGTTGTATCAGGCTCACTCATCATCTTAAATAATTATGAAGTACCATATCATGTCCAAAAAAATTATGAATCCACCTTTTCATTATAAATCCCTTGAAAAACTATTTTGAAACCATAAGAAAAACACTTTCAATTATCTCATAAATATGAGAAAAATAATTTATTTCCCTAGAAAAAAAATTAAAAGTACAAATTACCAAAATTTTGAGAAAAATATTTTATTTTATAATAACCATGAATATTTTTAAATTAATATTGATAATTAATATAGTCTATTATGGATGAAAAAATCACTCAAGTTGTATATGTTAAAAAACATTATTTTTGCACATTTGAAAAAAATAATAAAAAATAAACAATGTAGAAAATGTTGAAATAATTCCTTTTGCAAAAATTGAAAAATATAGTCAAAATGAAATTTAAAAAAAATTTAAGCATAAATAATATTAATCTTGAAACATTTAAAAGAACATAGTCATGGATGAAAAATATTTTAAATCATTTTAAATAATTTTTTAAATGAAAATATCTTACCTTAAGTCATGTCTAGCATTGTATGTTTTGTAACTCATGAATGATAAATTTATATTAGTTTTTTTAATTTATTCATAAAATTTTCATTTTTATTTAATTATTTTTATTCCTTTTATTTCATTTATTACCATTTTATATTTGGTAACTAAAATGGTTAAGTTCACATTGGACGTTTTGGGGTAGTTCAGTTTATAACCTCAAATATAAGGTGCATTTAACATGGTAAAATGGATTATATTTAAACTGTATAAAGTATATTAAAAAGGATATATTTATCATATTTATAAATTATATAAAATTTTTAATCCAACCATGTAATAAAGTCAAGAAAAATTAACCACATTGTTTCATGGAGACAGTAGTTTGTACATATGCAAGAAAGACGTTTTCATTTTTCTAGCGAGTGGGAAAGAAATAAAGTATATAATATTTTATTTGTGTAGAAGAATAAAAATTTTATAAATTTCATATTTATTCATTATTTATATCCTTATAACCATCCTTATAAGGTTAAAATAAAAAAAATCCCATCGCTTCGTGCAGATAGTATTCCACACATGGGTATAAATAACTTTATCATTATTTAATGGACGTAAAGGTAAGAAAATTGATAATATATTATCTTTAAATAATTATAATTATGTCATTTATATAACTTATATTCATTATCTATAATTTACCCCTCTTTATGACCTGGTTATGAAAAATTAAACACGTCACTTCGTGGAGGTGGTAGTCTACACATACGCATTAGAGATGTTTCCATTTCCTATAAGATAGATAAGTAGATGATACTGGGTAATACCATAAACATAATAAAATTTAATTATATTGGATAAATTAATGTTATTATATCATAATTTTTAACAGTGTTTTTAATTGGGTAAAATAATAGTTAAAAAAGGAAACCCTTGGTGAAGAACTATGCCTCTTCTTCAAAAAACCATATTAGGATTTTACCTAAAACCTTCTTTGGATGGTATTATGATAAAAAAAATTACGATGTGTTGATAGATGTTAAGAATATATTTGGGTATGTGTTGGATGATATAATAGTATCTTTAAGTCTAAATAAGAGATGACAGGATGTGTCCTTTTATAAGTGAGGGAGAGGACACACTTGGAATGTTTCAAAAGATTAAACTATATCAATGCCTTACTCAAGACAAATGGATCTAAAATGACCCATATTTGAAGAATATATGAGATAAGGTCAAAATATGACCATATAATTGGATTTAATCAAGTTTTCTAGTAATTTAAACCTTTTAATTTTTATTTTAACCCATTTTAACTCTCACCATGCTAACTGGATTTTTTTACAAAATTTAATATTCATAATGACTAAAAATAGAAGTTGAATCATTAAAAAAATTAGAAATTATGATTAAAAAATTTTATTTCATTTTATAGAATTAAATTTCTATATGTGAAATAAATAAATTTTAAAATTAACCCACAAAACCTGATGAAAAACAGTTTTCTAAAAAATACATTTTTAGGTATAAAAATGTTTTTATACCAAAATCAAGTGTAATGTTGATTTCAATGAAATTTATTTTATTATTTTTAATAAAATTAAACTAATTGAATTTTAAAACCAATCTAAAATAGTATGTGACTTTGAAAATACTTGAAATAACTATTTTTTTCTTAAAAATCGGTATTTTCTACTATTCACCCAAAAACAACTTTTTCAGAAAATGATCAAAAATTAGCTATCTAATAATTTTGACATGACGAAATAAAAAATGATATATTTTTTAAAAATTTAAATTCGAAATTTTATAATTACATATTATAAATAAAACCATATAATACATGTAAATGAATTTTTTAATAATAAAATAAATTCCTTTTTTATTGTAAAATTACTTAATATTATTATATTGAATATAAATCTAGAAAATATAATTAATGAATATTAATAAGACATTATATTTATTTTCTATTAATAGTACCTAGGTTTTTACAATCATCCCACCTTTTGTAAATTCTACCCTCACAGTTTTTTTCACTACCTAAACAATTGGAGATATTTTTCCATCATATCATTTTTTGATTCCCATGTTATTTATTAAACCATATGATTTTCCCACAAAACCTAAACTTGTTGAATCATCTTATTCTGAAACTCATACTCTCTATAATCAAGAATCTGATCTGGTTTTTCCCTATATGAAAGAATCTCTTCCAATTGTACTACTTCAAGTCTCCAAACATGAGATACATCTAAAGCGTATTTCCTTAATAATGATACATGAAACACATCATGTACCTTCGATATGATCTAAGGAAATACCACTCATTAATTAAATGATCCAAATTATTTTATAATTTCATTTGTTCTAATGAACTATAGACTTAACATTCCCTTTGTACCAAAATTCATAACATTTTTTCATTGAGATACATTAATGAAAACATGATCGCATGCCTCAATCTTAAGTATTTGAACATTATCAAGGAATAAACCCCCATACCCCCCTCGAAACAGGTTGACAGCAATAGTGCTGATATGATATATCATATTATTAATGGTACAGGTTTCATTATTTTGGATTATTCTTCAATTATGGTGCAACCCCTACTAATTTTTTTCATGCTAATTTCCCTAAGACAGTAGTCACAGACGAAATATTTTATGTTTTGAATTCTGGTGAAAATAATCCAATTTCTTATGTGGAAGCCCCATGGTTACTCTATCAAAGGTTGTTTCACCTAATTTAATTGATATGGATATGAATACAGATGATTCTAATGTTTTTCCTATTTGTTTTAAGGATAAATAGTGAAATAAACCTAGTCCATACTTATCCCAAAATTTTATAAGATCCTCTCGGAAGAAGGGCTCTAGAAGTAAAAAATGGGTGTTCCTTTATAACTACGTTCCAATGAATTTCCTATTTTGGAACTGTTAGGGTATTGAAAACCCTGGCTCATTTATTGTTCTTAAAATATTTCTTAATACTCATTTTCCTAAGATATTTTCTATTTCTGAACCTAAATTTAATTTCTCTTCAAAAAAAAATAATCCTTTACTCCTATGGTTATAATTTTGTAGGTTCTTGAAAAGAGGTTATTTTGTTGAAACCCTTGGGTTTTTTATCACTCCTCACTTTAAAATGTAAATAGTTTACATGTTTCGACGCATATGTTTACTTGTGACTTTTCATTTGATCATTCTCACATTTTTTGTTTTATGGTCTAAGTTAAAAATAGATACCAAGATAGAAGACCACTTTTGAATGACCATTATTTCTTGTCAAACATTATTCATGATCCTTGGTTTGTGATTGGTGACTTCAATGGCATCCTCAGCTCAAGTACGAAAATGGTCCCAACTCACTCTTTTATCTCTTCACAAGAGTTCAAAGCTTCGATCAAGGATAGTAATATTTTATAAATCAACCTTACGGGTGACAAATTCACTTGGTATTGAAGGAACTATGATAGAGTTGTTTATAGTAAATTAGATAGAGCTCTCACAAATAAATCTTCTTTGAACATTTGGAATACCATCCCTAGAATAACCCTTCCCAAGATGAACTCTGATCATCATCACATCCTTGTCAGTCTTCATATTAAAATCATGTAACATAATCAACCTTTTAGATTTAATAATGCATGGTATTCTAATCCTAAGTGTTCTATAATTATCCAAAATTTATTGATGTCTTTGAAACATCACAATGACTCTTTTTATTGTATTATCAAACTTAAATATCTCAAATAGTGCCTTAATGGTTGGTGTCAATCAAAATTTAAACAAATTGAAAGTGACATTACCTCTCTTGAAAATGAACTTAGCCAAATTAAAAACTCCAACACTAGTTCTGACTTCACTACGGATCCTCAACATAAAATTATTACTTCTATAAAACATAATGCATTTATTGTCCATAAGGATAACATGTGTAGACAAGTTTTCAAAACTAAATGGCTCTTGGGTGGTGATAGGAACACTAAATTCTATAGTTCTCTTCAATGAATCATGAATGTTAGTAGACCTCTCTCTTTTCATGGAGGAAGATACAACCACATTGACACTAAAGAAGTCATTTCAAATCATGTTTCCTCTTATTTTGAAAATATTTTCAATGGTACTGATGTCAACAAAGATCTTTTAACTAATGTAATTATAGTTTTGGTAAATGAGGAAGATAACACATATCTTTTAATCATTCTTCTTGACCATGAAATCAAAGAGATAGTCTTTAGTCTTAAATAAGAAAGTGCTTTAGGTCCAAATGGATTCAATAATGGATTCTATCAACAATCTAGGAAAGTAATCTAATCTGGTGTTTGCAAAATCATTAAAACCTTTTTTTTCAATGGTCGGATTCCCCATGGATTTAATACGCAATTTATTTCTTTATTTCCTAAATATACCAATTCCTATGAGATTTATCTCTTAAAACCTATTTCACTCATTAATTCTCTTTAAAAAATTGTCACCAAACTCCTTGCCAATAGACTCACTGAGATAAGCTGTAAAATTGTTTCATGAAATCAATTTGGCTTCATCAAGAGTAGGTCAATACAAGATTGTATTTTTCTTACCTATGAATGTACTAACACCTTAAATAGATCCACCAGGGGAGGAAATATTACTATTAAACTCAATATTAGGAAGGCCTTTGATACCTTTGATTAGAGTTTAATTTTCAAAGTGCTTCACTATTTTGGTTTCAATGACTCCTTCATTAGTAGAAAAAAACTCTTTTCAATTCAGATACTATTTCCATCCTCATGAATGGTTCCCCAAAGGGTTATTTTAAATTAACCAAGGTTTTTAGGCAAGGTGATCCCCTCTCTGTCATAATTTTCTCAATTGTGAAAGATTACCTTAGTAGATTTCTTACTCGACTTGTCGGTCAGAACAAGCTTAAACCTATTCATTCTTCAAGAAACATAAATGTTCCCATGAATATCCTCTATGAAGATGATATAATCCTATTATTACAAGGTGATGAAAATAACATTCAAAGTCTCCAAACTACCATTTCTCATTATGAATAAATATCTGGTAAAACCATTTTCTAGAATAATCCTTTGTTTTCTTTGGAAAAAATTTTCTCTCTGCTAGAAAAAGTACCATTATAAATCTTCTAGATATCAAAGAAGGTTTTTTCCCCTTCACTTATCTTGGAGTACCCATTTTTTATAAGACCTAAAGATAGTTACTTTTATAACACTTTAGACCGAATTCTCAATTATCTATCCTCTTGGAAAGTTAAATCCTTCTCTATGGCTGGAAAAATCTGTCTGGTTAAATCTACAATTGTCTCTAAAGTGGTCTACTCATTAATGGCCTACAAATGGCCTACTGTTCTCCTCAAAAAAAATTTCTACATTTAGAATTTTGGTTGAACTGATAAAATTATTGAAAATAAACATATAAATATCCATTGGAATACTTTTTGTAAGCCATTGTATAAAGTCGGCCTTGGAATTAAAAAAATTAATCTTTTCAATAAGGCCTTATAAGCCAAACTAACTTGGAACCTCTTTCACAATGATTCATACTTAATTAACTTTCTAAAAAAAGATTCCATGACAAGTTAATTAAAGGAAATTTGAACAATATTAGCTCTTCTATTTGGTCATCCATTAGACATGACTTTGCCAACATTATGATTAACTCGACATGGATGGTTAGAAATGCCACTTCCATGAATGTTTGGCTAGACAACTGGACTAGTACCACTTTAATATAAATGTTTCCTCTGAATAATTTACTGGAAAACACTAATTTTACCATCAGGGAGGTGTTAAATTCTCATACCTTTAACCTTTTGGATAACATTATTCATGTTATTGATAATTATCCCTATTCCAACTTAGATGAATTCCTTAATTGGGAACCTTCTCATAATGGTGTTCTTGACTCCAAAAAATTTAACAATCACAACATTCAAAATTCATATAATAATTTCAGTTGGTTAAATTTTTTCGATAAGCCATGGATTAAGCCCTTGAGGTTTACTCTTTTTTTCATATTGCGCACAATAGAGTCCCCAATAATGTTTTTCATAAATCTTTTGGGATTAAAATTTTCTCTAAATTTAACTTTTATAACCAACCTAAAGAAGATACTAACCATATTTATCTATCTTGTGCTACGGTTTCTACTCTTTGGAAATATATCTTTGACATTTTTTATTGCAGATGGATTCTTCTTGACTCTCTCAACCATCAACTAAAGCATTGTTTATAAATTGAAACCTCTTATAAAATCACAAATATTTTCTTAGTTATTATTGCTGAGATTCCCCATCTGATCTGGTATGATAGAAATTCTCTCATTCATAACAATTCTTCATTGATTCTAAATGCAAGTTAGATACAGATCCTCATTGTCATTAAAGAAGCTTACTCAATTCAGAAGGCTTGCTGTGACAACTCTGTAAAAGACTTCGAGATTCTTTGACGTCTTCGGATTGATGGAATCTATCATCAGCCTAAGCATACAATTGAATTATTTTTTAAATACCTGTTCCTAGGATGCATTAAATTGAATATGGATGACCCCTCTAAGAGGAATCCGGGTCCCTCAAGTTGTGGTGATATCTTCTGAGACCACTTTCGGCAATGCCTCATTTATTTCTATGGTAGTTTTGGAATTGCTCCATCCCTAGAATCTCAAATGATGAGTGTGATTCACATTGTTTCCTTTGATAAGAAATAGGGGTGTAATGATAGTTTGATTTAAAGTGACTCGACCACTATTGTCCGGGCCATTTTTAATGGAGTGGTGAATCTTTCTTGGCCGCTTACAACCTGATTGATGAATTGTCTTCATTTTCTCCTGCATTCCAGTTACATTATCACTCATTCCTTCCGCGAAGCCAACAAGGTGGAGGATGGTCTTTCTAATAAGGGAGTTAACCAAGATATAACATGGCTAGTTGACCTTCCATATATTCTTCTTATAATTTTTGATAATGATTGAAAAAATATTACATCATTTAGACTTTTGAAATCCCCTCTTTTTTTAATATAATAATTTTCGTCTTGGTCATTGACTAAGTAATCACCTATACAAAAACATGATCACTCAACTCAAATGAATGATCTTTTCACCAGTTATGTGCACAACACTTTTTCCAACTCTGAGCTTCTATAATGTGATGTTAAATCATCTTTAAATTTTTTTTCATCTCTTCCACAAACTCTAGTCCTAAAAAATTCATTTTTCCTACTTCATCAAAATATGATTTATTTTGACACTACTTTCCATAATATTCCTAAAAAGGTATCATCTGTATACTAGATTGAAAAATTTTATTATGATAAAATTAAAATGGTAAAATATATTGATCCCAAATCCCAGAATAATCCATTGAACGAACACATATAATTTCTTATAAATTCTTAATCGTTCACACTATATGTCCATCAGATTGAGGATAAAAAGTTTCAATTAAATTTAATTTAAAACCAAGTGAATTATAAAGTCATTTAAAAAATATACAGAAACTTAGGGTTATAATTAGAGACAACGGAGATATAAACTCTATGTAACATGACTATATCCTTGAGATATAGTTAAGAAACTTGATCTGAAGACCCAGAATCTTCAATAGAAAGGAAATGTGTAGATTTAGTCAATAGGTCAACAATAACCTAAATTTCATTATTATCCAAGGATTTATTTAGAAAACCCACTATGAAATCCATAGATATATTTTCCCATTTTCACTCCAACATTTGAAAAGGCATAAGAAACCCTTTAGATACTTATCATTCATTTTTATCCTATTGACAAGTCAAGCATTTCATAGTAAACTTTACAATATCATTCTTCATTCCAACCCACCAGTAATACCCCTGAAGGTCTCTAAACGTCTTAGTATTGTTGGGATGAATAGAAAAGGGAGAGCTTTGAGCTTCACTCAAAAAATTCTTTTTCAATTGGGAGATATTTATCACACACATCATTTTTCAAAATATCAAAACACCTTCTTTTTAAATGTTTAATTCATGAAAATTATGTTTCTTTACCATTTCCACATTTAATTGAAAATCATGATCTTCCTTTTGAGCTTTCTTAATTATTTCTGATAATTATAATTTCTCTGATACATGAAACAAAATACAGGAAGTTCCTACATGCACCATTTCTAGTTCATCATTCGTTAAATCATTTATTAACATATCACCTTCCAAACATATCATGGTTAAAGATGCATTATTCTTTCGACTCAAAGAATCATCTAATTTTATTAATTTTTTTAAATGTTAATGGATCATGCAATTATAATACTTTATTAGTTTAATTCATATTATCTACCTTATATTCAACTCTTTTTAAGTGAATATATAATTTTAAAATTTATAATCAATATTTATTTCATATTTTACACCATATAAATTATTTATCTAGATTTTTAATGCAAAAAAACATAATGTCTAGTTCTAGATCATGAGTATGTTTATTTAGCTCATGATGTTTCAATTATAATGAAGAATAAGTAATTACTTGGTTATTCTAGATCAGAAAACAACTATGTATCATCAATTAAGAATAAATATAGATTATAAATTCACCATTTCTAGATTATAGGGCCAAAAATGGTTCATTCACTAATCTTCTTTTCAGTTCCTAGAAACATTCATCACACTCTTTTGTCTAGATGAATTTAACTCCTTTTCAAGTTAACATAGTTAGTGGTACAGATAACCAAGAATTGTTTTCAAAAAACCCCTAGTAATAACCCACTAATCCAAGAAAAATATGAATCTATATGACATTTTTAGGTCTTAGTCTTTATTCAACCAATTTAGTTTTAGTGGGGTAAACAGTTTTTCCATATTTTGAAACAATATTCCCAAGGAATGAAATCTTCTACAACCAAAATTCACACATACAAAATTTCTGATATAACTTATTTTCTTTCAAGGTTTTATAAATAACCCTTATATTTATTTCATAAACCTAGTAAATTTTCTAATATACCAAAATATCATCAATAAACACAACCAAAAACTTATCCAAATAGACAAGGAAATCTTTATTCATAAGATCTATGAATACAATTAGATAATTAGACAACCCAAAGGGCATAACCAAAAACTGAAAATTCCCAAATATATTCCAAAACACTATCTTTAAAATATCTCTCTCATTCACATTCAACTGATGGTGTCCTAACCTAAGATCAATATTTAAAAAACACTACACCCACTAAACATAATAAAACAAATCATCAATATGAGCTAAAGGATACTTGTTCTTAACAGTGGTATTATTCAAGGATCTATAATCAATTAAAAGCCTCATTGAAAAATATTTATTTTTAATAAATTCAATAATATTACTCTTTGGTAAGTGATGGATTAATTAGTACTTTATCAAAAAATTCCCATAACTTCATTTTCAATTCAAAAATTTATAATTTAATTTTTCAATTAGGGGCTTTAAAATTGGATTAGCATAAGGAACTAAGTAAATAGTAAACACAACTAGATAAACAAGAATAATAATAATAAGAAAATCATCATCACATACATCCATATATTGTTTCTCTACTGAAACAACACTAATTTTAATGGTTTATTTCTTTTTAATAATATATGTTAGGTGACTTTCACTACAATCATTAATTAATTTATGAGATTATTGATATGTAATCAATGGTATGAAATCATTGAATATAAATTTTTTAGAACTAAAATCTATCTTATCATAATAATCTAAAATCTAACCCAAACCCATAATAACATCAAACTCTACTATGGGAAGTTCGACAAGACATTATATAAAAATCATCCTAATGATAATAATAGAAAGATTAATATAAATATTTGATCTTTAATACTTCATCAAGAGTTTTTACCAAAAGTTTTATCTTCATTTAATGAGGTGATATTCGCATTTTACATGGAAATTTCATTGAAATAAAGGAATACAAATATCCATAGTCAAAAAATTAATTGCCATAATTCAAACAAAATAGTAACATACCTATCACCACTTCATTAGATTACCCAATATCAACTGTAGTAATAGAAAATAATATTGACAAACCTTTTTTCTTTCGAACATGGTGATTTCCACCCTAAGTAACTAACTTCATAAACACATTACCATAATTCCCCATATCATTGAAATTAAAAAATATCACTATTGGATGACTATTTTTTACATGATTCTTGGATTTATTAGGACTCTTTTCATTATAGGCTCGAGAAATATTACCAAACTACAGCACTAGTAACACTTTCCAAATCCTAACAAACATTCCCTAAAATGTCTTTCATCCCACTTAGAACATGTTCAGGGTTTAACTACCAATTACATAGTTGAATTATTTTTTTATTCTTATCACCTTTGACACATTTTACTCTTATCATCATGAGGCACATAAGTGTTATTAAACTCCATATCAACATTCTTAGTTTAATATAAAAAATTTCTCATGCCTTTTAAATTACCATGAGCCTAATTATCTTTATAATATTAGTTCAAATCCTGATTAAAATATATTAGTTTTTCTATAAAGTTAATGAATATAATTTGGGGAATACCTAGCCAATAATGTAAAAAAAATTAATATGAGGCTACTGAATCCTCCACATTTTGACTCAATTCCAATAATTATTTCTCCATTCTAAGTCAAATAAACTTAGGGAAATATTTCTCTAGGAAAATATTATTACATGTATCACATTCCATGGAATCAATATCATCTTTCTCTATTATTCTAAACCAATTATCACCACCAGTCAACTTCACCTTTGAAATGATAAGTGGAAAGAGTTAACTTTTAACAACTTAAACATCCCACGAATTCAATAAAAAATTATTGAACATTTATCAATCTTTAGTATACCACTAGATATGAGGTTCCATCGAAATAAAAAGGGTTTTATTTCATAAAATGATCATCTATTGATATATTCCTATATGGTAAATCCAGTTGCTCTCTAACATATTGATTTCCCAACTATTTATAACCTACTCAAACTAATCTATCACTATAAAAAACTACACTATTACAATTATAACCAATATAGACAACCGGTTTGAAAGGATATAATTATAATGATACCTTCTTACTTAAGCTTCAATATTTCCTCTATGGAAAATCATTCTGGACATATTTATATTATATGAATCAGCATGGTAACATTTAAATATTATATAATTCCAATATAACGATAAAGTATAATCACTCTAGGGTATTCTATTAACACTATCATATCCTATAAATTTACGTCAATCATTCACATGATACCAATTATATGGTCTCAGTCTTAAAACAATACATAATCTTGAGTTTTTAGATAATAATTCACTTTATTACATTTATAGAGACCATTTTAGTTTTGGAGTTTTAGAGGATTATGTCATAACTCTTGCATATAAAACCCTTACATTACAAAGTAGAAACTTCTATTCAGTTTCCTTTTTTCCCAAAATATAAAACTTTTAAAATTTAACATGATTTCTTTCCATGAATAACCTTCATGAATATCAACATGATTTATTCTTTGCTCTATCTCATCCTTAAACCTTGTAAAAGACCTCTGAAAATGTGGTATTAACAAAAAAAACCTATGTAAGGGGTATAAAATAAAGTAACCCATTAGTCTTGTGAAAACATGAAAACCAATAAATTGGTTACCTTTTACACATTATTATTTGAACATATGAAATAAATCATATCTACAAAGGGAAAACACATTTTTTATAATAAAAACCTGTAAACCCTATAGTAAGAAAATTGAAACCCTTATAAGAATTTTCAAGAATTATACTCATAGTTTGTGTTCACACTTTTCATAAATAACTAGATCCTAGTTAAATTTATAAGATAAAACTCCACGTTTAATTCCCTCCTTCATGAATTTAAATATAAGGAATATTATCTAATGCATTATAGAGATAAATCAGGCTCACATGTCGTATAAATTGTATCAAGCTCCCACATCATATAAGTTGTATCGGGATCCACCATCATTATATATAATGATCAATTAGCATATCATGAACAATGAAATTTTATTCTAGAACCTTTTTATTATGAATCCATTTAAAACCCTTTTTAATCCACAAACAAATCACTCTCAATTATCTCATGACGATGATAAAAATTTTATGTTTCTATATATGACTTTTTAAAATTAAAAATTACCTATATATTGAGAAAAAAATTTAATTTGAAAAACAAATATTGATATTTTTAAATGAATATTTATAATGAATAAAGGATATGTTGGATAGAAAATGTGGTTAAGTTGTATATGTTAAAAAAACATTTTTTCACTTTTTAAAAAAGCAAAAAATAAACCATATGAAAACATTAAAAATATTAATTTTTAAAACTTTGTAAACAAATTAAAATATAGTCAAAAAATAAAATTAAAATACATTGAATTATAAATAAGAATATTCCTGAAATAATTAAAACAACATGTATATAAAGTACAAATATATTAAAGCATTTTAAACAATGTTTTAAAAGACAATCCCTTACCTTATGTCTCATCTATCATTGTACATTCTATGACTCCTAAATAATAAAATAATATTAGTTTTTAATTTATTAATAACCATTTTCATGTTTATTTCATTATTTTTATTCCTTTTATTTCACTTATTATTTTGTTTTATTTTTTTACTAAAATGATTAAGTTCGTGTTGGAAATTTTACTGTATTTCTGTTTATAACCTCAAAACCACATTAGTGAATTGACTGTGGTCCAAGGGTTTAAGTTTAAATTAACTCAATAATATTAAAAATATTATATTTATCATATTTATATATTATATACACTTTTAAAAGAAATAATTTTTAGTGTTCATGAAAAATGAACCGCATCGTTCCATGGAGACGATGGCCCATATGTACGCATGAATGATGTTTTCATTTTTATAATGGGTGGAAAAGAAATAAATTAGATATTATTTTAATTTTTATAATCATAAATATGAAATAAATTTTATATTTATTCATTATTTATATCATTATAACCACCCTTATGTGGTAAAAATGAAAATTTAATCACATCACTTTGTGGAGGTGGTATTCCACACATACACATGAACAATGTTATCATTCTTCAATAGATTGAAAGGTATGATAATAAATAATATATTATATTTATAGAATTATAATTATTTCATGAATATAAGATATATTCATTTATTCCATAATTTTAACAATCGATATAATATATGGATGAAAATGATACAAATTGTTTCATGGAAGTGGTGGTCCACATGTACGTATGAGTAATGTTTCCATTTCCCATAAGATGGATATGTATATGAAAAAGGGTTATAAAATTAACATAATACATTTTAATTATATGGGAGATAATTATTTCATTATATCACAACTATTAGGATAGGTTTGAAGCTGGTAAAGAAATAAATAAAAAAAGAAAACACTTGGTTAAGAACTGCACCTCTTCTTCGAACAACCTCCTTAGCTTTATACCAAAAACCTTAATAGAATGGTATTTTATTCCAAAAATGAATTTTTTTACATGGTTATTGATATTAGTAATGTATTTAAGTTGGTATTTTTCTAATATAATAGGCTATTAAATTTTGGATAACAGATGATAGGGGTATCCTTTTATAAGTAAGGGAGAGGATACACTTGGAATTTTTCAAAATCTTAAAATATATTCATGTATTAATCAAGTTAAATAGATCCTAAATGACTAATATTTGAATAATAAATGAGATAAGGTATAAATATGACCATAAAATATGATTTAGATAAGTTTTTTGGTTATTTTAATCTATATCATTGTAGTTTTAACCCATTTAACCTATTTTAACTCTTACAAAGATAATTGATTTTTTTACCAAAGTTATTATTCATAATGCACAAAAATTAAAGTTGACTCATTAAAAAAATTTATATTATGATTAAAAATATGGATTCCATTTTATCAAATTAAATTTCTATAATTTATATCAATTAATTTTAAAATAGACTTGCAAAATATGATGAAAAACACTTTTATAGAAAAATACATTTTAAGTATATAAACTTTTTTATACCAAAATAAAGTTTAATATTGATTAAAATGAATTTTATTGGAATATATTTATTCAAAATTAACTAATTAAATTTTAAAACCAATCCAAATTAGAATTTGAATTTGTAAATGCTTGAAATTCAATACAGTTTTCTTAAAAATCAGTATTTTCTTCTATTTAACCAAAAAACAATGTTATCAAAAAATTATCAAAAATTAACTCTCAGATAATTTTTAATTTACGATATAAAAATTGATATCATTTTTTCAAATTAAAATTATAAAATTTATAAATTAATCTTTTAGATAAAACTATATAATATATGTAAACAAATTTAGTAAGAATAAAACTACTTCAATTTTTATTGAAAATTTACTTAATATCCTTATAAGTAATATAACTATTACAATTTAATTTATAAATATTAAAAGGAATCAAATTGTTTTACTATTAAAATTACCCAGTATTTTAAAATGGATGTGTATTGATAATAGGACACTCAATAAGGGGTAACTTGTTTCAGGTTGGTGACGCTGAAAATTCATGTTACATATGTTTAAAAGAAGAAAATAAATTATGGAATCGAAGGATTGGACATATAAACCATAATAACATGATAAATATTACATAAGGAGAGAATATTTTTGATTTCCCTTTATTTAAAATAGAGAAAAACTCAATGTAATTTATATTTCAAAAAGGGGATACTGGCAATTCTCTACATAAGAATGTTGACATTCAAACATCTCATCCATTTCACCTTGTCCATTTAGAAATTTATGGGTCTTTTATAAAGTAATAAAAGGAATTTTATAATTATTATATTTATTTTATTGATTAATTTACCCAAATCACTTACCTTATGTTTATGAATCATATTTCAAAGGTGCTAAAAATGTTCAGGAGTTTTAGAAGGAGTGGTGAGGAGGGTGGTTTCACTTTGAAAAATATCCAAATAGGAAATGGTAAAAAATATATTGGGGGAATATTTGAATAATATATTGAATAAATGGTATTTAATGTGAACTCAATTCACCATACACACCATAAAAATAGTTTTTCATAACTAAAGAACAAAATTTTGGTAGAGATGGCTCGTACCATGTGTATTATTCATAATACTTCTCAGTATTTTTTGAGTTAAGAAATTATTTTCAGTGGTTCACATTCAAAAAATTTGTTTGTATAGACCTAACTTATAAATTTTACTATACCATATTCATTATAAGAAGTGCCCATGTTTGAAAAATTAAATGGTGTTTGGAATACCCAATGTTATCAAAGTGAAATGTGAAAATATTGAGAAGATTCAATAGAGGAGAGTTAATGGTATCCTCCTAGGTTATCCTTAAAATGTAAGAATATATCAATATTAAAATATATATATAGGTAATGTTATTTACACTAATGATGTTATGGTTTTATAACATTCAATTAAATAAAACACATGAAAAGAATCAAGTTTCATAATTGAGGATGAGGATATTTTTTGAGAAGTATAGTGGTGTTTCTGAAAATAATGTGAGTTTAGAAGAATTGTAGGATAAAGATAATGATTAATCCATTTAAAGTGATGAATAGAAACCTTTATCATCTCATCTAAGGATGATAAAGTAGTTATTGGTTCTAAATATCATTGGAGAACATGTGCATTAATTTCATACTATAATAACATTGAGGATAAAAACACATACCTTAATGTTTTCTAAAGTTAGACCAAGAGATATGGAAGAGGATTTAGAGAATTAATAATGGATTGATGATATTAATGAATAATTAGATCTGATCAAGAAGAATAAAACATGTGAGTTGGTACCAAATCCATAAAAATAAAATGTTATCAAAATAAAGTATGTGTTTCAAAAAAACTGAATGAAAGTGGACAAGTTTTAAGAAATAAGTAAATACATGTGTGGAAAGGACACTCATTTGTTGAAGGATTAAATTTTTATGAGAAATTTAAATTGGTTATTAAAATAGATTCCATTAATATATTTATTATTATTTAAACATAAAGTAAATAGAATATTTCTAAATGGAAATCAAGGATAACTTCTTTAATATAAAATTGTAAGAGGAAATGTAAATTAAGAAACTTAGTAGTTTATTTATTGGTGAAGATAAGAGTTATGTTTATAGGTTAAATAAGTTTTAACATAGGTCAAAACAATACCCAAGAACATGGTATTAAAAGTAATATTCTTTATTTAACCATTTAAAGTTTAAGAAATGAAGAGTGGAAAAAAATCTCTACATTAAATAGGATAAATAGGTATCACTTATAGTTATTTTTTATTTACATGATATCATTTTTTTAAAATTGAGAACTTTTTTGAAGGGTTTGATTTTGAGATAAATAATTGTTTTGAAATAGATATTCATGAAAAAATGAGATACTTTTGGGCTTACAAGTTTCTCAAGAGAAAGATCACATATTCCTTTATTAATATAAATATTCTTTAAAAATTCTAAAAAAATTGATATGGATGATTCAAAGTTGTTTTCTACTAGAATTTTAGAAGGCACCAAACTGTATAAGGATGAAAAATAGAAAGATGTTTTCCCAATATAATTAAAAACTATTATTGGAAGTTTACATCATTTGAATGGTTCAATTCTACACATTGCATATGTTGTTAAATTATCTTCTAGGTAGAAAAGTTAACCAAAAGAGTCTGTAAAGACCCGTAAAATTCAAGGGAAATTTTTTCTTAATTTTCTTAAGAATTTTACAAGAGCGCGGTTTCAGACGGCACCTGATTCCGAGGCCCGGAGTGCCCGGAATTAATTTCCGAAGTTTGGCTCGGGTACGTTCAGTGAACGAACGAGCGGGAATTCCTAACTTTTGATCCGGTGCTCGGAATTGAAATCCGAGGGAACCGATGAACTCGCAGCGCCGATATTCGCTTAAAGAGTCCTTTTCGGGAGTTGCGTTTGTTGCGGGTTGAAAGTTAATTTTTTGAGGTTTTTAGTTGAGTTAAATAAAATTTGTGTAGAACAAATTTTATTATAACTTCTTAAAACCTATCAAAGGAGGTTGGAAGTGGGACCCACACCCACTTAACCTCCCTTGGGAGGATTAAGTGTGGTGGGTCCCACACGAACCCCCACCTTTTCAACTCCCCTCTCTCCCTCTTAATGGCTTGACAAGTTAACTTCTATTTAATTATACAATTCATGTATATTAAATAAGTGAGTTAATTTTGGAGTTATCCATTTTGAATTTCAAACCTTTGAAATTCTTGTGGTTAAGTTATGTAATAATATAAGTTAAAGCTTATATTATTCTAGGAGTTCCTTTTTACCACCTTGGGAGGATTTCTTGAGAGGATTTGAGAGCTTTCTCTTCTTCTTCAAACCTCAACGAAGAACGCGAAGAACGCCGTTCTTCAACGAAGAACTTCTCCGCCGAAGAACACGATCCATCCGCGACGCCGTATCCGCGACGCGACGTACTTCTTCCGTGTCATCTCTTCCGCGACGGTTTTCCGCGACGGACGCCTTCGACAACGACTCTTCCTCCGACGACAAAGGAATGGACACCGATATTCCACGACTCCGTCAACGTGCGACTATCGAGGTAGGGGTTCTTGAGTTTGTTGTTTCCTTTTTATTTGACTTTCCTCAAGTCTTGACGTAGAACGCTCAAGTTCCGACGAAGAACGCCGCTCCGCTCTTCTTCGTCTTCGGTGTCAACGAGAGAGAACACCGCACCTTCCTCGGACAACCTTCGTCGGCGTGCAAGGATTCGCCAACGACGTGCCTCATCGGACGTATCTCTTCGTCAACGGAATTGACGAACGACTTCCGCGACGCCCGATCTCCGCGACGTCGACTTCCGCGGACATAGTCAAATCCTCGAACTTATACCCGAGGTAGGGGATGTTGATTTAATATTTAATTATCTCATTCTTGCTCGTGGTTCGTATGACTAACGTGAGGATGTTGTTTATTTAAAGTTGCGTTATTATTTTAACGTGAGGGGGCCGGACCGCACGAACACGGCCGAACCCCCTCCAACGTTCATGTTTATTCATGCGGGTGGAAGCAAGTAGCGTGGTGTCGTCGCACCACGCGGATGATCGTACAATTAATTTACGCGGCGCCGTCGCGCCACGCCGAGGAAAAATCTTCAAGAACGCGACGCCGTCGCGCCGCGTTGAAAAGAATCGAAGCACGGCGAAGGGGCGCGGTGCCGACGCACCGCGCCGGATGACGAACGCCGAGGCCGGTTCCGGGCCGCGGCGGGACGAGAAGACCGCGGCCGGTTCCGGGCCACGGCGGGACGAGGAGACCGCGGCCGGTTCCGGGCCGCGGCGGAAGGGAAGACCGGCGGCCGGGCCGCCGGCGTCGGAAGCCGAAGAAGGGGACCGGAAATTCCGGTCCCGTTTGAGAAAACCGGCCGGCCAGCTGGCCGGCCGGATGTCTTAAAAACCGGGGGAATTAATCCCCCGGCCATCCATTAAAACCCCCCTCTTAATGAGGGGGGGGGGGGCGGTTCTTGAGGGAAGGGGGCAGCGCCCCCTTGGTTCGGCGCCAGCAGGCCCCCCCACGTGAGGGGGGGGGGGCGGTTTTAAAAGGACCGGCGCGGCACAAAGGCCGCGCCACTTGAAGAAAACGCGGGGCTTAGCCCCGCGTGCCACCCACGTGCGGCGCCAGGCGCCGCCGCCGCCACCGCGGCCCGCCGCCACGCCGCCGCGCCGCCGCCCGCCGCCGCCGTCTGCCGCCACCGGCCGCCGCGCCACCCGGGGGGGGGGGGGGGTCGGGCCGGGTCGGCCCGGACCCGGACCCCCCGTTTCGGACCAGTTTTGGTTTTTGGCTCATAACTTGAGCCTCGGACCTCCGAATGACGAACCGTCTGCGGCAACGCGATCGTTGGATCGAGACGGTCGTTTCGATATATCGCACTCAAGGTTTCGGTTAACTTTGAGTTCGGCCGAGTTGGTTCGTTCACGAAACCAACCGGGCCTTCGGAGCGAAAACGCTCATATCTTGAGCCACGAACGTCTGATTGACGCGCCGTCAGTCGCGTTACGTTCCTCTTAATGAGACGAATGTTTTGGCATACTCCGCCCGAGGTTTGGGCACAGGTGGAGTACGGTCGGGTTGGTTTTGCTTTAAAAACCAACCGGGCCCCGGAGACGAAAAAGCCAATAACTCACAGACCGGGCGTCCGATTGACGCGCCGTCTGTTTCGTTGACTTCCTCTTGATGAGACGGAACTTTTGACATACTCCGCCCGAGTTTTGGTTACAGTCGGAGTATGGCCGGGTTGGATTGTACCCGAAATCCAACCGGGCCCCTGGAACGGGAAAGCTGATATCTTTCAGACAGGACGTCCGCTTGACGAGCCGTCAGCGGCGTTGGTGGTTACGTTGAGTAACGGTCCATTTGAGTATACCCTATGGGAGTTCGGGGTACAGTTGAGATACGGCCGGGATTGGTTTCGCTCACGAAACCAACCGGGCCCCTAGGACGAATAGGCTAATAACTCACAAACCGGGTGTCCGATCGACGCGCCGTCTGTTGCGTTGAGACCCCTGTGACGAGACGGACCTTTGAGACACTTCTTCGTGGGACTTTGAGATACTTGGAGTATCGACCTGTAGCTCGTGGAGCGGACCCTCCCAGTGACGAGCGTGCGAAGTACGGAAACCGTGTAGCTGGCTGAGACCTGACGACTGCTTGACCGACTCGACTTGGAGTGAGTCGACTAGCCCAGTGGACGGAGCACTACTTTCTGAGGTGCAGACCCATGGCGGACGGAGCACTACCTGTGTGACAGTGCAGACCCGCGGTGCTCGTCCGGAGAGTACCTCAGCAGGCTACTAGGGGGTGTGCACTACGGAGTTTGGGTGACATACCTCGGCGGGAAGCACTACTGTGTTTGGGTGGCTGGCCCGCAGTACTCGACAGGAGGAGTACTTCAGCAGTCTTAGGTTAGTGAGCAGTACCTCGGAGTCGTGACAGGACCACTGTACACTCTAGAGACGGAGCTCTTCAGCAGTTACGGTTTCGATAATGAAAATCCTGGTTTGAGCTGAGACTTTTGACCTTGTGTTTACTTCATGATTGAGATGGGTCACTTGCTAACTTTGGTATATGTATGGGCATATACCCGGGTAGTGGTTATCCGTCGTTTTCACAATCCTTGTGTTTCCTCATGATTGAGATGGGTTACTTGATAACTTAGGTATATGTATGGGCATATACCTAAGTAGGGTTAATCTGTTGAGATCTTCTTGTGTTTATCCTTGTTGGTTTTAGTGAGACCTTGAGGGTCTCGGGGTCCCTACTGAGTATCGTTATACTCACCCCTGCACGGGCTATGCCCGCACCTCGTTGTGTTGGTTGCAGACGACGGACAGTGCTGACAGAAGCCGAAGGTTCGAGGTCTGGACGGTACCTGGAGGTGGACTATACGACGAGGCGGTACCCGGAGGAGGACCACTGGGCGGAACATACTCGGAGCGGATGGCGGAACTCGAGGAGCAGAGGAGCTATCTGTACCCACCCTTCAGGTGGGATTTCCAGTGGACATCTCAGCGTAGCAGCTTTACTTTTCAGTCGTTGTTTTCCCTTTCGAGTTGTACTTTACAGTTGGGCTTGTATTTCCGGCCCCTTTTTACTTTTCAACTCTTCTTTTTGCACTTATTGTTTTACTTCCGCTTGTACTCTGTGGTGCTTGTTTTCTTTTATAAAGGCAATGCCTTCCCAGTTATCGGGATTTTACGCCTTTGGTGCTAGTCGCCAGCCCCTGGCCTATGGAAGGCGGGCTTGGGGTAGTCACGGCACGGGCCCCGAGGACGGGTCGTGACAAATTGGTATCAGAGGAGTTCGGTTCTACCGCAGAACTTATAACTCTAATGTTTCTTTCTGTGAAGCAATAGTGTTAAGGGTACCGAGTGTGGTTTTCAGTTCAGGGAGTCCAGTGTTGGTGCGGGCGGCCGACGTATCCATACACCAGGACCCTGACAACTGATTTCCGACTTTGTGCACGAAAACACTGATTGCGTGTGTGTTTTCAAAGGTTTTTCCCCTTAAAACAGCTCAAACCAGGTCAGCTCACCAGGTATAATCGTTTGATCGTGTTACGTTGTTTCTTTCAGGATGTCTTTTCTCAGACGACCAGCTAGAGCCCGGAGGGATGAGCGTGCTGACAGTCTGTCGAGCGACGAGGCTTCGGTACAGGGCCCTCTTCCAGCGGAGGCACCAGAGGTACTACCATACGTTGGGCCACCGATGCCACCAGCCCCTGCAGTAGGCGATGCACGATGCTTGAGCGCGCTGCACGAGTTCCAGCGCCAGAGGCCACCCAGGTTCCGGGGAGAGACGGACCCGCAGGCGGCTGAGGTTTGGCTGGAGGCTGTGGTGAGAGTCTTCAGGCTAGTGGGGACGCCGGCAGACTTCATGGTGATCTTTGCTACCAGCCTCCTTCAGGCAGCAGCAGGTAGGTGGTGGAGCCACTTGTTTCAGTTTTGCGATGAGATGAACTTCGCATGGGAAGACTTCGAGACCTTCTTCAGGGTGGAGTTTGTGCCAGTATCTCTACACCCCGAGCGTGTACAGGAGATTCTGCCTTTGCCGCGTGTTTTTCGATCAGAAGCCGAGTCATCTGTGGGCAGTAGACAGATGATGCAGAGATCCAGGAGTACCAGACCAGCAGTTGGGCGATCTCGGGTTTTAGGACCGGTGGTGCGGGGCACCCGAGGTGGGGTCAGAGCCAGGCGTGCCAGAAACGGACAATGTTACTCCTATGGCGGAAAGGGTCACCTGGCACGTGACTGTCCGACTCCTCGATCCGCAGGCTTGGAGGGAGCCACCGAGGTTGAGGCAGCGACAAATGCTTGAGCTCTGGGAGCAGGTGGACAGGGGAGGAACTAGTGGATACGTCTTTTGTACTTCTAGTTCCATGTGGATGTTGCTTCTGTGTAGCGTCTTGTAATATGAGCTGCAATAATAAAAGACGCATACCTTTGTGATGTTTTCTTTCCTGTCCTCTTTTGTGATGTTACTAAGAGGTTCCAGTTGACTGTTGACTTGACCCTCACTTGTGAGACATCTACTGGAGGAGACCAGTTACCACACACTGATGCCGACAGTGTGACTCAACCCTTGGAGGCGAGAGTAACGGTTGGATCTCTTAGTAGTAGCGTCGAGGCCTTACGACGTCATCCTTAGTATGGATTAGTATCATCCATGTTAGGATTGACTGTTTTAGGCAAAGAATGTGGTTCATCCAGGGGATGAGACCAGGTTTCTCTTATAGGCAAAGAAGAAATCTTGCAGCTCTTGTGGGACCAGAGATGGTCCGGGCCACGTCAAAAGAGGTCCATGTCATCCAAGAGCGGATGAGGACAGCACAGAGCCGGCAGAAGTCATACGCTGACAGGAGGCGGAGGCCACTAGAGTTCGAGGATGGTGACCACGTCTTCTTGCGGGTCTCACCTCGACGTGATATTCGGAGTTTTGGCCGAAGCGACAAGTTATCTCCGTGCTTCATCGGACCCTTCCAGGTCCTCAACAGGGTTTGTGAGGTGGCTTATCGCCTAGCTCTACCACCTCAGTTGCACCGAGTGCACGACGTCTTCCACGTGTCTCAGTTGAGGAGATACGTGCACGACCCGACACACATCTTTGACCATGGGGAGCTTGACGTTGACGATGGGGTGACTTTTACAGAGGTCCCGGTGGAGATAGAGGACCGACAGGAGTGGGTCCTACATGGACGATCGATTCCTCTTGTGCGCATCAGATGGCGGCACGGGAATCTCCAGGAGAGCACATGGGAGCGGGAGGCTCAGATGCGTGCTCAGTACCCTCTTTGTTTCCCTAGTTTTTGATGTATCTTTACGGGGACGTAAAGTCCTGAGGTGGGAGTAATGTAAAGACCCGTAAAATTCAAGGGAAATTTTTTCTTAATTTTCTTAAGAATTTTACAAGAGCGCGGTTTCAGACGGCACCTGATTCCGAGGCCCGGAGTGCCCGGAATTAATTTCCGAAGTTTGGCTCGGGTACGTTCAGTGAACGAACGAGCGGGAATTCCTAACTTTTGATCCGGTGCTCGGAATTGAAATCTGAGGGCACCGATGAACTCGCAGCGCCGATATTCGCTTAAAGAGTCCTTTTCGGGAGTTGCGTTTGTTGCGGGTTGAAAGTTAATTTTTTGAGGTTTTTAGTTGAGTTAAATAAAATTTGTGTAGAACAAATTTTATTATAACTTCTTAAAACCTATCAAAGGAGGTTGGAAGTGGGACCCACACCCACTTAACCTCCCTTGGGAGGATTAAGTGTGGTGGGGCCCACACGAACCCCCACCTTTTCAACTCCCCTCTCTCCCTCTTAATGGCTTGACAAGTTAACTTCTATTTAATTATACAATTCATGTATATTAAATAAGTGAGTTAATTTTGGAGTTATCCATTTTGAATTTCAAACCTTTGAAATTCTTGTGGTTAAGTTATGTAATAATATAAGTTAAAGCTTATATTATTCTAGGAGTTCCTTTTTACCACCTTGGGAGGATTTCTTGAGAGGATTTGAGAGCTTTCTCTTCTTCTTCAAACCTCAACGAAGAACGCGAAGAACGCCGTTCTTCAACGAAGAACTTCTCCGCCGAAGAACACGATCCATCCGCGACGCCGTATCCGCGACGCGACGTACTTCTTCCGCGTCATCTCTTCCGCGACGGACGCCTTCAACAACGACTCTTCCTCCGACGACAAAGGAATCGACACCGATATTCCACGACTCCGTCAACGTGCGACTATCGAGGTAGGGGTTCTTGAGTTTGTTGTTTCCTTTTTATTTGACTTTCCTCAAGTCTTGACGTAGAACGCTCAAGTTCCGACGAAGAACGCCGCTCCGCTCTTCTTCGTCTTCGGTGTCAACGAGAGAGAACACCGCACCTTCCTCGGACAACCTTCGTCGGCGTGCAAGGATTCGCCAACGACGTGCCTCATCGGACGTATCTCTTCGTCAACGGAATTGACGAACGACTTCCGCGACGCCCGATCTCCGCGACGTCGACTTCCGCGGACATAGTCAAATCCTCGAACTTATACCCGAGGTAGGGGATGTTGATTTAATATTTAATTATCTCATTCTTGCTCGTGGTTCGTATGACTAACGTGAGGATGTTGTTTATTTAAAGTTGCGTTATTATTTTAACGTGAGGGGGCCGGACCGCACGAACACGGCCGAACCCCCTCCAACGTTCATGTTTATTCATGCGGGTGGAAGCAAGTAGCGTGGTGCCGTCGCACCACGCGGATGATCGTACAATTAATTTACGCAGCGCCGTCGCGCCACGCCGAGGAAAAATCTTCAAGAACGCGACGCCGTCGCGCCGCGTTGAAAAGAATCGAAGCACGGCGAAGGGGCGCGGTGCCGACGCACCGCGCCGGATGACGAACGCCGTGGCCGGTTCCGGGCCGCGGCGGGACGAGAAGACCGCGGCCGGTTCCGGGCCACGGCGGGATGAGGAGACCGCGGCCGGTTCCGGGCCGCGGCGGAAGGGAAGACCGGCGGCCGGGCCGCCGGCGTCGGAAGCCGAAGAAGGGGACCGGAAATTCCGGTCCCGTTTGAGAAAACCGGCCGGCCAGCTGGCCGGCCGGATGTCTTAAAAACCGAGGGAATTAATCCCCCGGCCATCCATTAAAACCCCCCTCTTAATGAGGGGGGGCGGTTCTTGAGGGAAGGGGGCAGCGCCCCATTGGTTCGGCGCCAGCAGGCCCCCCCACGTGAGGGGGGGCGGTTTTAAAAGGACCGGCGCGGCACAAAGGCCGCGCCACTTGAAGAAAACGTGGGGCTTAGCCCCGCGTGCCACCCACGTGCGGCGCCAGGCGCCGCCGCCGCCACCGCGGCCCGCCGCCGCCGCCACCGCGGCCCGCCGCCGCGCCGCCGCGCCGCCGCCCGCCGCCGCGCCGCCCGGGGGGGGGGGGGGGGGGGGGGGGTCGGGCCGGGTCGGCCCGGACCCGGACCCCCCGTTTCGGACCAGTTTTGGTTTTTGGCTCATAACTTGAGCCTCGGACCTCCGAATGACGAACCGTCTGCGGCAACGCGATCCTTGGATCGAGACGGTCGTTTCGATATATTGCACTCAAGGTTTCGGTTAACTTTGAGTTCGGCCGGGTTGGTTCGTTCACGAAACCAACCGGGCCTTCGGAGCGGAAACGCTCATATCTTGAGCCACGAACGTCCGATTGACGCGCCGTCAGTCGCTTTACGTTCCTCTTAATGAGACGAATGTTTTGGCATACTCCGCCCGAGGTTTGGACACAGGTGGAGTACGGTCGGGTTGGTTTTGCTTTAAAAACCAACCGGGCCCCGGAGACGAAAAAGCCAATAACTCACAGACCGGGCGTCCGATTGACGCGCCGTCTGTTTCGTTGACTTCCTCTTGATGAGACGGAACTTTTGACATACTCCGCCCGAGTTTTGGTTACAGTCGGAGTATGGCCGGGTTGGATTGTACCCGAAATCCAACCGGGCCCCTGGAACGGGAAAGCTGATATCTTTCAGACAGGACGTCCGCTTGACGAGCCGTCAGCGGCGTTGGTGGTTACGTTGAGTAACGGTCCCTTTGAGTATACCCTATGGGAGTTCGGGGTACAGTTGAGATACGGCCGGGATTGGTTTCGCTCACGAAACCAACCGGGCCCCTGGGACGAATAGGCTAATAACTCACAAACCGGGCGTCCGATCGACGCGCCGTCTGTTGCGTTGATACCCCTGTGACGAGACGGACCTTTGAGACACTTCTTCGTGGGACTTTGAGATACTTTGAGTATCGACCTGTAGCTCGTGGAGCGGACCCTCCCAGTGACGAGCGTGCGAAGTACGGAAACCGTGTAGCTGGCTGAGACCTGACGACTGCTTGACCGACTCGACTTGGAGTGAGTCGACTAGCCCAGTGGACGGAGCACTACTTTCTGAGGTGCAGACCCATGGCGGACGGAGCACTACCTGTGTGACAGTGCAGACCCGCGGTGCTCGTCCGGAGAGTACCTCAGCAGGCTACTAGGGGGTGTGCACTACGGAGTTTGGGTGACATACCTCGGCGGGAAGCACTACTGTGTTTGGGTGGCTGGCCCGCAGTACTCGACAGGAGGAGTACTTCAGCAGTCTTAGGTTAGTGAGCAGTACCTCGGAGTCGTGACAGGACCACTGTACACTCTAGAGACGGAGCTCTTCAGCAGTTACGGTTTCGATAATGAAAATCCTGGTTTGAGCTGAGACTTTTGACCTTGTGTTTACTTCATGATTGAGATGGGTCACTTGCTAACTTTGGTATATGTATGGGCATATACCCGGGTAGTGGTTATCCGTCGTTTTCACAATCCTTGTGTTTCCTCATGATTGAGATGGGTTACTTGATAACTTAGGTATATGTATGGGCATATACCTAAGTAGGGTTAATCTGTTGAGATCTTCTTGTGTTTATCCTTGTTGGTTTTAGTGAGACCTTGAGGGTCTCGGGGTCCCTACTGAGTATCGTTATACTCACCCCTGCACGGGCTATGCCCGCACCTCGTTGTGTTGGTTGCAGATGACGGACAGTGCTGACAGAAGCCGAAGGTTCGAGGTCTAGACGGTACCTGGAGGTGGACTATACGACGAGTCGGTACCCGGAGGAGGACCACTGGGCGGAACATACTCGGAGCGGATGGCGGAACCCGAGGAGCAGAGGAGCTATCTGTACCCACCCTTCAGGTGGGATTTCCAGTGGACATCTCAGCGTAGCAGCTTTACTTTTTAGTCGCTGTTTTCCCTTTCGAGTTGTACTTTACAGTTGGGCTTGTATTTCCGGCCCCTTTTTACTTTTCAGCTCTTCTTTTTGCACTTAGTGTTTTACTTCCGCTTGTACTCTGTGGTGCTTGTTTTCTTTTATAAAGGCAATGCCTTCCCAGTTATCGGGATTTTACGCCTTTGGTGCTAGTCGCCATCCCCTGTCCTATGGAAGGCGGGCTTGGGGTAGTCACGGAACGGGCCCCGAGGACGGGTCGTGACAGAGTCTCATTTAATTACTGGAAATAGAGTTATCAAATATATTAATGGAACTAAAGACTATGGAATAAAATATGATAGCAGTATAAATCTTGATCAGTTTGAATATATATGTGTGGATTGAACTAAGAATATAAATGTTCGATGATCAAAATTTTGTGGAGTTTTATTTTTGGGTGAAATATGTGTATGTTGTCATATAATGTAAAAAAAGACTGATGACCATAAGTACTGTTAAAGTAGGATATGTAGTTTCAACTCAAGATTCAACATAATTGATATGGATTATGTACCAATTGGAAGATCTCAAGGTAAAATTTAAGTTCCCACTTCTTGTGTGATGTGATAATTATAGTTATATCAATATATAAAAAATATTGTTTATTATTCTTAGTTAAAGCACATTCACATAAAATATCACTTAATTAACGATCTTTTAGGGAAAAGTGTGTTCAAGCTATAATTTTTTCCAATAAAGGATAAAATAGTAGATGTTTTCAATAAACCATTACTAAAGGATAAATTTTAATGATTGAGGTTAATGTTGGGAGTTTGAATTCATTCCTCTCAAGGTAAAGGTATGGTGATTTTGTATCTTCTCTCACTTTATTTTGGATACTATTATCAATGGGGGAGAAAGAATAAATAAATATCTTTATGTCTAATAATATTATATGTTTACAATGGTGTTGGAAAACTATATAATGGGATAATCTAAAGGTATGTGTTTAGACTAATTGGGTAGAGATATAATATTTTTGGTGATCATGTATTTTGATAGATTTTTTCAAATGGGTAAGCTATGAAGTCAGCATGAAAACTGTTCTAACATTTTTTGTGATATTATTTTAGGAACCTGTTATAAACATGTTCAAGGGATATTTTTGATATTTTTAGGTGAAATAATAGTTATTTTTTAGTTTTTATCAATAGGTATTGTTATCATGAAATTTCATGGGTTCTGAAGAAGATGATATAAGTCATTGTTATGGAAAACATGGTATTATTGTTCAACTTTATTTTTTCCTACATTTATTTTTCTCATGTGGTCTTAGAATTATTAAATAATTGTTAATTTATAAATTTTATTTGTTTTTAAAATTATTTATATTTCTTTTTTCAAAAAAAATCATTGGGGTTGTTTATATTGAGAGATATTTTGTGAGGTTGTTTAGATATGTTAAAGAAGGTGAGAAGTGTAAAAGAGATTAATTGGATGGGACGGTTATGTTGCCTATTGTTTTCAATACATAAATCATGTTTTAAATAAAGTTCTTCATTATGATTCATTAAGGGTGAATTTTATTCTATGATTTTGTAATGATTTTATGATTATGGAATAATATTTGAGGTAAAAATGTTGTGTTTGAAGATTTTTTAGGTTAGAGTGACATCAATACATTATTTTTATGCATAATATACACATAGAGATGGTATGGGAAGAGGAAACAACATTATTACCATGGAAATGGGTGTTTTGACAATTTATGGTTAGAGGAAAGTGATTTGACCATGCTATGGTGCAATATAGAACAAAATATAGTAAGTAAATGGGGAGAAGATTCCTAAAATAAGAATTTTAGTGGGTGTTTCCTTAGTTTTATCTACTAATAAGTTTCCCTATTGGAAACAATGATGCCAGCACATGTTATAGACATAACCATGGTGAATGGGGACTCAATATAAGTTTTATGTTTTAGTAAATTACTTATATAATGGTGTTGTGTAACTTTCATTACTTTACTGAATAATAAGGTAGTCTGGGAATCAAATTTAGGAAGACAAAACCATGGTTCATTTTTTGTGTATTTTTTGGTAATTCCTTGAGGTATTGATAATATTTGTTTTTCCCAAGGAGTGAAATAGATTAGTATTTACCTGAGGTTCAAAATTATGAGCTCTATGTAGTGGTATATTCCATGGTGTGAAGAGATATTCATGTCCTAAATGATGATTAGACAACATGTGAAGGTGCTATGTGTGCTTATAAAATTATAAAATTATTTTAGAATAGTTAGATAGAAATTCAATGCAACATTCCATGGTGAAATCTATGGTTTTTAAAAAAAATTGTAGAAAATATGTCGTTGTGAAGAGATATGAAGCTGTAGTTTGAAGAGTTTCTAGTTTTTAGAGGATTCAATGATGTGTAAAAATTAATGACTCAAGAGATACTCACATTGGATCTCTAACATCTCTAATCAAATAAATAGTGAATAAGTTATCATTAATGATCAAAAGGATTAAAATTAATTGGGATAAATTATAAAGTAGTTGAAGTTAGTTATTAGATTAAATTTGAACTTGAACTTGATATAAAATATCACTATTTTTCAATGAATTACATGTGATAAAAATATAAAATATTTAGACAAGATGGTTATAAATAATATAATTGCTTCCATATAAGTATAATAATAATATATTGAAGAAAATACAACATAAAAACAACTTGAAGGAAGTCTGATATAACTTAAGACTCTCTTTTTGTTGGAAAAAAATTATGTATCTTTTATTTTGTGTAAGATAAAATTATATAGTTAGGGGACATGAATATTTAAAATTATTTCTAGAATATTCCGTGATTTTTTGAAATCAAAAAAATTATTCTAGTGGATTTTATGATCTTACATAATTATTAAATCATTCTAAGGACCAGTTACTCATTTTGAGTACTGAACCTTATAAAACATTTACATTTTTATGTGTACATGCTAGGTGTGTGTGATAGTAATAAATTAATTCAATTTAATTAGTGATGAAGTTTGTTTCAAAAATAAAAATAAATGGAATTGAATTTACTAATTCGCACCACCCCTCTAAATGAATTATCACTGATCTTCTGGGTTATTTTTAGAAAATTTATTCCCTATTATTGAAATATAGTTAATTACTTAACTAATACCTTTCTATATTATGGATTATTATATCCTAAGTAAATTTTAGGATAATTAAATTTGATTCAATTAGATTTTACCTAATATAATTTTTTAACTAAAATTATCTTTAATAAACTGTTCTCATCAAAACACTTGAATTCATGACATAATGGATTTATTTCATATTTTAACTTATATAATATCCAATAGTGAATATAGTTGTCATATGGTTAGGTGTAAATGTAGCTATTAATAAAAAAAATCTTGAAATAAATTATGTAATACTTTTGGTACTTATAAGACTCATCATAAATACTCCTTCTAACACCATCATCACTCTTATATGAAAAAGGTAATTTGGATTTAGGAAAAGATCCATGTTGCATTCAAATGATTGATGAATGATTAGTTAAGATATTCTCTAACTAACCCACCCATAAAATCTTATATCTTTTACCAATTATATTGAATTCTTTACTATTCATCCCTAAAATCTCATAAATGAATCTAATGCAGTATATAAATTTACCTCTAACTTCTCCTTAAAATTGTTTAATGTATCTCTTTGGACTGATTCTATAATCTCTATGACATTATATCCTTTAATATCTAAATTTTTCTTCATCTTAAAACTTAACAAGTACATCAAAATACCTATGATTTTTAACTCTTAAGAGTCTAAACGCTCTTTTGGGTATATACTTGACAAATAATTTTAGTTTTTCATGACTGAAATTATTGTTCCACAATTGGGTAATACATGAATCTTATATTTCATATTCATCATTAATTTACAATATTGAACATTTTTTATTCTAGTGTTATTAAACTATTAATTAAGTTTGATATATCACAATAATATTCATATTATATAATAAATAATGTCTCATTATATCTATAATTGGGTAGTGAGATAAATTTTTTCACAACACTCTGTATAAAACATAAGTTTTATGAGAATTAATCCACTTAGAAGCATGAATCTATGATCTTCTATTAGCTGACTTTGGAATCACCCACCTTATACAACTTGGAATGTTTACCTTACTTATTCTAATCTTTCTAAAAATCCTTAAATCCTATATATAGATAAAAATATGTGAGTTTTATATTGTATTTAATACCCTAGAAGTGAATTGGAAGAATTACATGCAATGATAAATATACCTGAAGTTTAATATTTTACTTGATTCATCTTCAATTTATTATAATTACATATATAGTGACATTTATTTCCAAATTTTAAGTAGATAGACACATTCTCATTTCCCTCCCTCTAAATATTTTTCCTCTTTGATGGATGTTGAAAAAGAACCACTGACTCTAAACTTGTCATAGGATTTTAAACTTTGTCCCTCACTTCATTCACCATAAGGGGTGAGGAACCATATTCCCACCAATACCAATAATCTTGTTGAATAATATTTAAAATATTTAGGATAATATTATCCATATTATATATTTTTATGTTTTTAATTAATACAATAATCTAGGTGGTGGGGATTATAATATGAAATTACTGGATAATTTCTTATCCATGTGGAATCCAAAATTTTCTAACTAATCAAATTACTTCACCATATTTTTAGTACCCTATGTTTCTGGTATATAACCCTTAAATTATTATTTTTATGTTTATAGAGTGTAACGGTAAAGTATGGGAGATTTGGGTAAACTTAAATATGTTTTTGGGAGAAAAGGGGATGTGCATGGGTTGCACACGGTTTGTCCAAACCGTGCGAAAATCCGAGAAGAATCCATGATAAGTAGTTGTTTTGAGGTAGTAGAATCTTCATGGTGTGTGCTTGGTTAGGGAGACCATGTGAGGAGGCCATGTGAGGGTTTCTATAGGGCAGTATCTAACATAAAGTAAGCAAATGGTTTGTTTAACTGTGCACAGAGTTAAAGTTAGTTCCTAAAAAATAAGATCTCACTCATTTTTCCCCTAACACCCTCTTTAATGCACCTTGGAATATATAACTCGGTATTATTCACCATTTAAGGTAGTAAGACCTTTCCCAGTCAATTTGGAATCAATCGTGAGCCCTCCCTTGGTGTTTTCAAGCCCGATTCATGAGGTAAGTGTTCTTCTTCACCGTTCTTTTCATGTTTTCCTTGATCTACTTAGATATACTTATCCTCTCCCAGATATTTCTCAAATATACACCCATTATGGGTAGATATAATATTTTGGATTCCAAATATTATGATATTTGGTCTTGTTGTTGGTAAGAGAAGAGATCAAAGATAGTTTTGTGGAGAATCAACTTGGTTTTCTTGAGCATTCTTCGTCTGTTTTTAGTTTTTTTCAAAACCTTCGAGGTAGGTGGATTCACTATCAACTCCTATTAGTATAAATTAATGTAATGGTTTAATATTTATATATTTATGTGTATTTGATTGGGAATTTTATTCTTTATGATTTCTAGAAACCCTCTTTTGTTATGGTTGTGGAAAATCGTAAAATTAGTGCTTTTGATTAAAGTGTGTGATTATTGATATTAAAATGTGTATTTTAGAATGGTATTTCTCTAGAATAATGGTGAATGGATTTAATTAAATGGTTTTGAATAAAATTAATGATTTTATTGAAATGGAATGGGTGATTGGAATTGGTTTTTCTAAATGGTTTTCAATAAAATAACGGTTTTATTGAAATGGTATAAAATGGTTATTTAAAATGGTTTTGTCATAATAGTGGTGTGTATTTATAACACGTTTATGAGGATTGGTTGGAATATGAAATTATGATATGTGACAAAGGATTAATGGTGCATGGGATATAATTACCTTGTGATGACTTGGTATATCGATGAGAAACCACTCATGAGTATGGAAGTGTCATAACAAAGCATGCATTGTTCAATGTGTGAATAAGTGGAATGGAATGGTTATGCCAAAAAAATTAATGATAAATGGTTTTAAAGTCATTTTTGGTTGTTTGTAAAGAAATTTTACATTCTAGTAAAAAAATTAAATATAACATGTTTACTTTTGGTTATAAATAGTTTTGTAAGTTGTTTATATTTAGTTATAAACAATTTTGGGGAATCATTTTATATAAAATATTTTATATAAATGTTGATAAATTTTCTATCCTAGTGGCATAAGTAGGTAATTAATTGCGGAAATCCTAATGAGTTATATACTCACCCCTACTTTGAAAATTTTGTTCTTATATAGATTCAATCTTTCGTGATATGTCAATGGTAAAGTATCACATGTTTAGCACCACTTTGTGATACTTCGGTTGTTTAGTGATTGGAACATGGAGCTTGTAGAGCATGGATTCTTGTGCTTGTCTTGGATTATCTTATGATTGTATTACATTATTTATTTTTCATTTGATTTTCCTTCCACTGTATTACACTTTGGAATGGTTTTTTTATAAATATAATGGTTGAGTCATCTTGTTTTTATAATGCATCATATATTAGTTCTATATTTATGGTTTTTTGGTTGGTGGTTTATTTCTTAGAGGGTAAATCATCCCCCACATGTATTGAAACCCTTCGGCATTTATTACCATCAATTAGCGCCTTGAGTATGTCACTTAAGGCCTAGTAATGATTTATTGAATTCTCAACTCAATGAGAATAAGTGTGTCATTAAAAATGCTATCATCTTGTTCGATCTCATTCTAACAAGTGGTCTTTAGTTTTCTTGGTCTTGGAGTTGGTAATGTTTCTTATCTATTTTTTAGGGTGTGATCTTAGAAAGGAGTAGGATTTTAGGAACATGAAATTTATATAAAAAAAGGACATATAAAAACCTTTTATGTTGAACTTCAAGTTACCAAGTAGTTGGCTACATAAGTATTTCAGAGACACTTATAAGATTTTGTAATCTCATTGTCATGGGTTTAGCCAATGAGAAAATCCTGGCATGAATTAGAGGAATGAAATCCTAATGAGATTCCATATTTAATTTTGAGAAATGATATATGATTTGATGAATCATATTGATTTTTGAAGAAGTGCATAAATTTTTTCAAATGAAAGATTTTGAAAAAGATATGGTTGGTGTACTTTGAAAATGGTTTGATTTTCAAAAATAAGAATAATATTTTTCAAACCTAGTTAAGAGTGGAAAAATTTGTGTTATAAAAAAAATATTATGATAGCTGATGTGAAATAATTTTAAATATTTTCCCATTAGTTTCAAGAGAGTATGACTTTTTGAGTTTATTTTTTATTTAGAAAATGACATCCAATAGGTATCATAGAATCAAACTGGAAGAAGCTACGGAAAATGTGGTTGCATCTGAACCACAGATGAACCAAGAGTTGCTCCAAAGTATTTTCTAATAATTTCAAGCTATGGATATGACGAACTGGATAGATGATCCAAGACATGTGGATCATTTTATCTAGTTCATGAAGCAGAATCCACCCATCTTCTGGGATGATTTTGAACTCGAAAAGGCAGAGGTGTGGCTGAACATTATTAATCATATATTTAATTTCATCGACACACTGTTGGAGCTAAAATCCAAGATGGAATCTTATATTCTCGAGGATCTTCCACTCCAAGGGTTGGATATAGTGGTGTAATCTATACTCAAATAAGGCCTTACTTGGGAGAATTTTGAGGAATTATTTGAATAATAAGTATATCCTCACACCTTCAGGATCTATAGAATGATGGACTTCTTCAGCCTAAAGTAGTAAAATCTATCTATCATATAATATACGGCTAAATTCATGCATTTAGTGCACTTTTCACAAGAATTTGTGGATATTGTGGCCTTGAAGGGACACATTTCTGAATCTGGGTTGAGATAGGTGATTCACTCAAAGATTGTATTGCTATGTATTATGGATTATACAGAGATAGTGAATAAAGAGACACTGGATGAATGTGGTATATCAGGATCTGTGGGAGAAGGGAGTATAATAAAACCTATGGGAAATTTTGGGAACTCAAATTCTGGGATCAAGTGGACAAGAGACACCTATTTCCATGGTGGGAGTGGGAGAAAAAATCAGAAGGTTGGATCAGTGAACCTTCCTCCATGACCAAAGAGCCAAGTGGGATGTTTACAATGTGTTTTTTACCACATGAAGTGGGAGTTTACAGCACCACCAAGAGCATTCCATAATTGAAACAATATGGGACATCTTAATACCTTTTGTCGCAATGCTCTAATGTCCGGTTCTTGAGACACTTCTCAAGTGTCACAAGTATTGTAGTTATGGGCACAACATAAGCGCATTGTTGGGTGTACCCAGATTTAATTTTAGCTTTAACGACGATCAATATGATATCCATTACAATAAAAAAACACTGGATCTTTATAATAGAATGATTAATGAAAAATAAATAGGGGAGTCCCAGAACCATAGATAGGATCATCATATGTTGGTTATAATTAATAAAATTAATTGACAAGAATTACCTTGATGGAATTCTTTCTTCATTGATGTTTCCTGTCATGATCCAATGGGATTCATCATTACATCATAGAATAAAAGTATAGGATTCCTCAAGAAGTGATCCACACGTGATCCACGTATCTCTGTATGTCATCGAAGGGATCTCTGGGTGCTAGAATTGAAGAGCATTCGATTGCAATGTCCGCCTTCAATCACCTTGATCCGGTGGAGGAGGATCTCTCTCTCGTAGATTGAGAGTTATTGGAAGAAAATAATTCTCTCTTGGATTGAGAGATTTCTCTAGATCCATTGTGCACAACCACCAAAAAATGGATAGGATAATGAGAATTATATAATTGGAATTTTAATTTACATAGAATATTAAAATTAATTAATTACCCAAAAGAATTTATTCATTTCATTTAATTCTTAGTAATACCCCTTGTCCAATAATAACAGTTGAAAATTATTATTACTTGACATACACCCAGCTAATTACACCTAATATTATTTAATTAAATAAATATTATTATTTCTCATTAATTCCAAGAAAAAAAAACACGGTGTGTATTTTTAATCCACACGATATATACTTTTGTTTTTTCATTTTTCTTCATTACCTCCACCACATTTATTAGACCTTGAATAAAGGATGTTTATTTTTCAAATAAATATCACTGCCTTACTAGATAACAAATATATTATTTCACCCATAATATATTCTCTCGAATAAATAGTATCAAAATAAATGTGATCAGGCATCCTTGAATAGTTATTAAACCACAATTGGGAATAATCTTTATTCAACTTGATAAATTAATATTTAACTGAGATACTTGGACACACTTAGTGTGTGACCCTCTAGGCCACTTTCTCAGTGGCATTAAGTGGAGCCTGCCTAAAGTCCAAGGTTAATGTCTATCAACATTACAAGGAACGCATAGAGAAAGAAGTTAACACCGCAATGATGTGTCACCTCCTACAAACGTTTACCATGTAATATAATACCTTTGTCTCAATATCTCAAATCATGCGGGGTTCATGACAATGCCATCAACCCTTGTGCTCTATCATTATTTCATTGAATTCCCAAAATTGAACTCACCCATTCCTTACCATGGCCATGGATTTATTTAGGCTATATCAATTCCATCAAAGAGGATAAGTTATCTACTTCCGTTATGGAACAAAAGGGATAAATTATTTATCGTGTTATCTATTAATGAAGTATTACTTGTGACACACCAAACATATCCTACCTCGCTGCGAACAGTGTGTCATCACATTTTTTTTCAATACATATAATTTTGCAATTTTTAATACCCAATAATAATAATCTTAAAGTCTAAGGACCAATACACATGTGCATAGATAGGAACATCCAATGACACTATGAAATGTGGATTTCCTACCGGTGGGTCTCGTTCTGATAATATCCTCCTAGATATTACTATGGGTTCACACCATGAGAAGGTGCCTCAATGTTTTATGATTCCTCACCCTTAATGGCCTTTATTATTTATGTCCCTTAAATAACATCATCTGGCAATATAAAAAATATTCAAGAACATTGTTATGTAACTTCTGGGTCCTCATCATAGCAGGGATCCACTATGACCCTTTAATGAAACATCTATCCTTAGGACATTATCACATTAATTGTCATGTAAAAAACAATAAATATGTGATAAGGTATTTATTTAATGAATAAAGTAAAAAGTAGCTGGTTCTAGGCCACCAACTCCAACAGACTCCCACTTAGACTAGAGCCAACTGCTGACAACCTTTAACCCGCTAGCTCTCACATGATCTTCATGCTTCTGCTGAGATAGGTCTTTAGTCATGGGGTCTGTCATGTTATCTTCCATGGACACTCTTCTCACTACAACATCACCCCTTTGATATAAATCCCTCAAGAGGTGATACTTCTATAGTATGTGCTTTGTCTGTTGATGTGACCTTAGTTCTTTTGAATGATCCACTATTGTAGTATTATCACAATGTAATGTGATAGGATCTTTACTGTTAGGAACCACATCAAGCTCTTAGAAAAATTTCTGAATCCAAACAGCTTCCTTGGCTACTTCAAAAGAAACTATATATTCAGAATCTGCTATAGAATTGGTGGCAATTGGTTGCTTTGAACTCTTCTAGCTCATAGCTCCTCTATTGAGATAGAAAACATATCCAGATTGCGACTTTAGATTATTCTGATCTGTCTGAAAACTAGCATCAGCATACCCTCTGATGACAAGTTCCTCATTTCCTCCATACACCAGGAACATATCCTTAGTTCTTCTCAAATACATAAGGATAGTCTTTACAGCAGTCAAATTTTGTTGTCCTGGACCTGCTTGATATCTGCCTACCATACTTAATGTATAGGCAACATCAAGCCTGGTACATAACATGGCATACATGATATATCCTATAGCCGAAGAGTATGGGATATTACTCATTCTATCATTCTCCTATTGTGTCTGAGGAAACATTTTCTTAGAAAGATGTAGGCCATGTGATACTGGAACCAATCTCCTCTTGGATTGTTCCATGCTAAATCTCTTTAGTATTTGGTCAATGTATGTTCCTTGACTTAGTCCAAGAAGCCTCTTGGATCTATCACGAATGATCTTGATCCCTAGAATGTATGCTGCTTCATCCAATTCCTTCAGGGAGAAACACTTGTTCAACCAGTCCTTAACTGCCTGTAAGACTGGTACATCATTTCCAATAAGAAATATTTCATCAAATTGTACTACTAGGATAATGACCACATTCCCATTAAACCACTTATAAAAACATGGATAACATTCATTATTAATGAAACCAAATTCCTTTATGGATTCATCAAATCGAATTTCCCATGACATGAATGCTTGATTTAATCCATAAATGGATTTTACAACTTGAAAACCTGTTTGGCTACACCTGGTTCCACAAACCCTTCTGGTTGTGTCATATAGACATCTTCATGAAGGTTCCCATTAAGGAATGCTATTTTGACATCCATTTTCTAAATCTCATAGTCATCTTAAGATGTAATGGAAAGTATGATTCTTATGGATTTAAACCTAGAAATTGGCGAGAAGGTTTCATCATAGTCAATTCCTTGGTGTTGTCTGAATCCTATAGCCACTATCCTTACTTTATAGGTGCTAAATTGACCTTCCATGTCCAACTTTCTCTTGAATACCCATTTTCATACAACAGGCTTTACATCAACTGGATCATCAACCAGAACCTAGACTTGGTTCTGATACATGGAATTCATCTCAAAATTCATAGCATATATCTATCTTGTAGCTTCTGAGCTTTCTACAGCTTCCTTGTAGGAGATAGTTTCATAATTTTCCAATAATAATGATTCACCATCATTGGTGACTAGTTAACCAAATCTCTTTCATTCCCTTACCTCTCTTGAGATCCTACCCAGTACTTATGTTTCTGGAACCTCTTCCACAGGGACATGTGCAACTTTTTCCTCTACCAACTCCTATGTATCTTGAGCATCTACTTCGTCAAAGTCAATCTTTCTCCCACTATCCCTTTTGAGAATGTGCTCCCACTCAAGAAATACGGTTTTTCTGGCGACAACCACTTTTTTTTATGAAGGGTTATATAGGTAATATTCTTCTGTTTCCTTGGGATATCCTATAAAGATACACTTCATGCCCTGGGGTTCTAGTTTTTTTCCTGAGAAGGCCTTAACAAATGCCTCGCATCCCCATACACGTGTTTGTGACAAAATGGGTTTCTTTCCATTCCATAACTCAGAGGTAATTCCATTTTCTGCCTTAGTTGGTACTCATTTTAATGTGTACACTGTAGTTTGTAATGTATATCCCAAAAAGGATAATGGAAGATCTACATGACTGGTCATCGACCTCACCATTTCTAACAAGGTTTGGTTCTTCCTTTCACTAACACTAATCCACTATGGTGTATAAGGAGCATTTACCTGATATAGAATCCCAGACTCCCATAGAAGATCGATGAACTATTGGTTGAGGTATTCTCCACCTCGATCTGATTGAAGCTTCATTATCTTCTTACCAAGCTGGTTCTCTACTTCATTCTTGAATTCCTTAAATTTATCTAAGGACTCTGACTTATACCTTATTAAGTAGAAATATCCATATCTACTCAAATCATCAATAAAATTAATGATGTAAGAATATCCACTTCTATCTTCTTCTAGAAATGGTCCACACACATATGTGTGCACTAATCCTAGAAGCTATGGTCCCCTTTCACCATATACACAGAAAGGTGACTTAGTCATTTTACCTTGTAAATAACTGTGGCATCTATCAAGTGGTTTTAGCTCAGTAGAGTCTAAATAGCCATCTTGGTAGAGCACTGTCAAGCGCTTCTTTTTTACACGACCAAGATAGTGATGCCACAACTGGGTGATGTATGAGTCATGTGAGTTTTTTTGTTATCAATTTACAACACTTGGTTTTCGTAATTTAATACATACAAACCATTATTTAAATGTGTCATACCATAACATATGTTATTCTAATAAAAGAAGCAACCCTTATTTCCAAACATAAAAATAAATCCATCCATATCCAAACATGATACAGAAATTATGTTTTTGGTAACACTAGGCACCTAATAACAGTTATGTAAAACCAAGATCATCCTAGTTGGCAATGAGAGGTGGTAATCACCAATGGCCAAGACATCCAGCCTCATGCCATTGGTAGCTCAAATTTCTAGCACTCCTCGAGAAATATTTTTAAATCTACTTGGTTCTTACATTTGAATACAGATGTGAGCCTGACAAGCTGTATCTAATACAAAATGTGTAGAAATGGAAAGATTACACATGATAATGAATTCACCTTTATCATAGCCACTCTTATAGGTGAAATTCAACTTCCAGTGGCCTGACCTACCACATGAAAAACATACCGTCACCCGTTCCTTTCCCTACCTCTAGAACATCCCCTTCTTGGAGAGATGGTTATCAGGGGATTCAGACCGTTTATAAGTCATTGGCCCTTTTTCCTCGTCCTTCCTTTTCTTTTTCACCATAAGGACTACAGGTTTGTCACGCCCCATGTCCTTATCTACCAGGAGAATTAAGGTCAGAAGATCTGATAGACTCTTCTCATTTTTGGTCATGTTATAGTTGATAATAAATATAGAGAAGGTCTTGGGTAGTGATGATTGGATGAGATCTGTACGCAACTCATCCGGGAACCTAATCCCTAAGATTTCAAGGAGTTCAATGTAGCCAATAAGCTTGACTACATGAGACCTAGCTGGAACAGACTCTCTAAGATTAGTTATAAAAAAATAATTGGAGATCTCATATCTCTCCTGTCTTTCCTTCTCTTGGTAGATATCCTTAAGGTGACACATCATGATATACATGTCCATGTTTTCATGTTGCTTCAAGAGATCATTAGACACGGCCGATAGCATGAAACATTGGACATCTGTGGCATCATCCATATGTTACATATAGAGATATAGTTCCTCATCACTGGCCACTTTCCCAGGTGCAGCTGAAACAGGATCATCCAGCACATACAATATCCTCTCGTGAAGAAGGATGATGCGTAAATGCCTCTACCACTCATGGAAATTGGTGCTGGTGAGAAGGTTTTCCTTCTAGAGTATGATTCGCAATGATATGTTTGAATTCATTTTTCTTGTTGTTTCTAAAAATTAATATGATCAATGGTTTATCACTTTATTATGATAAAACTGAGAAAAATAAATAAATTAATACTTATTAGTCTCCCACTATTTTATCAAAATCCAATAGCCCTCACCATTGATTACATAATATTCTGTTGCCTGAATATTATAGTGGAAAGGATCCATATTCCCCTTCGCATTACCCCAACTAGGGTTGGTCAAACAATTTAAAGGGTTTTAGGTAGGTATTCCAAATTCCAATTTCATTAACTCACAGCTCCTTGATCCACTGAGTGGACTCCCCAATCCTGAAATCCTTTTATTTTGGATTTCCTCAACCTTTGCCTCTTGGTTACACCAAGTACTGCTGTGGTAATCAACCCTTGATGTGGACCAAGTTAATTCAACCCAAAAACTTGAATTATAATTCCCCAATAATTGAAATTATCTTAACTAGGTTTATTCAATCACTTTGAACTATGGTTCGATTCTAACCAAGATTATGGAAGGCTATACCGACTTAATATTTATTTGAGGGATTTTATCCTTATACGTAAATATCTATTTTATTATCTTTTATTACATGCATGTTAATATTAAGTGGGATATACTGAAGTTATTAACCACGTCTAAGATAATATTTTTTGCATAAGTAGGTCTTATTTTAGTTTCATCTTACATGCTTGTTTAATTCATTAATTTTGCGATCATGATAACACACCCACAATAAATAAATCATGAAACTGACAGAAAAAATTTATATGGTATGATCATGAGCTTGTTCTGTTGGTTAGTTTATCTAGCGATTGATAAAATAACCCAAGTCCTTGGGGAGAAACACCTTAAACCTTTTGGGTTCATGTTTACAACTTTCCACCTTTCCACCTTTGTATCTCCTTGGATTGGTTTCACCTTGGCTTCTAACTTGATTTTCCTCCACTATATTGGGAGCTCCATCCATTACATATGTTTTTATCTCACTCGCATGTGAGGGGTAAAATGGGGTTTTACATAAAATAAACCTTGGGCATGCAGGCCCTATATATTAATGAGGATAAGGCTTGCAGGCCAACAAATTTAATTTAAATAAACAAATTAAAAGACACCATTCACATACAAATGTTTTGGTTTAGCTTATGATCATACCTACATGCAATGATATTTATGCATAAATAAAACTAGCATTCAATTCTTTAATCATTCTTCTTTAAGATAAATCACACTCGAATCAATTAATTATCTTTAATTAATTAATCCTTTCATCTTAAACTCTTTTCTAAATTTCCTTCATATTCTCATCCATCATAATTTTAAACAAATAAATTCATTTAAAATTATCTTTGTACGTAACTTGTACCTTGGAGGAAACCCAGTGAATTCCCATTCATAACTACCCAATGAGTATAAATGAACATTACGCAAGTGTTAAATTAAACAGATATATATATAACACATATCATGTTTTGTGCCTCAGCTGTATGCCTACAATATGGTACATGTCTCAAGGGTTTTTATAATATAATAATAAATTTTAATAAATCTACGTAATTTGGATGAGTACACAGCGTGTAGTTCCGACTACACAACATGTAATTTTGTTCACCATCCATCTGAAGTACATGCTTGGGGACATGGCGTGTAGATGTACTTCAGAAATTTTCAGAGTACACAGCGTGTTCAGTGGGACACATGTCGTGTAGTATCCACATTACATGGTTTCTAGTCGGGAAAGCCATGTACAAGGTACACAGTCCAACCCTAACCCGAGGGGACTACACACCATGTTTAGTGGACCACACGGCGTGTATTCTAGAAACTGTGTGCCACCTATTCTTGGTCAACACAGGGTGTCATTTAAGACTTAGAAATACTCCAACACATGGCCTGATTTGGAGGACTAGTATTATTCATTGAACCTAGACTACACATTTTGTACAGCCAAATACACACCCTGTATTCTAGTGTTGTATGGACAGGAACATTTGGCACCTCCTAATGAAATCCTTAGTTTTATTTTAATCAAAATTAAAAGAAAAATTTGTTTCTGTAAGATGAACTAGAAACGAGAGAGGAGGAACAGATCTTGAGATTCAAATTTAAAGAATGATTAACTTGAATTGAAACAACTAAATTATTAAATGTGTAAATCCCCAATGAAAAATTAAATAATTATAATCAATGATATGACCGCTTTGATACCACTTGTAGGTTCCGAGTGCAGCGGAAGTGCATTGGTGGGTGTACCCAAATTTAATTTTAGCATTAACAACAATCAATCCAAGATCCTTCATGATAATAAAACATCAGATCTTTGGAATAGAATGAAGAACAAAAAGAAAGAGGGGAGTCCCAGAACCACAGATAGAATCATCATATGTTGGTTATAATTAATTTAAATAATTGACAAGAATTACCTTGATGGAATTCTTTCTTCATTGATATTTCTAGTCACGATCCAATGTGATCTGCCATTGCATCGCAGAATCCAAGTTTAGGATTCCTCTAGAAGTTATCCACACATGCTCAATGTATCTCTCAATGTCGCCAAAGGGATCTTCGGGTGCTAGAACAGAAGAGCCTTCGCTTGCGTTGTCCGCCTTCGATCGTCTTGTTCCAATGGAGGAGGATCTCTTTCTCATAGCTTGAGAGCGTTCTTGGAAGAAAATAATTCTCTCTTGGCTTGAGAGCTTTCTCTATATCCATTTTTCACAACCCCCTAACAAATTTCTAGGATAACGAGAATTATATAATTGTGATTTTAATTTACATAGAATAATAAAATGAATTAATTACCCGAAAGCATTTATTCATTTCATTTAATTCATTGTAATACCCCATGTCTAATAATAACAGTTGAATATTATTATTACTTGACATGCACCCATATAATTACACCTAATATTATTTAATTAAATAAATAATATTATTTCTTATAAATCCCAACAAAAAAAATAGATGGTGTCTATTTTTAATATACACGGCGTGTACTTTTTTTCCATTTTTCTTCATTTTCTCCACCACATTTATTAGACCTTGAGTAATGGCTGTTTATTCCTCAAATAAATGTCACTTCATTACTCGCTAATAAATATATTATTTCTCCCACAATATATTCTCTCAAATAACTAGTGTCGAAAAAAATGTGATCAGGCATCCTTGAATAATTATTAAACCATAATTGGGAATAATCTTTATTCAACTTGTTAAATTAATATTTAACTGAGATACTTGGAAACACTTATTGTGTGCCCCTCTAGGCCTCTTTTTCAGTGGCATTAGGCAGAGCCTACCTAAAGTCCAAGGTTAGAATCTAGCAACATGCCAAGGTGCCCATAGAGAATGAAGTTAACACTGCAATGATGTGTCACCTCCTATGAACGTTTATTGTGTAATATAATCCCTTTTTCTCGATATCTTGAATCAAGCGGGTTGCATTCTGGTTCCATAAACCCATGTAATCGATTATTCTTTCTTTGACATCCTGAAATTAAACTCTTCCATTCCTTACCATGTCCATGGCTTTATTTAGGCTATATCAATTTCATCAAAGGGCCTGATATATCTACTTTTATTATGGAACAGAAGGGAAAAATTCTTTCTCACATTATCTATTAATTTAGTATTACTCGTGACACACCCAACAGATCCTACCTCACTGAAAATAGTGTGTCATCACATTTTTCGTCAATACATCTTAGTGTGTGAGTTGTAAAACTCATTAATAATAATATTAAAGTATAAGGACAAATACAGAAATCCATAGATAGGAACATTCAGTGACACTATGAAATGGGGATTTTCTACTGGTGGGTCTTGTTCTCATAATATCCTCCACGATATTACTAATGGCACGCACCATGAGAAGGTGCCTCAAAGTTTTATGTGTCATCACCCCTAATGGCCTGTATTATTTTTTTCCCACAAATAACATCATCTAAACATAGAACATGTATTCAAGAATAGTGTTATGGTGCTTTCAGGTCCTCATCATAGTAGGGATCCACTGTGACCCTTTAATACAACAACTGTCCTTAGGACATTATCACATGAATTTTCACACAGAAGAATAATCAAGATGTGATAAGGTATTTATTTAATGAATAAAGTAAAAAGTAGTTGGTTCTAGGCCACTAAATCCATCAAGAATCATATTCTTCGATAGGTTTAGGATACTAGAATCAGTCTCATCAGCAAAACAGAGCTATCCATGGTGATTATAGGAACACCATGACTCCTGAAAAGGGGGAATCTCATCAAGGTAACAAAGATAAGATTTCAGCGAAGAAGGAATTGTATGGAGCTGAGCAGATGATTGTGGATGATCTGGTTGTACCATATATGGGGAGAGGTACGATTCTATTTAATTTGACCCTTATGCATGTGTTGTTTGATACTAGTGCATCACATTCCTTCATTTATCTTCATGCTATTGGTTTTATAAGTTTAAAACATGAGATTATTCCTTCTATGTTAAAACTTCATACTAATCTCAGTGAAAGAGAATGTCAACCCTTTGTGTGTAGAGCATGTTCTATAACCATTGATGGATATTATATTAAATGGAACTTCTCTATGTTGGAGATTGATGTCTATGATGTAGTACTGGTTATGGATTAGTTAAAAATGTTCAAGTCTGACGTAAACTATTATATAAGGATGGATATTTTTACAACTGAGGATAGTGTTGAGCATATCTTTAGATGATAAAGGTTTGTGAAGGTAGGTGCAAATGGGTTCTTAGAACCATAAGTGGGAATGAACTCTTACTAGTTTCGGTGTTGACTTTGGCATCAATGGAAGAAATTGAAGAAAATACTTTTCCAGCACTTATGGATCAATTTCTAGATATTTTTTCCAAGAACTTATCAGGGTTACCACCTATAAGGGAAGTGGAGTTTAAGGTTGATCTTGTTCTTGGGACCAATCCTATTTCTCTTTCGTCTTATAGGATAGAACCAATGAATTTGACGTAATTAAAGGTGTAGTTAGAGGAGCTGGAAAGAAAAAGATTCATTCAGCCATGTACATCTCTTTGGGAAGTACTGGTCATGTTTATGAAGAAATCATATGGAACTCTATGGATGTGTGTAGGTTATTGTAAGTTAAACCAAGTTACAATAAAGAATCGATATCCACTTCCATGCATTGATGATCTGTTTGATCAATTTAGGGGAGCCCAATGGTTCTCTAAAATTGACTTGTGATCAAGATATCACCAATTGTGAGTTTAGAAGGAGGATATTCTAAATAATGCTCTCAAAAGTAGATATGGCCACTATGAATATGTAGTCATGCCTTTCGGTCTTACGAATGTACCGATAGAAATTTGGAATTGATTAATTTGATATTTTAGTGATATCTGGATTGTTTTTTTATTATGTTTTTGGATGACATATTGGTGAATTCAAGAACAAAAGTTGAGCATGAGCAACACTTGGCGACAGTGTTGAAAATATTTAGGGACCATCAGTTGTATTCCAAATTGTCAAAGTGTGATTTTTGGATACAAAAGGTATGATTTCTAATCCATGTAATGTAAAGGCCCAAAAATTCTGTATTAATTTTTTTTCATTATATGGAATTATTTGGAGACTTTGAAAACTAATAGTACGTGATTTCAGGGCCCAGAGAGCCCAGAAAAAAATTTTAAACTTTTTTTAGGTAAGTTCTGTAAACATGGGGGTGAGATTTTCTAACTTCTTAATCAGTACTCGGATTGAAAATACGAGATCACCTTTGAATTCGCTACATTGAGATTCACTTTGGAGAAGATTAACATTGACCCGTAAGGGTTGGATGAAAAAGTTAATTTTTGGACTTTTCAGAAAAAAAAAATAAAAAAATAACCAAAAGTTATTTTATTCTTTCATTAAAACCATTGAGCGACAATGGTGGGACCGTAGAGTTAATAGGTCACTTAATAACCTATTACACTTGGTTGTGTAACCAAACCTTTGGGTAATTAATGGGTTCATTAATTATTTCATTAATGAACCACATTGATTAGGGAGAGTTAAACTCTTTAACTCTAATGTTAAACAAACCTTTAGCGCAAAGGATTGGACAATCGTGATAAGAATCTTCGACATACCGCCGGTGACATTTTCCTCCAATGAAGAATGGAGATTCGACAACGCTGTTGAGGATTTGATCCAGAGATCGATGAACGCTGAAGAACATCTTTGAAAAATGGATTATCCTCCTTCGTTATCAGTGAATACAACATGTTCAAGGTAGGAGAATTAATCTTTCTAAGTGTTTAAAGAATCATCATACCTTATTTTTGAATAATATGATGAACATGGATCAACCGACTAACGGTTTAATGCACAATTCGCTTGAATTTGTGTGAGGTTGATGTGGGGTTTCATTATAGGGTTTTAATGATTATTATTCTTCCTCGTGTTTAAAATGCTAACACGGAGGGCACGGGCCAATCCGAACAAGCCTCAGACCCTATTTTGATCTTGGTATTATTGAGTTATTTGTGGGAAACTAAGAAAAACAGTGGAAAGGTGAAACTGAGGACCACGTAGTGAAGGTGGCATCTCAGGAGCCCTGTAGGCGTAGACAAGAATGCAATCGGACCACCAGATCTCCACCGGTGGCCCATGGAAGCACCGCTAGTATGGCACCACCGGCACAGAAGCGCCGGAAACCGACATTGGTGAGATGGGGGTGATGCCCACAGGCTCTGCGGCAGACCGGGGGAAGCCATCCATATTCGGCCACATTGAAGGCGAGCGGCACGCCGCAGAGGAGGTGTCATGGCTCTGTCCATGGCATTGGCAGACCCACGTCCACAGGTCCAACCCTAGACTGGTCCACCGGATAGGTCAGCTAGAGGGGCAGTGCCAACCTAGTATCGCCTATTGGAGAACCTGAATAGACTGCATCTGTTCGGGAGTAGAGTAGACCTCCCGCCCAACTGGCGGGCGGTGCTCAGCTGGCGGGCTGCACCCAGCCGGCAGGTTGCACCCAGCTAGCGTGCCGGGTTAGTCCTGCAGCCTGGCGGGTTGGGCAGGTCCAGCGATCCAGCAGGTCGGATCGGGTCGACTGGGTCGGACCGGACCCAGACCCAATTTGACTATGTTTCGCTTAAAGGTCCATAACTTCTAAACTGAATATTCATTTGACGAACCATGTGCAGCACTAAAACCCTTAGGACAAGGCAGTCCTTTTGAGATACTTCACCTAGGTTTTAGAGAAATTAGGAGTACAGACGGGTTGGATCAATCTCGAATCCAAATAGGCCCTTGTTACTAAAATGCTTGTAACATACAGACTTGGTGTCAAATTGATGTGCCTTCTATTGCGTTGGAACCCTTAAGACATGGTGGTCCATAGGGTTACTTATTAGTGATACTTTATGGTGGTTGAAATATGACCAGTGGCTTGAGTAGCAGAATCTATGGAACTCAAGTGCACCAAGTGCGGGAATCTTGTGGATGGCTACCAAGTGAAGAAAAACCTTTTGTAGATCGAAAGTAGGGTGACCCTATGTGAATCGAGGACTTAAGACCCTATATGGATCAGTAATAGAGATACTTGATGAGGACCAGCCTTAGAGTGTCCTGTTGTGGATTAGCGAATTACAACCCTATGTGGATCGATGACTTACGACCAGGCGTGGATTAATGACTTACGACCCTGTGTGGATCAACAGTTGTACGACCCGATGAGGACCAGCCTTAGAGCGGCCTTTCATGGATTAGCGACATATGACCCAATGTGGATCGAAGAATTACGAACCTGTTTGGATTGGTGACTTACGACCCTATGTGGATCAGCAATAGAATTACTTCTTTGTGGTTTAGTAGTGGAACTTCTCAATGGAATAAGATGATTCATCTTTATGACTAATCACCATTATTCATGTTCTTTAAATTTTATACCTAGTGTGAGTTATCTTTTACCTTGTTCTTTGTGATTGAGATAATGATTTTTGGGTTTTCCTTTGTGGAATTTGGGGAGACCTACATGGGTCTCGGGGTCCCTACTGGGTATTGATTTACTCATCCCTGCACAGGATTCGCCTACACCTTGTTGTTTCTTGTGTAGAGGATGGACAACAGTGACCCAGATAAGGTATCCAGGACTAGATGGTGTACGGAGGTGACCGGTTGATGTGGAGAGATACAGTGATGAGTTGTACCTACCCTTCAAGTAGGATCCTTGGTGGCTGATCTCAGGAGCTATTTTTCCTGTTTTTGTACTTTTTTGAGTTGGGTCTATGTACTATCCCATTATGCTTCAGTTAACACTTTTACTTTCAACAATTATAGTACTTGGTTTTCGCTTGTCATGTACTTGGTCTGTGTGTTTGCAGGTTTAATGGAAAGGCCTTCCAATTTTAGGGATATGCATTTATGATGCTAGTTTCCAACCCCTATCCTATGGAAGGCGGGCTTGGGGTAGTCACGACACAAGCCCTAGGGGATGATTCATGACAAAGTGGTATTAGAGGAGTCAGTTCTATTGAAGAACTAAGACTCTGATCTTTCAAATGGGGAAACAATGTTAAGTGTTTTGAGTACTATTTTTTGTTCATGGAGTCTAGTATTGGGGTAGCGGCTGACGTATCCATACACCAGGACCCTAAATTCTGATTTCTGGTGAGGAACATGAAAACAATGATTGCATGTGTTTTGCAATTTTTTTATTTTGATCACATTTGATTCATCTCACCAGGAAAAACTTATTGATTGTGGCGCATCTATTTTTTTACAGGATGTCACCACGTAGATAGCCAGTCAGGATTCTAGATAGAGTTCACAATGATGGCCTATCGAGCGATGAAGATTTGGTGTAGGGTCCTATTACAGCAATGGTACCTTTGGGTGGTGTACCAGCAGAACCACTACCCATAGGGTAGTAGTTTCCAAAATCACCACTAGTAGAAAGTGCATGTTGACTTAGCATGATGTACAAGTTCTATCGGTAGTGGAATCTAAGGTTTCGAGGCAAGACTGATCTGCAGCCAGCTGAGGACTGGTTTGAGATTTGGCACAGGTTTTCTATTTGGTCGAGACATCATAAGACTAGATAGTGATCATAGATGCTAGCCTCTTTTCGGGCACAATAGGGAGATGGTGGAGCCTAACACTCTAGTTGCACGATGAGGCAATCGTCACCTGGTTGGACTTCGAGAGACTCTTTAGGGTGTAGTTCATACCAGTGACACTACGCTATGTGCATCTTTAGGAGCTACTACACTTACAGTAGGGCATTCTAACAGTAGCCTAGTACTCGGCAAGATTCACTGACCACTCTCACTACTCCACTAACATGGTACGGGGCCCTTTCTTCAGGGCCCAGACCTTTGAGTAGGGTCTCCAATGGGAGATTAGAGCATCAAAAATATCGCTCAACATACTGACGTAGGTTAGAGTTCTAGAGAGATCAGTTCTGATGGATAGCTTCTTAGATGAGCAGGCACCGACAGTGTGAGCCACCAACAGATGACTCATAGAAGAGTCATCTGTAGTAGGCAGGAGGAGGATGGCATAGAGGTTCAGGTGGTCCAGATCATCTGGTGGATGACCCCTGGATGTAGGGTCAGAGATGCAGAGCTCACAGGCAGAGAATGTCAGCAGAGGAGTACACTATGCTACTCATGTGGCAGGCAGGGTCACATGGCTCATGACTGCCCGACCCGCTGCACCGATGATCAGCAGACAGTCGAGGGACCACCGAGGCAGAGATTCAAGTAGGTAGGTGACAGTGATTAACCATCATGTAATTGTTCGTGGGTTTTAATAAAATAAATCCAAGGTGACAGGTTTTTTATAGAATTCCAGTAAAAACATTTACATGATGTGTAATCATATTACACACTATGTAAATGACCAACCACCTATTTTAAACATGTTGTGTGGGTGATTTTCATTATAATCCATTGAAGATCCTCTCCTCTCAACCCTAGGGCTCTCTCCATGTGATTTTTGGGTGCCAAGTTTTCTTTCCAATGTCCTATTTGTGTAATAAATCCTTCTTATGTCTTTTTTGTTATGTTTTACCCTTCTCTTCATTCTTATCCAATCCATTGCATTGAAATCCTCTTCTCAATTTCATTGTTGGTTAAGATATTGATTACTTTTGATCTATGAAGCTCTTTGAAAACATTTTCATCTTCTTCCTCATGGGTCATGTCCATTAGAAGCATTATGGGATTGTCAGTTAAATGTAGGGGGTCTAAATTTGAACTCTATGGTTTGATAATTTCCAAATGTATGCAATATTCTGATTTCACCATCATTTTGTCCATATAAATCAATTAAATAATTGAATTATATTATTATTTTAATTCCTTTGGTTTCAAATGGATTTGTAATTGGATAATGTATTCAAGTATATTTCGCATGAAATGTGACCTGAGGTGGTTTCTTGTTGTATAATACCTAAATTGTGGCTTATTGCTTATTGATATAATTTTTAATCAATTGTAAAAAATATTGCAAGTAGAATTTTAATTGAAATGGTAATCTACATGATTAACCATTGAGAATTCTAATGTGATATTGTGATATCCATGTTGTATGATAGGAATTGTGTTCCATGCTATAATTCTTATATATTTGTCCCATCCCTGGAAATTTCACACTTATATGTTGTACTGCTAATATTTAGTGATCTCGTCCTAGTCCCATGTTGTAATGATTATAGAGAGTGGGCTACGCTCAGTCCCAAGCTATAATAATTATAGGTCTTTGACCTATAATGTTGTAATGTTTATAGGTATTTGACCTGAAAATGTTGTAATGCTTATTGGGGTTTATCCTGGATGTTTTAATGATTATAGGAATTTAACCCAAATTACTATGACTATACCATAGATATCTGGAAATTGTTGGCATGGTTGTAAGACATTCTCATAGGTGTTCCAGAATGGCACTGAAGTAGGTTATTTTACCTTAGTTATATGGTTGTGGTTGGCATGGTCGTAAGGCATGCTCAGAGATATTCCAAAACAGACCCAAGAAAGTCATTGTATTTATTTAATTTCTGAATTAATTAATACACATATTTATCTCTTTATTACATACACTTCATATCATAATGGTCTTATTTAGACACAGTGGTGTCCACTTACTAAGTTATAATCTAACCCTATTCGATAAATTTTTTGTCACTCAAGGAGATTTTTTGGATGCATCTTTGGACAAGGGAAAAGGAACTTGATATGGATTGCTTGTTTTCTATGGGGCTGGAATTTGTAGATGGGACTGACATGGGGTTCAGGACCTGAGACTTTGAGCCTTTTTTTGAGTCTTCTAGTATTTTTCTTGTATTGTTCTATATTGACATTTAGTTACATTCCATCACATCATTACATTATTCTTTATTTAATTATTGGATTATTCAATTGACTTTTTTTATTATCTTCTACATTTTCATTACTCTGATTATTTCCATTTTATTATGAATTGTTTTTACTACTATGCCACTTCATACAAGGGGGAATATTCTCCCTGCTATACAATTCACACCTCCACTATTAGTGGGAGGCCTCTGGTGAATGGGGAGGCATGCTTGAGGTCACATAATCAACCTTTTTTGTCTATATGAGAGCGTGCTAGATTATGGGATGTTACAACGTGGTATAAAAGGAGAAGGTTTTCTTTTATTATTACTTTACAATTTTTAAAAAGGTAGAAAGGAGGCTTTGATGTGATGGGACTTGGTAATGAAGTTTGTCGGAATCCTCATGTATTAATCATGTTTTAATGATCACAAATCCTATTCAGTCCATAAACCTTGTTAATCCCGTGTAATCTATCTCACATCAAATGTACAGTTGTTTAATAAAGCTATCCAAAGATATTAAGTTCTATACATTCGGTTTGATTATTGTACACTATCTATGATTTACTTTATAATAATTTATTTGATAAATGATTAGGTATAATCCATTTTATGAATATCACTACTTAAGTCTGAATACAGATATTTGGATAAGTCTGAAACACCATGAGGCTGCCACCAGTTATGTTTTTCTCGCAAAGGAACCAGACACCGTGAACCAGACCCTATGAATGAGACACCGTGAACTAGACACCATGAACCAGACACCGTGAACCACACATCGTGAACCACACATCGTGAATCACACACTGTGAACCAAGCATCATGAACCAGACACCTTGAACTAGACACCGTGACCAGACACCGTGAACCAGACACCGTGAACCAGACACCGTGAACCAGACACCATGAACCAGACACTGTGACCAGAAACCGTGACCAGATAGCGTGACCATCCATACATCGTTACCAATCCAGTAACCGTTTCAAGGAGACACAGGTTCATAGAGACACCATTTACAGATAAACTATGACACTGTTTCTTAATATGTTTTGTAGTTTTTCAAATTAATCTCTAACGGTCATATTTCAAGATTTTAAAGGCACTGATATAATTGATGTTTATTTTTAGACATTTAACCTGATAGTACATGGTACGAGGTGAGAAATACATGCAACATGTCGGCTCCAACACATGCACTCCAAGATAAAAGAGTAGTGTGGGCCATAAATAGTATGTACAAAAAGTGGAATAACATGAAGCAAGTGTGCGAAAACGACAATGAAGAAAACACTTAGAGAATTTTTGAAGTGAGAATTGTCACATACAACTCGACACTGTTGAAGTACACATGAAGAATACTCAAATACCAGATTGGACGACATCTTCACCATTAAGAACACCCTCTAATCTAGCTGACTTGTGATACTCTATTTTCCATACGAGGACTTTATTTCTGCATCTTTATTATCCTAGAATTCCAGAGCTGCATAGACAACCACTCAGAGCACTTATAAACTTATTTCATCATTTCTTCTTTGTTGTGTATAATTTTATTAGATTTCTAGTAGTGTTTGTATCTATATAAAAACACACTATGTCTCCTACATTAAACTAAAGGATACAAGATATAATTCCTAAAACATCTTTTTACACTTTTGTATACCCACGAATAAGTATGGAAGAGGTCCATGTGGGGCATGTTAGTTTGTACCCACATAGAACTGTGGAAGAGGTCATGTGACCTGGATAGTCATATGTAATATTGTTAACCCAGATCTAGGGTGTGGATAATGTTTATTTATATAAACTGCTTGGTGGCAGTTGATCGCCAAGTGGAGTGGATTTGGTCTCATCTTGAGACTGAACCACATGTTTTATATCCGTTGTTCTGTTTAAATTTAGTTTTCTCAGTTTTACAATTTAACTTAGAATTCACTAAATTCAGTTTTATAGTTAATCTTGGAAAGAAGTTATAATTTTTTTTCCTTATTATAATAGCTTCATTAGTAATATTAATAACTACTATTAACATTACTGAGAATTAATCAATCTTTTAAGAAGTTATTTAAATAATCAAATATTCATAACTGTATTACATTGCTTAAATGGGATATATTTAAATATATTGGTGAAACCTTATAGTAATATTTTTTAAACAGAAATTAATTATGGATACTCAATTCACCCCCCCCCCCTCTTGAGTGATATACTCCGACCAACATTTGGTATCCATGGCTATTTATCAAGACTCTGTTTTTACCCTTATTCAACTGTGATTGTAGTTGTACTTTAAAGATCTATAAATTTCTGTTAATTCTAAATTTCTAGCTCTTTCAAAGTATTTATTTATTATAGATAACATATTGGAAGGTGTTTCAACCAACAGATCCCAATTCTTTAATGAAACCAATTATGCTCAATGGAAAATTAAAATGAAAATTCATTTAGAAAGTATGGGTTTTGAAATTTGGTCTTCAATTTTATATGAATATAAGATTCCTGCTACTAATAGAACCACTTGGGATGAACCTACCAAAACTACCTATAATAAAAATTTCAAAGCTATAAATTTTTTATATTTCTCTTTAGGAGATGATGAATTTAATAGAATTTATACTTGTAAAACTGCCCCTGAAATTTGGGATACCTTTTCTATTTCACAAGAAGTAACATCTATTATAAAATAAATTAGACTTAATACTTACACTATTAAATATGAAATCTTTAAAATGAAACCTATTGAGACTATTTATTGACATGTATCTTAGGTTCAATGAAATTGTCAACAAAATGATTTCTCTTGGAAGAGAATACACTGCCAAGGAACAGATCATGAAAATTATCAAATGTATACTGGACTGATAGAGAAGAACCTTTGTCCTTATTAGGGAATCATGTGACATTAGCAAGCTACCTATAAAATAACTCATTGGAAAACTGACGATGTATGAATAGGAGTTGAAAGTCAATAAGGAATAGGGGGATGAACCCAAAAGAAAATCAGTGGCATTTAAGACCACCACCTATAAACACAAAGACAAAGGGAAATTGGAATCTTCTATAGAGGGTTCCAGTAGTGAACAATCATCACCTGATAGTGATGAGGAGATGGATCAATTAGCTATAAGATTAAAAAGATTTTATAAGAGGAATAACATTTTTAGAAATCCTAACTTTGAGGGAAGATATTATCAAAAAGGAAGTTGGAAAAAATATTGGGAAAGAAGTGACAAGACTGATGAGATTGTCTACTATGTATATAAGCACAAAGGACATATCAAGGCTGACTATCCAAATCTCACGTACATAAAGAAATATGATGACAAAGACAGAAAGTATAAAAAGTCAAGGAAATCAACCTAGAGTGCTTCTAAGGATAGTTCATGTGACTCATTAACATAACATGATGAACAGGATAATTAAGCCAATATGTGTTTTATGACAAACACACTTGAGGAAAGCTTCTTAAAGAGTTTCTATAAAATTTTATTGTACTTGGACAGTGGGTGTTCAAGACACATGATAAAGGACTACTCATTCTTCAAGAATCTAATAAAAATTGATGGAGGACATGTCACATTTGGTGACAATGCCAAAGGAAAAATCATTGGCCTTGTCCAAATCGGTAACTCTAACTCAGTTTTTATTTCTAAAGTACTATTTGTTGATGGATAGAAATATAATCTTCATAGTATTTCACAATTATGTGATGATGAATTTAATGTTAGATTTGAAAATGATGCCTTCAGTGCTTTTAATTCAAAATATAAATTAGTTTTTTCTACATTGAGAAATGAAAATGTTTATTCTTCTAACTTAGATTATTTAGTTTCTCAAAATACTTCATCTTTAAGTGTATTTCATAAGGATTCTTGGATTTAGCAAAGGATACTAGGACACTATAATATTCACTCCCTTAGGAAGCTAACGAGAAAATGATTAGTCAAAGACCTACCCAAACTTGAGTTTCAAACTAATAAAGTGTGCAATCCATGTCAAAAGGGAAAGCAACACAAAATTTCCATCAAACCAAATAAATAAGTGTCAACTTCTCAACCACTTGAGTTGGTTTACATGGATTTTTTTAGACCATCTAGAGTTTCTAGTTTAAATGGGAAGCACTATGTTTATGTTCTTGTAGATGAATTCTCTAGATATACTTGGACCTTCCTTCTAGCTAGAAAAATTGAATCATGGCCTTACTTTAACAAATATGCCAAGTCTGTAGAAAATCATAGTGGACTTCAAATTAAATCCTCAAGAAGTGATCATGGTCGTGAGTTTGAAAATCATGAGTTTGAATTCTTTTGCTCACAAAATAGATATAGTCACAATTTCTCTTCCCCTAGATCACCTCAATAGAAAGGAGTTGTAGAAAGAAGAAATAGAACCCTGCAAGAGATTTCTAGAACAATTATTAGTGAATATGTCCTACATATCTATTTTTTGGGCTGATTCTATAAATACAGTATGCTTCATAATCAACAGAGTATTGACTAGACCTATTCTTAAAAGGACTCCTTTTGAGTTATGGAACAATCAAAAACCCAAAGTTAGCTACTTCAAAGTTTTTGGTTGCAAAGTCTATATCCTTAATACTAAGGAAAATTTTGACAAATTTTCATCAAAGACTGATGAAGGAATATTTTTAAGATATTCAATTTCCATAAAATCCTATATAGTGTTCAATAAAAGAACTAAATGCATGGAAAGAATCTTTCAATGTCAAATTTGATGAAACAGATCCACATGAGCCTAAAACCATTCTATAGAACCTGGAAGATGATGAATCAAATCTGGAAATCAATTCAAAATCCTCAAACCATCCTGTGAAGGAATCTGAGAAAACTTCCAATTCTGGAAATTCCTTAGACTCAAGTCACCATGAACCTGAACCTATTAATGAACCTGAAATCACTAGTCCTTCATTTTATAGAGCTGTTGGAACTCTTAAGAAGCATCCCTTAGATGTTGTTGTAGGAGACTTAGACAAAGGAACTCAAACTAGACCTTCTCTTAGAAATCAAGTTGAACATCATGTCTTCTTGTCACAAATTGAACCTAAAAAACATTAATGATGCTATAAATGATGAATTTTGGGTGATGGATATGCAAGAAGAACATAATCAGTTTGAAAGGAACAAAGTTTGGAAACTTGTTGAAAGATCCAAGGACAAATTCACCATAGGCACTAAATGGGTGTTTAGAAATAAGGTAGATGAAGCTGGTAACATAGTTATAAACAAGGCTAGATTGGTTTCACAAGGCTATAGTCAAGAAGAAGGAATTAACTATGAAGAGACATTTTCACCAGTAGCTATACTTGAAGCCATCAGAATTATGCTTTCTTATGCCGCACATATGAATTTCAACCTATATCAAATGGATGTTAAGAGTGAATTCCTAAATGGGTATATAGCTGAGGATTTCTTTGTTGAGAAACCTCCTAGTTTTAGAAACCCTCATTTTTGAAATCATATTTGTAAATTATCAAAAGCTTTATATGGTTTAAAATAGGCTCCAAGATATTTGTATGATAGGATGAGTACTTTTCTTATTTCCAAAGGTTTTACAAAAGGAATAGATGATCCTACCATTTTTATAGAAAAAATTTCTAGTGATGTTTTAGTAGTTCAAATTTATGTATATGACATTATCTTTAGATCTTTAAGAAATTATTGGTGTATTTATTTTTATAAAATGATGAAAAATGAATTTGAAATGAGTTTAATGGGTGAACTAAAATTTATTTCTGGACTTCAAATCTTTCAAAATAATGATTGTATTATTTTAAATCAAAGAAAATACACTAGAGATCTTCTAAAACGTTTTAGATGGGATAGAAACAAAGGTAGTGACACTCCAATGAGTACCACATGTAAGTTGGATCTTGATGAAGATGTAAAATATGTTGATCAAATTGCTTATAGAGGAATGATTGGAAGTTTGCTCTACTTAACTGCTAGTCGACCAAACATTATGTTTATTGTTTGTATGTGTGCTCGATTTCAAGAAAATTCTAAGGAGTCTCATTTAAATTCTATAAGGAGAATTTTTAAATACCTCAAGCATACACCCAATCTAAGAATATTTTTTCCTAGAGGAAAATCATATGAACTATTTAGTAACTCTGATGCTGACTTCGATGGCTGTAAGTTAGATAAAAAAAGAACCTTAAGAGCCTGATACTTTTTAGGCAAGTCACTAGTATAATGGTGTAATAAGAAACAAAATTTTGTTTCATTATCTATTGCAGAAGCTGAATACATAGCTATTGGTAGTTATTGTGCACAAATTTTGTGGATGAAACACACATTACTAGATTATGGATATCAATTCTAGAATGTAACTATAAATTGTGACATCACAAGTGCTATTAATATCTCGAAAAATAATGTTTCACACTCTAGGAAAAATCATATTGATGTAAGATATCACTCTTTGAAAGATCATTATCAAAAGGGTGAATCACTTTGGAATTCATTGGAACTAAATATCAGCTTTCTGATATATTCACAAAACCGTTAAATTTTTAAAGAATAGACTACATCATACATGAATTAGGTATGATAAAACATAAGTAAATATCTTTCTATATCATATCTTACTATTTCATATTTTACTATCTTAAGACTTACTGTTTCATGTTTACAGTCTCACATTTAGTCTTTCTTGGTTATTGTCTGACACTTACTGTCTCTAACAATACAGTCGCATGGTCTAGAAATCACACTTGTTATGGTCACATCGTAAACACTTGTTACTGTCTCGCCGTAAGAATACTTTGTTATTTTATTTATAAATTATAACTTGTATCATGGTGATTACTTATTTTACCCTTTTTCTTTCTTGCACTTTTTTTATTAGGATTAGTATTCCTAATTGACAGAATAAAAGAAGTTTCACTCATTATTTACTAGAGCACCCTTCCATTCTCTCAAATTGTAACCCTTCTTCAACCCTTCAACCCTTTTCTCTCTCGAACCTTCAGTGAATGCCCAGGATGAGATTTCCTTCATCGTCGACTCCTGAGAAACGCAGTTCAAAGAAGAAGAAGATCACGCCTAAGTTAACACCTGAGGGTCCTCTGAATCCAAATTCGGTGAACTGAATTGTAGTACTAGAGAAATAGATATTCCCTAAGTGGCTTCTGGTGAGTAAGTCTCTAGTTTTGAAAGTATTTAAAGAGAAAGGTTGGTTAGATTAGTTTTCAAAGGAAGATAGACCTATCTACCTGAAGCTAGTTGCAACAATTTTATCAGTATTTACATTTTTTTTGATTCAGAAAGTAGCTATGTTGTAAGAAGTTGGATAAATGGCTAGAGATGCACGTTTTCTTTGAGGTTATGGGATGCATGCCTTAGGATACCTCATGAAGTTATTTGTGAAAATTATCAAATAGGTCCTCCACCTCCATGTCAATTATTTGTTTTGGAAGATTCCTTGAAATGTTTAACTGGAAATGGAACCAAGAGGAGAGCCATCACTGCTGAACTGGATGGAGAATCTAGACTTCTATTTAAGTTTAATCAGAACTTGATTAGACCTATAAAAGGTGATTCCTCTTTACTTAAATATCAAGATATATTTTTGATTCATCTCATGAAAAATGGACATAAGATCAATCTTTGTAAGTATGTCATACAACATATGTGTGAATTGATCAAGACCACATTTGAGTCAACCTCCCTACTCTATTCTCAGCTTATCTCAACCATGCTATACGTAAAAGGATTGGTTGGACCAAATGAAGAAGTTATTAATGATTATGAGTTTTCTATTTCAAAATTTATTATAAAGAGGAGGAAAATCAATAGTAATCCTTGGAAAATGGAATGGGTGGAAGACAATGATAGGATCTATGAAAAGTTCAATATAGTGGAACATCCTTCAAGACCAAAAGGTATTTCTGATCTTGGTTTATAACCAGATGAAGTTGTTGAGTATTATGAAGAAGAAGAAGAAGAGGATATTGTACCTACCATAGAAATTGTTCATGATGAGGAAGACAATACTCCTACTCTTCATGTAGTAATTGAGAAGGAAATACATATTCCTAAAGATGTTGCTGATTTGGAAGAACAACCCAATGAAAAGGAAGAATCCATTGCTATTGAAACAAAAATGGATGTTTTAGAAGAGAATAGAGGAGAATAACTTTATGTTATGCAAGAACCTACCCTTGAGGAACTCCTAGAGGAACAAGCTATTCCTAAAGTCATTATTTCTGCGAAGGATAGAATGAAGCAAGCCTTTAAATTGGATCAAAAGGAAATGATTGAGGAAATAATGGATGAATTCGTGGAAATAAATAAAGGTCTTAAGTCTTTGAGTCCTGAGAAGGATGAACCTATTGGGGGGGAGAATCCCCCCAATATGGAAGCTTTTGTAGTTCCAAATCTGATTGATCGAAGTTTAGTGGACACATGATATTAATTCCCCAGTTATTTCAATGTGAATGACTCGCATGAAGACTCAGTCAAAGGTTTTGACCTTTATACTATGTTTCAGTTGAAAATGGATTATTCTATGTCTTCCAAAGAATTTGATCCTATCTCAGCTTCTATCTCTGATCCTTCACCATAACCTCCATCCTTGGTGAATAAAGATGACCTAAAAGAATTTGGAGAAACCCTTTTGGTCGGGGTTGAAAAACTCCAGAATACCCAACCATCCCCTATAACAAATCTAAGTGAGAGAGATGCTTCACTGTTATTGGAAAAGGTCATTTGACATACTCCACCCAAAATACTTCATGAGATTTAGGAAGTCATAGTTGAGAAAAACTTTCTTAGTGATGAAGTACAGACTCTAAGAGGTATGGCTGAAGAAATGCAGAAAGTGCTGAATTTGAGATCAGAGCTTGCTTCTTATCCAGTTGGGACTACTGTTCCTGAAACCCCATAGGATATTGCCTCTCTGATTCAACCTCATTTAGCTTCATTAACTGAAAAGGTATCTGAAAGAAACAAAAAATAGTGAAAGAGATGTGTGAGCTTGTCGTTGGTCTTAACAAGCTAATTGATGAGTATAAGGGGTGCCTTCAGAAAGTTCTCAATCAACTGAAATCGCTTACCTTAACTGTCACTGCTTCTAATTCCTATAGTAAATCTTCTCAAGCTTCTTTAGATAGTGATCTATTTTGAATAGTGGTCAAAGAGGAGCTTCAGGCTGTGCTTAGTGGTTTTAATAAAGAATCACTATCTGAAGTTATCAATAACAGTGACAGAGTTCTTGATTTGGTGAAAATCCATTCGAAGATTTCTAATGATTCTGAATAAGAAATTTCCAAGAAAGTGGACTTCTATTTCAACCGGATCTTCTCTAATACTGATAGGAACAATCATTTCAAGTACCTTGGGGAAAATTTTAGGATTCCTCCTGTTACTCAAGCCTTTTGAGACTCAAGTTCAAAAGCTCACAGAGTTCACTCGTCTATTGGACAAGTTTAGGGAGAACAATGATGACTTTGAAAAATCCATGAATTATGGTGGGGAGATCATTGATGATTTTATCATGCTTTTGAGGCCTTATCTTCATGTATAGAGTACTGCCATAGTTGCTTTGGTGGCTTCACCTTTGAGATCTAGTTTTCCTACATTCACCTCTGCCCTAGCCTCCACTTCTATGTCTGTCAGTCAGGCCCTGAGTCAGATCAGGCATGTAATCCTTGATCAACAGTTTCCCCTGTCTTCTACTGCACCTAAATTGGCTCCTTCTATCTTTAAAGGTCTTCCTTTACCTTCTCTATCAACCAGCTCACTCCCTTATTCTACCTCGACCTCTACTCCTATGGCTTCTTCTTCTGATCCTGCTACTATGTGAAAAGAGAAGACCAACCAGTGATTAAGAATAGTGACTACTCTCTTTTGATAAGAATGTTGTTTCATTTGTTTTGTTGTCTACTGTTTATACTGAAACATTTTTTCTCTAATGCATTGTGATCTTTTCTTCTATTATTTAGTCTTTGTGATAATCCCAAAAGGGGGAAAATCTATATATTTTATATGAACATTGGAAAAATGTAGTTTGAAAAAATATACACTCTAAATGCACATGATTTTTGATCATAAAAAAGGGGGATATTGTTTTAATCCTCATGTATTAATCATTTTTTAATGATCACAAATCCTATTTAGTCTATAAACCTTGTTAATCTCATGTAATATATCTCACATCAAATGTAAAGTTGTTTAATAAAGCTATCCAAATATCTTAAAGGATCTACATTCAGTATGATTACTGTAAACTATCCTTGATTTACTTTATAATAATTTCTTTGATAAATGATTAAGCCTAATCCATTTTATGAATACCACTGCTTAAGTATGAATATAGATATTTGGCTAAGTCTGAGACACCGTGAGTCTGCCACCGGTTATGTCTTTCTGGAAAAGGAACCAGACACCATGACCAGACACCGTGAACTAGAAACTTTGAACCAGACACCGTGAACCATACACCCTGAACTAGACATCGTGAACCAGACACCGTGAACCAGACACCGTGAACCAGACACCGTGAACGAGACACCGTTACCAGACACCACGAACCTGACATCGTGAACCAGAAACCATGAACCAGACACCGTGAACCAGACATCATGATCAGACACCGTGACTAGACACTGTGACCATCTAGACACCATTATCAATCGAAACACCATTTCAAGGAGACACCGGTTCATAGATACACCGTTTAAAGACAAAATGTGACACTATTTCTTAATCTGTTTTGTAATTTTTCAATTTCATCTCTAAATTTCATATTTGAATATTTTAAATGAACTGAATAATTAATGTTTCTTTGTAGACATGTCACCTGACTCTACGAGGTATGAGGTGTAGAATACAAGCAACCTGTCGGCTCCAACACATGAGTTCTAAGATAAAAGAGTAGTGTGGCCCTGAAATAGTATATACAAAAAGTGGAATAACGTGAATCAATCGTGTGAGTATGACAATGAATAAAACACCTATAGCATTTTTGAAGTGAGAATTTTCACATACAACATGACACTACTGAAGAACACAAGAAGCATACTTGAATCCCAAAGTGGACGAAATATTCACCATGAAGAACACCTAATAATCTAGATAACTTGGGATACTCTTTTTTCCATATGAGGACATGATTTCTACATTTGTATCATCCAAGAAGTCCAGAGCTCCATATACAACCACTCAGAGAACATTGAAACTTATCTGATCATTTCTAATCTGTTGTGTATCATTTTATTAGCTTTCGAGTAGTGTGTGTATCTTTATAACAACACACTCTGTCTCCTACATTAAACTGAACGATTTAAGATATCCTTTCTTAGACAACTTTTTACACTTTTGTATACCCATGGATAAGTGTGGAAGAGGTCCCTGTGTGGCCTGGTAGTTCGTACCTGCGTAGAATTGTGGAAGAGGTCATGTGACCTAGAAAGTCCTGTCTAAAATTGTTAAACCCGATCTAGGGTGTGGATCAAGTTTATTTATATAAACTTCTTGATGGTAGGTTATCACTAAGTGGAGAGGATTAGGTCTCATCTTGAGACTAAACCACTTGTTTTATATCCGCTGTGCTGTTTAAATTTAGTTTTCTCTTTTTTACTGTTTAACTCAGAATTTAATAAATTCACTTTGATAGTTAATCTTGGAAAGAATTTATAATTGTTTTTCCTTATTATAATACCTTCAAAAGTAATATTAATAACTAAGATTAACATTACTGAGAATTGATCAATATTCTGAGAAGTTATTTAAACAGTCAAACTTTCATAACCGTATTACTTTGATTAATTGGGCTATTTTTAAATTTGTTTGTGAAACCGTATAGGAATATTTTTTAAACATAAATTAATTATGGATACTCAATTAACCCCCCCCCCCCCCCCCCCCCACTCTTGAGGTATCTACTCTGATCATCATTTGGTATCAAAGGTTGTTTGTTAAGACTCTGTTTTTACCCTTATTCAACTATGATTGTAGTTGTACTTTAAAGATCTGTAAATTTCTCTTAATTCTAAATTTCTATCTCTATAAAAGTATTTCTTTATTATGGATAACAGATTGGAAGGTTCTACAACCAATAGACCACCATTCTTTAATGGAACCAATTATGCTCAATAGAAAATTAAAATGAAAATGCGTTTATAAAGTATGGGTTTTCAAATTTGGTCTTCAATTATAGATGAATATAAGATTCCTACTACTGATAGAACCAATTGGGATGAACCTACCAAAACTGACTAAAATAAAAAATTTAAAGCTATGAATGCTTTATATTGATCCTTAGGAGATGAATAATTTAATTGAATTTGTACTAGTAAAACATCCCATGAAATTTAGGATACCTTGTCTATTTCACATGAAGGAACATCTAGTGTAAAAGAAATGAGACTTAATACTTATACTATTAAATATGAAAACATTAAAATGAAACTTGGTGAGCCTATTTCTGACATGTATCTTAGGTTCAATTAAATTTTCAACACAATTATTTCTCTTGGAATAGAAGTCACTCCCATGTAATAGATCATGAGAATTCCCAGATGTCTACCTGATAGATGGAGAGGAACCTCTGCCTCTATTATAGAATCATGCGACATCAGAAAGATACCTATAAAATAACTCATTGGGAAAATGATGATGTATGAAGAGGAGATAAAATTCAATAAGGAAGAGGAGGATAAACCCAAAAGAGAATTTGTGGCATTCAAGACCACCACCTCTAAACACAAAGACCAATATAAATTGGAAGCTTCTGTAGAGAGTTCCAATAGTGAAAAATCATCACCTAACAGTGATGAAGAGATGGCTCAATTATCCATAAGATTCAAAATATTTTACAAGAATAAGAACGTTTTCAGAAATCCTAACTTCAAGGGAAGATATGATCAAAAAAATTGAATGAAATATTGGAAAATAAGTGACAAGACTGATGATATTGTCTGCTATGAATGCAAGTTAAAAGGTCATATCAAGGATGACTGTACAAATCTAAAGTACAAAAAGAAATATGAGGACAAAGACAGAAAGTATAAAAAGGAAATGAAAGCAAACTGGAGTGCTTATGATGATAGTTCAAGTGACTCAGAAACATCACATGATGAACAGGCTAACAAATCCAATATGTGTTTTATGACGAATACATCTTCTTCATTTTCATTACTCTGATTATTTCCATTTTATTATGAATTGTTTTTACTACTATGATACTTCTTGTAAAGGGGGTTATTCTCCCCACTATACTATTCACACCTCCACTACTAGTCGGTGGCCTATGGTGTATGAGGAGGCGTGCTTGAGGTCTCAGAATCAACCCTTTCTGGACATATGAGAGAGGTCCATATTAAGGGATGTTACAAAGTGGTATAAAAGGAGTAGGTTTTCTTTTATTATTACTTTACAAGTTTATAAAAGGTAGAAAGGAGACTACGATGTGATGGGACTTGGTAATTAAGTTGTTCATGGGAGTAGCTAACCCATGTACGGGGGTGAATCTAAGTTCACATGGATGTGATTGTTCTTTGTGTTGTGTTCTTGTTATTGTTGATTTTATTTCACCTTGGGTTATTCACTTGTTATGTGAGGCTATTGTTTTATGATGTTATTGTTTCTTGACATTATGCTCATGGCCCAGTATGGAATAAGCTGATAATATATGCATCATAATAGGAACATAGAGATATATTGACATGAATTGTTCATGATAGGTGAATATCAATTTTTACATGTGATATATAATTTCCTAATGAACTATAATTTGAGATATCTATTTCACTGGATAAATGAAATGAGTTGATGTGTCATGATAAAATAATTTAATGTAGTGTCTTGATATATCAAGAGTTACTGGTTCTCTATTATAGTCACCTGTTGGGTTGACCTTATTTCTAGAATGTTCTATAAGGTGTTTGTTTGTCTGTAGTTAATATGCCTCTTCATCATATTTAACTTGAGTATTAGGATAGTGGAAATTATCACACTACTAACTTAGTTGAATGATAGGTTCCTCTTATTCCAAAAGATAATATGGATGTTCATCTTCTTGATAGATTCCTGAGGGTTATGAAATCCATGGAAAGGGATAATATTTGTACCATTCCTTCTATGTCTGAGTTGAAAAGAGTGTTTTAGCTTCTGCATCTGCATGTGTTTACTGGGAAAGGGGGACCCCAATAAGCTATGTTCTGGATTGAGTTAGTCCAGACAATCTTCAAGAATCTTGAGACACCTACAGATAGGATGGTGAAGCTTTCTACATATATGTTTCGTGGAACTTCCGAGCATATGTGGAATATTATGTAGGAATATAGGTAGTAGGATGAGATATATTAGAATAACTTATTGATGAATTTCTTGATCCATTTTCATCTTGATACCTTTAGGGGTAAAAAATCTCATGAGTTCAGGCATATGACACAGGAGGGTTTGTTAGTGATGGACTACATTGGATGTTTTATCAACCTACAGTGATTTGTGCCATCTTTGGTAGATGATGAGATCTCAAGGGTGAAATATTTACCGGATGGTATGTGTTAAGATATTAGGTCATATTTTCATGTTTTTTGTTTAAGAAACTATGAATAAGTAATTATTCTGGCACTCATCATAGATGTAATCTGAGGGAGGCTCCGAGAAGTAGCTGGGTTGTTTCAATAGGATGATCTGGAAGTTCTTCTTCCAGTTATAATAAGATTTCTTATGACAGTTTCTACCAAAGTAATAGTGGGCAGAGTAGTTAAGGTAGTGTACTACCATCTCAATATCATGGTTTGTTCTAATGATATTAGTGTGTAAATTTTATTCACAAATTCCCACAATGTTCTTAAGCTATAGTCGAATGTTTTATCTATGGAAAACTATGCCATATTCAAAGGTTCTATGTGAAATTTACATAGAAGAACAATGGTAGAATATCAGGATAGGCATTGGAGTTCAGAAGGGGCTCAACTACCCCTTCGTAGGTTGGTACCTGGAGTTCTATATGTTTTTTAGGCCGTTCAAGATGAGGGATGAGACGTGGTAACCCAGTGCATGAGTAATAGTACCAAGAAAAAGATGTAGCTTAGGGTAGTAAAACTAGAGCCTAGGGTAGAGGGACAAGTTAGTTGCATATTATTCATACTAATCTCGATAACATGGATACAACACCATCTATCATTAGAGGTATAATTCTTATATCATCTACCTTAGCTTGTGTTTTGTTTGATATAGAAGCATCACATTATTTTCTATTTTCTATTTTGGAATTTTTTTTGGGCTTGTATGTGGAAATCTTGGATGTTGTGTTTAACCATTGACACATCATTGGGAGTGTGGTCAAATAATATCAAACATTTCAAGGTGTGTTCTCTAGAGATTGGTGGTTACTATTTCTTTTGGGAACTCTTCATACTAGAAATGATAAGCTTTGACTTGATTCCTATTATGGATTGGTTAGTTATATACTATGATTATATTGAATATTAGAGGAGGATATTTTATTTCTTATCTCTAAAATGAAGAATCCATTCTCACCAGGATGAGTGGGATCTTTGGGACAATCGTGCGGGACAAATTCAGTATATATTGGACTATCTCATGGCTCAGATCACCGTTATATCTCTAGATAATGGTGGAATATAGCAAGATTCTTTTCCTATATGGTTGAATCATTTTATAGATGTTTTCCCTAATGAGTTCTATGGAATACCACTTGATCAAGAGGTCGAGCTCACAATTGAGTTGTTGATAGGAGGATAACCAGTTTCTATCTCACCTTACTAAATGGTACTAGCAGAACTTCTGGAGTTGAAGGTTCAATTGGAATATCTATAATATAAAGGATTCATATGGCCTAGTATATCTCCTTAGGGTTCCCCAGTTCTCTTTAGCAAAAAGGATAATGGATCTTTGTGCTTATGTGTGGATAACTGGAGGTTAAACCAGATGGCGGTCAAGAACCGGTATTCTCTTCCATGGATTGATAATCTTTTCAATTAGTTGAGAGGTTCCAAGATCTTCTCCAAAATTGATTTGAGATCATGATATCATCAGTTAAGGTTGAGGGAATAATACACACCTCATACTACTTTTAAGAGTATGTATGACTTTTATGAATTCTTAATGATGTCATTTCGGTTGACTAATGCGCCTGTGGTATTCATGGACTCTATAAATAAGATCTTTCAACTGTTTCTAGATCAGTTTGTGGTGGTTTTCATAAATGATGTCTTAGTTTACTATTAGTCAGTATATTATCATTCCCAACATCTTGACATAATACTAATTACATTGAGAGATCATCATCTTTACACCAAGATAACTAAATATAGTTTCTAGATAAATGAAGCGCACTTCTTAGGCCATGTCATATTAGAGGCAGAAGTGTCAGTGTACCCAAAAAAAGTTCCAATTGTGGTATCTTCGGAACTACCCAGTAATGTCTTAAAAATTCATATAATTATAGGCTTAGAATGTTATTATCATCATTTTATCTAACTTTTATCCTATTTGGGAGTGAAGGACCCCAGAACACCCTGAGAGGGGAGGGTTGAATTAGGGTGTTAAATTTTCCTTTTAAACTGAATGATCTTGTTCCCATGTTGGTAGGAACCTGTTAAACATGTCTGATATGAATGTTTAGAAAACAAAAAATCACATGGAAAGCAAAGACAACAATTTTACTTGGTTCTCCATAAAGGGCTACGTCCAAGGAGAATACACTAACATGTTATTGGTCATACCAAAGTCCACTAATCATCACTAGTTGTTGTGTATAAAATTTTAGCACAATCAATCTATGTTAGGAACACTACCTTTACAAGGTTTTACGGATTGCACACTGTGTCCCTCATATCACTTTTATTGACTCCCCCTTGCTCACTGTGTTGGGAAGAATCTAAACTCAGTTTATCGACTTGAAGATCCCTTCAATGGATTAGAATTAAATCATGCATCCAAAACAATATATGGATAATTTATTGAAGTTCTATTTTTACCCATAGATGAAGTTCACTTTTTTGTGTACTGATAGTTCGCAAATTGCTCCTCTGAGAACTGATTTTCTTCTTCCACGTAATGCACTCATTCCTCTATATACTAAACTCCTTCCTTCACGTATGGCCCTACATCACGTATTTCCCTGCTCTCTGTACTGCTAATTATTTCTTTGCGAACCGTGATGCTCTGTGCACTGCCCTACTTTGTAAACCGCCTTCCACGAATAGCCCCTTCTCTGCGTACTGCAAGAAATCTGTGGACCAAGTTCTTCCTCCGCATACTGGATCTCCTACGTAGACATGTCTTCCTACAAACTGGTCTTCTTCCTTCATGAACTATCTTTCATGAACTGTTCTAGTCCTCAACAAATTATTTCTAGATATTTAATTAAAGTATTTTTGGGGTTTTCTTCTCCTGAACTACTCCCAAATTTCATCTAATAATCTCAGAGTCTTATTATAATTAAAGTATTAAATCTCATTATATATGAAAAATAGATCCGAAAAATAATTTAATCCGAGATTTACTAAATCTTTACTGAGGAACCACCTTCACCGCATACCGGACATCTCCCGTGAACCATTTTTCTTACACGATCTACATACCACCATTCTTTCTATGCAGTAGCACAAATCAACACCTCATTCCCAAAAACAACACCCTTACTAGTTTCTAAAAACTCCTCGATTTTATGAATGACACACCATCTCGAAAACCATCATGCCTTTCACATATAAGATCCTTCATACGAATCGCAAGTCTTTACCGCGAACCTTCTATGCTCCGTGAATTATTCCTCATACATAGTAGGCATATCATTCCCACTTCGTGGTTCGCGGTTTTCCATTCCACATACCAAAATTCATGATCCTTGAACTATTCCGGGAATATGTTTTGTTTTCCATGATTCCTTTTTCTAAACTCATCCTTTACTAAACAAACAAATTTCTAATTTTGAGGCCCAAAAGATTTGGTAAACACTATAAAACTATGCCACCTTCAATACAACATTCATCATTAATGGTAAGACTATATTCCTTCAAAACTCCTTGATCAACCCAATGTGGATTTAAAAAAAAACACAAACCAAACTCCATTTTCAGAAAAAACATCCTTGGTTCCAACAATATCCCCATTTGGGTTTATAGGCAATCCGTAGATAAATTCAATGAAGCAATTATAACAAAAAACCCTCATATTGGGGAAAAAAATCATCCAATTCTCTGATTCTATTTGAGCAAAGCAAAGTGTAGAAAACAATAGGTGAATGAATTGGGTTCTTATGTCTTGTAACTCATCATTTTCCCCCATTGTAACATTTTTTGAATTTTTCTATTCTCTATTTTCATGCAACCAACCAGAAAAATATTTCATTATCATTGAATTTCTCTATTCTCCCTCATGGGTAATAAAACCATCTAATCAAATTTGGACTTGTAAAGCTTTAATAACACTCCCCTTGGATCGTATATCCCCCATAAACCTACAGTACATCAGAAAACAGATGAAAATAGTTAGCATAACTGGGAAGAGGGGACTTCATAACCTCCTCATGCACGGGGAGGTGGTTGAACACTGAGGTTCAACCGATGATTCTCGAACACATGTGCCGAAAATGGCTTGGTTAGTACGTCAGTGACTTGATCATCAGTTCCAACGTGATTCATTTTAATCATTCCTTGTTCCTATTTTTCCTTGATGAAGTGATATTTGATTTAAATGTGTTTTGTATGAGTATGATAAATAGTATTCTTCGTAAGATCAATTGCACCCTTGTTATCATAGTGAATCAACATTGGATGTTTCACCTCATCACCAATATTAGTTATTTTTTCTCCATCCAAAGTAGTTAAGTACATTCCTTTGTAACAGTGATATATTCAACTTCAGCAGTACTAAGAGAACTGCTGTATTATTTCTTACTCAACCATACCACACATTTCTTTCCAATGAAGAATGGTCCACTACATTTGGATTTTCTATCCACCACATCTCCATCCCATTCAATATCAATGAATTCTGAAAGTTTATTATCTTTTCCTATAGAAAAGTATAATCCATAATTATGCATACCTTGAATTTACCTCATGATTATTTTTACTACTTCCATATGTTATTCCTTTAGATTAATTTTAAATAGGTCAGCTAAGAATGTTGCAAATACAATATCTGGTAATGCCACAGTCAAGTTCTATAATATTCCAATGATTCTCCTATACATTGTTGGATCTACAAATGTCCCTTATTCATGATTTCTATGTTTTTTCCCAACTACAATATGAGTCAAAATTTATTTGGAATCATGCATATTGATTTTCTTCAGAAAATATCTTGGAAACTATTCCTGAGAAATTAAATTTTAGTCTTTCCTCTGAATCAGCTGCAACCCCAAGAAGTATGTGATTTCACCAATCATAGGCATTTCAAATTCTGACTTCATTTGATTGGAAAATTCATCCACAGTTCTTTTTCTACTAAAACCAAATATTATATCATCTACATACACCAAAACCATGAAATGATTTTTATATGAATTCTTTATATAGAGATTGTGATCCACTCCTCTTTTTTTAAATTCAATCTTACTTATATAAGAATTACGCCGAGAGTACCATGCTCGTGGTGCCTGGTTTAGACCATAGAGATCCTTATTTAATATGCAAACCTTCATTTCATCATTACCAAGTAGAAAACCCATTGGATATTCAATGTAGACTTATTATTCAGTAACACCATTTAATAAAGATATCTTGAAATCCATTTGATACACTTTTTATCCTCTTTGAATTTCCATGAGAAGAGACAGTCTTATTGACTCCAGTCTAGACACCAGAGAAAATTTTTCTTCAAAATCAACACCTTCAATCTGTGAATAGACTTTACACATTAGTCGTGCCTTATTTCTAATCACATTTCCCTGATCATCAAATTTATTTTTGAAAATCCACATCATACCAATCACATTGTGGGTTTCGGGACTCTTAACTAGGTCTCATGTTTGGTCCTTATCAATAAAATCCAATTATTCATTCATGGACTTAACCCATGATTCATCATTTGTTGCTTCTTCAAGTGAGGATGGTTCCACAACTGAAAAGAATATAGATTTTGTATTATTATTTATTCTTTATGTCTATGTGGGTACAGTCCAATCCCCAATGATGTTGGGTTGATCAATTTCTGCTCTTTCATTTCTCCTTTGGGGTTCAGAAGAATTTTTTTCAGTCATGGTTTCCTCTTATGATTATTCTTTTAAGTAAACATCATGATGTGATTTCTGAGTGTTTTTCATGACTTCCTCTAGTTATGTGTTTGAATCCTTTCTATGTCAACATTCTTCCTCATCATTAAACCCATCAGCAAGTGAATTTCTTGATACATTCGTGGTTTTATATTCCATGGTCTTCACATCACTGATTTTCCACAATTTTTCCAATACATTTATTGAAATATTTATAGGATTTTATATTCATTGAATATCTAAGGAATATTCCTTCATCATAAGCATAACTATTCTTACCCGTATTTCCTTCTTTGTTTTAGATAAAGAATTTACATCTGAAAAAATAAAAATACTTCAAAGAGGGCTTCCTAACATGCCATAATTTATAGGGTGTCTTGGCTTCCCCCATATAAATCCCTATTCAGTTTTTAATATAAACTATAGCTTAAAAATCCTATTTCCAATCATGGTTAGTTATGACTCTCAATCCGCATAGTTCTGTCTATACTATTCACTGGTAGATTCTGGCGCTCAACAACCCCATTCTGTTATGGGGTTCTCACAATAGCCATGTAATGTTTTATACCATGATTCTCTAGGTAATTTTCAAATTCAATGGATGTGTACTCCCATCCATTTTCAGGTCGAAGAACTTTGATTGTCTGTCCAATATCATTCTCAACTATTGGGTGATAAGTTTTTATACAATCAATCACTTGTCGTTTCTTCTGTATAACCATCACACAAGACATCCTACTATAATAATCAATGAAAAGGAATAAGTAACTTTATCCATATGCTAAAGAAACATTTATCGGACCACATAAATCTGTATGAATTAGAATATAAAGATTTGATGCTCTTTTCTTATTTGGAAGATATGAACTGCACACCAAATTTCCTCGCATGTGATCATCACAATTCTCCTCCTGTTCACGCTTCAAATTTGGGATATCCATGACAATATTCAGTTTAGATATATTTTACAAATCTTGTTGATTGATGTGACCCAACCTCCGGTTCCACAAGTTTTTCTCTACTTCAACTATCATGAAACAAATGTTCTCTTTATTATCAACCTGATAAAAATTTCCATCCATTCTACATCCCTTCATGAGATAATTTCGTGTTCTTACTTTTATAGTGCACCCCTTTTGATTGAATGTCACCATAAGTACTGAATCATAGAGATGGATCACAATCAAGATATTGTGATGCAAATCATCCACATAAAGAACTTCAGTCTTCTTTAGCTAACTATTGTACAATTTAGTACTTCCACTGCCTTTGATCTTCGAAGCACCATCATTACCAAATCTCACTATTCGATCGACCTTTTCCTTAATATTTGTTAATAGATATACATTTCCCAACCCATGGGATGAATATCCATTCTAAATAATCCAAGTTCTACTATTCTTAGTGGCTTTGAGAGCTACTTCTACAAAGTTGGATTTTTCGATTTTCTTCTTTTCCTTCCATGAAATATTCAATTGAGGGAAGGAAAACACTGTCCATTCAAATATCACTTCCATGTGAGTTGGTTCATAATAGTAATATTCTTCTTCTCATGGAGAAAATATTTTTTGTAAGAGAAACACAGTCTGGTCGGTGAGTATTGACTCGTATCTGAGTTCTGTACAAATTGTTGTTTTCATTCCTCTACCTACAATCAACAGTTTTATGGCTATAGTTGGAACACTGAAAACAATTTCCATAGAAAATGTTTCTTCTATAATAATTAGGATATGAATTTATTATACTTTGATAACTTCTTGGTTCATCCCCATTCAAGTATCTTTGTTCCTCTTCGCGGTATGACATGGTGTGTCCCAGATAGCCACGGAACTGACATTTCATAAGTGTGAATATCTTTTAAATTATATTCATTATTGGGTTAATTTATTTAGATGGGTATTTTGACTACCTATCATCTTAGGATTACTAAGAATAGTTTTTAGTTCTCCTTTTAGTTTTAATTGAGGGTTTATTTTTCATCACTTCAAGTGACTTTTCAGCCTATCCAACTTTCAACTTGCCTTTATTTTGACTCATTTTATTTTTAGCATTCAATGTTTCGGCATCACAACTGATTCCACTATTACCCTGGCATGATGGTCTTTGGTCATTCAAAATCTTTTCAAGTCCATCAGAACCATGCCTAGCTCTCTCTAGAAACTCATCATATGAGAGTTTTCTGAACTATATTTTCTCTTTTTTGTTTTGAGATTGATTCACTTTCAAGTTTACTTCTCATAGTAACAACTTCTTCATCTAGACCTTCTATATTCTTGTACTTCTATTCCAGTCTAGAGGTAAGGTCATTGATGACCTTTACCTATTCTTCAATTATGAGTTTTAGTTCTACAACATTTTCTATGATCTCAAGAATTGATGGCTATACTTTCATAAGTTCTACCAGTCATTTAATTTCAGCTTCAATCTGATCAAAATATTCTAATGATTCTTCCACAAATTTTCTCCACTTATTTCATCTCTATCATTGATTCTCAAGCTTACCAAAATCATCCTTAAGTTGAAACTTGGGATCGAAATTGGTGGTCAACTGATTATATCTAGAATTATCTTTTCATCGTTTTATTATTTCAATTGTAGCCATCATGGAATCCTGGTTTCCAGACATAAATTTTTCTTCTTATTCCTCAAATAATTCATTATCATCATCTTCTTATTCATAGAAAAAACTCTTTCATTGTAATTTATTTCTATATTTTATTTCTCTCATTTTGAAAAACCTTTTCTAAGGCTTCTGAATGTCTCCAATTTCACTTTCTTCATCATCATACTTTCTTGGGAACTGAGAGGCAATGTTCCCAACTCTTCCACAATAAAAACAAGACAGAGGTAACTTGTCTTCAAAATTTACCTATTCCCTTCATTAATTTAATGGAAATGAGATAAATAATTTCTTCTTCCACATTGTCTTCATCAACACTATCTCCTAATATTTCCATTTTTTCCATGGATTTGAATGCCATTTCCTTGATTACATGAGTCATTGAATCTTTAGGTTTCACTCTCATTTCATAAGCCACCAGACTACTCGAAAGATCATCCATAGAATTTTTAGAGAGATCATTTTTCTCAAGTGTTGATACTTTTTCATTGTAAAGAGGTTTAAGTATTCACAAAATTTTCATTACAATATCAATATCTTTGATTTCATTACCAAGTCCTCAGATTTATTCAAGAACTTTAGTTATTTGATTAAAAACCACATCTGCATTTTCATTTGGATGCAATTTCAGATCATCGAACCTGTAGTGAAAAACTTGGATTTTCGCCTCCTTCACTTTGTTGTATCCTTCGTATATATAATCTAGTTTTTCCCATATAAACTTTAATAACATAAATATCATCACTTTTAGATATATTTGATTTGAAAGAGATGTAGTGAGAGCATTCTGTTCTTTGGCATCTTCATCAAGCATTTTCCTATCTGTATTAGTCATAGATATCCCAGTTGGATTGGTGACCTGTATTCAATTTGTAGTCGGAAAAAGGACTTCCCTTCCAAGAGATCTTAGATGATATACCATCTTCTTCTTCCAGATATGAATGTTTCTTACGTCAAATAGGGGTAATCCCCTAACATTTACTATATTATCCATTATAGAAATGAAGGGTAGATTTAACACCAGTAACCTTTACCCTATGATACCACTTAAAGGACCCCAGAACACCCTGAGAGGGAAGAGTTGAATCAAGGTGTTGACTCTTTTCCTTTAAACAAAAGGATCATGTTCCCACATTGGTAGTAACCTCTTAAACCTATCTGATGAGAAAGTTTAGAAAACAAACAATCACATGCAAAGAAAAGACACAACGATTTTACTTGGTTCACCATGAAGGGATACATCCAAGGAGCATACACTAATAGGTTTTAGATCATACCAAAGTACACTAATATTAAATAGTTGTGGAGTATAAAATTTTATCACGTTCACACTATTCTAGGAACACAATATTTACAAGGTTTTAGGGATAGCACATTGCATCTCTCAGATCACTTCTGTTGACTCCCCTTACCCACTGCTTTGGAAAGAATCTGAAATCAGTTTATTGACTTGAAGGTCGCTTCAACAGGTTGGCATTAAATCATGTATCCTCAACTGTAGGTGGATTCTCTATTGAAGTTCTCTTTTTACCCATAAATAAAGTTCAATTTTTTTCATACTAATAGTTCATGAACTGCTCCCCTATGAATTGACTTCTTCCTCCATATACTATGATATTTCCTCTACAAACTACACACTTTCCTCCATGTACTCCCCAACTTTGAATACTTCCATACTCCACGTATTGTGAATGATTCCTTCACGAACCGTAATGCTATGCATACTGCCCTGCTTTGTAAACTGCCTTCCGCAAACAGACCATGCTCTGCGTACTATAAGAAATCTATGAACCGAGTTCTTCCTCCACATACTGTCTCTCCAATGTAGACATGTCTTCCTTCAAAATGGTCTTTTTCCTTCATGATTTGTCTTTCATGTACTGTTCTATTATTCAGGGAATTATTTTTTTATTTTTAATTGAAGTCTTTGTGAGGTTTTCTTATTTTAAACTACTACCATATTTTGCCGAATTCCTCTCATATTTTTAATCTCATAGTCGTGTTATAATTAAGGGATTGAATATACTTATATAGGAAAATTGGATCTGAAAAATACACTAATCTGAGATTTACCAAATATTTATTGAGGCACCTCCTTCACCGCATACTACACATCTCATGTAAACCATTTTTCTTATGTGTTTCGTATACCTCCATTCTCCCTACATGGAAGCATAAATCAATGCCTCATTTTTGCAAACAACACCCTTCACGGTTTCTAAAAACTCTTCCTTGATTTCACAAATGACATGTCATCCCATGAACTATCATTCCTTCTTCATACAATGAGCCTTCCCATGAACTACAAGTCTTTACCGATAACCTCCTTCACTCCACATATCAATCCTCTTATGCAGTCCTCATACAATTCCTTCTTCATGGTTTGTGGTTTACAATTCCGCATACCAAAATTCATGATCCTTGAACATTTCCTGGAATATGGTTTGTGGTCCATGATTCCTTTGATGAAACTCATCCTTTTCCAAACAAATAAATTCCCAATTTTAGGGGCAAAAATTTGGAAATCACTGGGAAATTGTGCTACCTTCAATGTTGTTTTCAGTCTCAATCGTAGGACCATATTCCTTACAAAATCCGTGATCAGACCAATTTGGATTGACAAAAAACACAAACCATACTCCATTTTCAATAAATAATGGCCTTCGTTTCAACTGAGAGCACCAATGTATGGGTTTACTAAGAAATGGGTGAAGTTTTTTTGGTTTGATGCTTGCAAAATAGCATTTTAAGAGCTAAAAATAAATATGAACTCAGCATCTATCCTCACTTTACCTATTCCAGGTAAATAATATACAATGTAATGTGATGTATGTGGAGTTAAACTCAGAGTAGTTCTAATACAGGAGGATCATGTGGTTTCTTATGGCTCTAGGCAGCTGAGACTACATGAGAGTAATTATCCAACTCACAATCTGGTGTTAGCAGTTGGGGTAAATTCCATGAGATATTGGAGACAATATCTCATGGGTTATATTTTTTTGGTATAAACAGGTCATAGGAGCCTCAAGTACATCTTTTCTTGGTGAGACCATAACCATTAGTAGAGGAGGTGGGTCGAGTATCTACAGTCTCTCAACTTTGAATTGGATTATACATCTAGAAAGGGAAACCTTGTTTCTAACAATTTGATCTGGAAGACACATATAGAGGTAGTATGGGAGTCTTGTAATGAGTGGAAGATAATTTTCCTTTTTGCAGACATACATCTAGATGTTCAGGAATCTCATGGAAAAGTTTCTCTGACTTTGACATCTATTATACCAGTGTTTTTAGACCAGATTAATACTGAGAAGTTGTCTAATCTAGAGGGCTTAGTTCTAAGAGATAAATTATATGGTGTGTAGAATCTATCAGGATGGTCTCTCAATAGTGGTAATTCTCCTCTTTTACATGGTTGTGTATGGGTTCTTATGGTCTTTCACAAAGATCTAATAAGGGAATTTCATGATTCTATATGGGCGGTATATCGTAGTTTAAAAAAGATGTATCGGGATTTCCATAGACAATACTGGTGGTCATGAATGAATAAGGAGGTGGAATGATTCATGGACAGATGCTTCACTTTTCAGTAGGTGAAAGTCAATATTTTGAGGGTAACTAGTATGTTTCAGCCTTTGACCATTACTGAGTGGAAATGGGATGATGTTACAATGTATTTTGTGACATGATTACCAAAGAAGACCCATAATAATGGTGTTTTATGGTTTTTGGTGGATAAATTGAATATGTTATCCCAATTATTACCTATTAGGGGAACCTTAATAGTTGAAGATATGGGAAATCATTACGTGTGCGAGGTGGTTCAATTGAATAGTGTTTTGAGGGGTATTGTTTCAAATAGAGATCCTCGTTTCACATCACTTTTATGGAAGGGTCTTTCGAAATCCCAAGGATCTCAAGTTCTTTTGATCATATCCTTTCATCCATAGAATTATGGTCAATCTATGTGGACTTTTCAGGTTTTGTAAGATATTTCGTGAACTTTTTTTTGGATTTTGGTAGTTAATGGGAGAAATATATGGCCCTCGTAGAGTTTGCATATAAAAATAGCTTCCAGGAATCAATCCAAATGGAAAAAGTTTATGTTTGTATGGAAGGTCATGATGTTCACCTCTTTTTTTGATGGTGGCAAGTGAGTTGGCACTTATTGTCCCTTGTCTCATATAGAATACATCAGAACAAGTTCAATTGATCCAAAAGTGGTCGGTGACCACACAGAGAAGGTAATATTCATATGTTGACCATCAGATATGACCTCTAGAATTCAAGTTTGGTTATAATGTTTTTTTTTTGGGTTTCACCTAGATTGGGGAAATGTCATATCAAGAAATAGTGAAAGAAATCATCCAGGTTTGTTGAGCTGTTTGAAATAGTGGAAAAGGTCAGTCCTGTGGTGTATAGTTTAGCCCTTCCACAGTGTTATAGTGCCATGAACAACATTTTCTGCATGTCACAACTATGAATTTATCATTCAGATCCTTCCCATGTGATGGATGTAGCATACATCGATATTTTTTGTTGATTTATCCTTTGAGGTGCTTTCAATACAGGTTATGGATCACAGTGAGAAATGTATTTAGGGTTGGATTATCATTGGTTTGAGTGCAGTGGAATCATGGGAGAGTTCAGGATGATACCTAGGAGAGGGAGTCTGATATGTGAACACAGTGTTTAGACTTTTTCACTGTGACCTCATAGTGACTCTTGTAGTAGCTCGAGGACAAGCTGTTATAAGGTGGGGATGTTCTAAGATTCCGTCTTTTTTCAGGTATGTCTCTCTCTAGTTTTTTCATTTTAACCTTGGTGGACAAGTCTTGTTCAGAGATGGAGAGCCTTTTTTAAGAAAATGAACTAATGTTTGGGGATTTATTCGTGTTATAATTAATGGATTCTGGGAATAAATGTATTAAATTTTTCCTAGGTTCTCGATAAATTAACAATATTTAAAGGGGGTTGAGGTTGTTTAAAAGGAAAATGGGGTGAGAAATCAACTTCATAACATTTACATGTCATGTAAAGGGGTTTCACATCATGTAATTTATCATGGTTTTTAATAAAATAAATCCAATGTGATGGTTTTTACATCAAATTCCATTAAAAAAATTACATGATGTGTAACCACATTACACGCCATGTAAATGGCCAAACTACTATTTTAAACATGTTGTGCGGATGATTTTTAGTCTATATATTTTAGCTACTCTCCTCTTGACCCTAGGGCTCTCTCCAAGTGATTTTGGGGTTCCAAAATGCTTTCTGGATAACCTTTTTGTGTGAATAATCCTCAGTAATTCCTTTTGGTTTGGTTTCTCACTTCTCTAATTTCTTCTCTAATCTGTTGCGAGGAAATCTATTTCCCATTTACATTTTTGGTTTTTATCTTTATTGGTTTTTATCTAGGAGCATATTTTCAATCATTCACACCTTCTTCCTCATTTACATTTTCCATTTAAAGTGTTTTAGGATCATTACTTAAAGGTAGGGGTCAAAATCTTAACCATATTTTTTGATAATTGCCAAGAATATGTAATATTGTGATTGCACCAGAGTTGTGTGCATCTAAATCAATTAAACAATTGAATGAGAATATTTCTAGAATTACTTTGGTTTCAAATGGATTTATAATTGGATAATGTTTTAAAGTAGGTTTAGCGTGACATGTGACCTAGGGTGATTTCTTGTTATAGAATCTCTAAATCGTGGCTTATTGTTTATTGATATAATTGTTAATCAATTCTGAATTATATTGAAAGTGAAACATGAAAGAATAATGGTAATTATCTTAATTTACCATTGTGATTCATGATGTTAAATTGTGATATCCATTATGTATTATAGGAATTGTGTTCTGCGTTGTAATGATTATATATCAGGCTCGACCTAGACACTTTCATGCTTATATGAAGTAAGGATTATATTGAGTGGGATTAGTCTAGTACCATGATGTAATGCTTATAGATAGTGGTACATGCCTAGTCCCATGTTGTAATGATTATAGGGCTTTGACCCGAAACGTTGAAATGCTTAGGGGGAATTTACCCAGAAATGTACTGATGGTTATAAGGATTTTTCCGAGATGTCGTAATGCTTATATGTATTTTACCAGGTTATTTGGGACTATACCATGGTTATATGGTTGTGGTTGGCATGGTTGTAAGATATACTTATATATATTCCATCCTGGAATCAAATCATGTTATTTTACATTGGTTATATGGTTGTGGTTGGCATGGTCGTAAGACATGCCCGGATATATTTTGGCATGGAGCCAAAGTAGTTCGTTGTATTTATTTAATTATGGAATTAATTAATACACATGTTTATCACTTTATTTCATACACTTATTATCAAAAAAAATTTAGACATGGGGGTGTTAACCTACTGAGTTATACTCACACCCAATTCAGACCATCGTTTGGCACCCGAGGAGATTTCATGGATGTAGTTTTGGACAAGGGAAAAGAAATTTGTTGTTGATTTCCTATTTATTGTTGGGTTAGAGTTTAGAGATGGGACCAAAATGGGTTTTGCGACCCAAGACATTGAGTCTCTTATTTTATTCTTCTATTATTTTTACTAAATTGTTCTATCAGGATATTTAGTTATATTCCAGCACATCATTATATAATTTCATATTTTATTATTGGATTATTCAGTTGACTTTTTTTGGTTTCTTCCACATTGTCATTACTCTAATTATTTATTTTTTACTATGAATGGTCTCTACTACTATTACACTTCATACCAGGGGGTATAGTCTCCCCATAATACTATTCACACCCCCACTGCTAGTTGAAAACCTCTGGATTATGGGGAGGTGTGCTTGAGGTCTTGTAACCAATGCTTTCTAGCCATGTGAGAGAGTTCAAGATTGGGGGACACTACATATAACTAAATAAATATTTATATTAATATATTCACTAAATGGGTGAATAAATAAATATTTATTTGTTACCTTATTAATAATAAATAAGGGGTATAATTTCTATCACATATTCTAAACTCAAATATTTGGTGATTGAATCTATGGGATAAAAAATACTTGAATAATTATTATTTCATAAATAAAGAATAATATTTATCCTTATTATTAAATTCTTGATAAAGTTAATGAGATTTTTGGTAAACTTATTGTGTGACCCTTTAGACCTCTTTCTTGGTGGAATTTGGTGAACTTTCCTAAATTACAAAATCAATTTCTAGCAGCATGCCAAGGCAACTATAAAACCATGAGTTTTTATGATTTTTTTTCAAATAAATAAAAATTATTTAATGGATTTTATTGAATGCTACACCAAGTTAGGCTTGTTTTATATGAAACATCAAGTTATGATTACAATACACACAAAAAGTAGATTAGCTTTTGGTACATGCAACACTATGTTTTTCTTGTGTTACATACAATTTTGAGTTCCTTCAATAGCTTGTGTTACACACAAGATTGAGGTTTACCAAACTACAACATACTATTAATATTATTATTAAAATATTATAATAGTTATCACCTATCAATTGATATGGAAAATAATAGTAATAATAATTAAATTATGAGACTATGATTTATGCATGTTTATAAAATTAATTATTTGGTTATCAATTAATTATAAATTAAAAAGCAAATCCAATTGAATATAAATGATGTGTTTTTATGGAAAAAACTATTTTTATGCCACAAATGAATTTTATCATAATAAATTAAATTAATAACTACTAGTGAAAGTTATTAATTAAATTTATATATTATAAACTCAAATGAATATTTAACATTCATCCAATATGTTTTATAGGAATAATATAAGAATAAATCCAATTTTAGGTATAAAAAGTTGCATTTTTGTGAAAATCATTTTTATCACCTTTTAATGGAACACTTGTTTTAAGATTAAGGTTTGAAATTTTTATAATTTATATTGTAAAAAATAAAATCCATTTTTGAAATAATAATATCAAAATTTACTTTGTTATAATTTATTGTATTTTTCTAAGAAGTTTCATTTTTTGATAAATAGTAAAAAAATATTGAATTTTAACTGAAAACTAACTTTTCATATAATTTATTTATATAGTAAAATTATAGTTTTATTTGGTTTTAAAGTTTATTGAGATAATTTGTACATATATTAATCCAATTTAGGTCCTTGGAATCAATTTCACATTGAAATTTTATATAACACATTTCAAACTTTTGAACATTTTCACATTAAAACATATCATTTCATCCCGTTTGCAGGATTAATTTTCAATTAATTTCTACCAATTATGTGATTATAATTTATAAAAATGTATTAAATATTTTTAATCAGAATAATTTATAATTTATAGTATGTTAAACTTAGTTTTTGACCAAAAAAATAGTGAAAGCAATTAAAATTAAATATAGTTATTAAGGTAAAAATGAGTTTACTTAATGGATAACCTTTAATCTTAAGGAGAAAAATAACCTAAAAACTTGTGAAAAAGACATTTTATAGCCATATTTCTACCATTTATCCTCTTTTATAAAATTTGTTTCATTATATGAGGGATTTTTTGTAAGGGATACTTCTCAATATTGTTTACCATTTTGTATTTACAAGGCCACTCCCCCACCACTATAAAAGGGAAATCACCCCACTCAATTATTCACACTTATCAAGACATTTGGATGATAAAAACCATAAAATAAATCTCTAAAATTCTCTATTATCCACCTATAATTGTAAATTTGGGAAAAAATAAAACCAATGAATTCCTTTGGTACAAACCCCAAAGAGTTACCCAAAGAAGAGGTAACGTTCTTCAATGAGAAATTTCGTTTTATTTCTATCTCAACCCCTTAAATTATTATTATTACATGATTATATAGTAACCTCATTATCCTAAATATACTGAGATATTTTTTATATTAATGTTATTAAATGAACCTTCACACACTTTCATCAAATGGGATACGTAGATTACCGCCTCATGAACTGATGTCATTCGTTCTTCCATTGCCACCTTTCAAGGTTGGAAATAATGATGGACTTAATATTTTTATAAGATATTTATGATATTTATGATTTATTTATGCTTTTTTAAATATTATATAACACATAACATCATTAGTTACTTTTTTTGGTAATATGATAACTTTGTTTATGGACATATGGACTACCACCTTCTCAAAGTGAAGTGATTCATTCACACTTTACATGGAATATATTAAGGGTGGGTTTTGCAGTGACCTGACCCAAGTTGGGGCTCAATTTGTAACTAACCCAAGACCACCTCCATAGTCCAAGGGTGGATATAAGCACCAAAAGTAATATACTAAATGGGGGAGGCCGATTCCTATGTATCTATATGCATGCACAAAACCATCTCGATGTTGAAGTGCAGAGGAAGTAAAAATAAAAGAATAAAAGGCTTCAAAGTAATCCAAGAATTTAAAGCCTCTAGGATGTACAAGATTATGATAGTGAAAACTAAAATGTAAAGGGTAAAAATACATTCCCAACCAAAAATATGTCCCAGTCTGACAAAAATAGAAAAGTAAACTACTGAGATATCCCAACTCCTGGTCTCCAAGAAATAACCACCATACACAGTCCAAAGTACCAGGTATCCCGAAACTCCTTTGCCTTATTGTTGTATTCAAAAGAAACGATAGTTGCAGGTAAATCTCATGCAGGGTTGAGCATATTAATACCTAGTAGGACACCATGAAAACTGATGGAGGAGTAGTAAGAGATACAACACGATTATAAAGGAAGTAGATAGTACACAAGATTCAAGATATAGTGAAAGAGAACATATCAAGTAAAACTAAGAGATTGGTACCTCATTCAAAAATAAGGGTCTCAATATGATGTTTAGATGAACCACATGTCAAGAATTTTCCATCTATAGTAAGAGAGTAGACTAATCCAACCAAGAGAATCTAAACACGAAAATCATATGGTATACCACATGCATCTTTTCATCCCATGGAAGGAGAGTAACCAAATACCAAGGAATGGGTATAGATTAATATATATATATATATATTCTCAGTCAAAAATAAACCCAAATGAGAGATAAATGGGATCTCCATATCACAGCTAATCCCAAGAAGAAGAGTATCCAAATGTTACAAAAGTCTATCAATAATGCCCAACATCTCATGCGTCTTTCCAAAAGTAATCATCCAAGTCATTCCACGCCTAGTTACTATGACACAAAGTTGAAGGGCCACAATATCTAGGTGTAGGACTCATGCCCTATTACAGTATAAGGGTTCCATTCTGATAGTCTATGGAGAACTCATGCCTTGCCTAGAAGGAGGGTTCCACTCTAGTGGTAGAGGGCCCATTCCCAACCCAGCTATAGGGTTCCACTCTAGAAGCCATTGAGGACCCATGCCCAGCTCGAATGGAGGATTCCACTCATGAATATATCAAGTACCCATTCTTATCTCAACTGGAAGGTTTCACTTAAGAAGCAGTCAAGGACCCATTCACAACTCAACTGGAGAGTTCCACTCAGGAAGTTTGTAGAGGACACATGCCCAATGTTGATAAGAGTGTTCCACTCTAGTCATCAAGGACCCATGCTCAACTTGATTGGAGGGTTCCACTCAGAAGTCTATAGAGGAACCATTCCGTGTGATGACAGGAATATTCCACTCTAAGAGTTATTATAGAAGTCATTCCCAACCCATTTGTAGGTTTCCACTATAAAATTCATTGAGGACTCATATTTAGCCTAGCTGGATGGTTCCATTCAGTATGCCACAGGTGATCCTTTATGATCACCACCATTGTTGAGCATTTACTAAATAATAACAGTCACTATAAAAGTTCAATCATATCTCAAAATTTACAACCAAGGTATCCATAAAATTCTACATGTAAAAACACTTATTATAGGCTACTCACATGCCAAAATCTGAGTTCAAATGAAGGAGATACTGAATATTGATGTTTCCTTAGAAGGAACCAAGTAGTACATGGCATGTGAGGGGACCCACATAGTGTGTGGTCCCACTCCTTCACCTAGATGTGTCCTTGGGGGTACAAGTCTCCCAATTCATGTAAGATTACACACTTTTCAATTGCAATACGCATCATGTCCTACATATCTGGGATCGGGCCATGTTCTTCTGGTTGTGTTTATGTACTTGGCCATGTGTCCATGTACCTCGGTACATGGGGTGTTTCTTCACATGGGGTTCCACCTATGTTCTCTTGACATTTCCTTCATCACATATCTTTTCTACATGGGGATAATGGCACATAGCATGTATGGGGACTACACGTTGTTCCATCACTATAAAAACCCAAAACCCTAGCTATTGAAACCAAGGGGATACAGGCCATGTGTTCATCCCTTTATACAGCATGTAGTAATATTTTCCATAGAAAATAATATCCATGATCCATGCCTCAAATATTGGCTCACATCTTCGAATATGGTTTTATCACCACCCAAGAATAGTGGATCTAGTCATGGATCATGGTTTCCAGTCGGCGTTCGTCAGAAATCGTATTCTGTTATTCATCTGAGATCTTTCACATATCACACACTCCGCAAAATCCTTGTGCCTTAAATTAATTTGAAAATTATCATTGAAATGATCATCTATGACCCATAAAAATCCCAAATCCTCCCCTATTTTCTTTATCTATATCTTATTTGTGAAACAGTTGTGATTTTAATGGTCTGATTAGGGTCGGTAGTGCCTAACAATGTCGAATAAGGACCACATGGTCCAAATGGTGACAAATGTGAAGAAATCATGGTGTAAATCATAAGAATAATTATTTAAATGATTTTTTCCAAGAATTCTTATCCAACAAACAAGAACAAGTCATCTGGGGTTAGAAAACAAATTAACCAATTATAATTTCAATACATGAGTGCATGCTCATGCAAAAATTGGAGAAGATCGAAGAAAGGGATCGATATGATCAACCAATTTAATCAAAAAAATGTTTAAAACCCAAATTTATGAGTCTAACCTGGATATTGGATCATTATTCATCTAAGAATTCTCTCTTAAATGATTGAAATAAGTCATCTCATTCACTACATCTCGATATGATATGATCCTACAATTTATCGACATTTGATGTGATTTTCCAATGGAAGGAGGAGGAGAAGATTTGTAATTATCCCAAGGTTTATACGGATAACCCTAAAGGATTCTCCATGTCATTATTCTTATATAATTTCATTTAGGTTAAATGAATTAATGAATTGTCTAATTAATTAATTAATCCACTGAATGTACCGCTAATGATAAAGTTGTCTGAACACCACATGTAAACATACTAAAGGTCATGCCTATGGTAAACAATGCATTTTGGACTCAACCTTGGTCTCATATTTCTTATCTGATGTTCTGTTTAATAGTTATCTCAATTTCTTAAATAAATTTCATGTGTTTGATATTAAATATATTTAATTTTTTCATAAAATTAATTTCGAGAACATCAGGCCTTAGAATCGTACGTTGTCTCAGCACCTAACTCTGGAAATATATATAGAAATATTTAAAATAATTAAAATAAAAAAATGGGTCTCAAAATCATTCATTCCTTCAACATTTTTATCCTAAAAAAGAAAAACTAAACAAAAAACTCAGGATACTAAGCCTTTATTTGTCTCTCCCACTCCTAGGGACTCTCCCTCACATTATCATACTTCCACAACATGAAAACCAAGGGAATGGTTCATCCATAAAGGTTCATCTCCTATTGATCCTCGATCACCAATGGATTATTCGTAAAGGTGTCTTAATCCTCAATTTCCATCTTTCCCCAGTTGATGACATGTGTGGTATCATGAATGTATCTCATCAGCTACAACATGTGGAAGATTTCATCTACCTTCTATAGTTGTGGGGGTAGGGTGAGGTGTTAATAAATCTCATCAACCCTCTACATGATTTGGAATAGCCTGATGAATCTTCGAGATAGCCTTCATCCCCAACCGTACCTCTATAATCCTCATTGTGGGAAGACTCTAAAGAAAACATGGTCTTCTTGTTCAAAATCCAAGGGCCTATGATGACAATCTACATAAGATTTATATCTAATCTAGGTTATCCTCGTCCACTCATGGATAACCTGGACCTTCTCTGTTGTCCTATGGACTATCTATGGTCCCACAAGAGATTTCTCACTGATCTATTTCTAGCACAAGGGTGAGCTAAAGGGTCTCATGTACAGGGCCTCAAAAGCTTTCATATCAATAGTAGAGTGTTAGTTAATATTTTACATAAACTCTATAAAGGAAAAGTGACCCCCATAGCTCTGAATGATGTATAACATGAAATCCCTCAACATATCCTCCAACACCTAGATAATACCTTTGGTTTTCCCATCTATATCAGGGTGAAAAATTGTACTCATCCTCATTTGGGTTTTGAATTCCTCATTCAATCCTATCCACAATCATGATATAAACCATGCGTCACATTTAAAGACATCCATCGAGGGAACCCCATGATGGAGAACAATCTCACATACATGCAATTGCTCCAAACTCTCCACAGAACTCTGCTCCCTGATAGAATGGAAGTGTGTCACCTTTGTGAGTCATTTAACTATCACCCAGAGGGATTCATGGACCTTAATTTTGCACGGAATACCTATCAAAATTCTATGAATATGTCATCTATCTTCCACTCTGGTATCTCAAGGTGATGCAATAAACCTGCAAGAAGTTGCTGATCAGCTTTCACCTGCTGAAAAGTGAGGCTTCAAGAGATTAACTCGTCTATTCTCTCTCTTATTTCCAACCCAAAAAAACTCCCACTGAAGGTATATTTACATCTTCCCCATACTAGGATGTATATCTATGGTAGAAGTGTGGAACTCTCATGTCACCTCCTCCGACAATATGAATAGAACATCCATTCATCCCTAGAAAGGATAGTGTGATTACATCCTTTATAATATTCATATGGTGAATACCCTATGGATATTTGATCATGAAAGACCTCATAGTTAATGTCTTCCTATAATAGTCCCTCACACACCTGAGAAGAAAAGGAGTCAACACCATCGATTGTAGAAAAGTTGTACCCTCCTACTCCACTAGGGATAGCTATAGGGAGGCCAAATACTCTAAATCCTCCTACACCAAGCGATCATGGGAGTTTATGTGAAGGGAATATACTACTAAATTTCCCTTACCTATATTATAGACTATCTTGAATTCATAGTCCTGCAGGAACTCTAACAAGCTCCATTTTCTCAAGTTTATGTCTCTCTACGTGAATAAGTACCCGAGACTCTGATGGTCTGAGTAAACCACAAAGCACTCTCCTATATGTTAGTACCTCCACATCCTTAGGGAAAATACTATCGCTTCTAGTTCTAGGCTACGAATTGTAAATTTCTGGTCATGGGGTCTCAATTACCCTGATCCATATGTGATGAACGTCTAATTTTTCATCAAAATGTAACTGAGCACAACTCCCAATATATCTCAATACACTACATACTACACATCTTCCTCTGCTAGTTTCAACATTGGATCACTCGGAAGCCACATCCTTGATTCATCAAAGGCCTTCTGAAACTGCCTAGACTAGGTAAATGGTTTCCTTTTATACACTTTGGTGATAAAAGGGGATGAAATTCTGGATAAGTCTTCCAAAAACCTCTTGTAGTGCCCCATAGAGGCAAGAAATCCCTGCACCTCTGATACAATCTTGGGTGGATCCCAAGAAAAAACCCCATCGATCTTCACTGGGTCCAGGACTAAACTAGGCTTAGAAATTACATGCCCCAAATAGTGAACCTCGTGAATACAGAACTGGAATTTTGAGAGTCTACCATAAATATGGCGGTCGCGAACAAAACATATAACGACCCTCAAGTGTTCTGCATATTCCTCCTTCAATTCAGAGTGGATGAGTGTGTTATGGATGAAGATGACCACAATTTGGTCCATGTACGGCTGAAAAATCAGGTTCATAAAATCCATAAACATGGAAGGGGAATTCATCACAATAAAGGGCATCACTATGAACTCATGGTGTATATATAAACATAGGAATTTCATATTTGGAATATCATCCTCATCGACCCTCCACTAGATGTATTCAGACTAGAGACTGATCTTATAGAACCATATCACACCTCACAACTAGTCGAAGAGGTTGTCAATCCTCAAAAATGGATACTTTTTCTTTATCATGGCCTAGTTTAGGTGATGTTAATCCAAAAAATTATGTAAGCTTCTATAATCCTTTTTCACAAACATCATTCGATCTATCCAGGGGGACACACTAGTCCAGATGAAACCCTTCTCTTTAATTTCCTATAACTACAATTAGATCTCCTATAGCTTAGTAGGGTCCATTTGATATGCTGAAGAAGATATTAGAGTGGTCTCGGGATTCAGGTCAATGAAAAACTTCATCTCCTGCCTCAGAGGTAGTTCTGGAACATCCTTAGGGGAGACTTCCATATAATCCTCCAAAATGTAAATAATTCAGATGCTTGGAGAGCTTGAGTCACTATGGGATACACTCACTAATTGATAGGTGATGGGTTTCAACCTCTTGCTCACAAAATCTATTTCCCCTACCATGATATCTCTCCATCAAAAAAAGTAGAATCTTGTCCCATCAGTGTGTAAGCATTTGACTTATCTATGCTGACGGTCAATCTTGGCTCAGATTATGGACAACCAATCCATTACCAAGAAGAAATCATATGGTTTCATCCTGATGACCAAAATTTCCTACATCAACCTCTCTCCACCAAGTGATAACTTGCATTATTAGAAGATAAAAGATACATAATAAGTGTTCCCTGTAGGAACCTCAAGATAAAGATGTTGGGCTAGCACCACAAATGGGATCTCCAACTCTCACACAAGTAGTATAGAGATGAAGGAATGACTATCACTTGTGTCTAATAATACTACCGCAAGAGTATAATAAACACATATTGTACCTCTAATCATCTCATGTGTTACGGGGTTATAAGCCTCTAAATCCTACAACTATCTGTGGCCCCAGCCACCAACTCCTTGATCCTGAATTAGGCCATCTATTGGTTCTTGTGGAAGGATCTCACAGTGTCATCCACCACCCATAGACATTTATGATCCTCTATAGGATCTTCCTCCCTAGATAACACCCTTCCCTCACCTAGGAGACCACTGATCATGGTGTTTCCTCTAAAATGGAGGTATGTCAGCTATATTCCTGCACTGCTCAACACTTATGGTTGGGCTGTCTCATGTTATGTGGCATCGCCTATCATAAGCATAGAACCAACCATCATTGACCTTCTATTATTCTCTACATTTTCCCTACACCCAATGACCAGGGTCTAGATTCTATTCATGAAAGGATCTTCTACACTGAGACCCCACTAGCTAATTCCTACTAGCTACTACAGACAACTTAGCTCTATGAAGTCCATTGCCAGATCAACTATCTAGAATCCCTCTCACATAAATCTCTATATCAATGGTGTCTACTCCAGAACCCCATCATAGGTGGGAATTCAAAATTTAACCATGCAATAATGGATCTCTCTACAATCTTTGTGCTCAATATTTTGTGCTTGGAAGTAGACATTGAAGATCACATCATGGGAATACTGAGTAAGGTCTATAAACCTCAATGTGTACTCATCCATTATTATCCCAACCTGATATAGCTCCAAAATATCCTGAATATAAACTGATTTCAAACAGAAGGGGTATTACTCATTACTAAATAGAATCTGAAATTCAGGACATGAGAGTGTTGACTCATCATGCATCTGAGTAGAAAGACTCCACCAACACCCATATACTCTGTGGAAGAGGTTAGATTCCAGTGAAACCACCAGATATGCCAGGGCCTGAATGAGCCTAAAGACATGGACCACTAAATCTAGAAAATCCTCAATAGGTGGAGGTACTGCTACCGACCGACCAAGAGGAAGAAGCTCATGGTATGGACCCTGAACTGAGGCATCATCTCTCATTGTATCATTATCATGATCTAGAACTAGTATCCTATATGGTTATCATCACGAAAGAATTTTACAAGATGTATCACTATTAGATGAGTATTTATATATAAAAATAATGGGGATATTACTCAGTAAAGTTAGTCAAAGACTCGATCATATATGATGCATGTACCATTGATCCTTGAAACCAATATCTCGGTATTCCAAGTCGACAAGTAGGTAGTCAATGCCCTGGTGAATGGATATGCCAACCACCTGAACCATCCCTGGATTCCCTATCCTGAGAGACACACTCAAGACACTCTAAAAATATTTCCATAATCACAACCAAATCATTATAAGGGGACTACTCCAAAAAAAATTCCCAAGGAATAAACTACTCTAATACCAATATGTCATGACCTGACCTAAGCTAGGGCTCAAGATGCAACTACCCCAATCCCTACAACATAGGTCAGTGGGTGGGGAACAGTGCTGAAAGTTATATCCTAAATGGGGGAGGCCATTTCATAAGTATCTATGCACACACACACAACCATATAAATGAATAAGTCTATAGGAATTAAAATTAAATTAATAAAAAACTATAAAGTAAACCAATCATGAAAACCCTCTAGAGTGCACACGAGTACGATATTGAAAACTTAAAAGTAAAGTGTAAAAATATATGACCATCCATAAATATTTCCCAACCTAAAAAAGCTATAAAAGTAAACTACTAAGAGATCCCAGCTCGTGATCTCCAATATATAACCACTGCACATGGTCCAGAGTACCACATATCCCTAATTTCCTATAAAGTCGCCATGGAACTCTCCATCATTTTCATAAGACATGACACATGTTGGAAAATCCCATGAAGGGGTGTGTATATAAATACCCAGTAGGAAACCTAGAAAGATAAAGGGTAAGTAGTAAGAGATACAATATGAATAGAAAGATAGCAGATAGTACATAGGATGTAAGATTTAGTGAAATAGAATAGCTCAACCCAAACCAAGAGAGATTAACGTTGTAAAAACACAAGGGGCTCAACATGGTGTGTAGATGAACCACACATTGAGTCTTTTCCACCTATATCAAGAGAGTAGACTCATCCAACCATGAGAATATAAATACAAAAAGAGTTCGGAATGACCTACGTGTCTTTGCATCCCATAAAAAGAGAGTAACCAAATCCAAAGGTATGGATATAAATGAATATATATATATACTCAGTCAAAAAGAAACTCAAATGAGAAAGGGGGTCTCTATCTCATAGACCATCCCAAGGAGAAGAGTTGCCAATAGTTCCAAAACTCCATCAATTATTCCTAGCATCTCACACATCTGACCATAAGTAATTATCCCAGTCAATCCATGCCTTTTCATTGTACCACAGATTCGAGGGTCCATAATATCTAGGTAGAGGACCCATGCCCTAATACAATAAGAGGATTCCATTATGATAGTCGATTGAGGACCCATTCCTTGACTTGAAATATGGTTCCACTTCGGTGGTAGAGGACTCATTCCAAGCCTAGTCATAGGGTTCCACTCTATAATTCATTAAGGACCCATGCCCAACTCGATAGGAGGGTTCCACTATGGAATTCTTCAAGGACCCTTTCCCAGCTTAATAGGAGGGTTCCAATTAGGAAGCAATTGAGGACCCATGTCCAACTCAACTGGAGGGTTCCACATGGGAATTCTATAGAGGAACCTTGCGATGTGATGACAGGATGGTTCCACTCTAGTCATTGAGGACACATGCCTAGCTCAATTGGAGAGTTCCACTCAAAATTTTGTAGAGGAAACATGCTTTATGCTAACAGGAGGGTTCCACTCTAGGATTCGGTATAGTAACCATTCCTAGCCCAGCTAGAGGGTTCCACTCTAAAATTCATCAAGGACCCATGCCCAGCATGGCTGGAGGGTTCCACTCAAGATTCCAATGGTGATCCTACGTGATCACTATCATCGTCGAGCATTGACTAAAGAATCTCCATTCCCAAAAAATTCCACATCATATCTCTAAATCCAAAAATGATGGAACCGTCACATTATATATGGAGAAATACTTAGGATAGGCTACTCGTGGGCCAAAATATGATTTCAAATGAAGGAGATACGGAAGATTTAATTTTCCTTAGAAGGAACCAAGTAGTGCACGATGTGTGAGGGGACACACATAGCGTGTGATCTCACTCTTTAACCTATCCATGTCCCTTAGGGTAAATAGATCTTTATAAATTTAGGAGTACGTACCGTACAGGTGTGCTACATGGTGTGTCCTAGCTATCCGGTATCGGGCCGTGTTCTTCTGGTCATGATTTTTTACTTGACCTAGTGTCCAAGTACATCGATACATGGTATGTTTCTTCACACGGGGTGTTTATCTTGTGCTCTGGTCGTGTATAACATCACATGGATCATCCACATAGGGAAGGTGGTACCCAGTGTGTAGGGGGACTACATGTTGTTCCATATTTATAAAAACCCAAAACCCTAGCCATCATAACAAAGGGGCTACACATCATTTGGTCATCTCTGTACATGAGATGTAGTAGGGTTTTTTCACAGAAACTAAGATCCTTAATATATGCCTCAAATTTAGCATCTTCTCTTTTAATTTGGTCATATCTCTACCCAATTATAGTGTATCTCATCACAGATCGATTTTTATGGATTTCTTTCACCAAATATACTATTCTATTGTTCATTGGAGGTTTGTCGCACATCCCAGGCTCCCCTGAATCCTTCCATCTATGATTAATGAGACATTGATCATTGAAAAAATCATCCAAAACCCATTTAAATCCCAAATCTAATAATTAATCATTAATATAACTTTCAGTCATGAAATTATTCCAATTTTGGGGGTCTGATTGGGCTCGATGCTTCCTAGTAAAGTCGAACTAGGACCATGAGGCCCGACTGGTGACGAACGTGAAGAAATTTAGGGGGAAAAGCATAATAAAATCTGTTTAAATGATCATTTCCAAGATTATTTGGACAAAAATCAATAATAGGGAATCTGGGGTTAGGAAAATAATTAAGCAATTATAATTTCAATACACTGGTGCATGTTCATGCTACAATTGGTGTAGATCTAAGAAATTGATCGATCTACTCAATCAATTTAATCAAAATGGGTGTAAACTAAAAATTAAAGAGTCCTACTTAGATATTGGATCATTAATTTTTGAATAAAATTATCTCTAATGATCTAATGAATTTTTTGCATTCACTGCATCCTAATCTAGTCTTATCTAGTGTTTCTTCATCGTCTGATGTGATTCCCCAATAGGAGGAGGAGGGGAAGCTCTATAATTCTCCTGAGGTTAATACAGCTAACCCTATAGAATTATCAACGGAAGTATTCTTATATAATTTTTTTTAGTTTAAAAAAATGAATGAATTAATTGATTAATTAATCCACTGAACATACCACTAATGATCAAGATGTTCGAATTCCCCATGCTGACCTCCTTTAGGTCACGCCTAAGGTAAACAATGTGTTTCGGACTCAACTCTAATCTTGTATTTCTGATCCAATATTCTGTTTAAGATTTATCCCACTTTCTGTAATAAACCACATGCGTGAAATATTAAATATATATAATATTTTTATAAAATTAATTCTAGGTACACTGGGCCTCATAATCGCACAATTTCTCAGCACCTGGCCTTGAAAATATATATATAAATATTTTAAAGTCTTATAAGGAAAAAATGGGTCTTTATATGTTTAATAAAAATATGTGATAAATATGAAATAATAATGCTACTAAAAATATTATATATATATATAAATATATATATAATTTAATATTTTTTTAAATACAATAATAAAATGGAAACAATATTCATGCATACGTATGACATACCGTCTCCATGAATGGTGTATTTCATTTCATATTTCTATACATTACTGATTATTATAAAAAAGTATATACTAAATATATATGATATTTATATCATTTTTTAAATTCAATAAAAAATTAAATCATGATCTACATAAGAGGATCAATAATAACCGGTCAAAACATATATGAAAAACAAAGCGGTTATTACCCAAATCGCAACTTTAACATGAAATTATTACTAAATAAGTAATATAAAGTCATAATCAAATCATATATGGTATAATAAATAATAATATGGTTCTTTGGTAGATTATAATAAACATATATTTATTATATAGGGGTTTTTAACTTGTATGTAGAAATTCAAGACTTAAGGTATGGGTGTCATCATCTAACTTTTATATTTGTGAGACATATCTTATATTCACCACTTATTCTTGTTGTATGGTGTATATATTGACCTATGACATCTTATATCATGAAACTATTTTATTTAATGATATTAAATGTTTTAATTGATGTTATTATTTCCTGGATCTCATGACTCAAAATGTTACTCAAGTAGTATGAGGATTTCTAGTCTCACTTTTATTTCTACCTATGAATGTATTATATGATTATTATATTTAAATTTATGTTTATTTTCATATCCATTTTATGAACTCTCTTACATGGGGTTTACATTTCAAAAGTTACCAAATTGATAAAGTAATTTTGTCTCAGTTTTTCATCTTTGAGACATGTTATGTTATGCACCAATATTCTTTTATGAGGAATATATACTACCCTTTGACATGATGTATCAAAAATCTCATTATTTTCATTATATTTTATTCTTCATTTAATATTATTCTCTCATGGGGATTAAAATTCAAATTTTTTAAAATGGTAATAGTTTATTGCTATAATCTCATCATTTATCAGGATTGTTTAAGATTATGCTTCCATTGATGAAATATTATTATCCATATATCAATAAATGTTATGAATTTTCTTATACTATAGTTATTAATGAAATATTCATGTATTGTTACCATTTTTGCACTCTTTTTTACTTACGATTAGAAATAAAATATTTTTAAGAAAATATGAATTTATCTCTCTTTTCGGTCAGAAATATGTTTTTTTCAAAAACCATGTTTTCCGAAAATGTTTCCAATTTTTTTAAATGATGGTTTAAAATAATTATAAAGGAAAAGGATTTTAAAAATGTTTTATGTTTTTTAAAAGTGTTTTAAATGATTTTTAAAAGCTTCCTTTATAAGTTTTTCAATGTTTTTTTGCAAGAAAAGGATTGAGAAAATGTTTCATATTTTTAAAAGGGATTTTCAAGGAAATATTATTATCCTCAAGAAATGTTCCCCGTGATATCTTAGAATCATTATCAATTTAAGATGTCATCCTTTGATGTAGTTTATTATTTATTGAGGATATTATCCAATTACACCATTATTATTCATTTTTTGAATGGTTTATGTTTATGGGGACAAGTTTCTTATGAAATTTGTTTATCCTCCATGGGTTATACAGTGATAAAATTATTATGAAACCAACTTATTTTCATGGTTTATTCTATGATTAAATTATTTTGAAGATTGTCTCTTTTTCATAGGTTATGATAGGATGAAGTTTTATAATACCTATTTCATTTCATGGGTTATGATATGATGTTTATGAAACCCATCTCTTTTTATGGGTCTTGATATAATGAATGTTTTATTATTTTTCAACACATGGATGTATGATTTTATTATGTGATGAGTGGTACATATAAATCCCTCCAATGAATTGGGTAAATATTTATATCTCATGAGATAAATAATGGGAAACAATTCAGTGGTCATGATCCAAAATGGAAAATGGGTGCATCTTGATAAAAAAATGGGAAATGGGTGTGTCCTAATCCAAAAATGGGAAAAAATTATGTCCTTATCCACAATGTTAAATGGGTGTGTCCAGATCCACTATGGGAAGAAGGTGTAACCTAATCCACTATGAAGAAAGGGTTTCCACTGGGGATGATGGTGTGTCCCACCCAGTAGGTTCAGCTTCCTATGCATAAACCTGGTTACATGTTCACAATGTTATTCACGAACGTAATTACATGTTCATAATGTTATGTGTAAACTTGATTACATGTTCACAATGTTTTGTGTGAACCTGATCACATGTTCACAATGCTATGCATAAAGTTGATTACATGTTCACAATGTTATGAATAGACTGAGTTTCATGTCCACATGTTTATACGAGGTTCTAATTTTAGGTCCTTAAGTAAATGAGTGAACCTATATCTATTTACATATATCCACAATGTTATAAATTTTATGTATTATTCCAATGTTATGCTCTCATGTCTCATGTTCTAGGATTTCCTTATGATTCATATATTATGAACATCCAATATTTTTTCCATTATTTATGTTTATGATATTTGATATGTAGAGTATAATTTCCCAATGTTATGATCATATTCTCATACTCTTATACTTATGTCATTCCTACGTATCTTTCTTATTTACCTTTATTGAGCATCTAATCTCACCCTTTATTATGTTTCCTTTCCCTATGTTATGAAGAAAATTTTTAATTAGGGTTTGCTTTTGAAAAGTACTAAGGGGTTATTTTTTTATATTTTCAGTGGGGACTGAATTTATACCCAGATCTTACATTCATATTGATATTATGGTTTTAAAATTTTATCATTTTTTATAATTTAATTTTATTTATAATTAAATATATGTATATTTTCTTGTATTTACTCATAATAAATCACTTAAATAAATACATATATCAACATATTTATGTAAAATGTATTTTTAAATATATAAAATAAATAAATATTATTCATTATATTTAAAGTAAAAAAATTATCCATTTTATTTACCTTATACAAAAGCATTAATATGTATATATATTCCTATACAGGTATTATTTATATATAAACATGTGTTTTTCAATAAATAATATACATGTATATGTATTCTAATATATAAAAATAAATAAATATTCTAAACTTGTATTTAAAACAATATATAACTATTTTTTACATTATACAAATATATATAATGTTTATATATACATATATATGTATATTAATAAACGGGTATATATTTATGTTATATGTTTAAATATGTAAATGGATATAATATATAATATATAATCTACAATAAATTTAAATACATATAAGTATATATATATCGCACACAAAAACATATATTTTATAAATCTATTTAAAAAAAACATATATAAATATATGAATTCAAAATATATATGAAATATATATATATAGAAAAATTTAAAATATACAATTAAACATCTTGGTGCAATGTTAAAGGCATTTGAGTTCCAAAGGAGAGGTATGTGGATCAAATCCAGGCATGTGAAGAAGGCTGGAATTTCAAAATGTGTTGATAAAGGGGTTGGGTAATCATTGATAAAGGGGGTGGGGGAAGCACTGGTAAGGTGGGTTGGGGTTAGCAGGCTCGTATATTTTCAAAAAAAAATCTCCCATTAACATAACTACCTTTATAAATGCTTTTCTAACACTGATAAAGGCCCCACTTATCATCCCTTTTTAGAATTGTTAATGGGGGCCTTTATCAGTGCTTAAGAGCACTCATAAAGGCTGCCCTTTAACCTTGTTTTGGTAGTTAGTGATTTATAAGCACTGATAAAGTCCCTTTACTAGTACTGTTAAAAGATAATTTTGTAGTGGTTATGATTTTATATCAGATTCCATCTCCCATGTCTCATATTGAACATGCCCATGATTCCACTACACTCAAACTAGAGGTATAGTCTTTCCTTAAAGATATTTCCCACTATGGTCCACAATCCATATTGGATTCTCCTTAAAGTACAATTCTACAAAAATCTCAATGTCATCAACATCTACCACATGAGAAGGGTTTGGATGACAGATTCCAAGTTGCGACACATGAAACATGTCATGCATGGGTGTATATCACTATGTAAGGGTTATTCAGAAAGCCACTGGACTGACCCTTTCTACTATCTCAAACGGCCCCAAAAACTTAGGTGATATATTTCTATGTTTCCTAATAGATTTTTACCCCAACCTAGGCAACACCTAAAGGAAAACCCAATGATGAGCTTCAAACTTTAGGGGTCATCTTTTATGGTCAGTGCAAGATTTCTAACTTCTATGTACGGTAACCAACCACCTTCTAATACAATAAAACTGATTTTGAAATATCTATACTAGGTCTAATAAGAACTAATTAACCTACCACTAACCAACAAAGAGATAAATTACACGAACTATCATACAAATATTAAAAAGGTTCAATCCGGATCGATGGATATAATCTATTATTTTAAGAGAATTTCATGAGTGATAAATAATGTTCCCACGAACCACCAAAATCAAAAACACTATCTCTTAATATATCGTCTAGAATCTAAATGGACCGTTAATATTGGTCATCAGTCCAAGGATGGTAGTCAGTTATCAAAAGAACCTATGATACTAGAGACTTCGGAATACCCTTCCAAAACTAAGACATGGAATGAGGATATCTATCAGAAATGATACTCCTCAAAACATTGTGCAACTGAACTATCTTGTGCATGTAGAGACTTCCCATTTAATCAATAGTGAAGGTATATATGATAGGAAATAAGTGTTATACCTTCATTAGTAAATCTATGATCACCCATAATACATCATTCTTATGAGGTTTCATGGGTAAACATATCACAAAATTCATCATGAAACCATCCCATATCTATTCTGGAGTAGGCAGAGGCTGCAACATCCTAATAGGCCTCCAATACTCGACTTTCACCTACTGATATGTGAAATATATTGATAAAAATAACACTACCTCCATTTATATTACAATCCACTAGTACTTTTTATAGAGTTCATGATATATCTCTATCAATCCTGGATATACCACCCATCTAGAATCATGAATCTCTCCCACTAACTCCTTGCACAAGCCTATAAAAACCCATACTCAGCCATAGAAAATAATAGAATTTCCACTACCAAGATATCATACCAATGGTTTCTCCCCACTATATATGTTTACTCTCATAACTAAGACCTCCATATCAAAAAAAAATACCCAGTCTTGATCCAGTTAAGAATCACTAGTACAAAAAATGTTGAAGTCATATTTACTCACCTCTCTGACTCATGAACATCTAGGTGCATGTCTACAAAGAGAAGAATCATCCACCACTCATCATAAGACTCTATAAATACCTCTTTATGTGTATTTTGGTTCAATTCAACAACAGTGTTGTTACCCTTTCCAGGTGAATAATCCAAATCGAAGTCAAAAGACTACAAGTACTTGACCCACCTCCTCTGGTGAAGGTTTAGGTCCTGCTAATAAAATATATACCTGAGGAAATTATTGACTATGTACACCACAAACCTCTCAACCAAAATATAGTGTCTCTATAGTCATAAGTAATTTACCACAATAGCTAACTCCAGATCATGAGTCGGTTAATTCCTCTCATGAGGCCTCAGATGTCTAAAGCCATAAGCAACCGCTCAATCCTTCTGTATCAAAATTTCTTAGAGTCTATCTCCAAATGTGTTATTGTACACATAATATGACTCACCCAAAATAGTTAAAGTGATGATAGGTATTTATTTCATCCCTCACTTCATCTCCTAAAAAACTCTCTTGTAAGAATCAATCCAAGCAAACTTCACCCCTTTCTTGGTCAGCCTGAACATTTGTGCTTCTAAATGGGATAATTCTGGGATAAAATGCTGATAATAACCTGCTAAACCTAAAAAACTCTAAATATAGAATACATTATTGGTTTGATCCCAATATAAAATGTTTGTAACCTTATCTGGGTCTACTAACACTCCTACCTCTGAGATGAAATGGACCAAGAAGTGCAATTTATCAAACTAGAAATTTTATTTGGTTAGTTTGGTGTAAATCTGATGCTCTCTCAATGTACTCAAGATGATGTCAAGATATGGGACTTTTTCATCCAATTATTGGGATTAAACTGATATATCATTAACAAAAAACACTAATAAATGATCGAGAAAAGGATAAAATATCCGATTCATCATGGCCAGGAATATCACTAGTGCATTTGAAAAACCAAGCAACATCCCTACAAACTCATACAAGCCATAACTACTTCTAAAAGAAGCCTTAGGTTTGTTTAATAGTGTCTCTCCCTAAAATGGTGGTATCTTGATCTCGAATTTATCTTGGAAAATACCTTATCACCTCTCATCTAATCTAATATTTCATTCATACCTGGAAGGAGATATCAATTCTTGACTAACATCTAGTTCAATATCTAATAATCCAAACAAAAGCACAAGGTACCATTATCCTTACTGGAGAAAAGAACTGGAGAACCCCAAGGTGACATACTAGTCCATATGAAACATTTAGCTTATAGATCTTCCAACTTAACTTTAAACTCTCGAAGATCTATTTGTTCCATCATATAACATAGAATAGGAACTAGCTCTACACCTGGCACCAACTCGATCTCCCACTCAGGTTTTAAACCATATAACTTTTTAGGAAATACATCCTAAAAATGGTATACTACTGGTGGAAAAATATCCTACTTCATTCCTCTATTATCCATAATAAGTCTTTCTATTTTAAAAGTGAGACAATCCAATCTAAACTGATTTTTTCATACATGACTAGCCTGAATATCCCACTCACTATGGTGATAATTGTTTCCTCCTAAATATAAAAAGGTGACTCTACTCTAATAACTACTTATATGGGCTTGGTATAGAACTATATAATCCATACCATGAATCAAATCAAAACTTTTCATTTCCATCATAGATAGTTCCCAAAATAAATAATAACCACCAATTTCTAGATAACATGCCTTGAAACATCTGATATTCTCTCAACACACTCCCAATAGTGTATCTATGTTCATAACCCCATCCAATATTTAAAAAACCAAGCTCAAACCTTATAAAAAAATAATATATAAAGGAATGTGATGCTCATGTATCAAAAAAAATGCAACCAAGGGTAGATGACACAAGAATCATACCTATGACTGTAGAAGGTTATGTATCCAAGATAGCTGGAGTATATTACATAGTGTGCATCAAAATTTCCTATTTACCCTAGGCTTCAGTCTGACTCCCCTACAATATTCCCTCTACTTGGTATTGTTGCTCCAGCACTGGGGTACTACATCCCCGACCAGGACCTGAACATCCAGTGTAACTCTAGCTATAATTCTACTGAGGGGTGGTTGTGTCATTCCAAAAAATATTACACTATCATGACCCCTTCCACGACTCTGCTGCTATATTCCCATACAAAACCTCTATAGGTGGCCCAACATACTGCAATCACATCAGTGCAAATTAGGATATGGACACTGAGGATGATTTTTCCAAACCTTCCACACTAATAACACTATAACAAAAAAATGATCACGAGATAGAAACCCATATCCCTAGTTACTCTTATGTTTGTTTCCTTGGTGATAACTGTTATAGAGTCGCTTCTTTCCATCAAAAGAAGAGCTCTCATTTCACTCTACAGAATCAGCCTGGACAATGCCCGGCTCCTCTCTCAGATTCCCTTCTATGATGAGATCCTGATTCATCATGTTCAAAAATATACTCAATTGAAAGATATTCACAAGTTACTTGATCTCATAGTGGAGAACATTTTTAAAACACACAACCCTAGAGATATAATCAATATCTAAAGACTGTGAAAAACACAATAATTCAGTGAAACATCCCGTATAATCCATCACTGACATGTTCTCCTTTGTCAGGTGCATAATCTCATGATCCTTTTTATACCTAAATGTCACAAGATAGAAGTGGATTAAGAAGTGTGCATTGAATTCCTTCCAGGATAACTCCTCTTGAAGTCTAAATTTCTTTAATAGGTTCAACAAATGCTTGATAGGTCTATGAAACATGTATGCAACAAGATTGACCATCCTATTTTTGGGTGTCTCAAGGTTCTTGAATATCTTCTAGACCAACTCAATCCAGAACTTAGCTACCTAGCGGCCTCCCTGCCCAGTGAATGTAGGGGGATGTTATAACGGAAACTCTCTCGTCACCTTAGACATAGAAGGAATAGTTAAAATAGTATTCTTTTCCATGGATCGTGTGACACTTAGAAAGTTTTCATGAATCTAAACATCCATATGATACTTAGGAGATATAGGAATCATTGATTAATCTATGTTATAGTCATGATAATTTTCTATCTCCTGACGGTCAACTCGAATATGATAAGGAGTAATTTTATCTATAATATAAATAAACTTCTTATAAAATTGTATAACAACAACGTCAACCTTAAATGGTGACAATAACAGAGAACCACTATCTTTTGGTCTCTCTAAACATGTCTTAACAAGTTAATTAGCATGACACAAAATTTATTTCATTTTATTTATCATATTTAACATGTATCTCATTACACAGTTCATATAGAAAAATATATTGCATGCAATAAATATGTTCTCATCATGAAAAATGCATGACAAGATATTTCCCTATGTTCCTACCATGATTCATGCATATTAATCTCATTTTATACTAGTCCACAAGTATAAATCTTAAGAAACATTTACACCACACAACATGTGAATCACCCAAGCTTAAATAGTGTCAACCATAACAAGATAATATTAGGAATAACAGTCCCATAGCAGGGTAGTTGGATTGTTTCCCATACATGGGTTAGCTACTCTTATAAAAAAGATCATTACCAAGTCTCAACACATCCTAGTCTCCTTTTTACCTTTCAAAAATAGTAAATAAATAGAAAGTAAAAAGCCTACTCATCTTATAACTCTTTTTAAAACCCCTGATTTGGCACTCGCTTACAGGGCCAAATAAAGTTGGTTAATAGACCTCAAGTGAACCTCCTCATACACCCTAGGTTGCTGACTAGTAGTAAAGGTGAAAATAATATATTGGGGAGACTATACCATGTTGTTCAGAGTTATAATACAGTGAAAGTAAAATAATAATAATAAATATTAGATTAATGAAAATAGTGGAAGCATTACATCATACATCTGGAATAAAAAGGACGAACATGGTTAATAAAATAATAAACTATTTAACGTTAGGATGGAATGTATCCAAATTTCAAATTGGAAGTAATTAATATAAAATACCATATAGATAAAAATAAACTCAAAATACCCTAGTCTTGAACCACATGTTGACCTCGTCTCTAAGATCCAACTCATTCGGCAAGCAACAATCATCAATAAGGTCCTTTTCCCTTTCCCAAACCTATATATATATAATCTGCTCGAGTACTAAATGACTACCTGAATAGGGTGTGGGTAAAAATTAGTACTTCAACACCACTATGTATAAACAAAACCAATATGATAATGAGTAAATGAAATAATGTGATAAATAAGTTTATTGATTAAACAATTAATATAGTATAACAAACAACATGCTTCAACACCATGGTAGAATATCTCTAAGATCATAGCACAACCAATCCAACAATAACCACAATCCATGTAATATTCATCTATATTACTTAATCCCTATAAACATTATAACATCACTGGGTAGAGCCCTTTAGATAATAATTTCATCATCTGGGACAAGCCCTTCGTATAATCATTTCAATATATCGATCCAAGCCCTTTATATAATCATTTTAGCATACTAGTCCAAGACCCTTATATAAGAATTTCAGAATCACCGATCCAAGCCCTTTATATAAGAATTTCAACATCACCAGTTCATTCCCTTTATATAATCATTTCATCATAATAAACACACAAGATATAACAATAAGAATAACACAAATTTCATTATAAGACACAAGGGTTGATTGAGCCAATTACCCTTTATCTTTTAGTTACCTCTTTTATTTATAAATTTTTCCTTCGATCATTATCATGACAATGCACACAAATATATCATATCAAACATTTACAATCATTAAAATAATCAATTAATCCATTTTACTAAGATAATTTAACATAATAAATCACCAATGGTATCATATCATACTAAGTCATATATTTAATACATTATATAGTTCATTATTCTTCGAGGGTAGGCTCACCCTACATTCATTTTCCAAGTCTCAACACCAATGGATACAAAGGGATCTATAGTGTAGTCTAAACACATGATTTATCATCACCATTTTTCTGTTAATTAATTCATATGTTATGTTCATGAAATTGCACAATATTTCACATGCTCAAATTATTAAACAGACTATAAGGTTTGGTTCTAGGCTACATAATTTTATTTGGAAATCAAAACAATTCTTCCCACATTTCATGCCGATAAGAAGGGAGGAAATAATGATTATAAATAAAACCTAGATCACATAAGATCAAGATCAACACCCATAACAACCACAGTCAATAGAATACACTACTATGATGGATAAGAAATAGAATATAGGGGAAAACCATAGAAAAAAACTAACTAGGGATCTGATGCTTGATCAATACATTCACAAGGGAAGAAAGTTCTCCAAAATCACCAGAAGTATTCCCAGGGTTTTAGAGGGAGAAGGCTAGACTATGAAAAAATAAAACCACACTCATTGTGGGTTTAAAAACATGGGTCATGAGAAATTCATGACATGAAACTCTTTTATGTTGTGTGTTTCTCAATTTATGAGTTATAATGAAAAATGCATTACCTAAGGTTAAAATAACCTTGATTGAATATTTCATGTTCTATAATACTTTCAAAACATCTAACAATTTCACGCCCTGAACCAGTTCATTCCCTGAATCAGTTCACAATGTCTACCTAGAAATATTTACATGTCATGTAACATGTTCATAGTATGTATTCATTTCACACCTTGAATGAGTTCATAAAATCTTTCTATCAATATTTACATGTCAAGTAACATGTTCATAGAGTGTAAATTTATAACAAATAGCTCTTATACCAACTCTATAGAAAAATCTTGAACCACCTCTGAGCCATCCAAACTCATAGATAACCCTCAAAATCCCATTGACATGTTAAGCCTGAACTCCTTTAAATAAAAAAACATGCATCTCAAAATTTAGGTCATTTCCCCCAGTAAAATCTCTCTATCCTCAAAATTAACATTACCACCAAGGTTTAAATAAGAAGGAAACACTAAATTAAAGAGGTTCAATGAAAAACTCAAAGGGGGATGTACCTAGAAAAAATCATAATCTTATAAACATTCTCATGCCCATGTTCTCTATTACTCTCTATTTGACCTTTTATGTTAGTTTTATCCTACATTAAAATATTTTAACTTCCCACCAATGTTCTCTTTATTTTAGAACCTAATTATGTGTTATTTTAGGTAACCTTTATATTTCCCACTTCCCCTTTTCAGAGGAAGTTTTATTATCCCTTTGTACTATATAAGTTTTCAACATAGGTATTTTTAAATTATGAACCATTATTAACCAAGATAAAAATTTAAAGAGAAATTTTATTCAAGTGGGTAAAATGTAACTCTAAGATATTTTAGAATATATTTTTAAATAAAGTGTAAGTGTTTGACAGCTTTCTTGACATGAAACATCAAGCTTAAAACAAACCATAATATATTATAACATAGCCATTAAATTGATGGGTATGAAAAGGATTAAACACATTATGTAACATATATATAAATTTTTAAATTAATTCAAATGTATTAATTAATTAAAAATATATAGGTACTAAATTTTTAGTACTGTTATTTTTTGTTTCAAAAATATTTTTTCTTCAAAAATGGTTCTTACTACATTTTGTATGTGAATATTATAACTAATTTATTAAAATTTTAGAAATTACATTTGATAAAAAGGAAATAATTTTTGAGTTCTTAATATCAAAAATAAATTAGGGTTAAATTTTGGGTTTTTTCTAAAATGATTTATTTTTCAATGAATATTGAAAAATATAGACTTTTCAAGTAGTGTCATTTCTTTTCATTAAATAAAGTAATTTAAAGCTCATATTATATTTTTAAATTGGTCTTAAAGTGACATATGATCCATTTATTTATAATAATATAATTAATTCCATTTTATTCAATAATATTCATGCTTTTTATATAGGTGTATGTTTATTCTTAAAAACACATTTATCTAAAAACTATTTTTCATTGTGTTTTATGCATTTATATTAAAATTGATTTCTAACACTTCTAGAGATTGAATCTTGAAAAATTTATACAAAAAATCTTGAGATTAAAATTTGGTAAATTAGTCCCTTTTAGTTTTATTCATTATGAATTGTAATCATGGTAAATATTTCTCACCTCGGAAATGGTAAAATTGATAAAACAGGGTTAAAACCATGAGATAATATCTCAAAACTAACATAAAACCTTCCTTTATTTTATTTTATTTAATACATTACACCATATAGATCTCAAATTTGAATATATTTCATTTTTTTCATTTTACCTTTATAATGAAATTTGTATTATTTTATGTAAATAAATTTCCAAAAATGTCACTCGCTTGACTTAAATAACTCTATATTTCTTTTATTAAGGATAAAATGAGGATATGTTTCGATATAAAAGTTAATTTTAAATAAGAATTATTTTTTATCATGTTAATTTATTTATAATTTTTAGTGATTGAATGATTACCTTAAATGTTTACGCAATGCCGACACCGTATTTATTCAATTAATAGAAAAATAAAATAAATGATTTTAAAATATTAAAAGTAATAAAATTTGTGTGAATTATTATATTACATTAATTTTTTAGATAAATATAACATTTTATGGATTTTTTAAGGGTTTATATTTTAATTCCACAACTATCTTGATGAATTTAAAGTCAAAGTAAATGAATAGTATAAAAATGAAATTAATGTTATTTTAGGAAAAATAATATTTTATTAAATTATTTAAAAATAGAAAAAAAATAATTATGAAAATTATGATTTTAATTGGTCAAAAATATCATTCATTTTCCATTTATGAGCCCATTTTTACTTTATAAGTAAAATTATAACCCTTTAAGACTAAAAACATTATTATTGCAATTAAGGTTAAAATTAGTTAACGAATGGGTTAAACCAAGAGATAAGGGTATATTTTCCAATTAAAATTTTATAAATCCAATTTTTTTGCAATATTTAGATCTCATACTATCCTAATTTTTAAACTCTATCCATTTGGAATCATTTTCCTTGATAATGACATAATTATATTTTAATCTTTTTTGTAATTCCAAGTATTTCCTTTCCTTTCATTATAAAAGGGAACCCCTTCTCTCTTTTCGTTACACCACATTAATCCATATACCTTAACTAAAAACTAAAAAATTATATTCTAAAATTACCTAGACATTAGTTAGATGTACTGTACTTCTTGAAATACCATTCCACTGGTCCTTAAAAAGGGATCTAAAAGAAGCCTCTCAAAGAAGAGGTAATATTCCTACCACACATCTTTCAATTTATTTCTACATATAACTCATCTAAATTTATGGTATTAATCATAAAATAAAAAATTCCATATACTAACTATATTTAAATTTTATTATGATTATATAACTACCATTATCCACCCTTTTCCATCAAATGAGAAGTGAAAGTATTGATCATGCGTATGTGTGGACTTCTGCCTCCACGTAGTGATACAATTAATTTTCCATCACAATATTTTATGTATGGTTAATATGATGGTTTTAATTTCTATATATTATATTTATGATTTATTTATACTTATTTAATTATAATATCATCTATACTATCATACCTTCCTCTCCATTATAAATTTATAACGTCAATTGTGCTAACGTGAGGACTACCACCTCCACAATGCGATGTGATTTTTTCATTTATATTTTACATGGATGGTAATAAGGATATATTTAATTAAAATATATTATATAAATGATATAATAAATATTATTTTAAATTTATCTATTACTTAACTTTATTTCATTCCATCCTTCAAAAAGTGAAATCAGCATTCATGCATACATACAACCAACTATCTCCATGAACGTTGTAATTAATTTTTTTGTAAATATCCTTTATGGATGACTCTAAATATATATAATGAATATATATGGTATTTATACCATAATTAAAATTCTATGGATTACTTAACCATGATCAAATTTCAAGGACTAGAACAACGGAACCAAAATTCTCCTGAAGAATAGAATAGTGAACACCTAGAAATGACGATTTTAATTAGGAGTTATTAATAAATGTCTGTTAAAATAATATAAGTGGATCATATAAAATTTTATAATTATTAAAATCACTATATTATATAATTTCAATACATTTAAGTCTGTTATATAGGTTGTTAAAGTGCTTTCCAAGCAACCTGAACTCAAGGTAAGAGATTTTGTTGTCTTGATTTAATTTCTGTAAGACACATGTCATATTCAACAATTATTTATTTTATGTGTTGTATATACTATCCAAGAATATATTTTATTATTATTCTAATGAAAATTATTGTTATATAAATTTATGTATAATTTTATCTCTTTCATGTGGTTACCAAACTGGTAAGGGATTTATGTTTCAATCTCATTTTAATCAGGATTGTTTATGCTTCAATTTACATTGAAGGAAATTATATGATACTTTTGTAATAAACCAATTTAATTTCTTATCCTATAGTTATTTATTTATAATACATGTTTTCCTTTCATTTTCCTCTTTTTATGTATTCAAGATACTCAAAGAATATTTTTAAGGAAATCCAACTTTACTTCTCTCTTCGATAAAAAATAATTTTTCTTCCATGTCCATGTTTTATAAAAATGTTTTCAGAGTATTTTTAATATTCTCATATGATTGTTTAAATTAATTTTTTCCCATGTTTTAAATTTTAAAAAATAGATAAAATGAAATCTTCTTATATATTTTTTGAATGATATACTTTTGAATATTTATAGAAAATGGGAAAGTAATATTTGTTATTACATAAATGGTATGAATGAAATTTCATATCATAATAACCTCTCAATTCATTTAATATTACTTTATAAGTTTCTAATTTTTTTTGAAATTAAAAAATTTCTTTGATATTTGGAAAATTAATCTATTTTAAATAATATATTTCAAAATTAAAAGGATATTTTTCTGCCAAAATATTCCAAGCGGTCTCTTAAAAGAAGTTTCATTTATAAAAATATCATTTGATGTTAATTACTATGTACTAGGTATATGATCCAATGATACCATTATTATTCTTTGTTTTTATGTTTTATGATTATGATAATTATATTTTTATGTTACTCATTTATTTTCAATGGGTTATGTTATGATGAATTTTTGAAATTTTTATGAAACCTGTTTATTTTCCTTAGGTTGTGATATACAGTGAATGACTTCTGATATTATGGAATGTATATTAATGTATTATGATTGTTTTCTGGTTGGGTCTATAATTATATATCACTCAAATTCATTTTGTAAATATGGATATCTAATTAGATAATATGGACTGGAATAGGTAGTGAACCCAGTTCGGTAATGAACTCTATCCACTATTATAATCTTGGGAGTAAACATTGACTAAGGATATGATGAAATAGGGAGTTAACCCAAACCACTGTGATAGTATTGGAAGTTAGTCTTGAAAATGTAATTTATTTTCTATTGTTATGTGTATTCCACAAACTAATGTCTTATGAAAATGTTATGCTCTCATAACTTTTGTTCTTTGATTCCTCTATGATTCATGTCTTATTAATTACCATGATTTATGCCCTGATTCAAGATTATGATCTATAATATGTTGGGAATATTTTTCAAATGTTAATCTCATGTTCTCATACCCTTATGCTCATGTTATTCTTAATTTATCATTAATATCTCCCTTACTTACCCTTACTGAGTATTTTATATCACCATTTCTAATGTTTTCTTTCCCCAGGACATGAAGAATAGTTTTAAGTATGATATGTATAAGAATGGTTCTAGTTTTGAAGAACTTAATGGGAGATGATGTAGATATTTTATACAAAATGTTTTTATATAATCATGTTTCCAAAGTCAAAAAACCTATATGATTATGGCATGGATCATAATTTTCTGTAATTAAAATTCATCTATTAAGATGTAATATATTTGTATGAAATTTATAGGTCTTTATAAAACTAGATGGTATAGTCTTCCCATGTGGATTATTAGACCCTCACTACTAGTCCACATCCTCTAGTGTAAGGGGAGAAATGATTGGGGTCATGTGGTGTCACAAACCCCTCCCCACAAGGTGTACCCCTCCTAGGCCGAAAATGTGAGAAGGAAGATATTGACCCCCCAAGTCCTACCTCCAGTAGGCCCCAGGTTGGTGACTAGCACCAAGGGTATAGTAAACACACAAATGAGAGGAATTACTCTCTAAGATAACACATGAAAAAGATAGAGATAAGATAGAAACCAACAAACTCCAGCTCAGAAAAAAATATAAATGAAATCACAATTACACATATGTAATGTCATGAAAAAACTACTAAAACTAAAAGGGGAAAACTGAAAGTACCCTATGGAAAGTAAAAATAGCAGTGACCACGAAGCCCGAATAGCTCATACAACCCCAAGATAGTAGTAACCAACCTGATATCCAACCTTCTCCAAGTGACCTAAAAAAACAATTTATATATACATAGGGTGAGTATAAAAGTATACTCAGTAGGATCCTCCCTAGAGCATCTTGTGAAAAAGAAAAGAAAGCATGCTAAAGCACAATGAAAAAAATTAAAACTAACTTGTCACCAAAATAGGTATACTAAATTCCCAGCCTCACCATGGATACTCTCACCAAGTATCTAATACAGAAGTCTATAATATAATAAAGAATATCAAGGGTTCCCTTCTACTACTTCCCCACTAATTTTCCACTTTTCCCCAATGTCATACTTCTTAATCCGTCTCTCTCCAAAATGGCTTTCCCACAGACACATGAGCGAAGCACCAAAATATGCACCTCATGCAACAAAACCACCATATCCATGCAAGAAAAGTAACCAGGTAGTTTCTAAGAGCCACCATAGCTCATATAACTTGTATCATATGTCGAGCATTATACCTCAAGACATTACATCCCATACACTGAGTAAGGATCCTCAAGCCATCATAGCCTATACACATTACACCTATAGTAGTCTATAGGGAACTATATCCAGAATATATGTGTGTAAATAACCACAAGCCATTACAGCATTCTACACACATATATGGGGAAAACTAACTGTTGTGCCTACCATCACTAGTAACTACCAAGAGAAGAGAGCGGGGCCAAAGGGGGTAGTCATCCATCCATCCTCCAATTGGAATGTAGGGAAAAACACCGCCCAGGGCTGAGAATCCTCGAGGTGTCAGTTTCCCTAACTGATGGGGTAGAGTAGCGTATAGAAACACAAAAAGTACGGAATATACTATAGATCACAATGATACTATGGACATAACCTAGTCTTAGACTCAACTACAGCTAACGTCTCTAAGACTCCTGACTTCCACTTCTAAGACTGGGTATACTATAAGCACACAACCATTTAAAGATCTTGATTACATTCCTTCATTCCATTTTTATCATTTTCACTTTACTTTCATTAATTCTTTAAACATTAATTAACTATTAACAAATTCCACATTATATTTCATTAGCATCAAACCCAAAGTCCATTGTTCCTTTAAATAACAACCTTATCATTACATCCTAGTAAGCTCCAACCCCATGGGTAAATAGAATTTTTTAAATCATTTATTAACAACATTATTACTTTCCATATTCCCAAACATTCTAGAAAAATATTCTAAGCTACTAAACAAAAGGGTGCTCAACACGGTGAGTAAATGAACTTCCCGTTGAGTATTTTCCACCTATAGCAAGAGAGTAGACCCATCCTCCCTCTAGAATCTAAACACATAATGCACATGGCATACCCCATGCATATTCGCCCCTTTTGGAAGAATGGTAAGCAAACTAGATACCTTGAGCAGTTGGGAAATTAAGGAAGATAAAAAACCAACAAGAAACAAAAAGCATCCAAACATTCACATCCAACCCATTTCCATCATCTATAGTGTCCTCCCCAACACCCACATGCATAAGAGGATGCATCTCGCCACTCTAGGTGTCAAATGATACCACAATCAATAGGCCTCCATACCCCCACATATCAAAACTGCCTTTCAGGCTCACATCACAACACAAGAAGTAGGAAAAAAACATCATATCAACTGGGATCTTAGACCTTAAACAAGAAAGAGGGTAACTCAGAACCCTATGAGGAATTATCTAGTATCAGACAACTAGTCATTTAATCCATCTATAATTAACCGATTAATTATTTACAGGTTCCAACTATGGTCACCCTAAACAGTAAGCTATCACAAATAATTAATCATGCTTACTGTATCAATTTGTTTAACATAAAATTACAACAAGAAGAACCAGATTCATTTATTTTCCTCTTTATCTTTGCCACTTAATTTATATTTAATCCAAGTTTATGTTATTTTCCAATTTCTATCAAGAACAAAAATCTAAACAAAGAAATCATAAGTATCACACTATCTAGAAAAACAAGAGGCAATAACATAAGATCAATATAAATTTATTTAACCTGTTCAAATATTTATTATGTCAATTACATTATGATCTAGTGGGATAAAACATGCTAACTCTACCGTTGCACGTAAAACAATATAGAAGAAATGAATCCCCTACCTCAAATGGTTCTTGAAATTATTTATATGAGAACAAGACACACAATAGGTTACGATCTCCTCCCCCAATGACAACTATATCCATCTGAGGATGCAGAGACACCACCACACCATTCAACACCCATGAAAAGTCCATTAGGAACATAGAGATAGAATTCTATAATAGGTCATGGAGAAACAAAAGTATATGAACCCAAAATAATGGCAATAGATCATACCTTATATCGAAGATTGATTGATACTGCTCGGTTGCATCAAAAAGAGAGGGGAACCAATCCAAGGAGGAATGTTTTATCTCACAACTCCTATGGGAAGGAAGGAAAGTTTCGATCATCTCAAACCAGAGAATAATGAGGAAGAACAAGGGAGGAAGATATCTCATCCCTTTATAAGATTTAATGGAGCAGCGGTTTAAGATATGGTGGATTTTCCATTAAAAGCATATCGCACCAAACCACGTGGTTTGACCAAGTAAATGAATTTTGAGCCTTAAGAAAATTAATATAGGAGTTATGGGATTTTGTTTGGCCTTAAATCCCTTAAAATAAGTCCTTAAATAAATTTTTCATCAAAGGAAACGTCAAAGGGGTGAAACTGTAGGAAGCTAGAAACACTGTTCATGAAATAGAAATTTGGAAAAGGAAAACTGCTAATGTTGGAAGGCTGTTGTCGAAAGATTTCTATTCTAGAAACATTGTTCACATAATATCTCACTAATGGGAAAAACTGTTCACATCGGTCTACCATTAGAACTGTTCACATCGGTCTACCATTGGGACTGTTCACATGGGTCTACTGTTGGAACTATTCACATTGGTCAACTGTTGGAACTGTTCACATGGGTCAACTATTGGAACTGTTCACATCGGTCTACCATTGGAAATTTTCACATCGATCTACCATTGGACCATTCACATTGGTCTAATGGTGGTACTATTCACATTTTTTTACCATTGGAACTGTTCATAGGTGTTTAATGTTGAAACTGTTAACATCGGTCTACCATTAGAACTATTCACATAGGTCTACCATTGGAACTGTTCACATCAGTCTACCCTTTTAACTCTTCAGATCGGTCTACCGGTGGTACTGTTCACATCAGTCTACCATTGGAAATGTTCACATGGGTCTACCATTGGAACTCTTCACATTGGTCTACTAATGTCACTGTTCACATAGGTCCACCGGTGGCACTGTTCACATCGGTCTACCATTGGAACTATTCACATCGGTCTACCGGTGGAACCTCACTGGTTTGGAAACCTCACTATTCTAGAAATACTATTGAACCTCACCAGTTTGGAAACCTCACCATTCTGAAAACACTTTTCATGGACTCAAAATTTGGAAAAGGAAATAGAGGCTACTGTTGGAACCTCACCATTCTAGAATCATTGTTAATGAACTCGAAATTTGTAAAAGTAAATAGAGGTTGCTGTTGGAACCTCACCGTTCTGGAAAAACTGTTCATGAACTCAAAATTTGGAAAAATAAATAGAGGCTGTTGTTGGAACCTCACTATTCAGGAAACATATTTCATGAACTCGAAATTTGGAAAAGGAAATGGAGGATGTTTTTGGAACCTCACTATTTCGAAGACACTATTCACGAACTCGAAATTTGGAAAAGTGTTGGGAATAAGTCATCTGGACCTCCGAGAACACCTCAAAACCATATTTCATCAAAGTAATGAACCATATAGGTCCAGTCCATTATATATGATACCTCTCAAAACATTCTAGTCCTCGATAATTCAAAACCCACCTAAAGGGAAATAGAAATGGGGTTTGAGAAACTACCCATCGAGATACCTCTCAAAAGAGATCAAGCCATAAGAAGAAACCAAAGAAAGCCATCTCATAAACATGAAAGGTATAAAACCACAAAGCAAACATTTTTTTGACATGAAAAGAGTTAAACATCAATCATCTTGGGGTATTGAGAACATATCTATGACTCATGTTCCCATGTACTCTCCTTCATGCCACTGTGTTGCCACAAGACATGAACCAAAAGGATAAAACACCCATGCAACACATTCTCTTTGCGGTCTTGGATCTCCATAGGCCGCTCCTCGAAGGTCACATCATCATCAACGTTGATCTCTCCCCAATCGATTATGTGAAAGTCATCATGAAGATTATGACGGATCTATGACCTATGAAAAACATCATGTATCTGGCTCATCTTTGGGGGAAATGCTACTCAATACATCATGGCTCCAACACGAGCCAACACCTCTAAAGTCCCAATGAAATGGAGAGAACGCTTACTCCCACGACCAACCCGTCGCTACCCACGATGGGGAGTCACTTTCAGAAACAGGTGATCCCCAACATCAAACTCCAAAGGTCTCCTCCTTTGATTGGAAAATGATTTATGACGATCCTGTGTTGTCTTTATCCTCTCACAAATCACATGAACCATCTTTTTTGTATTCTAAACTAGTTCGTCTTTGAGAATTACTGACTCTCTAACCCCAATCCATCACAACGAAGAACAGTAAGGTCAGACGTACAAGGCTTCAAACGGCATCATACCAATGGTAGAGTGAAGAATATTGTTATAAGAGAACTCCACCAAGGGTAAGTGCCACATCCACGAACCTCCAAAATCCAAGACACAAGAGTGTAACATGTCTTCAAGAGTCTGGATAGTCCGCTCTGTCTGACCATCCATCTGTAGATGAAAAGCTGCGCTAAGGAATAGTTGAGAACAAAAATAATGTCGGAGACCTCTCAAAACCCTAGAGGTAAAACGAGGATCTCGACCATAAATGATCTTCCTCAGGACTCCGTGGAGTCTCACCACCTCCTCCAGATATTTCCTCGACAAAACTTCCACTGAGCTTGACTCATTAATCACTATGAAGTGGGAAGATTTGGTTAAACGGTCTACTACCACCCAAATAACATCATGTCCTCCAATATCTCAAGGTAAACTAGTAAAAAAGTCCTTTGAGATGTCCTCCCACTTCCACTAAGGAACATCTAACAGGTGGAAAAGACCACCAGGAATACAGTTTTTGGCCTTCACCTTCTGGATAAAAAAACATCGAGACACAAACTCCACAACCGCACACTTCATCCCAGACCACCAAAACTGACTCCTCAAGGCTTGGTACATCTTTTTCACACTAGGATGAGCTACTAAAGTAGAACTATGGAACTCTCTGAGAACTGTCTCGCGCATCGCCAATGGAATAAATATCCTTTTGTGATACAACACTCGATGTTGTTCATCCTTAGACCAACCATCAGGGGTCTCTCTAAAAACAACTTGGTCTCCCCTGAACTCTACCTCTAGATTCCCCAAATAGGACTCTTCCACATGCTGCACTAGATATTACAGCACTATCTTCTGAAAAAGACAACATCTTCCCCCAACTTCTACCATATCAAGATGTAATACTGACAGTTCTTCCATTACTCTCCAAGAATCACCAGATTCACGCACTGCATCACCATGTTACTTCGTGCTCAGTGTATCATCTACAACATTCCCCTTTCAAGTTGTATATGATATTTCAAAGTCATATTCCTATAAGAGCTCCATCCACTGATTTTGTCGCAAGTTTAAGTCATGCTGGGATAAAACATACCTTAGGATCTTATGATCAGTGAAAACCAAAAACCACTCACCAATGAGGTAATTTCTCCACAACATCAGAGAAAACACCACAACTATGAACTCAAGATCATGGGTGGCATAGTTATATTCATGGGGACATAACTGCCAAGACCCATAAGAAACAACTGATATTTGCTACGTCAGAACACAGCCTAACCCCATATGTGAAGCATCGCATAGAACATCAAACTGAACTCCCTCGACTGGAAGACATAGAACTAGAGCACTTACTAAATTCTACTTCAGATACTCGAAAGCTATCTGACACTAATCATTCCACATGAACACCTGATCCTTCCTGGTCAATGTTGTTAGAGGAGTTGCAACCAAAGAGAAATCAGCTACGAACCTCCTGTAGTACCCTGTAAGACCAAGTAAACTTCGTACCTATACCACTATCTTGGGGTATTACCAAGACACAACTACTTATATCTTCGATGGATATATAGATACTCCATACTTGGACACAAAATTCCCCAATAAACTGACTTCTTGAGCCCAAAACTCACACATCGACCACTTTCCAAATAGTTTATGTTGATGAAGAACTCCCAATATGGCGTGTAGATGATCTGCATGCTCCTCCTCATACATGTAGTACACAAGGATTTAATCAATGAAAAACAACATGAACTTATCTAGGAACTCAAGGAACACATTTTTCATCAATCCCATGAACACAGCTGGAGCATTCGTCACTCCTAAGAGTATTACAATGAACTCGTAATTCCCATGGCAAAATAGAAAGCAGTCTTCAGGATATCCTCGTCCATCACACATATCTGATGATATCCGGACTACAAGTCGATCATTTAGAAACAGCTTGCACTCTTCATTTTATTGAATAAATCACCAATCCATGGAAGAGGATAACTATTCTTCACTATCACTTTGTGTTTAAGTGACGATAATCGATACACAACCAAAAACTGCAATCAACCTTTTTTACGAAAAAAACTAGTGCGCCCCACGGTGACACACTCGGCCAAATAAAACCACACTATAAAAAACCATCAAGCTACATACGTAGCTCTCGTAACTCATAAGATGCATTCATATATGGATACATAGATATAGGAGATGATTCTTGTTGTAGCTTAATCCCAAACTCGATCTCTCGTTGAGGGGGAAATGGTACAACCTCTTCTAGAAAGACATCAGGATACTCTACAACAACCAGAGGAAACACCAACTGATGAACCTATGAATAACTCAGAATCATCCCAGCCATAAAGTATGATAACGACGGAACATTCCTCTGACCCATTCGAGGGTTTCGCTAGCTAACAAACACCAGTGGCTCTCCATCCGCATTGAAGAACGCAACCTGCCTCCGGATGAAATCCATGATATCATATACCAAATACAACCAATCCATGCTGAGGATGACATCATATGGTTGTATATGTAAACATAGGAATTCTCCCCAAGATTAGTGTTGCATGACACTAGCTCACAGTCTCTACATACTTCAAACAAGTCATCTCGACCTCCAACTGGCGTTGTCAACGCCTATGGAATTGGAAGCCTCTCGACCTCAAGTCCCAAAGCATGGACAATGGTAGGTGATATGAAGGAGTGTTTCACTCTTGAATCAAACAAGGAATTCACCAAGGTCGAAAAACAAGAAACGGGTACCTTGAATGACGTCTGGCGTACTTGGAGCTGGAAACGCTAAAGCATGAAGCTAACCATGAACTCCAACATGGCCTCTCTTACCCTGATGAAGACCACCACCATGGTCATTCTATTCTCTCAAAGGATGGGGAGCATCACTGGGTTATCATCTGCCTACCCCAACTACCATCTGCTGATCCAAGGCTGGTGCAACCTGCTGCTGTTGCCTCGGCTGGAACTGCCTCAATGGAGAAACCTAGAGTGGAACACCTAGTGCATGATGACTTCTTTGAAAGTCCAGGCACTCTCGCTGCTGATGAACTCAACCAAAACAAGAAAAACAAGTACATGATCCCTTGGAATAGGCCTGAGAGTCTCCACCCCTAGAGAAACAAGATGTTGAGGGCTGGAACCTACCCCCAGATGAACGAAAACTCTTCTTCCCTGAAAATTGGGAACCTGGACTACAGCTATGCTTTGTGATGAATCATGACGAATCCCCTCTCATAATGATCCAGATTGGGAAAATTTCATCTCGATGACCTATGCCCTCACCAGCACCTCAAGATATATCTTCAGTATAAATGGGGTGAGATGACGCTGGATATCTGGATGCAATGACTTCTCGAAATGCCTCGCTCGGGCCTCCTTCTATATCAATAGGTCCGAAGAATATCGTAAAAGGTTCCTAAAACATATTCCAAACTCTCACACACTAGATCTTTCCTATCGAAGGGTAAGAATCTCTTAGAGACTAGATGCATTCTCAGTCAAAGAATGAAACTCGACTCTAAACTTGTCTCGGAACTCCTCCCATGAGATCTCCGACTCCTCGCGATCCCCATGGAACAAAAACCACCACTTCCTCTCTACTCCATGTAACATCATCACAACCAAAGACACCTAGTGCTCCTTCCAAGCACAGATCAAACTGAAGCCTATCTCAACCTCCTCCAACCAGTCTTCTGTGACTGCATTTGGAATAGAGCCCTCATACTTCTTCAGACTCTGGAACTGAAACTCACGGAGGATCCTCCTCCATGTGTGGTCGTTGTCAACCTCTACCATGCAGTGATATACTGGCCCAACCTGCTAGAAATATTTTGCACAAACATGAAGAGGACGTCGACCTGGATCCATACCTAGAAAATAAAAAATAGTTGGAGCTCCTAAACCTAGAATAAGGATGACTCAACATTAATTAATTAATTGTTTTATTTTATTCATTTTAGGTTAACTTATCCCATGGTATACCCATTCAAACACAGGCACAAATAATAGTGTTTCACGATCCTTTCCTAGGTCTCCACCCTTCAACTAGTATCACCTCATTTAGTAGCCATTGTATACTTAAAGGTCCATGTATCAGATCACAGGAGCCCCTAAATTCCTATGTCTCAACCGGTCTCCAATGTTTACATCACTTTCTAAACATGATTGACATTGTTTCCCTACCAAACCATGCAACCTCACCTATTCCTAACACCAAAATCCATCTTATCCCTTAACCAAACCTCTGATAACACTTTTTCATGACCCCCTACCCACAAGGTGTACCCCTCCAAGGCCGAAAATTTGAGAAGGGAGATAGTGACCCCCCGAGTCCCACCTCCAGTTGGCCCCAAGTTGGTGACTAGCACCGAGGGTATAGTAAACACACAAATGGGAGGCATTACCCTCTAAGAGAACACACCCAAAAGAGAGAGATAAGACAGAAATCAAAAAACCCCAAATCAGACAACAATATAAAAGAAATCACAAGTACACAAATGTAATGTCATGAAAAACTATGATAAATGAAAGGGGAAGAAAGAAAGTACCCAATGGAAAGTAAAAACATCAGCGACCATGAAGTCCGAACAGCTCCTACAACCCCAAGATAGTAGTAACTAGACTAATCTCCAACCTGCTCTAAGTGGCCTGAAAAAATAATTTATATATACATAAGGTGATTATAACAGTATACTTAGTAGGATCCTCCCTGGAGCCTTTCTTGTAAAAGTAAAGAAAGCATGCTAAAGCACAGTGAACAACAAGTGAAAATAAATCATCACCTAAACTGGTCTACTAAGTTCCCATCCACAACATGGCTACTATCAACAAATATCGAATACAAGAGTATATAATATAATAAAGGATATAAAGGATATCTCGCTACTACTTCCCCACTGGTTTGGAACTTTTCTCCAATGTCACACGTCCTAACACATCTCTCTCCAAAAAGGCTTTCTCGTAGACACCTGGGCGAAGAACCACAACATGCACCTCATGTAACAAAACCACCATGTCCATTCAAGAAAAGTAACCATGTAGTTTCTAGGAGCCACCAAAGCTCACATAACGTGTATCATACATCAAGAATTATACCTCCGGCCATTACAGCCCATAAAACAATTAAGGATCATCAATGCATCACAAACTATACACGTTACACCTATAGTAGTCCAAAGGAAACAATATCCAGAATATATGTGTGTGAATAACCACAAGACATTACAGCCCTCTACACACATATATGGGGAAAAATTACAGTTGTTCCTACCAGCACAAGTAACTACCAAGAGAAGAGAGTGGGACCAAAGGGGGTAGTCAGCCATCCATCCTCCCACCAGAATGTTGAGGAAAACACCCCCCATGGCTCAAAATCCCTAGGGTGTTAATTTCCCTAACTGATGGGGTGTAGTAGCATATAAAAACACCAAAATGTACATAATATACTATATCTCACAACCACACTATGGGAATAACCTAGTCTTAGACTCAACTATAGCTAACGTCTCTTGGACTCCCGAATGACACTTCTAAGACTAGGTATTCTATAAGCACACAACTATTTAAAGATCTTGATTACATTCTGTCATTCCCTTTTTATCAGTTTCAATTTACATTCATTAATTATTTAAACATTAAGTAACTATTAACAAATTCCACATTATATTTCATTAGAATCACACCCAAAGTCCATTTTCCCTTTAAATTACAAACTTAGCATTGCGGCCTAGCAAGCTCCAACCCCATGGGTAAACATCATTTATTAAATCATTTATTTAAAAAATATTTTTTTCCATATTCCCAGTCATTATAGAAAAACATTTTAAGCTTCTAAACAAAATGGGGCTCAACACAGTGAGTAGATGAACTACCCATCAAGTCTTTTCCACCTATAGTAAGAGTGTAGACCCATCCTCCCTCAAGAATCTAAACATGGCAAGCATGTGGCATATCCCGTATGTCTTATCCCCTTTTGGAAGGAGGGTAAGCAAACCAAATGCCTTGAGTAGTGGGAAAATTAAGGAATAAAAACAACCAACAAGAAAGAGAAAGCATCCAAACATTCACATCCAACCCATTCTATCATCTCCATTGTCCTCCCCGACACCAACATGCCTAAACTGATGCATCTCACCACTCTAGGCATCAACTGCTGCCACAACCAATTGGTCTCCCTACCCACACATATCACAACTGCCTTCCAGGATCACATCCCAACACAAGAAGAAGGAAAAAAACATCATATCAATTGGGCTCTTATCCCTTAAGCAAGAAAGAGGGTAAATCAGAACCCTATGAGGCATTATATAGTATCAAACAACCAGTTATTTATTCCATCTAGAATTAACTGATTTATTATTTGAAGGTTCCAACTATGGGAAACCTAAATAGTCAGCCATCACAAATAATTAATCATGCTTATTATATCAATTTGATTAACATAAAATTATAATAAGAAGATCCAGATTCATTTACATGCCTATTTATCTTTTACACTTAATTTACAATTAATCCCAATTTATGTTCTTTACCAATTTCCATTAAGAACAAAAAAGCTAAACAAAGAAAGCATAAATATCACACTATCTATAAAAATAAGAGGTAATAACATATGATTGATATAAATTTATTTATCCACTTCAAATATTTATTATGTTAATTCCATTGTGATATAGTGGGATAAAACATCCTAACTCTATTGTTTCATGTAAAATAATAATGAAGAAATGAATCCCCTACCTCAATTGGTTATTAAAGTTCTTTATATGAGAACGAGCCACACAGAAAGTTATGATATCCTCCTCTGATGAAAACTTTATCCACCTGAGGATGCAGAGACACCACCAACCCAGTCAACACCCAATAAAAGTCCATTCGGAACATGGAGATAGCATTCCATAAAAGGGAAAGGAGAAATATAAGGAGATGAGCCCAAAAGAATAACGATATATCATACCTTAAATCGAAGATTGATTGATACTGCTTGGTTTCATCAAAAAAAGAGGGGAACCAATCCATGGAGGAATGTTTGGTCGCACAACTCCTACATGAAGGAAGGAAAGTTTCTAGTGTCTCACACTAGAGAAAAAAGAGGAAATACAAGGGAGGAAGATATCTCATCCCTTTAGAAGATTTAACAGAGAAACAGTTTAAGATCTGCTAGATTTTCCATTAAAAGAGGATCACACCAAACCACGCAGTTTGACCATGTAAAAGCATCCCGAGCCATAGGAAAATTAATATAGGAGTTATGGAATTTTATTCAGCCTTAAATACATTAAATAAAAGCATTAAATGCATTTTACTTCAAAGGGGTAAAATTGTAGGAATCCAGAAACACTGTTCATGAACTATAAATTTGGAAAAGGAAAAAGGTTGTTGGTGGAAAGTAGTTATTCTGGAAACATTGTACATAGAATGTCTCCCTAATGGGAAACACTGTTCACATCGGTCTACCATAGGAACTGTTTACATCGGTCTACCATTGGAACTGTTCACATGGGTCTACCATTATAATTTTTCACATCAGTCTATCGTTGGAACTGTTCGCATGGGTTTACCATTGGAAATATTCACATCTGTCTACCATTGGAAATGTTCACATCAGTCTACCATTGGAAATGTTCACATCAGTCTACCGGTTGAACTATTCACGTCGGTCTATAGTTGGAACTCTTCACAAGGGTCTACCGTTGGAACTGTTCACAACAGTCTACCATTGGAACTGTTCACATTGGTCTACTGTCGGAACTGTTCACAATGTTCTACCCTTGAAACCATTCACAGCGGTCTATCGGTGGAACTGTTCACATCAGTCTACCGTTGGAAGTGTTCACATGGGTCTACTGTTAGAACTGTCTACTATTGGAACTGTTCACATCGGTCTACTGTCAGAACTGTTCACATTGTTCTACCATTGGAACCATTCACAGCGGTTTATCAGTGGAACTGTTCACATCAGTCTACCGTTGGAAGTGTTCACATGGGTTTACAGTTAGAACTGTTCAAATTGGTCAACCATTGGAACTGTTCACATCGGTATACTAGTGGCACTATTCACATCAGTCTAATGGTGGCACTGTTCACATCGATCTACTATTGGAACTGTTCACATTGGTCTACCGGTGGAACCCCACTAGTCTGGAAACCTCACCGGTCTGGAAACATTATAGAACATCACTGGTTTGGAAACCTCACTGGTTTGGAAACACTGTTGAACTCAAAATTTGGAAAAGGAAATAAGGGTTGTTTTTGGAACCTCACCATTCTGGAAACATTGTTCATGAAATCGAAATTTGGAAAAGGAAATAGAGGATACTGTTGGAACCTCACCATTCTAGAAACACTATTCATGAACTCAAAATTTGGAAAAGGAAATAGAGGCTGCTATTGGAACCTTACTGTTCTAGAAACATTGTTCATGAACTTGAAATTTGGAAAAGGAAATAGTCGCTACTGTTGGAACCTCACCATTCTGAAAAACTCTGTTCATGAACTCAAAATTTGGAAAAGTGTTGGGAATATGTCACCTTGACCTCCCAGAACACCTCAAACACCAGATTTCATCAATGTAATGGACTGAAGAGGTCCGAGCCATTACATCAGATACCTCTCAAAACATTCTCATCCTCTAGAATTCAAAACCCACCTAAAGGGTAACAGAAACGGGGACCGAACAACCACCCATCGATATACCTCTCAAAATAGAGCAAGCCACAAGAAACAAACAAAGAAATCCATATCATAAACATGAAAGGTCTACAACCACAAAGCGAACATTTTTTTAACATGAAAATAGTTAAACTTCAAACAACTCAGGGTACTAAGCATGTATCTACGACTCACGTTCCCAGGTACTCTCCACACCGCCTCTGTTTTTCCATAATACACGAACCATGTGGATAGATTTCCTGCGCAACACCTTCTCATTGATGTCTTGTATCTTTATAGGCCTCTCCTTGAAGGTATCATCATCATCAACATCGATCTCTCCCCAATCAATGATGAGAGTCATCATGAAGATAACGATGGATCTATGACACATGAAAAACATCATGTATCTGGATCATCTGTCGGGGAAATGATACTTGATACACCATGGCTCCAACACAAGACAACACATCGAAAGTCCAAACAAATCAGGGATAAAGCATACTCCCATGACCAAACCTTCACTGCCCATGACGAGGAGTCACCTTCAGAAACATGTGATCCCCAACATCAAACTCCAAAGGTCTCCTCTTTTTATCGGCATATGATTTCTGATGATCATACATTGTCTTCATACTCTCAAAAATCACATGATCCATCTTTGTTGTATTCTGCACTAGTTAAGGTCTAAGAATTGTTGACTCTCTGACCCTAGTCCAGTATAATGGAGAAAGGAAAGGTCGGAAATACAAGGATTCAAACGACACCCTACTGATGGTAGAGTGAAAACTTTTTTTGTAAGTGAACTCCACCAAGTGTAAGTGCCTCATCCACGAACCTCCAAAATCCAGGACACAAGAGCGTGACATGTCTTCAAGAGTTTGGATAGTTCGCTCTATCAGACCATCTATCTGCGGATGAAAAGCAGTGTTAAGGAATATGTGAGAACCAAAATCATTTTTTAGACCTCTTAACACCCTAGAGGTAAAATGAGGATTTCAATCAGAAATTATTATCCTTAGGACTTCGTGGAGTCTCACCACCTCCACCAGATACTGCCTTAATAAAACTTCCACTAAGCTTGACTCCTTGATCTCTATGAAGTGTGATGATTTTTTAAAATGGTCCACTACCACCCAAATAGCATCATGTCCTCTCGAAACTTGATGTAATCTAGTTACAAATCCCATTAATATTTCCTCACACTTCCACTGAGGAACATATAATGGCTAGAGAAGATCACCAGGAACACGTTGTTTGGCCTTCACCATCTAGAAGACCAAACATCGAGACACAAAACCCCACAACCGCACACTTCAACCTAGTCCACCAAAACTGACTCCTCAAGGCTCATTACATCTTTTTCATGCCAGGATGAACCGATAAAGGAGAACTATGGAACTCTCTGAGAACAATCTCATGCAACGCCAAAGGATCAAATATCCTTTCATGGTACAACACTCAGTGTTCTTCATCCATAGACCAACCATCAGGGGCCTCCATGGCTTCCAACTAAAGATCATGGGTGGCATAGTTATGTTTATGGGGACGCAAATGCCAAGGCCCATAAGAAACAATTGATCTCTATTGCATTAGAACTCAGGTTAACCCTAGATGTGAAGAATCATAGAAAACATCAAACTGAACTCCCTCTGCTAGAAGACAAATAACTGGAGCACTTACTAACTTCTCCTTCAGATACTTGAAAGATGTCTGACACTGATCAGTCCACTTGAATGTCTAATCCTTCTAGGTCAATGTTGTTAGAGGATTCGCAATGTAATGCCCCAACCCTAGATTCCCAGAGTCTGTGCATTATTTTAATACATTGGCATGATTACAAGGAATCAAGTCTCGAAAGACCGATCAGTTTAGCAGTCTTGGAAAATAGATTACATACATGAACATTACATTACACTTTCTAACATACAACACAAAAAAAATCCTTTGATAAGGCCATTGTTCCCTTAGCTTAACCCTACATCTCAAACATAAAACACTTCTTGGAATCCTTGGAAAATAATACATAAGAAAGGGGTGAGCTCAGATGCTCAGTAAGGGTAAATAATTTAGCAGAAGCTATAAAATTTTAAGGAATTTTTTTTAATAAAAAACGTTTTTTAAACAAAAACTTGAACATAATATGGAAAAAATAAATCAAACATTACCATATAAACATGCACATGGATATTCTACTAGTCTAATAATCACATGTAATAACTAATTTCATAATGAGGGAATGTATAGTACCAGGATTTAATTTCTATGTCAAGGCCTCATTCTAGGACCTAGGGGCTAACTGTAATTGTACCCCAGCTCAGAGAGCCTCTATAACCGAACTCCAACCCGGAGAGCCTCTGTAACTGGACTCCAACCCGGAGAGCCTCTATAACCATACTCCAACCTAGAGAGCCACTATAACCCGACTCCAACCCGAAGGGTCAGCTGTAACCGGACCCCAACATGGAGGGCATACTTTTACTGGTCCCCAACCCGGAACATACTAGTCTAATACATTCATCTTAAGAAAATGTTGAAATATAACATAAAAATTCGTATTAAAACTAGAATATGAAATGTCACTAATTTAACTATAAACCATGAATGGAATAAAAATAACTCATACATAGTCAAGCATATCACAAAACCTTAAATACAATATGGAAGATTTGTATCATAATAAATCAACATCAAACACGTGTAAAATTTATCAAAGTATGTTGACATAGATGAAATCAAAACTATTTGAGAGAAATATCTCTTTCTATTTTGAAATAATTTAAGAGTCTCATTATTATAAAGAAAACATTTATTTTGAAAATATTCTTATAATCTTGTAAGGTAATCTTTAATGATTTTATAAAGGTTAAAAATAGTCGCACCCTCCGTATAAGTTAAAAAAATATTCTTTCCTTAACTTTGTCGAAAATGTCGTAAAGTACCTTGTTTGGAAAACGACGGAAAGATTCCTTTCAAACCATTTTATAAAAATTAAAACAAGGTTATAAAAACTTTAACCCATAGTAAAAATGTTTTGAAATACGTTTTTAAAAAACATGGATGTGGATGATAAAGAGGTCCCAGTAGATAATTACGTATAAACAACCTCGGATAATAAAGGGATTGTAGAATTAACCCTTACCTTGTATGTTTCCTTGGCCGTGGGTATGTTAACCTCATATATAATAGTTAAATAATTTTTATTAAATTATCTAAGAACCATATACATAATTATGATATCATATATTATCTTCTAATAATGCTATGTTAATGTTATTTTAGTATTATCATCGTTTCAGGTGTTAACTGATTCATTTTCCTTTATATTATTTGTTACGTGAGTCATGTTTGTTATGGATGGTATGTTTCTTATTCATATCCAGAATGATATCAAGTCATTAAACATTATTTTTAATCATCAAATTAAAATTAGTCTTGAATGGTTACGATGAGGAATGAATCTCATCGCGTTCGTGGAGACGGTAATCTGTACGTACGCAGGAGAAACAATATCATTCTTTTGATATTAAAATCTTATATAATTGGATGGTATATCATATATATGGAATAATTATCATGTTATATTTATTTACATCAATTATAAATCATTATTATACCCATCCAAATAATAATGTATTGAATAACACCTACACCACGACGTGGAGACGGTAAGCCGTACGTACACACGTATAGTGACATTTCATTCAAAGGATGGATAGAATAACGTATATGGTTGTACCAAATTTATAATAAAATAAAAATATATAGAAGATACTAGAGTTATTATTTTATAATGTAAACAACAAGGAAATAAGAAGTGGAAGAAGAAAAGAACTTGAAAGAGGTGATGAAATATTTACCTCTTCTTCGGGTTCTTCCTTTTGATTTGATCAAAAGGGATCATTAGGTTGGATTTATGACTAAAGGAATGCCTCTAAGATGAAGGGAGGAAAATTTAGAGGACATTTGGGAAGGTTTTGGCAGATCCAAATGGCTTTGAAGGTGTTAATTTGAGAGAAGGGGAAGTGCCCTTTTATAAGAGGGGTGAGGGGCACCTTAGGAAAAGATTGATATATTATTTTATAATAAAATTATTTTCGGGTTATAATGGCTAAAAAATGAATTATGTAAAGGATAAGGTGGGTATGGGTCGAAATTATCCCAAAAAATAGGTTTTATACAAGTTTAGGTTACCATTTTAACCTTATCTTTTAGATTTAACTCTAAGATAAATAATTTAACATTTACCATGTCTTCTTGTATTCTTACACTATATGATTAATAAACTTACTATAAACATCCAAAAGAACCACAAGTGGTTCATTAATGATATATGTAATATTATTTAATCCCTTTGGCCGATCCTTAAATTTTTAGAATATTATATCAACCAATAATATAGTATTTGTTCTAAAAATTAATTTATGCCAATTTTGACACTATTTGGTATTTTGTTTTTTTGAAAGTCATAAAAACCATATCACTTCGAAAAAAAATTATCTAATCAACCCTAACATTTCATATTAACATAGAAAATTAGTGTAATTCATCAAAAGTTTCAAATTACATTTATTTTGATATTTATAATATCAATTATTTTAATCCTTCATTAATAACGTAATTTCTGCATTATCATTGTGTCATAAATAAATTAAATTATTTAATGTATAAAAATTATAAATAAAATACCATTATGTAGGAAATAATTTTATCTTTATAGTTAATATTTATAGTCAAATTTATCTTATGTATATCCCTATATTAAAATGTTTTAGTTATGAAAACTTGAATTTAACACTTTTAACTCTTCTTTAAATTAAATAATAATAAATGTCCAAATCTAATCCATGTGGAAATAAATGGTAATATTTTATTCCTAAGGTTTTTTTTGGTCGAATTACACTTATCCAATAGAATTAAGACATGTTTTAAGGTAATTAAAATATCATTTTTACCCTTAATTACCATATTTACTTTTAACTGTGGTAAATAAAAGTCAAAATTTACTATTCACCAAAATTATTTTCATCTTATTGAACCACATTTTACGTACTAAGGTTAATTGTGTATCTTGGATATTTTAAATTAAACTCACAGAAGTGGTAAAATTAAGTTTTATACAAATTTTCAAATGCTCCTAGAAGGTGGGTTTAAGATGGAAAAAAGTTCAACAAAATTTTATACATCTAATTTTATTATAAAAAATATTGCAATGAATTACATTGAACTAATATTGTTATTATGTATCTATTCTGACTTAAAATAAATTTAAATAAAATAATTAATTATTTAAATAAAAAGTGGGTTTTAAACAAGTGTTTTTCACTATTCATCAAAAATTGAAAGTGTTCAGAAAAATACCAAAAATTCACCCTAAGTTAATTTTGATATTCCGAATTCCAAAATGAATTCTATTTTAAGAATTTCAAAACATAGAAGTAGCATTTATTTATTTAAAATTAATCCTCATTGTCGAAACCAAAAAGCATATTTTTAAGAAATAATAACTATTAAAAGATTGACACTTGTTTATGTCCAATTTCAAAGTGAAATTACTTACAATGACCATAATTGGATTAAATGGTAAAAATATAGTCTAATTATACTTCCAAACCATTAAAAGTTATAATTAAACACTATAAATTATTTTGATTAAAAAAGTTGTTTTTAGTTAAAATATAGTATTTTCACTATTCACCCAAATATGAAAGTTATCAGAACCCCCCCCCCCCCCCCCACCCCAAATTTATTGAAACTAAATTCTTATATCCCGATTATAAATAAGAAGTTTATTTTGTCAAAATTAATATATAAAGTTTCAAATATTGGATTTAAAAAGGGTTCGCCATTAACAGGTGGTAAAATTGCATTTTTTGAAAAATACTTCTTTTATCTGAAAAAATGAATTTGTTCTTAAATTGTGTCTAAGAAACTCATAATATGGATTCTAAAATTATAAGGATTATATAAAGTTCAAATTTTAGTTAATACTATTCATAACCGATTTTGAACTGCTAGTTTGGTAAATCATGGTGCGCTTGAACTCGGTGTTGCATGTAGTGAAAGTTATTGAATTACTTTGAAAAATTGTAAGGGTTAGTGTCATGAGAACCAACTGTTTTGTACTTTGATTACATGAATGTTCACTTATTATATATTTTTCATTGTTCTACATGACTATAATAAAATAATGTCCTGGAATATTTGTTTCATTAATAAGGTCATGGAAGATCCCCGCTATGATGAGAACCTTGAAATGCTATAACAATATTCTTAAATAAAGTTCTGTGGTTGGATGACATACTATGATAGGACACATAGTATACAGACCGTCATGTGTGAGTACTCGTAAGAAGATGATACTCTCTCTCGTAGAGTTCACACTTGGTAATCTCCAAGATGGGAGATTATTAGAACAGACCTGCCAGTAGTAATTCGGCATGTCTTGGTGTCATCGGACATTACTATCTGCGAGTGTGTGTAATGTTTCTTAGACTGGTATATTACCATTAACTCATATCATGACCTGCGCACTTATATTTACTGAAAAAAACCATCACACAGATAGTTGGCGGGAAGTAGAGTACGTTGGGTGCGTCACGAGTGACATGTTGTTAATGGATAAGTCGAGGAAGGATTTGTCCCTTACATTTATGGAAGTTGATATCTCAGCCCTTTGATTGAAATAGAACCGTCGCATTAAATTCCATGGCCATGGTGTAAACGACGAGTTTATTTCAGGTATTCAAAGAACGACGGATCAAGCATATAGGTTTATGACACTGCCATGAAACCTGCTTGATGAGATATCGAGACAAAGGGATTAAATTACACAATAAGCATTCATATGAGGTGATACATCAATGCAACATCAACTTCTTTCTCTTGGGTGCCTTGACCCGTTGCTAGACAGTAATCTTGGACTTTAGGCAAGCCCGCCTAATGCCAACGAGAAAGAGGCCTAGAGGGTCACACACTAAGTGTATTAAATTATCTCAAGTAGAATAAAGATTATTCCCGTACGTGGTTTAATAATTATTCAAGGAAGACTAAATCGTTTTAATATTGGAGGAAGAATAAAATGAAAACAAGTACACGGCGTTTATTAATTATTACACGCCGTGTAGTTTTTATTTTGAAAACAAGTACGCGTTGTGTATCATTTAATGTACATGTCGTGTAGTTTTCAATGAAAAACAAGTACACGCCGTGTAGTTTTTCCAGTCCGGATTTTGAGGATATTATATTGCTTCATTAAATGATATTTATTATAATCATCATGAGTGTATGTCAAGGAATTAATTATATGACAGGGGGGTTTTGGATAAGAGTTAATGAAATAAATGAAACGCGTAACATGTTTATTTATAGTCATAACTCTACAACCTAAAACTCAATTATAAATATCCTCACAACCCCAACTCATTTCCTACATAATAGAATCATCGTGCACAACAATTCTGGAGAATTATTTCAAGGACAAAACATCCTCTTCCTCCAAGAATGCTCTCAAGACCGAGAGAGATCCTCTTCCATCGGATCAAGATGATCTAAGGTGGACAACACAAGCAAAGGTTTCTCCATGCTAGCACCTGAAGACTCCTTTAGTGACGTCCCAAGATATGAGGTACACGTGTGGATCACTGCTAGAGGAAGTCTACACTTGGCTTCTCTGACACAACGACGAATCACATCGGAACGTGATCAAGAACATCAACGAAGAAAGAACGCCCAAAAGGTATTTCTTTTAAATTGATAAAATTAATTATAATCAACCTGTAACGATCCTACTTTGTGGTTCCGGGACTTTCCTTTTCTTTGTCCATTTCTATGATTCGATCTGTAGAGATTGGTGTTTATCGTCGTATTGATCCCGGATTGATCATTGTTAATGACAAAACTCCAAGTGGGCACATCCACCCACGCGCTTCTGCTACGTCTGGAACCTTCAAATGATATCAGAGGGAGGTTACAACGTTGATTATAGTTATTTAATTTTCATTGATAATTTATGCATTTATATTTGATTCAATTCGAAATAAATCATTCTATAAATCTGAATAAACTAGATATGTTCTTCCTCTTTCGTTTCTCGATTCATATCACAGAAACTGCCTTTTAATTTTCATTTTTATTAAAATAAAAACAAGGATCTCATCCAGAGGAGCCTCTCTTTCTGTCTGTACAACACAGGAATACACGGCGTGTACTAAAAACTACACGCCGTGTACTTGGGTTCAACGAACCGGTACAGGTCCGCCAAACCACGCCGTGTGAATTGATTACACCTAAGCATTTAACACCCCATGTTGACTAGAATTAAATGGCGCGTGGGAACTGGAATACACAATGTGTATGTTGGAGCAACACGCCGTGTAGTCCGATCCGGCCCAAATGAAACCGTGTACAAAGGAGAAGCCGCGTACCACATACACGGGATCGCCAGGTCGGTTACCGCATAACAAGGAAGTACACGCCGTGTACTCCAAAATTTCCAAAGTACAAGAATCACACCAAATCCCCGGCGTGTACTTTGGATAAAAGGTGAAAATAAATACACACCGTGTAAATATAAACTACATGCTGTGTACTTTCCAGAAATTTCACCATGTTTCCTCCAAAAGTTCAAAGACCTTTACAAGGAATATGGATGAGAAGAATCTCAAGGAAATTAATAAAGGAATTTAAGATAAATAATTGATTAATTATAAGATCCTAATTAATTAATTTCAAGCACGACTTATCTTAAATAATAGAACGATTAAAAGAATCTGAATTCTAAATATGTGTAAATGTCGTTGCATGCTATGGATGATCATGAGCTAGACCAAAGACCCTTTTGTATGTGTTTTTGGTTTCATTTAAATTTGTTTAATTTAAATTCGTTGGCCTGTGATCCTTCTTCCAATAAAATGTAGGTCCTTCGTGCCCATGGTTTCTTTAATGAAAACCCCATGTAATGGAGGATCTCCCAAGCTAGAGGAGACAGTTCTAAATCCAAAGCTGAGGTGAAACCAACCCAATAAGATACAAAGGTATACATGTGGGAGCTACAAAACACAAACCATCAAGTTCAAGGTGTTTTCCCTAGGTCAGGGTTAGCTTATCAAAACCACTAGATAAGCTAACCAATAGAAGATCATGATCATTCCATCTTATTTTATCTCTGTGTGATTGTATGGTTTATTTATTATGTATGTGTTTTCTCAATCACATAATTAATAAAATGAACAAGCATGCAAAGATGGAATAAAATAAAAACCGGACTATGCATAAATATTATCAGAACATGGTTAATCACTTAAGAAAGTATCACTTAATATTAAAAAGCATGTGATAATGAAAAACTATGCATAAATAATAAAATCCCTCAAATACCATATTACGTTAGACCAAGCCTTTCATTACTTGATTAAGGGAAAGACTCAATAAAACAATGTGGTTGACCAACCCTTGTTGGGACACTTACATTTATAAAGGAAGCCCTTATGATAGGTTTCGGGTTGACTTAACCATATTACATGAAGAGTATCCCTTGCTAGAATTGATGTAATATTGGAGGAAAGAGTTGAGGAAATCCAAGTTAGGATTTCAGGATTGGGGAGTCCACTCAACAGATCAAGGAACTATAAGCTCACAGTTGGAAAAGACTTGCCTACCTAAATACCGTCAAATAGCTTGACCAACCCTTGTTGGGGTTATGCGAAGGGGAATATGGATCCTTTCCACTAGAATTTCAAAGCAACTGGAAATTCCGATTTCAATGGTGAGGGACATTGGGACTTGATAAAATAGCAGGAGAATTAATAAATTCATTTATTATTCTTCATAAAATGTAATCAAGAAAGTACTAATAAATCTGCTCTTCTAATTTGTAGAATCGATAGGAAAAACTCATCAACCACCTTTTCTCTACGATCAATTCTAGATAGAGAAAACATCCTAACCAGTAGTAACTTTCAGGAACGGTTTAGGCGCCTTCGGGTTATCCTACACCACGAACGATAGTTTTACGTATTGGATTCCTCACTTCCTGATCCGCCTGCCCAAGGGGCGAGTGATGAAGATTTCCTGGTCTATGATCAACATTTGAGCGATGCACTCGACATTCAATGTTTTATGATGTCATCTATGTCTAGTGAGCTCATGAAGTCTCATGAAGTCATGGATGCCTGCATCATGCTCTAGCACCTCCGTGGTCTATACCATGAGAGAGCAAGACAGGAAAGGTTTGAGATCTCCAAGGCTCTATTTCAGAGAAAGCATGGAGGGGGTTCCCTAGATGGGCCTCATGTAGTCATGATCATTGGATACATTGAGCGCTTGGAGGTTCTAGGGTTTAAACTCCTCGATGAACTGGGTACCAATCTCATTCTCACATCACTCCCCCAGAGCTTCTCAAACTTTATTGTGAACATCAACATGAACAACATTGAGAAGTCTCTGTCTGATCTTCTTATCCTTATTCGCCAAGTGGACAATGACATGAAGCGTGAAAAGCCTTCTGTCCTCATGGTGAATAAAAGGAAATAGAAGGAGAAGAGATTTAATTCCAAAGATTCTTCAGGGCCTTCTAAGAAAAGGAAGATCAAAGGGGAGGCAAGGGAATAGGATGCTATTTGTTTCGCATGTGGCAAGAAGGTCCACTGGAAGAAAAACTGCACCTAGCCAAGGAAGAAAAGGGAAGCTTTAGGTGAGTTTGTTATTGAATTCAATCTATCTGTTTCTACTAATTGGGTATTAGATACTACTTGTGGTTCTCAAATCTGTATCCAAATACAAAAACCAAGTAGATTCAGAAATATTGATTGAGGTGAGGTAAATCTCGAAGCAGCCAACGGAGCCAGACTTGCTGTTGTAGCTTTCGGGGACTACCACCTCACATTGCCAACTAGAATGATCTTGGTATTAAAGGGTTGTTATTATGTACCTTCTGTTACTAAAAACATTATTTCAGTATCCAGATTAGATACTGATGGATTCATGTTCTTGTTTGGAAATTAATGTTGCTACTTTTATAAAGATAGCAATTGTTTTGGTATGGAACATTTATATAACATCCTTTATGTGTTAGACTACACAAACCAAGTAATGGAAATCGATAACAAAGTCAATTCACATGACTCATACCACACCCAACTTTGGCATCATCGACTGGGTCATGTCAATGAGAAATGTTTAACAAAATTACATCAAGATGGCTATTTAGATTCTTTCAAACTAAAACCACTTGGTGTATGTCATGCGTGTCTACAAGGCAAAATGACCAAATCCCCATTTAGTGGGAAAGGTGAAAGAGCTAAAGAGCTTCTAGAATTAGTTCACACAGATGTGTGTGGACCATTTCCAGTTGAATCAAGGGGTGGGTTCTCATACTTTATAACTTTTACTGATTATTTTAGTAGATATGGATATATTTAATTAATGAGGTATAAGTCAGATTCTTTTGATCGGCTCGAAGAATACAAGAATGAAGCTGATAACCATCTTGGTAAGAAGATTAAGAAACTCCGCTCAGACAAAGGAGGAGAATATCTTAATCATTACTTCATTGATTTCTTACGGGAGTTTGGGATTTTATCTCAACTCACTCCTCCATACACGCCCTAGTGGAATGGTGTAAGTAAAAGGAGGAACCACACCCTATTAGACATGGTGAGATCAATGATGAGTCATGTGAGTCTTCCATTATCCTTTTGGGGATATGCAGTACAAACAGCAGCACACATACTAAACCAAGTACCAACTAAATCGATAAATGGTATTCTATATGAGTTATGGAGTGGACACAAAGCCATGCAATTGAATTTACATGTGTGGGTAGCTAAGAATATTTTAAGGCCTCTTTACATAACAAACTTGCACACCGATGCACAAAGTGTATCTTTATAGGATATCCCATGGAAACAAGAGGATATTACCTATAAAACCCCTCCGAAAAAAAGGTTACAGTGGCAAGACACGCCATATTCCTTGAGAGGGAGAACATCTCCAAAAGAGATAGTGGGATAGAGATAGACTTCGATGAAGTCCAGGCTTAAGATACACAAGAGTTGGTACAAGAATAGATTCCACAAAGCCCTGTGGAAGAACAATCTGTTCCAGAGACACAAGAACTGTGTAGGAGCACGAGAGAGGTGAGAGAAACAGAATGATATGGTTTTCTTGTCAACGAGGATGGTGACTCATTGTTGGTTGAGAATGATGATCCTATTACCTACAAGGAAGTAGTTGAAGGCACAGATGTTTCCATGTGGCAAGAAGCCATGAATTCTAAAATGGATTCCATGTACCAAAACCAAGTATGGATTTTGGTAGATCCAACAGTTGATGTAAAGCCTATTGGTAATAAATGGGTATTCAAGAAGAAACTGGACATGGAGGGGCAAGTCAGCACCTATAAGGCATGACTGGTTGTAAAAGGGTTTAGATAGTGTCAAGGAATTGACTATGATGAAACCTTTTCACCGATTGCGATGCTGAAATCCATCAGAATCCTATTGTCCCTTACCGCTAACCACAACTTTGAAATTTGGAAAATGGATTTCCAAACAGCATTCCTTAACGGGAACCTCCAGGAATATGTCTACATGACACAACCTGAAGGGTTTGTGTCTCCAAAGGATGCCAACAAGGTATGCATGTTTCAGAAATCCATTTATGGATTAAAGCAAGCATCAAGGTCATGGAACATTCGTTTTGATGAAGCTGTAACAGAATTTGGATTTGTTAAGAATGAATGTGAACCTTGTGTCTATAAGAGGTTTAGTGGAAGTGAAATCATTTTTCTAATAGTATAGGTTAATGACATATTACTAATTGGAAACGAAGTACCCGTCTTACAGTCAGTTAAGGCATGTTTGTATAAATGCTTCTCCATGAAATACTTGGGTAAGGTAGCATATATTCTTGGGATCAAGATCCATCATGATAGATCCAAGAGAATGTTGGGCTTGAGTAAATGTACATACATTGACAAGATACTGAAGAGATTCAGTATGGAACAGTCTAATAGGGGATTGTTGCCAATGTCACATGGCATTTATCTTTCCAATAAAATGTGTCCTCAGACACATGAGGAAAGAAATAGAATGGAAAGGATCCCTTACGCATCCGTGATTGGGTCAGTCATGTATGTTATGCTATGTATGAGGCTAGATGTTTCTTATGCATTAAGTGTGGTAGGTAGATATCAAGCTGATCCAGGAGACCGCCATTGGATGGCAGTCAAGACTATCCTTAAGTATCTAATGCGTACTAAGGATATGTTCCTAGTTTATGGAGGAGATGAGGAACTAGTCATCAGAGGACATGTATATGCTAGTTTCCAGACTGATCAAGATGACATGAAGTCATAGACTAGATACATCTTCAGTTTGAATGGAGGTCCAGTGAGCTGGAAGAGCTCAAAGAAAAGTGTGGTGGCAGATTCTATAGTGGAGTCTGACTATATCGCAGCTTCTGAGGTAGCTAAAGAAGCAGTATGGATGAGAATCTTGGTCCAAGAGCTGGATGTAGTACCGAGTAGTAAAGATCCTATCACACTCTATTGTGATAATACTGCAGCGGTGGCACTTGCAAAAGAGCCATGGTCAAATCAGCAGACAAAGAACATACTTCGGACGTATCATCTCTTGAGGGATTTTTCTCAGAGAGGTGAAGTTTCAGTGAGCAGTATTTCCACAGAAGACAACATGGCGGACCCCTTGACTAAAGCCTTGACTCAGTAGAAACATGATCATCATGTGAGTTCTAGCGGACTAAAAGTCGTAGGTAGTTGGATCTAGTCCAAGTGGGAGTTTATAAGGTTTGGTGTCCTGAGAACCAACTGTTTTGTACTTTGATTACATGAATGTTCACTTATTATATATTGTTCATTGTTCTTCATGACTATAATATAATAATGTCCTGGAATATTTGTTGCATTAATAAGGTCATGGCAGATCCCCTCTATGATGAAAACCTTGAAATGGTATAACAATATTCTTAAATAAAGTTATGCGGTTGGATGACAAACTATGATAGGACACATAGTATACAGACCGTCATGTGCGAGTACTCATAAGAAGATGAGACTCTCTCTCATGGAGTTCACACTTGGTAATCTCCAAGATGGTAGATTATGAGAATAGACCCTCCAGTAGTAATTATGTATGTCTTGGTGTCATCAGACATTATTATCTACGAGCATGTGTAATGGTCCTTAGATTGTAAGATTATCATTAACTCATGTCATGACTCGCGCACTTAGATTTACTGACGAAAACTGTCACACAGACAGTTGGCGGGAAGTAGGGTACGTTGGGTGCGTCGTGAGTGACATGTTGTTAATGGATAAGTCGAGTAAGGATTTGTCCCTTCCATTTATGGAAGTTGATATCTTTTCCCTTTGATTGAAATAGAACCGTCGCATTAAATTATATGGCCATGGTGTAAACAAAAAGTTTATTTCAGGTAGTCAAATAATGACGGATCAAGCATATAGGTTTGTGACACTTCCATGAAACTTACTTGATGAGATATCGAGACAAAGGGATTCAGTTACATATTAAGAGTTCGTATGAGTTGATACGTCAATGCGGCGTCAAATTCTTTCCCTTGGGTGCCTTGACCCATTGCTAGACAGTAATCTTGGACTTTAGGGGAGCCCGCCTAATGCCAATGAGAAAGAGGCCTAGAGGGTCACACACTAAGTGTATTCAAGTATCTCAAGTAGAATAAAGATTATTCCCGTACATGGTTTAATAATTATTCAAGGAAGACTAAATTGTTTTAATGTTGGAGGAAGAATAAAATGAAAGCAATTACACACCATGTATTAATTATTACATGTCGTGTAGTTTTTATTTTGAAAACAAGTACACGCCATGTATCATTTTTTGTACACGCCGTGTAGTTTTCAATGAAAAACAAGTGCACATCCTGTATTTATTATTACACGCCATGTAGTTTTTCCAGTCGGGATTTTGAGGATATAATATTGTTTCATTAAATGATATTTATTATAATCAACGTGAGCACATGTCAAGGAATTAATTATTCAACATGGGGGTTTTCAATAAGAGTTAATGAAATAAATGAAACGCGTAATGCGTTTATTTATTTTTATAACTCTACAACATAAAACTAGATTATAAATATCCTCACAACCCCAACTCATTTCCTACATAAGATAATCATTGTGAACAACAGTTCTGGAGAATTATTTCAAGGCCAAAAGAACCTCTTCCTCCAAGAACGCTCTCAAGACCGATAGAGATCCTCTTCCATCGGATCAAGACGATCTAAGGCGGACAACGCAATAAATGGTTTCTCCGTGCTAGCACTCGGAGACTCCTTTGGTGACGTCTTGAGATACGAGGTACACGTGTGGATCACCGCTAGAGGAAGTCTACACTTGGCTTCTGCGACACAACGACGAATCACATCAGAACGTGATCAAGAACATCAACGAAGAAAGAACACCCAAAAGGTATTTATTTTCAATTTATTTAATTAATTATAATCAACCTGTAACAATCCTACTTTGTGGTTCCGAGACATTCCTTTTCTCTATCCATTTCCATGATTCGATCCGTGGAGACTGGAATTTATCGTCGTATTGATCCCAGATTGATCATTGTTAATGAAAAAAATCCAAGTGGGCACATCCACCCACGCACTTCCGATGCACCCGGAACCTTCAGAAATAACGTATTATGAAATCTTGGGGGTGTTAAATTCTTCCCACCTTCAATAAATTTAATCCTCTCAATTTGAAATTGTTCTTCAAAAATAAAAGGTTGAAAATAGAAAATACCTTTGTGGGAAAACCCACTCAGAAATTGGGTTAATAAAATTTAGTCTTAATAAGAGGAAAAGGGAAATGAAAGGGTCACCACCAAATTATGATCTCGATTAGAAGAACATTGGTGGAAATTAGAGACACATAATTGGAGGAAAACGTAAATATTTATAGGGAGTGATTGAGTTCATAAATCACAAACAAGTGTAAAATTGAGGGCCTCAAATCCATCAATCTATGATGATTTAAAAAAAAATCAGTTCAAAAAAACATAAGGTATTTGGATAACACATTTTTTTTAATATCCCTTACTTAATGTTTAAGAATTAATTTATCCATATAATAATAGGAAAAACAATTATATATTTATATATATACTTGATAAGTAGAGTTTCATCCTTCAACTAATTCCTACCACAAACTCATCTTCCACTCCAAAACATTTCAAAAAAAATATTATATTTATCTTAATCGTATAGGGTTCCAAAAATAATGAATTTATAATTCACCTATTAGACCTTTTAAAAAAAGAAACTACATTATAAAATCTAGGACATCACGTAGGCCAGTGGTAGGTGATGCACCCTTGTCACCCTTCAGTTGTGGGTTTAAGTCTTGCGGCCTTGTCAGACGCGACTGGTTATCGCCCGACCTCTAGGATGTCCATTTTATAACAATCCAAAAATAAACTTAACAATAGTATCCAATTTCAAACATAATCCATTCTGACCTTTAGAATTATCCAAAATAATTCTATCCAAACTCATAGTCTAAAATATATAAGGAAGTTAAACACAATGAAGAACCTTTTTACCAAGTAATAACACGTGAACACCTTCATCATGTATTCTTTTAAAACATGGTAACACCCTGAATTACTATAAAACCTTATTGAATACATTCATGCTCCCTTATTCTTTATATAATACTGGATATATTACTTATATCCAAAAAATTTGAATATTCCAACAATGATGAAATAAAAAAACTATTAATCAGTTCCAAGGAAGTCAAGAATATCCAATATAATTTATCTAAATCAACCATCTATTATTCCAAAATTACTACCTCATTATCAGGACCATATTAAGGATTACCTTTCCTTCAACCATTTATTTTCCAAAAATCTAAGCTTATTATTAAGTCACTTTTCTTAGAATCATATAATCTCAAATCCTCAATAAAATAGTACTGCAGTACAATCCTTATGTATCTCCATAATTCATATAACCAGTATATTGTTGATAAAACTCTCAAATGAAATAATTATATAATAATGACATAAGAACACTAGTAATTATTTTTCATTTGAGGTAGTATCATAACTTGATTATTATCCAATAGCATCATTTGTGGTATACTCTGATGACTGGGACATTGATTCACGTAGTGTCCCAATGCCTTGCAGATGGAGCATTTTACATTTGAAACCTATTTCACACCCTTTCAATCACATACTTGGTGTCATTTTTCTCCAAACTTATATCAAACTCCCATTCCCTTCAATCAATTACCAAGGTGATTTTTTCCACATTTATCACATATGGGAAAATCCTTCTTTCCCATATTCCCTTTATCCATCTTTCTCTCTACTATCCCTTTCTTGTCTTGCTTCACTTAAAATCCATAGGACTCAGAGAATTATTTACTTATCTTACTAACACATGATATTATTTCATCATATGTTGGGAATACATGGGAGACTATTTCCCTTCTAAATGTTGGCTTAATTCCATGAATGATATGATCCTTCTTACTCTTTGGATCATACGTATTGTTGGAGTTCTCATTCCTTCTACTGGGTGCCATTTCTATACAATGTCATACACTAGTTCAGTTTATGAATCACAATGAATAATTACAAACTTTTAAAATACCAAATTTAAATTGAAAAATTTATGGATATAATTTGTAATCATAAAAATATTTTCTTTGAGGAGGTATATACTCATAAATCCTTCATAATGATTTGTAAGGAAAATGAGAATTATCCTAAGCATATCCCCCGGGAGTTTCATAACCAAGAGTGCAGCAAGGCCCATTGTCATGCACCAGTTCTCATTCAAGTTTGGCTCAAATTGGTGTTTTTGGGTTTTACCCCTAGGTACATATGTGCCAGAGCCGCCTCTACCTGCTCATATCCATACAGGGATGTTATTAAAATCATTTTCAGTTTCTAATGGCTCCAAAATGAATTATTTAAAGTATAAGGTGGGTTTGTGTCAAAATACACTCAACCAATAGTTTTTATACAAGTTTAGGATACCATTTTAACCTCATATTTTAGATTTAACTCTATGTTAAATAATTTAACTTTTACCGTGTCTTCTTGTATTCTTACCCTATATGGCTAATAAACTTACTATAAACATCCAACAAAACCTCAAGTAGTTCATTAATGAAATATATAATATTATTTAAGCCCTTTGGCCTAAAATTATATTTTTAGAAATATTATATCAACCAATAATATAGTATTTGTTTTAAAAATTAATTTATGCCAATTTTTACACTATTTGGTATTTTGTTTTTTTTAAGTCATAACAACCGTATCACTTCAAAAAAAATTATCTAATCAACCCTAAAATTTCATATTAACATAAAAAATTAGTTTAATTCATCAAAAGTCTCAAATTACATTTATTTGTATATGTATAATATCAATTATTTTAATCCTTCATTAATAAGGTAATTACTGCATCATCATTGTGTCATAAATAAATTAAATTATTTAATGTCTAAAAATTATAAATAAAATACCAATATGTAGGAAATATTTTTATATTTCTAATGAATATTTATATTTGAATTTATCTTGTGTATAACCCTATATTAAAATGTTTTAGTTATGAAAACATGAATTTAACACTTTTAACTCTTCTTTAAATTAAATAACAATAAATGTCCTAATCTAATCCAAGTGAACCTAAAGGGTCATATTTTATTCCTAAGGTTTTTTTTGGTCTAATTACACTTATCTAATAGAATTAGGAAATGGTTAAGCTAATTATTATATCATTTTCACCCTTAATTACCCTATTTACTTTTAAGTGTGGTAAATAATAGTCAAAAGTTACTATTCACCAAAAATTATTTTCATCTTATTGAACAACATTTTACTTACTAAGGTTAACTGTGTCTCTCGGATTTTTGAAATTCAACTCACCGAAGCGGTAAAATTAAGTTTTATAGAAATTTTCAAATGCTCCTAGAAGGTGTGTAAAAGAGAGTAAAAAGTTCAATAAAATTTTATACATCTAATTTTATTATCAAAAAGATTCCAATGAATTACATTGAACTAATATTTTTATTATGTATCTATTTTGACTTAAAATAAATTTAACTAAAATAATTAACTATTTAAATAAAAAGTGGGTTTAAAACAATAACGCAGTGTTTTTCACTATTCATCAAAAATTGAAAGTTTCTAGAAAAATACCAAAAATTCACCCAAAGATAATTCTGATATTCCAAATTCAAAAATTAATTCTATTTTACCAATTTCAAAACATAGAAGTTCCATTAATTAATTTAAAATTAATTCTCGTTGTCAAAACCAAAAAGCGTTGTTTTAAGAAATAATAACAATCAAAAGATTAACACTTGTTTATGTCCAATTTCAAAGTAAAATTACTTACAATGACCAGCATTGGATTAAATGGTAAAAATATAATCTAATTATACTTCCAAACTAATAAAATGTATAATTCAACACTAAAAATTATTTTGATTAAAAAATTTGTTTTCAGTTAAAATATAGGATTTTTCACTATTCGCCCAAATATGAAAGTTATCAGAAAAACACCAAAAATTTATTGAAACTAAATTCTTATGTCCCGATTCTAAATAAGAAGTTTATTTTTTCAAATTAAATATATAAAAGTTTCAAATATTCGATTTAAAAAGGGTTCTTCATTAAAAGGATGTAAAATTTCTTTTTTTGAAAAATACTTCTTTTATCTGAAAAATATGAATTTGTTCTTACGTTATGTCTAAGAAACTCATAATATGGATTCAAAAATTATAAGGATTATATAAAGTTCAAAATTCAGTTAACACTATTCATAACCTCTTTTAAACGGCTAGTTTGGTAAGTCGTGGTGCGCTTGAACTCAATGTTGCATGTAGTGCAAGTTATTGAATTACTTTGAAGAAATAACGTATTATGAAATCTTGGGGTGTTACACACAACCCAAGATAAATCAGCTACAAACCTTCTATAGTAGCCTACACGACCAATGAAAATTTTCACCTCTACCACAGTCTTGGGGGATTCCCAAGACACAAATTTTTCTATCTTCAATGGATACACAGCTACTCCCTGCTGGTACACATCATTACCCAAGAAACATACTTTTCGAGCCCAAAACTCACACTTCAACAACTTCCCAAACAACTGATGTTGACGAAGAACTCCCAAAATAGTGTGTAGATGCTTTGTAATCTTCTCCTCATACATAGAGTACACAAGGATGTCATCGATGAAAACAACCATGAGCTTATCTAGGAACTCACGGAACATTGTGTTCATCAATCACATGAACACAACTGGAGCATTAATCACACTGAATGAAATTACAATGAACTCATAATTACCATGACGACAATATAAAGAGGTCTTTGGGATATCCTCATCCTTCACAAGCATCTTATGATATCCTAATCGCAAGTCGATCTTTGAGAACCAACTTTCACCCTTCAGTTGATTGAATAAATCATCAATCTGTGGAAGAGGATTTTGATTCTTCAATATCACTTTGTTTAAGTGATGATAATCAATATACAACCACAAACTACAATTATCCTTCTTCACGAACAAAACCGGTGTTACCCATGGTGACACACTCATCCAAACAAAACCACACTCTAAATGACCATCAAGATGTATATGTATCTCTCGTAACTCAGAAGGGGCCATCCTATATAGAGACATATAGATAAGAGATGTTCCTAGTTATAGCTCGATCCCAAACTTGATCTCACATCGAGGGGGTAATGCTACAACCTCTTCTAGAAAGACATCAGGGTACTCTTCCACGACCCTAGGAAACACCAACTGATGAACCTCTGAAGAACTATGCATCAGCTCAGCCTTCAAGGATGATAAGGACATAACATGCCTCTGACCCATCTGAGGGTCTCGCTCGCTATCAAACTCCAGTGGATCTCCATCCACATCGAAGAACACAACCTACCTCCCGAATCATTCCACGATAGCCTGCACTGAATACAATCAATCCATGCTGAGGATGAAATCATATGGTTGTATTTTTCAACATAGAAAATCTCCCCAAGAGCAGTGCTACCCCAGAACTAGCTCATAGTCTCTATATACTTCAAACAAGTCAGCTCGACCTCCAACTGGCATAGTCAATGCCAAGGGAACTGGAAGTCTCTCTACCTCTAGTCCTAAATCATGGACAATGGTAGGTGATATGAAGGAGTGTGTCGCTCCGGAATCAAATAAGGAATACACCAAGGTAGAAAACAAGAAAAGGGTACCTCGAACAACATCTGCCTCGCCTGGAGCTGGCAATGCTAAAGCATGAAGATGACCACGACCTCCTCCACAACATCTCTGACCCTAATGATAACCACCCCCATAGCCGCTCTTTTCTCTCTAAGGATGGAAAGCATCACGGGGTTGTCCTATGCCTGCCCCATCTACCCTCTACTAATCCAAGGTTATTGAAACCTCATAATGTCGCCTTGGCTAGAACTGCCTCAATGGAGGAACCAGAAGTGGAACACCTAGTGCACGATGACTACTCTGAAAGTTCAAGCACTCTCATTGTTGATGACCTCGACCGCCACAATTAAACAAGAACATGATCCCTTGGCATAGTCATGAGATCCGCTGCCCTCGGAGAAATGATATGCTGAGGGATGGGACCTACCCACAACTAAAAATAAACTCTTATGTTCTAAAAATCGGGAACCCTGGACCATAGCTCTGCTTCATGAAAAATCATGACGACTCTCCTCTAGTGATGATCTAGTTTATCTTAATGTCCTCTTGATGACCTCTTCCCTCTATAGCACCACAAGATATGTCTTCAACATAAATGGGGTGACCTGGAGCTGGATCTCTAGACACAAAGCCTCCTCGAAATGTCTCGCCCTGGCCTCCTCATCTGGAAATAGTTCTGAATCATATCTTTAAAGTTTCATGAAACATATTCCAAACTCTCGAACACTGGAGCTCCCCTACCGAACGAGAAGAAGCTCCTGGGGACTGGACGCCTTCGCGGTCGAAGAAAGAAACTCGACTCTAAACTTGTCTCAAAACTCCTCCCATGAGTTCGTCGACTCCTTGTGATCCCCAAGGAACAAGGACAACCACTGCCTCACTGCTCCATTCAATATTTTCACAACCAAAGACACCCAGTGCTCCTTCTGAGCATGGATCAAACTGAAGCCTATCTCGACCTCCTTCAACCATTCTTCCATGACTGCATCTGAAACGGAGCCCTCAAACTTCTATAGACTCTGGCGCAGAAACTCACATAGTGTCCTCCATGTTTTCTTGTCGTCAACCTCTACCATGCAGTGATCTTCTGGCACAGCCTACTGAACACCTTCTGTGAAAACATGATGATGACATCAACCAGGAGCCATACCTGAAAAATAAAAAATTGTTAGATCTCTAAAACTTGGAATATGGAAGACTCAACATTAATTAATTAATTGTTTTATTTTATTTTATTAATTTTAGTTTAACCTGTCCCAAGTTCTACCCATTCAAACACAGGCACAAAGAAGAATTATGGAAGATCCTTTCTTAGGTCTCTACCCTGTAACTAGTATCACCTTGTTTAGTAGCCATTATATACTTAAAGGTCTGCGCATCAGATCATAAGGGGGTCCTAAAAACCTATGTCTCAGTTGGTCTCTAGTATTTACATCACTTTATAAACATGACTAACATTTTTTCCCTACCAAACCATGCAACCTCACATATTCCTAACACCAAACTCCATCATATCCCTCAACCAAACCTCTGATACCACTCTGTAATGACCCCCTCCCCACATGGTGTACCCCTCCTGGGCCAGAAATATGAGAAGGGAGATAGTGATTCCCAATTCCCACCTCTAGTAGGCCCCTAGTTGGCGATTAGCACCGAGGGTATAGTAAACACACAAATGGGAGGAATTACCCTCTAAGAGAACACAGGGTAAAGAGAGAGATAATACAGACACCAACCAACTCCAACCAACTCCAACTTAGACAACAATATAAAAGAAATCCCAAGTACACATATGTAATGTCATGAAAAACTACTACAACTGAAAGGGGAAAACTACAAGTACCCAAAGGAAATTAAAAAATGACCGCGGCCACAAAGCCTGAATAGCCCCTGCAGCCCCAACCTGGTAGTAACCAGCCTGATCTCCAAGCTTCTCCAAGTGAATTAAAAAAACAATTTATATGTATATAGGGTGGGTATAACAGTATACTCAATATGATCATCCCCATATCCGCTTGTTCAAAAGTAAATAAAGCATGCTAAAGCATAGTGAACAACAAGTGAAACTAACTCGTCATTTAAACAAGTTTACTAAGTTCCCAGCCTCACCATGGCTACTCTCACCAAGTATCAAATTCAAGAGTATATAACATAATAAAGAATGTCAAGAGTACACTACTACAACTTCCCCACTGGTTTGTCACTTTTCCCCAAAGTCGCACGTCCTAAGGCATCTCTCTCTAAAAAGGCTTTCCTGTAAACACCTGGTAAAAGCACCACAACATGCACCTCATGCAACAAAACCACCATATCCATGAAATAAAAGTAACCAGGTAGTTTCTGGGATCCACCACAACTCGCATAACGTGTATCATATGTCGGGCATTATACCCCAAGCCATTACAGCCCATACACTGAGTATGGATCTTCAAGCCATCACATCCTATACACGTTACACCTATAGTAGCCCATAGGAAACTATATCGAGAATATATGTGTGTGAATAACCACATTCCATTATAGACCCTACACACATATATGGGGAAAACTAGCTGATGTGTCTACCAGCACAAGTAACTACCAAGAGAAGAGAACGGGGCTAAAGGGAGAAGTCATCCATCCATCCTCCCACCAAAAGTTTGGGGGAAACACCCCCTAGGGATCAGAATCCTCGGGGTGTCATTTTCCCTAACTGATGGGGTGGAATAGCATATAGAAACACAAAAAGTACAAAATATACTATAGATTACAACCACACTATGGGCATAAACTAGTCTTAGACTCAACTGCAGCTAATGTCTCTCAAACTACCGGCAACCACTTCAAATACTAGATATCCTATAAGTGCACAACATTTTAAAGAGCTTGATTATATACCTTTATTCCCTTTTTATTAGTTTAACTTTATGTTCATTAATTCTTTAAACATTAATAAACTGTTAACAAATTCCAAATTATATTTCATTAGAATCACACCCAAAGTCCATTGTTCCTTTAAATTAAAACCTCAGTATTGTATCCCATCAAGATCCAACCCCATGGGTAAACATCATTTATTCAATAATTTATTAACAATATTAATACTTTCCATATTCACAGGCATTCTATAAAAAAATTCGATGATACTAAACACAAGGGGGCTCAACACGGCGAGTAGTTGAACTACCCGTAGAGACTTTTCCACCTATATAAAGAGCATAGACCCATCCTCCCTTAGGAAGTTAAACACCAAAATCATGTGGCATACCCCATCCATCTTTACCCCTTTTGGATGTAGGGTAAGGAAACCAGCTGCCCTAAGAAGTGGGGAAAGTAAGGAAGATAAAAAACCAACAAGAAACAGAAATCATCCAAACATTCACATCCAACTTGTTCCATCATCTTTGGTGTCCTCCCCGAAACCCACATGCATAAACTGATGCATCTCACCACTCTAGGCATCAACTGTTGCCACAACCAATAGTCCTCCCTGCCCCCACATATCACAACTTCCTTCCAGGATCACATCACAACACAAGTAGCAGGAAAACAAACATCATATCAACTGGGCCCTTAGTCCTTATGCAAGCAATAGGGTAACTCAGAACCCTACAAGTCATTATCTAGTATTAAACAACCAGTAATTTAATCCATCTGGAATTAACTGATTTATTATTTACAGGTTCCAACTATGGGAAACCTAAACAGTAAGTTATCACAAATAATTAATCATTCTTACTATATCAATTTTATTAACATCAAATTACAAAAAGAAGAACCAGATTCATTTACATGCCTATTTATCTTTGAAACTTAATTTACAATTAATCCCAGTTTACGTTCTTTACCAATTTCCATCAAGAACGAAAATCTAAGCAAAGAAAGCATAAATATAACACTATCTAGAAAAATAATAGGTAATAACATACAATTGATATAAATTTATTTATCTGATTAAAATATTTATTATGTCAATTCCATTGTGATCCAGTGGGACAAAACATGCTAACTCTACAGTTTCACATAAAAGAATAGTGAAGCAATGAATCTCCTACCTCAAAAGGTTCTTGAAATTCTTTATATGAGAATGAGCCACACAATAGGTTACGATCTCCTCCCCTGATGAAAACTGTATCCACTTGAGGATGCAGAGACACCAACACACTGGTGGAACTGTTCACATCGGTCTACCATTGGAACTATTCACATTGGTCTACCAGTGGCACTATTTACATTGGTCAATTGTTGGGACTGTTCACAGGGGACTACCATTGGAACTGTTCACATCAGTCTACCATTGGAACTACTCACATCGGTCTACCAATGGAACTATTCACATGGGTCTACCGTCGAAACTGTTCACATCAGTCTACCGTTGGAACTATTCACATTAGTCTACTGGTGGCACTGTTCACATCGATCTATCGGTGGTGCTATTCTCATCGGTCTACCATTGAAACTATTCACATTGTTCTACTGGTGGAACCACGCTGGTCTGGAAACATCACTGGTCTGGAAATGATATTTAACTCGAAATTTGGAAAAGGAAATAGAGGTTGATGTTGGAACCTCACTGTTCTGGAAACACTGTTCATGGACTCGAAATTTGGCAAAGGAAATAGAGGCTACTGTTGGAACCACACCATTCTGGAAACACTATTCATGAACTCAAAATTTGGAAAAGGAAATGGAAGCTTATGTTGGAACCTCACTGTTCTGGAAACACTGTTCATTAACTCAAAATTTGGAAAAGTGTTGAGAATAAGTCACCTTGACCTCCCAGAACACCTCAAAAACCAGATTTCAACAAATTAATGGACCATAGAGGTTTGGTCCATTACATGTGGTGCCACTAGTCAGGTAATATTAGGGTAGTGTAGTCCATTATATTATATGACACGTACCTAGTGGGTACTTGGATGTTTTTTAAAAATAATTAATTAATTAATAAGAAATTGATAAAATGATTAACATATCATCCTTCCTTATTTTCACAACTACACTCCCTAGAATCTCTCCCTCCTTTATTTCCTCCCCCGAGTTAGATTCTCCTCGATATTGGATGCATTTGAGTTTTTTTCCAATCTACAGTAGTTCCCCATGTAATTCTAAAACCCCTTTTCTCTTCAATCCCTATTTCTCTTGTGATTTCACTATTTTCTACCCATTATGTTGTAATGCCATGACCTTGTTCATTGAGTTTTGAGGGGAATTTAGTTGTGTAATTATCATGTAAATTGTATTTGTTTAATTAGGTTTAGTATGAGGCTATATTTTATTGTTCATAAGTGATCAAGTTTTATTTTGAGGTTGAATTGGTTGTAAGAAAAATTTAGAAGAGGATTGGTAGAGGATGGTGGAAGGAAAGAGTGTGGGTTGTAAACATCTTGTTGGTACCAGAGAATGCATCAGAAGTGGATTGAATGGTTTTATAAAAAAATCATTGAATCAACATAACAATGTCATATATGGTGATGCATAGCCCAATAAGAAACCTGAGGATCCTAAGTGAAATAATTTATGCACTAAAATTAAATCAAACCACACCTCATTCAATTTTGAAGATGCTGGTGAAATAAACTCATCGCTAATGACTATTTCCCAAAGTAACTAACGTTGGACACCTTTATATCATCCACAAATGCTTTAAAATTCAATGGGTACACTGATCATCAATATCCAAGTGAAATCATGGAGATCTAATGATGACTTCGACATCCTAACAATCATCGCTAATCCATTCCTTTGATTCATAAAGGAGAACTAGGATCAGTTTCTTGGATTGTTTGATTATCTCTCTTGGATGAAGGAGATATGAGAGAGGAAATGTAAAATTAGAATGAATGAATAGTACCTTTAATAAGTGATTTCTCTTGCCTATATAGGTGGGTTAAAACACCAAAAAATGGATCAACGGTGCCCAGATATATATTACCTACTAAATGATCCATAAATGAAATCATATGACCTATTAACTATGTCATAAACATCATTTATATTTTTATCACTTACTTGTAATATATTAAATATATTACATGATAAAAAGTGAGCCAATGACTCAAATTATTCTTTCTGTAAATATTAAACAAACCATGAATATTAAAATAATATTTGTTAGGTAAATATTTTTCCATGTATTCACTGTAACTTGTGAATAATATTAATAATTGAATTCAAAAACAAGTACTATAAAATTAGATAATATGAAATTATTTATTTCAAGGTGAACTTTTAAGATCATACATCTCCCGAACCATGTAGCGGGGCCCACCATATCCTATACATCTATTCATAATAATATTACTAGAATTTTTAATACACTAAGTGTGTGATATTATAGTCCCTTATCTCGATAACAGTGAGTACCAATCACAGAATAGTTGTGGATTCTAGCAACCCACCAAGTCCCCTAAGGAGATAAGGTGTGGTAATAGGAATGAAAACCTCCTACGAACACACACCATGTAATATAATCACTTTGTCATGTGATGACCCATAAACCAGGATGCACACTTTGTGTCATCATCATTCCTTTCTTTATTATTATTTGACCTTAATTGATAGGCTTTCCTTATTCTACCATTTTCATGGGTTTAGTGAAGGTTCTACCATATTGGTCAACTGGACCCATGATATTACTTCCTTTTGTAAGTGAAAAAATCTATCTTGATCATTCAATCAATTTCATACTGCCAACGATGCACCCAATGCAAGCTATATAACCATGGAATAAATTTCATGGTTTTCATCTTACATAAAAATATATAATCAAATGTTATAAACTCATAATAATCTCAATTCTAGAGACCAATACATGTGTTTGTAGATATGGACTACCAATGACACCTAAAACATGTGGTGTTCCAATTGGCGGGCCAATCCTCATGATCTCATCTACTCAAGATCACCATGTTCTAACTTTGTGAGAAGATGTCTCAATTATTATAAGCCCCTATCACCATATAGTCATTCATTGTCTGTTCCCTATCCTTAGGATATATATATGGACCATAGGACATAAGTTTAATATTAATGTCATGGTATCTCTAGTTTTTCATTATAGCCTGTGAACTTCTATAACCTTTTGATATGACATGTAATAAAAGTAAATTACTATAAAATAGTAGACACAGATGTTTCATTGCTACTATGGTATGATAAACACATTTATATATCAAATTTTATACATGAAATGGTAATCAAAGTACATAATTTATTTGTGTCTATGGAACCCACTCACAACACTCCCATTTACACTCGAACTAATTACTAACAATCCTCATCCTGTTAGCTCTCACATGAGAATCATGATTTTTCTGAGATATGTATTTAGTATTAGGGTCTATCACATTATCCTCGGTGGATACTCTACTAACTATGACTTCACATCTCTGAGTAAAATCCCTCAAGAGATTAAACTTTTGATGTATATGATTTGTCCTCTAATGTGACCAAGCTCCTTGGAAGGCACTAATGTTGTAGTATTATCACAATTAACAAGAATGGGATTTACACTTCTAGACACAACATTGATATATTATACAAAGTTTTGTATCTATATTTCCTCTTCAAATACACTAGGGGGTTGTTATATACTCAAATTCTTTTGTATAATTCATAACCATGAGTTTATTTGAGATTATTCATCTCATAGTACCACCATTTAGGAAAAATACATAGCCTAACTATGATTTCAGATCATCATGATATTTCTAGAAACTAGATCCACCAGTATATCCCCTCACTACTAGTTCCTCATTTCATCTATACAGTCGGATCATATCATTTTTATGTATCAAGTAATTCATGATAGTTTTTTCAACTGCCCAATACTGCTCTCCTAGATTATTTTGATATTTTTCCACCATGATTAAAGAAAAATAAACATAAAACCTATTATATATCATGGTATACATGATAGATCCAATTTTTGAATCATAATGGATTCTACTCATCCTTTCAATCTCTTTATGTGTTTTTGGACACATTTTCTTGGAGAGATTGATTCTATACGACATTGGAAACAATCCTCTCTTGGATTATTTCATATTATACCTTTTGAGTACCCTATAAATATTTTTACTTTGAATCATCCCATGTAGTCGCTAAGATCTATCTCAATAGATCTTGATCCCTATGATGTAGGTCATTTTTCCTATGTCTTTCATAGAGAATCATTCATTTAACCTAATATTAAATAACTATAAGACTTGCAATTTGTTTCCCATAATTAATATTTCATCAAAATATAATACTAGGAAACAATGTGATTCACATTGACCTTTTTATAGACACATGCATCACTTTCATTCTGGAAAAAATGTAATTCACTTATGGCCCCATCAAAATAAACATTCCATGATCATGATTCCTACTTTAGCCCATAAATGGATCACTACATCTTGAATACTCTATTAGAACTCTTTAACTTAATGGACCCTTTAGGTTGACTAATATAGATTTCTTTAACCAACATCCTATTTGGAAAATCATTTTTGATATACATTTCCCAAATTTCATAATCATAGAAGTCTTATATTGTAAGTAATATTCTAATGGATTTCAGCATCACTAATAGTGAGAAGGTTTCATCATAGTCTATGCCTTTACATTTCTTGAAGCCTTTTTCAACCAATCATTATTTATAGTTTTTTAATCTACCATCCATGTCCATATTTTTTTTAAGTAGCCATCTTCACCCAATGGGTTTCGCATCAGTTGGAGGATCTACCAAAATCAATACGTGATTTTTATTGATGGATTCCATCTCAAAATTCTTGGCTTATTTCCATTTTAAAGCACCCTTTCCACCTACTAATTCCTTATAGGTTATATGTTCATCATTATCTAAGAGTAATGTGTCATATGACTCACTGATAAGAAAAACATATTTCTATGGTTCTATAACCATTTGAGTAAACTAATGTAGTTCTTATGTCTCAGGAGAATCTTCATCACCCACCATCAATTGTGGATATTTTTCTTATATAAAATATTTTTCACCTGAAGCATAAACTTTATTAAATTCAATATTTATCATACTATTTATATTGGAAGTGGTTTCCCATTCAAGAAATATAGAATGTATTCCTATAATCATTTTTATATATGAAGTTTTATATAGTTAATATCCTTTAGTTTATTTTGTATTGCCTATAAATGTGAACTTCATGCTTCGGTCTGATACTTTTCCATTGGGTATAGTCTTGATAAAATATTCACATACCCACACAAATATATGTAAAAAACTGGGATTCATTCCATACTGTAAATCATATAGAATATTATTTGTATATTTATTTGGTACATGGTTATGGGTATATGTTGATATTTGCAATGCACATTCCCAAAAGGATAATGGAAGAGTTTCCTGACTCATCATTGATCCAACTATGTCAATAAAGGTCTAATACCTCCTTTCACTAACACCATTCCACTACAGTGTATATGGAGGAGTGAGTTGGCATATTATCCCACACACCTTTAAGTTATCAATGAAATCATGGTTGAGATACTATCATCCTTAGTCTGAGTGAAGTAACTTAACCTTATTACCAAGATGGTTTACTATTTCATATTGGTAATCCGTAAAAATCTGAAAGAAATATGACTTATACCTCATTAAGTAAATATATTCATACATACTATAGTCATTGGTAAAATTAATGAAGTATGAAAACCCACCCTTTTCCTCTACTAGAAATAAACCACACACATCAATGTGAATAGATTCTAGTAGATTGTGGCATTTAATCCTTTGATAATGAAGTTTGATTTAGTTATTTTCTCTTATAAATAAGTGTGACATACATCCAATTGTTTTAACTCAATAGAATCTAAATACCCTTCTTGATGTAATTTATATAAATGCTTCCCATTTACATGACCAAGAGTTAAGTTCCATAGGTTAGTATTATATGATCCATTTTGCTAGTTTTGTCATTTATTACCAATATAGGGTTTTCAATTTCATGTATATACAAGGCATTATTAAAATGTTTTATACCATAACATATGTTATCCTTATGAAATAGTAAGAATTTATTTCCAAACTTGAAATAAAATTCCATGGTACCTAAACTTGACACTAGGATTATGTTTCGAGTTACTGAAGGTATATAATAATGGTGGTTTAATATAAAAACCAAACCACTAGGAAAAGTCAGATGATAATATCCCATTTCTAAGGCTACTAGTCTCACACCATTTGTGACCTAGATATCCACCTCATCCTTTTCAATCTTCTGAAATCTACTTGGTTCATGTATCTAGATTCAAATGCATGAGCCACATATTGTATCCAATAACCAACTTGTAGACAAAGATATATTGAATTCAATAAAAAATATACCAATTCAGAATCATCACATTGAATCATATTCTTAGTCATGATTTAATCTTCCAGTTGTGACATCCCAACCCGAAATCCACTAACCAGTGCCCCGATCCATTAGGCCACATGGCCTCAAGTGCACCTCACTATATACCATAGGCTACCAACTAGCATTGTAGACCTAGGGTGTGTATGTGGGGAGACTATTCCCTAATGGAAGAGTGGATCATAGTGTATATATAATAATTGATAGATATACAGTATCAGAATCAAAGTAATGAATAAAAAAGGTAGGTAACAGAAGATAAAGATAATAAACCATGTAACAATAATCAACTCATAAGCTAAGTAGTATCATATATAAAATATGATGATGTAATTTAATGTCTCTACAAAACTAAAAAAACATGTATAAATGGCATCAGGATGATATTAAAAATAATTAAAATACAAAAAACTATCCAAGAATTCCGAGAAATGGCATGGTCATCTACTATCAAGCTTTATCCTAATACAAGAAATCATGTCAACTGTCTAAGGCAGGAAACTTACTCGTGTACATACATACAATCATATAATATTATCAAGTACCAATGGTGTCCCATATATGGTGTGAGATAAATATCAATAGGCCACCACCAAAATAATTTATATAAATCCAGTCGGCAAATATAAACTAGACAGTGTGTAGGTATACAAAAGTAAAGAAATTCCAAAATAATAACTCATAAATACTTCATCCTCACCTAGTAATGTCTCTAAACATGAGATCATTTAATTAATTCATTTTAGTTCAATTTATATAGATAAAAATTACATCAATAAATAGATCATAATAATGATAAAAGAGGATCCAGGGTGTAACCAAGGAATCCCTAACCTTAGGAGTCTTCAAACTCATAGAATTATCTCATGCATCCTGGCTATAAATGGATATGATTATAATCAAAGGGGTGACACCAAAGAAAATCCATTTTAAATGATTCTAACTAAGTATATGGAGATCATCAATAGTAATATCTAGATAATCATGACTAGGCCCAATGGGGTGAATCCATTGTGCCATGTGTTTAAAGACATCATGATGGATCGAAGGAGTGTATTTGAGGCATCATAATATCCAGATATATAATTAAGGGATCCTACAGAATAATTTCAAGAATATTCTTGTAGACAAGAACGATGTTCTAAGGTGGGAATATCCCTTGGAAGCCGTCTCCATGAATTGGAATGGCATCATCTGAGTGCTCAAGGCATTCCCTTGGGAATCCAAGGTTGTATCAAGTCTAACCACTCCTATAATTATAAAAAGTTCCATATGTGATAGGAAAATTATACATATATTAGTATTTAATTAGGACATTCAATAATCATTCCATTTAATAAATCATTTGGTTCATTCTTTTTCATTTCATCAATGTGACATGGTTAATCAAGTACACGAAACCATTTATCACTTTAGTTACTTATTTATTTTTTAGGTTTATTCCTCTACCTTTTATTATAAATGAAAACGAGTGCTAAGGATATTCAACCAATTAATATTAAATTATAATTAGTAAGTCCAAGTGATGTCTAATAATATACTTTCCAATTAAAAATTTATGATTCAAATATTAAATTAAAAAACTTACCTTTGAAAGTTCAAGTGATAATTATATACATTATTCATGTGCTAGCTATTATCAATTTATAATTCATTTTAATTAAAAATGTATTACCTTTAGCAGGGTCAATCCAACACACCTTAATGGTGTCTCAAATAATTATAAAAAGGTTCATAAAAGAATAACAAGTCAAGCACCCTACTTGAGGTGGACGGTGTTGAGGTAACAACCTCTAATGTCATGATGACCATGTATAGAAAGAGATTTAGTATATGATCACAATGATTATAATTAATTCATATGAATTTAAGAAGGAGATCCTAATGAAACCGACTTGTGCACATTGATGGAAATTAATAAACAATGAGACTTTTAGGGAAATTTTATAGACCAACTAGCTTGAGCCTATAGTACTCTCCTCATCCATTATTATCCTTTAGTTTTTCCTAGATTATAAGAAAATAAATTAATGGGTGAACACCCTAAAAATATGAAATATGAGCCTGTATAAAAATAGAATCACTGAGGAGAATAAAAATGATGAACTAAGTCTAAGGATTGTAACTCTTTCTTGGAGGAATCCAATGTGACAATCAAGTCTTCAATCGGATATCAGACAATGAAATGGGATTAAAACTTAGAAAAAGATGATTGTGAGATCATCCTAGAGAAAATGGGGTTGTTTTTATCTAGAATGATGAAAGGATGAGGGGTTAATATATTATAATTTAATGGGAAAAGTCATTTTTCCTAGAAATTATGTGTCACAATATTTAGCTGCATGGTTGTCCAAACCATGCACCAAACATGTTCCAGGATCTAACTAAAGAGGGAACCCAAGTAGTTTGGTTTCACGGTTTGATAAACTATGTTCCAACAATGCTATTTTCCTCTTCTAAAAACTATAGATATTGGTAAGGGAGTGTAGACCTAGTTTCATGGTTAGGGAATACTGTGTACCCCACTTTTCCCTATAAAATTCCCCACTTGGTTAGGAGAAACCATTTGGGTTAAACTATAAAGTTTCTACTAATTGTGCATCCTAGTTCCTTCTTTCATTAACTGGGGTTCTAGGCTCTGAACAAGCCCCAAATATCTGCAAAACTTATGTAACCTCATTAGTCCAAAATAAATAAATTGACCAAAAGTTAAAGGATCGAAACATCATAGAAAAGCGGGGGTCTTATAGTCTCCCCACCTTAAAAGAAATCATCTCTGCGTTCTCTTCTAAGGGAGGAGAAATGTTGTTTGAGAATAAATGTGGCCACTGAGCATGAATGTTGGCCTCCTTCTTCCAAGACTGTTCTTACACCCGACCATGATTCCATAGAAACCATACTAAAGGGAAAGATCAGCCTCAGAGAGGATTCATGTTTTTATCAATGATGCATATATGATACTCCTTAAAAGAAGCATCAGCATCTAATTCAACATCCTCAGGATCAAAATTATGAGAAGGGTTGGCATGACAAAGGTGAAGCTACGTGGAAGACATTGTGCATGGAACAGTACCTCTGAGTTAATAAAAAATGACGGACTATCGGACCAAATATATCTAGAATATTAAATGTCATGGCATAATGAGGTTATAGATTCTCTTTCCTATGTATCCTTGTATTCCCTAGTTTGGGTGATACCCACAGCAAAACACAATCCCTGACATCGAACTCCATAGGTTATCGATGGAGATCATCATAATATTTCTATCTAGAATGAGTATTATACATACATTTTATGATTAGTTGTACCTACTCCAAAGTCTCCTTCAAAAGATTAGTACCTAGTAACACTACCTCTCTTACCTCTAACCAGTATAGGGGTGAACAGAATGACCTACCATACAATTCCTCATAAGGATCCATCTGAATCATTTCATGAAATCTATATTATAGTAAAAATAAAAGAGGTGAATATGGTTCTCCCAAGAACCACTAAAATCAAGTATGTATGATTGGATCATGTTTTCTAACACCTGTATCTTCTATTCCAACAAGCTATCACTATGAGGGTGAAAATCTATCCTCAAAATAACTTGTGTACCCAAATCTTTCTATAGCCCCTTCTAGAACCTTAATGTGAAAAGATAATCCCTATATAAAATGATAGTATGAGGGGCCCCTTGAAACTATATGATCTCATGGATATGCAGTCTTCCTAGCTCATAAACTATGAATGTTTCTTGGATAGGAAGGAAGTGCGCTACTTTAGTCACTTGATCCGAAACTACCCAAACTATGTTTCTACCTCGAGTCAGCCTTAGTAAGCCAATTAAAAATCAATAGAAACACCTTCCCATTTCCATTACATGACCATTAATAGTTGTATAAAGACATCAGGACACTAGTGATTCACATTCACCTGCTGACAGGTGGAACACCTAGTGATAAAACATATAATCTGATGTTTCATCTCATACCACCAATATTGGCGATGCATATCATGATACATTTCAGAGATTCCTAAAATAAATACCTACTAAGAATAATGGGACTCTTATATCCATTAATCTCTCATATTTTTAGGATCCCAGACACATCCATGTATATTTAGGATGTCATGTCCATCAATAGACCAATCTGGAGGTGGGTCCTCACCAGAAATACTCTCCTGAAAACCAACCCCTCAGGATATGAAAATTATCTGCTCCTTACCCAATCAAGGAGTGAATATGTAACTTCTATGTATGTAAAAAATCACACTCATGAATCTCATTAAACTCCATATGTATCTTATATAATAGGACCATCAATTTATATTCATTACTGGATTTGTGATTAGCTTATTCCTAAGTTTTTTGGATCAATGCATCAGCTACTGCATTTCCCATTCCATGCATATAGATAAGCTCAAATTTAAGATATTGAAGTTATTCAACCCATATTTTTTGTATGATACTAAATTAATTTTATGTAAAGATATATTTGAGGTAATTTTGTTCTGTATACACCACAAATCGCTCACCCAACATATATTATAAGGACCCGGCCTTATTACATACAGAATCGTGAATTTAGTCAAGAAAACACTTCCTTTTACATTTAATATATTTTCAAGTTTATAGCTTTAGAGAATTAGGAAACTAAATTCATGACATTACACATTATTACAGATTGGATACCATAAATACAGTTTCCATTTTTTTCAAAATATAAAACATTAAAACTTAAAACAAGACTCCTTGACAATTATTCAACATTTAACATGTCTTCCTTCTTTATATTACACATCCATTAACCTGTGAAAAATCATTTAAAAACTTTGGATGAGCACAAATGTTCATTAAGGGATGGAAAAGAAGGAAAAATCACATTAGTCCATGAATACTCAAAACGTATGAAAGGATTTTCAAAAGACATTCTTGTCACCCATATATATTAACGTTGTGTAATATGAGATTTAAACAATATCCAGACAAAACATGAGAACATACATATAATCATAAAGGTATATTGGGGAATTACTTACATAATCTTGTAACCATTCATGGCTACCTTATAATTTGTAACCCTCACGGCTACCTTACATTGTGTAACCATCGCAGTTACACTTGGAGTAACTATACGGCCGACCTCAAACATACTCATACCCATTACATTTGAGGGAGATATAGGTCCAAACCTTCATCATAAATAATTCCCAAGAACCAAAACATAATCATACAACATGAATAATTCCATAAAAACATTGCATTTGAATTTTGTAGAATTGAATTTTAAAAGAGTATTTTTAAAGAAAATCCCCTTATAAATATCATACAATTGAAGAGAGAATTAATAGAGTGGATTGAGTATGTATATATACTATAAATACTCATAATAAAAAAATATAAACAGAACCCATCACACAAAGAATTTAAATAGCACATAAATAATGAAGTTGAAGGTTAACCCAAAGAATAGAAATCGGGTTAAGAATTCCCTTACCTCGGGTTTGTCTTACTTAAAAATTGTTTAAACCTCCTATATAATGGTTAAAAGAGTGTTATTAATATTTTAAAGAAACATATCCATGTTTATAACATCTTATATGATCATTTCAAAACATCATTTCACCCTTAATTGTTAGTATTTTTCCCTTTGCACTGTTTTTGGGCGAGTTCTTAACATGATTTCCATGGTTGGTTCATGATGGACATTCTTATCGATTGGAAGTGAAACTCCAGAATTGGAATGGAGTAGTATTTACATATATCCAGTAACATAAATTATTCAATTCATCATTTCTAATTATTACATGAGGATGATTCATAAGTTAGAACATTAATGATGTTCGTTTAGATCATTTTAGTGGTTATTTGATAATAACAACCCTGTTTTGTCATATAAATTAGTAACATGAGTAAAAAAGAATTATAGAACCATGGGTGAGTCATAAAACATATATTATAACTTTTTTCAGCCATATAAATGGTTTCATGACCAGACTTGAAAGAATTAATGGAAATTGAAATCACATCGTCCACGATGTCGATAATTCGACATAAACAGACAATGTTTTTATTCTTTAAATAAGTGGGAGAGGATAGGGAGAGGAGAAGAATAATGATGAGTAATTTTCCATAAACATTATAACATATAGAATATACATTATTTCTGGAGATTTCATGCCTCTTGTGTAAGGATATATGAATAAAGAATAAGGAAAGAACTCAAAATAAAAGAATAATTGTGAAATCGCTTACAAAAATTCAGCAGCCCAACGGCTACGCAACATGGTTTTAGAAAATATTAAAAAGAGAGGGTACAAGGGTCACCTATCCAGAAATGAATAATAATATAAATTATATCAAAAAGAAGAAGAAAATAAGAACATGGTATGGAAACTTGAATGTTATACCACATAAAAGAAAACTTGAAGGGAAAAAATAAAGAAATTGAGAATTTTCTTACCTTGTAGAGTAACCCTTAGAACTTGAAGGTTGGGAACTTGGGGATTGAGGAAACCTTGGGAGGACTACTATGAAGGTAAGGAGTCCATAGATTCATTGAGGGATAATTGGGAATGAATTAAATGAAGGGAATAGTTGGTATTTATAGGAAAAGTGAAGGATTATTTTAATAATTTTCAAGGGACACCTCATGAGTGGTATTTACAAAACCATGGGCTTGACCATGGTATTTGACCATGGTATAAGCCACATGGTACACCTCACATATTATTTAACTATACACAAGTCTACCATATTTATGACATCATTATTATATCATTAATGATGTCATTAAGACACCGAAACTAAAAAGAGTATTTTTTTAATATTCACCGAAAAATCAATTGTTTCAGAAAAATTCCCAAAATTCAACCTAACCATTTATCAATGTGTAGAATTCATAAATGAAGTCCATTTTTTGAAAATAATTTTCTAAATATTTTTAATTTAAATTTTAAATAAAATCATACTTAATTCAAAAATTAACAATTCTAATTCTGTAACTACTTCTATATCACAAAGAAAATATTAACCCGGATGCTATTATCTTAAATCATTAATAAAATAAAATAATAATAAAATTTACTATTCATTAGGGTCATATTACTATTCATATTACAATTCATAAGGTTATGTTACTATTCCCCAAAAAAACATGTTGGTTCTAATATACTCCAAATAATATATTGAACACAATTGTTGATGACAGTCTCTTGAAATTCAAAACATAGAAGTGGAAAAAAATTATGTTAAAAGGCTAGTTATAAATATCTACTTAAAAAAAAGTTCCATGAATTTATATTTATATTTATAAAAACTTGGGGTGTTAAATTATCCCCACCTTTTTGAAATTGCATCCTCACAATTTTATTTACTTATTAAACAACTAAGGGTATTTTTCTCTCATAGCATTTTCAGACTCCCATGTTGCTTCTTCAACATGTGGTTTCTCCACAAAACCTTTGCCTGGTGGATTACCTTATTACGCAATACATGTTCTCTTCAATCAAGAATTTGAACCGGTTTTTCTTCATAATAAAGGTTCTCTTATAGCTGAACTGCTTCTGGGCTCAGGACATGTGATGAATCTGGCACATAATTTCTCAATATCGAAACATGAAAAACATTTTGTACCTGAAACCAGCTCGGAGGAAAAGCTACATGGTATTCAACTATTCCAAATTTCTCTAAGATTTCAAAATGACCGATGAACTGTGGACTTAGCTTTCCTTTATTACCGAAACGCATCACACTTTTCCAATGAGAGACTTTAAGGAAAACATGGTCACCTGCCTCAAAAGAGAAGTCTTTCCTTCTATTATCTGCATAACTTTTCTGCCTGCTCTGATCTATCCTCATGTGCTGCTGGATCATCCTCACTTTCTCAGCCTCTTCTTCAACTAATTCTGGCCCCATAAAATTTCTTTCACCGACTTCATCCCAAAACGCTGGAGTCCGACACCGCTTCCCATACAAGGCCTCAAAAGGTGCCATCTGAGTACTGGAATGAAAACTGTTATTATAAGAAAACTCAACTAAAGAAAGATGTTGATCCCAAATTCCATGATAGTCCATTGAACAAGCTCAAAGCATATCCTCTAATGTTTGAATCGTTCATTATGACTGCCCATCTGATTGAGGATGAAAAGTTGTACTGAAATTTAACTTTGTGCCCAACGACTTTTGAAGTCCCTTCCAAAAGTTAGAAGTGAACATGGGATCTCGGTCAGACACTATGGAAAGAGGAACTCAATGTAACCTGAGAATCTCCTTGAGGTAAAATCAAGAAATCTAATTCAAAGACATTGTATCATGAATAGAAAGAAAATGTGCATATTTTTTCAGTCGATCAATAATAACCCAAATCGCATTGTTACCTTGAGAATTCTTTGGTATTCCCACCACGAAGTCCATGGATACATTCTCCTATTTCCACCCTGGCACTGGAAAAGGCTGAAGCATCCCCTTCAGTAATTGTCACTCTGCTTTAACCAGTTGACATGTCAAACATCTCATGGTAAAATCAACAATATATCTTTTCATTCCATCCCGCCAATAATACTCCTGAAGGTCTCTGTACATCTTAGTACTTCCAGGATGAACAGAAAATGGAGAATTATGAGCTTCGCACAACAAATCTTTCTTCAACAGATAATCACTAGGAACACACAACCTTTTTCCAAATCTTAAAAAACAGTCTTTATTGAGATTAAATTCTAGAAAATTACCCATTTTAACCAATTCTAATTTTTTTTATAGCTCATGGTCTTCCTACTGCACTTTCTTAATTATGTTTGACAACAAAGACTACACTGAAACCTGAAATAAAACAGATGTATTCCCTGCCCCAACAACTTCTAAGCTAAAATTCTTCAAATCATTAATCAAGGGATCATGTTCCAAAAGTAGCATGGTTAATGATGCATGATGTTTCTGACTTAAGGCATCTTCAACTTTGTTTGCTTTCCCAGGATGTTAAATGATCGTGTAGTCATAATACTTTATCAGTTCTATCTATCTTATATGCCTCATGTTTAATTTCTTCTAAGTGAATATATACTTTAGACTTTTATGTTCATTATATATTTGGTATTCGGTTCCGTATAGATGATGCCTCCATGTTTTCAAAGAAAAAACTACAGCTTTCAATTCCAAATCATATGTGGGATAATTTAGCTCATGAGGTTTAAGTTGTCTTAAAGCATAGGCAATTACCTGATCATTCTGCATCAAAACACAACCAATTCCTTTCAAATAAGCATCAATGTAGATGAAAAACTCACCATTTCGGGAAGGTAAGGACAAAACTAGAGCATTCACCAATCTCTTCTTCAGTTCCTGAAAACAAACATCACATTCCTCTATCCAAAAAAAATTAACTCCTTTCCATGTTAACTTAGTTATCGGGTTAGATAACCATGAAAAGTTCTTAAAAACATGTCGGTAATAACTTACTAATCCCAAAAAACTACAAATCTTTGTAAAATTTGTGGGTCTTGGCCATTCATCGACTACTTTTGTTTTGGTAGGATCAACTGTTATTCCATCCTTATTTACAATGTGTCCAAGAAAAGAAATCTTTTGCAACCAAAAATCACACTTGCTGAATTTTCCATATAGTTTCTTTTATTTTAATGTTCATAAAACAACCCTTAGATGTTTTTCATGATCCTCTTTATTTTTAGAGAATACCATAATGTCATCAATAAATACAACTAGAAACTTATCCAAGAACTCATGATATACTCCATTCATAAGATTCATGAATACAGCAGGTGCATTAGTTAATCCAAATGCCATAACAACAAATTCATAATGCCTATATCTAGTACGAAAGGCTGTTTTCAGGATGTCATCTTCCTTCACCTTCAGCTGATGGTATTCGGATCTCAATTCAATCTTGGAAAAGTACTAAGCTCCCTAGATCTGATCAAACAAGTCATCAATATGAGGCAAAGGATAATTTTTTTAATAGTGATGTTATTCAAAGCATTATAATCAATGCAAAGTCTCATGGAAACACCTTTTTTTTAACAAACAAAACAGGGGATCCCCATGTTGAACTACTAGGATGAATGAAGCCTTCGTCAGGAAAATCCTTCAATTGATTTTTCAATTCAAGAAGTTCTATTGGATCCATACGATATGTGGGTTTTGAAATTATCTTAGCATCAGGAACTAATTCGATTGTGAATTCAACTTCTCAAACAGGTATGACACCGGGTAACTCATCAGAAAAAACATCAAGGTATTCATTTACCACTGGCACATCATTAATTTGAATAGTTCCCTTTCTTTAAACAATATGAGCAAGATAACTTTCATTTCCATCTTTCAATAGTTTCTCAGCTTCCTAATATGTTATCAATTTTATGGGTTCATTCTTGTATAAAAACTGAAACTCTTTCTAAAAAACAACTTCTTTAGTTCTACAGTCAATCTTAGCATGATAATCAGAAAGCTAGTCCATCCCTAGAATAACATCAAACTCAACTAAGGGTAAAACAACAAGGTTTGAAGGTAAAGTCTTTCCATAGACCACAATACAAATATTCTTATAATTCCTCTTTTCTATAACATTTCCCCTGGTGTTTTAACAACAATTTTGGGTCTCATTTGTTGAGGTGATATTTTCAATTTACCAAAAAATTTCTCAGAGAAAAAGGAATGTGTAGACCCTGTATCAAACAAAAATTTAGCAAAATATGAGTGAACAAACAAAGTACCTGATACAACTTCATTGGATGGCCCAACATCTACTGATGTAGTTGCAAAGGATCTCACTACACCTTTCTGCTTGTAGTCTGGCTTCTTTTTATCATTTGGATCTCTCTTTGGGAATACATTTTCATAATGACCCATTTCACCACAATTAAAACACTTTACAGTTTCTTATTAGGATTATTCTTAAGATCATTTTCATTACAATCTTGGGCCATATGTCTAAACTTACCACATTTAAAACACTTCCCAATTTTTCTAAGACATTACCCAGGGTGTTTCTTTCTACAATTTTCACAAACTAGAAATTGGATTTTCTTACCATCGGATTTCTTTGGTTGATTCTTACCCATTTCTTTCCAACTTGACCTCTTCTTCTCTTTGTTTACAAAATGCACATGATCATCAGAAAACTCCAAATCTACCCTCTTAGCACATCGGACAAGTTTCTCATAACTTTTGAATTCACGGGAGGCCAACGCCCTTCGATACATTGGCTTCAGTCCTAAGTAAAAGCGGTTGATTTTTCTATCAAGATCCAGAATAATATTTGGTGCATACCTCGCCAGTTGGGTGAAGTTCTCTTCATACACATCCATTTGATCATCCTCCTTCTATTTCAATTCAAGTAATTTCTTCTCCATTCTAAGTCACACCACCTTAGGAAAATATTTTTCAAGGAAAAGACTTTTAAATCCATCCCACTCTAAGGCATAAAAATCCTCTATACCCCTGATATTCCTTACCATTTACCACCACTAATCAGATTCCCCTTCAAAATGATAAATGGAAAGACTTACCTTTTGATTGTCTAAACATCCCATAACATCGAATATCTTTTCAAGGTCTTTGATCCATCCTTCTGCTGCTACTGGGTCAGAAGATCCATTTAATGCAGGAGGATGTTGTCTCATAAAATGTTCCACTGCTATCATGTTCCATTGTGGTACCTCTATTGGTTCTCTTGCATGGATGCCACCACCATTTATTTCCTGTGTTAGCTGATCCATTACTGTCACAAACTGCTCAGTTCCAATCCCTACCATTCCGGGCTATAGTTCCAGAAGGATGCCATTCTATCGGTGCCTCTCCTCTTTAGAATCCTTATTCCTTCTATGGACAACCATTCTGAACAAACATGTCTTAGATAAAGCAACATGGTAATCTTTAAATGCTATAACATTTCAAATTAAACATAGAGTGGAAATAATTTATTTTATTCTATTAACACGACTCTAACCCCTAAAGTTATCTAAACCATCATATGATACCAACTATAAGGAACTGGCCTTATTACATACATAATCTTGAATTTCGTAAAGAAAAAACGTCTTTTTACATTGAAGATTTTTCAAGTTTAGAGCTTTAGAGAATTAGGACAATACATTCATGACATTACACATTATTATAGAGTGGATACCAAAAATACAGTTTCCATTTTTCTCAAAATATAAAACATTAAAACTTAAAACAAGACTCCTTGACAATTCTTCAACATTTAATGTGTCTTACATACTTGTATTACACATCCATTAACCTGTGAAAAATCATTTAAAAACTTGGTATGAGCCCAAAATCTCAGTAAGGGTTGGAAAATAAGTAAAAATCACATTAGTTCGTGAATACTCATAACTTATGAAAGCATTTTCAAAAGACATTCTTGTCACCCATATATACTTACTTTGTGTAATATGAGATTTACACAAGATCCACACAAAACATGAGAACATAAATATAATCATAAAGGTATCTTGGGGCATTAATTACATAATCTTTTAACCATTCTTGGCTACCTTATAATTTGTAACCCTCACGGATACCTTACTTTGTGTAACCATCGCAGTTACACTTGGAGTAACCATACGGCCGACCTCCAATATACTCATACCCAATGCATTTTAGGGAGATATAGGTCCCACCATTAATCATAAATAATTCCAAAAAACCAAAACATAATCATTCAACATGAATAATTCCATAAAAACATTGCATTGGAATTTTGGAAAACCGGATTTTAAAAGAGTATTTTTAAAGTAAAGCCCCTTATAAATATCATACAATTGAAGAGAGACTTAATAGAGTGGATGGAGTATGTATATATACTGTAAATACAAATAATAAAACATAATATAAACTGAACCCACCACACAAAAAATTTAAATAGCACATAAATAATGAAGTTGAAGGTTAACCCAAAGAATAGAAATCGGGTTAAGAATTCCCTTACCCCGGGTTTGTCTTACATAAAACTTGTGTAAACCTCCTGTATAATGGTTAAAATAGTGTTATTAATGTTTTACAGAAACATTTCCATGTTTATAACATCTTATATGATCATTTCATAACATCATTTCACCCTTAATTGTTATTATTTTTCCCTTTGCACTTTTTTTGGGTGAGTTATTAACATGATTTCCATGATTGGTTCATGATGGACATTCTTGTCGATTGGAATTGAAACTCCAGAATTGGAATGGAGTAGTATTTACATATATCCAGTAACTTAAATTCTTCCATTCATCATTTTTAATTCTTACATGAGGATGATTCATAAGTTAGAACATTAAAGATGTTCGTTCAGATAATTTTAGTGGTTATTTGATAATAACAACCCTATTTTGTCTTATAAATTATAACCATGAGTAAAAAGAATTACAGAACCATGGGTGAGTCATAAAACATATATTATAACTTTTTTCAACCATATAAATGGTTTCATGACCAAAATTGGAATAATTAATGGAAATTGAAATCACATCATCCACGATGTCGATAATTCGACACAAACGGACAGTGTTTTTATTCTTTAAATAAGTGGGAGAGGAGAGGGAGAGGAGAAGAATAATGATGAGTAATTTTCTATAAACATGATAACATATAGAATATAAATTATTTCTGGAGATTTCATTCCTCTTGGTTAAGTATATATCAATAAATAATAAGGAAAGAACTCAAAATAATAGAATAATTGTGAAATCGCTTACAAAAATTCAGCAGCCTAACGGCTACGCAACATGGTTTTAGAAAATATTAAAAAGAGAGGGGAAAAGGGTCACTCATCCAGAAATGAATAATAATATATATTATATAAATAATAACATGGTATGGAAACTTGAATGTTATACCACATAAAAGAGAATATGAAAGGAAAAAAGAAAGAAATTGAGAATTTTCTTACCTTGTAGAGTAACCCTTAAAACTGGATGGTTGGAACCTTGGGGCTTGAGGAAACCTTGGGAGGACTACTATGAAGGTAAGGAGGCCATATCTTCATTGAGGGATAATTGGGAATGAATTAAATGAAGGGAAGAGTTGGTATTTATAGGAAAATTGATGGATTATTTTAATAATTTTCAAGGGACACCTCATGAGTGGTATTTACAAAACCATGGGATTTACCATGGTATTTTCCCATGGTATAAGTCACTTGGGACACCTGACATATTATTTAACTATACACAAGTCGACCAGATTTATGACATCATTATTATATCATTAATGATGTTGTTAACACACCGAAACTAAAAACAGTATTTTTTTACTATTCACCAAAAAATCAATTGTTTTAGAAAAATTCCCAAAATTCACCGTAACCATTTATCAATGTGTAGAATTAAAAAAAGGAAGTCCATTTTTTGAAAAGAATTTTCTAAATATTATTAGTTTAATTTTTAAATAAAATCATACTTAATTCAAAAATTAACAATTCTAATTTTGTAACTACTTCTATATCACAAAGAAAAAATTAACCTAGATGATATTATCTTAAAGCCTTAATAAAATAAAATAATAATAAAATTTACTATTCATTAGGTTCATATTACTATTCATATTACTATTCATAAGGGTATGTTACTATTCACCAAAAAAACCAGTTGGTTCTAATAGACTCCAAATAATATACAGAACACAATTTTCCTATACACAACTACTCTATCCTCCTACATCATCATTGCACCCATCCCAATGCATGATGCATCATAGAACGTGGTATAGCCTCTTCTAGGATCTATAAGAATCAGAATTAGTGTCGAGGTAAGCCTTCCATTCAACTCCTAAAAGGCCTTCTCTCATGTTTAAGATAATAGGAACTTCACACACTTATTTGTAAGACCAGTAAGAGGTGCATCAAATGTGTGAGAGTACATGTATGATATTCCTATAATATCCATCTATCCTCAAGAAACTCTTTATATCAAACATGTTCTTAGGATTCTCCCAAGAAAACATAGCACTCACCTTGTCTTGGTCAACTGATACTCTTGATTATGAGATAAGATAATCCAAAAAGTGAAATTTTTTTATCTATAAGTTACACTTAGAAATATTAGCATATATTTTATTCTCTCTTAGTGTATTCTAAATGATATCAAGATATTTATCATGCTCGCTTCAAGTATGATAATACACCAGGATATCATCCATAAAGACCACAACAAATGAATCAAGATATGGGTAGAAAAACCTATTCATCAAGGAAATAATAATGCAAGTCGCATTCATAAGATGGAATGGCATAATTATATACTCATATAAACTATACCTATTACATAAATTCTTATATGGTATGTGTGAAGGCCAAACTGACACTTGATGATAGCCCGATCACAGGTTGATCATTGAGAATACCTTAGCTCCAAGAATCTAGTCAAAGAGATCATCTATCTAAGGAAATGGATTCTAGTTCTTAACATTAATATGGTTCAACCATCGGTAATCCATGCATTTACTAAGGGTCCTATTTGTCTTCTTGGAGAAAAGCATGGGTGAACCCCAAGAATAAGTATTGGGTCGGATAAAACCCTTAGATTATAAATCCTCTAACTATCATTGAGCTCCTATATATTATTATGTGTCATCCTATATAGAGGAATATATACTGTATCTACTCCTAGAATGAGCTTGATCATAAAATATACCTATCCCTATAGAGGTAATATAGAAAAATCTTCAAAAAATTATCATTGAAACGATCTACAATAGTAGGAAAATCTATCATATGTACTTTCTGATCCTCCATGAAAAGACCAGAAATATGGGTGTTAACCCCACCTAGCCTATGATTATTTGGTCCAGATATACTATCTTGGACATCCCACTAACCCTATTTAAGATAATTATCATCCTGTGGTGATGTAAACGACACCCTACGGTGATAGAAATGCACATAGGCATGATAGGGAACCAACTAGTACATCCTAATAATGAAATTAAAGCCTGCCATCTTGAGTATAAATGGTACCATACGAAGGGATAATTGCCTACCTCGCGAGGTCATTACCTGGATTGGGTTATGCCCTTTGATCACACTCCTAATGGTGTGTCTAGGGCCATCACACCACAAAAGTACTGAATTTATATTCTAATAATTTATTCTATTAATAAAGATAAAAAGGAGTGATAGGAACCTATATCAAATAATGATGATTTGATAGTAGATGCTACTATAATTTTACCCCATACTATAGATGGAACTACACTCTGATTCTCAAGTATCGACTTTAATGCATGCTACTAGCCTAATCTTTGGCGCTATGATAGAGTTGGACTAACCTAAGTAGGTCTTCTCTTCTTATGATGATAATCTAAAGTTTGGATACCATGGCCATGACCTCCTTCTTGACCTGTCTTGTTGGTGCTACTCCAACTCCTATCCTGATAAGGTATAACCGATCCTGCTCCTGAAGGTGGAGAAGGTATGAATACTCTTCCATTATAAGTGGGTGGAAAGGTACAACATAATATTTGAAGATGTACCATATGGACATAAGAACAACACTCAATAAGGTCTCTATTGCACCGAGGATTCAAATTACACTTCCATCTACACTGATGGAATATAAAGGAGGTGCTAGTGTGGATACCCTAGCTTCCACTGCTCTGACAAGAAACCTCAAGGCTCCACTTCCTACTTCTAGAAGAACTATTTCCCTACCTTAGCACTAAACTTTTGTTCCCGGTACTATCAGATTCCCTCAAGTGGCGCTCAGTGATAAGAGCCTGATTCACAATATTAGAAAAGTTTGGTAGGGAAAATACATTCACCTACAGACATATGTAATACTTGAGCCCATCCTCAAAACATCTCACTCATGATAGCTCATCACCTGCTAGAAGCATTGAAAACCATTTCAACTTAGAAAAAATTGTTGAATAATTCCTGGAAAACAAAGTACCCTACTCCAAGTGCATGAACTCTATTGGTTGGTCATCTCTCAGAATATGAGGAAAAAAGTAATCATATAAGGTATTCTGAAAGTTATCTTAGACCATTCCCTGATGATGACTATCATGGGTAATCACATCCCACCAGCGCTTGGTGGAATCATGAAGCATGTAACCTCCTCTCTAGAAGATTCTCTAGATGCTCAAAGATAGAAATAATTTATTCAAGCTAAGACTCAAGAGCCTGAGTATCTCCATCCCTTGAGAATATGGGAGGACGCTACTATCAAAAATCACATGTCATATCATCCATATTAGGTATGGTTCATGGAGAAACTTATATGGGATTCCTCACATATAGGAAAACCTCTAAAAAATGAGTTTCATTTCCTTGTTTGGGGGTAGAAGGCAGTGCCTCTGGTGGTACAACTATAGGTATCATTGGTGGCTTAAGGACCACCACCTCCGGCATGTGGTCATCACCACCCTCCTAAAGCACGAATAGAGGACATTGTGGTGGAATAGCTCTAAAAATTATAATAACATGACTTAGAAAAAGATTTAAATTAGACCATAAGATTAAGGTACTCAATACCCATAATACTACCCCAACTACCTGCTTAGAAGACCATGGTATTGGTAAGTGTTTAAATTTTGTTTTACAAAGGTTCCAATAGGTGAAGAGTCAATTTCACTTTACCTCTTAATTTACTGGAAACAATATCATTTTATAAGTTAATATTTACATTTAAAGTATTTATTTTCTTATATACATATATCAAGGTTAGAATAAATGTATATACATTCCCATTTAATAAAGACCCACACACTTTATAACTGAAATCGATACCCATTTCATTTCATTCAACATCCTATATATTTGTTCTTAGAATGTAATGAATAATATATGATGGATCGAATCAGTTAATTACCCATTCCAATTAAAAATTTCCCATACACCTCATAAAATTAAACTCATATCCACTCAATCGTAGCCAAACCACAGCTCAAGTAACTAAAGGAGCATTGATGACATGGGTAGAAACTAGCTATTTAGAAGACACCATTAATATATACATAAAAATAGTATTTATATTGATTCTAAAACATTAAATAACCAATTACCTTTCCCTACAGAATATGTTAATAGCATAAGAATATATAACAACCATGGCTCGCTCAAAAAGAATAGGAAATTCAGGAAATTCAGGAAATAAAATACACCTATATGGCATGTCATATACATGGAATATGAATTCTAGGTTCCTAATTATAATTCATATAACAATGATCCTTTCTATACTAGGCCGGGGAAGAGAATCTGTAAAGTATATAAAAAAATAGAGTTCATGTGAATCACTGAATAGTGAAATTATATCATCTATAATAGGTGAAATATAGAACAACAATTTATTATTCCCAAGAAACTTGGTATTTACCCTGAATAGGTGGTAGAAACTCCCATACATGGCATATAACCAAGTTCCATAATTTTCTTAATCTCTTGTATAATTTTCCCAAACAATAATACAAAATAAAATAAAATCTCTCATACCACTTTGTGACATCCCGACCCATAATCAACTAACCAGTGCCCCGAGCTGGAAGGCCACATGGCCTCAAGTATGCCTCCCATATTTCAGATGCTGTTGACTAGCAGTGAGGGCCTAGGGTGTGTATATGGGGAGACTACACCCTCATGGTAGAGTGGAACACATTATATATATAATAACATGTGGATAAACAATTTCATAAGTATAATAATGAATAAACAATAATGGAAGCAAAAGAAAAATATAATCAACCATGTAATAATAATCAACTCATAAGTTGGAAAGTATCAAATACAAAATATAATGATGTAATTTCATGTCTTTATGAAATTGTAAAATAGGTATACATGGAATCTGGAAGACAATAAAAAAGAAAAAAAAGACCCAAAACTATCCAATCATCTCAATCATTGTCCTAGTCATCTACTTCCAAGATCCATCCTGATGCAAGAAATCAAGTCGGGTGTCTAAGGTGGGATGTTTCCCCTTGTCTATACCTACAATCATATAATTTTCCCAAGTTCCAAATGCGTCTCGGATATGGTGTGAGTGATAAATATCATTAGGCTACCACAAATGGAATATATACAAATCCAGTATGTGAATATAAACTAAACAATGTGCAGGTATATAAAAGTAAGTCAATTTCAAAATAATAACTCATACCATCTTCAGTAACATCTGGTAATGTCTATGAACACGAGATCATTTAATAAATTAATTTTAGTTCTGCTTATATAGATAAAACATATGAATGTGTCAATGACACTAAAATAGATCATGATAATAATAAAGGAGGATCCATGGTGTAACCAAGGCATCCTTGACCTCAGGGGTATTCCAACTCATAGTTTTATCTCATGCAGTCTAGATATCAAAGGATCTAAGTGTAATCCAAGATCCAAAACCCAATTAATTCCACTATAAATTATTATAATTGAGTCTATAGAGCTCATACATAGTAATCTTAGGATACGCATGATTGCGGCCCAATGGGGTGAATCCATGGAATTGTGTATCTGAAGACATCAAGCTAGATCCTAGGAGATTATCTCATGCATCCTAATATCTAGGGAGATAGTTAAGGGATCCTAAGGTATCATTTCAAACATCTTCTAGTAGACAAGGACAATGTTACAAGGTGGTTATCTCCCTTGGAAACTATTTCCTTGAATTTTAATGGCATCATTTGAGTACTCAAGGAATTCCCTCATGAATCCAAGGATGAATCAAGTTTGAACACTCTTATAAAAATAAAAAGGTCCATATGAGATATTCACATTATAAATATATCATTATTTAATTAGTAAATTCAATACTCATTCCATTTAATAAATAATTTTGTTCATTTTTTTCCTTTCATCAATGAGAAAAGTTTATTCAAGGACATGAAACCATTTATCACTATAATTACTTATTCATTTATTAGGTTCATTCCTTTACCTTTCATTATACATGACATGGTATTCTAAGGATATAAAACAAATTACCATTAAATTATAATTATCTAGTCCACGTGATGTCTAATAATATACTTTCCAATTAACAATTTAAGATTCAATTATTAAATTGAAAAACTTGCCTTACAATGGTTAAGTGATAATTGTATAAATTAAAAATGTGCTAACCATTGTCAATTCATAATTAATTTTAATTAAAAAGGGCTTACCTTTAGCTAGGTCAAGACAAAAAACTTGAACAGCATATCAAATAATTATAACAAGGGACATAAAATCATAATAAAAGAAGAACCCTACTTTAGGTGGATGGGGTTGCGGTCACAACTTCCAACGGTATGATGATAATGTATAGAAAGGGATCTAGAATATGAGAACAATCATTATAATTAAGACATGTTAATTTAAGAATCAATTCTCGGTAAAACCAGCATGCGCACATCAACAAAAATTATAAATGATGAGACTTTTAGGGAAATGTCATAAACCACCTACTTTGAGGCTATAAAACTCTCCTCATCCAATATCAACCTTTAGTTTGTCCTGGATCAAAATAATATGTAAGAAAGAATGAATTACCTAAAAATAGGGCCTATGAACCTGCATCAAAATAGTGTCATCAAGGATAAGACAAATGAAAAACTGGGGCTAAGGATTTTAGCTCTTACCAGGAGGAATCCAATGTGAGGATCAGATCTTCAATCAGAGTCGGGATGACGAAATGGGAGTAAAACCTAGATGAAGAGGCTTGGATGCTCATCTAGGAGAAAAAATGGGTTGTTATCCACTATAATGGATAAAGTAGAATTAGGGGTAAATATATTATTACTTAAGGTAAAAATATTCATTTACCTATAAATTCTATGTAGCATATTTTTTTCGAACGGTTGGCCAAGCCATGTTCCAACAATGTGATAGGCTCTACCTTATGAGGGAACCCGCATAGTTTGGTCACACGATTTGAGAAACTGTGTGCCAACCGTTCTATATTCCTTTGATAAAAACTATATAGTTTTAGCATAGTCATGTAGCCCTAGATTAATGGTTAGGAAAAAATATGCGCCCTTCTTTTCCCTCTAAAATTCCCTACATTGTTAAGAGAAAATTTGTGACCTAGGCTACATGGTTTCTACTAACTGTGTGTCCCTGTTCTTTCTTCCATTGGTCGGGGTTTTGTGTTTGAAACAAGCTGCAGAAACACCCAAAACTTCTATTACCTCATTAGGCATCTATAAAAATTCGAATATAATTAATTAGACTAAAATTTAAAGGATTTATACCTTATAGAAAAACTGGGTTCTTACAACAATGACCTTTATTTCCACATGAAAAGTATACTGCCTCCTTCTCATTGTTCTCTCTTTATATCATTGGATTATTGGAAGGAATGTTTTTTGGTGTATTTGGCTTGGTTTTATCCTTAGATCCCTTTGCATTTCCCATCCTCCACTTGTTCAACATAAGTACTGAATAGTTGGAATTCTTCATATATTTTTCAGATTAGAAAACTAAATCCAATAGGTTTAAGATTGACTTTTTCATGTTATCCAAGTTATAATTAACAATAAAAGTTTAGAAGCTAGGTGGTAAAGAGTAAATAATAATATTTCTTCTAGTTCTTGTTTCAGTTTAAACCAAAGGGATTAAAGTATCTCAATGTACCCAATCATATGGAGTACATAAGGTCCTTCTTTAATCCCTTATGTTATAATACACCTATACAACGAACTAAATAAATTATATATTTCTTTCCTTTCTCTCTCCTAATATAATTCTTGGAGATGAGATAGTATCTTGTAAGCATATTTGGCCACATGAATTTTCTAAAGTTTATTGGACATCGATGAAAACACGATACATTGTACATATATTGAACCATATACATGTTTATTATTTTATTTGTATCCACCTTGATTGATCCCTATGAGGCTACGTAGGATGTGGGGATTCCATCACATTAAGTTCCTCTCTAGGGATAGTATTATGCACAAGTACCTGTCCACTCCCAAAATTTATGGATGGACAAGATATTCTCTTTATCAAGTATAGATCTTAGTGACATTGAACTGGTGGTGGTGATTTTCATTTTATCTATATAAAATAAACTAGGAAGATAATATTTTGTCTTGATTACCGATTAGATTTTATGGAATAATTAAATAATTAAATTCCTCCTACTATTTTATCAAACTTGATTAGATCTCACTACTAGATTTAGAGTACTCAATCTCCTGATTTTTTTAGTAGAAAGGTTCCTTGAAACCACAATTCATTGTCCAAGCTAGGTCTACACCACAACTTAAATAGTTTCAAGTTAGTCATTTGGTTTTCCAACCACGTTGACTCATGGCTCCCCGAACTATAAAGGGAAGACCCAACTTATAATAATTGTATCCTTGATATACTCAACACTTTTCCTTTAAAGAAGAATCAATATATATATGAATATTTCATTGTTTTCAAATTTATTTAATTTTACTCATCTTTCTCATAAGAACTTTCTAGTAGTGGGATCCACCCTTAACTGGGACTGAAAAGCACCTTGTGCACCAGGTTTTGTTCAAATTTAATCAATGAAAGGCATTATAAATTAATATTTCTTTGAGGGTTTCTATTATTACTTGAAAATTTAAATAATTTTTTATTTGATATGATCAACCTATGTGATCACATTCACAACTTTAAAATTAATTAACTAGAAAACATTAATCACTTCATAATTATTTTAATCTATACATTTTTTTTATATTTTATGTCATCATGTAAACAATAATATTCATGAAACAATAATAAACCATGAAAAAATTAAATAAATATCATGAATAATATTGAGCATTTAGTACTAGTTGATCCATTAAGCATAAATGGATCAAATATAAGGGTTTGAATACCTGAGTTGTGTTTGAATCAAGTTGCATCTCACACCCCTATCCAATGTTTCCACATCTCATCTGGAATACCACTTCATCTTGACATGGTTTCCATATTATATCATCCATGACATTATATGTAAAAATAGTGGAATTCACAAAGTATATATAGAATAATACTCTGGGGTGTAAAGCCCTTATACATATAAAGTAGGGAAGGATGACGTATAGGCCATCAAAAATAAATTAATCATTACAATCATGGCACATAATTTCAATAATAAAATAATTAAATTAAATTTCAAACATACATTGGTCAGTCTATGGTCAAGATTTGTCTCTGGGTGATAAAAATGCTATATAAAATTAATTTTTCAATAAATTCTACTTGTGGGAATTTTAAATGAATTTAAATAATTTTATAAAATTTCAATTCATAAAATACTAATCACACGGTCCCAAAATATTTTTCAAACAATTTAAAAAAAATTAAAATTTTTGGGGGTTAGGTTGTTCAGAAACCCCCTAAAAGGGGTTATGTGCAATTTCCAAGCCCAAAAGGGGTTGGGCGGGTAGGGAAGGTACCAAAAAGGTCTAGTCACTGGACTGGCCAGTTGCAAAAACCCCATGTATGGTTCAAGTAAGTGAGGGGTGGGAAGGTGGGTGGCGTTTTCACCACCAGTTCTGACCAAAAAAATATTTTTTTTTATGTAAACACCCATGATATAAGGAATATGTAAATTGTAGTGTCACCACTTCATGTATCTTTTTTGTTTTTATTTTGTTGATAGAACTGGAAATACACCCACACCCCCTTTTTAAATATTTTTCTTTTATTTTTTCCAAAATCCTAATCCATAGGAATTTTATATTTTAAAAAAAATCTATAATAATTATGGAATTATTATACCTCCTAGAAAAATTTCATCAACTGTAAAACCAGTCGGAAAGAACTATTCTGACTACTGGAGATTTTCTAAAATACTGGTGTTAAGCAGAATTTTCTACTTCCTGTCACCTCGAGCTAGATTAAAAAATATATAAATATATTTTCTTCAATTTTATTATAGATAAAAAAATAATTATGATCTGATTTAAAACTTCATATGGTCATAACAAGGCCATCTATGATTGGATCATAACCTGGTTTAGTACGATGGTGCTGCTACTTTAATGACTCATACATAAACATTTCATTATCTTGTTTCTTTATACTAGATTTTATTTCCTTTATTCCCAATGGTCTTTTAGGTTTATATTTTTGGAGATTTAGGTCATAACTCTTACATAACAAACCCATATATTAAAAAATGGATACTTCTATTTAGTATCCGTTTTTTTCCACCAATAGAAACTTTCAAAAAGAAACATATTTTTTTTTTCATGAAAAATATTCATGAATTTCAACTTGACTTATTCTTTTTCCTTGATCATCCTTAAACCCTATGAATTTTAAAAAAAACATGGTATGGGCATAAAAATCTCTATAAGGGACATAAAAAGAATGAAATCTGTTAGTCTAGTGAAAAAAATTAAAACTCAAAAATACTTAACTTTATCACATTATTCTTTGATATCATGAAATAAATCACTACCACATGAAAATACACATTTTTTCTCAAATGGATCTTTTAAAACTCATAACAGTAATAGATAAAACATGTATTAAACTTGGGGAACTATTTTCATATCAATATTACATACGGATTAACCCTCACAGTTACACATGGAATAACCATCATGGTTATACTTGGAGTAACCATTATAGTCACACATTAAATAACCATCACGGTTATACCTGTAATAACATATATAGTATATGACTATAAAATCTTAGGTGAAACATAATCAGTTAACTTCATCCCTTTACTCAATGAATTGAAGAGCTATAATGGGATCACCCATTTTTAGTTTATAATGGAACCACATTTCATGATGAAAAATTCCCAAGAGCCATAAAATAATCATAATAGATTAAATCTTTCAGTTGTTAAAATAATTTTGTACCCATAAGAAAAGATTTTCGGATATTGAAATATTATTTCCTTTAAAATTAAATTTTCAAAACAAAAAATTTTTGAATAAAGGGAAAGTGGGTTATTTTTTAATAAAACATGAAATCTTATAAATGAATCCATATATCATATAACTATTATGGTGGTGATAAAAATTTTTGTAACTATATATATTAAAATAAAACATTCTTTTTGTATTTTTTTAAATAGAGTCAAAACATTCGTTAAAAAGATTCATTTTGAAAAATTCTTAATAAAAGAAAAAATAGATACAAAATTTCCTTTATAAATATTTTCATTCCATATAAAAACATCCATAACTTTAAAAATTTATATAGAATAAAAATAAAGTTTTAAGGGAAACTATAAAAGAGGATTTTTAAAAGAAAGTCCCTTAAATTGAGTCTGAATCATCAAGTCCATTATTGACATTCCTGAATAATATACTTATATTAAGTATTTAATTTATTTAAAACCTTTTTCAATTCCATTATTCCATTTTTCTCAAATATTAACATGTTATTACAATTAATTATTTATTTATGTTCACGTTGGACGTTTTGACGATATTTGATTCATAAGCCCATAATGACTTTGGTAAGTAGACTATAAAAAAATATGTCATTATTCCATCATATAAAAATAAAAAAATTAAATAATTATAATTATTATAATTATTATACCTAAATTATACATTTAAAACCAATTATTAAATATGGTTATGAAAAATTAACTACGTTTCAATCTCAGAGATGGTAGGTCGTATGTATGCATGAGTAATGTTTCCATCTTTCAATGATCATTATGAAAATAAGGTAAGTATAATTTTATTTTTATATAATGATAATAATATCATAAATATCATTTTAATTATTTAATTATACGTATATATATCATCTATGTGATTTGGTGATGAAAAATGAATCACATCACTTCATGGAGGTGATAGTCCACACATAGGCATGAATGACGTTATCATTTTTTAGTGAATGGAAATGTAATAAATTAAATGATATATTATCTTATAATAATGATAAATATGTCATTAATACCATATATAAATTTTAATTCCATCATTATAACCATTCTTGATAAGTAGTAATGGTAAATGAATTACATCGATCTGCGAGTCAGAAATCTTCCGCACACACGAATGATGAATTTCTTTCCCAATTGATGGATGTTGGAGATGTATATTGTTTAGAACATTAAAATAATAACATATAAATATATATAGGATAATATTTTTATTATTTTATCATGTTTGAAGATTATTTTTAGTAAGTTCAAGAAGAAAAAATTCAAAAACATACGGTTAAAAACTATACCAATTCTTTTTTTCTTAACACATTAATAACTATAAGATTGGTATTATACCCAAAATAAATCCTATAGAATGCGGGGAAGAATTCTAGGAAGGATTATAGGAATTAATTTTTATAGTTTTTTCTGGAAAAAATTCCTTGAAGTGTGAAGTAATTAGAAGAAGTGGTGCCCTTTTATAAGAGGGAAGGCGTACTCTTGGAATTTATTAAAATATTAATTTAATATAAATTAATTTTGATATCAAAAGGGTTAAAATTTGATAATATTCAAATATAATATGTGTATTAGTCTAAATAAACTCATCTGATAATTTTTGGACAAGTTTACATCACATTTTTACCCTTATCATTTTGTTTTAACCCTTCATTAACCCTTTTGAAAATTACCATAATATTAATGTTTTCTACTATTTAAGGGTTAATAATTTAAATATAAAATGAAAAGTGACCCATAAATAGACCATGATGGGTGTAAATAACAATATGTCATTAATGTTTCTGAATCTAAGATTTTTATTAATTTTAAATCATTTAATAAAATATCATTAATATCAATTTTAGAACTATTCATTTGCTTTTACTTTAATAACATTGAGAAAACAAAGGATTCAAAATACAATGCATCCACACCAATATAATATGTCATTTTTATGTATAAAATTAATTTTTCACATTAATTATTTCAAATTGTACTACTTCCAATATCTTTAATATCATTTATTTATTTACCCATTTATTGAATAATTACTGCATCGGTGTTGTGTAAGAATTTATGGTAATTATTTATTCACTAAAAAATAAAATTAAATTACCTAGATGAAGAAAAATTATTTAAATTTATAATAACTATTTATAATTTAACATATCTTCTGGATATCCCCATATTAAAAATATTATAGTTATTAAAAATAAGAGTGTGACATTTTTTACTTTTCTTTACATAAAATATTATGAAGGCTATAATCACATTAAAATGGAAAAAAGGCCACATATTTGACCTTTTTATGATTATGAATGATATATAATCATCCAATAAAATTATGAAAAGATTTAGGGTAATTATTTAGTCCTTAAAATTTTATGTTCAACCTTAATTACATGATTTACCCTTTAGTGTGGTAACAAAAATTACTAAGGATATTATTAATATTGACCAAAAATAATAGGGACCTTATTACAAAATTTGTAATAATTAGTTCCAAATATGGAATACATTTTTAAAAATTTAAAACACAAAATTGGAAGCATTTAATTTAAAATTAAACTGAAAAAACACAATGAAAAATAGTTTTTCATAAAAATGTCCTTTTTAAGTATTAAATATATTTATACCAAATTCGAGTATAAAATTAATTTAAAAACCCCTAATTTTATTATTCTAAATAAAAATAAACTAATAAATTTTTAAAAACTAATCTAAAATAGAATTATAATTTATAAATACTTTAAAATAAAATACAATTTTCAATAAAAATAGAATTTTTCACTATTCATTGAAAAATCAAACTTTTTAGAAAATTATCAAAAATATAAATTAATATTATTTTTATATGATTAATTAAAAAATTAATTCCATTTTTTCAAGTTAAAATTATACAATTTGGAAATCAAGATTTTAAATAAAACCACATAATACATAAATATCCAATTTTTTTAAAATAAATCTTTTTCCTTCTGACTAAAAAAATTATCTAATATTTTATAATTAACTAATGAATATATGAAAAAAATTATATCAAAATTACTAGTTCTATCATAGTTATGGAACCCTATATTCAAATTTATTGCAAACTAATTTTTTTTGGATTAAATGATTACTTATTTTCTTTGATTCCAATTATTGGTAGTCAACCGCATAACAGAAGTAGATAGACCAAATGTTGAAAAAAATCATCAGATAAACATAAAATTTTCATCTTTAGAAATGTTCATTCAACTAAAAAACCAAAATATCCTGCATTAAATAATTTAAGCACAAAAATTAAATCAAACCATACCTCTTTTTATTTGAAGATGCTTGTAAAATCCACTCATTATCAATGGCCATTTCTCAAATGAACCTATGTCAGATATAATGGACCTAGACTTTTACACATATTATTACATAACATTAAGAATAATTAACCATAAAATACAAACCAAGGATCTTAAATTATACTTTATTTGGAATATTTGGTGTATAAAACTGAAAAAATGGAATTAAAATAAAACATATTTATATTAATCATATATAATGATCTCTGAACTTCTTTTGAGCACTTAAATCTTCATAGGATATCCTGATGAATACATAGACAAAATTTATGATCTAAGAAGCCCAATAAGGGAATAAAAATAGATATAAATCATAGCACATGGGTTAGAAGGCATAACATGATTATATAAAAAGGCATAGAACATGAATAAACATATGGAATAATAACATATAGAACATGTGATCATGTAATCCAGGAAGCATTGGAATTTGGAAGCAACATATAACATGAAAAAAACTTGAGTTAAGGCTAACTTCCAAAACCATATCACATGGTGGACAAAGTCCCATAAAGGAATCAAGTTTAATCCATATCCCAACATGATGCCTCATGAGACTAAACTTTACCCAATTAATTATAGTGCTATCTAGGTGTACCTATAATAAACCATTCATTTATATTTGTTCCATATTAATAATCAAACATAAGGAATAAACATAGGGGTTAGCCGTAGAAGGAAATGGGTATCGTAATCATGTCCTAAGGAACAACCAATGGGTATATCATAATGGTTTCCATGAAATAAGGTATTTAAATCATCCATGGACATTAATAATGGAAAATTTGAATATGTCATGAAAATTTATTTCTGAATAAATTGAAAATATATAAAAATGGTGTTTAAGAAACATTAAAAATGAACCACTTTTGTGCAGTTTAAGGGAAAATATAGGTGTCTTTAAAGCAAGAAAATGCATAATTATTTGTATAAGACCAAAAAATAAATAATATAGTTTTTCATGATGAAAGTAGATATTTTATAAAAATATTGGTTGTTTAAAATTTATTATTGAGTGATCATGAGAATGGGTAATAAAAAGGGAAGTTCCCTCTAATTGGTCTTGTTTATCAGGAGGAATTGAGAAGGGAACCTTATAAAACATGTATTTTACCATAAAAGAATGAAGAATTCATCTAGGTACATATTTTTGGAAAATACACATAGTATTTAGGAGGATTAAATAATAATAATTAATAATTTCATTGGGGTAAGGACAGATAAATTGTAACCCTAAGGAAAAAAATGGAGGTTTGGAGAGAATCCATTACCTTATGTCTGAAAGTGTTATGCACCTATAATTAATGTCCTATATAATTAAATTAAATACATTAATCAATTAATTCATGACCTTTTCTAAATTTATTCAATTTATTATAATTTTATTAGGTTCATTTATGGTCATTTCGTTGACTTATAGTGTTTAATTTCTTCGTTTTGGGAGTGTTTGTTTGATGGTTTCATTGTTGGTTTTCTTGTGTATTATTATGAAATTTCTTGTCAAATGGAAGAAAAACTCTAGAACTATAATGATATGGTATTAATTTATTTATATAAATTTAAATTTCCCCATATATCATTTTATTTTCGGACATGAGGATGATTCATTAGAAAAAACATTGATGAAAAAATGATTAGTTTATTTTGGCGGTTTTTACGACCATCATGATTAAGTATCATTTTGTTTAATAACATGATTATATGTAGGTTCCAGAACATTAAATACATTTTAATATACATATTATAATATTATTTTACCATAAAAGTTTTTTTGATAATCCTTGAAGGCAGTAATGAAAACTCGTCGTTCGCGAAGGCGGTGAATCAACATCTCAGAGACTATGTTTTCATTTATAGAACAAAAGAAGAGGAGAAGGGATTTGATGATGGATATTCCATTATCATAATAAAATTCCATTATATAAGATACAGGATTTATCATGTTACATTGTATAGTGAAGGTGAGGAAAGGATAAGAAAAGGAAATAAATTAAAAAAAAAGGGAAGGTTTTACCTCTTGAGTGTCATCACCTTGAGAACCTCCTTAAACCACTAGGAAATAGTCTCTTGATTAGACCATAAAGAAAAAAACGTGTGGAATAGGTTCTTAAGAGGAATTGGGAAGAATATAATAAATATACAAATCTTAAAATTTTTGAGGAGAAAAGGTGGTGAGGGTGGTATTTATAGTGGGAGGAGAGGGGCGTTGTTGATTATTTTATTCATTTTTCAATTATTTTTTATTCAAGATTATCAATTGGGTTGATCCTTATAACTAAATAAAGTAAAAGGTTCAGGATATTTTTAAAAAATTGGTGCTTACCTCATCCATACATCATCCATGACTTAGTAATGCATGCATTTAGCTTAAATCGTAAATTATAATATTTCACTATTCACCAAAAATTCAACAATTTTAGAAAATTCTGAAAAAATCACCCTAACCATTTTTTGATGTGTTGAATTAAAAAATGGACTCCATTTTATTAAAATTATTTTCTATTATGAGAAATTTAATTTTTAATTAAAACCTTCATTTATTCGAAAAACACTGATTTTAAAAATATAACTCATTTTATGACACTTTGAAAAATTAATTAAGGGCTCATAAAATTATCTTATAATCATAAGACAAGAAAATATTAATTTATGAATATATTTTATGAAAATAAATTTTATTTTAAATCTTTATATTTAATTATAAAATTTTAAATAAACATTTACGTTTTACAAAAAAACCAACACTTAATTTATCATTTTTAAAACATTAATTTACTTATTCCATGATATAAATATATTATGTTTTCATTCATAAGATACCCAAATTTTATTTATAATTTTATAGGAGAGTTTATTATTCTATTGAACAGTTTACACTTCCTAATGGCTGTATTACAATTCCAATGATCAAGTTACTATTCCATCAGTATAGGTTCATTAATTTCTATAGATGCCACCTATTTCATTCTTAATTTATGAAAATAATATTTTTATTTGTTTATATATGTGAGGTATGTGTTTTATAATATATAACATAATTATAATAAGTGAAATTCGATTGATAAAATTTTGGGTCATTAAATTCTTCCCCCTTATGAAATTGCACCCACAAAATTTAGTTTTACATACATAGGTGAAAACGGGTGAGGGTTTTAATACTTAGAAAACAAGAATATAAAAAAGAAAACTATGAAAATATAAGGATAAACTTATAAATGGAAATTATATCCTAACTTGTGATTCCCTAAGTTTCAATCTAAGTTATCCATGGTGATATAATTATCCATAGGGTTCTTACTATTCTTTTCTAGACTTAATCTCCAAAAAAAACTAGAACATTCTCTAATACTAAATATAAAAACACAATCCATTTACGCATATTATTACACAACTTTAAGAATAATTAACCATCAAATACAAACCAAGGATCATAAATTCTAGTTTCTTTGTAATATTAGGTACATAAAACTAGAAACATGGAAATAAAATAAAACATCTTTATATTAATCGTCCATAATGAGTTCCTAAAATTATTTTATATCTTACATCTTCTTAGGATAACCTATGGAATACATAGATAAAAATGATGAACTAAAAATACTAGTAAGGGAATAAACATAGAAATAAATCATATCAAATGGGTTAGAAGGTATAACAAAATGACATAAAAAGGCATGGAACATGAATAAAAATATTGAATAATAATTTATATAATATGGGATCACGTAGTAATGGAAACATAGGAATGTTTAAGAAACATATAACATGACATAAACATGATTCTAGGATAAATTCAAAAACTATATCACATGGTGGAAAAATTCCCATAAATGAATCAGGTTTACTCTATGTCCCAAAAAATATGTCTCATGAGACTAAACATTACCAAATTCATTGGAATGCAATCAGGTCACACCAATCAAAAAAATCATGAATTTTAATTCAAAATTTCCTTTTAATCTAATATTTTATAAAGTTATATTATATTTTTAATTTGTTTTAAAGTGTAATTATATTATGATTTTACTATTTAATTCAATGTTGGTCATCGGAAGTAATTTTACTTTGAAACTGGATATAATTAAGTGTTAATCTTTTTATAGTTATTAATTCTTAAAAACAAGTATTATGTTTTGATAGCAGGAATTAATTTTAAATTTGGAAAAATGGATTTCATATTTGGAATTAGGAGGTCTAAATTGTGTAAATAGGTAGCTTTTATTTTTAGACATTATGAATATTTACTTCAGTAAAAATTTTATTTACCATGGTTAAAGGGTAAATCTGGTAAATAAGGGTAAAAAATAATATTATAATAATATTAAATTACCATAACATGAGTTCTAATACTATTTTTTGATACATTTATGACCATGGGAATCCTTCGGTCGATTTTGGGACCCCATGGAGCCACTTGGGATTGATAATGAAACTTTATATTAATTAATTTAAAGTAGTGACAAAAATGACTTAAAAATATATCTTTTATTAAATCAGTTTTTACATGGGGTTATATAAGTTATCTCTTGGACTATAAATATTCATTTGAAATCTAAAAATATTTCCTACATCGTGTTATTTTTTTATAATTTTTATACATCAAATAAATAAAATTATTTATGACACAATAATGATGCAGTGTTTACCTTGTTAATGAATGATTAAAATAAATAAGATTATAAATATTAAAAAAATATCCAAAACCTATCCAATTATTAATGGATGATTTTATTTATAACATGATTCATATTATCTACAACTTTAATAATTTTTGGACCTTTAGAAATCGAAAATAATTATATAATAAAATAATATTTTTAAACATTCCTAAATAGCCCCTCCTCCCCCTTATAAAAATCCCTCACTTCTAACCCATTCCTCACACCTCTCTAGCCTTTTTTCTCATCCAACCTCTGACCAATTAATCTCCCTACATCCCTTTACTCCTCCTAGAAGCCTTCCCCCAGGCAGAAGGCAATTCAAGTAAACCTTTTGGTTCAAACCAAGGGATATACCCGATTTAAAGGTAACATCTTCTCTTAAGTTCTATTGTTTTATTTTACTTCTCCAACCCCGTAAACTCTTTTTATTCCTTTATTTTATAACAACACCAGTATCCTTAATATAATATGTTGTTTTTAGGAGAAGTATTCAATCTACACTTACCCACACCTCTATCTAATGGGTAAAGAACATATTGTTTCTGTGGATGACGAACTACTCCCTCGTTAAAAGATGATTGTTCAATATTCTCCTACCACCTATTATGGTGGACATTAAGATGGAACTATATTTATATGTGATATTTATTATATTTATATTTTTCTATGCTTCTATATTTTTCATTTATAGAATACCTTTATGGTTTCCATAGTGGGTAAATACGATAATTTCATTTGAGAAAGTGCAGACTACCACCCCCTCAAAGTGATATGACTCATTCATTCCATACATGGAACATATAAAGGATAGAGTTAATGAAATTATATATGATATTATACTCTAATTATAATATACCTATTTATCATTATGTTTTTTTCATTAAATGTGAAATAAAAATGAAAGTATCGTTCATGCGTACGTACGGCTTACCATCTCCATTAACGGTGCATTTCATTTCTTATCTCCAAATGTTATGTACTATTATAAATAAATATATATACTAGATATATATGATATCTAAATCATGAATATAATTATGTAGATAATGTAATTTCGACCACATGGACAATTTATAGTTATAACAAGTTCATTTTTAACTCAAGTTCCGAACATCGACAAAATGTCCAATATGAACTCAAATAATTAAATAATTGTTATAACAAGGTAATAATTGATATAAAATGAATAATAAAATTGAAAAAGGTTCTTAATAAAGTATAAATTATCTTTATTTTATTATTCAAGAGATTAAATAATGATCGGGTCAAGTCAGACACGAGGTAAGGGAACTTCTTAACCCAAATTTCTTTCTTTGGGTTGATCTTCTACTTCTTGTTTATGTCATGATATGATTATGTGAGAAATGAATTTTGATATATTATCTTGTATGTAAACTTTCTTTATGTGTTCTTATATTGAATATACATAATCGATCTATTTTATTTACAAAATTATCTTTGTAAGGGACTTCATCTCAATCTCCTACCAATGAGGCATATTTTGTTTTATACATGACTTTATTTTATACGGTGTATAAAAACATTTTAATTCCCATTTTATTCAAAATTAATCTTTTTCTAAGAGTCATTTTACTAAATGACAAAAATTAATATTTCTTTTTAACGTAAGCATTGATAATGACATTTTCTACCACCGTGAGTATTATTTGATCTTTGGATTCCTTAACAAGTTGTAATGTTTTTAAAAGGAAAATAAATACCATATACTCTTTTACGTATTTTGGTATTGAAAATTATTTTGATAGTGGATTTTTTATGTCAATATATTTAAATGATATATTGTGATTGAAATGTGGAAATGTTATCTTTCCTTTATATTTGTATTATGTGTTATGAATATGTTATGGTTCTTGGGAATTATTACGTATACGGGTGGTTCCGTGATAAACCTATAGCAGGTGAGCTCAAGATAGCTCTCCAATCCATTGGGTAACATGATGGAGGTAAACATTAATGTTTCTCCTAAGAGATTTAGGGAATATACTGTAATGGGTATTCCAAATTTAACTCCCTGCATAGTTTTGAAAGCTACAATGTAAGTATGTTATGGATTCCACAAGTTACCCTTTATGATTTATGATTTCTTTATGTTATTCATAAATCTTATTATTTCATGAGGTATGAGCTTATGCTTGGTATGAATTTATGGAATAATTTTATCTTTATTTGTTTTATAACCCTTACTAATCTTTTTATGCTCATCCCAAGTTTTGGAAATGTTTTTCACAGGACTTAAAAATGAATAGGTTCAAGGATGGGATCAAGGGAAAGTCATGCTGTCTAAAATATTGAACTAGAAATGACTCTTTTTTTTCAAGAGTTTTTTTTAAAAAAAATGTAAACTGAGTAGAATTTTCTACTTTGTAATTTTTTAGATGTAATTTAATAGTTATGGACTAATTCTCTAAAACTCTAAACCTGAAAAGGTTCTCAATGTGAATTATTCATTTAATTCAAGATTATGTAATGTTTTAAGTCTGGGTCCTTATAGTTGGTATTAGAGGTCGATTTAGTCAACTTTAGGAGTTAGGATGTTGTTAAATAATATCCATATATTATTTTTAGTTTAAGTTATGATTTAAATGATATATCATTTACAGATTACCATGTTTCTTCTCCTAAGATATTTCTGTTTTCAAAATGGTTTTCCATAGAGGAAACACGGCAGCTATGATGTGACGACATTAAGAGGAAGGCAACCTTCCAAATCAGCAACCTGAGATGGTCGGAATCGGAACTGATCAGTTTGTTGAGTGATGACATAGTTGACTCAGGCTATAAATGTTGGTGGTATCCATGCATGAGATCATCCAGATCAACCACAGAGGAACATGTCAACAGTAGACCATTTCATGAGGCAACATCCCCCATCATTCAAAGTATCATCTAACCTTGTGCTAGCTAAAGGGTGGATTAAAGCACTATAGAAGATTTTTGATGTTATGGTGTGTTCAGAACATCAAAAGGTTAGTCTTGTTGTTTACCATTTTGAAGGTGAAGCCGATCAGTGGTGGTCAATGGTGAAAATTATCAGGGATAGTGAGGACATTGATGATTTTTATTAGGATGAATTCAAAGGTGTGTTGCTTGAGAAATATTTTCCTAAGGTGGTTTCTATTAGGATGGAAAAACAATTCCTCGAATTGAGGTAGGAGGATGACTCAGTGGCTTCTTATGATGAAAAATTCACTCGATTGGCAAGGTTTGCTCCAAATTTCATACGAGATCTCGATAGTAAAATCAACCATTTTTAATCAGGATTAAAGCCAAAGTATCAAAGGGATTTAGCTTCTCGTGAGTTTAAAAGTTATGAAAAACTTTTTCTATGTGCAGATAATGTGTAAATGGAGTTTTTCGATGATCAACTATTCTTTGACAAACAATAGAATAAGTGGTTGAGGTGGCAGAGGAATGGGAAGAACTCTTCATAAAATTATGATGGTAAGAAACATAAGTTTATAGTTTGTGAAAATTTTGGTAAAAATCATGATGGGGAATGTATTTTAAATTCTAGTAAGTTCTACCGCTATGGTAAAATGGGACATAATGCTCCTAATTTCACTGAAAAAGATCAAGGTAATGGTAAGAAAAAATCTGATTTATAGTCAGTAAAATGTTTTAAGTGCAATGAAATGGGTCATTTTGCAAATGAGTGTCCAATGAAGAACTCAAATGAGGGAAAGCAGCTAGACTACAAGCAGAATGGAGTGGTGAAATCTTTTTCAACTACTTCAACAGATGTTAGGCCATCAAATTATGTAGTATTAGGTACATTGTTTGTTTGTTCAAATTATGCCAACGTGTTAATTGATTCAGGGTCTACACATTCATTCATTTTTGATAATTTTACTAGTAAATTGGGAATTTCATCTCAAGATATGAATCCTAAACTTATGCTAAAAACACCTGGAGGAAATGTTGAGACAAAAAGAAATTTTAAGAACCTTCATGTCCTTGTGTGTGGAAAGAATCTACCTGTAAACCTTATTGTTTTGACTCTAGTAGAGTTTGATGTTATTTTGGGTATGGATTGGATTTTTGTTTATCATGCAAAGATTAACTACAGAGCTAAAGAGGTTTATTTTCAAAAATATTTTTAGTTTGTGTACAAGAATGAACCCTTACTTTTGATTACATATCAGAAAGCTGAGAAACTAGTAAAATATGGAAATGAATGATACCTTGCCCATATTGTTGAAAACAAAGGAACTGTTCAGATTAATGATGTGCCAGTGGTAAATGAGTACCTTGTTGTTTTTTCTGATGAGTTGTTAGGTATTATACCTGCCTGGGTAGTTGAATTTACCGTTGACTTAGTTCCTGATGCTAAGATAATTTCAAAACCCCCTTATCGAATGGCTCAAATTGAACTTTTAAAGTTAAAGAATCAATTTCAGGAGTTATTTGATAAAGGTTTCATTTGACCTAGCACATCACCATGGGGTGATCCTATCTTTTTTGTTAAAAAGAAATATGGTTCAATGAGACATTTCATTCATTATAGAGCATTGAATAACATCACTGTTAAGAATAAGTATTCTTTGCCTCATATAGATGATTTTTTTATCAGCTCCCGGGAGCTTAGTATTTTTCAAAAATTGAGTTGAGGTCGGGGTACCATCAGTTGCAAGTAAAGGAAGAAGGCATTCTGAAGATTTTGTTTCGTATTATATATGTCCATTATGAATTTGTAGTTATGCCTTTTGGGTTAACCAATGCACCAGCTATATTCATGGATCTTATGATAGAATTTTCAATGAGTTCTTGGATAAGTTTGCGGTTGTGTTCATTGATGATATTTTAGTTTATTCTAAAAGTAAATAGGATCATGAAAGTTGGATAAGGGTTGTCTTACAAACCTTAAAATAAAAGAAACTATTTGGGAAATTAAGAAAGTGTGAGTTTGGGTTACAAAAAATTTCTTTCTTTGGACACATTGTTTCAAAAAAATTGCATAAATTTTTTCCTACTAAAACAAAATTTATTGAAGAATGGCCAAGACCCACAAATATTATTGAGATTCGTAGTTTTCTTGGTTTGGCATGTTATTACTGAAGTTTTGTTGAAAATTTGGCATGGTTATCTAGTCCAATGACTAAGTTAACTCAAAAAGGTGTTAAGTTTATATGGATAAAAAATGTGATGATTATTTTTAGGAATTGAAAAGAAGATTGGTGAATGCTCCAGTTTTCACACTGCCTTCCAGAAATTCTGAGTTTGTTATCTACAATGATGCTTCGTTGAAAAGACTTGGATGTGTCCTTTTATAGAATGATCAGGTAATTTCTTATGTTCTGCATTAGTTAAAACCTCATGAGTTAAATTACCCTATAGATGATTTGGAATTAGATGCTGTTGTTTTTTATTTAAAACTTTGGAGGCATCATTTTTATGGAGTAAAATGTGAAATATATATTGACTACAAAAGTTTGAATTATATATTCACTCAGAAATAATTAATCATGAGATAGAGGATATAGTTGGAATTAATCAAGGATTATGATTTCACAATTCATTACCATCTGGGAAAAAAATAAAGTGGCTGATGCTTTGAGTCAAAAAAGTAATGCTTCATTAACCATGATAGTTTTGGAATGAGATCCTTTGGTTTTTTATTTGATAAAATTTTTCATAGAAGTTGTTAGTGCAGGAAATTCCCCTATTTTGTTTCAGGTGTCAGTGAAATCATCTCTATCAGATAGAATTATGAAAGCGCGGAAGGAAGAAAATGAGAGGCATAAAAATTTTAGTTGATTTAGAAGAACTTGAGAACAGCTCAGAGTAGGCCGAAAAGTTATGCGAATAACCGGAGGAAGTATATTTTTTTGAGGTAGGCGATCATGTCTTTCTCAAAGTTTCTCCATGGAAAAGTGTGATGTGTTTTGGAAAGAATGGAAAGTTGAGTCTGAGGTTCATTAGAACCTATGAAATCCCAGAGAAATTTGGATCAGTTTCGTACAGAGTGGCTTTACATCCAATTTTATCCTAGGTACATAATGTTTTTCATGTTTCAATGTTGATAAAGTATATGCCGGATCCATCTCATGTTTTGATCCCAGAGGTAGTTCAGTTGGAAGAGAATCTCTCTTATGGGGAACAAACAGTCCAGATTCCTGACCGAAGGGAGAAAGTGTTTTGGAATAAGGTAATTAGTTAGGGAAAAGTTTTGTGTAAAAACCACATGGTTGAAGAGGCAACGTGGGAATCTAAAAATACTATGAGGGATAAATACTCCCACTTATTTGATAAGTGAATAGAATTGTGGGGATGTAATTCCCAAAAGGGGGGAATGATGTAACATTCTAGGTAAATAAAAAATATAACATTTTCATATTTATTAATATTTTTTAATTAAATATTAATTTTACTTTAAATGGGATTCTATGTTTGATGGCGTACCTAATACGCAACAACAGGTTTCTTTGAAATCTTACATTGCTCACAACGTTGGGTCATACTGAAAAATAATAATATAATATTATTTTAAATGGTAGTTAACACCTAGTCATTGTATTGGCAGAAATGGATAGAACTAATGAAAATATGAATATACATGTTTTTAAAATATTTTTAAATTTATTCAGTAAATTTTGGAGGCTTAAAATAAGAAAGAATCTGATTTTAAGCATAAATACTCTAACATTCATTAAAAGATCAATTTACCGCCTTTTGATGGAAAACCCTCTTTAAATATAGTTTTGGTCACTTTTATATGCTCTATTTGATAAAATAAAATTCTTATTTAGAATCAGGACATCAAAATTTACTTTGGGTAAATTTTTGGTATTTTTCTGATAAAATTCATTTCTTATTAATAGTGAAAAATACTGTATTTTATTTCAAAATTTTCTTTTAATATAATTTATTTATAATTTTAGATTATATTTTTAATTGGTTTTAAAGTTTAATTATATTATGTTTTTACTATTTAATCCAATTTTGGTCATTGTAAGTAATTTCACTTTGAAATTTGACATAAATAAGTGTCAATCTTTTGATAGTTATTATTTCTTAAAAACATGCATTTTGTTTTGACAGCGGGAATTAATTTTAAATTAATTTTTACCACTTATGTATTTTGAATTTGGAAAAATGGATTTCATATTTGGAATCAGGAGGTCCAAATTTTTTAAATAGGTAACTTTTATGTTGGTCGGACTGGATACTCAAGAGGGGGGTGAATTGAGTTCCAATTAAAATTTCTGTTAAAATATTTTCTATTTAAAATACCCCAATTTATAAAACAAGTTAACCTGTAGTGAATTTATACAAATTGTAAATGTTCACTTAGCTTCTCAAATATATATTAGGTCTCAGTTAATTTAACCAAAAGATTAAACAAACTTTTGAAACTAACCTACTGATTTACAATAAGTGTAAACACTTGTTAATTTGACTATCAAAGTAGCTTTAAAATAGTTTTGTATTTCAAAGTAACAGTAGCGGAATATAAAATATATATGTAGTATACTTTAAACTTAAACTAAAGATGCACAGCGGATATAACAAGAGGTTCAGTCTCAAGCCGAGACTTAGTCCACTCAAATTTATATAAATTTGATCCACACCTTGGATCGGGGTTAACAATAGTTTACAAAACTGTCCAGGCCATGCAGGGACCTCTACCATAGTTCTTCATGGGAAAAACAAAGACCAGGCCACACAAGGACCTCTTCCATAGTTGACGTGGGTAAACAAGATTTAAGAGTTTTGGAGTGAGGATTTTGATATCCTCCAGTTCAGTGCAGGAGACAATGTGTATGTGTAAGATATAAAGAGTACACCACACTGCTTGAAACTAAATAAACAAAACACTTAGAGAGAATAGATAAGAGTTTAGAAACCTCTAGTGATTATCTATGCAGCTCTGGACTCATTGTATTTAGCAGGAATGCTTCTGAGTCCTTCTCTGGTTTTTATGTTGAAAAATAGAGTGTCGTAGTTCAGCTTATGTTCTACAGGAGTGAAAATGATCTCTTGATTTGTCGTGTGTTCTTCAGTGGTGTTGGATTTCACTCATGAGAGTTCTTTGAAAGTCTTGTAATCTCTTTCTTGCTCAGTATTGTTCTTCTTGTTCAGCACAGTGCTCTCGGGTGTATGTAAGTTCTTCTTGTTGTATCGTCACACTTGCGCATGTGTACTGCATCTCAATATTCCTTATATTCCACGAGTTTCAGTAGTAGGAATGATTCCCTTTTCATAGGTATGAGATACGATTTTCTGACATGCCAAAAAATATCATTAAATAACATTAATTGCATTAAAAACATCAAATATGATCCTTAGCATTATTTAAATAATATTGACAAAAAGTTAAGAAACGGTGTCACAGTGATTATGTAAACGGTGTCTTCTTCACGGTATGGTCTTCACAGTATATGCTTCACGGTATGTGGTCACGGTATGTGCTTCACAGTATGTGCTTCATGGTGTCTGGGTCACGGTTTGTCCTTCACGGTTTCTGTGTCACGGTGTGTCTGTCACGGTGTCTGGGTCATGGTTTGTCCTTCACGGTGTCTATCTGACTGTGACAAACATCACGGTGTCTCTATACTTAGAAAAATATCTGTATTTAGATTTAGACAGTAATATAAAGAATATGGATTAAGCTTAATCATTAGAGAGTAAGAGAACTTGAATCATAAATATAAAGGCTTGATAATATAAGTGAGATTTGTGATCATGCATATGACTTGTAAATAATAAAGAGAGTAATTAACATCAATAAGATTTGTTATCATTAAAACATGATGTGTAGTTATTATTGAGATTAATTAATAGTAATAGGATTTGTGATCATTAAAACATGATTAATACATGAGGAGTCCAACAATCTCCCCCTTTTTGACGATCACATATCATGTATAATCAAAATATAAAATAAATGTAACATTAAAGAAACTAGCATATTATAATAGAAAAAATTATAGAATAATAGATTTGATAATAACATATCTCATTATAGTACTGATACTTGTAGTTTTTCTCCCCCTTTTGGGATTATCAAAAATTATAGAGAAATAAAGGGAAACACTGCATTTTTCATTGAAAAGGTTCAGAATAAAACATACAAGAGAAATAAAAACATTAAACAACAAATGACATCCCATCAAAAAAGAAAACAGAAACAGACCATGGACTCTTCAGGGATCCACCTTTTCCTTGCCTTTATCAGCAGCAGGAGATGGTGCCGATGTAGAAGAAGTCATAGATGTGGTAGACAAAGAGGGTAAGGGTAGACCTTCAAAAACGGATGGAGCCAAAGTAGGAGCAGTAGAAGATCTAGGTTGCGGTTGGTCAAGAATGATTGGCCAAATCTGAGAAAGATCTTGGCTGACTGACATGGCAGTTGAGGCTAAGGCAGGTAGACCAGGTCTAAGGGGTGCAGCAGCTGGAGCAACTATAGAAGTACTCTACACATGAAGATATGGATTCAAAAGATTTATGAAATCAGTAATGATTTCACCACCATATTGCATAGCCTTTTCAAAATCGTCCTTATTCTCCATGAATTTGTCCAGAAATCTGCTGAACTCTGTAAGCTTCTGAACATGAGCTTTAAAATCTTGAGTTACAGGAGGGATTTTCAGGTTTTCCACAAGTAACTTAAAGTGATTTTTCAATTCACTTTTGGAGAAAATCCGGGTGAGATAAAAATCTATTTTCTTAGTGATCTTATATTGAGAATCATTGTCTATCTTAGAATGAATTCTAACCAAATCCAATGCTCGATCACTATTCTTAACCACTTCTGACAAAGAAGAAAGATCCAAGCCACTGAAGGCATTCTGAAGTTCTTCCTTGATTATGGATCTCAACAGAGAATCATCCAAAGGAGGAACAAAAGGTTGACCAGAAGCAGGAGAATCTTTTACAGCTATGGATAGAACTTTGATCTGTTTCAAAACATTTTGCAGGCATCCAGTGTACTCATCTATGAGATTATTCAGATTTTCTACAAGCTCCCTCATGCGTTCCAGCATCATGGTGTGTCTTGTTCCAATCTTTTCATCGAAAGATAGTAGATATGGATGCACCTGAGACACAATCTCTCTAGCAAGGGTGGAATCAGTTGGCTTAGGAGAAGCATCAACAGGTGTAGGGGCAGAAATAGGAGCAGGCTCTGATCTCAAAGACAACTCATTATACAAGTTTTCAACCATACTTTTCAGGTTTTCAACATCAGCACTCAGTAGCTTATTTTCTACTCTGACTTCTTGAATTTCTTGGATCATCCATAGTTGAATATGAAATATAATATTTTCCAAGAGAATTTATGCATCTTCTTGAATCAGTTGAGTCATTAGACGAGGTTGAGTGGATAAAATCTTCGCAACTCCATATAAAAGAGTCTCTCCAAAGACTTTCAGATCATCTTTAGTTACAAAGGAGTGTTTCTCGGGTAAGAGTGCAGGTGAAGGTAGTGGAGCAGGTTCTGGTTGTGGTTCAGAGTCATCTTCAGACTCAGATTCCGATTCAGATTGAAAATGGGGCTCTGGTTCTGGTTCTGGTTCTGGATGAGCTACAGACTTCATTTTAAACATAGTAGATAGATATATTCCAGTTGTAGTCACTATATGTGACTCATTCACATCATAAAATCTTGGGAAAACATAAAGAGTGTACACAGAGTATGAGATAGTAGGTTGAGAAGCTTCAGCAGATCCATCTTCTATAATCTCAAGGTTTTGAGATTCCTCCCCCTCAAATTGTGCTTCCATTTCAGAGACTATAGGCTCAACAACATGGTCAAGATCCACAGGATCATCTCTAATTTCTTCAGAAAACTCTTTCCTTGCCATCTGAAAGGCAATTTCCATCCTCTCTTCAGCAGAGGGAATTATTTCAGGAACCGATTGTTCCACTGGTTGTGCTTCCAGATCGACTTCTTCCTCAACAGGGAGATCCTCTTCAACAGGATATGTCTCTATGGTTTCTTACTGCTCTAAATCAGGAAAAATAAATTTTCTTGTAGCCGTAGTATGAGTCTCTAGATTGACATCCTCACTAGAAGCAGGAGCTTCCTCTTCTCTCAAACCAACAACAACTTCCTCTCCTTTAGGTATTTCAGCAGGGACAACAGCAGGGACAACAGCAGGGACATCATTCCTTTATTTTTCAATAGGAGCTACTTCCACTTATGGTATTTCAGCCTCTTCTCTTGGTAGTACTTCAGCTTCCACTTCCTCTTCTTCTTCTTATTCTAAAGACTTAGCCACTTCATATGGTTCCAAACTAGGATCATCTAGGTTCTTAGGTCTTCTTGGATAATCAACCGGATTAAACTTCTTATACAATTGATCATTATCCTCAACCCATTGCTTCTTCCTAAGGTTCCAGCTAATCTTCATCCTTCTGATGATAGTCTTAGATAAGCAGAAATCAAATTCCTCTAACTTATCTTCATTTGGTCCAACCATTCCTTTGGCAACTAGCATGGCTGAAATCATCCTTGAGTAAAACAATGAGGTGGATTTGGAAGTGACTTTAATCAGCTCACATATATGGTTAATAACATACTTGCATAGGTTGATCTTATGGACATTATTCAACAGGTGAATCAGGAACACATCCTGATACATCATTAGAGCAAAATCCCCTTTTCTCGGACTGATCAAATTCTGAACAAATTTGAATAGAAGTCTAGTTTCTCCATCTAACTTTGCAGCTACAGCCCTTATCTTGGTGCTATTACCAGTTAAAATTTCTAACGCATTTTCCATATTGAAGATATCAGATGATGGAGTAGGGTCTCTCTGGTAGTCTTCACAAACTCCTTGATGAGGAATCTGTAGGCATGCATCCCATAGCCTCGAGGTGAAAGAACACTTTTTACCACTGATCCAGCTGGTCACTATAAATTTTTCTCCAAAATCAAAGGAAAACTTCACATATTGGTAGAATTGAGATACCAATCTCGGTTAAATCTGTCTATCTTGTCTAGAGAACCATTAAAATCATCCTTGTTCTCTTAAAACTTTCAAAACTAACAACATGCTAGACAGCAGCCACTCAGGGAAAATTTCTTTTTCAGGAAATATGGTACGGCTTACCAAGTTTGGATTTAGAGGTCCTTCGGGAGCTATCCTCTGTATTCTCTTTTGTTTCATAGAGCGGCGCTTCTCAGACGAGGGTGAAGACGGACGCTTCATCCTAGGCATCCACTGAAGGTTCAGGCGAGAGAGGGGAAGGTTTTCAATAGTGGGAATATTCAGGAGATAGTTCGGGTAAGGAATAGAATGAAACCCTTAAGTTTTATCATTTGGGAATGTCAAACGTCATAGAAACAAAAACACGGGAAATCAAATATCGGTGAAATAAAAATTACTGTGATACGGGTTAAAATAAGAGTATAAATAATCTTCACAGTGAGACCGTGAGTAGGAATTATGGTGTGATGAAAACCAGTCATCACAGTGAGACAGTTGGTGGTCATCACGGTGAGACAATGACCATTCTGTGCAGTCACGGTGAGATAGTGAGTTGACAGACCGTGAGCAAAAGGTCTTAACGGTGAGACCGTATGCATCAAACAGTAATTGTAAAACAGTGAGCATGAAACCGTAAAGTAAAATATAGTAAAGTATTAAACATTAAGATCATTAAGATATCTATTGATGATTAATCATACCAATATCATGTATTATGTAGTCTAATCTTTCAGAATTTAATGGTTTATTGAATATATCCGCAAGTTGATATTCAGTACCAATGAATTCCAAAGTGATATCACCTTTTTGATAATGATCCATCAAAAATTGATGTCTTACATCAATATGTTTTGTCCTAGAATGAGAAACAGGATTCTTAGAAATGTTAATAGCACTTGTGTTGTCAGAATTTATTGGGACATGCCTGAATTGATATCCATAGTTTAGTAATGTGTGTTTCATCCACAAAATTTGTGCACAACAACTTCCAGCAGCTATGTATTCATCTTCTGCAGTAGATAAGGCAAAAAAATTTTGTTTCTTACTACACCATGATACTAGTGACTTGCCTAAAAGGTGACATGTTCCAGAGTTTCTTTTTCTAACTAACTTACATCCAGCAAAATCAGCATCCGAATAACTAACTAGTTCAAATGATTGTCCTTTGGGATAGAACAGTCCTAAATTGGGATTATGCTTGAGGTATTTTAAAATTCATTTTACAGCATTTAAATGTGACTCTTTAGGGTTTTCTTGAAAATGATCACATATACACACACTAAACATAATATGAGGATGACTAGCAGTCAGGTAGAGTAGACTTCCAATCATTCCTCTATAAGTGGTTTGATCAATACATTTACCATCTTCATCAAGATCCAACTTACTGGTGGTACTCATGGGAGTGTCACTACTTTTTGTGCTATCCAATCCAAAACGTTTTAAAAGATCTATAGTATATTTACTTTGAGTTAAAATAATTCCATCATCATTTTGAAAGATTTGAAATCCATGAAAGAATTTAAGTTCACCCATTAAACTCATCTCAAATTCATTTTGCATCATTTTAGAAAAATTAGTACATAATGTAGTTTTTGAAGATCCAAAAATAATATCATATATATAAATTTGTACAACTAAAACATCTTTAGAAATTCTTTTTATAAAAAGAGTAGGGTCAGCTATACCTTTTGTAAAACCATTAGAAATTATAAAAGTACTTAATCTATCATACCAAACTCTTGGAGCTTACTTTAAACCATATAAAGCTTTTGATAATTTGAAAATATGATTTGGAAAATGTGGGTTTGAAAATCCAGGTGTTTGTTCAACAAAAATATCTTCAGCAATATATCCATTTAAGAATGCACTCTTGACATCCATTTGATATAGTTTGAAATTTAGATGTGTAGCATAAGCAAGTAAAATCCTAATAGATTCTAATCTGGCTACTGGAGCAAAATTCTCCTCATAGTCAATACCTTCCTCTTGACTATAGCCTTGTGCAACTATCCTAGCTTTGTTTCTAACTATGTTTCCAGATTCATCTACTTTATTTCTAAACACCCATTTAGTGTCTATTGTGAAAGTGTCCTTAGGTCTTTCAACAAGATTCCATACTTTATTTCTTTTACACTGATTGAGTTCTTCTTGCATGGAAATCACTCAAAATTCATCATTAATGGCATCATCAATGATTTTAGGTTCAAACTGTGACAGGAAGGCTTGATGTTAAACCTGATTTCTAAGAGAAGCTCTAGTCTGTGTCCCTCTATCCAGATTTCCTACAACAGCATCTAAAGGATGATTCTTTTGAATTCTAGTTGATCTAGTAAAGGTAGGAATAGAAATTTCAGGCTCTTCTCTAGGTTTGGGTACATTAGAATTAGATTCTGGAATAAGTCCAAAATTGGTTGTCTTTATAGAAGGTTCTTTAGATTTGTCATTAAGATCCAAAACACTCAAATCTTCTTCAAGATTTTCAAGAAAGGGTTTTAAGCTCATATGGATCAGTTTCATCAAATTTGATATGAATAGATTCTTCCACACACTTGGTTCTCTTATTGAATACTCTATAGGATTTTCTAGTTAGAGAATAACCAAGAAAGATTCCCTCATCACTTTTAGAAGAAAACTTATCAATATTTTCTTTTGTATTGAGAATAAATACTTTACAGCCAAAGACTCTAAAGTAACAAAATTGTGGTTTTCTATTGTTCCAAAGTTCATAAGGGGCCTTCTTAAGAACAGGTCTAACTAATACTCTATTAATGATATAACAATCTATATTTATAGCTTCATCCCAAAAATAAATAGGCAGGTCATACTCATTAAGAATGGTTCTATCTATTTCTTGAAGGGTTCTATTTCTTCTTTCTACTACACCATTCTGCTGAGGTGTCCTAGGAACAGAAAAGTTATGATCCATTGTGTGAGAAATAAGATTCAAACTCTTGATTTTAAAACTCACGACCATGATCACTTCTTAGAGTTTTAATCTTAAGTCCACTAAGATTTTCTACAGACTTGGAGTATTTAATAATGTAATAACAAACTTCACTTTTGTGAGCTAAGAAGTATAACCAAGTATATGTAGAAAAGTCATCTACTAAGACATAGACACAGTTCTTCCCATTTAATCTAGAAACTCTAGATGGTCCATACAAATACATGTGAACCAACTTGAGAGGTTGATAAGTTGATACTTATTTCTTTGATTTAAAAGAAATTTTGTGTTGCTTTCCCTTTTGACAGGGATTACGCACTTTTTCATTTGGAAACTCAAGTTTAGGTAGGTCTCTAACCAAGTTCTTCCTAGTCAGTTTTCTAAGTGAATGTATGTTGCAGTGTCCTAATCTTATATGCCAAAGCCAAGACTCTTTATGAAAAGCATTTAAACAGGTAACATTTTTCTTTTCTAAGGAATTTAAATCAACTTCATAAACATTTTCATTTCCTAAAGTCGAAAATACTAAAAAAATTAGAGTTAGGAATCATTTTCAAACTTGAAATTAAAACCATCATCACATAATTGAGAAATACTTAACAGATTATATTTCAGTCCATCAACAAATAAAACTTTGGAAATAAAAACTGAATCAGTGTTACCAATTTGGCCTAGGCCGATGATCTTTCCTTTAGAATTATCACCAAAGGTGACATAGCCTCCGTCAACCTTTAATAAACTCTTGAAGCATGATTAATCCCCAGACATATGTCTTGAACATCCACTCTCCAAATACCATGTCTTCTTGTGGGAACTTTTCAGGCAGGTTTCCTACAAAACAGTTTTAGATAAAATATGATTTGGTACCCAGATCTTCTTGGGTCCAGACAGGTTAGCAATCAATGATTTTGGTACCCAAATTTGTCTTATGGGTCACATATAATTTACAAAATTAAAAGATTTTGAGAGATAAACTCTATTTTATTTATAACTATGTGAATAACTAGTTGAAGCATATGAATGTCCAGAACTAAAACTAGCAGTATTCTGTCCAGATTTATGAATAAATCTATTCTTCGTAATCTGTCACTGTCCAGGTTTGTATCCTATTCCAGTAGTGCATTTTGGTGCCACTTGATTTCCTAGCATTTGAGTTATTGTATCCTTTCCATTTGTAAACCTCTATAAGTCTTTTCTGAGTTGCTCATTTGACATTTTCAGTTTTGTGTTCTCTTTTAACAGTTGATCATTTTTCTCTTTTTTGATAGTAAGTTCAGTTTTAATAGTTGTAGTGAGAGCATGTTGTTTCTTCAATGATTTGTATTTATCCTTAAGTTTATTTCATGTCTCTTCTAGCATATTACAATATTCAAATAATTCCTCACTAGTCATGTTTTCAGAATCCGAATCAGATTCTGCATCATCTCCAGAATAGTAATAATTTAAAGCAGGAGTATCTAAGGTTACCTCAGATGTGTTTGTCATGAAACACATGTTGGAACATTTCTTTTCAGAATTAGACATTTCAGATTCACTTGTGCAGTCTTCAGAAGCACTCCAGGTAGCCTTCATAGTTGTCTTGTACTTACTATCCTTGTAATCATATTTCTTCTTGAATTTTAGCTTTGGGAAGTCTGCATTAATGTGTCCTTTTCTTTTTCACTCGTAGAAAACAACTTCATCACTTTTATCTGGCTTTTTCCAATCCTTCTTCCAAAGTCCCTTATTGTCATACTTTCCCTTGTAATTTGATTTTCTGAAGAATTTATTCTTCCTATAAAATTTCTTAAACCTTCTGCCTATCTGAGCCATTTCAGCATCACTATTAGAGTCTGAGCTTCCACTTGTTGAACTGTCAGTTTGTATTTTATCTTTTTCTTTTTCCTTGTTCTTTGAAGCAGTAGTCTTGAAAGCCAGTGATTTCCTTTTTGGTTCATCCTATTCCTCTTTATTCACCTTGAGTTCTTCCTCATACATCATATGCTTACCAATGAGTTCTTTGAAAGGTAGAGCTCCAATGTCACATGACTCTCTAATTGAAACATATGTGCCTCTCCATCACTCTGGTAGACATCTCAAGATTCTCATGATTTGTTCCTTTGCTGGAATAGCCTTTCTGAGTGAATTCATTGTATTGACTATCTCATTGAACCTGAGATACATATCAGAAATGGTTTCATCAGTTTTCATTTTAAAATTATCATATTTAATAATATAAGTATTTAATCTCATTTCTTTAACATTATTTGTTGCTTCGTGAGAAACACATAAAGTATCCCAAATTTCAAAATCAGTTTTACAGGCAGAAATTCTGTTAAATTCCTCATCTCCTAGAGCACAGTACAGGGCATTCATGGCTTTACAATTATTATTATAAGCAGTCTTTGTAGGTTCATCCCAAGTTGGTCTTTCAGTTTCTCGAATTTTATATTGAGATTCTATAGTAGTCCAGATATTAAAACCCATGCTTTCTAAATGAATTTTCATTTTCAGTTTCCACTGGGCATAGTTTGTACCATTTAAGAAAGGTGGCATGTTAGAAGCAGCACCCTATAGTCTATTATCTATAACTAGATTTTTGAAAGTATAGTTAAAGAGATAAAATTTAAAACTAACAGAAATTTAAGATCTTTAAAGATGCAACTAAAATCACAGTTGAAAATCAGAGTATTTTAAAAACCCTTTAACAAAAACAAACCCTCTGATACCAAATGTTGGTCGGAGTGGATACTCAAGAGGGGGGTGAATTGAGTTTCAATTAAAATTTCTATTAAAACATTGTCTATTTAAAATTTGTAACACCCCAAGCTTTCGTGATACGCTTCTCTTTCAATAATGGAATAGCTTGCATTGTATGCAAGTTCGAGATCCAAACACACCACGACCAATCAAAGTAGTAGTTATAAATAGTAATACCCACTTTTTGAAATTATATAAATTTTATATTTCAAAATGGACTTCATTTTTGTATTCGGAATATCGAAATTATCCTAAGTTTAATTTTTTGTAATTTTCTGAGAACTTCCAATTTTCTATGAATAGAGAAAATACTTAAAAACAACTTTTTTAATAAAAATAATTTACAGTGATAAATTATACTATTGATTGGTTTTAAATTATAATTAGAATATATTTTTACCATTTTATCCAATGGTGGTCATTATAATTAATTTCACTTTGGAATTGGGCATAAACAATTTTCAATCTTTTGATATATATTGCTTCTTAAAAACACGCTATTTGTTGTGACAGCGGGAATTAATTATTAAATTAATTAAAACAACATATATGTTTTGAATTTTGTAAAATAAATATTATTTTTGAATTATAAATATCAAATATATCTTAGGGTGAATTTTTGGTATTTTTCTGAAAAACTTCAATTTTTATGAATAGTGAAACCACTAAGTGGTAGTTTAAAAACTAATTTTTCGTGTAAATGAAACATTACCACTTCTGTGATTTAATTTTCAAAAATCTGACATAAATGGTTTTCATTAGGAAGAAAAATGTGGTTATATGGGATTAAAATATTTTTTTGGTGAATAGTATCTTTTAAGTTTTATTAATCGCGATTAAAGGTAATTAGTGAAATTTAAGGTAAAAATGATATTATTAAAATAAGAAAATATCTTGACACTTGTCCTACCCTTATTGGATGATTCATGGCCGACCAAAAAAATCTATGGGTCAACTTGGGGACCCCATGGAGCCACTTGGGTAAGGAAATGACAATAATAACTTTTTATTTAAAGTAAAAATAAAATTGTCACAAACATGTGTTGTTTTACTAAAACAATTATTACATGGGGTTATATAAGTTAACTTTTTTACTATAAATATTCATTGGAAAGATAAAAATATTTCCTAAATCATGGTAATTTTTTTATAATTTTTATACATTAAATAAGTTAAATTTTTATGACACAATGATGATGCAGTGATTACCTCATTAATTAACAATTTAAATAAAATGAAAAGATAATGTAAAATCTAAGACTTACACTTGTCAGAAACCTATTTTACGAGTATATTTCGAACCCTTATCACCTTATCCTCGAAATATATAATTGTTGGACCTCTAAAATCCGAAAAGCATTTCATAATAATGTAATATTTCATGACATTCCAAGAGTTCCCCTCCTCTCCTCTTATAAAAGGCCCCCACCTCTACCACCTTACTCACACCATCAAAGCCATTTGGCTCAGTCAACCTCTGATCAAATACTCAACTTACCTATATTACTCCTATAAGCCTCACTTTGGGAATAATTCTTCCCAAGGAAGCCTTTGTCTCAAATAAAAAATAGTTACCCAATTTTAAGGAGGTTAAAGAACGATCGAGTTAAGTCGGACACGAGTTAAGGGAACTTCTTAACCCAATTTCCATTATTTGGGTTAATATCCTACTTTAAAATTATGTCATGATATTATTATGTCCTATCTTGTTTTTGTACTTTATTTATGTGTACTTATAGTGAATACACATAATAGATCTATTTTACTTAAAAAATGATCTTTGTAAGGGACTTCATCTCAATCTCCTTTCATTTAGGCATATTTTGTTTTATACACAACTTTCCTTTATATAGTGTATAAAACCCTTTGACTTTTATGTTTATTAAAAATGAATTTTTTTATACGAAGCATTTTTACTAAACGAAAAAAGGAATGGTTTGTCTTACGTATGCGGCAACAACAACTTCTCCGCCGCCATGACCATTATTTGAGTTTCGGCTTCCTCTACAAGCCATAACTTTTTTTTAAATGAAAAATAAATACAATGTTTAAATTTTATTTTATTTTTGTATTGAAAATGGTTTTTAAAGTGTTTTTATTATATCAATGTGTTGTATTTATATCTTGTGATTGAAATGTGGAGATGTTATGTTTCCTTTATGCATGTTTTATGTGATACGATTATGTTATGGTTTATGATATGTTTAAACCTATTCATATGAAGAATTCATTGGACTTAATAAGTGATGGGTGGAGACAGCTATTTCTCCTTGATGTATCAGCAGGTCTCATGAGACAAACTATTGTCTTGGTATGAGGCCTTGACAAAATCTTATTTGTAGTCTTGGCACGAGGCCTTGGCTACGTGGCTATGATAGTCTGGCATTATGCATTCCATCATTATGAAAGTGGTTATTGATATTGTATTTCATTATTCGACTAGTATAATATCCATGTGAATAAGTAAATGGCATTATTTCATTTTATTTTTGCCATATTATGCTGAAGTTCAAGTTTAAAAGGCTTTTGTTTTAGTTATAAATTACCTTAAATGTTAATGTTTATTTATGAAAGCTTCCGCTATATTGTTATCCTTACTGAGCATCTGAGATCACCCCTTCCAATGTTTTAATTTTTCTAGGATGTGAAGAAGTATATTATGAATGACCTGCAGGGATAGTATGAGGGGATATGAAGACAAGATGTTGTTGTAGTTTTGTTTTACTTTATGGTGTAATGTAAGACTTATGAATGTATCTAGTGTTTCCAAGGCTACTAAACTAATCGGTCTTTCGAGACTTGATCTTTTGTGATCATGCCAATGTTACGCAATAATGCACCAACTCTGGATAACTGGGGTCGGGGCGTTACAGTTAGTATCAGAGGCAGTTTAGTACTAACCTTGGAATCTAGATTTAGATAAACTCTGATTAGAGCACATAGCCCTAAGATAGACTTTGAGGATTAGTATAGAAGAACTTCCTAGAAATTTAGTATTATGGAGATTTTGTGAGTTTTACGAGCAATAAATCCCTATTTGGATACGTGCAGGTAGAGGCAGCCCTGGCACAGATGTACCTAGGGGTAAAACCTGAAAACACCGCTTTGAGCTAGACTCGAACGGGAACTGGTGCACGGCAACAAGCCTTGCTGCACTCTTGGTTACGACACTCCTGAGGTATATGCTTAGGATAATTATCATTTTCTTTACAAACCATTATGAAGGGTTTATGAGTATATACTTTCTCAAAGAAAACATTTTTATGATTATGGATTATATCAATAAACTGTTTAATTTATGTTAAGTTTTTTACAAAAATGGAATTATGTATTTTGATTCATAAACTTATCTAGTTTATGCCATTGTTTAGAAATGGGGCCTAGTGGGAGGAATGTAAACCGTATCAATGCACGCACTCCATGTAGGGATTTACCTACTTCTCAAGATAATTATAATAGAGTTGGTGATACAACTGGTGTTGATCAGCGTATCATCATACTGGGGAAACTCACTCAGGTTATGAATAATAATCTTACTCATATGGAGCACCCCGATCCGCAACGTGGAGGATCAATGTTAGACCGCTTCATGAGGCAATAACCGCCAACATTTAATGGGGGTACAAATCCATTAGTAGTTGAGCAGTGGATAAAATCCTTATAGAAAATATTCCACACCTTGGGGAGTATCGAAAGGGAGAAGGTTTTCATGGCAGTTTACCACCTCACTGGAGATATCGATCAATGGTGGTCGTTGATTCAAAACACAAAGGAAGATGAAGAAGTATCAAGAATGGAATGGGGGTATTTAAAAGAACTTTTCTTAGAAAAATACTTCCCTCATGACCATCGAGTAGATATGGAAAGAAAATTTATGAGTCTGAGATAAAAGGAGGATGAGAATGTCGCAAAGTCTGAGGCTAACTTTACAAGGTTAGCAAGGCATGCAACAGATTATATAAGTAACCCAAGAAGTAAGATTTATCATTTCTTTGATGGGTTAAAACCATTTCTCCGTCGAGCATTAGTATCACAAACCTTCTCATCGTACGAAGACATTGTCACATGTGCTATCAAGACAGAAAAGGAATTCTCTAAATATTATGACAATAAAGTAAAGCAAGAGAAGAAGATAACGGTGGAACAAGAGACATATAAAGGGAAAACAGGAAAGAAGGATTTTCCATTATGCGATAACTGTGGGAAGAATCACCCTGTTACTTGCCTAAAACGAATGGGAGTTTGTTATAAATGTGGAGAAAAAGTTCATCAGGCTCATGATTGCAAGGGAAAGAAAGAGGCTATCAATGTTGAATGCTACAATTGTAGGGAAATGGGGAATTATGAAAATGAATGTCCTAAGCATCAGGGAAACTTGCCTTATAAAAGGACAAGGGATCAAGGAAAATATTATGTTGTTACTATAGTTTAAGTGTAATAATTAATGTATTGGTTCTTTTGGACTCAAGGATTATATTCTGGTTATAAGAATAATTTGATATATATAAGGATTTTACTGTAGTACTTGTTGTTTTCATTAAGGTTTTAATATGATGAAGGTAATCATATTTTTGTATGTGACAAAAAGAGAAACTTTACTTTGTTTGAGGAATCTGATGATACAATTGATTTTGGAATTTAGAGTCCTTTTAGATAAAGTCTGGACAGAGGTATTTTGGATAACTATAAATGTTGGAATGGATTAAGTTTGACTTTGGATAGTATTGTTTAAGGTTAAAACATTTCTGAAGATTATTTTTGGAATATTATAATACTATAGTTTTAGGAAAAGGACAACCTACAGGTGGGAGGATAAACCGTCGCGTTGGACAAAGCTGCAGGAATCGAACCCACAACCATAGTGCGACAGGACTTTATTACCTACCACTAGCCTACAGGAAGTCCCTGGTTATTACAAAATAGTTTTCCTAATCTAAATGGTATGTGTTAATATTTAGAACCTTGTACGATTAGGATAAATATAATATTTTTGATTACTATTACCTTTTGGAGTGAAAGATGGGTTTGTGGTAAAAATTTATTAAAGAATGAAAGTCTACATGACAAGTAAGTATATTTCCTTACGTTCTTAGTAAATCTCCTAAATAAATTCCTCAACTTTATGAAAGGTAACTTAAAACAAAAATTTTGTCGGTTAACTTTTCCAATTGGGGAATCAATGACCGTTTAACCAATCACAAGTTTGTGATTTTCTTTTAGTTAACTTTCTCCTAATCTTGTTTTCTACAACTCTCCATCAGAACATGATGGTTTGTTTCTCCTCCATATCCATATTTTCATATAATCCTAGTATGGGCTATCTCGAGTGACCTTTGTACTTCCATTTCTTTATTTTAAAGTTATATTTTTATTAACCCTATTTCTGATGTGGGTTTTCCACAAAGGTATTTTCTATTTTCAACCTTTTCTTTTCTAAGAACATTTTCAAATTACGAGGATGCAATTTATTGAAGGAGGGGAGAATGTAACACCCCAAGCTTTTGTGATACGCTTCTCTTTCAATAATGTAATAGCTTGCATTGTACACAAGTTCGAGATCCAAACACACCGCGACCAATCAAAGTAGCAGTTATGAATATTAATACCCACTTTTTGAAATTATATAAATTTTATATTTCAAAATGGACTTCATTTTTGTATTCGGAATATCGAAATTATCCTAAGATTAATTTTTTGTAATTTTCTGAGAACTTCAAATTTTCTATGAATAAAGAAAATACTTAAAAACAACTTTTTTAATAAAAATAATTTATAGTAATAAATTATACTATTTATTGGTTTTAAAGTATAATTAGAATATATTTTTCCCATTTTATCTAATGGTGTTCATTATAATTAATTTCACTTTGGAATTGGGCATAAACAATTGTCAATCTTTTGATATATATTGCTTCTTAAAAACACGCTATTTGTTGTGACAGCGGGAATTAATTATTAAATTAATTAAACTAACATATATGTTTTGAATTTTGTAAAATAAACATCATTTTTGAATTAGGAATATCAAATATATCTTAGGTTGAATGTTTGGTATTTTTCTGAAAAACTTCAATTTTTGATGAATAGTGAAACCACTAAGTGGTTGTTTAAAAACTAATTTTTCGTGTAAATGAAACATTACCACTTCTGTGATTTGATTTTCAAAAATCAAACATACATTGTTTTCATTAGGAAAAAAAATGTGGTTATATGGGATTAAAATAATTTTTTTGTGAATAGTAACTTTTAAGTTTTATTAATCGCGATTAAAGGTAATTAGTGAAATTTAAGGTAAAAATGATATTATAAAAATATGAAAATGTCTTGACACTTGTCCTACCCATATTGGATGAGTCATGGTAGACCAAGACAATCCATGGGTCAACTTGGGGACCCCATGGAGCCACTTGGGTAAGAAAAAGACATTAATAACTTTTTATTTAAAGTAAAAATAAAATTGTCACAAACATGTGTTGTTTTTCTAAAACAATTATTACATGGGGTTATATAAGTTAAATTTTTTACTATAAAGATTCATTGGAAATCTAAAAAGACTTTCTACATCATGGTAATTTTTTTATAATTTTTAGACATTAAATAAATTAAATTTTTATGACCCAATGATGATGCAGCGATTACCTCATTAATTAACGATTTAAATAAAATGAAAAGATAATGTAAAATCTAAGACTTACACTTGTCAAAAACCTATTGTATGAGTATATTTCGAACCCTTATCACATTGTCCTCAAAATATATAATTGTGGGACCTCTAAAATCCGAAAATAATTTCATAATAATGTAATATTTCATGACTTTCCAAGAGTTCCCCTCCTCTCCTCTTATAAAAGTCCCCCACCTCTATCACCTTACTCACACCATCAAAACCATTTGGCTCAGCCAAACTCTTCCCAAATACTCTCTCAAATTCCCTATCTTACTCCTATACGCCTCACTTTGGGAATAATTCTTCCCAAGGAAGCCTTTGTCGCAAATCAAAAAGAGTTACCCGATTTTAAGGAGGTTAAAGAACGATCGAGTCAAGTCGGACATGAGGTAAGGGAAATTCTTAACCCAATTTCCGTTCTTTGGGTTAATCTCCTACTTTCAAATGATTTCATGATATTATTATGTCCTATCTTGTTTTTGTAATTTATTTATGTGTACTTATAGTGAATACACATAATAGATCTATTTTACTTAAAAAATGATATTTTAAGAGACTTCATCTCAATCTCCTTTCATTGAGGCATATTTTGTTTTATACACAACATTCCTTTATACGGTGTATAAACCCCTTTGACTTTTATGTTTATTCAAAAGGAATTTTTTTTATACGAAGCATTTTTATTAAACGACAAAAGGAATGTTTTGTCTTACATATGCGGCAAAAATGACTTCTCCACCGCCGTGACCATTATTTGAGTTTTGGCTTCCTCTACAAGCCATAACTTTTTTTAAATGAAAAATAAATACAAAGTTTTAATTTTATTTTATTTTGGTATTGAAAATGGTTTTGAAACTGTTTTTATTATATCAATGTGTTGTATTGATATCTTGTGATTGAAATGTGGAGATGTTATGTTTCCTTTATGCATGTTTTATGTGATACGATTATGTTATGGTTTATGATATGTTTAAAACTATTCATATGAGGAATGAATTGGACTTAATAAGTGACGGGTGGAGCCCAATATAGCTCCTCGATGCATTGGCAGGTCTCATGAGACAAACTAGTGTCTTGACACGCGGCCTTGAAAAAATCTTATTTGTGGTCTTGACATGAGGCCTTGGCTACGTGGTTATGATAGTCTGGAATTATGAATTCCATCATTATGAAAGTGGTTATTGATATTGTATGTGATTATTCAACTAGTAGAATATCCATGTGAATAATTAAATGGCATTATTTCATTTTATGTTTTTCATATTATGCTGAATTTCAAGTTTAAAAGGCTTTTGTTTTAGTTATATATTGCCTTAAATGTTAATGTTTATTTATGAAAGATTCCGCTATATTGTTATCCCTAATGAGCATCTGATCTCACCCCTTACAATGTTTTAATTTTTCCAGGATGTGAAGAAGTATATTATGAATGACCTGCAGAGATAGTACGAGGGGATATGAAGACAAGATGTTTTTGTAGTTTTGTTTTAATTTATGATGTAATATAAGACTTATGAATGTATCTAGTGTTTTCAAGGCTACTAAACTAATCGGTCTTTTGAGACGTGATCTTTTGTGATCATACCAATGTTATGTAATAATGCACCGAATCTAGGTAACTGGGGTCGGGGCATTACAAAATCCCCCAATTTATAAAACAAGTTAAACTGTAGTGAATTTATACAGATTGTAAATGCTCACTTAGCTTCTCAAAGATTGATTAGGTCTCAGTTAATTTAACCACAAGATTAAACTAACTTTTGAAACTAACCTACTGATTTACAATAAGTGTAAACACTTGCTAATTTAACTATCAAAGTAGCTTTAAAATAGTTTTGTATTTCAAAGTAACAGCAGCGGAATATAAAAGATATATGTAGTATACTTTAAACTTAAACTAAATATGCACAGCGGATATAACAAGAGGTTCAATCTCAAACTGAGACTTAGTCCTCTCAAATTTATATAAATTTGATCCACCCCCTGGATCGAGGTTAACAACAGTTTACAAAACTTTCCAGGCCACGCAGGGACCTCTACCACAGTTCTTCGTGGGAAACAAAACAAATACCAGGCCACACAAGGACCTCTTCCATAGTTGACATGGGTAAACAAGAGTTAAGAGTTTTTGAGTGAGGATCTTGATATCCTCCATTTCAGTACAGGAGACAGTGTGTATGTGTAAGATATATAGAGTACACCACATTTCTTGAAAGTAAATAAACAAATCCCTTAGAGAGAACATATAAGAGTTTAGAAAGCTCTAGTGATTATCAATGGAGCTCTGGACTCATTGGATTCAGCAGGAATGCTTCTGAGTCCTTCTCTGGTTTTTCTGTTGAAAAACAGAGTGTCATAGTTCAGCTTGTGTTCTACAGGAGTGAAAATGATCTCTTGATTCGTCATGTGTTCTTCAGTGGTGTTGGATTGCACTCATGATAGTTATTTGAAAGTCTTGCAATCTCTTTATTTCTCGGGATTTTTATTCTTGTTCAGCACAGTTCTCTCAGGTGTATTTAAGTTCTTCTTGTTGTATCATCACACTTGTGCACGTGTACTGCATCTCAATCTTCCTTATATTCCACGAGTTTCAGTAGTAGGAATTATTCCCTTTTCATAGGTACGAGATACAGTTTCCTGACATGCCAACAATTATCATTAAATAACATTAATTGCATTAAAAACATCAAATATGACTGTTATCATTATTTAAATAATATTGACAAAAAGTTAAGAAACGGTGTCACGGTGATTATGTAAATGGTGTCTTCTTCACGGTATGGTCTTCACGGTATGTGGTTCACCGTATGTGCTCCATGATATGTGGTCACGGTATGTGCTTCATGGTATGTGCTTTACGGTGTATGGTTCATGGTTTGTCCTTCACGGTGTCTGTGTCACGGTGTGTCCGTCACGGTGTCTGGGTCACGGTTTGTCCTTCACGGTGTCTGTCTGACTGTGACAAACATCACGGTGTCTCTATAATTAGAGAAATATATGTATTTAGATTTAGATAGTAATATGAATAATATGGATTAAGCTTAATCATTATAGAGTAAGAGAACTTGAATCATAAATATAAAGGCTTGATAATATAAGTGAGATTTGTGATCATGCATAAGACTTGTAAATAATAAAGAGAGTAATTAACATCAATAAGATTTGTTATCATTAAAACATGATGTGTAGTTATTATTGGGATTAATTAACAGTAATAGGATTTGTGATCATTAAAACATGATTAATACATGAGGAGTCCAACATTTTATTTTTAGACATTATGAATATTTACTTCAGTAAAAAAATTATTTACCATGGTTAATGGGTAAATCTGGTAAATAAGGGTAAAAAATAATATTATAATAATATTAAATTACCCTAAAATGTGTCCTAATACTATTGGTTGATACATGTCCAACCATGGGAATCCTTGGGTCGATTTTGGGACCCCATGGATCCACTTGGGAGTGATAATGGCACTTTATATTAATTAATTTAAAGTAAAGACAAAAATGACTTAAAAATATATCTTTTAGTAAATCAATTGTTACATGGGGTTATATAATTTATCTCTTAGACTATAAATATTAATTTATAAGCTAAAAATATTTCATACATTGTGATATTTTTTAATAATTTCATACATCAAATAAATAAAATTAGTTTTGACACAATAATGATGAAGTGTTTACCTCGTTAATAAATGACTAAAATAAATAAGATTATAAAGATTAAAACAATATCCAAAACATATCCAATGCTTATTGGATGGTTTTATTTCTAACATGAGTCATCTTATCTTCTACTTTAATAAGTTTTTTACTGTTAGAAACCTAAAATCATTATATAATAAAATAATATTTTTAAACATTCCTAAAGAGCCCCTCCTCCCCCTTATAAAAAGCCTTCACTTATAACCCATTCCTCACACTTCTAAAACCCCTTGGATCATCCAACATCTGCACAATTAAGCTCCCTAAATCCCTCTCTACCTCCTAGAATCCTTCCCTCAAGAAGAAGGAAATTCAAGTAAACCTTTTGGTTCAAACCAAGGGAGATACTCGATTTAAAGGTAACATCTTCTCTTAAGTTATTTTGTTTTATTTTACTTATCCAACCCCATAAACTCTATTTATTACTATATTTTATAACAAAACCAGTATCCTTAATATAATAGGTTTTTTTATGAGAAGTATTCTAACTATACTTACACACACCTCCATCTAATGGGTAAAGAATATACTGTTTCCGTGGATGGCGAAATACTGCCTCACGAAATGATGATTGTTCAATATTCTCCTACCACCTCTTATAGTGGCCATTAATATGGAACTGTACTTATATGTGATATATATTATATTTATATTGTTTATATTCTTATGTATTTTTCATTTATAGAATACCTTTATGGTTTCCATAGTGGGTAAATACGATAATTTCATTTGAGAAAGTGCGGACTACCGCCCACTCAAAGTGATATGACTCGTTCATGCCATACGTGGAATGTATAAAAGATAGAGTTAATGAAATTATAAATTATATTATACCATAATTACAATATAACTATGTATAATTATATTTTTATTCCATTAAATATGTAATATAAATGAAAGTAGTGTCCATGCGTACGTACGGTTTACCGTCTCCATGAACGGTGCATTTCATTTCTTATCTCCAAATATTATGTACTATTATAAATACATATATATACTGGATATATATGATATATATGATATTAAATAATTAATATCATTATTTAGATAATTTAATTTAGACAACATGGACAATTTATAAATATAACAACTTCACTTTTAACTCATGTTCTAAACATCGACAAAATGTCTGATATGAACTCGAATAATTAACTAATTGTTATAGAAAGGTAATAATTGATATAAAAGGAATAATAAAATTTAAAAAGGTTCTTAAGAAAGTAGAAATTAACTTTATTTTATTATTCAGGAGATTAAATAACGAATGGGTCAAGTCGGGCATGAGGTAAGGGAACTTCTTAACCCAAATTCCTTTCTTTGGGTTGATCTTCTAATTCATGTTTATGTCATTATATAATTATGTGAGAAATGAATTTTTATATCTTATGTTGTATTTATAATTTCTTTTTGTGTGATTACAGTGAATACACATAATCAATCTATTTTATTTACAAAATTATATTTGTAAGGGACTTCGTCTCAATCTCCTTTCATTGAGGCATATTTTGTTTTATACATGACTTTCTTTTATACGGTGTATAAAAATATTTGACTTCTCATTTCATTCAAAAGGAATATTTTTCTACAAGGAATTTTACTAAACGACAAAAAGGAATTTTTCTTTTTAACATAAGTGCTGACAATGAACATTTCTACTGCCATGAGTATTATTTGATCTTTGGATTCCTTAACAAGCAGTAATGTTTTTAAAAGGAAAATAAATACCATATACTCTTTTATGTATTTTGGTATTGAAAATGATTTTGATAATGGATTTTTTTTGTCAATATATTTAAGGATATCTTGTGACTGAAATGTGTAAATGTTATCTTTCCTTTATTTTGGTTTTATGTGTTATGAATATGTTATGGTTCTTGGGCATTGTAACGTATACAGGTGGTTTTGTGATAAACCTAGGGTGGGTGAGCACGAGATAGCTCTCTAATGCATTGGGTAATGTGACGGAGGTAAACGTGAATGTTTCTCCTAATAGATTTAGGGAATATACTGTGATGGGTATTCCAAATGTAAATCCCTACATAGCTGTGAAAGCTACAACATAAGTATGTTATGGATGCCACAAGTTATCCTTAATGATTTATGATTTCTATGTGTTATTCATAAATCTTATGATTTCATGAGGTATGAGCTTATTCTTGGTATGTATTTATTGACTAATGTTATCTTTCTTTGTTTTTTAACCCTTACTAAGCTTTTTATTCTCATCCCAAGTTTTTGAAATCTTTTTCACAGGACTTAAAGATGAATAGGGTCAAGAATGAGATCAAATGAAAGTCATGCTGTCTAAAACATGGAACTAGACATGACTCTTTTTTTCAAGAGTTTTTTCTATGAAAAAATGGAAACTGAGTAGAATTTTCTACTTCGTAATTTTTGAGATGTAATTTAACAGTTATATACTAATTCTCTAAATCTCTAAACTTGAAACTATCCTCAATGTGAATTATTCATTTAATTCAAGATTATGTATTTTTTTATGGTCAGGTCCTTATAATAATTGTGTCCATGAAATAAATAATTTAAATCATAAAGGGAAATTTATAAGGTAAAATAGACATATATTATGAAAAAATATATCTAACTAATGTGAAAACTTGTAAAAATAGTGTTTAAGAAACTTTATAAATGAGCCACTTTTATACGTTTTAATGGAAAATATAAAAGAGTCTTTAAAGTAAGAAATGACATAATTGTTTACATAAAACCAGAAATGAAATGAGATAGTTTTTCATGATAAAAAGAGTGATTTTATAAAAATATCAGTGTCATAAAATAGATTATGTAGTGTACATGAGAATAGGTAAGAAATGGGGAAGTTCCCTTTAATCGAGCTTGCTTATTGGGAGGAATTGAAAAAGGAACCTTATAAAACATGTATTTCCCCATAAAAATAAAGAATAATTTAGTTTGTTACATTTTTTGGTACATAAAAAAAGAATTTATGAGGATTAAATAATAATATTTAAGAATTTTTTGGGGTGAGGAGATATAAAGTGTAACCCGAAGGAAAAAATGGAGGTTCGGAGAGAATCACTTACCTTATGTCCGAAAGTGTTCTTCACTTATACTTAATATAATGGATAATAAAATTAAATACATAATTGATTAATTAATAACCTATTATACATGTATTTAATTTATTATAATTTTATTAGGTTCATTCATGGTCAATTCGTTGACATATAGTGTTTAATTTTGTCGTTTTGGGAGTGTTTCATGGTTTCATGGTCGGTTTAACTCTGTATGATTATGAAAGTTCTAGTAAAATGGAAGAAAAACTATAGAAATATAATGATATAGTATGAAATTATTTCTATAAATTAAAATTTCCTTGTATATCATTTTTTACATGAATATGATTCATTATATAAAACGTTGATGAAAAAATGATTAGTTTATTTTGGTGGTTTTTACGACCATTGTGAATTTGTATCATTTTATTTAATAATATGATTATATAATGGTTACAAAAAATTAAATGAGTTTTAATACACATATTATAATATTTTTAACCAAAAATGTTTGTATTACCCGCCTTTAAGGTGGTAATGAATAATTAAAACTCATCATCTATAAAGGTGGTGAATCGACACCTCACGGACGATGTTTTTTATTTTTAGAACAAAAGGAGAGGAGAAGAGATTTGATGATGGATATTACATTAAAAAAATAAAATATATATATATATATAATATATTTTAGTTATCATGTTACTTTTTAAAGGGGAGGTGATGGAAGGATAAGAAAAATAAAAGAAATTAAAAGAGAAAGAGGGAGGATTTTACCTCTTGAGTGTCGTCTCTGTGAGAACCTCCTTAAGGCACTTGGAAATGGTCTTTTAGTGTGACCATAAAGACCAAATTGTGGGAAAGAGGTTTGGTATAGGAATTGAGAAGAATATAAGCAAGATTAAAATCTTATATGTTGTGAGGATAAGAGGTGGTGAGGGTGGTATTTATAGTGGGAGGAGATGTTTGTTTTTGATTATTTTATTCATTTATTTATAATTTTGTATCAAGAATATAAAAAGTGTTGATTCTTGAAAATAATTACAGTAAAAGTTTGAGGATATTTCAAACCCATAGGTTCTTACCTCATCCCTATATCATCCATGACTCAATAATTCATGTATTAAGCTTATATCGTAAATTAACATATTACACTATTCACAAAAAATCAACAATTTTAGAAAAATCCCAAAAAAAAATCACCCTAACCATTTTTAGATGTGTATAATTAAAAAATGGACTCAATTTTATGAAAATAATTTTCTAAATATGATAAATCTAATTTTTAATTAAAATCATCATTTATTCAAAAAATACTGATTTTAAAATTATAACTGGTTTATGACACTTTGAAAAATTAATTAATGTCTCATAAAATTATATTATAATCATAAGATAAAAAATTATTAAATTATTAATATATTTTATGAAAATAAATTTTATTTTAAATAATTATATTAATTATAAAATTGTAAATAAATATTTATGTTTAATAAAAAACCAACACTTAATTTATCATTTTTAAAAAAAATTATTTACTTATTCCATTGTATAAATATATTATATTTTCATTCATAAGATACCTAAATATTATTTATACTTTCATAAGCGAGTTTACTATTATATTGGGCAGTTTAATATTCCAAATGGTCATATTACTATTACAATTGTTATGTTACTTTCTATCGGTATAGGTTCCTTAATTTCTATGAATACCCTTTATTTAATTTTTAATTAATGAAAATAATGTTTTTATTAGGGTCTCTATGTGATTTATGTGTTTTATACTATATAACATAATTACAAGAATGAAAATTCAATTGAAAAAATTCTAATTCATTACATCAGATACCTTTAGATCATCCTCACATACTTCAAAAAATGTTGGTACTCTAATCATCGATATCTGGGTGCTAGTTCAATGATCTAATAATACCTTCAATGTCCTGAAAAACAACGATAAGCCATTCCTTCGATCCATGAAGGATAACTAATATTGATTTATTGGATTGACTTCTTCTCCCTTTAGGGTTCAAGAGAGACGGGGTAGGATCTTTCAAATTAGATTGTATGAATGGTCTCTCAAATAATATCTTCATATTTCTTTTATAGTGGGCTTAAAACACCTATAAATGGTTCCAAATCCCCCAAATATATATTACCCACTAAATAAGCCATAAATAACATCATATTACCTATTAAATGTGTCATAAACATCATTTAAATTTTTATTACTTATTTTTAATAAAATAAATATCTTTTTTGATAAAAGGAGAATCATAAACTCAGCTTTTTATTCCTACAAATATTAAACAAACCTTGAATATTAAAATAATATTTATTCTTTAAATATTTTTCCATGTATTCACTATAACATCTGAATTATATTAATAAATAAATTCAATAATAATTATTAAAATCTTGAATAATATGAATTTATTTTTTTCATAGCGATCGTTTAAGCTTATGCATCTCTTTGACCTCATAGTGGGGCCCACCATTTCCAATAATCAAATTCATAAGAATAGGTTAGGACTTCTGAATACACTAAGTGTGTGACCCTCTGGGCACATATCTCTATAAATATGAGTACTACACACAAAATGAGAGTGGATTCTAGGAACCCATCAAGGCCTGTTTAGAGATAAGGTATAGTTATAGAAACAAAAACCTCCTACAAACAAACGTCTTGTAATATAATCTATTTGTATCATGATATCTCATAAATTAGGACGCACACTTTGAATCATCATCCTTTATTTCTTTATTATTCATTTACCTTACTAGACTTACTTACCTTGTTCTACCATAGCCATGGATTTATTTAAGGTACTACCTTCATAATCAATTGGGCCTCAGATATCAATTCTTTTCAGAAGCCACAAATTCTATCTTAATCATTTAGGAAATGAAATACCACAAATGTCATACCTAGTGAAAGATACCTATCCATATTATAAATTTCATGGTTTTAATATTGTATCAAATTTTGTAATCAATTGGTATATACTAATAATAATCTCAGGTTAGGGGGTGAATACACATGTTCACAGATAAGAACTACCAATGACAAATGAAACATATGGTGTTCCTATTGGTGTGTTGGTCCTCATGATCCCATCTAGTCAAGATCACCAAGGGAAAACTTCATGAGAGGAATTATAAATTCTTATGGTCCCCCAACACCTAATAGTCACACATCATCTATGTTATATCATCATGATGTATCTGAACAATAAGACAAAAGTTTAATATTACTATCATGGTATCTCTAGGTTCTCATTATATCCTAGAAACTGTTATAACCTTTTGATATGATGTGTAATATAAGTACATTACCATATAAATATTTTTGGTAGAATTATCAATACTACCATGGTAAAATAAACACATGTATATTTAAAACTATATACATGAGATGTAAATCAAAGTATAAAAAATAGTTGGGTCTAGGGAACCCACTCACAGCACATATATCTATCATGGGAACTTTGATGCAAGTCTAGTAGAAGTATAGTGGTAGACTAGTAATTTTATGGCTACTATAGGTCTATAAAAATTCTAGTGTAGAGATTGAAAATTTTTAATTACCTCCTGGGATGTTTTTATTAAAACTTCATTAATGGATTATTTGTAATTTTTTCCTTAAAACCATTTATATATAAACCCTAATATCCCCCTTCCTCATTTATCCTTGGTCAAATTTTCTCAATGGTCTCTATTATCCAATACTTCAATTGGATCTCATCCTCCTTCAATATTGAGCTTGGATTTGTGAGGACTTATTTGAATCTAAGGCTATTGAAGCCCTCCCTTACCTTTCCTTCCTTATTTTTCTTGATTTTTTTGTTCTTTATTGCTAATTTTTATTTCACTATTATTTTGGTGAAATCCATTCTAGATCCTTGAAAAGTTCTTGTTTGGGTTAAGGAAGTCTTGGATGATTTTTTTCTATATTCCATTTCATTTTCTTGGTATCTTTCATTTTTTTAGAGAATTGATTACGGTTTTATTGATTTAGGGGTCTTAGGGGTTGTTTCTAATGGGTATTTATCCAAATTACTAGTTTGTATAATTTTTGTGGGATCCTTCCAAGGTTTTCGCTAGGATTAAATTAAATATTCATAGGGTAGTTTTAGTTTTTTGAGTTATTAATTGTAAATATTTATGGGTAATATTTTGGTGAATTATAGGGAATTATTGGTTTCCATTAGAGCCTGATGGAGTTTTTTTAAGGATATACCATTGGTAGGTGGTTCAACCCATATGAAACCCCTTATAATTTTATTTAGATTCAAGCACCATTTTTATTCTTAAATTAATAAATAAATTTACTCTTGTTTTGAAAGGATAGAAATTATTATTTTATGAATACCTTTACCTTAAATTCAAATGACTATTTTCATAAAACATTCATTAATAATTTTAACAAGGTTTTAAAATTTCTTGATTCAATTCCAAAATTCTATTTAAATTAATTATCATAAATTGAACATATGAATTTATCTTTCTATTATGTTTAGACATTAAATGTATGATAGAGAAAATGTTTCTTAATTTGGTTAATTACTTGGTCATAACCATGTAAAGGTAACTTTTATCTAAAATAGAAATAAAAATATGATTATATAATACATTGAATTTAAATAAATTCTATGGTATATAAACCTTACATACCTCTAATTGTGTTTGTAAAATATTACTTATGTGTTTATTATTGTGTAGAATTTTTCTACTTTGGTTTATTAAACAAAATTTGTGTAAGGGTTGTAAATTACTATATGATTTTTTATTTTTCCTCATTGAACCCTTATAAACATGTTATTATTATGGGAAAAATATATTGATGGGTTAATTTCAGAATCATGGTTGATTTAACCACTTTTGGATAGCATCACCCCTTCTTATGATTTTACATTCATTAATAAATAGAACATTACTTTCAACATTAACCTGAATGAGTTACAAGTCACAATACAAACTTATCTTTGGTTAATAGTTACATCAGTGGTGATGACACAAATGGTTTGACTTTAAGTGGAATAGAGAGTTTTATTATCGATACTAAATTGGTTTTAGTAAATGGGTTCTCAACCCAAACTAGATACTTTGTCTCAAAACCTAATTTTATTTATTTTTCATAAGTTATTGGAAATGCTATTGATTTCATAAAAACCTTTCACAAAAACATGGTTTCATAAAAGTTTTTCTCTTTTAAAATTATTTATTAAAATACTTACTAATAAAGTACAAATTTTAAAATAAATCTTTTGATAGCACTAAAATCCAAAAATGTGATTTCTACAAAGTAAACTCTATGAATGAAAATATATTTTGAGAATAAAACTATTTTAAAATAATTTTTTTTGAGTTTAGTGATTACACCTTCTTTAACATTAAACTAAGATTATTATAGTATTTATTGGACATGCCTAACACTACAATTGGTTTATCACTTAGTAATCTACTAGCACACCTTAGTTACTAACCATGTTTGAGTAAAGAAACATTTATCTAGGATGTTAATAAAACATGAACTACTTCTCACTCAATATTTTTAATGTTTGTATAATATGCCTCTAGAATAACTTGAGTAGAATTTCATCCCACAACATGTTCCATGCTTGGATTGATATTTTATACTTATTTAGATTATATAATTAGTTATTTTGGGATTAACCCTATTTAAATTATAAATATATATGGATTTGATTTATGTATAGTTGATACAATTGCCAGTCTAGCTTAAGAAAGTAAGAAAATTATTTCTATGATGTGAATTAAATTTGTTATGATGGAATTTTTACATGTGCATGGTTTATTCTTTGATATGTTTATCATGATTTCTACTTTAGTTTACTAATAATATTGATGTGTGTATCTAATAAAGTTCCAGGAGTTTTGAAAATGATTTGATATCTAGTAATGCTACTCTGTAACTATGAGGTGGTATACCACATGTATTTTTATAAAAAGGTAACCATGTACACCATTTTTAGTATTCATCTTATATAAATTTTATATAGCTACTCACTTAGTGGTGTCCAAATTGAATATATGGGATGGGATATAAGATTTCCCTAACTCTACTATACCCAATCCAGTAATATCAAATGGACAAGCTACAAGATCACCCTAACTCAAGTATACATGATTCCCTATAAATGAGTAGATTGATATAATTCATATAATTTTGTGTATTTAATATATATGGTAATATTGGTGGTTTCTTACTGAGTATTTTATTATTACACCCTTCATGTGCACTTATAGGGTCATGATTTTTTATGGTCTATTTTTTAGGTACCTAAAAGTACGAATAGATATTTGGATTATTTGTTTTTTATGTGCATGATTATGGTGGATATGGGTCAAGTTCCATATGGTGTTGGAGATGGATATTAGACTTTGTGTATGGAACTTATCTATTTGTTTATGAGACCTATATTATATTGTTTATCTAACTTGGGGTTTATTATTCTATTATAGGACATTCATTTCATTCATATATAATTATGTTCCTTTATTCATTATTCCCAAATCCAATTAGGAAAACTACTCACCAATTGAACATTGAGATCCATGGTGATAAGAACTAGACTATGGGGATTAGGGAGTTCTTATGGTGTTGTGTGACAACCTGATCTAGGAACTATTTGGGTGATTGAGGTCATATCCATTATATATGCTCTAAATTAGGGGTTATGTCTAGGTTGTAAAATTTCTCTTGATGGGATTTGACTCTTAATATGATATTTTTTAGGGATTCTCCAACGGTTATGAGTTGGGTGATCTCTATCATTTTTTAATGGACTAGGTATTCAGTTGAGATAATTTTAGGTTAGATTAGGATGGAACATTGCATTTTTGAGTGGTCAAATGGGTTAGTGAATTCCAAAGGGCTATTTTGGAAAGTGGTTCCCAGTTTCAAGACTTTTTTTGAGGAAAAATTCCACTGAGTACTTGGTGGATTAGTACTAGGTACACAGTGGACCCATAAGAATAGGGTTAGCTTCATGAGATCCATGAGTTACCCAGTGTACTTTGAGTGGGTACTCAGTGCATACAAGTTACTCGATGGTAGGTGACCAAGTACCCGAAGAGTACCTGGGTCCTTTTAAAAAAATTATTGATTGATTTATTTTTTTCTTAATTTAAATGAGTGAGTCTCTTATTTTGTCTCTAGTAGCACAATGAGATTTCCCTAACTCCCCTATCTTTCTCTCTCATCCATTTGGATGGATTTAACTTATTTATTACTAATTTTTTGAGTTGTTAGTCTCTAGGAGTCATTGTGGGTATCACATAACATCCTTCGTCATTTTGTTTCTAGTTTTGTTGTCATTGTGATGTATTTCAACAAAATAGCTATTTTAAAGCATTTTATATGATTTATTAATTTCTTCAGATCATAGTTGAATAAACCTATGAAATTTTATGTGTAGAAACATGTGTATACCAAGTATGTGGTTCCTAGATATTCTCATAGTTATGTGTGTGTTTATGTGTTGTGTGATTTGTGATTTGTGGGTGTGGGTAGGATCATATGTGTGGCTAGGAATGGAATTGGTTGAATTTTTCATGGATCAATGGGGATTCATAGGGGTGGTATGATATGGGGAATGAAGATATAGGTCATGTATGGATTTTTCTTGGTATAAATAGATTCTAATATTGCTTAGTAAGTCATTGTGTTTTATTGAGTGATGATTCTTGGGATATGTTGTTTGTTGTGGTTCCTTGGTAACATGATGGATGAGGCTCATGTGGTCATGAGATAATGTGCTTTTCTAGTATGACGTGGTTGGTGATGACCATAATTGTGGGTGGATAATGAGGCTCATAAAATGGGTTTTGGTCATATGAGTTTGTTGGTTCCTCTCATTATGGTGTTTTGGACATTAGGGTTATGTGAACATAGAGAAGGTGTCACACCCCAACACTAGAATATTAATTTTTTTTAATTATTTATTTATTCTTATCCTCTTTTTTGAGTTTTAGGTTAGAATGGTTTTAAATTTTAAACTTTTTGGGTTTTTAGTATAGGAGTATGGTTGGATCATGGTTAGTATAAATTTTTCATAACCCATGCGAGTCATGTGTAGTTTTTAGCAAAGTAAATGGAATAGCCGGTGCATAGTTTTCTTAACCAAGCGCATTACCTGTGTGATTTTTTTAGAGACCCGTAGAGGGGCACAAAGTTGGTGCGCAATTTGGACAACCGTGCGACCAAACTGTGCACGGTGTTTATCCTTTAAATAAATAAAAAAATAAATAATAATATTATTATTATTATTATTAAACTGCATAAGGGGTATTCCACTCTCCCTCACCCCACTCTATCACACACCAAAACCTCTCCCCTCTCCCAACCGCATGAGTATCCCCCTCCCATGGTGAATGAATCTCCTCCTATTTCCCCATTTTTTTACTATTTCCTCTCTCAGTTTTGGGTGTGATCATCTATGATTAATTCCTTTTATTATCCTCTTCCTAATTATTCTTCTATTTCTCAGTCTCCTTCTCTCCTGAGTGGTGTGTGTAACTTATCCAAGACCATAACCCTTTTTTTGGTTATTTATTTTATAGTATCTTGATGTTTAGGTATCTTGGTCCCCATTGAGGCTAGTTCTATCCACCTTCGTCGAAGGTAGTGATTTCAACATAAGTTTCAGGCGAGGTTTATTTTTTTTCTTTGGGACAATTTTAATTAAGTATTTTTTGATTTTTTTAGTTCCTTATTTTTTTTTAGTGAATCTTGGAACTCCTTGAGGTGGTTTTGATCCAAAATTATCAAAGGTGAATTACATGAATAGTAATGGGTAAGTTATATGAGTGTGTGCTATCTTTATACATATTCTGTCATGGAAAGGGGAATATCTACATTGTGGCTAGGGATATATATATTTATGTGTGTGTGTTTCGGGGTGCGTATGTGTGTAAGTGTAAAGGAGGTTCTCTTTGCTTCCTTGGACCATTTTTATATAGATTTGGGATGACATCATTAAATGAAAAAATTATGAGGTTGGTTCCCTATCTTCAAGCATTTAATTTGAATTACTTGATTTATTGAGTATTTTAAAAGTATTTTTTATTATTATGTGGGGTATATATGTGTGTGTGTTTAATGAAAAAATTGGATGTGCTTCTTGGAAATCATTTTTCAATTGTTTACATAATTTAACTAAGCTTCCAACTTGTTTTATTCATGTTAAAATATTTTTTTAACCTTATTTTGAATTTTAATTTGTTTTATATAAAATGATGAGTCCCATTTTTCACTTTAACATGTTTTGTAATAAAATTATACCCCTATTATGGAATCCCCAATGATTTTGAAAGGTATTTTGTGTGATAAATGTGTGATTTGGGAGATTTTCCCAATGAATAAACTTTTTCCTGGTTTGTGTGACTTGAAAACGGGGTGCACTTGAGGATAGATATTGAAGGTGTGAAATTGGATTTTTGTTTTTGTGAAATTGTATGATATGTAAACACATTCTAGTTTAATAAGACCCACTTCTATTTAGGCATGAAACATGGGAATCCTGGGTATCTAGGTGGAAAGACTATGAAGTGTATGTTAGTAATGACCTACCCTGCCTAGAAGGATTACAGGATAACACTAACTAAACAATGATGAGGAGGATTGGTTGGGTTGAGTAGAAGATATAACATCATGTACAGGATCGATCACTGAGTGAATGAGGATCCTATGTCCCCACTAACCTTAGATACTAAGGAAATTTTTATAGTTCATGCTCTATTTTACTCTTGTTTTCATGATATTATTTTATAGTTCTCTTTTATATTGTCTCCTTTTCTTGTTTAAAATAGTAAAATACATGCTTACTTTCCCAAATATTATGAACCCATATTGGGAAACCTATTTTAGAATGAGTTATATTTTATGAGGAATTTTTAGAAAGTCCTTGCATGATTTTAGAACAATTTATTAAAATATAAATAAAATTATTTTCTCTTAAAATGTACTATTGTTACTTTTTTCATTAAAAGAGTATAAAAAAATATTTTTATGTCTTATTTTTATACTAGCTTGATTAGTTTTCTTTTTAAAGGTAGTTCATAGGGAATCATTTCTCTTTTGGATTTCCTACTGGGAATTTAAATGCTCACACCTATATTCTTTATCATTTTTCAGTTTAGGTTCTACCCATAAGTGGTTTTTTCATGGATTTAGTGTCATTATATGCTTGTATGTGACCCATGAGGTCACATAAAGAGATGTTTGATTTTATTTCTCTCCACCACTAGTGTTTATTTTAATCAATCAGTTTATATTTATTTATTTTTATATCATTTACAGGATAAACCATTCCCAATTGAGTATATTTGATACCTGACACTAGTTGTCATCCTAGGAGGATCAAGAACACCACTTGAGCTTTTTCGGGGGCCAGCTTGGATGATTGGTTTGAGGTTTTCCTAGGTTAGTTCGTGAAAAATGTTAATAGAGTAATTGGCCATTTTTATTTGGGGATGTCTGGTAGTTTAGAGATAGGATTATCAGAATTCATGTGGTCGGTCATGGGTATGTTCTTTATCACCACCTATTCAAAAGGTCACTTGGATTGCCAGGGTGGTATGGGATTGTGCCTTAAAATCCAAGCCTGATTCTTGGATGTTTTTGAGGTTATTTATTTATTTATTTATTTGAATTTTTGATTGGTTTTTAGATTTAATGGACTATTTTGAGAAACTAAAAATATTTGAGTGGATTTTTTGAGGGACTTAGATGGTTTGTGGTTATTGTGAATGGTCATGAAAACTATATGTGGACCATGAAAATGTCTTTTTTGACCTTTGGTGTACACACATGAATTGAACATGGTCTACCAAACCATGCGTCCAAGCCCTGTGTAGCTGATGTTTTTAAAAGATTTCGGATTTTCTAACTGTTGATTATTGAGTTGTTTTTTTTATTCTTGGTGTGAGTCTGAGTTTATTTTGGGTGTTTTCCCTAGGTTTTAAATGATGTTTAGTTTTTTAAGAAGTATATTTCTAAAATGAAATCTTTGAGTTGTTTGAAAATGAAATAAGAATTGTTTTTAAAATGGAAGGTAAATTGTTTTAGGGTTTTGAAAGGTTTTTCAAAATTTTGAATGAAAAGTGAGTAGATAATTTTCAAATTTTTTATTTGATGACAAGGGGTGGTTTGAAATTTGTTGTGATATTTTAATAAATTATTTAGAAATTGATTTGACTATTATTATTCCTTATTAATTCCCAAAAATAGGAATGCATGTATATAAGATCATTAGTATACACGAATGGGAGCATAAGTGGATATAGGTTGATATATGTATATATATGAGGCCTCATAGGATACCATTGGTAAGTTCCCAAAATTTTTGATTTATTCTTATTTTTTAAAGTTTATTTCAAAAGGTGGATTTCAACTTTGGATGGGGGATGATTGTTTGGAATTTATTTTTGATATTTCAAATTTTATTTTTGGAATTTTTTGTTTTGTTTCATTAAATTTTTTATTGAATTAGTGTTTTGATCTTGATTTATTGATTTATGTTTGAGATGTAGAGTTTTTATTTATGGGATATCCTGATATGGTTTTTTATTTCTTATTTTTAGAATATTCCCCCACAAAGATATGTGGAATTATAAAAGGATTTGTGGGTGGCTCCTCCACCATGTTTCGGTAGTTGAAAAAGTCATGCCTCTATCATTTGGATCATTATGGATATGAATCCTCGTTTTCCATAGTATTACTAATTCATTTGGAAGTTCCAAGATTTGAACCCTCTTCATTTATTTATGAAACCAGAGATTGGGAAAGATGAATAATGGTTGAAAATAATTTAGGATATTTTCATTCAATTTGATTTCCCCAAGCCTCTTAATCTCAAGTTCATGACCATTATGATGGAAGGCCCAGGATAGAAGTGGTGGAAGTCCATTTACCAATCCAAACCATAGAAGGGCCTTTTTGGGAAATCTTTAAGACTTTTCTCATCTGAAAGTATTTATTTTAATCCATGAAGGTACCGAAGGAGATAGAGTTGTACCATATTAGGAAAAATATTCAACAATTTTGGAGTATTATAAGAGTTTTTCTAAGTTGGAATCATATCTACCATAAATTTCTAAATATTAACCTTTGAAGGATAAATTATTTGAAAATGGATACTGAATAGAACTATTTAAATTATTATCATTATTTCCTAACACTTATGAAGAAGCAGTGAGGAAGGATATTTAGACCAATTCCGATTTAGTTAAAGTTCTAGAGATGGTTTATCTATAATTTATCACTAGGAGTAGTGGTGGTGTCTCCAGTAAAGGGAAAGGGAAGGGAGATGCATATGTCCTATTGGGAAGTGATATGAAGTAGTCGTAATGTTTCTTCTCACCAAAATTCTCCAATACTAAGATATGAGTGTTCCATTAGTGGGGAAAGTTGGGGCACAAGAAGAAATAATTTCCAGAATCACCAAATACCTTTAGTACCATTATAATCTTTGGTCATCTACAAAAATTTATCTAGGGTTCTTCTAAGAAGAAATCTGGATCCAGATCCAGCCCCTTGAAGAAGACCCTATCGCATTTGGAGAAGCATGGTGCTACTGCAGACTCTTTTTAGAGATTCTTCTGTTGTAAATTTTTTCTTATTTTTTGATGTTAATCATGGTGTTGTGGTATTTTTTTGGTAATATGGAATATGTTGTATATATTTTGGAAAGTATTATTATTAATGGAGGTGTTTTTTAGAAATTACGAATCTTTTTTTCATGTAATGACAATGTTTCTTATTTTGAATATCATCACACATAGATTTGATTTTCATTTGAATTTGTGAGATTATACTGTTTTAAAGAACAAATGTTTAACTAGGGTTTTAAAATTGTGGGGAGACCACCCTTGGTGAGATCATGGTGATCCAAGCTCTCTATTCCTTATTCTTTTCTTTTTTGGGAATTTTGAACTCCAGTTACCCATGTGACTCCTTCATCCATCCTGTCCCGACCCCAACCATAGTAGTTCGACTGGATTGTATAATGGTTCATGTGATGGATGCTTATGGAGATCACTAATACACCATGATGGGTTTCCTTGGTGATTTATATATCACAGGTCAGGGGTGTTCCATGTTTTGAGATTTTGTTTGGAGGTTTGAGTCTCTTTTTTTGGGTCCCTTATTGTATGGTTAATGTTATTTAGTCCTTTTCATTTTCCCCTCTAGTGTAAGTTTGTTTCTTTAAAAATGAACTCTTTCAAATATTTTAGGGCTCAAAGTTTCACAAGAAGGGTGAGTGTTAACTCTTAATCTTCAGGTTTGGGGAACCTCATCTCATGTTGTGGTTTACTTTCATTTAATGTCATGAACAACTAAATCTTTGAGACTTTCTGAGGTAAAAAAGTATCAAAATGGGGAGAACTATCACACTATAACACTGAAATATTAATTATTTTTAATTAATTAATTATTTTCAGCCTCAATTTTGAGTTTTGTGTCAAACTAAGTTTAAATTTTAAAATTTCTTGATTTTAGTATGGGCACATAGTTGGAACACGATTAGTAAAAACCGTGTGCCACCCATACGAGTTGTCTGTAGTTTTTGGAAGATCTGATTGCATCACTAGTGCATATTTTTCTTAACTATTCACCTTTCTCATGTGGATTTTCTAGAGGTTAAGAGAGGGGTGCATGGTTGGAACGTGGTTTGGCCAACCGTGCAGCCAAACTGTGTGTAGTGTTCGGCCATTACAAAATAAAAAAGAAAAAAAATATTTAAATAATAATAATGATAATGATGTTATTATTATTATTATTAATCTTATTATTACTTTTATTATTATTTTTATTAGTTTTATTAAACCCCATAAGGGGTATTATTCTCTCTCTTACCCCACTCTCACATGCACCAGCAACCCTCCCCTCTCCTAGACGCATGAGAAGCCCCCTCCCATGGTGCACAAATCTTCTCCTCTTTCCCGATTTTTTGGTCATTTTCTATCCTATTTTTGGGTGAAATCATCTCTAGTTAGTTCCTTTACTTCTCCTCTTCCTCATTATTTTTCTATTTCTTGGCCTCCTTCTCTCGCAGGTGGTGCATGAGACATAGCCTGAACCCTAACCCTATTTTTTGGTATTTTTTTATCTTGATGTTTAGGGATCTTGGGCTCTATTGAGGGTAGTTATATCCACCATCATCAAAGGCAGTGAGTTTGACATCTATTTTTGGTAAGCTTTCTTCCGTTTTTATTCTTTGGACTAATTTTAATTAGGGATTTTTTATTTTCGGGTTCCTTATTTTTTTAGTGTTTCTTGGAACTCCTTGAGGGGGTTTTGAGCTACCATTGTAAAAGGAGACTTAATTGCATAGGCATGGGTAAAAAATATAGATATATATACATATATGTTTATGTATACCCTATTTATACAGATTCTCTCATGGAAAGGAGAATATCTATATTACAGCTAGGGGTGTGTGTGTGTGTGTGTGGTTTCATATGTGCATAAGTGTAAAGGAGGGTATATTTGGTTACTTGGTCCTTTTTTATATGGATTTGGGATGCCATAATCATAGGCAGAATATTTGAGGTAGGTTCCCTATGTCTGATCCTTTAATTCGAATTACTTGATTGCTTGAGTATTTTAAAAGTGTGTTTTATTATTATGTGGTATATATATATATGAAATGAAAAAATTGGTTGTGCCTCTTAGAAATGGTTTCTCATTTGTTTAGATATTTTAACTAAGATTCCAATTTGGTTTCTTCATGTTAAAATATGTTTTAACCTTATTTGGAAATTTAATTTATTTTTCATAAAATGATGAGGTCCAGTTGGAACTTTAACTTGTTTTGTAAAAAAGGAAAAACCTTATTAAATAATTCCCCTTGATTTGGAAAGGTGGTTTATGTGATAAATGTGTGATTTGGGAGATATTCTTGATGAATAAACTAGTATATGGTTTTTTTAACTCGAAAAGGGGTTGCACTTAAGAAGGTAGATCAAAGGTGTGAAAGTGGATGGTTTTTTTTGTGAAATTTTGTGATATGTACATACATTCTAGTAAAATAAAACTCACCTCCATTTAGGTATGTAATATGGGAATCCTAGGTATCTAGGTGGGTATACTAGTACAAGTATACTAGGTATGACCCACCCTACTTAGTAGGATTACGCTATAACACTAACTAAACTATAATGAGGGGGTCGATTAGCTCATGAAGGATATGGACCTTCATGTCCAGGATCAATCACCAAGAGTGCGAGGATCATGGGTTCCCACTAACCTTAGCTACTTAGGAATTTACCATTGTTCATTCTCTATTTTAATATATTTTTCATGGTATTATTTAAAAAAAATATTTTATGTAGTTTCCTTTTCTTTTATAAAATAATAAATTTCATGTTTACTTTCCCTACTGTTATGAATCCATACTGGGAAACCTATTTTATCATTTGTTATCTTTTACAAGGAATTTTCAAAAAGTCCTTTCATGATTTTAAAACTATTTTTTTAAATATAAATAAAATTATTTTTTATTAAAATGAAATGTTGTTACTTGTTTTCCTTAAAATAGTAGAAAATCATATTTTTATGTCTTATTTTTAAACTAGCTTGATTGGTTTTCTTTTTAATGGTAATCTATAGGGTGTTGTTTCCCTTTTGTATTCCCTAATGGGGATTTAATTTCTCATCACTAAATTATTTATCATTTTTTAGTTAAGGTTATACCCATCTCTGGTTTTCTCAGGGAGAGTGGCATTCTATGGTTGGAGGTGACCCATGAGGTCACATAGAGGTATGTCCAGTTTTATTTCTCTACGTTGCTGGTGTTTTTTTATTACTCAGTTTTTATTTATTTATTTTTCTATCATTTATGGGATAAAACATTCTCAATTGAGTATATTTGATACCCGATACTAGTTTCCATTGCAGGGGGATCGGGAATGCCTCTTGGGCCTTATCACGGGCTAGCTTGGGTGACTGGTTCGAGCTTGGCTCAAGTTAGTTTCTGACAGAAGGTCCCATGAAGTGGTATTGAACACTATATGTTTGGTGGTATCTGATGGGTTTCTAGATATCTATTAACCCTTAACCAATATTGTAGATTCAATAAGAAGGATCATTCACAAGATCTACCATGTAAGAAACTGACACTATGTACATATATAAAATAAAGAACACATGCATACCTTGCACTATTTGATCCACTACTACTACCTTTCACCATTATTCTTGTTGAAGATCACTCAATAGCAGCCTACAGACTCCCTTATCAATGGTTTTTCTATGATTATGTGTGAATAACCTATCATATGGGTGGGAATATCCTTTACTTCATGACATACTAGTTAAACTCATGGAAACTAAGGAAAAGAAATATAATATAATAGAGATGTAGAATTGATAAAATTATTAGAAAGGGATGAGTAAAAATACCATATCATGGTGAGTTCATCATTATATAGCCATTGATACATTCCCAATTATTATATAAATTAACTCATATGTTAAAAAAATTATGATTCATTCATATAGTAGTTTCATGCATCTATCATATGAAACATCTCAACTAATGATAGCTTAGTTTACATGGGAGATTACTAAAACATTAATACCTAACATTCATGTGATATATCAATTGTAATTTCATGTTAATCATGTGTTATGATTAACCCCATAGTGATATCAGCATATCGTATGATGTGATTGAACAAGGTGGTTGCATGATATCAATATTTCCAGGCTTTATGATATGCCCTTATCATACCATACGAAATATCTAAATAAACCACAAATTTGTAAGGATTTAGGTAATATATACTTTAATATCCCACTTACTCTAAACACTCATAGACCTAGTTCCATTTCACTTCACATTGTATCATATACAATAATCTATGAATCCATATCCAAAACTAATTTTGGATATCTTCCAAAAAACTTCTATAAAGTAATCATTAACTTCTCCCTATATCACATCATATGAAATACCTTTTCAATTACCATCCAAGACTCCTTTTTGATAAACTCTAAAACACTTTTAGATATGCACTATGAGTAAAAAAATCAATCCTCGTTGATTCAAACACAAATCATGAACCCATACACCTTTGTATCATTAACAATAAATATGAATTCTTGAATCCCTAAATTCAAGAAAAGAGTTTCCACCAATAAAGCATCAATGTTATTCAATATACAAAGGGATCAAACATGAGTTCCATCAAACACATGCATCTCAATACCTATGTCCACTACCTACATCATATTAAAAAAATGCATTTTCATATGATCTCTTTATCCAATACATTAAGCAGTCATGTGACATGGAGTATATCAATCCTGTATAGTAGCTCACATAATCTTGATTATTTTATTATAGACTGACTAGGTTGATGAATACATCATACTTCCTTTACCTTTATAGATGAGCACATCAAATTTCCCTCACTTTAATAGATAAGGACGTCATATGCATTATCTAGGAACTATAATACACTTCCTTAGTATATCTCATTCAAGGTCCCAGATGTCATACTCATCATATGAGAGGGAAAATCTTGTCTTGGTTAATCTCTAACTAATAACATGATCAAAAAAATATCCAACCACCCCTGATTAGATAAGCCTCAAGTATTGCATAAGAAAAGTATCAAAGTATAAAGGCTCTCAATGTAGTATCTCACCAACCTCAGGCATTAAGGATATGTAAATGTGAACCATGCATCCCTAGTGTACCAAATACATGGTTTATGACACTCAATTTGATATACTTGGGGGTCACCCATCACATAAAACACTTTTTATGCCTCATGATAATATTTCATATCTCTATAAAAATCATAATCATACTAACCTTAACATTTCATTATAACCTATAATACCCCATGTTGAGCATCGATTAGGGATAACTCAAATTCATACTTTGAGAGGTAAGTTCTCATTTTACATCATGAGTATATACACCAATATTAAGGAATGATAAAGTGTATATTTCTTTTTTTTATGATATGATATATTTTATATTTTTAAACCCCATTAATAATTTTAAAAAAATCATAAAAATGTTTCTTTCTCATTATATCATATATGATAGACTACCAAATTAGTATTATGTTTACTATAATTTTAGGGTTTTTTTAATCTCATTAATCTCTACGTAAATCCTACCACATATTTATGTGACCATCAGATAAAACCATCCCACTAAAGTCCTTAAGTGAGAAACATCTATGAAGAAAACCATTTTGAATAATGGTGAGACTTAGGAATCATATTCCTAATGATTAACTCTTTTTAAATAGTATTGAAACACCTTTACTTCATAACATCACATGTTATGATGCTAATAACTTTTTTATCTATTTAGACTCTTAAGTTCATCATCATTATTATTAGAACCCTTTCCATCTAATGTTTCCCTGTAAATCTTTTGGTAACTAATATAATTACTTATATTAACCTTTTACCAACATGCCCAAAACTATTTTAGGATATAAAGTGACATTAAATTTGTATTTTAACTAACATAATCTATTATTTATTAACGTTTAACTTCTCTAAGTCCAAACATACTCTCACTAGTCTCTTTATCACTATATTTAATTCATAGAATCTTGTTTAGATAAAAAAAATTCCTTTTTGTTACGAAATAACATTTAATTATTTTAGTGAGAATATTTAGAAAATAGACTATTTATCCACGTCATATATTTTATGCTTCGTTTTTAGAGTAGTTTTCCCAAAAAAAGATTTTATTCATTAAAATATGACATTGTTGGTAAGATCAAATTCCTCCTATTTTACCAAATATATAGATAAACACTTTTAACCTGGATAAAAAAATTTTATCCTTAATATTATTCCCATGTGTGTTATAGAATTAAATGTATCATAAAACATGTTTTTAAATCCATCATCTCATATTTTTCATAACAACTCTTTGTAAAAAAATAATTTCTATTATCATATAAGATAAGTAAGATTAAAATACACATCTTTGTTTAGATCCATCTGAGCTTGAAATTTTCCTCTACATTTAAAACCATGATTCAACAACCCTTTGCCTCGTAATTTAAATGTAAACTACAAGATTCATAAATTCTTATTTTGAACTCATGTATATTTACAATCTTTATAAAACATACATTTGGTATCATATACCATTCAAAAATGAATAATTGATTTCTAGAACTCCAATACCTAATATGGACATTACATAGAGTTTTCCAAAGACCATTAGATATCTAGGATAATTTCATAATATGTGAACATAGCCATACCTTTCTAATTTTACCTTTAGGCTTCCATGACCTTGACTAACTATTTTGAAGAAACATTATTGAACATTCCAACTAACTCTTCTTCTTCTAGTTTTAACTTTTTCCCACTTATATTATCAATACAACACTAAAACCTAGGCATTTCATTCCTAGTTCATATATCCTAAACAATTCTAGAATATTGGTTAAAATTTTATAGAAGCTAATTCACATTGTCAAAAATTTTATAATGATGATTCCATAATAAATTTTATAACCAGAGGAGACCTTAAGTCTCTCCAAGTCATTAATTTACTCAATAATATTGAATATATGAGAGGAGGCCGAAATTCCTTTTTCTATATTGTATCTAAGACCTTTGAAACCTTTAGTGAATCATTCCATGTTTCTCATAATAATCTATATTCATTTTTGAATAAATTTAATAGTTTTTTATTCATGATTTTTTTAACACATAGATTTTTCCTTTCTTAAGAACAATTCTTATGTTTTTTAATGGTGTAATAAATTTATTATATTAAGATTATCTATTAAACGTTTGATCTCAAAGTTGATTTTGAAGATTCTAATGTCATTTATCTATAATATAATCTTTTATTAGATGAGTATCAAGTTTTTCAATCATTTAATAGTGACTTTTATAAAATTTGATCTCACTAAATTGATGACCCATTTTAAGATACATCATATCCATTAGCATTCCAAGATCCATATTTCACTAAGTAATGATTCCACATTAAAATTTATCTTACCAATTAATTATTTATGTATACTATCTTACAAATCATATCATATATGACTCCTAGATAGTTGAGTGGACAACTCTATTATCAAACCATCATATGGATAAACTCAACTTTGTTCCTCTGGTAACCTAATCCTATTAAGGTCTCTAAGATAAGTGTAACCTAAATCAAATGATAAAAATGAGAACCTAATTCTATTAGGGTCATTCATTACTTTTTTTCTTTACACAGGATAATCTAAGGGCACCAAACATTGGCATGACATACCTCGTTATATAATTGATGTATTATAAATTGTTTGATTTAGAAGGAATTAGATGTCTAGTATTTTAAAAAGGAATTAATCTCACCATATTATCTCATGTTATTACATTTATATGAATTATTATTATGATTTAGTTCATAATATTAATCTATCCATCAAATCAATATGTTCAAACCATATTTATTTGTAATTGTTTACAAAACTCATAGTTTTTATTACTAACCAATATTATACTCTTATAGATGCATTTTATTCATAATTTACATGAAATATTTCTGGGTAAAGGCTTGAAATAAAATGAAATAAACAATCCTTATTTGATTAATCTTGGAGAAACAAATAGATAACGGTTACTTTTTTAAGCAAGTCATAAGCCTCTAGGCCAATGAGAAATTAAACCCAAATCCCCTCTACTCAAGAATACTTTAATTAAAAGAGACTTCAATTTCAGTATAATTATAGTAAAAAATATTTATAAATTATGATTAACTTCTTAATTCAAGCTCATGACCCAGTACAATCCATATTTAAGGTAGAATAAAACTAAACCTATTATTATACCAAGTATGCATCTATTTATATGCATTTATAACAATTTATAGAAGAGATTTAACTCATTAAAATAAATCATAAATTAATTCATAATATAATAATTATATTCATGAATAAATTATATAATAAACTAAATAAATGAACAATTCAAATATTTAACATGTAATGAATATTTTTTTAAAAATCACAAATTAGATAATTATAAACATTTTATTAATTATCTACGAATTATGTATATTCCCAAATTAATTATAAACATTTATTTACATCCAATATGAACTCCTTTATGTTATTCATTATATGGAATTTATTTTGAATATATAATATCTATAATATAAATATTATATATATGAACTATTCAAATATTATGAAAATATTCAAAAATAACACATATTTAATATTATTTAAAACATGATCATATCAATTATCAAAATTAATTTTTATATAGTTTAGATAATTTCATAACTAAGACATTTTAATTTGAAAATTTCAAATTAAATAGTTATACCCATAAAATTCAGGGTCCAGGTGAGCCCAGTCCTAAAAAATTATTAATAAAAAGGTAAACATAGTTTGAAAATACAAGGGGGTTTGTGAATCCAACAGTGAATCACCCCTCACATGTCATCATCCACCAATGAAGTGAAATAATCAGGTGCTCTGAATTCCCACATCATACTTACTTCAATTCCCACTCTCTTAGACAAAACATTTGCCACTTGTTTGGATTATCTATATGCATGTGAAAAAAACAAATTAAGTTGAGTGACATGCATCATAAAATCAATCCAATGGAGCAGAAGCTTCCATGGAACGTTCCTAGTTCTTGCGTTCAAATTCATGACAACATTTTCATATTCAAATTAAATCCATAGGGAATTTAACTTATAATGGATAGTATGTTTTATTGCGTACATAATTGACCATAATTAATCTTTATAAGAAATCACTATTCCAATATAGCGATAGAGGAAACCCTTAACAAAACCCAAATGGGTTCAGAAAATACCTCCACAGCCCAATCAACCTAGTATTCCAGAGGCTGCATCATCTACATTTTCTTTATCGATAGGCCAATGGGAGGAATTCATTTTACAGACCTGAGGAAAAGTGGTTGCTTCAGTTTTTCTTGTAACTCCCAATAGTCTTAAGATTTTCAAATCATCCATTCTATTATGAATTTCTCCTACCTAAATTTTTTCATTAGTGTGTACCTACCTATGCATAGCCACAATTTCAACATGGATGGAGGGAACCTAGTCTTAAAAAAACTTCTCATTATGATCCCTATAGATATATGCAATAATTAAAGCTACAACTGCTAGTAGTAGATGTTGGACCTATTCACTTTGTTTGATGTTGCTGAGGAAGGATAGATGGTTATCATGATACCAACCTATATTGATTTATAGTCCAAAAACATGATATTCATACTACCATATATCCCTTCAAAATTCATAGTCAATAAATTGGTGCTATGATTTTTTACCAACTATTAGGTATAAGGGTTATTCTAAGATAATGCATTGACTATATCTCCTAATTTGATCATATGTTTGTAATTCTTTGAAGATTATCCATATGCGAATAAATCTAGAAGGAATTTTGAAGTTAACTATGAAATTATCAAGCCAAAATGGTATTTTGGTGGAGCTCTCACCATATATTTTTTAGTAATCCTTGGCAGTGAACTACCCATTCTAACGAAGCCTCCACAAAAATGTATTAGTATCTATGAAAGCATGGTTTTGAACCTCCATTACAACCTAAAGAGTAAAAAAGTTTAGTGTACAGTATTTCTCCATAAAATCAAAGATATTAATATGTATTATGTTATAAGAAATAATCATCATATCCCTAAGGGGATGCTCAAGCCAACATGTGTCACGGTAATTGAGATCAAAATGTCTATTATCCATCCATTTGGTATTCAGTATGATTTCATTGAAATAATTCTTAATTGATGGCCAGACTGATGATCCAAGATAGTGTGAGTTTCCATCCATTATCCTTACCTTGAACCTTCTTATTAAAAATTCACAATAAGGGACATTAGTGGTTAACAGATTCCATGTAAATTTTCCAATCAAACCATCATTGAAGATTTTTCGGTCCTTGATGCTAAGTCCCCCCATTTCAATGGGTTTTATATACTCCTTCCAAGAAAAAATGATCAATTTTCTTTCATGTAGAGACTTGGTCCATATGAAATTCCTAATCATACATTTTAGCTTCTTAATGAGACCTCTTGGACACCTATAAATAGATGATTAGATGAATTTAGAAGTAATTATTTAGTTATCTAGGAAGACCCTCTTTGCTTGATACATGGCCTTCGCTTTCTATTTTTCCAGTTGATTGATGATATGAGAGCTAATTCTTATAATCTCTTCACTTTTCCCAAAAATAGTGGGACATCGGGGTAGTTAAAAGGAAGAGAGGACCTTCTCTCCCTAAGTTTACTCATGACCCAATTCTATTTTCCCATAGATAATCCATCACCAAACACAATGAAAGATTTTCCCTTGCTAATGGATTTCCTAGAAACTTCCTCATAGTGATAAAATAGATCCTGAATATTAGAGATAGTTCTCCTTAAAGACTTTCCAAATAAAAGTATGTCATCTGTATATAACAAATGTAAAGGAATGAGTACATTCCGCCCAGATTTAATTTTCTTTTTGATTCTAACCTAAGAAAGATCATTAATTCACCTACTCAGGCAGTCTTCAATAATCTCAAAGAGAATACCTAAGATAAGATCTCTTTGACTTACTCTCCTAGTTAATTGAAACTAACCTCTTGGGGTCCCATTAATTAAGATGTAAAACCTTAAAGATGAAATAATAGATCATATCAATATCAAAAAATTTCTTTAGAAACTATATCTTCTAAGGATGGTGAGCAGAAACTTCCATTTGAGGGTGTCAAAGGCCTTAGAAACATCAATATTGAGGGAAAAATTCCCCTATTTCACCTTCCTCTTCATTATGTTAAGACTTTTTGAGGTTGTGAAGAGGAAATTCTATATGAATATTATAGGGAAAATCCATATTAGTTTTGAGTGATCTTTAATAATCCCCTATATCTTGGAAATTAGGATTTTACTAATGACTTTTGGAATAGTATTCTCAAGGGCCAATGGTCTGAAATCTTTGATGTCAACTACATTTTCATTTTTCGGGATCAAGGCAATGAGGTTTGAATTGATTTCATAAGGCAGAAAACCATGATAAAAAAATCTCTAATTTTACTCACCAAATCCTCTTGTAGGATGTACCAATAAAACATAAATATTTTTTTGGTGAATCCATCTGGTCTAGAAGCACTCTCCCTATTGAGAGATAACAGGTTTTTTATTATTTCATCTTTATCTAGTTTCCTGACAAGATTCTAGATTTTTTTCTCATCAGTGTAGGGAGAGATATTTTCAATAATCTATGATGTAATTTCCATCCCATCATCTATATATAGTTCACTAAAATAGTCTACCACTTAATTAGATAAGTCATTTTTAGAAGTTTATAGTTTTCCATTGATGTTGATGGTATGATTCCATATCTTAGCTCTCTTCTCCCTGGATAATATGTAGAAGAGTTTTGAGTTTCTATCACCTTCCTTCATCTGTTTCACATTTAGGTGGTTCCTATAAAAACATTATTTAATATTTATAAGTTCATACGGCCTTTTATGGGCTTCCACTTCCTACCAAGAAGGTAAGTCCTAATTCTTCTCCCTATTTTGTATACTTTCAAGGTGTTTTTCAATATTCTGGATGTCAAGTTCAATATTTGAAAAGGAGTTTTTAATAAATTCACTTAGGAGCCTTTTGGTGTGTTTAAGATTATCCATAAGACTCTAAAGTGGGATGCCTATTGGAATAAGATTCCAAGCCTCTAAAATAGATTCTCTACATCCAGGGATAAAAATCCATCCATTTTTTAACCAAAAAGGGAGAGGGGGCAACCTTAACATGGTATAGAGTTACAAAATTATAGGGTTGTGGTCAAAGTGATGATTAGGAAGGGTGTATCGTGATAATAAATTGGAAACACTCCTGTCATCCATTTTCACAAATAATATTTCAAGATTTCTTGCTTGCCTTCAATTCAAACCGTACCTACTTCAAGTGAAATCAGCTCCAACAATTGGAATATCAGTGAGGTTATACAGATCAATACAAGCTAATAACTCACTAGAATATGTCTTGTTGAAATTGAATCCAATTTTTTCATTAGGTGTTAAGGTAGATTTGAAGTCACCCATCACCACCCACTTATGAACCAAATTCATAGATATTTTCTCTAACTCCATCCATAGGTATCTTCTCTTGATATAGTATGTTGAGGAATACACAAAAGAAATATGAATATCATGACCTAAAGTGTTAAGGGTAGCATTTAGGATCTAATTTTTTATTACATGTGGAAATATGGATTCTTTCATGTCTGAACATCCGTAATTGTCCCATTCTATAATTAAATAGATTCTTAAAGACAAAGTTATATCCCATAGAATCCCACTTGAAGGTCCTCTAGTTCTCAAACATTATTTTTGGATTTTCTATTACAATAATCCTTGGTTTATTGTTTAGAATGAAGTTCCCGAGGTCTTTATAGTTATGGGGTTCCATATCCCCTTGTAATTCCAAAAAAGGGGATTCATTGTTTGGGGTCCCTACCCCTAGTCACAAGCCCTCCATTCTATGCCATCTTAATATGGAATTTTAACTTCTTCATTCTACCCTTATTCTTTCCATCCCATGAGTATGCTTCAATTCTAGATCCCTCCATGCTTCCTACTTTCCCTTTCTTGTTAGGTTGTGAAGGGGGTTGTTGGTCCTCAACTTTATCATCCAAAAATATGCCACTCAGTGAGGTTGACATATTTTTGGAGTGTGTGGGAACAAGTGTTTTATTTGTGGGTGTCTGTCTCCTAGTAGTCTTGGCACTCAGAACCTGTAAAAAGGGATCTTACAAACTATTGGCATCAGGATATTGTGAAGCATGAGCTTCAAGATACCCATCACTAAAAGGTATTAAATATTGAATATAAATATTTATTAAATATTTATTTATTAAATGTCTCATGAACATTAAATAAATTATTTATAAAAAATTTAAAATTATTTAATTAATAAAAAAAATATTAATTAAATAAATATTCCAAAATACATTTTAATATGATTTATAAACATTTTCTGAACCATTTAATTCAATTCTAAATTGAAATTTGGAAAAATTAAATTTTGTAAGTATATCATATTTAACGATATAATCTATATCTTATGTTGTGTCTTACTATGTTATTTTCATATTTGGCGATGGGTAATAGCAAACTATAATATCATCCTTTGGTAGAATGCATGTCATTTCCTATGATATGAATCATATTGTTAAGACAATATAATACTCTATTTTTCACATGTGATATGATACTTTATCCCATATGACATCCCATGTTGTATGCTATGACATACCTAAAAACTGAAGGACTATGATGAGTCACCACCTACGATATCCTATATCACATAGCACAACCCCAGCTACAAATTATATTTTCACATATTATAATACCAAACTCATTAAAAATAGGTATTTTTTCTTATAATATCATATATCATAAAATAAGCCACAGTTTAGATTTGATATCATGGCCCATAATATCCTATAGTGTATGGATAACTAGGATACAAAATTTTTATCATATTCAATCATGGGTAATATGTAAATCACATTATATTATTTTACTTCATTTTATAATAGTATTTTGAGAATCAAATGATCATGGTAAGGCTCTAATTCTTTTCATGGGTTTTTAAATATCGATTAACACTTATCCAATGCAGTGAAAGCAGTAAGAAATATCATTCCTAAGATTTACCATGCCTGAAACTAAAACCATGTGCATATATAAAATAAATATAGCATGTGTAACATGAACCAGTCAATCCATTGTTATTTTATTTCATCATTATTCTTGATGAAGATCACTCAAGGGAATCTAACTGACACTCTTCTCCATAGTGTATCAATAGGTTAATATGAATCACCCATCACATGGCTGGGACTCTCATTTACTCCATAACATGTTAGTGCATCTAATTGAAAATAAATAAGAAGAATAGAGATTGGGAGAGAGGTAAAACTATAAGAGTCCTATGAATTAACATATAAAACGCCATCTTATGGTGATTTCCTTCTTATATATCCATCAAGACATCCCTGATTATTTAATTAATTAACTCATACATTATAAAATGTATGAGTTATATATGCGAATATTCCATGTATGCATAGTATGAATGCATCATTTGATACACCAATGAATTTCATCATATAAAATGTATCAATTAATGATAGATTAATTTACATGGAAGATTACACTAATTTTAACACTTACCATCCAGTTTTTATATCAGTGGTATTTTCATGTTAATTGTATGTTATGATTAACCCCACTAAAATATCTTCATTTTGTATGATATTATTGAATAATTTGGTATCATGGGGTTAATATTATAGAGCCCAGATAGATCATGTAGGGATACTAAGAGGGGATGAATTAGTGTACCCAACTTTTTACCAAATTCACTTTCTTTTCAATTATACCCCCTTACACTTGAACCTATTCCTCAGTTAAGAGGAATAGATCTATTGTGTACTATCAAAAATTATATACACATTAAATGTAGATAATAAAATAAACTACACAACACAAATACTTTTATAAGGTTTGGAACAAAGTCCAACACCTTTTTGTGATCATTATTTGGTTGTTTCATGGATTCTCTTATCACTATAACTTTGTAGTTATTACAAATGCCTAGAATTGGAATATAATGTTCGTTCAATAAACAATTAATCTTCTTGAATCATTGGTTCTCTTTATTGGTTCCACTAGTATTAAATGGTGTTGTTTATACTAGAACAACTAGTTCTTCAAATATATTCAATAAAAACTCTTTACAAGATCTCTCTATTATACTATATGACTTTTCATTGATTGGATAATCTCGTTCCTCAACTGAGATATTTTACTACTACCATATCAATAATATTCTACTCACATCGGCTCAGTACTCTACAATAAGTGTAAGGTAGAACTTCTACATTAACTCACTTTCTTTTTAGAATGATCAGCTAAAAAATATATCTACACACTACAAGTTATCTTATTCCTTGAATGTCTTCTTGAATTCTCTATATCACTTCATGCATGAATTACATGGAATCTGAAGCCCTATCAGGTTCATTTGTGTTCTTTATTATTATGTTCTTATCAATTATATTTTGGGTATCTTCTTACTTTGGTTATTTTATCAACCAACTTAAGTGATTCACATGTGAATTCATACACTGGATAATACATGCACTTTCTTCATTTTTATTCACATATTCATGAGATTATTCAAATAGATCAGGTGAGGGTGTGGGTGTGAAATAATTTTCCACTAATTCTTTACACACACAATTGCACATACTGCATTAAATGAAGCATGAACTGTCTTTATATAAACCTTTTGTGTAAGTGGAACTTCTCCATTTTGAAATACAGTGTGGGTGACACTTTCTTTTGGTTGTCTTAGTTCATGAAAACCAAGGAGAATAATTTATGAGTTAATATCACTTCCTCAAATGGATTTTTGGAACTTAGTTCTTTTTGAATCCTTAAAGTTTGTTAGACACAAGTCAAATGACCCATGAGAGGTTCTATTCACACAAGAAGAATGTTTCACGGTTTTTCTCCTTTAGGAAATTTAGTGCATGGTTCTCTTCTCCTTCATGATGCCAAGTAAGGCTTGTGGGAGATCCTATTCACATAAGCAGAAATTTTTTCAGTTATTCTTCATATACCTTGGTGGATTGTTGATTTTCCCTCACACAAGAAGGAGGCTGTGTAGTTCTACTATTCCTTACATAGCCTAGGATGCTTGAGAAACTCGGCCCTTCACACAAGAAGGAGCATGATAATGATCTATTTTCTTCAAAGAAAATGATATCTCTCGTAAAAATGTGAGATTATCCATAGCTCATCGACCTTGGATACTCTATATTTATAGGAAAGGTTTACCACCTTTCATTTTGTTTTCACTTCCTCATCCTATGATAATAATATTGTCCCAACCAAAATCTTTAATGCCCGAATATCTCAGTATTTTTGAAATATATCCATGTGGGTTTAATTTTTTTCTCTCTTCTTTTTTCACTGCATGATTCCATGTTTTAATGAATCTCTTATTTCACAACAAAATCCTCGCGTGCGCATGAAGATATTCACGTGATCTAATCATGCACCAACACTATTCTGAATAATCTCAATCGATATGTCCAACTTTAACTTCATTTTCTATTTGGATGAGGTTCATTATTTGCATTATACCATGCATGAAATATTTATATTACATTTATGATATTAAGAATGTATTCTACTCAATCCGTTATAAATCATTAGAGATGTTTAGAGATCAGTTGTAGCATGTAGTGTCGAACTAGTGTGTTAGGGAGGCTGTAAGTATAAGAGGTTGATGATGACTATATGGAGGTCGTGGGATCATCATGTCATATTAGATTAGATGGACATGATATGCCTCTATGTTTTTTTAACATGAGAATAGTAAACGGCTTCTCAACTTCCCATAATGATTCTTCATGTGGTTGAGGCATGATTAATAACCAATTACAAGGTTGCCACTCCTCAATCCATGACACTGGGATTAGCTCTCAGATACATTGCGCACACCCCTCTGTATGCTTCAAAAAATACTCATGTACACCTTTGGGTGTGCACTCTCTATGGGTCTTATACATGGGACCACCCACACAAAGTGGGTGTTATTCCTGTCCATGCTCCTCTACCACCCACAAGATAGCCTAGGCTGCTCCCTTGGGTGTGGTTGACCTCCAGATCCCACAATGCTTGAGGTTGAACTTACATAAGGTTGTCAATGGATTGGCCACATTTTTATAAATACTCATACAAATATACTTATTATATACCAAGTATAAAATATAATTTCATCCTTAAGAAATTTTTATAATCAAATAGAAAGACCTCAAATATCTTCTTCAATATTCATGCAAACTAATATTTGCAATGGACTTCAAATAATTATATTAGAAACATCTCTTTATGTAAATAAATATGATTTTAAAATTTTTTCATGTCCTTTAATAAAATGATCATCTTCAATTCATGCAATCGCCTTTCTTGCATCCTTGTTTTAATGATCACAAAATTATGATTTTAGTGATATTATTGAATTTCATGTTTTTTGTAAGTAGTCTATTAAATTTGAGACAGGTGATGAAATTTCCTAAGTATGAATCACCATTGAGGTTAAGACACCACTGAGGCTAAGTCACCACCAATTCCTATTTTTTATAAAGTCAGATACACCTTCATGTTAAGAAAGCGTTAGCATGGAAGTCTCACTAAGTCTGAGACGTGGTCAGACGACATATCACCAGAGTGAAATATTGGTAAAGTATGAGACACTATCAAGATGTCATGCTTTCCGAATGTAAATTTGGTTAAGTAAGAGACACCTTTAGATGAGGTACTACTAGTTTCATAATTCCAACATGTAATTATAACCAAGTATAAGAAATATTAAGATAAAACACCACCAGTTGAGACACTTCAAGCAATATGAAATTTTGGCTAAGTCTAAGACACCACCAGTGTCATGCCACCAGAATAACATACCGCCAGACTTTGAGACACTACTAGACTAAGCCACCACCACAATTTCCTTATACTTATTTTTGAATAAATTTATTCAAATGGATACATTATAAAATTTAATTCCATTTATTATTTAAATGATTTTCTATTAAATTTTTTACAAAATGCATTGATATAAGTGTCATGCATGCAGTACAAGGAAGTAGAGAGGATTCAGATATTCTTGTTGTTGCTGATAAAAATAGAATTAAACACACTCATGAACAAGAGAGACACAATAGTGGATGAATATTAATAATATAATGTTGAGATCTCACACTTATTGAACATACACAAAGTTGAACCCGATTGCAAAGAACATGAAGAGATTACACTCGATTGGGAAGAAAAAATCACCTCATCACGTCTGCTGACTTCTACCAGTCAAGAACATGAGTCTATGACACTCTTTTATTCTTAATTTTTTCAAGAAACCCTGACTCAAGCTTCACTAAATAATCAAATCAATATTCAAAAGATGAATGGAAATAGATCGAGCATTCCTAAACTCTAAATTTTTTTATTACTCTATTCCTTCTATCTTTATTACATTTTGATTAGTGTGTGTTCGTACTCTATTTTATCACATGTACACTATATCATGTGCTAAACTAGAATAAACTTGATATATTCTCAAAATCCTTTCATTTTTTCCTATGGATAATAGTGGTAGAGGTCCTTGTGTGGTCTTTTTTTTACTCCCATGTATAAATGTAAAAGAGGTCATGTGTGACCTAGAAAGTTGTAAACTATTGTAAAACCCAATATAGGTTGTTGATAAAAATTTTCATTTATATAAAATTCTTAGTGTCAAAAGATCACCAAGTGGGGAGGACTAAGTCTCAGCTTGAGACTAAACCTCTTGTTTCAAATTTCCACTGGTGTTTTTGTTTACTTTATTTCCACTTTTAAAACTAAAAAAATTAATTATAAACAAATTATTCACTTTGAAAATTTATCTTAATTTGTGTTCATATAGTATTTTGATCAAGTAAATTTATTTTCAAGGATTGAATCATATTGAATATTATTCATCTGAGACCTAATCAATCTTTTATAAATATTTTGAAAGATCAATATCTATATCACATTGATTATTTTGATTAACTGGGTTATATTTAAACATTTGGGGGATTTCAAAATAAAACATTTTAAACAAAAAAAAATTTGGGTACTCAATTCACCCACCCTCTTGATATACTCACTCCGACCAGCATTTGGTATTAAAGGGTTTCTTTCTTTGGTATTAAAGTTTTCAAATTCTTTTCAACTATGATTTTATTTTTACTTTAAATATCATAAATTTCTATCATTTCTAAATTTTGTTCTTTAAAATGGATAATCGTCAAGATGGTTCTGCAACTAACAAAACTCCCTTTTTCAATAGTATAAATTATACCCATTGGAAAATTGAAATAAAAAACCATATAGAAATTATGGGTCTTGATTTTTTTTGTTATAGAAGATGAATATGTTATACCTGAAACTACTATAATTACTTGGGATGATGCAAAAAATACAGCTTACAATAATAATTTAAAATCCATTAATTCCCTATATTATGCCCTAAGAGGTAATGAGTTTAATATAATTTATGTACGTAAATCTTCTTATGAGATTTGGGACAATTTGTGTATTTCCCATGAGAGAACTAATAATGTTAAGGAGATAAGACTTAACACTTATACCATTAAATAAGATAATTTTAAAATAAAGCATGATGAACCTATTTTTGACATGTACCTTTTTTCAATGAAATTGTGAATACCATGATCTTTCATGGAAAACCTATATCATATGAGGATAAAATCATGCGACTGTTAATATGTCTAACTAAAAGTAGGAGAGGCATATCTGTGTCAATCATAGAATCTTGTGATATTAGAAAACTACCAGTCAAGGAGTTTATTGGAAAGATTATGATGTATGAGGAACAAATAAGGGTAAATTGTGAATAAGATAAAGAGCCTAAAATAAAATTAGCATCCTTCAATACTACTTCATCTAGACATAAACATAAGGAAAACAAAAATTATAAAATCAAAGATACAGATTCAAGTGATAGTGATTATCCACTAGACATTGATGAGGAGATGGAACACTTAAATAAAATGTTCAAGTAGTTTTATAGGAAAAAAATTTAGAAAACAAAATTAAAAAGGAAAATATAACTCTAGAGGAACTTGAAAGAAATAATTGAAGAAGGATGATGATTCAGAAGAAGTTGTATGCTATGAATGTAAAAGGAAAGGAAATATAAAATTAGTTTGTCCAAATATGAAGTATAAAAATAAATATTCGGATAAGGATATAAGATACAAAAAGACTATGAAATCCACATAGAGTGATTCTGAAGATAGATATAGTGATTCAAATTCATCACATGAGAAGAAACCAGATATAGGAAACATGTGTTTCTTGATTAAAGTCGGTGAGGTACCTATTTTACCCACTATTTCTAATATTCTACCAATGTATAACACTGATGATTCTGACAATGATCAAATTAGTGATGATAATATTTCAAATGAAGACATATTTGAATAATGAAACACGTTATAAGAAATATTTAATGAGACAAAGGATAAATAAAAAGTTTTAAAAAGACATCATGCTCTAACTATAAATAGCAATTCTGAATAGTCTATAGAAAAAGTGAGAAATGCTCAAATTATGAAAGATAACACTGAACATAAACTATCTAATGATCAATTAAATAATTAAACATAAACATTTAAAAATGGTAGAGATACACTCATACAAATTTTGGGTAATCAAGTTTCACCAAAGTTTGTTAGTGGAATTTTATATCAAACTAGATAGAGGAAAATAACAAAAACCACCTTTGTTCCTAAATACAAACCAGAGAGTTCTTCAACAAAATATTTTTCTAAGGGACCTAATATATTTTTTATTTTTATAAGTTTAGAATCTATTTATAAGAAACCCATTAGGAAAATGTGGGTTACAAAATCATTGATTGCAAACATTTTTGGACCCAAACAAATCTAAATACCAAAGTCATTTCTTGCATAATTTTTTTGTAGGATAACTACTTGAGGACCTATAGTAGAATTATATGGTACTTAGACAACGGTTTTTTAAGAAATATGATAGGATATGATTCATTATTCAAGATCTTTATTAAGGTTGATGGTGTTCATTCCAACTTTTGTGACAATGCTAAAAGAAAAATCATCAGCCTAGGCTGAATTGGTAATAATAATTTAGTTTTAATTTCAAAAGTTTTTTATATTGATGGTTTAAAATAATACTTTCTTAGTATTTCACAGTTTTCTGATTGTGGATTTCATTCCAAATTTGAAAATGATGCTTGAAATGTTTTTAATTCTAAAAAATCTTTAGTTTTTACTAATTTGATAAATAATAATATCTATTTTTTTGAATTAAATTATTTAGTTTCACAAAAATGTTTCATGCTTAAGTGTCTTTCACAAATAATCTTGGATTTGTCATAGGATACTAGACCATTAAAAAACTCACTCAATTAAGAAGCTTACTAAGAAATGGTTAGTTATAGATATACCTAAGCTTGAGGTACCAACTGATAAAGTCTGTAACCCCTATCAAAAATGGAAAAACACAAAGTTTATTTTAAATTAAAGAAAGAAATTTCAACTTCAAAATCTCTTGAGTTAGTTCACATGGATTTATTTGGACCTTCTAGACTTTCAAGTATTAATGGGAAGCATTTTTTTTATGTAATTATAGATGATTTCTCTAGGTATACATGGGTATAATTTATATCTTACAAAATGAATCTTTCTTACTTTACCAAATATGCTAAGTCTATATAAAATCTTATTGGACGTAGGATTAATACCTTAAGAATTGACCATGGTCATGAGTTTGAGAATCAAGATTTTGATTCTTTTTTCTCACAAAATGGGTACACTCATAACTTCTCTGCTCTTGCAACCCCACAGCAGAATGGATTTGTTGAGAGTAGAAATAAAACATTACAAAAATAGCTTGGACCTTGCTAAATGAGTATGACCAGCCTGCCTATTTTTGGGCAGAATTTGTCAATATATCTTGATGTATTGTCAATAGAGTCTTGATCAGACCTATCCTTAAGAAGAACCCTTATGATATTTGTAACAATAGGAATCCAAAGGTTAATTACCTAAGAGTTTTTAGTTGAAAATTATTTATTCTTAACACTAAGTATAATTTGGATAAATTTTCTTCCAAAAGATATGAAGGAATTTTAGTTGGTTATTAAATCTCTCGAAAAGCCTAGAGAGTTTTTAATAGGAAGACCAAAACATTGGAAGTATTAGTTCATGTAAAATTTGATTAGACCAATCCACATGATCATAAGACCTCCTTATAAAACCTTGAGAATGACCTATCTTCTCTGACCTTAAATTCTTAACCTTTATATCCTGCTTTAAAACAAGTAGAAAAATCATCCAATTCTGAATAATTTATATAACTTCATGAACCTGAGTTTGTGGAACCTCAAGTGACCAGCCCATATTTTTTTCAAGCTGGTAGAACCATTAAGTACCATCCTTTAGATATTTTTGTGGGAAACCTAAATAGAGTTACTCATACTAGTGCTTCTCTATGAAATCAGGTTGAACATTAATATTTCTTGTCTTATCTTAAACCTAAGAACATCAATGAAGTAATTAATGATGAATTTTTGGTAATATCCATGAAAGAAGAATTGAATCAATTTTAAAGAAACGAAGTGTGGGAACTTGTAGATATACCCAAGGACACCTTGACTATTGGCACTAAATGAGAGTTTAGAAACAAGGTTGATGAGTCAGAAACTATAGTTAGACACAAGGATATATTTTTTTCACATGGTTATAATCAAGAAGAAGGAATAAATTATGAGGAAATTGTTGCACTTATATCTATACTTAATCCCATTAGAATATTTCTTTATTATAAAGCTCATCTAGATTTCAGATTTATCAAATGGATGTTAAGAGTTCATTTTTGAATAGATTTATAATTAAAGTTTTTTTGTTGAAAACCCCCTAATTTTCAAAATCCCCATTTTCCAAATCAAGGTTTTAAATTAACAAAATATTTATAAGGTTTAAAATAGGTTCCTAGGGCTTGGTATGATAGGCTCATCAATTTTATAATTTCAAAAGGTTTGTCAAAAGAAATATATGACCCTACTCATTTTATAAAAAGAATTTGAAAAGATGTTTTAGTAGTATAAATATGTGTTGATAATATTATTTTTGGATATTAAACAACTTTATTATGTATTTAATTCTCTAAAATGATGAAAAATGAGTTTGAAATGATTTTAATGGGTGAACTAAAATTCTTTCTTGGATTTCAAATCTTTTAAAATAAATAAAGAATTAATTTAATTCAAGGTAAATATACTAAAGATATTTTAAAACTATTCAACTTGGATAGAACTAAAAGAAGTGCTACTCCCATGAGTACCACCTATAAATTGAAAATTCATGAAGCTGAGAAACTATTGGATTAGATCAGTTATATAGGTATGATTGGTAGTCTTCTCTACTTGACTTCTATCTTACCAGATATATTGTTTTGTGTGTGTATATGTGCTCATTTTCAAGAAATCCCTAAAGATTCATATTTAAGTGATGTTAAAATAATTTTAAAATACCTCAAGTATATGACCAATTTTGGATTGTTTTACCCTAGGTAAAACCATTTGATTTAGTGAGTTGTTATGATTCTGATATTGGTGGATGAAAGTTAGATAGAAAAAAGAACCTCTGGAACATGTCACTTTTTGGGAAAGTTTCTAGTTTCATAGTGTAGTAAGAATCAAAATTATGTAGTATTATCAACTGCTAAAGATTAATACATAGTTGTTAGTTGTTGATGTGCACAAATTTTTTGGTTGAAACATGCTTTACTAGACTATGGATATCAATTCCGACATGTCCCCATAAACTATGACAACACAAGTGCTATAAACATTTCTAAGAATATTGTTTCAAATTCTAGGACAAATCAAATTGATATAAGATGTCAATTGTTTTAGGGGTCATTTTCAAAAAGGTGATATCACTCTTAAGTTTATTGGCACAGAATATCAATTAGCTGATATATATACTAAGCCTTTGAATTCTGAGAGAATTAACTATATCAAACATAAGTTAGGAATGATAAATGTTAGTTAAGTTTAATTTTTTTATAACACACCATTATGATGAAACACCATTGTGGTGGAACACCATTGTGTTGGCACGCAGTTGCTGGCACACTGCTGTGGTGGCACACCATTGTGGTGACACACTGTTGTGGTGGCACACTATTGTGGTGGCACACTATTGTGGTGACACGCCATTGTAGTTGACACACTTTTGTGGTGTAACATGATTTGGTTATCACACGGTTTCCATGTCATGTATTTTTTATTTCATGCCTTTGAAAACTTTTTATGTTTCTTAATATTTTGAACAGCCAGTTTTATATTTTTATGTTTTATTTTCATAACCCGATACGTATATTTTTTCAGATTCAAATTTCATTTTTTCAATATTATTTTTGATTTTTCATATACCTAAATCCTAAATCATAAAAAAATGAATCTATATCTATTTCCAACACACCTTGTGCCCAATGTGATACTCTCAAGCCCTGAGCTACCTATCTTCTCCCAACCTTCAAACCCACAACAGTTCTCTTAGCATTAAACCAATCAAACTGAACCGATCTTCATGCCAAGAATGAAGATCTCTTCCAAGTATTCTCCAGGTGATTCATGGTCATCTAAGAAGCACAAGAAATAGCATAGTGTTCCTGCTCCAGTTGCACAAGTTAATCATGGTCTTTCCAACATAGTTGTTATAGCTAAAAGGGAAGTTGAATCAAAGTGGCTATTTTCCATAAATTCTCTAGTACTCAAAGTAATTCAGAACCAAAGATAGTTAGATTCATTCTCATCAAACAAGATACCCTTCTACCCTAATATGGTTTATGAATTCTATCAGTATATAGAATTTTCCTTTGATAAAGATAGTGTGATTGGGTAAGAAGTCATGTAAAAGGACACTTAATAGGTTTTCCGTCTAAGAAATGGGATAAATGTTTGGATGTACCACATGAAGAAATATATAAGGATTACCAAGACACCATTCCTGAAGATAGTGATTTTTTTGTGTATGAAGAGGATTTTTCAGAAATGACAGGAGATGGCATAACTAGAAGGCCTATTTCCTCAAAGATTGATGGGAAATGTAGGATTATTTATAAGTTTTTACGTCACATGATATACTGAAGAAAGGGTGATTTCACAACTCTAAGGTACAAATATTTTTACCTTATATATCTTATGAAAGAGGGTCATAAGATAAATTTATGTAGATATCGCATGGTGCACATGTGTGAGATGTTCAATCCATCTTTCATATCTAATTCCATGATCTACTGAAAGTTTATTTCTACCATGTTAAAGGCCAGGGGCCTAGTATATGAGGAAGAAGATTCTATTATAGACTTTGGTGGTTTCTTTATTTCAATATCTACTTGTTAAAGGATTTATATTAGCCAGAACCCCTAGAAGAGATAATGGGTTAGAGATAATGATAAGTTGTATGCTGAGTTTAACCCAGTTGATCATCCTACCAGGCCAAGGGTTCTTTTTGATCCAAGTCTTGAACCTGGTGAAATAGTTGAATACTCCAATGAATTTAAATAAGAAGAAGAATTTGTTGTAGAAGAAGAAGAAAAGGAACCTTCTATTTATTAAGGGAGTGATCCGGACTTGTCACATCAATATTCTCTGATTACATATAGATCTCCTAGTCCACCAAAGATACTTCTAAAAAGAGATAAGTTGGTTAAAAGTGATGAAGTAGGGACCGAAGTCTCAGGAGAGGATCAATTTAAAAGTTCTTATAAATCCAATGATGAAGAATAGGATGATGATGAAGATGAGGAACAAGAATATGAAAATGAAAATGAAGATAATAAGAATGTACATGGAAGTGATGCTGATGATTTTGATGATTATAAACCTAGTGGTTCACTTGGTAGAATTAAAAAAAAGATGTTGAGATGACTCCAGATATTCTTACCTCACCTGGTAAATCTACTGAGAAACCAGATATATCTAAAAAGGTGGAACCAAATCTTAAATAATAAGATTCACTTATTGAGGGGGATAAATCCCCATCCTTGGAATTTATTCAAAAGGATAAGGATGCTAATGGAACTGTAATTATTTTAGTTGGTGATCGTCAGATAGTTTCTGATTCTTCCATGATAGAACATATGAGTGTGATTGTTGTTTTGAAAAAACATGTGGCTGAGCAAGATAAAATGGAGATTCCTTTTTTGAGAAAGGCAGTGATATTTAGTTTGATTTTGTGTCTACTAATGAGCCTCCAGTTTAAATCCATATATAAATTGATTCTATTTTTAGCGAAAAAGATAATGTACAGAAATTTAGTGTTCAGACTCCTAATGTCCATATGAAAGAATTCCCAATTGGAGGAGAGTATGTTGATGCTCAGGGTGTTGACACAGTTGATGCTACCTCTGTTGTTGTAGTAATTGCATCTATTATGGTACCTCCTACTACTATTTATACAGCTTTTGTATAGTCTTCTATTTTTTTCTATTGGTGATCCTTTAGATAGATATGTTGATCCTATGATGGAAGAATGGGGTAAATTTAGTGATGTAATGAGTCCACAAGAGGATGGTGGACCTGAGGTTTGAAATGGGAAAGTTCATAAGGGATCTATGATTGATCAAATAGACTTTGGAGGTTTGTTAGAAAATTTTCCCTCAATGAGACATCCTACACCAGAACATGTCTATCCAACTCCTTCTTCGGTGTCGGTTTATGTAGTCACAAAGAGTGACTTGATTGCTTTTGGTGAAATTATTATTTCAAATTTTAGTAAGTGTTTAAAGAATTAATATCCTCTTTTAACCAAATTAAGTGAACATGATGCCTGTTATCTATTTGAGTTGGTGGTTTTCTATATACAACCAAAAATGATGCCTCATATTTATGAGATATAGATTAAAAATAAGAAGATAAGTGGTGAAATGGAATCATTCAAGACTATTATAGAAGGAATACAATCTTCTTCTGCAGTAGGCATGGATTATATACTTGAAAGGATTGAAAATATTACATCTATGTTCTTTATCTCAAATCATCCTCCTCATCCAATGTTTAGTGATAAATTTATCTAATATGTTGTTAGAGAAGAGTTGAGAGATACCTTAGCCAGTGATTCTAGTAATGTCATTGATCATCCCCAAGAGACCTTGGGTAGAATTAAATATAACTCTAACCATGTTCCCAAGTTGATTACCAACTATGCCCATGACATGAAAGCTGATAGGGAAACTATTTCCAAGGCCATTAGATATTATCTATAAAGGATTTATACCAATCATACAATGGATGAAAATTTTAAATTATTAGTTGAAAATTTGATGATTCCCCCTGTGACTCGGGCCTTCAAATAGAAAGTAAGATAGTTGAAGGATATAACTCCTGTGTTGAATAGGTTTATGGAGGAGAAGAGTGATTTATTTAGAGCTATGAAAAGAGGTGTAAAAATCATCATGGAATTTATAAATCTCATGAAGCCTTTTCTTAATGTTCATGGACAAGAAGTTTTTTTTTAGGAAGCAGTTCCTATTACTCCTCAGTTATCTCTCATTCCAGGATTGCTTGAGATCCTTTAATACCTCTTCCTACAAGATTATAGCCTTTCCCAATGTCTTTTGCTCACATTTTGAGATATCTCTGGCTATTTATTGTTGTAGAAGATCATCCTAGAGCTATAACTGGACTATCATCTTGTGTTCCATCTATTACACCTCAAGCTGACTTTGATACCTTGTAAAAATAGAAAGCCAAGGATAAGAGAAAAAAAGTAGTGTACCCCTCTACAGCATCTTGATCATTTCTTTTTATTGACTTATATTTTATGTATTTGATGGGACTTGGTTTGTAACACCTTTTTTATAATTATTTTGCCTACCTTTCCCAAATATTAGTCTATTTATTCTTACTGCATTTCTTGTCTCTACTCAACCTAATCTTTACCTTTTTTATAATCCCAAAAGGGGGAGAATTATTATGGAATATTTGTTCTAGTTTATTTTGGATAAGTTTATGGTTTATGGAATTTATGATTTATTAAAATGATGTTTCTTTGTTATCTTTGACACCATCAATTTTTTAATCTTTCTATATTTGATACATGATAATTAACTTTGATACTTACTGTTTTCTTTTTTTCTTTAATACTATCTACACATACAGTGAGTGTCATGTCTTGATTTATACTACCTTCGATGACCAGTTTTTACATTTATAATATTCCTTGATTCCATGATTTGTGATCATCAAAAATGGGAAGATTGTTTACTTGTTTGTTTTAATGATCATAAAACCATTATTCTAGTGATATTAATGTATTTCATGTTTTTTATAAGTAGTCCATTAAATTTGAGAGAGGTGATGAAATTTCTTAAGATTCACTGTTGAGGTTAAAACACCACTAAGGATAAGTAACTACTAAGTCATATTTTTTACAACATCTGAGACACCATCATGTTAAGACACAATTAGCATGGAAATATAGCTAAGTCTGAGATTTCTTTAGATGACATACCGCTAGAGTGAAAATTTGGTAAATTATGAGACACCACCATGATGTCATGCCTCCAAAATGTAAATTTGTCTAAGTACGAGATACCTCCATACGAGGAACTAGTAATTTCATACTGCCAACACAAAATTCTATCCAAGTATAAGACACCTCCAGACCAAAAACCACCAGTTGAGACACCGCTAGGGAAGTGAAATTTTGGAAAATTCTAAGACACCACTAGTGTCATGCTGCCAAAACAACAAACCTCTAGACTTGAAGACACTTCCAGACTAAGACACCGCCATTATTTACTTATTCTTAATTTTGAATAAATTTATTCTAATGGATACATTATCGAATTTAATTACATTTATTACTTTAATTATTTTCTCCTAAATTTTTGATAGACGCATTGATGTAAGTGTTATACATGAAGTACGACGAAGCAGAGAGGATCCAAATATTCTTGCTAATACTGATAAAAAGATAATTAGACTCACTCATGCACAAGAGAGATGCAATAGTGGATGAAGCCAATAGATAGAAAGTTGATAGAACATGCTTACTGAACATACATAGAGCTGAACCTGATTGCAAAGAATACAAATATCTTACACTCAACTGGGAAGAAAAAATCACATCATCACATATACTGACTTTCACCCATCAAGAACACAAGTCTGTAACACTCTGTTCTCATAAAGTTTTTCAAGTAAAGCAGACTCAAGCTTCACTACATAATAAAATTAAGAGTCATAGGATACATTGAAATAAACTAATAATTCCTAAACTCTACACTTTTATATTCCTCTGTTCTGTTTATCTTTATTACATTTTTAGAAGTGTTTGATCATACTCTATTTTATCATAGGAACACTGTCTCTTATGCTAAACTAGAAGTTACTCAATATCTTCTTAAACTTCATTCATTTTTTTCCCAAGGATAACAGTGGTAGAGTTCCTTATGTGGACTTTTTTTTACTCCCATGTATAATTATGGAAGAGTTCAAGTGTGACCCAGATAGTTGTAAACTGTTGTAAGACCATATCTATGTTTTGGATCAAATTGTTTATTTATATAAACTACTTTCTATTAGTTGATCACCAAGTGAAGAGGAATAAGTATCAGCTTGAGACTGAACCTTTTTATTTTAAATTTTAGATGCGTTTTTTTATTTACTTTACTTCCACTTTTAAAACTAGAAATTGGTTTAACTATAAACAAATTATTCACATTGATAGTTTATCTTAATTTCTGTTCATATAGTATTTTGATCAAGTAAATTTATTTCAAAGCTTTGAATAATATTGTATATTATTCATCTGATTCTTAATCTATCTTTAATAAATATTTAAAAATATTAGGATCTATATCATAATACTTTTTTTTTTGATTAATTGGGATGTATTTATACATTTTGGGTATTTCAAAATAATCTATTTTAAACTGAAATTTTTATTAGGTACTCAATTAACCCCCTTCTTGAGATACTCACTCTGACCAAAAATCCTTATAAAAAATGTATTAATATATTTTTTCATGGCCACACTTATACTAATTCAAAGCATTCATGCAATAATATGAGTATTCCGTGCTTTTACAAAAACATATTCTTCATGAATATAAGTATTATCATGGTATTCACCTTATAAAATGTTTAAGATAATGTGCACTCTCCTATTATAATTAGAACATGTCATTGAACTTAATAACAGTTAAACAATATTCATAGTTACAGGGAAAATTGATCTACCATGACATCTAATGTCATCAAGTAAATCAGTAACAATTTTCCAAGCATCACCACTTTATCCAAACTCACCAAACACATATTGTCACATCATAGAAAATAAATCCTGCATGAAATAAAATTTCATCAAGTGAATCCATAAAAATTTTCCAAGAATAATCATCAATCATAGAGAATTTTCTTAATAAATGAGATCTAAGGAATAAATAATAATTTTCCGAGCATCATCACCAGCCTTGTTCAACGGTTCTTAAACTATTCTCATATTTCCCTTTCCATGATTAATTACTAATCATAAAGGAATTCATCATTCATTGACTCTTGATTCCTTCTTATATATTAACAACAAATATAACCATACTAATCAACCATCCACATGGGATTTTAAATCTCCCCCCTTGTAATTTTTTTCAACATCATTTACTTAAACTCTATGTCAATTCTCCCCCTTATTGACAATAAATGAAAAGTATTAATATAGGGGTTTTATTATTTCCTTCAAGGTATTTGAATATTACATATCCTTTTTATGAAATAAGGATGATACCACATGGTTTACTTACCAAATATCCTTTCGTTAGTATTCTCTATGTCTATGTGGGATAAACTAATGTATAAAAAAAGAAAGATACAACAAAGGTTTTCTATACTATCCATTAACAACCATGCATGTGATATCATGCCCATAACATATTTATTTCTAAAATAAGGGCCTGTATAAAATATATTTTTCAAGATATATATTCTCATACACACTTCAGCAAACACATCAGAAATTTCAAGTGAAAAAAAATTTACTCTCCCTATCCATGAGCTTACTCATCAACCAACACTCCCCCTTAATGTACATATTTGATCTAATTAAGATAAGGGAAAGAATTGTAATTATTTTACCTCCATTTTCAACTTCTTTTGAGATAACCTAATCCTTTAGATATTCATGGAACAAGACTTGATAGCATATTCTTTATGTTTTATCCCCCTCAATGGGTGGACTCCCTTCATTTTACCTAGTGGATTGTTTCAACTTGCAGTATTACATTTTTTCAATTAGTTCTCCTAATGAGGATAAAATTCACATTTAATTTCCTATAATGTAGGCACACAAAAACTAGAAAAGATATAAGGGAATAAGGTGTAAAACTTATAATCTTATCAATAATTGCAACAGGGATGAGAATTTTCTCTCAACATAGATACACTTTTCCTTATATCTCTAAAATATTTTGTAATCTTCATGATTTTTTATGCTATAAATATCAAATTCTGATATTTCTTTGATATAATGGACTCTTTACTCCTACTCACACATATCTTGTGTGGGTTATTTATTTTTACATCTTCTAATAGTGAGATATCTTACCCTAGTTCTTGTTTTTTATATCTTTAGCATCTCATTTTGTGTAGGTATAATAGTCATATAATTTATTGAATCATGTCTAGTATTCTTTCACATTCCCCAAGATTTTTTTAGGATACTATAGTTTTTATTTTTTATCAACCTTTCATGAAATTATAAATCTACTTCATATAAAACAATTTTTTTTCCTTTTATTTTTCTCTATCTAGTGCTTCATCTTCATCTTTTTGTATTTATTTACTAGTTTTCACTTATTTAGGAAATATGATTAAGCATTACTTATTAACATATTCTATTTTGGATCTACCATATGGATTCATTAATGTTCTTGAGTTATCTTTCTTGAGTAACTTATCAAAATTTTCTTTAGGAATGTATTATGTTGGTCTTATCTTCTAGTTTATCTCCTTGATTGATTCTATTCTTGATATTAGCTTACCTCAATTCATTTTTGTGGATTGTTTTTAGTGGTCCATGGTATGACCTATCTTTCTATAGTATAAGTATATTTTCTTGGTTAATATGACATTATTTGAATATATCCTCTCATTCTTCTTGAGTTTATCTTTCTTCGTAGATTTCAAGACTACCTTCTTCTGTTTATTCCCCAAGGAATACTTTTTAATGTTTTTTTCCTTATAAATTTGTTTTGGTATTTTTTTCCATTAACATATGTGTAGTGCATGGTTGGAATGTACTAGAACTCATCATAACTGTGAACACTTATGTTGCACTAATCATATAATTCTTTGAGACACCCAAATTTGTTATTGAAAAACATTTTTGTCTTAGTCTTTGAATTATGATTTAGTTGTCCAACATATCTCTTCTCATCAGATTTTACCCCCCTTAAATCTAGCCTTATTTAGTTTTTATATTTTGACACATTATGCCAAAAATCAATGGCATGATGTCCAAATTTCCATCAACACCAACAGTATCTAATGAATCTTCTTCTTTTGCTTACAACGTCAGTCTAACTAAATTTAGTGTCTTTATACTTGTAGATCTTTATTTCCTTATTTGTAGAATAATTTTGAGATTTATTTTTCTTGATCATTCCAATATAATCCCTTGGTGTTTTGGTTGATTTATCAGCAATTTTATCAACCCATATCTTTCTATATTTTATCTTTTAACCCGCACTAGAAGATGATACTACAAGAGTGAAACTAAATTAACTAGGTTATGAGTTAATTTATTCCATGAGATTATATAAGTATGATCAATAGATGATTTTGAGTCCTTTTTTCACCATTATAAGTATATTTAGATACATAAGTCTCATGAATATTTTGTATGGAAACATCATTTTTTTAGTTTTGACTATATTCATATGTTTGGGTGGAATAGTTCTTCTTCTTGAGAACTTAGGAAGTTCCATCATGTGCCTCCTTCAAATTTATTAATTCAATATCTAGTTAAATAAATTTCATTCTAAGGGAAATATTCTCATTTTAAAATGATATCGGACTACCTTCCCATTGACTTTTCATTTTATTAATCTGATCAATATGTTGTTTATTGCCTTCATTCAAAGAATTATCATGGTATTTGATTCTACTAGACATGACATCCAATTGATATTATTTAAAACTAATAGTATGTTTATGTGATTCTTCTAGAGAATGGATATTTTGAATATACTCTTCATTCATTTTTGTATTTTCTTCCACTAACATGTCAATATCTTTGACTTTACATGTTTTTTCTTCAAACTAAGAATCTTTGACATTCATGGAAACAATTAACAATGTTTCAAGTGCATAAATTACTTCACCAAAAACATTATTACTCACAAATATCTCATAATAATTATATTTCAATTATTCTTTAATTGTAAAAATATTTTTATTGAAAAGAATCATTGATTCTTCATTTTCATCAATGGGGTCTATTAGAACATTACACATTTGGAATTTCTTTCCAAGTGCATCCTCTTATTAATTAATTTCATCTTCGAGCATTTATTTGATATCAAATATCTCTCCAAAAGAACATGTTATATATGAAATCAATTCTTCAGGAACATTCTTCCTATATTTTTCAAATTGAGAGTAGAAGTATTCAAAAATTTTAATAGATTTAACCTACTCATACTCACTATAGCTTGAGCTATTTTCTTCAAAAGAATCATTGTCAAAGGATTTTATAAGAGTGAATTGGTCCTTATCCTTTTTATTTTATACTTTCCTCAATCCTGTTGCTTCCCTATTCTTTTTTTTAAGATTCTTGGTAGAGACTTTCATGTTTTATTCAATAGTAGTTGATAAAATGTATTCCCAATGAGGTACTTTAGAATAAACTTCAAATATGCACTTCATATAATCCTTGTAAAAATAATTGGGTATAAAAACATAGATTCAATTAGAGGCATACCTATACACTGATGCCACTTGTAGAGCTAATAAGGATCTTGTATGGACACTAAGGGTGGGGTGAATCATTATACCAAAAATTTTATTGTATTTACTTTCTTTTTAATTATCCCCTCTTACTCTCGAATATATGCCCTAGTTAAGAGGAATGGATCTATTATGCACTATAAATAATTAAATACACATGCAATATAGATAATAAAAGAAACAACAACATGTATATATTTTTATAAGGTTCAGTACAAATACCTAATCTTTTTCATGATCAACCTTTGTTTATTTCATGGATTCTCATGTCAATATAACTTTAGAGAAATTAAAAAATCCTAAAATTAGAATAAAATTTTTTGGTAGGGAATAAATTAATCTTCCTGAATCATTGGATTTATTTATACTAGTACCCCCAGTATTTAATGGTGTTCTTTATACTGGAACCACCATTTCTTCAAATATATTCAATAAAAAATCTGAAAAAAAAAATATCTACTACATTGGATGAATTTGTGTCAACTAGATAATCTTATTCCTCAACTGAGGTCTTTAATAGATATTGTATCAACAATATTCTATACACATTGAATCAATATTCTAAAATAATTGGAAGATACAACTTGCACTTCATCTCAATTTCTTTTTAGAATGAGAAACCTAGGAGCCTATTAACACACTACAAATTGTATTATTCCCCTACAATCATCTTGAATTATCTATTTCCCTTCATTTATGAATTTCATGGAATCTAAAACCTTATCACATTCATTTATGTTCTTTATTATTATGAGATTCTGAATCATGTTTATGGTATCTTCTTACATTGGTTATTTTCTCAATAAAATAAAGTGATTCATGTGTTCATGCATATACTAGATAATATATTCATATTATTCCTTTTATATTCATATATGTATATTCCCATGAAAATCCTTCAAGCAAGGGTGTGGGTGTGCAAGAATTGTCCACTTATTCTTTTCACACACAATTGCATATATTGTATTCAATGAACAATGCTTTGTCTTTGTGTAAACCTTTCATTCAAGTGGAACTTCTCCTTTATAAAATACAGTGTGGGTGATATTGTCCCATGGTTGTATTAGTTCACACAAACCAGGGAGAATAACACATGAGGGTATCACGCTTCCCCAAATGGATTTATAGAACTAAGTTCTTCATGAAGCCTTCAAGTGTGTTAGACATAGGGTGAAAGACCTATGAGAGGTTCTGTTCATGAAAGTAGGAAGCTGCACAATTATTCTCCTTGACACAATTTAGTGCGCAATTATCTTCTCCTTCATGAATCCAAGTAAGGCTTGTGCGAGGTTCTATTCATGCAAACAGAAATTTGTGGGGTTCTTCTTCATATACCTGAGTGGATCATAGATTCTACCTCATGTAAGGAAAAGGTTTTATGGTTATATTATTCCTTTAAAATACTAGGAGACTCATGGAAATCTTCCCATCACTTAAGAAGGATCACAAGAATTATATCTTTTCTTTGAAGAAAATGATAGCTATTATAAAAGAACAAGATCATCCACAACTCTTCAACCTCAAGTGATTGATATTTATAGGCAAGGTTTACTACCTTGCACTGTGTTTTCACCACATCATCCTCTACTAATTATGTTGTGTCAACCAAAATCTTGAATTCATGAATATCTTTTCATTTTGTAAATTTCTCCACAATGGTTTCCTTATATTTTTCTTTATTCTTTTTTCATTGTGTGACGCCAATATTTAATGTGTATCTTCCATTGTGAAAAAATCCTTACATGCACGTGAATATATTTTCATGTTATAATCATTCACCCAACACTATCCCAAATAATATCAATGCAGATAGTCAGCTACAAATTCATTTTACATTTGGTCAAGACTCATTATTTGTATTATATCATGCATTCAAGACGTAGATTTCATGCATGGTGTTGAGAATGTCTTCTTATAAATTTTTTATTGATCACTATAGATGGATGTAGATTGCATGTAACATGCAGCATCAAACCAGTTTTTCTTGGAGGCCGTAAGTGAAAGAGGTTGAGGATGACTATATGGAGGTCACGGGATCATCAAATCATATTAAATCATATGGACATGATATATCTAAATGTTTTTTTAGTGTGATAATAGTATGTATCTTCTCTATATCCCACATAGATTATCCATAAATTTGAATAACACTTAATAACCAATTTTGTGGTTTCCACTCCTTGAGGCACAACACCATCATCAGCTCTTATATACACTACACACACCCCTCCATGGGATTTTTCCAAGTAGTCCTACTGGACCTTCCTCATGAATGCCTTCAAGAATGTTCTCTCTATGGTCATTATACATGGTCCCACCCACACAAAGTGGGTGTTCTACCTGCCCATGAACCTATGCTTTCAATGGGATAGCCTAGGCTAATCCCTTGGGTGTGGTTGACCTCTGGGTCCCACAATGACTACGTTTGATCTTAAATAAGGTTGGCCAATGGGTTGGTAATTTTTTTATAAAGACCCACTCAAATATACTTAGTTAATACCAAGTAGAAAATATAATTCCAACCTTAAGAAATTTTAATCACCAAATACCAAGACCAAAAAAATATCTTATTCAAATATTCAAGAAAACTAATATTTTTAATGGTCGTCAAATAATTCTCTTAGAAAAATCTCTTTATGAAAATAAATATTATTTTATATTTTTTGCATGGTCTTTAATAAAATGATCATATTCACTTCATGAAATATCCTTATGAAAAATGTATGAATATATTGTTTCATGGCCACACTTATATAGTTTCAAAGTATTCATGAAATAATAAGAGTATTTCATTCCTTCACCAAAAAATAGTCTTTAATCAAATAATTATTTTCATGGTATTCACCTTGTAAAATGTTGAAGCTAATGTGCACTCTCCTAGTAAAATTGGCACATGTATTTGAACTTAAGAACAGTTCAAAAATCATTAGAGTTGCATGTAAAATTGATTAAGCATGATATCAAATTTCATAAAGTAAATCCATAACAATTTTCCACGTATCATCGCTTCATCCAAACTCACCAAACACATATTTTCAAATCATATAAATTTGTTTGATCATGACATCCAATTTCATCAACTAAATACATAACAATTTTCCAAGAATCCTCACCAATCATAGAGAATTGCCTTAATAAATGAGATCTAAGAAATTCATAACAATTCTCCAAGAACCATCACCAGCCTGCTTTAATAATTTTTAAACTCTTCCCATATTTCTCTTTCCATGATTAATTACTAGTCATAGAGGATTTCATCATTCATTCACTTTTGATTCCTCCTTATATATTGAAAAAAAATTCAACTATACTAATCAAATATCCACATGGGATTTTTAAATATATCCATGATTTATGATATAAAATTATTGTACCATACAATATAAACAAATACACATGAAATTTGTAAGTCTTTAGGACATGTCTCGTTCAGTATCCTTCAGAGTTGAGTGGCTTAAGGATGGTTTTGGCCATCAAATTGGAGGAGGGATACATTGTGGGTAGCCATGAGAATTGAGGGGTCATTGAAATCATTGGGTGGGAGTGGAATTATCATCAAGTATGGATTATGTTTAAATTATAATGAGTCATTATGTTTGGGGGTGATGATCTATCATTCTTTTCATGTGTAGAATCATTTGGGTTGTTAAGCCAAGATGTGTATAGGATAGTTTTGGTGTGTTTTTTGATGATGTATCATTCACCAAGTGACCATGGGGATGGAAGTGATTTGTTTATAGGTTATGAGATGAGGTTTGATGCATCATTATCCCTCAGGGTATGTTTAGACTATTGGTTCATCATCCTACTCTAGCATTGTATGAATTATGTAAATTTCTCACTCATGTTTGGTTGAGCATAAAGTGGATCAGGTTGTATTTACTATATTAGATATATTACTTTCCAATTTTCATACACTCATATATGTATTTATATTAACTAGGGACATGGTGGTGTCCTACTAAGTCATACTCACACCCTGTACATGCCCTATGAAACTTATGAAAACTTTATGGTTTATGATGTAGGAAAGTGAAAGGTCTATGTGACTAGAATGTAGCTAGAAGGAGGGGTAGTGGATGAACATACTGGACACTATTGTATTTTTGGGTAGGACTGGTTGGATCCTCAATTTCAATATAGGTTATATTTTTTTGTATTTGGGCATGTTTATATATGATCAAACTGAATCTTATTCGGTTTACTTTTATATGACTAGCATGAAATTGTAGATGCTTCTTTTAGATATTGTGTGATATATTTCTATATTTTTTCATTATGTTATTTTTGGTTTTTTACCTATGTGTTTTTTTGTTATTATAGTTTTATATACAAAGTTTATAGTCACCCCATTATCACCTCTAATACACTAGCTTCTAGTTGGAAACATCTGACTTACAGGAAGGAAAACCTAAGGTCAGGGGCTCACCAACTTGGGTGTTGTTTGGGTGATCTGAGTTAGGGATGCTAGAAATTTTTATCAGAGTGATAACAATGTAGTATTTAGTAGTTTTTCTTATTATTTTGGAAATGGTATTTGGAGTCTTATAGATGTTTCAAGACTTCGTATGGATGTCTTATTGTGTTCCTAGTCAGCACAAGTATTGGATGAATTCTAAGTTATAAGGGAACTGTGATTTTTGTTTTTTTTCACGATTATTGTTGAGTTATTGATATGGATAGGGATGATATTTGATTTTATTAATTTAAGGTTTTGACTCTTAGAACAAGGATGTAAGAGGTGATACTCATGTATCATGTTGGGCATGTAGGAATCGCATGACATGCGTGTGCCAAATTGTGATTTCTATTCTTGTTGTGGAAGATGTTTGTTTGTTTAAAATGTCAACAACAACTTATGTGGTGTTTTCCTATATAGATTCATAGTGGAATTATAATTAGATAAATTAGTGTAGTTAACCTAGTTTCTACATTTGAAATACTTAGATACCATTTGTGTTTTGGAGCCCCAAGCCCTTTAGAAGGGTAAAAATGTAAATTTTTACCTTGTAAAATGACTTCAAAATTATTATTTTTTTGATCATATTGTTATTTTTGGAATGTAGGACTTACCCTTGGGATGAAATTTTGTGAGACTCTAAGTCAGATGAATTATTCATTATATTTCATACTTAATAAATAAATATTATTTATTCTTATGAGTTTAAATATTGATATGTCCTAAATGGGTTTTCAAAATGGAATTTTTAATTCTTGGCTGATTCTGGTGCGGTCAATTTTACATAAGATAGGTATATAATTAATTCATGTATAAGACCCCTGGTTTGGCCTATTTAATGGAAATTATTTTTAATTAAATATGTGTATTAATTTACCCTAACTATCCCCTATTCTCATAAATGTACAAGGATGTCTCTCATCCCCTTTTGACAATGTGAAACTGAGAGGGAGATATTTAATGAATAAATCTTGTCCAAAGGTGATTGGAAGGACGGTTCAGGATACAGTGATCATGGATCATATATTAGAGGTGTGCGATCATGAATATATGGTAATTTTCCATAAGGTGGGTATTGTTATTTGAAACTATTCCTTTTTTATTCAATTTTTAATTTCTACCTCTCATTATAGGAATTATACTATTATTTGTTATATTTTTTAGAAATGGATCAACTACAGTGAGTTTTGAGAAAATTTAGGTTGTTTGTAGGAACCTGCATCTATAGTTTATAATTAAATAGTGTGTAGTCTCAAGAACACGCAGTGTGTAGTTTTTTGGTGCATCTCAGGTAGGAGACATAGTCTATATGGAGTATAGGCTAGTTGTACATTTCTTATAGGTCCCTTGGTTACATGAAATGGGGTATGGACTTATACATGGACATACACCCTATTTGGGGTACATGGCATGTCCAAGTAAATTCCATGTCAAGTCACACGGCATGACCTAGTATGGGGCACATGTTTAGGTAACTCTATACTTAATACTCTATGTATCATAGGGTTTCCTAATATACTTTTGAAGTACACACTGATTTGGGTTGAGTTACATGACTAGAGGAAGGCTTTGGGTTGACACATTGTTTACTCCTAGTAAATGTCATGTACTATACATTTGACTAAGTATTATGAAATTTCTCACCATGGAGTTGGATTTAGACAATTAGGTAGTCTATTATTAGTTTATTTCTATGTAGAGAACATTAGTAGGGTCCTCTTCTCTATTATAGGGAAGTAGTGAGATGATTCGGGGATGGTTGTGGATATTGAACTCTTGACAATGAAAATGGGGTTCGAATGATGGAGCGGAGAAGGTGTGAGGGAATAGTGTTTGTGATTCACCAGTATAATTTCCATCAAAAATCTCTAATACATTCCAATGAAACTTATCTACCATATTTGTAAATAGTAAGACAAAAAAATTATGATAAATTTGTGATACCAATCACATAAAATTTTAATACCACTTTGTAGTGTTCTACCCCTGGTCTAAAACCACTGAGTGATTCCTGAACCAAAGGAGTATCCACTTGACCTCAGGAATGCCTCCCCATATTCTAGAGGCTACCGAATAGAAATGTGGGTCTAGGTTAGTATCATGGGGAGACTATACACCCTTATCGGAGTGCATAATAACTGTAAAACAAACCAAACATCATCCATAATAATAAATATCAGAGTATATGGAAGTAATAAATACAAACATCAATAATACTTGGATTTGGAAGCATATAGTTATAAAGACTCACTGGTCTCCCATTGGGCCAACCATATATACATAATAAATATAAGAACAAAATGAGTATATAAGAGGCTCTACTACATCCCTGAGCCTCACCTCATCCCAATATCTGAACCTATCTAAGATATCCACTTGAACGATCCAATCTCATACCTCTTCCCAACCTGAACCTAAAATTAGTGGATTATGCATGGGTACCCAAGTGTCATAGCCTCTGGAGAAGTGTGTGATTGCAACTCAATATACAACTACTAATTTTGTCACTTATATAAATATTAAATTCAGTTTTCACATGTGAAATGCTCAGAATAATGAATAAAAATCAATATAAGCATAAATAAATAACCACTATTGTTTTTCAAGTCCTGCGTAACACCTGATACCAACCCAAACTTTCTTCAACCAATGTCGAGGTGTCTTTGAACATGTCACATACCCATGAAAACCAAAATATATCTTGTCCTTAAATAACTATTCCAAGTAAAAACAAACATATGGGGGAATCTATGTCTTTTCCCAGAACCCATGTATCCTCTCAACTCCAAGGATTGAATTCAAGGCATCCCAAACTATGGTATCCTAGCTCTAATCCATAGTATCTTAAATCATGGTATCTTAATTCTGAATCCATAGTATCCCAAATTTTGGTACTCCCTAATTTAAATCCATGACATCAAAAAATCATGGTACTCTCTTCTCTAACGTATGGCCACCAAATTATGATATATTGGTCGATTTCATATCCCACCATACAAAACCAAGGACCAAGTCTAAGGAATATCAAACCATGTGTTTGAATTAGGATCAATAGTTGAATCATATGAGAATCTCCTAAGTATCCCACGTATCTCAAATATATCTTGGTGGCAAAAGCATCCCACCAAAATCACACCATCAATATAATTCATCTCGATGGGTTAGCTATTTTCCTGAACCCCACTTATAAATATGTGGTCATCCTCTACTGTGAAGTACCTTCTATCATTACATCTATAACAAGATCAAATCGTTGATTTAGGTTCTAAGGTGACACCCACAATCATCATTACTCATTCCTATACACACCCTATCAAGGGTCAACATGTCACTGAGGAACCCATCAGGACCCCCTAAGTCTCATCGCATCCAGGATAACCCATGTAGACTCCTTTGTCACTTTTAATATCTCATCACATCACCCATCACTTGGAGATCATTGTGTCCCTGTCCATTGTCAAGTATCATTGTGGCCTCACTTACCTCTTAGTCAAGTCTCACAAAGGATATGATCTCAAGACTATCCCCTTTCCAAGACACTCTAGGTTGGTCTAAAAACCCATCCTAACCATAATCTCTACAGATTCTACCCACCCAAGTAATCACATCTCATTGGATGAGGAACACTCACCCCATGTCCATCTCACTATCCCTAAGGCCTTAAATCATTTAATGGTTCTCAAATGGCCAATCCCTAGTCCATCCATCCCAAGTTATCACTCACCTCTAACTTGAGGTCACTATGGGAACCTATCATTAGGGACACTATGTCTCATTCATTTAATTCCTACCCCTTAATTTCTAAGTGTCTCAAAGCATACATAATCATAAATATGGCATCATCTATCGATGATTAAGACAAGAATTATAGTTTCAAAGGGTATATCATGGCCCTTGGCACTTTGTTCAGTCTATCCATAAGCATTCAATTTATTTAAAACAATTTATATAATTTAAATAGGCCAAACACCCTTAGCGTAAAGACCACATATCACATGCCAAGCATAAATAAAAAAAATACAAATACCACATGGGTATGCATAAGGAACTTCCAACCTTAATATGGAGTTATTAAATTTGATTATTTCTCAACAACTTTTCACAAGCTTGTATATGTTATATCCAGGTCCAAATGGTCATCACTCATTCACCTAACCAATTATCTCACACCAAGAATCACCAAAAAAATTAATTATAAAAATTTATAATTAATTTAACCATTTAATTTAAATATGAAAAAATGAATAAAACTCATTGGGTGACATCCAATAACTAAAACCTCAAGAAAAAGGGTTAAAATAACTCCTAGAACATCCTCAAACCTAATCCATAGGAAATCCCCAACCATTACACCTAATTAAATGGTAAAATAAATTAAATTAGGGTCAAAACCTTTGACAAATCCAAATGGTGATGTAACTTAAATGAAATGGTGTGTAAATGTGTGTAGATACTATATTGGGTCATCCACTATGAAAGTCAAATGAAATTCCCATAAAAATGGTTGATTCCACCATACATTGGGAGAATCAGAACTAAAACCCTAAATGAAACCATCTGAAATCAGTGACCAACAGAGAAGAAATAAGAATGAATAAGGAAACAAAAGGAGTGTACCTATGACACTGATAAAATACACCAAGATATATCTAAATTTAAGGGAATAATAAGGAGGTGACAAGGGGTATAAGACACTTATAAATGGGCTCTCTAGATGCCAAATGCCCCCTATAAACTAAAACACCCTAACCTAATAAAAGACCAAACTACTCCCCAACTAAATAAATACACTCAATCATGATTCACAATGTGGATAGGGGGTTCACACCATGAATCCAAACTCCCTCTAGAAATTGATGTCTTGAACTGAAGTTCACAGCTTGAATTTTTGAGATGGGGGGTTCACCCCCTCTGTCTAATGAATTCATGGTGTGACTCTCATGGTCATGTTGTGAATGGCCTACAGTAACTATCTTAACCTACCAATCCACTCCATACTTCCTCTAAAACTCTTATAAACCCTCAAGGTGTCTATTAAACCTTAATACACATCCAAAAATATATATTTAGGATGTACAAACTCTCAAAACCTCATTTTAAGCCTCAGTTCTCAAAAAACCCACACACCAAATGAAATATTAAAATTCATTTTAAATTCCATAATCCTCCCATACATGGGGTATTAAAATCACCCCACCATATCACTCCTCATCCAAAAGAATAATCTTTATCATTTTAACCATTATTCCCAACCTAACTTGGTCATTCATTCATGCTCAAATCGCCAATTTCTACTCTAGAATGCCAAAGAAGATTCTTATGTGCAACTCCAAACATGAGGCGCACTATCCATAAAAATCCAACCCACCACTCACCACCATCATTGAAACACTAAGACGGTGCTTACCCATTATTTTATATCATGTGACACCATTTTTTCACCAACAAACTCATCGATAATCTTATGGTACTCCCCAATAGAAGCCTCAACTCATAATGGCTGATCCAAATTCACAGTGCTCCCCCACCATTGGAATTGCCCACTTAAATGCACTTTTAGTGGTCCAATGACCCACTCAATGCGATTTCTATCTCACTCCACCCAACTACACATGAAAACACTGTATTTTTTCAGTGACATGTTGACCTGGATGCGATGAGACTTAGGGGGTCCTGATGGGTTTCTATACTAAAATATGTATATAAACAAAGAGATAAAAAATAATTATTTAACTATTTTTATTTTTATATTACATTTAATTCAAGTTTTCCAAAAATATTAAAAAAATCTCACCCACCCCCACCCCTTATAAGGGTGCATCTCTTAGCATATTTTCCTGATTTTCAATTTTGGATAAAAAACATATTTTCCAGCAATAAATGAATAATAAATGTTTTATAGTAACACATCAATGATAACAAATAATTAATCATAAAATATTATTGATAATTAATTATGCTTTAATAATGTAACTATTAATAATTAATAATAAAATTAATATGATATTTAAAAATAATTATTTATAATTAATAATATAATTAATAATAAAAAGAATAATAATAATAGAAAAAGTGATTGATTATTTTAACAATAATAATTTAATTATTAAAAGGTAATAATAATAAATATTAATAATTAATATAATTAATAATGTAGTGACCCTAACTCTAGTAAACTGAAGTCGGTGTCTATTTTATTATATTGGCATAAGTTACAAGGAATGACATCTCAAAGGACCCAATAGTTTAGTAGTCTTAATAAAATAGATATGTACTTGAGTCTCATATTACATTTGAATATAAAAATTACAACACATTTTCTTATAATAACATTATTCCCTCTAGCATATCCTTTTATATTAATCATGGTACACTTCATGGATTCCTCGAGAAGGGGGAAAATAAGGGTGATCTCAAATGATTATTAATGGTTAAGTATAGTGAAAAAAATCATGAATCTATAAGCATAATCATGGAAAGGTAAATAACTGAACATGTATGCCATGTAATAAAAAAACTGAGAAGAAAGTGCATCCAAGGAAATATCAATATCAAAATATCATGGATAACAATCAGTGTGAAAAGTTAAATAACTGAAAACATATTTAATTTAATCAATAATAAGACTATCATAATTGGATAAGGAATAATAAATATGGAAAGGTAAAAACACATTCCATTTAATCAGTAATTGGTATTACAATTCATCCAGAGATAATATCATTTTGAAAATCTCATAGATAATAATAACTAAATTTTGAATAGAATAAATTATTAATTATTGGATGACATGTATCAGGAATATAATACTTATGCCATTAATATTTATCCTCAAGGAAGTTTAAAACTATTGGGTACAAACTCATTGGGTTTAGAAAACTAATTTTATGTTATCTTACTGATTCACCTCATGAGACTATTGATGCATCAAGGGGATATTTATAACTAGGGATCACCCTTTTCTTTATGTGAAAAGAATTCTTCATATATCTAATAATATATTTAATTCATGAACAATATTCCTTATCATAAAATATCTGTATTGAGTTAAGAATATGGATTTATCAATATTTCCCCAGATAAGAAAATAAATTTTAATGTATAAAAACTTATGTAGAAATGATAAATAGTTTAAGAAATAAACGTATCCATGATAAATAATATGGATATTTAGGGGAAATTTAATGTCCACGAGAAATTGAAAAATTCAAGGGAAAGTAAATGACTACAAAAATGATTCAAGGAATTGAATTTAAATACTTTACTTGGTCAAAATAAGTATAAACTATCCAGAGGAATAATAAGTATGATATCAATAAAACATATACCCATTAGAGTAAGAATAAATGTTTTTTCATTAATGAATAGAAATTCCATAAATAGATCTTTAAAAACATTTTTGAAGAAAATATTCTTTTCATTTTGAAAATCACTTTTTAAAACTAAAATTTAAAAAAACATTTTACAAATAATTTTCTTTGAAAATAATCTTCAAAACTTATAAAGTAAGTTTTAAAACATTTGATTGGTAATGATTTCTGGAAATTTTTTCATGTTGTATATCTTAAAATAATGATTCCTTTGATGTTTTCGATAAAATCCAAATGAGAATTGTTTTGGAAAATACATAAATATTCCTTTGAAAAAAATTTAAAAATAAAAAAAATTGGTAAAACATTATTTAATAAATAATTTTTAAAAGTTAAAAAACATTTTTACAAAAAAATGGTTTTGGAAGAAAATATATTTCTGACTGAATAGAGAAATGAAGTCATATTTTCCTAAAAACATTTTCTCAATCATTTTAAGTACCAAAGAGTGGTAAAATGGTACTATTACTTGAAAATATAATGAATAAATAGAGTACGAGAAAGTTATATGGGTTTATTAGACAATGGTCAAATAATTTCCTTTAACTGGAATTCAATAATAAACAATCTTGATGATAATGATATTGTGAAATAAACCCTTACAATGATCATAATATTGATGTGATAATTAGTCAATGAATCGATTGTGTGTATCAAAAATAAATAAACATAAATTTTTTTAAATAAAATTTAAGATAATTAAAATTAATTACATACATAATCTTATAATATCAAATATGGAAAGGAAGTAATATAACCCAATGAAAAGAAATTGAGTTATGAAATTCTTTACCACTTGGTAATTTTCTAGTCAATATATCCTTAGATGAAATAATTCAAATTGAAACTAAAAATACCATGAATTATGAATAATTTATGATATTACATGTAAAATATAAATTATATGCATCATATAAAATAAATTAGGTGCATAACATTACAGTATGCCTCAATGAAGGGAAATTGAGATGAAGTCCCTTACCTCAAGCTTCTTTTTGGTTACACATGATTTAACCTCCTATATAATGATTTTAATAATGTTATTAATTTATAAAAGTATAATATTCATATTTATAATATCATATATTTTCCTTTTATAACATATTATCACATGTTTGTTAATAATATTTCATTATTTTTATTATTTTGGGTATTAATTGCCTTGTTTTCTAATTCATTATTTGTTATGAAAGATCTGGTTCTTGCACATATTATATAGTTATATCATCTGAAGAATAATAATCATGAAATAATTATCATATTTTTTTATAAATTTCACTTTTAAAACCAATCATGAAAGATGGTTATGAAAAACTGACTATGTAACAATCATGGAGACGGTAGGTCTTACATACCCATGAGTAACGCTTCCATATTTCAATGATCATTATGTAAAGGTGGTAAGTTATATTTTATATTTAAATAATGATAATAATCTCATATATACCATATTATTACATTAAATATACTTATATATATATATATATATCATCTACGTGGTGTGGTGATGAAAAGAGGCTCACATCGCTTCATGAAGGTGGTAGTCCACTCATACATGAATGATGTTATCATTTTTTAGTATAAGAAATAAAATGATATATATTATTTTATGAATGATAAATATGTAATTAATATCATAATTAATTAATTTATATCACATTAATTCATTAAATTTATTATTATTACCTTCCATGTAGTGAAAAATGAATCACATCACTTCATGAGGTTGTAGTCTGTTGTACACATGAGAGATATTATTGTATCACCTATGTAATGGAAATTAAAAATTTATAAATGATATAATGACTCAAGTGGTATAAATATATTATAAATTTCATATATATAAATTAAATCTGTCATCATACCCAACCATTAAAGGTGGTAATGGAAAAACGAACGGTATCGATTCGCAAGGTGGTAGTCTATTGTACACACAAATGATGATTTCGTAACCCATTTGAAGGAAGTGGAGATGGTGTAAGGTAATTATATTAAAATAAAAAATATAATTATATGGAATAAACTGATTTTATTATATAATCATGGTTTAATAATAATTGAGTGAGGTGGAAGAAGAAATGAAATAAAAACGCTCATTAAAGAATGTTACCTCTTCTTTGGGTAAACTCCATATGTTTGCACCAAAATCCAACCTAGATTAGATTTATGTCCAAACTAAGGCTTATAGGATTATATTAGGGAATTTGTAAAGTTATTTGGGCACCTATTTTCCAAAAAAAATGGTTTTATGGTGTGAAGAAGATAGGAGAGGTGGTGGACTTTTATAAGTGAGGTGAGTAGCACAGAGTAATTTTTGAAAATAAAAAGGTGTAACAATAATTTTCACTTTCTAGTAGGGTAATAATGGATTATTATCTATAATTAAACAATATAGGGTTGAAATATGACTATAAATAATATTTTATAAAAGTATTTATTCCATTTTAACCATTATCTTTTTAGTTTAACCCCCAGATAAATCCATTTTTACATTAACCTCAGTAATTGATTTTTAATATTTTCACTATTAATTTTGATCAAAAATTAAGTTTAAATTATTATAAAATATAAATTATTATAATTAAAAATATTTAATCCATTTTTATAAATTTATTTCATATAATTGGAAAATTTTAATTTAAAATTAATCACGCATACATGATGAGAAAGTGAGTTTTCAAATAGAAAACGTTCAAAAGTTTAAAAAGTTTTTATATCAAAATTCAATATGAAAATGATTTCAATGAACTAAATCGAATTAATTTATACATAATTGTACTAATTTTAATTTAAAACCAATTTAAAATATACTTTAACTTTATAAATAATTTAAACAAAATTACAGTTTTCAGTTACAATTCAATATTTTTCACTATTCATTAAAAAATAAAACTTCTCAGAAAAATCCAAAAAATTCACCCTAAGATAATTTTGATATTATGATTTCAAAAATTAAGATTATTTTTTCAAATAAATTTTATAAAATTTTTAAAAATTAATTTTAAAGTATGTGTGTAAAACACGACTAAACTGTCTTTTAGATAAAATACAATTTTTATTAAAACATTTCTATTTATTTTAAATGATTCATATTTTATTTCTAACCAATATATTACCATAATTTTCATAATTTAGTTAGTACTATTAATACCCACCAATTTAATGTCTAGGTTATAACATTATTCTATATTACGGTTCATTTAGACTCGGGGTTGTGTTTTCTACATGTTATCGAAGAGATTAAATTTAAAGAAATATATTTCATGGGTGGTTTAAGCTTGGTGTTTCATGTCACATATGATAATAATACAATATTATTATTTTATAATTTTGGGGTGTCACATTCTCCCCACCTTAAATAAATTTTATCCTCACAATTAAAACCTGATCTTGGTAATCAAGGGTTTGGCATTTAGAAATTCCATTATTGAAAAACCCACATCATAAAAGGGTTAATAAAATTTCCACCTAATAATAGAGAAATGGAAGTAAAAAATGTCATATGTAATAACACATAAATAGGTTTCTAAGTAGGATAATATTTGTGGAAAGTGAAGATATGTACATGGAAGAAAAACATAAATAATTATAGAGAGTGATTGAGGTCATTGATCACGAGTAATTGAATGATAAATAGAGATTTAAGAGTCTCAAAACCATAAATATGTGATTATTTAAAATACCATATGATTCATTACATATCAATGTAATAATATATCATTGTTTCAATATCCTTTTCATAAAGTTGAGGAATTATTTTACTCTCTAAGAATATTAATAAATATACCAACTTGATATGTTTCTATTTCATAAGAATAATTTCATCATTTGTTTGTGATTCAATAAATTTTCAATTCATACCTTACTCTAATAAATGAATATCCAAAAATTAATTTTTTATCCCTGGAGCACTAAAATTCAATTTTAATGGATCATAAGATTCATAAAAGAGTGACAAGTCTTTTTGTCCATCTCTTACTATTTTCCAAAACCAATATGGTTATCACAAGTTATCCAATATAATAAATTTATCTCTAAACCCCAAGTGACACCAATGGTTAATCTTTAATATCTATTTTTAAATTATTTAACTAAAAGCAATAACATATTACACTACCACAAAACAGGGCAAGGGAAGCACTACCCTTTATCAATGCTAAACAGAAAGCGTTGATAAAGGGGTATGCCTTTATCAGTGCTAGTTAAAATCGTTGATAAAAGTTTTTATTTTTAATTTATATAAAATTATAATATTTATCATTTCTAAAATAAAAGTGCCCATAAAACATAAATTTATCAGCCCCTTTTCAGCGCTGATAAAGAGATACATTTATCAGCGCTCAAAAAGCGCTGATAAATTTATGTTTTATCAGTGCTTTTATTTTATCGCTGATAAATCATACCTTTATCATGCTTTTAGTGAGCACTAATAATGGTTCTAGTGGTTTCTTTTTAATAACCCTAACAGGCCCTCCTCTCTCGCACGCAGTAAAGCTTTCACGGAAGCTGAACCAGGACCCTCTTCCACAGCGACTTCTCCTCATTCTCCTCCTCTTTCGTGTCCTCATCTTCCTCATCCTCCTCGTCCTCCTCCTCCTATTCCTCCTCCTCCTCTACCACTGCCGTTGGGTTTTGCTCCTCCGCCGCTGCCTCTGCGCCGTTGGGTTTTTCTCCTCCGTTGTTGCCTCTGCCGCAGCGACCACCGCTGCCTCCGCCGCCACTACCTCCATAACCCCCGCCTCCGTCGCCACTGCCTCCACCGCTGCTATTCAGTATAGAAGTATTTTTAATTCTATTGGGTTAATATAAATGAGAAATTATGATCCTTTAATGATTATGATGACTTATAATTTTTTTATAAGTGGGTTGAACCTATGTATGGGTAGTTGGGGCAAGAGTGAGATCCCAGGTGGTGAGACCCTTGTATTGTAGGTTGTTTTAGATAGAGGGTGTGTGAGAGCCTATAGTAAGTGGTTGGTTTGGTTCACTAGATGATGTGTGTTTTGAGGTGGGGATAAGAGTGGCACCCATGGGCTAAGGATTGTGTAAGAATTGATGTAAGGGTTTTGTGTGAGATCCCAGTGGTCATTAGCATGTGACTCAGGATGGTAGTGAGTTAGTGAGTTTTGGTGGTTGGGGGAGAGTAATGAGTGGGGTTATCTTGGTGTTATGAATACCTTAGATACATAAATCCAGGGTAGATTCTTTGACATGAGGTATTGATTCATATTAGGTGTTATCAAGTTGATAGCGAAGGAATGGTCATGCCTTGGATTTGTATAAGGGAAGCACTCTCTATTCTTGAGTTTTGGTGTTTTGACTGGGTTGAGGGACATGATCATTTTGATTCCTAACCCTATTGATTTATAGAATGGTTTTAATGTGACCATCACTATTTAACCTAGATGGATGGGTTTAGGGTAATGAAGCATGGGTATATTCCTTTGGTTTTGGAATAATGTTGGGTAACTAGTGATCATGTGGTGAGTTTTGGCATGGTGTGATGTTAATATTGGAAAAGAGTACCAGGGGTGTACCATTGTAAATATGTGTGTTACCCCTAATTTTTGGCAAGATGTATGGGTAGGCTCATTGAGTTTGAATAGGGATATGATCCTACTCACTAGATACCATGTGTTGTGTTGAAAAGATTGTACCATGAAGTTTAAAGTCATGCGATTAGGATGTATGTGTCGTGAAAGGTGTGATAACAGAGGATTGATCAGGGATTACTCATTTGGGATATGTTATCTAGAATAAACATGGGGATTATACCTAGTAAGGAGGACTTATTGGTCAGGGATTACCCATTGTATGTTCATCTTTTATATTTTAAAAAGTCTGTTGAACTCGTTCTATCGAAGGTGGGTTCTATAATTTCTTGTTATCTTAAGGTGTGTTTAACCATGGTGTGGGTTGATTTCGGTTTTAGTGGGTTCTTGGGGTTTGTGGGATGTGGTAAATGGTGTACTCGGTTTTAGATTATTTTATTCTCATTAGTTTCCCCTATTTTATGTTTTCTATTCTGTTGGAAATCTCCTCTATTGTGCGCCTCTCATCTGCCACGAACGCACCTCTGTCGTGTTCTTAACAACACCTTCATGGTGAGTTTTCTCTTGTTAATCCTTGGTTTCCTCTTGTTCATATTTTATTACTGTTTGATACTGATGGTTATAATGTGAAATGTACGGGCTAAACGCCCCACTGAAAATTGTGGCTGTTGGTGGTCCTTATTTGCACACTAAATAAATTGCATGTTAGTTGGTTCTTATTGAACATTTGAATATAAAAATTGGTAATTTATGTATACTTGACTTATGAATGAATTCCCCAGGATGATAAAACTTCTGTGATAACCCCTGAATTAACAAAAAAAAATGAATAAGGGATTCTTTGTAAAATCTAAAATTGTGATTGTTTGGTTTGTATGGTGTTGCGATTGTGAGCACGATTGTGTTTTTGTATGGTGTTGCGGTTGTTGGCATGATTGATATGCCATTTGTTTTCCATGTTGTTGTTCTTCATCCATTTAATATCAATCCAAACATTACCCATTTCTATGGCACCATCACTTTGTTACATGTGCAATTCCACTGAATCCTAAAAAACCACTTCTAGAGGACTCTATGAGACGCTTTATGGTGTGAAGATGATGTTTTTCAGATTCTATATATTTTTAAAATACATGGTATGTATTCTAGTTAAATGGAACATGCTTCACCATACATGGATTTCATATAGATTTTAATGTCAGACAACAGTTATCTCCCAAATTTACACCACATGACTCATCTTTTGACTCAAACTTGGAATAAGTTTTATTTTAAATGTTACATGTCATGTGAAAATAGGTCACACACAATGTATTTCCAAGACATATACTTTAGCATGAAACCATGTACATTCCATGAAATAATGTTAGAACTATATGATATGTGTTTTACTTCACTCACACCATGTATAGATACCATATAAACTTAATGTGTATAGACTATACACCCCCAGTGGTCATGTAAGGACTACACACCATGTATTCCACAAAAATGTGAATCATAGCCGGTGAAGTGACTCATTTTGTATCTAAAGTACACGCCTTTAGGCTCAAGTTGTTCTATATGTCATGTATTTTCAAAGGCATCATGCAGTCTTTGTAAGACTAACATGGAATTAATTTGGTATATGTCAGATTAAATCAGGAATATTATACATAGACGATGTTCACCCTACTGGACACACCATGTATATGGATTTCACATGAGTTTAGAAATGGTAGTATACAACCAACCTTGACTGAGAACCCTACACATTGTGTATCCATTGAACAAATTGTGTGCTATGTTAATTTCATTATTATTATTTATTTTTCACTTAGATGATAATATTTCATGTATGAGTAGCCCATTATAAATATCTTCTCATATAGATCACAATATTATGATTCCCTCATTCATTGGAAATTGCACACAATGTGGTTTGGATATTTTAATTATCTTCACTCTACTTGAGAGTTGACAAGTGAAAAGTGAGATGTTTGGAGAAAATATGGAGTATGGTACTCCCCCATGTTTCGGTGAAGAGTCCTTCATGTATAGGTTTTAGGTAATCCATGGAGATATACAAAACACAGGGCACAGTCCCCCATATATAGATAGAGTTCAAGTACTTTTACATGTTTTGGGGTAGGTTCCTCTATTTCATTGTAGAGGCATTTGTACCACGATTTTTTTTTATAAAACACAAATAATGATACTTGGTTAATTAAATCATAATATTAGGCAAGTTCGAGATCGAACCCATAAAGACGAGGAATATGAATAAATAATGGATGAATGTTAATCGTTTGACAAAAGAGTATGAAGATGGCATGAAAGAGTTTATCAAGTTTTCATAAGATCATTCATGTGACCCTTATCAAATCCTTTGTTCGTGTTTAAGCTGTTGTTATTCAAGAAAAATTAGTCCAAAGGAGTTAGAAGAACACATGATCTGTCACGGAATAGATCGAAATTATACATGTTGGAATAAACGCTGGGAAAAAACGAATATAGGTAGTGGCTCAGATAACACGACATTTTATGGAAGATCTGATATGATTACAAGCTTGAACAGTGAAGATGATCATATGGAGGGTGTGATAACAGATGTGAATGATGATGAATATTTTATTGAGGAAATGACAAGGACAGTTGAATATGAACTTCATGATTGCCCAAAATTGTTTGAGAAGTTAAAGAGTTGTGCAAAAATGTCATTTTATGCTGGCTGCACTAAATATAAAGCATTGTTAGCTGTACTGAAGCTGTATAATTTGAAAGGAGGCAACGGGTGGAGTGACGCCAGTTTTACGGAACTACTTACTCTCATGAATGACATGCTCTCAGAAGATAATGAACTCCCAAGCCAAACATACGATTCCAAAAGAATGCTACGATCGATGGGTATGATCTCTGAAAGAATACACACCTGCCCAAATGACTGTATATTGTTTCGCAAGGACCACAAATCACTTAAATAATGCTCAAAGTGTGGTATTTCTCGATACAAGAAAGATGATTCTAGTCCTATGAAATTTGTATGGTACTTTCCAATCATTCCAAGGTTTAGGCGCCTATATAGAAGTGAGGAGACTGCTGGACAATTGACATGGCATGCAGATACAAGAATTAAAGATGGGAAACTACGTCACCTGGAAGACTCTCCTCTGTGGAAGAGAATTGATCACAAGTATCCTGAATTTGGAAACAAGCCGAGAAACCTTCGTCTGGCATTATCTACATATGGGGTTAATCCTTTTGGTTTTCAAATAAGCAGTCACAGTACATGACAGGTTATGTTGGTAAATTATAACTTACCACCATGCTTATGCATGAAATGAAAATAAATCATGTTATCTATGCTTATATCAGGACCAAAACAACTGGGTAATGATATTGATGTTTATTTGGCTCCATTGATCAAGGATTTGAAAATATTTTTGGATTCAAGTGTTACGTTGTATGATGCTTACAAAAAAGAAGATTTCACTTTGAAAGACATGTTGTACGGGATGATAAATGACTTTCCTACTTATGTAAATTTTGCAGGATATAGAATTAAAGGAACTCAAGGGTGTCCTATTTTCGGACAAGGTACACAGTCAATTAGGTTGAAACATTCATCGAAAACTGTGTTTTTAGGAAATCGCAGATTTCTACCCCGACGGAATAAGTACCGATCTTGGATGACATCATTCGACGGAAGTTCAAAAGAACATACAACACCGTCTCCACTAATAGGTGATCAATTGTTTGAGAAGGTAGAAGATTTGAACACTACTTTTGGTAATCCATTTTCGAAAAACCTTACGAAAACTGGTTGAAAAAAGAGATCATTTTTTTAATTACCATACTGGAATTGTCTCTATGTCAGACATTTTCTTCATGTTATGTATATTGAAAAAAATGTATGTGATAGTGTCATCGGCACGTTGCTAAATGAACCCAGCAAAATGAAGGATGGAATTAAGGCTAGATTGGACATGGTTGAGATGGAAATACGAGAAGAGTTGGCACCAGTGAAGGGTGAAAAACGAACATTTCTTCCTCCTACTGCTTACACTCTTTCCAAGTAGGAGAGATATCAGTTTTTCAACTTCTTGAATGATGTAAAGGTTCTATAGGGGTATTCATCAAATATCAAGAACATCATTTCAATGAGTGATTTAAAATTAAAGGGTCTTAAATCGCATGACTTCCATGTTTTGATGAAAGATCTAATTCCTATAGCTTTACGTTGCATTTTTTCCAAAAATGTCCGCCATACATTAACGAAGCTCTGTTTCTTCTTCAAAGTTATATGCAGCAAAGTTATAGACCCAGTGAAATTTCCAACTATGGAAAGGGAAATTTATATCATATTATATGAATTGGAAATGTTCTTCCCGCCGACATTTTTTGATATGATGGTTCATTTGATGGTTCACTTGGTGAGAGAGATTCGACTATGTGGTCTTGTACATTATAGATGTATATACCTCATTGAATGGAATATGACAATTTTGAAAGGGTATGTCAAAAATCTAAGTCGGCCAGAGGGTTGTATTGCAGAGAAATATATTGTTGAGTAAGCCATTTAATTTATTACCGAATACCTATCTGGTGTGGAAAACGTTGGCCTACTGAAATCTCGTCACATTGAGTGGCTTGAGGGTGAAGGAATTTCTAGAAGAGAGGTTGTCACAATCAATATTACAGATTGGGAGCAGGCTCACCTTTACGTTTTTCATAACAGTTTCGATGTTGAGCCATATGTTCAAACCCAAAAAGAAAATCTTAGGTGTTTGAATCCATCTAGGGCTAAAAAATGGATATCAGATACACATAATCAACAGTTTATAGGATGGTTTCAGGACTATATTTTGAAGTAGTTAGATGAAAATCCAGACTCAATTTCAGAACAACTTCGATGGCTAGCCGGAGGAGCAAGTGTGTATGTATTATTTTACAATGCTTATGCAGTTAATGGTTATACATTCTATACTAATGAACATGATGAAGATAGTACCATGCAGAATAGTGGGGTTACACTTGTGGCTGAGGTGATGCATGTTTCCAGTTCTAAGGACAAAAATCCAATTTATGTGAATATGTCATACTTTGGCATCATCAAACGAATATGGGAGTTGGATTATACAAAATTAAAAGTGCCAATTTTTCAATGCAAGTGGGTTTATAACAGGAGTGTTGTTAAAATAGATGAATTAGGATTCGTGAAAGTTGATTTTAGTAAGGAAGGGTAGAAATATGAACCATTTATAATGGAATCACAGGCAGTACAAGTATTTTATGTTCCAGACCCCGCAAACCGAAATTGGTCAATTGTTCTGTTATCGACCAAAACAACTGAAGGGTGAGATGAAAGTTCAACGGAGGATGAACCTTTTATAGGGACTTCACAATCATTTCATAGTGGTCACAATGTAGACGGTGTTTTGTATGTCAAAGTATACCACAATGAAAGGATTTACATAGTCGATAGAGGATTCAAATCTCTTCAGCCTTTAAAGAAAAAAAAAGAGTACAATAATCAGGTTATTTGTTTATTATAATATACATTGTGTTATGTTATGTTATTATCTGTCCATTGCTGCTTTTATGTAATCTAAATTAAATGTTCAACCACTTCTGTAGATAATGACTTCTGCACCTGTGGATGCGCCTAATCCCGAGGCACAAACGGTCTCTCAACAACCTGCTGGTGGTCCCAGTGCAGAGCAACAACAGGTTTCTCAACCAGCTGGTGGTGGTCCCAGTGCAGAGAAACAACAAGTTTCTCAACCTGTTGTTGCTGGTCCCAGTGTTGATGCTAGTGCTCTGAAGAAATATATTGATGATACTTCTGAGTAAATGGTAGGAAATGAAACCCTGAAAGTGCAAAAAAAACAATAGTGTCGTAGTTTGATAATGTTAGTCAAAATCCTTAAGGCAAAAGAAAAAGGCATCAAATTTGAGGTGGGATGGAATAAGCAAGGCCAACATGTTAACCCCAACAAAGCCATCTTTACTAGCTACATTGGAATCATCACTCAGCAATGCATGCCGATTTATGTACATTCGTGGCACCATGTTGTCACCAGTCTTAAGACACTAATGTGGGAAGAGATTACGGTAACATTATGATATCATTTTTTAAATTTATTAAAATAAAATACTAAAACATTGACTTACTCTTCATCATCCATTGCAAAGTGCATTTATAGTAGATGCCTCGCACAAGGAATATGTATTAAGAGTTGCAGGAAGGAATCATAGAGGTTTTCGCACAATTTTAACGAAATTTCATCTTAAAGATGCTGAAGGGAAAATCAAGCTGCACCCACCTCCTCTTTATACACACTTTATATCTCAAGGAGCGTGGGATGCATTTATCAACCGTCATGGGGAGAAGACTTTTCAGGTACATTGTGTGGGGTAATACTTTGTTTGACATTGCTTGTATCCATCACTTTGATTGACAGTTTTTTATTTATGAAACAGCAACTAAGTGTTGAAAATAAAAAATGCGTAGCAGAACCAGCGTACCCTTACCGTAAAGCAAGGATGGGGTATGATTCACTTGAGAAAAAATTGATACGTCTTTTAAATCTACCATACTACTTATATGTGAAATAAAACAACACCATAACCATGTTTCTCTGTTAACGCGTTCAGATTGATGAATCGAAAACGAAATCCAAATCTATCCCAGGACATGTGCTATGGAAGGAGGCTCGTGTAAATAAAGAGGGGATACTGAAAGATGAAAACACATAAAAAGTGTGGGAAACATGTGTAAGTATGACATAATATAAATTTGATTTGTTTTAAATCGCTATTACATTACAATGAATACTTATTTTTCTATATTTTCTATCTGACATAGTCATAGGAATCAACAACACCCGCACTAGATGCATACATACTTTCAGTAGCCTTGAAGCGGCCAGACCAGTATGGCTGCGTCAGAGGTGCGGGTTTTGGGGTGACACCCCGAACATATTTTCAAAAGAAAAAACAAGTGGATGATGAAAATGAAAAAATGGAAAATCTGCAAGAAAAATTAGTTATTTTTCAATAAGAAATACAATACCAGAGAGAGATGATAGTAACATTGATAGGGGAGAGGAAAAGAGAAGAAACAACTCAACAACAACTCGTGCATGATGATCTCGCCCCACCCCCCACCAGCTTTGAGGAAAGAAATTCCCCTAAAAACCAAAGTTAGTTGAGGTAATCAATGTTTTAATAACTGTTTCTGTGAAATGTGATTCACATAGACACTGATACCTTTCCTGTACTAATATTCTACAGGGTGAAATGACTGTGATTTATATCTATCAACTTCTACCTATCGCCTTGTAGTGAGGGCTATGGTGTTAAATACACAGAATGACATGATACACAATAGACAACTTCCAACAGATCATTTCAGAGTGTCAATTAATGTAGCTAATGATCCAAGTTCCAAGATAATTGTTCTAAATGACGATAACGACATTCATACAGTTGAACAAGATATTGGAACATTCATCGCATGGACGTCAGTTCTTGTAAAAAACATATCAACAAGGAGGTATCCATTTCTAAGTTATTTTTCAAGCTGGACGTCTAACATTTAATGAAAAAAGGTCTGAACCGATGAATGTTATTACAGAATGACAAAGAGATGGGGGTGAAACAAAATATCAGCTCAAAACTATCTCAAGGATCAACCAACCGATTGAAACGGTCTACTGAGAGCACCTTCACCCCGCCCGTTCTATATCCACATTTAATATCATTGCAGACTCATGTGGATACAAAGTTGATAGACAGCAATGCTCACACAATTTATTTTGAAAAAAATATGTACGGAGAGGAAACATCATATTTCATTAGTGTTGAAAATTTAAATGAAATCCTCATGTATGAATGGATAGGCACCTCAGTTGTAAATTTATACATGAGGTATGTTTTCATGATTTGATTTTACAAAAGCTGATATACTCTGATAATTATGACTAAATACATTTTATATTTTTTGCAGGAGTATATATGAAAAAAAATTTAAGGGATTTCCCCATGAACAAAAATTTGGACTCGTTATTCCTCACACCACCTCTTCAAAAGAAGAAATAGATTCTAATAAAGAGGTTACAATAATTTCATCCCTGCTCAAATCGTTTGAAAACAAAATTATGGATGACAGACTCTTTTTAATACCAACGATACAGGGGTAAAACTCTAAAATTTAATTATATCAACTATATTTTTATTTATTTCTTTACTTATTCCTTTTTGTATTTTTAGGGAGCATTGGATGCTGATTGCAGTCAATTTGGATACTCCAAAGATTTATTTTCTGGATTCAACGCATGGATATCATATAACAATCGGGTCCCGGTGATAGCACAACCACCCCGCCTTAACATGGCCATCGGGTCTTGGCCCACCAGGATCCACCAGTTTCCCCCGCAAACACGTGGGGCCCACCCCAGGCCAACACTTATCCTTTCCAGTGTGCTTTGTCCTCACTCACACACACCCTGGGAAACTTCCCAAAAGGTCACTCATCCTGATCATTACTCCAGGCCAAGCATGCTTAACTATGGAGTTCTAATCAGACAGGCTCCCGAAAAGGAAGGTGCACCTTGTTGGCATGAGTCATATCATTTAGTCATTTAACCATTTATCATTTGGGGATGTTACAATCACCCCCCCCCCCACCAGGATCCACCAGTTTCCCCCGTAGACATGTGGGGCCCACCCCAGGGTCCACCCACATGCCTGAACGGGTTATCTGACTAATGATAGTCCCCACAGGCCAACACTTATCCTTTCTAGTGTGCTTTTTCCTCACTCACAAACACCCTGGGAAACTTCCCAAAAGGTCACCCATCCTGATCACAACTCCAGGCCAAGCATGCTTAACTATGGAGTTCTAATCAGACAGGCTCCTGAAAAGGAAGGTGCACCTTATTGGCATGAGTCATATCATTTAGTCATTTAACCATTTATCATTTGGGGATGTTACAATCACCCCCCCCCCTTAGAGCACAACTTCCTCATTGTGGGCCCTACATCTCAACCCAGGTAGTGCATCGCACTTAAGGCTGGGTACCACCTCTGATACCAAATGTAACAACCGGGTCCCGGTGACAGCACAACCACCCCGCCTTAACATGGCCATCGAGTCCTGGCCCACCAGAATCTACCAGTTTCCCCCGCAGACACGTGGGGCCCACCCCAGGGTCCACCCACATGTCCTTTTCAGTGTGCTTTGTCCTCACTCACACACACCCTGAGAAACTTCCCAGAAGGTCACCCATCCTGATCACTACTTCATGGAAAGCACGCTTAACTATGGAGTTCTAATTAGACAGGCTCCCGAAAAGGAAGGTGCACCTTGTTGACATGAGTCATATCATTTAGTCATTTAACCCTTTATCATTTGGGGATGTTACATATCCAAAAAACCGACCACGCATGATGGCGTTTGTTAATTTGTAACACACTAGATCCAACATTTTAAAACTAAACATCTAATTAAATAATTTATGTTATCTTTTAATGATGATTCTGTTATGATAGGGCGGTGCATCAATATCATCTAATGCATGGAATGAATCCAGGGCATAAGGATGAGAAATCCTACAAGATCTACAACTGGAAAAGTATCTAAGTATATATGATATAAATGAACTATACAAACACATATCAAAACAAATTACTTATTGTTGTCAATTTTTATGAAGTGTCCAAAAAAATGGAAAGGACTGTGGTTATTGTGTTTGTAAATTTATGAAAGAGATCGTATTTCATCAACAAACTAGCATCCCTGACGAGGTATTTTCGAAAATAATTACAAGTTCATTTAAAATATCTATTAATCATTTGTGTATTTATATTTTTTCAGTACTATCATGACTGTAGAAAAAACTCATATTCATAAGAAGATATAGATGTGTTTAGAAACGAATAGGCAACCTACCGGATGGAATATTATACACAAATAATATGAAAGTAAATTCCTACTAATGTTATCCATATATGATCATTGATATCTCCCTTTTTTACACTTATTGAGCATATATGATAATCCTTTATTATGTTTTATATCCTCTATGTCACACTTCACCAATCCCTATATGGAATATCCTACTCATCACACACACCATGGTAAAAGTGTCTAATATCAGTTTCAAATTGGAATTAACTTTAGAAAACAACAAAAGTGACATACAGAAAACTGAGCAAATGCATTCGGATTATTTTGATACATTAGGACAACGATCCATGAGTTATTTTTGACGTTTACGAATTGACCTCACCTCAATCCGACGCACAGTGTGACCGGTATGGCTAAAAGTGTCTGATATCAGCTTGAAATTGACATTAACTTTAGAAAACAACACAAGTGACATACGTAAAACCAAGAAAACGCATTCGGATTGTTTTAATACTTTAGAAAAATAATCCATGAGTCATTTTTTAGGTGTATGAATCAACCGCACCTCAATCTGATGTACAGTGTGACCGGTATGGATAAAAGTGTCTGATATCAGTTTCAAATTGACATAAACTTTAGAAAACAACACTATTAACATACAGAAAACCGAGAAAACGCGTTCTGATTATTTTGATACTTTAGTAAAATGATACATTAGTCATTTTTGAGGTTTACTAATCGACCACACCTCAATCTGATGCACGATGTGACCAGTATGGCTAAAAGTGTCTGATATCAATTTCAAATTGACAAAATCTTTATAAAACAACACTATTGACATACGGAAAACCAAGAAAATGAATTCGTATTGTTTTGATACTTTAGGAAAACGATCCATGAGTCATTTTTGACATGTACGGATCAACCACACCTCAATCCGACGCATGGTTTGACCGATTTGGATAAAAGTGTCTGATATCAATTTGAAATTGACATTAACTTTAGAAAACAACACAAGTGACATACGGAAAACTGAGAAAACATGTTCGGATTGTGTTGATATTTTAGGAAACAAATCCATGAGTCATTTTTGAGGTGTACGAATCGAATTCACCTCAATCCGACACACGGTTTCACCGGTATGGCTAAAAGTGTCTGATATCGGTTTCAAATTGACATAAACTTTAGAAAACAACACAAGTGACATACAGAATACAAAGAAAATGCATTCTTATTGTTTTGATACTTTAGTGAAACGATCCATGAGTCATTTTTGAGGTGTAAGAATTGACCGCACCTCAATCCGACGCACGTTGTGAGCAGTATGGATAAAAGTGTCTGATATCAGTTTCAAATTGACATAAACTTTAGTAAACAACACTATTGACATACGGAATACTGAGAAAAAGTATTCATATTGTTTTGATACTTTAGGAAAAATATCCATGAATCATTTTTGATGTGTAAGGATAAACCGCACCTCAATCTGACGCACGGTGTGACCGGTATGGCTAAAAGTGTCTGATATCAGTTTAAAATTGACATTAACTTTAGAAAACAACACAAGTGACATACGGAAAACCAAGAAAACGCGTTCGTTTTGTTTTTATACTTTAGGAAAGCAATCCATGAGTCATTTTTGAGGTTTAAGAATCAACCACACCTCAATCTGATGCACGGTGTGACTGGTATTGCTAAAATTGTCTAATATCAGTTTCAAATTGACATAAACTTTAGAAAACAACACTACTGATATACAGAATACCAAGAAAATGCATTCGTAATGTTTTAATACTTTAGGACAATGATCCATGAGTCATTTTTGAGGTTTAAGAATTCACCTCATCTCAATATGACGTATGGTGTGACCAGTATGGCTAAAAGTGTCTGATATCAGTTTGAAATCGACATTAACTTTAGAAAACAACACAAGTGACATACGGAAAACTGAGAAAACGTGTTCGGATTGTTTTGATAATTGAGGAAAATGATCCATGAGTCATTTTTTAGGTGTAAAAATCGACCTCACCTCAATAAGATGCACGGTGTGACCGGTATGGTTAAAAGTGTCTGATATCAGTTTCAAATTGACATAAACTTTAGAAAACAACACTACTGACATACGGAATATCGAGCAAACGCATTCGGATTGTTTTTATACTTCAGTAAAATGCTCCATGAGTCATTTTTGATGTGTATGAATCAAATGTAACTCAATATGATGCACTGTGTGAGAGGTATGGCTAAAAGTGTCTGATATTAGTTTGAAATTGACATTAACTTTAGAAAAAATCACTACTGACATACGGAATACCGAGAAAACGCATTCGGATTGTTTTGATATTTTATGAAAATCATCCATGAGTCATTTTTGACATGTACAGATAAACCGCACCTCAATCCAATGCACCGTGTCACCGTTATGGCTAAAAGTGTCTGATATCAGTTTGAAATTGACATTAACTTTAGAAAACAACACAAGTGACATACGGAAAACTGAGCAAACGCATTATGATTGTTTTGATACTTTAGGAAAACAATCCATGAGTCATTTTTGAGGTGTAAGAATCAACTGAACCTCAATCCGACGCATGGTGTGACCAGTATGGCTAAAAGTATATGATATCAGTTTGAAATTGACATTAACTTTAGAAAACAACACAAGTGACATATAGAAAACTGAGAAAACACATTTGGATTGTTTTAATACTTTAGTAAAATGATCCATGAGTAATTTTTGAGGTGTAAGAATCGACCGCACCTACATCCGACGCACAGTGTGACCGGTATGGCTAAAAGTGTCTGATATCAATTTGAAATTGACATTAACTTTAGAAAACAACACAAGTGACATATGGAAAAACGAGAAAATGTGTTCTGGTTGTTTTAATAATTTAGGAAAATGATCCATGAGTCATTTGTGACATGTAATAATTGACCACATCTCAATCCGACGCACAGTGTGACTGGTATGGCTAAAAGTGTCTGATATCAGTTTCAAATTGACATAAACTTTAGAAAACAACACAAGTGACATACAGAATACCGAGCAAACACGTTCGTATTGTTTTGATACTTTAGGAAAACTATCCATTAGTCATTTTTGAGGTGTACTAATTTACCGCACCTCAATTTGATGCACGTTGTCACCGGTATGGATAAAAGTGTCTGATATCAGTTTCAAATTGACATTAACTTTAGAAAACAACACAAGTGACATACGGAAAACAGAGAAAAAGCATTCGTATTGTTTTGATATTGTAAGAAAACAATCAATGAGTCATTTGTGATGTGTAAGAATCGACCTCACCTCAATATGATGCATATTGTGATTGTTAAAGCTTTTCATTAGATAAAGAATCAGTATTTATTAAATGAGATAAATCATCCAAAAACATATTGATTTTACATTATTCCCTTTCATTGTTATCATAATGAAAACATTTGAGTTTATCATTTTCATATTTTAGTTTCACATTTCCATATTAATGTATTCTTTTATATTAATGTTTTAAGTTATTTCATTATTGTATTACTAACATAATATTTGTTTTCTAATATAGGTGAATTTTTTTCCTTGAGTTCAGATGCTTTTTTCGGCAACAAATACCATGGATGAAAATTTTTAAGAGAGGATCACAGATATCAAAGGATGAAACATTAATGTTTATAACTATTTTTGGATAATTGTAATTGTAACCATGTAAAAAAAAATTAAAATGTATATAGCAGTGTGTTTTTCTTTGTATTCATCATGTTAGGTAAATGTATATATCATTGTTTCTCAAAATATTTTGTGCAGGTGTTGTTTTGTATAGGTGTGCAGGTGTTTTTTTTTGCAGGTGTGCAGGTGCTAGTTTGTGTAGGTGCTGGTTCTGAAGGTGCAGGGGAAGGTGCCTTTATCAGCACTTTTTTAGCACTGATAAAGGTCACCTTTATCAGCGCTATCGTGAGCGCTGATAATAGGGCCCTTTATCAGTGCTGAAAAAAGCGCTGATAAAGGGGTCCTTTATCAGCGCTCAGGATAGCGCTGATAAAGTCACCCCTTTATCAGCACTACAAAATCACTATTAATGTCGGCGTAGATAAAGGGGGGGTCCCCTTTATCATCACTCCAAAAAGTGTGGATAAATATGACCTTTATCAGCGCTAAAAAAATGCTGATAAAGGTTTTCTATTATCAGCGCTTTTTAGACCACTGATAAAGGGGAACCCCCCTTTATCTTCACCAGCATTAATAGCACTTTTCAAGCACTGTTAATGTTGGTTTTTAGCGCTGATAAAAGGCCAAGTTGTAGTAGTGTTAACGGGGACATTATATAGACCAGTGGTAGGAATTAAACCCTTATCGTCCTTCGGTCATGGGTTCAGGCCTCACAACCTTGATGGCTGCAATGGGTTGTCACCCAGCATGCGGGTTGTCCTTTTTATAAATAATATTAATATAATCCTTATAACATTCCCAAATAAAATATTATAGACATAATTAAAATAATATTAATCATTAATTAACATTTTTACTAGGTTTTCAATACAACTTATTTTTTTTACAAAGCCTAATAATATTATTTGACTATTATTACAATGTAATTAATGGTTATATTAACCTAAAGTTTATCAATACCTTTAAATTTATGTCTACTAAATTTAAATGCATTATTCCTCAAGTAAATTTTCCACTAAAACAAATACTTTCCATAAATTTCACCCAAAATATCCTTAATCTTAGTAGACTCCAATCACAAAAAACCTAAAAAGAGGTGTTTAAGACTTTGAATGTATGATCAATCTTAAACCCATAAAATTGTGATGGTATCCATAACTCCTAAGTTAATAAATAAATATATGCTTCATAATCCTTATATGTTTCATAATACTTATACCAAAATATCATTGGTAAAAATACTTCTATAATATAATTCTAGAATCCCAATAAATAATTCAACCATTTTATTTCAACATAGGTCCTTCCTTGTATAGGAGTAAAATTACAGATGAGGTCATTAACTTAGATAATTTCTTGGTTCTCCACATTTAATAAAACAAACTATAAATGGATCCCTATTATGAGATTTATTTATTTCTATCATACTCTTAATTTTTCATCAGAGGTTATTTTCTTTATTCCCTTCCTTTCCACACATAAATAATTTTTCTATTCCATTGAGACACTTTCCTGGGTGTCTCCATCCACATTTATAACATGAATGAATTTTAGCCTTCTTTCCTGCATGGTCTCCACCACTTGAGATCTTATCAAACTATACCATTATCTTCTTTGGTGAGTCCAAGAGTTGGTTAAGGTATAGGTTTTTAATCATAATTTTGTATAATTGATTAGGAATAGTCACTATATCTTTTAGTCCAATCATCATCCCATTTGGATTCTCATAGTCACCACATTGTCATTCATGTTCAATTTTAACACGATTTCTTTAGGTTCCATCCATTGACTAAAACCAAAAATCATAGTTTGAGAAACAATAACTGTAGTGGGAAAACTATAGAATCATTTATGGGATGTCTAAATCATGACACATTGTTTTAAATATAATCCACCTTAGGTTTAACCTAGGTTATTAATTGTCATCATCTATTCAAATTCTTCATAATTATTTGGGAAGAAAATGTGAATTATCATATGCATAATCTCTAGGAGTGTCAAACTAGGTGCATAGTAAGTCTCATTTTCATGCACCGGGTGATGATCAGGTGTCACAATCCCCTCCCTCCAAATATAACCCTCCTAGGATGGCAATGAAGAAAGGGAGATAATGACCCCTGAGTCCCACCTTCAGTAGGCCCTAGGGTGGCGACTAGAACCAAGGGTATATAATCTTAAAAAGTTGAAGGAATTACCCTTTTTATAGAAACAAGATAGGGAGATAATATGGTATATCCCAAAAAAATCCAAGCACTATATATATATATATATAAGATAAAGCCAAAACATATCACATGAATTTCTAAAATTAAAACTTCTAAAAAAACAAGAGTCTCCAAATTAAATACCAAAAAAATATAAGTAGCGACACCACAACTATCCACAATGTCTGAGCTAGTACTGCTCAGCATGGTCCACATAGTCCCTTTGAAAACTTGAATGAAATTTTATATATGTAGGGTGATCATACAAGTATAATTAGTAGGGAAGAATTAAAGTCTCTCATGCACAAGTGGAGAAGCCCACTAATTCCCCTGTGAGAAAACAACAGGAACCAATAGCACCTAAAAAGTTATATTAACCACCCCAACCTCACCAAAGTCATTCTTACCAAATAACAAAAGTTAAGTAAATTAATGTAATAAGAACATCGGTATTTGGGTACCCCTCACCACTTTCCTAATAGTCAACTGCTCATCCCTAATGGAGAATGTCTTAACGCTACCACGCTCTTCCACAAGCCCCATTGTTATAACCTACCCACACACACTTGGTCCACAAAGCACAACACATCATGCCCATAGACACCTGGGCCAAAAACCACAACCTCATCCCAAATACACCTGGGAAAGCACAATATATCTCATCCCGAAGACACCTGAGAAAACACACCTCACCCACAGACATTTTGGCCTCACAACAGCACTACAACCAGCCCGAAGAGTCTTGGGATACCAATACCTAGAAGAGGGAGCATATAAGAGACAATAACCATCCATCCATCCTCCCACCGGGGTGTTGGAAATGAAACCCTCCCCCATGGAATGGGGGTGTTCGACACATAGTGTTCAACAAGAGTGGGGTGCGTGTATAAAACTTAAGAAACTACAAGTATATATATAGGTACCAAACACTCATCCTAACCTATGGGTTTTCAAAACAACCAACCAACCCACACGAAACCACATTTGTTGCTTCCTCTAAATGAACAACCACACATAAAATTTTAAAACCAATTCATAACCCCATCTAATTCATTTAACTAGATTTTATTATTTATTTAAGAAACCCTCTTATTTATTCCATCCCTACCCAGGAAACTATCAACCACAACACACCACAACCATCCTCACGGACAAGCCCAAATAGAGGAAGAAAACTATGATAAAACATCTCACTTAGAAACAAATCCAACCACTTCCATTATCATTATTCAAAGTAATTTTTTCTTATCCTTCCTATCAACAAGAAAACCCCTGACTTACAAAAAATCCCCACAACACAACTCTCTAAAACCATCCCGATAGCCCTTATATATACCCACACCACTCTTATCACAGCCATAAACATCCATCTCCCCCCATACACAACCATTGGCATCCCCATTGTATAAACACACCACACCCAGCAAAAAAAGCCTATCATGGTTGTAGTCCCACTGTACAAGAATACCATGACCAACAACCATAACACAGGCCAGATGTAGTCCCAATACATAAAAATTTTATCCATTCCACATTCAAACAAACTCTCAACCTGAGGTTCCATTACACCACTTGTACCACCCCACACACAACCATGCATCCAGCCATAGCACCACACGACCAGCACAAAACATAAGGTCCAACAGAACCATACAAAAAACACAGCCACACCAAACAACAAGTTGTATTCATATTTAGCAATAATCTTTCTTTAATTCCACTTTCATTATTCAGGGGTGATCACAAAACAAGTTCAATCTTGTGGCATCTATTTATTAAATCAGGTATACGTGATTAATAATATTTCCAATTTTATATAAGTAATCTACAAACCACATCAATGAATTTATAGAGACCACCAATGACCATGATTTTTAGCGGGATACAGCCAACAAAATTCATAGTATGGATCAATGATAATAGTTAAAAAGAAACAAAAATCATCATCTTCCCAGCCCCTCATTTATTACTATAGGAACAAAACCCATTATCGTAAAAGATCTGATTATCTTCGTAACATCCTTAATTAAAATTTGGTATTCGAACACATCCACAAGGAGACATTATCTTACCCACCCCGCATAATACACTATTAAAAGAGAGATGAATGAATCTCTACATTGAAGAAAAAATTATCAGAAAATCTTCCATACGCCAAAGAAAGGGGGTGCGTGAGTAGCAGGAAGAACTCCAAGGAAAACTAGATCAAAGACTACAACACGAAATCTTGACTCCTCTATGGAAGAAAGGTTCTAGGAACACCAATAGAAAATAGAAACACATGGGGAAGATAAGATCTCAGCTTAGAAGATCCAGATCCTATATCTACAGAAGGGAGATGGATTCAAGGGACATTAAAGTAGGATCATGGTAAAGACCACTCAGTTTGACTACCTCAAAGTATTAGGAGTGTTAGGATATAAAATATATAATTAATATTCTTTTAAAATCCTTTATAAATGCTCAAAAAAGGTTTTAAACTTTATTTACATCAAATAAAATGTTAAGGGGGTGAAACTGGAAAAACTTGGAAAAAATCTAGAAATTGTCACTCATGGGTGAGTCACTGATGCGAGTCACCAACACCTAACTCACCGGCGTGATTCGCTGACATGACTCACCGATAGTGAGTCACCGAAACGACTCACCAACATGAACTACTGACGTTGATCCACCAATGCTAAGCTACCAACACAGAGCTACTGACGCAATCTGCCGACAATGAGCTACTTATTCGAGCTACTAACGTGAGTTATCGATACTGAGCTACCAACATGAGCTGTCTATGGCTAGTCACCGATGCGAGCTACCAATGCTAAGCTATCAACGTGAGCTACTGACATGAGATACTGACACTGATATACCGACATGAGCTATCGATGGTGAGTCACTAATGCAAGTCAATAACACCTAACCTACTGACGCCTAACCAACCGAAGCCTGACCTATTGATGGAAAAATTGGATTTTTCACAAAATCATGAAATGAGCTATTGTTGCCACCCAAAACACCCCAAAAACTGGATTCTAATGAAGGAATGTACCGAAGGGGTCCGAACCATTACATCAGATACCTCTCAAACTATTCTCATCCTCGAGAATTAAAAACCAAACCTAGAAGAAAGAGGGGTCTAAACAACCACCCCATGAGATACCTCTCAAGGATAAACCACCCTATGTTATTCATAATCTGAATTAAAACATCAGCATCCAATAACACCTTATCTATCATATACTACCCCAACCGACCACAAAAACACACCACGTAAGCACCAAAAGTCACATTGTCGAACATAAGAATCAAGTAATTCCTTCCTCCATGTCAAGATACTATCTTATTTGGGTGGAACTGACTTTCCCTCATGGGTTTAATCACATCCAAATTAATGCATCTTGATTTGGAATTAGGTCCTCCCTTTTCTAAAAGTTGGGACTTCATCACATATCACAGAATAAGGAAACCACTCATCTCATAGCAAAAAAGGTACAAGAATTAAAAAGAAAAATATGACAATGCAAACCCAAAACAACTCCAGGTACTGGGTATACATTTGCGCTTCTCAATCCCAAGTACTCTCCCCCAGTCCACCATGCCTCCAAAACACACAAACCAAAGGAATGGTCTGTCCACACATTACTTTGTCCCAATGATCTTGGATCTCCATTGGTCTCTCCATGATCATTGTGTCATCCTCAATATCCAACTCTCCCCATTAAATGATATAGGAGTCATCGTAAAGGTACCGAAAAATCTAGGAGATGTTAAATATGTCGTGGACCCTCTCTAACTATAGCGGAAACGCGAACTAATACGCTACTTCACCAACTCATCCCAATACCTCAAAGGATATGATGAACCTGGGAGAAAGTTTACTTACAATACCGAACCTATACTTCCCATGTAGAGGGGAAACCTTCAAGAAAACATGGTCCCCGCCCTCAAACTCTAAGGGACTCCTCCTATGATCATCATATGACTTCTGTAGGTCATGTTCTTCCTTCATCATCTCATGGACATGCTAAACTTTCTCTGTAATACTTTTCACTACCTCCAAACCAAGAACAGTTATCTCCCCAACCTCTGTCCAGCACAAAGGTGAACTACACAGTCTTCTATATAAAGACTCAAATAGATGCATGCTAATGGAAGAGTGATATCTATTACTATAATAAAACTCAACCAAGGGTAATTTTCACACCCAAGACCCACCAAATTGCAATATGTATACTCACAGCATTTCCTCTAATGTCTAGATGGTCTGCTCTATATGCCCATCTAATTGATGATAGAAGGTAGTGATAAGGTGTAACTGAGTGCCAAAATCATACTGAAATCCCCTCCAGAATCATAAGTCAAATCATGTATCCCAATCTGAGACAATGGATCTCATAACTCCATGAAACTACACTACCTCATCCATGTACCTCTACGTCAAGGCATCCATCGCGCTCGACTTCTTGATCACTAAGAAGTGAGTCTATTTCGTCATTAAATCCACAAATACTCATATTTAATCATAGACTACCTAATTCATGGGTAATACTATGATGAAATCCATTTATATGACATCCCACTTCCACTCGGGGACATCTAAGGGCTGTAACAAACCATCGGGCACACTGTGATCAGCCTTCACCTGTCGGCACACTAAGAACTTCACCAAAAACTCTGCCACTTCCCACTTCATCCCGAGCAACCAAAAATATATTCTAAAGACATGGTACATCTTAAAAACTCATGGGTGTACCGCTAAAGTTGATCCATGAAATTGACAGAGAACTCCCTCATGAATTTCCCCTAGAACAAACAGCTTCCCATGAAACAATATCTGATTTTGATCATCCTCCCACCATTCCTCTAGAGAATCACCCTGGTCAATGTGATTACACATCACCTCTACCTCTACCCCCCCCCCCCCCCACTGAGACTCATCCACCTATTTCATTAGAGATTAATACATTTTTATTTGAAATAAGAAACCTCTTTCTTTGAAATAAGAAACCTCTGCCACGATCCACTCCAGTATCTAGGTTCAAGGCTGCCGACTCCTCCACATCCTTCCAAGAGTCTGCAGATTTCCAAACTACCTCTCTCTACAAATTCCTAATCAATGCATCAACTACAAAGTTCCCCTTTCCTAAGTTTTAATAGATCTCAAAGTTTTAATCTTAGAGAAACTTCATCCACCTCCGCTTTCACAAATTCAGATCTCACTGGAAAAAGATATACCTCAAGCTCTTGAGGTTCATCAAGACCACAAAGTGCTCCCTAATGAGGTAATGCTTCCATAGCTTCAATAAAAACATGACCTATTCTAGCTCCAGATCATGGTGGTAATATTTATGTTCATGGGGATTTAACTTTATAGTCCCATAAGAGATCACTCCGCATAGCTACATTAGAACACATCCTAAACCCAGACCGGATGCGTCACAAAACACCTTGAACTTCACTCCTTCCTCTCAAAACTGGAGCACTAGAGCACTAACCAACTTCTCCTTCAAATAGATGAAAGCTACCTGACACTGCTCACTCCAAACAAATACCTTCCCCTTCTTGATTAAATCCATTAATGGAGTTGCAACTTGAGATAAATCAGGTAAAAATATCCAGTAATATCCTATCATACTGAGAAAACTATGAACCTCTGCCACATTCTTGGGTGATTTCCAAGAAACAACTACCTCTACCTTTGATGGGTCCATTGATATACCCTGTTGAGACACCACATGCCCAAGTAAGTGGACCTCTCATGTCCAAAACTTTCAATGAGATAGCTTTCTATAGATATGTTGTCGTCGAAGAACCTCCAAGATAGTCCTGATATGCTTGGTATACTCCTCCTATGACTTTGAGTATATCAAAATTTCATCAATGAAAATGATAATGAACCGGTCCAAGAACACACAAAATATGGATTTCATAAGCCCAATGAACACGGATGTTGCATTAGTAACACCGAACAACATAACCACAAACTCAAAGTGCCCATACCTACACCTAAAAGTAGTCTTTGGGATTTCACCCTCCTTCACCCTCAAATGGTGATATACATACTTAATATAAATCTTTGAAAACCAACTTGATCCCCTCAACTAGTTGAAAATATCATCTATCCTCCAGATATGGTAACAGTTCTTTCTCATCACCTGGTTCAACCTCTGGTAGTTTATACACAGCCTCAGACCACCATCTAACTTCTTTTTGAACAAGATTAGAGCACCCCATAGTGACACACTAGGCTGGATAAATCCCTTCTTCATCAATTCATCAATATGAATCCCTATTTCCCATAGCTCAGAAGGATCCATTCAATAAGGATCCATCAAAACTAGACTATCACTGGGATGTAAGTCTGTCCTAAACTCAATGTCACATCGAGGAAGTAGAGTCACAACCTCCTCTAGAAAAACATCCAAGAACCCCCCCCCCCCCCAACAACCTTGGGATCCTCCACTATCTTATCATCCATTGACTCAACTAATATCTTGGAAAGCAAGGAAATAAGAGGTTCTACACAATGACTTCCCACCTGAAATCCCCTCTCGCCAATGAAAACCACACACTGTTCATCCACGTCTGAAAACAAGACTCTTCTCCAGATGCAGTATATGATAGAATTCATGAAAAATAACCAGTAGATTCCAATGATAACATTATATGGCTACATCTATAGTAGAAAAATATCCTCACTATATTGATGTGGCCCCAACATCAATCTACATCCTCGGAAAACATCAAAAAAACTATTCTGACCTCTGACTGGTGTACTCAATACTAGGGGAATGGAAATCCTCTCTATGTGTAGTCCTAAAACATGGGATAGAGTGGGTGAAATGAAGAATTGTGAAGCTCCTGAATCAAACAAAGAAAGAAATAGTACTAAACAAGACAATCGTACCTCGAACGATCTTCATCCCTACTGGAACTACTGCCTCCACAACGTGAAAATGACCACGCCCAGATCATCTACCCCTCTACTGACAACCTCCTCCTCAACCATACCCATGTTGAGGTCCCTGAGGAACACCCTGAGGTCGGCCGCCACCCGCTCTATCTCCCCTCAGTGGAGTAAGAGCCTTCTATCCCTATTGCTGGAATGTCCTAGCTAGAAACTGTTGCTGAGGTGGGCACTGAACCTACCCACCTCTACTATACTGATATCAAACCATGCTCTAACTATAAAAGTTACCATGGCCACCATAATAGAAACACCTCAGTCCCAAACCCATGGGAAAATTACAAGGACCGGAAGTTCGGAACTGAAACTGCTAGGGTTTGCTCCCCATTGGCTAAAACCTGGAAGGTCCTAGCTCGTGGGACCTATTACTAGTAGCATTTCCCTTTAAAGAACTAGGTTGACTCCCTTCTTTAGGTAAACCTCCTTGTGAGTGAATCCTCTCAACTACCTCATTCTTCTTTAGAACCTCTAAGTATGTCGGCAAGGTGAAGGGAGTAATTGTGTCCTACAGAGAAGGATGAAGTGCTTCCTCTAAGCGCCTCGCCCGAGACTCATCATATGGAAAGAGATCTAGATCAAAGAGGGGGAGATCATTAAACTCAATCCCCAAATCCAATACCAACATAATTCCTGGTTGGAGGGAGAGTAACTCCTACCTCTTTTCCACCTTATTCCTGGAAGAAAGGAATTATGCCTAGAACTCCTTCCCAAAGCTATCCTACAAAACATCAGTCTCTTTTCTCTCCTCAAGGTAAAGAATACACAACTAATGTAAATCTCCATGCATATGCCTCACCACTAGAGGAACACAATACTTCATCATATCCTAGATCATGGTGAAAGTGATCACCAACTCCTCGATCCAACTCTCCATCTCCACATCTAAAACGTTGCCCTCGTACTTCCCTAGAGTTTTCCGTTGGAAAGCATAGGGAGTATTCTACCACTGATTATCCTCCTCTAATCGATCAACCCTCCATTGATCTATTATGTTAGCCTGATGAGCCTCCACTTCCCATATAATACATGGATGATGATCGGGTGTCATAGCTAAAAAATGAACAAGGAATTCCAATCCCGAGTAGTATTGAATTTCATTTAAGATTCATTTTAACATTTTATTATTTAAATTCCCCAGAAAGCGCAAAATAAAATAGTAACACAAGTTATTATGATGCATATACCATTCCTAGGGTCTCTACCCTACAAATAGTGCAGCCTCACCTAGTTGTTTGGTAAGCTCAGATTCCTTGCATCAGATCATGGGGGCATAAAACTTTGTGTCCTAACCGGTCTTCCCTAGCCTATTTCATGAACCAAGATCACCTAACACCATTTCCCTACCAACCCATTAAATCCTCACTTTTCCTAACTCTAAACTCCACCCTATCTCTCAACCATTAGCTCTGATACCATTATTTCATGACCCCCTCCCTCCAAAGATACCCCTCATGGGATGGCAATGACTAAAGGGAGATAATGACCCTCGAGTCCCACCTCCAGTAGGCCTAAGGGTGGCGAATAGCACTAAGGGTATATAATCTCACAAAATGGAAGGAATTAACCTTTTTATAGAAACAAGATCGAGATATAAGATGCTAAATCCCAAAAAAACTCCAAGCACTATATACATAAGATAAATCCAAAATATCCCACATGCATGTCTACAAGTAAAATTGCTATAAAAACAAGAGTCTCCAAAATAAATACCAAAACAAAAGCAAAGTAGTGAAATAGGAATTTTCCCCAATGTTTGAGATAATACTTCCCAACACAGTCCACGTAGTCTCCCTATAAACCTAAAATTCGTTTTATATACATAGGGTGATCATAAAAGTATACTCAGTAGGGAAAAACTAAAGTCTCTCATGCAAAAGTAGAGAAGAAAACTAATTCCCCCATGAGAATATAGAAGAAACCAATAGAACCTAACAAGGTATACTAACCACCCCAACCTCAAAGGCATTATCACCAAATAATGCAAGTAAAGTCAAGTAATGTAATAAGCACATCGATATTTGGGTACCCTATATCACTTTCCCACTAGTTAACTACTCATCCCTAATGGCGAACATCCTGATGCTACTATGCTCTCCCACAAGCCCCACTTTCACAACCTACCCACATAGACCTAGGATACAAACCACATCACATCCTACCTATAGAAACCTGGGCCACAAAACACAACCTCATCCCAAAGACACTTGGTAAAGCACAATATATCTCATCTTGAAGACACCGTGGAAAACACACCTCACCCATAGATACCTGAGCCACACAATAGTACCACAACCTGCCCGAAGATTCTTAGGCTAACAATTACTATAAGAGGGAGTAAAGAAGAACCAATAACCATCCATCCATCTTCCCACCGAGATGTTGGGAATGACACCCTCCCCCATGAAATTGGGGTGTTCGGTACATAGTGCTCAACCAGGTGGGGTGCGCATAGAAATCATAAGGAACTAAAAGTATATATATATATATATACCAAACCCTCATCCCAACCTATGGGTTTTCCAAACAACCAACCAACCCACAAAAAACCACCTTTTATGCTATCTCTAAATTCACTACCACACAAATAGATATAAAACCAATTCATAAACTTATCCAATTAATTTAACTAGATTTTATTCTTTATTTAAGAAACCCACTTATTTATTCTATCCCTAATCAGGAAACTACCAACCACAGTACACCGCAACCATCCTCATAGCCAAGCCCAAATAGAGGAAGAAAACTATGATAAAACATCCCACTTAGCACCCAATCCAACCACTACCATTATCATTCTTCAAAGTCATGTCTCCCTATCCTTACTCTCAATAAGAAAATCCTCAAATTATGGCCAATACCCTCAACACACATCATCACAACCATCCTGATATCTCCTTTGTATACCCACACCACTCTCATCATAGTAATAAACACCCATCTCCCCCCATACACAACCATCGGTAGCCCCGATATATAAACACACCTCACCTAGAAAAATAACAAATCCCATCCCATTTGCAGTCTCGTTGCACAAGCATACCACACCCAACAACCATAACATAGCCCAAATGCAGTTCCACTACATAACAAGTTTATCCATTCCACTTTTAAACAAACTCTCAACCTGAGGTTCCATTACAGTACTTGTACCACCCCACACACACAACCACACTTCCATCCATAGCTCCAAATGACCAGCACAAAACACAAGGTCCAAAAAAACCATACATAGAACAAAACCACAATAAACAAAAAGGTGTATTCAAATTTAGTAGTACCCATTTTTAATTCCACTTTTATTATTTTGGGGTGATTATAGAACAAGTTCAATCCTAGGGAATCCATTTATTTAACTGAGTATATTTATTTAATTAAATTTCCAATTTTATAGTAGTAATCCATAATCCACACGGATGTGCAAACATAGACCACAAATGGCCATGATATTTAGAAGGATACAGCCAAAAAATCATAGCATGGATCAAAGATAACAGATAAAGAGAAAAAAACATCATTATCTTCATATCCCCTAATTTATTACTATAAGAACAAAATATGTTATCAAAACATGTCTGATTATCTTTATAACAGCCTTAATTAAAAGTTTGGATTTGGTTGTATTCACAAGGAGACATTATCTTACCCACCCCGCATGAGACACAATTAAAAAGAGATGAAGGAATCCCCACCTCAAAGAACAGATGATCAGGAACTCTTCCTTATGCTAAAGTAGGGGGTGCACAAGTAGTAGGAAGGGATCCAAGGAAAAAATGGATCAACATCTATAGCATAGACTCATGATTCCTCTAAGGAATAAAGGTTCTAGGAAAACTAAGATAAAAAAGAAACACATGGGGAAGAGAAGATCTTAGCTTAGAAATCTAGATCCTATATTAACAGAATAGAGACAGTTTCAAGGGCCATTAAAGTCAGATCATGGTCTAAACCACATGGTTTGACTAATTCAAAGTCCAAAGATAATTATGATATTAAATATATAATTAATATCCTTTGAAATGAATTTATAAATGCTCAAACAAGGTTTTAAACTCGATTTACATCATATAAAATGTTAAAGGGGTGAAATTGGAAAAACTGGAAAAAAAACTAGAAATGACTCGGTGATAGGTGAGTCACCAATGTGAGTCATTGATTCCTAAATCACTGATGTGAGTAACCGACATGACTCACCTATAGTGATTCACCGAAAAGACTCACTGAAACGAGCTACCGAAGATGAGCCACCGACGTTGAGCTACCAACATGAGCTATCAATGCTGAGCTACTGACACTAAGCTACCAATGTGAGCTACCAATGTGAGCTACCGATGCTGATCTACCAACGTAAGCTACCAATGGTGAGTCACCAATGCGAGCTACTAATTCTAAGCTACTGACGCGAGCCACATACACTGAGTTGTCGATGTGAGATACCAATGGTGACTCACCAATACGAGTCACCAATTCCCAACCTATCGACGCCCGACCTATCAATGCTCGACCTACCGATGCCTGACCTACCGATGCCCGACCTACTGATGGAAAAACTATATTTTTTCCAAACTCTTGAAATGAGCTATTGGTGCCTTCCAGAACACCCCAAACACTGGATTTTCACAATGTAAGGGAGCAGAGGGGTCTGGTCCATTACATTTATACCTCTCAAAATAATATCATCCTAGAGAATTCAAAACCAAACCCAAAAGAAATAGGGGTCAGAACAACCACCCCATGACATACCTCTCAAAGATAAACCACCATGTTCTATTCTCAAGCTGAAGTGAAACCTCAACATCCAAGAACACCTCCTCCAACATCTACTACCCAAAATGAACACACAAAAACACCACGTAAGCACCAAAATCTATACTACCTGAACATAATAATTAGAGAATTCCTTCCTCCATGTCATGATACTATTCGATTTGGGTGGTACTAGCTCACTCTCGTGGGTTTAATCGCATCCACATTAATTAATCTTAATTAGGAATCAGGTCCTCCCTTTTCCACATGTCAGGACTTCATCACATATCACTGAATAAGGAAACAACTCATCTCATAGAAAACAAGGTTCAAGCATTACGAAGAAAAATAGGACAAGGAAAACTCAAAACAACTCCAGGTACTGGGTACGCATATGCACTTCTCACTCCCAAGTACTCTACTCTAGTACATTATGCCTCCAAAACACCCAAACCAAAGGAATGGTATACCCACGCAGTACCTTCTCCTGATGATCTTAGATCTCCATTGGTCGCTCCATGATCGATGTGTCATCCTTGATATCCAACTATCCCCAATCAATGAAATAGGATTCATCATGAAGATACCAACAAATTTGGGAGATGTGAAAGATGTTGTGGACCCTCTCCAACTATGTCGGCAACACCAAATGATACACCACTTCATCAACTCATCCCAACACCTCGAAGGGTCCAATGAACCTGGGATAAATCTTACTTCATCTGTCAAACCTCTGATACCCGCATCGAGGGGAAACCTTCAAGAACACATAGTCCCCAACCTTGAACTCCAAGGGGATCCTCCTGCGATCAGAATATGACTTCTATTGGTCTTGTGCTACCTTCATCCTCTCATGAAAAAGCTGAAATTTCATTGTCATACTCTGCACTACCTATGGACCAAGAATGGTTATCTCCATAACCTCTATCCAACACAAAGGTAAACAACATGGTCTTCCGTATAAATCCTCAAATGGAGTCATTCCAATGGAAGAGTGATAGTTATTATTGTAAGAAAACTCAACCAAGGGAAAGTGTCACACCCAAGACCCACCAAAGTCTAAGATGCATGCTCACATAATGTCCTCAAATGTTTGGATGGTCCTCTTTATCTAACCATCCGTCTTAGGGTGGAAGGCAGTGCTAAAGCATAATTGAGTGCCAAAAGCATGTTTCAATCTCCTCCAGACTCATGAGGTAAAGTTTGTATCCCAGTCTGATACAATTGATCTCGAAACTCCATGCAACCTCACCACCTCATCCACATACCATTGTGCCAAGAAATCCATCTCACTCGACTCCTTGATCACTAAGAAGTGAGTCGATTTCATCATTTGATCCACCACTACCCAAATTGCATCACATCCTCCGTAATCCATTGGTAATCATAAGATTAAATCCATCAATATTTCATCCCACTTCCACTTGGTGAAATCTAAGGGCTTTAAAAAACCACCGGGCATAGAGTGCTCATCCTTCACCTGCTGGAACTATAAGAACTTTTCCATAAAATCCTCCACATACCACTTTATCATGGGCCACAAAAACTACATCATTAAGACACATTACATCTTATAAAATCTTGGGTATACTGCTAAAGGTAATCCGTGAAATTCACATAGAACTCCCCCATGCATTTCCATTGGAACAAACAGCTTCCCACAAAACAACATCTGATTTTGACCATCCTCCAACCATTCCTCTAGAACATCACCCTAGTCAACGGGAACATGCATCACCTCTGCCTTCGAGTCCCCTCACTAAGAATCCTCCACCTACTGCATTAGATACAAATGAACTATCATCTAAAATTGGCAACCTCTACCACCATTCACTCATGCATCTAGGTGCAAGGTAGCCAACTCCTCCATCACCTTCCAAGCATCCAAATTTTTTTGAATTTCCTCTCTCTACGAATTCTTGCTCAAGGAATCATCTACGACATTCCCCTTTACTAAGGTGTAAGAGATCTCAAATTTTTAATCCTAGAGAAACTTCATCCACCTCTGTTGTCACAAATTCATATCTCACTAGGAAAAGATATACCTCAAGCTCTTATGGTCTGTGAAAACCACAAAGTGCTCCCCAATGAGGTAATGTCTCCACAAATTCAGTGAAAACACGACCATAGATAGATCCAGATCATGGGTGGTATGGTTACATTCATGGGGACATAACTACCTAGACCCATAAGATATCACTCCATGCTACTGCATCAGCACACATCCCAAACCCAGACTGGATGCATCAAAAAACACCTTGAACTTCACCCCTTCCTCTAGAAACTAGAGCACTAGAGCACTGAAAAAATTCCCCTTAAGATAGCTGAAATCTACCAGACAATACTCACTCCACAAAAAGGCCTACCCCTTTCTAGTAAAATCTATCAATGGATCTAAAAATCTAGATAAATTACGTAAAAATATTCAGTAATAGCCTGCCATACCGAGAAAACTATGAACCTCCACCACATTCTTGGGTAATACCCAAGAAAAAAATACCTTCAACATTGATGGGTCTACTATTATACCCTACATTGAGACACCACATTCTTGAGTAAGTGGACCTACCATGTCCAAAACTTACACTTGGAAAACTTTCTGTAGAGCTGGTGTCGTCGAAGAACCTCCAAGATAGTCCTGAGATTCTTGGTATGCTCCTACTCTAACATTGAGTATATCAGAATTTCATCAATGAAAATGATGAAGAACCGGTCCAGGAGCTCACGAAATAAAAAGTTCATAATCCCCATGAACACAGCTGGCATGTTCGTAACACCTAATGGAATAACCAAGAACTCGAAGTTCTCATACCTACACCTCAAATAAGTCTTTAGTATGTCACCCTCTTTCACCCTAAATTGATAATATCCAAACCACATATGGATCTTAGAAAACCAAATTGATCCACTCAGCTGGTCGAAAAAATAATTTATCCTTAGGATAGGGTAATGGTTCTTGACCATCACCTGGTTCAAACTCTTTTAGTCTATGCATAGCCTCAGACCACTATCTTCCTTCTTTGCAAACAAGACCGAAGCACCCCAAAACGACACACTAGACCGGATAAATTCCTTCGTAATCAAGTCATCAATATGAATCTGTAGATCCTACAGCTTAGAAGGTTCCATTCGATAGGGATACATCAAAACTGGACTAGCATCGAGCTTCAAGTCTATCCCAAACTCAACATCACATCGAGGGGGTAGAGTCACAACATTATCATAAAAACATCCAAGAACCCCCAAACTACCTTGAGAGCCTCCAACATCTTAGCATCCACTGACTCCACTGAAAGCTCATCCAGAAAGGAAAGAAGAGGCTCCACACATCTGAAAACATGTCTCTTCTTTGAAAGTAGTCAATAATAGTATGCATAGAAAATAACTATTCAATGTCATGGATAACATCATATGGATGCATCTTTATCATAAATAGATCCTCACTGGACTAATATGGCCCCAACATTAGCCTACATACCTGGAAAACATCAAACAAGCAGGTATGAACTCCAACTGGCATACTCAACACCAGGGGAATGGAAATCCTATCTATTTCTAGTCCCAAAACATGGGCTAGAGTGGGTGAAATGAAGGAGTATGAATCCCCTAAATCAGAAAAACCACAAGAAAGAGTAGTGAACAAGATAATCATACCTCGAATGATCTCTGAACCTGATGGAATTACTTCCTCCACAACATGAAACTAACCACTCCCAGCTCCTCGACCCCTCTCCTAATGAACTTCTCCCCAACCATGCCTAGGTAGAGGTCCCTAATGAACACCCTGAGCTCGGTCTCCACCTACTCCATCTCCCCTCAGTGGAGTATGAGCCTGTTGTACCTGCTGGTGGAATGACCTAGCAAGAAACTACTGCTGAGGAGGGTGCTGAACCTACCTAACTCCACCATACTGAGCTTGAAGTGGTCATTGAATCTAAAGGTTCCCATGACCTCCATAAGAGAAACACTTCACTCCCAATACCATTGAAAAATCATGAGGACCAGAAGGTTGGAACTGAAACTGATGTGGTCTTCTCCCTTTTGGTTGAAACCTGGAAGGCCCTAGCACTTGGGACCTACTGATGGTAGCATTTCCCTTTTAAGATCTAGTATTACTCCCCTATCATGGTAAACCTCCTCATGACTGCATACTCTCAACTACCTCAGCCTTATTTTGAACCTCTAAGTATGTTATCAAGGTGAAGGGAGTAACTGTGTACTAAAGAGAAGGATGAAGTGTTTCCTCTAAGTGCCTCACCCGAGACTCCTCATCTAGAAAGAGATCTAGAGCAGAGTAAAGGAGATCCTTAAAATTGATCCCCAACTCTCATACCAAAATACTCACCTGTTGTAGGTAGATTAAATCCTACCACTTTTCCTCCTTCATTATGGAAGAAAGGAATTCCACCTGAAAATCCTTCTCAAATCCAGTCGAAAAAACATTGGTCCCCTTCCTCTCCCTGAGGTAAAGAATCCCCCACTGATGTGTAGCTCCCCATATCTAGATCACTGCTATAGGAACCAAATACTCTTTCAGAGCCTAGATCAAGTTGAAATTGATCACCAGCTACTCGAGCCAACTCTATGTCTCCATGTCTGAAATGTTGCCCTCTTACTTCCCTAGAGTTTGCCGCAAGAAAGCATGGAGCATCTTCTGCCATTGATCATACTCCTCTACCCAGTCAACCCTTCATTGATCGACCGGGTCAGCCTGCTGAGCCTCCATTAATTGTAAAACACGTGGACGATGACCGTGTTCCATTGATGAAAAGTAAACAAGGAATTCCTAAGCCTGAGTAGTATGGAATTTCATTTAAGATTCATTTTATCTTTTTATTATTTAAATTACCTAGAATTCACAAAATCAAATAGGAACACAAGTCATTGTGATGAATGTACCTTTCCTAGGGTCTCTACCCTACAAATAGTGTAGCCTTAACTGGTTGTTTGTTAAGCTCAGAGTCCTTGCATCAGATCACGGGGGGCCTAAAATCCTGTGTCTTAGCTGGTCTTCATTGCCCTATTTCATGCACCAGTATCACCTAACATTGTTTCCCTACCAACCCATGTAATCTTTATTGTGCCTAACTCTAAACTCCACCATATCACTCAACCATCAACTCTGATACCATTCTATCATGACCCCCTCCCTCCAAAGATACCCCTCCTGGGATAGCAATGAATAAAGGTAGATAATAACCCCCTGAGTCCCGCCTCCAGTAGGCCCTGGGGTGGTGACCAGCACTAAGGGTACAAAATCTCACAAAATGGAAGGCATTACCTTTTTTATAGAAATAAGATCGGGAGATAAGATGGTAAATCCCAAAAAAATACAATAACTATATATATATAAGATAAAGCCAAAAAAATCCCCACATGCATGTCTAAATGTAAAACTGCTACAAAAACAAGAGTCTCCAAAGTAAATACCAAAAGAAAAGCTAAGCAGTGACACAACAATTGTCCCCCATATCTGAGCTAGTACTACCCAGCATGGTCCATGTAGTCCCCATAGAAACTTGAAATAAATTTTATATATTTAGGGTGAGCATAACAGTATACTCAATAGGGAAAACCCAAAGTCTCTCATGCACAAGTTGAGACGCACACTAATGCCCCTGTGAGAAAATAGCAGAAACCAATAGTACCTAACAAGTTATACTAACCACCCCAACCTCACCAAAGGTATGCTCAACAAATAATTAAAGTCAAGTAAAAGTAGTGTAATAAGAATATAGATATTTTGGTACCCCTCGCCACTTTCCCACTTGTTAACTGCTCATCCCTAACGGAGAACATCCTGACACTACCACGCTCTTCCACAAGCCCCACTATTACAACCTACCCGCACACACCTAGGCCACAAACCACATCACATCCTGTCTACAGAAACATGTTCCACAAACCATAACCTCATCTCAAAGACACTTGGGAAAGCACAAAATATCTCATCCTGAAGACACTTGTGAAAACACACCTCACCTACAGACACCTGGGCCTCACAACCGCACCACAACCTGCCCGAAGATTCTTGGTCTACCAATGCCTAGAAGAGGGACTAGAGAATATCCAATAACCAGTCATCCATCCTCTCATCAGGATATTCGGATTGACACCCTCCCCCATAGAATGGGGGTTTTTGGAATATAGTGCTCAACCGAGGTGGGGTGCGCATAAAAATCATAAGGAACTACAAGTATATATAGGTACCAAACACTCAACCCAACCTATGGGTTTTAAAAACAACCAACCAGACCATAGAAAACCACCTTTATTATTACCTCTAAATGAAAAACCTCACAAACATCTGTAAAACCAATTCATAACCCCAACCAATTCATTTAACCAGATTTTATTCTTTATTTAAGAAACCTACTTATTTATTCCATGCCTAACATAGAAACTACCAACCACAGCACACCACAACTAGCCTCACATCCAATCCCAAAAAATGGAAGAAAAATATGATAAAACATCCCACTTATCACCCAAGACAATCACTACCATTATCATTATTCAAAGTCATGTCACTCTATCCTTCCTCTCAACATGAAAACCCCCAACTTACAGATAATCCATGTAACGCACCTCATCAAAACCATCTTGATAGCCCTGTTGTATACCCACACCACTCCCATCACATACATAAACATACATCTCTTCCCATACACAACCATTGGAATCCCCACTGCATAAACACACCACACCTAGCAAAACAACAAAGCTCGTCCCGATTGCAGTCCCATTGCACAAGAATACCACACCCAACAACCATAACACAGCCGAGATGCAGTCCCACTGCATAACAAGTTCATACATTCCATATCCAAACAAACTCTCAACTAGAGGTTCTATTACACCACTTGTACCACCCCACACACACAGCCACACTTCCATCCATAGCACCACATGACCAACAAAAAAACACAAGGTCGAATAGAACCATACACAACATGCAGCCACACCAAACAGCAAGGTGTATTCATATTTGGTAGTTTTCATTCTTTAATTCCACTTTCATTATTCAAGGGTGAACATATAATAAGTCCAATCCTAGGGCATCCATTTATTTAACTGCATATACATGATTAATCATATTTTCAATTTTATAGTAGTAATCCATAAGACACACCAATGCACAAACAAAGACCACCAAAGACCATTATTTTCAAAGGGATACAACCAAAAAATCACAACATGGATAAAATGAAACAAACATCATTATCTTCCCAACCCCTCATTTATTGTAATAAAAACCCCATTATCATAACAGGTCATATTATCTTCATGACATCTTTATTTAAAAGCTGGGATTCAACCATATTCACAAGGTGACATCATTTTACCCACCCCACATGATACATAATTAAAAGAGAGATGAAAGAATCCCTACCTTAAAGAACAGACAGTCAGTAACTCTTCCTTGCACCAAAGTAGGGGGTGCGTGAGTAGCAGGAATGAGTCCAAGGAAAACTGGATCGACGACTACAACATAGACTCATGACTCATCCAAGGAAGAAAGTTTCTAGTCACACAAAGAGAAAAAAACACATGGTGAGGAAATGATATCAGCTTAGAAGATCTATATCCTATATCAAAGGAAGGGAGACAGTTTCAAGGGGCATTAAAGTCGTATCATGGTCAAGACCTTGTGTTTTGACTAATTTAAAGTCTCAAGAGAATTAGAATATTAAATATATAATTAATATCCTATGAAATTCTTTTATAAATTATCAAACAAGTTTTTAAACTCAATTTATATCAAATAAAACATTAAAGGGGTGAAACTGGAAAAACTAGAAAAAAAGGGCTGGAAATGACTCACTGATGGGTGAGTCACCGATGTGAGTCACTGAAACCTGACTCACCAACATGAGTCACCAATGTGACTCACCGATAGTGATTCATCAACCCGACTCACCGACACGAGATACTGACACCGAGCTACTTACATTAAGCAATCGATACGAACTATCGATGTGACCTAAAGATGTTGAGCTACCAACATGAGATACCAATGAAGAGTTGTCGATGCGAGCTACCAACATTGAGATACTAATGAGAGCTCACGATATACCGACACTGAGCTGCCAACATGAGCTACCTATGGTGAGTCAATGATGCGAGTCACCGCTGCCCAACCTACCGATGTCCGACCTACCTATGCCCAACCTACCAATGCCCAACCTACCAATGCCCAACCTACTGATTCCCAATCTACCGATTCCTGACCTACTGATGGCTAACCTACCGACGCCCGACATACTGATGGAAAACTGTATTTTTTGAAAACTCTTGAAATGAGCTATCGTTGCCTCCCAAAACACCCTAAACAATGGATTTTCAAAAAGGAATGGACCAAAGGGATCTGGGACATTATATCAGGTTGAGAATAATGCACCCTTTAAGGATTTATTACCCCTAGGTACATTTGTTCTAGAATAACATACACTTTCAGTATTAATATGGGGATGTATTTCTAGAGAAAACTGCATAATCTTTACCTTATCAAATATTCAGGATGTTCTTCTATACTTATCCTCAAATTATATCATAGGGTTATGATCCCTAATCTGTTTTTTTCTAAATCAATTTCTCAATGTTTCTATTAAAGTTTCTATGAAACCAACTATATCGACCCTAACTCTAGTAACTCGAAGCCAGTGTCTGCATTATTACATTGGTATAAGATATAAGGAACCACATCCTGAAGGACTGAATAGTTTATTAGTCTTAGTAAACTTGATACATACTTGAGTCCCATATTACATTTTAATATAAAAATCAACACATTTTCTTCAATAATGAAATTATTTCCCTCAAACATATCATTTCGTATCAATCAAGGCACTCTTTATAAATACTTGGGGAAGGAAACAAAATAAGGGTGAGCTCAAATGATCATTAAGGGTTAAGTACAGAGGGAGTAATCATGAATCAATAATCATAATCAATATGGAAAGGTAAATAAGTGAACACACATTCCATGTAATCAATAAAATAATAAGGAAGTGCATCTAGTGATAATATCAATGTGAAAAACTCGTGGATAATAATAAATATGGAAAGGTAAATAATTGAAAACATTTTTCATTTAATCAATAAAATTACTATCATAATTGGATAAGGAATAATCAATATGGTAGTGTAAATAATTGAAAACACATTCCATTTAATCAATAACTTGAAATGAAATGAATCCAGAGATAATATCATTTTAAAAATCTAATGGATGATATTAATTGAATTATGGATGAAGTAAATGATTAATTATTGGAAATCATGTCTCATGAACATGATACCTCTACTATTAAGATTTATCCTAAAGATATTTTAATATTATTATGTATAAACTAATTTGGTTTTGCCAACTGCTTGTATGCTATCTTATTGATTAATCTTATGAGACTACTGATGCATTGAGGGGATATCTATAACTAGGTCTCACCAATGTCTATATTCCCAAAGTATTCCTCATATATCAAATAATCAATTTAATTCATGAACAATGTCTTTTATCATCAAATACCCTTATTGAGTAAGGAATATGGATTTATCAATTTTTCCCTAGTTAAGAAAATAACTTTCAATGTATAACACCATTTTTAGAAATGATATATGGGGTAAGAAATAAAAATATCCATGATAAATAATATAGATATTTAGGGGAAATTTAATATCCATATAAAAGTGAATAATTCAAGGGAAAGTTAATGACTATAAAAATGAATCAAGGAAGTGAATTTTAATACTTTCCTAGGTCAAAATGATTATCAACCATATAAATAAATAATAATGATAGTATTAATACAAAATATACCCATTGGAGTAAGAATAAAGGTTTGTTGTCATTGATGAATATAAGTACCATAAAAATATCTTTAAAAACATTCTTGAGAAAAATATACTTTTCGTTTTGAAAATAAATTTTAAAAAAAATACAACAAAATATTTTGAAAAAAAATCTTTGAAACTTATAAATTATGTTCTAAAACATTTGATTGGTCATGATAGATGGAAATTCTGTTCATGTCGTTAATGTTAAAACTAAGATTCCTTTCCCTTTTTCGGTAAAATCCAAATGTGCATTATTTTGAAAATGTCATAAATATTCCTATGAAAAAAAAATTAAAAATAAAAAATGGGTAAAGATATATTTATTAAATAATTTATAAAAGGAAAAACATTTTTGAAAATATTTTTATAAAACATGGTTTTATAAGAAAATGGATTTCTAACCGAAGAGAGAAATGAAGTCAGATTCTCTTAAAAACATTTTCTAAATAATTTTAAGTTTAAAAGAGAGGAAATGATACAATTAATTGAAAATATCAAGAATAAATAGAGTAGGAGAAAATTATATGGTTTTATTAAATAATGATCAAGTAATTTCCTTCAACTGAAATTCAAGAACAAATAATCTTGATGAGAATGAGATTATGAAATAAACCCTTACAATGATCATAAAGTTGAAATGAGAATTATTCAATGAATAGATTATGTGTATCATCAATAAATATACATAAAACAAGTGTAAAAACAACATAAGATAATTAAAATTCATTACACACATAATCTTATAATATTAAAGATGATGAAGAAGTAATATAACACAATTGTAACATTTCAATTCCAGGTGCCGCCCAAAGGTGCCCCATACCCGGTTGGTCACATGGCCTCAAGAAAATTTCCCCGAATTCTAGAGGATACCAACTAGAAGCAAGTTCCTTGGGAGTGATATAGGGGAAATTATTCCCTCATTGGCATAATATGCATAGTAGAATAACAAATAATAAACAATAGCATAAGAAATAATACCATACAATAAGTAAACAACAGAATACTGGAAGTAAATAAATAACTGGAGAACTTATATAAATGATGCATGTCACATATGTCTAGGAAAACATCCAAAAAAGTCACAATTAAAGAAATATAGTACTAAGCCAAAGTAAAAAAATAAACAAATAAACTCCAGTAGTATTGCAAAAATCAGCTTGGTCCCATGCTCTCCAGCTCCACAGCAATCAAGTACCTAAGGAAAAAGGGTGTTTTCTCTTATCTACACTTGAAACCGTATAATCTATTTGGGTCCAAAGCATGAGTCCAAAGCATGACCCAAATAGGGTGTGAGATGAATCCCAGTAGGCAAACACTACAAGATATGTGCCTAATTGTCAGTGAGTATATATATAAGTTAATAAAGAAAATGTATCAAAGAAACTAGGAGTACATAAAAGTAACCAAACCCCATAGTTTCCATTTACATTCATTAGCATTCAATGTTCATCATTTAATCAAGTATCACAATAGGTATCTCATAAGACTACCTAACAGGACTGAATCCAAGCTTGTGTTTTGTATTAGTAGATGCGTCACATCATTCAATATTTATATTAACCTTCTAGGTAGCTCATAAAGTCTAACCCCTCTGTCCAAGTAATGCAATAAAAAGGCAAAGACACTCTGAGGAAGCACTCACCATCAATTCCCCTTATGGTTTTTCTTGAATAACTATAGACTCTCTAGGGAATCACTCAATGTCAATTCCCCCTATGGTCTTATATCGTAAACTATAAAAACTCTGAGGGAGCACACACTTTCAATCCCTCCTGTGGTCTCATAGCATGAAATATAATAGACACTCTGAGGAAGCATTGAACGTCAATTCCCCATGTGGTCTAACTACACCAGTTTCTCACAACCCTGTGCAATTCAATCGTACATATATGATATCAAGAAGCCCAAATTAATCCCAACTACTTCATGGATAAACAATCCCAATGCATATCACAATCATTTAATAAGTATCAAAAGTCAATCAGTTCCATCCTATCAAGCAAGGCAAGGAAACAAGGTATGCCTCAAAGGAAACCTGGACCAAATGACCCAAAACATTCGAACAAGGAAACTCACCCATGGAGTGTTCCTTAAACATGAAATTCCACATAATACCACAACATCAAACCCTTAAACCAACAATCAATCTAAGGTAGATAAAACAGGGTTTAATTTTCTTAACCTGAAATACCTGAACATGGGTAATCAGTACTTTGGCATATAAGCTCAAAGACAAACAACGAAAGTCAACAAACCACCTACCTCGATGTTGTACAAAGAACATTCTTGAACTTCAACCCTTTAATCATCCTATAATTTCATTGATCTACAAAAAGGTCAAAAATGTTAAACCTTAAATAACTTGAGAGAGAGAAGAAATCAGGAAGTGAGATTCAAGAAGAAGGAAGGACTCACCGGTGGGATTCCAATTCACCCACCGGAGATTGAATCGTACCTTGGATAGAGAAACAATGGCTAGGAGAAGATATGTTGCTCTCAATCACTCCTGGATGAAACAAGGCTAGAAGAATAACAATTTGGGGATTAGACACGACCCCAGTCTAATTAAACAAATAAAAAATAAAAGTACACAGTGTGTACTGTTAATAAAAATGTTGTGTATTTTTCTCATCCAGCCCCTGACATTAGAGGTCTACCACATCACCCCACATGGACATGTCTCGGCTATTACACAACCAGTATAAGGCTACCTACAGAAACATGGTACATTCCATGTACTCCCAAGTACACAGCTTGTACTTCTAAAATTTCCAAAAACTCCCATTTTTTCTCAAAAACACCCGAAATCAAGATCCATACCTAAAAAGAAGATCTGGGTTCTTAAAAACCTCCCCCCTTAAATAAATTCATCCCCAAATTTCCCTAAAAAGGTGGAAAAGAAGAATCCTTGAATAGCTCCATCCACTACGATCACACATCTATCTCCCTCTCCCAAGTCTCGTCGTGCACTCGGTCGTGCTACCACAACACCCATACCATAGGAATAGACTGGCCACGGAGAACCTTTGGGATTCGATCAATAATCCAGATAGGATGCTTCTATAATGATGCGTCCACATCCAACTCAACCTCCTCGGGTTGAAAAACATGATATGGGTCTGAGAAATAATGTCGTAGTTGAGAAACATGGAAGACATCGTGCATAACCCGGTACCTCTAAGGTAACTTCAACTAATAGGAAATTGGCCCAACTATCTCCAAAAACTCAAATGGCCCAACATATCTTGGTGAAAGATTTCTTTGTTTCCTAATCCTCCTATGTCCCAACCTCGGTGTGACACGTAAGAAAACCTGATCTCCAACCTCGAACTCCAGAGGTCATCTTTGTCGATCAGCATAAGACTTCTGTCGAGACTGTGCAGTAGCCATCCTCTTCCAAATCAACTCCACCTACTCAATGGTATCTTGGACAAGACTAGGTCCTAGAATAGCTGCCTCTCCTACCTCTAGACAACATAGGGGTAATCGGCATGGCCTACCGTAAAAATCCTCAAAAGGTGTCATCTGAATTGTCTCATAAAAACTTTTATTGTAGGAAAAATTTACCCGAGGTATGTGCTTCTCCCAAGAACCTCCAAAATCTAGGATTCATGCTCGAAGTGTATCCTATAGAACCTGAATCATGCACTATAAATGTTCATCTATCTAGGGATGGTAATTTTTTCTCAGAAGCACTTGTGTACTAAAAGCCTTTTGTATCCCTTTCCAGAAATGTGAAGTAAAGTAGGCATCTCTGTCTGAAAAGATAGAGCACCAAACCCCATTCAACTATACAATCTCTCATATGTACAACCTTCCAAGATCATAAACACTAAAGGTCTCTTTGATTGGTAATAACTGTGAAACCTTTTTGATTCTGTCAATGAGAACCCAAACTGCATCATTCCCTTGAGGCAACCTCAGCAACCCTGTCACAAAAATCCATCGCAACATCATTCCACTTCCACTAAGGAATGGTTAACTGATATAAAATCCAAGATGGTAATTTGTGTTCCATCTTCTTCTGCTGACAGGTGGAACACCTCATAACAAAACTAGCAACATCCCTCTTCATACCTGGCCACCAATACAGACAGTCTAAATCTCGATATATCTTGGTAACACCAGGATGAACTGCTCAAGATGAGGAATGAAAATCTCACATCAGCTCCTCACGTATGTTTGCTGACACCCATATGCATCCATGAAAGTGCAAGATCTCATCCTCTCATATGTTCACCTAGGAGTAGGGTTCTCTCCTAACACACCCTCCCATAAGAATAGGCCTTTAGAATATGACATCTGCCTCATTTTCTCTCAATCAAGTAGAGTAGAGTTAACAGCTACAGAAGAAAGAAATATATGTCTCTATCTATCATGAACCTCCAAATTCATCTTATAGAATAGATCCATAAGCTTCCACTCACTATTGGCCTCCTAAACTGCATGAATCTAAGTCCTCCTGCTCAACGCATCAACCACTGTGTTTTCTTTCCCAAGTGTGTAGTCAAGCTCAAAGTCAAAGGAATGAAGGTACTCAACCCACCTTTACTATCTCAAATTAAAATCATGCTGAGTAAAGATATACTTAAGACTTTTGTGGTTAGTAAAAAACAAAAAATTCTCTCCCAAAAGATAATGTCTCCAACAGCGCAAAGCATGCACAACTGCAGCCAACTTGAGATCGTGTGTCACGTAATTCCTCTCATGTGGCCTCAACTACAGAGACCCATACGCAACGACTCCTTCCCCTTGCATTAGAAACGTTCCCAGTATGATACTTAATGCATCACAGTAAATAGTTTAACCACTTCCAAGATATGGAAGAACTAGTATTAGTGATGATGTCAACCTACCTTTCATCTCCTGAAAGGCTGACTCACAATAATCCATCCACAAGTACTTCACACCCTTCTTAGTCAGGCTCGTCAATGGCACTACTAAGTGTGAAAAGTCCTGTATAAAATTATTGTAATAACCATCCAGCCCTAGAAACTCCATGCCTCAAATACATTCTTTGGATTATCCCATGATACTACTACTCTCACTTTCTCTGGTTCTACTAAAACTTCTGTCTTTGAGATGAAATGACCCAAGAAGTGAATCTGGTCCATCCAAAAGTGGAATTTTGAGATCTTAGCATGTAAACAATGCTTTCTTAGTGTACTAAAAATGATATCATGATGGATAGCATGGTCGTGTCGAGTGTGAGAGTACACTAAGATATCATCTATGAAAACAACCATGAAGGAGTCCAAGTATGGATGGAACACTCAGTTCATCAGTGCCATAAAAACTACAGGCGTGTTTGTGAGACCGAACGGCATAACCACATACTCGTATAGACCATACATGATTCGAAAGGCTGTAAGAGGTATATTTGATGGTATAACGTGAAACTGATGATAACCAGATCTCAAGTCAATCTTCAAGAAGACATGGGCTCCTAGAATCTGATCAAAGAGATCATTAATCATTAGTAAAGGATATCGGTTCATGATCATAAACTGGTTGATCTTCAGATAATCCACACAAAGTCTGAGGGTGTCGTTTTCCTTATTCACAAACAGGATAGGCGAACCCTAGGGAGAAGTATTAGGTCGGATGAAACCCTTTTCCTATAACTCCTATAACTACTTCTTGACCTCCTTTAACTCTGGTTTAGCCATCCTATAAGGAGTAATGGACATTGGCACTACTCTTGCAACTAGATCAATAGAGAAATCTACCTCTCGCTCCATAGGTAAACCTAAAAAGTCATCTAAAAAGGCATAACTGAAATGATCCACCACTAGAGGAAAGTCCATCTGTGAAGTCCCATGGTCATCGAGATATAGACTAGCAATCTGGGTTGTAACACCTCTAATACCACTTTGTAACGTCCCAGTTCTGGGGGCCACCCAAAGGTGCCCCATACCCAGTTGGTCACATGACCTTGAGTGAATTTTCCCGAATGCCAGAGTCTACCGACTAGTAGCAAGGGACTTGGGTGTGATAGTGGATAAACTATTCCCTCATTTGAAGAGTATGCACAGTGGAATAACAAATAATAAATAGTAACATAAGCAATAATACCATACAGAAAGTAAATAGTGGAAGACTGAAAGTAAATAAATAACTGGAGCACATATAGAAATGATGCATGTCACATATGTCTAGGAAAATATCCAAACAAGTCACAATGTTGGAAATATAGTACTAAACCGAAGTACAAAAGAAACAAATAAACTCCAAAAACATCTCAAGACTCATCTTGGTCCCATGCTCTCCAACTCCACATCAATCAAGTACCTGAGGAAGAATGGAGTTTTCCCTTATCTACTCCTAAAAATATATAATCTGTTTGGGTCCAAAGTATGACCCAAATAAGGTGTGAGATGAATCCTAGTAGGCAACTACCACAAGATCTGTGCCTAACTATCAATGAGTATATATAGCAAGTAATAAAGGAAATGAAGCAAAGAAACTAGGAGTACACAAAAGTATCCAAACCCTATACCTTCCATTTACATTCATTATCATTTAATGTTAATCATTTAATAAAGTATCACAACAGGTATCTCATAAGACTACCTAATAGGACTGAATCCAAGCTTGTGCTTCGTCTTGGAAGATGCGTCATAATATTCAATATTTATATTAACCCTCTGGGTAGCTCACATAGTCTAACCCCTATGTCCAAGTAATGCAATAAAAAGGCAAAGACACTCTAAGAAAGCACTCACCATAAATTCCCCAAGCACTCAACGACAATTCCCCATGTAGTCTCGTATTGTAATATATAGACACTCTGAGGTAGAACTCACTATCAATCCCCCATGTGGTCTCGTAGCATGAAATATAACAAACACACTGAGGAAGAACTCAACGTCAATTCCACCTGTGATCTAACTACATCAGGTTCTCATAGCCCTCTGCAATTCAATTATGAATATATGATATCAATCATCCCAAAGTAAACTCAACTAATACATTGATAAAAAATTCCTATGTATATCACAAGCATTTAACAAGAAGCAAAATGAAATCAGTTATATCCTATCAAGTAAGGCAAGGAAACAAAGTCTGCCTCATAGGCAACCTGGACCAAATGGCCATAAACATTCAAACAAGGAAATGCACCCATAGGGTGTTCCTTAAACATGCAATTCCACATAATACTACAACAAAAAAACCCTTAAACCAACAATCAATCTAAGGTAGATGAAACAAGGTTTAATTTCCTTAACCCAAAATACCCGAACATGGGTAATCGGTACTTTGGCATATAATCTCAAAGACAAATAATGAAAGGCAAAAAACCACCTCCCTTGATGTTGTATAGAGAACACTCATGAACGTCGGCCCTTGAATTAGCCTAGAACAATGTAGATCTACAAAAAGGTCAAAAATGTTCAACCTTGAATAACTTGAGAGAGAGGATAAATCAGGAAGTGAGATTCAAGAAGAAGTAAGGACTCACCGGTGGGATTCCAATGCACTAGCTAGAGATCGAATCAAACCTTGAACGAAGAAACAGTGGCTCGAAGAAGATCCTTCACTCTTGGTCACTCCTAGATGATACAAGGCCAGAAGAACATGAATGTGGGGATTAGACATGACCCCAGTTCAATTAAACAAATAAAAAAGAAAAGTACATGGTGTGTGATGTTAATGTACATGCCGTGTATTTTCCTTAACCGGCCCTCGACATTAGCGGTGTATCACATCACCCCACATAGCCATGTCTCGGCCATTACACGGCTAGAACACGTCTACCTGCGGCAACCTGGTACACGACATGTACTCCCAAGTACATGGCATATACTTCTAAAATTTCCAAAAATGTCCTTTTTTCCTCAAAAACACCTGAAATAAACATCCATACCTAAAAAGAAGATATGGGTTCTTACACTAATGAAAATAAATTGAGTTATGAAATTCTTTACCACTTGGTAATTTTCTAGTCAAATCCCCTTAAATTAAATAACTCAAATTGAAACTCAAAATACCATGAAGAATGAATGATTCATGATATTACATGTAAAATGGGAAGTATATGTACCATATAAACTAAATTCGGTGTATAACATTACAATACTCCTCAATGAAGTGAAATTGAAATGAAGTCCCTTACTTCACACTTCCTTTTGGTTTAAAGTGATTTAAACTACTATATAATGGTTTTAAGCATGTTTTTATTTTATACCATAATCATATTCATATTTTAATATCATATATGATCATTTTATAACATATTATAGCCTGTTTATTAATAATATTTGATTATTTTTATTGTTTCGGGTGTTAAAGCCTTGTTTTCTCATTCGTACATTAATATGAAAGATCTAGTTCATGCGCATATTATATAGTTATATCATCACCATAATAATAATCATGACATAATTATGATATTTTTACATTAATTATACTTTTACAACCAATCATGAATGATGGTTATGATAAATGGACTATGTTACAATCATAGAGGTGGTAGGTCGAATGTACACATGGCTAACGTTTCCATTTTTCAATGATCATTTTGGAAAGGAGGTAAGTAGTATTCTATATTTACTAAATTATAATAATATCATATATAACATATTATTTCTTTAAATATACTTATATATATCATCCATGTGGTGTGGTGATGAAAAGAGAGTTGTATCACATCGTGAAGGCAGTAGTCCACACGTACATGAATGATGTTCTCATTTTTAAATTTAATAAAAATGATATATTATATTTAAAAATGATAAATATGTGATTAATATAATAATTATTTAATTTATATCACATATATTCTTAAATTTATCTTTATTAACTTCCACATAAATCGTTAGTGAAAAAGGAATCACATCGCTTCATGGGACGGTGGCTCATCATGCACACAAGTGACATTATCATATCCCATATGTAATGTAAATTAAAAGATTTATATATAATATAATGAGTCCAAGGGTATAATTATATTATAAATATCATATATATACTTTATAACTGATCATGAAATATGGTAATGGAAAAAAACAAATGACATCAGTTCGCAAGGCTGTAGTCTGCCATACACGCGTATGATGATTTCGTAACTCATTTGATGAAAATGGACATAGTTCTAGGTAATTGCCTTAAAATCACAACATATTAGAATATTTATGATACTAAGGTCATTATATCATCATGTTTTAGAAATAATTTATAGATGTGGAGGAAGAAATAAAATAAATACACTCATTGAAGAATGTTACCTCTTCTTCAGTTCAACTCCTTAGATTTGTATCAAAATCCTTCCAAGGTTGGATTTCTTCTGAAAATAAGGCTTATAGGATAATATTAGGGAATTTGGTAAGTGATTTAGGTAGTTATTATCTGAATAAAAAGGGTTTTAAGTTGTAAAGATGAGAGGATAGAGGGTGTCCTTTTATAAGTGAGGTGAGTGACATGCTTGAAATTTTTTAAAATAAAATAGTGTACCCACATTTTTCAAATGCCACAAGGGTCCAAAATAGAGTATTATAGATCCTTAAACGTGATAGGTTCTAAATATTTCTATAAAATTGATTTTATAAAAGTTTTTATGTCATTTTAAATCATATACTTTTAGTTTAACACCCTAGTAAATCCATTTTTACCTTAATTGCCATAATTAATTTTTACTATTTTCACTATTCATTTTGGTAAAAATTTATATTGAACTTATTATAATATATAAATTATTCTTATTACAAATATAAAATCCATTTTTCCAAATTCTACTCATAAAAGTGGAAAATTTTAATTTAAAATTAATCATGCACAAGTGATGATAAAGCTGATTTTCAAAGAGAAAATGTTCAAAAGTTTATAATGTTTTTATATCAAAATTCAATATGAAAATTATTCCAATAAAATAAAATTGGATTAATAGATATATAAATGAACTAATTTTACTTTAAAAATAATTTAAAATATATTTTATCTTTATAAATAATTTAAATGAAAATACATTTTTTAGTTAAAATTCGGTATTTTACACTATTTATAAAAAAATGAGACTATTTAGAAAAATCCAAAAAATTAACCCTAAGATAATTTTTATATTAATATTTAAAAAATGATTTTTTATCTTTTCAAATAAATTTTCTAAAAGTGGTAAAAATTCATTTTAAATTATGTGCATGAAAGACGTCAAAACTGACATTTAGATAAAATACAGTTTTTCAAAAAACATTTCTTTTTCTTTTAAATGATTCATATTTTATTTTTAATAAATAAATATCCATAATTTTTGTAATTTAGTTAGTACTATTTATAACTAGCAATTTAATGTCTAGTTAATAACTGAATTCTATATTACGGTTCATTTAGACTCGGGGTTGCATATTCTGTAAGTTATCGAAGAGATTAAATTAAAAGAAATATATTTAATGGGTTGTTTAAGCTCAGTGTTGTGGGTCGCATACATTTTTGAATATAATGTTCTTAATTTATAATTTTTGGGTGTTAAAAATAATATTATTATTAAACAAAAATGCTTTCTGTCATGTGAATTATTTTTTGTTTATTATATTTAAGAATATTATTATTATTATTATTATATAATTAAAGGTAGTTACATATGCACTCAGGTATAAAAAAACACGTATCCAAGGACTTAACCATGAATAATATAGTCAAGAAAATAAATTCATGATAATAAGAAAGACTCTATAATAAAGTAATTATAATAAAGTCAGGATAATAAATTTGTGATAATAAATGCATGTTAATAATATTATTAATAACAAAGTCATGACCCACAAGTTTAAGGATCCAAAAATAAAAGATAATAAAGTCATGATAATTATTAAAAGATAATAAATTCATGATAGTTTATTCATGATAAAAAATCATGATAATTAAGTCATGATGATTATTATTAGTGATGTAATATACCTTCATTATTAATAATGATGTAAATAATTGTATTATTATTAAATATTATAATTATTAATATAATATTAATAATTATGACTTTAAAAATATTAATAATAATAATACTATTATTATTATTATTTATTATAATTATTATTATTAAATAGAAAATATTGATTTTTTTTAATTATTTATTTATTTTATATTATTATTATATTAATTCATATATTTTTATTTATACTTAATATTTTAAATTTATTATTTTTCTGGAATTATTTTTATCTTCAATTATTAATGTATCTTAAGCGTGTGTTTAGAATTTCATTTAGAATCAAATTATAATTTATATTTTCTAAGATTTTAAATTTACCTACTTTTTTAATGTTTAAATGTTATGTTTTAAAAAAATAATATTTTTTTCATATATTTTTTTTCTATCTGTTATTTTGATGAAAATATATTTATTTTTAATTATTTTTATTTTTTTAGTCTATGTTTAAAATTTTATTTTGATTTCACTTATTGTTTATCTTTTATAAACTTTCAAAGTTTCCCACTTGAAACACAACAAACTTATTATGTTTCAAGTAGGTAACTTTGAAAGCCTATAAAACATAAACTATAAGTATGATATAAATGAAACATAAAACATAGACTAAAAATATAAAAATAGTTGAAAAGAAAATAATAATAAATATAATAAACCAAAATTAATTTATATGACATCGATATTAATGTTTAAAAACATAAAATTTACACTTTAAAAAATTTATACACATAAAATATAATATAAATAGAATCTAAATGAAATTTAAAACAATAAATGTATAAATAAAATCTAATTGAAAGTAAAAGGAATTCCAAAAATTAATAAAAATAATAATTTACACAAAAAATGTTATTCGAAAAAATATTACAAGTACAAATGTTATGTTTTGAAACAAAAATATTTTTTGCCATTGAAATTATTTTTCATTAATTATTTTTATGAAATTATTTTTATTTTCAATTATTCTTTATATTTTTATTTAGTGTGCACAATTTCATTTTTATTGTATTTATACTTTTATAATTTATAGGCCTTCAAAGTCACCTACTTGAAACATTATTTTATTTCAAGTAGGTGATTTTGATGGCATATAAATTAAAAGGTATAAATACAATCTAAATAAAATTTGGAACACTGAACAAACAAATAAAAATAATTTCAAATAAAAATAATTTCATAAATATAATAAACAAAAATTAATTTACATGACACAAACTTTACTGATTAAAAACATAATATTTAGCCTTTAAAAAAATTACACATCAAATATAGTATAAATAACATCTAAATGAAATTTAAATAATTGATCATACAAATAAAAATTAATTGAAAATAAAAGTAGTTACAAAAAAATAATAAAATAATCTATATAAAAAATGTTATCTACAAACAAAAATTTCAATTACAAATGTTATGTTTTGAAACAAAAATATTTTATGGCAATGAAATTGTTTTTTATTAATTGTTTTTATAAAATTATTTTTCTTTTTAATTTTTTTATATGTTTAGTGAGTGTGTCAAATTTCATTCAAATTGTATTTATACTTTATAATTTATAGGTCTTCAAAGTCACCAACTTGAAACATTATTATATATCGAGTAGGTGATTTTGAAGGCACATAAATTAAAAAGTATAAATAAAATCTAAATGAAATTTGACACACTTACTAAACATATAAAAATAATTTCATAAATATAATAAACAAAAACTAATTTACATGACACAAACATTATTGATTAAAAACATAACATTTACACTTCAAAAAAATAATGAGAATAAAATATATTATAAATAACATCTAAATAAAATTTAAAACATTGATTATAAAAATAAAAGTTAATTGAAAATAAAGTAAATTATGAAAAAATAATTTACACATAAAATTTTATCTACAAAAAAATTACAAGTACAAATGTTATGTTTTGAAAGAACAATATTGTTTTCCATTAAAATTATTTGTCGTTAATTATTTTTATGAAAAAAATTATTTTCAATTATTTTTTACATGTTTAGTCAGTGTGTCAAATGTTTTGTTTATGTCATATATTATTATTAGTACTTAATATTTTCTATTTTTTATTTTATGAAATTATTTTTATTTCCTGTTATTTAATTTTATTAAGCTCATATCTTAAATATATTTTAGAATTTAATCATAATTTTTATTTTATAAGCTTTTAATGTTACCCACTTCTCTTTAAGTTTAAATGCTATATTTTAAACAACATTGTTTTTCCTCATCTATATTATTATCTGTCTATTAATTTGAGGGAATTTTTTTTATTTTCAACTATATTTTATATGTTTTTTCAAGGTTTTATGTTTTACTAAGAGTGTACTTATAGTGTATATCTTATAGGCTTTTAAGGTCACCTTATTGAAACATTATTATATTTCAAGTAGGTGATTTTGAAGGTGTATAGATTAAAAAGTATAAATACAATCTAAATGAAATTTCATACATAGACTAATCATGTAAAAAATATTTGAAATTAAAAATAATTTCATAAATATAGTAAACAAATACCAATTTACATGACATAAATATATATTTTTTAAAATCATAACATTTTTACATTAAAAAATTTATGGGCATAATTCTTAGAAAGTATTATATTATTAATTAAATTATTATGAATTATTATGAATTATTGTATTATTATTAAATAATATGAATTACATTATTATTAAATATTAATTATATTATTAAATATTTACAATAATTACAATAATAGTAATGAATAATGATGTAAATAATATAGTTATTAATGTAACTAATAAAGTAGATAATAATATAATTTAAAATAAATATTAATTAAATTTGTAATATATAAAATATAATTATTATTAATAATTTTATTACTAAAAATTTATTATACAATTAATAATAATTTATAATAATGATAATAGAAATGTAATTAATATTTTAATAACAAAGTAATAGATAATTATTATCAACTTTATATATAATCTAATTATTTATGTATTGAATAATACTTAATAATAATATAATTAATAATGTAATTAATTATAAATAATCATTAATTAAAAATAAATTTATACATATAATTATTATTTAATAATATTATTATTGCAATTTATTTGACAATAAAAAGAAAATGTCAATTATTTTAATAATAAATAAAAAATCAATTTAATAATAATAATATTTTTATTTTTTATATTAAAATTATTTTATTTAATAAGAATAATATTTAATAATATTATATTCATCATTATTATTATCATTATCTATATTATTATTCCTAAATATAATAAAAATAATAATTTATATGATAGAAAACAATATTTCTTAATAATAATTTGTGAAAATTAGATTAATAATTATTACTAATTATTTTGAAATCTCAAATTAATTATATGATTAATTATATTTTTTATATTTGATATTATAAATTATTTAGTATTTGTAATTCGCCCTCTCCAATAATTTGTAAGCATAATAAATTGTTTATAATTATATTTTTATCATTTACAACATTATTTATCATATCATTTAAGAAAATATTTTTTTATTATTTATATTTTTAACAACATTAATAATGTTATCAGTAATCATTACTATGAATTTATTAGTTACTATTTATTATATTATTAAATAATAACTATTTATTAAAAATTAGTTTTGAATAATAAGTTATTAGCATTAACGTTTTATTATAAAAAAATATATATTATTCATTAAATGGTGGAAAAGTGATATTTGAATCCCATATTGAAAACCTAGAAAAAATTCGAGTACTACGCCCTTATAAAAGCGGAGGTTGGGTGGGATTTTAAGTAATATTTTCAGAATAATTTTATTAAAGTAATACCGAATATAAAAATAGCTAATACTATTTAATTTTTTTATTTATTTTTTTCTTATATATATATATATATATATAATAATACAAAACAAAATAAAAATTAAAAAAATATAAGGTTGGGCATTGTCTGTGATAATCCCTTCTTAAGGAATATCATAAAGAAGGTGTTGCCTCGAACTACACCTTCTTCAAAATATTTCTAAAGAAGGCAGAGTATCAGGTAGTGCCTTCTTCAGAATATTTCAAAATAAGGTGTTTTCTCATACAACGCCCACCCTTCAGCACTAGCTCCCCAGGTTTTAATAATAAACTAGGAAATAGTTTCTCAATTTAATTATTTTCAAAATTTATTTTTATTTTTCTGTTATATAGAAAAAACAAATTCTGAAAACGCTAGTCAAAATTTAGTACAACCACTAATCTCCAATTCCAAACCAAATCAGATAAGTATCCACCACCCATGTATATGGTCTTCATATATTGACCTTTCCTCAAAAGGTCTCAACCAAACCTTTTAATACCCATTTTTACCATATATAACATACTTCAAACCACAGTGCCAACTTCTCTTACTTCCCAAAGTGTCAACATCCCAAAACAACACTTCACTATGTTTTCTCGCATGATTCACCCCTGAATCAAGATTCAAATCATTTCCCAACCCCCTAAAACATGTCATGAATTTGGTTTCATCCCTAAACCATGTCACTAACTGAGGTTCACCCCTTGAAACCTATCACAAATCATAATTCACCCATTCATCATGTCATGAATTGTGGTTCACCCCATGAATCACTCTCAGATCACATCAAGATCATACTGAGTCCAATGAAAACACACAAAATCCATACAATACCTCTTATGAATCCCAAATATGTTATTTTCTATGGGAATACATAATTTGTATTCACATCTCACCAGTATCCTAAAATCTATCTCGACCATCTGATGACCATTCTCGCATTCATCCATGACCCTACCCACATAGGGTTATTCCTCTGCGAACTGTACTCCATCCATTACCACCCATAATAATTAAACATGATTATCCTAATCATACTTGAGCTCCTATATAAAATATCAATCATTACCCATTATTGGCTCTCAGAAACAAAACCTTCATAACTTTTCGAATTCCCAATCATAATGAGGGTCATTCCCTTAAATGATCAATGATGAACTCCCCACCATATAGATTACTATATACCGCTCCTTGATCACCACCCCAATAGGTTCCATAATCACATACGCGTCCCTCCTCTGGATCCATGCTCATCCACTATCAACCTAACATTACGCCTTCTTAATAGTACATGTCAAGGTATAACCTTGGGTTAGTTGTACCATTTCACCCAATCCATTTCCAATTTCCCCTATGCCATGGAGGGACATTTCCCCTTTTTATCAAAAACTCAAGCATCAAATCCAACAATATTTTATCAAGACCATCGCTCCTTATCTCATACACAAACACTCATTGATTCCCCTTTTAAATGGTAATGCAAGTAACCAGTTCATAACATCTCAATTTCATCTAAACCAATGAGTGTATGCTCTAGTACGACCCTATCGCATCAACTAACTCATGATATCATGATTTTTATGTCATTAAACCTTATATCGCATACCTAAACAATTTATCATACTCCATTACATTTCAATACTCTCTAACTAGAAGCACTCTTGGTGCACCTCTTCAAAATTAGGCATCTCACCTATGCCATGGTATATCTCAAAATCACAAACTATACAGTAATCATTCCAAAACTAAAATAATCTATCCTCTCTATAATGTTGATCCACTTGGAAACACATACAAAATACATATGTCTAGGTAGAACATTTGTCCTACCCTCGAAATAAGACCTTAGTTACCAAATCTATAGCACTCAGGAGCTTTCCTTATGAAAAATCAAGCCATAATAATGCCTATACCATATCTCCAATGTAAACTCATGTTCAATGATCTCCTAACCCTAAGCATTTAGTCATTCTCCATGTATTTAGGGAACTCACAAGACTAGGCTAACCCCTCTCATGGGTAACCCTATTATAGAACAGCTCATCTCATCCATATCTCCTGGCTCACCAACATCCTAAGCCTTATCTCAAAGTACCAAGATCTCATACCTAACCCATATGTCATATATCGTGTAAAAAATAACTCATAGGGAATCATATATTCTCCTATATCAGATATCACATAGAAAATCACATTCCAAACTACCCACTCTAGGTTCTCATGTATATAAACATATTTCAGGAATCACATTCCAACTCATCATCCTACTCATAGATAGTGATTCTCACAAAACACCAACATATGAGATTACCCCCTCAAGAATCACTATCTCACCATGCATATGCACATCAAAATCACATACCAAACTCTAAACCATACTGTGGAATTGGTTTTCATAAGGAATCCATATACAGAACCACCCCCTCAAGAATCGCAATCTCAAGTTGACCCTCATTGGTCCTCTATATATGAGAGTCGCCCCCATAGAGGATCATAGTCTCATATTTTAACATATATATATATATATATATAATGAAAACACCATTCCATGATCTATGTTGATTTTCCCATAGTAATACATTTTAGTTTATTATAATTTCATCATCAGGATATATGAGAAAACACCATATAGGTTGTTACTAACACTTTAAATAACCAGACCTATTTTTCTTAATCACCCACAAAGATATTCGTCACAAGGAATCAAATGCATGTACTGAACTACTAGGTCCACTATAAAACCTATATAATAAGGGACTTATAGCCATCATCATCAAGTATCTTTTTGTAGATACATATGATCTATCATCAGAAGAAACATATATTATAGTCTAGTTGAGTAGAATATCATTCCAAGTTTTATGAGAAAACATCATATAAGTAGTTTTTGACATATTAAACAATTATACATTTTAATTATTGATATTAATCATAATTATCACACATATTTCATGTGAATCCTAAGTGGTAAATATGATGCATGCATATAGCTTCTTTACACTAGTTCAAGAGCCAAAACCACATAATAAATCATAAAATTTGAAAAATAAAAATGAATCACACTAGGTGAAAATCATATAACTCTAACATTGAAAACCAAGAACATCAATCATAATCCCCTAGTAACCTATACTTATCATCAGGAAAGGTGTCTTTGATCACCATTCTAATATCCATCACAAACTCTGAAACATCCCTATTTTACATGTCTATCATATATCAAATTGGTGAGACAAGAAAAAAATTTAATAAACCTATGAAATCAATCACATAGAATTTTTAACCCAGTTTTTAAAATCATTTCCTCAGTTCATTATCACTGAGTGGTTCCTAGACTGGGGGATTCACCACTTGACCTTAGGCAAACCTCCCCGTATGCTAGAGGCTACCGACTAACAACAAAGGTCTAGAGTAGTGCCATGGGAAAACTATACCCCCATATAATAGAGTAAAATAATAAGAAAATAAGACATACATAATCCACAATAATAAACATCATAATACATTATATTAATAAACACGATCATCAATAATTAATTAATTTTAAATCATACAGTTATACATAATCACTTGATGCCCATCAGGCTGACCACATATACAAAATAAATACAAGAAAAAAATAAATGTACAGGAGGATCTATTATATCTCTAAGCCTCACCTCATCCCAATATCCAAACCTGTTCAAGTTATCCAACTGAGCAATCAAATATTAGGCCCTCTTCCCAACCCAAACATATAACTAGTGAAGCCTACTTGGGTACCCAAGTGTTATGGACACATGAGTAAGTTATTAGTAAAAATCAATAGGGCACAATAATTGTGGTCCCATACATAACCAGTAAATGCATTTTACACGTGTTACATACTCATGATAATAATGATAAAACTATATAAGTATAAATAAATAAATAACCATTTTCGATCATTAGGTCATGTGTAATACTCAGGATTGACCCAAGCTTGCTTCGGATGGTGTCGGGGTGTCTATAATCACATCACCTAATAGTACCAACCAAATATCATCTCAGTCCCTGAGAACTAGTCCAAAGTGACCCAAACCTATGGGGGAATATACATCCATCCTTAGAACCAGTACATCCTCTTGACTCCAAGGATCAAATCCAAGGCAACATAAACTATGGTATCCCATCCTCAATCCATGATAGACTAAATCATGGTATCCCAGCTCCAAATATATGGCAATCTATACCATAGTGCTCCTATATCTAAATCCCTAGTATCCCAAATCATGGTAATCCTAGCTCTAATGCATGGAAACCCAAATCATGGTACATTATCTCAACCCTAAGGATCAAATCCAAGTTAGACTAAATATTGTTTCTCCTAAATCCAATACATGATAACCCAAATCAAGATATCTCTATGGACTACATATCCAAATTTATGGATCCCATGAACTAATCTAATTCATTCCAAATTATGTGTCAAGATCAGGATGAATAGCCATATCCTAATAGAAACTCCTAGGCATCCCATGTATCTCAAATACATCTCGGTCGACAAAGCATACCACCCAAATCAAACCATCAACACAACATATCTCAATGGGTTTACCATTTACCCAAAATCATCCTACAAATCCAAGTCCATCCTCTCTTGTACATGATCTTTTTTCCATGCAGCCATAACATACTCAAATCATCAATTTGGGTTCTATGGTGACACCCTCAATCATCACTAATTATTCCTATACACGCCCTCTCATGGGTCAATATGTCACTAGGTCACCCATTGGGTTCCCCTGAGTCTCATCACATTCAGAATGCCCCACATGGTATCCTATATCACTTTTGATCTATTAGTTCAGCACCCATCACTTGTAGGGAATCATGTCTCTTAGCATCATCAAGTCTCATTGAGGCCCCACTAACCACATAGGAAAGTCTCACAAAGGATATTTCCTTGATAATGTCCCCTTTCCAAGTCACTCTTGGTTGGTTTAGACACCCAACCCAACCATAAGCTGCATAGGGTCTACCCACCCAAGTAATCACATCTCAGTGGAGTAGGAACACTTTCCCCATAGTCATCCCACTATCCTGAAGGCCTTAAAGCACTTCATGGTTCTCACATGTCCAATCCCTAGGAAATCCATCCCAAGCCATCACTAACCTCTACCTGAGATCACTAGGGGAACCTATCAATAGGTACACTACATCCCATTCATTTATTTATCACCACTTAAGATTTAAGTGACTTAAGTCACATATAATCATAATCAAGGCCCCATTCATCAAAGACTTAGGCAATCAAGCCAGTGCTTAGGGTTCTATCATGTCCTTTGTCACTTTGTTCAATTTTCCATAGGTATTAAATTTACTTAAAATAATTTATATAATTTAAAATGGTAAAATGACCTTGATGTAAAGACCGCATATCACTTTCCAAGTATATATAAATAAATTCATCCACATGGGACCACCTACCACAATATGAAGTTATTCCCTTTAATCACTGCCTAGAAACTCTATAAAAGCCCATATATATACCATCTATAATGAAATTGAAATAATAAATTCACCAGAGGCCCTATCTCGCACCAATAATCACCAAAACAATTAAGTATAACAATTTAAAATTAATTAGACAATTTAATTTAAATAGGCATGAATTCCTAAAATTCATTGGGAAATATCTGATCACTGAAACCTTGAGAAACATGGTGTGAACTACTCCTGACACATTCCAAATCTATTCCACCAAAAATTCCAAACCATTATTCACAATTTAATGGAAAAATAAATTAAATTTGGGCCAAAACCCTTGAAAAATCTAAATGATGATGTACCTTTACTAAAATGGCATCTGTTTGTGTACAGATACCATATTATGTCCTCCTATAATAAAGTTATATGAATGTACCATAAAAAATAGATAATCTCACCATGCTCTGGTGGAATCAAAAACAAAATACTAAATGAAATCAAAAAAAATTAGTGGCCAACTAATAAGAAATAAGATCGAAGAAGGAAACATAAGGAACGTGTCTCTGATTCCATGAAAATGCACTAATATCCACCCCTAATAAAGGTTATTTGGAGGAGTATATATAGGGGAGAATTATATAAATGGCCTCTCCCAATTCCAAACCCCCCAACCCAGTAAAAGACCAAACAACCCTCGTCTAAAAAAATGCATAGAGGCATGATTCACAATGTGAATAGTGGGTTTATGCTATGAATCCCTACCCCCTCCAAAAATTCATGTCCTGAATTGATTTCATAGATTGAATTTTTGGGATAGGGTTTTTACCCCTATGTCTAAATAATTCATAGAGTCACCCTCATGGTCACACCATGAATCTCCTATAGTTTTTATCTTAAGCTACCTTGACACTCATTCCTTCCTCTAATGCTCTCTTGGACCATCAAGGCATCCAAAAAACCTTAAAAAGATTCTAAAAAATATATATTTAGGATGTATAATGTAACTTCTATAATTTTTTTCATGCAAAGGTTCCCCAAGACAGTTCTCCACATGACCTCAAGCATTCCTCCCTGTATACTAGAGGCTTCCAACTAGCAGCAAGGGTCTAGTAAGTCAATCATGGGGAGACTATACCCTCTATTTTTCTTTTATCAAAGTAATACACTAGAGAAAATAAATAAACAATAATGGAATCATATATATAACCATAGACAAAACCAATGTCACAAGCCAACCAAAACTGGAAATACATAATCCAAACTGAATAGTAGATATGACATGTTATGTACGTGCCAAGTGTCAAATTTAAACCCAAATGTAAAGACACCGATAACTCCCAAGAAGGTATTGAACTACATATGGTTCCCTTATCTATTCTCCATCTCAACTCACCCATCTAGCATGAGGCCTTTTCCTTTAACCTGCCAAGAAAAAACATAGTCTATTCGGGTACCGATCTGGCAGCCCAAGTAAGGTGTGATTACAACTCAGTAGGCCACCACCAACAGTGTCTAAAACAAATCCAGTGAATAATAGTGTATTCAATTACATAAAGAATAAAATAAAATTAATAAAGTAAACAATTTACATTTATTCAATTATCCTTTATTTAACCTCATAAACCCCTAGGTTCCCGAGGACACCAAAACCTCAATACCCACTTCGGCTCATGCTGGAGTCTGAACTATTTATCATATTCAATTCAAAATCATTATATCAAATGGTATTTTATTATACATTTAATTAAATTCATATACTTCCAGTTGGATCCATAGTTCAATGTTAAAAAATGGGTGTAGAACGTCATGTATAGCACCCTTGTGAGTATTTGGAGAATCGGTCTCTGTCTCACACACCATGGGTTTTTTGAGCCTCAGTACCTATCCCATAATATTTGTACGTATGATGGGAGAAGAACACCATGTCTAGAACCCCATGAGTATTTGGAGCATCAGTCCCTATCTCACACCCCATTTATCTATCATATATATATATATATATATATATATATATATATATATATATCATGTGTGTAAAACATCATGTCGAGCACCCTGTGAGTATTTAGAGCACCAGTCCCTGTCTCAAACCCTGTTTACCAATCATACATGTATATCATGGTTATAGAATGTCATATCTATCACTCCATTCTTCAATCATTCACAATATATCACAAATATCACAATTTCCCATATTTCACAATAATCAAGGTTAATCAACATTAACCCCCTTATCACATTTCACATTACAATGTCACATTAATTAATTTAACAATTAATTAATCAAAATATAAAAATTTCATAATCACATTATTCCATTAATTAATTCAATAATAAATTAATCATATCAAACACATTAATTAATTCAACAATTAATTAATCACAATAATATTATTAATTAATTCGATGGTTAATTAATCACAACAATTCTATTAGCTAATCCAATAATTAACTAGTCACATCACTTTCATTAGTTAAGTCAACAATTAACTAATCACATCAATAACATTAATTATTTTGACAATTAATTAATTAAACAATTAATTAACTAGATTAATTCCCATTAAATAATTCACTAATTAATTAATCACAACCCATTTCCATTAATTAACCCAATGATTAATTAATCACATCAATATCATTAATTAATTTCCACAACTAATTAATCATAATAATCCATTCAGTTAATTCATCAATTAATTAGTCGCTTCAACTCTATTAACTAATTCAACAATTAACTAACCATATGAATTCTATAACCTGTAATTAATTCCGCAATTAATTTCCCAATTCAACATCTCAAATCACATAATTAATTCTACAATTAATTATCTCAAATTATGATATCAATATTCCATAATTAATTCTTAAATTAATTATCTCAATTCATAACATCCATAACCCATAATTAATTGCATAGACAGTTACTTAAATTAAGAACTCCATATCACATAATTGATTCTATAATTAATTATCTAAAATCAACAACTCAATATCAGATAATTAATTCATCAATTAATTATCTATAAATTGAAATAACACAACAGTCCCCATTAATTAATTCAACAATTAATTTATTTAATTTATTCAATTGTATTAACACATCAAACCCCATTAATTAATTTGTCAATTAATTAAGCCTGTTATTTAATTCAACAGCAAAATAATCACATTGGTCATATTAATTAATTCTACAATTAATTAATCATATTATTTAATTCAACCATTAAATAACCACAATGCTCCCATGAAATAATTCATCAATTAATTAATTCCATCTCAAATAATTTAATATCACCAATTAATTTATCAATTAATTGTTCTACCTCCATTAATTCAACCACCCCAATTAATTCTTCAATTAATTGTTCCAACTCAATAAATTTAATAATCATAACTATCTCAAATAATGAATTCTACAATTAATTATCCCTATTCACCAACCTTCATATAAAAATAATTATTTTATCAAATAAATATTCAATTTCAACAATCTATAAATCTACATAATTAATTCAACAATTAATTATAACAAATCATAATTTCATAATACTAACCATTCCCATTAATTAATTCTATAATTAATTAATTATCTTCAACAATCTCATTAACTTCATAATTAATTTAAATAATTAATTATCCAAATAAAAATCTCATAATCTCATAATTAATTCACCAATTAATTATTCAATTCATAACGTCACTATCGTATAATTATTTCTACAATTAATTATTTAAAATCAAAAATCTTAATATCGCATAATTAATTTAACAATTAATTATTCATGATCTAAAATCCCAATATCCCAATTTCACATATATTTTAATTAATTAATTCACAAAATTAATTAATTTAATCAAGAATTAAATTGATACACATCTACTAGAAATTATACAATTATATACACATAATTGTAATAAAGACTATTGGATTTGCATTTTAGACCACTTACCTCAAGATTGCTGATATCAACGGCAATGATAAACCATCTTGTGTGGTTCAATACACCTCATCACGACCTTATTATCATAAACATCGCCACACCAACCATAAATTCAATCACACGCCAATAAATCCTTTCCTTCTTCAAAAACAATATTAGGAATAAATTTCTACTCATCGAGACAAATCCAACAGAACTGAAGGTGCATCAATCCGATCAATATCTAATAAGATATTTAAGAGAGAAGTTTAGAAGAATAAAATAAAATAGAAGTGAGAGATAGAGTAAGAGAGGGGATAGGTGTCGAAAATAATGGGCATCATACCCATGTTATATGCACCACCCCAAATATAATTTATAATACTTTTTCATCAATTAATTTAGTTACATTTATTAATTACATCAGTTATTTATTAACCTAACATATTAATTTTATCTGTCAACCCATCATCATATTTAACATTTCATAGACCTGTACCATAAGCCTAAATTAAATATTAAACATTGTTCTTAAAATGACCACCTCAATTTTAAGGTCATGATGCCCCTAAAGGCATTTCAATATGACACCATACGAAAGAGTTATGACTGAACGGTGTTTTGACAACAATTGTTTGGTCACATAAATAACCTTAATTAATTGCCCAATTAATTAAGTACGTCAATCCCATTAATTAATATATCAATTAATTAATCAATATCAATAAACTTAAAATCACATAATTAATTTCACAATTAATTATCTCATTCACAATATCAATAATTCATCAATAATTACCCAATTAATTATCTTAATTCTCAAATATCAATATATCATAATTAATTCATCAATTAATTATCACAATTCAATAATCTCAATATCTTGTAAATAATTACACAATTAATTATCTAATTCTCTCAATTTCATCTACACAAAAATCCTCATTAATAAATTCAATTTCGTCAACACAAAATTCCTCTTTGATTAATTTAATAATTAATTAATCTCATTAATCATATTATTTAATTCATCCATTAATTATCTCAATTAATTTGACAATTAATTAATCTTAAAAATCAAATAACATCAAACTCCCATTTCGTATAAAAAGTAATAGCCTAAATAGGGTAAACCCCACATTACAGACCCAATAGTGGCCTCATATTTCTCACACAACACATCATTTGAGAGATATTAATTATTTAATATTCAAAGAATGGATTGAAAAATTAATTAAATATAAAAAAGGTTATTTTTGCGAGTGAGGCATCCAAACATCTGATGATTAAAAATGTTATACCACTACTAGGGTAAATACCCTTTTCCAGACACAATAGTTGTGTCATATTTCCAATATGATGCACCGTTTTGGAGTTATTCAGTTATTTTTAATAAAAAGTGTGAACATGATATTTTATATTTAATATTTTTTTCAGTCTTCACCGATACTTTTTTGGACTTGGAATCTCACACTAACTTGGTGTCTAACTCCAAAAATATTCAATTGAATATTCTTAGATGTTAACTGGAATTTAAAGCCTTTAACACATTTATTAAAATTTCACTGATAAATCATTTTTGTGAATTAAAACAAAGACAACTCATCTTCACTAAAAAATTTAAAAGATTCACACTTGTAAAGAGGATGGTATCTTATATATAAATTCTTTGATCATTATTTTGATTCTATGATTCTCAAAAATAACTACTTGATAGATTAAAAATTAAAATAACTTATGAATTTCATTACTGAACTGGACATAGGGTATTACAGGAAGGGGAGATGTTTTCTCTTGGGTAATTTTTCACATAGAGCTTGGTGTGTTTTCTTTCCTTATAATGGGTTATTGGGCACTAGATGTTGAGATTTTAAGGTTTAGTTATGTTTTTTCTACATGAAGCCTTATTCTAGGAATTAAGGAATGCAGGTGACTCAAAGTATTGTTCCCTACTTATAGGGATAGTAGTGATGTATTATTAGATGGTGTAGTTTGTAGTTCATTATTTCTTTCATAGGAAATAACTCCCTTGTTAGATTTTTTAGGTTCGGATAAGGTAATGTAAAATGGTCTATAAGGTGGTGAATAATTAGATATGTAAAAGGAACTATTAAATCTATCTTTTTTTATCCTAAATAAAAATATTTTTATTTAATATCCTATTCTAACTCTCATTTTGGAGGCTATAGAATTTATATAAAAAGAACATCAGGTATGCTTCATTTTCTTAGAAAAAGTTCAATTTTTTGGTATTCTAAGAAGTAACTATCTATTGCTCTATCAATAGTAGAAGATAAGTATATTTCTTCTATTATTCGTTGTGCTCAAAATTTATAAACTAAGAAAACATTATGTGATTTTTTTATTTATCTTGATAAATTTCCCATTTATTGTGATAACAAATTTGTAATTTCTATTTCTAAAAACCCTTTAAAATATTCTAGAACAAAGAATATCGATGTTAGATTTCATTTTATTAAAGATCATGTGAATAAGGGAGATGTTTTTTTAGAGTTTATCCCAACTAAAATTCAACTGGAAGATATATTTAATAAGACTTTCGACTTTACTCAGTTTTTTAATATTAAATTTGATATTGGCATGTTGGAATCATAATATTTTTATGTTTTCATGTTTTTAGGGGGATTTTTAATGTGTTTTCATGCTGAAATTTTTAGATTTATATGAAATTTGTATAATCTGGAATCATTTTTTTAGATATGTTTTATTTAATTTTTGTATATATTTTTTTTATTATATAACTATTTTAAACCACCTCATACATCCAAGATGATGTTAACTTAATATTTAAGCCTTCATTTTTCATAAAAAAATTATAATGGATTTCTCATTATCTTTTCACTAAAAACTTTTAGAATTATTCTCATTGTTTTATAGCTCCTTGACACATGTTTTAAAAAAATATTTATAGTGGATACTTGACATTTTTTTAAAATATGAATGTTTAACAACATTCTGTATAGAATAAATATTCTTTTTAAAGGAATATTTGTTTTATTAAAACGTTATCATTTTGATAATTTCAAAATGAGGGACATGTTTTTGAAATTATTCTTGGTTTTTTAATTATCAAAAACAGGGATAATGTTGAGTGGCTCCTTGAAAGAATTTATTTTGATAATTACAAAGATTTATTTGTTTTATTTTTTTAAATGTCTTAATAATTTGAATTTTATATTTATTAAATTATTTTTAACTTTATAATAATATTTACTTCCTTAAAAATATTTAGATTTCATATTTTGATTGTTCATAACATGTTCTACAAATTTTATATAGTCCTTCTAGGCTAAATAAGTCATTTGGGACCTTAAAATATAATTTAGATATGGTTTCTACTATTTCTACATATCCAATATGTTTTAAACCATAAATCCAAATCATAATCCATGTAGCAAATTTGTAATTCACATATCCATTTTTAAATCTATGTAGCTGATTTTCCAAAAATCAATTACCCTTTGTATTTTGACCAAATCTTGTGCTAAAGAACTCCAAATTGATTGATTATTTTTTGAAAATATAATAAGATTATATAAATTTAATTTTAAAAAAACAACATCTAAATTGATCTCTGTTATGTGTAAAAAAATAAGTTATTGTAGGTTTTTAGTCTATTTTCATCAGTTTTCTTAAACTATTTTTTTTTTGTTTTTTAATCATAACTTGAGTTATATAAATATAATTAAGGTAATTATTGATTCTTTGTAAATGTAATAAAATTTTATAAATATAATTCAAGTGGACCAAAATTTTATTATATCACTTAGATTGTATGTTTTAGGTATAAAATTTTAAAATTCAATCTGTTTATAGTTTTGAGGAATTTGGATATTTGAATCGCCTACGTGAAGAATTCACTTATGTGATTCCCTTATGTGAATCACCTACATGATGAATCTCTTATGTGATTCGAATACTTCATTTTTATTACATGAATTTATTTTGTCAATTTTGTAACATAGATTTTTTTACATGATCAAATCACTTACATATAGAAAAATTCTTATGTGAAAAAACCCAATGTGAATTTGGATATGTAGTTTAGTAAAATTCTACAGGATTTTCTAAAATTTGGAAAAATACTCTATTTTACATTTTTTTCATATATATATATATTTGTTTCATGTTAATTTAATATATTTAAATTGTTCTAATGAATTTATAAATTCATATTAATTATTTAGGACCTATGTGAAGTGTTTTCCATTATTTTAAACATGTTTTTATGAAGATCAAAGTGTGTTCTATTTTAACTTATAAAACTTACTGAGACTCAAAAATAGTTTTTATTATTTTATATTGTTTTCTTCAATTATATTTTTTATAAATTAATATTAATTGATATTAAACTCATTAAAACTTTATTTTAACAATTTTAATGCAGTGTTATAAATTTTTGATATTCTATACTTGTTTATTAATTTTTTTAAATGGAATAAGTTTTAATTTCATATTTCAAATTCAAAATTTCTATTTACATGGGATATTTCATTTTCCTATTATTATTTAAGTATTTTAAACTATTCAATTGAATGATTTCAAATTGTTTTGAATTATTCTTTATTATTTTTAGTATTAGATGTAAGTTGATCGATTATTATGCAATGAAAATATCATTCTCTCTCTCCCTGATAGTCCAGTATTATTATTTTTGAAATTTAAATGTTTATAACCATTTTCATGAGACCAATTTAGTTATTGTAGCTTTATAGAATCTATATATGGGAATCAAAGTACTTTTTGAAGACAGATATATAATTATGAAACAACTATTTCATTCAAAATAAAGTGATAAAAAATTTCTATACTCTTTGAACTTTCAAATGATCCTATAAACTGTGTTTACTACTATTTTATGATCTCTCAAACACTGAAAGATAACTTATATGAATACTACTACCTTGATGAGACATCCTAATACATTGCTCAAGGATCAGTACCTATACATTCATCTTTTATCTTCTACTTCATCCTGGTTTCTTGTGTATGTAACACTTTTTTCTATCTTTCAAGTACACTGAATTTTCTATTTATGATTTTATATAAAAAAAATTATTCTTATCCATCATCAAGTTTTTTCTCCCGAATTCTAAAGTTAGAACCATATGATTTCTCAATCCTGTAGTCTAAATTTAGTCTTATAAAAATATTTGTCTCTTCCAAAATTCATTTGATTCCCATATATAGATTTTGAAAATCTATAAAAAATAAATAGGAATCATGTAAATCATCAAAAACATTTAAAATCCAAAAAGAATAAATTGTATTATAAGAGATATAGAGAGAAGGATGTTATCATTGATTAATAATTTTTTAACTCACATCCAGTATTCAAAATAATAAAGAATAACTCAAACCAATTTTAAATAATTTTATTAAATAGTTTAAAATATTTATGTGAAAAAATATCAATAAATTACCCCATGAAAATATCATGTTTTAATTTTAAGTACGAAATTCAAAATCATTCTATTTAAAACAAGCAGTAAACATGCAGAGAATATCAAAAATTAAAGATACTAAAATAAATCTTGAATGAGTTTAATATCAACTAATATTAATTTATAAATAATATAATCAATGAAAAAAACATAAAATAATAATAAAAAATTGAGTTTAAAGTTGTGAGTTTCATGCATGAAAATAAAACGCACTTTGATCTTCATAAAAAACATGTTTAAAATAATGGAAAATAATTTTCATAGGTTTTACATAATAAATATGGATTCATGAAGTCATTAGAACAATTTAAATATATGAAATGAATATGAATAAAATATATATATGAATATGTTAAAAAATAATTTTCTAGATTTTAGAAAATACTATATAATTTCATTGAACTACGTAGGAAAATTCACATATGGGTTTTTCATGTGGTTGTTTTGTCTTTGTAAGAAAATCGATCAAGTAGAAAAACTAGTATAACTAAATCGATGTAAGTGATTCACATAAGAAAAATAATGTAGCCAAAACACTTGATGGATTATTCATATAGGTGATTCACATAAGAGAATCATGTAAGCAGATTCTTCACATAGGTGATTCACATATTCAAATTCTTGAAAATTGTAAACATATTGACCTTTCAAAATTTAGACCTAAAATAAACCATCTATAAGATATAATAAACTTTTGATCAAGTTTAATTATATTTATAAAATTTTATTGTCTTTTCAAATAATCAAGAATCACCTAAATCAAATTTATATAAATCAAGTTAGGATTAGAAAACATAATCAAAATAGTTTTGGAAAACTATAGAAAATAGGCTAAAAATATACAGTAAATTATAACCTAATTTCAGAAATTATAAAGATTAATTAATAATTTTAGTTCTTCAGATTAAATTTATATAATATTATTTTTCTTCTAAAAAAATAATTACTCAATTTGGATTTATGTAGCTCAAGATATGGTCAAAATATATAGGCTAACTGGTTATATAAAATTGACTGTATGGATTTCAGAATGGCTATGTGAATTATAAATCAGCTACATGGATCATGATTTATCTATGTTATGTACAACATATTAGTTATGTGGGAATATTATAAAATATGTCTAAATGATATTTCAAGGTCCCAAATGTTGTATTTTTTATAATACCACTATATAAAACTTGTAAATAATGTTATGAGTAATCAAAATAGGAAATATAAAGATTTTTAAGAAAATTAATATTATGATAAAGTTAAATATACTTTAATAAATATACAATTCAATATATTAATACATTTAAAGGAAATAAAACAAATAAATATTTTTAATTATAAAAATATAAATTGGTTCAGGGAGCCACTCAATAAGATCCTCATGGTATAATAGTGATGTTTCATATGGAATTTGTCTCTTTCTAACCATTGGAGTTTGATCTTTCGACTAAGCAGGGAGGTGTCTTCCCTTAATTTTTAAGTTTTTTACCATGAAAACCTCATTCCTTGGAATAAGGAAGTATTGTGAGTCATCCCTATAAGTCCCCAAAAATATTGGATGGCAGTCTTCTTAGGTGTTGGATCAGTAATTTCTCCCTTGGGTGTTATCACTTCCCTTGTTAAGTTGGGAAGTTGTATGGCTTGTACTTTCTTGTGTGTTAACTTATGTATCAGTTTCCCTTTTATCAGAGAATCCAACTAGGTATTTCTATACACAATTTTTCATGGGCTTTGTTCCAACACATGTTTTGTCTGTATAGAAGACATACAAGTTTGGGACCTATCAGACATGGGAATGTAGATCCATGTGGTGGTGGATCCAGAGTATCAGATATCCCAATGGGTTTAATAGAATAAGACACTTGGTATGACGGTTTTTTTGGTGTGGTAATCACACTTCTAGTTATATGTGGTCAGTTTTTATGCATTCATATCTTAAATTTATGCTGGTATTTATATTTTTGTGTGGTGTTCTTTCTTTTTCTATATTGGTAGTTTATCTTTATTTTAATATGTTTAGGATAAGTTTGTCCATATATTAGTATTCATTGTTGGTGTTAGTAATCAACCCCTATCCTATTGGAGGAAAGCTTAGGGTTTCACAATTGGTCTATCTCTAGCTAGTAGGGGTCCTAGTGGGTTGAGTCATGTCAAAGTAGTATCTTAGTAGTTTTGTCCTAAGGATGGAGATTGAAGATAAGTGTCCTATGAGATGTGGTTAAAAACATATGGGGATACAAATATCAAGATTCTTAGGATTAGTTTTCATACCGGTAACCCATATAGGGTGTGGCATCCAACACATTCTTATACAAGGACTCTAATAATATGATTAAGTAACTTGAGTGCTAGGAAAAATCATCGCAGGGTATAATGGTGTAGGTTCATCCATTATATAGAAATCTATGAATTATTGATTTCATATCATTAAATTATACCTATGATGTTGACACTATGAAATGAGGATATTTATTTCCCTCATGAGAATTATTTTACTAGAGGTGAAAATTGGATCTTTTTTAGATGATAAGGGCCCTAGGACTACTCTCAAATTTGTGAAAATTTCCGGAGGATCTCTCTCAATATTCTTATTTTTGAGGCCATCTATAGATTAGTTTGGTATCCCCCCCCCCCAATTTTTTTGTGTGGTGAGGGATCCTCAATACGTGGAGTCAGTATTCCCTATGTCTAAAGACCATGGAAAGATCAAAGGATTCTCCATTGCGATCAGCATTCCCTTGACTAAGGTGTCTTCCAATGAGGCACGGGTCCTCCATATGAGATTATGGAGTTATATACTCCCCCAAAAATACAAGTTATATAACTACCAATCATTGAGTGTGGTTCATTCACTCGGACATGGGTTTAGTACTCCTGTAGTCTTGATGAGGTGAAGGTACCCCAAACTGTAACGACCCAAACTTTTATCAATGAAATTTTTACCTTCTTATAATTATTTTATATGGTATAAAACACATACATAGCATATAGATCCAAATAAAAACATCATTCTCATAAATAAAGAATTAAATGAGTGATATTTATAGAAATTAAGAAACCTATAATGATGGAATAGTAACTTGACCATTGGAATAGTAACATGAACATTAAGAATAGTAATCTGGCCAATAGAATAGTAACTTCACCTATGAAAGTATAAATGATAATTATTAATACTATAAATGAAAATATTATATAATTATACTATAGTATAAGTAAATAAATATTTTAAAAATGATAAATTAAGTGTTGGTATTTTTATGAAATGAAAATATTTATTTATGAATTTATAATTAATATAATGATTTAAAAGAAAATTTATTTTCATAAAATATATTCATAAATTAATATTTTTTTGTATTATAATTATAAGATAATTTTATGAGACCTTAATTAATTTTTCAATGTGTCATAAAATCAGTTATAATATTAAAATTGGTATTTTTTAAATAAATGATGATTTTAATTAAAAATAAAATTTCTCATGTTTAGAAAATTATTTTCATAAAATGGAGTCTATTTTTGAATTAGACATGTTGAAAATGGTTTGTTTTTTTTTGGTATTTTTCTAAAATATTTGAATTTTGTGAATAGTAAAATACAGAAATTTACGGTATTTAACATTATAAGTTAAATACATGAATTTTTTAGTCATGAATGATGTAAGAAGAATAATCTAGAAATTTATTTCATTCTTTAATATATTTAGTGATAAGGATCAACACTATTGATATTCTTGATCCAAAAAAATCAATATAATAATAAAAAATACCCCTCTCCCCTATAAATTCCACCCATCATCACCTATTATCAAACCTTCTAAGCCTTTTAGATTGTCTAAATTCTTCCCAATTACCTTTCCAAGACTCTTCCCCACATTCAGGAGATACTTATCTCAACAAAAGGTCAAAACCAAGTGCCTTAAGTAGGTTCTCAAGGAGAAGATATTCAAGAGGTAAAATCCTCAATATTTCTCATTTAATTTATTTTATTTTCTTATACTGTATGCACATACCCATATAAAAATTGGAATGATAACTCCAGTATCATATATATACTAGAAAAATATTGTTTTAATGAAATATACATCATCATATCTCTTCTTTTATCCTTTTATTCTTAAAATTGAAACATCACATGTGACGTGTCGATTCACTGCCTTCATGGATGGTGAGTTTTATTTTTCCACTAAAACCTTCAAGTATGGTTGTAAAACCATTATTATGGTTAAAAAATATTGAAATATTTATATTATAACTTTTTAAATGTTCTGTAACTAATTTATAATCATAATATTTAATAAAATGAAATTATTTAATGATGGATGGAAAAACCACCAAAATAAATTAAATAATTGTCATTAATGTTTTATCTAATGAATCATAATCATATCAAAAAAATGATATATAAGACCATTTAAACTTCTGTAATTTCATTAATAACATATAATTTCAATTATATATAATTATTCTCATTTTACAAGAACTTCCATACTTGTATACAAGTGAACCGATCATGAAAACCAAGAATACAAACACACCCAGAACGATGAAATTGAACTCTATAACTCATCAAAATTGCCATAAATGAACTTAATAAAATTATAATAAATAAAATACATGTATAATAGGTTATAAATTTTTTAATTAATTAATCTAATTGTATTATTTAGGATATTAAAGTGAATAAATCATTCAAATATAAGGTAAGGGGATTCTCAAACCCAACTCCTTTTCTTTGGATTATTCCTCTTTCATGCCAAATTTCAGTGTGAATATTCATTTAATATTCCTAAAATATAATTTAATTATTCTTACCTTTTATTTTTTGGTATATACATGTTTCCAATCTTATTTTATGGAAAATACAAAGATTTTATAAAATAACTCTTCTTTCCAAAACACATTTTGACTTCTCTTGAGTTTCTTCTTCTTCACTCAAGAATGATATATCTTATACCAAATATATTTTTACCTTTTTATTCAGGAACCCCAAGTTTATTCATGATTGATTAAATCATTATGAAACCCATTCATTTATATGGTCTACTTCATGACCTTGATTGATATACATTTTATGTGGAATGCATGATTATGTAAATGTTATGATTTGATGGGTGTGGATAGAATTATATAACACTCCAATTTATCATGTAATGTGATGTATATCATGATATTATGTGTATTATTCATAAAAATTATGCTATATTTTTTAAAAATGAGAATTTTATGATTATTCACATATGTTATGCATGAACATGATGTTAGCTTTATTCACAACTATGTGTGGTATTTGAACACTTTGACATGATGTTTCATTTTTATGAATTTCCATATTCTATTAAATTACCTAATTATTCCTCTGATGATTATGAATATGATCATATTATTTTTTTTATAATTATGATGATGATTATGATCACCCATGATATATTGATTCATGTTCCTTATTTATCTTCTTACTGGTATTTTTTATCACCCCTTTCTCTAGTGTATATCCTCATGTGATTACTTATACTAAGGAGAATGTGATATTTTAAGGATAAACATGGAGGATTTAAATAAATTTTTATGTTTTATTCTATTAAAATTATGTATGTTCCTAATTTTCCAAAGATACTAAACCATTGGATCCTGGATTGTAACTCTTTTATGTTTTTTGTCTTTAATATGACATAATAGTCATGTAAGAAAAGTAGGGTCGCTATAGTTGGTATCAGATCATGTTTTATTTAATTTGGGAATTAGTATTAGATAACATTATTAAAAACCCTTAGTATGAGACTAAGTATTTATAAGTATCCAATAATCTTTTTTTAGATAATTTTTAAACATAGGGATCCCACAAGATAAGACTTTAGAGTTAATTACATAAAGGAATAAATAATTTATTCATGACTTATTGACTTATATTTTGCTTAAACCTTTTATATTTTAGAAAAATGGTGTAAACTAAGAGAAACTATACCAACAACCCATGTTAGGTATAATAAAGTTATTTCCCGAACAATATCCCCAATGCCTTGGGAGGTGGATTTCAAAATTTTATGGTGATACTTACCCAAATATCTTAGTCTATGAACAATAACATAAATAATGTTGAACATTCACCTTCACCTAAGAGGTAAAAAATGGATATTGAATATTTTATATGGAAATGAACACCGATATTTAGTGTGTTTTTTGATCCACTCATTGCAGTATTATGGGTAATGGAGAAGATTTTTTCTATACTTCACTATTCTGAGAAGGATAAGGTGACTCTGGCCATTTATCATTTAGATGGAGAGGGAGATCAATGGTGGTAATTGATTAAGAACACCAATCCAAAGGATTAAATAGAAGATATAGAGTGGGAATACTTTAAGAAAATATTTATTAACAATTATTTCCCTCAAAATCTTCATACAAATATGGAGAGAGAATTCATAGAGCTGAAGAAAAAAGAAGGTGAATTTATCATGACTTATGAAGAAAATTTCACAAGGATTTCAAGATATGCCTTAGGTTTTGTTATAAACAATTATAGAAAAATAAATTGATTCTTTAGTGATTTACAACCACACCTTTGAAAGGCTCTAGATATTCATGACTTTGGGATTTATGAAGAGGTTTTTCTATGTGATCTCAAAATAGAGATAGAGTTTAGAGAATGGTCACATGGATATGGAGATAAGAAATAAAAGATGGATTTTCAAGATGCAGGATCTAATGAAAAATGTGGAAAGAGATATCAACCACTCACATGTTAAAAATGTAGCAAGAAGCATCCTGAGAATTGACTCAAAGGGATGGATAAATACTTATAGTGTGGGAGATAAGGCCATAAAGCTCATGAATATTGGAGAGACATGAACAATATAGACAATATGATAGAGGAAAGGAGATCACCACACATGGTTCAATGCTTCAAATGTAGGGATCAAGGGTGTTATGAAATCTAGTGCACTAAACCTCAAATCCTTTAGGGTAATTAGTGTTAACATCCACCAAAGACAAAAAATAAAGGGAAATATTATGTCATCACTACTATTGAAGTCAAGCAAGAAAATTAAGTCATATAAGGTACACTTTCTATTCACTCAATAATGGAGAAAGTGTTATTTGATTTTGGTTCTACGTATTACTTTATGTCTTTAAAGTTTTCTTGAACTATTTAATTGAATACCCAATACATTGAAGTAAATATATCCATAAAAACACCTAATGGTGTAATCATTGAAACCCAAGTGTCGAAATCTTCTCCTATTAGAATATGTGGGAATATTCTTACAGAAAATCTCATAATACTTACCTTGGTGGAGTTCAATGTTATATTATGCGTGGATTGTCTCTCATTATATAGAACATACATCAACTATCAGAAAAAGAAAATATCTTTTCAAATTCGAGCCATCCCATTATCTTTTAAAAATTTAAGGAATATCATGAATCTAATTTGGAATATCCCTCAATGGTGTGGATGTTTATAGCCTTTGAATAAGAATATCTGGCACAAACGGTTGTTTCAAAGGAAAGCATTGAACTTGAGGAAATGACCATTATGGGGGAATACACTGATGTATTTCCCATATAGTTACCAAGACTTCCCACATATAGTGAGGTATAGTTATCAATAGAACTTATACCCGGAGTGAATCCTATCTAAAAATTTCCCTATAGGATGGCCCCTATGGAACTGGAGGAGTTAAAGAAGCAACTAAAAGATAATTTATACAAAGGGTTCATACACCCTAGTGTATCACCTTGGGGTGAACTAGTGATCTTCATAAAGAAAAAGGATGGGGAAATGTGGTTGTGTGTCAATTATCAGGATCTTAATAAGATCACCATAAAGAAAAAGTATCATCTTCCAAGTATTGATGACTTATTCGATCAACTATGAGGATCTAAATATTTCTCAAAGGTGGATCTTTATTCTAGATATCATCAACTAAATGAGGAGAAGGAATATATTTAGAAGAATTATTTCCATACAAGGTATGTTCACTGTGAGTTTCTAATGATTCTCTTCGGGCTTACTAATTCCCATGAAATATTTATGCATTTGATGAATAGATTCTTTAGACACTACCTTGACAAATTTTTGGTTGTTTTTATTGATGATATTCTCATCTACTCTGAGATAAAGGAGGAAGATGAAGAACATATAAGGATTTTGGTGGCAACATTAAGGAAGGATAAATTCTATTCCAAGTAAAAAAAGTGTGACTTTTGTATGCAACAAGTCAGAAACTTGGGACATGTGATCACAAGTGAGGGAATTTATATGGACCCTTCAAAAATAAATACAATTGAGGAATAGACCATACCCAATAGTGTCACAGAAATCCATAATTTTCTTGGATTATCTAGGTACTAATGAAGTTTTTTGAGGAATTTATCATGATTTTATAACCCACTAAGTTGACATAGAAAGGATAAAGTATGTCTTGAAAAAAGAATGTGACGAAAGCTTTAAGGAGATAATGAAGAGGTTGATTAAAACACTTGTACTCACACTACCTACAAGTAAAGAAAATTTTGTGATATACAATTATGCTTAAAAGAAATTCTTGGGTTGTGTACTCTTGTATAATGATAAATTGGTAGCCTACACCTCATGTCAGTTGAAGATTCATGAGAAGAACCACCCAACACATGATCTGGAGCTAGCAGTTATTATTTTTTCCTTGAAAATATGGTGGCACAACCTCTATGGTGAGAAGTGTGACATATATACTGATCACAAGAGTCTAAAGTATATATTCACACATATTGAACTCAACATGTGTCAAAGAAGATAGTTAGATCTAATAAAGGACTACGATTTCTCTATTCACTACCATCTAGGAAAGGCAAACAAGGTAGCTGATTCTCTTGGTAGAAAAGAACCTGATACTCTATCTATGATGTGGATTGAGAAAGACCCTATATCCATGGATGTGAAATGGATGGATTTAGAAATCATAATAATAGGGAATAAATCCTACCATTCCCAAATATTTTCCCAACCATATATTCAAGAGAAGATTAAGGAGGCACAAAGGTGGTACAACTAGAGAACACCCTCTCATATGAAGAGAATCCAGTGAAGATCTTATACTTTAGAGACAAAGTCCTGCACAAAAAAATAAATCTCCTTTTCAAAGTTTTATAGATGAATCATAAGTATAAAGATGCGACATGGGAACCAAAGGGAGTAATTAAGGATAATTACCCTTGCCTGTTTTCACCATAGTATGTAAAATGAAATTTCAAGGGTGAAATTTCAAAAGGGGGGAAGAATGTAACGACCCAAACTTTTATCAATGGAATTTTTTCTTTCTTATAATTATTTTATATGGCATAAAACACATAAATATCATAGATATCCCAATAAAAAACATCATTCTCATAAATTAAGATCTAAATAAGTGATATATTTAGAAATTAAGAAACTCATAACGATAGAATAGTAACCTAACCATTGGAATAGTAACATGACCCTTAGGAATAGTAATCTATTAAATAGAATAGTAACCTCACCTATTAAAGTATAAATACAATTTATTCATCTTATAAATGAAAATATTATATAATTATATCATAGTATAAGTAAATAAATATTTTAAAAATGATAAATTAAGTGTTGGTATATTTTTGAAACGTAAATATTTATTTACGATTTTATAATTAATATAATAATTTAAAATAAAATTTATTCACAAAAAATATATTCATAAATTAATATTTTGTTTTATTATAATTATAATCTAATTTTATGGGACCTTAATTAATTTTATAAAGTGTCATAAAATCAATTCTAATATTAAAATTTGTATTTTTCAAATAAATGATGATTTTAATAAAAATGAAATTTATCATATTTAGAAATTTGTTTTCATAAAATCGATTAAAATTTTGAATTATAAACATTAAAAAATGTTTAAGTTTAATTTTTGGGATTTTTATAAAATAGTTGAATTTTTAGTGAATAGTAAAATATGGTAGTTTATGATATTTAACATTATAAGTTAAAAAATGAATTTTTGAATCATGGATGATTTAAGTACCATAATATTGAACTATCCTTAATTATTTAAAATATTTAGTGATAAGGATCAACACTATTGATAGTCTTGAGCCAAAATAATATAATAGTGAATATAATAATCAAAAATACTCGTCTCCTCCTATAAATACCACCCATTACCACCTATTCCCATCACACCTTTAAAGACTTTTATCTTGTCTAAATTCAGCCCAATTCCCTTCTCAATACTCTTCCACACATATAAGAGCTATTGGTCTCAACAAAATACCAATCCCAAGTGCCTTAAGGAGGTTCTCAAGGAGAAGATATTCAAGATATAAAATACTCAATCTTTATCTTTTAATTTCTTTTCTTTTCTTATCAACTTCTCACATCCCCTTATCCAGAGTGTCATGATAACTCTAGTGTCAAATATATATTACAATTTAATTATGTTAATATAACATAAATCATCATATCTATTCTCTTATCCTTTTATTCTAAAAATGAAAACACCGTCTGTGACATGTCGATTCACCGCCTTTGTGGATGATGAATTTCCATTTTCCATTATCACCTTCAAGACTAAACATAAAAACATTATTATTTTTTTCATAATTTAATATCCATATTATAACTTTTTTAATTTTATGGAACTAATTTATAAACATAATATTTAATAAAATTAAATTATCTCATGATGGATGGAAAACCCACCAAAATAAACTAAAGATTTATCATTAACATTTTATATAATGAATAATTCTCATATAAAAAATGATATATAAGACCATTTAAACTTATTTAATTTAATTAATTTCATATAATTTCAATTCTATATAATTATTCGCATTTTACATGAACTTCCATATTTGTATACAAGTGAACCGATCATGAAAACTAAGAAAACAAACACTCCCAAAACTGTGAAATTGAACTTTATAACTCATAAAAATGGTTATAAAACAACTTAATAAAATTATAATAAATAAAATAAATTTATCATAGGTTATTTATTTAGTAATTAATTAATCTAATTTGATTATCTGTGATATTAAAGTGAATAAATCATTTGGATATAAGGTTAGGGGATTCTCTAACCCAACTCCTTTTCTCTGGGTTATTCCTCTTTCATGCCAAATTTCAGTGTGGATATTCTTTTAATATTACTCAAATATAATTTAATTGTACTTATATTTAATTTTATGGAATATAAATGTTTCCAATTTTATTTTATGAAAAATTCAAATATTTTTCCAAAAGAACTCTTCTTTCCAAAACACATTTTGACTTCTCTTGAGTTGTTTCTTCTTCACTCAAGAATGGTGAATCTTATACCAAATATTTTTTTCTATTTTCATTTTAGAACCCAAATTTTATTAATTATTGATGAAATCCTTTTTAAACCTATTCATATATATGGGTTACTTCATGACTTTGATTGATATATGTTCAATGTGGCATTCATGATTATGTAAATGTTATGATGTGATGGGTTTACCAAGAATTATATAGAGCTCCAGTGCATTAGGTAATATGATGTATCTCATGAAATGATGTGTATTATTCATGAACATGATGATAGATTTTTTCACAATTATGATGTTATGATTATGAAAATATGTTATGTGTGAACATGATGCTAGCCTTTTTCACAACTATTTGTGGTATTTAACCACTTTGACATGATGTTTCATTTTTATGCATTTCCACATTACATGACTTTACCTAATGCTTCCTATCATGATTATGAATATGAGACTATGTTTTTTTTCTTATAGAAATGATTATTATCACCAATTCTATATTGATTCATGTTCCTTATTTATCCTCTTACTGGGCTTTTAGCTCACAATTTTCTTTGATGTATACCCTCAGGTGATTACTTGTACTAAGGAGAATATGAGATTTTAAGGATAAAGATAGATGAGTTAAATAAATTTTTATGTTTTATTATGTTCAAATCATGTATGGTCCTAATTTTCCCAAGATACTAAACTATTGGATCCTGTATTGTAATGATTTTATGCCGTTTATCTTTAAAACTATGTAATAGTCATATAAGAAAAGTAGGGTCACTATACAAACTATAGTGGGCCAATACTTCCTCACTGGACAAGGTGTGGGTCCTCTATCTATAGTGGTTGGTGTTATTAATGAGATGAGGTGAGGTTCTTTCATCTATGTGATTTGTCACTCCCTCATATATACAAAATCCATTCTGACCATCTATGAGGCATGGGTTCTCCATGGGAGGGGTAGGTTTCCCTTCAATGTTTAGGCATAAAGTTAGTACTCACTCAATATTGAAGAGGCATGGTTCCCTATATTATAGTGTAGTTAGTATCCCCATAAGATAGGGAATGGGTCCTCCTTGTGTAGAGATCAATGTGGTGAAGATTCACCACTAATGAGTTTGGTACTCCCTCATCCCATTTCTAAAAACTCAGCAAGGTGTGGTTACCTCACCATAGTTTATAGTTTGGTAGGATTATGATTGATTCATGATGTATTATCTTGACCTAGTGGTTATGAGTGAAACTACAAGATGATCTGTTGGTATTGGTTGGTGAATCCTACTAGAATTTTTCATATAAGGGATGGTGGGTGTGATGATCTAAATGATATTCTTGGAAGCCATGGCTAGATTATAAATTCCCCCTTGTATGTGTGATACATATTTTTATAGAGACCATGTTTCACAGGTGATTGATAGATGATGGATGATGATCACAGTGATGAATGCCCCCTAGTGTGGGCTATGAATAAGATGATTGGATAGTAGTTGGAATGACTAATAATTATTTAAGACCCTTGTTGGGGATACCTATGATTGTTATCACTATCATGTGTTATCCACCCAATGTTTCATTATTAGGCGATGTTCCAAAGATCCTCATGGGGTCTTTGGAACAACATACTATGATGAAGATCATCTCTTGGGGGTGACGTTCTAACCTTTTACTAATAAAAAGTAGGAGAAAATTCTATAATCAAGTTCCTTGGAGATTTATCAATATAAGGTTGAGATCTAGAGATGATGTCATGGGTGCTGGTGACCACCATTAGATTGAGTAGATAGAGTTAATGAGTCATGGTCCACTTTATTTAGAGTGAGACCAAGTTGGGGAGAAAGACCATCCCTTAGCGGCTTCATCCAATTACTTTGTAGGGTGGATAACTTTTATTGTGTGCTACTATTATTTTTGAGAGTTAGTTTGGAATATTTAGAATAAGGTATTGTCCCTTTATCCTTAGTGATGTCCCCAATATAAGCAAGGAACCAATCACTGAGTTTTTGGTTAAGTAATTCTTCTGATAGTTTTGAGGGGATATAGTAGGGGTTGATCTATAATTTTTTATTTATCATATATTAGGACCACATCCATAGTACCATGTGATTCCATTATATTTTTACCTTTCTATGCTTAAGAGGAGAAATTTTGAGCCTTATAGAGTTAGTATTCATGGGTATTAGTCTAACTAGTAGTCAGATATCTTATTTGTGTGTCCTATTAGGCATTATGAGGTAAGATATTTGGTGGGGATTCCATGTATCCTCTTAGGTTATGTATATGTATTCATTACCATTACATGGGATTTATTGTGGGTGTTATAAATCTAGTAGATTTTGACTTCATGTATTGGAGTGGATAGATCATTTCATCTATGATGGATGAGGTCCTGAATGAGGTGGGTAGTGTATATGTGTCATCCCTATAATCATTTGTGATTAAAGGATGATAGGGTTGATGCTACCCTACTTCCCTAAAACAAATATCGTAGATGTTTTAACTTGAATGGTGTTTTGTAGGAGCGGTGGTAGGCTTTAGAGATGTAGTTTGGTTCTCTTTTTGAGTTTCCTGAGAGCAGGTATTGATGCGAATCAATTATCTCTAAAAGAAAATATTTGGGTTTCCCCCTTTTAGGGTGGGGATTATGACCCACCCCCCAACCCCTCAATATATTATTGGGTTGATGAACTGTGTTTGAAAGATACTGATTGTTCATGGTCCTACTTCATGTTTTTATTTATGTATCCCATTATATATGTATAAAGGTTGTGGGTGAAATCCCTTAGTGAGGTTTATAGAAGGTGATTCACAGTGGTTTTAGGGGTTCCCCCAGAGGTTGGTTGAGTCTGTTTGGAATTTTTGGGGGAATTAAAATCTTGGTTGTAGTGTCCCTAGCTCGAGTGATTGGGAAGGGATTTGTTCTTAAATGGGGATTCATTTTGAATCATGAAGGATCTATGGACCTTCAAAGCTAAAGATACCTTGTGTGAACATTTATATTTCTATGTGAGGTTGGTATATTAGCTACTCAGTGAGCTGATGGGTTGTTTCCTTTTCAAGGATGAAAACCCTTTAAGGTGGGGAGGATGTAGTGAACCCAAATTTCCTGTACAGAATACTTATATCATTTTTTGTTTTGGAGCCCTAGTCCCTTGATAATTGTAAAATGGAATTTTTTCCAATAAAATGACCTCAGGAAAAAAATTAATGGTTTATTTATTTCTGAAATGTGGAATTTACCATTGGGATGGAATTTAGTGAGATTTTGAGTCATAAAAATTATTTAGGATATTTAATATATAATAAATAAATATTATTTATTTTTATAGTTTAGAGCTTAGATATATCCTAAATAGAGATTCAAATTATAATTTTAGCTTCATTGTTGAGTCTGGAGTGGTAAGTTTTACCTTGGAAATGTATAAAATTCATTTGGATATCAGCACCCCGGTCAGACCCATTTAATGGAAATTATTTTTAATTAAAAAATGGTATTAATTTACCCTAAGTCTCCCTTCTTACCATACACACACAAGGAGGCATCCCCTACCTTTTTGATGATGTGAAATCGATATGGGGTGATCAAATTAGGTGATCTTGTTCAGATGAAATTAGAGGTGTGGTTCAAGATGTATCAATCATGGATTACGGAATAGAGGCATATAATCATGAAGCTACAATGATCTTCCATGAGGTAGGGGTCATTATTTTTAATTCTACCTCATTTTGATTCAATTTTTTTCTCTTCCTCTTTTTTTGGGTATTATATTTACTTCTTGTTATATTTTATTGGTAAATGGAATGATTATGGGGAGTTCTGGGATAATTTGGATTTTTCATAGGAATTTGTGTCTAGAATTTCTAACTACACACCATGTAGTCTCAATAACACATATTTTGCAATTTGTTTTTATGTCTTGGGAAAAATATAGATTCCACATGGTGTGTAATATATTTATACATGTCATGTAGAACCCTTGGTTACACAACCTAGGGTCTGTCCATATACACTGATAGACACCATGTGTGGGGTACATAGCATGTATAGGTAAATTCCATATCGATTCACAAGACATAGTCTGGGTAAAGGCACATAGACAGGTACCCATTCACCCTACACATCATGTATCATAGGGGCATGTCATGTACATAGAAATACATTCTAATTTGGTATAAGTTAAATTCCCATAACAAGGATTTGGGTGGACACATCATGTACTCCTAGTAGATGTCATTTACTATCCGTTTGGCTGAGTTTTGCATGATTTATCACCCTAATGTTTTATTTAGACAAATAGGTAGTTCATTCTGAATATCTTTCCTCATAGAGTATAATAGTGTGATCCCCTTCTCTATTAGGTGTTATTGTAGAGATGATTTGGGGCTGGTTATAGATCTTGAACACTTGAAATGATAACGAGGTTTGAATGATAAATTATAGATGGTGTGAGGGTAGAAGACTTCCCGAGGAACATCCAGATGTTGGATGAAGGACCCTTGAATTTTTCTAAAAAGTGGTATCCTCTAAGATTTATTGGTGTTGATAGATTCCTTAAAGGATAGAGGTTCATGGACATCTAGTGTTCAACCAGGTATGAGTAGTAACTTCTTCATAGTAGAGTAGTTCAAGAGGATGTAAATAGATGTGGAACTCGTTGAGGTTTACCCTTCTTACCATGCATCCCAGATCTAGTATTAGTGCTTGTGGTTTAGATATAGTTGAATATGGTGTTGGTCATTCACTCCATATTCACGATGGGCTTTATTGATAGTGTTTTTTTATGGATGATATTTCCTTTCTTTCATGTTTTATCTTGATTTGTGACTATAGAAGAGGGAGTGGTGACTACCGAGTGTTCTTGATGGTTCTTTCCACCAGACTATAGGTTTAAGTTTCCATGTTTCATTAGAAACATATAACCTATGTTTCAAATACTTCTCCTTTATTTTTTATTTTGGGACTAAGTGTGGGTCTTTCCCTTACAATGAGAGAGTTGGTACTACCCTTGAGATGTGGGTCGTTGTTCCTCCAAGCTAGGTGATGATTTTCTTAGAGTTCCCTACTTAGATGTGTAGTATTTAATCTTATGGAAGGTAGTGGTACTCTTTATGGATGTTATATCCCCTTAGTCATGGCATATAAGCCTCAGTTCATATATGGTGTTGGCATAGTTTAGATAATTGTTGTTTGGTAGAGATGGATTAGTGTCTGGTGTTGACTTTCCCTCAACCCACTTGCATATTATGGTAGGGTGTGGGTTCCCCATGATGGATGTAGATTTCATGTATTGGTGATAGAAATAGATGATCTCAAGGTATTTTTCAAAAAATCAAGGGCCTATAGCGCATGATTTGATCTGGTCCTTCCCCCTCAATGTGATTCATAGAGGAGAGTTGGTTTAGGTAGTGATTTATTTTCAAATAGTCGACACTTACTCCCTTTGAGTGTATCCGATATGCTGAGTCTCTATCATTTGTATTAGAGTGTATGAGGAGGTTTTTTCCCTTATTTAGTTTTCCCCATCGTACAAGGTGTGGTTTATTTCCTTTTAATGGGATATTAGGCATTGAGTGCTAATATTTTAAGGTTCAGTTCTGATTTTTATTCATGATTCCCTATTTTGAAAATGATGGAGTGTGGGTAACTCTAGGAATCATTCCCTACTTATAGATTTGGTAATGAAGTCATGGTATATGGTTAAATTCATGGTTTTTAATTCCTTTCATTAGTATAATCTCCCTTATTAGATCCTCTTGGTGCAATGGTGATGTTTTGAATGACAGTTGTCTCTAAAAAACCATTGTAGTTTGGTCTTTATGTTATAGTCATGTAGGGAGGTGTCCTCCCCTGAGGTGTGAGATCTTGATCATAGAAAACTCATTCCTTCGAATGTGGAAGTATTGAGATTCATCCCTGGAATTCCCCTAAGGTATTGGATGTTAGTATTCTTGGGTGTCGGAGTAGTAGTTTCTCCCTTAAGTATTTTATCTTCCCCTGTTAAGTTGGGAAGTTTTATGGTTCAGAATTACTTTTGTGATGAACTATTTCCTAGATACCCTTTTATTAGGAAATCCTACTTGGTATTTCTATTTTAGGATTTTTAGGCTAAGGAATACCATATATGAGTATTTCTTTTAGGTTCTATTCTCCATCCCCTAGCCTATTGTAGGTAGGTTTGAGGTGTCACACTTGGCATATCACCACCTAAGAGGGTCTCGGTGGGTCAAGTTGTGTCAATTGGGTTCATGAATCCTAGTGTTATTGAGTATGTGGATCTTGGATGTGTGTGGTATGTGTGGTACCAATCCCTAAAATGGGTAGGTGGGACCATAAGTCTAGTTGATATATGACTTGTGTATGGGTAGGGAAGTTTATGGTATAGTGAGAGGAATTTTCTTTCACAACTTTCCCTATTTTTGATATATGGAATGTTATATATCTATTGAGCATGGTGGTTGCTTATTAAAGATATTCTACTTTGACAGACTCTTTTGGACTATCAGGAGGATGGAGATATGGTTCCACTAAGTGGTGAGCCAATTGGTTCCCCCTTAGGGTGAAAATAAGCATGAGCCACATGTGTAGGTTATAAGGTATTCAAGACATCAAGTGTGGCCAATAGAACTAGGGTAGCTATTTAATTAGTAGTTAAGGGTGAATGTGATATCTATTATTTAGAGTAATGATCAAGGTACTTGGGGATTTGATCCATCTATGGTATATATGATGAGGGAGTTTTAGTCTCAACATCCTCTCTTATTTTAGGGAGAGTTTGGACCTTGGGTAGCCAAGTTCTGGATCAAGTTGGTTCATACTATTTTTAATCATATTAAGACACCTCCAAGGTATAGGGTGAATATGGAAACATATATGCTCATGGGAATAATGAAAAAATGTAGGGACGCATAGGAACAAGTTGGTAGACATGTGGGGATGACATAGGAGGATTTTAAGGTGAGTTTCTTTGAGAAATTCTTTCTTGATACACTAAGGGTGGATCAATATCCTCATTTATGTACTTGGTGCAGGGGGAGACATTAGTCAAGGATTATATTTATAGATTCATAGAACTATTGTGCTTTGTTTCAATAATAGCTGGATATGATATCACCAAGGTAGGGAAATTTGAGGGTGGACTTTGACATAATATGAGGGTGCATGTGAATATTTTTAGGTTGTCCTTATTTTCTAGGGTATTAAACCAAACATTAATCATAGAACAAGACTTGACCTATAGTATTATACCTATTCATAAAATGGTGTCAGGTGATACTAGTAGAAGGATTCCAATATTCATAAGTGGGGGTGTGAGGAGACCCCACAGGGTAATCAGTGTAGGGGGGTATCATTTCCACCTCAAGGTGGGTATTCTTCAATGTGTTATCAGTGTGAGAAGATAGACCATGTCCATACTCAATGTGATTGGCCACCCAATGAGTGTCAGGATTATGACCAGATGAGATATCTAAAGAAGTTTTATTAGATGATCTTATAGTCAACTAGATGTTGGGAATATGGTCAGACTCGAACATCTGATGTGGGACCAGGAGCAGTGTTGGGAATAAATATATGGTGTTTGTTTTCATATTTGGGTCATGAAAGAGGACCATATGATCAGTAATGGAGGTAGTGGATGATATAGAGTGTGAATCCATAGGGAATTCAGAATCATGAGGTTGGGGCTTAAGTCAATTTCACACAATTGATATGACCTTGTTTGAGCAAGTTTGAGGGTCATTAATGGTTAGACATATGTCATGATTATTTGATTTAGGTTTTTTATGTTGGTTAGTAGAGCACTACATTATGTGTAAGTGGATTAACCATGTGATGGTTGAGGTATGAGCATCAGGTATGATGAATGGTGACTATGTGTCTATTATAGGTACATGTAGGATTTAGAATGATGGTCGGGTATTATGGTTGTGATGTAACAAATTAAATGACTCTTATAGTGAGGAGTGCCTATGGTTGGAATAATTTTATTTGTATCTATTGATTATAGTGATCAGAAATATATGGATGTGTTTGAAATTATCTTGGTATTTTTAGAATGTAGTGAGTGATACACTTGGTTTTAGTCAAGGTTAGTCAATGATGTGTTTGAAATTTTCTTATGGTGAGGAGTACCTATGGTTGGGAATGTTTGAACTATTAGAGGGGTTAGTGAATACTCAAGATATGATTTTAGGAAGGAGGTATTAGTGTCAGTAATTCTGTCTAGTTGAAAAAATCCACCAAGTACTTAATGGATTGGTGTTAGGTTCCAGATGTGCCCAACAGAATAGGGGGTAGCTCTATGAGATCCACCAGCCACCCGATGGACTTAGAGCGAGTACCCGATGGGTACCTAATTCCTTTTTATAAATTTTCAAATAAAATAATTAATTAATTTTTAATTTAAATGATAGGGGCTCTCATTTTGCCTCTAGTAACATATAGAACTCAGTATAACTCCCCTATCTCATTATGTTGACCCTACTATATTAAATATCTTAAGAGAGGGGGTGAACCAGGGTATGACGGATAAAAACAATTTCCCTATTTTAATCTTGTTTCATTATTAAACAACACTCACTTATCTCTTCTTATCACAGTAATGAATAAAATGAAATGAAAGCATACAGGAGACATAATAAATTTACTTGTCTCACTATAACCAAGATAATACAAGGATCATACATAGGTAATGTGTTTGTGTACCTGAATCACGAAAGTGAACTAAAATTACAATGTTTGGAGTGCACTCACTATCTCTCCTAGTTTACAACCATCCACACTTAAGAACTCATTGTCCAATCAACTAAAGTGAATAGACTATTCCTCTAGAAGATTATTCTAATGATTTATACCAACTATGAATAGTTTTACACTAAAATAGGTGTTACATGAAGCTCTTATTTCATAAGTGAGGTGAACTCCACCATACCACATAAAATTTTCTTTATAGAAAATTCCTTCATGATATATTATTATTTATGAACTTATCCTATACATACAGGCTTAAAGGAACATTGTTTACTCATACTATTTATATTAGATCTCCTTCATGAACTAATCCTCCACAAACCCCCTTTATAAACTACCTATGTGTATTACCTTACATGAATATATTTTTTGTACACACCTCATGGACTAGCTTCTCCATGTACTCCAACTCTCCTTCATGGAAACACTTCACAAACTATCTTGTGCTTTGTGGATTTCTACACTTTGTGGACACTATGATTTATAAACTCCCTTCTAAATTTATAGAATTCCCAATGATGACCCTCTAAGATAATATTTGGTTATACTCTCAAGAATAAATTTGGGGGTCCTTAAATAGGAAATGAAACCTGAAAATCCCACTAATTAAGAAATTATCATTCATCCCTTAATGAAAACTCCATTCATGTATTTTTCCCATTAGTAAAACTACATACCATGAATTTATATTGTGGATAGCCAAAAATCACCACCCTATGACCATAAATTACGAGACCATTATGAACTCCCTACTTTGTCTCATGAACCTCCTTCATGAATGTATACTTTCTACAAGAACTCAATTGTCATGAACTCCCTTTGTGGTCACAATCTGAAGTTTTAATATGCTTCCTTCATAGATTCACATAAGTGATATTTGATCACATAATTTCTATGAAAAATGGTTGTCATGAACTCCCTATGTGGTTTGTGTACTTGTTGAATAGTTTCACATACTTTCTATGTGAAAATCCTTCCTTTTACATTTTTCTTTGCAAACTCCATATAACTCCAAATGTTCCCCAAAAAAATTAAAACCACTTTGTCAATAAACACAACAACCCATAACACCAAAATGGAGCCTTCAGGTATTATTTCTCAATAATCACCTCCTTTGGGTTTGTTGAAAAAACTTCAAAACCACAAAAACTTTATGTTGAAAAAACTTATGTACTTCCTTATTTAAACATCATATGTCCTACTATAACACCATAAAATGATCAAAGACTTACTCAGCACATACTCTAAGACCACATGATCCAAGATCGACATGAGAAAAAAGAGTAGCATGTGAATTTCATCAATGAATCACTTCATTCTTGATACCACTTGATGAATGGTACCATTACTTAAAACATGTTCAACTCTTCATATCACTTCTTAAACCATACTTACAAATTGTTTTCATCGCAAACCCAAAGTTCATTCCTTTTATGATTTTTATTCATTAAAAAAACATCTTCATTATCATAGTATTTGTAACCCTCCCCTCAACAACCTTTATCCCCCTGATTTATCACAGAAAATATCTCCTCTTTCATCACTTTAATCTCCCCTATAGTAGGTTTGAGAAAACTCTTACCCATTTATGAACAACATATCTCCCACATTATTAATGAACTCAAAGGTCTCTAGGGGAAATTTTTAGTATATCCCTGGGAGTGGGGGTTCCATATCCATACTATTTATGTATGGGTAGTCCACTAGACTATGATTTTCATTTGATTCCTTTAAAATAATTCTTTGGGTATGTTCTATATCATGATGTCTGCGACTTGAAGTTCTGTAAAAACATTATTCATCTTCAATAACCTAGGATCCACTTTTTCTTTATAAAGTGATACTTGATTTCAGTTATCTTTTTCCTTGAGTGAAAGGCTTGATTATTTTATAATATTAAAAGTACTTGAATTATAACAATTTATTATTATTAGAGATTTAACATTAACTCACATACCTTCAAGTTACTACTTTATCCATAGTAATTGCATTCAATCTCAAGTGTCTACAATATATTTAGCTTTTACAATGATTAGTGAAGTAAAATATTATTTCTTACTCGACCAGGAAATAAACAATGCACCAAGATAAAATAAACCACATGATATAAATTTTTTTTCATCTTCCAAACATGCCCAGTTAGCATATATATATCCCAACAACTCATACTATGATATAGCATTATAAACAAAACCAAATTTCACTATGGATTTGATATATCATAGTATTATTTTTACTGCTAACAAATGGATTTCATTGGGATTACTCTAATATAGTATAGATTGAAATTTTTTAAACACAATATTAGGTCATGTCACAATTAATTATAACAATAAATTAATGATCTATCTATATTTTGTGACATTGACCACTTTTCCATCATCATCCCTTGACAAACTCATTCTGGTAGAAACTGGTGTTGTCGTCACCTTGGAATATTCTACTAAAAATCTCATTAAAACATCATTATAATATTTAGATTGAGATATTAATGTACCATGACTTCCTTATACCACCATTATACTAAGGAAAAATGTCAATTCACCAATAATCAACATTTCTAACTCATACTTCATGAACTCTACAAACTATTTGTAGTGTACTTCATTCAATACTCCATAGATTATCTAATTTATATACATTATCACCATTATCATTTTATCACTCTCATTATTGAAATAGATATTATAATCAACTCCACCATGCTGTAAATAAAGCTTCTTCAAGTATTGATCCAATCTTTAATATCATGCTCTTAGCGCCAGATTCAGCCCAAAAAGTGAATTTTTTAGCCATTAATCTTTGTTATCATCTTCATAGATAAGAAAACCATTAGATTATTTGATGTATGCCTCTTCTTATAGAACACCATTTAGAAATTATGAATTGACATCAATCTAGAATACCTTTAATTTCATTTTCACTTTTATGGAAAAAAATATTCAAATTGTCTCTAGCCTTTCTATGGGTGAAAATGTATTATCTACATCAATTCCCTCAATATGGGAGTATCCCTTTCACACTATTCATGATTTATTTAAAATCATCTTTCCATATTTATTTATATTATTATGGAAACCCCATTTAGTCCCAATGACTTTCTTATTTATTTTTCTCTAAATAATCTCCCAAGTATGATTATTTTTTATTTTTTCAATTTCTCCATTCATCATTTGAACCCAATTATCATCCCTAGTAGATTCTTCAAAACACTTTGTCTCTACATGGGATAATAAATTTGTTTGTTGTAGAGAAAACATTCTCCTCAAAATTCATTTTTTATTAAAAATCCACTTTAAGGAAAAGAGGGAACCATATAGAAACATTTGCAGCATTATACACCACCTTCCAAAAACAAAATTCACCATACAGATTTCAAAATTCAAAAAATTCTAATAGCACGAACATCACCACACCTCAAGCCATCTACACACACCCTGTTTCAAATTTCAAATGACAACACATGATTGACGCCTCGATCCATGGACCATTCATCCCACGTCATGGAAACACCAACAATCGCTTCACTGCCAACCACAGTTGATAACATCGTCGAAGATGAACTCACAATCAGTGATCAATTCATCATCACCAAATATCTCCAAAAGTTGCATGCACAGACTCACTTCCCAAAGAACCATAGAGACCACTGCTCAACTCCTCCTAGGAGAGAAAGGTGAAAACCTGGATCCATGGTAGAGAAGAATGCGGGATTTTGCAGGAATAACGGTAAGAAACGCCTCCAAACATAAATAGAGAACGAACACCAACCAAATCCACCAAAAGGCCTTCACTAATTGTCGAAGAACAATCCTGAAACATAATAAAATTCTCACACCTCACATCCAAAAACCTCTTTGAAGGCCACCGCACCTGTCAGACCAAGATATAAGCGGAGGATCATGAGGACAGAGCAACGAGAATGTGGTCTAAGGCCTCACCTACAAACAATTCCATTCTCCAGAACACTGACTAGAGCACCAAACCAACAAGATAGAACATCACATGAAGCATCTCAATAGATCATGATTGGCGACGAGGAGGGTGAAACACTAGAAGCTGCCTTCACTAGATGAAGACTCAAAATTGGATGTGTAGAAATGGAGCCATCAAATCCAAAACACAAGAAACGGAAATCTGCATGAAAAGAAGAAAAAAGGGGGAATGAAAACCCTAAATTAGAAGGGACCTTCTGGAAAGAGAAGAAAAATAGGCACCAGGACAGGTGAAAAGAGAAGAGAAGTAGAGATTGAATCCCTTAGAGTAGCAGCGAAACCCAAAAATGCAAACAAAAAGAGATAAAATCCAGAAACTTGCAGATGGAGAAGGAAGAAGAAGAATCTAATGGGATAGAGAGGAAGAAATAGTTAGAAGGACTTCAAAGATGAAGACCGATACTGGAGGCATCAAAGAGAAAACCCAATAACTCCATAGATGGTGAGGAAGAAGAAGGTGGTGAGGGAGGAAACCCTTGCATTGTTTAATCATTGATGATATTATACTCACCAATATTTACTCAAAAATTCATTTTTTATATACATTTAGGTCCAACTTTATCCTACTCATAATTAGTATCTTATTTTGAATTTTCCTTAGTCCCCTTTTCTCCCCCTGAGTTTCTCAACTCTTCATCACTATCCTCCTAAATATTATCATTGTTTCAATAATAATTTTGTTCATACTCCACCATATGGGCATCAATACTATCAAAAAACATTCCTATCCATTTATTATAGTATTTATATGCTTTGATTTTTCTATATTATCAAAGGAAAACCCCTTCATCTCTATGATATTCAAACTTCATGTGTTTCTCCTTATTAAGAATGAAACACTTACTTATAAAGATTTAAAAATACTTCAATGTTGGTTTTTTTCCTTACTAAATCCCATATATAATCTTTTCCTCCCCTGGGAATAATAAATCAATAATAGAGATATAAATCAGTGTTATGAATACATCCTTCCAAAAATTATTTAGTATATCTTTTTCAATAAGCATTGTTCTATCCATGTTGTTTATGATCTAGTTTCTCCTCTCAACCATGCCATTTTACTAAGGAGTTCTCACTATTTATACTTAGTTACTTATCCTATGATATTTGAGATACTAATCTATGTAGTTTTGAGTGAAATTCATACCATTATCAATTCATAATTTCATAATTTTATATCCATGCATATTTTCAACCTTTCTTTGATACTGAGTAATAAAATTGAACACCCCAAACTTTTGAGTGATGACCATTATCCATATGATCTTTCTATAATAATCAGTGAAAAAACATAATATCTCTTCTCATAAATATATCTTGGTGATATAGGCCCACACACTAGTGAAAAAAAGGGTCTTCCACATTGGTTATTTTTAATTTTCAATGTTTATTAATTAGAGACACCATTATAAGAAATGTTATAAATAAGTTTTTTACATTGGGTATTTTAACTTGTGAAAAAAATATTTACCATGTAGGTTATTATAACTATCATTGAAACCCCTTAATTTTTTTTAAAATAGTTGTTTTTTTATAAAAAAAATAATTTTAGAATACAATACACCAAACCTATGAGCAGGATAAAACCAGCAAAGATAAAGAGTAGAAAACAAGCAATAAAAAACACCACCAATACAATTTTATACAAAATATTTACATAAAAACTTTGTTATAATTACAAAAATTTTATAATTTGAAATTTAAACTTCAAAATATATATTACAAATAGATATGAACTAAATCTAAATCAAACTTTTAAAACAATACACCCATGCTCCTCATATATGATTTAAATATTTTCCAGATTAAGGGCTAGAATCATAAAAAAACACTAAATTAAAAGTAAATTAGTCATCATATATTTTCAATATAATGGTAATATAAATAAAAATGTTATAATAAAATCTAACCTTGTGGAATTTTGTAACCATTCTAGTTAAAATTATTTCAAACATATATCTCATAACATAATATCTACATTCTATTACTCCTTGATGATGATAATTATGTTTGAAAATAAGTTTTCAATTGAAAATAACATTTTATATATCTTCTAAATTTTAATAATTATAAATAAAGTCACCTTTGTACAAACATATTGGATATTTAATTTCCTATTTTCTATTTAATCTCTATAGTAATCTCATTATCTATTTTAAAATGATATGTATGAAATAAAAATAAAAGTTGTTATAATATATAATTATTAAAATAATCAAATTGACATCTCCAATACTTATTTAAATTTTTATTTCATGTCTCTATGTATGGAGAATAACCAGTAAGTTGTCTTTTCATTTGAAAAAAACACACAAAACATCCAATGGACACTAATATACAAAAATATAATGTTATAAACTATTTAATTAATAGAAACAACTCTTTATGAAATATATGTTTCATACCTATTAAGATTTAGAAATATCAAACATAGAATTTAATAATTTTTAAATCTTTCAAAAATATATATTGTTCTTTGATCATCCTTCATTACCTTCATTGTTAGAGAAGTATATTATGGGTCCAATAATCTATACACTGATGTTATATCATAATAAATAAAAAGTGTATAAATATAACAAATAAATAAAAATATGAGTATTAAGTTAGATCAATCAAGTTGATGTAATTGAAATAAATATTATAATAGACTTACATGGAAATTTTTATATCATTGTGAGGCCCGATATTTCTAAATTTACAAGCTCCATAATATCTCTATTACAAATTATCATAATTATATTTTTACCAAAAATGTAAAAAATCATTAGGGGATCATAAATATTCGACAATATAAATGCATATGTTGATAATTTTTAAATCCTTTTAGAAAAAGTTGTATCCATAGTCGAAGGGGCCTCAACATTTTTTTGCTTTCAATACAACATTTATTTACCTTTAATACACTCATAATATATATATTAAAAAATAAAATTTCTATAAAATAAAGGTTTTAATATATGTATACCTTGGATGTAATTTTTTGAACAATCCTAGATGACCAAAGTAAAATATGTTGAACACTTTATCCAACTATTAAAACTTCATTTGTAGGGAATGGTCCTCTAGCTGATGCATCTACAATATCTTATACCATTACCCTACTCAAATTCATATTTATCTTATGATGATATAGCATATCACCAATATAATATATGACCTCATATGTTATAATATGATATTGGGGATCCTCGATATATAACTCATGGTATATAGGAAGCTGTGGAGGAGGAGGTTTGGGAGTGGGATTTGCAGGTAGAGGTAGAGGAGTGGGATATGTATCCAAATGTGGAGGAGTGTGATATGTATCCTAAAGCGATATTTTCTTATCAAAAAGCATCTATTGTATGGAATATATAATCCTATCCTCCATAATCTCACTCATATACTAAACTTTAGTTTCTAAAGTGTCTATTTTTACTTTATATAAATTATCCCTTGAGGAAGTTCCAAAATTAATAAACAATTTTTAAATTGATACACATGCCTTGTATCCTAATACATGAACAGGGTGTTGAAGATTTCATAATTTAGTAGCTAAAATATCCCTCTTACCCTCAGGTATTAGGGTCCCTTGTATAGAATCCCGCCTTTTTATAATATAAACTTTAATTACATTACACAAAACTGAGGATCTTTAAGGTTTAGTGTCTTGGAAACCAGGAACATAATACATGAAAACAACATAAAACATTCTTCTTAAACACTTGAAAGGATTATCCTTAATTTCATCCTAGGTTCATTACTGCATCTCATAACCTGGGGACATACATCAAAAGAAAGGGTGATCAGAAGGCCCAGTAAGGGAACAAGAGAAACATTTAACATGTGAACTTGAGATACATCAACTATGTCATGAAAAAGAACTTTAAGGCATGAGAAAGAAATCATGTGCCATATCATAATAAAAATAACATTTTTCATAACTTTAAGATTTGGCTACATAATTTAACATAGACAAACATGAACATATCACCAAGGTCCATCCCCAAGGTGTCATTTCAAAATTACCAAGGTTATTCACCAAGATATCATGAAAATTTGTAATCTCTAGTGGTTACATCATTACCCAATGCATTGGAGCGCTATCAGGACGCACCCTTAAATTTGACTTTATTATAATGTGAGCTACATATATCATCATCATACATTTCATAAATAACCCATATAGCATAAAATAAATGGGTTTCATTTCATAATCATAACGTTTTTAGAAAAAAAACTACTTTAAAGACATGATCTTTACGTCACTTTAAACCCACGGAAGGGGAGAGCGGGTCTCATGTATGTAAATCCCAGAATATAAAATAGAAAATTTTGATATATATTTGAATACCCTTTTAGAAATAAGATCTTTGAGTATTCACTTTATAACATAAAATAATTTTGAGAAAAGAGAGTCATTTTGAGACGAAAATTCTGCAGCATAACGGCTATGTTTCGGGTTTTTAGAAAACATTGAAAAGAGAGGGGACATGGGTCAAATATTCATAAATGACCCATAAAACAGTATAGAGACAGAATAAGAATGATATATGAACATGTTAATGAAATCTGAAGGACATACCATTTGAAATGAAAAACATGGAAGGAAGACAAAAATTAGATTTCTCTTATGAAAGTTCGGCAGCCTAACGGCGTTACTTAAACTTCAACAAAAATGATTTGAAAAGATCAAATAGGGTCTCTCATAATGTGAAAATCAGAGTTCAGTATGATATATATAGAGATCATACCATAACATAATTAAAAAGGAACTTGAAAGACTTGACATGAAAGTAGAACTTTGAAAAGAATGAGAAGGGTGAAAGAATCCCTTAAAAATTCGGCAGCCTAACGGCGTTACTTAAACTTCAAGAAAAATGAATTGACGAGATAAAATAGGGTATCTCATCATATGAAAATAAAATTTCAGTATGATAGATATAGAGATCATACCCCAACATAATAAAAAGGAACTTGAAAGACTTGACATGAAAGTAGAACTTTGAAAAAATGAGAAAGGTGAAAGAATCCCTTAAAAATTCGGCAGCCTAACGGCGCCACATAAACATTCATAAAACGAAATGATGAGAGTAAGAGGGGGTCTCTCATCATAGGAACATAAAAAAGGAAAGTATAATGAAGATAAAAGAACATCCTCAAACATAAGAACATAGAGCATAAAAGAAATGACATAAAAGAGATTACTTGAAAAGAAAGAGAGAGGTCGGATCCCTTACCTTAAAACGTAACTCTTAAAACTCAAAGGTTTGGACCTTGAGGGATTGGGGGCACCTTGGGAGGACTCCTTGGGAGGTAAGGAGACCAGAAATTCGTTGAGAATGATTTTTGAGTCCAAAGGATGAGAGAATGGCTTGGTATTTATAGGGAAAGTGAGGGGACAAGGCATTAATGGCCAAGGGACACCTCATAAGTGGGTTTCTCAAAACCATGTGCTCTCCCAAGATATTTCCCATGAAGTTAGGCCACATGGGGACCCCAATACAATAATTCATCACCTTTGATCGGCCAACTCATAAAATATCTCATGAAATCATCATGACACAGTTATGATGTCATTAAACATACCGAAACCCTAAAACTGTATTTTTACTATTCACTGAAAATTCAACTTTCTCAGAAAAATCCCAAAATTTCACCTTAACCAAATATCAATGATCTGATTTTAAAAATGAACTCCATTTTATAAAAATAATTTTCTAAATATTTTTAATTTATTTTTTAAATAAATACACTATTCACCGAAAATTCATCTTTTTTCAGAAAAAACCCCAAAATTTACCTTAACATAATATCGATGCTCTGAGTTCAAAAATGAAATCCATTTTATAAAAATAATTTTCTAAATATTTTTAATTTAATTTTTAATTAAAAATCACTATTCACCTGAAAAAACTAATACTTGAATAATAATTTATGAAACTGTTATTTAACCATTTTATTGAATCACATTACTTAATCAAGGTGCCTAGATTATATTAATACTTTCTTTAAGTGATATTACTAATCCATTTGGTCACATTACTAATCCTAAGCATAAAATCACTATTCATAATTTACTATTCATCAAAAATTAAGTTGATCTTATTAGACTCTAATTTCGTACTGAACATAATTGTAGAAGACCATTTTTTGAAAATCATTACACATTTTTAATTATTTAAGGTTTACATAAACATTTTTTAAAATATCCTTTCTCTAAAATCACCAAAAATATGCATACTATATTTATCCGGATATTTGAAAAGTCATAAACATCATCATAAGAAGAAATCCCAATTTTTATTTAAAACAAAGGATTACACAAGGCAGTTATGGTCTCCTTACATAGCCCCTTATCACACCAGCATAGGACCTAAATGTAAGGTGTGCTAAGGTGAGAGAATCTGAGGGAGGCTCGGCCAACATCGCACGAGTAGTAATTTCTATCAGTTTGAACTTTTCGTGAAGGCGATCCCGTTCTAGCTTCACACGATGAATTTCAGCATGGGTTTGGTCCAGAGCAAAGCCCAGTGGTGCTACCTCCTTCCCAAGTTCTGTTAGATGGGCTTCGATCAGTCCAAGACTACTGGGTGAGGCCATCGAATATTCTTTTTATATTAATTAACCAAAATTAATTGTATTTAGAGACAATAATCAAAACGTTTAGTTTCCAGCGGTCATATTGACCAATGGTCATATAACAGTCAAAACCCAATGGTCTCATTTTAATTATACTCATGTTATCAAATGAAACATTTTTGTTGAGTATAAAAATAAAATAAAAAAAAACACAAAATTAGGAAACAATATTTATTCAAAATTTTGGGTCGTTACAATCTTCCCCCTTAAGAAATTGCATCCTCGCAATTTTTAAAATTGTTTTTTGAAATTTCATTGAAATTCCCATATTGGAAAAGGAGTCAGTAACACTATTACTCTAAAAGAAAGAAAGTAAAGTACAAAGGTCACCCAAGTTAACCCATACTAGGATTCCATGGAGGAAAACATAGATATTCAAGAAAAACAAAGGGTCAATTTCTAGGGGAGAGTGATAGAAAACATGATTAGTAGAAAGTTGACCATGAGAAAATCACAAACTTATGATGTGTGTAAACGGTCTTTGATTACCTAGTAGGAAACATAAACCAACAACATTTTTGTTTTACGTTTCTTTTCATAATTTTGAGAAATTCATTTACTACATTGAACAAAAATATAAGGAAATATGCCTACCTTCATGTAGAGTTTCATCCTTTAATAAGTTTCTACCAAAACTAATCATTTCTCCAAACGATGAGCATTCAAAACTGATTGGTCTCATCAAAACACAAGAATCATCTTCTAGAGAATCACATAATCCACAAAAGATTAACTATATATTTCTTATATCTTTAAACATTATCCCAAAAACAGAAAGGTTAAGGTAAAACAACTCTTCAAAAAGAAATAATCCCATAGGAATGGAAACTACTTTTAAACCTTCAAAGTTACATGGTACTACTCAAAGTTCATCATAGACCATTCCATAAATAACAGTCCTTAAAATTCCTCAAAATAAACCAAACTAAGATTAAAACCCAAATACAAGAAGGATTTGATAACATAGTCTTCCAAAATAAACTTCATTGTTCATCTCCAAACAACATCAACCACTCCTAACATCTTATAACAAAAGTAGCTAACCTAAACATATTTTACCCAAGATAGGTTAACCATTCCCATAAGTAACCTAAATTACTATAAGTCTACCTTAAATTCATCTATTCTTCAAAATATAAGTCAACCTTACTCCTCAATGAAAATACCGTAGAAATCTATTTACCTCGATCATATAGGGTCCCCAAAATAGTGAATGTCTTACAAAATAATAATCATCTTTTAATCCCCTAATAATCTCTCTCATATTAATACGGCAATCGTCGCATTTCCTATCACATTGGTTGTTGGGACGTGTTCTTCCATTTCCCACCATTAACTAAGAAGAGAAAGTATAATTATGGGCTTAAATACTTAGCCAATAATCATGAAAAGGAACTTAAAGCATATAAGTATAACTTTTAGAAGAAAATTATACCCTAACTTGTGATCCCCTAGGTTCCCATCAAGATTATCCATGATCATATATTCTTATGTGAATCTTTATTTTATTTTATCTTTGTTCCTTTAACAATGGTTCATACTAAGCTTATGAATTTACCAAAACATATCCCCATGGAGTGTCGTAACCAAGAGTGCAGCAAGGCCCGTTTTCGTGTACCAGTTCCCGTTTGAGTCTAGCTCAAAGTAGTGTTTTCGGGTTTTACCCATATGTACATCTGCGCCAGAGCCACCTCTACCTACTTGTATCCAGACAGGGATGTATTTTCTTGGCAACCCATTACTACATACTCACCAAAATATCGAGAAGATTTCTTATATATAAACTTTTCTATAGACTCCTTCCTAAAGTTTTCAAATCCTAACTTCCACAAATAACTAAACAATCCTTTGATACCAACTATAGCATCCCGCCTTTTTAAAACATAAACTTTCATTACATTACACAAAACTGAGGATCTTTAAGGTTTAGTGTCTTGGAAACTAGGAACATAACACATGAAAACAACATAAAACATTCTTCTTAAACACTTGAAAGGCTTCTCCTTAAGTTCATACTAGGTCCATTACTGCATCTCACAACCTGGGGACATACATCAAAAGAAAGGGTGAGAAGAAGGCCCAGTAAGGGAACAAGAGAAACATTTAACATGTGAACTTGAGATACATCAACTATGTCATGAAAAAGAACTTTAAGGCATGAGAAAGAAATCATGTGGCATATCATAATAAAAATAACAGTTTTCATAACTTTAAGATGTGGATACATCATTTAACATAGAAAATCATGAAAATATCACCAAGTTCCATCCCCAAGGTGTCATTTGAAAATTAACAAGGTTATTCACCAAGATATCGTCAAAATTTGTAATCTCTAGTGGTTACATCATTACCCAATGCATTGGAGCGCTATCAAGGAGCACCCTTAAATTTTCCTTTATTATCATGTGATCCACACATATCATCATCAAAAATTTCATAAATAACCCATATATCATAAAATAAATGGGTTTCATTTCATAATCATAACGTTTTTAGAAAAAAACTGCTTTAAAGACATGATCTTTACGTCACTTTAAACCCACAGAAGGGGAGAGCGGGTCTCATGTATGTAAATCCCAGAATTTAAAATAGAAAATTTTGATATATATGTAAATACCCCTGTAGAAATAAGAGATTTGAGTATTCACTTTATAACATAAAATAATTTTGAGAAAAGAGAGAGGCATTTTGAGACGAAAATTCTGCAGCATAACGGCTATGTTTCGGGTTTTTAGAAAACATTGAAAAGAGAGGGGACATGGGTAAAACATTCATAAATGACCCCTAAAATAGTAGAGAGACAGAATAAGAAGGATATATGAACATGGTAATTAAATTTTAAGGACATTTCATTTGAAATGAAAAACATGGAAGGAAGACAAAAATTAGATTTCTCTTATGAAAGTCCGGCAGCCTAACGATGTTACTTAAACTTCAACAAAAATGATTTGAAAAGATAAAATAGGGTATCTCATCATGTGAACATAAGAGTTTAGTATGATAGATATAGAGATCATACCCCAACATAATTAAAAAGTAACTTGAAAGACTTGACATGAAAGTAGAACTTTGAAAAGAATGAGAAGGGTGAAAGAATCCCTTAAAAATTCGGCAGACTAACGGCGTTACTTAAACTTTAACAAAAATGAATTGAAGAGATCAAATATGGTCTCTCAAAATTTGAAAATAAAATTTCAGTATGATAGATATAGAGATCATAACCCAACATAATTAAAAGGAACTTGAAATACTTGACATGAAAGTAGAACTTAGAAAAAATGAGAAAGGTGAAAGAATCCCTTAAAAATACGGCAGCCTAACGGCGCCACATAAACATTCATAAAACGAAATGATGAGAGTAAGAGGGGGTCTCTCATCATATGAACATAAAAAGTACAGTATAATGAATATAAAATAACATCCCCCAACATAAGAACATGGATCATAAAAGAAATGACATAAAAGAGATTACTTGAAAAGAAAGAGAGAGGTCGGATCCCTTATCTTAAAACGTAACTCTTAAAACTCAAAGGTTTGGACCTTGAGGGCTTGGGGTCACCTTGGGAGGACTCTTTGGGAGGTAAGGAGACCAGAACTTCGTTGAGAATGATTTTTGAGTCCAAAGGATGAGATAATGACTTGGTATTTATAGGGAAAGTGAGGGGACAAGGCATTAATGGCCAAGGGACACCTCATAAGTGGGTTTCTCAAAACCATTTGCTCTCCCAAAATATTTCCCATGAAGTTAGGCCACATGGGGCCCCCAATACAATAATTCATCACCTTTGGTCGGCCAACCCATAAAATATCTCATGAAATCATCATGACACAGTTATGATGTCATTAAACATACCGAAACCCTAAAATTGTATTTTTACTATTCACTGAAAATTCAACTTTCTCAGAAAAATCCCAAAATTTCACCTTAACCAAATATCAATGCTCTGATTTCAAAAATGAAATCCATTTTATAAAAATATTTTTCTAAATATTTTTAATTTATTTTTTAAATAAATACACTATTCACCGAAAATTCATGTTTTTTCAGAAAAAACCCCAAAATTTACCTTAACATAATATCGATGCTCTGAGTTCAAAAATGAAATCCATTTTATAAAAATAATTTTCTAAATATTTTTAATTTAATTTTTAATTAAAAAATACTATTCATCTGAAAAAACTAATACTTGAATAATAATTTATGAAACTGTAATTTAACCATTTTATTGAATCACATTACTTAATCAAGGTGCCTAGATTATATTAATACTTTATTTAAGTGAGATTACTAATCCATTTGGTCACATTACTAATCCTAAGCATAAAATCACTATTCATAATTTACTATTCATCAAAAATTAAGTTGATCTTATTAGACTCTAAATTTCGTACTGAACATATTTGTAGAAGAACATTTTTTGAAAATCATTACACATTTTTAATTATTTAAGGTTTACATAAACATTTTTTAAAATATGCTTTCTCTAAAATTAACCAAAAATATGCATACTATATTTTTTCTGGACATTTGAAAAGTGATAAACATCATCATAAGAAGACATCCCAATTTTTATTTAAAACAAAGGATTACACAAGGTAGTTACGGTCTCCTTACATATCCCCTTATCACACCAGTATAGGACCTAAGTGTAAGGTGTGTTAAGGTGAGAGAATCCGAGGGAGGCTCGGCCAACATCGCATGAGTAGTAATTTCTATCAGTTTGAACTTTTCATGAAGGCAATCTCGTTCTAGCTTCACACGATGAAGTTCAGCTTAGGTTTGGTCCAGAGCAAAGCCCAGTGGTGCTACCTCCTTCCCAAGTTCTGTTAGATGGGCTTCGATTGGTCCAAGACTACTGGGTGAGGCCATCGAATCTTCTTTCTATATTAATTAACCAAGATTACTTGTATTTAGAGACAATAATCAAAACATTTAGTTTCCATTGGTCATATTGACCAATGGTCATATAAAAGTCAAAACCCAACGGTCTCATTTTAATTATACTATATTTATCAAATGAAACATTTTTGTTGAGTATAAAAATAAAATAAAAAAACACACAAAATTAGGAAACAAGATTTATTAAAAATTTTGGGTCGTTACAATCTTCCCCCCTTAAGAAATTGCGTCCTCACAATTTTTAAAATTGGTTTTTGAAATTTCATTGAAAGTCCCACATCAGAAAAGGAGTCAGTAACACTATTGCTTTAAAATAAAGAAAGAGAAGTACAAAAGTCACCCGAGTTAACCCATACTAGGATTCCATGGAGGAAAACATGGATATGGAAGAAAAACAAAGGGTCAAGTTCTGGGGGAGAGTGATAGAAAACATGATTAGGAGAAATTTTACCATGAGAAAATCCCAAACTTATGATGTGTGTAAACGGTCTTTGATTACATAGTAGGAAACGTAAACCAACAACATTTTTGTTTTACGTTTCTTTTCATAATTTTGAGGAATTCATTTACTACATAGAAAAAAAATATAAGGAAATATACCTACCTTCATGTAGAGTTTCATCCTTTAATAAGTTTCTACCAAAACTAATCTTTTCTCCAAACAATGAGCATTCAAAACTACTTGGTCTCATCAAAACACAAGAATCATCTTCTAGAGAATCACATAATCCACAAAAGATTAACTATCTATTTCTTATATCTTTAAACATTATCCCAAAAACAGAAAGGTTAAGGTAAAACAACTGTTCAAAAAGAAAGAATCCCATAGGAATGGAAACTACTTTTAAACCTTCAAAGTTCCATGGTACTACTCAAAGTTCATCATTGACCATTCCATAAATAAGGGTCCTTAAAATTCCCCAAAATAAACCAAACTAAGATTGAAACCCAAATACAGGAAGGATTTGATAACATAGTCTTCCAAAATAAACTTCATTGTTCATCTCCAAACAACATCAACCACTCCTAACATATTATAACAAAAGTAGCTAACCTAAACATATTTTACCCAAGATAGGTTAATCATTCCCATAAGTAACCTAAATTACTATAAGTCCACCTTAAATTCATCGATTCTTCAAAATATAATTCAGCCTTACTCCTCAATGAAAATACCGTAGTAATCTATTTACCTCGATCATATAGGGTCCCCAAAATAGTGAACGTCTTCCAAAATAATAATCATCTTTTAATCCCCTAATCATCTCTCTCATATTAATACGGAAATCGTCACATTTCCTATCACATTGGTTTTTGGGACATGTTCATCCATTTCCCACCATTAACTAAGAAGACAAAGTATAATTAGGGGCTTAAGTACTTAGCCAATAATCATGAAAAGGAACTTAAAACATATAAGGATAACTTGTAGAAGAAAAGTATAACCTAACTTGTGATCCCCTAGGTTCCCATCTAGGTTATCCATGATCATATATTCTTATGTGAATCTTTATTTTATTTTATCTTTGTTCTTTTAACAATGGTCTATACTAAGCTTATGAATTTACCAAAACATATCACCTGGGAGTGTCGTAACCAACAGTGCAGCAAGGCCTATTTTCGTGTACCAGTTCTCATTTGAGTCTAGCTCAAAGCAGTGTTTTCGGGTTTTAACCCTATGTACATTTGTGCCAGAGCCACCTCTACCTGCTCGTATCTAGACAGGGATGTATTTGCTTGGCAACCCTTTACTCCATACTCACCAAAATACCAGGAAGATTTCCTATATATAAACTTTAATATAGGCTTCTTCCTAAAGTTTTCATATCCTAATTTAGCATCCCGCCTTTTTATAACATAAACTTTCATTACATTACACAAAACTGAGGATCTTTAAGGTTTAGTGTCTTGGAAACCAGGAACATAATACATGAAAACAACATAAAACATTCTTCTTAAACACTTGAACGGCTTATCCTTAAGTTCATCCTAGGTTCATTACATTATCTCATAATCTAGGGACATACATCAAAAGAAAGGGTGAGCAGAAGGCCCAGTAAGGGAACAAGAGAAACATTTAACATGTGAACTTGAGATACATCAATTGTGTCATGAAAAAGAACTTTAAGGCATGAGAAATAAATCATGTGGCATATCATAATAAAAATAACATTTTTCATAACTTTAAGATGGGGATACATCATTTAACCTAGAAAATAATGAACATATCACCAAGGTCCATCCCCAAGGTGTCATTTGAAAATTACCAAGGTTATTCACCAAGATATCATGAAAATTTGTAATCTCTAGTGGTTACATCATTACCCAATGCATTGGAGCACTATCAGGGCGCACCCTTAAATTTGCCTTTATTATCATGTGAGCCACATATATCATCATCAAACATTTCATAAATAACCCATATAGCATAAAATAAATGGGTTTCATTTCATAATCATAACATTTTTAGAAAAAAAAACTGCTTTAAAGACATGATCTTTACGTCACTTTAAACCCACGAAAGCGGAGATCGGGTCTCATGTATGTAAATCCCAGAATTTAAAATAGAACATTTTGATATATATGTGAATACCCCTGTAGAAATAAGAGCTTTGAGTATTCACTTTATAATATAAAATAATTTTGAGAAAAGAGAGAGGCATTTTGAGACGAAAATTCTGCAGCATAACGGCTATGTTTTGGGTTTTTAGAAAACATTGAAAAGAGAGGGGACATGGGTCAAACATTCATAAATGACCCATAAAACAGTATAGAGACAGAATAAGAAGTATATATGAACATGGTAATTAAATTTTAAGGACATACCATTTGAAATGAAAAACATGGAAGGAAGAAAAAAAAATAGATTTCTCTTATGAAAGTTCGGCAGCCTAACGGCGTTACTTAAACTTCAAAAAAATGATTTGAAAAGATCAAATAGGGTCTCTCATAATGTGAACATAAGAGTTCAGTATTATAGATATAGATATCATACCCCAACATAATTAAAAAGTAACTTGAAAGACTTGACATGAAAGTAGAACTTTGAAAAGAATGAGAAGGGTGAAAGAATCCCTTAAAAATTCGGCAGCCTAATGGCGTTACTTAAACTTCAACAAAAATGAATTAAAGAGATAAAATAGGGTCTCTCATCATATGAACATAAAAGTCCAGTATGATAGATATATAGATAATACCCCAACATAATAAAAAGGAACTTGAAAGACTTGACATGAATGTAGAACTTTGAAAAAATGAGAAAGGTGAAAAAATCCCTTAAAAATTTGGCAGCCAAACGGCGCCACATAAACATTCATAAAACGAAATGATGAGAGTAAGAGGGGGTCCCTCATCATATGAACATAAAAAGGACAGTATAATTAAGATAAAAGAACATCCCCCAACATAAGATCATGGAGCATAAAAAAAATGACATAAAAGAGATTACTTGAAAAGAAAGAGAGAGGTCGGATCCCTTACCTTAAAACGTAACTCTTAAAACTCAAAGGTTTGGACCTTGAGGGATTGGGGGCACCTTGGGAGGCCTCCTTGGGAGTTAAGGAGACCCGAACTTCATTGAGAATGATTTTGGAGTCCAAATGATGAGAAAATGTCTTGGTATTTATAGGGAAAGTGAGGGGACAAGGCATTAATGGCCAAGGGACACCTCATAAGTGGGTTTCTCAAAACCATGTGCTCTCCCAAGATATTTCCCATGAGGTTAGGCCACATGGGGCCCCCAATACAATAATTCATTACCTTTGGTCGGCCAACCCATTAAATATCTCATGACATCATCATGACACAGTTATGATGTCATTAAACATACAGAAACCCTAAAACTGTATTTTTACTATTTACTGAAAATTCAACTTTCTCAGAAAAATCCCCAAATTTCACCTTAACCAAATATCAATGCTCTGATTTCAAAAATGAACTCTATTTTATAAAAATAATTTTTAAAACATTTTTAATTTATTTTTTAAATAAATACACTATTCACCAAAAATTCATTTTTTTCAGAAAAAACCGCAAAATTTACCTTAATATAATATCGATGCTCTGAGTTCAAAAATGAAATCCATTTTATAAAAATAATTTTCTAAATATTTTTAATTTAATTTTTAATTAAAAAACACAATTCACCCGAAAAGACTAATACTTGAATAAAAATTTATGAAATCGTTATTTAACCATTTTATTGAGTCACATTACTTAATCAAGGTGCCTAGATTATATTAATACTTTCTTTAAGTGAGATTACTAATCCATTTGGTCACATTACTAATCCTAAGCATAAAATCACTATTCATAATTTACTGTTCATCAAAAATTAATTTGAGCTTATTAGACTCTAAATTTCGTACTGAACATAATTGTAGAAGACCATTTTTTGAAAATCATTACACATTTTTAATTATTTAAGGTTTTCATAAACATTTTTTAGAATATCCTTTCTCTAAAATTCACCAAAAATATGCATAATATATTTATCCGGACATTTGAAAAGTCATAAACATCATCATAAGAAGAAATCCCAATTTTTATTTAAAACAAAGGATTACACAAGGCAGTTACGGTTTCCTTACATAGCCCCTTATCACACCAGCATAGGACCTAAGTGTATGGTGTGCTAAGGTGAGAGAATCCGAGGGAAGCTCAGCCAACATCGCACGAGTAGTAATTTCTATCAATTTGAACTTCTCACGAAGGCGATCCCGTTCTAGCTTCACACGATGAAGTTCAGCTTGGGTTTGGTCTAGAGCAAAGCTCAGTGGTGCTACCTCCTTCCCAAGTTCTGTTAGATGGGCTTTGATCGGTCCAAGACTACTGGGTGAGGCCATCGAATCTTCTTTCTATATTAATTAACCAAGATTACTTGTATTTAGATACAATAATCAAAACGTTTAGTTTCCAGCGGTCATATTGACCAATGTTCATATAATAGTAAAAACCCAACGGTCTCATTTTAATTATACTCATGTTATCAAGTGAAACATTTTTGTTGAGTATAAAAATAAAATTAAAAAAAAACACACAAATTTAGGAAACAAGATTTATTCAAAATTTCAGGTCGTTACAATCTTCCCCCCTTAAGAAATTGCATCCTCGCAATTTTTAAAATTGGTTTTTGAAATTTCATTGAAAGTCCCACATCGGAAAAGGAGTCAGTAACACTATTACTTTAAAAGAAATAAAGGGAAGTACAAAGGTCACCCGAGTTAACCCATACTAGGATTCCATGGAGGAAAAAATAGATATGGAAGAAAAACAAAGGGTCAAGTTCTGGGGGAGAGTGATAGAAAACTTGATTAGTTGACAGTTGACCACGAGAAAATCCCAAACTTATGATGTGTGTAAATGGCCTTTTATTACCTAGTAGGAAACGTAAACCAACAACATTTTTGTTTTACATTTCTTTTCATAATTTTGAGGAATTCATTTACTACATAGAACAAAAATATAAGTAAATATACCTACCTTCATGTAGAGTTTCATCCTTTAATAAGTTTCTACCAAAACTAGTCTTTTCTCCAAAAAATGAGCATTCAAAACTACTTGGTCTCATCAAAACACAAGAATCATATTCTATAGAATCACATAATCCACAAAATATTAACTATCTATTTCTTGTATCTTTAAACATTATCCCAAAAACAGAAAGGTTAAGGTAAAACAACTCTTCAAAGAGAAATAATCCCATAGGAATTGAAACTACTTTTAAACCTTCAAAGTTCCATGGTACTACTCAAAGTTCATCATAGACCATTCCATAAATAATGGTCCTTAAAATTCCTCAAAATAAACCAAACTAAGATTGAAACCCAAATACAAGAAGAATTTGATAACATAGTCTTCCAAAATAAACTTCATTGTTCATATCCAAAAAACATCAACCACTCCTGACATCTTATAACAAAATTAGCTAACCTAAACATATTTTACCCAAGATAGGTTAATCATTCCCATAAGTAACCTAAATTACTATAAGTCCACCTTAAATTCATCTATTCTTCAAAATATAAGTCAACCTTACTCCTCAATGAAAATACCGTAGTAATCTATTTACCTCGATCATATAGGGTCCCCAAAATAGTGAACGTCTTCCAAAATATTAATCATCTTTTAATCCTCTAATCATCTCTGACATATTAATATGGAAATCGTCACATTTCCTATCACATTGTTTGTTGGGACATGTTCTTCCATTTCCCACCATTAAATAATAAGAGAAAGTATAATTAGGGGCTTAAATACTTAGCCAATAATCATGAAAGGGAACTTACAGCATATAAGGATAACTTGTAGAAGAAAAGTATACCCTAACTTGTGATCCCCTAGGTTCCCATCTAGGTTATCCATGATCATATGTTCTTATGTGAATATTTACTTTATTTTATCTTTGTTCCTTTAACAATGGTTCATACTAAGCTTATGAATTTACCAAAACATATCCCCCGGGAGTGTTGTAACCAAGAGTGCAGAAAGGCCCGTTTTTGTGTACCAGTTCCCGTTTGAGTCTAGCTCAAAGCAGTGTTTTCGGGCTTTACCCCTATGTACATATGTGCCAGAGCCACCTATACCTTCTTGTATCTAGACAGGGATGTATTTGCTTGGAAACCCATTACTCCATACTCACCAAAATACCAGGAAGATTTCCAATATATAAACTTTTCTATAGGCTTATTCCTAAAGTTTTCATATCCTAATTTCCACAAATAACTAAACAATCCTTTGATACCAACTATAGCATCCCGCCTTTTTATAACATAAACTTTCATTACATTACACAAAACTGAGGATCTTTAAGGTTTAGTGTCTTGGAAACCAGGAACAGAATACATGGAAACAACATAAAACATTCTTCTTAAACACTTGAAAGGCTTCTCCTTAAGTTTATCCTAGGTTCATTACTGCATCTCATAACCTGGGGACATACATCAAAAGAAAGGGTGAGCATAAGGCCCAGTAAGGGAACAAGAGAAACATTTAACATGTGAACTTGAGATACATCAATTATGTCATGAAAAAGAACTTTAAATCATGATAAAGAAATCATGTGGAATATCATAATAAAAATAACATTTTTCATAACTTTAAGATGTGGATACATTATTTAACATAGAAAATCATGAACATATCACCAAGGTCCATCCCCAAGGTGTCATTTGAAAATTACCAAGGTTATTCACCAAGATATCATGAAAATTTGTAATCTCTAGTGGTTACATCATTACCCAATGCATTGGAGCGCTATCAGGGCGCACCCTTAAATTTGCCTTTATTATCATGTGAGCCACATATATCATCATAAAACATTTCATAAATAACCCATATAGCATAAAATAAATGGGTTCCATTTCATAATCATAACGTTTTTAGAAAAATACTGCTTTAAAGACATGATCTTTACGTCACTTTAAACCCACGGAAGGGGAGAGCGGGTCTCATGTATGTAAATCCCAGAATTAAAAATAGAAAATTTTGATATATATGTGAATACCCCTATAGAAATAATATCTTTGAGTATTCACTTTATAACATAAAATAATTTTTAGAAAAGAGAGGCATTTTGAGACGAAAATTCTGTAGCATAACAGCTATGTTTCGGGTTTTTAGAAAACATTGAAAAGAGAGGGGACATGGGTCAAACATTCATAAATGACCCATAAAATAGTAGAGAGACAGAATAAGAAGTATATATGAACATGTTAATTAAATTTTAAGGACATACCATTTGAAATGAAAAATATGGAAGGAAGACAAAAATTAGATTTCTCTTATGAAAGTTCGGCAGCCTAACGGCATTACTTAAGATTCATCAAAAATGATTTGAAAAGATCAAATAGGGTCTCTCATCATGTGAACATAAGAGTTCAGTATGATAGATATAGAGATTATACCCCAACATAATTAAAAAGGAACTTGAAAGACTTGACATGAAAGTAGAACTTTGAAAAGAATGAGAAGGGTGAAAGAATCCCTTAAAAATTCGGCAGCTTAACGGCGTTACTTAAACTTCAAAAAAAATGAATTGAATAGATCAAATATGGTCTCTCATAATATGAACATAAAAGTTCAGTATGATAGATATAGAGATCATACCCCAACATAAGAAAAAGGAACTTGAAAGACTTTACATGAAAGTAGAACTTTGAGAAAATGAGAAAGGTGAAAGAATCTCTTAAAAATTCGGCAGCCTAACGGCGCCACATAAACATTCTTAAAACGAAATGATGAGAGTAAGAGGGGGTCTCTCATCATATGAACGTAAAAAGGATAGTATAATGAAGATAAAAGAAAATCCTCAAACATAAGAACATGGAGCATAAAATAAATGACATAAAAGAGATTACTTCAAAAGAAAGAGAGAGGTCGGATCCCTTACCTTAAAACGTAACTCTTAAAACTCAAAGGTTTGGACCTTGATGGATTGGGGGCACCTTGGGAGGACTCCTTTGGAGGTAAGGATACCATAACTTCATTGAGAATGATTTTGGAGTCCAAATGACGAGAGAATGGCTTGGTATTTATAGGGAAATTGAGGGGACAAGGCATTAATGGCCAAGGGACACCTCATAAGTGGGTTTCTCAAAACCATGTGCTCTCCCAAGATATTTCCCATGAAGTTAGGCCACATGGGCCCCCCAATACAATAATTCGTCACCTTTGGTCGGCCAACCCATAAAATATCTCATTACATCATCATGACACAGTTATGATGTCATTAAACATACCGAAACCCTAAAACTGTATTTTTACTATTCACTGAAAATTCAACTTTCTTAGAAAAATCCCAAAATTTCACCTTAACCAAATATAAATTCTCTGATTTCTAAAATGAACTCCATTTTATAAAAATAATTTTCTAAATATTTTTAATTTATTTTTTAAATAAATACACTATTCACCGAAAATTCATTTTTTTCAGAAAAAACCCCAAAATTTACCTTAACATAATATCGATGCTCTGAGTTCAAAAATGAAATCCATTTTATAAAAATAATTTTCTAAATATTTTTAATTTAATTTTTAATTAAAAAACATTATTCACCTGAAAAAACTAATACTTGAATAATAATTTATGAAACCATTATTTAACCATTTTATTGAATCACATTACTTAATCAAGGTGCCTAGATTATATTAATACTTTCTTTAAGTGAGATTACTAATCCATTTTGTCACATTACTAATCCTAAGCATAAAATCACTATTCATAATTTATTATTCATCAAAAATTAAGTTGATCTTATTAGACTCTAAATTTCATACTGAACATAATTGTAGAAGACCATTTTTTGAAAATCATTGCACATTTTTAATTATTTAAGGTTTACAAAAACATTTTTTAAAATATCCTTTCTCTAAAATTCACCAAAAATATGCATACTATATTTATCCGGACATTTGAAAAGTCATAAACATCATCATAAGAAGAAGTCCCAATTTTTATTTGAAACAAAGGATTACACAAGGCAGTTACGGTCTCCTTACATATCCCCTTATCACACCAGCATAGGACCTAAGTGTAAGGTGTGCTAAGGTGAGAGAATCCGTGGGAGGCTCGGCCAACATCGCACGAGTAGTAATTTCTATCAGTTTGAACTTCTCGCAAAGGCGATCGCGTTCTAGCTTTACACGATGAAGTTCAGCTTGGGTTTGGTCCAGAGCAAAGCCCAGTGGTGCTACCTCCTTCCCAAGTTCTGTTAGATGGGATTCGATCGGTCCAAGACTACTGGGTGAGGCCATCGAATCTTCTTTCTATATTAATTAACCAAGATTACTTGTATTTAGAGACAATAATCAAAACGTTTAGTTTCCAACGGTCATATTGACCAATGGTCATATAACAGTCAAAACCCAATGGTCTCATTTTAATTATACTCATGTTATCAAATGAAATATTTTTGTTGAGTATAAAAATAAAATAAAATAAACACACAAAATTAGGAAACAAGATTTATTCAAAATTTCGGGTCGTTACACCTTGTGTTCTCTACTCTTCAAGGTATTCTTGTATAAAATATTTAAAAAAATATTAGTGAATTAAAAAATATAAAGATTTTAAAATTTACATAAATAACTCCTTGAAATATTCAAAGATATGTCTCAATAATTTTGTAAGATATGATCCCTTTTTATTATTTGGACCTTCTTCTATTTTTCATGTCTAATTGGGGGAAAATAGGGTCAATCTCTACTGAACCTGAAGACTTGGCTCCCAATTTCTGAAATTTTTCATTTATAATTTTCTCTTCCAATAACGGATACCATCCACAAGATAAAGTTTGAGGTTATACTTTTATATATTGAATATATTAATGATATCTCCTTAATTATTGTTAATTTAGGACAAAAAAACACTAATATGGTCATTTTTAGTGATTACTTAAAAAACTTCAAAAGCCTAACACTACACTTACCAAAAATGATTCTTTTCATCTACTTTAAATAAATTTATTACATGTATCTTCATATATAAAATGATATATATCACATGGATTTTCATTTTTTCTTACACCAAAAATGAAATCTAAAGTTATGGTTGATTTAAAATCCATAAATCTCTTGGTTGTAAAGGATAAATGTTTCTTAATGGATTATTTAGTGTTAGTAATATCATATTTCATCTGATGAGAATGAAAAAATAACATATATTATTAAAAACATGTAATAATAAGTAAAATATTAAAAAATTATCTTACAAAAAATGTCACCCATAGCTGGACTAGTATCGTCATATAGACACTTCTCTAATCAAAAATCAAAATGCCTTCTTTCACCTAAGATTTAATTACCCCAAAACTCTTAAATTATTTCAAATTTAGACCCCTAGGATTACCATTATCATCAAACTCAATAGATGTCCCATGGTTCTGGCTACAAATAAGTGAAAATCTACGTAAAACGTGTTACAACATTTACCAACCCAAGAATACTTATCTATCCCTATATAAATAGATGACTCGTGTGTAGAATAATGAGGAGTATCCATAGAAGAATTATGTATAGGGTACTCCCTAGAATATTGAGGTGAATTAACTATTTGATCTGACATTATCCTATAAATAAAATTAAAAAACAATTAGAAAAAGATTATACACATCGAACTGTTGAATATAAAATTAATTAAAAATTAAAAAATGATCCAACAAAAACTAAACTAAACCAAAAAAAATATTTATATTCATTAAAGTGGTTAACTAAAATGAAAAAATGCCAAAAATATTTATGAGGCATGAAATGATTCAAATATAAGAAAACAAAACTTGAGAAAAAGATTATATAAATTCAATTTCTATATATAAATTTGAATAACAATTTTAAAATGACGCAAATAAAACTAAACTAAACTAAAAAAACTCTTTATCGTACTTTTTAGTGCAGTTAACAATATTGCTAAAAAAATAGTGACAACATTTATGAAACGTGAAAAGATATATATAGAAGAAAATAAAGACTTAGAAAAAATTTATACAAATCCAAATATTATTTATATAATTTAATAATAATTAAATGATACAAAAAAACTAAACAAAACTAAATAAACAATTTATTATATCTGTTAAAATATGTTACTTATGTAAAAAAAATTATAAATAGTATATATCACATGCTAACCTTAGGTTCTCCTCTTTTATTTATTTATTTAATTATTTGTGATCTCATCCTTGAATTACAGATCGTTTTGGGTTAAAATTTTAAATTTTGGAACTTTAGAATAGGCATAGAGTTGGTTCAAAATTAGTAGAAACCATGTACAAACCATGCGAGTGCATGTGTAAATTAATAAAGCCAAATCACATAGTTGGTGCAAGTTTTGTTTGAATGTATTCCCTACCCATGTGAAGTGTTCTATTCCCTCTAGTAGGGGGTTCATGGTTTGGGAAATTGTGTGGAAAAACTATGTGAAGTTCCAGGTTCTTTAAAATTTTGAAAATGAATTTTTTCCACTTCTTTTATCCCCTAAAATCGAGCCACCCCCCCCCCCCCCTTCCATTTTCATTCTATGAATGATGCATGACCTCCCACCTTCCTTTATTTATTTTGGGTTCTTTTTCATCTGATTCTCTTGGATTTATTAATGTGTGTCCTCTTTTCATCCCCTTTATTCTCTTTCACCCTTGTTCTTACTTTATACTTCTCCCATCACTACCCCTTAATCTTGGACAAACCCTAACCCAATTTGGGTATTTATCTTTTTAGTGTTCTTGGTGTCTAGGGTTCATGAGGCTTGTTTTGAAGCCGGTTCTAACAGTATTTGTTGAAGGTGATGATTTTTTTCTCAAATTTAGCTAGGTTTCCCCTTGTTTTGATCTTTAAATTTTAGAACCTTACTTGATTTCACTTTTAATCTCTTAATTTGGTATCAATTGATAATAAAAATTATTTTTAAGGTATTTTTAAAATAAAAATCATGTTTCTAATTCTTTTCTTTTCAATACAAAAAAATTCCTAAAATTGGAATTTTGTTAAAAAAATTAAAATAATCTTGCACATTGCAGGTTGGAAAATTTTCCAAATTATATACTACTCATATTGTAATTCCCTAACCACAGTTACCCAGAGTCGGTGAATTATTATATAACATTGGCATGATCACAAAAGATCAAGTATCGAAAGACCGATTAGTTTAGTAGCCTTGGAAACACAAGATACATTCATAAAGTTTACATTACATCATAAAATGAAAACTACTACAACAAAAACTTGTCTTCATATCCCCTTATACTATCCCTGCAGGTCATTCATAGATTACTTCTTCACATCCTGGGAAAAATAAAACATTGAAAGGGGTGATCTTAGAAGCTCAGTAAGGATAACAATATAGCGGAAACTTTCATAAATAAGCATAAACATTTAAGGCAATGTATTACTAAAACAAAAGCCTTTTAAACTTGAACTTCAGCATAATATGGAAAAGATAAAATGAAATAATGTCATTTACTTATTCACATGGATATTCTACTAGTCGAATAATCACATGCAATATCAGTAACCACTTTTATAATGAAGGAAATGCATAATGCCGAACTTTAATTTCTGTGTCAAGGCCTCATGCCAAGACCTAAGGGATAACTGTAACCGGAACCCAATATGGAGAGCCTCTGTAACTGTACTCCATCCTGGAGATCCTCTGTAACTAGACTCCAACCCGGAGTGCCTCTAATAACCGGACACCAACCCGGAGTGCCTCTAATAACCGGACACCAACCCGGAGTGCCTCTAATAACCGGACACCAAACTAGAGTGCCTCTAATAACTGGACACCAACCCAGAGGGTCTACTGTAACTGGACCCCAACCCAGAGGGGTAAATTTTACTGGTCCCCAACCCAGAACATACTAGTCCAACACATTCATCTTAAGAAGAGGATGAAATATAACATAAACATTCGTATTAAAACTAGCATACAATATGACAAAACATTAATCATAAACCATTAATGGCCTAAAAATAACTCATCCACAGTCAAAAATATCACAAAACCTTAAATAAAATATGGAAGATTTGTATCATAATAAATCAACTTCAAACAAGTGTAAAATTTATCAAATGATGTTGACATAGATGAAATCAAAACTATTTGAGAGAAATATCTCTTTTTTTGAAATCATTTAAAAGTCACATAATTATAAAAGAAAACATTTACTTTGAAAATATTCTTATAAGATTGTAAGGTAATATTCAAAGATTTTATAACAGCATAAAATAGCCGCACCCACCGTATAAGTTAAAAAAAAGACATTCTTACCTTAATTCTGTCGAAAAGGTTAAAAAGGACCTTGTTTGGAAAATGACGGAAAGATTCCTTTACAAACATCTTATAAAAAGTCAAACAGGGGTATAAATGACTTTAAAACATATTCTGTAAAATAGTAATAATGTTTTGAAATACATTTTTAAGAAACATGGATGTGGATGATAAAGAGGTCCCAGTAGATAATTACGTATAAACAACCTCAGATAATGAACAGATTGTGAAATAAACCCTTACCAATTTGGTAACTTATGAAACATACACCCCATGAAAGAGGTATCATAAAATGAATATTTAAATACACATAAATTAAAGTTTATTATATAAAGAATACAATTATGGGCAGTACATACACCACACAAAAGGTAATAGTGGCAATATGGCATGAATCTCACGGGAATAAAGAGTGAGATGAAAACCCCTTACCTTGTACTTTTCCTTGGTTGAGGGTAGTTTAACCTCCTGTATAATGGTTAAATAATTTTTATTAAATTATACAATAATCATATACTTTAATATGATATCATATGTGATCTTTTAACATTTCTTTGTTAATAATATTTTAGTATTATCGTATTTTTGGGTGTTAACTTACTCGTTTTCTTTTATATATTTTGTTACATAAGACGTATTTGTTATGGATAGGTTGTATCTTATTCATATATAGAATGATATCAAGTCCTTAAACATTATTTTTAATCATCAAATGAGAATTATACTTGAATGGATATGATGGGGAATTAATCTCATCGCGTTCGTGGAGACGGTAGTCCGTACATACGCACGAGCGACAATATCATTCCTTTGATATTAAAATAATATATAATTGGATGGTGTATCATATATACAGAATAATTATCATGTTATATTTATTATTTACATGAAATAAAAATAATTATTATACCCATCCAAATAATAATTTATTGAATAACAATTACACCACGACGTGGAGACGGTAAGTCGTACGTATGCACGTATGGTGACATGTCATTCAAGGGATGGATAGAATACTTAATATGGTTGTACCATATTTATAATAACATCACAGTATATAGTAGATACTGGAGTTATTATTTTATAATTGAAATAACAAATAAAGAAGAATTTGAAGAAGAAAGGAACCTGAAAGAGGGTGGTGAAAACATTACCTCTTCTTCGGGTTCTTCCTTTTGATTTGATCAAAAGGGCTCATTAGGTTGGCTTTATGATCAAACTAAGGCCTCTAGTTTGAATTGATGGAAGTTGAGAGAATATTTGGGCAGGGTTTGGCCAAGCCAAATGGATTTGAAGGTGTTAATTAGTGAGAAGGGGGAGTTCCCTTTTATAAGAGGGGTGAGGGGATCCTTTGGAAAAGCTAGAAATATTATTTTATAAAAAATTCATATTCGGTTTCTAATGTCTCAAAAGTGGATTATTTAAAGTTTAAGGTGTGGATAGGTCAAAAACAACTCAAACAGTATATTTTAGACAGGTTTGGGTCATTATATTAACCTTATTTTTTAGTTTTAACTCTTAGTTAATTAGATTGACATTTACCATGTCATTTTGTATTTTTATATTATATAGTTAATAAACTTACTATATACCTCCAAGAGAACCCCAAGTGGTCCATTAATGATACACCTATCATGATATAAGTCCTTTGTCCGAATTTTAGATTTTTAGGAATATAATATGAATTAATAATGTAATATTTGTTTTAAAAACTCTTTTATGTCAATTTTGACACTATTTGGAATTTGATTTTTGTGAAACTCACAACAGCATGATTACTTTGAAAAAAGTAAATTAAATCAATACTATAATGTCTTATTATCCTATAAAGTTATTTTAATTCATTAAAAGTCTCAAATTACATTTATTGGGATATTTATAATATCAATTATTTTAATATTTCATTAATTTGGTAATTACTGCATCACCATTGTGTCATAAATAAATTAAATTATTTAATGTCTAAAAATTATAAATAAAATACCATTATGTAGGAAATCGTTTTATATTTCTAATGAATATTTAAAATCGAATTTATCTTATGTATAACCCTATATTAAAAATGTTTTAGTAATTAAACTTTGATTTTAACTCTTTTAACTCTTCTTTGAATTAAATAATAAAAAATGTCCTAATCTAATCCAAGTGGACCTAAATGATAATATTTTATTCCTAAGGTTGTTTTTGGTTGAGATACACTTGTCCAGTAGAATTAGGACATGTGTTAGGGTAATATTAATATCATTTTTACCCTTAATTACCCTATTTACTTTTAACCGTGGTAAATAAAAGTAAAAAGTTACTATTCACCAAAAATTATTTTTATCTTATTAAACCACATTTTACTCCTTGATATTAACTTTGTCTCTCAGATTTTCAAAATTCCACTCACAGAAGTGGTAAAATTAAGTTTTATGTGAATTTCCAAATTCTCCTAGGAGGTGGGTAAAAGACGGTGAAAAGTTCAATAAAATTTTTATATATCTAAAATCATTCTAAACTAACTTCAATGAATTACATTGAACTTATATAGGTATTATGTATCAATTTTTACCTTAATTAAATTTAAATAAAATAAATAATTATTTAAATAAAAATTCATTTTTAAACCATAACTCAATGTTTTTTCACTATTCATTAAAAATTGAAAGTTTTTAGAAAAATACCAAAAATTCACCCTAGGCTAGTTTCGATATTCTGAATCCAAATATGAAGTCCATTTTGAAAGATAAAATTTATAAAATTTCAAAAAGTGGGTATTACTATTGATAACAGCTGCTTTGATTAGTCGTGGTGTGTTAGAGTCTCGAAGTTGCGTACAATGAAAGCTATTGCATTATTCAAAGGGAAACATATCATGGAAGCTTGGGGGGTTACATTCTCCCCTCCTTCAAATAATTGTGTCCTCACAATTGAAAATTTTTCTTTGAAAATAAAAGGTTGAAAATAGTTAATACCTTTGTGGAAAACCCCTATCGGAAATAGGGTTAATAAAATTTAGTTTTAATAAGAGGGAAAGGGAAATGAGAATGTCACCACCAAATTAGGGTTTAGAATAGAAGAACATTGGTGGAAATTATAGACACGTAATTAGAGGAAAACGTAAATATTTATAGGGAGTGATTGAGGTCATCAATCACAAACAAGTGTATAATTGAGGGCCTCAAAGCCATTAATCTATGAGGATTTAAAATATCATCAGTTCAACAAAACATAAGGTATAGGATAACACATTTTTGGTCTTAATATCCCTTCCCTAAAGTTCAAGAATTAGTTTCTTCAGAGAATAAGATAAATATGTATATATAAATCTTGACAAGTAGAGTTTTTATCCTTCAACTAATTTCTACCAAAAACTCATCTTTCACTCCAAAAGATAATAGAACTCAAAAATATTATATTTATCATAATAGTATAAGGTTCCAATCATTAACATATACCATTATTATGAAAAAATATTTTTTAATAACTAGGGACTTCCTGTAGGCTAGCGGTAGGTAATAAAGGCATGTCGCACTATGGTTGTCGGTTCGATTCCTGTAGCTTTGTCCGACGCGATGGGTTATCGCCCGCCCTACAGGTTGTCCTTTTCCTAAAACAATAGTATCATAATATTCCAAAAATAATCATAATAAATGTTTTAAACTTGAACAATATTATCCAAAGTTCAACTTAATCCATTCCAAAACATTATAGTTATCCAAAGTACCTCTGTCCAGACTCTTTGTAATACGTATCTAAATTCCAAAATAAATCGCAATGTCAGATTCTCCAAACAGAGTAAAGTTTATCTTATTGTCACATACTGGAAATATGATTAACTTAGTCATATTAAAACCTTAATGAAAACAAAAAGTACTAAAGTACAATCCTTATATATATCACGTTATTCTCATAACCAGAATATAATCCTTGAGTCCAAAAACACAAATACATTAATTATTCCTCTTCAACTATAGTAACAGCATAAGCTTGTCCTTGATCCCTTGGCCTTTTCTGAGGTAATTTTCCCTGACTCTTAGTAAATTTATTCACATAATGCCCCATTTTTCTACAATTGTAGCATTCAACATTGACATCCTCCTTCTTTCCCTTGCAATCATGAGTCTGGTGACCTTTTTTCTCCACATTTGTAACAAACTCTCATTCCTTTTAGGAAAGTACCAGGGTGTTTCTTCCCACAATTTTCACATAATTTAAAATCCTTCTTTCCATTTTTCCCATTATCTGTCTCTTGATCCATCTTTCTCTTCTTCTCTTGCTTTACTTTATTGTCATAATATTTAGAGAATTCCTTTTCTGTCTTGATAGCACATTAGACTATATCTTTGTACATTGAGAAATATTGTGAGAATAATACTCGACGAAGAAATGGTTTTAACCCATCAAAGAAACGATCAATCTTACTTCTTGGGTTATGTATATAATCTGCAGCAAGCCTCTCTAACATTTTAAAGTTATCCTCATACTTTGTGACATTTTCATCCTCCTTTTGTCTCAGACTCATAAATTGCCTTTCCATGTCTGCTCTATGGTCACGAGGAAAGTATTTCTCTAACAAAAGCTCTTTGAACTCCCTCCATTCCATATTTGATACTTCATCATCTTCCTTCAGGTTTTGAATCAACGACCACCTTTGATCAGCATCTCCAGTGAGGCGGTAAACTGCCATGACAACTTTTGTCCTTTCACTACTTCCCAAGGCGTGGAATATTTTCTCTAAGGAATTTATCCATTTCTCAGCTACTAAGGGATTTGTACTCCCATTGAATGTTGGTGTTTGTTGCCTCATGAAGTGATCTAACATTTATCCTCCACGTTGCGGATCAGGGTGCTTCATACGGGTAAGGTTATTATTCATAACCTGAGTGAGTTGTCCCAGTATGGTGATTATCTGATCAGCACCAGTTGCATCACCAGCTCCACTATAATTATCTTAAGCAGGAGGGCAATCCCTACATGGAGTGTGTGCATTGATACGGTTTCCATTTCTTCCACTAGGTTCTATTTCTAAACAATGTCATAAACTAGATTAGTTTATGAATCAAAATACATAATTCCATACTTGTAAAACACTTTACATAAATTAAACTATTTATGGATATAATCCATTATCATAAAAATATGTTTTCTTAGAGTAAGTGTATACTCATAAACCCTTCATAATGATTTGTAATGAAAATGGGAATTATCCTAATCATATCCCCCGGGAGTGTCGTAACCAAGAGTGCAGCAAGGCCCGTTTTCATGCACCAGTTCCCATTCAAGTCTAGCTCAAAGCGGTGTTTTTGTGTTTTACCCCTAGGTACATCTGTGCCAGAGCCGCCTCTACCTGCTCGTATCCAGATAGGGATGTATTTCTCAGAAAACTCACAAAATCTCTACAATATCAAAATTCAAGGAAGTTCTTATCTATTAATCCTCAAAGTCTATCTTAGGGCTATGTGCTCTAATCAGAGTTTATCTAAATCTAGCTTCCAAGGTTTGTACTAAACTTCCTCTAATACCAATTGTAACGCCCCGACCCTAGTTACCTAAAGTCGTTGAATTATTACATAACATTGGCATGATCACAAAAGATCAAGTCTTGAAAGATCGATTAGTTTAGTATCCTTGGAAACACTAGATACATTCATAAAGGTTACATTACATCATAAAGTGAAAACTACTACAACAACATCTTGTCTTCATATTCCCTCATACTATCCCTGCAGGTCATTCATAAATTAATTCTTCACATCCTGGGAAAAATAAAACATTGAAAGGGGTGAGCTCATATTCTCAGTAAGGATAACAATATAGCAGAAACTTTCATAAATAAGCATAAACATTTAAGGCAATGTATAACTAAAACAAAATCCTTTTAAACTTGAACTTCAGAAAAATATGGAAAAGATAAAATGAAATAATTCCATTTACTTATTCACATGGATATTCTACTAGTCGAATAATCACATGCAATATCAATAACCACTTTAATAATGAAGGAAATGCATAATGTCGAACTTTAATTTCTATGTCAAGGCCTCGTGCCAAGACCTAAGGGATAACTGTAACCGGAACCCAACCTGGAGAGCCTCTATAACTGGACTCCATCCTGGAGAGCCTCTGTAACCGGACTCTAACCCGGAGTGCCTCTAATAACTGGACACCAACCCGGAGTGCCTCTAATAATTGGACACTAACCCGGAGTGCCTCTAATAACCGGACACCAACCCGGAGTGCCTCTAATAACCGGACACCAACTCGGAGGGTCTGCTGTAACCAGACCCCAACCCGGAGGGCTTACTTTTACCGATCCCCAACCCATAACATACTATTCCAACATATTCTTCTTAATAAGAGGATGAAATATAACATAAACATTCGTATTAAAACTAGCATACGAAATGCTAAAACATTAATCATAAACCATTAATGGCCTAAAAATAACTCATCCAGAGTCAAACATATCACAAAACCTTAAATACAATATGGAATATTTGTATCATAATAAATAAACTTCAAACAAGTGTAAATTTTATCAAAGGATGTTAACATAGATGAAATCAAAACTATTTGAGAGAAATATATCTTTTTTTAAAATCATTTAAAAGTCACATAATTATAAAAGAAAACATTTACTTCAAAAATATTTTTATAAGCTTGTAAGGGAATCTTAAAAGATTTTATAATGTTGTAAAATAGATGCACCCGCCGTATAAGTTAAAAAAGACATTCTTACCTTAATTCAGTCAAAAAGGTTAAAAACGACCTTTTTTTGGAAAATGACGGAAAGATTACTTTATAAACTTCTTATAAAAAGTAAAAAAAGGTATAAATGACTTTAACCCATATTCTGTAAAATAGTAATAATGTTTTGAAATACATTTTTAAGAAACATGGATGTGGATTATAAAGAGGTCCTAGTAGATAATTATGTATAAACAACCTCGGATAATGAAGAGATTGTGAAATAAACCCTCACCAATTTGGTAACTTACGAAACATACACCCCATGAAAGATGTATCATATAATGAATATTTAAATACACATAAATTAAAGTGTATTACATAAATAATACAATTATGGGAAGTACATACACCACACAAAAGGTAATAGTGGCAATATGGCATGAATCTCACGGGAATAAGGAATGAGATGAAAACCCCTTACCTTGTACTTTTCCTTGGTTTAGGGTAGGTTAAACTCATGTATAATGGTGAAATAATTGTTATTAAATTATAAAATAATCATATAAATTAATATTATATCATATGTGATCTTTTAACATTGCTTTGTTAATAATATTTTAGTATTATCGTCGTTTCGGGTGTTAACTTACTCATTTTCTTTTATATGTTTTGTTACATAAGTCGTGTTTGTAATGGATAGGTTTTATCTTATTCATATACAAAATAATATAAAGTCCTTAAAAATTATTTTTAATCATCAAATGATAATTATACTTGAATAGATACGATGGGGAATGAATCTCATCACGTTCGTGGAGACAGTAGTTCGTACGTACGCACGAGCGACAATATCATTCCTTTGATAATAAAATAATATATAATTGGATGGTGTATCATATATAAAGAATAATTGTCATGTTATATTTATTATTTAAATGAAATACAAATCATTATTATACCCATCCAAATAATAATGTATTTAATAACAATTACACCACGACGTGGAGACGGTAAGCCGTACGTACGCACGTATGGTGACATATCATTCAAGGGATGGATAGAATACTGAATATGGTTGTACCATATTTACAATATCATAAAAGTATATATTAGATACTGGAGTTATTATTTTATAATGGAAATAACAAATAAAGAATAAGTTGAAGAAGAAAGGAACTTGAAAGAGGGTGGTGAAAACATTACCTCTTCTTCGGGTTCTTCCTTTTGATTTGATCAAAAGGACTCCTTAGGTTGGCTTTATGATCAAACTAAGGCCTCTAGGTTGAATTAAGGGAATTTTATAGAATATTTGGGCATGGTTTGGCCGAACCAAATGGCTTTTAAGGTGTGAATTAGTGAGAAGGGGGAGTGCCCTTTTATAAGAGGGGTGAGGGGCTCCTTTGGAAAAGCTAGAAATATTATTTTATAATAAATTAATATTCGGTTTCTAATGGCTCCAAAGTGGATTATTTAAAGTTTAAGGTTGGTATAGGTCGAAAACAACTCAACCAATAGATTTTAAACAGGTTGTTGCCATTATATTAACCTTATCTTTAAGTTTTAACTCTTAGTTAATTAGATTGACATTTACCATGTCACTTTGTATTTTTATATTATATAGTTAATAAACTTACTATATACATCCAAGATACCCCCAAGTGGTCTATTAATGATACACCTATCATGATATAAGTCCTTTGTCCGAACCTTAGATTTTTAGGAATAGAATATGAATTAATAATGTAGTATTTGTTTTAAAAACTCTTTTATGTCAATTTTGACACTATTTGGAATTTGATTTTTGTAAAAATCACAACAGCATTATTACTTCTAAAAAAGATAATAAAATCAATCCTAACATGTCCTATTATCCTATAAAATTAGTGTAATTCATAAAAAGTCTCAAATTACATTTATTGGGATATTTATAATATCAATTATTTTAATATTTCATTAATTTGGTGATTACTGCATCACCATTGTGTCATAAATAAATTAAATTATTTAATGTCTAAAAACTATAAATAAAATACCATTATGTAGTAAATCTTTTTATCTTTCTAATTAATATTTACAATTGAATATATCTTATGTATAACCCTATATTAAAAAAAATCTAGTAATTAAACTTTAATTTTAACTCTTTTAACTCTTCTTTGAATTAAATAATAATAAATGTCCTAATCTAATACAAGTGGACCTAAATGATAATATTTTATTCCTAAGGTTGTTTTTGGTCGAGATACACTTTTCCAATAGAATTAGGACATGTGTTAGGGTAATATTAATATCATTTTTACCCTTAATTACCCTATTTACTTTTAACCGTGGTAAATAAAAGTAAAACGTTACTATTCAGAAAAAATATTTTTATCTTATTGAAACACATTTTACTCCTTTATATTAACTGTGTCTCTTGGATTTTCGAAATTCCACTCACAGAAGCAGTAAAATTATGTTTTACGTGAATTTCCAAATTCTCCTAGGAGGTGGGTAAAAGACGGTGAAAAGTTCAATAAAATTTTTATATATCTAAAATTATTCTAAACTAACTTCAATTAATTAAATTTAACTTATATAGTTATTATGTATCTATTTTGAACTTAATTAAATTTAAATATAAAAAAAATTATTTAAATAAAAATTCGTTTTTAAACCATAACTCAGTGTTTTTTCACTATTCATCAAAAATTGAAAGTTTTCAGAAAAATACCAAAAAATCACCCTAGGCTAATTTCGATATTCCGAATCCAAATATGAAGTCCATTTTGAAAGTTAAAATTTATAAAATTTCAAAAAGTGGGTATTACTATTCATAACAGGTGTTTTGATTAGTCGCGGTGTGTTAGAGTCTCGAAGTTGCGTACAATGCAAGCTATTGCATTATTCAAAGGGAAATGTAACGTAGAAGCTTGGGGTGTTACACATATTTTTCAATATTTTAAAAAAATATATTAGTTTTTAATTTGTATTATCAATTTTCATTTCAATTTTTTATTATCATTTCAAGTAATACAAGAAAATACAAGTGTTGGTAAAATATTTCAATATTAATTTTGAATTAAAATACAAGGTAAGGAAATGTATTTTAATGTATTTGATACTAATACACATATACATGGGTATATATACATACATATATATATATGTTTGTACAAATTCACATGAGGCATGTGAATTTGTGTAATGAGAGATGTGTGTGTGTGTGTGTGTGTGAAAGTGTACATGGGAATAACAATTGAGGTAACCCTGGGGGTTTTAAATGTGATACTCAAGCTTGATTTTCAAATGGGTTTTCAAGTGATTTCTAAAATAAATTATGAAGGCCTGGTTGGAATGTCTTTTATAGATCACTATGTTTAATAAAGTATGTTTTGATTTATTAAATTCATGATATGGTATATTTCAATAAAAAATTACATATATATATTTGGTTGTTCAAAAATATTTCCCTTGGTTTTGATGATGAAATAGTTTAAAGGGGTATGTTTTTATTTTGATAAGTGAAATGGTTTGATGTATTGATGAAAGGCCCATTTATTCATTTTAAATGAAATTTGAAACTTTTGAAATGAGTAAAGAAAATTGTAATACATGTATCTAAGGTAGAAGGATAGTTTAATTATCTATTTTTGGTTGTAGTAAAATTAAAATAGGTGGTGAATTCCCTTTAAAAAACTAAAACAAGAAAATCTAATGGAAAATTTAAAACAAAATGATTTTGATAAGATGATGAAATAAAGCGATAAATTTGATCCATATTATAAAAGATAATATAAAAGATAATATAAAAGTTAATTAAGAGAGTATTCTAAAATGGATGTATCAAATTTATGCAATTTATGCGATTTTTTTTTGGATGATGCAATACGTAAATAAAAAGAGAGAGAAAACATGATTTGATAAATGAGGTAGGAAATAGCTTAATGTGAGGCCTTGTATCCCATTCCCTTAGGAATACATGTCATCCCATGATTTTTTATGGAAGTGGAAAGAAACCAAGATCCTTTACTTTAATGGTAGTAAGAGCAAGTCTCCCTTGCTTTTCACTGATTATAAAAGGAACTCATTATAAAAGTTATGAAGAGAAGAGAAATATTTGCTTAGAAAAAACCATTATAAACTCAATCTCATATCTCTCAAGAAATATTGATACAAATTAGAGTATAGATGGAGATTAAAAGAGATGAGAGCATTTGATATTAAGAAATTATAATTGGTTCTTTTAGATGACTCTTTAAGATTACTAGTGATTCAGTGATGATCTGATTATAGAGTTTCATAGATTTTTTTATCAGATACAAGACAACTTAGGTCTCTATTTAGATCCTACAATATATCTATGAAACTTATATAATTCACTAGTATAATTAATCATTATCAATACCACTTTAATATGTGTAGGTCCCATGAATTTGAATATAATTAACTTGCTAGATTGGACCCACTGGTTAGCTAGACGATCCTACTGGATAGCCATTGAAACACCTGAGGGTTACTAGGTTCTACCTGCTTTCACCCGCTAGCTAGTGGACTACTAAAGGGTGTGGGAGCTACTATCTTCACCATCATCCAGTCAGTGGCTTTACACCAATAATATGGTGCTACCTACTACATTTCAACTCTATTAGATCCACCTTGACTTCCTTTCATGGCCTTATATTGGTTTTAAAACTTCATTCCAAGATTTTAAAGTGTAAAATAATACCGTTAAAATTATTTAACAAGATCATCAATAATCCTTTAAATAGAACTTAATAACTTCATCATGTCCATCAATGACATCACTTAAATAATAGATGGTGAGATTGAAATTCATCCAAATGAAAATGTTAGATTCATAATAGAGTGTTTTTAATCATGAAAACACCATGATAGAGAGATATAGGTACAAAAATCTCCCCATTTTTAATGATCACAAACACTTTACATAAAAAGTTATATCAAGTGTAAATAAAGAGTGAAACATAAATTCAAAGTAATTAAAGATATTAAATTTTAAGCTATTAAATAAGATCAAGAGATTAATATAACACTAGATATTTAAAAACATCTCCCCTGTTAACTAAAAATATTCCCAAAATAAGCTTATCCCCAAAAACTAAGAAACAAATCCCCCTTTGAAATACAAAATATTTCTCAAAAATAATCAAAAACTTATCCCCCATTGTGATTATAAAAAAGAAAATAGTGAAAGTAAAATAAAATCAATTCAAAACAATAAGTCCATGCATATATGGTAAAACAATAGTGACAAGAAATACTATCTCCCCTATAAAGATTATCATAAGCTTAAAAAGGATATGAAAATAATACATGTAAAACATATACAAACCTAAGATATAAATAAGTAAATCACAAGAGGTGGATTGAAGATAAAACACTAAAGATCTAATCATCTAAATTATAATACAAAAAATTAAAATATAAAAAATGAAATTTTAAAAATATAATAAAATAATTTTAAAAATATATATTTTAAAAAAATATTTTATAAACAAGTTAAATTGAGTTAAAAACAAAATAAATTTAAAAAAATTATTTAAAAATATAACCTCTCCTATTTTAAGAATTATAAGAGAGATATAGACAGAGATTATAGATCTAAAAATGATGTTTATGAATGAATTTAACAATAAAGATATCAAAAAACTTGTCACTGGTATAGATTATCCCAAAACATCATCAATTAGAAACAAGGTAAGGATGAATTTGAAATCAATAAGAACTAGTTTCAAATGAATAAAGTAGATTCATTAAATCTTCATTGTATAAGGATACTCCCTAATTTGTGTGTTTAATAAATAAAGTAAACTATTCCACAAGAGATATTGAAAGTAAAAAATGATAATAATAATTATTTCCATAGGATGATCTAAAATAATAATCTCAAATATATTTTAAATATATTAAATATTTTCAAGATAAAATATATTTTCATGAATATTCAAGAAGGAAATAAAAATTTCCATGTAAAAACACTTTCCAATTTGAAACAAATATGAGGAAATTTTTTGAAAAAGTTAAACACCCACTTAGAAAATCTTTTAAATGAGGGAATCATAAGAAAATTTTAAAATATAATTCAAGAAGGTGAAATTTTAAAACCATACCATGAAGTAAAAAATTTAAGTAAAAGCTAAATGATTAAATAGCACAAATTATATTATGATCTATTACATTCTATTTATGTATACCAAAAATATAATAGAATCATAAAATATGAGGTTTAAGAGGTATAATTGACATAAAACATATCCCTCTACATAAAACATTTTGTACCCATCAACCAATTGAAAAACTAATGGAAAAACTTTTCTTCTTGAGGGGTCATAATTTTAGAGATGAATATTACTTTTTTATTGAGAATCCACCTTATGATATGTCAAGAATGTCCAGTGGAATAGCCCTGAAAAATCTCAAATATGAGTGCCTTTTGGTACCCATAATTTGGTTTCGGTGATGTTATTTAAGATATATTTTGGTACCCAAACTAATTTGGAACAAGACTATATATTATAGATATAGGAAAAAATATGAATATATATAAGTATATAATATATATATATATATATATTTCAATCACATTCATAAATAAGATGTCCAATTTTTTAAAAAAAATTAAAATTTATTTTGTAAAATCCCTTTTACAAAAAGTAGTATTTTTAGAATAATTGTCATTATTTAAAAAACCAAAACCATGAAAAAAATTTACAAGATATTAATAACTCGTAATTATATCAAGATTTTGATCACCATGGATGAATTAAGTGATACTATTTTTAATATCTTTGATTTGAGGTTCTAAATTCTCAAAATTGGGTTTTTCTTTAAATTCCAAAACCAAGTCATTTTTTTCTTTAGAAAGGAGGTATTTTTAATTAAAATTTTGATCTTTTTCATTAATAAATAATTTTTTATTTATTTTTAGGTTCTTCATATTTAGAAATTGTTTCTTTACAAAAAAACTCTCAAGTTCATTTTATTGATAAGAAGAGGAATATGAAGAGGGATAATGAAATGAAGAAGAGGAATGAGAAGGTGAATGTGACATAGGAGAACTAACCTCATCACCTACCATGATATGAGTCATAAGGAATTTATTACTTGAGTCTCTTTAGTCTATTGAGTCCATGGAGTCATCGCTTACACTCTAGGTTGAGACTTTCATAGCATTATTACCTTTATTATTTTCATTAATCTTTCTTATTCATATGGGCAATTCTTGTCTAATATGTCCCTTATTAGTGAATTCATAGAATGTAACTTCTGAAAATTCAATTTGAACTTTCTTTTAAGAAAGGTAGAATGTTTTATTCTTTTTGTTCAATTTCTTTAATCTCTTGGTTAGGAGTTCAATATCATATTAATTATCAGATATATCTCTATCATCAATTACTTTGAAAGAAATTTTTATTTTGGTATCCTTTTCTTCTTTATCTTCATTATTGGATTGATGCTTCATAGTAATTTTATACATCATGAAGGAGGTAATTAGTTATTCAAGAAGCAATTTTTTTGTATTTGTCTTATTATATAGTGGTCACCTTGGGTGCCTGAGATCTTGGAAAGATCCAAATAATTTTATTTTCTAAAGCTTCTGTAAAAAAATCATCACCAAGAGACTTTAAACCATTTTAAATATTAGTGAAATGAGTAAACATATCAATAATAGATTCATTTGAATGTATTTTAAAGATTTTAAAATCTTTTCTAAACATATCCAATCTAGTATCATTAACTTTATTCATACCTTCGTGTGTGACTTTTAATAATTTTTATATTTTATGGGTAATTTTTCTATAATAAATATGAATAATTTATTTTTATTCAATCCCTCAATGAAGAGAGTTCATAGATTTTTCATTAAGTTCAAAAGATATTATATCTTGAGGAGTCCATTTATCTTATGATTATTTTATAGAAATTTATCCATGCATAATCATTTTACAAACATGAAAACATATGATACTAAGAATGGTAGACATGTGATTTTTTCAATAAGAGCAAATTGAACCATTAAATAAATTAACATTACCCAAATAAATTCCTTGGGAGAATTTTGAAAATAATCCATTTAAAAAATGTAACTTTAAAATCAGTTAGGATTTTAAAAATTAAAATTAATTTTAAAAAAAAAAGATTTTAGAAAAACACAAAGATATTATTTGATTCCAATTATTGGTCAAAGTAAAAAAGAAAAGATGGGGTTAATTTCCTTTTAAAATTTAAAATAATTAAAGCAAAGGGAAAATTAAAAACAAAATGATTTCTATATGATGAAGCGACAAAGTGGTAAATTTAATCTATATTATAAAAGATATTATAAAAGTTAATTAAGTAAGCATAAATCACAAAAAATGGTCATAACAAATTTTTACAATTAATGTGAATCGTATTTGGATGATGTAGTGAATAAATAGAAAGTTAGAGATAAAATAGTTTGATAAAGGAGTTTGGTGATAGCTCAATGTGAGCCCCTGTGTCTCCTCACCTCAGGCTGAGAAGTTTGTCTTATTCCCTTTATTTTAACAGAGATCAAGAAACCATATCCTCCCGTAACTTTTGACAGAAGTAATAAGAAACCAAGATCCCTTACTTTAATGGTAGTAAGAACCCATATCCCTTGATTTTCCTAAGTTTTAGAAAGAAACCCATTGTAGAAGGTAAGAAGATAAGAGAAATATTTTCTTGGTGCAACCCCATTAAAAAATTGCTCTATAATATCTTAAGAAATATTTATACAAATTAGAGGATAGATAGAGAGTAAAATATATGAGAGCCTTTGAGATTTAGAAATGATAATTGTCTCTTTGAGAGGGATCTTTAAGATCACTAGAGATTCGATGATGATTCGATTAGAGAGTTGCACAGGTTCATTGATCAGATCCAAGACACCTTAGGTTAGTATTTATATACCCAAACAGAGATAAGAAACTTCTAGAATTTTTTGGCATCATTAAGCATCATCAACTCTACTTTAAGAGTTGTGGGGCCCATATAATTGAAGATTCCTGACTTGTTGGATCTGCCCCCATCATCTTGCTGAACAATCCCACTAGCTAGCTAGTGAGACACCTGGGGATCACTAGGTTCTTCCAGCTTTCATTGGTTAGTTTGTGCTCCTCCACGATCTAGTCGGTCAACTCCTAAAGGATAAGGGAGATACTTTCTTCACCAATGGTTGGTCAAGGGATATATACCATCTATATTATGCTACTTTTTTCACTTCAACGCCATTAGCACCACCTTGACTGAAAGTTATGGGTGTAGCAGAAGAGTGTGATGGTTCATGATCAACTTTCCTTTTTTTTTATAATTTATTATCATTATGAGATTTAAAAAATAATGAATGACCTGATAAAATGAATTGAATCAAATAAAACATACAAGGAATAGAATGTCTAAACCAAGTGCAAGATCATAACATATTATTTATAATTAATTTAATCAATTAAAGAATTATCTTGTGTGATTTTTTTCTTCATTGATGGATCTGAAAATATATCTATGTTGTACGGTTGTTATGTTGTAGGAATCAAGAGTATATTCCATCTATCATTGATCCACATATGTTCTACAAATATTTGAACATCTTCGTAGGAATCTATGGGTGCTAGCACGGTAGATCCTATTGCTTGCATCATTCTCCTTTGATCACCTGGATAATCGATTCTAAAGTGTTATCCTTGATCTCTCTAGACTTGAGAGTGGGAGGTGAAGGAATATCACTCTCCATTATTGGGAGTGTTCTTGTATAGGGATCCCTCTAGGGATTGATAGGATTCTCTCTGGATATCGTTGCACACAACAAAAATGAATTTGATCTCTTAGAAAAATAATATAATTGGGTTTAAATATGGCTAGGGTTTAGAAATAAATATTTTCACAAGTGCCCTTTAATATTTATTTAATCCCTTATAGAACCCCATATCTAAAATAATAATATTATTATTATTTCCTCAACATGCGCTTCACTTGTGAATTAAATTAAATATTATTTAATCAAATATTATTCAATATATATTATTTCTCACCAGACCTAAAATCTAGGTCCTTCATTCTTCAAAAATATTTATCAGGCCTTGAATAATGTCTATTTATTTAATAAATAAATATCATTTCATTATTCCATAATAAATAAATAAATATTATATTCACTAAATAGAAAATAAATATTTATTCAATATTATGATCACATTATATTCTCTTGAATAACTGGAGACAGAATATATGTGATCAAGAAAACATGAATAATTATTAAACCATGTGTGGTAATAATATTTATTCAACTTATTAAATAATAAATAATAATATATTATTTAACTGATACTCGGGATATAGTTAGTGTGTAACCCTCTAGGCCTATTTCTAAGTGGAATTAGGTAAAGCAGCCTAAATTCCAAGTTTATCATCTATAAATATGATAATAAACCCATAGAGAAATAAGTTAATTCTGTAATGACATAATACCTCATATGAATTCTTACTGTGTAATATAATTCCTTTATCAAGATATCTCTAATAAAGTAGGTTGCATGCTGGTGTCATCATCCTATGTTCTTGATGTCTCTTTCTTTGACTTTCAAAAAATTAAACTTGTATATAGAACACCATGTCCATGGATTTATTTAGGTTATATAATTTTTTTGAAAGGGCCTTAGATATAAACTTCTATTAAAGAACAGAACGGACAAATCCTTTCTCACATTATTCATCAATGCAATATTACTCATGAATAACTTAACATATCTTGCCTCTTTGTGAACATATTTTGTAATGGTTTTCATCAATGCATAAAATTAAGTGAATAATAATACTCATTAATAATAATATTAAAGTCTAAGGATCAATACATACATTCACAGATAGGAAAATTCAATGACACATATAAATTTGGATTTCCTACTAGCGGGTCTCATTCTTATAATATCATACATTGGATATTACCAAGGGTGAACACCATGAGAAGGTGCCTCAAATTCATATAATTATCCACCCATTATATCATATTTTACTTTTTTCCCTCAAATGATATCATCTTTCTTTAGAACATATATTTAAGAATAGTGTCATAACACTTTTGGGTTCTCATCATAGTGAGAAACTGCTATGACCTTTTAGTACAACAAATATTATTCAGAGATTATGACATACTATGTTATGTAGAAGAAAAATTGTGATGTGATAAGGATTTTACTAATATTCAAAAATATTAAAACAAGTTATCATTAAGTACACAGAAGTTGATTCTAGGGCACCAACTCCAACAAACTCCCGCTTTCACTAGATCCAACTGCTAACAACCTTCAGTTCGCTAGCTCTCACATGATAATCATTATTGTGTTTATATACACCTTTATTCAAGGTTTTTTCCATGTTTTACACCATGGGTACTATACTTAATTAAACTTCACCCATATGAGAAAAATCCCTCAAAAGGTGATACTTTTGGAGTATGTGCTTTTCCTGTTGGTGTGACCTTAACTCTTTTATAAGAGCCACCACTACAGTATTATCCCAATACAATGTGATATATTATTTTCTTATAGGTACCACATCAAGATCATATACAAATTTTGATATCTAAATGGATTCTTTGGTTGCATAATAAGATTCTATATACTCATACTCTACTATAGAATCAGCAAAAACTAGATTCTTTGAACTCTTCTAGCTCACATATCCTCTGTTGACATAGAAAACATATCATAACTATGACTTTAAAATCATTTTGATCTATTTAAAATCTAGCATCAGTATAAACCTTGATGACCAGATCTTTATCTCCTCTATACACCATGAACACATCCTTAGTTATTCTCATATACTTGAGGATAGTCTTAATAGTAGACCAATGTTGTTCTCCTAGGTCTGTTTGATATTTTCCTACTATAATTAATTCATAGGAAACATCAAGTCTAGTATACAACATGGCATACATGATTGATCCTATCACTGAAGCGTATGGGATCTTATTTATTCTCGCTTTCTCCTATTGTGTCTGAGGACACATTTTCTTAGAAATATATAAACCATGTGACATTATAACCCATCATCTCTTGTATTGTTCCGTAATAAATCTCCTTAGTATGTGATCAATGTATGTACTTTGACTTAGTACAAGTAGCCTCTTGGATCTATCATGAATTATCTTGGTCCCTAGAATATAGGCTTCTTCACCTAAGTCCTTCATAGAGAAACACTTGTTTAACCATTCTCTAATAGACTATAATACTGGTACATCATATCCAATAAGTAATATATCATAAACATATACTACTAGGTTAATGATATTACCATTAAACCTCTTGTAAATGCATGGTTCACATTCATTCTTAATGAAAATGGATTATTTTATAGCTTAATTGAATCGAATGTTCCATGACCTAAATGATTTCTTCAATCCATAAATGGATCTCTATAAATTTTAAATAATTTTTGTATCACCTGGTGTCACAAACCCTTTTGGTTGTTTTATATAGCCATATTCCTGAAGGTTCCCATTAAGGAATGCAGTTTTGATATCCATATGCCAAATTTCCTAGTCATGGTAGTACAGTATATAAAGTATAATTCTGATGGATTTAAACATGGAAACTAGTGAAAAGGTTTCATTATAGTCAATTACTTGATGATTTTTAAACCCTTTAGAAACTATCCTTACTTTATAGGTATTTATTTTACCTTATATGTCTAGTTTTCTCCTGAATACCCATTTTCACCCTACAGGATTTACATCAACTGGTGCATTGAATAGAACCCAAACTTGGTTTTGATACATGGAATCCATTTCATAATTCATAGATTCTTACCATCAGGTAGCATCTGAACTCTCTACTACCTCTTTGTAGGAGTTAGGTTCATAATTTTTAACCAATAATGAGTCACCATCTTTGGTGACTAGAAAGTCATATCTCTCTATTTCTCTTACCTCTCTTGTACTCCTACATAGTACTTGTGTTTCAGTAACTACTTATTTTATGGGGACCTGTGTAATCGGTTCCTGTACCAACTCTTATGTATCTTGAGCATAAACTTCATTGAAGTCAATATTACTCCCACTTTCCTTTTTTAGAATGTTCTCCCTCTCAATAAAGACAAATTTTTTAGCAACATTTAGTTTCTTATTTGTGGGGTTTTATAAGTAATATCCCTTTGTTTCCTTAGGATACTCTATAAAGACACAATTTGTGCCTTGGGGTGATATTTTGTTGCATGAGAAGGCCTTAACAAATGCCTCACAACCTCATAAACATGTATGCAAAAAAATAGGTTTCTTTCCACTCCATAAATCAAAGGGAATTCTATTTTATACTTTAGTTGGTATACAGTTTAATGTGTATGTCGCAGTTTGTAATGAATATACTCAAAAGGATAATAGAAGTTCTGCATGACTCATCATCAACCTTATCATGTCTAATAATGTATCACCCCTAGTTTCTAGTATTTAACCCTTGCCTTGTTCTTTTTATGTATATAAAGTGTAAGGGTGAAGGATGGGAGAGTTGGGTGAACTTTCAATAAGTTTTTTAGGCTAAAGGAGATGTGCACAAGTTGTGTACTGTTTTCCCAAATTGTGGGGAGCCTAAGAGAAACTGTACACTTTGGATGTTGCTGGATGGTAGCTTCAGAATGGTGGTCACATAGTTAGGGAGGTCGTTCAAGGAGTATTTGTGAGAGTCTAGCTAAGCAGTAGCTAACGCACGGTTAGAGCACAGTTTTTCTAACTGTGTGGACTAACCATGCACGGGGTTAAAGTGAGATCCTAAGAAATGTATCTCAAATTTTTTTTACTCTAACTCTCTCATTTTTTCTTCTATTAAGCCCTAACTCGGTATTCTTCTCCATTTAATGTTGTATAACCTCTCCCAAGTGATTTGGAGTCTATCTAGAGCCATCCCTTGGTGTTTTCAAGCCCTATTCTTGTGGTAAGTGTTGTTTTCTCCGTTCTTGTAATGTTTTCTTAGATATACTTATATCTCTTTCTCTTATCCTCTCATTTTCTCAGATATATTCCCTTTATGGGTATATCTAAGATTTTGGGTTCCAAATATGATGATATTTGGTCTTGATCATGATAGGAGAAGATATCTAAGGTGGTTTCGTGGAATTCCCACCCAGTTGCCTGAGCGTTCTTCATCTGTTTTTGGTTTTCGTCAAAACCTTTGAGGTAGGTGGCTTCACTATTGACTACCTCTTAGTATAACTAATTATAATGCTTTCAAATTTATTACTTTGAGTGGATTTGATTTTGAATTTTCTACTTTATGATTGTGAGAAACCCTCTTCAGTGATGGTTTTAGAAATCTGGAAAATTAGTACATTTGAATAAAGGGTTTGATTCTTGATTTTAAAATGGATTTTTAAAATGGGGTTTTTCTGGAATTATGGTAGTTTGACTTGATTAAAGTTTTTTAAATAAAATTAATTATTTTATTCAAATGGAATGGGTGTTTTGAATTGAGTTTTTTTATGGTTTTCAATAAAAGAATAGTTTTATTAAAATAGTTTTGGAATACATTGGGTTCTGTGAGTTCATACTTGATGTGACCCTGAATAATGGGTGTGTACTATTGGGGTACAAGGGACATGACCCTATATTAGGGGCATGTGTCATTGGGGTGCAAGGTAATTGGACTAGAGACTGCTCATGAGTATAGAACTTTTATAGAGGAGCATGCATGTGTGCGTGTGTTGTGAATCATGGAATGCATATGCCAAAAGGATATTGAGAAATTGTTTTAAAGCCTCATTTATTGATTTTATAGAATTATGTTTTGTGGGAATATTTACTTAAATAGAAATTTTTCACCTTTATTTTTTAATGGATTTAGAACTTTTTTATATTTTTTTATAAACTGTTTTTGGTAAATTGTTTTATATAAACTATTTTATATAAATGTTGCTAACTTTTATATCCTAGTGGTGTGAGTAGGGAAGTCATTTGGAAAAGCCTATTGAGTTTTATACTCACCCCTGCTTTGAAACTTTTGTGATTTTGAATATGCTATCTTCCGAGACATGGGAAAAGGTAAAGTATCACACGTTTTTAGCACCACCTCATGATACTTGGGTTGTTTGGTGATTGGAGCATGGATCTTGTGAAGCATGGAGTCTTTTTTTCATCTTGTAGTTTATTAGTCATATTTCTTCTATTTACTTTGATATTTATTTGTATTCCTATGTAGAATATGTTGGTTTTTTGTTATTAAAAAAATGGTTGAGTTGTATTATTTTTATCATGCATCATATAGTGGTTGTTTGGTGATGGTTGTTGGTTAGTGGTTTATTTCTTAAAGGGTAAATAGTCCCCCACTTGAATTGATACCCTCCGTCATTTATTTCTAGTCTTTGTCACCTTGGATAATTCACTTAATTCCTAGTAATGATTCATTGTATTCTTAATACAATGAGAATAAGTGGGTCCTTACAAACAATGTATGGTTCCTCCTTTCACTAACACCATTCCACCGTGGTGTGTAAGGTGGAGTGAGTTGAGATAGAATCCCAAACTCTTATAAAAGTTTGATAAACTCTTGGTTAAAATAATCACCACCTAGATCCAATTTAAGTTTATTTATCTTCTTTCCAAGTTGATTCTCTACTTCATTCTTTAATTCCTTGAATTTCTCAAAGAACTAGGACTTATACCTCATCATGTAAACATGACCATATCTACTCAAGTCCTTAGTAAAAGTTATAAATTAATAATACCCATATCTATATTTCACTAGAAATGGTCCACTCACATTAGTATGTACCAATCCTAGAAGCTCTGTGGACCTTTCACCTTGTCCATTGAATGGCGGTTTAGTCAATTTTCCTTACAAAAAAGCATGATATCTTTTAAGTGTTTTTATCTCAGAAAATTCTAAATAACCATCTTGATAGATCTTTGTCGGATGATTCTTGTTTATAAGACTAATAAAGTAATTCAATATTTGGGTTTTATATGATTCATGTGAACATGATTCATTATCAATTACCAATACTTGGATTTCATAATTTAATTCATAAAGATCATTATTTAAATGTCACATACCATAACATATGTTGTCTTTATAAAATAAACAACTTTTATTTACAGACTTGAAAATAAACCCATATGTATCAAATAATGATACATAAATTATTTCTTGGTAATAGTTGGTACATAATAATAATATTTCAAAACCAAAATCATTCTCGCTGGCAATGAAAATTGATAGTAACCAATTACTATAGTATCCAAACTCTCACCATTGGTAGCTCACAGATCCACCTCTCCTCTAGAAATCTTTTGGAATCTACTTGGTTCCTGCATTTGAATACTGATGTGAGCCCCACAAGCTATATCTAATACCCAATGTGTATATTTTGAAAGATTACATTCGATAAAGAATGCACCTTTAGCTTCCCCTTTCATTTAGGTTCAGTTCTTCTTCCAATGGTCTTGTTTTCCACATGCAAAACATACTTCCACCTTTTCTTTGACCAACCTCTGGATCTTAACCTTATTGGAAGGATAATGCTTGGGAGATTTAGACTTGATATGAGTCTTGGTCCCCTTTTCCTTTTTATTTCTTTTCTTATTCACCATAAAGACCAAAGGTTTATCACACTCCATTTCCTTATCCACTTGGTGAATCAAAGTAAGAATTTCTAAAAGACTCTTCTCATTATTGCTCATATTTTAATTAAAAAATAAAACTGGATAAGGTCTTGGTTAGTGATAAAAGTATGAGATTTGTGCACAAATCATCAAAGAATTTAATCTCTAATATGTCTAAGTGTTCAGTGTAGCTAATAATCTTGACTACATGAGGCCTAGCTAGAACAGAATCTCCAAGATTAGTTGTAAACAAATCATTTGAGATCTCTTATCTCTCTTATCCCACCTTCTCTTGATAGAGATATTGAATTTGATACATCATTTTATACACATACATGTCCTCATGTTCCTTAAAAATATCATTATTCATGAATAATAGCATGAAACATTGAACATTTGTAGAATTGTTCAAATTTTTCTCATATAGAGATAACTCTTCATCACTAGCCTCATTTCCAGGTACTTTAGGAATTTATTCTTCCATCACATACAATTTTCTTTCATGGTGAAGGAAGATGTGTAAGTTTATTTTTCATTATTGGAAGTTTGTATCAGTGAGAAGGTTATCCTTCTCATGTATGGATCATAGTGATATGTTTTATGTCATTTTTATTGTTGTTTCTACAAGTAAGATGATAAGATATTTATTACTTTATCTGATAAAATTCATGCAAATAAATAAATATTATATTTACTAATCTCCCATTATTTTATCAAAACCCAATTTCCCTCACTATTGGATTCGGAATATCATGTTGCTTGGAAATTCTAGTGGAAAGGATCCATATTCCCCTTCTCATTACCCAAATATTGGTTGGTCAAGTAAATTTAATGGTTTTGGGTAGGCATTCCAAATTCCAATTGCATTAACTTACAATTTCTTAGTCTGTTGAGTGGACTCCCCAATCCTTAAATCCTTAAAATGGATTTCCTCAACCATTTCCTCTCAGTTACACAAAGTCCTACTTTGGAAGTCAACCCTTGATGTGAACTAAGTTAATTAAAGCCAAAACTTCTTGTTAGAATTCCCAAATAATTGAAATCACCCCAACTTTGGATGGTCAAGCACTTTGAACTATGGTTTGATTTTAATTTAAGTATTGGAAGGCTATACCAAATTAATATATGATTGAGATATTTTATATTTTATTAATAAATTTCCAATTATTATCTTTATCACATGATTTTTAATATTTAATGGATTCACATAAGTGATTAACCATGTCTTAGATAATATTTACGCATAAACCAATTTATTTTAGTTCTATCTTTCATGATTGTTAATTCATTAATTCATGTGATCATGATAAAACATCCATAATGAAATAACCATGAAACTTGATAGAAATAAAATAACAAAGTGGTATGATCATGATATTTTACTAATGGTTAGCTTATCTATCATATGATAAACTAACCATTGACCTAGGGGTAAACACCTTGAACCAATTAAGGTTCGTGTTACAGCTTTACACCTATCCACCTATGTATTTCTCTTGGATTGGTTTTTCCTTGGCTCCAAACTTGAACCACCTCTAATATATTGGTAGATCTAACCATTATATATTATTTTACTCACACATAGGTGAGGGAAAAAGGGTTTATATAAAATAAACCATGGGCATATAGACCTATACATAATCAGATGGGAGTTGACATCCAAGCCACTAATTTAATTTAATAATAAATTAAATCAAACCAATCGCATACAAAGTTCTAGTTTATGATCATGATCATTCACATGCATGCAACGAATTACAAATTTAATAAAACTAGCATTCAATTATTAATCATTATTTTTTAAGATAAACCATGCTTGAATAAATTAATTATCTTCCTTAATTAATAAATTATTTTTTCTTAATTATCATATGAATTTTCTTGAGATTCTCATCCATCATAATTTTAAATAAATTTATTTAAAATTAATTGTGTATATAAATTTACCTTGGAGGAAACATGGTGAATACCCATCTGAATCTACCCAGCATTTATTATACCTGTATACTATTTACTCCTGTGACATGACATACACAACTTATCATGTACTTACATGATGTGCACTATCAACTTAATGATTACACGAATTACATGTTTTTTCTGTCATGTGTTATGCTTCAATACACATAGAGTAATAAATATAATATGAATCATACATGATATGAAGATCTAAACATTACACAGAAATTGACTAAACATATATATATATATATATTAAAACTCATCGCATGGAATGTCTTATCAACTTAATGACCACACGCAAGAATATATCGATAAGGTTTACATAGTATAATAAATTAATTTTAATTCTATGTAATTTGGTATAAGTACACAGTGTGTACAAGAGAGCTACAAAAATTGTACATATCTCACCGTTTATCTGAGCTACATGCCTAAGGACTCAGTGTATAAATCGTGCCTTGGAAAAATTTGAGTACACAACATGTATAAGTGATACATAGTGTGTGGTCATTGAGTTACACAGTCATCAGTTAGGTAGGCCATGTATGAACCCATATGCGACTTAAAGGACTATAAGCCATATACATAGGCTACAGGGCATGTACTCTGGATGACCATGCGCCAAACTGGCCCGGTCAACATGCAGTGTAAAAAATTAAATGCATTGAATGTATTCAATGAATATGGATTGAATTAATTCAAAATTAATTCTTGGCGCATTGAACACTAGTATATAGTGTGTAACTTTGGTTACACGACGTGTACTCTTGTGTTATCTAGACATAATCCCTAGCACCTCTGGATGAGATCTTTGATCTTATTTCATTCATAAAATTAATCGATTTGATTAGATATATAATAAATGAAATAGGTATAATCAGATATTTTAATCCATATTAAAGAAAGATTAAACTTAAATTTAAAACTAAATGAAAAATGAATAAATAAATCAATGATATTTTAAATTATTATAAATAATTATGTGACCGCTCTAATACTGCTTGAAGGTTTCAGGCACAGTGGAAGCATGTGATGGGTCATGCCCAACTTTTATTTTTTTTTCATGATCGATGATCAATCCAAGATTTACATGACGATTAATATTGTAATCAATGGAATTGAATAAAAAATGGATGAGGGATAGAATGTCAGAACCAAGAATAGGATCATCACATATTATTTATAAATAATTTAATCAATTAAATAATTGCCTTGCATAAATTATTTCTTTGTAGATTGATCTAAAAAGATATCTACACTGTATGTTCATTGAATTATAGTAATTAAGAGAAGATTCCCTTTATAGGTGATCCACGCGTGTTCTAAAAATGTATGAACATCATCATAGAAATCTCCGAGTTCTAGCACAGTAGATCCTATCACTTGCATCGTTAACCTTAGATCACCTTTAGAATCACTTCCAAAACATTCTCCTTAATCTCTCTAGAATCTTGAGCGGGAGTTAGAGGAAGATTAGTCTCTATTATTTGGATCATTCTTAGAGAGGAATCTCTATAGGGATTGAGAGGATTCTCTCTAACTATCGTTGTGCACAAAGAAAGTGAATTAGATCTCTTGAAAAAAATATATAATTGTGATTAAATATCACTATGGTTTAGAAATAAATATTTACACAAGTTCCCTTTAATATTTGTTTAATCCATTTTGGAACCCCATATCTAAAATAATATTATTATTATTATTTCTTTAACATGCACTTAACTTGTGAATTAAATTAAATATTAGTTAATCAAATAATATTCAATATATATTATTTATCACCAGACCTAAAAACTTGATCTAGCATTCCTACACAATATTTATCAGGTCTTAAATAATGTCTATTTATTTAATAAATAAATATAATTGTATTATTCACCAATAAATAACTAAATATTATATTCACTAAATAAAAAATAAATATTTATGAAATATTCTACTCACATTATATTCTCTCGAATAATTGGTGATATAATATATGTGATCAAACAAACATGAATAATTATTAACCACATTTAGTAATAATACTTATTCAACTTGTTAAATAATAAGTAATAATATATTATTTAACTAATATTCTCGATACACTTAGTGTGTGCCCCTCTAGACCTCTTTTTCAGTGGAATTTGGTGAAGCGGCCTAAAGTCTAAGGTTAGTGTATAGCAACACACCAAGGCACCCATAGAGAAAAGAGTTAATATCACAATGACATAATACCTCATGCAGGCACTTATTGTGTAATATAATCCATTTATTGTGATATCTCTAATCAAGCAAGTTGTATGCTAGTGTCATCATCCTATGTGATCGATGTCTCTTTCTTTGACTTTTCGAAAATCGAACTTGCTCATAGAACAACATGGACATGGATTTATTTAGGATATATCATTTCCATCAAAGGGATTGAGATATAAACTTTTTTTAAATAATAAAAAGGAAAAATCCTTTCTCACATTATTCATTAATTCAATATTACTCATGATGCGCCCAATATATCATACTTCATCGTGAACATCTATCATCATACTTTCCATCAATATATCAAAGTACACAACTCATAATACTCATTAATAATAATCTTAAATTATAAAGATCAATACACATGTCTATAGAAAGAAACATCCAATGACACATATAAATATGTATTTTCTACTGATGGGTCTCATTCTCATAATATCCTACACTGAATATTACCAAAGGTTTACACCATGAGAAGGTTCATCAAATACCTATGAGTCTCTACCCCTAATAGCCTATATCATTTGTGTCCCTAAAATGATATTATCCAGCTATGGAATATATATTTAATAATATTATCATAGAACTTCTAGGTTCTCATCATAGTGGGGAATTGTTGTGACATTTTAGTGAGATGGATACTCTTAGGATATTATCACATATTGTGTATGTAGAATAGAAATCATAGTGTGATAATAAGTTTATTAATATTAAAAACTATGAATACATGTTATCATAAAGTATATAGAAGTTAGTTCTAGGGCACTAATTCCAACACTGAATTCCTTCCATGTTCTTCTATTGGTCTTCCAACTTTATTCTAAGATCTTAAAGCATGAAATGAGATTGTTCTAAGACTTTAACAAGATCATCAAGAATCCATTGAATATAATTTAATAAATTCTTCAAGACCATCAATGGTATCACTTAAAGACCAAAAAGTGAGAGTGAAATTCACTTTAATGAAAATGTTAGATACACAGGAGATTATTTTTTATCATAAAAACAACATGAGAGAGATATATATAAAATCTATTTTAGATTATCCCACATTACTAAATAAACTAAACTAGATGAAGTTCATGGTTTCATAGATAAGTGACACCACACAGTTAATCCATAACATTCACTCCTTAGCGATTGAATTAAATGTGGTTTCATGGATGGGAAACACCATACCATTAGGACAAGTCAGGACCTACTTAGTGGTACACCATTGGACTAAGTCATGTACTCATTGGTGGATTAGAAGTGGTGTGATGGACAGACATCACCACACCACTATAAAATGACTTGTTCTCCTTTGTAGTTGTGCATGCATTAGATTTTTACCGAATTATATCATGGGTTGATACAAGGAACCAGAGGGACTGATAACTTTATATTACCTAGGTATTTTACCATGGTTAATATTTATAAAATGATTATTTTTATGACACATTTATTCCCTTTTATAAAGTTATTAAATTATGTCCCTTTATCTCTCTCTCTATTTTATAAATTGTTAATATGTGTTCTTTGCCCCTTTCTTCTTTAAATTTTTTTAAAAAGTCTTTAAGAAATGGATTTTTTGAAATGGTTTGAAAAGTTTTTTTCAAATGGTTTTAAATAAAAGCGCTATAGGCCAAGAAATGTTTTTTTTAGGATTGTTTTCATTTAAAAAGAAAAGAAAAGGGAATTTTGTGAATGATCGATGAGCATTATATTGGATTTGACGTATAATGAAATGAAAACTTATTTTAAATAATTTATTTCAAACTATAATAAAAAGTATATTTTATTTATATAATTTACTTGGGGTTTTGTTTATTTAGCATTACTACTGACATTTTTTTTCTCACAACTATTATCATTTCAGTTTGAGGATCTGTCCCTTTTTCCACTCATGGAGCGTTGATATTCTAGTTTAGGATGGTGACTTGAAAAGTCACATAGAGGTATGTAAGTGTTCATATTTATTTTACTTTATCACATTGGATAAGTGTTCCTTTTAAATGATTTTTTTTGGATCTTCTTTTATTTTTATAGAATATTTAACGTGTGGTCATTTAAATAATTTATTTCATTAAAATAAGCCCATACTGCTTTATTTTTCTTTATTGGAGGTGCATTATATCTATGGAGGTTGTAATGGGACTCAACATTGGCTAGGTGATGTAGTTTGGAGGGTGAGATGAGGGATTAGTTTATATTTCTTTGTCTAGATATTTTTTATTATTTATACATATTTGATTTGGCATGGATGTCCAACATAAAGATGATTCATTCCCATTTATTTGTTATTTTTTAACTCTAATTATTGGGATAAACCATTACCTGTGGTCATACTTCATTTCCCTAGAACTAGTTGTTATCCTGGGGAGATTAGGAATGTGCCTTAGGTATGTATCAAGCCAAATCAAGAGTCTGATGGATGGGAAACTTGAGTCGGTTCTTGATACTATATCTAACATTTTAAAAAAATAAAAAAGTTGAAAAATAAATAAATATGTGTTACCTATAATATTATAATATTACCAGAGGATTTATTTCTTGTATTCCTTCCTTGTAGTCATTCCATATGGCATAAACCATGTCTATAGTATGGTCATCAATAACCTCTGATAATCTTTCCATGTAATTACATATCATACATAATTCATCATCATAGTTAGGTTTTTCAGTGTCAAAATGTTATGTTTTCCTTGAAAAGTGATATATAACTATAAATTTGATAGATCAGGAACATAGAAAAAATATATGTGTGTTTCCATGACAAAAGTGTTATCCATGTTTTCCAATCTATTCAAATTTATTATTTTCATACTAAATTCATTGTGTTTAACACTATTTTTACTAACAAACCATTTATAGTTGAACATAAGAGCTCAAAATTTAATGTAATAAATATCCCATATTTCTTAAATAACTCTATAATATGAACTAATCATGGAGATTGGGTTTTTTATTTTTCACTCAAAAAATGAATTTCTTTAGTAAACACCAATATACTACTATTTTGAACTACACATATGTTTTCTGGATCTTTAGTATAAAATATATATCCATTAATGTTGGAAAAACCCTGAATCCATTAATCTTGAGTTGGTAGTTACTTTATTACATTATCATAGATACAAGGGATCAAATCCTGAAGGACTGGTCAGTTTAGTAGTCTTGGAGTGCCAGATACATACATGATACCCATTTTACATTATGAATAAAATATAAAACATAACAAAAGTAAATGTTATACATACTTTAAACTCATTCAAAGATTCCTTCTTTATAACCTAGGGAAAGGAAACAAAATAAATATGAGAAAAAATAATCAATAATGGTTAAGTGTAATGGAAGATACCATGAGTAAATGTGATGTCCTTACCTGGGAGACACTAAAAGGTGCCCCATGTTGGGGGATCACATGGCCTCAAGAACGCCTCCTCATACACCAAAGGGTGTTGACTAGTAGTGAGGGTCCAAGGTGGTATAGTGGGGAGACTATACCCTCATGATTAGAGTATCACAATAGTGAATAAATATATAAATATCATAATCATAATTTCAACTAAAAGTGGAAGTTAGAGAATCCAGATGTAATAAATAACCAACATCAACAATATCCAGCATCATATACAAAATATGTAATGACATGTATAAAAAAAGGAAATAGATAGACATGGAAGTAGACATACAATACAGTACCTAAAATACCAAAATTATATCTCCAATAGCATCACGAGCCACAGCTCAGTCTTGTGCTTCCCTACTCCCATGCTATAAACACTCAAGCATCAATAACTAGGCACTTTCTTCTATCCCTACTTGTATCCACATAATCTAAATAGGTACCATTGGTGGCCCAATAGGGTGTGTGATAAACTCAACAGGTCACCACCAACAGTGTTAATAAATACCCAATCAATGCACATAATATGAGCAGTGTGAAAGTATAATAAATAATAAGAAATAATTGAAACTGTAAAGGGGTCAACTCTGGTTCATAAAGGATACCAGTCTGACATTTCCTACTTCGTCTCATTCTAGATAATATCTAAACAAGTAACCATATGTATAATTATATACAATCTATATATGTAGTGATGTATACAGACATATATAAGGATACTGCTACTAGTCTGGACCTAAGGGGTAACTCCGGCATCCATGAGTAGTAGCATGAGTCTCACAAGTGTCAAGGGACTCCATGCCCGGTATCACAAAAATAAGGGATGTCATGCCCGATATCACAAGTATAAGGGACACCATGCCTGTATCATAATATTAGAAATGTCATGCCTATATATTTTATCTGTAAGATTCTTCATGCCCATTTGTCATAATTCATAAGGGTCTATATAACCATTCATCATAATTCATAATGGTATCCATGCCCATTCATTATAATTTATAAGGTCCACCATGCTCATTATTCATAATTCATAAGGTTCACCATGCTCTTTTATCACAATTCATGAGGGTCCCCATGCCCATATATTACAATAGTATAAGGCACACCATGCACGTATGTCACAGTAGTGTAAGGGACACCATGCCCTTATATTGAAATAGTAGAAGGGACATCATGTCCATATGTCATGACAGTGTAAGGGATTCCATGCCCATATATAACAATAGTATAAGGGATATCATGCCTGAATTATAAATCATAAGGACTCAATAGGCTTTGGTAAGAGCCCTTAGATGGTTCATAGTTCATTATTAGTATTATTTAATAAGGTTGTAACCATTTTTATATTAAAACATGTGACGTGGTGATACCACTCACTTTCTATTTAATTGAGTATAGTCAGGTAAGTGTATTAATCATGTTACACCACTACATTTATCCATTATCATTTATGATATAACATTTTAGAAGTCGAACCAAACAAACCAAAGGGTGTTTTGGTTATATAACCATGGAAGTTGAAAGGCATATAAAGGGATCACACAAAGGAGTGGATCACATTGAGGTTAACAACTTTTAACGTCTTTTGGGATCTAAAAGATTCATTAGGTTCTAAAATAGGGAAACCAATTTAAGGAAAATTCATTTTAGGGGAAATGCTCGGTGAAACTAGTGTGTGGAACCCAATGTGTAATATAAAGCATCACAACTTTGAGGGATAAATACTAGACTACCTACCTTATTCCTGTGGAGGAACACTTGTCTAGTATTAGCCTCTGGTTTGGTCTATATCAGAAGAAAACAAAAAAAAACATATGAACTCCCTAGAAATAGGGCATATGAGCTTACACTAAAATAGAGTCATTGATAGGAAGAAGAATGAAGAAACGAGCCTAAGGAGTGGATCACTTACCGATAGGAATCCAACGAGATGAATGAAAGTCAAATCAGATTCTAGATGATAAAAATACACCAAAAACTAGGAGGATTTCATGGGAGGAGATTTCCACAAGAAGTAGGAGGAGATTTTGTTTTCTGGAGTAGGAAATAAGAAATTAGGGTTAAGATATAATAATTTAATGGTAAAATGGTAATTTTACCCCACTTTAAAGGGGTCACATGGTTTGGATGCACGGTTATCCAAACCGTGCAGCAAGAATTCATGTATTACTATCCAACAAGGGGACTCACATGGTTCGTGTGCATGGTTTAGGAAACCATGAATAAACCGTGTTATATGCCTCTGCTAAAAACTATAGAGCCTCTTCATGGGCATGTGCCTTGGGTCACACGGTTAGGGTAAACTATGTGGCCCACTTCTGATCACTAAAACACCCCCGCGCATTTAGTACAAACCATGTTGACTAGGATTCATGGTTTCTACTAACCATGTGGCCTAGCTGTTTCTTCCACTGACTGGGGTTTTGGGCTTGGAAAAATCCTCAGACACTATTTTTTTCTCCATAGCCTCACTAGGAATCCATATTAGGTCAAAACCATGGAATTAAACTGAAAATTAAAGTATCATTACCTCCTAGAAAAATTGTTTTCTTACAGTCTTCCCCACTTAAAGGAACTCATCCCCGAGTTTCCCTTCTAAGGGAAGTAGAACGCTATCTGAGAACAACTCTACCCAGTGAGTATGTACGTCGGTCTCCCACTCCCAAGTATCATCATATATATGGTCGTGCTACAATAACACTCATATTAAAATTATAGAATAGCCTCAAATATCATTCATTTTATGATCAATGATGCATATTGGATACTCCTCAAAATAATCATTAGTAACCAACTCAACATCCTTGGGATCAAAATTATAAGACGGGTCAGCATGGTAATGATGAATTTGTGAAACATAAAAGATGTTTTGCATGGAATGGTACCTTTGAGGTAATAGAAACTGATGGGATACCGGCCTGAATCAATCCAATATCTCAAAAGGCCTGAAAAAGAAAGGTTAAAACTTCCCTTGCCTTTGTATCAATCTATGTACAAGTTTTGGTTATACCCATAGGAAAACATGATCCCTGACCTCAAAATCCAGTGGTCGTCGACAACGATCGACATAAAATTTCTATCTAGACTGAGTAGTATCCATATGTTTTATGATCAATTATACCTGCTTTGAATTCTCATGCATGAGAGGAGAACCTAGCAGCACTTCCTCCTCTGTCTCTAGCTAGCACAGAAGTGAATGACACAGCCTATCATATAAGGCCTCATATGGAGCCATCTGAATCATTTCCTGAAAGATTTTATTATAGGAAAACTTGATGAGGTTTATATTCTCTCCCAAGAACTTCCAAAATCAAGGATGAATTCTTGAATCATTTCCTCACCTGTATAGTCTATTTCGATTGGTCATCGGTCTGAGGGTGAAAAGTTTTTCTCAAAAGAACCTATGTACCAAAAGCTTTTTTGTAACCCCTACCAGAATCTAAATGTGAAATGATCATCCCTATCTGAAATGATAATATAAGGGACCCTGTATAGGTTTAAAATCTCATGGACATACAGTATTCATAGATCATCAATTGTGAAAGTCTCCTAGATATGAAGGAAGTAGGATAATTTTGTTAGTTGATCCATGACTACCCAAACTGTGTCACTACCATGAGGTGATCTCGATAGACTAACCAAAAAATCCATCACAACATCATCCCATTTCCATTACAAGACTGATAATGGCTATAACAAGCCAATGGTCCACTAGTATTCTACATTCACCTACTAACAGGTGGAACACCTAGTGATAAAACATGTTATCTGAAATTTCATCCTAGGCTACCAATACTGACTGTGCATATCATGATGCATCTTGGTGATACCTGGGTGCACTACCCACTGATAAGCATAGGAATATTACATCAAATCCAATCTCATGTCTATAGGAATATATATACAACCATGAATACATAGGATGTCGTCTTCATCAAGAGACCAATACGGAGGTGGATCCTTACCATAAATACTCTCATGTATGACCAAACCTTCCAGGTCTGAGAATTTTCTTCTCTTCACCCAATCTAGGAGAAAATATTTAACTGCTAATTCTATAAGAAAATTATTATCAATACTCTCATGAAACTCCAGATTCATATCAGAAATAAGGGCCATCAAATTCCATTCATTACTAGCTTCATGAATGACTTGTGCCTGATTTTTCTAGCTCAGTGTATTGGATACCACATTTCCCTTCCCAGGAATATAGGCAATCCCAAAGTTAAAATACTAATGGTATTCGACCCATATTAACTATATGAGATTCAAGTAATGTTTTTTAAGGATATATCTGAGGATCTTGTGGTCTGTAAACACCACAAAGCACTCTCTCATAAGATAATGCCTCTAACAATGTAATACATTAATGGCTACTGCAAGCTTTAGGTCATATAGTAGGTAATTACACTTGTGAGGTATCAACTAGAGAGACTTTTATATTACAACTCAATACTACTACATCAAATATTTCACCTAGTATAATGCTTGATGTATTACAAGATACTATATAGACTCTTCTAGGCTCTAGAATAATCAATATCAATGTCGAAGTAAGCCTTCCTTTAAGCTTCTAAAAGGCCTTATCACATGCTTCAGACCACGTGAACTTCGCACCCTTCTTAGTAATACCATTAAGAGGTGATACAAGGTGTGATAATTCCTTATTAAATGAATGTAATAGATAGATATCCCCAAGAAAATCTATATCTAAAATAGGTTCTTAGGCTTCTCCCAGGTAACTACAGCACTCACCATCTCTGGGTCAACTAATACTCCTACCTCTGAGATAATATGATCCAGGAAATGAACCTTGTTAATCCAAAAGTGGCATTTACTAATATTAGCATATAGCTAGTTCTCTCTCAGTATATTCATAATGATCTCAAGATGTTTGGAATGGTCACTTCATATATGAGAATACACCAAGATTTCATCTATGAAGACCATCATGAATGAATCCAAAAATGGCTGGAAAAACCAATTCATAAAATCCATGAAAACGATAGGTGCACTTATGAGACCGAATGGAATAACCATATACTCATATAAACCATACCAACTTCAAAAATCCATATATGGTATTTATGAAGGTCTAACATGCACCTGATGGTAGCCTCATCTCGTATAGATCTTTTAGAACACTCTAGCTCCTTTGATCTAGTTAAAGAGTTCATCTATGAAGGTGGGGGATACCGGTTCGTTATAGTAAGCTAATTCAACTTCTAGTAATTCACACAAATCATGAGGGTTCCATCTACCTTGTTAGTGAAAAGGTCCAATGAACCCCAAGGAGAATCATTAGGGTGTATAAACCTATTGGATTCCAAATCTTATAGTTTCCTCTTGAGCTCCTATAAGTCAGTAGTAGCTAACCTGTAAGGGGAATGGATACTAGTTTAGCTCTAGGCACTAGCTCAATAATAAACTCTACCACTATATAGGGAGGTATTCCGGATAAATCTTCAGGGAATACATCCCTTAAATGGTCCACTACATGAGGTAAATCAGCTTTATGTAGCCCCTGATCATCCATATAGAAACTAGCAATCTATGAAGTCACCCCACCAAACCCAAGATGATATGGTCTAGCTCTACCAGCCTAGATATATCATTCACCCTTATAAAGGTAAGTATCGCACTCTAGTGATATAAATGATACCATATGGTGATATCAGTTCACATAAACATGATAGGGGGCCAAACAATATATCTTGAGAATGAAATCAAAACACATCATCTTGAGGATGAAGAGGTACCATAAGAAACAATGGTTTCCTACCTCAAGAGGGAATTCCTTGTACTGGAATACACTTTTCAATTGAATGCCCAAAGGGGTGTCAAGAATCATCACACCATAGAAGTACTCAATATCAAGCCTAAGAATTTCAAAAATAGCCATAGAGATAAAGGAATGTAAATCACCTGTATCAAATAAGGTAGAAAAAATAGTAAAGGCTGCTAGAATAGTACCTCGAATAGTAGATGGCCCAACACCCTACTCCTCTGGTATGGGTTGAACTAAATAAATCTGGCCCGATCTATGGCCCTGTGCTACAACTTTACTACCCTAATCGGGTATCATATGCTAGTGTTTTGTATCTAAAGAATTAATACATCATCCATAATCTCCTACTCTACCTATACATCTATAAGTACTCTAACTACCAACCTAGTGAGGTGATCCTAATCCCACTTCTAAAGATGGACTTATATAGATCCTCTTCCACTAAGAATGGATGGGAAGGTTTTTAAAAAATGTTGAAGATGTCCCAATATGTTATAGCCTTAGCACACAACGAGTTCTCTAGAACACTGGGGATTCTTATGCCTCGGCTTCCCATATTGGTGACAAACCATGTAACTGTTTGTGGGTTTCATATGGCTTTCACTACTCTCGCATGTAGTCTCAAAGCGTTGCTTTTGACTGCTAGTCAAACCACTTCCCTGTCTCGGTTCTAAACTTCCCTAGCCCACACTGTCAACTTCTATCAGGTTTCACTTGGTGATGAGATCTTGGTTTATTATACTAGACATGGTAGTCAACTAGAAAATTTTCACTTGATATTGAATATGATTTATAATCCCATCCTAAAATCGTATTGATTTTTTTGTCTCATTAGCATTATATATAGGCACAAAGTACTGAAGCTCTATAAAAAGATATGAGTACTCCATAGAGGACATAGAATCCTAATACAGGTTCATGAAGTCCCTGACATGATCAACCCTCAGGTTATTAGGGAAGAAATAGTCATAGAATCTATATTATAAATCCCTCTAAATCACTTCCTGATAATGACCTGTCTAGTTCATAATATCCCACCAATGTTTGGAGGATCCTCAAGGAATATACATATAAAAGTTCACTCACCTCTCAGGAGGTGTCTCAAGGTGATATAAGATTGATAAGACTATATCAATCCATAAATCTATATCCTGAGGGCCACCATTCCCTGAAAACATAGGTGGATGTTGCTGCTCAAACTCCCACTTCAACTCTCCCATAGAAGGGGCAGGTCACAGAGCTCCCTGTATAGTCTTCATAAGCCGTAGAAACTCCACTCGAAACCAAAAATCATCACCCACATCAGGAATAAAAATAGGTGCCACTTATGGAACTACTGAAGGTATAAATTATGGATTAAGGCCCACCACCTCAGGATCATGGTCATCACCACCCTCCTGGCGCACAACTAGAGGATATCGTGGTGGCATAGCTCTACAAATGTCAAGCACATGCCTCAGATAGGATCTATAATGGTATAGATCGTAGATACACTAATAGGATAGCTACAATCCTTACTATGTAAAATTCACAACCATCTACTTACTCCTAAATCCAGGCCTAGGTGATATAATCAATCAAGAATAATACAAGAGACACTTCCCACTACCCACTACTAAGGTCGGGTCTAGTTCAAGATATGCGGTTCACTGTAAGGGTCCCAGTATTTGGTATTTCAATTAAAAATTATAGAGGAAAACACCATTTAATTTTCAATTGGGATCCCCATTTAATGGAGACGGTATTTAAATTAGATATTTATCAATTTCTTACATTTAGATAATATACTAGTTAATTGAAATACCCTTCCCAATTTATACAAGTTCATACTTTATAAATTGCAATTAGTAGTTCATATAACTATATACAAACATTTACATTCAATAAAAAAATGTAAAATGTAATATAATATTATTTAACTAAATTAATCATAATTTACAATCTATAGAGACACATGCACTCTTTAGATTACAAATGACATTCATTTATTTCAAATCAACATTTCGATCTATGTCACCATAGTTACGTAACCCATAAAAATGATAATGGTTTAGTTAAGGTGCCACCATCAATCTATATGAAAAAAAACCATTTATGTTGATGTTGACACTTTAATAACCTTTTATTTAATATCATTTTTCCTATATAAATGATAGTTGTATAACAGGCATACCATTCAAGTTACATACAACAAGTATCATGCAATCAGGCAATGCAACCTACATGGCATGGCATAATGCATGACATATTAGTCATGTAAGGTGCCTAAAATTATGCATGAACCATGCTTCCTTATCATATCAATCCAAGTATATAAATATAATCTAACATCATAATAATAAACATCACATATCATGTGCACCACCCGACGGTAGAATCAAATAAATTGTAACTGGCATAATACAGAACATGATATTACATCCCAGGCAATTCGGATTTTTTCCCAATACGTGAGTTAGCTACTCCCAGGCATAGGCTCATTACCAAATTCTGATACATCCTAGTCTTATGTCGAATACCCAAATAGTAAGATAAAAGGAAAAGTGACCAGATACCACTTTGTAACATCCCATCATGGTAGCCCTAAACGGTTCCCCATGCCAGTTGATCACATGGCCTCAAGTGTGCCTCCCCATATGCCATAGGTTGCCGACTAGAAGATAGGGTCATAGGTGGTATAGTGGGGAGACTATACCCTCAAAATCAAAGTAGTATAGTAGTGAATAAATAGATAAATAGCAGAAGCATAATATCAACTGACAGTGGAAGGTAAAGCATCCAGATGTAATAAATAACCAACATCAACAATATTCAAAACCATATACAAAAAATGTAATGTCATGTATCTAAAAAAATGAAACATGCATACATATTAGTAGTGAAGTTATAAAGGATCAAATAACAACTGAGATGGGGGGTTGAATCAGTTGTTCACTTTTTATAAGTTTCAAAACTTTTAGAACCTTAACCCCTGCAACCTATTAATATTTATTTCCTTATCAACTTTTAGTAAATAATCATGCATGAAAAAGTAGGAAACCAAGTAAATCACACAAGATTTACTAGGTTTGGCCTCAATGTGAGAACTTACATCCTTGTCATAGCCACTCCCATGGGTCTATGAAAATATAATATTATGAAGAAGTGAATAAAACTTGTGCCAACTCCCATTAGACACCTTATATCTCCCAATATGAATGATTAAACTGACTCCCGTTAGTTTACAATGTTTTCTTATAAAACAATTGATCCAATTAAAAGAATAAATAATTTGTTGAATATTCTCCACAATTGCTCATTCCAAATCCTCAGTCTGATTTGGATGGATTTGATTTTCTTAATATGATAAAGTTGGATCTAATACTTTCAATACAATGATGTTGGATCCAATTTTCTCAATACAATGATTCTGAATCCTAGATCCAATTTTCTGAGTATGATGATTCTAGATATGATTCGCTGAATACAATAATTATGGATCCTAAATTCTATTTTCTGAGTATGATAATGTTGTATCCTAGATTTAATTTTTTGATTACGATAATTCTACATTCTGGATCCAATTTTCCTAATATGATGATTCTATAAAATAAATTCATTCTCAATCTACAAACTCAAACTTCGATATAATTATCAATACAATTATTCTTCAATCATATGGGAACTTTCACTTTGAATTCTCCAGTGCTCCACCTTTTGTACGTATGTGAAAAGTTACCAATGAATGAATTATATGAGTAAGTATTTATAGGAAACTCAGAAAACAAAAGTGGGAAACTTGAAAACTTTCCCTACTTCCTCAAATCTCAAAAAATCTGAAAATATTTTGCATTTAAACATCAACTTTTACTTCTTCAATCATCCTTATATTTTTATGATATTTATACAAAATTAAATTTTATGTTTTACCTCTTCAACTCTTTATATATTTCTTAGCTCATTATGATCTGTTTCTTTCTCATCTCATTACAATATTTTTTCTTTCTTAGCTCATTGTGATCTATTTCTTTCTCAGCGTGAATTCTTCATTATGAATACTTCATCATGATTTCCTCAATATGAAAATATGAGTATGAAAATATTAGTACTCTTTTACCAGTATAAAAATCCAAGTACAAAAATATGAGTATGCAAATCTCAGTACAATTTTCCCAGTATGAAAATATCAGTACCAAAATCTGAGTATGAAGATCTCAGTATGATTTTCCCAGTATGAAAATCTCAATACGAAAATCTAAGTATGAAAATCATAGTACAATTTTCCAAATATGAAAATATCAAAACAAAAAACCAAGTACGAAAATATCAGTATAATTTTCTTCTTCCCCAAGATCAGCAACATCTTTTTATTTCTTGGCTCATTACGATGTAATTCCCATTACGATGGAAATCCCATTATGATGGAAATATCATTTTGAAAATCTGAAATTCTTAAAACCTCTTCATCATTTCTTAAAAATATTTTATCATGATAGTTTTCATGATTTGTGAGAACTTCTTGATCAGCAAAGCATCGTCTAATTTTTTTTAGAAAGTATGAAAACCTTCCAAATACTGACCTCACATTCTTCTTTCAAAACTCTTCAGAAACTTCATTATTTATCTAATTATATCAAAGATAGACTTATAGAAAACAATAAATTTTTTCCCTGATTATTTTTTAATCTGATGATTTTTAATTGTTATGTTGATGGACCTGAGTAAGATAAAGTGTATGATCAATAACTTCATCTTGACTTCTTATGTGTCTGGTGCATCTCAATATGAAAAACATGGGTGTAGAAACTTGTGTATAGAAAAAAAACCTCATTACGATAGACTAAGTCTGATTCCTGAATAAAAAAAAATCTTCAACATAAAGGTTAATTGTCAAAAAATATAAAAACTTTATTAAAAACAATTCACAAAGGTTCTTCAATCTCCTCCTTTGGATTTATTGAAAACCCTTGTTAACAACTTTTCAAACTCTCATAATTTTGAAACTTAACTTTTATAAACAGATAATGTTTTTTGAGTGTTATCAAAACATATCCTTTCTCAAAATAGCGTTTCTTGACACCACACTATTGGATAAAGTAATGTTTTTGAAGAAATTTCATCACTTTGTGGAAAGAAAATTTTGTGTACATGCAAAGATAAAATCCCCTCACTTTACTTTTTACACTTTATTTATCTCTCCCCAATTATTTATTTTCTAACTTTCTTTCTCTCCCCTATTTTATGATAACCATAGCTTCATATTCATAAAATAAAGATAAGTAAAACTTATTAAAAAGTAAAAAATTTGTTACTTCATATCCCCCTTTGTAAACATAATCCAAATCATAGTGGGGGTTACTTATTTATGAGGTTTAGGAAGTCATAGTAGGAGTATGAACATGAATTTATAACCTCAATTCCACAAACATTTATTTTGGTATTGATTTTGTAAAGATATCAGAAATCTAATACTTTGTTGAAATATATTCCAACAAAACTTCTCCAGAAGAAAATTTTTATTTTATAAAGTGAAACTTTATATCAATGTGTTTTGATATTGAATGTTGAATCAGATTCTTAGAAAGATCAATTTCACTCTGATTATTATAAATTATCTTTAATGGTTTAGAAACTTTTACTTTCAAATATTCCAGTTAAACTTTTATCCACAACATTTGAGTACAATCTTGAGTAGTTGTAATGTATTTGGATTCAACTGTTCTCAAAGTTACTAAACATTGTTTCTTACTATGCCAACTCACACAACATTCACCCAAGAAAAATGTTCCTCCTAAGGTTGATTTTCTATCATTAAAATCTACAGCCCAATTGACATCAGTAAAACCATGAAACTCCATCCCACTATTTCTTTTTTATAACAAACCATTTGAAGTTGTTCCTTTTAAATATCTCAGAATTATTTTTTCTTCTAGCATATGTGATTCTTTTAGATTACTTTTATATCTGGCACACCAAGTCATAGCATAAACAATATCAAGAATTGAGGCTATAAGGTAAACAAGACTTCCTATCAGCTTCTGAAAGTCTTTCTGATTCACACTTGTTATGGATTTATCTTTTCTCAACTATGTTCTCACATAAAATAGGAGTTGAAACTTATTTGGATTCTTCCATCCCAAACTTTTTTAACAATTCCTTGGTATACTTTTCTTGGGATAAGAAAATGTATTTTTCTTTTTTTTTTTGAACTTGTAAAACAAGGAAGAAAGTTAATTCTCCCAAAATTTAAATTTCAAAATTCTTCTTTATTTATTTATAAAATGTTTTAAAAACATCTTCTCTATCCCTAGGAAAAATTATATCATCCACATAAGAAAATACAGTAAGAGCTTTAGAGTCACCATCTTTCACATATAAGTTTCTATCAACTTTTCCATTAGAAAAGTTCAACATTCTCAAACAATCATCATGTTTAGAATACCAATCACGTGGAAATTTGTTTATCCCATACAAAGATTTATTCAATTTAAAAACTTTGTTTTCATCCTCATAAGTAGAAATCCACAAGGATGTTCAATGTAAAATTTTTCCTCAATCTCACCATTTAAGAAATATGAATTTACATCCATTTGATAAAATTTGTAATTCTCATGTGAGTCCATTGAAAGAAACATTCTAATAGTTTATAATCTTGGAAATGGGGAAAATTTTTCTTCAAAATCCATATCTTCCACCTGTGCATAGCCTTTACAAACAAGCCTGGATTTGTTTTTTGAAACTTCTCCATGTTTATTTAACTTTCTTTTTAAACCCACTTGGTTTCGATAACATTTTTATTTGCTAGATATGAAAAAAGTTCTCATGTTTCATTATTCTCAATCTAATCCAAATCTTCATTCATATAATCCACCCATTATTTATGTTGAATAGATTCTAAAACTGATTCCGGTTCAACTTTTGAGATAAGTGAAGTTTGATTATCTTATCTCAACATTCCTTTTGTCTGAACTAGATCCTTATGATTCACAATAATTTTTTCAGATTCAACTTGCTTATGTAAGGTAGAAAATTTTAAAGTTTCTTTCCAAGTTGAAATTTCATCATCATGTGATTCTTATAAGTCTTGAAAAGGATGTTTTGAATTACTTTCACCGTTGTTGGAATTATCCGGTTTATCCTCCTCAGCATTCTCAACAAATTTTGTTAAGTAACTTTGATTTTCAATTACCTTCACATCATATGAGTCCACCAAATTTTTTAAACATTTGTTCTAAAATTTATAACTTCTTCTATTTGGTGAATAACCAATAAAATTTCCTTCCTTATCTTTCTCATCAAATTTTCCCAAATATTGATTTTTGATTTTGAGAAAACATGGAATTTGAAAAAAAATTGAAGTATTTCAATGAAGGTTTTTTGTTATACCATATTTCATAAGGAGTCATGATAGTTTCCGGTCTCAACAAGCATTTATTTTGAACATGTATAAGATTACTAATAGATTTTCTCCAATAGAATTTTTAAAATTTGTATTCTGCTAACATACCTTTTCCCATTTCTACCAAGCTTCTATTATTTCTTTCTGATGATCCATTTTTTTGTGGAGTATAGGTAGTACTAAATTGATGTTTGACTCCATGATTTATCAAATAAGTTTCAAAATAATTTCTTGTGAATTCGGTGCCATTATCTGTTCTCAACTTCTTTATAGAAACCCCCATTTCTTTCTCAACATCTTTTCTAAATAATTAAACCACTTCAATAGCCTCTAACTTGTGCTTCATAAACATGATGTTTGTCATCTGATTGAAATCATCAATAAAAGTGATAAAGTATAAATATAATTTTTTTGATTGATGTCTCATCAGCCCACATAAATCGGAATTAATAAGAACAAGTGGTCTGGTATATTTAATCTTAACTCTTTTATGACTTTTGTAAGTCATTTTTCTTTTTTGAAAAGTTATGCAAACATATTTTTCTCTTATTTTCAATTTTGGTAAGTTTTGAACAGCATCAACTTTAGAAAGTTTGTTCATAATTTTCAGTCCAATGTTCCCAAGTCTTCATTGCCACAATTTGTTTTCATCTTCAGCACTCAAATAATATGGGTTATTGAATTCTCCTATTTGGAAGAGATTCCTACTGGTTATTTCTCCTTTTGTAAGGATTTTTTCATCTTTCACAATTTTGATGATACAAAAATATTTTCTAAAAACAACTTCTTTTTCATCATCACAAAGTTTAATTACACTAAGTTATGTTTTATCCCATCATCAAATAAAACTTCCTTGGATATAAACTTTTTGTCTTTAATCTCATCCGTTATGATTCCTCTAATTTTTAAGGAACTATCATTACCAAAGGTAACTGCTCCTCCATCATGAATTTCAACATGTTTCAATATTTTTATATCACCTATCATATGTGAAGAACATCCACTATCAAGTATCCATGATTTGTTCCTTTTACTTGCTTTCAAAGATGTTTCAATAAAAAAATAACTTTCCTTAACTTTTTTATTTTTAGATTTATTTTCTTTTCTATCATAAGAAACTTGTTTTAGAAGGAGTGTCATACATATTTCATCATGATGACCAATATGATTACATCTTCTACAAACTTCTTCCAGAAATTCAAATTGATTTCTTATTGGAAAGTTTCTAACATCTTGAGAATTCACTTTTTCAACTTTTAGTAAGTTAGGAAAGTTTCTCATTCTACTTCCCCTATTTCTTCCAATTTTATTAAATCTTCTTCAGGGTAAGGATAATTTGTGCCAAAAATTATAATCCCTATGACCATAGATTCCACAACACCAGAATTAACCATAAAATATTGATTTTTTATTGAAATATGATCTTTATCTATTGAAAATTTTTGGAGGTTGGTAACTTATTTCAGCTCTAACATACTCAGAACATGGGCCATATTTTATTTTGAGTGAGTTATCTACTTTTGTAGATTTGATAGGTTCCTCACATCCATTATCCACCTAATATTTATTAATAATTTTTACGGAATCTCAAATGTTAAAATAATAAAAAAAAACATTATTTTTTGTAAGAGAAGATTTCACCTGATTCTCATATTGAGATTTCTCATCAACTTTAAAAGTCTCATATTTTACTTCTGAAGCATTGTTGAAGTTTTCATTCATCTTCATCAATGTGTTTTGGGAATCAAGAAGTTTTTATTGAAACTTTTTAACCTTTTATTCCTTAACCTACAGCTTCTTACTAAGATCTTCAATCATCTTTCCTTATTCAGCAATTCTATGTTTTCAACTTAAAATCTCTAAAATGTATTCATCCTCCTACTTGATGATATCTTTTCTTCCATTAGAAACTTCTTCATAATTTTTCTTTATTACTAAAATTTCATTCTTGAGAGTTTTTTTTTCTACTCGAGACATGCAATAAGTTTTATTTTAATATGATGCTCTCTATAATATTCTTCATCACCTTCTTCACTCTTTGAGGAGTATTTTGTTTTCTAAACTTTTTCAATGAAGGTTTTTAATTGTTCTAAACTTTCATCTTCAAAATAATTATTATTAGTTGAGTCCAATTCAACTTTCTTACTCAGCATACTTCTTTTTCTTCTAGTAAAATTCTTCTTGTAACTGTTGGAATACTTTTCTTCTTAATCAATTTTGTTCCACTTCTTCCATCGAGATTTTCCATCGAAATCATCTTGGTATTCTCCAAATTTCTTCTTAGGTAAATTCATAGAAAAGTGTATGATTACACTACACTCAAAACATTTGAGAGTAATTTTACCTCCACACTTTTCTCTTCATCTTCGATAGTTCTTGGATATAAGAGACATGATTTTCTCATATAAATCGTCATCCTCTTTATCTTCAGAGTCACAAGGATCAACATCTTCAAAATCTTGAATTTTCAACTTTCTCATAGATTCAAAATCCATTTCATCGTTCATATTATTTTTAAACATTGAAGATTTACTTGTTTTATAATCAATAAGAAAATTATGTAATTCATCAAGAGATAAATCATCTTTATATTTTAAAGAAGAAATTTTAGAATCAAATCTATCTGGAAAGTTTCTCATAAGTTTCTTCATAATTGTAGAATCTTCAAAGACATCTCTGAATCCTATGATGTTTCAAAAAAATTAATTTAATCTAGTAATGTATTCATCAATTGTTTCTTCGTCTCTCATTATGATGTATTCAATATTACTATTCCAGATTTGTAGCTTTTCTTCCTTAACTTTTTTATTCCCTTCAAAAAAACTTTCCATCTCACCCCACATACTTTTTTAAGTTTTGAGGCCCATCACCTTTTGATAAAAAAAAATTCTAATAAAGACATGAGAATAATATTTCTAACATTTCCATCAAATTTTATATTTCTCTTATCCGCAAAGGTCATTGGGTAATCTTTCTCAATAGGTGAAAACCCAATAGTAGCAATATCAATAACTTCTAGGCCAAGAGATAGGAGATAATAAATCATCCAACTTTGTCATCCATAATAATTTTTGCCATAAAATATAGGAATTACTCTATTATTGACAGAATTGATATTATTTATGATAAGGATTCAACAAGGGAACCTTCCCTCTAATACCAATTAAAGTTCCAAAGGATCGACTAACAATTGAAAATAGGGGGTTGAATCAGTTTTTCACTTTTTATAAGTTTTAAAACTTTTAGAAACATAAACCCTTTAATCTGTTAAGATTTATTTCCTTATCAACTTTTAATAAATACTCATTCATGTGAAAGTAGTAAAGAAAGTAAATAACATGAGAATTAAAAGGTTTAGCCTCAGTGTGAGAACCTACATCCTTTCCATAGCCACTCTCGTGGGTCCATAATATCCACTATTATAAAGAAGTGAATACAACTTGAACCAACTACCAATAGATACTATATATCTCCCAATAGGAATGATTATACTGACTCCCATCAGTTTACAATGTTTTCTTAAAAAAATTGATCCAAACAAAATAATAAATACTTTGTTGAATCTACTCCATAATTTCTCAGGCTGAATCCTCAGTCCAATTTGGATGGATCTGAGTTTCTTAATACAATAAAATTGGATTCAATTCTCTCAATACAATATTATTGGATCTGATTTTCTCAATACAATGATGATGGATCCTCGATCCGATTTTTTTAGTATGATGATTATGGATTCGATTTTCTTAATAAGATAATGATAGATCCTAGATCCAATTTTCTAAGTATGATAATGTTGGATCCTGGATCTGATTTTATGAGTACGATAATTCTGGATTCTGGATTCGATTTTCCCAAAAAAATGATTTAATACAATGAATTAATTCTCAATCTTCAAAACTAAAAGTTCGATAGAATGCTCAATACAATTATACTTCAATCATATGGGAACTTTCACTTTGAATTCTCCAGCGCTCCAACTTTTGCGCGTATGTGAGAATTTACCAATGAATAAATGATCTGAGTAAGTATTTATAGGAAACTCAAAAAACAAAAATAGAAAACTTGAAAACTTTACCCACATCCTAAAATTTCAAAACTCCACAAATATTTTGCATTTAAAAATCAACTTTTCATTCTTCAATCATCATTAGATTTCTCTGAGATTTATGAAAATTTTAATTTTATGTTTGACCTCTTCAACTATTTATATCTTTCTTAGCTCATTATGATCTATTTATTTCTCATCTCATTACAATATTTTTTCTTTATAAGCTCATTATGATCTATTTTTTTATCAGTGAAAATTCTTCATTATGAATACTTCATTACAATTTCCTCAGTATGAAAATCCAATTATGAAAATCTCAGTACGATTTTCCTAGTATGAAAATCCCAGTACGAAAATATCAATATGAAAATATGAGTATGAAAATACCAGTACAATTTTATCAGTATGAAAATCCTAGTACAAAAATCTCATTATGAAAATATGAGTACAAAAATCTCAGTACAATTTTCCCAGTATGAAAATCTGAGTACAAAAATCTTAGTATGATTTTCCCAGTACGAAAATCTCAGTACGAAAAACTGAGTACAAAAATCTCAGTACAATTTTCTTCTTCCTCTAGCTCAGCAACATCTTTTTCTTTCTCAGATAATTGCGATGTAATTCCCATTATGATGGAAATTAAATTACGATGGAAATATCATTTTTCAACTCTGGAATTCTTCAAACCACTTCATCATTTCTTCAAAATCTTTTATCATGAGAGTTTTCATGATTTGTGAGAACTTATTGATCAGTAAAGCATCGTCTTATTTTTTTTAGAAAGTATAAAAACTTTATAACTTATGAATTTACATTATTCTTTCAAAACTCTTCATCAACTTCATTCTTTCTCTAATTATAGAAAATATAGACTTCCAGCAAATAATAAATTCTTCCCAAAATTCTTTTTGAATCTGATGATATTCAATTATCATGTTGATGGACCTAAATAAGATAAAGTGTGTGATCAAAAACTTCATATTCCTAAATTATTCTATATATGGTGTAGATCAATATGAAAAACATGGGTCCAAAAACTTGTGTCTGGAAAACAGCCTCATTACGATGGAATGGGTCTGATTCCTAAATAACAAAAACATTCTTTAACAAAAAGGTTATTTGTCAACAAATACAAAATATTTTTTAAAAACAATTCACAAAGGTTCTTCAAGTAGGCATAAAATACAGTATATGTATCTAAAGAACAAAAAGACCAAAATTATATCTCCAACAACATCGCAAGCCATGGCTCGGTCATGTGCTTCCCCGCTCTCATGCTATAAGCACTCAAGCATTAGTAATTGGGAACTTGACCCTATCCCTGCTTATATCCACATAATCTACTAGGGTACCATAGACGATCTGGATAGAGTATGAGATAAACTCAGTAGGCCACCACCAACGATTTTTATAAATACCTACTCAGTGCACATAATGTGATAAGTGTGAAGATATAATAAATAATAAGCGGTGATAAAAATTGTAAAGGGTCGGCTCTAGTTCTTGAAGGATACCAGGATGATACTACCTGCTTCGGCTCATGATAGATAGTCTTTGAATAAGTGCTCATATGTATACTTATATATAGTCTGTATACGTAGTGATTTCTACATCCATATATAAGTATATTGTTACTAGTTTGGACTTGAGGCATAACTTCAGAGTACATGAGTAGTATTATGAGTCTCACAAGTGTCAAGGGATGTTGTTCTTGGTACCACAAAAATAAGGGATGTCATGTTCAGTATAAAAAGTGTAACACTATTGGAAAAAAAATATTATACCAATGGTTTGGAACAGTTGGTATAGGATATACAAATGGTTTGGGTGGTTTTTGACTTGTCTGGAGTTAGTATAGATGGGCTATACCAATAGTTTCAAAACCATTGGTAAAGGTGATATATACCAACAGTTTTCAAAACCATTGTTATTGGTAATTCAAAAAAAATCCTTGACTAGTTTTGATCCCCACACCCCTGATTTATATTTCAATGACCCAACCACTAAGCTACAATAATTTTTGAGAACATAATATGATAAATATGTATATTTATATTTATAAGTAAATTAATTTTTTATGTATTCAATGTTATTTGATAAAATAATTCATTAAAAATAAAAATACCTATACTAATAGTTTGGAAAACCATTGGTATAGGGTCTTTAAATGGAAGTTTTACCAACGGTTTTATCCAAACCATTGGTATAGCCATTACTTATACCAACGGTTTTGGAAAACTGTTGGTATAAGGTCATTTTATTTAAGTTATACCAATGTTTCATCTAAAACTGTTGGTATAACTATGAACTATACCAACAATTTTGGAAAAATAATTGGAATAGGGTCATATTATGGCATGTATACCAACGGTTTTGGCCAAATCATTAGTATAGGGTCATTTTATGGTACTTATACCAAAGGTTTGGCCAAAACCATTAGTATAGGTCTATTTTCATGTAGTATAAGGGATTCCATGAATGTATCATAATAGTAGGGATTTCATGACCGTATATCATATCTATAAGGGTCTCCATGTCCATTCATCATAATTTATAACGGTCTCCATGCCCATTCATCATAATTCATAAGGGTATTCATTCCCATTCATCATAATTCATAAGGGTCACCATACCCATTTCATCATAATTTATAAGGGTTTCCAAGCCCATTTATCACAATTCATAAGGGTTTTTATTCCCATATATCACAATAGTATAAGGGAAACTATTCCCATATGTCACAGTAGTGTAAGGGACATCATACCCAAATATAAAAATAGTAGAAGGGACTACATGCCTATATATGACTGTGGTGTAAGGGATTCCATGCCTGTATATAACAATTGTGGAATGGATGTCATGCCCAAATTATAAATCATAAGGATTCAAAAGGCATTAGTAAGATCCATTAAATGGTTCATAGTTCATCAGCATTCTTATTTAACAAGGGCATAACCATTGTTCTATTAAAACATGTGATGTGGTCATACCACTCGCTTTACATTTAATTGAGTATAGTATAGTAAGTGTGTTATCTACGCTACACCATTATATTTATCCATTATCATTTATGATATCACATTTTAGAAGTCAAACCAAACATACCGATGGGTGTTTTGGTTATATAACTATGGAAACCAAAATGCATATCAAGAGAGCACCCAAAGGAGTGGCTCACATTGATTTTAACGACCTCCAATGTCATTACTATAAAATAGGCCTTTAACAGCACTAAAAATAGTCATTTTCAGTGCAAAAAAAACTGACTACTGAAGTGAGATTAAAAGACAAAGGATTTTATTAATTCCATTCAACCATTGATAAAGGGTACCTTTATCAGTGCCTTTAGTAGCACTGATAAAAGGGTATACTGTAGTGTGTTGTTAAATTTACAACACACTACAACAATAGAAACAACAGTAAAAAACATGTGAAAATATAGATTTTAAATGAAATAAAATTTACAACATAGATAAAATAAAAAACATTATAGTATATACATTTCAAACATTGGTTTGTACAATTACATGAGTAAGTAAAAATTATCATAGACATTCAAAAACATCAATATTCCTTTGTCTTTGACCCCCGACCCCCACTCATGATATTACCGAACAAACCACCCCATCTTAAGAAAAAGAATACACCTGTATAAAAAACAATTCTTCTGTTAGTAATACTATAAATAAATAAATTAAACATAATTAATTTTAAACTAAACTTTGAGTCATACCAGGAACACTGCATATCAGATTGAGTTGAGGTTGATTCTTGCACGTCACACCATTTCTTATTAATCTTCAAGAATTATCTCTATTAAAATTAACTAAATAAGTATAAGATAAAAATGATAAGGAAATTAATTAAGTAATAACAGATAAAATTATAAAAATACTATCTGATCTCATTTTCTTGGTTTTGGTGATGTGATGTCTGTTTTAAACTAAAATGGAACTTATATATTAAAAACACATACTTCAAGTCAAACTAACAACATCCTAAATTAGATTTAGGTGTAGTTGATGCCTACACATCACAAATGACTTATGTATCATTGTCCTAAAGTATCAATATAATCCTAATGTTTTTGTTGGGTTTTGATTATGTCACTTGTCTTTTTTAATAAAATGTCATTTTAAATTGGAAACACGCACTTTGATTCATACTAGTCAAATAGTGTGTCGGTTTAATGAGAGAATAATTCATATAATTAATAAAAAAAATTATGAATTATTTTCCTAAATTATCGATATATTCCAAGCATTTTTTCTCTATTTTTAGTGAGTGACACAATTTTTGAACTAAAATGTCAATTTTGAACTAATAATGGACACTTGGATTCATACCAGGAACACCATGCATTGGATTGAGGTGAAACTAATTCCTACATGTTGAAAATGACTTAAGGATCATTTTCCTGAAGTATCAAAACAATTTGAATGTGTTTTATTGGTTTTGAGTGTGTCGCTTTTCTTTTTTAATGAAATTAATTTTAATTTTAAATAAAAAGACACACTTTGAGTCATATTAGGAACACCATGCATCATATTGAGGTGTGGATGATTCATACACATAGAAATTACTTATGGATCATTTTCCTAAAGTATCAAAACAATCTAAATGTGATTTATCATTTTTGAGTATGTCACTTGTGTTTTTTACTAACATTAATGTCAATTTTAAATAAAAAGACAATATTGGAGTCATACTGGTGACACCATGAATTAGATTGAGGTGTGGATGATTCCTATGTGTCACAAATGACTTATGAGTCGTTTTTATAAAGTATAAAAAAATATGAATGTGTTTTATCAATTTTGATTATGTCTCTTGTCTTTTTTACTAAAATTAATGTCAATTTTAAATAAAAATACACACTTAGAGTCATATCGGTCACACCATGCATTAGATTGAGGTTTTGTTGATTCCTACATGTCAAAAATGAACTATATATAATTTTCCAAAAGTATCAAAACAATACAAATGAGTTTTATTGGTTTTGATTATGTTACTTGTGTTTTTTACTAAAATGTCATTTTAAACTGGAAACACTCACTTTGAGTCATACTGATCACATTGTGTATCAGTTTGACATGAGAATGATTCCTACATGCCACAAATAATTTATGAATAATTTTCCTAAATTATTAATATAATACAATAACATTTTCTTGATTTTAAGTTTGTGTCACTTTTTGAACTAAAATGTCAATTTTAAACTGATAATGAACACTTTGAGTCATAACAGGCACATCATGTATCATATTTATGTGAGGTTTATTCCTACACATCACAAATTACTTATGAATCATTTTATTAAAGTATCAAAATAATATGAATTCATTTGTTTGGTTTTGAGTATGTCACTTGTTTTTTTACTAAAATTAATTTCAATTTTAATTAAAAAGACACACTTGGAGTCATACCGAGAATATCATGCGTCAGATTGAGGTGAAACTAATTCCTACATGTCACAAATTACTTGTGGATCATTTTAATAAAGTATCAGAAAAATTTAATGTGTTTTCTAAATTTTGAGTATGTTACTTGTATTTTTTACTAAAATTAATGTCAATTTTAAATAAAAATATGATAATATGACTTCCCAAAAGATTGGATGAGCCATTTCATACTTTGGATGAGTTAACCAAAAATTAAAAAGAGTCTTTGGTTACTTTGAAAAGGTAAACTGATGCATATTATGGTTCATTGGTTACTTTTAATGAGTGAAAAAAAATTACAATTGTAAATTATGACATCAAATAATATATATACTTTGTGAGATTTAAAATAAATTTATAGGAATAAATTATATAATTCTAGTATTAATATTATAATAAAGGGAATTTGTTTATATGATATTGAATTTTTTTATTAAAAATGAATATCAAGATTAAAAATTGAGATCACAATTCAACCAGAGTCTGTGGAAAATAGATATGTTGAAAGGATGTCAGAATCAAACATGATAATGACAACCTATTATCATCAAGTAACAAGAATCACAGCATTTGAAGTCTATGATCCAAGATAATATTGAATAATATGTGATTAAAACTATAATTTGAAGTGTGTGTGGGTGGTTATATGATACATATGAGTAAATCAATTTTTGCATAAGTATGTTGTTGAGACATCATAATCATGAATCACATGTTCATAGATATCATCATAATCATAAAAATAATCTTGTGTTTATAAAAGAGTGATTTTAGTATGTCTAAATATAATCCATCATCATTAGTATCAATAAATTGTGATTTTTCTATGAAGATGAAGGTGATGATACAATTTCAAGAAGATAAATAAATTATGAAGTTTCTAGGTAAGTGTGGCCTTAAATTTTTGAATTATCATGATGTAAAATATGTGATTATATCATCTAAATCATGAGAATAAATTAGATATTTATATACTAAATTAAGTGATTAATAGAGAATAATGTGGGTAGTTTGTGTGACACAAATGAAGGAGTCTTATTATGACTATTTTACTGTATTATACCACACAGTTATGATGTATTTTATATATTAATTATTTTTGGATGATTAAAGATGTGAATAAATGGGCACAGCATTTTCTAATATCTCAGGGAGTTATGAGACTGAATATATAGGCTAATACTTCTAGATAATTGACATGCTAAGAAATGTAGATATTATATAAATGAATTTTTAGTGAATGTATGAGAAGTATAATAATGAATGATGAGAGTTACACTCCTATATTGTTTCATATTATATAATTTTAAAAAGAAAAAATATAGTCTAAATATAGAATATAGTTCTAGATCATGTGTTTTAAATATAGTAAGAGACACACGATGATATTCTTATTCATTGAAGAAGAACAATAAGAAAAGAAAAAATAGAGAAGAATCCATTCATTCCCACTATTAATTATTTTTCTACTGAAGGGGGTGAGAGATTCAACTATAATATTCTATTGTGGATGAATACATAAGTTTAATATGCCCCACCTGATTACTGAATGTGAGGAAGAAGATATCCCACATTTTTTATGGGACACAAGAGCTCTATTATTGATCTAATTCACATGATTCAATACAAAAACCATATCGTATAGCCATTTTTATAATAGTAAGTAGGTTCCTAATTTATACCAAGTTGGTTCCAAGATAATGTATAACAACCCTGCTTTTATTACAAACTTAAACATGATTTATTACATAAACCATTCACCTGATACAACATGGATGGTCGAGAGTTCTAGTATCTTTGGGGCTTAGGATCATTACATAACATATTAAAACATGAAGTACAACATCTTTATTGAAAACTTCCTTTACATGACCACTACATTCCCTCGTACTTAGTATTTCATGGGATAACCTGAGGACATGCATAAGAAAAAGGGTGATCTATAAAGCCCAGTAAGGGAATAAACATTGAATACATGAGGAGTACAATATATGTTAGACAATAGGCATATCAATAGATCACAAGAGAAACATGAACATAAAGGCATGACAAATCATGATAATCATAACATGGAAATGTGGCAACAACACTTTATATGGAATTAGCATGAGCCAAGGCTCATTGCACATAGAGCATGAGTAAATCCACATTTCACATGAAGCACGAGTAAACCCTCGTTTCACTTGAATTAGCATGAGTCAAAACTCATTGCACATTACGTATCATGATACTATACTTTACCCAATTCATTGGAGCGCTATAAGGGCGCACCCTTCTTAAACATTTCATTTCATGTATAAGTGTGCCCCATGGATCATCAAACATAATCATTTATTCCACGATGAAGAAATGTGGAATTAATACATGAAACTTTATAATCAATAAGTAAATGTGCATAAATTTGAATACCCTTGATGGAGAAATGGGTATGGTATTCACTACACAATGGCATTGGCTTAGAAAATCGGTGTGATTTTGGCAGCGTAACGGTGTCACATAAGAATTCATAAAAATGGTTGATGAGAGAGAAATGGGTTCCTCATAATATTTACATGTAATGGACAGTAAGTAGGTCATATAGATACATTTCCCAACAATTGTAATGGAATTTGGATTCATGATACAAAAGTATTGCTTGAATGTAAATGAGGAGAGAGAAGTTCCTTTCGGAATTTCGGCATAGTAACGGGTGTACATGGGAGGCATTTAATGAGAGAGAAAGGGGTCTCTCGACATTCAAACATAAAGAGGGAAGTATTATTGAGGTTTGAAACCATAACCCAACATTCATAATTGAAATTAAAAGGGAAAAACAACTTAAAGAAAATTGGACAAAAATGAGAAAGGAAGAAAAAACCCTTACTTGGAAGTGTGCTTCCAAAGGCTTGAGAGAGGCTTGAGAGAGGATTCTTGGGATCTTGGGGAACCTTGGGAGGATTCTAGAGAAAGTAGGTCAGAGGTTGGACGAACTCCAAATGCTTTGAGTGAGGAGGAAGTAGGAGCTTGGGTGGGTTTATATAGGAAAGGTGAGGGAATTCTTTATAATTTAGGTTTGGGACCCCTTATATTAAATTAATCCAAACCAAAAACCATCCCATTGTTTTTGCCCATGGTTTTTGGAAAAGGGAAGAGGAAAAAAATATTTTATAAGTCCAAAGTCCGAACTTCTTAAAATAATAGGGTTGCTTATGTAGAGGTGAGTCACAGTCCCATGGAAAACAATTTAAAAAGACATGGTGTTTAATAAGTCTTGAAGGGTCCATTAATGCTTTGAAAAGTAAGTAAAACAAACCCAAAATCACATTATTTTAATGTTAAAACATATATTGGCCGAACATAAATCTTCTAGTATTTTATTACATCACTATTGGGTCATTATGATGTCAAAAAACACATTATATATTTAAACAGTATTTATTTTTTACCCAAAAAATTGATTGTCTCAGAAAATTATGAAAAATTCACCGTTGGATAATTTCGACATTCTGATTCCAGAAATAACATTTATTTTATCTAAATAATTTTCAAAATATGTTAATTTTTCACTTTTAAAATAAAAACCGACATTTATTGAAAATTCACGGGTTTTGAAAAAAATGGCTTTCAAACCTTAATAAAAATTACAATTGCATTCATAAAATTATATGATCATTTATATATAATAAAATTAATTAAATAATAATAAAAATATTATTTTATTAAAATATTATTTAATTCAAAAATACCTTAATTTAATATAATATAATTCTTAATTAAATAATAACTAAAAACACTATTTGCACCTTAAAAACTATTTACAATGTATCAATAATGAAAAGAAAGTATATTCATTATTATATACATAAAAAATAATGTACATGAACATAGTACTAGTGATTTGGTACATAACCCCTTAAAATAGCCGCATAAGACCTAAGGGTGAGGTGTGCGATAGTGACAGACTCTTGGGGTGGCTTGGATAACATCGCTCGAATGGTAATTTCTATCAACTTCCACTTTTCCCATAGATGGTCATGTTAGATCTTGACATGATGGAGCTCATCTTGGGCTTGGTCAAGAGCGAAGTCCAAAGATGCCACCTCTTTTCCGAGCTCCGACAAATGGGCTTCGTATGGAGCAATTCTACAGGATGAGGTCATCACTTCCTTTGTCTGAGTAAATTGGGTTTGTTAAAGCCTTATATTTAAACTAATCATGTGATCACTGTTCAATAGCTATAAAATCAATGGTCACAATTCTTAACATAAAACCAAATAAGTTTACATTTTATATAAACATTTTACATAATGATACATTTAATTAGATCAAGAGGGATTTCCATTAATGAAACTTTGGGTCATTACAATATTCCCCCCTTAAGAAGTTCCGCCCTCGAAATTTCCTTTTCCCACACAAAAACAGATGTGGGTAACTCAGCTTCATCATTTCCTATGATTCCCAAGTCGCTTCTTCAAACTTGTGGTTTCACCACAACACCTTGATGAGGGGCATTGTCCTATTTTGTAGAACTTTTTCTCTATGATCTAAGATCTTCACTGGTTTCTCCTCATAAGAAAGATCATCCTCCAACTATACCACCTCATAAGAGAGTACATGTGAAGGGTCTAGTATGTACTTCCTTAAAAGGGATACATGAAAGACATCATGTACTTTGGCCATGGTAAGTGGAAGTGCTAGTCGATAGGCCACATCCCCGACACGATCAAGAATCTCGAAGGGGCCGATGTACCTTGGACTTAACTTAACTTTATTTCCAAACCTCATGACCTTATTCCACAGAGATATGCATAGAAAACCCATGTATCCAACTTTAAACTCAAGGTCCCGTCGATAATTATTTGCATAACTCTTCTATCAACTCTGGGCTGCCTTGATATGATGCTGAATGGTTTTCACCTTCTCCGCCATTTCCTTGACCATTTTCAGTCCAAGCAGCTTAAGTTCACCGACCTCATCCCAACACGTCGATGTTCTACACCTTTTCCCATAAAGGGCTTCATATGGTGCCATTTGGATGCTCGAGTAGAAACTTTTATTATAAGAGAACTCAACCAGAAAAAGATATTGATCCCATCCTCCTTTAAAGTCCATTGAGAACGCTCTCAACATTTCCTCAAGTGTTTGGATTGTCCACTCGGATTGGACATCAGTTTGAGGATGATAGGCCATACTGAAGTTTAGTTCAGTATTCAGAGCTTGTTGAAGACTCTTCCAAAACATAGAGGTGAATCTTGGATCTCGGTCAGACAAAATAGATAGTGACACTCCATGTAGTCTTACCACTTCCCTGATATATATCTGTTCTAGTTGATCCAATGAGAAATCCTCCTGAATAGAAATGAAGTGTGCAGTCTCTTTAAGACGATCCACAACAACCCATATTGCATTGTTTCCTTTGGATGTCCTCGGAAGTCCAGTGACAAAGTCCATGATGATGTTCTCCCATTTCCATTCTGGTATGGGCAATGGTTTCATCATCCCCTTAGACTTCTGCCTCTTTGCCTTCACTTTCTAGCACACCAAGTACTTTGATATATATTCAGAGATCTCCTTTTTTATATTATCCCAACAAAAGTTTTCTCGAAGATCTCGATACATCTTTGTGCTCCATGGGTGAATAGAGAAATTTGAACTATGTGCATCATCAAAAAGTTCCTTCTTCAGCTCCGGACTTGATGGAACACATGGTATTTTCCCATATCACACAATTCCTTCTTCATTAACATTAAACTCCGAGGATTTCCCCTTTTTGATAGCTTCTACTTTTTCCTGAATTCCCACATCACCCTTTTGAGCATCCTTTAACCTTTCCAAAAGAGATGGTTGAGCAATCATTTGTGAAAGGATTGATAATGTTCCCTTCTTTATGATTCCCATGTCCATCTTCATCATGTCTAAGAAGATTGGATCCTTCTCAATTCTCATCATTGATAGAATTGTTGGGTCCTTTATACTTAGGGCATATGCCACCTCGTTCGCTTTCCTATGGTGGTAATGTATTGAACAGTCATAATCCTTGATGAGCTCTATCCATCTTCTTTGGTGCATATTAATCTCTTTCTGTGTGAATATATATTTAAGACTCTTGTGGTCAGTATATATCTCACATTTCTCCCCATAGAGATAATGCCGCCAGATTTTCAAGGCAAAGATCACTGCCGCCAACTCCAGATCATGCGTTGGATAGTTTCACTCATGGATTTCCAACTGCCTTGAGGCATAGGATATCACTTTATCATTCTGCATCAGCATATAGCCTAATCTATTCTTTGAAGCATCACTGAATACCACAAAAATTTCCCCACTTGTGGGTAAAGTGAGCACGGGCGCAGTGATAAGCCTCCTTTTCAACTCCTTGAAGCTTTCTTCACATTCATCACTCCAAGAAAACTTTACTCCCTTTCGAGTTAGCTTGGTAAGAGGGTTGGACAATCGTGAGAGATTTCTCACAAATCGTCGATAATATCTAGATAACCCCAAGAAGCTACGGATATCTATTACCAATGTTGGCCTCGGTCATCCCTCAATTTCATCTATTTTGGGGGGATCCACAGATATCCCATTGCTTGTGATTATATGGCCCAAGAATGAGACTTCCTTAAACTAGAACTCACACTTTTTTTACTTTCCATAGAGATTCTCCTTGCGTAAAGTCTCTAGTATAGTTCTTAAATGCTCCTCATGATCCTCCTTGGTTTTGGAGTATATTAGAATATCATATATAAAGACTACCACAAAATTATCGAGGTAATATCTAAAGACTCTATTCATCAAGTCCATGAAGATTGATGGATCATTGGTGAGTCTGAAAGTCATTACTATGAATTTATAGTGCCCATACCTTGTATGAAAAGCAGTCTTGGGGACATCTTCCTTCTTCACCCTTACTTGATAATATCCCGACCGCAAATCTACCTTGGAGAATTATTGTGATCCACGTAGCTGATCAAACAAGTCATCGATCCGTGGAAGAGGATACTTGTTCTTTATCATGATTTTGTTAAGTTCACGATAATCGATGCAAAGCCTCATTGACCATACTTCTTCTTGACGAAGAGGACTGGTGCACCCCATGGTGACTCACTTGGGCGTATAAACCCTTTATCCAGATTATCCTGTAGTTGCTTCTTCATATCTTCAAGCTCCACGACAGCCATTCTATATGGAGTCTTGGATATTGGTAGCACCCCTGGTATAAGTTCAATTGAGAATTCAACGCCTCTTTTAGGAGGAAGACCAGGCAGTTCCTCGGGAAACACTTCAACGAATTCCCTCACAATAGGCATCTCTTAAAGGATGGTTTCTTCCTTGGACTCAATAATATGAGCCATATACATGTGTTAATAGGGCATTAATATCCATGCTTGAGATGATGGAGCTAAAGGAGATTCATCTTCCTCCTTACACTTGTAAATAATCGGGGGTTGATTCTCCATATGGAGTGTGATTTCCCTCTCCTGAAAATTTATGTTGTCTCTATATAAGGAAAGCCAATCCATGCCAAGAATTTCATCAAATTCCACTAGAGGGAGTATGATGAGGTTTTCCGGGAAATTAAATCCATAGATTATAATAGGGGAGGACTTATATTCATGGTATTCAATGATTGACCCATTTTCCATACTCACTGACATCTCCACTTCTATGATTTGTGGTGGTGTTGGGATTGTTCTACCAAACTTTCGGGATAAAAAAGAAGGCGTAGAACCTGAATTAAAAAGTAAGTTCGCTATTATTGAATGAATAACTATCATACCTATCACCACTTTATTTTCGGGGTTCGCTTCGGCAGAAGTGATGGAAAAATCTCTTCCTTGCTGCCTTGGAGGTTGTTGGTTGCCTCCAAAAACCCTTGGTTTAGGGCACTGATTTGAAAAATTCCCTGGTTCTTTGCAGTTGTATAAATGAACAATGCGTTGAGGTTCGAACGGAGTGTTCCTCTCCTCTGTCGCAACCTCGATTATTTCTTACTGACAGTTAACAGCTAGGTGGCCTTCTCTTCCACACCTAAAGCATTTCCTCTCCCCCTTGAGGCAATTTCTAGGGTGCTTCTTTCTACACTTTTGGCAAGGGGGTGCTGGATCTTCTTAGCACCGTTGGATTTATCCATAGGACCACCAGCATTGAAGCCCACCTTACGCTTATTCTCCCCATGATACCCCTGTTATTCCCTGATCTCCATTTCTACCTTGAGGGCACATTGGACAATTTCCTCATAGCTATCGAAGTCACGGATCGCTAATGCTTTCCGCAGACCAGGCTTCAGCCCACCAAAAAAGAGGTTAACCTTGCATTCGGGGGTAACCACAAAGCTAGAAGCATATCGTGCAAGCCTTGTGAAATTTTCCTTGTATACTCCAACAGATTCTTTATCTTTTTTCTTGAGGGAAAGGAATTCCCTTTCCATCTTAAGCCGGAGGGTGTGCGGAAAATATTTATCGAAAAACATCTTTCGAAAATCCTTCCATTCCAACGCCTCAAACTCCTCCTCAGGCTTTGTATTTTTGATCAAATTCCACCATTGATCAGCTTCACCCTCCATACGATAAGCCGCCAGGAGAACCTTCTCTTGTTCAAAACATTGAAGGATGGAGAAGATCTTTTCAATGAAGTTGATCCATTGCTCAGTGATCGTGGGATCCGATGATCCCCTAAAAGTAGGGGGCCTATGTCTCGTGAATCTCTCGATAGTGACTTGTTCTTTCTTAGGGGGGGTTGAACGTTCTTATTGACCCGTGTTTCTATTCAAATCTTGAGTTAGCTGAGATAGAAGCATGACAAAGTTCATGATTCCCACTCCCATTGGATTGGGCATCTCATTAGTACAGTCATCACACTGATCTTCACATCGCTTGTTAGCCTGAGTCCTCCTATTACCGGCCATTGGCTGGAATAAAAGGAAAGTTAGGGGGTAACACATAAAGGTTAATCCAAAGACAAAAGTTGATGACTTAAAAATAAACTTTTATTTCCTTAACTCATGAGTCTATAGGCTTCGACCTAGGATTTTCATGATCTACTTTCTAACATATAATCTTAGGGGCATTTTTTTAACTCCCTTAATAAGGCTTCATACTAAGCTTGTGAATTTATAAAAGAATATCCCCTGGGAGTTTCGTAACTAAGAGTGAAGCAAGGCCCGTTGTCATGCACTAGTTCCCGTTCGAGTCTAGCTCAAAGCAGTGTTTTCGGGTTTTACCCCTAGGATACATTTGTGCCATAGCCGCCTCTACCAGCTCGTATCCAGACAGGGATGTATTTGTTTGATAAACCACTTACTCAGTACTTACCAAAACTTAGGGATGTTTTTATTATACTTATTTTTGTATCTAAGGCTTTACTAAGGTTTTCTAATCCTAATCCCAAAAATAACTAAACATTTCCTTTGATACTAACTATGACATCCCTGCTTTTATTACAAACTTAAACATGATTTATTACATAAACCATTCACTTGATACAACATGGATGATTGATAGGTATAGTGTATTTGAGGCTTAGGATCATTACATAACAACTTAAAACATGACGTATAACATCTTTATTGAAAACTTCCTTTACATGACCACTACATTCCCTCATACTTAGCATTGCATGGAATAACCTGAGGACATGCATAAGAAAAGGGGTGAGCTATAAATCCTAGTAAGGGAATAAACATGGAATACATGAGGAGTACAATACATGTTAGACAATAGACATATCAATATAGCACAAGAGAAACATGAACATAAAGGCATGATAAAGCATGATAATCATAACATGGAAATGTGGCAACAACACTTCACATGGAATTAGCATGAGACAAGGCTCATTGCACATAGAGCATGGGTAAATACTAATTGCACATGAATCATTAGTAAACCCTATTTGCACTTGAATTTGCATGAATCAACACTCATTTCACATGACGTATTATGATACTATACTTTACCCAATGCATTGGAGCGCTATAAGGGTGCACCCTTCTTAAACATTTCATTTCATGCATAAGTGTGCCACATGGATCATAAAACATGGATTCATAAAACATAATCATTTATTCCATGGTGAAGGAATGTGGAATTAATACATGAAACTTTATAATCAATAAGTAAATTTGTATAAAGGTGAATACCCTTTATGTATAAATGGGCATGGTATTCACTACATAATGGCATTGGCTTAGAAAATTGGTGTGATTTCGGCAGTGTAACGGCGTGACATAAGAATTCATAAAAATGGTTGATGAGAGAGAAATGGGTTCCTCATCATATTTACATGTAATGGACAGTAAGGAGGTCATATAGATACATTTACCAACAATTGTAATGGAATTTAGATTCATGATACAAAAGTATTGCTTGAATGTAAATGAGGAGAGAGAAGTTCCTTTCGGAATTTCGGCATAGTAACGGGTGTACATGGGAGGCATTTAATGAGAGAGAAAGGGGTCTCCCACCATTAAAAAATAAATAGGTCAGTATGAGGGAGGTTCTAAACCATACCCCAACATTCATAATTGAAATTAAAAGGGCAAAACAACTTAAAGAAAATTGGACAAAAATGAGAAAGGAAAAAAACCCTTACTTGGAAGTGTGATTCCAAAAGCTTGAGAGAGGCTTTAGAGAGGCTTCTTGGGAGCTTGGGGCACCTTTGGAGGATTCTAGAGAGAGTAGGGTAGAGGTTGGATGAAATACAAAGGCTTTGAGTGAGGAGGAAGTGGGATCTTTGGTGGGTTTGTATAGGAAAGGTGAGGGAATTATTTATTATTTAGGTTTGGGACCCCTTATATTAAATTAATCCAAACCACAAACCATCCCATGGTTTTTGACCATGGTTTTTGGAAAATGTAAGAGGAAAAAAATATTTTATATGTCCAAAGTCCGAACATTTTAAAATAATTGGGTTGCTTATGTGGAGGTGAGTCACACTCCCATGGAAAACAATTTAAAAAGACAAGGTGTTTAATAAGTCTTGAAGGGTCCATTAATGCTTTGAAAAGTATGTCAAACAAACCCAAAATCACATTATTTTAATGTTAAAACATATATTGGCCTAAAATAAAGCTTTTAGTATTTTATTACATCACTATTGGGTCATTATGATGTCATAAAACACATTATATATTTAAACAGTATTTAATTTTTACCCAAAAAATTGACTATCTCAGAAAATTATGAAAAATTCACCATTGGATAATTTCGATGTCCTGATTCCAGAAATAAAATTTATTTTATCTAAATAATTTTCTAAATATGTTAATTTTTCACTTTTAAAATAAAAACTGACATTTATCGAAAATTCACGGGTTTTGACAAAAATGGCTTCCAAACCTTAATAAAAATTGCAATTGCATTCATAAAATTATATGATCATTTATATATAATAAAATTAATTTAATAATAATAATATTATTATTATTTTATTAAAATTTTATTTAATTCAAAAATCCCTTAATTTAATAAAATATAATTCTTAATTAAATAATAACTAAAAACACTATTTTCACCTTAAAAACTATTTACAATGTATCAATAATGACAAGAATGTATATTAATTATTATATACAAAAAAATAATGTACATGAAAATAGTACTAGCGATTTGTTAAATAACCCCTTAAAACAGCTGCATAAGACCTAAGGGTAAGGTGTGTGATGGTGACAGACTCTTGGGGTGGCTCGGATAACATCGCTCGAGTGGTAATTTCTATCAACTTTCACTTTTCCCATAGACGGTCACGTTCGAGCTTGACATGATGGAGCTCAGCTTGGGCTTGGTCAAGAGCGAAGCCCAAAGATGCCACCTCTTTTTCAAGCTCTGACAAATGGGCTTTGTATGGAGCAATTCTACTAGATGAGCACATCGCTTCCTTTGTCTGAGTAAATTGGGTTTGTTAAAGTTTTATATTTATACTAATCATGTGATCACTGTTCAAAGGCTATAAAAGCAATGGTCGTAATTCTTAACATAAAACCAAAGAAGCTGACATTTTATATAAACATTTTACATAACGAGACATTTAATTAGATCAAGAGGGATTTCCATTAATGAAACTTTGGGTCGTTACAATATTCCCCCCTTAAGAAATTTCTCCCTCGAAATTTCCTTTTCCCATACTAAAATAGATGTGGGTAACTCAGCTTCATCATTTCCTAGGATTCCCAAGTCACTTCTTCAAACTTGTGGTTTCTCCACAACACCTTGACGAGGGGCATTGTCTTATTTCATATAACTTTTTCTCTATGATCTAAGATCTTCACTGGTTGCTCCTCATAAGAAATATCATCCTCCAACTGTACCACCTCAGAAGATAGTACATGTGAAGGGTCTGGTAAGTACTTCCTTAAGAGGGATACATTAAATACATCATGTACTTTGGCCATGGTAGGTGGAAGTGCTAGTCGATAGGCCAGAGCCCCGACACGATCAAGAATCTTGAAGGGGCCGATGTACCTTGGACTTAACTTACCTTTTCTTTCCAAACCTCATAACCTTCTTCCATGGAGATATGCGTAGAAAAAACCATGTCTCCAACTTTAAACTCAAGGTCTCGTCGACAATTATCTGCATAACTCTTCTGTAAACTCTGGGCTGCCTTGATATGCTGCTGAATGGTTTTCACCTTCTCCACCATTTCCTCGACCATTTCCTGTCCAAGCAGCTTATGTTCACCGACCTCATCCCAACACGCCAGTGTTCTGTACCTTTTCCCATAAATGGCTTCATATGGTTCCATTTGGATGCTCAAGTGGAAACTGTTATTATAAGAGAACTTAACCAGAGGAAGATGTTGATACCATCCTCCTTTAAAGTTCATTGAGCATGCTCTCAACATGTCCTCAAGTGTTTGGATAGTCCGCTCGTATTGACCATCAGTTTGAGGATGATAGGCCATACTGAAGTTCAGTTCAATATTCAGAGCATGTTGAAGACTCTTCCAAAACTTATAGGTGAATATTGGATCTCGGTCAGACACAATAGATAGTGGCACTCCATGCAACCTTACCACTTCCCTGATATATATCCATGCCAGTTGATCTAATGAGAAATCCTCTCGAATAGAAATGAAGTTTGCAGTCTTTGTAAGATGATCTACAATAATCCAGATTGCATTGTTGCCTTTAGATGTCCTCGGAAGTCCGGTGAAAAAGTCCATGGTGATGTTCTCCCATTTCCATTTTGGTATGGGCAATGGTTGCATCATCCCCTTAAACTTCTGTCTCTCTGACTTCACTTTCTGGCACACCAGGCACTTTGATGTATATTCAGTGATCTCCTTTTTCATATTATCCTACCAAAATTTTTCTCAGAGATCTCGATACATCTTTGTGCTCCCTGGGTGAATAGAGAAATTTGAACTCTGTGCATCATCCAAAAGTTCCTTCTTCAGCTCCATACTTGATGGAACACATAGTCTTTTCCCAAATTGCATAATTCCTTATTCATTAACATTAAACTCCATGGATTTCCCCTTTTTGATAGCTTCCACTTTTTCCTGAATTCCCACATCATCCTTTTAAGCATCCTTTAACCTTTCCAAAAGATACGTTTGAGCAATCATTTGTGAAAGGATTTATGATGTTACCTTTTTTATGATTCCCATGTCCATCTTCATCAAGTCTAAGAAGATTTTATCCTTCTCAATTATCATCATTGATAGAATCATTGGGTCCTTTCTACTTAGGGCATCTGCCACCTTGTTCACTTTCCCAGGGTGGTAATGTATTGAACAGTCATAATCCTTGATGAGATCTATCCATATTCTCTGGCGTATATTAATCTCTTTCTGTGTGAATATATATTTAAGACTCTTGTGGTCAGTATATATCTCCCATTTCTCCCCACAGAGATAATTCCGCCAGATTTTCAAGGCAAAGATCACCACTTCCAACTCAAGATCATGCGTTGGATAGTTTCGCTCATGGAATTTCAACTTCCTTGAGGCATAGGATATCACTTTATCATTTTGCATCAGCACACAGCCTAATCCCTTCTTCTAAGCATCACTGAATACCACAAAAATTTCCCCACTTGTGGGTAAAGTGAGCACGGGCGCAGTGATAAGCCTCCTTTTCAACTCCTTTAAGCTTTCTTCACATTCATCACTCCAAGCATACTTTACTCCCTTTCGAGTTATCTTGGTAAGAGGGTTGTACAATCATGAGAAATTTCTCACAAATCATCGATAATATCCAGCTAACCCCAAGAAGCTACAGATATTCGTTACTGATGTTGGCCTCATCCATCCCTCAATTGGATCTATTTTGGAGGGATCCACAGATATCCCATTGCTTGTGATGATATGGACCAAGAATGAGACTTCCTTCAACCAGAACTCACACTTGTTGTACTTTTCATAGAGATTCCCCTTGCGCAAAGTCTCCAGTACAGTTCTTAAATGCTCCTCATGATCCTCCTTGGTCTTGTAGTATATTAGAATATCATCTATAAAGACTACCACAAATTTTTCTAGGTAATCTCTAAAGACTCTATTCATCAAGTCCATGAATATTTATGGAGAATTGGTGAGTCCGAAAGGCATTACTATTAATTCATAGTGCCCGTACCTTGTATGAAAAGCAGTCTTGGGGACATCTTCCTTCTTCACCCTTACTTGATAATATCTCGACCGCAAATCTACCTTGGAGAAGTATTGTGCTCCACGCAGCTGATCAAACAAGTCATCGATCCTTGGAAGAGGATACTTGTTCTTTATTGTGATTTTGTTAAGTTCACGATAATCGATGCAAATCCGCATTGACCCATCCTTCTTCTTGACGAAGAGGACTGGTGCACCCCATGGTGACACACTTGGGCGTATAAACCCTTTATCCAGATTCTCCTGTAGTTGCTTCTTCAGCTCTTCAAGCTCCACGATAACCATTCTATATGGATTCTTGGATATTAGTAGATCCCCTAGTATAAGTTCAATTGAGAATTCAATGTCTCTTTTAGGAGGAAGACCAGGAAGTTCCTCGGGAAACACTTCAGTGAATTCCCTCACAATAGGAATCTCTTCAAGGATGGTTTCTTCCTTGGACTCAATCATCTGATCCAGATACGCATAATCATAGGGCAGTAATATCCATGCTTGAGATGATGGATCTAAAGGACATTCATCTTCCTCCTTACACTTGTAAAGAATCGGGGGTAGATTCTCTATATGGAGTGTGATTTCCCTCTCCCAACAATTTATGTTGGCGCTATATAAGGAAAGTCAATCCATGCCAAGAATTGTATCAAATTCCACTAGAGGGAGTATGAAGAGGTTCTTTGGGAAATTCAATCCACAGATTATAACAGGGGAGGACTTATATTCATGGGATGCAATGATTGACCCATTTTCCGTACTCACTGACATATTCACTTCCATGATTTTTGGTGGTGCTGGGATTATTCTACTAAACTTTCGGGATAAAAAATAAGGCGTAGAACCTCAATCAAAAAGTACGTTCGCTATTCTTGAATGAATAACTAGTGTACCTGTCACCACTTCATTGTCGGGATTCGCTTTGGCAGAAGTGATGGCAAAAGCTCTTCCTTTCTTCCTTGGAGGTTGTTGGTTGCCTCTGAAAACCCTTGGTTTAGGGCACTGATTTGAAAAATACCCCAATTCTTTGCAGTTGTAGCAATGAATTTTTAGTGGATGTATGAGAAAGATAAGAATGAATTATGAGAGTTCCACTCCTATATTGTTTCATATTATATAATTTTAAAAAGATAAAATATAGTCTAAATATAGAATCTAGTTCTAGATCATGTGTATTAAATATAGTAAGAGACACATGATGATATTCTTATTCATTGAAGAAGAAGAATAAGAAAAGAAAAAATAGAGAAGAATCCATCCATTCCCATTATTAATTATTTTTCTACTGAAGGGAGTGAGAGATTCAACTATAATATTCTATTGTGGATGTATAGATAAGTTTAATATGCCCCACCTGATTACTAAATGTGAGGAAGAAGATATCCTACATTTTTTATGGGACACAAGAGCTCTATTATTGATCTACTTCACATGATTCAATACAAAAACCATATCGTATAGCCATTTTAATAATAGTAAGTAGGTGCCCGATTTATACCAAGTTGGTTCCAAGATAATGGGTCCATAGTCATTCCCATTCTATAGATTCATTGAATAATAAATAGGAATTTGTGTGTGAGGGGTATGAAAACCACCATACAATGGGGATATAGTCTTCCTAAGGAAGGTGAACCACAAAAAAAATTTGAGGTGTTAATTTTGTGGTCATTCCCTTTTACTTTATATACATCAAATTAAGGTTGATATAAATAAAGGATAATAGGGAAATTGAGAGAGAAATCCATTATATAAACAAGAAAGGAGATAATAAGGGAGAAAGTGAAAATATGAAATCAAAAAATAGGCAGAATATTCATGTTAAATATATAAGTTATTATCTATAAGTAAAGTGTCATTAATGTTATATTGGTATATAGTTATAGGGAACACTATGGATGTGTGTTTAGAATCACAAGGGCTCAATATTGGAATAAGAGTGACCAAAATATCTCAACCTAGATATCAATACAAAATTTATTACTTTAGAAAGAGATATTTTATATGTACTAACCATGGATATATGGAAATGAAATTCAATCATATAGTTGGTGATGATACCTAGAAGAGAGCCTCTTTTCATATGGAAAGGGGGGATGGGTTGGAAGGTATAATATTCTGTGTTTTGAAAAATAAATTTATGGAATTATAAGAATATGAGGATGGATTGTAATTGCAGATGAATCAATTACCCATAATAAAAATTATTCATAAATAATTATAGTGTGAAAAAAAAATATAAAGGAAAATAGTGAATTAAAATTATAAACTAAAAACATACAGTTCGATTAATACTAAGAACACTATGTATCAGATTGAGGTAAGGCTGGTTGAGTATGTGATGTGTGTTTTTATTTTAACTACCTTCACCAAGCTATAAAATAAATAAATGTTCCATTTGGATGGAAGAGGAAACCCCATGATGCCTGAAATGCCTCATCCAAAACCAATATGTTCTCTATTTTCTAGCTTTCTACAAATAGTTGAAGGGAAAATATGATTTCCCAAAAGATATATGAAAAAAAAATAATTATTAGATAAAAATTATGAGAAAATTAACTTAAAATAGATAAAATGGTGAAAAAATTAACTAAATAAGTAGTAGAAAATCACTTTTTCATGATGTATGTATACATTCTTGACCCATTTCCTTATTTCTATTATCTTAGTTGTATCCTCGAAGTCCAATATCTCATGAGAACGAGTAGCTTCAAACAAACCACCCCAACTAGATAAAAAGAATCCACCTGTATAATAAAAAAATCTGATGTTTATAATACTATAAAGAAATAAATTGAGCATAAATATGAAACAATACATTAATAAAATGTCAATTTTAAAATAAAACTACATAATTTGAGTCATAAAGGGTATATTGTGTATCATATTGATGTATAGTTGATTCTTATGTGTCACAAATGACTAAGGAGTCATTTTCCTAAAGTATTAAAACTATCTGAATTCATTTTCTCAGTTTTGAGTATGTCACTTGTCATTTTTACTAAAATTAATGTCAATTTAGAACTCAAGCCACACAATTTGAGTAATAATGGTCACACCATGCATCGTATTAATGTGAGTTCAATTCTTGCATGTGAAAAATGAATTATGGATCGTTTTACTAAAGTTTGAAAACAATCTGAGCTCATTTTCTTAGTTTTGGCTATTTTGACACATGTTTTAAACTAAAATGGCACATTTCTATTGAAAAAATGTACTTCGGGTATTATTGACTGCATCAAGACTCGGATTTGTGTGAGTTAAATTACTAAACATGAAAAATGAATTACGGATCATTGTCTTAAAGTTTGAAAACAATTCAATCTCTTTTTCTTGGTTTTGACTATTTGATGCAAGTTTTAAACTAAAATGACACTTTTGTATTGAAAACATGTAATTCATGTCATATAAACCAAATTGTGTGTAGGATTGACATGGGGTCAATTTCTACACATTAAAAATTAATTATGGATCATTTTCATAAAGTTTGAAAACAATCTTATCTCGTTTTCTCAGTTTTGAGCATGTGATGTGTGTTCTGAACTAATATGTAAATTTAAAAAATTAATTATCAGATAAAAATGATAAGAAAATTAACTAAAAAAATAGATAAAAGTGTGATAAAATTAACTAAATAAGCAGTATTAAGTCACCTATTCATGATTCCTATATACATTCTAACACCATGTATTCTTCCCATTCATTTCTAAACAAATTGATTCTCGCCATTATACTTATCCTTGAGAAACAGATCAAAAATAATATATAAGCATTCTGATACTAATGTTTCACACCCCAAATATATTTATAAGGTTATATCCCATAATATATTATAAACATAGTAGGTAATCACCTAAATTTGATGTTGGAAAACATTCTAACACCATGTATGCTACCCACTCATCTCTAAACAAATTTACTTATTTTTTTGAGTGAAAAGGTTGTCAGCAATATTGGTAGTGCTGAGAAAATATAGAACAACAAATGATTAATAAATATTTTTAATGAAATTGTAATTACCTTTGAAAATTACTTGTTTGGGGATGTTTATATTTTCATGGTTTATGACCTCTCTCATAAATTTTCAAACATAATATCCACAATCATTGTTATTATCATACTTCGTACACTGTAAAAACATTGACCAAAAAAATTAAATTGTTTTGAAATATTTTTTGATAGCTAAATAATTATATATATATCTTAATCTATTTCTATTTTATGTGATCCAAAAGATCTTTATATTCAGTCACCAACTTCATGCCATGATTTAACTTATATTTAGCGACCACCCTATCATAACAAAATTCTTGTTAAAACATAGACTAAAATATATAATTCTAATTTTATTTATAAAATTTTATTTCGGTATATTAAATACTCATAATACACATCCTATGTGGTTTTTTTTTTGGATATCCATGCATTTGATCCAAAAAATAAATATTTTGGGTATCCAGATTGAGTGCGATTAGCATCCAGTGCTTTCTAAAAAAACAAATAAGTAATGAAAAAATTATATGATTAGATGTTATAGTTTTACCCCTGAATTTTAGGCATCAAAAAGATTCTATCATTTGTTAATTTTTTTATCAAACTCATCATTTATCTCATCTTTTTTCTTCTCAATTTATTCTTTCTAAAAAGAAGTTTCTAGTGTAGAAATAATATAGGGATTAATGAATCCAAATTGTACTTCACACGGTTTTCCCTTTATATAGTATTAGTATAAACACCTATAGAAAATATGAATAGTTATTAACTTTAATGAACATATTATATCATTTTTTGGACATATGTATTATTAAAATGTATCTTATGTATGTATTCACAATTGAGACTCTCAACCATTCAAACTTGAGAATCTTATTTATACTCTCGAGACCAACTACATCTGTAAAAAAAGCTCTAAATATTTATTCTTCATATGGAATGTAAGACATATTTCCATATTTAAATTTGGTCTCTCCATGAATTTGTAATGATAATAAATGTTGCAATGGAACTGGCGGAGAGATGGTACCCCTGGAAGGTCCTTTTGATTTCTTAGTCGATTCACTAGATTCTCTTGATCTGGCCTTCTATTTTCCCATCGCTTTATCCATATGTAATACCATACCATAATTCAGACCTTTTTTTATCAAATTTTATAGGTTTTTCATATGAAAAAAATTTTTAAAGACATACCTCATGTATCTTTATAAGATTAAATGTCCATGTTATGAGAGTTCCAATAGAATTATTAATTTTGTAATATTTGGATCATCAAGTGGAACAGGAAACTCAGAAATCATCTCTTGAGCTACCTCAATAACCACTCTCATGTGATCTTTCAGTAGTTCTTTATTGTTTAGCTTGTATTGTGGGATATTATACACCGTACCCCTCACAATAAGGCGGTGTGTGGGTGTTGATAGATAGAAATAAATACAACTTTACACTGCATAATTTTAATAATATAAAGTTATTAGAAGTAGTTTGATTCAAATTTAGGAGAAAGATTAATGACAAAATTTATTATATTGGGTAATTTATGTGTTTTAGGGTAATTCCTATCCTCAAAGCTAGTGGGATCATTTGGTTATTCGTGTTTGGATCTTTGTTCCTCCGCTAGTTCTCTTTGATCCTTTCTCATATATTAGTCTTCCAAACCAGACTAGACAATAATATCTTGAAAGCATCTATTTGTGTGTTTAATACTTTTATCATCTTATATGTATATTCTTGTTATTTTTTATTCTTAATATATTTTCAAAGAGACACTCCAAAATCTACTCATCTAACACAACCATATTGTTCTAGCAGCTTCAATGCTATTAAAAGTAGTTTTTCTTCTGGTACGGTCACTGTCAATTCTTGTGTCTAAACCATATAAAAAATATATGAAAAAAATAGATATTTTTATGTAATAATTTTATAAATCATAATTAATTACTATTATTTCATACTTACACGTGTTTCCTATACTGATTTTGTGTTTTCATCAACTGGTTTACCCTTTTTATTTTATGCAATCCTCCTTCCATAGCACATTATGTGGGATAAAAGTGTCTTCATATTTTGATTAATCAATATGAATATAAAAAAAGAAATATATATTGTTTCATATCCCATAAAAAATTTATTGTTTATTTAAAATATATACCAATTTCTTCTCTAGTAAAGTTTACCCCATCCTTACTTTGAGATAGGGGTATATTGGTTTTGATGCACATTCTTTATTTTTATCATTCCTTTTTTGTTTCATAAATTAACAATTTTGAATCAAATTAGATAAAATAAATAATTTCAAATAATATATTATCGAATACAATTCACCTGAAATGATTTCTCATCATGGCAACTGATGAAAAAATTTCATGTTTCCTATTTTATAATGTGGTCATAAGTAATTAGTGGGTGGGGATTTACTTTCCCCTCAACATCCCTTAGATGAAATTTGGTGAAAATATTTTTGGGAGCCTCAATGGGATTTTCTAGTGGACATTAATACATATTTCTTATGAAAATTATCTAAAATAAATGAGATCTATAAGGAATAATGAAAATTAAATCAACATTTCATTATATGATTTTTCAGTGAAATAAAGAAAGGTTTTTGTAACATTACCTTCATATCTTCCCAAATGGTTTCCTTCATTATAGGTTAGACATAGCACCATGATTATATATCAATCAGTACATTCATCAATGTTGTGACCCCAACATAAATAATGAACATTGACTTGTTAGGTTCAATGGGTTTTCCGTGTTGATTTCATCCAACCTCAAATTTTATTCCATTACTTCTTTCCTTGATAATTTTATTCAACATTGTAATGTTGCATCATTCTTTTTTTTTCATCAACATGTTTTTGATACCCTAATAATTATGCAGTTTCAGCATCAACAACATGTTCTTCCTTATGATTGGTAAAATCATCATGTGTAGAAGACATTGTCTGCATGAGTGGTCAAACATTTAATTTAGATTATGTTAATATAATATATAACACATAATATTATGAGGAAATTAATAGTATATTAAAAACACTTTAACCTTCTCATTGAATTCTCTTTAATTTTTTAAAGGTTAAAGGGATTTGGATCCTCTATTGAGAATCCAAATCCCCTCTTTTTGGTACCCTCTAACATACAAGACATTTTCTACATTGGGACCTCTATAAACTAATTATAATCTCCCAATAAAAGTGGAATCCTTGATTAAATTTTCATCTAACCCTATAGTTGTTTTAGTTTCTAGTAGGAAAATTGACCAATTCTTGTTTAATAGATCTGAGACATAAAATTCTTGCACTGATGGTGATACCATTATGAATAGCTCCTATGTTTCCCCTTCCACACTAAAATTCAACTTCACAAAGCCCATTTCATCAAATTTCACTAGACTCTTTTTTTCAACCCATTTTCAATGGAAAATTGGCACTTGAAATGTTTTATAATCCAACTCATATATCTATTTGATAATGTTGAAATATGACATATTCTCATAAATTAGATTTCTATCCTTAGAACCGAATATGTACATCATTTCCACCACAATCGTAACTCCACTATTTTGCATCATACTATAGTCATCATGTTTTTTTGTATAGAAATTATAACCATTGATTATAAAATTAGTGTAAGATATAAAATTTTCATATATTCCATTGGCAAGCCATCGAAGTTTTCTGGAAATTGAATTCATATTTTCAGATAACTCCTTATAAAAATAATCTCAGAACCATGATATAAATTATTGATAATGTTTATTTTATATCCATCCTTAATTTTTTGATGGATTCAAATCTTTAATAATTGTTTTATGGGATTCAATATATGGATCAACATATTTACTATTATGTAAAATGTAAAGGTGTGCTTGATCCTGCTATGTGATGGTAATTGTAATATCATATCTTCTAAAAATCCCTTCCCCTGTAAGGCATCCACTATGACGATACTTTGGGAGATCTATGTTATCAAAATATAATAGGTAATCGGTAAATAATTCAATATATTATTCAACAATATATTGCTCTATAATACAAACTTTTGGCCAAATTTGATTCTTTATGCACCCTTTAAAAATATTCATATACCTTTCAATGGGGTACATCCATCTATAATGGATAATACCACATAGTTGAACCTATCTAACTAAGTGAATCATTAGGTGGACCATTATATCAAATAATGATGGTGGGAAGAACATCTAAAATTCACATAATATGAATTCAACCTCCTTATTCATTATTTGAAACTTCACCGAGTCTATAAATTTATTGCATATGGATTTGAAAAATAAGTAGAGTTTGGTTAATGTATGGTAAATTTTTAGGTATAATGAAACGTAAATACATGGGCATAAAATCTTGCATCAAAGCATGAAAGTCATGTGATTTTAGTCCTTGTAATTTAAAATTAGTCATTGACATGAAATTCTTGATATTTGATTAATAATCATCTATAACTTTTACACCATTAAGGAAAATGTAAAATTGTAATTTTTTCTATCAAGATATAGTGTAAGATGATGGAGGAAGAAAATTATTCCCTTTAACCTTCACTAGTTCCAACTCTTCCCTTATCCCCATGTTAATCATGTCTAACCTAGCCTTGATTTCATCTTTGGTTTTTCTAAGAACATTTAGTAACATTCCAATAACACACTCAAATATATATTTTTCTATATGCATGACATCAAGAAAATTTATGACATACAAAAAATTACAATATGGTAATTCAAAAAAATGTCTTTTTTTAACCTAATTTTGTAATGTTTTTCAAAAATGGTTTACTAAAAATGGTTTCAATATATTTTACTTTATCGTATAGTTGATCACCCATTAGTGGAGATGGTGTTTTACCATTCTCATTATTCCTATTAAATATTTTCATCTAGGATCGGTATTTATGTCTTCAGGGGAAAAAAATCAATGTCCTAAAAACACAGTCTTTGAGTAATGTTTCAGCTAGATTGAGTGTGTGCATTATTCAAAAATTGGACACCCCAAAATTCCTTTAATGTTATAGCCTAACAAATATCCATATATAGGAAAGTCATTTATCATTCCATATGACATGGCCCTCAATGTGAATTCTTAACTTCTATGAGAATCATACATTGTAACACTTATATCTCACATCAATTTTATATCTTTGATCAATGGATCCAAATAGATATAAATATCATTACCAGGTTGTTTTGGTCTAGATATAAGCCGAGACAACATAATTTATTTATGATTTATGAATAACAATGGCAGAAAGTTATAATTTATCAACATGGTGGACCATGTACTGTGAGTAATAATCTATACACCAAAAAGATTTATTCCATCTATAGATAATGCAAGATGAAAGTTTATCAGCTCATTTCCAAATTCAGGATACTCATAATCAGTTTTCTTCTACTGAGGGGAGTCTGATGGATAACATAGGTTCCTATATTTAATTCATGTATCTGCATTCCATTTCAATTGTATCGTTGTTTCCTAACATCCATATAGTCTTCAAAACCATGGAATGATAAGAAATACCATACATCTTTCGAATGACTTGATTCATCTTTCATATATCGATCTGCACCACACTTAGGGAATTTTATGAGTGATTCATGGTCCTTGAGAAACAATATGAAATCATTTAGACAAGAATGTATTTTTTTAGAGATTGTTCCCATTGAACATGGAATTTATTTAACATCATATGTTCGATAAGGAAGTTCATTTTATTCTGATATAATATCATTCAGGAGACCAATTAGTTCTATAAAGATAGTGTCTCTCCATTCACTACCTGCTTTCAAATTATATAACTTCAATATAGCTGAAAATTTTGTATATTTAGTACAACCAGTATACTATGGTCTCTTATCAAATATATTTAACATCTCAAACAACATTGGACAATCATGAAGGTTATACTAAATAGTCATTTTTATTTATTCCATGTGATCTCCAATATCATTTACACTAGTATTTATATTAAATGATCCGTAAACCACAGTATCATCATAATTGGTGTGCATGTTCAGTTTTTTCATGTGTTTAATAAAACATTTATAACTCTGATCTATTATGTGACAAATCAAATATTCTTCCAAATATTTCAAACACATTTTTATTGAATAATAATAACATAAACACAGACAAAGGATTTGAGAAGGTTCGTATGCATGATCTATTACAAATTTGATGAACTCTTTAACTCCATCTACATACTATTTTTTCATATGATTATGATGAATCCATTTTTGATCCATATCAATCCTATTAGGTTCATAAAATATTCATTTTGTACAAAAAATAAAAAAAATCTATATAATATGTTCATAATCAAAGTTAAAATTTATAGATTATTATAATAAGGGGAACCCAAAATGATTACTGGTACCTGATATAGGATGACTACTTATTAGAGTAGTTCAAGAAACATATGTTCATGTATAGAAGATATGAGGGATGAGTATTAAGAAAGAAAATGAAATAATAACTTTTCGGGAGATGAAGTTAATAAGGATAATAGTTTTCTCCTTAACTCTAAATGTTCCTGGACTAGGAGTTGGTGATGAACCAAAAAACATTTCTTAGCTTGTTTCCTAAAGCTAAAAATTTTCTTAGGCATGCAATGGTTTGACAGATGATCTAATCATACAATACATGTTCACATTTCCCTTAATCTTTTATACCCCTTTCCTCATTCCCAATAGGTTAAGATAAATGATCACCTTGTCTTGAGTATACATGAACCAATATCCCTTAAATAGAAAAATTAGTGCACCAAGACTATAATATGCTCTCATAGTGGAAACGAATACATGATTTCATAGTACCGCTTATTTTAGAAACTATGGCGAGGCTCCTAGTGAGTATAAAAAGAATAAAACAACATGTTATTGGGAGTGATTCATGATTTATGTATCTATACGATACAATACTTGTATCCTTACTATATTTCAAGTTATTTCTTTCAAGGGGTTTTGATTTGAAAATTACCAAAGCCTTAATGGTTTTCCATATCAACCAAATAATCAAGTGAAGGATGATAAATTTTCGAATATATGACATTCAGCTTATAGAAACTAGATTTTCATTTCATTGAGGGGCCAAGATGAATTCACATTACTCTAGTTTGTGTAAATTATAATATATTTTTTCTATAGAACAAAGAGAAACTCAACTTGGGATTAGTGACAACGATAACCCAAAATCATATTAACACATCACAATAAACCATCTTCTTTTAAATGTATTTTCTAGGTCCCTTTATGAAATCACTCACTCATTTTTTTAACACGAAACCCATTTAAAAAAAATGAAAATTCCATATTAAAACCAACCTCTTAACAAAACACTTGGTCTCATCCAAATTTACCCAAGGTTCCAAGGTTAAGAGGACACTTGTAATTTAGCTTGGGTTGTCAAATCCTCAGAGACCTAAGAAGTAACCTACAGACACGTACATTATATGGATTATTTTTGGCTATGAAGTGGCCAAATTGGGTTGATTTTAGATGGTTTTAAAAGATAACTAAGAGATCTATGTGAATTCAAATTATGAGAAATTGATTTTATCCTAGTTTATTGCTTGGAGTGGATTGGATGAATTCCTTTTTTAATGATTTCAATTTCATTAACTCGAGAAGGATTCATTCAATGAATTCAAAATAACCTCATCACTTACTGGTTAAACACCTTCAAAAACAGATAATAATCGCCTATAAACTTATAGGATCATTTTCATGAGCACTCCAAGGTAAAGAATCTTATTATCACATAAAAGTGGGGAAAATAAATTCAATAAGGAAGAGGAAGAGAGAAAATAATTGAATAAAAGAAACTCAAATAAAAGAAAATAATAAACATTTAGAGAGTGAGAAATAATATCCAATATATCCCCTTGATACTCCCTTGAATCAAACCATAAAATATTTATCCCTCCATTTATGACATGTTCTCAACGGAAGCGGGAAGTAGACTCATAAGGGCGGAATTGAAGAAGTAAAAACAAAAAAAACAATCACTCCACCATTGTGTGAAGAATATCACAAGGTTTAGTGTGAATAAGTTCACAAATTGAGGAAACAGTATCAACATGATATAAAGAAGAATGTAATAAGATAATAATAATAACTTTTATTAAAAACTAAGGTGATCCGAACAACCTACATGAGAAAGAAGAATGTTACAAAGACAAATCGGCATAATAACATTACAATGAAAACAAAGCTCCAAGATGATCAAATCCTCAAAAAATAATGCCTTAAATAGTCATTTAGGAAGCCTTGGGTCAAGACACCATCAGTAAAAATCATCTCACTTGATTATGGTTGGATTAGGGTGGTGGAAAGTAAGGGAGAGTGGACTTCTTCACCCTCGACCCAAAGTGGAATCTAGCTTGCATCCACCGAACAGAGGTGTCAAAATGACCTTCTAGATGGTAGAATTAGAGTGGGACATAGAAGAATAAAATGGACCCCCTAATGTCTCTTAAACTCATTTAAAATTTCTTCCCAAATAGATTTTTTTTTGAGATATGATCTAAATGGTGGGATGTTTTTAAGGGCCGTAGAATCTGGCCCAGAATTTCATATTCAACTTAGGCTGCCTAGAACTCCATTAAAAATACAAATTATCTCTTTTCACTATTTGATGAAATGTTCCCATTAATTTCCTATATCTTAAGTTAAATTTTCAGATTTATTTGTATTGGATATTGGCCTCTATGGTAGTTTTATTGGGTTGTTGTTTGATTCACTTCGCCCAAAATGTTGTTAGTTCAAGGCCCACTTTTGTGGTCTTCCAATGTGAATCTTCAAGTAATCCAAAAGTATGAATTCTCTCTAATGTAATGAAAAACCTGAAAATTAAATATGAAAATAAAATCAATATCATTGGGTATTTTATATGGTGTTCAAAAATGTACCATGTAATAGTGCATTTTAAAAAGGACTTACAATCATAATGTGAAATGATGTTCAAAGTGTAAAATGCACTAAAATGGTGTTTATGAATAATAAATCACATGAATATTATATATATTAAAAATGAATATTAGACTCACTCAGTGGATAATCACACCCCCAAACTTGAGTTTTTCTAGTCCTGAGCAAAATATATGAAAATCAAATTCCCTTTTCCAAAAACATTTTAATACAAAATGATCACCAAAAAACCATATACCAAACAGTTATGAAACCCATCAAAATATTTTAATACAAGATAGTTTCATAAGCATATCTCAATCCCAAGAATATTCCTTTGTTCAAATTCATCACCATATTCCATCCAATATCAATTAAGCATGATGATGTGTTATGTATCACAATAGACATGGGAGTTCATCTTTATTCAAGGGGGAAATGATGAAAGCATTATGTGGAATCACATTTCAATATTAAGATGAGTATTCAATTATTTTATATATATATGTTTTTTGTTTTTTGTTTTTTCAATTTTTCCATGGTAATTGAAATTGCACTCAATAGAGTCAACCCATGTAGCGAGACTTTGTCGATGACTCCCAGGCTCAAAGACCTTAGGGAACCAAGTGAATCACACATACTCGGGCATCATCTCGAGTTAAATCAATTAAAAAAATTCAAATTACCAAAAATAGAGATAAATTTACTAACTCAGGGCCATAAAACTATAGATTCCCAATCCCTAAGTGCCAAAAGACACGCATTAGGCCATTTCATTGCTCTACGTGCAAATTTATTATTTTCTTTTTTGGATTTTTTTTTTTTGAATTGTTTTTTTTAATACTCATATTAAAACTAAAATGATCACCAAACCTATGATATTTATTTGGGGGACCCCATAAACTCAAACTAATACCCCACTATCCAAAGGACGTGAGTTGTGATCTTTTTTTATTTGAATGAAAATATAAAAGATGAAATATCACATTAGGCAGCCACACTTTCCAAAATCTATGCTCTTGAAATTGTACATGGATTAAAATAAGAATCAGTGCATGCTAAATTATTTGATATTTAGTTTCAAAGTTTTCAATGTGTATTATCGTTTTCAAAGTTAAAGTAATTTTTCCTTCCATTTATACACATTTTTTATTTCATAAGGATTTTTTTTCGTTTCACCCCTCAACTTAGAATAACATTGTCCCCAGTGTTTAAGGAAAATAAAACTTAGAAGGGGGTAGAGGAGAGGAGTTCAAAGAGCATATTGAAAATTAGAATCATGGAATAAAGTCACCTGGTGTTTGAAGTTGATGTTCATTCTACTCCAATTTAATCCTTCGATATCCATGTCACTCGCAGAGTTCCATAGTAGAACAAGGAAAAACAAACAAACAAACAAAAAAAATAATATATATATTTATAAAAAAGTAAAATATAAGTATATATACAAAAATTGTAGAATAAGGAAGCACTATAAGCCGTAGGTTATTGGAAAGAGCATGCCCCTTTCTCCCTTCGGTCCCAGGTTCGAGTCCCCATAGATTCGCCGGTTGTAATGGGGTTTACCCCATGACCTACGATGTGTCATTTTAATTTTTTTTAATAATTATTTTTTTGTATTTTTATTTTAACCTACAAACACATAAAAATAAAAAAAAAATAAACTGATGATACATTATCTTCTTTTTAAATTTCTAGGTAAGGTATTACTCAGGGATCACACCATGTGACACGGATGAATACGACACTCCCCTTTAATACTCATCCATACTCATAATAGAAGAACAAGTCAACATTCTAAGGTACTATCATATTTAGATTTGATTAATTAAGTATTTTTTTAAATATCAAATTGATTTATTAATCCTTTCTGAAATATAAAGATGATTCACAATGATTGGAACCATGAAAACCATGGGTTTCCTCCTGTGTAGCGCTTTTGTTTAACATCACTAGCTTGACTTAGACCCCTAATTGTTTTATTATTTTCCTCATCTAAGGTTGGTTCACACAAGTTGTCATCAACTTCATGTTTTTGGAATGGTTCAATAAATGGTTTGACTTTATGACCATTAACTTTAAAGGTTGGACCATTGGTGGGACCTTGAATTTCTACATCCCTATGGGGGTACACCTTATTCACTATGTATGGACCAGACCATCTGGACCTCAACTTTCATGGGTGTATATGAAGTTTTGAACTATACAAGAGCACAAATTTTCCTAGTTCAAATTGTCTACCTTTGATATTCCTAGATTGGTAATATTGAACTCTAGCTTTATTTATCCTTTAATTTTCATAAGCCTCCATCCTAAGTTCCTCAAGTTCATTAAGATATAATTCCCTATTTTCTACGGCCAAAGAAATGTCAAAGTTCAATTTTTTGATTTCCCAAAAGGCTTTATGCTCAATTTCAACAGGTAAATGGCATGTTTTTTCATAAACCAATCTATATGGTGACATTCCTAGTATGGTTTTGAATGTTGTACAATATGACAAAAATGGAATCCAAGATTTTCTCGAACCAATCTTTCCTAGAGGGATTGACCGTTTTTTAAAGAATTTTATTAATCTCCCTATTCACTAACTTATCTTGACCATTGGTTTGAGGATGGTATGCAGTGGAAACTTTATGATAAATCCCATACTTAGACATGAGTGAAGATAATGGGAAGTTTCAAAAATGGGTTCCTCGATCACTGATTATAGCCCTAGGAATTTAAAATCAAGAAAATATGTGCTCTTTCAGAAATTGGATCACAATATAATGGTCGTTGGACTTTGTGGGAATGGACTCAACCCATTTCAAGATATAATCAATAGCTAAGAGGATGTAGATGTATCCCCTAGATTTTGTAAAGGGTCCCATGGAATCAATTCTCCAACAATCAAAGATTTTGATGACCAGAATAGGAGTGAGGGGTATTTGATTACTTTTGGTAATGGATCCTAATTGTTGAAATTGAGGACAAATTTTGCAGAATTGAAAGGAATCCTTAGTGAGGTTAGGCCAGTATAAACCACTTTAGAGGACCTTTTCAGTGTTTTTATTTGTTGAAAATTGTCCTCCACATGCCTCTCCAAGACAAAATTTTAGAATGGACTCTTTCTCAGACTCGAGAACACGTCTCCTAATGATTTTATCAGGACCGAACTTGAAGATGTAAGGATCATCAAACAAATAGTGTTTGACATCATAAAGAAATTTTCTCTTATCTTGGGTCCCTAGGAATTTTGGAATGTCACCCATCACCAAATGGTTTGTTATGTCAGCATACCATGGGCAATCACTCAAATAATAAAGGTTATCATTGGGAAATGAATCAGACATAGAAAGGTGATGTGAGTTGTCTTTGAATTCCATCCTAGAGAGATGATCAGCTATAACATTTTCAACACCCTTTTTATCCAAAATGGTTAAATCAAACTCATGAATAAAAAGGACCCACCTAATTAATCTACCCTTGTAATCTTGTTTTTGGAAAAGATATTTTAGGGCTGAATGGTCGGTGAAGAAAATGATGGGTGATCCTAAGAGATAGGACCTAAATTTATCTAAGGCAAAGAAAACAATAAGAAACTCTTTCTCAGTGGTGGTGTAGTTGATTTGTGCATCATTTAAAGATTTTATTGCATAAGCAATGACACATGGAGTTTTCTCACACTGTTTTCCTAAGACTGCTCCTACAGCAAAGTCACTCGCATCACACATGAGATCAAAAGGAGGTTTCCAATTTGGATATTTCATGATAGGTAGAGAGATAAGAGCTTAATTGAGTGTATAGAATGATTCCTCACAGCTTTCTTTCCATAAAAATGAAGCATCTTTCACCAATAGAGCACAAAGTAGTCGAGAAATAGATATGAAATTCCTAATGAACCTTCTATAGAAACTGGCATGTACTAAGAAGGACCTCACTTCCTTAATAGTTTTAGTAAAGGGAAAGTGATTAATGATTTTGACCTTAGATTTATCAACTTCAATACCTCTACCAGAGACCAGATAACCTAGAACAAGTCCTTAATTTACCATGAAATGGAATTTTTCCCAATTTAGGTTGAGATTCTTATCCTCTCATCTTGAAAAAACCCTTTCAACATTTATAAGGCATCCCTAAAAAGTATTCCCAAAGATGTAGAAGTCATCCATGAAGACCTCTAAACAATCCCCCACCATGTTCTAGAATATTCCCATCATGCATCGTTAAAAGGTACCAGGGACATTACATAACACAAAGGGCATGCTCCTGAAGGAAAAAATGTCGAATGGATAAGTGAAGGTTGTTTTTCCTTGATCCTTTAAGGATAATTTTATTTTATTATACCCTAATAATCCATTTAAGAAGCAATATAATTGATGACCCACCACTCGCTCAAGGAATTGATCAATAAAGGGAAAGGGGAAATGGTCTTTCTTGGTACAAGAGTTGAGATTCATATAGTCAATATAGACTCTCCATCTACTACTAGCCCTTGTGGGGAGAAGTTCACCATCCTCATTGGTCATCACAGTGATTCCAGCTTTCTTTGGGACAACTTAAATTGGGCTTACCCACTCACTCTCAACAATGTGGTAGATGATGCCCTCTTTAAACAACTTAAGAATTTCTTTCCATACCACATCCATAAGATTTGGATTGAGTCTCCACTATAGTTGATGACATGGTTTGAGTTCAGATTCAAGAACAATCCTATGAGTTCTAATGATTGGGCTAATCCCAGGAATATCAAAAAGGGTCCATCCAATTGCTTTCTTATTCTTTCTTAGGACATCCAAAAGCATCATCTCTTGATTGGATTCAAGAGAGGAAGAAATGACAACATGAAAGGATCAATTGTCCCCTAAGAATGCATACTTGAGTGATGAATTTAGGACCTTAAATTCAAGAGCAGATTGGTTATCACTTTCCAAGAAAGAATGGGACTTTGTATTGAACTCAATTTCTTTGTTCAAATTTATTGACAGAATTGGTTCCTTGTGAATAGAATTTTCATCTAATAAATTGGCCAAATCAGTGTCATGAATGGGTATGGTCTCTATTTTATTGATTTCACCAATGGTATCATTGATTGGTGATTCGAGAAAATCATCAATAGAGCTATCTGAAAAAGATTCAATCCAAGGAAACAAATTTCCCTCATGTGAACAAAGAAAATCAATCTCTTCTTGACTTAAACATCATTTAGTAATTCCTTGATGTTCCTCAAGTTCACTATAAACACTACCAATAAAATTAAACTCATAGATATCTTCATCATACCAAATTTGAGAGTTTCCATTGTAGATGTTTAGATCAAGGATCATGTTTCTGAAGGTTATTGTTAGGTTCCCATTTCTAACTCAGATGATTGAGTTGATTGATGCTAAGAATGGATGACCAAGGATGATGGTGTTTTTCTCCCTAGGACCTAATCTTGGGTTATTTTCAAAGAAAATGAAGTCAGTTGGGTAAATTAAATTTTTAACTTTCACCAAAACATCCTTTAAGATCCCCTTAGGAACTCCAACATTATGATCAGCAAGTTGAAGAGTGATATATGTGGGTTAGAGTTCTTCGAGCCCTAACTGACAATACATGGAATAAGGAATGAGGTTAACACTGGCTCCCAGATCATAAAGTTCTTTGGCAAGTTTGTTCTCTTCTAAATCAACATTGATGTGTGGACATCCTGAATCTTTCAACTTCGAAGGAATGGTCTCTTGAATGGTGGTACTCACATTATTAGCCAAAAGGACTTGGTTTTTATGTGAAAATTTCTTTTTAAAAGTGAACAAGTTATTAAGGTACTTTGAGTATGTAGGAATGGTTTGGGTTGAATCTATAAGTGGAATGTTCAACTTAACCTGAGAGAATATTTTCCTCAAAGTTTCATTCAGTTCTGGTTTATATTTTCCTATCATGTGTTGAGGGAAGGGAGCATGTTTTTGATTGTTTGGTGTGGTTGTAGTTCCTTCACATTCTCATTGGGTTTTTCAGAATCTTTGGGTGGTTCTTCATCATTTTCATGTGTTTTTGAATCTTTTAATGGTTTGGGAATGGCTTGTTCAGGTTTATCAATGGATTTCTCACTTCTTAAAATAGTCACTACTTTGAGTTGTTCATGAGTGGTTTGTGTGTAACTGGATTCTCCCCTTAAAGTTGAGGATGGTACCAGCTGACTAGGCATGGGTTCCTTCCTAGTATTTATGGTTTTCAGTTCATGTTTAAGGGATGATACTTCTGAGTTCATTTTCTCCATTTTTTTACACAACTGTTCAAGGATTGGTATAGGGATAGATTGGGTAGGGGCTTGTGCTAGTTGGTTTATCCAAGGAGGATACTTTGGTTGTTTGATTGGTTGTTAAAGGGGTTATTGGATGGGTTGTTGGAATTGTATAGGAGGATGTTGGTATTGGATTTCTTGTGGTTGTAACTAGTTATGGTGTTGAAAATTTTTTGGAGGGTAGGGGTTTGGTCCTTGTGGCTAACTAGGTTGTTGGATGGGTTGTTGGTTATCTTTCCAACGAAATCCTGGATGGTCATTGTACCTTGGATTGAAAGTTTTTTGGTATTATTGCTTCTAAAAGTTCAAATAATTGACCTCTACTGGTGTTCCTCCTAAAGGATCATATTTAATTGAAGGGATGGCTTAGTATTTTTAAGTCTTGTGTTCATGTTTTTCACAAATTGTACAAATAGGTTCAACATTTTGAATTTCATGGACCTTCCTAAGATCGATATCCTCAACCTTCCTAGTGAGAGCAGAAAGTTTTTCTTAAAAGATTTCCTCCTCCATAAGTATGTTAATTCCACTATATTTGGGTGGATTCTCATAGTAAGGTGATGTTCCCATGTTTGGTTTTGTTCAGCCAGTCCTTTTAGATACTCATAAACATCATTTGGGGATTTGTTTTTTAAGGTTCCATTACACATCATGTCAATGAATTGTTTGTTTCTTGGACCCAAACCTTCATAGAAGATTCAAACTTGTTCTGGGATTGAGAATCCATGGTGAGGTACCATTTTGAGTGTGTCTTTTAACCTTTCCCATGTTTCATAAAATGACTCCCCCACTTTTTCAAAAAAGTTTTGGATGATCTTTTTAAGTGAAATTGTTTTGTGATGGGGGAAGTATTTTTTGTAGAAATCTCTTTGAAATTGTTACTAGGAGTGGATTGATGCAGGTCTTAGATTGTTTAACCAATTATTTGATTGATCCTTTATTTGGAAAGAAAATATCCTCATCTTAGCTGACTCAAGTTGATGTGGTGGTCACATGGTTTCAACAATGTCATTGAACTCTTTAACAAGAAGGTATGGCATTTCCAACTCCATCCCATGGAAGGTTGGAAGGTGGTTTAGGAAATTAGGTTTGAAAACATGGTGGTCCTATTTTAGGGTAGCATGCCTAATAAAAGAGGTTTCATTGGTCTAGGTAGGTGTCAGGTAGTTATTCATGGTTTGATTGACTACATTCCCCAAGTTTGGGGCTGCCTCATTTGGATTTCCATTTTGGTTCCCACCCGGGTTTATGAGTTGATTTCTTTAAATACCCTCCATTGAAATTGGCTCAATTTTTTAATACAGGGTATTAGGAATATTTGGATATAATGGGAAGATGCCCCTATGTGTTCTTGACTCCCCAACCCCTAGACTATCTACCCTAACAAGACGATTTTATTAGTCACAGGTATAGGCAGACATGTGCCAAGAAAAGTGAAAAACAAAAAAAATGGAAAATATAAGAGAATTTGATGTTAGAAAAGAAAAATAAGGGAGAATATAATGGGTTTTTATATGACTTACTTGGGTCCCTATAAATGGAGCCAAAATTTGGTCTCACCCAAATTTACCCAAGGTTCCAGGGTTAAGCGGTCGCTTGTAGTTTAGCTTGGGTTGTCAAATCCTCAGAGACCTAAGAAGTAACCTACAGACACGTATATTATATGGATTGTTTTTGGATATGAAGTGGCCAACTTGGTTTGATTTTATATTTTTTTAAAATATCACTAAGAGATCTCTTCTAATTCAAATTATGATAAATTGAGTTGATCCTAGGTTATTGCTCATGGTGGATTGGATGAATTCCTTTTTTAATGATTTCAATTTCACTAACTCGAGTATTCATTCAATTAATTCAAAATAACCTCATAACTTGCTAGTTAAACACATTAACAAACACATGATAATAACCTATACACTTTTAGGATCATTTTAATGATCACTCCAAGGTGAAGGATCTTATTAGCACATAAAAGTGGGGCGAATAAATTCAATAAGGAAGAGGAAGAGAGAAAATCATTGAATAAAAGAAACTCAAATAAAAGAAATTAATAAACATTTAGAGAGTGAGAAATAAAATCAAATCCATATTATTTATACTCCATTAGATCAAACCATAAAATATTTATCCCTCCATTAATGACATGTTCTCAATGGAAGCGGGAAGTAGACTCATAAGGGCAGAATTGAAGAAGTAAAAACAATAAAATAAGAATCACTCCACCATTGTGTGAAGAATATCACAAGGTTTAGTGTGAATAAGTTCATAAATTGAGAAAAAGTATCAAAATTATATACATAAGAACATAATAAGATAATAATAAGAACTTTTATTAAAAACTAAGGTGATTTGAACAACTTACATGAGAAAGAAGAATGTTACAAAGACAAATCAGCATAATAACATTACAATGATAACAAAGCTCCAATATGATCAACTCCTCCACCACCACTACCTTAAATAGGTATTTAGGAAGCCTTTTTTTGATTCAAAAATAGTAAAAAAAAACATCCCACTTGAGTATGGTAGGACTAGGGTGGTGGAAAGTTAGGGAGAGTGGACTTCTTCACCGTTGACCCGAAGTGGAAGCCAGCTTTCATCCACCGAACAGAGGCATCGAAATGACCTTCTAGATGGATTAATTATAGGGTGTCATAGAATAATAAAATGTATCCCCGGACTTATCCTAACATCCTTTAAAATTTTATCCCAAATAGAATTTTTTTTTTGCAATATATGATCGAAATGGTGGGATGTTTTTTTGGGCCGCAAAATTTGGCCCAGAATTTCATCTTCAACTTGGGCCACCTAGAACTCCATTAAAAATTCTAAATTAACTCTTGTCAATATTTTATGAAATGTTACTATTGATTTAATCTATCTTAAGTTAAATTTTCAGATTTATTAGTCTTGGATCTTGGCCTCTACAATAGTTTTATTGGGTGTTTTCTGGTTCACTTCGCCCAAAATGTTGTTAGTTCAAGCCCCACTTTGGTGGTCTTCCAATGTGAATCTTCAAGTACTCCAAAAGTATGAATTGTTCCCAATGAAATTAAAAACCTGAAAACTAAATATTAAAATAAAATCAATATCATTGGGTATTTTATATGGTGTTAAAAAATGTACCATGTAATAGTGCATTTAAAAAGAACTTACAATCATAATGTGAAATGATGTTCAAACTGTAAAATGCACTAAAATGGTGTTTATGAATAATGAATCACATGAATGTTATATATATTAACAATGAATATTAGACTCACTCAGTGGCTAATTAACACTTTATAAGAGACCAAAACTTTTTAAATTACCAAATCCTAATTTAAAACTCCAAATCTCATCTCAAACCATTTTTAAAATTCAAAAGGCTGCTTTTTGAATTTTTAAAACCCCACTTGAAATCCATTTTTTAAAATTTCACATGAAAATTGCTCAATTTTTTTCAAATAAAATCATGATTATTAAAAATTTCATAAAAATTTTATAAATTTGGACTGAATAAAACATTTTTCAAAAGACATGAGTAAATTAAAAATTTAAATCCTAGCACCATGGTAAAGGATTTCTCAAGTAAATTAGGTCAAGGCTCAAGGATACTCACACTCTCAATGATCATGGCTACCTGGTGCACACATTACCCTAGGTATATGGGACTAGGGGTAGGATTATACCACTACAAGTGTCTCCCTACCTCACTAATGTTGTGTTAGTGTTTTTTGGAACGCACGTCATAATGTGTGAAATTTGCAATATTTATTTACCTACCAACTACTATAGAAGCAGTGATTAGTGTCAAACCACAGAGAGAATGTGAGTCGACACTAGGAATATCCTCTTGGAAAAGTGTTTAGGAAAATGAGTTCTTTATTTGATTAATAACTAAGAAGTTCTAAAAATTAAATGACTATTTTAAAATGACTATTTAAATTAACTACAACTATCTAAGAGAAATAAATTAATCCATGAAATAAAATAGAATAGATGGAAGTGTCAGAGTCATGACATCTATTTAAGTGCATGCAATGTCAATTATTTAATTCCCACATTTTAAAATTTATTTATTCAATTATCACTGATTCCAAGTTTAATCAAAATATTATCTGCTATTGTTCTCTGATGTTAGATGGTATTCTAATTTTTACACAAATTATCCATCATTTTGTTCTCTATCCTGACAAATAATTTGTGCGTCATTATAGTACTAAATCATTTGGTGAAATATGACGACCCGTTTCTCACAAATTCAAAGTATTTACCTGCGTCGGGTTCGCTCACATGAGTTTACTGATTAAGCATCACTCATTCAAGTTTGAATGAGAGCGCACACAAAATATTAATTTTTTCAATTAATATATTTATTTATTCAGAATTCTCTTTCACTCTTGATCGAATTCCAGATAAATAAATTCTCTGATGAACTCCCACTCATGATTACTTATTAGGTATCACATGAACGAGCACCAAAGCATGTGTGCAGAGCCCAAATGAAAATTAATTTAAACACAGATATATTTAATTAAATAAACATCCAATTAAAATTAATTCAAAAGGAAATCAAATGTGGAAATAAATTAAAGACATGCATTCACCATCACTTTCGCCACAACTCCGACACAAAAATAATTATCCCACTATGATGACAACAACACATCACATAAAATAATAAACAGATACCACCATGCTCGTGTCGTCACAGTTGTCATTGCAAGATTCCATTGACAATCACAAAATAATAATCTTCAATCCATCGATCGCTACAATGTTGAACCACACCATCACACCACCACAAAAATGATTAGATTTGTATTAAATTTTGGGCCACACCACTGATCTCCATAAGTGAAGCGAACCTCTTCACATTCACATTAGCGACATTTGTGAATCACCGTCAATCACTGATTCACCCAGATCTATCCACTGCCGGTGTGAGGAGAGGGTTGCAGTGTGAGGAGGTTGAGGGTTGTTTGATGTCTCAGCGAGGCTATGCAGAGGAAGTGGATTTTGGTGTGCTCATTGTAGAAGTCAAATACCTAAGGGTATGGAGAGGGGGAGTGGCGTGGGGGGTTGGCTAAGGGGGTGGGGTGCGCTGGGATGTGGGTAAGGGGAGAGCGAGCGGGTGAGGGGCTAGGGAAGTAGGGGTGGGCGTGTAAGTGGGGAGGGAGGGGGATGGGGAGGCGTGTCCAGGGGGTGAGTAATGGGAGGTGAGGGGATAGTGTAATGGTGTAGGGGTGATGGGCGAGAGTGGAGGGATCCAAGGGGAGAGGGGATTGGGTTAGGGAGAGTGGATGGGAAAGGGGAGGCATGGGGAAAAGAGGGATAGGGGGCGGCGGGTCCAGGGTGTGAGGAAGGGGAGGCGTGGGGATAAGGGGAGAGTGGGATTGGAGAGATAAAATGAGAGTTAGTAGGAATGACATGGGAGAGGGGGAGGTTGAGGGAAAAGTGGAGTGGGGTGGAGAAAAAGTCAAAAATAAAATAAAAAATAAAATATAAAGTTAAATTTAATTTAAAATTCAAAATTAAAATAATCTTATAATCTAAAAGTTAAATAATAATAATAATAATAATAATAATAATTAAATATTAATGAAAATGTAATTAAATATAATAAAAAATACTATTTTATTAATACAAAAAAATAATGAAATAAAATAAAATAAAATAAGAGAATTAAAATATATACATACTAATAAAGATTAATAAAATAAAATAAACTAACATTAGAAAAACTATTAATAATAATATAATGTTAAATATAATATATAAAATTAATATAACAAATAAAATTACTAAATTACTAATATAAGTATATAAATTAACTAAAAGTTATCAAAATATCTAAACTACTACAAAAATAAACTAAAAATATAAAAAATGGTTAAACTAATTAATTAAAACTAAATTATAAAATTATAAAAATACATGCGAAATCCATGTACATCAAATCCCCCACACTTAAACTTTTGTACTCCTGGGAAAAACAATTAGAAAGAAAATGCAAGTGGTCGTAGAAAAATCAAAACATCAAAATTACAAGTTCAAAAAAAAAATCAATCACTTTTACCCATAAAATATCATGCTTCATTTAAAACTCCAATTTTCAAAAATCATTTTTCTTCCACTCACATTCTTTCCAAAACAAGTATGAGCACTCATGTATCATGTGACCTGCCTCGCCATCACTCTCATCTCTCAAAATATTTGATCAAAGTAATTATCAATTATTGTACACGTGCATGCTTACCATAGTCTTTCCATGAATTTCACATCTCCAGTAGTGGAAATAAAATTAATGCACCCATATCAAAGACTTTACATGAGGTTCAAATGTCTCTGAGGTTGTAGGATGGTGGGTAAAAAAAATTATGATAGTTTTTTTTGGAAAAAATGAGGGTTGAATCTTGAAATAAATGCATGATAAATGCCAATCCAAATGTATCCATCAAACTCTCTCTCCCCCACACTTAAAACATCACTTGTCCCCAAGCATATGATAATCCAATGTTTCACTCTTTTTTTCCTATTTTTTTAGACACAACTCACTCAAATAAGATGGGAAGGAAAAACTAGTGAGTATCAATTCCAAAACCCCATGAAATAAGTGTCATGACAATAATCCAAAATAATGGTACAAGTAGAATGTATGCATTAACATCTCAATGAAAGTGGGTCATATAGAAAACTCTCTAGCTCCTGGAGTAATGGATCAACGCTTTTATTGGTATCCCTAAAAGTGAGGGTTACCACGTAATGACCACCAATGTACTCATTATTGAAACCAAAAAGATTCTATATTCCCATATAAAAATATATGTAATGAATGTGGATACTATGAAATATAACTCATATGATCAAGAGGATATAATTTCAATCCATGTGCATCGAATGACTCACTGCCCATCAAACAACCCTCTCCATGAGTAAATCTATCCTCCACACTTAGAATGAAAATCATCATGCAAATATTCAAGAAATGGGTAAGGAAGGGTATTGGGTATGGGCTCATCCTAATGGGATTCTACATGGATTATAAGGTCTATACGATGGAGAAAATGTATGGGTGGCTCAGTGGGTCAAAGTGTATAAAGAATCAAACAGATGCCTCAATAATTTTAGTGAAACTTTCAAAATTCATATCGCTTTGATGGAAAAACACGGAAAGTTCTAGAAGACAAAACATGGTCAAGATTTGTTCAAGAAAAAGAGAAACATAAGATGATGTAAAATGGGCCAAAGTCCTCACGGGTATGGAAATATAATGTTGGAAAACACATATGATCATGAGTGCAAATAAGTGTATCAAAAATATATAAGTTTTTAAAAAACATTTTTGAAGCATGAAATAATATAAGCAATCATCTAAGTCATGATATCAAGGATCAAAGCATTCCAAACAAGAATTAGGTGCTCAAAATTACTAGGGAAACAAGTGGTATGTTCCCAACTATGTTATGAAAAAAATGCAGTCACTACTAGAAATGAAGGTTATGCCAACGGTTTTAAACCGTTGTTATAGGCTGGAAAACCATTGGTATAGCCTATACCAACGGTTTTCCAAACCATAGGGTAGTAAGCTGTGAGGAAATCCCTATACCAACAGTTTGATCTAAACCATTGATATAGCCCATTGTATGTATTGATTTACCAACAGTTGTAGGCTAACCATTGGTATATGTTTGTATAACATTTTTACCAACAGTTTCATTGAAACTGTTGGTATATATTAAAGACTAAACACTATACCAATGGTTTTAAAATCATTGTGATAGTTTTTAAATTTCACTCAAAGTATACCAATGGTTTAAAACCATTGGTATTATGTTTTTCCAGAACTATTGCACAGCAGCACCTCCAGTATACACCTGCATAAAAAATAGCACAAAAACCACATAAAAACAAACTTAAAACAGCATAAAAAAACCTAAAATAGCACAAAAAACACATAAAACCATAAAACTCTTCCAACCATGTCATGTACTACAATTCCATATTTCAATCTTCATATGACAACAATCATCCAGTAGAGTTGAATAACAATTTCAATAACTCAAACATTATTTACACCCATTTTAATCTTCATATGACAACCATTCTTCCAGTAGTAATTCACCTCACCCCTGCACAACCCCCCAAACCAGCACAGCCCCCCACCTCCCCATAAAATTATAATAGGTATAATAGTCTGAGAAATACTTATTTGAGTTGAATAAGAGTTTGAAATTGGCTCAAATCCTAATTTTTTTCCTGATCCTAGATTTGGGTATGTAATGATTTGTGATGCATTTTGCATTGAACTTATATTTTTTATAATATATGGTGAAAAGGTATTTTCTTATGAGTCTCGTCACTTATTACCCCATGAGTGAAACTACCCAACTCATGAAAAAGAGTTTGCGACTATCATTGATGAGTGTAAATTTCAGTTGTTGTATTCACTTAAAATGATTTCCTTTTGAAACAAAAGAGAGACACTTTGAGTGGTTCCAACCACACCATGCCTCAGATTGAGGCAGGGATGACTCGTACACGTCACAAATGACCCATGGATCGTTTTCCTAAAGTATCAACACAATCCAAATGTGTTTGGTTGGTTTTCCGTATGCCGGTTGTTTTTACTGAAAAGCGTATCCATTGTAAACAAAAGAAAGACACTTTAAGTGGTACCGGCCACACCATTCCTCGGATTGAGGTGGGGTTGACTCTTACATGTCAAAAATGACCCATGGATCCTTTTCCTAAAGTATAAACAGAATCTGAATGCATTTGGTCAGTTTTCCTTATGCCAGTTGTTGTTTTCACTTAAAATGTTGTCCATTTCAAAGAAAAGTGAGACACTTTGAGTGGTGTCGGCCACACCGCGCATCAGATTGAGGTTTTGTTGACTCATACATGTCAAAAATTACCCATGTATATTTTTCCTAAAGTTTCAACATAATATGAATGCGTTTGGTCAGTTTTTCGTATGTCAGTTGTTGTTTTCACTTAAAATGATGTCCATTTTAAACAAAAGAGAGACATTTTGAGTGGCGTCAGCCACACCGCACCTCATATTGAGGTGAGGTTGACTCTTACACATAAAAAATGACCCATGTATCATTTTCCTAAAGTATCAACACAATCTGAATGCGTTTGGTTGGTTTTAAGTATGCCAGTTTTTGTTTTCACTTAAAATCCTGTCCAATTCAAAGAAAGGTGAGACAGTTTGAGTGGTTCCGGCCACACCAGCCCTTTTATTGAGGTAGGGTTGACTCGTACATGTCACATATGACCCATGGATCGTTTTCCTAAATTTTCAACAAAATAAGAATGCCTTTGGTTAGTTTTCCATATGTCAATTGTTGTATTCACTTAAAATGATGTCCTTTTGAAACAAAAGAGAGACACTTTGAGTGGTATCGGCCACACCGCACCTCGGATTGAGGTGGGGTTGACTCGTACATGTCACAAATGACCCACGGATCGTTTTATTAAATTTTCAACACAATATGAATGCGTTTTTTTGGTTTTCTGTATTCCAGTTGTTTTTACTTAAAAGTGTATCCATTTTAAAAAAAAGAAAGAATATTTTAGTGGTATCTGACACATCGTACCTCGGATTGAGGTGGGGTTGACTCTTACACATCAAAAATGACCCATGGATCCTTGTCCTAAAGTATCAACATAATCCTAATGCGTTTGGTCAGTTTTCTATATGTCAGTTATTGTTTTCACCTAAAATGTTGTCCATTTCAAAGAAAAGTGAGACACTTTGAGTGGTTCCGGCCACACCGTGCCTCGGATTGAGGAGGGGTTGACTCTTACACATCAAAAATGACCGATGGATCATTTTCCTAAAGTTTAAATAGAATCTTAATTCCTTTGGTTGGTTTTCCATATGTCAGTTGTTTTATTCACTTAAAATGGTGTCTTTTTGAAACAAAAGAGAGACACTTTGAGTGGTGTCGGCCACACCGTGCCTCGGATTGTGGCGGGGTTGAGTCTTACACATCACAAATGACTCATGGATCATTTTCCTAAATTATCAACACAATAATAATGTGTTTGGTCAGTTTTAAGTATGTCAGTCATTGTTTTCACTTAAAATTCAGTTCATTTCAAATAAAAGTGAGACAGTTTGAGTGGTGTCGGCCACACCAGCCCTCGGATTGAGGCGAGGTTGAATCTTACACATCACATATGACCCATGGATTTTTTTACTAAAGTTTCAATAGAATATTAATGCCTTTGGTCAGTTTTCTGTATGTTAGTTGTTGTATTCACTTAAAATGATGTCCTTTTGAAACAAAAGAGAGACACTTTAAGTGGTGTCGGCCACATCGTGGCTCGGATTGAGGTGGAGTTTACTCTTTCATGTCACAAATGACCCATGTATAATTTTCCTAAAGTATAAACACAATCCTAATGTGTTTGGTCATTTTTCTGTATGCTAGTTGTTTTTACTTAAAAGGGTATCCATTTTAAACAAAAGAAAGACACTTTGAGTGGTACCGGCCACACCGTGCCTCGAATTGAGGTGGGGTTGACTCGTACACATCAAAAATGACCCATGTATCCTTTTACTAAAGTATAAACAGAATCTGAATGTGTTTGTTCAGTTTTCTGTATGTCAGTTGTTGTTTTCACTTAAAATGTTGTCCATTTCAAAGAAAAGTGAGACACTTTGAGTGGTACCGGCCACACCGCACCTCGGATTGAGGTGGGGTTGACTTTTACACGTCAAAAATGACCCATGTATCGTTTTCCTAAAGTTTCAATAGAATATTAAATCGTTTGGTCAGTTTTCCATATGTCAGTTGTTGTTTTCACTTAAAATGATGTCCATTTTAAACAAAAGAGAGACATTTTGAGTGGTGTCAGCCACACCGCACCTCAGATTGAGGCGGGGTTGACTCGTACACGTCAAAAATGACCCATGTATCATTTTACTAAAGTATAAACACAATCCGATTGCATTTGGTCGGTTTTAAGTATGTCAGTTATTGTTTTCACTTAAAATCTTGTCCATTTCAAATAAAAGTGAGACAGTTTGAGTGGTGTTGGCCACACCAGCCCTCGTATTGAGGCGGGGTTAACTCTTACACATCACATATAACCCATGGATCATTTTTCTAAAGTTTCAACAGAATATGAATGTCTTTGGTCAGTTTTCTGTATGTCAGTTGTTGTATTCACTTAAAATGATGTCCTTTTGAAACAAAAGAGAGACACTTTGAGTGGTTCCGGCCAAACCGCACCTCTTATTGAGGTGGGGTTGACTCTTACATGTCAAAAATGACCCATGGATCATTTTCCTAAATTATCAATACAATATGAATGCATTTGGTCAGTTTTCCGTATTCCAGTTGTTTTTACTTAAAAGCATATCAATTTTAAACAAAAGAAAGATACTTTGAGTGGTAATGGCTACACTGTACCTCATATTGAGGTGGGGTTTACTCATAAATGACATAAATGATCCATGTATCCTTTTCCTAAAGTATCAATAGAATCCGAATGCGTTGGGTTGGTTTTCTGTATGCCAGTTTTTGTTTTCACTTAAAATGTTGTCCATTTCAAATAAAAGTGAGACACTTTGAGTCGTACCGGGCACACCGTGCCTCAGATTGAGGAGGGGTTTACTCATACACATCAAAAATGACCCATGGATAGTTTTTTTGAAGTATCAATACAATCCTAATGCGTTTGTTGGTTTTTCATATGCCAGTTGTTGTTTTCACTTAAAATCATGTCCATTTCAAATAAAAGTGAGACATTTTGAGTGATACTGATCACACCGTGCCTCGGATTGAGACGGGGTTGACTCGTACACATCACATATGACTCATGGATAGTTTTCCTAAAGTTTAAATAGAATTCTAATTCCTTTTGTTGGTTTTCCGTATGTCAGTTGTTGTATTCACTTAAAATGATGTCCTTTTGAAACAAAAGAGATACACTTTGAGTGGTGTCGGCCACACCGTGCCTTGGATTGAGGCGAGGTTGACTCATACACGTCACAAATGACCCATAGATCGTTTTCCTAAATTATAAACACAATCCTAATTCATTTGGTTAGTTTTCCATATGCCGGTTGTTTTTACTTAAAGGAGTATCCATTTTACACAAAAGAAAGACACTTTGAGTGGTACCGGCCATATCGTGCCTTGGATTGAGTCGGGGTTGACTCTTACACATCACAAATGACTCATGGATCGTTGTTCTAAAGTATCAACACAATCTGAATCTGTTTGGTTGGTTTTCCATATGTCAGTTGTTGTTTTCATTTAAAATGTTGTCCATTTCAAATAAAAGTGAGACACTTTGAGTGGTACCATCCACACTGCGCCTCAGTTTGAGGTGGGGTTGACTTGTATACATCACTTGGGCTTTTAGAGTTCTATCAAGTGCAGATTAAATATCTGAGTGAGTCTAATCCTCTCCTTGATTTCCCTTTTCGATTAGGGTTTTCACTCTTCTCTCATCTTCTTCCGAATCTCTAAAACCCTCTTTTCCGTTGGGATTTAGGGTGAATCTTGAAGAGAGCTTATATTGGTATCTGGGGTATATGGTGGAGGGTTGGGGGGCTATCCAGGGGGTTGTTCGGGGTCCAGGGAGGATGGTGGGGGGGTTGTCTGAGGGGATATCTGGGGGGCTGTCTGGGGTCCAGGGAGGAGGGTGGGGGGGCTGTTCGAGGTCCAGGGAGGAGGGTGGGTAATGTATCTAAAACTCTATCTAGGTATCATACATCAAATTCCTACAGGACTGTAAACCTCCTCAAGGTGTCGTCCTGTAGTAGGCCCAAATCATGGAATTATCGCGGCGTGACCACAGCATGACCACGGCGTGACTGCGGCGTGACTACGGTGTGACCGCGGCATGACTACGGCATGACCGTGGCATGTTGGCCCGGTCCAGCAACATCTGTGGGGCAGTATCTTCCGGCCATGATTCCAAATAAATCCTATGTATTTTTCCTTCACATTATAGAAACTGATCTTATGTTATAAAAAAAGACTCTTGATTTGGGATTATGGTACGATAAATATATATATTTTCTATTCTTTGTTTTTAAAAGTGGTACTAGGTAGTTGAAGCTACTGATTGAGAGTCAAATTATCATACCCTAAACTATCACTGTGAGTTTTCGTAGATAGAGCACCTCCATTGGAAGGGTTTTATTATAAAAACATGACTTTATTTATCAAATGAAACAATTATATTAATGAAAACTTATTCAAGATATGAAATTCAATATAATTAAGCAGAATTAAGAAAGAAGCTAAATTCAATTTAAATCATTCTTAAATTAAAGAGGCTACGAGAGGGACTATACCTCAAGGGGTGTCTCCCATGGGTGTCTTGTGGTGTGTAGTGTCTATCTATGATTTTTGGGGTGCTTTCATATTGTGGGAAATGTGTATTGGATGGTCATTTTAATAAATAAATTAGTCAATTAGAAAATACAGCCATAGTCAATAGAGATATACCCACTTTTGATAGAGAATACCATCAAAATAACCAACTCATAAATCTGAGACCAACATTTTACTTTACCAATTCTAATTACATAATATATGCAGCACCAACTTATGTTTTATGAACCAATCAATTAAAGGGAAAGAAACTCCTCACAATAACCCATAAAATCTCATATAGCATCACTCACCTCAAAACCATTATAACATCATTAGGCTTCCATATTTGGTCAAAAATAAATAGTTATACTGAATTCAAAAATATCCATACCAGAGTGAAAAACCAGGTTCAAAAATAAAGAGTTATACAGAATTAAAAAATGTAATGGATCAATCTGCCCCTGATCACCATCACCGTCACCACTGTTATCATCAGCCTCATCCTCGCCACCATCTTTTTCCTCGTCATCATCCTATTCAGCATTCCTATGCTCATCCTCAGCCCCATCCTCGCCCTCGGCTCCATCCTTGCCCTCATCCTCATCCTCATCCTTGCCCTATTCCTCTTCAGCATCCTCATCATCACTAGGAACGTCATCATCTCGACCGCCACCAGAACTTATGCCTGGTGCATTGGATAATGCACCCATCGACGACATATATGTCTGAAAAGCCGCGCTGGTCTCTGGTGGAAGTGATGAAGATAAATCTTTGACCAGTTTCATAAATTCTTTCTCCCTCGTTTGAACCTGTTCTTCCAACTCTGTGATCCTTTTATCATACTCTCTTGCATTATCCTTGACTTGTTCCAACTCAGTGGTACTATAATGGATACCTAGAGAGGACCAATACCTCATCGAGACTATATTCTTACCAGGTTAGTAGTGTACTCGACCAGAGTGCTCATCTCCCAAAACCTGATATAAATGATCGTGTGGCCCTAAATTGTCAGGCTCCTGGGAATCAAGGGCCTCTAAAGCATCCTGTTAAAAATATTAATATATTATTAAATTTTAAAATAGATATTAAACTTTGAAATAAACAAATTAAAAATTACAATCTTTTCTTATGTCGGTTCATTAACCGTAGTTCCATCTTTTTTCCTTCTACTCGAGAAAAACAATTTTTCTCGAGGGATACGTCCTTCAATATTCAATTTTTTCTTCTATAATGACATTGAAACAATATAAAGTGCAAGTATAATCATATATTCAATATTCAATAAATCGCATAATTTAAGTAGGAAACAATAAAAAGGGCAAGTCCTAAATAAAAATTATAAACAACTATATCGTATCAGCTGCCTCTCATGATCTGACATAGTAGTGTGCCCCAAAGTGTGGAGGTATTGCTTTGAATAAATGTTTTTTTTCAGAAGATTCCTAAATAATGTTTAATAATAAATAAGATAATATTAATGAAAAATATGAAAACTGTCATTTAAATACCTCAAATGGAATTAATACCTTAAATTTGGCAGTCGCCCAATGGGTAATCATTTGGCGATATTGCTCTATCGGGTAGTCATCCATGATAGGTAATGTCTCCAAATTATTGACCACTCTATCACACCATCCAATATATATATCTTTCTTATAAGCTCTCTAAATCTCTCTTAGCTCCTTTAAACGTGCTGGTCATGCACCTTCGCCATCAGGGAAGTTAAACCGAAGTTGACACTCAATAGATTAATTCATATAAATACAAAAAAATACTACATTAAATCCAATATATTTTTTACCCATATTTGTGCCCATGCATTATCCTTGACTCTGTGTGGCAGATTTCTCCAAGAGAGAGAGCTGACCGGAATGATGTCGGGGTATTTGGCTAGCGTCGCCAAAAAAACCACGACATTCCTGCCCATATTTATCAATCATATGTCCATCATAATTGTATTCAACCATCAACTTTGTCTAGAAGTTCCATACTGCACGCAAGCGAGTACGCCCCCTCCCCCGCCTCCTATCAGTAGATGAATTTGTTATTAAAGAAAAAAATATCAGTACAAGTTATAATAAAAATAAATTTTGGTAAAAAAATTTGTTAGAGTTATATAAATATACCTGTGGTAGTCAGATCAATGGGCGTCACTGGATGTGCATAAGATAAAGGAATATCTTGTATAGGTGGAGTGTCCCTCAGTGTACACTCCTCAGCCACATACTGTGTCGGAGTAGGATTTGAAGAAGGTGGAATATAATATCTCAGAGATAATGAACCAGAAGAAAAGGATGATTGCATAGATGTCTGGCCAATTGGTAGTGTAAACATCGGAGGTCTAAATATCATGTGTGTCCCTAAAGACACACCAGGATCAAAATGGGGTGTAGAAGATAGGTATTTGGTAGGGTTATATTCCAATCAGGTATGACCAGTGGATCGTCTAACTCTCGCACCACGAGCCCTCGTACCACCGGCCTCAGTACCGGGACCACCAGATGATCGTCTAACTTTGACACCACCACCCCCCTCCTACCACCAGCCTCTGTACTGGGAGCAATATCAGGCTCATTGTCGGATATCTCTCGTCTAGGGGGTGGATCCTAAAAAAATTAACACAAAAGTAAACACATGATATTATAAGTTATTGAAATATATATATTTTAAATAAAATACTCACAATAGGGATGATTGGAGGAACGCCCATCTGTGTCATGTGATGATTATTTTCTGTCATCTTTTTCTATCGCCTCTCTTCAATGGGTGTCATTTCCTACAATGAAAACAAATATGGAAGTAATTAGAAACAGATAACTAATGTGTAACCCAAAAAACAAAATATAAAAAAATCATTCTGATAAAAAAAACATAAAGAAACAGAATATTTATGGTGGTTTGAAGGTAAGTACTAGGATACACACTCTGAATAATGTAGGTGAAACATGTAGGTGAGAACACGACTGTACGATTCTATATATTTCCCACCACAACTTAAGGTTCACAATCAACTTTGACAATTACTCTATTGGAGTCATCATAAGTAATAAATGGATTGCTTCCAATTGCAGTAGGAATAGTGTCAACTTCATCATCACCATCATCAAAAAGATGTCTGGGATTTACTTCAATAATTACACCGAATTTATGATGACGATGATCTTTGACATAAAAAACTTGTTTCACCATTGATGCCAATACATATGGTTCATCAGTGGAAAGAGTGTGAGTCATGTCAATAACTCGAAATCCACAATCATCAATAAAGGTGTCTTGCCTCATCATTGAATCAAACCACTGACATTTCATCATTGTGACTCGACCATGCGAGTAATAATCCAAAATTATTATTTTCTCCATGACTCCATAATAAGCTACATTTTCAGAACGAGGTCTAGTATCCAATGAACTGGCATAATAGTCTGTTGTGGCAGTTAGCATAACACCATCATGTTGTGTTCTCATGTTTCTTTCTCGTTCAGTGATAATAAATTTGTATCCATTGATCACAAGTGATTTATAAGCATGAACCATGGTATTAGGACCAAAATACAAAGCTCTTATTTCCTCAGAAACAGAGTCTGCAGGAAAACTCGATACCTGAAATATAAACAAATAGTAAACTTAATTAAATATTATTTTTATTTAGTTATTACAGAAATATTTTTACCTTCAATTTCAACCAAGCAGAAAACCCTTTACTATGAAAAGTCTCTTTCCTTCTCAAAGATAAATAACGATGCTTTCTATATATCAATTCTTTATGTTCCCTGTAGATAAAAATAATAATATTTTAACAAATATTTAAAATTACAAGAGATAAGATAAGAGATACATATACAATTTACTTACTTGATATACTCATTGAACAAATCACAATTGAACAACATTGTGCGATGTGCCATCTCTCGCTCTTCAAGGCTTAATGTCATCAATGTATATGATCCCAGAATTCCTCCTGTCTGAGTAAGTGATTGAAAACTGGGTTCAATTTTCTCATACTATTCTTCTTCATTTCTCATTGGTCTGTTTATTCTTGTAGTAAGATCAAACAAATACATTGATCATAAATCCATACATTCTTGAGCCAAGTAACCGTTCACAATAGAAACTTCGGGATAATTCTTGTTCCGAACATATGATTTCAATGTGTACATGTTTCTTTCAGTTGGATACATCCAACGGAAAGAAATGGGTCCTCCGAGAAGTATTTCGGTCGGAAGATGAATAGTCAGATGCAACATGCATGTAAAAAATGATGGAGGGAATATTTTCTATAACTCACAAAAAATTAATGGTGTATCTACCAATAGTTTTTTCAAGAAGGATTTGGAAAAATTCTTAGCACAAAGATCTCTAAAAAAATAGCACAACTGAATTACTAAGACTCTTACATTATTAGACAAGAGATGATGGATTTCTATTGGAATCAACTCATGCAAAAGGACGTGATAATCATGAGTCTTCAAAGATTTCAGCTTCAAATCTTTTCTATTGACCCATTTTGATATATTTCTTGAATATCCATCAGGAACTTTAATAGTCTCTAGCGCTTCTAGAAATTGATTTTTTTCAACAGGTGTCATCACATAAGAAGAACATGGAACTTTCCATTTAATTTTACTGATACAGACAGGATGCAATTCTGGTCTGATCCCCCAATCTACCAAGTCACGCCGAGATCATAAATCATATTTTGTCTTCCCCTTGACATTTAAAAGAATCGAAAGCAACATTTCACATATATTCTTTTCAATATGCATTACGTCTAAGAAATGACATAACAAGTTGGTTGACCAATACGACAACTCAAAGAATATACTCTTCTTCTTCCAATTGTAATAGGTATCATTGGAAACATTTTTCCTCTTTCTAGATTTCATTACACCCTTTCCAAATGAATAACTAAAATCTTTCAATTCATTAAGCACATCAGTTCTAGACATACACTGAGGGGGATCGTCAGTCTCCATAGTATTGTCAAATCTTTGATGATTGTTTCTATATGGATGGTTCATTGGAAAGAATCGTCGATGTCCCATAAAACTAAAAATACGATGATATTTCAGTCTTCTCGATCGATTATTCTTCATAAAAAATAGGACATGACAATTTTCCTTTTGTGCTCCATCCATACATCATTGCATAAGTGGGAAAATCATTGATCATCCACATAAGCGCAGCACGCATCTGAAATATGTCTTTTGAACATGCATCATATGTGGGAACACCCACATCCCAAAGAATTTTCAGCTCTTTTATTAAAGTTTGCATGTATACATCAATATCATTGTCAAGATCAGAAGGGACGGATATTAGTATACTCAAGAAAGTGTAAGGCTTTTTCATACACAACCATGGGGGAAGGTTATAAATGTGTATGAAAACCGGCCATGTGTTGTGCGAAGTAAGCATCTTCCCAAATGGATTAAAACCATCACATGAAAGACCCAGTCTTACATTACACACATCGGCTGAAAATTCAGGATATCGAGCATCAAATCACTGCCATGAAAATCTATCTGCAGGGTGAACCAACTCTGCATTATTCGTTTTTCTCTCAGTGTCATTCCATTGCATTTTTACTGATATTTCATCAGACATGAAAAGGTTTTTTAATATGGGGATCAATGGAAAGTGCCACATTACTTTTTGTGGCACACGAGATGGTGTTCCATCATCTTTTGGCTTCCATCGGGAGGTTCCACATTTGATACAATCATTTCTTTCAGCAGTTTCCTCCCCAAATAAGCTGCAATCATTCGGGCAGGCATGAATTTTTTTTTTGAGAATCCAAGTTCATCAACTAAATTTCATGACATATAGTGGTTTGAGGGAATATCTATATCATCTGGAAGTAAGTCCTTCAAGAAGGTAAGAATGTAATCGATTCCAGTATTTGAAATCCCATACATAATTTTCCCATGAAACAATCGAATTAAAAATTCTAACTTTTTCATTTTACCACATTGCCGATATACTGGAGTCGTCGCAGCATCATTCAATTTTTTCACCCTATCAACATCATTATTTTCATTGGATGCATCATGTGTGCTTGTATCAAAATCTTGTTGGCTGGACATCCTTTCCTTCTCATGATGCCAAATAAATGGAAACTGATCATATATCAAACTCTCCAATTTAGTCCTATAATTTGGATCATCAACATTTTGAGATTCCATTTTCTCTCCATTGTGATACCACACATAATATTTTGTTTGGAAACCATATTTGGTTATATGATAGCTAACTGGTTCATGACTCAACCAAGGTCTTCTAACACAATTAGAATATGGGCAGTGTATGTGACCACTGTCTGAAGCCTTGTCAAATGCAAAATCTAAAAAGTTGTTCAAATTATTTTGAAAATCGGTTGAAATCCAATCAGTTTCATACATCCAACTTCTATCCATTCTGTAAAAAAATTGCAATAAGTCATTTTAAAGCAATTAAATAATATTGAAGTTCAATCAAAAAAATATTTAGGTAAATGACAATTGTTTTCTTTATATAAAATCATAACTGACACATTACTCTATATGAGAATCATATTAAGAAACACAACAAAATACAGTGTATATAAGAAAATAAGATGCCAAATTTCTAATGCCTATATTCACGGATTTCCCAGTAAGATATTAGAAGTGGATCAAGGAATACATAATCCTTAAGGGTATTGTTGGGAGTACATGAGTTTTATACTTTAACTTCTTCAGGGAGATCAGGATGAGGAGTAGGATGAGGATCACATAAAAAGTAGTTATGTCCTCATCAAGTTTCACCTGAACCATGGATTAAAGGATCCAAGGTTTGGGGACATAGATCATAGTTTGGTAGGGTGTATTAATTGAATCATGTACCAATTGATTTTGGAGAGGGGCCTTCAATAGTTATAGGTATGGATTTGATTAGAAACACCTATAAAAAGGATATCTAGGAATTGTGACGTCCCAAACCAGGATGCCACTCATTAGTGACCCGAAACCAGATGGCCACATGGCCTCAAGCACATCTACCAAAATTCCAAATGTTATTGGCTAATAGTGAGAGCCTTTGGTGTGTCTGGGGGAGACTATTCCCTCATTACCTAAGTTACACAATTTTAATATTATCAGTTAAAAAGTAGAAGAAATGTAACAATGGGAAAATATTGGAAATGGATGAAAATAACCAAATCAGTAATACCAACTAATAACAGAATCATAAACCGAATGATGGTAATGTATGTCATGTATCAAGAATAAAAACATAGTTACAACTAGTATGAAGTAGTACTATGCAAGAGTCTCAATAAATTCTAAAATTCGACCTAGCTTCTTGAGCTACAACCCAATCATCTGCTACATCCTCCATCCTATGTCATGTGAGTAGTCATGCATCTATAAAATGGTGTTTCCACTTATCTAAATATATATCATGTAGTTTATCTGGGTACCCAATGGAATCTCGAACAATGTGTGAGATACAATTCATGTAGGTGACCATTGAGAGGTCTATAACTATCCAATATATTTATATAACATTTTAATATAATGATATGATAAATTAAAGTGACAAATAAAAAATATAAAATGGTTTTCTATGGTTATAGAGAAAAAATATAAAAGGGTTTTATATGAATTAGTTTCATGAAGAAGGAATAAGTACTACATGGGAGAAGGAGAGGTCCCACCGAGAGTTCCCTTTGTAGATATTTTATTCATAATGAACATTGGATTGTACGGTTAAGTCTTTCTTATTTCTTATGTGAAAAATAATTAGGGACCACATACTATTTTTAAAATTTGAAGAAGATACTCCATATGTTCTATTGTGCAAAGGATAATTGAATAGTGTGTCGTTTTATATATATAAAGATTTTGATAGAAACATGATAAATACTTGTTATGTAACACACATAGTGTAAAAAATGAATATGAATAAGATATTCATGTTTTACATGATCTTAATTAAAGGAGTGATTTTCATGAAATATTATGAATAAATATTACAAAAAATTTCTTATGAGTTCATATACATGAAGCTGTAATATTTGAAGCATTGAGATTAAAAAAAGAACTATGAATCTTTAAAATTAGAACACAAGAAAGAGATAATTCCCTTATAAATGTATATGTGTAATGAAAACATTAATTGGAAAATTTGTACATTGATGTAGTGATTTGAGTACACAATTCGTGAAGGGAGTAGTGAATCATAAAATTTTCCAAAATCCCTAGAAATAGGGCAAAACGATGTGATCTTTCTAAATAGTGAAATAAATGGAGAAATTTTGAGAATATAAGGATATAATTAGCTAATATGAGAAGTGGTTGAAGGATTCTAACCTGAATGGGGGATTTGCAGCTGATCGGATGGAAGAGGTTCACCTGGGCGGGTGCTTTTGGGAGTCGGGAATGTGCTTCTGTAAATGGGGCGCATCTGGGAGTCAAGGGTTCTATTTGTGTGAATTTGGGGGGGGGGGGTTCCCAATGATTTTTAATAACAATTGGGAAAAGCATGGATTTTCCAATGGTTATTAAAAACCATTGGGAAATCCCTCCCTAACCATAGCTTTACCAACGGTTTATTAAAACTGTTGGTAAAGGACATCTATACCAACGGTTCTTTTGAACCGTTGGTATAGAAGTGTTGGGAAAGATAGCCTTTCTAGTAGTAAGTGGATTTTATGTGGGTTCATCAATGATAGGAATGTTAGTTTTTTTAGTTGTTTTAAATGGTGTGTTTTTGGAAGCATAAAATATGACAAAAATAAAACACTCCCCTGTGTAAATGCAGATAGACGCAGAGAGGTTTTCTGTATCCGATGAAGCTCTAGAAATGGTATACTTGTAAAACCTACATATTAAAAACACATACTCACATCATATCAAAGAAGTCTCACCATAATCAAAAGCATATGGATGATAAAAATATTTATGATGAATTTAAATCCACTACAGTTCCAGGAGAAAACAAATTACGGTAAATGCATGCCTTTTTATTTTAGTTTTATTTAAAAAAAACTAAATTAAATTAAATTAAATGCAATGAAAAGAAAAAAAACAAATGATGGGTTTCCTCCCATTGAGCACTAATTTTACTTAGTCTTCAACCATACATTGATAAAATTACACCAGGATCAAACGGAAATGTATACCATGCATTCGCTTCTTTTTTAGTATACGTGTGGAATCCATTCGTTGAAAATGAATTTATCCACCAATATGCACAATATCTCAATGGAAGCATGTTAGAAAAATGGATGTGTGGAATGAAATGAAAATAGGCCAACTCATAAGGGAACAAATATACCTCACTTGAGGAAAGAATCACCAAATAATTGAATTTTGGTAAAAGTCCATCAATGGAAAGATCAAGAAGATTACCTCTTTGAATGTGCACAGGTGAAAACATTCCTTTACCAGACTCCTTCAGTGGTCAGATTATATCCATCACATCCTTGAATACAGTATCTGGGTTGACAATATATCTCAATTAGTTATCGCTTCCAACCAATAGCACAGATAAATCCACCAGTTTCCAACTCAAACCAATCTCGAGGCATGGAGAAATCGGGGTGGGCTCAATTGGAGTAGGTGACTCCATTGTGTCAAGAATGGCATCTTTTTCAAAAATTTCTTCTATACCACCCGCATCATATTTTTTTTGGTGCATGTTTCACCACAAAATGGGGATCCTCAAGGCAATCCCATTCTTCCATTATTTCTAGAAAATTATGAGTGTTTTATACCACCATCACTAATTGATTTTCTGACTCTAGAAATGTTTCAGGTATCTCCATTTTAGAAAAAGTTTTGGAATCACAAATATTTTCAGAAAGATGTGATTTGATGTCATTTGAAGTGATTTCTTCTTGAGTGTGGCAATAAATTGTCTCTTGGTTCAATTCTGAATCTATCGTGGTAAATAATGGTCCTGGTTCAATTTCCTCTTCATCCTAAAAAGGTTCAATTTGATAGACATTGAACGTGTCCTTTTTCACTTTGGGATGGCTGGGTTGTGAACTCAGAGAAGGACATGAAATCACATTTTCTGAGGGACCATTATGTTCAACAGAGAAGAATACCAAGATCTCATATTCTTGAAATGTGATTATATTGGAAGAATTAAATTGTGATGGATGGGAGTCATCAATTATATGATAAGAAGGCAGATCAATCTCATTATCAGACTCAAGACATGGATGTTGTTCAAATGAAACCTCTATTGTACTCTCCTAAAAATACTTTTTTTGAATTAGATCATCATGTGGAAATGAGGTGAATAGTTGTACAAGATGAGTTATTTGATTTTCTATATTCTTTATTGAAGAAATTAGATTTGAATTATGTTCATCTTGAAGTTAAACATCCTATTTGTATCAGTGATAGAAAATTGCAACATGTGCTTAACTATTTAATCATTTGTTTCACATGAATTATTGAGTTATAAATTTTCATGAGTGCATTGAATTTGAAAATTATTTACAGGTGGGTAGGAACTAGAAGTATAATATGGATCATAACACAGACTTGAATGATAATCATTAAAATAAACAAGATTACTTAAAGAGATCATTGTGTGGTGAAAGATTGTATTCCATACCTTGCAATGTTGGTGGGTAGGGTGGTTACTGGTTGTAACTGTGTGGTGTGGCCCACGTCATTCTGAACTTCTGGGTGTCTTGAAAATCCTTGTGATGAAAATTTCCCAGAGTAATAAACCATTTTTTTACCTAAATCACTCTTTTAAAGGAACTCCTAATGATACTATTCTCCCCAGAAATGGTGCCATAAATTTGGAACACACGTCGAAACGTGTACAAATTTTCAATATTTATTAACCTAACAACTACTATAGAAGTGGCAAGCAAGGTTGAACCACAGAGAGAATGTGAGTAGACACTATAAATATCCTCTTAGATGAATGTTCAGGTATATGGGATTTAATTGTGATTAACTAAAAAATATAAAAAGTGAATGACTGTTTAAAAACAACTATTTAAATTAACTAAAAACTATCTAAGTGAACTAAATTAATATATGGAAGGAAATAGCGGAGAAGGAAGTGTCAGAGTCATGATGTCTGTTCAAGTGCATGCAGTGCTAATTATTTAATTCTCACATCTGAATATTTATTTATTAAATTATCACTGATTCCAAATTTGATCAAAATATTATCTGGTCTCATTCTATGATGTTAGACAATATTATAATTTCTACACAAATTATTCATCATTTCGTTCAATGTCCTGATGAATAATTTGCGCGTCATTATAGCACTAAATCACTTGGTGAAATACAATGACCTGTTTCTCACAAAGTGGAAGTATCTACCTACGTCAAGTTCGCTCACATGAGACTACTGATTAAGTATCACTCATACAATTTTGAAGGATAGAGCACAAAAAATATTAATTTTTTCAATTAATATATTTATTTATTCAGAATTTTATCGCATGCTTGATCGAATTATGGAAAAATAAATTCTTTGATGAACTCCCGCTCGTGATTACTTATTAGGTATCACACAAACAGGCACCAAAGCACGTGTGCAAATCCCAAATGAAAATTAAATTAAACACATATATAATTAATTAATTAAACATCCAATTAATACTTAAACTTTATTTAGTGATTGAATCAGTAATGAGATAATGGTTGGGTTGATTAAGTGGGAAGGAATGATTTGCTATGATAACTTATTAAGAATCATCAACTTGTTTGATTTTTTAAACTAAACTAAAAACTTTTTAAGTATTAAATAACCCATTCCCATTCAATAACCCAATCCCAATCTAGCTAGACACAAGCTAAAATAGAGATTTCATCCAAGATACCATTTAGTTACCTAGCATTCCCATGACCAAGAAACCAAGTGAGGAGGTGAGAAAGAACTAGAAATATGAGCATGTGGTAACAAAAGCAATATCTTATACCTCACCGCCAAGAACCTTACATACTAAAACCTTTCACATCATACATACATTATAAATTTATAAACATCCCATAATAGGCACACCAAAATACAAGGGGTGATCAATGAGGGTATCACGAGCTATAAACCAATTTTAAAGTACCAAACGGGGTGTTAAACAAAATCTAACTTAGAGTGCCAATTTATTTCCCTTTCATTTGAAATTCAACAATTTCAATACTTTGGGAATATTTAGAAACACACCCTTTATATATTTCAAAAATTTCTTTAAAACTTTGTTTCTTCCTTTAAAACCCAAAATATGGCCTGAACTTTTCATTTTTCATAAAAGTCAACTTGAAATTCCTCATAAGAATATGATTAAACACTTGGCATGATAGATTATTTAATTCAAAATAATTCAATCAAAATCCATGGAAAACCTTTATGCTAAGCATGGAATTCAACCAAAATGTTTTCCAAATCCATTATAAACATTACACATAGGCATGCTTTAAATAAAAATGAATTTAAAAAGACTCAGGCATTCCCTGATTTGTAAAATGAAGGATTAGAAGAGAAAACATACCTTAATAAATCAGAATATAGGGAGGAGACACCTAAATCGGAAGGAAGAAAGAGAGGATTTTCATTGGAAAACACATGAAAATTGAGGGAGGGGGCACCTAAATCGTTGTAAATGGATTTGTAAACACTCTTAAGGATACAAGGAGGTTCAACTAAGCATGAGGTAGAAGAGAGGAGAGGATCCAAGAAAACACCTCAATAACGCAAACCGTGGAACCCAAACAAGAAATCAATGAGAGAGGAGGAGAAAAAAATAGCATACCTTGAATTCAAGGCTTGATTCATCTAAGAGAAAGTTGAGGAGGAGCGCCGGAAGTAGTGGACTTCCGCAAAAGCTTGAAAATTGTGACTAAAATCAGTGTTGTTAGGGTTCTTCTAAATAGATCGAGTAGGGTTCTATCAGCGTTTTGAAAAAAGCACTAATAAAGATACCTTTTATCAGTGCTAAATTAATAAGAGCTGATAAAGGATTTATAGTTATAATTATAAATAAAAATATTTGTAAATATTTTCATATGATTATAATTATATTTATATCATTATATATATTTATATAATTATGTGTGTGTGTATTAAATATATTCATTATTTAAATATATTTATTATAATTTTATAATTATTTAAATAGATATTTATTTATTTATAATTATATAAATAATTTTTTAAAAAATATTATTTTTTATTTATAATTATAAATATATAATTTTATAAATATAATAAATATACATTTATAAATATATTTATAAATAAATGTATTTGAAAATATATTTATAATTATTTATTTATAATTATAAATAATTTTATATCATTATATATATTTATATAATTATATATATATATATATATATTTAATAAATATATATAAATATAAATATAGTAAATATATTCATTATTTAAATATATTTATTAAAATTTTATAATTATAAATATATTTATATCATTATATTTTTTATATAATTAAATATACATAATAAATATATATAAATATAAATATAAATATAGTAAATATATTCATTATTTATATTTATTTATTAAAATTTTATAATTATTTAAATATATAATTATTTATTTATAATTATATAAATAATTTATTAAAAAAATAATATTTATATATTTATATCATTATATATATTTATATAATTATATATATAATAAATATATATAAATATAAATGTAAATGTAAATATAAATATAGTAAATATATTCATTATTTAAATAAATTTATTATAATTTTAAAATTATTTAAATATGTATATAATTATTTATTTATAATTAAATAAATAATTTTAAAAAAAATATTATTTATTTATTTATAATTATTAATATATGAATTTATAAATATAGTAAATATACATTTTTAAATATATTTATTTATAAATATTTATTACAAATATATTTTAAATATTATTAATGAATATATAATCTTAAATGTATGCATGTTAAAAATGAGTGAAATTTAATAATTAAAAATGGGTACACTTTAAAAATATTGAAAAAATTGATAAGTTTTATTAATTAAATATAAATTATTAAAAATATATATATATATATATTGAAATAAATATGAATACATATTGAAAATATTAAACATATTAAATAAATATATATAAATAAATAGTAGAAAATAATTAAATTCCAAAAAAATAAAATATTAAAAATATTAAAAATGAATAAATAATACCTAACTGTAATAATATTAAAAATAAATAAATAAAATTTACTGATTAAAAATATAATATATTAAATGTATCACATTACTAAATGAAATTATAAAATGAATACTAAAATTTGAATAAATTACATAAATATTAGGTGTATGTGTTTCTATATAAGATTTCATTAATTATGTAAATATTTGTCTGTGCATTATATATAAAAATGAATTAATTATGTATATGTATGTGTGAAATAAATGTAACACATGTTTGATATTTGTTAAATTGAAAAATAAAATGACATTCACTTAATGTCCATTACTCGATGTAATTAGTCAATATTTTTAATTAATATTAATTTTTAATTATAATCTGTTCTTCACTAAATATATAACTTATTTAATGTAAGCATAAATATTTTGTATTATATAAATCATATTTTAGGAAATATAATATATACTAATATATATATATAGAAATATATATGAAATATATATTTCTATATGAAATGTATTAATAAATAATTATGTATAAAAACCATTAAAAATGAATAAGACATTAATATGTTTTTAATTATTACATTTTATTCATTTTCTATATTTATATTTAATATATATTATTTATTACTATTTATAATTAATATATATATATATATATTAAAGTTATTCATTTTTATTAATAATTGTTTCATTAATAAATTTTTTAATAATTTTTGTAATTTATTCATTTTTTTGTTTAATTATTACAATTTATTCATTTTTAGTTTTTTATTTAATTATTACAATTTTTTCATTTTATATATCTATATTTAATATATTTTATTTATTAATATTTATAATCTATATATATGTATATTAAATTTATTTATTTTTATCAATAATTATTTAATCAATAAAATGTTAAATATTTTTATTAATTTACTCATTTTTTTATTTGTTTAATTATTTCATTTTATTCATTTTATATATCTATATTTAATATATACTATTTATTAATATTTATAATATATATATATATATTAATTTTATTTGTTTTTATCAACAATTATTTAATTAATAATATCTTGAATATTTTTTGAAATTTACTCATTTAAATTTTTATTTGTTTAATTATTTCATTTTACTCATTTTTATATCTATATTTAATATATAATATTTATTAATATTTATTATATATATATATATTAAATTTATGAATAATTATTTAATTAAAAAATAATATTTTTTTAATTTATTCATTTTTAATTTTTATTTGTTTAATTATTTCAATTTTTATTATTCTTAATACTTGTATTTTTGTATTGTTTTGTATAAAAGAATCTATGTATGGACCGGGTTGGGTCCTTTAGGACTGGAATATGAAGGAGAGCGCAGGGACGAGTTAAGTATAGGGTGGGCCAAAGCCCGCGTAGACCCATGGTAGGCCCATATAGGTGTATGCAGTGTATGTGGGATCCCATCATCATAGCAGGCTTCTAAAGCATGGATGCAATGGAATGATATATAAAGGAGTTCCCTTATGTGTGCTATTTTGACGTGGGATTCACCTGAAAATTGGGAATTTTATCAGTGCTAACAATAAATCGCGGATAAAGGGTACCCTTTATCAGTGATAAAAATAAAGTGTTGATAAAGCATACTGTTGATTAGCACTAAAAAAAGCACTGATAATGGGTACCTTTTATCAATGCTTTTTTAGCGCTGAAAAACGGTGCCCTTTATCAAAGATTTTTTTAGCACTGATAAATGGATCATTTATTAGTGCTTTTTCAAGTGTTGTTAAAGGCCTATTTTATAGTAGTGCATCTTTTGGGATCTAAGAGTCATTAGGTTCTATAATAGGGAAATTAATTTAAGATAGATTCGTTTTAGGGGTAATGCTCAGTGAAACTGATATACGGCACACAACACGTAATATAAAGCATCATGACTTTGAGGGATAAATAATAGACCACCTACCTTATGGCTGTAGAGGAACACTCATCCAATATCGATCTCTAGTTTGGTCCAGATCAAAAGAAAATGAAAAAATAGATGAACGCCCTGGAAATAGGACGTATGATCTCACACCAAAATAGCATTGTCAATAGGAAGAAGAACGATGAAAGGAGCCTAAGGATTGAAGCACTTTCCAAGAGGAATCCAATGAGATGAACGGAAGCTGAATCAGATTTCGGATGATGAAACGAAACCAAAGCCTAGGAATATTCCATGGGAGGATCTCTCCATGAAGGAGGAGGTGGTTTTGTCTGCTGGAGGAGTAAATAAGAAAAGAGGGTTAAAATATAAGAATTTAAGGGAAAATTTGTATTTTACCCCACTTTAAAGGGGTCGTACGGTTTGGATGCATAGTTGGACAATTCGTATGCCAACCATGTGTGGTCTACTATCCAAGGAAGGGAATCGCACAATTCATGCACACAGTTTGGGAAACCATACGTAAATTGTGTTATATGCCTTTTCTAAAAATTGTAGAGCCTCCGCATGAGCATGCGCCTTGGGTCACACAGTCATGTGCCCTAGGTTGCACGGTTAGGAAAAACCATGTATCCCACTTTTTCGCACTGAAACAACCCATATATTAGTAGAAACCATGTGGACTGTGTTACACGGTTTCTACTAACCGTGTGGCCCACATGTTTCTTCCATCGTCCGAGGTTCTAGGCTCTGAACAAGTCCTAGACGCCCTTGTTTCTTCCATAGCATCACTACGCATCCATATTAGGTCAAAACAAAGGAATTAAACTGAAAATTAAATGATTCATACCTCATATAGAAACTGGATTCTTACAGTAAATAAGGCATAATCAATATGACATGGTAAATAACTGAAAACAATTGTCATTTAATTAATAACTTAATCACAAAATGCATCCATGGATAATATCAATATAGTAATCTCATGTATAATAATAAGTAAATTCTTAATGAAGGAAATTAATAATATTGGATGTTATGATCTCAGAAATCATGATATCTTTACCATCAAATCTTTATGCCAAGATAGTTTAATTGATGGATATGTATATACGAAAAACCCATTTAATAATTTTAGCCAACTGATTTGTCTCATGAGACCTATCATTGCATTGAGGGGTTATCTATAACCATACCCCACCCATCACTGTATGTCCAATACATTCCTTATATATTTAATGATCAATTAAATTCATAAACAATATTTTTTAGGAATAAATATCCATATTGAATAAAAAATATGGATTTATTAAGATTTTCCCTAGTCAATCAAATAAATTTCATAGTAAACCACTATATGTAAAATAGTATATGGTTTAAACAATAATTAAACACATGATACAAAGAATGTGGATATTTAAGAGAGATTTAATTTCCAATGATCATAAGAAGGTGAATGTTTCAGGATAAAGTCAATGACCACAAAATTAATAAGAGATAAGAGATGACCATCGGTTCATCAGAAATATAAGTTTTATAATAAAATAAAATCCTTTAAAAACAAATAAAATAAAAGTGAAATATTAAAATAATATTTTATTAAAGAGTTTTATTTATAAAACAATTGAAAAAATATATTATAAGATAAATATCATAAAACTATTACGGTGTTAGGGAAGTTCATTAATGTCATATACGTTAAAAACATTCCTTTTGACTTTTTGTAAAGAAATTCAAAAATAAACCTTTATAAAAATGTTATAAATATTAATTTAAAACCATTTAAAAGTAAAGTATAACTTAAATTGTCCTTAATAAGTCAAATTAGTAATAAAAAGGACTTTTTCAAAACAATTTTGAAAAATATGGACATGGAAGAAAAATATATTTGATTAAAAGAGAAATAAAATCAGTTTTTATTTTAAACATTTCTTTGATTAATTAAAGTTTCAAAGAGAGGAAAAGTTGGAATAAAATATTGAAACTCCTTAAATATAAATATTTTAAGAAAATATATGTATTTTATGAATGATGGATTATAATATTCTTTTAATGAAAATTAAGGCAATCACAAAAAAATGAGATTGTAAAATAAATCCTTACCTCTTTGGTAACTTTTAAATTATAACCCCTTAAAAGAATAAACTTGAATTGAAAAATTAATAAAATTTAATAAATAGGTATTAATTTTAAATATATAAAAGGGGTATTATATACACCACATAAAAGTAAATAGGTGTATAATATCAAATATATCTCAATGGAATGGAAATTGAGATGAAATCTCTTACCTCACGCTTCACTTTAGTTGAACATGATTTAACATCTTGAATAATGGTTTAAATCATTTTATTAATTTATAAAATAACCATATTTATATTTATTATATCATATATGATCCTCTTATAACATCTTATCACCTGTTTTATAATAATATTTCGTTATTACCATTGTTTCAGGTGTTAACTGCTTCGATTTCTCATGCACGTTTTGTAATGAAAGTTAATATTATTGTGCATAGTATATAGTTACATAATATCTATAATTATATTAATGTTTTAAATATCATATTTATTCATTTGATATATTTTTATATTCAATCTTGAAATTTATACATAGAAAATGAATCATAACTCTTTGTGGAAATAGTAAGCAGTACGTATGCACAAGCGAAGTTATTATTTCTTTAATGAGTTAAAGGATAAAAAATTGGATGATATATTAATTTTTTATAATCAATATTATGTCATAATTATCATATATATTCATTATTTACATCATTATTACTATCCATGTGATTCGGTGATGGAAAATAAATTACATCAATTCGTGAGGCAGTAATCCATCGTACACACGAGTGATGGTTTTATTCCACATTTAATGGAGAATGAGATAGATAAACATTATGAAATTTGCATAATAAAATATAAATATATTTTAGATAATATTTCTACTATATTTTATTTATTTAAACATAATTTAAGGTGGTAAAAGAAGAAGTAAAAAAGAAAGATCCTGGTGAAGATGATTACCTTCACTTAGAAAAATCTCTTTTGTATGTATTATTAAGAACCCTATGGTTGGTATTTTGGGAATATAATAAGATATATAATGTGTATAAATATGTTGGGGAGATATTTTGGTATGTTTTTGTTAAGATAAATGTCTCAAGAGGTGTGAAAATTGAGAGGAGGATCTACCCTTTTATATTTGAGGTGAGTCGTACACTTGTAATTTTTCAAAGTTTTAAAATAATGTGAAGTCACTTTCTTTGAAATGGAACCAAAATGACTCATATTATAAGTTGATAATGTTAAGGTATAAATAAAACCAAAAAATTGGGTTTTTATAAGTTTTTAGGTCATTTTAACCCTTATCATTTGAGGTTAACCATCGGTAAACCTGTTTTAACCTTAACCGTGGTGACAGATTTTTACTGTTTTTAATATTAATTATGAACAAAAATGAAAGTATAATTACTAATAAATTTTTACACGATGAATATAAATATTTAATTCATTTTATCTAATTCAATTCATATAAGTGGAAAATTTTAATTTAAAAATAAACCTGCAAAATGTGTCAAAAAACGATTTTTCAAAAAAATACATTTTTCATGCATAAGATGATATTACATTAACATTATGACTATTAATAATAATTATATGGATTTAAATTAATATATTTAGATATATAATATATAAATTTTATTTAAATCATTCGTCATTAAAGATTTTTTTAATTAATTAAAATGGAAAGACATTATGGTTTTTTAAACAATTTTTTGAAAAATATCTTTTTTACCTCCAAATGATATTATCATTATTTATATAAAATAAATAGTAAATACATGGTTAATTATACATATTATAACATATTATTAAAAATAAATTGATGAATAAAACATTTTAAATTATTCATAAAATATTATTTCGAAGTTAAAATTTCAAAAAACTCATTCTAGGCTTATTTTGACCAAGTAAGTTCAAAATCAATATTCATCCTATCAAAGTAGAATTTTTGTTTTTTGAATTATTAAACTATGAATTTTATTAAATTTTTATTAAAATATAATGTTTATTTAATATAATTCAAGCTTGGGTGTTACAGATTTCATACCTGGGTCATGTTATCACATTTAAACTTGGGTCGCCCGCTAACCATCTCAATGTTTCTAATGCATCTGATCTACCATTCACAGTCTATTTAAACAATGAAAAAAAGTTTTGTTGCGATCATTAAATACCAACATATATTTCTAATTCAAATAATTATATTTTAACACATTAATATATAATTTTATATATGGTTGATCATCATCTATGTTATTCAAAATGTATAAATGTGTCTTCTTTATTTATTCACATGTCAATTATTTTATTTTCAATCCATGAATAACCTTTCCCATAAAACTAAATCATTCTTGGTGAGATGTAGGGAAAATAACTTTCTTCACTATAGAAAGTGGACTATAGAAAACTATGCAACCTCCTCAGAAATGTGCTTCTCGATAATACAGGCTTCTGGACGATATAGATTCTTAATATACCCCTTCAATGTCTTCATATATCTTTCAAAAGGATTCATACAAAGTAGATATAAAAGGCCAAAAATATTTATTTCTCACACCAAATAAACCATTAAATTCACCATGATATCAAAAAAATATAGTGTAAAGTACATTTCCACTTGACAAAATATATAAACTCTATCATTCTCCAAATTATTCAATGAATTCATATCCATAACTTTGTTACAAATGGAATTAAAAAATGACATTCCTTTACAATAGTAATTATGGAATAGATGGTTAGTATTCCACACAATACTTTTGGTATAATTTGTTACATAAAAACATGACAGTCATTAGATTTCATTCTGGTTAACTTCAAATCTTTTAGTGATGTAAAATTTTTTAAATTTGAATAATAACTTTGAGGCACTTTGATATCATGGAGGAATTTGAAAAAAACTAATTTTCTCCCTCTTTGATAATATATGAAAAATCGGAGGCAATTATGTTTGTTTTCTTTTAGGATTGGAAGATAACTCCAAATGTATTCTCACTAATAGTAAATCCAGTCTTACATTCAAACCATCCCCCATCTTGCCTTTAATATATAAAAATGTTCCAATCAAAATCTCACATATATTTTTTTCAACATACATAAAATAAATGTTATGTTTGATTTTATAATATCTCCAATATGAAATATCAAAAAATATTGATATTTTCTTCCATATATTTAATTAATTACTATATTTTTGTGTCTTTACAAATTTGAAATCAATGTTTTCACTCTCTCAAAATATTGATCAGTTGAAAAAGTATTTAGAGTAATATCAAGTTTTGGTGAGTCATAAAATGCCTTTATTAAAATTAAATATTATTGACCCATAGACAAAAACCTTTAATTTCCATGTAAAATATTTTCCTCTCATGTTTTAGTTGATAAAGTAAAGTTCATTCTTTAAAAATTAAATAAGCTTTATGTCCCATAACATTATATACATAAAAAATTTCATATGGTGGGAAATTTTTTATATTAAACATAATAATTTCATGAAATTTAAAATATTAATTATTATAATATTTATAAACTATGATACCTCCCACTCATAAGTGTTTAAAACCATCAATTAACGGTTATAAGTAAGCTTCAATATCATTTCTAGACTATTTTGGTCCAAAAATCATTAAACTCAATATGATATATTTTCACTTCATATAAAATTTAGGATATAAGTTGTAAATTATCAAAAAAAATTATCCATGAACTATGTTTTATATTAACGCTCTAATATGGATTCATTCTATCTATACATAACCAATTTTGAGATTTCTGACTTTATTTCCAAATTTAGGAAGTTATTGATCAATTTTTTTCTATTATGGATGATCGACCATAAATCATAATTTTCCATTAGATATTAGCTCATATTAATGCCATGTTAACATTTTTGCATCATTTGAATTTGAAAATAAATGTTTTAGATGATAAATTATAGGAATATACCAAATTTCCTTAGCAGGAGTCTTGGTAATAGAAAAATCAACATGTGATTTTTATTTCAAATTATACCATGATGTCCCAAATTTAAGACACTCTAACTGGTCATTGTATTCCTTCCTATATAACACACAATCATTTATACATGAGTGTAGCTTCTTGTATCTAAAATCCATGGAATAATATTTTATCCATGTTATAATTTAATTATATAAGATCATTTTCTTCAGGAAGTATTTCTTTCAATATTTGTAGCAAATCTTCAAAACTCTTATCACTCCATCCATTTATAGAATTCAAGTTAATCAATCTTAACACCACAGATAAAACCATAAATTTAATACAACCTAGATATAATTTTTTTTTAACATCACCAGTTGGGTTCTTGATCATCAACTCTTCCTCAGTTGCCTCCACTTTAATATCATGAATTGTTTCTTCAATTTGATCAAACTTATCATCTTAAAAATCTTCACCATCAATAAATCTTAAATTCTACCCAATTTCACCATGCTAAATCCAATAACTATAACTCAAATTAAAACCTTTAAAAATTAAATTATCTTTGACCAATCTACTTTACAACTTCATTATATTTAAATATTTCAATCATGAATAGAAAAAATAGTTCGTTGTTTGGAAACTTTCATTTAGAAAATTCCAAAAAAGCATCAACCCCTTCCTCATATTCATCACTTGTCCATCATGTAGTAACATAAGTAAAAAAATGTGTTATTTCCATTGATTATTCTTGTGATTATATCCCAAATTTACACGGATATAACCTATAGCCGCTATTATGGTGCCCTTGGCTCTTATTATCATGGCTATAACCTAGAAGTTATAGCTATAATCTCTATTATATTTAATGATAGGCAGTGCTTGTGGTTATAAGTTGGTTGGTCCACATGGAACCTATAGATACATGGACCAAAATACTTCCATAGTCATTTTAACTATATCTACATGGTCAATTTAAAAAAATTGATTTAGGGAAGAATTGATCCCATGCTTCACATGGCTATAAGAGTGCACTATTCCACACATCTACAAATAGTTTTATTAATATGTGTGTGTGTGTGTGTGTTATTTTCAACTATATATATGTGCTCGGTAATATTCTATAAAAAACCTACAATGATTTTCAAACTAGGGCCACCATTGAATTCTACAATGGCTTCTCCAACTTAGCTATGATGATTTCTTTTTTATGTGTTTACAAATATTTATATATAAATATATAAGTTATCATTTAAAAAATTAATTTTTGTGGAGGTTAGATCTTAGGTTTTCATTATAAGTGTGGTAATTCTCTTATAGGCCTTTATACTTGCTTTTCTATTTCACATTTTATGAATAAATGTATATATTTATATTTATATTTATATTTATATTTAAGAATTTTGAAATATAGTTTTATACCATTGGCATAAATTCCTATGGCTATAAGTTAATTTTTCAAAAGTTAAGGCCATAATAATTTAATTTCCATGGATATATGGTAGTAGAACCTATTTTCCCTATTCCTGTATATATTCAAATAGTTTTTTTTAAATTATTATGACAACCTATAGCCACAGGAATAAATTCTCATGGATATGGGGTCTTCCCGTGTATTTTTCCTATTCTTTCAAGTCTTCCCATGATTTTTTCCATTTCTAAAGAACCCAACAACCATGGGCCATCTTGTTAGTGGTTATAGGTATATGGTTATATATCATTTTTATAGTAGTGTAATACAAAAATGACTCATTATCACATATAAAAAATTTAAAGTATTTAATATAATTCAATGTATTCTGAAATTTAATTTAAAATTTACTTTTATAAATAGAAATACAAAAAAAACAAAGACAAAATATTTCACAAGTAAAATAAATAAAAAAAATTTAATAAAAAAAATTATCACTTTGGAAATATATATTTATGACCTTTTAATAAAAAAAACAAAGAAAAAATAGATTGGTATATAAGTAAAAAACTCATCATTGATTTTAGAGAGGTTCATCACTAATGAAATACACTTTTTCATTATTTTTATTATATAATTTGGTCATTATATATCTAGTGTTTTCATAATATATAAGTAAATATCATAAAATAATTATTCAAATGATTTAATTATTTGATTATTATTTAGTATAGATGATAATGATATTGTGGAAGTCATGAAAATGATTGAAAATTACACAAATTATTAAAGGATTGAGGCTATTATATCCACTGGATGATTCTCTATGTTCTCCCCATTTATCACTAGAAAATATAAGGGTATCTTAATAAATACTTCTTCCCCTTTTTCAAAACAAATCTCACACCATATTTTCAAGAAATAACACTCTATTGAAGGATTTAGTAAACTCTATCTTAATCAACACCTTTCATTGTATCATTTATCACTTTTATCCCCTTGATTTCTCTTCAAAGATAGTGATATCTTTCGACTAACTATAAACTTTATTCATCTTTGATTTCTTCTAGGTAATTCTCTAGGTTTTCTTGATACAAATTGTTAAAAGATAATTTTAATTTTACTTTCAAACTCAATACTTTTTCTAATAATAGTTTCATTCTCAATGACTTTTAGCGAGTAAATTTACTACATAGAAAGAGTCATCCACAAAACCACTAATATTTCTAAGTCAAAAGTTAGTGTAAGAGTCTAAGTTAATAACTTCAATGCATCCCATTATACTCAATTTCATAAATTCATGAAAATTGATACTTTAACTTCCTTAAATATTTCTCTATATGGTCTTAATAATATTAATAAAACTAAATTTTGAAACAAAAAATCCTTACTTATTAAGATAAAATACTAATTTAATTAAAAAAATGTGTTTTTTTATTGTGATTTTTTTTATATTTTTAACATATTGAATGGGAATATACACACATATTTTAGAATTAAAATTTTTATATGTATAATATAAAATATAAGAAAATATAAAATAGAAGAGTAACTGTGTCATGTAATAAGTGAAGTAGTTTTACAAAGTTTTTTATTATTGTTAAACATAAATAATAAAAAATATATATTCCACATATAATATATAATATTGGAGAGTGACAAAAATTCAATTAAACTTATCAATTTACTAATAAGTAGTTAATAGTTTTCATGTGTAATCATTTATTCTGAATATAAATTCTCAACATAATATTTTAAATCATTATTAGAAATTTATACAAGTATTAATAGAATTTTGAAATTTTTAAATGAACTATAGAGAGGGTAGAAAAAATCAATAAAGTAAAAACCCATATATGTCATGGAAAATATGAACTAGAGAGAGAGTATATATTCCAAAAGATAGAAAAAATTGATATCCAAACTAAGACAGTAGATGATAGTAGAGTTAAATTTCTATGGTGAAGATAGTGATGTTGATAGTAGTGGATTTGAATTAGTGAGATGGAGGTCGGAGGTTTGAAGAAGAGAGATTAGGGTTTGTATCAAGGAAGAAATTGAGAGAGACTAAAAAGAATTAATGTGATGGATACTTTTTTACCTTTTTAAAGGGTTTTTATATTGTTTGTATTATAACTGATGTAACAACCCTATTTTTACATCTTTTAAATTATAAATGATGTAAAAAACATAGTGGACTTATTTTTTTACTCTAGTTATTTTATAATTTACATTTTTTAAATAATTTTTATGCTAGAAAAACACATCAAAATGCACCAGTTCAAGCACTCTTGTTAACTTATGTTCTTTTTTCTTATAAATATTTGTAATAATATTCCATTTTTGAACAACATCAGATGTGTTTGTATAATTATGTGATAGTTTAGGTATATCTTGTGCTCCATCATTTTTCATTAGATATTCCAAGGATTGTTGGTTCAAATAGACAATATGTTTATGAAAAAAATCTATTTTCTTATTCATTAGATGTAAAACATATGTATTCATATCTACTAACAAGGTAGATGTTCCCCTTAATGTGTTTCCCTTACATTACAACTACATCGTCATTTCCCATGATGATGCAAGTCTTCTTAATAAAGTTTATCGTAAAATCTAAGTCACACAGTTGACTGATAATTAGAAAGTTATGAATTAGAATTTCAAAAACCAATACATTTTCACACCTCATGTAATACCTAGATATTTTATTTTATATTTACATTTGATAGCATACACCACACACATCCTCAATTTTAAACAAACCATGAAATAATATTATTCAAATATGATTGTTATAACATTATCATTGGGCTAGTCAGTATGAATAGGAATAACCATATTATGAAATAAAGGTATAAATTTTTTCCTTAATAAATTGAATAATAAATCATATATTTATTATTAATTGGTTGGAAATAAATATAAAATCTTTTAAAGGTAAAAGAGAAATTTTTCATAAAATTGTTTTTATGTGTGCAATGTATTTTAACATTAGTATATTAAATTAATTAATATTAAGAAATTATTAAAATAAAATAATTATATTATACAGACAATTGAATTAATTAACATTCATTTAATTGTATTTATTAGATAATTAATGAGAATAAAGTCATTTTATGCTTTAAAAATACATTTTCTTCAAAAATGGTTCTTATTTCATTTTGTGTGTGGATTTTATAATTAATTTTTTACACTTTTATTATTTAAAAAATGGATGTAATTTTTTATATCATCATTCCATAATATTATTAGGATAAATTTTTGAAATTTTTCTGAAAAATATTGATTTTGAGTGAATAGTGAAAAATGCCAATTTTTGTAAAACAATCATTTATTTTATTTAAATCAAGTGATTTAAAAGTATCATGATATTTTAGATTTTGTTTTAAAGTAAAATAATATCCCTTTTATTAAAAATAATATAATTAATTCCATAGGAATCAATATTTTATTTTATTTTGGTATAAGTTCATTTTTATGCTTAAAAACACTTCTTTCTAGAAATTGTTTTTGATGCATTTTACGTACTTATATTAATTCAATTTCTTCTAATTATAGGAATTTAACATTTAAAAATGGTATTAATATTTAGAATAATTAGGTTCAAATTTTTTAAATGGGTAAATTTCATTTTTATTTATAATGAATAGTAACTTTGGTAAAATTTTATCACCATGATAATGGATAAAACATGTTAATTAAGTTTAAAACTAGGGATAAGGTCTAAAAATAAACCCATAACTTACATTTATTTAATTTTATGGGATTAATTCTACCATATCAATCATAAATTATAATATAAATCATTTTGGTGTCATTTCCCTTTGACAATGACATTTATATTACTTTAAGTAAAGAATAAATATAAAATGTCACACTCAGTATTTTAATATATATAATATATTTTAATAAGAATTAAAAGATTTTATAAACATATATAAATAGTTATTTTTAATATTAATAAATTTTTTTTGTGTTAGTAATTTATTTTTAATTTTTTATAATGGTATAATTACCAAAATTCTTACTCGTCATTGATGTGGTGCCTATGCAGGCGGGTGGAAAATTAAAGTAAATTGTTTTGAAATATTAAAATTGATGTGTTTTGGATAAGTTAAAGTCTTGAAATATTTTTATGGATAAAAATTAAATTAAATTAATTCTTTAAATATTAAAATTATAACTCCATTATAATCTTGATATTTTTTAAGTCAAATTATGTAAATAGTTTTAAAAATGACTTTAAGGATATTTTATGTTAACCAATATTTAATTAATGGTATTAAAAATCATAAAAATATTATATTTTTAAAATTTAATGGAAAATGGTTGATAATATCATTCATTTTTTACTTATAATCAACTTGAAATTTTTTAATGTCATTATTGACCCTTAAATACTAAGTATCATGCTACCATGGTAATGGTTAAAAAGGGGTAGTGGCATGGTTAAACTAAAGAGATAAGGGTTAAAATAACCTCAAAACTTGTCAAATTTATATTGGTTGAATTTATTTAGACCCTATATCATATAAAATATTAAATTTGGCCAATTTGGATCCACTTTTTCATGAAATTAATTTTATATTATTTTAAAGTTTAGAATAATTACAAGTGTGCCACTCACCTCACTTATAAAAGGAAACCACCTCTCCTCTATTACTCATACTTCATGAGTCATTTATTTCAGAAAATATCTACCCAAATACCTTCCTAGATTCATTATCCACTTCCTATTTCTTATTATCTTCCCCTAATACCATCTTAATAAGGATTAAGGTTTAAGTCAAAGGAAGATTTCCAAAGAAGAAATATAACTCTTAACCGAGTTCTTTCATTTTATTTCTTCCTATACCTCTTTAAATTATGTCCCAAACATGATAATATAATATCATAATTATCTTAAATATACTTAAATATTGTTATTTTTATGTCACAACCCATATTAATCATTTTTCCCATCTTATGGGAAATGAAAACACCGCTCATGTGTACATGTGGATTTCCACCTCCACGAAGCGATGTGTTGTATTTTTCATCACCACCTCACAAGGATGGTTATTATGATGGATTTAATTAATATATATGATATTCATTAAATAATTATGATTCTTAAAAGATAATTTATTACTTACTTTCTTACCCTTTTATTCGTTGGAAAATTATAATGTCGTTCGTACATACGTGTGGACTATCATCTCCATGAAGTGATGTGATTCGTTTATCATGACCGCCTTTCATGAATGATTATAAATTTGTATTTAATATATAAAAATAATAATTGTTATATTATTAATATTTTCTATATTATGAAACCATGTCCATGATTAAAGGACCAAAACTACAGAACTGAAACTTGTATGAAAAACGGAATAGTTAACACTCGGAATGATGACATTAATAAAGAATTGTAAATAAATGGTTGGTAGAATGTCATAAGTAAATTATATATGCTATTATATCTATTAATATGGTTCTTTTATATATTTATAATAAATATAAATTTATTATATAAGATTTTAATAGTGCATCTGATGCAAGTTGGACTTAAGGTAAGGGTAATTTCATCTCATTTCCACTTTAATGAGACATGTTTTATATTATGCACATAATTTATTTTTCATGGGGTAGGTATTGACACTTTGATAAGTTATATCATTAATTCCTCTTTATTTTTTGTATTAAATTTTTTTTATTCATGTTTTTTCTTTTAATGTATTTTGATTCAAAAGTTACCAAAGCAATAAGGGAATTCTATTACAATCAAATTTTATTTTGAGATTGTTTATGTTCAGAATTTATTTGGAAAAATTATATGTTATTAACCTATTAAACCACATATACTTTCTAATACTCTAGTTATTTTTTGGGTTTACATATTTATATTCTATTTCTTCTCTTTTTGGATTAAGAATCAACTAGTAAATTACATGTAAGATACTTTCTTTTATAAATATTCCTTAAAGTTTTCATTCCAACTATTTCTTTTAATTATTGAGGTTATTTTAAATATTTCAAGATTTTTCTTATTTATTATATAAAGGTTTATGAGGTTTATTTTAAACTATTTTTTAAATTATTTACAAATTATTAAAAATGAATCTTTTCTATATTTTATAAATGGGTTATTTTCATCTTTTTATAAAAGTATAAAAAGAATATTTTTTAATGTATATGACTTAACCACACTTTCCCACCATCAGAGACATTATATGATATCAAGATTCCTTTACAATTTTCCATGGTTATTTCAAATAAAATATTTGTCTCAATATTCTGATAATGTTTCTTTAAAATGTTATCAAAAGAAAAGGGTATTATTTTCTTAAAGTATTGAAAAGAATCTTGAAAGTGATTTATAACTCTATTCTAACACAAAGTTAAAAGGGATTTATTTTTAATATTTTACTTCTATTTTATTTTATAAAGGCCTGGTTTTACTAAAAAACCTTCATTTATGATTAATTTATGTTTTTCTGGCATCATTTATTGATTTATGGATTATACCTTATTTTGAGATCATTCACTTTCTTATGATGATTATCTCTATCACTCTCCAATATTCATTAGATATTCCTCTATGTCCATATTTTAAATATCATGGATGAATTTGGTATCATTTATATTACTTTGATGATGTATCAATCACATATCATTTCTATATATGATATCAGTTGAAGAAATATTATTAATAAATTTATTTCATTTACTGGGGAATATTGATGTTTCATATTCTTGATTCAATACGGGTAATTATTGGTTTAAAATTAATTTTCAAAATTAATTGTATTGATCATTAAATATATGAAGAATTAATAGGATGTGAAAGTGATGTGTAGGGCTTAGATATAGATAACCCCTCAATACATTGATAGGTCTCATGAGACAAAATGGCGGTAATGACACATTAAATGGATATCTAGTTTAAAACTACCCATTTATTAATAATAATGTCTTGGATGATGCCTTTATGGTAAGATCCATGATAACTTAGCCAAGGCCTTGACAGAAATTTCATGAATTTTTAGATTTATACATTTCCTTTATTAAGAAATAAATTTTAATTAAACATATGGTTTTTATATTGATATTAGACATAGATGTACTTTAAACTCAAGTTATTGATTGAATGACATGTGTTTTGATTATCCACTCTCACATATTAATTATTACTTATTTAATATAAGATACTAGGTTTTTCTATGAGGTAAGAATCTATTTAATTTTAGTTTAAATGATTATTTATCGCCTAATGTGAATACCATTTGAGTTTATGGGGATACCAGGGGTGTTTGGGGCTTGTTCAAAGCACAAAACCCAACTCCTAGAGAAAAATAGATGGGCCACACAATTAGGAGTAAGTGTGAGACCAAAGCTACATGGTTTAATGAAACTGTGTGGGGCTAGATTGAGGGATACAGGAGCCATAAAATTTGAGGAAACTATACAAAAGGAGGCACACACTCATACGGGGGTCTCTTTAGTTTTTGAAAGTGGTATGAGACACAGTTTTCACATAGTTTGGAAAACCGTATGCACTAATCATGTGAGGCTCCCCTAATTATAGTGAAGGGTGCACAGTTGATGCACGGTTTATCCAACCATGTGTCCAAGCCATGCGACCCAATATTTTGATGAAAATGAAAATTTTCCCTTAAATTTTATAACTTAAAACCCTCTCTCTATTTTTTTCTCCATCGCCAGAGCCCTCCCCTTTTCTCATATGAGAGAGTTTTTTAAGACTAAAGCTAGGATTTTCCACCTCCCTTCCATCTAAGATCATAATTGATAGATTTTCATATTGTTGGATATATTTCAGTGAGTAATCCATTCCTTTTATGCCATTCTTCATTTTTCTTGGTATCGGTTGTGCTCTTTAGGTGCAAGCTAATATGCCCTATTTTTAGGGTTTTCATTCATTCTTTATTTTTCTTCTGATATGAGCTGAATCAGAAGCTGATACTAGATGAGAAATCTACTATGGACCTAGGATAGGTGTTTTATACTTTTCTCGAGTGGTTTGATGCTTTATAGAGCTAGTTGTTATTATGTCACCCACTGAACTATCTAGCGTGGCCCTGAAAATGAATTGAATAATTGAATTTCACATAATGGAACCTATTAAAGATGCCTACTAGTTCCTTGAAACTTGTTGAAGGTTTTTGTCCCAACCAAGGTCACTCATGGGGTGTGCCTTTGATATTTCCCCTTTGTTATACCACCCATGGGGTGAGTGTTTTGTTGGATTAGTTAGAGAAAATCCGTAATGAATTGAATTGAACTGAATTGATTATTAGTAGATGGACATTGTCTCTTTTTCATGTTGATTCTTTGGATTAAATGGTTTATATTTAATTTTTATATGAGTGGATTCCTTGGATGAGAATTATCCTTGGTTATTGATTATGTGTTATTCCTTGGGCCTTGCTACCCCTTGGATCCAGCTTGTTTGGGATCACAATGTTCATGGTCTACTAACATGATCCTTGGACCCCAAACCAAGTCTAAACTAGTTTCCATTAAGATTCTCATGGGACTTGATGAGGATTCCTTGGTCAACTATACCTTGGATCCAGAACCATGGGTTCTAATACTTCTATTTATACGGAACGACCATGGTAAATGTGACATTCTTGATTATACGGCTCAGTCATGGTTGATATAGTATATAGTTATTATGGTATGGTCATGATTTTTATGATATATTGTGTGTAAAAAATGGTCGTGGTGTTTACATCCTTTTTCTTTATTATTACCTTATTATAGGATCTTGACACTTGTTTTGTAGGGAGACTTGTATGGTTGTATAGTATCACTTGTTGGGTTACTTTTTCCTTGAGAATTTTACTTTTAGTACTGCCATAACTGTAAGATTTTCCACTATGTTTTAACTTATATTGCACATCCGGGATTTTTTATAGACACCTTGGTTGGTGACATACTGGGATTGTATCTCACACCCTATTCAAGCTGTCATTGGGTACCCAGATAGACTATATGAATATAGGTAGGGACAGGGTCAAGTGTACATAGTACGATGCTTGACTCTATGCCATTCTTAGGAGAAAGGGAGCATGGGACTGAGATGAGGCTCATGATAATATCTGGATATAGTTATTTTTTGTCCTTTTTTATTTTGATACATGTATTGTACTATTTTTGGAATACCTATTTTCGCTGCTTGGTAGACACATGAAATTATCATCATTGTATATGATATTACTTCTGGAATTGTTGTATATATCTATCATTTAGATGTTTATTTCCTATTCAATTATTATTGTGTTATGATAAGGTGGGTTATTGGTCCATAGGTTATAGTATCTATTCTTGTTGATTCTTATTCATTGTTATTTTTCTTTCACTATTGATCTAATATGCTATTTCATTGTGTTACACTCTAAAAAGAGGGCATAGTCTCCCCACAGACACACCCAAGGCCCTCGCTGCTAGTTGATAGACTCTAGAGTTTGGGGAGATGTGCTTGAGGCCATGTGGCCAACTAGGCTCAGGGCACCATTCAGTGGCATATGGGTCTGGGACATTACATTTACTCATGATAGATTCCAATGTATATAATATTTACTAAACATCTGATCTTACCCTTTATTTTTTTATTTCCCTGAGATATAAAGAATGAATATTTGAATGATTTTCAAGGATGTAAGAAATTTTTTCATGCTATATTTTCATTTTCTAATGTAATATGGAAGTCATGTGTGTATTTAGTTTTCCAAGACTACTAAACTAATTGGTCATGTGTGGTGTGATCACTTGTATCTTATACTAATGTAATGATTAAACACTGGTTCTAGGTTACTGGATTTGGGGTTACTACACCTCATATCTTCACCCTCAAACTTGGACTTCCCAAATCCAATAATCTTTAAGCCTTCATCATTTCTAAATCTCACAAGTCATTCATTTTCATACCTGATTCATGTGATAAGATCCTTATTTTTTCATATTGGAAGTACACCCACTTTCAAGGATCTATACACCAGCACGATCTGATACTTCCAAGGAAATATTCCCAACCATTTTATTATATTCTCTTTTCTTTTATATCCATGTTTTCAACTTCATACCTATAATTGATTGGTATTCTTACTCTTACTCAAAATGTCATGAACTAGCCCGAGTCGACCCTGAACCGGTCACCTAATCTGGTCTGCGACATGACCCAAAGGGTGTTCCTGATCCCCACGAGCTAGAAACTAGTGTCGGTCATCATCAGAGTATGAAAGGGAATGATTTTTTATAATAAATAAACAATAAACAACAATGGAAAATAAATCAAACAGCCCACTATATATAAATAAAGTTGAATCAAACATCATTTATACATGGAACTGAAAGTACAACTGAACAATACAACTAAACTGACTGAAATAGATGTCCATACTAACTCTATGTGACCCTGCTGGACAATCTCCAACACAATGAACACATGTCACTCAAGGTGATCAAACTCAAGCTGAAACCTACACAAGAGATAACAATAAAAAATAACTGCTGGCATGAGTATTAAAACTCAATAGTCTATCCCGATAATCTATTCCCAATGCACTTTCTTTAAAAAAAAGAAACATCCAATTTCAATTTTGAACTCAAATATATAAATTTATGTTTTCCCAACAATATTTCATACTATAAACATTATAAGACAACATGATTTCATGTTTTCATAAATAGAAAATGTTAGCAACAATTTTAAAAGGATGAAACTTTAAATGGAAACAATTTTTAGGGGGGGAAATTTAAAGAATGAAAACATTTAAAGAAAACACACATGATACTAAATTTACCAACCAAACACACCTTATGTCAATGGTGAGTACAAAATATCCAATGAGAACTAGTCACAAGAACACCCCTAGGCACTACCTGGCTATGGGGACCTAGGAACCTCGTATCTCGGTATAAAAGTATCCATAACAAATAACCTTCTCATGAAAGAGACACTAGGAGGGGAGACCCTAATGGCCTAGTGGTCCCAAATCATCATCATAGTTTAGTTAGTGTTGTCATTATCAATCTTACTAACTGAAACAGGGACGAAACCACTACCAGATCACTAGCATACCAGTCCTAGTCAGCCCATCGAGATACCTAGGCTTCCCTCTTTGTGCTCAAACTAGTTCCAAATGTTACAAGATACCATTTTTACATCAAAACTCCACTTCCAAATCATACACACATAAAAATCCTGCAACATGTTTCGCATCTCTTTCACAAATTAATAACCAACTTAAAATTTTCAAAAAACAAGTTCATGAATTATAACAAGGATTTGCACATAAAATCCATTCAAAAATTCTCTTTTAAGGCAAAAATCCCACCAATACCATAACAAACCAGACTTTTCAACCCCAAGACTATTTAATAAATCAATTTCATAGATCATAAAATGACCCCAAATGGTACAATGTGGAATACACATGAAAACCATTTTTACAAAAAAATGTCAAACGGGACTTTAAGTATTTTACCAAACCAACATTTATCAAAGCCACAAATCCCACTTTCTATAAATAGGTGAAACATGCCATTTATAGATTAAAGACATTGGTAACCACCTTGAAAATATTCAGATTGCACAACCAATACACAACCATTTTTATAAAAGTTCCAAACGGGCCTTCTATTGGCAACACATGCCAAAACACCTTAAAACCCAATACACCTTCTTTATAAAAACCAAAATCATCTTGGAACCCACATAAGGAACCCAAAAGAAAACCTTATTTAAATATGATTATAAAAACCAAAATAATCATTTTAACCCACACTTAACATATAAAATCCAACCAAGCAATTTACTGAACACATGGCATGCACTTTTTAACAAAACAATTCATTTTAAGAACTTGAAAAGGAATAAAACACCAATTGAATACCATAAATTTATTCAAACTACTAAACCATGTTTAAAATACCAAAAAAAGTGTGAAAGATAACAAAACATTTAAATAATAAGCAGTGTGCACATTTATTACAAAACAACACTAATTTTCACAAAACAAGGCATAAAATATCATTTTTCACACCAAATAAATTATCCAAGGGTCAAAAAACAATGTTAAGAATATAAGGAAGTTTAAAATAACATGAAAAATATAAATCTTAAATAAAAAGGACAAGTTCAATGGGAAACCTACCTCAAATCCATGGCGGAATGGAAACGCACACCCGAAATCACCCGTTGTGGGTTCTAACACGCTAGATCTATCAAGACCATCCCTAAACAAACAAAAACCCCATAAAAACCTTGGGAAAACATAACCCTAGGTTTACAATGACTAGGTTAGAATATAAAATCAATAAAAATTTGAATAAGAAGGAGGAGGGAGGAGAGAGGAGAAGGAAATACCGTAAGGATACTAGTCAACCCTTCACCTTCCCTTAGATCTACACCAAATGAGGAAGGGAATAGATTGGGAATACATGGGAGACCTCCTTAGTTCTGGATGCACCAGGGTAAATTATTTTGGGTGCATTTGGGTCTAATAATCCCATGGTGGTAAACTTGGAAAAATAAAATTTTAAGTTTTGGGCAGTGTCGCACGGTTAGGCCGCACGGTTTGTTAAACCATGTGCCAAACCATGCGGCCACCATAGGGTCGACTGCATGGTCACCACAAAGTGGCTACATGCTCAAGCCGTATGGTAGGTTTTATAACTACTTCACGGTTACCCATAATCCACCGCACGATTGTTCACCAACTGTGCGCAGGGCCTTCTCATGCCAAAAATTTTATCTTTTCTCCAAAAATCCCAAATGAACCAAAGGAAAACAAAGAGGGAAAGATTAGGCAAAGGAGACACTCCAAAACTCAACACCCATCACACCCAAAACCCAAGAAAAAGACCTAGATTACCAAACAAACCGAATCAAAACCCAAACTTGAAAAATCAGGTGTGACAATTCTCTCCCCCCCCCCATTAAAGCTTTTTTCCCCCGAGAAGCCATAACATATTCCAACTGATTGATCAACACCTAAGGATTTCATATCTACATAATCCAACCTATTAACCAAGAAAATTTCACTTATCATAAATAAAACTTAATACATTTACCTAAATACAACAATAAATTGATTCTACTTCCCATGAATCAATAGAAAATATCAAGCCACCACCAAAATCACACTAAAAACCAGATTGTTGGGCCTTCCCCCAATGAACCCAAACCGAGGAGCACTCATGAAAGAAAACAATTTCATGAGAGTCCAAAATAAACTCCCTGACATTAGAAAACAACTAACATCTAAAAAATCCTTTAATGAATCTCTACTAGACCCATGGTGGGTCTACCTACTATTAGAAAACACCTACAATGACCAAACGAGAATTAGACATGAACTAGAATCAGGCCATTCCCACATAGGCCAACCAAAATTCTCCCACAATAACCTACCAATACAATCTAATAGGAACATGACACAAATATTTAAACCACCCACTTCCAAATGAAGGGGACAAGAACTGAACTGTAACTCCCCGCACAGACCCAAAACCCCCACCACACAGGGTGGGGAGGGAAGGGGCCCGATTATTGGACCACTGAAGCCACAACCAAAAACTTGTCATCACTCTTCACCTACGAATGGACAAAGCCAATACCACACCCGATTCACTTGGTTGGTTCACATAAGGACATTGATAGGAAACTTTCATTTCAAAAATAAAATTCACAGACATTGTGTGAGGGGTAAGTCCACCGTGCTCTTTGCAACAAGAGAAAATTCCCAACAACGAGAAATCATGTCAATAACACTTGAACTGCCTCACTGCAATGGTAGAGGCTCAAACTTAACCAAAATTCCCACACCATAAGGATTCCTGACTATGTTCCAGCTTCACTCTAAGACCTATGGATGGAGCTCTAATGGTTGAAGCATCTACTGCCTTGCAGTCAGGAGCAGCTAATCCAAAACCGGAACTCTTTCCCATAATTCCACATAGGGCCACATAGAACTCCTAGATAGAAACAAAGGATCAAGACACACCATGAAACCCACTTGCTCAAACAACACCCTTTACTAAACCAGGAGCTTAAATTTATATAACAGCATTCCCACTCACTCCGAATGAGGAGAAGAATAAACAAGGAGCATGGCTGAACACATAAAACATTACCGAACACAACTGCTATAACTGGGAGAATTTCCCTAATCAGGAAAGCACTTTAAATCAAGACCAAATAGCTATTTATTCCAACAAATGGGCCAAGGAATCATTCAAAGAGGTGAATTTAACCATTGAAACGAATCCTTAGGTTGATAAACTGGAAATCTTGGAAATGGAGAACTATTTGTAGGCACATCAAAAAAGCCAACAAATCCTTAGAAACCCACTAAACATTACTCCAAAACCAAGCCAAAAATAAGATCCCATCTCAAGATGCAACAAGAGAATCACTTCTAGATCACGAGGAAGCATACCAAACAAAACACACTTCTAAGACATAAAAAAAATCAAACCACATAACCACTGAATTAAAAAAACACCATAATATTTAGCTTAAAACACTTTTGAAAAACAAGAAAACTTGGCGGATTTTCACACTCACTAATGGTGTTTCATCGATTCTCACTCACATGCACATTTTCATGCCACCCCGGGCACCCATCCACCATTCCATATAAAACCATGCATGTGAGAACCCATGAAAACACCAAGGGCTAAAACAAAACAACCACATTTTCAAAAACAAAACATTCATCTCAATTCAAAAATAAAGTACCTTCCCAAGGCACACTAACCACTAAGTTAAAAAAAATTCATATTTCACACACCAAACCATTTTACCATTCTTAAAAAAGAAACCTCGTCGATTTCCATAAAAATCATTTTCATTTTAAACAACTCCCAAAATAAACATTCCATTACAAAAAACCCTTTCCCATTCTCAAAAATTCACAAAATCCTCTTTCCAAAATCCGATAGCCACAAAGGCCAAAACCCTTCTTAGAAAAACACCAATTGCTCAAAACCAATTTCCAAAACCAATTCATCATACTCAAACACTTTTCAACAGCCCAAAATATCTCGTTTAAAAAAAAATTCATAATCACCTTAAAATAATCCATTCTTTCTAAACATTTTATTTCAACCACCCATAAGTTTAGATTAAGGAATTTCACTCCCATTAAATCATTTCTACTTTATTCCCAAGATTTGTTTCACAAGAACCCAACTTTACAAAACCTTTATTATATTAAAATTTGAAAACCCATTTTCCAATTTTCAAAATCCAACCATTACTTTAAAACCCATTTCCACAATTATTACACAAGGATTTTCAAAAAAACAGAATTCAATAAAGGTCCAAGAGACCCAAAAAAGTGAACTAATGTCGGTGGGTGACTTGACTATATTGTTGGAAGCCATATGTCAAACACACCACCAACATGGAGAGCCTTATTAGGACCATGACCTGGATCCACATGGATTACCAGGCCCTATGAGCTCATGTAAACCATTATTCCAACTCCCCTTTTCATGTCCCAATCACCAAACAATCCATAAGGAATAAAGAGACTAATAAAACCAGACTTCACATGGTCACCTAAGGATCAGAACGAGAAAGAGTTCACAACTCTCTTTCTGAACCTACCCCTAAAGTTTTGACAATACTACTCCATCTAACTTATCATCACCAAATAACAAAGGGTGCTCTAAAAAGAAAGGTTTGTTAAGATCCAACCTGCCTCTGATACCATTTTTTCACAAACCAGCCCGATTCGACCCTAAACCAGTCACCCAAGATGGTTTGCGGCATGGTTCGAAGGGTGTTACTGATCCCCATGGGCTGGAAACTAGTGTCGGGAATCATCAGAGTATGTAAGGGAATGATTTTTTCCAATAAATCAACAATAACCAATAGTGTAAGGAAACCAAACAGCCTACTATATATAAATAAAGTTGAACCAAACATCGTTTATACAAGGAACTGAAAGTAATACTGAACAATACAACTAAACCGATCAAACCTAACAAACATACTAACTCCATGTGACCCCACTGGTCACTCTCTAACACAAAAAACACAGTTTCTCAAGGTGATCGAACTCAAGCTGAAACCTACACAACGGCTAAAAATAGAAAAGAAATATAGGTGTGAGTATTAAAACTCAGTAGGCTAGCCCGATAATATATTCTCAATTCACTTCCTTTAAAATAAAATAAACGTCCAATTTCAAGTTTGAACTCCAATATATAAAATTATGTTTTCTCAACAAGATTTCATGCTATAAACATTATAAGACAACATTCTTGCAAGTTTCCATAAATAGGAAATGGTATAAACAATTTTAAAAGGATGCAAGTTTAAATGGAAACAATTTTTAGGTGGGAAAACTTTAAAGAATGAAAATTTTTAAAAAAACACACATGCTACTGAATTTACCAACCAAACACACCCTATGCCGATGGTGAGTACAAAATAGCCAATGAGCACGGGAATACCTCTAGGCACTAGCTAGCTGTGGGGCCCTAGGAACCTCGTATCTTGGTATAAAAGTATCCATAACCAATAACCTTATCATGCATGATTCACTAGGAGGGGAAACCCCAGTGTCCTAGTGGTCCCCAATCATCATCATAGTTTAGTTAGTATTTTCATCGTCAATCTTGATAAGTGAAACAAAGACAAAACCACTACCGGATCACTAGAATACTAGTCCTAGTCTGCCCACCTAGATACCCGAGCTTCCCTCTTTATGCTCAAACCAGTTACACATGTTATAAGATGCCATTTTTACATCAAAACTCCAATTCTAAATCATACACACACAAAAAATCCCATAACATGTTTCTCATCTCTTTCAAAAATCAATAACCCACTTAAAATTTTCATAAAACAAGTTCATGAAGCATAACAAGGCTTTGCACATAAAATCCATTCAAAAATTCTCTTTTAAGGCCAAACGCCCACCAATGCTATAAAAAACCAGATTTGGAAGCCCCAAAACCATTTAATAAATCAATTTTTTTGATCATAAAATGATCCCAAATGGTACAACATGGAATACACATGAAAACCATTTTTACAAAAAAAAATGTCAAATAGGCCTTTAAGCATTTTACAAAACCAACATTTATCAAATCCAAAAATCCCGCTTTCTATAAAAAGTTGAAAAACACCATTTATAGATTAAAAACAATGGTAACCACCTTGAAAATATTCAGATTTCACAACCAATACACAACCATTTTTATAAAAGTTCCAAATGGGCCTTCCATTGGCAACACATGACAAAACACCTTAAAAACCAATACTACTTCTTTATAAAAATAAAAAACAGCTTGGAACCCACATAAGAAACCCAAAAAAAATTCCTACTTCCAATATGATTATAAAACCAAACTAATCATTTTAACCCACACTTAACACATAAAATCCAACCGGGAAATTTACTGAACACATAGAATGCACTTTTTAACAAAACAATTCATTTTAAGCACTTGAAAAAGAATAAAACACCAATATCATGCCATAAATTTATTCAATATACTTAACCATGTTAAAAATACCACAAAAAATTTGTTAAATATAAACTAACATTTAAATAACTAGCGGCGTGCACATTTATTACAAAACGACACTAATTTTTACAAAACAAGGCATAAACTATCATTTTGCACACCAAATAAATTATCCAAGGGTCAAACATAAATGTTAAGAATATAATGAAGGTTAAAATAACATGAAAAATATGAATCTTAAATAAAAATACAAGTTCAATGGTAAACCTACCTCAAATACATGGCGGAATGGAAACACACACCCGAAATCACCCACTACGGGTTCCAACACCCTAGATCTATGAAGACCAGCCCTAAACGAACAAAAACCCCCATCAAAAACCTTTTGAAAATAGAATAATATGTTTATTATGACCATTTTAGAAGATAAAACCAAGAAAAATGGAAGGATAAGGAAGAGGGGGGAGAGAAGAGAAGGAAATACCTTGAGGAAACTAGTCAACCCTTCACATTCCCTTAAATCTACACCAAATGAGGAAGGGGAATGGCTTGGGAATCCATGGGATACCTCCTTAGGTCTAGACTCACTAGGGGAAATGATTTTGGGTGCATTTGGGTCTAATAATCCCATGGGGGTAAACTTGGAAAAATAAAATTTTGAGTTCTGGGCAGTGTCGCACGGTTAGGCCGCATGGTTTGTTAAACCGTGCGCCAAACCATGTGGCAGCTGCAAGGTCAACCACATGGTCACCCCTAAGTGGTCGCACACCAATTATCCATATATGTGGTTGGTTTTATACCTACCACATGGTTACCCATAAGACACCGCAAGGTCGTACACCAACCGTGCATAGGGCCTTCTCATGCTAAAAAAAATTCTTTTCTATAAAACTCCCAAACAAACCAAGGGGAAACCAAGATGGAAATATTAGGCAAAGAAGACACTCCAAAACTAAAAACCCATCGCACCCAGAACCTAAAAAAATATGAGGATTCCCAAATGAACCAGATCAAAACCAAAACTTGGAAAACTGGTCGTGACACAAAATATAAAGGACCAACTTCATATTGAAACTTTTTAAATTGATTTTGCGTTCTCAGATCGCTTGATGAAAACTTGAATTGTTTTATATAACCATTTTGGGTTTTTATTACAAAATTTTTCTACATTGTCAATGATCAATAGATTGACATATGTCTAAATCCTCCACACCAAAAATAGTGACTATAAAAAGAGGTCTAAAATATTAAAATTTGTTAGACTACCTTTGTCTTTCTTATGACCTTTAATACCTTTTGTCTATAGAATATTAATTTTTATAATATCACATATTTTTATAATAATAAAACCTATTATAAGGTGAATTTTTGTGTTTATTTTCTATAACATTGATTGTCACTTGGGTTCTTTGAGTATTTTGATTCTGAGCCATTCCCAAATCAACCTTCAACTTTAGAGTGGGAGTTTGTGGTCTGAAATCAACCACCACAACTTTCTATTTTTGATCAATCCTTATACCAAATTTTTCATTATGATGTCTTATTTTCTAATCCTAAAAATTATATAAATATTTTACTAGACATATATGCTTCTCTTCCACATTTTATATTTTTTATTTGATTTACTTTCTTGATGTTATACTAGGAGTCAAAAGTATCTCTTAATATTTTATTTTTCATCACAGGTAGAAAACATCCTCTTAAATCTTGTTGATACATTTTACTCCGTATTTTATAGTTTTATTCAAACTATTAATAACTCTAGTTTGTTCTTCAACTTTGATATTGTGCTCAATAAAATTATTTAATATTTCTATCTTTTTATATTTGAGTTTACCAATCTTTACATCCAACTCAAACTTATCATCTTCTTACTACTATATATAGATTTTGCATCATGAATCGCTCTATTGAATTAATTTATTTTGGATCTCTAAAAATATAGCTCTTCAGAATCATCCTCTAACTCTTATTGGAGATAAAATTTTCCTTTCACTTCTCCTTCATCATAATTTCCATCTTCCCTTGTTTGGGAACTACCTAAAAAACCACTATAGCATTGTATTTATGGTGTTTATAGTCCTCAATTTCTTCTTTTTTGATTTCTTATGAATTCTTTTCATCCTATGAAAGCAAGTTATTTTTTTAAAGAAGTTTTTTCAGACTTATCTAACATTTCACATTGGATAAATATTTCCACATGGAAAATTCATCATGCTCGTTGTCATATTGAAATTTCTTAGGGTGCTTTATTATAAGATTCCCAAACTTTCCACACTAAAATCATGTGAGTGAGAGTTTCCCTTTAAAATTTCCTTTTCCCCTTTACAAATTTAAGGAAAGGAATGACATTAATTCATCAACCTATTATCCTTCCTAGCCATCCTCCATGGTAAGATTCTTCAAATCTATGAATGCCACCTCCTTTAACTTACATTTTTACACAACCTCTTTATCATAATTCTTCATCTCATATAAAATCAGAGTACTATGAAGACTATTCAATGTTAGATACTTGGGATATTTATCCTAAATCATAGAGACTTTTTGATTAAAACTGGGTGAAAACCTACTCATGATGTTCTTGACAATATTTACATCATTAAGGTTTTATCCAAGACTAAGAATGTCCTCCATAATTACATTCACCTAATCTAAGAATGCATCAATAGATTCAATTTGGTGTATCTGAAATTCCTCATACTTGTTTCATAGAACCTGTGATTTAGCTTCTTATACTTTTAAGTTTCCTTTTTTATGTTAATTAGCTTTTCCCACATTGTGGGTAAGGATTTACATGACATCACCTTCATGTAGATTGTCTTGGAAAAATATCCCCTTAAATATTTGATTCCTTTGGTGTCTGCATCTATTTCTTTACAATCTCTTTATGATAAATCCATGTTATCTATATTGACTGAAATTTCATGTATAGTAGTTGTGTAGACATCTATTCTTAAAGATCAAAAATAGTGTTTCATGTGATTCTTCTATAACTGAAAATTGTTTCCTTAAAATATCAAAATACATTGTGATTAACTACTATCATTGCTTCCATGGAGAGAGAATACCACTAACTTTAACCTTTATCTTGGATATCAATTGTCGGTTTTACTAGTTTAAATACCCTAATAGGGGGTGAATCATGGTATGTTAACTAAAAAAATTCCCCTATTTTGATCTTTTTTTGTCATTAAAAAAATTAACTTCTTCTGTCTTCTTATAGCAATGAATAAAATGAAATGAAAGCGTGAATGATACATGAAAATTTTAATTGGTTCACCCTAACTAGGATAATGAAAGGATTATACAAAGTTAGTGTTATAATGGAATTGAATCACTAAATTACACCATTATTATAATGTTCATAGTAGACTCATTGTCCCTCCATGTTTAAAATCATCCACACCTAATAACTCACTATCCACTCAACTGAAATGAATGTACTACTCCTCCAAAAGAATATTCTAATGATTTATACCATCTCTAAATGGGTTCACACTGAAATGGGTGTGATATGAAGCTACTCTTTCATCGGTGACATGAAATCCACCCTGCTGTGTAAAATTTACTTTGTGAAAAATTACTTCACAAACTATTCTTCTTTGAGAACTACTCCTCTATGTAGTTACTTTATAGAACATTGTTTACCATGTATTATCTACATGGGATCTTATTCTCAAACTACTCCTCCACAAACCTCCTTCGTGAACTAACTCCACATACTACCTTACACGGATCACTTCTATGAACACTCATCACAAATTAGCTTCTCTGTATACTCTTCTCCGTGAACTTCCCTTCATTGAAACACTTCATAGATCTACCATGTGATTCAAAAACTATCATGTACTTCACAAACTATTTCACTTCATGGAAACTATGTATCAATAACTCCATTCCAACTTTGTGAAATTCTCAGTGATTATCCTTCAAGATAATCTTTCACTTAACTCTCAATAAGATATTGGGGGTCCTTAAATAAGTAATGAAACTCAAAAAAACCTTTAATTGGGAGATTACCATTTATCCCTTTATGTAAAATCCTTTTGTGTATTGTTCCCATTCATGGAATTTCATACCACAAACTTTCTTTATGATCATCGAATAATCATCGTTGTATGACCGTAAGTGGTGATACCACTGTGACATCCTTTAATGGTCCCATGAACCTCCTTTATGGGTGCATACTTTCTACACAAACTTGTATACCACAAAATCCATTCATGAACCTAAACTGAAGATGTTGTAAACTTCCTTTATGACTTTGTGTAATTGTTATGTAGTCATATACATGTTCTGTGAAATGGTTTTTTGTGAACTCCCTACATAATTCATGTACTTGGTATATGATTTAACATACTTACTACATGAAAATAATTCTTTTTCTATTCTTTTCAAAAATTCCATACACCACCAAATACCACCAAAAAAAACTTTATCAACCTGCTTTGTTAACAAATAAAACAACCCAAAAACACTGAAATTACACCATGATGGATCTTTTCCCAACATTTTATCTCTTAACTTTAGAGGGATTTCACCCATTTCATGTCAATTATTTGAGTCACCGGTCTCTAAGAGTCAATGTGGGTAAGTCTCAATGTCCTTAGTATTTTATTTACAGTTTTTTTGTTGTTGTGATGGATTTCAACTAAAATAACTATTTTAGATCTTTTTCTATAGTTTATCTATTTATTTATATCAAAGTCGAATCGACTGAAGATATTTGATGTATATGATTTTTAAAATACCATATAGTTAGGTCCTAGATATTTTCATTTATATATGTGTGTTTATGCATTGTGTGATTTTCGGGCATGGGTAGGGCCATGTGTGAAATTAGGAACAAAACCACTTTAGGTTTTCATAGATTTATGGGAATTATTAGGGGTAGTCTCATGAGGGGAATGACATGCTAGGATATGTGTGGCTTGTTCTTAGCTTTTATGGCTTCAAGACTTTCTTAGAAAGTCATTGCATATTGTTTAGTAATAATTCTTGGGATGTGTTGTCTGATATGGTTCCTTGGGAACATGTTGGGTGTGGGTTTTGGGGTTGTGGGGTGACACGGTCCATCGGTATATCATGGGTGGTGATGATGGGTGGGGAATGCGGTTATCCATATAGGTTATGGTCATAGGAATTTAGAAATTTTTCTCACCATGGGGTCAAGACCCTTAGGGTCGTGTGGACAAAAAGAATGGTCCGTGGGGTGGTATTGACCACAAGATGTTTGGTGGTATCCTTCTTAGTTGAGTGGATTTGGGTGATGGTGTTTACCATAAAACTAGAGGAGAGATACATCATAGATGGAAATGATAACTACAGTGTGATTGTGATCACCAAATGGGAGTATAATACTCCATAATTTTGGATTATGGTTTGAGGATAATGAGTTGGTATGTGTGGGGGTCATGAGATGGGACACTCACCTTATGTATAATCATTTGGTTTGTTGAGTTATGATATGAAGATGATAGTTTTAGTGTGTGTTTTAGTGATGTATCATTCACCAGGTGGTCATGGGGATAATGATGGAATTTTTCTTGGTTATGATATGAGGGTTAATTCATCATTCTGCCTTGAGGTGTATGGCCTCAGTTCCATACAGGTGCTCAGAATTTGAGGAAAGTTTGAGTTTTTAAACTAGTAAATGGGACCATTTTTAAATAGAGCATAATAAAAAAATATTAAGGGTTGGAACCCCTCAAAATACCTAATTTGGTATTGGAATAAAGTACTCGGGTTTGAGGTATTTTGAGTTTCATGAGGGTTTTGGTCTCGAAATTCAAGTTTTTGAGTTTTAGCATGGGGGACACGATTTGATCATGGTTAGTGCTAACCATGCACCCAAATTGTGTAGTTTGATCAAAGGAGAAGAATAGTTTGTTAAATTTTTAGAAAGGGGTCAGAGAACTATGTGAACACATGTACTGAATTGAAAATTCATTTCATATGGTTGGTACATGGTTTTTCAACTCATGTGCCTAACTGTGTGAAATTTAGTGTCTTTGACGATGATGAGAGCATGTTTGGTGCATAGTTTTTCAAACAGTGTGACCAAAATGTGCTCTCTTTAAATAGGGAAAAAATAACCATATTTCCCTTATGAATTATTAGGATTTTAACCCTCTATTTCCTCATTCTCTTGGCCAAAATCCCCCTATACATTCCCTCTTCTTCCTCACCTATTCTTCCATGGATCTCCTCTTTTCCTTTGGTATTTAGCTTATTGTTGGGTGAATTAGAGATCTTGAGGTAAGTCTAATCATCCTATCCCTTATGTTCTTCTCTTATATCGCTATCTTGTTGTGTTATACTTTTTATATGGTTTATGCCCTATTTTTAGGGAATTTATCTAGTTTCTCTATATCTATCATTTTAGCTCAAACTGAGGGCCAATAATGGATGAGTAGACTTCTATGAGGCTAAGGTAGGTGGTCCCTATAATTTAACCTATATTCTTGTCTTGTTTTTAGAGTGAGTTCATATTGTGATCAGGTCAGATTCATCATTCTTAATCCAATTTAATTTAAAATGTTTTAGTTTGATTTTTTCTTAAATAAATACCGTATTTAAAATTTCTTAAACCTTAAAATATGGTAATTGTAATTGAATAGCTTAGCGGGAGAGATAATCTGGAATTGGATCGATGTTACTAAATGCCTAGGTTATATTTTAAATTATTTAAGAGAAGACTTTATTTTCATTTATGGTTGTGAAATGGAATTTCACAACCATCAAAATGTGTAAATTATTTTAACCCTTTTTAGCCTAATGGAATTTCATAATAGGATGAGAGAGAAATATGGGAATATGGGATGTCTTGGATTAAAATTGTTGATCTAGTAATTATGTTTAATCATTAACAAATGGGATATTTTTCTAAATTAAGGATTATGAAATAGGATTTCACAGTCATTAATGATTATGAAGTGACATTACAAGTTTAATGTAGGTTCTTATAAAATTTAATGAAATGATGAATTGATACTAATTAAAATACTTGGTGAATTAAACTTCTTAATTATGTGATGGGAGGTGATTTTGGTAAATAACTTGATTAATGTGATTGGTATCATATGCTTTATAAATCCTAATGGGATCTATGGTTGGGAGTCATGTTTTATAATATGGATTGGTTTTGTAAAAATAGTAAATCATGAATTTGAAATGTGAAATGGAACCTAAGATGTGATATTATTATTATGGAAAGTGGTGGTATTGGGCCTAATGAGAATTAAATGGAGTGAATTATTAATTAATCAAATTTTTAAAATGATGCATAATTCTTAGGAATTTTAGGATGAGATCCTTGGATTTAATATGACTTGTGATACTTGGGGATGTTGGGATAAGTATTTGAATTCCATATAATACTCGATGGGTAGGAATGTCAGGATAAGTGCTCGAATTCCATATGACTAATAATGACTTGGGAAGGATAGGTAGAGTGCCTAGACCTTTATGATGCCACGACGATTGGGAATGTTGGTTTGATCACTTTGATTTAATTAGAATTCCATGATGAGTTCCTTATATTCCATGTGATAATTGATGATGGGGAATGTCAAGATGAGATCTTGGATTCCATGGGATTTCTATGATGAGCGTATGGATTCTGTGTGATGATCGATTATTAAGGAATGTCAATATGAGTATTTAGATTTCATTTGAAACTTCAGGATATTGGGGAATTCCAGGCTAAACCCTGGATTACTCATGGATATTTATGGTTTTCATGGTCACCATGACATGCTCAGATACACCCCATAATTGGAAAAAACATGTATACTTGATCATGGTCACAGACCTAGAGATTAAAAATGGTACATCCGGCCTCATGTGTCATCATAAACCCGAGGCGTCGGTGGTTAATTTTGATTTTTATATAAAATATTTTAAATATATTAAATAGTTTATTTATAGTACTTCTGTGTACACTACTTATCATACTGGTTATTTTAGGGATGTTATTGTTGGTCGCCTACTGATTTATACTCACACCCTGCTCAGGCCTCCATAGCACTTGGGTACCTAGGAATACATTATTATTTTTCATAGGGATAATTTTTAGGAAAGGTTCTAATGGTTGTTGCTTTGGTTATCTAGGTTAGAGTTGGATGATAGGACTGGGGAGGACTCAGGAATAGTTGGGAATGGTTTGTTAGCCACAATTCTATTTTATTTCTTTGTTACTAATTATGTATGATCCACCCATGGGGGATCTGGTATGTATGGTACACTCATTTATTATTGCATATGTTGGTTGTATTTATTTATCAGCACTTGACCGGATTGTAATATTTAGTTGTATGTGTATATAATTCATTTTATTTCCACTATTATTATACTATGATATGAGGGAATAGTATCCATGTGATATTTTCATAGGCCCTCACTTCTAGTCAGCAATTTCTAACGTAAACGCTTAAGGTTATGTAGTGTTCCATCGGTTCAACTGCCAATCAGTGGTTTGGGGTGGTGGGACATTACAAAGTGGTATCATATGTGTTTATTTTCTTTTATAGTACTATTTGGGTATAGTACATAGGATATTAGGATGTTTTTGTATCTTGGTAATGAGCTCGTGTCTGGGTTCCTGTATCCCCATGTACTGGGGGAAATTTGAGTTATCAGGGATGGGAATTGTTGTTCTTACTTTTCACTTTTTTAGATGATTGATTTCTACCTCGAGTGGTGCACATGGATGTGATGTGATTAATTTAAGGGATTTCTATCTCTTGGAATGGTATAGTAAGAGTGGGTGTGTGTGTTCATGCATCATTCTCAAAATATAGGATTGATATGTCATTCGCATGTTGTCTATGATTGATAGTTGCCTGGGATTCACATGTGCAGTTGTATTATTTACTATTTGTTATTTATATTTTTTGGTCATTTAAATATATATATGGTTTTATATAATTGATAGGGTTTGGTTATTGAAAGTTTATGTGACCATTTATATGGTTCGCATATAAGTGTATGGTTTCACTCTACTTGACCAACTCCTCAAGTGACTTCTAATTAATATGAAGTTATAAATGAAATATTTAAAGAGATGGTTATGGTTAAATAAAGTGTAAGTAACCAACTTATAAAGTTTTTTCCTATATAACTTGTGAATTACATTCTATCTAACCAAGATATGGATCATGAAATTTAATAAATATGGTAATTTTAAAATATTGGGTAATAAAATGTTTTTAAAATGTGAATCCATGGGTTTTAAAATTATAAAGTCTAAATAAAGTTAAATAAGAAATTATGTGACCTTTAGGGACCTTATTGTTGATTATACTTGGTCTTGTGGCTTGATACTATGTACAGGTGGTTTGGGTTGTGATAGTTCTATAGTTTTGAGACCTTTGGTTATGGTTTGTGAGACCTTAATGGGTTTGGGTGTGCTAAATAGTGGGATTCTACCTTTTGTGCCTTCATCTAGGTTGTGAGATCTTAACAGTGGTGGTTTTTGACCCTTGAAGATTGTTTTAAACCCTAGAGTGTGTGTTTAGCTCATAGTGTTGATGTAATCAGGTGCGTGCCTATAGGCGTGGAACCTCGAGTAAGTGGTTATCTTGGCATGTTGATGCTGTGTGTTTTGAGTTGTGAGATCATGGGTATATAGTTCTCTTAGAGTGAATCCCAGGGTGATGGGTGGTCGTGCAGTTAAATTTGACTCATGAGAAATGTTAGAATTTATGGGTGTAAGAATCAAGGATGCCTCAAGTCTAGTGAGACCAATTGGCTGAGAGGCATGATAAGATGCTTGATCCTAATTTTGGTAATGTACAACTCATGGGGTTTTGAATCATGTTTAAAGAATGGTCATAGGGTAAATGTGTGACCTAGGTGCTTTTTTGAGGCCATGGTGGTAGGCATGTGTTGGATTTTCATGATAAAGTTTGGGATATGTGGTCAGGTGTCTTGGGAATAAGCACTCATTACTTTTTAGTGAGATATGGTGATACGCATAGGCTACATATGGGTCTTGTTTGTCCTTATATCAATAAGGTGGGTTGTCTTTGTTCTATTGTAAATCGTTCATGCCTTTTTTGGAGGATATCTAGTGGTTTGGTAGTGTTAGTGCCTCCATAAGAAATAGTTTAGAATGATTTGGTAGGGATTCACAAGGTTGTGATAGGTTTTGGTTGATGAGTCACCCTTGGATTGAGGTAACCAGGAGTTTATGAGACACTTATGGGAAGGGAGGCATGATGCCTTGAAATGGTTTTTGATATGTCCCTATAGTGAAAGGTGAAATCATATAGGGATCTAAGTATAGTTGCACAGATGTTAGATTTGACCCAGATAGAGGCATTAAAATTTGTGGATGTGTCGAGCATGGATTGAAGGGGTGGCATGCTAAGTTTTCAACTATAACCTTGGAAGTTATGTTCATGTAGTGGTATAAGTAAATTCTTAGAGTGGGGAGTGCACAATAGGTCATTAGAGATCAAGGTCCTCATAATGAGTGTTAGTGAATTTTGTGGGTGACATTCTCAGAAACTGAGAATGGGTAGTGGTTGATGTTTCATTTTTTTCTTAGGTGAGGGAGGGATGGATACATCCAATTTTTGAGTTTTGATATGAATGGAAGGTGGTTCATGGTATTTAGGATTTTATCAAGTGAAGCAATGATAATGACACTCTCGTAGTGGGGAGTAGAGTATCGGTCATGGGCATATGACCCTTGTGTTGAAAGGGTCGTGGACATGTGGAACTGACCATGGAGTGGTCCAGGTGGAATTAGGAGGCCTATGTACAACAAATGTGATGTGTACCTAGATTCCTCTGGTAATTAAAAATGGGAAATTGGATGTGGTGGTGTATTGAGGTTGAGTGTTAGCTTCAGGATCGAGGTGATGTTAAAGTGATTTTGTAACACCCCAAGATTTTTAAAATAAATTTAATATTGAATGTATGAAACATTGAGTCTCTACAAAACACCACTTTGTTATAACCTAGCCAGTAAACATAATTTTACCACCTCTGTGATTTGAATTTAGAAAAACTGACATACATAGTTAAGTTCAGTAAGATATTTAGAGTCTGATAAGATCAACTTACATTTTTAGTGAATAGTAATATGACTCTTATGAATAGTAACCACACCCATGAAGATATAAATAAAATTTAGACACCTTATAAATGAAATAGAGTATTTTAGAAATTAATAATTAAGTGTTGGTATTTTTGTGAGTAATAAATATTTAATTATAATTTTAAATTAATAAATTGATTTAAATGAAAATTAATTTTCATAAAATTTATTCCTAAATAAATATTTTTTTTCCTATAATTTTAGGATAATCTAATAAAACCTGGGTTAATTTTTGAAATTATTATAAAATCAGTTTTAAATTTAAATCTGTATTTTTCAAGTAAATAAGGATTTCATTTAAAAATTAAATTTATATTATTTAGAAAATTATTTTGATAAAATTTAGTCCATTTTTTAATTCTATGCATCAAAAAATTGTTAGGGTGAATTTTTGAGATTTTTCTGAAATACTCGAATTTTTTTCAATAGTGAAATTTGATAATTTACGAAAAATGCTAATTAAGTGAATTTCTGCATCATTATTGAGTCATCGATGATATAAATGGCCACTGGTTCGAACTCAAATACACATATTACTATCATTGGTCACAAGAATCAATACTAATGCTTTTCTTGAGCAAAATAATAAAATAATGAATAAGATAATAAAAAATATCTCCTCTCCTCCACTATAAAACCCTTCATCACTCCCTCTTCTCTTCACTCCTCTCAAGCCTTGTTCCTTGTATAAATTTTCCTCATATATCCTATCAATAGCCTACCCCACATCTATAATCCTGTGGTCTCATAAAAATATCAAAACCTCTCCCCTAAAGAGGCTCTCAAGGAAGATTACTTTAAGAGGTAAATTCCTCTTTTCATTTCTTTTATTTCAAGTTCCTTTATTTTATTTTTCTTTACTCACCACATTTCATCAAAATGTTATGATGAATCAAGTACCTTATATTTACTATAATTTTTATATGATAAAGTAATAATTCTTCATCATATCTCATTTCCCCTACTTTTATACTAGAAATGAAAACACCATCCGAGAAGTGTTAATGTATCACATTCAAGGACGATGAGTTTTCAATTTCTATTATCATCTTCAATTATGGTCATGAAACCATTTTGATGGTTGAACCAAAATATAATATATTTATTATAACTTATTTAAGGTTTTTTTAATCCTTTTTTACACATGATATTAATTTATAAATCAAAATGAGTTCATTGTTACCAAAAACTGCCAATTAACCCAAACAATTGTCATTAAAGTTTTATATAATGATTCATATTCACTCCCAATAACCAAATGAATTTTATAAACATGTAATCTTATGTTTGTTCACTGGTAACATACAAATTCTATTCTGGATAATCATTCTCATTCTATATGTTTATCCATACATGAATATAAGTAAATTGATCATGAAAACCAAGGAAGAAAACGCTCCCAAACAATAAAATTGAATCTCTTAACCCGTCAAAAGGACATGAATGAACCTAATAAGGGTATAATAAATAAATTAAATGTATATTATTTTCTATAATAATTAATTTATGAACCTAAATTTGATTATTCAGTTCATTAAGATCAAGTTAGGAAAACCTTCATACTTAAGGTAAGGATTTTCTACCCGAACCTTCATTTTATTTTGGGTTACTCTTTGTCTTCCTTAATCCCAAATAAATTATTATTTATTATTATAAAATCATAATATATTATGTGATAATTTTATATATATGTTTACCAACCATAATACTTCTTTATTTTATGGTGAGTTACATGTTTTAAAGGAACTTTCAAAAATTCTTCCTGAAATACAAGCCCGATTCAAGGGAATTTCTCAATTATTACCTATTTTCAAGAGCACTCTATAATATTTTTTTAACAACCATTATTTTTACAAAATAATTATTTTTATTATGATAAATCTACCTCAAATCAATTCTGGTTTCACACAAATATTTTTCCAAAATAACTCTTCTTTTCAAAGTAAAAGGGGTTTTTATCTCAAGAATTACTCGATGATTTTATAAGAGTATTTTCACACATTTCAACACTCTTGTTTATTATTATGTTTAAATGTTTAATGTTTTATGATATCATAAAATATGTTTTTTTAATGTTTTATGATTAGTTTGACTATGGATGTGCTATATTGACACCATTCACCATATTACTTCAAATGGTTAGTGTTTATGTTTAATGATTGAGAAAAGTTATTTACATTTCATATGTTAGTTTTCAATATGAATGCGTATGTTTTTTATGTTATCCCTATTCATATGATGAATTCATTAGACTTAGTAAGTGTTGTGTGGGGCCCGCTATAGCCCCTTGTTGCATCAGTAGGTCTCATGAGACAAACTAGGTCTTGGTATAAGGCCTTGACAAAATGGTTATTTATGGTCTTGGAATGAGGCCTTGACGGTATGGTTATGATGTCCTGCATTATGAATTCCCTCATTATGAAACTATTAATTGATAGTTCATGTAGTTATTTTACTAGAAGAATACTCATGATTATTTTTTATTATGGCATTATTTATTCAGCTCTTATTCCTACCATATTATGTTAAAGTTTATTTTTTTCAAAGGCACGTGTTTTTAGTTATTCACCATGCCTAATATTTATGTTTATGATATCTTTCACTATATTTTTTACCCTTACTAAGAATTTGATCTTTTCCCTTTTCTTATGTCTTATTTTTTCCCAGGATGGAAGAGGTGTATTATGAATGAATTTCAGGGATAAACTTAGAGTTGTGGATGTTCCCAATAAAACTTTTATGTTTCATTTCTTTTTAAGATGTAATATTGAACTTATGTATGTATCTTGTTTCCAAAGCTATTAAACTACTCGGTCCTTTGAGATGCATATTCCTTATTTATATTCCAATGTAATAAAATAAGGCACTGGATCCGGGAAATTGGGGTCAGGTCCTTACAGTTGGTATCAGAGGAAGTTTAGTAGAAAACTTGGAAACTAGATTTAGAAAACGTAGATTAAGAAACAAACCCCTAAGATATTCTTTGAGTATAACCATATAAGAACATCCTATAATTTTGGTAAGGAATATATTATGTGTATCTTTCTTGAAAATACATTCATGTCTGGATACTACAAGTGGAAGTGGTTCTGGTATAGATATAACTAGGAGTGAAAACTCTGACCAGGAGTTTTGGGCTTGACCTGAGGTATCCTGGTACACGATAATGGGCCTTACTGTACACCTGGTTTGACACTCATAGGGGATATTCTTAGGATAATTCACATTTTCTTTACAAGCCAATATGAAGGATTTAAATTTAAATTTTTTCTCAAAGAAACCATGTTTATGATTATGGGATTAGTCATACATAGGATTTCAATTTATGCTAAGTATTTTGCTAAGTTGAGATTACATATTATGATTCATAACCTAATATAGTGTATGCCATTATTTATAAATGACGCCTAGTGGAAGGAATGGAAACTTCATAAATGCGTGTATCCCACGTAGGGATTTCCCTCTTATGAAAGATAATGATGTTGGCTCTAGATCTATGACTAGTGTTGAGCAACTTATAACTATAATGGGATAACTGACTTAGGTTATGAACAATAACCTTACCCATATGGATCGTCCTGATCCACAATGTGGAGGAGCTATGTTAGATCGCTTTATGCAACAATAGCCTCCATCATTCAATGGGACTATAAATCCATTTATATCTGAGTAATGGATAAGTTCCCAAGAGAATATATTTCTCACTTTGGGATGTAATGAAAGAGAGAAGGTTGTCATGGTAGTTTATCATCTATCGGGAGATGTGGATCAGTGGTAGTCGTTAATCCAAAACATAAAGTAGGAGGAAGATATTGAAAATATGGAATGGAGTGATTTTAAGGAAATATTCCTAGAAAAATATTTTCCCCGTGAACAATGAGCAGATATGGAAAGGCAATTCTTGAATCTAAGGCAAAAGGAGGATGAAAATGTTTCCAAGTATAAAGCCAACTTTACAAGGCATACAAGGCCTACTACGGACTATATACATAATCCAAGGAGTAAGATTGATCAATTATTTGATGGTTCAAAACCATTCCTCTGAAGGGAACTGGTCTCTCGGAATTTCTCATCATATGAAGATATAGTTTCATATGAAATCAAGATAGAAATGGAATTCTCTAAGTCATGTGACTTCAAAGGAAAGCAAGAGAAGAAGAGGGTTGCTAAAAACTCTGGAAAAGGAAATAAGGAAATGGGTAATAAGGGAAGATTTTACCTTACACCCTGTAGTAATTGTGGGAAGAAACACATTGGCACTTACCTAAAGGGAATGGGAGTCTGTTACAAGTATGGAGAAAAAGGCCACCAATCTCGTGATTTCAAGGGGAAGAAAAAATAACCAATTTTCAATGCTATATTTTTAAAGATATGGGAAATTATGCACATGAATATTCTAATCATTGGGGAAATGTTCCCCAAAGAAGGACAAGGGAGGAAGGCCAAGATTATATAGTCATAACTACTGAGGTTGAAGTTCCTAACAACGTGGTGGCAGGTACTTTAATAATTTCCTCAAACTTAACCAATGCTTTATTTGATTTTGGATCATTATATTCTTTTATATATTCCCAGTTATCCAAGAAAATTAGACATATAAAATTTTATTTAATAAAAGAGTTGTCATTAAAAACTCTTAAGGGATGTATCATTGCAATAAATATGTGTCGATTTGTCCCCCTCATGACACATAAACATGCTTTAGTTTCTAACCTTATCATCATACCCGTGATTGAAATTTATATAATCCTTGGTATGAGTTGGATTTCACATTATTATACAAATATCTATTGCAATAAGAGGGAAGTTACAATTTTTTAGAACGGTGTTGAATCCCTTGTCTTTATAGCAGAAACCTCACCAGCTGATTCTTATCTAGATCCACCCCTAGTAGCTCTACTATAAGGCCCCAACCTTAAACCTTACTTAAAATTGAATTAAATTAATAATTCACATTGAGGATATTTTCAGGTTTAGAGTTTTAGAGAATTAGGACATAACTATTACATCTCAAAAGATTACAAAGTAGTCACTTCTACTAAATTTCCATAAAAACTCTTAAAAAGAAACATGTATAGTTCCATGTTTTAGGTATCATGACTTTCCCTTAATCCCATCCTTGACCCTATTCCACGCTATGTCCTGTGAAAAACATTTCAAAAAACTTGGGATGAGCATAAAAAGCTCAGTAAGGGATACACAAAGAATGAAAACTGTTAGTTTTTCAAAACAACAAGTAAACCATGTATACTTTATCAAAGTAATACTTTTCACCTTCATGAAGTAGTAAAAACTCTTTACTGAAAAAAGTATCATCACTTACCTTTTTGTAACCAAAGGATTACCATAAAACCCATATAAATAACACGTAACATATATAAAGGTAACTTGGGACATAAACATACTTAAGTGGAATCACCATACGGTCGACTCCCACACATATCACTTAATGGAATAGCCATACAGCCAATTTCCATACATACTTAATGGAATAGCCATACGGCCGACTTCCATACCCAATGCATTGGAGGTTATAACGTAACCACCCATCCTGGTATTCACGGCACCACCCGTCATATGGTTTATAACGTAACCACCCGTTAAAATGTCCATGTACCAATATAAAATCATAAAACATAAAACCAATATAAAGGAATGATAACATTTCCACATTTTAATCACAATATATCATAAATATATTGACATAATAGAATACTTTATCAAAACCATTTTCAATACCAAAATACATAAAAGAGTATACGGTATTTATTTTATTTTAAAAACATTACGGCTTGTTGAGGAAGCCAAAGACCAAATAATACTCGCGGCGGCGGAAAAGGTCGTTGTCACCGCGTACGTTAAAAGAAAAATTCCTTTTTGTCGTTTTGTAAAACGCTTCGTAGAAAAAGATTCCTTTTGTATAAAAGTAAAATTCAAAGGGGTTTATACACCATATAAAATAAAGTTGTGTATAAAACGAAATATGCCTCAATGAAAGGAGATTGAGACGAAGTCCCTTACAAAGACGGTATCCTTGGTTTAAGGATAAATCAATTACATAATTATGTGTGACAAAAGAATACACCAAATATAAGTGGATATTAAGTGTAAAATAATCAAAGGACATTCACACATATTCAAAGGATGGCATATTCAATAACTACATGTCGAACCCAAAGAAATCGAAATTGGGTTAAGAAGTTCCCTTGACAGTCTAACGGCGTCACATCAAAATGAGTTGATGAGAGATAAAAAGTGTATCTCATCACTTGGACATAAAATTTACATCAATAAGTATATATGAGAACATATCCCAACATAATAATATGTAAATTAAAAGACCCAACAGAAGAAGTCTTTTAAAAAAAAGGAGGGTGAAAGGTTCCCTTATCGACTTGGGTATCTTTCGAAACATACGACCCGTGAAAGAAGGACAATACATCATTGATGTAAATACTCATAAATGAAGAAGTATTACACAATGAGTAAAATAATGGTCAGTACATACACCACTCAAAGTAAATTGTGGCAAATTTAGTATAAATCTCACGGGAATAAAAGTGAGATGAAAAATCACTTACGAAAACTCGGCAGCCTAACGGCGCCACTTAAAACTTCCAAAAATGGATTGATGAGATCAAATAGGGTATCTCATCACATTACAACAAAATTTACAGCAAGAGGAATACTAAATAACATCCCCCATCATAAAAAATAGGAGCTTAAAATAAGTGACATAAAGGAGAGTACTTTAAAAGAAAGAGAGAGGTTAGATCTCTTACGAAAATTCGGCAGCCTATCGGCGCCACTCAAAACTTCCAAAATGGATTGATAAGAGAGAATAGGGTATCTCATCATATGAACATAAAAATTACAGTAAGAGTAATATAAAATAACATCTCAATAACAAGAAATATTATCTTTAAAAGGAATGACATAAAAGAATGTACCTAAAAAGAAAGAGAGGTGTAGGATCCCTTACCTCGGGTCCGACTTGACTCGATCGTTCTTTAATGTCTTGAATAATAAACTTGAGTAAATTTATACTTGCTTAAGAACCCTTTTTTCAAGTTCATTATTCCTTTTATATCACTTATTACCATGTCATGAACACTATGTAATTATTTAAGTTAATAACGGTCGTTTTAACGATCATTGGTACTTGAGTCAAAAATAAGCCCTTTATAATTATATGTTGTTCATGTATCCATTATATCCAGAATGGTATTCATGATTTAGATATCATATATGTCATATATATCCAGTACATTCATGCATTTATAATATTACATAATCATTTAGAGGAAAGAAATGAAATGCACCGTTCATGGAGACGGTAAGCCGTACGTACGCATGAACGCTATTTTCATTTCTTTGTCATATTAATGGAATTAAAAATAAATGAGAGGTATGTATATTTTAATTCCATAATTATATTCTTCATTTAGATATATCATTCATTATATATATCCATTATATACATGTACTTTTAATAGTACATTACATTTGGGGATAAGAAATGAAATGTACCGTTCATGGAGACGGTAAGCCGTACGTACGCATGAACGCTACTTTCATTTCTATCTCGTACTTTAATGGAAAGAAATAATAATTACATAGAGGTGTATTATAATTCTAGTATAACATCATATATAATAACTTTAAATCCATCCTTTACACGTCCCACATATGGCATTAACGAATCACATCACTTTGAGGGGGCGGTAGTCCGCACTTCCTTAAATGAAGATATCGTGTTTACCCATAATGGAAACCATAAAGGTATGCCCAAAATGAAAAATACAGAAGCTTAAAGAAAACATAAACATATTATATATCATATATAAATATAGTTTCATCATAATGGCCACCTTTTAAGGTGTTAAAATAATGTTGAACAATCATCGTTTCGGGAGGCAGAAATTCGCCATCCACAGAAACAGTATGTTCTTTAACCATTATATGTAGATGTGTGTAAGTGTAGCTCGAATCCTTATTATAACAAAATTCTAGTATATTTAGGATACTGTAGTTGTTACAAAAGAAAAGAATAAAAAGAGTTTAGGGGGTTGTATAAGCAAAATAAAACAAAAGGACTCAAAAGAAGACATTACCTTAAAATCGGGTAACTCCCTTTGGTTTGAGCTCAAAGGCTTCCTTGGGAAGACTTATGCCCAAAGTGAGGATTCAAGGAGTAATAGAGGGATGTGGAGATCCAAAATGGGTAGGTGTTGACCGAGCCAAAGGCTTGAGGAGTGTGTGAAATGAGGTAGAGGTGGGGGCCTTTTATAAGAGGAGAGGAGGGGCACTTTTGGAAAGTAAAGAAATATTACTTTATTTGAAAATGTGTTTCGTTTTTAAAAGGTCCCACATTGATATAATTCGTGGATAAGGAGATAAGGGTTATAAATCCACTCATACAATAAGTTTTGGACATGTTTAGTTCATAGATTTTACATTATCTTTCCATTTTATTTAAATCATCAAATAATGATGTCATCGCTGCATCATTATTATGTCATAAATAATTTAATTTATTTAATCTCTAAAAATTATAAAAAAATTACTATGATGTAGGAAATATTTTTATCTTTCCAATGACTATTTATAATAAAAAATATGACTTGTATAACCCCACTTAAAAACTGTTTTAGTAAAACATATCATGTTTGTGTCATTTTTACTTTTACATTAAATAAAAAGTTATTTATGTCATTTCCCAACCAATGTGGCTCCATGGGGTCTCCAAGTTGACCCATGGCTTTTCTTGGTCGGCCATGACACAACCAATGAGGGTAGGACATGTGTTAAGCTCATCTTATTTTATTAAAGCATTATTTTTACCTTAAACAACACTAATTACCGCTAATCGCGATTAAAAACTTAATAAGTTACTATTCACCAAAAAATTATTTTTATCCCAATGAACCACATTTTACTTCTTAATGACAACCATGTATGTAGGATTTTTTAAATTCAAAACACAAAGATGGAAAATTTTCATTTAAATGGAAAAATCAGTTTTTATAAGTACCACTTAGTGGTTTCACTATTCATCAAAAATTGAAGTTTTTCAGAAAAATCCCAAAAATTCACCATAAGCTATATTTGATATTACGAATTCAAAAATGAAGTCTATTTTAAAAAATTCAAACCATATAAGTCAGATTAATTAATTTAATAATTAATTCCCGCTGTCAAAGCAAATAGCGTGTTTTTATGAAACAATAAGTATCAAAAGATTGACACTAGTTTAAGTCTGATTTCAAAGTGAAATTAATTCCAACGACCAATATTGGATTTAATGGTAAAAATATATTCTAATTTCACTTTAAAACCAATTCAAAAGATAATCTAATCATATAAATAAATTAGATTAAAAAGAGGTTTTCAATTAAAATACAACATTTTACACTATTCATTAAAAAAAATGAACTTTGTCGGAAAGATACCAAAAATTTACACAAAGTAAATTTTGATGTCCCAATTCTTAAGAAGAGTTTTATTTGGTCCAAAAGGATGTATAAGAGTGAACAAAACTATATTTAATGACGGTTCTCCATCAAAAGGCGATAAGTGAACCTTTAGTGAAAACTGGGGCATATACGCCTAAAAATGAATTCTTTCCATATTTTAAGCCTTTATCTTTTATTGGATAAATGTAAAAACATTTAAAAACATATATAATCATATTTTAGTTATTTCTATCCATTCCCGCCAATACAACGGCTACATGTTAACTAACATTTAAAATAATATTATTTTATTATTAGAGTGCAACGTAAGATTCCCAAGAAACTCGTTGTTGCGTATTGGGTACGCCATCGAGCATTACATCCCCTTTAAAGTAATATTAATATTTTATTCACAAATATGGATAAATATGAAAATTTCATATTCTTTATTTACCTGGGGTGTTACATCATTCCCCCCTTTTGGGAATTGCGTCCTCGTAATTTTAAAATTGGGCTTGGAAACATCCTTGAAAGTCCCACATCGGAACAAGAGTTGGTAAAACAATCACTTTAAAATAAAGAAAGATAAGTACAAAGGTCACCCGAGTTAACCCATACTAGGATTCCAAGTATGAAAATATGTACATGGAGGAGAAAACATAGGGTCATGTTCTGATGAAGAGTGATAGAAAACATGTTTAGGAGAAAGTTAACAATAATAAAATCACAAACTTGTGATGGGTTAAACGATGTTGGGTTCCCCAGTAGGAAAAGTTAATAGACAACATTTTTGTTTTAAGTTACTTTTTATTGAGTAATTTATTCTTGAGCTTAACTAAAACATAAGGAAACATACTTACTTATCATGTTGACTTTCAACTTTTACTAGATTTCTTACACAGACTCATATTTTCTCCAAAAGACGAGTATTTAGGAAGACTTGTTCGCATCAAGAGTACTATAAACAACTTCTAGAGGAGCACCTAATCCACAAAAAAAAGAACTATACATTTCCTATGTCTTAAAACCTTAACCAAAACTAAAACCAAAAAGGCTAGTACAAGATCAGATAATCCAGAAAAGGATAACCCTTTATAACAAGAAAATCTATTCTTAACCTCCAAAATATGTCCAACAAAACCCAAAGTTCAACGAGGACCATTAGATAAACAATTTTTCCATAAAATTCTTCAAAGTAAACCAATATAATATTGAAACGCAAATATTTGAAGGATTTAGTCAGATAGTCTTCCAAGTTAAATCGTAACATTTATCTAAAACAACATTAGTTGCTCCTAAAGTCTCGTATTGAAAAGTAATTAACCTAATCACATATCCTCCATGATAGGTAAATAATTTTCATAAATAACCCAAAATCAACTTACTCTTAATTCATAAAATCATATAACTAGAAAGAATCAGTCAAACTAACCAGGGACTTCACGTAGTCCAGTGGTAGGCAATAAATACCAGTCGCACTTTGGTTGTGGGTTCGATTCCCGCATCTTTGTCCGACGCGACGGGTTGTCACACGGTCTGCGTGTTGTCCTTTTTCCAAAACTATATAATTCTTAAAACATTCCCCAAAATGAGATAAAATCTTCAAGAATAATCATAACATATTTTAACCTCAAGTTTATCTCATTCCTTTCATTTTCCATCATATCATATAATAACCCATAATTACCTCAAAAGTAAGGATCATATAAACTCTAATGGTTACCTTTATAATTATTACCTGAACTTCCACATCGATTGGTCATCTCATACATGATGCATTAGAGAACTCACCAAGGTTGAAGTGGTTGATCATGACTCCTTGATAGTTGGTTTAGAACAACTATGAGATTCATCATTGAATCCCCCATCTCATCCAGTATCTTAATCAGAGAACCACCACAGTTTCCTTCAAACCCATTGTCACTTTGGTGCCTGCTAGATCCAGCCATTTACTAAAACCAAAAAGGTCAGTGTGAGTATATCAACATAACCATCATGTACTAATGAGGAAGATAAACACTAAGATATACTTACTCATTCACTTTATCTAAAACTAGGACTCTTTTTGAAATCCTAACCATTATGGTAATGTCACTTATGCTTAGAGAATACCCTAACCTCTAAAGTTATCTAAACCGACCTTTGATACCAACTATAAGGCCCCAGCCTTAAACCTTACTTAAAATTGAATTAAATGAATAATTCACATTGAGGATCTTTTCAGGTTTAGAGTTTTAGAGAATTAGGACATAACTATTACATCTCAAAAGATTACAAAGTAGTCGCTTCTACTAAATTTCCATAAAAATCTTAAAAAGAAACATGTATAGTTCCATGTTTTAGGTAGCATGACTTTCCCTTAATCCCATCCTTGACCCTATTCCACGCTATGTCCTGTGAAAAACATTTCAAAAAACTTGGTATGAGCATAAAAAGCTCAGTAAGGGATACACAAATAATGAAAACTGTTAGTTTTTCAAAACAACAAGTAAACCTTTATACTTTATCAAAGTAATACTTTTCACCTTCTTGAAGTAGTAAAAACTCTTTACTGAAAAAAGTATCATTACTTACCGTTTTGTAACCAAAGGATTACCATAAAACCCATATAAAGAACACATAACATATATAAAGGTAACTTGGGACATAAACATACTTAAGTGGAATCACCATACGGTCGACTCCCACACATATCACTTAATGGAATAGCGATACTTCCAATTTCCATACATACTTAATGGAATAGCCATACGGCCGACTTCCATACCCAATTCATTGGAGGTTATAACGTAACCACCCATCCTGGTATTCACGGCACCACCCGTCATATAGTTTATAACGTAACCACCCGTTAAAATGTCCATGTACCAATATAAAATCATAAAACATAAAACCAATATAAAGGAATGATAACATTTCCACATTTCAATCACAATATATCATAAATATATTGACATAATAGAATACTTTATCAAAACCATTTTCAATACCAAAATACATAAAAGAGTATACGGTATTTATTTTATTTTAAAAACATTATGGCTTGTTGAGGAAGCCAAAGACCAAATAATACTCGCGGCGGTGGAAAAGGTCGTTGTCACCGCGTACGTTAAAAGAAACATTCCTTTTTGTAATTTTGTAAAACGCTTCGTAGAAAAAGATTCCTTTTGTATAAAAGTAAAAGTCAAAGGGTTTTATACACCGTATAAAATAAAGTTGTGTATAAAACGAAATATGCCTCAATGAAAGGAGATTGAGATGAAGTCCCTTACAAAGACGGTATCCTTGGTTTAAGGATAAATCAATTACATAATTATGTGTGACAAACGAATACACCAAATATAAGTGGATATTAAGTGTAAAATAATCAAAGGACATTCACACATATTCAAAGGATTGCATATTCAATAACTACATGTCGAACCCAAAGAAATCGAAATTGGGTTAAGAAGTTCCCTTGACAGCCTAACGGCGTCACATCAAAATAAGTTGATGAGAGATAAAAAGTGTATCTCATCACTTGGACATAAAATTTACATCAATAAGGATATATGAGAACATATCCCAACATAATAATATGTAAATTAAAAGACCCAACAGAAGAAGTCTTTTAAAAAAAAGGAGGGTGAACGGTTCCCTTACCGACTTGGGTATCTTTCGAAACATACGACCCGTGAAAGAAGGACAATACATCATTGATGTAAATACTCATAAATGAAGGAGTATTACACAATGAGTAAAATAATGGTCAGTACATACACCAATCAAAGGAAATTGTGGCAAATGTAGCATAAATCTCACGGGAATAAAAGTGAGATGAAAAATCACTTACGAAAACTCGGCAGCCTAACGGCGCCACTTAAAACTTCCAAAAATGGATTGATGAGATCAAATAGGGTATCTCATCACATTACAACAAAATTTACAGCAATAGGAATATGAAATAACATACCCCATCATAAAAAATAGGAGCTTAAAATAAGTGACATAAAGGAGAGTACTTTAAAAGAAAGAGAGAGGTTAGATCTCTTACGAAAATTCGGTAGCCTATCGGCGCCACTCAAAACTTCCAAAATGGATTGATAAGAGAGAATAGGGTCTCTCATCATATGAAAATAAAAATTACAGTAAGATTAATATAAAAGAACATCCCAATAACAAGAAATATGATCTTTAAAAGGAATGACATAAAAGAATGTACTTAAAAAGAAAGAGAGGTGTAGGATCCCTTACCTCGGGTCCGACTTGACTCGATCGTTCTTTAATGTCCTGAATAATAAACTTGAGTTAATTTATACTTGCTTAAGAACCCTTTTTTCAAGTTCATTATTCCTTTTATATCACTTATTACCATGTCATGAACACTATGTAATTATTTAAGTTAATAACGGTCGTTTTAACGATCATTGGTACTTGAGTCAAAAATAATCCCTTTATAATTATATGTTGTTCATGTATCCATTCTATCCAGAATGGTATTCATGATGTAGATATCATATATGTCATATATATCCAGTAAATTCATGCATTTATAATATTACATAATCATTTAGAGGAAAGAAATGAAATGCACCGTTCATGGAGACGGTAAGTCGTACGTACGCATGAACGCTATTTTCATTTCTTTGTCATATTAATGGAATTAAAAATAAATGAGAGGTATGTATATTTTAATTACATAATTATATTCTTCATTTAGATATATCATTCATTATATATATCCATTATATACATGTACTTTTAATAGTACATTACATTTGGGGATAAGAAATGAAATGTACCGTTCATGGAGACGGTAAGCCGTACGTACGCATGAACGCTACTTTCATTTCTATCTCATACTTTAATGGAAAGAAATAATAATGACATAGAGGTGTATTATAATTCCAGTATAAAATCATATATAATAAATTTAAATCCATCCTTTACACGTCCCACATATGGCATTAACGAATCACATCACTTTGAGGGGGCGGTAGTCCGCACTTCCTTAAATGAAGATATCGTGTTTACCCATAATGGAAACCATAAAGGTATGCCCAAAATGAAAAATACAGAAGCTTAAAGAAAACATAAACATATTATATATCATATATAAATATATTGCCATCATAATGGCCACCTTTTAAGGTGTTAAAAGAATGTTGAACAATCATCGTTTCGGGAGGCAGAAATTTGCCATCCACAGAAACAGTATGTTCTTTAACCATTATATGTAGTTGTGTGTAAGTGTAGCTCGAATAATTCTTATAACAACATCCTATTATATTGAGGATACTGGATTTGTTACAAAAGAAAACAATAAAAAGAGTTTAGGGGGTTGGATAAGCAAAATAAAACAAAAGGACTCAAAAGAAGACATTACCTTAAAATCGGGTAACTCCCTTTCGTTTGAGATAAAAGGCTTCCTTGGAAAGACTTATGCCCAAAGTTAGGCTTAAAGGAGTAATAGAGGGATGTGTAGACCCAAAATGGGCAGGGTTTTGCCGATCCAAAGGCTTGAGGAGTGTGTGAAATGAGGTAGAGGTGGGGGCCTTTTATAAGAGGAGAGGAGGGGCACTTTTGGAAAGTAAAGAAATATTACTTTATTTGAAAATGTGTTTCGTTTTTAAAAGGTCCCACATTGATATAATTCGTGGATAACGTGATAAGGGTTCTAAATACACCCATAAAATAAGTTTTGGACATGTGTAGTTCATAGATTTTACATTATCTTTCCATTTTATTTAAATCGTCAAATAATGATGTCATCGCTGCATCATTATTATGTCATAAATAATTTAATTTATTTAATGTCTAAAAATTATAAAAAAATTAATATGATGTAGGAAATCTTTTTATCTTTCCAATGACTATTTATAATAAAAAATTTGACTTTTATAACCCCACTTAAAAATTGTTTTAGTAAAACATATCATGTTTGTGTCATTTTTACTTTTACATTAAATAAAAAGTTATTTATGTCATTTCCCAACCAATGTGGCTCCATGGGGTCCCCAAGTTGACCCATGGCTTGTATTGGTCGGACATGACACAACCAATGAGGGTAGGACATGTTTCAAGCTCATCTTATTTTATTAAAGCATTATTTTTACCTTAAACTACACTGATTACCACTAATCGCGATTAAAAACTTAATAAGTTACTATTCACCAAAAAATTATTTTTATCCCAATGAACCACATTTTACTTCTTAATGACAAACATGTATGTAGTATTTTTGAAATTAAAAACACAAATATGGAAAATTTTCATTTAAACGGAAAAATCAGTTTTTATAAGTACCACTTAGTGGTTTCACTATTCATCAAAAATTGAAGTTTTTCAGAAAAATCCCAAAAATTCACCATAAGCTATATTTGATATTACGAATTAAAAAATGAAGTCTATTTTACAAAATTCAAACCATATAAGTCAGATTAATTAATTTAATAATTAATTCCTGCTGTCAAAGCAAATAGCGTGTTTTTATGAAACAATAAGTATCAAAAGATTGACACTAGTTTAAGTCTGATTTCAAAGTGAAATTAATTCCAACGACCACTATTGGATTTAATGGTAAAAATATATTCTAATTTCACTTTAAAAACAATTCAAAATATAATCTAATCATATAAATAAATTAGATTAAAAAGAGGTTTTGAATTAAAATACAACATTTTACACTATTCATTAAAAAATGAACTTTGTCGGAAAGATACCAAAAATTTACACAAAGTAAATTTTGATGTCCCAATTCTTAAGAAGAGTTTTATTTGATCCAAAAGGATTTATAAGAGTGAACAAAACTATATTTAATTATGGTTCGCCATCAAAAGGCGATAAGTGAACCTTTAGTGAAAACTGGGGCATATACGCCTAAAAATGAATTCTTTCCATATTTTAAGCCTTTATCTTTTATTGGATAAATGTAAAAACATTTAAAAACATATATAATCATATTTTAGTTATTTCTATCCATTCCCACCAATACAACGGCTACATGTTAACTAACATTTAAAATAATATTATTTTATTATTAGAGTGCAACGTAAGATTCCCAAGAAACTCGTTGTTGCGTATTGGGTACGCCATCGAGCATTACATCCCCTTTAAAGTAATATTAATATTTTATTCAAAAATATGGATAAATATGAAAATTTCATATTCTTTATTTACCTGGGGTGTTACATCTACTAAATTCAATTATTGGGTAGGAAGGGAATGTGATAACTATGGGTGAGGAAAGGAATGTTCAAATAGAGTAAGTACCTATTGTGCAAGAATATGTTGATGTGTCTATAGAGGATTTACCTGGACATCCTCCAGAGTGGGAAATTCAGTTTTCCATTGACTTAATTTCTAGTTCAAGTACCATATCAAAGAGCCATTATAGAATGGCCACTGTGGAATTAGTAGAATTGAAAAGAAAAGTAGAGGAAATGAGTGATAAGGGATTCATTCGCCCAAGTGTTTCTCTATGGGGAGCCTGTGTCCTTTCCGTTAAAAAGAAAGATGGATATATGAGGTTGTGCATTGACTATAGAGAGATCAATGTTATAACAATAAAGAACAAGTATCCCCTACCTCACATTGATGATTTATTTGATCAACTTCATGGAGCCCAATATTTTTCAAAGATTGACCTTCGATCTGGATATCATCAGTTGTGAGTAAGGAAGGAAGAAATTCCAAAGACAGTATTTCAAACTAGGTATAGGAATTACAAGTTTATAGTGATGCCTTTTGGACTGAGTAATTCACCCTCTATTTTCATGGATCTAATGAATATAGTTTTTAGGTAATATCTTGATGACTTTGTGGTGGTATTTATTGATGATATCTTGGTATATTCCAAAATCTATGAAGATCATGGAAATCATTCGTGCACTATTCTAAAGACTCTTATAAGAAATGAATTATATGGGAAGTTTAGCATGTGTGAATTTTGTATTTAATCAATTTCCTTTCTTGGACACATTGTCTCTAAAGATGGAATATTTGTTGATCCTATGAAGAAAAAGGTTGTTCTAGAATTTCCTACTCCAATAAACATAATCGAGGTACGTGGTTTTATTGGTTTAGCAGGTTATTATTGGCGTTTCATTCAGATTTTTTCCCATTTAGCTAACCCAATGACCAAGCTTACATGTAAAGGGGTTAAGTTCGTATGGATAAAAGAATGTGAGGAATGTTTTGAGGAATTTAAGAGGAGATTAGTAACTGCTCTAATCCTAACTCTACCATCAAGGAATGGTGGATTTGTGATCTATAGTGATGAATCAAATAAAGGACTTGGTTGTGTCCTTATGCAGAATGATAGAGTTATTGCCTATACATCTAGGTAGTTAAAAATTCATGAAAAAAACTATATTACTCATGATATTGAGTTAGAAGCTATAATATTTTCTTTGAATATATGGAGACATTATCTCTATGGTGAAATATGTGAGATATATACAGATCATAAGAGGTTGAAATATATCTTCTCATAGAAATAACTCAACATGAAGCAAAGATGATGGATTGAAATACTCAAGGATTATGATTGTTCCATACACTACCATCCAGGAAAGGCAAATAAGGTAGTTGATGTATTGAGCAAGAAGGATCATGAAGTCCTAAACAAAATGAGGATTTAAAGGAATCATGTATTTATGGATCTAGTAAAGATGGATGTGTGAATTATCAAAGAAGGTGAAACATCACTAATTTTTCATTTGGTTGCCCAACCATATTTATTGGAAATTATTAAAACTTATTAGTCTAATAATGAGAATATTAAAAAGAAAATTAAAGGTGTAAATGATGGTAAGTTGGTTGAATTCATGTGTAAAGATGGAATTTTGAAATTTGGGAAGAGGCTTTGTGTTCCTGCTATACCCAAGCTAAAAAGGGATTTATTGGATGATGATCATAGTTCAAATTTCTCTATACAACCTGGTAGCACTAATATGTATAGAGATTTGAAGGAATATTTCTGTTGGGATGAAATGAAGAGGGAAATTGCTGATTATGTATCAAGATGTCTAGCATGTCAGCAAGTAAAGGTCAAAAGAAAACATCCAAGAGGAGTCATGAAACCTCTACCTATTCCTACATGGAAATGTAAAGACATCACCATGGATTTTGTCACTGTATTACCCAAAAATTCAAGAAATAATGATGTAATATGGGTAATTGTTGATCGACTTATGAAATCAGCACATTTCCTTACTAAAAGGGAGGATTTTCCACTCGAGTACCTAGCACAACTCTATATCAATGAATTTGTGAGAATTCATGGAGCACCTCTCTCAATTGTGTATGATCATGATCCATGATTTACATATAAATTATGGAAATGGTTTTAGAAAGCTTTGGATACTAAGCTTCATTTGAGTACTGCTTACCACCCACAAACAGATGGGTAATCATAAAGGACAATTTGAACCTTATAAGACATGTTGAGATCATGTTAACTTGACTTTCAAGGTATGTGGGATCAATATTTACCTTTAGTTGAGTTTTACTACAATAATATTTTCCATTTAAGTATTCAAATGGCACCATATAAAGCATTGTATGGAAAGAGATTTCATACACCAACTTGTTAGGATGAAGTTGGAGAAAGGAAGCTTGTGGGCCTAGAGCTTATAGAGGAAACAATAGCAAAGGTAAAGACTATTCAAACCCATATCAAAACAGCTCAAAGTAGTAAAAATAGTTATGTTGGTAATCGAAGTAAGGATTTGGAATTTCAAGTGGGAGATCATGTTTTCTTGAAATAATCTCCATGGAAGGGAGTTATAAGATTTGGGAAGAAAGGGAAACTGAGACCTAGGTAAATTGGACCTTTTGAAATCCTATAGAGAATTGGAGTTGTTTCATATTGATTGGCTATGCCACATATCCTGTCTAAAGTACACTATGTGTTCCAAGTCTCATTATTGAGGAAGTACGTTCTAGACCCAATGCATGTCCTCACTTCTGAAGGAATAGAATTGGAATCTCACCTATCATACTGTGAATATCCTATCTGTATTATGGACATTAAAGAGAAGTTTTTGAGGAATTGGACAACTCGACTGGTAAAGATACTTTGGAAAAATCATAAAATTGAAGAGGCAACATGGGAGCCTGAGGAGCTTATGATGAAGACCTACCCAATTCTTTTTATGAGGTAACATTTCGTGAATTTTGAGGACAAAAGTTTTGTAAGTAGGGGAGAATGTAACACCCCAAGATTTTGCAAATAAATTTAATATTTAATTCATGAAACACTGAGTCTCTACATAAAATCAATTTATTATAACCTAGCCATTAAACATAATTTTACCACCTATGTGATTTGAATTTCGAAAAACTGACATACACGGTTAAGTTCAATAAGATATTTAGAGTCTGATAAGATCAACTTAGATTTTTGGTGAATATTAACTTAACCCTTATGAATAGTAATGTACCCATATGAATAGTAATATAAACCTTATGAATAGTAACCTCACCCATGAAGGTATAAATAAAATTTAGACACCTTATAAATAAAATAGAGTATTTTAGAAATTAATAATTAAGTGTTGGTATTTTTGTGAGTAATAAATATTTAATTATAATTTTAAATTAATAAATTGATTTAAAATAAAAATAATTTTCATAAAATTTATTCCTAAATAAATATTTTTTTGTCCTATAATTTTAGTATAATCTAATAATACCTTGGTTAATTTTTGAAAGTATTATAAAATTAGTTTTAAATTTAAATCTGTATTTTTCAAGTACCTAATGATTTCATTTAAAAATTAAATTTATATTATTTAGAAAATTATTTTGATAAAATTTAGTCCATTTTTTAATTCTATGCATCAAAAAATTGTTAGGGTAAATTTTTGATATTTTTCTAAAATACTCGAATTTTTTGTGAATAGTGAAATTTGATAATTTATGAAAAATGCTAATTAAGTGAATTTATGCATCATTATTGAGTCATGGATGATATAAATGGCCATTGGTTCGAACTCAAATACACATATTACTATTCTTGGTCACAAGAATCAATATTAATGCTTTTCTTGAGAAAAATAATAAAATAATGAATAAGATAATAAAAAATATATCCTCTCCTCCACTATAAAACCCTCCATCACTCCCTCTTATCTTCACTCCTATAAAGCCTTTTTACTTGTCTAAATTCTACTCATATATCCTCCCAATATCCTACCCCACGTCTATAATCCCTTGGTCTCATAAAAATATCAAAACCTCTCCCCTAAAGTGGCTCTCAAGGAAGATTACTTTAACAGGTAAATTCCTCTTTTCATTTCTTTTATTTCAAGTTCCTTTATTTTCTTTTTCTTTCCTCACCTCCTTTAATAAAAATGTTGTGATGAATCCAGTAACTTAAATGTATTGGAATTTTTTTATTATAAAGTAATAGTTCTTCATCATCTCTCCTTTCTTCTTCTTTTATACTAGAAATGAAAATGTCATCTGAAATGTGTTAATTTATCATATTCAAGGATGTCGAGTTTTCAATTTCTATTACCATATTCAATTCTGGTCATGAAACCATTTTTATGGTTGAAAAATACTATAATATATGTATTATAACTTATATAAGGTTATTTAATCCTTTTTTACACGTGATATTAATTTATAAATCAAAATGAGTTTGTTGTGATCAAAAACCGCCAATTAACCCAAACAATTATAATTAAAGTTTTATATAATGATTCATCTTCACTCCCAATAACCAAATGAATTTTATAACCATGTAATATTATTTTTATTCACTAATAATATACAACTTCTATTCTGGACAACCATTCTCATTCTACATGTTTATCTGTACATGAATATAAGTAAATCGGTCATGAAAATCAAGGAAGAAAACGCTCTCAAACAATGAAATTGAACCTCTTAACCCATAAAAATCCATTAATGAACCTAATAAGGTTATAATAAATCAATTAAATATAGAGGATGTTATGTAATCATTAATTTATGAACCTAATTTTGATTATTAAGGTCATTAAGATCAAGTCAGGAACACCTTCATACTTAAGGTAAGGGTTTTCTACCCGAACCTCCATTTTCTTTTGAGTTACTCTTTGTCTTCCTTAATACAAAATAAATTCTTATTTATTCTTTTTTACTCATCGTATATTTTTTGATAATGTTATATATATGTTTACCAACCAGATTCATTATTTATTTTATGGGTAGTTACACATTTTAAAGGAACTTTCAAAAATTCTTCCCAAAATACAAGTCTGATTCAAGGGAATTTCTCAATTATTACATATTTTAAAGAGCACTTTATAATATTTTTTTAAAAAACATTATTTTAAAAAATCACTATTTTTATTATGATAAATCTACCTCAAATCACTTCTGGTTTCACATAAATATTTTTCCAAAAGAACTCTTCTTTTCAAAGTAAAAGGGGTTTTTATCTCAAGAATTACTCAATGATTTTATAAGAGTATTTTCACCCATTTCAACACTCTTTTTGATTATAATTTTTAAATGGGGTTAATGTTTTATGATATAATCCACTATTATTTTTAATGGTTTATTATTAGTTTTACTGTGGATGTGCTATTTTGACACCATTCACCATATTACTTTGAATGATTAGTGTTTATGTTTAATGATCTGGGAAAGTTATTTACATTTCATATGTTAGTTTTAAATATGAATGTAAATATTTTTTATGTTATCCCCATTAATATGAGGAATTTATTGGACTTAGTAATTTTTAGGTGGGGACCTCTATATCCCCCGGTGCATCGTTATGTCTCATGATACAAACTAGGTCTTGGCATGAGGCCTTGACAGAATGGTTATTTATGGTCTTGTCACTAGGCCTTGATGGTATGGTTATGATGTCCCACATTATGCATTACATCATTATGAAACTAGTAACTGATAGTTCATGTGGTTAATATACTAGTATAATACTCGTGATTATGTTTTATTATGGTGTTATTTATTCATCTCTTATTCCTGCCATATTATGTTCAAGTTTATTTCTTTCAAAGGCATGTGTTTTTAGTTATTCACCATGACTAATGTTTATATTTATAATATATTCCACTGTATTTATTACCCTTATTAGAGATCACCCCTTTTCTTATGTTTTATTTTTCCCAATGATGTGAAGAGGTGTGTTATGAATGAATTTCATAAATAAACTTAGAGTTGTGGATGTTCCCAATAAAAATTGTATCTTGTATTTATTTTCAAGATGTAATGTTGAACTTATGTATGTATCTTGTTTATAAAGCTACTAAACTACTCAATCCTTTAGGATTCATATTCCTTGTTTATATGCCAATGTAATAAAATAAGGCATAGGATCCAGCAATTGGGGTTGGGTCCTTACAGATTTGAAGGGGCTTGGATCAGAAGTGTGTTGGTGTGTGGTAGGATGTAACAAAGGTTTAGGGAAATTAAAGGTATAATGGTAGAATCTCACTAGGATTTGTATAAGGACTCTGAAAACCATGTTTGGATGGTCAAAAAATGACTCCAGGTGTGAAGTAATCATAATCAAGTAGGTTGGAAACACGTCATTAATTGGAGTTAGGTGTTTTCAAGACAAGTCAGTTAAGGATAGTTTGACTTGGGTTGGAATATGAAAATGTATGTGGTAAGTTATAAACTACATCAAATGTGTCATTTTTTATATTATGTGTGTGTTTTGATAATCAAACTGGGCTTTCAGGGAAAGGTTGATATGTCTCTGACTTGTGTATGGATGGCGGTTATATGTCCATATTCAGTTGGTTTTCGATAATGAGGATAGGTACCAACATAAAACCAGTGTTCTCATGTATGTTTGGGTGTGGTGAGTTGGGAACTACATCGATCATGTCTCTGGAACATAAAAGTGGTGTTTTAATAAGTTGTTCCAATAATGAAAATACCAAGACATCATAATTGGTGGTTATAAGTTAAATCTTAGATGGGGAGCACCATAGGCCTATAGGGTGTTTGGACAATAACACCATCAGTGTTTGGGATATATGGGCTTAGGTAAGCTCCATATTGGGGTTTTAGTTTTGAAGATAGGTGTTGGCTCGAGTTATGAAGGGTTGAGCACCTTAGGTTAGAGGTTTTTCCTTGAACGTGTTTTGGGAATTTGGGAATGGAGTAGGGTCATTCAAGCTTGAGAGAGACCAGCATAGGTTGGTATGTGTTATTGGATGACCACCGATACTTCTCAAGGATGAAAAGTGTTATGGTGGGGATTTTTTAAGGCCTCAGTTTCATATAGGTCCTCTAAATTTGAGGAAAGATTTAGTTTTTAAACTAGTGGAAGGGTCGGTTTTTAAACCAGGCATCGGAATGGAATATTGAGGGTTGTAACCCCTTATAAGACCCAATATGGTCTTGGAATGAATCATTATAGGGTGGGTGGATATCTCAAGAGTGTCTTTGGGGTTCAAAGCTCAGAGTTCAAGTTTTTTGAGTTACAACCTAGGGCACGCGATTAGTGAATGGTTAGTTATAACCATGCACCCTAATCATGTGGTTCGATCAAAGGAGGAGTGTGGTTTGTTAAACCATGAAAAGGGGGATAGGAAACCATTAAAACACCTACAATGAATTGAATAGTTATTTCACATAGTTAGAGCATGGTATGTTAAATCATGCACCTAACCATGAAAAATGGAGTGTCTAGGGTGGTGAGAAAAGTGCGGTCGACACATGATTTGTCAAATCATCTGATGAAACCATGAACACTTTAAAAAGTTGAAAATTTACCATCTCTACCATAAAAATACTTAATGTTTTATCCCTATTTTTCCTCCTCCTCATAACCAGTATCCCCCTATGAATTTTCTCTTCTTCCTCCCCTTCTACTTCATGGATATCCTCCTTTCCTTGGGAATTTGTCTTATTATTGGGTGCATTGGAGAGATTGAGGTAAGGTAACTCATCTTATACCTTCTATTATTCTCTTCTTTCGTTTTCTTGTTGTTTTATTCTATTTATATGGTTGATGCCCTATTTTTGTGTAGTTTATCTTATTTCAATGTATCTATCATTTTATCTCGAACCAAGGGCCGATATTGGATGAGTAGACACCTATGAGGCCAAGGTAGGTGGTCCATCTAATTTAACCCATAGTCTTGTATTTTTTTGAGTGCATGCATGGTGTAATCATGTCATATTTGCAGCACTTGATCCAGTTTAATTTTAAAAAAATAGTTTGATTTTACCATAGATAAATGACTCGTTTAAAATGAATTAGAACTTAGAAGATGGTATATTTAAATGAATGTATTAGTGGGGTAGATAATCTGTAAGTGGCTTGATGTTACCAAATTATTAGGTTATATTTTAAATGATTTAAGAGGAGGCTTGATTTTAATTGATGGTTTTGAAATGGAATTTCACATCCATTGATATTTTTAAGTGGTTTCATCCCTTTTGAGACCAATGAAATGTCATAATATGATAAGATAAAAGGTGGGAATATGGGATGTCTTGGCTTGAAATTTTTAATTTAACAACTATGTTTAACCATTAAAAAATGAGATATTTTTGTAAATTAATGATTGTGAAATGAGATTTTACAATCATTTATGATTATGAAGTGACATTTCAAGTTTAATGTAGGTTATTATAAAATTTAATGAAATGGTGATTTTATATTGATTAAAATGCTTGGGGAATTAAACTATCTAATTATATGATGGGAATTAATTTAGGTAAATCATTTGATTAATGTGATTTGTACCCTATTCTTTATAAATAATAATGGGGTTTATGGTTGGGAATCATGTTTTATGATATGTCTTGGTTTTCTAAAAATAATAAATCATGACTTTGAAATTTTAAATGGAACCTAAGACGTGATATAATGATTATCGAAAGTGGTGGCCTTGGGCTCAATGAGAATTATATGGAGTTAATTATTAATTAATTAAATGTTTAAATTGATTTTTAATGCCTAGGAATGTCTGAATAATCTCCTTAGATTCTATATGACTTGTTCTACTTGGGAATGTCAGGATGATCATCTGAATTCCATATGATACACAATGGGTGGGAATGTTGGGATGATCACTCAGATTCCATGTGACTAACATTTACTTGGGAATTCCAGGTAGAGTGACTAGAACCATATGATGCCTCAATGATTGGAAATGTCAGGATTATAACTTAGATTTCATTGGAATTCTAGGATTTTATCCTTGGATTTTTTGTGATGACTAGTGATGGGGAATGTCAGGATGAGATCTTGGATTTCATGAGAATTCCAGGATGAACATATGGATTTCATGTGGTGATCGATGAGTAAGGAATGTAGAGATGAGTGTTTAGATTCTTTTTTATGCTTAAATATATTGGGTAATGTTAGGATTAACCCTAGATTTTATGGGAATGTTTATGGTTGTAATGGTCACTGTGACGTGCTCAGAGACACCTCAACATTGGCCAAAGTAGGTATATTTGATCATGGTCATGGACCTAGAGATCGATAATGTTACAACCAACCTTGGGTTTCACTATAAACCTGGGAAATCAATGGTTTTTTATATAAATTTTTTAAAAGATATTAAAATTTTCATTAATACCACTTCTACATGCACTACATATCAAACTAGTAATTTTAAAGATTTCGTTGGTGGTGGTATACTAAGTTATGCTCACACCCTATTATACCAGTCAAAAAACCCACAAGAATGTGGGATGATATATTATCCCATGGATTTATATGGGTTAATTATTTGAATATTTAGGCAAAAAAAACATTAAAACCACATTTGATCCAACCTGTGAAACCCGCAACCAATGTGGACTAGTCCATCAAGTGTTTTTGGGTCCCATTTGGCCCGTAATTATAATTAGACTACCAAAAAGTTATGATTGAAAAATAAAATAAAATAGCATAAGTGTGGGGGAAAAATTTCAAGTTTAAAAGCACCTAATACAATCATACATAAATCATCAAAGATGTAATTTTTCTAAGGGTTGTTGTTATTGTTAGGATTTTTATTGTTAATTGAAAACTAAAGATTTTCTCTCAATCTAAAATATTTCTCATTTCCCACCTCCCTTAATCATGGTTCACCGAGCAATAAAATATTATTATATATTATTTTCTTTAAGACAGTGAGCTAGCCCATTAGTCCATGGGTCTCACATGGATAGGGTCAGACCTTTATTTTTTAAGTCTTCATTCATTGTGGACAGGGTCGAACCTCACAATAAAATCCAAATCCCATATGATATGCCCCATGGGATAACCCGCCCCACCTCATTAACACCTATACACCCTTATTAGGACACCATGGCACATGGATGACCAAGTAGACACTATTATTTTTTGTAGGGTCTGGTTTTAGCGTAGGTTCTGATGATTTTTTCTTTGAATGTCTAGGTTAGAGTTGGATAATGGGACTAGGCAGGACTCGGAACCAATTAGGGATATGGTGTTATCCCTAGTTTTATTTTATTTCTTTTGTAATGTTTATGCGTGATCCACCCATCAAGGATATAGAGTTGATAAAACACTCATTTATTATTTCATATGTTGGTTTTATTTATTTATAATCACTTTACCTAACTGTGATATTTATCTGGATGTGTATCTATTTCATTTTATTTCCAATGGTATTATACTCTGATATAAGGGCATGGTATCCACGTGGTATTTTCATAAGTCCTCACCATTAGTAGGTAGACTTTAGCATATGGGGAGGCATGACTGAGGTCATACAATGCTCTTCTAGTCCTGGTATCAGTCAATGGTTTGGGGTAGTGGGACATTACATGGGATATATTCAGACCATGGGTGCATCGTCCCACTCTGGCACTGATCGAAGTAGGTAAAGTGCTCATTTGTGGTTGGATGAGCATAGAGTAGGGTGATTTGTATTGACTATATTTTTTGTCACACTTTTCATTTTTCATGCACTCATATATGTATGGATATTGTATAGGGACATCATTGGTGGTGGCCTGCTGATTTCACACTCACGCCCTTCATAGGCCCTCCAAGACACGTGAAAACTTTATGGATTATGACATGGGTAAGAAAAAGGGATCTACTACTAGAATATATCTGGATAGAGGTGTAGTGGATGCATAGACTATACATTTTTAGATTTTGGGGTAGTATTGGGTGGATCCTCAGTCCTTAATTGATCCATATTTTGTTGCTTTTTGTGCATATCTATATGTGATCAGTCTGCGAGTGCTCTAATTTACTTTTGTATGATTGGCATGATATTGTAGATGTTTATTTTTCATACTATGTGATATATTTATATCTTTGTTCTTGATTTTATGTTTGTTTTTTTACCTATGTTTTTTATTGTTTTTATAGTTTTATATGTAGATGGTACATATAGTCTCTCCATTATCATCTCATTTACCCTTATTATTAGTTAACACCATTTGGAATATGAGGAGGTGTGTATAAAGTCAGTGGATGACCTAATTAGGTGTCGTTCAGGTTACCCAGGTTAGGGAAGTTTCAATTTACCTATAGTTTATGCATGTAACATGTATATTGGGACATGCATATTTTTTTGGGCATGTGCAAATTCTTCATAATGAAACCAAATGAGGTTTCTTAGAATCTAATAAATGAATTAACATTTTATATGGTTATAAGTGTTTCCCTTGAGTTTTATTTGACATTGTGTTCACTGATGTTTAATCCCTTAACTAAAGTGAAATTTAAACAAAATGATGGAACCCATGAGGGGTTTCCCCAATTATGATACAGTCCAGTGGACCATTATATGTGCCCTAGACTTATTCTAGATTATTAAATGCATGGTGGTGTGAGGATAGAATAATAGTAGCCTTGGATGAATAAGAAATGATAAAACGTTCTCTATTTTTGTGATTTAATAGCCTGATTTAAAGTTTAAACTAGTGTTGGGTGAGTTTCCAACTTGTAACGCCCAAGCTTCAATTATAGTAAGCTTTTCTTTTTAGAGAAACAATATCATAATATACATAGTTTTATTCAAAAATGTGATTAAAACCTAAATTATAAAATTTTATAAATTTAAATTTCCTAAACTAATTTCATTTTTTAAATAATCATATCAAAATTAGCTTAGGGTGAAATTTTTTGTATTTTTCTGAAAATATTGATTTTTTAGTGAATAGTGAAAATACCGAATTTTTTAAGTGTCATTTATTTTCATTGAAAAATAACCATAATGTTTTGAATGTTATCATAAATTAATATAAGTTTCCTTTATAAATAATCTAATTAATTACATAGTAATAAACATTATACTTGATCTTGGTATAAAAATACTTTTAGACTTAAAAGGCATTTTTTTCAAAAAAATGTTTTTCATTGCGCATTGCAGGATTCTTCTAAAATGAATTTTTGCTCCTTATAGATATTGAATATGGTAAAATAGATTCCATATTTTGAACCAAAATTATTTATATTATTTAATAAGGTTAACTAAAAAATCATAAAGAATTGTAAAAATAGTAAAAATTTGTCCCCACGATAAAAGGGTAAATCAGGTTAAACTAGGTTAAAAATAAGTGATAGAGACACCATTTTTCATATTAATTATTATTTTATGAATTTATTTAAACCATTATCACTTTATGTTATAAATTTAATTGTTTATGGGACACTTTTCAATGAAAATGGCCTATATAATATTTTAAGTAAAGAAAATTCCAAAATGTCACTCTCTTGACTTTAATATCCATAAAATTTCTACATAAGGAATAAAATAAGATAAGTTTAGTTATAAATATTTATTTAAAATATGAATTAATTTTTTTATCATAGTAATTTATTTTCAATTTTAAATGATAAAATAATTACCTTAAATTCTTACACAACGCTAACAGAGTGCTTGTGCAAGCAGTAGAAAAATCATGTAAATAATTTTAAAAACTCTAAAAGTGATATTTTTTGGGTAATTTATAGTTAACCATGAATTTTATATATGAATTAACATATTATTTAATTATAAAAGGTTTATATTTGAATTAAATTTCTATATTTATGTCTTTAAAGTCAAATTAAATGAATAGTTTCAAAAATGACATTAATGGTATTTTATGAACAATAATATTTAATTAAATTATTTAAAAATCATAAAAATATTTAAATAGGACAAATATTATGATAAATAGTCAATAAATTTATCCCATATCCATTTATGAGTCAATTTTTAACTTATAAGTAAAATTATAACCCTTTAATATTGAAAAAGTTGTTACAGCGGTTAAGGTCAAAACGGATTTACCGGAGAGTTAATATAAAAAGATAAGGATTAAAATGACCTAAATAATTTATAAAGCCTCATTTAATGATTTAATTTTGACCTAAACACTTTCACCTAAAAATATGAGTCATTTTGGATCCATTTTTCTAAGAAATTCACTTAATGATATTTTTAAACTTTGAAAAATTACAAGTGTGACACTCACCTCAATTATAAAAGGGTACCTACTCCCCTCACTTATTTACATATATTAAGACATATATTTTGAGAATTTAATACCAAAATATCTCCCCAAAATCTTTATCTACATTATAGAGGTTATGTTCTTCTAAAAATACCAACCCTAGGGTCCTTAAGAAGCAATCCAAATGAGGTTTCTCTAAGAGAAGGTAATCATTTTTAAAACTCTTTCAAATTTATTTTTTCTTCTAAATCCTATAAATCTGTTGAAACTATAATAAAATAATAAATATATTGTAATAAATATACTGATATATTATTATTATTATTTTACAACCATTTTACATCTCTTTTTCATCCTATAAAAAGCGAAAACATTGCTCATGCGTATGTATGACTTAGCATCTCCACGTAGTGATGTAATTATTTATCATCACTGCTTTACTTGGATGAATATAAAAATGGAAATAATTAAAAAATATAATATTTATGACATAATTATTATTCTTAAATTATAATATTATATCTACCTTCTCACCTTCTAATCCTTTGGAAAATGGTAGTGTCGCTCGTGCGTATGTGTGGACTATCACCTCTAAGAAGTGATGTGGTTAATTTTTCATTTATGTTTTAATTAGATGGTAATAAGAATAGATTTAATTTATATATATATTATTTATGAAATAATTATTATTCTAAAAATATAATATATCATTTACCTTCTTACCCTTACACTCGTTATAAAAAAGATAACATCACTCGTGCATATATGTGGATTACCACCTCCACAAAGTGATGTGATTCATTTTCATGTACAAATTTCAAGGATAATTAAAAATATGTATATAATAAATATATATAATATTTATATCATGATTAAAATATTATATATTATTTAACCATGATAAGTATTCTTAGACCAAAACTACCAAACCAAAACTTACATGAAAAACAAAACAATTAACACTTAGAAACGATGATTTTAATAAATAACCATTAATAGATGGGTATTGAAATATTATAAGTGGATAATATATGATATTATAAGTATATATATGGTTATTTTATATAATTATAATAAATTTAAATTTATTATACAATAGGCTAAAACTACTTTCAAATCAAACCGGACCTGAGGTAAGGGTTTATTTCATAATCTCATCATTATTCGGGATTATTTATGTTTAAGTCTATATTGGGAAAATTATATGATATTTCTATCTTAAACCCAATATATTTTATTCTACTATATTTATTTCAAAACATTATAATTTTTTCTTTCATTTTCCACTTTTAAGTACTCAAGATACCAAAAGAATGTTTTTAAGAAAAACTGACTTTGTTTTCTATTTGGTCGAGAATCCTTTTCTTCCATGTCTATTTTTCATTAAAATGTTTACCAAATGTTTTCAATATTATAATATTATTTTTTAAATTTATTTTTACCCATGCTTGACTTTTTATAAAAATGTTTCAAATGAATCTTCTTGTCGTTTTCTGAATTAGGTGTTTTTTTACTTTTTACCGAAAATGTGAAAGGGATCTTTGTTTTTACATATGAGGCATGAATAGAATTTCACACTATCATAGATACTTGATTATTTGAATATTGATTTATAATTTTTAAATATTATTTTCAAATAAAGTTTTTTCCTTAATATTTTTGAAATCTTTAGATTTTGAATAAGTGATTTCAAAATAAAAAGGGTATTTTCCTCAAGAAATGTTCCAATGATCTTTTTAAAGTATTTTAATATATATTAAAATTATTTATTGAATATTGTTCTTTAATAAGGATTTAATATTTTTATACCATTCACCATATTACTCTGGATGGATTATGATTATGTTATATTTATTGATTGGGGAAAATATTAACATTTTGTATGCTATTTTTTTCAATATTAATGTTTATATTAATTATGTTTCACCAATTTCATATGATTAATGTATTGTACTTATTAAATGATGGGAGGTGCCCATTATAGCCCCTAAATGCATTGGTAGGACTCATGAGACAAACTATTTTGGGTATTTAGGGTACACCTTACCAGTTTATTTATATTTTTTGGCATAAGGCTTTGACGATAAGATTATGATGTCTGGCATTATTAATTCTATCATTATGAAACTAGTTATTATTATACATCTAATTATTTATGTTATTGTGTTATCCATGTATTTATTCCCCTTTATGGTATTAGTTATATGACTTATTCGATTATTGTTTATCTCAATCATATTATTCATTTTTTATTTATTCTAGGATAGATTAGGATGTATGAATTCTCTTACTAAGCATCTGAGATCACAAATTTCTTATATTTACATTCCTTGGTATGTTATAAAGTGTGATATTAATGATATACAGGGATATGCTAAAGATAATAATAATGTTCTCTAAGAAAATACTATTTTTTTATTTTATGTTTTCAAATGTAAAGTGAGATTCATGTATGTATCTATTCTCTCAAGACTACTAAACTATTTGGTATTTTGAGATGTGATTTCTTGTATCTAGTACCAATGTAGTAAAATAAAAACTGGATCTAGGCTATAAGATTCAGGGTGTTAAAGTTGGTATCAGAATGAGTATAGTAGAAACCTTAGGAACTAAATTTAGAAAAACAAAGATTAGAGAATATAACCCTATGATGGAATTTTAGGGTAAGTATAAGTATAGAATAACATCTTAAAGTTTTGTTAAATTAGTTATTATGTGGTTTTCTTAGTAAAAAAATTTTATCTGGATACTACAAGTGGATGTGGTTTTGGTATAGATGTATCTTAGGGAAATAACCTTGAAAAGAGTTGGTTGAGTAGATCTTATCCATCATTCTGGTGTATGATGAATGGTCCATTACTGCATGCCTGGTTTGACACTCCCAAGGGATATTGTAACGTCTCGAAATTTAGGTGTAATTTTTTTTATTTATATGGAATTATTCTAAGACCATAAAATTCAATGGAACATAATTCTAAGGTCTGGAGAGCCTGGAACATAATTTTAAACTTTTTTTAAGGTACATTTAGTAAATGTGCAAGACAGATTTTCTATCTTTTGAACTGTTGCTCGGATTGAAAATATGAGGGTACAGTTGAATTTATAATGTTGGGATTCACCTAGAAATGAATTAACTTCGGTCGGCAAGGGCCGAGAAGAAAATTTGTTTTTGGGACTTTTCGAGGAAAATAATAAAATAATTTAATAGAATTATTTTCTTTTCTTTCTCACTTTTGAGTGGTGAACGGCGACGTTGCGGGACAGCGACATAGCGACGACGATGCACATTAGTTAGGCTCATCAATGGATCATTAAACTCATATAAAAATGACGCTTTAGTGGTGTGTAACAGTGATGTTGTTTCATAAATTAAATAGTGTAACGACACGGCGTCACATCATAATGGGAATGATATGACGTGCTTCTATTTATAGATCAATGCATTGGGGAAATATGGATTAGAAATTTGGAGTATTCTCTGGCGAACCTCTGACAGACTTCCACCCCAGTGAATAATGATGAACGTCGGTGGATCTTCACCACCTGCGATGCCTTTCGAAGATCAGATCTAGGAAGAGACATCGATGTCTTAACCCCTCAAGGATGAGTGTCGTGACATAGAACGTCGTAAGAGGTAGGGTTTTTTTGTTTAAAGATCTTACTTGTTCTTCGTTCTTTTAAAACGACATATGCAGATCAACCCACAAATAGGATGATCCGCAAGTCACTTGTTCATGCAGGAGGGTGTCTTTGGGGGTTCAATGTTGGGATTGATTTATTTTGGTTTGAACTGCACTCCCCGAAACCTCCCTAGTTTTTATCCTCTAACGCGGAGGGTGCAGGCTGACACAAACAAGGCCTGAGCCCCTCCGCAATTTTGTTCCTTGTGATCGGCTATTTGAAATTTACAATAAGGTAGATCAAGATCTATCGTAGTGAAGAGGGCATCCCCTGGAGGCTGTAGGCGCAAACAGTGTGAAAAACGGGCCACCAGAGTGCATCTGGTAGCCCGATGAGGCTACGATCGGTGCTCTGGCGCCAGAGGTGGCATGCGACAATGTCGGTCGCGTGCCCGACAGAGAAAAGACGGGTCGACAGCCAAAGTAGGAGTCACTCCCTGGTGGCATGCCTGGGAGGCAGAAGCCACGGTCGTGACGGGCCACGACACTGGAGTCCTATGGCACCAGCATGGCGTCGCATGGAGAAGTCAACCCGCCATGCACGTTGACGTGGGAGACACGGTCGGTGGGCCCGATCACGTGAGCAGGTGTCGGATGCGACTATTCCGCATCCGAGGAGAAGGTGGATGGCCCACAACGATGGTCTGGGGTGAGCCTAGTGGGCTGATCCCCTAGGCTCATCAGGTCGGGCCGACCTGGGTTGGGTCGGACCAGGGTCGGTTCGGGTCGGACCGAACCCAAGCCCATTTCGACCCAATTACACTTAAAGGGTCTTATCTCCTAAATCAGATGTATGTTTGATGAACTGTCTGTGGTGATGGAATCCTTATAATGTAGTGGTCCTTTTTAAATAATCCACTTGAGTTTTGGAGAAATTTTAAGTATGGCTAGGTTGGATGGAACACGAATCCAATCGGGCCCTCGGTACTAAAATGCCTATAACTTACAGATCGGGTGTCCGATTTACGTGTCATCTGTCATGTTGGAACCCTTATGATATATCAGTCCTTCAATTCACTTCTTTGTGGAACTTTATGGAAGTTTAGGTGTGATTGATATCCTAAGGAGCATAACCAGGGTGTTTCTTGTGGTGAGAGTTAGGACGGCTACTCCCTTGATGACTCAAGGTGCGAGTATTCCCTACTCCTCTACTCTGGTAGAGACGGGACTCCCCACATCATGGGTGTGGGTTCATTTTCCTCTAAGTAGGTTCTTATATATTTGGAGTTGGTACTCCCCTATTGGACTAGGGTGTAGGTCCTTCATACTTAACTCACAAAGAGTCAGGTACTCCCCTACCGAGTAGGGTGCGGGTCCTCTATGTTAGGAGTAGGTACTACCCTATTGACCCAGGGTGTAGGTTCTCATTATGTAGTGCTACGGTAGAGTTGGTACTCCCCTGTTGTGTCAGGGTGTGGGTCCTCTAGCCTGGGGTCGTTAATCCCTAGACGTACTAGGGTGTGGGTCCCACACAGTAGATATTGTGACAAAGTCAGTTACTCCCCTACTTTACCAGGGTGTGGGTCCTCTAGTTACCAAGTTGTACTCCCCTACCAATTCAGGGTGTGGTTCCTCTTTACACCTTGTTCCATAAGATTCGGTACTCCCCTTCCATGCTAGGGTGTGGGTCCTCTAGCCTAGGGTCAGTATTCCCTTGACATACTAGGGTGTGGGTCCCCCATAGTGAACAAACTACCAGAGTTGTACCACCCTACTGAGTAGGGTGCAGGTCCTCACTTATAGAGTAGTACTCCCCCGTCTCCGATTAGCGATGGGTAGTGGTTCCTTCATGGGAGTTGGAGATCCCTCGACTATAGGACACAGTTACGAGGAGCGAGTCCCTCCACTTGATGTAATCGATACCAAGGTAGAAGTTTGTGCTCCGTCGATGGACTGAGGTGTGGGCCACTTCTTACTAGATCAATTGAGATATCATGGGTTAGACTGGAGTAGTGCTCCCCCAACTGAATGCACTGTTGAGGAGTGGGCCTCTTCACTTGGGTTCCCTTGGTCTTGCCTCGGGCACAAGACTGTGACAGTGAGACCTCTAGTGCCGAGCACTAGAGGTAGTTCTAGTATAAAGTTCTCGATGGAGCATTCCCTTTAGGACGTACTATTAGGAATGGTTGAGTTATACCTGATGGAGTACATCTCTCAAACGGGTTCCATCAGGTTTGGAAAGCTCATGGAGCATGTACTCCTAATACTTGAGTTATTCTTTGAGCCTTATTTGGAAATCCTGGTAATGGATTTGAGGTCGAAGCCTTATGTTTCTTTGTGGATGAGACAAGAATATCCAGATGACCTAGGTATATGTATGATAATATACCTAAGTAGATCTAACTATGCATAATATTTGTGGTTTACTTCGTGGTTTTGGCTTTGTGGTTTACTTCATGGTTTGGCTTTGTGGTTTACTCCGTGGTGTTTTCATTTGTATATTTCTGAGAGACCATCGAGGGTCTTGAGGTCCCCTACTTAGTACTGAGTTACTCACCCCTTCACGGGTTTCACTCACATGTGTTGTGTCTGGTGCAGACATTTGACGTTTCAATAGTGGCGCTCAGGGATACGGGACCGACGGACATTACGATGGTGGACTTGGTGGCCTAGGACCAGGTGGGGTCTAGTAGGACTAGGCATAAAGAACATACTAATTCATCTTCCAGTATCTTTACTACTCTAGCGATCATGTGGGATTTTCCACAGATGGCCATCGGTGATCCCTTTGTACCTTGCTATTTCCAGTTCTTTTGTTGGGCTTGTATACTGGCCTAGTTTTACTACTCAGTGTTTTACTTGTTGTTTTACTCTGGTTTCCAATTACTTAGTGTTTACCTTTCAGCTTTTCGGATGTGGCACATGTGTACAGGTATCCAGGAAAATGCCTCTTACTTGCAGGTTGACACCTTCAGTGCTAGTCACCAACCCCTGGCTTTCGGGAGGCAGGCTTGGGGTATGTCACGGTATGGGCCCTGGGAGATAGGTCATGAAAAAGTGGTATCATAGTTGGTCAGTTCTACCTCAATGACCAAGGGTCTATTGTTTTTGTCTGTGAGCAACAGTGTTAAGTGTTTCAAGTTCGGATTTTAGGCCAGGGACTCTAGTGTTAGTGTGGTGGCCTACATATCTGTACACCAGGATTTTGGACACCTGTTACCCGACTCGGAACATGGAAACATTGGTTTTAGGGAAATGAAGGTATTATGAAACTTGTAGGAATGATTGTGATTTCCACTTCCTTATTAAGTTATCTCTCTAGATATACTCTTAACCATGGTTTATCTTGACTCATTTTAGGATGCCTCCATGACGACAGCCAGATAGGATTCCACAGCAGGATCATGATGATGATCTTCCCCGAGTGGAGGCTTTGGTGTAGGGCACTGATACAGGGGCATTACCTTCAGGTGGTGCACCAGTGATGCCACCACTCGTCGAGAAGTATTTTCCACCATCAGTTCAGGGTGAGGATGCGTGCAGTATGAGAGCGCTATACGAGTTTTAGAGGCAGAGACCTCCCAAGTTTTGTGGTGAGATAGATCCTTAGGTAGCTGAGGATTGACTTGAGGTAGTTATGCATGTCTTCCGTCTAGTAAGGACATCGCCCGACCAGATGGTGATCTTGGCTGCAATCCTTCTTCAGGGCTCAGCAGGAAGATGGTGGAGCCTAACAATCCAGACTCATGATGCAGTGACCCTCATTTGGATAGACTTTCAGTGCCTCTTCATAGATGATTTCTTTCCTGTGAACTTGCACTTTGTATTCATATAGGAGTTGTTGTACCTACAGCAGGGCAGCATGATGGTAGCAGAGTACTTAGCGAGATTCACGGATCTTTCTCGCTACTCTGCGGATATGGTGTGGGACCCTTACTTTAGGGCCTGAACCTTCGAGCAGGGACTGCACCGGGAAATCAGGGCATCGGTGATACCTCTTAGCATTCTGACACATGATGGGGTACTAGAGAGAGTCCTAGTGGTTGAGATCTTCCTGGAGGAGGAGTTGGTGGATGTGACCTACGGTAGAGTTCACAGAGTAGAGGTGTCTAATGGAGATAGCAGACAAGTGGCGATGGGATCACGACGTATGAGGCATACCCATGCCTGGAAACAGACATGTGGGTCTGTGGCACAGCAGCAGCGCCAAGGAGAAGATCAGCCACAGGAGAGGTGGTGTTACGCTTGTAGCGGCTGGGGCATCTCTCTAGAGATTTTCCAACCCATCGTACTGTTGAGAGGGAGCTAGCAGACAAACCTCCTTGGGAGAGACAATGCTTGGATCATGGAGTTCCACAAGTCAACATGTGAGGTATAGGAGCTAGACGAGTAGCAAGGGGTGGTCCCCGCTAGGATCAGGGAGCTGGAGGACATGGGCGAGGATAGCTGCACACAATCATGGATAATGACCAATAAGCTGCAAGAAAAGTTCAAGGTACGACGTGTGTCTTTTCCTTTGTTTCCTTTCTAAATAGACATAGGTTCTGGATGTTTATTTTTTTTTTGTCAGTCCTATTCGAGACTTTAGGGTTCTGTTTGGACCATGGACTTGACCCTCACACTTGGAGACTCTTGATGGAGAAGATTCGTTGATCACACATAGGCGCTAATAGTGTGACCTGGCTCTTTGAGGTGAGAGTTGCGGTTGGGATCTCTTAGTCATGGCGTCAAGACCTTACTACGTCATTTGGGGTATAGAATACCACTTTTCATGCTCGGAATGATGATTTTAGGCAAGAGATGCGGTATATCCATATGGTGGAGAAGGGATTTTTTTTCAAGAAAAAGGGAAGCCCATGCAGCATGGTATGGAATCTCATAAAGAGTCCCGTTTGAGTCGTTATGCGGTGGCAGAGTTAGACCACAAGATGTTTTTGTAGTTCAGAATGGTTCCTAACCATCCATAATTAGTTGAGATGCCACAAGTGGGAGTGGTCGTGTTATTGTTTTGACTTTGGTGAGGCCGCTGGAGGTTCTAGGCAGAGGGCCCAGTAAGACCCAGTGTTCTCTCTTGGGCAGCCCTGTTTCTTTTATAATTACTCCCACGCGTTAGAATCAACCTTGAACGCATAATGACCATGTGGGTTTTAGCACAATGCATCCATGGGCAGATGTGTACTGTGGGGTTCTTTCTGTGATCTACATCAGGTTAGCATGGAGGTGAGCCGCTGAACCCCATGACTGTAGATGAATCGTAGTACTTAGTGCTTTTCCCACTTGTCGCAACTAAAGAAACATGTTCCTGTTGTGGCAAAATGTTGAACTGTCAAGAGCTGGACATGAGAGTGGTTGATCTTAGTGTTTCTTTGTGGCCTGTGATTAGAAGCAGTGTAAAAACCTTTGTTGAGCCTGTTTCCTCCCATAAGTTTGGGTTTTGGATTTTTGAGGACAAAAAGTCTAAAGGTGGAGAGAATGTAATGTCTCTGAATTTCCATGTGATTTTTTATTTATATGGAATTATTCTAAGACCGTGAAATTTTATAGCACGTGATTTCGAGGTCCGGAGATCCCAGAACGAAATTTTGAACTTTTTTTAAGGTATGTTCAGTAAATGTGAAATCTAGATTTTCTATCTTTTGAATCATCACTCGGATCAAAAATTCAATGGAACCATTGAATTTAGAATGCTGGGATTCACCTAGAAATGACTTAACTTTAGTCGGAAAGGTTTGAGCAAAAAAAGTTATTTTTCGGACTTTTCGAGAAAAATAATAAAATTATTTTCTTTTCTTTCTCACTTTTTGAGTGGTGGACAGTGACGTTGCGGGGAAGCGACATGGAGGCAATGATGCGCATTAGTGAGCCTCATAAATGTCTCATTAAACTCACAGCGTAACGATGCTTTAGTGGCATGTAACAGTGACGCTGTTTCATAAATGAAACAGTGTAACGACGCGGCGTTGTATCATAATGGGAACGCTTTGATGTGCTTCTATTTATAGATCGACGCGTTGGGGAAATATGGATTAGAAATTTGGAGGATTCTCTAGAGAACCTATGACAGACTTCCACCCTAGTGAAGAATAACAAACATCGGTGGATCTTCCCCACCTGCGACGCCTTTCGAAGATCGAAGCCAGGAAGCGATGTTGACATCTTAACCCCTCGAGGGTGAACTCCACAACATCGGATGACATAAGAGGTAAGGGTTTTTTTTAATATCTTATCTGTTCTTCATTATTTTAAAATGATGGATGCGGATCAACCCACGAACAGGTTGATCCGAAAGTCTCCCATTCATGCAGGAGGGTATCTTTGGGGGTTCAATGTTGGGATTGATTTATTTTGGTTTGAATTGCACTCCCTAAAACCTCCCTAGTTTTTATCCTCTGACATGAAGGGCGTGGGCCGACACAAAAAAGGCCCGAGCCACTTCTCATGTTCGTTCCTTATTATTGGATCTTTTAAATTGACAGAAAGTCATATCTGGATCTATCATAGTGAAGAGGGCATCCCCTAGAGGCCGCAGGTGCAAACAGTGTGAAAAACGGGCCAACGGAGTGCGTCTGGCAGCCCAGTGGAGAAGAGACGGTCCAACGGCTATAGGAAGAGGCACGCCATAATAGCAAAATCTATGGTCGTAGCGCTGGATTTTTTTGGCGCCAACATGGTGCTGCATGGAGAAGTCAACCCGTCATGCGAGTTGACGTGGGGTACGCGGTCGCTGGGCCCGGCTGCGTGAGCAGGTGCTGGACGCGGCTATGTCGTGTCGGGAGAGAAGGGGGTCAGCCCGCAATGGTGGTCCAGGTCAACCCGGGTTGGGTTGGACCTAGGTTGGTTCGGGTCGGTCCGACCAGGTCATGTCGTGTTGGTCCGACCGGGCCGGACCGAACCCAGACCCATTTCGACCCAATTACACTTAAAGGGTCTTATCTCCTAAACCAGACATCTGTTTGACGAACCGTCTATGGTGATATAATCCTTAGGACATGTTGGTCCTTTTTAAATAATCCACTAGAGTTTTGAACAAAGTTGAAGTACGGACAGGTTGGATCGAACACATATTCAACTGGGCCCTTAGTACTAAAATGTCTATAACTTACAGACAGGGCGTCCGATTTTCGTGTCGTCTGTCCTGTTGGAACCCTTATGACATGGCGGTCCTTTAGGTCACTTCTTTGTGTAACTTCATGGAAGTTGAGGTACGACTAATAGCCTGAGGAGCATAACCAGGGTGTTTCTTGTGGTGAGAGTTAGGACGGCTACTCCCTTGACGACTCAAGGCACGGGTATTCCCTACTCCTATGCTCTGGTAGAGATGGGACTCCCCACGTCATGGGTACGGGTTCGTTTTCCTCTGAGTAGGTTCTTCTATATTTGGATTTGGTACTCCCCTATTGGTCTAGGGTGTGGGTCCTCTATATTTAACTCACATAGAGTTAGGTAATCTCCTACCGAGTAGGGTGCGGGTCCTCTGTGTTAGGAGTGGGTACTCCCCTATCGACCCAGGGTGTGGGACCTCCTTACGCAGTGCTACAGTAGAGTCGGTACTCACCTGTCATGCCAGGGCATGGTTCCTCTAGCCTGGGGTCAGTACTCCCCTGATGTACTAGGGTGCGGGTCCCCCACAGCAGATATTGTGACATAGTCGGTTAATCCCCTACTTTACCAGGGCACAGGTCCTCTAGTTATCGAGTTGTACTCCCCTACCGATTTAGGGTGCGGGTCCTCTTTAAACATTGTTCCAGTAGATTCGGTACTCCCCTGTTGTGCCAGGGTGCGGGTCCTCTAGCCTGGGGTTGGTACTCTCCTAACGTACTAGGGCGTGGGTCCCCAATAGTGAACAAACTACCAGAGTTGTACTCCCCTACCAGGTAGGGTGCAGGTCCTCACTTATGGATTAGTACTCCCCCATCTCTGAGTAGCAATGGGGAGCAGGTCCTTCATGGGAGTTGGAGCTCCCTCGACTATAGGATATAGTTACGAGGAGCGGGCCCCTTCACTTTATGTAATCGATACCAAGGTAGAAGTTAGTTCTCCCTCGACGGACTGAGGTGCGAGCCACTTCTTACTGAAGTAACTGAGATGTCATGGGTTAGACTAGAGAAGTGCTCCCCCAACTGAACACAGTGTTAAGGAGTGGGCCTCTTCACTTGGCTTCCCTTGGTCTTGCCTCAGGCGCAAGACCGTGACAGCGAGACCTCTAGTGTCAGGCACTAGAGGCAGTTCTAGCAGAAAATTCCCAATGGTGTACGTCCTTTCGAACGTACCATTAGGAATGGTTGAGTTGTACCTAATGGAGTACATCTATTATACGGGTTCCATCATGGATGGACACCTCATAGAGCATGTACTCCTAATCCTTTAGTTTCACTTTGAGCCTTCTTTAGAAATCCTGGTAATGGATTTGAGTTCGAATCCTTATGTTTCTTTGTGGCTGAGATGAGTATATCTGGATGACCTAGGTGTATGTATGGTCATATACCTGAGTAGAGATGACTATGCATAATATTTGTGGTTTACTTCGTGGTTTTGGATTTGTGGTTTGCTTCGTGGTTTTGGATTTGTGGTTTACTTTGTGGTTGTGGCTTGTGGTTTACTTTTTGGTTGTTTTGTGGTGTTTTCCTTTGTGGATTTTTGAGAGACCATCAAGGGTCTCGGGGTCCCCTACTGAGTACTGAGTTACTCACCCCTTTAGGGGCTTTTCCTACACGTGTTGTGTCTGATACAGATGTTTGATGTTTTGATAGAGGTGCTCGGGGAGACAGGACCAACTGACGTTACGATAGTGGACTTAGTGGCCTAGGACCAGGTGGGGCCCAGTAGGACTAGGCAGACAAGACATACTACTTCGGCTTTCAGTAGCTTCACTACTCTAGCGATCAGTTGGGATTTTCCGCAAATGGACATCGATTCTCCCTTTGTACCTTTCTATTTTTAGTTCTTTTTTTGGGCTTGTATGTTGGCCCAGTTTTACCACTCAGTGTTTTACTTGATATTGTACTCTGGTTTCTGATTACTTAGTATTCACCTTTAAGCTTTGTGGATTTGTTTTGTGAGTGCATGTGTGTATAGGTATCCAGGAAAATGCCTCCCACTTGCAGGTTGACACCTTCGGTGCTAGTCACCAACCCCTGGCCTTCAGGAGGCGGGCTTGGGGTATGTCATGGTATGGGCCTCGGGGGACGGGTCATGATAGATATGTTTGGGTTAATTCACATTTTTTTATAAAATATTATGAATGATTTTAAATATATATATATATATATATGATTTGAGAATATTTCCAATCATACTATACTTATGATTCTAATATTAACTATGAATAAATTTTTAAGTTATGCCAAGTGTTTCACCAATTTCAAAATCATACATTATGATTCATAATGTTATAATCTAATTTAGTGTATGAAATTGTTTAGAAATATCACCTAGCAGAAGGAATGGAGATGTATCAATGCACGTAATATATGTATGGATTTCCCTCCTGGTCAAGAAAATAAAATTAGAGATGGAATTGGAGATAAAGATGGAGCTAAACAAATTATAAAAATATTGGGTTAGTTAACTTAGGTTATGACCAATAACCTTGCTCATATGGATCAGTTTTCTAAACTATAACATGGTGAAATAATGTTGGACCACTTCATTCTTTAGAAATCTCCATCATTCAATGGGACTACTGATCCATTTGTAACTGAATGATGGATAAGTTCCTTAGAGAATATTTGTCTTGCTTTGGTAAGCAATGAAATGGAAAAGGTTGTCATGGTATTTTATTATATCATGGGGGATACAGATTAATAGTGGTTATTGATTTAAAATACTAAGTATGAGGAGGAAATAATAAACATGGAGTGAAAGTGTTTTAAGGTAATTTTCTTGGAAAAATATTTTCCTCACAAGCAATGAGCGGATATAGAGAGATAATTCCTGAGTTTAAGATAAAGGGATGATGAAAAATTTTCTAAGTATGAAGCTAACTTTACAAGGTTAGAAAGTTATGTTGTGAACTGTGTACATAATCAAAAGAGTAATACCATAATTTTATTTGATGGGATAAGTCCAATCCTTCGAAGGTAACTGGTCACCCAAACCTTCTCATCATATGTGAACATAGTATCATATACTATAAATATAAAGAAATAAATCTACAAGTATTATGACTTTGAAGGAAAGAAGATAAGAATATGGTGGTTGAGTACTATGGAAAAAAAATATGGAAAAATAGAAGATGATAAGGGTGGAATTGAAAACTTGTAATAAATGTGGAAAGAAAAATTATGGAACATGCTTGCTGGGAATGGGAGTTTGATTCAAGTGTGGAGATAAAGGATATTAGGCTCGTGATTTTAAGGGAAAGAAGGAAGTTTTCAATGTTCAATGATTCAAATGTAAGAATATGAGGCACTATACGAATGAATGTATTAGGTGTTAAGGGAATTTTCCTCAAAAAGGCCAAGGGAGAAAGACCAAGCTTATGCGATCACTACAACTAAGGTTGAAGTTCTTAAAGATGTAGTAGCAGGTATGTTGATCATAGCCTAAAATTTAGCTAATAATTTATTTGATTATGGATCTTCAAACTCTTTTATATCATCCATGTTTTCCAAGTAAATTAGATATTTCCCTAGCACCTTAATAAGGGAATATTCAATCAAGAATATTGGTGGAAATATTAATACAGTGAGGATATATCAGTCAGTTCCCATTATGATACATAGACTTACCCTTTTTATAAACTTGATCATTATACCTATAGTTTACTTTAACATAATCTTTGGTATGGATTGACTATATTTTTATAATGAAAAAATTATTATTGAGAGAAGTATATTAATAATTTGTGATGAAGGTATGGAATCCCTCATCCACTACTAAAAATTGGGGATATCTCCACAGACTTATATCCAAGGTTTATAAAAATTATGGCTATAGCCAACATATAGCCACGAGCCATAAAATTATTGTGGTAGTATGCTTGGTTGCGCCCAAATTTACCCTACTGGTAAAAGCGGTCGATGTATTACATGTAGGGGTCGAATCCACAGGGACCGAAGAAGAAACCTTGAGACACTTTGATTAGATGCGGGATTGGCTATGAAGTGGCCAACTATGGTGTTGATTGATTTGAAGAAATATTTATTTAAATTAAAGAACAAAAACAATAAAATTACTTGAATTAAAAAAACTAATTAATGTGAGTTGATCCTAGGTTGTCTCTTGGGCTTGATTGGATGTATTTGTTTTTCATTTGATTTTTTGTTCATCGGTTCAAGAGGTATCCATTAAATGAAATAATTCCTCAATATCATTCTCCGATTTAATCCATACACAATTTCAAGGCTAATCACCAATTCACTTAGAGGATCAATTTAATGAGCACTCCAAGGAATTGGATCGTACTAGCACTCAAAATGTGTCGTCGTTAAATTCGGTGAAGACAAAGAAGAAGATAAATCAAAGAAAGGAACTCTTAAAATAAAGAACAAATTTAAGAATTTAAGAACATCAAATAACATTCAATCCAACTCATGAAACTCCCTAAGATCAACCCATAATAGTTTAGCCCTCCATTGATGCTATTCTATCAATGGAAGCGGGTAATTGACTTAAAGAAGCGGGATTGAAGAAGAAAGGAAAAAAACATTAATCAAAATGAACACTCCACCGTTGTGTGATGAACTCACAAGTGCGGGTGTGAATAAATTCACACTAAGATTCAACGGTATCAACGTGTGAAGAAAAGGAAAATAAAAGTGAAGAAGAAGAAATTTTATTAAAATACTAAACGTGAATGAAAAACTTACATTAGAGAAATTGACAATGCCATTACAAAACGAAAGCGGGAAATTACAATTGAAAGAAAAACTTGGATTCAAAGGAAAATGTTAGATGATTATTCCTTCACCACCAGCTCCTTATATATGAATATTAGGAGCCTTATGTCCACCCCCAACAATAAATTCACCTCCCAACAATTAAGAGAGTCAAAAGGAGGGTGAAGAATCAAAAGGAAATTGACGTGTTGACCCGGAAAACTATCCAGATTCGTCCTCCATTTTGACGTGTGAATTCGAAATTGAAGAAGGCCGATTCCGGAGGTGTCATAAATATAAAATATCTTCGTACATGTGTCCTCTATGAGCTGTAAAAATTTCAGGAAATTTCGCTCATCCGTTTGGACGTTATGATCGAAATGGTGGAACGGATTTCTGCGCATTAATGACGAGTCCACCATTTAAATCTAAACTTCAGATCCCTTTATCATCATGATAACATCAGAATTAGCTCCGGCCACAGTTGAATAAAATTATCCTCATATTTTTATATTTCTACTGTATAAATTTGAGCTTCATTGGGCTTGGTTTCTGGGCCCCACATTTGTTTGATGGGCCTTAGGCCCATTATGCTTTTTCCAGCATGTTTCTGCCTTCAGGCGCAAAATTCTCCATCTTCCTTTGGGATTCATCCATCGGACCTAAAAGATAAAATGTTCCAAACAAAGTGATAAATCATATCCCAAAATTTCAAATTAAAATGATGAATATTTTAATTTACACAAGCAAATTATTGAGTGGGCCCAAATTGACATTTTAAGCATGAATTGCACAATGATGGGAAATGAAGTTCAATTTCTGAATTGGACTAAAATTGATGTTTATGAACTTTTAAACACATTAATATTAAGAACTTAACAATGAATATTAGCCACTTTTAGTGACTAATCACACCCCCCAACTTGAGTTTTGCTAGTCCCGAGCAAAATAAATTACAAATATGAAATTGAAATCCCCTTTTCCAAAAACATTTAAATACACATTTCTCACTCAAAAGATCTCATACCAAAAAAATTATGGAACCCTTCAAAATCATTTAAAACAAGCTAGGTCCATATGCATATCCCAAGCCCAAGCCCATTCCTTTGTTCAAATTCATCGCCACATTTCATCCAATTCAAATTAAGCATGATAAAGTGTTGTGCATCATAAAAGATATGGGGCCCATTTTATTGTTCAAGGGGAAAAAAATGGAAGCGCTAGGTGGGAATCACATTAAACCTTAAGATGAGTATCCTCTTTTTTTTTTTTGATTTTTTTTTTTTGATTTTTTTTTAACCACAATAGATATGAAAAGACTAACTCTGGGCAAGACAACTATGGAGTCACGATCCCCAAGTGCCGGACGCCACGCATTTTGTCAATTTCATGCTCTACAATAGAGATATAAAGCCTAACTCTGGGCAAGACAACTATGGAGTCACGATCCCCAAGTGCCGGACGCCACACATTTGGACAAAACATTGCTCTATGTGGTCTTTTTTTGTTTTTTTTTTTTGTTTTTTTTTTGTTTTTTTTTTTTGGATACTCAAATTAAACTAAAAGTGACCCCAGAACCCTATGCTATAATGAAAGGGACCCAAGAACTCAAATTTACACCCACAATCCAAAAGACGTGCATTGTGGCATTTTTATTAAGAGGATGAAAATGTAAACTTTGAAAAATCACATTGGACAACCGCACTTTCCAAAAACTATGCTCATGAACTTAAACATGCATTAAAATCAGAATCAAGGCATGCAAAATTTATTTGATATCCAATTTTAGAGTTTGCAATGTGTCTTTATCATGTTTATGGTTAATGGAATTTTTTTTTCATGCATGTTCTTATTCAAAATAAAAATCATTTTTTATCCCCCCCCAACTTAGAATAACACTGTCCCCAGTGTTTAAAGAATAGAAAAGTTAGAAGGGGGTAGGAGAGGGGTTCAACGAAGAAATTTAAAATGAAAATCATGGAATGAAGTCACCTGGTGGTTGATGATGATAGCGCATGCCATAGTCTCCCTTCAATCCTGGATTTGAGTCTCAGCGGCTTGGATGGTGGTGAATGGATTTTCCTTATGGATTTCAGCATGTCCTTTTATTTTTTAACCTATAAAAACATAATAATAAACAAAACAAAATAAACTGATGATACATTGTCTTCTTTTAGATTTCTGGGTAAGGTATTACTCAGAGATCACGCCACGTGACACGGATGAATATGGCGCTCCCCTTTCATACCCATCCTTACTCATAAAAGAAGAACAGGTCAACAGTCTATGGTAATTTATTATATGAAAAAGAAAATGATTCAAAATTATTAGAAACATGAAAACCATGGGTTGCCTCCCATGCAGCGCTTTTGTTTAACGTCGTTAGCTCGACTTGAATCCCCCAACTTATCCAATTCCAACTTTCAACATGTTTAGGACCCCATTTTTTTCCACTTCAACTTGATTAAGATTGATTTTCTTGAGTTCAGAAGAATGTAAAATAATTTTGAGCTCGGTTTTATTGAAATTTTTTAAAGGAGATTGAAAAATTAATTCAAAATCAGTTTCTTCTCCAAAACATTTAGAAAGAATTGGTTCATTTTGAAAATATGATTCATCCCCAAAAGTGTCTAGTTGAATTTCAGGAGTGTGTATGGGCTCAATGTTTGGTATTTCTCCCAATTTTTCAGTGATTGGTGTTTTTGAAAAATCATTAATGGATTTATATTCAGGAATCTCAATCCATGATGTCAAATTTTCATCTTTTGAATCCAAAAAATCAATTTCCTCCTGATTTAAAGACTCATTAACAATTCCTTCATGTTCTTTATCTTGAATTTCAACATTACCTGACCAAATCTCTTCATTATCCAACTCTGTATTCCAAGATTTTAAAGTGGGTTCTTTACTAAATTCAAATAAGTTATGTGGGAAACAATATTCTTCTATAAGTGATGTGGAAAGGACATCCTGAGTGGGAATGGGTTCTTCATAAGTCTCAATGTTTTGTATTTCTAATCTCAGTGATGAAACTTCTGAATTCATTTTAACCATTTTTTCACATAAATGTTCAAGAATTTTTTCAGAATTAGGATTGATTGTTGTTTGTACATCATCATCATCATTATGTTTGATCTCTTCAATCATCCTTGAGAGGTATGGAAATTTATCCTTCAAAAAATCAGTATCCCATTGATCGTTCATGTTATCGGGTGTGGGGTATTCATTTAAAGGTTGATCAAAGTAATTTCCTATGTGAGCGGATTTCCAATGTTGATTTTCTATTTGATTCCAGCCCGATTTTATGAAATGAAATTGTTGATGATACTCCATTGGAGTTTAATGAAATTTGGATTTGGATTTGTTCTTTTTTGGAAAAACAGAAAGGGGAAAAGAAAAGAGAAATAGAGGTGAGAAAAGAGAAGTTAGGTGAGAATAGAAGGTGGGTGTCTAAGAAAACTTACTAGGGTCCCCGGCAACGGCGCCAAAATTTGGTTGCGCCCAAATTTACCCTACTGGTAAAAGCGGTCGATGTAGTACATGTAGGGGTCGAATCCACAGGGACCGAAGAAGAAACCTTGAGACACTTTGATTAGATGCGGGATTGGCTATGAAGTGGCCAACTATGGTGTTGATTGATTTGAAGAAATATTTATTTAAATTAAAGAACAAAAACAATAAAATTACTTGAATTAAAACAACTAATTAATGTGAGTTGATCCTAGGTTGTCTCTTGGGCTTGATTGGATGTATTTGTTTTTCATTTGATTTTCTGTTCATCGGTTCAAGAGGTATCCATTAAATGAAATAATTCCTCAATATCATTCTCCGATTTAATCCATACACAATTTCAAGGCTAATCACCAATTCACTTAGAGGATCAATTTAATGAGCACTCCAAGGAATTGGATCGTACTAGCACTCAAAATGTGTCGTCGTTAAATTCGGTGAAGACAAAGAAGAAGATAAATCAAAGAAAGGAACTCTTAAAATAAAGAACAAATTTAAGAATTTAAGAACATCAAATAACATTCAATCCAACTCATGAAACTCCCTAAGATCAACCCATAATAGTTTAGCCCTCCATTGATGCTATTCTATCAATGGAAGCGGGTAATTGACTTAAAGAAGCGGGATTGAAGAAGAAAGGAAAAAAACATTAATCAAAATGAACACTCCACCGTTGTGTGATGAACTCACAAGTGCGGGTGTGAATAAATTCACACTACGATTCAACGGTATCAACGTGTGAAGAAAAGGAAAATAAAAGTGAAGAAGAAGAAATTTTATTAAAATACTAAACGTGAATGAAAAACTTACATTAGAGAAATTGACAATGCCATTACAAAACGAAAGCGGGAAATTACAATTGAAAGAAAAACTTGGATTCAAAGGAAAATGTTAGATGATTATTCCTTCACCACCAGCTCCTTATATATGAATATTAGGAGCCTTATGTCCACCCCCAACAATAAATTCACCTCCCAACAATTAAGAGAGTCAAAAGGAGGGTGAAGAATCAAAAGGAAATTGACGTGTTGACCCGGAAAACTGTCCAGATTCGTCCTCCATTTTGACGTGTGAATTCGAAATTGAAGAAGGCCGATTCCGGAGGTGTCATAAATATAAAATATCTTCCTCCATGTGTCCTCTATGAGCTGTAAAAATTTCAGGAAATTTAGCTCATCCGTTTGGACGTTATGGTCGAAATGGTGGAACGGATTTCTGCGCATTAATGACGAGTCCACCATTTAAATCTAAACTTCAGATCCCTTTATCATCATGATAACATCAGAATTAGCTCCGGCCACAGTTGAATAAAATGATCCTCATATTTTTATCTTTCTACTGTATAAATTTGATCTTCATTGGGCTTGGTTTCTGGGCCCCACATTTGTTTGATGGGCCTTAGGCCCATTATGCTTTTTCCAGCATGTTTCTGTCTTCAGGCGCAAAATTCTCCATCTTCCTTTGGGATTCATCCATCGGACCTAAAAGATAAAATGTTCCAAACAAAGTGATCAATCATATCCCAAAATTTCAAATTAAAATGATGAATATTTTAATTTACACAAGCAAATTATTGAGTGGGCCCAAATTGACATTTTAAGCATGAATTGCACAATGATGGGAAATGAAGTTCAATTTCTGAATTGGACTAAAATTGATGTTTATGAACTTTTAAACACATTAATATTAAGAACTTAACAATGAATATTAGCCACTTTTAGTGACTAATAAATGCTCCCCCATTTATCTTGACCCATCCCTACCCTTGTGATTCCTTCCCTCTTTGACCCTCCTCATTTAACATGGCCACCCAACCTCCCAGTGATCTTTCTCCTCTGATGAAGATCTGATGCAGCAATCCCACCTCCCCACTGATGTGAATCTGATGCAGCTTCCCCACCTCCCTGTTGATGAGGCTCTGACGTAGTCTCCCCACCTCTCTATGATCATTATCCTCCAACATGACTCAATGTGGATTTGATGTAGCCACTCCACCTACCTGAGATCCTTCTCCTTCGACACAACCATACCACCTCCCCAATTTATCAATCGAACCCAACTCTGCCCTCACAATCTACTTCCTCCTGTGACTTCTCACTAACCCCATTTGACCAACCCTAGTAAAATCCAACCTTTTTGAATTTCTCATGTAAAATCCCTACCTTCCTCTCTTATATTGAATTTCATTAGTATAAATAGTTAGGGTTCCCATCATAGAGTGTTTTTATAGGATTATAGATAACATGATGCATATTTTTGTTTTGTTCTCCCCAATCTATGGATTTCAATTTATGGATTTCTCTTTCCCCCAATATCCCCTATAAATTTTTTTTTGTTATAATATGTTTTTAGTTAGAAATTAAACCATATTTCTTTCATAAAAATACAATTTTATGTTTTTCTCCCTTTAGTAATGACTTGTTTGGATCCCATTGTACTGTTTTCGCATAATGTGATTTTTTCACAGTTTATACAAGCTTAGATTGTGTCAGGGGTATGAGTTATTTATATTTCATATTCTTCAATGTTTGTATTTATTTAATCTTATAAAAGTGATTAAAAATCATGTTTTGTATTCCATTTTCCAATCTGATCATACCCAAATTGCAATAGTGTCGATATTACATGGAGATTACAGGAATAATAAACTTTCCAGGAACTACTGAATAATTTTTATCTTGTCAGGGTTTATTTGATTGAACTTACTTAAAACTACTTATAAAACTTATCACTTACTATAAGTGATATTTTTTAAGTGTTTCCCATTAACAAAATACTTTTCTACAACTTATTTATGTAAATTTTTAATAATAAAACAAACACTTATTTTTTAAACTAGTTATCATATGTGATAAGTGCGTAAACAGTTTTCAATAAGTGAAGTCAATAAGAGACTCAATATTTTTGTGTTAATTTCTTAAACAGTTTCCAATAAGTATAATTAATTTTTTTATGGCATAAAAGACTATAAATTTGAATCATCAATTAATTATTTTTTGGAATATAATTTTTTTTCATGCATTGTTGATAGTTTTCTTAGCCTTTTTAATAGTTATGTTTTACACTAATCCATATTATAGTATCTATTTCCCATTTTATGGAATTTTACTTTTCTAGGTCTCATGATTCATTATTTTTTACATTGTTTTTTCATTTTTTGGGATACATGATAGTGTGTCATGTAATTCAAAATCTGGAGAATGATTTTGTAAGTAAATGAGGTGTTATTTTATTCATAAATAATTATTGGGGATTATTTTTTTTAATGGGAAATAATATGTTTTTATGACCATTATGTAATTTTTATTTTTTAGGTATTTTTTCTACATTTATAACACTTTTAATATTTTTTAGACTTGTCGTGTGTTAATAGTGGCTACTTCTATGGGATAAATTATTTCAGGTCTAATATTGTTTTCAATGATTATCCATTTTACATAGAATTTTCTTATGAAATCATATTCTATTCTAGAATAATATAATTATATTTTAATATATAAAGGTATTTTAATAATGTTTTAATGTGTATATTCATGTTATTTTTTGTGTTGGATTAATTTTACATTCACCTTTTTCCATGAAGGTCAGTAAATGTAATTCTTTTTTGTTTATCTTTTTTTTTTGTTAATTAGAAAAAAAATATTCTCTGATATTTTTCATTATTATGGGAATTTATTCCCTATAACGTGGTTATGATTCTTATCCTTCCATTTTTATATTTATGTAACTTTACACTGATGGATTCCAATTATTTTTTGTATTCCCTTTTACATTCTGATCATACCCGCCTTATAATAGTATTGATTTTACTTAAAGATTACAAGTATACTAAAAATGTTGGGAACTACTGTAATATCTCCATCTCACTAAGTACTATTTGATAATAATCATTGAAAACTTTTTATATCACATATCACATTTGATAAGTTATTTTGCAGAAGTGTATCACATTGGAAAAAAAATCATTTTTCCCACTTATTTAAATAATACATGTTGAAAAATAACTATTTTATGTTATTTATGTATTCAAGTATGTATTATCTTGATAAAGTAATATAATCAATGCAATATGGTATATATTTTTCTGAAAAAATACTATTTTTATGTTATTTATATATTCAAGGAGGCATATTCTTGATAAAATACTATGATCGATCCAAGCAGGTATATATTCAAGAAAGTGTATCTATTATTATCTCAATATATGTCCTTATATAACTACTATTTTTTAGGTAGGTATGTGTTTAATAAAGTATTATTTTTTAGTTAGGTGTCTATTCTTGATAAATAATGAATTTTCCTAAACCACTATTTTATGTTATTTATAAATTCAAGTGGGTATGTTCTTGATAAATTACTATGATCAATTCAATAAGGTATATATTTTCTTTCAAAACTATTATTTTTATGTTATTTATATATTCAAGTAGGTGTATTCTGGATAAACAACTATGATTGATCTGAGAAGGTATATACTCAAGTGGGTGTATAAGTTATTGTCTCAATATATGTCCTTGTATAACTATTATTTTCATCTATCCATAATTATCTTGAAATATTATTCACATTTTAGTAAAAAAATATCATTCCTTTTAAGCCACATGACCCATTAACTACTTGAACTTTGCTTTTTATATAAAAAAATCGAAGCATCGGGTTACAAATATTGTGACTCTTCCATGACAAGTAATATAATCATTCTACTTTGAACAGTCTATGTCTCACCATCCAAACTAAATGGATTTTTCTTCATGTTAAGGTTTGGGTGATAATTATTTTGTATCAACTTGATTTCTCCTTCATGGGAGGATTTTTTGGAATTTGGGATGCTTTGACACTCCACATGAGCTTGAGAAATTTTGTGTGTCATTGTAGTTAACAATTTTTAGTGCTACATTTCACAGTATAATTTTTGAATGAAATACTCATAAATAAATAAGGGGAAAGGATAATTTTTCATTAAGAAATATAGAAATATTTGCATAGAATCACTCGAGTGATAAGTTTTACAACCTATTTTCAATAAGTGCCACCAAAAAAATCCTAATAATTACCCATCTATGCTCTCATTTTTCATTGTTTGGTTTTCATGATTGGGACTGAAAGTGGGTCTTGAAAATTTATTGAATACTAGAGTTAAAGGTTGGGTGGATCATTTTGGGAGTATAAGAACATAACTGAGATTCTCGGGTTCCCTTATAGGTTTTTGATGTATAAAATGTGTGTGTGTGTGTTATGAATATACATCTTGAAATATATATTCTGATATTTTTAATATATATATATATATATATATTTGTATATATATAGTGTGAATATTTATATTATTATATATATTTATATATTCTGAAATATATATTTTGATATTTTTTTAATATATATATTTGTATATATTATATACATCTGTAATCTTATATATATTTTGAATATATTAATTTAAATATACTCTTACTTTCTTCTTTCAAACATTTATATTTTTTTCAAATATATTTTTTTTTATTTTTTCATAATTTATCATGTCCCGTGAAAATTCATGGGGGGACTAGATAATGATCTCTCTTTCATTTTCTTGAGGTTATTTTCTACACATTAAGGTCATTTCACTCATAATTTCACTAAAATTTCAGATTTAAACATAATTGAATGATTTTCACCAACCACCTACATGTACTTACTCTTCTATTAACATATTTAAGTTCTTAAAACTATCATAACATATTAACATATGATATTTTGGAACAAAACCATTGTATCACCAGGAGATTAAACATATGTTTCATACGAACATAAATCATATGTGATGAAATACTTTGAACTATTGAGTGTTTGTTGTGTATTTAGTATTCTTATTTGAGTGCTAAATTAACATTGATTTTATATTTAAATTTCATTTACTTAGTTAAGAGTTTGTGTATAGTTACTCTTAATTTTATCTTTGTATTTAATGGTAGTTAAATACTTTGATAATATCTCAATAGGAAGTAAAGTTATTTCATTTTAGTTCAGTGTTAGTACTATACTTATAAAATAGTATAAGCGGGGTATCTTATGGTTTTAGGCTATACAGTGAGTGAAATATATCGAGAAAAATCCTTATATCCAATAAAGAAGTTATTTTATTGGGAATTGAACTACGAATTGAACTACTTCCAGACACTTTTCAATCATCTGTGTTTAATTTACCTTGTTCCCCCTCCTCCACCCATGCGTAATCCACTTGAACCACAACATGACCTTAAGCCCCCAACATCCTTCCCCTATAGTGTGTTTCTTACATTCTTCTATTCAGCTTCTAATTTATATTTACATTCTTTTAGTTTACAGTTTCTATTCTTCTATTATATGTTTTGAATCTTTCTAAAATCATTCATTGTAATTTTCTTGGAAATATGCACCCTTTGAATTTCCATGTTTTGAATAGTAAACTGGTTTCCTTCAATCAATAGATTAATCAATAAGAAATTAGGATTATTGCTTCATATAAAACTATTCAATCTCAATTAATTATTTTTTATTACTTTTAAGTTGACCAAAAACTTTTCATCACCTTTATCAACTTTATTTAAGCTTAATATTTGTATTTATTAAGTTTCATCTTGAATTATTACTTCATATTATTATTTTCCCATGAATTCAAAAGTCCTCACTTACTTAAAATTTCCTTACTTTTATCAAGAAAAGATTTAAATGGTTCATCTATTATGTGATATACTTATTTGGTAATTGATCAATTCTCACATGTTATCTTACAAAGTTTCATATGTATCTCACTTTATCAATATGATCTAGTTCTAATTTTGATGTTGGCATATCATAATTCATGAAATATATTACTTTGTGTGAAAACATGACATAAAAATTATATTTCTCCTAGGTTCCTTGTGTTTTTTAAATAAGTTTCTATAAGTATTTTTAGAGTCCTAAAATTTGTGTGATTATATCATTTTTCATTTCTTACTTCATTAAAAAAACACTTAACTCTCATTTGTTTTAGAAGGGGAAACATCTTAAGTATAGTTAATTATCTAATAATCAATTTAATAGAACATACTATACTATAATTAGTGATTCATAAAGTTATCATCAAAATTCATATTTTTATTTTCTGTAAATATTTATTCAATACAAATATATGTTTATCATTTTATTTTGGACCTTAAAAATTAGTTTATTATTCGATATGATAGTAAATATTTGTAGTTTTATGATATTTTCCTGAAAAAACATGTTTATGCTCAGGCCACCGAGTTTCATTTATTTATTTTTTCATCATTTTTTATTATTATAAATTATAAAAATGAGTTTTAATGAGATATATTGTTTGTATGTTCTGATGTTAATTACTTTTCCTTCCATATTTCATAGTTTCTTAATTTTACACTTAAATTTTAATATGAATTTTTTTAATAATGAAATATACATTAACATATAATTGCAAAATCAATTATATTGTTTTTTTTTTCTTATATTGTTCCAATGTGTTTTAAAATTATTACTTGATTAATTAGGTTACATGAACTTTTTCTAGAAATAAAAATTCAATCATGAATCAATATCTAACACAAATTTTAAAATTATCACTTAAGTAATTTTATTTTAACTCTATTATTCCAATATGTTTTTAAATTATGGGGATCTTGTCCATTGTATATTTATAATTATCTTTTAATTTCTTATAGTTCATCAAATCATTTAATCCTTATTCTCTTAGAGAAGCTATGGTTTTATACCATAAGAGGATTCTTTATCCTCTTTGACTTAGATGACCTATCACTTTATCATGACCTTGGTATGTATTCATATATAAATTATGGTCAGCTTATTGATTTAAATTTCTTCTATGTGTTTATTTGATTGATAATTAGTCTAATTGGTGATAAATATATTTTTTTTGATTTTTAAAATGATGATCGTGACCCTAAAATGGTGATATAGGGTTTGAATTAAGTTTGGACATGTTTAAACTGATGAACTAGTTGGGGAAAGGTGAATATGAAATGCATAAGACAAATAGAAAATAATGTGATGATTTTAGATAGGTAAATTCTAAAAAATAAGAAATAATGGGAATAAAGTTATATTAGGTGTGAAGTAATGCTTTTTAATTTTATATAGTGGAATTATAAGTTTCATTATGTCCTCATGATAAGTTAAATATATCTTGGTGGTTTTAAGGGGTATAGTTGATACTGAAATGTTCATTTACACATGTGGAAATTAGTGTTTAAGGGCGATAAGCATGTCAAGCCTAATTTGGTGAATTAACCTTAAGATTTAAAGATTTATGGGCATTATTAGGCTATCTTGGGTGGATTATATAAATCTAGGAATATTATTTGGTGAATAAACTTATAAAAAGCACATTGAGTGCTTAGGGTGTTGGACATATGCTTAAGCTTACCAAAGTGTAAGATTGGTATGCTTTAAATGGTTTTCTAAATGCTAAGAAAAATGTTTAAGAGGGATGTGGTATTTATTTTATGGGGGAAATCATGTCCAATGTATGTTAAACTAGAATGCGTGATGTTGTTCCTTAACCAAGTTTGTTAAGGTGTGAGTTTCATGCTGAATTTATATGTAATAAAGCTGGAAATGAATCCTTAAATGGTTACATAGGAAGAATAATTGGGTAATGATTGGGTAATTAACCTTAACATGATATATGGGATATTGAGACCATGTTAGAGGTTATTTTTGTGTATTAGGTTTCATAAATTATGATATGTAATATAGATAATGGATTTGTATTTCCATGTTGATTTCACATGCTATGTAGGGGGAATAAAATGAAAACGCGAGTTTTCATGGGCAATAAATGATGTGATATGTTTTGTTTTTAGTGTTTTATAAGATTTTTATCACTAACCACATTGTGATATGTTTGAGTTATGGAAATTTTCACTTACAGGTGGCTTATGGCGGGTTGAGTTATGAAATTCCACAGTATGTCATAATTGGCTCTAAAGGTAATTAGCCCTTTTTGGCATTACACTATTATTTATATATTCAAATACTAACTCCTTGAATTAACAGAGGCTATTGTGATTTTTACTAAGGATTATGTTCTCACTCGCTATAAAAAACTCCTTTTGTGCATAAAAATTGAATGTGTTATGTTTCAGGTAATGGAAAGTGGCCTTTGTAGCTGGGTGTTGATTTCTAGTGACAATTTGAATCTTAGTATGCAATCTTAAATATTATTAAGGAGTGTGATATCTATAATTCCTTCCATTATCTATTTTAGTTAAATTTATTATGTATTGGTATGTATGACTTACCTTTGAGTTTATTTTGACTACTTGACATTTGTGGGTGTGTCGGTATATTATCTCTAGAATGATTTAATAAAAGTGAGTGAATGGTGGAATTAGGAAATAAATCTCATAACTCAACAAGAGTATTAGGTTAATTTCTTATTATGTAATGCTTACAACATGACTAGTGATACAAGTGCATCATGATTTTTGGAATGAATTAGGATACTTGATAATGTATAGAATCATTTCATTTCATACATTTTAAGTTATCATAAAACAGTTAAACATTATTTGATGATTCATTAAAGTTATTTATAATAGTTGTGTAAATCATTTAAATGCTAAATTATTTTTGTTTACTATCTATTGTAGGATGTGAGTGATGTTTTAAGAAGTGGAAGCTAGAGTATATGAGTGTTCGTAGCTAGGGAGGATATAAAGTCAACATGATAAGAGTTTTTTTTCTAGAATCTGGAGGATATATCTATGGTTTAAACCATGGATATATGAATTTTTATGGAATATGGAGGATATATTCATAGTTATAAACTATGGTTGTATCTTCTAATTAATATGGTTTTAACCATGGTATTATGGGCCAATTACCATGGTTAAATTGTGGTTGTAGCTGCAAATTTCCACAGTTGAAATCGTGGTTATAGCCTTCAATTTCCATGGTTTTAACCATTGTATTAGGGGCCAATTGTCATGGTTAAACCATGGATATATAGAGATAATTCCATGGTTTAAATCATGGCTATACATATCCTACTACCATAGTTTAAATAGTGGCAGTTGAAAACCCCTATTGCAATGGTTGTAATAGCCACAGTTAGGGAAATTGTGGCTATGACATATTGCTAAGGTTTTTTGGCCTATCTCCACAATTCCAAACCATGCTTGCATGCAAATTTTCTAGTTGTGATCTTTATATGGGATACTATATCATATGAATCATATTTATATCCACCTCCAATAGCTCTCCTTAATTAAATTCTTGGAGAATAATAGAATACACAGCCTATAGAATGGAAAGGCAACCCTATGATAGAAGATGTTCTTATTATTAAAGAATATATTGATGTGTTTCCTAAAGAACTACCTAAACATCCACCTGATCATGGAGTTGAGTTTTTTATTAAACTCAACCCTTATGCAAAAATATATATCTAATACTCCTTATAGGATGGATATTGTGGATCTAGTGGAGTTAAAGGAACAACTACAGGAGTTGTGTGATAAGGGATTCATATGCCCAAGTGTTTTTCCTTGGAGAGATCTTATTATTTTTATGAAAAAAAGATGGGACTATGAGACTGTGTGTTGATTACAGGGAAATCAATGTCATTACTATGAATAATAGATATCCTTTAGCTCTTATTAACAACCATTTTAATCAATTTCAAGGAGCACAATTTTTTCAAAGATTGATCTTTGTTCCAAGTATCATAAATTGTGATTAAGGAATGAATATATTCAAAAGACAACATTTTGTATGAGTTATGGACATTATGAGTTTATAGTAATGTCCTTCGTATTGAATAATGCACCTATTTTTTTATGGATCTGATGAACAGAGTGTTCAAGGAATATCTTAATAATTTCATTGTGGTGTTTATTGATGATAACTTTGTATACTCTAAAAATTATTAAGAGCATAAGAGTCATTTATGAATCATTCTTGAATCTTAGAGAAAAATAAGTTATATGGGAAATTTATCAAGTATGAATTCTAGCTTCAAGAAGTTCTTTTTCTTGGTCATATTGTCTCTAAGGATGAAATATTAATTGATCCATCAAAGACAATGGTAGCCAAAGAATGACCTAGGCTGATAAACATAAATGAGGTAGGTATTTTCCTTAGATTAACAGGTTATTATCGGTGTTTTATTAAAAAAAACCCAATTAGAAAACTCATTAACCAAGTTGACATGTAAAGGTGTTAAGTTCTAATTGATAGAGGAATTTAAAGAAAATTTAGAAGGATTAAAGAGGAGGTTGATCAATGCACTAGTGTTGACACTACCATCATGAGGAGATAGATTTTGCATATATAGTGATGCATAAAAGTAAGGACTTGGATCTGTCCTTTTGTATAATGATAAAGTTATTTCCTATGAATCAAGGTAGTTAAAGATGCATGAACAAAACTATCTAACCCATGATCTTGAGTTGGCAGCCATAATCTTTGTTTTATTTGCTTTGAAGATATAGAGATAATATCTCTATAACCAAAGATGTGAGATGTAAACTAATCATAAGAGTTTGTAATATATATTTTCATAGAAATATATCAACATGAGGCAAAGCATATGGTTAGAGATACTTAAGGATTATCGTTTCTTGATATAGTACCACCCTAGAAAGGCTAATAAGGTGGTTGATGCATTGTGTAGGAAATATTGTGGTGTTCTAACTAAGACGAAGATTAGAAAGGATTCTATATTTAGGGGCCTAGTAAAGTTGGATATGGGAATTATTAGGGAAGTAGAAACATCACCCCTTTTTCAAATGATTACCAAACCATTTTTATTGAAAAAGATAAAAATTTATTATACTGATGATGAGAATTTTTAAAATAAAATTAAAGTAGTGAATGATGGGATGTTGGTAGGATTAGTTTATAAAGATGGTGTTCTTAAATTTGGAAAGAGATTGTGTGTTACATCTATGCTTGAGCTAAAAATATAATTATTAGATGATGTTCATAGCTTGAATTTATCTATACACCCTGGTAGCACCAAGATGTATAGGGATTTGAAGTAACATTTTTGGTGGGATAATATGACGTAGGAAATTTTTGATTGTGTATCAAGATACTTGGTTTCTTAATAGGTTAAGGCTGGGAGACACCATCCTAGAGGATTCATACAACCTCTACCTATTCATATATGGAAATTATATGACATTACTATGGAATTTGTCACTGGATTACCAAATACTGCTAAAATAAATGATAATATATGGGTTATTGTTGATCACCTCACCAAATATGAACATTTTATCACTATAAGAGAAGATTTAACTCTTGAGAATCATGTGAAACTCTATATTTATGAAGTTATAAGACTTTATGGTGTACCTATTTCAATCATGTCTGACCATGATCCATGATTTATATTGAAATTTTGGAAAATCCTTCAGAAGTATCTTGATACTGAGCTTCATTTGAGCATCGCCTATCATCCTAAAATTGATGGGCAGCCTGAGAGGACTATTCAAACATTATAATACATGTTAAATTTATGCTCACTTTTCATTCAAAGTATGTGGTATTATTATTTACCTTTATTAGAGTTTTCCTATAATAATTAATTACATTCAAGTAATCAAATAGAGTCGTATGAAGCATTATATGGCAAGAGATGTTGTGCTCTAATACATTGGGATGGAGTTGGTGAAATGAAGCTTGCAGGCCCAAAACTTGTGAAGGAGACAATAGTGAAAGTAAATACTATTTATACCCATATTAAAGTAGCTCAAAGTAGGCAAAAGATTCATGCTGATAACTGAAGGGAAGATTTGGAATTTCAAGTATGAGATCATGTTTTCTTAAAATTATATCCATGGAAGGCTGTTATAAGATTTGGTAAGAAAGAAAAAAATGATCCCCACGTACATCACACCTTTTGAAATTATATAAATAATTGGAGTTATGGATTATCATTTGGAAATTCCACCTAGCCTCTTGAAAGTACATGATGTATTATTTATCTCTTTATTGAGGAAGTACATGACAAATTCAATGCATGTGCTCATATATAAGGAAATAGAATTAGAACCTAATTTATTTTATTGTAAAGATCCTATCCAAATTTTGGACATTAGAAAATAAGTGTTGAGAAATCAGAAGACTCAAATGGTAAAGGTACTTTGGAGAATTCATAAGATATAAGAGGCTATGTGGAAATATGAAGAATTTATGATGAATAACTATCCAAATTTTTTTATGATCTGACATTATAGAAATTTTTAGGATGAAATTTTTTGGAGGGAATAATTCAACACCTGAGCTTCAATTATAATAAGCTTTTATTTCTAAAGAAACAATAACACAATACACATGATTTTATTTAATAATGTAATTAAAAATTAAATTATAAAATTTTATAAATTGAAATTTTCTAAAATCATTTCATTTTTTAAATCATCATATCAAAATTGGCTTAGGGTGAAATTTTGGTATTTTTTTTAAAAGATTGATTTTTTAGTGAATAATGAAAATATCAACTTTTTTGAAACTGTCCCTTATTTTATTTGAAAAATACCCATAATGTTTTAAATTTTTTCATAACTTAATATAATTATCCTCTATAAATAATATAATTAATTATATAGAAATAAAATTTATACTTGATCATGGTATAAAAATACTTTTAAACTTAAAAATACATTTTTTTTCAGAAAAATGTTTTTCATTACGCTTTGTGGGATTATTATAAAATAAATTTCAACCAATTATAGAGATTTAATTTGATAAAATTAATTAAATGTTTTTAATCAGCATATTTTATATTATTTAATAATATCAATTTAATTTTTTGTTTTAATGAATAAATAAAAACATTAAAAATTTATCACTACGATAAAAGGGTAAATCGGGTTAATCTAGGTTAAAAACAAGCAATAAGGCCACTATTTTTCATAATAATTATTATTGAATAAATTTCTGTATACCTTTATCAACTTAGTACACTTGTCCATGAAAATGACCTATATAGTATTTTTAAGTAAAGAAAATTTCAAAATGTCACTCTCTTAACTTTAATATCTATAAAATTTATATATAAGGAATAAAATAATATAAGTTTAATTATAAATATTTATTTTAAATATGAATTAATTTTTTATCATATTAATCTATTTTTAATTTTTAGTGATGAAATAATTTACTTGAATGCTCACACAACGCTGACACAACACTTATGCAAGCAGTAGAAAAATCATGTAAATAATTTTAAAAACTCTAAAAGTAATAATGTTTGGGTGAGTTATAGCACCCCAAAAATTTTATATATGACTATATAATGTTAATTATGTGTTAAATGTTTATATATGAATTACATTTATATCTTAATTTCTTCAAAGTCAAAGTAAATGAATAGTTTCAAAAATGACATTAATGATATTTTATGAAAAATAATATTTAATTAAATTATTTAAAAATCATAAAAATATTTAAATGGTAAAATAAGGATTATAAATGGTCTAGGAGTTAATACTAATACCATTTATGATACAATTTTTGCCTTATAAGTAAAATTATAGCCCTTTAATATTGAAAAAGTTGTTACTGCGGTTAAGGTCAAAATGGGTTTACCTGATTATTAATCTAAAAAGATAGGGGTTAAAATGACATAAACTATTAAAAAACAGGTAATGATAGAATAAATAATTTTAATATTTATTATTATTCCTGAATTCTGTAGTTATTTTCATTATAAATATACTAAGTAATACTTAAAATCAAAAAAGAGATGATTTTATTAAACTCATTTCTTATAAGATTTTATTTAAAAGTTTAATTTCAAAATTATAGAATTTTAATTTGAAAAAATGAATTTTATTTTTAAATTCATCATGTAAAAATTTATCTTGGGATGAATTTTTTAGATTTTTTTGTAAATATTTTATTTTCAAGGAATAGTTAAAAACTGATTTTTATTAAAAACTATATTTTATTTTAAAGAATTTACAAGGTTAAATTGTGTTTTGGATTAGTTTTAAATTTTAATTAATTAATTTTTATTTAAAATAATCTAATTATGTTTTTTTAAATTGATTTTATATTTTAATTTAGTATAAAAACATTTTATATTTAAAAAGGGTATTTTTCTGAAAAATTGTTTTCATTGTGTTTTTTCCGGTTTAATTTTAAATTAAATTCTAAAACTTATGAATTTTAAATTTTAAAAAAATTATTTCATATTTTTAATCATTAGGTTAAAATTTATTAAATATTTCCCTTTTATTTTTGGAGAATATGAAAAGTAACCTTGGTAATTTTTTATTACCACAGTAAAGGGTAAATCAGCTAATTTAGGTTAAAAATAAAATGATAAGAACAATTAAATGACCAAAAAATGTATCTAAATCTTATTATATGAGAATATATTGATCATAATCATCCAATATTCTAATTTTTTTCCTTTTTAGATCACTTTTTTGTTATTATGAACTTTCTAGTATTTTATTTAAATAAATGTCAAACATGTCACACTCTTGTTTTCAATAAGTGTAATATTTTTAATATAGTTTTATCAAGAGGTTTTATTCAAATGTAAATAGTATTTCTAAAACTAAAAGATTTATCTTAATCATGGTGATTTATTTTTAATTTTTAGTATAGAAATAATTATCTTAAATGATTGCACAACGCCAATGCAATAATTAATTAATTATTGAAAAAATCAAATAAAAGATATAAAAAATATGAAAATAAATATAATTTGAGATAAATAATGAAATAAAATAATTTTATAGATTACCATGACATTTTTTGGATATAATAAAGTGTTGGTTTCAAATTTTATATGTTTTATTGATATTATTAAAGTTAAAGTAATGAATAGTTATAAAAATTGACATTATGGATATTTTATGGTAAATAATATTTTATTAAATGATATAAAATTCATAAAAATCTCAAATATATAAAATTTATTTGGATAAGATTTAAAATATCAACCATGATCCATTTATTGGTTTTTTGTTTCATTTTATAGTAACTATGTTAACCCTTAAAGAGTAAAAATCCATGTTGTCACGGTAAGAGTTAAAAGGGATAAAACCAAAAGATAAAGGTATATATATAAACAAAATTTGTCTATTTTTTATTTTATGGGGGGATTTATACCCATAATTATCTTATATTTTAAATAACTTACTTTTGAGCCATTTTTAAATGAAAATTAATTTATATTAATTTAATATTTTGAGAAATGTTAAGAGTGCATCTCTCCTCTCTTATAAAATGGCGCCTCTTCTTCTCTTTTATTCACACATAAAAACTCATTTGTTTTAGAAAATATCTACCCAAATAACTTTATATAATCTTTAATATCATTATATTGGTTTTTTTAGGCATAATTCCAATCTTAGAGGTCTTTAGTTGTTAAGTAAAGAAGATTTTCCAAAGAAAAGGTATAGTTTTTCTTTGTATGTTTTATTTTTTTTCTTCTTCCACATCCCTAAAACCTTATTCAACCATGATAAAATAATAAAAATAGTATCCTAAATATAATTATATTTTATTATGTTAGTTTCATTACCTATATTCATTTCCTCTTCCATCAAATGGGAAAATAATTCATCATTTGTGTGTACGGAAAACTACCGCCTCACAAACCTATATAATTTGTTTTTCATCACCGTCTCTTGAGACTGGTTATAATAATAGAAATAATGTTTATATATTATATTAATGAAATATTTATAATTCTAAAAATATAATATATCATTTAACTTCTTACCTTTCCGTGCACAAAAAAATGATAATGTCGTTCGTGCATACATGTGGACGACCACCTCCACGAAGCGATGTGATTCGTTTTTCATCATCACATCACACGGATGATATATATAAGTATATTTGAAGAATTGATATTGAATTTTTTATATTATTATAATTATATAAATATAAAATTATACTTTATTTCTTTCCATAATGATCATTGAAAAATGGAAACGTTACTCATGCATACGTACGACCTACCGTCTTCATGATTGTAACGTAGTTCATTTTTTATAACCGTATTTAATAATTGAAATTAAAATTATAATTGATGTATAAAAAATATAATTTTTTCATTAATATTATTTAGTATATGATGGAATAATTAACCCTTTGACCATGGTCAACTTACCAAAGTCATTTTGGAGTTATGAATCGAAAATCATCAAAATATCCTAAGTGAACTTAATTCATTAAGTAATTGTATGTAAAATTAAAATAAGTGATATAAAATGAATATTTAATTTAAAATTCTTCTTAATAAAGTATAAATCAACCTAATTTTATTATTTAGGAAGATAAATAATGTGTGTGACGAGTCAGACGTAAGGTAAAGGATTTTCTTTTAAAAAAACTTTTTTATTGTTTCTTTTAAAACTCAATTTTTATTCCATATATATATGATTGTTTTCTAAAAATAACTTAAAAAAGTTTTTTATCATTATTATATGACTTTTTAAAGTTATTTTCACCCATGTTTTAATTTTTACAAAAAAATTTGGAAAGAATCTTTTTTTTATTTTCCAAATGATGTATTTTGTGACTTTTCTGAAAAAAAATATGGAAGGAATGTTTTTTTCAACTTATATGAAATGAGATTATTTTACCACATTCATGAAAATTATTTTATTTGAATCTTTCTTTACAATCTTATGAGGTTTTTTTCAAAGAAAATGTTTTCCTTTGTATGTGCACGATTTTCTTTTTTAAATAAGTGATTTTCCTTAAGGAATGTTTTTATGATGCAAGCATTCATGTTTTATGATTATGTTATGATTATTGGAAATTATTTATGATGATGGTTGGTTATGTTATAAACAAAATATGGGTGTTTATGTGATATACTTCCAATACATTGAGTATTTTTATGTCGAAAGTTGATTGTGATGGTAATTCCAAGTGTAACTGTGATGATTACTCCAAGTATAACTATGAGGGTTATTTCAAGTATAACCATGAGGGTTATTTCATGTGTAGTCATTAGGGTTTCTCCATAAGTAAGTATGATAATAAAATGATTCCACAAGATACCTATATGATTTATTTATGCTTTTTATGTTTTTACAGAAATATCATGTTTTCCTAAGGTAAGTGTAAGAACCTGTGTTTTTCCGGATTATAGTTTTGAGCAGAAATTTGAATTTTTGTTGTTGGATAGTTGTGAGGGGTAAAATTGTAATTTTAACCTAATAGTTGATCTCGGATAATTTTTCTGACCACTTTTTTGGTCCCGGAATAGGGTGTTTACCCTAGGATAAGAGTTTGGTGGAAATCCAAACTGTTTGAATTTTAGCAGAATATTTAATATTTAATATTATTAAATTAAATATTAAATTATTTACGTAGGTTTGTTTGGAAATAAATTTTAAACAGATTGTCGGATTGAGATTTTGTTTGCATCGTTGAGTCCAGAATGGGGAGTTTATCCTAGGGAATGCATAAACTCATGTTGGGCGTTGAGGCTGGCCCGGGCCCCTTTTTCTTTATTTTATTTTATTCTTTACTTTTATTTCTTTTCTCTTACTTCCTACTCCTTCTTGTGAATGCTCCATGTGTTCTCCTCCTTGTCCATGTATTTTTGGAGGATTTTTATATTGATAAATAGAGAGATTTGGGAGGCAAGAGGGGTACAGATTCAAAGCTCCTAACACGCTGATTCAGCGAAGGGAAACCGTGAGCCGTGAAATCAAACAAAGATTTGGTGTTTTCGCCCGAAGGTAGGGCCATTTATGTTTTCACCATATATCCCCTTTAAACATGTTTTTTAAAATTTTTAAAGCCTAATATTGATTGCTTTTGTCCTCTTAAGGCTGGATCTATTGCTTCAAGGGCGAAACGGGTGTTTCGGGCGTTTTGATGGATTTCCCATCGAAAAACATAGAATACACGGCGTGTGTTCTAGGGAAACACACTGTGTGTTATTCCCATTTAGTGAAGAATAATTTTTTCAAAGTACACATTGTGTAGTGGTGGTCGTGTGTCTGGTCGTGTGCAAAAAGGACATAAAATAGTGGTTTTTAAGGAGTATAAGTCGTGTACTATAAGTACATGTCGTGTAGTGGCACATGGGCATGTGTTCAGGTGAAAACGCACACGGGATGAAATTTTGTGAATAGTAAACTCTATGTACTATTACACAGGCAGACCCCATGTGTCTGGCCATGTGTTCTAGCCATGTACTACTTCAGCTTAGTAGTTTTGGGATATCATGTGCCCTGGAAGTCAGAATTGGGCGTATGAGTAGTCCATTCTGAGCATTTTTTCTCATAGATTGCAATGTTGGAATCCTTTTTAAATTTAGAGGTCATATGGGGGTTTCTATCTAAATGGAGGGTTTCTTCCTCCAGTTATTGAGTTCAGTTGTCACCTAAGATTGAGACTTGGCATGGATGATAGGTTGGGTATTCAGACCAACCTAGTTGAGACTTTTGAGATGAGATGAGCTATGAGATATCTTCTTTGACGTATAATTTTGAGCATGTTCCTCTTGTGAGATATACCCTCCTGTCCTATGAGGCCGTGAGACCAGATACTTCCAAGGATCCCCTGAGGTATGCCTTTATTTGTGTGTTGACCTAGGGAGTCCCTTGTAGGATCTCTCTCTTGTTTTCCTTTGAGTGGATCCATGTTGTAGGTGGTATGTGCCTTTTTGTAGTTAGTCTTTGAATATTATATACAAAAGTTCCTAATACCCTATAATGGGGTATTGTGTGTTTAGGGATTTTAACCCTGTTGATGTCTGTTATGCTTGTTTCTTGATTTAGGGCTCTTGTTTTTGGATAGGGTTATTTTTCCATACTATGGAAGTGTTTTACCATGTTGTTTTGGTATTGACTGTTTGGTCTTGTTTTTCCTATTAGGCTACTTGTTTTTCATGCCTAGTGTCGTTAGGATAGAGTATTTTATTTGATGATGTGATATGATTGTAGCTATTTATCCAAGTAGTTCTTGAGGTTTACTTTGGCTGCGGATTATCATTGTGCACGATGGACTTACACGGGGTTGTAGGAACCTGATGTAGCATACCATAGGGGGAATGGACATTGAGGGCTTCCCCAGATTGTATGTTATACTTTTTATGTTTTGAGACCATAGGGGGGTGGACATGAGTGCTCCCTCAGAGTGTATGTAGTTCCTCATTGTGAGACCATAGGGGGAATTGGACATTGAGTGCTTCCCCAGAGTGTCTGTAGTTTACCGATAAAAGACCACAGGGGGGAATTGACATTGAGTGCTTCCTTAGAGAGTATTTTCTAAAGATGAACCATAGGGGTTAGATTGTGAGTACTTTCCAGAGGGTTTCTTGTGTTTGATTGGTTAAACCAGTGGGGTTAGGCTGTGAGTACTTTCCAGAGGCTTACTTGTTTTTGATTAGCTACTTACTTGATATATGAAAATGAATGAAATTAAAACTATAGGATTGTTTACTTTTGAGTACTTCCTTTTTTACTAATTCATTTTGTTTATTGCCTTCCATATATATTCACTGGATGTTAGGCACAGATCTTTGGATGGTTGCCTACTGTAATTCTTCTCACACCCTATTTGGGTCATGATTTTGGGCCCAAATAGATTATATGGTTGCAAGTATAGATAAGGGAAATGTCCCTTTATCATTAGGTACTTGATTTCTATGGAGCTAGATATCATGAGACTAAGTTGAGGCTTACGCTCTTCCAGATCAGTTAGGATTGACCATCGGTATACAGTATCCTTCCTTACAGGACTGACCATCGGTATACAGAAATATAGTGGTGATTGGAGGCGAGTACGAGTGAACCCAGGTGTAGGATCAATTTCCCCCTATGGTGACGTAGCTTGCTCAGATATATGATTCCAACACTGGACGAAGTAGTTTTTTTGTCGATCGGGATAACAGACCCAAGGATTGACTACTGTTGTGGTTTCATGTTGTTTGATACACATACCAAGGAATATTCATATTTATGTATATGTGTATAGGTATGGGACTATACATGTATGTGTATATAGATATGGACATCCATGGTGGCACTTACCCAGTTGACAGGGATTACAGCCCCTGAGTTCGACTGTGGTTTCACGTTTGGTTTAGTTCTCTTCTGTTGTGTTCTAACTTGGCTGAGCATGTTGTTGTTACATACACTTTTAGCAGCACAGTTATAGGTTGCTTGTCGGGGTGCCCTACTAAGATTATTCCTCACCCCTTCATGTGCACCTTGGTGTATGTGTAGACCTTATGTTTGTTTTTTAGGTTGATCACAAGTTTCATGGTGGATAGGGTTGAGGCATAGTGTTGCATGATCGAGTGGATCTACTTGAGTGGTTCTAATGATCGGGCTGGTTTAGTTTGACAGCGTCTGGAGATCAGGTACGTGGGTTGGCTTGGAGTTAGTAGTTGAGCCCTGTAATTTTACTTTTAGTTTATTTTGTACTTTTATTTTCATGGTCATCCCAATGGATGAATAGTGTTGCATTGTTTTGCATTGTTACTTGGGCTTTTACATCATTTTACTTTTATAGCTTGTTCTATTTCAGTTGTTTATTACTTCCGCACTCTATTTACTTTCCATTGTGTATGATACTTAGTTATTTTCGTTGTTGCTTACTCTAGTAAGAGGTAATAGTCTCCCCACTACTACACCCTAGGCCCTCACTCTAATCGACAACCTATGGCATATGGGGAGGCACTCTTGAGGCCTTGTGGAGAACTGGCTTGGAGCACCAATTTAGTGGATTCTGGGTTAGGGAATTACAAAGTGGTATCTGAGCCAGGTTTTTTTTCATGGTCTTTACTATTTGGGATATGGTAGATAGGAGTCAGAACCTATGATGGATATCAGACTAGTGCGTCAAGAACACTTGTTCCGGTAGGAAGTCCTGGTTGTCGGGGTATGGGATTGTTGTTCTGATTCGTGATGTTATGGTTGTATGTGATTTTTTCCTTGAGCGATGCACATGTTTTTTTGGGTGTTTTGATTTACTATGGGTCTCTGGATCTTGGCCATTAGTAAGAGGATAGAGATGGATTTTGACTCTTGGCCAGCAAAGGCAAGTGGCGTCTCATGAATCATACTAGGCACGTAGGATTCACAACATATAGACCTACTAGTGTGTGTTTTTACTGATGACTGAGACCTTTAGGTTTACTTACACATAATTTTTACTCTGATGGTGGGTTATGTGGATCTATGTTGAGGCTTTCGTGTGAGGATGATGACTTAGTCCTTGTGCACAGGTGGTGCAGTGACCCTAGTTAGTCGATGTGGCATGTGATGCCTTTCTGGTTAACCCCTTATTTGGTGTTGTTTCTCAGGTCTATGGTTTTCTAGTTGAATCGCTGAGTATGATGTCGATAGATACCAAGGCTTTTCTTGTGAACTGGACCTCTTGGGGTATTTCCATATATGGATACCTGATGAGTGTCAGTTCAGTTTCTCTTCTACTTGGGTTGTGAACTCCAGGGAGTAGTTCCTTATAAGGATGCTCGGAGAGGATCAAGTCCCTTGTAGGATGTTTTTCAGTTTTGACTTTCATTGGTCGTTTTGATCTTTACCATCTTCTGAGAGGTTTTGGATCTTTTGGGCTAGGTGGTTAGGCCTTGTGACCTGGTTGTGAGGTTTTTTCTATAGGTATAGGTGGGAGACCCTAAAACCCTTGTTTTTTACTTGGACCCCGGTAGGCCAACATCTGTTTTGTTCTAAGGCAGCCTACTTGAACTGTTGGTCGTGTTTTCTAATGCCTTTTTTAGCAGTGAGTTTGATTTTATGCTTGTTTTGTGATTGAGGCATAGTAGGTGCTCAGGTTCTTGTAAAATACATGTTGATGTCTTCAATTTTTGATCAAGGCACCTCGGGTGCTTGTTCTTCAAGACTGGCTTTGACGGGCATGACCGTTCGGGTGTTTGGCCTGGTTGACTAGTGTTTCTATTATTGTTCTTGGTATTTCTTGAATCTAAATTGGTGAGTGGTCGGGTAGGATCCAAGGAACAAAGTTATAAGACTTTTCATGGGTTTGGACCCCATAAGTTGTGTTGAAATGTCCCTCTGTGGTAGAGGTGACAGTGTGAAATGTCGGGTGACCATGAGACAGTTGACCCGTGGCTGGATCTTGGCCAAGTTTCCAGGATGTGAGTGTGGCTTAGAGGGATCTGTACATGTCTTCAGTGAAATGTTAGTGTACTCCTCTATAGACGATCATGCTCTATCTTTATTCATCTTGAGTATGCTGAGAGAGCATCGGCCCTACACCGAGATCCTTTTTCTTTCTTAATGTTCTTCCCTGTGAGGATGTAACCTATCGTGGTTGCACTCTGGGAGTAGTGTAAGTAAATCCATATGGTGTGGAGTGCACCATTGGCCGTTTTAGGGTGGTTTTCCTCATTCTGGTTAAACTTTAGTGTTTTTTGTGAGCTTCTGAGCTCGGGGTTTTCTTTTAAGACGGTGATAGGGGTATTCCTATGGTAGGGAGTACCAGATCGGTCATAGTTAAATGTCTTCCATGTAGGAGGTAGTTGTTAATGTTATGAGGCTAATCGTTGGACAGTCTAGATAGCTTTGTTGTGCAGATGCTCGGGTTATGAGCACGGTTGCTGGTCCTTTCATTGGGCTTCTCAGGGACGATATGGTTTATGGTGGGGAGTTTGTAATAACCCGTGTTTTTCTGAACTGCAGTATTGAGAAGAAATTTGAATTTTTGTTGGTGGATATTTTTGAGGGGTAAAATGTTCATTTTCCCCTAAAAGTTGATCTCAAATAATTTTTCTGACCACTCTGTTGGTCCTAGAATAGGTTTTTTACCCTAGGATAGGAGTTCGGTGGAAATCTGAGCTGTTTGAATTTTAGCAGAATATTTAATATTTAATATTATTACATTAAATTTTAAATTATTCATATATATTTTTTTGGAAATAAATTTTAAATAGAGTTTCGGATTGAGATTTTGTATGCGTCGTTGAGTTTGGAATGGGGAGTTTAGCCTAGGGAAGGTATAAACTCGTGTCGGGTGCTGGGGCTGGCCTGGGCCCCTTTTTCTTTCTTTTCTTTTCTTCTTTTCTTTTCTTTCTTTTATCTTACTTCCTCCTTATTTCTCACACTCCATGTGTGATCCTCCTTTTCCATGTCTTTTTGGAGGATTTTTATATTGAGAAAGAGATATTTCGAAGGCAAGAGGGGTGCCGATTCAAAGCTCTCGATGCGCTGATTCAGCGAAGGGCAACTGTGAGCCGTGAAATCAACCGAAGCTTCGGTGGTTTCTGCCTGAAGGTAGGGTCGTTTATGTTTTCTCCATATATACCCTCTAAAAAAATTTAAGCTTTTAAAGCCTTTTATTTATTGCTTGTTCCCTCTTAAGGCCGAATCTATTGTTTCGGGGGCGAAAACGGGCGTTCCGGGCGTTTTGAGGGATTTCCCCTCGGAAAACCTAGAATACACGGTGTGTGTTCTAGGGGAACACGTCGTGTGTTATTCCCATTCGGGGAAGATGAATTTTTCCAAAGTACATGTCGTGTAGTGGTGGTCGTGTGTCCGATCGTGTGCAAAAAGGACACAGAATAGTGGTTTTTAAGGAGTACACGTCGTATAGTGAAACATGGGCATGTGTTCGAGTGAAAAAACACACAGGATGACATTTTGTGAATAGTACACTCTATTTATAGTAAATTTCATTCCATATACTATTACATAGGTAGACCCCATGTGTTTGGCCATGTGTTTTGGCCATGTACTACTTCAGCTTAGTAGTTTTGGGATATCTTGTGCCCTGGAAGTCAGAATTAGGCGTGTGAGTAGTCCATTTTGAGAGTTTTTTCATGTATATCACTATAGTGGAATCCTTTTTACATTTATATGTCATATAAATAATATTTTGTGGGTTTATATCTAAATGGATAGGTTCTTCCTCCAATTATCGAGTTCAGTTGTCACCTGAGAGTGAGACTTGGCGTGGATGATAGGTTGGGTGTTCAGATCAACCTAGTTATGAATCTTAAGATGACATGAGCTATGAGATATCTCCTTTGACCTATTATTTTGATCATGTTCCTCTTGTGAGATATACCCTTCTGGCCTATGAGTCCGTGAGACCAGATACTTCCAAGGATCCCCTGAGGGATGCCTTTACTTGTGTGTTGACCTAGGGAGTCCCTTGTAGGATCTCTCTCTTATTTTCCTTTGAGTGGATCCATGTTGTAATTGGTTTGTGCCTTTATGTAGTTAGTCTTTGAATATTATGTGCAAAAGTGCCCAATACCCTAGAAAGGGTTATTGTGTGTTTAGGTATTTTAACTCTGTTGATGTTTGTTATGCTTGTTGCTTGAGTTAGGGCTCTTGTTTGTGGATAGGGTTATTTTTCCATGTTATAGAGGTGTTTTACCATGTTGTTTGGGTATGGACTATTTAGTCTCATTTTTCCTGTTAGGATACTTGTTTTCCATGCCTAGTGTTGTTAGGATAGAGTTTTTTATCTGATGTTGTGATATGCTTGTAATTGTTTAGACAAGTAGTTCTTGAGGTTTACTTTGGTTGCAGATTATCATTGTGCGTGATGGACTTACACAGGGCTATGAGAACCTGATGTAGTAGACCATAGGGGGAATGGACACTGAGGGCTTCCCCATAGTGTTTTTTATACTTTTTATGTTGCGATACCATAGGGGGGATGGACGTGAGTGCTCCATAAGAGTGTTTGTAGTTCCTCGTTGCGAGACCATATGGGGAATTGGACATTGAGTGCTTCCCCAGAGTGTCTATAGTTTACCAATAAAAGACAACAGGGGGAATTGATGGTGATTTCTTCCTCAGAGAGTCTTTTATAAAGTTGAACCAGAGGGGTTAGACTGTGAGTGCTTCCCAGGGGATTGCTTGTACTTGATTGGTTGAACCAAAGGGGTTAGGCTATGAGTACTTCCCAGAGGGTTACTTGTTTTTTATTAACTTCTTACTTGATATATGAAAATGAATGCAATTGAAACTATATGATTGTTTACTTTTGATTACTTACTTTTTTACTACTTCATTTTTCTTATTGCCTTCCATATATATTCATTGACTGTTAGGCACGGATCTTTGGATGGCTGCCTACTGGGATTAGTCTCACACCCTGTTTGGGTCATGCTTTTGGGCCCAAACAGATTATATGGTTGCAAGTATAGAGAAGGGCAATGACCCTTCATCATCAGGTACTTTATTACTATGGAGATGAATATCCTGGGACCAAGCTGAGGCTTATGCTCTTCCAGATTAGTTAGGATTGACCGTCGGTATATGGTATCCTTCCTTATAGGATTGACCATCGGTATACGGCAATACAGTGGTGATTGGAGGAGAGTACAGGTGAACCCAGATATAGGATTAGTTTCCCCCTGTGGTGATGTAGCTTGCTCAGAGATATGATTCTAGAACTGGCCAAAGTAGGTTTTGTGTCAATCGAGATTACAGACCCAAGGATCAACTGCTGTTGTGGTTTCATGTTGTTTGATACACATACCAATGAATATTCATATTTATGTATGTGTATAGGTATGGGACTATACATGTATGTGTATATAGATATGGACATCCATGGTGGCACTTACCTAGTTGACAGGGATTATATCCCCTGAGTTCGATTGTGGTGTCACGTTTGGTTTACTTCTCTTTTTTTGTGTTTCAGCCAGGCTGAGCATGTTGTTGTTGCATACACTTTTAGCAGCACAGTTATAGGTTGCTTGTCGGGGTGCCCTATTGAGATTATTTCTCACTCCTACACGTGCACCTTGGTGTACGTGTAGACCTTATGTTTTTTTTTTCAGGTTGAGCATGAGTTGCAAGGTGGATAGGGCTGAGGCCCAGTGTTGCATGATCGAACGGAGCTGCTCGAGTGGTTCTACTGATCGGGCTGGTGCAGTTCAATAATGTCGGGAGATCGGGTACGTGAGTTGGCTCGGAGTTAGTAGTTGAGCCCTGTACTTTTACTTTCAATTTCTTTTGTACTTGTATCTTCATGGTCATCCCAATGGATGAATAGTGTTGTATTTTTTTTCCATAGTTGCTCGAGATTTTACATCATTTTACTTTTATAGCTTGTTCTATTTCATTTGTTTATTGCTTTCGAACTCCTTTTACTTTATGTTGTGTATGATACTTAGTTATTTCCGCTGTTTCTTACTCTAGTAAGAGGGAATAGTCTCCCAACTACTGCACCCTAGGCCCTCAATTCTAATCGGTAGCCTCTAGCATACGGGGAAGCACGCTTGAGGCCTTGTGGTGAACCGGCTCAGAGCACCGGTTTAGTGGCTTCCGAGTTGGGGTGTTACAAAGTGGTATCAGAGCCAGGTTTTTTTCATGGTCTTTACTATTTGGGATATGGTAGGCAAGACTATTAGGAATGTGTCGAAACCTATGATGGATATTGAACTGGTGCATCGAGAACACTTGTTCCGGTAGGAAGTCCTATTTGCCAGGGTATGGGATTGTTGTTTTGATTTGTGATGTTACGGTTGTATATGATTTTCGCCTTGAGCGACGCACATGTTTTTTGGGTGTTTTGATTTACTATGGATCTCTGGATCTTGGCCATTGGTAAGAGGACAGAGATGGATTTTGACTCTTGGTCGACAAAGGAAATAGGCGTCTCATGCATCATACTAGGCACATAGGATTCACAGCATATAGTGCTACTAGTGTGTGTTTTTACTGAAGACTAAGACCTTTAGGTTTGCTTACACATACTTTTTACTCTGGTGGAAGGTTATGTGGATCTACGTTGAGGCGTTGGTATGAGGATGATGACTCAGTCATCATGCACAGATGGTGTTGTGACCCTAGTTGGTCAATGTGGCACATGATGCCTTTCTAGTTAACCCCTTATTGGGTGTTGTTTCTCGGGTCTATGGTTATCTAGTTGAATCGTTGAGTATGATGTCGATAGATACCAAGGTTTTTCTTGTAAACCGGACCTCTTTAGGGTATTTTCGTATACAGATACCCGATGAGTGTTAGTTCAATTTCTCTTCTGCTTGGGTTGTGACCTCCAGGGAGTAGTTCCTTCTGAGGATGCTCGGAGAGGATCAGGGCCCTTGTAGGCTCTATTTTGGTTTTGACTTTTGTTGGTAATTGTAATCTTTATCATCTTCTGAGAGGTTTTGGATATTTTGGGCTAGGTGGTTGGGCCTTGTGACCTGGTTGTGAGGATTTTTCTGTAGGGATAGGTGGGCGACCTAGAGACCCTTTGTTTTGACTCGGACCCTAGTAGGCCAACATCTGTTTTGTTCTAAGGCAGCCCACATGAATTGTTGACCGTGTTTTCCAATGCCTTTTTCGGCAGTGAGTTTGATTTTATGCTCGTTTTGTGATCGAGGCATGGTAGGTGCTCGGGTTTTTGTTAAATACATGTTGATGTCTTCAGTTTTTGATCGAGGCACCTCGGGTGCTTGTTCTTCGAGACTGGCTTTGGTGGGCATGACCGTTCAGGTGTTTGGCCTGGTTGACTAGTGTTTCTATTGTTGTGCTTGGTATTGATTGAATCTAAATCGGTGAGTGGTCAGGTATGAAACAAGGAACAAAGTTGTAATACTTTTCATGTTTTTAGACCCCATAAGTTGTGTTGAAATGTCCCTCTGTGGTAGAGGTGACATTTTGAAATGTTGGGTTACCATGAGATGGTTGACCCGTGGCTGGATCTTGGCCATGTTGACAGGATGTGAGTGTGGCTCATAGGGAGTTGTACACGTATTCGGTGAAATCTTAGTGTACTCCTCAAAGAGACGATCTTCCGCTATCTTGATTCATCTTGAGTATGTTGAGAGAGCGTCATCCCTACACCAAGCTCCTTTTTATTTATTAATGATCTTCCCTGTGAGGATGTAACCTGTTGTGGTTGCGCTCTGGGAGCAGTGTAAGTAAATCCATATGGTGGGGAGTGCACCATTGGCCGTTTGAGGGTGGTTTTCCTCATTCTAATTAAACTTCAGTGTTTTTTGTGAGCTTATGAGCTCAGGGTTTTCTTTTAAGATGACGATAGGGGTATTCCTATGGTGGGGAGTACCAGATTGGTCGTAGTTAAATGTCTTCCATGTAGGAGGCAGTTGTTAATGTTATGAGGCTAATCATTGGATAGTCTAGACAGCTTTGTTGTGTAGATTCTCGGGTTATGATCATGGTTGATGGTCCTTTCACTAGTCTTCTCAAGGACGATAAGGTTTATGGTGGGGAGTTTGTAATAACCCGTGTTTTTCTGAACTGCAGTTTTGAGCAGAAATTTGAATTTTTGTTGTTGGATGCTTGTGAGGGGTAAAATGGCCATTTTCACCTAATAGTTGATCTCACTTAATTTTTATAACCACTCTGTTGGTCCCGGAATAGGGTGTTTACCCTAGGATAGGAGTTTGGTGGAAATATGAGCTCTTTGAATTTTAGCAGAATATTTAATATTTAATATTATTACATTAAATTTTAAATTATTCGCACTAGTTCATTTGGAAATAACTTTTAAATGGAGTATCGTATTGATATTATGTATGTGTCATTGATTCTAGAATGGGGATTTTATCATAGAGAAGGTATAAACTCATGTCGGGCACTGGGGCTGGGTCGGGCCCCTTTTTCTTTCTTTTATTTTCTTCTTTCCTTTTCTTTCTTTTCTCTTCCTTAATCCTTCTTTCGCACGCTCCATATGTGATTCTCCTTGGATGTGTATTTTTGGAGGATTTGGATACTGAGAAAGAGAGATATTTAAGAGGCAATAGGGGTACCGATTCAAACCTCTTGATGTGCTGATTCAGCGAAGGGCAATTGTGAGCCGTGAAATCAACCGAAGCTTCGACAGTTTCTGTCCGAAGGTAGGGTCGTTTATGTTTTCTCCATAGATCCCATTTTAACATTTTTTTAAGTTTTTAAAGACTTTTATTGATTGCTTATGGACTCTTAAGGTCGGATCTATTGTTTCAGGGGTGAAAATGGGCGTTTTGGGCGTTTTGAGGGATTTCTCGTCGGAAAACCCAGAATACACGACATGTGTTCTAGGGGAACACGCTATGTGTCATGAACCAACCCGGGTCCACCTTGAACTGGTCACCCGAGTTAGTCCACGGCATGGCCCGAAGGGCATTCTCGATCCCCACGGGCTGAAAACTAGTGTCGGGCATCAAAACAACCAGTTGAGAATGATTTAGCCCAGAAAATAAAAGACAGATAAATATAAATAAACTGAACAAACGGGTAAACACTAACGACAGAAAATAAAATAAAGGTAACCAACTAGACATACCTCCAAGTGACCCCATGGGTCATCACCAAACATAAATCCAAGCTCGAGCAGTCCAAAACAAAAACCTGAAAGTAAATAGATAAAGTAGGCATGAGCACCAAGATGCTCAGTAGGAAAACCAAAGTACAACAATGCCCTAAGCCACTGTCTTAAATAAGAAATCCAAATCATGCTAGTTTCAAAATAAGGAATAATAAAATAATGTTTTTTTCTCTTTTCAAATTCAAATAACAAGCTTGAATTTCCAAGGAAAACATTTCTCTTCCATTTTCAAAATAGGTTTTGAGCATGCATTAACATTTCAAAATTTAAGGAGACCAATTTAGATTTAAAAATATGGTTTTTACAAAAGAGGGAACAAGCATGAAACAACTGAATTGAAAATCATATCACAAGCACCATGGTAAGTCCCTAAGAATCTAGTGTTAGTTGGGGACCTAGGATATTCGTGTCTCGGTGAAACGTGGCTTAGAAGGCCACGACCCTCAAAAAACGTGGCTTAGAAGGCCACGACCCTCAGAAAACGTGGCTTAGAAGACCATGACCCTCAATCATTCATATGTTTAGTTAGTGTTTCAATCCTCAAACCTGCAGTGAAACCGGTTCAAGTCACCTCCGGACCACTAGCCCACAAGTCCTAGTTTCCCCCACCTAGATACTCAGGTTTCCCATTGTGCTCTATTTCAAGTGGTGGTGAGTTTTTATCAAAAAAACATATATGTACACAACACTTTATTTATCCAAAACTCATTCAAACTCTCACCATTGTTCTCCCTCCTTAAGCACATCCCCCTTTTTATGTCATAAAACATCGCATAAGCCTCTTCATTAGGTACATATCACAAATCACAGATTTAACATACACATCATGATTCTAAAATAATGGGGAATTCCTTAAGAGGGGTTTTTCACTTTCACTATTCATTTTCAAGGTGCCAAACGGAGCTCATTACACCACAGGAATGATTTTTCTTTAGAAAACATGTTCACCCAAAACTCTTTTTGGAGATCATTTTGGAAATTCTTTGGAAAACAACGTGTCATTTGACTTTTACAACAAAATTGGCCAAAAGACCACGCGTCTTTGGAAATACCTACTTTATGTTCAAAACATTAAATAAATCACTTTTCAAGAACCAAACCCATTTACATATATATATATTGCATATGTATTTCATGTAGAAGAAGAAGATGAACTTTTAATAAACACTAAGCAATTATAGATATTCTACTTAAAGATCAGGGCATAGGGGGCCTACCTCAAACATGTCGTTATTTGTCGACGACCACTCGAACTGACACTTGGTGCATACACGCACATGAATTTATACATATATATATATACACCCCTAGCTGCATTGCACATATTCCCCGTTCCATGAGGGAATATGTTCAAAGAGGGCATATATATATATATGACTTACCCTATGCATGTACATGTCGGATATCTCAACACCTGCAGCCCAGAACTATCGTAGCGAGGTCCAGTGCACTACACATATCATTTAATAAATTAATAGAACAATTTATGAAATACTTCAAGATTAGCACCACGAAATTTACACAAAATAAATGCACCCAAATTATATCAAAACGTAACTTTAAAACCAACTGTACATCATAACCATACCAAAACATGACTTGCACCATTTGAGCAATTCAAATGAACCATTTAAAAAAATTTAAAGTAATTTCAAGAGGCATCGCAAGGCTTTGTACACAAAAAAACACACTCACATTCCACTTTTGAGGCCAAAATCACACTACGACCATTTCAAATCACAATTCGCATCACTTTCATAATTTAATATATCATTTTGAAACTTGATAAAACAATTACATAAAACTTCACTAGGCTATACACCAAAAACACACTAAAAATCCACTTTTTAAACCAAGCGCACACCGAAACCTTCCCAATGTATCATTCGCATCACACTCACAAATAAATAAATCATTTCAATAAACAATAAAACATTTCTAAAATGCACAACAAGGCTTTACCCTTAAAACATACTCCATTTCTCCTCTTTAAAATCAAATGCACCTCAAAACAATTTCCAAACATGGTTTGCACCTTTTACACAAATAAAAAGACCATTAAAACAACTTATAAAACAACTTCAATAATTCCCCCAAATGATTCTAAACCCAAAGAGCACCTAAACCCTCTAAAAAACAACTGCATATCAAAGCCTTATCAAAATACAACTTTAATCCTACTCATAATTTAATAAAATACATGCATGATTTATAAAATCATAAGCAGTGACGCGACTAAGTTTTCCACATAAAACAAACATTGTTTCACATAAAATCACCACTTTAAAACCAAATCCACCTCAATTACTTTCACAAATCATTTTTGAACCACCCAAGATAATCATAGAACATGCAAAAACACTCAAGCAAGCATAACAATTCATCAATTAAAGGATAATCATGAAATCACCTGTCTCGCGTGTCGAAAACTCCAACACACTTTGCGAAACTTCAATCGCACACCAAACACACCACATGCGAACCCTAATAAGTCATGATTCAACCAAAAATGACAAGATTAAACCCTAACATGAACTCCATACCTGCTGAAAACCTAAAATCCCAAATGTAAGAACCAAAACACTAGTGAAAGGAGAAGATGAGTTTAGAGATAGGGGAATCATCCATGGAAGAAGGTTGCACCGGTCGAGAAGGGGTGTAATGGGTCCGGTGTGAGGTGGACGGATGGCACTAGTGTGGTTCACGCCAGTCAGAGGAGGGTCGGATGGTCAAGAAGAGGGAGGGGTTGCGGGGCGGCACGAGCAGGGTCTCGGCAAGGGGGGTTGTGTCGTGCGGGTTTGAGGGGGGGAGCCGGGAGAGGAGGTCACCGTGGAGAGGGGAGCTTGGCCGGAGGGGGGGGGTTCGGTCGCGCCATAGGAAGGGGAAGGGGGGTTTGGCCACGAGGTAAAGGGGGAGGGTTAGACTAGGGTTTTTTTATTTTTATTTTTTCAATCTAATTCAATTGATTTAAACAAATAAAAAAAATAATAATAATAATAATAACAACAACAATAATAATAAAATATAATAATTATACTGATAATAATAATAATAATAACCCAAAATGTTATAAAATAAAATAAAATATAGTGCGTCAGGTCGGGGCATGACAATTCTCCCCACCATGACAATTTCTTCCCCTAGAAAGTCCCAAAAGACTCGGCTATTCAAAGCTTGAAACAAGGACACGACGATTCTCAAAACAAAACCCCTTCCACTTGAGGATCAAACACTCACTTACCACCCAAGACCTGAAACCTCGAGACCCGGACTACCAGGAAAAAGAACCAACGATACAGGACTCACATTTCCAAACACAACCACAACATGTAACACCCCAACCCCTAACTTAGAAATCACTAGAGTCCACTCAAGATCTTCAATGAACATTCGCCATATGACCCATCGTCTGGGATAAACATCTACATTGATCAGGTTCGGGAGGAGTAGAGGCAAAGAGTTTCCCCGACAATAACACCTTGAAGATTATGTTCTCCGCGAATTTGTCCTATGTTGGTCTCCCCACCATATTAGGACTCTATCCGAAAACTGACTTCCCCAGATCGAAACAAAGCATAAAACCAATCAAGACCACTGATGTTGGTGTGACCCCTCAACATTCTGAGTCGCACTCGACCAGCTTGAGGGAATACATTGGCGAGACCCATAGTGGGTCTCCCCACCATATTAGAAAATGAGTAGTACAAAAGCACCTACATGGGAGCTCTCAATTTAGTTTCAAGAATGCAGATTGAATTCCTCATTATGAACCCACCGACACGGGGCGTCTTCCTACACAGTAGAGGGGGGGTCCAAATAGGAGGAACCCAAAATGAACACTGACTTCGAACACACCACTTCCCCAGGACACAAGCATCTCCAATATGCAACACCCAAAACCCAAAACGGCTTAAGGGGAAGACTAATAGAGTTTATACTCCACAAGACACAACCATGAAAACTTGGTGAAAGAGGCCACAAAGACCTCCAAAACAAGCCCCCCTCCCAAACAAACAACTGCATGAAGTAAAAACTTAACTGGTCTCTTCCCCATCATTAAAGGCAATAGGTTATAAGTGCATCCCTCGCACCTGGAAACTGCCCGACTGCGTGAAAAGCCTCACTCCGAGACCTATGTCTGGAGCTCTGATATATTGAAGCATCTGATGCACCGCAATCAGGAACTAACAACCTCCAACTGATCCTTCATCTTCAGGAAATATCTCTTACAGACTTCCTTTCCTAGGTGACCTAAATAGCCACGTTGTTGACAAGCCTTCAGAAGATTGTGACGAACAGCTTTGAGTGCCCAAATTGACCACATTGGAATCAAACGATTGTGTGGTATTAGGAATGAGAGACAAGAACTGATGAAAGACCCATGCCCAGAACATGTTCCTCTAGTTCACTCTCTACACCGGATGGGGAACCCTTCACGAGCACCTTGAAAAACAAGATTGTCATTTGTCCCAATCTGCAACCCCAACTTGAAAGGAGAAGGTATCAATCACCCTTATCTATCCCAAACATGACTCTTAAACAAAACCAGGACAACTTACCCTTCACGACATCTAGAGTTATTAAATACCAGAAGAAGAACTCGACTTCCTAAAGTTTCACCGCAACCTCCAACGAACCTCGGCGACCATAGAGAAAACAAGCAATGAGGAAAAGAAAATAACCCCACCACTCCACTGGGAGTCTAGGTAAAACTAACGACTGGCAATGACCCCTCAGGGACCTCTGGACATTTTTGGGTGGCATACTTTAAACAAGAAGCACAAAACCAACCTGAAGCACATCACAAAACAAGCCTCCAAATTTAACAATAAATCATTCATTCAAACTCAAAACATCATTTCAACCTTGAAACACCAGCTTGAAAACAAGCATCAATCCCATAGAATAATACATTACAAAACCAAACCATAACCCCACTTTCACAAATAGTAGTTTTCAAAACCATCCCATTTCAAACCATCTGAATGCTAAAAAACCCTTTTTAAAACCCACTTTCCTTTTTTAAAATTTCTTAAAAAAAATTGTCCCAACACATCACTAATCAAAACATGCCTTTGGAAAACAAAACAAGCCTTGAAAATTGAGCACCCACCATTTGTATTCCATGAAACCTCACATGTGTACATTCTTGTGCCAAATCGGGCACCAATCCATGCATACCAATAACCATCAACATCCAATTACATTCATCCATACACATGGGCATCCATAGAAATACTAAAGGTCAAATAGATCATTTCCAAATTCCTTTTTCCAAGAGACATTAGTTTCATACTTCACAAAAATTTCAAAATCTCCAAAAACATTTTCCAAATCCACTTTCGATTTACACTAAAAAAACTTTAAAAGATCCCAAAATAGTTCCCTAAAGAACATCCATTTTCAAAACAACTCATTGCATTTTTAAACAAACAAAGATTTTCATTTTGGAAATCCAGTTTCAAAGGACCAATCATCAATTTTGCACCCTGAGAGAAACACCACAAAACCAACTAAAACCCACACCAAGAACATTCTAGAACAACCAATTCACTCAACGAATCAAGATTCCAAATTCTCAAATAAACAACTCCAACTCACAGTTTGGTCACACGGTTTGGCTGACCGTGCACCAACTGGGTAAGCACATAGGGAGTCATTAAAGGCGATTACATGGTCTGCACATGGCTTGCCAGGCCATGGACAACATCCATGAACCCCTCCAGAATGAACACAAAATCTCAAAACTAATTAGAAACATGAAAACAGGACTAAGGTGCCTGAAAACAATCAGGATCTAGACGTGGACTTTGAGGCAAGACCATCCCGAACCACCTTGGCAATTCAAGGGTCATTCTGAATAGGTGGTGATCAGGAACCTACCCGCAATTAACCACTTGTATTCCAACAATCCTAACTCCAAACTATCATAAATACCCAAAGGACATGGGCTAAACCTCCTCTGATACCATTTTATCACGAACCAACCCGGGTCGACCTTGAACCGGTCACCCGAGTCAATCTGCGGCATGGCCCGAAGGGCGTTCCCGATCCCCACGGGCTGACAACTAGTTTCGGGCATCAAAAAAAGCAGTTGGGAATGATTTAGCCCAGAAAATAAAAGACAGATAAATATAAATAAACTGAACAAACAGGTAAACACTAACAGCAGAAAATAAAATAAAGGTAACCAATTATACATACCTCCAAGTAACCCCATGGGTCATCACCAAACATAAATCCAAGATCGAGCAATCCAAAACTAAAACCTGAAACTGAAGAGATAAAGTAGGCATGAGCACCGAGATGCTCAGTAGGAAAGCCAAAGTACAACAACGCCCTAATCCACTGTCTTTAATAAGAAATCCAAATCATGCTAGTTTGAAAATAAGGCATAATAAAATAATGTTTTTCGCTCTTTTAAAATTCAAATAACAAGCTTGAATTTCCAAGGAAGACATTTCTCTTACCTTTTCAAAATAGGTTTTGAGCATGAATTAACATTTCAAAATTTAAGGAGACCAATTTAGATTTAAAAATATAGTTTTCACAAAAGAGGGAACAAGCATGAAACAACTAAATTGAAAATCATATCACAAGCACCATGGGAAGTCCCTAAGCAGCTAGTGTTAGTTGGGGACCTAGGATCTTCGTGTCTTGGCGAAACGTATCTTAGAAGGCCATGACCCTCATAAAATGTGGCTTAGAAGTCCACGACCCTTAGAAAACGTGGCTTAGAAGACAGCGACCCTCAATCATTCATATGTTTAGTTAGTGTTGCAATCGTCAAACCTGCAACAAAACCGGGTCAAGTCACCTCCAAACCACTAGCCCACAAGTCCTAGTTTCCCCCACCTAGATACTCAGGTTTCCCATTGTGATCTGTTTCAAGTGGTGGTGAGTTTTTATCAAGCAAACCTATATGTACACAACACATTCTTTATCCAAAACTCATTCAACCTCTCACCACTGTTCTCCCTCCTTAAGTGTATCCCCCTTTTTATGTCATAAAACATCGTATAAGCCTCTTCATTAGGTACATATCACAAATCACACATTTAACATACACATAATGTTTCTAAAATAATGGGGCATGCCTTAAGAGGGGTTTTTCACTTTCACTATTCATTTTCAAGGTGCCAAATGGGCCTCATTACTCCACAGGAATGATTTTACTTTAGAAAACATGTTCACCCAAAACTCATTTTGGAGATCATTTTGGAACTTCTTTGGAAAACAACGTGTTATTTCACTTTTACAACAAAATCGTCCAAAATACCACACGTCTTTGGAAATACCTACTTTATGTTTGAAACATTAAAGAAATCACTTTTCAAGAACCAAACCCATTTACATATATATATATATATATATATATATATATATTGCATATGTATTTCATGTAAAAGAAGAAGATGCACTTTTAATAAAACACTAAGAAATTATGGAAATTCTACTTAAAGATCAGGGCATAGGGGACCTACCTCAAACATATCGTTATTCGTCGACGACCACTCAAACCTACACTTGGCGCATACGCGCACATGAATTTATACATATATATATATACACCCCTAGCTGCATTGCACATATTCCCCACACCATGAGGGAATATGTTCAAAGAGGGCATATATATATATATGCCTTACCCTATGCATGTACATGTTAGATACCTCAACACCCACTGCCCAAAACTATCGTAGCGAGGTCCAGCGCACTACACATATCATTTAATAAATTAATATAAAAATTTATGCAACACTTCAAAATTAGCACCACAAAATTTACACAAAAGAAACACACCCAAATTATATCAAAACGTAACTTTAAAACCAATTGTACATCATAATAGTACCAAAACATGACTCTCACCATTTAAGCAATTTAAATGAACCATTAAAAAAAATTAAAGCAATTTTAAGAGGCGTCGCACGGCTTTGTACACAAAAAACCCACTCACATTCCACTTTTGAGGCCAAAATCACACTATGACCATTTCAAATCATAATTCTCATCACTTTCATAATTTAATATATCATTTAGAAACTTGATAAAACAATTCCATAAAACTCTACTAGGCTATACCCCAAAAACACACTAAAAACCCACTTTTTAAACCAAGCGCACACCGAAACCTTCCCAAAGTATCATTCGTATCACACTCACAAATAAATAAATCGTTTTAATAAACAATAAAACATTTCTAAAATGAACAACAAGGATTTACCCTAAAAACATACTCCATTTCCTCTCTTTAAAATCAAACGCACCTCAAAACATTTTCCAAACATGGTTTGCACCTTTTACACAAATAAAATCACCATTAAAACAACTTCAATAATGCCCCCAAATGATTCTAAACCCAAAGAGCATCCTAACCCTCTAAAAAACTGCATATAAAAGCCTTATCAAAATAAAACTTCAATCCTACACATAATTTAATAAACTACATGCATGATTTATAAAATCATAAGCAGTGATGTGACTAAGTTTTCCACATAAAACAAACACTGTTTCACATAAAATCGTGACTTTAAAACCAAATCCACCCCAATTACTTTCACAAATCATTTTAGCACCACCCAAGATAATCATAGAACATGAAAAAACACTTAAGCAAGCATAACAATTCATCAATTAAAGGATAATCATGAAATCACCTGTCTCACGTGTCGAAAACTCCAACACACTATGCGAAACTTCAATCAAACACCAAACACACCACAAGAGAACCCTAATAAGTCATGATTAAACCAAAAATGACAAGATTAAACCCTAACATGAACTCCATACCCGTTGAAAACCTAAAATCCCAAAAGTAAGAACCAAAACACTAGTGAAAGAAGAAGATGAGTTTACCGGGAGGGGAATCGTCCATGGAAGAAGGTTGTGTCGGTCGAGCAGGGGTGTGAGGGATCTGGTGCGAGGTGGATGGATGGTGTTGGTGCTGTTCACATCAGCCGGAGGAGGTCCGGATGGTCGGGAAGAGGGAGGGGTTGTGGGGCGGCACGAGCAGGGTCTTGGCAGGGGGGTTGTGTCATGTGGGTTTGAGGGGGGGGGGAGCTGGGAGAGGAGGCCTCCATGGAGAGGGGAGCTCGGCCGAAGGGAAGCCATGGGAGGGTTTGGCATCACGCAACGGTAAGGGGTGGGGGTGGTGGGGTTCGGCCACGCCATAGGAAGGGGAAGGGGGTTCGGCTGCGAGGTAAAGGGGGGGGTTAGACTAGGGTTTATTTTTTTCAATCTAATTCAATTGATTTAAACAAATAATAATAATAATAATAATAACAATAATAAAAGATAATAATTATATTGATAATAATAATAATAACCCAAAATGTTATAAAATAAAATAAAATACAGCGTGTCAGGTCGGGGCGTGACACCGTGTGTTCTTCCCATTCGGGGAAGATGAAGTTTTTCAAAGTACACGTCGTGTAGTGGTGGTCGTGTGTCTATTCGTGTGAAAAAAGGACATAGAATAGTGGTTTTTAAGGAGTACACGTCATATACTATAAGTACATGTCGTGTAGTGGAACATGGGCATGTGTTTGAGTGAAAACGCACATGGGATGACATTTTGTGAATAGTACACTCTGTGTACAGTAAAGTACAGGCCGTATACTATTAAACAAGCATAACCCATGTGTCTGGCCATGCATTTTGGCCATGTACTACTTCAGCTTAGTAGTTTTGGGATATCATGTGCCCTAGAAGTCAGAATTAGGCGTGTGAGTAGTCCATTCTGCGTGTTTTTTCACATAGATCACAATGGTGGAATCCTTTTTACATTTATATGTCATATAAATGGTATTTTTGGGGTTTATATCTAAATGTAGAGGTTCTTCCTCTAGTTATCGAGTTCAGTTGTCACATGAGAGTGAGACTTGGCGTGGATGATAGGTTGGGTGTTCGGACCAAACTAGTTGAGACTTTTGAGATGAGATGAGCTATGAGATATACTCTTTGAACTATGATTTTGAGCATGTTCCCCTTATGAGATATACCCTTCTGGCCTATGAGGTCATGAGACCAGATACTTCCAAGGATCCCCTGAGGGATGCCTTTACTTGTGTGTTGACCTAGGGAGTCCCTTGTAGGATCTCTCTCTTGTTTTTTTTTTGAGTGGATCAATGTTGTAGTTGGTTTGTACCTTTATGTAGTTAGTCTTTGAATATTATGTGCAAAAGTGCCCAATACCTTAGAATGAGGAATTGTGTGTTTAGGGATTTCAACCCTGTTGATGTCTGTTATGCTTGTTGCTTGAGTTGGGGCTCTTATTTGTGGATAGGGTTATTTTTCCATGCTATAGAGGTTTTTTCCCATGTTTTTTGGTATGGACTGTTTGGTCTTGTTTTTTCCTATTAGGCTACTTATTTTTTATGACTTGTGTTGTTAGGATGGAGTGTTTTTTCTAATGTTGTGATATGCTTGTAACTGTTTATCCAAGTAGTTCTTGAGGTTTACTTTGGTTGCGGATTATCATTGTGCACGATGGACTTACATAGGGCTGTGAGAACCTGATGTAGGATACCATAGGGGGAATGGACGTTGAGGGCTTCCCCAGAGTGTCTATTATACTTTTTATGCTGTGAGACCATAGGGGGGATGGACATGAGTGCTCCCTCAGAGTGTATGTAGTTCCTATTTGCGAGACCATATGGGGAATTGGACATTGAGTGCTTCCCCAGAGTGTCTGTAGTTTACCGATAAAAGAACACAGGGGGAATTAACGGTGATTTCTTCCTCAGAGAGTATTTTCTAAAGATAAACTAGAGGGGTTAGATTGTGAGTGCTTCTTAGAGGTTTGTTTTTGTTTGATTGGTTGAACCAGAGGGGTTAGGCTGTGAGTACTTCCCAGAGGGTTACTTGTTTTTGATTAACTGCTTACTTGATATATGAAAATGAATGCAATTGAAACCGTATGATTGTTTACATCTTAGTACTTCCTTTTTTACTGCTTCATTTTTCTTATTGCATGCCATATATATTCACTGACTGTTAGGCACGTATATTTGGATGATTGCCTACTGAGATTCGTCTCACACCCTATTTGGGTTATGATTTTTTCCCAAATAGGTTATATTGTTGCAAGTATAGATAAGGGCAATGGCCCTTTGTCATCAGGTACTTGATTACTGTGGAGCTGGAGAGCATGGCACCAAGATGAGGCTTACACTCTTCCAGATCAGTTAGTATTGACCGTTGGTATACATTATCCTTCCTTACAGGAATGATTGTCGGTATACGGCAATATAGTGGTGATTGGAGGTGAGTACGGGTGAACCCAGATGTAGGATCAGTTTCCACTTGTGGTGACGTAGCTTGCTCAGAGATATGATTTTGGCGCTGGCCAAAATAGGTTTTGTGTCAATCAGGATTACAGACCCAAGGATCGACTATTTTTGTGGTTTCATGTTGTTTGATACGCATACCAATGAATATTCATATTTATGTATATGTGTATAGGTATGGGACTATACATGTATGCGTATATGGATATGGAAATCCATGGTGGCACTTACCCAGTTGATAGGGATTATAGACCCTGAGTTTGACTGTGGTGTCACGTTTGGTTTACTTCTCTTCTGTTGTGTTCCATCTAGGCTGAGCATGTTGTTGTTGCACACACTTTTAGCAGCACAGTTATAGGTTGCTTGTCGGGGTGCCCTACTGAGATTATTTCTCACCCCTGCATGTGCACCTTGGTGTACGTGTAGAACTTATGTTTGTTTTTCAGGTTGAGCATGAGTTTCATGGTGGATAGGTCTGAGGCCCTGTGTTTTATGATCAAGTGGAGCTACTTGAGTGGTTCTACTGATTGGGATGGTGTAGTTCGACAGTGTCTCGAGATCGGGTACGTGGGTTGGATCGGAGTTAGTAGTTGAGACCTGTACTTTTACTTTTAGTTTCTTTTTTACTTTTATCTGTATGGTCATCCCAATGGGTTACTAGTGTTGTATTGTTTTGCATATTTGTTCAGGCTTTTACAGCATTTTACTTTTATAGCTTGTTCTATTTCAGTTGTTTATTGCTTCGTCACTCTATTTAATTTCCGTTGTGTATGATACTTAGTTATTTTCGCTGTTTCTTACTCTAGTAAGAGGGAATAGTCTCCCCACTACTACACCCTAGGCCCTCACTTCTAATCAATAACCTCTGACATATGAGGAGGCGCGCTTGAGGCCTTGTGGTGAACCGGCTCGGAGCACCGGTTTAGTGGCTTTCGGGTCGGGTAGTTACAAAGTGGTATCAGAGCCAAGTTTTTTTCATGGTCTTTACTATTTGGGATATGGTAGACAAGAGTATTAGGAGTGTTTCAGAACCTATTATGGATATAATATTGGTGCGTCGATAACACTTATTCCGGTAGGAAGTCCTGGTTGCCAGGGTATGATATTGTTGTTCTGATTCGTGATGTTATGGTTGTATATGATTTTCACCTTGAGTGACGCACATGTTTTTTGGGTGTTTTAATTTACTATAGATCTCTAGATCTTGGCCATTGACAAGAGGACAGAGACGGATTTTGACTCTTGGTCGACAAAGGCAATAGGTGTCTCATGCATCATACTAGGAACGTAGGATTCACAGTATATAGACCTACTGGTGTGTGTTTTTACTGACGACTGAGACCTTTAGGTTTGCTTACACATACTTTTTACTCTTATGGCAGGTTATGTGGATCTACGTTGAGGTGTTGGTGTGAGGATGATGAATCAATCCTCATGCACAGGTGGTGCAGTGACCTTAGTTGGTCGATGTGGCATGTGATGCCTTTCTGGTTAACCCCTTATTGGGTGTTGTTTCTCATGTCTATGGTTATCTAGTCAAATCACTGAGTATGATTTCGATAGATACCAAGTCTTTTCTTGTGAACTGAACCTCCTTGGGGTATTTCCATATACGGATACCCGATGAGTGTCAATTCAGTTTCTCTTCTGCTTGGGTTGTGACCTCCAGGGAGTAGTTCCTTCTGAGGATGCTCAGCGAGGATCAGGGCCCTTGTAGGTTGCGTTTCAGTTTTGACTTTCGTTGGTCGTTGTGATCTTTACCATCTTTTGAGAGGTTTTGGATCTTTTGGGCTAGGTGTTTAGGCCTTGTGACCCGGTTGTGAGGATTTTTCTATAGGGATAGGTGGAAGACCTAGAGACCCTTGGTTTTGACTCGTACCCTGATAGGCCAACATCTGTTTTGTTCTAAGGCAGCCTACTTGAACTGTTGGCCATGTTTTCCAATGCCTTTTTCGGTAGTGAGTTTTATTTTACGCTTGTTTTGTGATTGAGGCATAGTAGGTGCTCAGGTTTTTGTTAAAGACATGTTGATGTCTTCAGTTTTTGATCGAGGCACCTCAGGTGCTTGTTCTTCGAGACTGGCTTTGACGGGCATGACTGTTCGGGTGTCTGGCCTGGTTGACTAGTGTTTCTATTGTTACGCTTGGTATTGCTTGAATCTAAATCGGTGAGTGGTCGGGTACGAGCCAAGGAAAAATATTTTAAGACTTTTCATGGGTTTGGACCCCATAAGTTGTGTTGAAATGTCCCTTCGTAGTAGAGGTGACATTATGAAATGTCGGGTTACCATGAGATGGTTGACCCGTGGATGGATCTTGTCCAAGTTTGCAGGTTGTGAGTGTGGCTCGGAGGGAGTTGTACACGTCTTCAGTGAAATCTTAGTGTAATCCTCTAAGAGACGATCATGCGCTATTTTGATTCATCTTGAGCATTATGAGAGAGCATCGACCCTACACCGAGCTCCTTTTTCTTTCTTAATGTTCTTCCCTGTGAGGATATAACCTATCGTGGTTGCGCTCTGGGAGCAGTGTAAGTAAATCCATATGGTGGGGATTGCACTATTGGTCGTTTGAGGGTGGTTTTCCTCGTTCTAGTTAAACTTCAGTGTTTTTTGTGAGCTTCTGAGCTTCGGGTTTTCTTTTAAGATGACGATAGGGGTATTCCTATGGTGGGGTGTACCAGATCGGTCATAGTTAAATGTATTCCATGTAGGAGGTGGTTGTTAATGCTATGAGGATAACCATTGGACAGTGTAGATAGATTTTTTCTGAAGATTCTTGGGTTATGAGAATGGTTTTTGGTCCTTTCACCGGGCTTCTCAGGGATGATAAGGTTTATGGTGGGGATTTTGTAATAACCTGTGTTTTTCCGAACTGCAGTTTTGAGCAGAAATTTGAATCTTTGTTGTTGGATGCTTGTGAGGGGTAAAATGGTCATTTTAACCTAACAGTTGATCTCATATAATTTTTCTAACCACTCTATTGGTCCTGGAATATGGTGTTTACCCTGGGATAGGACTTTGGTGGAAATCTGAGCTGTTCGAATTTTAGTAAAAAATTTAATATTTAATATCATTACATTAAATTTTAAATTATTCACACAATTTCATTTGGAAATAACTTTTAAATGGAGTGTTGGATTGATATTATGTTTGTTTCATTGAGTCCATAATGGGGATTTTAGCCTAGGGAAGTTATAAACTCAAGTTGGGTGTTGGGGCCGGCCCGGGCCCCTTTTTCTTTCTTTTATTTTTTTCTTTCTTTTTCTTTCATTTCTCTTCCTTCCTCCTTGTGCATTATCCATGTGTGATTCTCCTTGTACGTGTCTTTTGGGAGTATTTGGATATTTAGAAATAGAGAGATTTTGTAGGCAATAGGGGTACCGATTCAAAGCTCTCGACGCGCTGATTCAGCGAAGGGCAACTGTGAGCCGTGAAATCAACCGAAGCTTCGGCGGTTTCTACCCGAAGGTAGGGTCGTTTATGTTTTAACTATATATCCCATGTAAAAATTTTGTTTTAAGTTTTTAAATCCTTTTATTGTTTTCTTGTGGCCTCTTAAGGCCGGATTTATTGTTTCGGGGGCGAAAATGGGTGTTTCAGGCGTTTTGAGGGATTTCCCGTCAGAAAACCCAGAATACACGGCGTGTGTTCCAAGGGAACACGCCGTGTGTTCTTCCCATTCAGGGAAGACAAATTTTTCCAAATTACACACCGTGTAGTGGTGGTCTTGTGTCTGGTCATGTGCAAAAAGGACACAGAATAGTGGTTTTTAAGGAGTACATGTCGTGTACTATAAGTGCATGTCATGTACTATAAGTACACTTTGTGTAGTGGAACATGGGCATGTGTTTGGGTGAAAACGCACATGGGATGAAATTTTGTGAATAGTACACTCTTTGTACAGTAAATTACATGTCGTATACTATTACATAGGTAGACCCCATGTGTCTGGCCATGTGTTTTGGCCATGTACTACTTCAGCTTAGTAGTTTTAGGATATCCTATGCCCTGGAAGTCAGAATTAGGCGTGTGAGTAGTCCATTATGAGCGTTTTTTCCACATAGATCACAATGGTGGAATCCTTTTTACATTTATATGTCATCTAAATAATATTTCGGGGGTTTATATCTAAATAGAGAGGTTATTCCTCCAGTTATCGAGTTTAGTTGTCACGTGAGAGTGAGACTTGGTGTGGATGATAGGTTAGGTGTTCATACCAAACTAGTTGAGACTTTTGAGATGATATGAGCTATGAGATATCTCCTTTGACGTATAATTTTGAGCATGTTCCTCTTGTGAGATATACCCTTCTGGCCTATGAGGCTGTGAGACCAGATACTTCCAAGGATCCCCTGAGGGATGCCTTTATTTGTGTGTTGACCTAAGGAGACCCTTGTAGGATCTCTCTCTCTTGTTTTCCTTTGATTGGATCCATGTTATAGGTGTTTTGTGCCTTTCTGTAGTTAGTCTTTGAATATTATGTGCAAAAGTGCCCAATACCCTAGAACGGGGTATTGTGTGTTTAGGGATTTTAACCCTGTTGATGTATGTTATGCTTGTTGCTTGAGTTAGGGCTCTTGTTTGTGGATAGGGTTATTTTTCCATGCTATGGAGGTGTTTTCCCATGTTTTTTTGGTATGGACTATTTGGTCTTATTTTTCCTGTTAGGCTACTTGTTTTCCATGCCTAATGTTGTTAGGATGGAGTGTTTTATCTGATGTCGTGATATGATTGTAGCTGTTTAGCTAAGTAGTTCTTGAGATTTACTTTGGTTGCGAATTATCGTTGTGCGCGATGGACTTACACAGGGTTGTGAGAACCTGATGTAGTAGACCATAGGGGGAATGGATGCTGAGGGATTCCCCAAAGTGTCTGTTATACTTTTTATGTTGCGAGACCATAGGGGTGATGGACGTGAGTGCTCCCTCAGAGTGTCTATAGTTCCTCATTGTGAGACCATATGAGGAATTGGATGTTGATTGCTTCCCTAGAGTGTCTGTAGTTTACCGATAAAAGACCACAGGGGGAATTGATGGTGATTGCTTCCTCAGAGAGTCTTTTTTAAAGCTGAACCAGAGGGGTTAGATTGTGAGTGCTTCTCAGAGGGTTTCTTGTGTTTGATTGGTTGAACCAGAGGGGTTAGGCTGTGAGTACTTCCTAGAGGTTTACTTGTTTTTGATTAACTACTTACTTGATATATGAAAATGAATGAAATTGAAACTGTATGATTGTTTACTTTTTAGTACTTCCTTTTTTACTGCTTCATTTTTCTTATTTCCTGTCATATATATTCATTGACTATTAGACACAGATCTTTGGATGGTTGCCTACTGGGATTTGTCTCACACCATATTTGGGTCATGCTTTTGGGCCCAAAGAGATTATATAGTTGTAAGTATAGATAAGGGGAATGACCCTTCGTCGTCAGGTACTTAATTACTGTGGAGCTGGAGAGCATAGGACCAAGCTGAGGCTTACGCTCTTCCAGATCAGTTAGGATTGATCGCCGGTATACGTTATCCTTCCTTACAGGATTGACCATCGGTATACAGTAATATAGTGGTGATTGGAGGCAAGTATGGGTGAACTCAAGTGTAGGATTAGTTTCCCCCTGTGGTGATGTAGCTTACTCAGAGATATGATTCTGGAGCTGGCCAAAGCAGGTTATGTGTCAATCGGGATTACAGACCCAAGGATCGACTACTGTTGTGGTTTCATGTTGTTTGATACACATACTAGTGAATATTCATATTTATGTATATGTGTATAGGCATGGGACTATACATGTACGCGTATATAGATATGGACATCCATGGTGGCACTTACCCAGTTGACAGGGATTATAGCCCCTGAGTTCGATTGTGGTGTCATGTTTGGTTTACTTCTCTTCTATTGTGTTCCAGCTAGGCTGAGCATGTTGTTGTTGCATACACTTTTAGCAGCACAATTATAGGTTGCTTGTTGGGGTGCTCTACTGAGATTATTTCTCACACCTACATGTTCACCTTGGTGTATGTGTAGACATTATGTTTGTTTTTTAGGTTGAGCACGAGTTGCATGGTGGATAGGGTTGAGGCCCAGTGTTGCATGATCAAGGGAATCTCTTCAAGTGGTTCTACTAATCGGGCTGGTGCAGTTTGACAGTGTCTAGATATCGGGTATGTGGGTTGGCTCAGAGTTAGTAGTTGAGCCTTGTACTTCGATTTTCAGTTTCTTTTGTACTTTTATTTGCATGGTCAGCACAGTGGGTGACCAGTGTTGTATTGTTTTTCATAGCTATTCGGGATTTTATAGCATTTTACTTTTACAGCTTGTTTTATTTCAGTTGTTTATTACTTCTGCACTCTGTTTACTTTCTGTTGTGTATGATACTTAGTTATTTATGATGTTGCTTACTCTGGTAAGAGGGCATAGTCTCCCCACTATCACACCCTAAGCCATTGTTGCTAGTCAGCAGCCTCTGGCATACGGGGAGGCGCGCTTGAGGCCTTGTGGTGAACCGGCTCGGAGCACTGGTTTAGTGGCTTCCGAGTCAGAGAATTACAGTAAGTTATTAAGTTTATGTTCAAATAAAAATATATGTTACTTATTAAGGGTGAAAAATATAATTTTTTGGAAAATTTTTCACAAGTTTATCATGTTTTCAAATAAACCTATATGGGTTTTATTTTTCCTTTAATATTAGGAGATTTCTTGGGCAAGAAAATATTTATTTTGAGCCCAAAGTTTATTTTGAAAAAGGAAATTTTATGTAAGTATTCATGGACTAACAATTTATTTCTTTATTTTTATGTACTTTACTGGGTTTTTTGTTCTCATCCCATGTTTTTAAAATATTTTTCATAGGGTTTAAGGAAGATTAGAGACAAGGATGAGGTCAAGATAAAAATTGTGAAGATTTATCATGAAAAAAACCATATTCTATTTAAAAAATTTCGTTTGGTGGAAAAAATAGATGCTAAGTATAAGTGACCACTTGGAATTTATGGTTTTACTATGTAATAGTTTGTTCTAATTCTTTAAAACTATAAAATAAAAAGATTATCAGGATTGTAAGAATGTGAATTTTAGTTCAGTGACGCTAATATGTAGTGTTTAAGGTTGTGTCCTTACATAAACACATTATTAATTCTCATTGGTTGATTGGATTTTGACCTTACCCTTATCACCATTTAATATGATTCATTTTGGAGCCATTTTTTTCAATAAAGTTACTTAATAATATTTTAAAACTTTGAAAAATTACAAGTGTGTCACTCACCTCAGTTATAAAAGGGCACCTCTTCCCCTCACTTCTTCACATATCTTGAGCCATTTAGCTCAAAAAACCCTAAAAAAATCTATTCCCAACATCTTTATCCACATTATATAGGTTTTTTTCTTCCCAAAAGACCAACCCTAGGGCCCTTAAGAAGCGATCCAAATGAGTTTTCTTTAAGAGAAGGTAATCATTTTTACAAATCTTTCAAATTTATTTCTCCTTCCACTTCCTCAAAATTGATTGTACCTATACAAAAATAATAAATATAGTATATTAAATACACTGAGATGTTATTATGATTATGATACAACCATTTTACATCTCTTTTTTATCCTACAAAAAGTGAAAAACATCACTCGTGCGTACATACAACTTATCATCTCCATGTAGCGATGTAATTTTTTTTCATCACCACTTTACTTGGATGAATATAAGTATGAAAATAATGAATATATATGATATTTATGAAATAATTATGATTATTCAATTATAACATTGTATCTATCTTTTTATCTTTCAATCCTTTAGAAAATGATAATGTCACTCATGCGTACGTGTGGACTACCACTTCCATAAAGCGATGTGATTTATTTTTCATTTCTGTTTTACTTGGATGGTGATAAGGGTATATTTAATGTATATATATGTTATTTATAATATAATTATGATTCTGAAAATATAATATATCATTTACATTTTTACCCTTTCACTTATTAAAAAAATGATAACGTCGCTCATGCATGCGTGTGGATTGCCACATTCATGAAACGATGTGATTCATTTTTCATGTCTGTATTTCTAGGATAATTCCAAATATGTATATAATGAATATATATGATATTTATATCATGATTAATATCTTGTAGATTGTGGATCTATGATCAAGATGCATGGTATGAAACTACCAAACTAAAACTTACATGAAAATGAAACAATTAACACTTGGAAATGGCTATTTCTAAAAATTATAAGTTTTCCTTTCATTTTACTCTTTTAAGTACCCAAAATACCAGAATAATGTTTTTAAGGAAAATCTTCTTTGTTTTCTATTCGACTGGGAATCTTTTTCTTCCATGTTTATATTTTCATTAAAAAATTTACAAGAATGTTTTTATTGTTGTACTATGATTTTTTAAAGTCATTTTTACCCATGTTTGACTTTCTATAAAAATGTTTCAATGGAATCTTCTTGTCGTTTTTTGAACAAGGTACTTTTTGACTTTTTACTACAAATGTGAAATGAATCTTTGTTTTTACATACATGGCATGAATGAAATTTCTCATCGTTATGACCGCTCAATTATTTAATCTTCCTTTATAAGTTTTCTAAGATTATTTTAAAAGAAATTGTTTTCCTTAATATTTTGGAAATTTTTAGATTTTGAAAAAGTGATTTCAAAATGAAAAGGAAATTTTCCTCAAGAAATATTTCAGTGATCTTTTTAAAGTATTTTAATCTATGTTATCATTATTTGGTGAATACTATGCTTTATTGGGGATGCACTCTTTTGATATCATTCACCATATTACTCTATATGAATTATGATTATGTTATATTTGTTGATTGTTGAAGATATTAATATTTTGTATGCTGGTTTTTCAATATGAATATTTATATTGATTATGTTTCGCCTCTTTCATATGATGAATGAATTGGACTTAGTAAGTGATGGGTGGAGTCCATTATAGCCCCTCAATACATCAGTTGGTCTCATAAGATAAACTATTTTGGGTATTTGGTATATGCCTTACATGTTTATGTATGTTGTCTTGACACAAGGCCTTGACGATAAGATTATGATGTCTGACATTACGCATTCTATCATTATGAAACTAGTTATTATTAACCATGTGATCATTTATGTTGTTTTTTATCCATGGGTTTAGTACCTTTTATGATATTAGTTATATTATATATTTTATTATTGTTTATCTTAGTCATATTATTCATGTTTTATTTATTCTATGATAGCTTCTGTTGTACGTATTCTCTTACCGAGCATCTGAGCTCACCCTTTTCTTATGTTTCCTTTCGCTAGGATGTCATGAAGTGTGCTATGAATGATATACAAGGACATTCTATAAATAATAATAATGTTCTCTAAGAAAATACTATTTTGTATTTTATTCTTTCAAATGTAACGTGAGATTCATGTATGTATCTTGTATTGAAAAACTACTAAACTATTCAGTCTTTTGGGATACAATAACTTGTTTCTGGTGCAAATGTAGTAAAATAATCACTGCCTCTAGACTACTGGAGTCTCAGTATTACACAACCCATATTAATCCTTGTGATTTATGTATGATGTTTGGCTTGTTATTATAAAATTTGGTTAATTAGTGATTTATATAGTGTTTTAGTTTTGTGTTGTGGTATGTTAAATTATTATGAACTTGGAAGGGGTTGGATGTAATGCCAAACTAGGTATTTATTTAACACGGGGTTGGGTGCAATGCTAACCAGGAATGTGTTGGAGGCAAAGTTGGGTGTAATGTCAACCAAGATCTTATGCAACAAGGGGTTGGGTGTAATGTCGGCCTTAATTATTTATGTGATTTATGTTGGGTGTAACACAAACCATGGATACATTGGAGAAGCAAGCTCAGTGTAATTTCAATCACATACATTCTTATGATATAGGTTGGGTGTAATTTCAACCATATATGGATGGATGATTCGAGTTAAGTGTATTTCCAACTCGGGGTTCTTCGAAGGGATGAGTCGGGTGTACTACCAACCATGTAATGCTTAGTTATACAGATGGGTGACCCACCAAATGGTATTCATGAGCGTGTGGGATTATATTATGGTAAAACATCCTTCCAACCCTTTGTATTGTTATGTAACATACTCAATATCGGCATTGGTCAAAACAAGTATGATTGATCCTGGATGTCACGATGGATCCTAAGGATACAACAGTTATTTATTTTATTGTATTTTATTATATTTGTCATGTCACATCAACATAAACTTGTATAAAGTGAATATTTTGGGGACACTGTTGGTGGTGACCTACTCAATTATACTCACACCCTATTTGGATGCTCCAGTGCCCAAATAGATTTCATATTTCGTAACCTAGGTATGGGTAAGGGCCCTACTTGTCACGAACCGAATATGGTCGCCACCAATACTGGCACCAAACCTAGCCCATGACAAGTCCCAAAGGGAGTTCCCTATCCCCACGAGTTGGAACAAGTGCCCAGGTATCATTAAATTAGGTTTGGGAACAATTTACCCGAGTATGAAAGCATAAAACATTAAAAACATTCCATAATATAAATCTGAAAATTTTTAGCCAAACAAGTCTTAAGAAAAAACCAGAACTGAATGCATTGGTTTAAAGATAGTAAAATTGGTCCAAATACAAATAAATACAATATCAAGATAGACCCAAGGACTCCACATGACAAGGGGTCATCACCCACAAGCCATCTCCACAACTTTGCACCAAGGATGAGAACTAACACCTTGAACCGCCGTCACCCATAGCCTTCCCTTTACCTGAGTCAAGAATAATAAAGTCTAATTACACCCAAAGGGTGTAAGTAGGGTGTGAGCCTAATCCCAATAGTATACCACCCAATTATTCCAAATATCATGCAATACAATGTGAAAAAGCAAGCAATTTTAATATGCAAAGAAAAGCAGTTATAAAATCTAAGAAATGCAACTTTCAATTGAAAACAGTTTTCAAGATAAAATTTTCAGAAGGTTCACACATTTAAATAGACATGTTAGATACTATAAATTACTTCCAAAAACACCCCAATACAAGGTCAAATACCACAAACACAATGAGCAACAAAATCGGGAACACCCCTAGGCACTAAATAGTCTCGGGCCCCATGTACCTCATACCTCGGTGTAAAGTAACCATAGTAAAATCTGTTATCATGCATGACCCACTAGTAGGGAAAATACCCATAACCTATTGGTCCCCAATAATAATCAAAATAGTTTAGTTAGAGTTGTTGTTATCCAAATGCTAGGTTAAATAGGGACAAAACCCATCTGGTCAACTAGTCGTACTAGTACACATCCGCCCCACCTAGGTACCCGGGCTTTCCCCTTTGTGCTCAAACAATTTCATCATTCAACACATATCCATTTTCATGTAAAACACCACTAATGGTCACATACACCCAGTATAGTATCTACGCACATTTTATACCATTTAGAACACACATCAAAACACTTTGAGTTTCAATAAAAACAACTTCTCCAAATCTTTCCTTGTTTTGCACCCAAAACTCTTTGAAAACCCCACTTTAACACCATGTGCATACTCAAATTAAACAAAACAGAATTTACAAAACCATAAAAATTTATTTAAACTCATTACATGAGTTATAAAACAACCCCCAATAAGTATCACATAGAATAGCCATGTAAAGAACCTAATTCAACACCAAATTGCTACTCAAAAATCATTTTCTTAACAAACGTGACACAAAACCAATTTCACATAAACAACCAAAGAAGAATAAAATTTAAAAAATTATTTTAATCCATAATACATTTCAATAAAATCAACTAAATAATTATAGTTCAGCCCTTAATGAACCAACAAAAGATTTATATGAACCCCCCCCCCAAAAAAAAATCACATGAAATTGGCATTAAAATTTCACTTGCAATACAAACACCACTAAAACACATTTTTGCAGAATTAATCAAAATAAATAGGCATTAAAATATCATAAATACACCATGCTAATCATATAGATTTCATAAACATTGGAATCACCTACCAAAGTAATGAAAACCCTTGAATCACCGTGCGAAAATCAAATCGCACCACTGCCGCACCAAGAGGGACTTAGAACAAACCTAAAACCATAAGAATTGACCAAGAAAACCCATGGTTAAACCCTAGGTTCGAAACCATACCCCCTGTTCATTTGGTACTTCAAGAAAAAGGGAATAATCCCTAATCAAATTGAATGAAACCCTAAACAATTTGAAAGAGGAATGAAATGGACTAACTTACTTAAGGGATCTTGAAGAAATATCCCCAAATACACCAGTATCTGAAATTTAAAATAGATAAAATTAAGGGGTGATTCTAATAAGGATTAAGAGGTCATTTTGGAACTGGAATGGAGGAAAAAGAGTAAGAATTGAGAGAGTTATGATGAAAAGAACTTACCTCCTCAAATCTGGATGATTTTAGAAACCCTAAGATTTTATGCACTCAATCATGATGGATATGAGTTTCAAAGTGGGTGGGATGATACTGGGAGCGCGTCTGGGTTCAATGGGATTGGGTGAGGCTTGGAATCACTGAAAAATACTTAAAATTGAATAAGTTATTAATTAAACAAATTTGATTTTTAAAACTGGAATTGGGCTTCCGGGCAAGCTCAATCCCTTAAATAAAAACCCATATACACCTTAGTTATGGATTTCTAAAGGATCCAAATTTCAATGGTGGTGTTAATATGTTAGGGGAGGTAATTTATGAATTAGAATGGGTGAAAAATATTAAAAAATGAAAAATTTATAAAAGAAATAAAATTTATTTTTAAATCTGGAATTGGGCTCACGGTTTGGCCCAATTAATGAAAACTCACTCATTCCTCCATGAAAGCTTGAGAAACCCCAAAAACAAAGCATGAATGGAAATTAAATGAAATATACCTTTAAAATATGTCATGTATGTAACAATTCTCCCCACCATTAAATATTTTTGTCCCCGGAAAGCCACAGCAAGGCCAGATACAAAAACCAAACTCAACCGATAAACCAAGATGTACTTCTTTGTCAAGCTTCGCCCCCAAGGGCCAAAACACCTCTAGTGATCAATTAAGAAAATATTAATCTCACAACCCAAAATTACACCACTTTACTGAAATGATCAATCACATTCATACTTTATCCCAAAAGAAAACTCCTCAAACACTATCCGAACAAGACTCAAGCAATTCACCCAAACGAACAACAACTTCGAACAAGGTCACACTTACCTTACTTTAACTAAACCGTTGGGAGCTCTCCAATCCCAATGTTTACTCAAGGAAGATGTTGGTAGCTAGATAGTTTCTAACGAGACTACCTACCACCATGACATGACCATGGATAAATCTGAGCTATTGGTATGGGGGGACACAAATAGGCACCCCACCATAAGAGGCAACCTATATTTTTTCTGAGACAGAATCAAGACACTAACATGGGGAGGCCTAAATGAACTCCCTAGTACAAAGGGTAGAATTCCATTCAAAGTTTATGATGGAACGTGCATGAGAATCATAGTGGGTCTCCCCACCATAAGAACCAACCATCTTAACCGATCAACATGGGCCGACACAGAAAGACCCAATTTTTTTAAGATTTGGGAAGGGCGCAGGGTCAATCCGCACAGTTTGAGAAACAGTGCACTAACTGTGTAGATCATTCTTTCCGCATGGATTCCTGGCACACGGTCACTACTAATCATGCACAAACTATGTCTTCAGCACATCTATCCAAATTTCCAACCATTCTCTAATGACTCAATGGAAACCAAAGGGGGAGGGAATGACATTTGGTGATGACATGGGTACAAGGCCCTCAACCTATTTCCACTGAATGGGAACAAAGGAAGAAAGATGATGACACTAGAGTTTTAAACTCATCCTATCTTTCATACTGAGGATAAGACATTGTACAAGGGTTTAAACAACCATGGTATTTCCCATGACTACGAGTCAACTTCTCTCTGAGACCTATGGCTGGAGCTCATATGATTGAAGCATCTTCGACCTCGCAGTTAGGCTTTGGAAACCCCCTGAATGAGAATTCTTCTTTCGGTTCCACCAACAACTATACTGAAATCCCCGATAAGATTTCCAAGACATAACACATTCCAAACTCACTTTACCCTAACTCGATATTTCACTAAAACAAGGGCTTAGAAAATGCACACACATCACACCTTGTTTCTTCGAATGAGAAACTATAGAAGTAAATAACACCTATAATCACCTTCCTCTAAAATGGAAGATTTTGAAGTTTTTACAAGGGAGACATTCTCCCAACATAAAGAGACTCTCATAGGATTGCACGACTTTCACCTTTACAGTCAATCAAGTGCATGAAATCACAAGGCGTCACCGAACATGACCATTGCGACTGATATAAACAATGCATGGAGTGAGACCTTATACAACATCCTCAAACAACACACAATTCTAGAAAGTGGCCATAATATCCTCTCGTGACCAGATTTCCCACACTGGTAGTTTAACGTGAACACCTTTGAAGAGACTACGAAGGACCGAGAGGACCTCTTAGACACCATCCAAATACTCATCCATGCTAACAACCCCAGACCACTTCCACCTTCAGCAAATCAGGAAACTTAAGAGGCTAAGATCTCTTTCAACCTTCCATGATCACTCTCCCACTAAAAGAGGATACAAAAAACCAAGAAAGGAAAGGGTGTAGACTCAATCTAAAAAGCACAAGAAAAAGATTCCTTATATTGATCAATTGGAGGGTCTTCAAAAGGCGAAACAATCCGGGTTTCACTTCAATTATGCACTAACCCTTAATGGGGTGTACCTTATCCAACGATTTAACCCAAAGACCCAACCAAGATGGTCCATTGGTCAATATATAACACAAACCTAATCCAAACACATGAAAGGAACCACCGTAAAAGCATCCCAAAACATTTCTCAGAAGAGACCACTAATCAGCCCTTCAACACCGCTTACCGACCAAACACATACCCAAAACACAATACAAACAGGAAGGGTTCTTGGACTCAAAACATCCCACAATATCAACATTTAAAAAAACACATAATACACACCATACCAAACTATTCATAAAGACATCAAGTTTCTCATTTAAAATCATCTTTTTGAAAATAAACGGTTCAGCGGTTAGCGTATCCACCAATGGTACCTCATGGGCCTTACAATGCATGTTTATGTGCCACACCGGGCACCCTCCTCATATCCACCCCAGAACTCATCTAGCCATGCCATCAACCATCCATCATCCCATATAACCCCATGCATGTGGTCACTCACGAAAATACCAAAGATTAAAATAAAAAAAATTCTTTCCACTTTTCAAAACCAAAACAGTCAACCAATACCTCCTTTTTCTCAAAACTGATAACCACGAAATCAAACCCAAATTACGTCTTACCAAGATTTTCCAAAAATAAATAATCATTTAAATGAAAACTCACTTTCAATTCATACTCCTTAATTTCAAAACATCTCATCCCATTAATACATCTTTCAATAGTTTAAAAAACTATATCGGAAACACTTTTTCAAAACCAACCTTGACATGGTTCATGCTTTCAAAAGAGGTACAAACACACTATTTTCCATTCCAATACAATTCTGAAAATTCAGTTCTCCATTTTCAAAAATCTAACCATTCCCTCTTTATTAGATAATCATTTCACAAAAACATTACACTTCTTAAAACCAAGTCACTTTAAATCCAAAGTTCCAAGATTTCAAAACTAAAGAACACAAGACAATGCTAGAGGAAACTAGTTTTAGTGGGTGACTTAGACATATGGTTGGCGGCCATATTCCAATCACTTTACCGTCACAGAGAGTGTTCTAGTGAATATCCCCAGCTACACATGGCTTGCTAGACCCTGCGAGCTCACTGAGACCATTAACCCAACTCTCTTTTCATTTCCCCTAATCATCATCAATCTAAGAAATCTAAAGGACTCATATAAATCCCGACATTCCCTGGCGACTCGAATCCCGTCATGAGGTGTGGTGATCAGGCACACTACCCATAACCGAAATACCAAGTCCCAACAATCCTAACTCAAGACTATCACGACTGTTCCCCAAATAACGTGACCCAAAGAGTTAACTAGAACCTCCTCTGATACCATTTTGTCACGAACTGAATCTGGTCGCCACCAATACCGGCACCAAACCCAGCCCGTGACAAGGCCCGAAGGGCGTTCCCTATCCCCACGGGTTGACACAAGTGCGGGTATCATTAAATTAGGGTTGGGAATGATTTACCCGAGTATGAAAGCATAAAACATTAAAAACATTCCATAATATAAATCTGAATTTTTTTAGCCAAACAAGTCTTAAGCAAAAACCAGAACTGAATACATTGGTTTAAAGACAATAAAAGTGGTCCAAATACAAATAAAGACAATAGTAAGATAACCCCAAGGACTCCACACGACAAGGGGTCATCACCCACGAGTCATCTCTACAACTCTGCACCAAGGATGAGAACTAACACCCTGAACTGTCATCACCCATAGTCTTCCCTTTACCTGAGTCAAGAATAATAAAGTTTATTTACACCCAAGGGGTATAAGTAGGGTGTGAGTCTAAGCCCAATAGGATACCACCCAATGATTCCAAAGAGCATGCAATACAATGTGAAAAAGCAAGCAATTTTAATATGCAAAGAAAATCAGTTATAAAATCCAAGAAATGCAACTTTCAATTGAAAATAGTTTTCAAGCTAAAATTTTCAGAAGGTTCACACATTTAAATAGACATGTTAGCTACTGTAAATTACTTCCAAAACACCCCAATACAAGGTCAAATACCACAAACACAATGATCAACAAAATCGAGAACACCCCTTGGCACTAGATAGTCTCGGGCCCCATGTACCTCATACCTCGGTGTAAAGTAATCATAGTAAAATCTGTTCTCGTGCACGAGCCACTCGTAGGGAACATACTCATAACCTAGTGGTCCCCAATCATCATCCACATAATTTAGTTAGAGTTGTTTTTATCCAAATGCTAGGTGAAACAGGGACAAAACTCATTTGGTCCACTAGTCGTACTAGTACACATCTGCCCCACCTAGGTACCCGGGCTTCCCCCTTTGTGCTCAAGCAATTTCATCATTCAACACATATCCATTTTCATGTAAAACACCACTACTGGTCACATACACCCAGTGCAGTAGCTACACACATTTTATACCATTTAGAACACACATCAAAACACTTTGAGTTTCAATAAAAACAACTTCTCCAAATCTTCCCTTGTTTTGCACCCAAAACTCTTTGAAAACCCCACTTTAACACCATGTACATACTCACATTAACCAAAACAGAATTTACAGCACCTTAAACATTTCTTTAAACTCATTACATGAGTTATAAAACAACCCTCAATAAGCATCACATAGAATAGTCATGTAAAGAACCTAATTCAACACCAAATTGTTACTCAAAAATCATTTTATTAACAAACGTGACGCAAAACCAATTTCGCAGAAACAACCAAAGAAGAATAACATTGAAAACATTATTTTCAGCCCTAATACAGTTCAATAAAATCAACTAAATAATTATAGGGCAACCCTTAATGAACCAACAAAAGATTTATGTGAAAAACCCCCAAATTTCACATGAAATTGACATTAAAATTTCACTTGCCATACAAACACCGCTAAAACTCATTTTTGCAGAATTAATCAAATTAAATAGGCATGCAAATATCATAAATACACCATGCTAATCACATAGATTGCATAAACATTGGAATCACCTACCAAAGTAATGAAAACCCTTGAATCACCATGCGAAAATCAAGTCGCACCACCGCCGCACCAAGAGGAATTTAGAATAAACCTAAAACCACAAGAATTGACCAAGAAAACCCATGGTTAAACCCTGGGTTCGAAACCCTACCCCCTGGTCATTTGGTACTTCAAGAAAAAGGGAAGAAGCCCTAATCAAATTGAATGAAACCCTAAACAATTTGAAAGATGAATGAAATGGACTAACTTACTTAAGGGATCTTGAAGGAATCTCCCCAAATACACCAGTATCTGAAATTGAAAATAGCTACAATTCAGGGGTGGTTCGAAGAAGGATGAGGAGGTCATTTTGGAACTGGAATGGAGGAAAAAGAGTAAGAATTGAGAGAGTTACGATGGAAAGAACTTACCTCCTCAAATCTGGCCGATTTTAGAAACCCTAAGATGTTCTGCACTCAATCGCGATGGATATGAGTTCCAAAGTGGGTGGGAGGATACTGGGCGTGTGGCTGGGTTCAATGAGATTGGGTGAGGCTTGGAATCACCGAAAAAGCCTTAAAATTGAATAAGTTATTAATTAAACAAATTTGATTTTTAAAACTGGAATTGGACTTCCGGGCAGACCCAATCCCTTAAATAAAAACTCATATACACCTTGGTTATGGATTTCTAAAGGCTCCAAATTGCAATGGTGGTGTTAATATGTCAGGGGAAGCCATTTAGAAATTGGAATGAGTGAAAATATTAAAAAATGAAAAAGTTATAAAAAAAACAAAATTTATTTTTAAATCTGGAATTGGGCTCACGATTTGACCCAATTAATGAAAAATCACTCATTCCTCTATAAAAGTTTGGGAAACCCCAAAAACAAAGCATGAATGAAAATTAAATGAAAAATAACTTTAAAATATGTCATGTATGTGACACTGCTGCTGAGGATGAGTGAGCCGAAGAAGCATAGTTGGAGTCAGGAGATGAGACCAGGTTGGGACTCGAAACAAATTTGGAGGATATTTCCAGTTTTCTGTTTTTTTAACATGGTTGTACGTGATCTATCCATGAGAGATCTTATTCATATTTTCATGACTCATGTGACATTTAAGGTATCTCATTTTGCTAGAGCATGTGATGTGATATTTACTTTTGGCTGACACTTAGTTGCGATGTTTATCTCTATGTTGTTATATTGTGATGACTACTGTTGATATTGTTTTTTTTGTTATTTGCGGCTATCAGTATCAAAGGGTATAATCTCCTCGCAACCACTAATAGATCCTTACTGCTAGTTGACGATCTCTAATTTATAGGGAGGCACACCTAAGGTTTAGTAACCCTTTGGTTCAACCATGGTGAAAGTGAATCAGTCTGAGATCTTATTTGGTCATTATCAATGAAATGTTTTATAAGCATTCCAAACATTACAATTCATTACAACTCATGGTTCCTCATAATTAATGTTTAATGTTTAAATAATCAATATGGGTGTTCAAACTCTTCAAATCATCACTGTATGATAATCATATAAAAAACGACAATTTGCAGTACGGGAAAGAGCCAAGTCACGTGTTATCACACAATGCATACACCGACATGCACGAAACCACGTCATAGTAATCTTCACTACATCGTGGTTTACACTAGCACACACCATGCTGTGGTTTACACCATCGTGGTGCGATCTAACTTCAGTTTATATCTCGAACAATGATATACTCAAATCAAGAAATGATTTGTAATATTAGTTGTTATTTCAAAACCGGAAGAATTTTTTTACACGACAACGAAAACTGTTCCAAAAAAGAATCACATTAAAAAATGCATAATTGGATCTCCCGATAATATAAAAGAATCAGACCCGTTAGCAAGTATTTTCCTAATCACGAATTTGTCGGCATATATATTGATCGAGTTTTGAAAAAATATAATAAAAATCATTTTTCGGTTTTTTATATTTATTTTTAGGGTGACGACAAATACCCGTTACGCGAATACTCGATATGGAGCATGGTTTCAACAATGATTGAGTTTTTAATTACGTTATCAAGAAAAAAAAATGTTTATAACTTGCATGAAATGGAAAAACGCGCGCCGGGGATCGGGAGGGTTTAATTGCCGGGAATCAGGCCACGCATTACAAAATGGGAAAGAAAAAAAACGAAGTGCATGAAGGAGCGGGGAGGGGGGAACTCTCCTCCCCGCGGAGGGGGTGGGTGGAAGGAGCGATGCAGGGGGTGGGGATGAAGCATGAAGACGAGGGAAAGACGAGGGAATGACGACTCGAAAAGAAGGGCGACGGAACGGAGGAGAGAGGGAGGGAGGGGGGGAGAGAGAGAGCGCAGACGATATGTTTCTGCCGCTCCACGTGGCGAGATGTGAGTGGGTGAGGTTCTCCCACTTTTCTCCCCTTCCCCCGCTCTCAATTGCTCCGCACCCACGCATTCCCGCACACAAACGCCCACCCGTCCCTTGCCATGCCAGTGGTAATCGCGTCCCTCGGAGCCCGCAGAATCCGTATTGTATGCCCCCCCTTCTCTGTCTACCGTCTAGTTTCTACAAGTCCCTGCAACTCTATTTGGTCATTTGTGCGCCTCACTCCCCCTCTCTTGTCGTTTCTCTCGTTTGCTAGCTCTCTTGCCCTAATCTTTCCATTGGTGCCCTGTCATTGTCCTTTATCCGTTCTTGGCTCATCATCTGTTTCATGTTCTTTGATTTGTGAAGCTCCTATGGGTATGTTTTTGATTTCTACCTCCTTGATGCTGTTTTTCTTTTCTTTTCTTTTTTTACTGGTAAGACTCGTACCTTTTTCGCGCGCGCGTGTGTGTGGGGGGTTCTGACTCTGTCCAATGTTAGTTAATCAATGCTTGCATCAATGTTGTTATATGCTAGTGATGTTCGCTTCTTGCAAGCGCTGATATTCCCTGCTGAAAAATTTACCTTTCAAAACAACCGGTGATTGGGTTCCAAGTGTTTCCTGTGAACACTGGGTGCAGTGGTCATATGTGTATGGTTTGAATGTGTTTTGGCGGTGGAGGGACAATTTAGTACCTGATTTACTTCTTTTGGCCATTTAATTAAAAGAAGCTTCTGGAGTAACTAGTTTTTCAGGCTTACCAATTTAATACTTTTCCTTTAACAGCAGTCATAGAAATTATATGGCTTGATTCTGGCTCAAGTGCGGTTTGCACATGTATTTTAAGCTCCATATTTTGTATAATCTTCGGGTTGACAGCAATCATAGTGTTTGAGGAACCGTAACTTCAAATCATCATGGTTGATTTGGTGAAAAGGACTAAGGCCTTGTTTGGTATGCTAGAATAGTCGTTGATGGAAATGAAAATGGAAAAGGAATGGGCAAAGGAATGAGAAATAGAAGATAAATGATGTGTTTGGTATGCAAGGAAAGGAATGGCAGTTACAAATTTGAAAGACCAAAATACCCTTGTCTTCCTCCCAGCAGCACTCTTCATCAAATATCCCCTATCCCCACCGCCACCCTCATCTCCTAGCCATAATCTTCATTGGACTCCGTCGAAACTGCCTTCATGTCACTCGCAGCCTGTCATAGGTGTGGCAATCGATTGGAGTTGGGGTGGTTGTCACAGGGTATGGTCATCGACATGGAGCTGGAGTGGCGCCGGGCACTGCAGGGTGCGGTTAGATCAAGGATTGCAAGGCGGCGGCCGGTGTTGCAGGGCGCGGAGTTGGATCACATCTTGCAGGGAGGCGATGGTGTCGAGAGTGGGTGCAGAGGTGCTGCGACAACATTGAGTATTGCAGGGTGGCGTCAGATCTGTTGTCGCAAGGCGGCGGCCGTGGTGGTAGCCAGAGTGGCAACATGCGGTGGTAGCCAGAGTGGCAGTGCGCGATGGAAAGGTGAAGGGTGGCCGGTTGCAGCTGCTGCAGGGAGGGACATACATGTTCAATGGGTGATGGAAGCGGTGGTTCCGCCTGTTGGGAGGAACCTGGATTCCCTTGTTTAATGGAACATCCGGTTCCACTGGGTTCCATTTCCTGCGTACCAAACAAACATTTTTCCTGTTTCCATTTCCCTTTCCATTCGTTTCCAGCGTACTTAACAAGGCCTAATTCTTATGCTGTCTTGTATTGCAAAGGACATCACATGTTTTTAAGTGCATGCAAACACGCGCGCGCACACACACGCTTTCACTTTTCAGACACCATTGTTTGTAATTAATTTTAAAATTATTATTTCAGCTTTAAAACATGCTGACATAAGTGTTTTGGTGCCATTTGTTGCAGATTTGGGCTGACTATGGATGTCATTGTGGTTTGTTTAGTTGTCGACATTGTTTTCTGATTTTTACATGGCAGGCAATCCATGTCCTTATTAATTTAGCCATGAAATCACAAATGCATACTTTCATCACATCTTTTAACTAAATCTATATTCTAATGTCCTTTTCAATAATCCATCACAATGTTACAATGCAGGTCAAAGTTGTAGGCTTTTGTGATGCCTTGATTGCTGTTATGAAGATCTGTTGACTGAACTAAATTACTGACCCCATGACATGTTTCCCGTTGCTGCAAGTCATGAATGCAAGGACCAAAATCAAAAGATGAAGGGCAATGGTTCTGTGAGCGGTGACATGATTAATCGAAACTGGATTCTTAAGCGCAAGCGGAAAACATACCCTTCTGGTCCAGACGTATCCAGTGCAAAAGAGGAAGACTCCGCCGTTCTAGAATCTCAAAGGAATGCCTTGTCAACGAAACGAAGGCCGAAAATAGAATCAAATTCTGGTACATCATCATCCAAGAAAAAAGGAAATGATGGAGTGAGTTGCTGGTTTTTAAGGAAAATTAAAATAAAAACACGTACAATGAATGTTTCATGGTATTTTTTGTTCATTCAAAGCTTTTTGAGTTGAATTAAAAAGGCTTTTCGTATCAATTTAATTCAGTGAAGAACCCTCGCAGGCCTGGCAACCATATTCAATTGGGGAGTGTGTTTTTTGAGCTTGCATGAATTAGGATTATTGAGAAAAAATTGTGCTAATGCCTATGCATCTAAAAAGCTGACCAATAAAACACTTATGGTTTCTTCGAACATATATGCTTGTATAATATATCAGATAGACAAAAAGTTTGTACAAAAGAAATTAATGATAATCTCCAAATTCCTTACGTGGCCATTTTTGTGCACTCTTAATTTCTGATTCCGTGTTGACTGATTTGGGTAAGGTTTTTTGCTTGCTGGTATTAGCCTAGCTTTCTAATCATTTATGGGTTTTTAGGGCATTGACTATCCAACAAAGGCACAAGTAGTCTATTTTTTGATTATATTTTTGGATTGGGCAAAAGTTTTTACTCTTTGGGATATTCACGAATTCTCCTTTACCATGGATGAATCAAAGGCCCTGTATTGTACGTCACCTTTCATTTTCGGGTTTGGCAGAGATTCGTTCGCACTCATTTATCCTCAACTTCTTTTTATTAGCAGTGTTATTATTTTGAAATTGCCACAAAAATGTTTAGTTTCTTTGGGCATGGCAAACACACTGTTTCTGTTCAATTTCATCAAATTGAATGAAGAGTGCACCTTCGCAAATATTGAGTGCATTAGTGGATTATATCCAATGTATTGGAAAATTAAGAAATTAGTGGCTTTGAAGGTATTTGTGCTGAATTTGCTGATCAAACTTTTTACCGTTGTCTTAATTTATTATTATTTTTAATTAAGCTCAAGTTGAACTCCAGGTGGTATTTTTCGTTTAGTTTATTCTTTTCTAGCCCCTTATCATATTGATAATTGACTCTAGAGTAACATGTGTCCTCTCAATGCGGCTGTGTTTTAATTTACTTATTTTTTGAAAAAAAATCATGGGAGGTCATCTATCATAATATTATTTGTTTAGTTTATTCTTTTCAATTCGCTTACCATATTGATAATTAACCCATTAAATTAACATGTATCCTACTAATGTGTGTTTATTTTCATTTATACATTTTTTTTGAAAAAAAATTCGGGGAGGTCATTTATCATATTATTATTTTTGGTGAAGTACACTTAACTTTGTAATTCTGATGGAAAAGGTGATTGACAAGAATGGTAACGTTACATCCTGTGAGATTTTATTTTGGATATTATTTTCTCAACCACTTGAATGACACAACATTTTTGTTGCAGGTCCACATATTTGGACCCAGATGGTTTACCCTTCTCCCGTTGACTCTTGTTTTGATATCATTTAGCAACACCTTAGTTGCCTTGTCCCTAGGCAATATTAAAAATTTTAATGGCCGCTGACCATGATAATTTGCTAGTTTTATATATTTTTTTTACATCAAGTGCTTGTTACTATCATGATTATATTTCTGTTGTATTATCCTAACTGCTTGTCACTTTTGATTTGTTCAATTTGCTCCAGTATTATTATGAATGCGTGGTTTGTGATGTTGGTGGCAAAATGCTATGTTGTGATAGCTGCCCTCGAACCTATCATCTTCAATGCTTGGATCCTCCTCTCAAGGTATGCCTTTTTTATGATCTTCTAGCTAACTTATATACAAAACTTATTGTCTGATTGGTCAGTTATACATGCTGGCTTTGCCCTGTTCGCATCTTCATTTTAATTTGTTTTTATTTGTCATGTGAAGCGAATTCCAATGGGGAAGTGGCAATGCCCAGAGTGCATGAAGAAAGTTGATTCATTTAAACCCATAAACAATCTGGAATCTATTTCTAGAAGAGCAAGGACTAAAAATTCCACTGCAAAATCTAAAGCTGGACTCAAGTCACCTGGTGTGGGTGATGTGTCTAGGATTTTTGGAACTTCTGTTATTGGAAAGAAAAGATCCTCTTCGAGCAAAGGGAAACCTGTAGTCTGTGGGGCCCGGCCAGTTGAAAAGATCCCAGATATATTCTCAGCAGATGTATCTTGCTGCACCAAGCCTGTTTGTTCAACCCTTGGAGGTTCTTTTAAGGGTGATGTATCACGTGTTGGGGTGGACAATGTGAAAAAACCCGATTTGTCTTTGACAGAGGCTTCAGCAGACAGAAGGTGTGTTGAGGAACACTTGTCTTTATCCAGGATTGCAGATGTAGATCCCAATGATGGTGCTTCTAAGATGCTTGATTTGCCTAGCAATGATTGTGCTTCTGGAGAAACAATTCCTCCATCTTCTTCTGGCAACCAGAAGTCCCAAAAGAGAAAGAAGAAGGTTAAATGTCCTGGCAGACAGAAGAGGATCAACACTGGAAAAGGAAGATGTGCTGTTAACTCTCTTCAAAATCATAGACTTGAAGAATCTTCCGAGTGTCTTGCAAACAGCAAGTCATATCAACACAGTAATATTGTGCACAATGAGTTTTCTGCATTTTTGTCAGAGGGAGATGCGAGAACCCAGAGCATGGATGTCCGTCAAGAAGATGAGGCATTTCCCTCCTTTATTTCTCGGTTCTCCCTTTTCTTTTAATTATTTTTTTATATGTGTAGTTTACTCGTTGTTGCATTGCAAATCAGTGAGAATGCAAATTAAACTTCATCTGGAAATTTATATTTACCCTTTTAGTTGATTTTATTTCACTTGCTCTTTAAAAAGAATTAGCTGTATTGGTGGTGGAACTCATTTGTACATTGTTGTTTCTTTTGCTCTCCATGTTTCTTTGTTTACAGCATGCTTTGTTTTTTTTGTTGTCATTTCCCGAAGTGCCATGAGGATGTACATTTTTCTTGTCATGATTGTAAGGATGCTAATGTTTGGCTGAATGTCACTTTTAGCTCATTGGTGCATCATGCGTTTCATTTCTTTTCACTGAATATATATTGGAACATCCTCTTAAATTGCGTATTGCTTATCAATATTTGCATTAAAAATTTTTAGACCTGACTTGCATTGTGTTTATGTTATTCATTCCTTTGCTTGTTGCATATTTTCCCTATGTTTGGACACTAAGATAGCATCATTATCTATAATAATTGTTTTTATTTACTTGAAACTTTCAGAAGGAAGCAACACAATCATCATTGGGTATGGCAGCAGGCAAAGCAGACACAACAGTAATATACGAAGATAATTCTGTGATCGGATTCCAACAGGTACAGCAATGTTTCAATGCTACAATTTTAAACTGCATGCCTTTTTTTCGGTGTGTAGACTTTGTTATTGGCATGTGTAAATATGTAGACAGCTTGTGCTGGCCACATAAAATTCTGATCTCCAATACAATTGTATTGGATGACCAGCATTTTTTTTTTCTTTTCTACTCTCTCCTTTTATTCTTGTGCTTGTGTGTGTATATTTATACATATTGAAACAATAATGTCACAGGTTGATCGGGTTTTGGGTTGTCGAGTGCATGTTGATAGCCCAATCAATCCGCGACATGAATCTGTGACTCTTGGAAGCGATCAGTGTGCTGATGCTTTATGTATATCAGAAAATCCACCTGCGGCTGAACATCATCGGTGTGATGTAGATTTGGAAGTAGAAGCTTATGAAAATCCTTCCAATGACATTCACTACGAAGCTGATAGGGTGGACAAAGTAAATGTAGACAAGAGATCTGTGACTACAAAGTGTCAAGATTACTTGGGGGAAAATATTGTCCAGGGCATTGTAAATTGTAATGATCAAGCTGAATCTTCTATGATGGCTGAAGATTTAGGAGAAGCTACTGGAAAGGCGCTGAGAGAAGAAAACAATAATGCTTGTTTGAGGAATCAAGCTAGTAATAATGTTTCAGGAATCTGTGAAAATTTGCTCTTTCATGAAGCCATGGACAGTAAAAAAGCAGACAGTAAAGAAGTGAAGGGAAAGACCTGCACAGATCTGAAAATTCAGAACTCTGATGATAAGGTGGTCTCTTATGAGTTTTTAGTCAAGTGGGTAGGAAAGTCTCATGTTCACAACAGTTGGGTGTCTGAATCCCAGCTGAAAGTACTGGCAAAGAGGAAATTAGAAAATTACCGGGCAAAGTATGGGAATTCTATTATAAACATCTCAGAGGAACAGTGGAAGCTGCCCCAGCGAGTGATTGCTTTCCGTGCATCAAAAAATGGCAGGAATGAAGTCTTTATAAAGTGGACTGGTCTTCCTTATGATGATTGCACCTGGGAAGGCTTGGAAGAGCCAGTGATTAAAAGATTTTCACATTTAATTGATCAGTTTAATCGGTTTGAACAGAAGACATTGGAAAAAGACTCCACAAAGGGTCCTTTTCAGAGGAAGAAGGATAATTGTCAGCAAAGTGAGATTATTAATCTCCCGGAACAACCAAAGGAATTAAAAGGTGGTTCATTGTTTCCTCATCAACTAGAAGCCTTAAATTGGTTGCGCAAATGTTGGCACAAATCTAAAAATGTGATTCTTGCTGATGAAATGGGGCTTGGGAAAACTGTATCTGCTTGTTCTTTTATTTCATCATTGTATTTTGAGTTTAACACTGCACTTCCTTGCTTGGTCTTGGTTCCTCTTTCCACAATGCGCAACTGGCTCTCTGAGTTTGCATTATGGGCTCCCGAATTAAATGTTGTGGAATATCATGGGTGTGCCAAAGCAAGAACCTCAATTCGCCAATATGAATGGCATGCCAATGATCCAAAGGGGCCAAATGAGAAAACAACTTCCTATAAATTTAATGTTCTTCTAACTACGTTTGAAATGGTTCTCGCCGATTCCTCTCATCTGCGTGGAGTTCCTTGGGAGGTTCTGGTTGTTGATGAGGGCCACCGTCTTAAAAACTCTGGAAGTAAGCTTTTTGGCCTGCTCAACACATTTTCTTTCCAACATCGCGTACTGTTGACAGGGACCCCTCTTCAGAACAACTTAGGTGAGATGTATAACCTTCTGAATTTCTTGCAGCCAGCATCATTTCCTTCTCTATCCTCGTTTGAGGAAAAGTTTAACGATCTTACAACTGCGGAAAAAGTGGAGGAGCTGAAGAAACTGGTCGCCTCGCACATGCTTCGAAGGCTTAAAAAGGATGCGATGCAAGATATACCTCCTAAGACCGAACTGATGGTTCCTGTTGAGCTGTCATCCATTCAAGCTGAATACTATCGTGCAATGTTGACAAAGAATTATCAGATTTTGAGGAATATAGGTAAAGGGGCTGCTCAGCAGTCAATGCTCAACATTGTGATGCAGTTAAGAAAGGTTTGCAATCATCCATATCTCTTACCAGGTGCTGAACCTGAATCCGGATCAGGGGAATTTCTTCATGAGATGCGGATAAAAGCATCTGCCAAGTTGGATTTGCTGCATTCTATGCTCAGGGTCTTGCATAAAGATGGGCATAGAGTTCTTTTATTTTCACAGATGACAAAGCTTCTCGATATTCTCGAGGACTATTTGACTTATGAATTTGGGCCCAGAACCTTTGAGAGAGTGGATGGTTCTGTTTCAGTTTCTGACCGTCAAGCTGCGATAGCACGCTTTAACCATGATAAAAGTCGTTTTGTCTTCCTTTTATCAACACGCTCTTGTGGCCTTGGAATCAATTTAGCAACTGCTGATACCGTCATCATCTATGATTCCGATTTCAATCCACATGCTGATATTCAAGCAATGAACCGGGCACATCGTATTGGACAGACAAAAAGACTATTGGTCTACAGGCTTGTTGTACGGGCTAGTGTTGAAGAGCGCATATTGCAGCTTGCAAAGAAGAAGCTCATGCTTGATCAGCTTTTTGTGAACAAATCTGGATCTCAAAAAGAAGTGGAAGATATCCTTCGATGGGGAACAGAAGAACTTTTTAATGATTCTTATAACATGGCTGGGAAAGATAAGGGTGAAAGTTGTCCTGCCAACAAAGATGATTCAATTGCAGATTTGGAGCATAAGCATAAAAGGAGGGCTGGGGGTCTGGGTGATGTATACGAGGATAAATGTACTGATGGAAGATCCAAGATTGTTTGGGATGAAAGTGCAATTTTAAAATTGCTAGATCGATCAAATCTGCAGTCTGGATCTCCTGCTGTGGCTGAAGGGGATGTTGACAATGATTTGCTTGGTTCTGTGAAGGTGACATGCGGCACTTCTATATCAATTATTTTTTTCCCAATGTATTTAACTTGTTTGCTGGTGTTTGTGTCATGCTGCCTTCTGCAAATGCTGTGACATCTGTTAAGGTCTTCTTTTAAGTTGTTGGTATTAGCAAGTGATAATTATGCGGCCTGTTGCATCTTTTTCCTGGTTGCTGTTAGGGATGGAATTTGTTTCTTGAGAATGGTTTACTAAGGATCTCTGTGTTTCTTGTGTTGGGATCATCATCTCCTGATATTAGGTAGATTGCAATATAGCATCGCACCTTAATCTATCGTTTAATTTTTTCAAATTTAGTCTGACCATAAGGTTTGCAATCTTTCAAGTTGAGACCCTCATAAATGGGCGTTTCTATTTGTCATCATCTTGCAACTTAAACTTTTGTCTCAAATTATGGAAAATTAAAGCCATCTGAGGGTGCGCCACTTTCATAGACCCTGTTACCTTTTGTAAAACTAATCTGGAACACAAAAAGCAAGTTGAGTTCTGATTTTACTGGTCAAGTCCATCTAGAAATTGCTTTCTGGGCCTGACATGGATTTTTCTTCGTATCAGCCTATATTCAACCTAAAATGTTTGTGAATCACCAAGAACTTCCACAACTATGATCAAATCGAAAAGCCTGAATTTCTCAGTTAAAAGAGTTGGCAATATTTCAAAGCCATTAAATATGACAAATTTACTCTTCTGATTGCAGTAAAATTAGTTCTGTACTATGTTCCTTTTCTGTTTCATAAAAAAATTTCTGTATTCTTTTTCCAAGCAGTCCCTAGAATGGAATGATGAGCCTACAGAAGAACATACACGATTGGAGCCGCCTATTCTTACGTCTGATGATATTTCTGCACATAATCTTGATAAAAAAGAGGAAACCTTGGTTACTAGTTTGGAAGAAAATGAATGGGATAAGCTTTTGCGTGTGAGGTATGAAATTTATGGCGGGCCTTTTTTTTTTTAATTTTTTTCCCACCACATTACATATTGTTAGCAGTGCTTGTGCTTTTATTTGTTCATTCATGTTGCTACAATATTTTGTCTTATTTTAATCTTTAACTACATAATTTGAGATGCCATTCTTTTTTTTGGAAAGGTTTTGAGTTGCCATTCATCTTTATCCAATGGACATAGTTTCTCTTCTATGAAAGAATGATATGGTGTCAAGTGTGATGGATGTGTTTTTTGTTTTTGTTAGAACCGTTGAAGTGTATTTTTGAGTCCCACATCGTTTTCCTCCTACATGTATTTATTTTCCTCAATCTATAAATGAAGGTCTCTATCTCTCTTTGAGGTAGGAATTGTACCATTCTACATGGTATCAGAGCGAGATTCGCTCCGATAATTTTTCCCGTCCGCTGTGCCCCGCTCTGATTTTTTCCCCCTTCCCCTCCGCTGTGCCCCGTCGCCCCGCCTCCTTCGCCGGTCCCTGCCGCGCCCCTCCAGCCCCGCTGCTCCCTTCCCTTAGCGTTGCCTCCCCCCTAGACCGTCGCCTCCTCTCTTCGTCCAACCCCGCCTCGCCTCACCTCGCCACGCCACCCTCCTCCATGCCCGAACCCTAGCCGCCTCCTGGTTTGGCTGCGATCTCGTAGTGCCTACCAGGCACGCCCTGCCGCCCCTAATGGCGTCGGCCTTCCCTGCCGCCCCAGATGACGTCGACTATCCCCGCGCCTCTCCCCTGAACGACCGCCCTCTCCTGTTGTGCATCCCCCTGTGCCTGCCCCCTGAACGACTGCCCTCTCTTATGCGTCGTCTTCTTGCAACGATTTTTCTGTGCCCACATATGCGGCCAACGCCCCAGAGCAGCACCTCCAGGCCAATTGAGCGCCTCTCATCAACCCGCCTGAAGCTGTGCACCTCTCCCTTATGCAGCGCTCCTCCTGACGCCTCTCTCCGGAATCGTGACATCCTCATGCGTTCGCAATCTCCTCCTGCTGCACGCTTCTGATTCCTCTGCTATTCTTGCACGCTTAGTGGTTATCCCACCCAGTAACTTGATGCCCTGCTCTTCCTGTTGAGGCCTGTGTTTTTGTTTCCAGCCATTTCTGCTGGATTTCTCGGTGCGCCCTTCCTGTCGGCTTGGTCGGATCTTGTAGTCTCTTCCCACCATCCCTCCCACCATGGCAGATTCCTCACTGACTTCCGAGGTCCTTCCATAGTTGATCAGTGCCTCCACATGCCTTGTAGATGAGTGCCTTGATGCAACTAACTTCTCTGTCTGGTGTAAGACAGTCCTTATGTCTCTCACCGGCATGGGTCTAAACTCGCACCTGGTTGCTCCCCCCCACCGCTATTAGATCCGAAGTACAAAGTTTGGAAGCTTGCCAACAATAATTTTTTTTGCATTGCTTGTCAACTCTATGGAACGGTCTATTAAAGATGTGACTTGGACAACGAACACTGTCAAAGAACTCTGAGACTTCTTGACCCTCATGTATTCCGAAACCAATAATTTAGCTTGGGTGTCGGATGATCTTCAACGCCTTTCCACCATCTGCCAGCACCATCGTCTTTTTGGGCTTATTTCACCGAATGGAAAGCTCTACGTGATGAGTTACTTGAGCTTTGACCCCTTCCTCAAACATTAGAGGCTGCTTTGGCCCAACGAGATCAGTTATGTCTCTTTAGTTTTCTTCATGACCTTGATCGAGAGTATGCAACAACTACCGTTGAAATGTTGGCCAACCCTTCCTCTCTTGAGATTCCACTGGTCTACCATCGCCTTGAAAAAGCTTATTGGGTGCTTTCCTCACCTATTGACACTATAGATCATACTGCACTACTGAGCCGTGGCGGTGGTTGTTTTTCTGGTACTTGTGGACGTGGCTGTGGTGGAGGCTGTAATCGTCAATTTTGTCAGCACTGTGACAAGCCTGACCATCTCATTGATCATTGTTGGGTTCTCCATTGATGCTCGTCTCAGCCACCTCGGCAGGTTTAGACAACCCTGGTTGACTCCCCACCACCATCCGATATCCATCACAACCCGAACCTCTTCATGGATGAGATAGAGCTTATACACTCTCATCTTATTGGTGAGGCAGGTATGTTAACTACTTATCTTCTGTATACTGACACCACCGCAATTACTGTTGCTGATGGATCCACTATCCTTATTGCGGGATTTGACACGTGCTTCTTGAATCCTTGTATTCGCCTGCCTTCTGTGGCTCATGTTCCTTAAAGTCCTTATAATCTCCTCTCCATCAGTAAGCTCACAAAAGAGTTGAATTGTGTTGCTATTTTTACACCATTTGATGTTGTTTTTTAGGATCGATCGACGAACCGGTAGCTTGGTAGATGTCATCTTCGCGATTGGGTGTACATGTTTGATACTCCGACATCCCTTCCCTGCTCGACAATCTCTGCTTGCGTTCTAGATCTAGATTTTCACCTTTGTCATCCACCTGCCTCCGTCTTACATTAGCCTTATCCCCATTTCAGTCCGCACCTTTTTTTTTCATTGCAAGTCTTGTAAGTTTGCAAAACATCATTGCGTGTCTTATTTTTGCAAAACATCATCGCGTGTCTTATTTTCTTTGTTTGGTGACACATGTATCTAAACCTTTTGATTTAGTCCATTCTGATGTATGAGGTCCCTGCGAGGTCCCAAGTCAGTTACCGTTATTATATATCCTTTATTGATAATTTCTCTCGCATGACACGACTTTATCTACTTCGTGATCGTTCTGTCTACTTTGTGATCGTTTTGAGGCGTTTGATACTTTTTAGACTTTTTACCATGAAATTCACACCCAGTTCTCCACGCTTATTAAATGTCTCCACCCAAACAATTGATGAGAATATTTATCTTCTTCCCTTAAGCAGTTTTTCAAGGATCATGACGTCCTTTATCAAACGTCCTACCCCGATACACCTCAGTAGAATGGAGTGACCGGACGTAAACATCGTCATATTCTGGAGACTGCTCGTGCCTTCTTATTTCACATGCAGGTTGTCTCTTCGTTTTTGGGGATGCTATTCTTACTACTATCTATCTTAAAATTTGTCTTCTTTCTTCTATCCTTCAGGGGGGAGAATCATTTTTTGGCTCTGTTCCCCCCTCTCCTTCCTCACCCTCTTTCACTTAGCGTGTTTGTGTGTTTTTGTTATATTCGTGACACTTGTCCCCATTTATCTAAATTTTCCCCAAAAGCCATCCATTGCATCTTCCTGGGTTACTCTCGCACTCAGCGTGGGTACCGCTGTTTCTCTCTAGACTTGCGGCATTATATCATCTCCGTTGATGTCTCCTTTATTGAGAACTCTCCATTCTCTCCACCCCTTCCCTCCCCAATACCTAAATGATTGTCTTCCTCTCACCATCCACCCACCCACCAACTCCTGTCTTCGTTATTCCACTGTGATGATCACCACTTTGGCTCTGTTTACTCTCGTCGACCATCGAATGTGCTCCCTGTCCATACCGAGGACACCATCTCTCCGACTTCGTCAGATGCTCTTGCTCCAGGCCCAAATGACTTGCTTATTGCATTACGGAAAAGTACTCGCTCTTGTCAGAATAATCTTATACACACAACTTCCTATAAAGGTTTCTCCACTCTGGAGGCGATATCTGGTCCTCATGCGGTTGCTGAGGCCAAATCTCACCCTGGTTGGCTTCATACAATGCATGATGAATTACAGGCCTTGGACGACAATCACATCTGGGATCTGGTCCCCCTTCTGGGAGGTAAACAGGTTGTTGGCAGCAAATGAATTTATACAGTCTGTCTAAATGCAAATGGTATCGCTTTAAAGCCCGTCTTGTCGCAAAAGGCTTCGCTCTGACATATGGTGTTGATTATTTCGATACATTCTCTCCGGTTGTTAAAATAACCTCTGTTCGATTATTCACATCTCTTGCAGCTGCTCATCATTGACCTCTTCATCAACTTGATGTTAAGAATGCATTTCTACATGGTTTTTTTGAAGAAGTATATTTGCAACAACCTCTTGGCTCCCTTGCCTTAGGGGCCGGTTCTCATGTTTGTCAACTTCATCGGTCTCTTTATGGGTTCAAGCAGTCTCTTCGTGCATGGTTTGACAGATTTTGCACTGTCATTACTACATTCGGTCTATGTCATAGTATGAAGGACCACACCGTTTTCTATCAAAAAAACGTCCTTTGGCTGCATCCTGTTGGTTGTATATGATGATGATATCATTATTATTGGTAGCGACTCGCATGACATTGCTCATCTCAAGGCTTAACAACAATTTCATAACATAGACCTGAGTCTTTTGACATATTTTTTTGGCATTGAAGTCTCCAGTTCTCTAACCATCATTTTTCTTTCCCAACGAAAATATGCATTGGATATCTTGCAAGATACTGACGTGTCTCAGACAGCTGTCGTTGACACTCCTCTTGAACCAGGGGAACCGTCTCTCCATGATGCCACTTACCCATATTCTCACTTCTCAAGTGAATACAAATGAAGTCTCCCAACTTTTTTAGTGCTCCCGCACATATGAATTATCAACTTTGAAGCCAATCAACACGTACGATCTTCTCCGATCACTTCTCATTGAAACTGCAGCCTTTTAATGAGTCTTCTCACTCAAACTCAAAGATAATTTTGTTGTTGACTTCAAACACAAAGAACATACTCATAACCTTTATGTACAACCGATGCAAACCTCTTCCTTCTTCAAAGTAGAATCACTAAAATCAAACTGAAGTCATTGTTGGTATCGGGCGTGTGGCGGAAGCGTGTGATGCGGGAAGAATAAAATTTTCACGCCGCGATCGACACTGTAATGTCATTGTCGGTGTTGCGCACCAGAGGATCTCGGTGTGAATTAAATCAGGCACAAAAATAAAATCAAACTGTTACCTCATTGGATTTGTTGACGCAAGTGTGTTCCGCTCTTGGCTAGCGATCATTGCTCTAAGGAACCGAAATCGGATCCCTTTAGATTGTCCACACGCACTTCAAGAGCGTGTCAGTATGTCGATCTTTGGTTTCCAGGCATTAGCGTGGATAATCGAAGAGGCTTTCAACACCCTTGCGATCGTCTGAGCACCGTTCCTTTGATCCGTGATGAAGTACTTGGATCGGGGTGCTCAAATCTCCTTTCTCACTCTAGAATTTGGGAGAGAAGTGACAGAGTCTCAAATTCGAGGGAATGAATAGTTTGTTGAATTTGGACTTCTCATGCCTTATATAGGTTGGTTGGTTTAAAGTCTCGTAAATTGCACTTAGGCCCCTGGGTAACTTAAACCTTTTAAATAAGTCCTTAATGACATTAAATTATTTAGTATTCGAGTTATAAATGTCATTTATATTTTGTCACATACTTGTAACATCTAATAAATGTTACATGATAAAATTTGAGTCATTAACTCGACTTGATTTTCCCATTAAATGCTTAAGGAGTTTTGAATAATAATATTCGTTCGAAATATATCTTTTTTGTATCCACTTAATTACTTGTGAATACGGTGAGTAAATAAATTCAAAATCCATTATTCTAAACTCTAATACTATTTAATTTATTTATTTCCCGACGCTTGGTTAAACTCGGAGGCGAACACTGACGGAAAATTTACCTGACGAAGGAGGTGCAACAAAGGCAAACTTAACAGACGCAGCTGATGCGACAGCAGGGCCAGCCCTGGGGCAAGCCCCCCCCCCCCCCCCCGAGCCCCCGAGCTAGGGCAACAGACAAGCATGGTAAAAAAAATACAAAGGCAAGGCATAAATTTCACCCTTTTACTGTAGCTTTCAATGCATTTTTAGGGAATTTTTTTTTATGCTGGTATTGGGCAACGGAATTTACCGGGCCGATCCTGTGCGACAGATGCAACAGACACAACAGCTAGCTTATGGTTCGAACATTGTTGGTGGACTTTGCAACTATAAGCACACACACACAGAGTTTCAAATGGCAGGAAATGTGGGCGCCATGGGCTGGCTGGACAGATGCCTGGAGGAGCGCTCCGGACAAGTAATGATGTCAGAATTTTCTGGAAAAGGTCCTGAAACTTGGATAATGAGAGTTGATGCTTATTTTTTGATCCGTCAAACACTGGAAAAGATGAAGGTACCAATGACATGATTGTGTATGCTTGAACTCAAAAAAAGCTGCTCGGGAATTTTGGAAGCGTAAAAGAGGAAGAAACACAGCCACCATTGTTGACAGAGTCTGGAACGTGTCCAGCAGGACTAACTCGGAAGGAATTACCAGCAAGGGATGTGGCGTGAATGCCTCCTGAACCAGCCCTCATTAACAACCAGCTGCTGTTTGCTAAACGAGAGGTCTTACCTGTGCTCGACAGTTTAGATCCGTGGGGATGGTTAAGTTCACCGCAATCGTTTTTCCGCATCCATCAAATACTGGATAAATCGAAGGTCTCTCTAGCTTAGGTAAGTATGAAGGGAGCCACAACATATTGGTTCAATATTATGTCGGAATTCCATTCGGAATGGACCTGGCCAATGTTTGAGGAGGAACTGATGGAGCGATTTAGCGGATTGGAAAGTCAAGATGCCAAGACACCACTTGTTGTCAGGAGAGTGATGCCAAATCCACCCTGTCTTGGGAGAAGAAGATTTCTCAGTGCTGCTGGTTTTCTTGTCAGCGATGCAGAATCTGAGCTGCACAAGGATGAGAGTGGCTTTGAGGAATCCAAGGAAACTAGTTACGGGTCTCCTATGATCATTAACTGTGTTGGAAGTCACCGGTGCAAGGGTTGGAAATCTCATCGTTACATGATTCATTCGACAGAGGAGTTGACTAGAGCTTTGATCCCTCTAACCATTTATGTTGGTCATGATTTAGAGGTTTTAGTGTTCCAAAATCCAAGAGGCCGCTGCACTATATGGTCTTGTGGATTGGGAAGATATGCAGCGACTTCACGCATGTGTACAAATTATTGGATACGGTAACAACTGGCGAGACTTGCATGGTAACAACTTTTAGATCTTCTGAAGCTGGGAGGAGCGTTTGGGAGACTGCTCCTATGTTGAGGGGGCTCATTGTAATGGACCACAACAGCACTATTCTAAATCTCCATTGCTGTTTGGTTCTGCCCAAAGCAGAGAATGCAGTGCGGGTACTGATTTACATGATCATCTGCTTGTCAAGAATGGAGCTCTTTTCATACTGGGCAAGGCAAGTTATACGGTGGCAGTTGCTCTGGACCCCAAAACCAGCTGGGCGGTTATTGACACACGTGCAGCTGGGAGGGTATTGCTGCAGGCTTGGAGAGGGCTGCTAGGTAGGTTGAACCGAGGGACAGTTGAGGTTTTTGATGTTGTGTATGCTGTGACTGTTACATATACAGACGGCTGGTTCTCTTTAGCTCAGAAATTGTGGAGGAATTTTCAGGCAGCATCAATGACTCCAATGGTTGTCTTGTTTCAGCCAAAGGCACCCCCTGAAGATACCAATCCAAACATTGAGTATATTCATTTTCTTCTAACTCCTGGATCGTTAATTCTCAGCCTTGGGACTACTTGTTACCATATGAAAATGTCTACAACTCATGGGATGTGGGGAAGATCCAGTTTTTCTCATGGATCCCGAGGCGTTTTGATAACACATAACCCCATTCTGTGTTATTGGGTGTGGCTGGACAGCGTGCAAAGCTGCACGAGCTTTGCAATGGCCATTCATCACATGTGCTATTCATCGGGGAGGTGGCCACAGTTTCAAAATCGGTGACAACTGTATTCACAAAGATTGTTTGTGGTTATATTATGAGCTTCTAAGACGAAAAATCTTGCAAATCTCTCGAGTAATAATTTGGGATGTTGTTCTATATAAAATTTTTCATCTAGGAAACCATTGAGGATCACATTTGTTACATCCAACTAATGGAAAGGGTGGTATTAAGATACAATGAGTGAAATAAGGAGGCAAACATGTGCATACCCTTTGTTGACATGTCAATATGCACCCATTTTCACCCAAATGCCTAATTACCTGGAGGAAGAAAGATCATATTCTGCGTGCGATTGTCTTATAGAGCATTTTTGCAACCACAGGTTGCAATGTTGGATTTGTTGTCAATTGGAAGTCAATAGGAAATCATTTGAGGGAGTTCAAAATTTGTGAAGAAGTTTGGAGTCAAGTTGAGATGACTAGAGATATACTCCAAAGGTTTTGGAAATTGCAAGAACCGATCGCGACGTTAGCATTTGGATCACGTCGTGAGTGGAGTTTCACTTTGAAAGAGGCAAAGTGTACTGCATTGCAATACGTATAGGTCATTGAGACCAGTTTGGAAAAAATGGTAAATTGTTCTACATTGCTATACGTAAAGGTCACTAGGCTAACACGTGAGTGTATTGGGAGATTTCAGAAAACTGGTAGTCCCATGTGTAAGGGTTATGACTAGTACGTAACGTATGGGTTGATATGGCTTCTGAAATGGGCAAAGTCCTAAACGTAAGGGTTATGACCCATATGTAAGGATTCTTTTTTTTGCCGTTTGAGGTGAAGAGCCGATCCCACCGTGAGAAGGATGTCACTTCGTAATGAGATATAAGTGGATCTCAGTAATTCTGTTTATTTGAAGGTGTACATATCATGGAAATGAGTTACATAACAACGGGTTTGGAGATCGAGAATGTCTGGAATTGGATCACGTCGTGGTTACAGGAGCCATGCTGTAATGTACAAACCATGATGATAGAAACAGAGTTGTGAAAGATAAGTTTCAGGTTGTTTAGCAACATCATTCAAGATAAACGTTCTATCACATCATGATGAAGCTGGTAGTTGAAGAAACCAACCTATCACGTCGCAATGATTTCTAGAATCTGGAGAATTCAAACAAATTTGATGACTTTGCGTTCTCAAGAAGGTTTGATAGTTTTTAAAACAACCATTAACTACTAATTTGAATATCTATGGCGGAGATTCACTTGGAAATAATTCAATGGGTGGATTTGAAGTAAAGGAAGTGAGAAGTTAATTGAAATTTGAAATTTGAATTTCAAAATTCCCTGGATATATTGAACCCGTTGTACAAAAGAACAAAAAGAGGGAGATAAAGAGGGAATAAAGGATATTAGGAAGAAGAAAATGAGAGTGAACTAGTTGTGGAATTTATTGAATATCTGGTATTAAGGAGTGAAGTGTGTTTGAATTATATTCCATTGAAGATCAGGCTTGGAAGTGAAGAGTTTCTGTGCATATTAGTGAAGTTCAAGAAGTGAAGATCAAGGCATTATAGAGAACACCCATTGTTTTTTGGTATTATATCTTCCATTGTCATTCTTGTGAGTTTAACTTGCGTGTTGATATTATCTTTTGTGTAACCCTCTTGGAAAACAATGCGAAAGTGAGGAAGAGGATGTGGACCTTGGATGAGCAATGAGCTTGTTCTAAAGATTATAACAACAAATTAGTGGAGTAGTGATTATTTGACATATCAATATATCTTTGATATGTGCTTATTGGATGTAGTTCAGTGTGGGTGAACCAAACAAAATCTTTGAGTCCATGCATTATTTTTTTGCATTTGGTTGTGCTTGTGTGTGATCATCTTGACAGACTCATGGTGTCTTTGCAAATGCGAGGACAAGATCCCATTAAACGTTAGATAAGAAGAAATTTCAAGTCACCCTAATCCTCCCGGTAGGGTGTATAGTGGGCCCTTAGGTTACAACAAGTGGTATTCGAGCCACTAGTTATTTCTTGGTGAATCTGTCAGAGGAAGTTGTCGTCATGGAGAATTCTGTAAATGCAAAGGGAGTGCCCTTATTTAATGGGTGCGATTATAAGTTATAGAACATAATGAGATCGCATTTACGATCTCTTGGGTTTGATGTTTACTTGACAGTTCATGGAACTTAAAGTGATTTTACCAAAATGTCAATGATGGAAGCCGATAAGAAATTGTTTAATGATGATGCTAAGGCTCTGAATGCCTTTTCGAGAGCACTGTATAATCATATATACATGAAAGTGATGAATTGCACAACTAAAGAAATTTGGGACAAACATGCTAATATTTATGAAAGTGACAACAAAGTGAAAGAGGCAAAATTTTAAGTTCTTCATAACAAATTTGATGATTTGAAGACGAGTTCAAGTGAAAATGTTGATAGTTTCTTCCGCCGTCTTATTGAAATTGTTGGGGCTATTTGTGGACTTGGTCATGAGATGAAAGATGTTGAAATAACGAAGAAGATCATATGGAGATTACCACCAATTTACAATCCTAAAGTGTTGGCGCTTGAAGAAGTAAATCTTGAGGAATTATCTCTTGATGATTACACATCAAACTGGTTGCATGCGAAATGCGAGTGATGCCAGAAAATTCTTTTGAACATCCGTAAAAAGAAATGACTTTCAAAGCTGTAGAGAAGCAAGAGATTCAAGAGATTGAAGTTGAAGAAGATGTTAGTGGTGATTTCTTATCTCTTGTGACAAGGAAGTTTAAGAAAGGCAAAGGGAGATTTGAGGGTAAGCTACCCCTAGTCTGTTTTTTTTGTGGAAAGATCGGTCACATTGCTTCTAGGTGTCCCAAAAGTTTTGATGGAGTGGATGGTGAGTTTGAATACTCAGAAAAACAAAGGAAGCTCTCTCTAAGAAGGAACTTTAATTCAGGAAATGCAAGTGGAAAGTAGTTTCAGAGAAAAGTGCTGGTAAGCAATGAGGAAGATGATACCGAGGAAGATCCTTGAGAAGGTGTTGGAATTGAGTATCTCAGATGTAGAAGATACTATGATGGCTACAATAGATAAATCAAAATCAGTAGTAGAAGAGGATGAGGGAGTAGCTGTTCTTGAGGTGGAATTGGAAGGGGCTCTTGAGGAGCTTGACCTACAAAGAAAGATGAATAGGAATATTAGAGGATTGTTGATGAAATCCTCAAATTATGTTGATGATCTTGGAGGAGATGTTGATCTCCTAGAGAAAGTTGTGGAAGAATATGAAAATGTTCAAGTGAAACCTGAAGAAGCAATGAACTATAGGTTAAAGATAGAGGAACAGGTTAAGATCATTGATGATCTTAGTATATCCATCAAGGAGAAAGCTTAAGAAGATTGAAACACTCGAAGAGGAAGCTGTATCTTTGAGAAAGAAGCTTGGGTCTGAAATAAAAACAGATGGCTCAAGGAAAAAGCTATGGTTTGGAAAGTTTTCGGAAGAAGTATTAAAGGAAAGTGTTGAATGAGACACAAGAGGTTTTGAGGAAGTGTTCTCAAAGACCCAATTGCATGGGTAAAATTGGTCTTGGATATGAGGCTGGAACGTCAAAAGCCAAGACATCAAATGTGAAGAACAAAGAGAAGCAGATGACTGAAGAATGTTCTTAATCATCGAGAACTTATCATTAAACAAGGAGTTATATAAAAGCAGGGGATATGTGGAGAGATGACAACAATAATGTTAGGTATAATATTGAGAGAAGAGAAAAATAAGAAGAAAACAACTGTATATTTCTGTATTGATGGTAAACAGTTCAGGGAGTGAGAGAATTACAGAGTCGTAGGAGAAGAGAAGACCACTTCCGGTGGAGATGCCGACACCTCCCAAGGTCCAGCCCAAGCTACAGATTCCAAGCTGAGCAAAATGCAAATGAATTTCTGTCCCCACTCCAACTTCCAGCACTCATATTTATTTCCCCCAACCGCCCATCCAACACAACCAACATTAAAAGGTCCAAACTGCCCCCTTACATCTATTCAACCATGCACTTGTTCGGACTGCCCCACACTTAATGACAGCTGGCCCAACATTCCAAATACACTGCCCTCCCACTCGCCACCCTATATCCCATACAAATGATAGCCCAAGTATGAGCAACCCCTAGCCAGCCCATAACAGCCCGTCAGCCCATATTCCCAACATTCACCCCTCTTTAAAAACTACCTTGTCCTCAAGGTGGACTTCCAACAGCTCTACCCAGCTACTTAAGTACTGGAACGACAACCTCTTCTTAAGCACTGTAACATCAACCCCTGGAGGCGGCTTTGGCAGCGGCCAAAGCATTAATGCAACTTTTTTAAAGCGTTTTCTTAGAGCAGGGAACTGCTGCGGATAACCGGCCTTACAATGACATCATATCTTCATTATTCTTTCATTTACAATCCCTTACTGTTGATAGCTTGGTACATATATTGGAGCTTCCAGCCTACGAACAAAAACTTCAAACGGCACCGTAAGTATCAACAACCCGGATTTAGGACCAATGGCATCTGACAACGCCAGAAAAATAGAGTTTCCTTCGGGCAGTTCATCCATGCACCCAACAACTAGTGCTGGTGCCACTATCCTTGCTCGTCCACCCCCAATGTTGAGCCACATGACACCTCCTTGAACTTCCAAAGCTACAAGGACCAAAGGTGGGAGGCATGGTGTCCTTAACTCAAGCAGATCAGATGAAAAAACCAACTTGTTTGAGAATTCATAGCCCCAACCAGATTCCATTGCATCTTTTACAGCCTTCTGAATATTTTGTTCATCCCTGATGACACCTCTCATTTGAATGTCATGTTTAACAACATAAAAATCAAGTTCCAACCGTTGTTCTTTATCCACCCAGAGACTATAATTGATGATCCGTGTGCTAGGAACTTTCATCGAATTGAACTATTGCCGAAGATATGTTCCAACAAAATATGGTAACCAGTGCACTACGGTTTCTACTATTCTGCACCAATCTATGACAGAAGCATGTGATATCCTCTTCCATTGACTGCCATCCCTTTTTGCATTTGCTGGGACAGAACCACACCCAACAGAAACTAGACAATTATTTCTTGCATCAAACCACCAATTTGCTTTCAAACAGCTTGGGGTCGTCGAGTTGGTCTAGGGAAAAGCCGCTTCCATGTACGTAGAGTCATTACAACGAATGTGCGTGTTGAACACCGATCCAACATGTAACCCACCTAGCCTTGGCCTCCCGACATCAATAGTTTCCTCGTTGTCGCCATTCCCCAACATCTGAGTAGCCAAGGGTTGCTCATCCAATGCTCGCCTAGCTTTTGGAAGAAGACCTTGCGTCATCCGAGCAGGCTTGGGACGCTTTAACACCATGCTAGGCTCCAACATGTATTCAGTAGCTCTACCACCCGTGCTGATGGCATTGCTCACTGCGTTCACCTCGCCATGAATTATTGACGGTCGATTCTTCTCTCTAAATTCTACTCGATTCGAGCTAAGATAGTTGTGGTGATTTCCCTCCTTTCCACGCCAAACTTGCGCAACTAGTAACACTTCTCTAGCAAGAGGTTTTGGGTGACAATCAGAAACAATTTGAGACTCTAGAACTGCATCGCCAGTTCTCGTCGTTTTTCCTCCAGCATTTTGCACACCAACATCACCTTCTTGCTCCACCTCATTAAGGAAAGTGTTCTTTTTCGTACCTTGCTACTCCTGAACAACTGGTGAGGCTCTCAGACTCGATACCTTCGCAGTAAGAGGGAACATACCAGGAATAAGCTGCTTCTCACTGAAAATCTTTTCCCACGAATCCATAGTAGAACTCGGATCTAATAAAATCTCTCCAGGTCGCTCCGGTCTGAACCCATGTTGCACCTCATGCTGCCATCGGGAAATATTCATCTGCCCCTTTCCCATATTTTTCCATCAGTGTCGGCTTTAGTTGCTCCCATGTTGAGGAAGGATTTTTATTCACCCAAGACAAGAGCCAATATAAAGTTCTAGTCTCCATACATATCTGCACATAGTGAAGCTTCATGTTCTCTACTATCCGATTTTCTTGGTAGTAAGCTTCGACTTTGGTGATCCAACCAAAAGGATCGTTCCCATCAAACGAAGGCAGTTCAACTTGTTTTGCTATACTCCTCACTCCGTCAACTGGAGCCATGTCATTGAGCGTAGGACTCGCCTCTTTTTTCCTCCCGAAATTCACATTTTTGTCGCCGCTTCCAACAGAGCATGCTGTAGCTGACTGACTCTGTTTTCTGGACATTGGGCATCGTTCCTCTTGGGATTGCAACTCCTTTGCTCCACCGCTAGTTCCTCTGAACCTTGAATCCTTTGAGAAGTTTTATCCTCATTTGACTGCAACTGTAACTGCTTACTCTACTCATGCGTAAACTATCCAGAATAAATCGGATGCCCTGCATGGGCAGAGAAAATCTTCATCTTTCGCTCCTCCAGATTGAATTGTGGCTCACGAAATTGCTTCTCAATCTTCGCTTGTCTCCTAGCAAAGCCTTTTGAAAATGTTTGCAGCTCCTGCGTCATCTTTTAATTTGTTTATTGTTATCAAGTGTCGGACTGCAACTCCTTTGTCTGCTCCATCGCTAGTTCCTTCGAACATTGAATCCTTTGAGAAGTTCAGACATCGCTAGTTCCTCCGAACATTGAATCCTTTGAGAAGTTTTCTCCTCATTTGACTGCAACTGTAATTGCTCTTGCTCTGTTCACGCGTAAATTGTCCAAAATAAATTTGATGCCCTGCATGGGTAGAGAAAATCTTCCTTCTTTCGCTCCTCTAGATTGAGCTGTGGCTCACAAAATAGCTTCTCAATCTCCGCCCGTCTGCTATCAAAGCCTTTCGAAAATGTTTGAAGCTCCTGCATTATCTTTTAATTTGTTTATTACTATTATTATTATTTTCCAGGAAACAATAGTTAACACCAGACACCCTGTCAGCCTCGTTGACTCCTCCCTCTCAATCAACGAGTCCCCTAGTGTCCGCCTTTCTTTGAACTGTTGCGATCGTCCTCACCTCTTTCAAACCTTGCAATGATCGTCCCGTGACAGTCCGGCACACAACACAGTTATGGCAAAAGTAACACAACTACCTCGCAACGCTCAGCCAGGTTCGTTCGTGTATTCCACGACAGACACCACATTTTCCAGCTGCAATCGTGTTCCCCAATGCACACGTCCCAGTGGCAATGATGTCTACCACCGATCGTGCCTTTGCCGCAATCGTCCCCCCTAGCGATTGCCTTCCTCGATTGAGTACTCTTCCCTGTGATCGTATACGACCTTCAACACATTTCAATCGTCCTTTTCGTTGTCGGGAGTTGCTTTCCCTAGCGATGATTGTCTTCTCTTGTGCGCAAGGGACTTCTGACAACTTCACTGTGTTCGGCCAACTCAGTACGACTTCACAGCTCGAGCGTTTCCCTCCCACGACTCCCTCGTGCAATCGCAAACGACTCCCTCGTGCAATTGCAAACAAGAAGACGTTTTGATCTCTACTATTTGATTGACAAGCTCTGATTGTCATCCAACATGCATAGACCGAGTCTAACTGTGACCGCGTTACCAAGCGATCATCTTTTCCCTCGCAATCGTCTATTCTCCAGCGATTGTTCTTCAACGGAATCGCCAATTGTTAGGTATAATATTGAGAGAAGAGAAAAATAAGAAGAAAACAACGGTATATTTCTGTATTGATGGTAAACAGTTCGGGCAGTGTGAGAGAATTACAGAGTGGGTGCGTAGAAGGAGAAGAGGGATGAAGAAGAGGATTAGTGATAACTCCCTAGAAGACCACTTTCGGTGGAGACGTCGACATCTCCCAAGGTCCGACCCAAATTACAGCCGAGCAAAATGCAAATGATCTTCTGTCTCTACTCCAACACAATCGAAAGTAAAAGGTCCAAACTGCCCCTTGCATCTATTCAACCATGCACCTATTCAGACTGCCCCACACTAAATGACCATTGGCCCAAACATTCCAAATACCCTGCCCTCCCACTCGCTAGCCTATATCCCATATAAATGATAGCCCAAGGTGGACTTTTAATAGCTCTGTCAGCCCATATTCCTAACATTCGCCCCTCTTTAAAAACCACCTTGTCCTCAAGGCAGGCTTCTAACGGCTCTGCCCAGCTACTTAAGTACTGGAACGACAACCTCTTCTTAAACACTGTAATGGCTACCCCTGAAGGCGGCTTTGGCAGTAGCCTAAGCATTAATGCAACTTTTTCCAGGCGTTTTCTTAGCGTAGGGATCTGCTGCGGATCATCGGTCTTACAATGACAACATGTCTTCATTATTCCTTCATTTACAATCCCTACTTGTTGATAGCTTGGTACATATATTGCAACTTCCCGCCTACGAACAAAAATTTCAAACGACACCATAGGTATCAACGACCCGGATTTAGGACCAAGGGCATCCGACAATGCCAGAAAAATAGAGTTTCCTTTAGGCAGTTCAACAATGCACCCAACATGTAGTGCTGGTGCCACTATCCGAGCTCGTCCACCCCCAATGTTGAGCCACATGACATCTCCTCAAACTTCCAAAGCAACAAGGACCAAAGGTGGGGGGCATGTTGTCCTTAACTCAAGCATATCAGATAAAAAATCTAACTCGTTTGACAATTCATGAACTAGTACAACCACCACTGGAAAGCCCCAACCAGATTCCAGAGCATCTTTTACAGCCTTGTGAATATTTTGTTCATCCCTGCTGACACCTCTAATTTGAATGTCATGTTTAGCAACATAAAAATCAAGTTCCAACCGCTGTTCTTCATCCACCCAAAGACTATAAATGATGATCCGCGTGCTAAGAACTTTCATCGAATTGAACTGTTGCAGAAGATCTGTTCCAAAAAAATATGGTAACCAGTGCACTACGGTTTCCACTATTCTGCACTACGGTTTCCACTATTCTGCACCAATCTATGACAGAAGCCTATGATATCCTCTTCCATTGATTCCCATCCCTTTTTGCATTTGTTGGGACATAACCACACCCAACAAAAATTAAACAATTATTTCTTGCATCAAACCACCAATTTGCTTTCAAACAGCTTGGGGTCATCAAGTTGGTCCAGGGAAAAGCCACTTCCATGTACGTAGAGTCATTACAACGACCGCGCGTGTTGGACACTGATCCACCATGTAATCCACCGAGCCTTGGCCTCCCGACAACAACCGTTTCCTCGTTGTCGCCATTCCCCACCATCTGAGCAGCCAAATGCTGCTCATCCAATGCTCGCCTAGCTTTTGGAAGAAGACCCTGCGTCATCCGAGTAGGCTTGGGACGCTTTAACACCATGCTAGGCTCCAACATGTATTCAGTGGCTCTACCACCTGTGCTAATGACATCGCTCACTGCCTTCACCTCGCCATGAACTATTGGCGGTCGATTCTCCTCTCTAAATTCTACTCAACTCGAGCTATAAGATAGGTGAGGTGATTTCCCTCCTTTCCACGCCAAACTTGCGCAACTAGTGGCACTTCTCTAGCAAGAGGTTTTGGATGACAATCAGAAACAAATTGAGACTCTAGAATTGCATCGCCAGTTCTCGTTGTTTGTCCTCTAGCATTGGGGGACTGTACCCCAACATCACCTTCTTGCTCCACCTCATTTGCTTCCTTATCGCAGAAGAAAGAAAGCGTTCTTTTTCGTACCTTGCCACTCCTGAACAACCAGTGAGGCTCTCAGACTTGATACCTTCGTAGTAAGAGGGAACAAACCGGGAATAAGCTGCTTCTCACTGAAAGTCTTTTCCACACATCCATAGCAGTACTCGGATCTATAATAAAATCTCTTCAGGTTGCTCCGGTTTGGACCCATGTCGCACCTCATGCTGCCATTGGAAAATATTCATCTGCCCCTTGCCTTTCCCATATTTTTCCATCAGTGCCGCCCCTTCAGTTGCTTCTATGTTGAGGAAGGATATTTATTCATCCGAGACAGAGCCAATATAAAGTTGTAGTCTCCATACATACCTGCACATAGTGAAGCTTCATGTCCTTTGGTGTTCGATTTTTCTGGTAGTAAGCTTCGGCTTTGGTGATTTAGCCAAAAGTATCGTTCCCAGCAAACGAAGGCAGTTCCACTTGTTTTGCTATACTCCTCGCTCCGTCAACTGGAGCCATGTCATTGAGTGCAAGCCTCGCCTCATTTTTCCTCCCGAATTCCACAATTTTGCCGCCGCTTCTAACAAAGTATGCTGCAACTGATTGACTCTGTTTTTCGAACACTGAGCATCGTTCCTCCTGGGTCTGTGACTCTTTTGTCTGCTCCACCACTAGTTCCTCCAAACCTTGAATCCTTTGAGAAGTTTTCTCTTCATTTGACTTCAACTATTATTGCTCCTGCTCACTCTGCTTACGCGTAACGTGTTTAGAATAAACCGGATGCCCTGCATCGGTAGAGAAAATCTTCTTTCACTCCTTCAGGTTGAGCTGTGGCTCACAAAATAGCTTCTCAATCTCCGCCTATCTCCTAGCAAAGCCTTCTGAAAATGTTTGAAGCTCCTGTATCATCTTTTAATTTGTTTATTATTATTATTATTATTTTCCCAGGAAACAACAGTTCACACCAGTCAGCCTGTCAGCCTCGTTGACTCCTCTCTTCCAATCAACGAGTCCTCTAGTGTTCGCCTTTCTTCGAACAATATGTTGCGGTTGTCCTCGACTCTTTCAAACCCTGCAAAGATTGTCCTGCGACAGGCCGACGCACAACACAATTACCGTAAAAGTGACACAATTACCCTGCAACGCTTGGCCAACTCCGTTCGTGTCTTCCACGACAACCACTGCATTTTCCAGCTGCAATTGCGTTCCCCAACACACACGTCCCTGTGACGATGATGTCTACCACCGATCGCATCTTTGCTGCAATCGCCCCCCTGCGATTGCCTTCCTCGACTGAGTACTCTTCCCTCCGATCATATATGATGTTCAGAACACTGCGATCGTCCTCTTTGTCGTCTAGAGTTGCTTTCCCTAGCGAAGATCATCTTCTCTCTTGCGCACGAGACTTCTGACAATTTCATTGTGTTCGGCCAACTCACTACGACATCACAACTCACACGTTTATCTCCCTGATCGCGCTACGCAACCGCAAACGACTCCCTCGTGCGATTGCGAACAAGAAGACGTGCCGACCTCCACTGTTCGATTGACAAGCTCTGATCGTCATCCAACACGCATCGACTGAGTCCAATTGTGACCGTGTTTCCAAGCGATCATCTCTTCCCTCGCAATCGTCTCTTCCTGTTCCCTGACAGAGTCACCAATTGTTAGGTAAAATATCGACAAGAGAAAAATAAGAAGAAAATAATTGCATATTTCTGTATTGATGGTAAACAGTTCAGGCAGTGTGAGAGAATTACAGAGTGGGTGCGTAGAAGGAGAAGAGGGGTGAAGGAGAGGATTTGGATGAAGAAGCGGATTAGTGATAACTCCCTGAAAGACCACTTCCTGTGGAGATACTGACACCTCCCAAGGTTCGGCCCATGCTACAACTTCCTAGTTGAGCAAAATGCAAATGAACTTCCGTCCCTACTCCAACCCCCATCATTCATATTTATTTCCCCCAATTGCCCATTCAACACACCCAACAATAAAAGGTCCAAACTGCCCTCGTTGCATCTATTCAACCATGCACTTATTCGGATTGCCCAACAGTTGGCCCAACATTTCGAAATACACTGCCCTCCCACTCGCCAGCCTATATTCCATATAAATGACGACCCAAATATGAGTAGCTCCCAACCAACCCATAACAACCCCCCTCCGCCGGCCCATATTCCTAACAAACAAGATATTTCCTTTGATGAAGTATCAATTTTGTTACTACTTAGGCCACACAATGTATTATTGTGGTGAAGTTGAAAGTTACTTGAAAGGAGAAGCAATTGAAAGTCAAGAAAGGAGAATCGAAACATATCCTTCATATCAAAATAGAACTCATTCTATAGATATTGTTTAATTGCTCTAACTTTGAGCATAAAGGTGTTGATTGTAGGAAGAAGAGTTGAAGTTTTTTCTCTGGAAGACAAAGAAGAATGAATGCAAGTCAATCCAATTTAATTCCTTTGAGAAACAGATTTTACCCATTGGAGGAAGAAAGTTATGACTTGATTGCTTGTGCTAAGGAAAATGAGAAGAGACCGACATACGTCTGAGAAAGTTGGAGTTTAAGAGAGGAGGGGTTGATTACAACCTCTACGTGAAAGTTTCAGATGAAGAACATTTCACGGTGGTGTATGTGGATGATATCATATTTGGAGGCAATAAGCCGAATTCTGTTAACAAGTTTGCACAATTGATGTGTTCGGAATTTGAAATGTTAATGATCAGAGAGTTTATCTACTTTTTTGGGCCGCAAGTATATCAAAAAGAAGGAAACATATTCATCTCACTGGTGAAATATGAAAGAGAGGTGTTAAAGAAGTTCAGAATGGAAGAATGCAAGCCAATTTCAACTTTGATAGCAAAAACTTGGAAATCATGAAGACAACAAGAGAGTGGACTCAACATTGAATAGAAGAATCATTGAGAGTCTACTGTATCTTACAACAAGGTCTGTTGTCTTCTATGCTATGTGCATGGCTGCACGATTTCAGAGTTGTCTAACGTAAGAACATCTTTCGGCAGTAAAGAGGATAATTAGTACATTCAAATAACATCGAACTATGGTTTGGTTTTCAAAGTAGGTGAAGATCTAGATTTGGCAGCTTATTCAGATGTGGACTGGGCTTGAGATATTTTGGATCGAAAATCCAAGTGGAAGAGCTTTCTGTATTGGAAGAAATTGTGTTGGATGGTAAATAAGAAGAAAGATAGTGTATCCTTGAGAATAAGAGAGGTAGAATATATTTCAGTAACCAAGGCTTGTACACGGTGTGGATGAAGCAGCAGTTGGAAGATCTTGGAGAAGTGGTATGATAACCAATGTCGATTCAGTGTGACTGCAAGAATGCCATTGAGTTAAAGAATCTGGAACAACATTTTTGCATAAAATACATTGAGATCTTTTATCATTTTATAAAGGAGAAGTTGAAGCAAAACATTGTAAAATTGGAGTTTGTTGGAACTCAACATTAGGCAACAAATATTTTTACAAAACCACCGGCTGTAATTGTGTTCGAAAAACATCGGTTAAACCTTGGAGTTCAATCAATTTCCTCAAACTGAAGAGGTTTGACATTTCCCTCACCCCATTGTTCATAATGCTTTACTTGGATTTTGTTTGTTCTTACAGGAATTTATCTTATGTTGGGTATAAGAAGATAGGGGGAGGCACAATCCATGGGGAATTAAAAGTGGGACAAAGGAATAATTAGCAAATGTGGACAACATTGTAGAAATTAACACTTTCTCCTGTTGCCTACAATGAGTTTTGACTCACTTAGGCTTAAGAGAATTTGTTAATAGCTTTTTGTTTGGTTTTTGGCACAGTGAAAGTTTCATGACTGCTGGGTCGTGATCAAATCTGGAAAAGGACAAACCTTTTGATTTTTGTTGTCAAGGGGGGGGGGATAACTGTGTAGGGGGAGCTTGGTTTGGAATAAATAAACTTGAAAGAACATATGTAGGATTGATAACAAAATCCAAAGAGGGAGAATATTGCAACCACATGATGTGATGTTTGACTTGTTGTCAATTGGAAGTCATTTGAGGGAGTTTGAATATGTGAAGAAGTTTGGAGTTGAGTTGAGATGACTCGAGATATATTCTGAAGGTTCTAGAAATTGCAGGAACAATGATAGAGATCAAGTCAGGACCTGATGCAGGGACAATGCACTATAAGGGTAAAGGTGTCATAGTAAAGGGAAGTCTGTTGGGGGGCATTTCGTTAGTTTGTTGGGGGAAAGAATCTGTAATAGCAGTTCAACCTTGTCTTGGGCGAGAGTGCAAGGAGCCTCTGAAGCGTCTTCCTTCTTTTACATTCTTCCTCTCCTTTATGTTCTTCCTCTCAGTTACCATACCTAAATACAAAGTAGTCATTTCCTGGTAATCTGCTTGGTTCTCGATGTTCCTTTGCTGTAAGGTTCCTATCAATTGGTCTAATCTTCCGTTCGTCATCACCTTCTTTTGCTGTCTTCATCAAGACTAGAGGGGGCATGCACCACCAGAATATGTTTCGAGGAGGTGCACACTGCTGGCTCGCTTCCAGACATGTCGTGCACGTCCGACTTTCCTTCCGGCGCGACGCGCACTGCCAGCTCATCTTCAGCCATGACGCACACTGTCGTTTTATCTTCACCATTGTTGCCAAACGATCATGGAGACCCTCCACCAAACGCGTTTGGAGGGCTTGGAGCAACGCATGGCCACACTTGAGACTCCAGTCTCCGACTTGTCAACAGACATGCAAAAAGACCGGCATGAACACGTAGATTTTCGCACCTACCTCACCACCCACATACGCCACCTGGAGAAATTGCCACAGCAGGAACCAGCCCCGCCCTCCTTGATGACAAATTTGCTTGTGTCGTCTTCCGCAGCATTTGGCGCCATCGCATCGTCGGGGGGGGGGGGGGGCGACACGGGTCTCCTTTCCAAATTGCTTGGCTTCGCACATAGCCCGCCTCTTGCCACTCACCAAGTGGAGCTTCCCATTTTTTGATGGCACTGATTCGCAAGGCAAGCTTACGCGCACAAAACTTTATTTCTGCATCCATCAAATGCCAAACGAGATGAAAGTCCCTCTTGCTCAGGTATGTATGGAGGGTGTTGCTGTGCACTGGTTCACCATTTTGGGGCAGTTGATGTGCACTGGTTCACCATTAGAGGAGTTGATGGAACGATTTAGCGGTCTCGAAATCCAAAACCTGTATGAAGAATTGGGGGCATTTTGTTAGTTTGTCTGGGGGGAAGGAATTTGTTAGAGCAGGTTGGCCTTGGCTTGGGAGAGAGTGCAAGGGGCCTCTCGAGCGTCTTCCCTCTCTTACATTCTTCTTCTTCTTTATGCTCTTCCTCCCAGTTACCATACCTATATACAAAGTAGTCATTTTCTGGCAATTTGCTCGGTTCTCGGTGTTCCTTTGTGGTGAGGTTACTATCAAACCGATCACGGCCTGAGCATTTGGATCATGCCGTGGGTGGAGTTACCGTCTAAAAAAGCCAATGTGTATTGCATTGCAATACGTAATGGTCATCGGGACCAGTCTGGGAAAAATGGTAAATTGCTATGCATTGCTATACATAATGGTCTCTAAACTAGTACATTAGGGTATTGGGAGATTTCGAAAAACTGGTGAATTCCCATGCGTAAGGGTTATGGCTCATATGTAACGTAAGGGTTGTTCTGGCTTCTCAGTAGTTCTGTTTATTTTAAAGTGCCCATGTCGTGGAAGTGAGTCATGTCGCAACCGGTTTGGAGAACGAGAATGTTTAGAATTTGATCACGTCGTGATATGAAGCTCACGCCATGATTACAGGAGCCACACTTAGATGTGCAAACTTTGAAGATAGTTTCAGGGCCGTGAAAGATAAGCTTCGAGCTGTTCAGCAACATCATCCAAGATCATATCTTGAAGCGTTTTATCACACTACGATGGAACTGGTAGTTGAAGAAGAAACCAACTTATCACGCCGCGATGTAAAATCTCACACCATGATTTTTGAAATCTGGAGAATTCAAACAAATTTGATGACTTGCATTCTCAAGAAGGTTTGACAGTTTTTGGAGTGACCATTAACTATGGTGGAGATTCACTTGGAAATAATTCAATGGATGGATTTGAAGTAGAGGAAGTGAGAAATCGATTGAAATCTGAATTTTGAATTTGAATTTCAAAATTCCCAGGATATATTGGAACCTGCTGAACAGAAGAACAAAAAGAGAGAGATTGAGAGGGAATAGAGGATGCCAGGAAGAAGAAAAGGAGAGTGAATCAGTTGTGGAATTTATTGAATATCTGGTATTAAGGAGTGAAGAGTGGTTGGATTGTATTCCATTGAAGATCAGGCTTGGATGTGAAGAATTGCCGTGCATATCAGTGAAGATCTGGAAGATCAGATCAGTGCATTATAGAGAACACCTATTGATGTTTGGTGTTATATCTTCCATTGTCATTCCTGTGAATTCGACATTATCTTTTGTGTAAACCTCTTGGGAAGCAGTGAACGGAAGAGCAGAAGAAGTCTTTGAACTTGGTTGAGCAGTGATATTGTCCTAAAGATTGTAATCACAAACCGATGGAGTAGTGATTATTTGACATATCAGCATATCGTTGATATGCGTCCCCCCCCCCTTGGATGCAGCTCAGTGCGGGTGAACAGAGTAAAATCTCCGCATCCGTGCTTCTTTATTTTTCTGCATTTGGTTGTGCTTGTGTGTGATCATCGTGATAGTCTCAAGGTGTCTTTGCAAACGTGAGGACAAGATCCAGTTAAACTTGAGATAATTTTTTTTTAAGTTGCCCTGATCACCCCCCCCCCCCCATCAAACATGGCTTGCAGCCAGCCAGGGTGAGCCTTGGCCAACAAGGGTATGGGGAACATAGCAGACGAAGTGCCAATCAAGGCAGAGGTGTGTGCTGATAAACCTTTATAAGAGAGCATATATAGGTGATTGCTGGAAAGTGCGGTACCTTTTCCATGTTAGAGCCAAAATACCAGAAGACTGTCTTTTGAATGAGGTAGAGACCCAAAAAATCACGAGATACAAAACTTTTGATGGGTGGGAGATAAAAAATTCAAATATCTGGGATAAGGAGACAAACACTACCTAGTCAAGCAGAATAAACTTGGAAGCACACACATATATGATATATAACCACTCTGACATAAACCTTCATCTTTTCCTTTGAGTTTCCTCCTTATTGAGGTTCCTTTCTCACTGGCAGTGGGAGCAGGCCTTGGTCAAAGGATCATTGCATGAGGTGCCAGAGGCTGCTCCTTGCCTTCTGGGGGAGTTGAATGCTGCCCTGGGTCAAAATTTTTAAACAGGTCATCCATGTCCTTTGCCTGCCTTCCCTCCCAGGGTTTCTATTCTTTGTATTTCCTCCTCAAGGTTAAAACAATTGAATGTCCTATTGCTGCCGGGTGTCCTCCCTGACTTCTTATCAAGGGGAACCTGGATGTATGATTTTGGTAAGAAACCTTGCATAGGCTAAGATGATATTTGGTTTCCTCTTGTTTAAGGCCACTACTTGCATCACCCTACCGATTAGTCTTCTTAAGGTGAAAAGCTTGTCCATAAGCAAAAAAGCGGAAAATATAAGTTTGCATTCGGTTCATGAAAATATATTCTGTTTTTATTTTTCAAAAGTCTATTTGAAAATTTGTTGAATTATGTAATTGGAATAGAACATATTTTGGAAAATTAAAATGAAAATAATAGATTTTTTGAAAGCTAAAAAAACTTCATTTTCTAGGAAAATGAAAATGCTTGGAAAACGAATTCATATATTTTCTTGCATTCCAACTTCTCTTTAAAGCATCTTTTAACAAAAGCAGAAAATGTGTTTGTCAAGCAAGTGTGACCAAAATATCTTGATATTTGACCGTTGTGATACTCTTGCTCAGGTGCCGTGGAGTTCTATGCCAACTTTTCAATAATTTTACGGCCTGAAGAGAGCTCTCCCATCTTAACTTTCCTTCACTATACCATTTATTAATAGTTGTAAAATGCGTTTCTTATTAATACCAATTTTTAGTGGCAGCTTGTTAGAAGTAACTTTGAAATCCCCATCACTTGGATTTCTGAAAAACTCAGTGATTTCTTCTGAGGTCATCACAATGATCTTCAGAAGATGGGTATCCTTATGGAATCCCTCGTGAAGATGGTTGTTTGCCTAGAACTCTAACTTCAGGGTCAAAACCAAGGTTCCTTCATACCCTTTTGTTTGTGTATTGTTGATTTTAAGAACTCTGGATCATAGGAAAATAATTTGGCCTTGTTCATTGTTGATGTTGAAAACGTTATCAATTTCGTCCTCAACTGAATGAAAGCATAGTTGCTGGAAAATGGTCTTGTAAAATTCTTCTGAGCAATTTTTTGTGTTTTTTTCTGTTTGGAAAATTTTAGCACTGAAGTGGTAGATGAGTTGAGGATATTATGGGTTTTAAAAAAAAATGCATCATCTATGGTAGATGTGGATGTTATTTAATGATGTTGAGGGAGCCTGCTTTAGTTTGGAAACATTTTAAAAATAATTTTCATCATTATCAACTTAAATTAATTTGATTCTTTGGTAGATGGGAGAAGTATCAAATTGAAGAGGAAGCAACTCTTGGTCGGGGGAAGCGGCAGAGAAAGGCCGTTTCTTACAGGGAAGCATATGCTCCGCACCCTAGTGAAACTTTTTGTGAGGTACCATCATTTGCTTCTGCTTGATGAGTATGCATCAAAAGTTCGTTCTTCTACGGCCATCCTGTAAAATTTTCTTTTATGCTTTGAAGATGTGTTCTCATATTTTAGTTAGTAACTGTAAGGTTTCTTAATGCATTTATAATTACTATAAAATATTAAAGGATGAGCCGTTATTAATATTATAATCATTACTGCTACTGGAGAAATGGTTGTTATTTGCTTTCTTTGTTTTGCTTTGTTTGCAGTTTTTTCATGCATGTGGGTAATGAACCAAATTTTCAAAGACAAAAAATAACCCTTTGATCAAAGGGTGATTCTGGAAATGTCAACCACATTATTTACGGCACAGTTGTCTAAAACTGATTTTCATCCTTCGATGTCTTTTATCTGTCGTGTGGGGTGGAACAGTAATCTCTGTTGTAAAAATCATTAGACCATAATGCAAAATCTGAGATTTTATAAATTCTACTCAAACATGAAAAAGTGTCCCCATTGCGTGAAGTCCCTTGATATATTGCGGTTGAATATCTTAAAAAAATTGATGTTACTACTTTTTTAAAAGCGGTGCCCTAAATTTTTCTATAACTTAGTTGGTAAGAATTTTCATAGTTAAGTACGTCTAGTCTGAAACATTCTTAAGATGAGTGATCCCTTGAGAAGTTTGTTTTTGAAGTGTTTAAATGAGGACAAGACATATTAGAAAGATGTATGTTTTGTGAAAGCAGTGTGTTACAAAGGGCCCCCAAGATCAGGTGAGGAGTATGGTTTAGTTGTACCATTGGATGTTAGGGGCATAGTTATTAAAGGCGCGCGCGTCATTGCGCCATGATTATCGCCACAGCCCCTCACGCCACACAATGACTGCGCTATTGCGCAGTGGGATTGGCTCACCGTGGCGATGGTGTGCCTTGACGCAGCATCGCGTTGCACATGCCACTTCGCCATCCTACCGATATATATATATATATATTGTTTTTTTACACTTGTCAGACTGAGACTGACTGACTCACGGTTTTTGTGAGGAAAAAACCACCCTGACGCCTTGCAACCCATGATCTGGTGCAGCAACTGATTGCACCCAGTCACACACCTTGACCTCCGTCTCCTTCCTGCGATGAAGAGCAGCGAACAAGACTCGGGCAGGCCATGCGATTCACGGTTTCTTCCGGCTCCGACGCTTTGCAACGCATGATCTGGTGAAGCAACTGACTGCACCCAGCCACCCACCTCGACCTCCGTCTCCTTTCCACGATGATGAGCAGCGAATCAGACTAGGGCCAGCCACGTGACAGCTTCCAGCTGGGCGTGCGCAATACATCGTTCTGTTCTCTTTTTCTTCTGTTTTCTGATTTTCTTATGTTTTATTTTGTTCTGATTTTCTTATGTTTTTTTTTAATTCTGTTATGTGCGATGCAGAATGTTTTAATTATGTGTTTTTGATTTTGTAAATGTTTTAATTCTTATTTTTTAATCTTCGTCTGCGTTTGTAATTTATGAGTGACATTGTTGAATTATTGACATAATATTTTATATCCATGTGTTGGAGTCTGCATCCCACATTGGACTTGTGGTCTGATGTGGTCTTTATCATTCATTATAAAAGAACCTCAAGGTCTCATTTAGAGAGAACTTTGGGGATTGAGTCTCACGTTTTTTATCTTTCTACATGTTATCAGAGGGAAACTAATTCCGTGCCCTCTCCCTCCTATTTCCCCACCCTGCCCTAGGTTTTCCAGAACCCCCCGGGGGGGCTTCATGGCCGCGGCAGCGACCACGGAGGAGCCTGTCCGCCACAGGCTCCTCCGTGGTCGCTGCCGACCCCCGACCGCGCTCGGCCCCCTTTCTTGCTGTGCTGGTCGTCTTCACCGCAGCTTCTCTCCTCTCCCGTTGCCCCCCCCAGATCCGGACACATCGCCTCTCGTTGCCGGCCTCCTTGTGCACTTCCCTGAGCGATGACCCTTCCCCCGGGGGGGCTTCATGGCCGCGGCAGCGACCACGGAGGAGCCTGTCCGCCACAGGCTCCTCCGTGGTCGCTGCCGACCCCCGACCGCGCTCGGCCCCCTTTCTTGCTGTGCAGGACGTCTTCACCGCAGCTTCTCTCCTCTCCCGTTGCCCCCCCCCAGATCCGGACACATCGCCTCTCGTTGCCGGCCTCCTTGTGCACTTCCCTGAGCGATGATCCTTCTCCAGCGGCCTGCTCTCCCGTTCAGTGCGCCAGCCCTCCAGTGCGCCGCCCCCTCCAGTGCTCCAGCCCCTCCTTTGGCTACCCCCCGCTGCACCCGACTTTCCTAAGCGCTAGCCCCTCGCACATAAGCTCCAGCTCCTCCTTCAGCTACTCCCTTGCGCTCCTTCACTGCGGCCAGACAGTTGTTGCTGGTTCCCTGGGCAGCACCTCTCCCAAGCAGCCTCTGGCGACAGCTCGCTTCAGTACCTCCATCGTGTCGTCGATCTACAACGCGACTCCTGCGCGGCTTTCCCGGCGTTCTATCGTCCGACCCCGCTAGTTTGGATTTTCCGGCGCTCTATTGTCCGGCCCCGTTAGTTTGGGTTTCCCGGCGCTCCGACGTCCAGCCCTGCCTGCGCGGTTCCGATGCTGCGCCTCGACGACATGTCGCACCATTGATATTATTCGGCCTTTCAACGCCATCTTTAGTCATCCATCGTTTTCATCTCAAGGGGGAGCTGCGATCTTTAGGAGGAGCTGTGACCGCAAATGTTTTCTTTTTCTTTTGTTTTATCAAGTTCTGTAATCAAGTTGGGTATGTCTAGCTTGAGGGGGAGTGTTTGCAGCGTCTGTTGATTGCTTTGTTTTCATTGGTTTGGTTTGTTTTTTCTTTATGTGTCCAAGCTAGGTTCACCTAGTTTGAGGGGGTGTTGGAGTTTGCATCTCACATTGGACTTGTGGTCTGATGTGGTCTTTATCATTCATTATAAAAGAACTTCAATGTCTCTTTAGAGAGAACCTTGGGGATTGGGTCTCACCTTTTTTATCTTTCTACACCATGCATATGTTATCTAATTTTGTTTGTTATTGTTGCCATGTGCTTGTATGTTCTTGTGCGCCGTAAGTCAATATTGCCATGCGCCGTGCGCCGTGCATTGAGTTTTTGCGCCAGGGGGCGCCGTAAATAGCTATGGTTGGGGGGCGACAGGGGTGTTATAGAATGTTTTCAGAACCAATAATCAACTAGAGGTGTGATGCAATTCGCGATGCTTAGGTTTCGAAGTATAGGTATCCAATTAAAACATCACACCTTGAATACTGTAAATCATTTTATATTACTGCTTATATAAATAAGGCGCACCTTCCTTTTTAATAATCTATTTAACAAGAGCTTCATAACTAACTATTCTTGAGTTGGAGCAAACCATGTGAAAGGGACACATATTAATTGTTGGGTCAATTATTAGTTCGATAAATGGTTTGTGAAGGTAATAACCCACAATTGAGGTGATGGTTGCGGAATCCCAGATGGTTCCTGGGACTAGGTGAGGAGTGCCACTGACAGGCGACTGCTCAAAAGATAGGGAAAACAGAATTTTTGGATGCTAGAGGATGATGAAAATGATATTAAAGTCAATATCCTGTTAGAAGTCTGATGAGATTTGCATCATTTAGATTTTGAAATGCAGTTTTGCTGTGAAAATATTGTGCTTTGTAATTGGATATATAATATCTTGTAAATGAATACTAGGCTTTGTTTGGTTCGCAGGAACCGGATGCTGGGAAAGGGATATGAAAATGGAAAGCAATGTTTTGGATGTTTGGTACGCTGCAAATGGAACCACCTGTTCCTTTAAACAATGGAATCTACATTCCTCCCAAACTGGATGCAACCTCTCCCACTGTTCCTTTAAACAATCGAATCGTCCCTGGACAGTTCTGTCCCTGCTTCTGCCATTTTCATGCTTGGTTCCCACTGCTGCGTTGCCCCTCTCCCACTCTTCCCACCATCTTCCCCCCTCTCTCTTGCCCTGAAACTCCGACGACCACCGCTGCCTGGCCTCCCCTTTTTCCCTGCTGCCGCAGCACCCGTTACTGCCACAGTTCCCTGCTTCCCTGTCGCTGCAACGCCCATCCGCGTCGCCCCTCTCCCGCTCTCGCCACAACCGCCACCTCTCTTCCACCCTGCAGCTTCGGCGACCGCCGTCACTCGACCTCCCCTTCTTCCCCACCGCCACAACACCCGTCACTGCTGCAGCGCCCTGCAACACGCAACACGTGATGAGGCTGCAACATGACAGCAGCGACGATGGAGCTTCAATGATGGTTGAGTGGAGTGATGTGATGGTGGTGGCGCCGATGATGGAGGGCTGCCGTGATTCAGGATTGTAGGGAGGATTGTCTGGTGAGGGGATTGCAATGGGGTGCGGGAAGGGGATTGCAGAAGACAAGTTTATTTTGTTACTTCCAAATTGTCAAATGCCATTCCATCGAAGAATTCCTTGCATACCAAACATGGTTTTTGGCTTCCATTTCTCATTCCATTGTCCCTTCTGCTGCCCTTTCCGTGTCCATAAAAACATTTCAAGCATACCAAACAAGGTTCCGGATCCGTGTCCTCTTGAAAGACGAAACACACTCAAGAAGTTATTGCCCCAATGGTTCTGTGAATAGCGCTGGTAAATTGAGGTATTTTAAAAACTAAGAAAAAATTAAACAGATTAGAACATAAAGATTTATTGTGGTTTGGGACCAACTCTATCCCTATGTCCATTTCGTCCATGATTTTTCCCTCAACTGAGGGCTCCACTTGTTCTTTGAGGTATAGGAAACCCTTTACAACCGTAATTTTAGCTGGTTCAGTCTCATTCTACATTCAAACCTTTTGTTTGAGGCATAATCATTCGACAACTTCCTTTTTTTGAAGGCACAGCTTATCCACAGCAGCCTTTTTCACCGAAGTATAACCTAAACAGTGAAGCAAATTTGCACGTGATACAACTTTTTTGCTGCGAGATGTTCTTGCAATAATGATCAACAAGGGTCCGTTTTACTACACTTATTGAAAATTGCTTATTATAGTGCTTACCACTTATGACAAGTGCTTATTTATTACAGGACTTATCACTTATGATAAATACAGCATGAACTATACAAAATAAAGACTAGGGGTCTGTTTGATGGTGCTTATTGAAGACTGCTTATAGCACTTATCACTTCCGATAATTATTGGGCTGTTTTTTAAGAAGTTTAGACCGTCACGGCCATGTGGATTAGTTGCATGGTCGTGTTCTCATTGGCAATTTATTGGCGTGATGATCTTCTTGCTGTCGTGTTATACGGCCATGTGGATCAGACACAGTCAGACCATGTTCTGCATTGACAATGCATTGTCAATTTTACACGGGCAGGTTGTGTACTTGATTCAATTGGCTCCCAATTCTTCACACAGCCACGTTTCCTTGCAAACCTCTTCTTCTTATTCCATACTCTTTCAAATAGATAGTAAAAAATTCATAAGAATAGAGCTTCAAAACCATATAAAATTAGCATTCATTACTCCCTCCGGCAGTTTAAGTTCTTGCTTGACCTCATTAAAGAAAAAAGCATTTGAAATGCGAAAATGATCTCAAACAGTCTGATTGAGGAAATATCAAAATTGACACAATATTAACTTCAAAAGAGTTCTTGTGTGTGTGATTATCTGAGTTCAGCACATGCTATGCTAGCTAAAGTCAATAAATGCATTAACTATGCTGTCCCTACTTCAAGACATGCTTTAAATATATTCATTATGCGAGGCAAACATACCACCACAGGTATATAATAAGTATGATGCTACTTTTCCCCTTCATTTTCATTGCATTGGAAGACATGGCACTCTTGAGAGCTAAACTCCAAGCCAGGACCTAAAAGTCTAATAAACTTACTGATTTGCCAAGCTTTGCTTGATCTATAGCATAGGCGTTAGGTTCAATCTGTACTAGCCAACTCAAGAATTCTTCTTTGTTTAAACAAGTTACTCAGTATTGTATACAATTTTTTCTAGTGACATGTCATACCTTACCAAACATTAAACGATTCTCAAACAAGTTAGATAGAAAACAACCCCACTTTCTGAACCATCCCAGTTAAGTATTGTTTAACTAATGAAACATTAAATCTGCACAACCCTGATTTAAATGTATATGTATTCAAGTTCCCCTTAAACATAAGCAAATGCAATATATATTCACTATTCTGTATTTGAAATAACTTGAGGCTTAGTGAAATTGATTTATGCCCATGATGTAACATTCAAATTGTGAAGTTGATTTCTTGCTGGAGTTGTACCAAATCAGATGAGGATGTTTCCAAAAATGGTTCACCAGCTAAAAGTAGCCCGGAGGAAGGAATTTCAATAAAATTCAGAATGGGTCTATTAGTTGATAGGGCGAATCATAAAGCATCCGAGCCAAGAAAATCTATTTATACAGTGGAAATTCTCAAAAGAATGAAACAGTTGAACAGTTGTGATTAAATTGATGACCAATTGAGATCCTATAGACGGTATTTTGTGAGGTTAGATGTCTGGGGAGAGTAAATACATCTTGTATTGCATTTTTCATTCTCTGCTCTCTTGTAAACCTGGTGTTTATTGCTGAACTGAAGGATGAGTTTTCTTGCTTGGTTTTGCACATGCTTTTGTCTTCATAGAGGCATATATCTTTTGTGTTGCCAGTTTAAATTTTTAGTTTTTCATTGCAAGTAATGACTTTTTATGTGATTGTAATGATTGACCCAGAGTGGTGGGGAACATGAGCTCGAGCCAGAGCTGGAGGCGGAGCCGGAGCCAGTGCAAGAACCACGGCGTGAATATACGCCAGCAGGTCAAGCCTTGAAAGCAAAGTTGTAAGTTAAACCTTGCACCATCTGTGATACCAGTCTTTGCTGGGATCGAAGCTTCTGTTTTAAAGTTTGAGAATGTTGACTTTTTTGTTTCTTTTACTACTATGGATAATGCTGCTTCTAACTAGCCATTTTCCCCCCAAAAAATCAAGCAGTGCTAAACTCCGCGCTAGACAGAAACAAAGACTTTCTCAGAGAAATATGGGTGAAGGATCTCATCCTATTGGAGCTTCAAATGAGCCTGATTCACAGCTTCTGCCTTCATCTAATATCAAAGATGGCAGTCAGGGGACTGGATCCATTGAGATTGCTAGAGTGAAGGATCTGGTGATCGACCTTGATGATGAGAAACTTGTTCATTCACCAGAGCTACCAAAGAATAAGGTCGAGTCAGTGGCCGGATTTTCAAGGCTCAAAATCAGTGATCAGCTTGATCTTTCTGTGAAACCTCCTGGTCATACTTCATCTGAACTTGGTCTTTCTAGACAAGAGGCTCCATCGGCAAGTTATGCTAATTCATTTCCTGCTGCTAACTTACTGCCTGTGCTTGGACTTTGCGCTCCCAATGCCAGTCAACTGGATTCATTGCGTAGGAACTTTTCAAAATCAAATGCCAGGCAAAGCAGGGTGAGAAGCGGGCGATGCTTTCCATTCCATCTTGCTCCTATGGAGATGGATGCTAAGGGTCATGAGGCTGCCTTCAACACCTTGCCATTATCAGCTGCAACGTCCGATACCCGTTTTCCATTTAACCCGGTATCTTTCTCTCTCTCCCAAAATGCATTCAGATGATTAGATCCGTTTTCATTCCTTGCAATTTTACACTAAACTTTGCAGTATTCTTCGGCCATCCCAAAAGCGAGAGGCTATGATCAATCGGAAACTGAAATTCAAGGGGAGATGGGACTACCTGAATTACCTTTTAATAAGAGATCGCTGCCTCGGTTCCCTCTTCTTTCTAAAAGCATCTCCAGTTCAGTTCCAGACATTCTGCCAAGCTTGTCTTTAGGAACGAGAGCTGAAGCTGCAAATCTGCCTCTGCAGAACTTCATTCCTGTTCCCTTGTCGAATTTTAGCTACCCTCCACAAGATGCGCTCTTTCCAATGAGTTTAACGGGCCCACTGCTTCCTGAAAATCATCGGATGGTTCTTGAGAACATGATGATGAACACATGTTTCAAAAGCAAATTGAAGATGGACGGATGGTCTGAAGATGAGCTTGATTTCTTATGGGTCGGAGTTCGCAGACATGGCCAAGGCAACTGGGATGCCATGCTCAGGGACCCCAGATTGAAATTTTGCAGAAACAGAACTTCAGAAGAGATGGCACAAAGGTGGGAGGAGGAACGTGTGAGGATCTTGGATGGCCCGGCTTTACCCCTTGGAAAATCAACCATTGCTGAAATGCCTTGTGCGAAATCATACTTGTTTCCGGAACTCTCCAATGGGATGATGACACGTGCATTGCATGCGTCACCTTTGAAATATCCCTCCCACATGACGGACATGAAGCTGGGGTTCAGGGAACCAAATGGCCTCTTTGGTTTGAATTATATTCCGAAATATGCTGCGGGCTCTTCTGATAATAAACCCGAAGCTTCTTCAAATGTGCATATTGATCATCATCAGCAGCAGGGCTCGGGGTCATTGAGCGGAGTAGGAATCCAGCAAAGGGAGGGCTATGAGAAGCTGCCTGGTCTTCTGGAGCCATCACTCCCAGAATCTTCTATGGGCATGAAGCTGTCCCATTTAAAGGTGAAGTCAGAAGAGTTGATTTCAAGTAGCTCCTCGACTGACAAGCTGCCCCATTGGCTCCGGGAAGCTTTTCATCCTTGTGTGAAGCCGCCACCACCGGAGCATGGCCTCCTCCCGCCCAGAGTTTCAGCCATAGTTCAGTCTGTTCGGTTGTTATATGGTGAAGACAAGCCTGTGATTCCTCCATTTGTGGTTCCAGGTCCTCCTCCTTCCAGACCCAAGGATCCACGAAGAATTTGGAGGAAGCGAAAGGCTCGTATGTCCAGGGTTTGTGGTCCTGATGTTGCCCACGAGAGAGTGTCTATGGATTCAAAACCAGTGGCGGGTGATTCGTCCTCTGAGGGTACAGTTTCTGATCATCCTGGGAGTGGTGGTGAATTGTAGTGGTGGAAATGGATTGGGGTTGGTGATTTTGCAAGTTTTGCTGTGGTCTCGGTGAATGAAACCCACGAATCCTGTATCATCACCCTTCTCTGCATTTTCGGAAGGGCCAAGAGTGCACCAATGGCAAAAATATGTATATAGAAGACTAGAGACGGGCCCTCCCTTTAAATTGAAGCCTCAGCTGGTAAAGATGACAATATGGTGGTGGTACTGGGAGGGTGTTTTTTTGAGATTTGCCTTGGTCCCGACCCTGGCTGTTGTGTGTAGAATTTGAAGCAATGATTTTGGTATATACCCTAGGCAGTGCAGTGGTTGACATTAGAAGATTGAAAATGCGAGGAATTATATTAAAGTATCTGCTTTGTTTCTTTACAATTTTGATGAAGTTTGGGAAGTTCTGTTGCAATAATTATTGTTGTGTGGTTTTGAATTTGTTAATTTTGTTAGAATCACACCGATCATATTGCAACTCGTGACAATCATATTGTATATGTGCTATCCATTACATTGTCGGAACAATATGAGCTATTAGTGTTGAAAAACTAAGTGAATCCAACTATCATTGGAACCAAATAATATGTTTTAGTAGTAATGAAAGAGTTATATTAATGACAAGTAGTGTATCGTCGTCGCAATAGAATTTAGATGTTGCAATGACCATTGGATTACCGGTACGATGCAGGCAATGAAGAAATTGCTGGGGTAGTTTGAGCTCTACTAGCTTGTAATGTTTCAGACTCAGATGCCACTCAATAGAGTCCTAAGTCCGTTTGGCCATAAGGTCTCAAATGCATCTCTCCAAACGCTAGAGACTACCGATTAGTAGTGATAGTCTAAGTGTGTCTGTGAGGAGACTATGATCACTAGAGTGAAACACAACGAAAATACAATGACATACAATAGCGAAAGCAGTAAAACAATCAGACAATAGATCAACAACAGGAATAGATAACAATACAAAAAAGGAAGCTCATATACAAATGATGATGATACACATCATATGTCTAGTAAAACAATCAACATATGTATACAAGACATGTGTACAATATATGGAACAAAAGTACAAAAAGAACAAAAGTATCTCAGCTAACATCACGAGCCTCAGCTCGGTCCCATGCTCCCCTGCTCTCAAACAACAATCAATAACCTATATCAGGGCGCTTGCCCTTATCCATACCTGCAATCATATAATCTGTTTGGGTACCCAATGCGGCCCGAACAGGGTGTGAGACATAATCCTAGTAGGCAACTACCCAAAGTCTAGTGCTATTTAGTTAGTAAATATATATAACAATAACAGTGTGCATGCAACAATATAATATGTAAAAGAAGCACTTGAAGTAAACATCCTATAAAGTTCACGTTCTCATTTATAAACAAGTTCATTTAATCATTCAAACTCATTTAAGAAGGTCTCGAGACCTGGCTTTAAGCCCAATGTCCCCCATGATAACAAGATCAAAGGATTACTAAACAGACCATCCATAAAGTATAAACAAAGACTGAATCCAAGTTTATGCTTTGACTTGACAGGTGCGTCATATATCTCATGTAATTCTTTATTCAATTTAGAACTTGAGCTCCTCCATGACATTTCTAATTTGGAATCCAGGTATCGCTCTAGGTATAATATAAACCAACACCCTACAAGCTCGTCCATGATGATCTTCACAAGAACCTAGGTATCGCTCTAGGTGCGGTATAACATCCCTGTCATTCGAGTCCGTCCTTGGTGGTCCATTAAGGGAGCCCAAGTATCACCCATGATATGATCAAATGCCATTTGAGTCCATCCTTGTCAATCCATATGGAGTCCAAGTATCACTCGACATATAATAGTCAACCCCTATGAGTCCGTCCTTGACAGTCCATATAAGGAGTCCAAGTGTCACTCAGACATATAAGCAAGGTACAAGCCAATTGAGTTTGTCCATGACATTCACATATGAATCCAGGTGTCACCCAAGGCATATAAGCATTTAATCAATTTAATATCATTTAATCAATTTCATTTAAACATGTCAAGGTCATCACCTTATCCATTTCAATTCAATCTCACCTCAGAAGGTGACTCGAGTCATGGGCTAAGCTTTAAAAGGCTTACCTCTCAATTACTCACGTGGACAATTCAATATAAGGGCATCTCAAGCTTCAACAAGCTATTACATAGCCAAGGCCAAGGCCATGGTCATCCATCCCTTCCCATTAATCAATTCAATTACAATTTACAATTCATATTGCAATTCAATTTACATTTCAATTCACAATTCAATTCATGGACTCAAGTCACAATTCAATATTAACATCCCATGACAAGGGGTAAAGGGCACACCTCAAAGGTATCCAAAATTCATATGCCATCATAATGGCCCATTTAAATATACAACACACCCAAAAGGGTGGTTCCACTCAAGGTTCTTAACCATTTAACATTTATAAACGGGCCTCATTAATTGAATAAACTATACATATCAATTCAATTCAAGGATTAAACTTCATTACTAGGCGTCGCCTGGGAATTGGGTGTGCGACACAATGGAATATATAAACACTTCAACTTTTAACAAAAGACACGAGACCACCTACTGTAGGTTCATAGAGGATAGCTCATCCAGTATCAGCTCATGATTCAACTCATATCGGGAGAAAATCGAAGAACAAATGGAGAACCTGATAATAGGGAAAATTATCTTGCACCTAAATAGCACACCCGATACCAAACCAAACAAGGAACGACACAAAAGGAATTGAGAACTCACGGATATAGATCCAACGAGACGAGCGACGCTTGAATCCGAGCTTGGATAGAGATTCAGTGGAAAATCCTACCTTATAACTTCAAAGGAGATCTCAAATGGTGGATCTTATGTCCGTTTGAAGAAAGGAGAAATAAAACTAGGTTTAATAGATTAAATGAGGGCAAAAATGTCACTTCACCCAAAACATTGGGTTGCACAGTTTGGCCAAACTGTGCGCCAACCGTGCATGCTTTGCTGTAGGAAGGGGCACCCCACACAGTTTGACTAACCGTGCGCAAACCGTGCAAAACTCAACTATCAAAAATACAGACATGGACAAATAGTCGTACGCCCCATTTCACACGGTTTATCTAACCATGCGGCCTCCTCTAGCCCACTGTCCAGCCTCACATAGTTTGAAGAAACCGTGTGTCTTGCCCCACACAGTTTTTTCTAACTGTGCGCCAAGCCTTTTTCACCCAAAAGATGGGTTATGGCCTCTGAACCAGCCCCGTACACCCTCGATACATTTATGACCTCGAAGGACATTCATATTAGGTCATATTTAAACATTTAAACTGAGAATTGATGGAAAGCAAAAGACCCGTACCTCCAAAAAACAATCGGGTTCTTACAAACTTTCCCCTTAAAGAAATTCGTCCCTGAATTGCCCTCTCAAGGGTAGTCAAGAATGTCTGAGAACAATTCCGGTCACTGCGATCGTACATCAACCTCCCGTTCTTAGGTCTCATCCTGTACTCGGCCGTTCTGCCATAGCACTCGTACTAAACGAATTGACCAGCCTCAGAGAACCTTTGTGCTGCGATCTAAAATACATATCTAATTCTCCTCAAAGGGTGAATCTACCTATAACTCAATCTCCTCGGGCTGAAAGGCACGAGATATGTCTGAATGATAGCGGCATAACTGAGATACATGGAAGACATTGTGCATGGATTGGTACATCTGAAGTAACTGCAACCGATAGACTACCGGCCCGACTCTCTCCAGAATCTCAAATGACCCGACATAACATGTTGAAAGATTACTTTTTGTCTCCTGATTCTCCAGTGTCATAGCCTTAGTGAAACACATAAAAGACCCAATCCCCGACCTCGAACTCTAGAGGTCATCTGCGATGATCAGCGTAATATTTCTGTCAAAACTGTGCAGTAACCATCCGCTTCCGAATCAACTACACCTGCTTTGTGGCCTCTTGAATGAGATGTGGTCCAAGTATAACTGTCACTGTTGCCTCCAACCAACATAGTGGTGATCGGCACGACCTACCATACAAAGGCTTACAAGGTGCCATCTGAATAGTAGCTTGAAATCTATTATTATTAGTGAATTCAACTAGGGGTATATGCCACTCCCAGGAGCCCCTAAAATCTAGAATGCATGCCTACAACATGTCCTCAAGCACCTGAATCATGCACTCTAACTGGCCATATATTTGGGGGTGGTATACTATGCTCAAAAGCACCAATATACCCACTGCCCTATATAGCCCTTTCCAAATCTGTGAAGTAAATTGGGCATCCCTATCTGAAACGATAGTGCACAGGACCCCATGAAGTCATACTATCTCAAGGATATACAACCTCCCAAGCCCATCTACTGAAAAGGTCTCCTTCATAGGTAGGAAATGTGCAACCTTTGTGAGTATGCCAACAACAACCCATACAACATCATTATCTCGAGGTGACCTCGGTAAACCTTTCATGAAATCCATCATGACATCGACCCATTTTCACTCAGGGATGGGTAACTGTTGTAAAATTCTGGTTGGTCACTAGTGTTTCTCCTTCACCCACTGATAGGTGGAACACCTCATGACAAAACCAACTACATTTCTTTTTATACCCAACCACCAGTACTGGCGATGTAAATCTTGATACATCTTGGCAACACCATGATGCACTGCCCAAGCTGAAGCATGAAAGTCTCACATCAGCTCCATGCACACACAAGTTCATCCTTGCCTATAGTCCAACCAGGAAGAGGGTCCTCACCCACCACACTCTCTCGTAGGACTAGGCCTTTTGAATCCAATAGTTGCCTCATCCTAACTCTATCCAGAAGGGTGGAGGTAATAGCTAAGGGCGACATAAAAGTCTATCCTTGACTGTCGTAAACCTCTAAGTGCATCTCAGAGAACAATTCCATGAGCTACAACTCACTAATGGCCTACTGAACTTCTTGTATCTAAGTTCTCCTACTTAGTGCATCAGCCACCACATTTCCTTTATCAGGCATGTAGGAAAGATCGAAATTGAAAGACTATAGGTATTCCAACCACCTTCATTGTCTCATATTCAGATCATGCTATGTAAATATATACTTGAGGATTTTGTGGTCCATGTACACCACAAAATTCTTTCCAAGCAAGTAATGTCTCCAACAACGCAATGTGTGAACTACTGAAGCTAACTTGAGATCACGCGTCGGGTAATTCCTCTCATGTGGACTCAATTGCCAAGACCTGTACATAAAAACTCTATCTCTCTATATAAGCACTTCTCCTATCCCGATACCTAATGCATCGCAGTACACAGTGTAACTCCTGCCTACCTTTGGAAATATCAGTATTGGCACTGAAGTCAATCTCCCTTTTAGCTTATAAAAGTCTATCTTTCAGGAATCTTACTATAAAAACTTCACACCCTTCTTAGTCAAGCCTATAAGCGGCGCTATTAAGTGTGAGAAGTACTGTATGAAACACCTGTAGTAACCATCCAACCCTTAGAAACTTCATACCTCAATAACATTCTTAGGATTCTCCTAGGAAATTACAGCTCTCACCTTCTCTAGGTCAAATGATACTCCTATCTTTGAGATAATGTGACCCAGGAAGTTAATATGATCTATCCAAAAGTGGCGCTTTGTGAGCTCAGCATATAACTAATGCTCTCTTAGTGTATTCAATACGATCTCAAGATGTTTGACATAGTCGTGTTGATTGTGATAATACACCAAGATATCATCCATGAAAACCACCACAAACAAATCAAGATAAGTATATAAGACTTGGTTCATCAGTTCCATGAAGACCTCTAGCACATTCGCACTAGTACAAAAACTATTTTTAATGTCGCCTTTTTTCTCATCGGTTTTTTAGAACCGACGTGAAAATATCTAAAAATCGATTTCTAACGTAGGTTATTATATAACCGACGTGGAAATCCATTTTCGATGATTTTTCACATTGGTTATATAAGAACTGACATGAAAAATCCATTTTCGCTGATTTTTCACGTCATTTATATAATAACTGACGTGAAAAATCTATTTTATAGACTTTTTCACATCGGTTCTAAATAACTGACGTGAAAAATCAATTTTCCTAACTTTTTCACATCGGTTATTTAATAACCAACATTAAATGGTATTTTTCATATTGGTTATTTAATAACTGATATTAAAAATGTTTACAAACATGTAGTTCATTTCTCAAGATTCTATTTGATAGGTCACAGAGATCAAAAAGAGTTACGGATCAAAAGTTATGGGTATCGGAATTTGATCATCTCAAAACTAAGTCTTAGGAAGGCCAATTTCTGAAGGTCATAACTTTTAATCCGTAACTCTGTTTGATCTCTTTAACCTATAAAATCGAAGCTTGGGAAGTGAACTAAATTTTTGTAAACATTTTTCACGTCGATTATTAAATAACCGATGTGAAAAAGTGATGAAAATTGATTTTTCACGTCAGTTATATAATAACCGACGTGAAAAATAAGTGAAAATTTTAATATCTTTTCACGACGGTTATCATAAAACCGACGTGAAAGATAATTTTAATATCCTTCCAAATCAAAATTTCAATTTTTTTATATCGCGACATCCAAATTTCCAATTGCCGCCTAAAATTTTTAATACTGCGTTTTCTTTTATCATATCAATTATATGTTTTCATTATACACATATCCCAATTTAACAATAATTTCTTTCAACCACCATCGTTCCCCCAACTCGATTCATTTGATCTTCAACGTGAATCAATTATTTCTTCTTTCTGCGATCTCATCATGGTATTTTTAATTATTTATCCCTGATTTATGGTTTTTATGATTTTTTTTCTTAATTGATATACCATTTAACGATCATTTATTTCAACCATCATCATTCCACCGACTCAATTTTTTTGATTTTCCATGTGAATCCACTATTTCTTCTTTTCGCGATCTCGTCAAGGTATTTGTAATTATTTTTCCATGATTTATATTTTTTATGAGTAGTTTTCTTAATTGATATACCATTTAATTATTATTATTTTATTATAATGATGGATAATGATTTATATCATGGTAAAACTATAAATTGTCCTTCAGATTCTAAAATTCCTTCTAAGACGAAGCTACAGTTGGCTCATTCGATCTTTCCTCGAAAAAAATATATCAAACTTCTGATGGTCATAAATTTTGATCCGTAACTCCATTTGAGCTCTACGACTTGTCAAATCAAAAATTAGGAAATTATCTACAAGATGGTAAACATTTTTTACATCAGTTATTTAAAAATCAATGTTAAAAATGACTTTTAACATCAGTTTTTTTAAAAATCGATGTTAAAAATGGATTTTAACGGCATTTCCAGAAGGTCTTTCACGTCAGTTTTTTAAAAACTGATGTTAAAAATCATAAAACCCCATTTTATGTTGGTTATTTAATAACTAATGTTAAAAATCATATTTTTAACGTCGCTCGCAATAACGTCGCCTCAAAACCGACGTTAAAAAGCTAAAAAAACCGATGTAAAAAAAGATTCTTGTTTTAGTGTCATGAGGCCGAATGACATAACCAGATACTCATATAGATCATACCTACTATGAAAGGATGTTTGAGACACTCCTGCTGGTTCAACACGCATCTAATGATAACCATATCTCAAATCAATCTTTGAGAATACCTGAGATCCTCAGAACTAGTTGAAGAGATAATCTATTCATGGCAGAGGATACCAGTTCTTAACCATCAATTGGTTCAACTTATAGTAATCCACACATAGCCTGAGGGTCCCGTCTACCTTTTTTGTGAAAAGGAACGGTGAACCCCACAGAGAAGTACTATGTCAGATAAACCCCCAAGCCTCTAAATCCTCTAGCTACCTCTTGAGCTCCTTCATCTTAGTAGTATCCATCTTGTAAGGAGGAATGGATACCAATGTATCTATTGGTACTAGTTTGATAGATAAATCTACCTCTCTCACTAGAGGTAATCCTGAAAATTAATTTGGGAAAACATCCTTGAAATCATAAACCACTAGAGGGAAATATGCCCGGTGTGTTCCCTAATCATCTAGATATAAACTCGCAATCTGAGCTGTCATCCCACTCATCCCACAATGCTCGAGTCCAACTCAACTCACTTGGACATCTCATTCACCCTTGTGAATAAAATCTCCACCCTCTGGTGATGTGAAGGTCACCCTTCAATGATAGCAGTCAATGAAGGCATAAAAGGGAACCAACCAGTCCATCCCGAGAATGATGTCAAAACCTGTCATCTTAAGGAAAAAGATGTTCCATATGAAGTAACACCCGCCAATCTTAAGGGGGAACTCCCTGCACTGATGTAAATCTCCCATTCTAATCCCTAACGGGGTTTCAAGCATCATGAATCCATCATAAGTATAAACATTGAGCCTAAGGTTCTCCACAATGGGCACAAATATAAATCTATGAGAAGCCTCTATATCAAAAAGTGCAGAAGCTAAGGTAGAGGCTCCTAGAATAGTACCTTTGACAGTAAAAGTTACAGGATCCTGTTCCTCAAGGGTCTATTGCACTGCATATATCTAGCCTGATCCACAACCCTGTGATACTGCCTGGATACCCTGAGCAGATCCACTCTCCTATTGCTATAAAACTGGGGTCTGACTACCATGACCATGACCACCACCTTGGCCTGATTGGCCAGTTGTACTCCATCTACCTTCCTGATGAGAAGTTTTTGACCCCACTCCTGAATGTGGAGTCAGTGAAGACCCTCTCTCACTGGATGCGAAAGGATATGTTCTGCAGAAGTGATGTAGATAACTCATCTTGCCATAGGATCGACACTCTATTGAGTATATCATACACCAAGGCCTCGTATGTCCTAGCCTACCACATTGATAGCACATCACCTGGATAATAGAGTATGTGGTATGGATACTAATATCACCACGTGGAAGCTCCAGATGATGCTTTCTGCTGCTAGTCGATGCATTATCAGATCTAGGTGCCAAACCACCCTCACTCGCACCTCCGACCTCCCTCAGGTTACGCTCTGTGATAAGCACCTAATTCACTATTACAGAAATGGTAGTCAGTCGAAAGATATTCACCCATGATAAGATGTTTTACCTAATACCATCCTCAAATTTCCTAACTTTAGACAGCTTGTCACCCATCAGAATAAGTGTGAAGTGATGGAGCTCAGTAAAACAGGCCGAATATTCCATAACTGATAACACGCCATACTCTAGGTGCATGAACTCTCAAGCTCTATTGGCCCTCAACGTATAAGGATATAAGTAGTCATAAAATTCCATATGTAAATCCCTCCAATCCATCTCCTAATGACAATTCTTATGAGTAATAACATCACACCATCACTTGGTGGAATCACGCAACATATACGTAGTGAGATTTACCCTCCTCTTAGGAGGCATCATAAGAGGCTCAAAGATAGATAGCATGACCTCTAGACATGACTTCGCAACATGTGGTCCACTATCCCCCGAAAATGTGGGTGGATGCTACTGCTGGAACTCATGCGACAACTCTTCCATAGTTGGGGTAGGTCACATTGCTCCTTGAACGATCTACATAAAGTGCAAGAATCCCTTATGGAATTGTGCCTCAACACCTGTATTCGGTATAACTACTGGTTCCATAGCTGGTACTACTAGAGGATCCACTAGTAGCCCATGTCCCACCACCTCTGAAGTGTGGTTGTCGCCACCCTCCTAACATACGAATGGAGAATGTAATGGTGACATATCTCTACAAATTCCAAGAACACACCTTAGATCAATATTATTATCAAAGTTCATAGCTCAAAAGTGCATATATTGAAATAGGATAGGTACAACCCTTCCTATATAAGAAAAAACCCCTCTCCCTACTCAATGAGTTAGGTCCAGGTGACATACATATCGTATATAAGCAAGAGATACTACCTACTATCCACTACTAAGGTCAAGACTAGTCAAGTTTTCTATTATAAATAATTTTAGTTTCTATTTTATTACCATTTCATTCAAATTCATACTCATTTCACATTTATATCACAATTCATTTTAAAAGGTTGAACCAATGGTTTACCGAATTCCGATCCATAAGGGCCCATACAACTCATGGATCAAAATGTGGCTCCCATCTAATCCATACCATAACCCATTACAATATACCTATCACAACATCAGGTTTATCTATCACGACACCTATCACAACAACATGCAATAAGTAATGCATCCTAAACGACATGACATAATGCATGGCATGTGATCCTTGTAAAGTTCCTAAAATTATGCATGAGATGACATAACTTCATCTCATCATGTTGAAACAAAAAATAACCCACTATCATATCAATAATAACATCACAATTCAAGGGCACCACTTGACGGTGGAATCAAATCAACCGCAATAGTCAAAATCCAGGAAAAATAGCAATTTAATTCGAGGCAATTTGACTTTTTTCCTTTATGCGGGTTAGCTACGCCCGGGCACAACTCATTAAAAAACTACATTTACTTCCTATACCTTTCTATTGTCTCCAAATAATAAAGAAAACTAGAAAATAATTCCATGATAACACTTTGTAACGTCCCAGACTTGGATGCCGCTCAACAGTGCCTCAAGCCTGGTTGGCCACAAGGCCACAAGCACATCTCCCCAAATGCTAGAGGCTACTTAATAACAATGAGATCCTAGGTGTGTCTATGGGGTGACTATTCCCTCATCACCAGAGTGGAACATAATGAAAATACAATGACATACAATAGCAGAAGCAGTAAAACAATCAGACAATAGATCAACAACATGAATAGATTACAATACCCAAAGGAAGCTCATATACATATGATGATGATACACATCACGTGTCTAGTAAACCAGTGAAAATATGTATACAAGGAAGTTGTATAATACATGGAACAAAAGTAAAAAAAGGCCAAAAGTATCCTATCTAGAATCATGAGCCTCATCTCAATCCCATTCTCCCCTGCTCCCAAGCAGTAATCAAGAACCTGTATCAGGGCTCTTTCCCTTATCCATACTTTCAATCATACATCTATTCGGGTACCTAAGGTAGTACGAATAAGGTGTGTGACATAATCCCAGTAGGTGACCACCTAAGCTCTAGTTCCACCCAGTCAGTGAATATATATAACAACAACAGTGTCCAAGTAGCAGTATAACATGTAAAGGAAGTAATGGAAGTGAACATCTTATAAATTTTTGGTTCTCATTTATAAAAAAGTTAATTTAATCATTAAAACTCATTTCAAGAAGGTCTTGAGACCTAGATTTAAGCCCAACGTCCCCCATGATAACATGATCAAAGGATGCCTAAATAGACGACCCATAAAGTATAAAAAAGACCAAATAAAAGATTGTGCTTTAGCTTGGAAGATTCCTCACATATCTTATTTTAATTATTTATTCAATTTATAACTTGATCCCATCTTTCATGACTCGACCCGGAGGGGCCTGTGCTTTGACTACCCCAAGCCCGCCTCTAATAGGCCATGGGCTGATGACTAGCACCAAGTAGGCATATCCCAAAAATGGGAGGCATTTACCTAAGAATCTGCACACATGCACACATATATAAGCCAAAAATTCTAAAATGTAAAATCACTAAGTAAACAATGCATGCAAACCACTATATCCCACAACCAGAGCACAATAGTGAAAGTAAACAGGGCCAAAACAATCCCACCAAAAGAAAAGAGTCTGCAGCCACAAGTCTAACCTATAAAGTAAGAGGTATTGGGAATGTCATTAGAAAAGATACTGGAACAAACCTCGACCTGTATGGTCTCACAAGGCACTGCTTGGTCCTGTTCTTCTTGGAACTCTTTCGAAGAGTTGATCATCTGCACAAGACATGACATGTGCGAGCAAAGCCCATACAGGGGTTAGTAAAACAATATTCACTAGGACACCCGAAAACCACAAAGGAATACCACAAAGGAAATACCAGAAATTAAATACCATGAAGGAATACCAAAAAATAATACCACAAAAAAAACCACAAAGGAATACCAAAAAAGAAATACCATGAAGGAATACCACCAAGTAATACCACAAAGGAATACCACAAAGGAATACCACAAAGGAATATACAGTCAGCCCCACACAGATATATGTCTACAAAAAATATATCAAGAACATCCATATATACTCAATACAATAATACACATAGTATTAACAAGAAACATAGTATCCATAACACACATAGTTTCCATAAGACACAAAGTCTCTAGGTCACGGCCAACCACACAAATGTTTGCTCAAAGCGTGCTCATTTCAGGAGAACTCACTACTCAAGCCATTAGGTCATATGCACACTCCCACAAAAACCCAATTAGGATATCTTTAAATTACCATATTATCATAACGTTCCCAACGCCGTAGACGGACCGTCAAACAGACGTCCGGTTTGAAAGTTATGGCTGTTTGAAAATTTCAAAAGGGGGTTCACTAGGCCGTGGACCGAACATGGCGATTGACCGCCTGATCCGACCACCCCATGGAAGTTCGAGCTATTGTGGTGGTTGACCATGGCTTATAGTTGACCTCCACGGTCGACCGTGGCCTAGTCCAGCCGCTCAGGTCCGACCCATGTTCGCCCCAACCCATGGGGTCTGACCCGGTCCTCCGGGTCGACCCGACCCACTAGGCCCGACCTGCTCCGGCTGGGCTCGACCCACCTTGCCGGCCCGACCTGCCACACTGACCCAACCCACTCACCCGAACCGACCCATTTCTGGGTCGGTCTGCTCACGCGGTCACCCACAACGATCGTCACCACATCCCACACTGTATTGTGCCACGTCCCACGGCCTCTGATCCTACTGGTTCTGCGGCTCTGCCACCGTCGCCAGCACCACTGCTTTCGCGAGCCTCCATTCTTCTTTCAGTGCTTAGAAATATGAAACTAAAGCACCTTTTTGATCCTTAGGTCCTAATCTATACTGATCCGGCCTCTGTTTCATCTTGCCTCCAATCCAGGGGTTTGATCGAATTTGGAGCCTCCAAGATAGTTGAGCCGCGATCATGAGGATCCAACGACAAAGAACGCCAAGAACGGGGGAGAGAAAAGCACCAAGAATTCCCAAATAATGAACTTTGACCTTTGTTTGTGTCTGCCTCGATTTTTTCTCATTATAAGGATAAACGAAGAGGATAAACTAATCTCCTGATAATCTCGCATCAATAACCCATCCCACAACAATGACTAAACTAAGGATCAATATGTTTGTACATTAACCCGCATTCATTATGTAAATTAATAATGGGGAAAGGAAATAATGAAAGAACCACCCTACTTGGAGTTTAGATCAGTCATTGATGAGGAATGGTTGCGTTGCCATCATTGACGAGATCCTCCAACTTCGTTGGCGTGACGATCCATGATCCGTTCTCTGACCCATCATCGTTCATTCGAGAGGATTATTTATCCATGCCTTAGAGGAATTATAGGGTTATGGTGATAACCATAGATTCCTATCAAAGGTTTAATAAAAAGTAAACTAGCTACAGTGTCACTTAAAATAATTTTTATTTAAATTATTTAATGACGGTTACGTCCTTTTTGAGTTTTTCCACAAAAGACCTGTGCCGACAAAAATTAAGTCATGCATAGGGTAAAACTCGAATTTTGAGTTCAACTATGCCCTTAGATTTATGATCTAGGAACCCATTTAGGAGTTATTCCACTTTTTTAGGAAAATTGTGCGTGCGTGCTATTAAAAAGTTTAATATTTTTCAAACAATTGTTCCGGGAACACTGGCCTCAGAATCACACTCTATCTCAGTGCCTGGTCTTGAAATCAATCCATGCAATGTATAAAAACAACACATCAAAAATCTGTGATGTTACATTCTCCCCACCTTAGAGATTTACATCCTCAAAATCCAAAACAAAGGGTTACTCAAACAAATAAGAGAATTGAGCACAAATCTGAGCCTCCTACTCCCATGTGCTCACTTAGAGATTCCCATGATACCACCGAACGCACACCAGAGGAATTGACTACCTATGAAGGACCCTTTCCTTCAGATTCTTGATCTCCACTGGGTACTCAGTAAAAGAAGCCCCATTATTGATGTCCATCTTTCCCCAGTCAATGACGTGCAATGGGTCATGCACGTACCTCCCCATCTACGACACATTGAAGATGTCATATACCCACTCTAACTGCAGAGGTAGAGACAAGCGGTACACAACCTCGCCAACTCTATGTAGTATCAGGAAAGGTTCGATGAACCTCAGAGATAGCTTGTCGTCCTGTCCAAATCTCCGTAATCCGCGTTGAGGTGAGACACGAAGGAACACATGGTCTCCTTCCTCGAACTCCAAAGGCCTCCGTCATCTGTCAGCATAAGAATTATGATAAATCTATGTAGTCTTCATCTGGTCCTAGAATATCTACACCTTCTCTATAGTCGCCTACATCAACTCCAGGCCCATGATTACTGATTCTCCTGGGTCTGTCCAGCCAATTGGTGACCTACAGGGTCACCCGTACAAGGTCTCGAATGGTGACATACTGATGGTGGAATGGTAGATATTTTTGTACAGAAACTCCACCAGGGGGAGGTGATCCTACCAATTATGACCAAAATCTAACATTCAAGCCCGTAGCATGTCCTCCATAACCTGTATGGTCTACTTTTTCTGGCCATCCATCTGTGGGTGAAACACTGTGCTCAAGCGTAACTGATTCCTAAACACCTTGTACAATCCCTTCCATAACCAGGATGTAAATAGAGCATCATGATCTGAGAATATCATCAATGGAACTCCAGGGAGTTTAACTATCTCCTACACATAGAGGCACCCTAAGCTCTCTACTGAACTCTACTCCTGAATAGCTAGGAAGTGGGATGACTTGGAGAGTCAGTCAATGATCACCCAGATGGAATCGTGTCCCCTGAATGTATGTGGTAAACCTATCATGAAATCCATCGATATCCCATCCCACTTTCATTTTGGCACCTCAAGGGGTTGAGTCAAACCTGCTGGAACTTGGTGCATGACCTTCACCTGCTGATAAGTGAGGCATTAATAAACAAACTTTTCAAATCCCTTCTTCATCCTTGGCCACCAAAACTGATGTTGGAGGTCTTGTTACATCTTCTCCACACCTGGATGTACTGCCAAATGGGATGTATGGAACTCCCTAAAAACCTCCTCCCACAAAGCCACTAGTACTACTGTGCACCCTTTGAAAATAATGACATGCTCCCCACCTTTTGAATATCCATTAGGGGCATGCCCTGTGGAGATTTGAGCATGTAAAGTCTCACAGTCATTATCCCAAAGATGTGCCTCCTCGACTCACTGTAATACTGGAGGGGTAACAACCATAAACTAGAGGTAAGCTATATAGGTACCCTAGCCTTTTACATATAACATTACATGATTTTAATCATAATTATACATGAGAGTACAATCCAAGGATCATAAAGTCTAGTGTCTTGGAAGACTAGGTGCATAAAAATGAAAACAAGGAACTAAATAAAACATTTCTTTATTTTAATCTTCAAATTGAGCTCCTAAATTCCATTGTGCTCAAACATATTCATAGGGTACCCTAGGGAAAACATGAACAAAGGGATGAGCTAAATATTCCAGTAAGGGAATAACCATAAGAAAAAAATATTAGCACATGGGATATAAGGCATGACATGATGATATAAAAAGGAATGTACATATGGAATCATAACATATAAACATGGAATAAAATAAAAATGGAGTCATAATAATGTGGAAGAAACATAAAACACGACTTTATCATGAGTCAAGGCTAACCTCCAAGACCGTTTCACATGGTAGCACAAACCAAGGCTAACCACTAAGACTGTTGCACATGGTAGCACAAGCTAATGCTACCCACCAATATCGTCGCACATAATATCTCACGAGACTCAACTTTACCCAATGCATTGGATCACTATTTGGGTGCACCCATCTTAACTTTTCATGAATATGTTTTCCACATAAATAATCATACATAATCAATCTTACATAACATAAGGGTTATCCATGAAAATAATTGGGTACCATAATCATGTCATATAGCATAACAAATTGGCATATCATAAAAGTATTCATGAAAGAAAGGAACTAAAATATACATGGAAATTCATAAGGTAAAATAGTAATGTATCATGTTAATTTATTTCAAGTATAATTGACAACATGTAAGAAAAGTATTTAAGAAATTTTAACATTAAATCATTTTTGTGCGGTTTTAAGGAAAATACTATAGAGCCTTTAAAATAGAAAAGGGAACAATCCTTTATATAAAACTAGAAGTGAACCAAGAATGTTTTAATAATAAAAAAGACCGATTTTATAAAGTCAACGGTGGCTTAAAACAGAATATAGAGTGCACTTGAAATTGGGTAAGAATTTGGGAAGTTCCCTCAAATGAGGTTTGCTTATCGGGAAGTATTGAGGAGGGAATCACTTAAAAACATGTATATATCCGAAAGAGAATGATGAAAGGGTCTTGATAAATGAATTTGGTACATGTTCAAAAAATTTAGAATATTAACATAAAAATATAATATAACTTCATTTTGGTAAAAGGAAGATAAGGTAACCCGAAAGAACAAAGGAGGTTTGAGTAGAATTCCTTACAGATTATCGGTATGGTATCAGGTGTACTTAAGAGGTCTTAATGAGAGATAAAGGGGTTTCAAATCACTTATACATCATGAGGGAAGTATGGGGGAGGTGTGAAATCATACCCCATGATTAGGTGTTACACAAAAAATGGCATAACATAGAGGAAATTCTTGAATAAAAGTGAAATAGAGAGGATCCCTTACCTTAAGTCTGATAGTGTTCTTCACTTGATATTAATGACTTGAATAATAAAATTTGGTTCATTAATTAATAATTACATAAAATCCACTATATTTTATTGATTTATTATAACCTTATTAAGTTCATTAATTTCCCTTTTGATGATTTAAGAGGTTCAATTTCATTGTTTGGGAGTGTTTTCTTCCTTGGTTTTAATGATCCGTTCACTTATATTCATGTTTGGATAAACATGTAGGATGAAAATGGTTGTCCAGAATTGAAGTTATATGAAATTAGTGAACACCCAGAATATTACATGGTTATAAAATTCATTTGTTTATTTGGAGTGAAGGTGAATCATTATATAAAACTTTAGTGATAACCTTTTGGGTTTATTGGCGGGTTTTGATCACCACGAACTCATTTTGCATTATAATTTAATATAACATGTACTAAAATATTATAGAACATTACATAGGATATATTACATAATAATCTGGTTCAACCATAAAAAATGGTTTCATGAACATAATTGAATATGGTAAAATAAATTGAAAACCCATCGTCCTTGAATGTGGTAAATTAACAAATCTCGGATGGTGTCTTTACTACTAGTATAAAAGAAGAGTAAATGAGAGATGATAATAACTTATTCCATTATCATAACTACATTCCATTACATGTAAGGTACTAGAGTTCTCATAATATTTGGATGAGGATAGGTAAGGATAAAAAATAAAACAAATGAACTTGAAAAGAAAGTAAAAGAATTGAAAAGAGGAATTTACCTCTTGAATCAATCTTCCTTGAGAGCCTCTTAAGGGAAGAGGATTTGGGCTTTTTAGGAGACTATGGGATGTTGGAAGTGGGGGAGGATCTTGGGGATAGATTTGGGTAGAATTTAAACAAGGAAAAAGGATTGAGAGGAGTGAAGAGAAGAGGTAAAGAGGGGTGATATTTATAGTGGAGGAGAGGAGATTTTTCATAGTATTTAATTTCTTAGTTTATTAATTTCCCTCAAGACTAGAAAAAATAGTAGTGATGATTACATGAAAAAAATAGTAATAAGTTCATGTGAATTAAAACTAAGGTTTCTTACATCATCCATGATGTTAGGAATAGTCCATTTAGCTTATAATGTATATATATGGTAAATTACCGTATTTCACTATTCATAAAAAATTCAAGTATTTTAGAAAAATCCCAAAAATTTACTCCAACCATTTATCGATGTGTAGAATACAAAAATGAACTCCATTTTTCAAAAATAATTTTTTTAATATGATTAATTTATTTTTTAATTAAAATCACAATTTACTTGAAAAATATGGATTTTAAAAATATAACTGATTTTACAATGCTTTTAAAAATTACATAAGGTCTTATAAAATTATCTTAAAACCAGAAGACATAAAATTGTTAATTTATGAACACCTTTTGGGAAAATACATTTTCTTTTAAATTAATTAATTAATTGAAATTAATTATTTATGACTTACAAAAATACCAATACTTTTACTATGGTCATATTATCACCTATAAGATACCTAAATTTTATTTATACAAACATGGGTGAAGTTACTATTCTTTTGGATGATTTACTATTCACAAGGGAGGGTTACTATTCATAAGGGTAGGTTTCTATTCAAAAAAAAATAAATTTTGTCTGATCAGACTCCAAACATCTTACTGATCGCAACCACGCATGTCAGTTTTTTGAAATTCAAATCACAAAAGTGACAAAATTATGTTTAAAGGTCACATAGTACTTAGTAGTTCATTATGTTGTGATTTCATGTGATTATACAACATATTTTTAAGAAAGGAATTTCCATTGATAAAACATTGGATCATTACATTATTCCCCCCTTAAGAAATTTCACCCTCAAAATTTCGTTTTACATTCTAAGCCATAAACAGGTGTGGATACTTTTCCTTCATTGCCTCCTATAGTTCCCATGTTTCCTCTTCGTACTTATGGTTTCTCCATAGTACTTTGACCAAGAAAGTAGTCTTGTTACATAGAACTTTATTTCTACGATATAAGATCTTCACTGGATGCTTCTCATAAGAAATATCATTCTCCAACTATACCACCTCTGAAGAGAGTACATGTGAAGAGTCTGGTATGTACTTCCTTAAGAGGGATACATGGAATATATCATGTACTTTGGACATGGTAGGTAGAAGTGCTAGTTAATAGGCCACATCCTCGACGTAATCAAGAATCTCGAAGGGGCTGATGTACCTAGGACTTAACTTTCTTTTCTTCCAAAACCTCATGCCTTATTCTATAGATATATGCATAGAAATACCATGTCTCCAAATTTGAACTCAAGGTCTTATCAATGATTGTATGTATAAATATTTTGTCGACTTTGGGCTGCCTTGATGTGCTGCTGAATGGTTTTCACATTCTCTACCATTTCTTTAACCATTTTAGGTCCTAGAAGCTTATGCTCACCATCTTCATCCCAACATGTTGGTGTTATGAACCTTTTCCCATAAAGGGATTCGTATGGTTCCATTCGGATGCTCAAGTGGAAACTGTTGTTGCAGAAGAATTCAACCAGTAGAAGATGTTGGTCCCATCCTCCTTTGAAGTCCATAGAACATGCTCTCAACATATCTTCCAAAATCTGAATATTTTGCTCAGATTGGCCATCACTTTGAGGATGATAGGCCATACTGAAGTTTAGTTTAGTGCTTAGAGCATGTTGGAGAGTTTTCCAGAACTTTGAGGTAAATCTTAGATATTGATCAGATACAATAGATAATGGTATTCCATAAAACCTTACCACCTCTTTGATATATATACACAACATTTGATCCAATGAGAAGTCCTCTTAAATTGTGATAAAGTGAGCTATCTTTGTAAGACGATCCACAATGAACCATATATTATTATTTCCTATGGATGTCCTTGGAATTCCAGTGAAAAAGTCCATGGTGATGTTCTCCCACTTCCATGTTGTTATGGGTAGTGGTTGCATCATCCCCTTAGAATTCTGTCTTCCAAACTTTACTTGTTGACATACCAGAAAATTTGATGTATACTCAGCAATCTCCTTCTTTATATTGTACCACTAAAAGTTCTCTCAGAGTTCTCGATACATCTTTGTGATCCCTGGATGGATAAAGAAGGTCGAGCTATGTGCATTATTTTGAAGATCCTTCTTTATCTCTGGATCAGATGGTACACATAATCGTGACCCAAATCTTACAACTCCTTCCTCATCAATCTTGAACTCTAAGGATTTCCCATTTTTAATGGCTTCCACCCTCTGAATTTCCACATCTTTTCTATGAGAATCCCTTATTTTCTCCATGAGGGATGGTTGAGAAATAATTTGAGAAAGGATTTATGATGTTACTCCCTTAATTATTCCCATGCCCATCCTCAGCAAATCTAAGAAGATTTGATCCTTTTCAACTCTCATCATCGATAAAGATACAAGATCCTTTCTACTCAGAGCATCCGCCACCTTATTTTTCTTACTAGGATGGTAGTGGATTGAGCAGTCATAATCCTTGATGATATCTATCCATCTTCTTTAGTGCATATTAAGATCTTTTTTTGTGAGTATATATTTTATAATCTTGTGATCAGTATATATCTCACACTTCTCCCCATAGATATAATGCTGCTAGATTTTTAATGCAAAGATCACAACCACCAACTCTAGATCATGCATAGGATAGTTTTGCTCATGGATTTTTAGCTGCCTTGAGGTGTAGGCTATCACTTTATCATTTTTCATTAGCACATAGCCTAGGACCTTATTTGAAGCATCACTGTACACCACAAAGAGTTATCCACTTGTTGGGAGTGTGAGTATTGGCATAATGATTAGCCTCTTTTTCAACTCTTTAAAGCAGTCTTCACATTCTTGAGTCCAGACAAACTTCACTCCCTTCCATGTCATCTTGGTCATTGGGTTTGATAATTGTGAAAATTTCTTCACAAATCATCGATAATACCTGGATAGACCTAGAAAACTGTGGATCTCTATTATAGATGTTGGCTTGGGACACTCTTCAATCGCCTTTGTCTTGGAAGGGTCCACAAATATCCCTTTTCTGGTGATAACATACCCCAAAGATGATACTTCCTCAATCCAGGACTCACATTTATTGTACTTTTCATATAGTTTCTCCCTTCGTAAAGTATTTAACACAATATTTAAATGCCCCTCATGTTCCTCCTTTCTCTTAGAGTATATCAGAATATCGTCAATAAATACTACCACAAATTTGTCAAGGTAATCTCTAAAGACTCTATTCATTAAATCCATGAAAATTCCTAGAGCATTAGTGAGTCTGAAAGGCATCACTATGAACTTATAATGTCCATACCTCATTCGAAAGGCAATCTTGGTAATATCTTCCTTCCTCACCTTTAATTGGTGATATCCCAACTGAAGGTCCACCTTAGAGAAATAAATAGACTCACAAAGCTAATTGAATAAGTCATATTTCTGTGGCAGGGGATACTTGTTCTTTATCGTGATTTTATTGAGCTCACGATAATCAATGTAGAGGCGCATTGATCCATACTTCTTCTTGACGAAGAGGACTGACGCTCCCCATGGTGAAGTACTCATGCATATAGAACCCTTCTCTAGATTCTCCTGTAACTACTTCTAAACACTTTTAGCTCTACAGTGGCCATTCTATAAGGTGTCTTTGATATAGGCAGAGATCTAGGAATAAGATCAATTGAGAACTCAACCTCTCTATTAGGTGGATGACCAAGAAACTCTTTAGGGATTACATCAGTGTAATCCCTCATGATGGGCATGTCTTCAAGCATGATTCTTTCCTTTGTCTCAATCATTTGAGCTAGACATGCTTGTTCATAAGGAATTAATATCCACACTTGAGACAATGATTCTAAAGTAGATTCATCTTCATCCTTACTATTGTAAAGAATTAGAGTATGCTTCGGTATGTGAAGAGTGATATACCTTTTCTGATATTTGATGTTGGTTTTGTATAAAGATAGACAATCCATGCCCAAGATAGCGTCAGACTCCACTAAAGGAAGTATGGAAATATTTTCTGAGAGGTTCAGTTCACAAATTTTAATTGGGGAGGAGTTATAAACCATGAATGCAATAATTTCCCCATTCACTGTTCTCACAGATAACTTATCCTCTAAATTTTGAGGTGGTGTTTAAATAGTTCTACTAAACTTGCAAGATATGAAAGAATATGTAAAACCAGAATCAAATAGTACGTTCACTATTATTGAATGATTAACTAGCATACCTATCACCACATCGTTGTTCGGATCCACCTCAGCAGTAGTGATAACATAATCCCTTCTTTATTTCCTCAGAGGTTGTTATTGATTTCCTCCGACAACCCTTGGCTTAGGGAAATTATTCACATAATTCCCATGATCCTTACAGTCTCAACACTACACTACAAGATGAGTGTTGATCTGAACCTTCCTTTATTCTTCTACATTATAGGGATTATTTATATCCCATCAACAGTTTTTAGATAGATGTCCCAACTTTCCACATTTGAAGTAATTCCTGGATCCCTTTAGATAGTTCCCAAGACGCTTCTTTCCAAAATTTTTACACATGGGATGATCAGGCTTCTTTCCATCATATAATTTATTTGCAGGACCGCCCGCATTAGATTCCATTTTCCTCTTCTTGTCATCGGGCCCACGATACCACTGATAGTCTCTAATATCCATTTCAACCTTGAGGGCACAATGAACAATATCTTAATAACTGTCAACGTCTTGAATCACCAACTCTTTTCATATAATTAGCTTTAGTCCGCTAAAGAAGTGATCCACCCTACTTTCGGTGTTCATGAAAAAGCTAGAGGAGTACCTTGTAAGCCTTGTAAAGTTTTCTTCATATGCCCTGATTGACTCATCTTCCTTCTTGAGTCCAAGGAACTCTCTTTACATCTTAAGATGGAGGGTTCGGGGAAAAAATTTATTGAAAAATGTTCTCTTGAATTCCTCCCAATCCATGGAATTAATTTCCTCCTGGGGATTTTTATTCTTGATCAGTGTCCACCACTGATCAACTTCCCCATCAAAACGATAGAACACCAGTACAAATTTCTCTTTTTCTGAGCATTGGAGGATAGAGAATATATTTTCAATGGAGTTAATCCACTGTTCCGCGAGGAGGGAATTGAAAGATCCATTAAACATGGGAGGACTTTGTTGCATGAAGGATTCAACAGAAACTTGCTCTTTTTTTGCAGGAGAAGGGTGTTCCACATGATTTAAGTTATTATTCATAACTTGAACCAGTTGATAAAGTAATGTCATGAAGTTTTGAGCACCCGTTCCCATCATATTTGGAATATCATTAGGGTAATATTCACATTTCCTATCACATTGATTTTTGGCATGTGTTCTTCTATTTCATGCCATTAACTGAGAAAAATAACATACAATTATAGGTCTTTAATACTTAGCTATTGATCATAAAAAAACTTTAAACATAAAAGGATAAACTTATAAAGAATAATTATATCATAACTTGTGATTACCTAGGTTTAAATCTAGGTTATACTTGATCTATTTCTTAACTTATATTCTTATGGGATTTTTTTCATTCCCATAATAATGGTTTTACCAAGATCATGAATTTACCAAAGCATATCTCCCAGGAGTGTCAAACCCAGAGTGCAGCAAGGCCCATTGTCGTGCACTAGTTCCTATTTGAGTCTAGCTCAAAGCAGTGTTTTCAGGTTTTACCCCTAGATACATCTATGCCAGAACCACCTCTACCTGTTTGTATCCAGGAAGGTATGTATTTTTTGGATAAACCACTTACTCTATACTTACAAAAATTTAGGGATGTTTTCTTATACTTAGTCTCATCCTTAAGGTTCTTACTAAAGTTCTCTATTCCTAATCTCCAAAAATAACTAGACCATCCTCTGATACCAACTATAGTGACCCTAGACTTTTACATATAACATTACATGATTTAATAATAATTATACATTAGAGTACAAGCCAAGGATCATAAAGTCTAGTGTCTTGGAATACTAGGTACATAAAACTGAAAACATGGAACTAAATAAAACATTTCTTTATTTAATCTTCAAATTGAACTCCTAACTTCCATTGTGCTCAAATATCTACATAGGGTACCCTGAGGAACACATGAACAAAGGGATGAGATAAATATCCCAGTAAGGGAATAACCATAAGAACAAAGCATTAGCACATGGGATAGAAGACATGACATGATGATATAAAAAGGCATGTACACATGGAATCATAACATATAAACATGGAATCATATAAATGTGGAGTCATAATAATGTGGTAGCAACCTAAAACATGACTTTATAATGATTTAAAGCTAACCTCTAAGACCGTTGCACATGGTAGCACAAACCAAGGCTAACCGCCAAGACCTTCGCACATGGTAGCACAAGCCAATGCTACCTGCCAAGACCATCACACATAATGTCTCATGAGAATCAAATTTACCCAATGAATTAGATCTCTATATGGGTGCACCCATATTAACTTTTCATTAATATTTTTTCTGCATAAATAATCATACATAATCAATCTTACATAACATAAGGTTTATCCATGGAATGAACTGGGTACCGTAATCATGTCATATAGCATAGCAAATGGGCGTATCATAAAAGTGTCTATGAAAGAAAGGAACTAAAATATACATGTAAATTAATAAGAGAAAATAATAATGTATCATGGTAAGTGATTTCAGTTATAAGTGACAACATGTAATAAAATTATTTAAAAAATTTTAGCATTAAAACATTTTTGTGCAGTTTTAAGGAAACTGCAATAGAGCCTTTAAAATAGAAAAGGGAACAATCCTTTATATAAAACCAGAAGTAAACCAAGAAGGTTTTCATAATAAAAAATACAGATTTTATGAATAAAATAGTGGTTTAAAATAGAATATAGAGTGCACTTGAAATTGGGTAAGAATTTGGGAAGTTCCCTCAAACCAGGTTTGCTTATCGGGAAGTATTGAGGAGGGAATCACTTAAAAAAATGTATATCCCCGAAAGGGAATGATTAAAGGGTATTGATAAATGAATTTGATACATGAAAACAACATTTATAATATGAAAACAAAAATATAAGATAAATTCATTTTGGTAAAAGGAAGATAAGCCAACCCGAAGGAACAAAGGAGGTTCGGGTAGAATCCCTTACAAATTATCGACATGGTATCAGGTGTACTTAAGAGCGATTAATGAGAGAGAAATGGGTTTTTCATCACTTATAAATCACAAGAGAAGTATGGAAGAGGTGTGAAATCATATTCCATCATTAGGGATTACACATAAAAGGGAATAACATAGAGGACATTCTTGAATAAAAGTGAAATAGAGAGGATCCCTTACCTTAATTTCGATGGTGTTTTCCACTTGATATTAATGACATGAATAATAAAATTAGGTTAATTAATTAATAATTAAATAACCTAAACTAAATTTTATTGATTTATTATAACCTTATTAAGTTCATTCATGTCCTTTTTGATGAGTTAAGAGGTTCAATTTCATTTTTTTGGGAGCATTTTCTTCCTTGGTTTTAATGATTGGTTCGCTTATATTCATGTTCGGATAAACATGTAGGATGAAAATGTTTGTCCAGAAATGAAGTTATATAAAATTAGTGAAAAAAATATTACATGGTTATAAAATTCATTTGGTTATTTGGAGTGAAGGTGAATCATTATATAAAACTTTAGTTATAACCTTTTGGGCTTGTTGACGGGTTTTTGATCACTACGAACTCATTTTGCATTATAATTTAATATCATGTGTAAAAAAAGATTATAGAACCTTACATAGGATATATTACTTAATAATATAGTTCAAACATAACAAAAATGGTTTCATGACCAGAATTGAAGATGGTAAAAGAAATTGAAAACCCACCGTCCTTGAATGTCGTAAATTAACACATCTCGGATGTTGTCTTTACTACTAGTATAAACGAAGAGTAAAGGAGAGATGATAATAAAGTATTCCATTATCATAAAAAAATTCCATTACATTTAAGGTATTTGAGTTTTCATAACATTTGGATGAGTATAGGAAAGGATAGAAAAGAAAACAATTGAACTTTAAAAGAAAGTAAAAAATTGAAAAGAGGAATTTACCTCTTGAATAAATCTTCCTTAAGAGCCTCTTAAGGGGAGAGGATTTGGTCTTTTGAAGAGACTAATGGATTTTGGACGTGGGGGAGGACTTGGGGAGATATTTGGGTAGAATTTAGGTAAGGAAAAAGCCTTTATAGGAGTGAAAAGAAGAGGTAAGAAGGGGTGATATATATAGTGGAGGAGAGGAGAGTTTTCATAATATTTAATTCCTTTGTTTATTAATTTCCCTCAAGACTAGAAATAGTGATGATTCCATGACCAAAAATAGTAATAAGTTCATGTGAATTATAACTAAGGTTTCTTACATCATCTATGATGCTAGGAATAGTCCATTTAGCTTATAATGTATATATATGGTAAATTATCGTATTTCACTATTCATAAAAATTCAAGTATTTTAGAAAAATCCAAAAAAATCACCCTAAACATTTATTGATATGTAGAATCCAAAAATGAACTCTATTTTTGAATTTTTTTTTCTAAATATGATTAATTTAATTTTAATTAAAATTATAATTTACTTGAAAAATATGGATTTTAAAACTATAACTGATTTTATAATGCTTTAAAAAATTACATAAGGTTTTAGAAAATTATCTTAAAACTAGAAGAAATAATTTTTTTAATTTATGAACACCTTTTAGGAAAATAAATCTTCTTTTAAATTAATTAATTAATTGAAATTAATTATTTATGACTTAAAACATACCAATACTTTTACTATGGTCATATTATCACCTATAAGATACCTAAATTTTATTTATACAAACATGGGCTAGGTTACTATTCTTTTAGACGATTTACTATTCATAAGGGTGGGTTACTATTCATAAGGGCAGGTTACTATTCACAAAAAATTAATTTTTACTTATCAGACTCCAAACATCTTACTGATCACAACTGTGTATGTCATATTTTCAAAATTTAAATCACAGAAGTGAAAAAATTATGTTTAAACGTCACATAGTACTTACTAGTTCTTTGTGTTGTGATTTCATTTGATTATATGACATATTTATAAGAAAGGAATTTTCATTTATAAAACATTGGGTCGTTACAAGCTACTCCATCCCCATCCATAAAGGATATCTACAATGAGGCCAACTACTTCGATGCCTCGTTCAACAACTGTGAACTGGATCTCCTATTGATAGTATCTTCCACCACATTCCCCTTTCTAGGAGTATAGAAAATATAAAATTTATAGTACCAGAGGAACTCTAGCCATCGCCTTTGTCTCAAGTTCATATCCTTATGAGAGAAGATATACTTGAGACGCTTGTGGTCAGAGTAGATAATAAACCGCTCCCCCATCATGTAGTGTTGCCGTATCTTTAAAGAGAAAACTATTGCTGCTAAATTAAGATCATGATTCGCGTAGTTCTTCTCATGCGGTCTCAGTTAGCACGAACCATAATCAATCACTAATTTCCCCTATATCAGGACACAACCAAGCTCGGTTCTTGATGCAACATGGAACACTACATAGTCGGTATCCTCCTTTGGAAATCTCAAGATGGGATCACTCTTGAATCTCTTCCTCAACTACTAAAAAATATCCTAGAACTTATTCATCCACATGAAAGACTATCCCTTTTGTGTAAATATGTCAAGGATGCTTCCAATATGGAAAAGTTGGGTAAAAACCTCTGATAGTACCCATCTGAACCAAGGAAACTCCGCACCTCGGTAACACTCTTGGGTGGCTCCCAAGCAAGCACTGCCTCAATATTTTATGGATCCACTACAACTCAAACTTTTGAAATGAAGTGTCCTAGAAAATGGACCTCCCAAATCCATAACTAATACTTTGAGAGATTCCTGTAAAGCTGGTGCTCTCAAAGTATGTCCAGGACCATCCTCAAGTGTCTCACGTGCTTCTCTTTGGACTATGAGTACACTAGGATGTCATCAATGAAGACCACCACAAACCGATCTAAGTAAGGATGAAAGATCTAGTTAATGAGTCCCATGAAATCTACCAGGGCATTAATCATGCTAAAAAACATCACCAAGTACTCATAGTGGCTGTAGAGACATCTGAAGGCCGTCTTCGGTATATCCTCATCCCGTACTCGTAGCTGGTGATAGCCAGATCTGAGGTCAATATTTGAGAACCACCACACCCCTTTCAACTAATTAAAGAGGTCATCGATCCTTAGTTGTGGATACTTAATCCTCATGATCACATGGTTTAGGTGATGTAAGTACACACATAACCTCAAGATCTCGTATGCCTTCTTGGAAAGTAAAAATGGTGCTGCCCAGGGTGAAACATTGGGTCTAATGAAGCCCTTCCTCTATAATTCCTCCAACTGCACCCTCAGATCACAAAACTCTGTGGGAGCCATCTGATATTCATATGTATATATCAGTGTCATCCTAGGGTATAGATCAATGCATAAGTCTACCTCCCTATAGGGAGGTAATCCTGGAACATTCTCAAGAAAGATGTCCTTATACTCTGCTACCACTGTAGGAAACTATGGACTCAAATAATCCACTACACCAAGGGTCAGGCTAGCCAACTGATGAGTGATCGGTTTCACCCTCATATTTTCAAGTCCATCCTATGCTACTTTCATTTCCTTTTCACTAACAAATGAAAACCTAGTCCTATCACTGTGGACACACCACACTCTGCGCCTAAAACAGTCAATCTGAGCATGGAATGTGGATAATGAGTCTATACCGAGAATGACTTCATAAGGCCTCAATGCCACTACCAAGAGATCCAAACCAAAATTATTGCCTCAAAGAGTAAGGTCACATTATCAGCACCGGTGTGTGATCATTTAATCTCCTCACATAGGATCCTCTAAGCATAAGGGTCAAGTCAATGATTCAACCAGAATCTCTGAGTCTCGAACAAGGTTCATGGCAAGAAAAGAATGACTGAAACCCATGTCTATAAAAACTACACCTAATATGGAAATGATATATGTCATACCTCTAATTATCCCTAAAGCCTTGGGGTCATAAGCCTCTATCTCTTGTAGCTAGCCTTGTCCCTATCCACCAGCTCCCTAAGCCTATTGTGGACCACCTGGGGGTGGTGGTGGTAATATCTTAAACCTCCAACCACCTCTTGGAACCCTGCCTACTACCCTAACACATCCTTCACCCTACAAACCACCCCAACACTACCTCCACCACTGTCTCGGTTCCCCCTTGACCATCTCCTGATCGGTCGTACGATGGGTCGAGTAATCTCATGCGATATGTACCTAACCACCGCACGAGTAACAAAACTTGTCCCTCAGCTGACTCGAGCTACCCTAGGAGCCCCACATCACTGATCTTGTGTCTTGGGATAATCTCCTGAAGTGACTGACCCTATTGGGTCCCTATGAATTCCATCAGCTACCTGTTGCTGAGGTCTCAACTACATGGTGCCTGATGGTAGCTCCCACTGCTAGTGCCTACTCCGCTAGAAAGATCTCCACTAGTAGGGATCATTAAAGTACCTCAACATAAGTAGGAATGCTAAGGGATATCATGGATTTCCTGATCTCTCGGCATAAGCCCTGCTCGAAGGTCCGAGCCCTGAAGAATGGGTCTGGTACCATAACCATGGAGTAGCACGAAAGATCGATAAATCTCACCGAATACTCCATCATAGCCTGACTACCCTACTATAGATGTAGAATATACTGTATGCACACCGACCAAAACATGGATAAAAAGAAATCCTCTCTAAAGAGACACTCGAAGTATGCCCAAGAGAGGGTTGTCTCATCATGTTTCTGGGTCACTAAGCTCCACCATCACCCCACAAATCCCTGAAAAAGACTCACAGTAAGGGCTTCTATATAGTCAGAAGGCATCCTTACAAGATAGAAGACACATGTAACTACCTCCAACCAATCCTCAGCTACCTGGGGGTATGGATTACCCCAAAACCAAGGAGGTCACAACCTTTGAAACCCGTGAAACACACTCAGTCTGCGTGCATTCTCAACTGGTAGTGCTGGTGGTAGCTGCTGCTCGACGGGTGGTGGTATAGCTAGTAAACCACTTGAAGGTGCTATCTCTGGTACATGCCCTCATACAGATGCCTCATCTCTAGGAGGACCATCTTCGTGATCATGTAATGAAATCCTGGCTGGCTGACTGTCTGTGTGGAGACATCCTGTTATAAAACAAGATGTACCGCGATCAATAGAGTATATCTGGAGAGCTGACTTAAGAAGGAAATGGAAGACACAACCCATTTCTATATGATGCATGTACCAATATTTTCCTTAGAACTAGTGTTTTTTATGTACCGAGTTGAAAAGAAGGTTCCCAAAGTCCTGGTGTATGGATACATCGGTTGCCACACCAACACTGGATTCCCTGGCCTAAAAGCCGAACTTCAAACACTTAACACTATTGCCCCAAAACAACCTCATAGACTCCCAGTCCTAAAGTAGAACCAGCCTCCTTTGATACTACTCTATCATAACCCGTCCCAAAGGGGCCCCTAATGTGACTACCCCAATCCTACCTCCAATAGGCCAGGGGTTGGTGACTAGCACTGAGTAGGCATATCCTACAAATGGGAGGCATTTACCTAAGTATCTACACGCACGCACACATCTCCAAGACAAAAATGATGAAATGTAAAATCACTAAGTAAAAAATGCATGAAAAACACTATATCCCACAACCAGAGTACAATAGTGAAAGTAAATAGGAAAAAAACCCACCAAAATAAAAGAGTCTGCATCCATAAGTCCAACCTGTAAAGTAAGAGGACTAGGACTATCATCAGAAAAGCTACCAGAACACACCTCAGTCTATCCGATCTCACAAGGCACCACCTGGTCCTATTCTTCCTATAACTCCGTTGAAAAGTTTGTTTTCTACATGAGAAACAACACATGTGGGAAAAGCTCGTGTAGGGGTGAGTAAAACAATACTTATTAGGACACCCCAAAACCAAAAAGTAATACCATAAAAGAAATAACACAAAGGAAATACCACAAAGGAATAACACAAAGGAATACCACAAAGGAATACCACAAAGGAATACCAAAAAGGAAATACCATGAAGGAATACCACAAAGTAAATACCATGAAGGAATAACACCAATGAATACCAAAAAGTAACAACATAAAGGAATACATAGTCATCTCCACACAGATATATGTCTATAGAAAATATATCAAGAACATCCAGATATACTCAATCCAATAAGACACACAGTCTCAAAAAGGCACATAGTCTCTATAAGAAACACAGTCTCTATAATACACATAGTCTCTATAAGACACACAGTCTTCATAAGACACATAGTCTTTATAAGACACACAATCTCTAGGTCATATCCAGCCACAAAAATGTTTGCTCGAAGCACGCTCGTTTCAAGATAAATCACTCCTTAAGCCATTATTTCCTATGAAAAATCCCGCAAAAACCCCACTTAGGATATCTAAAAATGACCGTCTCATCGTAAGGGTCTCAACACCGTCGACGAACCATCAAATGGATGTTCGGTTTGAAAGTTATGGTTGTTTGAAAATTTTAGAAGGGGGCTCACTGGGCCATGGACAGACCGTGGCGGTCGACTGCCTCCATGGTTGACCGCCCCACAATAGCTCAAGCTGCCATGATGGTTGACTGTGCCCCATCTACTACATCCTCATGGTATCTTGGTCAACTGTGGCCTGATCTGGCTGACCGGTTCCACCCCGACCCATGGGGTTCGACCCAACCCACGTGGTTCGACCTGACCTTCCAGGTCTAACTCGGTCCATTGGCCTTGGCCAACTCTGGTTGGGCCTAGCCCACCTCACTGGCCCAACCCAATCATCTGACCCAACCCATTTTCAGGTTGGTCCGCTCATGCGGTTGCTCGCGGTGATCACCGCTGCATACCACGTGGTTCCACGCTGCGCCCCACGACCTTCAATCCCACCAGCTCCACCGGTTCACACATGACCATTGATGCAGCTCCACCGCCACTACTGGAACCGCTCGCCGCTGCCGCTCACAGCCCCTGATACTTCCAAAAGCCACCATTCTTCCTCTGGTGCTCGAAACTCTAAAATAAAATCACCTCTATAATCCTTGGGTCCTAATCTATACTGATGCAGCCTCTGTTTCATCTTGCCTCTAATCCGGGTGTTCGATCGCATTCAGAGCCTCCCAAAAAGTCGAGCCACGGTGATGAGGATCCAACGGTGAATAACATCAAGAATTGGGGAGAGGAAAACACCAAGAATTCTTAAAGAACAAACTATGGCCTTTATTTGTGTCGTCCTTGATTCATTCTCATTAGAAGGATAAACGAAGAGGATAAACTAATCTCTCGATAATCCCATATCAATAACCCATACCGTAACAATGAACAAACCTCAGATCAATCTATTAGTGGATTGACCCACGTTCATTGTGAAAATTAATAACAGGGAACATAAAAAAATGAAACAACCACCTTACTTGGAGTCTGGATCATTCGTTGACGAGGAACGGTCACGTTGCCATCATTGATGAGATCCTCCAACTTCGTTGGAATGATGACCCACGATCTGTTCTTTGATCCATCATAATTTTTTCAAGAGTATTCTTTCTCCATGTATTTGAGTAATTCCAGGGTTATGGTGATAACCTTGGATTCCTAAAAAAGTTTTAATAAAAAATAAACAAGCCGCTGCTCCACTTAAAATAACTTTTATTTAAATTATTTAATGATGGTTACGTCATTTTTGAGTTTTTCTACATAAGACCCACAACGACAAAACTTAAGTAGCGCTTAAGGTAAAACTCATGTTCTGAGATCAACAATGCCCTCATATTTCTGATTCGGGCACCCATTTAGGAGTTATTCCACTTTTTTTGGAAAACTATGCTCACATGCTATTAAAAAGTTTAATATTTTTCAAACAATTGTTTCGAGCACACTAGGCATAAGAATCGCACACTGTCTTAGCGATTGGTCTTGAAATCAATCCATATAATATCTAAAAATAATACATAGAAAATCTGAGATGTTACAACATCCATGGAATTTCTGATTTGGAATCCAGGTATCACTCCAGGTATAATATAAACCAACACCCTACAAGACCATCCATGGTGATCCTCACAAGAACCCAAGTATTGCTCTAGGTGTGGTATAAAATACTTTCCATTCAAGTCCATCCTTGTCAGTCTATTAATGGAGACCAAGTATCACCCATGGAATATATGATCAAATGACCTTTGAGTCCATCCTTGGAAATCCATATGGAGTCCAAGTATCACTCAACATATAATAGTCATCCCCTCTGAGTCCATCCTTGGTAGTCAATATAAGGAGTTCAATTGTCACTCAGGCATATAAGAAAGGTACATGCCAATTTAGTCTATCCATGGAATCTCATATGAATCTAGGTGTCACCCAAGTCATAGGAGAATTTAATAAATTCAATAACATTTAATCAATTTCATTTAAACATTTCAATGTCATCACCTTATCTATTTTAATTCAATCTCACCTCAGAAGGTGACCCAAGTCACGGGTTAAGCTTATAAGGCTTGCCTCTCAATTTCTCACATGGGAAATTCAATACAAGGGAATCTCAATCTTCAATAAGCTATTACATATCCAAGGACAAGAGCGTGACCATCCATCCTTTCCCATTAATCAATTCAATTACAATTTAAAATTCACATTGAAATTCAATTTACATTTCAATTCACAATTGAATTAATGGACTTAATTCACAATTCAATTCATAAACTCAATTCACAATTCAATATTAACATCCCATGATATGGGTTAAAGGGAAAACCTAAAAGGTATCTAAAATTCATATTCCATCATAATGGAACATTTAAATACACAACACACCCAAATGTGTGGTTCCACTCAAGGTTATTAACCATTTAACATTTATCAACAAGCCTCATTAATTGGATTGGCTATACCTATCAATTAAATTCAAGGATTAAAATTCATTACTAGGTGTCGCTTAATAATTGGGTGCATGGAACAACGACATATATAAACACTTTGAATTTTAATGAAAGGCACAAGACTACCTAGTTTAGGTGCATAGAGGATAGCTAGTCTAGTATTAGATCCTGATTCGACTTAGATTTGGATAAAATTGAATAAAAGAGGAACCTAATAATAGGAAAAATTATCTTGTACCTAAATAGAATAGATGATACTAAAACAAACAAGGAATGACACAAAAGGAATTGAGAACTCACTGATATGTGGATCCAATGAGATAAGTGATGCTTGAATCTAAGCTCAGATAGAGATTCAGTGACAAATACTACCTTAGATATTTAAAAAAGATCTCAAATAGTGGAGATTATATCTGTTGGAAGAAAGGAGAAATAGAATTAGGTTTAATAAATTAAATGAAGGAAAAAGAGTAATTTCACCCAAAACACTAGGTCACATGGTTTGGGCAAGACATGCACCAACCATGCATGCTTTTCTGTAGGAAAGGGCACCCCCACACGGTTTTCATGCACGGTTTGACTAATCATGTGGAAAACATGTAAAACTCTACTTTCAAAATTGCATACATGGCTACATGATTGTGTGCCCCATTTCACACAGTTTATCTAACTACGCGGCCTCCTCCATCCCACTATCTTGCCTCGTACGGTTTCTTCTAACCATGTTCTAGGCCCTTTTCATCCAAAATATGGGTTCTAGGTTTTGAACCATCCCTAGACACCCTTGATAAATTTGTGACCTCATAGGGCATTCGTATTGGGCTATATTTAAACATTTAATCTGAGAATTGGTGAAAAGTAAAGGATCCATACCTCCAAAAAGAACCGAGTTCTAACATAGCTCAATAAAAGGATGATTCGAACTATTGGGGATGATTATATCGAATTTCCAAGGCCTCGATAGACTCCTAAAATTAAATTTGACCTATTATCTTTTCATGATAGTCTTGATGTGAAATATTTTTTTGTATTGGATTGTTGAGGATGAAAAATGCTTTGACTTGATGGATATACCAAATCATATGAGGGTCAAATATGTGGCCTATAAGATCTGTGGTGGAGATTCTATATGGATGGAAAAATTGCAGAATACTTATCAATGAAAAGGAAAGAACCCCATCTGATCTTGAGATAGAATGAAGGATTCCTTGAACCTTAGGTTCCTTCTAAATGACTATGATCAAGTGTCATATCAGTAGTACTAGGATAGTAGATAAGGTACTAGAACCGTCCAACTGTACACTCAATATTATCACTAACTTTCAATATAGAATAAAATTTTACTGATAGAGGGTAAAACAATATCAAGGTTTATTAGAGGCCTCCATCCTACTATTCAGGACTAGGTATAACTAATAACTCTATTTATCTTGGATAAAAAGATTACTTGATCCTTACGGGTAGAGGGAAAACTTCAATGGAACCCTCACTTGGTCTCATCAGTGCCCGAACTTGGGACCCAACCAGGCAGCAAAAATCCTTGTTTAAGCCCCTATATCAAAGGGAGGAAAAATACCCTAAAGTGGTAGTTAAACTATAGTGAAGTTAAATCAAATGAAGTGTTGTTACATTGTAGATTTATTTCATCAGAAGATGTAGAGCGTTGTTGAATCCATCTAAATATAGAGATGATACTTCCGATGTCATTGCAACTAAACCCGAGATTTTAAAAATAAGATCATTGGAGCATTGCCTATAAATAGAACCTAATGTTTCATGGATCAGAAGAGAAATTGTTGCTCTAAAAGCTTTCAGTCATTTTGAAGTCCAAAACAATTTGTTTTCTAGAGATATTATAATTATATCTTTTATTTATAAGTGTTTTTCTAAGAGCTCCATCTTATGAGGATTTTCTTATAAATCTATTAGTTTTTTATATATAATCATTGTGTTTCCAATCACATTTATTAAGGGGATTCCTGTGTGTCAAAGTGAGCTACTAAAAATCTACTGAGATTGAGTGATTTTTAGGAGGAAAAAAGATTTGTTCCGATCTATTATGATTGAGGGCTTCTAATGAGGAAAAAATGTAATGACCTGAACATTTATAAATATAATTTCTTTTTTTTAAATGAGTAAATGCTTTATTAAGAATTGAAGTTATAGAAAAAACATGCACTACTTTGGTTATTTTGGATAGTTATATGGTCTATAAAATTTAAAATATTGTTAAACATCATAACCATTGATAATATAACTATTGTACAATGACCATTAATATTATTATATCAAGGGTCATGATAAAATCCATTCGATACAAACAAAGGAAGCGATGACCTCGACCAGTACGATCATACCCTATGAAGCCCATTTATCAGAGCTTCTAAGGGAGATAACATCACTGAGTTTCTTCCTTGACCAAGATCAAACTGAGATTCAACAACTAAAGCATGAGTGAAACCATTTATGAGATAATTTCAAGCTCATCGAGATCATGACCCAAACCATGTTTTTCGAACCACCCCATGAAAATCTCGCCATCAAACACCTTACCCTTAGGGTATTCACTAGTGTAATAAAGGGACATGTATCTAAATCCTAACATTATGAATTTTTATATTTTATTTTTATAAAACAATGATTATATTTATCCCTTTTTTATATTACTTTTTATAATGATGAGATAATATGTTTATTAAAAATTAGATTTTGATATTATGAAACACAAATTGTATTTTTGGGAAATATATAGTTTCAATCAAGACACTCTTTTTGATGAATTTAATAATTTTTTGAAATAAATGATATTTTAATAAAATATTATTATTAAATAATATTTATTAAATATAAATGATAATATAATTTTATGAAGTCAAATGTAATTTTTATAAGGGTTGGAAAATTATTTTTGTAAAAAAACCAATATTTTTCAATAAATGGGTATTTTTATTTAATTGTAAATTCTCATATTTAGAAAATTATTTTGATAAAATAATAATATTTATAAAATTATCATGTCAAAATTATCCAACAATTATTTTTTCATAATTTTCCGAGACATTCAAATCTTTGAGTAAAAATTAAATATGGTATAATTATATGGTTTGTATTATAGAATCATAATGAACCAAAAGTGATCTAATATATGACATAAAATGTATACACTATCAAATATATATTTATTATTTAAAATAATTTGTTTTTTAAGTTTTTTGATTAATTTTATAAAGCCTTATTGAATCCTCCAAAACCTATATTATATTTTAAGGTTTTAAAATCAATTCTTTATAAACATGACTCACTTTAACATAAACAAGAGCATTATTTTAATGTGTTAGGTTGTTAGCCTTATAAAGTAATGAATACCACTCATATTTGTTAGAAAACATGGGAAAAAACCATGAAAAGGTTTGTGGTTTTGATTACTTTATCATATAGAGTCTAAAACCTATGTTTGGAAATTAATAAAGAATTATCCTCTCTTTTTCTATATAAACCACCCAAACTCCAATTATTATTCAATAAAAACCCTTGGAGCATGATATTAATTTTTCTTTACCTTTATAGATTCCTCCCAAGGTCCCCCCATGCTCTTAAGAAGCTCCTATCAAGCTTTTGGAAGCACCCTCTTAAGGTAAGAAATCCCCTCCTTCTCCTCTTTATTCAAACACCTTCTTTAGGTCATGCATTTTGATTTACAATTTTTCAAGTTAGGATGTGTTATTATACATACCTATTACCATAATTATGATTCCAAATTAATTAGAGACCCATTTTTCTCTCATTCAACCCTTCTAAAAACCTTTATTCACACCCGTTATACTGTCAAAATAATCTTGTGATTTTCCATGCCAAACATTTATGTATTGAATACCAATCTCCATTTATACTCAAAGATATTCACCTAGTTGTACCTATGATTAATTGATTTTAGATTTAAATGTATTTTGTTGGATTTAGTTCCCTATATCAAAATTATGTGTACTTTATGATAAACCATATTCACAGTTTTTAATATTAATAAACTTCTTATCACATCATGATTGTTCTTCTGCATAGTATATGATAATTTCCAAAGAGTAGCTGTCACACTGAAAGTTCATAGTAGTTCCCTGATATGAGAACCCAAAAGTTCCACTAAAACATTCTTAAATATATGTTCTATAGATAGATTTTATCATTTGAGGGACACAAATTATACAGGCTATCTGGGGTAGAGACTCATAGGACTTTGAGGCACCTTCTCATGGTGTACGCCCTTGGTAATATCCAATGTAAGATATTATAAGAATGATACCCACTAATAGGAAATCCACATTTATATGTTTGATTGGATTTTCCTATATGAGGATGTGTGTATTTATCCTTAATATTTAAGATTATTATTAATGAGTATTACAAGCTGTGTTCTTTGATGTATTGGTGAAAACCATGACAATATATGTCTGCAGTGAGGTATGATACGTTAGGTGCATCATGAGTAATGTTATATTAATGAATAATGTGAGAAATTATTTTTCCCTTTAATTATTTAATGAAATTTGATATCTTAGGCTCTTTTATGAAAATGATATCGCCTAAATAAATCTATGGACATGGTGTTCTATAGGCAAGTTTGATTTCTGAAAATTCAAAGAAAGAGACATCGATCACATAGGTTGATGGCATCGACATGCAACCTGATTGGTTATAGATATCATGATAAAGGTATTATATTACAAAGTGATCATCCATATGAGGTATTATGTCATTGTGACACTAACTTCTTTCTCTATGGGTGTCTTGATGTGTTTCTAGACACTAACCTTAGACTTTAGTATGCTTTGCCTAAAACCACTAAGAAAGAGGCTTAGAGGGTCACACACTAAGTATATCTAGAATCTATATTAAATAATATATTATTATTTATTATTTAATAAGTTGAATAAATATTATTCCTACACATGGTTTAATAATTATTCATTTTTTCTTGATCGTATATATTTCTTCACTATTTATTCGAGAGAACATTATGTGAGTGAAATATTTAATAAATATTTATTTTATATTTAGTGAATATAATATTTAATATTTATTGATGAATAATAAGATGATATTTATTTATTAAATAAATAGTTATTATTAAAGTTCTGATAAATATTGTGGAGGAATGGTGGACCAAGTTTGTAGGTCTGGTGAGAAATAATATATATTGAATATTATTTGAATAAATAATATTTAATTTGAATTTGAGAGTTTAGCGCATGTTGATAAATAATAATAATAATATTATTATATATATGGGGTTCCATAGGAATTAAATAAATATTAAAGGTAACTTGTGAAATTATTTATTTCTAACCCTAATGGTATATAAACCCAATTATATTATTTTTCAATAGAGCCAATTCATTTGTTTTTTCTATGCACAACAAATATGGAGAATCCTCTTGAAGCTCTAGAGAGCTCTCTTCTCCAAGAATGTTCTCAATAATGGATAAGGATATCCCTCCATCTTCTACTCTCTATTCTATAGAGATCAAGGAGAACACTTTGGAAGCGATTCTCGTAGAAATCAAAGGCGAACGACACAAGTGATAGGATTTTCTGTGACAGAACCTGGAGATTCCTATAATGATGTTCAGAGATTTTTGTAACAAGTGTGGATCACCACTAGAGATAATATTCTCTTGATTACTAAAATTCAATGAAATTACAACATATATTCATTTTTAAATCCATCAATGAAGAAATAATTTATCATAAGTTAATTCTTTAAATTGATTAAAATAATTATAAATAATATGCGATGATCCCGTGCTCTGGTTCTGGAGTTTTATACATTGTTTGTATTATATGATTCAATTCCATTGATCATGATATTTATCATCATGTAAATCTTGGATTGATCATTGATCATAACAAAAGAAATGTTGGTCATGACCCATCACTTGCTTCCTCTGTGCCCGGAACCTTCAAGTGGTATCAGAGTGGTCACATAATTATTTATAATTATTTAAAGACCATTGATTGATTTATGCATAATTAATTGTTTTTCAATTCTAGTTTAATCATTATTTAATATGAATCAATATATCTTCTTATTTCTCTTCATTTCTCATAAATATAATCAAATAAATTAGTTTTATAAACAAAATAAATTCAAAGATCTAATCCAGAGGTGCCGAGGAATTTGGCCGGATAACACAAGAGTACACGCCATGTAACTTGAAGGTATACACCGTGTACTAGTGTTTAATGCATTAAGAATTAATTCATAATTAATTAAAGGCATGTGTATTTATTACATGTGGTGTATTTAATTATACACCATGTGTTGATTGGGATATCCTGCTACACGGTCAGCTAGAGTACACGCCGTGTAACTTCCGTACACGACGTGTAGTCCTTTAATCACATACGAGTTGTTTATCTCCTTCAGGGCCTACTTTAATGGTGACCATATAACTCAGGGACCACATGATGTGTATCCCATTTACATGCTATGTACTCTAATGTTTTATATGGCATGGTTACACACTAAGTCCTTAGACACATGCCTTAGATAGATGGTGAGAAAAAGTACAGGCTGTGCATTTGGCTTGTACATGCTGAGTACTTATATACCAAATTACACAGAATTAAAAATTAATTTATTATACTATGTAAAACTCATCACCATGTGTTCTCATGTAGTAATTAAGTTTAAATGACACACCATGTGATTATTTTTAATATATATAAATGTTTAATTAATTTCTGCATAATGTTCAGATATGCATATTATATATGAGTCATATTGCATTTATTACTTTATGTGCATTGAAGCATAACACGTGACTGAAAAATCATGTAATTCATGTAATAATTAATTTGTTAGTTCATGTCATGAAAGTATGTGATAAGTCATGTATGACACATGTCACAAGAGTAAATAGTATATGAGTATAATACATGTTGGGAAATTTAGATGGGCACTCACCGTGTTGCCTCTAAGATACATTTATGTACACAGTTAATTTTAAATAATTTTATTTAATTTTTTTAAAATTATGATGTATGAGAATCTCAAGGAAATTCAGATAAGAATTAAGAAAAAAGAATTGATTAATTAAATAATATAATTAATTGATTAGAGCATGATTTATCTTAAATAAGAATGATTAGAATTGAATGATAATTTTATTAAATGCATATGGATGATCATGAGTTTAGACCAGAACTTTGTATGTGATTGGTTTATTTTAAATTATAATTAAATTAAATTTCTAACCCATGTTCCATCTCTCCTATTATTATGTAAGGGCCTACGTGCCCATGATTTCTTTTATGTAAACCCCTTCCCTTCACCTTCATGTGAGTAAAAGTATATGTAATGGATGGAGGTCCCAAGCTAGTGGAGGTGGTTCAAGTTTGAATCCAAGTAAAAACCAATCCAAGAGAGATACATAGTTGTACAGGTGAAAAAATACAACATGAACCATAAATGGTTCAAAGTGTTTTTACCCTAGGTTGACAGTTAGTTTATCACCCACTAGATAAACTTACCATTATTAAAATCTCATAATCATACCATGTAACGCCCCGATTCTGGAAAACACCCAGAGGCGCCCCATACCCGGTTGGTCACATGGCCTCAAGTGCATTTCCCCGAACGCCATAGGCTGCCGACTAGTAGTGAGGGCCTTGGGTGTGATAGTGGGGAAACTATGCCCTCATTGGCAGAGTACACAGTTGAAGTAACAACACATACAACAAGAGCGGAAGTAATAACATCCATACAAGAGTAAACAGTGGAATACTGATAAAGGAAACAACTGGAGAAACATCTATATATAAATGATGCATGAATACATATGTCTAGGAAAGCATCCAAACAAGTCACAATGCTGGAAATACAAACAGTACTAAAAACAAGTACAAAAGGAAAAAATATGAGCAAATCCTCAGCATCGAAAGCCTCGACTTCGTCCCATTCTCCCCAGCTCCAGTGCAATCAAGAACCTGAAGTAGAAGGGCGCTTTCCCTTATCTATAACTGCAACAATATAATCTGTTTGGGCCTAAAAGCATGACCCAAACAGGGTGTGAGAAAAAGTCCCAGTAGGCAACCACCCAAAGATCTGTGCCTAACAGTCAGTGAATATATGGCAGGTAAAAGTACAGAAAGCAGTAAATAGGGAAGCACTAAACAATAAAAAATCCATAGTTTCTAGAATATAATTTACAAACAAGTAAGCATCCAATCAAGCAAGTAGAACAAACAGGTAACCCTCTGGGTAGTTCCCACAGCCTAACCCTTATGGTTCAACCAAAAAGTACTAGCAACCCTCTCGGAGGCACACACAGTATCACCCCTCTGGTTCATCTAAAGAAAGAATAGACTATCTGGGGAAGCACTCACTATCAATCCCCCCTATAGTCTCGCATCATACTAAAGGTTCTCTGGGGAAGCACTCAACATCTCATTCCCCCTGTAGCCCGCGACGAGGAACTACAGACACTCTGAGGAAGCACTCAATGTCAATTCCCCCTGTGGTCTCGCATCGTAAATTAAAGACACTCTAGAGAATCCCTTACGCCCATTCTCCTTATGGTCTACTACACTAGGTTCTCACAGCCCTATGTAAAGTTAGCAAGTATCATGTCACGTAATGGCCAAAGTATCCTCAAGAACTACTTGGCTATCATTATACAACATCTCAGCATGGAAGAACAGTCACACCATCCTACAAACTAGGCATGGAACTGGTAATAGCCTAACAGGAAAAACTAGACCAAACGGTCATAACAGGAAAACATGCATGGTCAAAACATCCAAAGCATAGTAAATTACCCTATTCACAAGCAATTTCCTCTACACAGGCATATAAGCAAAGCAAGCAAACAACAAGGGTAAAACAAGAAACACACAATACCCTGTTCAAGTATATTGGTGGAATTTGCACAAAATACTCAAAGACTTTCTACAGAAAGGCACAAACCACCTATATTGATGCTAGGATATAGATATACTTGATCCATAGTGCTTAAATCTCCTTAGAATGTCGTCAATCTACGAAAAACGTATAAAACGTTCAACCTATAATAACTTAATAAAGAGGAGGAATTGGGAAACTAAGCTCTAGGAGAAGAAAGAGCTTACCACTACGGTTCCAATGCAATCGACGATGGTCGATTTAGAGAATGGATGGAGGCTCGAGGGCTCGGAGGTGATCTACGGCCGTATGGGACACTCTCGGTCAAAGAAGTTGGAGAAGAAGACCGTTCTAGGGTTAAGACACGACCTCAGTGTGTTTATTGAAAAAAAAGAAAGTACAAGGCGTGTACTTTTGATGTATACGGTGTGTACTAGGCTTTTCCGTACTCCACTTTAAGCGGCCTCCACCTCACCCCTACATGGCCGTGTGCATGGTCATGACACGACCAGCACACGACCTCGAGCGACAACGAAGTACACGGCGTGTACTCATAAAGTACACGACATGTACTTCAAAAATTTCCATAAACTCGTATTTTATCAAAAACTCCAGAAAAAGGAAAAACGTACCTGAAAAGAAGGTCCGAGTTCTTACAAACTTACCCTCTTAAAGAAATTCATCCCCAAATTTCCCTAGCATGGCGTAGAAGAATAAACCCCGAACAAATCCAGCCACTACGATCGTACATCAGCCTCCCTATCCCAAGTCTCGTCCTGTACTCACCCGTGCTGCCATAGCACCCATACCAGAGGAACAGACTGGAAATGTAGAACCTTTTTACTGCGATCGACAATTCGGATATGATGCTCCTCAAATGATGCATCCACTTCGAGCTCAACCTCCTCAGGTTGAAAGACATGAGACGAGTCTGAAAAGTAACGTCGGAGCTAAGAAACGTAGAAGACGTCATGTATAGCCCGATACCTTTGAGGTAACTGCAACCGATAGGAAACCGACCCAACTCTCCCCAACACCTCAAACGACCCGATGTACCGTGGTGAAAGCTTACCCTGTCTCTGAATCCTCTTGTGTCCCAACCTCGATGCGACACACAGGAAAACCTGATCCCCGACCTCGAACTCTAGAGGTCATCTCTACTGATCAACATAAGACTTCTAACAAGACTATGTCATAGCCATCCTCTTCTGAATCAACTCTATCTGCTCAGTGGTATCCTGAACAAGATGAGGTCCCATCAAATCTGCCTCTCCTGCCAACATAAGGGTGATCATCATGGCCTACCGTACAAATCCTTATAAGGTTCCATCTGAATAGTTTCTTGAAAACTATTATTGTATACAAACTTCACAAGAGGTATATGCTTCTACCAAGAACCTCCAAATTCCAGAATGCAAGCTCAGTGCATATCCTCAAGTACTTGAATTGTATGCTCAGACTGGCCATATGTCTGGGGATGGTATGCTGTACTCAAAAGTACCTGTGTACCCAAAGCCTTCTGAATCCCCTGCCAGAATCGAGAAGTAAAGCACGTATCCCTGTCCGAAACAATGGAGTGTGGAACTCCATGCAGACGTACAATCTCACGGATGTACAACCGTCCAAGCTCGTCAACCCTGAAGATCTCCTTGATCATCAAGAAGTGGGAAACCTTCATAATCCTATCGATGACAGCCCAAAAAACATCATTCCCTTGAGGCGTCCTCAAAAAACTGGTCACGAAGTCCATCGTGATGTCATTCCACTTCCACTTGGGAATGGGTAACTACTGTAAAAGACCTACTGGTCGCTGATGTTCCGATTTCACCTGCTGACAAGTGGAAAACCTCATGAAAAAACTAGCAACATCCCTCTTCATACCTGGACACCAATAATGACGGTGTAGATCACGATACATCTTGGCGACGCCAGGATGAACTGCCCAAACTGAGGAATGAAAGTCCTGCATCAGCTCCTCGCGTATGTCTACTATCACCCATACGCATCCCTAGAAATGCAAGATCTTATCCTCGCCTACTGTCCATCCAGGAATAGGGTCCTCTCATGACACGCTTTCCTGTAGGAATAGGCCTTCAGAATCTGATAGCTGCCTCATTCGTACCCGATCAAGAAGTGTAAAGGTAACAGCTACAGAAGATAGGAAATCTTCCCCTGTCTGTCATGCACCTTCAGATGCATCTCAGAAAACAGAGCCATAAGTTGACACTCCCTGCTGGCCTCTTGAACTGCCTGTATCTGAGTCCTCCTTCTCAACGCATTAGCCACTGCGTTTCCTTTCCTAGGTGTATAGGCAAGATCAAAGTCAAAGGACTGAAGATAGTCGACCCACCTGTGCTATCTCAGATTAAGATCATGCTGAGTGAATATGTACTTGAGACTCTTGTGGTCGGTGAAAACCATAAAGTTCCCTCCCATAAGATAATGTCTCTAACATCGTAAGGCATAAACAAAAGCTGCCAACTCTAGATCGTACGTCGGGTAGTTCTTCTCATGTGGCCTCAACTGCCGAGACCCGTACGCAACGACTCCATCTCCCTACATAAGCACAACTCTCAGCCCAATACCTGAAGCATCACAATAAACAGTGTAGCTCTTTCCCGGCTTTGGAAAGACTAGTATCGGTACTGAAGTCAACCTCCCTTTCAGCTCCTAAAAGGATGACTCACAAGAATTTGACCATAAGAACTTATCACCCTTCTTGGTCAGACTTGTCAGCGGTGCTTCTAAGCGTGAAAAGTCCTGTATGAAGCATCTGTAGTATCTAGCCAGCCCCAGAAAACTCCGCACCTCAAAGAAGTTCTTCGGATGCTCCCAGGAAACTATAGATCTCACTTTCTCTGGGTCTACTGATACTTCTGTCTTTGAGATAACATGACCCAAGAAGTGAATTTGATCCATCCAAAAGTGGCACTTTGAGAGCTTAGCATATAACTGATGCTCTCTCAGTGTACTCAAAATGATCTCAAGATGGGTAACATGGTCATGTCGAGTGTGAGAGTACACCAAGATATCTTCCACGAAAACCACCATGAATGAATCCAAGTATGGATGGAACACTCAGTTAATCAGTGCCATGAAAATTATAGGCACGTTCGTGAGACCGAATGGAATAACCATATACTCATATAGACTATACCTGCTCCTGAAGGATTTAAAAGGTATATCAGATGGTCTAATGCGCAAATGATGATAATCGGACCTCAAATTGATCTTCGAGAACACCCGGGATCCTCGAAGCTGATCAAAGAGGTAATCAATCATGGGCAAGGGATATCGGTTCTTGACTGTCAACTGGTTCAACTTCCGATAGTCCACAAAAAGCTTGAGGGTACCATCTGCCTTCTTCGTAAACAAGACAGGTGAACCCCAAGGAGAAGTACTGGGTTGGATGAAACCATTTGCCTGTAACTCCTCCAAATGCTTATTGAGCTCCTATAGATCAGGTGTAGCCATACTATAAGGAGGAATGGACACTGGTGCTGCTCCTGGAATGAGATAAATAGAAAATTATACCTCACACTCCAGAGGAAAACCTGAAAAGTCCTCTGGGAAGATATCCCTGGAATGATCCACCACTGGAGGAAAGTCTAACTGTGAATCCCCCTGGTCATCCAGATACAGACTGGAAATATGAGATGTAACTCCACCTAGCCCATGATGCTCGGGTCCTGCTCTACTCACCTGGACATCCCACTAACCTCGATGAAGAAAAGACTCACCCTCTGGTGATATGAAACTCACCCTACGGTGATAACAGTCGACGACTGCCTGAAAGGGAATGAGCCAGTCCATTCCAAGAATAACATCATATCCTGTCATCTCTAGGACATAGAGGTCCCATAATAAGTGACACCCCACAACCTCAAGAGGGAACTCTCTGCACTAACATAAACTAACTGTTCTAGTCCCCAACAGTGTGTCTAGAGTCAAAGTATCGGTAGAGGAAAAGATACAGAGCCCAAGGATATCCACAACAGCAACAAAGATAAAGCTATGGGAATACCCTGTATCGAAAAGAGCAGAAGATAAAACTGAGGCTACTAAGATCGTACCTCAAACTGTAGAGGGTCTGGGATCCTGATCCTGTTGGGTCTGCTCCATCGCAAAAGTCTGGCCTACTACACGGCCCTGTGACCCTGCCTGACCGCTCTGAGATGATCCACCCAATTGTCACTGGAAGACTGCTGACTGACCACCCCGACCTCGACCTCCACCTCGGCCCGAACGGCCAGAAGAACTCCAGTTCCCAGACTGGTGAGAAATTGGTGGCATTGCTCCTGAACGAGGAGTCAAGGATGAACCCCTGTCACCAGCTTCTAGTGAGAAAAACTGACAAAAACGCTAAAGGTGACCCATATTTCCGCATGATCAGCACTCCACTGGGTCTCTCTAGCACTGAAGCCTCGTATACCCAGCCCTTACACACTAGTAGAATACCACCTGGATACCTAAATATGTGTCTCCCTACCTCGGATCACCATGCGTAGACTCCCTACGACACTTCATGCTATCAGCTGTTGAAGCACTAACTCTGTAAGTGGAACCACCCTGACTCTCAGCTCCTAAATCTCTCAGATTTCGCTCTACAATCAGTTCCTAGTTGATGATGGAAGCGATGGAATTCAGCCTGAAGATATTCACCTGTGAGTGGATCTCCCGTCTGAGACCATCCTCAAAATTCCTTACCAAGAACAACCCATCTCCACCCTGGAGGGGTGTGAAACATTGAAGCTTGGTGAAACGAGAGGAATACTCCATGACAGAAAGAGTACCCTGATCCAGGCTCATGACCTCCCGGGCTCGGTCGGGCCTCAGGGTCTCCGGATATAAGTAGTCGTAAAAGACGCACTGAAACTCCTCCCACGCCGTAACCTGCTGATAACCCGCCTATGAGATCACGTCCCACCACCTATTGGAGGAGTCTCATAGCATATAGGTAGCGAGCTTGACCTGCCTCTCTAGAGGCATCTCCAGATGCTCGAAGATCGTCATCATGGCTTCTATCCATGACTCTGCATCCTGCGGTCCTCCTTCCCTTGAGAAGGTGGGAGGATGATACTTCTAGAAAACCCGCGCCAGGTCTGCCATAGTCGAGGTAGGAGGCGGAACTCCCTGGAAGGTCTGCATCATCCTCAGAAAACCTTCCCTAAACTGCGCATCGGCGCCTGCAACTGGTATGACTGCTGGTTCCATGGATGGCACAACAGGAGGATCTAAAGGAGGTCCCTAATCAGCCATATCTGGCATCTGATCACTACTATGCAACTGAAGGACAACCAGAGGACGTCTTAGTGCCATATCTCTAAAAGTTCAAAAGCACAACTTAGATTCAGGGTTAACAAGGACTGAAAAACTGAAGGCACAAGAAGGAACATGGAAAATAAGGCATTCAAGTTATGAAAAACATAACTACACAATGTGTTATTTCCCTACACGACATGTTACCTTAAGTCATTCACATGGGTGTGTACTTCTACCTAAACTGGTCGTTTAACACCCCAAATACACGACGTGTTGTCCTAACACATGACATGTACTTGAATCCTCTTCCCTGCCCGAGTCATTCTACACGTTTAAGCCACATGGCTCCTCTAAGACAAAACTACACGGCGTGTTCAAGGCAGACACGACATGTACTAGACATGCCTTGCCTGGCCTGTGTTGTTAGCAACGTGGCCTGGCACATGGCTGACACTACACGACATGTTCCAAACAGACATGGTGTGTACGAGAAAGGGTAACACTGACCCATGTTGTTCGTGACACGATCGGGTACCTAGTTCAGACTACACGACGTGTAAGATTCAGACACGACATGTATGTGAAAAGATAACACAACCCGTGTTGTTCATGAAACAGCTGGGGTACATATTTCATACTACACGGTGTGCTAAACTAGTACACGACATGTTCCTAAATGATTTTTCACAACCCCATGTCCTTGATCGCATAGTCAGTGACATGGATATAGACTACACGACGTATATTCATAAAGTATACGCTGTGTATTCTGGGTTTTTCTAGACAGTAGCCTCAGAAACTGCTCCGAAGCCCAAAAAACACAGAAAACAAGAGTTAAGGTGCCAAATTTCGATCCGTGAGGGCCCATACTCCCTGCGAATCAAAGCTTGGAATCATATACAAGTTATAGCAAGGAAAACAAGCAATGATCCACCAAATTCTGGTCCATGAGGGCCCATAACACCTCAAGAACCAAAGTTTGGTGTCCATCTAAGCAAAGCACTATACAAAAAAAATTTATTATCAAACAGTAGGGATTCTATCAAGTATCTATCACAACAGCATGCATAATCTACACAACGTCTATCACAACAACATGAAATTGCTAATGCATCCTAGATGGAATGGAAAGAATGCATGGCATGTGATTTCTAAAAAGTGACTATATGATGCATGAGATGGAATACCCTCATCTCATCGGGTTACGACAGAAATAGAACCGCAATAACAACAACGGTAACAACACAAAGCATGTGAATCACCCAATGGTGAAATCAAATCAACTGTAAAATTTCAAACCAGTATAATTACAATAAACAAGGTGGTATGGATTTTACATATACACGGGTTAGCTACTCCTGGGCACAACTTATTACCAAGTACCTATTCTATCCTATCCCTGGAAAAAGGCTCAAAACAGTAAATCAAGAGAAAAGAAACCTGCCTCTAATACCACTTTGTAACACCCCAATTCCGGAAGCCACCTAGAGGCGCCCCGTACCTGGTTGGTCACATGGACTCAAGTGAATTTCCCCGAACTCCAGAGGCTGCTGACTAGCAGCGAGGGCCTTAGGTGTGATAGTGGGGAAACTATGCCCTCATTGGCAGAGTACACAGCGGAAGTAACAACACATACAACAAGAGTGGAAGCAGTAACATCCATACAAGAGTAAACAACAGAAGACTGATAAAGGAAACAACTGGAGTAACATATATATATAAATGATGCCTGAATACATATGTCTAGGAAAGCAGCCAAACAAGTCAAAATGCTGGAAATACAAATAGTACTAAAAAAAGTACAAAAGGAAAACAAATGAGAAACTCCTCAGCATCACAAGCCTCAGCTTGGTCCCATGCTCCCTAGCTCCAGTGCAATCAATAACCTGAAGTAGAATGGCGCTTTCCCTTATCAATACCTACAACAATATAATATGTTTGGGCCCAAAAGCATGACCCAAATAGGGTGTGAGACAAAGTCCCAGTAGAAAACCACCCAAAGATCTGTGCCTAACAATCAGTGAATATATGGCAGGTAAAAGTAAAAAAATTAGTAAAAAGGGAAATAGTAAACAACAAAAAATCCACAGTTTCTAGCATATAATTTACAAACAAGTAAGCATCCACTCAAGCAAGTAGAAAAAATAGGTAAACCTCTGGGTAGTTCCCACAGCCTAACCCCTATGGTTCAACCAACAAGTACTAGAAACCCTCTGGGAGGCACACACAATATCACCCCTCTGGTTTAGCTAAAGAAAGAATAGACTCTCTGGATAAGAACTCACCATCAATTCACCCTATAGTCTCGTATCGTACTAAAGTATCTCTGGGGAAGCACTCAACATCTCATTCCCCCTGTGGCCCACGTCAAGGAACTACAGACACTCTGAGGAAGCACTCAACGTCAATTCCCCCTGTGGTCTCACATCGTAAATTAAAGACACTTTGGAGAAGCCCTTACATCCATTCTCCCTATGGTCTACTACACTAGGTTTTCACATCCCTGTGTAAATTCAGAAAGTATCGTGTCACGTAATGGCCAAGGTATCCTCAAGAACTACTTGGATAGCATTCTACAACATCTCAGCATGGAATAACAGTCACACCACCCTACAAACTAGGCATGGAACTGGCAATAGCCTAACAGGAAAAACTAGACCAAACGGTCATAACAGGAAAACATGCATGGGTAAAACATCCAAAGCATAGTAAATTAACCTATTCAGAAGCAATGTCCTCTACACAGGCATATAAGCAAAGCAGGCAAACAACAAGGGTAAAACAGGAAACATGTAATACCCTGTTCAAGGATATTGGTGGAATTTTCACAAAATACTCAAAGACTTTCTACAGAAAGGCACAAACCACCTACCTTGATGCTAGGAGATCAATATACTTGATCCACAGGACTTGAATCTCCTTATAACATCATAGATCTATGAAAACACATAAAACTTTCAACCTACGATAACTTTAGAAATAGGAGGAATTGGGAAACAAAGATCTAGAAGAAGGAAGAGTTTACCGTTGTAGTTCCAACGTAATTGACGATGGTCGATTAGGAGAACGGATGGAGGCTCGGGGGCTCGGAGGAGATCCACGGCCGTATGGGATACTCTCGATCAAAAAAGCTGGTGAAGAAGACCGTTCTGGGGTTAAGACACGACCCCGGTGTGTTTAATGAAAAAAAAAGAAAGTATACAGTGTGTACTTTTGGAGTATACGACGTGTACTAGGATTTTCCATACTCCGCTTTAAGAAGACTTCACATCACCCCTACATGGCCATGTGCATGGTCATGACACGACCAACACATGGCCTCGAGTGGCAACGAAGTACACGATGTGTACTTCAAAAATTTCCAGAAACTCTTCTTTTCTCAAAAACTCCAGAAAAAGGAAAAATGTACCTAAAAAGAAGGTCGGGGTTATTACATACCATTTTATTATTTTATTTAATTATGGATGCTTTTCCACGATCACATTAATTAATAACTTAATAGGCATGCAAGATAGAACTGAAATAAATTGGATTATGCATAAATATTATCTAAGACATGGTTAATAACTTAAGTAAATCCACTTAATATTAACAAGAATTTAATAAAGATAATAATTATAAATTTTCACATAAAAGATAAAATCCCTTAATTATAAATATTAAGTCAGTATATCCTTACAATAATTCAGTTAAAATCAAACTATAGTTCAAAGTGATTGACTAACAAAAGTTGGGGTACTTTAAATTATTAGGGAATTATAACATGATGTTTTGGGCTAACTTAACTTAGTTCACATCAAGGGTTAACTTCCAAAGAAGGAATTGGTGTAAGTGTGAGGAAAGAGTTAAGGAAACCCAATTTAAGGATTTCAAGATTTGGGAGTCCACTCAATAAATCAAGGAACTGTGAGTTAATGCAGTTGTCATTTCAAATTCCTATCTAAAACCCTTTAAATTGCTTGACCAACCAAATTTTGGGTAATGAGAAGGGGAATATGGATCCTTTCCACTAGAATTTCCAAGAAACAATATATTCAGAATCTAATGGTGAAGGTTATTAGGTTTCAATAAAATAGTGGAAGATTAATAAATATAATATTTAATTACTTATCTAAATTTTATTAGATAAAGTAATAAATCTATACTCATCTTATTTATAGATTCAATAATCAAATGAGTTCAAACATATCACCATGATCAATACTTGAGAAGGATAACCTTCTCACTGACACTAATTTCCAATAGTGGAAAAGGATCTTGTGCATTATCCTACACCATGAAAGGAAATTATATATGCTGGAAGAACCTATCTCGGATGCTCCTGGTAATGAGGATAGTGAGGAAGAGTTGTCTCTCTATGATAAAAATTTGAATGATGCTACAGATGTTCAATGTTTCATGTTATCATCCATGACCAATTAGATTTTGAAACAATATGAGTACATGGATGCATATAACATGATGTATCACCTTTGGGATATCTATTAATAGAAAGTGAGACAATAGAGATACGAGATCTCCAATGATCTGTTTAAAATTAATCTTAGAGATTCAGCACCATCTGGGCCTCATGTAGTAAAGCTTATTGACAACATTGAATGCTTAGACATCTTAGGGATTAAATTCCTAGATGATTTGCACACAGATCTCATAATTTCATCACTAACCAAGACCTTCTCTAGTTTTATTGTTAATTATAACATGATAAATTAACAAACAACCATTCAGTGGATAGGGTGAAAGGGCCACATAGCTTCTAGGATTGGTACACACTAATGTGTATGGACCATTTTTATTAGAAGCTAGAGGTGAGTATTCTTACTACATAAATTTTATTGATGACTTTAGTAGATATGGATATGTATACTTGATGTGGTATAAGTTTGAGTCCTTTAAGAAATTAAAATAATTCAAGAATGAAGTGGATAATCAACTTGGAAAGAAGATAAAGAAGGTTATATCAAATATAGGTGATGAATATATTAACCAAGAGTTTATCAAATTTTTAAGGGAGTTTGGGATTCTATCTCAACTCACTCCACCTTATACACCACAATGGAATGATGTTAGTGAATGGAGGAATCATACCTTGTTAGACATGGTAAGGTCAATGATGAGTCGTGTAGATATTCCATTATCCTTTTGGGGATATTCATTAAAAAATGTGGCATACACACTAAACCAAGTACCAAATAAAGTGGAAAATAGAAATCCCTTCGATTTTGGAATGAAAAGAAACCTGTTTTTTTGCACACATGTATCAGGTTGTGAGGAATTTGTTAAGGCCTTCTCAGGTAACAAACTAGTACCCTAGGAACAAAGTGTATCTTTATAGGGTATCCTAAGGAAATAAAGGAACAATACCTATATAAACCCTCGATAATAAAGTGACCATTTCTAGAAAATATGTATTTCTTGAGAGGGATCACATCCTCAAAAATTATAGTTAGATCAAGATTGAATTTGATGAAGTTGATGCTAAATATACACAAGAGTTGGTAGAGGAAAAAATTCCATAGGTCCCCATGGAAGAAGTATTTCCTGAAACACAAGTACTGTATAGGAGAACAAGATAGGTAAGAGAACCAGAGAGATATGGTTTTCTAGTCACCGAATATGGTGACTCATTATTGGTTGAAAATGATGAACCTATCTATTGAAAAGTGTAAGTATAGAGATCATAAGCTGTAAGATGGAAAGAATCCATGAGTTTTGAAATGGATTCCATGTATCAAAATAAAGCTTGGGTTATTGTTAATGCGCTAGTTAATATAAATCCTGTAGGGTGTAAATGGTTATTCAAGAGAAAAATAGACATGAAAGGTAAATAAAATACCTACAAAGCAAGGATAGTGGATAAAAGGTTTAAACAAAATCAAGGAACTGAATATGATGACACATTTTCATTAGTTTCCATGTTTAAATCCATCAGGATTCTACTTACTATAGTAGCTTATAATGACTATGAAATTTGGCATATGTATTTCAAAACTACTTTCCAAATTAGGAACCATTAGGAATATATCTATATGACACTACTATAAGGGTCTGTGAATCCAAGTGATTCCAAAATTATTTTCAAGTTGCATCGATCCATTTATGAATTGAAGTAAGAATCTAGGTCATGGAACATTTGACTCGATGAAGCTAGAAAAGAATTTAGTTTTATTAAGAAAGAATGTGATACATGTGTTTAAAAGAGGTTTAGTGGAAATTTAGTTGTTATCCTAGTATTATATTTAGATGACATATTACTTATTGAAAATGAAATACTGGTCTTAGAGTCTATTAAGTAATTGTTAAACAAGTGTTTCTATATGAAGGAATTAGGTGAAACTACCTATATTCCAGGGATTAAGATCATTTAGGATAGATCCAAGAGGCTTATTGTACTAATTAAAAGTAAATAAATTTACTAGGTACTAAATAGATTTAGTATGGAATAATCTAATAGGGTATTAGTTCTAGTGTCACATAGTATACGTCTTTCTAAGGAAATTTGTCCTCAGAAAAAATAGGATAAAGAGAGAATGAGTAATATCCCATATGATTTAGTGATAGGATCAATCATGTATGCCATTTTATGTACTAGACTTGATGTTTCTGATGCATTGAGAATGGTCAGAAGATATCAAGAAGATTCAAGAGAAAAATGTTGGTCATCTATTAAGGATATCCTCAAGTATATGAGAAGAACTAAGGATATGTTCCTATTGTATGGAGGATTCAAGGAGTTATTCATTAGGGGTTATACTGATGTTAGTTTTCAAATAGATTATAATGATATGAATTTATAGTTAAGACATGTTTTATGTCTCAACTGAGGAGTTGTGAGTTTGAAGAGTTCAAAGCAGCAAGTTGTTGTTTATTCTATAGTGGAGTCTGAGTATATAACAGTTTTTTATGCAACCAAGGAAACCATTTGGATACAAATATATTTCCATGATCTTGATGTGGTATCTAGAATTAAAGACCCTATCACATTGTATTGTGATAATACTGTAGTGGTGGCTCTTGAAAAAGATCCAGAGTTACACCAATGAACAAAGAACATACTACATAAGTATCACATATTGAGGTATTTTCTCAGAGGGGTGAAGTTTTTATAAGAAGATACCCCATATAAGAAAACATGGTAGACTTATTGACTAAATTCCTATCATAATAGAAGCATGAGTATCATGTGAGAGCTAATGGACTGACGGTTGTTAGCAGTTGTCTCCAGTGAAAGTGGGAGTCTGTTGGAGTTAGTTCCCTAGAACCAAATTCTGTGTACTTTATGATAACCTGTATTAATAGTTATAAATACTAATAAAATTATTATCACATCATGATTTTCTTCTGCATAACATAGTATGTGATAATTTCCTAAGAGTAGCTGTCGCACTGAAAGGTCATAACAGTTCCCCACTAGGATGAGAACTTAGAAGTGCCACGATAGTATTCTTAAATATATGTTCTATATCCGGATGATATCATTTTAGGGACACAAATGACACATACTTTTAGGGGTGGAGACTCATAGGACTTTGAGGAACCTTCTAATGGTGTACACCCTTAATAATATCCAGTGCAGGATATTATGAGAATGATACCCAAAAGTAAGAAATCCACATTTATATGTGTCATTAGATGTTCCTATATGTGGATGTTTGTATCGATCCTTTGAATTTTTATTATTATTAAAGATTATTACAAGTAATAAACTTTTATATATTGATGAAAATTGTGATGACATATTTTCATAGTGAGGTAGGATATGTTGGGTGCTTCACGAGTAATTTTGAATTAATGAATAATATGAGAAAGTATTTTTACCTTATATTATTTAACATAATTTGATATCTCATTCCCTTTGATGTAAATGATATAGTTTAAATAAATACATGGACATGGTTTTCTATAGTCAAGTTTGATTTCTAGAAATTCAAAGAAAGAGATATCGAGCACATAGGTCGATGGCACCTACATGCAACCTGCTTGATCAGAGATATCATGATAAAGAGATTATATTACACAGTGAGAATTAGTATAAGGTATTATTTCATTGTGGAATTAACTTCTTTATATATGGATTCCTTGGCATGTTTCAAGACACTAACCTTGTACTTCAGACTGCTTCGCCTAATGTCATTGAGAAAGAGGCTTAGAGGGCCACACACTAAGTGTATCCAAAATACCAGTTAAATAATATATTATTATTTATTATTTAGGAATTTGAATAAATATTATTCTCTCATGTGGTTTAATAATTATTCATGTTTTCTTGATTGTCCATATTCTGTCACCAGTTATTCAAGAGAATATTATGTGATCAGAATATTTAATATATTTTTTCTATTTACTAAATATATTATTTATTTATTTATTGGAAAATAATATAGAGATATTTATTTATAAAATAAATAGTCATTATTAAAGGACTAATAATATTTAATTTTAATTCATGAGTTTAAAACATGTCAAGAAATAATAATAATAATAATATTATAGACATGAGGTTACATAAGGATTAAATAAATATTAAAGGAAACTTGTGTACTTATTTATTTATAACTCTAGTGGTATGTAAACCCAATTATATTATTTTTCATTAGATCAAATTAAATTTTTTTAACATGCACAATGAATCTAGAGAACCCCATAGAAGCCCTAGAGAGCTCCCTTCTCCAAGAATGCTCCTAATAATGGAGAGCAATCTTCCTCTATCTTCCACTCTCAAGTCTAGAGAGATAAAGGAGTACTATTTGGAATAGATTCTCATGGAAATAAAAGGTGAATGATGAAAGTGATAGGATCTACTATGCTAGAACTCGAAGATTCCTATGATGATGTTTAGATATTTTTAGAGCACGTGCAAATCATCACTAGAGGGAATCTGTTATTGATTCCTACAATACAACGATGGTACAATGTAGAACCGTTGTTAGATCCATCAATGAATAAATAATTTCTCACATTGAAATTATTTAAATTTCTTTAATTAATTATAAATAACATGTGATGATCTTATGCTCTGGTTCTGGAATTTTATCCATTGTCTGTATTCTTTGATTCAATTCCATTGATCATGACATTTATCATTATGTAAATATCAGATTGATCATTGATCATAATAGAAAGAAATGTTGGGAATTCCCTATCACATGCTTCCACTGCACCCATAACCTTCATATGTAACCCACACTCCTTAATCATGTTGTTAAAATTAATAAAAGGCATCCTTATGCTGTATGATATATGTGACACATTTATGCATTCACATTACATAAAAGCGATGAGTGGGCCCAAAATTATATAGCGCTCCAATTAATTGGGTAATGTTTTTATCTTATGAGATTCCATATGGTGTATGAGAGGTTATCCTAAGCATAGTATGTTATGTTGTCTTAGTAGTTATCCTTGACTTATGTTTATGATGTCATGTTTTATGTTGTTTCCACATTCCTATGTTGCCTCTATGCTATAATGTTATATCATGCCTCATTGTTCAATATTATGATTATCACAACTCTTATGTTACCTTGAAATTCCTCTTGGATCACATGCATTGATTATTAATTTATTGGGCTTTATTTCTCACCCATTTTTTATGTATGTCCCTAGGTTATCCCATGTAGTTTTAGAAGAATGATGGAATTTTAGGAGCATCTTAATAAAATTTTCAATAATGTTGATGTATTTTTGTTTCAATTTGTTATGTTATGCATCTAGTTACCCAAATACACTTGGTATCACAATCTTACAGCTTTGTATGAAGTGTATCTCTATGTAATAATCCATGAAATAAAGTGTATTAAAGTATGGGTTTTCATAGTCAGTATCAAAGAAAAGTTTAGTTATTTTTGGGGATTATGATTATAAAACTACAAAGTATAAGAATAAACATAGGAAAACATCCCTAAATTTTAGTAAAGTATACAGTAAGTGTTTTATAAGAAAATACATCTCTTTCTGAATACTATAAGTAGATGTGGATTTGGCATAGAGGTACCTTGGGGTAATAGCCTTGAAAAGGGTGTATTGAGCTAGAATTGATCATCACTAGATGCACAACAATGAGCCTTACTTCACACCTAGTTTGAAACTCCTGGGGGATATTCTTTGGTAAATTCACAATATCATTAAAAACCATTATTAAGTGAAAAAATGACCATAAAATTTTATATTAGGAAATAAATCATGAATAACAAATATTAAAACCTAGAAATTCATAGGTGAAAGAATATTGCCAGTCATGAGTTATCCCTTTAATGTTCATGGTTTCCCATTTATGTGTTTAATAGTTTAAAAATAATCATCCCTAAATTTCCCTTTATTTTTAGTCAATGAATGGAAATATGAGAAAATGAGTCAACAAACAATTTAAGGGGAAATGTGATGATAACCCAAATAAGATTCCCAAACCTGTAACACCCCACCCCTCCTCATTTTATTGAGTAGAGGAAAATGATACTAGCCTTAGGTGACATTCCTAAGACACCAAAGGCCAATAATAAATGCTTAGGGAATTAGAGAACATTGATAGATGATTTTCCCTAAAACACATAAAATTTGGAAAGTGACATACAACATCCCAAAATAGACTAAATGATGAATGAGAAAAAACCACATAACTAAATATAATACCAATACAGAATAAAATCTGATCACAATAGAAGAATAAAAATAAAAGTGCAAGGCTAAGACTCTAAGTAGAAAGACATCATCACCAAGGTGACACCATCCCAGACCAAAAATGAAAACACTCTCAAGATCCAAATTCAGTAACTAAACCATGATATCAAGGACCACCACTAGAAAAGTGCGAAACATGATCCTTCCCTATATCTCAGTATATGAAATATAAAAACATACAAAACTGAACAATCATGGGTCGAGTATAACACTCAGTAGGATTTCCATAAATAATTCCCATCACACACCGCTAGGAAACGAATAGGTTAACACATTTTATAAAAATAGGATAGAAGCAGATAAGAAAATTAGACCAATCCATAAATAGATCTTTTATAAATAAACATCAAGATAAATATTTTAAAACCATTTAATTTACATTATCATAACTATCACATTCCACACCTACACACACACACACAATTCATGCTACCATGTACCTCTCTATACTCGCGAGTGGTGAGTCATCTTATCACCAAGATGTCACTTGGTGACCCACTTGACGGTGGTATTTCTAATCATTATTCATCCCAAATTATCATTATTTGATGGTGGTACTTTTGAACATTACCCACCCCAAGTTATTATTATTTAAAGGTGGTACTTCTGATCATTACCTGTCCCATATAAACATGAACACACACCACACCCTTATACTAAAATTTCAAATAAAACATTTATTTAACAAAATCCCATCATTCAAAACCCACCCTTTTGAAATCATATTAACAAGGGTTTTCCAATAAATCCCACAAAATATTTTTAACACAACAAAAACTTGATTTAGAAAAGATCAAGCCAACAAGTTATATAATAGTAGAGTGGGAGAGAATCCACCTACCTCAATACGATTAATGTAAAGTATCCAAGACAATTCAATGGATTAAACCTCTGTCTCCCATTCCTCTACCAAAATAAAAGAAGATATCATCAAAAAAAATATGAACCCATAGATATAGGTATAACAACAATGATATATGGTTCCCATCAAGCCAACACAAGGATATCCAACATGGGAATGAATAACAAAACTATAACCATTGATTCCAAAAACAACTGCTCAAAGATTTTATGTCACTGGAGTTAGGACATTGAAAATTTATGAAATTCACCTAAGGAAACCTTGGGAGTATAGAGGGAGAATAATAGGGAATGTGAGAATAAAATAAATGCTATTCGTATATAAACTTACTAGATGTGGGGGTTTACATGATGTGTAACCCAAATTCATGTTGTGTATTTTTCATGAGGCCACATACGCTGAAATTCTCATCACCTCAATTTTTATTTTATGGAAAAAAAATTACATGACATGAATATATTACATGAAATTAATTGGTTTAATAATATAAAAATATTCATGAGATCTTTCCTCAATACTTTTATGTCATGAAAAAGTTACACGATGTGTATTTGTTCTGAGGGATTTTTCAAGTATCCATCCCCATTATTCACACTTCCAATTATATTAATACACAACTACAAGAATAAAAGAAAATTTATAAAACAACAACATACCTCAAACTGGAGGTTCTAAATTATTTCTACCATTAGTATTTTCATCCTCAGGAAGCTGGAATAAATCAGACCATTTCTCCAGTATAAAATTTTCCCTTCCCTATGTTTTCTCTTGAACCTGACCATGCTCCCATAACACTCACACCAAGGAAAAAGTTCACCCTCAAAGGGTCCTTTTATACATATCTATAACTCATAATAGTTCATGGATAAAATTCACATCTAGATCATGAGTAACATGATTCCAGCTGATCACATGTTGAGGATTTGAGTAATACTTCTATAGTTGAGAAACATGGAAGACATTATGAACAACACTGAATATAGGCATTAACTCTAACTAGAACAAAACAATGAAAATCCATTATATAACCTTAAATGATCCCACATATCATGGATATTACTTCCCTCATTTCCCCAAGTGTCGATGAACAAGTCTTGGAGATACTTTTAAGAAAATAGGGTCACTGACATCAAAAGATAAAGATCGATGATGATTATATGCATATCAATTCTATATGCTTTGTGCTGTTTCCATCTGTTTTTGAATCATTTGGATTTTCTACATAGACTCATGCACAAGAATCAATCCAATAAAATATAGATCTCCTATTTCCACCCAACATAAGGTATAATGACAAGGATGACCATACAAAGCCTCAAACGATGGCATCTGAATTATTTACTGATAACTGTTGTTATAAGAGAATTCAAACAAAAGAATATGATCCTCCCATGAACCACCAAAGTCCATAACAAAAGATCTAAGAATAAATTCCAATGTCTGAATAGTGTGTTCTGACCATCCATCCATCTATGGATGATATGCTATGATCAAAGTCAGTTAACTTCTAAGATCCTATTGTAACAACAACCAAAACCGAGAAGTGAAGCAGGGGTCTCTATCTAATAAAATTGAAGATGGAACTCCATGTAACCTGACCACTTATAGAATATATAATTTTACAAGTCCTCTACCATGTTTGATTCTCTTATAGGGATACAATGTGACAACTTAGTAAGTCGATCCAATAATACCCATATAACATCATGTTCTCGTAATGTTCTTGGTAGGCCTAAGAGAAAATCCATCACGATTTTCTCCCATTTCTATATAGGTATAATCATATACTATAGCATATTAGCTGGAATTTTATGGTTTGCCTTTACCTATTGGAAAGTTAATCATTTAATCACATACTCTATGATCCCTCATTTCATTCTTGTCTACCCAAAAATCACTTTCATTTCCTTGTACATTTTATGAACACCTAGATTAATAGCCCATTTTGAATAGTGATATGATGAAAGAAGATGTTTCTTGAAAGGATGAGGAACTAAAATCCATTTTTGAAAATGTAACAAGTATTTATCATTCATTTTCCAATTAAACAGAGTTTACCCACCATTTAGGGTTAACCTAATGTTGATTCAGTCAAAATCAGATTACAAAATTTACTAAGTCTAGAACAAGGCTTACTAGAAAGAAAACTACATATTCACCTTGTGTATCACAATCTAACCACATATTTACAATCATGATCATCAACTTCCATTATTCACAAGATTCTTGAACCACTTTTATATATGATTTTTGAATCAAAACATCAGCCAAAAAATTACCTTTTCCATTTGTGTATATCAATTCAAAATTGAACATTTTTAGGTACTCCATCCATCTTTATTTCCTCAAGTTCAAGTATCTATGAGAAATGATTAATTTAAAAGTCTTATGGTTAGTGAAAACTATGAACTTCCCCCCAAAGAGGTAATGCCTCTATGTTTTTAAGTCATGAAAAAATAAAGCTAATTCCAGGTTATTCATAATATAATTATTCTCATACACTCACAATTTCCTTGAATTGTAGGCCACAACATGGTCTCCCTACATGAGAACACAACCAAGGATGGATCCAGATACATCAAAAAACACCACATAGCCATTACCTGGTTCTAGAAATATTAGAATGGGTGTTGAAGTGATATGAGTCTTAAGTTCCAAAAATAATTTATGAAATTCATCATTCCATATGAATGGAACAACATTCCTTTCCAGAATAGTCATGGGAGAAGAATGGCTAGAAAAATCCCAAACAAAGTGGTGATAGTAACATGATAATCCTAGGAAATTATGCACCTAAAAAACATTATTTTATGTCTTCCAAGATACTACTGCTTCTATCTTTCTAGAATCAATGGATATTTCTTCTTGAGGAATGACACGCCTGAGGAAATGAACTTCTTGTATCCAGAAGTCACACTTAAAAAACTTAGCATACAAATGATGTTATTACAATTCACTTAGTAAAATTTATAAGTGCTCCTCATGGTCATTAATACTTACAAAATAAACCAAAATATCATCAATAAACACAACATTTAAAGAATAGAGGTACCTATGGAAGATATAGTTAATCAAATCCATGAAAACTCTAGGTGCATTTGTTAGACTAAAAGGCATGATGACATATTCATAATGTCCATAGTGACTCCAAAATACTATTTTCAAAATATCTTATCTTATGAATCTAAGTTGATGATATCTTAAACATAGATCAATTTTAGATAACCATTTGTCTCCATTTAATTGGTCAAACATGTCATCAATCCGAGGAATAAGATATTGATTTTTAATCGTAGATTGATTCAATTTATGATAATAAACACATAACTAGAGAGAACCATCTACGCTATTTATGAAAAAAATTGGTTCAACCCATGGTGATGCACTATTTATAATAAAGTCTTTACTTTCCAACTCTTCAAGCCAAGCCTTTAACTCTCATAATTCTGCTAGAGCCATTCTGTAAAATGGTAAAAAATAGGACTTGTTCCTGAGAGTAGGTCAATAGTAAATTATATTTCCCTCTTGGGTGGTAACCCAAATAAACTGTTTAGAAAAACATTTGAGTATCAATACACTATAATAGGAAGAGCCCCATTCCCTGTTTCACTAGCAGTTTCTAAGGTCATTGCCACTAACTGGCATGAGATTTCTCCATCTACTATCACCAGAGGTATTGATCTATCTGTATTTATATCCTAATATCCCTTGAATACATACAGAGATCCATTGGGTATGTAAACATCATGTTCCAAGAATAGTAGTCTATATAGGATTTAAACCCTAATAACCAGTACATACCAAAGATCAAATCAAATACGTCCATCTTTAAGACTATAAAATCCCAGAGAAACAACATTGTATCGGTGGTAATAGAACATTTTGAGCATTTAAATCCTCTACACTCACACTGTCCAAGGGGTGTCATAATATTCATGACATGAGACATCATTTCCATGTACAATCCCAATTGTTTAAGCACATAATAATCAAGGAAACAATGCGATGCACTAGTATCAAACAAGACATGCATAAGAGTGGAGTTTAAAAGAATAGTACCTCACACCATAGAGGGACCTGTTTGATCACTCACAATATCCTATTTTCTCCATAAATTTGTCACTCAAATTTCATAGGATAACTCATGCTTCCTTGTTGAGGTGTCTACTAAACAATTGAAGTGTTCTTGGAAGTGTTATGGTTTATCTATGTCTCTAGATGTGAACTAGTCTGATGGGACTATTTTGTTTAATCATAAGAAGTATGAGGATGTTTCAAGACTATTCCACCTGCTAATCTTATAAGTCTATGAAAATGCTTCTTGATATGGACTTTTTTTCCATAGTGGTGGAAATTCCTTGGTGGTGCAGTATATTATTTTCTCTTGTGTGTTAATGACCCACAATAGAAACTACCTAGTTTAATATTAGATCTTGAGGGAAAATTAACTAATTTTATAGTATGATCCTAGGGTGTGCTACCTCCATGAGAATATACACCCCTTATTCTCTTATTTCCAGTACTAGAGTTAAAACCTATCCCCATGGGAATATACAGGCTACCTCCCATATAATTTCTTACAAGATCTCTTTCAACCACTATTTCACTATTAAACACATATATATAATCCATAATATATATAATTGATATCTTGGATCAAATATATGGTCTTAATTCTGACTCAAATATGCATTCCTTCAAGGATGCACTAGCAGCTACTTCTAGGGTGAAACGAACCATGCTCATAAAATTTGCTGCATATTCTGTCACAGAGTGGATTTATTATTTTAATCTAAATAAATATTTGGTTCTTTCTATTTTGAAGGTGAGTGGATATACTTTTTTATTAAAAAATTCCTCAAAATCCTCCCATATAAGTCCCTGGTCAGATTTATCTTGAACAACTAAATCCCACCATTGGTGTGCAAGATCTTCCAACACATTGGTTTCCAACTTAATATTCAGCTCTTATAGTGTTCTAAGAAAATCAAAGATTCTATTTATTTGTTTTAACCACGCAAATTCTTTTTCAAGTTCATAATCCCCTTAACAAACCAGTGGATTCTTCTTCTGAAAGTTTACCAATTGATACACTCTCCTTAGTTCATTATTTTGATTTCTTTTGTTAATATCTTGAAACGATTGCACAAAAGTTTGTAAAAGTTGTTGGTTCACCTATGGTTCAAGTGAAATCACATTTTCAGCAGATTCTTCCTAATGGTTTCTATAGAATCTTCATGGATCAATTTTTCTATAAACAGAACAATACACCATTTAGACTATTTTTATCTAGTAATTGAAGGCTTGAATAAATTCCAAAAAATCATAATAATTATCACTACTAGAAGCAATAACTAGTACAACCATCATTTCAAATATAAACCGCTTTATTTTCTTTTCAAAAACCATTGGATAAATAGATGAACAATGCAATCATAGTGGTAAGTCTTATCATAATTCATGGTATAAAAATTCATTGGATAGACCCACTACAATGAGGTGAAAACACTCTTAAAAGTGTGTTATAACACTTATGTACCCAAAACACCATGGTAACTTGAAGTTAAGTATAAAAAGGTTAGATAAATCTTTTTATACTATACATTTCAAGTTTTGACAATCCTATCTCCTTGATACCAACCCAACTCAAGGATCGAGCAAAAGTAGTACCATATGAAACCCAAGGACAAAAAAATTGATACCATTTGTAACACCCCACCCCTCCTTATTGGATTGAGTAGAGGTGAAGTGATACTGGACTTAGGTGAAACCCCCAAGACACCAAATATTAGAAATAAATGATAAGGTAATTAGAATACATTGGGGGATAATTTTCCCTGAAAAACATAAAACCAGAAAAGATACATACAAAATCCAAAAATAGACTAAATTATGAATGGTAATAAACTACATAAGTCAATAAAATACCAATACATAATAACATCAGAGTAAAATATAAAAATAGAAATAAAAGTGAAAGTCTAAGAATACAAGTAGAAAGACATCATCACCAAAGTGGAATTGTCCCATACCAAGATATAAACACTCCCAAGCTCCAAATTCAGTAACCAAACCATGATGTCAAGGAACACTACTCGAGAAGTGAGAAACATGACCCTTACCTATATATAGGTAGACGACATATGAAAATGCACAAAATTTCCCAATTAGGGGGTAAGTATAACACTCGGTAGGATTTCTCCAAATAATTCCCATCATACGCCACTAGGACAATAACAAGTTATCACATTTTATAAAAAAAGGAGAGAAGCAGATAAGAAAATAAGACCAAGATATAAAAATATATTATATAAATAAATGTTAATATAAAGCTTTTAAAACCATTTCATTTCCATTAGAATAACCATCAAATTCCATACCCATGCACACACACAATTCATGCTACCATGTACCTCCCAATACTTGTGAGTGGTGAGTCATCCTAAGACTAAGACGTCACATGGTGACCCACTTGACGATGTTACTTTAGAACACGATCCATCCCAAATTATCATTATTTTATGGTGGTACTTATGACCATTACCAAACCCAAATTGTTATTATTTTAAAGTGGTACTTAATACCATTACCCATCCCATATAAACATGAACACACACCACACCCTTATGCCAAAATTTCAAATAAAACATTTATTAAAAAAAATACCATCATTCAAAACCCACCCTTTTGAAATAACATCAACATTGGTTTTCTAATCAATACCACAAAAGATTTCAAACACAGTAGAAACATTATTTATAAAAGATTAAGAAAACAAGTTATAGAATGGTAGAGTGGGAGATAATTCACCTAACTCGATATTATTAGTGAAAAGGATCCAAGATTATTCCGAGGATTAAACCTTTTTCACCTGTTCCTTTACCAAAATCCAAGAAGATCTTGTCAACACAATTTTGAACCAATATATTTGGGTATAACAACATTGATCTATGGTTCTAATTAATCTAACACAAGGATATCCAACATGAGAAGGAATAATGGAACTCTAACCTTTGGTTCCACAAACAACCATTCAATGATTCGATGTCATCAGACTTAGGACATCAAAAATACATGGAATTTACCTAAGAAAACCCTATATGTTGAGAGGGAGAATAATAGGGTGTTTGAGAATAAAATACACATAGTATATATATAAAATTATTGGACATTGGGATTTACACAATATGTAACACACATTCACATTGATTTTTTTCATGAGGTCACATATAATGATATTTTCATCGCTTAGATTTTTATTATCTAGAAAATTAATCACATAATGTGGATATCTTAAATGACATGAATTGGTTTAACACTATGAAAATATTCATGACATTTGTCCCTGACACTTTCTTATCATGTAAAAGTTACACAACATGTATTTGTTTTGAAGGATTTTTCCAGCATCCAGCCCCATTCTTCAGACTTTTAATTAGATTAAACCATGATTCTAGGAATAAAATAAAACATATTAAATGATGGTGTACCTTAAATCAGGGGTGATAAAAACTTGATGTGATAAGGAATAATGAACTTTGTGATAATAATTTCTTAGTTAACTCATGTTTTTAACCAAAACTTGAATTAGGAGGAATGCTTGAATCCCCGTAAGAAAGTGAAAGTTTCAATTGAGACCTTCATAAGGCAAGGTATCTAAATTTTAGTGGATCTTATGATCTATTAATAATGGAATAATGGATCAAAACCATTGAAAATATCTTCACTATCCTCCAATGCTCTGATTAAGATAAGGCCATGTTGGATGTTTATAGTATGGAGGGAGAAGTTTAAAAATGGTGGATGTTGTAAAAAATATGAAGAAAGATGATGACATTGAAGCGATGGAGTGGAAGGAATTATGAAAAATATTTTTCAAAAAATATTTTCCTTACACTCTCTGAATTAAAATGGAGAGGTATTTCCTTATCCTCAATAAAAAGGGTGATGAATCCATCAGGGCATATAAGGAAAAATTCATAAGACTTTAATGATACACCTAAAACTTTTTCATTACCCCCTAAAGTAAAGTTGAACATTTATTTGGTGGGTTAAAGATGAATCTATGAAAAGCATTGGATATTTGAGACTTTAAAATCTATGAGGAAATAGTTTGATGTTCCCTTAAAGTAGAAATGGTGATTGTAGAATCTCAAGGGTCTCTTGGGACTAGAGACCAGAAGCAAAGAATAGATTTTAATTCTGGAGGTACGATGGGAAAATATTATTAGGGTAAGAAATTCAATCATCCCACTTATCAAAAGTGTGGGAATAAGCCTCATGGAAATTTTCTTAAGGGGAAAAGGAAATTATTTAGGTGTGGGAAAGAAGGGCACCTAGCTAGTGATTTCTGGTGGGAGAATCCCACTAATGTGATGGAAGAAAATAATTCTTCGGTCAACCCTCATTATATCGTCTAGTGTTTCAACAATAAAGAACATAGAAACTATACAAATCAATTCCTTAATCTAAGGGTTATTGATGATAACCGATGAAAAAAACCTTCGAATACTAGAGGTAAAGGGAGAGTGTATACCATCACAACTTATAATATGGATCCTGACAATGAAGTGGTGATATTTACTCTAGTTATTCATTAAAGGATAGAAATAATACTATTTGATTATGGTTCTATGAATTTCTTTATGTCACACAAGTTTAGTAGAACTATTCAAACACCTCCTCAAAACATGGAAGTTAAGTTATCAGTGAACATGAAAAATGAGTCAATTGTTGCATCCCAATCATATAAATCAATCCCTATCCAAATTTATGGGATTAATTTCCCAGAAAACCTTTTGATACTCACCTTATTGGAATTAAATGTGATTTTGGGCATGGATTGGATTTCCTTGTATAAATCCAACATAAATTGTCAAGAGAAGGAAATCACCCTCTATATCACAAACCAACCTCCAATTCTATAAAAGTTTAAGGATGTGGATGAATCTTATTTGGTACCAACATCTCAAGAATGGATATTATTTCCTTGAGAGCAAGAATATCTAGAACAAATTATTGATACTAAATAAAATATTATCCTTGATGGAATACCCATTGTATGGGAATTTACTAATGTATTTGTCAAATAATTTCATAGTCTTCCTCCTAGCCGTGAGGTTGAGTTCTCAATTGAGATCTTACCTAAAGATTTTCCAATATATAAGACTCCATATATAATGGAAATTGTTGAACTTAGAGAGTTGAAGAAAAAATTATAGGAGAATTTGAATAAAGGGTTTATACGCCCAAGTGATTTACCATGGAGTGCACCGATATTTTTTTTCAAGAATAAAGATGAGTCAATGCACCTCATAATTGACGATAATGAGCTCAATAATATCATGATAAAGAACAAGTATCCCCTTCCATAGATTGATGGCTTGTTCGATCATCTATGTGGAGCCCAATACTTTACCAAGGTGGATCTTCAGCAGGGATATTACCAAGTAAAGGTGAATTAGGAAGATATAACCAAGACTTATTTTGATACAATGAAAGAGCACTATGAGTTTATAGTGATTCCATTTAAACTCAATAATTATCCATAAATCATCAAGGAGTTTATGAATAGAGTCTTTAGAGATTACCTTGAAAAATTTATGGTAGTCTTTATGGATAATATTTTTATCCACTTTAAAAGAAAGGAGGAACATGAGGAGAAATTGAATTATATACTTAAGACTTTGTAAAAGGAAAATTTATTTTTGAAGTATAGTAAATGTGAGTTTTTATGGAGAAAGTAACCTTTTTGGGGAATTTCATTACCAATAAAGTGATATCTATGTATCCTTAAAAAAATAAGGCAATTGAAGGATGACCAAGACCAACATCTATGAAATAAATCCATATATTCCTTGGATTAGCTGGGTACTATCGTCAATTTTTGGGAAAATTCTCATGATTTTAAAGCCCACTGACCAAGATAACTTGGAAAAGAGTCAAGTTTTTATAGATTCATGAATGTAAAGAGATATTTAAAGAGTTGAATAAGAGGCTAGTCACTTCACCTATACTCACATTACCCACTAGTAGGTAAGGATTTCTAATATACAATGATACATATAAAAAGGACTTGGGTTGTATACTCATGAAAGACAACAAAGGGATAGCCTATGCTTTCTTCCAATTAAAGATCCATGAGATTAAATACCCAACACATGATCTAGAATTGGATACGATGATCTTTTCACTGTGTAGGGAGTAGTATGGAATATATGTTAATCATAAAAGCCTTAAGTATATATTCACACAAAAGGAGATCAATATGTGCCAATATAGGTGGTTATAACTGATCAAGGATTATAATTATTCAATCCATTACCATCATGGGAAAGTAAACAAAGTGGAAGATTCTTTGATTAGAAAGGATCCCGTAACCCTATCCATGATGAGTATTGAAATGGATCCAATATTATTGTACATGAAAAGTATGGAAATTAGAATAATAAAATGATATTCATCTTAACTTTCTTTAATAACCACTCAACCATCCATAATAGAGAGGATCAAGGAGGAGTAGAAAGATGATGAGTTTCCATAAAATAAGGTAATTAATATTTTAGGGTTGAACTTTGATGAAGATATAATTATAAGTTTTGGAACCCAGATATGTGTCTCATAAAAAACAAAATTTAATAGGGAACTTATAGATAATACACATAGTTCATCCTTCTCTATTCATCTAGGAATCACTAAGATGTACATATATTTGAAGAAAAACTTATGGTGGGATAACATTAATAGGTAGATTGTAGGGTTTGTATCTCAATGCTTGGTATTCTAACAAGTCAAGGAAGAATGATAAAAGTATAAGGGTATGATAAAACCATTGTCCATAATAGTATGGAAATGAGAAAACATAACCATTTATTTCATTGTATGAATCCCCATGAAACTTAAAGGAAATAACACCATCTGGATGGTAGTCGACCACCTTACAAAGTTAACACATTTCATTTCTATCAAGGAAGATTTCTCTATTGACCAACCCATAAAGATATACATAAGGGAAGTGGAAATACTTCATTGATTTCCACTCTCTTTTGTATCTGATTGAGATCTAGGGTTTACCTCAAGGTTTTGGAGAAGCCTTTAGCAAGCGTTGGATATATAACTGAGCTCCAATACTAATTATAAATCTCATACAGATGGACAATATGAAAGGACTATTCTAAATTTTAAGGATATACTAATATCATGTTCAATGTATTTATAAGGATGTTGGTATCAACACCTTCCTCTAACAGAGTTCACATTTAACAGTAGTTTTCTTTTTAGAATCCAAATGGCACCTTATGAGGATTTGTATGGGAAGAGGTGTAAAAATTCAACGTGATGGGATTAAGTTAGAGAGAGGAAGCTAACATGAAATTATCTTATCCAAGAGATGACATAGAAGGTTCAAACCATTCAACATCATATGAAATACATACAAATTAGATAAAAAATCTATATAGACAATCATTAACGAGACCTGGAGTTTGAGGTCAAAGATAAAGTGTTCTGTCATATATCTTCATGGAAGAAATTAATGAGGATTGGAAAGAAGGGAAAGCTTAGTCCTAGATACATTATCCCCTATGATATCCTTTATTATATTGGAGTGGTGGCCTATCAACAAATGCTCCCACCTAACCTATCTCAATCACATGATGTGTTCCTTGTATCATTATTAAAGAAGTATATATCAGACCCATCACATGTACCAAATATAAAGGTAGTACCATTGGAGAATGATATTTCATATGAGGATAAACTAGTGAATATATTATATCATAGAGACAAAGTTCTATGAAACATAAAAACTCACCTGCTCAAAGTGTTGTGGTGAAACCAAAAGTCTGAGGAAGCGACATGGGAACCAGAAGAGGTAATGAAACAAAAGCACCCCCATTTTTTTTAGTTTATTAAATAAAAAATTTGATGGTTAAATTTTTAAATGGGGGAATAATGTAATGAATCTAAATTTTATAAATGAAATTCATTTTTTTAAATGATTAAATGCCTTATTAAGAAATTAAGTTATAAAAAATAAATGCACAACTTTAGTAATTTTAGACCATTATATGGTCTGTCAAATTTAAAATACTGTTAAGAATCATAACTATTGATAATTTAGCCATTTTATAATGATTATTAAGATTAGTATATGATGGGTTATGATAAAATTCATTTGATATAGACAAAGGAAGCGATGAACTCAACCAGTAGGATCATACCATATGAAGCCCATTTATCAGAGCTTTTAAGAGAGATAACATCACCGAGATTTTCCCTTGGCCAATTCCAATAAAAGATTCAAAAATTGAAGCTTGATTGATAATATTTATGGATAAAGTTAAATATTATCAAGATCAGATCCCAAACCATGTTCTCTAAACTACCCCATGAAAATATCACCATCGCACACCTTACCCTTAGGGCATTCATCAATATAATAAAGGGATATGTATTGAGACCATAACAATGAAAATTTTTATATTTTTTTTATAAAACAATGATTATATTTATCCCTTTTTAATATTACTTTTTTATAACGATTAAATAAAGTTTTTGATAAAAATTATATTTTGATAAAATGAAACAAAAATTGTATTTTTGGGAAATATATAGTTTCAATCAAGACAATTTTTTTGATAAATTTATGATTTTTTAATTAAAATATATTTAAACAAAATAATATTATTAAATAATATTTATTAAATATAAATGATAGTATAAATTTTTATTAAGTCAAATGTAATTGTTATAAGGGTTAGAGAACTATTTTTTTTAAAAATAGTATTTTTCAATAAATGGATATTTTGATTTAAAAGTGTAAATTATCATATTTAGATAATTATTTTGATAAAATAAATATTATTTTTTAAATAATCACATCAAAATTATTCAATGGTGATTTTTTCATAATTTTCTAAGATAGTTGAATTTTCAGGTAAAAATTAAATATGGTATAAATATATGGTATGTATTATGAAATCACAATGACCCAAAAGTAATGAAATATATTCCATAAAGGGTATTCACAAAAAAAAATTTATCATTTAAAATAACTTTTTTTAAGTTATTTGATTAATTTTATAAAGCCTTAATACATCTTCCAAAAACTAAATTATATTTTAAGGTTTTAAAATCAATTATTTATAAACATGATTCACTTCCAATTACCAAAGGAATTATTTTAATGTGTTCGGTTCTTATACTTAATAAATAATTAAAAAAACTTCACTTTAGTAGAAAAAATGGGAAAAACATGGTAAGGTTTCTGATTTTTATTAATTTATCATATAGAGTCAAAAACCTAAGCTTTAAAATTTATAAAGAATTATCCTCTCTTTTTCTATATAAAACCATGAAAAATATCATTCCTCTTCAATAAAAACATTTTTAGCATGAAATTACTTTGAATTTACCTATCTGTAACCCTACCAAGGTTCCCCAATCTCTCAAGAAGCTCCTCCCAAGATTTTAGAAGCACCCTCTCAAGATAAGGGATCCTATCCTTCTCCTCTTTATTCAAGAACCTTATTTATGTAATGCATTTTTATTTCCAATTTTTCAATTTGGGATATGTTTTTATACATCAATATTACTTTAATTAAAATTACCAAGTAATTATATACCCATTTACTCTTATTAACCCATTCTATAAATCTTTGTGTACACCCGTTATACTGCAAAATTATTTTATGATTTTCCATGCCAAATTTTTTTTAGTAAATACCCATATCAATTTACACTCAAGGATATTATAATAGTTTTAACTATCCTTAATTTATTGGGTATGTACATGTATGTAAACCTAACTCCTTAATCACTGGGTTAAAATTTATTAAAGACATCATTATGTTATATGATCTATGTGGCACACTTATGCATGTACATGACATGAAAGTGACGACTGGACCCAGAATTATATAGCCCTCCAATACATTGGGAAATGTTTTTATCTAATTATATTCCATGTATGGTGAATTGGAGGTTATAATAAGAACACTATGTTATGTTTTATTATTTTTTAGTCTTGACTTATGTTTATGATGCTGTGTTTTATATTGTTTCCACATTCCTATGTTGCCTTTATGCTATCATGTTATATCATGACTCATTGTTAAATATTATGATTTTAAACATATTATGTTACCTTTATATGTCTCTTGGATCAAATTTACTCATTTACCTAATTCTATTCTTTGATTATTCCTTTATTGGGTTTTATAGTTCACCCCTTTCTTATGTACGTCCCCAGGTTATCCTATGTAGTTTTAGAAGAACAACGGAATTTTAGGAGCATGTTAAGAAAAATTTCAATAATTTTATTGTATTTATGTTGCAAGTTTTCATGTTATGTACATAATTACCCAAATAAACTAGGCCTCATGATCTTCTAGGGTTTTATTAAGTGTATCTCTATGTAATAATTCCTGAAATAAAGTTTATTAAAATATGGGTTATCATAATGGAGCTATTTCAAATCAAGGAGATCGAGGGATTTTATAGTTTATAAGGCATTATACCTTATGATATATTTACATTTGAGTGTGTTCTAGGTTCATACTGAGGATACCTAGAGTCTGGTCAAAGACTCCCATACCATATTGGGTTAAACCAAAGACCTCCCATATTGCAGGGTGTTTATCTTTTATAATATCCTTTATAAGAGTGCTTGGACTGTAATCTAGTACTCCATGTTTGGTTTTTAATTCATATATTCTTACCATATTTATTTCATATTATATTTATATTGTGTTTACATATGTTATATCAATAATTTAAATTCAATTGTGTTTACTTAATCTATTTTTTGAGTTTACTGGAAGACCGTATCTATTGATAAACTGAATACTTGAGTGATTCAGAATATTTTAAGTTGTTTTAGACTAAATTTCACCCCTTATTATAGTTTACCTACCAAAATTTACTAGTAAATCATTTGATATTAGATCCTACTCTTCTTTTTAGTGGAACTTGTTATTGTTTCCTTATATTAACATGTAGTAGAGTGAAAATCATTTTGTTTTTGACATGAAATAACTTCCATTCAGAACGCTTGAGAATTTAAATCCTAATAAAACCCCAATATTTGATGGTTTAGACTATGAATATTGAAATGAAATAATGAATACTTTTGTAATAAATATTTTTGTGGATTGTTTTCTTATGATGACTGGAAATTACCAGATTCCAAAGAAAGATTTATCTACTTTTACTTGTGATAAAAATTTATTGAAACTATAAGAGATATGTTGAGGGATGATCATCAAGTTTTTTATTTTTTAACTAGTGATTCTATAGAATAGATTATTTATAGATTTATGATGATTTCTAATGGGTTCAATATCTCAGTAATAAGGTGTTGTTAAATGATTAGTTTGTAGTGAAAATTATTAATATACTTCTAAAAGAGTGAGAATCTAAGTGAATAACTATAAATGTAACTATGAACCTCAAAAATTTAAATTTTTATGATCCTATTGGTAATTTAATTAAATATTATAATCAATTTAAGAGATATTAATAGAAAATAAAAGAAAGAATGCAATACCTTTTTCTTCTAGTTCCAGAATTTTTACTTCTAATGTAGTTAATTATAGAACTGAAATCCTGAGGACTAATAATTCAAAGAACAAATGTATAAATCATTCATATCATAGTGATTCTGATGATAGAGGGGATGAACTAGAATAACCATTGAAATGGATGAACAAATATTTTTAAGAACTTTCATTATGATTATAGAAAGGGTCATAAGAAAATGAATGAAAAGAAAGACACTTCTGAAATGATTTTTTATGACTGAAATAAGCATGAACATATTAGGATAAATTTTCTAATATTTAAAAGTAAGTAAATTAAATATAATATGTCATCTAAGAGTATAGGAAATAAGAGCTCAAAATCTTTGGACACTTGGAGTGAAAGTGGTGGAGACACTACTTCCAATAGTTCTTTGGAAGATAACGATAGTAATCATAGGATTATTGGGTTTTATGATAATATTCCTAAGATTTATAAATTTCTTATGGATAAGTTATATTTTGAATACCTTATAAATTTAACTTTTAATTATAACTTTCTTGGTTCTTTTGACGATTAATCTAGTTCAAATTCTTCAAAAGATGAAAAATTTACTACTTCAGAAGATGAGGAATATATTCATAAATTTTAATAAATGACTAGATATGTGACTCTCATGTAAATGAGAAATAATAAGGTGATAAATTAATATTATTGTGCTAAGTTAGATCTTGTTAAAATTAATAATAGGATTTAAAAACTTACTTATGATATTTCTAAACTTTCATTAGATTTAGATTCTAAATCTATTTCTAGTTCAACATCTGATGATCATAATTTGGTTGTTAAACTAAACTCAAAAGTCAATGATTGAAAATAATTTTGTCTAATTTTAATTCTTTTATGGAGAATTTTTATAATTTATAAAAATATTCTAAATCATATAGAACATATTTAGGAATAGGCTTTACTTCATTTTCAATCTAATTACTTTATTCTTAAAAGTGAACCTTTTTGTATTAAATGTAAAATAAGTCACTGGAAAAATCAATGTTCTTTAAATAGAGTTTAGTATTTTGGATTTCATAAATATTTTTCATCCAAATACACTACCTCTATTCAACATATATGAGTTGTATATATATGGGTTCCTAAGGTTTTATTTTCTAACATAAATAGACCCAATAATGTTTAGGTGCTAAGAACTTGTTCTTATTGATTTTAGGGAAAAAGGATATGTACTAACAATAGAACTTGAATTTACGATACCTAAAAGTTTTCATATTCATTGTAAATTTTCTTTCAAAATTTTTTCTTTGATATTCTTGGATGTTTATTTTTTTTGTGATCTTGAAGAATTTTTTTCTCTAATGTGATGATATTTAAGTGATATATTTCATTGATTGAATCTCTCCAATCTTGTTGGTTTTTAAAATATTAAGTTTACATAAAAAGGAGATATAATTTTCAATTTTATCATACTAAAGATTAAATTGATGATATTTTCACAAAGCCTTTAAATTTTTATAGATTTGAATATATTAAATAGAAGTTAGGTATGGTAAATTTCAAGTGATCACAACTTACACTTTCTATTCTGAATGTATCCTAACATTCATAAAATATTCAAAAAAGTGGGAGGGAATTTTTTATTTTAGATTTATGATAACTCTTTATATTGGTAACTTTTATTTCTCTTTAAGTAAAATGACCAGAATTGCATTAATCAAAAGTTACTTTTTTTGTTAAACTTAACAGATATTAAATTCCATCAGGTATTTTTTTACTTTATTGTAAATTTTTTCACAAAAAGATTATAAAGTTATTTACATGTTCTAATATAAACTTTTATATATAATTTGATATAATATTAAAGTTTTATGTTCCCATACTCAATTTTTTTCATACATCATCTTTAATTTAGTGCTTTGATAATAACTTACATTTTATGTGCAATAATATTTTGTTCTATGATTATTTGAATTATGATATTAAAAACTTTGAGTTTTTTTCTTTGATCTTAATTTTTTCATGTTATTTGATATATGGATTCACATATTTAACCTCTCAGGAATATAGAAGTTTTTATTTTACTTTTCTATAGGATTCTACCATCAAACTCTAAAAGATAAGATAATTTTGTTTATTTTTTTGAAACCATATTTGCAAGAAGATCACTCATAGGTATTAGGAGATAACTTTTAGAAGGTTAAAATTTCTTAATCTTATAAATAAAATATTTTTATTTTGAATATATTTTATGTTATGTTGATTTTTTATATTCTTTTATATGGGTTTTAATATTTTTAATTGCATTTATTTTTAAAAAATACAAAGTAAGATAGATTTTATAAATAATTTTTTTGGTGGAGAGATCTTTGGGGAGTGAAATTTTTCAAGTATTATTAAGTTTTTAATATTTTTAAAAGGGTATATTAGAGATTATATTGCATTAATTTTTCTTGTGTACCTGTAGGAAGTATCTATTTTTAAAATTCATTAATTTTATCACTTTTATTTCCATGTCTTATGATTTTCAAAAAGGGAGAGATTGTTGAGTCAATGAATACTTTTTATCCTTTGTATTGAAAATAAAAATATACTTAAATATGAGATTAATTTAACATGAAGTTTATTTTAGTAAGTTGTGTTGTGTAGGATGAAAATCTAGTGAGTCCAAATCTAGAGAGATTAAATATGATGAAGTGATGTTGGGACACAAATCGATTTCATTAGAAGATGCAGAGCATTGATAAATCTATTGAAAGATGGAACTACTATTTATGATGTTATTTAAAATTAATTCAAGGTTTTCAGAATCTAACCATTGGGGTTTTTCAAATAAATAGAACCCACAACTTTATGGATTAGAAGATAAATTAATGCTATAAAATCTTGTGTTATTTTTGAAGTATAAAACATCTTTTTGTCTAGATAACTTCAAATTATATATATTTTTTTCTAAGAGATCCATATTACGAGGATTTTCTTGTAAAAATCTTAGCTTGTTATTTTTAATTTTTTAATTTTTGGTCATATTGATTGAGGAGATTCTAGTGTGTGTAAGTGGGTTTCTGCTGATCTTTTGATATTGAGGGATTCCAAGGGGGAACAAAGAGTTGTTTAAATTTGTTATGATCAAGGGATCCGAGGAGATAGGAAAATCTATTTCCAATTGAGGATATTGAGGGATTATATGGTTGAGAATACATAATACCTTCCAAAAGGTTTACAGTTGAGGGTGTTCCAAGTTTGAAATGAGGATATATAGATTCAGGTAAAAGACCCCTTTTTTGTTTTGGGTTGAAGTGAAAAAATCCATGATTGGAGGGTGTTTACATTTTATAATATCCTTTATAGGATTTATTGAATTTTAATCCAACACTCTATGTTTTTTAATTCCACTAATCTTACTCTTTATTTCATATTATATTTATTATGTGTTTACATCAGTTATATCAATTGTTTAAATTCCATTATATTTAGTACTATGTTTTGTGAGTTTATTGAAGGATCATATTTATCGATAAATTAATTCTTGAGTGGATTGGAAAATTATAAGTTATTTTTAGAAAATAATTTTCCCCCTCTTGTAATTTACATGTTTTATTTTACTAGGATAAAAAATAATGGATGAGAAAACTTTCTTCGAGCATTATTAATAATCAAAATCATCCTAGAAAACAACCCTAACCTCGACAAAACAACAATTCATATTTCCAAAAGTTTGGTGAAAAGTGATATTGATGAAAACTAGGGAAATTATTAAACAATTTCCCAAATGGAGGTTAGGTTAATTTAATAGTGGATACTAAAGAATAAGGAACTGATCCAGAAAACAAAGGAATGATATTTTATCAATCTAGAAGATATTTTCAAATAAGAGTGGGTGGTCCAAGTTTTGAGATGCTTGGTGATTACCACCAAACTAGCACAATAGGATTCAAATTGTCATAATCTATTCATCACCCGATTTTAGGTGAATAGATACATTCTCAAAATTATTATTGAAGGGGGAAGACCAGAGATGTTGTAAAAAATATATAACTAAAAAAATGAATCATCCATCACTTTACCATGTTGGATAGATAAAATCAGTAGGGGACATTAATGTGACTAAATAATGTGGTGCAATATTATTGATTAGCTATTATGAAGATCATATGACACGTGGCATGGTGGATATGGATTCCTACCAAAATATATTGGGATAAATATGGTAATTTGATCTTGATTCTAACCATAATAGTCAATCCAACATGGTGGAGCTCACCCAGGACAAACATTGCTATACTTTTTCACCATTAATGAGGTTCTAAGTCACTTAGATGTAGGTATAATCAGTAATTTTATTATGTGAAACTAATGAATTCAAGAAGGAGGTATTAGAGGACAAATACATCTATACTATAACATCCCAAGTGTTTTAAGATAACCCCATTATCATTCTACCACCCCTCTAAGAACTACTTGATAAGTTTTTTTATATCATGCTCGATGAGTTATCAGAAGGTTTAATACCAGTAAGGGATATCCAAAAACCACATTGAGCAGGTCCTAGAGGGTTCTCTACCAAATTTACCACACTAATTCGTAATTCCAAAAGATCATGAGATCATTCAGGGGAAAGTTCTTGTATTTCTAAAAAATGGATTCCTGTGTGAAAGATTGAGTACTTGCATTGTTCCACCTTTATTGGTAACCAATACAAATGAATAATGGAATAAGTGTGTTAATAGTCATTAAATCAAAAAATATCCATCAAGTATATATTCTCAATCCCATTATTTGATTATATTTATGATATAATTCAAGATGCTATGATGTTTTCAAAGAATAAACTTCAAAGTGGCTATCACCAACTTTTTATCCGACTAGGGGATGAATGGATGATATCCATCAAGACTAGGTAAGGGATATATGAGTGGTTAAAGATTCCATTTAAGCTATCCAACGTCCCTAATAATTTTATGAGGCTCATTATCTATGTGATGAATCCATTTGTTAATTAGTTTGTTAAGGATTACTTCGATGGTATTATTATATATGGAAAGTTGACCACTCTTCATATTGAACATCTAAGGGAGGTTCTTTGAGTTTTACAAGAAAACATACTTTATTAAAACCTTAGTAAAGACTATTTCATGATTCCCAAGTTGATCTTCCTTGGGTATGTAGTATCGGTTGATATAATTCAATTCAACGAGGATAAAGTTTAACCCATACAAGATTAGCCCCATGCAATATCCTGACCCAACTCACTTTGAATAGTAACCTGACCGGTGGCACCACATGGCCCCAAGTGAACCTCCCTAAATTCCAGAGGTCACTGAATAATAATGAGGGTCTAATGAGGTATCATGGAGAGGATATACCCCCTATATTAGAGTGATAAATTGTAAATAAATAACCAAACAAAAACCACAAAAGAAAATACTTAGAGTATATAGGGACAATAAACATCCAAAAATAATACATGAAAAGAAGTAAATGACTAAACGTCCATGCCATACATACAATCAACCATTCACTAGGATTATCACATATACAAAACAAAAAAATAAACAATATAATGGTGTCTACTACAACTCCAAGAAATACCAAATCCCAATCTCTTGATTCCATCCAAGCTATCTTGATCATCCTCACATAACCTAATACCCAAACTCAACTATAAATGTTACTATAATAACCTGTGGAAGTCTTATTGGGTACCCAAGTTCCATGGAAGCCTGATTAGGGTGTGAGTACAACTCAGTAGGACACCACCAATGATGTCCCTAAAATAAACAGTCTATAAATAGTGCATCATGAAGTGCTCATTATAAAAATTAAAAATACAACCATTTAAAATATTTAAAATTGAAAGCATAAATAATTTCCTAACCTAAGGTTCATATTCACCATGAGAATGGTACATACCTTCTTTGACCAATGATGAGGTGTCTCTGAGCATGTCTTGATAAACATGCCAAACATTCTCCTATCGAGGGTAATATACCCATCTTCAACTAATAACCAACATCTGAGGGTAATATACCCATCCCCGAAGCCCCAAAGTCTACTCGAGGGATGTGTTCACCCCATTTTTAACCATTAATCAGAGTCCACCTAGGGGCTGTGTTCACCCTGGGTTTAACCATCAAACCAAGCATCCACCTAGGGGTTGTGTTCACCCCAAGTTTATACATCTATCTAAGCATCCAACCAGGGCCCGTGTTCACCCTGGGTTTAACCATGAAACCAAAACAATTCGTTTACTTTAAAATAATATCACACACATATCATCATTTTCCATAACAAAAAAAATAAACAATTACAAGTCATAGGAAAACATTGACATTTCCATTCTAAAAATAGTTCCAATTCCCATTATCCATAACAATTTTAAAAACAATTTTCCAGTATTAAGATCAATTTAGTATTTATAATCCCATTTCTAAAAAAATACTATTTCCAATTAAACTTTTATAAATACCAGTTTTGAATCCAATTTCTTAGAAATACCAAACATACACAATCACTACCATTTCACATTTCCATTTCCATGTTTTCATTTAAATAAACCAAACTAGTTTACCAAAAAAAATCCCCATTTCCATGTTTTTAACTTCAAAACACCAATTTAAAGAAAAAAATCATTTAATTAGATTATTTCTAAGGTCAAATTACCACCAAGGTGTTCAATGTGGAGACACCTTATCATAAGTATTAAGTCATGTCTAAGAGAAGTTTAACTAAGGAAAAAATTGTTCTAAAACATTTAATTTAAACTAATTAAATGCCCATAAATACTATAATGACTACACAACATATTGAATTGAAAAATATCAAATATTATGGGTCAAGTCTAGCGACCACCTACCTCATTTGAGAGTTTTTTTACTTTTATATCCAAGGGCTGAAAAATCTTCCAAGTCTCATTGAGGTCTTTCCATAGTCAACCAAACCTATTCCAACCACTCAAGTTCCTATATCAAACCATAACACCTAAAAGTAATTAATTATAACTTTCATAATTAATTAATTAGTCTAAAAAAATTCAGAATAATTGTCGATGAACTCGTTAGGTAGATGCCTCTTGGTGAAACCTTGAGTAACCACCTATAGATGGTTAGACTCCTAAAACCAAACCTGGGAAATTACCTAACAAAAAAAATTATTTCATAATACAAATTAATTTTATTTAAAGGATAAAACATAAATAATTTTTTATCACCACATACCTCAACCCAAAAATAAAGTGGTGAAATACATATGACATCTCAAGATGCCCTCATCACAACCATAATGAATGACCATTTATGATTGACCAATTACACAATGCTCTAGTGGAATCAATCTCAAATAACTATCTAAAAATAAAAGGAAACAAGGGATAAGAATATGGGGTAGAATAAAAGGAGAAAAAAACGAACATATCTTGGATCATCCTCTGAAAGGCACCAAGATCGCCCCTATTTAAGGGGGATCCATGGAGAAAAAATTGAGGGGTGGCTCAAATGAAAGGCCCCCCTTAAACCCGCTTTCCTCTTTAAAAAACTAAGAAGATTTCTGGTGAAATTACCAGTCTTCCCCTCATAAAAAAGTAACCCAGACTCCCATAGGCTACTTGGTGACACCTACAATGGTACCATGGATACTTCCAAACTCACTGTCTAGACGATGGACTAGTACTGGCCAACTAGTGGTTGCTGAAGTTTTTACTAGAGAATCTTGAATTCCTTATTATTCCTTCAATATACTCCCAGGACATTCCATCACCAATTCAACCCCAAACCCATCCAAATTATCTCCCTTTAGGGGTCATAACCATTGGAATCCTATGCCAAACCCTGGTTAAAAATTTGACCCACTCACTAAAAGAAGATTCAAATTTTTATTGAATTTCAAAATCCGTACATTCACAAGTTATTAAAAACTCTCCACCATAACACTTATCAACCATAATAAGTCCCGGTGGTCACCCAACTATACACCTCAACCTACCCTAATCACCAATTTATTTTAAAATAGTTGCACTACATCCTTGAACTTCCAATGTGTTTCTAAAGTGTGACTTGTATATAAAACAATTAATCCATAAAAACATGATCCAATAATCATAAACATTATTGAAACACCAAGATGATGCTTTCTCAATCCTATCCATTCTGAGCTATGACCACATCATCATCCATTTCATTATCTAGTTTGTGGTGCTTCCCACCATAGTTACTTTCTAAAGGAGGCCAATTACTATATATAGTGCATTGAACCATTGAAATTTTCTATAAAAAATGATCATGACATTTAAATGGCACCCATGATGCATTTTTTGAAACCCACACTTGATCATGAGTGAAAAAAATCCAACATTAGTTCAATTGTATGATCCTAACTTTGATATGAATTGACGAGTCCTCATGCCCAAGAAAAAAAGAACATACCATAATTTCCCAAAGAATCCCTAACCAATTCCTAAAACACATTTTTTTGTATCCAAAACAATGTACCAGATGTGGTTTCAGGACTTCCGTATCCAAAAAACCCACAAAACTACTAGTTAGACCCCCTCTATTCATCCTATCTCAAAAATACCTAGCTCCAACTACCGATACATCACCAAAACCCCCAATAATTGTCAATTTAATCCTAGAGACATCCCATAATCATCCAAGCACCCACATCAACATCCATACCTAATTCCTAGGGTGATATCCTTGAATGTATCATTAGTCAAATGAACCCACACTGTGCCTGGTGTAATCTCTAATGTGTTCCTGATCCAACACATCCAGATAATCATAATCCATCCCAATCCCAATGCACATGATTTGACTTCACCTGATATCATACCAAACTTGAACCTAACATTCATAGAGGAATCCATAAGTACTCAATTCCATTTATTCACTAATATAATAATTCCAAAATGATCACCCAATAATTGATCCCATACTCCCACAACCCTTCTCTAATGAGGTTCACATGATCGTGACTTTATCCCTACTATAGGAGCATACTTATCATTTCACTATTGAAAAAAGTTCTCGATCATCATGACCCATATCCCTCCCACCACTAATCACAATGGTCAGATATGGATAACCCTACTCATTCCCAAGCGCCAACCCAAAATACCAATTCATCACCTATTCTCAGCTCAAGGGAATTTCATCCATGAATTCCATTGAAAATAAACCCATTATGTGGGTCACTACCCTAACCCTCCAATGACACACTTACAACCACATGGATTCACTTACCATGCTCCTCGAGCACAACCCAACAAGTTACATTGTAAAATACTAACATCACTCCTCCCAATCCATGCTCACCGGATCCCCAAGTTACTAGCATGACAAAATTCAAATAATCCCCATCAGTCTTTAGACTACACATAAATATCACTAATTTATAATTCAATTGGAACAATATTTTACCAGCGAACCCTACCTAATATAGTCTAAAAATGAGTGGGTGTATGATTCCATACCACCTGATTTATGAAATCTGATTCAAAATCCTGTGAGTCGCATGTTAGCAAGACTATGATAACTATTATTTATAACACTTCAGTATAATCATACTTGGATATATATTGGAAATCCACTCCAAAATTTGGCACTCTACCAGTTCCATGTTTTACACATGGCCACCCAATAATTGGAACCTTCCCAACTCATGATCATCCACCCACACTCCCACCACGATCAATAGAGCGTCCAAGAACTAACACTCACAATGACTTCCCTAAGTAATTATTGAAATCACCATGCCTATAATGTATACATGATATCACCTCCATGCATTGATTGAATAACCCAAATTACTCACCAATGATTCACGCCTTAGGGGACCAATAAACCCTGGCCAACTCCTCTTTTGGGTTTCCCTCATAAGAAAACCAAGCACCAACCCATTAAGATCTAATTCAAGTATATGGTCCCTAAGTCTCCAAAATAGTCTAAAGGTAAAGTCTCACATTAGGGTGACTAGGTCCAACCACCAAACCCAACCAGTCAGGTATCACATTAGGGTCACTAGGTTTGACCACCTAGCCCATAGGTTAAGCCTCTCACTAAGGTCATGTCTCATATAATGTCATACATTCTCCCGTATCAACCCATAATATCATCATACCAAGAAACCCATCTCTTGGGAATCAATGCATGACATAACTCCCATTCAAAGTCATCCACCCATAAGAGTGCTGATTCTTACAAGCATCCTCACATGGACTACCCCTAGAGAATCAACATCTCACCCATTAAGTTCCCCATAACTAATAATGTTGTTCTAGATGATCCATATCAAGGGAAACAAAATATTCAGTTTAGTTAAGTATAATTACATTCCATTCTATATGAGAAAAACCATATTGGTTGTTAATAAAACTTTAAATAACGAATCATAAATATAGAAAACCAACACGGGGTTTTCCATGAAGGCATAAAATTCCTGTATTGACCTATTAGGGTCATTGAACCTCCTGTTCACATGGGTCCATACCATCATCATCATTGATGAGTGTCTCACCATAGATCCACATGACCTTCCATCAGAAAGAAATACATATATAGGTTGGACCTGATGCATATAATTTCACCATGTACTTATATAATAAAATTATATATGAGTAGTTATTGGTACTTTAAATGGTTGAGACTTAGTCTTTAGTGAAAAAAATCACACTAGCAGGACTATATCACGTGAATCATACACCTATGATCATGATGAATGAGATGCCTCTTACCTCTATAGGCCAAGAGTCAAATCCAAAACTGGTATTTCTCCAACTGGCCAAGATACAAAGTCTATAAACCATAAATAATAAATCTCAAACCTCATGTGTGTCATGCTAGGTAAAAATAATTATAACCACAACAACACAAGCCAAAAACACGAATCCCATACCCATGGTAACTTGGACTTCATTCAGAAAAGGTGTTCACAACACACTAGTTCATGTTCCATCATAAGATCTAACACATTGTTAAATATACCATTTACCATATACTAAATATTAAAACAAAATAAAATAATATTGTGATACCACCTTGTAACGTCCTGACCCAAATCACTTTGAATAGTAACTAGACCAATGGAACCACGTGACCTCAAGTGCACCTCCCCAAATTATAGAGGCTATTAACCAGTAGTGGGGGTCTAAGGGGGTATCACGAGGAGGCTATATCCCCAATATTAGAGTGTGAAAGTGTAAATAAATAACAAAAAATAAACCACATAATAAAATAATTAGAGTATACATGGATAATAAACATCCAAAAATAATACATGAAAAATAGTAAATGCTATAAAATCCATGACATACATACAACTGGCCATCCAATTAGATGATCACATATACAAAAAACAAAAGAAAAAATATACAAGGATCTACTGCGACTCTGATCTATACTACATCCCAATCTCCCTATGGCATCTGAGCTATCCTACTCACCCATAAAAAACCTGATCCCAGGCCTTATCCCTACCAATTCCTACAATAAAATGTAGAATTCTTCTTGAGTACCCAAATGCCATGCGGGCCCAAGAAGAGTGTGATTACAAATCAGTAGGCCACCAAAAATTATGTCTCTAAAATAAATAATCTATAAAAAGTGCCTTTAGAAGTGATCATGATAATAGTTACAAATACAAACATTTAAAATATTTAAAATTAAAAGCATAAAAAAACACAAAACCCAGGGGATGGATTCCCCTCAGGAAAACGACTTACATACTATATATAATACCGAGGTGTCTCTGAAGATGTCATGATGACCATGAAAACCACATCCTGCTCGGGGGTAGTATACCCATCTTTAGCCAACAACTAACATCTGAGGGTAATATACCCATCCCTAGAGCCCCAACATCCACTCAGGGTCCGTGTTCACCCAAATTTCACCCATTAACCAGTTCTCACCTAGGGGATATGTTCACCCCAGATTTAACCATCAAACTAAGCATCCACCTAGGGGCCGTGTTCACCCTAGGTTTAATCACCAATCCAAGAATCCCCCTAGGGGCTATGTTCACATTAGGTTTAACCATAAATCCAAACCATTTCATTTAATTTAAAATTAGATCACACACATATCATCATTTTTATTAAAAAACAATTACAAGGCATAAAAAAACATTAAAATTTCCATTCAAAAAATAGTTCCAATTCCCTTTACCCAGAACCATTTCAAAAATTCATTTCTAGTATCAAGTCCAATTTACCATTTCCAATCCCATTTAAAAAAAACACTATTTACAATCAACCTTTAAAAAATACTAGTTTCGAAACCAATTTCCTAGAAATAAAAAACACACACCATCGCTACTATTTCATAATTCTATTTCCACATTTTTATTTGAATAAACTAAAAAATTTACCATAAAAAATCCCCATTTCCAAGGTTTTAACTTAAAAACAAAAATTTCAAGAAAAAAATCATTTAATTAGTTAATTTCCAAGTTCAAATTATAAACAAGGTGTTCTATGAGGAACCAAATTCTCATAAGGCTTAAATTATGTCTGAGGGAAGTTTAACTAAGGAAAAAGACAATCTAAAAGATTTAATTTAACCCATTTTAATTCCTGACAAGATCATCATGACTACACAACATATAAAATTGAAAAAACATAAAATACTATGGTTCAATTATAGGGATAACCTACCTTATTTTAGAGATTTATAATTTTATATCCAAGGGACAGTAACTTTGACAAGGTTTTCCATGGTCCATCTATGTTCAACCAAACCCACGCCAACTAGCCATGTTCTTATATCAAAAAATAACACCAAAAAATAATTAATTATAATATTTATATTCATTTAATTAGTCCAAAACATGGTTGGTATAATTACCGATGAATTCTATAGGCACAAACTACTTGAAAAAACCTTGATCAACCACCCATGGGAGGTCCATAATGAACACCCAACACCAAAACTAGGAAAATCCCTAACAAAAATTACCATTCCATAAACCAAATTAATTTTATTTAAAGGATAAACCATAAATGATTTAGAAACACCAAATAACTTAACCCAAATGGAAAGAGGGAACATTCATATGATATTTTAGCATTTCCTCATCATAATCAGAATGAAGGGACCTTGATTATCAATCGATTCCACCATGATTTGGCAGAATCAGCCTCAAATACCTAGCTAAAAACAAAAATAAACAAGGTCTAAGAAGAGGGGTGATGAATTAAAATAGTAATAAAAGAACATAACTTGGATCATTTGGAAGGTGCCAAGATCACCCCCTTGAAGGGGGACCCAAGGAGATATAAGAAAGGGTTGTCTTGGACAAATTCCCCCATGAAACCCTTTTCCTCTTCAAAAAACTAAGGGTTGGCTAGTGAAATGACTAGCCTACCCTCATAAAAAACCACCTAGACTTGGCCTACCCAATCAACCTACCGACAACTACTGTAGTTTTTAATATAGTAGCATGGATTCCTTGATCTACCTATGAAATCCAACCGGTCCATACCTTCAACAATTGGACCCTAAACCCATCCAAAATACCTCCCTTGAGGGGTTTCAAGCACCAAAATTTTATTCCAAATATAGGTTTAAAATTCAACTCACTCACCAAATAAAAATTTAAATTCTTCTTGAATTTTAATGCTCATATTGTCATGAGATATTACACCCAAAACCAAAAATATTGGGGAATTGTGAAGCTTACATGGTCATACTACAATTTATCAAAGATTCATTCAATATTTCACCTAAATTATGGAATCAATAACAAATTTCTTGAAAAAGGATAATTTTTAATGGGATGACACAACTGAGGAGAGATTTACCACTATAAAGGAATGGCTTTACACCACTCCACTTTTGGCCTTCTCTTATTGGTCCTAATAAAGGTAAATACCTTGGGGGTAAGGGTGTGAATTAGGGTATGCCAACCTTTCACAAATAATCTGCATCAATGATATTATTCCATAATTATTATGTAAAATCGCTCACTAAAAACTGGTATAAATTGATATAGAAAATAATATAAGAACATAATCAATTTATTTACTTCACTCAAACTGATATAAACTAAGGAGCATGTAACAATGATGTGCTAATGCACCTGAAGCACTAAGCATACTGATTATTTTATAATTTGGATCAGTCACACCGAACCTCTAGGTTTATAACCTTTATTGAATAAATGGATAACTTACTGATCTCTATAAAAGACCAAACTCGCTACTACACCAGTAAACATTTATACCTTCTATAAATGATATATATAAATTACACTAGTGATGGTGAAAAAATGAGATCCACTTCCATCCATTGATAAACTCCACAATTTTTTAGTGAGATTGCATCCTGAAACTCTCTCTTATTCTTCTATTTAATTTCTAAAAAAAGTTTGGAATTCCTCTTACTTTATTCTCCATTAATTTTACATCCCCATAAAAATTTCTAGGCTACTTTTTTTTTCTCAAATAGAGAGATATCTCCATTCTGTTTAGAATCTTAAGACTCCACCTTCTCTATTTTTTATTTTTTCTTTCTATTATTTTATTCACTAAATAATCACATGAAAATATTTTCCATAATAGAATATAAAAACTTCAAATTATACAGTAACATTATTTTATCTAATATTAATTTCTAAATATTTTAGAATTAATAAAATCCTAATTCTCATCCAAATACCATATTTGAAATTCAACCAAAATCTACTACTATCTTATTTAAAGCATGAAATATTACATTACAATTGCCTAGTAAAATAACAGATCCACAAAATCTATAAAAATATATATTTAAATTATTATAATATCATGGATTGATACTCCCTTTAATTATGATATGATTTTTCTATTCATAGATATCTGACCTACCAATCATATTTTTTTATTAATAAAATGTATGTGAATTAATATTGGATTAACCTTATCTAAAATAGAAAAGAAAGTGACCCTTATACATCACCAGATGAGGCTCGCTTAATCTTATGTATCACTTTGAGCTACATTCAGAATTTTCTAAATTTTGTAAAGTAAATAAACCTTACGTATAAGACATGTAACTCTTAAGGATCCCCTGATGACCTTTACATATTTTCTGATGACTCTTACATATCACCCCTTTTTTGTATTAAAGTGTATAAGGTATCGAACTTATTAATGTAAATGAACCTTACATATTACATCTATCGTGGGAATGACTCTTGTGTATTGTAAATGTTACCTTTACATATTACAGTGCTCATTATTTCCCTTACCCCATGTACAACACACTGGAAGATATTACCTTTATATATCACAATGAAACTTATCCAGTAATTTTTCATTTTTTTACTTAGTCTACAGATGTTACTTATACATATCAGGTTGATGACCCTTATTCATTGTTTTAGTTACTTTCTCACATACATGGAACTTCTCCATGAATTTTCCATTTCTTTGAGAGTGTGTCTAGGTTACTCATATGTGTATATGGAAACTATTATATATTTTACCGCATTTATAGACCAATATTCTAGTTACCTTTAGGTATGGAGTATTGGTTATGTGATGAACCATTTCATCATAGGTTTTGAAAATTAGTAGAAATTTTAGCCCTTTTGTTCCTGGGTGTGTTTAGGGTAAAAATGGAAATTTCTATTATGATATGATCTTAGAAAAACTTTTTAACCACTATATTGGTCCTTAAATAGGGTACTTATCCTAGGAAATAAGTTTGGTGGAAATTTATGCCATTTAAATTTTCAAGGAATATTTAATATTTAAATATTTAAATATTAATTTATTCACATGTGTTCATTCATTCGTATCTTTTAAATGGAACACTAGATTGATATTTTTTCTCTATGATTCAGTCTAGAATGGGGGTTTTTCCTAGTCAAGGAATAAACTTATGTTAGGTTCTAGGGTCAGACTCGGGATCTCATCCAGAGGTAGATCGAGGCTCGATGGGTTCATTGTGTGGTTTCAAGATTGAAATGTGGACAATTTTCACAAAAAGGTAGGAATATTTTATGTTTTATTCTTAGTTTTTTTATGTTTTTTAAGCATTGTATGGGTTTTTTGGGACCTCTTGTGGGTCAATCTAAAAGTTTCATGGAGAAATTGGGCGTTTCAGGCTAGTTGGAGGGTTTTTCATTTGGGTATTCCCATTTACACAAAATGATTTTAGATAAAAAACATGGTGTGTTCTTAATATTTGGGTAAGATGAGTTTTTGGGACTACATGCCATGTACTGGGGGTACACACCATATAATGGGATTTTGAGTTGCAATAGAGTACTCGACCAGACACCTCGTGTGAGGGTACTTGGCCATGAAGGGTACACGACCAGTGCCTGTGTGGGGTGAACACCATGTAGGAATACACATCTAAGAGGAGTATACAACCAGGTACATGAGTGGGGACCCATGTTGGGCTACACGCTGTGTACTAGTGGTACATGCCATGTAATTGGGTGTGTTACACACCGAGTGGGCCTAAGGTACACGGCCAGGTACCCATACTGGGGTACACACTATGTACAAGGCTAAAATGCCATGTACTTTGGGAAAGTACATGCTATGTTTCCTAAGGTACATGTTTAGGTAGGAATTATAGGGTTACATGTTGTATACCCCAAGTGCACACCATATACTTTTCCTTCCTTGGTCTTTTTTTTCTAGTTTTCTTATTATAGAGTTAGAATTGGACTTGTGATTAGTCTATTATGATTTATTTTTCATGTAGATTATTATGGTGACATGCTATTGAGGTTTAGCTTCTATGTTTGGATACCATATCTATTAGATCCTTTGAGATGATTTGATGCTATGGGATGGTAGTTACATTTAGGTTCTATTTTTCTTTTGAGATGAGTCCAGGGGACTCTTGTGGATGCCAACATGGGTTGGTTTTGATCAAGTTATTAGTTGTTTCCATAGTCAGATGATGATAATGACCGTATGAAATGTTTTGTTTTGGATTGTGCTGAGGAACCCTTATAGAGGGCATTTCTTTTGAAAGGATCATAAGTACTATTGTGAATGCCCCTTTTGGAAGGATTGTGCTTTTGGATGCCTTCTTTTGGGTGCGTTGTTGATCATGGATCATTTGGAGTCCACTGAGGTCCATTTGGTATGTTTCATCACTAGGCATGTCCTATGATTTTTGATGATCTAGAAGAACCCTTTGTAGGGTGTTTTTCTCTTTTTGTGTTCTTTAGGCTGATTGAGGTTGTTTCTACAGGTGTGGCCCAAGAGCTTGAGGGAAGAAGGGGAGTACTATAGTGGTATTTCAATATTCTATGACCCTAGGGACTTTTTGATCCCTTATTTTGGTTTTAACTTGAGGTGGGTTTTGGAGAGCTTGTGGTGGATGTTTTGTTTAGATCATGAGATCTAGGGGATCATGAGATCCCCATGATTATTAGAAGAGAGTGGATCGATGATAATCCAAATTTTTATATACATTTTAGATAAATTTCATTAATTTTTAATCAAGATTTAAATTATAATACACTGTGTTTTGATGTGTTTTTGAAAGAATTAAGAATTTACGTCTCAAAGGAGTAATGCTGAAATAATGGTATAAATCATCCCTACATGTTGTGAAACAAAAGTATACGATGCATAATCGTTGTACATACCACCTTCCAGTTGAATTATAAGTTGCGAATCAAAAAAACAAGGCATGAACCAAGTACATGACATGTATATTGATTACACATTGTGAAACATTTAAAGTCCAAATTTTATGATTACAAGGAATGAACTCATTACACGGCGTGAGAAGGTCAAAACCTAGTTGCTGCCAAAGATTCAAGCAAAAAAATCCAGAAAGATCCAAAATATTCAGAGGTTTTTGAGGAACTGAAGTATATGATATGAAGAACATTTTCACTTCATGTAAGTGTCAAAGTAGAATCCACTTAAAATTATTACACAATGAAAACCATTTACACATCGTGTATCTTTTGGTCTCTATATATATATATATATTCAGCACCCCCAATGTGGAAAAGAAACTATCATACCTAGAACTCCCTCTCTTCTTTTCTTCCATTCTTCTTAGTTTTTATTCCATTTTCAATTATGTATATCTCTAATACTTTATTTTATTATTCTACAAATTCTCTTGTTCCTATTTTCAATTCCAAGTCACTTTTATTGATCATTGTTCTTCCAATGTTTTGTTTCCAATCCCGTTTCCATATAAATTTGATTTATACCGTGTTCTTCATTATTTCTTCATCCAAGTTAGTATTTAATTGTTTTTTCATGATTTCAATTGTGATTTTCTCTTCTTTATATCAATTAATTAATATAATTAGTATTTTTAAATATGTTTCCCTATTTTAATTCAAATTATTCATGTGAGGATAATCTACTTAGGGTTAGGGGTTGAATGTAGGGGTGGTTAAACCTAATAAATATATAAAATCAAAGCTAGGTAACCCTATGGGTAATAAAAAGGTTTAAAACAATTTTTAGTCTCATTATCTTTCATTATCCCTGACCATTAGAGGTTTAAGTTAAACAATCATGACCTAGTTGGAGAAGCTCAGGATATGACTAACAATATGTAATTATTTCTTCATAGAATCCAAGCTTCCTGTGATTATGTTGTCAATTACTTTGGACCAAGAAGTATTTTACAGCTTAGGTTGATCCAATTGGTTAGAACAAGATCAATTGGTGTATTTTTCATCAATTTTCATTCAATGCCACAGATCTATCCCAATTTATATATAGGATTACCCTTTACCTATACCCTGAAATTGACCATAAACCATTCCTTTAATATATTTTAAGACACAAGATACTTTGTCTTACCAAACCAAAAAGAGTGAATGTGAAGAATACACCAAAAGGTTTTGACCTCTAGGTTTCTTGTCTAAATAAGCTATCTCTGTGGGTTTGATCCTAGACTGCCACTTACCATGCCTTAGTAGTTGAGTGTAGTTTAGGAAAATAAATATTTAATATGATTAATGCTCAAAGGAATAAACTGTGCCTTCTGGGTGTATCAATCGATGCTTCTAGTTCATTTGATCAGACAATGGGTTCAAGGTTGGATCTTTCCATTTTCGGTTGGCCTTTGGCCATGATATGTTATGAATTTTCACTTAGTACTATGGTTTGAGGAGGAGACCCTTGGGATATATTGGATTGAGAATTGTCCTTGAGTTTTGTTTTGGTTCTATCCTCTACTGGATGGTTGTGGTTATATGGTATTAGGGAGTTAATGGAGGATTTGGATGAGTGAAATCCCCATCAAGTTGAGTGTTAGCCTTGACTGGTGTGGATTCAGGCTCATGAGGTGCCGAGGTACTCACTGAGTGAATTTTGTGTACCATGGATGCTTTGCTCTCTTAGGGACATGGATGCTGTGTGCACCTATTTTTTATGGATCCCATGGGACATTTTGTTTAGGTCCATAGTTGGCGCCCAATTCATTCTATAAGACCTTTGGGACATATAGGTTCTCTAGTTGTGTCAAACTAGATGTTCCTATCACCAGTTCAGATCATGTCATTGGAGTCCCATTACCCGGTAAATTCATGTTGTTTTTGTGGATTCCCATGGTTATTTCCCAGGGTTCAACATTTTTTCCTATTTCATTTAGATGTCTTGGATATCCTATATAGATCTGGTGGATGCACCATGTGTGTTGTGGATTAGGTAAGCCACGTGCTGTAAATCCTATAGTGGGGGATAGTGCTGGGGTAGATTTACCATGGGTGTCAGGATATAACTTTCTAGTTAGCTTCTTTATTGTTCTTGTTTCCCCCCTTTTTATTAATCCATTTATTTTATATAATCTTTATTAGTTTTTGACTAGGTTGTGAAAATCACGTGCACATGCACTTGTTATGAAAACAGATTTATAGGTTCACCATTGGGGGTGTCCAAATGAGATTTATTTATCACCCCCTATACGTGCACCTCAATGTTCATGTACAATATATATCTAATTTCAGGTTAGATCATAAGTTTCATAGTGGTTAGGGATGAGGCCTAGTGTTTTTGGATTGAGCAGAGCCACTTTCAAGGAGTCACAAGATCAGGCCGAAGCAGCTCGAGTGTCATAGAGACCAAGTATGTGGTTTGGATCGATATTAGAAGTAGAGACTATTGTATTTTTTTAGTTTGTTTATTTTTTATATGCGATCATCCTAGTGGGTTACCGACTTTTGTATATTTTTTATGATTTGAGAGTCTGTATAATTATATGCTACATTCCATTCATTATAGCATGCTTTGTTTTAGTTTTTTTTATTATGTGTACTATGATGTTGATCCTTGCGTATGTGTTTGGTTCTTTTACACTGTTATTACAATCTAACTAGAGGGTATAGTATCCCCACAACACCTTTAGACACTCTCCACAGGTCGGTAGCTTCTATAATTTAGAGAGGCATGCTTGAGGACTTAGGGAAGGCTAGATTGAGTGATGTGGCTGGTTGACTTGATATGGTTCATTAAAATTGGTATAAGAGGTTTGGTTTTATGATTTGGTGAGTTGGTAGATAAGTGGTATAGGAATGTGTCAAAACTTGTGATGGATATCATACTTGTGTGTTGTGAACACCTTTTCTGATAGGAATTCCAAGTTTCCAGGGCATGGGATTACTATTCTTAGTATTCGTTTTTATGACTGTGTGATTCACCTAGTGTGATGCACTTAGTTTGAGGGTTTATGATTTATTCTGGTTTTTGGATCTTGTCCCTTGGGTAAGAGGCCAATGTTTATGCATCATTCTAGGCATGTAGGATTCACATGAAATTTTATGATCCATGGTGTTTTCCTATATACTTTCTTATGATGATAGGTTATTTGGATTGTGTGGTGATAGGTTCACTGATAGTAGAGATGTAGTCCCTTCGATGAGGGATACATGGAGACTTGTGTGGGTTGGAATTGAGATATGAGTGCCATGTTGTTGGGTCAATAAAGGAAAGGATGCCCGATAGATATTTGGTTTGGGATCAATTTTCCCAAAGCTAGTGGTTCCACTAAAGTCCTAGGTTTGTGTACCATGAGAGGGAACTATTCTTTCCATGTGCTCTCTATTGGGTCATGCAGTGGGGACCGTGTTCCTACTATCACTGATTAATTGGATGGGTATGGTGGTTCTTCCTTGGTGGGGATATTTAGGGTTTCTATCACAAGGATGTGGTCAGGCATTAAGATTCCTATTGTTTGAGAAGTGGAGTGCTGGGAGTGATCCCTATCTCATGGATGGATTGAGAGGACAGGTTTGGTTGGACCCTTGGACCTGCTCGTTTTGGTTTCACTTTGGGTAGTATAATGAGATGGTTAGGCACTTTTGGTTTTGGATCGACACCCATATGAAGGGTGGTCATGTGGTTGATAGTGTAATGGTGTAGATTCCCTGGTCTTGATGGGGACTGCCAAGGGTGCTCTTGTTTTCATGAACTGACACACATGAGGAGATTGGTCAATGGATTTAGGAACACTATCCTAGTGTCATTAGGACTTTGATTATGTGATTAAGAGTCTTGTTGTGTGCTCTATGAGTGGATTAAGGAAATACTTGTGGTGGGGAGTTCACCATAGGCCATTGGAGGTTGTGAGCCTTGTTTAAGTTGTTTATTGAGCACAATTGTTACAAGTTTTTATTCTAGTGCTTAGGTGTTAGTGGTTCATCCATGTCTATCCATTTCATTTTGTGATGGAGGTATCATGGGATATGTGGTTTTCTATTGGTTATTAGTGAGATGATAAGGATACTCCAATGGCAGGGAGCATCAAATCAATCACAGTAGAATGTATCTTGTGTGGGGAGAGAGTTATGATGCTGTAAGACCATTCATTGGATGGTTGAGATAGACTCTATTGCACCAATTATTTTGGGAGAGCTTTTCTATTGGATGTTCATTGAGGCTTCTTAGGGGTAAGAGGAATTTTTGGTGGGGATATTGTGATGACCTACTTTGTCATGGGTTTTGAAAATTAGGGTAAATTTGCGCCCCTTTTCCCCTAGTGTTTTCAGGGAAAAATGGTAATTTATCTTTCTGTATGATCATAGATTAAATTTTTAAACACTTCATTGGTCTCTACATATAATGTTTATCCTAGGAGAGGAGTTTAATGGAAATCTTAACTGTTTTAATTTTCATGGAATATTTAATATTTATCTAATTAAATATTAATTTATTCGCATGTGTTTGATTAGTTGTATCTATTAAATATAACATCATATTGAGATTCTATCTTCATGGTTAAGTCCAAAATGAAGGATTTTTTCCTAGGTGAGTCATAACCTTGTGTCGGGCATCGGGGCCGAGCCCCCTTTTCTTTTCCTTTCCCTTTCCCTTTCCCTTTTTTATTTTTTTCTTTCCTATTTCTTTTCACTTTGATTGTCACATATTACCATGGGGTATTTCCCTTTAGGGGTCTTCATTTGAGAGAGGTAGAGGGAGAGAAGAGGGAGAGGGAAGGAGGAGGCACCACACAAGAGCTCATCTAGAGGTAGATTGAGGCTCAGTGGGTGCATGGAACGATTCTGAGATCGAAGGGTCGACAGTTTCCACCTATAGGTAGTCCAATTATATTTTTTATCCATAAAATCCCCATAGATCAGTTTTTAAGTTTTTAAATCCTTTTATGGGGTTTTTGGGATCCTTTGTGGGTTGATTTTGGAGTTTCAGGGAGAAATCAGGCATTTTGGGTCAGTTGGAGGGCTTCCCGTTCAGGGATTCCTATGTACATGGTGTATTGGTTAGAGAAAACATTCCATGTGTTATTACTATTCGAGTAATATGAGTTTTTGGGACCAAAAACTATGTACTAGGGGTACATTCCATATAGTGGGATTTCAGGGTGTGGCTAAGTACTCGACCAAACACCCCATGTGAGGGTAATTGGCTGTGTAGGGTAAACAAACAATGCCTGTGTAGGGTGTATGTCATGTAGTCATACATGCCTATGTGGAGTAAATGTCTAGGTACATGGGTGGGTAACCATGTTGGGTTACATAATGTTACTATTGGTACACTCCATGCACTCGGGCATGTTACACATTGAGTGGGGATGAGGTACATGGGAAGGTACCCATGCTGGGGTACACACCGTGTACAAGAACAACATGATGTTCACTTTGGGAAAGTACATGCTGAGTGTACTGAGGCACATGGATATGGATTAATTCTAGGATTACACACCATGCACCCCAAGTTCATGTTGTGTACTTATCCTAGCTTGGTCTGTTTTGCCTATTTTTCCCCAAAGTCAGAATTAGACTTCTGAGAAGTCTGTTATAAGAAAATTTTCATCTAGATCATAATGGTGATATCATTTTGGCTTTCAGAGACCATCTAGATGTTTTTTTGTAATGTGATATTGTAGTAGGAGGTTTTACTTGAGGTTTAGTTTCAAAATCCTCCTGGGGGTTTGGGTTGTGAGCTGTGAGGCCTGAGTGAGGGTTGTGAGCTTGGTGATCTACCTAGATTGAGTGTTCTATTGTAATCTATTTGAGGTTATTTGGATAGATTTTGGTAGGTGGGATAATGTTGTATCTTTGAGGAGATATTTGTTTTTACCTGCGTACTAGGACCGATCTTTCAAGGTTAGAGATGTTGAGGTTTAGATTCTGTGTTTAGAGAACAGAGTTGTTGGATCTTTTAGGATTGGTTAACAACATGGGATGAACTTTATAGAAGAGTGTCTTTGTGATTTTGATATGAGTTCAAGGGACTCTTGTATATTCCCTCATGGGCTAGTTTCAGATCAAGTGGTCAATGATTTCCATAATCAATTATTGAGAATTCCTGTATGACATGCTTTGTTTTGGATTATGCTAAGGAGCCCTTATAGAGGGTCCTGATTTTGAGGTGGTCATGAAGACTATTTTGAATGCCCGTATTGGCAGGCTTGTGTTTTTAGATTCCCCCTTTTGGGAGTGTTATTGATGAAGGATCGGTTGGAGGCTACTGAGGTCCATTTGGGATGTTTTATCATTGGGTGTGTCCTATGCTTTTGGATGAGCTAGAGGAACCCCTCATAGGGTTTTTTTATATTTTTATGGCCTTTGGGCTGATTGAGGTTGTTTATATGGGAATTTTAAAAGAGATTGGGTAGAGTAGAGGAGTCCTATGATGAAAGTAACTTTATGCTATTTCCTGATGGACTGTATTCTCCTTGAGTTTTTTTTACACTGAGGTAGGTTATGGAGATCCCATGGTGGCTATTTGGTTTGGATGTAGAGTTCTAGGGGACTGTGAGAGCCCTATGTTTTTTGGATGATAGTGGATCAATGTTTCTATTTATGTTTTTTGGATGGTGAGTTTGAGGTTGGATTGTCCCAAGTTTGGTTGGCCTTTGTCCATGATTTTTGAGGTAGTTTCTGCTCAATACTATGATTTGAGGAAGAGACCCTTTAGAAAATTTGGATCGAGCATTATTCCTGAGTTTTTATTTGGTTGTCTCATTTATTGGATAATTGTGGTTAGATGGGATTAGGGAGATAATGGATGATCTGGATGAGTGAAACCCCCCATCTAGTTAAGTGTTATCCTAGAATAGTGTTGGTTCAGGATCATGAGGTGATGAGGTACTCATAGAGAGGGTTTTGTATAATGTGGATGATTTTAACTCTTGAGATCATAGATTCTGTGCACTCATGGTTTTTATGGATCCCATGGGACATTTTTTTGGGTCCATAGATGGTGCCTGATTTGTTCTGCAGGACCTTTGGGATTGAAAAGTTCTTAATTTATATCAACCAACATGTTTTTATCGCTAGTTCAGATCATTCCATTGGAGTCCTAGTGCTCGGTAGATGCACGTTGTCCATGTGGATGCTTATGGTTATGCCCTGGGGTATGACATTTATGCCTGTTTCATTTAGAAATCTTGAATCTTCTATGTAAATCTGGAGGATGCATTGGGTGTTGTGTGTTTAGGTGAGCCATGTGCTATAAATCCTCTAGTGGGGACAGTGTGAGGGTATATTTACCATAGGTGTCAGGATAGAACCCACTGGTTGGATGCTTTCTTTTGTTTGTTTTCTTCATTTTTTATTTAGTTGTTTCTTTTATTCCATCTACTATTAGTTTTCAGCTAAGATGGAAATATCATGTGTGCATGCACTTTTTATGATAGTATATTTATAGGTTCACCATTGGGGGTGGCCTACTAAGATTTATTTTTCAACCCCTATACATGCACCTCAGTGTGCATGAAGATGTGATGTCTGCTTTTAAGTTAAGAGTATAGGTTGTACAATGGTTAAGGATGATGCCCAGTGTTGCTGGATCAAGTATATACATTTGTGAGGAGTCTCAATATTGGGTTGTATAAGCTCAAAAGTCATAGAGACTAGGTATGTGGTTTGGATTGGTGTTGGTAGTAGAGATTTTTGTATTTATTTTCAGTTTTCTTTCTTTTGTATAAGTGGTCAGCCTAGTGGGCAACCGATTGTTGTATGTTTTTTATGATTTGAGAGTCTGTATGAATGTATGGTGTATTCCATTTATTATATCATGCTTTGTTTCAATTTATTTATTATTCATACTCTGATGTTGATCTCTATGCATGAGTTTAGTTATTTTACACTATTATTACACTTTGACTATAGGTCATAGTCTCCCCACTACACATTTAGAATCTCAATACTAGTTGGAAACCTCTGGTGTTCGAGGAGGAAATTTTTAGGTATTATAGAGAGACATATTAGGTGAAATGTCAGGTCATCCTAGGCTGGTTCATTACAAGTTACCCTTACGTATAAGACTTATCTGAATTTACAATATTTTTTATATCATCAAAATCATCTATAATTCATTCATAATGCTTTAAAAACTCTTCTAGCCTTTATATTACCTACCCTTAAAGAATTTTTAAGACTTATTTAAAGTTCCTTCAATAACCTTGTTAATATAAACAACCTAAAAATTACTCTAAGGGGATTATTTCTAAGAATATACCCCTTTGGGTTTATTGATGACTCTAAAATAGATTCAACACATCTTCAATAAAAAATTTCAGAACTAAATAGAACTTATCCAAAAAATAGTATGAATCTATTGAATTTAGATTATGCATCAAATAATTTCTAATCATTAGCTCTAATACCAAATTATTCAATATCATTGTGAGAAATAAGAGTGAAATAATAATTTTCTCATGAAAAAACTTCCTTGATCTTTATTCTCTTAAAAAATTCTCTATAAAGATTATCCCCATGAATAAGCACTCAAATACGCTCCCTTTAAAAATGTATGCATGGGATAGATACCCCAAATGGAAATAGAAAATAACACTCCCAACCATTTCTTAATCATGGAAATATTTTCCAAGATTATCCCAAATAACTTATGGATAACTTCTCCACATTTTTCAATAAAACCAAAGAGAAATTATCTGAAATTTCATAAGAGCGGGTTATAATTATGAACATTTAATTCAAGAGAGTCACCATATATTTATATAAATGAAAAATCCCATGGGGGAGTGGGGGTCACTTCTCCAAAAAATCTAGTTGGATGGAGTCGATTGGACTATAAGTGATAATTAATTATTTTCAAAATCAGCCTTGGGTAGTTCCTTCATCATGATGTATGCAACTTGATTTTGTGTTGACACATACTCCAACTTCACCAACCATACTTTAACCTTCTCCTTTATAAAATGATAATTTATATCGATGTTCTTTGTCCTTGAATTATGAAAATGTTTTTTTCTAAGATTGATATATCCTGAGTCATCATATTTAATTAAAATAAGAGATTTCAAATCAACTCCAACATCCTCAAGTTGTTTCTTATTCTATAGAATTTGAGTACATGATTGGGTATCCATAATATATTCAACTTATGTATTGCTAAGTGAAATTCAATATTTCTTCTTACTAAATCAGGAAATGCATGAATATACAAGATATAAAGAACTACCCAATGATGACTTGATATTATTCTATAAACATGAACAATTCACAGCAATGTATCTCTAAAACTCAAGTTGTGATTTTATATAATAAAACAACCAAAAATCCCCTATGCTATTGATGTAATGAAGAATTATTTTAATTTATATCATAAGGATTTACTTGGGAAATCTTTATCACTATATGAATTTACACGTTTAAAACATAATTTTAGGCCGTGTTATGGTTTCGTACAATAATCTTCCAATTATTTACCTATATTCCATTACATTAAACTTATTTCCATCATCCTCTCTCGAAAACGTCGTTCCAGTAGCCACCATTGTTGTAATTTTCCTAGAATCATCTATTTTAAACCTCATGAGAATTTATTTTGCATACTTCTATTAATAAAATAAATGTTCTATTCCTTTCTCGATTCACCTATAAACCAAGTAAATTTTTTAACTCCTCAATCATGAACATATTGAATTTAAACCTTATGTATTTTTCAAATAGTCTTCATTGAACTTCATTAAATCCTCTAAAAATCATTTCATCCATATAAATGATAACTAACATATTTTTATCATTATCTTTCTTGATATAGAGATTATGGTAAACACCACCTTTCTAGAATCTAATCTTTCTCAAGTATTGATCAAGCTGAGAATACCAAGCTATAAATGCTTTATTTAGCCCGTATAATGACTTCTTCAAACAAAATTTTTTATCACATATTAATCTATAAGAAATAAATCTTGTAGCTTAATTTACACTTTATCATTAATAAATACATTAAATAATTCTGATTTGACATCCATTTGGTACACAATGAACTTCCATTACACCAAAATCTCCAAGAAAATTTAATTTTTTTTCAACTAGGATGAAAAAGAAAATGTCTCATCAGCATTAATTCCTTTTATTTTGAAATATACCTTGTAAACTAGATATGATTTATTCTAATTTACCTTACCATCTTCATTTATTTTGTTTTGGAACAACCACTTGGTTCTGATGAAAATTTTCTCTTTTGACCTCGAGACAATTTCCAATATCTAATTATTTTAAATTTTAAAACGCAATTCATGCATCTATTTGAACCAATTGAAATATTTTTAAACCTATTGAAAACACTTAGGATATACTTGATATAAGAAATATGTTTGGTGTAGATTATTTATCCTCCATGTTTGTACTAGAGCTATCCAATCACCAAAAGTATTAGCTTCACTAATTTCAACCCTAATTATTTCCCTTTTTGCCACTATTGAATTGTTTTTTTCTCATAATCAGTGTATTCCTTGATTTTGGATGAGTATCCTTGAAAAATACCTTCATCCCCATGATTATCAAACTTACGGTTCTTCTCTTTATTGATATTAAAACACTTTTTCAAAAACTTTAAAGTAATTTGGTGTTATATTTTTCCCATAACACATATTATAGGATTTTTTATACTCATTTAAATATACAAAATCTCCACCAGAGATATAAAATGTTGTAAAAAATACTTCCTTATAATATATAACTAGTATTACATTCTCAATGAGCATTATTTTTTCCATGTTCTTGATAATCTGATTCCCCCTTTTAGTGATTCTATTTTTAAGGAGTCATCATCAATGAAACTTTGCTTCTTATATTCTAATTATTGAGATATTATCCCCCCTTATTATTGGAAAATTAAATTTTCTTATTAGACTAAAACTTCTAAATTTTTCATCCCAATCATCTTCTTTGCCAACCACCAATATCATGTAATACACTTAAATAGTTCAGATTTTCTAGTGATTATTATCAGGCATGCCATCCTGCTATAATAATTAATAAATAGAATGTAATACCTTTTTTAACTCAATAGATTTGTGTGATATTAGACCACAAACATCAAAATTAACTAACTCAATAAATCTTTTTGACCTCCAATCCTTCAGCTTGAAAGTATTCCAAATTATTTTCTTCATTTGAAAAGTGTCTCATATATGAGTTTGATCATGAGATAATTCAGTTATATCACCTACTATTTCATTATTCACCAAATATTACAAGGAATTTTGGATAAAATAGCCAAGTATTTTTTTCCACAACTCATTCTATTCTTCCTTGTTTAGAAAAAAATATTATCTTCTACACTAATGAGGTAGATATTACACTCAGTACACTTTACCCACATCACTATTAAACCATATATTCCTTTTCCAATTCAATTATTTTTGTTGAAGTTTACCACATACCTTGATTCACATAATTTATTTAAACTTAATAAATTGTGACTAAGGATTTCAACCATCAATAAATCCATGAACCTCAAGTCTTTGCTTCTAGTTTTATCTTTTTTGGAGCCAATGATCTTTATACCTTCATCATTTCAATAGACGATGACACCATACTTTTCATATTTGATCCCTTTAATAATATTTTTGTTTCCCATCATGTGTAAATAACATCCACTATTAAGTATATACACTCCAAAAATATTCATTTCTTTTAAGAGAATTTCTACATTATTTTCCTTACCTGATTTTCCTTTCTTGATATATATTCTTTTTTATCCTTCCTCTGGTGGTGAATGAAATTAATCCACCTTCAAATTAATTAAATCATCTTCATATTGAATGGTTTTGAATTTATTATGATTTTTATACTACTTTATGATGTTTCTAGCTATTATGATATCATTTTTTTGGTCTCATTTATAATCTTCATTGTACCCTTGATTATAGATTCAAGTATTTGTGTCTATAAACTTCACATTAAAAGAAATATATGTTAGAAATATACTGAGTATAAGAAATTACACTCATCTATTTTTGTTCCTATTGATACATGAAATGCCATTTTTTCTTTGAAACACACATATTATATAAGCCTTATCTTTCCACAAAAATAACCCAAGATTTATGGTGTATTATTATATTATTTTTTTGATCCATTTGTAACCATTTGGTTCTATTATGTGTCATGCAAATAAAACTTCCTCTAGGGTGTGGATTATTGTGGTTTTAAATCAACTATGACTGATTGTTTCTTATAATCAAGTCTCTTAATAGACCTTCATTTTTTTTGTAATTATTCACTTTTGGGAAAGTGTTTAATTTTTCTTGTTATATCATTATGTTCCTCCTTATCAACATGGGAATACTCTATAATCTTACTTTCTTATGCCATTCTAGGAGTTAGAAGTATCTATTGACCATCTATTTTTCATTATATCTTCATGATTTTAGCTTCAAGATCCTAATTTTTTTAACACAATCTTTTATAGATTAGTTAATCCATCAATAATTCATTCCTACTCTTTGACCATCTATTTCTCTAATACTGCCTCAATTTCCATGTTCAGTGAGATCCCATGCATGGTATCCATATAAACATATATTACTAAAGAGCATAAATGATGATATATACAATTCATCCAAAATTGGAAATTATTATTATCAAATATCAAATTTACTTTATGGTTGAAAACCTCTACCATTAACTGAGAGTGAGAAAACTCCACTGAGAGCCTTTATCACTGATACCACTTATTGTCCCCAAGCAAGGTAATTACCTGGGGGGTGGTGGAGGGTGGGTAATGAATCAAAGCATGCTAATATTTCACAAACCCTCACGAAAAATATTATTTCGCCATTATTAGGAGAACTATCTCCCTCAGAACCGGTATTAAGGGATAAATAAAACAAAACAAGGACACAAGAAATTTAATTGATTCACCTAAACTAGAATAATCTAAGGAGTATACAATGATGATGTGATGCTGCACTCAAAGCACTAAGCACATTGAGTTTTTTTTACAATTCAGATTAGCTATGCCGATCCTTTGGGTTTACATACTTTATAGGATAAATGGATAAATCAATTCTCCTCCTAAAAACTGATATCCCTTATATGAATGATGAAAAAAATTACACCAGTTATGGTGAAACAATCATCTCCACATTTACCAACTGATGAAATCTATGAATTTTTGGTGAGATTGACTCTTAGAATTCCTCCTTCTTCTATGATGGACCATATATATTTTCATATTAATTACATTAATTAAAGTAAATATTTCATTATATACATTACTGATACATTTAAGGTTTAGAGTTTTTGAGAGTTAGGACAAAACATTAACTAATTAAAACCATATATTTTCAACTAACAAGCACTATTCCTTCTATATAAGCTACTGGTTAATCCATAACAAGTATTTAGAATATCCTTTAAATTATAAACACATGATACTATTCTAGACACACCATACATATTAATTTTATTTATAACCTATAAAAATGGAAACATAAGGAAGGGGTGAGCTCAGATGCTCAGTAAGGGATAAAATATGAAATCAAAACATATCATGGGAAAGACTTAGGGTATAACATAAGAATATGAACATAATAACATGAAGATAAGAGCATGAGGCATAACAATATCATAATTAAATGAAGCATAACTTAGGAATGTGGCTATAATATAAACATGATACATTCATAATCATATCAAAAATGTTCACTAAGGTGTTGTAAAATCATATTTCCAAGGTTATTCAATAAGGTATTATAAAACATTACCAATGCATGATTCTAAGGTATTATAAACATGTAACATCTATAGATGAATTATTTACCCAATGCATTGGAGTGTTATCAGGGCACACCCTTCATTACCAAGGTTTTTTACTAAGGTATTATAAAACATTACTAAGGTATACATCCAAGGTATCATAAACATGTAATATCTAGAGATTAATTATTTAACCAATGAATTGTAGCACTATCAGGGAACACTCTTTATATGTCTAAATATGTATTCCATATAAGGAAATCATACATAATTCCATCAAATCATAATTAACATAAGAAGGAAATGGATTACATGATATCACACAACATAATAATAGGATATCCATATAAATAAGGTGGATGGAATCATAATATATTATAATGAATATATGGTGTTTACATAGATAGAAAATACCCTTTTTAGGAGAATTAATAAAATTTATTTGGAAATAAGAAATAAGATTGACCATTTAAAAAAATTTATTTATAAAACTAAGAGAGTAAGAATTTAATTGAGAAACCATGAAGGAATAAAGAGGAAGTTTCATATAAAAATAAAAAACAGTGGAAATATGTGTTCACAGGGAATAAAAACTTAAAAATAGATTTTAATTTTTTTTTAACAGTATCATAAAAAGATGAAGTTACAAGTCACTTTAAAATGTTATTTTCAAAAAAGTGTAATTTTGTTTGAAAAATTTTACTTAAAAATTATCCTTCAATAAAGGATCCTTGAAATGAATTAAATATTATCCCAAATAAATGTGGAGTATAAGATTAAACAAATGATAATGGATGGAAAATGATTTTATTATTTTAAAATATCATTGTCAAAATACCATATCATAAAAAGAGTAATAAAACTTCTTTTATAAAATAAGAGAATGGAAATATGAAGGTCACATGAGATAACACATAATTGGGTTTCCAAATATAAAGGAGAACATTAGCGGGAAGGAAAATATGGACAATGAGGGAATATGTCATTAAAGAGGATGATAATTATTCTTAAATATGATATGTTTTTTCAGGTATAAGATTTGTATAGTAAAAATATTTGGATTAAATATTCATTATACCCATATAGTAAGATAAATTACCATGAAATAAAATCTTATGGTGAAATAAACTAATATTGTAAGAATTAAGTTCAATAAGAAGCATTATAACTCAACGAAGGGAGTTGAGTTAACAAAAAACTTTCAACTTTGGTATATTTTGAATTGAAATACATTTAAAAGAGAACATGATAATACTCTTTAAACCCCATTAATCACATGAATATTGAAAAAATTAATTCATTATGAAAAAATCAAACTATATTAATGATATCATGGTGAAAAATAATAATTATGTCTCAAGAAATTGAATTTGAGACAAATAACCCTTTACCTTAATTCCTAACTTTCACTAATGAACTTGAATGTAATTTATAAAAAAAACAAATATTTTAATCAACTATTTCAAAACATTTTTCAAATATATAAATTTTTATAAAATTCATTTATAACTATTCTCTACATGTATATTAGTTAGTCACTATCTATTTTCAATATTAGGTGTGATCAATCTTGATCATTTTGAACTAGTTTCACAATAGTAGTGTTTTTGTTCTTTATTATCCAAAATTTCATCATTAATAGATAATAAAAGTTACTATAATTTATGTTTATAATTATTTTTAATTTTATAATTTCATTTCATAAGTATTTTATTTATTATTCATGATAACAAAGTCGGTAATGAACTTGTTTTGATAATTTATAACAAATGAATGATGTTATGTTAATTAATGAGTTACATGTTTATATTAACAATATATAATAAAAAAATCATTATTTTATCATTAATATCAAATATTAAATTTTTATATCCATATTAGATAGAAATTTATATCATTTTTCATGTAAGTGGTTAAAACAAACCAATAAGAACATGCTACGATCTATGTGTGAGTATGACTATGAAAGAGATTGTTTTATTATAATATAATTATAAAAAAATATAATAAAATTATTTATATTCTATTAAGTCATTTAATCATAATTTGTAATATTTATAATAATAATTTTAATTAAAAATAAGTTTTCACTTATAAATAAACCACTTTTCCTCTTGGTATGTTCATTTTAGGCAGTTAGTTTTACAATGATTTATTATTGCTAGTAAAACTTATAGAATGACTAATTTATATTTCCAAAATATAAATTATGATATAAATAACATATCTATTCATTAAACCCATTTATATAACCATATTATAATTTTGGTGATGAAAAACAAAATATGTTTTTCATGGAGGTGGTAGTCTACACACACACACGAGCAACGTTTTCATTTTTTTGATTGAATGAGAGAGAAATAGATGATGGTTATACCATCAATATTATAACACTTCTGTATATTATTTATAATAATGTAATTATATACATATGGTTATAATGGGTTTGGATAAGGGTGTATGAGAAAGATAATATAGGGACGCAACTAATTTTATTAATTCATCCAAACTAGGATAATCCAATGAGAATCTAATGAATATGTGTTGATGAACCTAAATCACCAAGTGAAATGCTTGTTTTACATTTTGGAGTAGTTTTAATAACCCTTCATGTTTAAAACCTTTACAGAATAAATAGAGAACTCACTACTCTCCTCATAAGATAGAACTCACTACTCCTCCTATAAACTATTATCCCTTCCATGAATGATAAAAAAATAATTCACCAATGATTATGTAGTAATTAACTCCATTTTCATCTAATGAATAACTCCATTAATTTCTAGTGATATTTACTCTAGGAACTCCTTATTTATATTTTCTTGGACTTTTATGAAAATTGCAGAATTCAACCTATTCACTTGTTCATTAATTGTATATCCCTTAAAAATATCCAGGTTACTTATTTGATCTTTATTATCTTCAAAACTCCTCCACAAATCCACTACCCTTGAATAAATATTCAAACCACCCCTTAAAAAAATATCATTATGGTATAACTCCCTCTATGGAAATAGAAAATAAAACTCCTAGAGATTTATTAATCATGGAAATATGCTCCTAGATTCACCCAAGTATCTTATGAACAACTTCTCCCACTTTATCAATGAACCGAAAGAGCACTTTTCAAAAAGTTCACAAGAGGGGGATAGAATTACAAACATTTAATCCCAGAGAGTCACCATACTTTACTATAAATAGAAAATAATATAGGGTAGTGGGGGTCCCTTCTCAAAAAATTCTAGTTGGATAATGGTAGTTAGACTCTAAGGTAAAAACGAGGCTTTTCAAAATCATCCTTGGGTAGAGCCTTCATCATGATGCCCACAACCTAATTTTTTGTTGAAACATAATCCAACTTCACAAACCCTTGATAAAACTTATACTTGATTAAATAATACTTTATCTTGATGTGATTTTTCCTTAAATGATGAACTTGATTTTTTCTAATATTTATAACACTTGAATTATCACACTTAATTAAAAAAGGATATTTAACATCAACTCTACTATCCTAAATATTTTTTATTCATCTAAAAAATTTGAAACATTTATCATGTTAAGTGAAATAAAATCTCACTTATTTATCAATAAATAAATATAAAAATCTACAAGATAGAAACACCACCTGATATAGACTTGTGATCATCCGCTGAACCAACACAATCCACATCAGTGTATCCCAATAACTCATGTTGTGATTTTCTATAATAATAAAAATCAAAATTTTACATGTTATCAATATAAAAATGAATTATTTTCACTATTATCATGTGATTTTCCTTGTGAAAACTTTGGAACTATGTGGAATGATAAATGATAAACATGATGTTTGGTCATGTCACTATTAGGTATAATATGATTCCAATGATTTTACTATATTATTTTAAATTTAACTTCTTTCCAAAATTATCTATTGAAAACTATATCTAGGTATAAAATGGTGTTGTTATCATTCTATAATCCTCCATTATATACCTCTTTATAATTTATTTTCTTTATTTTTATTGATAAAAAAACGTTTTATGCTTTCCTTGAGTCCCTTGGAAACTAAGGAGAAATTTTAACTCCCCAATCATGGAAATATTAAATTCACACATCATGTATTCTATAAAGAGATTTCATTGTGCTTAAGTTGATCCTTTAAAAATTATTCCACACACATAAATGAGAAATAACATCCTTTTATCATTTTATTCTTGATGCAGAGATTGTGATCAACATTTACTTATTGGAATACCAAATTTCTCAAGTGTTTTTAAATCCTAGAATACTAAGTAATTGGTGATTAATTCATCCCATACAATTCCTTATTCAACCGATAAAATTTTATATCATATTAATCTATAATAAATCCATCTATTTTATTTATGTACACTTACTCATTAGGAAATATATTAAGTAATACTAATTTGACATCCATTTGGTACACCTTATGTAAGATCCTATCCTTTTTTGGAGCAATATAAGGCATGTTTTAGGTAATTTTTTTGTCGTTAAGTACCTTTGGGTTGGGGTATTACTTGGGGTGTGTTTGGGTGAATTTTTTAAGGAACTTGGGAAGATAGGGGCTGTGTACAGTTTGCGCATGGTTTGGCCAAACCATGCACAAGATAACCGTGTAGACAATGGAGGTTGACATGGTTGGTGCACGATTTTACTAAATGTGTTTCATCAATCCATGAGGGTAGTGGAAGACCACATGGTTGGCTCACATTTTGGCATAATGGTGTAGAATCCTAGGTGAAACCATGCGCGTAGAGCAGTTTAATCTGAAAATTGGTTTTAAAACCAGATGAACCCCCGAAACCTCTCTAATTTGACCTAGGATCGAGATTAACAATTTTAGGATGTTATCAGAGCCTTATGGAGGTATTCCAAGGAAACTGGAACATAGTTCTTTAAGATCAGTATCTCTTATTGAAGATCTTCTCTCTTCCTAGTAAGTGGATTTCATCCCGTTTCTTCTCCCGTTCTTTCTCTTATCTTTCCTAAATATTTTCATGGAATATCTCCACCATTTTCTTGGATCTAAACCTATGAGTTGATATCTAGATCTAGTATTGTGGATTTAGATATAGATTTTCAAGATCTTGATACCTTTTATCTTAATCTTGGTTTAGGGATTTAGATCTGAAGCTTGATTGATGGTGTTTTTCTGCTTAGATTTTGGGGATTTCTATTGGGATAACTTCCATCAATAAAACAAGGTAGGTGGTCTAAATAAAACTCCCATTGTCGTGATTTATGATATGTGAATGTGAGTTTATGATTTTCTAGATTCCCTTGATGATTTATTTCCTAAATTAGAGTAATTAGGAATGTGGAATTGACTTGTGATTACCTTGGTTATTTATTGATAAATAAATCATGGAACAAACAAAGGGGGGTTTCCAAATAGATATTTTGGAGATTTTTCATGGGTTGAGATATTGTAACTAATATATTGAATTTATGGTAATAATATAATTAATTTGGGGTAATTAATTATGAAATGATTTTGGATATAAAATATAATTAATTGTGAGAATTAATTATGTTCCATAATGTTGGTCAAGGATAATTAATTGTGAGAATTAATTATGAAAAGTTGAGATTCGATATGGATAATTAATTGTGAATAATTAATTATGGAATGAGAATTGTGTTGATTGATTAATTAATTTATGAATTAATTAATGGGTTATGTTCTTAATTAATTTTTGAGTTAACTAATGGCCTTTGAACTGTTTAACTAATCCTTGTATTAGTAATGGAATTATGTGGAAAATTATTGTGAATTAATGAATAATTAAATGGATGATATTTTTGTGGTGCTAGACATGGTGTTCTAGACCAATTATAAGTTGGGACTTGGACATGGAGTTCCTCCCCAATAGTTATCCAAGCTTGAGATTATGGGGTACTAGGCATGAAGACCTACACCGAATGAGAAAAGGAGTGCTAAGCATGATGAGATACACTCAACAAGATTTGGGGTGTTAGGAATGACAACTTACACCAAATGATTAGTAATAATGAATTATGACTCAAATGAGATTGTGGTTCTTGACATGGTGTTCAACACCAAATGAATGATAATAATGAATGATGATTCAAATGGGAAACATAAATTGAAATTGGGCCTAATGTAATGATTAAAGATTAAATGACAATGTGATAAATGCTTAATTAGGCATTTTATTTTATTGCTTCATAAAACTGCATGAACTATCTTTTGACTGGACTCATTTTAGAAACCATTGGTGGTGGCCTACTCAGTTATACTCACTTCTTATTTGGGCCACCTGATCAGCACCCAAGAAGACTTTGTTGTTGCAGGATAGGATAAGGTCAAGGCCTTGTGATAGGTTTCTATTTGGTATTGGAGCATGGGAGAGGGAACCAGACGTAGTTCGGGACCTTCTTGGGAGTCATTGTGTCTTTAATTTCCATTTCATTGTAGACACTTTACATTTTCATTGTCATAGAATGTTTTACCTTTTAGTTGAGTATTGTATTTTCATGTTCTGGTTATCATATAACTTGGATTTGTTTTAGTAATTTATACACTTTGATACTTGGTTATTGTTATTTTCTTCCATTTGTATTTTAATTATGATAAAATAGGGTATAGTCTCCCCAAGACTGACTTACCAGACCCTCACTACTAGTCTTCACCCTCTGGTGTATAGGGAGGCACACTTGAGGGCATATGGCCAACCAGCTTGGGGCACCGTTCAGTGGCTCCCAGTTTGGGACGTCACACCATGAACTTATTTTGCACTAATAATTCTAAGAAAAGTTGGATTGTTTCCAATCAGGATATAAGAAAAAATGTATCATCAACATAAATAGATTTTATTTGGAAATATCCCTTTAAAACCATTCATGGTTTTTTATAAGTTACCCTATAATCTTTATTGAGTTATTTTTTTCAGAACACCCACTTAGTTTCAATGACATTTTTATCTTCCGACTTTGGGATAATTTTTCATGTTTAACTATTTTCAATTTGGTAAAGATATTCATGCATCACTTTGAACTAATTGATATATTTTTAAGCCTATTTAAAACACTCTAGATCTACAAGATACAAGAAATATGTTTTTTATAGAGTCTTTATCCGTTGTGTTTGTACTAGATCTTTTCTAGTCACCAATAATATCCCCTTTACTGATTTCATCCCTATTTCTTACCCTCTTTATAGCTATTAAAAATACTATATTTTCCTCATAATTGATGTCTTATTCTAATTATTCTATATCCCTATGTTATAACCTTAGGATTATCACATTAATATCACATTCCTAAGAAATTTCATCACTTTTTTTCTAGGAAAAATACTCACTGGATTGCAAAATCTACTCATTTTCAATAATAGAGAAATATTGAATTTTAATGATTTTCCAAGTCTTTTTATATAATTTTTATGCCTTTATTTTGGATGAGTATCCAATAAAAATAATTTCATATCCATGATCTTCAAATTTGTGGTTCTTCTTCTTGTTGATAATAAATCACTTACTTCCAAAAACTCAAAAGTAATTTAATGTAAGATTTTTCTTATACCACATTTTGTAATGAGTATTCTCTTCATTAAGACATAACATAACTCTATTGGAGATATAAACTTATATAATCACTATGTCCTTATAATATATTTATGATATATCTTTATTAATGAGCATTGTATGATCCATGTTTTTGATAATTTGATTCTTCCCATCAATGAATCAACTTTACCAAGGAGTCCTCACTATTGAAACTTTATGACTTATCTCATGATTCTCAAGATATTCATACACATGATTTTTAGTGAATTCCATACCATTATAATTCTATAAATTCTTTATTTTCATTCCAATTATCTTATTTTCCAACCTCCAATATCATGTAATACACTTGACCACTTTGTATTTATTAGAGATTACCATCAGCCATTATATCCTATTGTAATAATAAATAGATAGAATATAATACCTTTTTTCATCCGTGTATTAGGGTGATATTTTTCCACACACATCTACACACACTAAGTCCAATAATGTCTTGAATTCTTTCCCTTCATCATATAAGTCTTTTGAATGATTTTCTCCTTTTGGAAAGTTCACACATGTGAGTGAGATCACATAAGAGTTTAAGGATATCATGAGCTCCTTAATTATTTACCAAATATTCTAAATACTTTTTTTATTAAGTTATAAAAACTCATAATTTTATAGGTTGTGATTTTTAGAGTAAATTTGAATTTATAGTTTTGGTAAAAGGATCATTTTTGAAACTAGGGTTTAGATCAAGGTTTTGAGTATTGAAATCCATTATGGAGATATTTGTGGATGTGAATTTATGTATAAAATGTTATGAAAGGTATTGGGTTGACGTTGGGGAAAGTATGAGTGAGAAAATGGTGCCTAAGTCTCATCCTTATCAGAAATAGGCAAAAAAATCCACTGGTGTTGGGTGTTTTCAATTTCCTAAGGCCCTGGGGTCCAGGTGTAGTGGAGGGAATGGATCCCTTGGTGGATGTGGTTTTAGGGGAACCCCATAGTGTATAAGGGTAGGGGTGGAATGATGAGGATGGGTGTTTTTTTGAGAATGGATCCTGGGGGGTTTCACCAGTGGGAAAAATTGAGTGAGGGGATCAAACTTTAGGAATTTTGGTTAGGTGTGGAAGGGTGGAAACAATGAGTGATAATGGGATATGATGTGGTTCTAGAAATTTTGGGTGCTCATGGTGCCTTTAAGAAATGAAAATAATTGAGGAGATCTTTCCATGGGGTTGGTCATGCTAGGTCTCCTTAGGAGCTGAATGGGAATACAACACAACATTGGGAATGCTGTGGTGTATTCTATTTTTCCACTAGGCATAGTTTTAATTTTTAGGAAAAGACCATTTTTTATCTTTTTATTTTCAAAAACCTCACCTCTTCTCTCTTCTATCTTGTGTATGGATAAGACCAGAGGGTCCTATCCCCCTTTGATTCCTTCGATCACCCATTGGATAGGAAAATTTATTCGGTGTTTTATGGATATTCAAGGTGAGAATCCCCACTCATTATTTTTTCTCAGTCTTTTATGATCCCTTAATAATCTCATGTGAACCAGTTAGGGTTTGGAGATGATTTCCACCAGATCATGGTGTGAATCATTCAATATTACAAGAATTTTGTGTGTGATGAATGGAGGTTGAATTGATTTGAAAAAACACACTATCACATGAAGTTATTATAAAGGTATGTTGTTGTATGAATTTATTATTGGATTTTTTTAATTAAATTAAATTGATAGTTAGATGGATATCACATGATAAGGATTCGATGGATCTCTTATGAGAGGTTGGTCATTGTTTTGGTGCAGTGAGGTCAACTAATGAGTTTTTTTTGAAATTCTTCCTAATTGAATTAAATTATAAATTATTATAAAATTGATTGAATAATTAATTATAATTTTTTTATAATTAATTATTTAAAATTATAGATTTATTTAGTTTCATGGAATGTTGATGTGAGCTTGGATGTGATTTTATAAGGATGATGAAGATACTTTAAGGGGTGGTAACTACATGTTTGAGATTGATGGTCCTTTGGGCATACCCCATGGTATTTTTATTTGTTTATATATATGAAATGTGATATGTGTGGCCATACCACTATAGGAGATTGAAATTTTTTATTAAATAAATTGTTTCATTTAAATGATATGCCTGGACTAAAAAAGTGACAAGGTCCACAACCGACCCTTGTGCACTGGATTGATTCCTCAACCATAAATGAATAATGTCTTGTTTATGATTGGGTGGTTTTTCATATATAGACAAAAAGGGGTGAAAAATTAAATAAAGTAAGTGGATGTAGTGTCCCTTAGTATAGGTTCCTTATAAACCCCCAAGTAGAGGAATGTGTCCAATAAAAGTGAATGACCCTAATAGGACTTAATGGAACCCTAAGGTGCCTTAAATCCTATGGGCTAGTTGATATGTGATTGATGAGAGAATTATTCCCCCAATTAGATGTGATTACTTTGGTGGGTATTCCATTAGTAGGATTTTTGGATAGATTGGGTGTGTGAGGATTGACCTAGGATGACCCAGAGAAGAGATATGTGCATTATTCCATCTCTTTAGATTAATACCATGTATTTTTTCCTATGAGGCCAGTAGGGATATAATGTTATTATGAAGAGACATAGGGGACCCAAAAGGGTTCCCCAATGATATGTTTACCCTAGAGATAGGTGATTTTGGTAGGCATATGGTATTGATATTGGGTGTCACCCTGGAAACCTAATCGATGTTGTGAGCCTAATGTGGATACAGTGGTGGGGTCATATCTTACACTTGAGAGGTTGACCTCCATTATTTGAGATGAGTTTGGATAGTGAGACAACACTTATGATATGTATATTATGGGATTATTTGGGTGGGATGCACTAACCACTAAGATATATTCAAATACATGGGATTCCTTGGATGTTCTCCTTGTATCTAGCCTTTGTGACTACTACTATGTGACTTGATTTCATGACAGGGTGATGATACACCCTAGAGTTTTTAGAGGGATTGATTTCTCAAAATGGTGAATATACAACCCTGAGTTACTAGATGACTTTATTTCCCATCAGTTTTTGGATACAACCCTTAGTTACTAAATGAATTTCTTTCCCAAAAGGGTGTAAATACACCCATGAGTTATCAAATGTTTGGATTTCTTGATAGGGTGAATATACACCTCTATGTTTTTAGATGACTTGTATCCATTTTAGGGTGCATATACACCCCTGATTTTCCATATTATTTTCTTTAATTGATAAGTATAATCATCCCCATGAGTTTAAAATGATGGTATATGATCAGAGACACTCCATCACTAGCCGAAGAAGGTTTGGGTCGATCCTGGGTGTCACGTTAGAACCTGAGAATCAATAATTTTTATTTGTTTAATTTTTTTCATTGTATTTATTATTCTACTAATCATATCACATGTGTAAACCCTACCTTAAATTATTATGTATGGGACCCCATTAGTGGTTCCCTACCAAATTTCACTCACACCCTACTTGGGTGGCCATGAAACTTAGGTACCCAAGAAGATCTTTACTGTTCACAGGTTCAGGTTGGGCAGAGGCTTGGGTTTGGATCATTCATCTGGATAACTTGGAAAGAGTAATAATATGGATGAGTAATAACTTAAGAATATAGTTGATCCTATTATATTTTATTCTTAAATTTATTTCATATATATAATCATCCTAATTTGTGACCAGTTGTATGTTGGCTTGACCATGAATTTGTATGACTATATGCTTATACATTAAATTTTTCTATAGAAATGATATATTTTTTATTTATCATGTGTACTCTAATTATTATTTTGTATGTTTTTTGGTTATTTATTATTATTTCAAACATTGATATGGGTCTCTCCATGATAACACCATAGACCCCCACTGCCAGTCATTAGCCTATGGTGTATGGGGAGGCTCACTTAAGGTAATGTAGTAACCTAATATGGTTACTGTAGAGTGAACTGAGGTGGTGAAATTATAATGTGGCATTAGAGAAATTATGTAATTTATATCATAGAGTTAATTAGAGTTTTTTTGTATTACTATTTAGGGAGATGATATACAGGTGACATAGGAATGTGTCAAATATTATGATAGACCTCATACTAGCACATCACAAAAACACTTTTTGATGAAAATTATAGGTTACCAGGGATTTGGGACTACTTTTATTGGTTTTTTATTATATTATTTTTTTATTTCACCTAGTGTTACACAATTAATTTTTTAGATTAATGATTTATTATGGTTTTTAGATCTTGGATTGACAACAAGATGCTAGTGTACACACATCATATTTGGAATGCAGGATTCACATTACATTAACATTACAGTGTGTAATTAATACCACTGAAGATGAGGGTTTAATTTTCTAAATAGTTAGTAAAAACATATATGGAATTTTACCATATTAAATAGTGGTGGAATTCTACTCTGATGAGCCACAATTTATTTTATTTTGATGATATTTCATGTTGATCTATGATGGAATGATTCTTGATGAAGAATATGAAATCCATTGGTGTAAGGGATTTATACTGACCCTTAGTGGGTTGGTATAGGAATTAAATGATTTAGTGATAAACCTATTGAGGGTCAATGAAAATAGTTTTGGTTATTTAAAGGGTAAAAAACAACCTATATAGTGTTTTCTCATATATCTTAATGGTGAAATTCTATGAATTTATCAACATAGATCATCAGAGGATGATGAAATTATATATATACCTAAATCATAATGTGATCCTCAATGGGGAAATCTCTTTTATAGAAACCTGATGAGGATGGGTTCCCTAGTAGGCTGATGACTTGTCATGGGATGCCGGTTGTGTATTTATGAGAACCCTATAGTGGGTGTTTTGGAATGAAGTTTCCTTATGATGTTTGGGAATAAGAATAGAGATGTGTTACCTATGGGTTATAACTTATAAGAGAAATAGATTATAGTCTAGGTGGGGGAGCCTAATGATTAATATGTGGATCATGGTATCAGTGAGACATGAATTATGGATGAAATGATATGTTATATGAGAGGGTAACCTGAGTGAGGTTTTATCTCAGGTTGGGACTAAATTTGATACAGTAAGCAAGGATAAACACTTCAGGTTGTGATATTGGTGGATAAAGTGGGCTATCGAGTATGGTATATGCATATAGATTACTTTTCTTTAATTTTGTAAAGAACCTTGAGTGATTTTAGCATTAAGGTAGGATTTTGAGGGCATGTCCATTCGAGTTCCTAACCCTGTTTATTCTGGATGCGCTTTGAGAGAGTGGTGAGAGAATGTATAGAAAATCCTAATTTTAGAATAATTACAGGGTTATGGGTGGTCATGTAGTTTTCCTTGGAATGAGTAAGATTTTATTCTTGGTTGTAAATTATACACTGAGGTGATCTCTTTTTTGTTAATATGACTTTTCGGGAGGATCCTGGTTAACTAATTTACTAGGCATAGGAGTCTAAGTTTAATGATGTATAACTCATGGGAGTATGATTTATTTTTTGTAATTGGGTGGTATGGGAGTTTACATCTATTTTCATTGGATAAGATCGAGGTGGAATACTCTAGTTACATGCAGTGATGTCTAAGTTGTGATTGGTGCAAAGACACATATGATCTAAGGACCGATAGATTTAATGGGATTCTACAAGCATGTTTTCTTGATAATTTTTGATGAAATGGGAAATGTACCTCTGTGGTGAGAGGTGAAATCAAAGATGGATTGGGGTGCCTTGATAATTATTGTTAGGGAGGCATGTGGATGGAACTTGTTAAGGTTTTTTTCTTAAGGATAAATATAAGGAAGGAAATATGGTGGGGAGAACACCATTTTCCATTGAAGGGTATGACCATCATTAGGGATGTAAATTCAATGGATGTTGGGAATGAATTTTCTATTAATTGGGAATGATAGTGATTGATGTTTTATATTGGTGATTTGGTATGGGTGGAATGACTACATCTAGTCATTGTGCACAGTAATAGATGGATCCTGAGTTGTGAAGATACAAATAAATGTTGTTAGGGTTGTAGGTGTTATGGGACTAGTCATTGGATGATTGAGGTTGAATTTGGATGTTGATGAATATGTAAATCCAATTATATTTAGTTCCATAGAGAATACCAGATTTGAGATTTACACGTGACATTAGATGGAATCCCTGCATTGACATCAGTCTCGAGATTATTTTGAGATGATATGAGTGTGAGATAGATTAGGTGTGTGATAGTTATTGGGGTGTGATAATGGTATCCAGTTTGGTTGGTCAAGGATATAACTATAGAGTTACTCTAGGAGTTGGGTTTGGACTTCAGTATGAGTGTTTGGATTATCTTAGGATGCTTTTTATGATTAAGGAATCATGATCAGGTAGTGATATGGAAACACATTGGTGGGTGTAGCCAAGATTTTTTTGAGAATGGTCATCCAGGGAAGATCTGATTAGTGTTTTCACATGAAATTGGGTGCGGTGAGATGAGAAATATACCAAACATGTCATTGGATAGCTGATAATGTTTTTTAGTAGCTGATTTTTATGGTAGGGAGCACTGTTGCTTGGAAGAAGTCTTTATAAGTTGATACTTATAGTGGGGAGAACCACAAGCTAGGTTATGACAGGATTAATGACACTATGGTGTGTTGTAGTTAATGGGAACCTTTGAGTTTCTTCTCTTTATTGGTGGTGATGATGAGTGAGTGGCTTGGATTTTAATGGACAATGCACCTTATTTTTTGAGTTGCACAAAAAAAGCTCGATTATTGCTCCAGAGTAGAACACGATGAGTTGGTTATGAATTGATGATTAGGATAGGTCTAGGTATATGGTTTAAGGGTTTCCAATGATTACCAAGGATGATAAGTTCTATAGTGGGGAGGTTTTAAAGACCCACACTTTTACTGATTGTGATTTTAAGATGAAATTTTAATTTTTGGTTTTGGTGAGAGGTTCATTTTGGAAAATGGGGTTCATATCAAGGTTTTGAGTATTAGAACCCCATGGGGAGATTTATTTAGATTAAAATCAATGTTAAAGAGGTTATTTAAGGTATCAGGTGGGCATTAGGGCATGGATGAGTAAGTGTGTAGCTCATGGGACTTGTACCTATTAGAAACAAGAATTAAAACACCCATTGTGTTGGAAATTTTGGCTTTATTGGGGCCTTGGGGTATGGGAATAGTGGAGGGAATGGTGAAATTTAAAGGTATTGTGTCTAGGGAACCTCATGGTGTGGAATTGATGGGTGAAATTCCTTGTTTGGGTATTTTGGTGATCATATTTTCCGAGGGGAACTATTTTTGGAAAACAGTGAGTAAGGGGGGGGGGGGGTAGGCCTTCAGGAATTTGGATGGGTTTGGTGAGATGGAAATGAAAAGGGATGGGGGATATGGTATGGTGCTATCCATTTTAGGTGGATGAGGTGGCTATTTGAAATGATGATAAGGGAGGATCTCTCATCACGGGGATGGGTGTTTTGAGGCTCCTTTGAGGATACATGGAGATGGACCACAATGTAGTATATGCTATGGTGTATTTAATTTTTATAATGGGTGAAGTTTATTTTTTTTTGAAAAAAAATCAATTTTCCCTTTTTTATTTTAAAATCACTCACCTCTTCTCTCTTCTCTCTCATGCATGACCAATACCAGGGGGTCCTCTTTCTATTTGATTCCTTTGACCCCCCTTCACATAGGGAGATTTCTTGGGAATTTTATGGTGATTTGAGGCAAGACTCCCCCATTCCCTCATCTTGTTCCTTATTTTTTACTTTATCCGTATTTTTTTGTGAGCTAGATAGGGTTTGAGTGTGATGGATATAGGATAACCTAAGACCACAAAATCATGCTGTTGTGATGAAATCACCTCACTATATAAATTTATTCTTGTATTTTCTGTAAATTAAATTAAATTTATGGTTAACCGGGTGTTGTGTGATAAGGATTTTACATTGGATGGTTCCAGAAAGATGTAAAAAATCTTCCATAGGAGGTTGGTCATCATTTTGATGCGATAAGGTTGACTGGAGAGTTTTAGAAAATTATGAAAAATTGAATTAAATTAAATTAAATTAAATTATAAATTATCATAAAATGGATTAAATAAATAATTATAAATTCTTTATAATTAATTATTCATTATTAGGGCTTGAGTTTGGTTCTCAAGATATTGATGCGATCTTAGATAGGCTTCATCGAGGATGGATAAGCTACTTTAAGGGGTGATCACTCGATGTTTGAGGTAGATGGTCCCTTGAGCATACCCCATGGCCTTTTCAATTATTTATATATATGGAATGTGATATGTGTGGTATCACCAAAATGGGTGATCAACCATTTTAATTAAATAAATTGTTTCATTTAAATGATATTATCAGACTAAACATAGTGCAAAGGGACCCAATTGAACCTTGTAGACTAGATTGACGCCTCAACTACCGATAGATGAAGATTTGTTTATGATGGTGTACCTTGGGATATATAAAACTAGAGGGGTGAAAACTTAAACAAATTAAGTGGATGTAGTTTCCCTTAGTATACGTACCTTGGTGACCTTCGAGTAGAGGATGCAATGAACTGAAGTGAATAACCCTATTAGGCCTTAGTGGAACATTAAGATGCCTACTACTAAAAAATAGGTCCATACCAATGCATCTATTATAAAGGTTCATAAAAACCATTAGAATAGATTTGCTATACCTACAGTTTTAATAAAGCTGTAGGTATATCCTCCTTCAAATCTAATTTTATCGGGCTCATCCTGCGTGCCCCCACAAACCCTCCTCTCCCCCAAAAACGGTCTCCCCTAAAAACCATCTCCCCCACCAATCCATCCCCGATTATCCATCACGCTCATCCCATGAACCAAATCTATTATCCCCCAGCAACCCTCTTATCCCACGATTCCTCTCTCATCCATTGCACTCATCCCACTCAAAGATGAAACCCTACCTTGATGCTCTGGTTCCTTCCGATTCCGCCGTTCCATCTTGGGCTTTTGCGCTCATCCCACTCAAAGCTGAAACCCTGCCTCAACGCTCCAGTTACTTCTGATTCTTCCATTCCATCTTGGGCTTCCATCATCCCTGTTAATGCTCAAATCCTAGCTTATGGTGCGATCTTCATGGTTTATGGTTGGATCACAAAGGATTGGTCTCCAATTCATTTTTCCTTGTTTCCTTTCATGTTTATCCTTCCCTATTATGGTTTCATCGAACCCTAGTTCAAGGGATTTACTATATTTTTGTGGTTTAATTGGTGTTTAGGGTTCATGAAAGTTTCTTATTGGTTGTTTAGACATACACTGGAAGACAAGATGCATTCTGGCTCATGTGTCAGTGGTTTGTATATATGTTTTCACTATGCCTTGACATAACTCCCTATCACACAAAGATCTCTTCATTATTCTCCTTTGTGTTAAAGGAATTATCATTCCATGGAGATAGATTGGATCTAATTTGAACATCAGACGATTTGGAATGATCCATGGATACCTCCAAATGTGGGATGTCTTTTGGATGAAATTTCAGTTATCTATCTCAAACCCATATGCCAGTGTTTAAGATGATACAATGGATTCTTCAATAAATGGTACACGTTTTCTAGGATTTATTAATTTTAGTTTCTTATGAATTTTTCATATTTCTATCATGGTAGATAATACATATGGTATTTTATATGCTTATATAGGATCTAATAATTTCTATTAAAATTATTTAAACCCCAATAGTGGTATTATAGCCATACTATGAATTCTATTTATGAATACTTTCATGAGATGAAGAAGAAAACAAAAAGAGAAAATTATTTTCAGTTTTATATAAAGTTAAATTTACCTTTATGTATTTTGGATCTACCTAATGGTTATCGATTTTACCCAGACATTTAATGGTCTACATAAGTGACATCTCCACTTACCCTTTTATAATGTAGTCTATGTAATGATAACCTAGTATTATCCTTACATAGATAAATTTGTATAAGGATCATTCTGTTTTACCCTTGTTAATATAAATGTAGTTAACCTTATGTAGAATGTTTTTTCATAAAGGTAAATGAAATTACCCTTAAACAGAATGGTTCTATGTAAAATTAAATTTTATATTACCTTTTCACTGAAATCTGAATTTTATTGAGTTTGAAACATTAATAGTAATTCACTAAGTGTTGGATGATGACTATTCTACAACCAATGACACATACTCTATTATTGACAAATAATTCAAAAACTCAATTCAATATTACACTCAACAAAAAACTACATACTCTGGTCCTCATTCACAAAAACTCTCACCATTAGTGTGACCATTACATAGATTGACAGACCTCCATACATATTAGAGATGACCGTTACAAAATGTACCAAATCGGGGAATAAACCTTATGAAACTCTCCAATATTCTAGATTATATTTTGGTGGAGTGTAGTAATCCTAATATAGATCTGGAAATTTATTGTTACCTTTACATGACACACTAGTTTACTATTACATGGACACTAGATGACAATTAAACATGTCCTTGATTTTATATTTTCCCTCACACACCTCTTGATTACCTCTACACAAGAAGTAATTTACCGCTATGAAAATAGTAAATTATATTCACACATGCCTTTACCAGCCCAACTTATTTATATGTATCCACTATTTTTACCCTTATGCAACTACTATAATTCCAGACTTCATAAATTTGGCATCTAGAACCTTTTCAACTCAAATCATGGAATTCTATAACACTTTAAATACTCTCAAAACATCATGATATATACTAAAGAGAAAGTTTTTACCCCTCAAATAGTTTTCTTTAATTATTGAAATCCGAAACCACAAAAAATTATCAAAATTACAAAGAATTCTACGTTGAGGCTATCCAACCAAGGTCTTTAAGAATAAATACATAGTATTCTTTCCATTTATGATGGAATCAAACTCAGAAACTCTATAACATCTTCACACACATTTTAAAATATTCTTATATCTTTAATAATGAAAAAAATATAATTATACATGGGAACTTAATTCTAGCCCTTTGTAATTGTTTTCAATATCACAACACACCTCTAAATTCAATATGTGTTCTCATTTATTTCACATCCCAACAAGCACATCAAAAATATATTGTGTAAGGTATAAAAATATCCCTTTCTCCTTGACATTGAAAATACCCCCTTTATAAACATATTTATTATAATAAAAAAGGGGTAAATTTTTTTATTGGAATACCTATTATTTCATATTTTTAATGATGTTTATATAATTATATATTTCATGATTTTGAATACTTTGAAATCCTTTTAACATGTTTTCTCCCCTAGAAAGGGATGAAGCCACTTTATCATCATCATGGTAGTTTATATACTCAATGATGAGAATATTCTATTGTAATATAGTAGTGATAGCCTCTTACAACTTCCCCAATATTTGATTATTTCAATTACCTACATTTTAGTAAACATCAAATGAAAGGGGATAGGAAGGGGGTACTTTTCTCTTTAATTAGCCCTAGAATGTTAATAGATGTATCTCTACTGAGATCTTCCATACATCCCAAATTTATCATTGGGTTAATCCTTAATCCTCTTTTCCTAATTGTATCATCATTTATCATTGTAGACAACCTAATGTTCTCACTTTTCTCAATAAGAATATTGTGTGGGACCTATTTTATTGAATGTGTAACAAAGTGAAATGAAACCTTATATGATAGCTTATTATTCTTCATCTTTTCCTTTTTTCTTGATAGGAATGTCATACTATCCTTTGAAACATGACTAATTACCTTCCATTCTCTTAAAAATCATGTTTTCCTTGTTTCATTTCCTCATAAACAACATTTTTTTCTTTAATTAGATCTCTATTTTTTCTCTTGTAATTTTGAACAGATTTTATACTTCATATTTTACTCTTCTAATGTTTAGAAATCATTGGATATTTTTTAGACTTCTCACCAACATATTTATACATTCTGGTATTATTTCTATTTCTCACAGAATTTCTTCTTATTTTTATTGGATTTATCCCATAGATTTATTCTAATTCTATGTTAATCACATGTTCTTATAATAATTAAAGTATTTGTGCCAAAATATCCCACAACACCAATAGTTACCCTTGAAGATTTGAGATTAGAACATATTGGTGAGTCTATATAAGAAATTATACTTTATGTCCAGGCATCATGAAACCTTTATTTAGCCTTCTCCCAAGGCAGTATTCTTGGTTTTATTTCACTTGAATTTTCCTTTATGTTGGTTTATCCTTATCAAATATTCCTTTATCCCAAACAACATTTTTTTTCTTTAGAATCTATAATTTTAAAGAAAACAAAATCAGTGTGATTTGAAAAATTAAGAGTTTCATACTTTTCCATTTAGGCTATTCTTATTTGAAAACTTGGATAATTTAGCTTGACTCTATTCTTCTCTATCATAATCTTATATAATATTCCTGAATTTATTTTCAGAATTAATCCATCAATATTGTGCCTCATTAAATTATTTATCTTTTAAAACAAGATTAACATTATGTTCATTCAAGATTATATCATTCTCTGCAATTGTTACCATGGATGTTATGATATATTTAATGAGATCAATCTTATTTTCATCCACATTTATTACTTATTTATCATTCCTTTTAATTTAATTCTTATGTTGGGTATTTTTATAAAGGAACAATTCCAATTTTTTTCTTGGCATGTACTCATTATAGGTCTCTTCTCCTTCCTCATCATTACTTGAAGAATATATATGTTTTTAAAATTTAGCAATGTAGGCTTTATGTTTGTGAGAGAAACCTTAATCATTAGATTAACTCAATGAAAATGATTTATCAACTGGTTCTCTACTTGTCATATTTTTATTATCCATTATTGATGATCACTTCTTCATCATTGAATAACCTCTTCTGAATTTTTTTCATATCTTCTCCAAGATGATTATTCACTACTTGAAGAATTTTATTCTAGTATATCTAACTCAAATTCATTGTTATTATTATTTGTGTATTTTTAGGTGAAATGAACAACACATTTAAATTTATAACACCATAAAGAGTGTTTTCCTTTATATGTTCCTTGTCCCTTTTTGAACAACACTATTACAAGAGCTATCTCCCTCTTAACATGAACTTATTCAAACTGAATTGAATCAAATTCAATCAGCCTAACCTGATTCAAATCAAAACAAACCAAATTAAATAATATTATGAAGAGTAAACCCAAAATGAGTTGAACTAAATAAAGTGATACCATACAAACCCATAATGGATATAATAAAACCAAATAAAAAATAGAATGATTTAAAAAACACATTCAAAAAATAACCAAACTTTACTTGTATAAATGTAAATCTGATCAACCAAAATAGATCTAGAATGATCAAAATCAAGAAAATATAATTCAAATAGAAAAAATTGAACGAAACTAAATTAGACCAAGGCATACTAATCTAACTTGAATTAATTTGATATTACAAATGATGAATCAAATTTGATGAAATATAATGAATTCAAGCCTATATGATCACAACTGATATGAACTAAAATAAACTAAATTAAATTGATATAAACCAAATGTAATAAAACTGAATTGATTAGAACTCAAATGAATGAAATTTACCAAGCTAATATAAACAAAACCAAGATGAACTAAATCTAATGAAAATGCCCCAAACTAAATTGTATAAAAAAAACAAAACTAAGCTGAAACATGAGCCAAAATTATTATATACCATTAAAAGGAAGATTAATTTTTAATTAATAGGAATTTACTATTTGATATCATTATTTTGAAACTTGGATCTATTTCCCCCTTGCTTGTAAGAGCATGATTTGACCCATGGGTCATTGTGGTTCTTATATGTTGGGTGGTGACTTGTATAGTCATAAGAGACAGATATGTTGTAGTTTTGTTTTTATTTTATTTTCTTTATCGCATTGGACACTTAGGAATTTTACTGCTTTCTATGGATGGAGGGTAGTTATATTCTGCAAAGGGGGACAAAAGGTCACTAGAGGCAACTCCATGGTTTTCTTTGTAGGGGAGGGAGATCGGGGTAGTGGAGAGATTAATTAATATGTTTCATTTTTGTCCATTTTTATACCATATTAATTTTTTTATTTTCTTTTCCTTCAGCATGGACACCTAATATACGGATGGGTCATGATGAAGATTGGTCATTTAACTATCCCTGTTGTATCAGCTGAATATTTTCCATTCATGTCTGGTGAAGCATTCCATTGGCATGAATCTGGACGTCCCATGAGAAACATGTATTGTCTCCATATTGATTTCCCAAGCATAAAATTAGGCAACTTATTGTCTAGATATTTCAATAGTTACTTTATTATAGTTACCAAAATGAAAAAACAATCAATAACCAACTTGATAATTTTTTTGTAAGTCAGTTCCAAAAATCTACCAGTCGAAGAAAATTTTCATTCTTTCTCTATAATGTCATCGGTCATTTAGTGGCAATATCCCCTAGTATATATTTCAAAAAAACCATAAATCCACAAACTCTCATATATTGGACCATCATACAATCCACTTTATTATTCATGTATCATCTTTACAAAGGTTTTTATGCTCCTTAGATTTGTGGTTTCAGGGACAAAATCTATACTGGTGTGCCACCAACTCTATCTTATGGTAATATGATTTTACAACATGGTACCACCATTCTAAATCCTTCTTACATATCTAGAAAACTTTTCCACATTAAAACATAATTATTAATACCATAACATGAGTCCCATGATTTATGACACATCATTCATGACTTAAACAATTGATTTTATTCACAAAACACATCTGGACCTAGAGCACTCTCAGGGTTAAGTCCCAACATCGACTCATGTATCACTTTTTTGTTGGAAATTTCTTCAAAGAAAACATTGTATTGTTTGGATATAGTGTGCAGTACCACATCTAGAATCACTGCATGGACTCCTGGTTAGCCTTTAGAAATATGGGGATTAGGTCCTACAAGAAGCGCCTTGAAGTAAGACTCAGCCATTCCACCAACCACACTCCTATCTTCAGTATAGGTGTTTCACTCCAATAGTATATTAAGTATTATGGTGCGTTGTTTCTCTCTGATACATGAATGGAATTATTCTGTATTACAATAACCTTCCTGGAGCCACTTTATTCTCAATTTTTCATGCACTAATCGTTATTTCCTAAGAGTCATGTCATCCAGGATTTCCTTCTTGTTAGTGATTTCACCGAACAATGTGTCATTATAGTAGTATTTGATACTATATTTCAGTCGGTCGATATCCATCTTGAATACACATTCAACTCCTGATAACGGGGGGGGGGGGGGGGGGTCTTACTGATCCATTCATGGAGATCATATTTGATAAGTCTTACCCTATTGTGAATACCAACCCATGCACTTACCTTCCTTGATTCGATCATAACATGATGATATCTTGGAGTGCTGGTCCATAGATTAGAGAAGTTGAAGCACTTGTGCCTCTCCTGCCTAGAGGACAAGGAAACCAGAAGTGGTGAATGATCATATTTTATTTATAACAGGTGAGTTACCTTTTCATTATGATAGGTAGAGATGTCATGACATTCGAAAGTCATCGATCAAGAAAACTAAAATTTCGAATACCCCCTCTCTAGTTATTGCACCATGTGGACCAATCCCCGGTGTACCCCATATCCATAAGCCCATTGCTAGCCATGAGTTGGAAAAATTCCATGCTGGATTTTCTAAGGAATACTCCTCTCCCTTTATTTTCATTATGATCTGAAAAGATATTAAAGTATCCTACAACAATCCATATTAATTCCCCTAGATCAAAGGATCCTAGCCCATGACACATGGATTCTATTATCTGAGCATCATAGATTCCATAAACAAAGGAAAAAAACAAGCTACTACTACCTATAGATACTTTCATAGTGATAAACTGGTCTTCCAAATGTATCAGTTACACTGAGATATAGGGATACCAAAAGAATCATATAAACAAGTTTTGAGGGTTTTAATTAATATATGCACACATTATTATTCTACACACATACACACTAATTTTGGAAGATAATTTATTTGGATTGAGCATAGAAACAATGGAAGCCTTACTATTATGAATTTCAGTAGTGATAAAATCTATTTTTACCCAAGAAACCAGGCCTCAGGTGTTCGAATTTGGATCATTGATCTTGTTGTCACCTAACATTGTCCCTATGAATCTTAGACCCTTTCATCTAATGAGAACACATCACTTGAGTGTTTTTGGATTGAGATCTAAAAAACACTCCATTATGCTGAGGCGAAGAGAATGTTGTAGGAGTTGAGAGAACCTGTGCTTGAAATTTATCCCCCTTTGACACAGTAGACAAACCTTGTGAATATAGGCCGGGAACATCACACATTGGAAAAAACATAGTAAACACACCGGCATGCACTAGGGATTGGGAGACTCCCATTTGAGGAGATTCCACTTGCGAGTCCTAGGATAGAAGGCTATCTAAGCATTCTTGAGAATTCTATACATATGATAACACACTGTAGGGGGATCTTGGGGAAGGAGGCCACTAACCAGAGGGAACTATATATCTAGGAGGAGAGAAACAAGTGTTTGTGTGTGTGTGTGTGTGTGTGGGGGGGGGGGGGGTCAGCCAGGATCTTCAAAGAAAACATTCAATAATTAAACCATAATTATGAATCCCATAACATGTGGAGTGTTTTCCATGGGATGTTGCATTGTGGGATGGTGTGGAGTGTTATCTATAGAATGTTTCATTGTTGTAAGTTTTTGATTGTGGGTGGGATACTATATTAGAGTGGTGGGATGGATGATGCATTGGAGTGGGGGATGCTGAAGTGGAGTGGGGGATGCTTTAGAGAAGTGGGGATGCTGCAGTAGAGTGGGGGATGCTGCAGTGGAGTGGGGAGTGCAGTAGTGGATGTGTAAATTTTTTACAGGTTATGGCTGGAAGGTTCTCTCTTCCGCCTATTGTTTTTTTGGGGGAAAAGAGGATATACCAATAGTTCTTAGAATCGTTGGTATACAGTTGGGGAGAGGAGTGAACATCAACGGTTCTGTATACCATTGTTATACATATATCCCAAATTTTTTAATAAAACTATTAGAATAGATCAGTGTCACTTGGCAGTATGTATACCAACGGTTCTTGAACTATTGGTATACATATATTGCAACGTTTTCATTGAAACTGTTGGAATAGAGAAGCTCATTGAAAAGTATATATTCCAATAGTTCTTGAACCATTGGTATACATATATCCCAATGGTTTCATATAAACCATTGGAATAGAGTAATTTTAGACATCCCTATACCAACAGTTTCATAGAAACTGTTAGTATAGGGCTATTACAATGCCCAACATGGCAACGGTTCCCAAAACCGTTGGGATAGATAAAATTTTCAGTAGTTCTTGAGGATAGTTATAATGATATTAGGTTGAGAATTAATCCCCTAGTGATATGTGTGTACTTTGGTGGGTATACCTTGAGTAGGATTTGTGGATAGGTTGTGTGCATGAGGACCAACCTAGGATGACCTAGAAAATAGGGATGGGAATTATGCCATATCTTTAAAGTGATGCTCATGTAGTTTTTCCTACGAGACTAGTGAGGCAGTAATATGATCATGATGAAGCCTAGAGGACCCCAAAGGGTGTCTTAGTGATATGTTGAAACTATAGTGGGGTAGTGTCAGTAGGAATATGGGGTTGATTTCCTGTTTCACCTTCAAACCCAAATCATTATTGGGAACCTGATATATAAATTATCTTGGGGACAATTCATACACTTGAGAGTCCAATATTGATTATGTGAGATTGTTTCAGATGGTGGGAATACCCTTATGAGATGCATATTATGTGATGATTTGGGTATAACACACTACCCACCAAGATTTATTGAGATACATGGGATTCCTAGGATGTTCTCTTTAGATCAAGCCTCTGTGCTTACTATTTTAAAAGTGGGTGCCCTATAACCAACTTTATCATTACGTTTTGATTACCATTTCATGTATAAAGTGATATATGCATGATGTAAAATCACCATTATAGTGTATACATTTCTGCATCCACCATTTAATGGTAATTTCAATAGATTATTTTTCATATCAAAAGGTTATAACATATCCTAGAATATAATGAGAACCTCGAGATACTATGACATTAATCTTAAATATATTTCCTATGGTCTAGATACATAATACTGACTAGAAATAGTTTATTTCTGACTATCAAGTTTTTGGGGCTTATAAGAATTGATATTTGTTCTCATGAAGTTCACACTTGGTGATCTCTGGTAGATGATATCATAAGGACAGACCCACCAATAGGAACCCCACATGTTTTGGGTGTCATTGGATGTTCCTATATATGAAAATGTGTATTGGTCTCTTAAATTGAGATCATTATCAATGTGTTCCATTTGATCACATACTTTGATGCTAAGCAAAAACCATGATAATGAAGTCATGGTAAGGTAGATTGTGTTGGGTGCATCATTGGTGGTATGATGTTGGTTGAATGGTCAAGATAGAATTTTTCACTTCTGAGTTTAGGAAGTAATATCTTGAGCTAGTTTGATTAGGATGACAGTACCTTTATAAATCCATGGGCATGGTAGTTGAAGGTAATTCCGTCCTGTTAGATCAAAAAAATAAAAATAAAGCAAAAAAGGATAATGACACAAGTGTGCATCATTCTTTATGAGACATCGAATGAAAAATAGATTATATTACATAGAACATGTTCTTAGGTTGGTTTTCATTGCTACGACTATTTCTTATCTATTTAGGGGCCTTGATGGATTGCTAGACCCTACTCTTGATCTGTGAATACTATTCACTACTATCGAGTTAAGGTCCTAGAGGGTCACACATAACAACATATTCATAATTCTATATTAGTCTGATGAATATAAGTTTAGTACATGGTGTGCCCCACCAATGGGGTTCGAGATATGTTTGGGGATACTCGATCACCAAGGAATAAATAAATTTATATTATTTGAGTTTGGAATAGTTTTCATTGAATTTATTTTTTAAATTTATTTTCCAGTATTAAAATAAATACATGGAAAATATTATATGAAAAAATATTATTTTAATATTCAGGGTTTATTTAATATTTTCAGGAATGAAAATTCAAGTTAATGACTCAATTTTATCACATAATATATTTATTATATTACAAGTAAGTGATAAAATCATAAATGGTATTTATGACTCAGTACAGTAGTCATAATATGTTGTTTATGATTTATTTAGTGGGTAATAAATATTTGGGGGTTAAGAATCCTTTTATAAGTAATTTCATAACTCACTATATATAAGAGGAGAGAAGATCTCACATGATAACTATTCACTGTGAGCTCTTGAGAGCTTCTATATCCTCTCCCACTTTTTAGAGGGAGAATCTATCGATCTAGGTGATTGGATCAATCTCTCTCGCATGAATCGCAAGAACTTCGAAGTAGTGATCATTGAGACATCGAAGGCATCATCGGATCTCCATGTTAGCACCCAGAATTCAACAATCGATTCTCCCATAGATTTTTGAAGAACATTTAGATGATCTAGAAGAATTTTAATTCAAATTATTTGAGAAGATATCACCAGCGAAGATTGGATAATTTGTATATATGGGTTTTAATTTTTTTTATATAAAAGGGATAGAGTTTTAAATATTTTAAAAAATGGGTCTCTAGATGCGTGAACCCCGTTCACGCATCTTCGACGTAGAGAGATGCATGAATGGGGTTCACACATCCTTCATCCCATCTTCGAAGGATGTGTGAACCCCGTTCACGCATCCGGTTGATAAAATCTATAAAAGGGGGTATCCCCCCCAAATTTATTCTTCTCCTCTAGATTTTGCTGCAAATCCCTACAAAATTTCTTTCTCAATAATTTTTTGCTGCTTTTAAAAAGGTAAAATTTATATTTAAATTTTCAATTGTTTAATTGTGTTTATTTATTTCATTTGTATGATTTATTTATTTGACTTGTGATATATAGAAAATAGTGTTTGTGTGTATGGTTTATTTATTTCATATGTATTGATGTGTAAATTAATGTCTTTTTTATGATTTAATTTCTGAACTATGTGTTTGTTGAATGAATTCGTATTGAATGTTTAGGAAAATTAATTATTTCATGTTTAAAATGTTGTATGAATTCATATTGAATATTTATGAAAATTAAATATGTTATAAAAAATGTTATTTTGAAAGTAATATTAATTTAAATTATAATATTTTATACAATAGTAATATAATTTTTTAATAATATATTAGTTATATGTATCATATTTAAATTTATTAAAAAAAATATAGAAAACCTTTTCTGTTAATGGTATAAAAATAGTTTTGTATAAATAATTTTTTTAAATTATATTAGTTATAATTAAAATTATTAAATATAAAAGAAGTGTAGATATTTAATATGTATTTCATATAGTAATATATATAATAAGTATACCCAAAAACATGGTAAGTTGTGTGATGACTGATCTTGAGATGACCGACCAATGCATAATTGAAATTGCGTGTCTTGTTTTGTGAATGTGGTTATTAAATTTGTAATAATTGCATTTATTTTTCTGTATTGATGACATGTGAGTCATCTCTGACTAAGTATGTAAGGACCTGCGTGTCCGCTTAAAAAAAGTTATGTATTTCATACCCCTAGACCCCCTCACATGCATGTGAGTAAATTTGTAATTAAAAGGCAATCAACAAGAGGTGTCCCAAAAGAGGCATCCCCATAGAGGTGTCCTTGAAGAGGAATTTGAGAACAAGCGTTCGACATGAGGTGTTTCTATTTTAAAGGAGACTAATGATTGATGAAATATTTGATAATAGAGACTCCATGATTCTACCCATAGGTTTTGGTTAGTTTATCAAATAATGATAAACTAATCATAAGTCTCAAGATCATGTCATGATTAATTATTCATAAATAATTAAAATATATAACATTATATTAAATAATGTAAAATATTGATGTAGTATATAATATTTTATTAATTATTTTTTATAGGTAATAATGTCTGCACAAATATATTGCAACAGTGAGACCATTTATACGGAGAAGGGATTTAGCTATAGTGTGCCACCTGTCAGAGTGGTAAATCTTCATGTTTGTATGACATTAGATGCAGTTCACAATAAGATTTATAATAAGTTAAAATCAAGGGTTGATCAATCCATTTATTCAATCACATATCGACATCTACAACATCCTGAATGTTTCTGGCACACCGAGTACCCTTTGGTCGATGATAGTGATTGGATGGATGCATCTTCCTTATTTAGATAGCAGTGTGCTAATGGTTTGATGGAGTTTTATGTGGTGATTTCTAATATAGATGTGGTGCAACTGACTACTACAGAACCATGTTTTGTGAGCTCTATACAATTTGGTCCTTCACATTAGTCTTTGGCATTGCCTCCTTCTCATTTGAATCCAGCAATAGAAGCAAATTATGAAGAAGATGATCAAAATTTAGAAGGAAATGTAGATGACATCCCTTTGTGTGCTGATATAGTGAATGAAAGTTTATCTAAGGAAGAAGAATCTGGGGATCCATCATAAGATGATGTGGGTGAGGGTGATGTGGGGAATGAACCTTCTGAGGTTCCTTTGAGAGATGTGGGTGAGGGTGATGTGGGAAATGAACCTTCTGAGGTTCCTTTGAGAGAAAGACATCCACAACATCCACCAGTTAGTGGTAATCATCCTTTAGTATTGAGTTCCTTAGTTAAATGAATGTCTCATGAACAAAATTTTGATTGGGATGTCATTACACCAGCTTCTGAATTCCCTGGCATTATAGGGAATATGTTTGCATCAAATGATAACGCCATCTATGTCGGGCAGGAGTTTGAAAGTAAATTGGTCATGAAAAATGTGATAAAGAAATACCACATTGAGAGACATTTCACATTTGTGGTTGATGAGTCAAAGAACACAAAATATATCATTTGTTGTGAAAAATATGGGCCAAAATAGAAATTTCGATTAAGGGAAATATTTGATAATTTTTTTGCATGTTAGAGGATAACCAAATTAGAAGGGCCACACACTTTTGTGCATCCAATATTGTCATAGGATCACTCTTCCCTTGATTCAGAGTTTATATCAAATGTTATTTGTGAGATGATACAAACATGTCAGGATGTTCTCATTTCCCTTGTTCAGGAAAGAATTCAACAGTTGTATAACTACAAGATACCATATACCAAAGCATGGAATGCAAAAAAGAAGGCAATTGTAAAAGTGTATAGTGATTGGGATGAATCTTATTCTATGTTTCCACAACTTATGGAATTGTTATCTCTCAATAATCAGATTGTTTATTAGTTGGACACTGTTGAGTATTCATCCCCCAATCACCGAGTTGATCAAACAAAGGTGAAGTTAAATAGGGTTTTTTGGGCATTCAGGACATGCATTGCTGCCTTTCCCTATTGTAAACAATTTATTCAAGTTGATGTAACTTTCCTATAGGGAAAGTATATAGGTTTTCTACTCATTGCTGCCACAAAAAATGGTAATTGTGCTCCTCTTACACTTGCTTTTTCTATTTTTGAAAAAGATAATTTTGAATGTTGGAGCTGATTTTTGGCATGTGCATGTGTTCATGTCACACAAAACCATGGCGTGTTTCTGATATCTGATCGCCATCGAGCAATTATAGAGGCCATGGTTAGTTATGGGGTTTCATGGACTGATCTGAATTCTTATCATCATTATTTCATTAGACATATTTCAAGTAATGTGCATAAGCATTTCAGAGATTATTCCATAAATAAGGAGATCCTCAAGTTGGGTATGTTTTTATAAACTTATTTTTTTTAAAACAAAATTTATTCTCCATTTTAATATATTATTATCTTATGGTTTCATCATATGATCTCCAATAAGAAAGGTTTGATCGACGCCTTGAAGAGATCCAAACTGCTAATGAAGATGTGTATGAATATATGATGCATATTTTGAAGTAAAAATGGTCATTAGCATATGATGGTGGCAGAAGATATGGCCACATGACCAATAATATAGTGAAGTGAAAAAATTGGGTCCTCAAGGGTGTGCGCAAACTTACGATCATAGGGTTAGTGCAAGAGACATTTTATAGACGTGTTCACTACTTTGTTGACCGGTCCCAAAAGGCCTATCAGAGGATAGAAAACGGAATGCGTTTTACACAACATTTCCAAAGTGATATTGATTTGATACTGAATGTGGCTTCAATATGGACTGTTCTAGCCTTTGATAGGGAAAAGACGAGCTTTCAGGTAAGACTGTGCTACGACTGAGCTACATGCACTAGTGGTAGACTGTTTATAGTTATGTTAGATAACAGATACTGTGATTACAACAACTTTTAGACATTTAGATATGTATGTGCACATGTTATTGCGGCTTGTGCTTCAGTAAATATATCATGGGAGCCATATGTTGACCCAGTGTATCACATGAGCACTTTGGTTAACTGTTATAGTGCAGTTGGGATGCCTATTGGTGACTTTCATTCTATCTCATTACCTGCTGATCAGCCGACCATCATCCCTAATATTTCCAGGTTTTATAATTTGGTTCTATTTTCATTTATGATTTTTTCAATGTCTGTCATTTTTAAAATTATTGGCTTCATACTACTAGGTTACGGCCTCGAGGAAGACCAAAATCAAGTCGAATCAGAAATGAAGTGGATTGGCCTCAACAAAAAATAGGGAGAATAAGATGTAGTATTTTTCATGTAGAAGGACATACTCGTAAGATATGTACCCAAGTGGAAGAACAAAGCTCCATATATCTTCATCCATGATTGATTTTGTGTATTATTTCACAAATATGTATATTTTGATTTGCATGTGAAAGTTTCAGTATTGAATCCTTTTATATTTTACTTGCTCTATTTCTAACATGTTTCAATTTTGGTTTGTCTCGTTTTTTGATTCTATAATGAAGAATTTTTTGAAACTAAAACTATTCAAAAAAACAACATAGAACAAAAATGAATATATCATGATTCCACATGTAACAAAGATATTAATCCACACACAAAAAATGAAGTATAAATCTAAAATATTAACACAATCATTTTTCGTTTGATTATTCTAGATTTATTTAAATAAAAGTTGAAATTTTTTATTAAACCTCTCATACCACATGCACCAATGCATACTACCTTGATATTATATAAGAAAAATGACATATCACTGATACCATCCATATGATTATCATCCCTATGCATTCAATTATCTTATAGTCCACACAAAATAACTAGCTCATGGAAGCCCACATGCAATGCATAAAAGAACTCTATAGGTTTTAATTAATGCAAACCTCATAAATATTTAATCTCAAAATTAGGTAATAGGGTGCTTTATTTATTAAGGGGATTGGTCAAGTAATACAAACACTAATACACACACAAAAAATCAAGTATAAATTGAAAATATTAACACAATAATTTTTCAATTCATTATTCTAGATTTATTTAAATAATAGTTAAAAGTTTTTAATTAATTCACTATAATAAAGTAATGATGATATCGTTTGTGCAGATGGAAGATTTTCCATTTCTCATATCTCAGGATACTCATGTATCACAACTTATTTTAGATGGACTTCCAGTGCCTCCGTTGAGTGTACGCAGATCTCACCATTTCCATCATACCGCACCACCTCCTACTATCATCCCTCATCTTCGTCACGCTGGATTCTATGGCGTAGTGATGTGCGAATTCACCTTTCTCGATCATCATCTCATTACTGAGCTTATAGAGAGATGGAGGCCAGAGTCACATACATTCCATTTTAGATAGGGAGAGATGACTATTACTCTATAGGATGTGACCATTATGTTGGGACTTTCCATCGATGGTGCGGCTCTGAATGGCCAAGTTGGAGCAGATTTTCCGGAGCTTGTTCATAGATTACTAGGCATAGAGGTCCCTGATGATGGCAGGACCATCATTGGTGGTTGATTACGCATGACTTGGTTAGACCATCACTTCACACAGTTAGTAGAGGATGCTGATGAGATCACCATGCTACAATTTTCACATGCATATATTTTGTGGCTGATCGGTGTCACGCTTTTTGTTGATCACTCCACTACTTTTGTACATTTGATGTATTTATCTTTTTTAGAGGATTTGGATGAGGCCGACCGATATAGATGGGGGTATTCTTGTCTAGAATATACATACAGGGCGTTATGTAGCGCATGTTTCATTGATAGGATGCAAATCATAGGATGCATGGTTCTTATACAGATCTGGGTATGGGAGCACATCCCTCGTTTAGCTCCACATGTTCGTGTGCCATTACCAGCAGATATTGTAGCAAAGGCTCTACGTGGACGTTGGTATGTTATTCCTTCCTTATACTGTCTAACTTAATCTTATAAATTTTTATTATGAAATGTAAATATAACAATATTATCTACAGGTGGAGTCAAGCACATCGACATTCAGATTCTCACAGACACGATGTCCACACCTACAGACTTATGTTGGACAAAATTTGACCACATGATGTAAGTGATTATTATTTATATTGTTAAATATTTATTCTTTACTATACATGTATTCATTTATTAATTGATTATTTATTTTTTCTTTTAGATTTTATGGATGCCATATACAGATGATATTATCCAGAGTCATCCACCGTAATATACGTTAATGCTTGTTATTAACTCCTGTAGGGTTCCATTGATTCATTTTCATATAGTCGAGTGGCATTAGAACGATAGAGTTATGAGGTAGTTCAGATTCTTTCAGCCTATTCCTGACCCGCCCAGTCAGTTAGATTCACTGCATTCTTTGAAGATGTCAGGGAAGATATATTTTTATTGGAGGAGATACCATGCCAGGTATATTGATTTATGAGATAGACGATAGGGATTCTAGTTTTGAGGGGCGGGGATAGTGCGTTTTCATTTGGTGGATCAGATGGATTATGCATCTTGGTACTACAGGTCCCCAGTCAGATTTCTGACATGACATAGACGAGGATTTCATGAGTTGGTATACATAGTTTATTCCATAATTCAGTGGGATTTTTATTCACATTACTTAACAACATATTTTTTTTTCATAGGATGCTCATATCTGTCTTCTAATACACATGTCTGATCCAGTAGAGCACACCATATTTGACCCAACAATTTTTCACACCCATGTATCATAGTTGATTCCTTCGATGGACGGGATTTATCATGGAATTTTCTTTGATCCACCACATGCTGAGGAGGTTGAGGAGCCTGCTGAGGCTCATATAGATATACCAGGGATGGCGACCTTGTTATGGATATTTCTATTTCACAGGAGGAGGGTGTTCCACATGATCAGTCATATGCTCCTCCAGTTTCTCAGGCTCATCCACAGGTAGATACAGACATTGACTGGGTTGAGCTTGATTCTTTATTACAAACATCCTCAGCACAACAGCCATCTTCTTTCCATGTTGGTGAGAGTTCCAGCCAGCCTCCACTATCATTAGATGCAGGTTAGGGTACAGATGGTGATACTGTACATCCACCGCCTGTCACACAGGAGGATGTGGGGGTGGATACTGAGGATGATGTGCAGCGTACACCAGAGCGCAGATAGAGACGGACATGACATGGACGCGTCTAGTATACACCTGGCTGTGGGACAGAGGAGCATCCACACTAGAGGAATATATTAGGTTGAGTTTTTATTTATGATACATTATGTATGTGCATTACTATTATCATTTATAGAGTTTCTAATTTTTTTTAATAAGTGTCTTAATGTCATAAAATTATCTTCCAAAATTAATAATTTCTATTTGGCAATCATTAATAAATATTAATACTCTGGATGAAATGATCTGTGAACATCAAGAAATCTTGACAAATATTATTGATCTCAATGATTTGAATCCTAAAATCATGGAACATGATTATTTGTTTAAAAAAAATTAAATTTCATAAAGAAAAATTTCAATGAATAATGAATAATTATGAAGAGTAGATGATTGTGATTGAAGATCAAAAAAACCACAATATGAGATGTATAGAATTAGAAGTTCATTTGGCCAATTTTGAGAAAATACATATTCAAACTTTATAAAAGGAAACATGTTTTACTGGTGCGAAATCTTCACTGGAGGATTTTACCGTTAAAATACCTACATAATGTGATAACATTATGGACATTATGAAAAATATTTATTTCATATTCTTCTAAAATAAGAAACAATCCTTAAGAGGGTTAAGAATGTGTTAGAATATGTAAGAATAATTATTGAAGAAGATCATCCTTGGTGAAGTTATATAAGATTTCAAAACTGATGTTTATGAGTGTTTCTCTTAAGGGGGAGGTAAATGAAGAAATATTAAATTAACTCCAGAATTAATATATCAATTAGAATCAAATCTAATTACTGTAGAACATTCAAGAATATCATGTTATATAAATATAAATGTTTTTCTAAGCATATATTCCCTTTTTAACAAAAAAATACTGAAATAGAAAGGGGTTGTAATTGAATTAATCAAATACATAATAATTTTTTTGCTTCTAAATAAATGATGATTTTTTAAACCTTTTTGTAGGATGCACGAATGGGGTTCACGCATCCTTTAGAGACTTCATAAAGGATGCGTGAACCCCGTTCACACATCTACTGTTTCTAGGATGCGTGAACAAGGTTCATGCATCCTTCAAAGATGGGATGAAGGATGTGTGAACCCCATTCATGCATCTCTCCGTGCCAAAGATACGTAAATGGGGTTCACGCATCTGGAGACCCATTTTTAAAAATATTTCAAACCCTATCCCTTTTCTATAATTTTTTTTAAAACCCATATATACAAAAAACCCATGAAGAATGGTTGATGTGAATTCAGATCAAACTAGGTATTTATGGTTTAATTTTATGCTCAAACTTCTTCACATGTGATCCTCAGGATTAAACTAGGGAATTTATTTTCCAAGGATGACATTTTTATATCGATCATTGGTGAAAAATTTTAAATCCCCATTTCACTGATTTCCACTATGCACCTTCGTACCTTCAATTGGTATCATAGAATTGTGTGAAAATTTTAAGCTAATAAAAAATTAAATTTGAATTAAATTTTAAAGAGGGTGTTGTTCTAGTGCCAATGCCATAGAAGAAATTTCAATCCAACATCATATGGACAATATGAGGTCATAAAAAGTTTTAAATTGGATTGAAATCATATTTTTTCAGATATTCAATTTATGAACACATCTATTTATTTATATGTTGAAATACCCAAAGACAACTGACATTATCATTTTCCAGTGAACCAAATTTTCTGGATGAGCTCCCATCATCCAGAATAGTGTTTTCCAACGTGGAATAATATATATGATATATATTGAAAATAAAGTTTCAAATATACTTTTGATGAATGGGGTTGGTGGTTGGCTTCATATTCAGAAGAAGATTTTTTTAAAAAGAGGATAATTTTTATAACCTTTGGATGATACCATCATGATTTTAAATAAAAAAAGAGGCATAAATATAAAGGTGGGGTCCCACCACTTTCTTCCTCATGAAGCTGCCCAGCTGCACCCTCTACCACAGCCCGCCCTGGCCACACACCTCCTGGCTACAACACCACACTCCCTACTCAGATGGATTGTGGAACTAGGTTGCCACCACCACTAGAGATCTTTTTTGCATGGTTCTTCCACCTCACTGGTCTACAGAAGGAACTTGTGGTGTCACCCTCTTTCATGAGACTATCCATAGTGCCACTAGGTAATGATATCTCCCCATTCAGCCAACCCTCCCTCAAGATGGCCTGACACCACCTCCCTATTCATCGGACGCAATCCGACCAAGCATCATGAACACCTATCACTGTTTGAGCCAACCACCATGAGGCCACAATACCACCTTAACGTCAGCTGTTACCTGGAGCCATTGCCTCTGTTTCTATTCCACACTGATGCCTGGCTGAACCACCACCCTACTACTGCTGTTTCCCCCACCATGACCAAGACCACCCTCGCCAGAGATCCCATGGTCAAACCCCACAAGATTCAGCTAACCCTATTGCCTGATCTGGATCACCGATGAGCCTATCTCCAACTCTACATGTGCCACCCAGACCATTCCCTCACTTGGATAAACCATCTACTGTTGCTTCCTCTGCAAGGTACCTCTTCCATGGTCTAGTTGGACTTGATCCACCCCACAATGGCCCTGGGCAGGTCCACTTAACCTGGAATGACTCTGGGAAGGCTCTCTTGACCCAGAATTACCCTGCATAGGGTCTTCTTTGCTCGAAATGGACCCGTGAGTTTATGATCTAGTCCACCATGGGTCAGAACAGGGTTTCGAGGCTTGGGTAATTTTTATATAATTGGAAATTAATTAAATTAATTAATTTAATTATAAAATTAAATTAATTAAATATTATTATATTTTTGTTTCAAAATATTTTTTTAATACTCTAGGAAAAATTAATTTATTTTAGGTATTAAAATAAATTAATAATTAATTTAATTTTTAGCATTAAAATTAAATTAACATCGGGACTGAATGATGTAATTTTTTTTATTAAAAATAAGAGTTATTTTTTTTAATTCAACAAGATTTACCTAAAAAATAATTTATTTCATATTTAATTTTTTTTATGAAATTATTTTTATACGCGAGTTTAATGTGTATTTTTTGATCATGATCCATAAACTGAACAATGCATGTATGACGTTTGTTTATTTATTTATTTAATTATTTCAATGCATGTTATTACTAATTATTTTAATAAATGATGATCAACGTGTCGTCTTTGCATTATTATATGTATAATGGCCTGCACACCCAGGTAAAAGTTTTTATCTGTATTACGCATTCTCAAGACCCCCTCGCTTGTGAGCGAGTATTGTTCTATAATGACGAGGAAAAGTAGTGACATACTTCACACCAACATTTGATGATGCACCAGACAAGATTGTGATGAATTTGATGGGCGAGTGCTGTAAATTGAGTAAAAAATGATGCAACTCAAGGAGTTACCCATATGCTCTAGTTTGATCCATTATTTACTCAATGGATCAACCATTAGTGTCGAATCGTGATCATGTCATATTATTTAATTTATGAATGGTTTATTATTTTATGTATGTGTAGTTTTTTTGTGTGATGATATAAAATAATAAGAAAGCATGCACAAATAAATTGAACATGTGACGCGATGAATATTTTCTATTTATTACATGATCAGTTGTGAGTAAAATCATAGTGTATGTTCTTATGATATAGAAAATGATTTCATTTCTTCATGTAATAATAAAACACCCTAAAAAAATATTAATCCGAAAAAGCCTTCTTTCATTTGAATTTGAATAGAACCAAGTGTTTTAGGTGATCGATTAGCCATAGTTGAGGGTGCATCCTACTATTGGGGAGTTCTTATGATAATGATGGGTTGAATTAACTCAAGTTGGTAGAAAAGAAGCAGCCATAGCTAGCATGTTGCAACTTTAGAGGGAATAATTAAGTAAATCATGTTTAGGATTTTAGAAACTGAGACTTCACTTAATAGATCAAGGATCCATAAGTTAATACAATTGTTCAGTCAAATTCCTACCTTCGACTCTCTGAGTATTAGAATATCCAAAGATTGTTGACTATTAGGGGAGGTTTACTGATTATTTATACTATAATAATAAAGTGAAACAATTTTCTAATTCTAGTATATAGGGTTACTATAGTTTGATAAAATAGTGGGAGACATTCAATGATTTAATTAATTAATCAATAATGTCTAAATTGATAATCAAGATAAAATTAGTAATCTTATAGTTTTTATTTTTTATAAAAAGACAATAAATACCACAAAAATATTGATATATTTATTATAAAAAGTTAATTTCCTATCCAACATGATTTTCCAAATAGTAGTACAGGCGCTTGATCACAATACTATGATATCAAAAATTTGAGGTGCTGGTGTCCAAAATACCTATTAATCCATATTAGGAAGTGAGGGGTGTAAAAATGATTTCATGAGACTTATATATGACACATATGATGGTTATTTCATTATAATATCATCAATTTCTGATGCGAGTTTTGGATAAAACATTGGGACAAGGATGATTTTACATGCTTTCTCATCTCCAAGAAGCTTGCAAGGCGAAAATGGAGCAAGATATGAATAATATAATGGTTTACAATGGATATGTGTAAATTAAAAGTTGTATTATGATATTTCAATTTATACCTTTTACATATCATTTTCACCCATTTACTCCAGTTTTGTTTAAGATTATAAGATTAATAGTATAGATAAAATGATTCATTAACTTCTAGGTAAGTTTTTCTAAGAAATAAATAAAGATTAATATTTAATGGAGAAAAAGTTGAATACAAGGAGGAAAGGACAATGATAATCATGAAATAAAATTCACATTCATAATATCCTTTAAATTAATAGGTATTAAACAAGAGGTTATTTTATTTACATATCATGAAATAAATATATGAATATTTAAATCCAATGAACTAAATTTAAGAAACAAATAGTCATTTTTTCAAGTATATTCATCAACTAATGTTTCTATCATACTTCTTGGATATTAAATACAATATGCATTTCACATATGTGCATTTAAATATAGTAACCAATTATAAAAAAATTATTAGAAGTAAGGTGTGTTCTCCAAGGGGCTGAAAAGGGTGGTTCCTAAGTTAGTGATGAGAAGTACACAACTTATATATTCCAAAGTTTAATGGTTCTAGTTAAACTATTGATAAGTATTACCAAAAAAATTATCTCATGTTTCCTATGTACACAAGGAGAAATTATTATAGTTTAGGAATGAATATTTTCTGTAGTGTCTAATACTCAACTAAAAGTTCAGTCATACTTGAATCATTGGAAATATAAGATGAATAAAAAATGTAATACTCATATACCCAGTTGTGTAAATATAATAAATTTTCAAGAAAAAATAAGTATTTTTTAGGGATATAACTAATATGGTTTTTGAATCTTCATAGTTAAATACCTTATGTATTATTGACACACTTATGTACTTAGTTTTGGACAAAGAAACCTTTAGAAATAAAGGTAAGCCACAAAGCTTTCAGAATTAGTTTAGCTAGAGAGCATGAACTATTCCAAGGGTAACATAGTGATAAATGTAATTCATTATATTCCTTTATGTGTTTATTAATGAATTTGAAAGTGAAGTATGGTATATCCATGGTCAGAAGATATGAGATGGGTTGAGTTGGAGTACCGAAGAATATCTCGACCAATAATTCATCAATCAAATAATATAGCATGGAGTAATTCTTAAACACACATTACCTTATCCACATCAGGGATATGGTGATAATAAAAAGGATTGATAATGATTCTTACATGTTAAAATTGATCAAAAAATATAGGATGGACCAATTCCTAAATGAACATTTCCTTATACACATCATAGTCATGATGTAAGTAAAAAGAGCATCAATGTTTCAACTTATATCCATTAAAGAAACTTCCATTATTTTCAAAACATGCATTGAAAATAACAATGTTATCCCATAAAAATATACAAAATATCATGATAAATAGATATCATATGAGTTAGAGTATGATATAAATTTATTATGTCATAAGAACACGTGTTAGATGCAAAGATTTTTTTGAGGTTATAAAAAAACTTTCATTAAGGAAAATACACTATGCATCTAAAGTAATTGTCCTAAAAGTTTATTAGGATATTACATAAATTACTATGATAGAATTTTATAGTCAATTTATAGACTATATTTATATATAAGGGTGCACATATCTATTTGAGATAGTTGGATCTAGATTTACTTGGATTTAGTCAATGTTAAAGATGAAAAAATAGTTAATATAGGAAAAAGTTCTACAAGAATTTATCGAAAAGAAATGTTCCAGAGAACCATAATATGTAAGAAGGGTAAAACCATAGTGATAGTTTTATATTCACCATGGCTGGTGATACATTATTCATTATGAATAATAATTCCTATAATTAGGAAATATATGAAAATTAACTAAAATTGATAAGATCAATAAAATTAAATAATGGATTCCATGTATCAAAGTAAAAGGGGATTATTATTTTGAATACTACAATGGGTATTCAAGTGAAACAATACATAGATGGTATAAGAATTATACCAATAAGGATTTATTGGGAACACCAAGTTGTTATGTCTAAATCCATTAGAATTTTTATTTTAATAAAAAAATTCTATGATCATTTTATTGAGAATTGGATGTCAAGACCACCAATCATGGAAGGCATATATACAATGCAACCAGAAAGGAATGGTGACACCATAATATGCCAATAATAGGTACAAGTTACTTAAATATATGTTATAATTGAATTAATAAATAATATAATTGAACATTCATTTGAAATGAATATTTTTCATGTGTCTATAAGAGGTTAGTGGGAGAACCTTTTTTTCCAAGTAAAATATGTTTGAAAACATATGGAAAATAGTTATAGTCTTATAGTTAGTTTAGACCATTATGAATGAAACTCTATATATTTTTAATTAAAGTACTAACCTAAGTTCTAGGGAACATGGTCTATTGAGGTAGATCTAATAGTTTCTTAGACCTAGTCAATCATACATATAATGAAAAATTATTTAAATAAAATAAAATTCGGAACAATTTGGGAGAGAATTGTTACCAATGTCATATGGAACAAATCTCTACAAGAATACATGTATGGGATATAGGAGGAGATTAATGTGGTGAGTTGAATTCCATACACTTTAGTAATGGATCAATAACATATTCCATTATGTGTAAAAAATTTGATATTTCCAATATATACTTAATAGTAGAAAAATATTAGATATATCTAGGATCATTGTAAGGGAAGAAGTTAGAACTATCATACTGTACTTGAGAAAGTACAAAAGATATGTACATAGTATGTGTAAAGGAAGTGATACTAGTTATAAGGGTATACAAACTAGTTTTTCTGTAAGGCTAATATGATCTAATATCACAGTTAGAATAAGGTAATGAGCATGAGAATATCATTCAATCAAGTGGTTGCAATGTATAAAAATAAAAAGTACGTTCCAGATTTTGATGTAGCTAAAGAAGTAGTGTATAATAAACAATGATTTTTTATAGTTCTTAGAATCATATATAATATGTAAAGTTTTAGAATGATGATAATTATTTTATTGGTATTATCCAAGATGTCAAGTTTAGGAAGTGGAAAAAAGGATCACACTCGGGGTTTACATATCTTGAGGAGTTTTACTCAAGGAGGTAAGGTTGCACATAGAAAAATATCCATGTAGTGGAGACATGGAAGACCCAGTAACTAAAGCCATGACTTAACAGAAATAATTTCTTAATCATGTGAGAGATAGCATGGTTTTTTAGTATGTTGTCTCTAGTGAAAGTCAGAGTGTTGTAAAAGTGGGTGCCCTAGACCCAACTTTATCATTACTTTTAGATTACCATTTCATGTATACAGTGAGATATTCATGATGTACACTTACCATTATAGTGTGAATATTTTTACATCTACTATTTAATGGTAATTCCTATAGATTATTTTTTATATAAAAAGGTTATAGTAGATCCCATGCTATAATGAGAACCTTGAGATACTCTGACATTAATATTAAATATATTTCCCGTGGTCTAGATACATCACAATGATTGGAAAAAATTGATTTATGACTATTAGGTGTTATGGAATCATAAGAATTGAGACTTCTTCGCATAAAGTTCCCACATGGTGATCTCTAGTAGGTGATATAATAACGATAGAGCCTTCATAAAGGAACACCACATGTTTTGGATGTCATTGGATGTTCCTATATATGTGAATGTGTATTGGTCTCATGACTTGAGATCATTATCAATGTGTTCAATTTGATTACATAATTTGATGCAAGGAAAAAACCATGACAATAAAGTCATGGTGAGGTAGCTTGTGTTGGGTGTAACATTAGTGGTATGAAATTGGTTGAATGGTCAAGATAGAATTTTTCATTTTCAAGTTGAGGAAGTTTTATCTCATTCCAAGTTGATTCATATGGAATTAACTTTATAAATCCATGTCCATGATAGTCAAAGTTAAATACATCTAATTAGATCAAAAAATAATAAAGAAAGAAAGGATGATGACACAAATGTGCATCCTGCTTTATGATATATCGAATGACAAAGATATTATATTAAATAATGCATGTTCATAGGTTGGTTGTTGATGCTATGACTATTCATTATCCTTTTAGGGGCCTTGACGGGTTACTAGACTCCGTTCTTGGTCTATGATACTATTCTTAGCTATCAAGATAAGGGCCTAGAGGGTCACACAAAATAGCATATTCAAAAGTCTTCCCTATTTTGATGAATAGGAGTTTAGGACATGGTGGGCCCCACCACTGGGGTTCAAGATACGTATGAGGATACACGATCTCCATGGAATAAATAAATTCATATCATTCAAGTTCATAATAATCAGTATTGAATTTATTAATTAAATTTATTTACAAGTATTAAAGTAAATACATGGAAAATATTATAAGAACGAATATTATTTTAATATTCAAGGTTTGTTTAATATTTACGAGAATGATGAGTTGAGCCAGTGACTCACTTTTATCATGTAATATATTTATAATATTACAAGTAAGTGATGAAAACATAAATTATATTTATGACTCAGTACAACAGTCATAATATGTCATGTATTGTTTATTTAGTGGGTAATAAATATTCGGGGACCAGGGAGCCTTTTTTGGGTAATTTTATAACTCACTATATATATGAGGAGAGAGGATATAACATAATAACTATTCACTATGAGATCTTGGTAGATTCTCTATCCTCTCCCTTTTTTATAGAGATAATCTCTCTCTCTAGGTGATCAGATCGAGCTCTCCCTCACATATCACAAGAATGTCAATGTGGTGATCATCAAGACGTCAAATGCGTTATTAGATCTACACACTATTACCTGATATTTGATGATCGATGCTCCCATAATCTATAGAAATTCAACTTTGGATTATTCAAGCAATGATCAACATATATGAACGGTTTATAGAGATGCAGATTCAGATAGAAACAAGTTTTTATTGTTTATTTTTTGTGCTTAAACTTCTTCACATGTGATCCTTAGGCATAAAATAGGGAAGTTCTTCGACGAAGATGACGTTTTTACATAGATATCCAATGAATTTTTTTAATCCCCAGCCCACCTATTTCTATTGTATCCCCCTATACCTTCATTTTTTTCTATGTGACTTGCTTCCTCGAGAGGGTGTAGATACACCCTAGATTTTTTGGCTGAATTGATTCCTCGATAGGGTGTATATATTACCCTAATTTATTAAATGAATTACTTCCCTGATATAGTTCCAATATTCCCCTATGTTACTGAATTAAATTCTTCCTTGGTAGGGTGCATATACGCCCTCGAGTCACCAAATGACTGTATTTCCCAGAAGGGTATGGATAAGTCTCTATGTTTCCGAATGACTTGATACCCCAATAGGGTGAAGATATAACCCTGAGTTTCTAGATAATATGTTTTCATGAGTGGGGACTATTTCCCTCCAGTTTCTAGATGAAGGTATGTGATTAGAGACATTCCAACACTAACTGATGTGGGCTTGGTTCTATTTTATGCGTCACATTAAAACCTAAGGATCAAAAGTGTTTATTTATTTATTCTTCCAAACTATATTTTTTATTATTATAAACATATTACATATATAAACCCTATTTTTGATGGTTATATATGGGAACTCATTAGTGGTTCCTTACTAATTTGTGCTCACATCCTGACTGGGAGACCATGATACTTGGGTAACTAAGTAGATATTTATAATCCAGAGGTTCAAGTAGGTAAGAGGCATGAGTTTGGATCATTAAACTATATATCTTAAATGAATTCAAGAGATTGATTACGTATGAATCATGGATATAGTTGAGGCTCTTATATTTTATTATTTTATTTATCTCATATATATAATCATCCTGGTGGGTGATTAGTTTCATTCTATCATGACCGTGAGTCTGTATGATTGTATAATTCCATATTAAATTTTGATATAACATTGATATTGTTTATTAATTATGTATACTCTAATTATTATTACAGATGGTGTTTAGTTATTTCATATTATTGCACACTCTGATATGGGGGTATAGTATTCACATGGTAACATCTTACACCTATTCTACTAGTCGAAAACCTATGGTGTACAAGGATATGTGCTTGAGGTCATGTAGTGACTTGATCTGGTTACTGTAGAGTTAACATGGTTGTGGACATTATAGAAGTGGCCAATACTTTTAATATTTAGAATTTTCTCTTCTTTATTCATTATAAAACATATATTTTGTTCTAAAATAATGAATTATATATTCCCTATAGTGTTCTTTCCTTAAATCATTGTTAAAATATCTACTACTTTGATGATACAAGTATTTTTGTTGAAGTTAACCAAATGACCTGAGTCACAAAATTGACTTACCCTTAGTAAATTGTTTGCAAGACTTAAACCACCAAGAAATACATGAGGCTCAAGTCTGTGCCTCTAATTTTTCCTTTTTTTTAAGTTAATAATCTTCAACCCTTCATTATTATAAAATCAGTTGACACCTTATTTGTTGTACTTGATCCCCATGATCAAATTTTTTCCCCATCATGTGTAAACTGAATTGACTACCAGGAATACATACTCTATCCCAATCTATTTATTTCAATGAAATTTACACAAAATTTTACTTCTTATCCTTTACTTTCTTGATACACATTCTATTAAATCTTTCCATTGGAGATGAATGAAATTTCTCCACCTCCATCTCTATTGAATCATCCTCATCTTCTAAGACTGTGAATTAATTATGAGTTTTATCCTACTTGATTATATTTCTAGCTACTATGATATCATTTTCTGGGTCTCCTTAGGTACAATTCATGATACCCTTGATGATCAATTCATGGATTCGTTTCCAAAACCCTCACACCAAGACAATATCCATTAAAAACATACCAAGTGTAGGAATTTTTTATCATTTGTTTTTTTCTCTTAAGCCTTGAAATTCAATTTTTGATAGAACAAAAATATTGTGTATTCCCCATATTTCCATAGTAATAAAATTTGATTCTTGGTGCATTATTGTGTTACTTTCCATTCCATTTGTAACCTTTCATGTATCTTGTGATTCATGCAATTCAACCTTCCTCTGAGGTTTGGGTGCTTGTGGTTTTTCATTAACCACCACTAATTTTTTTCTTGTGATCGATCCCCTCAACAGATTTTCATTTAATTTTGAAATGTTAAATTTTAGTCAAGTGTCTAATTTTTTTTGATAGATCATAGTATTATTTCTTAGATTCTTGGGAAGCTCATACACTTAAACTTCCTGATTCCATGTTAGAAGTTAGAATCCTCTCTTGATCATCAGGATTCCATTAAATATTAATGAATTAAGCTTTATCCGCATAAATTATTTTGAAATGTTCTTTTATAGAATCAACCAGTCTATTAATAATATATCCATTATCTTTGATATTGATATCAATTTTCTTTTTTGAGTTTATAGATTTTATTTATTAAATTTTTTCTTTCAACTTATATTTTTATTGTTCTTACTAATATATATAAATTTTTTAATCTTTTATTATACCATCATATTTCTTCATTTTAGTTATAGAAACATCAATTTATTCATGAGTAACCTCTTGTTCTACCTTATATTCTACCCTTCCTTCAATTTTAACACTTTCAACATCATTGTCCTCTGATTGTGAGTTTTTATGAAATCAACAAGAAATTTATCATTAAGGTCCTTACAACCCTAAATTTCATCCAATTCCATTTCTTCTAATCTACTATCTACCCATTAATAAAATTTATTCTTTTTGAAGAATTTTTTATATGAAATCCTCTTGTATTTCAAACCCCTATATGATTTATTCATGGGTTATTCCTCTTTATAATAATCCTTGAAATTATTTTTTCATATTATAGTGAGATGTATGATTTTTTTGCACCAAATGAAAGTAATTGGAATCTTTCATTTTAATTTTAATTTTCATATTTTGAGATTTGTGGAAAGGAAAGGAATAAACTCATCAAATTTTCTATCCTCAAGATCATCCTTCAATGTGAGTTTCTTAATTTCATTTAATAAAAAGTCTTGAGAATTATCCTTTTCCCAGAAGTCATTGTCATTGTTTCTCATATCATATAAAAAAATCGCGTTGAGAAGAATATCTAGAATCACATCATTAGGTATTTGTCTTTGAGCACCAATACATTCACATTTAAATGAGGTGGTAATTTTCTCAATATTCTCTTCATGATTTTGATATCATTGATATTTTATATAAGTCTGAGAATATACATCACAATGATTTTCACTTGATCAAATAATGATTAAAAATATTAATTCAGGTGAATTCTCAAATCCTTTTACATTTTTCATAGAATATTAAAATTAGATCCACATACCTCAGAATCAAATTCATAGATATTTATAAGTTTTTACCACATGGAGTGTAGTGATTTATATGACATAACCTTCTTATATATTTCATTAGATAAATATCTTCCCAATGCATTGAATATTTTGGTTTCATCATTAGGATCTATTAGTTATCTCCTCAATAATGAATCACTTTCCATGTTCACCAAGATCCCATTAATGGTAGTTGTATAAAAATCCATTCCAAAAGAGAGGAAATAATGATTCATATGATTCTTTAATAATTGGAAATTATTTCTGTCAAATATAAAATTTCCTTTATGGTTGAAAATTGTTTCCATTGAATTATGGAGAGAAAAATACACAAATAATATTTAGTTATGATTCCACTTGTTGTTCCAAATAAAGGTAAATACCCCGGGGTGGGGGTGAATTAGGGTATTCTAATATTTCACAAACAACCATCTCTAGTGATCTTATTCAACCATTATAAAGAATAACCTCACCTATATAGTCAGTATGAAGTGATAAATAAAATAATAGAGGGACATAATCAATTTATTTGGTTCAACCAGACTATAATAGTCCTAGGCACATAAAATGGTGATATGCTGATGTACAAGAATCAATATACACATTAATTGTTTTAAAATTATAAGTGGTTTCACTAACCCTCCAAGTTTAAAAACTTTACTAAATAAATGGATAATTCACTAATCTCTTTACAAGATATAAATGACTCATATTAACTGCTTTCCCATCCATGAAAGATAAACATAAATTACTCTAGTTATAGAATCAAAATTACCTTTTTTTTTATCAATTGGTGAAATCTATTAATTTACATTGAGATTTACTCCAAGAACTTCCTATTATTCTCTTCTATACTTTCCAAAAAAATATATAATTCATCCTCTTCACTTATTCATGAACTAGATTTATATACAAAAATTTCTAGGATACTTCTTTATTTTTTTTCAAAAGGAAGGTTATCTCTATTCTATTTAGAATATATAGATTTTTCATTCTTTATGTTTTTATTTTTTTAATTATATTATTTTATTCATAAAATAATCACATGAATATATTTTCTATAATAGAGTAATAAACCGCCACTTAAGTCAACAATACAATTTTCTCTAATATTAATTTCTGAATATTTTTGAATTTATCAAATCCTCATTCTTTGGTGAAATCCCATTTTTTAAATTAAACTAAATTTGATACTATATTCTTCACAATGTGAATACCTCCACTATGATGTGATGATTAGTAAAATACTAGATCCATTAAATCCACATAAATATTATATTTATATCACCCAAATATCAAGGCATGATCCTACATTTAATCACAACATTATTTTCACCATTCATAGCTAGCCACCCTAACAATCATATTTTTTTTCATTAATAAAATATAATGTGAACTGTAGTTGGCCATTAATTCACCAAAAAAACAAAGTGACCCTTATAAATCACTAGATAAGGCCTTATTGCTCTTACATTTCACCCTGAGTTACTTCTTGACTTTTTGAAATTCAACAAAGGTATACTTATATTTGAGTTAAGTTACTCTTACATATCCCCCGATGATATTTATGTATTGTATAGTGAATCTTATATATCTACCATTTAATATAGAAAATACTATTATATTTCTCCCTTTTCCATGTAAACGAACCTTACATATTTTTTCTACTGTATAAACGACTCTTACATATCAAAAAGTTTACATTTATGTATTATAGTGCTTATTCCAAAATTTTCCACATGTTTAACACATTGGAAGATATTAAATTTATGTATCATAATGACAATTCTCCTGTACTGTATCATTTTTCTACTTAGTAATAAAATATTACTTTTATATATCAGGTTGATGACCCTTATATATTCTCTTGGTTACTTACACATATAAAAGAAACTTATATAGGACCTTCCCATTTCTATGATAGTGTAACCTGGATACTCTTATTATATAGGGAGACAATTCCATCCTTTATTGAATTTCTAGACCAACCATATGGTTACCTTTATGCATGGATTATTTTTTACCCTTATGTATGGGATTTAGTTAAATTTATAAAATTCTACACATCATAAAATTTACCTATAATTCATTCATAACGATTTCAAAACTTCTCTAGCCTTTATGCTACCCATCCTTACAGTCATTATAATACTTTTTGAAAGTTTATTCAATAACCTTATCAGAAAACATAGACCAAAAATATATCAAAGGGTATTTTCTCTAACATGACCAATTTTAGAAATCCATTTGAGTTGGAATCAAATGCATCCAATTTCAGAATTGGTACTTTACTTTTTCTAATATAAACATCCAATAATATTTATGAGTGATAAGATTAGTGAATCACATCACAAGTGGGATGTGTATAAAATTGAGTTATAAACTATGGTGTGATATGTTAATAATTTGGAGCATTAACTTTTATAGTGAGAGTTAATCCTCTATAATAACCACTAATCCATAAAATATAGACATTCATGAAGAATCTTAGTAGGATGCATTCCCGATGGGCCACCTTTCTACAAAAAATACACTTTTATGATTAAACATAATATTGGTCATTAAAATCAAGTGGAATATGAATTAAATAATAATGATCATACACTCATCACCATGTGGAAATAGGATGTGTTATTTTAATGTTTAAAGAATCAATTTTCAGAGAATGTAGATTTTTCTAAAGATTAGGCACATTTCCAACAAGAGATATTTATTGGACCTTTTTTATTATTGTAATTTTTCTTCTTCTTAAAACACAAATTATACATTTAAAAAGGAAAAATATAGGATAGAATAGATATCTAAATAAACTATAATAAGAACTTTGAGAAAGAAAAAACATTTTCATTGATGAAGAGGAAGTTCTTTTGGAATCTGTTTAAATGGGATGTTTCTAATGTGGTGAAAAAGGGTATTAACTTCTTAGAGAATGAGGGTCAATCCTAAAAAAATTTATTATAGAATCCACTAAATTTTTTAGAAACCCCATGGGAATACATATCCATTGATTTTATCTTGGGAATACCCCATAATCAATGGTCCCATAACCCTATATTAATGATGGTAGAATTTTTTTTGAATATTTAAGACTTCATTCCTTATAAAAATATATTTTATGCTTATTATGAAGATACATTATTCTTTTTAAAAGTTGTGTGACACTATTTAATTATAAAAACCATAAAATCTTACCATGATAATCATTTCCACAACCATTTCTAGTGTACTCTGTAAATAATGTTTCAGATGGTCTTGAATTTTCGAAGCTTCTTCCACCCTAGACTGATGGACAAACAAAATTCATCAATAAAACAGTAAAAAATATTATCCATTGATTATATAGTGATCATACTAAGTAATGGGATCTCATTCTTTCCATAACAAAGTTTTTATTAAACAATGTGGTGAATCAAACCATGAGGAATACTCATTTTTAAGTGGTACACCGACAACCAATGAATCAAACAATTGATATAATCTTATTGACCAAGATTATTGGGTATACTATATCCACTGAGCACATGGAATATTAAATTGATTATATCTAGGATAAAGTGGTTCAAAATATTGAAAACTTAAACAAAATGTAAAAAAAAGGATAAATAGAAGTAAAGGTGAGTTGTGTTCAAAGTAGAGATCTAGTCCTGGTTTACATCCAGAATGAATGGTTCCCTATGGGAACCTACAACAACCTAAAACCAAGGGACATCAAACTTGAAAGGTATTATAATATATCAATGATAATGATTATGTTTTAAAACTTTTAGAAGGATGATGCATCTCTCTTAACTTTAATATATATGACTTGAAGTTATTAAATATAGAGGAAAATCTTTTTACTCTATTAGACTCGGGGATGAGCCCTTTCCAAGTGAAGGAGATAGATGTAACACTTTAATACCTGGTAGCCACATGATGGCCAAGAATCCCACAAGGGATTATAAATTCACTAGTTTAGTTATTTTTTGGCTCCCAAATTAGGATATTTTAGGGGTAGTTTAGCCTTTTAATTTTTTAGGGTTTTATAATTAAAATACAAAATTGTTGTAAATAATAATATATTCTGTGATATCAATAATATTTCTCCAGAGAAAGGGAGTTCTCTCCCATGTACAAGTTCTACCTAGGTTCTTCTTATAAGGACTCACTTTATCCCACTATTCTACAACATGGTATCATAATAATCATAAAAATGGTCCACTATACTACTAAAAAATGAACAAATAAATAGGTTTTTAATGATTGATTTCCTTAGGTAGTCATAGATATTATCTCTAGAAACCCCCTAAGGTAGTCAACCTGAAATTAAAAAAATACCCACAAAGCCCCACCCTCCTCTTCATCCCCCATCCCCTAAAAAAAATCTCACCAAAAACCCTATGCTATTCCTTTCTCCTCCATCCCCCAAAATCCCTAGATAAATATCCTCCTTCCTCTCCCATTTCATCCACCTATCACCCATGGTTGACTATTTATTCCCAATATGTGATAACCAAGACATTTGATACCCTAATCCTTACACACCCTTTCCCACCTGAATTTATCTCTTTACATTCTCAAACTCCCTAAATAGATCCACCATCACCATTATTGTCATCCCTATTCACCACTTTCCATCACTAGCACCTCTCTTCTACCCCAATTTTTATTCTAATATGTTAGACATGCCCTCACAACTCTCAAAACCATAGTCCTTGAATTTTCAAAATCCACCATTGTTACTCTATTAATCACTAATCATTGAGTCCCACCACTAAGATTATCTACTAAATCCTCCTCCCTCCCCTTTCCCTACATCTGCATCCTCCTTCTCTATGCACTGTCAGACTGTATTTCTATAGATATTTATTTTTTGGTTAATTTTATTTTTTAATATGGTTACTTATTTAGTCAGACTCTTCACTTATTATAAACCAGGAAAATAATTTCCAATTTTCTATATTGGAATCTATGTAATCTATAAGGTTTGGGTTTTTTCTACACCATTTTTTTTCATTTTTTTAGGATTGGGGGTGTTGGGAGAGAGAGTTTAAAGGTGGTCCAGAGGTTAAGTGAGTGTTTTGGATATACATGCCTTAGAATTCCCATGGCGGTATCTATGGTGGAGATTGTGGTATGTCTTGTTTTAGAGTCTTGACTATGGGATTTGGCTGTTGTGGTGCTTAATGAATCTAGGGAGTGAAATATTTATTTTATAGGGTGTGGTGTGTAAAGGATTTCTCTATGTAATATAAGGAAGGGTTAAACTCCTTTTTTTAAGGGTGTGGTGTCATGGGGAGTTTTGAAATTATTCATATTTTTTTTAATCTTATGTATAATTTTTCCCTTGTGATGTGTGACCTTGTTCTAGTTTTTAGACTTTCATTTTAAATTATCTAGTGGAGAAACATGGAGGACACCACAATGAGGGGGGTATCCATTTTATTGGATGTGGTGATTTAAGAATTTCCATGTGGGAGATAGAGAAGGCTTAAATTCCTATGTTAGTGGGATTTGTGGTGCTATATCGAGGTAAGGTTAGGTTTGTGATGGTGAGTTAGAAATAATATGGAAGTTTTCCCGACACTGCGATCTTATCCATGATGTGTTGGAAATAAAGAAATTAATTCCTCCATATTATGGTGGATCCTCAAAGGGATCCATGTTCAAATTTTCCATGAATATGTTGAGTACCACCATACTATGGTGATAGTCAAGTTTATTTTTAAATGGGAAAAGTGACCACTAAGAAGAGGGGGAATATTCCATTTTTGATGGTTGGAGTTTCAAACCTAACTTTGAAAAAAGACACCATGGTTGTGTTTAAAGTTTCCATGACAAGGTGAAGTCTCATTTGAAATTTGTGATAAATAAGGGGATGATCACACTATGGTTTTAATTTTAATTCTTTCCCCCAAACTCTATCCAACCTCTAGACCCCTTTGATTTCTTCTATCTATCTTATAGTGAATTAAATACTATTGGATTATGGGGATTAATCAATGTTAATAAAATGTATCCCTATTATCCCCAAGTTATGTAAATGAGGTTTTCCTAATTTTTGGTTAGTATTCAAGTATAGTTGATGATGGTTTATTATGGTTTTGTCTTGAGGTGGTCTCTATTGAGTTTGATGGTGGTAGATTCCTCATTCCTCCTTTATTGTGTAGTGTTTGTTAAATATTCATATCAAGGTAGGGGATTCAATACCTTTATCTTGTTTATGTATGATTGTGTGATTAGTATACTTTATATTTAATTATTAAATGATTGAGGTTAACCTAATGAAGAGAATTAACAAGTCATAAAGGATTGAAAATATTGAAAGGGTTCTACGATATACTTATGATTGTGTTTTTATTCATGAGACCGACTCATGTGATTTTCTAGATAGTTTTAATTATCAATGTTGTGATTATCTATTATTTATTGTAATATGACATACTGAAATTGGTTAAGCAATGTAAATATGGTAAGAAAATAAAGATGATGAACGATGCATTCATTAAATTCTACCATGTTTCCTTAGAACTGATTAACATGTTAAAGTGTTTCTTTTATAATGTCTATTGAATGATTATAGGTATTTTTAGTTTATTATTAATTGGGTTTCCTATTTTTTGAAACTTGTGCATAATGAATTAGTTAGTTCAATATGATAAGTAACATGTTTATTGCTAAATTAATAATTATTGACTGAATGTGTTTGGTCCCTGTTTTCTTAAACTTGTATGCTTTTATATCATGGAACTAATTTCTCCATGATTATGTTATGATATAAATATGGTTTTATTCCATTTATATACCATATAATGATATATTTCTTAGTGTGAATGTTTAAATGAAACTTGGAATATCTGGATTGATGTGGTTGAAAATGGTATGGAATGGATGATATATAAAGTTATCAGGTATGATATCGGGATGCTTGTATTGATTAGGGATCCTTTCTTGGTGGATTTTTTATTTTTTCTTATTTTTCATACTTATTTTTACTTGTTATAGTTTACTTATTATACTATGAGTACATCTTCTATGTGATAACTCAGATTGAATGTTAATAAATTATAAATAAATTTATGGGAATGGGGGTTGATGATGAAAATAGTATATTAAATGAGAAACCATGACTCAATTTAGATGAAATCTTTAAGAGTATATTTTAGGAATATAGAAATGGAATTTTGAATATAAAAGCACCTAGGATTTTTATGGTTAATGTGAATGATAAATGATTTTGATAATTGGTTATTATAAAAGTAAATAATTAGCGATGATGATAATTCTTGATATTTGTTTGAGGGATAAAGTTATGTTTCTATTACTTAGTGATGTCATTCATGTTTTCATATAGGGCATTAGCTATAGTTCAAGTTGAGGGTATGATAGTTTCTCTTATACTGATTATGTGCTATACTATCATTATGTTATATTATTTATTATGATTTTCCAAATGAGTTGGTATGGATTGTTGATGACCATATTTAGACTTGGGTTTATGGTGTTCTTATAAATATATAGGTTATCAAGGATTTTGATGGCTAGACACTCCCCTACTCCACTCTCACTTCCAGGCATTGCATGGTATGTTGTCATATTCGGGCTGCAGTGGATTATGGTATAAGGTATATTCTCATATGGGTTGTAATGGATCTTGGTGATTATATTCATTTATATGTGGGATATGGTGGCTTAAGGTTATAACATATACTCATATCCAGGCTGTAATGGATTATGGTTATACAAGTATATTTATGCATGATCTATAATGGCTTAAGGAATAATGTATACTTACATGGGATATCATGGATCTTAGTTTTAAAATGGGATTATGGGGATGCGTGGATGATATATCTGGGGTATGGTTTCATGGATGTGAAATATGATGAGACAATGATATGTCTTTAATATGTTTTCATATATGTAAAGTGTGACCTAAGGAGGGGATTAGAGCACCAAGATATAAGACCTTGGGGTGTAGGAAAACTAGTTTAGAGGGAAAGTAAAAGTAGGGTACCTTTCTTATGTTAATACTTTAAATATAGTGTTACCTATTTCTATTCATTACAAAGTGAGTGATCCTTGGTGGGGTTGGAACATAATTTACCTACTTAGTTAATGAGTTGGTTTCCTCTATTTATTCATTGGGAATTTAGTATGCTTCTTTTAGAATTGCGCAAGTGGTTTCATGAAGGAACCTACTTAGTATAAATGTATTCTCATCCTATATATATTAATATTTTTTCAAGTCTATATGAGTTTTTTGGTGATCAAGATAGCTGTTACTAACTCAAAGTGATTATTCAGAAGCTGTTGGTGTTCATGATCATTGCCTCATAATTTCTCATGGTATGTTTTCAGTTGTTTCTACTTTACATTAAATTACATTCATGTATTAGGATTAGTTTTTTATTTATATTATGGAGTTTACTAGTGGTTGTTTCCTTATTGGGATATTTAGGGTAATTCCTCACATACTTTCATGTTTTATACCCTCAGTTCTATTCTCTAGTTCATCACCTATTGGAGGCAGGATTCCGAGTTTACTCCCACCTTCAATATTAACCCAAGAGGGGTACTAGGGGGGGGGGATCATGTAAAAGTGGTGTTGGAAATTTTTCTTGAGAGATAGGATATATTTTTGGGTTAATAACTGCTGAGTATTTCATAGTTTGATAGAGAAATAGTTTTAGTTGAACTTAATACATGATGTAAGTAAGGGAGACCGACTAGGAAACATGATTTTAGGGACCCCTATGATCTAAGGAAAAGACCTTAAGTTTACTAAACATACTAAGTTTAATGATTCTTATTATAGAATAAATACCTAGGTATGTATTATACATCATGGTTTTTTATTCATGTGATTTAATTGGATAAATAAAGGGAATTAAAATGAATATTGATAAATTAATTTTAATTATTCTATATTCCAGGTTTAGGAAGTCCTTAAGGATTTATATTTTAATGGTATTGATCCATTCAATATCCCCATTAGGTTTATGTTAATGATCTTCAATAGGATATTACAACATATTTCTATAGATTTTTAGTAGATAAAGATGATTCAAGGAGGAAAACTCTTTCAGTGATTTAATTCTAGAGCCTATAGAAGTACGAGGGATCTGTTTTAGATCAGAAGAGCAAGTATTGGTTAGAGGAGATATATATTTCATTTATTCTAATCCATGATCATAGGGAACATTGGATTATATTTTCTATTAGTATAATATATATATATATAATCGAAAATAGTGATTTTTGTTCCTAGGTGGTCATGAAGAATCAACTGTTCCATGGGAAAAGTTCCATAATCAGTTCCAGGTCATGTTTATTTATTTAAACACGAAGGGGGATTGTCGAAAAAATATTATTAATCTATTATAGGGGAATTAAAATGTAAGTGAGTTTTTTATTTGGTATAATAATATTCTCCATCATGCTGCTAACCTTATTCTAAATGAGGAGTCTAGGGTGGGTCATTTAGAAGAGGCATTACATTCAGAGATCCAACATGAGGTCACTATATCCCTATTATTGATGTATATTGAGGTGTTAGAGAAGGTGGATGTTATTGGGAATATGATGAATTGTACTTGATCAATATGGTAAGGGAGTTTTTGAGACTCTCCAAGGAGAAAAGCTATGAGAATAGATTCTCAGTTTCCTAGTTATCCAAAATTTCAGATAGTGAAGAGTTAGTTCTGGGATTCCTTATCCCATTTCACTGGAGATGGAAATTTTGGAATTCTTACTAGAAGGTCATACATGGTTTTATTTTTACATGAAGCTCTTGTCCATTAGAAACCCAAGTGTCCAACCTTCTTCAGCAGTCAACATGGAGCTGATAGCCTACTTTAGGCTCAACCATTACAATAGTATCTCCCAAGGAATCAGTATGGTGATCAAGATTTTGATCAATAGAGATGGGATAGGGTGGGTAGAGTATATCCCCACAATTACCCTCATCCTTAGGGACATATAGAAGACCATAATCATGATTTTAGTCACCATTAGGGCTATAGAGGTCACTGAGCAGGATGTGGTCGGATGTATGCCTTAGAGGTTTCATGGACCGATGATCTAGACATCATGCAAGGTATATATTTTTATATTCTACTTGGGTATATTATTTGTTTAATTAATTATATAGACAATCATTTATTACACCTAACATAGTATAGGATTTAGGAATTGAGGTGGAGAGTCTTCTAGTTCCCTTGGAATTGAAAACACCAGTTAGAGGTTGAGATAAATTATATGATGTATGTAGATATTGTTATTTAATTCTAGGGTAGCATAAATCTTTATCATATTTCCTCTATTTGTGAATATAAACATAAAAAATCATCCTCAACATATACTAATTATATTCAATGTAGGATATCTTGGACTACATTAAGAGGTAAGTTATATTATTTGATGATAGAGATAATTCTGAGTTCATTGGAAAGAGAGATCCTTGAATGGGTTGGGTGTATCTTGAATCCATATTATATATGATGAATAAAATGATATTATGTTTGGTGGGAGATGAAATGGTAGTGTTTACCAAGGTTTTGGAAGAGTAATCTGATTTCTTTCTTAAAGAGGTTGTGACATTAGCCCCTATACATGAGATCTAGTTTATGATAGATTTACAATTGGGAGATTCTATGATATCGATGTCCCTGTATAGGATGAAAACCCTCTGAGTTGTGGGATCTTAGGATTCAAATTGATGACCTTATATAGAAAGTTTTTATTTGACACAACGTGTCACTATAGGGAGATATAATTTTGTTTACAAAGAAGGAAGATGGAAATATATATCTATATATCAATTATCATTGCTTGAACTAGGTTATGGTAAAGAACTACTACCACATTCCATGGATGGATTATTTATTCGATCAGGTGAACAGATATATCTGGTTCTTAAAGATTGATCTATGATCATATTATCATCAGATGCAGGTTAGGGATGAGTATGTTCCAAATATTTCTTTCAAATTTCATTATAAGCATTAAGAGTTTGTGGTAATGTCATTTGGTGTCAGAAATACCCTATATATGTTAATGGGACTGACAAAACCTATATTCCATGATTTTCAAAATCATTCCATGGTGGTGTTCATTTATTAAATCCTTGTGTATTTGGAGTTAAATGAGGATCATATAGATTATATGTGAGATATTTTAAAGTTTCTTTTATACCATCAGATAATTAGGAAGCTATTTGAAGGTACCATAGAATGAAGCAGAAGCTGGTGGGCTAGGGATTTCAAAAAATTTCATCACTGAAATGAAGTAACTTTTTCATCTCTGAATATGTGAGCCCCAATAGAGGTTTGATGATCTCGTTTGAATTTAACAAGAATAAAATAAACAAACACGGACCTTGTTTGATTCGGTGGTGTGTTCATATGCAAATAATCATCAAAAATCATCACTTGAAGGAATTAAATCTGAAACCCTCTAGATCATCTACAAATGCTTAAATAATCTACATGAAAACCGATCATCGAATTCCAAGTGCTAGCACTGAGCTATGGTGATTCCTTTGGCATTGTGACAATCACCTAAACTCCATTCCTATGATCCGTGAAGATGTCCTTGAATCGATTATTTGGATAGAGTATTTATCTCTCAAGGATGTGGAAGCAGAGAATATCTATCAATTTATTGGAATGAGAATTCACCTTGCACATCGGAAATGATCTCCTCATGTACTTATATATAGTGGATGTGAAAAATACATGGTTAGGGTTCCAAGCCCCTGTATATTTGACGTCCACTAAATAAGTAATAAATATAAATAATTATGAAGAACTCACTTCACCATAAGTATTATTTATATTTTATTACATACTTTTAATATAGATTAAATATATTATATGATAAACCTGATTCAGTAACTTGATTCGTAATTCCTGCTAATATTAAATGAACCTTGAATATTAAATATAATATTCATTCATATAATATTATTCTACGTATCTACTTAAACACTCATAAAATTTTTTAATAAATAAATTCAAATAAATTATTCTATATTAGAATAATAATAATGAATTTATTTATTTATTGATGATCTATATTGGACAACTCTCAAACCCCATGGAGGGCCCTACCATATCCTATATACCTAGTCAATAGAATATGGAAGAATCATGAATGTGCTATTGTGTGTGAACCTATAGGTCCTTATATTAATAGAAATGAATAATATTTATGGGCCAAGAGTGGAATATTACAACGCACACTACTGGAAAACTAACATATACTAACGGTTTGGAACTGTTGGTATAGGCCTCCAAACCATTGGTATAGCCTATACCAACAGTTTGGAGAACCGTAGCCAAGTAAGCCGTTGGGATAGGTCTATACCAATGGTTTTGCAAAAACCGTTGGTATACACCTATACCAACGGTTTTGGAAACCATTGGTATAAGTAATATGAAAATATATACCAACGGTTATGGAACCGTTGGTATATGTATTTCAAAAAAAAACATTCGCTGGGATTTGATCCCAGGACCCTTAGTTTATCATTGAATGACTTAACCACTAACCTAACATGACTTTTGAGAACATAATTACATAAATATATATATTTATTGTCATAATTATTTTAAATTTTGATTTATATAATGTTCTCATTAAGAAGATATGATAAAAATTCTCAGGACCTATACCAACGGTTTTGATAACCGTTGGTATAGTTCTTGATTCTGGAATTTATTTTGGGTTGAAGGTTGATTTCCAGGGGACCTTTACCAACGGTTTTGGAAAATCGTTGGGATAGGTATACCCTTTCCCAACAGTTTGGACAAACCGTTGGGAAAGGTGTCAACAAAGTGAACTTTTCCCAACGGTTTTCCAAAACCGTTGGGAAAGGGTATACCTATCCCAACGGTTTTGTCCAAACCATTGGGAAAGGTGGCCAAAAAGTGGACTTTTCCCAACGGTTTGGCCAAACCGTTGGGATAGGTATACCCTTTCCCAACGGTTTTGGCAAACCGTTGGGAAAAGTGGCCAAAAAGTGGGATTTCCCAACAGTTTGGCCAAACCGTTGGGATAGGTATACCCTTTTCCAACGGTTTTGGAAAACCGTTGGGAAAAGTGGCCAAAAACTAGGATTTCCCAACGGTTTTGCCAAACCGTTGGGAAAAAGGACCTATACCAACGGTTTTTACAAACTGTTGGTATAGAAGCGTTGCGAAAAGTCAGGTTTCCAATAGTGCCATCATGTCACCTAAAGAGATAAGGAGTAGTCATAACAATGACGAACAACCTATGTACACATACTGTGTAATATAATCTCTTTGTCATATGATATATCATAAAGCACGACACACACTTGTTTCATCATCCTATATTTTCTTTATTGTTTTTTGATATAATAGTTCAAATATACCTACCACTACCAAGGCCATAGATTTAATAAAATTAGTACCACCCTGATCAACTAGGACATATATATCACTTCCTCAACTTGGAAGTGACAAATTCTATCTTGATAATTCAACTAATACCAAAAACACCAATGATGCACCCAACACAAACTACCTCACCATGAATTTATTATCACGGTTTTCACCTTGCATCAAAGTATGCAATCAAATGACACACATTGATAATGATCTCAATTCAGGAGACCAGTACACATGTCCATAGATAATAACCACCAATTACACTCAAAACATGTGGTGTTTCTATTAGTGGGTATGTCATCATGATCTCACCTAATAGAGATCACCAACTAGGAACTTCATGAGAAGAAGTATCAATGCTCATAATCCCTTAACACCTAATATTATAACATCAACGGTGTCCAATCATTATGATGCATCTAGACTATAGGACATATATTTAAGATTAATTTCATAGTACCTCTAGGTTTTCATTATAGCCTGATATCCGCTATAAAATTTTGTTTTGAAAATTAATATATGGAAATTACCATTTAAATACTGGATGCAGAAATATATATACCATAATGGTATGTGTAAATCATTCATAACTCATTGTACACATGGAATGATAATCAAAATTACTGATAAAGTTGGGTTTAGGGAACTCACTTTTATAACACTCTTGTTTGCATTCGAGAAAACTTTCCAACCATCCTTGTTAGCTATCACATGATTATATGATGTTTCTCATAAGTTATGGATTTAGTCATGGACATTACATGTTTCCGTGGTGAGGTAATTCTACTATCTATGACTTTACCTCCATGATTAAAACTTCTCAAGAGATGATATCTTAGAGTATTTCATCTTTTTTCCACTTTCAAAACTTGACATCCTGGATAGTATTAGTAATATAATTATTATAATTTATATTATGATAAAACTTCACTCACTAGTTAACATTACAAGAATTGGGACAAATCGTTGAATATTATATATTTCTTCTTTATCTACCACAAAGCAACATCACACTCATTATTTGTAGGTATGGCTTCCACTAGCCTGTATGAGCTCATCTCACTTATCACCTTATCCTGACTGTGATATTATATCTTGTTGATCTAGGTAAAACAAGTTTCTTACCCTTAATACTAGTATCCCTTCCTCTCCTTATATTTAGTATATATCATTTGTACTTTATTTTGTACAATTAGATTGTTTTGACTGCATCCCATGAAATTATCCTATATATAACTGATATTTGTCTAGTATATGTCAAAAATATCATTTCTTGTGCATAGAATGACACATGTGATTGATCCATCATAGAACTGTATGAAATTAAACTTACCACATTAATCTCTCCCTATGTTCCACACATATCTTCTTAGAGATATTTATGTCATGTGACATTGGTAATAATTCTCTCTTGAATTTTCCCAGATTGTATTTATAATACATTTTCAGCATATATACAATTAACTAGGTCCAAGAAACTAATAGATCTATGTTTGTTGATATTGTTCCCTATAACATAGGTTCCTACTTTAAGTCAATATTTGGATTATTTCTTTTATTCTAGTCTTGAATAACTGTAATACCAATAGTTTTTTTCCATATGTTATTAAACATATTTTACCTAGAAAATAATGATGATCCCACTAAAATTTTGTATAAACATGTTAAAGATTCATTATAAATGAATATTTTATGAATTTATTTCTTAATTAAATCCTAAAATGGATTTTAGTAACTTTCACCCCTTATTGTCATTCCATGATGCCACCAACCCTTTTTGGTCACGTCGTATAGACACCTTCCATGAAAGTTGGTATTGGAACCCAATGGTTAATAAAATTATCATAGATAATAGCTATGAAAAGTAAATTTCCAGTGGTTTTATACATAAAAACTTGGTATCACTAATTGAGACTTATTGATATCACACTTGTACCACCCATGTATAGTGTCACTTGAATACCCACTATATTGTTTAAAATAATAAAACCCTATATGTTGATACATGGAATTAATTATTTAATTTTAATTGATATTGTCAATCTTTGATAATTTAAATATACTTCTTACTTGTAGGAATTATTATTCTCAATGAATAATGTTTCACCAGCTATGGTGAATATGAAACCATCACTACAGTTCCATCCTTCCTACGTAGTATGTGTCTCTGGAATATTATTTTCCCATAAGGTCTCATGGAACTTGTTCTTATGAAAACTATTTTTTTTCATCTCTATAATTCACTAAATCCAAGTCAATATTTCTCCCACTATCTTAAAAAGATATGTTCACCCTTCTATAAAAATATATTCTATAAATTGACTATCATTTTTTTTTTCATCTCAGGGTCTTATGTAATATCCTAAGAAAATTTTAGGATAATTTCTTTAAATGCACATTGTGTTTCTCTTTTATGTAAGTTTGTTTATATTTTCAACAAACCCTTTGTATCAAAAAAATATTTTCTTATGAAAATGGATTTATATCATACTATAACTCATATGATATCCATTTTCAATATAGTTGGCATGTGGTTATGGGATAACTCTATTATTTGAAATGCATGTATTTAAAAATATAAGTATCTGCAATCATTTATTCTCCTTTTAATTATATCATTACTTTGATGTGTTTAAGGAAATATGCGTTTAGGAGTTTCTCCATGCTACATTTGATTAATCAATGTTAATATGTAAGAATCATCATTAATCCTCCTTATTTACATAAATTCCATGATGTGGATAAGGTAATTTGTATTTAAGAATTTATCCACATAACATTATATTGATCAATTTTAATATGTAAGACTCATCATAAATCCTCCTTATTTTCATTAATGCCATGATGTGGATAAAGTATTATGTTTTTAGGATTTACTCCACGCTATATTATATTGATCGATGAGTGCTTGGTCAAGATATTCTTCAACATACCAACCCCAAGAAACTTATATATTTTTACCATGCATATGTAATACCTCACTTTGATATTACTTAAATAATTAAAGGAATATTATGAAGTATAATTACCACTATCTTACCCTTGGAATAGTTCATGCTCTCTAGTTGAACTAATTCTGAATCTAAAGGTTTATTTTCCCAAAACTAAGTACACAAGTGTGTTGAGAGCACCTAAAGTATAACTATGAAGAGTATAAAACCATATTGTGTATATCCTTGAAAACTAATTAGTTTTTCTTGACAAAGTATTATATTTCAACAATTGGGTATATAAGTCTTACATTTATATTCATAACGTATTGCCTATGATTCATGTATCACTAAACTCTTACTTAAGTATTCAACACCATAAAAAAATTCATTCCAAAACTAGAATAATACATAATTTTTTCCAAAGGAATCATGAGATAAATGTTTTGATAATAATAAATAAAAGTTATACTAGAATAATTAAACTTAGAAATTAGAATTTATGTGCTTCAGACTACTAACTTAGGAACTACCCTTTCTCAACTATTTGGAAAACACACCTTACTTCTTGTAATGTTTCTTTTCATACTTGTTTATGGTATTTGAATATACATATTTAAAAGGAATATTGTATTTAATACCAAGGAGGTATAAAAAACATCACATTTAATGATGAATATTCACTGAAGAAGAAGCAAGTACTTTCTTATTAAATTAAGTTCATTTCATTTATATTCCACAGAATTATTTCATGACATGTGAAGAAAATAACCTCTTATTTAATACCTCTTTGTTTTAAGGATTTTGTGAATGTGCCTTTGAGATTACTCTTTCCATTTTACTTTTCATCTTTTCTTTCGACTTATTCACCATAAAAACTTTATGTAAGTTCTTATTGCTTGGAAAACCTTACCTAAAAGGTAATAAATAATTTTTTCTTTACTGATCATTTTTTAATATAAATTAAACTAGATAATATGGGTGAAAATGATATTATAATGGGATGTATTTAAATATCATGATCCACCTTTCATATTTATATGTAACCAGTGTAATTATCACCAATTCATATCTCACTTCACTTTATCCTCACAAGATTCTTGGAGATGAGACAACATGTTAAATCATCTATGTATTGATGTAGTATCTACAAATCACATTAGTCATTAATGATAAAATTATAAAAAAGCTATCATATGAAGAATACCCGATTCTCTTATAAGTATTTTTAACACCCTCAATTATTGAGGTGGATTAACAGGTATTGGGGACACCAACACCTTGAATTTTTAAAATATTAGTATTGTTTGTAAGTTCCTGTAATACTTGTTGGAAACTCATGTAAGTTTGGACATTTTATTTTTTTAATAGATATCAAAGTGTACTTATGATATTACTTACCATTTTTATACAATAATAAAATCTATAATATTAGTAATTTTATGTTGATTACTGTTTAGACATGATTGATTATTTAAATCATTATATGTCTCTAATATTTTATCAAACTCTAGAAACCCTATTTACTAGAATTAGAATACTCCGTTTCTTGAGTATTCTAGTATCAAGGATCCTTGAACCTCCCCTCATTGTCTACAATCTTTAGCTACTCCAACACAAGGAGAGTTCAAGGTATGAACTTGTATGAACAACCACATTAACTTGTGAATCCTGGATCTCTTGAGTGAAGTCCCAGATTATACAATCATAAATATTATTTAATCAGTTATTACCTCTATAGTTTCATAAATCTAGATTTGGATACTTCTTCCACCAACTTTAGTTAAGTCAACCAATTATTCTCATAATAATTCCCTAGTAGTAGAAGGAACTTCAACTCTGGATAACGATCACCCCATACACCAAATTTTTTTCAAATTCAAATGATGGAAGGTGTTTAAGACCTAATATTTATTTTATGGTTTTATATTTTTCAACAAATTTAATCCATTTATATTAATATGTTCATTCTATGTTTTTATTCTCTCAACTTAAACTTAATAGGAAAACATTCATCATGTATTTATGAATTTTATTTCCTTATTATTTTATGTGATCTTAGAAACATGAAAATGTATAGATTAATAAACTGTGCATAAGAAAAATAAATTATCCATCTGGTCTTGAAAATCTAATAATGGTTTATCCATTTAAACTCAATGAACCAACTATGAACTAAGGGTATCATACCTAAGTTGAATCAGACCTATTACGGGTCAGACCGAACCCACACAGGCCCATTCTAGTAGGGAAGATCCCACCTAGGGACTTCATGGGTTGGGGGGACCATGTGACAGGAAGTTTTAGGTCAAGAAGACCCATTTTTCCCATTTTAGGTTGGTACAAAACCATGTGAAATCAAGGGATTACCTATGATAATTTGTGGTTAGCTAGATTAGCATTAGGTGGAAGGGCAGTCGGGGATGCCATGGGGCAGATGGGCAGTGGGAGATGGTGCTGGTGAGGGGGGTCTCACAGGATCGGAAGATGGTGGTAGTGTACGGGAGGTGCTCGACTAGAACTTCTTATAGGAGGTGGGAAGTGCCACGCCGATGTGGGGAGAAACGGATAAGGTCAGCGCCATTGGAACCAGGAAGGCTGAATGATGGTTCATATCAGATCAGAGGAATGAAATATGGTGGATAATGTGGTTTGGCTATGGTGTTAGTTGAAAGGAACTGTGTCAATAAGGGGATGCTGCTACAGGTGTTATTTAGTGAGTGAGGGTGGTGGTTAGCCTACGTGGGGAGGGTTATGGAGGTGCTGGATAACCGACAAGGCTCGAAGAGGGAGCCTGATGGTGGCTGGACTTGATTGGCGGCTCAGGGGGATTCAACCAGTGATTAGGTGCCAATGATAGCTGGTTATAAGTGATATGACTCTCGAGGTATAGAGGAGGAGGGAAACCTCCTATCCTGATCTTCTACACTAAGATTGTTTTTTTTAAATTAAAACCCTGGCTTCTACTAGAAGCCAAGTGTCCTGAAAAAGTCATCAACATGATATTGTGTATAGCTTATCACCTCCCTCTATTATTTTTGAAAATTCTACAATATAGGCCTTTATTATTATTATTAACATTTTAATATATTGCTTCCATGGGAATAAATTTAATTCCCCAAGTTGTCGACCCCATTTTTTTAGTTTTTTTGTCTCCTTGGATAGACAACACACCCCCATTCCAACAATTTTTTTTATTTCCATATTCCATTAGAAGAAACCAAAATAAAATACATGGGTTTTTGAAAAGATTCCATGGGAAACAAAAACTCACCAAGAAAAAAATGTTTCAACCTGAGCTTGATCAAAACTAGATAACCCAAAAATTAAAACACAAATAGATGTTTAATTATACCATTATTTAATTTTTTAATGAGTAATAACCTCATTTTCGATCCATACCATAATTTTTGGATAACCATAACTTGGAAATATGGAATAAGATCGATATGTGGTTTGCTCCATTAGGATTGATTTAAATATCTCTACTTAATTTATTAAAAATTATTTTTTATTTGGATCAGAAAATTCAAACGATTATTCTGGTACCAATTAAAGGTACTAAGGTGTGCAGTAAAAGCTAGTGGGCTAGGTATTTAAAAAAATTTCAACATTGGAATGACATAAAATTGTTTTCTCCAGTGACCTGAGCCCCAGTAGAGGTCAGAGGATCACATGCGAATTTAATAAGTCCAAATAAACAAACATATACATTGTTTGATTCAATGTTTCATTTGACAACATCTCATCATTGGTGATTTATTTTTACATGATCTGAATCTGAACCCCTCTAGATTGTCCAAACACGCTTCAAGAATTTATATGAAATCCGATCGTCGAATTATGGGTTCTAGTGCAGAGCTATGATGATTCATCCTACATTACTATGATCACCTTGACTCCATTCCTACGATCCATAACGAGTTCCTAGGATCGATTTCTAGGACAAAGTATTTCTCTCTCAAGGATGAAGGAGGAGAGGATAGATCTCAATCCATTGGAATTATAATTCACCTTGCACCTTGGAAATGATATCATCATGTACTTATATATAGTGGATGTAAAAAAAACCTAGTTTGGGTTCCCAGACCCCGTATATCCAACATCCTCTAAATAAGTAATAAATTTAAATAATTATGACAAACTTACTATGTCATAAATATTATTTATATTTTATCACACACTTATAATAAATATTAAATATATTATGTTATAAACCCGAATCACTAACTCAACTTGTAATTTCCGCTAATATTAAATGAAAATTTAATATTAAATAAAATATTTATTCATATAATATTATTCTAAGTATTTACTTAAACACTCAGAAATACTTTTAATAAAGAAATTAAACTCAATTATTATATACATTAATATTAATAATCAATTTACTTATGTATTTATGATAAAACTTTGACAACTCTCATACCCCATGGTGGGGCCCACCATATCCTATATATCTATTCAACAGAACATGGTATAATCTTAAATTCACTATTTTTTGTCACCCTATAGGACCTTATCTCAATAGAAAAGAATAATATTCACCGACCAAGAGTAGAATATAGCAACCCATCATGGAACCTAAAGAGAAAAGGAGTAGCCATTGCATCAACAACCAACCTACGTACACTAACTGTTTAATATAATCTATTTGTCATGTGATATCTCATAAATTTGTACACACACTTGTGTCACCATCCTATCATTGATTTGTTATTTTTTGATTTAACTAGATGGACTTACCTTCAAATACCATGTCCATGGATTTAATAAAGGTACTACCATCATGATCAACCAAGCCAGAGATATCACTTCCTCAACTCGAAAGTGACAAATTCTATCTTGATTATTCAAAAAATTCAATACCACCAATGATTCAACTAATAAAAAATTTCTCACCATTAATTTATTATCATGGTTTTCACCTTGCATCAAAGTACACAGTCAAATGACACACATTGATAATGATCTCAAGTCATGAGACTAATACACATGTCTGTAGATAAGAACTACTAATGAAACCCAAAACATGTGGTGTTATTATTGGTGGGTCTATCCTCATAATATAACCAATTAGAGATAAAAAATTGTGAACTTCATGAGAATAAGTCTCAATTCTTATGATTCACTAGCACTTGATAGTATAACATCAACTATGTCTAGTCAGCATGATGTATTTAAACCATATGACATATATTTAAGATTAATGTCATAGTATCTTTAGGTTCTCATTATTACATGGGATCTTCTATAACATTTTTATATGTAAATTAATATAAAGAAATTCCCATTTAAATAGTGGATTCATAAATATATATACTATAATGGTAAGTGTACATCATGCATAACTCACTATACACAAGTAATGGTAATCAAGAGTACTGATAAAGTTGAGTACAGGACACCCACTTTTACAAAACTATTAAAGTGTATATTCTAGGAATGTGAGATGAATTTATTGGGACATGTTATGTATCAATGTGGATTAATTGTGGATATTTATAAAACCTAGGTATCTATTTCTTGAGTAACCCCCAATAATGTACCATAGGTGTGGAGTTTCCTTTGTCTTTAAGGATATTATAGGCGGTTCATGCCAAAATTCTCTTGGATTGAAACTCATATGAAAACCTTAACATATAAGGATCATGATTTTGTATCTAATTATTAGTGTTAGGATAATTTTGTGTATTTGAAGGTGAATCTAGTCAATACACATGTTCTTTATTTTCTGGAGGAGGAAATTATGTTTGAGGTTCATTATAATGATTCACATCTTGGATTGGGTTGTGTTTTGATAAAACATAGAGAATTTATCTCCTTTGTATCCTAATAATTACAACCTCATAAACATAACTATGTTACCCATGATATTGATCCTATATTGGTAGTGTTTTCTTTAATGTTATATAAGAATTACCACATCAGTGAATACTTTATTATCTTCAAAGATCAAAAGAATTTTAGCTATATGTTCTTCCAAAATGATTTGAACTTGTCATAGTGGTGATTTTTGTAATTATTATATTATTATAAATTTTATATTTTTTATACACCAAGGAAAGGGAATTTTTTTGCTAACACATTGAGTTGAAATTCGCATGGTGATACTGTGAGTGAGTTTGGACATGATTAAGAAGTGATGAAGGAGCTTATAATGATTCAACTTGACATTGGAGTAGTTGAGGGAATAGGATTTCTATATCATATTATTGTAGATTCATCCTTGGTGTAATAGGTGAAGGAATCCTAGTTGGGGGATTCTAAATTAGAATTTTGGTGGGTTCATGTTGTTGGTGTTGATGTCTTTGAGGGATGGTTTGTGGATGATTAGTATTGAGTGTTGTTCTAGGGGAGGCTCTTCATTACCTAAAAATTGTATGAGATTTTTATTCATGAGTTCCATATTTCAATATTGGTGGTACATCATAGCATGTCTAAGATGTATGTTTCCTTGAGGATTCAATTTTAGTGTTCAGGGATGAAGTGGTTTATAAAAGAATTCATATCACTATGTTTTGTTTGACAAAAGGATAATAATTAGAATCATGTTCCTAGTGGGCATATTTAGATAATCTATGTTCCTCAGTGGAAGTGGGAGGACATATAAATATATTTAGTTATTTATTTACCTTTATATTAGGGTAGATATGTTGTTTCCTAGGTGATCATTGACTGTTTGATAAATTCGACTCACTTCTTGATGATTAAGGAGTCAAGAGTAGTGGATGATTTATTGAGGTAGTATTTAGAGGAGTTTGTGAGAATACATAGGCTTCTAAAGATTATCATCTCTGATCATGATCCTTGTTTCACCTCTTGTGCATGGATTGTTCTCCAGAATGATTTTGGCTCTCAACTGTTCCTCAACACTGATTTTTATCCATAGAAAAATGGGTAGATAGTGTATACTATCCAGACTTAATAAGATATTTTTCATGCATATTTTCTAGATTTTGGAAGATTATGGGTGAAACATATACCCTCTATTGAGTTTTCATATAATAATATATATTATAGCACAATTGTTATGGCCTCATTCAAAGAACCACATGTCTAACCTTGAAGATCTCCATTGTGTTAGGGTGAGTTCATAGATTCAGTGAATCTAAAATACAAATTGGTTTATATCATGATAGACAAGGTGTAAGTGATTTATGTATGGATGAAGGAATATCTAAATCATCAAAATGATTATGCCGATTCTAGGATGAGACCTTTAGATTTTTACAGTCGAGATAATATATTCTTGAAGGAATATCCTCCTCATGGGAAATAGAGTTTCAATTATGGGAGTAAGTTATCTCCCAAGTTTTTTTCCTTTTTAGGTGTTAGAGTGTGTTATAGTTATTGTGAACTAGTTATCACTTCCCCCAAATGTAAATCCATAACATTTTTCACATATTGTAGCTTCATCATTATCTTTATAATGATTTTAATTTCTTTGACTAGGGTGATTTTGAAGTTGAATATGATGTTATGTTCTAGGAATGAATTTTTGAGATTCAAGACCATCAATAGAAGATGTTAAACACAAATTATATTCCTTTGGTTCATGTCCCATAGTGGTATGATGGATTAGAGGACCATATTTGGGAATGTGAGTCACAAATGCTTTCTCAGTATCCTAGTTTGATCAATGGTTGATTTTTTAGATGATATATATGACCTTTTTTGATTTATGTGATGATTGAGATATTGTGATTATGTGTTCTTTCCTTGTTATGTGTTGTTTTTATTATTATAATGTAAATATCCACGAAAGTTATCTCACAACATGGTTGTTCAGACCTATTTATTTTTTACTTCCTTGGTTTTGTTTTGATTCTTGAGGATGATAATCATTTGATAGGTATTTGAGGTAAGGGATATTTTTTTCCTACACCTTAAATTTTCATTTCCCCAAGTTTAGGAATGTTAGAGGGATTTTTAAGGTGGACCAATGGTTAAGGGAGAGTTTTGGATATTTGGACTCTGAAATTTCTGTAGTGGTATTCTTAGTAAAGAAGGTGGTCTAAGCAATTTTAAAACTATGATTGTGATAGTTGGATATTTTGGTGATTAGAAAATCTACGCATTGGAACTTCTATTTTAGAAGTTTTGATTTGTGAAGGATTTACCTGTGTAATAAAAGGAAGGGATAAACACATGTTTTGAAGGGTGTGGAATTATATGGAGTTTGAAAATGACTAGTATACAAGTTTTTATTTAATAATACATATAATTTACGTATTTACTGAGTGACCTTACATAAATTTTTAAACTTTTCTATTTTTCATTATTTTTTTCAGTCACTTGGAGGATACTATGTTGATGGGGGTAGCTATTTAGTGGAAATGGTGCTTGGAATATTTCTCTAAGGGAAATAGGGAAGTATAAAGTGCCTGTGTTGGTTGGTGTGGTGGTGTTGTGTCTATATAAGGTTGGGTTTGTGCTGGTGAGTTTGAAAAAATGAGTAAGGTTTCCACACCCCATGGTATAATCCATGTCATTCTAGAAACAATGAGAGAAATTACTCTAAATCATAGTGGATCCTCAAGGGGACCCATGGTCTAAGTATCTATGACTATGTTGGGTACCACCATTTCTTGGTGATGGTGAAGTCTATTATTAAATGGGTAAAGTGAACACTAATAATAGTTGGTATATGCTATTTCAAAGTTCATAGTTTTATATATTTATTTGAAGAGAGACACCATGATCATGGATGAAGTCACGACGTCATGTCAAAGACCTATTGGATATTTTCTATAAATAGGGAGATGGGTTCATTATGGTTTGAATTTAGCTTCTTTAAATATACCCAAGGTAGATATAACTTAAATAATACATTAATTTAATTTTTCAAATAATATATCTCACAAAATTTTTCACAACCTAAGGACTGAAAGGTTTAGTTTGGAGATTAGCCAGATAAAAAAGTTATTTTACAACACTTGTAACCTCTACTCCATAACATCACTCCTTTAAACCATTTTATAAATCTCACATGATATAATCATCTTAATAACACATGGTATGGAAAAATAATAAAGGGGTGATATTATATTCTTAGTAAGGGAAAAATATATTCTAATGCATCAGATCATAAACTTGAAGGAGAACATGAATAATACATAAATATCTTAATAAAATATCATAATACCATAGTTGATAATCATAAAACAATATATAGAAAAATAAGATCATAAAAATATCATTAATGGAGCATAAAAGTTTTTACATGGCTAAAATTACATATCAATAATCATAAAACATGTGAGCATGATATAAAAGTGAAAAATACATTAAAAATAAGATGCAATCCTGAAAACATGGAATATCATGAAAATTAAATGAATATTGTAAATATTTAATTATTTTATAAATAGATTTTAAATGTGAAAAAACTATAATAATAGGAAAACATTTATGAGTAAACCTATTATTCCCACACCTATGTGAACAAATTCATTATGTGCATGTCTGAAAATGTCAAAAAACCCATTATACCCATGCCTGTGTGGAAAAAATCATTATGTCCATGAAAAAATATCTCATGAGATAAAAATTTAAACCAATTAATTGGAGGGTGATATAAGACCCTATCCATCATTATCCATATATATGTGTTCCACTTAAAATTAACCATAATCATATCTTAAATTACATATGGAAAAGAATGGGGTTTTTAATATTTTCAAAAACATAACACAAAATGATCTTAAAAAATGATTGGATATAAAAAATATCATATTAAAAAAGAATTAATATTGTAATAAAATATATAGGATGATCAAAACATTACTTCATGAGAGATAAACCTTGGAGGGAAAATAGAAGTGAAAATATAAAAAAATCCACAAAACCATTTAAAAAAATCTATAAAAGATGAAGTGAGAATTACTTTCAAAAAATTTGGATAAATTAAAGATAATACTTAAATAAAGTTATTATAAAGAGTAAAAAATAATGGATTCTTTAAAGGAAAAAAACCAAGCTAATAAATATAAAGTGGTAAATACTAAAAAATGCCTTTATTAACCTTTTTAGGACATTTTCAAGAAAAAACCACACCAAAGAAATGTTTAAAGACTTTAATTTAATAAAATATGTAAATTAATATATGAGTAATATAAAGGATTAAATATATTTGCACTTAATTAAATAAAACACTTTTTTATAGTAAAAGTTGGTCATGGAAGAAAAGATTCATTGGTAAGAATGAAAGTTATTCTTACTAACACTATACTTTTAATTCAGAAATTTTTTTATTAGAGAAGTGGTTATTGAAGATGAGAATTAATTTCCTGAAATAAAAATAGGAAATAAAATATAAAATAGGGATATTTTAGGACCATATTTAGCTTGAAGATTATATGAAAGTAATAAATACAATGACCCAGGGAATCAGAATTTGAGTATATGGAACCCTTATCGTGGTCTTAAATCATGTTGTGCACATGCTTAATTTCCTAAATAATAAAATTAAATTTATTAGATACATTTTTAGGAACATTATTCAGACAAATTTTATTTAATAAATAATATTAATTATCATATTATATTAATTTATTATATAGTTTTTCTTATTTTTTTTGTGAAAATGGAATTAGTGTCAGCTTATTTTAGAAATTTTAGCAATCCGAAATGATATTTTAATACTAATTTATATACTTAATATAACCTTTATGGAATAATAATAAAAATAATTATTTTATTACTAAATTATAAAAATTCTAGTATTTATGTACCCATATCCATACATGATATAGTTTTATAGCATTGTTCAAGTAGGTGGATAGACCAACCCAAACATGAACAAGCTATAATTTGATGGGTGAGTATGGTTAAGAAATTTTATTATTTTAAAATGATATATTTATAAAAGAATAAAAATGATATTATTTAGACGTTTTTAAGGTTTTAAATTAAATTTTAAGTGGTATGAATAAATAATTAAAATCAATAAAAAATATGAAAAACATTACTTTATGGAGGTGGTAGTAATCAAAATGCAAGATAGAAGTTATTTTGGTTTCTATAAGTGGATGGAAAAGAATAAATAATGGTTATTTAATTAATATAAAACAATTTAGTATACTAATGATATTTTATTCATTATATAACTATGGTTGGATGATTTTTTAAGGGAGAGAATAAGAATAAAAAGATAAGGATTAGGTAATATTCAGTTTGGAACCTTAAAATTTATCTAGAAAGTCTCATAAGAATTGAAGGGATTAGGATAAATTATTGAGAGTATAGGATAATTAAATTGAGATAGGTTTATTAAAAATGTGAAATTTTAGAGTTTCAAGAATAAATACAAAGGTATTAGTGATATACACTTATGAGGGGGTGTGGAAGAAGCTATTTATTTTCCCATATGGGTGCAGTGGTAGCAGTAACCAAAGTCATTTATAAGGAGAAATGCTCTAATATAGTTGTTATAGTGAAAAATTATTAAGTAGAATGAGTTAACCGGGACTATGAAATAAATAAAAAATTCATTGAAAAATAATCAATACGAGATATAAGTGACTGGGGTTTAGGTTTAGCTTCCCTTTTGTGATGTTATCGTGGTCTTCTCAAAATAAATCTTCAATATTTGTTAATTTATTAAATGAATGGTTCCAAAATTACTTCCCCATTTTCAACCTTGTTCAATTTTGATGATGATAAGATTTATCCTCACAATTTCTATGTTTTTTATAATCCTTCTTATAATGTTTGAAATACATAACTATGCTTCTTTGAATTACCTAAGAAATATCTAATTAGGTATCAAAATTCCCAAGATTCCAAATTAGGCCACCGTTTCTTATTCACTTTCTTAGTAATTACTAAAAATATTCCAATTGATGCTAACCCATCAATCGATATGATTTAAAATCATAGGGAAAAAATATTTCTTAATTAAGGAAATAATTAAAATTCATAATTAATCCTAAACACAATCACATTCAAATCAATTTATAATATTAAATATTGAAAAACATTTAAGAAAGAAAGAAGATCCATAAATTTAATAAAATTTATTAGACTCAAGAATTACAATTGGGTCACCTCCCCTTCAACCAATCACTCAAATCTTACACCACTCCATTAAATAAGAAATAATGGAATTTTTTTGGGGTATATGGAATTCTGAAATAAAAAATAGAACAACAAAAATGCAGTATAATTTTCCATAATTCCAGTAAGTGTATCTCCTCCTTTCTTTTGTACTTCCCACCCAATCAATATCAAAGTGTGTTATCTCATCCCACATTTTAATATATTCTACCACTCCAATATTAATTTTACTCTTCTAAAATATAGGCATGATATTTTTTAATCTTCAAAATCCCCCATAAAATCTCTAAAACTTTCTCCCATTGATTTAGTCAAAGACTTACCTTCCTTAGAATCTACATAAATATTTTTCCACATATTTCTATCGAATAGAGAAAATAATAGGGCATTATCTTCCCAAAATTTACATATCTTTATCTATGAGTTTATTTATAGATTTATTATCCCTATTTTTAGATAAAATAATTTTACACATATTTTTTGTGTTTATGTAGAAGGTTCTATTCTAGAAAATTCATGTAGTCATTCTATTCCCATGGGTTTCATGGAGAAAATTATATTATTATTCATATTGTCATGTAGTGTATCCATTTTCATCCAATATATCACATATCCATTCCTTCACATAGGCATTTATGTTCATGATGTGTGATATATCTAGTTACAACCCACATAGATGATTTTGGTGGATTGCTACATACCCGATATTCTCCACATAGCCATTTTTCTATAAGTATCTATTTTTATTCTTTTTTTGAGCCAAATTTATTCATTTGAGTCCATGGTACTATAGTGAATAAAACAAAATGAGATTACTCCTCCTTACATATGACCTTTATCGTGTTTGGATGAGAATCCTTGATACCATTTATGGACTTTTTATATCATAAAATGGTCTTCATAGTGGTCGCCTGAGGTTCTAAAGGTGATACAAGGTGGTCTCGAGCCTCAGTAGTGCTCCGAAGATCAGGATAAATATTTATAGTGGTGGAAATGGTAGTTTATGGTGAGTTTTAGATGGGGGAAGGTACAATAGAGCAACAAAGGTTGTAGTGAGGGTGTGTCCGAGCATAGGGGAGAGTAAGGGAAGCATGGCATTGATATTTTCGTTAGTAGGAATGGTACCTATATACTCATTGTCCCACATCATAAATGTGGGTGTTTGGTCACTTGAATATAAAGGGTTACTTGGAATATATTTCTTATAATTCCAAGGAAGTTGGGGATCAATGTTTGCAATACACCCACACACAAACATGGGTTGTGCTGACACACGCCACCCATGCAGGCCTTGGGATACACATTGTGTGGGCTCCTCTATGCATGTCCTGATCACCTCCTTCCACTAGGAAGGATATCTCTCAAGTTTTTCTTATGAGGCCATCCTATCTTGGGTTGGCTATATGGATTTTAGGCCCTTTAGTTGTGGGAAAACGAGTTGGATAATTTTTTACCTGAAAAATGTTCACAACACTTAGTAACATTTCACTAGAATTTCAATAGTAAAATGAAACTTTCCAAAATTAAATATTTTTATTTATTTTTATCCATATAAATTATTCAAATTTAATTTCCCACATTTTCAATAAAAATTTAATTAAATGGAAAAATTCATAAAAAACTATTACAAATCATTAGAAAATGTTTACAAATGTCCATGAAAAAATGTATGTATCAAATACCCCCACAAATAAACTATTATTGTCCTCAATAATTAAATATGAACATTAAATTAAAGAGAAACATCATGATTCTAATTTTTAAATCTCAAATGAATTAAGTAAAATGATTATCAATGTTAAATAAAATTATCAAGTTCCACAAATAACATCAAATAAACTTTAAAATTTTCAAAAAATAAATAAATTAATGTATTTGACTTTATACCTTTTTAAAATGATGGATCTTATAATTTTATCAATTTAAGATTCAAAATTCATTATTATCAAGAATGAAAAGTCATGATCTACCACAATTTGAATTATCTCATCACTCATGATAAAAATTAAAGGGGATTTATTCTCATATCATGATAACATGCTCATTTTCTATAGGATGGAAAGGAACTACTTTCTATAATTTGTAAATAAAAAATCACATAAAATAATGAGTACTTTTCAATTATGGTTCTAGTGGATATGAGCCTTAAGGTTGGTAGGTGTTGATGTTAAAAACATCAAGGCTCAATAGAGATGGTTTATCTATTAAATCATAATTCATGATATTAAAAGTAAAACATCAATGAAAATATCCCATTCTAAATGACAACACCCTCTTCCCAATATCAAAGTAAAGATCATGTTCAATGAGAGAGAAATGAATTATTTATACCTTATTGAATTTATTATATTTTTTATACCTTTTTTTCTCAAATTAATTTTTCAATTTTTTTACCTTTTTGAAAATCATGTGTTGGAAGAAATCTCATATTCACCACCTAACCAAATATGATAAAAAACCATCAATATGATTATTGTGATTTTGGATTTTCCCTAATTCATAACCCATTGTTCTTTTTTTCCACCATTTTTTTCAATAAGATAAAACAATTAATTTTTAATGTATGAATCAAAAAACTTCCCCAATAACCAAAATAATACCCCACACATTTTCCTTACAATTTAGTGCATCTCTTTCACCATGAACTGAAAATGGTGCCTAACATGAAATTGATAAATATTTAAAAAAGATGAAAGATGAGAATAAATGAGTTTCTAAATTAGAAACATGAATAATGAGATTGTTTTTATCCTTGTTAACTAGTACTTAGGTGTATGATGGATAATGGTAGTGATGACGCCCCAATTTTGACCAAGTGGTGGGGTTTGGGGAAAAAAATTATTGTGGTATATTGTGTTTCCCATAAATATGTTATCCTATGTTATATTTGCTACAGAATGTGTTTGGAATTATAGAGATATGCCTCTATGATGACATTTGTTGAGAGTATGATATGAGGACATTACTGGAGATGTTCCTCCAATAGTGGAACCTAAGGCACCAATAGTTCCAGGTGAGGAGGCATGAGAGAATTTCCATGAGAAATTAGATTGCTTCTTGCAGTTTATGGAAAGGGACCCAGATCAAATTTTGAGGAGCATTTCTGACTTGACACATGAGTTTCAGTTGCATCATCCTCATAATTTTACTGGAGAGGGTGGGCATAAGGAATCTAAGTTCTAAATTGAGTTCATCCATAATATCCTCGACTATTTGGAGATTCCTACTGAGAATAGGGTCAAGTTAGATGATTATATGCTTTGAGGATCAGCAAATACCTAGTGGGGTGTTCAAGATCAGACTGGACAAATTGATGGTATGTTATGGAAGGAATTCTTAGATAAGTTCTTGGAGTAATTATATCTAGAGACTCATAGGTAGGAGAGAGTGGCTAGGTTCATGATATTGAATTAGGGGATTATGTATGTGATGTACTATGCTGGATTATTTACACCTGAATGGACTAAAGGCCTTCATTTTTATTGATTTTTGATAAACCCCTTTCAAGGGATGAGGGGGAACCCTTAAAAGGCCCATAGGCTCAGATATTACATGGCTCATAGGCTTAGAAGATTACATGACCCAAAGGTCTTAGGGAATTCAACTAGACTATCTACAAGAAACTGCCCCTCCCCAACATCTGCATCATGATAGTATCTCTCCACCTTCGCATGACCGTTTGTCTAGGATTCCCATGAAAGCATAGTCTAGTCCCGATGGAATATCCATACCCTCTCATTCTGACAAATCCATTTGGCTCTGATCTGGTGAGTGCACCATCTCTGAATCCTCTTCTGGGGATGCTCCTTTTTTAGTGTGTCTAGGATGAGATTAAATGTGAAATTAAGTTCCAAGTTAACATATTTTGATTAAATAAGTTTTATAAGGTGGTGGATCAGGATCTACTATTTGAGGGTAACCTGAGAGAGGATTATAGTGTAGGAAAAGTGGTTCCAACTATATGGTCAGGAGGTACGACTTTCGAGAGAAGAAAGCATCACTACAACAACGTTAGCTAGGGAAGTGGGAAGTAGAGTTCCTAGATAGAGGGATCAATTTTCTAGGATCTTACTCAATTAATATTTCACTAGTGTGGTAGGTTGGGACACTTCCAAAGATAATGCTACCGACTACTGGTAGAGTTCCGAGGATGTAAAAAGATGGAAAATCTACTGAAGTTTTGTAGGAACCCATGACAAATGGTAAGCGATGGAGTAGTTAGACAGAAACAGGGTGTGGGAAGGTGATCTTCTGCACCACATAAGTCTGGTAGATGGAGTTATACTATCCAAGGTGGTAGAGGTAGTGGATGTGGTGCTTCTATAAAAGATCACCCATATCAGCATAGTAGTGCAATATAGGGATTCAGGTTTCATCACAGGGAATATGGGCATGGAATTTTCATTCCATTCATCATACACTTGTGGATATCGAGGTTGGACCATTAAAAGTAAGATGTACTATTATTTTAGATTCTATGATATCTAGTGCCTTATTCAATACATGTTCCTCTAATTCCTTTATTTCTACACAACTTGTGAATGGTTTGAGCCTAATGGCGTAATTCATGTGCGGGGTGTTGATGATAGATACACCACTAGGAGTATAATCTAAATATTTTTCTTATGAAAGTTATGTTCTCTTGAAGTTGGGGAGTATTTATTTCTGTGGTATATTTTCATCTTCGACATGATAGGATTTGATCTAATTGTGGGTATGGACTAGTTAGTAGCATACTAATCCCACAATGATTGTTACCACATGAGAGTTACTTTTACTTCTCTTTAGGGTGATGAATATATTCACCATGGAGAGTAGGACATCAAGTTAGGCTAAGTAGGGCCAGTTAACTAGAAATTGGGGTATATTACCACCTAGGTTTCTAGTATTATGTTGGATGATGGAGCTGTGAAATATGGTGTCTTTCCACCAATAGTGGAGCGATTTTAGGATTTGTTTCCTAAAGGCTTCTTAGGGATGCCACCTAAGAGAGATGAGGAATTTTTGATTGATCTCATACTGGGGGATGAGATGGTTTCTATTCCACCACACAGAATGGTGCCAACAAATCTATAAGAGATCAAGACTCAACTAGAGTAGTTAGAGGATAAGGGGTTTATCTAACTGAGTATGTTTCCTTGGGGTTCACAAGTTTTGTTTTCCTAGAAGGTGGACATGAGTTTGTGATTATGTATCGATTACCTAAAGTTAAACTAGATGATTATGAATAACTGATATAATCTTATTCTTATCTAAGATATTTTTTACTAGTTGAGTGGAGCTTGTGCATTTTCCAAGATAAAATTGAGATTATGGTATCATCAGTTGATATTTCAGACTTCTAATTTATAAAAGGATTGATTTCAAAATAATGTATGGCCTATATAAGTTTGGTATAATACTGTTTTGATTAAAAAACACACCAGTAGTGTTTATGGACTTGATGAACAAAATATTCTATTCGTACCTGGATCATTTTGTGGTGGTGTTTGTGGATGAGATCTTGGTGTACTCCAAGACTCATGACTATCACGCCCAACACCTTGATATCATCTTGATTACACCAAGGGAGCATTGACTATAGACCAAGATATCTAAGTGTCAATTTTTGATTAACTAGGTACAATTATTGGGTCACATCATGTCGAGGGAAGGTGTGTTAGTAGACCTAGAGAAGTTTTAGGTAATTTTTTCTTGGGACTATCCCAAGAGTGTATTCGATATATATAACTTTGTAGGGTTAGATGGATATTATAAAATATTCATTTAGGACTTTTCCCATTTGTTAGTTCCAATTTCATGATTGAAAAAGAAGGTGAAAAATTTTGAATGGTAAGAATCATGTGAGAATGCCTTCCAGGAGTTGAATAAGAACTTGACATTGGTACCAATATTGATCTTACATGAGCCAGGTGAGGACTATACAATGTTTTTGGATGCTTCTAGGATCAGAATAAGAGTAGTGGTGATGTAGGGAGATTGAGTTTTGATGTATGGGTCTTGATAATTGAGGCCTCATGAATAGAATTACCCTATACATGACCTCGAGTTAGTTGCGGTGATTTATTCTTTAAAGTGTCAGTGGAGTTATCTTTTTGGAGATAAGTTTACTATGTATATGGATCACAAGATCTTTATGTATGTATTTTCATAGTGATATTTGAATCTAAAAAAGAAAAGTTAGCTTGAGTATATGTAGTCATTTGATTTTGAGATATCATATATTCCCATAAAGGTAAACAGTGTGGATGACACTTTGAGAAGGAAAACTCAAACTCAGGTAGTTCAGGAGTCTAGTGATGAGTGAATAATGATAAACTTACTAGATGAGATGCATGTTGTGGTTCAGGAGAGTCAGGATAAGATGACCCTCATATCAGTTTCACTAGAGTTTACACTCTTTATATAGATCAAGGACTAATAGTACGAGGGTACAATATTTTTGATCTTGAGGGAAGGATTTGAAGGTGGGGAGTCACCTTCTGATTTGAGCATAGATGAAGATGAGATCATCTATGTATGGAATCAGGTTGTTGTGCCTATGAGTATGAGGGAGGATCTAATGTGTGAGATTCATCCCTTGAAGTGGGTGGTACATCCAGGTTTGACTAAAATGTACTATGACCTATGGAGATAGTTTTGATGGCTGAGCATGAAAAAGGAGATAACAGGGTTCATGACATGATACTACACCTATCAGTAGGTGAAGGCTGAGCATCAATGAACTAGGGGTTTACTACAACCACTGAACATTCTATAATGGAAGAGGGACAAAGTTACCATGGATTTTATAGTGGGTATACTGAGGAAGCCTTGAAATAATGGTGCTATTTGGGTGGTTCTAGAATGTTTAAAAAAGACAAAACATTTTTTCCTATATAGGAGACTTCCTTAGTGGATCAGTTGGTAGAACTATATGTTCGAGAGGTAGTATGTCTACAAAGGTTGCCACAAACTATTGTTTTAGATTGCAACTCAAATTTCAATTCCTAATTCTAGAGGGTCTTGTATAAGGAACTTGGTACACAGGTCTTGTTGAGTATAACATTCCACCTGTAGGAAGATGATAAATTGGAGTGTACTATAAAAGTGATTGAGGATATGCTATGATCTTATGTTCTTGACTTTTGTGGGTCTTGGGAGAAGCACTTGGATATAGTGGAGTTTACCTATAACAACAATTATTAGGAAACTATACAGCTAGAACCATACAAGGAATTGTAGGCCATATAGATCACCCCTATGCTGGATGGAGACAGGTGAGTCCAAGTTGTTGGGACTGAGTCTCATGTAGGAGACATTGGAGTAGGTACAACTGATTCAAAAGTGTCTGGATATGGGTCAAAGTAGATAGAAGTTGTATATTGATAGATGTCAATCACCCCTAGAGTTTACAGAGAGTGATCATGTATTTCTTCAAGTCTATCCTAGATTGGGTCACCATATGATACAAACATAGGGCAAGATGGCACCTAGGTTTGTTGGACCATTTGAGGTAGTAGAGATAATCAGACCAGTGGGGTTTTGATTGGGTCTTCCACAATGATATAGTGATATGCATGATGTTTTACAAATTCACAAATTCAGCGGTATAACCCTGACCCCTCTCATGCGATCGAGGTGGATGATGTTGATCTTGATATAGATGATTCCTTTAAGGATCATCCGATATGTGTAATGGATCACAGTGAGAAGGTGTTGTGGGGAAAGACCATGCTGATAGTTTGTCTATTGTGGTAGTATGAACATGTTTAGGAGGAAACTTGGGAGTGAGAAATAGATATAAGGGCTCAGTGGACCAATATTTTTAATTTAGAATCCTAGAGATTCTTGGGAGTATAGCTTGAGGATGAACTATTATAATGTGGGGAGATTTTAAAACCTTGGAATTTTTTTGGAGATGTCTCAGGCTTGTTTATAGGTACTCTTTTTTCCATGTGTTGAGTAATTTTCATTTGGGTTTGTTTGGGTAAAAAATCTGATAAAGGTGGAAAGAAAGAGGGTAATGCACGGTTTTCCCTAATTGTTAACCTTGGCCCAACAAACCGTGCAACCTTGGAAAGAGAGGTTTTGCCTTGCTATTGCATGGTTTTTCAAATCATGCACCCTAAAGGGAGAAACCATAAACCCCAAGAAGATACAAACATTTACGATGCACAGTTATGGGAAACCATGCACCCCATGTTGAAAATTGTGTGTATGAGATTTTAATCCCCCAAAAATTAGATTTAAAATTTCCTGAGCCCCATTTTAACAACTATTCATCCCTAACTCGACCCCTAATGCCTTTTCACAATTTTGGAGCCTCTATTATAGATTCCAAACTATTCCAACCTCTTTTATTTGGAATCCAATGCTTGGATTGAAGATCTTAACCCCTCCCGGTAAGAGGAACTCATCCCATGTGGTTTCCTTTCCCTTTCCCGTTATTCTCCCATATGTTGTAGGGTTTTTCTTCCCTGTTTTTAGTTGTATCTAAATCTAGAATTGTGGATATAGATATTGAATTGAGTGATCTTGAATCATGTTATCTTGAATTTAAATTTAAGATCCAGATCTTGTTCCACATCGTTATTTCACTTAAATTAGAGATTTCTGTTGGTGAGTGTTTATCATCAAATTGGATTAGGTGGTCTATAATCCAAATCCCAAAGTCTATATAGTAATTATGTGTATGAAATTATATAATTTCTATTATAAGTTTAGAAATTGAGTTCTTGATTGAATTAATTAATTTTGTGAATTAATTAATTGAGGCAAATGTAAAATTGGGGGATATTGGAATTGTGTATTATGAATAATTAATTGATGAATTAATTATGAGGGAATTAGAACCGTGAAATGAATAATTAATTTTTTAATTAACTATTAGATATTGGGATGTGAGTATAAATAATTAATTGTTGAATTAATTATGAGATATTGAGTTTTTTAATTGAATAATTAATTGCTGAATTAATTATGAGATATTGAGATAGTGAGTATGAATAATTAATTTTTAAATTAATTATGAGACATTGAGATTATTGAATTGAAATATTAATTTTTGAATTAATTATGAGATATTGAGATTGTGAGTATGATTAATTAATTATTAAATTAATTATGAGATATTGAGATTATAAGTATGAATAATTAATTGTTGAATTAGTTATCATATATTGAGGCTGTGAGTATGAATAATTAATTGTTGAATTGATTATGGTATATTGAGATTGTGAAGTGGAATAATTAATTATTGAATTAATTATGAATATCAGAATTTTGAATTAGAATAATTAATTATTGAATTAATTATTAGATGTTGAGGCTATGAAATGATTAATTAATTTTTTAATTAATTAAGGTACAAGATGTTATTAATTAATTAATGGAATTATGTGTATGTGTAATTGTTGAATGTGATTAATTACATTTAAAATTAATTAATGTGATAATTATTTGTGGGACATGGTCTGCTAAATCAAAATCCCATAATGTGATATGTTATTTTGACTGGTAATAATGGAATTCACATGTGATAATTGTGTGTGGGACATGGTTTGGTCCATAAAAATCCCATAGTGTGATAAGATATGTTGAATGGTAACAATGGCGTTCACATGTAATAATTGTGTGTGGGACATGGTCTGCTGCATTAAAATCCGATAGTGTGATAAGATATGATGAATGATAATAATAGAATTCATGTGTGAATTATGATAATGAATCGTAACATGGGAGTTTAGTTATATGATATCCCTTGGGGATAGTTCAGACTCTGGGATGTGCCGAAGCTGGTATTGAGAGTTTCAGTGTCCTCGAGAACCTGAGTGTTATGTGGTTAAATAAAGAGTAATTAATTAAGTGTAAATTGCTTACTTTATTGTTTTTATGCATTATTTATACAATGACATAAACTTGTTATTGACTGGATATTGTTTTAGACGCTGTTGCTGGTGACCTACTAAGTTGTACTCACACCATACTTGGGATGCCTGATCGGCACCTGAATATATTTCATTGTTGAAGGGTAGGATAATGAAAAAGGCCCTATGTTAGATGAATTATTTGGAATGAATCATGGATGAGGGAATTATATGTGGTTTAGTACCCTCTTGGGAGTTTTTAGTGTCTTTACTTTAAAGTTACATTTTGACACTTGGCATATACATTAGCATGATATATTTTACTGTTTGATTTTGATATTGTACTTCTAGTTTTGGTCATATTGTGATACTGGTATAATCCTGGTTATGATTATATATCATTTAGTTATTTTTTTATTTCCACTGTTGTATTACTTTAATAAAGAGGATATAGTCTCTCCATGACTGATATTAGACCCTTGCTGCTAGTTGGAATCCTCTTTCATACATGGAGGTGCACTTGAGGCCATGTGTCCTACCAACTTAGGGAAATGATATGTGGAACTTGGGTCAAGATGTAACTATATGATTTAAAATCAGAGGAAGAAAAAATTTATTAATTAAGGAAATAATTAAAATTTATAATTAATCATAAACAAGATTGTATTCAAATAAATTTTTGAAAATAAATACTGAAAATATTTTTATAGAGATAAGATATCCATAAATTTATTAAAAGTCCCTATACATAAGAATTATAATTGGGTCACATCCCCTTTACCCAATCACTAAAGGATTCCATCATCCATTAAAGAATAAATAATGGAAGTTCAAGGGGGTACAAGTCATTCTAACATTAAAATAGAACAATAAAACTAAAGAAAATTTTTCTAGAATTCTTATGTGTGGATATCCTCCTTTCTTTTATACTTACCACCTGATTGACCTCCAAGAATGTCATCTTCACCCTCCTCTTAATAGTCAACCTCACACTTGTATTAATTATCCCCTTCTAAAACATTGGACCATTCTTTTTGAATCTTCAAAACCCCTAATTAAATCTCCAAAACTTTCACCCCATTGATTCAAATGAAGAATTCCCTTATTTGAAATACATGTGAAGATATTATTCCTCATATTTATATCAAAGAGAGAAAATAATACGACATTATTTTCACAAAAATTACTTATCTTTAGTTATGGGTTTATTTAAAACTTCATCTACCACTTTCACTACTACAAAATAGGCTTTTAACAACACTAGATATGAACTTTATTAGCACTATAAAAGCATTTCCAAAGTGAAAAATGTTAAAATCCTGGGACTTTTATCGGTGCTGAAAAAGAACTGATAAAGGGGTAATTTATCAGCACTAAAAAAAAACACTAATAAATATGACCTTTTTCAATTATTTTAAAATCACTGATAAATGACCCATTTATTAGTGATTTAATTTAGCACCGCTAAAGGAACCATTTATCAGTGCAGATAAATGTGTTTTTTATTAGTTCTTTTAAAATAACTAATAAAGGTCCTATTTATCAGCACTATTAAAAGCACTGATAATGGGCCATACTATTTTATGCTATTACAGAACACTATAGCACCACTGTAGTGTGCTATAATATCACACTGAAACACCAAAAACACCCCAAAAACAAATCACATATCAACAAAAATAAGTCGCAATATAGAATTTAAATGAAATGAAATTTACAACACAAATAAAAAAACACCATATTATATACATTTAAATCATTGGTTTATAAAATTACATAAATAAAAATTATTACACACATTAAAAAAAATAATAACTATCAATGTTATCATGATTTACATTGACTTTCTTTCTCTAACTTCCAACATTGCATGAGTAGTTTTAAATAAACCACCTCAACCCAAAAAAAATAATCCACCTATATAAGAAAACAATTAGTATGAGTAATACTAAAAATAATAAACTAAAAATAAATATGAAATAATACATTAATTCTATAGAAAATTATTTTATTGTTCAAATATCAAGATTACCTCTACGATTGAGTAGTGGAGGTAACTTGGAAGAAAGTGATAAATGTAAACACTAAAATAGTGAAAGGTTTTGTGAGAGAGCAAGTCTATGGAAGTTTTGGTGTAGAAAGGGTTGAAAGATGGATAGATCACACAAACTCGAAAAAAATAATCCAAATATATAAGAAACTAATTATTATCTAAGTAATACTAAAAATAAATAAATAAAACATACATATGAAACAATATATTAATTCTATGGATAATGATTTTACTATGAAAACATAAAGATTACCTCTGTGATTGAGTAGAGACAAATTCATTATTATTCCTACAAAGGTACTGGAGGTAACTTGAAAGAAAGTGAAAAATGCACCAACATAGGGGTAAAAAGGTTTTAAGGGAGAATGAGTATGAAATATGGACAAAGAACCCCAAATCGAACAAAATAATCCACATTTATAAGAAAAAATTATTATGTGAGTAATAATAAAGAGAAATAAATTAAAAATACATATGAAACAATATATTAATTCTATGGAAAATGATTTTACTATGAAATTATCATGATTACCTCTGTAATTAACCAAAGGCAACATTGTTTCTCTTCCTACAAAGGAAGTTTAGGTAACTTGAAAGAAAGTGATAAATTCACCACTGTAGGGGTGAGAAGGTTTTAAGGGATAATGATCATGAAATTTGGACAGAGTACCATAACTAGAAAAAAAATCCACCTATATAAGAAAACAATTATTATGTGAGTAATACTAAAAAGAAATAAATTAAATATTTATATGAAATAATGCATTAATTCTATGGATAATGATTTTATTGTGAAAACATTAATATTACCTCTGTGATTGAGTAGAGGTAGCATCATTACTTTTCATGCAAAGGCAATGGAGGTAACTGGAAAGAAAATGATAAATGAACCACTGCATAGGTGAAAAGGTTTTAAGGGAGCAAGAGCATAAAAGTTGTATAGAGCACCCCAAATCAAACAAAATAATCCACCTATATACGAAAGCAATTATTATGTGAGTAATACTAAAAAGAAATAAATTAAACTTAAATATGAAACAATACATTAATTTCATGGAAAATGATTTTACTATGAAAACATCAATATTACCTCCATGATTGAGTAGATAAAACGTTGTTACTCTTCTTAAAAAGGCATGATATATGAACATAAGTATTCTGAAATAAACAAAATCTATAAGAAATAATGAAAATTAAATTAATGTTCCATTATATATTTTTTTGGTAAAATAGAGAAAGTATATCGTAATATTACCTTTTCATCTATCCAAAGGGTTTCCTTAATTATAGTTTATTCTTATGATGGATTGGTAACATCATCATGTGCATAAGACATTGTCTATATGAGTAGTCAAACATTTAATTTAGATTATGTTAATACAGTAGAGAATGTAAAATATTATGAGGAAAACATAATATATTAAAAACACTTTTACCTTCCCATTGAACTCTATTTATTTTTTTAAAGGTTTCAAGGATTTGGTTACTATTTTGAGAATCCAAATACCCTCTTTGTAGTCCCCTATAACATACAATAAATTGTCTACATTGGGACCAGCATGAGATGATTGTGATGTCCTAATGAAAGGGTCATCCTCGATTGAATTTTCATCTGACTCAAAATTTTCTTAGTCTCCAGCAGGACAATCAACTAATTCTTGTTTATTGGATCAGAGACATAAAATACATATACTACTTGTGATTCCATTATGAACACCTCATCTTTCCCCCCCTCTACACTGAAATTCACCTTTACAAAGCCTATTTAATCAACTTTCATTCCATTGATATTGTCAACCCATTTTAAATGGAAAAGAGGCACTTGAAATGTTGTATAATCCAACTTGTATATCTATTTGATAATTCTAAAATATGGCATATTTTCATAAATTGGATTTATATCCTTGGAACCATATATTTGCATCGCTTTAGCCACAAGCATAACAACACTATTTTTCATTATACTGAAGTCATCATGTTATTTTGTATAGAATGTATAACTATTGATTAAAAACACAGTGTAAGATATAGCATTTTCATTTAGTACTTTGTATAGCCATTGAAGTCATTCTACAATTGAATTAATATTTTCAGATAACTCCTTATAAATTTGATCTCTGAACCATCCTATAAACTATTGATTATGTGTATCTGATGTCCATCTTTCATCCCTTAATGGATTCAATTATCTAATAATTTCTTAGTGAGCTTCAATGTATGGATCAATATCTTTACTATTATGTAATATGTAAAGATGTGCTTACTCCTACTCTATTAAGCTAATTGTAACAACATATCATCTAGAAATCACTTCACCCATAAGGTGTTCACTATGAGCAGACTTTGGGAGGCCAATACTTTCAATATTAGATAGGAAATCAGTACAAAATTCAATAGCTTCTTCAGCAATATATCATTATACAATACAACCTTCTGGAAGAATTCTATTCTTTACATACCCTTTCAAAATCTGCATATACCATTCAATGGGGTAGATCCATATGTAATGGATAGGACCACATTTTTGAACCTCTTTGACCAAGTGAACCATCAGGTGGACTATTATATCAAATAATGATGGTGGGAAGAACATTTCCAATTCACATAATATGATTGAAATATCCTAATTCATGATGGGAAACTACACCAGGTCCATAACTTTAATGCATATGGATTTGAAAAATAAGTATATTCTGTTTAATGTATGTTATACATTTTGAGGCAGAATGCAACAGAAAGAAACAAGCATTAAATCTTGCATAAAAAGATGAAATTCATGTGATTTTAGTTGTTGTAACTTCAAATTAGTCATTGACACGCCATTCTTGATATTTTTTGAATACCCCTGTGGAACTTATACACTCATAAGGAAAAGGAAAAATTGAAAATTTTTATATCTGGATAGAGTGTAAGCTATTGGAGGAAGAAAAGTCCACCTTTTACCCTTCACCGATGCCAAATCTTACCTTATCCCCATTTCAATTAAGTACAACCTAACCTTGACGCCATATTTCATTTTTCTAGAAACATTTAGTAACGTGCCAATAATAATATCAAATACATTTCTTTTTACATGCATGAAATAAATAAAATGTGTGACATAAAAAAAATTCTAATACAATAATTCAAACAAAATTAATCTCTTCTTCCAACCTAATTTTGTAAGGTTGTTCAAAAATGGTTTACCAAAAATAGTGTAAATATTTTTTACATTTTTGTACATTCGATCACTCATTTTTGGATACAGTTTTGTACCTTGTTTGATATTCCCATAGAATTCTATCATCTAGGATCGATATTTATGTATCTGAGGTAAAAAATTTTGATTTCCTAAAAACAAAGTCTTGAGGAATATTTCATCCAAACTGAGTATGTAAATTTTTCACAAATGGGACACCCCAACATGATTTTAATGCTATAGCCTAATAAATTTCCAAAATAAGGGAAGTCATTTATCATTCCATACAACATGACACTCAATGTGAATTCTTCACTTCTATGAGCATCATACATTATAACAGCTGTAACTCACATCAATTTCAGATCTTCGATCAATGGAGCCAAATAGACATCAATATCATTACCGAGTTTCTTTGGTCTATATATAAGAAAAGACAACATAATGTATTTGTGCTTTATGTATAACCATGGCAGAAAGTTATAATATACCAACATGAAGGGCCATGTACTATGAGTACTACTCTGTACACCAAAAGGATTTATTCCATATGTAGACAATGCAAGATGGAAGTTTCTTAGCTCATCTCCAAATTCATGAAACTTGTAATCAATTTTCTTCTATTGAGGAGAATAAGTTAATGAAATAGGTTCCCATCTTTAATTCTTGTATCTGAAATACATGTTAATTGTCTTACAGTTTCTTGACATCCATATAATCTTCTAAACCATGGAATGATAGGAAAGTAGCCTACAAATTTCAAAGGACTTGATTCATTTTTTTGTATCGATCTATGCCACACTTAGGGAATTTGATGAGTAATTCAGGGTCCTTGAGAAACAATGTACAATCATTTGGATAAGCATGTATTATTTTAGAGATCATTCCCATTTAACATAACATTATTTTAGTGTCATATATTTGGTATGGTAGTTCATTTTCTTCTGGTATCATATCTTTGAGAAGACCAAGTAGTTCTATAAAGATGGCGTCACTCCTTCTGTTTCCAGCTTTCAAATTATATAACTTCAATACAGCTGAAAATTTTGTGTATTTAGTACAACTGGTATACAATGGTTTCTTGGAACAACTATTTAACTCCTCAAACAACTTTGGACAATCACAAAGGTTATCTTTAATTTCTATTTTCATTTCTTTCATGTTATCTCCATCATCTTTTACAAAGGTATTTATATCAAATGATTTATAAACTGTAGTATCATCCTAATCGATGTCTTCATTCAGTTTTTCCCCGTGTTTAGTCCAAAATTTATAGCTTTGATTTATTCCGTGACAAATCAAATATTCTTCCAACTCTTCCAAACTAATTTGTCTTTAATAAAAACAACATAAAAAAGGATAGAGGATTTTAGAGGGGTTGTTTTCATGCTCTCTTGAAAACTTGATGAACTCTTTAACTCCATCTTCATATTCATTTATCAAACGATTAGTTTACATCAATTTTCAGTTCATATCCATCCTATTGGCTTCATAAAAGATTAATTTTATACAATATAAAAATAAATACACATAAGATATTCATTATCAAAATTGAACGTTATAGACAATTATAGTAAGGGAAATATGTATCATTTCTATTAGAATATCTGAGCACCTAGATATTCCAAATTGAATAATAAGGGATGTAGGAATTTGAAAAAATAGAGAGAAATAAAGTTAGATAATAAATTATATTATCACCAAATTTTATAGGTGTAAACCGGAATATGGATAGTGTAATGACCCTAGCTTGAATTACCCAAAAAACACCATGTTAGATCATCTTATGACCTCTAACACACCTAAAATTCACTAAAAGATGGTTTAAACTTTGGGTGTAAAAAACCATAAATGGTAGGTGCCCCCCCCAAATAGAAACAATTAGTAACAGAGGTTGAAAAAAATTCTAGCATAACCCTTAGGGTCAATGGACATATATAGCCAAAATAATCATTACCCAGTATAGGCATACCTATTAAACAAACAACTATGGAAATAAATGATTAAATAGTTATATAGACACACATAAATGTCACAATAGTATAAAAACTCACTCAATTATAGTCTATAATAAATATCAAATAGATAAAAACCTGATATTCAAACATAACATGAACTAAATGCACCAGAATGATTCAAAAAGTGAAGGATTGATGTGATAAAACCTCATGTGCTTAACTGGGGATACCCCCTTTGAATATTCTCCATAAAAAAACTAAGGACCATAGTGAATTCTAAGTGGAACTAGATCATATGATACATATAACCAATAAAGGAACATACATCACCCCACTAACTTGATTCCTGAAAAATAGCATCTAAAGCTGCATTTCCACTGAGGTTTCCATAAAAGGCATCAACATATATATAATTATTGGGGAACCACCAATGTTCATCAAATAAATAGTCAATAAAAAAGAATATACATGAAAATTCCTACACATTTATATACATATATGAAAAAATTATTTAGTAAGAAGATATAAAACATAGCAGTAAAATAACAATGAATAAATCCAAGGTTCAGTGTCAGATATAAACAACAGATCATACATTGGTAGTCAATACAAACAACAGACCACAAATTGTTCCCTAAACAATGGATCACAAACAAATCGTAAACAAAGGATCATAAACAACGGATCGTAAACAAATCATAGAAGAATAAATAAAAAGTGAAACCAAAAAAATACAAAGAAAATTGAAAGGCCTACCTCGCTAGGTTAAAGAAAATTTGAGACCCTCTTCTGATGTCGGACGAGATGTTCGGAGGCAGCCAAGTGGTGTGATTCGACCTTCAATTCACCAAGGAGGAGCTCCGGTAGTGGGTAGATTTCATGGAAATCTTCTATATCTTGATGGGTTTGCAAATGGTTAGGGTTTTTAAAATAGATCGGGATACTTTTATCAGTTCTAACAAATAAGTGTTGATAAATATCCCTTTTATGAGTGCTTATTACATAAGTACTGATAAAAAGAATATTTATCTGCACTAAACTTATAGCCCTGATAAATGTTCATTTCATCAGCACTTTGTTTAGCACTGATAAATCCTCATCTTTATCAGCACGAAAAATAACTGATAACGATTCTTTAATCAACGATTATTACTAAATCACTGTTATAGGATTTATAATTATAATTATAAATAAAAAATTGTAAATACTTATAAATACTTAATAAATATATATAAATATAAATATAGTAAATATATTCCTTTTTAAATATATTTATTATAATTTTACAATTTTTTTATAATTATAGAAATATTTAAAAAAAATATTATTTATATCATTATATATTTTTATATAATTATACACACATATATTTAATAAATATATATAAATATAAATATAGTTGATATATTCATTATTTAATTAAATTTATTATAAATTTAATAATTATTTAAATATACATAATTATTTATTTATAATTATATAAATACTTTTAAAAAAATTATTTATTTATAATTATAAATATATAATTATATAAATATAGTGAATATACATTTATAAATATATTTATTTATAAATATTTTTCTATAAATATATTTTTAACATTATTAATGAATATCTAATTTTGAGTGCTTGCATATTTGTACAAAATGAGTGAAATTGAATAAATTAAGAATATAAGTATACTTTAACAATATTAAAAAATGGATAAGTTTTGTATATGTGCATATTGTATATAAAAATGCATTAATTACATATATGTGAAATTAATATAACACACATTTGATCTATATTAAATTGAAAAATAAAACGACATTCAATTATATGTCGAGTACTATGCAACTAGTCAATATTTTTAATTCATATTAATTTTTAATAATATACCTTTATCGAATAAATATATGAAAATTTAATGTAAAGCACATAATTATTTTGTAATTTATAAATAACATTTATATACATTAATATATATATATCTATATATTTAATACATAAAATTTAATAACATTAATTATCATAATTATCTAATTAATAAAATGTTTATATTTAATAATTTATAATCAATCAATTCATTTTTAACAATAATTATTTAATTATTTTTTTTAATTTTTTTAATAAACACATTTTTTATTTATTTAATTATTTCATTTTATCAGCAATAAAAATGTGTTGATAAAAGAAATATTTATTAGTGCTAAATATAAAGCGCTGATAAAGCGTACCCATTATGAACGCTAAAAATAAACCACTGATAAAGGATACCCTTTATTAGCACTAAAAATAAAGCGTTGATAAATGTTTCCTTTATCAACGCTAAAATAAAAGTGATAATAAAGTTTAAATTTATCAGTGCTTTCTTTACCACTGATAAATATGCCATTTATCAGCATTTTCTTCTAGCACTGATAAATAATAATGCTGTCAAATTCCTGTTTTATAGTAGTGTTTTTAGATATAATCCCTTTTCATGTTTTTTGTGTTTATGTAGTGGGTTTTATTACAACAAATTCACATAGCCATTCTCTTACCATGGGTTTCACATAGCCAATTCAGTTATTCTTCATGTGGCCATGTGATGTAGCCGTTTGCATGTATGAGCTCACATAACTATTCCTTAATATAGAAATTCAACGTGACTGATGTTCAACCTAGATGGTTGCTGCACACGTAGCCTATTATGATGGATTTATATATTTATAATATTTTCCATGTCACTATTTTTCTTGGGTAGCTGTTTTTCTTCCTTTGGTGAGCCAACTTTATTGGTTCAAGTTCACGGTGCAGTGGTTACAGTAATGGTACAAGATTATTCCTCCTTGAATATTATCTTCATAGTGGTTATATGGTACTCCTCTACATCATGCAAGGACCTTTTTAATATTCAAATGGGATTTATGGTGGTCACATGAGGTTGTTAATGGGATCCATGGTTTCCCTAAGACTCGATAGTGCTCCTAAGATTGAGCTAAAGTTTTCCAGTGGTGGCCATGGTAATTTATAGTGAGTTACATATGGGGTAGGCATCATCAAGTGGTAGAGGTGGTAGTGAGGGTGTGTTTGAACATGAGGGAGAGGAAGTTAAGTGGTACAATTTTGTTTTGGATATGAGGAACAATACCCACATACTCGCTATCCCACATTGGAAATGCGGGAATTTGACTGCTTGAATATAAATAATTCCATGGAAATTATGGCTTATAATTCCAAGGTAATGGATGATAGGCACCTGAAACACACCCACACACATACATGGTATGTACTGACACACACTACCCATACTGGACTTGGTCTACACACTGTACATGCCCCTCCCTGGGCGATCTTCTCTCCTACTGCTTCTATGAAGGCTCTCAATCAGGGCTCTATTGGCCCACCAACCCATAATGGGATAGCTATTTGGATCAAAGTACCTTCAATTAAGTTATAGCTATTTGTCCTATTTTTTACCTAAAAATATTTAGAACACTTAGTAATATTTCACCAAAATTTGAATAGTAAAACCAAACTTTCCAAAATACAACATTTTTTTATTTTTATCTATATCAACTCTTGAAATGTAATTTCAAACATTTTAACAAACAATTAATTATATATTAAAATTCATTAAAAACCAATTCAAATCATTAAAAAATTATTATAAATGTTCATGAAAGAATTAGTGCATCAATAGGTGTGGCATGGATGGATGGAAGTGTCCCCTTTTATAAGTGAAGAAAAGGATACTTTGTGACCACTCATTATTTTTCAAAAATGGAATGACACTATTCAAGGGTCAAAGGTTCCAAAAGTAATAAATAATGGAATTTGGGGTGGAATAAGGCTGATAAATACCCCACCACTAATTTTACCATATTTTTTATACATGTTTGAATCCTTTTACTACTTTATTTTTATGTTTTACCAATTTGGTTTTTACCTTGAAAACTAGTTTTTAACTAATTAATCTATGTTTTAATAAAGATATAAAATTTGCCTTACTACCAAATTTGGGTGTTTTAAACATAAATTTAGTATAAATTTTATCAAAATCAATTTATAAATAATATAAAATTAAATTTTAATTTAAAACATTATAGATATAGAAAAATATTTTTTTATAGAAAAATGGTGCTTTAACCATTATGTGTTCTTAATTTTATTTAGCATTTATTACTAATTAAATGTCTATTAATATAATTATATATGTGTTTAAATGTTATATTATATTCATTATTTAAAATATATTAATTTATTTTATTAGATAAAATTATACAATATTAATAAAACAAATATTTGAAAATAACAATTTCACAACTATCACTGTAATTAGCCTTAATCTCAATAATATTATTTTTGTTCATAAAAAAATGAGTAGTTTAATATAATTTAGACCTAATGATACCAAATATGGAATCAATTTCACTAAATAAAATTTCTAAATGCGAGGAAAATTTAATTTTTATATCAGTGCACTTAACGTCTATAAGCATTTTTAGAAAAAGTGTATCTAGAAGAATAAAATGTCATTTTTTATTATACCATTCATATAGATTTTATAAATTTGTTACTTATATTAATAGCCTCAAATTTATTTTTTATAAAACAATTGTAATATTTTACTAATTTTATTAAGGCAACAAAATTTTCCTTTTATTTTAGTATTGTGTGAAAGATAAGAAACTCACCTGATATTTAATTAAGAAAAGGTATTCACTAAAATAGGGGTTGTTATATTCTTTCCTCCAAACCCTATATAACCCCATACCCCTTTGGTTCCTTCTAGAAATATCCTAGCGTATTCAAACATCTTGTATCATGGGAATTGATCTCTCTTGATCCAATGCATCCCTCATATCCCCTTTGGTATTTATTCTCAATCTATTGCTTTACATAGGTTATGAAAATTTTGTTTTCCTAATTTTTAGTTAATATTAAATCATGGTTAATGATGGTTCATTTTTGTTAGATTATAGGGTGTTTTCCATCGAGTTTTGCAGTGGTGGATTCCTTTCTCCTCTATTCTTGTGTGGTGTTCCTCAAAGCTTAATAGGTAGGGGATTTAAGACCTTTATCAGACTTATGTTTAAGTGTGGGATTACTATGATTTATATTCAATGAGTAAATGGTTTAGGTTAATCTAACATATATAATTATCAAGACTTAAAGGATTTTAAATATTTAAAGGGTGGTACTATAGACTTAAAATTTTACTTTTATTCATGAAATTGCCTCATGTGATTTTCTAGATAGTGATAATTTTTGATGTTGTGATTAACTATATATATATTTTCATATTTTAAAAGATGAAATTGGTTAAGAAATATAAATATAGTTAAAAAAGAAATATAATAAATTTGGCATTTATTAGATTCTTCTATTATTTTTTTATAATTTCTTAAAATGTTAAAGTGTTGCTTTGATATTTATTATTAAGTAATTATAGATATTATTAGATATTGATTAATTGTGTTTTTTTGATAAATCCTGCACATAATGAATTAGTTTCTTTAATATGTTAGTTAATATGTTAATTTTTTAATTAATAATTAATGATTGAATGTGTTCAATCCCTATTTTATTAATCTTTTATGATTTTATACTATGGCATTAATTACTCTATGATGATGTTATACTTGGAAAATGATTATGGCCATGTATATACCTTAGAATGATTGATCCCTTACTGTGAAAATTTAAATGGAACCTAGAATAGTTGTATAATTTTTTGATGGATGGTATATTTTTCCCTGGTTGTGGTAGTTTCTTGATGTGATTGATGATGGGATGATGTGAGTGATATGTAAAGGTGTCAAAGATTATTCCAAGATTATTGGATTTATTTGGGATCCTTTCTTGGTGGTGGTTTTCTTAATTCTTAGATGTTATGATTATTTATGCATATTTTAATTTTCTTATTATACTGTATGCTTATATTCCACGTGATTAATTAGGTTGAGTCTTAGAATACCAAAATTTTTGGAATGTTAATTAATTATAAATGAATTAATGAGAACATGTGTTAATGATGGAAATAGTATATTAAATAGAAACCACTAATTTGTTGGGATGAATTCTCCAAGAGCATGGCTTGGGAATTTAGAATTGGAAAGCTGAATATAAAAGAACCTTGGATTTTGATGGATAATGTGAATGATAACTAGGATTTAAAAAAGGGATATTATTAAAGTAAATGATTTTTTATTATGATAAATCTTGATTAATGTATGCTGGATGAGTTTATCTTTCTAGTATTTAGTGATGAAATCTGTGGTTTTCATGTAGGATGTTAGCTATAATTCGAGTCTAAGGTAGGATAATTTCCCTTAGAATGATATCCAAGTTGGTAAGGTCATCCAACACCCATATTTAGCCTTAGGTTCTGGTATTTCTTCCCAATACCTAGGTTTTTGAGGATTTGGATGAATGAACACTACCCCACCTCACTCTCTCTTCCATAAAGAGCATGGTATATAGGCATATCCAATGTATGGTGTCTTATAGTATATAGTATGTGTGTATATAGGATTTAATGACTCTTAGTTATAACATATGTGTATATGGGGGATGTGGTGGCTTAAGGATATAACATATACTCAAATTCATGCTATAATAGATTATGGTTATACATGTATTTTTATACATGGGATATAATGGATTAAGGTACAGTGTATACTTACATGGGATATGAAGGATCTCTATTTTACTATGGGATTATAGAGATTATATGATGATGTGGAAGTGGTATGGTTGCATTGATATGTGGTATGGTGAGGTGATGATATGGCTATGATATATTTTAATTAATTTATAGTATTATCTATGTAGGGGATGATATGACTATTAATTAATAAGTTGGGGTGCCAAATGACTTGTAAATTGGGAAAGTATAAGTAGGCTACCTTTCTTATGTATATGATTTTGATATAGTGTTACCTATTTATGTAAATTAATTAGTGAGTGAGCCATGTTGAGGTTAGAAAATAGTTTAACTAATTAGGTTATGGAAACCCAAGATAAACATACATAATTAATACATTGATTTCATGGTTTTATTAATACACCTCACAAATAGCCTCAAAACCCAAGGACCTAAAGGTTTAGTGTCATCAAGAAAAGCTATATAAATATATTATTTTACAACACTTGTGAAAATTTATCCATAAACATGAACCTATTGACACTATTATTTATATCTCATATGATATAATCATCTTCATAACATGAGGAATTACAACATAAGAATTAGGTGAGATTCCCAATAAGGAAAAATTATCAAGTAGTCAATCCTTTAGATCATAAATATGAGGAAAAACACGAGTAAGTGATAAATATTAAATAAAAAAGATCATGGAATCATAATCTAAAATTATACAACTTGATTGAGTATTAAGAAACATGATATAGAAAAGACCATTCTCCAGTGGTACAATCTCTATGTTTGGTACATGTGATGGATAAGGTATGTACTTCCTCATGAGAGATACATAGAACACATCTTGAACTTGAGAGAGGTTTAGTGGAAGCACCAAGTGATAAGAAACTGTACCCACTAGATGAATAATATAGAAGGGTATAATATACCTATGTATTATATTTCCTTTCTTTCCAAATCACATAACCTTATTCCATGGAGAAATTAATCGAAATACCTATTCACTAACTTCAAACTCTAGATATCACCAATGATTTTCCGCATAAATTTTTTGTCAAATCTGAGTTTCTCTTATGTTATATTGAATGGATATGACTTTCTATACTATTTTATCAGCTATCTCAAGTCCTAATAGAATTATTTCTTTGAACTCATCCTAAAATATAGGATTTCTATAGTTATTACCATAGAGGGTCTCAAAAGGATCCATCTTAGTGCTCGAGTGAAAGCTATTATTGTATGAGAAATCAACTTGAGTAAAGTGTTAATCCCAACCACATTTTAATTACATATAATATGATCTCAACATATCCTCCATTATTTAAATAGTTTTCTCATATTTACCATCTGTTTGAGGATGAAACACAGTGCTAAAACACAACTTTGTTTCCAAAGCCTGCTAAATAATTCACAATAACTTTGAGGTAAACCTCAGATCTCGATCAGATATAATAGAAAGTGGCGCTCTATAAAATCTCACCACTTCCTTAATGTATAACCTTGAAATATGATCAAGAGAGAAATATTATTTGATGGTAATTAAATGTAATGACTTTTTAAGATTATAGACTGTAACCCAAATAACACTGTTCTCTTAAGAAATTTTGGGGAATTTAATGATGATATATATGGTGATGTTTTTCCATTTCCATTCAGATATAAGTAATTTTTATAACATACCCTTATACTTATATCTCCCAACCTTAACTTCTTAAAATACCAGGAATCAGGATACATATTCTGAAATATGAATTTTCATATTTTCGAACTAGAAATACTCTTTCATATCTCTATACGTCTTCATACTTCTTGGATGAATAGAGAATGATAAACTATGGGATTTATCCAAAAGATCCTTCTTCAAGTCTAGTATGGTTGGAACATATAAACAGCTCCTAAACCATATCATTCCATCATAATCACGATTGAAATCAAGAATATTTTTCACCTTCTTTTTTATCTCTACATCTTATTTCTACATCTATTTAATACTCACATGGATATCTGGTTGATCTTTTATATGAGAAAGTTAGGATATATCCCATATCCTTATTATTTCAAGTTTCATCTTCTGAAATTCCATATTTATTTGATATCTTTCAATCCCCATCATCGACAAAATATCATGGTCTTTCTGACTTGGAGAATCATACACCTTGTTCACCTTCCCCAGATGGTAATATATTGAGTAGTCATAATCTTTAATCAACTCTAACCATCTTATTTGTAAAATATTTAGTTCTTTATATGTGAAAATATACTTCAAACTTTTATGATAAATATATATTTCACACCTTTATCCATAAGGACAATTCATCAATATCTTTAATGAAAAAATTACTACAGCTAACTCCAAATCATGAGTTGGGTATTTTTATTCATGAACCTTAAATTTTGAAGAGGAATAATCTATAACAATATAATTCTATATAAGGAAGAATCATAATACCTTTTTTGATGAGTCACTATAGATTTCAAACCCTTATTCAATGCGGGTTAGTGTAAGCATAGGTCTATTTACTAACCTTCTCATGAGTTCTTGGAAATTTTCTTCACATTCATATGTATAAACGAACTTGGATCCATTTTGATTTAAATTGATGATTGGATTAGGAAGTCCTAATAAATTCCCCATAAAGTTTCGATAATATCCATATAAACTAAGAAAACTATAGATCTCCATAATAGCGGTTGGTCTGGGCCAACATTCAATAACCTCTATTTTTTTTGGATCCACCGATATACCCTTAATTGAGAATATATGACCCAAAAAATGAATCTTTATATAGATAAAATTAAAACTTTTTAATTTTTTTGTACAAATTCTCCTTCCTTAGGGTCTTTAGAAAAATACTCAAATGATCTCCATGATCTTCCTTTATATTTGAATATAAGATAATATTGTATATAATGGCTACCACAAACTAATAAAGGTAATCTATAGACTCTATTCATTAAATCCATGATGATAATAGGGGAGTTAGTAAGGCCAAATGGAATGACTATAATTTAGTAGTGTATATACCTTGTATGAAAGGATTCCTTATGCATGTATTTACTTTTTACCCTCAACTGATAGTACCCAGATCAAAGATAAATCTTAGAAAAGTATTGATCTACTCATTGTTATTCAAAAAATCATCAATATAAGGTAGAGGATACTTATTATTGATCATGATATTGTTTAGTTCCTGATAATAAATATAGAGTCAAATTGATCTATCCTTCTTCTTAATAAGAAGAATAGGTTCACCCCATGGTGGTGAATTGGGATTAATGAATCCCTTTTCAATATTCTATTAAAGTTTCTTCTTCAATTCATACAACTCAATTGACTGACTGAAAATTAATTTTTTATTATAAAAACAATTTTAAGGGAAAAGTGAGAAACCAAGAAGTCCAGAATTCATGCAATAGAACAACTCACAAAGAACAAACTACAAAATCTTCCCCTCCCAACTGATGCTCCATGGCAAAAGACTTCACCAAGCAGGACCCTTTAGCAAGCAGTCCCATGCAGCAATGTATGGGTACAGAAACGATGGTGAAGCCATACCCTCTCAAGAATCCAAATCTAAAAGGCCATCATCAGTGAAGAATTCATGCTCTAGTCCTCTTCTGAAGCAGACCTAAGTAATTTTCAGGAAAAACATCACACAAAGCAACAACACCAAACAAAAAGGAGAACCAGAAGCAGATGAATTTATCTCAGCCAAACCAACCAACGCTACTAACTTAACCAAAGTCATTAAAAATTAACTTGATATTACCCGAGTCCGGTTCCCTAAAAAGTTTCCAGGACAAAGATGTGACCTGATTGGTAGGTGCATCTGTAAGAAGATCCTCTAATCGAATGGTCAGCTTGTCCCATGTCTGAATATACTCCTCGAGATTGATCTTCCCGTTGTTGAAAGATCCATCTAATATCGAGTCTTTCCTATCAATCCAAGCATATTTATCATCATTAAGAGTCAACCTTAATGGTCTCCCCATAATTTTAGTAGCTTATTCTTCAGTTGCATTAAGATACAAAACTTGCTCCACCATTTCTTCTTCAAAACTCATGATCTGATCCAGGTGCTGTTTAGTCACAACACCTTCCTTTCCATGATTATCCAACTGTTTTCCTTTCAATTTCTTTTCTGACCATGTCTCCATAGGAAGGGGTAATAAAGAGTAATCCTCCCCCCCTTATGACTGCCCTTCCATCCTTCCATGGAGGGCTTGATCGAGACACCTTCAAGTTCCTGATCTGCTTCACTATCCTCATTAAACCCATTGGCTAGTTGAGCATTCGCATTGGAGCCAGCATCCTGAGGTTCAGAGTGATGCCCCTCGTTAACCTCCTGAAATCCACAACCTGAAAATGGGAGTCTGAGACCTCTCTAACATCACACTCCTGAGACCTTCCCTCCTTCAAATCCATTCCCTAGTCATCCACTTCAAGACACTGAAAACTGTTTCAAACCTGGACATTAGTAATGAGTTTTTCCAATAGAACTCCCACTCCTCTTGAGGCCTTCGCCCAGTACAGATCACCTTCATAAATGGTAGATCCATTTTTGTTTTGGGCCTCTGCATCCCGGTGTAACTCCCCATCTCCTTATGTATTGGCCACTTCCACTGCCACCTTAATCTAAGCTGTAGAACCATTTCTTGTGATTACGGGTGTAGAATAAGGCCGCCCTTCCCCTGCATTTGTGTTCATCCCAGTGTTTTCCAAACCCCAGCTCTCCAGCGGACCCATAGAAGAGGCCCCAAGATACTTACCATGATTGCAGGTATCAACTCCCTGTTCAGGTTCCTTCTACTGCGCGTCCAAACCGGGCAGTGGTCCTCTGTCCAGACCTTCACCCTTGCCAACCGCAGCTGTCTCAATAGACCGCACACCCCTTTTCCCCTGGAACAAGGAACCATCCAAACCACTGTCCGCTACCCCATATCTCTTATATCTCCCTCTAAAATACTCCTCCAAGTGTCCTAGACTCTTGCAATCAGAACAGAAGTCCACCCAGGACTCATACACAACCTGTTGCCTATAACGATACTACTCTTTAATGGTTATCCAAACAAAATCTAGGGCCTGTTGAGATACATCGACCTAAACACACAACCTTGGGTTAACCAGGTGATACAAATCCTTGGTACGACTATCAGTACATAGAAAACTTCCAACAAGATTACCCACCATTCTGATAATCGACAGATTCTGGAAAGGGAGAGGAAGATTAGGAAAACTAACCCAAATTGCTGCCGATGGGGAGTCCTGTTTCATATGAAAGTCATAAGTCCATCTGAGAAGGTAGAATCTGGCCCCATTGCATCTGCGAGGCATGCAAGACCAGACCTTGATCACATATTCCTCCGATGAGAAGCATACCATTAAGTTCCTGTTGTCAAGTAGACCAATAGTAGACCTTTCCTGGAGACCCCACAAACCGAAGACGCATCTGTCGAATGAATCCACTGATGGCCTTCTCCGTGAAAAGAGAGAAATCAGAGTCCAATTATGTAACGACAAATCTTCATAGAATTCCGCGAGTGACAATGGAAGATTAGGGTTTCCCATGTACAAATCAGGAACCTTTGGATGCAAATAACATTCCGGAAATGAAGGAAGCAATTCGGGTTTGGAAAGGGGGGAAAAGGGAAACGACATTCCCTTGGAGGCCGACGAAGGTCCCTCCCCTGCGGATGGGGTAGGTAATGGCACATATGTCATCTCTGTCAGGAGGAAGGAGAGGCGTCGCGAGCTTCCCCCGTCGTGTAAGCTCTCTTTCTCCAAAATACATTCAACTCAATTGAATCCATTCTATATAGAGTCTTTGAAATAGGTGTAGCACTAGGTATGAGTTCTATTGAAAACTAAACCTCACAATTTGAAGTAAAACTAGAAAATTATTCTATAAATACATCAATAAAGTCCTTTAAAATATGAATATATTTTATATTGAGTTTCTCCCCAACCATCTGAGATAAGTAGCCTCCATAGACAGGAATTAAGACCCACAAGATTGAGGTAATTTCCATTATAAGTTTGTATTCATCATTGCAATGATAAATGATCATAATTTAATTTGTAATATAAAATGTGAATTCACTTACATAACAATTTACATGGAATAAATATAAAACAAATACAGTCCATGCCTAAAATTGCATCAAATTAAACTAAAGGAAGAATAATAAGGTTTAAAGGAGTCACTTTTCCATATACTTAAATTAGAGAGGAACCATAGACATGAGACATGACCATCATACCATTAGTCATTTTAATCACTATCTCAATATATAATCATTGATATGGTAATTCAATACCCTTTAAAAATTCATTAGATATAAAAGAGTGGGTAGAGTTATAAATAAATTAGGCATTAGCTATTCTGGAGTGGATTATAAGTGTACCTTTCACTATGTAATTCTTGTAACCCACTTCAAAAGTCCCGATCACATGAAATTTCCCTTTTTATTTGAGATTAAGAGTTTTATAGTGTCGATTATCATTATAAACATTTGGATTTATGAACTGGTTGGCATAATGATCATACTCCACACATTTGAAGCATTGGATCAGGGGTGGTGCACTAGTTAGCATCTTATTTTCCTCTATTTAATTAACTGTTCTATTCATCACCTTTCAACATTCATGGGATTTATGACCCACCTTTACACATTTAAATCACATCCCAGTTCCATTAAAAAAAATTCCCTCAATGTTTCTTATGACATTTCTCTCATGTAAATGATTGGATTTTCTTTCCACCCTATGATTTATTTTAGTTTTCATGAGAATCAATATTATTTTTCTTATCAAAACCATCAGAATGGTGGGAATATATAATTTCTATTTTTACCTTACATTCATATCAAATGATTTATTCATAGATACTAAAGTCTATTATAGATAATTCCTTTTAGATACTTGGTTTTAAGACACCAAAGAATCGATCAATTTTTACTTCAGGGATAATGATTAAACCAAAATAATACCTTGAAATTATTGTAAAATTTTCTTTATAAGTATTAATAGATTTTTATTTATTTTTATTAATCTTATGTAATTTACATAGAATATGAGGGAAGTAATTAATAAAAAATGTCCTCTTAAAAATGGAGTTAATTTCTTACTCTTGTCTCATTTTCTTAATATGGTTCCACCATTGATCTGATTCACCTTCCAAATAATAAATGACTAGGAATTTTTTTTTTCATGTTTCGAGAACTAGAAAAAAAAATATTTTCTTAATAGTTTTGATCTATCACTCAGCCATAAGTGGAAAATGAGATCCACTAAAGGAGGGTGGATATTTCCTCATGAAAGAGTCAACTATAAGTTGTTCCCTTCTTCGATCATTTGAAATAAACATAATTCATGGAATGAGAATGTTTTGTGAGAATAGAAATAATAATTTAAATTCCATATCCCATAGTATTTGTCTACTTAGGTGGGAACTCATTTTATTTTCTATCACAATCATTGTTATCATGAAGTCTTCTTGTTCTATCCACTGAATAAAACAAAAAATAAAAGTGTAAGCATCAAGATATACTAATCAGAGTGAACTATCATATAATCATGAAATATCATTCATATAATGCATAAATCATGACACCTTCTTCTCAATCTATAGGACCTTAGGTTTAACCTAGGTTATTAATGGTTATTACTAAAAATTAGTATGTCATCCTATAATTAGAATTATCCTTAGGGTTTTCACCAAAGTTTTATAATAAAATTATCCCAAAATATTTACTAAACATTTTCTTTAATACCAATTATAGCAACCAATATTTTCATACATAAATATTACATATTTTTAGATGAATATTAAATACATTTTAAAAATACATTCACGAGGACCACAATTGTTTAGTTTCTTTGGAGACTAGATACATAATATTCTTATTTTATAAAAGATCATCAATATCTCCCATAAAGATCTTCCCACCTAGTATTCTTCCTATAAATACCCTATTCAAATCTTTTCTTCATAATCTGAGGAAAGGAAACATAATAAAAGGTGATATAAGATACTCTATAAGGGTAAATATGATGGATAACAATCAATAATCACATGAAAGTATAAGATAAGATTAAGGGTATGAGATCATGACCATAAATTACAAAGTTCATACCAAATATATCATTGATCGTAAATATGATCCATAGAATAAAACATTATCATTTCAAAAGTCATTTATCATAAGATCAAGAAATCATCATACATCAAACATGAACTATAACTTCATTTCATAAAAGTGCGGAACCTTTATAAGTATAGAAACCACCCCATATGCCAAGGTTAACTACCTAAACCATCAAATCATAGTTGATCAAGGATTAGTTTTTTTACCATATTATAATGGATCAGAGATAATCACTTTCTTCCCATAGTGAATCAATAATATCGACTTGTTTCTCATAGTGGATCAACCAAATCTACTTATTTCCTATAGTGGATCAAGCACATTGACTTATTTACCATAGTTATATCATAAAATATAAAACCTTACCAAATGCATTAGAGGGATATATAATTTTGGGCCTACCCATAACATAAGGAAAACCATACATATGTGTGCCAAAAAATCATAAAACATTCATCATATCATCATATCAAAACCCAAATAGAAAAAAGGTTTTATAAAAATTTCATAAATTCATCAAAGAATAACCCATAGAAAATTAATTGGCTTTATAAAAATCTAATAATCATAATTATAAAACATATAGAGAAAGAATAAGGATGGTATAATTAGATCATATCCCTATTAAAACATAATTACCATAAAAAAATGTTATCATAGCTGAAAATTCCTTTAAAAGATTCACAAGAATATTTCCTAAGGAAAATACCCTTTTCAATTTAAAATTACTTATTTAAAATCTAAAAATTTCAAAAATATGAAGGAAAATATTTTTTTTGAAAATAATAATGAATTTTTTTAAAGGAATCTTCAAATAATTGAATTTTTTATAATTATAAGAAATTCTGTTCATGTCGTGTAAGTTAAAATAAATCATTCCTTTCACAATTTTGTAAAATATCAAAAAGTAGATCATTTATAAGTTGAAAAGAAGATTAATTTTAAACCATTTTTTAAAAATTCAATAAAGGGTAAAAATTAATTTAAAAAATAATAGTAGGAAATAAGAAACATTCTTGAAAATATTTTTAGAAAACATGGATATGGAAGAAAAATGATTTTCGACTGAAGATATAAATAAAGAAGGTTTTCCTTAGAAAAATTATTTCAATATATTTAGTACTTAAAGTGAAGAAAATGAAATGAAAAATGAATTATTTAGAAATAACTCAAGGATAATAATAAAATGGATATATCAGATAATGATCATATAATTTACTTATTATAAATTCAACCATAAATAATACCGATTAAAAATATGATTGAAACATAAATCCCTTACCTCAAGTCTCATATTTCTTTAAACATGATCAAACCTACTATATAATAAATATAAATTTATTATAAATGTATTCAAAAACCATAATTATATATATAATACCATTTATTATTTACTTATGACATCTCATCACCCATTTGTTAACAATTTTTTATTAAAATCACTATCCTTAGTGATAACTGCTTCATTTTTCATACATGTTTCGATTTGACAATCCCATCCCTTATATTTTTATGATTGTTAAATCATCCCTATAATGTTAATAATTATATAAATATAATATATATTCATTATATATATATATATATATATATATATATTTATATTCATACATAAAAGGTAGATAAAGAAAAATGAATCACACTATTCATGGAGACGGTAGGCCGTACACACGCATGAACATTGTTTCCATTTTTCAAAGGATGGAATGAAAGAAAGGTAAAAAATAATTAAACCATAAATAAGAATTATTATATCATATATATAATATATATATGTTAAATATATCCCTATTACCATCCATGTAATGTGGATATGAAAAAATAATCACATCACTTCATAGAGGTGGTAGTCCACATACACGTACAAGCGACACTATCATTTTCCAACAGTTTGGAAGATAAAAAGGTGGATATGATATTATAACTATTGAATAATAATTATTTAATAAATATAAAATATAAAAATTATAACCCTCATAACACTTATCCATAAAATATGGTTATGAAAAAATGAATTATATCTCTACGTGGTGACAATAAGCCATAAGTATGTACGGGTGATAATTTCACTTCCCATTTGATGAGAAAGAGGGTAGATAATGGTGGTTTCATAATCATAATAAAATTTTAGTATATTTATGATACTAAATTTATTATATTATGATAAATACCATATATTTATAAGAGGTAAACAATAATTAAAAAGAAAGTGATCGATTAAGGAGATTACCTCTTCTTTTAAAGAACTCCATTAGATATGATTTTAAGGACCATCTGGTTAGTATTTGGAGAATAAAAAAACAAATATAATGTTTATACAGATTTTAATAAGATTATTTGGAAGGTTTTGGTTTATTTATAAGTCTCAATTTGGTTTAAAGAAGAGAAATGATGGGTTCCCTTTTATAAGTGAGGGGAGGGACACTCTTGGAATTTCCTAAAAGAATAAAATATAAGAAAAGTAAATATCTATACAAATGATTCAATATAGATAGATATTTTAAGATATTTTATTTTTTTTAAAATTACATAAAACAATAAAATTTAAATAGTTTTATGTGGTGTTTTAAACCTTATCTTTTGTTTTAACCCCTTTGTTAACTGATTTTAACCTTAATAATAATTTTTTTTTCAATCCTAAAGGGTTATAATTTTACTTACAAGGTGAAAATTGGATCATAAATGAAAAAGGGATGAAATTTTAAACCTTATCTTACCCACCTTGTCCTCTATAAATATTTTTATTACTTTTAAATAATTTTATAAAATATTATTTTCATAAAATATCATTAATGTCTTTTTTGACATTATTCATTTAGTTCGACACAAAATACACCAATAAAAATTTGATATTAGAATATAATCCATTAACAAAAAAATAATATGTTATATTCATATATAAAATTCTAGGAAAAATATAACTCAATCATATTATATTACTTTTAAAATTTTTAAAATTATTTTTTAAAATTTTCTATTAATTGATAAAATAATGTATTGGTGTTGCATAAGAATTTAAGGTAATTGTATAACAAATAAAAAATATAATTAAATTAAAATCATGAAAATAATTTTATTATTATTAAAAAAAACATTTACACTCATTTAAAACTTAATTTTTTCCCTATGTGAACACATAAGAGATATTTAAAGGTAAGAGAGTCACATTTTGTATTTTTGTTTTCTTTAAATATTATATAGGACATTTTTGAGGAAAAGTGTCCCTTAAACTATTAAATTTAGAAGATAAGATGATAATGGTTTAATTAACTTCATCCAATAAGAATTAATACGAAAATGGTTACCTTAAAATTTATTTTTAACCAAGGCTAACATGATTTACCCTTTGCGGATGTGATGAATTATACCATGATTACTATTCATAATGACTAAGAATAAAATGAACCTATTTTAAAAATTTTGGACTCATAATTAAAAATATGGAATCCATTTTTCATAATTATGTTTCCATATGTGGTATAAATTCTTTTTAAAATATGTGTACAAAATGTGACGAAAAACCATTTTAAAAAATAAATTTTAAACATAAAATTGGATTTATTCCTATCCCATGGCTAGAAAAAAATATTAGATCAATTTTAAAACATTTGGATGAATCTATAATATATAAATTTAATTAAAATAATTCACAAATAGTTATTAATTTATTTTTTTGAGATAAAATCACATTATGCGCATAAAAATAGTTTTTCATAAAAAACATCTCCTTTATTTTCAAATGACTTTATTTTAACTTCTAATTAATTAATATCTAACTTTATATATATGTAAACCATAAATTTTTCATAATTTAGTTATTATTATTCATATTCTCTAATACAATGGTCATGTAATAACTATCACATTAAATAAAAATATTTTAATAGTATGTCATGGTTCACTTAAACTTAGTGTTTCATATTGACAAATCTATTAAAGAAATAAATTTTATATAGATAACAATATCATACAATTTCAGGGTGATGCAATCTTCTAGGATTATATATAAGGAAATTATACTATGCCTGAAAGTATCTTGTTGTGACTATGAATATCACAAGATCAATTTCTCCAATAGATGTAAGTGAGGAGAAATCTAAAAAATTATTCGGATAGTAAACATGAAAATGCTACACCGAGATTCATAGATCAAAATTCCATAACGATTTTTTGATTTTTCATGGTTCAATAAAAAATTATAAATATGGAAATGAATAAGAAGAATAAAAATGGATGATTTCATAGAGTTCATGTGATAAAGTTTATAACAGTTAGATTAGTAGTGGGTATGAATTTGAAAGATATATAAGAATTTGGTTATATGAATTTCAGTGCATATGAAAATTTAGATGATTTAATAAGACCTTTACCATTGTTAAATTTTATTATCTTAGAGTTATAAATAATCATTATACTTTTATATTATTCATGTATGACTAAAATGGTGTATAAATTTTCACATTGAAGTGAGGAAATACTTCCACAATCGTGGAATTAAAATATGCATGAAATTCATGCATATGTTGAGATTTTATGATATAGATTCTATAGATAGAAATAGTTTTTAAATATCATGAGGAAGAAAAATAAAGGAATACCGAGTCTTTATTAAGATATATAAATGTATTAAATATAGAAGATTCCTCAAGAAGACCAAAGAATAATGAGAATTAAAGTCTGAGATTTATGGGAATTAAAAAAATACTAAATATCATGGAAATAAGAGGGACATGGTTTTTAAAATATATATTTGATAATGGAAAATAAATAGAATGCTCTTGATTCAACAATGATATTAGATATATAATAATTTGAAGGAAAAGAAAAGTGAGAGTCCCAATACTATTCAAATTGAAGACTTAAATCATTAAATCAAGTAAGAAAGATCATGTGTTATTACATTTTCAATAAAGAAGAATAAGAATAAGAGTTTAAATAAGATATAGGAATCACTTTGATTACTGCATTATTGAGACAACCCTACAATTTTTGTGAAGTTGAGTTATCCCACTTGATTGTTGCAATTGAAGAAGAATATCATACATATTGTCTAGGAGGGACACCCAAGTTCCATTGCTAATATATTTAAAAATAAGTATAATAAAACCTATATTCTTTTGAGATTAAAAAAATCCATTTATTTCATTACACCTAGTCGATTCAAGAATAATAGGTCAAAGTCCATACCCTTACCTGTACTTATTTTGATAATAAGAAAAAAATTATATGTATGGGATCACAACCATGTATCACCAGGGATAGAGTCATCTTTAAGAAGGTGAAAATAAATAAATCCATTCACTAGACAAGTTAATAGGTGATAAAGGGATAAAAGTTTAAATTTATTAAAAGCATACCAACACTGATTCACCCCTATCTCAGTATTGGACATATCCCTATGTGATACTAATAATTTTTATCAAAAAATCAGGTCAAACCTATAATTTGATTTTATACTATCTCAAAGTTTGATTTTTTTAGTTTATATTATATAGGTGAAATGGAATAAAAACTAGGAGAATTTTTTATCAATTTCTGATTAGGTTATCATTTATTACAAAAATCATTAGAAAATAAGGAATAAGGAGTTGAAAAGGATGAGGAAAATGTCCCTCTTATGTAAAGAGGAAGATTTTAAAATTTTCCTATATTGTAATACTTTTAAAGATAAATATTACATGGAAGAATTTAATATTATGAGATTTTTAAAGAAAAATATGTTTAATATCATACAAGATATATAACACTAAGTTTAAGAGAACTGTGATATACTATTAAAACGGTATTATTTAATGTAACAGTTATATCATAGCCTTTGAACTGGTGGGTATGAATAGTATTAAATGAATTATAAATTATATATAAATTACATAATCTATAAAAATTCATTTATTTATTCTTAGGAAATAATTAATCAATATTTAGTAATGTTATTTTATGGTACATGAATATATTTTCTTCAAAAATGATTTTTATTTCTTTTTATGAGAAAATATTGTAATTAATTTATATAACTTATATAAATTTTATTTCAAAAAAATGATATAATTTTTTAAATAATAATATATAAATTATATTGGGGTGATACTTTTTGTTTTTTCTGAAAAGATTTATTTTCCAGTGAATAGTGAAAAATACAGTTCTTTATTGAAAACTGTATTTTTGTTTCCAACATTTAAAAATGTACATTTTGTTATAAAATGGCTTAAAACTAAAATTAAAAGTAAAATTAGTTATATTATATTATTAATAATACAATTAATATCATTATAATCAATTTCATGATTGAATTTGGTATAAAAACATTTTTATACGTAAAAAGGATTTTTTTTTATAATTTTTTTTTTCATTTCCGATTGTGCTTATATTTTAAATTAATTACTGTAACTTATAGAAATTTAATATTAAAAAATGGATTCAATATTTATAATTGTGAGGTCTAAATTGGGTAAATATTACCCTTTTATTTTTATTCAATATAAATAGTAACCATAGTAAATAATTGTCACCATGGTAAGGGTAAATCAGGTAATTAAGGTTAAAAATATTATGATAAGGACTTTAAAATAACCCCAAAACTTTAGTTAATTTCATTTTATGAAAATATTTCATTCATAATCATCAAATATTTTCATATATGAGCTTTGATTTCAATTTGGCTTTGATTTTTACCATTATATCATTTTATTTAAAGAAAAGTAAAAAATGTCATTCTCTTTGTTTTATTATCTGGTCATTTTTGACATAAGGATAAATAGATGCTATATTTGGTTATAAATAGTTATTTTAACGATAAATATTTTTTATCATGGAAGTTTATTTATAAATTTTAAGGATTAAATAATTACCTTAAATGCTTTCGCAATACCGACACAATATTTATTAAATTAATAGAAAAATAAAATATTTTTTTTTAAAAATATAAAAAATGTTATAATATGAATTAATTATTATTTCACATAAATTTTATAGATATATATGATATTTTAGAGAATTTTAAAAGGATGATTTAACTCCCTCTTTTTACTAAGGTATTTAAAGTCATATTAAATGAATAGTGCTGAAAATGAAATTAATAATATTTTATAATAAATAACATTTTATTAAATTATTTATAAATAAAAATATTAAATTTATATATATTAATTAAATATGGTCTAAAAAATAAACCATGATCCATTTATGGGTCATTTTTCCATTTATGAAAACATTCTTGAACCTTAAAGGGTAGAATATTTTAATATTGCGGTAATTATAAAATGGGTAAATGGAGGGTTTAAACTAAAATATAAGGGTGAAAACATAACCAAAACCTATTAGAATTTTAGTTTATGAGAGGATTTAGACTCATTATCATATTATATTCTAATTATATCGATTTATATCGATTTTTACATGAAAAATAATTTATATTAATTTTACACTTTAAGAAATTTCAAGAATACTCCTCCCATCACTTATAAAAGGACACCCATTCCCTATCTTCTTTACACAAATTTGAGCCATATATCTCAAAAATCACCTAAAATAATATCTTATAAACTTATTGAACATAATTATAGAGTTTATGGTCTTTCTAGAAGACCAACCCTAGAACCCTTGATAAGAGATCTAAATGAGTTCTTTCTAGGAAGAGGTAGTCACCTTAACCGATAAATTTATTTTTTTTACTTCTTCTTTACCTAGTATAAATATATGGAATTTATAACAAAATAATAAATTAAATATAAAAAAATAATTTTTTTTTTATTATTATGAAATTACTATTATCCAACCTCTTTCCCATTAAATGGAAAGTGAAATTATCGCTCATTCATATGTACAACTTTCTATTTTTATGTAGTGATAAAATTCATTTTCCCCACCATATTTCATATATGGTTATTATGAATGGTTTAATTTATATATTATAATTATTATATAGTTATACTTAATTAATTATAATACCAAAACTAACTTCTTACCTTATACTTTGTTGGAAAATGATAACATCACTCGTGCATATGTGGGGACTACCGCCTCCACGAAGCAATGAGATTCGTTTTTATTTTCAAATTTAAATGGATGGAAATAAGTATATATTTAATGAATATATATTATTTATATGATATAATATTTATTCTTTAAAGGTTAATTATTATTTATCTTTCTTTATTCCATCTGTTGAAAAATTAAAACAACGTTCATGCGTATGTATGACCAACCATATCTATGAACAATGAAATTTGTTTTTTATATTAATATTTTATAAAGTACTATAAATACATATATAATGAATATATATGATATTTATATTATTTTTAACATTATTTAAATTATGTAACCATGATTAAAGTAAAAGGACGGAAACTACCAAGCAAAACATATAAGAAAAACGAAGCAGATATTACTCAGAACAATGATTTTGACAAATAATCATTAATAAATGGGTTATAAAATATTATAAATAAATAATATATGGTATGATATATATGATTATTTTTATGTAATATATGTATAATGAATCAATATTTTTTATACAATAGGTTCAAATTCATATGAAGGATGTCGAACCCGTGGTAAGAGTTAATTTCACAATATCATCATTATTTGTGATTGTTTATGTTAAGTTTCTATTGCAAAAATTATTTGGTCATTATATATTAAACCCAATATATTTTATTCACCTCTAGTTATTTATTGAAATTATATGTTTTTCCTTCATTCTCCATTCTTTATGTTCTCAAGATACCGGAACCATGTTTTTTTAAATAAAACTAACTTTATTTTTTTACTTAGATGGAAATATTTTTGTCCCATATCCATATTTCCCTTAAAATGTTTTAAATATAGTTTTTAATATTATCTATTTATTTATTAATTAAAATTTACCCATGTTTTAATTTTTTAAAAATGTTTTACAAGGATTTGTTTTTGTTTCCTGACTAAGGCACTTTTTGAGTTCTTTACCGAACACATGAAATGAATCTTTGTTTTTAGGCACATGGAATTAATGGAATTTTCATAAATCATGAATTAAAAATTATTTGGATCTTCATTTCAGAGAAATTTGTTTCCTTAATATTTGGGAAATTTTTATATTTTGAATTATTTTTTTCAGAATGAAAGGGTTATTTCCCTCAAGAAATATTTTAGTGATATTTTTAAATTATATTCATTTATTTCGACAATATTTGGTGAATATTATGATTTATTTGGGTTTTAAACTTTTGAAACAAATGAAAATATTAATTTGGATGGATTATTATTATGTTTAATGATTAGTGAAATTTTTAACATTTCATATTCTAGTTTTTTAATATGAATGTTTATGTTTATTATGTTTCACCCCTTTCATAAAATGAATACATTAAAATTATTAAGTGAAGGGTGGGACCTGGATTTAAATAGCCCTTTGATTAATTATTAGGCCTCTTGATACAAACTAGTTTGGGCATTTGGCATCCACATTACTTGTTTATATATATTGTTTGGAAAATGGCCTTGAAAGTAAGATTATGATGTATGACATTATGAATTCAATCATTATGAAACTAGTTATTATTATCCATGTGATTATTTATATTGTTATGTTATTCATGGATTTATTACCCTATTTTATGGTTTTATTTATATGTAATATTTGATTATTGTTTATCTTGGAAATATTATTCATGTTTTATTTAGTGTCATCTTCTACTGTACACATACCCTTACTGAACATACGAGCTCACCCCTTTCTTATGTTTTTCTTTCCATAGGATTCTAGGAAGTGTATTACAATTTATATGAAGGGATATGATAATGGGAATACTTATTTTCTCAAATAAAATACTATGTTATATTTTAAGTTTTCAAATGTAATAAGAGATTCAAGTATGTATATAGTTTTCCATGAATAATTAACTACTCGATCTTTTAGGATGTGAATGATTATATCTAGTACCAATATAATAAAGGAACCACCAAACCTGGGATACTTGGGCTGAGGTATTTATAATTTTTATGAGATAAGGTTTATTAGAAACCTTGAGAACTTGATTTAGGAAAACATAAATAAGGGAACTGGACACTATGAAGGACCTTGATAATATTCATAGAGAAACCAATATTATGATTTTGAGTTTATTTATAAATAATTTTCAATTTGGGTCAAGTGTTTTACTAGTTTTGAAATTATATATTATGATTTATAATGTAATAATTTAATCTTCCATGTTCCATTATTTAAAAATAGTTCCTAGTGGAAGGAATGGAAACCATATTAATGAATATAATCTATGTTGGGATTTCTCTCCTATGATAGATAATGAAGCTAGAGTTGGAGTTGTATCTAGAGCTAAACAAATTTTAACTATATTGGGGTATATCACTGAGGTTATAACCAATAACCTGGATCGTATAGAGTAGATAACTGATCCACAACACTGTGTAATAATGTTAGAATTCTTCATGCATCAGAAACCTCCATCATTCAATGGAACTATAAATACATTCATAGTTAAGAAATTGATAAGTTATTTAGAAAAAATATTTATCACTTTAAGAATTAATGAAAGAGAGAAGGTTGTCATGATAGTTTATCATCTCTCAGGGGATGCAAATCAATGGTGGTTATTGAGAAGAGGAAAAATATTTTCCTCATGAAAAACAGTCAGATATGGGGATATAATTCTTGATTATAAGAAAAAAGGAATAAGAAAACATTTATAATTATGGATCTAACATTCTAAGGTTAACAATGCACATTTTTTACTATTCACACAATCCAAAGAGCAAGATTGACCATTTCATTGATGGGTTTAAGATAATCCTTAAAATGGTACAAGTATCCAAAAAAAGTCTAATCATATGAGGATATAGTATCAAATATTACTATGATTGATAAATAATTCTCTAATTATTAGGGATTTCAAGAAAAGTAAGAGAAGAAGATGAAGGAAGAGAAAAAACAGGTAAGGGGGAAAAGAGAAAGAAGGATTTTCCCACATGTGATAATTATGGAAAGAAACACCTTGGTACTTTCTTGAAGGTAATTATAGTTTGATTGAAGTGTGAAGAAAAAGGCCATTAGGTGTGTGAATGAAAGGGTAAGAAATAAAACTTTAATGTTCAGTGTTTTAACTATAAATAGATGGGGCACTACACAATTGAATTCCCAAAGAGTCAAGGGAATATACCTTAGAAGAAGATAAGGGATCACGATTAAGATTATGTTATTACTAAAACCAAAGCGGAATGATTCAAGTGATTTTCTATTTGGATTAAATAATTATGTTGTTGAATTATTTTATCAATGATATTTTTGTTATATTAACCATGAAACATATAAGGACTATACTACAATAGTTTTTCTTTAAGGATTTTAAAGAATATATTGAATGGAATAGATAACCAAGAAAAGAGATTTAGTGGTAAGATGTTATTTTTGGACAATAAATGAATAAGGGAAATATAACTCATAATATGTTTTTGATATTGATTTAATAATGTTTTCTTAGGATAAGGAGAATATTGATATTGAATAAGTAAATGGGATAATATTGGCGACCATGAAAATAGTTATTGATTTGATGAAAAGTGGTTTATGTTATATTTGATGGAGTTACAATATTTTTAGATTTGTGGAATATATTCAATAATATATGATTCTATTTAAGGAATTAGAAAAGTGTTAATTTTTGAAAGCATTTATGTTTCCTTTGAGGTTTTATGGTAATTCATGTTAATACCATGTTTCTAGAGAATATGTGATCAAGGTATTTACATATTTGGAATGTGATAATTAAGTGTTACTTTATATTATTTGGAAAATTAATGTTAAGTTTATTAAACAACCCTATATCTAAATTTTTTGGATTTTTAATTTGGTTAGATATATTTTAAAGGGGTATTAAAGTTAACCATTTTTTTAATGTATTAAGTTTAATTTTGGGTGTTATTGCTTAAGATTTAGTTATTAATGAAACATTGGATGACTTATGCTACCCATTTTGGTTTTATAAAATATCTAGAGATAATAAGAATTAATTTTAAATCATCGATGGATCTTATGATTCATTAAATGTTAATTTTAATGCTTTTGGCATAAACAATTCATCTTGACTATTAATTTTATGGAGTAAGAGATGAAGTGGAAATTTCTTGAAGCACAACTAAAGGATGTAATTGAACTTATAAAATTGAAAAAATAAAGTAATTATATTTTTTTGAGTAATTTTTTTCATGATAGTAAAATAATACTTCAACCTTGTAAAATAATTATGAAATAAAAATGTTATCAGTTTACATTCATTTCTGATGAATTGATGGTCTCTTCACCCCTCACTGATTTAGTTTTTTGTGGTCATTAACTTTCCCTTAACAATATTATCTATTATTATATATTACTTATTAGAAATTAGTCTTATATTAATTGTTTATATTTTAACTTCCCACCAATTTACTTCCTATCTAGGAACCCAAATACATGATATTTTGGGTAACCTTAATGTTTCTCACTTTACCTTTTTAGAAGAAGTTTTATTATCCCTATGCATGATGTGGGTTTCAAAAAAAGGTTAAATCTTTGATGTCTGAGATAAAATTTCAAGGGGGAAATTTATTTAAGGGGGGTATAATGTAATATCCTGATATATTAAAATATGATCATGTTTAATAGAATACAAGATACACAACACCGAGTTTAAGAGAACAACTATATATTATTAAAATATTATTATTTAATGCTACAATTATCAACTAACTGTTGGATTGGTGGGTATAAATAGTATTAACAAAATTATAAAAAATATATAAATAAATAGTTAATAAAAATTTATTTATTAATTCTTAGTGAATAAGTACTCAATATTCAGTAAAGTTATTTCATTCTTCAGAAATATGTTTTTTTCAAAAATTATTTTTATTGGTTCTTGTAAGAAAATATTATAATTAATTTTCAGAACTTCTATAAATTTTATTTTATAAAAATAGTATCATTTTTAAATAAAAATATAAAATTTTATTAAGGTTAAAATTTTATATTTTTTTGAAAAGATTTATTTTCCAATAAATAGTGAAAGATACCGTTTTTTACTAAAAACTGCATTTTTGTTTCAATCATTTTAAAAGTTCCATTTTTAATAATGATTTAAAACTAAATTTAGTTATATTATATTATGAATAATCCAATTATTCACATTTTAATTAATTTTATGATTTAATTTGGTATAAAAACATTTTTATACATAAAAAAACTTTTTTTTCTAACAAATTGTTTTTTATTGCTCTTTACATATTGATTTTAAATTAATACTACCAAGAAAAAAAATTAATATTGAAAAATATATTCAATAATTTTTATTTTATGTCAATGTATTTCAAAAAATTCCTTTTTATTTTTGTTCATTACAAATAGTAATTGTATTAAATAATTATCACCACAGTAAGGGTAAATATGGTAATTATGGATAAAAATATTATTCCAAGGACTAGAAAATAACCCTAAAACTTTAATTATTTTAATTTTATGAAAAAATTTCATCCATAATCATCCAATATTCTAATATATGATCTTTTTTTCCATTTGGATTTGATTTTTACCTTAATATTATTTTATTTAAAGAAAAGTCAAAAATGTTATTCACTTTTTTTTGTTATCAAGAAATTTTTTAAATAAGGATAAACATAGGCTATTTTACATTAAAATTATTTATTTTAAATATAAATAATTTTTTATCATGTAAGTTTATTTTTAATTTTTAGCGATGAAATAAATACCTTAAATGCTTACAATACTAACGTAATAATTATTTAATTAATAGAAAAATAAAATAATTAATTTTAAAAATATAAAAAAGATATAACTTAGATGTATTATTGTTTTTTATGAATTTTATAGATCTATATGATATTTTCATAAATTTTAAATGGATTATATTTGAATTTCCCCTTTTTATTGATGTATTTAAATTCATATTAAATGAATAATTTCAAAAATGATGATAATAATATTTTATAATAAATAATATTTTGTTAAAAGATTTAAAAGTCATAAAAATATTAAATTTGGGTAAATTAATGGGATAAAGTTTAAAATATAAACCATAGTTTATTTATGGTTCATTTTTACTTTTATAGTAACATTCTACACCCTTAAAGGGTAGAAAATTTGAACATTTTGGAAATTGTAAAAAGGGTTAACAGAGGGTTACAACTAAACAATATGGGTAAAATAAATAAAACTTGTTAATATTTTTTTCTATGAGATTATTTTGAATAATAATCCTCTTATCTTTTAATTATATCAATTTTAAGCCGTTTTTTCATAAACAATAATTTATATTAAGTTAATAATTAAAGAAATTCCAATAATACCCCTCCCCTCACTTATTAAAGGGAACCCTTACCTTTCTCCTTTAAAACAATTTTATCCATATAGATCAACTATAAACTTAAAAAACACCATATAAAATACCTTATAAACATTATATAGGTTTTTTTCTTCCCAAAATACCAACCCTAGAAATCTTAAAAAGAGATCTAAAGGAGTTATTTCAAAGAAGAGGTAATCAGATTAACCGATCCCTTTATTTTTTACTTCTTCTTTAACTACTATAAATATATGGAGTTTATCAAAAAATAATAACTTAAGTATAATAAATATACTAAAATTTTATTATGATTATGAAATCACCACTATCAACCCTCTTTCCCATCAAATGAGAAATGAAAGTATAGCTCACGCATACATACGACTTACCGTCTCCACATAACGATACAATTCATTTTCCACCAACATATTTCATGGATAATTTTTATGATGGATTTAATGTTTATATATTATAATTATGATATAATTATACTTATTTAATTATAATATAACATCTACCTTCTTTCCTTCTAATATGTTGGAAAATGATAATATCGCTCGTGCGTATGTGTGGACTACCACCTCTATTAAGTGATGCGATTTGTTTTTATTTTTTGATTTATATGAATGATAAATAAGGATATATTTAATAAATATATATTATTTATATGATATAATAATGTTTTTTAATGGTGAATTATTATTTACCTTTATTTTGTTACATCCTTTAAAAAATGAATACATCATTCATATGTACGTAAGACCTATCGTCTCCATGAACAGTGTAATTAATTTTTCTATCTCTATATTTTATAGAGTACTATAAATAAATATATAATGAATATATATTATATTTATATCATGTTTAAAATTATGTAGATTCTGGGACCATGATAAAATTAAAAGTACCAAAACTACTAAACCAAAACATACAAGAAAAACACAACAATTATTACCCAGAATAATGATTTTAACAAAGAATCGTTAATAAATGGGTGATAAAAGAATATAATAAAATAATATATTGTATGATATATATTAATATATTTATTTAATATATTTATAATAAATATATATTTAATATAAAAGAGTTTTGGATTCATATGATGAAAGTGAAACATGAGGTAAGGGTTTATTTAACAATCTCATCATTATTTGAGATTATTTATGTTCAAGAATCTATTAAAGAATTATTTGAAAATTATATCTTAAAAATAATATATATTAATATCCTATTATTATTTAATGAAATTAAAAATTTTAATTTCATTTTATACTCTTTAATTACTTAAGATATCAAAACCATTTTTTAAGGAAAACTGACGTTGTTTTTTTACTCGATCAATAATATTTTTCTTCCATATCCATATTTTAATAAAAATGTTTTAAATAATGTTTTTAATATTATATAATGATTTATTAAAGACATTTTACCCATGTTTTACTTTTTAAATTTTTTTTTACAAGGAATATTTTTATCATTTTCCGAACGAGGTACTTCTTAACATTTTTACTAAAAATGTTAAAGGAATATTTTTTTACATACACAGTAAGAATATAATTTTATATCATGATTACCAACCAATTATTTTAGTATTAATTTATAATATTTAAATTTTTCTTTCAAGTAAAATTTTTTCCTCAATATTTATTAAATTTTTATATTTTGAGTAAGTGTTTTGAAAATGAAAGGGGTATTTCTCTCAAGAAATATTCCAGTGATATTTTTAAAGTATATTAATTTATGTAAATAATATTTAGTGAATAATATGATTTATTGGGGGTGAAATATTTTTATATCATTCACAATATTACTCTATATGGCTTATGATTATGTTTAATGATTGGGAAAATTATTAAAATTTCCTTTTCTAGTTTTTCAATACGAATGTCTATTTTGATTATGTTTCACCCCTTTAATATGAGGAACGAATTGTACTTATTAATTGATGGGAATGGAAAAAAATTATATAGAACCTTTATTCATCCATAGGTCTCTTGAGAAAAAATATTTTGGGTATTTGGACTACGCCATACCTGTTTATATATTTTGTCTTGGAAAATATCCTTGATAGTAATATTATGATTTACAACATTATGCATTCAATTATTATGAAACTAATTATTATTATCCATGTGGTTATTTATGTTGTTATATTATCCATAGATTTAGTCCCCTTTTTATGGAATTATTTATATGGAATATTTTATTATTATTTATCTCATCCATATTATCCATCTTTCATTTAATTTGTGTTAGCTTTCACTGTACACATAACCTTACCGAGTATCTTAGCTCATTCCTTTTTTATTTTTCCTTTCGTCAGGATTCCAATAAGTATATTATGATTGATATTCAGGGATATTCTAAAGGTAATAATGGAATTGTCAAAGAAAACACTATTTTTTATTTTAAGTTTTCAAATGTAATGAGAGATTTAAGTATGTATCTAGTTTTACAGGACTAATAAATTACTCGATCATTTAGGATATGGAAACCATCATTTAATACCAATATAATAAATTAACCATTAACCCCAGTCTATTAGGTTTGGGTTATTTAAAAAGAATAATATATGTTATTTTCATTAACTACCATAGATATGGAAAACTACACTGTCATTGATTATTATAAATCCATAAATCAAGAAGTGATAACTAAAAATTCTTTCCAAAATTTTCTAAAGAAAGATACAAGTATAAGTAGAAATATTTCAGTTAAGACAATTCCTAAAATGAGTCAATATCAACTTGAAAATATACATTTTAGAATTTTTTTAAAGATATTATCACTTCTATTTGTGGTTATTTTAGAAAAATATAGAATAAGATCACCCACCATGATTAAGAGGCATATAAAAGTGAGATAAAATTAACATAAAAGTTAATAATGTGTATGGATCTCATCAAGAAATTCAATTATCCAAGTTAAAAAATTTTGTTTTTTGAAAAATAATCTCAATTTAGAAGGTATTGGATTTAATAAATCCTCAATAACGATGAAGATATAGAAATTATATAGAAAAGGTTACATTCATTCGATATGAAGTAAAAATAAATTAATAATATCAAAAAGTATCAATTAGAGTAAAGAAAAAAGGATTAATAATCTTGGTAGTTTGATTCACGAAAATACCAAGATGAATGGAGACTATATTAAATATATGATAAATACTCATGAATAAAAACTAAAATCAATAGCGGGTGAGAATATCATCCTTAATATGAAATTTTGGGAGATTTTTGTTAAATTGATAAATTTATAAATATTCCAACATGGATCTTTACACAAGTTAGAAGGAAAGTTATTTCTATATGCTATTTCAAGGAGGTATCATGTGAAAAAATGAAATAATATTGTGTCAAGAATATTCGTAGATCATATGAAGATTAATAAAAAGAAGATATAAAAGGAAAGGTTCCATCCATATCAAAATTCAATGATTGTAGTAAATTTATTTTTCTATAGTGTATATATTTCAATTTAAAATATGTATAAAAGAGGATGAGGAAAAATGAAGAAAATTATACCACTATATTTAGGGTGTTCTATAACATGAGTATAAGTGAAATTTCCACCAAATTAACCCAGTATTTTGATCCAAATTCTAGAAAATAGCAAGCTACTAGTTTTAAAAAAAACTAGATTTCATGTAGTTCATGTAAGGAAACCAAGTATTGAAGATTTTTTTTATTATAGATTTAATTATATATAATTGGTCCACTAACACAATATTTTATCCTATTGAATAAAAGGAGGATCTACATTAAGGTGGATAAATAATAAATTGAAGCAACAATCATAGGTGAAAGGAAATAATCTATATATTCTAAACATATTTAAAAAACTTGAAAATATTGGTGGTATGTACAATAGTAGTGGTCACATGAGTAATTCATGTTTATGTACGACTATTTGGAAAAAATTTACATGAATATTTATAGAATACAATGAAGAAAGTTGAGTCAACCATGGGGAAAACATTGAAGAATAATTCCAACTCTAACATTCCCAATAATATTTGAATGAATAAGCGAGAGTTATAATTGGGTAACAAACCCAAGAATTTCCTGATAAGTGTTACATAAAAAGGGTTTGATGTGGTTAAACCATTCTTAATAATCCATATGAAAATTACAAAAAGGATTTATATATACCTAAAAAAATGTTTGTTTATTTATCGAGTAGATTTATAAAAGCCAAGAAATCTATAAAAGGAAAAAGTGAATGAAAGTGTGAATCAGAAAGAAGTGGTTCCACATAATGAATCTAAATTTATTGAGTGTATATCAAAAAATTACAACCAATCTATTTTATATGTGCTATATGGGTGGTTAAATATGGATAGACACAACTGAAGGGATTGTTTAACAATCACACTAGCCAAAGAATAAATCTTGAAGAATATGAATGAAGAACGTAGTGATGAATATGACTTAATGGATTAATAAAAAACCCACATAATAAGAGGATAAATAAATCCATTCAAAATTAAGAGAATAATTATTTAAAAAATAAAAGTGTATGAAAGAATAAATTTTTCTCGGTAAGAGTTAGAAAGAAAATAGTATCATGTATTATAAGAGATTTTTATCCTTATTGCTCACACTAAGGAGAAAAAGATATCCCACCTTATTACCTTAATAGTTGTTGTTTATTTATGTGCTTACTAAGAAAGTAATTTAAGGTTATTATAGTTATTAAATAAATAATTAATGTAGTGAATTAATTTTTAATGAATATTCCATATCTATATAAGTCACTATCTTGGAATGATCTATCATTTGATATTATAAAAGAATATGCTTTGAAGAAGTTCATCATTGATGAAGATGTGAAAGCTAGATAACATAGACAAAAACTTGAAATAATCCATCAAAATACACTCTCAACATGGGACAACTTAAAATCCATGTATGTAATAAATCTAACTTGATGAATACCTTGTGATGTGTATCATTTAGTAATAGATAATTAAGTAATTATTGATAAGTTCCCAAAATTATAATTTATACAAATCTAAAATACTAAAAGTTTATTAGATAAGTATCATTAGAAATGTATGTTCACTTTTTTTCCCATAATTAGTTTTCAATAATTAATTCCTATATTAAGGGTGAGAAATTTACTTTTTGTAATGATATTAAAATGGAAAATTAGTTATTTTTCAAGGCTAATTTATGAAATTAACTATTTCCATTTGTGTTGAATTATTTTTACTTGTGTGTTGAATTTATTAGATGAATTCATGTTGCAATTCAAATGAAAAATATATTTAAAAGTTGGTATCTATTTTTTTCATCCTAAATATTGTTGAAAAATATTTTATTGATAAATGATAATGTGTTTTATGGGTTTGTATTAGTTGGTATCACTTTTCAGTTTTAATGGACAATTTTTGTTCTAAATAAAAACCTTATGTTTTCTACATCGTGTTTGGATCACATAGACTTTGAGTGTGATTATTTATGGAGCATAGTTCAATAATGAAATGATAAAATCCTCTCTAAATTTACTTTGTATTTATTTAAAATAAGTGTGAGAGAAGAAAATGAAAGAAAATGGTGAGAAATAGAGAGATAAGTAAAGATGATAAATAAAAAATAAAAAATGGTTGAATTAAAGATATAAAATTTTCTTTCATTTGTATTGGAAAAAATATAAATAGGGTGATTGTTGAGACCACTTCATGTTGGTGTTTTATTTGTTCTTAATAAGGATAAAAGGAAATAAAGAATGTTTCATGATGTCAATATATGGATAAAGTGTTTTTTAGAAGTATTTTGAAAGTCCCTAAGAATGATTGAGTAGAAAGAAAAGATTTATCATGAAAATGTGTTACAATGTGAATCTAATATGAGTATTGAGGAATTAACTTGATGAAAATAGAATGTTTAAGTTGCTTCTATGATTTATATTTTCATAAAGATTATCCTTTTAGAAAAGAAAATTTATAAAGGCATTTATAATAATAAATGTATGGTTCATAATGATAAATCACATATATGAAGTTATAGTCTTGTGTTTAATAGTCTTTAGAAGGATAAGATAATATGGATAAATTCTTGGATAAAAATAAGGTTAAATGGGTTTAAGTGTGAAGAAGATATATTTGAAATATGGGCTATTGGAGATCAAAGATGTTTGAGTTTGCAACTAGATTATGGAAAAGTTACAACTTTTCATATGAGTTGTTAGAGGACTTAATTTGATTTCCTAGACTAGTATGTATATGTGACAGTGAGAATGAATCTTACATGTAAGATTAAATTTTGTCTTAGTGTATTGATATTCGAAAAATTCATTTATAAGAAGTGTCAGATAAATGAATATGGATAAACCCATCAAGGTTAGCACTTGAGTAGCCTGCCAATGATACTAGTGGCCAAGATGAAAGGCACCGGTTGAGTGATAGGTAGTGAAGACTAGTACTAGTATAGGTCAACATGATGAATCACTTGTATGGGAAGGTACATAAGGTATTTAATAATCTATTGAGAAGTGTAATGGGTAATAAGGATAAAACCCTCTAATTGTAAAATCAATGTTGGGTGGATATATGCTTGTCACTATTCAACCATTTAAAAAGATACAGACACAAGTGATTAAAACAAAATGAATCCATTTATATCATCTTCACCCTTGAGCTTCCATGATTTAATGTGAGGACATCATATGGCATCTGAAAGTCTCATGCCCTGACTAAGAGTATCATTAGATCCGTTCCCCCAAAAATATATGTGAAATGATAGTCCATAAGATTATTTGGACCATAAACATAGTGATGCTACACCAAGAATCATAGATCAAAATACTATGATTAATTTAATGGGTTTTCATGGTTTATATAGAAATAAGGAAGATAGATATGAACAAGAAGAATAATAAAGAAAGATTTCATAGAGTTCATGTGATAAAGTTCATAAGACTTAAATGATTTATAGGTATGACTTTAAAGACATGTAAGAATTTAGAAATATAAATTTCAATGTATATGATATTATAGATTATCTCTTATTAACTTTATCAACATCATACTTTGAGTAGTCAGGCATTATACTTTCACATCAGACTTTGATATTACAGGTGTATGAATTTACTAGTATATAACTTTGAAACGTGAAGTGATGAAATACTGACATGACCACAGAACTAAAAACCGTATAAAATTTATGCATATATAAAGATTTTATAATGCATATTATATATAGAGAAGGATTTTTTTGAATATATTATAGAATTAAATAATGGAATAATGAATGTTTAATTAGAATTAATGAAGTGTTAAATGAGGTTGAGTCTTTAGGAAGACTAGAGTAGATGGAGAATTGTAGTCTAAGATTTAAGGGGATTAAAATATAATAAAAATCATATAAATATTAAGAAAACAAATTTTCAAATATATATTTAGTAATGAAAAATAAAAAGAGTGTTCCTAATGCTATAATGATACTAGATATACTACAAGTTGAAGGAAAAGAAAAGTGAGAGTCATGATACTATGCATGTTATAGACATGAAATATTTAAGGAAGGAAGAAAGGTACAATGTTATTCCTTATTCAATGAAGAATAAGAATTGGAGTTTAAATAATATAGAAGAACCAATTCAATTATTTCATTATTGAGAAAGCCCTATTATTTCTATAAAGTTAAGGAAACCCACTTGATTATTGCAGGTGAGAAGAATATCCTCCATATTGTCCAGAAGGGACACTCGAGTTACATTTCCATTCAACTTTATAAAGATAAACCTAAAATATATATTCTATTGAGATTACGGAACACCAAGCCATTGATTTCATTGTGCCTAGTCAGTATTAGGATAAAGGGTCTAAGACTATACCCTTACTCATAATTTTTTTGATAATAAGAAGGAATATGCATAAGTGGGAAAACAACCGGGTATCATTGAGGACATAGTCATATTTAGGGAGGAACACCTCATCAACAATTCCTAGGGTTCTTATTGTGCTACTTTAATATTTATATCCGTATGATTACCTCCCAAAGGAGAGATAAATAATGAAAGAGATACATTTATTGGACAAGTGAAGTGGTGAAAAAGGGATAAAAATTTAAATTTATTAAAAGTATACCAACACTAATTTCCCCCCTATCATTGTTGGAAACATACCTATATGATCCTAAAAACCATTATTAATGAATTGGGTAGCACCTCTAATTTAAATCCCTACTATAGAAAAGTTTTATTTTTTTTGAATTTTTATTACAAATGTAACATGGAATGAAAAAATGGAGGAATTGTATCAATTAATAATTTTTCTACCATTTATTCCAATATTCAGAATAAAATAAGGTAGAACGAGTTGAAAAACATGAATAAAGTATCCCTATTATTCAAAGAGGAAGATGAGACAATTTCTCCTAGTTTTGATCCTTTTAAATAAAAATATGATATGGAATAAGAATATATGGTAGTTACATTAACTACCAAGGATTTAGAAAATTATTCTATCTCATACTATTTTAAATATATATATAATGAATTGGTAACCAAAAATTATTATCAATATTATCTGGAGGAAGTTCCAATTATAAGTGGGAAATATCAATAAATGGATGACTCAAAAGATGTGCCAATATTGGATTTAATATATATTTTTATAATAACACAAAATATATTATCACTTATATTTGTGCATATTTATAAATATTTTAGAAGGATATCATACACCATGAATAATAGGCTGATAAAATAGTGGGTGAACTAGCATAAAAAGGTGACGATGTGTGTGGATATCACTAAGCAATGTAATACTCAAATTGAAAAAATCGTTTCTTAATGAAAAATGATATCATGATGGAAAATATTGGATTGAATAAATATTTAACTAAGGTAAATCCTTGTAAAGTCTAGATCATGATTTCCATTCATTGGAGGTGAAACGAAAGGAAATTAATGATGTTAAAAATGATCAATTAGAAGTTAATAGAAAAAAGATTAAAGAGATTGATAGTTTTTTGTTAGAAAACACCAAGATTTATAAAGACTAAATTGAAGATATGATAAAGTATTTAAAAAACTTTTGGAATCAATAGTGGTTAAGAAACCCATACTCAAATATGAAATTATAAGATTCTAAATTTAAATTGATAAATCATGAAACAAGACAACTTGGTTTTTACAACAAGTTGGAAGAAAATATTCTACCACATGAAATTAAAAGAAAATATCATGTAGAAAAAGACTTTTATATGGTGGAAAGAATATAAAAAGATCATATAAAGATAAATCTAAAGTAGTTACAAATAGAAATGTACCATCCATCCCAAAATTCAATGATTGTTCTAAAACTATTTTTATAAAGTCTGTAGAGTTTAATTTAAAATATGTATAAAATTGGATGATGAAAAATGAAGAAAAAATACCACTATACCTAATTTTGTTTTAATAATGAGTAGAAGATGTATTTCCCAAAAATAAACAAAATTAGCTAATGTAAATGAAAATTAATTATAAGAAACTAGTTTTAAAAAACTGGACAACATGCAATTCAAAGAAGGAAACCAATGACTATTGGTTATTGTTTTTTCTATAATAGATTCATGTATATGGAATTGGACCACTAGCATAATGTGTCATCATATAAAATAAAACAAGTCCCTATATAAATTAATATCAAAACTAAACTTAAGTAACAACCATTTGTGAAAGGGAATAATATGCATACTCTAAATAGATTTAAAAAACTTGATAATATCGGTGGTATGTGATATGGTAGCGGTCACAAGAGTGATGAATGTTTATCTAATAATGTGTTAAGAACAAATTTAAATGAAATAACATAAAATATAATAAAGAAAAGTGAGAATTTTTTTGAAAATAAGCTGAAGGATAATGCTAACCAGAATATTCCAAAGAAGATTTCAAAGAAGAAGAGGGAGTCATCGTTGGGTAAAAGAACTAAGAAGTTCAAGATAAGTGTTACATATGAAGTGATTACTAGGGTGAAAATCACTATTAATAATCCATGTATAAATTACAATGAGGATACACATGTACATAAAAAATGTTTTTTTTATTCAACTAATAGATTTAGAAAAGGAAAGAAAAGGTAGAAGAGGCATAAGTGAAAACAAGTGAGAATGGGAATGGAGTAATTCTGCAATAAGAATCTGAATTTATTGAGAGGACTTCAAAAAATTACAACCCAATTGTTTTAGAAGTTCTATGTGGGATATACAAGATTACTATACACAACTAAAAATATTATTTAACAATCACACTATACCATGGGTAAATATTGAAGAATATAATGAAAGCACTAAGTGATGAATGTTCCTTCATAGATAATGATACTATCTCAAAAAAAAAAGAGGAGAAAAAATCCATAATTCACTAAGATAATATTAATTTAAAAAATAAAAGAGTGTGTATGAATAAATATCTCAAAAAAGGCCTGAAAAGTAAATATTTTCATGTTTCAAAAGATATTCCTAGACTTATATCTCAAAATAAGGAGAAAAATATGTTTCAATTTATTACCTTAAAGTTGTGTCATATTTGTGTTCTTACTAAGAATATAATTGAATTTGATTATAATTCACAAATAGATAATTAATGATATGAAGTAATAAGGAATAACTATTCAGGATATGAATAATTCACTATCAAAGAATGATCTATCATTTTATATTCTTAAAAAACACGTGTTGAATAAGATCATCCTTGATGAATATGTGAAATCTATGAAATCTGGACATCAACTTGAAATGATCCATCATAGTGCACTATAAAAATGGGATATTTTGAAATCCATCCATGGAAGAGATTAAAATTGATAAAGACCTTGTGATGTGTCTTCATGATGGAGAGACAAGTAAATAATTCTTAAGAAACTTCCATTATTATAATTCACAAAAAACTAAAATCCTGGAAGGTTATTAGGTAAGTGTCATTGGAGAGGTATGTTTACCTTTTATACCATTTTTAGTTTCTCAAGAGTTAATTCAGACATTAAGGGGAATAAATTTATTTGTTTTCAATGAGATTAAAATGAAAAATTGGTGATGTTTTATGGTTAATTTATGAAATTAAAAAATTTCATTTGTAATTGATTTTTTTAAATTTTTTTTGAAGTGAGTGCCAGAATTTAGTTTGTAATTAAAATGGAAGATATATTTAATAATTGGTATCTACTGGTTTCATCTTGAATAATGTTTAAAAACCTTTGAGTGGTAAATGGAAATGAGTTTTATGGGTTTGTATTAGTTGGTATCACATTCTAGTTTTAATAGATTAGTTTTTTTGTCTAAATAAAAACCTCTTATTTTCTACACTTATAATGGTTCATGTGGAATTTTAGTGGGATGATTGATAGTGCATTGTTTAAGAATGAAATGAAACCATCCTCTCTAAATTCATTTTATATTTATTTTCAATAATGGGTAGAGAAGAAAATAAAATAAGACAATGAGAGATGGAGAGAAAATAAGAGATTATAAATGATAAAGAATAATTGTTTGACATATTAATATACAATTTTATGGCATTGGTAATAAAAACAAATAAAAATGGGGAGATTATTGAGCCCATTATTTGTTTGTTTTGTATTTTTTGACAATCAAGATCAAAGGAATTGTAGAAAGTTTCATGATTTCAATATATCGATGAAGTGTTTATTTTAAGTAGTTTAAAATTCCCCAAGCATGATTATGAAGAAATAAATTAGTTACAAAGAAAGGTATTAGGATGTGAATCTTATATGAGTATTAAAGAATTAACTTGATGGAAAAATAGTATTTAAGTTGCTTCCATGATTTATATTTGCATAAATATTATTCATTTGTAAAATGAAATTTATAAAGGAGTTTATAAGTAGAAATAGAGGGTTTATATTTCTAAATCCTATAAATATGTGAAGTTCTTGTCTTTTATTTACAAAAATGAGAAATATAAAATTATATGGTAAAATAATTGGATAGAGTTGAGGTTAAATAGGTTTAAGTGTGAAGAAGGTAAATTGGAAATATAGGTTGTTAGAAGTTAGAGATCTCTATATTTGTAATAAAAAAATTGAAATTTATTAGATTTATGTATGTGTTTTTAGAGGAATTTAAATATTTTCCAAGCATGGAATGTATGTGTGTTAGTGAGAATGAATCTTATATGCAAGAGTTAATTTTGGCTATGTGTAGTGATATTTTTTAAAGGCTTATATGAGAAGTTTTAGAGAAAAAAGTGGGGAAAATTCCCTCAAGGCTACCATCCAAGCAATATTCCATCGATGCAAGTAATTAATATCAAAGGATCCAACTGAGTGAGTGGAAGTAAAGGTTATTAAAAATGTGGGTTGCCACTAACATGTGTAAAGGTATTTTATCACCTTATGGGGAAGCATGGTGACCCACAGGTATGGTGAGGCACCTAAGAGAGTTAATGATATATTGAGGATTATAGTTTGTAACAAGGAAGCATCCCTATAATTGTAAAATTTATGAAGGTCTGAATAATATGCATCACTATTCATTCTTTTAAAAAAACACACACCCACGTGTAGATTAAAATAGTATGATGTCATTTGTATCATCTTCAACCTTGAGTTTCTATCATTATATGTGAGAACATATCCCAAAATCTGGAAGTATCCTTCCATGATTGTGAGTATCATGAGTTCAATGTCAGAAACATATGTATATGAGGAGATAATTCAAAATATTATCTTGATAGTAAAAATGATGGTTCTATAATGGGCTTCATAAATCAATATTCCATGATTAATTTGATGGTTTTTTGTGGTTAAAGAAAAAATGAGGAAGTTGATAGTGAAAATGAAGAATAATACTGACCAGGTTCATAGAGTTTATGTTATAAAGTTTATAAGACTTAGAAGAGTTGGACATACAACTTTTCAAGATGTTTAATACTTTATGTGTATGACTTTCAACACATATGACATTGTAGATAATCTCATATAAATTTTCCCAAAATTAGACTTTGAGTAGTCATGCATCATATTTCCACAAAAGACTTTGATATTATGCATGTATGACTTTACTGGCAAATGATTTTTTACCATGAAGTGAGTAAATACTTCCACGATAAAAAAATAAAATATTCATAAAATTCATGAATAATTGGATATTTTATGATGAAGATTTTGTAGAGAGAATTAGTTTTTGAATATCACAAGGAAATAAATAAATAAATACTAAGTCATTATTCAGATCTAAAGAAGATTTAAATGAGGTTGAGTCTTCAAGAAGTCTCAATAATAAGGATAATTTAAGTATGATATTTCACGGTATTAAAATATACCGAATATCATGGAAATAATAGCGATATAGTTTTGGAAATATATATTTGATGATGAAAAAGATGGAGTTTGTTCCTAAACATGAAATAATTTTGAAATACTATAAGTTGAAGGAAAATAAAAGTGATATTCCAAACATGGTGCCTTTTTAATAATTGAATTATTGGAGTAAGGAAGAAGGATCTAGTCAAATTACATAAAAAACGAAGAGGAGGAGGAGGAAGAGTTTGAATAAGATAAGGGAAACACTTTGGTTGCTGTATTATTGATATAAACCTACAATTGTATTAATGTTGAGTCAGCCCAATTGATTTTTACATGTGTGGAAGAATATTATCTATATTTTCAAGGAAGAATACTAGAATCCCATTACTAATATACTTCATAAGGAGTAAACCAAAACCTACATTCTATTGAGATTACACAACAATCTGTTTCTTGTATTGTACCTAGTCGAGGCTAGGATAATGGATCCAAGTTCATACCCATGATTTGCATATTTTTTATATTCAAGAATATTAGGTGAGGTTTATGAGTGTGCTATTATATTCCACAGATTTCATGTCACATGAGGAGTGAATAGATAATGACATTGAGAGAGTATTACACCAGAAGATTCAATGTCTCACTTTTACTTTGAATACTTATACATATATGATAAGGAAATTTGAAGTTACACATAAGACCATAAAATGAATGAGTTTTTCAAGGTTGAGGATAAAAAATATATTTTTAAAGTAGATCTAGGTGGAATATTTCATAATTCTTTTGATAAGTTGGTTCATGGCATAAATAAAAATGATCACCTTAGTCTCATTTTTTGGGAACTATCAGTTCTTATCCATAAAGTGGGAATCATAATGTTATATACTATTTATGTATCAAGAGATTTTATTAGTTATTTTTATTCCCTTATTACAAAGGAATTCAATGTGTACAAAATCATAACATAATAATTAATGGGGCACACCATCAGATAAAATATCCTTTATAAATCATCAAATTAACCACCTGGACTGAGGTGTCATAAGAGTTTAAGCGAGTTACCTATTATTCTAGAGATTGGAGACAAGTAATGAGGGTCTGTGATCATCATTTAGGTGACTATTTTCTTAATTTAATAAGATAATAGGGAAAAATAAACATTTATAATATATAAACATTAAAGTAAAATTAAGGAATCACAATGGAAAACTAACCAAAATCAATAACATAGAACCACATAATATCAAATGAAACCCATGACATATCATACAATCCATACATAAAAAGGAGAATCATATTTAATTTGATCATACAAATGGTAATATAAAAAATATAAACAATACCAATCATGAATTATCCAATATAAAAAAGGTCCTTGACCTCACCTCAATACCATCTCAACCATCATGCACTTACCAAACCACCTAAATGAGTAACTTTATATTATTTTTCTATCTTTGGTGAACCAAACTTATCATAATATAATCAATCATAATTTATACCATAGTGTACTATGAAACATGAACCAACCCACCTAGTTAATAACAACCACACCATGATTGTACCGTGATATATGATCTGACCCTTCTAGTCAGTAACACATACACTATAGTTGCATCACAACATATGAGGTTACACACATAGTCAGTAACATGAACTTTTAATAATGGAAATGGGTATAACATAACCCAACCCTAGGTAATATTATTTTAAATAATGAGTTAGTTTATCACATAGCAAAGCCATTTAGAATACAATTTTATTAAAAATTAAAAGATGGGATAATCTATGAGAACAAAATGGATTTATATGTCTCAATATCTTAAACCTAAACTATATTCCATCACATATAATGTGTCATGTATCACAAAATACAATGTTCAGAAACCATAAATCCAAAAAAACTTACTATAATCAAAATAATCTCTTAGATGAATAAATGATCTTAGAACACTACTCACTATTCCATTTCCGAACTCTTAAAGAAAACTGATCATTGAATGGAAAACTAAACATCATACCCTAGATAATTCATTTCTCATAGTCACATGAGACCATAATAGGTTCATAAAAAACTATCCTACACATGGACACTAATTATATATCTATCACACTATTTTATCATTTTAATAAAAAATCAATAGACCTATTGAGAAACCCTAAATTACAAACATCACATAAAGATTGTTCACTAAGGATTAAATAACCTTAAACTATTTTATAACACTATTTCAATCCATATAGTTTCCCTTTTGGTACCCTTGTTCTAATTCATCCATGCCCACATATTAAAATAAACAAGAGACACATAATAAACCAAGTATCATTTTAGGGAGAACCAAATATATTGACCCATAAATTTCATACATAATTATTATATCTTAATAGATGAATATTCATTACATAAAATTTCAATCCATATTATAATTGTTTAGTTATATTATATTTAGAAACTTGGAAATACAAATAACTAGTTCAAAAATATCTATATAATCTACCACTTATTTATTCAAAAATAGAACTGACCTTAGACATATCATACTTAATACCATTCTTCATAACTCGAGGAAAGGAAACATATGAAAAGAATTAGCTTAGATAACCAGTAAAGGTATAAAATGGGGATATCAATGATAAAATAAGAATAAAAAGAGAATAATGGTATAATAACATGATATTGACATTTTAAAACCATACCCTACATATCAAACATCATAATATTAAGTCCTGGAATAAATCTTTGCAGTTATTAAGACATGAATCATAAAGGAATCAAAGAAACTAAACCATGAGATCATAATATAGGAATAAGACATAGAATTTTGGCATACTCATAATCATAGAAAATCATTTCCTTTATAGTCAAGACTTATTTACAAGGCCATCATAGTGTAATGGGTTCACTTCCCAAACCATCGTAGTAGTCAACAATCACTCTAAAGACTATCATAGTGGATATAGTATATTACTGAACATGGTTCATTCCTCATTATAGTCTTGTTTATCTCATGATATATCAATATTTAACCAATTAACTATATGGAGATATAGGTCCCATCCATAAAATAAATAAAATCATACATATTTGTTCCAAAAGATCAAAAAGTATTCATTATTTCAGAATCTATGAAAAGAAATGAGTTTCATAAACATTTCATATTTTCATCATAAACATAAACCATCCAAAGAAAGAATAAATATGGTTTCCTTGGATAATATCCCTAGTAAATCATAATTAACATAAAATAACAACATCTTAGATGAAAAATTATTTTGAATAATCACTTAGAATAATTCTTTAGGGAAAAACCATTCCATTTTGAAATCATTTCTTTTTAAAAGGGTTTTCAATTATATCAAAAAACATTTTATTTGAAAATAATCTTTATAAAATTATAAAGTAAGATTCAAATAAAAATTTATTCATGATAATGGGAAAATAAATTCATGCTTTATAATTTAAAAAAACATGCCATCCATATTTTGGTTGAAAAATCCACAAAGTACATCATTTGGAAAATAACAAAAATATTTATTTCAAAACATTTTATAACAAATTAAAACATGGTTAAAAATTAATTTAATCATATGAAAATGGTAAAATAATTTTTATAATACTTTTATAAAACATGGATATTGTAGATAAATATTCTCCAGTGAAAACGTAAATATATATAATCCTAAATATTAACGAGACTATGAAATAAAACCCTTAACTCGAGTTCGTATTACTTATAAAGGACTCTAAACACATGTATAATAAATTTAAATTTATAATATTTTAATAAAATATTCATTTTAATACTTATAATATCATATATGATCCATTTATAATATTTTAACACCCTTTTTATCAATAATTCCTTATTAAAATCCTTATTTCTCGATGATAACTATTTCATTTATCATGGGTATTTCAGTTAAGTAGTTCCTATAATTATATATTTGTATTGGATACATCACCCAAAAAATATAAATATTGATATAAATATAATATTTATTCATTATATTTATACTTATAGTCATATTTAAAATGTAGATATAGAAAAGTGAATTACACTGTTCATGGAGATAGTGGGTTGTACGTACACAAGTACAGTGCTTTCATTTTTTCAAGGATGGAACAAAAGAAAATTAAATATTAATTCACCATTATTGGATCATTAATACATAATATATATAATATATATTTATCAAATCCTTCCTCATTACCTACCAATTAAAATATAAATGAAAAATGAATCACATCACTTCGTGGTGGAGGCAATCCACACGTACGAACAAACACTGTTATCATTTCCCCAAGGATTTGATGGTAAGTAGGTAGACCTGATACTATAATAACAAAATTATAATTATGTCATAAATATAATATATAAATATTAAAACCATTATAATACCCATCCATAAAATATGGTGATGAAAAGTGAATTGTATCGTTATGTGGAGACGGTAAGCCGTATGTACACACAAGCGATACTTTAACTTCCTATTTGATGAGAAAGAGGATGCATAATGGTGATTTTATAATTATAATAACAATTAAATATATTTTTTTTATAATTAATTTATTATTTTATTAGAAATAAAATAGATTTATAGGAGGTAAAGGAGAGTAGAAAAGAAAGTGATCGGTAAGGTTGATTACATCTTATTTGGAACGACTCTTTTAGATCTCCCATAAAGGGTTCTAGGGTTGCTATTTTGGGAATAAAATGAACTTTAAAATGTATATAGGGAAGTTTAGAAGAGAAATAGGTAGATATTAGTCAATCTAGAATGCAAAAAGTGGTGTGAAGAAGTGACGGAGGAGGTTCCCTTTTAAAATTGATGCGAGGGGAAATTTTGGGATTTCTCAAAGGATTATATTATAATAAATAAATTATCAAGAAAAATACCTTAAAATGGAAACTTATTCAAATATAATGTGATATAGGGTTTTAATACCATTAACCAATATAATTTATAATTTTTTTGTGTAATTTTAAACCTTATCAATTTGATTAAACCCTAGTTAACCTATTTTAATTTTAACTATGGTAATAACTTTGTAAATAATAATGGATGTAATATTTACTTATAAGGTGAAAATTTCCCCATAAATAGAAAATTTATAAAATTATAGATCATATAATATTAAACTTGTATTATTTTAATATCTTTATGATTTTTAAATAGTTTAATAATATATTATTTTGATAAAGTATCATTATTATCACTTTTGAAACTACTCATTTAATTTAACTTTAAACACATCAAGAAAAAAGTATAATTTGAATATAATTATTTAAAACCTCCCTAATATGTAATATATATCAATAAAATTAGTGGGTCACATTAACTCATTCAAATTATATCACTTTTAATATTTTAAAATTAATTTATTATATTAATTTATTAAATGGTGACATACTGCATCAGTGCTGCATAAAAAATTATGGTCATTATATAATTGTTAAAAATTAAAAATAATTTATATAATGAAAATAATTTTTTTAGTCTCAAAATAATCACTTATATTCATTCATAACTTAATTTTTCCCCATGTGGACACATAAGAGGTATTAAAAACAAAGAGAGTGACGTTTTATAACTTTCATTGATTTAAATAATATATAAATAATTTTCATGGAAATGTGTCCATTAAAATCTAAAATTCAATACTAAGGTGTTAAGTATTGAATTAAATTCATCCAATAAGAATTAGGATGAATAATTACATCCTTATTACTTATTTTTAATCATGATTAGCCTGATTTATCCTTTACAAAGGTGATAAATTTTACCACATTACTTTTCATATTGACAAAAAATAGGATAAGTTAAAAAAATTGAACCTATTTATTCTATTTAATTAATTTCATCTAATTCAATACTTATAAATTTAATAAATTAATTTTAATTTATTTTTGAAAAAATGTGAAAAAAACTATTTTTTAGAAAAAAATCAATTTTAAGCATGAAACATGATTTATTCTTACGATATGCTTAGAAAAATATTTTTTGAATTTTAAAAACATTTTATCAATTAAATAATTTATAAATTTCATTAAAATCATTCACCAATAGTGATTAATTTAATTTAAAAATACATTTCACTCATAAAATCATTTTTTCAGAAGAAAAACTCACTTTTATTTCAAAACAATTTTTTAATAATAATCATTTGATTAAAAATAAATTCATTTTATATATTTGTAGACCATATATTTTTTATAATTTAGTTATTACTATTCATGATTTATAATCCAATGGTTATATGATAACATACATATAATAATTTAATGATATTATGTGGTTCGTCTAAACCTAGCGTCACATGTAACACAAGATATCGAATAAATAAAATTATTTAAAGAGAAATATTTCATAAAAATATCAAGGTGCTACATTCAGACCCAACATAAAATTAATTTCTCACTTAGAATTAATCACTCTAATACAAATAGATTAGAATACTTATGGCTCACCACATCCTTAGGTTCCCATGTAGCTTCCTCAAATTAGTGGTTTCTCTATAAAAATTTGACCATATGAGTGGTATTATTTCTTATCACTTTCTATCTATGATCCAAAATCTCTACTATTTGGTCTTCATAATAAACAACTTACTCCAACAGTATGATCTGTGAGTTTATTTCATGTGAAGGATCATTTATGTACTTCATTAGAAAAGATACATGAAATACATCATGAACTTGAGAGAGGTTCAGTGGAAGCACCAATCAATATGCTAACATCGTAACATGATTAAGAATTTCAAAAGAATCAATATACCTATAAAGTACCATGTTTTTGAACTAGGTTTAAATTACGATGGTTTTTGATTTTTTTTTCAGTTTATCAATGAGTTTATTTTTTTAAACCGATCTCTATAATTTAAGTACAAGTGTTGGATCAATTAAATGTGTGGTTTTTGGACTTGGGAAAATACCCAATAATTTTCAAGGGTGTCCCGAATAGTCTTAGGAGAACTGAATCTAGAAAATTATACTTTAATGGATATGCACGGGTTATGCATGACTGTGGTCCAACCCATGAAACTTACCCAGTTTAATATTTCATTAATCTTAATTAAATAATATTAAATGTGAGATTTTTGTTTTAATATAAAAATGTTTTAATAATAACAATGTTATTATTATTATTATGGTTTTATAAATTATTTGGATGTTAAAAGATTTTAATTACATGATTAATGGGGTTTAACATTTATGTTAAAATATTTTAATTACACAATTAATGGGGTGTAACATCTATGTAAAATTAATGTGGCTTTTGGGTATCTCAAAGAAATATTTAATTAAATAAGGAATTTACATAGAGGTGTTGGGTTTATCAAAGGTTTGAAAAATAATGATAATGATAATATTGTTATTTTAGTTTTATGAATGTTATAATCATTTTTAAATTATGGTTATTATTATTATAAAGAATAATAATAATGTATTTGGGGGGTTTTGGTTGTTAATGAATAATTGAAAAGAGTGGTAATAATAAGAATAAATTTATAAATATTATTATTATTATTACTATGTTATTGATTAGTTTTAATTAAAATTAATTTATGGGTTGTATTTAGGTTTTAAGTTGGATTAAATAAAAAGGGGAGAAAACCCTTTCTTCTTCCTCCCCTATGAGGCGCGACACACCAGGTGTGCATGGCTCCTTCGAACGACCTCTCCTCCCTTATCCTCCATGGTGAGACTCCCTCCTCTGAACCTCATCCTTGCGAGGCATAGGACCTCCCTCATCTAGACCTCCTGTAGAAGTGCAACACCCCCAGGAACCTCCCCCAGGAAGACCTTCTGTGGCAGCATGATACCCCTAGGCAGTACATCGAAGCGCACAACCCCCCTCTATAAGGGTCCTCAATCCACAGATTATTCCTCTAGTTTTCTTAATGGGTTTGGTCCGATCCTTCAAGGCATGAAATTGTCTCATCTATTTCTTCATCTCTTTGGCGATTTGACATGTTTTTGGTGACCGATTTCTTTTCAGCTGATTTAAGGGTTTGATGGAAAAACACTATTTTGATGTTCTTCCTTCATTAAGGTGTGCAAATGGTGTTTTGGGGTCCTTTTTTCCATAATCTGGCATCCTCCACCAAGGGAGAGGTGGATGAACTCATATTGTTTCACTACCACTATTTTGAGTAAGTCTTATAAATCGCTTTTGTGTTTCGAAACATTTAATTAAGGGGTTGATAATGTATACGAGTTCCTGGTACCTAGTTAGAGGTGTGTTGGTCATTTCTACATTGATTCTGGGTACCTATTTAATATATTGAATTTTGTTGATCAGTGTAGACAATGTAAACACACACACACACACACATGTATATATATATATGAGGGTGTGTGCATGTGCGACTGTAGACCAGTTGTGGTTGGGTTGTCAACATATATCAAAGTGTTGAATATTAAACTGGTTACACCCCAAGGTAGGGTCTCTTTTCAAATCCTCATCTTTATTAAATGAATTAATAAAATTATTACTACACTTTTTTTGGTATTTAAATTATGAAGTGAAGTATTTATATTGAATTCCAGTCAAATATGAATTTTTGAAGTTTGATTAAATTGCTAAATGTGATATGTGATATATTGATGCATGACTTTTGATGTTATTAAATGATGTTTCCCACATGAGATAAATGTGGACATAACTATGGGTTGGTTTTAAGAACGTATTTACGAATTGGTTAAAGTGATAAGTTTAAATAATTAAATGATGTTTTGTTTTGGCTAAGATAGGATAATAAATTTTGTTTATTAATTATGTGCCTTGAGAATTGTAAATGAGATAATTATTTGGGGGAATAATTATGAGTTATTGATTGAGATAAATTGAGATAATTAATGGTGATTTAATTATGTGCATTGAGACTGAATATAAATAATTAGTCAATGGATTAATTATAATATATTGATTTAGCTGAATTAGATAATTTATTTGGGGATAAATTTTGATATGTTGTTTTGGCTAAATCGATATAACTAATGATGGATTAATTACTACTTGTTAATGATGTGAAAGGATAATCAATTATTGAATTGATTAAAGGGTATGATTAAATTAATTAATTGTTGAATTAATTAATTGTCACACATCATTTTAACTGATGAATTTTTAATGCTTCAAGTTATGTTCCATGATGTTGATTTAAGTTTTTTAATGGTGGGTTTGATTAAGAAATGTTTGAATCACAATGAGATAATTAATTATTTAAATTAATAATGAGATGTGGTGAATATTGTAAATGAAATAGATATGTGTTTTTGTAAATAATAAAGACTATTTACCTTGATTAAGGGACACCCCATGGGTACGTTTCCATGGTTTAACTATTTAAGGCCGATTAATCCAAGAATTCCTTTTGATGCATGTTTTTCCCATGACTTAAGTTATTTAGGAGGGAGTTGTTTAAATATATGATATGCCATGTGATATGGTTGCTAAATATCTGAGCCTTGTTCAACTTGTTTGACTTGGTATTTTTATAACGTGCATGTTAATTATTAAATTCTTGGATGAATAACTTCTTGAGTTGATGGGTTCAGACTTGTTAATGAATTTGGTGAATCACTATTTAGTAGATGTACCCATGAGTGAATCACTATGTTTAGTGGACGGGCTCTAACTCAGACTTGTTTATGAATTGGGTGAATCACTATTTTTAGTAGACACACCCAAGAGTGAATCACTATTTTAAGTGGACGAGCTCAAATATTGGTATTGGTTGGGAGAATCACTATTTTAAGTGGATGGGCCTTGATATTGGTATTGGTTGGGAAAATCACTATTTTAAGTGGACGGGCTCAAATATTAGTATTGGTTGGGAAAATCATTATTTTAAGTGGACAGGCTTAGATTTTGGTATTGGTTGGGCGAATCACTATTTTTAGTGAATGGGATAGGACATAGTATATGAAATATTAAATTGAATATCTTATGATTCCTTATCCAAGCCAAAGCATAATCTTGGATTCGGTCTTTACTTCGATTACTTAGATGGTCTTTAGAGACATCTGTTGTGAGTGACTTATACGGGGGATGTTGGGCTTAGGCAGAATCTCAAGAATTATATAATTTAGCAAGGTTTGAATAAATTATAAATGAAAATGAATGTGTGATGACTATTGTGTATGCATGAAAAATGTATAATGCAGGTTCAGATACTAGTTGAGGGCTGAAGCTGGTACTTGGGTATATAATTACATTGTACTAATTACTTTATTTATGCAAGCTTTCACACTATTTAAATTATTTATTGAATGTATAGATTTGGGGTAGAAACCAGTGGTATCATCCTACTAAGATTTATATCTCACACCCAACTTGAGCCACCATTGCACTAGGCTACCCAATTAGATTCTATTTTGTTGCAGGTTTGTGATGTTTGCATATACTTGGGAGATAGGAGCAGAGGACCGAGCAGAAGATCGAGATGATCGAGGAGATCACCCTTAGGGCATTGAGTCATTGTTTATTTATTTTTTTATTGATATGTAAAGCATTATGTATTTTTTATCACTTTCATAGTTATACCATCATAACATGCATGGATTGTATAACATTGTCATTGGCCATTTTTATAGAAGATTTATAAAATTATGTCTTCTACTGCTTTATCATTATTCACACTGCTTATACCATTTGATAATATTTTCCACTATTTTTACTCTAATAAGAGGGTATATTCTCCCCAATGACTATCCTTAGACCCTCGCTGCTAGTCGACAACCTTTGGCATACGAGGAAGCGCTCTTGAGTCATGTGGAGACCGGTTCAGCCACCAGTTCAGGGGTGATCTGGGTCGGGATGTTACGAAGTGGTATCAGAAGAGATTTTACTTTGTCTTACTATTTTGGGGTTGGTTGATAGGATACTAGGAATGTCTCATCAACTGGGTTAATATCTATGCCTGGGAATGATCACCCCATGTATGGGAAATGACCAAGTGGCCAGGGTTGGGAATTTATATTAATGTTTTTCGATATTACAGTTGATATTATTTTACCTCGAGTGATTGGTGTAATTTACACTGCTTATAATTTATGAACCTTATAGTATTTTACCCTTGGATTATTAAGGTAAGGATAAATAATTTCATGCATCATAATAGGAACATAGGAATTCACATACCATGCATAGTGTCTTGCCATGTAGTTGCATTTTAGGTTGCCTGTTGATTTAAATTGTGTGCCTTGAATATATTCCATGTCTTGTAATTTTCTAGCATGAATTTTTAGATAGAATATTTCAGGGATAAAATTAACATTCTTGGGTGATAATATTCCATGTTTCCTATCTTGATTATGTGCCATGATTCTATATTATGGAATGTTTTAGTGGTTACAACATGTTTCTATGTGTTAGATACTTGTAGAGAAATGTTAGCTTGCTGATACATGATTAGCTTTTCTGGATAAATTTATTTAGTTATAATTACGACGGAATTGGTTTTCAGTTGTAAGGTGTATGAGTGCCTTATAACTATGAAAAAGGGTAACCTATGTATTCAAAAAATTAAAAAGGGATGATAAAGTTAAAATGTTAAATGAAAATTGGATATCTTAAATGGGATCCAAAATCCAATGGTAAGGTGTATGAGCGCCTTATTGACTGGTAGATGGACATCTATGTTACTGAACCGTATAACCATAGTATGTTTGAAAATGGTTATGAATGTAAAACTGCTGAGCATTGATTGTAATGAACTATTTTGGGGTTTCTTTTTGAAGAACCAGGATTGAATAAATGGGACCTTTGGAGGTCTCCTTTATGGTAAAAATGAATTTAGATGCTAAATTTTATGTTTATGTTTGAATAACACTGAATGTTACAAGTTTAAAAAAGAAGTTAGCAATAGATTGACTATTTTTCCCATGCGACGTTGATTGAAAACCAAGTGAATTGTTGTGAAAAAGTACTTGTGGGGTTTTTTAAAATTCATTAAAATGTTATAAGGTTTAAGTGAATTAATTAAAATAGCTAAAATGAAAAGGGATCTTTTGAACCTCGTGATTTCAGTTTTTGCATGTCCAAGAGAGAGGGTCGAAGTTTATGATTCATAAGGGGATAAACCATGGTAGGTAGTACCCTTATAATGTTTTGGGTGTTAAGTTAAGTTCGTCCCACTACTTGGGATGAAATTTTGAGACTCGAGTGTTTTGACACGCTGATAGGTTTAAGTTACAGTTTTTATGATCAATGTTTGACGTGGTGATCGTGGTTCGAGGAATGTCACAAGCTTGTGTTAAGGTGTTTTGAAATAACATGCTAGTGAGAGGTTGATATTTTCTTAATATGACATGGAAAATCCTAAGGTGGGTAGTGATGCACGGGTATGTTTTGAAAGAACAAGAATACCATTGATGATATAGGCATCGAGGTTTTGTTGATGATGCGTCGGTAGGAGAAGTTGAGATTTTTTTGTAAAAAGTTAACTAGTGACAGTACGAATGATCTTTTAGTGACCTTGGTTTTCTCTTAGTGTTCTATTTTGAATGAGATGAGAATATCCCCTACATTGAACTCTTCATGGAGGCACTAAGATAGCATCATTCTTATGCTGCACTAAAGTTTTAAATGTTGTTGGGCTTGACGAGTGGTTGTTATCCTTGTTGTACGTGGGACGCATGGTTTCTTTGGGCTATGACTTCATTCATGTTTGGGAACGTTATCTTTTTTTAAATAGCCTTGTGATGGTTTGACTTGGGAATGTCACAAGAGGTCAGGTAAGGACTTCAGTGTACATGCAGTTGGTGATGTAATAATTTTAAAAGGTACGTCGCCTGTTTAAGGATGAGTGTGGGTTTTGGGACCATAATGTCTTTCCAAGAAATCATGCTCAAAAAGTTTCTATTTTTTGATCGAGATTCAAAAATTTTCTTCAATAAGGTACCTATAATGGCCTCATATGTACGCTCTGTTTCAATGATCTTTGGCTTAGGTTTTAAATAATTAAGCAGTTGGAATTATGTTTTGGTTAGTAGAGCATTTGTTGTTTAGAAACGTAACGTCTTTGTTCAAACGAAACATTTCAACCTTGGTAGTTTAGATGTTGTTGTAGTAGTTCCCGATGACTTCTTGGGGATGAGAAGTTTTTAAGGTGGGTAGATTGTAACGTCCCATATTTTTTAACCAGGTTTAAATTATGAAGGTTTTCAATTTTTTTCAGTTTATCAACTGGTCAATTTTTTTAAAACTGAGTTCTAGAATTTAAGTCTGTGTGTTGGATCACTTAAAGGTGTTGTTTTTGGACTTGGAAAAATACCAAATAATTTTCACGGGTGTCCCAAAGTGTCTCGGGAGTACCGAATCTGGAAAAGTACACTTTAATGGATCTGCACGGGTTGCACACAGTTGCAGTCCAACCTATGCAACTTACCCAGTTTAATATTTTATTTATTTTAATTAAATAATATTAAATGGAAGATTTTTTAAATAGAAAAATGGGTAAATAATAATAATAATATTATTATTATGGTGTCATAAATTATTTGGATGTTAAAATATTTTAATTGCATGATTAATGGGGTGTAACATGTATGCTAAAATATTTTAATTGCATGATTAATGGGGTGTAACATTTATGTGAAATTAATGTGTCTTTTGGGAATCTTAAAGAAACATTGAATGATATAAGGAATTTACAAGGAGGTGTTGGGTTTATCTAAGTTTTGAAAAATAATGATAATGAGAATACTTTTATTTTAGATTTATGAATGTTATAATCATTTTTTAATTATGGTTATTATTATTATAAAGAATAATAATAATGGATTTGGGGGTTTTGATTAGAAATGAATAAATTAATGGAGTGGTAATAATAATAATAACTTTATGACTATTATTATTATTATTATTACTATGTTATTGACTTGTTTTAATTAAAATCAATTTATGGGTTGTATTTAGGTTTTAAGTTGGATAAAATAAAAAGAGGAGAAAACCCTTTCTTCTTCCTCCCATATGAGGTGCAATGCACCAAATGCGTAGGGATCCTTCATGTAGCCTCTCCTCCCTTATCTTCCATGGCATGAATCTCTCCTCTAGACCTCCTCCTTGCAGTGTGTGAGACCTACCTCAGTCGGACCTCCTGCGACAACATGACACCCCCAAGAAGTACCCCGAAGTGCACGACCCCCCCATCCAGGTCCTCCATTCATAGATTATTACTCCGGTTTTCTTCATGGGTTTGGTATGATCCTTCAAGTCATGATATTCTCTCAAGTTTTTATTCATCTCTTTAGCGATTCAACATATTTTTGGTGTCCAATTTCTTTCTGACCGATTTTAGGGTTTGACAAAAATACCCTGTTTTGATGTTCTTCCTTCATTAAGGTGTGAAAATGGTGTTTTCAGGTCCTTTGTTCTATAATCTGGCATCTTTCACCAAGGGCGAGGTGGATGAACTTAGATTTTTTTGCCACCATTGTTTTAGGTAAGTCTTATATATCATTTTTGTGTTTCAAATCATTCAATTAAAGGTTTGATAATGTATATGAGTTCCTCATACCTAGTTAGAGGTGAGTTGGTCATTCATGCATTGATTATGGGTACCTGTTTAATATATTGAATTTTGTTGATCAATGTAGAAAATGTTAACACACACACACACACACACATGAGGGTTTCCATGCGTGTAACTACTAACCAGTTGTAGATTGGTTGTCGACGTATATCAAAGTGATGAATATTAAACCAGTTCAACCCCGAGGTAGGGTCCCTTTTCTAGTCTTCACCTTTAATAAATGCATTAATAAAATTATTGCTGCACTTTTTTTGGTATTTAAATTATGAAATGAAGTATTTATATTGAATTCTATTCAAATACGAATATAGTAACTTTGATTAAATTTCTAAATGTGATATGTGATATGTTGATGCATGAATTTTGATGTTGTTAAATGATTCTACTCACATGAGATAAATGAGGGCATAACCATGTGTCGGTTTTAAGCATGTACTGCTGAATTGGTTAAAGTGATACAATTAAATAATTAAATGATGTTTTTTTAGATAAGATAAGATAATAATTTTTTTATATTAATTATGTTCCTTGAGAATTTTAATTGAGATGATCATTTCGGGGAGTAATTATGAGTTATTGAGTGAGATAAATTGAGATAATTAATGGTGATTTAATTATGTGTATTAATACTGAATATAAATACTTAATCAAATAATTAATTATAGTATACTTATTTAGCTGAATGAGATAGTTTGTTCGGGGACTAATTGTGATATGTTGTTTTGGCTAAATCAAGATAATTAATTATGGATTAATTACTAACTATTAATGATGTGGAAGGTTAATAAATTATTGAATTGATTAAAGGGTATGATTAAATTAATTAATTGTTGAATTAATTAATTGGCATGCATTAGTTTAACTGATGAATTGTTAATGCTCAAAGTTATGTACCATGATGTTGATTTAATATTTTTAATGGTGGGTTTGATTAAGAAATGTTGGAATCAGAATGAGATATTTAATTCAATAAATCAATTATGAGATGTGGCACATATTGTGAATGAATTGAATATGCATTCTTGTAAATAATAAAGGGTTTTTACCTTGATTAAGGGACACCCCATGGGTAAATTTCCCTGGTTTGACTATTTAAGGCCTATTGGGACAAGAATTACTTTTGATGCACATTTCTTTTCCATGACTTTAGTAGTTTAGGAGGGAGTTGTTTAAAAATATGATATGCCATTTGAGATGGTAGCTAAATATATGAGCCTTTTTCAGCTTGTTTGACTTGAGATGTTTATGACGTGTAAGTTAATTATTAATTTCTTGGATGAATCACTACTTGAGTGGATGAGTTTATAAATATAATGAATTGGATGAATCACTATTTAGTGGACGAACCCAAGAGAGAATCACTATGTTTAGTGGATAGGCTCTTACTCAGACTTGTTAATGAATTGGGTGAATCACTATTTTTAGTGGACGGACCCAAGAGCGAATCACTATTTTAAGTGGATGGGTTAAGATATTGGTATTGGTTGGGAGAATAAATATTTTAAGTGGACCAGCTCAGATATTGGTATTGGTTGGGAAAATCACTATTTTAAGTGGATGGGATCAGATATTAGTATTGGTTAGGTGAATCACTATTTTAATTGGACAAGCTCATATTTAGGTATAGGTTACGAAAATCACTATTTTTAGTGGACGAACTCAGACGTAGTATGTGAAAGATTAAATTGAATATCTTATGATGTGTTATACAAGCCAAATCACAAGCATGAATTAAGTATTTATTTTTTTCATTTAGATGGTCTTTAGAGACATTTGTTGTGAGTGACTTATACGGGGGATGTTGGGCTTAGGCCGGATCTCGAGAATTATATAATTTAACCAAGTTTGAATAAATGATAAATGAAAATGAATGTGTGATAACTATTTTGTATGAATGAAAAATGTATAATGAAGGTTTAGAAACCAGCTGAGGGCTAAAGCAGGTACTTGGGTATATAGTTATATTTTACTACTTACTTTATTTACACTTGATTTCACACTGTTTAAATTATTTATTGAATGTATGGATTTGGGGTAGACACCAGTGGTCCCAGAATACTGAGATTTATATCTCACACCCTACTCAGGTTGCCATTGCACTGGGGTACTCAAGTAGATTCTATTTGGTTGTAGTTTTGTGCTGTTTGCATATACTTGGGAGATAAGAGTAGAGGACTAAGCGAAAGCTCAGGATGCTCAAGGAGATCACCCTCGGGGCTTTGAGTCATTGTCTATTTATTTCTTTATTGATATGAAAATAATTATGTATTGTTTATATCTTTCATAGTTGTACCATCGTAACATGCATGTATTGTATAACATTGGCATTGGCCATTTTTATTCAAGATTTATAAAATTATGTCTTCTACTTATTTATTATTATTCACAATGCTTCCGCCATTTGCTGATATTTTCCACTGTTTTTACTCTGATAAGAGGGTATTGTCTCCCCACTAATTATCCGTAAACCCTCGTTGCTATTCTGCAGCCTCTAGCGTACGGGGATATGCACTTGAGGTCATGTGGCGACTGGTCCGACCACCAGTTCAAGGGTGAGCCGAGTTGGGATGTTACAATACCTATGGACTTTATTACCCATATTTCCAAATTTTATCCCCCTATTCTAGGGATATATTTGTAGGAATACTTTATCACTAACATGAAACTCTAGATAATTTTGATGATTGTCAGTATAATATTTTTTTCAACTATGAGTTTCTCTTATGTGATGTTGAATGGATCTAACCTTATTTACCATCTACTCATCTAGATCAGTTCCTAATAGATTTATTTATCCATTAGTGCAGAAAACGTTATTTACGTCGGTTATTTTTCATTTTTTACGTCGGTTTTTAGCCGATGTTAATACGGACGATGTTATAAATAACGTTTTTTACGTCAGTTATTTAAAAACCGACGTAAAAAACATAACATCGCGGTGTTTATCACGTCAGTTAATTAATAACTGACGTGAAAAAACCTGGGGGGGGGGGGGTTATAACGTCGGTTATTATATAACCGCCGTGATAAACCAGGGGGGGTTATCACATCAGTTATATAATAACTGACATTATAAACCTGTGTGGGGGATGTTTATCATGTCAGTTATTAAATAACCGACGTGATAAACCCCTGGGACATGGTTTATCATGTCGATTATTTGATAATTGACTTGATAAACCATTTCCCAGGCCTTTTATCAGGTTGGTTATTTAATAACCGATGTGATAAACCATTTCCTAAAACTTTTATCACGTCGGTTATTAAATAACCGACGTGATAAACCATTCCATATGCGTTTATCACATCGGTTATTAAAAAAACCGACGTGATAAACCCTTCCCGATTTCTTTATCACGTCGGTTATAAAATAACCGATGTGGAAGACAATTTTTTTTAAAATTAGAATGCAGTCCTCTGCTCTCTTCTAGAAACAACCTGAAAACAAATCAAGAATTCATACCACAAAAACAAAAGTAGATCAAAACAATAACTAAAGAAAAATTAAGTATTTACATTGATAACATATAAAACTTTCCCCACTTGACAGCCCCCACCACACCCCTGGACTGCCCTTGACCCCCTGGACAACCCCAAACACCCCGGGACATCCCCAAACACCCCAGGACAACCCCCCCACTAGACTCCCACCACCCCCTGAACAGCACCCCCTCACCCCATTTGACAGCTCCCACCACACCCCTGGACTGCCCCCCAACCCCCTAGACATCCCCAAACACCCAGGGACAACCCCCCACCCTCCTGAACAACACCCCCTCACACCTCACCCCACTTGACAGCCCCCACCACACCCCTGGACTACCCCCTAACCCCTGGAAAGCACCAAACACCCCGGGACAACCCCCCACCCTCATGTATACCCCCACACCCCTGGACTGCCCCCAACCCCCTAGACAGCCCCAAACCACACCCCTGGACTGCCCCCAACCCCTTGGATAGCCCCAAACACCCCGGGACAACCCCCCACCATCATGTATACCCCCCACACCCTGGACAACCCTCCCCCACCCCATTGGATCCCCCCACACCCTGGAAATCCCTCACCCCACTTGAAATCCCCCACCACACCTCTGGACTGCCCCTGACCCCCTGGACAGCCCCAAACACCCCGGGACAACCCCCCCACCCTCATGTATACCCCCCACACCCTGGACAGCCCTCCCCCACCCCATTAGAGCCCCCACCACACCCCTAGACTTCCCCGACCCCCTGGACAGCGCCAAACACCCCGGGACAACCCCCCACCCTCATGTATACCCCCCACACCCTGGACAGCCCTCCCCCGCCCCATTGGAGCCCCACCACACCCCTGGACTACCCCCGACCCCCTAGACAGCCCCAAACACCCCTGGACAACCCCCACACCCTCATGTATACCCCCACCCCCTGGACAGCACTTCCACACCCCTAGACAGCCCTCCCACACCCCTAAAACAGACCAAAAAGTTACCGAAAACAAACCAGAACCCCCTCAACCCACTAGACTACCCCCACCACACCCCTAAACACTCCCCCCCACACCCCTGGACATAACCACCACCCCCTGGACATCCCCCACCCCCTGTAGACCCCCACCCCCTAGACAGCACTCCCACATCCCTGGACAGCCCCCCACACCCTTGAAACAGACCAAAAAGTTACCAAAAATAGACCAGAACCCCCTCAACCCACTAGACAGCCCCCACCACACCCCTGGACTACCCCCCCATCCCCATGGACACCCTGGACCCCCCTGGACATCCCCCCACCCCTGGAAACCCCCCTCACCCCACAAGACACCCCCAGACCCATGGAAACCCCCTGGATAGCCTCCCACTCCCCTGGACAGGCCTTCCACCCTCCTAGAAACGCTCCCACCCCCTGAACTTCCCCCCCACTCTCATGGACACCCAGGACCCCCCACCCCACCGGAAAACCCTCCCAGACCCCTGGACACCCCCACTCCACTGAAAACCCCCACACCCTTGGAACCCCTCCCCCCCAGACCAGAATCCATACCAGAAAAACCATCATAAGTAGACCAAAACAAGAAGTAGAGCAAAATTAAACATTCACATATATAACATTCAAAACCTACCCTATCAACTTCAAGAAAAACTAAATACAATCTAAACGACTACCAAATACACAATTACAACAACAATATTAGAAATTACATTTTACATTACAAACAATTAAAATTCAATCAAACCTGTAAAATAATTTGACCACTCCACTTGTAAGTGTTTGATGTCTTCAGCAGTATAGGGTTGAGGGTAATCAAAAATCTAAAAATGAAAAGGATAGTAGTTAACATGTATAATGAATAAATCAAATTGAAATATTATGGCAAAGTTTAAGAGTAAATCTTACTAGGTCAAAATTCACAACTATCCCAGTTGTTATTACTTCATACATAAATCTTAACATATAATATCCGCATTCGATGACGCCTTGTTGTTCATGAAAATTCTGTTTTAATGAGTGTAAATTCAATATATTATTTTTATGTAATAAATAAAAAAGTACAAATTATAAATGGTTATTTACCTTCACATTTACATATTTGATCTTTGCACTCCTTTTCTTTGTGTTTTTTCGAAAGTAGGTCCATGCCCTATTAGAAAATAATACGAATAGGGTAAATTTAAAATTCATTATAATATATAAAACTATTGACAAATTGAAACTTACTTTTCCAATATATTCTTAAAACTTTCCCGCACATCATCATGGATAGAGCATATCCAATAAATTGCTTTCTCCCTTGGGAAAAAACCCCTAACATCTAATGATCACTGATAAAAGGAAATTTAAGGTTAGTGGGTTTTTATGTTAAAATATAATGAACTCTTTGAGAGAGATGTGTTTCATACCTCTCACAAAAATTCATCATCCAACATTGTGTGACTATATTCTTTTCAAGTATTTTAGTAATATAAAGCATTATTTGTTCCTCATCCAATGCACATGCTTTAGGGAAAATCATTTGTGGGTCCATGAATCTATATACATCTGTAAGCTCATTCCTCCTACAAATTTTATAAAGATTACTAATACAAAACAGACATATGTATAAATTTTTAATAAATATAATGTAGGGAAAAGGTGTTAAGACTTACATGGAAAAAATTTGCACCATGTTGATGCCCATCTTATTTTCAGTAACAAGCTCCATGATATCGGTTTTCATAATCCCCCCACTTATTGCACGTCCACAAACATGAGCTTCCATTGGAAACTCATAATGACCCGCCAACAAATTTGAATATCTTGACAATCTGTCAAGACTACTAGAATCTATATCTGATTTCAAATCCATTTCTCTTTGTTGTTGTTTATACAATATTTCTTTACCTTTGAAGTATTCCTGTAAAAATAAATAGAAAAATATATTAGTTTTCAAATGATAAAAAAACTTTAATAAAAAAATAAATTAAAAGATATAACATTCATACCTCTATGGTAATGAGTCGAAGAAGTCTGGATGGAAAAATTAAAAAATGGCCGATACTATGTCCAACTTTCGTCACCTCATCTGTAGGTAATGGTACTCGAGCTGATCTATCTATAATATCCTGTAAAGTGACCCTATGATTCTCTAACTCTAATTTTTGATGATGAACTATATCTCCTATACAATATACCAACCCATATGCAACTATATGATGTTGAGGATCATCAACATACAACTCGCAATAAGTAGAAAGCTGCGGCGGAGGAGTAGGATAAAAAATGGGGTCCGCAGGCTAAGGTGGGGGAGTGGGAGCTACTAGCGGAGGTGGAGGATAAATAATGGGGTCTGTAGGGGGAGGTGGAGGAGTGGGAGCTGCAGTCTGAAATTGTCTTTCCATGTCTACGAACATAGACTGTACCGACGCTCTAATATTTTCCTCCATCGTCGCATTAATATTATGAACTTCAGCCTCCAAGGATTATATTTCTTTATAAACCCCCTCAAAGTTAGAATTTGAAGAATGTGGCAACACTTTTATTACTGATACACCTTCCAGATATCCTCTTACACGACCAGGATGTTCGGGCTTTCCCAATGCTACAGATAAAATATCTTGCCTCCCAGTAGCTGTAAATGCCCCCTGTGAACTTTACTCCTCAAGAGAGTCCTGTATTAATTAATTGAACATTTCTGTAATGATTGAAATTATATGAAGAAAATAGTTAACTTAAATAAATAAAACAGACATCTTACAATCCTCTCAGCTACGATTATCGATTCTTCCGAAATATATTTCCCTTTTTTTCCCTTCCGAGATCTCTTCCATTTTTCATGTCTAGATGGAGGGGATGGAGGGGCCACCTCTCCAGAGCTTGAAGACTCAACTCTTAGTTATTGAAATTTTTCCACCATCATTTGTTCTTCCAAAAATTTATACCCTCCCCGAGATAAACTATGAGGGTATACAATTTTAGATTGGATCTCCTGATGAGATTTCCTTGTTTGCTGTAAATTAAGAATAACAAATCATTAACAAAACATTAATAGGATCATTTATATAAGAAATATTATAAAAGTTTACATTGCCCTTACCAAAAATGACTCTTTTCTTATACTTTCATAAAACTATCTCCATGTGTCTTCATCTATAAAAGGATATATATAACATGGATTTTCATGAATCTTATGACCATAAATGAAATCAGATGAGAGGGTTGATTTGAAATACCTCCATCTCCTGGAAACCAACGATAAGCATTTCTTCCTGAGTCCTCCAGTGTTAGGAATATCAAATGTCATTTGATAAATAAGAGGTTAAAAATATTATATATACTAGAAACATTTAAAGAATAGTCAAACAATAGCAAAAGATCTTACCAAAATCGTCTCCCACAATTGAGAGATTATCGCTTTATCCACACTTCTCCAGTCATCATACAGAATGCTTACTTTTCTCTTAGCCTGTGTTGATACAAAACTCTTAAAATATTTTGCATTTGGACCTCTAGTAATATCATCATCATCATCAAACTCAATGAGTATCCTTTGATCCTACGTATGGGAAAGTGCTAATTTTGGTAAACGTGTGCACCCATGTTTACCAACCTTTGAACTCTTTGTCGTAATAGGAGCATGTGAATGTTCCTCCCCAGAGGTATGACCAATATTCTAATCTCCAGAATCATGTGGTTGATCAACTGAATGATCTGTCATTATCCTTCAAATCAAAAAAACAAACATTATTTCACAAATATACAAATTCAAATATTTTAATACTACCGTAATCAGAAAATAGAAAAGTGTACTAAGTTACGTAATAGTAAACATTATTAATATGGTAAACATGTTAAACAATGGTAAATATGGTAAATATGGTCAACATGGTAAACATGGTAAACATGGTAAACATGGTAAACATGGTAAACATGGCAAACATGGTAAACCTGGTAAACATGGTAAAATAATTGTCACTAAAAAAAATAATAGATATATAATTCATGTAATGGTAAATATGATAAAGTAAACTAAACAAACTTAAAACAAACAAAAACTTAGAATTATTTTGTTTTAATACGTGTTTTAATAAAGAAAAAAACTTACAATATCTAACATTTTATGAAAAAAATAAATGTAAACAAGAAATAAACATATGTTACCTCTAATTTTAGGAATGTACAAATGGATTATTTTCCCAAATTCCTTCGTCATGATCATTCTTTATGGCACAAAACATGTCTTCAACATGCTCATCATTATGTTCTGTTAATCTTTCCATGGAAGTAGGGATCTCACATAAATCAGCATCTTCATCACGTTCATCCTCACCAACATATTGTTTTTTCCCTTGTAAAACAACATCCCACTGCATATCTTATTGATATACTACAGAGAAAATTTGTTTTTCATGTGTTTCCATTTTAAAATTATCAGTTGTGTCTTCAAATCTATTCAGATTAACAAGTGTCATTCCAAATTCATCGTGTCTGACACTGTTGTTACCGATAAACCATTTACAGTTAAAAACAGGAACTTTAATTTTAAAGTAATTAACCTCCCATATGTCTTCAATCACTCCATAATATGCACTTGATGCAGAAATTGGGTTTTTGTCCTTAGCACTCAAAAAATGCATTGCTTCTACAAACACCAATACACAACTATTCTGAACTACACTTCTGTTTTTTTAAAGGTTGGGGCCGAAGCCTCATTTATTATTAAAGCAAATAAAAGACCTATTTTAACTGGGTAGAGAGAGACCCATTACATAGCCCGAAGGCCCAGTGGGCATTTAGCCCATTACATGGCTCGTAGGCCCATTTTTTTGGCCCGAAACCCATTCTGTGAATAGTACTGCTACAGTACCCGTGCTGCTACAGTACTGCACAGTACCCGCCGCTGCTACAGTACTCTGCCGCCGCTACAGTGTCTTGCTGCCGCTATAGTGCCCGCCGTTGCTACAGTGTGCCGCTGCTACAGTACACTACAGTACTGCTACAGTACCTACGCCCAATGGGTTTTGAACCCCCATTTTTCATGTAGATTTAAGGGGTGCTTACCACTAAGCCAAACCCCAACTACACTGAACTGCACTTCTGTTGTCCTGAGATTTCGTATGAAATGTATAGCCATTAATGTCATAACCGGACCATGTTATCACATTTAAACATGGACCACCCACTATCCATTTTAATGTCTCTGATACATCTGATCTACCAAGCAAGGTCTTTTTAAACCATGACAAAAATATTTTGTTGTGATCATTCAAAATCCACATTTCTTTCTTCTTTGGATGACATTGTTTCAACTCATTAATATGAAATGTGATATATAGTTGATCATCGACTATTTTATTCAAGATGTATGATTCTAACTTCTTCATCTATTCAGCTGACAATGATTTGACTTTCAAGCTATGAATCCCCTTTCCCTTATTATTAACTCTTTCATGGCGAGATGGAGGCAAACCTATGTGTTTCGCCGCATCCAAGTAGCTCGTACAAAACTCTGCTACCTCCTCAGAAATATACTTTTCAATAATGGAGGCTTTGGGTTGATATGGATTTTTAACATACCCCTTTAATATTTTCATATACCTTTCAAAAGGATACATCCAACGAAGATATAAAGGTCCACAAATCTTTATTTCTTGAACCAGATGAATCATTAAATGCACCATTATATCAAAAAAAGTTGGAGGAAAATACATTTCCAATTGACAAAGTATAAAAATTGCATCCTTTTCCAAAATGTTCAAAGAATTCACATCAATCGCCTTTTTAAAAATTGAATTGAAAAAATAACACAACTTCATTATAGTCTTTCTGACACGGATGAGAAATATTCCACACAATGCAACTGGTAGAATTTGTTGCATCATGACGCGAAAGTCATGTGATTTCATACCTATCAACTTCAAGTCCTTCAATGAGACAATTTTTTTTACATTTGAAGAATAACCTTGAGGCATTTTGATATCATGAAGACACTGAAAAAAGATAATTTTCTCCCTCTTCAATAATATATGACAAGATGGAGGAAGAAATTTTTATCTTCCTTTAGGAGTGGGAGCTAACTCCAAACGTATTCCTATTGATAGTAATTCTAATCTTGCATTCAACCCATCTTTTGTCTTTCCTTTAATATCTAACAATTTTCCAATCAAACAATCACAAATATTCTTCTCCACGTGCATGAAATCAATATTATGTTTAACTTCATGATACCTCCAATATGGTAGCTCAAAAAATATTGACCTTTTCTTCCAAATATGTCTATCATTACCAGATTTCTGTGTCTTTCCCAATGTCACATCAAGGTTTTTCACCCTCTCAAAATAAAGATTAGGGGATAAAGGTTTTGGAGCAGTATCAAATTCTTTTGATCCATTGAATGCCTTTTTTAGTCTTCTATAAGGGCGATCCAGAGGCAAAAACGTTCGATGACCCATGTACACTGTTTTCCTCCCATGATGCAATTGAAAATATTACATCTGTTGTTCGTAAATTTGACATGTTTTATGCCCTTTAACACTGTATCCAGACAAATTTCTATACGTTGGGAAGTCATTTATAGTGAACATAAGCACTGCATGCAGTTGAAAATATTCCATTTTATAAGAATCATACACCCTAATACCATCAGCCCATAACAATTTCAAATCATCAATCAACGGTGACAAGTAAAAATCAATATCATTACCGGGTTACTTTGGACCAGAGATCATTATACTCAACATGACATATTTTTGCTTTATACAAACTTTAGGAGAGAGGTTGTAAATTACCAATAAAATAGGCCATGAACTATGTGTGCTACTGAGGGTTCAGTATGAATTCATTCCATCTGTGCACAACCTTAGTATGAGATTTCTAATTTCATTTCCAAATGTAGAATACTGCGCATCAATTTTATTCTATTGTGGACAATCAGATAGATGACGTATTTTTACATCACATACCCGCTCATCATCATTCCATATTAACCTTTTTGCATCATGTGAATTATCAAATAAACGTTTGAAATGTTGAATTATAGGAAGATACCAAAATACCTTTTAAGGGATCTTTGTAATATCTACATCAGCCTGTGATTTTTCTTTCACCTTATACCATGATGTCCCACATTTAGGACACTCTGAAAGAAATTCACATTTCTTATTATATATAATGCAGTCATTCGGACAGGCATGTATTTTCTTGTATCCCAATCCCATCAGGCATAATATTTTCTTGACCTTATAGTGTGAATCTGGAAGATCATTATCTTTTGGAAGAATGTCTTTCATTAATTGTAGCAGATCTGTAAAACTTCTGTCACTCCATCCATGTTTTTCCTTCATGTTAATCAATCTTAAAACTTCTAACAAAACCGTAAAATCTGTACAACCAGGATATAATGGTTTTTTAGCATCACCATATAGACGTGCAACTGTCGGTTCAATCTCAATTTGTTCTGCTACAATATCACGAATCATTTCTTCAATTCCATTGGAGTTACCATCTAGTGAATCATCATCATCAGTGACATTCTGTCCAGTTTCACCATGCCAAATCAAAGGGCTATAACTCAGATTAAAACCATGAAAAATCATATGTTCTTTTATCTCTCTACTTTTCAACTTCTTCATATTCAAACATTTCAGGAATGGACATAAAAAAATGTCACTACTTGGAACATTTCGTTCAACAAATTCCAAAAAGGCATCAACACCTTCCTCATATTCATTTCTTATTCGATGTGCCATAATCCAACTTCGAATCATTATTACCTATAACAAATATAAATATATATATATTTTTAAGATAAGACAAATATATGTTTATATGAAAAAATCATAATTTGAATGTAAAACAATTTTGAAATATAAAACAAATCTATGCGTATTTAAAAAAATATGCTTGAATATTATTTTAAAAACAAAATATAGTTATATATAACAGTTTAAAATTCCATTGAATCAAAGAAAACAATGGGGCCTACAATGGTTGATAGAAAATTGGAGAAAATGGAGTAAACCTGAGAATCAAATCAAATTTAAAATAAAAATTCAGATGGAGAAAATCACAATGTAAAGTCAATCATCACGACACAATCATCATGTCATAATCTCAGAAACCACGATACAATATTTAATCCCAACTTGCACTTATCCCCCACCCCCTTGGACACCCCCTGGACACCACCACCCCCTTGTACAACCCCCACCCCACCCCTCCTGGACACCCCCACCCCCTGGACAGCACCCACCCCTCTAGATAGCATCCCCACCCCTCCTAGACACCACACCACCCCCTACCCCCTTGGACACCCCGCTGGACACCCCCTAGACAGCACCCCACCCCTCTAGACAACACCCCCACCCCTCCTGGACACCACCCCACCCCCTACCCCCTTGGGCACCCCAACCCTCTGGACAACCCCCCACCCCCTGGACAGCCCCCACCACTCTAGACAGCACCCCCACCCCTCCTGGACACCACCCCCACCCCTACCCCCTTGGACACCCCCTGAACACCCTCAACCCTTTGGACAAACCCCACCCCCTGGACAGCCCCCACCCCTCTAGAAAGCTCCCCCAACCCTCCTGGACACCACCCCCACCCCTACCCCCTTGGACACCCCCTGGACACCCCCAACCCTCTGTACAACCCCCAACCCCCCGGACAACCCCCAAAACCCTTTGGATAGGCCCCCACCCCCTTGGACAGCCCCCACACCCACCCACTCCCTTGGACACCCCCTGGACAACCCCCTACCCTCTAGACAACCCCCGCCCCCTGGACAACCCCCCAAACCCTCTAGACAGGCCCCCACCCCCTTGGACAGCCCCCCACCCACCCACCCCCTGGACACACCCCAACCCTCTGGACATCCCCCAACCCTTGGACAGCCCCCACCCCTCTAGACAGCACCCCCACCCCTCCTGGACACCACCCCACCCCTACCCCCTTGGACACCCCCCTGGACAGCCGCCACCCTCTAGATAGCACCCCCACCCCTCCTGGACACCTCCCCCACCCCCTTGGACACCCCCTAGACACCCTCCAACCCTCTGGACAGCCCCCACCCCCTAGACAGCTCCCACCCCTCTAGACAGCACACCCCACCCCTCCTGGACACCACCCCCACCCCCATCCCCTTGGACACCCCCCTGGACCCCCCAACCCTCTGGACAACCCCCACCCCCCGGACAGTGCCCCAAACCCTCTGGACAGGCCCCACCCCCTTAGACATCCCCCACCCACCCACCCCCTTGGACCCCCCACACACCCCTGGACTGCCCCCCCCCCCCCACCTCCATGGACACCCTGAACATCCCCCAACCCTCTTGACATCCCCCCAAAACCATGAGATTTTAACCTCAAGCTACTAGTTTTGGCATATCTAGAGATTTTAACCTCAAGCTACTAGTTTTGGTATCATGCCATTATTCAAAATGAGAACCATGAATTGTATCTCCTACTAGTCTAAAATGCTCTATTGTGAAATGAATCAGTTTTTAATAGCATATGAAGACTTATAATAGTCCACGAAAATAAGCGACGTAAATAGATTATGGAGCAACAAAAAGTGATACCCAAAATAGAAACAACCAAGGATCCAAAACAAACATTCCACCATGAAAAACCATATATATACTTATAAAATAAATCACAATGGTACACGGAATCGGTGTATCACAATGTTTTACATATAAATTTCAGTAATATAGGTGAATGATATCATTAGTTATCAATGACAACAAAAATTACCATCAATGTTGGGAATTCGCGAAACAAAAACAAATGAAATAGAAGTAGGTGAGGCTTACGTGAATATTGCGAGTTGATCTAATAGATCTGGGGATAATAAATAAGATGATGATGGAAAAACAAGGTAATAGGGTTCGAAATCGAATAATCTTACCTAGTTTAAACAAAAAAATTGCAAAACGCAAATATAGACTATCCGAAAAAAAAACGAACAAAATAAAGTCATGGGAGGCTTACCTGAGTGTTGCGAGTTGAGATGATAGATCTGAGGAGATTAAAGATGATAAAAGATGATGGAAAAATTAGTTTAATGCAATGAGATCAACGAGTTGATTAGGATTTACCGTGCGAGAGAGACGAGTCGCCGGACTATCGATTGAAAAATCGTAAATGACAATCCACGGGGCGTGTTAATATTTTAAATGTTTTATAATGTCAGATATTTAATAACCGAAGTTATAAACTATTTTTATTACATTTATAACATCGGTTATTATAATTACCGACGTTATAAATGTATCAGATACGGCTTTTTTTACGTTGGTTATTTTATAACAGATGTAAAACAATCCGTGTGTTGGTTTTTTACCTCGGTTATAGAATAACCGATGTAAAAAATACATCAGAAATCATAGTTTTTTACGTCGGTTATTTTATAACCGATGTAACAAATTCTGCGGGTTGTTTTGTTACATCGATTATCAAATAACCGACGTCAAAAAGGCCTCAAAAGATGATTTTTTTAGGTTGGTTATTTTATAACCAACGTAAAAAATTCATAGATAACTCGTTTTTACGTCGGTTATCAAATAACCGACGTAAAAAACACCGCACTTTGATTTTTTACATCGGTTAATTTATAACCGACATAAATAACGAACGCGCTCGATTTTAACATCGGTTATTAAAATAACCGAAGTTAAAAATTTACTCACCGCATTTTTTACATTGGTTATAAAAAAACCGACGTAAAAAACCAAGTTTCACAGATTATCACGTCTGTTATATATAACCGACGTAAAAAATAGTGACGTAAATAACGTTTTCTGTACTAGTAATCTAACTTCATTCCAACATGTTGGATTTATTTTTTTCCTACCATAGAGGGATTCATAAGGATCCATATGAATGTTGAAGTGAAATATTTTTTTTGTAAGAAAATTACACCAAAGGAAGGTTTTGATCCTTACCACCTTTTAAATCCATAGAGAAAGCTCTCGACATGTATTCTAGAGTTTGAACGGCCTTCTAAAATATAATATATCTCTAAGGATGATAGGGGTGATGAAACTTAACTCTATATCTAGAGATTACTAAAGACTTATCCAAAAATTCAAGGTAAACTACAGATCCTGATGAGATACAATTGATAGTGGTGCACCATGAAATCTTACCACTTAATTAATGTATAAATGAGTAAGTTGATCAAGATATGAATCTTCTCTACTGTAAATGAAGTGTTTTAACTTTTCAAGGTGATCAACTAAGACCCATATAACATTATTCAATTTTGATGTTTTTGGGATTCAAATGACAAAATACATGCTGGTGTTTTCCTATTTCCATTCTAGTATGGGTAAAGGTTGTAACATCCCCTTAGACTTCTGTCTCTCAGCCTTAACCTGTTCTCATACCAAACATAGAGAAAAATACTCTACAATATCTCTCTTCATTCAATCCCACTGGATATAATCTTTCAAATATCTATAAATCTTCTTATATCCAGGATGAATAGATAATGGAGAAATATGAACCTAATCCATCATCTCCTTATTCAAATATGGTTCCAAAGGGACACATATACGGTTCCTGAACTATATCATTCCATCAAAATCAAGGTTTAACTCTAAAAAATTTCTCACCTTCTTTTGTATCTCCATAACTTCCTTCTATTACTCTTTAATATTCACTTAGATGGTTGAAAAATTATTTGAAAAAGATAATATTTATCCCATTACTACAATATTTCAAGATCCATACTTTTAAAGTAAAAAAATATTGGATCTTTTTAGATCCTCATCATAGATAATCAATCATGATCCTTTTGAATCAGAGATTATTCCACCTTGTTCACTTTCCCAGGGTGGTAATTTATTATGCAGTCATAATATTTAATCAAATCCAATAATATTCTCTGGTGTATGTTCTAATTTTTTGAGTGAAAATATAATTTAAATTTTTTTGATTAGTTATATGTCAAACTTTTATTAATAGAGATAATTCCTCTATATATTTAAAGAAAAAATTATCACAGCTAACTCCAAATCATTATTTGGGTAGTTTTTCTCATGGACCTTCAATTTTGTTGAGGTATAATCTATAACTATATTTTTCTATATGGGGACACATCCAAGTACATTATTTAATGCTTCAATATAGATTAAAAACCCTTCTTCACTATAGGGTAGGGTAAGAATAGGTATACTAGATAGACTTATCTTGAGTTCCTTAAAACATTCATCACATCCATCCATCAAAAGAAACAGGAATCCCTTACAAGTTAACTTTGTGAGTGGATTCGATAGTCATGAAAACATATCCAAAAAGTTCTTATAATATCCGAAAAAATCAAGAAAACTATGAATCTCATTAATATTGGTTGTTCTAGGATGACATTCAATAAATTTTTTCTTTTAAGGGTTTAATGATATACCCTTACTTAAGATTATATGACCCAAGAATGAAACTTTTTGAATCCAAACTTGACACTTCATAAATTTTTCATAAATATTATCATTCCTTAAGACCTTAAACACAATTATCAAATGATCTTCTTGGTATTCCTTGGTATTTAAATAAATAATAATATCATCTATAAATAATACAAAAAACTGATCAAGATAATATCTAAAGACTCCATTCATTAAATTTATGAAGATAAAGGGGGAATTAGTAAGACCAAATAGAATCACTATAGATTCATAGTGTAAATACCATATATGGAATTCTATCTTGGTCATATCCTCTTTATTGAATCTAAATTGATGACATCTTAGAAGAATATCAATCTTAAAAATGTATTGAGTTTCATGTATTTTTTCGAAAAATTCATCAATACAGGGTAGTTGATACTTTTTATAGATAGAGATCTTGTTAAGTTCTCAATAATCAATGCAGAGTCTCATTGATCTATATTTTATCTTAGAAAACATAAAAATTGAACCCCAAGATGGCACACTTAGCTGAATGAATCCATTTTAAATATTTCCCTAGATTTAATTATTCAATTATTACTTCTTAAATTCTTGTAACTCAATCAGGGCCATTCTATGTGGAGACTTAAAAATAGTATTATCACTAGGTATTGCTTCTATTAAAAACTCAATTTTATGATTTAGTGTAAGACTAGAAATATATTTTAGAAATTCATGAATAAGACCCCGCATAATATTCATATCTTCAATTTTGAGTTTCTCCATAACCATCTGAGATAAAAAAACCCTTTTTAAAAGGAATCATAACCCATACAATGGATTTAATTTACATTGGAAGTTCATTTTTTCATCACATTTATAGGAAATCATAGGTTGGTTTATAATATCAAATGTAACTTCCCTTCCTCTGCAATTTATGTGGGATTTATATAACTACCCTCCTCTTTATTACACACTAAAACATGATTTATTACATAAAACTTCACTTGATACAACATAGAAGATCAAGAGGTCTAGTGTCTTTGGGGCTTAGGATTATTACATAACAACTTAAAACATTAAATACAACATATTTATTGAAAACTTCCTTTACATGACCACTACATTTCCTCATACTTAGCATTGCATGGGATAACCTGAGGATATGCATAAGAAAAGGGTGAGCTATAAAGCCTAGTAAGGGAATAAACATGGGATAACATGATGAATACAATACATGTTAGACAATTGGCATATCAATGGATCAAAAGAGAAATATGAACATAAAGGCATGATAAATCATGATAATCATAACACAGAAATGTGGCAACAACACTTAACATGGAATTTAGCATGAGTCAAGGCTCATTGCACATGGAGCATGAGTAAACTCTCATTGCACATGAAGTAAAAGTAAGCCCTTGTTGTACATGAATTATCATGAGTCAACAATTATTTCACATGACGTATCTGGATACTATAATTTACCCAATGCATTGGAGCACTATCAGGGCACACTCTTCTTAAACATTTCATTTCATGCATAAGTGTGCCACATGGATCATATAACATGGAATCAATCAACATCATAAGTTATTCCACAATTAAGTAATGTGGAATAAATAAATTAAAGTAACATTCGATATGTATATGTTCATAAAGGTGAATACTATTGATAGAGACATGGGTATGGTATTCACTACACAATGATCTTGGCTTGAAAAAATGCGGTGCAATTTCGGCAGTATAACAGTGTGACATAAGGATTCATGAAAATGGTTGATGAGATATAAATGGGTGTCTCATCATATGTACATTAAACGGACAGTAAGGGGTTCATATAGATACATGTCCTAACAAACGTAATGGAATTTAGATGCATAATACAAAATAATTACTTGGATGTAAAAGAGGAGAGAGAAATATCTCATGGAATTTCAGCATAGTAACGGGTGTACATGGGAGTCATTAATGAGAGAGAAAGGGGTATCCCATAATCCAAACATAAATAAGGCAGTTTGGGGGAGGTTTAAAATCATACCCCAACATTTTTAATTGAAAAAAATGGAATAACAACTTAAAGAAAATTGGACAAAAATGAGAAAGGAAGAAATCCCTTACTTGGAAGTGCGATCCCAAAAGATTTGGAGAGGCTTTATAGAGGATTATTGGGAGCTTGGGGCACCGTGGGAGGATTCTAGGGAGTGGAGGGCAGTGGTTGGTCGAACTCTAAAGGCTTTTAGCAAAGAGGAAGTGGGATCTTGGGTGGGTTTATATAGGAAAGGAGAGGGAATTCTTTATTATTTATGTTTGGGACACCTCATATTAAACTAATCAAAACTACAAACCAGCCCATGGTTTTTACCCATGGTTTTTTTCCAAAGGATAGTGGAAAAAAATATTTTATAATTCCATTGGCCTAACTTCTTAAAATAATAGGTTTGCTTATGTGGAGGTGAGTCACACTCTCAAGGAAAATAATTTAAAAAGAAAAAATGTTTTATAAGCCTTGAAGGGTCCACTAAAGCTTTGTAAAATAAATAAAACAAACTCAAAATAACATTATTTTAATGGTAAAACATATAGTGTCCGAACATAATGTTTATAATATTTTATTACATCACTATTGGGTCATTATGATGTCATAAAACACATTATATATTTAAAAGGTCTTTAATTTTTACCCAAAAATTCAACTATCTCAGAAAATTAGTAAAAACTCACCGTTAGATAATTTAGATGTCATGATTCCAAAAATAATATTCATTTTATATAAATAAATTTCTAAATATGTGAATTTTTACTTTTAGAATAAAAACTGACATTTATCAAAAATTCAAGGGTTTTGACAAAAACAGCTTTCAAACCTTAATAAAAATTACAATTGAATTCATAAAATTATACGATAATTTATATTTAATAAAAATTAATTTAATAATAATAATAATATTTTATTAAAATATTATTTAATTCAAAAATCCATTATTTCATCAAAATAGATTTCTTAGTTGAATATTAGCTAAAAATACTATTTATGCATTAGAAACTATTTACAATGTAACAATAAAAAGAATGTATATTCTCTATACAAGAATAATGTACATAGTAATAGTGCTAGGGTCTCATTACATAACCCCTTATAAAACCTACATAAGACTGAAGGGTAAGGTGTACCATGGTGACAGACTCTTGGGGTGGCTCAGATAACATCACTCAGGTGGTAATCTCTATCAACTTCAACTTCTCCCATAGGCGGTTCTGTTCAAGCTTAACATGTTAAAGCTCGGTTTGGTCTTGGTCAAGAGTGAAGACCAATGACGCCACCTCCATTCTGAGCTTAGACAAATGGGATTTGTACAGGGAAAGTCTACTGGATGAGTCCATCATTTCCTTTTTCTGAGTAAATTGGATTTGTTAAAGCCCTAAATTTATACTAATCATGTGATCACTGTTCAACAGCTATATTAGCAGCGATCACAATTATTAATGATATTTTAAAAAATAAAAACATAAAACCAATAAAGTTCAGACTTTATATATCCATTTTACATAATAATACATTTAATTAGATCAAGAGGAATTTTTATTAATGAAAGTTTGGGTCATTACAATATTCCCCCCTTAAGAAATTTCACCCTCAAAATTCCAATTTCCCACACTAAAATAGTTGTGGGTAACTTTGCTTCATCAATTATTCCAATTCCCGCGTTGATTCTTCAAACTTGTGGTTTTTCCACAACACCTTGACGAGGGGCATTGTCTTATTTTTTATAACTTTTTCTCTATGATCTAAGATCTTCACTGGTTACTCCTCGTAAGAAAGATCATTTTCAAGCTGTACTACCTCTGAAGAGAGTACATGTGAAGGGTCTGGTATGTACTTCCTTAAGAAGGATACATGAAAGAAATCATGTACTTTGGCCATGGTAGTTGGAAGTGCTAGTCGATAGGCCACAACCTCGACACGATTAAGAATCTTGAAGGGGCCGATGTACCTAGGACTTAACTTCCATTTCTTTCCAAACCTCACGACCTTATACCACAGAGATATTCATAGAAATACCATGTCTCCAACTTTAAACTCAAGGCATCATTGACGATTATCTGTATAACTCTTCTATTGACTATGGGCTTCCTTGAAATGGTACTGAATGGTTTTCACCTTCTCCACCATTTCTTTGACCATTTATGGTCCTAGAAGATTACGGTCACTGACTTCATCCCAACATGCTGGTGTTCTGCACCTCTTCCCATACAGGGCTTCATAAGGTTCCATTCAGATGCATGAGTGGAAATTGTTATTATAGGAGAATTTAACCAGTGGAAGATATTGGTCCCACCCTCCTTTGAAGTCCATATAACATGATCCTAACATATCCTCCAATGTCTAAATAGTTCGATCAGATTGGCCATCCATTTTAGGATGATAGGTCGTACTGAAGTTCAGTTCAGTATCTAGAACATGTTGAAGACTCTTCCAAAACATAGAGGTGAATCTTGGATCTCTATGCGATACAATAGATAGTGGTACTCCATGTAGCCTTACCACTTACCTAATATATATCTGTGCCAGTTGATCCAATGAGAAATTCTCCCGAATTGCAATGAAGTGTGCAGACTTTGTATGACGATCCACAACAACCCAGACTGCATTGTTGCCTTTGGATGTCTTCGGAAGTCCGGTGACAAAGTCCATGGTGATGTTCTCCCATTTCCATGCTAGTATGGGCAATGGTTGCATCACCCCCTTAGACTTCTGCCTCTCTTCCTTCACTTGCTGACACACCAAGCACTTTAATGTATACTCCGTGATCTCCTTCTTCATATTATCCCACAAATAATTCTCTTGAAGATCTGGATACATCTTTGAATTTCCTAGGTGAATAGAGAAATTCAAAATATGTGCATCATCCAAAAGTTCCTTCTTAAGCTCTGGACTTGATGGAACACATAGTCTTTTCCCAAATCTCACAATTCCATCTTCATTAACATTGAACTAAGAGGATTTCCCTTTTCTTATAGCTTCCACTTTCGTCTGAATTCCCACATCATCCTTTTGAGCATCCTTTAACTTTTCCAAAAGAGACGTTTGAGCAATAATTTGTGAAAGTATTGATGATGTTCCCTTATTTATGATTACCATGTCCATATTAATAAAATATAAGAAGATTGGATCCTTCTCAATTTTCATCAATGATAGAATCGCTGGGTCCTTTCTACTTAGAGCATCTGCCACCTTGTTCACTTTCCCAGGGTGGTAATGGATTGAGCAGTCATAGTATTTGATCAGTTCTAACCATCTTTGTTGGAGCATGATCAACTCTTTCTATGTGAATATATACTTGAGGCTTTTGGGGTCCGTATATATTTCACACTTCTCCATAAGGAGATAATGATTCAAAATTTTTAAAGTGAAGATCACTTCAACCAACTCCATATCATGTGTTTGATAATTATACTCATGAACTTTCAATTTCCTTGAATCATAAGCAATGACTTTGTCATTTTGCATCAACACACAACCCATGCCCTTCTTCAAAGCATCACTGTATACTACAGAAAAGTTCTCCACTTGTGGGTAATGTGAGCATGGTTACAATGATAAGCCTCCTTTTCAACTCCTTGAATCTTTCTTCACATTCATCACTCCAAGAAAAATTTACTCACTTCCGAGTTATATTAGTAAGAGGGTTGAAAAATCGTGATAAATTTCTATAAAATCGTCAATAATATCCAACTAACCCCAAAAAGCTATGGATATTCGTTATCGATGTTGTCCTTAGAAATCCCTATATTGCAGCTGTCTTAGAGGGATCCACAGATATCCCATTTCCTGTGATGATATGGCCCAAGAATGAGACCTCCTTCAACCAGAAGTCACATTTGCTGTACTTTTCATAGAGCTCCTCATTTTACAAGGTCTCTTGTATAGTTCTTAGATGCTGCTCATGATCCTCCTTGGTTTTGGAGTATATTATAATATCATCTATAAAGACTACCAATTTTTTTTAGGTAATCTCTAAAGACTCTATTCATCAAGTCCATGAAGTTTACTGGAGCATTAGTGAGTTTGAAAGGCATTACTATGAATTCATAGTGCCTATATCTTGTACGAAAAGTAGTATTGGGGATATCTTATTTCTTCACCCTTACTTGATAATATCCCAACCACAAATCTAACTTGGAGAATTATTTTGCTCCACATATCTGATAAAAAAATTTATCAATTCGTGGGAGAGGATACTTGTTCTTTATCATGATTTTATTAATCTCACGGCAATCTATGCAAAGGTTCATTGACCCATACTTCTTCTTGATGAAGAGGACTGGTATACCCCATGGTGAAACACTTGGGCATATAAACCCTTTATCTAGATTCTACTATAGTTGTTTCTTTAGATCCTCAAGATCCACAACAACCATTATATACAGAGTCTTGGATATTGGCAATGCCCTAGGTATAAGATTAATTGAGAGTTCAACATCTCTTCTAGGAGTAAGACCAGACAATTCCTCAGGAAACACTTTAGTGAATTCCCTCACAATAGGCATGTGTTCAAGGATGGTTGCTGCCTTAGACTCAATCATCTACGCCAGATATGCATGCTCATAGGGCAGTAATATCCATGCTTAAGATGATGGAGCTAAATAAGATTCATCTTCCTCCTTGCACTTGTATAGTATCGGGGGCCGATTCTCCACATGGAGAGTGATTTACCTCTCATTAAAATTTATGTTGGATCTATATAAGAAAAGCCAATACATGCCAAGAATTGCATCAAATTACACTAGAGGGATTATGATGAGGTTCGCCGAGAAGTTCAATCGACAATTTATGACAGGGGAGGAGTTATATTCATGGGATGAAACGATTTTCCCATTTTCCGTACTCATAGAAATCTTCACTTCCATGATTTTTAGTGGTGTTGGGATTTTTCTACTAAACATTCGGGATATAAAAGAATGCGTAGAACCATGGAAGATAACCCTACCTTTAACTTTTTGATTCTGGTTCTACTCTATATGATATATACATAGGGATGAGTATCTTAAAGTATTAAAACATAAATGGGAATCCAAGGACAAAAACGGATGACTTATAAATTAATTTTATTTCCTTAACTTATGAATCTATAGGCTTCAATCTATGTTATCCATGATCTACATTATAACATGTATTATTAGAGGAATTTTTTAATTCCCTTATTAATGGTTCATACTAATCTTTTCAATATACCAAAGCATATCCCCTGGGAGTGTCATAACAAAGAGTGCAGCAAGACCCATTGTCGTGTACTAGGATACCCCGGGTCAAGTCTGAAACTCGTTGTCAGAGTTTTCACTCCTAGGTACATCTGCGCAAGAGCCACCTCTACCTTCTCGTATCTAGAAAGGGATGTATTTTCTTCATAACCAATTACTCAATACTCACCAATACTTTGGGATGTTTTTATTATACTTAGTCTTGTCTCTAAGGCTTCACTATGGTTTTATAATCCTAATCCCAAAAATAACTAAACCTATCCTCTGATACCAAATATAATAACCATGCTCTTTATTACACACTAAAACGTGATTTATTACATAAAACTTCACTTGATAAAACATAGAAGATCAAGAGTTCTAGTGTATTTGGTGCTTAGGATAATTAAATAACAACTTAAAACATGAAATAAAACATTTTTATTGAAAAATTCCTTTACATGACCACTACAATCAATCGTACTTAGAATTGCATGGGATAACCTGAGGACATGCATAAGAAAATGGTGAGCTATAAAGCCCAGTAAGGGAATAAACATGGAATAACATGAGGAATAAAATACATGTTAGACAATATGCATATCAATGGATCACAAGAGAAACATGAAAATAAAGGCATGATAAAGCATGATAATTATAACATGGAAATGTAACAACAACACTTAACATAGAATTTAGCATTAGTCAAGGATCATTGCACATGGAGCATGAGTAAAATCTCATTGCACATGAAGCACGAGTAAACCCTCATACACTTAAATTAGCATGAGTCAACACTAATTGCATATGTCCTATCATGATACTATATTTTACCCAATGCATTGGAGCGCTATTAGGGTGCATCCCTCTTAAACATTTCATTTTATGTATAAGTGTGCCACTGGATCATATAACATGGAATCAATCAAAATCATAAGTTATTAAAAGATTAATTAATGTGGAATAAATACATGAAATTACCATTAAATATGTATATGTGTATAAAGGTGAATACTCTTGATAGAGACATGGGTATGGTATTCACTACACAATGATCTTGTCTCGAAAAAATGCGGTGCAATTTCGGCAGCATAACGGCGTGACATAAGGATTCATGAAAATAGTTGATGAAAGATAAATGAGTGTCTCATCACATTTACATGAAATGGATAGTAAGGGGGTCATATAGATACATGTACCAAAAAAATTAATGGAATTTAGATTCATAATACAAAATAATTACTTGTATGTAAAAGAGGAGAGAGAAATCCCCCACGAAATTTTGGTATGGTAACGGGTGTACATGGGAGGCATTAATGAGAGAGAAAGGGGTGTCCCATCATACAAACATAAATAGGGAAGTATGGGGGAGGTGAAAAATCATACCCCAACATTTTTAATTTAAAAAAAGGGCATAACAACTTAAAGAAAATTGGACCAAAATGAGAAAGGAAGAAATCCCTTACTTGGAAGTGTGATCCCAAAAGCTTGGGAGAGGCTTGAGAGATGCTTCTTGGGAGCTTGGGGAACCTTGGGAGGATTATAAAGAGAGAAGGGAAAGGTTTGGTTGAACTACAAAGGCTTTTAGTGAAGATGAAGTGGGATCTTGGGTGGGTTTATATATGAAGGGAGAGGGGATTCTTTATTATTTAGGTTTGTGACACCTCACATAAAACTAATCAAAACCACAAACTATCCCATGTTTTTTCCCATGAATTTTTTCAAAGTGGAGTGGAAAACAATATTTTATAAGTTCAATGGACGAAATTCTTAAAATAATAGGGTTTCTTATGTGGAGGTAAGTTATACTCTTAAGGAAAATAATTTAAAAAGACAAAATCTTTTATAAGCCTTAAAGGGTCCACTAAAGCTTTGTAAAATAAAAAAAACAAACCCAGAATCACATTATTTGAATGGTAAAACATATATTGGAAGAAAATAATATTTATATTATTTTATTACATCACTATTGGGTCATTATGACATCATAAAACACATTATATATTTAAACGACATCTATTTTTTACCGAAAAATTCGAGTGCCTTAGAAAATTATGAAAAATTCACTGTTGGATAATTTAAATGTCTTGGTTATAAAAATAATATACATTTTATCTAAATAATTTTATAAATTTTTGAATTTTTACTTTTAAAATAAAAACTGACATTTATCGAAAATTCATGGGTTTTGATAAAAACAACTTTCAAACCTTAATAAAAATTACAATTGCATTCATAAAATTATAGGATAATTTATATTAAATAAAATGTAATTTAATAATAATAATAATTTTTTATTAAAATATTATTTAATTAAAAAATCAATTAATTCATCAAAATATATTTATTAGTTGAATATTAACTTAAAATACTATCTGTTCTTTAAAAACTATTTACAAAGTAACAATAAAAAGAATATATATTCTCTATACAAGAATAATGTACATAGTCATAGTTCTTGGGTCTCGTTACATAACCCATTATAACACCTGCATAAGATCGAAGGGTAATGTCTACGATGGTGAGAGACTCTTGGGGTGGCTTGGATAACATCGCTTGGGTGGTAATCTCTATCAACTTTCACTTCTCCCGTAGGCAGTTCCGTTCAAGCTTAACATGTTGAAGCTCAGATTGGTATTGGTCAAGAGCGAAGCCCAATGATGTCACCTCCATTACAAGCTCAGAAAAATGGGCTTCGTATGGGTAAAGTCTACTAGATGAGTCCATCACTTCCTTTTTCTGAGTAAATTGGATTTGTAAAAGCCCTAAATTTAAACTAATCACGTGATCACTATTCAACAACTATATTAGAAACAGTCACAATTCTTAACGGTATTTTAAAATCCAAAAAAATAAAACCAATAAAGTTCAGACTTTATATATACTTTTTACATAATAATACATTTAATTAGATCAAGAGGAATTTTTATTAATGAAAGTTTGGTTCATTAAAATTTATGTAAATAAATCCATTCTATGCCTAAAATAACATCAAATTAAAATAGAGTAAGAATGAAAAGATTTTTAGGAAACACATTCCCACAAAATTCAATGAAATAAGAATCATAGTCTTAGGATGAGATAATTTCACTTTTGTGGGTTTTTATTGGTAAACCATCATCTAATTTTTGAGGTGGTACTTTGATACTCTTGGAAAATCCTTTAGATATAAAATATTTGTTAGATCTGTAACCAAATAAGACATTAGCAGTTCAAGAGTGGATGGTAAGTGTAACTTTAAACTCATAATTATGATACCCATCATTAGAAATATTGATCACATGAGGGTTCCCTTTTTCTCTAGTATTAAGATGCTATTTATGTCAATCATAATCATTAACCTTTAAATTTGGGCATTAGTTTTCATAATTACAACACTCGTTGCATTTAAAACACTAGAGTGTAGGTGGTTCATTCTGTGGAGATTTATTTTTATTCACATCATTAAAAAACTTCTTCCTATAATTTCATAATTCAATTTCATGATGAAATTACTTTAAACACTTAAAACATTTACCAGTTCCCTTAAGACAGTTTCCCCCATGTTTCCTTCCACATTTTGAGTATAAATGAAATCTCATATTCTTTTCTCTATGGTTTTTTAAATTTTATTTGAATCCCATTTTTATTTTCTTATCAAAACCATGATATTGATGGGTAATTCAAATTTCCATATCCACCTTGAGAGCACATAAAAAAATTTAATCATATCTATTAAATTCCATTATGGAAAACACCCATTGTAGGATTGGTTTTAAGCCATTTAATAATCTATCAACCTTAATATTAGGTTGAATGATAATACCGGAAGCATAATTCTCAAGTCTTGTGAAATTTTCCTCATAATTACCAATAGATTTATCATCTTTATATGTTAACTTGAGGAATAATTTCTCTATTTTTGTATAAATAATATAAGGAAAGTGGTAGTTAAAAAAATAATATTTTAAATTCATACCACTCCATAGATTCAATTTTTTCTTATTCTCTTTTTTCCTTGATAATAGTACACCATTGATATTATTCTCCTTATAAACAATAATCTACTATAATAACTTTCTCATGTTTTGAACACTGAAGAATGAAAAATATCTTTTCATTGGTATTGATCCATTTCTCAGCAACTAGTGGATAAGTGGAACCACTAAAATAAGGTGGGCGTTGCCTCATAAAAGACAAAAACAGAATTGTTCCCTCCTTTGATCATTTAGATTCTAAACACGATTCATAGTTTGATAAAGTTGTGTGATAATAATAAGAATATTTTTCATTCCATCTACAAAAAACATTCAGTTTCTTAAGATAAAAATAATTTCATTGTACATTGAATTAAAAATTAACACGATTCCTTAGGATTCCATCCATTGATTAAAACCAAAAAAATTATGTGAGAAAAAATAATCATATTGGAAAACCACATAATCATGAAAAATCATTTATAATATGTATAAATCATGAAACATTATTCTATGAAACCTTATGGTTTAATCTAGCTCATTCATGAAAATTAACAAAACTTTAGGATTTTATCATATACATATAATTATCCCTAAGTTTATTACTATATTTTTATCATCCTAGTTTCCAAATTTTAAACCAAACTCTCTCTGATAAAAATTATAATGATCAATAATTTTCATACATAGTTATTACATATCAATAGATTGATATTCATAACATAACATTTTAATCCATGAAAACATAATTTAGGTCAATTATCTTTGGAAAATTTGAAACATAAAAAACTTCTTCAAAAAAATATCTGCATCATATCTCACTTATTTATTTATAACTAGAAAAATTCTACAACATATCATAGTTAATACATTTCTTCATAACATGGAGAAAGGAAACATAAGAAAAGGGTGAGATCAAATGCTTAGTAAGGGTAAAAAAGGAGATATCAATGATCACATAACCATAACATGAGAATAAGGGTATAAGAACATGATATTAATGTTTTAATGACATACCATACATATCAAAGATCATAATCCTAAGTCATGTCACAAATCTTGGTAGTTCATAAGATATGAATAATAAAAGAATAGAAGAACATGAATCATGAGATCATAATATAGGCATAAGACATGGAATTATAGAATAAAACCAGACAGATTAAATCATTCCCTTAGTTATCAAGGATTATTTACAAATCTATCATAGTGGAATCAGTTGACTCCCCAAATCATCATAGTAGTCAAGGTTAACTCCCAAGGATATCGTAGTGGACATAGTCCCTTACCGAACTAGGTTTACTCCACATTCCGATCCTATTTATCTCATGAGATATAAATATTTACCCAATTCATTGGAGGGAGATATAGATACCACCTATTAGATAATGAAAATAATATATAATAATTCCACATGATTATAAATCACTCATTATATTAGAACCCATTAAAAGAAATAGGTTTCATAAACATTTTGTCTTTTCATCAAAAATGTAAACCATATAAAGAAATAATAAAGATGGTATAATTGGATCATATCTCTAGTAAGATGTAATTAACATCAAATAATTTCATATTTTATAGAAAATTATTTTGAAATATGACTTGGAATAATTCCAGAGGAAAATAACATTTCCATTTTTAAATCATTTCTTTTTAAAAAGTTGTGAAATTTTAAAGAAAAAATTTATTTGAAAAGAACCTTGTAAAATTTTAAAGGATGCTACAAATAAAATTTTAGTCATGAAAAAGGAAAATCCTTTAATTCCATTTACGGTAAAAAAACATTCCTTCAGTATTTTTGTCAATAAAGTCACAAAGTACCTCATTTTAAAACAAAAAAATATTCCTTTCAAACCATTTTCTAAAAAGTCACACATGGGTAAAAATGGAATAAAAAATAATAGGATAATGGTAAAATAAATTTTAATATTTTTTTATAAAACATGGATATTTTAGAGAAATATTACCCAACAAAGATATAAATATAAACAATCCATAATATTTATGATATTGTGAAATAAAACCCTTACCTAGAGTTCGTCTTACCTAGAAAGCACTCTAAACTCATTTATATTAAATTTAAATTTCTATTATAAATCTATAAAAGAGTCATTTTAATACTTATAACATCATTAATTTTCTCTTTAAAATATTTAAAAACTCCCCTTTTATCAATAATTCATTATTAAAATTGCCATTTCCAAGAGTTAACTGTTTCATCTATCATGAGTATTTTAGTTCAGTGGTTCTGGTCCATATAAATTTATCTTGGTTACATCACTGATTGAATATAAATAATTATATAATATATAATATATAATAATTATATACATATTTATAATTATGCATAAAATTTAGAGATAGAAAATTTAATTACACTGTTTATGGAGACGGTAAGCCGTACGTACACATAAACACTATTTTCTTTTTTCGACGGATGGGAAAAAATAAAGGTAAATATTAATTTAACTTTACAGGATCATTTATACAGCATATGTATCATATATATTCATAAAATCCTTCCTAATTACCATACAAGTAAAATATAAATGAAAAATGAATCACATCGCTTTGTGGAGGTGGTAGTCCACACATACACACGAATGACATTATTGTTTCCCTAAGGATTGGATGATGAGTATATAGATGTGATATTATAATTTTAGAAGTATAATTATGTCATAAATATCATATATTAATATTAAAACCATAATAATATATATATATATATATATAATATGGTGATGAAAAATTAATTGTATTTCTATACGGAGACGGTAATTCGTATGCACGCACGAGCGATACTTTCAATTCTCATTTGATGAGAAAGAGGGTGTATAGTGGTGTTTTAATAATCATAATAACACTTAATAATATTTAAGATACTAAATTTTTTATGTTATTATAAATACCATTAATTTAGTGGAGGAAAATAAGATAAGAAAAGAAAGTGATCGGTAAGGCTGATTACATCTTTTTTAGAAAGAATCTTTTAGATCTCCTATAAAGGGTTATATGGTTGGTATTTTTGGAAGAAAAAAACCTATATAATTTGTATTGGGAATTTTATAAGGGAAATTTTTAGAGGTTTTTTAATCTATAAGGCTCAAAGTGGTGTGAATAACTGAGGGAGGAGGTTCCCTTTTATAATTGAGGTGAGGGGCACTTTTGAAATTTCTCAAAAGATTAAATTTTAATAAATTAGTTCTCAATAAAAATTCCTCCAAATGGAGATTTACTCGAAGATGATGTAGGATAGGGTTTTAATAACATCAAAAAATATAATTTAAACAATATTTTATTTAATTTTAAGCCTTATCATTTTGATCAACACTTAGTTAACCTATTTTAATTTTAACTATAATAACAATATTTTTAGTAATAAATGTTGTATTTTTTACTTATAAGGATAAAATTGGACCATAAATATCCAATTTATTAAATTTTATACCATTTAATAAGAAACTTATCTCATTTTATAATTTTTATGATTTTTAAATAATTTAATAAAATATTATTTTGATAAGATTATCATTATTATTATTATCGACATTATTTATTTAATTTAACTTTAAACACATTAAGATAAAGGGTGAATTAGAATATAATGATTTAAAACATCCATAATATTTTTTATAGATCTATAAAATTAATGGGTCACTTTAACTCATTCATATTATATCACTTTTAATATTTTTAAAATTTTTTCTTATATTTTTTATTAAATGTAGACATACAACATTAGTGGTGCATAAGTAATTATGGAAATTATATAATTACTAAAAATTAAAAATAAATTTCTTTCATGAATTTTTTTAATATGATAACAAAAACTTATATTCATTCATAACTTACTTTTGTTCCCATGTGGACACATAAGTGTTATTAAAAATAAATAGAGTGACATTTTGTATCTTTATTTGATTTAAATAATTTATATATATATATATATATCATTTTCCTAGAAAGTTCCCATTAAACAAATAAATTTCTATAATAATGTGTTAAATTTATAATTAAATTAATACAATTATAATTATGATGAATAATTATGGCCTTATCACTTATTTTTAATCTAAATTAACACAATTTACCTTTTACTAAGGTGATAACTTTTACCATGATTACTATTCATATTGACAAAAAAATGAGCACTAAATAGAAAATTTGAACTTAATTATTATAAAAATGTAATTAATTTTATATAATTTAATAATTATAAAGGGTATAAATTAATTTTAAACTAAGCGTGAAAAAAGCAAAAAAATTGTTTTTTAGAAAAAATCCATTTTAAGCATAAAACTGGATTCATTTTTATCTTATTATTAGAAAAATATTTGTTAAATGTATAAAAAAATTTGATCAATTAAAAATATATAAATTTTATTAAAATAATTAACTAATATTGATTAATTTAATATAAAAATATAATTCAAATATAATTTTTTTTCACAAAAAAACATCAATTTTATTTACAAATATTTTTTTTTGTTTTTAATTCTAATTATTTGATAACTAATGAATTCATTTTATAAATGAATATGCCACATATTTTTTATAATTTATTTAAAAATATTCACACCCCTCAATATAATGGTTATATAATTATAGACACATAACAATTTAATAATGTTATGTGGTTCTTCTAAACCCGATGCTTCATGTAACACAAGCTATCAAAGAAATCAAATTATGTAAAGAGAAATATTCCAAAAAAAATTTAGGGTGTTACAACCACCCTTATAAAATTTAATTTTACTCATGAAACACCATCATTTGATTCATGATCGATCTAGAGATATCAGAAAAAATATCAAGAAAACCATATTAAATTATTTAGAAGATAATTCATAGAATAAAGATAGGAATTAGTGAATTGCGCCTTATCTTTTTATCACTAATGGAATAACATAACCATTTATCTTTGAAATATATATCGAGATAAAAATAATAGAGTTATAAATTAGTGTAATAACTACTTTATTTTACCTTAATCTATGGCATGAATAATGAAACTATATTCTCTCCAAAACATCTTTTAAAAACCTCAAGAATGCAATTTTAATGGGTTTCAAAGTTAAATAACCATCCACCCAACCATGAAAAAAATATAGAATTATATAAATGGTTATATCAGAATTTATCTAAACCATTAAATTTATATTGTAAACCATTCATTTCATAATTTCACCCCATACAACTAGGAATGAAAAACATGCGGGTGAGGTCTAAATAGGGAAAATCGGTATATTTGTGAACTAGTTTTACCATCAACCATTTTATCCAATTTTATAATCATGAAAATTTGATAATATCATCCATTTTTATTATTTTGTGAGGAATCCCATGAAAAGAACATTTTTTTAAATAAAAAAAATTATATTATCATCCAGAAATGGCTGCCAACCGATCATTTATATTTTTCTTAATGTATGGAACCACATGAGAAAGAAGTAGGAGTTGAGTAGGTATGTGGAAAAACAAAAGATGTATGGGTAAATTTTGAAAATATAATTGAGAAAAACATACCTAATCTAGGATATAGACGCATCTTCACCAACTAGAAGGTTTTCATGTTTGGGTTTGTGGTTCACATCGATGAGGGATTTGTATTACATAGAGTTAGCGAGTGATAAGAAGAGACCAAAACTCTTATGGGGTGTCATGTTGCAGAATATTCTAAGTAAAAAGTTCCTAGGATATTAGAGTATATGATATTAATTTATGATCTAGAAAAATGGGTAAATAAAAGATTGTAGTGTTGGGGAGAAGGTATGGGAATATATAGGTTTTGGGGGGGGGGGGGTGAGGTGGGAGACAGAAAAGAGGTGGGTGGGGTGGTGGTGTGTTTGGGGAAGCATTGAGAACTAGGAGAGGAGAACATAATAGATAAAATAAAATAATAATAGGCACATATGTAGGCTAGTTGTTTCATAGGATTTTCTATATGAATATGATCTTAGTTTAAAAAACCTGTTTAGGCCTATTTTTAAATAGGATAAAAATAAATCCTAGAACAATTAGTATCCATAAGATTTACCACAAAGTTCATAGGCCTATGAACATTTTGGCATGCATAAAAATGACCAAATTTCTACAACTGGGTCCCAAAAATCTATAAAATAACTTTATAAACTTAAATACACATTATATTCACAAGGAATCACTTTTTATTTTATCTAAGATATCAATGCATAGTTATATTGTAAGGGCCTTATTTCAAGGACTACCATTACTAAAACCAGGTGAAACTAAATTAATTCAACCAAATGAGCCAGAAAATCCATTCCAAATATTCACTTGAGTATTCCCATACCTACCCTTATTTAGTCACATGACCCTAATAATTAATAAACCTCTAAATATTTATAATTGATTCAAATATATCCCAAATAGTAAACTAAAACATAAAAATTGAAATTCTATTTACAAAATATATATATACAATCACATGAGGGATATTATAAACTCCCCCCATGGGGATTCTAATCTATGAGATAAATAAATAGGCATCCCTAAAGAATGAATTCATACATTAGGAACTAATTCCTTATTCTCAACCCCATAACTCCTCTTAAACTCATTAATGTACCAAAGTACCCAAACCCTATGAACCATATTCTATCAAGGGGACTTATATTTTAATCAATAATATAAACAAGTCTCTCATTAAATGGGGAATACACCTCCAAATCTACCTCATCATAACTAGTTACATGCAATAGTTCTGAATCATTTCTTCTCAGTTGAGATACTCCAAAACATCATGCATCACAATAAATCATGGAGGAAATTCTAGTATGTAATGACCCAATATTTTGTAAATGAAATTCCATTTTGAATGAATAAATTATTTATTAAGTAATATAGTCATAGAAAAAACATGCACTACTTTAGTTATTTTGGATTAATATATCCCACTGTATTTAAAATATTGTTAAGCATCATAACCATTAATAGTGTAGATTTTGAACAGTGACCATTAAGAATAGTATATATTAAAGGATATGATAAATTCAAATTTAAATAGATAAAAGATGTGATGGAATCAAATACTAGGATCACACCCTATGAAGTCCATTTATTAGAGCTTCTAAGGGAGACATAAACACTTGGATTTTTGTTTTACCAAGACCAAGATAATATTCAACAACCAAATCATGACAAAAAATATTTATGGGAGAAGTTCAAGCTTACTAAGATAATAACACAAACTATGTTTTTCAAACCAAACCAACAAAGCAAAACTATCACACACCTTACCATTAGTACATACACTGGTGTAATATGGATTTATGTATCTAAACCCCATCAACATAAATTTTATTATTTTAACTAAATCAAATAATGATTATATTTATCCCTTTTTAATATTACTATATATTCAGATGATTGAATAATGAGTTTGGTAAACAATTATATTTTGATGTGAAAAAACTAAAATTTTATTTTTGGGAAATATACAACTTCAATTAAAACACACTTTTTGAAAAATTTAATAGTTTTAAAAATAAATGTTATTTTCTTGAAATATTATTATTGAATAATATTTATTTATATATAAATGATAATATAATTTAATGAAGTCCAATGTAATTTTTATAAAGGTTAGAAAGATGTTAGTATCGTAAACACAAGTATTTTTCAGTAAATAAGTATATTTATTTAAAAGTTTAAATTTTTATATTTATATAATTATTTGGATAAAATAAATATTATTTTTGAAATTATCACATTGGAATTATCCAATGGTGATTTTTCATAAATTTTTAATATAGTCAAATATTTGGGTAAAAATTTAATACTGTATAAATATACTATTTATATTATGACATAATAATGACCCAAACATGATTTAATAAATTCCATAAAACCAATTCATGACCAAACGTATATTTTAAATTGAAAATTCCATTTTCATGTTATTTAATTGATTTTATAATCTCTAAATGAATCCTAAAAAACTTATATAATTTTAATGGTTTTAAAATAAATTATATTGAACATGACTCACTTCCACATCACCAATGGTATTATTTTAATATGTTTGGTTCCTGGAAATTTAAAATATTTAAAACCACTCCTCTTTGGATAAAACCATGGGTAAAAACAATTGTAATTCTTGCAGTTTTTTTATCATATAGAGTCCAAAACCTATGTTTAGAAATTAATAAATAATTTCCCTCTCTTTTACTATAAAAAATCACCCAAGATTCCACTCCTCTTCACTCAAATACCATTAAAAAATAGTTTCCTCTCTCCATCTATCTCTAAATCCATCCCAAGGTGTTCCCAAGATCTGAACAAGCTTCTTTCATTCTTTTATAATCACCCTCTCAATGTAAGGGTTCCTCTCCTCTTTCTTTTTATTTTACATAATTTCTTTGCACTAAGCCTTTTGATTTATCATTTTTCATATTTTAATGTATTATAACATATCCATTTACTATCCTTATTATTACCAAGTAATTTTATTCCACCTTTTACTATTATTAAATCCTACCTTGAACCTTTATGTGCACCCATTATACTGATGAAACTATCTTGTGTTTTTTATATGACAAACATTTGTTTAGTGAATACACAACCCAATTTCTACTCAGGGGTATTTAAATAGATGTACCTATCCTTAATTGATTGTGGAAATCCATTTATGTATCCCAAACTCCTTAATTATTGGATTAAAATGGATGAATGGTATCCTTTTGTTGTATGATTTATGTGGCACACAAATACATGTACATGATATGAATGTGACAGGTGGGCCCAAATTTATATAACTCTCTAATTCATTAGGAAATGTTTTTATCTCATGATATAACATATATGGATAAAAATATGTTATCCTAAGAACACTATGTTGTGATATTTCAATGGTTATCCTTAACTTATGCTTATGATTCCATGTTTTATTTTGTTTCCACATTCATATGTTTCCTTGATGTTATCATCTTATATCATGCTTCAATATTCATGTTTATGATTATAAACTCTTTTATATCACCTTGATATACATCTTGACTAAAATTTATTAATTTCATCATGTTATTCTTTAATTAGTCCCTTACTTGGATTTATGGCTCACTCCTTTCTTATGTTCATCCCCAGGTTATCATGTGTAGTTTTAGAAGAGCGATAGAATTTTAAGAGAATGTTAAGGTGTTTTAATAATTTTTTATAAACATGTTTCATGTTATTAGGTTATGTATTTAATTAACTAAATACACCAGGACCTTTAATCTTTTAGTATTTTATTATGTGTGTTTTTATGTAATAAAACATGATTTAAGGTTTATAAAAGATATGGGTTTTCATAGTTGTTATCAGAGAAAAGTATAGTTATTTTTGGGTATTATGATTATAAAACTCTAATTAAATCCATAAGGATAAGACTAAACATATTAAAACATAACTAAATTATTTTAAATTATAGAGTAAGTGGTTTCTAGGCAAAAAAATCCAAGTCTAGATATTACAAGTGGATGTGGATCTCGAATAGTAGTAAATTGGGTCAACAACCCTAAAAATGGTTCATTTTGAATTAAATCATTCATCACTAGATTCATGATAAACAGGCCTTACTACACACCTAGTTTGACACTCTCAGGGGATATGATCTGGTAAATTCAAAATATATTTACAAAATAATTTAAAGGTAATCATAAATCCCATAAAATTTTATATTTGGATATAGACCATGGATAAAATATATTGAAACATTGATATTTATAGGTTAATTAATTCATTTCATTTATGAGTTATCCCTTTAATGTGCATAGTTTTTATTTTATGTGTTTAATAGTTTAATAATTCTCATCCCTAATTTTCCCTTTATTTTAGTCAATGGCTATAAATAGGAGGAACCAAGTCAACAACCAATGCGATGGGAAATTCCCAAATGAGATTCAAAACTTAATGGGAGAATGAGTTGAGAACTTATTGATAGTACTTACTCAATTAACTCAAGTTATTAATAGAAACATGAATTAAGGAAAAAATCTCCACCCCCCCTAAGAAAGAGAATGTTTGAATTGAGACCTTTATACAAAAAATGTGTCTAAATTGTTTATGGATATTTGGATCCATTAATCATGGAAGAATGGAAAATACATTGAAAATATCTTCTACATCCTTCAATAATTTGAGTAAGATAAGGTTGTGTTAGATGCTTATTGTATTGATGGAGAAGCTAATAAATGGTGGAAATTGATAAAAAATATGAAGTTTGGGGAATATATCTAAGTGATGAAGTAGAAAGAAGTTTGGAAAATGTTTTTTTATAAATATTTTCCTCATAATCTCCAAATAAAAATGGATAGGGAGTTTCTTATCCTTAAGAAAATAGATGATAAATCCATCAGGGTGTATGTGTTTAACTTTAAAATACTTTCACGATACACCTATAACTTTTTTATAAACTAGAAATGTAAATTTGAAATCTTCTTTAGTGGTATAAATCAAATTTTTTGAATAGATTTAGTGATTTGAAACTTTTACAGTTATGAGGAAATTTTCTGATGTGACCTCAATGTTAAAATGTATCCTAGAAAATATCAAGGCTTAAGAGATATAAATAAGAGTAATGATTTCAATTATGGAGGAGCGATGGAGAAATATAACTATGTTAAGAAACTCCAACACACCACTTGTCAAAATTTTGGGAAGAAGAGTCCTAGAAATTTCCTAAAGGAAACAAGGAAATGATTTAGGTGTGGGAAGGAAGGACATTTAACTAGTGAATGCTAATAGGAAAAACCCACTAATGTGATAAAATAAAAGAATAAACCAATAGACTCTCAAACTCCATTCTAATGTTTCAACTATAAATAATAAAGACACTATGAAAATCAATTCACTAAACAAAGGGTTTCCAATGATAACTTATAACAATAACCTCTAAGGACTAAAGATAAAGGGTGATCTTATCCCATAAAAAATACTGAGGTGGATCCTAATAATGATTTAGTTATAGGTGATCTAGTTATTCATTAAATAATAGAAAATGTAAAATTTTATTCTGGTTCTATTCTTTCTTTTAAATCACACAAGTTTAGTAAAAATTTTAAAAACCCATCAAAAAACATAGAAGTGTTACACTATGAAAATGGAAAATTGGGAAATTAGTTTATCCCACATATATAAATTCTCCCTTTTCTACATTTTTGGTATTAATTTCATAGGAAACCTTGTGATAATCCATTCAATATAATTCAATGATATTCTAGGTATGGATTGTCTTTCATTTTATAGAGAAAAAATAAATTTTCAAAAGGTGGAAATTAACCCCCAAATAGTGAATCACCCTCAAATTCTATATAAGTCTAAGGAGGAAGATGAATCCCATTTACTATCATCATATTATGAATTTATATTATTATTTTATGAGCAATTGTATTTAGATTAAATGATTAATACTAAGGAAAATTCAATCCTCTATGACAAGACAATTGTAAGTGAATATGATAATTTATTTCCCAATGAATTTACTTATTTTCCTATATATTTTGAGTTTTATTTCTCAATCGATCTTATACTTATATCTTTTACGATATCCAAGAATTAATATAAAATTTACAATGTTAAAATTTATGAACTGATGAAGAAACTATAGGATAATATGGATAAAGGGTTTATACACCTAGGTGCTTCACTATAGGGCATTCCAGTACCCTTCATCAAGAAGAAGGATATATCAATGTGCCTTTGAATTGATTATCAAGAGCTTAACAATATCATGATAAAGAAAAAAGTATCCTCTTCTACATATTGATGACTTGAATGATTAGTTACAGAGAGCCTAGTACTTCTCTAAGTTGGATCCTCAGTTGAGATATTATCAACTAAAGGTGAATAAGGAAGATATCCCCAAGACTTATTATCATACAAGGTATTAGAATTATGAGTTCATAGTGATTCTATTTAGACTCAATAATACCCCATTTATCTTTATGGATTTAATGAATAGATTTTCTAGGGATTGGCTTAATAAATTTATGGAAGAATTTATAGATGATTTTCTTATCTAATCTAAAATCAAAGAGGAAGACGAGGATCATTTTAATTCTATATGAAAGACCTCGATAAAGTAAAATTTTTATTCTAAGTATAGTAAATTAAGTTTTGGATGGTTCAAGTAACATTATTGGGGCATGTTATCACAAAAAAGGGATATTTGTGGATACTTCAAAAACATAGGAAATTGAAGGATGTATCAGAACAACATCCATGAGAGAGATATGTGGTTTCCATGGACTAGCTTGGTACTTTAATCGATTTTTGATAAAATTATCATGATTTAAAAGCCTAGTAACCGGGCTAACTCAGAAGAGAGTAAAGTTTTTATGGATTGATTAATTCAATGTGATATCAAATAGTTAAAGAAGCGGCTAATCACTACACTTCTTCTCACATTACCCACCAATTGGGAATGATTTTTGATCTACTTTAATGCATTCAAAAAGGAATTTGGTTTTGTAATCATTCATGATGAAAAAGGGATAGACTATGCCTCCCTATAATAAAATCTCCATGTGAAAAACTAGGCAATTCATGATCTAGAATTATCCACAATGATCCGCTGATTGAATATTTGTTAACATTATCTCTATAGGGAAAAGTGTGACATATATAAGGATCATAAAATTCTCAAGTATATATTTACATAAAAATATATCAATATTTACCAAATAAGGTGGTTATAGTTGGTCAAGGATTATGATTTTTCAATCTATTACCATCCCAAGAATGCGAAAAAGCAAAATATGATCTAAGTATAAAGGACCCTACAACCCTATCCATGATAAGGACTGAATGGGATCCAATTTTCTTGGAAACTGAAAGGATCTATATGGGAATAATAAAAGGATCTTCATCCTAACTTTCTTAAATAATTGCTCAACCATCCATTATTGATAGGATAAAGGAGGCACAAAAAGATGATGGGGAGCTAACAAAGTAGAAAATATTATAGATTTTAAATTTTCTAAAGAGTGAGTTAAAGATTTGGAACATAGATATGTGTCCCATAAATTCTATAACCAAATAGAGAACTTATTGATGATTTTAGTAGCTCATCAATCTCTATTAATCTAGGAATTACTAATATGAATAGAGATCCAAAGAAAAAAATTTGTTGGGATAACATGAAGAGGGTGATTGCAGAATTTTTAGCTCTATTCTTGGTATTTAAATAAGTTTAGGATGAACGATATAAGTCCATGGCTATTATATGATCGTTTCCCATACTAGTATGAACATGGGAAAACATTAACATGGATTTCATTATAGGACTCCCAAAGATATCTAAAGGTAATAACACTATCTAAGTGGTTATCTATAGCCTTAAAAAATATAAAAATTTCATTTCTATAAAGTAAGATTTATATCTTGAACAACTCACTAAAATATACACAAAGGAAGTGGTAAAACTGCATGGAGTACCATTCCCCATTGTTCTAATAGAGATAAGATGTTTACCTCAAGGTTCTGGAGAACCATTCAACAAACACTAGTTACAATGACGAGTTTTAGTATTTCTTATAACACTGAGATGGATGTTTAGTATGAGAGAACCATTAAAACTATAGAGGTTATTTTGAGAACATTTTCAATGAATTTCCAAGGATGTCGGGATCAACACCTTCCCCTAGTAGAGTTCTCATATAAAAAAATTTATATTCTAGGATTCAAATGGAATCTTATGAATCTCTATATGGGAATCTCTTATGGACTCAAACATGATGAGATGATGTTGGAGAGTGGAAGATTAGGGGACCTGATATTATCCAAGAGATGACATATATGGTTCAAACCATACAACATTATATGAAATCTATAAAAATTTGACAAAAAATATATGCCGAAAATCATCGACAAGCCCGAGAGTTTAAGGTTAGAGATACGTCTTTCCTTTTTATATCACTATGGAAGAAAGTCATGAGATTTATATAGAAGGTAAATCTTATCCCTAAATAAATTATACCCTTTGAGATCCTTTATCGTATAAGAACTATACCACATCAACTAACACACCCTCCAAACCTTTACCAAGTATATGATGTGTTCCATGTACTCCTCTTGAAGAAGTACATACCAAAACCCTTACATGTACTGAATCTTGAGGTGGTACCCCTGGATAATGATCTTTAATACAAGGAGAATATAGTGAAGATCTTATATCTTAGAGACAAAGTTATATGAAATATTACAAATCCCTTGGTTAAAGTGTTGTGGTGATACCACAAGTTTGATGAAGAAACTTGGGAACCATAAGAGGCGTTAAAACAGAAGTACCCTCATCTATTTTTGTGTATGAAATGAAATTTTGTGGAAAAAATTAATAATATGTAGAATAATGTGATGAACAAAACTTTTATAAATTAAATTCCCTTTTTAATGAATAAATTCCTTATTAATTAATACATTTATAGAAAACACATGCAATAATTTGGTTATTTTGGTCTGATATAGCTTGTTGTATTTAAAAGAACATTAAGAATCATAAGAATTGATAATTTATCTATTGAATATTTACTATTAAGAATATTTTTTATAGTTTATGATAAATTCTAATTGATGTATATGAAAAATGAGATGACATCAACTAGTAGAATCGTACCCTATAAAACCCATTTAACGAAGTTTATGAGGGATATGGAATAAATGGGATTTTATCTTGACCAATAACATTACGAGATTTATCAACTAAATATTGAGAGAATGATTTATGGGATAATTTCAACCTTATCGAGATCACATCCCAAACCATGTTCATGAGACCACCCCAAGAAAGAACCACCATTACACACCTTACCCTTAGGGTGTATGCTGGTGTAATAAGGGGTCTTGTATCTAGACCTTAGGAGTATAAATTTTTATAGTTTATTCTAAATAAAATAATTACTATTTCATCCCTTATTATTATTACTATATATAGATGATTGAAAAATATGTTTGATAAAAAATTATATTTTGATATAAAGAAACTAAAATTGTATTTTTGGGAAATATAAAGTTTCTATTAAAAAAATATTTTTGATAAATTCAATCATTCTTAAAATAAATTTATTTTCATGAAATATTATTATTCAATATTTTTTATTTATATATAATTGATAATATAATTTCATGAAGTCCAATGTAATTTTTATAAAGGGTAGAAAGATGTTAGTCTAGTAAAAACAAATATTTTTCAATAAATAAGGATTTTTATTTAAAAGATTAAATTATCATATTTATAAAATTATTTTGATGAAATAAATATTATTTTTGAAATTATAAAATTTGAAATTATCCAATAGTTAATTTTTCATGATTTTCTAAGACATATGATTTTTTGGGTAAAAATTTAATATGGTATAAATGTATAGTTTGTATTATGGAATCATAATTACCCAAAAGTAATATAATAAATGACATAAAAGTTATAAAATATCAAATATATTTTTTTTATTTTAGGTATTGTGTTTTTATGTTATTTAATTAATTTTAAAAACCATTAATGAATCCTCAAAAACCAATATTATATTTAGGGTTTTAAAATCAATTTTTTATGAACATGGCTCACTTCCATATTACTAATGGTATTATTTTAATATGTTTGAATATTAGACTTATAAAATATTTAAAACCATTAATCTTTGGAATAAAAAATGGGAAATAACAATATTAAGGTTTTTGGTTTTGGTTATTTTATCATATAGAGTCCAAAACCTATGTTTAGAAATTAGAAAAAAATTCCCCTAAATTTTGATATAATACCCACCCAAGATCAGACTCCTATTTACTCAAATAAAATTTAGAAAAATTTCATCTCACCATCCCTATATAAATCCATCCCAATGAGTTCTAAATCTCTTAAGAATATCTTATCATGGTATTAGAAGTGCCCTCTCAAGGTAAGATATCCTCTCATCTTCCTTTTTATTTCAAGTACTTTCATTATACAAAGACTTTTTATTTCCAATTGTTAATTTTTTAATGTTTTTTACACATAAATTTACCATTATTATTATTCCAAATTAATTATAGGCCACATTTCACTCTCATTAAACCCTCATTTGAACCTTTATGGGCACCCATTATGCTTCCAAAATTATCCTGTGATTTTTCTATGCCAAACATTTGGATAATGAATACTCATCCCCATTTCCACTCAAAGTTATTCACATAGATGAACATATACTTAAAAGATTTTGGAATTCCATGTATTTAACCCATAATACTTAATCATGATATTAAATGTGATGAATGATGTCCTTATTTTGTAAGATCTATGTGGCACACAAATGAAAATACTTGATATGAATGTGACAGGTGGTCCAGAAATTATATTGTCCTCCAATTAATTAGTTAATGTTTTTATCTCATGAGATACCATGTATGGCACACATGAGGTTATCCCGATCACACTATTTTATGATGTAACTATGATTATCCTTGAATTATTCTTATGATATCACATTTTTTTGTTACCACTTTCTCATATTTCATTGATGTTATCATCTTATATCATGATTCATAGTTCATGTTTATGATTATCACCTCCTTTATGACACATTTGTATAACTTTTTATTAACATGTATTACTTTACTCATGTTATTCTTTGATTATTCCCTTACTAGGAAATATAGATCATCCATTTCTTATGTATGACCCTAGGTTATCCCGTGCAATTTTAGATTAACAATGGAATTTTAAAAGCATGTTAAAGAGTTTTAAATAATATTGTTATAAACATGTTTGAAGTTATTATGTTTTGTATAAAGTTACCCTAAGACACTAGGGATTTTTATCTTTTTGGGATTGTATTATGTGCATTTTTATTTAATAAATCTTGAATTAAGGTTTATAAAAGACATGGGTTGTCATACACTGGACACACCAATTTACTGAATTTATTTAGAATCTTAAATAATCCCACAAACAATGGTTGTAGTTTTCAAAATATTATCAAATGAATATGCTAAAATCAAGTACATAAAATTATAAAAATAAAACTATTGATGTTAAACTCTAGACAACCATGTCTCTAGTCTATTTAGGACCACTATTTAGTCTATTTTATTCCCAAACATCTTTCGATAAGCTTAAATTAAACCATATTCTTATATATAGGAATTTGTCTAAGCACCACCTTATTTTTTCACCTTTAACCAATATAAAGTAAAATGACACAGAATATCATATTGAACCTCAAATAATGGTATTTATATTGATTCTTAATAATTTTCATTATAGGACAACCATACTAATGTCATATGACCCTCTTAATAATTTACAATGTTTAGTACCACAATCACAACATACCCTCTATAATTCTAAAAGTCCCCTTATATTTTATATTTAATTATGGGTTATATACTTTATTAATTTTCACATATGTATCTAAATATTATTTAAACCCCTTCTAGATTTAGGATGTTAAACATGTATTTTAGTCTGACACTGTGTTCATCGGTAATTGTATGGTTTTACCATGTATCACATGTCTATCTAACCTAGATTTTATACTAATGAAGTAACTTTTATAGGCAAGAAGTGAGTCACTTTCTTCAATATATCTATGATTTTTGACACTATTTCCCTTCCTTAAAGTGATATAGGAATCCTTATTTTAAACTCTATCATGACCACTTCCCACTTCTATATTTGAATGAAAATTTTCTATAATAAATTTTTGGGTCTATAGTACTTATCCTTTACATTTTTTAAGGTAAGGAATCACAAAAAAATAGTATTTTTTTCCTCCTTCATCCCCAAGAACTAAAATTAGCATCATATTCTATGATACATTATCTTTATCCCTAAGTGAACTACCCATCGTAAGGCATGTGAATATTTTATATATTCTTCTCTCATACTTACCAAGACTAAAACTATCCTATAAATTCACAAGACTATCTCAAAGTCATAATTAAAGCCCATTATATGCTCCCCACCATAGAATCTTTATCAAATAAGGTATTAGTTAGAGTCTAACTTCTAGAAATTCTTCACCATATATAATTGTGAGGATGTAATGCCTAGATAAAAAACAAATACCATAAGGAATTTGATTATATACATATTAAACTCAAATAAGAGTCACATTAACATTCACTATATTACACTCCAACCATAGTTTGTCCTTTATTTTATTCTTTTCTTGGTATTGGATCATTCTATTGAGGTTTGGGTTGAGAAACTGACTTGAATTTTTGATTTTTTGGAGTTTCAAGGTGGTTTTGGCACTATTTATGATTTGAGTATGGTCTATCTCAAACCATACGAGTACCAGTAGAAACCACAAACACTTTGTTGGGTGGATCCCGTATTGAACAAAGTTTAGGAAACCATATGGAAAGCGTGAGAAATGTCCCTATCAAATGATAGATATGAGCTGCATGATTGGTGAATATTTTACCAAACCATATGGCCTCATCATTCAAGTTTCCCAGGTGTTTTAAAATATTTAAATTTCTATTCTACCCTCCCATATTTTAACCCCAATTCAATCACTCCTCCCCCTATCTCATTTTTGGTGTATGAGAGGGCTCCCAAACCTCTATCCCTTTGTCTATACTCCCTCCAGGAATGCTTCTACAAGCATTTGAAGTGAGTTTCAATTTTTTTGTGTGGTTTTTCTCTTATTTTCTTATCCCCCTCATAGTTTATTACTTTCTTTTGGCTTGGTTCCCATTTGAACAAACCTTAGGGAATGTTTTTTCTAATGTTGGGTGTTTTCATTAATCATAGGGTGTGCGTATTTCTTCTTGATATTTTTCCTTTCCCCTATGAGAGTATTCTTTAATAAATACATCATTGAGGTATGTATTTCCATCCATTTAATTTATTTGGAATGCCTTTTAATGATTGAGATTTCCAAACTTATTTTAGAATGTGTTCATGATCATTGTGATGTTATTTTTGATCCTATTGTGGTGTTTTTATGTTGGAAATTGTATGAAAATGTGTTTTCAAGGGATTTCATTAAGTATAAATATATCTATATGCATGTAAAGTGTTTGATAAAATTAAACTTAGCCTTTAAAGTTTAAATTGTGTGTTTTGGATTGTGTTTATCCTTTCTTAAGAATTAGTAATTCAATTTTTTTGGGATTGGGTGTTGTGTGTGGGAATTAGTGACTTTTATGGTTTGGTGCATGTGTGTGGCTTATCATGTTTAGTGGAAAAGTAAGTGGTGGTTCTATAAATAGTGTTTGGTTATTTTCATGGTAAAAAATGGATTCTTAAAGTGTTCCATTGGATGTGGTAACATTTATATGTTCATGGGGTGCATATATGGGTGGAAACACAAATGATAATGGATTTTCTAAAATAATTTTCACTTTAAACTCTGAATTTTCAAACACATATCCCTCCTCCTGCCCCTCTTCCTTATCCTATTCTTTCAATGGTTCTTTTTAAAACTTAAATGGTTCATAAATGGTTTATTGGTTTCCAAATAGTTTTAATATGTGGGTTCAAAAGTGTTTCCTAAAACTAGGTCTATTTGTAATGTTGGGGTATGGTTGGAGTTCTAAGGACATAAAGGCCAATTTGAAACCTTCTAAGCATGTTTTTTGTTTTAAAATTGGTTTTGGAAATGGTTTGGAAATGGATTTGGATTTGAAATTGGAAATCCACAGTTTGTATTTTGTTATTTTTTAGAACTTGGTTTTAAAACAAATACAACGTGAATACCCAGTTGGAACCTATGCGTGACTTGATTAGATATGGGAACCTCTATGGCGGATCCTCTAAGGTTAGGTTTATCACATAGGTGGTGTTGATGTTTAGGATAGGTGATCACGATGGCTGTGGGTTTTAGTTTGATCCATACGTGTGAGGACCTCCCTATTCACCATGTATTATTATCATGGGATTCCTAGGAATCATCTAGAGGGTCAAGTGATAGTTTCTTATCAACCCCTATTAGATGGATTAGTACCCACTAGGTTTTCTAAGAGTCTAGGTGAGACGTGCCAATGGATTTACTAGTTTAGAGTGGCTAGTTTGTTATTGACTTTGGAGATACACCCTACACCGATAGGTAATTCAAAAACAAGTACGTCCATGTATTTATTCTATAAATGTTTAGGAAATTCCCATAATTACTATATACAAGTTTTTTCTTAATCTTCTACACTTGTTTATTCAATTTTATAGTATCTTCCGATTTTTTTTTCTCATTTCATAGTTTATCTATTTGATCACCTGTTTTGGTTCCTCATCTTGGTATTGATTTTTTAAACTAGGAATTAAAAATGAAAATCTATTTTGAAATGTGGAAAGTGGTGTGTGAGTTATATTAAAATGGTAAAGTAGTTTTTATTCTTTAAAATGATAAAAACTTATTTTATTAAAGTATTTCAAACTAGTGTTTTTGGACTATTTTGGGAAAGGAAATGTATGGACTCTATGGTGCTTACAAACTGAGTTGTTTATGCTCACACCCTATTTTTACCACTCAGCATTGGTAGACCCGAGCTACTTTACAGGTTTAGGTTTTTGGTTTGAGTTTCCTTTGTGTTAGGTTTTTCTTATGGTTGATGGTGACCAAGAGGTCATGTAGAGATCTAGTCAGTTTATGGTTTGGTTTTAGTTTCATTTTGTAATTTTTTTCCATTCGACTGTAATTGTACATGGATATGGTTCTATTTATGTATTTATTGAAATTTAGTTATTATTGAATACACTGAATTCTCTATTTTAGTTATTCTATCATGGTTTCTTCTAGGTGAAATCATTCCCATTCATTTTGTCTTTGATGTCCGACATTTGTTGCCAGTTTTAGAGGACTGGGAATGCCTCTTAGGCCTTATCGCTGGCCAGATTGGGTGACCAGTTTGGGGTTGACCTGGGATGGTTTGTTACACACTATTTCACACCCAAACCTTAGATAATTAATTATTTTCTATTTTATTAGTATTGGATATTTTTATTAAGGTTCTTTTTTGATTCCTCGTTGAAATTTTTAGTTTTTGGAGTTTCTGGAGGGTTTTCCAGGTGCCACACGATTAACGCACGACAAGTAGTAACCATGCGGCTCGAAAGTACTACTGGTGAAAGTTGGATAGAACTAACCGCATGACTTGTTCATGGAAATGTGGTAGGTCCCACGTAATTTTGTGCCCTCTTTTCCATGGGTAGAGAGTTCTTCATGTTTACCGCATGGTTTGGAAAACCGTATGGCCAAAATGTGCAGGCTGTCTAGGAATTTTAAAACCTAAAATACCTATTCTACCTTCCTACTCATTTAACACAGAAATAAACCCCTACCCCTTGGTCTACCATGGAACATGAAGGGAACCCCCTAGGTCCCCTTCCACGCCTTCTCCCCCTCCAAGGTACTTCCCCTTCGATCCAAGGTGATTTTTTAAGGTTTCTTGTCCACTTTATCTTCTCTTTATCTTCCCCTCTTCCTCTTCTCGATTTTCCTTAGGGTTTTATTCTATTGGAAAAAATCAAATGCATAGGGTTATCTTTTGGTTGGATTTTCATGATCTATAGAGCATACAGATTGTTGGTCGGAGTGGATACTCAAGAGGGTGGTGAATTGAGTTCCAATTAAAATTTCTGTCAAAAATATTTCTCTTAAAATCCCCTAATTTAAAAACAAAGTTAAACTATAGTGAATATATACAGAGTGTAAAGGTTCAATTAGTTTCTCAAAGATTTATTATGTCTCAGTTAACTTAATTTAAAGATTAAATTAACTTTTGAAACTAACTTACTGGTTTACAATAAGTATAAAAACTTGATAATTTAACTATCAAAGTAGCTTTAAAATAGTATTTTATTTCAAAGTAATAGCAGCAGAATATGTAAAATATATATGTAATACTTATAGACTTAACATAAAAGCACAAAAAAGTTAACCAAGAGGTTCAGTCTCAAGATGAGACCTATTCCTCTTAACAATTTATATAAATTGATCCACACCCTAGATCAGGGGTAAACAACAGTACACTACTGTTCAGGTACAAAGACCTCTACCATAGTTCTTTGTGGAAAAAACAAACAACAACTCACAGGCTGTTCAGGCCTTACTCGACCTTTACCAACATCCACAGTGGGAAACAAAAGAGTTATGGATTTTGAGTGAGGATTTAAGAATCCTCCAGTTTAGCACAGGAGATAGTGTGTGTGTAAAATAAACAGGGTACACACACTACTCAAAATGTAAAGATAGAATCACTAAGAGAATTATGATTGAGTTTAGAAATGCTTTACTGATTAGCAGTGCAGCTCTGGAATCGTTTGGTTTATCAGAAAATCTTCTGAGTCCTTCTCTAGTTTTTCTCAGAAAACAGAGTGTCATTATCTTATTTGATTCTTGGTCCAGCTTAGCAGTCGGAGTGCATGAAATGTTTGTTGTAGTTCTTCACTTCAATATGCATCTTGTGTTCTCTTCTAGAATAAGTTTCTTCGTGTATGTCCACGATTCTTGGAGTATGGATGTAGACTAGAGAAAAATGCTCCACATTTGAATGCTATTCAGCTCTTGTCTCTTTCACTCTTTTTTGTGTGTCTTCTTCATGCCTTTCATGTAATCTGCATGTTACGTACTTTTCAGTGTTCTATTTCCATTACTTTATAGCTTTCAGCTTCGACAGAAAAGAATAATCGCCTTTTGCATGGGTACTAGGTACGGTTCCTTGACATGCAATAGAAATCATTAAATAAAATTAACTACATTAAAACCATCAAATGTAACTGTTAGCTAAATAAATAAATAATATGAAGAATATAGGGTTTGACTGGTTGGTCAAGCATTAGTAGCGTTCTATTGGTAGACGTGCATGGTGAACTTTGTGTCGCAGAACCTTCCATCGGTAGCTCTTTTGAACTTTCATCGGTATCTCATATACCGGTGACTTTAGTTCCATTAGTAGATCTTATTATCGGTAGCTGTTGCTCCATCGGTAGCTGTTGCTCCATCGGTAGCTGTTGCTCCATCGGTAGCTGTTGCTCCATCGGTAGATGTTTCTCCATCGACAGCCTTCTATCGGTAGCTTGATATATTGGTGACTATACTTGTATCAGTAACTATATGTGAACTGGATCTATTGGTATACTTCTGTCTATTGGTAGACTTCTAGTTTGTGATTCAGTACTCGTATCGGTAGGCTTACTCTACTGGTAACTAATGGTAGACATGCACATCGGTAGCTCATCTGTTCTGTCGGTAGACTTTGTTTCTGCTTACCGGTAACTTTGTTTATATCAGTGACCTTAGTGTATCAGGGACTCTGTCTATCAGTAGACTAAGTCTATCGGTAGATTGAGTACCAGTAGCTCTATATCAGTAGCTATAACACTTGTCTGTTTTGTGCAAAACACATCTGAATGGGTTAGAATTACTCCAGAACTTATATAAACATGGATAGACATGGATTAACATATCTCAGGGATTATTTTAATATTATTATCATCTTGATCACAGATTGAAATAATTAATATATAGGAAATCATTATATTGAGATTATCAAAGTATATGAAATCATAATTGGGATTACCAAAACAGGTGAGGTCAATAATCTCCCCCTTTTTGATAATCACAACTTAGGATATTATTATTTTTTTTTTAAAAATTGTATCAGAAGATATATAATTAAGCTCAATTTTCTCAGAGAAAACAGTATGGTATAAAACATAATTTATCAGAGAGAATTAAATGTATTAGAGATAAAAGAAAAAGCCAAGATATCAAAGGTAAAATTTAGTGTTATCAGAGAACATAAGAGAACTAAATGAAATGATATCAGAGGATGAGAGAAAAAAAGAAAATCACTGGTTTTAGAGGATGAAATTCAGAGGTATAAAAGGTGCAAAGCATGATAGCTCTTAGATAAAAATTTTCCCCCTTTCATTAATATTTCGTCCTCTGGGTGAATATGTCTTCCTCTTTTGATACTTAGAGAGTATTTATCCTCCTTTGTAAAATATCTCCCCCTTTGTGATAATCAAAAAGTGGGAAATACTAAAGATAAGTGGAACAATAGGAATAGAAGAGAATCACTTGTATTAAATGTGACAAAAGGTACAAAGACAGAAAACAAAATACATATGATTCCTATCAAACAATCCATCTATTGGATCAATCCTCATCCTCAACGTGAGATTTTCCCTTAGGGTCAGAAGAGGATTCAAGAGGTGAGAATTCTGGTGAAGGCTTAGGAATTCCTGAAATGACCACAGAAGGTTGAGCAACTGACATTGTGCCCGGCCTGTATTGAGGAGTCCTTTGTGTGATCATAGGTGTGAGGATTTGAATGGCTTGAACAGGAGTCATCTGAATTGGAGAAGCAGTGGAGGCAGAGGCATGCAAAGCAGGAGGGACAATTACTGGCCTGGCATCAACATGCAGAAAGGGCAATAAAAGTTTTCTGAAATCCATAATAATTCCTCCCACTCTCTCCATAGCGGATATAAATTCATCCTTTTTCTCCATAAACTTGTCCAAAGATGGAGTCAATTCTCTTATCTTGCTAACCTTCTCTCTAAAGGCTTTATTGACAGGAGGAAGTTTCATATTCTCAATCAGAAGCTTGAAATGACTGGTCATTTGGGTCTTTGTGTAAATTTTGGAGAAATAGGAGTCCACTTTTTATTTCAATTCTTTGTGAGAGGTAGAGGCTTCTCTCATGTAGTCTTGGAATATCTTCATAATTTCTCTGGATGAATCTCTAGTAGAGAGAACAACTCTACTCAGTTCAGATGAGTCCACAGATCCACTAGTTGAGGAAGAACCAAGATCTTCTTTCATCATATCTCTAATTTGATTCAAATCCATCGAAGTCATGGATGCAAGAGAACCAAAAGAGAAAGATATAGTCTCTTTTAAGCTTTTGGTCAATCAACTGATAAGATTTTGAACATCGGATTCCTGGGTTTTAATATGATCTTTCATAGAAGTTTTGAAACCTTCAAATACTGAAACCATCTGGCTTAGAACACTCTTCACATAAGCTAAGTCCTTATCAGCTTTGGATTTTGAGCTCATGTAAGAGTCTAAAGAAACAAAAGATTCCTTTAGAGCTTCAAGATCTGCTTCAAGTCTAGAAACTTGAGCTTGGCATTCTTTAACTTCTTCAACTATTTCACCCATAAAAGTTGATAAATTACAGGCAAGAGATAGTTCAAAAGATCTTTCTAGCATAACCATTTCTTCAGCAAAATTGTACTTCATCTCAGAAACTGAGGCACTAAAAGATTTTTTTAGCTCACCCCTTAAGATATCCATATCATCTGTGGTAACCAAATCAGCAGGTGCACCTACTGTAGATGCTCTTTCAGAAGCTAAACTGACAACAGAGTCAGTCATAAATGATTGAATTGAAGATACCATAGAAACTTCTATTTTCTTTACCTCTTCCACAAAACTTTCCATAAGGTTTTTCTTTGAAGTATCCAGGTCATGCATTCTAACCACATCTTCAGGAAATAACTCAGAATCGACATCATAAGTAATCTTAGGTCTATTGTGAGATGCCTCATTATCTGAATCAGAATAGTCTAGACCACAGACTATAAAACCAGGGTCTTCTGCCCAATCATTAAAACCAAAAACCACTGTAACACTTCCATACTTAGATCTATTCTCCCTCTTAATGGGTGCATCCTCAATTAAGATAACATAATTCTCAGCAACATTCATAGCAGCATCCTCAGCAGGCCTTTCATCCTGAGGAGAATATTCCACTATCAATTCCATCACTGCAGTAGTAGGACGGTCTTCTAGATTAGGTAAGGGTATTTCAACTTCATCTGCTTCCTTAGTAGGTACTAAAGATTGTCCAATCACTGGACTCAGACTCACATCAGCTGACAGAGATGCTTCACTCTCATGAACATATTCTTCAATCTGTACAACAGCCTCTTCAACATCTTCTAAAGTAGCTTCTTCCTTATCTGATATATGTTGAACTAGATTTTCAGGACCTGGGCTAGGAGGCAACTCAGGGTCTCCTCCTTCATCAGCAGAGGACTCTCCCTCTTCTGAATCATCATTGTATTCTGGCTCCTCTTCATCATCTCCCAGACCTGGATCCCTCACATCCTTTGGTCTTGAAGGATGATTCACAGGATTAAACTTGTCATACACCCTCTGGTCATCATTGAACCATTCTCCTCTCCAAGGGTTCCAATTTATTTCCATGTACTTACAAACTGTAGTTGTGATACAGAATTTATTCCTTACTACCACTATCTCATCTTGAGACTCAACAACCCCTCATACCTTGATCATCACAGAGATTAGATTAGCAAAGAATAGTGAATTTGTCTTTGATTTCGACCTTGGCATATCTTCCATTTGGAGCATCAGAAATCTGCACAAATTAACCTTTACACAATGTCTTAAGAGGTGCAGGAGATAGATATCCAGATATCTCAAATTGTCAAAGTCTCCTCTCCTCAGTATCAAGACATGTTGAACAAATTTGAACAGAAGTCTGTTCTCTCCATCCATTTCTGCAGCAACTACTTGTCTTTGACTTCCATCACCAGTTAGCTCTTCCAAAGCAGTCTTATAATAGAAAATGTCACTGGTAGGTGGCATGGATCTCGCGACATATCCAGATACTCCTTCATGTGGAACCTTCAAGCACTCAGCCCATTCAACAGATGAAAACAACATCTCCTTTCCATTCATAAAAGAAGTTACTCGATTTTCATTCTCCAATTCTTCAAAGGTTACAAAATTGTAAAACTATTTCACTAATTTTGGAAAGTAAGGACCATTATTGTTCGAAAAACACTCTACCCATTTTTGATCTTCAATAACTTCGAGCACTAAGGACCTTCTAGGCAACAACCATTCTACACACAATTCCTTTTCAACCACAATAACTTGATTTTGCATATGAGGATTTACTGGTCGTCTCCTTGACCTAGTTCTAGTAACACTTCCACTACCACTTGCTTCTTGCTCGGTACTTTGCTTTTTTGTTTTCGGATCAACAGAGTCATCTCTGATAGTAGGAAGTTTGGTTTTTTTCATTGCTGGTTCGAAATATTTATGGTTCTCTAAGGAATCGGGAGCTAAGGTTCGAGGGTTAAGGTTTGAGGCTCGATGGATTTAAAAGTAGCTCAGGCTTTAGTTTTATCATTTAGGAATCATAAAATAAGTAAACAAAATTAAATAAAGTAAAAAAAACGATTCAGATTCTAGCGGCAGACAGAAGTTTTTAAAACAGCGTGCACATCGGTGAGAATTTCTATCAGAGAGGTTACATCGGTGAGGATTTCACATCGGTGATAATTTCACATCAGTGAGAATTTCACATCGGTGAGAATTTCACATCGGTGATAATTTCACATTGGCGAGGATTTCACATCGGTGAGGATAGCTACCGATTGAGGTTAAACATTCCTAACTCATGTCTAATGTAACTTATCCTATACGAACTCAAAGGTTTAGTGAAAATGTCGGCTAATTGATGTTCAGTGCCTATAAACTCAAGAGTAATATCACCCTTTTGATAATGATCTCTCAAGAAATGGTTCCTTACATCAATATGTTTGGTCCTAGAGTGAGACACAGGGTTCTTAGAGATATTTATTTCACTAGTATTGTCACAGTTGATTGACACGTGCCTAAAGTCATATCCATAGTCCAAAAGAGTGTGTTTCATCCACAAAATTTGTGCACAACAACTACCAGCAGCAATGTACTCTGCTTCGGCAGTGGATAATGCTACAGAATTCTACTTCTTACTACACCAAGATACTAAGGAATTTCCTAATAAATGACATGTTCCAGAAGTGATCTTTCTATCTAACTTGCAACCAGAAAATTCAGCATCTGAATAACTCATTAACTCAATGGGTTGTCCTTTTGGGTAAAACAAACCAAAGTTTATAGTATGTTTAAGATACTTAAAAACTCTTTTAACAGTAAGTAAATGAGATTCTTTTGGATTATCTTGAAATCTTTCACACATACACACACTAACCATAATATCTGGTTGACTAGCAGTAAGGTAAAGTAAGCTTCCAATCATACCTCTGTAATTGGTTTGATCCACTAGTTTCCTAGTTTCATATGCATCAAATTTACAAACAGTACTCATAGGAGTTTCACTTTCCTTAATACTATCCAAACCAAAACGTTTTGAAAGATCCTTTGTATATTTACTTTGATTCAAAACAATACCGTTCTCATTTTGAAACACTTGAAATCCAAGAAAATATTTAAGTTCTCCCATTAAACTCATTTCAAATTCATTTTTCATATTCTTTGAAAAATTAGTATATAAAGAATGTTTAGAAGATCCAAAAATAATATCATCAACATAGATTTGAACTATTAAAACATATTTAGAAATTCTTTTAATAAAAAGAGTTGGATCAGCAATCCCTTTAGTAAAACTTTTTGAAATAAGAAAATTACTAAGTCTATCATACCATGCTCTTGGAGCTTGTTTTAAGCCATATAAAGCTTTAGAAAGTTTAAAAAATTGATTTGGAAAATGAGGATTAATAAATCCAGGTGGTTGTTCAACAAAAACATCTTCAACAATAAAACCATTTAGAAAATCACTTTTGACATCCATTTGATATAACTTGAAATTCAGATGAGCAGCATATGCAAGTAAGATCCCAATTGATTCTAATATGTCTACAAGTGAAAAAGTTTCCTCATAGTCTATTCCTTCTTATTTACTATATCCTTGTGCAACTAGTCTAGCTTTGTTTCTAACAATGTTTCCAGACTCATCAACTTTGTTTCTAAAACCCATTTTGTGCCTATTGTTAAAGTGTCCTTAGGTCTGTCAACTAATTACCAGACTTTGTTTCTTTCAAATTGATTTAACTCTTCTTACATATCCATTACCCAAAACTCATCATTGATAACATCATTGATATTTTTAGGTTCTAGCTGTGACAAAAAGTCTTGATGTTCAACCTGATTTCTTAGAGAAGCTATAGTCTGTGTCCCTCTATCAAGATTACCAATAACAACACCCAAAGGATGATTCTTTAGAATCTTTGTTGATCTAGTAAATGTAGGACTAGAAATTTCAGGTTCATCTATAGGTTTGGGTTCCATAGAAGCAGATTCTGGAATATTTCTAGAACTGGATGTTTTTACAGCAGGTTCTTTAGATTTATCATTAAGGTTCAGAACACTTAAATCTTCCTCAAGATTTTCAAGAGAGGTTTTAGGCTCATGTGGATCAGTTTCATCAAACTTGATGTGAACAGATTCTTCCACACATTTGGTTCTTTTATTAAAGACTCTATAGGCTTTTCTAGTTAAAGAATAACCAAGAAAAATTCCTTCATCATTCTTAGAAGTAAACTTTTCCAGATTATCCTTTGTATTAAGAATAAAAACTTTGTATCCAAAGACTCTAAAGTAACTAAATTTAGGTTTTCTATTATTCCACAAATCATAAGGGGTCTTCTTAAGAATTGGTCTAATTAAAAATCTATTAATAATATAACAAGCTGTATTCACATCTTCAACCCAAAAGTAAATAGGCAGGTCATATTCATTAAGCATGATTCTAGCTATTTCTTGAAGGGTTCTATTCCTTATTTCTACTACACCATTCCGCTGAGGTGTTCTAGGAGCAGAAAAGTTGTGACTATAGCCATTGTGTGAGCAATAAGTTTCAAATTTATGATTTTCAAACTCATGACCATGATCACTTCTTAGAGTTTTAATATTAAGTCCACTAAGATTTTCTACATATTTGGAGTACTTAACAAAATAAGAACAAGTTTCACTTTTGTGAGCTAAGAAGTATACCCAAGTATATCTAGAAAAGTCATCTACTAGAACATATACATAGTGCTTCCCATTTAAACTAGAAACTCTTGATGGTCTAAACAAGTCCATGTGAACCAACTCGAGAGGTTGAGAAGTTGAAACTTCTTTCTTTGATTTAAAAGAAACTTTATGTTGCTTTCCCTTTTGACAGAGATTACAAACTTTGTCATTTGGGAATTCAAGTTTAGGTAGGTCTCTAACTAAGTTCTTTCTAGTTATTTTTCTATGTGAATAGATGTTGCAGTGTCCTAATCTTCTGTGCCAAATCCAAGACTCTTTTTGAAAAGCATTTAAACAAGTAACATTTTGTTTAATTAAGGAATTTAAATCAACTGCATAAACATTTTGATTTCTTAAAGCAGAAAATACTAAAAAAATTTTGAATTAAAAAATTACAAGAATCATTTTCAAACTTCACATTAAATCCATCATCACATAATTTAGAAATACTTAACAGGTTATACTTAAGTCCATAAAAAAATAAAACTTTAGAAATTAAAACTGAATCAGTGTTACCAATTTGGCCTAGGCCGATGATCTTTCCTGTAGAATTATTACCAAAGGTGACATGGCCTCCATAAACCTTTATTAAACTTTTGAAACATGGGTAATCTCCAGAAATATGTCTTGAACATCCATTGTCCAAGTACCATACTTTCTTGTGAGAACTCTTTAAGCATGTTTACTACAAAAAATATTTAGATAGGAAATGATTTTGGTACCCAAATATTCTTGGGTCCAGAAAGGTTAGCAATCAAAGCTTTAGGTACCCATATTTGTCTTATGGGTCTCATATAATTTACAGAATCAAAAGATTTTTAAAGATAAACTTTATTTGACCTATAACCATATGAATAACTGGTTGAAGTATACAAATTTCCAGAACTAGAATAAGTAGAATTTTGTCCAGACTTAGGAATAAATAGAATTTTAGTGAACTTTCTCTGTCCAGGTTGGTATCCCAAACCAGTAGTGTATTTAAGTGCAACTTGTTTACCTAACATTTGAGTAAGTGTGTATTTTCCATTTGTAAATGTCTCCAAGTCTTTTATAAGTTGCTCATTTGACATTTTCAGTTCTGTATTTTTCTTTAACAGTGGAGAATTCTTCTCTTTTTCAATAGTAAGTTCGGTTTTAACAGTAGTAGTGAGAGCATGTTGTTTCTTTAATGATCTGTATTTATCCTTAAGTTCATTTCATGTCTCCTACAGCATATTACAGTATTCAAATAATTCCTTACTAGTCATGTTTTGAGAATCATAATCAGATTCTGCAACATCTTTAGAATAATAAGAATTTAAAACTGGAGTATCTAAGGTTACCTCAGATGTGTTGGTCATGAAACACATGTTGGCATGATTATTCTCAAAATCAGAAACTTCAGATTCACTTGTGTTGTCTTCAGAAGCACTCCAGGTTGCTTTCATAGCTTTCTTGTACTTTTTATCCTTATAATCATATTTATTTTTGAATTTTAACTTTGGACAATCAGCCTCGATGTGTCCTTTCCTTTTACACTCATAGCAGACTATTTCATCATTCTTGTCAGATTTCTTCCAATCCTTCTTCCAGTGTCCCTTGTTGTCATACTTTCCTTTGTAGTTAGATTTCCTGAAGAATTTCTTCTTCCTAGAAAACTTCTTGAATCTCCTGGCTATTTGAGCCATCTCAGCATCACTATCTGAATCATAATCTTCACTGGTTGAACTCTCAGTAGGTATATGAATTTTCTCCTTGTCTTTACTCTTAGAGGAAGTAGACTTGAAAGCTACAAATTTTCTCTTAGGTTCATTATCTTCCTCCTTATTCACCTTGAGTTATTCCTCATACATCATTAATTTACCAATAATCTCCTTTACTGGTAGTGCTCCAATGTCACATGACTCTCTGATTGAGACAGAGGTGCCTCTCCATCGTTCTGGAAGACATCTCAGTATCCTCATAATTTGTTCCTTAGCTGGAACAGCTTTTCCAAGTGAACTCATTGTATTGACTATCTCATTAAACCTGAGATACATATCAAAAATAGGTTCATTAGTTTTCATTTTAAAATTGTCATATTTAATAGTATAAGTATTCAATCTCATTTCTTTAACATTGGTTGTTCCTTCATGAGAAACACCCAAAGTATCCCATATTTCAAAGGCAGTTTTACAAGAAGAAATTATATTAAACTCTTCATCTCCTAAATCACAGTACAGAGCATTCATAGCTTTACAATTATTATTATAAGCAGTCTTTGTAGGTTCATCCCAAGTTATTATTTCAGTTTCTGGAATTTTATATTGAGACTCTATAGCAGTCCAAATATCAAAGCCCATGCTTTCTAAATGAATTTTCATTTTCAGTTTCCACTGGGCATAGTTTGTGCCATTGAAGAAAGGTGGTCGGTTAGTAGCAGCACCCTCTAGTCTATTATCCATAACTAGATTTTAGAAAATAGTTTTAAAGAGATAAAATTTAGAACTAACAGAAATTTAAGATCTTTAAATATGCAACTAAAATCACAGTTGAAAAACAGAGTATTTCAAAAATCCTTTAACAAAGAAAAAAACAATCCTCTGATACCAAATGTTGGTCAGAGTGGATACTCAAGAGGGGGAGTGAATTGAGTTCCAATTAAAATTTTTGTTAAAAATATTTCTCTTAAAATCTCCTAATTTAAAAACAAAGTTAAACTGTAGTGAATCTATACAGAGTGTAAAGGTTCAATTAGTTTCTCAAATATTGATTAGGTCTCAGTTAACTTAATTTTAAGATTAAATTAACTTTTGAAACTAACTTACTGGTTTACAATAAGTATAAACACTTGATAATTTAACTATCAAAGTAGATTTAAAATAATATTGTATTTCAAAGTAATAGAAACAGAATATGTAAAATATATATGTAATACTTATAGACTTAAAATAAAAGCACAACAAAGTTAACCAAGAGGTTCAATCTCAAGCCGAGACTTAGTCCTCTTAACAATTTATATAAATTGATCCAAACCCTGGATCAGGAGTAAACAATAGTACACTACTGTCCAGGTACAAAGACCTATACTACAGTTCTTAATGGGAAAAACAAACAACAGCTCACAGGCTGTTCAGGTCTTACTTGACCTTTACCACCATCCATAGTGGGAAACAAAAGAGTTATGGAGTTTGAGTGAGGATTTAAGAATCCTACAGTTTAGCATAGGAGATAGTGTCTGTGTAAAATAAATAGGGTACACACACTGCTCCAAATGTAAAGATAGAATCACTAAGAGAAGTATGATTGAGTTTAGAAATTCTTTAGTGATTAGCAGTGCATCTCTAGACTCGTTTGGTTTATCAGAAAAGATTCTAAGTCCTTCTCTGGTTTTTCTCATAAAACAGAGTGTCGTTATCTTCTTTGATTCTTGGTCCATCTTAGCAGCCTGAGTGCATGAAATGTTTGTTGTAGTTCTTCACTTCAAGATGCATCCTGTGTTCTCTTCTAGAATAAGTTTCTTCCTATATGTCTAGGATTCTTGGAGTATGGATGTAGACTAGAGAAAAATTCTCCACATTTGAATGCTATTCAGCTCTTGTCTCTTTCACTCTTTTTTGTGTGTCTTCTTCATGCCTTTCGTGTAATCTGCATGTTACGTACTTTTCAGTGTTCTCTTTCCATTACTTTATAGCTTTTAGATTTGGTAGAAAAGAATAATTACCTTTTACATGGGTACTAGGTACGGTTCCCTGACATGCAACAGAAAACATTAAATAACATTAACTGCATTAAAACCATAAAATGTAACCGTTAGCTAAATAAATAGTATGAAGAGTATAGGGTTTGACTGGTTGGTCAATAATTAGTAGCGTTCTATTGGTATACGTGCATGGTGAACTTTTTGTTGCAGAACCTTCCATCAGTAGCTCTTTTGAACTTGCATCGGTAGCTCATATACTATTGACTTTAGTTCCATCGGTATCTCTTGTTATCAGTTGCTTTTGCTCCATCGGTAGCTATTTCTCCATCGATAGTTGTTGCTCCATCGGCGGCCTTCTATCGGTAGCTTGATATATCGGTGATTATACTTGTATCAGTAACTATTTGTGAACTGGATCTATCATTATAATTCTGTCTATCGGTAGACTTCTGGTTTGTGATTCAGTACTTGTTTCAGTAGGCTTACTCTACTGGTAACTAATGGTAGATATACACATCAGTAGCTCGTCTGTTCTGTCGGTAGACTTTGTTTCTTATTACTGGTAACTCTGTTTATATCAGTGACCTTAGTGTATTGGTGGCTCTATCTATCAGTAGACTAAGTCTATCAGTAGACTGAGTACCGATAGCTCTATATCAGTAGCTATAACACTTGTCTGTTTTATGCAAAACACATCCGAATGGGTTATAATTACTCCAGAACTTATATAAACATGGATAGAAATGGATTAACATATCTCAGGGATCATTTTAATATTATTATCATCTTGATCACAGATTGAAAGAATTAATATATAGGAAATCATTATATTGAGATTATCAAAGTATATGAAATCATAATTGGGATTACCAAAATAGGTGAGGTCAACACAAATCATTCATGGGGATTAGATCTCCCTATCCTTGAAGTTTTGTTCCATCCACACTTAATTTGAGGTAGGTGATCCCAAATTTTACCTTTCCAGAACATTTCATTAGCACTTGTATATTTTCAATTAAATTTTTATATGTCATTAAAAAATTTAATATAACTATTCCTTAGTGAGAATGGTGTCTTAGTGTTATTAGAATTTATTAAAAATATTTTTTTCCAGGAGATTTGTGTGAAACGCCTAGGTCTATAACACATAGGGCTTGGTTGAAATAACATTATTCTTTTAAAGTGAAATTGGGGTTTTTTAAGAAATGTTTTTCCTTAGTTATATTGTGATATTATCTACTCGTATGTTGAGTTGTCCTAGTGTGTATGATTTGGTAGTGAGATAGATTGTTGTTTGTGTTGTAATATCATAGAATGGGTTTTTATGGTTTCTAAAGGGATTGGTTGGGTTCTTTAAAGAGTGCGAGTTAGGGGCTTGGTTTGTAAGAAATGGTGGGTTTATGAATTTTTTTAAGTTTTATCTTATAATTTTAAATCATTCCATTGGATGTTAGAACATCCATGGGTGCACTAGGTATACACATGGATGTGCCCTCAAATGAAGATGGTGCTTTGGATTGGTATTTTCTCAAAACCTTGGTTTCCTAAATAGTTATTATTTTCTAAATATTTTTAGTCTCATCATTTGGATTTATAAAATGGTTTTAAATGAAATATTTGAGAAGATTTCTATTTGGATCTTGGTGTTTGTTTTGGTAGTTTTTTGGTTTAAGGGGTCATTTGTTTTGTTTTATAAAATTGGATATTATTTTTAGGAGTTATAAAAGACTTTTATGGTAATGATTTAGAAACATGGATCCTAAAGTCATATTTGGAACTTAAAACATAAAATATATGTTCGAGGTTATACTAGATAGAGTTTGGGTGATGTTTTGGGAAATGATTTTTGATGTGTAAGCGTAGAGTCCCATTGGAAAATTTTCTTGTTTTAAAGAAAAATGATTGAATTTATAAATGTTATAATGGCCCAATTGGCACTTTTGAATAATGTGAAATGTATATGTAAGTATATGGGTAAACTTTATAAGAGGGATTTCCCTTAGGGTTTATCATATATTGGTGTCTGTGTTTGGGGTAAGAAAGTGCAGTGATGACAGCTGAGCTGAGTCACATGTATGTTGGCCTCCTATACACACAAGATAATTATTCCCACTATGGGTTCCTAAGAAACTTTTAGATGATTGGGTGATGATAGCTTACTAGCCCTGATTAGATGGGTTAGTACCCTCTGGATTTGTAGATAGTCCATGAGGGTTGTGCTACTCGTGAGGCTAGGATAGAGAGGCTAGTTTTTTATTGACTTAGGGGTATCACCGTACGCTAGTAGGTGGTTCCAAACCGAGTATGTTTAGGGGTTTTCTATGGATGATTTGGATCTCCCATGGTTATTATTCATATTAGTTTTTGCTTTTTTCTACACTAGTTTATATCCATCTCATACTGTTCATCTACTTATTTTAGCACAACCTTTGTATTACTTGTTTTGGTTTTTGTTTATAAAATGACAATTGGTTTTGTAAACTATATGTAGTGTGCATTGGATTTTAAAATAGAAAAAATTATGTAGTTTATTAAAAAGGTGAAAAATATACTTTCATAACTTTATTTTAAACCTTTTTTAATGTTTTTTTGGGAAAATAGATTCGTGGATTTAGTGGTTTATCTTGGATTTCCTACAAAGTATTCAAGTTCTCATGCCTATCCTATCTCTCCAGCTGTAGGTTTAGCTTTTCATTCAGGTTCCCTTCTAGGTGCTTGTTGTTGGAGCAGGGGTAGTATTGTGGTTGGAGGTTACCAAAAGTTCACATGGAGATCGTGTGATAGTGATTCAGGTTTTTCTTGTTCTAGTTTTTAGTCTGTTTAGTTATACCTTTTAACTGAATCTGTTGTTTATTAATTTGAGATTTGGTTTTCAGTTTTGGTTGGAGGTAACCAAAAGGTCACATGGAGATCGGGTTAGGGTTGACCCGGTTTGGTTCATGAAAAAATGGCATCAGAATAGGTCCTTGATATTTGGGGTGTTTGGTAGATGGAGATAAGGATTTTTGGGGACCAGGAGGTAGGTTATGGTTTGGTGTATGATCTCCATTTCTCACGATGAAACTTGAGTTAGCTGGGGTAGTTTGAGAGTGAGTCTTTTTCTTGGGTTGTTTTGGTATGAGGGATAGAAATGGAGGTGAAATGATGTCATGTTGTGACCTCACATGGAGTAGTAGCCCATATGGACTATAAGTGCCTGGTTTAATGTCCTCTTAGTGTTATTCTTTACATGGGGCATTGTCACCACCATGTCATCGAGTTAGGCATAATAACTAGTCCTTCATTCCAGCGATTCGTTGCTTGTTGTGATTTATTTTGGTCTTGGCTGGTGGAAGCATGATTTTGGAAATCCAAATGGTTTTTGAAACAAAAGTGATTTCTTGAAATTGGTTTTAAAGTGAAAATTATTTTGAAATGGAAAAGGTTTTTTTAAAAATAGTTTAAGGTCAGTAAGTTTAGGTTTTGAAAAGAAAGCGCGTTAGAAATGAAATGTGACTTATTTCGTGTGGTTTTGAAAAGGAAGGGTGTAACCCTTGGTATTCCTCATAGAGGATCATGTGTGTGTGGGTGAGAAAAAAAAGTGTGTAGGGGAACTTTTCCACAGAGGATGTGGATGGAAATGGATGAATGCACAAGTTATGATTCATAGTATGGCATAGGTGGAGGTTTTGGAATTAAATGATTGATTTGGTTTTTCTAAAATGGTTTTGAATGAGGAAATGATTTTAGAAATTTTATTTTCTTGTAAAATGTGTTCTGATATTTAGAAACTAGCCTTGGGATGCAACTTTTTTGAAATTTAAAAGAAATAGTGGTTTTTGGAAAAGTGATTTTATTCTTGTGTTTGTATATATTTTGCTGATGATCTTGTTTTTCCAAGATTGGGATCATGGTTTCGGTTGTTCTTAAGTATGCTTGGAATTCCGAGCCGACTGTCTGGGCTCGGGGTGTTTATTTTTGATTGAGTTTTGGATTGATGCCGGGTTTGGTTGTGTTTTTCAGGTTGTTTGGAATATGTCATCCAGAAGGGTTGCTAATGTTGCTAGTGAGTCATGCTCAGTTTCTGATTTTCTAAATTGTTTTTTGTTCTTTGGAGTAATAGAGGTCTATTAGAGGTAGGTAATTGGTTTAAAGAGGTAGAGTGTGATTTCAGGTGGTAGAAAACATCCGAATTTGTTAAAGTCGGTGCTATCTTGTGTATGTCTGAGGGTCTGGTTTTGGACCAGTGACTGTTGGATGTGTCTTTTTTGTTGGAGTTTAAGGGTAGTTAGTGGTAGAAGGATTTTAAGAGGGCTCCCCATCTGGAGAGCGGGGTGTGTCATAGGAAACTATTTCTGAAAAATCACCTACATCACTGCCGACTTCTAGTCTGTAAAACCGTTTTCTAGTGTGCCACCTGTGTGGCCAGTTCATGCAATCTAAGACACCCTATCGCATCCCTCTAAAGTCTTGCCACTATTGCAGCTATTTAGGTCACTAAGGGAAGTGATGAGAGAAGCATCATTCGGGGAAGGAGTCCTAAATGGGGGATGCTAGTTCCTAACTTTAATACATAAGATGCTTTATCCATCAGGGTCCAAACCACAAGTCTCGGGGTGAAGCTCGCACATAGTCAGGAGTTTCCTGAGGTATGGGAAAACCTATCCTAGTTTTCTATTTCCTAATTTTTGTTCTTATAGTTTTATTATATTCATATTTTACTACAATAGTGTGGTGAACATATTTTGCCATAGTTTAAGCAGCTTTTTTATTCTGAATGTGTCTTGTGGACTAATTTTTTTTTCTTAAAGTGTGATTAGATCTTATTTGGGGGTTGGTATTGGTATTGGATGATGTTTCTAGTTTTGGGTTGAGTTTTCTTTTGTGGTTCCCCATAGTGTCATAGATTTCAGCTGCTAATGAGGATATTTAATTTCAACAGTGGTATGTTCAACCTTGTTCAAAGGGTTATTGGATCTTATAGAATTTTTCTTGTTTCAACATCCAAGGATGATGGGTAGTTTTGTATTAGGATCCTTATCAGGGTCCTTGTAGTGGGATAATTTTATGTGAGCTAAGGGGGTTGTCATATCCTAGGTTAATAAGTTTTATGTTTCTACTAGAATTAAGATAGTTGTTGGTTGGTGTGAGGAAGTTGGGTGAGTTTGGGATGGGAGTTCCCACGTTCTCCCCCAGGAAAGTGTGTTTGGTTATTGAGGGTTTTAAGTTAGTAGAATTCTGGTGGTGGGGAGAACCTTCAAGTGTTATCCCCTTTTAATTTGTTTTTGTTTCCTTTTTTTGGTTAGGTGCGACCTGTGGAGAGTGAGGTTAACCCGGTTTTCATAGTTTTCATCGGTTTTGTCTGGGTTGGAACTCGGGCTTTGGTTATCTTTTGGCCTGGTGATATTCTGGGGGAATAAAGTGTCTATGCTGGGTAGAATTTTGACACCCAACTTCAAATACTTTATTATTTTATCTGTTTGTTAGTCTTGGATATTTTTCTCAAGGTTCTATTTTGAGTCATGGTTGAAATTTTTAGTTTTTGGAGTTTCAGGAAATTTTTACAGGTAATGCACGGTTACCACCCAACAATAGTAACCATGCAACCCAACTATGCGTCCAGTGAAAGTTGGATAGAAGAAACCACATGGCTTGTGCATGTCCATGTGATAGGTCCCATGTAAGTGTGTGGCTTCTCCTCTATGGGAAGAGAGTTTCACACGGTTTGGAAAACCATGCGGCCAAACCGTGCGGGCTGCCCAAAAATTTTGAAACCTAAAATCCATATTCTACCATCCCAACCATTTAACCCAAAAACGAATCCCTCTCCCTTGGTTGACCATGGAATAGGAAGGGAACCCCCTAGGCCCCCTTCCATAGATTCTCCTCCCTCTAAGGTGCTTTCCCTTCAACCCAAGGTGAGTTTTTAGGGCTTCTTGGCCATTTTCTCCCATCTTTCTCTTCCCCTCTTCCTCTTCTCGGTTTTCCTTGGGGTTTTATTCTCTTGGATGAAACCTAATACATAGGGTTTACTTTTGGTTCGATTTTCTTGATGACTATGGTGTTTAGATCATTAATGGGGCTTATATATCTCTATCCTTGTAGTTTCGTTCCATCCACACTTAATTTGAGGTAGGCGATTCCAACTTTTCCCTTTCCGGAACATTTCATTAGCACTTCTATGTTTTGAATTAATTTTTTATATGTCATTTTCACCGTTAATATACCTATGTATTAGTGAGAATGTTGTTTTTTTTGTTATTATAATTTACTAAAAATAGGTTTTCAAGGAGATTTGTGTGAAACACCTAGGTCTGTGGCACTGAGGGCTTGGTTGAAATACCATTATTCTTTTAAAGTTAAATTAGGGGTTTTAAGAAATGCTTATACTTAACTATGTTTTAATATTATCTATTCATATGTTGATTTTTCTTGGGGTGTATGATTTGGTAGTAAGATAGCTCGTTGTTTTTGTTGAAATATCTTGGAATGAGTTTTTATGGATTCTAGAGGGATTGTATGGGTATTTAAAGAGTGTGAGTTAGGGTATTGGTTTTTAAGAAATGGTGGGTTTATGAAAATGGTTTTTAAGTGTTATCTTGGACTTTTAAAGAGTTCCATTGGCTGTTGGAACATCCATGAGTGCACTAGGTGGACACATAGATGTGCCCTCAAATGAAGATGGTGCTTTAGATTGGTATTTTCTAAAAAACTTGGTTTCCTAAATAGTTCTTATTTTCTAAATATTGTTAGTATCCTTGTGTGGATTTCTAAAATGGTTTTAAATGAAACATTTGAGAAGATTCTTATTTGGATATTGGTGTGTATTTTGGTAGTTTTTTATTTTATAAAATATGATATTACTCTAGAGTTATAAATATACTTTTATGGTAACATTTTGAAAACATGATGCCTAAAGGCCCATTTGGAACATCAAACCTAAGATATAGGTTCAAGGATATTATGGTTAGAGTTTGGGTGATGTTTTGGAAATGATTTTGGATTTGTAAGATTAGAGGGCTGTTTGGAAATTTGTTTGGTTAAAAAAGGATTGAATTTATAAATGTTATGACAACCCGGTTAGCACCTTTGAATGAAATGAAATGTATATGTATATAGATGGGGCACCTTTATAGGATGGATTTTTCTTATGGGTTATCATATATTGGTGTCTGTGTTTGGGGAAGGAATGTTAAGTGATGAAAGTTGAGTTGAGTCACATGTGGATTGGCCTCCTACTTACATAGGATTATAATTACCACCATGGGTTCCTGAGAGTATTTTAGATGATCGAGTGATGGTATCTTACCAACCCTGATTAGATTGTTTGGTACCCTCTGTAGTTGTAGACAGGCCATGAGGGTTGTTCCACTTGTGAGTCTAGGATAGAGTAGCGAGTTGGTTATTAACTCAGCTACTTAACTATACTCCAGCAGGTGGTTCCAAATCAAGTACATTCGGGGTTTGTATAGGGATTCTTATTATCACCCATGTTTATTATTTATATTGTTGTTTACTTTTTTCTAAACTAGTATATATCCATCTTGTACCATTCATCTTCTTCTTTTATCATGACTTTGTATTACTTATTTTGGTTTTTTATAAAATTAAAATTGGTTTTGGAAACAATATGTAGTGTGCATTGAATTTTAAAATGGAAAAAATGATGTTGTTTATTAAAAAGGTAAAAAACATAATTTCGTAACTATATTTCAAACTTGTGTTAATGGTTTGTTTTGGGAAAGGTTATTATTGGATTTAGTGGTTTATCTTGGCTTTTCTACTGAGCATTCCGGTGCTCAAGCCTATCCTATATTTCTATTTGTAGGTTCAGCTTTGGGTTTAGGTTCCCTAGTAGGTGTTCATTATTGGAACAAGGTTAGTCTTGGGGTTGGAGGTGAACAAAAGGTCACATGGAGATCATGTGGCAGCGATTCATTTTCTTCTTCTTCTAGTTTCAGTCTATTTAGTTTTACCTCGTAACAAAATCTGTTGTTTATTTATTTGAGATTCAGTTGTTGGTTTTGCATCATTCTCTATTTGTTCTACTTATTTATCAGGTCTTGTTTATTTTTTGGGGTGGAAATCATTCCCTATTGTGTTTTATCTAATGATTTACATTAGTTTCTAGCTTGTGAGGATTAGGAACACCCCTTGGTCCATGATGTGGATTGGGTTGGGTGACTATGTCAGGGTTGACCCAACTTGGTTCATGAAAAAATGGTTTTAGAGGAGGCCCTTGATATTTTGGGTGTCTGGTAGATAGAGATTATGATTGCTGGGACTCATGAGGTAAGTTACGAGTTAATGTCTGATCACCACCACTCATTTTTAGACCTGATTTACTAGGGTTAGTTTGGAAGTGAATCTTTGTATTGGGTTGTTTTGGGATGAGGAATGAAAATGGAGGTGAACCAGTGTCATGTTTTGACCTAACATGGAGTTGTGGACCATGTGGAGTCCAAGTACCCAGTTCAAAATCCTCTTAGTGTTATTCCTTACTTGGGGCTAGGCCACCACCATGTCATTGGGTTAGGCATAATCACCCATCCCTCATTCTGGATGTTCGTTGCTGGTTGTGTTTCATATTGGTCTTGGTTGGTGTAAGTGTTATTTTGGAAATGAAAATGGTTTTAGAAAAAAAAGATTCTTTCTTGAAAATGTTTTTAAAGTGAAAATGGTTTTGAAATGGAAAAGGTTTTCTTCAAAATAATTTATGGTCGATAAGGTAGGGTTTTGAAAAGAAAGTTGGTTAGAAATGAAACATGACTTCTTTCAAGTGGTTTTGAAAAGGAAGGGTGTAACCCTTGGTATTACTTATGGAGGATCACGTGTGTGTGGGTGTGTACACAAAGTGTATGTGGGTCACTAGTTCGTGTAGGATGTGGATGGAAATGGATGGATTGACATGTGATGATTCAAAGGATTCCATGGGTGGGGGTTTTGGAATTAAATTCTTGGTTTGGTTTTAATAACATTGATTTAAATGAGGAAATGATTTCGAAAATTGTCTATTCTTGGAAAACGAGTTTTGATATTTGGAAAGTAGCCTTGGGATAAGGCATTTTTGAAATTTGAAAGAAATAGAGGTTTTTGGAAAAGTTGTTTTTGCTTTTATTTTTTTTATGTTTTTCTTATGAGCCTATTGACTCTAACTTGGGGTATTTTTTTTGATGTTCTTAAGTCTATTTGGGATTCCTGACTAGTTGTCTCAGCTCGAGGTGTTTCTTTTTTATTGAGTTTTGGCTTGATGACGGTTTCAATTGTGTTTTTCTTATTGTTCGGAGTATGCTACCCAGAAAGGTCGCTATTGTTTATAGTGAGTCATGCACAATTTCTAGTTTTTCTTAGGTGTTGATTGTTCTTCATAGTGATAGAGGTCTGTTAGAGGTGGGTAAATGGTTTAAAGAGGTAGAGTGTGCTTTCAAGTGGTTGGGAACTCCCGAGTTTGTTAAAGTCTGTGCTATCTTGGGTTTTTCTGAGCATTCGGTTTTGGACCAATGGAGGTTGGAGAACTATTTGTCGTTAGATTTAAAGGGTAGTTTGTGGTGGTAGGATTTCTTGAGGGTTCCCCATCTGGAGAGAAGGGTGTGTGAGAGGAAACTATTTCTGAAAAATCTCATTCATCGATGCTGAGTTCCAGTCCATTGGACTATTTTCTTCAATTACAACAGTGTGGATGGTTCTGGCATTCTAAGACACCTTTTCAAATCCCTCCAAAGTCTTTCCACCATTATGGATATTCAGGTCAATGGGGGAAGTTCTGAAAGGAGCATCATTTGAGGAAGGAGTCATAATCAGGGGATACTAGTGCCTAAATGTGAGGCATAAGATGCTTCTGCCATCAGGGCCCCAGCCACATGCCTCGGGGTGACGCTCATGCATAGTTAGGTGTTCCATAGGGTATGAGAAACCATAGACCAGTTTTCTATTGACTAATTTTTATTATTTTTGTTATCTTATATTCATCTTTTACTATAATAGTGTGGTGAACATATTCTGCCATAGTTTAAGCGGCTTTGTTATTCTGAATGTGGCTTGTGAAATCATTCTTGTTTATTAAAGTGTGATTGGCTCTTATATGGTGCAGGTTTTGGGTTGAGATTTCTTTCATAGTTTCCCCTAGTGTCTTAGATTTTGGTTGTGGAGTAGGATATTTAATTTTGGCAGTGGTATGTTTTCCCATGTTCAGAGAGTCACTGGATCTTATAGAATGTTTCCTATTCCAGAATCTTAGAATACTGGGTATTTTTGTTATAGGTTCCCTATTTGGGTCCCTACGATGGGATAGTGTTTTTTGAGATAAGGGGGTTTTCTTAGCCCAGGTTAAGAATTTATTTGTTTTTGGTAGCGGTAATACCATTGTTGGTTGGTGTGAGGAAGTTGGGTGAGTTCGGGCTGGGAGTTCCTGCGCCCCCTGGGGAAGTGTGTTTAGTTATTGAGGTTTTTAAGTTAGTGGAATTCTTATAGTGGGGAGAACCCTGACATATTTTCCCCTTGTTTTGTGTTTTCATTTCCTTTTTTGGTGGGTTGTGACCTGTAGAGAGTGAGGTCAACCTAGGGTTCATGGGTTTCCTTGTTTTTGTCTGGGTAGGAACTCCGACTTTCGTTATCTTTTAGCCTAGTAACTTTATGGGTGTAGAAAGTGTCTATGGTGGGTAGAATTTTCACAACCCAAACTCAAATACTTCATTATTTTATCCTTTTATTAGTCTTGGATATTTTGTTCGAGGTTCGGGTTTGAGGAATGGTTGAAATTTTTAATTTTTGGAGTTTTGTGAGGTTTTTCTAGGTGTTGCACAGTTAGTAGTAACCATGCGGCCTAATCATGTGGCTGGTGAAAGTTAGAAATAACCAACTGAATTACTATCACATTACTGTAAGATAGGTACCAGGTAAGCATGTATCCTATCCTTCATGGGCAGAGAGTTCAACACGGTTTGGAAAACCATGCATCCAAACAATGCAGGCTGACCAAAAATTTTAAAACCTAAAACCCATATTCTACCCTCCTACCCATTTAACCCAAAAACAAACTCCTCCCCCTTGGTCAACCATGGATCATGAAGAACACCCCTGGGTACCCTTCCATGGGTTCTCCTCCCTCTATGATGCTTTCCCTTCGATCCAAGGTTAGTTTTTAGACTTTTTGACCATTTCTCTCCTCTTTGTCTTACCCACTTCCTCATCTCAGTTTTCCTTGGGGTTCTCTTCTCTTATATGAACCCTAATACATAGGGTTTTATATTGGTTTGATTTTATTAATGGATAGGGCATGTAGATTGTTCATGGGGATTAGATCTCCCTCTCCTTGAAGTTTCGCTCCATCCACACTTGATTTGGGGCAGACGATTCCAACTTTTCCCTTTCTGGAACATTTCATTAGTACTTGTATGTTTTCAATTATTTTTTTAGATGTCATTAAGACCTTTAATATACCTATGAGTTAGGGCTAATGGTGTTTTAGTGTTATTAGAATTTACTAAAAATAGGTTTTCAAGGATATTTTCCTGAAACACCTAGGTCTATGGCACCTAGGGTTTAGTTGAAACACCATTATTCTATTAAAGTGAAATTGGGAGTTTTAATAAAATTTTAGCCTTAATTATGTTATGATAGTATCTACTCATATGTTGAGTTGTCTTGGTGTGTATTATTTGGTAGTAAGATAACTTGTAGTTTGTGTTCAAATATCTTGGAATGGGTTTTTAGGGTTTCTAAAGGGATTGGTTGGGTTCTTTAAAGAGTGTGAGTTAGGAGCTTAGTTTGTAAGAAATGGTGGGTTTATGAAAATGGGTTTTAACTGTTCTATTAGATTTTTAAAGTGTTCCATTTGATGTTGGAACATTTATGGGTGCACTAGGTTCACACATGGATGTGACCTCAAATGTAGATGGTGGTTTGGATTGGTATTTTCTCGAATCCTTGGTATCCTAAACAGTTCTTATTTTCTAAATATTTTTAGTCTTCTCATGGGGATTTATAAAATGGGTTCAAATGAAATATTTGAGTAGATGATTGTTTGGATCATGGTGTGTGTTACAATAGTTTTTTGGTTTAAGGGGTTGTTTGGTTTGTTTTATAAAATTTGGTATTACTCTAGATTTATAAAATAATTTTATGGAAACTCTTTGGAAACTTGGATCCTACAAGAAAGTTTGGAACTTAAAAAATTAAATATATGTTTGAGGTTATGATAGTTAGTTTTTGGGTGATGTTTTGGGAAATTATTTTGGATGTGTAAGAATAGAGACCTGTTGGAAATTTGGTTGTTTTAAAGAAAACTGATTGAATTTATAAATGTTATGACATACTGATTGGAACCTTTGTATGATGTGAAATGTATATGTAATTATATGAGGCACCTTTATAGGAGGGATTTACCTTAAGGGTTATCATGTATTGGTGTTCGTGTTTGGGGAAGGCAAGTGCAGTGACGACAGCTGAGCCGAGTCACATGTTCATTGGCCTCTTACTTACAAAGGATTATTATTACCACCATGGGTTCCTAAGCATCTTTTAGATGATCAAGTGACGGTAAATTATCATCCCTGATTAGACAGGTTGGTACTCTCTGGAGTTGTAGGCAGGTCATGAGGGTTAGTCCACTGGTGAGGCTAGGATAGAGCAGCTAGTTGGTTATTGACTTAGGGTATTCACCATACGTCGAAAGGTGGTTCCAAACCAAGTACATTCAGGGGTTGTATAAAGATTCTTAGGATATACCATGGTTATTATTTATGTGGTTGTTTACTTTTTTTCTGCACTAGTTTATATCTATCTCGTACTGTTCATCTTTTTCTTTTAGCACATCCTTTGTATTACTTGTTTTGGTTTTTTTATAAAATGACAATTGGTTTTGAAAACAATATGCAGTGTGCGTTGGATTTTAAAATGGAAAAAATGACGTTGTTTATTAAAAAGGTGAAAACCCTGCTTTTGTAACTGTATTTAAAAATTGTGTTAATGGTTTGTTTTTGGAAAGGATATTCTTGGATTCAGTGGGTTATCTTGGCTTTCCTACTGAGCAATCCAGTGCTCATGGCTTTCCTATCTTTACAGTTATAGGTTCAGATTTTGGTTCAGGTTCCCTGGTAGGTGCTCATAGTGGGAGTAGGGTTAGTATTGTGGTTGGAGGTGACCAAAATGTCACATGGATATTACGTGGCAGTAGTTCAATTTTTTCTTGTTACACTTTTCAGTCTGTTTAGTTTTACCTTTTAACTAAATCTGTTGTTTTATTTATTTGAGATTCAGTTGTGGGTTTTGTTGTATTCTATATTTTTTATATGTATTTATCTAGTCTTGGTTATTTCTTTTGGGCTGAAATCATTCCCTCTTATTTTTATCTAATTCCCGACCCTAGTTTCCAGCCCCTGAGGATTAGGAAATCCCTTTGGGCCATTGTAGGGACTGACTTGGGTGACCGGTTTAGGGTCGGCCTGAGTTAGTTTGTGACACACTCCAACTTTAATTCTTACACCACCTATGCCCATGACTTTCTACTGAGTGAATAAGATACTATGTTTACCTTTCCTAAGTTATAAACCAAATCAATGTTAAATGACTATTGGTACTTGACCTAACTCCTATGACTAAGATTATATCCTTTCATGGATATGTATGTTAGGATCCTGTGGTTAGTATAGGCCATAAAATTATCACCAAAGAGATAATGATCCCAATACACACATATACACACACACACACACACAAATATATCATTGTGAAAAACTATAAATCATGGGTCCAATATTTCTTTTGTATGGACTAAATTGAAAATAAATAGAAGAGACAACTAAATCATCCTGCATTAGAACTCCTCTAAATTCAATACTTACTATATTAACATATACTATATAACTCTTACCTGAATTGAGTAGGATTAATATTGGTTTATATTTGAGTTTCCCTTTAATATTATAAAAATATGTGTCACACTAATCATTTTAATTGAATTTAACTTCTTTAATGGTTAGGAAAATCATTAGAATTTATAATTATGAAAAATCATGGTTGAATCAATTATAATATAGGACTAGTCTGAGGAATCTTCTGTATTGAACACATTATTTATATTTACACAATACATTACTACATAAACCTTCTTAGGGTCTTCCATGATACCTGACTTAATCATTGTTTTACCCAATAAATTCACCTCTTTGGTCACAAAATTACACTTTGTGAGAATTTCAAACAATATATACCCTTACAATGTGATTAATATGATATCTAAATTCATTGTGCACTCATTTTTCATCTAAGAGTACAGTAATATTTTATAAATGAACTTCACCATTAATGATCTAATATATTAATTTAAAATTATATTTATTATGTTTGTAAAAATTTCTATTATGTTCATTAATTTGAAAAATATTACCAAGAATTCAAATAATACATATCAACCTATGAATGTTTTTTTATTTAACATTCTCAAATAACAATCTAATTTTATGATAACCAAATCATTGATCAATCTTTGAGAACCATCAATATCCTCCAAAATGATACTTGTTCTTGATCATTTTTTGGTTTAAACTTTAATAATATATAAACAATTTCATAATCCCATAATAATTCTTAGAGAAAAGTCTTGGAGATTCAAATAGTGAAATAATGTGTATGATGTACACCTTAACCTCATGGTCCTAAATTTGGACCTTCAAATATATCATCTTAATTGGTTCTGTGTGATAAGAAAATACCTATATTGGTTCTTTACCTAGTTTTAGATTGATATTTAACTTGAACTCTATATCTAGTGAAAAAAGAGAAATAAAAATATAATATAAAATTAGTCAAACATAAGGGGAAAGACATAATGATCAGTCCCCTCATCTGCTCCATGAATGCAGAAGTGAATCATCTTGTCTATGAAAATGATCACATTGAATAAAATTATAAATAACATTAAAATAATCCAATAAACAACCATATGAACTCACTATTATAACACATCTTAATTTTTTTGATTCCTTCAGATCCTTTTACCATTGGAGTTTTGATGGTCAATGTATCCATTGGACACTTTAAAACCAAATCCAAAACATCCTCCACATATGCTGATATAAAATAGTGCATCACACATGCATTAAATAAAACTACAGTCAAGGTATACATCACTAGAATAGTACATCATAATGTTGGTATTCACTTACCGTTATAAGAAGATACCCTATATACTATAAAAATGTAGAAGGAACCTATACCATTATCTTACCCTTTAGAATATCAAATTCCCTTTAAAGATATTCCTTACTATTTCGGTGGTCCTTGTGGACCTCATCCACTATCACATCTTGATTATATATATAATACCCTATCTATCACTATAAAAACATATACTTGTTCATTTTTGAGATTCCTTGTTCTTTCTTGATCCTCCTCCATGATCTACCTAATTCATCCACTTATACCAACACTATAGATGTATTAGTTCCCTGTAAAAAAGGAACCCCATTGGTGTATTGGTATAGAAAGATCAATTTTGTCTTATATGATCACATTGGTATCACTATATAGGAGTTTTATCTCTAATAGGAAGGGATAAACCCCTACTTTGTATTCCCTACCAATAATATCCTTACTCATATAATCAAACTTAAACTTAATGCATTTAGAGGTACCACTCCAAAAGCCTCCAAAGGGAGAAAATATCCCAGATCCTCTTGTCTATATAAGTCCCTTATCAATTACAAGATCCATTTTTAACACATTGCCGTGAATTTATACTCATCTAAACCAAACCTATCATTCACAATCCCATATTAATGTGATGATCCTTCATGGATCCATTTCCTCCTAACATCTATAAAATTAATGGACACTATGAAACTAGTTATATAATCTATATTTGACATATATCCTTTCTAGATTATTATGAAATATTGAAATTTTTATGAACCCAAAGGGTGGATAATTTATTTGGAATTCTCTATATCATGGACTCGCCTATATTGAATCATATATCTATCGCCTAAAAAAGACCTAGAAATACCATTGTAACCTGATCACCAACCTTGGCCCTAGGGGATTCAACCAAAAGAGTATGATTTTTCCTCACCATATTGGAACTCTATTAAACATTTTTATGGTGGTATATCTATCATGAACCAGCTCAAGCTATCTTCACCCAATATTCGATCCAGTCAATGGAAATGCCCAAAGAGCTTTCCTAATCCTCATAGGCTAGAAACGAGTGCCTAATAGTCAAGATATCACTATTGGGAATGGTTTCACCAAAATAATAAAAATAAACACACATAAAAATTATTACAAAAAATCCATCATGGCGAATCCATAAGTGGTATTTCTATGAAAAATGTATTAAATAATTTTAAATGTAAAACAAACCAAACAAGTTATAACTAAAAATATAAATCCAACTCACATTATAACATAACATAAGTAATAATGACAAAAAAAATAAATATCCCAAGGAATGATAAAGGATTAAGTAGATGATACATACATGATACAAAAAAGGAAACCCAATATACTCAATCAAACACCACCTTATGACCCAAGGACACCATCAAACATCATAATTGTACTCAATCCACGAACGACCAAAGAGATATGAATCTTGTTGAATAAGTTACTAAAGAACCTGAACCATAACCTATAAAAGAGGAAATGATTCTATTGAAACCAAGTGGTATAAGATGGGTGTGAGGAAAAATCCTAGTAGTATTTCAACAAGGAGTCCATGCATTTTCCTTTTACAAAGCATAGCATAAACACTTTTTTGAAATATAATATAATATTTTAATGATTTATAATTTTAGGGAAAAATCCCATGATTATGATTCAAGTACTTTTTATAAAATTCAATTCAAACATTAAAAAATATAATTATTATCATTTTAAATCCCATTAAGAAACCCCACTTATTTGGAAAATAATTGTTAAAATCGAATGTCTTCCCACAATACCTTTCCAAAATAGGTTTTAAATCCCATATAAAACAATATAAAAGGTAATCAAATAATGAAACTAATTAGTGAATAAATAAAAATGATAAATATATGAAAAGAAAACCTAAAAAAGTTTCATATCCCAATATCTACTAACTAATAACATTATATATTAGTAAAATATACTTGAACAAGGAATATAGTAAACTGCACCATAAAAAGAAACAAAATAAAGTGGAAAAAATATGGTAATTAATAAATGAAAATATAATAAGATCATAATAAAAGTATAATAGAAATAAAAACTAAGTGAGGTAAACAAAATCATGAGAAACTCCTAAGGTATAAGATAGATGATCCAAGACATAATCAGGCATAATCATCTACTAACCTATTGATGAAGTTCCTAGTAAATAACTTCCTAACTTCCTATAATTATCCTCAATAGTGGAACTCTCTATTGATCAATCAGACCATAACTAGAGGATACTAGTTAGTACATGAACATGAATAACATAGAAACTATCTCAAAATATATCCATTAGAAACCCAATATTCCAATGAAGATAGCTATTGTAGGTGAGGAAACATTCATCACATATCAATAAAATACCAAAAGGAAAAGAATCCCAATAACATACCTCATCACCTATCCATACAACCTTTTTATAATGGACCCATTTGAATACACACAAAATAAAAAATAATCAAATTCAATTTTCATGTTTCTCAAGTTTAATAAAACATGATATTATGGGGTTTTTGATGTGTCATTTCCCCAAACCACTGACTGGTTCCAATACTAACTGTTCCACATGACCTTAGGCATACCTCCCCATATACTAAAGGATTACAACTAGTGGTTAGGTCCCATTATGATACCATGGGGAGAATAATCCATCATTATCAGAGTGTGAAACATGAGGATACCATGGGGAGACTAACCCCTCACAACCAAGAAAAGTGTTGATAAAATAAATTAAAAATAACATATAATAGGAAATGAATGTGTCATACATACCAAAATGGATCCCTAATGGGAATATCAAACACAATAAAACCTAGAATAAAAAATTAAAACTACAGAAAACATTACATAACAAACTTGTTCTGATTTTGTCCCAATCCCATCATCCATCTCTATCTTATAAAGCCAAAAAATGCATCAACATTAGGCCTTACAGTAAAAATGGACCAGAAAAAAAGGATTACATCTACTTGGGTACCCATGTTCCATGATGACTTGATGAGGATGTGAGTAAAACTTATTATGATACCAACATTTGAGTCCCCAATAATAACCAATCTATACAAGTTCATGTAGTAGTGCTCAATATAAAAATTTATAATTAAAACCATGAATACATTTTAAATAAAAATCATAAAAAAATTAGAATCTAGGATCCTTGATGACACACAAGAACTATACATTCCTACTTTATCCAGTTATGGGGAGTCTCTAAACACATCACAATGACCATGACAACCCATCTAATCCTAGGTTAATATACTGTAACTAGCCAACACAAGTCTCCATCCAAACTGGTGCCTGAATCATCCCACCATATACGAGAGGAGAACCCATAATCCCCCCAGTATTATGAAATGTTTCAAGGGTAGCTAACATAACTAATGGGGATAGTTTTACCTTCAAATATCCATAAAAAAAAATCCAAACAGGGTATAATGAAAAGAGGTAAAGAAACATGAGAAATTAACCTCATATAACTAAATATACAATAAAAATTTGTATCACTATAATGGAATCAAAAAAAATTTAAAGAAGACAAAATATGACAAAAACAACTGAAGACAACTATTTGTTCAAACTGAAATTCTGATCAAAATCTCTATGTGACACTCATGCCACCACCATGATCCTGAAAACCAATAACTTATTAAATATGGAAATGCCTCATCCAAACATGAAATCTATGACCTAAAATAACCTACACAAGACATGAGGTCTAAATACCCACCAAATTGAGTATGTAAGGTGTGATGAAAATCTATTATGATACCACCATGAGTCTAATTAATTAAATTAGAAAAGAAACAAAAAATTCTAGTTTAGAAATAATAGGAAAGTTGATTCTCATTTTTCCTTTACATAATATAGGAATAAAAAAATCATATAACATGAAATTTCACAAGACACACTATCACAAAACATAAAATAAATAGTTTTTACCAAAAAAATCATTTTTAAAAGGCTAACAATTTTTCTTTAAAAGAACAACTCTTTTTAAAATAAACCCACACATGGTTTAAAACTTTTCAAAGGCATGAAAAAAAAATTTACACTCTAAAAACAACTTTAACCGTTTCCTTTAAAATATTTAAAAAACCCAACTCAAGGTTAAAAATAAAATAATGGAAAAAATAATGTCAAAATAACTAAAATGGTAATAAATAATGCCAATAAATAGATGGAATAAAATTAGTCAACAACATGACTAAGACATAAAAGGATCAACACACCAACCATGCCTTCAAAGAAATAAGTAACACACAGGAAAATATATATAGACAAAAATTAATAACATAATATATATATCATGAGGAAACACCATAAGTACTATTCACCAAGGGGCCCTTTGGGCCAAAAAATGGGCTTTCAAGCCTAGTATTCAGGCCAATTGGCCTTGGGTCTTCGTGATATGTAATGGGTCTCCCTCTACCCAGTCTAAAGAGGTATTTGATTTAAATAATAAAATGAGGATTCGACCCCAAACTTAAAAAAAGACCAAAAAAATGAATCTAGACCACCATAATGTAATAAAACCTTACACATCTGTCATCCAAATCACTCTCAACTGGCCTCAACAATGACAACCCACTAGCCAGTGCGTGAATCTCAACCAGGGGTGACTATCCACTGTGTAATCTCAACTAGTCGTATTAGTAAACCACTAATTCCCACTTAATAACCTTAGTATCCTCATGGAATAATAACAAAGGTGGTCCATGAACAAACAATGTCATCACATGATAATAATAATACCCTAGGGATAATACCATAATCATTTCCATCCCACATCCCACACTACTAATTAAAATATCCCCAACACATCACACATCATTAATCACATATTAAAGCATCCATCACATGGATAATGACAACATCAATAACAACACAAGGGGGATCAATAAGGGAACAATCAATATCACCACAAAAAGTGATAACCATGCTTCACTTATGTCATATACATTTAGAAATACATTTATAAAACCATTTTTAATTAAAAAACAATTCAAAAAGGAGGTATAATCAATAAAAAAACAATTACATAACCCAAGGGAAACTGTATGTGACATCCCAACCTAGGAGCCACTAAATGGTTCCTCGATTTGGTGGGTCACATGGCCAAAAGCATGCTCCCTATACGCCAGAGGATGCTGGATAACATAAAGGGTCCAAGGTGGTAAAGTAGGGATAATATACCCTGAAGATTATAGTAGTACATTGGTGAAATAAGTAGATAAATAGAAAAATCATAACTAATGGAAACTAAAAAAATGTATGTAAAACATCCAGATGATATAATAAACAAGACAACAAAAGTAAAATCCAATGTCACATACAAAATGATGTAATTTCATGTATCTATAAAAAGGAAATAGGTAGGTATGGAAGCATTCATACAATACAATACATGTATAAAAGAACAAAAAGACCAAAAATACTATCTCCAATAGCATCACAAGCCATATCTCGGTCCTATTCTTCCCCACTCACATACTATAATCAATCATGTATCAAAAACTGGGTGCTTTCCCCTATCCCTACCCGAATCCACACAATATTCTTGGGTACCATCGATGGCCCATGATAGGGTATGAGATAAAATAAGTAGGATTACACCAACAATGTCTATAAATATCCAGTCGTTTTATATAATATGAGCAGTGAGAAAATATAATAATGGTAAACAGTAATATAAACTATAAAGGGGTTGGATCTGGTTCCTAAAGGACACTAGTCTGGCACTACCTACTTAGAACCATGATGAATAATCTATGAACATGTAACTATATCTATACATATATATGGTCTGTATACATTACGACATCTAAATACATATATATGTATACTGCTACTAGTATGGAACCAAGGCATAACTTAGGAATCCATAGGTAGTAGCATGAGTTTTTCAAGTATCAAGGGTTTCTATGAATAGTCTCATAATAGTAGGTACATCATACCCATGTATCATATTATAGGGACATCATACCCATGTATCATGTTAGTGGGGTCTCCATGCCCATTTATCATAATCAATAAGGGTCACCATTCCTATTCATCATAATCTATAAGGTTCTATATTCCCATTCATCATAAATAATAGGGGTCACCATGCCCATTTATCATAATCTATAAGGTTTTTGATTCACATTAATTATAAGCTATAATAGTTACAATTACCATTCATCATAAGATATAAGGGTTTCCATTCGAAAGTTTCACTTATTTAAGGGATTCCATGCCTAAGTATCACAATATAGGGATTCCATGCCCGAGTATCATAGTATAGAGATGCCATTCCCATATATAATAAAAGTAGGGTCGTCATGCCCATATATCATAAGAGTAGTAAGTGGTTAAAGGATTTAGAATGATACAATAGATATTTATTAGTTCATATTCATTTCACTTTAATAATGACATATCTATTATCCCATTTAAGAAAGTGACATGGTCAGACCACTCAATATTATTCAATTCATTATAGACATCATAATTAGTAGACACGCAAAAACCATTTATAAGATGGGTTTCTCATTTAACAATTTATGATAACAAAGGAAATTTTATAGGCACACCTCAATGGGTGGTAATAACTGAAGGAGACCTATCCAAACATGAATAAAGGAATAATAAGTTATTTCTATCAAGGATATTGAATTAAACATGGTTTATGTGTATTTTCTGGAAATACATGGAGAATTTGGTGTGCGGATTCATGACACATAGTATAAGGAAATATGACTTAAGGAATAAATACAAGACCACCTACCTTATGTCAGTGGAGAAACACTCATCTAGTATCAACCTTTGGTTTGGTCTAGATTAAAAGAAAATGAAAAAATAGTTTAATAACCTAGAAATAGGGAATATGAGCTCAAACCAAAATACCATCATCAAAACAAATAATAACAATGAAAGGATCCCAATGAGATGATAAATTACCTATAGGAATATAATGAGATGATTATATCTTGATTACAAGGTCATATAGAGAATAAATCTAATAAACTATATTAAGAGGCTTGAGGAGAACTTCACAGGAGAAAAAGAAGGCCTCTTTTTCATTGGAGGAAGAAATAAGTAGGAGCATAAAAATTATAAATGCTCATGTGAAAAATAGAAATTTACCCCTTTGAAATGGGTCTCATGTTTTGGTTAAATGGTTGGACAAATTGTGCACCAACCATGCATGGCCTACTGTCTAAGGTGGGAGTTCACATGGTTCTTGCACACGATTTGGGAAACCATGGGAAAACCATGTTATATGGATCTATTAAAATATGGAGAGTATTTACATAGTCATGTAGATCGGGTATCATGGTTAGGGTAAACTATGCAGCCCTCTTCTTCTCACTGAAACACTTCACATGGTAAGGATAAACTATATGGATTGGGGCGAACAATTTCTACTAATCATCCAACCTAGCTATTTCTTCCACCAACCATGATTTTGAGCTCTGAACAAGACCCAGACACCATCAAAACCTCTATGAACTCTTTATTATTTCATATTAGGTAAAAAATAATGAATTAAACTAAAATTTAAAGGGTCTATACCTCATAGAAAAGATAGGTTTTTACAGTATTCCCCCTTAAAAGAACTTGTCCCTAAGTTTTTCTTCCAAGGCTGGTAAGACACTATTTGAGAACAACTCTAGACATTGGGAACATAAGTCAACATCCCACTCCCAAGTCCCATCTTTTACACATCCGTTATTCTATATCACCTACACCAAGGGGATAGGCTAGACTTAGTGAGCCTTCATGCTCCGATCAACAATGCGTATGACATACTCCTCTAAATAAGCAACCACATCCAATTCATATACTCAAGATAAAAAGTATGATATGGGTTGAAATGATTATAGAGAAGATATGAAACATGGAATACGTTGTGCATGGAAAAAATACCTATGAGGTAACAACAATCGATAGGCTACCGACCTAACTCTATCCAAGATCTATAAAGGCCTATAAAATGAGGCGGTAACTTTCCTTTCCTATGTATCCATCTATTCCCAAGTTTGTGAGAAACCCCTAAGAAAACAATATCCCTAAACTTGAACTCTAGAGGTATTCTATGTTGATGGATGTATGATTTCTATATATACTAAGCAATAGAAATTCACTTTTTGATCAACTGCACCTGCTCTGAAGTCTCCTTCACGAGACAAGGATCTAGTAGCGCTGCCTCCCCTACCTCTAGCCATAACATAGGAAAATGACATGGACTACCATATAAGGCCATGTACGGTGCCATCTAGATTATTTCATAAAATAAATTATTGTAGGAAAACTCAATGACATGTATATTATTCTCCCAAGGACCCCTGAAATGAAGGATTCATTCTTGAATCATGTCCTCCAAAACCTGTATCATCCACTTTGACTAACTATTGGTCTGGGGGTGAAAGGTTGCGCTCAAAAGCCCCTATGTAACCAAATATATATAATCCATACTAGAACCTTGAAATGAAATGAGTATCCCTATATAAAATGATATTACAAGGGACCAAATATAAATATATAATCTCACAGATGTATAGTCTTCCCAGCTCATCAACTGAGAAAGTCTCCTGGATAAGAAGGAAGTGGACTACCTTCATTAGTCGGTCCATGACTACCCAAACCGCATCGCTACCTTGAGGATAACTAAGTAACACAACCAAAAAAATAAATTTCAATATATTCCCATTGAAATTTCAGGACCAATAATGGTTATAATAATTAAGCAGGCCACTGGTGTTCCACCTTCACCTGCTGATAGGTGGACCACCTAGTGATAAAACTTCCTATCTAAAGTTTCATCCAAAATAATATTGGCGGAACATATCATGGTACATATTAGAGATACCTGTGTCCAATTACCACTGCTAATAATGTGATTATAACATCATATCCTCTCTCATTTTTGTTGGAAACTAAATATTCCCATGTATATGTAGGATTTCGTCTTAATCAATAGACCAATACAGAGGTAGATACTCACCAAAAATACTTTTTGGTAGGACCAAACCTTCAAGATCTGAGAACTACCTTCTCCTCACCCTATCAAGGAGTGAATAGGTAACTTCTAAGGGTGAAAGAAATGACTTATTGTGGTTCCCTTAAAACAATATATTCATTTCTAAAAAGAGGACCACCAACTTCCATTCATCAATATTTTCTTGAAGGACTTGTACCTGATTTTTATGGCTAAGTGCATCAGCCAACACATTGACCTTTCAAGTAATATGGGAAACTTTAAAGAAAAAGTACTGAAGTCATTCAACCCATATTCACTATATGAGATTCAATTCAAATTGCATAAAGATATATTTGAGTCTCTTGTGGTCTGTATACACCAAAAAGATCCCTCCCATTAGATAATGCCTCCATAAATGAAAGGAATGAATGACTACTACAAGCTTGAGGTTATGTGTCGTATAATTACGCTCATGAGATATTAGCTGGTGAGACCCATACCAAATGAATCCATACTCTTGTATCAATACTACACCTAGACTGAAGCCTAATGCATCACAAAAAACTATATAAACTCTATTAGGATCTGACAAAATTATGATCGGTGAAAAAGTAATCATTACTTTTAGCTCATGAAAGGCCTTATTTCATGCTTTAGACTATAATAACTTCACACCCTTCTTAGTTGGACTAGTAAGAGGTTCCTCAAAAAGTTATAATTCCTGTTTGAAGTGCTTATAATATCCATCTAGCCTCAAGAAACTCTATATATTGAACACATTATTGGGATGATCATAGGAAAAAACAACACTCACCTTCTAGGGGTTAACTGATACTCCTGACTCTGTATAACATGACCCAAGAATTTAACCTTTCCAACCTACAATTTGTACTTTGTGATATTAGAATATAATTTATTCTCTATCAGTGTACTCAATACAATCTCAAGATGTTTTTAATGGTCTCTTCATGTATTAGAATACACTAAAATATCATCCACAAAAACTATGAAAAAGGAATTTAGGTAGGTATGAATAAACTTACTCATCAAGGCCATGAAAATAGCCAACATGTTCATAGGATGGAATGACATAACAAAATACTCATATAAACCATACCAAATTCAGAAATCCATATGTAGTATATCTAAAGGCCTGACTCACACCATTATCATAACCCTATCTCATTTCGATCTTGGGAACAATATATCTCCTCTAAGATGGTCAAAGAGGTCATATATACAAGGAAAGGGATAAAAGTTCTTCATAGTAAGATAATTAAACTTCTGGTAATCGACAAAAATCCTGATGGTTTCGTCCACCTTCTTGGAGAAAAGGACCAATGAACCCTAGGTAAGAGTATTGATCCACATAAAACCCTTTGATTCCAAATCCTCTATCTTCTGAAAAATCCCATGAAAATTATTAGTATCCATCCTATAATGAGTAATGAATCCTCATGAAACTCTAGGAATTGGATCGATAATAAATTATACCTCTCTCTAGGGAGGTAGTCCACATAATTCATTAGGGTAGAATTCCCTAAAATAGTATAATATAGGAGAAAAATCGTCCTGATTTATTTCTTGATCATCTACATAAAGGCTATAAATATGGATAGTCACTCCATCTAGCCCAAGATTCTCTGGTCTATCTCCACTTACCTAACATCCCATTCACCCTTGTGAAGGTAACTACTGCCCTATGGAGATGTGAATGATAACTTGTGGTGATATACTTCCACATAGGTGTTATAGGGGACCAATAAATCCATCATGATAATGAAATCAATGCACATCATCTTGAGGATGAAGAGGTCCCATAAGAAATGATGGCTTCCCACCTCAAGGGAAAATTCCTTATACTGGAACACACTCTCTAATAAAATTCAAAACCGAGTGTCAAGTGTCATCAGACTAAAAAGTACTCAATATGAATCCCAAGTATTTCCATAATATCCATAGATATAAAGGAATTTGAATCACCTATATCAAATAAAGAAGATACAATAATATAGTCTACTATAATAGTACCTCGAAGAATAGATGGCCTGACACCCTGCTCCTCTAGTATAGGCTACATTTAAAAAATATATCCATATCCATGGCCCTGTGCTGCAAACTGACTACTTTGAGTGTGTTTTATCTATTATAAATATGTATCTAAAGCTTGTATACCACATCTAAAACCTCCTCCTTTGCCTATATGACCAATATTACTTCATCTACCTTCTAGGTGAGGTTCTCTTAATCCCTCTCCTGAAGGAGGAGATGATATGGAACTTATCCCACTAAGAGAATATGGGAAGATCCTACAAAAATAAAAAAGATGTACCATATTTCTAAAAACTCATCACTCAATGGAGTATCTAAGACACTAGGGATTCTTATGACCTGGATTCCTACACTGGTGACAAACCACGTAACTATCAGTGGGTTTCATCTGGTTATCGTTGCTTCTGTGTGTATTCTCAAAGTGTCGCTTTTGACTACTAGTTGAACCAATTCCCTATCTCTATTATAAACCTCCCTGGACCCCACTGCAAGATTACATTAGGTATTTCTTGGTGATGAGATCATGTTTTAATATATCATACATGAATGTCAATCAGAAAATGTTCACCTCTGATCGAAAAGGATGCCTAAGCCCGTCCTCAAATCGTCTCACTTTTTCAAGATCATCAGCAGTATAGATAGGTGAAAAGTGATGCAACTCTATAAAATGAGTTAGATAATCCATAAAAGATATAGAACCTTTCTATAGGTTCATGAAATCCCTAGTGAAATCAATACTCATGGTATCAGGGGAGAAATAGTCATATAAGATTGATTGGAAATCCCACCAAATCACTTCCTGGTACTAACCTACCAAGTTTAGAATATCCCATCAACATTTAGTGGATCCTTAAAGCATATACATAGAAATATTCAACCTCCTATTTGGATATTGAATATAAATAAGACCATATCAGGGGATAACTATATATCCTTGGGGATACAATCCCCTGAACACGTATGTGGACTCTACCATTGAAACCCCCATGTCAACTCTCCCATAGAGGGGGCAGGCTGCGGAGTTCCCTGTATAGTCTTCATAAGCCATAGAAATTCCCATTGAAACAAAAAATCATCTCCTATATGAGGGAAAACAGAAGGGTGTATTTATTAGAGGTATCACTGGTGTCTCATGGACCACTATCTCTAGAGCATGGTCATCACCATCATCCTAGTTCATGACTAGAGGATGTCATGGTGGCATAGATCTAAAAATTTCAAACACATGACTCATATAGAATCGATAATGGAAGAGATAAAATATTAAAAAATAGTATAGGTACAAAAATTCCTATATAAAAGTCACACCCCTCTACTAGCTCTTAATTCCATGTTTCTGTGAGAGAATCAATCAAGAATAACACAAGAGACAATTCCTACTACTCTCTACTAAGGTTAGGTGTGGTTCGGGCTTTGTACTTCACTGTAAAGGTCCTAATATATGGTATGCCAATTGAAAGTTATAGAGGAAAAATCCATTTAATTTTCATTTGGAATTACCATTTAATGAATATCATATTTTAAATTAGAGATTTATCAATTATTGTATAACATAATAGACCAGTTATCTAAAGTACCATTCTCAATTTATACAAGTACATGATTTATAAATTGTAATTGGCAGTTCATTTAACTTCATCCAACCCTTTACATTAAATATAAGAATGTGAAAGTTAATATGATATTATTTAACAATATAAATTATTATTACCTATATATAGGTACATGCACTCTTTATATTACAAATGACATCATGCATTTAAAATTAACTAGCATTTTAGCATATGTCACCTTAGTTACATAACTCAAATATGTGATAATCAGATAGTTAAGGTTCCATAATCAAGACATATGGGAAAAAACCATTTAGGATGATTTAGATACATCAATAACCCATTATCTAATCTTATTTTTCCTACAGAAATTTTAGTTGCATAATAGAAACATCACTCAAGGCACATGAAACAAGTATCATGCAGTCAGGTAATGCAACCTACATGGCATGGCATAATGTATGAAATATTAATCCTATAATGTTCCTAAAGATGATGCATGACCAATTTTTCCTTTTTGTATCATCCAAGGACATATTATAATTCAACATAATAATAATAATATCACATCTCATGTGCATCACCCAACAGTGGAATCAAATCAACTATAACACGCATAATCCGGAACATCATATCCAATCCTAGAAAATTTGTATTTCTCCCAATATATGGGTTATCTAATCCTAGGAATTGGATAATTACCAAATTTAGACATTTCTTAGTCTCCTTTATACCATATGAAAAGAGTAAGGCAAAAAAATAAACCAAATGATACCACTTTGTGACATTTTGACCTGAGATTCACTAAACAGTGCCCTGAGATGGTGGGTCACATGTCCTTAAGCGTGCCTCCCCGTACTGTAGAGGCTACTGACTATTAGTGAGGGTCCAATGTGGTACATTGGAAAGAATATAACCACATTATAATAGTAGAATAACAGTGAAATAAATAGATAAATAGTGGTATAATAACTCATGGAAAACAAAATAGTGGAAGGTAAACATCCATATGATATAATAAACAATCAACCAAATGTAACATCTAATGTCACATAAAGAATGATATAATTTCATGTATCTATCAAAAGGAAATAGGAAAACATGGTAGATGGAACATAAAATACAATACATGTATCAAAAGAATAAAAAGGCCAAACAAACTATCTCAAATAGAATCAAAATCCATAGTATAGTCTTGTGCTTCCCCGCTCCCATTCTATAATCAATCAAGTACCAAAAATTTTGTTCTTTATCCTATCCATACATGTATCCACATAATCTTCCTAGGTACCATAGGTGAACTAGATAGGGTGTGAGATAAAATCAGTAAGAAGCCACCAAAAGTGTCTACAAATACAATTTCAGCTCATATAAGATGAGAAGTGTATATATACAACAATGGTAAACAATAATAGAAATTATAAAGGGGTTGGCTCTGGTTCCTGAAAGACACCAGGATGAAACTAACTTCTTCGATGCATGATAAATAATCTATGAACAAGTAACCACATGTATACATATATATGGTTTGTATACATAGTGATATATAAACTCATATATATATATACACACAAACACACACACACACACACACATACTATTGCTAGTCTATACCTGAGGCGTAACTTAAGTGTCTATGGGTAGTAACACAAGTCTTTAAAGTATCAAGGGTTACCATGCCTAATCTCATAATAGTAGGGAATTCATGCCTATGTATCACAATATATGGATTTCATTTCTATGTATCATATTAGTGGGGCTTCCAATCCCATTTATCATAAACCATAAGGGTCTCCATTCCCATTTATCATAATCCATAAGGGTCACCATTCCCATTCCTCATAATTCATAGGGGTTTCCATGCCCATTTATCATAATCTATAAGGGTATCCATGCCTATTCATCATAAGCTATAAGTGTCTCCATACCCATTCATCATAATGTATAAGGGTCACTATGACCATGTGTCACAAATATATGTGACACCATGCCCAAGTATCACAATATAGGGACGCCATGCTTGAGTATTACAGTATAGGGATTCTATGTCCATATCTAATAAAAGTAAGGTCCCTATACCCTTATATTACAAAATTATTAAGTTGTAAAAGGCTTTATATGGATCCAATAGATAGTTCTTAGTTTATTATCACTTCAATTTAACAAGGGAATGACCATTTTACTATTTAAGCAAGTGACGTGGCTGTACCACTCACTCCTATTCAATTCATTATAGTCGTCACAATTAAGAGTCACAAAAAAACCATTTAGAGGATGGTTTGGTCATTTAAATATTTATAATAAAAAGGTAAGTTCCATAGTAACACCTCAAGGGCTAGAAATAACTGAAGGGTACCTATCCCAACATGAATACAAAAATATTGGCTACTTTCTATCAAGGTTATTGAATTAAACATGGTATATGTGTATTTTAAGGGAAAAATGAGTAATATGGTGTGAGGAATCATGCCACATAGTATAATGCAACAATTATTAAGGTATAAATACTATACAACCTACCATATGCCTATGGAGGAACACTAATCCATTATCGGCCTCCGGTTTTGTCCAGATAGAAGGAAAAAAACAAACAAAAAACCTAGAAATAGGGAATATGTTATCACACCAAAATAACATAATTGATATTAATAATAATGAATAAAGGAGCCTATGTAGTGATGAAATTACCTAGAGGAATCCAACAAGATGATCTGATCTTGATTCTGAGCTTATATGGAGAATAAATCCAAGAACTTTGATTTAGAGGATTGAGGATTTCTTTAGGGGCGAAGAATAAAAAGACCTCTTTTGTTTTAGAGGAATATATAAAGAGGGTTAAAATTACAAATCCTAAAGGGAAAATTGTAATTTACCCCTTTAAAACTGTGGCTCAGAGTTTGTCCACATGTTTGACCAAACTGTGTGCCAACCGTGCGTGATCTATTATCCTAGGAGGGGGTTCACATGGTTTATGCACATAGTTTGGGGAACCATGTGAAAATTACTCTATATGGACATGTTAAAAACTATAGAGTATTCATATGGTCATGTGGCCTGGGTTGTATGATTAGGGAAAACTGTTCAACCCTCTTCTGCTCATTGAAATACTCTGCATGACTATAAAAAACCGTATGGACTCGGTGGAATATTTTCTTCTAATCATGCGGCCCAACTATTTCTTCCACCTTCTAGGGTTTCAGGCTTCAAAAATGCCCTGGAAAACCTCAAAATATTTACAACCTATTTATCCTTTCATATTAGATCAAAACTAAAGAATTAAATTGAATTATAAAGGGTCCATACCTTATATAGTAACTGGGTTATTACACTCTATTTCACTTAGTAAAACCAATCCACCCCTTTAAAAAAGAAAATCCTTTTTACATAAAAGGAAACCCACTTTGAAAATCCAATTTGGATTAAAACATAATGAAAAAGTTAATTTCTCAATAAAAACCCTCCTTTTAATTTTTCATACTTAAGGAATTCATAAAATACCATTTCAAGTCCAAGTTCCATATAAAAAAAATCAACAATTTTTAGAAATTAAAGACCCACCCAAGCATGGAAATTTTTAAAAAAATCCAGAATATCTGTCATAAAAATCAAATAATTAACACAAAAACACTTTTAAATCATTAATATTTCAAATAAATCTTAAATAAAGGGTAATTAATTAGAAACACCTACCTCAAGTGGCAGAATCAGGTCACCTTCTATGAAATCCACCAGAAAGAGACTCATATGATGGATCAAAACCTTTATAAAATAGAATCCCTAATTCTTTACAACTCTATCCAAGAGAATCGGCCAAACATGACCACTAGGGTTATAGGAGAAGTGTAAAAGAGGATAAAACCAAAGGAGGAGAATAGAAACCCATAACTTTTGAACTAGTTTAGGAATCACCAAGAAAAAACATAAAATACACTTGGAGATATTGGGAGAGGATGAAAATTCAATGGAAGGTACCTAAGTAAGGGGAAAATGAGTGTTCAAGACAAGGGAATAAACCCCACTTAAAAATGACCTAAAAGGGAAAAAATACCTCTCTTTGAGTGGGTTTCATGGTTTAATCACATGTTTAAACAAACCCCATGGTAACTATATTGGTCATCAATATTGAGAGTTGTATCAGTTTCACTATGATGGTGCATTGTTAGTTTAACCATGCACATTAACTATGCGACCTAGAAAAGGTCCCAAAATTTTCACCTTTTTAGCCTAAAACACCTCTAACTCAAGGGAAAAAACCATCCATCAATTACGCCCACATAAATGTGACACTAGGGGTGCCAAAAACTTTCCACCATGCCATTTTTTTCAAAGAATGTATTTTAAAACTTAATATGGGTTAGAAAATCCAAGACTACATCCCATATAATAAGGACTCAATTAATTATAGATTCCTCAAACCTCAAAACCAAGGACAAAAGGAAAAAACAACCCATTCCCTCAGAAGAACCACAAAAAGACACACTTGGAGTCCTAGTAGGTAGACTCCCCACTAAACTGAAGTGAGGAGGAAATAAGACATAGTTTTGGGATAGATACTCCTATAATATTCTTTAAAATTGGTATCATCAAGATATACACTACATCTCCTAAGAGTTTCATGAATTCCCAACTCAATTATAAGAAAAAATGGAAACACTGCCTTTAGAACATATTATGTTACCAAATCCAAACGATTGAACATCCCAACAAAAAGAATCCCAAAGGATCACCTCATAAGAATGGGAAGAAGTTCATGGAGACTGAACACATGTCTCTCCACCATTTATAATTTCTCTACAATAGTGAGACTTAGAGTGGAACACCCAAAAGGAAGATCGTCTCCAAAGAAACCACATTCCACTAACCATGATAGCCAGATCCTGACACCACAGGATATCATATCCTCTATAATAAGAAAAAGGTCACTAAACTTGATCAACAACCAAATTTAACTTAATCTATAAGGAAATGGAGACAGAACACTGGTCTCCCTGCCATTTGGAGTTAATCTAAAATGGAGGATCAACCAAAAACCTATTACCATATAACAGGAGGATGAAACCAATAAAAAACATTCCAAAAATATCCAAAGGGAATTCATGAAGATCCACTAGAAAAAAACAACCAGACTAAGACCATGAGAAGAACAGAGGTGCTGAAAATCCCAAATGATCATAAACCAAAAAACTAAATCTCAATGCATCTAAAAACCAAAATTCTTGGGATAAAGAGACTCTCATTACTATGAAATGACATAGATCTAACCTAAGGGCCACAAACAGCATACATGGTTGTTCATATCTAACTATTTATAACACCGTATCATGGTAATTCCACTAGGGACATACATCACAGTGGCATCCATAGCCGAATTGAAAACCAAACCACACCCCAAGTATCTATGTATTCACCCAAGGACCTTATAATTTCCAAACTAGAGAAAAGGAAATTTTCCATGAACCATAATAAGTAAGGGAAACAAGAATCAAGAAATGAGGCACAAACATCTAAAAATATAAGAAAACAAGGTAAAAAGACCTTTCTACCAATATATACAAAGGAACATGATACATAGAAGAGATGTGAAAACCCTCTAAGTAAAAGAGAAATATAGATACCCACACTTAAAATAAATGTATATTACATCATTTTAGATGAATATTCATCACATTACAAAATTTAATTCCTGAGGACTATAATAGTTTAGCATATTTGGAAACTTGGAACACAATAAATTTCAACTTGGTAAAATATCCCTAATGTCTCCCACAATGATCTCCACCTTTAATAATCCTACTTAAAACATTTCTTTATAACCTAGGGAAAGGAAACATAAGAAAGGGTGTGATCATATGCTCAGAAAGGGTAGAAAAAAAGGAGATATGTAAGCATAATCATGAGAATAAGGGTATAATAACATGATCATAACATTAAAATACCATACCCTACATATCAAAGATCATAATCAAGATTAATGGAATAAATATTGGAAATTCATAAGATTAGAATAATAAGATAATCAAGAAAATGAACCATGTTAGTATATTATAGGAATAATACATAGATTTTTGGAGTAAACATCATATTATAACACCGTGAACATGTATAAATAGAAATATGTTCACTCATTATGCTAAGGACATGAAATCAAGCCCTCACATAAACTTATGGACATGAAACTAGGTCCATGCATAACATTGTGAACATGTAATCAGGTTCATGAATAATATCACAATTGTCATGGTTAACTCCCAAGAATATAAATATAGTGGATCAGAAGACACCTATTTCCCATTGTGGACCAGGACACACCTATTTCCCAATGTGGACCAGGACACACCTATTTCCCATTTTGGTTCAGGATACACCTATTTCCCACTGTGGATCAGGAAAAAACTGTTTCCCATTTTGGATCAAGCTCGTTAACTTGATTCCAATAATTATCTCATGATATATAAATATTTTCCCAATTAATTGGTGGAAGTTATTGGTCCTAACCATCACATAAGTAAATATTACATACATGTGACACAATATAATAAAATATTCATCATATCATGACCCATAATAAGATATGGGTTTTATAAACTCCATATCGTAACCCATGAAATGAAATTGGTATCGTAAAAATTTAATCATATCATAACCTATGGAAAATATATAGGTTTCATAATAATTTCATCTTAAAATAACCCATTAAATGAATCTTGTTTCATAATCATTTATTCTGGTATAACCCATGGAAGAGAAACAAGTTTCATAAGAAACATGTCATCAAGATCATAAACCATTTAAAGAAAGAATAATAATAGTATCCTTGGGTCATGACCCCAATAAACCATGATTAATACCAAAGTATGTTATCTTATATGTAAAATAATTATGAAATTATCATTTAAACCATTTATTTAGGAAAATATATTTTCCACTGTGAATTGTTTTTAAGGCATATAATATTTTTAACACCTTTTTCTTTGAAAATAATCTTGATAACTTTTAAAGGAATATTTGAAAAGAATTTTAAAAAAAATTAAAACATAAAAAATTTCTTTAAAATAAATTTCCATGAAAATTATCTTAAGATATCATTTCCAAACATTTTTAAAACAATTTTTTTAGAAAACATGGTTTTTGAATAAAACAGATTTCCAATCAAAGAGAGAGATAAAGCTGGATTTTCATAAAATCATTTTATTAATCATATTAAATACCAAAGTGTGTAAAAAATGACAAAAATACATGAATATATAATTAATAAATAATGGAGAAGAAAATTCATGATATTTATTGAGATACGAATCATAATATTTCATTAATGGAAGCATATTCATAAATAATCCTGATAAATGATGAGATTGTCACAATAAACTGTTAGCACTTTGGTAACATGGAATCATAATCCCCATGAAATACTAAAATTACATGAAGAATAAAATATCATAAAAATAATAATATTCATGATATAACATTTTGAAGGGTATTTTATAAACCTCATAGATGAATATAGGTGCATAACATAACATGTGTCTCAGAGAAGGAAAGTTGAGGCAATATTACTTTACCAGTTCGATAGCTTTTGAACAATAAACCCAATGAAAGATAGATCATAAAATGGATATGTAAATACCCATAAATTTAAGGTTAATAATCATATAATACATTCATGGGTAGTATATATACCACCTAAAAGAAACAAGTTATGAATATTCTATAAGTCTTACAGAAATAAAAGTGAGAGTAGAAATCCCCTTACTACATGAGTAACTTTTGAACCGTGATCCACATGAAAGAATAAAAAAATTAAAACTTTTAATATTATCAAATAAATTAAATTAATGATATAAAAAGTCCTAGGTCAGTATACACACCACAAAATAAGAATAAGTGGTGAATATAATACATATCTCACAGGAATAAAAGTGAGACGAGAAAACCCTTACCTTAATTATTGAATTTTCTTGTACAAATTAAAAACTACTATATAATAAATATAATTTTATTATAAATATATCATATAACCTTATTATTATATATATTAGAATATATTATTTTATTATGAATTTATATTACCCATTTATTAATAATTCCATGTTAAAGTCACGTTTCAGGTATTAACCGCTTTGTTTTTCGCATGTGTTTTGATTTGTTATATTATTTCCTATTACTTATATCATGAATGTATCACCTATAGAATAAAATATATGATATAAATATCATATATATTCAGTATATATGTATTTATAATAATCTATAAAATATATAAACATGAAATGGAATACACCGTTCTTGGAGATGACATGTCATACGTACGCATGAACACTGTTTCCATTTTCTTTTCGTATTGAAAGAAAGAAATTAAATGAAATATATGTATATATATTATCATTAAAGTATAATTATTATTTAATATATATCATATAATTTTACTAAAACCATTTTAATACATTTTGTGTAAATTTTGTATGAATCACATCGCTTTGAGAAGACGGTAGTCCACAAGTCCAAAAATGAAGTTATCATATTCCCAAAAAAAATGTAAATCATAAAGGAATGTGTTATAAAATAATTATAGAATAATAAATACATCATAAAAATTATATATTTCATATAAAATAGTAATTACATCATTATTTATAACCTTTAAAGTTGGTAATGGAAGAATGAATGACATTGGTTCATGAGGCGGTAGTCCGTCGTACACACGAATGATGATTGCGTATCCCATTTAGTGGAAGTTTGTGCAGGTGTAAATAGAACCATTAATATAAAAACATATCTGTATATTTAGTAAACTTATTTTATTATATAATCATTTAATTAGATTAATTTAAGGGGTGTAGAGAGAAATAAAACAAAATTTCTTGTTGGAGGATGTTACCTCTTCTTTGAATAATTCATTTTGGTTTGCACCAAAAGTCTAACTTGGTTTCTTATATGCCCAAAGTGAGGATATTATGTAAATTGAGGGCTTATTTTTGTAGGTTTTGGATGATACAATGGTCTTGATATGTGTTAATGAGTTGGGGGGGGAGTGCCCTTTTATAAGGGAGGAGGAGTGACATTCCTATAAATAAAAATGTAAACACTATTGAGAGGTCTATCTTACATCATGCGCCTACAATAATGGTCAATATTATATAAAAGAGGGTATATGTTATAAATATGTCCAAAAAATGGATTTTGGGAATGTGTCTAGGTTATTTTTCCTCTTAAGTTAATGTTTAACTACTAATTAAACTCATTTTTACCTTAATCATGGAAATTAATTTTAATTACTTTTAATTATTTTTTTGGTCATAAAATAATTTTACCTTATAATAAATTATAAATTATTATGATTACAAATATGTTAAATAATTTTTTTCAAAATTATAAACAAATAAGTGGTAGGAATTAATTTAAAATTAATAAGGCAGATGGGAGGAGACAACAAGTTTTTAAAGTGAAAATGTTTAAATGATTGAGATGTTTTAATATCTAATTTCAACATGAAATTGATTATAATATACTAAATTGTAATAATGTACTTATAACCGATCTAAATTTACTTTTAGACAAATTTAAAATATAATTTAACAATATAAATAAATTATACTAAAATACAGTTTTGAATTAAAATGCAGTATTTTTTACTATACATCAAAAAATGAAAATTCTCAAAATATTACCAAAATCTCACCCTAATATAATTTTGATGTTTTGATTTAGAAAATAATGTTTATTTTATCAAATATATTTTTTAAAAGTTTCAAAATTTTGATTTAAAATAGGCACACCATTAAAAGGCGGTAAAATTATCTTTTAGAAAAATATATATCTTTATACGTAAAAATGGTTTTATTATTATCTCTTGTCTAGAAAAAACAAGATGAACTTTAATTAGTTGAATTAATACAATATATATATTTCATTAATATCATTTATCAAATTTGGTTAAATTAATTAATTAAAGAAAACCATGTTTGATTTCTTAATTATAGTTTTCTAGTAAAAGATTTACTATATTTTCAAAAGGGTTTTATTTTCATTCTTAGTTAATTGTTCACAAAATATTTCTTCTTATATACATGTTTAAACCATATTTCTCTAATTTATTTAAACTTATTCATAACCTCCATTTTAATTTCCAGTTTAAAACTATAATAATATTTTAATAATAATATTAATAGTACATTATAGTTTGGTAAAACTAGATCTTTCATGTAACACAATCTATCAAAGGAAATTATAATTATGTGTAACACAAGACAAAAAATAATGTTGCATGTACCAAAAACTAATACATGTGTCACAGTTGTGTAATATTGACATGGTGTTGTGTGAAAAATAAGAATAACTTGGTGCTTTCATATAACACAAGTTATATTTAGTATTGCGTGAAATGAAAAATATCAAATAGTTTATATTATTCAAAAAAAAATCACAAAATATCAGGGTGTTACATAATAACCACTTTAAAATGAATTTTTACTCAAAATTTATTTAGGTTATCAAAGGTTTAATACTTGGTAGTTCCTTTCATATAAACCCACATCATAAAAATGAATACTAAAACTTACTTTAAAAAAATAGAGTTGGAACCATAATGGTTACCCAAAGTAACTTATAATGAGGTTTTCACATAGGATAAATAGCTAGGAAGTGAATATTTTACATGAAATAAAATATTAAATAATTATAGTGAGTGATAAATATATCTGATCACAAGAAACAGAATGATCAATGTAAAGTTAAGGGCCTCAAAACCCTAAATATGTTATGATTTATAAGACCATAAGTTCAATAGAAATGAATGTATTGGGATAAATATTTTTAAATATCCTTTTCCTATATTTGAATAAATTTTCACCAGAAGATATACTTACTTTTTTTTATTCCATTCTATACACACAATATCACCCTCTGGTTGTGCCTTGATCAATTCCCACTTCATCTCTTACTCTATGACATGACTGTGAATTTGTCATTCCTGAATAACTAACATATCATGAGATCCATAAATACAATTATAAGTCATTATATCTATCTTTATATAACATTAAATAAAAATATTTAGCACTATTTATACAATATGCATAAATCCTCACATGGAGAGATAATACCTTAATCTATAAAAACTCATCTGAAGTTTGACATAAAAAATTTCATAAATGGATAACCTTATAACACTTAAAAAATATGAAAATATAAGAATTTAAAAATAAGGTCACTAAATTTATCAAAATAAGCTTAACATTGATCCCCATATTTCATAAAGTTTCTCTTGGTTGTTTACCGCGTTGTCGAACACGTCAAATTAGTTGTTTAATTTTGACTAGAATTTCTGCAGTATAGCAGCAACCCTAGGTCGTCTCTCGACGGAGCCTTAGATCATTAATTATAAAATGTGGTTCTGATTATGAAATTAAAAAAAGGGAAATGGGGTTTTATAATACTTGGGTTTGATGATTAAAGATGACAATAGAAAATAGAAGCTATAAAACAAAGTAGAGATTAACAAAATTAATTAAGCGTGATCAACCCGAGGTACTCGTATGATGTTTATCCTTCATCGCCTCATGATATAAGGTTATGATATTTTAATCCCTGGTTTGTAACACCTAGAACTATAATGTTACTGATTTTATACTAGGATACCTCCTAGGGTTCAGTCAAAAACACACAATGATTCACCGGACACTGTCGATGATTGAATGAATTGTGTTTGACTTCATAACCAAAACTCACCAAGGAAACACACAAAAAACTCGATGCGCTATCCAGATTTGTATGTTATTTCTTTGTGATACCATGAAATAAATGTACATGGCCTTGACAGTACTTGTGTGAGTTCAATTTACTAATATAAACCACACAAACACTGCAATTGAAAGGGGGAAAGAAAGTGGTGAACGGTGTGTGAAACATCACATGAATGGGTACCCCCAAACATGATCATTTGAGTTGAGCATGACATACCAGTACATAACTCAATAAAATAAGAATAGAGGATGATGAAAAACAACACAAAAATCTGTAATTTAAAAGATCATTCAAATATTACAAACATGAAGCTCGGGATGTACATCACATTCCTCCCCGGGTGATCACAAGGGGTTTAGAAACCCATGGGAGAGGAGGAAGAGAAATATGTTGGGGTAGAACTTCTCATAGCCTCCAGAACCTCTAGGTATGTTGAGAAGACTCCTTGGGGACTCCAAAATGGAAGCACCTTGCCTCTTGTCCGAACTTACAAATGAAGAGCCCAAGGTGCCCTTTTATAGGAAATGTGGGAGGTGGTTTTGGGCACACAGATTTCATCAATCCACTTGCATGATGCGTTTTGGCCTTCAGACAGTCTTATCTAGCTTTTGAGAAAATATAAAAGTTGTATCCCTACCTCTTTACTACCTCCACCGAAAGTTTGGCATAGTTTGGACAACTACATCTCAAGATATTGATAAAATACAGAACACCGCATTTGACTTGGTCCAAATTCGATGGCTTGGACAGATCAGTTCGGATGAACCCCATAAAAGCCGAATCAGGATTGGGTTCCTTCATATGAAATGTATCCTATTGAATTTTGGACAGTCCCACAAAAGATCAGCCCATTTGGAGGCACGGATTTAGTGTAATATTCAAAACAGTGGACAGATGTCCATGGATCCATGCAATTTTGGCCCAGTTTTCTTTCACTTCATCAAGGGCCCTCCAAATCACCTCCACCTACATTGTAATTTTCAAAACAAGTATCATTTCCCTATTTAATAGTGATAAACACAAAATTATTGAATCAAACATGAAGCACAATTTGATAATATTTTTATAATTTTTAATACAAAATATGTTTAGCACAGCGGTGTAAGGGTGAAAATGAAACAGTGAATCATGGTACGATCACACCCCCACACCTAAACATTTGCACTTCTGGGAAAAGTCACATATCCAAATACAATGATTCATATATATATATATATATATATTTCCAACATCCTAAAGATTTATCATTTGAGGAAATTTTATTTAAAGTAATGTGATCAATGCACGAACCACACCAAGGAGTTCTTCCTAGTGAAAATAGAAAAAGATGTCTCATAAATCATATCATAGTGAAATTCAAAAAGATTCATGATACCCAATTGAGAAAGGAATTCAGAAGTAAACCATGACACTAAATCTCCATGTGTGTGTGTGAAAACCATTCCATTCTATTCTTTCCACTTGATATCTAATAAATATATGTTATTTTAACATTTTTCAGCTTAAATGATTTTGTCACTGAACCTGTCCTACATCCTTTGCAATCATATTTCAAGACCCACTCATTTAAGCATTCCCAGAAGTCAAACCATAAGCTCCTGACCTAGATATCCCCACATGTTTCACATTTCATCACTCCCCTCATTTATTATTTTTTTTGAAGTTGCAATTGGAACAAATCTCACACTCATCTCTCAACCCTTGTTTGATCTCCTCACGACACTAATTGCAATAGTTATAACAAGATCAAAGGTTGATGAGGAGTGGTTTTTGACCTGCCCAAGACACAACAATTTTTTTTTGAGGGCTTACAACAGTCGGACATTAGGTACACACGCATAGGTCAATCTGGTATAGTAATGAAACAGATCGGATAAGGAACGAACGTATGGAAATATCATTTAAAGCTGAAAAATATTAACCCAACATATATTTACCTTATATTAAGTAAGAAATAATCACACTTTGTGTTTTGGTGCAAAATTGTTTTTGGAGATATTAGTGACACATTTTTCCCAAAAACTACTCACACAATGGGCATCAATCATCTCAAAGGTTTCACATAGATACAACCATTTATATCATTGACAGAAAACCAATTCACTAAAAATCACTCCTTGATGGTAAACTCATACACTTTCTCTTTCTAGCCTTCGTTATGGTATTTTTACTTTCCCCACTTTATGGTCGCCACATCATGGAATTTCGAAATTGTTGATGGGGAAAAATAAAAATACCATAAAGAAGGCCAGAAAGAGAAAACAAAAGGAGAAAAAGATGAAGGGAAAAATAAAAATACCCTAAAGAAGGCCAGAAAGAGAAAACAAAAGGAGAAAAAGATGAAAAATCCTAACTAACCCAGGAATGTATCCACCCCCCCACACCTAGAATGTGCAGTGTCCTCACTGAAATAATTGAAAATGTGAGAAGGAAGGATAAAACCTGGTGTGTTTTATTGGTATGATGCATCGAGAAGGTGGATTTCCTCCACCGGATTCTTTGGAAAATCCTCATAGAAGTGTTTAAGTCGCTGCCCATTGACGGTAAGACTTCTTCCACTCTGCTCATGCAAAACCTGTATTGCACCAAAAGGGTAAACATTAGTAACAGTATAAGGACCGAGCCATCGGGAACGAAGCTTACCTGGGTGGAGCTTAAGCCTGGAATTGTACATGAGGACCTTCTCACCAATATGGAACTTCCGCTGGTGAATCATGCTATCATGAATAGCCTTTGTCTTCTCTTTATAGATTCGGAAGTTTTCATATGCATCACGTCGAATTTCTTCCAACTCTTGAATCTGCAGCTTTCTTTCCTCACCTGCATCTGAAAGGTTCATATTACATTGTTTAACAGCCCAATATGCACGGTGTTCGACCTCCACCAGGAGGTGACAAGATTTACCAAACACAATCCTATATGGTGACATTAAGATCGGTGTTTTAAAAGCAGTACGGTACACCCAAAGTGCATCATCCAAGCGCAAACTCTAATCTTTCCTATTGGGTTGTACAGTTTTCTCCAAGATTCGCTTAACTTCCCGATTTGAAATTTCTGCTTGTCCGTTAGTTTGGGGATGATATGAAGTGGAGACTTTATGAACAACCCCATACTTATGAAGCAAGTTTTTCATGTTACGATTGAAAAAATGTGAACCCTGATCACTAATGATGAATCTTGGTAGACCAAACCTACTGAAAATCTGGGACCTCACAAAATCAACAACCACTCGAGAGTCATCGGTCCTGGTGGCCTTTTCTTCCACCCATTTAGATACATAGTTAACCGCCAATAAGATGTACACAAAGCCAAATGAATTTGGAAAAGGCCCCATGAAGTCAATGCCCCATGCATCGAAGATCTCACAAAATAACATGGGTTGTTGGGGCATTTCATTCCTCTTGGAGATATTCCCTGTGAATTGACATCGAGTACATGATTTACAAAACCTATGGGCATCTCTATACAATGTTGGCCAATATAATCCTGAGTCAAGGACCTTTCGAGCTGAACGTTGAGAGCCAAAGTGGCCCCCACATGCCAAGGTGTGGCAGAAGGTCAAAACAGAGGTGAACTCATGGTCAGGGACACACCTACGGACAACCTGGTCACTACAAATTCTCCACAAGTATGGGTTATCCCAAATGTACCATCGAGAGTCATGCTTAAGTCTATGGGATTGTGAAGTGCTAAAATCTGGGGGGGAACTAGATGTTGCTAGAAAATTCACAATGTCCGCATACCAGGGGGTAAGATCCACAACATCACAAAGGTTCTCATGAGGGAAGAATTCTCCAATGGGTAGGGGTGAGTCAACATGATGGTCCAATGGTGGGAAAATCCTACTAATGTGGTCAGCTACAACATTCTCCACCCCTCTATTATCTCTAATCTCAAGGTCAAAATCTTGGAGGAGGAGCATCCACCGAATGAGGCGGGGCTTGGCTTCAGGTTTCTTTAAGAGGAAACGAAGGGCAGCATGGTCAGAAAACACAATCACTTTTGACCCAAGAAGATATGAACGGAATTTTTCCAAGGAAAACACAATAGAAAGGAGTTCTTTTTCTGTGGTTGTGTAGTTTACCTGGGCAGGGTCAAGGGTACGCGAGGCATACGCAATGACATGAGGAGCCTTTTCAACCCTTTGTGATAAAACTGCCCCAACTGCAAAGTTAGAGGCATCACACATAAGCTCGAAGGGGAGATCCCACCTAGGTGGTTGGATTATGGGAGGTGATGTGAGACTCTTTTTTAGTGAATTGAATGCATCCTCACAATTGTTATCAAAAACAAATTCAGAATCCTTTTGTAACAACCGAGATAAGGGAAGTGCGATCTTACTAAAGTCTTTAATGAATCGTCGATAAAAACCAGCATGACCCAAGAAAGACCGCACCTCACGAACACATTTTGGAAATGGAAGGGATGAAATTAATTCAATTTTAGATTTATCAACCTAAATTCCCTTATTTGAAATGATATGCCCAAGAACTATCCCCGCTCAACCATGAAATGATATTTTTCATAATTCAAAACAAGATCTTTTTCAATGCAGCGGTGGAGGACAGAACCTAGGTTTTCCAAACAATCATCAAAAGAAGAACCATAAACTGTGAAATCATCCATAAATACTTCCATAAAACTCTCAAGGTACTCAGAAAAAATACTCAACATACATCGCTGAAAAGTACCAGGAGCATTACATAGACCAAATGGCATCCTTCTGTATGCAAATGTGCCAAATGGACAGGTAAATGTTGTCTTTTCTTGATCCTCAAGGGCTATATGGATTTGGAAATAACCCGAATAGCCATCAAGGAAACAATAATGAGACTTACCATCCAATCGTTCTAACATTTGGTCAATGAAAGGTAAAGGAAAGTGGTCCTTCTGCGTGGCTTGATTCAGTCGACGGTAGTCAATACAGACTCGCCAACTGTTTTGCACACGTGTTGGAACCAATTCATTCCTTTCATTTGACAAAACTGTTACTCCTGTTTTTTTAGGCACAATTTGCACTGGGCTGACCCATTTACTATCAGATATAGGATAAATGATCCCTGCAGCAAGTAATTTACTGACTTCCAATTTTACCACTTCAAGGAGAGTGGGATTCAACAGGCATTGAGATTGTCTTACGGGTTTAGCCTCATCATCCAAAAGTATATGGTGCATACAAATAGATGGGCTAATCCCGGGAATATCAGCCAATGTCCATCCTATTTCCTTTTTACACTCTCTCAAAAGTTTGAGAAGTTTCAATTCTTGTTGTGGAGAGAGGTTATTGGCAATAATGACGGGCAATTGGTCAATACCCTCAAGATATGCATATTTTAAATTATAAGGAAGTTGTTTAAGTTCAAACACCGATTGTTTCTGGATTGAGGGAGGGGATTTATGGGGAGTGAGGTCCATGAAACTATCTATCTGCTCATGTTTATTCTCAAAGGAAAGAGAATCTATTGAAATGAGATTTTCAGAATCATCGATAGTCATGGGTACCTCAGAATAAACACACTCATCAATTAAAGCACAAAATTTACATTTTTCTGAACCCACACAACATTCAAATGAAGAACCAAAACTCAAATCATCCAAGGGTGAAGAAAACAAAAAATAATCAGAGTTTGGGTTGAGGAGAGAATTGTGTGTGTGTGCATCATTTGAGAGCACTTCCATTGAATAGACAGGAAGAGTGGAGTGCTCTTCAATGGGGTGTTTCATAGCCTCAAGGATGTTAAAACTTACCTTTTCTCCTCCGAATTCCATGGAAAATGTACCATTGTGAACATTGATGATCGTCTTTGCTGTTTTTAGGAATGGCCTCCCAAGTATGAGAGGGCCATGTCCTTGGGTTCAGGTATCTTCCATCTCAAGAATGTAGAAATCAGCAGGGAAGATGAGATTCTTTACTCTAACAAGGACATCCTCAATCACTCCTTTTGGATGTGTTGTACTCCGATTGGCAAGTTGCACGATAATTCCTGTTGTTTGAAGCTCTCCAACCTGTAGAGAAGTATATACGGAGTGAGGCATTACATTAATGGAAGCACCTAAATCTAGCATAGCATCAGAAAAGAAGGTCTCCCCTATGGTACAACGTATGGTGAATGTGTCGGGATCCTTGCATTTGGTTGGCATTGCTGGTTGAATCAAGGATGATACATTCCTCCCCAGGTTGACTCTCTCATTCCCCTTCAACCTCCTTTTATGGGTGCAAAGCTCTTTAAGAAATTTGGCATAACGGGGAATTTTCTTGACTGCATCCAACAATGGAATATTAACTTGAACTTTTTTAAATGTATCCATTATTTCATTGTCAATCTCATTATCAAAGTTTTTCTTAGATTTAGAGAGTCTTTGAGGTAAAGGAAGAGGAATTGATTGTTCATTTGAATCATCAATGATAATTTGATTGCCCTTTTTGTTTTGTTTTTCATTAAATGAAAATTTTGAGGGTTGGGAAGGAGTGTTTTCAAGAGGGGGACATACCTGTTTCATAGGATCAGTAGAAGGAGAAGCTTCTTTACCACTACGAAGTGTAATTGCACATACATTACCTTTATCCTTCGGATTGGCAATGGGTTGGGATGGTAGTTGTCCAGAAACTTACATCTTAAGCTCACCGATGGTGTTCGCAAATTGTCCCACTTGAGTTCGTAGGTCTTGAATTGCCGATTGTGTGGTCTGTTGGAACTGAAGGTTCTGGGTTGCCATTTATTTCACCATGTCCTCGAGGCTTGGTTCAGATTTGGGAGGAGGAGGAGGAGGATTGTTTTGCGAAGTTGAAGGATAAGAAGGTTTCATACCTTGTCCTTGTTGATACCAATTCTGCTTCGGGTAGCTTGAGTTTCCTCCTTGTCGGTATTGTGGTTGTGATTTCCACCCGGGGTTTGGATTTGGTCTGAATGGTTCTTGCTTGAAGGGAGGCACTTGTTGGAATAGACGCCCTGGGAACACAGCTACAAAGGACTCAGATAAATCTTGAAGTTGTGGGCACTGGTCAGAAAAATGAGTGTTATCAGAACAAATACCACAATGCAATGGAATAGAAGTAGAGTGTGAGTTACCTTGTGCTTGAGCTAATTGCCTTAGAAGGGTATGCATCTCATCAAGTTTAGTATCTACCTTTTGTTCTAGGGCTGAATGACTTACCTCATGAACTCCTCGGTTTGGTGCAATAGCTCGTGTACCAAATTGTTGTGCATTTTGAGCCATGTTGGCTATTAAGTCACGAGCGGCAGAAGGAGTTTTGTCAACTAGGGCACCAATAGCTGCAGCATCAATCATTCCACGATCCATGGGGATAAGTCCCTCATAGAAGTATTGGATTAATAGTTGTTCACTAATCTGGTGGTGGGGGCAGCTTGAGCAAAGTCTCTTAAATCTCTCCCAGTATTCATGAAGGATCTCTCCTTGTGATTGCCTAATTCCATAGATTTCTTTCCTAATTGATGCAGTTCGGGAGGCAGGGAATAACTTCTCTAGAAAAAGTCTTTTTAGGTCATTCCAGCCCCCAATTGTGGAAGGCAAATAGTATAGCCAATCTTTGGCTACACCATCAAGGGAGAAAGGGAAGGCCCTAAACTTAATGAGGTCCTCAGACACATTTTGGGGTTTCATGGTGGAGCACACTATGTGAAACTCTTTTAGATGTCTGTGAGGGTCCTCTCTAGGAAGACCATGGAATTTTGGAAGAAGGTGGATGAGGCCTGATCATAGCTCAAAATTGGCCGCTTCCTCAGGATATTGGATGTACGCAGGTTGGTACTCCACATCCGGGGTGGTCAGTTCTTTTAATGTTCTATTATTTGCAGCCATGATCTCTGGGGTTTGATTTGGTTCAATTTTGGATTGGTTTAGGACCACTTTAGGTTCCACAAGGGGTTCCACAATGTAACTTGATTGACCTTCTCTAGATTCCTTGATTTGTGTGTGAAGTGACTTTTCAATTTCAAGATCAAATTCATGTAGTGTTCCTTTACCAGATCTTGTCATGCAATAATGATGTCCAATTTGATTGATTTATTTTTTTGTTGTGTTTTTTTTTTGATTTGGATAAAAAAAACTTAAGAAGGGTGAAAGAAGAATATAATGTTATACTATAAAATTAGATAGGGATATTGAGAAGAAGAGAGAGAGAGAGAGAGAGATAGAAAGAACACACCAAAAACAACAAAAAATAAAGACAAAACCCAAAACAAAAACAATAAAATGGGGGTGGGGTATTTAGAGGAGTACTAATAAAGAAGTAAAATGACCCAATAAAAATAAATAAAGAAAAAAAATGATCTTGGCTCCCCGGAAACGGCGCCAAAATTTGACCGCGTTGTCGAACGCGTCAAATTAGTTGTTTAATTTTGACTAGAATTTCTGCAGTATAGCAGCAACCCTAGGTCGTCTCTCGACGGAGCCTTATATCATTAATTATAAAATGTGGTTCTGATTATGAAATTAAAAAAAGGTAAATGGGGTTTTATAATACTTGGGTTTGATGATTAAATATGACAATAGAAAATAGAAGCTATAAAACAAAGTAGAGATTAACAAAATTAATTAAGCGTGATCAACCCGGGGTACTCGTATGATGTTTATCCTTCATCGCTTCATGATATAAGGTTATGATCTTTTAATCCCTGGTTTGTAACACCTAGAACTATAATGTTACTGAGTTTATACTAGGATAACTCCTAGGGTTCAGTCAAAAACACACAATGATTCACCGGACACCGTCGATGATTGAATGAATTGTGTTTGACTTCATAACCAAAACTCACCAAGGCAACACACGAAAAACTCGATGCGCTATCCAGATTTGTATGTTATTTCTTTGTGATACCATGACATAAATGTACATGGCCTTGACAGTACTTGTGTGAGTTCAATTTACCAATATAAACCACACAAACACCGCAATTGAAAGGGGGAAAGAAAGTGGTGAACGGTGTGTGAAACATCACATGAATGGGTACCCCCAAACATGATCATTTGAGTTGAGCATGACATACCAGTACATAACTCAATAAAATAAGAATAGAGGATGATGAAAAACAACACAAAAATCTGTAATTTAAAATATCATTCAAATATTACAAACATGAAGCTCGGGATGTACATCACATTCCTCCCCGGGTGATCACAAGGGGTTTAGAAACCCATGGGAGAGGAGGAAGAGAAATATGTTGGGGTAGAACTTCTCATAGCCTCCAGAACCTCTAGGGATGTTGATAAGACTCCTTGGGGACTCCAAAATGGCAGCACCTTGCCTCTTGGACTAACTTACAAATGAGTAGCCCAAGGTTCCCTTTTATAGGAAATGTGGGAGGTGGTTTTGGGCACATAGATTTCATTAATCCACTTGCACGATACGTTTCGGCATTCAGACAGTATTATCTAGCTTTGGAGAAAATAGAAAAGTTGTATCTCTACCTCTTTACTATCTCCACCGAAAGTTTGGAACCTTTTGGAAAACTACAGCTCAAGATATTGATAAAATACAGAACACCACATTTGACTTGGTCCAAATTCGGTGGCTTGGACAGATCAGTTCGGATGGACCCCATAAAAGCTGAATCAGGATTGTGTTCCTTCATATGAAATATAGACCATTGAATTTTGGACGGGCCCACATAATTTAAACCCATTTGGATGCACGGATTTTGTGTACTATTCAAAACAGTGGACAGATGTCCATGGATCCATGCAATTTTGGCCCAGTTTTCTTTCACTTCATCAAGGGCCCTCCAAATCACCTCCACCTACATTGTAATTTTCAAAACAAGTATCATTGCCCTATTTAACAGTGATAAACACAAAATTATTGAATCAAACATGAAGCACAATTTGATAATATTTTTATAATTTTTAATACAAAATATGTTTAGCACAACGGTGTAAGGGTGAAAATGAAACAGTGAATCGTGGTACGATCAGTTGTCTCATTCCAAAAATGTGAATACCTTAATCATGTATTCTCTTGAAACATATTAATAACCTGAATTACCATAAAAAATTATTAAAAAAATGAATTCTTTCTTATTAAAAATATTATTTTATATATTCTTTACATCCAAAAAAAGTTTGTAAACTTCATCCATGATAACGTACAACACTTTGTTGACAAATCAATAATCAGTTCCAGGGTAATCAATACTATCTAGTTTAATTTATCCATATTAATCATTTATTTATCCTAGATAAAAAAAATTATGAAAATTAAGGTCATGTTAAGGGTTACCTTCACTTTATCAAAATATCACATTTAAATTAAATCCCTTTTCTATTCCATCATCACCATTTAATATATTTTTTCAAATTTTTAATGGAAAACATATACTTCATGATTCATATAACATAATTATTTAATTCCTATACATATACAATTTAATCATCCAACATTATTCTCAAACCATTACCTAGGCTTCACCATCTTATTCCTCAATACCCCTTTCTTAGAATCTTAAATATGAATCATTTCTTAAGGTTCCACAACCTCAATTTAATCATTCTTCTTATGTTTAATGTAACAATATTGTTAAAACAACCCATACCTTTCACAAGTCATTTTTAGTCTCTTTATATTTAGTTGTATAACCAATAATCATACTACCTTCCTAATTATCTTTATAAAATTTCAACTTAGGACATGGATTTGTATAATTCCCATACATTCCATATCTGAAAAATTCAATGTTAACCCCATTATTTCTAGTTCTCACTATTGACTAAGACTGAAGAGCATAGTGTGAGCAACACTTATCATATAATAAAACCACATGATCATAAAAAATTACTTCTAATATTCCTAAATAATTACACCTAATTTTAAATATATAACACCTTAGTCTTATCCCTATAGAAATCCCTAGACATATCCTTATAAATATCCCTAGGGATCTCACTAAATTTTTATAATACTAGTTTTAAAATATTAATAAAACATTTTCTTTGATACCAACTATAAATACTAAGTCTTAACATACATGCATATTACATCATTTTAGATTAATACTCAACACATTACAAAAATAAATTCCCAAGGACCATAATAGTTTAGTGTCTTTGGAAACTTGGAACACAATAAATTTTAACTTTTTAAAAGATCTCAAAATTCTTCCATAAATATCTTCTTCATTAGTACTCCTACTTAAAAAATTCCTTCATAACATGGGGAAATGAAACATAATAAAGGGTCATCTCAGATGTTCAGTAAGGGTAAAAAAGGATATATGTAAGCATAATCATGAGCATAAAGGTATTAGAACATTATCATAACATTATAAGATCATATACTGAATATCAAAGATCATAATGAATAGTCGTGACATAAATATTAGTAGTTCATAAGACATGGATCATAAAATAATCAAGAATATGAACCATGTTATAATTTCATAATCATAAGACATAGATTTGTGGAACAAACATTATCTTACAACACTACGAACTTGTATAAGTAGAAAAAGGTTCACTCATTAAGTTAAGAACATGAAATTAGGCCCTCGAATAAACATATAGACATGAAACCAGATCCACACATAATATTGTAAACATGTAATCAGGTTCACGTATAACATCATAATAGTCAAGGTTCATTCCCAAGACTATTAAAATAGTGGATCAGGAAACAACTATTTCCCATTGTGGATCAGGACATAATTTTTTCCCATTGTGTATCAAGAAACTCCTATTTTCTATTTTGGATTAAGACACACTTATTTCCCATTATGGATTAGGACACACATGTTTCTCATTTTGGATCAAGCATGTTGACTTGTTTCACATCATTATCTCATGAGATATAAATATTTACCCAATTAATAGGATGGAGATATAGGTCCCACCCTTCACACAATGAAATATTACATAAATGTTCCATAAGATAATAAAACATTCATCATATCATGACCCATTAAAATAGAAGTGTTTCATAAACTTCATATCATAACTCATGAAATGAAATGGGTGTCATAAACATTTCATCATATAATAAACTATAGAAAAATAGGTTTCATAATCATTTCATCCTAGAATAACTTTTTAAAGAAAGTGGATTTCATAATAATTTATCATGGTATAACCCATGGAAGAGAAATGAGTTTCATAAACAACATGTTACTAAAAGAATAAACCATTTAGAGAAATAATAAGAATGGTATCCTTGGATCATAACCCTAGTAAGGCATGAGTAAAAACAATGTATGTTATATTATATTGAAAATAATTTTTAAACAACCATTTAAAACATTTATTGATGAAAATATCCTTTCCTATTTGGGAAACTCTTTTTAAATCATAAAACATATTGAAAACCTTTTTCTTTTAAAATAACCATGAAAACGTATAAAAGAATATTTGAATTTCTTTAAAAAATTTAAAACATAAAAAATTTATTTAAAATTATATTCCATGAAAATTATCTTAAGAGATAATTTAATATATTTTGGAAATATACTTTTAGAAAACACGGGTTTGGAATAACACAAATTTCCGATCGAAGAGAGAGACATAGTCATATTTTCTTAAAAACATTTTCTTAATCATATTAAGTATAAAAGAGTGGAAAAATGGTACCAATACATGAATATATCATTAATAACAATACTATAAAGAAATTCAGGAGTTTTATTGAGATATGGATCATATGATTTCATCAATTGAAGTATAATCATAATCAATCCCGATAAACGATGAGATTGTAGCAATAAACTGTTACCACTTTGGTAACATTGAATCATAATAACCATGATATAATAACATTAAATTAAGATTAAAATATCTTTTAAAGAATTATATTCATGATATAACATGTAAAAGGGTATTATATACACTTCATTGAAGAATATATGTGTATAACTTGGCATGTGTCTCAAAGAAGGCAAATTGAGACAAAACTACTTTACCGATTTGGTAACTTTTGAACCATAAACCCCGTGAAAGGGAGATGATAAAATGGATATGTAAATACCAATAAATTTTAGGATAATAATAATATAATACATTCATTGGTATTATATAATCCAAATAAAATAAATGATTGGATAATATGATATACGTCTCATAGAAATAAAAGTAAGACTATAAATCCCAATACTACATGAGTAACTTTTGAATCATGATCCCCATGAAACAATAACATCAATTTAAACTTTTAATATCATTAAATAAAGTAAATTCATGATATATCATGTATTATTTCAGTATATATGCCACAAAACAAGAATAAGTGATGAATATATCATAAATGTAACAAAAATAAAAGTGAGATGAGAAAACCCTTACCTGAAGTCTTTATCTTCCTCATACACGATAAAAACTCTTGTATAATAAATATAATTTTATTATAAATCTTCCAAATAAACATATTATTAAATATAATACCATATAATATTTTATTATGACTTTATATTTCCTATTTATGAACAATTCCATGTTAAAGTTAAGTCTCAGTTAATAACCACTTTGTTTTTCGCATGTATTTAGATTTGTTATATTTTTGGTCCTCTTACTTATATCATGATTTAATCACCTATAAAATGTTAAAAATGATATAAATATCATATATATTTATTATATATGTATATATAATAATCTATAAAATATATAAATATGAAATGAAATACACCGTTCATAGAGACGGTAGGACGTATGTATGCATAGACGTTGTTTTTGTTTTATTGTCGTATTGAAAGAAAGTAGATGACATATATGTTTATATATATATATATTATTAAAATATAATTATTATTTTATATATATCATTTAAATTCACAAAACCCATCTTTAATGCATTCCATTTAAAGTGTGAATGAATAACATTGCTTTGAGGAGGCTGTAGTCCACACATCCACAAACAAAGTTATCATATTCCCAAAAAATGGAAAGCATGAAGTTTTATGTTATATAATAATTCCATAAGAATAAATATCATATATATCATATAAAAACTATAATGAAATCATTATTCCCTACCTTTAATGGTGGTAATGTAATAATGAATGACATCAGTTCGCGTGGTGGTAGTTCGCCGTACACATGATTGATGATTACATATCCCATTTGATAGAAGTATGTGTAGGTGTAGGTCAAAAATTTAACATAAAAAAATATAAATATATTTATCATAATTTTTTCATTATATAATCATTTAACAATAAGAATTGAGGGGGTGGATAAAGAAATAAAACAAATCTACTTGTTATAGTGTTATCTATTCTCTGGGTAATTCCTTTTGGTTTTCACCATAATAATAACTTGGTTTACTTTATTCCCAAATTGAGTCTTATAGTATGATAGGATGGAATTTTAGAGATTATTTGGGTATGGTTTTTATGAACCAAAGAGAATATGTGTGTTAATAAGTGAGGGGGTGAGTTCCATTTTATAGCAGAGGAGGAGTGACATTCTTGTATATATAAAAAGGTAAACACTATTGAGAGTTTTATCTTAAACCATGTGCCTCCAATAATGATACTTGTTATATAAAAGGGATTATATGGTCTAAATATGTACAAAAAAATGTATTTTTGACATGTTTCTAGGTTATTTGTAACCTTAAGTTAATGTTTAACCACTAAGTAAACTCGATTTTACCTTAATCTCTGTAATTAATTTTAATTACTTTCACTAATATTTTTGGTCAAAAACTAAGTTGAAATCAATGAAAATTTTAAATTATTATGGTTTAAAATATGGAATCCATTTTTACAAATTCTAAACACATATGTGGAAGAAATTAATTTAAAATTAATCATGCAGATGAGATTAGACAATAAGTTTTTAAAGTGAAAATGTTCAAAATGATGAAATGTTTTTTATATCTAATTTGAATTTGAGATTGATTAAAATTACCCAAATTTTATTAATATATTTATAATTGATCTATATTTAATTTAATAAAATTTAAAATATAATCTAACTATATAAATAAATTACCTAAAAATGTAGTTTTGAATTAAAATCCAGTAATTTCACTATTCATCCAAAAACAAAACTTCACAAAACAATATAAAAAAATCACCCTAATATAATTTTAATGTTATACTTTCAAAAATTAAGTTAATTTTATCAAATATACTTTATAAAACTATCAAATTTATATTTAAAATACGAATTCCATTAAAATGTGGTAAAATTACCTTTTATTAAAATTATATATCTTTATGTGTAAAATTGATTTTATTATTATATCTTGTCTATAAAACACATAAGATAAATGTTAATTAGTTTAATGAATATAATATATATATTTCATTAGAATCATTTACAAAAAGTTATTTAATTAATTTATTTAGGAAAATCATGTTTGATTGCATAAATATTTTTTTCCATTAAATTATTTCTATATTTTCAAAAGGGTGTTATTTTCATTTCTAGTTAATTGGTTACCAAATAATTCTTATTATATATATTTTAAAACCATATTTTCATGATTTAATTAATCCTATTTATAACTTACATTTCAAAGGATATGTGAAAAATATAATAATACTATAATAATAATATTAATAGTATATTGTAGTTTCGTAAAACTAGGTATTGCATGTAACTCAAGCTACTGAAGGAACTCAACATTCTATGTAATAAAATCCAAACATAGTATTGTGTGTACTGTAAGATAATCTAAGTGTTGCATGTTCTATAATATTGACATGGTGTTGTGTACAAAGTAATAATAACTTGGTTCTTTCATATAACACAAGCTATATTAAATGTCACGTGAAATAGAAAATATCAAGTAGTTAAAATTAATTAAAGAAAAAAAGAAAAAAATATTTTACAAAATATCAGGGTGTAACACAAAAAACTAAAAAATGGGAAGCTTCTAGAAAATGCTCATATTACAACTCTCTCATGGAAGAAACAAAACTGAATGAAACCATAAACATGCTAGCTCTGAAACTTATTATTCTTATAATTCCCTACCAAATCAAAAAAACTATGAACATGACAGGATAGCCACACTGATGATAGGTCTTTAGAGTTGACATGAATGAAGATCAAACATGCCCGACATTCCATAATCGAAAAACACCACCAACTTCTACTTTATATAAATATAAATGATAGGTTATGAAGATAAATTTCCATCCTAATTACCTTTATACCTCCTCTCATCTCTATCCTCATCATCATTAAAATATCTAGTGGAATAAAAATCATCACCCATCACAGGTTAACTTGCTAATATTTCCTCTATGATGATGGCCTTGCAAACCACTTTGTAAAAGGTATATAGGATATAATTAAGCAGTAATTAATGTGGATCTTGATATATCCCTCTTGTAAAGAACAATTCCTTATTCACATAATCTGAATAAAACTCAAAAATAAAGGCACCGGGCTAGTGAAATTCTCAATGTAGTTATTCACTAAATAATCACCATAGAGGACACCCAAAAACTTTATCACCTTCTCAAACCTAACTTCTTCATGATAAAACCATTGAATTAATTAAGCCTTGATATATCCCTAATATATAACCTCAAATGGTTGGGTATGAAAATAGAGATTCTACCACTCCATGCCCAAACCTTTGAACAAAAGAATGATGCACCTTACCCTAGAGGATTATGGAGTATTTAGCAATTCGGAAATTTCTTTAACCTTGGTTAACTAATAAAATTCCCCCTAGGATCCTTAATAACCATATAATATTATAAGGAAATTATTCATAAATTCTCACTCGTGATCCATGTGTTGGGAATATTTTGGATCTACTACTCCATTATAAGTCTAGGTAGTGTCAGAGACCAGAAAGACAAATGATGGAACACTAGGATAACTAACAATGGAATTTTCTTCCATGTATTTTCAATTCATTTATGGGGGACTTATTATAATAAATCAAAAAATAAATCACGACATTAATCCACTTTTGAAAATATCAACAAAAGGAGAAAAAACACAAGCCAATTCAATCCAAAATTAAAAAACACTACAAAATTTTATATAAGGGAACCAAAAATCAAAGCAATCAAACCAAGTTCATAAACCCCCTTGAAAAATCTCCACAAAAAAATATTTGGAAACATTTTACACTAGACACCCAAAGAATTTTGAAATCAGAACAACCCAAAAAATAACATTTAGTAAAGTTAAATAATTTTTACAAAACAACATAAATTACCCAAAAATTTTCAAGAATTTCATCACCCTAGAACCTATGAAATTATTTCTTTAAAAAATGAAACAACCTATAAACATTATATAGAGTTAAAAAAATTATTACTCAAACAACCAGGGAAACCAAAATAGGGTTTTCAAAAATAACTTAAATAACAAAACATAAAACATCACTTTTCATTAACTTTCAATTTCCGAAAAACCTCACTTAAACATTTATAAATAATCCCTATAAAACATGTGAGAGGATCAAAAAAAAAGAGAGGGAAAAAACATCCCAACCTTCTCCACTACATACAATTTGGGCACATGATTTTCCAAACCATGCGTCAACTATGCGAGTACTATTGGAAAGTGTCTAGAACAGTTTTAATAGTCTACACACGGTTTTATTGACTGTGCACCTTAACTATATACCCTTCGAAACCCTACCAATTTTGACTCTGAAATGAGTACTTTCCTGGAACAGATTTTGAGAACTCCCTATAACTTAGAGTATTAGTAATCCACACCATAATATCTCAATAAAGAGCCACCATAATCTCAAAAGCCAAAATAATACTACCGACCATTCATGGAAAATCAAGATATGACACAAGGAAGAGTGATCTAAGAACTTCCTTGGACCAACCACTCGATTTTTGATAGTCATCACTACTTTCTACCATTAACCCCAAAATAATTAAAAGGTGAGTCAAGAACCTAGGCCCCTTTTTCATAATCTAGATACTCTGATGCCATTTTTTAAGGAACCTACCTAGGTTTCCATCCAAAATGGAACTTGAATCAGTTCTCCACATAACCAATGTTCATCCCTAATCCCCCAGATCGATGAAAATCATCAAGGGTATCTTATATAAATATTGTGGATGGTTTCACCCTTAATTAACCATAAAAATCATCCAAATAAGAATTAATTATAAGTGATAAAAAACATTCCAATAGAACCTCATATAACTAAACATATAATATAGACCAGTTCAACTGCAATGAAAACCAAAAATAAAAAAAGGGAAAATAGGCCAAAACTAACTCAATACAACTGTTTATACAAAAAAAGTCCTAATAACCATCTCCAAATGACTCTCATACCACCATGATCCTAACAACCAACCAATTCCCAAAGAAGGTGGCACCATATCCAATCCTAAAATTTAAGACCTGAAGAGACTTATACAAGACATGAGAACTACATACCCTCCAATGTGAGTATGTATGGTTTCAACTGAATCCATTAGGATTCCACCATGGTTCCAAATCATTCCATTTATAAAATAAACCAAAACTACTTGTTTAAATATAATGTGGAAAAAGTTTTTAATTTTTAATTTACATAATATAGGAATAAAAAAATCACAAAACACACACTTTCACAAGAAAAACTATCATAAAACATTCTATGAAGAGGTTTTACCAAAAACATTCCATTTCACAGTGCTAACCCTTTTTATTTATAAAAACACTACACATTTGAAAATAAACCTACCCATGGTTTATAACATTTCAAAAGATTTCAATAAATGTGACACTTTGAAAATCACTTTCCCTTTTTTCCATAAAAATATTTCACACACACTACTCAAGGTAAAAAAGTAAAAAAGGAAATAATATTTTCAATATTAAAAAAGTCATAAATATTACAAATAAATGAATTGAATAAATCTAATAAACAATATGAATAATCCATAAAAGTATCACACAACAAGAAACTAAACATAAGAAATAAGGATAAAAAGTCAGTATTTATAGAATAAACGGAATAACATATGGTACATATCATGATGTAGAACCATAGTACTATCAGGACAACACAATACATGACCAAAAGTGGACCTAAACTACCAACAAGTAATACAGTCACACACATATATTATCCATATCACTCTCAATAAGCCTCATCAGTGACAACCCACTATCCATCCTGTGACTTTGAATTAGGGGATACTAGACATTTTTTAATCTCAACTAGTCATATCAATATCCTAAGACTTCCCACAGAGTAACCTCAATCTTCTAATAGAATAATAACAAATTGGTTCCATGAGAAAAAAATATCATCACTTGAAAATAATAAGCCCCTAGGGAAAACACCATAATTACATCCATCCTACCTCCTACACCACCCTTTGAAAGATCCCCAACACATCATAAATCATGAATCACATCATAAAGAATCTTTAAAATGGATAATCACAACATTAAAAATAACACAAGGGGGATCAACAAGGGAATAATCAATATAGCCACAAAAGTTTCCAACTAAACCTTCAATTATATCATATACATTTGGAAATTCGTTTTTAAAACAATTTTTAATTCAAAAAAATTTAAAAAATAAAGAATAATAAATCAAAAACATAGTAAAACTAACCATGGTAAACTCTAAATCAATTAGTAAAACCAAACCACCCCTTAAAAATAATTAAATCATTTTTATTGAATAAGGGAAATCCAATTTGAAAATCCCATTGGGATTAAAACCCAATGTAAAAGTAAATTTCTCAATTATAACCCTCTTTTTAATTTTATCAAACATAAAGAATGCATAAAATACCATTTAAAAGACAAGTTATATAGAATAACATAATTCACCATTTTTTTAAAGGAAAACCCCAACAAAGCATGTAAAACATATTGTAAATCCAAACTAGCTGTCAAAAGAATCTTATATTCAACTCAAAACCCCTTTTAAATTATCAAGAATTCACGTAACTCTTAAGTAAAATGAAATGAATCAGAAATTATTTCCATAAGTAGAATAATCATGACACCTTCAATGAAATCCTTCGGTAATGGACTCCTATGATGGATCACAACTTTTACAAACAAAAATCCCCAATTACTAACAACCATAACCAACATAATAATACAAAAAATTACAACTATTATTATAGGATAATAGTAAAATATGAGAAAACCAAAGAGGAAGAGAAGAAAAGCTCATACGTCTTGACCCAAGTGAATAATCCCCAATAAACTGCTTCAAAATACACTTGAAGGAACTTTTCAAAGAAAAAAATCTCTATTTAAGGCACCTAGTTCTAGGTAAAATGTGTGGGGAAGATAAGGGAAGGAACCCCACATAAAAAGGACCCAAAAGTAAAAATATTATATCATGACATGCCCTAATAGATCCCGATTGTATGGTGGAATGCTGATCCATAACTACCCCAAACCTATCTCTATAAGCCAGGGGATGGAAACAAGTGCAAAAAGGAATAACTAAAATTGGTGGTCATTTCCTAAAGTACCTGTACACATTCACCCAACTATCTCTTTATAGAAGTGTAGAGGAATAAAAATTAAAGATAATAAAATCTATAGTAAAAACCATGCATGTATAAACCTCTAGGTAATACAAAAGAGTATGACATTGCAATAAAAAAAGTAAAGGAAAAAAATACATGCCCACCCAGAAAAGATGTCACAACCTAATGAAAAATTGAATATAAATACCGAGAGAGAATATTTCTAGATCTTAAAGTCTCAAACATTATATATGGTCAAATGCACCCAAGTATCTCTAACCTTCACCAATTCCACTACCAGCCTATCCATTAACTGCATAAGACACCACATGTGTGGGAAAATCCCATGCAGGGATGAGTATATATATACCTAGTAGGATGCCCAGAAAACTAAAGAGGGAGAAATATAAGACAAGATAGAAGTACCTACCTCATCCAAAAGAAAGAGGTAAATAAAACCAAACAAAAATAGTATATATATATATATATATGATCATATAAGAAACCTAGACAAAAAATATTGGGGATCTCCATATCACATCACAGCCTAGGATGATGAGTCCACCTATTGATCAAAAGGTCCATTATCAATGCCCAACATCTCATATGTCTGTCCAAATAAGTAACAGTGTTGAGAACCCAAATCTTGCCACTGTACCTCACATTCAAGGTGGAACAATCTCCATGTAGTGTCCCCAGGCAATAATATGTCATATGGGTACCACTATGTAGATAGAGGACCCATGCCTTAGTACATGAAGATGGTGTCACTTAGAAGATAGAAGAACCATACCTTGATACGACAAGAGAGTGACACTTAGTTGGTATAGGACCTATTCTCTAATATAATAGAATGGTTCCACCCTATATATAGTGGACCCATTCCCTAATAGAATAGGAGGGTTCCACTTAGCAGGTAGAGGACATGTGCCTTGATATAATAGGAGGGTTCCACTTAGTAGGTAGAGGACCCATACCCTAATACAAAAGAAGGTTGCCACTCTGTAGGTTGATGAACCATGACTTGATACAATGGGAGGGTGTCAATCCATATTTAAAGGGCCCATTCCTTGATAAAAAAGGATAGTTCAACTCAGTAAGTAAAGTGAAACATCCTGTTACGAGTATTCATGTATTTTTCCTTATCTTTACTTGATTTCTTCTTTAATTGGGTGCATCTTTAGACAACCAAGGATGAAGAAAATTTTCTAAGAGAAATGAACTATTGTTCATGGATGTTTGTTTTTTTTTGAATTTATGGAGTTCAAGTATAAATGTGTTAATTTATTTGTGGGGTTCTCCTTGAGTTCATAAAACCCCTGAGGTGTTTTGGTTTTTCATGTAAAAACATGTAATTTTCGCTGTCAGTAGGATATTTACACACCATGTAATGGGAGTAAAGGACGTGTAATGGTTTCTAGGCTCATGTCATGTGTTGAGTATAAAACATGAAAGAATAAATTCCATGTAATAGTTACTTGTTGTATAATGTTAAATGATCATCTTTTAATAAAAATTACATGATTTTTTTTGATTTATGTGATCCCCATAGATTACACTATGTGTAAATGGATTAAACACCATGCAAGTGACTCAAATAGGGAATTGATGGATATTCATCAATTGATTAATATTTCATTCTTCCACATCTCCCTCACCTATTGACCTAGGGATCTTCTCCAGTAATTTTGAGAGCCTCCATTTGATTCATATTGATTTATTCAATGATTGATCACCATTGAGGTTGGGTTGAATCTCTCTAAGTGAGTAATAATTTTTTGTTATTCATTTACTTTGATCATAGAAGCGAAATTGCATTGCGCTATTAGTTTTTTTGGATCTATGGTGATGTTTCCTTTATTTCTCTTCTAGATACATTATGCAATATTATTCTATGGGACTTTCCTTTGTTGGTTGTGGTGAAACAGGTGTGTGTTCTTCAATGTATGTGTAATAAATCTTCTTCTCCAACACTTTTGAAGAAGTGAATCAATTATAAAATGTGTATATTGATTCTACGGACTCTATTTTTGTTTTTACATTCTACTTGTTAGTAGATACTTTTTTAGGCCTATGCAACCCTGAGTTTTGAGGTAGGTAGTTCTGTCTCTAGCCTTCATTGGTGAACTACATGGGTCATGTTTTTGATAAATTGTTTTATGAAATTAAATGGAATGATATGAATGATTTATTTTGTGTGTGTGGAACTAGGTTTTTATAAAAGTTAGTTTTCCCCATAGTTTTGATAAATGAAAAGGGGTTTTCAATGCATCATGAAATGGTACTGTGAAATGGTTTTCAAAGCATGAAATGATGAAATGGTTTTATGGATTATTTTGGAAAATATATCACATGAGAATCCTTGGTTACTTAGGTGGAAGGTATAGTAATAGGTTTCACCCAATATCAGGGGGTTTTCTAACGGGGCTTTCCTCTGCTCCCTAGGCCTGTTGTTATAGGGAATTGGTAGACCCATAGGGGGGTTCACTTGCTGGGGTGTTCATCTTCTCTCTAGACTCAATACATATGTCTAGTGGCCTGATGTATATACAACTTTCTATGTTTGGTATGAGTGTCATTATACAAACCCAGTGTGATCCCTAACATGATGTTACCTGTGCTTATTCTTTTTTTATTATACTAATCTGTTTTAATTACATGGATTTGATATGATATGTGATGCATTATTTGTTTTGAAATGATATATTTTCTATGATATATGGTTATAAAATGATTTGAAACTAATTTAATCGATTTTTTTGGAAATATAGAAAAAGGAAAAATTAAATTGTTTTTACTTGCTTTTGATATAAAAATTATTAAACTATTATAATGAAATTTTTCATTAAAGTTGTTCATGATTTGATTGTTGTTCATAGACTTGATATGGAGCACCTAGTTGAGACCCTACTGACTTTGTTATCTCACACCCTATTTAACCCTTCATTGATGCATAGACTTTGTTATGTCTTTTGATATAGGGAAAGACAAGGCATTATAGTGAGGAAATGGTATTTTCTATCAGCTAGGTTGTGGGTAGATGATGGTGAGATGGTGGGAGGTTTCCCACATTATAACATGGAGATGTTGAAGTAGTTGTTTTTTAGTCCTTTTTAGTTGGAATTATCACTTCACTACTACAAAATAGGCCTTTAATAGCACGAGAAATTGACATGATCAGTGCTAGAAAATCACTGACTACATGAGAGAGGTTAAAATCCCTAGTCTTTTATCATCACTAAAAAAGTGAAGATAATGGTTCCCTTTCTCAGCACTAAAAATGTTTTGATAAATGGGACCTTTATCAGAGATTTAATTTAGAACCACTAAAGTAACCATTTATGAGCGCTTATATAAGCACTGATAAATGCAGTTTTTATCAGTGATTTTAAAAGCGATGATAAAGGGCCATTCTGCAGTGTGCTGTAATTTGCACATCACAACACCAAAAATACACTAGATATCAACAAAAACAAGTAATGATACGAGATTTAAGTGAATTTAAATTTACAACATAAACCCAAGAAAAAAACACTATATTATACACGTTTTAAACATTGGTTTATACAATTAAATAAATAGAAATTATTACATACATTTAAAAACATATATGTTCCTTTATCTTTTAATCCTGAACCAAATCATGATATTTTTGAAAAAACCACCCCTTATTGAGCAAAATAACACAACTGTATATGAAAAAAATTCTTATGTTAGTAATAATATATAGAAATAAATTAGCAGGAACTGTTAATTTTACTAAAATTGATGTCAATTTTAAATAAAAAAAATGATATTGGAGTCATATTAGTCGCACCATGCATCAAATTTAGGTTTGGATTATTCCAACACATCTCAAATGACTTATGGATCATTTTTCTAAAGTATCAAAACAATCAAAATGTGTTTTCTCAGTTTTGAGTACATCAATTGTCTTTTTTACTAAAATGTCATTTTAAACTAGAGACATGAAATTTTAACTCATTTTGACCACATAGTGTATAATTTTGATGTGAAAAGGATTCATACACATCAAAAATGACTTATGAATCCTTATTTTAAATTATCAAGAAAATACAAGAACATTTGATCGGTTTTCAATGACTGATTTTTTTGAACTAAAGTATCAAAACAATATGAATGTGTTTGTTCAGTTATGACGTGCAGTTGATTCTTGAAATGACATGACACATTGAGTTATAATAGTCACACCGTGAATTTAATTGAGGTGTGGATTATTTCTACATGTCTCAAATGACTTATGGATCATTTCCCTAAGTGTTAACTAAGTACACACCTCCATCAAACTCTTTTTCCAATTGTATAAAACAGTATCATTTTTTAATAAACAAATAGAAGATCTCAAATCGAACTAAGAACCCTCACACAAGAAACAAAGAGTGATTTCCACAATAATAGATATATCTAAACAAGCATGATAGAAGGAGGGGAACTAATTCAGGAAAGGATAACCATTTAAAGGTTCACATTTATAAAAACAAAACAATTTGAACTATGAAAGGATGATTTAATTAGACTTTTATAATGAAAGAATAACTTAGAACAACCACAAAACAAAAATGAGGAAACTCTGAGCGTCTTCACCCCAACAAGGGAGACAACAACTGATCCAATGTGTTGTATAATTATTTGAAAACAACTCATCCAAAAATTATTTGTCCAACAACTTCTCAAAATAGAGACATTTGGAGAAGAGTAAATTCTCATTGATCACTGGATGAAGACCCCCAATGAAAATAGAATCTTTCAACATATCCTATGACACCACCTTCATAGAAAAGTAAACCAGCTCTTTAAAGTGTTCAACAGAAGCCTTCACCGTCTACTGACAATGATGGACACTCAAGCCACTTAAATAACTCTAATGAACCTTGATTTCCATAGAATATGGGTGGAAACTTAGGATAACTATAAGTAGGGAGATACCCACTAGAAACATTAGAGACCTTTCTAGGAGGAATATTCTGAATAACACAAAAATCATAAAATCATGTTTAGAATCAATTCCTCACATACCCACACATATGAAAATGATCATAAGGAATATAGTGGGTCAAAATTACACTTTATAACCAAACCCAATAATTTACCACATTTTTAATCCAAAATGTTTTCCTTTAAAACACATTTTTTTCCAATCTGAGACCATTTGAAAGAAATCATTTTAATTTTCAAAATTGTTTTCATTTTAAAAGATTACTCACAATAACTGAGATCGAAAAAATACATAATGAATGCTAAACTACCAGAATGAGGAGCTAGTATTCATGCTTAACTCGACAACATGGTAGTGGTCCATATTTTACTTAGTATAAGAGTGTAATATGATTAAAAATATCAACAACCCTAGCACTAAATAGATCTCAAAAGTACCACCATATACATAATACTAGGCCATTAGGTTCTTGGTTGTGTTAATAGTGGACCTACTTACACTATCCTATCAACAAGTACATGGTTCAATTCCATCAGGCACATAGTACCTACCACAAAAGGGTACCTCTATCTATTCACCTTTCTCTCCTATAAAATCCTCTAACCCCTCTTTTAACTCCCATTAAATGAAAAATACACCCAAAATGAGACTAAGATACTAACTTTAAAGGGGATTACATGGCTAGATCAGATGGAGAATTTAAAACCTCCACACCCTCAAGAATTTTATACTCAACAAGATTCAACCAGATTATTCAGGGAATACATTCAACCATTGGGTTTTCATATGTGTAAGTTTAGTTTTTAAGAAATTTCCTAGAATTTTCTTATAATTCTAAATGATTTGATTTATTTTGAGGTTAATTTACTCCTATTTATAATCCATTAGTGAACCAAATTCAAGGAAACATAAATAAACACATTACCATTAACATTAAATTACAAGGGTGACCTTTAATGGTTACTCTAGGACATTGGTTAACTTTGAGTAGTTTTAAAATGTTTTTGAATTAACATCACTCATTATATTATTTCTAAGACATCACTAGTGCTATTCATAGGAGATTATTCTATCTTTACCAACATAAAGGTGAGTGAAAATTTATTTAATATAATTTTGTATATGGGTCTATCTAGATATGTGATTGATAACTATTTTTATAAGAGAATTCCACAGAGGAATGTTAATCCTTCTAAGAGCCACTGATATAAAGAATTAAGGCTCAAAGAATATCCTACAATATCAATATAGTCTGATTAGAATGAACTCTAGTCTATTGAATAATGAAAGTATAAAATTTCACCCATAACCTCATTGAAAATTAATGTTCTTTCTATAACCAAGATAACAAAATCATATCCCTATCAGATACACCACTATATGGGACACCTGGAAGCAATATTATCTCTTTGAAATAAAATTAATCGAGTTCATCAACTGAGGAATCCTCTTTAATATGAAATATGTTGTTCGTATTATTTAGGTGATCCACTATAAACCACACTACATATTTCTATTTAGTTGATATTTAAAAATTGTTCAATAAATTCATCATGATTTCATCCCATCCCCTAATAGGAAAATAAAGTATTGAAAGAGTATTTATTAGTTTTTTTCCTTCACTGGATTATAGGAAAAGAATTTAGTGAGGAATACTATGATTCATTCCATCATTATAGGCCACAAAAATTAGTTATTAATATCATGTTACATCTTTATAATCCTTACATAAACCTAGAGGTGTCGCGTCAGCAGTGGAGAGGAGATGAGATGTAGGGTTCATCATGGTTAAGAATAGTTCAACATGAAAAATGAAAAACATGGAACCCAAAAGATCAAACAACGATAAAGTAAAATTAGAAAATAACATACATTGGATTCTAGCCTTGATTCTTCTGAGGGAACGTAGAGGAGTCGCACTACCAGCAGAGGACTTCCACGAGAGCTTGAGAATCGCAACTGATTGAGTACTAGATAGGTTTCTTTTAAATAGATCGGGAATAATTTTATAAGTGAATTAAAAAAAAGTACTGATAAATATATCTTTAATTTGCATTAAATTGATAAGAACTGATAAAAGGGATATTTATCAACGCTAAAAAAGAATTGATAAAAAACATCCTTTTCAATGCTAATATTTTAGCGATGATAAAGATTATTTTCAAAAGTGATTTTTTAGAACTGATAAATTATTTATTTAAATAAATTTATTATAATTTTATAATTATTAATTATTTATAATTATTTATTTATAATTATATAAATACTTATTTAAAAGAAATATTTATTTATTTATAATAATTCTAAATATATAAATATATAAATTTATAAATATAGTAAATATAAATTTATAAATATATTTATTTACCAAAATATTTTTAGCATTATAAGTGGATATATAATCTTAAATACATTCATTTAAAAAATGAGTGAAATTGAATAATTCAAAAAGGGTCAAATATAAATTTATTAAAAAAATGGATAAGTTTTATTAATTAAATATAAATTTTCTAAAAAGTATTGATATATATATATTGAAGTTAGATGAATACATATTGAAAATAATAAAATATAGTAAATAAATATATATAAATAAAAAATAGAAAATGATCAAATTCAAAAAAAATAAAAAATAAAAAAATATTAAAAATGAATGCCCTAACTGTAATAGTATTAAAAATAAATAAATAAAATTGACCAATTAATAACATAATATATTAAATGTATCATGTTATAATGAAATTCTAAAATATACTAAAATTTGAATAAATTACATAAATATTAGGTGTTTTTGTTTCTATATATTACGTAAATATATTTGTGTGTAAATTTTTAAATAAAACTATATTAATTAAACACACAAACATATATAGATATTTACATGAAATCAATGTTAGAAATTAAATTTTATTTATGTTAAATTGAAAAATCAAACAACATTAAAATTGGGATGAGTTTGTAAGGGGCGCAGGGACAATAGGGTTTTCTTCATTGCCACCTTTCTCTTATGCAATTGTTTGTGATGTCGATCCTCCTTGGATTTTATCAGCGTGTTTTCAGTGAGATGGATTCTTACATGGTGAAAGGTGGTATCATTATGTAGGCTAGTGGTTCATTCTTTTTCGGAGAGGGTGGTTGGGTCTTTTGCAGTGTCGAGGTCATGTTCCAGCTCTTCTCCAGCATGCTGTTGAGATCCGGTGCATCGTTGAGGTTGTGATCCTATTCCACGAAGAAGGGTTTGTGATCCGGTGTGGTGTTGGGGTTGAGATCAGATTTTTCAACAGAATTAGAGGTGAGCTCTTGTGTGGTGTTGGAGTCATTAGGTTGAGACCTATTCTTCTGTTGCATTGGGGTCGAGTTTCAGTCTTCCGATCAGAGTCAAGACCTTTTCCTCCATGACATTAGGGTTTTATCTAGTTCTTATGTAGTGTGGGGTCACTATCTGGTCTTTTACAACACTAAGGTTGTGATTTAATTCTATGGTGAAGGGGTTGTGATTTGATCTTTTATGCCTTGCTCTGATAAGTGTGCTTTAGTTGGATTTTTGTGGTCTTTGTGAGAAGAATTGATGGAAGTGAAGGGATTTTTGGTGATTTGAGTTTTCACCATCACTGGGTTGCCATATTTTGGTCCATCGTGGGATCCTCTCACTTCCTACTTTCTTTCTCCTTTTTTCCTCTGGTGTAAGTTCCTCCTCGGCTAAGATTTGATCGGATTCATGCACAGAGTGGCGCTTCTGGTTTAAATCGGTGTGGTTCCCCTCTCTGGTGAAACTCTATTGGTGTGGTTTTTGGGTCTTCCAACCCTAGGTTGCATTGGACTGACTTCTGGGATCTTGAAGCATTTAGTTTTTTGAGTTGTTATTTTGTGGCTATAGTTTTGAAGGGATCCTCATGGTTTCATCGTAGCAAGGCTATCTTCCAGCGACGGTTCCGATATATGGGATACTGATAACATTTTTGATGATTCTCTGATTGCTGAATTTTTGTGAATTCTTCTATGGTGGTTCTATGATTCTGTGATGTTGTGTCCTACGGACCGCGTTTAAGGGTCTATACTTCCATACCTTCTTCAAGGGGCTTCTCTAGATGAGGTTCAGAGTAGGATGTTTTTCATCTGACCATTACTTTTAGATTTGGATTTTTGATAGGGTATTCCTTTTGTCACCAATTCTAGGCCTGCACATTTTTGCATGGGACAATTTGCTAAGTAGCGATATGATGGTGGAAGATGCGCTTAACTCTTTTGATGTAGGGGAGGAGTTTCTCTTTATTGTGTTGATCTGGTTATTGATGGACCTTTGACTGTTGGGGCATAGATTTTTTGTCTTTATGTCCTTGATGTCTTCTGGGTCCCCCCTTACCACCTAAATGGGATTTTGATAAAAAATATATTATTTTTTAGTCAAACAACATTAAAAATGAATACGACAATAATAGGTTTCTCCTTAATAGATTATTTATTTTATATATATTTATATTTAATATATATTATTTAATACTATTTATAATTAATATATATATATATATATGTTATACTTATTCATTTTTTATTAATAATTATTTCATTAATAAATTCTAAAATAGTTTTTTAATTTAATCATTTTTAATTATCTATTCATTTATATATCTATATTTAATATATACTATTGAAAGATATTTGTAATCTACATATATGTATATTAAATTTATTCATTTTCATCAATAATTATTTAATTAATAAATTTTTTAATATTTTTCTAAATTTACTCATTTTAAATTTTTATCTGTTTAATTATTTGATTTTATCCATTTTACTTATCTATATATTTAATATATTTTATTTATTATTTTTTAATATACATATACATATATATATGTATATTCAATTTATTCATTTTTAATAATAAATATTTAACTAATGAAATTAGTATTGTTTTTTAATTTTATTTGTTTAATTATTTCATTTTATTATGGACCTTTATCAGTGCTAATAAAGAACTGATAAAGGTAACCATTTATCCATGCTTTATTTTTAGCACTCATAAAGGGTACTTTTTATCAACGCTAAAAATAAAGAACTGATAAAGATTAACCTTTATCAGTGTTAAAATAAAGAACTACTAAACGTGACATTTTATCAGGGCTAAATAAAAGGCACTGATAAAGTGTTCCGTTTATCAGTGCTTTTATTTAACACTAATAAAGACGGAATTTCTCAGCACATTTTTTTAGCACTGATAAATTCTCGTGCTGTTAAAGGAGCATTTTGTAGTAGTTATTATAGATTGTTTTCTACATTTTTCATTTGTATTGTTTTGTTTTTTCCTTATCTATTATGCCATATATTTATATCTTCCACTATTACTGTCTTTTAAACATACACATTCCATGTTTTTTGCTTTAGGTTGAGTAAAATCGTTCCCTTTGATTGTTGTTTGATGGTCGAATTCTAGTCGACTACCTATGGGGATCAGGAAAAAACTTTGGGTTTTTGGAAAATCAGGTTACATACCAGTTCGAGAGGGTATTCATTTTTGGTTCATTATAGTTTGGTATCAAATGTGGTATGTCCTCAAGAGTCTTTATATTGGGATGTTTTGTAGACTATAGACATGATTTTTGGGACTTGAGAGATATATTGTGGTGAGTTCCTAGAAATCTATTGTCCTGATGATACTTGCATTTCAATGGGATATTGTTATGTGTTTATCCTATTTTGAGTTATTTATGTTAAGATCATTTTTTTTATTTTGGGTTTTTTAGTTTGAACTAAGATTGTTTTTTTGTATGATCATTTCTTCTATTCTGGTGTACAACAATATGTCTCAAAGAAGTATTCTACGAGTTCCTCAGGAGGATGAAATTTATGATCTTGGAGGGAATCCTCTAATGGATCAGAACTTTGTAAATACCATCATTAAGTTAGTTTATGTTGTTGACCAAAATGTATCAAAATATCATGACATAGTTGTTGAGGTACAACCAAGAGCTATAGAAGAAAGATATCGATCATAGGAGTTCTTGTAAGAGAAGAGACCATCATTTAAAGGTACTAATGGAACTTAAGTGGTAGAGGAATGGATTTAAAATAATGATCAGATATTTTAATTCTTGGATACACTTGAGAGAATCAATGTAAAGTGTACATAATTCAAACCTGAGGGTCCCTGCAAGCGTTGATGGGATTCCATGGTATTGGAGATAGACACATGGGGTTGTACGGGAAGGACTTAAAGAATCTATTCATATAGTAGTATTTTATAGTGTCACTGATGAATAAGGTATTTCTAGAGTTCCCCTATTTTCAAAAGGGAGAGATTTCTATGTTAATGTGCACCAATCTGTTTGCTGAGCGGGTATGTTTTTCACTGGAGGTAGTGAAGAATGACCTGTTGAAATCTTAGAAGTGCTTGTAAGGCTTACGATCAGATATGAGGTCACTTGTATTTATGATGAATCATTTGAACTATTTCGAGATAGTATACATAGTGATGATGGAAGAGATTATTATGGCAGGCAATATTGGATATTCATCCCCTTATCTTCCCCCTAGTGGAAGCTTTAATAGCATTTTAGGGAAGAAGATGAAGTGGAAAGATCATCACAAGAGTGTTGGAAGTAGTTCTCGATAACATGCCTCTTCATCACCTCTAATTTAAACTAGTTGTGTGCCTCTAACATACTATCATTTTATAAAGGTAGGACACACATTATGTTCTTGTACTTCACCTGTGATGATGTGTTACAATTTTGTATGTTATGGTCATCTATAATGTTTCTATCAGGCTATGTCTAAACCTTGATATAGTCAGAGATTACAAAAACCAATGGATATTATTGTGTAGTTAGATTCATACAAGACTATATGGATTCATCCATAGGCCTCAGGTGTGAAGAACCTTCCCACAATACATGAGGTTTTGGTGGACGTAGATGCGGGTCAAATGATAGTGAGAGGCACCATCATTATTTCATCGTATATAGTGATTTTTTATTTGATAATCATGATGCCCATGAGTTTATATCTTATTTTTTTGATATGTTAACCTTCCAATGGTTCTCATTTATATTTTTATAGAGTTATCAACACCTATTAGGAAGAGGAAAATTTAGGGGATTTGATGTTATGCTTGTATGCCATCGATAGCTGATGCGAAGTTAGTCTGGGACTTTTTTTGTTATCAGTATAGATTTGTTAGATGTTGTCATTGAGATGGATTAGCTTATTTATCATCTGTTGATGATTATTGTTATCATCGTCCATTCTTGTTCCTTGTGGTTAATGTAAGGCCATATGTGTTTTAGGGAGAGTGGTATCCGAGGTCTGGTCATGCAGGACCTTCCTTCCTAGATCTCATGAGTTTATTGGCTATTGTAGTAGTTGTTCATGATGATTTCTCTTCTATTATCAATATTACATATATTGTTCAAGACATTCAAGATTTTTTCCTAGAACATTTATCTATAATTACATCATATAGGGAGGTAGAGTTTACGATTTACCTAGTTCTAGGTACGAAGTTGATATCGATACCTTATTATTGTATGGAACTAGTGAAGCTGAAAGAGCTCAAGATTTACTTGGAGAATCTAGGGAAAAGGGTTTTATTTTCTCTAGTGTCTCTCCTATGACAACCCCAATGATCTTTGATAGTAAGGTAGATGATTCAATCTGATTAAGTGAGGATTATCAGAATTTGAACCAGAAATGGTTAAAAATAATTATCATTTTCCTCATATGGATGGATTGGTTGATTAGTTAAAGGTGTAAAAGTGGTTCTTGAAGATTTATCTTTGGTTAGTTTATCATCTGCTCAGAGTTTGACAGTTTGATTTTCTGAAGAAGACTTTTTGGAGGATGTATGGCCATTATGAATATCTTATGATTCTATTTGGTTTGACTAAATCTCCTTCAATTTTCATGAATTTGATGAATCAGATATTCTATAAGTATCTCGATACTTTTTTGGTAGTTTTCATGGATGATATATTGGTTTTTTCGAAATTTGAGCATGAGAACAAAATCCATTTAGGTTTGGTTTTGGAAATTATGGTAAGTCACCATTTGTTTGGAAATCTTTATAAATTCATTTTCTAGATTCTATAAGTGAAGTTCTTGGGGAAAATGACTACCAATCATGGATTATACATTGATCCTGAAAAAGTGATGACTATCTTATCATGGGAAGACCCATCAAATGTATTTGATATTCAAAGATTCCTTGGTCTTGTTAGATACCATTGATGGTTCATCAAGGATTTATCTATGTTGGCATCACCTTTAACTGCTATTACTAGGAAAGGAGTGAAATTAATATGGGATGAAAAGTGAAATATTATTTCAATGAGATGAAATGAATTCTAACATCGGCTTCTATTTGGATCTTACCAGAGCCTATTAAGGGGTATGTAGTATTCTATGATGCTCCTAGAACTGGTTTGGGTTGTGTTCTATGTAAGATGATCATGTGGTGGCTTATTATTCACATCATCTTTGCCTTGATGTGAATAACTAACCCACTAATTATTTATACATATCTATAGTTATGCATGCACTTAATTTTTGGGATCATTCTCTTTTTAGGAAAAAGTTAACAACCTTTTCTGACCATAAGAGTTTGATCTATATATTTTCATATAAGGACTTGAATCTTTGATAGAGGTGGTGGGTGTAATACCTTTATATTTTTTTCTTTGATACGACCTACTCACTAGGGAGGGGGTATGTTGTTTCAGACACTCTTTATAATAAATTTCCATTGCAATCTATTTTGGAATCTAAGGAAGAGTGGAACCATATGTGTATTTTTTTTCTTATTTACATTTGGATTGTCTGAGGGATGTTTTAGGCATGGTTTTGATAAGTTTTTAGTTATCATCAACTCTCCTTGAGTCTATTATGAATAGTTAGTAGTAGGATGATAATTTTAGAGGAATTCAAGAAACCCTATATGGTGGGGAGACCGTTTCTAGTTGGTCTCTCTATTCAGATGGTATTCTGAATTTTGGGGATCGATTTGTCATACCATCGTTTATGAGGGAATATATTTTTTATTGTCATAGTTATTCATGGTCCACTCATCTAGGCACTATAAAGATTTATTTTGACATGATATTGGGATTCTGGTGGCCGAGTATGAAGCATGACATTATTGATTATGTGTCCCACTGTAACACATGCCAACAGATAAAGACAGAGCATTTGAAACCTTTTGGTTTGTTGTAGCCTCTTTTGGTTCCATTATGGAAATGGGATGAGGTTCTAAAGTACCTTTTTTGAATTACCATAAACTCTATGAGGGAGGAAATCTATCTAGGTGGTGATTGATTAGTTGAAAAAGTCATATCATTTCATTCTGATCAAAGACACTGCCAAAGTTGAGGATTTGGGTAAACTGTATATAGGAAATTGTGAGGTTATAAGGGGTTCCTTATACTGTAGTTTCAGATATAGAACCTATATTTACATTGTGGTTCTGGAGGAGCTTCTATGAGGTTATAGATTATTAGGTAAGATTTAGTACAACTTATCATCTATAGATAGACAGTTAGATAAAGCATGCTATATAGATTCTGGAGGATATACTTCATGATTTTGTCTTGGATTTAGATTGATATTGGGGTAACCATATGGGAAAAGTTGATTTTAGTTATAATAATAGTTATCAGTCATCAATAATAATGGATTCTTTTGAGGATTTTATGATTTTCCGTGAATATCACATCTATATTGGGCAGAGGTGGGAGAAGATTCTTTAGTGGGATCAAGTATAATTTAGAAGATGTCTGTGAGGATTCTAAATATACACCAGTGTCTAGTAACAACATAGAGCCATAAGAAGTCATACGAAGATAAAATGCATCATACTTTTTAGTTTTCCATATGTAATTGGGTTTTATTGAAATTTTATACTTGATTGGGTCACCATCATCTTGGAAAATAGGGAAAGATGGCTCTATGATATATTAGACCATATGAGATCACTGAGCATATTGGGAAGGTTTCTTATCAGTTGGAATTTCTAGTTCAGTTGATAGAAATTCATGATGTTTTCCACATGTCACAGCTCATGAAATATCATCTTGACCCCTGTCATGTTCTGATATGGGGGGAGATAAGGTTAGAGCTAGAAACTTCTATTATTGAGTAGCCAATTGAGATCGTTGACTCCCAAGTGACAGTCTTGCATGGTAAGTCTATTCCATTGGTCAGAGTGTTATGTCGACATAGATCAAATTCTCATGAGACATGGGAGAATAATTAATTGATGAGGGAGTAATGACCTCACCACTTTACCAGGCTTCATTCTTCTACATGACTTCCTAGGGATGGAAAGTCTTATGGTGTAAAGTTTATAACATCCTGTTACCCTATTTTAGGTATTTTTTCATCTCTATATTCATTTTAAACTTTAATTGGGTATATCTTTGGACTAGTGAGGATAGAGAGAAGTTTCTAATAAAAATAACCTAAATTTCATGGATTTATGTTTTTTTGAATTAATGTATTTTGGGTAAAAATGTGTTAATGGATTTCTGGGGTTCTCCCTGAGTTCGAAGGACACCTGAGGTGTTTTGGGTTTTCATGCAATAATTTTTAGCTTTCACTATATATAGGATATTTAAATGATGTGTAATTGGAGTACATGATGTGTAATGGTTTATCAGATCATGTCATTATCTAAGTACATAATATGAAATTATACACTCCATGTAAGAGTTACACACTGTGTAATGTTAAAAGACCATTTTTAACAAAAAGATAATGAGTTTTTCAGTTTATGTGATCTCATTAGATTACATAATGTTTAAATGGATTAAACACCATGTAAGTGTCGCGAACATGGATTTTAGTGTGCTACATTTGTTGATTGTTATTTCATTCTTCCAAAAATAACTCCCCTCTCAACCTAGGGATGTTATCTAGTGATTCGAGATCCTCCATTCGATCTAAATTGACTCATTCAGATACTGATAATCATTTTGGTTGGGTTGCATCTCTATGGGCGAGTAATCCTTTATAATTATTCACATAATTTGATTGTAGTAGTTCCATTTCATTTCCCTATTTGTTTTTTAGATCCATGGTGATGTTTCCTTTGTTTCTCTTCTAGATCCATAGTGAGATATTGTTATAGGGGTTGTTCCATTGTTTGTTATGGTGCGACCAGTTTTCATTCTTCGAGGTATGTGTAATCTACCATCTTCTTCAACCCCTTTTGATGAATTGAATAAATTATAAGATGTGTAGATTGATTATAGGGCCTCCATTTTTAGTGTTCAATTCTTATTATTAGTGTATCCCTTTATGGGCATGTTTGACCCTATGTTTTGAGGTAGGTGGTTTTCTCTCTTTCCTATGTTGGTGAATTTCATTGATCTTATTTTTGATAATTTTTTTATTAAATAAAATGGAATGATATGAGTGATTTGTTTTTTGTGTGTGAAACTATGATTTAATAAAATATGGGTTTCCCCTAGTTTTGGTAAATGATTTTTTTTTTCAAATAATTGTGAAATGGTTTTTAAATAATTAAATGAAAAAATGGTTTGATGAACCGATTTGGAAAATATAGAACCTAAGAAGCCTTGGGAACTTAAGCGGAAGGTATTGTAATAGGCCTCATCCAATATCAGGGGGTTTTCTTATGAGGCCTTCCTTTCTCCCTAGGATAGTTGTTCTAGGGACTTGTTAAACCTGTTGGGGGGGTTCACTTGTTGGGGTATTCCTATTCTCTATAGACACAATTTATATGTATAGTGTCTTGATGCGTATGTGATTGTATATAATAAGTGGGAGTGTCATAAATATACCTACCTAGTGTGATACTTGGTGTGATGTTACATATGCTTGTACTTTTTTCTTGTACTGTTTTATTATACTTCCATGGATTTGATATGATATATGATGAATCATCTCTTTCGATATGATATATCTACTATGATATATGGTTATGAAATGATTTGAAACCGATTTAACTACTTTATTTGGAAATGTAGTGGAAAATAAAATTAAATTGTTTTTCCATGCTTTTGATATAAAAACTATTAAACTGTTATAATTCCTTGTTTTCTATAAATTTGAGAATGCTTGGATTCTTGTTTAGATACTTGATATAGAACACCTAGGTGAGACCGTACTGAGCATGTTATTCACACCCTGCATACCCCTTCAGCATTGCATAGACCTGGTTATATCTTTCGATGTAGGGAAAGACAAGGAACCATAGTGAGACGATGGGGTTTTTCTATCTACTAGGTTTTGGGTAGCTAGAGGTGAGACGATGGGAGGTTTCCCGTGTTATTAGAAGGGTATTTTGAAGTAGCTATTGATGTTTTTGCATCCCTTTGTAGTTAGAATTGTCACTTAGAGATTTTTTGTTACCTTTGTTGGTTATATCACTTATGTTTTTCCATATATGATATGGAATATATTTATATCTTATCTTGTTACTCTCTTTTATGAATATATATGCCATGTTGTTGCTTTAGTATGGGAAAAATTGTTTGTTATTATTGTTGTTTGATTCCAGGGTGCTAGTTTCCAGCTTATATGGATTATGAAAACCCTTTGGGTATGTGGAAGATCGGGTTGGGTGGCTCTTAAAGAGGGTATCTAGGTTGGGTTCATTACATAGAGGGTAGTTTTTTAATCATGACTACTATCAGATGATCCTTCATAATAACTTCCATTATCGAGCACAACCTAAAGAAGAATCACAAATAGAACATATCATATCTTATCTCAAAACTAACTACGAAGGCCACCATTATGTTATTCATGAAAAAATACTAAGGATATGATACTTTTGGGATGAAATATGAGTAAAAAAAGATATATGAGAGGTACAAGTTTGATAAAGAAGTACACAACATGTAATCTCATCCACACAACATGTGGTCCCACTCTACTGCTTAGCTATGTACCTGGATATGTCTGGGTACTGATCCATACCCGTGTAGCCCTATTCATGCTTATTTACTCACATAGTACAAAAAATTTCTAGTTAAAAGCCTAAATAATGAAGTAGAATAATTTTCAGTCTAACGTGATAAAACATAAATCCACCAATATGTCACTACTAACATCCATGAATGGATAAATGGATCACACTATTACGATTATCATAGAAAAATAGACATGATATGATATTTACTTAACCCAAAAGACACTCAGTAAAAAAGAATATTTCACCACATCATACTCGAATGACATTTCGTGGACCAGATCCACGAGTCCAAAAAAGGTACCCAACATTCATCTTCAATGTTTACCTTAATGTTAGGGTCATAATGCTGCATAAGACTCATCAATTCGATAACACATGATAAAGATACTTTAGATACTATATTCAACAACAACAACAACAAAAAAACCAATAATAACAAAATTATTATCGAGAACTTCATAGACCCAATCCATGAGTCTGAATTATATACCCAATATTGGTCTTTAATTGACAGTATCAAAACCAAGGTCACAATTCCACAGACAAATCATCAATCCAACATCATATGAATAAGTTATAGCCAAAAAAAGATATTATAAATAAGGTTATTATTATTATTATTATTAATATAAAACAATTATTAAATAAATGTTAAAAGAAGGGTGTCTGTGTGATTATCTTCCCCCTCTAAAATTTATACAGCTCACAAGCCTAGGGGAAAATTCCATTTTTATTTTTTAAAATTTATTTAATTTTGTGTTATATTATTATTTTAGATAATAATAATAATAATATAACTTAAAGGATGAGGATATCCCCTATTCACACATACCATTAGGTCACAAACCCCCTATTTTACCTATTTTTATTATTTTAATTTCCCCATTTTTTAAAATGTTACTATTATTAAAAAATAACAATAACACACCTGCTTTTCCTGGGTGACGGGAACCGTGTCATTTGCACCAAAACTAGACACTATCAGTTTTGGTGGCTAGATTCTGGACACCCATACTTAGAAACATCAATTGTAGATCATCAAGAGTGATCCACTCAATCTAGATCACAAACCACCAATACCTGATCCAAAGTCGGGTTCCGGTCGTCACTCCCACATATCTTTTTTATCTTTAAATCAAAATCAAAACTCATGAATGCAATTCATTATTCCAAATAATGAATGAAAAATAATCAATATTCCCAGATATTGGTGAATTACCAGTAAATCGATTACCGAAGATGAATGCTAAGAATAAAGGAGAAAGATACATAACACAAAAAAGATAATCATTATTGGATGTTGTAATCCTAACCTAGAATTTAAAGGTGTAGAATCATAGATTATGGAATGTAATAAAAATATAAATAACTAATTTAGACAAATAAAATTATTGAACCGGCTCATGAGAAGAAATATAATCACATACATAAAATAGATACACAAATCCATGCACAATATTTTAATCAAAATGGAGAAAACAAAAAATGAAATTAGTACCTTGATTATGGGTTGGTCTTTGGTAAATAATGCATCCTATGGAGATGAATCTGATTATCCTACTATATTCATTGTTTTTATCATGATTATCCTCTATGTAATCATCCATCATTATCCGATCTCGATCCACTAATGAAGAACACTCACCTCCTCCTCTTAGATCTAAAAAGGGTTATGAAGATAACCCTTGTAAAATAGCCATAAGAGGATATTTATATAGGATTCTATTTAGGTCATTTAATAAGTTAAATAAATAAATTATTAATTTATTTTAATTAAATTTAACCTCCAATGACTTCCTTAACCAGAAGTCCAATGACGAACAACCTTAGGTCCTTCCTAGGGTAAACCCCACATTCCAGAATCAACCGTGGTCTCAGATTTTTTATTCGAGACTCTGTTCAGGATATAATCCATTATTTATAAAAAAAATATCTGCACAAGATAAAAAATATATCAAATATTTTTATAAAATTAATTTAGGACTCACCATGCCTTAAAATCGTGCGTAGTCTTAGCACTTGGCTATAAAAATATTTCTTAATATATTTAAAAGTTTTATTAGAGAAAATAGAGTCTCTACATCATTAAATTATTCAAATATTTTCATCCCCAAAAAGAAAAAACTAATAATAATTGTTGGGATACTGATCTCTCAACTAGGTCTCCCACTCTCATGATATCCCTCGATGGTTTCCTATCCTTCCAACAAACACACATCTAAAGAAAGAACTTTCCCATAAAGGGAATTTCTCTATTGGTTCTCAACGCTTCCAAATCCTTGAAAAAATAAACTCTAATCTTATGGACCACCTTACCAATGTAAATATCATATAAAAAATCATTCACATACCTCATAATCTGTGACATGTGGAGAAAAAAAGCAACAAATACTACTATCGTCACGAGGTAAAGCGATACACCACCTCGCTAACTCAACAAAAAATAGGAAATAGGGCCTATGATCTTTAATGATAGCCTCCAATCATTGTAAGATATCTATGATTATTTACATTGAGATATATCTTGAAATAAATGATATCCTATTCAAACTTCAAAGGCCACCATCATCAGTCCAGAAAGGAATCCTGATGTTTTTCAGGAAGTTCTCTTTCTCTGCTAGATGAACTTCCCCCTTTCACAACCATTACTATCACAAAAATCTTATGTATTGTGTGATCTAATTTTTATGCTGAGGATATGAAGGTACAAAAGAAAAATACAAACATGGACCAACCCAATAATGATTAAGGATCTGGATCATAAGTCTTTCAAATACAATTGGGGAATTCAACATGCCAATGGGTATCACCATGAACTCAAAACATACATAGTGGCTTTGGAAGGCCACTTATAGTATATCCAACTCTAAAACCAGAGGTGGTGATAACCTTTCATGAGGTCAGACTTTGATAACCACTTCACCCCATACCACTAGTCAAAAAACTCAATGATTCTCGGTAAAGGGTACTCTTCCTCGCATCACCTAGTCCAAGTGAAACCAATTCACACCCATCATCAATAACTCATTAACCTATTAGGAAAACAACCCCAGGTAGTCCTAGTGAACATACTGGGTCTTATAAAACCCATTTCTCTACAATCTCCTGACTTCACCTTTATCTTATAAAGTTCAACAGGTTCCATTTGATATGATATTTCAAAAATTAGGGGAGATATTTTATGTTAGTCCTTGTAGAAGACTAACTCTCTATGTGGAGATAAATATGGAATGTCCCTGGGAAAAACATCCTCACACCACACCATCACTACAAGAAAAAAAAGATTATAGAATCTACTACTCTAAAGGTATTACTATCTAACTAATAAGAAGTTGGTCAAAACTGCCTACACAAGAGTTCATCTTGCTATGTCTAGGATCACTCTTTTTCAAAGGAGAAAAAATCCATCCCAACAAGTTGAAAACACCTCCATAATCACTGGTGGGAAATAATTAATCATGGTTGGTAGATAAATTCTCTATAGTGAGGAAAAAATAATAGGGTCTCACTACCACTATGAAGAGATTCCACACAAGGTTCTCTCCCCTCATAGAGTTTGGTCACACTGTTAGTAGAGGCTTGTAATTAATGATCTTCTTTGAAGGAGCCTCCAATACAGGTGTTGATAAAAAAGAATCCACTAGTTTCAGTAAGTATCAAACATGGGATATTCTTAGGGATAAAGGGGATCATAACTCTATGTGAAAATATAGTTGGGGAAGTGAAGACACACACTGTACCTCGAACTGAACTCGAATCCCCTACATGATCATACTACATGGAAGTTATTATTTTCCTTTCCCTCATATTTACACAAATAGGGGCTTTCTCAAACAACCTCTCATATCAAAAGGACCTCAAACACACAAGTCAAAGGAACTCATCCACCACTCATTACCACTATCCTCTTAGGGTTACACTGACTCACCCATATGGTTTTTGGATCGTGTCTCATGAATGAATCTCGATGGGGTAATTGTTCCTATTCCTTACATGTACAAAGTCACATCAAACATCACCAAAATAGCAATTTACTAATTTCTTATGTCTCCCTATAAAAGAATCAATCAAAGGAGGAAAAAGAGTGTCTTGTGCCTATATATAATAGTACTACAACAAAATTATAAAGAATATAGACCATACCTCGAAACACTCCTAGAGACTCTAGGTAAATAACCTCTAACGCTTTTGGCTATCCAAGATTATAACCAAAAACTTCTTAAAACTGGAGTGATCCACCTAGGGGTTGTGGTGGTAGCGTCAAACCAAAGCACCATCCAAATCCTAATGCTTCCCCAACTCCTCTAACATGTTCTTCACCCAACAAAACCCCTTGATATAGCTGCTGCCTCTTCCTAGGTAGTCCATCAACCATCTCTCTGACTATAATATGATGGGTATGAAAATACCGCAAAATATGAACATACCCATCATAAGAATAAAAACATATTAGAATCTGAGAAATGAGTTGTCCTCATGTTCTCCAAATAAAACTCATATTTAATGAATTATGTAAGACCTCAAGCTTCTATGGTACACTTCTCTTTGAATAATACAGTAGCATGTGTTGTACACAACTTCGAGTTCTAACACACCACAACCAATCAAACTAGACGTTATGAATAGTAATAACCACTTTTTTGAAATTTTATACATTTTATCATTAAAAATGGACTTCATTTTTGGATTCATAATATCGAAATTATCTTAGGGTGAATTTTTGGTACATTTCTGATAACTTTCATATTTTGATGAATAGTGAAAATTACTAAATTTTAATTAAAAACAATTTTTTTAATCAAAATAATTAATAGTGATAAATTATGAATTTGAGTGATTTTAAAGTATAATTATATTATATTTTTACTCTCTAATATAATGTTGGTCATTGAACATAATTTCACTTTTAACTGGACATAAGCAAGTGCCAATCTTTGGATAGTTATTATTTCTTAAAAACGTGCTTTTTGTTTTGACAATGGGAATTAATTTTAAATTAATTTCTGCCACTTCTGTGTTTTGAATTTAGAAAAATGGATTCAATATTTAGAATTAGGAGGTCCGAATTGTGTAACTAGGTAACTTTTATTTTTAGACATTTTGAATAATTAGTTCGGTAAATATTTTATTACCATGGTTAAAGGGTAAATCCGATAAATAAGGGTAAATAAATAATATTATAATAATATTATATTAACCTAAAACGTATCCTAACCATATTTCTTGATACATGTCCGAACATTGGCATATTTTGGTCGATTTTGGGACCCCATGGAGCCACTTGTAAGTGATAATGACACTTTATATTAATAGAGTTAAAGTAAATACAAAAATGACATAAGCATATATCTTTTAGAATTTTTTTACATAGGCTTATATATGTCATATTTTTTACTATAAATATTAATTAGAAATTTAAAAATATTTCCAACATAATGGTATTTTTTAGACATTTAATAATTAAATTTATTTATGACACAATAATGATGCAGCATTTTCCTTATTAATGAAAGAATCAAATAATTGGTATTATAAATGTAAAAATAAATATAATTTTAAAGTTTTAATGAAATCAAAGAATTTTATTGGTTAATATGACATGTTATTATTGCTTAATTTTTTTTTAGAATTAATAAAGTAGTTAGGACTTTAAAAAAAATAAATTATTAAATAGTGTCAAAATTGATCTAAAGGAGTTTTTAAAACAAATATTATATTATAAATTGATATTATTTTCCTAAAAATATATTTTTTGTCCAAGAGACTTATATAATTATTTTAGTATCATTAATAAACCACTTGGGGTTCTCTTGGAAGTTTATAGTAAGTTTATCAATAATATAATATAAAAATACAAAGAGAAATGGTAAATGTCAAACTAATTAACTAAGAGTTAAAACTAAAAGATAAGGTTAATAAAGTGACCCAAACCTGTATAAAACCTATTGGTTGAGTTGTTTTCGACACATAATCACCTTATCCACTAAATAAACCAGTTTTTAGCCATTAGAAACTTAATATGAATTTATTATAAAATAATATTTCTAGTTTTTCCTAAGGTGCCCTCACCCCTCTTATAAAAGGGCAGTCCCCCTTCTCTATAATTCACACCTTAAAATACATTTGTCTCAGCCAAAACCTACCAAAATATCCTCCCAAATTCACCCACTTCAACCTAGAGGCCTTATTTTGATTAGAAATCCAACCTACGGAGCCCTTTTGATCAAATCAAAAGGAAGAACCCGAAGAAGAGGTAATGGTTTCACCACCCTCTTTCAAGTTCCTTTCTTCTTCCACTTCTTATTTCTTTTTTATTTACATTCTAAAATAATAAATCCAGTATCTTCTCTATACTGTGATGTTATTAAAAATATGGTACCACCATATTTAGTATTCTATCCATCCTTTCAATGACATGTCACCATACGTGCGTACGTACGGCCTACCGTCTCCACGTCGTAGTGTAATTATTATTCAATACATTATCATATGGGTATGATAATGATGTGTAATTGATGTAAATAATAAATATAACATGATAATTATTCTTTATATATGATATAACATCCAATTTTATATTATTTTAATATCAAAAGAATGATATTTTCGCTCGTGTGTACGTACGGACTACCGTCTCCATAAACGCGATGAGATTCATTCCCCATCATATCCAATCCGGAATAATTTTCATTTTACGGTTAAAAATAATTTTTAAAGACTTAATATCATTATGGATATGAATAAGATACAACCTATCCATAACAAACATGACTTACATAACAAAGCATATAAAGGAAAATGAATCAGTTAACACCCGAAACAAGGATAATACAAAGATATTATTAAAAAAGAAATGTTAAAAGATCATATATGATATCATATTAATGTATATGATTCTTGTATAATTTAATAACAATTATTTCACCATTATATAGGAGTTTAACCTACCCTTGACCAAATAAAAGTACAAGGTAAGGGTTTATTTCACAATATCTTCATTAACCGAGGTTGTCTATATGTAATTATCTATTGGGACCTCTTTATCATCCACATTCTTGTTTCTTAAAAATGTATTTAAAAAAATTATTAATATTTTATAGACTATGGGTTAAAGTCATTTATACCCTTGTTTTACTTTTTATAATATGTATATAAAGGAGTCTTTTCTTCATTTTCCAAACAAGATTCTTTTTAACCTTTTCGACAAAATTAAGGTAAGAATGTCTTTTTTAACTTATACGGTAGGTGCAACTATTTTCAACCATTATAAAATCGTCGGAGATTCCCTTATAAGCTTATAAGAATATTTTCAAAGTAAATGTTTTCTTTTATAATTATGTGAATTTTAAATGATTTAAAAAAGAGATATTTCTCTCAAATAGTTTTGATTTCATCTATGTCAACATCCTTTGATGGATTTTATGCTTATTTGAAGTTGATTTATTATGATACAAAACTTCCATATTATATTGAAGGTTTTGTGATATGTTTGACTGTGGTTGTGTTATTTTTATTCCATTCATGGTTTATGGATAAAGTATTGACATTTCGCATTATAGTTTTAATACGAATGTTTGTGTTATGTTTAAACCTGTTCATACGAGGAATGCATTGGACTTAGTAAGTGATGGGTGGAGCCTACTATAGCTCCTTGATGCATCGGTAGGTCTCGTGAGACAAACTAGTGTCTTGGCACAAGGCCTTGACAAAATCTTATTTTTAGTCTTGGCACAAGGCCTTAACTATGTGGTTATAATAGTCTCGCATTATGCATTCCATCATTATGAAAGTGGTTATTGATATTTCATGTGATTATTCGACTAGTAAAATATCCATGTGAATAAGTAAATGACATTATTTCATTTTATTTTTGCCACATTATGCTGAAGTTCATGTTTAAAAGGATTTTTTTAGTTATACATTGCCTTAAATGTTTATGATTATTTATTAAAGTTTCCGCTATATTGTTATCCTTACTGAGCATCTGATCTCACCCCTTTCTATGTTTTATTTTTCCCAAGATGTGAAGAAGTATTTTATTACTAACCTCCAGGGATAGTTTGAGGTGATATGAGTGTTGAATATGGAGGCTATGTTGTTTTATTTTTCATTTTATGATGTAATATAAGACTTATGAATATATATAGTGTTTCCAAGGAAACTAAACTAATCAGTATTTTTGAGATTTGATCTTTTATGATCATGCCAATGTTATGTAATAATGCACCAACTCTGGATAACTGGGGTCGGGGCGTTACAGTTGGTATCAGAGGAAGTTTAGTGAAAACATTGGAAGCTAGATTTAGATAAACTCTCATTAGAGCACATATACCTAAGATGGACTTTGAGGATTAGTATAGAAGAACTTACTAGAATTTTGGTATTGTAGAGATTTTGTGAGTTTTCTGAGAAATGCATCCATGTTTGGATATGAGCAGGTAGAGGCGGCTCTAGAACAGATGTACCTAGGGGTAAAATCCGAAAACACCGCTTTGAGCTAGACTTGAACAGGAATTGGTGCACGACAACGGGCCTTGCTGCACTCTTGGTTACGACACTCCCGAGGGATATGCTTAGGATAATTCTCATTTTAATTACAAACCATTATGAAGGGTTTATGAGTATATACTTATTCAATGAAAACATTTTTATGATTATGGATTATATCCCTAAACTGTTCAATTTATGTTAAGTGTTTTAGAAGTTTGGAATTATGTATTTCGATTCATAATCTAATCTAGTTGATGCCATTGTTTAGAAATGTAACTTAGTGGAAGGAATGGAAACCATATCAATGCACACACTCCATGTAGGGATTTCCCTCCGGCTCAAGATAATTATAGTGGAGCTGGTGATACAACAGGTGCTGATCAGCTTATCACCATACTGGGACAACTCACTCAGGTTATGAATAATAACCTGACCCGTATGGAGCACCCTGATCAACAACATGGAGGATCAATGTCAGATTTCTTAATGAGGAAACAACCACCAACATTAAATGGGGGTAAAAATCCATTAGTAGCTGATCAATGGAAAAATTCCTTTGAGAAAATATTCCATGCCTTGGGAAGTAGTGAAAGGGAAAAAGTTGTCATGGCAGTTTACCGCCTCACTGGAGATACTGACCAATGGTGGTCATTGATTCAAAACACAAAGGAAGACGATGAAGTATCAAATATGGAATGGAGGGAGTACAAAGATATTTTATTATAAAAATAATTTCCTCATGACCATCGAGCAGATATGGAAAGGCAATTTCTGAGTCTAAGACAAAAGGAGGATGATAATGTCACAAAGTATGAGGATAACTTTACAAGGTTAGTGAGGTATGTTGCAGATTATATACGTAACCCGAGAAGTATGATTGATCATTTCTTTTATGGGTTAAAACTGTTTCTCCATCGAGCATTAGTCTCACAATCCTTCTCATCATACAAAGATATTGTCTCATATGCTATCAAGACAGAAAAATAATTCTCTAAGTCTTACGATTTTAAAGAAAATAAATTGAAGAAGATATCTGCTGATTACTCTGGAAATGGAAATAATGGGAAGAAGGAAAAGGTTTATTATCCATATTGTAGTAAATGTGGGAAGAAACACCCCGGTACTTGCATGAAAGGAATGTGAGTCTGTTACAAGTGTGGTGAAAAAGTCCACCAAACTCGTGATTTCAAGGGGAAGAATGAAGCTACTGATGTTCAATGCTACAAATGTAGGGATATGGGAAATTATGCAAATTAATTGCCTAATTTTTAGGGGAACTTACCTCAGAAAATGCCAAGGGATCAAGGCCATGATTATGCTATCACTGCTGCTGGGGTAAAAGCTCCGAAAGACATGGTGGTAGGTAATTTAATGGTTTCCTCAAGTTTAGAAAATGCATTATTTGATTTTGGATCATTGCATTGTTTCATATCTTCCCAGTTTTCTAAGAAAATTAGATATTTCCAATTTGATTTAACAAGGGATTTGTCAGTTAAAACTCCAAAGAGAAGTATCATCGCAACAAAGTTTTGGGAATCTGTTCCCATTAGAGCATATAAATGTTCTTTATCTGCTGATCTAATCATCATACCCATGATTGAATTTGATATAATCCTTGGTATGGATTGGATTTTGGACCATGATGCAAATATTTATTGTAAGAAGAAAGAGGGTACAATTTTTGAGGATGATGATAAAGAACACCTTATCTTTAGAGTAGAATCGTCACCACTTGATTCTTATCTAGATCTACCCCCAGTAGCTCAACTAAATTCAATTATCGGGGAGGAAGAGAATAAAATAACTGTGGGTGAGGAAAGGAATGTTCAAATATAGGATTTAACTATTGTGAAAAAATATGTAGATGTGTTTCCGGAAGATTTACCTCGACATCCTACAGAATGAGAAATTGAGTTTTCCATTGATTTAATTCCTGGTTCAAGGCCCATATCGAAGACCCCTTATATAATGACCACTGTGGAATTAGTTGAACTAAAGAAACAACTAGAGGAATTGATTAATAAGGGATTTATTCTCCCTAGTGTTTCTCCATGGGGAGCCCATATCCTTTTTGTTAAGAAGAAAGATGGATCTATGAGGTTTTTTATCGACTACAGGGAAATCAATGCTATAACAACAAAGAACAAGTATCCCCTACCTTGCATTGATGATTTATTTGACCAACTTCATGGAGCTAAATACTTTTCAAAGATTGAACTTTGATCTGGATACCATCAGTTTTGTGATCATTTCGAACCAGGTACGGGCATTACGAGTTTACAATAATTCCTTTTGGATTGACTAATGAACCCTCTGTATTCATGGATCTAATGAAACGAGTTTTCAAGGAATATCTCGATGATTTTTTAGCGGTATTTATTGATGATATCTTGATATAATCCAAAAGCTACAAAGATCATGAAAATCACTTGCACATTATCCTGAAGACGTTTTTAAGACATGAATTATATGGGAAGTTTAGCAAGTTTGAATTTTGGCTTCAGGATATTTCTTTTCATGGCTATATTGTCTCAAAATATGGAATCTTCGTTGATCCTTCTAAGACAAGAGTGATCCACGAATGGCCAGCACCTATGAGTATAACTAAGGTACGCAGTTTTATTGGTTAAGCAAGTTATTATTGGCATTTCATCCAGAACTTTGCCCGATTGGCTAACACATTAACGAAGCTCACACTTAAAGGGGTTATATTTGGTTGGAAAAAAGAGTGTGAAGAGTGTTTTGAATAACTAAAGAGAATATTAGTCAATTATTCTATATTGAATCTACCATCAGGGAATGATGGGTTTGTTATTTATAGTGATGCATCGAAGAAAAGACTTGGTTTTGTCCTTATACAGAATGATAGAGTTATTTCCTATGCATCATGACAGCTGAAAATTAATGAGCAAAACTATCCTACTCATGATCTTGAGTTAGAAGCTATAATCTTTACTTTGAAGATTTGGAGAAATTATATCTATGGTGAAAAAATGTGAGATTTATACCGATCACAAGAGTTTGAAGTATATTTTCTCACAGAAAGAACTCAACAGGAGGAAAAGGAGATGGCTTGAACTACTCAAGGATTATGATTTCATGATACACTACCACCCGAGGAAGGAAAATAAGGTGGCAGATGCTTTGAGTAGAAAGGATCATGGAGTTTTGAACAAGATGAGAGTTGAAAAGGATCCTATATACATGGATCTAGTAAAGATAGATATGGGAATCACCATGGAAGGTGAAACATCAATACTTTTTTAAATGGTTTCCAAACCATATTTACTAGAAAGGATAAAGAGTTCTCAGACCAATAATGAAGAGTTTAAAAAGAATATTAAAGCTGTGAATGATGGGAGATTGAGTGACTTTGTGTAGATGATGGAATTTTGAAATTTGGGAAGAGACTTTGTGTTCCCAATATACCTGATCTAAAAAGATAATTGTTGGATGATGCCCATAGTTACAATTTATCCATACACCCTGGGAGAACCAAAATGTATAGAGATTTGAAGGAACATTTTTGGTGGGACAACATGAAGAGGGATATTGCTGATTTTGTGTCAAGATGTATGGTTTGTCAACAAGTGAAAGTTGGAAGGAAACAACCTGGAGGATTCATGCAACCTCTTCCCATAATTTAGTGGAAATTGGATAATATCATTATGGACTTTATCATGGGAATACCAAAGACTCATAGAAGGAACAATGCAATATGGGTCATTGTTGATCATCTTACCAAGTCAACACATTTTCTTGCTATAAGGGAGGATTTAACACTTGAACGTCTAGAAAGACTATATATTAATGAAGTTGTGAGACTTCATGGAGTACCCATATCGATCGTTTCTGATCATGACCCTTGTTTTACATCAAGATTTTGGAAAAGTCTTCAGAAAGCCCTGGATACTGAACTTCTTTTGAGAACTGCCTACCACCCTCAAACAGATGGACAATCAGAACAAACTATTCAAAACATAGAAGACATATTGAGATCTTTATCACTTGACTTTAATGGTATGTGGGATCAGTATTTACCTTTGGTAGAATTTTCCTATAACAATAGATTCCATTCAAGTATTCAGATGGCACCATATGAAACGTTATACGGAAAGAGATGTCACACACCAACCTTTTGGGATGATGTTAGGGAAAGAAAACTTGTAGTCCTAGAACTTGTTGAGGAAATTATGGAAAAGGTAAAGGTAATCCAAACCCAAATCAAAGCAGATCAAAGTAGGAAGAAGAGCTATGCCGATAACCGAAGGAAGGATTTGGAATTTCAGGTAGGAGATCATGTTTTCTTGAAGTTATCTCCATGTAAGGGATTTATACGTTTCAGTAAGAAAGTCAAATTGAGTCCCAGGTATATAGGACCTTTTGAAATTCTAGAACAAATTGGGGTTGTAGCTTACTGTTTGGAAATTCCACCAAGTCTCTCCAAAGTTCACGATGTGTTCAATGTATCACTGTTGAGAAAATACATGCCTGACCCAAAGCATGTAATCACCTATGATGAATTAGAACTGGAAACTGATTTATCTTATTATGAAGATCCTGTCAATATTCTTAATACAAGAGAAAAAGTGTTGAGAAACCGGACGACTCGTCTGGTAAAAGTTCTATAGAGAAACCATAAGATGGAAGAGGCAACGTGGGAACCCGAGGAACTTATGATGAAGAACCACCCAAGTCATTTTATGTCGTAGTATTCTAGAAATTTCGAGGACAGAATTATTTGAAGGAGGGGAGAATGTAACACCCCAAGCTTCCATGGTATGCTTCTCTTTGAATAATATAGTAGCGTGTGTTGTACAAAACTTCGAGTTCTAACACACCACAACCAATCAAACTAGCCGTTATGAATAGTAATAACCACTTTTTGAAATTTTATACATTTTATCTTTCAAAATGGACTTCATTTTTGGATTCATAATATCGAAATTATCTTAGGGTGAAGTTTTGGTACTTTTCTGATAATTTTCATATTTTGATGAATAGTGAAAATTACTAAATTTTAATTAAAAACAACTTTTTTTAATCGAAATAATTAATAGTGATAAATTATTAATTTTACTGATTTAAAAGTATAATTAGATTTTATTTTTACCATTTAATCCAATTTTGGTCATTGGACATTATTTCACATTTAAACTGGACATAAGTAGGTGCCAATCTTTTGATAGTTATTATTTCTTAAAAACATGCTTTTTGTTTTGACAAGGGGAATTAATTTTAAATTAATTTCTGCCACTTCTGTGTTTTGAATTTAGAAAAATGGATTCCATTTTTAGAATTAGGAGGTACAAATTGTGTAAATAGGTAGTTTTTATTTTTAGACATTTTGAATAATTACTTCGGTAAATCTTTTATTTACCATGGTTAAAGGGTAAATCCGGTAAATAAGGGTTAAAAAATAATATTTTAATAATATTAAATTACCCTAAAACGTATCCTAAACCTATTTTTGGATACATGTCAGACCATGAACATCTTTGGGTTGATTTTGGGACCCCATGGAGCCACTTTTAAGTGATAATGACACTTTATATTAATTAAGTTAAAGTAAATACAAAAATGACATAAGCATATATCTTTTAGCAAAACAATTTTTACATAGGGTTACATATGTTATATATTCAACTATAAATATTCATTATAAAGATAAAAATATTTCCTACATAATGGTATTTTTTATACATTGAATAATTAAATTTATTTATGACACAAGAATGATGCAGTATTTTCCTTATTAATGAAAGAATCAAATAATTGGTATTATAAATAATAAAATAAATATAATTTGAAAGTTTTGATGACATACACGAATTTTATTGGTTAATATGATATGTTAGGATTGCTTAATTGATTTTTTTTTGAATTAATAAAGTTTTTAAGACTTTAACAAAAATCAATTATTAAATAGTGTCAAAATTGACATAAAGGAGATTTTAAAACAAATATTATATTATAAATTGATATTATGTTCCTAAAAATCTAAAGTTCGGCCAAGAGACTTATATAATGATAGGTGTATCATTAATGAACCTCTTGAGGTTCTCTTTATAGTTTATAGTAAGTTTATTAACCATATAATATAAAAATACAAAGAGACATGGTAAATGTCAAACTAATTAACTAAGAGTTAAAACTAATAGATAAGGTTACTAAAGTGACCCAAACCTGTCTAAAACCTATTGGTTGAGTTGTTTTTGACCCATCACCACCTTAGACTCGAAATAAATCAGTTTTTATCCATTAGAAACCAAATATGAATTTATTATTAAATAATATTTCTATCTTTTCCTAAGGTGCCCCTCACCCCTCTTATAAAAGGAAACAACCCCTTCTCTCTAATTCACACCTTAAAAGCCATTTGGCTCAGCCAAACCCTACCCAAATATCCTCCCAAATTCCCTCAATTCAACATAGATGCCTTAGTTTGATCATAAATCCAACCTAAGGAGCCATTTTGATCAATTCAAAAGGAAGAACCTGAAGAAGAGGTAATGATTTCACCACCCTCTTTCAAGTTCCTTTCTTCTTCCACTTCTTCTCTCTTTATTATTTACATTCTAAAATAATAACTCCAGTATCTTCTATATACTGTGATGTTATTATAAATATGGTACAACCATATTTAGTATTCTATCCATCTTTTTAATGACATATCACCATACGTGCGTACGTACGGCCTACCGTCTCAATGTCATGGTGTAATTGTTATTCAATACATTATTATATGGGTATGATAATGATGTTTAATTGATGTAAATAATAAATTTAACATGATAATGATTCTGTATATATGATATACCATCCAATTATATATTATTTTAATATCAAAAGAATGATATTGTCACTCGTGCGTACATACGGACTACCGTCTCCACGAACGCAATGAGATTCATTCCCCGTCATATCCATTCAAGAATAATTTTCATTTGATGGTTAAAAATAATGTTTAAAGACTTAATATCATTCTGGATATGAATAAGATACAACCTATCCATAACAAACTTGACTTATGTAATAAATCATATAAAGGAAAATGAATCAGTTAACACCCGAAACAACGATAATATAAAGATATTATTAACAAAGCAATGTTAAAAGATCATATATGATATCATATTAATGTATATGATTCTTTTATAATTTAATAAAAATTATTTAACCATTATACATGTGGTTAACCTACCCTCTTACATGGAAAAGTACAAGTTAAGAGTTTATTTTACAATCTCTTCATTATCCGAGGTTGTTTATATGTAATTATCTATTGGGACCTCTTTATCATCCACATCCATGTTTCTTAAAAATGTATTTTAAAACATTCTTACTATTTTATAGACTATGGGTTAAATTCATTTATACCCTTGTTTGAATTTTTATAAGATGTTTATAAAGGAATCTTTCCGTCGTTTTCCAAACAAGGTCCCTTTTAACCTTTTCGAAAAAATTAAGGTAAGAATGTCTTTTTTAACTTATACGAAAGGTGCTGTTATTTTACACCATTATAAAACTGTCGAAGCTTCCCTTACAAGCTTATAAGAATATTTTCAAAGTAAATGTTTTCTTTTATAATTATGTGACTTTTAAATGATTTCAAAAAAAGATATATTTCTCTCAAATAGTTTTGATTTCATCTATTTCAACATCCTTTGATGGATTTTAAGCTTATTTGAAGTTGATTTATTATGATACAAAACTTCCATGTTGTATTGAAGGTTTTTTGATATGTTTGACTGTGGATGTGTTATTTTTATACCATTCATGGTTTATAGAGAAAGTATTGACATTTCGTATGTTAGTTTTAATACGAATGTTTATGTTATGTTTAAACCTATTCATATGAGGAATGCATTGGACTTAGTAAGTGATGGGTGGAGCCCGTTATAGCTCCTCGACGAATCGGTAGGTCTCATGAGACAAACCAGTGTCTTGGAAAAAGGCCTCGAAAAAATCTTATTTCCAGTCTTGGCACAAGTCCTTGACTATGTGGTTATGATAGTCTGGCATTATGCATTCCATCATTATGAAAGTGGTTATTGATATTGCATGTGATTATTCGACTAGTAGAATATCCATGTGAATAAGTAAATGGAATTATTTCATTTTATTTTTTCCATATTATGTTGAAGTTCAAGTTTAAAAGGCTTTTGTTTTACTTATACATTGCCTTAAATGTTTATGATTATTTATGAAAGTTTCCGCTATATTCTTATCCTTACTGAGCATTTGAGATCACCCCTTTCTATGTTTTATTTTTCCCATGATGGGAAGAAGTATTTTATGGCTGACCTGCAGGGATAGTCTAAGGGGATATGAGTGTGGACTATGGAGACTATGTTGTTTTAGTTTTCATTTTATGATGTAATGTAAGACTTATGAATATATCTAGTGTTTCCAAGGCTACTAAACTAATCGGTATTTCGATATTTGATCTTTTGTGATCATTCCAATGTTAAGTAATAATGCATCGACTCTGGGTAACTAGGGTCGGGGCGTTACAAATTACATCACACAACACATTTGGTGGGTCCTGTTGAACCTGCATCCCCGGTGATCCATGCCTTAGAAGCTCCTGATACAGACTCAAACCCTATGCATCATCATCCAGAACCAAAAGAGCCATAAAAAAATCAGTATTACATACTAAAACCACATAAACTAGTGAAGGTGGGTCTATGAACTGATTAATAGGAGAAAGCACTACCTACAAACTAGCCCAAATAAAGACCACCTTATAACTAACCCCTTTGAGGGAGGCCTCATTACTAATTAGGTTGTAATATAAACTATTTTGTGGAACCTACCTAGATATTATTGTGGAAAAATATTTTAAGAGACAATATGTACCCCAATCAATGAGAAGATATATATCAGAATATAGATCAATAAAGACAATAAAAGGACTCAATCTTATATGATGCATGTACCAATGTTTTTTGAAACAAATGTTTTAGTATTCTGAGTTAGAAAGAAGGTAGTCAGAATCCTAGTGAATGAATACATCAGACACCACACCAAAACTAAGTTACTTAGCTAGAGAGCTACACTCGAGACAATTTAACACTATTTCCCTAAGTCCCCAACCTAACCTCATAAGTGGAAAAAAATACAAACTTTTTCCTAAGGTCAAAATGCCTATGATACTATCCTATCTTGACCCTAACCACTAGGGACTTCTTGGCTAGTGTAATTCCAATCCACAACTACCTAAATCCCACCTCCATATCTAGATCCTATAGACAAGCTCCAAAAGGTTTAACTAAAATGGGAGGCCTTCCGTAAAGTACATGTACGCACGACCCAAATATCTCCATATAGAAGAGAATTGGAATAAAAATGCATGAAAATATCATCTAGAATAAAAATCATGCATTTAATAACCTCTATGGAACAAAAAAGAGTATGAATACATAATATTAAAATTAAAGGAAAAAATGCATGCCCGCCCAGAAAAGATGTCCTAACTTTCCAAAAACTAAAAAATAAATGTTGAGAGAGTCTAATTATAGATCTCTAACTTCGAACCACTGTACGTGGTCAAATGTAACCCAGTATCCCTATGCTCCACCAATTCCACCACTGTATACGAAACAACACATCTGGGAAAAGCCTATGTAGGGGTGAGTATATATATACCCATTAGGATTCTGTGAAAACTAAAGAGGGTGCAACAAAAGACATGATTGATGTAGGCATATCATCCCAAATAAAAAGGGAAACAAAAACCAACCATAAATATATATAAATATATATATTCTTATATAAGAAACCCATATGAGAAAGAAATGGGATCTCTATCTCACAACCCAACCCAAGTCAATGGGTTTACCTATAACTCAAAATGTCCATAATTGATTCCCAAAATCTCTCAAGTCTTTCCAAATAAGTAACTATGTGGTGAACCAATACCTCACCACTATATTGAAAATTATATGGGGAACAATATACATTTCGAGGAACCCCACCCTATTCTGTCAGGGGGTACCAATTAGTAGATAGAGGACCCATGCCCTGGTACAATAGGAGGAAACCAATCAGTATATAGAGGACTCATTCCTTGATATAATAGAAGGGTTCCACTTAGTAGGTAGAGGAACCTTTCCTTGATACAACAGAAGTGTTCCAATTAGTAGATATAGGACCCAATACCTGATATAATAGAATGGTACTACTCAGTAGGTAGAGGACCCATACATTTATATAATAGGAGGGTTCCACTCAGTAGGTAGTGGAACCTTTACCTGATACAATAGGAGGGTTCCAATCAGTAGGTATATGACCTATGTCTTGATATAATAGGATGGTTCCACTCAATTGGTAGAGGAACCTTTCCTTGATACAACATGAGGGTTCCACATAAAAGATAGAGGGGGGGGGATTGTCGACCTCGACCTCACTATGATGATCCTACTTGATCACTTCCATCATCAAGAACCATCTAAAGAAGAATCATGCTAAAGAAATCTCAAATCATATCTCAAAAATACACTATAAATTTCACCATCACATTCTACATGAAAAAAACATAGGATATGATACTTGTTGTAAAATATCTGAGCCAAAAAGAAGGATATATGATAGGTAAAAGTTTTATAATGACCTATATGACATGTGAGGGGGTATACATAGCATGTGGTCTTGATTTACATCTTGTACTTGTACCCAGTTGTTTCCATGTAATGAGCTATTCCCAATTAGCCTTGGAAATGGCTGTGTACTCCAAAATCCCACAACATGTTGGGCCATAAGGCTAATTCTCACAAGTGGCCTGTCATCAGTTCGATTAAAAAAAGGCAAATCCACTTATACCTAATCCAAAGTTGGGTTCCAATAATTTCCACCACACCCCCATCACATCTACAAGATCCAAATCTGAACTCATGAATGTGATCCTTTATAAAAAAATAACGAACACAGATACATGTTCAATATTCTAATAAAAAGTGATCAAATCACAAATAATGAGTCCTTCCTTGATTATATGTCGATTTTTAGTGAATAACACATCTTCTAGTGATGAAGGTGATGGTACCATTTCATTTTTCATTCATTTCATGATTATCCTTGATTCAATCATCCACCGTTCTATGATATCAATTTTTGAACAAATAACTCTCTCCTCCCGCTCATAGATCTAGTAAGGGTTTTTTGGATAAACATCGGAAATCCTTCATAAGAAGTTATTTATAGAGGATTTTAATTAGGTATTTTAATAAAACAAAAAAAATTATTTATTTATTTTAATTAAACATACCTTCCAATAGCTACCTTTACTGAACTCTCGGTGATGATTAAACTTTGGTCACGCCTAGGGTAAACCCCAGATTTTGGAATCAACTGTAGTCTTATATTTTAATCTGATACTCCATTAAGGATTTACTTAATTATTTCTAAAAACATTCATGGGTGTGATACACAATATATTTAAAAAATTTATAAAATTAATTATGGGATCATCGAGCCTTGGAATCACGCACCATCTCAGTGCCTAGCTCTAAAAATATTTCTTAATATATTTTTAATGTATTACATGAAAAAGGGTATCTAAAAATACTTCTATTTGAGTGGTTTTTATGGTTTACTATCATTATTAAACAAACCATGTGATAATAGTACAACTCACCACTATTAAGAGCTATGTGGGATGCACACTTAGGATACACGATTAGTTTAACCATTCACCTTAACCACATGATGTATAAACATTCACCAAATGTTTAAATTTTCAACCCAAAAGACCTATATCTCAAGGGAAAAAACCAACCATAAATTACCCCTATATAAAATTGGCACTATGGGTGTCAAATATTCCCATTCCCATCTATACAAATTTACCTAGGGATCAGGTTCACCCAAGGTCCATCAAGCACAACCAAATCTACTTGGGGATTTTCTTCACCCTGGGTTTAATGAGTATAACCTTATAAACCTAGGTTCCATGATTACCTTAGGTTTATTAAGAACAACCAAGTCCAATTAAGAGCTATGTTCAACATGAGTTTAGCAAGAAAAACCAAGTCCACCCGGGGGCCATGTTCACCTTGATTTTAACATGAACAACAAAAAGAAATTTCATTCAATTGAAATTAAACCACTATAACATTAAATTTCATTTAATTTAAAATTAAACCTATCAGACCACATTAACCATGTCCATGAATAAACCAAAAATCAAGAAAAATACAAGTTCATATATTTTTTTGAAAACCCATTTCTAACTCACATTACAAGTTCAAATCCCATTAACTAAAATAATTTCAAAAACCATATCCAATATGAAGGACAAATTACCATTTTCAAGTATGTTTCAAAAAAACATCTAAGTAAAATTACCAAATACCATTTTAAAATACCAATTTCCAATAGTAACCAACCATAAGTTATCAATTCCATTTCACATTTCCATTTAAGAAACAAAACTAATTATCCATTTCCATATTTTCATTTCAAAAAATAAATCAATTTACATTCCAGAATCCCCATTCTCTTGGTGCACTTCCAAAAAAATATTTCTAAGGAAACATCATATAATTAGAAAATTTCAAGGGTCCAATTTACTACTAGGTGTTCAACTAGGAACCACATTCCCATAAGGCTTGAACCATGTCAAGGGTTCCAACTAAGGCTATTTTTTGGATTAAAAGGTTTAATTACATCTTATAGTAATCACTGAGTAACCAGTGAGATTTATATCACACAAGATTAAAAAGTAACACAAGTATATGAGTAAAATTTAGGGACAAACTACCTTTAATGTATATTTATAAATTTAATTCCATAGGCTATTAGTTTCTGGGTAGGCTCTATAAGCCTCTTCAATACCATACCAGTCATCCCCCACACTTCCAGCTCCAAACTCGCACCATTCCATCTTAAAAAATTAATTATAATTTATTAAATTGCTAGATCTAAAAGGAATAAGGGATGTAGAACCTACTGAATTCTCTCACCACATCAGTACTATGAACAAACACTTTTCAAGTACCCATGAAATATTCCCAAACACATTCTAGGACTAATCCCTTACCATATGCACTGAGATAATCAATAAAAAACTAATTTTATGGGAAAAACATTATTAAAATTTATGGAATAACATAACCCCTTAAAAATGATGAGAAAAAATGGAAATATTTCATTACAAGATATCCTATATAAAATCCACCTAAAAGTCCCCTGATACCTAGCTGATTCCACCTTGCATTTGTGGAATCAACAATCAAAACCCTTGTGACATCCATAACTTTCAAGGTATGTTTGTTTCTATGTTTCAATGAACCTTATAATTTTTTTACATAGTGGTATTACATATGAAAAAAGGGTCTCAAAGTTGAGTTATGGTGATTTAAGGACTTAGTAGGTTGCTTGATGGATGAAATATGGCCACTAACTAGTCAGTTGGGTGTACGAGCTAGCTGGTGGTGATGACAGTAGGATTTTCATTTCTATAGATCTCATTAGCTAGTCGGTGAGGTCCAAAGGAATTATGGTGGTGCACATATTTGGGTATAATTAATTTCATTTATTTATTTTCCCTCTAATCCAATTATTAAACTAATACTTTCCCAAATCCAACCCCAATGAAACTAAAACCTCTTGGAGTTCACTCCATTTGTTCTCCAGACATCGGATTACTCTCCTATTGGGTTATTTAAAGTCTTTATCAATTCAGAGTGTCAATTGAGGTTATATATATCCATTCTATTACTAACTCTCCCTCTTTATTTGGAATTATTCATATATCTATACCATTTTGGAAAGATCTATGGATCTCCCTCTATATCTAATAGATAATTCATTCTTGACTGTTAGATCAGTGTTGGATCATGAGATTCAATGGAATATCATTGACAGATATTAGATTCACCATTGATAATGAACCTCTTTTAGTTTGTTGGTGTAGATTTAATCACTTAATATGATCTCTTACAAGAATTATAGTTCTATAAACTCTATGACGATAGAATGGATCCTGATCTACTTAACATAGGTGTATGAGTGTGCTCTGGGTGTTGTTTCTTTTTGGATCATGTGTTTTGGATTCAATTCACTGAAGGTATGAGTTATTGACCATTTTTGGACTTACATTGGATTTTTTTGACATGTTTGTTTAGTGTATATGCCTAGTTTAGAGACACTTACATGATATGAACTCTTGACATACATTGGGTGTCTCATAATTACTTAGTTTAGTGTTTCATGTATGTTCATTACTATGTTGTGATTTATTTGTGTTTAATATTTAATAGACATGGAATGTTTATTCCTTTATATATTTTTCCTTGATTATATACTATTAATTTCTATGGAATATTTATTATGATATGTTTTTCCTTTATATGTTATACTTACATGTGGATTTTTTATAACCAGTGGAACCTTGTATCAGTGTTCAGGTTGACATATAGCCTTAACGAACTTATCCAACTCTTTAGAGGATGAGCTTGGGTGATGAAACTCTTTGGAAAAGTATCATCATATGGTGGTTAGAACATATCTTGTCATGCGATGAGCCCATGGGAGGATATTTATATATACCTTTGTATGAGGGTCTATATATTTGTATCATGTATCATTGTTGAATTTAGATATGTATTTGTTGAGTTCCATTGTTTCAGAATGCTATGCATGTGTACCATCAGAGGAAAGAAGGTAGTCATATGACATGGGTAACAATTTAAATTTAAGACATGCATGTATTTTTTTTCCATATATATGGATAGATTTACTTTTCATAATATAAGATATGTATTTTAACACATATGATCTTCATTCAGCATGTCATCAAAGAAGGTATGGACAAGGCTCGTGGTAGCATAATTAGCACAACAATTATCATTATATGGATTTTTATATGATTGTGTGTCAATTTAAATTGACATCATTTCATATATTTCTATATACGTGTGAAATTATGTTAAGGAAACATCAGTGGTGATTCTAGTGAGTTTATACTCACACCCTGCATGGGAATCATGGTGCACATACAATCCTCATGATCAAGGATCTAGAGAATGGAAAGAGACCTATGATAGGTTTCTAAGGTGATTAATCTTGGGATATGGATGAAGAGATGAGATAGATTCTGGTTATTTTCTAGAAAACTTTTATTATTAATATGATTGCTAGTTGTATTGTTATACTTTTTGACATACTACTTTAGTGTTATCCTTGATTAATCTTTTATGACTTCTTATAAAATATGTTATATAATTTATTCTTGTTATATAATTTTTTTTCATTTATTTGGATTATATTTATTTTTTTTGTTATCTGGTGGTGGCTATTATTACCTAGGGTACAGTCTACCCACGTTAATTTAGACCCTCACTGCTATCTGACAACCACTTGTATACTTCGAGGTGTGCATGAGGTTATGTGTCACATCATCTCAAAACTAGTGATTTGGGAAGGGATTTACAAAATGGCATAAAAGGATTGAGTTTTACCTTATTTTATTTTCAGGTTATGGTATAAATTAGTTAAGATTCATGGAACTCAGGTAATGGAGTTTCCATGTGCCTAGCCATATCATGTGTAACAGACCTCCAAGTAACCAATGATGGGCTTTTTGTTATTGTTTCATGGGTTTTGGGTGCATCCATGCATCATGAGTATAAATTTAGGATCACATGTCACAAATATAACTATAGAGTATTGTATATTAGTTCATTAATTAAATGTATTGACTTGTGTTATATATTAAGTGTTATATATGTATTCTCTACTATTGTGATATATCTATTATAGAATTATTTATTTGAACCTGGGCATGTTATTATATATATATATATATATATATATATATGATTGTGACTAATTTTCATGTACATAGAACTATACTTGATACTTGGGTGGAACTATGTGGGTTATCCTTGACTATAGGTATCTACTAGGATATGTCTCCTGATAGGAATGCCATTTGCATTCCTTATAACCACTTAAGTCATTATCATGAGCAAGTTTTTATAGTTATTCAATAACTTTATTTGTAATTTAAAAACAAATACCCTAGAGACACTAAAATACTGTTTCTATGGTTGATATTCCAGTTCTACTATAGGCTATGCAGGAGGATACACCTGAGCATGCTCCCACACTTGTTTCAATGGTTTAGGTAATAAACCCTCCCAAACCCAGAGTATTATTATTAATGATTACTCAGGTATTATATGAACAAATGGTGATTGTTTATTATAATTGAGGCTTTTAGATCAAGTATCAATCAGTATTCTAGGGTATTGGTGGTCCTTAGGATGGTGAGGATTGGATTGGAATAATCGAGGAAATATTCAACTTGATAGATACTCTTAGGGATGGGAAGGTAAATCCGAAGATCTTTATGCTATAAAGACCTTCCAGGAGGTGGTGGAGATGACAAGATATGTAGGTGGGTGTGAGGGTCTCACTTGGGTGGCCTTCAATGAGTTGTTCAAGGATTTCTTTCCTGACATGCTGAATCTGGGCTATGCTTAGAAGTTTATGGAGCTTCACTCGAGAACAATGTTGGTTTCTACTAACTCATATAACATTATGGAATTGCTATTATTTTATACTCCTTTGGTTTGGAATAAGGCATAAAAGTCTAAGAAGTTATAGATTGGATTTCATATAGAGATTGTATGTTAGGTTAATGGCTTTGACCTGATGATGTAAGCTGAGGTGTTTCATAAGGACCTAACCTTTGAGAGTAGACTATAAGAGGAAAATCTTGTAGGTTTACTTTCCTCTTTCAATTTTAGGAAGAGGAATTATTAGGAGGTATAACTAGGATATAGACAAGTGGAGTATAGTATGGCTTCTTGTACTCCCTCTATGGGAGGAGGTTCGACTAAGTGATATAACTTTGGATGAAAGGTACATTTTAGTACATCATGCATGTAGACACCTAAAAAATTTCCTCGATGTGGAAATATGGTTCATCTCTAGTGATTTTGTTATAAAGTGTCACATCTATATTTTAGGAACATTGGTTTGGTTGTAGGAATAGGTCCTCAGCAGTAGACCTAGGCACTATAGAATTTAGTGACTTGGGTGACTCATACACCATAGAGGCAAGTTCATACTCTAGAGGCAATAATGATTTACGCAATGTATGAGGTTCTAGTAACCGATGGAGTGTGGCCTTCTATAGTTAGAGTTATAATATTATTTACCTAAATGTTATCTACTACTTTGTTTGATACACTATTTTCACATTATTTTATATATACATGAGTTTTTGATTTCCTAGAGTTACTATTTAGGTTATCTTCTAAGTTACTCTCTCATGACATGCCTTTGAGATTGAAAATAGACCATCTCTAGTGATGTCCCGAGTGTCCTATAGTTATTTTTAGTTATGGAAATATATTTTAACTTTTGAACTTAGAGATGACTAGTTTCAATGTGATATTCAAATAGACTGGTTGACCAGTTATTGAGCTCATATAAAATTATATTGGAGACATTTATCTTTTACTATGACCAGAGGAGAGAGGTTTGTGTGGAATGGTGAGAGGGCTCGTAAACCAGGTAGGATGGGACCAGGCCTGAGCCATATTGGTGTTATCACTATGTAGTTGGTAATCTCGGATCTCATGGAAGAACCATCAGAAGCCCCATCCAGATTTCCTCTGTAAGTGGATCATTATCAGAATGTATTCCAAAAAGAATTATTAGGCCTTCCACTAGATATAGGGATTGATTTTTAGATTGATCTCATTACTATGACACAAATTATATCAATTTACCCTTATCACATGACACCAAATAATTTGATATAGAATAAGGTGTTGTTAGTATATTTGGTAGTAAATGGATTTATCCAACTGAGCACATCTCCATGGTGTGCTCTAGTGTTTCTTTCCATAAAGAAGATGGTAGTCTATGGAAATGTATGGATACAGGAAGCTGAATTAGCTAGCAGTGAAGAATAGGTTCCCATTACCCTATATTGATGATCTATTTGATCTTCTATGATGATCCTGATGGTTTTCCAAAATTGATATGTATTCATACTACCATCATCTATGAGTCAAAAAAGAGGATATTCTCAAGACAATGTTTTGGTGTAGGTATGGTTTGTATAATTATCTTTTCATGCCTTTTGGGTTGAAAAATGATCCAACAATTTTCATGGATCTCATGGATAGGATTTTCCATCCATATCTTGAACCCTTAATAATTGTATTCGTGGATGATATCCTCGTATATTCTATGACTTTATATATGTATTATCACTATAGAAAAAATAGATAATTGCGACGGGTTGTTTGTGATGGGGAAGGATACCATCACAAATAGTTCCATAAAATCAATTATTTGTGATGGAATACATATTCCATAATAAATAATTATTATTTTCGATGGAAAATCCAAACCATCACAAATACATTTGGCATGCATGTGTTCCAGGTGATACTGCCAAGAACTTTTAGGACAGATGATGAATTCCAACCCAAAAAAAGCGATAAAAAATCACCTTTAGTGATGGATAATGAAATTCATCATAAAAATAAATTGAAATTTCCATTAGTGATTGAATAAAAAACCATTATTATTAAAAAATTATTATAACAAAAAATGGTCCATTATATCCTCACCTCCTATTTCCCCTTATCCTATTGCTCCCATAGCATAAACCCTCAAATAAATACACCCAAAATCTTCCATCAAAAACCAATTTCTTGGAGATTTAGATACCAATACCCCATGTATGGACTCATATTTTCATCTCATTCATTTTTATTGTGATTTACCATTCATTCATGGTGAAATTTGTATGGTCAAACCCTCGGTCATAAATTTGACCAAATTTTTATAATTTATATGGTATTTAGGGTAACTATAATTGTATTATTCCCTATTTAGGTGTCAACTGGATCTTCATGATTTGATTTTAATATATTTGATTTATTTTTCTCATTATTTAACCTTTAATTTTAAAATATTTTTTTGTTTGGTATTTAAGTTTAATGAAAGTTTATTATTTTATGTTATTGTTAGATATATTATTATAATGGAAATTATTTAGGGATAACTAATATTGAAAAAGTTTATATAAATCTATTTAATTTTTCAATTGTATTTCATGCTTATGGTGATATAATTTTTGATAAATTATGATAAGTATTGGATTGTGGAGTGATCTTAAACCATTTTTGATTTCTATATTATGATTGGTTTTCATTTACTTAAAACATGTGAGTATATTTCTTCAAACATTTGGATATACATATATATTAACATGTAAATATACATATATAAACATTTTAAAAAGAACATTTAAGAACTTTGATATATATATATATATATGTACGCATATATTTATTTAATACAGATATTTGTCTAAAAAACATATAAAAATGTTTTTGATGTATATATATTGATTAAAATATCATGTAACACTCTCTCTCACACACACACACATATATATAATGTATAAAATAGTGTTTTATTAAAATTATGAGAAAATCAATTTAAAGAAAAAAGTTTGAACAAAATTTTCTTTTATAAAAAATATTTATTATGAAAAAACTTTATAAAAATTATTTTATAGAAAAAAATATAAAATAAAATGTATATCTATAGTGATTAATGATTAATAAAGGACCAATTTATCCATAAATGAAATTTATGGTGGATCCAAAATGTTTTGAACATTTTTGGTTAATGTATACTCTGTTGGGATTCATTAAAATGAACAAAAAATACTTGTAATAATAAATATTTTTTGACTAATTTTATTTATAATGAATAAATAATTAGTAAAAGGAAATAAATATATTTAATAATCAGTAAAAAATTTAATTACTTGTACAAAAATATAAAAAAATACCAACAATTTTTAAAAATTCACAATAATTAGTAAAAATGTAGAAATAATTAAAAATATAGTATAAATAATTATTTTTTTAATAATTAATAAATATTTAGGTAATATTAATTCAAATTATTAAATATTAGTAAATTATTATATTTTTTTAATATATATATATATATAATATTTTTAAAATATTAAAAAGGTTACTATCACATGTGATGTTACCAAATACCTGACACACACAAATGTTATATCACACTTAGGGTAAACCCCACATCTTGGACCTAAAAGTGGTCTTAGATATCTCATATAAAACACCATTCAACATTTATTTCAATTTTTTAGGAAATAATTTTAAAAATATTAAATGGATTACCCTTACATGTAATGTTACTAAACACCCAATACACACAAAAGTTATGGCATTCATAAAGTAATCCCCACATCCCAAACCTAATGATAGTATTAGATTTATCATATGATACAACATTGGGGAGATATTTCATTTTTTTATAAAAATTTATAAAAGACATTTTTAAATGAATTATACTCAAGTTCATTGTTTCCAAACACCTGAAAAGTACAAAGGTTATGTCGCACCTAGGGTAAGCCCCATATCCTAGACCGAATGGTGGTCTTAAATTTTTCATATGATACACCATTTATGAGATAGTGAATTTTTTTTAAAAAAATTATAATAAAAATAATAAATAAATTACCCTCAAATGTGATGTTACAAAACACTTGATGTGAAAAAAATGTTATGTCTCACTGATGGTAAACCACGTATCCCGGACATAATGGTGGTATAAATTTTCCCATATGAGAGACTGTTCAAAAAGATATTCTATTATTTTTTGAGAATAGAATGCAGATGATATAATATATTTAATATTCTTATTCTATCTCGGCTGAACCTTTATGAGTCCTGAAACCCCATACTAACACAGCGCCTCAGTCTGAAAATATTCCATAGAATATTACAAGGGGTTAAAATATAATAATAATTTTTAATTAGTAACAATGAGTAATAATTTTACATATTTTTTTTGTTTTTATATAATATGTTGTAAGAAAGTACACAATAGTTTCTATTACATGATCATGATTGGAAAAATCAATGCAAAAGTTCCAAGAAATTAGGTATAAATCCTATCTACATTAAGGGTGTATAAAAATTTATATAATTTGTATTTTAAAAATAAGAATTCATTTCTGAATGAACAATTAAATGTCTATATAAGAAATGCGATATTATGAGGTTCAAAACATTTTCTTATATTGGGCTTCATCTATTATGTTTTGGATTTCTAAAAGATTTTATTTTTTGGCATCAACATAGTGAATAGAATTTAGTAGAAAATATATATATGTGGGTTATGGAACCATCATTTTAGAATTTAGTACAAGAGGTTACTGTCCCATATATTTAAGAAAAAAACCTAGAATGATATTCAAAATTAATAATCAAAGCCTTCTAAATTTTACAATTTGTTCAAATGTGTTGAGGAGCCCTTATATCCAGGATTCCAAATGAGAAAACTTGAAGCTGACAAAAAATTTATTGCAATTAAATTAGATTTTGGAATTTCAAATTATTGTGTCAATCAAATATTATATTTAGTTTTATCATTTTTGACTTACATAAATACAATACCTATTAGTTTATATGAAAGTAAGAGGTTGGTCCCTAATTTGGGTCTTAGTCATCAGAAGATGCACGTGGGTTAAAATTATTTAATCTTATATTATGGTGATTGAAAAATTTTAATTAATTTTCCCAAATGTAGATAATTGAGGTATAAATAGGTACAATAAAGAATGTCCATATTTCCTCTAAAATAGTTAACATATTTTCCAATTACACTCTTTTTAAAATGATTATTTATTTCTCGCAACACTGCTACATTGAAGACATGTCATAAATCAATTATTTCTATTAGTAAAATATTAAATAATACACGTGAAAGTGATTCATGGAAACAATTTCATCATATGCATCCTTATTTTTTCTTTAGAACCTCATAACACATGGTTAGGTATTTTTACTAATGGGTTTTATTCATTTGGTGCTTATGGGAGTCAATATTCTTATTGGTAAGTTTTTATTACTCTATAAAACTGACACTATTGGATTTTGATGAATGAAACATAGATATATTTGAAACTAATAATTCTAGGAAATATGAATAAGAATATCAATGTTTATTTGATGGGACTAATTAATGATTTAATTTCATTATGGAACAATTTTGTAAATACATCTCATATATTTGAAGATCATAATTTTACATTGAAGGTTTCATTAATATGGACAATCAATGACTTTTATTCTTATGGTATATTATCTAGATGAAGTACAAATGGTCTAAAATCATATCCATACTACATCGATGAGAAAACAGAATTTATTATTGAAAATTGGAGAATGAATATTTATTTTAACTATTATTGGATATTTTTTCCATTGGATCACCATTTCTGAAAGAATATAAATAATTTTACAAATGGTAGAATTGGAAGGGAAGAACCTCCAGTAATTCTATCTCGTGTTTTGAAAAAATATATCACCTCTACATTGCCTCCTATTATATTTGGACCAACCATAAAAGGATAAAAAATAAATGATTTTAGGAGAGATCATAATTGGGTAAAGTGGAAAAAATTTTAGGACCTTCAATATTTGTCTAATTTTTTAGTTTTTCACATGTATATGTAATGAATATTGAGAATATTTTTTTGATAAAATTTTTTATTCCGTGTTGGACACACTTATTAAGACAAAAAATAATGTAAATTAACAATTATATCTTTCCCAAATTTACAGACATCCTGAACATGAATTATTTAAATATGAAAGATCACATAATTTAATGAATCCAAAACCATCTTACAAACTTTCTAAAGAAATTAATTTATTATTATTCAAATAGATTGGAGATTTTAGGATACTAGATGGTTATTCTTATAATTTTTCTCATTATGTATGAAATGGAAATATTACTAGGTTAAAAAGTCATGAGTTCTATGCCATAATAGAAATATTACTTCCTATTAGTCTTATAGGGTTTTAGAATTCTAAAAAACTAGGACACGTTGATCGAAAATAGGGAAAGATGGTGCTAAGATATATTAGACCATATGAGATCACTGAGCATCTTGGGAAGGTTTCTTATCAGTTGGAATTTACATTTCAGTTGATAGAAATTCAAGATGTTTTCCACATGTCACACCTCATGAAATACCATCTTGACCCCTATCATGTTCTGATATGGGGGTAGATTAGGTTAGAACTAAAAATTTCTATTGTTGAGCAGCCAATTGATATCATTGACTCCCAAGTGAATGTTTTGTAGGGGAAGTCTATTCCATTAGATAGAGTGTTATGTCAACATATATCAAATTCTCATGAGACATGGGAGTATAATTAATTGATGAGGGAGTAATAAACTCACCACCTTTCCAGGCTTCATTCTTCTACATGACTTCCCAGGGATGGAAAGTCTTATGGTGAAAAGTTTATAACAACTTGTTACCTGATTTTAGGTATTTTTCCTTCTCTATACTAATTTTTTACTTTAATTGGGTATGTCTTTGGACTCTTGAGGATGGAGAAAATTTTCTATGAAAAATAACATAAATTTCATGGATTTATGTTTGTTCGAATTAATGTATTTGGGGTATAAATGTGTTAATCGATTTCTGGGGTTCTCCCTGAGTATTAAGGACACCTGAGGTGTTTTGGGTTTTCGTGTAAGAATTTTTAGCTTTCACTATATATAGGATATTTAAATGATGTGTAATGGGAGTACACGATGTGTAATGGTTTCTCGGATCATGTCATGATCTAAGTACACAACATGAAATAATACACTCCATGTAAGATTTACACACTATTTAATGATAAAAGACCATTTTTAACAAAAAGATAACAAGTTTTTCAATTAATGTGATCCCCACGGATTACATAATGTTTAAATGGATTACATACCATGTAAGTGTTGAGAACATGGATTATAGTGTGCTACATTGGTTGATTGTTATTTCATTATTCTGAAAATCACTTTCCTCTCAACCTAGAGATGTTATCTAGTGATTTGAGATCCTCCATTCGATCTAAATTGACTCATTCAGAGATTGATCATCATTCTGGTTGGGTTGCATCTCTATGGGTGAGTAATCCTTTCTACTTATTCATATAATTTTATTGTAGTAGTTTCATTTCATTTCCCTATTTTTTTTAGATCCATGGTGATGTTTCCTTTGTTTGACTTCAAGATCCATTGTGAGATCTTGTTCTAGGGGCCGTTCCATTGTTTTTTATAGTGCGACCAGTTTTCATTATTCGGGGTATGTGTAATCTATCATCTTCTTCAACCCCTTTTGATGAATTTAATAAATTATAAGATGTGTATATTGATTATAGGGCCTCCATTTTCATTGATTAATTCTTATTATTAGTGCATCCCTTTATGGGCATGTGTGACCCTATGTTTTGAGGTAGGTGGTTCTCTCTATAGCCTATGTTGGTGAATTGTATTGATCTTATTTTTGATAATTTTTTAATTAAATAAAATGGAATGATATGACTGATTTGTTTTGTGTTTGTGGAACTGTGATTTTATAAAATATGGGTTTCCCCTAGTTTTGGTAAATGAAAATGGTTTTTCAAATAATTGTGAAATGGTTTTTAAAGAATTAAATGATGAAATGGTTTGATGAACCGATTTGGAAAATATAGCACCTAGGATGCCTTGGGAACTTAAGAGGAAGGTATTGTAATAGGCCTCATCCAATATCAGGGGGTTTTCTCATGAGGCCTTCCTTTTATCCCTATGATATTTGTTCTAGGGACTTGTTAAACCTGTTGGGGTGTTCCTATTCTCTATAGACTCGATTCATATGTATAGTGTCTTGATGCATATGAGATTGTCTATAATAAGTGGGAGTGTCATAAATATACCTACCTAGTGTGATTCATGGTGTGATGTTACCTATGCTTCTACTTTTTTCTTGTACTGTTTTATTATACTTCCAAGGATTTGATATGATATATGATGAATTATCTGTTTAGATATGATATATCTACTATGATACATGGTTATGAAATTCTTTGAAACTGATTTAACTACTTTATTTGGAAATGTAGTGGAAAATAAAATTAAACTGTTTTTCCATGCTTTTGATATAAAAACTATTAAACCGTTATAATTCCATGTTTTCTATATATTTGAGAATGCTTGGATTTTTGTTTTGATACTTGATATGGAACACCTAGGTGAGACCCTACTGAGCATGTTATCTCATACCCTACATACCCCTTCATCATTGCGTAGACCTGGTTATATCCTTCGATGTAGGAAAAGATAGGGCACCATAGTGAGGCGATGGGTTTTCTATCAACTGGGTTTTGGGTAGCTGGAGGTGAGACGATGGGAGGTTTCCCAGGTTATTAGAAGGATATTTTGAAGTAGCTATTGTTTTTTTGCATCCCATTGTAGTTAGAATTGTCACTTAGAGATTTTTTGTTACCTTTTTTAGTTATATCACTTATGTTTTTATATATATGAGTTAGAATATATTTATATCTTATTTTGTTCATCTCTTTTATGAATATATATGCCATGTTGTTGCTTCAGGATGAGAAACATTGTTTCCTATGATTTTTTTGATGCTAGAGTGCTAGTTACTCGCTTATAGGGATCATGAAAACCCTTTGGGTATGTGGTAGATGGGGTTGGGTGGCTCTTTGAGAGGGTATCTAGGTCGGGTTCATTATATAGAGGGTAGGTTTCTAATCATGACTAATATCTGATGCTTCTTAATAATAACTTCCATTGTCGAGCACAACATAAAGAAGAATCACACTTAGAACATATCATATCATATCTCAAAACTGACTACGAAGGCCACCATTATGTTCTTTGTGAAAAAATACTAAGGATATGCTACTTGTGGGATGAAATCTGAGTAAAAAAAAGATATATGAGAGATACAAGTTTGATAAATAAGTACACAACATGTAAGCTCATCCACACAACATGTGGTCACACTCTGCTGCTTAGCTATGTACCTGGATGTGTCCGGGTATTGATCTATACCCGTGTAGCCCTATTCATGCTTATTTACTCACATAGTACAAAAATGGTATAGTTAAAATCCTAAATAATGTAGTAGAATAATTTTCAGTCTAATGTGATAAAACATAAATCCACCAATATGTCACTACTAACATCCATGAATATATAAATGGATCACACTATGGCGATTATCACAGAAAAATATGCAGGATAGGCTATTTACTTTACCCAAATAGATACTTGGTAAAAAGAATATTTCACCACATCATGCTCGAACGACATTTCGTGGACCAGATCCACGATTCCAAAAAAGGTACCCAATGTTGGTCTTCAATTTTTACCTTAATGTTAGGGTCATAATGCTGCATAAGACTCATCAATTTGATACCTCATGATATAGGTACTTCAGATACTATATTCAATAATAATAATAATAATAACAACAACAACAATAATAATAAAATTATTATCAGGAACTTCATGGACCTAAGCCATGAGTCTGAATTATATACCCGATATTGGTCTTTAATTGATAGTATCAAAACCAAGGTCACAACTACATAGACAACTCATCAATTCGACACCATATGAATAAGTTATGGCCAAAACAAGATATTATAAATAATTTTATTATTATTATTATTAATATAAAACAATTATTAAATAAATGTTAAAAGAAGGGTGTCTGTATGATTATATTCCCCCCTCTAAAGTGTATACAAATAACATGCCTAGGGAAAAATTGCATTTTTATTTTTTTAGAAGTTATTTACTTTTGTTTTATATTATTATTTTAGATAATAATAATAATAATATAACATAAAAGAGGAGGATCTCCCCTATTCACACATATCATTAGGTCACAAACCCCATACTTTCCCTATTTTTATAATTTTAATTTCCCCATTTTTTAAAATGTCACTATTATTAAAAAATAATAATAACACACCTGCTTTTCCTGGGTCATGGGAACCATGTCATCTACACCAAAACTATACACTATCAGTGATGGTGGCTAGATTCTGGCCACCCATGCTTAGAAACATCAATTGTAGATCATCAAGAGTGACCCACTCAATCTAGATCACAAACCACCAATACCTCATCCAAAGTTGGGTTCCTGTCATCACTTCCACATATATTTATTATCTCTAAAATCCCAATCCAAACTCATGAATGCAATTCATTAATCCAAATAATGAATTCACAATAATAAATATTCCCAGATATTGGTGAATTACCACTAAATCGATTACCAAAGACAAATGCTATGAATAAAGGGAGAAAGATACATAACACAAAAAAGATAATCATTATTGGATGATGTAATCCTAACCTAGAATTGAAAGGTGTAGAATCATATATGATGGAATGTAATAACAAAATAAATAACTAATTTAGACAAATCAAATTATTGAACAGGCTCATGAGAAGAAAGATAATCACATACATAAAATAGATACACAAATCCATGCTCAATATTTTAATCAAAAGGGAGAAAAAAATAAAAGTTGTACCTTGATTATGGGTTGATATTTGGTAAATAATGCATCCTCTAGAGATGAATCTTATTATCCCACTGTATTCATTGTTTGTATCATGATCATCCTTTATCTAATTATCCATCATTATCTGATCCCGATCCACTAATGAAGAACACTCACCTCCTCCTCTTAGATCTAGCAAGGGTTATGAAGATAACCATTGTAAAATAGTCATAAGAGGATATTTATATAAGATTTTATTTAGGTCATTTAATAAGTGAAATAAATAAATTAATAATTTATTTTAATTAAATTACCCTCCAATGACTTCCTTAACCAGAAGTCTGATGACGAACAACCTTAGGTCATGCCTAGGGTAAAATCCACATTCCAGAATCAACCATGGTCTCATATTTTTGGTTCAAGACTCTATTCAGGATATAATCCATTATTTATAAAAAAACTATGTATACATGATATAAAATATATTTAATATTTTTATAAAATTAATTTTGGACTCACCATGCCTTAGAATCGTGCGTAGTCTTAGCTCATGGATATAAAAATATTTCTTAATATATTTCAATGTTTTACAATAGAAAATGGAGTCTCTATATCATTAAATTATTCAAATATTTTCATCCCCAAAAAGAAAAAACTAATAATAATGTTTGGGATACTGATCTCTCAACTGGGTCTCCCACTCCCATGATATCCCCCGATGGTTTCCTATCCTTCCAACAAACACACACCAAAGAAAGCACTTTCCCATAAAGGGTATTTCTCTCTTGATTCTGAATGCTTTAAACTCCTTTAAAAAATAAACTCTAATCTTATGGACCACCTTACCAAGGTAAATATCATACAAAAAAATCATCCACATACCTTCTAATATGTGACATGTGGAGAAAATAAGAAACCAAAACTACTATGGTCACGAGGTAAAGCGATAAACCACCTTGATAAATCGACACAAAATAGGAAATAGGGCCTTTGATCTTTATCGATAGCCTCCAATCTTGGTAAGATATCTATGATTCTTTACATTGAGAGATATCTTGAAATAGATGATATCCTATTCCAACTTCAAAGGCCACCATCATTAGTCCAAAAAGGAATCCTGATGTTTTTACGATAGTTCCCTTTCTCTGCTAGATGAACTTCACCCTTTCACAACCGTTACTATCACCAAACTCCTATGTGTCATGTGATCTAATTTTTATACTAAGGATGTGAAGGTACAACTAAAAAATACTACCGTGGACCAACCCAATAATGATTAGGGATCTAGATCATAAGTCTTTCGAACACTACTGGGGAATTCAACATGCCAAAGGGTATCACCATGAACTCAAAACATCCATAGTGGATTTGGAAGGCCACTTCTAATATATCAAACTCTAAAACAAAAGCGGTGATAACCTTTCATGAGGTGAAGTTTTGTTAACCACTTCGCCCCATACCACTAGTCGAAAAACTCAATGATTGTCGGTAATGGGTACTCTTCCTCGCATCACCTAGTCCAAGAGAAACCAATTCACACCCATCGTCAAGAAATCATTAACCTATTAGGAAAACAACCCTAGGTAGTCCTAATGAACATACTGGGTCTTACAAAACCCGTTTCTCTACAATCTCCTGACTGCACCTTTATCTTATAAAGTTCAACAAGTTCTATTTGATATGATATTTCAAAAATCAAGGGAGATACCTTATGTTAGTCCTTGTAGAAGACTAACTCTTTATGTGGAGATACATCTAGAACGTCCCTCGGAAAAACATCCTCCTACCACACCATCACTACAAGAAAAAAAAGATTGTATAATCCACTACTCTAAAGGTATTACTATCCAACTGATTAGAAGTTGGTCAAAACCTCCTACACAAGAGTTTATCTTGCTATGTATAGGATCACTATTTATCAAAGGAGGAAAAATCCATCCCAACAAGTTGAAAACACCTCCATACTCACTGGTGCAAAAATAAATAAGCATGGTTGGTAGATAAATTCTCTGTAGTGAGGAAACAATCATAGGGTCTCACTACCACTATGAAGAGATTCAACACAAGGTTCTCTCCCCTCATAGAGTTTGGTCACACTATTAGTAGAGGCTTGTAATTAATGATCCTCTTTGCAGGAGCCTCCAATAAAAGGGTTGATCAAAAAGAATCCACTGGTATCAGTAAGTATCAAACATGGGATATTCTTAGGGATAAAGGGGATCATAACCTTATGTGAAAATATAGCTGGGGAAGTGAAGACACACACTATACCTTGAACCGAACTTGAATCCCCTACACGATCCTACTACTTGGAAGTAATTATTTTCCTTTCCCTCATATTTACACAAATATGGGCTTTCTCAAACACCTTCTCACATCAAAAGGACCTCAAAAACACTAGTCAAAGGAACCCATCCACCACTCATTATCATTATCCTATTAGGGTGACACTGACTCAACCATATGTTTTTGGGACTGTGTCTCATGAATGAGTCTCGATGGGGTAATTGTTTCTATTCCTTGCATGTACAATGTCACATCAAACATCACGAAAATATATATTTACTAATTTCCTATGTATCCCTATAAAAGCATTAATCAAAGGAGGAAAAAGAGTGTCTCGTGCCTATATCTAATAGCACTACAAAAAAATTATAAATAATATAGATCGTACCTCGAAACACTCCTAGAGAATCTAGGTAAATAACCTCCAATGCTTGTGGTTATCCATGATTATAACCAAAAACTTACAAAAACTGGAGTGATCCACCTTGGGGTTATGGTGGTAGCGTCAAACCAAAGAACCACCCACCTAATAATGCTTCCTCAACTCCTCTAACATGTTCTTCACCCAACAAACCTCTTTGATATAGCTGCTGCCTCTTCATAGGCAGTCCATCAACCATCTCTCTGACTATAATATGATGGGTATGAAAATCCCGCAAGATATGAACATACCCACCATAAGAATAAAAACATATTAGAATTAGAGAAATGATTTTTCCTCATGTTCTCAAAATAAAACTCATATTTAATGAATTATGTCACACAACTATTATTGTTGGGTCCTATTGAACCTATATCCTAGGTGATCCATGCCTCAGAATCTCCTAATACAGACTCGAACCCTATGCATCATCATCCAAAACCAAAAAATCCATCCAAAAAATCAGTATTACATACTAAAACCACCTAAACCAATGAAGGTGGGTCAATGAATAGATTAATAGGAGAAAGTGATAACTACAAACCAGCCCAAAGAAAGACCACCTTATAACTAACCCCCTTCAGGGAGGCCTCATTACTAATTAGGTTGTAATCTAAACTCTTTTATGGAACCTCTCTAGATATTATTGAGGAAAAATCTTGTAAGAGAAAATATGTACCGCAATCAATGAGAAAATATATATGGGAATATAACTCAAGAAAGACAATAAATGGACTCAATCTTATATTATGCATGTACCAATGTTTTCTGTAAAAAATGTGTTAGTATGATGAGTTGGAATGAAGGTAGTTAGAATCCTAGTGAATGAATACATCAGACGCCACACCAAAACCGAGTTACTTAGCTGGAGAGCTACACTCAAGACAATTTAACACTCTTTCCCTAAGTTCCCAACCAAACCTAATAAGTTAAAAACTCCAAACTTTTTCCCAAGGTCAAAACGCCTATGATACTATCCTATCATGACCCTAACCACTAGGGAATTCTTGGCTAGTGTAATTCCAAGCCACAACTACCTAAATCCCGCCTCTATATATAGAGCCTATAGACAAGATCCAAAAGTTTTAGCTAAAATGGGAGGCCTTCCCTAAAGTACATGTACGCACAACCCAACTATCACCATATATAAGTGAAGAGGAATAAAAATGAATGAAAATATCATATAGAATAAAAATCTTTCATTTAATAACCACTATGGAACAAAAAAGAGTATGAATACATAATATGAAAATTAAAGGAAAAAATACATGCCCACCTAGAAAAGATGTCCTAACTTTCCAAAAACTAGCAAATAAATGTTGAGAGTCTAATTATAGGTCTCTAATTCTGAACCACTATACATGGTCAAATGTACACTAGTATCCCTATGCTCCACCAATTCCACCACTACATAAGACACAACAAATCTGGGAAAAGTCTATGCAGGGGTGAGTATATATATACCCATTAGGATTCCCTGAAAACTGAAGAGGGAGCAAAAAATACATGATAGATGTAGGCATATCATCCCAAAGAAAGAGGGAAACAAAACCCAATAATAAATATATATATGAATATATATAAATCTATATATTATTATATAAGAAACCCATATGAGAAAGAAATGGGATCTCTATCTCACAACCCAACCCAAGTCAATGGCTTTACCTATAACTCAAAATGTCCATAATTGATTCCCAAAATCTCTCAAGTATTTCCAAATAAGTAACTATGTGATGAACCAATACCTCACCATTATATTTCACATTATAGGGGGAACAATAAGTAGAGGTACCCCGCCCTATTCTGTCAGGGGATACCAATTAGTAGATAGAGGACCCATGCCCCGGGACAATAGGAGGAAACCAATCAGTATATAGAGGACTCATTCCTTGATATAATAGAAGAGTTCCACTTAGTAGGTAGAGGAACCTTTTCTTGATACAAAATAAGTTTTCCACTTAGTAGATATAGGACCCAATACCTGATATAATAGAATGGTACTACTCAGTAGGTAGAGGACCCATACATTGATATAATAGGAGGGTGCCACTTAGTAGGTAGTGGAACCTTTCCCTGATACAATATGAGGGTTCCACTCAGTAGGTATATGACCTCTGTCTTGATATAATAGGATGGTTCCACTCAGTAGGTAAAGTAACCTTTCCTTGATACGACATGAAGGTTCCACTTATAAGATAGGGGGGTTGCCAACCCCAACCTCTCTATGATGACCTACCTAATCACTTCCATTATCAAGCACCATCTAAAGAATAATCATGCTAAAAAAATATCAAATCATATCTAAAAAATACACTATAAACTTCACCATCACATTCTACATGAAAAAAACAAAGGATAGGATACATGTGGGAAAACATCTGGGCCAAAACGAAGGATGTATGAGAGGTAAAAGTTTTATAAAGACGTATATGAAATGTGAGGTGGTCTACATAGCATGTGGTCTTGATTTACTGCCTGTACTTGTACCCAGTTGTTTCTATGTAATGAGCTATTCCCAATCACCCTTGGAAATGGTTGTGTACTCCAAAATCACACAACATGTTTGGCCATAAGGCTAACGGGGCCCTCGTGTGGTATGTGTTGGTTTCCGTGATGGTTTGTTTGATTTATTTTCTTTGGAATTTGTTCTGTTCAATACCTTCTCGATAGAGGTTCCGATTGTGGTTTCTGGTTTGGTATTTCTCTATTTCGGCAATGGAAGAATCTGTCAGTGGTTCATGATAGTGTTGTTTCTGGTTAAGGTTCAACTCATTTCGTTTTCTGATGATGGGTGTTCGATGCATCCTGGTGTTATTTCTGGCCTGCGATGGAATGTTTGTTGTTGTTTTACGGTGGTTATGGAGGACTATGGTGTTTTCCAGTGACCAGTGTGTTGTTGGGGCAGTGAAGACGGTTACAGCATTGGACGGTGTCGATGGTGGGCATTATTGGATTGCGAGGAAGTCAGTGGTGGATTCCATGAGTTTCTTATTCAGTTTTGTCCTGCAATTGCCAGCTTTTTCTCTACTCTGGATCCTAGATTTCCACAATATCTCCAAGGTGGATCTACGCGGTGGTCTTGAAGGATCTTTGTTATGTGAGCTTGAGCATGCGACTATGGGAGGTAGAAGGTGACGAAATTTTGACCGCCGACGATGAGGATGGGTTCGGCTCCAGCGATGATGATGACAAGTGGGTTACAACGGTGATGATGGATGTTTTCAATAACAGTTGGCTTCCAAAATCATGGTGATGTCGTGGGTAAAAGTGTTAGCGTTGGAGTCAAGGTGGCTCCTATATGCTGGTTTTCATTTTGAAGTTTGAATTTTGAAATTTGAATCTGTTTTGGATTGAATATGGTTTGAATTTGCATCCGTTTTTATGTTGTATTTGATCTTGATAGTTTGTGCAGGTTCCACTTAACCCATAAAACTGGATTTTTCTGAAGATACCAAAAAATGAGTTTGTATGGAAAAATAATGAGTCCTTCCTTGATTATGGGTCTATTTTTAGTGAATAACACATATCCTAGTGATGAAGGTGATGATACCATTTCATTTTTAATTCGTTTCATGATTATCCTTGATTCAATCATCCATCGTTCTACGATATCGATTTTTGAACAAATAACTCTCTCCTCTCGCTCTTAGATCTAGTAAGGGTTATGTGGTTAACCCTTGGAAATCCTTCAAAAGAGGGTATTTATAGAGGATTTTAATTAGGTCTTTTAATAAAACAAAAAAAATATTTATTTATTTTAATTAAACATACCTTCCATTAGTTACCTTAACTGAACTCCCGGTTCTGATTAAACTTTTTTCACGCCTAGGGTAAAACCAGCATTTTGGAATCAACCGTGGTCTTATATTTTAATCCGAGACTCCATTAAGGATTAACTTAATTATTTCTAAAAACATTCATGCATGTGATATAAAATATATTTAAAATTTTTATAAAATTAATTATGGGATCATCGAGCCTTGGAATCGTGCACCATATCAGTTCCTAGCTCTAAAAATATTTCTTAATATATTTTAAAGTATTACATGAAAAACAGTCTCTAAAAATACTTCTATTTGAGTGGTTTTCATGGTTTACTCTCATGATTAAACAAACCGTGTGATAACCATACAACTCAACACTATTAAAATCTATGTGGGATGCAAACTAAGTCTACACGATTAGTTTAACTATTCACCTTAACCACATGATGGATAAAAATTCACCAAATGTTTACATTTTCAACCCAAAAGACCTCTAACTAAAGGTAAAAACCATCCATCAATTACCCCTGTATAAAATTGGCACTACGAGTGTCACATATTCTCATCCCATCCATACAAATTTACCTAGGGATCAGGTTCACCCAAGGTCCATCAAACACAACCAAATCTTCTTAGGGGTTGTGTTCACCCTGGGTTTAATGAGTATAACCTAGTAAACCTAGGTTCCATGATTACCTTGAGTTTATTAAGCACATCCAAGTCCAATTAAGAGCTATGTTCAACCTGAGTTTAACAAGAACAACCAAGTCCACCCAGGGGCCGTGTTCACCCTAATTTTAACATGAACAACAAAAAGAAATTTCATTCACTTGAAATTAAACCACTATAACATTAAACTTCATTTAATTAAAAATTAAACCTATCAGACCACATTCACCATGTCCATTAATAAACTAAAAATCAAGAAAAATACAACTTCATAGATTTTTTTTGAAAACCCATTTCTAACTCACTTTACAAGTTCCAATCCCATTAACTAAAACCATTTGAAAAACCATATCCAATATCAAGGCCAAATTACCATTTTTAAGTATGTTTCTAAAATAAAAAATCTAAGTAACTTTACCAAATACCATTTCAAATTACCAATTTCCAATATGAACCAACCATAAGTTATCAATTTCATTTAACATTTCCTTTTAACAAACAAAACTAATTAACCATTTACACATTTTCATTTAAAAAAATAAATCAATTAACAGTACAGAATCCCCATTCTCTTGGTTCACTTCCAAAAGTCTATTTCCAAGGAAACACCATACAATTAGAAAATTCCTAGGGTCCAATATACTACCAAGGTGTTCCACTAGGAGCCACTTTACCATAAGTCTCAAACCATGTCAAGGGTGCCAAGTAAGGATATTTTTTGGATTAAAAGGTTTAATTACATCCTATAACAATCAATTAGTAACTAGTGAGATTTATATCACCAAAATATTAAAAAATAAAAAAATTTATGAGTAAAATTTAGGGACGAAATACCTTTAATGTATCTTTATAAATTTAATTTTATAGGCTATTAGTTTCTAGGTAGGCTCTACAAGCCTCTTCAATACCCAACCAGTCCTCCCCCACACTTCTAGATCTTAACTCACACCATGACATCTTAAAATATTAATTAAAATTTATTAAATTGTTGTATATAAAATGAATAAGGGATGTATAACCTACCATATTATCTCACCACATCAGAACTATGACCAAACACTTTTCATGTACCCATGAAATATTTCCAAACACATTCCAGGACCAATAACTTACCATATGCACTATGATAATCAATAAAAAAAATAATTTTAAGGGAAAAACTTTATTAAAATTAATGGTGTAATACAACTCCTTAAAAAATGTTGAGAAACACTGGAAATATTTCATCACAAGAAATCCTATATAAAATCCACATGAAAGTCCCATGATACCTAGATGATTCCACCTTGCATTTGTGGAATCGACAATGAAAACCCTTGTGACATCCACAACTTTCAAGGTATGTTTGTTTCTATGTTTTAAGGAACCTCATAATTTTTTTACATAGTGGTATTTCATATGAAAAAAGGGTCTCAAAATTGATTAATAGTGGTTTATGGACTTAGTAGGTTTCTTGATGGATGAAATATGGCCACTGACTAGTCAGTTGGGTGTACTAGTTAGCTGGTGGTGATGATAGTAGGATTTTTATTTCTATAGATCTCATTTCCTAGTCAGTGAGGTCTAAAGGCTTGATGGTCATGATCATATTTGGGTATAATTAATTTCATTTTTTTATTTTCCCTCTAATCCAATTATTAAACTAATACTTTCCCAAATACAACCCCAATGAAACCTAAACCTCTTGGATTTCACTCCATTTGTTCTCCTGGCATCAGATTACTCTATTCTTGGATTCTGTAAAGTCTTTATCAATTCAGAGTGTCAATTTAGGTTATATCTATCAATTCTATTCCTAAGTCTCCCTCTTTATTTGTAATTTTTCATATATCTATGCCATTTTGGCTAGATCTATGGATCTCCCTCTATATCTAATAGATAATTCATGCTTGATTTTTAGATTAGTGTTGGATCATGAGATTCAATGGAATATCATTGACATATATTAGATTCACCATTGATGATGAATACCATTTAGTATGTTGGTGTGGATTTAATCACTTAATATGATCTCTTACTAGAATTCCAGTTCTATAAACTCTATGATAATATATTGGATCCTGATCTACTTAACATCAGTGTATGAGTGTGCCCTAGGTGTTGTTTCTTTTTGGATCATGGGTTTTGGATTCAATTCACTAAAGGTATGAACTATTGACCATTTTAGGACTTACATGAATTTTTTTGACATGTTTGTTTAGTTTATATTCCTAGTTTAGAGACACTTACATGATATGAACTCTTGACATACATTGGGTGGCCCATAAGTCCTTAGTTTAATGTGTCATGTATATTCATTACTATTTTGTGTTTTATTTGTGTGTAATATTTAATAGACATAGAATGTTTGATATGATATGTTTATTCCTTATAATATTTTTCCTTGATTATATACTATTAATTATCTATGGAATATTTATTATGATATGTTTTTTCTTTCTATATTATACCTACATGTGGATTTTTTTCATAACTAGTGTAACCTTGTATCAGAGTTCAGGTTGACATATGGCCTTAACGAACTTATCCAACTCCTTAGAGGGGGAGATTCGGTGATGAAACTCTTTGGAAAAGTATCATCATACGGTGGTTAGCAAATATCTTGGCATGTGATTATCCCATGGGAGGATATTTATATATACCTTTGTTGGAGGGTCTATATATTTGTATCATGTATCATTAGGGAATTTAATTATGTATATGTAGAGTTTCATTGTTTTAGAATGCTACACATGTGTACCATCAGAGTCAAGAAGGTAGTCATATGACATTGGTACCAATTTAAATTTAAGATATGAAGGGATTATTTTCCTTATAGATGGATAGATTTACTTTTTATAATATAAGATATGTATTTTCACACATATGATCTTCATTAAGCATGGAATCGAAGAAGGTATGTCCAAGGCTTGTGGTAGCTTAATTAGCAAAAGAATTATCATTATATGAATTTTTATTTGATTGTGTGTCAATTTAAATTTACATCATGTCATATATTTCTATAAACATGTGAAATTATGTTAAGGAAACATTAGTGGTGTTTCTACTGAGTTTATACTCACACCCTACATGGGAATCATGGCACACATAAAATCCTCATGATCAAGGATATAGAGAATGGAAAGAGACCTATGATAGGTTTCTAAGGAGATTAATCTTTTGAGATGTATGAAGTTATGAGATATATTCTGGTTATTTTATAGAACACTTGTATTATTAATATGATTTCTAGCTGTATTTTTATACTTTTTGACCTACTACTTTAGGGTTATCTTTGATTAATATTTTATGAATTCATATGAAATATTTTATAGAATATATTCTTGTTATATTATTATTTTTTCATTTATTTGGATTATATTTATTTTTTTATTATCGGGTGGTGGCTATTATTATCTAGGGTACAATCTACCCATGTTAATTTAGACCCTCACTACTTGTCGACAACCACTTGTATACTTGGAGGTGTGCATGAGGTTATGTGGTACATCAGCTCAAATCTAGTGATTTGGGAAGGGGTTTACAAAATGGCATAAAAGGATTGAGTTTTACCTTAATTTGTTTTCAGGTTATGGTATAAATTAGTTAAGATTCATGGAACTCAGGTAATGGAGTTTCCATGTGCCTAGCCATATCATGTGTAACAGACCTCCAAGTAACCAATTATGGGATTGTTGTTATTATTTCATGGGTTTTTGGTGCATCCATGCATCACGAGTATGAATTTAGGATCACATGTCACAAATATACCTATATAGTACTGTATATTAGTTCTTTAATTAAATGTATTTACTTGTGTTATATATTAAGTGATATATATGTATTCTCTACTATTGTGATATATCTATTATAGAATTATTTATTTTAACCTCGGCATGTTATTATATATATATTTATATATGATTGTGAAAAATGTGCATGTACATAGAACTATACTTGAGACTTGGGTGGAACTATGAGGGTTATCCTTGTCTATAGTTATCTACTTGGATATGTCTCCTGATAGGAATCCCGTATGCATTCCTTATAACCAATTAAGTCATTATTATGAGCATGTTTTTATAGTTATTCAATAACTTTGTTTGTAATTTCAAAAAAAAACTACCCTAGAGATGCTAAAATACTCCTTTTATGGTTTATATTCCAGTTCTACTATAGGCTATGAAGGAGGATACACCCGAGTGTGCTCCCACACTTGTTTCAATGGTTTAGGTAATAAACCCTCCCAAACCCAGAGTATTATTTTTAATGATTACTCCAGGAATTGATAAAAAATGATGATTGTTTATTATTCTTGAGGATTTTAGATCAAGTATCCATCAGTATTCTAGGGTGTTGGTGATCCTTAGGATGGTGAGGGTTGGATTGGAATCATCTAGGGAATATTCAACTTGATTGATACTCTTAGGAATGGGAAGGTAAATCCAAAGATATTTATGCTATAAAGACCTTATAAGAGGTGGTGGACATGACAAGATATATAGGTGGGTGTGAGGGTCTCACTTGGGTGGCCTTCAATGAGTTGTTCTTTGAGGACTTCTTTCCGGACATGTTGAATCTGGACTATGATTAGGAGTTTATGTAGCTTCACTCAGGAACAATGTTGGTTTCTTCTAACTTAGATAACTTTATGGAATTGCTACGATTTTATACTCAGTTGGTTGGGAATAAGGAATAAAAGGAAAATCAGTTCTAGATTGGACATCATACAGAGATTATATGTTAGGTTAATGGATTTGACCTAATGATGTAAGATGAGGTGTTTCATAAGGACCTAACCTTTGAGAATGGACAATATGAGGAAAATCTTGTAGGTTTACTTTCCTCTTTCAATTTTAGGAAGAGAAATTATGAGGAGGTATAACTAGGATACATACAAGTGGAGTATAGTATGGCTTCTTATACCCCCTCTATGGGAGGAGGTTCAAAAAAGTGATATAACTTTGGATGAAAGGTACATTTTAGTACATCATGCATGGAGACACCTAAACAATTTCATCGATGTGGAAATATGGTTCATATCTAGTGATTTTGTTATAAAGTGTCACATCTATATTTTAGGAACATAGGTTTGGTTGTAAGAATAGGTCCTTAGCAGCATACCTAGGCACTATAGAATTTAGTGACTTGGGTGACTCATACACCATAGAGGATAGTTCGTGCTCTAGAGGCAAGAATGATTTACGCAATACATGAGGTTCCAGTCACTGATGGAGTGGGGCATTTTATAGTTAGAGGTATTATACTAGTTACCTAAATGCTATCTACTACTTTGTTTGATACACTATTTTCCCATTATTTTATATATACTTGAGTTTTTGATTTCATAGAGTTATTATTTAGGTTATCTTCTAAGTTACTCTCTCTTGACATGCCTTTAAGAATTAAAATAAACCATATCTAGTGATGTACTGAGTGTCCTATAGTTATTTTTTGTTATGGAAATATATTTTAACTTTTGAACTTAAAGATGACTAGTTTCAATGTGATATTCAAATAGACTGGTTGACCAGTTACTGAGCTCATATCAGATTCTATTAGATACATTTATCTTTTACTATAACCAGAGGAGAGAGTTTTGTGTTGAATGATGAGAGGGATCATAAACCAGGTAGGATGGGACCAGGCTTGAGCCATATTGGAGTTATCCTGAGCCTGAATGGCCCGAAGGCCTTCATTTTTATTGATTTTTGATAACCACCCTTTCAAGGGATGAGGTGGAACCCTTAAATGGCCTATAGGATCAGAGATTACATGGCCCATAGGCTAAGGAGATTACATGACCCGAAGGTCTTTAGGGAAATCAACCATACTATCTACAAGGAACTGCCCATCCCCAACATCTGAATCCTGATAGTAGCTCTCCACCTTTGCATGACTGTCTGGCTAGGCTTCCCATGCAAGCACAGGCTGGTACCAATGGCATAGCCATACCCTCTCATTCTGACAATCCATTTGGCTCTGCTCTGGCAAGTGCACCTGCTCTTAATCCTCTTCTGGGGTTGCTCCTTTTTTGTAGTGTGTCTGGGGCCTGCATTCACATGGATTAAAGGCCTTGGGGTGGCCCAAAGGTCTTAAGGTGGCCCGAAGGCCTTGAGAATCAACTGGCCCGAAGGCCTTGGGTGGCCCGAAAGACTTGCAGGACCCGAGGACCAAACCGAAGGTCCGAAGACCTATATGAATGAATAGTTCCGGTAGCTATAGTACCAAATAGTGCCTGCTACAGTACTGCTACAGTACTGCTACAGCACTGCTACAGTACTGGAAATATGCCTCCACCTGGATTTGATCTCAGGTCTCTTAGATGGTAATCTCGGATCTCATGGAAGAATCATCAGAAGCCCCATCCATTTTCCTCTATAAGTGGATCATTATCATAATGTCTTCCCAAATTAATTATTAGGCCTTCCTCTAAATATAGGGATTGATTTTGAGATTGATCTCATTAATATGACACAAATGATATCAATTTCCCCTTATCATATGAAAACAAATAATTTGAAATAGAAGACGGTGTAGTTAGTATATATGTATGTAAATGGATTTATCCAACCAAGAACATCTCCATGGTGTGATCCGGTGTTTCTTTCCATAATGAAGATGGTAGTCTATGGAAATTTATGAATATAGGAAGCTGAATTAGCTAGCAGTGAAGAATAGGTTCCCATTACCCTATATTGATGATCTATTTGATCTTCTATGATGATCCTGATGGTTTTCCAAGATTGATAAGTATTCATACTACCATCATCTATGATTTAGAAAAGAGGATATTCTCAAGACAATGTTTTTGTGTAGGTATGGTTTGTATAAGTATATTTTCATGCCTTTTGGGTTGATAAATGATCCAACAATTTTCATGGATCTCATGGATGTGATTTTCCATCCATATCTTGAAACCTTAATAATTATATTCATGGATGATATCCTGGTATATTCTATGACTTTAGATATGTATGATCACTATAGAAAAAATAGATAATTGTGAGGGGTTGTTTGTGATGGGGAAGGATACCATCACAAATAGTTCCATAAAATCAGTTATTTCTGATGGAATGCATATTCCATCAGAAATAATTATTATTTTCGATGGAAAATCCAACCCATAACAAATACATTTGGCATGCATGTGTTCCAGGTGATACTGCCAAGAACTTTTAGGAAAAATGATGAATTCCATCCCAAAAAGAGCGATCGAAAAATAACCTTTAACGATGGATAATGAAATTCATCATAAAAATAAATTGAAATCACCATTAGTGATTGAATAAAAACCATTATTATTAAAAAATTATTATAACAAAAAATGGTTCATTATATCCTCAAATCTGCTTTCTCCTTATCCTATTGCTCCCATAACATAAACCCTTAAAGAAATACACCTCAAATCTTCCATCAAAAACCAATTTCTTGGAGATTTGGATACCAATACCCCATGTATGGACTCATATTTTCTTCTCATTCATTTTTATTATGATTTATTATTCATTTATGGTGAAATTTGTATGGTCAAACCCTTAGTCATAGATTTGACCAAATGTTTATGATTTATATGGTATTTAGGGTAACTATAATTGTATTATTCCTTATTTAGGTGTCAACCGGCTCTGCATGATTTTATTTTAATATATTTGACGTATTTTTCTCATTATTTAACCTTTAATTTTAAAATATTTTTTTTGGTATTGAGGGTTAATTAATGTTTATTATTTTATGTTATTGTTAGATATATGATTATAATGGAAATTATTTAGGGATATCTGATATTGAAAAAGTTTATATAAATCTATTTAATTGGTCAATTGTATTTCATGCTTATGGTGATATAAATTTTGATAAATTATGATAAGGCTTGGATTGTGGGGTGATGTTAAACCATATTTAATTTCTATATTATGATTGGTTTTCATTTAATTAAAATATGTGAGTATAGTTTTTCAAACATTTGGATATACATATATATTAACATATAAATATAAATATATAAACATTTTAAAAAGAACATTTAAGACTTTTGATATATATATATATATATGTATGCATATATTTATTTGATACATATATTTGTCTAAAAAACATATAAAAATGTATTTGATGTATATATATATGATTAAAATATCATGTAACACACACACACACATATATAATGTAAAAAATAGTGATTTTTAAAAATGATGAGAAAATCAATTTAAAAGAAAATGTTTGAACAAAAGTTTTTTTATAAAAAAATATTTATTGTGAAAAAACATTATAAAAAATACTTTATAGAACAAAATATAAAATAAAAAAGTGTAGCTATAATGATTATTAATTAATAAAGGACCAATTTATCTATAAAGAAAATTTATGGAGGATCCAAAATGTTTTGAACATTTTTGGTTACTGTATACTCTGTTGGGATTCATTAAAACGAGCAAAAAATACTAGTAATAATAAATATTTTTTGATTAATTTTATTTATAAAGAATAAATAATTAGTAATAGAAAATAAATATATGTAATAATCAGTAAAAAAATTTAATTACTTGTACAAAAATAAAACAAATACCAACAATTTTTAGAAATTCACAATAATTCGTAAAAATGTAGTAATAATTAAAAATATAGTATAAATAATTATTTTTTTAATAATTAATAAATATTTAGGTAATAATAATTCAAATATTAAATATTAGTAAATTATTATATTTGTTTTAATACATATATATATAATATTTTTTAAATATTAAAAAGGTTACCATCACATGCGATGTTACCAAATACCTGAAAAACACAAATGTTATATCACACTTAGGGTAAACCCCACATCTTGGACCTAAAAGTGGTCTTAGATATCTCATTTAATACACTATTCAATATTTAATTCATTTTTTTGTAAAAAATTATTTTAAAAATATTAAATGGATTACCCTCACATGTGATGTTACTAAACACCCAATACACACAAAATTTTTGGTATTCATAAAGTAATCCCCACATCCCAAACCTAATGATAGTCTTAGATTTCTCATACGATACACCATTTGAGAGAAATTTCATTTTTTTATAAAAATTTATAAAAGAACTTTTTAAATGAATTATACTCAAGTGAATTGTTGCCAAACACCCGAAAAGTACAAATGTTATGCCACACCTAGGGTAAACCCCAAATCCTAGACCTAATGGTGGTATTTAATTTCTCATATGATACACCATTTATGAGACAATACATTTTTTTAAAAAAAATTATCATAAAAATATTAAATGAATTACCCTAAAATGCGATGTTACCAAACACTCAATGTGCAAAAAATGTTATTTCTCACCAATGGTAAACCATATATCCTAGACATAATGGTGGTATCAGTTTTCCCATATAAGATACTTTTCATGAAGATATTCAATTATTTTTTGAGAATAGAATGCATATGATATAATATATTTAATATTCTTATTCTATCTCAACCGAACCTTTATGAGTCCTGAAACCCCATACTAACACAACGCCACACTCTGAAAATATACCATAGAATATTACAAGGGGTTAAAATATAATAATAATTTGTAATTAGTCACAATGAGTAATAATTATACATATTTTTATTGTTTTTATATAATATATTCTAAGAACGTACACAATAGCTTCTATTACATGATCATGATTGGAAAAATCAATGCAAAAATTCCAAGAAATTAGGTATAAATCCTATCTACATTAAGGGTGTATAAAAATTTATATAATTTCTATTTTCAAAATCAGAATTCATTTCTGAATGAAAAATTAAATGTCTATATAAGAAATGTGATATTATGAGATTCAAAACATTTTCCAATATTGGGCTTCATCTATTATGTTTTTGATTTCAAAAAGATTATATTTTTTGGCATCAACATAGTGAATAGAATTCAGTAGAAAAAATATATTTTTTGGTTATGGATCCATAATTTTAGAATTTAGTACATGAGGTTGATGGCCCGTCTATTTTAGAAAAGAAACCCAGAATGATATTCAAAATCAAGAATCAAACCTTCTAAATCTTAAAATTTGTTCAAATGTGGTGAGGAGCCCTTATATCTGGGATTCCAAATGAGAAAAATTGAAGCTGTCACCAAATTTATAGCAATTAAATTAGATTTTGTAATTTCAAATTGTTGTGTCAATCAAATATTATATTTGGTTTTATCATTTTTTACTTACATAAATACAATACCTATGAGTTTATATTAAAGTAAGAGGTTGGTCCCTAATCTGGGTCTTAGTCATCAGAAGATTCACGTTGGTTAAAATTATTGAATCTTATGTTATGGTGATTGAAAATTTTTAATTAATTTTTCCACATGTATATAATTGAGGTATAAATAGGTACAATAAATAATTTCCATATTTTCCCTGAAATAGATTACATCTTTTCCAATTACACTCTTTTTAAAATGATTATTTATTTCTCGCAACGCAGCTACATTGAATACATGTCCTAAATCAATTATTTCTATTAGTAAAATATTAAATAATACACGTGATAGTGATTCATGGAAACAATTTCATCATATGCATCCTTATTTTTTCATTAGAACCTCATAACACATGGTTAGATATTTTTACGAATGGTTTTTGTTCATTTGGTGCTTATGAGAGTCAATATTCTTATTGGTATGTTTTTATTACTCTATACAACTGACATTATTGGATTTTGATTAATGAAACATATATATATTTGGACTATTAATTCTAGTAAATATGAATAAGAATATCATTGTTTATTTGATTGAACTAATTAATGATTTAATTTCATTATGGAACAATTGTGTAAATACATCTAATATTGTTGAAGATCATAATTTTACATTGGAGGTTTCATTAATATGGACAATCAATGACTTTTATTCTTATGGTACATTATCTAGATGAAGTAAAAATGCTCTAAAATCTTATCCATACTACATGGATGAGAAAAAAGAATTTATTCTAGGAAATTTGAGAATGAATACTTATTTTAACTATTATTGGATATTTTTTCCATTGGATCGCCATTTTTGAAACAATAGAAATAATTTTACAAATGGTAGAATTGGAAGAGAAGAACTTCCAGTAATTCTATATAGTGTTTAGAAAAAATATATCAGCTCCAAATAGCCTCCTTCTAATTTGGACAAACCATACAAGAATAAAAAATAAATGATTTTAGGAGAGATCATAATTGGGTAGAGAGGAGAATTTTTTGGGACCTTCCATATTTGTCTAATTTTTTAGTTTTTCACATGTATATGTAATGAATATTGATAATATTATTTTGATAAAAAAATTTATGTCGTGTTGAACACACTTAGTAAGACCAGAAATAGTGTAAATGAACAATTAGATCTTTCCCAAATTTGCAGACATCCAGAACATGAATTATTAAAAGATGAAATATCACATAATTTAATGAAGCGAAAAGCAGCTTACACACTTTATAAAGAAATTCATTTATTATTATGTAAATGTATTAGATATTTGAGGATAATAGATGGTTATGCTTATAATTTGTCTCATTATGTAAGAAATGGAAATATTACTAGGTTAAAAAGTCTTGAATTCCATGCTATAATAGAAATATTACTTCCTACTAGTCTTATAGGGTTTTAGAATTCTAAAAAACTAGGACACGTTTACCAAAATATCATATTTCATCCGATACATTTGTGTATAAACATTAGATTATGATGCATTGAGTATGCTACAAAAATATTTTATTATAATTTTATGTAAATTAGAGAAAATATTCCCTCTGAACTTCTTTGAATCAATCAAACATTTAATATTTCATTTTTTATATGAAGCTAAATATAGAAGGCTGGTACAATATTTATGGATGTACTCATTTGATATATGCATTAAAAATTTAAAGAGGAATGTACGTAACAATGCATCAGTTGAAGGATGAATTGGAGAAGTGTACTGATAGGAGGAAATTTAAAATTTATGATCTTATTATTTTTAACTAGAATATCATTTAAAAAAATAATCTAATGAGTGGTAATGAGAAAAATTTTGATGATTTCATAGACTATCAATTTCTAGTTTTTAGTTATCTAGATGTTGTTTTTTGTGGTTAACATGAATGATTAATTTGAGATGAAGAACTACATATATATCATACATATGTTTTACTGAATTATAAAGAAATGAAATGATTTTTGTAGTAAGTAATACTTCTTATTATTATTTTTAAATGTTTATAATAGATACATTTATTTGCATTATTTTTTTAGACAATATAATGACCATATCAAAAATCAATTAATAAAAATTATCTATACTTCTCTTGAAGAACACCATTAATAGAATTTTTCATATTGGTTTCAAAGACTGGTAGGTTATGTTTTTTCAATGGAACCTTATATCAATTTTTTAATGATATATATTATTAATTTTTTTTTGTTTTCAGTAAATCTAAAATGAATATAAAATTTATAATTGATTATGTGTTCTAAAACAAACTCCGTCTAAATTAGTAAAATTTTATAGTGGGTATGTAGTTACTGAATTTCGATTCCATACATGCATATATTTCAAATCCATGAAATCAATGAATAATGGTTTTTTTGAAAGGATTTAATTATAAATAAAGTTATGTTAACCATTATGGTATACTCGGTTAAATAATTGAGTTATGTTATCTAGAAACAAATAATGTAACAATGTTTACATTCCATTGGTTTGGTACTAATCGAGGGTTGGGAGTACATAAACAACACACTTCCATTGAAATCAAATATAATATTTATCTTACATAAAATGAACCATTTATATTGGCACATCAAGAAAAAAATTAATTATCTAAATTATTAATATTTTTGAGATATTTTAACTACTTGTGGAGTGTAATAAAAATAAAATCCCATGTAAACGAGTTTATTGAAAATGAAAATGGTTTTATGGAAGTGTAAAATATTAATTTTTTTCAAGAAACACCCCCAAATATATCTTTTACTCAATGAGATATAAATATAGAAGAATTAATCCCCATAGTTAAGGGCTGATGATATTGATAATATTGATGAAGTAATAAGATATAATGAAACTAAAATTTGCATGGAAGTTTGATGATGCTGAAGATGAAGATGGTGGCATTTTCCTTAATGATGATGAGGAAGAATATTAATATTGATGCATTATATTTAGGTATTTATTAGTTATTTTTTATATTTTAATTTTTTTGTAACAATCATTTATAGGTATTATTATTTGTTTTAGATTGCTGGACCTGATGATCTATTCAGTTCCTTAATTGATTCTCGTAACTATTAGTTTTTTATATTTGATATCTTTAATAACAATTATTTACTCATAAGAATAATACATTCTTAATTTTATTTTATTTTATTATATTTGATATATTTATTAACAAATATTTATAGGTTAAATTATATGTTATGGTATACATTGACACATAATTATTATATTATAATATTTATTAGTTTTTTAAATTGATATATGTATTAACATTTATTTATAAGTAATGTTATTATATATTGGTATCTTTTAATTTTTTATATTTTAAATATATATTGACAATTTATTATAGTTAATATTATTCATTTTAGATGACTAGAGATGCTCCCAATGATCTATTTCTTTATCATGTTGATACTAAATTCCTAATGATGAGCCCAATTAATTTGATCCATAAGATGATGAACCCATTTGGAGGGGGCGTGGTATTTCTTGATTGATGATTACAGACCCTATTCTAGAGAGATTTCCATCTCTTGATTTTGATCCTTGTTTACAGAGGTGTGTTTAATTGTTCAATGTATTTATTTTATATTATGTTTTTATATTAACTTTGGTAATAATATTTTGATTTTTTTTATTTGTACAATTTTTCACATTTAGATATTATGATAGTTAGTGTGATTCAAAGAAATTATTTCTATAAGTCATGGGTATCATGGGATTAGGTTCCCATTGTCATTCATCAGTAGATGTTTGAACTTGGGATTATACATTATTAAAAAATATATTTTATTTTAAATTTATTTTTTTAATTACATGTTGTCAATAATATCTTGAAAAATTTATAGTCTCCAATTACTTATAGCCTGATAGATCCTATCCAGTAGGCACGGGAGATTTGTATGCGTGAATGTTTTCATAAGTTTTTACACAAACTTACAAAGAGATATTTGGATAGATCTTTTATTACTGTTTTAACCACCCTTATGTCTCCCATTAACTTAAATATTTCTCATATAATGTATGGGATGGATTTTGATCTGACTAGATAAAAGTGAATTTTAAGAGGAAGTCATCATTTTGATGTTATAACTGTAGGAGGTAGGAGGTCACATATAGGGTTGGGACTCCTACATTTGATATACATTTAAGACATGTAGTGTCACGAACCAACCTGGGTCGACCCTAAACTGGTCACCCGAGCTGATCAGTGTCAAGGCCTAAGAGGCATTCCTAATACTCCTGGACTGGCGACAAGCACCAGGGGCATCAACAATGTACAAAAAGGGAACGATTTATCACAATAATAAAATATAAACTAAACATCATTAAGTTGTACATGTAGTTTAATATATATATGAAACTAAACTGAATATCATTTAAATAAGAAATTGAAAATACAATTGAACTACACAACTAGACTAACCAAATTGGATAACCACTATCTCCATGTGACCCTGTAGGTCACTCTCCAACTCAACTATAAACCATTTCCCAAGGTGAACAAACCCAAGATGAAACCTTCACAAGGGATAAAATAGAAAGGAAACTATATGCGTGAGTATTAAAACTCAATAGACTAGCCAGATATTCTATTTCCCAATGAAATTCCTTTAAAAATAAAAGAAACATCAATTCCATATTTAAACTAAAGTTTAATAATGTATGATTTTCTACACATTTTGCATAAAAACAATGTACGAACCATTTCCCTTATTTATTTCAAAAATAAAGTTCATTCCATTAGTGAGATATTAAAATTTTAAGGGGAAATCGATGGTTATATTTTTATCTTTCACAAAAGAAGATAAAACACTATTTTCCTTTAAAGAGATTTTCATAAACCTTTTTAAAACCAACATGAAACTTTCCTAGAAAAATAATACATGAAAAGGAAATTTAATTAACACAAAGTAAGGAAAATGAAAATAAACATATGAGTGTTACATTTACCACTATAAGCAACTAAGAGAAAATAGACATAGGTGAACCAAGGAGATAAAAAATAATCCAGAACGTACTAATACATGAGACACCATCCCCGATAGCATTCCACACATGATGAAATTAAAAAATCCCAAACACCCAGTCACTCTAACTCGGGATAGACTAAGAGGCCCAATACCATAGTAATAAACCAAACCATATCCACCTACCATGGGCCACTAGTCAGTACGTGAACTACCAGTGTAACAATAATTCTTAGAAAATTCTCTCAATAATCTAAGTTCCCATTTCTCATGTATATAATGGGGGTGAGACAAATGATGCCAGTCAGACATCCAATCAAATGAATATATAATAGTAATAAAAAAATAGGCATCACCCCAAGCCACCCTAAGGACCGATCTCAAGCCATAAAATGGATAAAACACAAAGGGTCCAAACAAGGAACTCTAATAATGGATTGCAATCATTACATAGTGAGGAAATCCCATCCATTATACAAAAACCAGGCACGAGAGATTACAAAGGAGGTTTTCACAATAATCATTTTCACCATTTTCACAAATCTTCCAAAAAGGACTTTAAATACTTTTCACAAAACTAACATTTATCAAAGATACAAATTAAACTTTTCATAAAAAGTGGGTAAACACACCGTCATTTGTAAAACCAAACAAAAACCTTACCAAAAATTAAATCCATCTATCAAGATGGGGTTTCAAACACACCATTTACATATAAATACATCTATATAACTCCTTAAAAAATATTTCTATCTCACTTTAAAACCAAAACCATTTTCTATGAAAAGGCCAATCGGTCCATAATTCATCATCACATGTCAAACTGATTTCAAAAGTTGAATACACACTACTTTTAACTTAAATTTTTTGACAAAACCTTTCATGAAACCCAAAAAACACCATTTCACATGATACATAGTTATTAATAAGTCCAAAACACAATAACACATACCATAATCTACTCAGAAAATCCAACGGGTCATTTCTTCGAACATTTGGTGTGCACTAATTTAGAAAAACAAGTCTAGAAATAAAAAAAGCATGGATTAAAACTTATATTTTCATACCATACATTTAGACCAAGAATAAAATATAAATATTTATTAGTCATATAGGGTGTGAAAATCATGAAACTAATGATTCTAAAATTAAAAAGGCAAGTGCATGGGAAAACCTACCTCAGATTGATGGAAAAATGACAACGCACCACCAAAACCACTAAAAGAGGGTTCTAAAATCCATAGGGGAGCTTACAATAGAGGGGAGGGTTCTGGAGGGGATTCACATATTAGAAGGGAAGGTCGTGCCAGCAGAGTGTCGCCAAAAGGGGGTCACGGTAGGTCGGGTAGCTGGTAGGGGCATCACTGCCAGAGAAGGTTGCTGGTAGGTGGAAATCTCTAGAGTAGGTTGCAAAGACTAAGAGGGGGTGATGCTGGAGAAGCTGGCCGACTATAGGTGGTGGTTCTAGAGGCCGCACCAGATAGAGGTGGTAGAACCAAAGGGTGCCATGACTGGAGATGGTGGTTCAGTAGGGTGTGTCGACTGGAGGTGGTGGCACCAGAGGGTGCACTGAATAGAGGTGGCGGCACAGCAGGGTAGCACACACACAGAGAGAGAGAGAGAGAGAGAGGAGAAAGAGGGTGCATAGGTAGGAGAGAGTGAAGGGGTGTTCCGAACATTAGGGGTTGCTCCCATTTTTTTCTTTCTTTTTATTAAAACCTTAATAAGAAACTAATACTAATTATACATTAATAATGATCTTAATAATAATAATAACAATAAAAATAATAATAATACTTAATAACCTTCATAATAATAATAATGATACTCGTGATAATAATAATAACCACAATAATAATAATTAATGACATTCATAATAATACTAAGAGAAAAATGTTAAAAATAATAATAACCTACAAAAAAATAATAATAATAATATTCTTAACTATAATAACAGTTAATATTCATAATAATTATAATAATTATAATTATAATAATAACAACAAAAATTATTTTTAATAATAATAACACAATGATTAAAAAATAATGATAACAATAATTTTAATAATAATAATAATACTATCCACAATAATAATATTATTATTATCATGGTTATAACTTTCACTTCACTTTATTTTACTTTTTATCTCATTTTACTTTTTCTTATTGTATTTATTTGTATACTGGGAAACCACATGGCATGTGCACGGATCAAGAGACTGTAAGAAACCTGTGAAATAGCTTCTTCCCATTTTATAAGCGGCCGCATGGTTACCCGAACTGACCACACAATTTTCTATAACTGTATGGTGCTCACACACTAGCCAAATACCCAACAAAGACTCACAAACTTGAAAAATATAAACCATCCTCGAACCCAAGATTTGACCAAAGATATCCCAAAACATCAAAACTATCACATCCAGTTCCCAATAAAAACAATCGAGCGCCCAACCTAAGTTGGAACCAAGACAAAATTAAAACCCGATTTTGACAATTCACCCCACCATAATGATTTCCTCCCCCATAAATCCATAGAAATGTTTATCCCAAAAACAAAAATTGGAACCCCTTTATAGTTTAAGTAGATTCCTAAAGAATGATAAATAAAGAGACCACACAAACACCACCAATGAGAGAAAGGATAACAAGATGAACTCAGGAGACCGTAACAGACTCCCCACTAAGTACCACCCACCCTAGTAAGTTAAGACACCATCAATTGATCGATCATAAGAAAGAAATTTGGATACTGATATGGGGAGGCCCAAAAGACTCCTCCCATAATAATTAATCTAACATCGAATTCAACGAGACCTGTTTTGGGTATTCCCACTATAAAAACCAACAATATTAGATGAATTTGAAATCCATCCCAGTATTGACCAATAATTCACTCCAACTAACGGAGCATAAAACCACAACCAACACATCCCAACAAATTAACACGCTCAAAATAAAAAAAACTAAGGCATACTCGATTCACACAAACATGCCACACATGGTCCCTTTAATAAAGGCCTACACCCAGTGAGAAACAACCAACAAGATTTTCAGAAAACAAGAAAACTACACCTCCTCATAACCAAGGAAGAACTATTACACCCAAATAGGTCATAACACAGAAACGAGTTTCCCATCACTCTTTCCACCAAACAGAACCAATTAAATTGGCACAACTAAACCAGAGGATTGAACTACATTCATCTTCTGTACAGGGGACAATAATTAGACTAAATCCTTTTACACTGCTGGGGTTCTCCTGACTACACACCAGCTTCACTTCAAAACCTATGGCTAGAGCTCTAATGTTTGAAGTAACTCCTTCCTCACAGTCAAGCATTAGAAACCCCTCAAACAGAACACTCAAATCAAAACTTCACAAAACACACTTCCATTAAAATAAGAGTTAAAAAATGGGGTTTTACAACAAGAATTATTACAATAGAAGGGAAATAAACACTATAAAATGAGACCCAAAATGACTATTACATCCAAGAAGCATTACAGAGAGAAAATGCCAAACTGGTCCCAAACATTTCCCTACTCCTACAAATGGGTTGGGTTCTTCTTCAAATGGATGGGTCTGGAATTATGGGGCTTCATGAAAACACCTCGACAGGAACACTTCAAGTTCCCCAAGCATCCACAGGTGTGGCAGGGTTTTGGAGAACTCGGGCATGGAATCTTCTTATGACCGATCATACCACACTAGTGACATAACACAACATTTAACCATAAAGAGGCCGATGAGTGGTTTATAGGACTCTTAATTCCCCAACCATCACCACCAGCATTAGGCCTCTTTCCATTCTTCTTACCGAAACCCTATGCATCACTCCCAAAATTTCAGAAGAAGATCCACCATCTCAAGACCTCCTACTAACATAGCTTCAACACCAAAGGCTTCTCTCCCCACATCTGAGAAGGTGGTTAGGTTAAGCTCTACCACCTTTGACTGTAGTTTAGGGAGAAGCCCAATCTTAAAATGTCAAGCCTTCATGGGATCGTTTTCCACATACACTGGGTCTTATAAAACTAGGTACAAGATGCGATGATAGAATTATAACACTGATCTACCACCCTATTGAACACCAAAAAACTCCATCATCTTTCTCACCTTCATCATCTTAGAAAAATACTGTTGGATGAATAAAGACTTGAAGAACTCCCAATTAATATCTCTCTACGGTTTAGTTCAAGACACAAAATTCCACCATTTCAATGTTGGACCTTTGATCATAAGTTAGCTAAATTTACCTATAATGACTCATACAATGTAAGGAAAATGAAGTCCCCCTTGATCATCCACATCCACTCCTTTGCTTCAAGAGGGTCTTCTTGGCCATAAAAGAAAAGATTATTTAACTTATGAAACTCATGGATGTAGTTTATGGGTTTATCAACTGAAGTGTTTTCCAAATATGTACCACCCAAAGATGCACCTTGGGTACCCATCGATTCTTCGTGGGGGAAGACACTAATAAAGAAGGAAACAAATGAACTTGATCAATGAAAATTAATTACCATTTTAAAATCAAATTTTCACAATTCCAAAACAAGACTTTACAAAAAAGTTTTCAGAATTAAGGAAGACCAAAAATGGTTCACAAGGGGGAAACTAGTATCGGTGGGTGACTCAGACAAATGGTTGGTAGCCATATAACAGTCACACCACCATCATAGTGATCATTATAGGGTAATTTTACAAGCTCCACAAGGCTTTCTAGGCCTTGTGATCCCAGAGAGGCCACTTTCCCAACACCCTTTTTATTTCCAAACACCAAACAAATCATAGGAACCAAAATACACCAACAAACCCAAACATCCCAGGGAGACCCAAGGTTCAGAATGACCAACTTTTCATGACATCTTTCCTATTCCTACATCCCAAGCCCCGAAAATCCTACTACTTGTACCTTCACATCCCTAAGTAGTGATGGGCACTTTGAAAAGAAAGTTCCACAAAATAGCCAACCAGCTCTGATACCATTTTTTCATGAATCAACCCTGTTCGACTCTGAACCGGTCACCTGAACCAATCTTTGGAAAGGTCTGAGAGGAATTCTTGATCCTCTTGGGCCATCAACAAGCACCTATGGAATCCAAAGAGTACAATAAGGGAATTATTTTTAAAAATAATAAAACAAAAACTAAAAAGCATCAAGTTGAACATGTAGTTCAACATATATATGAAACTAAACTGAATATAATTTAAACAAGAAACTGAAAATACAACTGAACTACACAACTAGACTAACCAAACTGGACAACCACAATCTCCATGTGACCCCACAGGTCACTCTCCAACTCAATGATCAATGGTCTCCCAAAAAGAAAGAACCCAAGCTAAAACCTACACGAGGGATTAAACAGAAAAGAAACCATAGGCGTGAGTATTTAAAACTCAGTATGATAGAATGATATTCTATTTCCCAATGCACTTCCTTTAAAATAAAAAAACATCAATTCCATGTTCTAACTACAATATAATAAAGTATGATTTGTATACACATTTTTCTTAAAAAAAAGTACAGACCATTTCCCTTATTTATTTCCAAAACTAAGTTCATTACATTTGTGAGATATTAAATTTTCATGGGGAAAGTGATGTTTATATTTTTAGCTTTCACAAGAGTGGATAAAACACTATTTTCCTTTAAAAAGATTTTCATAAACCTTTTTAAAACCACCAAAACACTTTCAAAGAAAAAAACTACCTGAAAAGGCACTAAAATAACCAAAAAGAAAGGGAAATGGAAATAAATAGACAAGTGTTACATTTATCACTGTAAGAAACCAAGAGCTAAAATAAATAGGTGAACCTAGGAGATCCAGAATAATCCAGAACGTACTAATACATGAGACCCCATACCTGGTAGCATGCCACACATGATGAAATCATAGACACCCAAATATCTAGCCACCCTAACTCATGATAGACCTAGGGGCCCAATACTAGAGTAATAAACCCAAGTATATCCACCTACCATGGTACACTAGTTATCATATAAAATACTAGTGCAATAATGGTTCTTAGAAAATTATCTCAATAAGCCTGGTTCCTATGTCTCATGTATATAATGGGGGTGAACCAATTGGTGCCAGTTGAGCATCAAATCACATGAATATTTAATAGTAATCAATAACATGCCTCACCCTGAGCCACCCTAAGGAATGATCTCATTCCATATAATGTATTGAATAGAAAGATTCCAAATGAGGAACTCTAATAATGAATCACAAGGATTCAACAGTTAGGAAATCCCAACCACTATACCCAAAAATGGAATGAGAAAGTCCAAAAGAGTTTTTCACAATAAAAATTGTCACCATTTTCATAAAGCTACCAACTGATCTTTGAAGAAATTTTCACAAAACCAACATTTATTAAAGATACAAATTCCACTTTTCATAAAAATGGGGTAAACACACCATAATTTGTAAAACCAAACCATGCCTTTACCAGAAATGAAATCCATCTACCAAGAAGAGGTGTCAAATACACCATTTCAATATGAAGGAATTTATATAACACATTCAAAATATTTCCATCTCACTTTCAAATAATAACAATTTTCTATAAAGATTCCAACTAGGCTATAATTCATCCTCACATGCCAAACTGATTTCAAAAGCTAAATACACACTTCTTTTAACTAAAAACCATTTGAAAAACTCTTTCAAGAAACCAAAAAACAACATTTCACATGCTACATAGTTTTTACAAAAGACTTACCATAATAATACATACCACAATCTACTCACAAAATCCAACCGGTCATTTCATCAAACATTTAGCGTGCACTAATTTAGAAAAACAAGTACAACTATCACAAAAAAGTCTTAAAACTACTATTTGAATACCAATAATGAAGACCAAGAATAAAATATCAATATTTATTATTCATAAAGGGTAAAAAAATCATGAAACTAATGATTCTTAAATTAAAAAGGCAAGTGCATGGGAAAACCTACCTCAGATCCATGGCATAATGACAACACCCCCCCCCAAAACCACTACATGAGGGTTCTAAAACCTGTAGGGAGAACCACCGATGAAGAGGAGGTTGATGGAGGTGCTGAACATGCCAGAATATCCATTTAGGCCAATAGGGGTCGCTAGTAGGGAATCTTCGGTAGGGAAAGTCATCGGTAGGGGTGGTATCGGAAGGGAAGGTTTCCAGAAGGGGGTATTTGATGGAGGAGGTCGCACCGAATAGGAGGGGGCAGTGCCGGAGAAGCCGTCTGGATAAAGGTGGAGATGCCAGAGGATATACTGGCTAGGGTTTGGGGAATTGGAGTTTTTTTGACTAGATGTGGTGGCGCAGTAGGGTGTGCTGGCTGGAGGTGGGGGCACAACAGGATGTGCCGATTAGAGGTGGTGGCGTAGGAGGGTGCACCAGCTAAAGGTGGTAGTGCAATAGGATTGCGCGTAGAGAGAGAAGGGGGTGCAATAGGATACCATGTAGAGATAGAGGGGGGGATACACATAGATAGGAGAGGGTGAGAGGGTGCGCTGAACATTAGGGTTAGCTCAAATTTTTTTCTTTATTTGTTTTTATTAAAACCATAAAAATAAACTAATAATAATACATTAATAATGATCTTAAAAATAATAATAATAATAATTTTAATAATAATAATTAATAACCTTTATAATAATAATAATAATAAAGATACTAATTATAATAATAATAACCATAATAATAATAATTAATGACATTCATAATAATTATAATAGAAAATTGATAAAAATAATAATAACCAACGATAATAATAATAATGAAAATATTATTAATTATAATTAAAATTAATATTAATAATAACTATAAAATTTATAATTACAATAATAATAATAATTTTCTTATAATAATAACATAATGATAAAAATAATAATAATTATAACAATAATTTTAATAATAATATTATTATTATTGACAGTAATAATAATAATATTATCACAATTAAAACATTCATTTCTCTTTATTTTATTTTTTATATCATTTTAACTTTTCTTATTTTATTTATTTGGATACTGGGCAACCATGTGGCTCACACAAAATTTAAAAGACCATGCACAAACTGCGTGGTAGCGTCTTCCCATTATAGAAGTGGTAGAACGGGTACCCGGACTGACCGCATAGTTTATGCTAACCATGTTGTGCCCACCCACCAACCTAAAACCCCAAAAGACTCCCAAACTTCAAAAATATAAATTGGCCTCAAACCCAAGCTTCAACCAATGATATCCCAAAACTTCAAACTCATCACACCTAGTTCCCAAGAAAAACAAATGAGAACCCAGAACAAGAAAGAACCAAGGAAAAATTAAAACCCGGGTGTGACATGGGGTAATTAATATTATTTATTAATGTATATGTACTTTAAATGAAAAATATTTTTTTATTATATATGCTGCTACTGACCCATCTATTATAGAGTTTTATGTTTATAAGAAGATGAACACCAACCCTCATACAAGAAAACTTGTCAGAAATAGACAATGCCAGATGATGGTTAGTATTTTTTTTAAACTTTATTGATAATAATTTAATTGTTATTATAATTCCTAATTATATTTTATGGAATTGTATGATACTGTGGTTTCTCATTCACATGAGATTCAAGATAAGAGAAAAGTATATCCCCCTTGTTTTTCAGGTTTCGACAAGGATGCTTATATACATGAGACTATGCATGGTGTCATTAAATTCTAGGTGATAAATATTGGTTCATGACTGACACCTACTAGTTATTATGTAACTTCATTGATGTCATATGTTAACTCCGAGGGAGTTTGTGGATAATCATTGTAATCATCCACTACATAGTATGAGGATATATTGACAGCTCATGATGATATGATACAACTAATTCATAGAGAGAGGGAGGAGGAACTTGAGAAGAAATGTTTGTGGGATGAGAAGATATTGGAGTATATGAAACAACTTGTGTGTGGTTTTGGTATGGAGTTTACACCATAACCCTTTTATCAGTCCTCCTCCACCTGATATAAGTTGATTATCAGTTTTTTATGACTGTTTTGTATTTTTGGGTGATAAACATAATATGAGTGAAATTATGTATTGTTGTTATTTTTGTCTTTATTATTTTTAATTTTTAAAATTTTTCATTTTGAATTATTTTTTGGTATTTTTTTAAAAATATTATAAATTGTGATCAATATCTATATCCATCACAATTTTTTATTTCAAAAAAAGTTCCTAGATTATTTTTGATGGAAAAAGTGTCCATCGTATATCATTTTCGACAGAACCATCACAATTTTTTATTTTAAAAAATTGATGGTATTAATTGAAATGGCGGGGTTTATCTATCACAAATAACAATAATTTTCAATGAAACATCACAAAAAAGTAATTTTGACACCATTTTTTTGTGATGATCAATTAACGACAGACTCCCTTCTTAGAAGGTCATTAATGACTAAAATCCACTGCTAATGAACCATCATAAAATGTGAAACTCTAGTGGTAGCTAGGCTCATTGAGATTATATTTATTACACTTTGATTGAATTATCATTATGAAAAAATGTTGAGGTGTCACTTTTTAATTTAGGAGGTAAATTGCCTTCCGAATGTGATTTCTGAGTTTAGGATTTTAGTGGACTCAGAGAAATAATAGGTAATGATGTCTTGGGAACATCCTAGTAATGTGTTTAAGATCAAGATATTTGGTGGGATTGTGATTCACTATAAATGAATCATCTATGAATTATTTCATTTGGTTTCATTGATGATAGTTCTGATAAAAAATTGGGTGAATTTTAAGTGGTCTGATCAGTGTGAAGAGGCCTTCCTAGAGTTAAATATGTGATTCACTACAATCCCTGTTTTGATTCTTCCAGATACTGGGTTTGGATATTCAGTGTATTTTTATTCCTCAGGTGTTGGAATGGGAGATGTGTTGATTTAGACTGATAATGTAGTCACCAATGGGTTACGGCTACTATAAAACCATGAGAAGAACTACCTGATGCATGACATAGAGTTGGAAGTTGTGTTCTACACCCTAAAATATTAGTGACACTATCTCTTATGTGAGTAGTTTTTGTCTACACATACCATAATAGATAATTATACGTATTCTCTGAGTAGGATCAAAATATATGGTATAGTTTTTGGGTTTATTATCTATAGACAATTGACTTTGAGATGGTCTATTCTTCAGGAAAATGAAATGTCATTGAAGATGCACTAAGTAGAAAAATTCTAGAGATGCAAGAGCTTAGTGAGCAACCTTCATAGGAGGAATGAAGTCTAATGAGTCTAATGGATGAGTGGACAATGGATTCATTTGAGGACCATGGATTTATTAAATGTGTGAATTTTTTTCTATATATTCTTTAGTGGACTAAGCAAAGGCCATCCAGGAGGTGTATTTTGAGTGTGTAGTGATGTTGGAGAACTTAGTGAGGGATGATTTAGTCATATCGTTGTCTTTAGATGACGATGATATAATCTAAATTTAAGGATGTTTAGTAGAGATGTCTTACTTAAAGAATGATATGATGATATAAATTCATTCTTTGAATTGGGAAGTGCATCTATGGTTGGTGAAGATGTACTATGGCATCTGATGTTAGTTTTGGTGGCTAGGTTTGAAAGGGGAATATTTAGGATTAATTTGTGATGAATTTTATACTAGAGGGTAAAGGCCAAACATTAGAATCTTGGTGGTTTGTTTCAGACACTTACTATTAATATGTGAAAGAGGGATGACATGATGATGGTCTTGGTGATAGGGTTTCCTAGGACCCCAAAGTGTCATGATACCATTTGAGTAATAGTTTATCTGATGATGAAAATGTCACATTTATTTCTAATTTAAGAGACCATTTCTGTGGATGAGTTAGGGAAGTTGTATGTATGAGAGATTGTATTATTGGATGGATATTATTTGATAATTATATGAGATGGGGATATTCCCTTTACATATCAGTTTTTCTAGGTCTTATAGAAGTCTTTGGGTACCCATCTGATATTAAGAACAACGTATCATCTACAGATTGAAAGATAGTCATAGAGGATAATATGGTTTCTAGAGGATATATTACAAGAGTTATTTTTATACTTTTGGGGATTTTAGGATGATAATCTATTATTGGTTAAGTTTTTATACAATAAAAAATTCCATGATTCAAATCAAATGACACTTTTTGAGGTTTTTATGGCCAACCATGTCTCTCACTATTATGTTGGAATGAGGAAGGTAAGGTAATAATTGTGGGGATACGTATGACACATGTGAATTATGAGAGAGTACAATTGATTTAGAATAAGTTAGTCACCACTCAAATTCAGTATTAATCATATGTGGATAGGAGGGGGAAAACCCTATAGTTCACTATAGGTGATTGTGTTTTCTTGCAGGTGACACCACAAATAGGGAATCAATTATTACAAATATAGAGGATGTTATCACCAAGATTTTCTGAACCTTTTGAGATTATTGAGAGTATCTAGATAGTGACCTACATTTTAGATCTTTCTAAACATTACTGGAATATGCATGATCTATTCCTCGTCTTTGAAATTTAAAGGTACAAGCATGAGTCTTGCATGTAATCAGTGGTAAGGATGATTAGTTGGAGCCTAACACATAATTTTTGAAGTTCATGGTGAAAATTATATATTAGAATGAGAAAATGTTATTTGGGAAGAGAGTGCCACTTTTTATAGTTCTATGGTATCATAGATAGATTCAAGACGAGTCTTGGGAGTATGAGGCTAATGTTCAAGCACAATGGCCCATTTTTCTTTATCAAGACTAATAGAGACACTTCTACGGGATGATAAGTTTTTATAGGTGAGAATTTTGATTTCCATAACTTTAAAGGTATATATTTTTCTATGTTTTAATGTACCTTGTTTTTTTTCTTCCTTAGAGTTATGTAATATCAAAAAATATCATTGGAATTGAGTTCTAAATTTTGAGGGCCATAGTAGGATACTCGATAGCTGAAATGAGGCCACCATCTAGACAATGGGGTTCATTGACCAATAGGTGGTTATTTTAGTATGATTTTAATTTTTATCAATCCCACCAACCAGTTGATGGCTGAGGAAAAGTGGTTATTATTCTGACAAGCACACTGGTTAGTAGTGGTGCCTAGATTTGGGCATAATTAATGGAATTTTTCTATTTTTCTTCTATTTTTATTATTAAACAAATATTTACCCAAATACTACCCTATGAGACTAGAACCTCCAAGATCTCTCTCTCTTAATGATCTAGGCATCCCCTTCATCTCTTCTTGGATGCATAAAGTATATATCAATAAGGTGTGCCAATTGAGGTTAGATATATCCATTATAATAGAAGTTATCCATATTTATTTGTAATTGATCATATATATAAGCTATGTTTTCTATATCTATTTATCTACAATTATGTAAAATAGAGAATTCATACTTTATTGTTAGATTAATGTTAGATCACACAATTTTTTGGCCTCTCTTTGACTGATCTGAGATCTATCTTTAACAGGGAATACCTTTAGTAATGTTAGTGTGGATTTCACATATTTATATGATATCTTCCTATAAATACAATTCTATAAACTCTATGATGATATCTTGGATGTTTATCTAGTGAACATTGATGTATGAGCATGGATTGAGTGTCATTACATGGTGGATCTTGGGTTTTTGGTTTCATCACACTAAAGGTAGGTTATCCTCAACATTTTGGTTCTTACATGGATTTTTTTGGCATTTTTGATTTTTGTATAATCCTATTATAGAGACCCTTACATTATAGGTATTCTTGAAATACATAGGGTTTCTTGTGAGACTTTTGTTTAGTTCTTCGTGTATGTTCCTTGCTATGTTGTGTATTATTTGTGTGTAATATTTTATACTTTTGGATTGCTTGATATGAAAATTTTATTAGTTTCTATGTTGTACCATTATTATGTACCATAAAAATTATATGTAATATTTATTATTATATTTTGTTCCTTTATATGTCATACTTACATGTGGAATTTTTCATATCCCATGAAACCTTTTTTAGTTTCCAGGTCAAAAGATGGACCTAACGGACTTAGATTACTCATTAAAGGGGGATATTGGGTGACATGAATCTTTAGACATGTCTCAATATTTTTTTTTTAGTGTTGAGATTTTAATGTGATGAAACCATGGTTGGATATTTCCATATCCCTTTGGATGAGGGTCCATAGGCCAGTATGACATACAATTTGTGAATTTCCTTGTGTATGTGTAGAGTTCCAATTCTTAGGAATACAAAGAATGTGTACCATCAAAGTAAAGAATGTAGTCATGTTAAATGGGTATCACCTACCCTTAAAGGGGGGAATAGAGTTTATACTTAAGGGGGGGAAGAGTTACTTAGCATGATCTAATAAATGCATTTGACAAAATATGATATTTTTTCTAGCATAACCCGAAAGTAGGCATGGATAGGGATCATGGAGGCTTAGTTAGTGTATGAATGCTCAACACATTATTTTTTATATTCTTGTATGTGAATTTAACATTCCATAATTTTATAAAATTATATATACAAATTAATTTGTATTAATGATTCATTGGTGATGTCCTATAGGATTTATACTCCCACCATGCATGAGCATCTTAGTGTGCATGAAAACTACATAATTAGGGACCTAGAGAAGGTTGAGGGTCCTATAGTAGGTTTCTAATGACCTTGGTGTTTAGAGATAGATGTGGTACTAGGATATACTATGGATAGTTTCTATAACAATTTTATTATTATTTCCAATTATACAATTATACTTGTTTACCTCTCACTTTTGGGGTCTGTTTGATTATAGTTCTCTGAATCTTCATAACATCTGATATAGAATTTATTCATGTTATCTTATTATGTGTTTTTTTTATTTTGATCATATTTATGTTATTATTATATAGTGATGGATATGATTATCATGGTTACAGTATCCCCATGTTACTTTAGAACCTCACCTCTTTTCAATAGCCTCTTATATACGGGGAGGCACACATGAGGTTATTTGGCACTTTGGCTCAGAACCAATGATTTAGTTTTGGGTTTCAAAAACCAAAAATAAGAACTCAAAATTTATATAGGAGGAATGTTAATAGGAAATGAGGTTTACTAAGGTGAATCCATACCTCAAATCACTAATTAACGGAGATAGAATCACCAAAAAAGGGGCGTTGAATGGGGGAAGAGGGGTTTGGACCCCCTGATTATGTGCAAAAAAATAGTGTAAAGGATGGGTCTCCCCATAAGAAACCTAGGGGAATATGGAAAATTTACCCATAATAACACCACATCAGTTAATTTTTCTACATCTAACAGCTAGATGGTGGCTCATTGGTCAACTGATTCTGGGCCACTAATAGGCCGGTGAGGCTGGAAGTGGCATAAAGTCACTGCCGAGGTCACCAAGGAGTTAATGACTATAGTATATAGACACTATGTGTCCCTTCCACTACATTATTCCTAAAATGTTTATAGAACCATCTAGGGAACCTCTAGATCCCATATTCCATATCTAAAACATCTTTTTATGTGCTCAAACCCTCAGAATCCCATTCAGATGACCAATTGAAAATTAAATTGTCTGCCAAATGAAATTTCAGACTTCCCCTATAATTCTATACCCATTGATACACATAGGGTTTTAAAATACCCACCATTAATCTTATTATACCTAATAAGTCTTGGTGGTCATATATATATATATGTATATTTAAATTTTCATTAGTCACCAATACAAAATAAATGACCTCACCTTATTCTAGAATACCCGAAACACTTCGAAAGAACAATTTTCAATTCAAGATAGTTAGAACACCAATACTCATACCAACACCCATCATTAAAACCAAAAAAAATGATATGGATCTTAACCAATATTATCTATCCCAAAACACGATAGTTTTATTGTCCCATTACTATAACAGCCTATGGTTATACCCTCTATAAGCTTTATCTTATAACCACTAATTATGATGCTTTGGAGCCTTCAATGTCATAATTTCATGCTGATATCTAAACCCATATACCTAAAACATTCCTAGAGTGGTCCCTAACCTACCATGCCCAAAAAAACATGAGAATTTATCTTAAACATTGATACTTGACTTAATTACCAAATTCTAAACTAGGATGGATTAACAACTGAATTTCATGCATAGTTTGGAATATACTATCTTTTCCTTGAAAATTCTAGTTTGATTCTCGAAATGCATATATCATCTCTAAAAGGACACACCAGTTGTGGGTTATAAATTACTGAATACAAATCCATTTATGAACATATGTTGAATCATCCCAATAGAATAATCTTGAAAATTAATATCTCTTACTTTCGATGTAAAACTTTGAGATTTTGTGAAATATTTTTTTGAGTTAATTAATTTTTTTTTTTGATATTTTTCATTTCACACAACACAAAATATTTTTTTATATATAAGAAATAAGTTTGGATTGTGTTATATGAAACACAAATTTAACCATTAACAATATGAAACACTTATAGTTTCTTTCGGTACTTGTAACACTGTGTTTTCTTGCATTACAAACAATGCCAAGTTCCTCAAATAGCTTGCATTACATGGAAGACCGAGTAATATTGAACTATAATATAATATTATTATTAAAATATTATTGTTACCACTTATCCATTATATTAGAGTATATTAATGATATTAAATAAATTATGAAACTATGGTTCACACTTGTATATAAAAGTAACTTCTTTGGTTATCAATTAGTCAGATATTAAAGTAAGAACAATTTGAAAATAAGGAAATTCTTTTTCTAAGAAAACTATATACAAACACATTTCTATAGAAATAAATTAATTAAACCACTATTTATGATTTTTTAATATAATTAATATTTTATACATTAAATCAATTTTTTAACACTTATCAAATAGATTTGATAGGCATAAGATAATAATAAATCCAATTATAGGAATAGAAAGAGTTATTTTTCAAAAAGGTAATTTTACCGCCTTTTAATAGAGAATATCTTTTAAATATTATTTTTGAAAAATTTAAAAATTTTATTTTGAAAAACATAATTTTTTAAATATATATTTTAACATTTATTTGGGTGAACTTCTGGTATTTTTTGGAGAAGCTTTATATTTTGATGGATAATGAAAATACTAAATTTTAATTCCAAAATTATTTTAGGTATGATATATTTATAAGGATAAATTATATTTTAAATTTGTTTTAAAGTAAAAATAGATCAATTATAAAAAAATTAATCTAATTAAGGTCATTGGAATCAATTTAACTTTGAAATTATATATAAAAACATAGAAAAATTTTAAACATTTATAGTTTAAAAACTCGCATTATCATCACATCTATGTGATTAAATTTAAATTAATTTCTACTGTTTATGTGATTTGAATTTTGAATTTGCATTGTATATTTTTAATGATAATAATTTATAATTTATAATAAGTTCAAATTAGTTTTTTTTACCAAAAACATTAGTGAATGTGATTAAAATTAATTACAAAAACTAAAAGAAAAATTAGATTAACATGGGACTAAACCTTAAACTTAAGGTCTAAAATGACCTAGAAACTTGTATAAAATCCATTTTATGTTGATATTTATACCATATAATCCATTTTATATAATTTGGAACATTATTGTATCCACTTTTCATGTGAAAAACTTGGGTGGAATTCCATTTTGAATAATTTATATGAATGCCACTCCTCCTCCACTCTAAAAAGGCACTCACCCCTCCCACTTATTCACACTTATCAAGACCTTTTTTATCACAAAAAATCTACTCAAATAATATAAAAAAATACCTAACTTCATACTTTAATCCTTACTTAATGTATGTATTCAACCAAGTAATCCCTTTGGTGCAAACCATAAGGAGTTACCTAAAGAAGAGGTGACATCCTTCCTCAAGATCCTTTCTTTTATTTTCTTTCTCCACCAATTAATTATTCTTATTACATGAATACATAATAACCTCATTATCCTAAATATATTGAGATATTTTTATATTATGTTTTTTAACTAAACTTACACACACTTTCATCAAATGTGCAACAAACTTACCATTCATGTGTATGACGAACTACCACCTCACAAAACAATGTTGTTCATTTTTTCCTTTACCGCCTCTCACAATTGGGAATTAAGATGAACACTAAGTTTTTATATTAAATATATGATATTTATTATGTATTTATTATTCTTTCATTTTTATATAAAACATACTTTCATGTATTCAATATAATGGATATATGATAACCTCGTTTGTGGATGTGTGGACTACCGCCTCTTCAAAGCGATGTCAATCATTCACAATTTACATGAAATGTATTAAGGATGGTTTTAGTTACAATATATGATTTATATGACATGTTAATTTTAATTTAATGTTATTATATATATACATACATGTAATTTACATTCTTTATTTCAATATGAAATGAAATCAGAAAAAATGTCCATGTGTACGTACGACCTACCGTCTCCATAAAAAGTTTATCTTGTTTAATAGTAATATATTTTAGAGATTATTATAAATACATATATACTGAATATATATGATATTTATATCATATTTTATATTCTTTAAAAAATTAAATCATTATCTATGTAAGAGGATCAATAATAACAACTCAAAATGTATACAGAAAACAAGCGAATATTACCCGAAACGTAACACTAACATGGAATTATAAATAATAGGGTAATATAAAGTTACAATAAATTAAAATATGGTATAATATATAATAAAATGTTTCTATGGTAGATTTATATTAAATTTATACCAATTATAAATAAGGTTTTAACGTGTACAACGAAATTGAAGACTTACGTAAGTGTTTTCTCTTCTAACTTTTATATCTATGAGATACATATCATGTTAACCATATATTTATTTCTGTGTGGTGTATATAGTGGCCATTAATTTAGTATATAATACTTATAATTATATTTATTGGTATTTAAATATCAATTTATTGATATTTTTTCATGGGGTCTATGGTTCAAAAGTTACAAAATCGGTAAAGTAGTTTTTTCTCAATTTTCCTTCTTTAAGACACATGCCATGTCATGAACCTATATTATTATAAGAAGTGAATATAATGACATTTGAAATGATAAAACATAAATATAATTATTTTTATAATATTTTTTGTTTTATTTAATTTAATTTTCTTACATGGGGAGTATGATTCAAGGTTACCAAGTGGTAAGAGTTTATTAAAACAGTCTCATTATTTATCAGGATTGTTTATGATTATTATTAAATTGATCAAATATTATGATTAATACCTCAAGGTAACTCATGGATTTTATTATCCTCTAGTGAGACATAATATATTTACTTTTTAGTACCATTTTACAATTATTTGATACTTAAGATTATTATGAAAGTTTTTTTAATAGAACTCGACTTCATCTCTCTCTTCCATTGGAAATTAGTGTTCTTTAAAAATATGTTTTCCAAAAATATTTGAAATTTTTTTATAATATTATAATATAATATTTAAAAGATATTTTTACCCATGTTTTACCATTAATGAAAATTTATTTTTAAAAAATAATATTCTTGTCTTTTTTCAATTGAGACACTTTCTTAAACTTTTTACTGTGAAAGAAGAATGTTTGGAATATACATAATTACCTACCATAATGACCATTATTTCCTTAAATATTACTTTAAAAGTATAAAATTTTATTTTTAAGGAAAATTGTTTCCTAATATTATTTAATTTAATTTTTTTAAAGTTATTTTCAAAGGAAAATTTGTTCAAAAAAATTTATGTTTAAAAATGTTTTTTACTGGATCTTCAAATCTTCTTTTATATATTTTCAAAAGGTTGTTTTCAAAAAAAAAAATTTCAATGATTTCAAAGCTACTTTTATATGTTTTCGAATTATTCTCAATGAAAATGTTTTCCAATATATTTTAAAGATTTATTTATAATTTTTAGATTATTTTCAAAGAAAAGGGTTTGAAAATATTTTCAATAATATTTTATAAGTTTTCCAAGAAAAATATTTTAAAAAAAATTTCAATATAATTATATAATCTTTCAAGGAAAATGTTTTTCAAATGTTTTAAAAGATTCGTTTATTAATTTACAAAGAGATTTTCAATGAAAAATGGTTTCTACAGGTTTTAAAGCTTCCTTAATTTGTTTTAAATGAAATAAGTTTTTTAAAAGGATTTATGTTTTAAAAATATTTTTTTAAAGAAGAAAGTATATTTTTTTCTCAAGAAATGGTTTAAAGGATCTTTCCAAAAAAAATTTCCATCTAAGATGAAATCCATTGGTGTTAATCATGATTTTTTGGGAAAATGATCCAAAAGTTCCATTCATATTTTTTCTCTGAATGGTTTATTTTTATATGGAACAATGTTTATGAAATTTATTTATCTTTCATGGGTTATTTGTTTAAGAAAACCAATTATCTTTCAAAAGTTATCTTCTTATGAAATGAAATTTATTTTATGGGTTATGAATTAATTAAATGACTATGAAACCTGTTTTTTTTCATAGTTTATGATATGATTACCTGTTTATGATGACCATTTCATTTCATGGGTTATGATATTATTATTTTTGGTCCTGTGGAACACGTATGTATGATTTAATTATTAGATTTTTGGGACCAATATCTCCCTCTAATTCATTAGGTAATGATTTATATCTCAAGAGACAGACATGGCTGGAATGAAAAGTGAACATAGTTCAGTAACGGAATATTTCCAATAAGATGGTTTTTGGAGTGAACGTTGACTATTAAGGTGATCATAGGAGTGAACCATGACTTATAATATGGTATGGGGAGTGAACCCATAATACTAATATTACCTTAGTAGTGATTCCTTTACTACTACGGAAATCATTTTATATTCTTATGTGGCTGCAAAAAATTCTATGCCTTATTCCTATGTTATGCTTTTATGAATTAAGATCTTTTTACCTTTTGATTAATGTATTATAAACTTATAATATTTATTCTATGACTAATGTATATGATATTTTATATGCAGGGTATTATCGTCAAATTTTATTCTCATGTTCTCATACCCTAAAGCTCATGTTATTATTATATATCTCCTTTGTTTACCCTTATTGAGCATCTGAGCTCACCCCTTTCTTATGTTCCCTTTAAATATATTATGAATAAATGTATTAGGTAGAAGTACTAAATGTAAAGATATTTCTAGGAAATATTGAATATATTCCACCAAGTTAGAATATTTTGTTACATATTTTCATATCACTAAACTATTATAGTCCTAAAGCATTTATTTTTTTAATGTGCTGAATATTCATCTAAAATGATATAATATACATGGATTTTAATCTTATTTATCTATAGTTGGTATCAAAATAAATGTTTATTCAACCTTTGTAAATTGGGATGTTAAACCTTTAGTGATATCCCTTGGAATATTTATAAAGATATGTCTAGGGATGTCTCTAAGGATATGTATAAGGATAAAGAAAAGTATAGGAAAATGTAGTTGAATTTTGGTAAAAGATAGGGTGAGTGGTTCCCAATAAATAAATAAATTTCTAAATACTATAAGAGGATGTGAATATTTCATATATGTACCTAAGGGTAACAACTATAAAAAAAGATTATTAAGACTTACTCGAGTATAACTTGATATATGACAATGATCATAGATGAACACATGGTTTGACACTCCTGAGGGATATGCATTGGGAATTCACAAAAACAATTATAAACCAACATGAAGGATTTAAGTATAATATTAATATTAATAACCAAGGATAAACCTAAGGTTTCTAATATTAATTAAATATGATAAATTATTTAGGTATAATATAAGTATTTTTTTCATGATTATATGGTTTTCTATTTTGATAAGTGTTGATCACACTAGGATTTCTACTTTTAGTCAATGGAATGAACTAGAAGAAAATGGGTTAATGTTTAATATGATGGATAATTCTATGATTAGAAGCCAAATGGTATAATAATAAAAGTTAAGGATGTTGTGATCAGGTCTAAAAAGTTTTCACAAAACATGATTTACAATGTGTACCATAACAAACTCTCAGAATCACTAAAGAATAGAAGAAAAGTGTTTTAAGAGAGATTGGGTAATGAAGACCATGGAGAAAAGAAGATTTATTTTCCTTTGTGTTAAAAATGTGGAAATCATTACCCAAGTGAATATATTATGGGAACAAGTAGATGTTTTGACAATGGAAAAGAAGGAAACAAAGAAAGTAACTCTAATAAAAAAAATGAAGGGTTTGGTTAACACAATGGATGGTAATATTCGACTCCCTAAGACATCATTGTTGGTTAAATTAATTAAGTGTGGAATGAATGGTCATTATAAAAATTTATTTCATAAGTGGAAATATCCCAAAGGGGATCAGAAAGGTGGTACAAGTAATGGTTATATTATTTTTGATGATGAGACTACAAATGAAATGTTAATGTAAATAGGTAATAAGTATTATTATACGGTAGAATTTTTATGGCTTAATGATGAATTAGAATATTTTAATTATTTATGTATTTAGATTCAAGAATTATGAATGGTGAATTATATAAGTATTGTTCATTTTATGTTTTTTTCTAAGGGTTTATGTGATTATGTTTAATTTTTTGGATGAAATATAAAAGTGATTTAACATTAAGGTGAAATTTTTACTAAGGGAAGATAACCCTTGATATACTCCTGAAGTTGAGACAATGATGTTTGGATAAAGATATGTAGGTTATGAATAAGTAAATTGGATGGTATTGATTACCTTGTAACTAATAAAGTATTTATTGACTATGTAGTTTATGATATCATTGATGGATCTTACAAAATTTTTGGATATAAAAAATATATCAAATAAAATTTTGAATAAGGAAACATGCATGTTTTCAATAATGATTTATGGAAATTACCATGTTTCTAGATAATTCAAGATGAAGGTATTGACATTTTTGGTATTTGAAAAACAATATCTACTGAATGATATAAGGGGTATCAATGTTAAAATTATTTAGTGACTATCTTTCTAATGTTTTGAATTTTCATCTTTTAGAAGGGCTATAAGTTGACCATTTATGGAATGTTTTAAGTGAAACATCAAATGAGGTTTTAGAGATTGAAGTATTATCTCTCTGTATGAGGATTTATGAATATTAGATAACATATGGTAACATTTTTCAATGATGTTAACTAAATATATATGAAATGAGTTATAATTATATTTATGGGTATTTTGATCTAGTGGTATTCTAAGCAAAAAAAATTCGCAGTCATTTCTTAGAATAAGAGATGAAGTAGAAAAAGATAAAGAAAAAAATGAAAGGATGAGATTGTGAATATGTACTGAAATCAAGTAAGTATTTATTCTCATGAATATTTTTCAACTCTAGGGAACGAAACTTAAAACCAAAAATATTTTCCAAGGACCTTCTTTTCAGATGAATAAAATGGTCCCTTATATGATAAAAAATTTATGGTTTGTGATTGTTAACTTTATCCAAACCATGTTCTCTATCACTCTCCATCAGAACATGATAGTTATATTTATCTTCCATGTTCATGTTTTCACTTTCCAGCTATGTTTTCATATTTGGAAACCTAGTTATGATTTACTTTTGGTAACTGTTACAGTTTCAAGTTTTTTTAAAGGAAGTTTTAGTATTCATTTTTACGATGTGGGTTTCAAAGAAAGGAACATTAAAGTATAAAATGTTTGATAACCTAGCATAATTTTGATGAATAAATTCATTTTAAGGGTGTTAGAGTGTAATACCATGAGATTTTGTGAAATATGTTTTTTTTCATGTAAATTTAATATTTTTAATATTTAAAATTTAACGCAACACTGAATATTGTTTTTATATATTATCACTATGTTTGGATTGTGTTATACTCAAAACCAAGTTAATCATTAAATACACTCAATAATTAGATTATATTGCAGTATATGAATCACTATGTTGTCTTCGGTTACAAAAAACATCAAGTTCCTTTGATATCATGTGTTACACAAAAGACCGAGTTTTACCAAACTACAATATACTATTATTATTAAAATATTATAGTTATCACATATCCATTAGCGTGGAAGATATTAATGAGATTAAATAAATTATAAAACTAAGGTTTACACATGTATATAAAATTAATTATTTTGGTTATCAATTAGTAACAAATTAACGTAAGAACTATTTGAAAATAATGAAATTCATTTTCTAAGAAAACTATGAACAAAAACCATTTTGTCTCAATAAATTAAACACAAAACTATTGATGAAAGTTTTTAATAAAATTTATATTTTATATATTAAATAATTTTTTTTGAAACTTATCCAATATATTTGATAGGCATAAGATAAGAATAAGTCCAATTATATGAATAAAAAGAGGTATTTTCCTAAAAGGCAATTTTACCGCCTTTTAATGGAGAACCCATTTTAAATATAATTTTGGAAAATTTTATAATTTTTATTTAAAAAATACATCATTTTTAAAATATAAATAAAATCATTTACTTTCTGTTAATTTTTTGGAATTTTTTGGAGATGTTTCATATTTCGATGAATAGTGAAAAATACTAAATTTCAATTCAAAACCATTTTTATTTGGATTTATTTATAAGGTAAAATTATATTTTAAATTATGTTTAAAGAAAAATTATATAAATTATACATAAATTAATACAATATAGTTCATTGGAATCAATTTCACTTTGAAGTTGGATATAACAATATAGAAAACCTTTGAACGTTTTTTACTTCAAAAACCCACATTATCATCCCATCCGTGAGATTAAATTTAAAATAAAATTTACCAATTATATGATTTGAATATTAAAATATGGATTCCATATTTTGAATAAAAATAATTTAAAATTTATAATAAGTACAATTTAGTTTTTTAATAAAATTATTAGTGAATGTGATAAAAACTAATTACAACAATTAGGAGAAAAATTAGCTTAACAAGGGACTAAACCTTAAACTTAAGGGACAAAAATGACCTATAAACTTGTTTAGAAGACATTTAATATTCATATATCGACACTATAATCCATTATATCTAATATTTACTATTATTGGATCATATTTAGTTGGAAAAGACATTGGTTAAATTTTCATTTAAAAAATTTACAAGAGTAATACCCCTCGTCCACTATAAAAAGGCACTCAACCCTCCCACTTATTCCCACATATGAAGACCTTTGAATAACCCAAAATATTCTCAAATAAGATCCCTAAATCCATCTATTCCTCCTTTAATCCCCCATTTGGGTATAAATCCTACCAAGGAATCCCTTTGGGGCAAACAAAAGGAGTTACCCAAAGAAGAGGTAATATCCTTCCTCAAGCTCCTTTCTATTATTTTATTTCTCCACCCCGTAAATTATTATTATTATATTATTAAATAATTTCCACATTATACTCAATGTATGAAAATATTTTTATATCAAGGGTTCAACCTACACTTACACACAGTTCCAAAAAATGGGCAATGAACTTACTGTTCTTGTGTTTGGAGAACTACCGCCTCATTAAATGATGTTGTTCATTTTTCCTTTAACACCTCTAATGGTTGGAAATTATGATGTAAAATATGTTATTATATGATATATATGATATTTATTATGTATTTATTCTTCTCTAATTTTTATATAAAACATAACTTCATTCTTTATATAATATGGATATACGATAACATCATTTATGGACGTGTGGACTACCGCCTCCTCAAAGCGATGTGATTCATTCACACTTAAAATGGAATGTATTAGGGATGGTTTTAGTGAAAATATATGATATATATGAAATACTAATCCTACTTTATTTATATTATATATATATTCATTTCATTTATATTTTTTCTCTCAATAGGACTAGAAAACAGAAACAACGTTCATGTGCACGTATGGCCTACCATCTCCATGAACGATGTATTTCATTAAATATTAATATATTTTATAGGTTTTTATAAATAAAAATACAATGAATATATATTATATATATATATATAGTTTTTTTAGTTCTGTAAATAATTAAATAATGATATAAATACATGGATCAAAAATAAAAAGTCAAAATGTATATGAAAAATAAGCAGATATTACCCAGAACATAACACTAACAAGGAATTGTTAATAAAATGGTAATATAAAGTCATAATAAAATAATATATGGTATTATATATAAGGACATGGTTTCATGGTATATTTATAATAAGCTTATACTTATTATACTGGGGGTTTGAACATGTATAAATAAATTCAAGACTTAAGGTAAGGGTTTTCACATCACACTTTTTATATCATTGAGATACACACCATGTTCACCACTTGTTTATTTTTTGTGGTGTATATAATTACCATGATTTTTGTGTATGATAAATATAAATATATTTATGTAATTTACATATCCATTTAATGATATTTTTTTTCATGGGGTTTACGGTTCAAAAGTTACCAAATTGGTAAAGCAGTTTTGTCTTAATTTTCCTTCTTTGAGACACATGCCATGTAATACACCTATATTCTTCTAAGAGCTGTATATAAATCCTTTTGAAATATTATACCATTAATATCTTTATTTTCATGATTTTTTTTTGTTTCATGTAATTTTATTTTCTTAATTGGGGAGTTCGATTCAAGGTTACCAAGTGGTAAGAGTTTATTGAAATAATCCAATCGTTTATCATGATTATTTATAATTATGCTTCCATTTATCAAATATTATGATCCACATCTCAAGACAATTCATGAATTTTATTCTTCTCTAGTTATTTATTTTATATTCATGTTTTATTACCATTTGTTCACTCTTCACTACCTAGGATTAGTAAGAATGTTTATTTTAATAAAATTCAACTTCATCTCTCTCTTCAGTCAGTAATCTATGTTATTTTAAAACATGTTTTATAAAAATGTTTTCAGAAATGTTCTATTATTATTATATTAACTTTAAAACACAATTTTACCCATGTTTTACCTTTTAAGAAAAGTGGTTTTTAAAAAATAACCTTCTTTCCATTTTCAGATTGATGCACTTTTTTAAACTTTTTACTGTGCAAAAGGAATTTTCAGCATGTACGCACTTACTCACCATCATGACTGTCATTTCCTTAAATATTCCTTTACATGTTTACAAGTTTATTTTTTAATGATTTTTTTTGTTAATATTCTTAAAATTCATTGTTTTAAAGTGGCTTTAAAAGGAAAAGGTTTTCAAAAATGTTTTATGTTTAAAAAAGTATTTTAAAGGGGTTTCAAAGCTCCATTTATATTTTTTCAAAAGGTTCTTCTCAAAGAAAAGGATTTATATTATTTTAAATCTTCTATTATATGTTTTAAATTATTCTCAATGAAAATGGTTCTAAAACTTTTTAAATATTTCCTTATAAGCATATAAGTATTTTCAAAGAAAAAGTTTTAAAATTATTTTCAAACTTCTTTTATATGTATTCAAGGAAAAAGGTTTTCAAAACGTTTTAATGATTCTTTTATAAGTTTTCAAGGGATTTTTTTTTAATTTTTTCTGAAATATTACATTATAAGTTTATAATGTAATTTTTAAATAAAAAGGTTTTAAACATTTTTTCATTCCTCCTTAATATGTTTTCAAAGAAAAAGGTTTTTCAAAAGTATTTTTAAAATAAGAAATAAAATTTTCCTCAAGAAATGGATTTAAAGGATATTTCCAAATTACTTTTCATGAAAGATGGAATTTTTTGGTGTTGCTCATGAATTTTTGGGAAAATTATTCAAAGGTTATGTTCATATTCTTTCTTTGAATGATTTATGTTTATATATCATGATGTTTTTGAAACCCATTTTTCTTTTATGGGTTATATGTTTATGAAAACCATTTCTCTTTCATGGGTTATTTTCATACAAAACCCTCTTTCTTTAAGGGGTTATTCTTTTATGAAATGATTATGAAACCTGACTCTCTTTTCTATAGGTTATGATATTATTACTTGTTTATGTACCCATTTCATTTAATGGGTTATGATATGATTTTCTATAGTCTTCTAGAGCATGTATGTATGATTTCATTATGAGATGGGTGGGACCTATATCCCCCTAAAATTAATTGGGTAAAGATTTATATTTGAGATAGACATGGTTGGAACGAGGATTGAACTCGATTCAGTAAAGGACATCGTCAACTATGATGGTCTTGGGAGTGAACCTTGACTACAAATATGGTCATGAGAGTGAAATATAACTACCATGATGGTATGCAGAGTGAAACAATACAACTAATATGGCCTGGGAAGTGATTAATTGACTACTATAGAAATAATTTTATATGCATATGTGTATTATGAAAATTCTATGTCTTAATCCTATGTTATTACTTCCTGGATTATGCTATAGTTTCCCTTATGATTCATGTATTATGAATTTCCAATATTTATTCCATGACTCATGTATATGATCTTTGATATGCAGGTTATGGCCTTCAAATGTTATTCTCTTATTGTCATACCCTTATGCTAATGTTATGCTTATGTACCTCCTTTTTTTTACCCTTAATGAGCATCAAACCTCACCCATTTCTTATGTTTCCTTTCCACAAGTTATGAATACAGGGTTTAAGTAGAAGTATTAAAGGGGAATATCATTGTGGGAAATATTAAAGATCTCCCACCAAGTTAGAATATTTTTTTCCATGTTTATAATGAAACTAAACAATTATGGTCCCTGGGCATGTATTTTTGTAATATTTTGAATATTCATATAAAATGTTGTAATATCCATGTATTTTATGTTTGGGTCACTATATTTTACACGTTAGCTAAGCATTAGATCATGATTCCTTCAGTACTGATGATATCCCATAGACATTCAAGCACTCATATAGATGTCCATACATGAACCTGAGTGTGTCCTTGATTGGAACACCGATCAACTATATACATGTTGTGATTAATGTGGTCATTATCACATTATATATCCAACACATTTGAATCTCCATTGACCATACCATGTTTTACACCCTTGATTAGAATCAATTCAGCACCACAAATGAATTTCTATTTGGAATTCCCTATGGAATCCAAGCACGCATTTCATCTGTTTCACACCTGTGTCCAAAGGACACAATGTATTCTCTGTGGTATATTACACACATTCATGACCCTTCTAGTGTAAGGGTCACATGGCCATGACCGATTCTTCACTCCCCACTATAGGAGTGTCATCATAATATATACACCAGAGTAACTACCCACAAATAAGGACCAAAATACATTCCTCGATGAACTCATAGGTTGGAAATGGGTGTTTTTCATCCATTTGATTGAAAAATGAAACAAAAAATTCTACCTGTTATTGGACTTCAAGAACAACACTCATGGAATTCACAGATATTTGGTCTATAATGATCCCTCACCCTTCAATGATCGATAGTGAAATCCCTACTATACACCTTTACTTATAACATTCATCGATTTCATTGTCTAAGGTTATAACTTGAAAAACCATGTTTCACACTCATGATCTATATTCAATGTATTATAAAAAACATTGGTAATATTTTCATGTTCAACATGATTTTCTATGACACCACACTCCGATCCCCCCATGATTTCACCCATACCTATATGGACATCTCAAATTATATTCAAAGGCCTTGGGACTCCCTTCCCACAAGCATCTCATAAACACTTGGTCACCATGCTTCAAGAGGGACACGTCAACCGAGACCGACCATTACGTCATGAATCTCTACCAAGTAGTTATGGACCAACATTCATGGTTGAACTACCACCATTACACCAGTCAATCTTATAAAAAACCCAAAAAAATTTCCAATGAAATGCAGGTGGTCCATTATACTAAAAAAATAGTCAATAGACCACGTGTATAGATAGTGCATATCACAGTGTTCTCACTGAAATAAATAGATATTTTCTTATGATTCATCCGTTAACATAACCCAAATGACATTTCATATCTACAACACATTCCTAACACCTTGATATCTCATAAATCCCTTAAGGTCACACATTTCCCTATGACCATTCACCAAACCAGACTCAAGATCCCAAGAGTCATGCATTACCAATTTTAGGCCCATAAGAAACATAAGTATTGAACTATGCCATACAGTCCTTCAATATCAACAAACATAAGGCATCGTTAAAGATTCATACAACAATATTGATATCTCTCACAATTAAAGTCTAACCATGCCACCACCCATCATCCCAGGCATCGATCCAAGGATAAAGGAATCTACCCACACTCTATTAGCCATAAACCCATCTATCCAGGATTAAAATTCAGTATTCCATTAAATAATATATTAGTAGATAGCTGGGTCAGACATATGAATGATCCCAACCTTCAAAAAATGGCCTTAATACAAAAACAAAAGAATTTACATGCTTTCCTTAAAGAATATATTGGGAATAACCTTGCCTTCACCAAAACCTTTATAGTTCTTACCATGTATGTACTTCCCAAGACAAAGAATCTACCCATGTTTTATGTTTTGAAAACACCCACAACACCGAGATACCAAATCTCACGGTTACCCTTGATCACCAAACTCACTGACTCAACACTATTTCAGGTTTCATCCTAATGGTTACTGGGATAACACACATAGCATTTTAGTTCAGGTCTCACTCAATCCACTTCCCATGGGTGAAACTCCTACCCCCATTTCAAAACACACAACATTAGTTATGACAAAAACAACCACTTAATATAGGTCCCATACACCCATAAATGCTCACCCACATTCTTTGGAACTATGAGTTCGAAATACCCACTCTAGGGTCTAACTTCTCACACAAAGATCACAAGAAACATCAATAGAAGATTATATCTGACAACCTTAATCTCATAACCCAAATAAAGAATCAATAAGAAATATTACTCAATCTAATACACCCAATCCCATCAAGGTTTCACAACCCCTGTCCATGGTTTGCACCACCCAATCTCTCTCTATTTATCATAAAATTACCCATAAATAAGGTTATACTAAAAACATAAAGGAGATAACCACAATCCATAAAGGACCCATAGTTTCTTACACACTTTGATTAAATTGAACATTTTAAATTCCATGGATTCACATTTTATAACTCTTCATTACCCATCGTTTTAAAACTCAAAAGCTTTATTAGGTTTAAAATTTCATGGTTTGGATAGATAAAACACCATTAAAAATTTATGATGAAAAAACAAATATGTTTCTTGTTGGAACTTCATATAACACAAACCATCACTTTATAATTCATTAATACTTTAATATTAAACAAAATTCATATGAGGAGTTGGTAAAATATAATTTCACCATATGTTTATATGTAAAAAACACCATATATATTGTCGAATACTCTTTAAATAACCATCCCTAAAAATTATTTAAAACCATAGGCAAATATATATTAATAAAAAAATTTAAACCATAGTCAGTAAATAAATCCCAACACTTGTGAATCCCATGCAACTATCAATATCAAGATACATACATATGGCATATCATATCTATGTGGCAAGAATGATGCATGAAATCACACACCCTATTATCGTATTGAACCAATAGTGTAAATACTATAAATAATAACATCACACCCAAGTGTACAACTCAAGGTGGAAATTAATTAACAGTAAAAGTTAAAAGAAAGAACAATAATTCCCACCCAAGACAACTTGGATTTCCCCCATACATGGGGCTGCAACACCCAAGCACGAGCTCATTACCAATCTTTGATGACACCTTAATATCTTATCTACAATATAAAAAAAAGTTAAAAAATAGATTTTATGCCACTTTTTCATGTCTATCCCTTCTAGAACACTTAATAGTGCTTGAACATATTATTACATCTGACCTCAGGCATTCCTTCCCATATGTTAGTGGATTATGAATAGTAGTAAGGTCCCATAATGTTATTATGGGGTGACTATGCCCATGTTATCAAAGTGTGAAACAAAATATAAATAGGATCAATCAAATACACGTCTAGAAAGTCATAAAAACCAAGGAAATCATTGACAAAATAAATAAAACATCACATGAAATAGTAAATTAATGTTTGATATATACCAAAAAAGTCCCTAAGTGGGAAGATCATATTAAAGAAAACCTACAAGTGTAAAAATAAAACAATGGGAAATTGACCATACTAAATTGGTTCATATTCTTTCCCACTCCTATCATCTAAATTTAGCCTAGGAATCCAACAAAATTCACCGACATTGGAACTTTCCCCAAACATGTACATGTGAACAAGCATGGTTCCTTATTTGGTACCCAAGTGTTTGACGTCCTGAGCTGGGTTTGAGTACAACTCTACATGCCACCTCCTACAACATACCCAAATATAACCAATTTGTATAGGTTCATACAATAGTGATCAAGATAAAAATTATAATTAATATCATGAATATATTTTATATAAAATTATTAAAACAAACACCAAACAAGGGCTTTGTGATGACACCTGAGAACAACATATACTTGCTTCAACCAATGTCGAGATGTCTATGATCTTGTCACAATGACCATACAAAATCATATATATCTAGGGTAATATACCTAGACCGAACCATATAAATCCAAAAGTTGGTTTGATTTACCTTGATTCCATCAAGCACAACAAATTCCACCTAGGGGCTATGCTAACCCTATGTTTAGTGAGCGTAACCTAGTCCACCCAAGAGCTATGTTCACCTTGAGTTTATCTAGAAACATGAAGTCCACCCAGGGTTCATCTACACCTTAGGTTTATCTAGAAAAAATAATTCCACTCAGGGGAATGTTCACCCTAGGTTTAACAAGAATAACCAAGTCCCCCTGAGTCCATGTTCACATCAAGATTAACCGGAACAACCAAAGGAAATTTCATTTAATTTTATAAAACCACCCCCAAAATAAATTTCCTTTAATTGAAAATATATCCAACAAAACCAAATTAAATATTTCCATAAATAAACCCAAAATCATGACAAACATAAGGTCATGCAATTGAACATTTTGAAAACCAATTTTCTAACTCACATCAAATGTTCCAATCCAATTACCTAAAACCATTTAAAATATAACCTCCAATATCATGGAAAATTTACCATTTCTAAAACTAGTTAAAAAATACAGCTTCCTAACAAAATTTAAAAATACCATTTCCAAATACCATTTTCGGAAAGGAACAAAACAAAATTTATCATTGTAATTTCAAATTCCTATTTATGAATCAAAACCAATTATCTATTTCAGAATTTTCATTAAAATATATAAATCAATCACCATTTTAGAATCCATATTATATAGGTTTCACTTATAGAACACAATTTCTATGAAAAAAACCTTTAATTTTCCCATTCCATGCATCAAATATACTACCAAGGTGTTCCACTAGAAACTACCTTCTCATAAGGATCAAATCATGTTAAGGGTGCTAACTAATTCCAATTTTCTGTTTAAAACATTTAATTTAAACCTATAATAATCACTTGGAAATCGATGATAATACAATTATAATAAATTATAAATTAAAACCATAATATGGAAAAAAAATTAGGGACCACTTACCTTTAGGGAAACTTTCTACATTTAATTCTGTAGGTCAAAAGTAACCACATAGTCTCTTCAAACCCTTCCTATACCCAATTGGTCTCCTACCACACTTTCAGATCCTAATTGACAACATGAAATCTCAAAAAATAAATTGTAATCAATTAATATTAATTAAATAACTTTCTCAAAAAAGGCATAAGGGATGTATAACCTACCATAATCTCTCACTACATCAGAACCATAGCCAAATGCTTTTCGAGTACCCATGACGTAGTCCTGACCACAATCTTGGTGAAACCCCTAATCATAGGTCCCAATACAATGACTAAAGAGAAGTAATTTTATGGAAAAATTAATTCAAAAATAATAAAAGTAACATAAATTCATACAAGTGATGAGGGATGGTGGGCATATGTCATCACGAGATCTCTTATACAAAATCCACATGAAATACCCATGATACTTGGGTGATTCTACAATGATTTAGTCGAATCATCACCAACAAACATAAATGAATAACTCCAAATTTATATACCATGAATGAGAATATGAAAATAGGTTTCTGGTGGTGGATCCATACTATATATCATTGGATAATGGAGTCAAAATCACACAACATTGAGGGGTACTGAAAGGGGAATAGGGGTTTAGACCCCCTATCCATGTACAAAAAATATAGGATAAAGGAGGGGAGTTTCCCTTAAAAACCCAAGGATAAAATTTAGTAAATTATAACCCTAAACACACCATCATCTAGATAGTAAAGTTAGAAGTGGAACCAAGCAACAACCAAAGCCACCATTGAGCCAGTGGCTAGCCAATGACTAGCTAGTGGATTTAATCTACAACCGAACTATAGCTTCACAACCTTTAATAGACACAAATTAACAAAAACCCTCTAGTAAACATCATAAACTCCCAATATATGCCTAAAAACAATGGTTTTATGTGCTTAAACCCTCATAATTCCATTTTGACACCTGGTTAAAAAAATTTCCCATGCACCATAATAATGTTCAAATTTCCCATGGAATTTCATACCCATCCTTACACATGGGATTTTAGAGGTCTTAAAAAATAGTGTAACAATTTTTTTTGAAAAACTATTATTCATGGAACCAAAAAATCCTTATGATTTAAGATGATATTTATGTGTATAAATCTTTCCTTTAAAACCTATTTTTTAAACCAAACTTTATTTGGATATTTTCTTTGAAGGGATGAGTGACCAAATCATTAATCCAACAAGTACAATACATCATATATACATATATATAAATAGAACCTAAAAAAATAATAAAACCTCCTAATCAATTCATCTATAAAAAACATGCGAACATATCAATAAAACTCATCAAATTCCATTAATAATGAATTCCCAATCAACAATACCTCAATACCCATAAAGAATCCAATGTAAAATAATTTAAAAGTTTTAAAAATATTTTTAAATATCATACCTTTGAGATAAAAATCTTAGTAATTATATTGAACATCAAGTTAGTATAAAATTTAGTCACAAACATAAAAATGTTTAATATTTTAAAACAACTATTTAGGATCAATCCATAGATTCATAAGACATTGATAAAACATTTATATTTTAATTAAGGATCACAAAACATGACTAATTTTTTAGGTGATATATTTATAAAACTCAAACACTAATTTTTTTATTAATTAAAATAAATCACATGAAAATACGTACCTTGATCGTGAAAAGATAGTGAAAGACATTCAAACATGGGAAGATAGTGACTAAAGAAGAGAACCTCACACCCTATACGATAAGAACCATAAGGCTAGAAAAAACCCTAAATATAGTGTCAGACTACCATGGAACTAGGGTGAGAGTAAGAATAAGAAACAGAGATGAGAATATGAATAGATGAAAAAATATAAGAAAAAAAATACTTAACCTTGGACAACTCCACTTATAATCAAAGAGAAGGACAAGAACTATTTGGATATAGAAGGGGATTCTCACATATATCTCTACAATTTGAGATAATAAAATAAGGTAAATGGGAATATCGAAGTGTATTTAATCCATCAAGGGTAGAAAGGGAAAATTTATAAAAAAAACCTAGTTGAACACCTCATGGCATGTCCTTGTTGGTCACAACATGATACCCCTCCAAGTATAACCAAGAATCTCGAGCCCTAAGACATCGCAACATGGAATTTATACTTAAATATAAAAATTAACTCCCCAAAATAAAGAAATAATCATATACATTATATATAGGTTTTCATCATAGTTTGAACCTTCTATTTCACCATGCAACAACCCCACACAAACAGGTCCTCACAGTACAACTCTTTCCCATGGAACTTATGTCATAGTGTGGTGCACATCACCATGATGTGACTTAACCCTTGATTAAAATTTTATGAATGATGAGAGTCATACTCACAAAGTTACCATATGTAAGAGTTGACTCTCACACAATTATTGAACCTCAGATATCATCATTGCGTGGATCCTCGAGGTCACAACATGATCTATTTTTCCCCTAATGTTTCTTATAAAGTTAGGGAACCTTACATAAGGGTGCCCAAATTATGTAAATGTTGCTTATTTATATGAAGTACCATTTTTAGATGAATTTAGAAAATTATAAACTACCAAAATACCGATCACAATGTGACACTCCCTTACCATGATGAGACTTATTCAATCACCCAAAACCATAAATTCATTTACAACCCATCAAACCATGAAGGACCATGGAAAATATGGGGATAATTTATTGTCATCTTGTTTCACACTCATCAAACTATGATATAACTTAACCATAGAGTGACTTGCAACTATACTCAATTAATTCATTCCCACATAACACTCATGATGTCTTGATGACATTAGGTCATGGTGTGACATGCAAAGCACCCAAAAACAAAAAAAAACCTAGGTAAATAAATAAATTTAGAAATTAAAATAAAATAAAACAAATAAATAAAATAAAAATAAAAATAAAGGGTGATATGTGATAATTATCCCCACTATAAAATATTATTCCCCCAGAAAGGCACCAAAGAGAAAAGGTATTGCATGATCATAAAAGCAAGGAATAGAAAAGATGATTAATCAAGAGAAGAATAAATACAAAGGAAAAATGATTCCCTAACCATCTCCAAATCATGGGCCTAAAAAATACAGAATCTCTACAAATCAGTAAATGATACCAAATATTTCTCAAAAAGATCACCAAAAGAGAGATACCTATAATAGGTATCTATACCATTTAATGATTACACAAACATGGTGGGACCTGTGAAAAAATAATACAAGTCATAATCAAATCCTTCAGCTGAAGAGGCTAAAATAAAAAAGAAATCATTAAAATTATATATCTATGGCCATACATAACAAATATATCATCCTTAAAAGAGGAAAATATTTTAAAAATCCCAAAACCTAAGGCACATATAAATAGACTAAAAGATTATAAATGAATAAGAAAAGAAATAATAAAAGATGATACCTAAAATATTCAACACTAATATAATCTCCATATCTAGGATGAATTATGAGTTCCCTAATTTATTAATAATTCAACTTAAAAAACATGTAAAGATGAACCAATCATCCATAAGAATAACAGGCCATTGTAATATTCAATTAAGGGGGATTAAAATTCATAAGATGAAAACACTAGAAGCATAGAGGAGATTTATTCCTTTCCATAGGTATGAAAATAAAATGATAATACTCTCATAACTCAAAATGATTCTCAAAATTATGTTCAACATGTTTTTGATTTCACAAGATAAAGATCCTTTACTAATGATAAGTAAAATAGGGTCATTGCTTATCTTGGGATTCCCCTTAGAAATAAATTACACTATCAATGAAATATTACAAGCCTCCTAAAATGGTGTTTAATTGGATACTAACACTCTATATCCAAGGTCTAGTTGGTGAAAATTTTTAAAGAAATAAACTTTTAACAAGTCCTTTTATAATAATTTAGAATGATTGAAACCACTAAATAAAATGGCCGACACACTCATTCACTCAAATTGATTGATAAATAAGTGAACTATCACCTTCTATACCCACACACTTTAGTATAAGGAAAATAAATAAATTTATTATTAAATAATTTGTTGGTCATACTATTTTGTAGCTAAGTGGGATGATAGTTTACCACCATTTATAACTTAGTCCTTTGAAAAATCTCAAAGTGGATTTCAATATTGAGGCTTCAACATTTCCTAGTGAACTGAAGGTTCCTTAAATATTCTCCTAATTGTACATAGAATTTTTTTGGACCATGATCACTATGAAAAAAAGAAAATACTTAGATAGATCCAACTCTAAAACTCTATATAGAGTCTGGATAAAGCTTGAAACTAGAAGGGTTACATCCAAACACTAGAAGACACTAATCTAGGGAGCACCCCAAGTTACCTACAATCTCTGGTACATTGATACATTTATAGGAATCATACTCTAAATAATAATAAATAAAAATGAATATTTATAAAAAATACATGATGTTCAATGGACCTCAAACAAAGAAACCACATATCAAAAGTAAAAATCCACAAAAGTAGATCAAACCAACACTTTGAAAGTTATAACCCTAGATCAAGTTAAAAAATTATTTTTTAAATCTTTTCAAGGTCATATGATTTTATTAAAAAATATTTTTTAAATTCATAGATTCAACCCCAAAATCATTTTTCAAGTCCTAAAACACCAAAATAAACTCAATTCAATTTGAACGTCTCCTTTATTAATTTCAAAAATTACCCTTTAAAATTTGATGTAATGTTTTTACCACAAATTATTAATGAAATATAGAAAAATAACGTCAATAAATTATTATATATCTCTTTAAAATGGGTTAGTTATTGTGTATTTCTTGGATGCAAGGATTGGTAGACTATGAACCAACCACACAACTACCAATGGGAGCTATTTGAAACCGGGGACATAGGTTCTACATGGTTTTCTAGATCTATTGAGATAATTAACCACCTATAATTATCCTCTCATTCTAACCCCAAAACATGAAAAACTTATAAATAACCTCTAGAGATATACCATAATAGATGGATAACACATATTAAAATTCACAACTCACAACTCAACCACCACTAGTAACTAAAAGCTCTGAATGATAAATATTTATCTATAATCTCCCCAGGATTACCTATTGAGTTCTGATAATTTTATCTCAAATATTCTATTACTCCCTAAATAAAAACAAAGAATGGATACCATTTTTCATTCAACCAAACCACACTATCTGGCCTGACACCTATGCTGGTCCATAGAAAGTCCTGAATAGAGTTCCCGATCTCCACAAGATAGAAACAAGTTCTCATGAATCAAGGGTAAAATCATGGGAAAGGATTACCCTATATAATAATAATAATAATAATAATAATAATAATAATACAATGGAATTATTATTATAATTCTGGAATGGTTTATCCATAATTTGGGCTTCCATGAAAACTCAAATAATAAGTTTTAAATATAAAACAAATAGAACATGGAATAACTAAAAATAGACATTTATGTCACTTTCCAATATTATATAAATAATAATTCGATGACCAAATAAATATTCCAAGGTACAAAAAATTACAAAGAGACCGATATATACAAATACAAAATAAATAAAAGAAACCAAAAATACTCTACTTAAAAACTCTTCATGACTTTATGTAACCATCCAATATCATCACCAAATCTTCTCTATAAACGATCATAGAGACAATAATCTCATATAAGAAGATAATAAATAACCTAAACTAGAACCTTAAAAATATCCACTGACTCAACTAACATTGAGTAGTATAAGTTGGGTGTGATTAAAAAACAAAGTTATATTTCCTAAAAGATTTTATGTATTTCCTTTTAAAAATAATACAATAAATCCTATTTTAAAATACTTTATAAGAAATAATTATTTTTCATTTTAGAGAAAAATAATTGATGGGTATAATTGAAATCGTATTTATAAAATCAAAGTCATTCTTTAACAAACCACAATTCTTATAATTTAGAAAGAAAATTGAAAAACTCAATTATGTAAAAAAATTATTAAACCTAATTCTCTTTCCAGATGCCATTTCAAAGGAGTTTTTAAAATTATTATAAAAGAGTATCAAAAGTAATAAAATAATGTAATAAATGAGTAAATAAGTAAAATTGATCAGGATTAGAATAGAACAATTAAAAAAGTTAGATATCCCAAAATCCACTAATTATCAACATTAAATACTTGTAAACTAGACTTGAATAATAGTCATAGTAAACTATACCATTAAAATAAATAAATTAAAGTAACAAAAATTATATGAAATAATAAATGAAAATATAAAAGTATCATAATCAAAGTAAGAAATTAATAAAATATGAGTTAGGTAAACATAATTTTGAGAAACTCTTAAGTTTTCTATTATGATAATACTAGATATAGTTTGAAAAAAAAACATCTAACAACCTATTGATAAGGTTCTTTCTCAATAAACTATTTACTTTCTCTATCTATCCACACTAGTGGAGATCCCCATAGATGAAGTTGAATATAAAAAGTGGATATTAGTTATTGAATGAATATAACTAGTAAAGAAACTATATCCCAATATATCACTTAGATGCCCATGATTCCCCTGGAGTTTTCTATTGGAGGATAGGTAACATTCATCAAATATCAATCAAATATTAAGAAAAGGATACATGGAAAATCATCACAATATCATACCTCATCCCACATTGATAAACCCTTTTTATAAAAATCCATTTCTAAAACACATGACATTAAAAATAATAAAATTTAGTCCTAAAGTTACAAAATATAAATAAAACATGACATAATGGGTCTTAAAATGAGGGTGTAACTCATTGTATGAGAAATACTTTATACGAGGTTCTAAACGGGACTTAAAATTTAAACGTATATTCATATACATAAATTCTAATTTTTATAAATATTTTAGTAACTGATTATTATTTGGATTATTTTAAATAAAATCGTAACCCAATCATTAATCTAAGAAGTACAATACATCAAATATAAAAATAAACACAACCTAAATAAACCATATAATAAAATGAAAATAATAATTAATCTATAAGAAATATGAGAATATATCAAAGAAAAAAATTGAATTCTATTAAAAATGAAACCCTATTAAATAACCCCTCAATACCCATAAAACAACTCATGTAGAATCATTTGATAGTTTAAAACATCTTTTTAAAAACCAATCCCATTGAGAAAATTTTCTTTTGAATAAAAAAAATATATTAAACATAAATTTTAGTCAAAACCATATAAAATATATAAATTTATTAAGAACCTATTTAAGACAAATCTATTGAATAATAAGGCATTGATAAACATTTATAATTTCATTGAGGATAAACAAAGAATAATTTTAGAGAAAAGAGATATAGATAACTATTTCACTACACAAATTTTTAAAAAAGGAAAATTGCATGAAGATATATACCTTAATCAAGAATTAATGGTGAAAACATTCAAATATAGGAATCAGGGGACCAAATTAGGGATCCTCACACCATAAAAGAACAAGAACTACAAGGTTAAGACAGACCCTAAATATAGGGTTTGACTACCATGGCCCAGTGGTGAGAGGATGAATAAGAAACAAAGAGGATAACAGTAATAAATGGAAAACTATAGGTAAAGAAGATCTAGAGTTGAATAAATCCACATAAAATCAAATAGAAGGAAAAAAACACATGAGAGAAAGAAGGGGAGTCTCCCTTATGGATTTCTAGGTCAAGATGATTGAATTATGGTAAATGGAAGCCTCCAGTGGATTTAATTAATCAAATGTAGAATCATAAATTAAAAAACATAGTGGAACACCTGAGAGTGTTCCCTTTATGTTCAGGATATGGACCCCCACTAGATAGAACCAAGAATCATAAGTACTAGAAAATCATATTATGGCCATCCGATTTCATCACATAAAGATAATCCCCCAATGCTAGGATGAATCATGGGAATTTTTTCTGGGGTCCCATCATGGAATGACCTTTCCCTACACCACACAGAGACCTATCACAAATACAACCTCATAGTTTCAATATTTCATATGGCACTTCTGTCACGGAACTATGCATATCATCATGAGGTGAGCTACTCCTTACTCAATGTTTCATGAAGGCTGAGAGTCTTACACATGGGGAACCAATACATAGGATTTGACTGTCATGCATTACCTGACCCTTACACATAATCACGACATGGTTCCCATTGGATATGGTTTGATATGTCATTCCCATCAATTTATTTTTAAAGATAGAGACCCTAACACATAGGTACCAACTATACATAAAAGTAACTTCTATATAGAGAATAACATTAAAAATGAGTCTTTCTAAATTACAAACTACCCAAATACCCATCATTTCATGACATTCCCTTATGATGATGTGACTTATTTATCACACACAAGTCAAAAATTACCCTACATCTAGTAATTTCTTAATGACCTTTGGCCACATTATGATTTCCTACAACATAAATTTTTTGACACTTATCATAATGTGATATCCCGTGGAAATGATATGACCAATAAAAACCTAAATCTAAAAATTTATGTATAGAAATCATAATGTAGTGACACCTTTAGGACACTATGTGTATTGTAGAACACCCAAAGAACAACAAAACACCAATTAAAATAAATAAATTTAAAAATATAATGAAAAATAAATAAATAAAATTTAATAAAATGGAAACTAAATGTATGGGTATGAAAATATCTCTTCAATGAAAACCCTAGGTTCAAGAAAATTTCAATAATAATTATATAATATTAATCATATTTAAGCACAATCAGGCATACAATTCTATATTACTTTTCTACAACCCTCAAACCATGCCACCATGAGTCATATTTCATCATTCATAAGCTGAAACACCCAACCCAACTGACTATATATATCTTTTATGTCATAAATATCTCATAATGAAACCACTTATGCCTCTTAATCATAAAAAATCATGGAATCCTCATAAAAAATATGCTCACTCTAGGATTTTCAGCTACAAAACTTATACATTTATCAAACCAACATAATAATCAATTCAGTAAGAAATATGGAAATTATTATCATCCATTTAAATTAATTAACAAACCACTAATTATTTATTAAATAAAACATTGAATAAATTATCATCTACATTTTAATTAACAAAAACCCTTTCCCACCAAATCCTTTATAATCACTAAAAATCATCCATATTTCATATGAACCCACATGTCTAGTATGATGCATATAAATATTTCCTCTTTCAATTTAATATTAAGAGTAGTAATAATCATATTATAAATCATAATATAAAACTCTGTCAAAATCAAAAAAAATAATAAAAAAACCAATATCCATATTTTTTAATCATTAATAATAATATCCCATATTCCATGGTAACTAAAAATTTCACTCTAAATGTGTTGTTCAAGAAAATAAAAATCTTTTATCCCCTATTTTTAACTTTCTATCACCATATACCAATATGTAAATTGATAAATCAACAAAAAAAGTTCTAAGATACTATTTTGTGGTTCCCAAACCTGGTTACACATACTAAGATTCCACGAGACCTTAATATCACCTCCACATACACTAAAGACTTCTAACTAGTATCAAGGGCCTATGATCATTATATTAGTCCATGGAGTTTTATAAGAAAAAATATACTTGGATAATTCAAGAGGGGTTGAATTGAAAATCTTAGTTAAAAAACATTTGATTAAGATCCTCACTCTAATAATTAATTTAGAGATAAAAAATAAGTATAGAGTAAAAAATTTAAAATATGAGAATATAAATAAGTAAATAATATAAACTCAGGAATTAGTAGGATAATGAGTGTATATGAAAAGTTTTTCTGGATAAATTTTTATGTTCCCTTTGATCCTTATATAATCCATTTTGAAAGGATATTCAAAAAATGAAAAGGCATTAAAAAATATAGATATTAAAAGGATGCTTTAGATGATAGTAAGTGATTACCTTTAAGCTCCCTCTCTGGAAATATTCATATATTAAAAATAATAGAATTAAATTAAATAGAGATACATGAAATATTAATACAAATAAATCAATAAAAATAACGTTTGAATGGATATTACCTAATAAATATTAATTTTTTTTAGAGAAAACAATCCCTAAATCCAATATTTTATAAATAAAAACAATTTCATATCTGCAAAAAGTTTTCCATTTTTAACCAACATTGTTAGGAGGATATTATTTGTAGATTTAGATAACATTGAGTATAATTAGTTCCCACTTTTTTATAAAAAAACAATTCCTTACCCATAATACTTATTTGATAAAAATATTGATAAATAATAATATATTTATACCAAGGAATCATAGAATCAATAAAACTAACTTCATAATCCCTATTAATTATTTTATCACGGACCAGAGGATAGAATGCCAGAATGGCTCGAAGGCCTTATTTTTAATTGATTTTTGATAACCCCATTTTCAAGGGATGAGGGGGAACCCTTACAAGGCCTGTAGGATTAGATATTTCATTTCATGTAGGCTTGGAGACATTACAGGACCCGTAGGTCTTAAGGAAATCATACAGACTATGACTACTTGAAACCGCCCCTCCCCAGTATCTTCATCGTGATCAGCTCTCCACCTTTTCATGGCTATTCGGCTAGCTATCCTATGTAGTGATGCTCATGCCTAGTACCGATGGCAATTTCATACCCTCTCATTCTTCCAAATCCATTTATCCCTTCTATGTTGAAAGCTCCATTCTCTTGAATCCTTCTCTAGAGCTGGTTCCTTGTAGAATCCGTATGGGCATCTGAATATTAGGTGGTTCGAAGGCATTGAGGTGGCCTGAAGGCCAAGAGGTGGCATGAAGGCCAAGAGGTGGCCCGAAGGCTAAGAGGTGGCCAAAAGGTCTTAAGGGTGGCTCGAAATCTTTACTGACCCTAAGGCCTATGTGGCCCAAAGGCCTTAAGGACTCCACTCCCAAACCGGTGTCCCTAGGTGAATAGTTCTAGCTTCTATAGTACCGAAAAATACCTGCTACATTATCCGCTACAGTAATCACTACAATAACTAATACAATGTCTGATATAGTAACCTCTATAGTGCATACTACTGTGTCTGCTATAGTACTACTACAGTACCCCAGAATTATGCCTCCTCCTAGTTTTGAACTTAGGTCTCTTGGATGAAATGAGAGAGTCCTCACCAACGGGGTTGAGGGTCATCTGTGAGTGATAGAGGAAAACAATGGTTGAGTCCTTATGCAATTTTTAAACAAAAAAATAGAAAAGGATAAGGTAAAAAGGGTTTAAAAATATATTATAAATCATACTCTTCAAAGAGGTTGTTCAAAAATATTAGAAAACATATATTTTTAAATGTATGATCATTCTATGATGTTCCCTTTCTACTCTCATGTGATCTGTCTCCCATCTTTCATCTCATCCATTTATTCGAATGATATCTCCTTAAACATTTACAAAGAGTTAAGAATCTAACCATTGAAAAATATATCTAGTAGGGTAGATTTTTAAAATAAAATCATTGATAAATATAGTTGTCAGAGATATCCTATATTTTATTTCAACTATTTATCATTCGAACAGTGAAGTAAATAAGGAATTTATTTTATGTTTTTTTTTATGTTTTAAAAATTATTCCTAACATGTATTATTTCGTTACAATTTATTATTCATACCTTCGAGATTATGTGTACATTATTTTTTGGCTTATCACCATGTAGACTATGACTATTAAAAGGTAATGCTCAGCTAAATCATATACAATTTTGTTTAAATTCTTTTTCTACTCTTCAAAGTCCATTCATTACAATATTTAACTAATATTGTTGAAATTAATGCTTAATATATTCTTAATGTTAGATATAAATATTATAAAGTCCTCATAATTTATTATATGTTCCAAGATTCTTTCATTATACTTTATCCTTGGTTGTTGTTCTAGTAAATTAAGTTTAAATAGTGAATTTTATTTTATATAATTTTTTTTACTTTTATTTTACATCATGAATTCAAAAAACCACATAATTAATTTATATTGAACCAATAAATAAAAAATGGAATATAAAATTGTTTCTATATAAATATCACTCATTTATGCTTTAACCATTTACCATGTCACCCATTTTTTTTGGTGTATAATATACCATACTTTCAGTTCTAGTATGCCACACCATTCATCATTTTTCTAGAATCTAATATTTTTTAATTATTATGCTAAAAAACATATGTATACATGTAAGATAAAATCATAAGAGGCTTATGATCATTTAAAAAATATATTCCAAATGATGATAATTATGGTATCTAAAATATGACAAAGTAAGCTCCCACATTTTGATGCCCACAAGACACAATATCCTAAAGCATAAATGAAACACATAAAAGGTTTATTAATTTTTAATTATAGAATTTATATACTAGTCGATACTAAAAAGATATAGAATATTGTATATTCCTTTTATGACTAAAGGTTGATTTCAAATCAAACCCTTATTATTATAAAAAAGTAATGAAAAGATATATATTTTTGTATAATTACCATATAAATGAGAAATATAGAATTATCATATAATGAAATTTACCTTAATCAACCCATAATTACATGATTTATGATAAGGATTAAACTTTTTTTACAATACTATGATATTTTTGGTTTAGTATTTTAGATAATTAGTAAAACCATTACAATACATAGGGAAAACTATCAAACTATGTACATTGTTTCCCCAAAAAAGAATTCTTAAGTTTACACTCTTGTTTAATTAATGAAAAATTTTATTTGTTCAAGATCAATTTCCTTTATTCTAATCTAGACTTCATAATAACTTCTACTAATCTTTAGGCCATATGAAAAACATTTTAAAACATGATATGATAAAAAAATCATAGTAAAGGATATAAAGGAAAGAGATCTGTTAGTCTCGTGAAAAACATGAAAACCCAAAAATGATTACCCTTTTCACATTATTCTTCGAGTGTATAAGATAAATTATATCCACATGGAATGAAAAATTATTTCTCAAAGAAAAACATTAAAACAAAAAAAAATAAAAAATAAACACCATTGTAGTATTTATAGATAATTATATTCATAACCCATGTTCACTTGTGTAAGAAATAACTGGATCCCAGTTAAATCCATAGGAGAAGATTTACCATTTAACTACCTCCTTAACTTTCAAAACAAGGAAAACTATGCAATATAATAAAGAGATAAATCAAGATCACTCATAGTATAAGTTGTATTGAGATCACCCATTATATAAGCTATATTAATATCACCCATTATAGTATATAATTCCCAAGTACCATGTCATGATTTTTTAACATTTCCCATTTTAATTATAAACTTCTTGAAAAATCATTTGAAACCCATAAGAAAAGCACACTAAATTTTCACATAAAAATTTAGAGAAATATCCCTTTATTTTGATAGCTATTTAAAATGAAAAAATATTTAAATATTATAGAAATTATTTCATTTTAAAATACACTTAGAAAATTCTAAATGAAAAATTAAATTAATAAAAATTTATGATGGAGAGAAATTCTATTCACATTATAAAAGTTAAAAAAATAATTCCTTTCACACACTCAATAAAAGTACACTATTTAGAAAATGACAAGAAGATTCATTTTGAAACCTTATAAAGAAATTCAATGGTAGTTGAAAATGACGATTTATATTCTTTGAAGTTTACATAATATCATAATTGAAATATTTTTATGAACATGGATATAGAGGGAAATTAAAATAAAAACTTTTAATATTTAAAATATGTTTTTAAAATAATATACCTTACCTTAAATACCATATAGAGTCGTATGTTATTTAACTCAAGAATAATAAAATAATATTAGTTATTTAATTTATTAATAATTTTTTTCATGTTAATTCGATTATCATTATCCTGTTATTTCATTTGAATACATACTTTATTTAGTTACTTAATTAGTTAATTTTAAGTCAAAAATTTTGGGGACGTTTAGTTTATAATCCAAAAACAGCTTCGGTAGGATAACCATTGTAAAAATGGGTAATTATTAAAAAATAATTATAATATTAATCATTAAGTGACTATAATTTTTATATATTAAATATTATTTTAGAACTATCTATGAAGGTCAAACATGAAAAATGAACCACATCTCCTTGTGGAGATGGCATCTCACACGTAATAACGAACAATGTTAACATTTTTCAATGGATAGAAATGTAAGAAAATTAATGATAATTTTTTTTAGAATTATAATTATTTCATGAATATAAAATATATTAATTAAATCCATTACATTAACCATCATTTACATCATTTGGGGGAGGTGGTAATCCACACGTATTCATGAGGGATGTTTTTATTTCTTGTAGGATGGAAAATTAGATAAAATATGATCACACCATAATAATAATAATATAGTTTTAGTATATCTAATATACTAGTTTTATTATTTAATAATGGTTAAAATATATTTTAATGAGGTAAAAGAATAAATTAACTTGAAATATAATGATTAGGACTTATACCTTCTCCTCGGATAACCTCTATGGATTACACCTTAAGCCTTATAGGTTTGGTATTTCGGTGAGAATAGAACATCTAGGAATTATGGAGGTGTTTTGGGAGATATTTTTGTAGGGATTAATTTAACTAGATTTCTCAAAAGGTGAAAGTAAGAGAGGACAAGATGTTCTCTTTTATAAGTTAGAGGAGGGGATCCCTTGTAATTAATTAAAGTATAAATTAATATAAATTATTTTCATGTTCTAGTGGAAAAAAATTAACATATTTAGAATATAGGATGATTATGACTCAAAATAACCACATATAATAAAATTTATACAATTTTAGGTGTTTTTTACCTTATTCCTTACTTTTAACCCCCATTAACCCATTTGAATATTACCACAATATCAGTGTTTTTTAATCTATAGGTTCCAAGAATGTTACTATAAAAGGAAAAGTGAACAATAATAGGAAAATGGTTTATATTATAGATATTATCTTATTAATTTTTGAAAATAAAATATTTTTATGAATTTTAAATCATTTAATAAAATATTATTTAACATAATATAGCATTAAAGTCATTTTTGGGACTATTCACATAATTTGAATTTAATGAATTCAATAAAGTAATTTAATTATAATAAGAAATTTTATAAAATAAATAATATGTTATATTTATCTAAAAAATTAATGGAACAAAATAATTCATCAAAATTTACTTTCAATGTTTTTAAAATAATTTACTTAATTTTTTTATTACTTGAATAATCATTGTGTTGGTATTGCATAATAATTTAAGGTAATTATACCATCACTAAATTTTAAAAATAAATAACCATGATAAAAAATTCATTAATATTTTAAATAACCATTTATAACTTAACATAACCTCTTTTTATCCCTATGAAAAAAATATTAGAGATATTAAAACAAAAAGAGTGGCATTTTGTTTTTATTCTTCACTTAAAATCATATTAAGATCATTATCAAAGAAAAGAGGAAATAAATTTGAAAATTTTAAAATAATGTATGATTATTATTTAAAAACACTATTAAAATAAAATAAAGTCAATTGGTTGGGTGATTCTATAGATTTATCCTGTAGTTTTAATCTTATTTTACATGTTTTACCCTTCCAATGGTGACAAAAAAATTTCATGGTTACTATTTATAATGAACAAAATAAAATGAAAATATTTACCAAATTTTACCATCAGGATTCCAAAAATGGAATAAATTTTATCAAATTCAATTATTACAAGTGAATGAAATAATTTTTAAATAAATCCAAAAAACATGATGAAAATTTGTTTTATAGAAAAATACATTTTAAGAATAAAAATATAATTATATCAAAAATAAGCATAATGTTGATTAAAATAACATTAATATGATTATGTGTAATAAAAATTCTTTAATTAAATTTCAAAACCAATTTAAAATAAAAATGGAACTTTGTTTAAACTTGATAAGAAAAGACTATTTTCTATAAAATCAGTATTTTTTACTATTCACAGAAAAATAAAATATTATATAAAAATCCCAAAATATCTCCCTAAGATAATTTTTATATAATAATATCAATAATGATATCATTTTAATCATATAAACCTTCTATTTTTTTAGAAACTAATTAAAATATTCATTAACAAAACGAAATAAAAACCTTTTTGAAGAAAAACATTTTTTTGAAGCATAAAATGATTTTTCTATAAAATTGAGTACTTATTTAGTAGGCATTAATTAATAGATTTTTATTATATAAAAAGGTATAAATATTTTTAATAATATGTTTATTCATATTAATACTGCTAATTTAATTTCTAGGTTATAACGATCACATTTAAATATTAATATTTTCGTAGTATATTTCAATTTTCTTAAAGATCGATGTTTCCTGTTAAGAAATATATAAATAATATTATTATTTTAATCTAAAATTATAGGGTGTTTCGTTATAACCCTTAATGAACATGTTTCCTCAAAATTTTATCTCTTTTTGGTTAAAGAGATTCAATTTTTTTAAAAATCAATTATATGGAATGGAATATAAAACAAAAAATCCTGAAAGGAAAATCATTGTTACATTTTAAAAATACTCTATTTAATTTTCATTAAATAATGGATAATAAAACATCACTTTGAAAAATGTAAAATTGAAATTATAATTTTACCTTTAATAACACATAATAGGGTTCCCAAATAAGAAGAATATTGGGGGGAACTGATAGTATGGACTTGGAGGAGAAAAATAATATCCAAGGAATAATAGATAGATATAGAGGAAATGTTTAGGAGAAATTTGATGAAAACCCCATTTATCACTAGGGGATAAATATAACCATCAATTAATAATAAATTAAGGTAATAAGATAACATTTTTATTTCAAGAAAAATCTTCATAGAGTTAAGGGATTATTTTTTTGTCAATATAGTGAACAAGAGAAAATATACTTGGATTCATTCCATTCCAAAAGAAAAATTTCATCCTTTAGTTGTTCTTTGAGAAGTTTTCACATATACACCATCTCTTATTTCTAGAAATGAATATTCAAAATGATTTTTTTTCTTTCTTGAAGCACTAAAATAACATTTCATTGACCAAAACATCCATAAAAGGAAAAAAGTTATTCCTCATTTCTTTGGACATTAATCATAACCAAAATGTTTAGAACAACACAAGATAATATATGATATTTATATACCATAATATGAATAAATATTAATATACAATGCCACAGAAAATAAAATCTAATGTTTAACTTAAATCATTCTGTAAATATTTTACCTTAAAATATTTAAAATATGACTGGAAAAGATTGATTCATAATGATTTTAAAGATTTTATATTATATTCCTCTATGATAAACATAGAAATTATATCCAAATCACTCATAAATATATATAAAAAACATGTATTCCATAATCATATTATATCCAAAGGTGATGATTTTTTCCATAAATAACCTCAATCACTAAAAAACCAAAATGAAATCATATATCAACTCAAAATATAATTCAATATTTATTCCTTAGATAAACCCTCATTTGAGAAAAAATATTTCAAATTACCTTAATCATATAATGTTCCCAATTTAGTGAAATTATTAAAAAATAACATTATTAACTTAGTCACAAAATCACATTTTAATCCCATGGTTATCAATATGATAAATCATATGTCCCTAAAATTTAATAACCCTTATATCCCATTTAATTATGACTACATCAACATAAAATGCCATCTTAACTCTAAAGGTTATCAATTCCATTCAACTTATATCCACAAAATATAAAATCCTTCTTCTTAAAATAACCTTTTGACTACAATATAGGTTAATCATAATAGTTTCATATACCTTAAATACATATAAAAACATAATAAATGTCTCCCTAAGTACTCTTGTCACATAAAAACATAAAAAGGAACTGATGACTTTAAACATATGATCATCTTTAAATTTATAAACCCTTAAACAACACACCACTATATAATAACTCTTGAAACACAATGATTATAAAATTTAAATTATTCAATTTGATTCATAATATATTTTCAATGTCTTTACATATTATTTTATTATACTTCCATCCTTTGAAATATATATCACCATTCATTCTAACCCGAATTTCAAAGGACACCCTATGATCTACTAGGTTGAGTCCAAACAATATTAGAATTCCTAAAAACTATTCCAATTTCCTCTACATCCTTTATCATTTTACAATAATTACATCTTGATTGAAAAGGATGTTGATACAGATTTCCATTTGTAAACAATCCCATGTTTTGAATATATAGCATTGAGACACAATCTCAAACATGTTTCCCATAATATATTAGGATATGGTATGAGTTGAATTTTTAAAATAAGTGTTGGGGTTTATAAAAAAACCTTTAAAAATATATAGGCATAAGATACCTAAAGGCCACCCTTCATTGTCGCTGAGTAGAGGGTTTGAAATAATTTTTTCTAGTCACCCATTAATAAAAATTGATAATTACCCTCACTGTATTTTCCCAAATGGGTATGATAAAATAATTTTCTTTTCAAAATATGGTCAAATATATCCTAAATTAAATTATGATATCAATGTATATAAGTGGTTTGGGATACATTATATATTTATTTTCAGGCAATTTTAATACTAGTGAACATGTCTAAATCACATGACCAAGATTTTGAAATTATTATTGCCTGTAAATCCTTTGGAAGAAAAATGAGGTTTGCATTTGATTTATTCCTATCCCACATGAATAATAGATTTTGACCTGATGAAATAATTTTTTTAATCAATAAAAAATAATTTCATTATAGAAATTTTAGTGAATAAATAAATACATTTTATTGTTAATGTTTTACCCTGTAATACCCTTCAGTTAGTATAAGATACTTATGATTCACCCTAGATTCATAATTGGGTTAATTAAATTTAGTTTTCTTATACTTCATAACTATAATTCATATTATAATACTATCTTTTAGTGTTATATAAGACTTATAACTTATGATCCCAAACCAAATTATTAACCCTTACATTTTACCAAATCTATTTATGACTTCCTATCCTCTTAAGTTATTTAAACACACCCTATGATACCAAATATAACAAACTATAACTTAATCAGTGCATAAAAACCTAGTTTATGACATGTTTTAAAATTTTATAACATTTCCATGATATTTTAGGTTTATAGTTTTAGGGATTTAAGAAAAACATTATAATACTAAGGGAATATGGTCACACAATGTCCTTTTTCCCACAAAACATGATTCATATGTTTACACTCTTGTTTCATTCATAACACAGTTACTTCATTCAAGTAAAATTCTCTTTATTAATAGATATACTTAATTATTGTTCCAAATAATATTTAGGCCCTTTGAAAAATAATTGAAAATGTGGGATGAGAAAAATAAATATATGTTAGGTACATAAACGAAAGAAATACTTTAGTACAATGAAAATATGGATTCCCATAAAATATTTACCTTTTTACATTGTTATTTGAGTGTATAAAATAAATAATATCCACATAGAATTTTTTTCCTTAAAGAAAACCATTAAAAATCATAACCCATGTTTAGTTTCTTCAGAAATAATTGGATCCCAGTTAAATATACAGAAGAAACCTCAACAGTGAACTCCCTTTATCTTACCTTTGAATATAAGGAATATTATCAAATGAATTGGAGAGCTATATCAGGATCACCCTTCATATAAGTTATATTAATATCACCTATCTTTATATGCAATTCTCAATTAAAATATCATTAAAAAAATTTATATTTACCCTTTAATAGGAAAAACCTTGAAAAAATATTTTTAACCCAAAAGAAAATACTATCCCATTTTCTCATAAAAATATGGATAACTGCCCATTATTTTGAAAACTCATTAAAATTAAATGTTTTCAAAATATTTTGGAAATTATTTTATTTTAAAAAAAACATTTAATTTTTTAACATAATATTCAAATAAATGAAAATTCATGATAGTAGGAAATTATGTTCATGATGTAAAAGTTAAAATAATGATTTCTTTAACACCTTCAGTAAAAGTAACTCATTTAGAAAATGATAAGGGGATTCATTTTTAAAACTTGAAATGAAAGTAAAAAAGTTACTTTAAAAGGAACTTTTATTGTCCTTGAAGTTTAAATAATCAAACTATTTAATTTTTTTAATGAAAATGGATATGGTGGAAAAATAAAATAAAAACATTAAATAATTTAAAATAATGTCTTAATGAAAACCCCTTACCTTAAATACCATATGGTATCATACATTCTTTAACATATTAATTATAAAATTAGATTAGTTATTTAATTTTTGAGAACTATTTCCATGTTTATTCCATTATTAGTATCCTTTTTAAGTCATTTGTGACCATGTTTCATTTAATTAGTTAACCAGTTAAGTTAAAATCAGATGTTTTGAGGACGTTCTATTTATGACCACAAAACAGCTTTGATGAGATGATAATTGTCAAAAGGGATCATTGTTACATAATATATAGATTATTAATCATGAAATTATTGTCATTTTTATATATAAAATAAAATTATATGACCATCTATGAGAGGTGTACATGAAAAAATAATCGCATCACTTTGGGGTGGTGGTAGTCCACACATATGCACAAATGACGTTATCATTTTTCAATGGACTGAAAATTAAGAAAATATATGATTTATTATATTCAAAGAATTATAATTATGTAATTAATATAATATATAATAATTAAAAATATCTTGTTTTTAGGTGTTAATGAGAAATAAAACACATCACTTCATGGAGGTGGTAATCTACTTGCCCACACGAGCGATGTTTTAATTTATCATAGGATGGAAAAAGAGATGAAAATGAGTAGTTCCATAATCATAATAAAATTTAAGTATATTTAATATATAGATATTATTTTTTTAGAATTTATAAATATTTTTTATGGAGGTATAATAAGAAATAAACTTGAAATATGTCGGTTAGGACTTATTTCATCTTCTGAAATAACCTCTCCATCTTACACCTTAATCATTCTAGGTTTGGTCTTTTGGTGGGAAAATGATATATAGAACATGGGGAATGATTATTGGGATATATTTGGATAGGTATTTATGACTAGAATACTCAAAAATTTTGAGTAAGAGAAGAGAGAAGTTTCTTTATTTGAAGTGAGTGGAGAGGAACCCTTGGAATTACTTAAAGTATTAAATTAATATGAATTAATTTTTATGTTAAAGTGGGGAAATTTAAATAATTAAGATATAGGATGACTTTGAGTCTAAAATATATAATCCAATAAATTTTTTAAAATTTTAAATGATTTTTTATCCTTATCTATAATTTTTAACCCCCATTAACCCCTGTGACGATTACCGTGATATTAAAATATTTTACTGTATAGAAGTTATTAAATTTACTATAAAAGGACCTATGAACCATAAGTGGATAGTAAATGATATGATTGAACAGATCCTATGATTTTTTTAAAATATAATATATTTATGAATTTTAAATCATTATATATAATATTATTTAACATAATATATCATTAAAGTCATTTTGGGGGATATTCACATAGTTTGACTTTAATGAAATAAATATAGTAAATTAATTCAAATATAAAACTTTATCAAATCACTAATATGTTTTATTTATCTAAAAAATTCATGTAACTCAATAATTCATCCATGTTGAATTACTTTTGTAAAGACCTCGAATTTCTGTGGAAAATTCATTCTTAAATACATGGGAATTTTACAAGTCCGCGAAAACTGATGGTGCATGATTTTGAGGCCCGGTGTGCCCGGAATCATTTTCTGAAGTTTTGTTCGGGTACGTTCAGTAAACATACGAGCGGGATTTTATATCTTTTGAGTCGATACTCGGAATTGAAATCTGAGGGCACTATTGAACTCACAGCACCGGTATTAGCTTAAGGATACTTTCACTTCGGTGATAGTGGGTCGAGTTTAAAAGTTAGATTTTGGGTTTTCATGGAAAATAACAAAATAAATCATGCGTCACTTTATTTTATTTGAGCCGCCAAGTGAGTGTTGGGAGGTTAAAACCTTCTCTTGGAAGTTGGAGGTGGGGCCACCACACATTAACCTCCCATGAGAGTTTATGGTGGTGTGGCCCACCCAAACTCAACCTCCCATGTGAGGATAAATGAAGTGGGGACCACCTGGGATCTTAACCCCTTGAAACTCCTCATTAATGTGGAGAAAAATCTCAAGCTCCAATTAATATAGGGGAAACTCTTCAACTCCCCTTTATTTAATTTCTGCCAACATTTCACATTACTTAAGGGGAGCCTACCTAATTAATTAGTCAATTTGAATAATTTTCCAACAAAATAATAGGAGATTACAATCTATTATTTTGTTGGGATATTCACTTTGGTGGAGCGTGGAAAGAGGAGAACTTGGGAGAAAAGGAGTTCTTCAACGAAGAACGCCCCTCCCAATGAAGAACGAAGAATGTAGGAAGTCGATCCTTTTTCGACTTCTCCCTCAAAGCTTCAACCATATTGAGACATCTTCCACGACCAACTTCTGTGACTCTATCAACGAACGACGAATGACGAATCAAAGGTAGGGGATTAAATTCATTTGAGTGCCTTGTTCGTCCCTCCTTTTTAGAAAATGAAGGTTGTTGAGATTCGTTTTTATGAACTGTTTGCTATCACCATAAACGCGGAGGATACGAGCCAACCTAACATGGTATGAGATCCTCCATTGATTTTCCTTCTTATGTCGTTCTTCAGGAATGGCGACGTAACAACGATGGGGCGACAAAGGTGGCGACAACAAAGGTCGTGCTTCCCACAACCTCCGCAACCCGCACCGGCCTTCCGCGTGCCCCGACAGAACCCCGCCAAACCGCACCGGTCCTGCCCACGCCCCGCCGGCCTACCCACAGCCGGCCTGCGGCCTGCCCGTGCCCCGCCGGCCAGCCCGTGGCCTCCCGCATGCTCTACCCGACCAGCCCCAGGCCTCCCTCGTGCCCTACCCGGCCAGCCCGTGGCCTCCCGCGTGCCCTGGTTGGCCAACCCGTGCCCTCCTGCGCGCCCTGCATGGCCAGCCCACGGCCTCCCGCGCGCCCCGCCGGCCTACCCGCGCCCCGCTGGCTAGCCTGTGGCCTCCCACGCGCCCTGCCCTGCCTGCCCGCAGCCTCCTGCGAGCCCCACCGGCTTGCTCGCGCCCCGTCGGCCTGCCTGGCCGCTCTTCTGGCATGCCCGACGCTCACTCAACCGCCCTGCCGGCCTGCCCAGGCCGCCACCCAGCCTGCCCAGCAGCCCCTCCGGCTTGCCCATGCCGCCACCTGGCCTGCCTGGCCGCCCCACCGGCCTACCCAGGACGCTGCCCGACCTGCCCGGCCGGGCCACGGTGGCCTCCTGAGCCGGCCCACGACCCCCCTCGCGGCGCCGCTGACTGAACAGGCTCGCCCTCCTAGGCCGAGCCGCCTGAACCGCGCCCCTCACGGCATTGGCCAAACTGAACTGGTTGTGCCTCTAGGCCGAGCCGCGCCGCTCGCGACAACCTCCAGGCCGAACTGCCCATGCGGCCAGCTGGGCTAGGCCCAGCGGGCCAGGCAGAACCTAACAGGCGGGCCTGCCCAATGGGCTGGGCCAGACCCATTAGGTCTGACCGGGTCGACCCAGACCGGGTCGGCCTAGACTAAGACGGGTCGAGTCTGTCGGATCGAGTCGGACCGGACCCTGGCCCACTAGAGACCCTTTACATCTTTGGCTATATCTTTGGCATCGGTCATCTGTTTGACGAACTATCAGCGGCGCTTGTAATCTTGGAATGTAGCAGTCCCTTTGAGTATATCCCACTGGAGTTCAGGGTAATGTTGAGATACAGACAGGTTGGATCGTACACGAATCCAACCAGGACTAAAAAGCTTATAACTCACAGACCGGGTTTCCGATAGACGTGTCGTCTGTTGTGTTGAGACCCCTTTGATGAGGCAGACATTTGAGATACTTCTACGTTGGACTTCGTGACAGTTGGAGTATCGACCAGTAGCTTATGGAGAGGATCTTTCTAGAGGTGAGCGGACTGAGTACGAAGACCTAGTAGCAGGCTGAGACCTGACGATTGCTAACCGATTCGACTCGGAGTGATTCGACTAGCCTAGTGGGGAGCGCCTGGTTGTTGCGGCAGACCCACGGTGGAGGATCGCCTGGTTGTGGTGGCAGACCCGCAGTACTCGACAGGAGGAGTACCTCTGCAGGCTATTAGGGGGAACGCCTGGTTGTGGTGGCAGACTCAAGGTGGGGAGAGCCTCTGTGTGAGCGTGGAAAACCCACGGTACTCGACAGGAGGAGTACATCAGCAGTCCAATGTTAGTGGGAAGCACCTTGGTGTCGCGGTAGACCCACTGTACTCGACAAAGGAGGAGTTCTCCAACAGCTGTGGTTTCGACATTGTGAATAGAAATCCTGGTATAGGTGAGTTAGTAACTTTTATGTTTACCTCATGATTGAGATGGATAAATTGATAACTTAGGTATATGTATGAGGATATACCTAAGTAAAGTTATCTTTTGAATTCATACTTTGTGGTTTATCCTTGTTGGATTTTTGTGAGACCTTGAGGGTCTCAGGGTTCTTACTGAGTATCATTATACTCACCCCTGCACGGGCTATGCCCGCACTTCATTGTGTTGGTTGCAGATGACGGGCAGTGCTGACCGAGGCTGAGTGGACCAGGTCTGGACAGTACCCGGAGGTGGATCACACGGCGTGACGGTACATGGAGGAGACAGATGAACGTAGAGTGCTGCAGATGCTATCTGTACCTACCCTTCAGGTAGGATTTCTCAGAGGATGATCCAGCAGCTATTTCACCTTTCTTCTATTGTACTTCAATTTCCTTGCACTTTATAGTTGGGCATGAATTTCCGAACCCTTTACTTTTCAGTACTCCTTTGGTATACAGTTTTATTTAGTGTTTTTCTTCCACCTTATACTCTATTGTGTGTGATATAATTTATAAAGGCAATTCCTTCCCTGTTTTAGGGATTTATGCCTTTGGTGATAGTCGTCAACCCCTGGCCTATGGAAGGCGGGCTTGGGGTAGTCACGACACGACCCCCGGAGGACTGGTCATGAAAACTTTTAATATTTTTAAAATCATTTAATTGATTTTTCTATTACTTGAACCATCACTATATTGGTGTTGTGTAAGCATTTGATGTAATAATTATTTTACTATAAATTAAAAATAATCTCCCATGATAATTTTTTTAATAATTAATTTAAAAATTTATAAATGAACATAAACTCTTTTTATCTCTTTGAAAAAGTACTAGAGATATTAAAATAAAGATAGTGACATTTTGTTATTATTATTAAATTAAAATTATATTATAATCATTATCAAAAGTAAGTAGAAATAAATAGTTTTTTGGAATAATAGATTATTATTGTAAAAATCTCATTCAAATAAATAAAATCATGTCTTAATGTGATTTTAATATCTTATGCCATATTTTTAATCTTATTTTCCCATTTTACCCTTATCATGGTGACAATAATTTACCACGGATACTATTCATAATGTTTAGAAATAAAATGGATCAATTTAAAAAAATTTAAGCTTATGATTCAAAATATAGAATCCATTTTATTAAATTCAATTCCTATAAGGGTTATAAATTAATTTTAAAATAAACATGCAAAACATGATAAAAACAATTTTCTAGAGAAATGAATTTTTAGTATAACAATGTTTTTTAAAAAAATTATAGAATAATTTTGATTCCAAAAATATTAATTGGATTATTTTAAAAATAAATAATTAATTAATTTTTTAAAAAACTTAAAAAATGGTACTTTTTAAATAATTGAAAAGAAAATACATTTTTCAGTAAAATTAGTTTTTCACTATTAACAAAAAAATCAATCATTTTTGAAAAATCCAAAAATTAAAACCAAAGATAATTCTGATATATTTATTTAAAAAATTATATCTTTTTCTAAAAAATAAAATTTAAAAAAGTTTCATAAATTAATTATAAAAATTTTCTCACAAAAACAAACAAAAACCATTTTTGAAGAAAACTTGTTTCTAAAGCATAAAATGAGTTTACAAAAAATTGAGTACTTATTTATTATGAATTAATTAACAAACATTAATTATATATTTATATATATTATTCATAATGTGGTTATTCCCATTCATACCGCTAATTTAATGACTTGGTTATGATGATCATATTTAAATGTTAAAATTTTTATACTCCATCACAATTCGATTAAAGCCTGGTGTTGCGTGTTAAGAAAACCATCGAGTATAGTTTTATTTTAAACTAATATTTTGTGAACTAACATATCCCCCTATTAAAAACAAATGGTGATTTTAAAAATTTAAAACATAAAATATTTCCCTCGAATAAATACATTTTGGACCAGATATAATTTTTTTAGCTTTTGATCCATGTTTTGATAGACTAGATTTTAAAGAAAGTAAACAAGATAATATTTTTTAACGTCAATAACAATATATTTATACATAAATAGATAAACAAATAGTAAATGAGGGTTTTTTAAAATAAAAAAATAAATAAATCTTCTCATTAAGGGTATTAGAAGGAATTAAAAACACCACTTAATTAAAAATAATATTATATAACGTTTACCACCATTTTTAGTGTTTTACTTTAATAAATTGATCAAAAATGATTTCACATTATTTTTTATTAGACATTGGACAATACTATCTTCATATACGATGAAATTTGATTAAAATGGATTTTTTGACGGTGTATTCTTGGTTTATTTGATTTGGATTTGACTATATAGATCAATAATTCTTGTAACATATGAAATATCTAATTAATCATTTTACTTATTATATTCAAATTTTGGAGAGGGGTGAATTTGGGAGGATGGCTTCTTCCGCGCCCGCTTCGGTCGAAGGAGGCGGGGAGAGGTGGGTTCGTCCCGCTCTGGTTTGAATGGAGATCTGGGCCCGTACCCACCCGTTTCGTTGGAGAAGAAGGATGCTAATGTTACCATTAGGTCCCCCGCTTATTTTTCTGTTTTTCCTCTGATGTGTCATATGTCAATGTCGGAGATTCAGGGGAGTAGGCCTATCCCCTCCAGTAGCTTGCCGGCTCCTCCGGCGCCCCCTGCAGACCTGATCTAATGGTCTCCCTCGGCGGCTATCGAAGGACGGATCTCTGCAGGTGATCCCTACCTCACAGATTTTCTCTCGCCGAGACGTGTTCCTGGTTCCGGCTTGCTCGGTCCAATGGTGAGTCAATCCAAAGCTCTGACCCCTCCTCCACAGACATTCTGCATCACCTCTCAGCCTTCTCTGGAGCTTCTTCATCGGTCCCTGGTAAGCAATCTGGTGCAACCTGCGGGTGGAATGACGATGCTTGGGCAACCTTCTGGCGGTGTGAACAAGGAATTGAGCTCTTCTCGCCAGTCCCCCCAGCGTCTCCTTCTGATCTCCATGGTGCAAGGGGATATGGCCTCAACGTCCTCGTGAGTTCTCCCACGCAGAAGGGGGCCCCTCTTGGAAGGCTAAGACGAGGGGTTCAAAAAGATCGTGCAGACCCCAGTTCGGGACTCCAGTGCTCCGGGGGCATCATGGCCAATCACCCGATCCAAATCCAAGGAAAAAGGTTTGTTATTGTCCTCATCGCTTTCGCTTTCACTGAGCCGTAAGGTTTGGAAGGAACCTGTTTAATGCTTTCTCTTATTATCTGGAATGCACGTGGCTTGGGGGCTCAAGCAGAGCATGCTTTTATTGCCTCTGAGGCCAGGCGAAGCAACTCCTCTGTAGTGGTAATTCTCGAACCTAAGAAGAATCCGAGAAAAGCTCCTTGGTTAGCCAAGATATTGGGATTCACTAACGCTTTCCACGGAGGGCCGGATAATTCGCAAATCTGGGTAAGTTGGAAGAATAACGTCACAGTGGAGATTGTGAGCCTCATGTCACAATGCGTTAACACAAAAATGTCTTTCAGGGGGCGCGAGGTCCTCTTTTCCTTCGTCTGTGCTAGCACAGTTTCCAATGGGCGGACTGAGTTATGGAGACATCTGGAAGCACTCCAAATAGGCACCACCCCATGGTTCATGGGGGGGGGGATTTTAATACAATATCGGAGTTATCAGAGAAGAAAGGAGGTTCCAACTTCAACCTGGGAAGCATACAAGAGTTTCGGAGTTTCACGAAGGCAACATGGCTCCTGGACTTGGGTTTCTCAGGCACTAGGTTTACGTGGTGCAACAATTGGAAAGGGACGAGTCACATCTGGAGCCGGTTGGATAGAAGCATGGAGAACGTGTAGGGATTGGATGCCTTCTCAAAGACGTCATTCAATCATCTTTCCCGTGTTCTTTCGTATCATGCACCGCTTCATGTGGAAATCAGGAGCTGCCCAACGGTTGGCCATGCCTTTTTCTATTCCAATACATGGCATCAGAATGAATCCTTTATGCAACTACTGAAAGAATCCTACCAGCAGGAGGACGGTCGAAGGTCGTGGGGAGGATTAGTGAATCGCTTCAAAAGGCTTGAGCAGGACATTCAGAAATGGCTTGTGAACAGACCTGACGAACATGGTGGGGTGTCAAGACTCCCGGATGAGGTGGATCGGTTGGAGGAATCTATGTAAAATTCATGGGATGATAACGTCTTTGTTCAACTCTATGATAAGCAGGCTGAACTGGCTAAAAAACTCCTTGAAGTTGAGAGAATTTACAAGCAGCGAGCATGGATCAGATGGCTTAGGGAAGAAGACCGCAATACAGCCTTCTTCCATGCATGTATGAAGGAAAAATGGAATTCGAAGATCAACCTGAGCCTTGGAAACAAGGTCTTCACGAAAGACACAGACATCGCTAAGAAAGTGTCCTTGGATCATTTTGAAGGCATCCTGTCGGGGGAGGCCTCGTCTAAGTTCCAACGAGATGCAGTAGATGAGGACATTTTCTTGAGCAGGATCCCATGACTGGTGAGGGAGGTGGATAATGAATTCCTTGTCGATATCCCTTCAGAGAGAGAAGTGAAAGAGGTGGTCATGAGCATGCATCAAGACAGTGCACCCGGGCCGGACGGCTTCCCGGCTTCATTTCATGTGGCTGCTAGGGATCTGGTTGGCCCGCTGGTGGTTGAGGCAGTGCAGGATTTTTTCGGAGGGGGTGCTATCAATAGAGGTGTGTGTTCTTCAAGAATTGTTCTCATTTCGAAGATCAAGAACCCAACCCTTATTAGCCAATACCGTCCAATATGCCATTGCAATATTTCATACAAGATCATCTCCATGGTTATTACTAGAAGGCTCAACGAAATTATTACAAAGCTGGTGTCCAAATAACAACATGGGTTTATTCAGGGTCGAAGTATTTAAGGGGTGATTTGAATTGCTAGTGAGCTTGTGAACGATCTCCACCGGCGGACGATGGGTTCCAATGTCATTTATCAAGTAGATATGAATAAGTCATATGAAAATGTTGAATGGAGTTTCATTATTCGGGTTATGAGGAGGTTCGGGTTCCAGGAGGAGTTCTACGATTTGTGTTTTAGGTGTTATTCTTCACCTTGGCTTTCGGTCTCCCTTATGGGGAAGTGCTTCGGCTTCTTTAAATCAGTCCGGGGGGTTCGTCAAGGAGATCCGTTGTCGCCTACTCTCTTCATTTTGGCTCAGGATGTGCTGTCACGGAATCTGAATTGCGGTTTGGAGGAGGGCAGGATGAAACCTTTTTGTGGCAAATGGGGTATGGAGAACATTTCCCATCTTATGTTTGCTGATGATGTTCTTATTTTCATGAATGGAAGGCGTAGGTCTCTCTAATTATTGGAGATTCTTGATTGGTATGGCTGCCTAAGCGGGCAAAGTGCTAACGCCTCGAAGAGCCATGTGTTCATCTCAAATAAATGTTCAGATAGAAGATGTAGATGTATTCAAGATATTCTGGGGTACCAGTAGAGGCAGTTTCCAATCCTGTGTCTTGGCATCCCAATTTCATGCGGCCGCATCAAGAAGCAACATTTTGATGGCATTTTGGACCGGCTTTTAGGACGAATATTCAGTTTGAAGAATAGATTTCTCTCATTTGGAGGATGGGTCACACTAATCAATAGTGTACTCACATCCATCCCCATGCACATTTTCTCCATTGTCAATCCTCCCAAATCCGTGGTTGAGAAAATTGCAAAAAAGATGAATACTTTACTGTGGGATGCGACTCAGGTTGCGTGAAGCCACTCGGCTTCATGGCAGCGTTTAGCGAAGCCAGTGACCGATGGGGGGGGGGGGGGGGTTGGACTTCGAGATATTAAGGGGACTATCACTGATATGCAGGGTCGACTGGCATGGGAGGTGATCGCCAGAGAATCGCTGTGGGCAAGGTTCTTCAAGAAGCAGTATAACTTCCATGGGGGAGAGGGTGAGCGACATGGTATGTCCGTGCTAGAGCGCTGCATGGCGTCGCACATCGAGGTGTTACAGGGACGCTCACAGGGGGTCATTGGAAGGGGAGACATCAACTTCTGGGAAACCGACTAGGCTGGGGATAGACTGGCTTTTCCAGGATGTCCATATCCAGATGCATCTTTCAAAGAGGCAGCCGCGAAATATGATCTCATTCAGGCGACAGTAAACCCTCAACAAATATACATATTTGAAAACATTGTCATGAGGGACGATCCAGATACCTGCTGCTTCACCAGATCCAGTTCAGTCAGATTTAACATTAAGGATTTAGAGGAATTCTTTAGGAGGAAGATTCTTGAGATTCACAGGCTCCTTCAATTTGGTGCAAAAAGATTCTAATGAAACTGAATTTTCTTTTCTGGTGGATAAGGAATAAAGCCATCCCAACAGAAGATAACATTCAGAAGAAAGGATTTTCTATGGAATCACGCTGTTATTGCGGTGTGATCCCAAGAACAGAGTCGACGGTTCATCTGTTCCTGCAAGGTCAGTGGGCATCTTATTTGTGGTCTCTGGTCAGTCCGCATCTTCACATAGATCCAGACTCTTTATCCATGCATATCATAATATGTTCATGGGTTCACGGGACTGAGAACAATGCCTTGGAGCACACCACTCAGACGATTATCTTGGCGGCTATTTGCTGGACCATCTGGGAGGCTCGTAATAGTGTGCGGCAGGGATCCAATCGATCTCTTTTTTCATGCAGATGTGGTTTAAATCTCTCGTTGCTGAGCGAGATTCACTTGTGAAGGGATGGAAAGCTTCGGTTTCCATTTGCAATATTACCAATCGGCCTTATAATCCAAGCAGAGGGAGCGGTCTTTGGGTTCGTTGGCAACCTCCTACTAGTGGGTTGAAACTGAACGTGGACGGCTCCCTTATGGAAGGGGTCATGAGGGGAGGGGGGGGGGGGGGGTGCTACGAGATCTATGAGGTTCGATTCAAATTGGCTTCAGCACCTATTATGGCCCGAGAAACTCATTGGGAGAAGAAGTGCGGGCCCTCTTATCCGGATTGATGGTTTGTAGGAGAAGGGGTTTACGGGTGGACGAGATCGAATCCAATTCTGAGGTCCTGGTGAGGGCCCTTCAGGGACTCCATGCGGTCCCTTGGGACCTGATGTATCTCATTCGACGATGCAAAGGAGAGACCAAGCAGGGGAGTATTGTTCACCATAGTTGGAGGAAAACTAATTTTTTAGCTGACTCAATGGATAAGCTGGGTAGACAAGGGGAGGAGTTTCTGGTTTATGATAGCTTAGACTCTCTTCCTGTTGAGTGTAAAAACATTGTCAAAGGGGATGCTTTGGGTCTCCATCACTTTCTCCCTCCTTAAAGGGATGGTGTGGTGTCCCTTCCTATTTTTTCAATAAATAAAAAAATAACTTTCAGCTTATTATATTCCATGTTTTATTATTCCTACATGATTTAACTTTTGGATCTTAAAATTCATAGTTATAGAATTATTAACATATTTTTATTATATTATGCTTAAGATATGACATTCTGGTGAGATAGTATAAATAAAAATATAAAAAAGTATTGGGGTATTATTTATTCATGAAAACACAAGATAAGCAAAAAAATGAAATGCAACATTGGTAGATATTCTCATCCATCTATATATATCCTCTTTCACCTAACATTTATTTTATGTGTGTGCTCTTATATTTTAATGTATCCTTTACTATTTCATCAAAATCATCATGGTACTTAATGAATGAAAAAAACTTTTAATTAGTTTGAGCCTAGTAAAAGGAAGGATGAGATAAGTAGGAGGAATATTTTCCTACTTATCATACAAATAATTTATCCAAACCTTTCTAGAGATGACTAATTAACACAAATTAATTTAAATTACTAATTAGAATCATTATTCTAAATTTTTAGAGTAAAATTACAAAATAGGTATAAAGATCAAAAACATCAAGAGTAACCAAATAATGAAAAAAATCTAATTTGTGAAGTTTTGAAATTTGAGAGAAATATAGTTTACATAATGATAGGAAGAGTCTTTTGAAATATATTTCAAGAATTAAGATAATGTATGATTTCAAGGAGTGAGTTTTAATGAGTATGAAATAATATATTTATAGGCCTAACATAGGGTATTATATAATATAATATAAAAAATGAATGTATAAAAAAATGATATGACACATAAGACCAATCAATTAAATTAAATATTTAGCAATCTAATAGTGAATATATATAGTTTCCTTCAGATTAGTTTTTTAAAAAGTTGAAAAAAACCATACAAACAAAAATATAATTAATCTAGGTCGACCAATGTTACTTAATTACATTATGTTTTAATAAAATTAAATAGATATTATTCTAGTCATCGTGATCTATCACTATTTATTTATTGATGGTCTGTATGTCTGATTATTCTCTACTTACAAGATAAATATATACCATGAATATTGGATACTATTAATTGTAGATATTTTTTATTCTCATGTCTATAATTTATTGTAAAAAATGATTTTGGAATCCAAATTTGATTCGATTTCTTATATTCAAAAGTATTATGACATTTTATCATTACTTTAGAGGTAAAGTCTCATGTTATACAAAATAATTGAATTTTATTCATCAAATATATCTAAGATATATGTATTAAAGTGTAAAAATATCTATATACTGTTGTTTCTTTATCCAAAATAAATCATCCCCTATAGTTATTTAAATATATTTCCCTCTATTTCTATTATAATACTTGATTCTGTATCAATACTTCTTTGGTTTCTAGTGGGAAATGAATTTCTCTATTTTTCCTCCCTTCTTTAAAGGTATCTAAATTATTTTCTATATATTAAATCTTTAACTTTAGTCTATTTACTTCATTTCTATTTACAAATTATATTTTCCCATGGATGACACTTTAATGACATTTTTTCTAGATATTTATAGATGGTATGAAGAGATTTTATTACATTGATTGAATAGTACCATGATTTTATAAAATTATAATTCCTGGTATTTTAAAATATTTAGATTTTTTTCCTTTAAATTTTCACGTTTTAAATCTGAATTTTCTATATAACTGTTCAATTTTGGGATTTTTGATTCTTTATCATCCAGTTCTTGGGAAAGTGAATTTTTGAAAGACAAATCATGCAGTCTTCCTTCTTATTCAATATTTTAATACATTGAATATATATAACCAATATATCTTTCAATATATTTTTTTAAATTTAAATATTAAAATAATAGATGTTATAATATGTATTCTTCTTTATCTTCAAATGTTTAGAGGATTACCATACAAGTATGTATAGTGAGTTAATTAGTATATTATCCCCTTTATCATTGTTTTTATATGATTATTTGGAAGGATGTGTAGATGAGAAACATTGAATTAGAGAATTTTAGATCACATATTATTTTTATTTGAATATTACGGAAATATTTTACATTGATCTCAACTAATCTTCACCATATTAAATCATTGAGTATTCAAATGTTACATTGGAAGTATTATTTTCCTCCAGTAGACCTATGTCAAAGGTATGGTAAAGATATTTATAGATGTCATGGGAATTGTATGGAATGGAATAAGGTAAATTATAGTAAGAAAAATCAAGATAGGGGTTAAGGTATACAAAAAATAATAATAAACATTAACACTTTAATAAAAAAATCAAAGTAAAACCAATTACACAACTAAAAAATGTAAAATGTAAAAATATAAATAAATAAAAAAAATTAGATTTGGGATCGATAAGACAATGAGTTTCGATGGAAATACTTTTAAGTTGAATGATTTTGTGACTTAGGAATATTATATGATACATTTTGGATGGATAGTTAAAATATGTTAGGAAAATAAAAAAATTATATATTAAAATGGAACTTTTAAAGATGGTATGTGGTTACATTCTAGGTAAATCTTTGTACATAGTAATATTTTAACAATAATTTGAAAAAATAAAATAAGGATACATGATAAAGTGAAATTAATTAATAAATTAAACTAAACTCTAGATGAAAATTATATGGTAAATGTTAAAGTAGTTCTATATAAGTAATATTTATAACCCCTACATTATATATACAAAAATTCTATATTCCTAGAAATTTATTCTATTTTAACCTAGAGAGGTAAGAGGATCTTATTCCTTGATCTGGAAAACAATAAGTACAATTCATTCAAATTTTTTGGGAAGCATGCAATTATTTATCACTAATACTCATTTAATCTAAATATTAATATATGGATAAGTTCTCATAACCATGAATTCTTTATTCAGAGTATCCCTATGACTTATTTGATTAGTGAATAAAGGATAGAGTGATATAATAATATAATCTTGGGGCCCTTATTATGTTTTAAAATTAGTACAAAATAAGAAAATATTAGGAACACAGGGATGTAGATCAAAATAAGAAATCTTAGTATAAAAATCATCCTTTTTGAAGAGGATGATTAGGAAGATGTTAAATGGGTTGTGTAAAAGTGTAAAATATTTTTTATGATACTCCCTTTTTCTCTCAACCGATCTACCTCATATCTATTATCTCATCCATTTCTTCAAATGATATCTCTTTAAGACCTTATATATATTTGATAATCTAATCATTGATAAATAAAAATGTTGGTGTTGACGTGTCATCTTTTAAAACCATATCTCATTTTATAGTTATTGTTTATGTTACTTTTTTTGCAAACATTGACCTATTTTCTCATCATTTCCAGCATAAATTATTTTACGACCATTTCTATTTCATCCCTTTTATGTAGATGTGAATATTCTTTATTGGATTTTTTCCTATAGAATTTGATCGCTGAAAGGATATGTTCTTTGAGACCACATATATCCATTTTACTTAATGTCTATTTGTAAAAGTCTACTTTTATAGTCTTTGATAAGTATTATTGTCACCAAGGTCTAGTAAGAGTGTAATTTTAGATATAAGTTTGAGACGGTCTTCATGATTTTTATAGATGATCTATGATTTTCCATTATTCTTTGGCCTTATTATTTCATTCTAACAAATAATATTTTGTTAGTGAAGTTGATTCTACATAATCCATCACACCAATTATTCTTTATTCATTTATCACAAAATCTAATTCCTTTATTTCCCATTAGTAGATATAGTATAAATGCTAAAAGTTATTCTTTATATATTTCATTCTAATTATTCTTTATATATTAATTATGCCATCTATTTTCTTTGAAATTACACTAATAAGATTTTCTGTTTCGGTATATCGTTGTAGCTACCCCGATTTTCACTTGATCAAGAGTTATCTTATTTTTTTGTTTCATGTATGGGGACCTAGAAGAAGGTAAAATGATGATATTAACATATTAAAATATATTGGATTTTTTTGTTCTTTTGGTCTTAACATATTGTTTTTACCCTTGGGTTATGTTTTGGTAAATTTCCATGCTAATTGAATTTTCTAGAATAATTTATATTTATTAGTGAATAAATATTTATTTTACGAGCACATACATTAATATATCCTAAATGAGAGATCAGATAAAAATTCCTACACCATTATCGTGTATTCAGTGATATGTTGTCTTATTTTATGTATAAGTTAATTTATCAGGTGTTGATGCATGGAATAAACATTTCTTTATGTTATTTTCAAAAACCCCATAGTTTTTCAAGTAAAAATATTGAACTATTTTAGTTAAATATTTGTGTCATGGAACTAAGGTGGAAGAATAATAATGATGTTACATATTATAGGATGGATGGAGTTAATAATTTATGATAGATTAATTCCCATTAATAGAGTAATTAAATGGTTGATTAAAATAGAAATTAATAGAGAAATTACATAGCATTTATTTATAGAATTAATGGGAGAAGTCATGGTAGGAATAATAGAGGGAATAATTCCTCACTAACTCCAATTTTCCCAATAATTCATGATAAAAATATAATTTCTATATACCCTATAAATATTCAATGAGTGGGAAAAAATCATAGGTTTAATAATTCAATATGTTCTTGAAAACTAAATAAATTTATTTAGGTGTAAATGATGAATACCAAACTGATTGTGATCTAACTATGTGTTCCAACAATGACCATATATTGAAGCATTTATGAATTCTCCAACAAGTTAAGACTTTCTTTTGGACACTTTCCTCACTCTTCATGTTCTTAATTACCATTCCTATTTATTGAATTCCCCAAGAATTCCAAAAAATAATATACTAATGTATCATAATAATAATAATATATAAATCCAATTAATAATATTTTATTATATATATTATTATTTTAAGTGGATTATCACTCAGGTCCAAAAATTTAATTTCTCAACTTAAATATCTCTCATTGTGTGTTCTCGATTATTTCCAGAATATTTTTTCTATCTACATGGTGAAGAGATATAATGGGAATGAACCTAATATTTTATAAATAATATTTTATGACTTGAACAAAATTTATTTATCCCAATGTAATGAAAGATAAATTTTTTTCTTAAAAAAATTATAAAAATATGTCCTCCCTATTTAAATTATTGAAATGATTTCATAATTAAAAGGGGGTTTTTTATTTATTATACTAGTAGATCATTTTATGTTTTGTGATTAATTATTCTATAAATATTTATGTTTATTTCCTAAAAATTATTTTACGTATCAAATTACCATAAAATAATTTTCCAATTGGAAATTATTTTTTAATTATTGAAAGTTTTACCTATGATATATACATATTAAAATGATATTCTCCACCTGAAAAATCCAATTAATTATTGTTTTCATTGATCAAATTTATGATCCACCACTAACTTTTAGTTAAAGTTTATGAGAAAATTAGTTTAATCATAAAATATCATTTTATCTATTAAGATTTTAGTTTTAACATATAAGAAAAGTGGTAGACCAGGTTGAGACAAATCTATACTTAATTTTTTTTTTAATTTTTAGACTAATAAATATTTTAACATATAATTATTTTTTTATAAAAAATAAGAATTAATAAGAACATAATTGTAGTTAGAAGTTTAATTGGTTATAAAACGGAAAATACATACTTAGTGAGAATTTTAATTATGGGAAAAATAAAGAAAGATCAGATTGAAAATTATTCAATATAAATATTTGAAATAAAATAGAAAAAAAAAGAGATACATTTCGAGAAAAAATGTATAAATTACTAAATGTTTTCATTGATGGTATTTAGAAGATAATTCTATGATCATGGAAGTGAAATAAACCCATTTAAAGTTATTCATTTATAATTAGGAATCAATATATAGTTTGAAGAACATAAATAATAACTAGAGTACCTTATAAGTAGTGTGATATATCTCTAAAGATCTTGATAGAGTATTCTTGATAGATATTACAAAGAAAAAACACTGGATTCTCACCTCTATACATAGTACACCGACCACTATAATTGTCATATGTTATGATAATAACATAAAACTCCAAATATGTTCTAGTAAATTTACTATGATGATAAATGGAGAACTGGGTTGGGGAGAGTTTTGAATATGGAATTATAAAATCACACACCCCAAATATAATATGATCCATCATTAATATAGTCTTACCACATCAATGAAGAGAGTTGAGCATTATATTCTAACACTTGGAAGCTAAAATATGCCAAAATAATGCATTACTATTGAATATATACTTGTTTGAACATTTTAAATTATTATCATCAATTCATATAGCCATAAATGAATTAAACCATTGATTGATAATTGAAGGAAACCATATAGAAAACATGGTCGGATATAAGAACTCAATATCCCTTATCACTAACCCCTCACAGATTATGATAGATATAAATCTTACAATATTATAAAGGAATCTACATGTCACATCACATGCTATGAATTAGGGTTTATCATATAATATGATATACCCATTTTAGTTCATTTCTAATAATCTCCCACTTTCACTAAAATCTGATATGTAATTTTTTAAAAAATTTACAACTCCTTATTAATTGAACAAGAATTCATTTAGATTGGGTTTATCTAGCTCTCTTCATTTTGGAATAAAAAATTTGTCCAAAATTAATTCATATTAAAAAAATATAACTATATGACCCTATAGGCCTTGGTAGCATTGATAAATAAATGAAATCCTAATTTCGTAGTTGTATGAAAAGAGTAGCCTATAGAAAATCATCTTTGTTACTGAATATATAAAGGGGTCTAGTTTATTCTCGATTAAGAATAGTCACATATTTATATGAACTTTTACCCCATAATATGTATCATGTTAATTTTATTTATACCTATAAAATCACTTTTTTCCTTAACATTGAGTGATCATTAGACATTGAAAATGCCAATATAGTGTAGGTTATATCATAAATTCATGATTAAATGAAATAAACTAAATAGTTTTATGAATATGTCATATTTCATTCAGTTAGAATATGAGAACATTACATGTCCCTAATCCAAGTAGTTAAACACAATACATGTCACTTAACTAAGCATAACCATGTATTTACTCAGTCTAGTTCAATCAAGGGACTAGATTTGTTTACTCATCATATGAGTAGAAATGTCCCATATTGGTTGAGCTATGACCAATGAAATGATGAAAAATATTCCCAAACAACACATGATTAGCTAAGCCTTAAGGATTGTGTAAGAATGGTAACAAGGTATGAAGGTTCATATGACATGTATCTCACAAACCTCAGGTAATGAATATTCACAATAATTATGAACCCCTAAGTATATAAATGACTGTATAACATTTCATAATATGTACATTGGTGGGTCAATATAGATAATAAGTCCTGAATTATAACATAATGAATCTATTATTTATATATTATATACAACTCTTTGTATCAATTACAAAATTATATTCATTTTAATCTTATCATATCACCACAAAATATAATACTCTTTGATGAACATCGATTAGGGAAAACTAAAAGTCATACTTTTAGGGGATAATTATGATTTTCTTTCATGAAAAATATGTATCCTATATGAAGGAATTGTATATTATAGTATTAAATTATTACGATATGATGAATTTTAAATTCCCAAATTCATTTAAGATTACATGAAAAAACTGTACATAAGAATCCATATGACATAAATTATATGATAGACCACTGAATCTGTCTTATGTTTCCTACAATTTCAAAGAATTTGTTAATATCATTACATCTCTGTGTAATTCCTACCATATATCTTTTATACCATCTAATAAAACCCTTCTACAAAAATCATTAGTGAGTAACACCTATGAAACAATCTTGTTTAAATAGTGGCAAGATTTTGGAATCTTATTCCTAATGTCCAAATCCTTGAACATATTCAAACTCCTTAACTCAAAAACATCCAATGTTATAATGTTAAAATATTTCATTATCTATTTAGAATTAGTTTAAGTACATCCTAATCCTTGTAACCCTTTCCATCAAAATTTCCATTTGGAATATTTTGGTAGAAAATGTAACTTTTTACATTATTATTTACCAACACATCTTAAATTTTTTTAAAATAAAGTCACATTTGCTTTTTTAAGATAACTAAATATAGATATTTAAAATTATATTTATGGATATATTAAAATATATTTAGGATATTAATTGAAATTAAATATAATATTTGATTGGAATATTCTTTTATTTGTTAATTTAGAACTTCTCTATGTCCAAATATACTCCCATTAACCTCTTAGAAACTATATTCAATCCAAAATATCATTCCAATAAATAAAAATTCAGTATTTTTTTGGAAATAATATGAATTTAAATAAATTGGAATATTTTGAAATTAAACTATTGTTTTCATATCATATATGACACACTATATGTTTTAAGAATTTTCATGAAAAATATTATTCTTTAAAACTTGTCACTAATTTTGGGGGAATTTTAATTTATAATATTCTAAAAAATATATGGATAAACACATTTTTCCAAGACAATTTGTTTCATGAACCGACCCTTGGCGCCTATTCTGTGACTACCCCAAGCCTGCCTCCCATAGGCCAGGGGTTGGAAACTAGCATCAAGTAGACATTTCCCACAAAGGGGAGACATTTGCCTTTGAACCTACTAACTACCAGCCGACCCCACGAAAGTACTGAGATAGAAAAAACTAAGTAAACAGATATACAACCCACTAAGAGTAAAAATACAAATTTAATAGTAAATAGGACATAATACAAAACCAACTGAAATAGAAAAGTACAAGCTCCTGGATCTCATCCGTAGGAAACCCTACCTGATGGGTTGGTAAAATATGTTGTTTAAATGTCATATAAGTATACCATGTCTATCAGGTTTCCCTGAAACACTCTTGTCTCTATCCCACCACGGACTCTTTCAAAGTTGTCAATCATCTGCACAAGACACAACACGTTCGGGCAAATCCCATTCATGGGTGAGTAAAATAATACACAGTTGGGACCCCAAAAAACAAAGGAATTACAAAAATTAGACCATAAATAAGAGCACTAAAAAACACCACAAAGGAACACCACTAAGGAATACCATAAAGGAACACTATAAAGGAACACCACATAGAATACCAAAGAGGAACACAAAGTGTAGCCTCTAAGAGGTACAATCAAGAGAGTCACTAGAGTCAGCTCAAATAGGTATAAATATAATGTATGAAAATCTAGAATACCAGACATAATCACTGAACACCCAATACTATTGATTCACTTAGACCCACTGAGTTACTTAGACCCACTGAGTCACTTAGACCCGTTGAGTCGCCTAGACGCACTGAGCCACTTAGACCTGCTGAGTCACTTAGACCCAATCAATCACTTAGTCCCACTGAGTCACTTAGACCCACTAAGTCACTTAGACCCCCTTAGTCACTTAGACCTATTGAGTCACTTAGAACCATAATCATAGTCTTCACGTCATAACCAGCCACATGATTTTCGCTCGTAGCGTTCTTGTTCAGGGAGATGTTACTCCTCAATCCAATGCTCGTATGCCTACTTCCATGAAAACCCAATTAGAGTATCTCAAATGGACCGCCTCATCGTGAGGGTCCCAATGCAAAAAACATATCATCAATCAAATGTAAAATTTCAATGCGACATGGCTTTTTTGTAAAAGGGGTTGGTTGGGTTTGGGCCCGGTCCGACCGGCCCGACCTGACCCAGCCTGCTGGGCCGTCAGTCTAGCCCACTGGGCCACCTGGGGTGGACCATTTTTCCCAGGCTGGCCCACTATAAGAGGGCTGAATCATCTTGCCTAGATGCGGCAGCTACTGCATCCTCTCCCGGTCAATGCGTTCGGTGGTTTCCAGCCACCCTCCCTACACACGACCCTACAGACCGTGTGCCAACCCATACCTGCAGCTAAGCCACAGGTCTTCTGGCCTGATGCAGTGCCTCACTGGTGCCGTTTTTCCACATTTCCACAGACTACCTAGTGGCGGCCTCCACTTGCTGCCCATGGCTATCAAGCCGGTTATCACCTGCCGCTGGGAGGCCGTGCCATCGTGTGCCACCACCGGAGTTGCCCCATGCCGACGCTCATTCCATGGGTTCTCGATCACTCACCAATGGTCAAAAAATTTATTCGAACATAGATCCAAGATACTCAGGTCCTAATCTACACTGATTTGGTCTCTACGGTCGAAAAAAATTTGATCAAGGGGTCCAAACGTGTTTGAAACCTCCTGTAAATCATTGAGCTGCGAACACATTGGTTCAATGGAAAAGTGCGAAGAATAGGGAAGGAAAAAATCATTAGGAACACCCAATATTGATGGATAATCGCCTTGTTAATGTCATCCTAGATCTGTCCATGTTAGATGAAGAAAAAATGGGAAGAATAATCAAATTTATAAATATATTTAAATTTATTAAATTCCTGTAATAGAAATTTATCCATCCTGTAAGAACAATTGAGCCACAAATCAACATGTTCATGGGTTGATCTGAGTTCATTGTTAGAATCAAGAGTGGGAGAAAGGAAATCATGAAGAATAAAAACTCATACCTTGAGTTCATATCACTTTCAGACATAGATTAAAGTCGCGTCGTCATGTTGATAATTTTTCTGCTGATGTTTGTTGATTCATTTTCCATTGATCGAATCCTAACCTCCGATCTATCATCGCCGATGAGAGAGCCTCCTCCTACTTTCCTTAGAAAAAATGCAGGGTTATGATGATTACCTTGGATTTCTGATGAGGCTTATTTAAAAAAAAGAAAAATTCCATTTCATCAACACATAACCTCTAAATAAAATATTTTTATTAAATATTTTAATGCATTCATGTCTAAAAACTAACTTTCATCCTCAACCCACGATGGTCGAGATTAGGTGTTACCAAAGGAAAAAACCCCATAACAAACTCAACTATGGTCTTATATTTTTAATTTGAGTCACTGTTCATGAATTTTAAGGATTTGAAAAATAAATTAATTTTATTTAAATATTTTATTTACATATATTCCATTTTCGTGTTTTCTCACTTAAAACTCACGCCGACTAATGTTTAGTCATGACTAGGGTAAAACTACCATCTTAAACAAACTGGTGCCCTCAGATTTCTAATCTAGGCACTTGTTGAAGAGTTGTTCCACTTTTTCAGAAAAACAACTCACACATGATATTTAAAAAATTAACATTTTTTGATGGATTGTTCCTGGATCTCCAGAAATCAGAATTTCAAGCATTCTCAGTGTTTTGTCTCGTAATTTCCCCAATAATTTTATAAAAATAGTATCAGAAAATAAGAGTCATTACATTCTACCCACCTTAAGGATTTACGTCCTAGAAATCTAAACCAAGGGATACCCAAACTAATGAGGGTACGAGCATGATCCTGATCCCCCCCGCTCCCATGTTCTCTTCTAGAGATTCTCATGCTACCACCAAGCACACACTAAGGGAATCTAATGACCATGGAGGGTTATTACCTTCCGATCCTCGATCTCTATGACCAGGATTCAAAGATATTATCCCAATAAGAACTATCATCTAAGGGATTTCATGGTGTCAATATATTTACTACACGTAGAGGCATCTAAAGATCTATACTGAACTCTTCTCCCAAAAAGATAAGAAGTGGAAAACTTGATGAGTTGGAAAACGATCACTTAGATGGTATCATGACCCGTAGATGTATGTGATAAAACTATCTTGAATTTTGTTGATATCCTTTCCCACTCTCTTCCTAGATCCACAAGGAAGAAAAGGGATACCCCTTCCAAGCACAGTGGATCGACACAGTGAGTTGACAAACCATAAAACTGATTCAAACAAGCGATGAAATTTTATATCAATAAGTAAGCCTAACTTCAACCTGTTTCATCATCCCCGGTGTCTTACTTGATACCAAAATTCATATCTTAATGCATATTTCCACTGTAGGCATCCAATGATACTACTGATCATCCTCCAAAAGGAATGACGTGCTCCCCATGTTTCAAATATTCATCAGGATAATTTCTATAAACAACTGAGTAGGTAAAGTCTCACTGTTAGTGTCATTGATCCATGCCTCCCTAACTCACTATAAGAGGGGAGGTGTAACAACCCCAAATTGTAGGTAAGATGCATCATCCCTATCCATTACGGATAATATAATGAGTCAAAATGATCCATTTCATCATTTAGAAACTATGAACATGATCTTTAGCTGAGAGTATTTGACAGTCCCCCACCTTCACCCTCAGCTCAAAAAGCAATGCGAAAGCCATCCAATATACTGATTCTGATTTCAATTCCATATCACAGTGTAAAAAAATTCATAATTCATTCTCCTTATTGGGAGGTAAACCGGAAATATCTTCTAGAAAGACATCCTCGTACTCCCCCACTATTACTGGGAACTGAAAACTCATAACATCCAGTACACTGAGGGTATGTCTAGATGACTCGAGAGTGATCAGTTGCATCCTCCTATGCATGAGTCTATCTTGTGCTACTTGGTTTTACTTTTTCTCTAACCATGGAAAATATAATTCAATCGCTACAGACATACCACACCCATTTTACTAGAACAATCAATCTGAGTATGAATTGTGGATAACAAGTCCATACCCAGACTAACATTATATGGCCCAAAGGATACCACCAAGAGGTTCCAACTGAAAAATTCACCTCAAGGGTTAGATCACACTATTAAAACTTGTGTGATTATTGAGTCTCCTTCCGTATTCATCTCTAGATGTAAGGGTCAAGTGAACGATTTAACAAAAAAATCTCATTATTGAACAATATTCGTGACAAGAATGAATGATTATAACCCGTGTCTTTTATTATGAAATCTAAGAGTTGACACTAACCATACCTTGAATAATTCTCAAAGTCCTTGGGTAATATGACTTGACCACATGAAGTTACCCCCTTCCCGTGTCCTCCAGCTCCCTGATCCTAGGGTGAACCACATTGGGGTGGTGGTGGTAACATGTAGAAATGTATACCACCTCCTATGGCTCCCCCAACTCCTCTACTTTGTATGATGCCTTGAAGATCTATCTATTCCTATCACTGTCTCTACCTCACTGTCCCATCCAAAATTTCCCTATCAGTACCCCATAGGCTAGAAAGTCTCTAGCGACATGCACTTGGCCATCTCAAGAAATTAATTGTCTCTCTCTTGGATGATTAGACTTACCATATAAGCCCTGATCTGTAGATCCTCTATCCCGAGACCTCCTATCAGAACGTATCATATAACCCAGTCTTTGAGACTGTCATCGGATTCATACATCTGAGGTATCTACTCCTGCTTTCCAATTACTGATATCCACTGGTTGTATCTGCTCAGCCAAGGGACTTTCAACCACAAAGATCCCCTCCATCACCCTAGAATAAGTAAGAGTGCACAGAGTAATAGCGCTGAATCAGATGTCCCTAAACAAACCTCAATCAGAGGTCTAAGCTCTAAAGCACTGGTCAAATTGTATTCATCGAGTACCTAGAAAGGTAAGCATACCTCTATGAATACTCAAATACCAACATATCATCCCACCTAAGTTATAGAAGATCTTGGGAATTCATATACCTTAGATTTTATGGTGAGACCCCTTCTCTAAGAAAGGTTCTCAAAATCTGTCCATGGAAGAGTCATCTCATCATAAGATCATGTAATATAGACTCATATATTAACCAGATGAGACATGTAGAAGGATCACTACTATGACCGCCATCTGAGCTAATGATGTTCTTACTGGACAGAAAACATAGTCAACACCTCAATCCAGTCCTCAGTCACCTGAAATTTATGTTTGCCTTTGATCCTGAGGGGTCTCTGTCACAGAAACTCATGAAGTGCAATCAGAATGCGCATCCCATCCTATAGTACTAAGAGTACCATGTTCTACTCTATAGGTGGTGGTATAGTTGGTACACAACCCATAAGTGTTGTCTTTGGTATAAATCTATGAACCCATCTTGTCACCCAACATATCATCCTCCTGATCACATGGTGGAATCCTACCTGGAAGCCTATATAGAATCATCTTGATACAAAATAAGATGTACCACGATCAATAGGGTTTAACTTGTGAGACGAATCCGACTCATGAAGGAAATGAGAACACACTCAATTTCTATATGATACAAGAACTATTAATTTTTCATGCAACTTGAATCTTCATGTACTGAGTCAGAAAGAAAAATTCAAGGTCCTGGTTTATAGATACGCCAGACACCACACCAACACCGAGTTCCCTAGCCTAAAAGCCAAACTAGAAACACTTAACACTATTTCCCCAAAGCAAGAGTAAAAGCAAACACCCTTTGATAGCACTCTATCATGAACCGTCCCCCAACACCTACGCTATGACTACCCCAAGACTTCCTCCTATAGGAAAATGGTTAGTGACTAGTGTCGTTAGGAAATTCCCACAGAGGGGAGGTATTTTCCTATAAAAATGCATACAACCACCTATCCCCAAGAAAAGTACTGAGACTAAAAACACTAGTAAATAGATATGCAACACACTATGAGTAAAAATAAAAATTGAAAAGTAAATATGAGAGAAGACAAGCCCAACTAAATTATAAAAGTATAAGCTCTTGGATCTCATCTACCAGAAACCCTACATGAAGGGTAGGTACAATACGCTATCTGAATGTCACTAAAGATTACCATATCTGTTGGGTTTCCCTGAAGCACACTTATCTCTGGTCTACCAAGAACACTATCAAAGCTATCAATTGTTTTCAAAAGATATGACACACGTGGGTGAAGCCTATGGAGGGGTGAGTAAAATATTACTGAGTAGGGTCCCCAAAACACAAAGGAATTACACAAAGTAAACCACAAAGAGGTGTACTAAGAAACACCATAAAGGAACACCACTAAAGAATACCACAAAGTAACACCACTAAGGAAAACCACTAAGGAATACCATGAAGGAACACCACTAAGTAATACCATGAAATAACACCATGAAGGAATACCACATAGAATAACAATGAGGTACACAAAGTGTATCCTCTAAGACGTATAGTCAAGAGAGTCACTATAGTTAACTGACACAGGTATAAATCTAAAGTTTGAAAAGAAAGACAATAAAAAATAATCACAAAACACCCAGTACTATTAAGTTACTTAGATCAATTGAGACACTTAGACCCACTGATTCACTTAGACCCATTGAGTCACTTAGACCTGTGGAGTCACTTAGAACCATAATCATAGTATTCTCATCATATCCAGCCATAGGATACATGATCATAGTGTTCTTGTTCTAGGAGAAATTACTTCTCAAGACAATGGTCTTATGTATACTTCTATGAAAACACATTTAGAGTATCTAAAAATGACCACCTCATCAGGAGGGTCCCAACGTCGCAAAAAAAGCATCAATCAGACGTAAAATTTTAATATTACTAGACTTTTTTGTAAAAACCGTCCTTTGGGTCTAGGACCAGCCTGACTAGACCTGACATAGAATGGGGTCTGTCAACCCGACCTGATCCACTAAGCTTGAACTAACTCAGCTGAACCTATTTTCTCTAGCACATACCACCGCTTGTAGGCTGGATCTTCTCACCTAGATGTGGCAGATACCGCGTCATCTTCTAGTCAATGCAGTCAGCAGGTACCAGCCTCCCTCCCCTCAAGTGGTCCCATAGACCACATTTCAGTGCAAACATATAGCTAAGCCATGGGTCTTTCAGCCTGATGTATCACCTCGCTGGTGCCGCTGCACTGAATCACCATTCCCAACCTGGCCTTGGCCTCCACTCACTGCTTGTGACTTTTGTTGTGGGTTCCTCTACCACCTGCCATCAATCCAGTGGTTTCCTACCATCGGGTGGCTATGCTACCACTTTCTTATGATGAATCTCCTTCCTCGGTCTCCCAATCATTCATCTCTAGTCAAAAAATTCATTTGGACATAGATATGTGATCCTAGGGTCCCGATCTAAACTGATCTGGTCACTACGGTCAAAATGCCTTCGATCTGTGCATCCAAATGCATACAAAACCACCTCAAAATTGTTGAGATGTGACCAAGAGGGTTTAATAATGGTGCATGAAGAACAAGGAATGAAAAAGCATCAGGAATGACCAATATGGATAGATCTTGGCATTGTTCATGTTAGCCTTGATCCACCCAAGTTACATGAAGAACAAATGGGAAGAATAATCAAATTTCTAAAAATATTTAACTCGATTCAATCACCGTAATAGAAATTTATCCAACCCCTAATAACGATTGAGCTGTGGATCAACCTGTTCGTGGGTTGATCCTTGTTCATCAATGGAATCAAGAACCTAAGAAAGGAAATCATGAAGAATAAAAACCCTACATTGAGTATGGATCACTTGTAGTTGTAGATTTAACTAACGTTGTCTTGTTGATCCTTGTTCTTACAATGTTCATCGATTCCTCATCACTTGATTGAATCCCAACCTCCGATCCATCATCACCGGTGAGAGAGCCTCCTCCACCTTACCTTAATGATACTATGAGGTTATGATGATTACCGTGGATTTCTGAAGAGTTTTAATAAAAAAAGAAAAACACCACTACGTCAACACATAACGTTAAAATAAAATAATTTTATTAAATATTTTAATGATGTTCACATCCAAAAACTATTTTTCACTCGTGACCCATGTTGTTCAAGATTAAGACTTACCTAAATAAAAGACCCCATTACAAAATCATTGGTGGTCTCATATTTTCAATTTCAGTCACCGTTCATGAGTTATAAGAATTTGTAAAAATAATAATTTTATTTAATTAATTTTTTTTAGGTTATTCCATTTTTGGGATATCCCACTAGAGACCCACAACGACTAATGTTAAGTCAGACCTAGGGTAAACCTACCATAAAAAACATCACGGTTCTCTCATACTTCTGATTTGGTCATTTTATTAAGAGTTATTCCACTTTTTCAGGAAAACAACTCACACACACTATTTAAAATCATAACATTTTTCGACGGATTGTTCTGGTCACTCCAGACCTTGGAATCGCATGATGCCTGAGTTCTTAGTCTCTTAATTTTCCTAATAACTTTTTAATAATTTTATAAGGAAAATCAGAGTCTTTAAATTTTTTTTCATCCTTAACTCATTCTCAAAGACATTCTGTAACATTAGATGTATCATAAACTTGGATTAAGGAATATATTATCTCATATTTTTCAAAATAACACTTTGTTAACAAAAAAAATACTCTTACCATATATGAGAAATGATATTGGTATAAATATTATATACTTAGATACATATATGTTTGATATATTCCTTTTCATTAAAATCTTCAATATAGAAAATATTTACTTAATAATTTGAATTTAAACTAAAATATTTACCAATTTTCTCATTGATTTTTAATCCTCATATATTTATAACACTTTTAAAAAATATAGTTAGTACCACATACTCTTCAAAATCAATGAATTTATTTGTACAACACTGATAATAGACATAAAAACTACTTGGAGTTTCAAAAAACCCTTTAAATAACTCAAAAAGTTATATCTTTTGAAATCATTACCCCTTCTTCTTCACAACTCCTTGAGGTTTTCATGGCCCTGTATGTCCACCTAAAAAAATATTATAATAATTTTTAACTATATTTTGTTCTTACAGTTATAAAATTTACACACTTTTATGGTTGATTGATTAATAGGAATAAGACATCATATTCCCAATTTATCCATCCTCAACACTTTTAGAATTAGAAAAATATTTATCGGATACTTTCTCATTATTAGGAATTTTCATCCAATGATAATATAATTAATTCTTTAACAACAAAAAAACATAGAGGATACCTTTAGTCTCAAATATTCATTATCATTCCCAATCATATTTAGTATATGAGCTGAGGCTAAAGCTCGTTCGGTAATTTTTCAATTAATACCTTCGAAACCTCATGTGAATCAATTTATATTTCTCATAAGTATATAGAGTGAAAGTTTTGAACAACATTATCTATTTTATTATTCAATAAGGTTATTCTCTAACACATATAGTTTTTCTTACTAAAGAACTTTTCTTTTTTACCAGTCTTAAGAGTTTATTACATCATGATTCTACCTTTTAAAGGATTTATCCCAAAGATATTTTTTATAATGTTATTATTATATATAATAGAATCCTTCATCATATAAGTATCATGTTTTAAAGTAATTTAATAAGGAAATGTATTAAATGTTCCCCCAATAAAATGATGACCCCTCTTGAACTCATCATATCCATTAGTGGGACAAAATCCATATTTCACTAAAACAACGAACTATATTTGGTGTGAATCTCACACCTTAGTAATCTAGGTAGTGAATCATCCCATTCATATCATAAATAAATCTTATATAGTTCATCAGAGAACACCTTTCACAGTCTATCATATTGATAAACCCAAATTTATTCTTCTAGGATCCTAACACTTTGGGTTTTGTAGATAAGTGTAACCCAAAGATCACAATGGTATCTCATTACCTAACTCTTTGGGTAATCCAATTACATAATTCATTACACAAGATAATCCATAGGCACTCATCTTTTACATGAACCTACATAGTTGGATGATGGAGGTCTTGAGACATGTTTTCTTTAAAAGGAATTTAACACTTGTATTTATAAATGGATTTAATCTAACAATTTTATATCTTGTTATTCCTTTTAAATGTAAGCATGATTCTTGTGATTTATTTTGGAATAATATTCCTTTTACCATAATAATATGTTCAAACCATATCAATTTATAACTGTTTACAAAAAAACATAGCTTGTGTTCCTAAAAAATAAAAATAAAACAAATCCTTATATATAAAAATTCATCCTATTCATAAGGTATATGAAAACCATTCATGTAAAGGATAAAGATTATATGAAATAAATAATCTCCACATGGGTAATTTTTGAGCCACATATTGTCAAGCCCTACATTTTTAGAACACATCATAAGCCTTCAGGATAGTGGGAAGTCTAACCCAATGTCCCTCTACCCATGTATACTTTACTCAAGAGAGATCAAAACTTCATCATAAATATAACACCAATATGTATAAATCATAATTGACTACTTAATTTAATATCATCACTCATTTTAAGCTAAATTCTATTTAGAAGAAAACTAAATCGATTATCATACCTAGAATGTAACTCCTTAGATGCATTTATGATATTCTCTAGAATAATAATAAAAACATTTAACTAAAATATACATCACAATACATAATAAAAAAAAATATTTATGAATAAAATGAGGAATAAGTTTTAAATAAAATAACAATTTACATATTTAAACATGATATAATCATTATGATAAATTGATAAATAAATATAATTATAAACACTTTATAATTTAGAAAATCATTATATACATTCTATAATTTTGAATCTAAACATTTTATATTCATTTCCTAATATAACTTCTTTCATATTATTCATTATATAAAATCCACTTTAAATATATGATATTACATTAAATATAAATATCTTATATTTAAATTTATATTACAACTATTTACAAAATATAAATGTTACTTATTAATTATTATTTAAACTATGATCAAATAAATCATCCAAAGTCATTTTCTGTGGTTTTTATAAATTTATCAAATAATGACTTTTATATGAACAAATCAAATTAATAATTAGGAACAATTTAAAATTTTAAATACAAACTCTTTATATTTTTCCATATTTTAAAATTTATAAAAACATTATAAAAAACACATATAATTTCAATATACAGACTTTATATCTAAACTATAATTCATTCTGTGTATGTCTCACCAATTTAATATAGATCATATGCATACTAAAAAAAATTGTTTCACAACATGGAATCATTATTTTCTCATTCTTTAATACTTTATGGTTGTTTAACAACATATAAGTATTAAATTATCAATTAAATTAAGGCATACATAATATTTAAATTATGTAAAAAATTTATTTATATCAATTTCTAAAATAAATAGATATATAAAGAAACATTTCATTTATTTTTTAAAAATGAAATATTAATATAAACATTTCATATTTTATTCAAGAATTAATATATATGATTTATAATTCCTAACACTTATCATTTATAAACACTTTATAAAATATATTCATTTATGCATTATTTTGTTTTCTAATTTATAATGATTAAATTGTATATTACAATTGAAATGGGAGTGTCAGTTGTAAATGAATCCTATTCAATCCTATGATGGTCATTTATGCATCTTATAGAGGAATAAATGCTAAAAAATAGCATTTAACTCTAAAAAGGTACTTGAATTCCTTACAAAGGATTTGAATATGCAAGTTGACTCTTACGTGGATCCTATATCATAAAGCGCGATATGATTTTCGCAAATTTTTAATGATATCTAATATATGTTATTGGAGATCCTTACATAGGCATTGAAACTGTGTGTGGTTTCTATGTAACACCCTATTATAATACGTAACTTGACACTAGATTCTCATTTAAACTGATGATTCATTCTTATTTAACCAGATGCAAAATTCCTACCTAACCCTATGTGAGAGTCAATTCAATATGGTAATAGGAAGGTGGTAAAATTTTGAACTTGTTTAATTCTACACAAGTTGATTCGATGAATCTTACGCATGGTGAGTCCTCATTAATAATATATGATATATCACAACTCTAATTAAATGATATGTTTTTATGAAAATTGTGTTTCTATAGTAACCTATGTTATCTACCATATCACATCTTATGGTAGAGATAAAAACTCACATGTTTTAAACATATCTTACATTATGATATCTATCAATAATACCCTATAAGTATTCAAATAGATATAGGTGTGAAATAACATGGATGATATTCATCTATATCACAATATAATTTATTATATGATATATCACAGATTATAATACACAATTTAGTTATAAAAACTATAAAAACTTGTTAATATGTTGATTATCATTGATCTTAATCCACATATATAATTTATAGGATCATCCTGTGATTATGAAAGTGGTTGAAATCTATTTAATATTCTAGATATATCATCATGAATCAATATAAAGTACCAAGAACATAAATAATAATATGTTTAACTCATAATTAGTGTGTTGTATCTTTACTGATCTTAATGGAATACATTTAATGGAGATAACTAAGAAAAAAATAATTGTCACATGCCTCTATAGGTAAGAATATTATCAACTATGGATTGTTAGAATCAAACACCCCCAATGGGAAGCTCTCCACCCTTAACATAGCCCCCTCATTAAATAAAGGGAGTTCAGATTAATCTTGAAACTCTTGGAATTCATCATATATTAAAATAAAGGATTCTTGTTGAATATATAACAATTTGAATATTTAAAATGATTATAATCAATTCATATAGCCATAAATAAATAATCTCATTGATTTATATTTGAAGGAAACTATATGGAAAATGTGGCCAAATCCATGCACTAAATATCCTATATTGCAAAACTAACAGACACTATGATAAATAAAAAACATATGCTACGATAAAGGTATCTATATACCATATTATAGGCTATGAATTGGGTTATGTCCTATAATATAATAAACCCATTTTAGTGTATTTCTAGCATTAGAAGTCCAATATTATCAAAAAATTCAACAATTATTCTAATTCATAAATTTTTTTCATTATTATTAAGCATTTCAATTGTTATCATTATTAATAATTTAAATTATAAATATTTTTAATATTATTTTCAAAATTGAAATATATAATAATAATGATATTTTATTATTATTTTTATTATTTTTATTATCCGCAAATTAACAAAGGTGTGATGAAATATTTTTGAAACATTAAGATAATTTTTTGATGTCAAAAATGTATTCTGAGGAAATTTATTATTAATAATTGATGAAAAAATTAAAATTATTTTATTAAGTTAACAATAATTTCTTCTTAACATAGTGATGTGTGAAATATTTATTTCCACTTAAATATTATAAGGTTAAATTATTGATATAATGGTATGATTCATTATTCATGAATAATAATGTTATATAATAACATATTTTTTTTGATAATTAAATATATAAATATTACTAAAAAAATAATGATATTACTTGTTGATATATAGTGAATAAAAATATTATTATTTAAATTATTTTCTTCATTAGGTAGTCTAATTTAATATATAATTTATTTAATCGAAAATTAGGAACAATGTTATGATTTCACGGACATGACATGGGTTTCTGCTGTATATATTGACTAACCCCAAAATCATGAAAAACATAGGGTATCATTAGATAATATTTTGTGTATGCTAATAATAAATGACTCATTATATTTGGGAAACATTCCCAATGAGTCTGCTAATCCCAAACATCATGCACTCTACAAGGTCTTTCTATGTAGGATGAATTCAAATAAACTAGATAGTAGTGGTACATGCTTGATTTACACGAGATACATAAACATTGTGTACATTAAAGTAAATAGAACATACTCTCTTATGTTTAGTAATTTTCATATTTTATTTCCTAGGTGTTAGAATTGGCCATATGAGTTATCCATTTATAGTGTTTCCCTACATAGAGAGCGATGAAATTTATCTCTTCATCATATAGTGTTTTTCGAGATACATATGGGTAGATGATGTTTTTTATTTTTGTATTGCTGGAGACATAGTGATGGAGAAATATATGAGTAGATATGGAGTCACAACTCCCATGGTTCTATTTTTAGGACATGTTATAAGCCACCATAATTAATATGGATTTGGGTACCCCCCCATGGATATGAGGTCTTGGTCTACTATTCATAGAGCATGGGTCCTCTATTCTGGAATGTGTTTGTTAGGCTTTAGAATGAATTCATTTATGTTTTGATTCTTTGATTATAGAATGAGAGGATCTATAATTTTAGTATTGGTCTTATAGGAAGCATGCGACAAAATAAGAAAAATGGAGGTATGCGTGGTCTAAATGTTAATGATATAAAACTAGGTAGCAAGTGTCAATTTCTGAATGATGAGATTACAGAAGTAGTCACGTATAAAAACAATTAAAAAGTACTTATATAAGGTTTCTTGGTTGTTTTAAAATCCATGTGAGATTATTTAAAGGGATATGTATGAATTGAAATCACTATTCACCAGATGAGCAAGTTGTAGTGGTAAAACATAGATGATGGTAATGACTTAAATGATGGTAACCTACAAAATTTTGAAGGAGGTGGAACCTGCTCAACCTGTTGGGTTCCACTATAAATAGTTGGGGTGGGGTTATTTTTTAATGTAACTAAAAACTGTATACTTTTCTATTAGTATAAATAAAGAAATAATGTTCTCCTATAGAGTAGGATTAAAATCCTAACCATGTAATCTCTAGTTGTATTTCATTTAGTTTTTTTTGTTTTTCTTATGTGATTATTCTAGAACTTTTTAGTTCGTGAGTGTTAGTTGATTTAGTGTAGTGGTGGGGGTGTATTTTCTTCTTATTTTTGATACATCATTTCATAAGTTAATTCAGTTTCATAAGTTTTTTACTTAATTAGTTGATTTATGTTTTATAGGGTTCTTCTTGATCTGTGGTTTTAGAAATAATAAGTGGTATTAGAACTTATTGTTCAACAAGGACATATTTACTCAAAATTAAAATATTTTACACGTCTCTTGTATTTATGAATTTCTATTTCAATGGGATCCATCTATTTTAAAATCACCAAAATTAGAGGAATAAAGGCCAATATTGGCTTGTTTTATAGGGAATAATTTGAATTTTAGAGGATAAAATTAGGGTATTATCTTATATAGATGGACTTAAAGGTTCTTCTGAAGAGAGTCAAATCGAATGAAATGGATGATGTGGAATGAGAAAGTCTTAACAATAAGATGATTAGAATGATTAAAATGTTGTTGGAAAAAAATATTTCTTATAATATCCAAGAAGTGAGGGACATTTAGAAATTGATATAGTCTCCTGTTGATATGTATGAAAATACAATAATAATGAATAAACTATTTATGGTGAAGAGTTTATTCAACATTATAATGTTATAAGTAAGGACAAAGATAGATTATTTTAATGAATTTAACATGATTCAATGTCAATATAAATTAGTGGGAGAAAATTTTGCAGATCCAGTGTGGGTTTTTTTTTCTCTCTTGAAATATTATGGGGAAATTGTTACCGATGAGAAATTTTTTTTGAGGAAAAACCAATATAGTGTTTTTTTTAATCTCATTCAAAATGTGGATATTAGGAATAGGAAATTACAAGAACCTTTTAGCACTGTGTTTAATGAGGAAGTTATAGGGGATTCTATTCAATGGAATTATTAGAAGAAATAAGAGGATAAAAGGGAAAGAAGTTGAAGTAAATCGACTGGTCATATGCCTAAATATTAGAATTGTAGGAAGAATATACACCTAAAAAAGGATTATAGATATCACTGATATAATTATAAATTGGGGATCTTCTAGATGTTCTGAAAATGTGGTAATTGAAGGGGAAAGTATCTTACTAATTAGGGTCAATACTTCGTTGGAATAAAAGATTATTGATTCTAGAGTGCTATTTCATTCTACATCTAAAATAGGAATCAAGAAAGACTATGTTTTTTTTGAAGATTTGGAATGGTTATTCTTATAGGGTATAAGGCTCTTGAGATTATAAATAAAGGTGATGTGAAAGATAGGACGTAAAATGGATGTTTGTTGGAGTTGCATGAATTTTTACACATATGTAGTTTATATAAGAATTTAATTTACCTTGTATAGCTAGATGATAATGGATTTTGTACAGCATTTGTGAATAGGGTGTGGAATATCACAAGGAAATCCAGGGTGGTTCCCATATTTAGTAAAGATGAAATATTGTATTTGGAGGGAAGATTTGTTGGTACAATGATTGATCGAATGAAAATTTTTGGATGTCCAAAGTTCACTACACCAAAATAAATATTTAGAAGTGGTTTAAACCACGATTAAATTAATCTAAAATGGTTTTGGAAAACAACTACTAAATAACATGTCAAAATTTATTTAGTAGTGGTTTCTCAAAACCGTCATAGATCGATTTAATTACAGTTTTTTATAATTAGGGGAATTATTTAAGAAAAGTTTAAACCACCGCTAAATCATTTCATGGATGTTTTTTGTTAATTTTTTAATTTCATTTAAACTTTTGCATAATTAATTTTTATTACTATTTTATTATTTTAATATTTTAATATTTTAATATTTTATATTTCTCATAATTAATTTATTATTATTTATTTCTAATTATTATATTCTTATTTTATTATTCTTATAATTAATTATTGATTATTTCATTATAATTATTATTTTATTAATGTTATTTGATTATTATTATTTTATAATAATAATAATAATAATAATTGTTATTATATTATTTTTTTATTATTGTATTTATTTTAATATTATTATAATATTATTATTTTGCTCTAAAGGAATTTATATACTATATTTAATGATAATGAAATATTTTTATAAAAATACATTTATATATGACCAATTCACACAATATTATTGACACACAAGTATATATTTATATTTCTCAAATACGCACAAATATATATATATATATACATATATTATAATATACACATAAATATTTTTGTATTGACATACACATGTTTATATATAAACATTACTTGTATATGTATATATATACTAATTAATAAATTTTTATAAGGTAAATAAAAAATTTAATTATTTAATTTAAAAGAAATAAATTAAAAATATTTATTTCAATATGGTTTATATGTTTAAAAATACATTTCTATGGAAATATAAATTTATTCAAGTGAGTTATTATATGTAAATATAATAAAATATTCATATATTTAATTATAAATAAAACTAAATTATGAAAAATAATAAAACATAGAAACCATAATATCAATATGAACATAATACCTAGGAATAAATTCATTCCCCACAGAAAAACGACAATAAGACCCCACTTAAAGGAGCCTAAAATTCCACTAAATGTTAAAAAATTGGGATACCCCAACTAAAAAATTATTTTTGGATACCTTTTGGGAATTTTTCGGCCTTGTAAAATGTGACTGGGACTCCCCTTGTCACTAAAGTATATAGCTCATCCCAGAATTCAATTTGATATGTGGTAGAGCCCAAAAGGACACCTGGATCAAAAGTTATGGCCGTTTGAAGTTTAGGATTGATTTCCTACTTTACTTGAAACTATAATAAATTTTATTATTTTGATTTTTACTATATTTATATCTACGTTATTTTGAGTTAATTTCATAGTCTTCGATTTTACTGGTTAGAGAGCTAAAACACACTCTTAAATCAAAAGTTATGGTTATTTGATGTCAAAGTATAATTTTCAACTTATTAAATGTTTGTTTTAAGTATCAAAATTTTATTAACTAATAAATATAAATATTTATTAATTGACACATTATAATTAACTACAATTATAAATAATCTACAATATATGATAATAAATAATAAATAATTAATCATAATTAAATAATTTTTTTATATTTTTTCTCTTTTATTAATTTATGTTTTTTAGAATGTTTTAACTATTTCCCTATAGTGTTTTAAAAACGTACTGCTAAAAATAAATCTATATTTTTTTTGAAAAAAATATATTTTAAAAACATTTAGAGGAAGTTTTAAAAACCATCGCTAAAACCCCTCAATGAAAAACTACCACTAAATTTATTTTTTCTTGTAGTGGTTAGTTCATTAATATCTTGTTAATATAAGATATTATATAATATGAGTCTTAGTGAATAAAGGTATATTAAATCTTGATAAAATGGATTTATGAAGATGTGAGAGTTATATATGAGGAAAGTAGAGAAAGGTTTTTTTTTACAAATTGATAATATCTCAGCCTCAGAATTTAGAGCTCATTCATATGAATGTTTGGGAGCCTACTTCAATCTATTATCATGTAGGTTACTTATATTACACTAGCTTCATCAATGATTCAAAATGGATGGTGTGAGTATAATTTCCTGAACATAAATATTTTTTTAATGTATTTGTTTAATAGAGGTCCATGGTGGAGAGGGTGATTAAAATTGGATTATGTTATTAAGTCTTGAAATTGAGGGTGAGTATCATATTAGGGAATTTAGATGTTTTTTTATGAAATAGGACCAGTTTTGAGAAGGCTATACCTAGAAATATGAAACAAAACAATGTGGCGGGGTGGATGGACTGAATAATGAATGTGAAATATCAGGGTATGAGAGTGCATGAAAGGTTCCCAAAAGATATTTGGGAGGAATCTATCAATTATTATTATTATGTCATTAGTAAAAGTTCTTCTATATCTATAGGGAATAAGATTCCCCAAAAAAACTATAGACTAGAAGAACTATAGATGTGTCTCATGTGAATGTTTCTTAAAGTATTTCCTACATGCATGTTGATGCCAAGAGAGGGAAAATCTTGAAGAAAAGTTATGATTGGGTTTTCTATAGGGTATGGAGATGAAAACTTTGGGTTTTAGCATTGGGATAATGAACAATACAATTTAATTAGAATTTAGAATATTACCTTCAATGATAAGATCCATCAGAAGTATTGGAACTTGATGAAGAATCAGTTTAGAACAAATAATCAATGTATCATGTCAATGTTGGATTAAATGGAAATATGGAAGTTACAGATATTACAAATAGGAAAGAAAAAATTAATATTTTGGAATAATAAATAAGGGTAGAAGTACTAGAATGTTCAAAGACCATAAAATATCATGTTAGAGTTCTAGAAGGTAAAGTATTATAAGATACAATTATTAAAATATCTAAATAACATGCAAATTTATAGAGTTCTACTAGGATCATATAATAAATTTAGAGGTTTAAAATTGATCCAAACATCATGAATCTAATTAATAGAGGATATTTTTAGAGCTTAGATGATGTAGGCAGTCTCAACGACTCTAAAAATTGGGAGTCATCTATGAAGGTTGAAATGGATTCATTACATGAAAACAAAACCTAGGAGATAATTTAATTACCATAGGGAAAATAAAGCAATGCAGAAAAAATTAGTATACCATATAAAGAGGAAATATATTATATAATTTGGAATAAGTATTGGTTATTTTTAAATGGTTTAAATAGAATTAAGGTTTAAATTTCTTAATAAATTTTCCCCTTGTTGTAAAACATACAATAATTTGGAAAATGCTAAGTCTGGTAGCTTTAGAAGGATTTCATATTAATTAATTAGATGAAAAAATAGTTATCCATATTGTTGATTTGGAAGAAGATATATTTATAATGAATTAGTAGGGTTTCATTGATAAATGATATGAAATTATTTTTTTCAAGATGATGCAGAACTTGTTTAGTTTTAATCTAGAACCAAGGTAGTGGAATTAGATGTTTTATGCCTTTATGGCTGAGAAGGTATTTTTATTGAGAAATAACGATAATTTATATTACTATAAGGTTTGAAATGATAGAAGTTATTTCATTATTTTACTATTCATGGATGATATGCTCCTTGTTTTTTTACTTGAATTTTATTATGAAGTTAAAAGTTAATTCTTAAGGAAGCATTGATATGAATTATCTAGATAAATATAATCATTTTTTGGGGATGCAAACTGAGAGAGATAGAGAGAATGAAAATTTTATTTTGTCTTAGATGGAGTGAATTCAGAAGGTCATCAAATATTTATAATGACTGGAAAAAAACTTATGACCACCCCAATGGATGAATACTTCAAATTATTCAAATTTAAGGTGCCCAAAATGGAAGATGAGTCTATTTACATGGTAAAAGTAAAATATACACTCGTAGTTTAGATTTTAATGCATGTAATGGTTTAACCAAGTCCGAACAATTATTATTTAGTATAAGATTCTTAATTTGAATATAGAGAATCTAGGATAGGAATATAGGGAATCTATGAAATAGACACATTGATATACAAACTTCTTAGAATATATAATCATTTGTTTCGAAATGGATGATCCATTACATGGGTATATTGAAGTAGAACTTAAAGGGGATATGGATTCATGGAATATTATTATAAGTTTTTATTCACTTTTCAAAGGAAAAAAATATCAGATGTTAGGACTATAGTCAGTAGTTTCACTTTGAAATATAAAATTAGAGCATATAGCCATCACAAATATAGAAGTATAATTGGCTTGGATAAAGTTCTTATTTGAATAACTCATAAAGAGTTAAGAAAGGTAGTTTTATTTATATGATATTTAGAGTGGGATTCATTTAGTCAAGTATCATTTTTTTATGTATGAAACAAATTGAGCTGAAGTATCATTTCATCCAACATAGAACAAAGTGATAAAACTATAAAAGATTTATGGAAGTTAAAATTTGACTGAAATATTCACCACATTCGTAATCCAGAAATTATTTAGGAAAAATTGTTCTAATGTGGGACTTATTAAACAAAGAAATGGGTTGTGGAAACTAAATTTTGAGGTAGAGTAAGATGTCTTCCTGATTTTCTTATGTGTTAGTGGTTGTCTTGAATACTTGAAATTAGTTTTCAAGTGGGAGGTTTTTTATATTTTCAAATATTTTTTATCATTTTAAAATAATTTGATTCTCTAATGAGAGGATCTAAATTATGGGTCATGATAATGGAGGAGAATTACAATAGTAGAAGATACACAGAGGAAGTAATGGTGTAGATATCAATGTTCTAGAACTAGAGGACAAGTCATCATGTCCATATGAAGGGAGTGTGAAAAAAACTCACATAGTAATAAATCAAAAAAAATTCACAAGGTTTTTAAGTGTTTTGAAAAGGACATTTATGATTATTATTTGGGCTATATAATAATTTGATGCACTATTTACTATATGATCTAGTTGATGAGGTGGAATTCAGCCAACAGAAATGGTTAAAGTGATGGTTTACTAAATAATTTAGAAGGCTATAGAACCTGGTCAACCACTTAGGCCTCATTATAAATAGGCGTGGCAGGTTCATTTGTAAATGTAACTAAAAACCATGATTTATTCTTTTATTAGTTTAAATATTGAAACCATCATTTATGACAGAGTATAAATAAAGTCTAAACAATTTAATATCCTTTATTATGTCCTTTATTTTTTTAAATTTCTCTTGTGACCTTGTTCTAGGATTTATGAGTGTTCACTACTAGAAAACAAGCTTTTAACAACGCTAAACTTTACCAGTACTAGAAAAATTGATGATAAAATTTCCATTTATTAGTGCTAAAACAATCACTGATCAAAGAGTACTATTTATAAGCTCTTTTTTAGCGCTGATAAAAGACAACCTTCATCAACGCTTTATTTTTAGCACCCAAAAGGGATCTTTTATGAGAACTTTTTAAGTGTTGATAAAGGTATGAATAAAATTAAATAATTAAATAAATAAAAAATAAAATTGAGTTTATTGAAAAAATATTAACTTTTTTAATTAAATAATTACTGATCAAAATGAATAAATTGATTAAAAAATATATAAATTACAAGTACTAATAAAGAGTATATATTAAAAATATAGATATATGTAAAATTAAAATTTTAAAAATGAAAAATAAAAACAATTAAATTGAGAAAAATATTATACATTTTTTAAATAAATAATTATTAACAATATTAATAAATAATATATATAAAATATACAGATATATATGAATGTATATAAATATGATTTATATAATACAAAATATTTATGCTTTACATTAAATAGTAATATATTTAGTGAATAATGGTACGTAATTAAAAATCAATATGAATTATAAATAATGAAAACTTGCATTGAGTAATGGACATAATTGAATGTCATTTTATTTTTTAATTTAACATCGATCTAATATGTGTTATTTTGATTTCACATATACATAATTAATGCATTTTTATATACAACACACCCAAAAATATATTTTTGGTAATTTAATCAATTTCTATTATTATATATATATATATATTTATAATTTTTAATATTTTCAATATGTATTAATCTTTATTTCAATATATATCCATTTTAATTATAATTTATAATTAATTAATAAAATGTTTCCATTTTTTCAATATTGTTAAAGGGTTCTCATTTTTAATTATTCAATTTCACTCATTTTTATCATGCATGAACTTAATATTAAATATTAATTAATAATTTTAAAAATATTTATAAATAAAATATTTATAAATTAATATATTGATAAATTCATATTTAATAATTTTATACACTTATATATTTATAATTATAAAATAAATAAATATTAATTTTTTAAAAATTATTTATATTATTATAAATAATTAACTATAAAATTATTAAAAATGTATTTAAATAATGAATATAATTACAATATTTTAAATTTTATATATTTATTAAATATGTATATATATAATTATATAAATATATGTAATGATATAAATATTATTTTTTAAAAAGTATTTATGTAATTATAAACAGATAATTATAAAATTATAATAAATATATTTTAATAAAGAATATATTCACTATATCAATATTTATATATATTTATTAAATACATATATAATTATAAAAAAATATCTTAAAAAATGTATTTATAATTATAATTATAAATCATTTATTAGTGCTTAACTAATTACACGAATAAAAGGCATAGTTGTTTCATTGTTCGTAGAGTTAATGTATTGTTTCATATTTATGTTTAATTTATCTATTTATAGTATTACTCATATAATAATATTTTTCTTATATAGGTGGATTCTTTAGTTCGAGTTGAGGAGGTTTGTTTGAAGCTGCTCATGCTCATGAGAGATTGGACTTCTAGCCTGCAAAAAGATAATGAAAACAAGGAAATGCATTAAGAATGCAAACAACTATCGCGAAATGGTGGATTCCTGATACTTATTTAATTAATTTTTTCATCATTTTATATACTATTTGTACGTTAATTTCTTTATCATTTTTATCTAAGACTTATTTAGTTATTTTCACATAGCTTTATCTGCTCTTTTGGCTATCAACCATGAGAGTGGTTATTCATCTAAGAACATCGGCCCAATATGCAGTGTTGGTATTTAGAAAATTAAATTCAATGTATATCATGATGATATATGGAATTTCGGATTGTTTTGAGACTTTGGGACATGTAAGAATCATTCACACCTCAATCCGATTCACATTGTGACTGGTATGACTCAAAGTGCTTCTTTTTATTTAAAATAGACATTAATTTTAGTAAAAAGGAAAATTGACATACTCAAAATTGAGAAAAAATATTCTTATAATTTTTATACTTTAATAAAATCATCTATAACTCATTATTGATATCCAGGAATAAGTCTCACCTCAATCTAATATACGATTTGCTGGATATGACTCAAAGTGTCCGTTATCAGTTTAAAATCGACATTTTAGTTCAAAATATGGCACTCATTGAAAAATAAGAAAACACAATCATATTTTATTAATAATTTATTATATATATTAGTAAATAATTTGTGATGTGTACAAATAAGTTACCCATTAAACTGATACATGATGTGATTTGGATGAGTCAAAGTGCATGTTTCCATTTTAAAATGGTATTTTAGTAAAAAAGTCAAGCGACAACCCACAATAACTGTGAAAAAACATTTCTACTGTTTTTATATTTTATTAAAACAATCCATAAGTTATTTGGGATTTGTAGGAATCTACCACACCTCAATCTGACACATGGTGTGATCATTATGACTCTATGTTTTTCTTTTTATTTAAAATTGACATAAATTATAGTAAAAAAGAAAACTGACACACTCAAAACTAAGAAAAAATATTGTAATTTTTTTATACTCTATTAAAATTATCCACAAGTCATTTGGGATGTGTATGAATCAACATAACCTCAATTGATACACGGTGTGACTGATATGACTCCAAGTGTGTTTTTTTATTTAAAATTGAAATAAATTTTAGTAAAAAGGATAACTGACCAAATCAAAGGAAATAAAAAGTATTTATATTATTTTTATACTTTAAGGAAATTATCCAAAAGTCATTTTTTACAAGTAAGAATCATACACACCTCAATCAAAAGCATTATGTGCTTAGTATGACTTAATGTGTTCGTTGTTAGTTTAAAATCAAAAATTTAGTTCAAAAAGTGTCACTCAATAAAAACCGAGAAAACAAAATTGTATATTCTTGATAATTTAGGAAACCTATTCATAAGTCATTTTTTATGTTAAGTAATTTTTCTCACATCAAATCTTTATAGGATGTGACCATTATGAGTTGAAGTGTGTGTTTGTGGTTTAAAATGACATTATAGTAAATAAGAAAAGTGACATACTCAAAACTAAGTAAACACATTTGGATTGTTTTAATACATTAGGAAAATAACACATATATAATTTGAGATATATAAGAATTGTCCTCACAATAATCCAATGTACAATGTGATAAGTGTGACTCCAAGTAAATATTTTTATTTAAAATTAACATCAATTTTTGTAAAAAAAATGTCCTACTCAGAACTTAGTAAACACATTCATATTGGTTTAATACTTTAGTAAAATTATCCATAAGTAATTTTTATGTATATGAATCAAATTAAGCTTAATCTGATACATGATGTGACCTGTATGGCTCAATGTGTCTATTATCAGCTTAAAATTGACATTTTAGTTCAAAAAGTGTCAGTTAATAAAAACCAAGAAAACATGATTTTTTTGTCTTGATAATTTTGAAAAATAATTCATAAGTAATTTGTGATGTTTGGGAATTATTATCATGGAAAAATAACACATTATGTGACCATTATTAGTCAATGTGAGTGTTTCTAACATAAAATGTCATTTTAGTAAACAAAACTAGTGATATACTCAAAACTGAGAACACACATTCAATTTTTTTTATACTTTAGGAAAATTATCTATAATTTTTTTATATTGTTAATAATATTCCATAACTCAATATGATTCATGCTGTGACTGATATGACTCAAAGTGTATCTTTTTATTTAAAATTGACATCAATTTTAGTTGAAATGACATTGATCTACTCAAAACTGATAAAAAAAATTCGGATTATTTTGATAATTTTTGAAAATAATAATTAAGTACTTTTTTATTTCTATGAATAAAACACACCTAAATATGATACACGATGTGCCTGGTACGCCTCAATGTGTCTGTTATGAGTTTAAAATTGATATTTTAGTTCAAAATGGGCCACTTATAGAAAACTGAGAAAATGTGCTCGGACTGTCTTGGTAATTTTGGAAAATGATTCATATGTCATTTTTGACAGGTAAGAATTAATATCACATAAAACTGACACATGATATAACCTATATGATTCAATGTTTGTGTTTTCAGTTTAAAATGACATTTTAGTAAAAAACACAAGGGAAAAACTCAGAACTAAGAAAAAAATTCATATTGTTTGTATACTTTAGGAAAATGATTCATAATCCATTTGATATGTGTAGGAATCCAATGCATCAGAATCCAACAAAAAATTTTACCGGTATGACTCTAAGTGTATATTTTCAATATATAAGTGTAATTTTAGTTTAAAACATGCATCACATCACCAAAACCCAGAAAACGATCCTAGATTGTTTTCTCATCATTCTATCTGATATTAATTAATTAATTTCATTATCATTTTTATCTTACTATTATTTTTTAATTTTTACAGAGATAATTATTTAATATAAATAATAAATGATGTGACGTACTTGAATCAATTATAACTCATTCCGATACACAATGTTCTTGGTATGACTCAAATATTAGTTTAAAATTAATACATTTTGTTAATTTATTTCATTTTATTATTACTAAAATATGATTTTTTTTCTTATACATGTGGGTTTTTTCCCAATCAGGGGTTAGGATCAAAATACAAAGGAACATGAATGTTTTGAATGTATTTCATAATTTTTTCTTATGTAATTGTATAAACCAATGTTTTAAATGTCTATAATATAGTGTTTTATCTTCTATTTGTGTTTTAAATTTTATTTTAGTTAAATTATTTATTGGTAATTGATTTTTCTGATTTCATGGCATTTGTATAGAAAATCATGAGGCCACAACCTCAGCTTGGTAGTCTACTCCTCATCTGTTGTTGGCCTCTAATCCATGCTAGAATGGAAGAAATGGAGAAAATAGATAAACACCTAGAAAATAGGGCATATGATCCCTCAACCAAATAACTCTTTCTAGAGGAAGTAAAATGATGAAAGGTGAAATAAGAATATATAACGTATCGGTATGCATCCAACCAGACTAACAATAGCTCTATTAGAGTCCTCATGGGAGAGATATACCAAGCCTAAGAGGAGCTTCAAGAGAGAGATTCAAATAAAGGGGTTTATGTCTGTTGGTAGATAAAGAGAAGAGGTGGAGGGTTATAAGGTTATTAATGAAAAAATGGTCATTTTACCCAACTTTAAGGGGTTACATGGTTTGGCTACATGGTTGGGAAACCATGAACTAACTGTACATGGCTCACTACCTAGGAACCCATTTCTCATGGTCATGTATTATGATTAGAAAAACCTTGTTCTGACCAAGTGTTTTACATCTATTAAAAATTATAAACTCCACACATTGGTTCACATACTATTTTTCATTGTTTTATCAAATCTTAAGGCCCTAAATAGTGTACTAGATCACCTTGTATGATTTTATAAAACAAAACAACCCGAGCTTCCCCTTTTCTACTAACCATGCGACCTAGCATCATCTTTAAAAATCTTAAGCTTCGGGTTCTGTACAATACCTAGACACCCATGCTTCCTCTATAACCCCACTAGGCACTCTCATAAGGATAAAATATAAGAATTAAATATAAATGAAAAGGTTTTGTACATCATAGAAAATGTTATTTTCTAATATATTCTCCCTTAAGGAAATTCATCCCTGAATTTTTCTTCCAAGGGTGGTAAATTATCATATGATGATAACTTCATCCACTAAGAATGTGCATCGGCCCCCACTCTCGAGTCTTATCCTATATATGGTTGTTCTACTATATCACCCATAATAGAGGAACTTAACAAACTTAGGGAACATTCATGCCTTAATCAATAACACATATTGGTCACTTCTCAAAGGACGCATCACCCTCCAAATCAACCTCTTTGGGATGAAGAATACATAATTTATTTGAATGATATTAGAGAAGCTATGACACATGTAAGTCTCTGTGCATAGATTGGTGCCTCTGAGGTAACTAAAACCGATATGATACCATCCAAAATATCTCTAGAATCTCAACGAGCCCAACATTATGAGGTGATAATTTCCCTCATTTTTGAATCCATATATTACTTAGTATAGGTGAAACTTGTAAGAACACCCGAATCCCAACCTCAAACTCCATTGCTCGATTATGACGATTGGAATATGAAACCTTCCTAGGATAAGAAATAGAAATCGACTTCCTAATAAGTTTAACATGCTTCAAAGTCTCCTAAATAAGATAAGGACCTAGTAGTGCTACCTCTCCTACTTCTAACCAACATAGGGGTGAATGACACAACCTAACATATATGTAATCATAAGAATCCATATGTATAGTATCTTGGAAGTTGTTATTATAAGATAACTTAGAAGGGGTAATTGTTTCTCCCAATAACCTATGAATTCAAGGATGCATGCTCGCAACATGTCCTCCAAAACATGTTTCATATAATAAAAATTACCATCAGGGTGATAGGATATACTCAGAAGTACCTATGAACCTAGTTCCCTCTACAACCCCATAAAAAATAATGATGTAAAGTGAGCATCTCTTTCCAATATAATAGAATGTGGAACCTCATAGAGGTGTATGATCTCATGAATATGGAGCCTCCTGAGCTCATCCTTCGAACGAGTATCTTGAATAGGTAGAAAATGGGAGACCTTTGTCAACCTATCGTTGATAACCCATTTGTAACCATTTACTATAGTTGATCTAGGAAATTCTATCTTTAAATCCCTGATGAAATCATCCCATTTATCTTAATTAATATGTAATGGTTGTAAATTCCCTGCTGGTCACTGGTATTCTACCTTCACCTGCTAACTGGTGGCCCACTGAGTAACAAACCTAGTTATCTACCTTTTCAAACCAAGCCACTAGTATTGGTGGTGTAATTCATGATACATATTTGTAATAACAAGATGTACTTACCATATAGAGGCATGGTACTATCCCATCAACTCATCTATGACATTTTCAAGAACCCCGACTCATCCATGGATGCGAAAGATCTCATCCTCACAAATGATCCAACTTAGATGTGGGCACCACTTTTAACACTCTCCCATAGGACCAATCCCTTAGAATCTGATAACTATATCATCTAAATTCTCTCCAGAAGTGAAGAGGTTTCTGATAATGAATCAATTATAGACTTCCCATGATGATTCTGAACCTCTAAATGTAACTAAAAAAACAAGTCCATAAGATGCCTCTCACTACTACACTTGTGAATTGCATGTGTTTGAGTCCTCCTTCTCATAGTAACAATAAAAAAATTACACATTCTAAGAATATAATCAATCTCAATGTCAAAATACTATAGGTGTTCAACCGAACATCATTGATTAAGATTAATGTCACACTGTGTAATGTTGTAATTGAGAATTTTTTATTTGGAATAAACCACAAAAATCTCTCCCAATAAGTAATTCTTCAAATAGTTCTAGGTGGGAAGAAGAGAGGATAACTAAAAATAATACGTCAGGTGCTTCCTCACGTGAGGCCTCAACTGATGAGACCCATACACCATGAATTACTCCTCATCCATCAAAACTGATCCTACCCAGATACCTAATATATAAAAATATAAAGTACAACTTATTCCTGGATTAGGAAGAATCAAGATCAACACTAAATCCAGTCTCCATTTTATCTTCTAAAAGGTTGAATCATAGAATTCTATATACATAAACATCACACATCTCTTAGTTAATCCATTAAGAGGTGCTTCTATGCGTGAAAATTCTAGTATGGAGTGGCTTTAATAATGAGTTATCATCAAGAAACATTGTATATAAAATTTATTCTTGATATGATCCTAGGAAACTATAGCTATCACCTTCTTTGGGTTAGCTGAAACTGCTGTATATAAGATAATATGACAAAGGAAGTGAATTTTATCCATCCAAAAGTGGAAATTTGTGATTTTAACATATAAATTAGACTATTTCAGTGAATCAAATATAATATCAATATGTTTGGAATGGTTATTTAAAGTGAAATAATACACCAATGTAACATCAATGAATAACAACACAAACGAATCCAAATAAGGATGGAAAAATTGGCTCATCAGTGCAATGAAAACTGCTGGCGCATTCATGAGACTGAATGAACCAAATACTCGTACATGACGTATCTACTATGGAATGATGTCTATCATACATATTATGTTCTAACATGAACTTAATGATAACCTAATCTTAGATCAATCTTAGAGAAGACCCTTTCTCTTTGGTGTTAGTGAAAGAGATCTTATATATGAGGAAATGGATACAGGTTCTTAACCAAAAGTAGCTTTAACAATAAAAAATTAATGTAAATCTTGAGGGTACTATCCTCCTTCTTAGAGAAAAGGATCAGTGAAGCCCATAATTATAAAAAAGGTTGTATAAAACCCTCAGATTCCAAATTCTCTAGCTCCCACTTGAGCTCCTGAAACTCAGTAGTAGCCATCTTGTAAGGTGGAATGAAATCCATTACAGCTCTAGGAACACGATGGATTAAAAAATATACCTATCTCTTAGAAGGAAGTCCTAAAAATTCATTCAAAAAAGATCCAAAAAATGAGATACCACTAGAGTGAAATCTTCCTGAAACATTCCCTAATCATCTAGATACAAACCTGCAATCTAGGATGTTATCCTTCATAGAACACAATGATCAAGTCCAAATCAGCTCACTAGGAAATCCCATTTAACCATGTGACTAAAAAACCCACCCTATGGTGATGTGAAGGTATCCCCTTAGTGAGAAATGTTAACATAATCATGATAGGGAACCAACCAGTCCATCTAGAGAATGATATCAAACCCTATCATATCATGGAAATTGTGGTCCCACATGAAGAGACACACACCTATCTCAAGGTTGAACTCCCTTCATAGGTGTACACTCTTCAATAATATCCCCAACAGAGTATCAAGTGTCATCGCACCATATGAAAATAGAACATAGTTCCCAATGATCCCAACAATAGGCACATATATTAAGCATTGAGAAGAACCTCTATCGAAAAGAGCATATACTAATATAGAGGCTACTAGAATAGTACCTCCCACCATATTAGTCCTAACACACTACTCCTTAGGTATCAAATTCAATACATACATCTGGGAAGATTTTTATCCTTAAGATATACCTTGGAAACCCTGAGTTGGTCTTCCCTACTAGAATTTAAAATATAACGTCTGAATACTTCAGCAATGACCACCTTCTTATCCTGATCAGCTGGCTTTACTCCAACTACCAGCCTTACGAGAAGTTTTTGACCCCACTCTTGAATGTGGAGTTGGTGTAAAACTTATTTTACTAGATACTTGGTTAAAATATCTATAGAATAACTAAGGATGACCCATATTTCTACAATATTGACACTTGAATGGGTCCCTCGTACAATTAAGTCTCGTATTTCCTAGTCTACTACACTGATGGAACCTCACATGTATACAAGAGTATGTAACCTAGATAATAATATCACCATGTGGAATCTCTAGATGATGTTTCTTACTATTGGAAGATATAGTTATATATATAGATGCCAAACCCACCTAGATTACACCTAAAACCTCACTAAGGTTATGATCTCTGATAAGTGGAAGATTCACTATTCTAGATACAATAGTATATTGAAAGAAATTAACCTACGATAATATGTCATAAAAAAGATCATCCTCAATTCACATAGATTTAGATAACTCATCACTTAATAGAATATGTGTTAAATTCTAGAGCTATGTGAAATGGGAAGAATAGTCTATGACTGATATTGAACAATACTACAAGTGTATAAAATATTGAGATTTATTGGACCTCAATGTATCAAGATATAAATAATAATAGAAGTTCATATATAAATCCATCCAAACCATATCCTTATGACAATTTTTATGAGTTATAACATCCCAACATATCTTGGTGAAATCCCATATAATATATACAGTGAGTTTCACTCTCCTCTCAAGATGTATTTTGAGATGCTCAAAAATTGATATCATGGCCTCTAGCCATGACTCCAAAAATGTGGTCCACCATCCCATGAAAATGTGGGTGGATGTTACTTTTATAACTCATTAATAAACTCTACTATATTTGGGTTGGGTCTTAGGGATCCTTGAATAGTTTTCATAAAGCATATGTACCAATCTCAAAATTGGAATTTGGGGCCCATATCAGGTATAAGAAGTGGTGCCTCAAGTGGTACTACTGGAGGTTCTATTACTGACTTAGGGCCGACCACCTCTATAGAATGTTCATCTCTACCCTCTCGGGGCTAGACTCGAGGATTTTAGGTGGCATGTCTCTACAAATTCCAAACACATGCCTCACCACAAGATTTTATAACCACCAAAAGTGTATATATAAAAATAAGATAATTAAAAGACTTCATATATAAGAGTCACACACCTCTTCTTTCTCATACATATATATCTAGGTGATGTACATATCATAAGAATATCAAGAGACACGACCTACTACTCACTAATGAGGTAGGGTCAGGGTCAAGTTCTCTACTATAAATTATTAATCCTAGTATATTGAGAGTCAATTTCAATTTATAGGGGGAAAACAATTTAAATTTAAAATTGAACACACATTTAGTTTTAACCATTAATTTCAAAAATCATTTCATTTATTCTTATACGTATATATATATATACACATCAAGGTAAAATTAAATGATTTTCATTCAAAATTTATAAAGACCTATTTTTCTTGTAAATTTCAATTAGAATCACTTTAATTGAAATCATTTATTTATCCATTATATACATGAAATGTTATTAAAATTTAATGGAGATAGAAATGAGGCACAAAATCATGATATAGGAAATGAACCTAGTAATATAAAAATGGCATGAAATTTGCAATGGAATAACAATCCTAAAGATCCTATAATGAAGTATGATGCAATAATTCCTTCCCATACCAACCAAGGGTAAAAATACAAAATCATAAGGAACATAAAAAATTAAGTGAATCACACAATCGTGAAGTAAAAATAACTATTATAAGCACAATCTCGAACAACATGCCCCATCCTAGGTAATTTGGATTTTCACAGTACGTGGGATAGCTACCCAAAGGAACAAGATAATGACCAAATCCTATCATGTCCTATATCTTCTTTCTAATATCCCAAAATATTAATAGAAATAAAATAAAACTTTGACACCACTTTTTGACATCCAAGACTCAATTCACTCAATAGTAACCAAACCTGGTTGGACACAGGACACCAAGAGCATCTCCCCATATGCTAGAGGCTACCAATTAGTAGTGAGGGTCCACAGTGGAACAATGGGGAGACTATACCCTCATGAGAGTAGTTTATAATAGTAGTTTAATCATATAAATCAATAGGAGAAGCATAAAGATAACTAAAAAACTAAATAATAAACAAACACCAAGTAATAACATCCATCAATGTTTAATACAAAATTATTATAATGGATTACAATAAAAAAATGAAATACATTTAGATATGGAACCTATTATACATACATAATGGTATACAAAAATATCCAAAAACACAAAAAATTATATATCCAATTAGAATCATGAGCTTTAAATTAGTACTGTTCTACCCCACTCCCATTCTATAATTAGTCAAATATCTAAAACATAACACTTTCACATATCCCTACCTGCATCCATGAAGTTTGTAAGGGTATCAAATGATAGCCTGAGTAGTTTTTGAGATAAACATAGTAAGACCCCACTAACAATGTATAATTCCATCATATAAATGAATTGATAATAAACAATGTGAATTTAATAATAAATATGAAAATTAAGTGAGGTAATAAATAACCCACATAGGTTCGGGTTTCAACAGAACACCCATCCTATGCTACCAGCTTTGACAAAAGATAAACTGTGTCTAAGTAATCAGTCAATAATAATTTAAATTATAATAATTTATTGGTACCTTACTGAAAGACCAAGTGACCTCCATGAATAATGTCTAAACAATACATGTATAATAATGACACCATAACAATGTGTGGCTCCGACAGAATCCAATATTGTTCTTTGGCTTGACAGACACATCATATTGTAAGCTTATTTTTTAATTAAAAAAACCTGAGCCCATACATGGAATTCCTAAGTTGGGACCATAGTATCTCTCTAGGAATATACCTAACCAAACTCATTAAAATCACATCCTAGCTATCCCTTACAGGAATACATGTATTTATCTAGGTGTGGTATAATTTCACTACCCTCTGAGTCTATCCATGGTAGTCCACATAAGGAATACAAGTGTCACTTGTTCTATATATAAAAATTTTCCCTTTGAGTTCATCCTTGGCAGTCCACAAGGGAGTCCATGTATCACTCATGGAATAATAACAATTTTCCCTTGGAGTCTAACCATGGAAGTCTATTAAGGAGTAAAAATATCTCCCGGATGAATATATACAAGTTGCCAAATGGGTTGGTCAATGACATTCATATAATAACCTATGTGTCACCCATGGATTGTAATAATCATTCATTTATAATCAAATTTAATTAAGCAAGGATGAAGAGTCCTTTTATGGTGATAATAGGTTGGAACCCACCTCTCACTCTCAGTGTGACAATAATAATGTTCATGGGACCAATGAATAACCATAACATTTAAGTTAAATTTAATATCATTATTCAATAATATTTATATAAATAATTTACCCCCCTTAGAAGGTGGATCAATTCAAATCAAGGGACAATAAGGCCTAACATCACTTAAATCCTCACATATATTATTATTGGGAATTTGGATTTAAAGAATGTCTCAAGCCTAATAAAAAAAGACAATGACCAAAGGCATAAGGACATGGAATACCATTACATATTTATTAAATTTAATTTACATGTCAATAAATTCATTGAACATTACAAGGAAAGGGGTAAGGAAAACAAATCTAAGGTGAATCAAATACATAATCCTCCCATGGTGGTATAGTCTCCTCTAATAATGCACACAATGGGTGGTTTGAATTTGTGTTCTTTAACCTTTAATTAAACCCCAACCAGTCTCATGGTTCATATAGGTCATGCATACCCATTCAGTTAAGAATAAATCAATTTAATAATTTTTTCCCTGAAAACATAACATAATAAAAAACAACATATAAATAACACAATGATTTTGAAGGAAAATAATGGGACCACCTACCTCAGCTTGGTAGTCGACTCCTTATCCATTTTTGGCCCCTAATCTGGGATAGAATAGATGAAATCAAGAAGATAGACAAACTACATGAAATTAGGAAATATGATCTCATAAAAAAATAACTTCATTTAGAGGAATAAAAATGACAAAATGAATAAGAGGAATAAATAATATACTAGTATGCATCTAATGGGATCAACAATGGCTTGATCGAAGTCTGAATGGGATAGATATCACAAAGCCTATGTGGAACTTAAAGGGAGAGATCCAAATGAAGGGGTTGATTTTAATTGGAGGATAAATAAAAAAGGTGGAATCTTATAAGGTTCTTAATTTAAAAATTGTCATTTTACCCAACTTTAAGGGTTCAAATGTTTTGACCACACAATTGGTGAAACCGTGAGCCAACCATGCAAGGCTTACTGATTAGGCACCAATCTCGCATGGTCATGGATCATGGTTAGAAAAAATATTCACCAATACTATATTTTACATATATTAAAAATTATATTGTAAACACATGGGAATATATCACGGGTCTCACAGTTTCATCAAACTATGTGGCCCTAGGTAATGCACTAAACCACCACACATAGTTTTTATCAACCAAGTGTCCAAACTGCCTACTCCAAAATCTTCGAATCTAGGATATTTATAAGCCTCAAAAACATTTATTTCTTCTATAACCCAACTATACACTCAAATAAGGATAAATTTAGTAATTAAATATAAATTAAAAGGTTCTATACCTCATAGAAAATCCTGGTTCTTTTATGCATGAAGGTGAAAAATCAAAGAAAATGGTTGTAAAATATTAAAAGTGTTGTGTTTTGGATAATTTGAAGTATTTAAACATCTTAATAGATCCAATTTATTTTAAACTAATATTTTAAATAATATAATTCAAATTTCATGGTAATATTGATTTTTTTAAATTCAAATTATGCGAATATTTCTAAAAATAACTTTAACAATATTTTATGTTAAACAATATTTAATTAATTATTTTAGAAATAAAAAATAATAATATATTTTTTCTAATTAATTGGAAATGAAAAATAAATATAAAAAATTTACCACTTAATATCTATATTCCCTTGTATAAATACATTATTCACCCTTAATGTCTAAGTATCTTGTTACAACAGTACCAGTTAAAAGGGTAAATGAGGGGTTAAACTAAAGAAATAAGTGTTAAAATAACATAAAAATTATCTAAATACTATTTTTTTAAATGTATTTGGACCCTATATAATTTCATATTATAAATTTATCCTATTTAGAGGTACTTTTACATTATAGATAATTTACATTATTATTAACTTTTGAATAATTACAAGTGTGATACTCCTCTCAATTATAAAAAGGTTCATCCTCACACATCTTCCTCACACATTCCTGATCCACTTATCTCTACTAAAACCTTATAAAATCCATTTTAAACTTCTCTATACATGTTCTATAGGTTATTTGATTCTTAAAATACAAACCTGAGGGTCATGAAGAAGATATTCACAATAAGTTTTTCAAAGAAGAGGTAATTATCTTTACCAGATCCTTTTAAGTTTACTTCTTCTTATACCTCCTATAAATATTATTTAACCATATAAAAATAGTGACATAAATAAAAATATATTACTAAAATGTTATTATTTATATATATTAACCACTATCTATTTATTATCCATCCCAATGGAAAATTAAAAGGACAGCGTGCATATGTATGGACTATCGTCTCCATGATCGACATATTTTATTTTTCATCACCACCTCTTATAGATGGTTATATAGTTATATTTAATGATTATATATGATATTTATGACATTATTATCACTATATTAATATAAAATATTTTATATCTTATGACCGTCATATTCAGTGGATGACGATTTCCTCTCTTGTGTGTGTGTGTGGACTACCACCTCCACGAAGAGATATGATTCATCTTTCATTTACACTTAATATATATGGTAATATGGATAAAATTAATGAATATATTGGATATATATTATATAATTATGATTCTATAAAGTTTAATTATCATTTAAATTTATTTTCTTCCGTCAATTGAAAAGTGAAAACATCACCAATGCGAACATATAGACTAACACCTCCATGAAGTGTATAATTAATTTTTCATCACTACCTTATATGAATGGTTATAAAATTAAATATAATGAATAAATATAAAAATTATTAAAAAATTATTATTTTTTACATAATGAAACCATGTCCAAGTTGAAATGACTGAAACCACCAAACTAAAACATGCATGAAAAAAGGACAATAAACGCCCAAAATGATGATTTTAATGAAGAATTATTAATGAAGAAGTAATTAGAAAAGATAGGTGAATCATATATGGTAAGATAAATATGAATACAGTTCTGATATTGGGGTATAATATATATAAATTTATTATACTGAAGGTTAATATCATGTATGATGAAATTCAGGTCCATAGGTCTCTTGTATAATCTTTATTTCTATGATAAATTTTTCATATTCCAAATTAGTTTTTTTGTAGTGTATATACTACCCATGAATTTTTCTTATGATTATTTTAATTAAAACTAATGGGACTTATAAATCCATATAATGTTATCTCTTTTATGTGTTTTTGAATAGGATATTACCAAAACTCTAAGGGGTTTTCATCTCAATATTTTTTTGTTGATATATGTTTCTTATTATGAACCAATTTATATTTAAATGGTGTATATAATACAAAATTGATATTTTATGATATTAGTATATTCATATTAATGTTATTTAAATTACTATTTTATTTTTTTTATTTCAAGGTGTTTATAATTAAAAAGTTACCAAATTGGTAAGGCTCTATGTTACAATATCATTTATTTTCAGGACAGTCTTTGTTAAATTTAGTTTGAGGTAAATTATATGATCTTTAAATTAAAAAAAATACATTTTATTCTAATATTTATGTTTTTGGGCTTTTCATTTTTACTTAAAATTTTCTCTCTTTGGAAATAAAAATGATTTAGAAAATGTTTAAAATAAAAACATAACTTTAATTTTCTTTTTGGTCAGGAATCTTTCTCTTTCTTGTCCATGTTCATAAAATTATTTTCAATTAATTATATTTTCAATGATCTAATAATTATTTAAATTATTTTTGACCAGATTTTATTTTCTTTTAAAAGGTATGAAAATAATTTTTTTCAACGTTTTCTAAACAATATATTTATGACTTTTTAAAAAAATTATCGAAAGAATATTTTATTTAATATTTATCAAATGAAACAAATTTCACACTTTCTTGAATATTATTTTCTATAAATAAAACTTTAATATTTTATATGGTTATTTTAAAATAATCTATTATTCTTAATAGTTTGAAAATTTTTATTATTTAAATGTCACCAAAAGAAATTACTTTTTATCACATTTTCAAAGAATATTTTTTAATGATTTTATAAAATAGATTTTTCGTCTAGGTTAACATAATTTAAGGATTTTTATGATTCACTAAGGATATGATATTATGATTCAATACACTTTATTTATTTATATAACTTTTTATTATTATTATTTAGGGATGATTCTTGAAACCCATTACTTTACTACAATTAATTATGTTATGATGAAATCTTTATGAAACCCATTTTTTCCATATATTACTAAATGATGATTATTTTAATGATTATGTGGAACAATTATGTATAGTTTATATTATGTGATGGGTGGGACTAGAATTATATTTTCCAATAATGTATTCAGTAAATATTTATATTGTTTGTACTAGCCTAGATACCCTAGTACACAGATACCCGAGTTGGAAATGACATAGACCGTAGGGGGGTTCCCAATCCCCATGGGTTGTTAACTAGAAATTGAAATAAAAAAGAAGTCAAAAAGATTTTTTTTCATTAGAACAAGTGGAAACGATTGAACAGTGGAAGAGAAAACAAAATAGATTTGGTATTCCAAACACTCCTCAAGGCAAAAAGTACCACAAACAAGAATTCATAAGTCCCAAAGAAAAACATCATCTAATAAATTTCATAAAATAATCAAGATAGTGTCTCAAAATCCCCATTTAGTAAGTAGACCACAACTCCACCAATCACCACCACCACCAAAGGTCTAATGAATTAAGCACACCATCCACCTCCAAGAGGTGCCTTCCCTTTTCTGTGACTTAATATAAGATAATCTATAAAATCCAAAAGGAAAAGGTAGGGAGTGAGACAAAAATAACACTAGCATCTCAACAAGTATTCCATAATAAGTTCTAATAAAAAATAGCAATTTATTATTAAATTCTAAAAAAGGAAAAGGAATGCTAAGGAAGTTCTACATTTCAATCAAGACATACTTTCAAATCAATTAGATGGTAGATATATAAAAAAAATCTTAAATTAACATTTTATAATAAAATAAAAAGAAACATGAAAAAATAATTATTGTAAGCATTACCATGTAATAATAAAATAAAAAATGATCACCATGGTCATATTCCCTATGATTAGTTAGTTTTTAGATCTCGTTTCCTCACATTACTCAATTAATTAAGATAGCTCAAGTGTCTGTGCACACACCCCTAAGGTTCATACCACCAGGATAAAATCAAACACACCCCATCAGGGGAATGTCATTCCAAACTTGGTTTAGTTATAGATATAATTATAAATACATTTAAAGGGAGACATAGTCATATAAATCTTGTCCAAATCACTGACTAACCACTCAACCTCACATATACTTTCAATCAATCATTCATGGGAAAATCAATTCAATTAATCTCAATTTATAATTCATAGATAAATTATCTAATTTCAAGTTTCAACGTGTAATTTAAATTTATAAAACTAATTCATAGGTTTTTGAAAAATTAATTCAATTAAAAATAATCTTTTATTCAAATACATATTTCAATATTCAATATCAAATCATTTATTACTTTAACCCATATTTTCTCCAAACCCAATTAGTTTCTCAAAGCCTTTGAATAGGGGTTTCATTTAATAAATCCATTCCCTCTTAAATCAAATAAAATTGTATCAATTCAATTAATTCAATTGAATTTTCATTTCAAATAAAAAAAATTATTCATGGATTCAATTATTGGAAAATACTTATAGAACCACCTACCTTTTCTTACCTGATCCAATGATCAATCACCCAAAACATAAAACAAAAATAGAGAATTCAAAGTGATGAATATAAAAAAGGAATACCGAGAATTATTTTCTACAAAATCAATTTTTATATCCACTAATACCATGAGGACATATCACTCTCTAAGAAGAGAAGAGAAGTCGAACTGGGAATTGTAATGCCACAAGTCTTTATAATATTTTACTTTTAGAATAATTTTTTTCCTATATTTCAATATACGAATCACTAATTTAACCTTATGTTACATGAAACATAAATTTTATATTGAACTATAAGGAACACTGACATCATATTATGTTACATGAAATAACGACTTTCTTTAAAGGCTTGAGTTATATGCAATGCCGAGTTTTACCGAACAAAAATATATTATTAAAATGTTAATATTTAAAATAATAAGACATAAACTAAAAATTAAGTTGGAGGTTATGAATATTATTAAATAACTTGTTAAAATATATGTTATAATACATTGTATAAAAATTAATTATAAATTATTATAAGAAATAATTAAATATAAAGAGAATATTTTGATAATAACTATTTTTATAATCACAAAGGCATTTTATCCTAATAAATTAAATTAAATACTATTAGTGAATGATATTAAGGATATATATATATATATATATTATATCCATTAAAATATTTTTTACATTCATATAATATAGTTTATAATAATAAGATAAGAAAAAATCAGATTTAACACTTAAAAACCTATATTTTTATAAATGCTGTTTATCCGCCTTTTAATGATGAACCAATTTTAAATATAAAATTTTAAAATTTTATAAATTTAATATGAAATAATAAACGTCATTTTTTAAATAGTAACATCAAAATTATATTAGGGTTATGTTTTGGTATTTTTCTAAGAGGTTTCATTTTTTGATGAATAGTGATAGAACCGTATTTTAATTGAAATCTAACTTATTATCTCAAGAATCTATGAAGATAAATTATATTTTAAATTGGTTTTAAAGTAAAATTATAGAAATTATACATAAATTAATTCAATTTAGGTCATTTATATCAATTTAACTTTTAAATTAAATATAAAAACAAAGAAAACTTTTGAAAATTATTACTTTAAAAATATTTTTTTTCATTCTATTTGTGAGGTTTAATTTAAATTAATTTCTTCAACATATGTGATTTGAATTTTGAAAAATAGAATAAATATTTTTAATTATAATTATATATAATTTATAATACGGTTAACTAAATTTTTGACCAAAAATATATGTGAATGAAGTTAAAATTAATTACAGTGATTAAGGTAAAATTAAGCTAGTAATGGACTAAAAGTTAAACATAATTGAAAAAATGACCTATAAAAATTTACAAAATCCATTTTATGGACATATTTATATCTTATCCACTATTTTATCAAATTCCGTTCATTATTTGAGCCACTCCTCCAATGGCCCTAAAGCCTTCATTTTTTATTGATTTTTGATAATCCACCTTTCAAGGGGTGATGTGGAACCCTTACAAGGACCGTAGGTGTAAGTATTATTGGAGCCAATTGACATGAAAAAATTGGGGGGAATTAACTTTTCAAAAATTTAAAATATTTCCACTCCTCCACTATATAATGGCATTCACTCTCCCACATCATCATACCCATCAAGAAACATAGTCTCATAAAAAACCTTACCAAATAGGCTCCAAAAATTCCTCACCTAAACCAATAATCCTACTGTTTTTTGAAAGTAATCCAAGGAATTAATTTGGTGAAAACCAAAATAAGTTACCCAAAAAAGACGTAACATTCTTCAACAATCACTTTTGTTTTATTTATTTATAAAAACATTAAATTATTCTAATTACATGATTATATAAAAAATTAATAAAAAATAAATTTACATGTTGTTATTATTATATTTCTACTTATACTTTCACACACATCCATTAAATGGGATACACAATTATCATTTGTGTTTACAACTGACTACCACCTCACAAACCAATGTCGTTTATTCTTCCATTACCACCTTTCATTGTTGGGATAATTATAGATTTATAGTTTTCATATTATATATATTATATTTATGATGTATTTATTATTATTTTATTTTCATTTATCACATTACATTATGCTTTCAATTTTGTGGGAATGTAATAACAAAGTTTGAGGACATGTAGACTACCACATCCTTAATGTAATCTGATTTGTTCACGTTATACATGGAATGTATTAAGGATTATTTGAATAGAAATATGTGACATATATGAAATAAATATGAAACTGGAATTATAATATATATATATATATACGTAATATATCATTTACTTTTCATTATTATAATACGAAAAAGAATTGGAAGTAGAGTTCATGCGTACGCATGACCTTCCAACCCCATAAACAGTGCATTTCATTTCATATATCCAAATTTTGTGGTTTATTATAAATACATATATACTGAATATATACTTGATATTTAATTCATGGTTAAAATTATGGATATGTTGAAATTAGGATCTAATTAAAAGGAACAACTAGTAACAAGTCAAAACATACTCAAAAAATTGGGCAGCTAACTCCCAAAATAGTATAAATAATAAAATATTATTAAAAAAGAGTAATAAGACTTTACAAGAAGTTAATATATGATATTATAAATATTTTTTTTGTTCTGTTATAAGTTAATAACATGCTTAAAACCATTATAAAGGAAGCTAAATTATATTCACCTAAAAGGAAATGTAATGTAAGGGATTCTTGTATCACTTTTCTTTTCATGAGGCATATACCATTTAACAACATATTTCTTTTTTTGGTATATAAACTTCCCCTATTGCATTTAAAATCATGAATACATTTATATTCATGGTTTTAAAAGTTTCATTTGATGTTATATCTTTCATGGGGCTTATAAATTACAAAGTTACCAGGTGGTAAGAGATTTCATCTCAATTTACATTCCATTGAGACTTATTTGTTTCATTGCACCAATTAACGTGAATGTGGTATATATACCACCTCATTGACATTTAATATCATGATTTAATAAAAATTCATGTTATTTTATGTTTCGATTCAAATTATCTCACAAAATGGGTTTATCTTGAAAATTACGAAGTGGTAAAAGTTATCATTGAAAAATCACTTTATTTTGAGATTGTTAACATTATCTTAAAAAAATCCATTTATTTTAATCATTTTCATTGGAAATTTCTTTAAATATCCACATTATTGGGAAATGGATGTGAGTATTTCTTAAACCATATATAATTTTTACATACAATGTTTACTTTCACAATTATTTGATTATCAGGGGAAATATCGGTAAATCTGTATTCTTTATTAAATATAGTTATTTAATAAGATAAATTGTTTATTAATCGATTACTATATAAGAGGAATGATTTGGATGGAAAATGAAGGGTGGGTATAGGTCTTTATATAGCCCCTCAATGCATCGATAGGTTCTGATGAGACAAATGAGTTTCCCAAATTAAATTGGTTTCTACTTATAGTTTAAAACCATATTGTGAAAGGTTTTGACGGTATATGTTTTCATATGCCTCAGACATGAATTCCAATAATTAATAATTTAATTCATATATTTTCAATTATTATTGTAATTATGCATAATATTTTGATATGATAAAAAATATATCGATTCATTTAATTCTCATTTTACTGATTAAATGAAAAGTGTTTTAGTTGTTTACCTTTCCATATTGATTATGCCTTAACCAATTATTAAAATAACATCTGTTCTCATATGATTACCTTTCCATGTTGAATTATTCTTATTTATTCACTATTTCTTCTACTTTAATTACCCTTACTGATCATTTAAACTCACCTTTATTATGTTTCCCTTCCCTAGGTTATGAAGAATAATCCTTTGAATGAGTTTCAAGGATGATGAGTATTTAATTATTTTATGATTTATTTTATTTTAAAAATATTACATGGATATTAGGTATGTAATCTTATTTTCAAAACTAATAATCTGTTTGATCCTTCAAGATTTAATTTATTGTAATCATGCCAATGTAACAAAAAATATACCAGCTCTTGGCTTCTGTGGTTATGGTGTTACAGGTTGTATCAGAGGAAGTTTCATAGAAAATTTCGAAACTAGATTCAAAAAAATAGATTAGGGAACATAAACCTAAAATTGAATTTGGTGATAAGTATAAAAGAACATCCATGAATTTTGTTAAGGTATATTTTGTGTGTATCTTCCAAGAAATACATCCTTTTTAGGACACTAAAAGTGAAGGTGGTTCTAGAAAAAATGTACATAGGGGTAACAACTCTAAAAAGGTGCATCAAGCCTAACTCGAGCATAACCTAGTACAAAAAAATAGTCATTACTATGCACCTGGATTGACACTCCCTGGGGATATAAATATGATACGTAACATTTCTTTGCAGACCATTATGAAGGATTTGAATGTAAAGATATCCCCAAATAAACCATGTTTATGATTATGATATTAGATGCACATAAATGTTGCAAGTTATGTTATTTATTTCAATAGTTCTCAGATTATACATTATGTTATAGAATGTTATGTTCTTATACAGTATAAGCCATTTTTTAGAAATGGTACCTACAAAAAATGTTATGTTCTAATCTAATATATGACATTGTTTAGAAATTGTTCCTGGAAGTAAGAATCATATAAATACACATGAACAATGTAGTTTTTTACCTACTGAAAAATTCTATGTAGCTGGTATTGAAACTGAGAATGTTATGTATATATTAATGAAGCTTAATCAGGTTATGACACATAGGCTTTCCCATATTAACCAATGTGTTTCAAAATGAAATTATCTAATGTTGGATCCATTTTTGGGATAATAACCCCCATCATTTAGTGGGATAAATGACCCAATGATAGAAAAGAAATTGATTATGTATTTGGATAAGATATTCATCTGATAGGGATGTGGTGAATAGATTAAGGTTACAATTTTAGTGAATTTTCTCAATGGTGAAACTGATAAATGGTAATCCTTGAACATGAATACTAGGGACTGAGAAGAAATAGAACTCATGGAATGGAGAAATTTTAAAGAGAAATTATTTGATAAATACTTCCCTTATGATCAACAAATTAATATGATGATATTGTTCCTTAGTTTGAAGAAAAAGGAGGAAGAAAGTGTTTTTCAATATAAATATAACTTTATAAGGTTATCCAAGTATACTATGGATTCCATAAACAACACATACTGAAATATTGACCACTTATTTGAAGATCTTAAGCCAAATCAATGAAGAGCACTGGTTTCTTGTAATTTTTCATCATATGAAGAGTTAATTTTATAGTCCATAAAATAGATAAGGAATTATCAATATCCAATATATTCGAAGGAATCCAAGAGAATAATAGGTCTTATAAACACTATGAAAAAGAGAATGAGTCAAATAAGAAGATGATAATTAATTATTCTCAAACATGTGATAACTCTGGAATGAATCCCCCTAGGAAATGTTTGAATGTATAGTGATTTTGTTATAAGTACATAGAAAATGTTCACCAGAAAAAGAATGAAATGGAAAGAAGGAAAAAATTTCTATTCAGTGTTACAACTTCAAGGATATGGAAAACTATGACAATGAATTCCCTAAGAATCAAGGGAAATTATCTCATAAGAAGCTAAGGGATCAAGGGTAGTCATATGTTATTAGCACAAACAAAGTGGAATGATTAATGTTCTTATATATCTAGACCTATAAAATATGTTGTAAAATTATTTTATTGATTATGTTATCAGAATATGAATTATTAAATATATAAGGATTATAATCCAGTAAATTTTGATTAAATATTTTAGATAATATGTTGAATGGTACAAAAAAAATTGATTCAGTAATAAGTTAAACTTTTTGGAAGAAAACATGGTTGAAGGGAATAGAACACTTAATATGTTCCTAATTCTAAGATAATGATGTTTGGATAAAGAAACTATTTATATGGATAAATTAAATTGGATACTACTAATTACATTGAATTAGATTCTAATGGTTTGGATCATAATACTTAGACGGGTCATAAGGTTAACCATTTATTAAATGGTTTAAGTTGAACTTTGGATGAAGTTTTAGATATTATTATATTAATTCACCATATGATAGAATATATTTTAAGAAAAGAAGTATAAATAGTTGAAGGAATTACCAAATGAAAAATATTTTTCTTATATAAATGTATTAAGTTATTGTATTTACTTAAATTCCAAGAGAATGGAAGAATTCCACATCTCTAAAAAAATGGTCTTGAAAAAAAATATTTTATTATTTCAATCATTTATAATTATATTAAAAACCTTTATTCAAACCTATGTTTTATAGTTTTTTTATAAAAAAACGTTCAGTTTAACATTTGCTCACTCAATTTCAATCAAAACTATATATTTATATTTCTCTTCCATATCTATGTTTTCACTAATGTTCTCCTATTCAAAAGTCTTGTTTTGTAGCGACCTTCACATTTCCTTAAACATGTTATTATGATCATATGTTATTAACCCTATTTATGATGTGGGTTTTAAATAATAGTTTCTTTTCAAATATTAATCCCTTGATTACCGATATAAATTTGAATTGGGAGGATGAAATTTATTTAAGTTAGGGAGAATGTAACACCCCAAGACTTTACAATATCTTCCTTTTAGAATAATTTTGTTTCAAGATTAATTTATATTAAATACCAAGTTAATATTATGTTACACACAACATAAAGTCTATATCTCACCACAATAAACACCTATGTTAGATTACATAACACAAAACAATTACTTTCTTCAAAGGATTGCGTTACATGCAAGGGCAAGTTTTACAGAACAAAAATATAGTATTAAAGTATTATTATTTAATATAATAAGATATAACCTAACTATTATGTTGGAAGTTATGAATAATATTAAATAACTTATTAAAATATATGGTTTAATTCATTAGTTAAAAATTAATTTTAAATTAATATAAGAACCAATTGAATACAAAGGGAATGTTTTTATAAAAACTATTTTTATGCTCATATAGCCGTTTGATCCTATTAAATTAAATTAACTGTTATTAGTGAATGATATTAATGAAATATATATATTATATATTAAATAAAATATTTTGTACATTCATTGAATATATTTGATAAGCATAAGATAAGAATAGACCCAATTTTACGCAAAAAACCTATATTTTTATAAAGAGATTTTTACCGCCTTTTAATGGCACACCTATATTAAATAATTTTTTTGAAACATTAATAAATTTAATATGAAAAAATAAAATTAATTTTTTAAATTATATCATTAAAATTATATTAGGGTTAATTTTTGGTATTTTTATGAGAAGTTTCATTTTTGGATGAATAATAAAAAATAATGAATTTTTATTGAAAACTATGTTTTCGTGTCAATAATTTATAATTAGTTTTAAAGTAAAAATTATATATAATATAGATAAATTAATATAATTTAGGTTTTTTTATTCAGTTTAATTTTAAAATTGAATATAAACACATAGAGAACTTTTGGACATTTTTATGTTAAAAACCTAATTCGTCATCCCATCTACGAGATTAAATTTTAATTAATTTATGGAACTTATATGATTGTAATTGGGAAAATGGATTAAATATTTTGATTAAGAATAATTTATAATTTATAATATGTTCAACTTAGTTTTTTATGAAAAATATTTGTGAATGTAGTAAAAATTAAATATAACGATTAAGGTAAATTTCAGCATAACAAGGTACTAAACCTTAATCTTAATGTATAAAATGACCTAAAAAATTTTCAAAATAAATTATATGGAAATATTTCATCTTTTTTCACCCTTTAATATAATTTTTGTCCTTGTTGGAGATAATTTATATGAAAAAAACGTGGCTGGAATTCCCTTTTAAAAAATTTACAAGAATGACACTCCTCTACTATAAAAAAGAATTCACTCTCCCACTTCCTCTAACCTCTAAAGAAAATTGGTATATTAAAAAATAAACCAATATAATTTCAAAAAATCTATCCACTAAACCTATAATCATCAATTTGGGTAGAAAAAATTCAGGGAAGTCCTTTTTTGAAAACCAAAAGGAGTTACTCAAAAAACGAGGTAACATCCTTCAACGATCACTTTTGTTTTATTTAGGTATACAACAATTAAATTTTTAATTTTCCAAGATTATATAATAAAATAATTATCCTAAATATAATAAGATTTTTTATTCTAATTTTTTGACCTATACTTTCCCACACATCAATTAAATGGGATACACAATCATCATTCGTGTGTACGTCATACTAACGCCTAGCGAACCAATGACATTTGTTCAATCATTAAAAACTTTTAATGTTGGAATAATGATGGTTTTATAGTTTATATATTATATTTTTGATATTTATGGTTTAATTATGATTCTTTAATTTTTTTATAACACATATCGTTATGATTTCCATCTCATGGGAATACGACAACATTGTTTGTGGATGTAGGGACTACTGCCTCCTCCAAATGATGTGATTCGTTAATGCAATACATGAATTGTATTAAGGATTATTTTAATAAAAATATGTGATATATATAAAATAAATATGATATAGGAATTATAATATACATATATATAATTTTATTTTTATTCTTTTAATATGACAAAGAAATGTAAGTAGCATTCATGCGTACGTATAGCCTACCGTTTCCATTAAGGGTGCATTTCATTTCCTATCTCCAAATTTTATGGTTTATTATAAATCAATATATACTGAATATATACATATATACATAAATATACACATATATATTTTATTTAAATCATGGTTTAAATTATGGATATTATGAAATCATGATCTAATTAACAAGAACAACAAGTAACAAGTTGAAACATACTCGAAATACTAGCAAATTAACATTTGAAATAGTGAAAATAATAAATGATTATTAAAAAATGAGTAATAATATATTATAAGAAGTTAATATATGATAGTATAAATATTAGTTTTCTTCTGTTATATGTTAATAAAATTCTTAAAACCATTATTTACGAGATTAAAGGACTTTCACGCAAAAGGAAACACAATGTAAGAGATTCTAGTCTTGCATTTATTTCTGTGAGACATACGCCATTAAACAAATTTTTTATTTTGTGTGGTATATATAATTAAACTAAAGTATATAATAACATGAATAAATTTATCTTCATGGTATTTAAAATTTCATTTTAATTTATTTCTTTTTTGGGGATTATAAATTAAAAAGTTACCAAGTGGTAATGAATTTCATCTCAATTTACATTCCATTGAGACATATTTGTTATATTGCACCAATTCACTTTATTGTGGTGTATATACTGTCTATTTTTCATTTAATATCATTATTTACTCATAATTCATGGTATATTATGTTTCTATTTTAATTATCTCACCGAAGGGGTTTAACTTGAAAATTACAAAATGGTAAAAGTTATCTTTTTTAATATCACATTATTTTGTGATTCTTAAGTATCTCTTCAAAAAATCACATTAATATAATAATTTTTCTTTAAAAATATCCTTAAATATAAACTTTCTTGGGAGATGGATATTATTATTTCCCAAAATTTATACCATTTTTACATGTTGTGTTTACTTTGACCGCTATTTGATTATTTGGGGAAATATTGATATATCCGAATTCTTTATTCAATATAGTTATTTGATAAGGAATATTATTTATTAATTGATTAATTTATATAAGGAATGATTTGTAATAGAAATGATGGCTGGGTCCTAGAATTTATATACCCCTTCGATTCATCGACAGGTTCTTAGGAGACAAATCAGTTGGCCAGATTGAATGGGTTTATACCTATTATTTTAAAATTTCTTATGAATGGCCTTGACAGTATAGTTTTTCATGTTCCTTAGACATGAAGTCCCATAATTAAGCATTTCCATAATATATATTTATGTTATTATTGTTAATATTTGTAATTTTTTTACATGATAAAATCTATAGATGAATTTCATTCTCATTTTATTAATTAAATGGAATTTTTTAGTTATTTTTATTTCCATATTGGTTAGGCCTTATCAAAATATTTAAATGACATTTGTTCTCTATTATTTACCTTTCCATTGTTTATTTATTATTACTCAATCATTTTTTCTTCCACTTTACTTAACTTTACTGATTATTTGACCTCACCATTATTATTTTTCATTTTCCCAAGTTATGATGAGTAATCCTCTAGATGAGTTTCAAGGATGTTGAGATTTTAATAATGTTATGCTCTATTTTCTTTTACCAATGTAATATGTGTATCATTTTTGTAATATGGTTTTTCAAAACTGCTAAACTATTTGATCCTTTAGGAATTGATTCTTTATAATCATACCAATTTAATAAAGTAATGCACTGGCTCCGGACTTCTAGGGTTGGGGCATTATAGGAATTACCAATGAGAGAAGATCCACTTATTGGTGAGATATAAAATGAATCCATCAACACTTCAATCTAAGTCGAATGGGGTTTGAGAAGACAAAATCTGCTCCGAGAGCCTCCAAAATCCAAAGTTTTGAGTTAGGGTTATGTAGGATTTGTTTAGAGTTAAAAACAGAGGTTCCAAGATTTTAATTAAATTTTAAGGGGATTAAAAAGATTTTTACATGGTTAATACTAAGCATGTTCCTATTCATGAACCCTTACTGGGATTCTAGAAAGGGTGCATGGTTTGGCTACATGATTAGAAAAAATATAAAATAACCATGAAAACCAAAACTACCTAAGGCCTCAATGTTTCAAGGAGAGGACACATGGTTTGAACTAACCATGAACCAACCATATTCCCCCACCAGTGCCTCAAGGCATGCAAAACAATTTTTTTCTGAACCAGATGGTTTTCCACAACCATGTACCAACCACGATACAGCTCAAAAAATAACAAAATTATTCTATGAAATCTATAAATAATAAAAAATAGGACCCAAAAAAGATCAAAATAAAGGGTTAAAATTACCTAAAATCTTGTAATATGATGTTATAATATCCCCACCACAAAGAATTTTTGCCCACAAAAATCCAATCAAGAAGAATCCATATCAAAGAGACATGGACAATACTTTCTCATTAAGGCCTCATTCCCCCATGCCTCATGTAAATCATAACTATGTCCTCAAAGAACACTAAAAAAAGATATATATTTCCCAAGAAGAATCTTCATCTCAAAATCAACTATATGAATTGGATGATCGATCATGGATAAATCATCTTTAACATCAAGGTCATCCCAACTCAAGACATGATATGGGTCAGAGAGATACTTTGGAATCTACAAAGTATGAAACATAATGTGAATTGTCTTCAACTAAGGTGGTAATAAAAAATGGTAATCTACCTTTCGAACCTTCTGAATAACCAAACAATATCTCATGTATATAAGTGCAAGCTTTACTTGTTTTCTAAGTTGTCGGTGAACCAACCAATGTGAAACTCTAGAAAACACTTGATCTCCAAAAAAACAATCCAAAGGTTTAGAATGATGAACAACATAGGATTTATACTATAATGTAGAAATAAAAATCCTCTAATGATTCAACATAATCTTAGACATTATCTCTTGAACCAAACTAGGCCTGACCTGGGAAGCTTCAATAATCTATGTCCTACATAATGCAGATTTACATAGTCAATTGTACTAGACCTCAAAGGATTATATCTTAATGGAATACTACTAAATATTGTTATAGGTAAAGTCAACTAGTCCCAAGAGGCTATCAAAATCCCTACCATAGTCAAGCAGACAAGCAAAAATTATGTCTTTGAGAGTATATATAACTTATTTCATTTGTCCATACATCTATGGATGAAATTATCTACTCAATATAACCTAAGATCCAAAAATCATCTAGAGGCCTCTCTAAAAATGAAAAATGTATTGGGGATCCTTTTCAGAAACTATAATATATTGAAATGCATGAAATCTGACAATCTCATGAACTTACAGATAACCCAAGCCCCCATCCTTGGTTGAATATTAAATAGAGATAAAGTGTGCCAATTTGGTCAACCGATCAATCACTACCCACATCACATTCCTCCGTTAAGAGGTATGAGGAAAACCAACTATGAAATATTTAGAGATCTCATCCAACTTCCATGTTGGCACTAAAAGTGGTTAAATTAAACCTAAAGGTTTATAGTTATTGTCTTTAACCTATTAGAATGTATAATAACGAGAAACAAATTAGTAGTATCTTGACTCTTACCTGGCCACTAAAATCATTACATATATCATATAACATCTTTTTGGATCTAAGTTGTACCACCCATTGGAAATTATGGTAATCCCCCATCATGACCCTTTCCAAGGGAAAAGGTATGACATATTGGTTCAAAAAACATAATATACCCTCAAAATAGAATAACCAATCACCAATGGTCTCCCCACCATAAATAGAGCCCCTAGTTCCATAAATATCATCATCACAAAACTAGTCATAAATAATCAACTCAACAAGAGTAGTGGTCAACTTTATGCTTTCAAGAGAAATCATAGACACATCCTTTGAAACCAAGAAGTTCATAAAAGAAATTAGATCCATTAAGTTTAATTATTATGAAAAATATTTCATTTCCAAGGTTGGAAATTTTCTACTCAAGGAATCTGTGATGACATTCCCTTTAATTGAGATATAGTCAATGTTGAAATAAAAATATTTTAGGTACTCAGCCAATTACCTATGATAGAAGATAAAATATTTCTAAGAGAATATATAACTTAGGATTTAGTTATTGTACAATAATGTAAAACATTATTTGAAAAGTTAATACCACAAAATATTCATAGCATGTATCACAATAAAAAGTTCATGATCATTAGTTGTGTAGTTCTTTTCATAAGGAATAAGTTTTTAGGAACTATATTCCACCATGCGGACACATCCCAAACTCAAACTAGATGCCTTATAAAAGGAAAAATATCCCTACCAAGTCTTTAAGAGATTCAATAATGGTGAAGAAGTCCAAATTCACTTCAAATCATAAAAATAATTATGATATTTTTAATCCCATAGAAACATTACTCCATTATTGTAACACCCCGGTTCTGGAGCCACCGAGAGGCACCCCGTACCCAATTGGTCACATGGCCTCAAGCGCATTTCCCCAAACACTAGAGGCTTCCAACTAGCAGTGAGGGACTTGGGCGTGATAGTGGGGAAACTATGCCCTCATTGGAAGAGTATATAGTAGAAGTAACAACACATTCAATAACAGAAACAATAACATCCATACAGGAGTTAACAACAGAAGACGGATAAAGGAAACAACTGGATAAACATATATATATATATAAATGATGCATGAATACATATGTCAAGGAAAGCATCCAAGAAAATCACAATTATGGAAATATAACAGTACTAAAAACAAGTACAAAAGGAAAACAGGCGAGCAACTCCTCAGCATCGCAAGCCTCGGCTTGGTCCCATGCTCCCCATCTCTAGTGCAATAAAGAACCTGAAGTAGAAGGGAACTTTCCCTTATCTATACCTATAACAATATAATCTGTTTGGGCCCAATAGCATGACCCAAATAGGGTGTGAGACAATTTAATAGTAGGAAACCACCCAAAGATCTGTGCCTAACAGTCAGTGAATATCTGGAAGGTAAAAGTACAGAAATCAGTAAACAGAGAAGTATTAAACAACAAACAATCTACAGTTTCTACGATATAATTTACAAAAAAGTATGCAGCCACTCAAGAAAGTATAACAAATAGGTAACCCTCTGGGTAGTTCTCACAGCCTAACTCCTATGGTTCAACCAACAAGTACTAGAAACCCTCTGGGAGGCACTCACAGTCTCACCCCTCTGGTTCAGCTACAGAAAGAGTAGACTCTCTAGGGAAGAAATCACCATCAATTCCCTTTATAGTCTCATATCATTCTAAAGGATCTCTGGAAAAGCACTCAATGTCTCATTCCACCTGTGGCCCGCGTCGAGGAACTACAGACACTCTGAGAAAGAACTCAACATCAATTCCCCATGTGGTCTCGCATCGTAAATTAAAACACACTAGAGAATCCCTTACATCCATTCTCCCTATGGTCTACTACACAAGGTTGTGTCAGCCCTATGTAAAGTGAGCAAGTATTGCCCCACGTAATGGACAAATTATCATCAAGAACTACTTGGCTAGCATTCTACAACATCTAAGCATGGAAGAATAGTCACACCATCCTACAACTAGGCATAGAACTGGAAATGGCCTAACAGGAAAAACTAGACCAAACAGTCATAAACAGGAAAAACATGCATGGGAAAAACATCCAAAGCACAATAAATTTACCCCATTCACAAGAAATGTTCTCTATACACGCATATAAGAAAAGCATTCAAACAACAAGGGAAAAACAGGAAACACGCAATACCCCGTTCAAGGGTATTGGTGGAATTTTCAAAAAATACACAAAGACTTTCTTCAGAAAGGCACACACCACCTACCTCGACGTCAGTAGATCGCTATACTTGATCCACTGGGCTTTAATCTCCTTATAACTTCATAGATCTATGAAATTGTATAAAATGTTAAACCAAAGGTAACTTGAGAAAGAGGAGGAATTGGAAAATGAAGTTCTAGGAGAAGGAAGATATCATCGTTGTGGTTCCAACGCAATAGACGACGGTCAATTTGGAGAACAGACGGAGGTTCAGGGGATTAAAGGTGATTCATGGTCGTACGGGATTCTCTCGGTCGAAGAAGCTAGAGAAGAAGACCGTTATGGCGATTAGACGCGACCTCAATCCATTTAATGAAAAAAGAAAGTACACGGAGTGTACCTTTGGGGTACATGGTGTGTACTAGGCTTTCCCGTACTCCACTTTAGGCGGACTCCATGTCACCCATATAAGGCCATGTGTGTGGCCATGACACGGCCAACACATGGCCTCGAGCGACAACAAAGTACACAACGTGTACTTATAAAGTACACGACGTGTACTTCAAAAATTTCCAGAATCTCCTCTTTTCTCAAAACTCCATAAAAAGGAAAAACATACCTGAATATAATGTCCGGGTTCTTACATTTATGATTGAGAGAGGTCATTAGAGAAGCCAACATTGAGAAATATTTAATTAACTGGTGGTAAAAACCCACTATACCCACGAATCTACGAATCTAAAAAAATATTTCATTGATGTTCCCATGTCATAAAGCCTTTACCTTCATAGGATTGACTGAAATACCATCTTTTATGACCACATATCTTAATAAATTACCTTCCCTAATCCAAAAATTATATTTTGATAGATTAGAATAAAGTTGATGATTTTTCAATAATTTTAAAACTATTACCAGATGATGTACATGACCCTCCTCATTTTTTTATTAAACCCAAATATCATCTACAAATACCACCATGAAAAAATTGAGATACACATGGAATATCTTGTTCATTAGTACCATAAACACAATAAAAGAATTGGATAAACCCAAAGGCTTAAAAAGGAACTCATAATGTCCATACATTCAAAATATGTGATTTTTAATGTCATATCATTTTATTCTAAAAAGGTGATAACTAGAACAATGATTAATATTTGAGATCCACTTCTCCCATTTCAACTGATTAAAAAAATCATCAATCCATGGAGACAAATTCTTTTTCTTAACCATTTCATAATTAGGTTTCCAGTAATCAATACACTGATGTAGTGTTCGATTAGTTTTCTTTACAAAAAGAAATGGTGCTACCTAAGGTGACACACTCATTCACATAAATACTTCACTCATTAGATCATCCAATTTAGTCTTTAACTATTTCAATTAAGCAGGTTCCATATTTTTAGAGGGAATGTAGATAGGTTGGGTACCTGGTATCATGTAAAAATAGAATTATACTTCTCTTACTGGTGGTAAATCAGAAAAGTCAAATAGAAACACATCTAGAAACTCTATGGATACTAGAGGAAGATCACCACCTAAATATTGTCTCACTAGATCAAAAATAATCACATACATCACCCTACCCAACTCCAAAAGGTGTGGTCTGACTCTACACAAACTCAAGCACCATTCTCCCTAGAGGACATGACACACCCCATCAAGGGAAATAAAGGAGACCCGCTGAAGAAAAAAATCAATATGGGATTTATGTGGAATTACATAATCTATATCAAGAACGAAATCCCGAGGTTTAATGTCATGAACAATAAAATTACAAGTGTTCTCAAACTCTTACACAGAGAAGGCACAATAAGGGCATCAGAGACCTTTCTCTCTTTTCATTCTATTGGGCATAGAAATACCCATCACACCAGACATAATATCCATTGTATGATTTATAAAATTCATTACATGAGTTTATATGAACAATTGAGATGACCCAGTTTCAAATAAAGTAGTTAATAAAGATGAAGTTATAGTGATGGTATCTCACACTGTCACTAGACCACATCAACTTCCTTTGGTGACTCTTCCATTGTGTGAAGAAGATCCATTCTGGATGCCTAAGGATAGAACCCCATAGTTCATGAAGAATCTGAATGTAATGTTGAACCTTTATGTTTTAATGATCTGGTTCCACTACACATGGAAGAAAAACACACTACATAACTTCTATAGGTGTCTTGAGGGACCAAATTAACTATAGATCTTTGATTCCATGGTATAAACTCATTTTGAGTTCCCAATCTTACCATATTGATAGAAAGTCAATGGCACTATACATACACCACAAAAGGTCTTTATGATTCTTAAGTTGGATAAAAAAGATTACATAATTACCCACAAGAGGGGGGTAGATGAATTTTATTTTATAAAATAAAAATACCAATTTTCTTATCCTCTCAGAATATACTATCAGATAAACTTTCTGTCTGATTATGAAAATATATCAAGAAATTTTTTTAGTCCCATTTATATATTTACTATTAATAAGTTTTTTATGACATAAGAAATGTTTTCTTATTTATTTCAAAGTGGAAAAAAGAACCTTCATAAAAAAGTAATAATAAATCTTATAAGGAAAGTACGAATGAATTTGAATAAAGTTTTACAAAATATTTCCACACATTAACCATAAGTATAATGTAATTCATAAACAATGACTTTGGGTATCCAAGATTTTCACCTAACCATAAGGTATGTATTTCTTATATTGAGAAATCCGTAGATACAATAATTGGATAAAACCTTATCTTCCTTATCCAAGGAATCACTTGATTAAAAATATTAGACACAAATCTATCTTTCTATACATAGAATACCTCAATCAGCTAGATTAGATTGAAAATTACAAACAAAAAAATTATTAAGGAATTTATAAAGTATCCTCTCACAGATACCTTAAGAAAAATACACTAAACAAGATTACAATGAAGCACTCTCAAATTACCAAGTTGTTATAAACTCTTCAGATCAACTTTGGATAGTCTTAGTTGAAAAATAATTATCATCTTCAAAATATTCTTATATTTATTGTAAAATATTAATGGTCATATACAAAAATATTGGATGTGGTAGAAATGGAATCAGACAAAATCCTTATTTACATGAAAGTATATTCTCAACATGTTCATCTAATTGTCATAAGTATATACACCATTAAAGTTTATCTAAATTTAATATGGATGGAGTAGAAATTGTTCATTTGGTAAAATAATATTTATTTATCTAATCATTTTAATGAATCTTCATGCAGAAAACATGTCTTCCGCTATCCAAAAAACATATTCCGATAGTGTCGATATAAGTTTTTATAGTGGACTTCATTATAATTTTTCTTCAATATGTCTAAAAATATTTATCTGATGAAAGATGTAATCATTTATCTAATGTTATAAAACATGCACCTCATATAAAATATATAAAAAAATTTTGTTTGATAAATTAACAGTTCTCCATCTGGAAAAATATTTTTTCTGTAAAAACATACATAGAACTAGGTAACTATAAAATTTAGTAAAATATATTTTTTTATAGAAATGTAATGTAATTTTAAAAGGAGGGTTATAAATTGTTAACATATATAAAATTTACTAAAAAATTATCCCATTTTTAAAAAATAAGAAAATATAACTTTTAAAAGGTAAAACTTTAAATAAATAAAAACATTCCCAATATCATACATATTTCCCTTTAGATATTTTCGCTTAGATTCTTTCTCTATCTATTTTTAGAATATAGGGACTTTCCTCCATGATATTTTAGATTTTTTCTTAAAAATTTCTATATCTTTCTTCAAAAAACATTAAACTTATTATTTTAAAATGTTTTATAAAATTCTACCCCTTTTTGATTTTTGAAAAGAAGGAATTAGAGAAAGCATTATTGAAATGTTAGGCAAATAAATTAAGTAAGAAATAAAAAAAATACTAAATGAATTTAAAATGATATTCATCTAAAATTAATAAAATGAAATGACTAAGGAAATTAAAAATATTAATAAATATTGTTAATAATAACATGCATCTAGAAATATATATTCATAAAGAATACAATTCATTCATAACAAATTTTTTCAGGAGTTTAAAAATAATATCATTCGTTCTTTTGGAGGTTCATCATAATCTTCTTAATCTTATTCAAGTCCTATTGATATTTTTTGGAAATTTTTATCACCGATTTAAACTTTGTAACATTTAATTCTAGAACACGAATATTATTATTATCATTATTGATATATGAGATATGTTCCTCTAAATATTTAACTGTAATTTTTTTTCCGTAATTTCCCTGAATAAATGACATTGATTTCTTTGAATTTTAAACTTCTTCTTGAAGCATCCAAACTTTTCTTCTCCTATATTTACTTGCCTCTTGAACAAAAAATAGTTTCTTTAAATATACAACTTCGTGTAAAAATTCATCATGTATCTTTTCTTATTTTATAAACTTTTATTCTTGATTTATAACAAGGAATTTGAGATGATTAATTTCCCTAGAATATTTGACAACTTCACTAGTCATCTCTCTTACTAACTTTGAGGCAATTTTAGATGATATCTAAATTCTAATCATTTATTAATCATAAAACTTCAAATATACTTCAGTGTTTGTCAAAAAATATATAATTTTTATTCAACTTACATCTATCATATTTTCACCATTATTTTTAATATTTAAAATCATTCTCATTATAAATAACATGTTCAAGAAGATTTTTTATTGAATTAAAATTTTCAAAATCATAATTTACCTTGAAACAACATTCAACGAGACTAAATATCCAGAATAATCTTTATGATTCCATCTATACAATGAATTACCTCACTAAGGGAATTTATAATCATCTCCATTCATTGAATTTAATTACTTAGAGGGAATATTTTGGAATCGGATGAAACACATGGTAGAGTGGACCCTAGTGGCCAAAATGATCCAGATTTATTAGAAACGACACCATCATCATATAAAAGATCCAAAACTTTTTTTATCATCAAAATCATTAGATGGAGGTTTATACATATTCCAAGCTTTAGAAAGTTGTTCATACTTTTTTTCTTAAGGCACATCTTTTTCTAGTTTATCTATTGAAACTCTTTTAATATATTTCACAGATAAAGAATATGAGAAGGATTCTAATAACTATTAAAGATATATATTATCTTTTAATTATTAACCAATCTAATATTTATTTTTTAACATTCTCTTACTAGGAATAGGTGTATAATCTTTTATTGGAGAATATTAAGTCGTGCCTTCCATTTATTTTATAACTTGATTTTTATTAACTAAAATTTCTTTAATTTTCCCCATAACTAAAGTTTCAATTATGATAGGAACAAATTATCCTTCCCCATTTTTAGAAAAAGATTCTCGTAAAGGATAAGAGATAAAACCCTTTCTCTTTTTTCGATTAATAAAAAACTTACCTAATTTCTATTAATTTTCTTTTTCAATTTGTCTCGTTTTCTTCTCTTCCTCTTGAATATCTTGATGAAATTTCATTTCTTGAGCTAAGGATTATTACTTATCAAACCCAAATTAAGGATCATTAAGATTTTTATCTTTTTATTTTTCATAAAATTAATGAATTCCTTGTTTGACATCTGGTTATCTTTTTCCTTGATAAATGTGGATATTAGTCAACTTATTTTCTATTATCGAATTATTCCTTAGGTTTCCCTATATATTATTCGGATGTAGATTTGTATAATTTTTACCCAAACATATTTTGAGTATAATTAAATACCAAATTCATCTTAAAAATAGTTTCCTCTCCAATATATGAAACATTCTCACTAACTACTGTAGAAACATTCTTTATTTTCTCAATATTCATTAAATTTGCCAACAACCTATTAAAGAAATATGGATAAAGGAGAATCATAACTCTTAATGAACCAACCTTCACCACTTAAATAAAATTGATGACATACTTCATCATGTTGAAAAAAAGATGGACATATAAATAATGAATTTTGAATGTTCCCATGACACCTTTTTTAGGGATTAGACGATTTTGAACCCAAATTTCAACATTTAATTTTTTAGGACTAAAATGAATGACCATTCAAAATTTTCATAATATTAAAATAAAAATATTTCTGATTTATACTTCTCAAATGATCAAAGATTCTTATGTAATTTAAAGGTTACGAAATTAAGTTATCTTTGTAGAGGAATTTGAAGAAATTAAAAAATTATCTAAACGTTCAAATTGTAAGATTGTATGAAAAATAAAAAAATAAAATAATTAAGTACATATTCTTCATTAATCTATGAAAATGCATAGAAATATCTTACTAATTAAAAATAATGAAAATTGAAGTCTTATTTTTAAAAAAATATTAACTACCAACCTTGAAAGATTATCACCTTTTTAACAGAGATTCATACTTCACAAACTAGACACTTTCAACCATAATTTCCCTAACATACATCATACTGCAAAATTCATTTGATTGAGCCATTTATTCACACGACGTAGAGTATCAGAAAAACAATACAGGATTGGATGGAGGAAAAATAGAAGGGTAAGATCCCTTGTCAGAAGAAGAATGAAGAGAATAAATGATGGACCATTGGTCCCATATGTTTCCTCTAAAGAGAGATGCTTCACATTCCTTAGATATGAATGATTATAATGAAACCCCAATAAAGATTAGTAGATCACAAAAAACCTAAAAATATGAGAATTAATTTTTAAAATATTGATTTTTTTAAATTTGTTTTACGTTTTACCGATCAAACAGTTTTTCTGATAAAATATAAACTTTTATAAAACATTTATAAGGTATATAAACAGAACAAAAGTAATAAAATAAGATAAATATTAATAAAATATTTATAATTTACCTTTTGGAGAAATATTTATAAACATTCATTATTAATATTACTCTAAAATACAAAATTCATGTATTTTTGAAAACATTATAAATAAAAGAAATTCGAAAATGAGATTTTGTTTGAAAAATTTTAACAAAATTTTTTTATGAAAAAGTTATACTAAAAACTATGTCATGAAAAGTTTTAATGAAATATTTTTCTGAAAAAATTTCACAATTTTCTTCAAAAACATGCACTAACACTTTTAAAAGAGTTCATTAATATAAGGAGATAGTTTAAACATGAAGTAGATATGAATGATAATTTTATATTAACCATTCCTAGATTATGTTTAATGTATTCATATCTATAATAATTTAGATGTTTAAAAAAATATGATCATGTTTTTATTGTGTTATGAGGAATTATAAAATTATATCTCATTTTTTGTGTGAGACCGAAGGAAATGGAATCTTATATCTATGTGATAAGACTATGATTTAAGTGATAGGTTTTTACTTGTGCTATCACAAAAAATTATAGTTTTAGAAAAAATCAATCAAAAATTAGTGAGTTTGTTTTTTATCCAAAAAACTTGAGAAAAAAACTTCTAGCTACCAAATATTCTTCTTTATTATTATAAAGTTCAATATAATGTTGTTTCTTATAAGTCCAAGACACTAAAGTGACATAGTTGAAATAAAAATTTCCAAATATTATTTTTCAATCCATTTTCAACCATTAAAATTAGTATATGAAAAACATTTAAAATCAATTATTTTGGATGTATAAAATAGACCATGATTTATAGTTTCATTAATATAACAAGAAATACTCTTTAAAATGTTAATATCAGGATATTTTGGATTTAATTGACATCTTTCACATAACCATGTAGAAAATATTAAGTTTATATAATTAGTGGTTAGGTATAGTAAACTAACAATCATTCCTCTGAAAAGTGTTTGATTAATTTATTTTTTATATTTTTTTAATATCAATAGTTTTTGAGGTTCCAATAGGAGTAATAATAAAATTATTATTTTCATATACAAACTATTTAATAATACATTTTATAAATATTTTTTGATATATAAATATTCCTTATTCTTTTTGATTGATTTGAAAACCAACAGGAAATATTAATTCTCCCATCATGCCCATCTTAAAAGCAGATTTCATAAGACTCTAAAAGAGAATCCATAATAAATTTTTTAGTGAAACCAAATATAATTTCATCAACATAAATTTAAAAATTATTGTATAGATAAAAATTTAATCAAAAGAGTTGGATGCACATCTCATTTACAAAATTATTTTGTAAAAAAATAATGTTAATCTATCATACAAGGATCTATGGGCTTGTTTAAGTTTATAATGTGCCTTAGTGATTCAAAAAACCACGAACTAGAATTTTTTTTATTTCGAAACTAGGTTAATTTTTACATAAAATTCCTCCTGTATATATCCATTTTAAAAAAATCATTTCCATCCATTCAAAAAAGATTAAAATTTATAAATGTTGTGTATGATAGAAGTATATAAATTTCATTTAGTAATACTACTGGAGGAAAACTTTCATCATAATATATTCCTTATTGTTGACTAAAACCATTTTCAACAAGTATATCATTATTTCTAACTATAACTCCATTTTCATCACATTTATTTCAAAAAACCCATTTTATACCAATTAAAGAAAAATATATAAGAGACAAAAATTAATTAATTTTAAAATAATTGTGTTCATATTATATTGATTTTATCCAATTTTAATTACATAAATCATAATCTGGATCCTTTAGTTGGAATTTTCATAAAAATGAAAAAAATTTACATTTATTTCTCATAAAAATTATAGTTTTAACTGGATGATCTACAACACTTGGGATATTATCACTAGGATTATTAATAAGAATTTTTTGATTCTTTAGGTTGAAAAAATTCTACTATTTAATAAAATGTTGAATATATTCTTTAGGTGAAAATTTAGAAATAATTTATTCATTTTTTCTCATATAAGAATAATTTTCCATCATGGGTTGAAAAATAATTTTTGAAATAACATCCATAGATGTGGGTTGAGGTTGTTTGAAAACAAAATATTAGTTTCATCAAATTTAACATGCACAATTTCCTCAACATGAATTGTATTTTAAAAAAAAACTCTATAAGAATTACTAGTTGTATGATAACCTATATAAATTCCCTCATAATATTTTTGAGTGAATTTATTTAGTATTCTGGATGAATACTTTGCATAAAAAACTATAAAATAAGAATGTCTTCGAACTCTTCCTATCTAAAACATATATAGAGTTTTATTAATAAAAGTTATAAGTAAAAAATGATAAATATTATTGTAGGAAATAGTAAATTATTTAATGGAAAAAATATTATCAATTGATTATTCAATCAACATAGTTCTAGTAATTTCCCGAAGAACTCTATATCTTCATCAACTACAACATTTTTATGAGGTGTTGTAGGATCTGAGAAGTTATTTATTATACATTTTTCACTACAAAAAGTTTAAAATTCATAATTTAGAAAATATCTACCATGATCCCTATAAATAATTACTAAATATAGGTTATTCTAATTTTGAATATGGGATACAAATATTTTAAAAGATAGAAAATATTTTTAAATTTTACTCAAAAAATAGAGCCATGTATATCTTGTGTAGTCATCCAATAAAAGATATATAAAATATATTCCACCAATACATCCAGTTTTTTAGGACTACATAAGTCCATGGGCACGAAATATTAATTAATTGAAGTTGAAACTTCACTAATATATTTAAAACATGAATAATGTTTCTTTCCAAATTGATAAGGAACACAAACATTATAAGAATTAAATATGTGATCTGATAGATCTCTAACTAGTCATTTCTTAGATGGTGTAGCTAATGCTTTATGATTATAATGTCCTATCCTTTTATTCGACAATGGAGATTTATATTACACATTACCAAGGAAATTCAGATCTAGGATTATAAGATCTTCTACATTATGTGTGTAAACATTCTCATTTCTTTCAGCAAAAAAGAATGAATTTACCTTCTAAACATTGAATAATATATTTATCATTCCTGAAGTTTACAAGGTAACTTTGATAACATAATTGTATTATTATAATGAGGTTATAGTTAATTACAACAATAAATAAAACATTTGAAATTAATGTTTCTATAAAAATAAAAATATTACTTATTCTATATATTTATCCTTGGGAATTATCACAAAAAGTGACTTTTCAAACTTTCATATTGATATTATTCAGAAAATATTTCCTATTTTAGGTTATATAATGAGAACACCCACTATCCATGCACCATATATTGTTACTATTGGGACTCTTTTTATCTTCTTGAAAATAAAATATTAGGTTTTTAGTACCCAGAATTTCTTGGGTCCAACATTTTCAGAAAACAATATTTTAATAATCCAAATATATTAACCTTTTTTTGTTGTATAGTTTTAAATTATTAATAAAAATAAGATTTATGAAATCCAGAATATACTGATTTATTTAAGGAAAATTTATTTTTTCAATGTCCACCATTTTTACATTTAGATATAAATGAATAATTTTTAGGAATAAAATAATTTTTTTGAAAATAAGGATTTGTATTTGTAAAACCAATCCAAGAGGTATTTATATGAGGATTTATTTTCTATAATGTTTTTCAAATATTTCCTTCCCATTGGAAAAATTTACTAAAATATTATTTAGAATAAAAAATTTAGAATTTAGTTTTGTAACAAAATATTTATCCTCGATAGTTATATTAGAATCATATTTATTTTCCAATTCTAATATTAGATTTGATATCTCCCAAGGAAGTATATTAATTATTCAATTTTCCTTTGTATATTCTTCCATAACAACTTCATAATTTTTAGAATCACTAAAATTAAATTTCCTAACAACTTGTAAAATCTAAATACTTCATGAAAACATGTTAAATAATTATCCTCTTACGATGAACTAGTTTTTTGTTATTTTAAGGATTTATAATAATATTATTCTTGAGAATCAAGATAATTTTAATTTAATGTAATATTTTTAAGAGTTTCTATAGATACCTTTAATATGAATCATTCATTTGACATTGTAATTTCAGTACACAATCCCAAAACCCTATGACTATGACTATTATCTAAATAAAATTCTGAGGAATTATATCCACCACAATCACTTTAGGTTCTATATGCTTTCAAATTTTTGTTTCATTTATATTTTTACAACACCTTGAAGTTTATATCTTTATTATCATATTTTTTAGGTAAGAAAATCTAGTCTGATATGAAAATGATTCTTGAATTCATTATAAATCATCTCGAATGAATATTTCTTTTAAATCATTTCCTTAGGATTTTATCTTATATATATAACTTATATATTTCTTTCCACATATTTTATTAATTCTCATATAAATTCTATAATGTTCTTTCTCACACTATTTTGATGAACTGCTTTCAATCTCAACCTTAACATACTTATTTTTAGAATATTTTAGAAGATTCTATGCTGATATATTTTTCTTAGATGTAGTTGAATTATAAGTAGTTTCTTCTACATTTTTATTTTTCCCATTCTAAACGTCTCTTTTTAATCATCCTTTATATTGCATAAGAGTTTGAATCAGATCATCTATGATATAGTTTGTTATTTTCTGAGTATTATCAAGAGCTGTTACCTTGGATTCCCATTCAATAGGCATAATATCAATAATATTGTTTAACAAAATTTCATCAGTCAGATCTTTATCTCCAAAGGGTTTTAAGATATTTATTATTTTAATAAATATTTGATGCATATTTGTAACAGATTCTCTTGGTAAATTATATAATGTTTTATAATATTATCTAATCACCGCTCTTATAGTTTCAATAATATTTTTTATCCCAACATCAGTAACTTATAAATTTTTAAAAATATTGTTAAAAAATTACTAGGATAAATCTAGATATATATGTTTTTGTTCATTGGGTATAACAAAGTATTCTTAATTTTATAATTATTTATATATTCTTACTTTTATATATTTGTTAAGGTAGAAACCTCTTTTTATGGAATTTGATAGTTACTAGTTAACATAAAAAAATTATCCCGTCTTGTGATGATAATAAAAGTTTTTATATGATGTCTCCAATACTCATAATCAGCACCATAAAATGTTGATGGTCTAATTGGATTGATATTTTCTATATCCACAATGTATATGCATTCTATATTTATAAAAATAATAATAAATGCACTTTTCTACTAACTTGTTAATGTAAATAGTCTATAATAGATAAAAAAATGATATAAAATGCATTGGTTTATAAGAAAATACAAACTTGAAAAAGTAGTATAACTTTTTATAATATGAAATGTAGGATAAAACGAGTATGTAATTACTTATATATGGGGGGGGGGGGTGAATTATAGTTTATAAAATAAAACAAATAATTTTCTTGTCCTCTTAAAATAGGTTATCAAATGAATTTTTTTTCCGATTAATAAAAGATATTAAAAATACAGTGCATCAATAATTTATATAATTAGGGTTAATAAATTTTTTTTACATAACCAAATTTTCTCTAATTAATGTACAATAGAATAAAGAAACCTGCAGTGAAAAGTTAAAAAAATATTAAAAAAACGTAAGAATGAATTATAAAAATATATAATTTTTTTTCACACTTTAACCTTATGTGTAAAGGAAATCATAAACCCTATATTTGGGTATCCATGGATTTCACATAACTATAAGGTTTTTATTTCTTATAATAAGAAATAACTTTATACAATGATCAGACACAACCCTATCTTTGTTTCCCTAGAATCCATCAATTAGAAAGATTAGACACACCACTATATTCCTATCCCCAGAGGACCTTGACCAGAATGATCAGATAGAAAATTAAAAACATTTAAATTCTTATGTAATTTATAAATTGTCATATCATGTATTAATTAATAAAAAGACTCCTAAAATGTTCATAGCGAGGAACTCTCAATGTAATAAGATGTTATAAACTCTTTAAAATAAATATGGATAGTCGTAGTTGAAAAGGATTCCTACTCCTAAAACTTTTATTCCATTTATGGTCAAAATTAAAATGGCCATATCAATAAATATCAGAGTCCATTGTAACAACCTTAAACAAACTCCTTCCTTACTTGAAAGGATTTTTTATAGTATGTTCATTTGATTCTCATATGTTTTTACACCATTATAGTCCATCTGAATTCTATATGGATAATGTATAAATTGTTCATCTATTAAAATGATTTTTTTATATCCTATAGATTTAATGAATGTTCATTTAGAAAATGTGTCTACCTCTATCTGATGATTTTTTTGATAATATTGATATAGAATTTTCTAGTGGACTTCTTCATACTTTTTCTTTTAAACTTTTATAAATCATTTTTTGGTGAAGTATGTAATCACCCATATGATGTTCTAGTAATTTCACATCTTCATAAATTTTTAAAATAATTATTTATGATAATGAAAAAGAGAATAAAAAATAAGGTAATTAGAGAACTATAAAATTCCAGGTGATCTTGATCTCTAAAAAAGATAAGAGATAAGAAGTGGATCAGAGACCTTGCTCTCTTTGAATTTTTTTGAGTGTAGTAATATCCATCCCATAAAAAAATATTTCTATAAAAATATTTAAAAAAATTATAATATGAGTCAATTTGAATAAATTATATGCACCATTATCAAATAAAGGACTCACTAGATATGATGTTATAATGATAGTACCTTTAACTTCTATTAGACCCGCATAGGCTTCCTTTAGGGTTTCCTCTAATGTATGAAAAAGATTCATTGTGGATGCCTGATGATGAAATAAATTATTTATTTAATAATATAATTACAACATATTACATTTATGTTTTTATGATATCATTCCACTACATATAGAAAAAAGACATGATATAATTTCTGTAGGTGTCTTGAGTGACCGCATGGACCTTAGATCTTTGGTGCCTCAACACAAACTCATTTCAAGTTCCCAAACTTTCAACATTTAAATAATGTGAATGGTCCTCTAATAGGAATTGAGGAAGGTCTAGATACATCTTGGTATTGAGATCCATCATAAGATTTATCACACTTTCCATTTCTGTTAATGGAACTAACAGAACAACTACTTGGATTAATAGGACCTCGCATATCCCAAACTCACAATCCAGGCCAAGCTTATCCCTTAACACCCTATATAACATGTCTATATAATAAGTGAGATACAATATGAAAACCTATATTGAATATTAGATTCAAGTCTCATCTCAAATATCTGGGCCTTCAGCTTCTCATTCGTCAGTACCTCTTATGAGAACAAAATAAGTTCAGTAAATTAGTTTTAATAGTAAGTCACAAATCTATCATCTTGTTGAATTTTAAGAAATTAAATACAATTATATAATACTATATACTCTCTATAGTACTATTCTATAAAAATAGTTCTAATTTATTTCCACTACAGCCCTTTATGTTTCTTTAACAAACCATAAAATCCCTCCATCTTCTACCCAGTCCTTCAAGATTAAATATTTCACACATCACCATTTTAGATTATATACATTATAATAAATCTAAAATGGTGTTAATATTTTTTAACCAATCCTCTAACTCTTGAGGGTAGTTCTAGAATTGGAAGGATTGTGGTTTCTATTGAATAAAATCCTTATCATGATCTCTTGTTTCATCTATTTGAGGTTCACCTACTGGTGACTAAATGGGAACAAGTGCGACTAACTATCCCAGAGCTTATAAAAAATGCATGAATATCTCAATAATATTATGATCAATGGGTCATTTTTATTACTACTGTTCGTGGAAATCTATATCCTAAGGTTTATTCAATTGTCTCCTTGTAGGCATGGCACTACAAAACATCTACAAGAGACATGATAATATCAATAAGGATACTCAGATCATCAATTCAATAAATAGATATAAGAATATCCATTCCATCAAATAGAATTACACCTTTTTGGATTTCATAAAAACCCAAATAAATCATTGAAATGGAATAGAATTAGATCAATTTATTCTAGAAGGACACTTTTCCCAAACACCCATATTGACTAAAGGATCACTACGACGAGAGATGTCCAAGAAATCACTCATAAAATACCCCTAATGTCTTGAAAATACAACCTTCAATCTACCAATATATACCAGACTACATAATGACATAAAAAAAGATACTCAACCACCCTTTGGTACTACTCTATTTCAAACCACCCTTGATACCATAGTACACTGATAGCCAAGCCAAAATTGACATATATTGAAGGGAATTATTGATAGACATAGGTTTCTATCTAGAACTTGACATCAATAAGAAGTCAAAGGAAACATTTATTCTATGAGAACAAGTGAATAAATTGAACAGTGGAAGAGAAAACAATACAAAGTGAGAATTCCAAAGACACCTAAAAGGATAAAAGTACCACCAGAAAGAATACCTAAATCCTAAAGTAACACATCATCAAATAAAAGGTATAATGTATTCAAGACAATATCTCACAATCCTCATTTAACAAATGGACTATAGATTTACTAGTCATCACTGTCACAACCCGACCATAGATACTCTTTTATTTTATTCTTTTCTCGATGTTGGATCTTTTGGTAGAGGTTTGGGTTGAGAGACCAAAAAAAATAGTTTTTTTTGTGGTTTCGGGTTTCCTTTTATTCATATTATTATTTATTCTTGTTGGGATTGATATAATGTTTCATGTTGTGGAGTTTGTGACACCCACAATGTCACTACTTTGTGTTTAAAACAGTCAAGGACAATTGGGTGAACTCCCCTAGTGTTTGGGGTGTAATTTGTGGGTTTTGTCCAATTTTTGGGGCCTCACAATTTTATAATGGCCTTGAAAAACCGTGAAATCAAACTATACAAAGTTACAGAAGTTTCTGGTATCCCTCGCATAGTTAGTGCACAGTTTGACAAACAGTGCATCCAAACCATTCAACCACTTTCGGGCATTATAACTTTTGACGCAGAGTTCTATTTTAAGTGATTCCATCTCCAAAATGAATCCCTACCAGTTGGTCATCGACCAGAGGCTCCTCCCACTTCAATATCTATTTATTTGGGTCATTTTGGGTAGTTGTATCACCAATAGTCAGTGGTTCTTCATCAAATCTTCCTCGTTTCTCTTCTCCTCTTTCCACTCTTTCTTTTCTTCGCTCCCTCTTGGCTTGGAACCTTTTTTCCCGAATCCTTGGTTTAGGTTTGGATGATTTTTGGTTTTTTTCTTGTGGATAGGGTGTGAGGATTGTTTGGGGGACTTAGATATTCCTCTCCTTGATGTTTCGTTTCATTCGCACATGGTTGAGGTAGGCGTTTCCAACGTTTTCCATTCCAGAACACTCCCCAAGAACTTGTGTGTTTTCATTTAATTTTTAAATGTATTTAGAACCCCTAATATATCTATGGATGGATGAAAATAATGATTTATTATTGGTAAAATTTTCTAAAAATAGGGTTTTAAGGGGATTTGTGCGAAATACCTAGGTTTATTGCACATATGGTTTTTTAAAAATGTCATTGTTATTAAAAGTGAAATTGGTGGTTTTTATGAATTGTTTTGACGTTACTATGGTGTGATGGATATTTATTGTTTGGGAACATGATTTGGTGTGTATGTTTTGGTATGGTTTTTTCTTGTTAAATGTGAGAATTTTTTTTAAATTGTTTCATGGTTATAAGGGTATTGGTTTATGTTCCCTAACTAGTATGGATGGTTGGATGTAGTTTTAAAGAAAATAGTGGGTTTAGTGGAAAGGGTTTTTGGGTTTATTCTTGGATGTTTGGTGTACCCTATGATTTTGGCACATCCAAGGGTGTACTAGGTGAAAATATGGTTGTGCGATCCAATGTAGATGGTTCATTAAAACAGTGTTCCACAAAATATTGGTTTCCAAAATGGTTCTTGTTTTATAAATAATGTTATATCCTTCGTGTGGATTTTAAATTTGGGTTAAAATAGAATCTAATTTGGTTATTACCATTTGGATTTTGGTGTGTGTGTTTTTTCAAATCTTTGTCTTGAGGGGGTGTTTGGAATTTTACAGTTGAAGATAGTTTTTGAAGTGATTTGGAAATGTTTCGGTAAATGCATTTGGGTGTGTAAACATAAAGGCCTATTTGGAATGTTTTTAGAGTTTAATATTTTTCCTAAAATCTAGAAAGGATTTTTTAGAAAACTCTCAGGGAGGTGGTGTTCCTAAAGGTTTTATCAGTGATTTGTAAATTTTCTGGGGTTTATAAGTTCTCAATAATGGGTTAGTGATGTTCTTGTGGTGGATTATGAAATGAGATTCTCTATTGGGTTGATAAATAGTATACTTGGTAACATGTGATGTGTGAAATTTTATTGAGCATAAAAAGGGAAGCCCATGTATCTAGGTGGGAAGACATGTACTAGTATACTAGTAATCCTATGGGGTTTCCCTTGTTTTACGCAGCACGTTTGATGATGACAACACAAAATAAACTGTGATGATGATGATGATTTTGGGGGACCACTAGGTTATGGGTATGATCCCTACCAGTGAATCTTGTGCATGAGAATGGATAATTGTTATGGTTAATATTTCATAGAGATACGAGGTACATGTGGCCCATAGCCAGCCAGTGCCTATGGGTGTTCTCGTGACTAAAGCTCAATGGTTATATTAAACCTCCCATCGGCATACGGTAGGTTGGGTTGATAATTTTAAAAGTACGTTCTTTGTCATTAAAGTGTAATTATATGAAATTGTTTTCAATTTAAAGTTATTCCATTGAAAATTGTTACTAGTATTGTTTGGGTTGGGTTTTTCTTATAAAATTAAAGTTATATAGAAAAATGAAAGGTGGTTGGGTTGGCCTTTGAAACAGAAAAGTTTTGGTTGTTTAATAAAATATGAAAAATATATGTTAGTAGTTTTATTTCAAACAAGTGTTAATGGAATATTTTTTTGAAAGAAAACACTTGTAATATGTGGTGATTGCTTACTGAGGTGTTAGCTCACACCCTACCTATACCACTCGGTGTCGGTAAATCTGAGCTATTTTGTAGGTTCACGTTTTGATCAGGTTTTTCTAGTTCAAGTTATATCTTGGAGAAGGGTTGTCTTGTAGTTGGTGGTGACCAGGAGGTCACATGGAGATCATGTTATTAGATGGTGGCTTTATTTTGTTATAGCTTCTGTTTTTTTATTGTTAGTTTTATCCAGTTGTATTTTCATTGGATCTGATTGTTCATTTATTGAGATCTAGTTGTGGTTAGCTCTGCTGCATTTTCAATGTTGTATATTTTGATCCTATTTATTATTGGTCTAAATCATTCCCTCTTTTTTTATTTTGATGCCTAACACTTGTTTCCATCCCGGGGGGATCGAGAACACTATTCGGGCCATGTCATGGACCAGGTCGGGTGTCTGGTCGGATGGCCTCCCAACATGGTTCGTGAAAAAATGGTATCAAATGAGGTTATTGATATTTGGGGTGTTTGATAGATGGATACTAGGGTTGTCAGGACTCAAGAAGTAGGTGTGGGAAGGGCGTCATGAACCCTTGATCATTTTAATCCTCAAGTCACCATGGGTAGTCCCAGATTGAGCCTTGTGTCTTGTGTTGTTTTGGGAATTTTAGGATGATAAGGGAGGCGATTCAGGTTTTATTGTGGAATTACGTGGGGTTGTGACCCATGTGAAGTCCATGTTCCCGATTCAATTCCCTCCTCGTGTTATGCCTTACTAGGTGCATGGCTCACATCCATGTTTTTGGGATAAGCATATACACTAGTCCCTCATTCATGTGGTCCATTGTTGGTTGGGTTTCATTTTGTTTTCGGTTGGTGTATGTATATGTGGAAAATGAAAGTAGAATTTGAAATGAAAATGGATTTAAAAACAAAAGTGTTTTCCATGAAATGGTTTTAAATCAGTAAAGTGGGTTTTCAAATATTGAGGGTGTTTTGGGTTTCAGAATTTTAATGGAATGTGGCCCTTTTTATTCCTTATGGAGGTTGTCATGTGTGTGGGTATGTGTGAGAAGTGTGTGTTGGCACGTAGGGATGGGAATGGAAAGAAACACATGTAATAGTTTAAGGGATATCATGGGTTGGGTTTTTGAATTAAAGGCTTATCATGGTTTTCTTAAAGTGTAATTGAATGAGAAAATGATTTTGGAAATTTGTTTTTTTCTTGAAAAATGGGTTATTGATACTTGGGAATTAGCCTTAGAAGAAGGTAGTTTTGAGTTTTAAAAGGAAAATGATGGTTTTTGGAAAAGGATATCATGTAGGTGTTTGTTTTTACTTGGATTCTATGCTAGCTAGTTTTGGTTTGAGGTGTTCATCTTTGTTTGTACCTTAGTTTGATGTTGGATTTGGTCTGCACTTTTCATGTTGTTTATAAAATGCCTCCCAGAAAGGTCCCCCAAGTTCCTAATAAGTCATGCCTGGTTCCATTTCTTTCAAACGTTTTTCCTATTTTCTGTGGTGATCACGGTTTGTTTGAGGTTATGGGGGGGCTTGAGGAAGTCGAACATGTCTTTATGTCATTGGTAACTCCCAAATGCTATTAGAGTATGTGCAGTTCAAAGGTTGTTTGAGGGTCCAACCTTGGACTAATGGGGATTGGTTTCCCCATCATCGATGAAAGGTGAGATGTCATGGGTGGTGTTTAAGGCCACTTCCATCCAACAATTCATACTGAAGGATGTGAAGCAGAGGAAAGTGGGAGAGCTGTGGGATGTTTGGAAAGGCCAGCGATCTATAAAGTCTTATGTTGAAAATTTCAGGGTGCTGGTTTCACTCACTTTTGAAGTAGCATCAGAGGATCAGATGAAGTCCCCTCTATTTTTCTGGGGTCTTCATCATGAAATTACAGAGAAAGTTCTCTCATCTGGTGAAACCAGTTTTGAGAGGTTGGGGGATGAGGTATTCATGGATGAGATGGTTTTTGGGGTGTAGCCAATGATTTTTGGTTCTAGTGAAGGTTCTGTATCTGGCGAGTAGGGTGTGCCAGGAGAACTAGTTTCTAAAAAACATTATCTGTCAGATCCGACATTCAGTTTGTCAGACCATTCGATTGTATGTGTCTAGTGTGGCTAGTTTGGTCACTCAAAGTTGTCTTGTCGTACTTATCTAAAGACATTCTGTTGTTGTTGTCTTTTGGGTCATTTGAAGAAGTTATGTAGGAGGCACTATCTGAAAAGTATGTCTTGATCTAAAGATGTGTTTCCTGATTGTGAGGCAGGAGACGCTTCATCCATCAGAGCCCCAACCATAGGTCTTGAGGTGATGATCACACACTTTTACGAGTGACAGGGGTGTGTGAAACCCAATATTGTTTTGTTTTCTTTGTTGGGAAGGAAATTTTTAAAACATCCTTGTTATTTTTTACTTTAGTTTCTAAGATAAACTTTTTTGGAAATGGAGTGATGAACTAGATCTCTTGTAACCCCAATAGTTGAGTCTATCTGAATGTGGCCATTGAAAGTATCATTCTCTTTTGAGTGTGTCTTTTCTTTGCATAGGTCAGTTTAGGTTTTAATTTCTTCAGTTCTCGTTTGGAAAATCTTGAGTTTTTTAGAATTGGTTTATTGTGGGTATATTTTGTTTGGGAGGTTCCTTGTTCTAGTGGTGGTTGTGTCCAACTTGTATATGGAAGTTCATGTTTGACCCCGGTTGAGGTTTTTGGTTTTTGGAGTTTTCATGAGATTTTTCCACGTGAATCACGATTACTGCAAGGCTAGTCGAAACCATGTGGCCTAAGTCAGGAAGACATATACAACTACACGGACATCACATGATCGTGCGGTAGGTCTCATAACCATGCAACTTTTTTCATTTTTTAGGTAGAGGCATTGGGATGATTGGCGCACGGTTTTGAAACCGTGTGACCAAGCCGTGTGGGGTTCCGCTTTGTTCTAGTAGTTTGTGCACAGTTGGAACATAGCTTGGTAAACCATGCGGCCAAACCTTGTGAGATTTATAGAAATTTTAAATGTTGAAATCCATTGCTTCTAGTTGTGGTGTGGGTGTTGTTTGGGGATTAAATGTTGTTCATATTAGTTAGTTCTTTTGGTGGAGAGAACCCTCTTGTGTTATCCCCTCATCCTCATTCATATGTTGTGGTTTCTTCTTGATTGGTCATGTGTGACTCTTGGAGTGAATAGTCATACGGGGGTTTATGGTTTCCCCTTGGTTTTTTCAAGCATGGACTTGAGAATTGGTTGACTTTTTGCTGGGTGACATTATGGGGGAAGAAAATGTCTGTGGTGGGGAGAATTGTCACACCCTGACCACATATACTTATTTATTTTATTCTTTTCTCAATGTTGAATCTTTTGGTTGAGGTTGAGGTAGATTTCACAACAAAATTAATTGTGTTTTTGTGGTTTTGGGTTTTCTTTTATACCTATTACTGTTTATTCTTTTTGGGATTAAGATAAAGTTGCATATAGGGGAGTTTGAGACACCCACAATGTCACTACTTTGTGTTTAAATCATTCAAAGACCCTTAGGTGATCTTCCCTAGTGTTTGGGGTGTAATTTTGGGGGGTGGGTTTAGTCAATTTTTGGGTTGCACGGTTTGATCACGGCCTGGAAAAACCGTGCAACCTAACTATGAGAAGTTACAGAAGTTTCCAGTATCCCTCGCATGGTTTGCACACGGTTTGAAAAACTGTATAGCCACATGCGAGATTTATAACATTTGATGTGGAGATTTGTTTTAAGTGATTCCAACTCCATAATAAATCCCTACCAGTTTTGAATCGACCAGAGGCACCTCCTGCTTAATTATCTATCAATTTGGGTCATTTTTGGGAATATTTATCACCAAAGGTCAGCGGTTCTTCAAAAAATCTCCCCCATTTATCTTCTCCTCTTTCCCCTATTTCATTTCTTCACTCTCTCATGTCTTGGATCCTTTTTAGCCAAACCCTAGGGTTTGGGTTGGATTATTTTGGTTCATTTTATTGTGGATAGGGTGTGCATATTTTTTAGTGGACTTAGATGTTCCTCTAATTGAAGTTTTGTTCCATTCGTACATGTTTGAAGTAGGTGTTTCTAACTTTTTCCTTTTCGGAGCACTCCATGAGCAGTTGTGTGTTTTCATTAAATTTTTAAATGTCTTTAATAGCTCTAATATATCTATGGATTGATGCGGATGATGATTTCCTGTTGGTATAATTTACTAAAAATAGGGTTTTAAATGGATTTTTGTGAAATACCAAGGTTTATTTCACCTAGGGTTATTGTTTAAAATGTCATTGTTCATTAAAGTTAAATTGGTGGGTTTTAAGAAATTTTTAGCCTTTATTATTGCACGATGATTATTTATTGTTTGGGAGCATGATTTGGTGGGTATATTTTTGTAATTTTTAGCTTGTTAAATGTGTTAAATTGTTTTAAAAGGGGTTCATGGTTATAAGGGGATTCTTTTATGTTACCTAACTAGTGTGGATGGTTGGATGTAGTTTTAAAACAAAGGGTTGGTTTTGTGGAAAAGTTTTTTGGGTTTCCCCTTGCATTTTTGGTGTACCATCTGATGTTGGCACATCCATGCGTGCACTGGGTGTAAACATGGTTATGCCCTTAAATGAAGGTGGTTCTTTAAACAAGAGTTCTTTAATATATTGGTTTCCTAAATGGTTCATGTTTTCTAAATAATGATGTACCCTTCGTGTGGTTTCTAATTGTGGTTTAAAATGGAATCTCATGGGGTTATTCCCATTGTGATTTTGGTGTGTGTGTTTTGTAAAATGTTTGTCTTGAGGGGTTGTTTGGAATTTCAAACTAGAATATGGTTTGGGAAATTATTTGGAAATGTTTTTGTAAATGAATTAGGGTGTGTAAACATAAATTCTCGTTTGGAATGTTTTTAGAGTTTCATGTTTTTATTAAAATGTGGAAAGGCTTGTTTAGTAAACTCTCAATGAGGTGGTGTTACTCATGGTTTTTGAAGAGATTTGTAAATGTTTTGGTGTGCATATGTACTGACAAATGGGTTTGTGATGTTCTTGTGGTGGCTTATGAAATGAGATTCTCTGTTTGGATGATGAATGATGTATGTGGTATCATGTGATGTGTGAAATTTTATTGAGCACAAAAATTGAAGATCGAGTATTTAGGTGGGAGACCATGTACTAGTATGCCAGCGACCCTGTGAGGTTTGGTCCCTATTTCACATAGCAATTTTTATGATGAAAACACTAACTACACTATGATAATGATGGTGATGATAATGATGCTGGGGGACCACTAGGTTATGGTAATGATCCCAAATAGTGGCTCGTGTGCACGGGAATGGATAATTGTTATGGTTACTCTTACAGTAAGATACGAGGTACCTTAGGCCCACAATTAGGTAGTGCCTAGGGGCGCTACCATGGCTAGTGCTTAATGATTATATTGCACCTCCCGTCGGCATATAGTCAGTTGGGTTAGTAATTTTAAAAGAAAGTTCTTGGTATTTAATGTGAAATTATTTGAATTTTTTTTACATTTAATGTTGTTTAATTGAAAATTGTTACTAGTATTTTTTGGGTTGGGTTTTTGTTTTAAAATGACAATTTTCTTAAAAAACAGATGGTAGAGTGTGTTGGCCTTTGAAATACTAAAGTTGTGGTTGTTTAATAAAATGTGAAAAATCTATGTTAATAATTTTATTTCAAACTAATGTTAATGGAATTTTCTGGGAAAGGAAACACTTATAATCTCTGGTGATTGCCTACTGACCTGTTAGCTTACACCATACCCATACCTCTCAGTGTTAGTAGATCTGAGCTGTTTTGCAGGTTCAGGTTTTGATCATGTTTTTATGGTTCGAGTTATCTCTTAGAGCAGGGTGGTCTTGTGGTTGGAGGTGACCAGGAGGTCACATGGAGATCATGTTAGTAGTTGGTTGTTTTATTATGCTGTATCTTATGGTTTTTTGGTGTTAATTTTATTCAGTTATATTTGTATTGGATAATATTGTTCATTTATTGAGATCCAGCTGCGGTTAGCTATGATGCGTTTTCAATGTTGTATATTTTGATCCTATTTATTATGGGGAAAAATAATTCCCTCCTATTGTATTTTGATTCTCGAGACTTTTTTCCATCACCGGGGGATCATGGACTCTCCTCAGGACTTATTGTGGGCCGACTCAGGTTACCAGGTCAGGGTTGACTCGAGCTAGTTTATGACAACCACCATCACCAAAGGTATCATGACTCAAGGACACCCACCACCTCCATGTGTCTCTTAAAATTTTCCTAGACTAGAAATAATATTACCTACAAATTACCAAAGGTAAAGGTATAGTGTGATCTAAACATCCACATAGGATCTCACCAAGTATTCCAAAAATAGTTCCTATACAAATAAACCATTTATGAATGAATTTAAAAAAATGAAAAGTCCTGGAAAATTAGTTTCACAATTAAATAAAAACAATATTTCAAGTCATGTGGATGATATATATATATATAAACAATATTAAATAAACATTTTTCATAAACATTATTGAAACATGAATAAAGCTACAAAATAAACATCTGTATTTAATTATCAAATCAAAACAAAAAACCATGGTAATATTACCTAATATTATTTATTTTCTACCTCTAGGATCCTTACAATATTTAGTTAATCAGTTTGGATAAATTGTGGGTGAACACATCCCTAAGGCTCATTCCAATGGGATAAAATCAATAAACACCACATTAGGGGAAACTCATTCCAAAAATGGTTTGGTTAGATTTTTTATCATCAATCCATTTCTGGGGAGTGAGGGTTCATATGTTATTTTCATAATCACCCTCTAACTACTATGGTCACATGTGTTTTAAATAAATCAATCAAGGGAAAACCAATTAAAATAAAATAATTTAAATTCACCATTTATTGTTTAATATCCCAATTTCATGCTTCAACATGACATTTCAATTTCCAAAACCAAAACATAGGTTTTCATAAAATTCATGACTTTAAAAAACATGTTTCATTCAAATACATTTTCCATTGATAAAAATAAAATAATTTCATCAAATAATTTCTTATTTCATGCCATGTTCTCAAAAATTTCAATTTGATTATCAAAGACTTTGAAAAAGATGTTTTATTTCACAAATACATTCCCTTTAAAATCATACATAAATTCTATTGAATTCAAGGAATTAAATTGAAATTTAATTTCAAATTAAATAATAAATTCACGGTTTAAATTTTAGTAAAATACTTACATAAACACTAATTTTTTTTTCACATGGTCTAATAATCAGTCACTCGATATAGTATATTCCAATGGAGAATCAAACGAGATGAAGATCAAGGAGGAATACCTAGAATAAATATCCATCAAACAAACATTTAGAACCACTAATAACATGAGGATATATAACTCTCTCAGAAGATGATAGAATACAAAGGGGGAATTCCAAATGAGATATGATCCACTTACCAAAGGGAGATCAAATGCATACAAAAACACTTCGATCCTAGAAGAAAGGGGGTAGAGAATCCAAAACCATCTATAGAGAGATTCCAAAATCCAAATGACTGAGTTAGGGTGTAATTGGTGGTGTTTAGGGTTACAAACAAGGCTCCCGATATTTTAATTAAATTTGTTGGGGGGATTAGAAACCCATTCATAGAGTTTCCTGGTCAGGCTGCATGGTTAGTACTAACCATGAACCTGATCATGTTCCATTACATAGATTTTGGAAAGTGATCATGGTCTGGATAAATGGTTAGAAAAATTGTGTTCTAACAGGGAAAACCACAAGTATCCAAGGCCATGTGGTTTAGAGGGGAGGCGTCATAATTTAAAAAAACTATGCATAAACTTTGTACCCCTATATAGTACCTCAAGATAGGTGACATTGTTTATTGAGATGAACCACATGGTTATCCCTAACCATCTTTCAATCTTTCAAAACTTCACAAACTTCCAAAATTCTATGAAAAACTCTTAAACGAACCCGAAATAATGCTTAAACAAAATATAATCAAAATGATGGGTCATAAGTACATGAAAGATTGTAATGGTATTTTATTGATATATTATGAGATAATATGGACTGGAATGGGGTGAGAGCCTATTTTAGTAAAGGAAACTATCCCCTATGATAATTATGTGAGAGAACCTTGACTAAGGAAATGATAAAATGAGGAGTGAACTCAATCTATTATGGGAAATTTTCCACTATGATAGTATTGGAGGAAAAACTTGAATTATGAAATTATTTTATATGATTATTTTCATTCCAAAAACTTATTTACTATGCTTATGATATGTTCCCATGGATTATGATTAATTATTGATGATTACACACTCTTATGAAATATTTATTTTTTTTATTAAAAATACTTATTCAATGACTCATGATTAATGATCTTTGAATGATTGAGTGTAAATTATTTAATTTATGATCATATTATTATACACTTATAATTATATTATACATATATATGATTATCAATTGATATATCCCATATTTACCCTTACTAAGCATTTGAGCTGACCCTTTCGTATATTTTCATTTCCCTAGGTTATGAAGAATGATATTGAGAGCATGACTTTAGGGTATACTCAACACTGATGGGGGAGGGGGGGGGGTCAATCAATGTTGGGAACTTTTTAAGAATTTGTAAATTTTTATCCCCTTAACTATCAAACCAGTTTGGATCTTGATTCTCATATTCTCTTTTCCATATCATTTGGAAGTATACAAAAATAGGTTAAACATTGCACACAATATTTTTATTTGGCTTAGAAATCAATATGACTAGATTTTCATTACCACATATGTTGATGAAAATTTTAAATATTCTCCACTCTAATATGATTTTTAGTAAAATGGAATGGTTATAAAAAAATCCTTATCCAATGTTTGGTTCTCCACACTTTAGGAGGATGGGGGTGAGAAAATATTTAATCTATGGACTAGTGATGACATGATCCAACTTCAAGCACTTTGATGGTTCTGTATAGTTTCTCTAAAGATAGTATGCACTTTATTTCTTAATGTAAATTATAACACCAATAATTAATTCCACCAAAAGAGACTTATTTGGGATTTCACAGTGTTACTTTGTTCTCTACATCCATCCACTTCACTTTGTTACTAGCACAATAGTCTGAATGAAACATTTCTTCTTATTTATTCATCTGAATATTGTTCATTAAATAGTTTCATATGATAATATCAATATTATTTTGATTCATCTATTGATATTTTATCGAATCCTTCTTCTTTGAAATATTCATTTGATACAAAATGATAAGAGCATTGTTTAGTGTCGGGATGAACCATACTTCTAACTCCTTTATTTAAAACCTATCCATATGATTTTCATACTAGTGTATATATCCAATATATTCATATTATAGTGTTAATCTGGTAATGATACTCCCAGTGATAGTTCATCTAATCTCTTATCATCATTTATTCATCCGGTTCTTTAGATCCATCCATTACCCCCTGGTCCATCCGATACTCCACTCTCAAAAAATTAAACCAAATGATAATTTATCACAATATTAATGGCCAATACTTATGTATTTTCAATTATTCATCATAATTAACAACCATGAAAGAATATTCAACCACACCACCATAATTTCTCACTCTTTTTATAGGTTAACATCCAGATTTTTGGGTGATAACTCAAATATATTTTCCTATTAATCTCAAACTGGAATTTCAAACTTCCAGATCATTTCAATATTACTGGAACTCTTCTCAATCATCCTTCAATGATGTCTAGAATCCAAATATTCTATTTTTTATTATTGAAATATTAAATTCTATATCATCATTTCTATAATTAATATCTTTTTTAAAACATCATAATGTTATTCAAACATTATATATAGAATAACTTTTTAAAATGTATTCTTTCTAGTGAAACATTATTGGGTTTTCCATTTAAATTTTGTAGTAACATTTCAAAACTTATGAAAATATTTTTAATTTCAAGGATGACATGATTCATGAAACTATATTCATTGAATAAACATGGAAACCTATGATCGATGAACATTAGTCTAGGTGATTCTTCTGACGATCCAATGAAAATTCATTAAGTGGAAAATTTTGATATTCTCTTTTGAAATTGAATTCAACAAAATTTCATTAGGATATTCATTTTTTAGATGGGTTCTAAAATATTTTTATGTCCACATCTATCCAATAAACCCTTGTATATATTTTCAACACCTCTATTTGATGGAATAGTTAAACTCTATCAAATGAAATTTTAATTCTCAGCCCGATGTATTTCAAATAAATTTATTGATGACATCACTTAGAGACTTATATTTAATGAAATATATATGAAAAACTCAAAAACTTTTGTATGATTATATTTCATGGAATCCATTGTCCGATGAATGTTACATGGAATCATCTATTCATTAAATGCATGTAGAAACCTCTATCTAACACCTTAGATCTGAATCGTCTGTCCAATGCCACAACTTAGAAACATCAGTATGATGATTATCACTCAAAAAACTCTATTTGATGGCTTTATATGGAAACTTATATATGGTCCAAATAATTGAAATCTTCAATAATAACTATCCAATGATCTTAATCTGTTTCCTCTACCTTTGTTCTAATTTTTTTTCCGATTATTTGGAAACCTTTATCATTTAATTACCCGACCATTTTAAGATATCTTAATTCAACGATCTTCACATATTTCCTATAACTATTAACCTTTTTAGAAAAAATGTGCTTGATCATTCAAGAAATTATGTACGGTATAGTCTGTATGATGACTCACCCAGCTCATATGATATAATTTATGATTTCATTCTCCATATATAACCTCTTAAACATTTTAATCATATATTACATCTTCCTTAACCTTTAATATCAATCTATAAACAATTTGTTTTGTCTAAATTTATATAAATCTCTATTAAAAACTTCATATTGAATCATAGCCCTATAAAATTTGGGTGTTTGGTCAATAAAGAACACAATACTTAATATCAAATGATATGATGGGTCGATCATTATCTATCCAATGTTACAAATAATGAAAATAAGTAACCATTTATTTTCACCTATTTCCTAATTGATTTTTTTTGTTCAACCCATCGATGTTACCCTTCATCATTTTTTGGAACTCAGTGTGACCCTTATGTACCCTGACACAAGAAAAGTGTTTTCCATTATATAAAAAGGGATGTAGTGATATTACTCTTATAATTTCCTTTTTTACCTTTACACAATTCTTCACTACCCATACACAAGTCTTCAATACCCTTACATAGGTCATTTTTAACACTAGGGTTCTATTACTTAGGTATAAGAAAGAAATTTTTACTACTTAGAACCCTTAAAAAATTTTCATTAGTTTACTCGAATATCTAATATCATCTACATATGGTTGACTTAGTCAGATGGCGCTACATGGAAACCTTTATCTGATTAGATTCATCTGGTTGTCTTCATATGATCGACCCTTTCTGATATTCCCATCCCACTAACCACTATATAATCGTCTTTACTATCTAAATCCTTTTAGTTTCACAAACATCTTAATGGATCTTCTTAATGAAACTTTTCTTATTCTTCTAATAATTTTTTAATAAAACATCTTAAGGAATCATTCATAATGTTGAAAATAAATACATTTCTCCTTCAAATTTAGAAAATGTTTTATTAATTAATAATAGGTAAAAAATAATTATAATATAGATCAAAGATTTAAAAATAACATTCATAATATAATAAGACTTCAGTTATCCCTTTATTATCCATTCAGTCATTCAAGTTACATCAACATTTTTTTTATAAATATTGGATGCTTAAAATGAACTTTCCAAGAATTTATTATTTCTAAATTATTTAACATATTTTAATTAATAATATATTTATATTTTGTTAACCAATTAAATCTGTTGAAAGTAAATAAAACTCACTTATATAGTGATATATTTAATATCCCCATTTTTATTTATTGGAAATACCTTCAACGTTCTTCCCAAATGAATATTTTAATATATGAATATTTCTCTTTTTCCATCACATTTATGTTACCAACATTTCATTTCAAATTATCACCCACTTATTAAGATGAAATAAAAATTTTATGGTAAAATGGTATCAAATAACTCTTAAAAAATTATATTTCCATCATTTCACTCTACGTCTATGTGATCCATGATCGATGTAGTAAATGAGAATATTTGAATTATAAAAGAATATGTTATTTACTAAATGATATTTATACCTCACATAATGAGAAATTATAAATATTCCATGAAGGGTTATAAAATTTTATTCTAGGGTGATGATACATATTGATATATGAATCTTTTTTTAATAAAGATCAACCTGAAACTAGTGAACTAACTTCAACAAATAATTTAAAAACATTTAAGTGCAATATGTAGGATTAAAAGCCTTAGATCACTTTCATACTTCCAATTTTATTATTTCATTCGTAAAATAAATTTCTCCCCATTTTTATCAAATCTTTGTTTTTGTATCAAAGTATGGAAGATTAATAAATTATAACACATATAATGACATGTTCTTTTTGTAATTTCAAGAATAATAAGATTTGTATATGATAAATACTTTGGAAAAAACATAAACATTTTCCAGATTTCTCCACTTCAAGGAAAATTTTATTATAATGTTTATTATGATGAAACCTGTAAATAGATATTCTGTTGAAATTTTTTTGAGAAGGAATTAAAATTATCCTTCATTATTTGGTTGTCCAGACATTTTAAAACCTCCACATATTTACCAAGGATGATCGCTTCCTATAATTTTTAGTAAACCAATACTTGTACCATTGTAAGATAGAAAATTTTATAGCATTGCTAAACCAAGATGGAAACCTTTCCCCCAACATAGGTTCTCCCTTTGAGTGCATTAATCACCTTCAATTCCTTGTTTTTAAGAAACAAATACAAAACAAAAATGTTAAGGGAATAATGTGGATACTTCTTAATTCGTAATATGAACAATAATGATGATAAGATTTTCTCATCCAATTTTCTCCATTTCCTCTATAATTATCTCTTGAATATCTAAAATTAAATTATGATTGAGTATGTGTTTATCTTATCAATTATTTATCATCCATTTGTGTGAACATTCTTTCTTCATGGGTTTTTTAAAACACTTGTATCTATTACTGTAACTTTCATCTTCATTACAAATTCTTTTTCTGGATTGATTGTAGAACAATATTTAATTTTATATAAAAAAATATTTCTCCTCAGAGACAAAACATATTTATCTTAATGTGTAATATTTTCCTTTCCTTTAACACTATCAGTTTCTTATTCTTATTCAATTTTATTCATCCTATCCAACTAATCTATCCAAATTATTAATATATCATTATAAACACTAAAAGAATGTTTTCATTTTCCACATGACTTCTTTTGAGTTCCATTGTTTTTTATAATTACTTTTTATGAAATTATTTTCTTCACCTTATTATATTTATAATCCATGTTTCTCTCACCTTTCTTACTTGAAATATTATCAAGAGAATTTGTCTACAACATTTTTCTGCTTTCTTTTCAATGTTTCTTCTTTTTCCTTAACCAAATTTTATGGTATTATTTTCTTAACATAATTAGAAACTTGTTTAAATGATAGTGAACCATTCTCATTCCTAATAATATTTACATGATCACAAGTATTTTAAAGTTTTAAAAACCCATTGGAATTTTTCATATTTTCCTTACACTATGGATGTTGCATCACCATCTCTAGATTGACCACCAATGAAACAATCTTCTTTTGTAGTTTTAAATTTAATGTATTATACCTACAATCTTAGGGAAAATTTATGAATCTATTTCAGAGCCAATATTTACCAACAAACACTACTTTATTATATCTTATACATGTTATTGTTGGGTCTTCTTAATAGCTTGTTGGGCTATTTGCAGCAGACCATCTTTCTTAATCTTTTCCCTATCCACCCTGATCATGGTGGTAGGTTTATTATCACTTTTATTTATCATTACATTTATAGATTTTATTTAATAATCTAAAAAATTTAGAAAATTTATTTTGAAACATTATTATTAGATTTTATGGATTCTACCTTTTTCTTTACAATTGCAAGAGATAGATCACTAAATGAAGTCAAGATCTTTATATCACACGTTGGAGGTATTTTAACCTTAAAATCCTCAAATGAGTATTACGTATCAGTTTAAACATTTTAATTCATTTTTAAAGTATTAATATGTGTCTTCTCAAGATTATCCAACCTAAATTCCAATTATATATATCACATATTGAGGTTTCATTTCTGGTTTTCAATCACAATCACCTTTTCCTCACAAACATTCTTCATTCTTCCAATTTCCTCTTCATAAAATATAACATTATTAGGTAACAAAGATTCATGTTCCATGATTTTCTATGTACATTTAATCTAATTATTAATCCTTGAAATCAATTCTAATTTTCAACATTAATTCACGTGCATGGATAATTTCTAATAGATAGTTCCTCAATCAATTATTCTCTTTAACCTCTTTGAGCCATTTGTATTAAGATTTTGGGGAACATATTTCAATTTCCACCAGACTCACATCAAATTATCCTAACTATTTAAAGAACTTTATACATTATAAAATTTTTCTTGAAAATATTTATCCATATTATCTTCTTCTTATTCTAGTAGTGTGATCTCTTTTAGTATACTTTAATAGATTCAAAAAATAAGAGAAATTATTTCATTTGTAACACAAGAATAAATATCTTTCATTCTATAAAATGATACATCTTCATAATTTGTATATTTATAATCATCAACACTTATTCTAGGATTTTCTTCTCATGTAATGTTTTAATAAGAAGTTTTATATACCTCGTGATCACTCAACGTACTTGAGTTAGGAATTTTTTCCTTCTCCATAGTTGTAACCTAAGACACTTGTTCTTAAATTTACAAGATAGATATATATATTTATTGGTAGAATGGAATTGAGAAGTTGATACTTAATCTTCATTATCTACTAGAGATCTATTATTCAAATTTATTTTCTCTTTATTTTTCTTATTCTATATGATCTTGGTAGAAAACAATTCTATACAGAGATCAGAATCTTCGCCAAAACTATTATTTATTATTAATACAGGAAAGGAACTAAAATATTTAGAAGTCAATATCTTTAACATAGAGAATCTAATGGAGGTGAAACGTGAATCCAATACAAATTAACAGGACCACATTGTGATATACACAACACTGATGGGGGGGGGGATTAGTGTTGGGATATTTTTAACCAATTGTATGTTTTTACCCCTTTAACTTTTAGACTTGTTAGGACCATGATTATCAAATTCTATTTTACCTATCATATGAAAGTATATGAAAATAGATAAATAATGACACATGATATTTCCAATAAGAGTATATTGTGATTAATTAATATAGTGATGAATAGTTCATATATTCCCCACTATTATATGTTTCTTAGAGCATTGGTCTGGCTAGAAAATAATCCAATGTGTGGTTCTCTACACTTTAGGGGGGGTAGAATAATCTTGAATTGCTAGACTGGTGATGACCTATTCCAACTTACAGCTCCCTGTGGATTCATTATACTGCATATTAATAAAGTATTCACCTAATTTATTAAGGTACCTTATAACACCAAGATTTTTTTCCACAAGAGAAACTTTTTTTAGATGTCAAAGTGTTCCATTGTTCTCCATTTCCTTATACTCCACTTTGTTACTTTAACAATTGTGGGAAAGAAAATTTCACTCTTTTTCTTGATTTTGTTGAAGATAGTTAGTTTGATAAATTTTTATGATCCTATCTGTATAATGTTGATTCTTATAGTGAAAGTTCATTTAATTTTTCTTATTCAACATAATGATCTGATATGAAATGATAATAAGACTGTCTAGTATATGGATTAACCTTTCTTCTTATACATCCTTTTTCTCCATACGATATTCCATTCAATCTATATATATCATATGTCCTTCAAATAATGTTCATCATGTAAGGATATTCCTGATGATAGTTCATATGATATCTTTTATTCCTTTCTTTATTTTATGATTTAGTTCTCGTCAATTATTTAGATATATTCGATACCCCCTCCTCTACCCATAACCCTTCTATAAAAATCATCCCAAATGATAATTTATCTCAACCTATATGGATAAAACATACTTATAGATTTTCAATTATTTATTATAATGTAAAATGTGCAACATTAGTGAACAACACATCTATACTATTGAATCCCTTAATATAGGTTCACTTCCAGCTGTTTGGGTGGGAAATAAAATGTATTTTCCCTCTCAGATCAAAAAATAATTTTAAAGTTCACACTCATTTTTATATCACTATAAAACTTCTTGATACTCCTTGAATATTGGTTAGAATAGTGATTTTCAATTCATGATTTTTGAAATATTGGAAGTCCTTCTTAAAATCACCATAATTAGTATCTTTAAAAAAATTTCATAAAATTATTCAAACATTCTATCCAATACAACTTCCTAACATGTGATATATTTGGTGAAGCTTTATCTGGTATTACTTTATAATATTAAAGGAGTATTTGGAAATATTTCAAAATATACATACTCTGGATGATGAAATGATTCAGAAAACTTCATTATTTACCTTATCTTCGAAAAAATTAACCGATGGACATTATTTGAGAAAAATAGTTTGATGATCCTAAAAACATTCATTCAGTGGGAACTTTTTTATCTTCACTTATGAAAGTATATTTCATATAAAATCATAGAGATCTTCCTCCATATGATGGGTTCTCCAATATTTGTAATTTTACATTTTTCTAATGAACCCTAGGAGATTTGTTATACTTATTATATCTGATGGATTCATATAAATCTATTAGATGTCATTGTATAAATCATCCTAAAGCCTTTAAAATACATTACTTGATGACATATTTTGGAAAATTTTGTCTAAAGAAATCTATTCAAAAACCTCATAAAATTATATCCAACCAAATTGCATGGAATTTTTAGTTTGATGAATGTTATATTAAAATCACTATATAGTAACTTCATATGGAAACCACTATCTGATTCCTTAGCGATGAATCATTTATTTGCTTCCACTGATTAAAAAAATATGTATGATTAATTTCACTCATAAACAACTATTTTATGACTTCATAAAGAAACTTTTGATTGATATAACTAATTAGAAGCATCAAAAATCTCTTTATGTAAATCGTTATATATTTCCTATATTTTTTTACAAAATTTTATGGATCATTCAAAAACCTTGATCAGTTAACTTATGATCCATTTGTTAGTCGCTTAATTTTCTCATTTAGATACATTTGATTTTACTAGTGACTTTATTAAGTAATATATTATTGATCAATATAGAACATATATCCCATAGAGTTTGTTTGATTACCCACCCTATTTGTATAAGAAACTTCATACTTCCTTTTTCCAACTATAACCTCATTAATATTTTCTTCATTCATTGAAACTTATTTATGTGAAATCTCAATATTTGTATAATTATATATCACGAACATCATACAAATATTCATTAAGAACTAAAAATTGAATCATAGACTCATGAAATTATGATGTTTGGTCAGTGAATAAAACTCTACTTAGCATCAAATAATATGTTTTTATGATCATTATTTGTTCAATTTAACTACAAATGAAACCAGTCAAACATTAATTTCACCAATAATCTGATTTACTTAGTCTAATTTCCCCGTCTATGTTACCATTACATAGATTTTTTTGAATAGAGGGTGACCCATACATATCCCTATTCATGACATGGGTTTACTATTACATGTGATAGGTGCTGGAGATCTTACCATAATGAAGGTTTTTTTACCTTTACACAATGCTTCACTACCCTCACAGATGTCTTAATTACCCCTAAAAAGGGTCCTTTTAAGCATTAGGGTTCCTTCATGCAGGTCTGAGCATGACCTTTACAAAATTTGGTAACGATTTTTTATTTTGCTTGGTTCTACAGAATTCATCATGTTATATTTGTATGATTGACCCCTTTTGATGGTTCTATACAGAAGTATTTTTCCGATCATCTTCATTCTATATTCTTTATATGATTAACTCCATTTGATCACCTCGATCATCCATCCCCAATCCAATCATCTTCAATATCTATATCTTTCCAGATTCAAAAAATTCTTAAGGAAAATTTGTCTATTTTTCTTATGAAACTTCTCAATGAAAACTCTATAATGTTGATAAAAATGATCTTCACTATTAAACATAGCACATGTTATAGACATTAATAAAATATCACCAACTATCATAAGTCCAGATAAATACTTCAAAATAACATTCATAAGATAATAAGAATTGAGAAATTCATTTCTATTCCCCTCATTCATCCAAGAAACAAAAAATTTATTATCATTATTAGACTACTAAATTGAACTTTACAACAAATTATTCTTTCCAACTTCTTCTAAATATTTACATCAATGAAATATTTTTATTTCATTGACAATTGATATCCATGAAAAATAAATATAACAAACACACATAGTGGGATCTTCATATATTATGTGAGATATTTATAGAAGGGTATAATGTGTGCATAATTCTATGGGATATATCTAATTCTTCTAATAGAATAATTAAATATGGGTGTAATGAAAAAATGACTATTTGATGATAAAGAAATGGGTTTTGAAATGTAAAGGGTTTTCTTAATTCTCTAAAACTCTAAACCTAAATGGTCTTGGTTATAAAAGTGAATCAATGTATTATTTTTATATTTTATTTATTTATGGTTAAAATTGGGTTTCCATAGTTGGTATCAATGAAAATATTTTAGAAATATGTTTTTTTCCACTAGAACCAGGTGTAGGGGACTCATGAAATCTCAAATAGTATCAGAGTAGAGTTTAAATAACTTAAGATGTTTGAAAGTTATCTGATGTGGATAATGTTTAGAGTTATTGAAACCATTTTGGGTTGTTATGTTTAACTATGATCATAGGTTTATAGTAATATATACCATTTTGATGTTTTTATGGAATTTTAAGATGATTAATGAAGTTTTGGGAACTTTTTTTGAGTTTTAATATATCATTGTGGAAATTTTTTCCCATAGGTTTAAAATTTAATATAATTCTGAAATTACTTTGGAATAATGTTATTGGAAATATAAGTTTAAAGAAAAACATAACCCTTAAGGTTAATACATTATTTGATTACAAGGTAATTATGATTAATGGGATTGAAGGAGTTATCAAATATTTGGAATATATGAGATTGAAAAGTGATTTTATGGCTAAATGACTACATTTTATTTTGAGGAAGTTAACTTTATTGGGAACATTATATGATTATGGAAAACTAAATATTATTTTCTTTGATGAGTTTTTATTTTATGAATAAACATTGAGTTAGATTTTATATGAATTTTTTTTGTGTTTTATGGGGATTTTGGTTACTTTTGGAAATAATTAATATATTTTGGAGAATATATGATTAATATATATATAAATTTTATATGAAACTTTATGAGATATTAATGTTATTTGAGGATAAATCTTATGATGATCTTAGGAGAATATATATCAAATCATTCTGATTTTGGGTTTTGAATTTAGTAAAGAATATTTTAGAAGAGTATTAGGGTTAATTAATTATAGAATGATTTAAGTCAAACTTTGGATGTTATTGTTAAGGTTTAGGATATTTATATATAAAAGTTTATTAACATTGGAAATTATATTTACATGTCAAATCCATTTTGGTTTTGGTTAATGGGTAAAAATAGGTGGGATAATTGTTTTCTCAATTTGTGGGTCATGTGATACATTAAAAATATTTAGTGCTTAAGGAATAGAAAATTCAACAAGGTTATTTGTCTTATGACATGATGGAGAGGTGGAAAACTCCTCAAAAAACAACCAAAGGATGAAATTGTTAGAATAAATAAATTAAGTTTATTATCTCACATTCTCTATATAGATGGTAAAATAATTCATCAAATTTAAGAAAGAGGAATATAAACCTATCAAGTTCTATGTGAAAAATATTTCTCAATGTTAAAGGTACTCATTATTAAACTTATTCATATGTGTGTGTCTCTCAATGGTAAATGTATGTCTTAAGAACTATTTTGGATATTATAAGATTCTTAATATTAACATAAAAATTAAATTATTTTTAGAAAGAAACTGTTTTCAATTTTTATTAAAATACATTTCTTTTTTACTTATCTATATTTATCTTCAACACCAAAGAATTGATTCTGAAAATGCTTTAAAACGTTTTTATCTGAAAAAATATAAAATTTTGAGGACCCAATTTCTTTAAGGTGGTTGAATGAAACACCTTAATATTTTATAATTTATTTTATTTTTAATAAAAACCATGTTAAATAGAGTTTACCACATGCAACAAAAATCTTTAACAAACCAAGACATACTGTAGAAATATTATTATCAAAATATAACTATTATAAATTTGCTGATGGTTTGAATGGTTGGAATAGGTTTAGATGCATTATGAAATATATATTAAAAATTTATCATTATTAAATTTATTAATTTTATCTTGGGAAATAGTTACTCAATTTTTATTGATAATAATTAAATCACATAATGTTAGGGACTTTTATAGGTTTAAAATTTTAATTTTTTTATAAATGAAAGGTTTCCTTATATTTTATATTTTTATTTAAAAAGATTAATTACTGAATTTTAGAAATTTAATTTATTGAAATAAAATAAATTTTTCATTCATCATATCTGAATTATCTTGATATGATTTTTTTTGTGATTTCTATGAAATAATTGAATTTTGAATGAATAATGAAAATACCGATTTTAAAAATAATGTATCTTTTATGAAAATATCATGAGACCAGAATTAATTGAAAGTTAATGAATTTTTTAAATACCAATTATATATTTAATAAGAAATATAATTCACTTAAAAATATTGTTTTGAAATTATAAATCAATTTTTGATATTTTATAATTTCACATGATGTTTATTTTCAAATAAAATTATTTTTGATATTTATCTTTTAATCAAGATTTCACCGAGTTCCTTTAAGTTTTGTGTTTTTAAATAAAATAATTATAGTTTTATTTAAAATAATTAAATTTATTAAATTTGAATCAATATTTTACACGATTTTGGTATAAAATGATTTCTTATTCTTAAAATGAGAATTTTTCTAAAAAATGTTTTCCATGAATTTTTATGATTCATATAAATATAATTTTTTTACCAATTATATAAATTTTATCATAGAAAATATAATCCAAATTTGGGATAATGATTTTATAATTTATTAATGATATCTAATTCATTTTTGGTCCTAATGATTAGTAACCATGGTACAAGTTTATCACCTCAATAACTAATAAAATGGGTTAATCTGTGTTAAAACTTTTTGACAGGGACTTCAAATATCTAAAAAAGATACCTTTGTTTCGTTGGATGAGTTTAGTTCATCCAAACCCAACCTATATTTTAAATTATGGAAATTTAGGTCCATTTTAATATGATAATGACCTTCATATTATTTTAATTAATGAATTAGTTAAAAATTTAAATCCATTTATTTGGACATATCTATTATATTTTCATATGAATTAGAAGTTGTTAGAAATGATTAAAAATGGTTATTTGGAATATTAATATTTTTTTATTGCATTTTTTTTAAATTTTTTGGTAATGATATAATTACCTAAAATATTACACATCACTAATGCATAACTTGTGAAGGTAAGTGAAAAATCAATGTAAATGGTTTTATAATATAAAAACTGATGTGTTTCGTACAATTTTAAGCCTTGAATAATTATTATGAATCAAAATAAAATTTATGAATTTTTTTAAAATATTAAAATTATCACTCTATAATAATATTTATTTTTTGTAAATTCAAATTATCTAAAATGTACCAAAAATGTATTTATGGATATTTTATGTCAAATAATATATAATTATTTTTTTTAAAAAAATTACAAAAATATTTTAATTTTTCAAATTAATTTATATGGTATTGAATTTCAACCATTTTTCACTTATGAATTACCTATCCTCTGGGAATGGAATTATTAACCCTTAAATACTAGGCATATTTTTAAGAAAATATTGGTTAAAAGGGTTAAAGAAGGGTTAAAATAATGTGATATGGGTTAAAATAAAATTAAAACATGTCTAAATTTTATTTGTTAAAAGGATTTTTACCCTATACAATTTCAACTTCTAAATAATCTAATTTGGAGGCACTTTTTCATGAATGTGATATTATATTATTTTAAAGTTTAGAATTATTAAAAGTGTGTTACTCCCCTATCTTATAAAAGGTAGAATCCTCTCATCCCTTCATGATAACTTATTAGGACACTTAGCTCTACCAAAAACTAAAAAATATCTTATGATCTTCCCTAGAAATGCTATAGTGGTTCATGTTTATAAAAAACCAACCCGAGGGTCCTTAAAAAGAGATCCAAAATAGGTTTCTTCGAGAACTCGTAATCATATAAACTAAATATAATGATAATCTTCACATTCATGGAATTAAATGTTCAATTTGTTATTATTTATTTCAAGTAGTTTATGATTCAAAAGTTACCAAAGAGGTAAGAGTTTATATTGCAATCCCATTTATTTTTGGGATTTTATATATTAATATTCCATATTGGGAAATCATATGATCCATAATATTGAATACCCATCTATTTTCTTCATAACATTTATTTTTTTGGATTTTCATTTTTTCATTACATTTAAATCTCTTTGATACGTAAATTGATCAAGATTGTTTTAAAGAAAAATCGATATTAATTTTTTTTGGGAATACTTCTCTTTCTTGTCCATGTTCATTAAAATGTTTTCAAATATTGGTATTTTCTATAATCCATTTTTTTAAAATTCACCTTCATCCATATTTGAATTTATTTTCCAATGCTAAAGAAAATTTAATTTTACTACATATTTTGAATATGATATTTATTAATTTTTACAATGAGTGTGAAAGGAATGTCTGCCGTAACATTTATCATGGGAAAAAATTTTCAAACTATCATGAAAGTTATTTTTTTTGAATATTCCTTTAAAATTTTCCATGGTTATTTTCAAATAAAATAATTTTATTAACAATTTATAAATTATTTGTTTTTAAAATTACTAAAACGAATATTTTATTTTCTCATGTTTTCAAATCATATATTTAATGATTTTTTAAAATATTTTTTTCATCTATATAAAATTTCTTTTATAATTTTCATAATTCACTAGGGATATGATCTTATGATACCACCCACATTATTTCTCTGAATGAATTTTGCCAATGATGTTAAAAGGATGATTTTATGAAACTTTTTACTTCCCCAAATGTTAATTAAGATATATTGACATCTCTAAGAAATCTAATTCATTTTATTGGGTAAATATAGATATCTCATGATATAATATGGACTGTAAAGGGGAGTGAACTCGGTTTAGTATGGGAAATTTCCACTATAATAGGGATAGGAGTGAACCTTTTTTAAGGAAATTATGGACTGGAGAGTAATCCTAATCAACTATGTGACATTGAACAATCTCATAGTCTTGTAAGTGAACCTCTCCTAAGGAATTTATTTTCTATTCTTATATAAATTCCTCAAACTTATTTCCTATTCTTATGATATGTTCTCATGGATAATGATTTATTATTGATGATTCCACACTCTTACGAATTATGTCTTTTGTTATGAAAATTTATTATTCAACGAATCTTGATTAATAATCTTTAACTGATTGGGAATGAGTTTCATAAGTTATGATTATATTATTTACCCTTATTCTAATCTTATTCCTAAATATTTTAGTCAAATTATATCTCTGATGTTTACCCTTACTTATCATATGAGATCACCATTTGTTGTATTTCCATTTTTTAGGTTACAAAGAATGATATTATACAATAAATGTCTAGAATGGTACCATGTGTGAATTTCATTTGTGGAATATTCTGAAATCTTCATATACAGTAGGAAAATATTGGTATATTGGAAAAAATTTCATTTTATGAGAATGACATGGGTTTTTTTATGTTACATATTTTTCATAATTATTAAAATCTCTAAAACTAAAAGGTATTGGGTATGTAGGCGAATCAATATTGATTTTTTATATTTTAATTATGGATGGTTAAAATTGGATCACTTTAGTTGGTATCAAAGCTAGTATATAATGAATATGTTATTAGTATTGGATCTAGGGTTAAGGGTCTGGAGCTATCTCTAGATTAGCAAGAGAAGTCATTAAAATGAGTAATAGATTGAATAATTCCTTCATTGATTACCTTTTTTCCCTTTTATACATGATCAACAGATAATTTTACACACCCTCTATATTTTCCATGGGTGGTAGAAAAATATAAGGAAAATGAATTTGATAATTTTTTGGAAAAATATGATCTTTATTTGGAATGAAATGATGAGACCCATAATGATAGATATAAAACCTTGTTTGTCATTAATGACTATATATTGTTGAATAAATGAATTTTCCAACAAGTTTGGACTTCTTCTAATCTAATATATTACTCTTCTTCCTCTTCATTTATATTCCTCATGACTCAATTTCCTTATAATTCATACAACAAATGTACTAAATTTCTATCATGATAATAATATATAAAACTAAAGAATAATATTTGATTACATATATTATTCTTTTAAGATGATTATCCAACATGTTATAAAGTAATTTAATTTATTACCATAGATATCTCATTTTGTTCATTATTGGTTATCTGAAGAATGTTTTTTCTATTAACGTTGTGAAGAGATTAAATGGGAATAAATCTAATATTTTTAAAACATTTTCTTATGATTTAAACAATATTTATTTATCTCGAATCTCAATGAATGGTTATTTTTTATCATTGAAAATTCATAAACATATATTATTTATAAAAAAATTATTTACAATATTTCCTAATCAAATGGGGTTCCTTTATCATTTATTCCAACATATCATTCTTTTTTTTTGAGTAATTATGTGATGATGAATTAATTTCATTTTTAAAAAATTCTATAACATATCGAATTTCTAAAAAAAATTAATTACTATTGAATTCATTTTTAATTATTTTATAACTTACCAATGAAATATACATATTAAAATTATTTTATTAATGATATTAATCCAATTTCATGTTGTTTTTGTTGATTAGACTGATAATCCACTATAAATTTTCAGTTATTGTTTAGAAATCTATGATTTTGACCATAAAATATCATTTAATATGTTTAAAATTTAATTTTATCACAAGAGAAAATATAGATCTGATCGAGCTGAATTTATACTTGAAATTTGGTAATTTTCTAGATCGACCAAATTCTGAACATATAATTAATTATATATTAAAAATATTGAAGAAAAATACAAAATAGTTGTTATAGGTGTTAATGGTTCACATTTTAATTTTGAAAAATAGCAAAGTAGAGATGAGATTAAAAACTATTTAATACAAACATTTCGAAAAATGGGCAAAATGATAAACATGTCAATTGAAAAATGTTTAAGGAAAAATGTATAAATTACTAAACCTTTTAACAAACCAATATTATTATTAATAGTTTTGAATTATTATCTAAATTTTGGAAATGTAACTATTAGTATTAATATTAAATGTTTCAATTATTATCATTATTTAAAGATTTAATTATAATTTTTTAGGATCCTAGAGAACATATTGCTTGGTTGCATCCCTATGGGGTCTTGATGTGGTTTCATGTTTGAGTCTCCTTGATTAGTTTTGTCAATGTGTCTTTGTTGTGGATTTAATTTGTAATTTTTCACATTACCCTACATAATGTACATATTTTTTTACTATTATTATCAAATGTAATACTTTAATAATAATAATTTTATTATTTAATAATTTTTTCTTTGTGAATGGGTCTTCTGGTCTGTATCCCAAACTTTCACGAGGTTAGGGGTTCAACCCCCAATGAACCTATATTCGGGGTGGGGGCTGTTGGATTGTAATATAGATAAATATGTATATTAGATGGCACAATACATGGGGGTGAATTATAAGTTTAAAAACATTGTATTTAAATACTTAAGAAAGGATTGAGTTTAAGTGGTCTTAAACTAATATAATTCACAAAAAATACAATTTACCACTATGAACTATGATATAATAGATATGATATGATGTAATACTATAAGTAATTTAAAAAAATAGTATTCTAATTGAATACAATAATCAAAGTAATAAAAAAGAAAAAGATTCTACCATACATAATATAAAATCTATTAGTACAATATGAATTGTAATTGAGATAATTACGATTGAATTGAATAATAAAAGAAATGGGAAAAAATAAAATTCCCATTCTAATACAAATAGCAACGGAAATGTGAAAATATTTAAATTCCTTTAACCAAAATAAAAGGGTTTTATTTAACCAAGCATAGAAGGTCTATCTTGCCACCACCTTGGTAAGCCCTCGATATGATGATCAGCACGTCCGTCTTGCTATCCCTGCAAGCCCATGATTTTATTAGTAATCAGATCCTCTATCTTTCAAATTCTTGAAATCCCTCGATATGATGATCGGTTGCACCATCTGCATATCCCTGAAATCCCTCGATCATTATCACCAGATCATTTTCCCAAAGAAAGCCAATGCACTTACTGAAATACGAAAGCTAATAACGAGTTGTTCATGTTTTATAATTTCAAGTCTTTAGCAAGAGGAAAGAGAGAAGTCACAACATCTCTCTATAGAACTTTATAGAAGCAAGATTTTATCAAAAGTATTTTCTCTGTTTCAAACGACCTCCTATTTTAGGCCTTAGGTTCCAACAGTCATATTTTCTCCAATAGTCATACTTCTCTGAAAAACTCAGAGGGACTTGGACACCTGTCTTTATAACGGTCATGTTGAAACAAAAAACACGACATTGTTTTATTAGTTTATAACTAACTCCATGACATAGTAAAAGATATATAAAAATGATAACATGAGTACAATTGATATTACTTTGTTCAATATATTGATATGATGCAAAGTGAGTATGATGCACAAAGTAGGTACGATGAATATAGTCAGTATGATAGACAAAGACAGTATGATTGACACAATTAATATGATTGATAGTGTCTGTACCATTGATAGAGTCAGTACGATTGATAGATTCAGTATGATTGATAGAAAAACGATACTCAATGTAAGTCCTTTATTTTAGAAATCAATATAAAGGAATTTTTTATTTCCAAAACAAAATACATAAAATTAAAAAGAGGAAGTTTGACTTAATAATCTCCCCATTTTTTGAAATCACAAAATAAAATAAAAAACTAGAAAGCAATACTTATCTCCCCCTGAGTTATGAAAACTATTTTGAAAAATAAATTGAATAAAACTCACCCCTCTTAGGTATACACTCTCATAAGGATTGAATTAGTAGTTTTTCTTCGATTTACAATAAACAATTATCCCACTTTATGAAAAATTCTATCCTTTTATAAAACATTATTCCCCCTTTTATAAAACATTCTCCCCTGTATGATTTAAAAAAAGAATGGGGTAATCTTGAGTTCTGAAAAGGTTATAGAGAAACACAAAATGAAAATAATGGAAATTAAGACATACAATACATTACTGTCAAAAGTTTAGAGAAATGGAAAGAACAACTAAGAAGGAAAGATACAACAAAAAGATCATTTGTTTTCCCTTTCTTTTTTTTCTTTATCAGATCATAAAGAATGGAATTTAACTTCTTATCTCTTTCTTGTCATTTGTGATAGAATCAGCCTGATATTAAATAACATCTTATTGGTCTACAAAAACTGATCTTGGTTTTTGATAGTGTCTTCTTTCACTTTGATCACGTCTTCAGGAGTATCAATTCTATTTAGAATATCCATGTTTTATATAGCCAAAAAAGTGTTTTTTTTCTTTAACAAAACTATTTCATCATTGAGATATGAAACATTTGAGAATTCTGATTGTAAATCAATAAACCTATATTGAAATTATTTCACTGTAAGAGCATCAACACCATGAGATTTTGGAATCTGATTAAACTTGTTGATTGTTCCGTTATCAAGCTTATTACAAGTAATAGCAAGATCATTTGAGAGCCTCCTCAAGTCTTCAATTTATTTCTCATGTTCATTTACTGAGCTTTCTGTTTTGTTTGACCACTTAGTCATCTTGTTACAAGCCTTTTTATGAGCAACATAAATAACACTTGAAACTTTTAAATTGGATTTTATTAAAATTACACTATTCATGAGCTCACTTACTGAACCAAATTTCATCCTTTGATTATCTATAATAAAGTCAATTTTTTCCTTTAATTCTAGGAAAATAAAGAATAGTCTTTTCAATTATTCTCAAAACATGAACAATGTAATCTCTTTTCTTCAAAGAAATTTTATGTTCTGAATTAGTATCATCATCGTACGATTCAAATTCATTTGATCAGCTCGAGTCTTCAACATGTTGTTTTATTTATTCTTTTATATTTTTCCTTTTCCACCCTATAATCTTCCTTTTTTGCTTTTTCTTCTTCTACTTTTTCACTGATGACAATTACTTTCTTGATATGAGAACTTTGAGAAATTTTCTTAACCAGAGTGCAAATCCTTTCTGATTGAGTTTATATGGTTTGAACTACTGTTTGATCAATGTGAAAATTTAGTTGTATTCCTTCAATTTTCTTTTGAAAATATATTTCTTTTCTACTCTTCTTATAACTCTAAAGAAATTCCAAATGAAAGTCTTCTTCCTCTTCATCACATTCCTGAATTTCTTGCAATATTTGTTTCCCTTTTTATTTCTCTAGAAAAGTCTATACGATTGGTTCTTGTAGAATTTATTCTTTTAGTTGAGCACTTTCCAACTCAATGGATTTTAGGATTTTAGAAACATCAAAATCTTGAACTTTTCTCTTAAAAAGAGTATTCTTTTTCTTCTCAAACTGTAGAGTATCTTCTACCCTTCTCTTCTTAGGTAGAGCTTCAGTTGGGTCAAGACCAAATTTAGGATCACATTATTTTCATTGTTCTTTTTACTTTCTCCACTTGTCTAAAACCTCTTTACTGTATTTGTATTTCTTCATCGACATTGCACTGATTTGAGGATCTAATTTTTGAGAAGTAACAACTGTTTGAACTGATACTATTAGAATTGGTTTTGATTGATTTGGTGCCAATTCTTCTTCCACATATTTTAAAAACAGTTTTTATTCTTCATCAAAACAAACATACAATTTCTTTAGCATATTCTTAATTATCAAGAGGGCTTCAACTATTTCAATTCCCCTTTCATAGGATTATTACAGAACATCAAACATTCAAGAATAATTTTTTTTTGAATATATGGATACATGATAAGTTGAGACTTTATTGCTCCAGACTTCATATTATTGATAGTTTCGAAAATATAACCCATGAGATTTACCATTCTCATGTTTACTCGCTAATTTAGCATAAAAATTTCAGAAACCTTAAGAGTTTCTCTATCCCCTTCCCTTGTAATTAGAAACCCTTAAATCCAAAGGACAACAAACCAATTGTTAGCAAGAAGATGAAATAATTTTCTTTTCTCCTTATCGATAACAAACAACGAATTTTGAGCTGTTTCCTTGTTAAATGTACCAACTTCCTCAGGTATCTTATGAGATGGGAAAAAAGAATTACCTTCAGTAAGAACATTTAGAAAGTGTTCTTCTTGTTCTACATACATTGAAAATTTCATATTGTACATAGAAAAGTTAATCATAATATTTTTATCAAAAGAAACTATATTGTTGAATTTTATTACTTCGTCAACAAGAATCAGATCTTGAGATATAGGTTTCTCAACGCACATATGTTCCTAGCCTTGGAATAAAATAATAATACTGATTATTGAGTCATAACTGTCAAAAGAATCCAATGAAACTAACCTTTCTCTGAAGAAATCCTTATTGGAAAAGTATTTGAAGTCACTTTGGTAGGAGTGTTGGAAAAAGACTAAGACATAAAGATAAGTTACAAAGGAAAAGATCGTACCAAGTCTTAAGGAGGAGAGGCATAGCATCACTGAGAAATCTAAAAATCCAGTGTGGGTTTGAGGAGAGGGGTCCTCTATTTATAGAAGAATTTTGAGGACCATTGGTCTTCTACGGATGATATTACAAGGTAAAGAATCCAATGGTGGAGAATAAAAGAGGTGTTTTTTTAAAAAAAATAATTAAAACTAAGAAACGATAACATGAAAGAAAGATAATACAAAAAAGAAGAAAGAATGTACTTGTCAAAGATTTCAAGTAAGTTGTTGATTTCATATTATTATGAATATAGAGACATAATACAATACAAAAATGAAAAGAAAATATAGTCAAATATCAAACTGATGAATAAGAATGAGAATATGATTAGTTGTCAGACAATCATTACCATGGTTTGTCAAGATGATTGAAAACTAAGTCATTACCATAGGTTTTCAAGCTAATGGAAAACAATTCATTACCATAGGTTGTCAAGACGATGGAAAACAAAGTCATTACCATAGTTTGTCAAGCTGATGGAAACCAAAGGCATTACCATAGGTTATCAATCCAATGGTAAACAAAGTCATTACCATAGGTTTTCAAGATGATGGAAAACAATGTCATTAGCATAGGTTGTCAAGCTGATGGAAAATAAAGTCATTACCATAGGTTGTCAAGCCAATGTAAAACAAAGTCATTACAATTAATAGAATAACAAAACAATAAAAAAAAACAGAATTTCAGAATGAAATTGAAACTAAATGACATATCAAATAAAACAAATAAAACAAATAAATAAAATAAAAGAAAAGAAAATAAAATAAAATAAAAACTATAAAATAGGTAAAAAAATAGCAATAGAAAAAAATGTTCTTCATTTGAAAAAGGTGTATTTTAGTGTAAGAATAAATATAATAATAGAAAGTAGATGTGAATTATTATTATAGTGTAATAATTCATAGATTCTATTTAATAAATTCAAATCTATCAGAAGGTAACAGTTTTGTAAAAATTTCCACAAGTTGTTCTTACATTCCGATGAATTATAATATGATATCTTCTTTTTTGTGTGTGATCCCTAAGAATGTGATGCATAATATATATGTGTTTTGCACGTGAGTGATGTTCTGAGTTTTTACTAAGATCTATGGCACTAGTATTATCACATAGTATTTGAGTTTTGAAGAAACTCATGCCATATTCAGTGAGTGTGTGTTGCATCAACAAAACTTGAGCACAACAACTTCCAACTGCTACATATTTTGCTTCAGTAGTGGAAATTTCTACTGAGTGTTTTTTCTTACATGACCAAGAAACTAAAGAATCTCCTAAAAATGAAATGTTCCATATGTACTCTTTCTATCCATTAATCAACCACCAAATTCAGCATCTGAAATACATTATAAACAAAATAATTTTCTGAAGAATAAAGAAGTCATAAATCCAATGTTCCTTTTAAATACCAGAAAATCATTTTCACAGCTTTTAAATGGTATTATTTTGGATTTGATTGATATCTTTCACACAAGAATACTAAAAACATTAATTCTGTATGATTAGATATCATGTATAATAAACATCCTATCATTCCTCTAAAATTTGTTTGATCTACTGGTTTCCCAACTTCATCAAGGTCAAGTGTATTTGAGGTACCGATTGCAGTGATAATACTTTTAGTGTTATCATATCCGTACTTTTTGAGTAAGTATTTGATATGCCTATGTTGAGATATGTAGGTTCCTTCTAGTTTTTGAGAGATTGGAAATCCTAAAAAGAATAGTAACTCACCCATCATACTCATTTCGAAATCATATTTCATTAGATCCGTGAAAGAACCAGTTAGAGATTGTTGAGTTGAACAGAATATAATGTCATCAACAGAAATTTGGAAAATCAATTTTTTTTCCATTTCTATAAAAAGAGTGGGATCCACCATAACTTTTTCATAATTGTTTTGTAATGTAAATCTGGTAAGTCTATCATACTATGCTATTGGGGCTTGTTTAAGTCTATAAAAAGATTTTGAAAGTTTAAAAACATGATCAAGAAGTTTTGGATCTACCAAAATAGGAGGTTGTTCTAAAAAAAATTCTTCTTTTACAAAACCATTGATAGAATCACACTTTACATCCATTTTAAAAGGTTTTAAAATGATGTATGCTGCAAAGGCTAATATAATTTGAATAGATTCATGTACAACTACCAGATCATAGGTTTCTTAATATTATATTCCCTATTTTTTGATTATTGCCTTTAGCAACAAGTCTTTCTTTATTTCTTACATTGAGTTCATTTTCATCACATTTGTTTCTGAAAACCCATTTTACACCAATTACAGTTTTTTCTTTAGGTCTTTCAACCAAAGTCCATACTTGATTCCTTTAAAATTCATTTAGTTCATCTTGAATTGATTTAATCCAATCTTCATCACTTAAGGCCTCACTTGGAGTTTTAGGTTAAAATTGTGATAGAAAATGCCGATGTTCTATTTCATTTCTCAATGAATTTCTAGTCCAAACAGGCTGATTTACATCTCCAATGATATTAATAATGGGTTGATTCTTATGTAACAACTGATTTGGGTTTTTTAAAACCTATTCATCAACATAAGATAGAAAGTCTTCTGGGGTAAATGCGTTAGAAACATTTCCTTGAGTATTCCCCTTATAAGAAGAGTTTTTATATATAGGATGATAATCAGTTTGTGAAAATACATCATTTGATATATTTAAGGATTGTTTAAAAACAAAGTGGTAAGTTTCATCAAATTTAACATGCATTGTTTCTTCAATAGTACATGAGTTCTTATTAAAAACTCTATAATCCTTAGAAGTTATGGAATAACCTAAGGAAAATACTTCATCAGATTTGGGTGAAACTTTATTTAAATTATCTTTTTTATTGAATATGAATACTTTGAATCAAAATAATCTGAAGTATAAAACTTTAGGTTTTCATCCTGTCCACAATTCTTAAGTTGTTTTATTAAGAAAATGTCTTGTTAAAACAAGATTTATAGTATAACATGTATTACTAATAGCTTCATCACAGAAATGCTTAGAAATTGAGTATTCACTCGACATGTTTCATGTCATTTCTTGAAGAATATGATTTCTTGTCTCGACAATGGAATTTTTATGATGGGTTCTTGGAGCTGAACTATTGTGAGTAATACCTTTCTTACTACAAAAAGTTTCAAATTCACCTCCATGATCACTATGAATAGTTATTAGTGGTAGGTTTTTATCATTTTTAAACAGGGCTCTAAATGTTTTGAAATAGAAAAATTATTCATATTTCATTTCTAGAAAATAGACCCTTATAATTCTAGTGTAGTCATCAACTAAAACAAATACATAGTATTTTTCTCCAATGCTTCCAGTTTGTGTAGGACTGAAAAGATCCATGTGCACTAACTATAATGCATTAGATGATGAAACATTATTTATTTATTTAAAGCTATTTTTATGATGCTTTCTATATTGAAAATGATCACAAACCTTTGAATAATCATGCCTATGATCTGGTAGATTCTTAACAAGTCTTTTCTTAGAAAATTTTCAAAGGATTCTATTGTTATAATGTCATAACCTTTTATTCCATAAAAATATTGGTCTTCCATTACACTTAAGCAAGGTATGTCTTAGCTCCTATGTTCCTCTAAATTAATTTTGTATAAATTCGCATGCCTATGGGTATAAAAAATGAAATCATCCTTGGAATTGTGAACTAAACACTTATCATTCCTAAAATTCACAAGGTATCCCTCATTGCATAATTTACTTATGTTGAAAAGGTTGTGCTTAAGACCTTTGAGAAAAAAACATTTGAAATTAAACCTTTACCAAGGAAATCAATTTTACTTATACCAACAATCTTTCCTTGAGCAATATCTCCAAAGGTAACTTTTCCTCATTTTGTTTTAAAAATATTTTAAAAAAAATATTTGTTTCCGATCATGTGATGAGAACAACCACTATCCATGTACCAAATGTTCTTATTCGTACATTTCTTGTTTTCCTAAAAAAGAAATAATTATTTTTTTGGAACCCAAATTTTTTTTAATTTTGAAATATTAGATAAAAGAATTTTGGGTATCCACATTTGTTTTTACCAATGAGATTTATGAAATCCTGAAGATTGAGTTTCATTAGTAGAAAAATTTATTCACTAATGTCCACCACATTGAAATTTAGTATAGAATGGGGAACTTTGATGAACTAAATAGTTATTACTTAAAATGATTTTGAGTGAGTATATCCCAATTTAGAATGATTCCTTAAAGGTCGAATTTGAGAATAAATCTTGTCAAAATTTTCATTACCTATGGTAAAATTTCATAGGCACTTCTTTAAAGAGAATATATATGAATTTAGTTTAATAACCATGTTTTTATACTCAGAAACATTAGTCTTAGAACTAGAGTTATCCACTAAAATATTTTTCTTGGAAATTTCCTTTTAGTGATCCTTAGAAAGTTTATTCTTTTCAGAATTAAATTCCCCAAGGTTTTTTGAAATACTTTCAAAATCAAGAAATTAATTATCAATATATTTTAAAAGATCTGATATTTCTTTTATAAGAACATTTATTCTAGTATTTTCCTTATCAATATTTTTCTTGAGTTTGGAATTTTCATTATCAAGTAATTTGTAAAATCAGGATACTTCTTCAAAAGAAGGAAAATTTTCTTCTACTGAGGAAGATTCTTCATCCAAAGAATAAATTTTTTTATTATCAATATAACTGGAATTTAAAGAAACATTTGAAGAGATTGATCAATGTGTACCTTAGCCATGAATCAATGATTTTCAATTGGTTTTCTAGATATGAGTCCTATATTTCTCTAAACAGAAGATTCATAATATGAGGATTCATCTAATGAATCACCAAAAATTTCACTCCATGTGTCATTTGATTTCAAAAAATTCTTTTTATTTTACTTGAAATAGGTTTTCTTGTTTCTTTCAAAAAGTTTATCCTTTTTATATTTTCTTTTTAGTAAAGGACAATATGGTCTAATATTATCAGCTCTTTTGCATTCATAACAAGTAACCTCAAAATATTTATTTACTTTTCTATATTTATTTTTGAATATGTATTGAAAGTATTTATTTCCAACAATATTATTAATCCTTCAAGAAATATTGGTTAACTCATTATTATAGTTATCACTACCACTTGATTCTGATATGGAAACTTTCTTAGCTTTGGATCTTGTCTCCCTTTCTAGTGTATTAGCATTGGATGTAGTAGTAAAGTCTATACTCCCTTTACCATTCTTCTTCTTATGGAAATATGTACCTCTTTTCATTCTTGTATCATACTTAAGTAGAGTTCCAAAAAAACTCATCAAGAGTGATTTGTGTAACTTTCCTGTTTTCATTAATAAATGTTCTTTTTGATTCCCACTTGTTAGGCATAATATCAATAATATTTTCCACAAGTGCTTCATCATCAAGACCCTTTTCAACCCTAGATTTTAGAATGTTGATGATTTTCATAAACCATTTTTTCACCTTTTATACAGGTTCTTTATAATGAGAAATAAATCCATGATATTCTACTCGACGCAATGCTCTTCTAGTTTCTATAAATTTAGATGCACCAAAATGTGTGACTTCCATTTTCTTCTAGATATAATTGGATACTTCACATGATGACATATTACTACATATATTACTGATCATAGAACATAACAATGTATTGTGTACCTTGTAATTCAGTTGATATTCTTGCTTCTCTTGATTGGTGAATGTATGGACTTTATTATCTAGGATTTTATATCTTCCACTAATAATGATAAAATTTTCCACTCCAGTATTTAAAAAAAATGAATTCATTAGATCTGTCCATTACTCACAATCATTCCCATCAAATATAGGTTTTCTTGTTGAATTAGATTGTTAATTGATCTAATATTCATTCCTTTAATCTTATAAAAAAATACTTTTCCACTCCACAGGTTAGTGTAGTAAGTAGTTAATTTTTTTTTGTAAGATAAATACAATTATATTCCCAAAGGAAATATAGATAGTACAAAATAGTGGAAAACTCCTATGATACCAATTGTTGGATCTTAATATAGATGAATATGTATATTAGATATCACAATACAATTGGGGGTGAATTTTATGTTTAAAACTTTGTATTTAAACACTTAAGAAAGGACTTAGTTTAAGAGGTATTAAAATAATACAATTCACAAACAATTAGATTCACCACAATGATATTGGATATGATATATATGATATGATGTAATACCATAAGTAATGTAACACAATAATATTGTAATTAAATACAATGATCAGAGTAATACAAAAGAAAAATATTCTACCATATAGTGTATAGAATCTATTAATACAATATGAATTGTAATTGAAATGATTACAATTGAATTGAATATGAAAAGAAAGGTGAAACAATACAATTCCCTTTCTAATACAAATAACAGTAGAAATAAAAAAATATTACAATTATTTTAACCCAAAGAGAAGGGTATCCTTTCACATAGGATAGAAGTTTTATCTTTCCACCACCTTGGTAAGCCCTCGATCCTATGATCGACACGTCTGTCTTGCTATCTCGACAAGCCCTCAATTTTATAGGTAATCTGAACCTCTATCTTTCAAATACTTGAAAGCCCTCGATACGATGATCGGTTACACCATCTTCCTATCCTTAGCGGCCCTCGATCATTATCACCTTATTGGTCGCATAAAGAAAAATAAATCACTTACTAAAATACAAAATCTAAGAATGAGTTGTTCACATTTTGTAATTACAAGGCTTTCACACGAGACAAGAGAGAAGTCACAACATCTCTCTCTAGAACTTGATAGAATCAAGAGTTGATCAAACATATTTTTTCTGTTTCAAATCACCTCCTATTTATAGGACTCAGGTTCAAATGATCATAGTTTCTCCAATGGTCATATTTCTCTGAAAACCTCAAAGGGACCTAGACACCTGGCATTGTAACGGTCATATTGAAATAGAAAATAAGAAAATATTTCTATTAGTTTATAACTAACTCCACAAAATCATAAATGATATATGAAAGTCATTACATGAGTAAAATTGATATTAATTAGTGAAATATATTGATATGATTCAATGTGAGTGTGATGCACAAAGTGGGTACAACTAATATAGTCAGTATGATAGGCGGACTCAATACGATTTCCATAATCAGTGCGATTGACAGAGTTAATATGATTGACAGAGTCAGTACGATTGATAGAGTCAATATGATTGACTGAGTCAATATAATTGACAGAGTCTGTAAGATTGACAGAGTCAGTACGATTTATAGAAAAAATCTATTCAAAGTATGTCCTTTATTTGAGAAATGATTATAATGAAATTTGTGATTTCCAAAACAAAATGCATAAATTTCCAAAGAGGACTTTTGACTTAACATGGGGGTGTGTATTTCATAGGTGGTGATGTAGGCATTGAGGTGGGATGGTGGTGACCTAGGTTGTGAAACAAGATGGTGATGAAAAACTGACATAGGTAGGGGTGTTGATCCATGTAAGGTTCTTTAGGCCACTCGACCTTTAGGATAATCAAAGTAATGGTCTTGCTATGTACTGAATCCAACCATAGAGGGGTTGTGTACAGTCGTTTTGGGCCTATCTTTGTGTGTGTTGTTTCCTTTACATGGAACCATTAGGACTTTAAATAAATTATTATTATTTTTCAAAAATTAACATTTTAGAGGTGAAATATTTGTGAAAATTTAAGAATAATTTTTGATGGAAATATTTTTTGGAGTTGAAATTTATTATTAATTATGAATAATAATAAAGAAAATTATTATTTTTAAATTAATAATAATTTCTTCTTGACATAGTGATGTATGAAAAATTTATTTTCATCTAATGTTTTTTAAGTTTAATTATTTATATAATGGTGTAATACATTTTTTATGAATAATAATATTATATAATGACATAAATATTATTATAATTTTGTATATTATTATTATTGAAAAAATAAGGACATTACTAATTGATATATAGTGAATAATAATAATATTTAATTTTTTTACTATCATTGGGGACTCAACATTATGCTATATATTAGTGAAGACTAAAATTGAGAAGAATGTCATGATTTGAAGGAAATGACTTGGCTGGAATCACATACAGACTAACCCCCAAAACATTACACACTTCATGTATCATTAGATAATATTTCATGTATGAAATGTTGATATCACTCTGTGTATTTGGGAGATAATCCTAAGAATGAATATAAATGTTTAGAGAAAAAAAATAAAAAACACTATACATTTTAATTGATGGGGTTTAGATTATCATAGTATGATCCCAAAAATGAATGAAATATATTTAAATTGATTAATTTATCATATAAAATCAAAAATGTAATATGAAAAATATAAATGATAATAGGTGTATATAGTGTGATCCATCTTTTCTAATCATGATAGATTACTCTTGATGTTGATCACTAAGTGAAAAATGGAGTCTCACCTCCATAGGTAGTACACCGACTGTAACAACCCATAATTTTATAAATGTTATTTCCCTTATTATTATTATGTAATACTTAGTAATATAAATAAAAAACATGTACAACATGATAAAACTAACAACATTTTATTATAAGATTTTGAATATTTAATTTAAATAATAAATATGGCCATAATAATTCAAAATATTATAATTGGATAACCAATTGAAAATAAGATAACTAAAATATGAAAATTTGGTAATGCTTAATACATCAGAATAATCACGCTCATGAAAATACCTATATTAATTAAAGGAAATATCAACAATTAAATATTCACCATTAAAAATAAAATATATATATCATTTAGATAAAATATAAGTGAATTCATAATGAATGAAGTTTGAAGTAAACATAGGAAGTAGAGAATGCCTATGTCCATTACAAATTTGACTGCTGTAATACTAATCTAACCATTCAGAATAGTAACCAGACTGTCAGAATAGTATTCTCACATATATAAATGTAAAAAAATATTTCATTATCTTATGAAATGAAAATATTACATATATATATCATGATACTAGTAAATAATTGTTTTAAAATTGATGAAATAATTATTTGTATTTTTTAAATCCAAATATGTTCCATTTTAATTTATATAAAAAATATAAAAATTTGGAAAAGTTTGGTTTCATAAAATGGGTTTATAAATTAATATTACTAAAAATTATAATGACACTATAATTTTATGAGACAATATGTTATTTTTACAATTTTTTGAAAATTGATCGTAATAATAAAATAAGTATTTTGTCCAAATAAATAAGGATTTAATTTAAAAATTAAATTTATCATATTTATAAAAATATTATCAAAACATTGATTTAATTTATGAAATATATATTTGTAAATGGTTAGAGTGGTTTTTTTAATTTTTCTAAAATAATTGAACTTTGATGAAAGTGAAATAAGACAAAAATGATATTTAACATTATAAGATAAATACATGAATTGTTTCGTCATGGATGATGTAAGAACCCATTATTAAAAAAACACATTCACCATTTACTTTACATTTTCATAATATTCCTCACTATTGGTATTCCTGATCTAAAATAATAAACTAAAGATAAAAATATTAAAAAAAACACCCATCTCCTCCCCTTATAAATACTTCCCTCACCTCCCCTTCTCCTCACAAATTATAAGCCTCGGATCTTTCCAAATTTATTCTAAATTCCCTTCCCAATACTATACCCATATTCCTAGTAATTTTGGTCTCATCCAATTTCCATTCTAAAGAGATTTTAGGGTATCCTAAAAGTAAAAAACCGAAGGGAGTGGTAAACTCCAAACTAAATTTCATTGAATATTACTCTTCATCTAGCACCCCCAATATAATATCAATATACCTAAAAATAGTAAAATAATTATCCCAAATATACAAATATGTTATTATTATGGTGTAATATCTATATTATATACTCCCTTATTTCATTTCAAAAATGAAAATATTGTTCACAATGTGGTTGGTTCACCTCCTCCAAGAAAAATGTACTTCATTTTTTTCCACAACCATCAAGTATAGTTATAGGAATAATATAATGGTTAAATATGTTTATAATATTTAGATTATAACTAATATAACGTTTCTAAATTATTTAATAATAATTTAATAAAATATAATCTATCAAGCTCACGATGGTCGATAAAATGACCTTAGTAAACTAATAACATAACATTAACGTTTTTACTAATGGAATTATCCCAATATAAGAAATAAAAAGATATTTGGGAACACTTAAATTTAATGAACCAAATGAAAGCCATTTAATTTTTCTTTTGGAGTGGTACTCCTATTGGAAAAGTACATTAATAATTACGTACGAGCGAGCCGACCATGAAACCATGAAACAAATGCTCACTAAACACAAAAAATTAAATATTATATATCATTGAAATGTTCAATGAAAATAATAAATTTATAGTAAATAAAAATGTTAATAAAATTTTCTTAATTTATTAATTAATGAATCCAATTTTATTTACTAATATGTGAAGTGAATGCAAAAAATGATTCTGGAACCTAAGGTAAGCAATCTCTCTGAACCACCCAACTTTCTTTGGTTTGTGACCTTTCTCTCTCTAACTCAAATTATCTCTCTATTTAATGTTATTAAATTCTTCTAAATTATATATATTATATATATATATATATATATATATATCATATTCTTCTCTCCCATTATGGGATAATACATTCTTTAAGTTCATTTATCAAATGTTTTATTCAAAAACAAACATAATTAAGGGGATATTTTATAACCCACAACCCTTTTATTTAAAAATATTTTAATGTAACTATTACCATTAATAATTTGAATAATTAAAGGATTATTTTAGGGATAACCATTCTAGTTTACCAATTATTTTAAAATAAAATTCCATTTTTTTTATTTCTACAAAACCATTAATTGATTCATTAAACCACCATTTTGAAAGTTCATTTCTATACCCAATTCTCTTCCCATTGTCATGATGTTTTATTCAAAAAACACTATATTTTGATACATATTCTTATTAATTTAGATATGAAAATATAAAATATTTAATTAATTTTTCTCTCTACAATCATTAATAAACCTCCTTTGATTGTGATATGAGATTATGCAACCCATTTCTTTCCATGGGTAATTATTATGTTTATGCTTAATGTTTGATTTCCATTTTAGGCGCACATATTAATGTACATGTAATGATAGGTGTAAACTAATTTCTCTCCAATACATTGGGTAATTTTTATGTCTTGTGATATGATATGAATGGTATTAGTGAGTAAACCTAATTCATGATGAGACCTTGTCCACCATGTGATGTTGTCTTAGTAGATATCCTTGACTTATGTTTATGAAATGTTATATGATGATTATAATTTCCTTTATTTCAATGATATTTTGATTCCATGTTATTTATATCATTCTCCCATAAGATTACTCATGAGCCTTATCTTTTATGATTTAATGTTATGCCTTTTGACTCATATGCGAAGCTTCATTATCATGTTTATTCCCTTACTGAGCTTTATAGATAACCCCATTCTTTTATATATTCCATAGTTTATATTATGGATTTTTAAAAGATAAAAAGGATTTATGATCACATTATTGGGAATAAAATATATATATATATTTATATTTGTTTTCATATCTTTTTGATGTTTTATGAACCCAGTCTTCCAAATAAATAAGACATTTTGATCCTTGGTTTGGGTTTATAGGATATTTATGTAAAAAATCATGTAAAAATATGTGTTAAAGTATTGGTTTAGCATGGTTAATATTAGATAAATATCTAGTTAATTTTCAGGATCATGAATACAAAACATTATTTGGAACTCTAATGATAAGTATAAGTAAAGAAAAATATCCTAAAATTTTAGTGAAGTAGAAAGTGAGTGGTTTAAAAGAGATTAAATCCTTTTTTGGTTACTATAAGTGGATGTGGATCTGGAACAATTATACTAGGGTTAATAACCATGAAAAGGGATTATTTTTTACTAAATCTATTACCACCTGGTATATGAAGAAAGGACTTTCTACACACCTGGATTGACAATCCCGAGGGATATTATTTGGAAAACTCAAAATATCTTTATGAACCACTGTAAAGTATTTCAATATATTTTCAGGAAATAAAACAAAATAGGATGTTTACCATGATATCCTATATTGAAACCTATAGACTCATAATTTAGGATTTACATGAAATTTATAAGTTATTCCTTATATGTTAATGGTTTCCCTTTTTCTATTTTTTTGTGTTTTCTGATCCCTAATTATTTTGGATATAGTAAATTCATAGAACTAGAATCAAATTTTAGAAGGGTTCCTCATTATCCATTCATGATATTTAAATGTTTTATATTATTATAGTTCAATTCATTATTTCAGGGATTTCAAATTTATTATAATTATTCAAACACCAACTCTGAATATTGGGGTTAATCTATCTATGAGAACAAAAAATAGATCAATTATTTCATCATATGTATATATCTCTACCTTGATCAATGATTATGTATAAGACCTCCTAGGAAATATTATAATACTTCTTTAAGTGTAGTTTTATGCTATACTATGTATGAATTAGATGTCCTCATATATACCAAATATCAACTATTAGGAGAGGGAGATCAATATTCACATCTTGAGTCATCCTATGATTCTGTACAATTGTAAGGAGGAAGATGAATTTCCTTGGAAATATTCTTATCATGTGTAGATACTATTTCCTTATGAGAAACCATATATAACTGAAATGACTAAGATCAAGGACAAAATTTTTCATGAAGACATTCCCATTATGAGGGATTATACTAATGTATTCCTCCGAAGAGCTACATAGTCTTCCTCTTAACCAAGAGGTTGAGTTATCAATCAAAATTAATCCTGGATCTCTACCCATATATGTATTGACTCTAGTTTTTTCATGTAAAGTTATTGATTATTTTAAATAATATTTTCAGATCTTGGCTGTAATACAACACATGATTCTATGGTTCAGAGAGGCTTGGTATGAATAAAATATATATTAAAAATTTTATGTCATGTGCTGTAATGTTTTCTAAAATAATGGAATAAATCATGAAAGGGGTGTCATACATGAAATATGAGACCTCCATTGAATCTAGAACATGGGTTTTACCCTAGGTGTGATATAACACTTATATGATTAGGGTGTTTGACTTTAGATCCACTAAAGAAGATATAATAAATAAAAAAATAAATATTTATTTATTTAATTTTTTAAAACTAAAATACTAACTTAATAACCATCTATATAACATAATTTATGGATAATATATAGGGTTATACTCATAACCCTAGTAATTGATAGAGGAACCATTGTAGGATCATTTTTGACGATCAATGATGGTCTTTGGATTAAAAATTGATGTGCCAATCAGAGATTGTAGATCTCACCAATGATAATGAAAGAGAACCATTCTTTATCAATAATTGATCCAAACACGAGGTATGATACTTTTGTGTGGATATTTCTTCTATTTGTTTATCCCTGGTCAAACATGAGTCAATTATTCTAAAAATATCGATTCCTAGATTGATGGATTATTTTTGGGTATCTTGTTTCTTCTTATGGCTATGAATTTATGGTATTTGGTTATTGCTTATTGGTTATTCATTAGTTATTCTAGTCATGATGAATCAATTATAACCTAAAAAATGGTTATGGATTTTTCCTCTTATTATGTTTGTGTAATTATTCCCCCATTCTTCAAACAATAATTTCCTATATTTTATTTACCCGAAAATTCTACCAATGTTCGTTGGATAATTATAGAATGGTCATTCTTTAGTGCAGTGGATCATAACCGTAGGATTAAATTCATGATTGATGAGGCAATCGAAGTGAGATGATGATAGTTGAAAATGGTAAGTGGACCAAGATTGGACCAATGTTTCCCCATTTTGTAGGTTCACATGTGGCATTAGTGTAGTGAAATGGGAAATGCACCATAATGGGATTCAGGCGGCCATAATTCATTCACCTGTGATGGCTAGGCATGGATGATCTAGATCTATGTTTATCAGTGGGTCTGGTGGAAGAATTGATGGTGGTGGTGTTATGGGTGAGATTCCATGAATAGATTGTGATTTCCATAAAATTTCTGAATTCACAATGTGTTGTCTAAGGAACACACACTATGTGGTCCCATCTGATGATTTTGGGGTTAACACATAGAAAAAAATACCTCACATTACCCGAATGTCCTGCATGACTTCTTTTTTATTTTTATTATGGATAATCCCCCTTTTAACGGTTGAAGGGGAACCCATACATGACCGTAGTCCCAAGGCACAAGGCCCGACATGACGTGCAATACAAAACCCAAAGGCGCAAAGGCATACCATGCCCAATACATGAACTGTAGGCCCAACCCACTAGAACTGGCCCTCCCCAGCTACTTCATCATTAATCTCCTAGCTCCCCACATTACATTTCTGATCAGCGAGCATTTCCCCATACAAAGCTGCACAGTGCCTGGTCCCGATAGTGGTTGCCATACCCACTCATTCTTCTAATATGGATAGCTTTTCTTATGGTGACTTATATTCTTGTTGCTCTGATCCTCTTTTTGGGGTCGCTTAGTGTGAATTGGTCTACTCCATGGACTCAATGGCCCGAAGGCCCTGTGGCCCGAAGGCCTTTGTTGGCCCGAATGCCATTGAGACCCGTAGGCCGAAACTGGAGGCTAGAAGGCCCAAATTGGGTGAATAGTTCCGGCTTCTACAATACCAAATAGTTACTACTACAGTTTCTCTACCATACTACTATAATACCCAGAAATTTGCCTCCACCCGGTTTTGAACCATGGCCTCTTGGATGCCAAGAAGGAGCCCTTACCACTTGGGTATGGGCTCATTGGTAGAAAAATACCTCACATTATGAGAAACGTGTCACATGTGATGTGACCTAATGTTAATTGATCATCATATACCCTATTGTTATATAGGAGTTAACACAAACATACACACTTTTACTGACATAACACTCTGGAAAAATCCAATACTCATCCACAACTAGGTACATAATAATGTGTAGGGTACACCAGCATAACTTAAAGTACACATGCATAAGAAAGAGTATATAGACTCTGGTAGGTATCATACTATGTGCTAGATTGACTCCACTATTCCATATATCTAAAAATGACACACATGTATATAAAGAAAAACATGATGTGTGATATATAGAGACACAAAAATACTTTATAAGGATGAGTACAATGACCCAAGATTGACATACATGGATATTAAATCATTTTAGCTAAATATTCAGTACATTACAAACATATGTTCTCATGGACTATAATAGTTTATTGTCTTTGGAAACATGGAAATGAAATATTCTATCCTGGTGAAAGATCATCAAAATCTCCCATAAATATCTCTACCTTTAGTATTTCCACTTAAAATATTTTTTTATAACCATAGGAAAGGAAACATAAGAAAGGGGTGAGCACAAATGCATAATAAGGGTAAAAGGTAGATATGTAAGCATAATCATTAGAATAAGGGTTTGATAACAAAATCATGAGAATAGAAGATCACACCTTTCATGTCTAAGATCTTAAACAGGAATCATGCAATAAAGATTGGTAGTTATTAAGTTATGAATCTTAAATAAATAAAGAACATTATCCATGAGATCATAACATTGGAATAAAATAAGGAATTATGGAAAATATATAAGCATATAAAATTATTTTCTAAAGTAGTTAAGACATTGATTCCAAGACTATCTTAGTGGAAAAATTCATTCACTGAACTAGGTTTACACCCTGTTCCATCCTTATATTACTGAACCGGGTTCATTTCCCTTTCCAGCCCTATAATACTAAGATGATTTCATTTCTTGTTCTAGCCATGTCTATCTCATGAGATATAATTTTTTACCCAATGCACTAGAAAGAGATACAAGCCACACCCATATCATAATGAAATCATACATACATGTTTCACAAGATAATAAATAATTATATCATAACCCCTTGAATTTAATGGGTATCACAAACCTGTAAACATTTCATAACCTGTGAAAAAATAAAAAGGTTTTATAAACATTTACTCAAAATCATAACTTGTGAAATATAAATGGATTTCATAAACATATAACCCATGAAATATAAATAGATTTCTTAAAAACCATGACATTAAGAACAAACCTTTCATAAAAAGAATATGAATGTAACCTTTAGATCATTTACTTGAAGGGAATGATTATAATCAATGTATTTCTACTTAGATGGAAAATAATTTTGAAATATATTTCAAAAATGTTTCTTGAGGAAAATATCATTTCTTATTTGAAAAAGGGTTTATAGTACATAAAATCCTTTGGAAATCATTTTCATTAAAAAATATCTTGAAAACTTATAAAGAATACTTGAAATCATTTTGAAAACCTTTTTCTTTGTAAAATTCTAAAATAAGTCTCAAAACATTGTAAAAAACTTTTTCATTGAAAACACTTTGAAAAAATATAATGAATGATTTAAAAATTTTTGAAAACCTTTTTACATGAAAATATATAAAAGGATATTTAAAATGTTTTGAAAACCATTTATTTAAAAATATTTTAAAAAAATATAAGGAATGGTTGAAAAGGTTTTGAAATTAATTTCTTTAAAAATACTTGGATAACATACTAGGAAAGATTGGTAATGTTTTAAAAACAATTTCATTTAAAATAATTTGAAAACATATAAATAAGGCCTGATTTTTTTAATTTTTTTCCATGAAAATAAATTCTAAAAACATTTTTTTATAAATTAACCTTTTAAAAATGAAAAGGATGCTTCAATGAAATGATGGTGGGTAAATCGGTACTTGTTATATGAGGTAAAAAGAATATTCGTTTTTCAAGTTAAGAAGGTTAGAAAAAATACATTGTTCGAAAAACGATAAGAAGATTACATTGAAAATATTTTTAAAAGACAAAAAGGGTAAAAATTTATTTTAAATATTATATTATAATTATAAAATATTCTTGTAAATCTATTTTAGAAAACATGATTTTGAAGGAACATAGATTTCTGACCGAAAAAGGGTAATGTTGGGCTTCCTTAAAAACACTATCTTAACTATATTTAATAACATATAGTAGAAAATTGGTACCAATAAATGAATATATATTGAAAAAATAGAGGAAAAGAAAACTAAGGGATTTTATTGGGATATGGATCAAAATATTTAATCAAATAAGCATACTCATTATCAATCTCAAAAAGCAATGAGATTATTTAAATAAACTCTTACCATTTGGTTACTTGGGATCATACTCTCCATGTAAGAAAATGAAATTTCATGAAACATAAAATATCATGAAAAGAATTAAATTCATGATATAAAATGTAAAATGTAAGTATATACACCTCAAAATAGAATTTAGCTTCATAACAAAACATGAGTCTCATATAAAGAAAATTGAGACAAACCTATTTTACCGATTTGGTAACTTTTTAAACATATACCCCATGAAGTAAAGATCATTAAAGGGTTATTTTAATAACCATAAATATAATTATAATAAATGTAGAATAAAATCATGGGTAGAACATAAACCACACAAAATGAAGGAGTGGTGAGCATAGTATGTTTCTCAGGGAAATAAAAAGTGAGATGAAATCACCTTACCTTGTGTCTCGCTCTCATCGTACTCGTTCAAGAAACCTCTATAATAAATAAAAATTTATTAAAAATATATTAAAGAATCATATACTTATATATTGTTATATATATGTTTTGTTTACAACCTTATATAAGCCTCTTGTTAACCATCCAATGTTAAGTTTTCACTTTGGATAATATACGCTTTGTCCCTTTCACGTGACATAATTTGATATATCGTTGGTCATTATAATTATATCATTATTCCAGAATTTAGAACATGATATAAATATAATTTATATCCACTATAGGTGTATTATAATAATCTATAGAATATATAATTACAAAATGGAATACACCGTTTATGGAGATGGTAAGCCATACGTACGCATGAACGATGTTTCTGTTTTTAATGTCATATTGAAAGAAAGAAAGAAAATAACATATATTTATATATTTATATCATTATTATAGTATATTTATGATGTCATATATATAATTTATATTCAATAAATTTATCCATAATACATTCCATGTAGTGTATGAATGAATTATATCGCTTTGAGTAGGCGGTAGCCCACACTTCCTCAAACGAAATTATTATATTAACAAAAAATAGAAAGTAAAAAGATATGTGTTGTAAAAAGGAATGAAAAATATTAAATAAATAATAAATATACTATATATCATATATAAATATAGTTTTTATCATATTCTCCACCATGATAGGTGGTATGTAAAATTGGATAATCATTGTTTAGGGAGATGGTAGTTCGATGTACACATAAACAATATGTTTGTTATCCATTAGATGGAGGTGTGTATAAGTGTTGATCAAAACATTAAAATAAAAAAATAATAGTATATTTATTTTACTGGTGTTTTTATATAATCATTTAATAAATAGAGTGGAGGTGGTAGAGAAGGAAAATAAAATAATGGACTCAAGATAAGACATTACCTCTTAATCGGGCAACTCCTTTTGGTTTGTTCCAAAAGGATTCCTTGGATTAAATTAACATAGAGTCAGTATTATTGGAGGGAGGGATTTTGGGAATTTAATTGTGCTGATTTTATCTAAACTTAAGAGGATTGAGAGGTTTGAGGTTTTGGGTGAGGTGGTGGCCTTTTATAGGGAATGAAAAAATGACCCCCTTGGAATTTTGGAAAACAAGTTTTGTGTACACATGATATTAACTAAATAAAGTCATAAAAACCCATACAAAATAAATAATTTAAGGTTTATTTCTTAAATATTTCTAGAAATATGTTTTTACATGTTTATTGGTCATTTGGGCCCCTAAGATGAAGGTTTAGTCCTTAATTATGTATAATTTGACCACAACCACTATGATTAATTTTAAAAAAATTTAAAAATCTTTTTTAGTCAAAAATAATGTTTTTATTAGTAGAAAAAAATTAATACTTATTAAATTGTGGTATGGAAGTTTTATAAATTCAATTCAAAAATTCGGGAAAAATAAAATTAATTCTAATCCCACAGAGAAGATTAAATTATGGGTTTTCAAAGTAGAAATAAGTTCAAATGTTTATTTAGTTTTTATATTTAATTTCAAAGTGAAATTGATTATGATGACATAAAGTGTATTAATAGATGCATGATTTATTTAATGTGACATTAAACCAAATTTAAAATATAATTTAACATTAATAATTAGTTAAATGAAAAGGCATTTTTTTAACTAAAACACAGTATTTTAACTATTCAAAAAATGATGTTTCTTAGAAAAATCCCAATAATTCAACCTAAACTAATTTAATTATTATAAATTAAATAATTAAATTTATTTTAAAAATATTTATTTCTAGATGTTTCAAAAATTTATTTTATTGTTTTCTATAAATGGACATGAAGTATAGTTCATAGTATTTCTAAACATATAAGGTCATTACCCAAAATTATATCATTAATTATCAATATTTTTTATTCTATAAAAATATTATTAACAATATTTGAAAATTAGTTATTAATATTCATATAAATAATTTTTATGGATAGGTAATAATTATATCATTTAAAAAAATTTAATAACTCGATGCTTCAAAGAAACTCGGTGTTGCGTGTAACATATTCCAAGTTGATATTGTGTGTAGTGAAACAAGTCGGTGCCATGTGAATTGAATGTTTGACATAGTGTTTTAATTTGTGTATATATATATATGAATAACTATTTCCATTTTCAAGTGAAATTTATAATATCAAAATGAAAAATAAATTTGAAAAATATTCACCAAATTCTAGGGTGTTACATTCTACCCCCCTTAAAATGAATTTCTCCCTCAAAATTTATCTGGGTTATCAATGTTTTAATACTTTAAACTTTCATTTATAGAATCCCACATCATAAAAATGTTTAATTTTTTTTGGAAATATTGCATTCACCTAAAGTTACATATAACTGCATTTCCACATAGGAGAACATACGTGGGAATTGAGAACATAGAATGAATGAAAAATTTAACTATCATGTTATGATGGAGATTGATAGAATAAAAGGTCAAGAGAAAGTTAACACTCAGAAATACATAAATCTACGATGAAAAAAAGGAAAATCATATTCATCAAAAAATAATGTACTATGATAAATATTTTCTTTCAAGATCTTTTTCCCTAAGGTTAAATAATTGTCCTAAAAAGATATACCTACATAATTTCAGGAAAACCTCACCCTTTGTTATTACTTCATCTACTTCACCCCATTCTACAAAAAGGAATGTGAACTTTTCATTCCTGAAGTAGTAACAGATCATGAGATCCATGATATGACATCCCATATTTCATAAGTACTCATCAAAACCACATTTTTCTAATAGTTTATCCAATATTCTTATATCCTCATGTGGTAAGATAATAATTTATTGTCACAAAATTCATATGAAGTTTAACTCAATCATTCCATAAATGGTTAACCTTATAACCCTTCTCAATGATTAAAATACAAAACTTTTTAAAGAGATTAAAAAATCAAATTTACATTGATCTCCCATATATAAAAAAGTATCTCTTGGTTGTCACATTACAAACATGTGAATACCCTCATGGTAAATTATTTAGGAACATAGTAATAACCTAAATTACCATAAATGATTTTGTAAAAAATACATTCTTCTTTATTCCGTAGATTACTAGATATATTTCATAAATCCAAGAAGTTGTAATCTTCATCTATGATAACATAAACTACTTTTCAGCATGTACTGAATTAGTTCCAAGGTAATCAGTATCATCAAATTTACTTATTACTAAGAACATTATCTGAACATAAAGAACAAATTAAGTGTTACCTTCCCTTAGTCAAAATATCACCTTATCATTAAATCACTTCACCATCCCATTATAAAAATCCAACATGTACTTGTAAATACTGACAAAAAAATCATAAGTAGAATAATGACTGAATGTTTTATAATTCATATAACATAATTTTTTATTCTAAACACATAAAAACTTTGAATATTCCACTTCATCCTTACACCATTGACAAGGCTACCTCATCTTATTACATAATACCTATTTCCTTTCCCATTTCATCTTTACTCTCTTCATCATTATCAAGGAAAGTATTACTCATACCACCTTGATGATCCTCTTTAGGTGATTTCCTCTTAGGAAATTGTGTTGAGTAATGACCATTTATTACATACTTAAAACACATAACCTTCAACGATGTATTATGGAAGATAAAATTATCATCTATTTCATTAACCAAACTCGTCCTTTTCCCCTTATAGTAACTTTCTTTGTATTCTTATTTTCCACAATCAAAAAATATTATTTTTCCATTAAGACATTCACTTAGGTGATTCTTTACACATTCTTGATATAAAGGAAACCAAATATTCTTTCCCCCATGGTCTCCATTACCCGAACTCTCATTTAAATCATTATTTATCTTCCTTGGTGAGTTTGAGAGTTGGTTAAGGTACATGTTATTAATCATGATTCGGAAAAAATAAATAGGCATGATCATAACATATTTCACTCCATTGATCATACCACTTGACTCCTCATCAGAAAATCACCAATCACATTCAACATGATTCCAATTACTTCCAATTACCTCCACTGACTAAAACCAAAAACATAGTGTGAGAATTACTCATCATAGCATAAAACCACATAGTAATGAAAATAATTACATATAGGATGTCTAAATCATGACACCTTACTTAAACTATGGAACCCTAGGTTTAAAATTGGTTACAAATAGCCAACTTATATTTAAATCCTTCATGATGTTTTATAAAGCATTTATGGATTCCCAAATCATATCCTCTAGGAGTGTCAAACTAGGTGTGCAATAAGGCCAGTTGTCATGTACTAGATTACTACAAACCATACCCAAAACATCTTGTTAGAGTTGTTACTCCTAGGTATATATGTACCAAAGCCACATCCACTTGTATTATCTAGCTAGAGATTTATTTCTATGAAACCACTCATCTACCCTTTACCAAAATTCAAAGACATTTTTCTAAACGTTAACTCATCCTTATACTTATCCTTAGAGATATCCCCAGACATATCTCTAGAAATATATTTAAGGATCTCTAGAAATTTTCCTCATCCTATTTTCCAAAGGATGACTAAAACTTTCTTCTGATACCAACTATAGCGATCTAGGCTTGAAATACATGGATATTAAATTCTTTTAGAGGAATATTTAGTACATTAATAAAATACATGCCTGAGGACCATAATAGTCATTATGTATTTGGAAACATAGAAAAAATATCTTCTATATTAGTGAAAGATATTCAACATCTACCATAAAAGTGTCCAACTATAGTACTTCTTTTTAAAACCTTTTTTTATAACATAGAGAAAGGAAACATAAGAAAGGGGTGATATCAAATTCTCAATATGGGTAAACATGGGAGATATGTAAACATAATCATGAGCATAAGGGTATGAGCACATGATAAAGAAAATATAAGATCATAACCTATATATCAAAGATCATATACATGAATCATGAAATAAATATTGATAGTTAATAAGGCATTAATATTTAGGAAATAAAGAACACAATCCATGAATATAGAGACCCTACTTTTTTATTACATATATTATTACATCAATTAAAGGATAAAAAACAAAAAAAGTACACCATTAGGATAAAAGGGTTTAGTGTATTGGGAAAATTAGTAACATACATAAAAATTACAAAATAAAACATAGAAATTTATTTAATTCCTTATTCTTGAGCTTCTTATTATCCCTTGAATTCTTTTTAGTACATGTAGTCACCTGAGGATATACATCAAAAATGGGTGGGCTAAAAACCCAGTAAAATGATAGATAAAAACATGAAACAATAAAACATGGTATGTGAATAATCAATATCATAATAACATAGGCAAATGATCATAATCATGATAGGAGACATTAGATAATTGCATGAAATGTGGCAATGCATAAAAATGAAAAATCATGTCTTAGTGGTTAACTACCACATATAGTTTTGAAAAAGGATAGCATCATGTTCACACATATATCAAATTAGCTCATGATATTCATCACATTACCCATTTCATTGGAGTGATATATAATTCCAGGCACACCCATCACATCATATCATTTTCATTGTGCTATAAAATTCCAGGCACACCCATCACATCATAAAATTTACATCATCATGCATGCCACATATAACATATATAAATTTTGAAAATAAAAAATCTAAATAAATGGCTTAACATCATAAATAATACATTTATAAACATTGTGTTCTCAAATTAATGATGGAATGACATACTTGATATAAGAATCATAAACCTTGAGTGAGAAGTAAAAGGTTCATTTTTTGAAAGAAGAGTTCTTTTGGAAAATATATTTCTTTTCATAAACTCTATTGGAAAACATTTATATCATATAAAAAGAGATATAATAATGAATAAATTATTTTTAAGTAATATACACACTGAAAATGGATTGAAAGAGGGATAACACAAAAAATTAAAGTTGGGTTCAAGAATTATCTTTACCTTGTGTCTGAAAGCTTTCTTCACTTTAATGTCATGTTTAATCACACAAGATTAAGTAATTAACAATTAAAAAATATTTTCTACATGAATATTATTAATTATAGTAATAATAAGTTATTTTCTAAGAATTTGGATAAGTTATAGATTATAATTTCATCATTTGGGAGTGTTCTTTTTCATAGTTTTCAGGATCAGTTCATTTGTATACATGAATGGAAGTTAATTTATATTGAGTATAAACATCTAGAATTGTTATTATATGTTATTAATTAAACAATAGAAGCTTAAATTACATTATAAATTTATTTGTTATATACCATGAGGATTATTCATTAGATATAACTTAATGATGATCATTTAAAGTTAATTATTGTGATTTTTCGAACAGAATAAATTTGTTTCACTTTAACATTTAATATTATGAGTATAACTTATTTACAAAACATAAAAATGGATATAAAATACAATTCCAAATCATTTTTAAACCATTTAATGGTATTATTAATAACCTTGAATTTGTTTCATGAAAATTAAAGTGCATCACCCACGATGTCGTTAAATTGACATATCACGAGCGATGATTCCAATTTTAAGATAAAAGAGAGAGAGGGAGGATTTTAATGTTCTATATTCCATTATCATGATATAATAAAATTATATTTAATGTAATGGAATTAAAATTTCATTTTAATTATGGTTGGTGTGGATAGAATATTGAAATTCAATGGAAATTAAAAGAAAGAGAGAGAGAGAGGATTTACCACTTGAATTCTCCTCTTGAGATACTCCTCAAGGCATCTAGGCATGTTTTTTTGATTAGAACAAGAGATAATGAACATGGGGGAGAGTCTAGTGAAGTTTAATGGGAAGAATTTATGAAAGTAACAATGCTTGAGAGGTGTGAGGATAATAGGATGGGAGGGGTGGTATTTCTAGTAGAGGAGAGAGGTGTTTCCTCAATATTTTAATCAATATTTTATTATATTGGCTCAAGACTATGAATAGTTTGAGAATTAACAACACATATAATAAAATAACAATTTAGAGTTATAGATTAGGGTTCTTAAATCATAAATTACAAAATTAATAGTTTATTTAGCATATAATGTATATATATTGTAAATTACTGTATTTTACTATTTACGAAAAATTTAAGTATTTCTAGAAAATATTAAAAATTCATCCTTAAAATTTAAGAATGTTAAGAATAAAAAATGAAGTCTATTTAATGAAAATAACTTTCTATATAAGAAAAATTTAATTTTTATTTAAAACCATCATTTACTTGAAAATACATATTTTAAAATTATATGTGATTTTATAACACTTTGAAAAATCACTCAAGGTCTCATGAAATTTTCTTAAAATAAAAAAGTATTTATTTTTGAATTTATTTTATGAAAGTAAATTTTCTTTTAAATTATTAATTTAATTATAAAATTATAATTAAATAATAATGACTTATTAAAAGACCAATCACTTAATTAATAATTTTTAAGACATTTAATTACATAGACTATGATATAATTATACCATTATTTTATTTATAAGATCCATAAATTTTATTTATACTTTCATGGGTGAGGTTACTATTTATAATGGTCATATTACTATTCCTATGGTCAAGTTACTAATTTATTGTTATTGGTTCCTCATCTTCAAATAATACTTATTATTTCATTAATTCCTCATTTATAATGTTTTTATTATGGTCTATAAGTGATTTTATGTTATTTATACTATGTGAAATTACTATAAGATGAGATAAATTCCTTTAATAAAATATTGGGTCATTATATTCTTCCACCATTTAAAATTTCTCCCTCAAAATTTCGTTTTACATATATACATGAGGGTACATCTCCTTCATTGCCTACACTGGTTCCCATGTTACTTCATCATACTTATGGTTCCTCCACAACACTTTGACACAATTTATTGTATTTTTTCGTAGAACCTTTTCTCTCATGTACAGAATCTTTACTGGATTCTCCTCCTAAGATATTTCATCTTCTAGTTGCATCACCTCTGAGATGAGTACATGTGAGGGACCTGGTATGTACTTCCTCAGGAATGATACATGGAAAACATAATGAACATGATCTATATTTAGTGGAAGTTTAAGATGATAGGCCAAAACTTATATGGGATCAATGATATCAAAGGGGGTAATGTACCTTGGAATTAGTATACCTTTCTTTCCAAACCACACGAACCTCTTCCATGATGATATTCAGAGGAAGACTTTATCTCCAACGTTGAACTCAAAGTCCCTTTTAGGGTTGTAAGTATTTCTCTTTTTATGACTCTAAGAAGATTTGATATGTTTATGGATGGCTTGAACCTTCTCTATCATCTCTTAGAGAAGATCAAAACCATGTTGCTTTTTCTCACCAACTTCAACCCAACAGGTTGGGGTTCTACAGAACTTTCGATATAGAGCTTTATATGGAGCCATCTGAATATTCACATGGAAGCTATTATTGTATGAGAACTCAACCAATGGGAGATGCGGACCACATCCACATTTTAATTCCAATGACTAGTCTCATAGAATATCTTTGAGGATATTAATAGTCATTTTATATTGGTCATCAGTTTTGGGAGTGATAGGATGTGATGAAATTCAATTCAGTACTCAAGGAATGTTGAAGAATCCTCCAAAATTTAGATGTGAACATGGGATGACGAATAGAGACAATTGAGAGCGGAACACCATGTAGTCACAACACCTCCTTCACATATATCATAAAAATATTTTCAATTGAAATATCTTCTCGAAATAGAGATAAAGTGGGCAGTCTTCAATAGTTGGTCCACCATAACCCATATCGAATTGTTTCCTTTGGATGTCTTCAGGATACCAATAACGAAGTCCATTGTGACATTCTCCCATTCCCATATGGGTGTAAGTAGTTTTTTCATCATCTCTTTGGACTTATGTTTCTCATATTTAAATTTCTGACATATCAAGAACCATGATTTATAATCTTCAATCTCCTTCTTCCTGTTGTCCTACCAGAAGTGTTATCAGAGATCATGATACATTTTGGTACTCCTAGGATGGATATAGATTATTGAGCTATGTGCATTTTCTAATAACTCCTTCTTTATCCCAGGTGATGAAGGCACATAAATCCGCATTCCAAACTGAATCATGCCATCATCAATGATATGGAACTCTTGCATCTTCCCTTCCTTTACTACATTCACCGTCTTTAATAACTCTAGATCATCCCTTTGTGCCTTCTTAATCTTATTTTAGATAGACGGTCGGGAAATTATTTGGAAAAGGTAGGATTTATTACCAACCATTATGATTTCCAAATCCATCCTTTTCATGACCAAAATATAGAGTCTTCCTAAATCCACAACATGGATAGAGTAGTAGGTTATTTCCTACTATGAGGATCAGATACCTTGTTTGCCTTTCTAGGATGATAGGTAATAGAGAAATCATAGTTTTTGATTAGCTCTAACCATATCCTTTGATGCATGTTTAGATCCTTTTGGGTGAATATATACTTTAGGATATTATGATTGGTATATATGTCACACTTCTCACCATAAAGGTAGTCCCACTATATTTTCATGGAAACAAATCACAACTTCTAGCTCCAGATCATGCATCTGGTAGTTCAACTCATGGATCCTCAACTACCATAAGCAGTAGGAGATGAAATTTTCATTTTACAAGATTACACAACCCAATACTTTCTTGGAATCATAATTATATATCACAAAACTATCTCCACTCTTCAGTAATGTGAGTATAGGTGTGGTGATACGCCTTCTCCTTAGATCCTTAAAGCATTCCTCACATTCTTCTATCCAGACATACTTTACCCATTTCCTTGTCAACTTAGTTAGTGGGATTTAAAATCGTGATAAATTTCTCAAAAAACATCGATAATACCCAGATAATCCAAGAAAACTTTAGATTTCGGTGAAACTAGAGGGTCTGGTCCATTCCTCAATTTTCATTGTTTTTGGGGGGTCCACAAAAATTCTCTCACTTGTGGGAACATGTCCCAAGAATGTGACATTCTGCATCCACAAGTCACAGTTGATAAATTTTACATACAAATTATCTTTCCTTAATATCTCCAATAGAATCCTTTGATGTACTTCAAGTTCCTCCTCACACTTGGATTAGATTAGAATTTCATCAATAAAAACTACCAAAAATTTGTCTTAGTAATGTCTAAAGTCTCTATTCATAAAATCCATGAATATTTAAGGGAATTAGTTAGTCTGAAGGGAATCAATAGAAAATCTTAGTTACCATACCTTTTATGGATGTAAGTCTTATGAATATATTCTTTCTTCACGTTTAGCTGATGATATCTAGAATTGAGATCCACCAGTGAGGAGTACTGAGATCCTATTAACTGATTGAACAAGTCGTCAATCCTTGGAAGAGGATACTTTTTCTTTATGGTGATCTTGTGGTTTTCCTGATAATAGATATATAACATCATTATTCAATCCTTCATCTAGAAAAATAGAATTGGAGCACCCCACAATGATGCACTAGGGTGTATGAACCCTTCATCCAAATTGTCTTGCAGATACTTCTTTAACTCCCCTAATTCGATAGGATCCATCCAATAGGGACTCTTTGAGATAGGAGTAACTCTGGTTATATATTCTATTGAGAACAATACCTCATGATCTGGGGATAGTCTAGGAAACTCTTTTTGAAATACATCATTGTATTCACTTACAATGGTCATTTTCCCTAGGTTGATACCTTCCATTGACACATCAATTTGAGTGAGGTATGATTCTTCATAGGGAATCAACACCCACACCGTTGAAGGATTTTCAAAAGGATTTTCATGATCATCTTATCATTTGTAGAGGAGCATGGTATGGTTCATAATATGAAAAGATAATTCATTTTATTAACATTTTATATGTGCCATATATAACAAGAGCCAGTCCATTCCCATTATAGTGTCAAATTCCACCAAGGGAAGTGTTACACAATTTTCTAGAAGAATATTACCACATATGCCAACATTAGAAGAGTTCAACAATTTTGTTTCAAAGATTGAATCATTAGTTGTTTTTATAGATATATCCACTTCAAGGTTTCTGGGCTTCGATTCAATAGTTCTAGAAAACATTGATTATATAAAGTAATGCTTAGAACCAGAATCAAATAATACTTTTTTCATTATTGACTGAATAAGAAGTGTACCTTGTATGACATCATTATGTTTCTCCACTTTCATAGTAGTTATGGAATAATCCATTCCTTAATCCTTTGGAATTAGTGGCTGCTGACACCGATTACCGTCGAGGACTCTATGTTTAGTGCACTAGCTTGTATAGTTCCCTTTCTCTCTTCAGTTGTAGCATTGAACCATGGATGGTGCTCTTTTTTCCTCTACAAAATTATCCTGCTTCCTCATGTACTTTCGATATTCATGATCCTGGTGGCATTCTCTTCCACACATGAATAATTTCCCATACCTTTGAGGTAGTTCCCATGATGCCTCTTCCCACATTTTTGACATGTGGGTGGTGGAGTTTTCTTTCCAAATTTCTCATTATATCCTCTATAATGAAAATACATATTTCATTTCATATCATTATATCCATGGGAATATTCTCCAAACACTATATCTACTTAGAGATCACATAGAAATACTTCTTCATAACTCCCAATGTCTAAAATTTCTAGAGTCTTTGAAGGTGTGTTTTTAATCCACTAAAGAATCTATCAATTTTTCAATTGTTGTTGATAACAAAAACCAAACCGTACCTTCATTACTTTTGAAATTTTCTTCATAGGCTGTGACATATTCTCCTTCCTTTTGATTCATTTTTATGAATTATCTCTCCAAATTTGTATGAATATTTTAAGGGAAATACACTTTAAGAAGAATTATCTTCAAGTCTTCCCACTCCTTCTTGTTAATTTCGTCCCTCGAATTGGCGTCCTTAATCAAGGCCCACCATTTTTGGACTCTCCATATAGGGGATAAAAAAGAAGATTAAACTTCTCCATCTCTGAATAATGAAGAATATAAAAGATATTATCCATCGAGTTGACCCCCTATTCCATAACTAGTGGATCAGAAGATCCAATAAATGTTTGTAGTCTTTGCTATATAAAACACTTGATATCCTATTGTTCCCTCTTTGGTTAAGGAGGTCGTTCAAAATTATTCAGGTTATTTATCATAACCTCATACAACTAGGTAATAATCACCATGAAATTTGTAACTCCTCATACCAAATCATTGGTGGTGTTATTCGAGCAATCTCTGCTTTTTCCCTCACAGAGGTTGTTGACCTGGTTTCTCATTCCCACTATTTTATAAAATATAAAATGTTATAACTAAAAAAAGTCAATAAGTCATCAATAATTTATCCTTCTATAAAAATTTAATATAAAGGAATATATTATGGGATACCCATGTTTGGAATTTTCTAGAAAAAATCTTCTTGGGTACCCATTTATACATAGTCTCGTACTTAGGGTTTTCATTAAGGTTCTCTAATCCTAATTCACAAATTAACTAAACTGTACTTTGATACTAATGATAGTGACCCAACGTTTTCTTACATATATTATTGCATCATTTAAATGATATAAAACATAAAAACATTACAATAAGAGGATCCAAAGGTTTACTATCTTGGGAAAATTAGGACCATACATAACATTTACAAAATAAAATACAAATATTTATTTAATTCCTTCTTCTCTAGATTCTTATTGGCCCTTGAATTATCCTTTGTACATGTAGTCATGCAAGGATATACATCTAAAATAGGTGAGACAAAATCCTAGTAAGAGGATATATTAAATCATGAAACAATATAATATGGGGTAGGAACAGACAATATTATAAAAACATAGAAAAATGATCATAATTATGTGAGGAAACATTAGATAAAGGCATGAAAAGTGGCAATACATAAAAATGAAACATCATGTCTTTGTGGTTAACTACCACACACAGTTGTGAACAAATCTATAATCATGTTCATACATATTTCAATTGAACTCATGATATTCACCACACTACCCAATACATTAGAGAACTATTTAATTCCAAGCACCACCATCACATTATAACATTTTCATTGTGCTATATAATTCTTGGTACGCCCATTACATTATAAAATTTACATTATGTTGCATGAAACATAGAAAATAAATCAATGTTTAACATAAAAAACCATAGAAAAGAATGGGTATCACTTCAGGAATCATAAATTCCTAAAATTTTTGTTTCGAAATGAAAGATGGAATAAGATACTTGATATAAAATCCCCAACCTTGAGATAGAAGTAAATGGTATGTTTTTTGAAAGAATAGTTCTTTAGGAAAACATTGTGTTTTTCATAAAATCTAGTGGAAAATATTTATATCACATAAAAGGTAAGTAAATTAAGACTAAATTATTTTTTAGGACTAACAATACTGAAAATGGAGTCAAAGAGGGTTAATGCAAAAAAAAAGAAAGGTGTGTTCAAGAATTCCTCTTACCTTGTGTCTGAATAATTTCTTCCCTTTAATGTCATGTATACTCAAATTAGATTCATTAATTAATAATTATAGAGGATTTGATACATTAATATGATTCATTATGGTTTTATTAGGTTTTATATGGTCCTTTTTATGTGTTATAGAGTTTAATTTGATCGTTCAGGGGTGTTTGATTCCATGGTTTTCATGATCGATTCGTTTGTATAAAAGAATGCAAGTTTGTTTATATTGAGGATGAACATATAGAATTGTAATTATATTTTATTAATGATCCTACATAATCTTAAATGATATTACAAAATATTTTTTTATATACCATGAGTATGATTCATTATATAGAAGTTAATGATGATCATTTGAGGTCAATTTTGGCGGTTTTCCAAACACAACAAATTCATTTCATTTTATCATTTAGTATTATGAGTATAAGTTATTTTCATAACATAAAAAGCGTTATAAAATAAAATTTAAAATCATTTTTAAAATATTTAATGGAATTATTAATATATTTTAAGGAAATTGAGGAAAATAAATGTGCATCAACCATGGTGTCGTTAAATTGACAAATCACAGTCAACAATACAATTTTTAAGATAAAATAGAGAGAGTGAGGAGTTTAATGTTGGTTATTCCATTAACATGATATAATTACATTATATTTTTGGTATTGCAGTTACCATTCCATTTAGATGAAGGGAGGTGAGGAGTGAATATTAAAATTTAAAGACAATTAAAATAGAAAGAGAGAGGATTTACCTCTTGAATTATCCTCTTGAGATCCTCCTAAAGACACTTATGCGTGGTTTTTATGATACCAATAACTCCTGAACTAGGGCCAAGATATATGGAAGTGGACCAAGTAGAATGTAGTCTTGGATCAATTCTTTATAAGTGTATGGAGAAGAGGGTGTGAGGGGTGGTATTTATACTGGAGGAGCGAGGTGTTTTCTCAATATTTTAATCATTTGTTTATTTTTTTGGATCAACACTATGAATAGTTTTAGCATTATCATCAAATATATTAAAATAATGAATAAGAGTTCTATATTTTTTCTCTAAAACCATCAATCACTCAGTGAATAGTATATTTATCTTATAATTTATATATATTATAAAATAATGTATTTTACTATTCACCAAAAATTCAACTATTTCCCTAAAATCCCAAAATTTCACCCTATCCATTTTTTGATGTGTATAATTAAGAAATTAACTTCAATTATAAAATATAATTTTATAAATATCAGTAAGTTAATTTTTAATTTAAATCATCAATTAATTGGTAAATATAGATTTTAAAATTATAACTAATTTTATAACACTTTGAAAAATTACTTAAGGTGTCATAAAATTATCTTAAAATCACAAGACATAAAAATTTTTAATCTATGAATGTATTTTATGAAATTAAATTTTCATTTAAATTAATAAATTAATTATTAATTATAATTAAATAATTATGAATTACAAAAATATCAATCATTTAATTAATGATTTTTAAAACATTTATTTACTTAGACAATGATATAATTATACCATTATTTTATTTATAAGATGCCTAAATTTTATTTATACTTTCATGGGTGAGGATATTATTCATAAGGGTCATATTACAATTCCCAAGGTGATGTTACCATTTCATTGATACTGGTTCCTTAACATCTAGAAATACTTCATACCTAATTTTTTATTCATTTGTAATTTTTTTATTATAGTCTCTATATGATTTTTTTTGTGATTTATACTATGTGAAATTACTTTAAGAAGGGATAAATTCCTTTGATAAATGTTTCAGTCATTATAATTAAATCATAACATATGAATAAAACAAGGAATTATTACAGGCATATATGCATATACAATGATTTCCACAGTAGTCAAGGAATTACTACCAAGACCATATTAGTGGACAAAGCCCTTTACTGAACCAGGTTCATAACCCATTCCAGCCCTGTATTACTTAAATGAGTTCATTTCCAATTCAAAACCTCTAATAAGTAATGGAGTTCATTTCATGTTCTAGCCATGTCTCTCTCACGAGATATAAATATTTACCCAAAGCATTTGAGGGGGATATGGGCCCCACCCATCTCATATTGTAATCATACATAAATGTCCCACAAGATCATAAATAATTATATCATAACCCATGAAATTAAATGGGAATCATAAACAGGTAAACACATCTTAACCTATGAAAAAAGGCATAGGTTTCATAATCATTTCATAAAAATCATAACCTGGTAAAGAGAAATGTATTTCCCAAAAATATAACCCAAGAAAGAGAAACAGATTTTATAAAGACCATGACATTAAGAATAACCCATTAATATAAAGAATTTTAATAGATCCTTTAGATAATTTCCTAGGACATAATGATTATCATCAACAGATGTAATCTTATATGGAAAATAATTTTAAAATATCTTTGAAAAACGTTTCTTAAATAAAATATCCTATCATCTATGAAAAGGTATTTTCAATACAAAAAACCATTCGAAAATAAATTTCTTTAAAAAAACCATGAAAACTCATGAAGAAGACTTGAAATAATTTTTAAAACCATTTTCCTAGAAAACTTATAAAATAATCATGAAAATATTTTAAAGACCTTTTTCTTTGAAAACAATTTGAAAACATATAGAGAAAGCATGATTTTTTTAAAAATATTTTTATTTAAAACATATGAATGGAGTTCAAAAATGTTTTGAAACCCATTTATTTCAAAATAATTTGGAATAAAATGTGGAAATATTTAAAATGTTTTTTAAAACAATTTTATTGAAAATACTTTGAAAACCTATAAGTAATGTTTGAATATTTTTGATAACTATTTCATTGAAAATACAGTGAAAACATATAAATGAGGATTGAAAAAACATTGCAAACAATTTTAATTGAAAAATTATAAAATATGGATGAAAAAATTTTGAAAGCAATTTTCCATGAAAATTACATTTAAAAACATTATCTAAAAAATTACACTTTTAAAAATGAAAAATAAGCTTCAATGAAATGATGGTGGGTAAATCCATATATGTACTTCAAGGTAAAAATTGCATTCATTTTTCATGGTAAAATGTTATAAAAATTCCTTGTTTATAAAGAGATTAGAAGGTTATTTTAAAAATAATGGTCAAAGGAAGAAGGGTAATAATTTATTTTAATGATTATAGGATAATGGTAAAATATTCTTGGAAACCCTTTTTAGAAATCATTTTTTTGAAGGAACATTGATTTGTGACCGAAGAGATGGTAAAGTCATGCTTTATTAAAAACACTTTATTAACTTTATTAAATACCATTGAGTAGAAAAATGGTACAAATAGATGAATATATATTTAATAAATAGAGGATAATAATATTCAGAAATTTTATTGAGATTGATTCTAAGATTATATCAAAGAGGCATAATCATTTAGAATCTCGAAAAGCAATGAGTTTATTTCAATAAACTATTAAAACATGGTTACATGGGATCATACTCTCCATGTAAGAAATTTAAATTAAATGAAACATAAATTATCATAAAAAAACGAAATTAAAGATTTAATATCTAAAATTGATTTATATACACCTCTAAATAGAATTTAGGCGCATAACAAAACACAAGTCTCAAAGAAGGAAAATTGAGACAAAACTATCTCACCGCTTTGATAAAAATTTTAACTTATACCATATGAAATAAATATCATAAAATTGACATGTGAAAAAACATAAATTTACATATATGATACATATAATAAAATAATGGTCAGTACATGCACCACACAAAATGAATGATTGGTGAACATAGCATGTATCTCATGAAAATAAAAAGTGAGATGAAATCCCCTTACCTTGTGTCTTGACCCTCGTCGTGATATTTCAACACACTTGTATAATAAATATAAATATATTATAAATAATCTACATGACCATATTATTATATCTAGTTCCATATATGGTTTTGTTATGACATTATATATCAAACTTGTTAACCATCCCATGTTAAATTTTCACTTCGGATAATATAAACTTTGTTATTCACATGTGTCTTAATTTGTTATATCATTATTTATTATAATTATACAATGATTATATAATGAAAACCATGATATAAATATAATTTATATATAGTATTTTTCTATTATAAAATGGAAGCACAAAATGGATTACATCATTCATAGAGACGGTAAGTCGTAGGTACTCATGAATGTTATTTCCGTTTTTATTGTTATATTGAAATAAAGAAAGAACATGAAATATATGTATATATGTATATCATTATTAAATTATATTTATGATATCATATATATATAAACTAAACACATCCTTAATAAATTCCATGTAGTATATGAATGAATCATATCGCTTTAAGGGGGCGGTAGTCCACACTTACTCAAACAGAATTATTATATTAACAAAAAATGAAATGTAAAAAAGATACATATTATAATAAATAATTAATAAGCTTAATGAAATAATAAATATAATTTATAACATATATAAACATAGTTTTTAGAATAATTTACACCATAAGAGATGGTAATAAAAATTGAACAATCATTATTTAGTGAGGTGGTAGTTTGCTGTTCACGTAAACAGTATGTTTTTTTTCATTAGATGGATATGTGTGTAAGTGTAAATCAAAAGATTATTATTATAAAATAGTAAAACATATTATACTATTTTTAATAAAATATTAGAATAAAACAAGTGTAGGGGGTGGATAATGAAAATAAAAGAAATGACTTGAGAGAAGACGTTACCTCTTAATCGGGTAACTCCTTTTGGTTTGTTCCAAAAGGCTTACTTCGATAGACTTTTTTCCAAGGGAAGCCTCTAGGAGTAAACAAGGGAAGTTGGGAAGTGCATTTGAAAAATATTGTCTATAATTAATAGATATTATATTTTTGAGGATGTGGGATAGGTGGTGACCTTTTATAGGGAAGGAAAATGACTCACTGGGATTTTTTGAAAGAAAGTTAGGTGTACACTTTATCTTAACTATAAAAAGTAATTAAAAATAAAACATGGAAAGTTTATTTCCTAAATAGGGAAAAAATGGGATTTTGAAAAGTTTATAGTTCAATTTGTCACCTAATATTATTTTTAAATCCCAAATTAAGCATAATTTGACCATAACCATTGTGATTAATTTTAATCACTTTTAGTAATATTTTTGGTCAAAAATTAAGTTGATAATACTACAAACTAAATATTATATTAATTATAAGGGTTTTTTTTCAAAATAAAATACCTAGAACTGTGAAAATAAGTATTTTTTACCCATCCCACAGACAGGAAAAAATTACGGGTTTCAAAGTAGAAATAAGTTCAAATGTTTATTAACTGTTTATATTCTTTTTAAAATTGAAATTGAATATAATGACATAAATTGTATTAATATATTTATAATTGATATAATTTTTTATTAAAAAATATTTAAATAAAATTTAACATTAATAATAATTTAAACAAAAACACAGTTTTTTACTAAAAGTTGTATTTTTAACTATTCATAAAAAAATGAACCATCTCATAAAAATCCAAAAAATTCACCCTAAGATACTTTATGAATTATAAATTAAAGAATGACGTTTAATTTAACAAAATATTTTCTATTTGTTTCTAAAATTAATTTTATTATTTTTCATATAAGTACATGAAGTGTAGTTCATAGTATTTTTAAACATATGAGGACCTTACAAAAAATTATATCTTTCATTATCAATATATATTATTTCTATAAAACAATTTTTAAAAATATTTTAAAAGTATTTATTAATATTAATATCACTATGTTTAATGGATATGTTATAATTATATAATTTTAAAAATTATAATAACATGATGCTTCATGGAAACTTGGTGTTGCATATAATATACACCAAGTCAATATTACGTGTAATGCAAGATAAGTTAGTTTCATGTGAATGGAATGTTTGAATTAGTGTTTTAATATATATATATATATATGTATATATATAAATAAATATTTCTAGTGTCAAATTGAATGAGAAATATAACAATGATAAATTAATGTGATTTTTTTCCACAAAATCTCGGGGTGCTAGAATGAGTTAGGTCATGTACTCCACTCACATGTTGTGTCCTTTTTCTAGGGAAAGTTGAGTCCCTATATCTCATGAATTTAACTAGTATCATTTGGGTGTGTTCACCTGCTCCACTCTCATGATGGTACCGTGAGACATTGCATCCTGATCATAGGATTGCAATCTGCTCTATGGTATTTATCTCAGATAGAGTGTAGGAATCCCTCAGTGTGACCCAAAGTGTGATACACTATCATTTTTTCACCTTATATAGGTGGGGTTTGAAAAATAATCATGAAAAAATTGCATACGTGTATGATAAAATACATACAAGTTTTTTCTAGGAAGGGTCTGATATACCCCATATGCCATGGGTGAGATCCCCTATATTTGTATTGATATCTTCATTGTTTTAATGAGTAATTATTTAGCAAGGACAGATAACCAAAAACTCTTAGATGAGTTCCAATAGAGAAAACATTTATTTTTGAGTATGTTGTCCTCAATTATCATTCCTTGAATCCTGGAGTAGAATCACATGGCTAACAATATAGTTGAGACCTTTTAGGATATCATGTCTTTATTAGTATATATGGGTTATTATTCTATTACTTTATCTCTTATTTCATTTGACATATATTCATGATGATGATATGGCTAGTCTCTTGATGCTCTATGTTTGTCAATTTGATGGTGTCCTACTGGGTATTCTTATACTCACCACTAAATGGGATTTTACCACACATGTTCTGTATTATACGAACGATATGCCATTTTTTGGAGTCCTAGGAGGATCAGGAGCAGGTAGAGCATAGTGAAATAGGAATACCATGGTTTGTAACAGGTGTTTCACTTGAAAATACTCACCTCCTTCTTAGATAATATAGATATTTTTATTAGTTTAGTCTATTACATTAAGGCCTTTGTTCATTCAAACAAACTTTTTGTAATTTGATGTAGGATAAATGTTATGAGTGCATTATAGTTTTAGTTTTGTTTTACCTTTTATCATTGAATGGTTGTTTGGATATGTTTTCATGTGTATTGGTAATTTGGATAAGGCCTCCCTTGTTCGATATATTCCTAATAACCACTCATCACCATCCTTTGGATTGTTGTAGGTGGGCTAGGGGTGTCACACTCAGCATACCACTAACTAAACATGCTCTAATAGTTTAGTTAATGTTAGAGTGTTATTATAGTAATCTTATCTTAGGAACAGTGCTAGAGATTTTATAGTTGTGATAATGGTTTGGGAATAAGGGAAACATTGTTAAAGTTTTTTGAGTTTTTATCTAAGGCCAAGGACTCTAGTGTTGGTGTAGAACCTAATGTATCCATTCACCATGACATAAACAACATGTTTTTTGAATTAGTATATATTGACAATGATTTCAAGGAAACAATATGTACATGAATCACATAATAATGTGTTGTTGTTTCAATACCCTTGTTGAGTTAGTTACCTAAATACACTATTTGACTATGGTGTGTCTTAATTATTTTAGAAAACATTAACAACTACATCCATATTGGATTATATAGTGGGATCATGGTTATGATCCTGCTAGTGAAAAGGCTTCTGCATAGGGGACTACATAAGGGGTGGTACCTCAATGTGGTTTTCTAATATTTTCACCATATTGTGAGAACTAGGATTTTCTAACAGTGCAATCTAAGGATGTGCATAGGATGAGTGCACTCCATGAGTTTTAGAGGTAGAGACCTCACATGTTTTGGGGAAAGATAGATCCCTAGGTATCTGAGGACTAGATAAAGGTAGGTACTTGAGTTTTCTACCTTGTGAGGACACCTACATAAAAATAGTAGTCATAGATAAGAGTTTTTTTCATGAATACATAGGGAGATAGGGGGAGTTTTGTGACTTAGATACATTGTGAGAAAACTCTCTACATAATTGAGTTTTAGTATCTCATCAGGGATGAGTTCTATCTAGACAAGTTGTGATTGGTGTATATCTAATATCTTATGTAACTTCATAAGGGTATAATGACCATGGATGAGTATTCATTAGGGTTTACAAATATCTATTGATACTCTCTTGATCTGGTTTATGACCTGTTCTTCTGAGCATGGAACTTCAAGTAGGGAATATTTTAAGATATCGGGTTAAATGTGATATCTATTTATATTATAAACTATTTTTGGGTATTGAGGGGGACTTAGTGTTGTATATATGTTTGGATGAGTATACATTGATAGTTTGTGATGGTAGTGGGCACAAATGAGATGAGAACTTGGAAAACAATATCTAATGGAAGGAATAGGGAAATATGAATGTGAGATACTTAAGGATATAGTCTCAGGACATAATGCCGGTAGTTTAAGGATCTCAGGATAGTTCTAGTTAGCCAAGATAGAGGTGGTGTTTCTCTTACAATGGTCGGGGACATATAACATTGTATAGTTTGAATTTTCATGCAACTAATAAAAAGATAGTAATTGGACCACCTAGGTAGAGACAATGGTAGGAACATGGGGGTTTGGTAGGGTGGTATATGTGGTATAGGATATGATATAAAAATGTTAGAAGGTGGACAATTTTATATATTTCCACCACTACTCCCAGGTGGTCCATTCTTGTCCTTGGGAGCTGGTGGGCATAGACAAGGATTGGTACAAGAAGTGAATCCCTTTAACCCAAATGATCCTAAGATGATTAGAGGTACTATTTTTGTCTTCTCAACATTATCTATAGTACTAATAGAGATAAGTGTAATCCGTTATTTTCTTTCCACTTCTCGTGTTCAAAACATATAGATTATGGCTGATCCCTTGGCTCAACCCTTTTTCTTGGAGAATCCTACTAGAGGGGATTCAATGATCAAAAAATTATGGTGATAGTGTGATCTGACTATTTTAGGAGAGATATCTCATGGAATCTAGTTATAGCAGCGATGAGGCCTTACGATTCCATATTAGTTACATACTGGCTATTCATAGTTCATAACCTGATATACTTTTTTTGGTAGAGTATGCAGTGAATATGTGTTGATAGATTCATTGGTTGGCTAGTATTACCCTTTGAGTGGTGGATGCTATGGGATTTATGATTCCTATAGTGGTGGTGGAGTACAAGGATGTCCTTCTTGAGGCTGTTCCAAGATTATCTCCCTATAGAGAGATATACCTATACATAAACATGAACCCATGGACTACCAAAATATCTACACTAGTATTTCATATGGCTCCCACAGAGCTTCCTATGTTGAAGGTGTTGTTGAAGGACATTCAAAGGAATGGTTTTTTTAGGCCCAATGATTCTCTAAGACAGGACTGATTTTTTTCCAAGAAGGAAGGCTAGAGCTAGAGATTGTTTATATATTAGCATCACCTAGGCGAGGTGACCATAAATAATATGTTTCCAACATGGAGGATCTATGACCTGTTCAACTAGTTAACAAGGATGATATGGTCCTAGATGATTGACCTTAGATAGGGTTATCACCAACTCTGAGTATGAGATGTGTATATAATAACTATATCATTCCAATTATGATATAGAAAATATGAGTACTTGGTGAAACCTTTTGACAAGGATAAATCCCTATAAATGTTCATGAGATTGACAAACCAAATCTATCATCATTTCTTAGGCCAGTTTATGGTGGTTTCCTTCAATGAAATTATAGTGTACTCAGTGTATGAGGAGGATCATGTGATACAGTTGAGGATGGTCCTAGATATATTTTCAGTGAACTAGATTTGTTAGAATCTATCAAAGTGTTAGTTATAGATTTGAGAGGTCCACCATCAAGGACATTTCTTCTAAGTAGATAGTGTAGTAGTGGACCTAAAAAATTATAAGTCAGTAATAGAAAGGGAACCACTCAAGAGCATGATGAAGGTGTGGAGTTTCCTTGGGTTGGAAGTCTACCATTATAGACTCATGTATGATATCTCTAGGATATCAAATCCTTGAATACAGTGACATGGACGTGGAATCTGTTGGTTTGGAAAGAGAGGTGCCAACTTTCCTTTTAGGTGTCGAGGCTGAGGTTGATGAACTCCCCCTTATTGAGACATCCATAGGATGCATTTGAGTAGGTAGTGTTGTATGATGCCTCTAGGACTAAGCCTAGATGTGTTATAATATAGGGGAAGGTGATGATAGTTTATGGGTCCTGAATTTTGATACCACTTGTGTAGATCTACATAAATAGTGATTTTGAGCTAGCTGTGACAATATTTTCCCTAAAGATGTTGAAACAATACCTTATCAGTGATTGGTTTATCATCTATTATAACCATAAGAGTATCATGTATATCTTCCCATTGAAGGATATTAACTAGAGATTGAGGATATGGATAGAGTTTCTATTGGATTATGACATTGAGATAGTCTCCACTTCTAGGAAGGGGAATGTGGTGGAAGATTCTCTTAGTAGAAGATCTTATTCCCTAATGATGACTGAGGTGTCAAAGTAGTTATCATAATTGAATTTCTTCTTAGAGGATGAGGATGGTTCATCTTAACTCCAATTTCTGGATGTTATCCAACCACATCTAGAATATTCTAGGGAGGCTCATCTTGGAGATACATACTACAAAACATTTCATATTCAGATATCCTACAGACATTCTCCTAATGTATTCCTTAAAGGTGGGGATCATGTCATCCCTTTTAGAGGATGGAAAATGATACCCGAGATGAAACATAAGGAGGTTATAAGGGAGGACCATACACCCCCCTGGGAAATGAATCTAGGTATGGAAAAGATGTATCGAGACCTTCAATGTCAGTTCTTAGGGCCAGGTAAAAATAAATGCATAATAGAGTTTTTCTCTTGATAACTCAATTATCATTGGGTGAAGGTTGAGAAAATCGTTCCAGTGGTTTTATCTCAACCCATTACGGGGCCAGAGTGAAGGTGGGATGGTATTTCTATAGATTTAATAAATGGAATCCAATGAACATATAGAGGAGATGATTCTATCAGGGTCATCACATACTGACTCACCATGTCATCCCACTACATATCTTTCGAAGAATAGAGTTTATTAGAGAGATTGAGACACCATTAAATTTTGGAGATATTCTGATTTCATAGAGTTCCCATGAAAATAATTTCAATTTTTGATGGTCACTTCACATCATGATTATAGAGAGGATTACATGAAGACTTTGGGACTTAGTTCCATTTGAGTCGGTGTTTTACCAATAGAATAACTACTAGACTAATTGGACCATTCAATCACTTGAGAAAATTCTTCAAGATTTCATGTTAGATTTTGACTATAGTTGGGTTAATCACCTACCCTTCGTAGATTTTGGGTTCAAAAAGAGCTACCATTCCACAATTGATATGACACAATTATAGGATTTATATGAGAGACCATGTAAGTCACCATAGGGCTATATTGATCCATTGGAGTCAACACTAATTGGGTCAAAGTTGGTGTGGGTGATGATAGAGAATGCTAAGATAATCCAAGAGTGGATGAGGACTAACTAGAGCCACAATAAGTCTTATGTGGACTACTGAAGGGGGAAATTGGAGTTCAAGGAGGGATACCATTTGTTCCTGAAGGTCTCAAATCAATGTGGATTATAGAGAATTTTTCTGGGTACTAATTTGTATTTGAGATTAATTGGTTCTTTTTATATACTACATAGGGTTAGAGAGGTGGCAGGGCACTTGGATTTACAACTAAAGATAGACTGGGTAAACAACATATTCCATGTATTGTAGCTAAGTAGGTATGTGTATGACCCACCACATGTTATCAATTGGGGTGATATTGACATCAAGGATTGAGATACCTTTGTAGAGTACCTAGTAGAGACTTAGGATAAGTAAGAGAAGATCTGATTTGGGTAAACATTACCATAGTGTGTGTCCAGTGGGAGAATGAGAATAATTGGGAGATCACCTGGGATCTAGAGAACCATATGCGATCCTATAATCCATATATTTTTTTAGTATATTTTTTCCAAATGAAAATAACTAGTGCAGGGAGAATGGAACAATTCTATTTTTTTACTTGTAATGCTTTAGAATATTTTAAATAATATTTTAGGAGTTAGGCACTAAGACGACATGGGATTCCTGGGCCTAGATAGGCTTGATATGGATACAATAAAAAAAAAGAAAATATATTATATAACACATTCATAGTATTTATTGAATAAGTTAATAACTCTTGAATTGATTCTAGAATGGGAAACCAATATCACTTTTGAATCTGCAACCAAGGTTTTACCCCAGGCGAGACATTTTCTTTGTATGCAATGGGTGATAATTTTGAGTGACATTGTGGGATAAATAATAATTAAATAAATTAATAAATTTAATCAATTATTATAATTAAATGTATAACTTAATCATCCTAGTAAAGACCAAAAAATTCAATGTTTTTTTAATTATATAAGAATTTCATGAGTCTGCAAAAATTGACGGCGTGTGATTCTAAGCCCCGGTGTGCCCGTAATGAATTTCTAATTTTTTTTTCAGGTACGTTCAGTAAAAGTGCGAGCGGATTTTAGTAACTTTTAAACTGGTGCTCAGAATCTAAAAGTGAGGACACCGTTGAACTCGCAGTGCTGGTAATCGCTTAAGGAGACCTTCATGCCGACCACAGTAGGTCAATTGTGAAAGATAGATTTTTGGGTTTTCATGGAAATGAAAAATAAACTAAAATAAGATTTAATTTTATTTCTTTTAAAACCTCTATATATGGGTTATGTAGGTGGGGACAACCCGAACTAAAACCTCCATTTTGAATTCAAATGTGGGGACTACCTAAACCCATTTAATGAGAGGTAACTCTTGAACTTTCTCCCATTATTTAATTATGCCAACTTCCCATTAAATCGTCGGAGCCAACTAACATTTAATGAAATGTGTCAATATTTTATTTGTGCTACACACTTTAATTAATTATGCCAATTAAATTTGACAAAAAATTTAATTAGTAAACTTAATTTTATTGGTGTTTGCTCCTCACTTGTTTTTGGTTGTGAGAAATCATTAGTGAACGTGAAGACATTGGAGGAACTCATCTCCAATGAAGAACACATCATCTCCAATAAAGAATGAGGATGACGCTTGAGCCCGGATCAGAGGCATCTTACGAAAGTGATGAACACTGACACCACCATCCCCAATGACTTCGTCTGCTTCCACACGAACTCCTCCAATGAACGACAAGGTAGGGTTTGTTGTTTTTTTTTATTTTTCCACTTTATCATTATTGACGAATCTTTGTAATTCAAGAAGGAATCATAGCTGCTTTCTACCGCTCTAACAAGGAGAGTACGGGCCAAATGAATATGACCCAACATCTCCACAAGTTCTTGTGATTATTTTCTGTATTCTTCACAATGAAGGCAATGGCGTGACCATGCCACCCGACGAAAGAGAACTGTGGATTGTGCCGCAGCGGTGAAGGAAGGACAACCGATCGAGCCGGCTGCAAGAAAAGGCGCGGTACACGACCGTGCTGCACGACGAGGACGACTGGCCATCCTGCCAGCCACGGTGGACCGCCGCTCCATGGCCGCCCCACTGTATAGCACCGCCCTACCGCGCTGCGGCACCCCACCACACCGTGGTTCCCCGCCACTCCATGAAAACCCCACCACACTCCTGCCACCCCACTGCACCGGGGCGCCCCGCCTCTCCGTGGTCGCCCTGACGCACCGTCGCCGTCCTGCACATGTCGGGCCGGACCCAGCGGGTCGGGCCAGACCTAGAAAGTTGGTTTGGGTTGAACCAAACCAGTTAAGCCTCGGCCGGGTCAGTCCGAAAAGGTTGGACCGGACCCAGACCAGTTTAAACCCATTCCACACTTTTGGCCATAACATTGGCACCGTGTTTCCATTTGATGAACCATCTATGACGCCAGAAACCTTAAATCAAATGGTACTTTTGGTATACACAACCCGAGGTTAGGATAATGCTGGGGTACGGTCGGGTTGGATCAAGCATGAATCCAACCGGGCCCTCAGAACTAAAAGGATAATAACTTATAGACCAAGCATCCGATCGATGCATTGTCTATTTCATTGAGACCCTAATCACATGGCAGTCCTTTGGGATAATTCTTCATGGGACTTCTTGGAAGTTGAATTATCGACAAATTGCTTGAGGATCAGACTCTCTCGGAGATGAGAAATCTTAGTGCGGGTACCCTATAGCTAGCTGTGACGATGTACTAGGATCTTGTGTGGGTCTGACGATGTACTAACGATGTACTAGGATCCTGTGTGGGTCTGAAGATGTACTGACAATGTACTAGGATCATGTGTGGGTCTGATGATGTACTAACGAAGTACTAGGATCCCGTGTGGGTTTGACGACGTACTGACGATGTACAAGGATCATGTGTGGGTCTGGCGATGTACTGACGATGTACTAGGATCTTGTGTGGGTCTGTTGATGTACTGAAGATGTAATAGGATCCTGTGTGGGTCTGATGAGGCACTGACGATGTACTAGGATCCTATGTGGGTCTGACGACGTACTGACGATGTACTAAGATCCTTTGTGGGTCTGACGAGGTACTGACGATGTACTAGGATCCAGTGTGGGTCTGATGATGTACTGACAATGTACTAGGATCCTATGTGGGTCTGACGATGTATTGAGGATGTACTTGGATCCTGTGTGGGTCTGACGATGTACTGAAAATGTTTTGGATCCTTCATGGTTCTACCTCTTAACAGAGTAAGATGAATTATTAGTTACATCTAATCATCTCTAATACTGTACCTAAGTTATAACTGGTTTGAGCTGAGTCAGTACATGTGTAGTACTTTTCTTTGTAGTAATACCTTGGTTGTATTATTCTGTGTGGTGTACCTATGTGGTAATTACCTTCATGGTACTCCTTCATTTTTGGAATAGTTGAGCTTGAGATTTTGAGTTGGAATCGATGTATCCTCATGATTGAGATGAGCATACATGATAACTTATTTATATGTATGGTTATATACCTAAGTAGGGTTGTTAGTTGATTTCATTCTTTGTGGTTTATCTTTTGTGGATTTCTCGATACCTTGAGAGTCTCAGGGTCCCTACTGAATATCATTATACTCACCCTTTAACGGGAAATGGCCACACCTTGTTGTGTTTGGTGTAGACAACGGACAACACAGACTAAGGATGAGGGTACCAGGACATGAGGTAGCTTGAGGTGGATGTTAGACGAGGCGTACCGTAGAGAAAACTATTTGAGAGATGTACCTACAATTTAGGTAGGATCCTTGGCGGTTGTTAATAGGAGATGTTTCAGTTTACTTGTACCTTTTAGTTTTTTGTAATTTCTTGTTGGTCTTGTATTCTCGCCCCTTTATACTTACTGTACTCACCTTATTTACTATAAAATTATCTGTGTTTGTATCTTGTTGTGTGTTGGGTTTCATGAGTTTACAGTTTATAAAGGATATGTCTTCCCAGTTTTAGTGAATATGACTTCGGTGCTAGTCACCGGCCCCTGGACTGTAGAAGGCGGGCTTGGGGTAGTCACGACATTGGCCCTGGGGGACGAGTCGTGAGAAATTGGTATTAGAGGAGTCAGTTCTTCCATATAAAATTGGACTCTGATCTTCTTTTTAATGGAAACAATGTTAAGTGTAGTGAGTGTTGATATCAGTTTATCAAATCCAGTGTTGGTGCGGTGGCCGACGTATCCATACACCAGGACCCTGACTTCTTATTTCCAACTCACTGCACGAAAAAACTGATTTCATGTATGTTTTCAAGAGTTTTCTTTGTGATCTCTTTGAGTCAGCTCACCAGGTATAAATTTTTTACCTTGGCACACCTATTTATTTTTAGGATCCCTCTACGCAGACAGCCAGCTAGGGTTCCAGATATAGTATGCACTGATAGACCACCTAGCGACGAGGCCTCGGTGCAGGGCCCTCTTCTAGTAGAGGCACCAGCGGAGGCACCAGTGTTACCATTACCCATTGGGCCACCGATGCCACCAGCCTTAGCAGCATAGGGTGCACGCCGCTTGAGCATGTTGCATGAGTTCCAGCACAAGAGGACACCCAAGTTCAGGGGAGATATGGAACTACAGGCGGCTAAGGATTGGATGGAGGCTGTGGTGAGAATCTTCAAACTGGTAGGGACACCCATAGATCTCATAGTGATCATTGTTGCCAGTCTTCTATAGGCAGCATCAGGATGATGGTGGAGCTTGATCCTCCAGGTTAACGATGAGGTGACGTTTCTCTGGGCAGACTTCGAGTGCCTGTTTCAGGCTGAGTTTTTTCCAGAGACTCTTTACAAAATACGCATACAGGAGCTACTTCATCTGCTTCAGGGCAACATGATTGTGGCAAAGTACTCAGCAAGGTTCACCGACCTCTCATGCTACACCCCTGATATGGAATGGGACCCATTCTTCAGGGCACAGACCTTCGATCAAGGACTCGGGCGGGAGATCTGGGCATCAATGATTTCTCTCAGCATTCCGATGCAGGTGGGGGTGTTAGAGAGAGCCCTCTTAGTAGAGAGTTTTCTTATTGAGTAGTCACCAGCAGCGAGACCCACCACCAAACATCACGTAGTGGAGTCTTCTGCAGCTGGTAGTAGACATATGTCATAGAGGTCCAAGAGGACCAAACCTACATGTGGATGACCACATGACTCTGGATCGGTTGTGCGAGGTACCAAAGATAAATCTATTCATGTGAGGGGTAGGCAGTCTTTCACATGCCGCAGGCAGAGTCACATGGCTCGTGACTATCTGACCCGCTGTACAAATGTTTAGCAGATGGTCGAGGGATTTCCTAGGCAGAGATGAAGGTTCGACCAAGGAGGTCCATAGGGAGCAGGAGGACATGGCAGAGCAGCTAGCCATTTAACTAGCAGTTGGTGAAGATTCAAGATGTTACTGCCACCACCACCAGGTGGTCCACCTCCACCAGAGGGAGTAGGTGGATAGGGGTGATCTCAGCTCTAGGTAGCTGAGGCCTACAACCTTAGCACTCTGGAGATGATACGAGGTATGATCTATGTCTAATCCACCGTAGCTCTAGTACTTATAGACATAGGTTCCATTCATTATTTTATTTCCACTGCCCTCATTTGGTTCTTGGAGATTCTGATGGAGCTGTTGGCTCGATCCTTATGGCTAAAGAATCATATGGGAGCATATTTTACGATTATGCACTGCTGCTGGCAGTGTGAACATGCTCTAGGAGGTGAGGGCTTCGACTGGGATCTCATAGTAGCGCCATCGAGGCCTTATGAATTCATCTTGGGTATGGACTGGTTATCTACATTCCATGCTCAGATTGACTGTATTAGGCACAAAGTGCAGTGTGTCCACACAGATGGGACTAGGTTAACCTTCACTAGAAAGAAGGGAGCCTTTGTAGTACATGATGGGCTTAATCAAAGGAGAGTGCAACCAATCACTCATCATTTGGCTAGCCTTATTCTCAATGCAGTTGATGTAGAGAGCCCGAGATATCCTATAGTGGTGGACCAGTACATAGAAGTCTTCCCTGATGTTGTTCCAGGTCTACCTCCTCGTAGAGAGGTGGACATTTACATTGACTTATACCCTGAGATGACACTGATATCTACACCAGTATATCGGATGGCTCCCGCGGAGCTTCATTAGCTGCGGGTATAGCTAGAGGACTTACAGGGGAAGCAGTTCATCTAACCTAGTGTTTCTCATTGTGCAACCCTAATTTTGTTTTCCAAGAAGGCAGATGGGAGATTGAGGCTTTGTGTTGACTATTACCACCTGAACTAGGTGACCATGAATAACAAGTACCCACTTCCGAGGATTTAAGACCACTTTGATTAGCTGAAGGGAGCACGATGGTTCTCGAAGATAGACCTCAAATCAGGCTATCACTATCTCAGAGTACGATATGAGGATGTGCAGAAGATGTATTTCATATGTCGGTATGACAATTATGTGTTTTTGGTCATGCCATTCATCATGGAAAATGGTCCAGCAGAGTTCATGGGACTCGTGAATAGGATCTTTCATCCATATCTTTATTGCTTTGTGGGGGTCTTCATTGATGACATTCTGATCTACTCGGCTACTGAGGAAGAACATAACTATCATTTGAAGATAGTACTGGACACACTCTAAGAGCACCATCTTTATGGTAATCTCTCGAAGTGCCAGTTTTGGATCCAAGAGGTTCACTTTCTGAGACGTGTCATCTGAGAGGCTAGAATTGTAGTGGATCTAAAAAAGATTGAGGGGGTACTTCCTTGGGAGCCACCCATTAGTGTGACGAAGGTACAAAGTTTCTTGGGTTTGTATGGATACTACCAGACATTTGTAACAGATTTCTCCAAAGTTGCAGCACCTTTTTCAGTGTTGAAAAAGAAGGGGAAACCCTTCATTTGGTTGGAGAGATGTCTGTGGAGTTTTCAGGAGCCGAGGGAGAGGCTGATTGGTGCCCCCCATCTTGAGGCTTCTAGAGGATGGTGTAGGGTACGTAGTCTACTTCGATGCATCAGGGACCAGACTAGTATGTGTCCTGATGTAGGAGAAAGCAGTGATCACATATGGTTCTCGACAGTTGAGACAACATGAGCAGAACTACGCTACCCATGACATGGAGTTAGCAGCAGTGGTCTTCGCCTTGACGATGTGGTGACAATACTTGATGGGAGTGTGTTTTAAATTCTACTCAGATCACTAGAGTCTTAGGTATATATTCTCACAGAAGGACTTGAACCCGAGACAATGATGTTGGCTTGAGTTCCTCCAAGACTATGACTTCGAGATAGTCTATACTCCTAGGAGGGGGAACATTGTATCAGATGTACTCAGCAGGAGATCTGGTATACATCTTATAGGTGACGCGATGAATCATCTTTTCTTTAGTGTCTTAAAGTCACTCCCCCACTTTTTTAGCAAGTCAGGGAGGCACATCATGGGGATAATAACTACGAGGCTCGATGTGCTCAGATATCCACCTGACAGGCACCTGATGGATTTTCTGAAGGTGGGGAGCACGTAATCCTCTTCAAAAAACATACCATGGTACTAGTGTCACTTAGGGATGAAGTGTTTAGGGAGTTCCACACATCCACTCTAGTGTAAATCCAAGAGTGGCGAAGATGTACTAGGATCTCCAATGACAACACTGGTGGCTAGGAATGTAGAAAGTAGTAGCAGAGTCTATCTCTCGGTGCCTCACTTTTTGGAAAGTGAAGGTGGAGCATCAGGTTGCAGTAGGCTTAGTTCATCCTTTAGAGGTCCTAGAGTAGAATTCGGATGGGATATACTTGGACTTCATGATAGGAATTCAACATACATCTAGGGGTTATGATTCTATCTGGACGATCGTCGACCGACTCACCAAGTCAGTCCACTTCCAACCAATCAGAGAGTAGGGTTTAGTAGAGAGCTTGGAATGCCTCTATGTGTAGGGGATTTTTCAGCTCCATGGAGTACCCTCTATTTTTACCTCCGATCGTGATATGTTTTTTACTTCCCAACTATGGAAGGGGTTGCAGGAGGCTTTAGGATTTAGCTTCATTTGAGCACTGCCTTCCATCCTCACATGGATGGCCAGACTGAGCAGACCATTCAGACCCTCGAGGACATGTTGTGTGTTTGAATCCTTGACTTTGTTCACATCTGGTAGGATCAATATCATTTGGTGGAGTTTTCATACAACAATAGCTATAACTCCACCATTAAGTTGACACCTTTTGAGGCATTTTACGGGTGACCTTACAGATCACCTTTGTGCAAGACTGACCCAGGGGAGTCAGCAATCGTGGGACCCAAGATGGTACAAGCTACCACAAAGAAGGTGTAGATCATCTAGGAGTGGATGAAGACCGCACAGATCAGGCAGAAGTCCTATGACGACAGGAGATGGAGACCTATAGAGTTTGAGGATGGCGACAACTTCTTTCTACGGGTCTCACCTTAACGAGGTTTGCATAGATTTTGCTGGGGAGACAAGTTATCTTCGAGGTCCATCGGACCTTTTGAGGTCCTCAGTAGAGTTGGTGAGGAGGCTTATCGCTTAGCTCTTCCACCTCAGTTGCACCGGGTGCACGACGTCTTGCACGTATCGTAGCCAAGGAGATATGTGCAGGACTCTTCTCACATCATCGACCATGGAGAGTTGGATGTCGATGATGGGGAGAAATTTATGGAGGTTCTAGTAGAGAATGATTATCGACAGGAGAGGGTCCTTTGTGGATGGTCCATAACTCTGGTGTGCATTCTCTTGCAACATGGGAACCCCCAGGAGAGCACATTGGAGCAGAAGGCTCAGATTTTTTCTCAGTACCCCCACTTGTTTTCCATGTTTTGTGATGTGGCTTTCGAGGATGCAAAGCCCTGAGGTGGGGAGAATGTAAAGACCCAGAAATTTCATGTAATTCTTTAAATTATATGGGAATTTCATGAGTCCGCAAAAATTGGTTTTGTGTGATTCTAAGGCCCAGTTTTCTAGGAATGAATTTTTGAACATTTTTTTGGGTACGTTTAGGAAACGTGCGATCAGGTTTTTGTAACTTTCAAATCGGTACTCAGAATTGAAATCTAAGGACACCGTTGAATTAGTAGTGCTGATATTCATGTAATGAGACCATCACCCTAACCACAGTAGGTCGAGGTTAAAAGATAGGTTTTGGGTTTTTTGAGGAAATGAAAAATAAAATAAAATAAACTTTTATTTTATTTATTTTAAAACCTCTCTACATGGGTTATGGAGGGGGGGAGTACATGAACTAAAACCTCTAATTTGAATTCAAAGGTGGGGACCACCCGAACCCCTTTAATGAGAGGTAAATATTGAAATTCCTCCCATTATTTAATTAGGCCAACACCCCATTAAATTGTTGGAGCCAAATAACTTTTAATGAAATGTGTCAGCATTTTATTTGTGCCACACCCTTTAATTAATTATGCCAATTAAATGTTCCATCAAATTAAATTGGTAAACTTTATTTAATTGTTATTGGCTTATCACTTGTTTTTGGTTGTGATAAATAATTGGCGAATGGGAAGACATTGGAGGAACTCATCTCCAATGAATAACAATCCATCTCCAACAAAGAATGGAGAGGATGCTTGAGCCTAGATTGGAGGCATCTTGCGGAAACGACGAATTCTGACACCACCATCCCCAACACCTTCGTCTCTTTCCTCACGACCTCCTCCAATGAAGGAAAAGGTAGGGTTTATTGTTTTTGATTTTCCCCCTTTCCTGTTCTTGACGACTCTTCATAATTTAAGAAGGAATCATAGTTGTTCCCTATCGCTCTAACACGGAGAATGCATGCCAAATGAACATGCCCTGACCTCTCCGCAAATTCTTGTTATTATTTGTTGTGTTCTTCACAATAAAGGTGACGGCGTGACTGTGCCGCCCGACAGAAGTGAACCGCGGCTTGTGCCGAAGCATCGAACAAAGGACGGCTGGTCGAGCCAGCCACTAGCGAAGGCACGACGCGCGACTGCGCTAAGCGGTGAGGATGGCTTGCCATCTAGCCAGCCACCGCGGACCCCTGCTCTACGGTCACCCTGCTGCACCACAGAGCCCCGCCGTACCGCGGTCGCCCCACTGCTCCACGACCCCCTGCCACTTCGCGACTACCCCGCCACACCGCAGGATACCCATAAGGCCATTCCGCAACACAAGATGGGCCCAACAGGTCAGGCCAAGTCGGTCCGACCAGGTCAAACCGAACCCAGACCAATTTCGCCTCATTCCACACATTGGGCCATAACTTTGTCATCAGGTGTCCATTTGATGAACCGTCTACGGAGCAAAAAACCTTGGAGTGAGATGGTAATTTTGGTATAAACCACTTGAGGTTAGGATAATGTTGGGGGTACTGTTGAGTTGGATCAAGCACGAATCCAACCGGGCCCTCGGAACTAAAAGGCTAATAACTTACAGACTGGGTGTCCAATCGACGCACCGTCTATTTCATTGAGACCCCTATCACATGGTGATCCTTTGAGATACTTATTCATGGGAATTCGTGGAAGTTGGAGTATTGAATAGTAGCTTTAGGAGCAGACTCACCCAGAGACGAGAAAGCTTAGTGCGGGTATCCTGTAGCTGGATGTGACGATGTACTAGGATCCTGTGTGGGTCTGACAAAGTACTGACGATGTACTAGGATCTTGTGTGGGTATGATGATTTACTGAAGATGTACTAGGATCCTGTGTGGGTATGACGATGTACTGACAATGTACTAGGATCCTGTGTGGTTCTGATGACATACTGATGATGTACTAGGATCATGTGTGGGTCTGAAGATGTACCGACGATGTGCTAGGATCCCATGTGGGTCTGACGATGTTTTGACAATGTACTAGGATATTGTGTGGGTCTGACGAGGTACTGACGATGTACTAGGATCCTATGTGGGTCTGACGATGTAGTGATGATATATTAGGATCCTGTGTGGGTCTGACAATGTACTGATGATGTACTAGGATCCTGTGTGGGTTTGATGATGTACTGGCAATGTACTAGGTTCTTGTGTGGGTCTGACGATGTACCGACGATATACTAGGATCCTGTGTGGGTCTGATGACATACTGAAATTGTTTAGGAACCTTCGTGGGTCTTCCTATTAAAAAAGTAAGATGAATTAGTAGTTACGTCTAATCATCTCTACTACTGTAGCTAAGTTATACCTTGTGTGAGCTGAGTCCGTACATGTGTGGTACTTTACTTTGTGGTAATAACTTGGTGGTATTCTTCTGTGTGGCGTACCTGTGTGGTACTTACATTTATGGTACTCCTTCCTTTTTAGAAAAATTGATGTTGGGATTTGGAGTTCGACTCTATGTTTCCTCATGATTGATATGTGCATACTTGATAACTTAGGTATATATATGGGCATATACCTAAGTAGGGTTTTCAATTGATTTTATGCTTTGTGGTTTATCCTTTGTGGATTTTGGGAGACCTTGAGGGTCTCGAGGTCCGTAATAAGTATCGTTACACTCACCCCTACACGGGCTATGCCCAAAACATGTTGTGTTTGGTGCAGACGATGGACAACGCTGACTGAGGATGAGGGTACCAGTACTAGAGGTAGCTTGAGGTGGAAGTTAGACGAGGCGTACCATAGAGATGACTGTTTGAGATATGTACCTACCCTTTTGGTAGGATCCTTGGCGGGTGTTCACAGGATCTATTTCAGTTTACTTGTACCTTTCACTTTCTTGTACTATCTAGTTGGGCTTGTATTCTATCCCCTTTTTTACTTATTATACTCACTCTATTTACTATACGGTTTTTTGTGTTTGTATCTTGCAGTGTGATGAGTTGTCTGAGTTTACAGGTAATAAAGGAAATGCCTTCCCAGTTTTAGGGAATACGCCTTCGGTGCTAGTCGCCAGCCCCTAGCCTATAGAAGGAGGGCTTGGGGTAGTCACACCGTGGGCCCTGGGGGACAGGTCTTGACAATCCTCTATCTAATCATGTTAATGGAAAATCTATAGGGTATGCCACATAACTCTTGGTATTGAGAGAGAAAATTTTGGAGATAATTTTTCAGAAATTAACGATGGGTTGTGGATTTTCAATTAGTGTTCCAATAAGAGTTTATTGATGTCACAAACTAAAATGAGGAAGAACTATTCTTTATCAATGGTTGATGAAAAGAAGAGGTTGGATATTTTTTATGGATATTACCCACACTTCTTTAACCCATTTTAAACAAAAGTAATTCCTTCTAACAATATGGATCCAAATATCAATGGTTGATTTACATGAATGAATTTACCTTCATATTGTTAGTAATTGATGGTATTGGTTTATTTCTTGTTGGTTCTTCATTATTTATTCAATTATTAATGAATTGGGTCCATCCTAAAAAATGTATTAGGTTTATTTATCCTATGATTCTTGTGAATTTATTCCCCCATTCATTACAAGATCATCACCAATATTTTCTATGATCGGAGGTTTGGCAAATACCTAGTGTACAATCATTGAAAAAAATTATTTTTTATAATCGATCATAATTATGGGTTCAAGTTCATGATCAATGAATTTATTGAGATTCTACAATCATGAGGGATTATTATAGGTGGGTCATGATCAAACTAGTGTTTCCCCATTTTATGTTTTAGCATGCAGAGTTGCTACGGTGTGACAGGAGATGCTTTGTGATGAGATTTTTGTGGTCAGAATTTTTTCACTGGTAATTTCCAGTATTATAAGATCTTAAATATATGATTATCAGTGGATCTTGTAGTAAAATAACTGATGGTGGCGATGCTGGAGAGACAAGTTGACTAGACTGGACTTCCAATAAAAATCCCGATGACAATGTGTATAGTTTGAAGAACACATGTCGTGTGGTCCTCTGCTATGGTGAAAGGGTTAACGCATATAGAGAAATATCACATGATATTTGAAACGAGTCATATACCATGTTACCCAGTACTGGTAGCTCAGTTTTTACCCTATGGTTACATGGTAATCAAACAAAAAGACATAAGATCATGAAAAGAGTACACATGCATAAACTAGTACTCATTCATGGAAAAGTACATGAGAACAAACTGGGTACATAGATATGGATTAAAGTAAACAATAATGGTACATAGAATCAAGATCATTGAAGTTATAATGAGTACATATTTGGTGAATCCTGATGAATATGACTTCTGGGATGAGCACCATTAGTGATAGCATTACTAGTGGTGTTGAGTTCTCCCAGACAATAATTCCTTGAATCATAAAGAATAATAATATTAATTGAAGTATGGATGATACATATTGAGTCATATTTTCTATTATATTTATATTTAGGTTATTGTTTTGTTGCTATGTCTACTATTCTGTTGGAAATATCCTCATGATGATGAGCTGAATTTTCTATTAATACTTTATGTTTGGGGATTTTGTGATTTTCTACTAGGTAATTTTATACACACCACTGTGTAGGATCTTCCTAAAAATACTGTGTCTTATATAGAAAACATGGAATTTTATGGAGTCCAATGGTGACCTGGTGAAGGTAGTGAATAGTGAGATAAACAAGTTGTGGTTCATATGAGGTGTTGTATTTCACAGTAATACCCTCCTTCCTAGTATATTGGACTCATTTATTAGTTTGGAGGGATTGTATTTGTCCCTTTATACATTCCAATATTTTTTCTCATAATATGTTGTGTGATTGATATTATGCATGGATTATGGTATCAGTTGTGTTTTACTTTTTAGTATTGTATGGGTGTCTGGAGATGTGTGTGTGTTTGTTTACTGATACTTAGGAGAAGGACTCCTATGGGGGTGATATACCTACTTGGTGCTGTTTTCCAGCCCCAAGACTATTGGAGGTAAACATGGGGTGTCACTGTCACCTTAACGCTATCTAGACGGGCCCCAATGGGTTGGTTCATGATAGTATACAAGACTCCCACAAAAATCACCACCATTTAGTGGGAATAACTAAATCATTAGTTTCAATAGAATCTTGAAAAAAGTTTTATACACATGAGTGATTCACTATGGGGGAATCAGTCTTCTTACTCAATGAAGAATGATAGATCAGTGATCCCCTAAATTGATAATCATAAACTCAATAAAATCATGATAAAGAAACAAGTATCACCTACCGTAGATAGTTAGATTGTGCGATCAACTACATAAAACCCATTATTTCTATAAGGTGGAACACCATCTTGGAAATCACCAATTAATGGTGAAGAGGGAATATATTCCCAAAAAATCCTTTTGAATAAGGTATGGACAATATTAGTAAATAGTGATTCCCTTAAGATGCACTTTTCTCCAAAATCATTATAATCATAAGGAATAGATCCTATAAAGAATAGGTAAATAAATTTTTTTTTGTCATTATAGATGATATTATGATATACACAAAAAGAAAAGAGGCACATAAAGAGAATTTTAATACTATTCTTATTATTTTATAAAAGGATATGATATATGAAAGGTATAGTAAATGTTATTTCTAGAGAAAGGAAATATCATAATTGGGGAATTCTATAAACAACACAGAATATCTATGGACCATTATAAGGAAAATCTAATTGATGAGTATCCTTGACCAACATCTATAATAGAGATCCACATATTCCTTAGACTAGCTCGGTATTATCAATTATTCATGAGAAATTTCTCATGATTGTCAAACCCACTAACCAAGATGACTCGGAAGGGTGTAAATTATTTTCGACCAATGATTATTAAGAGAGCTTCTCAAAATTGAAAAATTGGATGATCACTACATTGTAACTTACTCTATTCTCAAGTGGGGAACTTCTCCAGGAATTAATTGTTTCTTCAAAGAAGGTATTTTACTATGTACTAATTCATAATAATAAAGTTATAACATACACCTTAAAGAAGTTGAAATTTCATTTGAAGATCTGTTGAACACATGATATGGAGTTGGATTAAATGATATTCACATACATGATTTAGTGGAAGTATATTTATGGGGAGATGTGTGAAATATATACACACAAAAAGAGACTCAAATATATATTCACACATAAGAAGATTAATATTCCCCATTAAATATGGTAAGAGTTGATTAAGCACTATGACTAATCAATCACTACAAACCTGAGAAATAAAATTATGTGGAATAAAATCTAAGTCGAAACTATCCTATGACCATATTAGTGATGGTAATTTATAGGGGTTAGATAATTATAGACATGTAACATATGGACATGGTAATCATAAAGGAAGGAACATAATCATTCATTTATAAAATTAATGCTCAACCATCCCATATGGATAACAAAAAGGATTCTTAAAGAGATGATATAAAAATATAGAAGAAGGTGGAAACAATAATAAATGGTAAATCCTTATATTTTAAAATTGATGAATAAGGATTTGTAATATTTCGGCCATGACTATATGCACCATAATATTTGAAGATAAATAAGGATCTAATTAATGATTCACATAAATCAATCTTATCTATCAACCTAGAGAGCAGGAATATGTATTGAGATATCTATGAAAAATATTGGATGGAAAATATTAATAATTAAATAACATAATATACATAAAATACATGGTATGAATGTAAGTAAAGTAAGAAAGGAAAAATTATAGGGGGATGATGAAACCCACTTCACATACCTACATGGAAATGGGAAACATCACCATGGACTTTGTCCCCGATCATCCAAATACTTCAATAGGAAATAATTCTATATGTGTTATGGTGGATCATCTTATAAAGACTACTCATTTAATTATAATTCAAGAGTAATTATCACTTAATCCACTTTCAATTACATACATCAAAGAAGTGGTGAGGAATCATGGAACACTACTGTTGATTTTATCTAGATAAGATCCTACCTTTACAACTATATTCTAAAAAATTATTTAACATGATATAAACATTGAATTGAACTTTATTATAGATTATCACCCATTAATAATTTTCAATATAAGTTAACAAACTAGAAACTTGATAAAAATCTAAGATAATTCTTGATGGACCTCAAGGATGGATGATATTAGTATCATTCTATGGCCAAATTCTCATAAAGTAATAAATGTTGATCAAGCATCCAAATGGATCTATATGAATCCCTTCATGGGAAGAGGTTTAGAAAAACAACAAGATGGGATGAAGTCAGTGAACATAAGCTACCAATTTCTGAAATGGTCTTTGAAATTTAAGAAAATATCAAGACCATTTAGAAAGGAACCGTGGTTACTCAAAGTCAATATAAGTGTTATATTGAAAATTGTCGATGATACCTAAATAATTAGGGTAGATGTAATGTGTTCCTCCATATATTTCTATGGAATAGAGTGATGAGATTTTTGAAGAAGAGAAATATATGTCTTAGGTACATTGAAACCTTTTATATTCTCGATCGTATCAGAGTTATAGCATATCAACTACCACTTGTAACAACCCTCTATCAAGTACATGATGTATCCAACATATACCTCTTGTAGAATAATATCACAAATCCATACCATGTACTAAATTCAGAGGTAGTACATCTGAAAAATAATCAATCTTATAAGGATAAGCTAATGAAGATCATGGACCATATAGATAATGTTATACACAATAAGACCACACACTTAGTCAAAGTACTATTGCGAAACCATAAGTACGAATATGTGTAATGAAAATTGGAGGAATCTAAAAGTAATACGTACCCTCACCTATTTTTACCTTAGAATGTAAAATGAAAATTTGTGGAAGAAATTTCTTAAGGTGGAAGAATGTAATGACCCCAAATTTTATCAATGGAATTTACCGTCTAATAATTGTGTTAAATTTAGTAATTTAGTATAAAGAACTGCTCCACATGATGAAACCCAAGACAATTATGATATGAATTCAAATATTTCATTTAATAAATATATTTTTTCTTTAATAATTGAAAATATTACAATGGGATAAGAAATAGAAAATAACATTGTTAAAATGTAAAAATTTGGATCTACTTGATCAACTATAATAACCGCACTCACAAAAAACACTATAGAAATAGAAAAGAATATGAATGCTATAATATTTATCTTGGAAATTGAAATATATATCCTTGATAAAAAAAATATATTTTAGTGAATAATGAATGAAATATGTGGTATTTATATGATGTTGGGAACATATATGATCACAAAAAATATAACCATTGTAATAGTAATCTAACTGTTAGGACTAGTAACCGAACCATTATAATAGTATCATCACTTATGGAAGTTAAAAATAATATTTTGGTAACTTATAAAATGTAAATATGAAAAATTTATATCATGATACTAGTAAATAAATTTTTTAAAATTGATAAATAAGTGTTTGTATTTTTTGAAAACCATATATGTTTTTTTTTATTTTTATGACAATAAGAAATTTGTTAAAAGAAATATTTTAATAAAATGGATTTAGAAATTAATATTAAGATATTTTAAAATGATAATATAATTTTATGATACCATAATTAATTTTTTAGGGGTTTTGAAAATTGATCATAATATTAAAATTAGTTTATTTTTAAAATAATTATGGATTAAATTTAAAAGATAAATTTATCATATTTAAAAAATATTTTCATAAAATTTATTTAATTTTATGATTCCACACATTTAAAAAAGGTTAAAGTGAATTTTTGGTTTTTTTAAAAAATAGTTAAAAACATGGGGAATAATTAAATAAGAAAAAATACAATATTTTACATTATAAGCTATATATATAATTTTTTAGCAATGGATGATTTAATGACCCATAATTTTCAAATAAAATTAACCATTTATATTATATGACCACAATATTCATCACTATTAATATTTTAGAGAAAAAATAAGGATTATAATATTTAAAAACACACCTCTCACCGCCTTATAAATACCACCCGTCACTAACCCTTATCATTAGAAATTATAAGCCTTGAAGCTTACCCAATTTATTCTCAATTCCATTCCCAATCCTCTCCCCCACATCTTGGTTATTCTATAATAATATAAATACCATTCCAAGGAGGCTTAATGTGTATCCAAAAAGGAGACAAACAAAGGGAGAGGTAAACTCTAAACTAAATTTCCTTTAATTTTATTCTTCTTATACCACCTCCATATAATTTCCAATAAAATAAACATAGTAACATATGTATCCTAAATATAATAATATGTTACTATTATTGTGGTATATACATATTATACCCTCTATTATTTCAGTTCTAAAAGGAAAATGTTGTTCACAATATGGTTGGTTCACAGCCTCCAAGAACAACATACTTCATTTTTCTCCACCACCATCAAGGTTTTTTATAATAATAATATTATGATTAAATATGATTATAAATATTATATTATGAATTATTTAAAGTTATTTAATTCCATAATAATAAAAAAATTAAGTTAAATTAATATAGTTCAAGATGGTTAATAAAACAACCTAAATGACCTAACCACATAAATTTAACATTTTTACTAAGTGAATATTCCCTAATTAGAAAAATAAATGGAAATTTGGGACCATTAAAACATATATAAATAAATGAATACCATTTTATTTTACTTTTAGATTTGTAGTATAATCTTACAATAACATGAATAATTCTCTACAAGTGATTCAATCTTGGAACCATGAAACAAATGATCTCAGAAAATATCTCATTGAAAAGGTTATAAATGAATGATATAAAAATATATTAAATAAAATCGATATGGAAATGGTTATAAATTATGTAATTAATTAATCTAATTTTATTATGTAGGTTGTTATGTGCATGTGTATAGTGATTTTGGAACCTAAAGAAAGGGATCTATCTGAACCAACCTATTTTATTAGGCTCACGACCACTCTCTATCTAACTCACATTATATTTCTATTTAATGTCACGAAATACTTATAAATTATATATATATATATATATATATCTTATAGTCCTAGATTATTCTATTTTATGGGTAATACATGTTTAAAGTTAATTTCTCAAAAGTGTTCTTTAAAATCAAACCATATCAAGGGGAACATTTCTATCCCTTAACCCATTATGCAACACTATTTTAAATTAATTATTCCTTTTCAGGATTTTAATTATTTAAGGAATATTTTAGGGATAACCATTATAGTTTACATATGGTTTTCAATTAAATTTCCATATTTATTTTTTCTTCAAATTCATTAATCGATTCCTCAAAACCATCATTTTGAATGTACATTCCTATAACCAATTATCTACCATTTATCATAAATTTTTTATTCAATTTAACACTATATTTTGATTCATATGCTTGTGAATTCCAAAAAAAACATAAAAAATATTTAATTCCTTATTATATTTCTAATCTTAATGAATTATCCTTTTATTGTGATATGAGATGAGATTATGAAATACATTTATTTATATGGGTAATTCTTTTGTTTATGTGTAACATTTGATTTAGTTTTTTTGGGATACATAAGCCTTTACGTGTTATGATGGGTGAACCCAGACAACACACCATATCTTTGGGTAAAATTTATGTCTCATGAGATAATATTTATGGTATTATGTAATAAACCTAATACATGATGCCTCTCTACCCACCAAGTGATGTTTTCATGTAAGTTATCCTTGACTTATATGTATTTCAAGTTATATAATTCATCCAATTTCCTTTATTTCCCGGATTTTATTATTTGTTGATCTTAATTTATTCTCCCATATGATTATTCACGATCCTTCCATTTTATGATATTATGTTATGCATTATGTCTCATATGTAATTATTTGTTATAATATTTATTCCCTTACTTGGCTTTAAAACTCAATTTTTTTTATGTATTCCATCGGTTATCCTATATAGGCTTAAAAGGTCAAAGGGATTTAAGATCTCATTATGGAGAATAAAATAGAGGTGTTTTGTTTTAGATTCTTTTTTACTTATTATGAACCTACTATTCCAAATACAATAGTCCATCTGATCCTTAGTTTAGGTTTATGGGATGTTTATATAAAAAATATTGTAACAATATGGGGAAAAGGATTGGGTCAATATACCAACCACCAAAATTATCATATTCAATGAGAGGACCCCCTAACTCCAATGTCATGTTAGAAACATCAACTTGATGATAAATAGATAACTAGGCTAAAGATAACTTCTCATATGGCTTATCAAAACAAAACCCCCGAAATAGGAAAGTCTCCACACATAATATATTATCCCCTAATTTTATAAAGTAACTTTACCATCAGCTAAAAAATCTAGGAAACTATCATAAATTACAATAACACATTCTTATATAATCATTTTAACATCTAAAATGATTATAATCAATTCATTTAGACATAAATGAATTAAACCACTAATTTATAACCAAAATAAACTACGTGGATGATGCAGCCAAATCAATCCACTCGTATCACACATCAAAAACATATCATAAACATATTGATACACATAATATACTATAATAAAGGAATCTACATGTTGAATCTAAATCTAAAACTCATGGAATATTATATAATATTATATAATCATTTAGATTCATTTCCAAAAAAATATCTTAGTTTCACTAAAATCCCCTATGGACTTTATAAAAAACAGCTCAACTCCTTAACAATTCATTCAAAATACTTTTTAAAACAGTTTATCACACTATATTCATTTTGGAATAAAAAATTTATACAAAATTTAAACATTATTCAATTTCCTAACTTTTTGACCACACGGGCCATTACAAAATTAATAAAAAATATTAAATCATGATTTTAAAGATACAAGAAAAGAGGAGCGTCTTGAAATGTATCAGTGCTACTCATGCTAGAAAGGGGTACTCTGTGATCTCGATCAAGTATACTCAAATATATATGATCATGTCCATAAAAAGATGTATATTATAAATCATATATACACATATAAAATCCCTTTTTCTTGGACATTGATTTTCCAATAGACATAGAACATGCCAAACTAGTATAGGTCATACCATACTCTGTTTATTCTCTAAAATAAAATAACTAGTTTCATTAATACATTAGATTCTACTAATATAGTTAAAGAGAAAACCACATGTCGTGCATCAATGTAGTCGATCACATCACATGTCTATCAACTAAGCATAGCTATGAATTTCATCATTCTAATTTTATCAAGGGCCCAAATGTCTTTACTCATAATATAAGTGAAGAAATCTAATCTAGGTTGATCTCCTAATGACAACATGATAAACAACATACCTAATAACCCCCATATTATCTATGCCTGATGGATTGTGTAAGAAAGGTATCAAAGTATGACGGTTCAAAAGCTATGTATGTTACTAAACTCAGGTAAAGTATATTCATAATATGAATGCACCCCTAAGTATATCAATGTCTGTATGTAATTCTATGTTATATACTTTAGAGGGCCTATTAAAATATTTATGTCTCAACTTATTTCCTCACGTGTGTATTATTTTTACCCCATATACAAATATTTGTATTTATTGTATGATTATACCCATTTTAATCAAAACATGTCATCAGAACATACGATACTCAATGATGATCATTTCATAGGGACAACTCAATGACATATTTTTAGGGGATAATTATTATTTCACTTCATGAATAATATATAACCAATGAAAACAAATGATATAGAGTATATTTCGATTTTTATGAAAAAAATACATATAAAATTATTTAAATTAGTGAATCATTCTTAAAAACCCATATATAAGTTATGAAATAATGTATCATATATAATACTCCACTGAATCACCCTTTTTTGATGAAATTTCAAGATTTTGTCTAAACTCATTACATCCCTTTGTAATTCCTATCAAATACCAATGTTTTGATATCCAAAAACTCTCCCACTAATCCCTTTAGTAATTGAAATCAGTAAAGAATGATATTATGAATACTATTCTAATTTTCAAATAAATTTCATAATGTTTAATTCCTTGAAAAAAATTCAAACTCCTTGACTCCAAAATATCCAATGATATGATGTTAATAACATATTGTTCATACTTAGAATTTAATCTAATTAAATCATCATACATGGACTACTTTCCATAAACATCTTCCCTTGAAATATTTTTGTAACTTATATAACTATTTATATTATCATTTACCATCACATGCTGAACTCTTTTAGGATAAATTCACATTCATTTTTTATGGTATCAAAATTAAACTATTTACATTTATTTCCATCAACTACCCAAAAATATTTAGGATATTAAGTGAAATTCACTATATTTTTTAATTGACATGATATTTAATGTTTTTACTTTTAAATTTACTAATTCTACATATAATCCCTTTAAAATATTATACACTATATTTGTAACTCCCCAACCCCAGAAGCTCGGAGCCAGTGCATTACTTTTTTTTACATTAGCATGATTACAATGAATGAAATCTAGAAGGAATGATTAGTTTAGCAGTCTTTAAGAAACTAGATACATACATGAAACTAAAATTACATTTGTAAAGGTATAAAAATACAATACATATCAAAAACCAATAAACTTCATCCATGAGAACTCAATAAATGGTCTCCTCCTCATAACCTATTGAATGTAAACAAATGAAGGGGGTGTGCTCAAATGCTTAGTAAGGGTTCCAAATAGAAGAATCATAGTCAATAATAATAAAATCATAATCAAACTGGAATAGTCAATATTGCCTAGTGAATAAATGAATAACACTCTCCATTAATAAACTGAGAATGAAACTGCATCCATAGATTTTGTCATAGTGAAAATCTTATGAATAGTTTTAACTGAAAATGAATAAATAGAATTATTATAAATCGGATGTAATGTATATGGAACATGATTCCACTATACCATTAAAAAGGTTTAATTATGTGGGTGGAAACCAATCTGATTTTTGGAAACAAACTTAACGGGTTTGTCGCCAACTTATTGGTCACATGAGACCTACTGATGCATCGAGGGGATACAGCGGGCCCCACCCATCGCTGAAAGTCCAAAACATTCGTTTTACATAGATCTAATACAAGTAATATATGAATTCTCAATATCAATATAGATTTGAGGATATGGATTCATTAATGTATGTTGACATAAATAAAGATAGTTTTAAATGAGACCATTGAAAATTTTTCAGGAAATAATCCTGAAACATTTCAAAGTGTCATATACCACCTTGAAACATTCAAATTACAATAGATTAGAATATAATGAGAATAAGGAGACTCTTTATATGATATAAAAAGGGAATTATGTAAAACACAAGTAATAAGTAAGTGTTGAATAAGGAATATATCACATAAATGATAAAGTGAGATAAGAAAAATATTTTTTACTATGGAAGGAATAGTTCTTTTGGAAAATGATTTATAATTGTCATGAAATAAGATTGTGAATATGTATATCCCATAAAATAAAATTCAAGGTCATTGAAATTATATTTTTTTCTAAAATAATTTCTTATTGAGGTGAAATCATTTAAAAAGATCTTTAAAATAAGCTTTAGAAATAAAACATTTTAGTGGAGTTTAATGAATTCTATAAAGAGATTTCAAAGAACAAAGGCATGTTTTCTTTCATAAAATAATAAATTAACCAGAAATTATTTTTCACTTTAAAATGTGTGATATTTTAATGATAAATATGGCTTAAAACAAACTATATATCAAACATCAAAATAGTTAAGAATCCAAGAATATACTTCAATCGAGTTTTTGTTTTGGGAAGAATTTTTGAAAGATCATTTTAAAACATATAACTTCTAATAAATTAAAGTATTATTCTGTCTAGTAATACTATATATAAAATTCAAAAATAATTTACAATGAGTACATAATAATAAATAAAAAAATCATTGAGGTGAGTTGTGAATAAGAGGAACCTGAATGAAAATAGCGGTTCGAGTATAAAATGCCTAAAACTTTATAATAAATGGAGTCGTATGACACAAAATTAATAATAATAAATGATAAATTAATTTTCATGAAAAATATATATTAATTATATGAAACATAATTGGTTATTTTACATACAACCTACACAAGTAGTAGTAGTGAATAAGGAATATATCAAAAAATGGAAGTGAGATGATGAAACCCCTTACCTTAAGTCTAATGGTGTTATTCACTTGATCTTAGTGTCATGGATAACCAAATTAAATTAATTAATTAATATTTAAAACACAATTATTTATGTCATTTATATATTTTATACTTTTTAGGTTCATTAATTTCCCTTTTTATGGGTTTAAGATGTTTAATTCTATTGTTTTGGAATCATTTTCTTCCTTTGTTTTCACGATCGGTTTACTTATGATCATGAAAAGAAGTTCATTTGAAATGTGGTAAAACATGAAAAGTTGTTAATATATATTATTAGTGATATTATTGAGATATAAATGATATTATAAAAAATTTGATTATATACCATGACGATGACTCATTATATAAAGGTTAATGACAAACGCTTGGATTAACCTGCCAGTTTTGTGCAGAATGAACATGTTTTGTATTATTATTTTATATTACTAGTTTGTATGGATTCCAGAACCTTGATAAAGTAAAATAAATATATTATTATCTGTTTTAAACATAGAAAATGTTTCATTACCTATCTTTATGATAGTAATAGAAATTAAAAACCCATCATCCTTGAATGTGATAAATTAACACATATTGGACGATATTTTCATTTTTAGTATAAGAGGAGGGATAAAGAGATATGATGATTAAATATTAAATTCGAATAATAAAATTATATTTCATGTAAGTTACTGGAATTATTATATAATTTTTATGAAGGGAGATGAAATAATAAAAAAGCAACTCAAAATAAAAGAAAAGTTGAGAAACCTCTCACAAAAATTCAGTAGCCTAACGACATCGCATAATATTTCATAAAATATTTTGATGAGAGAAAAGGGTATATCATCACTAATAAATTATATGTAAATTAAGGAGGATTTGTAATGACATATACTAGAATAAACCATTTTAAATTACAAAAATAATATAATAATAGTGCTTGAAAAAGAGAGAGATTTTGAGACGAAATTTCTACAACACAACGACTATGCAACATGGTTTTAGAAAACACTAAAAAGAGAGAGGAAGTTATTAAAACATTAATAAAATACTCTTAAAATACTATAGGTACATAATAATATGTAAATACTAACATGGTATGAAAACATGAAATACATACCACAAAAAAGAGAACATGAATGAAAAAAGAAGCTCATAATTATCTTACCTTGTAGAGTAACTCCTAAGGCAAGAAGTTTGGGATCATGGGGGATTGAAGATACCTTGGGAGGACTAATAGGGAGGTAAAAATACCATATATTAGAGGATTATGATTTTATAATGAAATGAAATGAAGGTATGAGTGGGTATTTATTGTAAATGAGAGGGAGTTTTTTATTAATTTAAAGGGACACCTCATTAGTGGTTTTTGAAAAACCGTGGGACTGTACGTGATATCAGACTATGGTATTAGCCAATTGGGACCCCTAAAATCATATTTTACTGTAAAAATGTCAAACATCATTTTTAGTTAATTATTACATCATTATGATATCATTAAACATATCGAAAACTCAAAACTGTATTTTTATTATTCAAGAAAAATTCAAGTATTTTAGAAAAATACAAAAAAATTAACCTAACCATTTTTTGACATGTAGAATTCAAAAATGAACCCAATTATTTGAAAATAAATTTCTAAACATTTTTAATTTAATTTTTAAATAAAATCATAATTTATTTGAGAAAAAATACATTAAAACTACAACTCATTTTATAACACCTTGAAAAATTAATCAAGGTCCCATAAATTTTTTATATAACCATAAGACAATAAAATAACTATTTATGAGTACATTTTAGGAAAAAAAATTCCATTTAAATTATAAAATTATTCATAAAATTTTAATTAAAATATTTATGAAAAATAGAAATAACAATACTTATACTATGATTGTTTTTTTCACTTTCAAGATGTCTAAATTGTATTTATACATTCATGGGTCAAGTTTCTATTTTCTGGACAATTTATTAATCATTACTATTAATAAGGGTATGTTTCTGTTCATAAGGGTATGTTACTATTCATAAAAAATTATGTTTATCTTATCTGACTCTAAATATCATACTAGACACAACCGTGTTTGTCAGTTTTTCAAAATTCAAATTACAGAATTAGAAAAATCATGATTATTAGTTAGGTTATAATAAATTATCGTTTTTTAGAGAATCATTGTCTCATGCAATCTATATTGAATATTTTTTTTTAAATTCTTGAGGTGTAACATTATTACATTTCCAGAAGAATTTCATCCTTGAAATTCAAAACTGAACTTTTAAAGTTAAAGGTTGATGCTTGAAAATTCACTTATGGGAAACCCACAATGGAAATAGGGTTAATAAAATATCATCATAAACATAGGATAAGGAAAATGAGGTGGTCAACAAAAAATTATTCTTTTGAATGGGGTGACATTAGTTGGAAGTGTAAACTTGGACATGGAAGAAAAATATAACTATGAATTTCTAAGGGAATGTGATTGAGAACATGTTCAGATAAAATTTTATTACAACAAAACTATAAACTAATGTAAAAATCATTAATCGATATTATCCAAGATTATGATAATAGGAAAACATATATGGTATTATTCAACTCTAAAAGAGTATAATATACATTTCTTCTTACAAACTCATCCTTTGATTGATTGTAGAACTATATATACTTTATCACTTATCACAGGTAACGCTATATGGTGAAGTAATAAATTAACCATTAAAAGTTCATACAATGATCATCCTAAACCATTTTATATATATTTAAACATTAAAAAATATAACTATTCAACACTTTAGAATGAAGGTCTCTGAATTTCCAAGATGAACTTATCATTAACCCTTAATCAACAGGAAGTAACTCTAAATTTTAACATTCCAAAAATGTTAATATCTTTATCTTGTATCCTCTGGAAATATGGTAATAACTTGAAATACCTTAAAAAACATGCATTCCTTCATATTAACTAAGTATGGTATATTTTATTGTGTATATTAATTAAATCCAAAAGTGTTTTAAACTCCCTCACTGATAGCATAGACCACTACTCAATAAGTCAAAAATCAGTTATAAGGTATTTGGTGCTTATCTAAATCAATCATTTATTCATCATTATCTCAACATCAGATATATATTGAGGGTTGTCTTTCCCAAAACCAAATAATATCCCAATATATTAACTTTCTACTGAGTCACTTATCCTTGGAACAATTCATCATAAAAACTCAAATACATAATGAAATAATATTGTAGTATAATCTTACAATAATCTATAATTATTATAACCAATACATTTCTGAAAATATATTCAAATGACATGATTTATAAGGAGTAATATTAATCCTTCCTCTTAAAGTAAGGAATTATCATAACCTGATCATTATCTAGTATCCTCATTTTGGCATATTCTTATGATGCTTGGGAAATTGATTCACATAGTATCCCTTCTCCTTGTAGTTGAATCATTGTACATCCGAAACCTTTTTATTACCCTTGGAAATTGGTGTACTTTTTCTCCACATATATATAAAACTCTCATTTCCTCAACTCATTTACTAGGATTATTTATTCTACAGTTATCACGTGTGGGAAAACCCTTATTTTCTCTTCTTCCCTTTATCCTAGTATTTCTCTACCATCCTATTTTTCTTTTGTGTCCCTTCAAATCCATGGGACTTAGAGAATTAATTACATAATTTTTTAACTCATGATACTATTTCGTCATATGATGAGGATACTTGGGAGACAATATTTCATTGAAAATATGGCTTAGGACCATTATGTATATTATAATTCTTAATCTTCACATTACATGTATTGGTGAAGTTCTCATACCTTCTTCTAGACGCCATTTCTAAAAAATTACATATTATATATTAGATAATAAAATTATGAACTCTCTATAACACCAAACATGGTATATCACATGGAATAAATTTATGCATTGTAAATCCTATAACCATATAAGTTGGTTAATTTGGGGGGATTCGTCCTTCATAATGGTGGGTAAATAAAATGTTAATTATCCTAAGTATATCCCACGGTAGTGTCAAAATAGGTGCGTAGTAAGGCCTGTTGTCATATACCAGGATACCCCAAGCCAAGCCTGAAACACCTTGTCAATGTTTTCACTCCAAGGTGCATATTTTCCAGAACCACATCCTCTTGTAGTATCCATATAAGGATGTATTTTCTTGAAAGATGCACAAAATCTATTCATTACCAAAATTCCTGAATGTTCTTGTATTTTTATCTTCAATGACTATATTAGGCATTTATTCCCTAATCTATGTTTTCTAAATCTAGTTTTTATGATTTCTACTAAACTTTATTTGATAACAACAGTAACGCCCCGACCCCTGAAGATCAGATCCAGTGCATTAATTATTACATTGGCATGATTATAAGGAATAAAATCCCAATTGAACGAATAGTTTATTAGTCTTGAAGAAACTAGACACACACATGGAACTCAAATTACGCTGTAAAAGGTAAAAAAATACAACACATAACAAAAACAAATAAACTGAATCCATGAGAACTCAAAAAATGCTCTCCTCGTCATAACCTATTGAAGGTAAACAAATAAATGGGGTGATCTAAAATGCTTAGTAAGGGATAAAAATAGTAGAAGAATGATAAAAAATAATAAAATAACAATTTAACTAGAATAATCAATAAATCATAGTGAATAAATGAAAAACACCCACTATTAATAAACTGAGAATGAAACAACATCCATAGATTTTGTTATAGTGAAAACCTCATGGATAGTAATAATGGGAAATAAATAAAGAGAATTATTGTTAATTTGACATCATGTATCAGTAACACTGTAAAGACCTAGAAATTTCAAGGAATTTTTTTTTTAATTTCTTTGGAATTTTGTGAGTGCGCGGTTTCAGACGGCACCTGATTCTGAGGCCCGGAGTGCCCGGAATGATCTGTCGAAGTTTTGTTAAACTTAAAATTAATGCATGTAAAAAGTTTTCCTGAAAAAGTGGAATAACTCTTGAACGGTTGCTCGGATCAGAAATCCGAGTGCACCATTGCGCTCAAGATGGTGGGATTACCCGAGGTGCGACTTAATTTTAGTCGGTGCGGGCCTCTTGTGAGAAATTCCAAAAATGGCATAACCGTAAATAAAATAATTAAATAAATTATTTTATTTTTCGAATGCTTATAAATAACAAACGGTAGCTCGGATTAAAAATCTGAGACCACCGCTGGACTCGTGAGGTTTTGAATTATTTAAGCAGATACTAACATTGGTCGGCGTGGGCCACCAGAAACAGTTAGTTTTTGGCCGCAAATAAAATAATTAAGTGACAATTATTTTATTGTAAAATTCATAACTTCTAAAAAGTAACTCGGATTGAAAATCCGAGAGTATCGATGGGTTCGTTAGGGCGTGTTTTACTTAGGCAGAGCCTAACCTCGACCGGAGCGGGTCGAGGGTGACTGATAATAAATTTCCGAACTTTTTTTCGGGTACGTTCAGGAAACGTACGTGCGGGTTTTTTTCTATCTTTTGAACCAGTGCTCAGAATTGAAATCTGAGGGCACCGATGAACTCGCAGCGCCGATAATTGCTTAAGGGAACCTTTACCGTAGTTGCGTTTTGATCGGGTTGAGGTTAAATATTTGGGAATGAGATTAAATCAAATAAAATTTGATGTGTACAAATTTTATTCAAGGTAAGTGGTTATTTTCAACAAAGGGGAAGTTAGAGGTGGGGTCCACACCCACCTAACCTCCCATGGGAGAGTTTAGTGTGGTGGGGCCCACACGAGACCCTAACTCCTCACCTCCCCATAACTCACCCTTGTTAAATGCTTGGCAACTCCACTTTATCTTTTATTGAAGTGGAGCCTCTCCACCTCCCAAGCTTAAGCCAAATAAGATAATTAATAACCTTATTATTTATATTTGTCACACCTCTTTGACTTCTTTTGAAATGCTTGGAATCTTTCAAAAGAAGGGAACTTAATGAAATATGGGGTTGGCAATTGTTGTGTGGAGGATTGGAGAGCTCTAGAGTTTTTTTGAAGAGTACCAACTCACCGACAAAGAACGATCATTCCTTCATGACGAAGAACGCTTCCCAGTTCTCCATCAAAGGAGGAGACACCGCTGTGGGGAATCCACAACGATGACGACTCTTCCTCCAACGTCTACAGAATCGGCACCGATCTTCCACAACGTCCGATCATTGCAACGCTTGCCTCTTTCCGCAGCTCAATGACGTGCGATGTCTTTGCGAGGTAGGGGGTTTTTGTATAAAGTGTATTTGTGAATTATACCCTCGGGCATGTGTATTTTAATTGCAGGGTGTTTGTATAATTTATCTTGAATATTTTAAACCGTTGTCGTTGATGAGTTATGTATTGAGCTTCTAATGTGGAGGGCACATGCTTACAAACAAGCCTGGACCCTCCGCTGGTTGTTCTTTTGTGCGCGGGATGAAGGGTGACGAAGAAACGGGCCGCAACGGCAATTTGAAGCCGTCGCAGTAAAGAGCAGGTCCCGGGAGAGACGCATGCGCAGATGGTAGGCGAATCGGACCACCGAAGTGCGTTCGGTGGTCCGCGGAAAGTGATGGTGACGTGCCATGTCGGGATGACGGATGTCCGAAGGCGACATATTTCTAGCGGAGGAAGCAGCCCCCGGGTTTGGAGGAGAAGAAAGCGTGAGAGTTTGGGAATGGAGAATGAAAATTGGAGAGAGAAGGAGATAAAGAGAAATAAATTAAAAGAAGACATAAGAAATCAATAGGAATTGATGGGGCGTGAAGGCATGGAGTAAAGGGAGGCGCAACTTCTGGGTGGTGCGTGGATTTGAGGGTGTGGGATTTAAGGAATTAAATAAAAATAAAAATAAAAATAATATAAGAATGTTATTATTATTTTTGTTGGGAAAACTGTATTGTGACGGTATCTTCCTCGTGTGACCTCGGTTTCACGAACCGTCAGTGGTAGTGTGACCCTGACTCCGAGATGGAATTTATGAGTCCAATATTGGATGTCTTTTTCGGGTTTTTGGATCGGGTACCCGAAGCGCTCGGAAAATAATAGATTTAATATTATTATTAAATCTTCGACCTGCTATAACTCATGCGTGCGACGTCCGATTGGCTTGCCGTCAGCGACGACGTGACCCTGTCTTTAAGACGGTCGATTCAAGTCTAATGTTGAATACTAAATTCTGGTTCGTGGCTCGGGCCCACGAAACACCGAATATTATTATTATTATTATTACTACGGGATATTGTATCGGACATATCTCTCTCATACCGTGTCGGAATGTCAAACTGTCTGCGAGGTTGCGACCCTGGAATTAAGACAGATGTTTCAAAACCAATTTTGGATATTTAAGTCGAGGTCAAGTCACAGGCCCCACGAGGCCCGATTCGCGCGTGTTGCGGTGAAATACAACTTTTTCACTGGATATCCGTTTTGGACCAATGGGTAGTCCATCTCGTGTGTTTTTCCGTATGGATCGCAATGGTGTGATCGGTTTGGTTAACTGGTGCCACTTGAAGTATGGCCGGGTTGGTTCGAACTTGAAACCAACCGGGCCCTCGGAGCAGAAACACTTATATCTTGAGCTCCAGACGTCCGATTGACGTGCCGTCGACTTTGTTGGATTCCTTTTGATGAGACGGAACTTTTGGCATACTTCGCCTGAGATTTGGACGTAGTTGGTGTATGGCCAGGTTGGATTGTACCCGAAATCCAACAGGGCCCCTGGAACGGAAAAGATGATAACTTTCAGACCGGACGTCCGTTTGATGAACCGTCAGCGGCGTTGTTGATAACTTTGAGAAACGGTCCCTATGGGCATACCCTATGAGAGTTCGGGGTACAGTTGAGATACGGTTGGGTTGGTTCGCACACGAAACCAACCGGGCCCCTTGGGACGAAAATGCTAGTAACTCACAGTCCGGGCGTCCAATTGACGCGCCGTCTGTTGCGTTGAGACCCCTACGACGCGGCGGTCCTTTGAGATACTTCTTCATGGGACTTTGAGATACTTGGAGTATCGACCTGTAGCTCATGGAGCGGACCCTCCTGGAGACGAGCGTGCGGAGTACGGAGACCGTGTAGCCGACTGAGACTTGACAAATGCTTGACCGACTCGACTTAGAGTGAGTCGACTAGACCAGTGGATAGAGCACTACTTTGTGAGGTGCAGACCCATGGAGGATGGAGCACTACCTGTGTGACAGTGCAGACCCGCGGTACTCGTCCGGAGAGTAACTCAGCAGGCTACTAGGGGGTGTGCACTACTGTGTTTGGGTGACATACCTCGGTGGGAAGCACTACTGTGTTTGGATGGCTGACCCACGGTACTCGACAGGAGGAGTACCTCCGCAGTCTTAGGTTATTGAGAAGTACCTCAGAGTCGTGACAGGACCACTGTACACTCCAGAGACGGAGCTCTTCAGCAGTTACGATTTCGATAATGAAAATCCTGGTTTGAGATGAGTCTATGACCTTTGTGTTTCCTCATGATTGAGTTGGGTTACTTGATAACTAAGGTATATGTATGGGCATATACCTGGGTAGTGGTTATCCATTGATTCATAATCTTTGTGTTTCCTCATGATTGAGATGGGTTACTTGATAACTTGGGTATATGTATGGGCATATACCTGGGTAGAGGTTATCTGTTGAGATCTTATTTGTTGTTATCTTTGTTGGATTTAGTGATACCTTGAGGGTCTCATGGTCCCTACTGAGTATCGATATACTCACCCCTGCACGGGCTATGCCCGCACCTCGTTTTGTTGGTTGCAGACGACGGGCAGCGCAGACAGAGGCCAAGTGTTCGAGGACTGGACGGTACCCGGAGGTGGACCTCACGACGAGACAGTATCTGGTGGTGGACTTCACGACGAGACGACACTCGCAGGAGGTTGATGGGCGAGAGCATTGTAGAGGCTATCTGTACCTACCCTTCAGGTAGGATCCTTGGTGAATGATCCAGGAGCTGCTTGTCACCTTTCGGTTGTTTTGTCTTTTTCCTTGTACTTTTCAGTTGGGCTTGTATTTCCGGCCCCTTTACTTTCAGCACAGCTTGTTTTAGTTTTACCTAGTGTTTTTCTTCCGCTTGTACTCTGTGGTGTTTTGTTTACTTTTATAAAGGCAATGCCTTCCCAGTTATCTGGATTTACGCCTTTGGTGCTAGTCGCCAGCCCCTGGCCTATGGAAGGCGGGCTTGGGGTAGTCACGGCACGGGCCCCGAGGATGGGTCGTGACAAATTGGTATCAGAGGAGTCGGTTCTACCGCTGGACTTATAACTCTAATATTTTCTTTTCTATAAAGCAATAGTTCTAAGGGTACCGAGTGTGGTCTTCAGTTCAGGGAGTCCAGTGTTGGTGCGACGACCGACGTATCCGTACACCAGGACCCTGACTACTGATTTCTCACTTCGTGCATGAAAACACTAATTGCATGTGTGTTTCCAAAAGTTTTAAAGTCAGCTCAAACCAGGTCAGCTCACCATGTATAAATCGTTGACCGTGTTGCATCTGTTCCGGATGTCTCCACACAGACAGTCAGTTGGAGTTTCGAGAGAGTACTCGATGACGGCTCACCGAGCGACGAGGCTCTGGTGCAGGGCCCTTTTTACTATGTTGGCACCCTCGGGTGGTGTACCAGTAGCACCACCACCTGTTGGGAAGTATATGCCAGCATCTTTACTAGCGAATTGTGCACGTTGGCAGAGCATGTTGCACGAGTTCCAGCAGTAGAGGCCTCCGAGGTTATGAGGTGAGACAGATTCCCAGACAGCAGAGCACTAGCTGGAGGTGATTTCTAGAGTTTTCCGCCTAACTGAGACACTAGTGGAGTGGATGGTAGACTTGGATACTATTGTTTTCCAGTGAATGGCCATGAGGATGGTCCGCATAGTGATGAGGCTTCGGTACGTGGACCGATGCCTGAGATAGTGCCTTCGGGTAGTGTGTTAGCTATACATCACTACCTGTTGATCAGCAGTTACAAATGGAGGTACCAGTAGGTGACACATGTAGGATTACTGCCTTACATGTGTTCTAACATCAGATACCCTCAAGTTCTAAGGCGAACCTGACTCAAAGGTTGCTGAGGACTGGCTTGAGGAGGTGGCTGAAAGTTTTCTTGAGCTTATACAGCTTCGGCAGGACGACGAGTTGATAACTGAGTATTCATCGAGGCATACCGATAGTTCTTAGTACTTGATGACTACGATATGATCAATGCTTTAGAGCTTGGACCTCAGAGCGAGGTGTGTTCAAAGGATATCCGAGTAAGTACTCTTTTTTCTATGCATTCCTATTTATGTTAGGGTGCTAGAAAGAAACTTTGTGGTTGAATGTTCTTTGGCTGATCGGTTTTATCCAGTGAATGTTTGCAGTGGGAAGATGCGAACTAGTTCCAGTCTCTGAGACTTGGCCGTGCAAATGTTTCAAAAAGAGGAAATGTTAAGGACGGATAAATCTGCAGAGTAGCAGACGTGGAGGGAAGGGGAAGAGAGTAGCTGCACGCGGTCAAGGGGTGTGACCCAATGGCTCTAAGAATGATTCGAGGGACAGTCTGTGTCCACTACTAGTTGCCGTAGTAACAGAAGTTGATACGAATCATTCCTTCCTTCCACGAATCTTGTCCCAGACCTAGAGTTTCCAGTTAAAACCATAGACTTGAACCTCACGTCTGGAAATACCTTTGGGAGGAGACTCGATAGTCACACATACGCCGACGGTGTGATCTAAACCTTGAGGCGAGAGTCTCGGTTGGGACCTCTTGGTGGCAGCGTCGAGGCCTTACGATGTTAGTTAGAGTATGGATTGGGCAATCACTGCTCATACTCAAATTGACGGTATTAGGAAAACGATGGGATGGGTTTTTCTTGGTTGGCGAAAAGGAAACCCTGGGCAGCATAGGAACCTCCAGGAGAGCACATGGGAGCGGAAGGCTCAGATGCGTGCTCAGTACCACTTTTTGTTTCCCCTAGTATGTGTTGAATCTTTACGGGGACGTAAAGCCCTAAGGTGGGAGTAATGTAAAGACCCAGAAATTTCAAGGAATTTTTTTTAATTTCTTTGGAATTTTGTGAGTGCGCGGTTTCAGACAACACCTGATTCTGAGGCCTGGAGTGCCCGGAATGATCCGTCGAAGTTTTGTTAAACTTAAAATGAATGCGTGTAAACAGTTTTCCTGAAAAAGTGGAATAACTCTTGAACGGTTGCTCGGATCAGAAATCCGAGTGCACCGTTGCGCTCACGATGGTGGGATTACCCTAGGTGCGACTTAAGTTTAGTCGGTGCGGGCCTCCTGTGAGAAATTCCAAAAATGGCATTACCGTAAATAAAATAATTAAATAAATTATTTTATTTTTCGAATTCTTATAACTCAAAAACGGTAGCTCGGATTAAAAATCCGAGACCACCACTGGACTCGTGAGGTTTTGCATTATTTAAGAAGATACTAACTTTGGTCGGCGCGGGCCACCAGAAAAAGTTAGTTTTTTGCCGCAAATAAAATAATTAAGTGACAATTATTTAATTGTAAAATTAATAACATCTAAACGGTAACTCGGATTGAAAATCCGAGAGTATCGATGGGTTCGTTAGGGCGTGTTTTACTTAGGCAGAGCCTAACCTTGACCGGCACGGGTCGAGGGTGACTGATAATAATTTTCCAAACTTTTTTTCGGGTACGTTCAGTAAACATACGTGCGAGTTTTTTTCTATCTTTTGAACCGGTGATCAGAATTGAAATCCGAGGGCACCGATGAACTCGCAGTACCGGTAATTGCTTAAGGGAACCTTTACCGTAGTTGCATTTTGAGCGGGTTGAGGTTAAATATTTGGGAATGAGATTAAATCAAATAAAATTTTATGTGTACAAATTTTATTCAAGGTAAGTGGTTATTTTCAACAAAGGGGAAGTTAGAGGTGGGGCCCAGACCCACCTAACCTCCCATGGGAGAGTTTAGTGTGGTGGGGCCCACACGAGACCCTAACTCCTCACCTCCCCATAACTCACCCTTGTTAAATGCTTGGCAAATCCACTTTATCTTTTATTGAAGTGGAGCCTCTCCACCTACCAAGCTTAAGACAACTAAGATAATTAATAACCTTATCAATTATATTTGTCACACCTCTTTGACTTCTTTTGAAATGCTTGGAATCTTTTAAAAGAAGGGCACTTAATGAAATATGGGGTTGGCAATTGTTGTGTGGAGGATTGGAGAGCTCTAGAGTTTTTTTGAAGAGTACCAACTCACCGATGAAGAATGATCATTCCTTCATGACGAAGAACGCTTCCCAGTTCTCCATCAAAGGAGGAGACACCGCTGTGGGGAATCCACAACGACGACGACTCTTCCTCCAACGTCAAAGGAATCGGCACCGATCTTCCACAACGTCCGATCATCGTAACACTTGCCTCTTTCCGCAGCTCGATGACGTGCGACGTCTTTGCGAGGTAGGGAGTTTTTGTATAAAGTGTATATGTGAATTATACCCTCGTGCATGTGTATTTTAATTGCAGGGTGTTTGTATAATTTATCTTGAATAATTTAAACCCTTGTCGTTGATGAGTTATGTGTTGAGATTCTAATGTGGAGGGCACGGGCTTACGAACAAGCCCGGACCCTCCGCTGGTTGTTCTTTTGTGCGCGGGATGATGAGCGATGAAGAAACGGGCCACAACAGCAATTTGAAGCCGTCGCAGTAAAGAGCAGGTCCCGGGAGAGACGCAGGCGCATACGGTAGGCGAATCGGACCACCGAAGCGCGTTCGGTGGTCCGCGGAAAGTGTTCCCGACGTGCCATGCTGGGATGACAGATGTCTGAAGGCGACATATTTCTAGCGGAGGAAGCAGCCCCCAGGTTTGGAGGAGAAGAAAGCGTGAGAGTTTGGGAATGGAGAATGAAAATTGGAGAGAGAAGGAGATAAAGAGAAATAAATTAAAAGAAGACATAAGAAATCAATAGGAATTGATGGGGCGTGAAGGCATGGAGTAAAGGGAGGCGCAACTTTTGGGTGGTGCGTGGATTTGAGGGTGTGAGATTTAAGGAATTAAATAAAAATAAAAATAAAAATAATATAATAATGTTATTATTATTTTTGTTGGGAAAACTGTATTTTGACGGTATCTTCCTCGTGCGACCTCGGTTTCATGAACCATCAGTGGTAGGGTGACCCTGACTCCGAGATGGAATTTATGAGTCCAATATTGGATGTCTTTTTCAGGTTTTTGGATCGGGTACCCGAAGTGCTCGGAAAATAATAGATTTAATATTATTATTAAATCTTCGACCTGCTATAACTCATGCATGCGACGTCCGATTGGCTTGCCGTCAGCGACGACGTGACCCTGTCTTTAAGACGGTCGATTCAAGTCTAATGTTGAATACTAAATTCTGGTTCATGGCTCGGGCCCACGAAACACCGAATAATAATAATATTATTATTATTACGGGATATTGTATCAGATATATCTCTCTCATACGGTGTCGGAATGTCAAACCGTCTGCGAGGTTGTGACCCTGGAATTAAGACGGATATTTCAAAACCAATTTTGGATATTTAAGTCGAGGTCAAGGCGCGGGCCCCACGAGGCCCGGTTCGCGCGTGTTGCGGTGAAATGCAACTTTTTCACTGGCTATCCGTTTTGGACCAATGGGTAGTCCATATCATGTGTTTTTCCGTATGGATCGCAATGGTGTGATCGGTTTGGTTAACCGGTGTCACTTGAAGTATGGCCGGGTTGGTTCGAACCCGAAACCAACTGGGCCCTCGGAGCAGAAACACTTATATCTTGAGCTCCGGACGTCCGATTGATATGCCGTCAACTTTGTTGGATTCCTTTTGATGAGACAGAACTTTTGGCATACTTTTCCTGAGATTTGGATGCAGTTGGATTATGGACGGGTTGGATTGTACCCAAAATCCAACCGGGCCCCTGGAACGGAAAAGCTGATAACTTTCAGACCGGACGTCCGTTTGACGAACCGTCAGTGGCGTTGGTGATCACATTGAGAAACGGTCCCTATGGGCATACCCTATGAGAGTTCGGGGTAAAATTGAGATACGGTCAGGTTGGTTTGCACACAAAACCAACCGGGCCCCTAGGACGAAAAGGCTAGTAACTCACAGACCGGGCATCCGATTGACGCGCCGTCTATTGCGTTGAGATCCCTATGACAAGGCGGTCCTTTGAGATACTTCTTCGTGGGACTTTGAGATACTTGGAGTATAGACCTGTAGCTCGTGGAGCGGACCCTCCTGGAGATGAGCGTGCGGAGTACAGAGACCGTGTAGCCGACTGAGCCCTGACGACTGCTTGACCGACTCGACTTGGAGTGAGTCGACTAGCCCAGTGGATGGGGCACTACTTTGTGAGGTGCAGAACCATGGCGGATGGAGCACTACCTGTGTGACAGTGCAGACCCGCGGTACTCGTCCGGAGAGTACCTCAGCAGGCTACTAGGGGGTGTGCACTACTGTGTTTGGGTGACATACCTCGGCGGGAAGCACTACTGTGTTTGGGTGGATGACCCGCGATACTCGACAGGAGGAGTACCTCAGCAGTCTTAGGTTATTGAGCAGTAACTCAGAGTCGTGACAGGACCACTATACACTCCAGAGACGGAGCTCTTCAGCAGTTATGGTTTCAATAATGAAAATCCTGGTTTGAGCTGAGTCTATGACCTTTGTGTTTCCTCATGATTGAGTTGGGTTACATGATAACTAAGGTATATGTATGGGAATATACCTGGGTAGTGGTTATCCATTGATTCATAATCTTTGTGTTTCCTCATGATTGAGATGGGTTACTTGATAACTTGGGTATATGTATGGGCATATACCTAGGTAGAGGTTATCTGTTGAGATCTTCTTTGTTGTTATCTTTGTTGGATTTAGTGAGACCTTGAGGGTCTCGGGGTCCCTACTGAGTATCGATATACTCACCCCTGCACGGGCTATGCTCACACCTCGTTGTGTGGGTTGCAGACGACGGGCAACGCAGACAGAGGCTGAGTGTTCGAGGACTGGACGGTACCCGGAGGTGGACCTCACGATGAGACAGTATCTGGTGGTGGACTTCACGACGAGACAAAACTCAGAGGAGGTTGACGGGAGAGAGCGTTGTGGAGGCTATCTGTACTTACTCTTCATGTAGGATCCTTGGTGAATGATCCGGGAGCTGCTTGTCACCTTTCGGCTATTTTTTCTTTTTTCCTTGTACTTTACAGTTGGGCTTGTATTTCCGACCCCTTTACTTTCAGCACAGCTTGTTTCAGTTTTACCTAGTGTTTTTCTTCCTCTTGTACTCTGTGGTGTTTTTTTACTTTTATAAAGGCAATGCCTTCCCAGTTATCAGGATTTACCCCATTGGTGCTAGTCGCGAGCCCTTGGACTATGGAAGGCGGGCTTGGGGTAGTCACGGCACAGGCCCCAAGGACGGGTCGTGACAAACACAATACCACTATTCTATCAAAATGGTTTTAGTCTGTCAGTAGAAACTCGTTTGATTTTTGGAAACAAACTTGAAGGGTTTGTCGCCAACAGATTTGTCTCACGAGACTTGTCGATTAATCGAGGGGATATAACGGGCCCCACCCATCACTGAAAGTATAAAAATTATTTATACATAGATATAAAACAAGTTAAATATGAATTCTCAATATCCTCATAGAGTTTAGGAAAAGGATTCATCAAAGGATGTTGACATAAATAAAGATATTTCAAAACGAGACCACTGAAAAATTATCGAGCAAATAATCCTTTAACATTCCAATGTGTCCCATACCACCTTGAAACATTCAGATAATAATCCCTTAGTATATAATGAGAACAAGAAGATTCTTAATATGATATACCAAAGGGAATTACATAAACCACAATTAACAATTTAGTGGTGAAAAAGGAATTTATCTCATAAATGAAAAAGTGATATGAGAAAAATCTTTTTTACTTTGGAAAGAAGAGTTCTTTTGGAAAATCATTTGTAATTGTCAGGAAATCCGATTGTGAAAATTTATATCCCTGAAAATAAAAGGTATGGTCGTTGAAATTATATTTGAGGCTTAAATAAATTCTTTTTGAGGTGAAATCATTTAAAATGATCTTTTAAATAAGCTCTAGAAATAAAACATTTTAGTGCAGTTTAAGGAATTCTATAAAGATATTTTAAAGTGAAAAGGCATGTTTACTTTCATAAAACAAGAAACGAACAAAAAAAAATTTAATTTAATTTTTTTGTGTTTTGGAAGATAAAAATGTCTTAAAACCAATTGTATAATAAACTTAAAAATTGGTATGAACCCGAGAAGATCCTTGAATTGAGGTTTTGTTTCAGGAAGAATTTTTGAAATATCATTTTAAAACATATAACTCTCCATAAATGAAAGTATGATTCTGATTCATACACATATCTAGAAAATTCACAAATAATTAATGAAGTGTATATAATAATAAATAAAAAACATCATTGAGGCTAGTAGTGAATAAGAGCAACCCGAATGAAAATGGCGGTTCGGGTAGAAAATACATAAAACTTTGTAATAAATTTAATCGTATACCCCAAAATTAATAATCAGAAATGATAAATTTATTATCATGAAAAAATAGATTAATGATTTGAAAAATAAATGGGCATTATATACACACCCTACACAAGTAGTAGTAGTGCATATAGAGTATCTCAGAAAATGGAAGTGAGATGAAGAAACCCCTTACCTTAAGTCTGATGGTGTTCATTCACTTGATCTTAGTGTCCTGGATAAACAAATTAAATTAAATTAATTATTATTTCCAGAACATATTCTTTATATAATTTATTTATTATATCCTTATTAGGTTCATTAATTTCATTTTTTATGGGTTTAAGAGGTTCAATACTATTGTTTTGGAAGAATTTTCTTCCTTGGATTTCACGATCGATTTACTTATACTCATGAATGGAAGTTCATTGGAAATGTGGTAAAACATAATTTTTTAATATATATTATTAATGAAATTAAATAGATATAAATGATATTATAATTAATTTGGTTATATACCATGATGTTGACTCATTATATAAAAGTTAATGATAAAACCTTGGATTAACTTTGCAGTTCTGTTCAAAATGAACTTGTTTTGTATTATTATTTTATGTTATGAGTGTATAAGGATTAAAGAACATTTAATAAGGTAAAATAAATAAATTATGATCTGGTTAAACCATTAAAAATGTTTCATAACCTTTTTAGAAGGGAGTAATAGATATTCAAAACCTGCCGTTCATGAATATGATAAATTAACACATATCAGACATTATTTTCATTTTTAGTATAAGAGGAGGGGAAAACAGAGATGATGAAGAAATAATCCATTAGAATAATAAAATTAATTTTTATTCAAGGTACTATAATTATCATAGAATTTGTATTATGGTAGATGAAAAATGAAAATAATGGAACTCAAAATAAAAGAAAAGTTGAGAAATCCCTCACGAAAAATCAGCATCCTAACAACATCTCTTAATATTTCATAAAATATTTTTATTAGAGAAAAAGGGTATCCCATCACTCATAAATAATATATAATTTAAGGAGGATATGGAATGAAAAATCACATCATAAACCAATTTAAATTAAATTAATATAACATAATAAGAGATCTTGAAAAAGAGAAATTTTGAGACAAAAATTCTGCAACATAACTACTATGCAACATGGTTTTCGAAAAAATTAAAAAGAGAGGGGACATGGGTCACCCATTTATAAAAAACTCATAAAATAATATAGGTACATAATAATATGTAAATAATAACATGGCATGAGAACTTGAAATACATACCACATAAAAGGGAACTTGGATGAAAAAGAGATGTTGAGAAGTCTCTTACCCTATAGAGTAACTCCCAAGACATGATGGTTGGGAACCTGGGGGCTTGAGGACACCTTGGGAGGACTAATAGAGAAGTAAAACTACCAGATATTTTAGTATGATGAGTTATGAAAGAAATAAAATGAAGGAATGAGTGAGTATTTATAGTAAATGAAGGGAGTTTTCTTATTAATTTAAAGGGACACCTCATTAGTGGGTTTTGAAAACCCATGGTATTTCACTTGGTATTTGCCCATGGTATTAGCCACATGGGACAACTCAAATCATATTTTACTGTACAAAATTCTACCAAAATTTTATATTAATTATTACATCATTACGGTGTCATTAAATATACAGAAAACTCGAAACTGTATTTTTACTTTTCATGAAAAATTCAAGTATTTTAGAAAAATCCCAAAAATTTACACTAACCATTTTTCAACGTGTAGAATTAAAAAATGTACTCAATTTTTATACAATAATTTTTGAAATAAATTTAATTTAATTTTTAAATAAAATCATAATATATTCGAAAAACAACATTAAAACTACAACTCATTTAATAACAACATAAAAATCAATCAGGGTCCCATAAAATTATATTAAAACATTAAGAAAATAAAACAACAATTTATGAATAAATTTTATGAAAATAAATTTCCATTTTAAATTATTAAATTAATCAGAAAATTGTAATTAAAATATTTATGACATACAAAAATACCAATGCTTATACTACGATCGTTTTTTTACTTTTAAGATGTCTAAATTGAATTTATAAATTCATGGGTCAACTTCCAATTTTTTTGGACTATTTACTATTAATTACTATTCTTAATGGGGTGTTACTATTCTTAAGGGTATGTTACTATTCATCAAAAATTAAATTTTTCTTATCAGACTCTAAATATCTTACTAGACACAACCACATATGTCAATTTTCCAAAATTCAAATTATAGATGTGGAAAAATTATGTTTATTTGCTAGGTTATAATAATGTTTGGTTTTGTAAAGAATAAATGCCTCCTGAATTATATATTAAATCTATTTATAAATTATTGGGGTGTTACAATATTATCCCCATAATTTCATGATAGGATACAAAAACATCTTTATATATAGTATGTAATTTTTTTTAATTATGTAGTAATATTTAAAAAAATAAATCATTCATATCATACCATATATGGAATTCTATGTTTTTTTGTAGATTTTTCATGGAATGAAGATTATGATTTAAAATTTTCCACTGACAGTGGTGGAATATCAATTCCTCATGAACTAAGAAACAGTTTTATAAACACCTTTATCATGGATTATGTTTCTCCTAATCTTCTTCTCAAAACATGTTATAGAATTACATGAATCATAAACCATGTGTATTGAATTTTTTATCTCATATTGTTCATAACAATATTGTTAAAAAAATCCTCTCATTATTTGACAAAAATGAGACCAAAAAAGACATTGTTTACTTAGATCCATCTATGTTTGATATATTCCATTATATTCATATCATTAACATATAAAATCATTACATTATAACATTGATGAAAACTAAAATATTTATTAATTATCTCCATGATTTTGAGTCCCTATGTGTTTAATACACATAAAAAAATTTATTTTGTAGTACATACCCATGAAAATGGAAGAATTTATTTATATAACATTGATACCTTAAATAGACATTGCATGGAGTTTCAAAAACCACTTTAGGTATCTCAAACAATTACACCATATGGGATCATTATAAAATCTTCCTAAAAACTTGTTTAGGTTTCAATAACCTTGGATAAAGTCTTAAATAAAAATTAGTATACTATCCCAAAAAACATTTTTCTTATAGTTTGAACATTTAACCACATACACTATAATGATAATAAAAGAACCAAGATATCATATGCTCAGTTCATCTATCTATAATACTTTTAGAATATTGGGAAAAAATTATTTAATAAATTTTCATTATCAAATAATTTAAAAAAATTATAATATAATGAATCCCTTAACCATAACTACCCTTAGAGGTTACCTTCATTATCAACTAGTCATTAGTATACATAATCGTATTGAATATATGAGTGGAGAGTAAAGTTACTTTGTTAATTTTCTTTTAATCCCTTTGAACCCTAATGTGAATAATTTTATGCTTCTTATAACCAATTTTGTTCTAAGTATTTAAACAATCTAACTTCTTTGATATTCTAGAAGGTGATGCACTAACACTTAGGTTTTCTCTCACTTAAAAAATTGCCATATGTTATAAGTCTAAAGAGTTTCTTATATTAATCACCTTTTTTCAGGGATTTATCTCAAAGATAATTTTGATGTTGATGATGTTCTTATATATAATACAATCATTTTGAAACAAGTATCATTTTTTACAATTTTTTAATAAGGATTTTTATTAAATGTGATCCCATAAAAATGATGAACCCTCTTGAACACATCATATTCATTTGTGGGAAAAAATTATCTATTCACTAACCAAATAACTCCTCTTTAGCATGAACCTCACCACTTATTTATTTAGGTAGGGTATCATCCCATTCAAATAATATATAAATCTTGGATGGTTGAGTGAAAAACAATTTTTCCAATCCATCATATGGATAAACACTACTCTATTCCTCTAAAATACAAACTATTAGGGTTTAATAGATAAGTGTAAACCAATGATCACAATGATATTTGGGTTCCTAAATATTAGGGTAATCCATTACAACTATGCCTTATAAAATATAATCCATGGGCATCATGTTTTTGCATGAACATACCATATTGGATGATTGTGAGATTATAATATGTTTTCCCTGAAATGAATCTAACACTTAATATTTATATTTTGATTTAATCTGATCATGTTATATCATTATATTCCCTTAATTTTATTCATTATTCTAGTGATTATGTTTGGAATACTATTCCATCCACTAAAACAAAATGTTCAAACCATATTGAACCCTTTGCACATCTCAAAGCTTATGTAAGTAACTGTAATTAATATATAATGATATTCACACATATTAAAATGAATCCTATGAATAAGGTACATGAAAACCTTTCATATAATGTAAATAAATTATAAAAAATCAATAATATCCGCTTATGTAATCCTAGAGAACAAGATAAAAAATGACCACCATTTTTGAATAATCTATAAGCATCCAATCTAGTGTGAAGTCCAATGCAAAGTCCCTTAACCCAATGATACTTTTTCCATAGAGATATCAATTCCATCAAAATAGTAACACAAAAAATGTATATATCATAATGAACTACTAAATTGAATCTCATAACTCAATAGAATCTAAATTCTAAAAAAAGAAAACTAAGTCCATTATTATAATTAGCATGTAAGAATGTATAATAAATTATAAATGTACATTAAAACAATTGAACAAAAGTAAACATAAAAACTCATAATTTAAAAATTATATATATAAATAATCCCATTAATAAATTTTAAATAAATTAAAATTTATATATTTAAAAATGATAAAATCATTAATGAAAAATTAAAAAATAAAGATAATTAAAAAAGATTTATAATTTAGGAATTTATTATGTACATTCAATAATTTTGAATATAAAAATTTTATATACATTTACTAATATTAAAAACATGTCCAGATAGAACATAAATATTATGAAAATTTATTAAAGATGAATGTAAAAGTAAACATAGAAGCTGAAATGGTCAAACAAAGGGACTTTCCCTCGTCCAACAAACAATAGAGTCAAAGATCATAATCTGACAGATAAATTTCATAATCATAATCATCGAAAATTTACCACATAGACTAAAGATTACCGTGATTGATGATCCTAAGGATCCATGAATTGGTCATTATTAACAACATAGAATAAGATCTTGTAGAAACGATCCCTTATAGGTTGGAATAATCCCTCTATGGGATTCTCAACATAGGTGCCTGTGTAAAACCCTCACAATCGACCACCATTTTCATTCCATTTATGATTAAATAGTTAAATAAAAAATATCCACCACTACCTGATGCCTTGAAGGGAGTTATATTAGTCAATGTTTCATCATTATACATGTTTCCCGACTTAACATATATTCTTGAAGAATTGAAGACATTATGGATCACTTGATGATAATTAGAATTTTACTAGGCATCAAGTTGGTCCAGAGCACCATCCTATGGATACTATATAGAAAGGTTAGATTCCACTAGTGGTATGAATCCTTTCAAAAAAATATGAGGCTGTGTTAAAGTTTCATCTAATTATATACACTGAAAAACCTCATGACAATATTGTTCAACCAGATAACACTCCCCATTCACCCCACCTTCCTGATGACCAACACATTGGTTAGGTGAATCACCCTTCATATTAAATAAATAATTTAATTAAGCCCTCCCTATACCCGAATTTCAATATTTACCAATATCAACATGAGAAGAAACACCTACCTTGTCTCTAGATTTCAAATGCCCATTTCTTCAACATGCCTATTTCTATTGTCTTGTTTCCCACATAAATTAGCCTTATTGCATTTCAAAGAACACGAGAAAAAGATCAACACCCTAAAAAACTTCTCGTTAATGTTCCCAAAAATATTTCATCTATAAAAAAGCACAAAACACCTCATATTTAATTTTGAGATCAATATCATCATTCTTTGTTGAGATGAATAAATTTCAGTGAGTATAGAAGAGAGATCTACCTTGACAAGGATCTATATAAAGTATCCAAACTAAGATTCCATTGTTGCATTTTACATTTTTATGGGTACTCAAATTTCTGATGTGATATTAATTTTTTTCGGTTATAGTGAATATAGTTCAACCCAAAGAAAAAAAATCCAAACTTGTGTTCTGCTATTGCTAACAGAAAGTGGATTGAAATTAGAATCCCAATATTAGATGAAAATCATACCTAGTTTTAGAGAAATTGAGCCTCAACCCCATGCTCTCCTATTTAAATCCTAGGACATGAATAAAATATAAAAAAATCATGGCTGATTGGATTTCATCTCTAATCAGCAAAGCCCAATATTTCCACAATTCATAAATTTAAATATAAACACTTTTATATTTTGGAATTTTTTTAATTTATAAAAATGTTTTCAATAAAACTTATAATTTAAATATATAACTTTATATATAAACTTTAATTATTACCATATATGTTTCACAAATTTAATATACATCATATACATATTAAATCCTTAACTATTTATCTCATGAAATTGATATCATCTCATGTTTTACTCCTCTATGTGTGTTTTACAATCTATATGTGTTAACATATATATAGAATTAATATATACATAATATTAAAATTAAATAAAAATTTATATATGTGAATAGTCAATAGAAATAAATAAATAAACAATTTTTTCTCCAAACATGAGTTATTAATATGATTTTTTCATATTTAATTTCATATGAAAATATCTTATTTACACTTCCTAACACTTATAATTTATTATAAATTTATAAACAATGAAAATATTTCAATAAAACTAATCTTTATCATTTTTAATTATTAAATTGTATATTAGTATTTAAATGTGAGTTATCATTCATAATCCAAGCCTATTAAATCATGTACCGCTCGACTATGTCTCTTTTAAAAGAACAAATGTTTAACATTAATGCTTAATCCTACCTGGATACATTCATTACATACCCATGTTTTAACATTATTTTATGATTCTTACATGACTCCCATATTTTATGGTTTTATTGGATCAATTATAACATTTATTTATATCTTACATAAGTTACTAGAGATCCTTACATAAGCATTGAAATCTTGTATGTTCTCTTCTGTAACACCGTATTATAAGTTTTGAAATAACATGAGAATTTCATTTGACCTAATGCGGATTCCAATATAATTGGATGTTTAATGTCTTCCTAACCCTATGTGAAAGCCTAGATATAGATAGAGATATGGAATTAATAACATTCAGCATATGTTTAATACTATGTAGGTGGAATTGATGACTCTTATGTTGAGCCAGTCTTCATTAACGACATATGTTATAACATTACTATGAATCAATGATATGTTTTTTCAAAAACCATATTCCTATCATATAATAAGATATATCATATATTTTATCTTATCACATTGATCAAAACCATGGTTTTCTTACATATCATACATTATGATATATATTAGTCATACCATATGACTAAACAAAATAGAATTGGGTTTGCAATCAAACAACTAAAATTCATCCAAATTGCATTTTATATTAAGATAGGACTTCTCAAAGATTCCAAAACAGATGTTCTTTAAAAAACAATAAAGTAGCTTATTGATCTGATGATGATCGTGGCTCTGATAACACTTATGGGTTTTGGAGGATCATCTTACGATCATAGTAGTGAAAGAACTCCATTTAAAGCGTATGATCTTTCAAAATGAATAAACTTATAATACGAATATCATAAATAATAAAACTTTTACCTTTTAAGAAGTGTTCTCAATATCTAACAATATTTATGGAATAGTCATAATGGATATCAAAATGAAAAAACTAATGAATTCTCACCTCCATAGGTAATATATCAACAACTAGAATCCTAATATGGTAGGAGAGGAATCCAGAATTCCAAATTTGTGCTAACACATTCATATTGATAATAAATATGGAAATATTATTAATAGATATTTTGATATGGGTTTTCAGAATCACACACCCGAACTGGTGGTTCTCCAGCCTAAAAATAGGCTTCGCTCATTAAGGAAAGGGTGTTTAGCGCCATCTGTCATTGTTTGGTAGTCATCATACTTTTCAATGTTTCTTGAGTATATAACCATTTTAACGTCTCAAATGATCATAATAAATTCATATAGTTATAAATGAGTAATTCCATTAATTCATAACCAAAGGAAATTGTGTGGGATACATGAATAAATCCATACACTCAATATCCTATATTTTCAACATATCATACACTGTGATTGAAATAGATATTATGGGAGGATAAAGGTATATCCATTCCATATCACATACTACAAATTTTAGTATATATTAGAATATAATATACCAATTTTAGTTCATTTCCTATATTAATGAATCAATATTATTATAATAACTTTTAAATTATTATGCTAATTTTCAAAACATTTTTAATTTTGTTATTTAATGCTTCAATTATTATAATTATTAAATATTTTTATTATAAATATTTTTACTTTTATTTTTAAGGGTAAAATATAATAATAAATATTATAATAATGAAATTATTATTATTATATTTCATAAATTAACAAATGTGTGAGGAAATATTTTCACAACAATATGAACAATTATCTTTGTCAAACATTTATTCTGGTGAATTTTATTATTAATTAAGGATGAAGATAAAGAAAATTACTATTATTAAATTAAAAATAATAATTGATTCTTGATATTGTGATGTGCGAAAAATTCATTTCCACTTAAATATTATGAAGTTAAATTGTTGACATAATGGTGCAATACATTGTTAAGGAAAAATAATGGTATATACTGACATAGATATTATAAATATTAATTATATCATTATTATTAAAAAAATAATGAAAATAGATGTTGATATAACGTGAATAATGATATTATTATTTAAATTATTATTATCAATGGTATCACTAGATGAATATATAAATTGATGTAGACTAAAGTTAAGAAGAATTATAATTTCAAGGATATGAAATAGGTATTGGTAGTACATGCGGCCAAACCCCCCAATAATTACACACATCATGTACCGTTAGATAATATATTCTATATACCAAAATGATGTGACTATATGTATTTAGGACACATTCCTGGTGATGTTGATGGTCCCACATGTTGTGTACCCTACTTGGTCATTTAGTATATGTTGAATTAAAACAAACTAGACAGTGGTGGATCACATTTAGCTTTCATTAAAGATCTATACGCTATGTACATTAACTTTCTTTCCATATACTTTCCAATATTTAGTACATTTCATATTTTGTTACATAGGTTTCATAATTAGGCATATATTTAACACATTTTTAGTTTTTTTTCAAAATATCATGATGAAATGTATCTATTCATAGTTTAAATTTTGTTTCTGATGGATATAAATAGACTTTGATCTTTATATTCTTAGTTTTGGAGACCTAGAGTGGGGGATACTTTGGATTAGACATTGGGTTAATAACTCTCAGAGTAAAGTTCTGAGGATAGGGTTTCATTCCCCCATAATTAATGTGGATTTGGGTACTACCTCATGTATACAGGGGCTAGGTTTATCGTTCATAGGGTCTATGTCTTCTATTCATGCAATAATTCATTTCAATTTGCCAATACTTATTTCATGTTCTAATTATTTGATTCAGGAATTAGGGGTTTTCAAACATGGGTCACTATCTTAGATGTGTGTTATTGTAGTGGAAGACCAAAGTAGGTAGGCATGTTATAGATGCCAATGTTTTAGAACAAGGTGGAAGGTGACCATGTCTACATACTGAGATTATAGAATAAGACTAGTGTATAAATAACTATAAAAATAATTCATTAGGTTTCTTGGTTGTTTTAAAAGGCCATAGAAGATACTTGTAAAACCCTATGTCTGTATGGGTGTTTGAAATTCAGGGGAAATTTATTTTATAAATTTATTGGACTGGTCATTTTAAGGAAAAAGGTTTAGAATAGAATTTTGAGTGTCAAACTTGTCAAACAGGTGTTTTGGGATTTATAAATGGGTATTTTGTATGTATATATTAGTAGGTAACAATGAAGGAATGCCGAGTGGCTAGGGATATATCTTGTAACCATAGAATTTCCACTAGAAGTCCACCATATTTCTTATGGACAGTTCAGTGCCCATATTATCCTATAGGGTCCACCGGCTAGCTAATGGAATTATACCATCTAAATGAGGTAGTCTAGAAGTGACATGATCCACTTCTTAGAGAAATTGGCTAGCCTATGTGGTTTGTAAGGTACAATATTACAATTCCACCACCTTTTATTTCTAGATGGGAAAATAAATTTTCCTCTTATATTTTGATCACATGGACTAGGGGTGGGAACCCACTCTCATCTCTTGGTTCATCCTTCTTTTTTGGGGTAGTTTTGGAACCATTTCTTAGAGAATTATGGAAACTTTCTCCATTGAATAACCTATTTTTATCTCCACCCACTTCTCTCTACACTATTTAGTTATTCTAGATATAAATTTTAGTATTGATTCCATCAGAGAATGGTGGAATCCTATTGAGATGATGGGGCATTCGGGAATCCCATAAAGAGAGTTTCCTAAGACAATTCATGCATTCCATCACCTATTGTTTTGATCGAGATATGTATCCATGTTAGATATTAATGTTTTTTATGCTAAGATAAATGTAACTTCTTATGGTTTTGGTTCTAATTGATATATCTTTGTTTAGGGTTAGTGTAGAGAGCTTGGTATGGACATCCAGAGTATTATTGGTCTCTATTTTCGTTTTGTGGGAGCACTCAGTGGGTAATTAAGCATTTATTTCTATGGGAATTTAATTTTTTAATTAGTTATGAGTTCTTAAATTATTTTAATTTTATTAATATTAATCAAGTTGTTTTTTTCTACATGAGTTATAATGATGTGTAGTTTTAGTATTGGTCATCGGGAAGCGGGTTGTCATGAGGAGATTTAAAGTGAATAGACTTCAAATGATATTGGAGGTTGTCAAAATTTAACCCATAATTGCTCTTTATTTTTATGTGAATGCATTATGTAGTCACACCACGATGCTATGTTCTGAACTTGAACCCTATTAAAAACCCAATTCTTTATATTATGAATTTAGATTATTTTTAAAATTAATTAAACATCCCAAATGAGGGGGCGATTCAATGTCAATTTCTGGTTTTGGAAATTGACCGAGAATATGGAATTTGTAAATAAGTATGGATTAATATAATGGGAAATGAAGATGGGAAAACCCTTTTGATTTTTATATAAAAAAGCGTTATAAAATATTAAATAGGAAATATTTTTATATCGATGATTGTGAAATGGAATTTCACAATAATTGATTATCATGAGAATGAAATTTCAACCATAATGTATTTCCCTAAAACAATGCATGAATGTTTTTGAATGGTGTTGGCATGATAAATTCAAATGTTTTATTAGTAGATTTTTTTATAAATGTTTCATGAAAATGACCATGAATTTTATTCTTTAAAATGACCCCTATTGAATTGGAGAGAATTTATTACTTAATAAATAATGAATGATATGTTGTAATGTATACATGTGAAATGAATTGACGATTTTGATTTATTCATGTAAATGGTGATATGTATTAGGAATTTCATTATTTAAAATGACTTGTTTAAAGTGGTTTTGTGGGAATTTTAAATGGGATTGAAATAGTCTTATTGGCCAATAAAAACACATTTTGGGGTGTTATTAATTCATCAATGAAAGAATCCATGGGTGAAGATTTGATATTATAAAAAAATTCCCTATGAAATGGTCTGTGATACTTGTGGGTTTAAACGCAGGCTAGTAAACCTTATATAGGGGAATCAAATTATACTTGTGGGCTTAAGCCTTGTCTAAGGAAACACCCATAGGGGTGGTTTCTGTTACTTGTGGGCTTATGTCCTGGTAGATAAAACTCTCATAGTGGAGGTCTATGATACATATTATATATAATGGAATTTCCTAGGCCATTTAATGTTAAAAAATACACAAAAAAACACTCAAACACACCTCATAAATGGTTGAATCATGTATGGTCAATCGGGTTCGTATACCTAAGGATCTATGGTGGTATGGTTTAATATAAAGTGTCACTGTGGAGCCAAAGAATCAGTGGATTTTAATAATTTTTTACAATGTATAAAATGTTTTATTATAGAACCTCACATGAAATTTATTTATTCAATTGGTTAATATAGAGATTCCATTGGGGTGGCTTACTAAGTTATACTCACACCATTCTCATGCCACCATTACACTTGGTTACTCATGTAGATTCTACATGATTTCATGTTTGGTTTTGGGAAAGGAAACTTTTTTAGGATAGGATTACAAGGATGGAGAATGAGAGTTTGGAAAAAGAAAATTTCTCACAACCAATGTGAGTTTTTCCCTATTTTGGTCTATTGGATTTTAATTACTTATGATATGGTATTTCTATTTAACCTCCTAACATGTATAGTATATAGTTTATTAATCTTGTAATGGTTGATTTTGATTAATTTTTACTAATTTCAAGGATGTTATTTAATTTCAATTAATTATCAAGATGTATCTCATACTTTCATTACCTTTGATGCTTTTTTCACTTTAACATGTAAGAATTTTTTCTCTAATTTACCTCCTTAAACTCACCCTAATATTTATATTTCTTTTGTGGTGTGACTATGTTATAATAGGGACCCTTGGTTTGAGCACTGATTAATTGTCCAAAGAGGCAGGATGTTATAATAATATATTGGGTAACAATGGAATTAAAATAACTATTCACATAATGATCTCGTTAAGGTAGTGGAATTGACATGGTGGAATTTATTGAAGTGGTAGTCACCCGTAAATTTCAGAAGGTTGTTGAACCTCACCAACCAATTGGGTATTACTACAAATAGGTAGGGTGGGGTGATTTTTGAATTTTACTAAAAAATGTAATTTATTTTTTCATTATAATAAATAAAGTAACAATTTTCTCTAGTGAAGGGGTGGTAAATTATAAATCACATAATCTATTATTGTCTTTACTTTTGTTTTTTTATTTCTTGTGTTCTTATTTTAGGAGTTTTCAGTGTTAGAGTATGAGGTGATTTTGTAAAGAATATGGGGTACATTTTCTTCTCAGTTTTATGGAATAGTTTTATAGGATCATTTTGTTATATATGTTTTGGAAATTTTTTTACATGATGTTTAGGTGGGTGATTCCAAATTTTAGGTTTCGAACCCCAAATAGTATTGTGGATTTATTTTAAAGGAGTATTTTAACTAAAATCAAAATATTTTATCTATTTATTTTATTTTTGTTTGTTTATTTTAGTGGTATTCATCTATTTCATAAGTAAAAGATTAGAAAAAGGAAATGGGTTGATTGATTTTTTTAGAATGGATTTCAAATTATGGAGGTTGAAGATGGAGGATTATATATTCTAGAAGTAACTCATGATTATATTAAATGATGTAAAATCCAAATTAATGGATGTATCATAGCTGAAAAGGATTCATAAGAAGGAAAATGGTGTGATTCATATGTTGTTATCAATGAATATTACTGACAACATGTAGGAGGTGAATACTAATGGATAATAGATTAAGGCACCAAATAATATGCGTGAAATTTCAATAATAATTTAAAAAGGTTCTCATGATTCTTAGTTTATTCAACAAGATAATATAAAAGGAAATACTAATGAAAAATCATGTCAAAAAATTTACCCGATTCAGAGTCAGTTGGAATCAGTAAGGGTAATGTTTGCAGATCCAATGTGGGATTTGATATTACTATCATTACTCTTGTATTATTAGGGTGATATGGTTATATATGTGAGTAATTATTATAGTGACACCGATCTTGTGTTTGAGGATGTTTTTAATCTCTTTCTAAATGATAAGATCGGGGAGAGGGAATTAGAAGCTCCTTCAAAAATCTCTTTCAATACTAAATAAAAATGAAAATCCATTAAAAAATGGATAAAAAAGTTAGGTGATAAAATGGAAATGATTTGAAGTAAATACACCATTCTTAGAAGCGTATATTGGAATTACAATAAGAAGGATCACCTGAATATGGATTGTAGAGATAAAAAGTTAATTTTGAAAGCAGTGCTTCTAAAAGTTATAAAAGTTCTATAATTGGGGTAGAAAGTAGCTTATTAATTAATGTCAATGATATATTTTAATAATGGATTATTTATTCTACAATTTCATTTCATTTTACATATGAGAGGTGGAGAATGTCCAACTATGTTTCCATCATATTTTATATGGTTCTTCTTTTGAAAGATGAGGCTCATGTGATTATAGGAAAATGTGTTGTGACATTAAACATCTCAAATTAATGTTTGTTGGATTTTCATGGAGTTTCATACATACCGATTTTATGAGATAATTTATATTATATAATACAACATGATAAAGTTGGATTTTATAACATTTTTTATGGAGTGTGGTATATCACTTGATTTTCCATTGTAGTGACCACACATGTTAAAGACATAAAATTGTATCTACTGGGAAGATCTAATGGATCAATTATTACTCAAATGAAGACATCCATTAGTATAGAGTTAAGGAATTGGTTTCTTGGGTACATGAGTGATAAGTGCATGCATGTATTAGTGGATATGGTATTATTGAGTCTTGGTCACATGGATTTTAGAAAATTTGAAAGATATATTTTAGGAAAGAAAATTAAAGTGTCCTTTTTAAAAAATAGATGGAAGACTATGTATTATATGTTATAGATTCTTTATATGGATTTTTAGGGGCCTAATCCACTATATTAGCATTGTGGGTAATTTTATTACATTACCTTCATCCCTAATTCAACATGGAAGGTATTGGTATAATGTTGAAAACACAAATTTTATGTTTTTAAAGTGTTCGTTTGATGATGATCCATTGGGAAAAAGCATGATAGAAATAAGATTATGTGCTTAAGGCTAGATGATGGAGGTGTGTTTGGTAATAAGGAATTACAAAGGGTTTTCTCAATCAATGGAAATATATTCTATTATAATATACTCAGGACACAAGAAAAAAAAATTGGTGGAGTAGATGGACCAGATACTAAATAAAAAATATCAAAACATGAGCTTTCATGCATGGTTCAAAAAAGCGTTTTAGGATAAAGACATTAGTTATTTATATTATATAAATAAGAGATGTATTTCCTCACATATGGGGAATAAGATTAAAAAAACTAACATGAACATATTTAATTATATGGTATGGTGAATGTTTTTTGGGTTTTAGCTCTAGGACAATGAAAAATGTAGTGTCATTAGAATATTAAATGTTCTCTTCAATGATAAGATTATGTACTAGTATTATAACATGGATGATGATGAAGTTGAGAAGAAAGAATAAAATAATCATGTATTAGTTGTTCTAAATGAAAATATATATGTTCAATATGTTTTAAGACGACTAATAAGAATGGAAATTTTAGAGGATACAAAAAGGTAAAATGTACAAAAATATTCAAGTACTATTGAATCTATATTTGAAGTTCTATAATGTGAAGTTATTAAAGATTTTTTTTTGAATGATTATAATTGTTGGTTTAGTTATGAAGGTATACTAGTATTATATGTTTGTTTTATTGGTTCATAACTATTATAAACTTAAAATTATTAATGCACAAAGGTGAGCTCAAGATATTGGAAGATGTAGTGAGTCTAAGTGATTTCAAAAATTGAGAGTCAGCTATTGAAGAAGAAATGTATTTTCCACATGAAAACAAAACATGGGAGATAAATGAATTACCACTAAGAAAAAAGTACTATTAAAAAGATTGGTTTTATGCATAATGTAGGAATCAAATGGAAGAAATAGATAAAAGGACTTTTGTTGTTATTAAATAATTTTAATAGAAGGAATGGGTAGATTTCTCCCCAAATTTATCATATTTTCAACCTTACAACCATCTAAAAAGTTCTAATTCCATTAGCTTTAGAAGTATTTAATTATTAAATATTTGATGTAAAAATGGATTTCCTGCACAGTGATTTGGAGGAATATATATTTACGAATTAGTTAGAGGGTTTAATTGAAAAATATATTGATGGCCTAGTGTACAATTTGAAGTTGAGCCTGTTTTATTTGATGTAATATCCAAGGTGGTGTAACTCAAAGTTTTATTCCATTATGCCTAAGAATGGGTTTTCAAGAATAGTACTATTCATTAATATTACAAGAACATTTTCAATGATAAATGTTTTGTTATTTCTATGTTGTGCATAAATGATATGATAAGGGTAGGTTTGTATATTGATTAAATTAGAAAGTTAAAAGTTAATTTTTGGAAAGGTTTGAGATTAAGGATATTGAAAAATATTACATGATTCTGGGGACAAATATTAAGAGTTATAGAAATACTAAAAATTTAGTTTTTCTTAATAGGGGTGCCTCCATAAGGCCATCAAAAGATTAAAAATGTATAGATGAAAACTAGTAACCAACCCATTGGTTGGACACTTCATGATATTTCAATAAAAATCACTCAAAATAGAAGATAAGGATATGTATTTAATGAAATTTATATATACATGTGTGGTTAAGAGTTTGATGTTTGTGATGGTTTGAATAAGGCTAGAAGTTTCTAAAGTAGTAGGAGTTGTTAACTGGTATATGTTGAATCCAGGAAAAAAGCACTGGGAAATAATGAAATGGATTATTTCATATATCAACAATTCAAAAGACATAGTATTTGTTTTATAAATATATGATCCATTAAAAGGGTATATTGATATATATTTCAGAGGGGATATGGATTCATAGAATAGTACCACTTTTTTGTATTTTATTTATTATGATGAACAAAAAATTGGATGTCAATATGATATTTTATAGTTTCACTTTAAAATATGAAATTTGAATATATAACCATCATAGAAATAAGAAATTAATTATTCTCGATGAAGTGATTATTGGAATAAATAAAAAGGTGTTAGAAAATATATTTTTTTGTTTTGTGATAGCCAGATCTTGATTCATATAGTGAATAATCCAATTTTTTATTCATGTATGAATACCATTAGGTAGAAATATCATTTCATGACCCACCTCCTCTCATACCCCTCTTGAGTCTACAATGAAGAAAATGAATGACCCCTAAATCCTTCTTCTAATAGGCCTTGATTTAGCGACCAATATAGAGGGTATGAAATAAAAAATTGGAGGAATTACCCCCAACATAGGATTTAAAAAACATTTAATATGAAAAAAATTACACATCATATATAAACCCAGATCCATTATAGTAAAATAAAACAATTCATGTCATTCCATTAGAATAAATCTCAAAAATCTAATTTTGAAACAACTATTAATAATTAGATCCCATAACATGAAGAAATCCAAGCTATAATGGTCTATCATTGTCACGAAAACCATAATAATCACCTAAAATATAAATAGGGGTTATCATAACATGTATACTCAGTAGGATCCACCATTATACCTCTTAGTAAAATGATAAAAAGCATATTAATCATCCAGTGACTAAATAGAAGAACCAATATGAACCTATTATGTCACATTTCCACTCTTAGCCTTACCAAGGTTCACTCACTAGATATTTCATCCATGTATAGTAAAATAATACTAGAAGAATGTATAATAAGGGGCCCCATATACACTTACCAATTGATTTACCACTCTAAAACTCCAAAGTAAAATGTATAGTTACCTAATCAAGTACATGAATACTAGTAATCACATATCACTCTATATATGATGTGGTTTGGGGTGAAACCCTAACCTCCTAATACTCTAATAGTACCCAATATCAAATATTATCGTGATTCAATATCCTAATATCACTTTCCTCTCCCGAATCATAACCTTTATCATCACACATCCAACCGCAAACCCAAAACCAGAGATGTAGGATATCATGAACATGAATTGAATCAATATTGTTACATATTCCTACCATCCATAACCCCACCACATATCACTTTATCTCATCATATTAAATCACCTCCAATAATGATAGCGTTAGCTGGTACTCATCACCCAATCTCTACCACCACTATTATTAATTCCGAAGTGAGATCAGTGAAGAAGAGGTAATCATCTATATGTGCTATAAAAATATTGAATGATGGGGAACCCCCCCCCCCCAATCTAGTTTTTAGTATGTAGATCTATATATAGGTGGGTTTTGTATAAAAGAATCATGAAAAAATAAAGGATATTAGATAGAATAAAAACCCATCCTAAAGGATTACATTAAGCTGCACTGGAATAGCCTACAACACCACCACATAACCTCACGACATCCACCACTACTTTCTTCCACTTCTAAGTACTACTCACCACTCTACATTTCCCCTGACCACCCAAAATTAATCATAAATTAAAATTTAAACCATTCCATATATTATAATATTCAATTACTAAGAGATATTTATAATCTATTCTATTCTATATTTAATTAAAATCTACATTAAAGAACACCTCACAATTAATTAAACCATTTATTATTATAAACCAACCAATTAATTAACATTTGATTCATAAATTCCATTTTCACAAAGGAATTTCTATACCACATTCATTTTATTACCATTTTATCATTATTATCAAATTCCATAATCTCTGAGAAACCATGAAAAGTATAACATATATAACCATACTAAATCATAATATCTGGTATCACATCCAATGTTATACCAATCCCATAACCCAACCATCTGACAACAATATCCACCAATCAACCACTACAAAACAACCCACAACACATCACAAGCACAAAATTAGTCACAACCACTTCCAAAAATTAAAACTATACTAACACACAAAAATTTATCATTCCATAATCCTTATATTATTAATTACATATATTTAATTCGAAACCATACCCAAGTCAACTACCTTTCCCATTTCATCCAGTATTATCCCAATCAGAAATTAAGAGCTTAAAAATATCAAATTAATATGTATCCCAACACACTTTATAGTTTCACATTTTATATATTCATTCAATTTCTATAACCTATTATATAACTACATCGCCTCCCCCCAAATATCACAACTATAAGTGTAACACCCAAGCTTCCATAGTACACTTCTCTTTGAATAATACAGTATCATGTGTTGTACGCAACTTCGAGTTCTAACACACACCACAACCAATAAAACTAGCCATTATGAATAGTAATAATTACTTTTTGGAATTTTATACATTTTATCTTTCAATATTGACTTCATTTTTGGATTCGGAATATCGATATTAGCCTAGGGTGAATTTTTGGTATTTTTCTCAAAACATTAATTTTTCATGAATAGTGAAAAACACTGAGTTATAGTTAAAAACCAAATTTTTATTTAAATAATTATTTATTTTATTTAAATTTAATTAAGGTCAACATAGATACATAACACCTATATAATTTCAATTTAATTCATTGGAGTTTGTTAAGAATAATTTTGGATATATAAAAATTTTATTGAACTTTTCACTGTCTTTTACCCACCTCCTAGAAGAATATGGAAAATCACATAAAACTTAATTTTACCACTTCTTTGAGTGGAATTTATAAAATCTAAGAGTCACGGTTAATATCAAGAATTAAAATGTGGTTCAATAATATAAAAATAAATTTTGGTGAATATTAACTGTTTACTTTTATTTACCCCGGTTAAAAGTAAATAGGGTAATTAAGGGTAAAAATGATATTAATAATACCCTAACACATGTAATAATTCTATTGGACAAGTGTATCTCGACCAAAAACATCCTTAGGAATAAAATATTATCATTTATGTCCACTTCGATTAGATTAGGACATTTATTATTATTTATTTCAAAGAAGAGTTAAAAGAGTTAAAATCAATGATTAATTACTAATTTTTTTAATATAGTGTTATACATAAGATAAATTAGATTGTAAATATTAATTATAAAGATAAAAAGATTTCATACATAATGGTATTTTATTTATAATTTTTAGACATTAAATAATTTAATTTATTTATGACATAATGGTGATGCTGTAATTATCGAATTAATGAATTATTAAATTAATTGATATTATAAATATCCAAATAAATGTAATTTGATACTTTTTATGAATTATAATTATTTTATAGGATAATATGACATGTTTGGATTGATTTAATTAACTTTTTTCGAAGTAATCATGCTTTATGATTTTCACAAAAAATTAAATTCCCAATAGTGTCAAAATTGACATAAAAGAGTTTCTAAAACAAATATTATAATATTAATTCATATTATATTCCTAAAAATCTATGGTTCGACAAAGAGACATATATAATGATATTAGTATCATTAATGGACCACTTGGGGGGTCTATTGGATGTTGATAGTATGTTTATTAGCCATATAATATAAAAATACAAAGCGGTATGGTAATTGTCAAACTAATTAACTAAGAGTTAAAACTAAAAGATAAATTTAATATAATGACCAAACCTGTATAAATTCTATTGGTTGAAAGGATTTAGACCCACACCCACCTTATACATTTAAAAAATCCTCTTTGGATCCATTAGAAACCGAATATAAATTTATTATAAATTAATACTTTAAGTTTTTCCTAAAGAGCCCCTCCTCCCCCTTATAAACGGGCCCAACTTCTAATCAATTATTCACACCATCAATTCATTTTGGTTCGGCCAAACCCTACCCAAATACTCTATCAACTTCCCTTAACTCAACCTAGAGATCTTATTTTTATCATAAATACATCCTAAGGATCCCTTTTGATCAAATCAAAAGGAAGAACCCGAAGAAAGAGGTAATGTTTTCACCACCCTCTTTCAAGTTATTTTCTTCTTCAAATTATTCTTTATTTATTATTTCCATTCTAAAATAATAATTCCAGTATCTCCTATATACTATTATGTTATTATAAATATGCTACAACCATATTCCGTATTTTGTCCATCCTTTGAATGACATTTCACCATATGTGCGTACGTACGACTTACCGTCTCCACGTTGTGGTGTAATTGTTATTAAATATATTATTATTTGGATAGGTAAAATAATGATGTTTAATTAATTTAAATAATAAATATAAAATTATAATGATTCTATATATAAGATATCCCATCCAATTATATATTATTTTAATATCAAAATAATGATATTGTCGCTCATGCGTATGTACGGAATACCGTCTCCACGAACGCGATACGATTCATTCCCCATCATATCAATTCAAGAATAATTTTCATTAAATGATTAAAAATAATTTGTAAAGACTTAATATAATTCTAAATATGAATAATATATAACCCATCCATAACAAACATGGCTTACGAAACCAAACATATAAGGAGAACGAATCAGTTATCACCCAAAACGACGATAATACTAAAGCAATGTTAAAAGATCATATATGATATCATATTAATGTATATGATTCTTGAATAATTTAATAAAAATGATTTCACCATTATAAATGAGGCTAACCTACCCTCTACCAAGGAAATGTACAAGGTAAGGGGGTTTCATCTCACTCCTTATTCCCGTGAGATTCATGCCATATTGCCACTATTACCTTTTGAGAGGTGTATGTACTACCAATAATTGTATTCTTTGTGAAATACACTTTAATTTATGTGTATTTACATATTCAATGTATGATACCTCTTTTATGAGGTGTATGTTTTGTAAGTTAACAAATTGGTAAGGTTTTATTTCACAAACTCTTCATTATCCGAGGTTGTTTTTACGTAATTATCTACTGGGACCTCTTTATCATCCACATCCATGTTTCATAAAAATGTATTTCAAAACATTTTTAGTATTTACTAGAATATGGTTTAAAGTCATTTATACCCTTGTTTGACTTTTATAAATTAGGTTGAATGGAATATTTCCTTCATTTTCCAAACAAGGTCCTTTTTAACCTTTTCGACAAAAATAAGGTAAGAATGTATTTTTTTAACTTATACGGCAGGTGTGGCTATTTTCCACCATTATAACATTATCAAAGCTTCCCTTATAACCTTATAAGAATATTTTCAAGGTAAAGGTTTTATTTAATAATTATGGGAATTTAAAATGATTTCAAAAAGGAGATATTTCTCTCAAATAGTTTTGATTTCATCTTTGTCAACATCCTTTGATGGATTTTAATCTTATTTGAAATTGATTTTTGATGATACAAAACTTCCATATTGTAGTGAATGTTTTGTGATATTTTTTACTGTGTATGTGTTATTTTTATACCATTCATAGTTTATGGATAAAGTATTGACATTTCGCATGATAGTTTTAATAATAATGTTTATTTATGTTTAAACCTTTTCATATGAGGAATGCATTGGACATAATATGTGACGGGTGGAGCCCGCTATAGCTCCTTGATGCATTGGTAGTCCTGATGAGAAAAACTAGTGTCTTGGCACAAGGCCTTGACAAAATCTTATTTTTAGTCTTGGCACAATGCCTTGACTAAGTGGTTATGATATTCTGGCATTATGCATTCTATCATTATGAAAGTGGCTATTTGATATTGCACGTGATTATTCGACTAGTAGAATATCCATGTGAGTAAGTAAATGGAATTTTTTGATTTTATAATTTCCATACTATGCTTCATTTCAAGTTTAAAAGGCTTTTGTTGTAGTTATACATTTCCTTAAATGTTAATGCTTATTTGTGAAGGTTTCCACTATATTGTTATCCTTACTGAGCATCTGAGCTCACCCCTTTCTATGTTTCATTTTCCTAGGATGTGAAGAAGTTAATTATTATTGACCTTAAGGGATGGTCTATGGGATATGAATGTGGTTAATGAAGACAATATTGTTTTTCTATTTCAGTTTACAATATAATGTAAACTTATGAATATATCTAGTGTTTCCAAGGCTGCTAAACTAATGGATCTTTCGAGATTTGATCTTTCTCATGATCATGCCAATGTTATGTAATAATGCACTGAATCTGGGTAACTGGGGTCGGGGCATTATAGTTGGTATCATTGGAAGTTTATTACAAACCTTGGAAGCTAGATTTAGATAAACTCTGATTAGAGCACATAGCCCTAAGATAGACTTTGAGGATTAATATAGAAGAACTTCCTAGAATTTTGGTATTGTATAGATTTTGTGAGTTTTACAAGCAATACGTCCCTATCTGGATACAATTAGATAGAGGCGGCTCTGGCATAGATGTACCTAGGTGTAAAACCCGAAAACACCTCTTTGAGCTAGACTCAAACGGGAACTTGGGCACGACAACGGGCCTTGCTGCATTCTTGGTTATGACACTCCCGGGGGATATGCTTAAGATAAATCTAATTTTCTTTACAAACCATTATGAAGGGTTTATGAGTATATAATTCCTCAAAGAAAACTTTTTTTTTTATGATTATGGGTTATATACATAAATAGTTCAATTTATGTTAAAGTGTTTTACTAGTTTGGAATTATATATTTTAATTCATAAACTGATCAAGTTTATTCCATTATTTAGAAATAGGTCCTAGTGGAAGGAATGGAAATTGTATCAATGCATGCACTCCATGTAGGGATTTCCCTCCGGCTCAAGATAATTATAGTGGATCTGGTGATACAACTGGTGCTGATCAGCTTATCACCATACTAGGACAACTCACTCAGGTTATGAACAATAACCGTAACTGTATGGATCACCCTGATCTACAACTTGGGGGATCAATGTTAGATCACTTCATGAGGAAAAAACCACCAAAATTAAATGGGAGTAAAAATCCATTGGTAGCTGAGCAATTGAGAAATTCCCTAGAGAAAATATTTCAGGATTTCAAGAGTAGTGAATGAGAAAAAGTTGTCATGGAAGTTTACTGCCTCATTGGAGATGTTGATCAGTGGTGGTCATTGATTCAAAATACAAAGGAAGATGAAGATGTGTTAAATATGGAATGGAGGGATTTTAAAGAAATTTTATTAGAAAAATACTTTCCTCATGACCATCGAGCAGATATGGAAAGACAATTTCACAGTTTGAGGCAAAAGGAGGATGTGAATGTTGAAAAGTATGAGGCTAACTTTACAAGGTTAGCAAGGAATGATGAAAATTATACACGTAACCCAAGAAGTAAGATCGATCGTTTATTTGATGGGTTAAAAACATTTCTACATTGAGCATTAGTATCACAATCTTTCTCCACGTATGAAGATATAATCTCATCAACCACCAAGACGGAAAATTAATTCTCTAAGTCTTATGACATTAAAGCAAAGTAGGAGAAGAAGAGATCTTCTGATCACTCTGGAAATGGAAATAAGGGGATGAAGGGAAAAGATGAATATCCATCCTGTAGTAAATGTGGGAAGAAACACCCCGGTACTTTCTTGAAGGGAATAGGAGTCTGTTACAAGTGTGGTAAAAAAGGCCACCAAGCACATGATTGCAAGGTAAAGAAAGAAGTTACCACTGTTTAGTGCTACAATTGTAGGGAGATAAGACATTATGCAAATGAATGTCCTAAGCGTCAGGGGAACTTACCTCAGAAAAGGTCAAGGGATCAAGGCCAAGCTTATGCTATCACTACTGCTGAGGTAGAAGCTCCGAAAGATGTGGTGGTAGGTAATTTAATGGTTTCCTCAAGTTTAGAAAATGCATTATTTGATTCTGGATCATCGCATTGTTTCATATCTTCCCAGTTTTCTAAGAAAATTAGATATTTCCAATTTGATTTAACAAGGGAGTTGTCAGTTAAAACTCCTAAGGGAAGTATCATTGCTACAAAGTTCTGTGAATCAGTTCCCATTAGAGCACATAAATATTCTTTATCTACTGATCACATCATCATACATATGATTGAGTTTGATACAATACTTAGTATGTATTGGCTTTCGAACTATGATGTGAAGACAGCATTTCGAACCAAGTATGGGCATTATGAGTTTACAGTAATGCCTTTTGGGATGACTAATGCACCCTATGTTTTAATGGATCTAATGAACAGAGTTTTCACGGAATATCTTGATGATTTTTTAGTAGTATTTATTGATGATATCTTGGTATACTCCAAAAGCTATGAAGATCATGAAAATCACTTGAGCATTATCTTGAAGACTCTTAGAAGACATGAATTATATGGCAAGTTTAGAAAGTGTGAATTCGGGCTTCAGGAGATTTCTTTTCTTGGCCATATTGTCTCTAAGGATGGAATATCTATTGATCCTTCTAAGACAAGAGGAATCCAAGAATGACCAACACTGAAAATTATAACTAAGGTACGCAGTTTTATTAGTTTAGTAGGTTATTATCGACGTTTCATCCAGAATTTTACCCGATTAGCTAATCCATTAACAAAGCTCACACGTAAAGGGGTTAAATTTGTTTGGAAAAAAAAGTGTGAATAATGTTTTTAAGAACTGAAGAGATGATTAGTCAATGCTCCTATACTGAATCTACTATCAGGTAATGAAGGGTTCATTATTTATAGTGATGCATCGAAGAAAGGACTTGGTTGCGTCCTTATTCAGAATGATAGGGTTATTGCCTATGCATCACAACAGTTGAAAATTCTTGAGAAAAACTATCCTACTCATGATCTCGAGTTAGCAGCTATGATCTTTGATTTGAAGATATGGAGACAATACCTCTATGGTGAAAAATGTGAGATTTATAGTGATCACAAGAGTTTGAAGTATATTTTCTCACAAAAAGAACTCAACATGAGGCAAAGGAGATGGATTGAATTAATTAAGGATTATGATTGCATGATACACTACCTCCTAGGGAAGGCAAATAAGGTGGAAGATGCTTTGAGAAGAAAAGATCATGGAGTTTTGAACAATATGAGAATTGAAAGGGATCCTATTTTCATGGATCTAGTGAAGATGGACATGGGAATAACCATGTAAGGTGAAACATCAATTATTTATCAAATGGTTGCCGAACCATATTTACTAGAAAGGATAAAGATTTCTCAGACCGGTGATGAAGAGTTTCAAAAGAAGATTAAAGCTGTGAATGATGGTAGATTGAATGACTTTGTGTATGAAGATGGAATTTTGAAGTTTGGGAAGAGACTTTGTGTTCCCAATGTACCTGATCTAAAAAAAGAATTGTTGGATGATGCTCATAGTTCCAATTTCTCTATACACTCTGGGAGCACAAAAATGTATAGAGATTTGATGGAACATTTTTGGTGGGACAACATGAAGAGGGAGATTGCTGATTTTGTGTCAAGATGTATGGTTTTTCAACAAGTGAAAGCTGGAAGGAAATATCCTAGAGGAGTATTTCAACCTCTTCCCATACCTGAGTGGAAATGAGATAATATCACGATGGACTTTGTCATGGGACTAACAAAGACTCCTAGAAAGAACGATGAAATATGGGTCATTATTGATCGTCTTACCAAGTCAGCACATTTTCTAGCTATAAGGGAGAATTTAACACTTGAACGTCTAGAAAGACTATATATTAATGAAGTTGTGAGACTTCATGTAGAACCCCTATCGATTGTTTCGGATCGTGATCCCCATTTTACATCAAGATTATGGAAGAGTCTTCAGAAGGAATTGGATACTGAACTTCGTTTGAGCACTGCCTACCACCCTCAAATAGATGGACACTCAGAATGAACTATTAAAACCTTAGAATACATGTTGAGATCATGCTCACATGACTTTTAGGGTATGTGGAATCAATATTTACCTCTGGTAGAATTTTCCTATAATAATAGATTCCCTTAAAGTATTCGGATGTCACCATATGAAGTGTTATATGGAAAGAGATGTCTCACACCAACCTCCTGGGATGAAGTTGGTGAAATAAAACATGTAGGCCTAGAACTGGTGGAGGAAATGATGGAAAAAGTAAAGGTAATCCAAAACCACATCAAATAATCTCAAAGTAGGCAGAAGAGCTATGAAAATAACCGATGGAAGGATTTGGAATTTCAGGTAGGAGATCATGTTTCCTTGAAGGTATCTCCATGGAAGGGACTTATACGTTTTGGTATGAAAGTTAAATTCAGTCCCAGGTACATCGGACCTTTCGTTACTCTAGAACGAATTAGGGCTGTAGCATACCATTTGGCAATGCCGCCAAATATCTCCAAAGTTCACGATGTGTTCCACGTATCACTATTGAGAAAATACATGCCTAACCCAATGAATGTACTCACCTAGGAGGAATTAGAACTGGAACCTGATCTGTCTTATTGAGAAGATCCCATCAAGATTCTCGATACAAGTGAACAAGTGCTGAAAAACTGGATGACTCGTCTGGTAAAAGTTTTATGGAGGAACCATAAGATGGAAGAGGCAACGTGGGAACCTGAGGAACTTATGATGAATAATCACCCAAGTCTTTTAATGTGGTAGATTTCTAGAAATTTTGATGATGAAATTATTTTAATGAGGGGAGAATTTAACACCCCAAGCTTCCATGGTACGCTTCTCTTTGAATAATACAGTAGCGTGTGTTGTATGCAACTTCGAGTTTTAACACACACCACAACCAATAAAACTAGTCGTTATGAATAGTAATACTTACTTTTTTGGAATTTTATAGATTTTAACTTTCAAAATGGACTTCATTTTTTGGATTCGTAATATCGATATTAGCCTACGGTGAATTTTTTGTATTTTTCTAAAAACATTCAATTTTTGATGAATAGTGAAAAACACTAAGTTATAGTTTAACACAGAATTTTTATTTAAATAATTATTTATTTTATTTAAATTTAATTAAGGTAAAAATAGATACATAACACCTATATAAGTTCAATGTAATTCATTGGATTTAGTTTAGAATAATTTTGGATATATAAAAATTTTATTGAACTTTTCACCGTCTTTTACCCACCTCATAGGAGAATATGGAAATTCACATAAAACATAATTTTACCGCTTCTTTGAGTGGAATTTTGAAACTTAAAGAGACACGATTAATATCAAGGAGTAAAATTTGGTTGAATAAGATAAAAATAATTTTTCGTGAATAGTAACTTGTTACTTTTATTTACCACGGTTAAAAGTAAATAGGGTAATTAAGGGTAAAAATGATATTAATATTACCCTAACACATGTCCAAATTTTATTGGACAAGTTTATCTAGACCAAAAACAGCCTTAGGAATAAAATATTATCATTTTCGTCCACATGGATTAGATTAGGACATTTATTATTATTTAATTCAAAGAAGAGATAAAGGAGGTAAAATCATTGTTTAGTTACTAAAACATTTTTATATAGTGTTATACATAAGATAAATTAGATTTTAAATATTCATTAGAAAGATAAAACTATTTCCTACATAATCTTTGTTTATTTATAATTTTTATACATTAAAAAATATAATTTATTTATGACACAATGGTGAGGCAGTAATTACCGAATTAATGAAATATTAAATTAATTGATATTATAAATATCCAAATAAATGTACTTTCAGAATTTTTATGAATTAAACTAATTTTATAGGATAATATGACATGTTAGGATTTATTAAATTAACTTTTTTCGAAGTAATCATGTTGTTATGATTTTCACAAAAAATCAAATTCCCAATAGTGTCAAAATTGACATAAAAGTGTTTTTAAAACAAATATTATAATATTAATTAATATTCTATTCCTAAAAATATAAGGTTCGTCCAAAAGACTTATATAATGATATGTGTATCATTAATGGACCACTTGGGGGTCTATTGGAAGTTTATAGTATGCTTATTGACCGTATAATATAAAAATACAAAGTGACATGGAAATTGTCAAACTAATTAACTAAGAGTTAAAACTAAAAGATAAGGTTAATATAATGACCAAACCTATCTAAATTATATTTGATGAAAGGATTTCGACCCATCCCCACCTTATACAAAAATATACTTTGGAGCCATTATAAATCGAATATGAATTTATTATAAATTAATACTTTAAGTTTTTCCTAAAGAGCCCCTCCTCGCCCTTATAAAATGACCCAACTTCAAACCAATTATTCACACCTTCAAAGAATTTTGGTTCGGCCAACCCCTGCCAAAAAACTCTCTCAACTTCCCTCACTTAAACCTAGAGATATTCATTTTATCAGAAAGCCATCCTAAGGAGCCCTTTTCATCAAATCAAAAGGAATAACCCGAAGAAAGAGATAATGTTCTCACCACCCTCTTTCAAGTTCCTTTCTTTTTCAACTTCTTCTTTATTTATTATTCCCATTATAAAATAATAACTCCATTATCTCCTATATAATGTGATGTTATTATAAATATGGTACAACCATATTCATAATTCTATCCATCCTTTGAATGACATGTCACCATACGTGCATACGTATGGCTTACCATCTCCACGTCGTGGTGTAATTGTTATTCAATTTATTATTATTTGGGTGGTTATAATAATGATTTATAATTCATTTAAATAATAAATATAACATTATAATGATTATTTATATATGATATACCATCCAATTATATATTATTTTAATACTACAATAATGATATTGTCGCTCGTGCGTACGTACGGAATACCGTCTCCACGAACGCGATAAGATTCATTCCACATCGTATCAATTCAAGAAGATTTTCATTAAATGATTAAAAATAATGTTTAAAGAGATAATATCATTCTGTATATGAATAATATATAACCTATCCATAACAAACATGGATTACAGAACCAAACATATAAGGATAAAGAATAAGTTATCACCCGAAACGACGATAATACTAAAGCAATGTTAAAAGATCATATATGATATCATATTAATTTATATGATTCTTGAATAATTTAATAGCAATCATTTCACCATTATAAAGGAGGTTAACCTACCCTCAACCAAAGAAAAGTAAAAGGTATGGGGTTTTCATCTCACTCCTTATTCCCGTGAGATTCATGCCAAGTTGCCACTATTACCTTTTGAGCGGTGTATATACTACCCATATTTGTATTCGTTGTGTAATAAACTTTAATTTATGTTTATTTACATATTCAATGTTTGATACCTCTTTCATGAGGTGTATGTTTCGTAAGTTACCAAATTGGTAAGGGTTTATTTCACAACCTCTTCATTATCCGAGGTTATTTTTACGTAATTATCTACTTGGACCTCTTTATCATCCAAATCCAGGTTTCATAAAAATGTATTTCAAAACAGTTTTAGTATTTACTGGACTGTGGATTAAAGTCATTTATACCCTTGTTTAACTTTTATAATTTTGGTTGAAAGTAATTTTTCCTTTGTTTTCCAAACAAGGTCTTTTTTAACCTTTTCGAGAAAAATAAGGTAAGAATGTATTTTTTTAACTTATACGGTGGGTGCGGCTATTTTCTGCCATTATAACATTGTCAAAGATTTCCATACAAGCTTATAAAAATATTTTCAAAGTAGAGGTTTTATTTAATAATTATGGGAATTTTAAATGATTTCAGAAAGGAGATATTTCTCTCAAATAGTTTTGATTGCATATATGTCATCATCCTTTGATGGATTTTAAGCTTATTCAAAATTGATATTTGATGATACAAAACATCCATATTATAGTGAATGTTTTGTGATATGTTTGACTATGGAAGTGTTATTTTTATACCATTCATAGTATATGGATAAAGTATTGACATTTCATATGCTAGTTTTAATACGAATATTTATTTACATTTAAATCTTTTCATATGAGGAATGAATTGGACTTAATATGTGACGAGTGGAGCCCGCTATAGCTCCTCGATGCATTGGTAGGTCTCATGAGACAAACTAGTCTCTTGGAACAAGGCCTTGACAAAATCTTATTTGTAGTCTTGGCACAAGGCCTTGAATAAGTGGTTATGATAGTCTGGCATTATGCATTCCATCATTATGAAAGTGGCTATTTGATATTTCATGTGATTATTCGACTAGTAGAATATCCATGTAAGTAAGTAAATAGAATTATTTGATTTTATCATTTCCATACTATGATTTAGTTCAAGTTTAAAAGGATTTTTTAGTTATACATTTCCTTAAATGTTTATGCTTATTTATGAAAGTTTCCGCTATATTGTTATCCTTACTGAGTATCTGAGCTCACCCTTTCTATGTTTTATTTTCCCAGGATGTGAAGAAGTTAATTATGATTGACCTGCAGGTATGGTCTATGGGATACTAATGTGGTTAATGAAGACAATATTGTTGTTTTATTTCAGTTTTCAATGTAGTGTAAACTTATGAATATATCTAGTGTTTCCAAGGCTGCTAAACTAATCGATCTTTCGAGATTTGATCTTTCTCGTGATCATGCCAATGTTATGTAATAATGCACCAACTCTGGGTAACTGGGGTTGGGGCATTACAATAAGAAAACCAGCCAAGGAATCAATAATACTTATAGATTTATGAAATATATAGGTGACAATAATCATAATCAAGTTTATATTTTTCCTTAACACATTTAATTAATAAATTTATTTATTATCAATTTATTCAGATTAATTGAAGAATTTAAACATCTGTAAATCATTTATTTCAGAAAAAAGGAATCAAAACAAGTAAGGGATTCATTAGTATAACCAAAACACACATAATGGGAGTCCTCTGAATGCATAGATAAACTAGACAACAAGAAATAATTTAATCTCATAAATTTAAAATTATTTTATCAAAAAGTTCCTCTTATAATAATATGATATTTTATTCAATATATTTATCAGTATTTTAAGCACAAAATATAACTAATTTTTTGAATCCCTTTTTCATGCAAAACATTCAATATATTTTATAACTAGAGTTTATTTACTAAATTATTGCAATAAAATTTATATTTATTTTAATAGTATCAATATCACACTACCTAACATGATAAACAAATAAAAACAATATCTAACACATGCCCAAATTTTTCTCCATCCTTCCAGTTTCTTTATTTCATCAGTCAATTCATACAAAATACCAGTGGAAGAAAAATCATGATAAACTCAAAATTTTAAACAATAAGAGTGAGTGAGTATTGAAGTCATTTTCATGGAAAATAATAATGAATAAATTGTATAAAAATAGAGGGATGTGAGAGGAAGATAATGCCTCATCTAGGAAATAGTGTAAAGTGGGATCAAGCTGATCACAAATGGCTCATGAGACCCAATGGGAAATACTTGATCAAAAAAATAAAAAATGGAAAAAGAAATAATCAAATTGAAGAAATATGGTTTCTAAAGTACTATAAATAAGATCTATCTCAGAATATTTCTAAAAAGTTATGTAACTCACCATTTAATTCACATTTAATACATTCTTTATTTTTTCTATCTCATAAAAACTATAGATTTTCTTAATTTAGGAATTAAAATGCTTGATTTAATTCAATTGTAACTTCAACTTAAAATGATGATTTTCAATATTATTTCCTCTATATCTCCCATAATGATTCGTATGTTCAATCTAGGAATGAAATATGGAAATATTTCATTAAAAGAATTAAATTTATATATAGTGTATACTCTATATAATGGTAGATTCAAAATAATATTATGCATCTCAGTTTGGGTGACCTTTATGTATAGATAAGGCTCTGTGTAAATGTATTCTACTATACAATTTTGTAGAGATGAAAGAAATTTATGTTAAATAAAGAATCATTTGTTGTGATAAGGATCTCCATTCTATATATACAACTATGTTGAAACTACCCTTATAAAACCCTAAAAAATATTGGACCAACCTTATGTTGAAAAAAGAATTACCACTGACCACCCCAACCCCATGGAACATGGAGTTATTGGATTTACGTAGTAGTTTTTACCTACCAATACAAATACCACTATATAGACACCCCTTTCTCACTATTTCACTCACACCTATGCATTAAACAATACCACATCCCCATTTGATATCATTCTCAATTTTTTTCGAAATATCCAATTTTTTGATTTATATATGTGGGATCTATAGGAAAATAATCAACCATCACAAGTGTTTCATAGCCCACAGTGCACCTAAGACTGAATGACCATGCTCTACAACATCCCTTCAAAAAACGAATCATTCCAAAAAATATTTAGAATGACCCCCTTTTTTCAAAAATATAATTCACCCAAAATGATCAGCCCCACACCCTCTTCTTTGGAATGGTGGACCATAGGATGATCAGACTCCTCATTATCCCCCAAAACACCCCAAAGTCCCTCTCTACATCTCTAAACACTTGAAGACACAAAGAATAATTCAATAGGGGTCTAGGACATTATATTAGATACTTTTAAAAATATTCCACTACTCAACAATTTAAAACACACCAAATAAATAAATGGGTAAAGGGATTTGAATAACCACCTTATAAGACAATCCTAAAGGACATCACCACACCCAGAACAAAACCATCAAAAGAAGACCCCACACCATAAATGATACATCTTAATCTATAATAACAACACCAATGAAACACAAAATACAATCAAAGAATGAATGATTCCTTGTAGATCCAATCAATTTCAAATTTAAAGCCCTAAAAATCACAAAAATGCCTCATAAACACTAATAAAAATTCCAACCAATAATGTACATCAATAAGCAACCTTTCTACCATTTATTATAAATAAATTAAATATTTTCACCAAAAATATTATTTCCATGTTTAAAATTTAAAAAACCATATTCATTCCAATATTTTAGATGATTATACTTTTATGTAATCTGGTTTTTAAATATTTAACGATAAAAAAAACCCACAGTAAGATCAATAGGAAACATCATAAAATACAATCAATTTATACAAATTCTAGACAAAAGGCATATAACATCATGGAAATTAATTTATTTAAAAAATATTTTATGTTTTCCAGCCTTTAATATAATTATTTATGATTGAAAATAGATTTTCATCTAAAAATTTCAACATGTAAAAAAAGTCAACTACGAAACAATACCTTATAGAAAATTATTAATTTATATATGTTCATTTACATTAAATAATCATATCAGTGACATTAATAATTATACTTAAGCTTGTTCTCAAATGAAAATAATGGCATTTTTTATTCCCATACCTCATTATATCTGTACTTAGATTAAATATTCTGGAATCACTATAATACATTTGAATAATTATTTCAAATTATAAAATAAAACTGTACATGAATTTCTTTTATGATTCAAGCTATTCATGCTTAACTAAATAATATTTAACCATTTTACCATAAATTAAAACACACTTTCATGGTACATAAGGGTAGACATGATTTTATTTTTATAGCTTAGTACACCATATTTGATGTATTTAACAGATATTCTATAATTCTTCAAATAAAACCATCAAAATATAGTTTAAAATAACCCTATTCTTGATAGTTTTATTATTATGAAACACCATGATTTATGTGAAATGCATTATACTATAAAATCATTGTTATTTAAATGAGACCATTATAACATAGCCATTAAATTGGAAGGTATGAATAGAATTAACAAAAATGTAAGTAATATGTTTAAAGGTTTTATATTATGTTGATGAATTGATTAGTTTATAATAAATAAGACTAATTTTCAACAAATCCATTTTGTGGTTAATTTTTTTCCTTTAAAAAAGTTTTATTACATTTTGTGCATGAGAATTATAATTAAATTCTATGATATTTTGAAATTTTTATTCAGGAAATTAATTTAATTTTTGTAATTTTAATTTTAAAAATATATTACGGTGAGTTTTTGTGTTTTTTATGAAAATATTTATTTTTTAAATGAAAAGTAAAAAAATTGTGATTTTTTTGTAAAGAAGTTATTTATTTTCATTAAATAAATTAATTTAAAAGTCTTATTATTCTATATATTTTATATTAAATTAACATTTGGTTAATTTAATTATAAAATATATAATTAATTATATAGTAATCATCATTATAATTTATTTTTTTATAAGTTTATTTTTGGGATTGAAAACAAATTTTTTATAAAAACTGATTATCGTTGCATTCTATGAATTTATACTAAAATTGATTTATTCCACTTCTATAAATTTAATCCTAAAAAATAGATTCATTATTTTGAATCCAGAGATTAAAATTTTCTTAATAGGACCCTTTTATTTTTTATCATCATGAATAGTAACCATGGTAATGATTTTTCACATCGGTTAGGGTAAAATTGGTAAAACTGGGTTAAAACATTGAGATGAGTCTTTGAATTATCTATATAACTTTTCTTTATCCTATTATATGAATGGTTCTCAATAAAATACATCTTAGAATTGAAAATATGGAAATTTATTTAAAATTTCATTTTACTGTTACATTTATATTATTTTAAGAAAAGGAAAAATACAACATATTGCTCTAGTAATTTTAATTAATTTTATATTTTTTAATAGGGTTGAAAAGAATTTAAGAAGAAATATAAACGGTTAATTTTAATATTAATATATTATTTTTGTGATGTTAATTTTTTTTGGTGATGAAATAATTATTTGAAATTCTTACGAAACTCTAAATCAATGCTTGTGGAAAAGGTTGGAAAAATCAATTTAATGATTTTAAATAAAATTGAAATTAGAATTATGGAATTCCAAGAATTATATGCTTAATAATAATATATATTTGTTTTTAAATGATTTTATTTTATAAATAAATTATTATATTGATGAATTTAAAGTCATATTAAATGAATAGTCCCTAAAATTCCTTTAATGATATTTTATGATGAATAATATTTTATTAAATGACTTAAAAACAAAAAATATATTGTAAGAGGATAGGTGGAATGATAAATGGTCTAAAATGTCATTCATAGAACATTTATGAACTAATTATCACCTTAGATGTAAATTTATGACCTATAAAAGGTGGAAAATGTGTTACTATGATTAAGTTTAAAAAGAGTTTTCGAAGAGGATAAACCAAAATATATGGTCTAAAATGACAGTAAAACCTATCTAATTTTTTTTCTTGATGCTATCTCATTATTATATTCTTTTTTTTAAAATACATGTCCATTTTAGATCATTATAATTCATAAATTAATTAATTATATTTAAATATTTTATATAATTCCATGAATGTCCTCTCCTCATTTTTAAAAGAGAACTGCCTCTCCTCCTTTATTCACAATGTTTGAGCCTTATAGATCAAAAATAACTACACTAATACCATCCAAGATTAATTCCATTCATCCTAGATAACATGGTATTCTATTAAAATAAATATTTCAAGTCTTAAGTTGTAATCTAAAGGGTGTATCTCAAATACAAGGTATCAATCTTATCCGATATCTTTCAATTTTATTTCTTCTTTAACATTATCTAATCCTGTTGTATACATTTTAACACGGTGAATACAATACCATAGATATAATAAAATGTTATTATTATTATGTAAATCCATTATAACATGATGAATACAATAACATAAATATACTAAGACATTATTATGATTTTGTAACAACTGTTTTATAATTTCATTCATTAAAATGGGAAATGAATGTATTGCTCGTGTGTACGTGTATATTACCACCTCCACATAGTGATATGATTAGTTTTCCATCATTTTATCACATTGATTTATATAATTATGTATTCAATACATTTATATGATATTTATGATATAATGGATATTCTATGATGATAAAATATTTTTTTTATTTTATTCCTTTAATTAGAAAATTAAAACAATGTCCATGCATATGTTTTGACTACTATATCTGTGAATGTTGAAATTAGTTTTTCAGTCTCTACATTTTATGGATGGATGTGAATAGGTATATAATGAATATATCTAATATTTATATCATTATTAACATTATATAAATTCTAGAACCATGATCATTATGCAAGGACCATTACAGTATAACAGAAACATATATGAAAAACAAAAATGTTATCACCCGAAACAATAATTTTAATAGATAATAATTACTAAATTGGTAATGAGATGTTATAAGTAAATAATTTAGGATAATTAATTACTACTATGGGTTTTTATATAATTATATTAAATTTAAATTTTTTAATGTGATGCTATAGAACATACGATGAAATTTATATTTGAGGAAAGGGTTCTATACAACAATATTACTTTTTACCAAGATTGTGTATTAATAAATTTTTTACTGTTAAATTTTATGATCTATATCTTTAAAAATATTAATAATTTTATTCTAAAATGGTTATTTATAGATTTAATTTTTTTTCTTTTATTTTTTCCCTCCATGTTCTCAAAAGTAAAGAAGAACGTTTTTATGGAAACTGACATTATATCTATCCTCAATCATTAATATTTTGTTACATATCCATGTTTTCATTAATATTCTTTAAATATTGTTTTTAATATTACATAATGATTTATTTAAGTCAATTTTTCAAATTTTTTTCACTTTATATAAAAAGGAATAAAATGAATATTCTGGTCATTTTTGAATTACACACTTTTTAATAACAGTGTAAACATAATACTTGTTTTAACGTACACCCCAAGAATAAATTTTCCCATAGTAATGAATAATATTTTATTTTTACCGTCCTTTATATGAATCCATGTTTTTTTCAAAATATTTTTTTCCACTAATATTTTATATGTTTTTAGATTTTAAATAAGTAATTTCCAAATGAAAAGAGTATTTTCCTGAAGAAATGTTCCTACAATATTTTAAAGGTATTTTCATTTATGAAATATTCCATTGACGATATATATAATAATATGGGAACATGATTCATTTATGATTTACTTCTTTTGAACTTAAAATATTTATTCTTGGAATCATTACTATTATATGGGATTTTTTAGGTATAATTTTTTAAATGTTACTATTATGTTCTCATTCCCCTATTCTCAATGTTATGCTTAAAAATGATCATTGAATTATATCTCCCTTATTTAAAATTACTAAGAATCTAAGATCACCCTTAAATATATTTTATTTCTCCCAAAATATGAATAATTGTTTTAAGTATTATATTTCTAAGAAGGGTACTAGTTGTGATGAACTTAGTGGGAGATGATGTAGTTATTTTATTCACTGGATGTTTATGTATCAATGTTTTCAACGAAATTAAACATTTTTAGTTACAACAATGACTTTAATGATATATATGGAATATTCATAAAATATTAATTAATATTTAAAAAGGAAATGTTTGGGTTTACCTCTATTAGTATAAGAGAATGGTTTAGATATTTTTATAAACATGCAAATTCATGATTTAGTGAGAACCATATAAAGGAGTCTAAGTATAGAATAAAATCATAATGTTTTGGTAAAGGAGATATTTGTGGTTCTCCTAGAAATTATATCCCCTGTTATGTACAGGAAAGTGGTTGATGTTTTGGAATAAATGAACTTAGTGGCAATAACTCTGAATGGGTTGGATTGGGTAATAAAACAATTATCACTAGTGTACAATGTGTTGGACTAAGGATACACAAATGGATAGACACTCATGGAGGGATATTATTTGGTCAATTAACATTATATTTATAGAAAATTATAAAATATTTCAATAGATTATTTCCATAGATGACCTAGGCTAAATCAAAGGAATGATAGATTGAAAATAATGTGTCCTGATTTAGACATCCCATAAATACTTTTTCATGATTATATAATTTATCACCATGATTAGTATTAATCAAACCATGATTTTTGGTTTTAGTAAAAAGTGTTCTCTAGGAAGAATCATGTTAACACTAAATATGACAGATGATGTAGTGACTGTCCTCATGAGAAACCAAATGAAGTGGGGATGAAATGTGAAAGCTTATGATTATTTCTAACCATTAATATTGATATATTATTAACAACCAGAACCTACGTGAGTTTCCGAATAATATATATAAGATAAAAATGGAATTTCATGTAGGCCTTGTAAAAAAAAGGATTTATCTTCCTACATGTTGAGATTGTGGGAAGAAGCACCCAGAGAAATGTCTCAAAGGAATTGGAAGATGTTTTATGTGTGGAAAAAGTCATAAAATAATTTATTACTAAAGAAAAATGAATTTTTTTAATAGGGTTGAGTAAAGTACATCCTAAGGTACCATTTATAGTTCATTGTCTTATTTACATGTAATTTAGACATTATCCAAGTCAATACCTTAATAAAAAGGCTATCTCTAAGACCAAGTAAGGGGCTATGCCATTCTAATCATTAAAGTGGATCGATTAAAATGTCTCTATATTGGTATTAAATAATTATGTTATATAAGTGTTTTACCAATGAAATTTTGGTCATAAGAATCTTGAAACATCTAGGTATTTTTCTACAATAGTTTTTATTTAATTACTTTCAAGCATATGTGGAATGGTACCGACAACATAAAAATGTGATTTAATGGTAAGGTGATATTTTTGGAAAACACATGAACGTGGAATAGATGACACATAAAATGTGATTAATGCAATGATATTAATTTTTATTTGGGATAAATAGATGACTCATATTTATAATATAAATGTGATAGTGTCTGTGATATTGAAATTTTGTTAGTGATTTGATAAAAAGTGATTTAGTTTTCCATGATGATTTATTTCACATTTTTGGATTTATATAATGTATTCGATAATGTGTGATTTAAACTGAGGATTATAGATACAATTAATTTTTTTAGAATATATGTTTTCACTAAGGTTTTATGGTGATTCAAGTTAAGAAAATACTTTAGGAGAATATATAAATAGTGTATTCACTTGTTTGATATGTTTCATTAAGTGATACTTTATGTTATATAGGGATTAAAACTTAGTTGAATTTAGAAATTTTGTAAAAAATTTTATAATTTTTTTTATTTTGAATACTAGTTATGAATGATTTAATGTGTTATTGAATTTATCTATTTATAGAATCAATTAAGTAAATATTTGGGCATTATTATTGAAATTTTAGAGATTAATTTTTTAAAAGAAGGTGTATTGATGTTGGTTATTTAATCACATAATATCAAATATTTTTACCATAAACAAATAGGGATATGAGGAATAACATGTCACAATTTTCTAGATTTAATAACCTATTAAAATTTTATTTAGGTATACAAATAATGAAACCTTTTTTGTCAGTATTTATAAAAAATGAGGTAAGGGTGAAAACCTATGTAAAACACATCCGCGGTGTGAAATCACATTTAGGGACATGAATAAATAAAATAGTTATATTTTTTCATATTATATGGAAAAATAATTCCTCCATAGTAGGAATATGATCTTTAAAATGAAAATGATTTTTTACAATGATTTCTGAAGAATTGATGGTCTTTTTGCCTCTCATTGGTTTAAGGGGTTTTAAGAATTACCTTTCTCAAGAACATGTTATCTATAAAACTCCATTATTAAATAAAAATTATATTTCTCTTATACGTCTATATTTTCACATTAAATTAATGTTCTCCTTATTTGGGATCATATTAGTTGTTATTTTAGGTAATTTTTAGGTTTCTCACTTCCCCTTTTCAATGGATGTTTTTTTATCCATGTGTATCATGTGGGTATTCAATAGCTATATTTTCTACTGGAAAACCATTGATCACTGAGATAAAAATTTTGATGAATCAATTAATTTAAGTGGGGATAATGTAAAAACCTTATAATTTAGTCTAAAAGAATAATATGCTCGATAGCTTTCTTAACACACAACACTAATCTTTAAGAAAATTAGGATATACGATAAAAAAATTATATTTATAAATTTTAGTTTGGGAAATGAATATAATTTTTTAAATGATTATATAAATATTATATTTGGGTGAATCATTGGGATTTTTCAGAAAATATTTATTTTTTAGTGAATACTTAAAATATCATTATTTGTAAAACATTCATTCATTCATTAAATAAAATAATTTTTAAGTACTATTTTGTTTTAAATTTGATATTAAATTAATATAACTCAAATTTAATTATAAATAATATTATTAATTATATTGAAATTAGTATTATTTTTTTTATAAGTTCATTTTTCAGTTGTAAAACACATTTTACTAAAAACTTTTTTTCTGTGTTTTTTATTCATTTATAAAAAAAATTAATTATTACACTTCTAGAAATTAAATATTAAAAAAAATTAAATATTTGGAGTTTTGAGGTTAAAATTTGGTATTATTTTCTTTTTATGTTTTATTTTAGGTTATTTTTAATTTTTTGAGATGGTATAATTACCTTAAATTCTTATGCAACACTGACTTACTGCTTGAGAAAATAGTAAAAAAATAGAGAAAATTATTTTTTTAAAAAATATGTTTTGGGATGATTTATGTTGTTATATAAATTTTATGGTAACTAGAAATGTCTAATTTTTTAAATGATTTTATATTTGAAATCAGCTTTATCTTTATGACATTAAATTTAATTTAATGGAATAATCTGAAATATGACTTTAATATTATATTGTGTTAAATAATTTTTTATGAAATGATTAAAAAATTAAAAAATGGGAAAGAGGATAGGTGTAAATTTTAGTGGAATAAAATTTCATAAATGGGACATTTTTTTAACTAATTTTTACCTTATAAGTAATTTTATGAGCCTTTAAGGCAAAAAAAATATTACAATGGTTAATATTAAAAATAGGTAGTGAAGGGGTTAAACCAAAATATAATGTTTAAAATGAAACCAAAACTAGTATAAATTTTATTGGTTGATGATATCTCTAAATTATAATTTTATTATTTTTCTCGAGGTTTATTTGGATGAATTATATATGAGAAATATGTTAATTATACTTATATATTTTATGTAATTCCAATCATGTCCTCTCCTCATTCATGAAAGAGAACATCATGTTCCCCTTATTAACACTGGTTTATCCTTATAGATTAGAATATACAAATGTTGATTATTTAAAAGATTCAATCCCATGATCCGGGATCCCCTTTTCTTCTCCAAAGACCAATCATTCAATGATTATTGGGATAGAAAAAGGTGGTCTCTCAAAGAATATGTATTGATCTTAACCAAGTTCTTTCAATTTTATTTTTTCTTCACCTTATCTAATCTCATTGTATAAATAATAAAAATGAGTATAATGTATGATAAATATAATTATATGTTATTATGATGATAAAACAATTATTTTTGACCTCATTTCAATCAAATGGGAAATAAATGTATCCATCATGCGTACTTGTGAACTACCGCCTCAATGTAGAGAATAAAATCATTTTTCACCACCACATAACATTGAGAGATATAATAATTGATTTAATAAATTTATATTACATTAGTGATACAATTAATATTTTTTGATGAAAAAATATTATTTATCTTCATTATTTTCATTAGAAAATGAAAAAAACATTTATACGTACGTACGGATTACCGTCTCCATTAATGATGTAATTAATTTTTCTATCTCTACATTTTACAGATTATTATAAATATTCATATATTGAATTTATATGATATTTGTATAATTATTGAAATTATCAAGATTATGGAATCATGATCAAGATTCATGCAGCATAACATCCTTATCAAAATTTACATGAAAAGTGAAATAATTATCACCAAAAAAGTGATTTTAATAATGAATTATTAATAAATATGTAATAAGATGTTATAAGTAAATCATATATGATATTATAAGTATATTTGTTTTTATTTATATAGTTATAAAAAATTTAAATTTAATATACAACTGTCTAGTTCTCTTAAGAAGAAATTCATACTTGAGATAAGAGTTTTATGTCACAATATCACTTTTTACAGGTATTTCTTATTCTTAAAATTATATGATCCATCCAAAAAGATCATAATTATTTTATTCTACTGTTTATATTTCTATACATTATAATTTTCCTTTAATTTTTATCTCTCTATGTACTCAAATGTCAGAAAGAATGTTTTTAAGGAAAATCTATGTTAATTCTATCTTCGACCAAGATTATTTTCTTCCATGACCATATTTTATTAAAAATGATTTCGAGAATGCTATTAATATTCTTTAATTAGTCATAAAATTTATTTTTACACATGTTTTACATTCTATAAAAATGATTAAAATGAATATTTTGTTATTTGTTGAATGTAGTACTTTCTCCCAAAGGTGTTTGAAAAATATTTATTTCAATATACACTACACAAAAGTGTTTTCCTACCATCTTGAGTGATGATTTATTTAAATCTACCATTACAATTTTCCATTTTTCATTCCAAATAAAATGAATTTCATAATATTTCTATTTCTTAAAATTTTAGATAAATGATTTCAAAATGAAAAGTGTGTTTTCTTAAAGAAATGTTCTAGTGATCTTATAATGGTATTTTAATATAAGAAAAATTATACTAATTGTCTATTATTGTTGGGGATGATGAACCAATGATACAATCCTTATTATTTCATTAGACGGTTATTAATCATGATGATGAAATTTGGATGAAAGTTGTTTTATTTCTGATATTTTAATATCTGAAGAAATTATAAATAATTCTATTTTCTAGTGGAAATCATATAAATGAATTAAGATTAGGTTTCAGGTGGGTCCATTATGTCCCTCAAATGAATCATGTAAAAATTAATGTTCTATGAGATAAAAGGGTACATGAGAGGTTATCCAAAACCCATCAAGTGTACACAAAATGTTGTCACAATCCCAAACTAGGTACATGGGTGGTTAGTGTAAGACAAACATGTAATAAATGTATTACTGAGTATATTTGGTATAATATATATGTGATTATGATTATCCAATATTTTATGCCACTATTTTTTGACAAGATCTCATTCTGATGTTATACTCTCATGGATCATGTTCTTTGATTACATTATGATTAATGTCTTATAAACTATAAAGCTTAATGACATGAATCATTATTTTTAACTATGAATTTAATAGAAAAAAACATTTATCCCATTAATTTATAGGATATGTAGTGATTGAGGTGTCTAGGGGGAGTCCAGTGGTGTCTGGTGGAGGAATGGATGAGTTTTGAGGTGTTTGGGAGGAAAAATAGATGTTTTGGAGGTTAATGATAACACATGATGGTAGAAACTGATGGTATCACACTAAAAGTAGCACTTGAAAATATCATATTGGTTGTAGTACCTAACACTATCACCTGAAGATAGAAAACAAGCAACATCACCAGACGTTATCACCCTGGTGGTAACACCAGATGGTAGGAATTTGGTGGTAGCACTTGGCATTAGCACCTGGTGGTATTGGATGGGAGGGACCACCTGATGGTAGAATATTTATGGTAGAAACTAATAGTAACACACTGTAAGTAACACCTGATGGTATAACAATAGATATAAAACTGTATGATAGCACACAAACAGTCACACCTGGCGATAACATAATGAAAGCAGCACCTGACGAGAGTGAACTGCTGTTACCACCAAATAGTATAACACCTACAGTAGCACATAATGGTTGAACACTTGTTATGGCACATGATATTAGCTTTTAATTGGTAACAAATTATAGTAGAAACCAATACTATTATGTTATTGATTTCCCAAAATTTCCATTTTTACGCTTATGACATGTTTTTAATGAAAAATATTTTAAAGCCTTAATTAGTGGAGTTAAATTCATTTTTATTGAAGGATAATTATGTCTTCTATTTCTTAAAATCATGTAGGATTTTAAATTTCTATACCATGTGGATTTGGGGAGATCCACCTTTAATGGTCAATGAAAACCATATAAAATCTTACTGGTGTCATAACTATTCTTTATAAATCTATCATCAAATTTTCATTGTTTTTTGGCTTGTTTTCTCTTGAGATAGATTGTTTTGGATCCATTTCCCTTAGAGTCATGGAAATTTGTTGATGTAGTTGGTTAAAGTTCCCTATAGGTGGTTTCCTCCTATATGCACCCCCATTTTATGTACAACAAATTATGTAAAGCTTCTTTCTACCGGGTAGGTGTATTCCTTTATTTGTCATCAGTTTTATCACGTGGGAGGGGTTTATACATTTTTAACTTTTGGGAAGATGTTTTATATGGTTTAATAAAGATAAATTAACAGTTTTAGTTGGATTGAAGGGGAATGGGAATTAAATCACATATTTTTATAGCTTGGATATTACTATTGATGTTTGGAAATGTACAGGGTAATTCCAAACAAAAAATCATGTGGTTTGGAGGTCTTTTCTTTCACTATATTTATGGTGATATAGAAAACCTATTTTTATTATTTTTTATTGTCACCAAAAATGGAAATTAGATAATCACTAATATCTTATTAATACATAGGATTCCCCTCAAAAATTAACTTTATGTGATATTACCCTAAAATGTGAATTTAAATTGATAAAATAAACCTCATTAAATTTGAAAAATGGTATGTGACATGATGTATAAATTGATGTTATATATGAATGTGTGGTGGGTAATGTGACATTTTTATTGGGAAGTTAGGATGAAAAGTGGTGGCGATGTTGTAGTTGTGAAAAGGCGATGGATTGCATATGATGGTGGATAAGTGGTCTTGTTGGCATGCAGATGATGGGTGGTTTATTATTTTCATTTGTCTTGTTTTAATAGCTCCCTAAGTAGTTATGGGATTACCTAAATAATTACATTGAAATTAAAATGGAATGGGATGGATTGAAAAATGGGATAAAATGAATAATCAAAACTTGAATTAAAGTGGGCTTTGTAGTTTAAATGATTAATTTTTATATAGGAATTAATAGTATGGAAATATAAATTAATGGTTTTTTAAAATGGAATTTTTAGGTAAATGGGGAATCTAGAAAATAAGAAATTTTTTATAGAAATGGTGGAATGTGAAACATGAAGTGTGGCATTCTTGTGCAGTGTTTTCATTTAGCGATTGAAGAAAAAGTGATGATGTTGGGATTTTTTGTGACCTGCTATGAATCCATTGGTTGGTATTGTGTGTAGATATATATATATACCATGAATGTTACTAATTCTTTTCTATACACACCACAACCACATCACGAACCATTTACTAACACTCATATAAATATAGGGTGATTTTTTTGCAGCATCTCAGTGATGAGGATGGATGGTTGGATACCTATTCTACCATGATATCACTTCCAGAAATTGATAACATGCACATGTTGTGACAACCAAAAGCCAAAGTGCATTGTTGATATGATTATATGGCTTATGGTGGGGGATGTTCTTGGTAGGAGGACACATGGTAGATGTCCCACATGTTCATGATACCATACTACTCTGGTTATGTCATGGACTAGTTGTCTTTGGGTGAGATGTTATGTGATGAATGTACTATGGGGTGGTGAAAGGTGATGTGATAACCATGATATGTGGGAGTGAGAGGTAATGTGACGAAATATTTTTAGATAAGTGGGGGTGATGTGAAGACCGTGTTGTGGGGTAGAGAGAGGTGATGTTTTGATCATGTTGTGGGGAAGTGAGTGGTGATGTGATAACCATGTTATAGGGTGGTGAGTGTTGTGGTGATGGCCTATGTTTCTTTGGGTGAGATGTTATGTGATGAACATGTTTTTGGAAGGTGGAATGTAGTTATGATATACAATATATGGAAGTACCATGACATATTATGTTGGGGGTGTGAGAGTTGAAAATTAGTGGGAACTGGAGCATGAAACCCTATATTGATATGATTTATATCATGTTATCATACTTGGGTGTGTTATTTATTGATTGTTCCATGGTGTGGATGAGATTGGTTAGGTGACCTATTTAAGTGTTGTTTGGTTCTGCTATTTGCTCACTAGTGCATTAGTATACTTATTTCACATGTAAATGAGAGACTTTTGTATCCCTATTGAGTATAATTGTATATTCACCATATGTTTATAAACTATTTTTAGGTTTATAGTAGGATTACATGGATCATTATGTGCATTAGTGGCTCAAATATTTAGATAGTTTCTTTGTCACTACTTCAGCATTTATTTTAGTACTTGTTTTTAAAGACTCTAATATGAATCTATTTTATTTAAAATTGAATTGTGGGGTAATTTTGGGTTTACATATATTTTTTCATCAAGTTTCTTATTGTTTATTTATCATAACCCTCGATCTAGTTTTCTTATAGAGGGTAATGCCTCCCATATCATGATATTCATATACCCTCAATGTTAGTCACCAACCCAGGACCTACTGGAGTTGGGACATAGTGTTCATTATATCACTTTATTCATTACGTGCCTATAAGGGGAACCTTTTGATGGATTGGTCATGAAAAAGTTTCATCAAAGGTGTGGATTGAGAGATAAGACATTGTTTAGGGTTAGACACTGAGTATTTCATTGGTTGGTAAGGAGATGATGTAAATTGATCTGGGTGTGTGATACGGGAGTGGGAGATGGTCTAGGGAATGAGCGTTTAGGCCCCCCTATGTTCTATATCACGGAATCTAAGATTACTGAATTTCTCTGTGAAGTGGAACCGCTTTTTATTTATAGATGTTAGAGTGGTATATGCATCACGCTAACTTGAGTTCATATCTCAATTTGGGTGGTTTTGGTGAATATTAAATGAATTCAATAAAATATAATTATACTCCATACTTCTGGGATTATAAAATAATTATTTCCCTTTAATATATAAATCTTGGTCACATTCCTCATGTGGCTCAGGTAGTGGATATGAAACATGCTAACCGAATTGATCACCAGAGGGTTGATCCGATTGAGAAAATATTAATAGTAGAAGATGAAATTGTGTAATTTTCTCAAGAATAATTTGGGAAAATATGATGGAACCATATATGATGTGTTGAAAGATAATTGGTTGTATGATGTTGAGATCACTTTTGGTTTGATACATTCTAGAGAAGATTATTTGGTCTCATTGGTGGTCAGTCAGATGTGAGGATATGTGAATTAGTTTTGAATGTTGTTCTTAGGTGATAAGGAGGGAGATGTTTTGTGGTCATATTTCCATAGGGATTTTCATTCAATGAATCTATCATTGACCATGATGGTGGTTAATGTTGTTCTCAGGGTGAACAATATATAACAGTTCACCTTGTCCTTTTTCCAGAGGAGGTTTCCTATGCTCAACATCTAGTGGAGGCACTTTGTACACCTATATAGTATGTAGTGAATCCATTTATGTTTTAGATGCATTTGGAAGTATGACTAAGGAGGGGTGTTGAATCACATGAAAATTCAAGGAGGTTTACTGTAAGAGAGGTCCAAACAGTGTTTTTCATGGGGAAAATATTCCTTAAATAGGTTTTAGCCACCAAGGCCTTCAATGTTTTGGCTATTATGTATTCCAATTGAGAAGATTCTATTATGATTTTATAGGGCTAGTTGTTTCTATGATTTTTTTGGGGTTAGGGTCATATTTCTTCATTTTATGGTTTATTTCCATCAATCTAAACACTTCTTAGTTATTCTTTGTGTTCAATTTTTTGAGAGTGGTCATGTTCAGTGTCATAATCCATAGTAGTTTCTAGAAATTTCATTTTAGTAGCAAGGACAATATGATTATTCCATTCGAAGAGGAAAGGAAGCAAGTAGAGGTTAGCCTGATTTTTTTCTTCATGATCAAGGTCCTCAGCACTAATCATGGTCTTGGATATGGTCTGGAATGGAGAAAAAGAGGATATAGGTATGGTCAGTTGCATGTAGTGGAGGTAGTAGCACTAGAGGGTTCATATATCATTAGATTTATGATTAATTTGTTCAATATATTTTTTGTTGACTTATTTGATTTAGGAGCATCACACCCGTTTTTTGGAATCATCTCTAGTCCATGCTTTTAAACTAGACATAGAGAGGCATCTAATGTCCCTAGTGTTGAATAAGAATGCCAGAGGCCAAACCAACTTGGTTGATGTGTGATGGGGATTTATAATGATTATAGGGACCCATCATTCATGTGGGGATATTTTATTGCTTCATAAGTAATCATATAAATTTATCCTCAACATCAACTAGTTATATTCTTTGTATAACATTGTCATCTACATCTAGATGATGTTATTGTTCTTATATATGGATGGATAATGTATAACATTTATTGGAGAGTGGATTCATCTAGTGGAATGTAGACAAGTGCATCCCCTTATTTATTTGATGGTTGAGTAGTCTATCAAATCAATAAGGGATAAGATGGTGTTGGTTCCCATGGCTGTAAAGAATTTTTTGGATGTTTTTCCTTTTTAGATTGTGACACTACCCCCTAGACAATATATTTAGTTTGGTATTGATATGAAGCCTGATATATCTTCAATTTCAATGGGTACCTATTATATAGAATCCTATGAGTTTGGGGAGTTTAGAATTCAAATAGAAGATATGATGTAGAAAGGTTTCATGAGGCCTATTGTGTCACCATGAGAAGCTTCAATATTATTCTCCACGAAGGTGGATGGTAGTATGAGGTTTTGTATAGAAAAAAGAGGTTGATCTCAGTGATGATAAATAATTTATATCCTCTTTCAAGGATCGATGATCTTTTCTACTAGTTGATGGGGTATAGTTGGTTCTCCAAGATTGATATGAGGTATGGATATCACTAGTTGAGTGTGAAAGAGTATGATTTCCCAAATACTTCCTTCAGATGTAGGTATAGGAACTTTGAGTTTTTGGTCATGTCATCCGGTGTCAAGAACACACCATTAGTGTTCATGGGACTCGTGATCTCTATGTTTTTTGAATTTGTGGACAAGTTCATTGTTGTGTTCATAAATGGCATATTGATCTACTTGAGGTTTGAGGAGGAGCATGCTGACCATCTCATAGTTCTCCGGTTGGTTTTTTGAAGCCATAATGTCTGTATAAATAATTCCAAAATAAATTTATGAACATGATAGGTGAATTTCCTTTTTCATGAAGTGTATCAGAAGAGAATATGCGTGGACTCATTGAACGCATATATAGTTTTTTCTTGGGCCTCACCCATGAACATGTAAGAGTTTCATAGTTTCCTTGGTCTTGCAGGATATTATTTGATGTTTGTTTATAATTTTTTAATTTTTTCATCCCCATTGTAATATTTTACATGGAAGGACTATTATCTTACCTTGACTAATCAGTTTCAAACAATGTTTTACTACCTGAAGGGGAAATTGGTCAGTGATCCAGTGCTTCAATTACTAGTGGAAGGGGTTATGTTTGAGGTTTTTTTATGCTTACCATCTGTGATTGGAATGATCCATGATACACTAAATGGAAGTGATATATTATGGGGCTAGGATGTTATATCACCATTAGTGTAACTATTCCACACATGATTTGATGCTAGCAGCGGTTGTTTTTTTCATTAAAGATGTGGTGACATTACCTCATTGGGGAGTGCTCTATGGTCTTCATGGATCATAAGATTTTGAGGTATATCTTTTCTCAGAGTGACATAAACTATAAAAATGGATGTTGATGGAGTTTATTTAGGATTATAATTTTGAGATCCCCCCTACCATAGGAAAGGGGAATGTTGGGGCTAAAACGTTGAGAAGGAATCCATAGAAGGGTGTGGTTCAGAAGATTGGGGATGCCTGGAATATGATGTATGAGTTAAATACCATGTACTTAGATATGAGGATGGTTTATGGGGGATGTATCTTATTTTATATTATAGTTTATTCCTCTAAAATGATGTAGATTTAGGTGTATCCGTGGGTAGACTTAGAGTCATAGGTGATGCATGATTGTGTTCTCTATAGTGATGCTGCAAATGGATGGTCATAGGATGGCCATAACCATATTTTGTTATAGGGGAGGATTTTTGTTTCTATGGTGATGTGTAAAGGAGTCCTATGTGAGCTTTAAATATCTAATTTTAAATTATAACAAAGAATTTCTAGGTTGTACTATGGTCCAAGTAATGAAATTTATTGGATACGGATTAAATAGATAGTGGTTCATTTTGTGGCTCAATGTTTAGTTTTCCAGTAGATAAAGACTGATGATCATGTTCCTAGCTATTTTTACATCCCTTGGATATTCCCAATTAGAAATGAAATGAAATCATAATGGAATTCATTGAAGGATTACCTCAATATCTAGGAGTTTTTGATGATATTTTTGTAATTTTTGGTTAAGTTGACAAAATCATCTCACATACTAGTGATTAAAGAGTTGGGTGCATCATATGTCTTGTAAAATATATATATGGATGAGGTGGTTAAGTTTTATGGAGTCCCATGGTCCATTGTCTCAAATTGGGAAATACTTTTTACCTCACAGGTTTTTTGGAGACAGTAATATACTTTTGGATCTTAACTTTGCCTTATCACTACTTTCCAACATCGTACATATGTACAAAATGAGAAAACTATAAAAATGGTGAGAGATATGCTATGTGAATGTATCATACACTTTGGTGGATATTTGGAGAACAAACTAGATTTGGTGGGGTTTTCCTACAACAATAGATGTCACTCATCCATAAAAATGGCATTTTTTATGTTCTATATGTCATCTATGTCAATCTATATTATGATGGGACGTGGTTGAGGATTCAACAGTTCCTAGACCCGATGTGGTGTATATCATGATAGAGATGTTTTAGATGGTTCATGAATTAATAAAAGTAGAAAAATAGGTATAAGACTTATTTTTATCATAGGAGGATTCCCTTGGAGTTCATGGTTGGAGGCCACATTTTCATAAAGGATTCCCGTCAATATGAGCATCTAATGTTTGAAAATTAGAGTATTATATCCCCCTAGTTTTAGGCCCTTTGAGGTATTTGGGTGAATTTAAGTGGTGCCTTATCGATTGGAACTTCCACGAATACTAAACCAGATTTATGAACTCTTACATGTCTCTTATCTTCATAAGTATATTCATGATGAATACCATGTCATTGAATAGAGAGATTTGGATATTTAGGATGACATGAATTTCATTGAGTGACCCGTAGAGATCCAGGATCATCGAGATAAGGTATTGTGAGGATGAACCAATCCCTTATTTTTTCTGGTTTATGGGTATGATGTTTTTAAGGAGTGTACTTAGAAGGATGAGACATAGATGTGTTCATATTACCTGATGTTTGTTCAAGTCATTTTATCTATTTTATTTCCATGTTTTTATTTCTTGTGTTGTTTTGACATTGTTGTTTAATATCAGATGTTCATATTCCTTGTTTGTATAATGTGTGATTAAGAATTTAATGCATATAAATTATGAAAAAATTGATTCTTAATCAATAATAATTATAATATTACATTATTAAAATAATGGGGGTGAGTCAGTTCCAACCATAGAAGATATTATCATGACATGGGAGTTGAAATTTCTTGATTTATGTTCTTTGGGATCTGTTATGTGATAGTGGTGGTAGTTGTTGGCTTGGACTGTATGGAGGCTGAGATGGTAGAGTTTTATTTTTGTGAGGTTCAATGATTTTTTTGGTTATTGAGTTTTGTTAGTGGTGATGTTTTATATGTAACAAGATCTTTCATAGGAATTTTTAGAGATTTATTTTTGGACCTCTTATCACTTTCTTTATAGTTTGGTTTTGATTCTTGGCAGAGAGAATAGTTTTAGAGGTATTTTATGTAACATTCCAGAACTTCTAGGATAATAGTTTTTGGGAAACATGATTATTAAGGAATCTGAGGTAAGTACAGAGGTTTTTGAAGGATTAAGGGATGAGTTTAGAGGTATTTAGGTGGAATATGGGTGTTTTGGATGTTGATGGAACAATCAAACGGTAGAACAAGATGATATCAAACTAGTGGTAGTACCAGAGGGTAGTTACTGGTGGAAACACCTTATGAATCAATAAGATGGTATCATATTAGAAGTATCACCAAACTGAGGCACCCTGGTGGTAGCACCTGAAGGTAGTACCATATAGGTAACACCTAATATTAGAAACTTACAACCACACCTGACAGTAGCACACCTGTGGTATCACATGATGGTAGCATAATAATGTTAGCACCTAACGGTAGCACATTGTTAGTAGCACATAATAGAAAAGAAAATGGCTTCCAAACATGATGATAATTCACTAGTAGTAGAACCTAATGGAAAATTCAAATAGTATAACCTAATATTTTATCCCAACCATAGATTGTTCTTAATTTTCCATATTTTCCCATTTTTCCCATTTGACAATTTTTTTATAAAAATGGATTTAAAGAACAAATTGATTGAATTAAGGCTATTTTAAAGAAGGATAGATATATCTAATACTTATTAAAAGTATGAATCCCTTTAAATGTATATAACTTATGGATTTGATGAGATCAGCCTTTAATGGATAATTAAATCCGTGTCAAATCCTGATGGTTTTAGACATGTTATTTCTAAAGAGAAGTGGTTTCCTTCATTATTTCTGTCTTGTTTCTCTTTATATGGGAAGTCCCAAAACCTTTTACCTTGTATCTATGTAACTATGTTTTTGAAGAATGTTTCGATTCCTTATTGTTGGTTTCCACCTGTGCGTGACCCCTACTTTTGGTGTAGTAAATTTAGTAAATATTTTTTCTTCTATTTATGGGGAATACTTCATTTCTCATCAGGAAAATCATCCAGAAAGGGTTTATAATTTTGTTAACTTGTAGATATATTATTTCACCCATCATAGAAAAGATATATTTTTTGGAATAATTGAATTTAAGGGGAATGTGAATTGAATATCATTTTTCTACATATTTTATATTATTATTAATAATGTGAAATGTATGGGCTAATGACCCACTGAATATCGTATCTTTTGGGGGTAATTAATTATACTATATTTGTGGTGTTATAGAACCTTGGGATTTTTTTCACCATAAATTTAAATTTTCTAATCCATTATATCTGGTTAATGAAGAGGTTTTCCCTAGAATATATTTATTGTGTGAGAATACCCTTAAAAGTGATATTTAATTTATAAAAATACCTTATAAAAATATAAAAAATGGCATGTGATGTGGTTTGTAAATTGTTAGGATATCTGAATGTGTGATGTTTTGTGAGTGTGTGTTTTATAGTGGTTGGGTTGGATAATATTGATGATGTGGTGGTTGGGACGATGAGGTGTATGTAGAAATAATGGTGACTATGAGGGATTGTTGCTTGATGATAATATGATATTTGTTGTCGTGAAGTGTAGTGTTATGATAGTTTCCTATTTATTAATATGATTGAATAAATTATAATGTTGAAATTGAAAAGTCCTGGGTTGGTTTAAAAAATGATTTGAAATGAATAATGGACACTCGAATCGAAGAGGGATGTGCATCTTAAATGGTTAATGTTTATATTGGAAATAATGGGACATAAATATAAATTAATGAGTTGTCAAAATGGAATGGGTTGGTAAATGGAAAATGTAAAAAACAACTAAATTTGATAAGAAAGGGTGGAATATGAAATGTGAAGTGTATCTTTTTATGTGGTGGTTTTATTTAGTGGGGGAAACAAAATTGGTGACATTGTGAGTCTAGGTGGTGATGTTGGGAGTTGGTTAGTGCCTTGTTTTGAATCCATAATTTTGGCTTGTGTGAGGATATAAATATATATACCATATATGTTCCTTGTTATTTTCTATACACACCCCACACTACAAGAAAATGTCACTTATACAAACATGAAATTAGGGACAGATAATATATCTATTGGTATAAATGAGAAATTCCAACAGATATTAAGTTTTATTAGTATTAAATTAAAGTACCGACAATTACTTTTACCAACATATACATCTGTCATTATTAGTTATTTAATACCAACATATATATTACTAACAATTAAATCTGTTGTTTTATCATATTAACATCGACAGTTTTTTACCAATAAATACTTCTATTGTTATTAATTATTATTACCAATATTTTTTTCAACCTATAAATCGGTTTCTAGTATTTATTCACTAAAAATCAATCATTTAATAATAATAATATTATTATTATTATCAGTTAGTAGTATACTTAAAAAAACTATGTTTATATTAATAAAAAATGATATATACTTGGAATATATTCAAAACATCATACAAGATATATTATTTTTAGAAAAAAATCAAAATTATATTTTAAATATATTTTATTCAAGAAGAAATATTATATCCACGAGAAATTTTAAAAAATATTCATCTAAAGGTTAAAAAAATAAAAATATACCTATTTATTTAGATTTAATAAACCGTCATTAAAAGAAATAGAAAATAAAAAATAAAAAAAATATAATCCCTCCCCTAACCTCACTGTCTCCCGTGTCTTCCCTTTTCCCTGATCACCTCCTGATATTATTCATTCACCTTTAATGGTGTTGCGATATCTACATGCACTGATACAGTCGGTTCTTCTTCGTCGACCACACCCACACCCACACCCACACCCACACCCACACCTTTGATTATCTACCATTTCCCACAACTTTTTTGATTTCTTTTTTACTCGTCAAGGTGTAGGGAGAGGCATGTACATAAACCCATTTTTCATTTAATCAGTTGATGTTTGGGCCTCCTATCTAGTACGTACTTATTTTCTTAAAGTTTTAGGCACCTAAAATCATGGGTATCTAGTGTTTGAATTTAATTTCAGTTAGGTTTTTTAGTGAAATAGAGATGAAATGAGATTTCATGCTCTTTTTAAGGGCGGGGGGCACTATTCTTTTTCCTGATTTTCTAAGAACTGAAATTAATCAGGACAATGATAAGGTGTACCATATTTATAGTGACGATGATATACCTCTAACTCTTAAAGCAGTAAAGGTATTCCTTTTGGTCAATTTTTGGGTTGTGCTCACAATTGAGTTTTTCTGTGGTTGTATGAGAAAATTATCCTTGAACTCTTATGTATCCTGTTGTTTTTTATGGACTACTTTTTTATATAGAATGTATTGAAATTAATTACTTTTTCACTGGTATTGCATACCATCTTATTCGGGTCAATCCTTTATTCCCAGCCCCTGTTATATTTTATGTGAACTTATATTTTAGTTCACTTGTCTTGATGAATGTTTCTACTCATATTACCATTTTTAGCAACAATCATCATTGAGGATATGTTTTTTTTGTCGTTGAATTTTAATTTTGAATGAGTTGAAAGTACATAGATCCTAGAGTTTTTATTTTTTATTCTATGTTTGATTTGTGTGCAGTTGATGACTATTATAATGTTACAGTTACAAAGCATCTATTCCAGAAATGTTGGACCACATGATCATAGCATGTAAATATTAGTGCAACCTTACATATGTACATTTAAATTCTATATGCTTGTAACATGGGGATTATTAACTACATGTTGGAGGCCATGTTGTTAGCACTATGGGTTAAAATTGTAATTTTTTTGATGGTATTGAAGGAGAAATAAGGCTTGGTTGGCCAAAACAGTTGGGTCTACTATTTATGATTGTGGGTAGTTTCAATATGAGCTGGTTTTTGTATTCTCTCCTCATTATTAATTTAAATGAGATGAAACTGAACCAGGATGGACTTTAAGAGGTGAATTGGAGACTATTAAGTGGAGTTGAGTGTGGTTATTGAGGAATTAAATTGAACACTAAACCTAGACCAACAAGGGGTCCAGATTGAACCCACATATATGAAGTTAGAGTCAGGTGAGCTCAACCAATGTCATTGAAGGTTGATAGGGTTATAGATGAAATTCAACCAAGCATGTGACATGTGGACCCAATTAGTGAATGAAGGTAATTTTTCATTTGTTTTTAAAATAGGACTATGACATTCATAGAATATTTTTTACTTTGGTACCACTATCTGAGGATTAGTTTAGGAACTGTTCTCTCTCTTTATTCTTCGTGTACACTTTAATAACTTCATTATATTCTTATTGAATGTGTTGTGAATTATTGTTATCATATCCATAGAAGTATTTTTATTTAAATATAATTTTTTATAGTTAATTTACCTTTTTATTTTTCTAACTAGAACCATAAATCCTTTGGCCCAAATGAAATATTACTAAAATAGCATTCCAATGCTTATCATATTTATTCTGTTATCCTATGTTTCTATTATCATATCAATAGAAGACCTTTTTATTGATATTTTCCTTTTCCTTTTTTGATAATTAATTGGTAATAATTATGTGTTAAATGTCATTAACACTTTCTTATCTAGAACCATATAGCCTTTTACTTATTATGAACTATAAATTCTAGATAGTTTTGCAGTCCTCAGTGCAGTCACAATGGTATGTATGTATTTACACATTTTTACATCAAGTGGTGTGAATATGAATCAACCATAAAAGATCAAATTTAAATATTTGAAATACAATGTCATTGATATATTTTTATTTGTCTCATTATTATTATACTTAAATAAAACATTATTATTGAAAAAATGGTTGACAAGTGGTCATGAAAAGCTTTTATGAGTCAAAAGGATGAGAAGTGAAGGCATTACCTGATTTTTTCATTTTGACATGCTGTGAAATTTGAAGCTGCGATACCTATGGATCTATCTATGAGGTAAGGGGATTACTTTGTTTATATAAAACTATTTTATGAGTGTTATCCTCTATTATCACATGGATTTGGACACTAATGAATGAATTATAAAATTTGATGCAGTACAGTCTAGGACATGTATAATTTCATGATAATGATATCGATAGACATTTATAATATGTACACACAGATCACATATAACATAATTTTATCATGAGATGTTTTATAATCTATAATCTAGAATCTATTTTTTTATAATCTATTATAAATTTTATAATCTATAACCATGAATCTATGTCTTACAGATTACATAATCTATAATTAGGAATCTATGTTTTATAATTTGTAATGTACTATCGTAGTAATTATGGCTTTTCAAATTAAACTTTTATGGGTAAAAAAACATTTCTGCCAAGTATTTAACAAAAAAAATTTAGGGACTCCAAATTAGTGTTAAATATATTAATATACAAATTAAGTTTCATTTACCTTTTCTAACACTGTTGGTGAAAGGTCCATTCTATCCAACCCGGGTAGCCTCATTTGAACCTTCAATGGAGGCCAACCTTGGAAAAAGCCCATAAACTTGAAGTGTAGGTTCTTTTTAGGTTTTCTCTGATCCCTCTTATGGGAGGACATAGAAACTAGTGATGCCTCATTCCAAAATTCAGCCATGCTTACTTCTCCATCAGCCCCATCATTAGACATGGAAGTGATTCTTGAAGGTTTCCTTTCATTTTCACCTGAAGGGACCAAGCCCTGGAGGCCTGGTTTATGGGTTTACTCTATAATCTATATCTGTGGTTCCATGTCCTTGATCCTTCTAGCCATCCCCACAAACATTCTCCTTAAACCCTCCACTTATGTGTTGGGGGAAACCAAGGATTCCTTCACTGCTATTATTTCTTTTTCCACTGCTAATAAATTTTAGGAAACAAGGATGCCTAGTCTCTAGCATTCATCTTCAATCTTTGAGATTTTATTTAGATTATCCAAATTCTACTTTCTCTCAGTTTCCTTTTTTCGCATATTCATTTCATGAGAGTCCATACCCAGCTTATGCCTCACAGAGCTCAGCTCTTTTTCCTATGCCCTGATGATTTCCTTTAGAAGTTTTACATCCACCTATGCTTGTGATTTTTTTTCATTGATCTTCAACAACAAGTTAGAATGCTCTTGCAGTTATCATGAGAGAGGACAATATTTTCAACAGATGAAGTGATGAGTGCTTGATCCAGTTCTGTGATTTTATCTTCTAGACCATAAATCATCTTGTAAATTTCTTTTAGTTTTGTATTTTAATTTTTTGTTCTTACCTTTCTCAAATTATCTTTAAGACTGCCATCCAGATGAGAGGCATTGCGTTCAGTAGGGAGTTGGGTGATCGATTCAAGTAACTTCTTTAGGGAATGGTTCTGGTCTTCAGCTTTTTCCTAGCTAGAAAGGGCTTCTTTAGCAACTTCAGCATGCTTTTGAATCAAACTATCCTTTTCTATCATTTTTGGATGAGCTTCAGATAGATATTCATTAAAATCATTCACTTGGTTGTCCAACATTTTAGATTTTCTAATTTGTGTTTTGATTTTCTTTTTCAACCCAGTAAAATGTGAAAATCCATCTGTTGATAATTGAACTTATACTAATTTTTTTATTGATTTCCTCATCTTTCAGCGATTCTATGAAGCCAAGTGAACACTACATAAACCTGAACTCTCCACCATAATTTGGATTATTATCATGTTAGAAGATTTTTTCCTCTAGATCCATCCATGGAGGTCCATTTCAACTCATACAGTCTGAAAAAATAAGTGCTCATTGGATCATTGAAAATTGATAGTCTGGATTGAAACAGAAAACTAGGGAGATACTGAATCGAATTAACTTTATCTTTTTTTATTATAATTATGCCAGTGCTAGTTTTTGAATTTTTATTGTAGCATGTTTATTCTTCTAGTATTTTTTTACTTTCAGTTTAATTTTATATCAATTAATTCCATTAAATTATATTGGACTAATCAAAATTTTTGTTGAGAGTTGAAGAATGTTATAGTAAACAATAGAAAGATTCAATCTTGACAAGACTTCGTGATCCATAACCATGTTGAAATTTTTATATTCAATCTTTTGAAATAAATTTGAGTATGACTATTTGACAATTTAATTTTTTGGTAGTCAGACTGAAGAGACTATTTCGTATAATAAATTGATAAGTGAAACATACTTGGAAATGACCATTTTCATGTAAAGCATGTAAAATAATGACTATTTGGTATGTTAGAAGTTTTATGAAATGTGTAAAAAAATGAGTTTCTTTATCATATTTGAGTTGAATATTAAATTTACTCATTTGATGTGCTATTTTATACCTTGCCACATTTTTTTACTTTATACACATCTTCTTTCTAGTGTGAAATTGGTGATTGACTACTTACATTCAAAAGTTCAATAAAGGGGACCTTATTACATGAGTGGGGATGATAAGATGCTTTCATCCAACACCTGCATTCGAAAGTAGGGATGAACTGCTTCATACTGCCAATGCAATCAGATTGTAGGTAAGGTAAATTAAATGTGTGGATTGCATCAACAGTGTGAACCATTACAATGAAAAATGATGTGTAGGATTAGGAGGTTCATGTCACCATTGTTTTCCATTGGTACTTCATTCACTTCTCATGTTTGATGTTTGGGGCTTGTTGTTTGTTTGAAGGATTTTTCATGTTGGTATGTATCACTGCAAACAAGAAGAAAGACATTGTGATTTTTTCTTGTTAAAACGGGTTTGAATAATGAATACAAAGTCCTTTTTGAAGTGTTCAATGGTTTGTTACATGCTGTTTCTTTTTTCCATGAAAAAACTATGGGTTCCCACAAGTTTGACGAAATGTTCAAAGGAGGTTCCAAGATAATAGAAACCTTGGAAACATCAAAAGTCAAGTCTAATAATCATCCCAAGCCTGTACACATCAAAATTAAATCCTATACTAAAGGAGCTAAAGCAGGAGGATACTACGTGGAGTAAGGCATCCAAAAATTCCTCAATTCTATCTCTATAAATTATGCAATATAATGACCATCAAACCATTCCCATTTTGAGGGATTATTTGTGGCTTCTACAATGTTTTAATTTTCTCCTCTCATATTAACTACATTCTAGTGGAATTCTTCGAGATTAAGGCTATGATATAATATCTACTTGAGGTTCCTCACTCGTGTTAGAGCGGGATCGCTGGTACAGGGCATGGATTGGTCACTGGTGCTGGTTCACTGAAGGCTATGGTATAACTAGAGATGGATCATTGGTACTGGGGCATGGATGGGTCATCAGTGCTGGAGTTGGCTCGCTGGTACAGGGGCATGGATGGGTCGTTGTTACTTGGGGGTGGGGGGTGATGGATCCTGTGTGTTTTTATTTCATCTAGTATTAAATTTCATTATTAATATATTTAAAAAATTTCTAAGTTTGAAAATTCATTTCAATTGTCTTCGATTTAATAATTAAAATAGATGAATTATATTTGATAAATTAATAAATATATTATGAAATTTAACTAGGAATGAAAATTTATAATTTTTATTCTAATTTAATTTATAAATAGATTTTATATATTGGTAATATTATTACCAACAGAAAAATTTCTCATAAAAATATGTTCAAAAAACAATTTAAGAAACATATATATTATATGTTGGTATTATTATAATTTTAACAGAACTATTTTATCTGTCGCAAAAACATTTAGCAATAGAGTTTTTACCAACAACTTAGTGACAGGGGAATATGTGTTAGTAAAACATTTTAACAACAGAAAATGTACTTTTACCAACAGATATATCCCTATTGGAAAAAGATAAATATTTTGAAGTGACACCCACATCGAGAACTATATACTAACACCCATATATGTATATGGGCGTGTTTTTAGTAACATACCATTTAAGAGGATAGATGGAAAGCTACTCATTGTTTCTCACTCTCTCTTTTAGGCATTGATGACAATCCTGAGATATGATAGCCAGAAGTAAAAATTGATCGGTAAATATGATGAGATGGATTATGGTATAAATCATTCATGGTAAGATGAGTAAACAAGGTATACTTCCTACTTGATAAGAACACACTACTACTTTGGTTATTTACACATGAATTGTTTGATATTTTTGGTTTATTTATATTATTTCATGGATTTTATTTTGGTTGATTTATCCTATATCTGTATATTTTTTTCATATACTGGTTAATGCCTCCCATATCATGATATTTTTATACCCTCAGTGCTTGTCTCCAACCCGGGGCCTACATGAGGTGGAAATTGGGGGTCATTATCACATTTTCTTTATTGCTGGCCCAAGAGGGGCCCCATTTTGGGGTGGAGGTAATGAATATTAATTTTGTGGTATGATTTTAAAATGTTAAACTCATATTCTTATAACTTTATTCTCATGTTTTTATTAAAAATTATCATTGATTGATATCTCCCATATTAACCCTTACTGAGCATTTAAAATCTCCCTTTAATATTTTTCATTTTCTCCATGATATGTAGAAAGGTGTCATGCATGCTTTGTCTAACAAGGATTATAGTAGTGAATAAAATATTAGGAGATTTTGTTGATCTTTTATGTTCCAGTTGTTTATGTATTCTCATTTATAATGACACTAAGACTTTATTGTTCTTGCATGGATCATGATTATATATAATGAACATTATTATTATAAAATATAATAATTATATATGAAATGTTTGTGCATCCTCACTTCCCTTGCAACTGGCTTAATCATTCATTTTCTTTAGTCATTTTCTCCTTGAAATAAATTCCATACTTACTCTCAAAAATTTATATTGATGTTTTAAACAAATACACATATAATTTTATTCCTGACATGTTGTATAACATAAAAATATTTTTTATAATTAAAATACCTATTCATGATTGGAAATTAATGATGAATCTCATATATGAAAATCCCAAAATATTATTTTCCTTTTTCATAATGGTTTAATAGTAACCATTACAGGCTTATTTTTGATATACTGTAATTACTCACCAAAATATAGATTAAAAAATAAATTACTGATGCATGAATATAATACATCCTGATTAGAATGTTTCACTTGATATATAATATTTTATAATAATAAAGATCCATTTTAAAAATGAACCCAAAACTATATATTTTAATTTATAACTTGAAACATATTAAAGAAACCTACCAACATGGAAACTTCAATAATAGTTTACTATAATCAATGTAGTTAATCATGCTAGGAATTTTTTTATGAATATTATAATTAAAATATTAAATGGGGATCATGTTATAAAAGGCATGGAATAAACAAATAATATATGATATTACTTCTAATTGGATGTTTTCCTATAATATTTCATGTCTAGTACTCATAATACAGTTTAATATTGTTCGAAACACCGTTTCTCAATTGAAATCCTGTAAAAATCATCCCATTTTAATATAATATTTATTAGGCATAAATTTAAAATCATCATTAAGTCACAAAACCCAATCAACAAGAAATCAATATTCCTAGAATAATCAATAATTAAATGAATCATACATATAACCTATATTTAATTCAAATAAATTTAACTTATCATATGGAATATGATTTCATATTAAGGAATTTAAATATATAAATCTATTAATATAAATATTTCATTCAAAATTATAAGGTAACCATCAATTCATATTTAACTAATAAATGATTTTAGAAAAGTTTTCCTTGGAATTTAAAATATTTTTTGGGTCATTCTTGTAAGTTTTTGAATCAAAATTTATTAATTCAGAAAACTATCATAGAAGTTAATAAAAAACTAAGAATCCCATCATTTCATAATATGTAATAAAGAATGTTTTTAACTAGTATGAATTAATTTAAATTGAATCCACTTTAATTATATAGACCACATCTTATCAATACACTTTACTACAAGTTAGCACATTAGACATTTTCCCAAATCAATCTCTAAATTCAACTATGATAATGATTTTAGGACCCTTAAGTGGAAGAATAATGGAGTTATAGAAGTTGAATCACTTAGATAGTTCTTGAAAAGATCATAAAAAAACTTCAATTTTAAAACATGATTTAAATAAAACCTAGGCCTGAACGGATTCATAAAAAAGAAATGACATTTAGATAGTTATATTTTAAATCATCTTTCAAAACAATTTAATATATACCTTTAAATTCAATTTTAAATCATGAGGATCAAAAATAATTTTATAAATAACTGACAACCTATTACAAGAAAACATTTAAAATCCTTTTAACTATTATTTAAATAAAATATCTCAATTATTTAAAATCATGAAGGGTTAACTCATATATATAAGTCATTATTAAATATTTCAATCAACACAAATTATTGTTCCATGTGGGGTATTAAAAGTTCATCAAAAACTAAAAAACTAAATTATAAATTACATGATTTCTAAAAAATTAGGTTGAAACATTTTTCATTATTAGGTTTAATTATCCTCCATGTTTGTTAAAAATTATAAAATTTTCATGAACATACCAAAGTAAATACTAAAAGATTCAATATTACCATTTATAATTCCCAATATTTGGATGAATTTACTTCCTAGAATATTTTTTTAGTCAAATCACATTATATTCCTCAAATAATACAAGCCACCATATTGGCATAAAAATATACCATAAGAATATAAATTAAGGGAACCCATCCATTACACCATGATATTGTTTGTTATGGGTGGAACTCACTCTACTGTATGGATTAAAAACATGTCATGGAAATAATGAGTCGTGATGTGGGAGGTTTCCCCCATCTACATATTTCTGAATAAATAATATTTTTTATTTTCAAAGGACAAATCCTTAAGCCCTATAGTATGAAATTCATTTAAATAGGTTCATTTAATTCAAAAAATATACTAATTTGAACACATGTGAAAATAATCATAATGTATGTACCTTTACTAGGTCTCTACCATGAAATTTATACAACTTTACTTGGTCATTTAGAAGACATAGAGTCCTTACATCAGATTATACGAGGCCCTAAAATCTAGTGTCTTAGTCTCTCTCCATGGACTTGGTCACACACCAATATTAACTAGTACCATTTCCATACTAACCAATGAAATAATCATAGTTCCTAACTCTAATATCCATTCTACATCTCAAAATCACATTTAATTTCAATCTATCATGAACCCCATCCATTTTTACTTCCCTTGCTATATCAATTAAGTGAAGGAGTGAACTTGGAAGCCTGCCTCTAACAAGCCCCGAGCTAGAGACTATCACCAATGGTTTAAAACACATAGTCGGAGGAATTACCCTAAACATATTAACTAAAATAGTAGTGATATTATGTAAACCACTAATATACAAATTTCATATAAATAAAAAAAGATCCCATAAAATAAAATACAATAATTCATGTCATTCCATATAGAATAAATTTCTATAAAAATTACAAAAAAAACTACTAAAAAGAATATCCTACGAAAACTCAAGCTGCAAGATAGCATGGTCCATATTGGTCATGAAAACCATCTTGGTCTCTTGGAATATAAGTAGGGGTGAAAATAATATGCATACCTAGTAGGATCCTCTTTATACCAATCGTGAGAATTTTATAAAATCATAATAATATTCATGTGAATAAAGAGTATAACCAATATGGACCAATTAGAAGGACTATCTATTCTCATTATCAATAAGACTAACTCACCAAGTATCATATCCATGTATAGTAAAATAACATCATATGAATATAGAATGAGGATGTAACGTCCCAGTTCCAGAAGCCACCCAGAGGCGCCCCATACCCGGTTGGTCACATGGCCTCAAGCGCATTTCCCTGAATGCCAGAGGTTGTCAACTAGTAGTGAGGGGCTTGGGTTTGATAGTGGGGAAACTATGCCCTCATCAGCAGAGTAACACATCGGAAGAAAAAGAATAACAATAGAAGAAGTAGTAATAATCGATAGAAAAGTAAAAAACAGAAGACTAGAAAATAATTAACTGGAGCACACACACACACACACACCGATATATATATATATATATATATATATATATATATATATGAATAATGCATGATAGATATGTCAAGGAAATTATCCAAAAAAATCATAATGCTGGAATAAAATAGTACTAAACCAAATACAACAGAAAGAAAGTAAACTACTCCTCAGCATCGTAAGCCATAGCCTGATCCCATGCAATACTGCTCCTCAGTCAATCAATAACCTAAAGTAGAAGGGAACTTTCCCTTATCTATACCTTCAACAATATAATCTGTTTGGGACCAAAATCAAGAACCAAACATGGTGTGAGATGATATCCCATTAGGAAACCACCCACAGATCTATGCCTAACAGTCTGTGAATAAATATGACAGGCAATAATCAAAGATGTAGTAAACAAGAAGGTACTCAGTAATAAACAGTTCCACATATCAAATAAGCATCTAATCAATCAAGTTAACCCTCTGGGAAGTACACGTAGCCTAACCCCTATGGTTCAGTCACAAGAATATATAGACTCTCTGAGGAAGCACTCACAGTCAATTCCCCTTATAGTGTAATGTGATAAATTACTCTCTAAGGATTCTCACGTGGTCAATTACCCTTATATCCATGTGTGGTCAATGACTCTCTGAGGAAGCTCACATGGTAAATTTCCCTTATAGACAAAATTGGATTAAAGAATCTCTAAGGAAGATCACATGGTATATCCCCTTATAGTCTAAATTAATCAAAGACTCTCTGAGGAAGCTCACACGGTCAATTCCCGTTACAACCAGAAGTAGTTTAAAGACTCTCTGAGGAAGAACACACAGTCAATCCCCCTTATAGTCCAAAGTATTCAAAGACCCTCAGATGAAGTTCACATGGTCAATCCCCCTTATAATCTACTACACCAGGTTCCCACGACCCTGTGTAAGTCAAACAAGCATAGTAGTGCAATACAGCCAAAGTAATCCTTCTGAACTACTTGGATAAATAGTCTATAGCATATCAAGCATGTTAGATAACAATAATCACACCATCCTACAAGTATGCATGGAAAATTATGGAAAGACGACCTAAGTGTCTAAACATGACCAACAGACGTACACATAACAAAGCATGGGAAAACACATCCAAGACAAAGAAATCAACACTATTTATATCCAATTAATCTCTGTACAAGCATAAATGCATGGAAGGAAATTAACAAGGATAAAACGGTTAATAATCAATACCCCATTCAAGGGAATTGGGAAACATTGCACATATTACTCAATGAATTTCATCAGAATGTCACAAACCACCTACCTCGTTGTTGGGAGATCGCTATATATGAACCTCAAGCCTTGAATCACCCAATAACATATTAGATCTTCAAAAACATCTAAACCATTCAACAGTGGATAACCTGAGAAATAAGAGGAATCATGAAATGAAGCTCAAGCATAAGGGATAACTTACTGAGGTGATCCCAATGCAATTGATGGTGGTTGAATTGGAGACCAAATGCTCGTAGGGGGCTCAGAGGAAGATCATGACCGTACAAGAGCTCTCAGCCGAACGAAACCTCGAAGAAAGGTGTTCTGTCGATTAGACATGACCATGGTCCATTTAATGAAAAAAAAGAAAATACACGGTGTGTACTTTTGAAGTATACAACGTGTACTTTCCATTTCCATACTCTACTTTTGGAAACCTCCAAGTCACCCCCACACGGCAGTGTGTGTGGCCACTACATGGCCAGCACATGGCTACCTGTGGTAACCTAGGACCAGGCGTGTATTCATAAAGTACACGACGTGTTCTTTGGAAATTTCCATAAATTATTCTTTTTCTCAAAAATGATTAGAAAAGGAAAAAATAACTGAAAATAAGGTCTGAGTTCTTAAAAACATACCCCATTAAAGAAATTCTTCCCCGGATATCCCTAGTGCAGTGTAGAAGAAGAAACCCTGAACAACTCCTACCATTGTGCTTGTACATCGGCCTCGCTCTCCCAAGTCGCATCCCGTACTCACCCATGCTTCCATAGAACACATACCAAAGGAACAGACCGGTCAAGAAGAACCTTCGTACTGTGATAAAAAATCCAGATAGGATGCTCCTAAAATGATGCATCCACTATGTGCTTAACCTCCTTGGGTTGAAAGACATGAGACGAGTCTGAAAAGTTACGTCGGAGCTGAGAAATGTGAAAAATGTTGTGCATAGCCTGGTACCTCTTGGGTAACTACAACCGACTAGAAAACGAAAAAACTCTCTCCACAACCTCAAATGGCCTGATGCACCTCGTTGAAAGCTTACCCTATCTCCTAATTCTTATATGCCACAACCTCGGTGTGACACACTATAAGACTTGATTCCTGACCTCAAACCCCAAAGGTCTTATCCCCTGATTATAACAATACTTTTGTCGAGACTGTGCTATCACCATCCACTTCCGAATCAACTCTATCTACTCTATGGTCTCCTGAACCAGATGAGGTCCCTGCAAAGTTTCCTGTCTTGCCTCTATCCAACATAAGGGTGATTGACATGGCCTACCGTACAAAGCCTCATAAGGTTCCATCTGAATAGTTTCTTGAAAACTATTGTTGTAGGATAACTCAACAAGAGGTATGGGCTTCTCATAAGAACCTCCAAAATCTAGGATTCATGCTCAGATCATGTCCTCAAGCACCTGAATCATACATTCGGACTGACCATCTGTCTGGGGGTGGTATGTTGTACTCAAAATTACTTTTGTACCCAATGATTTCTGAAGCCCCTTATAGACCTGAGATGTAAAATGGGCATCCCTATCTAAAACAACGGGGCATGGAACTCCATACAGACGAACAATCTCTCAGACGTACAACCTTCCCATCTCATCAACACTGATGGTTTGCTTGATCAGAAAGAAGTGAGAAACCATCGTGAGTCTGTCAATGACAACCCAAATTGCATCATTCCCTCAAGGTGACCTTGGTAAAACTATCATGAAATCCATTGAGACATCATTCCACTTCCAGTCAGGAATGTTTAACTGCTGCAAAAGCCCTGCTGGTCACTGATGCTCTGCCTTCACCAACTGACAGGTGGAACACTTCATGACAAAACCAGCAACATCTCTCTTCATTTCTAGCCACCAATACAGACGGTGTAGATCATGATACATTTTGGTGACACCAGGATGAATTGCCCAAACTTAGGAATGAATGTACCGCATTAGATCCTCATGTATGTCTGTCAGAACCCTTATGCGTCCCTGGAAACACAATATATCATCCTCACCTATGGTCCATCCAAGAAAAGGGTCCTCTCCTGACACACTCTCCTGTAGGACTGGGCCTTCTGAGTCTGATAACTTCCTCATTTTTACTAGATCAAGAAGGGTAGAGGTAACATATACAGAAGAAAGAAACATCTGCCCAAGTTTATCGTGCCCCACCACATGCATCTTAGAGATTAGAGACATAAGTTGCCACTCACTACTGGACTCCGAAACTGCTTGTATATGGGTCCTCCTACTCAACACATCAACCACTGTGTTACCCTTCCCTGACATATAATCAAGCTCAAAGTCAAAAGACTGAAGTTACTCAACTGAACTTCACCGTCTCAAATTCCTTTCATTCTGAGTGAATATGTACTTGAGACTCTTCTAGTCAGTGAAAACCACAAAATGCTCTCCCAGAAGATAATGTCTCCAATAGCATGAAGCATAAACAACTGCTGCCAACTCGAGATCATGTGTTGGGTAATTCCTCTCATGTGGCCTCAACTGCTGAGAACTATATGCAACGACTCCTTCTCCATGCATAAGCACAACTCCCAGCCTAATACCTGATCCATCACAGTAAACTGTATAGCTCTTGCCCAGTTCTGGAAAGACTAGTATCGGTGCTGAAGTCAATCTCCCTTTTAGCTCTTGAAAGGCTGACTCACAAAAATATGACCACAAGAACTTTTCACCCATCTTATTCAAACCCATGGGTGGTGCTGCTATGCAAGAAAAGTCTTGTATGAAACATCTGTAGTATCCTGTGAGCCCTAGGAAACTCCGCACCACCAAGACATTCTTTGGCTTCTCCCTGGAAACTAATGCTCTCACTTTCTCTAGGTCTACTGATACTCCTTTCTCTGAGATAACATGACATAAAAAGTGAATATGGTCTATCCAGAAGTGGCATTTTGATAGCTAAACATATAACTGATGCTCTCTCAGTGCACTCAAAATGATATCAAGATGAGTATCATGGTTTTGTTGATTGTGAAAGTACACCAAGATATCATCCATGAAAACCACCATGAAGGAATCCATGTATGGATGGAACACTCGGTTCATCAGTGCCCTGAAAACTGCAGGCGTGTTCGTGAGACTGAACGACATAACCATGTACTCGTATAGACCAAACCTTCTCCGGAAGGCTATAAGAGGTATATCTGATGGTCTAACATGCAACTGATGATGACCGAACCACAAGTAAGACTTTAAGAACACCCGGGCTCCTCAAAGATGATCAAAGAGATCATTAATCCTCGGTAATGGATATCCATTCTTGACTGTTAACTAGTTCAAATTTCTATAATCCACACAAATCCTAATGGTATCGTCTGCCTTCTTCGCAAAAAGGATAGGTGAACCACAAGGAGAAGTACTAGGTAAGATGAAATCCATTTCCTGTAACTCCTCCAAATTCTTCTTGAGCTCCTGTAACTATGGTATAGCCATCCTATAAGTAGTAATGGACACCGTTGTCACTCCTAGAAGAAGCTCAATTGAAAATTCTACCTCTGGATCTAGAGGAAAATCTCAAAAGTCCTCTGGAAAGACATCCCAAAAAATATCACCACTGGAGGAAAGTACCTCTGTGAAGTCCCCTGGTCATCCAGATATAGACCACCAATCTGGACAGTAACTCCTCCAAACCCATGATGATCGGGTACCGCTCTGCTAGCCTGGACATCCCATTCACCCTTATGAAGAAACAATATGCCCTCTGGGGATGTGGAACTCACCCTGCAATGATAACCATCAATTAATTCTTGAAAAAAAAACTAACCAATCCATTCCGAGAATGACATCATAGCATGTCATCTATAGAACATAGAGGTCCCATAAAAAGTGACACCCACCAACCTCTAGAGGGAACTCCTTTCATTGATGTACATTAGCTGTTCTTGTCTCCAATGAAGTGTCTAGCATCAAGATATAAATAGAAGAATAGATGTAGAGACCAAGTCTCTCAACAAAATCAACAAATATAAAGCTATGGGAAGCCCCAGTATTGAAAAGTGTAGAAGCTAAAAGTGTGGCTACTATGATCGTACCTCAAACTGTAGAAGGCCCGTGATCCTACTCTTGTTTGGTTTGTTCCACTTCAAAACCATGACATGCATCGTGGTCTTTTGACCCTTCCTGACCACTCTGAACTGATCCACCCTGTTTTCACTAAAATCTAGGTGACTGGATGCCACGTCAATGAACTCCACCTCGACCTGAATGGCCAAAAGAACTCGAGTTCCCAGACTGGTGAGACACGTGTGGCGCTGCTCCGGAATGAGGAGTCATCAAAGAACCCCAGTCACTAGCTACTAGTGAGAAGGTCTGACAGAAATGCTGAAGGTGACCCATCTTTCCATAAGATCAGCACTCCACGGGGTCTCTCGGGCAATGTGGCCTCATAAGACTGCTCTTTCCGCACTGGTATTACACCACCTGACTACTAGAAGATGCATCCTGCCTACTCTGATCTCCATGTGAAGTCTCTCATCGGTGCTTCCAGCTATTAGTAGGAGGAATACTAACTCTAGATTCTGAACCACCCTATCTCACAGCTCTTGAATCCCTCAAATTACGCTCCGTAATTAGTGCATGGTTGACGATAGATGATATCAAAGTCAACCTAAAGATGTTCACCTGGGATCAGACATACTTCCTGAGACCGTCCTCAAACTTTCATGAAAGGAATAGCTCATCTCCCCCTAGAAAGGGTGTAAAGTGTTGTAGCTTGGTGAAGTAAGAGGAATACTCTATAACAAGAAAGATTAACCTACTCTAGACTCTGTACCTCTTAGGTTCGATCAACCCTCAAGGTATCATGATAGAATTAGTCGAAGAAGATGTGCTGAAACTTATCCCAAGCCATATTCTGCTAGCATCCTGCCTATGAGACCACATCCCACCACCACATGGAAGAGCCTCCAAGCATGTATGTAGTGAGATTCACCCTCATTTCTATAGATATCTTCAGATGCTCGATGATTGTCATCATGGATTCTAGCCATGACATTACAGCCTAGGGTCTTCCTTGCCCTGAGAAAGTGGGAGGATTCTACTGCTGAAAGACCCGCGCAAATTATGCTATCGACAGGGTAGGGGATGGCGCTCCCTAAAGGGTCATTGTCATTCTCATGAAACCCTCTCTGAACTATGCATCAACACTAGTGTCAGGTACATCGTCTAGTGCCAAGGCTGGCAGAACTGGAGGTTTCGCTAGAAGTCCCTAATCTGCCATATCATGTGTCTGATGACTGCCTGGAAACTGGCATACAACCAGAGGAAGTCTCGGTGGCATGGATCTGTATGGTCATGTTCACACCTTAGAATAATATTATCAAGGACTGAACGTTATAATCACAATAAGGGAATAGGAGAAAGAAAGCCTTCAAGTTTTACAAAACAAGGATACACGGCGTGTATGTCCCCTACACGACATGTACTTGAATCATTTTTTTCCTTGCCCGAGTTCCCTTACACGGCTAAACCACACATGTTATTCTAGAACAGGACTACAAAATGAGTTTTTTCTAGACACAACTTGTAATAGATGAACATCACCTACCTGTGTAGTTATCTACACGGTTAGTTACACGGCTCACACTATATGGCGTGTTCTAGACAGACACAATGTGTACGTAGAGGATTTCACTGACCTGTGTTGCTAATTACATGGCTAGACTCAAGGATCACACTACATATCCTGTGAAAGGCTTACAAGGTCTGTAAAACCAATGATTTTAATCCCTCCGTGTCATTAGTCACACGGGTGAACCTAGGTTCTAGACACATGACATGTACATCCGATACACGACGTGTTCCCGTGAGAATTTCCCAATCCCGTGTCTCATCCCAGACGGCCTATGACACTGTTAGTGACTACATGGAGTGTATTTATAGTACACAGTGTGTACATAAGAAAAACAATTTCTTCCTGAATAGAAGAACACATGGCGTGCAGTCAAAACTACACAATGTGTATTCTGGGTTTTTCCAGACAGTAAGCCTCATAACTACCCCAAAGCCCAGAAAAACACTAAAACAATCCCTTAAGTGCCAAATTATGATCTTTTGGGGCCCATAATCCCCAAAAATCAAATCTTGTCATCTTATACATGTTATAAGCAAGGATAAAAGTGCAATGATCCACCGAATTTCATTCAATGAGGGCCCATAACACCTCATCAACCAAAGATTGGCATTAATTCAAGAAAAAACATACATAATCAATACCCTATCAAATAATAGGTATTTTATCAAGGAATCTATCAAAACATCATGCATATTATACAAAACATCTATCACAACAACATGCAATTGCAAATGCACCCTAAATGGAATTGCAAGAATGCATGACATGTGATTTCTTACAAGTGCATATATGATGCATGAGATGGCATACCCTCATCTCATTAGGTTGCAATAGAAATAAAACCTCAATAACATCAATATTAATAGTACAAAACATGTGAGTCACCCAATGGTGAAAATAAAATCAAGTGTAATGTTGGAAAACCAGAAAAATTGCATTAAACGAGGTAGATTGGATTTTCCCTCTACATGTGTTAGCTACTCCTGGGCACAGATTATGACCAAGTACCTATTCTGTCCTATCCCTGGCTAAAGGCTCTAAATAGTAAGTCAATGGAAAATAATTCCTCTGATACCACTTTGTAATGTCCCGGTTCCGAAATCCCCCAAGAGGCACCTCATACCCGGTTGGTCACATGGACTCAAGCGCATTTCCCTAAACACCAGAGGATACCGACTAGCAGTGCGGGCCTTGGGTGTGATAGTGGGGAAAATATGACCTCATTAGAAGAGTAACATAGTAAAAGAAAAACAATAGAAATAGAAGAAGAAGTAATAATCCATACAAAAGTAAACAACAGAAGACTGGATAGTAATAAACCAAAGGAAACACATATATATATGAATGATGCATGATACATATGTATAGGAAATCATCTAAACTAATCACAATGTTTGAATAAAACAGTACTAAACCAAATACAAAAGTAATCAAGTTAACAACTCCTCATCATCGCAATCCATAGCTTGGTCCCATGCTCTCCAGCTCCCCAGTCAATCAAGAACCTAAAGTAGAAGGGCGCTTGCCTTTATCTATACCTGCAACAATATAATCTAATTGGGCCAGAAAGAATGAACCAAATAGGGTGTGAGACTAAATCCCAGTAGGAAAACACCCAAATATCTGTGCCTAATAGTCAGTGAAAAAATATGGTTGGAAATAATCAAAGATGCAGTAAAAAAGAAGGTACTTAGCAATAAACAGTTCCAAAAATCAAATAAGTAGCTATTCAAACAAGGTAACCCTCTGGGAAGTACACACAGCCTATCCCCTCTGGTTTAGTCATAATAATATATAATGAATCTCTGGTAAAACACTCACAATCACTTCCCCTTATAGTCTAAAGTGATAAATGACTCTCTGCGGAAGCTCATGTGGTCAATTCCCCTGATAGACAAGTGTGGTCAATGAACCTCCGAGGAAGCTCACAAGGTCAATCCCCTTATAATATAAAGTAATCAAAGACTCTATGAGGATGCTCACATGGTCAATTGCCCTTATAGAAAAAAGTGGTTTAAAGACTCTCTGAGGAAGATCATATGGTCAATCCCCGTTATAGTATAATGTAATCAAAGACTCTATAAGGAATCTCACACAGTCAATCCCAATTATAGTCTACTACACCAAGTTCCCACAGCCCCATGTAAGTTAAAAAAACATAGTAGTGCTATACAGAAAAATTAAACCTCATGAACTACTTGGCTAAATATTCTATAATATATCAACAATGTCAGATAACAATAATCGGATCATCCTACAACTAGGAACAGAAAAGCATGGAAAGGTAGCCTAATAGGATAAACAGGACCAATGGTCGTACACAGAACAAATGAAGGGAAAACTCAACCATGTAAAATAATTCAACCCTATTCATATCAAATTACCCTCTATGCAAGCATACAAGCATGGATGACAATTAAAAAGTGAAAAACGGTAAATCCACAATACCCCATTCATGGGCATTGAGAAACATTGCACATATTACTCAAAGATTATCAACAAAAAGTCACAAAACAACTACCTCGGATTTGGTAGATTTCTATATGTGAACCTCAAGCCTTGAATCAACCAATAACACCGTAGATCTACAAAAACATCGAAAAATCTCAACAGAGGATAACTTAAGAAAGAAGAGGAATAATGAAACAAAGCTCAAGAAAAAGGGAGAGAATACTGAGGCCATCCCAACACAATTGATGGCAGTAGAATCAGAGATCAGATGCTCAGTTGGGGGCTCAGAGAATTATCACAGTCGTATAAGAGCTCTTGGCTGAATAAAACCTAGAAGAAGGGTGTTCTGTTGATTAAACACATCCCCGACCTCTTTAATGAAAAAAAGAAAATACATGACATGTACTTTTGAAGTACACAGTGTGTACTTTCCATTTTTGTACTCCGCTTTAGGAAGACTCCAAGTCACCCCCACATAACCGTGTGTGTGGCCACTATACGACCATCACATGGCTACTTGTGGTAACCTAGTACATGACCTGTACTCATAAATTACACGACATGTACTTTGGAAATTTCTAAAAATTCCCCCTTTTCTCAAAAAAGTCTAGAAAAGGAAAACATATGTGAAAAGAAGGTTCGGGTTCTTAAAGAGGAACCCCATATCCTCTTCCCAAAATAGTTTCTTCTCTCATACCCCACCATTTAATGCCTTATTCTCACATCCCTTCCATGTGTATTAGTTATCATGTATTAAGATGTATCTGATGTGGTTTTGATTTCCATCATACCTACACCAACCTCCTATAGGGCCTAACATCATGTGATGGATTCCATCAATATCCATATATCATTTATCACTTCTACATATCCATCTATATTATCAAGCATCAACCTGAAACCTAAAAACAATTGTATTGGTGTATCAGGACCATGATGGAAATCACTCATGTGTCCTATTCCTATCATAGATGACCCCACAAAATATCACATCCTCTCATTTTTAGTCATCATTGAATACTACATCATCATCAGTAAGTACTCACAACCAATATAACGGTCCTAGCCTTTTATGATTAATTTTACTTGATTTTAATCATTACTAACCATCAATTACAAGCCATAGATTATAAATTCAAGTGTCTTTGGAAGATTAGGAATATAATTAAAAAACATGAAACCAAAATTAAAACATCTTCTATTTAATCTCCATAATGTGGTTCTAACTTCCTTCGATCCCTTACATATGCATAGGATAACCTAGGGAACACATGAACAAAGGGATGAGCTAAAAAGCATAGTAATAGAATAAGAATATGAATAAATCATAACACATGGGTTCTAAGGCATAAACTTTTGACATGAAAAGGCATATAACATGAATAAAGTATGTAACCATAATATATAGAATATGGGATCATGTAATAATGGAATCATAGAAATGTGGTAACAACATACAACCTGAAATAAGAATGATTTGAGGAAAACCACTAAGAAAATTTTACTTAGAGGATCATGAGTCAATTATAACCATCAAAACCATTTCATATGGATGATAATAGGTTTAGGATAACTACCATGACCAATTCACATGGCGGACCAAGTCCCACAAAGTAATTAGGTCTACTCCTCATCCCAACATGACGTCTCAAGAGACTAATGTTACCTAATGAATTTGAGTTCTATATAGGTTCACCAATAATAACATGTTCATGAATATGTGATCCACATGAATAATCTTACATAAGGAATAAACATAATGGTTTCCTATGGAATGAAATGGGCATCATAAGCCTGGCCTAAGGCCTAAACAATTGGTGTATCATAAAAGTGTCCATGAAAGTACAAATTTATTTAATAAATATGCACTAATAAAGGAAAAGATTAATATTTCAGGATAAATTATGTCCAAATGAATTGAAAACATTTAAAAATCATGTTTAAGAAACTTTATAAATGAACCACTTTAGTGGAGTTTAATGGAAAAGTGTTCAGATTCTTTGAAACAGAAAATGAATAATTGTTTGTATAAAAATAGAATTGAACCAAAATAGTTTTTCATGATGAAAATACTATTTTATTGAAAATATTAAATTATTAAAATATATTATCTAGTGTACTTGAAAATGGGGTTGAAATTGATAAGTCCACATAAATCATCTCGCTTTTTGGAGGAATTGAAACAAGAACCTTTTAAAAACACTTATTTCCCATCCAATAACGAATAATTGAGCTAGTTACATATGTAAGTAAAAAAATATAATTTATGAGATATAAATAATAATAATTAAGATTAAAATTTTGTTAAATAAAGAGAAATAATAACCCAAATGGAAAATGAGGTTTCACAGGGAACCCCTTACCATAGGGTCAAAAATGTTCAAAACTTGTACTTAATGTCCTAGGTAATTAAAATAGATTAATTAATAATTAAATTAAAAACCTCATAAACAAATATATTATTTATTATAATTTTATTATGTCAATTAATGTCCTTTTATGTGATATGTGATCTAATTTCATCATTTCAGGGCGTTCGTTTCATTGGTTTTCAAGATAGGTTTACATGTATACGTGTATAGAAAATCATTTAAAATGAGAATATTTCCCCAGAATTGAAATCATATGTTATTAATAAAAATCCATAATAATAAATGATCTTATATTTTTTCCAAATATTAGGTTTATTAATTATATAAAACATTAATTACAATGGTTAAGATTATTTTTGCAGTTTTTCAAACATGACTAACAAGTTTTTTTTGTTATTCAATATTATGTATATATGATAGTTCCATAACGTAAAATAGGTTATAAAAAAATATAAAATAAGTTTCAACCATTATAATGGTTTTATTACCATCCTTGATGGTGACATTAGAAAAGACAAATTCATCATCCATGAAGGTGGTGAATCTGCACCTCATAAATGATGTTTTCATTTTTAGAACCAAAGGAAATGAGAAGAGAATTGATGGAAGATATAAAAATTTCATAATAAAATTATAGTATATAAGATATACTAGAGTTATCATGAAACTTTTGGATAGGTATATGAGTAGATTATAAGATAAGAAAAGAATATTAAAATAGAATAAATGAAAACTAAATTGGATTTTACCACATCAATTCCTTCTCCTTGAGAACCTATTTCAAGAACTTGAGATTGGTATTTTTTTGAGAAAAAAGTCTCCTAGACGTGACATAGAGTGTTTGGAATAGGTTTGGCTAGAATTTCGAAAATATTAAAGGATTTTTAGGTGCGAGGAGAAGAGGTAGCAAGGGGTGAGTGGGAGAAGAGGAGTGTTTTTTATTATTTTATTCATTTGTTTATAATTATTGATCAAGACTCTAAATGGTGTGGATTATTGAAACTATATATAAAAAATAGTGCATGTGAGTTTATAAAATGGTTCTTATGTTAATCATACATCATCAATGACTCTATAATTAATTCATTTAGCTTATAATATAAAGTACCATAATTCATTATTCACTAAAAAATTTAACTATTTTAGATAAAAATCCCCAAAAACAAACCTATTAATTTTAACAATTTTATGGAAATATTTTTCTAAATATAATAAATATAATTTTTAATAACAAATCATCATTTATTCAAAAAATACCAATTTTAAAATTATAACCGAATATATGACACATTGAAAAATTAATTAACGTCTCATAAAATTATATTAGAATTATAATACAACAAAATATTAATTTATGAATATATTTTTTAAAAATTAATTTCATTTCAAGACATTATATTAATAATAAAATTGTTAATAAACTATTAATCTTTACAAAAATACCAACAAATATTTTATCATTTTCAAAACATTTACTTATATCAAGATATAAATATTTCATATTTTCATAAATAAGGCACCATAATTTTATTTATTATTTCATAGATGAGGTTAATATTTTATTGGATGGTTACCTATTCCAAATGGTCACATTAATATTCCAAAGTTCATGTAACTATTCCAATCATAATGGTTATACAATTTATTTAAATACATATTCTTTCAATCATTATTCATTTATAAAGTTTTTATTACGTTCTCTATGTTATGTTTGTGTGAATTATACTATATAACATAATTAGTATATGGTAATTTCCATTGATAAAATTCCAGGTCATTACATTCTCCCCCCTTATGAAATATCACCGTGGAAATTTCATTTTACTTACCAGCTTGAAAATAGGTGATGGTACTTATCATTCATTACTCCATTCTATTAACATGTTTCCACTTCATACTTTTGGTTATTACCTAGTAACATAAACAAGTTAGTAGTCTTGGTGTAGAGAACTTTTCCTCTATGGTCCAAAATATTACCTAGTAGCTTCTTATGAGAATTTTTTTCTAAGTGTACCACCTCTTGATTCAGTATATATGGGGTATATGGTATGTATTTTCTCAAGAGAGATACGTAAAATACATTATGTACTTGAGACATTGTTGGTGGAAGTGTTAGTCGATAGGATACTTCTCAAACATGATCATGAATCTTGATCTTGTAGATGTACATGGGGATTAACTTTAATTTCTTCCCAAATATCATGATCCTATTCAATAAAGATATGTAGAGGAATAACATGTATTCAACCTTAAAATACAGGTCCCATCAAGGATTGTCTATATCACTATAATGTTAACTTTGGGAAGACTATAAATTCTGTTGAATTATTTTCACCTTTTTTACAATTTCATTGACCATTTTAGGTCCTAGTACCTTACATTCACCAAATTCATCCCAATATTCTTGGGTTCTACATCTTTTTTCATAAAGGGGATTCATATGAAGAAATTTTGATGATTGAGTGGAAACTATTGATGTAGGAGAACTTGGTCGGAGGAAGATTTAGGTATCATCCTACTTTAATGTCCATAGATCATGCTTTCAACATATTTTTAAGTTTTTAAATTCTTCACATAGAGTGGCCATCTGTTTGAGGTTGATAAGATGTACTAAAGTTCAACTTACTTTTTAGATCATGTTAGAGACTTTCCAAAACAAGGAGGTAAATCTCATATCTCAATTAGATACAATAAATAATAGTACTCCATGAAACCTCACCCCTACTCTGATATATATTCTTGCAAGTTGATCAAGTGAGAATTTCTTTTTTATTGTGATAAAGTGATATATCTTGGTAAGAAAATTAATACTGAAACATATACTATTATTTCCTCTAGATGTATTTGGATGTCTGGTGACAAAGTCCCTGGTTATGTTTTCCCAATTCCATGTTGGTATACGTAATGGTTTCAACATCCCATTATACTTTTTCAAATAATCCTTCATTTGATGACATAACATGAAATTTTATGTATATTAGATGATATAATAATACATATTTTCCCACTAATAGTTCTCTCAGATGTCTTCATATATCTTTGTGCTCCCTAGGTGAATAGATATGGTTGACCTATGTGTGTCATTTAGAAAATATTTATTTATATTTGGATTGGATGGTATACATAATCATGAACCAAATATCAAAAATCCTTCCTAATACATTTTAAAATAATAGGATTTCCCATTTAGGGAACCATCCTCCTTTTTATGAATTTACACATCATATCTTTGAGAATCCATTATTTTCTACACAATTTATGGTTGAGAAATCACTTGACAAAGGACAGATGATGTTCCTTCCTTAACGATTCCCATGTAAATCCTTTACTAATATAATAATATTGGATCGTTCTTAATACATATCATTGATAATGTTGTAGGATTCATTCTATATAGAACATTTACTATTTTATTTTCTTTTTCAAGATGGTAGTGAATTGAGTAGTCATAATATTTGATGATATAAAACCATATTCTCTAGTTCATATGAACCTCTTTTGGTTTGAATATATATTTGTGGCTGTTATGATCAATGTATTTCTAATAGTTCTCCACAGAGAGATAATAATTCCATATCTTAAATGAAAAGATTGCAGGTTCCAAATATAGATCATAAAAGGGATAATTTTTCTCATGAATTTTAATCATACTTGAGGTTTACGCTATCAACTAATCATTTATCATTACTACATAGGTGAGTACCTTCTTTGAAGCATCAAGGGGAAACACAAGAGTTCCACAATTTTTAGAAGTGGGAGTACTGGTGAAGTGATAATCCTCTTTTTAAACTCTTTTAAGTAATATTCACTTTCACTGTTCAAGAAATTTTTTTCTCCCTTCGAAGTTATGTTGGTTATTTGGTTTAAGAATCATGACATGTTACTCAAAAATCATCGATAATACTATGTAAGTCTAGGGAAACTATGGATCTCTATGGAAGATGTTTGTCTAGTCCACTCTTAGATTGTCATTATCTTGGAATGGTATATAGATATTCCATTGTTGGTGATAACAAGCCCCAAGAATGATAATTCCTCTATCCAGAACTAACATTTTCTATAACTTTGATAATGTTTTTTCCTTCACAGGGTCTTTTGAAAAATATTCAAATTCCCCTTCTATTCCTCCTGTCTCTTAGAGTATATCATATTATCACCGATAAATACTACTGAATTTTTTTTGTGGTAATATCTAAGGACATTATTCTTTAATTCCAAGAAAATTGTTGTAGAATTAGTGAGTCTGAAGGCAATCACTATGAACTCATAGTTCCCATACCTCATTCGAAATTTAGCTTTTGCAAAATAATCCTTCTTCACCTTTAATTGAAGATATCCCAACCAAAGGTCCACCTTAGAGAAATACTTATCCACACATAGTTGATTAAACAATTCATCTATCAATGGCATGAGATACTTGTTCTTTTTCCTGATTTTATTGAGCTCATGATAATAAATACTTAGGCACATTAATGCATCCTTATTTTTGACGAAGATGACTAGATCCCCGTATGGTGAAGTACTCATGTGTATAAAACCTTGTTTATATTATCCTATAACTACTTCTTTACTACTTCCAACTCAATAGTGTCCATTCTATAAGGTGTCTTTGATATAAACTGGTATCCAAGAATAATATCAATGTAGAACTCAACTTCTTAGTCAGGGGGAGGACTATAAAGTTCTTCCGGGAATAGATCAGTGTAGTCCTTAACAATGGGAATTTAATTGAGCATGATTTTATCCTTTTCCTTAATTGTTTGAGCTAGACACACTTTCACATAAGGAAATAATATCCAAAATTGAGATGATGTTTCTAAAGGAGTTTCATACTCTTCCTTACACTTGTAATGAATTGGAGGATGCCTTGGGTTACAAAGAGTGGTCACTCTTTCCTAACAGTTGATGTTGTCTTTATATAAAGATACAAATTCCATTCCCAATATAGCATCAAACACCACCAAAAGATGTAAGAATATATTTTTTGGGGGGTTCAGTCTAAAAACATTTACCAATGAGTAGTTATATACTTTGGATACAATAATTTCCCTTTTTTTATTATTATAGATAACTCAAACTCCATATCTTTAGGTAGTGTTTAAATAGTTATACTAAACTTGAATGATATGAAATAATTTGTAGAAAAAGAAAAAAATAGGAAATTCTCTATTCTTTAATGAATAACTCCCATACATGTGACCACATCATTTTTGGGCTCTACATCAGCATTAGTGATAACATATTCCCTTATATGCTACTTGGGAGATTGTTGTTGTTGATTTCGTCGAATAACCCTATGCTTAGGGAAATAGTTCACATAATTCCCATGGTTGTTACAGTTGGGAAACTACACTATAGGATGAGTGTTGATTTGATCCTTCCTATAATGTTTTAATTTTTTTGTCCTTTTCATATCCCATCAGTAATTATTATCCAGATTCCCTTCTCTTTCACATTGGAGGCATCTCCAGGTTCCCTTTAGATAGTTCCCAGGATGCTTCTTCCCACAACATTAACATGTGGGATGATAGTTTTTCTTTTCATCATGTGATTTATCTGTTGATCTTCCCATTTAAAACTATGTCTTCAACTATTTATATTTAGGAACATGAGACCACTAAGAGTCTCAGATATCTATTTTGACCGTAAGCTAAAAACAGACAATATCCTCATAACTATCGAATTATCTAATCACCAAATCATTTTATAGATTTATCTTTTTTCCATGAAAAAAAGATCCACATTACTTTTGATGTTCATGAAAATTCTAGAGTTGTATCATGAAATCCGTGTAATGTTTTCCATATATTCCGTGATATACTCATCTTCCTTATTCTTTAGTCTGAGGAACTCCCTCTACATATTAAGATGGAGTGTTTGAGGAAAGTATTTATCCAAAAATATTTTTTGAATGATTCCTATTCCATGAAATATATTTCCTCCTTGGACTTCATGTTCATGATCGGTTTCCACCATTTATCAGCTTCCCCATCAAAACGATATACAACCACCACAACTTTCTATTATTCTATGATATATTGGGAATATAATATATTATCAATGGATATAATACATTATTTTATGATTATGGGATAGGATGATAAACTAAACATGGGTGGCCTTTGTTTCAAAAAGGATTTGACTGCACTATAATGAATATTTGATCTCCCATCCCCATGATGTTTGAAATTTAAATAGGGAAACCATCAAATTTCCTATAACATAGATTATTGACATGGTTTATCTTATTTACAAACATTAAATAAGAAAAAGAAAGTACAATTAGGGGGCCTGAAAACTTATACAATAAGAATATAAAATGGGTATATTGAACATAGAAGGATAAAAGTTTAAATGAAAAGTATATATTAACTTATGATTCTATATGTTTCAATATAGGTTATCATGGGTGATAGATGTATACATATGGATCTTACTAAAGGATTCTAGTCTTAAACTCTAAATTTTTCTAGATCACGCTCTGATACTAACTATAACAACCATAGATATTTATACATATTATTATATGATTTTAAGCATAACTAACCACCAATTAAAATCCAAGGATTGTAAATTATAATTTCTTTGCAATATTAGATACATAATTAAACAACATGAAACAAAAATGAAAACAACTTTTATTTAATATTAATAATGATCTCCCAACATCCTTTTAACACTTACATTTTCATAAGATAACCTCAGGGATACATGAAAAAAGGGATAATCTAAAAAGACCTATAACAGAATAAGCATAGGAATTACACATAGCACATGGGTAGGAAGTAATAAAATGATGAAATAAAAATGAGTGGAACATGATTAAACATATAGAAACATAATATATAGAACATGCAATCAGAAAATCATGGAATCATCGAAATGTTCTAACAACATACAAAATGAAATACACATGAGTCAAGGATAACCACCAAAACCATTTCACATGGAGGATCATGTGTCAAGGCTAAATGATAAGACCATTTTTTATGGATGATCATGAGTCAAGGATAACCGCCCAAACAATTTAACATGGTGGACCAAATCCTATAAAAGAAGCGATTTTACTCTAAATCTCAACATGACTTCTCATGAGAGTAAACATTACCCAATGCATTGGATTGATATATAGGTACACCAACCATAACATGTTCATGATTATGTGTGATGAAATAATAATCATTCATAATTTATAAACATAAGGCTTACCCATGGAATGAAATGGGTATCGTAATCATGTCATAAGGAAAAACCTAAGGGTGTATCATAAAGTAATCCATCAAAAACAAATTTAAATAATAAATGGAGATTTATAACGAAAAATAGTTATATATCATGATAAATTATGTCCTAATTAATTGAAAACATGTAAAAAATTGTTTAAGAAACTTTTTAAATGAACCAATTTAGTGTGGTTTAAGGGAAAATTATCGAGATTATTTAAAATGGAAAATGCATAATTGTTTGTGTAAAACAAAAAATGAACTAAGAAATTTTTTAATGATAAAAATATTTTTTATATAAAAATTCTTGTATCATAAAAAATATTTTGGAATATACTTGAATATCGGTATGAAATTGGGATGTTCAATTTAATCAGGCTTTCCTATCAGAAATAATTAAAATGGGAACCCTATAAAAAAATCTATTTCCACATCAAATAAATAATAAGTGAGCTAGGTAAATTGGTATTCAAAATAAAAAATAGAACTTAGGAGGGGTAAATAAGAATAATTAATAATTTAATGGGGGTAAATAGAGAGAAATAATAACCCAATGAAAAAATGACGGTTTAGAGAGAATCCTTTAGCTTATGTCAGAATGTGTTTTGAATTTTAAATTAATATCGTAGATAATGAAATTAGATTCATTAATAATTTAATTAACATCCTCTTAAAAATTTATTGGATTTATTATAATTTTATTAAGTTCATTTATGGAATTTTTATGGGTTATGAGATTCAATTACGTCATTCTAGCGTGTTCGATTCCTTGGTATTCAAGATCAGTTTCCTTGTATATATGTATAAAAAGTCATGTAAAATGATAATGGTAATACATAATTGAAATTAAATGTTTTTTAGTTAAATTAGATAATACTAAATTGTATTTATCTATATATATATATATATATGAGTATGATTCATTAGAAAAATCATTAATGACAATTTTTTATAATATTTTGGTTGTATTTTGATCATCACGAACTATTTTTGTTCTATTATTTAATATAATATATATGTTACTTCCATAACATAAAATAGGTAATAAAATAATTTTTTCAAAATATTTTTAAGTAATAAGTTTTTTTACCATCCATGAAGGTAGTTTTATAAAACGAAAAAACATCAACCACATAGACATTGAATTGATACCTAACAGACGATGATTTAATTTTTATAAGAAAAGGATAAGAGAAGAGAATTGATGGTGGATATACCACTTACAGAATAAAATTATAGTATATAATGGATATTATAGATATCATTCCACTTTTTCATAGAGAGGGGAGTATAGAAAATTAAAATAAAAGAAAAATAAAAGAGAATAAATGAAAATGAAAGAGGATTTTACGTTTTAAATTATTCCTTGAGAACCGCCTTAGGGAACTTGAGTTAGGTCTTTTATAGATACAAAAGGGTCCTAGACATTTTTTTATTGATTTTCAATTTTATTGGTCAGAATTGGTATAATCTTAATGTAACATACCGAGTTTTAAAAGGAAACACTATGCTCATTAGCATGTATGATAACCCACGTCAAGATTAAATGAACAATAAGATATTATTATTTAAATATTATCATTATAACCTAGCCTTTATAATGGATGGTATGAAGTGTGTTAACTAAATTTTGAAAATATGTTTTACACAAGTTTATATAATTAATATTTAGGTGAACAATTAATTATTGTGAATGTAAAAACCATTTAAAAATAAAAGGAAATGTTTTTCTGAAAACCATTTTAAATGAGCACAAGTGTGATTTATAAAAATAAATTAAAAAACCACCCTTGTTAGATTATATTAATGAAATATATATATATAATATTAGATGTAATCTTTGAAATTAATTTCATTTATTTTCTAGACATTATATAAGAACAGATCCAATTTTACACAAAAAAACCATCTCTAAAAAATGGTTGTTTTTCCAGATTTTGATGGAGAACCCATTTTATATTCAGTTACTATCACCTATATCAATTATATTTTAAAAAAAATCCTTCTTTAGAATTAGTGTATCAAAATTTACTTTGTTTTATTTTAGGTATCTTTTAGTGAAGTTCCATATTTTGATCAATAATTAATAATACAAACTATTATTTTAGAACTCCTCTTCCATAGAATTTATTTATATAGTTAATTTTTATTTTAAATTAGTTTAAAATTATAATTAAATAATGTTTTTCCATTTAGTCTCATATTATACATTTTGATCAATTTTGAATTGAAATTGGGTATATTTTTTTTGGATGTTTTGAATGTTGTTGCATTAAGAAATATATTTTCTTGATCTATAAATGGGAATGATTTTAAATTAATTTTATCCACATCTCTATTTTGAGTTTTTAAAAATAGACATAAAAAATTAAAATCAATATGATATTTATAATCAAATAAGATAAAAATAATTTTTTAAAAATATGAATAGTAACTTTAGTAATTATTTTTATTACCATGTTTAAGGGTAAATCGTGTAATTAAGGGTAAAAAATATTTATAATAACTTAAAAATTGTCCTAATTTCACTGGATGGGTTATTTTATGTAAAAGCATCATTAGGCCGAAATATATCCTTTTAAATCCAATTTTACGACTTTAAGACATCAATAATATTATATTCAATGAAAAGGCAATTTTATCACACTCTTGTTTTTAACAAGAAAATGTTCTTAATGTGGGATTATATAAGGGATATGTTAAACTATACATTTTATTTTTAAATATAAAAATTATAACTACATCATGGTAATTTATTTATAATTTTTTTTACGAAATAGTTGAATTAAATGGTGACACAATGATGATGTTTTAAATGCTTTATTTATAGAAGAATAAAATAAATGATAATAAACACATTAAAATAAATATAATTTTATTTATTTTATTTCATAAACAAATTTTATTGATTAATTTGACATGTTAGAGATGATGTAATATTGTTTTTTTGAAGATATCAAGTTATTTTGATATTTTTAAAAATTCAAGTATTGAATAGTGTCAAGATTGACTTTATTGATATTTTAAAATAAATAATATTTTATTAAATGATATTAAATTTAAAAAAATACATACATTTATTAAATATTTATAATAAGTTCTAAAATTTCATAAAAGACTCGTTTTTTGGTTGTCTGGATTATTATATAAATTATATTAACCCTCAATGTTTAAATTACAAGATGACACAACAAGAGTTAAAAGGGTAAAATAACGTTTAAAATAAAATGATAAGGATTAAAAAATATAGTCAAAACATTATAATTTTTATTGGATGACGGTTATTCAAGAAAAAATAATCTTAGATTCTAAATAAATAATTTTTGAGCCATTTTAATAGAAAAATATTTTTTTATATTCATTTAATATTTTTAAAGTATTATAAGCATGCGCCTCCCTTTTCCTATAAAAGGGAACCCATTATTCTCTTTTCTACACACTTAAAAACCTTTTTTTCTAGAAAATATCTATTAGAACACATTCATATAATACATCCCCATATTCTAGAGGCCCTTAGATTATGAATATCACTCTCCTTAGTGGTGTTAATGTGTTAACCAAAGATGTTTTTCTAAAGAAGATGTATTTTTTTAATCATGTATTTATATTTTATTTATTCTTACACTTACTTATAATCTTATTACACCATAATGAAATAATAACTCCAATATCCTAAATATACTAAGATGTTATTATGTTAATATAATCACCCAAATTTGTAACATCCCAAGTAAATAAAGAATATGAAATTTTCATATTTATTAATTTTTGTGAATTAAAATATTAATTTACTTTAAAAGGGGGTGCTATGTTTGATGGCATACCCTACATGAAATAATGGGTTTCTCTAAAATCTTATGTTCCATACACGGATGATTCACACTATGAAAAATAATAATAATATAATATTTTTATTTTAAATGGTAGTTAATGTCTAATCGTTGTATTAATGGGAATGAATAGAACTAACCATATTATTATTAAACATGTTCACTATATGTTTTTACATTTATTCAATAAAATTTAGATACATAAAATGAGAATAAATCCAATTTTAAGCATAAATACTCTAACATTTTTTAAAGGTAGTTATACCACCTTTTGATGGAGAACCCTTTTTAAATCTAGTTTTTTGTCACTTTAATATGTTCCATTTGAAACAATAAACTTCTTCTTTATAATCGGGACATCAAATTTTATTTTGGGTAAATTTTTGGTATTTTTGTCATAAAGTTAATTTCTAATGAATAGTGAAAATACTGCATTTTAAGTCAAAACTATCTTTTATCAAGTTTATTTAGGTGACTAGATTGTACTTTTAATTGGTTTTAAAGTGTAATTAGATTATATTTTTATAATTTAATCCACTTTTGGTCATTTTAAGTAATTTTACTTTGAAATTGGACATAAAAACATGTCAATCTTTTGTTATTTTTTACTTCTTAAAAACACATTTTTTGGTTTTGACATTTAGAATTAATTTTAAATTAGTTCTTGCAAATTATGTGTTTTTAATTTGAAAAATTGGATTCCATATTTGTAATAAAGAAGTCCGAATTGTGTAAATAGTAAACTTTTATTTTTAGACATTATGAATAGTAACATTAGTAATTATTTTATTTACCATGGTTAAAGGGTAAATCTGTTAAATATCGGTAAAAAATAATATTATAATAATATTAAATTACCCTAACCCATGTCTTGAATATATTGGATGAAATATTTCCATCCATGGTAATCCTTGAGTTGATTTTAGGACCCCATGGAGCCCCTTGTGTGTGAAATTGTCGTTTAATTACAATTAATTTAATGTTAAGGAAAATATAACCTAAACATATATCTTTTACTAACAAAACATTCAAATGGGGTTATAAAAGTGATATCTTAACCCCTAAATATTGACTATAAATATAAAAATATTTCCTGCATCATGGTATTTTATTTATCATTCATATAGATCAAAATATAAATTTATTTATGACACAATGATGATGTAGTGGGTACCTAATTAATGAATGTTTTAAATAAACGAGATTATAAAAATTAAAATAAATATATTTTTAAACTTTTAATGTCGTAAAAGAATTTTATGAATGATTATAACATTTTATCTCTGATTTAAGGATGTTTTTTATGAATGAATAAAGTCTTTATGGTTTTCAAAAAAAGTCATCATATGAATAGTATAAAAATTGACATAAATGAGTTTTTAAATCAATTATTTTTTTATTAAATGATATAATAGTCATAAAAATATATGATTCGGCAAACTGAAATATATTATATTAAAAATTTCTTTAATGATCCATTTTGGGTCACTTGGAATTTTATATTATTTATGGTAATAATATATTATGAAAATACCAGAAGACATGGTAAGAGTAAATTTATTTAACAAAGGGATAAAGCAAAAAATATAAGGTTAATTTTGTGAACTAATCATCTCTAAAACCCATTGTATGAGAGGATTTAGACGCAACATCATCCTATCTTTGAAATATATATATCTAGTATTATTATAATTCAAAAATCAACTAATAATAGAATAATAATTTCAAACTTTCGTAAAGTGCCCCTCCTCCCTCTTATAAAAGGAAACCACCTCTTACCCTTACTCACACATCTGAATCCCCATGGACTAATCCATACTTGGACCAAATAAGATCCCAACATCCCTATTTTCCTCCTATAAGACTTCATTTAGTCATAAGGCAATTCAAGAGATCCATTTGGCTCAAATCAAAAGAAGTTACCCGATTTTAGGTAATGTCTTCTCTCAAGTTTCTTTCCATTATTTTTCCTTATTGACTCTCAATGATCTTATTATTATTTTCTTATATAAAGACACCAGTATCCAAAATATACATGGTTTTTTTATGAGAAGTATTCTGAATACACTTTCATAGACTTCCATCTAATGGGTATAGAACATACTGTTTCTGTGGACGGCGAACTACTGCCTCACCAAATGATGATTGTTCAATATTCTCCTACCACCTCTTATAGGGGATATTATGATGGAACTGTAATTATACATGATATATATGATATTTTTTATCACTATTACACATTAATTCTCATTTATAACAAACCATTATTCTTTTCATGTTATAAAAATACGACAATTTCATTTGAGGAAGTGAGAACTACCGCCTCCTCAAACTGATATGAATTGTTCATGCTCCACATGAAACCAATAAAGGAGAGAATTAATGAAATTATGTAACATATATAACATATATGTTATAATGTAATTATAATATTCTAATTTATCATTTTTTTCATTCCTTTAAATATGTAAAATAAATGAAAGTAGCATTCATGCATATGTATGGATTACCGTCTCCATTAACGGTGTATTTAGTTTATTATAAACAAATGATACAGAATATTATAAATACATACATACTAGATATATATGATATATATGATATCTAAATCATGAATATAATTTTGGATATAATGGAATTTTGACCACATGGACCATTTATAATTATAACAAGTTCATTTTTTACTGAAGTTCCGAACATCAACAAAATGTTTGATATTAACTCAATTAATTAACTAATTGTTATAGCATGGTAATAAGTGGTATAAAAGGAATAATAAAATTGAAAACGTTTCATAAGAAAGTATGAATTAGCTTGTGTTTATTGTTAGGTAAATTAATGTATGAATGAGTCAAGTCAGACATGAGGTAAGGGAATTCATCTCAATCTCCTTTCATTGAGGCATGTTTTGATAATATACACCTCCTTCTTTAATACAATGTATAATAAAACCCTTTGAATTTTAATTTCATTCAAACATAATCTTTTTCTACAAACTATTTTTCTAAACAACAAAATGAATGTTTTTTAATGTATCTGATAACTACCTTTCCACCACCATGGAAATTAATTGAGATTTGGCTGCCTTAATAAGTCGTGATATTTTTAAATGGAAAATAAAAATCATATACCCTTTTTACATATTTTTTTATTGAAAATGTTTTTGAAATTAGATATTAGTATTTCAATATCTTGAAATTATTTTTTGTGTTTGAAAATTAAATTTATTGATTGAAATGTTGATATTTCCAATATTTTATATGTGAAGATTATATAAAGGTACATAGACATTTGACAGGTGGTTATGTGATAAACCAAATGACCATTGGTTCTATGATAAACCAAGAATGGGTGGTTACTTTATATCTTCTAATCCATTGGGTATGGATGTCGGCTGTATGGATATGCCATTTGTATGAATGATTTGTGGAAGGCGAACATATAGTTATTTCATTTATGTATGATTATGTCCCAAGTTTACCTTCTATATATAATGTGTTATTTATATGGGTTTTATGGTCATCTTTTTCTTATTAAGGGTAAGAAATGAGATTTTATTTAGTGAAGAGTATTTACAACTTTATAAAGGTCAAAAGTATTACTTATGAAAAAGTATTCATAGTTTACATGTAGTTTTGAAAAACTAATAGTTTTTCTTTCTTTGTGTATCCTTTACATTGCTTTTTATGCTCATCCCATGTTTTTGAACTGTTTTTCATATGAAGTAAAGTAGAATAGGGTTAAGGATGAGATCAAGATAAACTCATCCTATTTAAAACATGTAACTAAACATGTATCTTTTCTTTTAAGAGTTTTATTTAATGAAAATAATGGATATTGAGTAGAAGTATCTAAATGTAATATTTAAGTTGTTATGAATAAGTTATGGCTAAATTAATTAATTCTATAAACCTGAAATGATCTTCAATGTGAATTGTTAACATAATTCAATATAAGGTAATGTTTTAGGGTGGGGCATTATTGTTGGTATCATAGGCCAGTTTAGATAACATTAGGAGTTTGAATTTTGTTAATAGAATATCCATATAATATTTTTACATTATGTTAAAATTGAAATAATATAGCATTTGAAGATTACCATGTATCTATATCTAAGATATGTTTGTTCCGAATGACTTTCCATAGAGGAAATAGGGCAGCAGTGCTAGGAAGGAATACAAAAGAGAATAACCATCCAAATCATCATCCTAAAATGGTTGGAATCAGAACTGAATAGTTTTTTTGTAGTAAGGTAGCTGTTGACTCAGGAAATAAATAGTTGTGGTATACATGACAAAGATCAACCAGATCAACCCCTGAGGAACATTTCTATAGTGGACCATTTCATGAGGCAGCATCACCATCATTCAGAGCGTTATCAGACCCCGTTCAAGTTTAATGGCGGATAAAATCACTCGAAAAGATTTTAGAAATAATGGGTTGTATATATAATCAAAACGACAGTCTTGTTGTTTATCATTTTCAAGGAAAAGCATATCAGTTTTGTTCGATGGTGAAAATATCAGGGACAATGAGGATATTGATGCTCTTGGTTGGGACGAATTCAAAGTTATGTTTCTTGAGAAATATATTCCTATGGTGGTTCAACTTAGTATGGAAAATCAATACATGGAATTGATACAGGAGGATAAATCAATGTATTATTACGAAGAAATGTTCAATAAACTAGCATGGTATGCTCCGAATTTTAGCTGAGATCTTTATAGTAAGATAAATCAATTTTACTCATCAATGGAGTCGCGATATCAAATAGCATTAGCCCCTCATTTATTAAAAATCAATATGAAACTTTTTATATTTGCCAAGAAGGTATAAATGGATTTTTATGATGATTTGGTGGTCCATGAGAGAAAGCAAAAGAAGAGGTCCAGTTTGCAAGAAAATAGAAAGTATTCATCAAAGAAGCCTTGAGTTAAGAAAATTAAATTTCCATCTTGTGAGAAGTGTGGTAAAAAACATCTTGGAGAATGTGAATACAAATATTGAAAGTGCTTCTGGTGTGGTAAGACTAGTCATATTTCTCCTAACTGTAAGAAATATGATCAAGAAGGAAATGAAAAGTCAGTGGTATGATGTTTTATTTGTAATGAGTTTGCGCAATATGCCAATGTGTATCCAGAGTTGACTACCCAGGGTTGAATCTAGATAGATCAAAAGCAAAAGGGCAGGGAAAAATCTTTTTTTAATACTATTGTTGATGTGGGACCATCAAATAAAGTGGTATCTAGAACTTTGATTGTTTTTTCAAATTATTCCAATATATTTTTTACTTTAGGGTCTACATGTTCTTTAATTTCTAAGAAAGTTTCATGTAAATTTGGAAGTCCCCCTCATGAAATGAATCTAAAACATATGGTAAAATCACCAGATGGAAATATTGATGAAAAAAAGAATTATAAGAATATTACTATCCTTATTTGTGGAAATAATTTACCTATAAACCATGTTGTGTTTTCTCTAGTAGAGTTTAATGTAATTTTGGGAATGGATCGGCTTTCTGTTAACCATAGTTAGATTGACTGTAGATATAAAGAAGTTTATTTACATAAATAATTTCAGTTTGTGTACAAGAGTAAACCCTTTTCTCGAAAAACATATCTGGAAGCTAAGAGGCTATTTAAATATGGAAAATAAATGTTTCCTTTCCCATATTGATGAAAACAAAGGAAATTTTCGAATTAATGATGTGCTAGTATTAAATTAGTATCCTAATGTTTTTTCTGATGAGTTTCATAGCATTATACCTGATTAGAATGTTGAATTTACCGTTGACTTAGTTCTTGATGCTAAAAAAATTTCAAAACCCCCTTATCGAATGGCTCAAATTGAACTTTTAGAGTTAAATAAATAATTCTAGGAGTTTCTAGATAAATGTTTCATTCGACCTAGCCCATCACTGTATTATTCTCCAGTCTTTTATGTTAAAAGAAAGATGGTTCAATGAGGATTTTCATTGATTATAGAGCCTTGAAAAATATCACTGTTAGGAACAAGTATCCTTTTCCTCTTATCGATGATTTTTCTAATCATATCTGGGGAGTTTAGTATTTTTTGAAGATTGACTTGAGTTTAGGGTACCATCAGTTGAATGTAAAAGAATCAGACGTTTTAGAGATTGTATTTCTTACTAGATATAACCATTATAAATTTTTTTATTCCTTTGGGTTAACTAATAAACCTACATTTTTCATGGATATTATGAATTTAATTTACCATGAGTTCTTGGATAAGTTTGTGGTTGTGTTTATTGATTACATTTTGTTATATTTAAAAAGTAAATAGGAATATAAAAGTCATTTAGGGGTTGTATTACAAACCATAAAAGAAAATAAATTGTATGGGAAATACAAAAATTGTGAGTTTTGGTTATAAAAAAATTCCTTAGTCACATTGATTCAAGAAATGGCATAACTATTGATCCAGCTAAAACAAAAGTTGTTGATGAATGGACAAGACCCAAAAATATAACTAAGATTCATAGTTTCCTTGGTTTGGAAGGTTACTAAAGAAGGTTTGTTGAAAATTTTACATGGTTATTGAGCCCACTAACTAAGTTAACTCAAAAATGTATTAAGTTTATCTAGACAAAAGAATTTGGTGATTGTTTTCATTAATTGAAAATATGATTGGTAAATGATCTAGTTTTCGTATTCCCTTCATGAGATGGTGAATTTGTTATCAATGGTGATTCTTATTTGGGTAAACTTTGTTGGGTCATAATGTAGAATGATTATGTAATTACTTATGCTTTAAGTTATTTGTAACCTCATGAGTAAAATTAACCTATCTAGGATTTGGAATTAACAACTATTGTTTTTTGCTTTAAAAATTTGGAGGCATCATATGTATGGAGTAAAATTTGAAATATACCCTGACCAAAAAAGTGTGGAGTATATTTTATGCTAGAAAATATTGAACATGAGATAGGGGAGATGGCTCGAATTAATCAAGGATTATGGTTTCACAATTCTTTACCATCTACGAAATGAAAAAAATAGCAGATGCTTTGAGTCAAAAATGTAACGCTACATTAACTATGTTATGTTTGGAACAAGATCCTTTGATTAATGATTCGATGAACATTGGAATAGAAATTATTGGTGAACGAAATTCCTATTTTTTGTTCCTAGTGGAAGTGAAATCATATCTAGCAGACAGAATAATGAAATCACAGAAAGAAGACAATGAGTTGAATAAAACGGCTGAATTGGTTCAGAATGGTATGTTACCTTAATTTAACATTGATAATGATTGTATTTTGAGATTTGGGAAGAGATTATGTTTTCCCTATGATTCATAGTTGATGAATAGTTGTTATGTGAAGCTGATAACTTTCTATTTTTAGTCCATCCCTGTAGTACTAAGACGTACTGAGATCTTCAGGAGTATTTATGGTGGGATATAATGAAAAGAGATATTTCTTACTTTACTATGAAGTGTTTGACTTGTCAATAGGTTAAATTAGAGAAACAGTTACTGAAAGGGATGCTTCATCCTTTACCGGTTCAAGAGTAGAAATGGGAAAATATATCCATGGACTTCATTGTGGGATTCGAAAAGACTTCTTGAGGTAACAATGAGATCTGGGTTATTGTTGATCGATTGACTAAATTTGATCATTTCCTCCCTATTTGGGATATTATATCTCTTAATCAACCATCCCCGTTTTATATTAAAGTGTTCGTTAGGTTGCATGAATTTACCCTCTTCATTGTATATGATCATCATCCCAGGTTTACTTCTTACTTTTGGAAAGGCCTTTAGAAGTCATTGGGTACTAAATTAAATTTTAGTTAAACATTTCATCTTGAATCATATGGGAAGTTAAAATGAAAATTTAGACATTGGAAGATATGCTACGTGCTTTCACAATGGATTATAAGAGAAGTTGGGACCAAAATCATTATTTGGTTGAGTTTTCTTATAATAATAGATTTCATTTTAGTATACAGATGGATCTATTTGAGGCATTATATGGGAAGTAGTGTCAAAATCTAGTTTTTGGGATGAATTAGAAGAAAGGAAACTGATGGGACCAAAATTGGAAGATGAGATTGTAGAGAATGTTTAGTTGATATAGAAACACATGAGGAAAACTTAGAGTAGGAAAAAAAGTCATGGAAAAAACCATAGGAAGGATATTTCTTTTGAGGTATGTGATCATGTATTTCTCTATGTCTCACCATTGAAAATTGTGATGCGTTTTTTGTTAGAAGGGAAAGTAGAGTCTGAGGTACATTACCTAGAGAAAGTTGGATCAGTTTTAAACATAGTGGATTTACCTCCATGTTTATCCCCGTTACCCATTGTTTTTCATGTTTAAATTTTGAGAATGTTTATTTCGAATCCGTCTCATGTTTTGAATCTAGAGGTAGTTCAGTTGGAAGAAATATTTCTTTTGAGAAACAACCAGTCCCAATTTTTTGACCAAAGAGAGTAAGGGTTGCAGAATAAGTTAATTCATTGGGTAATTTTTTTGTGGAAAAACCATATGTTTGAAGAGGAAACATGGGTATCTAAAAATTATATGAGAGATAAATAGCTCCCACATATTTGAAAAGTGAATAAAATTGCGAAGAAAAATTTTCAAAAGGGGGGAAGGATATAACAACCTAGGTAAAAAAAGAATATGAAATTTTCATATTTACTACTATTTTTGAATTAAAATATTAATTTTACTTTAAAAGAAAATTCTATGTTCAATGGCATAGTAGACACACAATAATGGGTTTCTCCAAAATCTTATGTTTCACAGAAGGCTAAGTCATACAGAGGAAAATAATAATAATATAATATTATTGTTTTAAATAGCAGTTAATGCCTAGCCACTGTATTGGAAATAATGAACAGAACTAACCACATTATTATTAGACATGTTTTTAAATGTTTTTACATTTATCCAATAACATTTAGAGGTCTAAAATGAGAATGAATCCAATTTTAAGCATAAATACATTAATATTTTTTAAAAGGTAATTATATCACCATTTGATAGAGAACCATTTTAAAATCTATTTTTTATTCAATTTCATATCTTCCATTTGACAAAATAATCTTATTTTTTAGAATTGGGACATAGGAATTTACTTTGGGTAAATTTTTGGTATTTTTTTGATAAAATTCATTTTTAATAAATAGTGAAAAATACTACATTCTATGTCAAAACTATCTTTCCATATAGTGTATTTATATGATTATATTCTCCTTTTAATTAGTTTTAAGGAGTAATTATATTATATTTTTTATAATTTAATCCAATTTTGGTCATTTTATGTAATTTCACTTTGAAATTGGAGATAAACACATGTAAATCTTTTGATATTTTTTATTTCTAAAAAAACACTTTTTGGTTTTGACAATGAGAATTAATTTTAAATTTACTTATGCAATATCTGTGTTTTGAATTTTGAAAAATGGATTCCATATTTGGAATCATGAGGTCAAATTGTGTAAATAAGAAAATTTTATTTTTTGAAATTATGAATAGTAATTTCAGTAAATATTTTATTTACCCTGGTTAAAGCATAAATCTGGTAAATAAGGGTAAACAAATAATATTATAATAATATAAAATTATCCTAACACATGTCCTAAACATATTGGATGAAATGTTTCCATCCATGGGCATCATTGGGTCGATTTTAGGACCCCATGGAGCCAATTTTGTGTGAACATGAAATTTTATTACTTTTAATTTCAAGTTAAGGAAAATATAACCTAAACATGTATCTTTTACTAAAAGAATTTTTATATGGGGTTATATAAGTGATATCATGGGAAATAAATAGTCATTAGAATTATAAAAATATTTCCTATATCAGGGTATTTTATTTATAATTTTTAGACATCAAATAAATATATTTATTTACGACACAATCGTGATGTAGTGATTACCTTATTAATGAATGTTTTAAATAAATAAGATTATAAATATTAAAATAAATTTATTTTGAAACTGTTTATCCCATAAAATAATTTTATGGATTATTATGACTTGTTTTATTTTAATTAATGATGTTTTTTCAATGGAATCAAGTTTTTATGGATTTTTAAAAAGTCATGATATGAATAGAATAAAAATTAACTAAATGAGGTTTTATATCAATTAATATTATATTAAATGATATAATATTCCTAAAAATATAAGATTCGTCCAAATGACATATATGATGTTATAAATGTCATTAATTATCCATTTTGGGTCTCTTGGAATTTTATTGTAACTATGGTAACCATATTTTAGGAAAATACAAGAAGACATGGTAAGAGTTAACTTATTTAACCAAAGGTTAAGCTAAATGATAAAGTTAATTTTGTGAACTAAACTTTTCCAAAACTCATTTTATGATATTAATGCGACCCATAATAATCTTATATTTTAAATATATCTATTTTTATTATTATAATTCTAAAATCAATTAATAATAAAATAATACTTTCAAACTTTCCTAAAGTTCACCTCCTCCCTCTTATAAAAGGATAGTACCTCTAACCCTTACTCACACCTATTAATCCCCCTTCAATCATCCAAAATATTTCCGGATAATCTTCCAACACCTCTCCATTACTCTTAGAATCCTTCCCCTATGTAGAAGAAAATTTAAGAGAGCCCTTTGGAGAAAATCAAAAGAAGTAACCCGATATAAGGCAACGTCTTCTCTCAGCTTCCTTTCTATTATTTTTCTTTCTGCACTATCTATTATATTCTTATTATTTTTTTATATAAAAAAAAGTTTATTCTCAATATACTTGGATTTTTTTATGAGATGGATTCTAACTACACATACACACACCTCTGTCTAATGGGTATAGAATATACAATTTTTTGTGGATGGCGAACTACGGCTTCACGAAACGATGATTGTTCAATATTCTTCTACCACCTCTTATGATGAAAATTAAAATGGAAATGTAATTATATATGAAATATATGATATTTATTTTATCCCTATTCTACTATAATTCTCATTTAGAACATACCATTATGCTTTTCAGGTTGTATAAATACGATAATTTCATTTGAAGAAGTGAGGACTACCGCCCCCTCAAAGTGATATGACTCATTCATGCTATAAATGGAACATATAAAATATGAAATTAATGTGCATATGTAACATATATTACATATATATTATAATGTAATTATCATATACCCGTGTATCATTTATTTTTCATTCCTTTATATTTAAAAAAGAAATGAAAGTAGCGTTCATGCATACGTACGACTTACCATCACAATGAACGGTGCATTTCATTTCTTATATCCAAATGATATGGACCATTATAAATAAATATATAATGGATATATATATGATAGATAAATAATTAATATCATTCTAGAGATAATTTAATTTGGGTGACATGGACAATTTATTATTATAAGAAGTTCATTTTTGACTCATTTTACGAACATCGACAAAATGTACGATTTGAACTCAAAAAATTAACTAAATATCATAGAAATTTAATAAGTGATATGAATGGAATAATAATCTTGTAAAAGGTTCTGGAGAAATTAGAAATTAACTCAATTTTATTATTTAGGAAATTAAAGAATGAACGTGTCAAGTCGGACACGAGGTAAGGGACTTCATCTCAATCTCCTTCCATTGAAGCATGTTTTGATAATATACAACTCATTATTTTATACGATGTTTAATAAAACCCTTTGATTTTTAATTTCATTCAAAGGGAATATTTTTTCTATGAATCGTTTTACTGAACGTCAAAAGGAGAGTTTTTTTTAACTTATACTGTGACAACGACCTTTCCGCCGCCTCAAGCATTATTTGACATCTGGATTCCTTAATAATCTGTGATGTTTTTAAATAGAAAATAAATATAATATACCATTTTACATATTTTGGTATTGAAAATGGTTTTGAAAGTGGATATTAACATTTTAATATCTTGAAATTATTCCTTGTGATTGCAAATGAAATTATATGATTAAAATATTGATAATTTAAATCTCTTATGTGTGATGATTATATATTGGTACATTGAAATTTGATGGGTGGTTACGTGATAAACCAAATGATGGGTGGTTTTGTAAAAAACCAGGGACGGGTGGTTACATTATAACCTACAATGAATTGGGTATGGAAGTGTTCCGTATGTCTTTTCCATTTGTAAGAATGATTTGTGGTAGTTGACCGTATGGTTATTCCATTTAAGTATGATTATTTCCCAAGTTTACATTTCATATGTTATGTGTGATTTCTAAGGGTTTTATGGTAATATATTGGTTTCAAAAGGGTAAGGAATGAGCTTTTATTCAGTTAAGAGTATTTACTTCGTCTTAATGGTGAAATATATTACTTATGATAAAGTATTCATGGTTTACATGCTGTTTTGAAAAACTAATAGTTTTCCTTTTTTGGGTATCCTTTACAGAGTTTTTTATGCTCATCCCATGTTTTTGAAAGGTTTTTCACATGAATTAATGTGGAATTTGGTCAAGGATAGGATCAAGGAAAAATAATTCTATTTAATACATGCAACTAAGCATGTTTCTTTTCTTTTAAAAGTTTTTGTCTTATGAAAGAATGGATACTAAGTAGAAGTGTCTACAAGTAAAATTCAAGTTTTTATGTATAAGTTATGACCTAATTATCTAAATCTCTAAACCTGAGAATATCCTTAATGTGAATTATTATCTTAATTCAAGATTATGTTAGTTTAAGGCTGGGGCCTTATAGTTGGTATCAGAGGTTGGTTTAGATAACTTTTGGAGTTATAATTTTTTTTAATAGAATATCTATAAATGATTTTTTTATTATAGAAAAATTGAAATGACATAGAATTTGATGATTACCATGTTGCTTCCTCTAATATATATTTGTTCATAATGGTTTTCCGTAGAGGAAACATGGTAACAATGCTGGGAAGTAATATATAAGATAATAACCTTCAAAATTAGCATCTTGAGATGGTTGGAGTTGGAACTAAACAGTTGGCTACATTAATGGTGCAATTGACTTCGGCTATAAATGGTGGAGGTAAACATGAATGAGGTTAACCCGATAAACCCCATAAGAACATGTCTATAGTGGATCATTTCATGAGGCAACATCCCCCATCATTCAAAGGACCATCTAACCTAATTCAAGCTGAAGGTTAGATCAAAGCACTGGAAAATATTTTCGATTTCATGGGTTGTACAGACAATTAAAAGGTTTGTATTTCTATTTATCATTTAGATGGAGAAGCATATCGGTGGTGGTCGATGGTTAAAATTTTCGAGGACTGTGAGGAGATTGATTCTGTTGGTTTGGAAAAATTTAAAGGTATGTTTCTTGAAAAATATTTTCCTATGGTGGTTCGACTTAGGATGGAGAACAAATTCATGGAATTGAGGTAGGAGGATGACTCAATGGCTTCTTACAAATAAATGCTCACTCATATGGAAATGTATTCTCCAAACATATTCTAAGAACATTATAGTAAGATAAATCGATTTTATCTAGTATTGGATCCCTGATATCGAAGAGAATTAACCTCTCGTGAATTCAAAATCATTGAGAAACATGTCAGATGTTATGAGAAGGTTGAAATGGAGTTTTATGATGCTAAGGTGTTCCATGAGAGCATGAAAAATAATTGTTCCACTTGATAGGATAAGGAAAATTATTTTTCAAAGAACCGTGGAGTTAAGAAAATTAATTTTTCATCTAGTGAGAAGTGTGGTAAAAAGCATCATGGAGAATGTCTCTCAAAATCTGGAAAGTGCTTTCAGCATGGTAAGAATTGTCATATTTCTCATAACTATAAGGAAGATGATAAAGTAGGTAATGAAAAGCAAATAGTGAGATGAATTGGTTGAAATTTGTTTGGGAATTATACCAATGTTTGTCCGAAGTTGATTACCCAGGGTGGAAACCAGACAGATCAAAAGTATAAGGGTAGGAAAAAATATAATGATACTACTACGGTTGATGTGGGACCATAAAATAAAGTGTTATCAGGTACTTTATTGGTTTTTTAGATTATTTTTAAGTATTGTTTGATTCATGGTCTATGAATTCTTTCATTTCTATGAATGTTTCGTGTAAATTTGGAATTCCTCTTTAGGAAATGAATACAAAACTTATGATAAAAACACCTGGGGGAAATATTGAGGAAAAAAGAATTTATAAGAATCTTTATATCCTTATTTGTGGAAATAATTTACCTACAAACCTTGTGGTTTTGACTCTAGTAGAGTTTTATGTTGTTTTGGGAATCGATTGGATTTTTTTTAACATGATTAGATTCACTAGAGAGCTAAATAGGTTTCTTTTAAGAAAGGATTTTAGTTTGTGTACTAAAATGAACCCTTCTATCTAATGACATATCAGGAAGCAGATAAACTAGTTAAATATGGAAATGAATGTTACCTATCACATATTGTAGAAAACATAGGAACTTTTCAGATTAATGATGTGCTAGTAGTAAATGAGTATCTTGATGTTTTTCCTGATGAGTTTACTTGTATTATACCTAACCAGAATTTTGAATTTACTGTTGAATTAGTTCTTGATGATAATCCTATTTCAAAACGCCCTTATCTAATGGATAAAATTGAACTTTTAGAATTAAAGAAACAATTGCAGGAGTTGTTAGATAAAGGTGTCATTCGACTTAGCACACTGTAGTGGGGTTCACCAGTCCTGTTAGTTAAAAAAACATAGTTGAGTGAGACTTTTCATTTATTATTGAGCCTTGAATAATATCACTATTAAGAACACATATCCTTTGCCTCATATTGATGAATTGTTGGATTATCTCTAGGGAGTTAATTATTTTTTGGAGATTGGCTTGAGGTTGGTGTACCAGCAGCTGAAATTAAATGAAGCTGGCATTCCGATGACCGCATTTCAGACTAGATATGGCCATTATGAATTTTTAGTTATGCCTTTTGTGTTAACCAATGCACCTTTTCTATTCATGGATCTAATGAAAATAATTTTCTGTAATTTCTTGGATATGTTTTGGGTTCTGTTTATTCATGAAATTTTGGTATCTTCCAAAAGTAAAGAGGGACATGAAAGTCATTTAATAGTTTTCTTGAAAACATTAAAAGAAAATTAATTTTATGGGAAATTTATCAAGTGTGATTTTTGGTTACAAAAAATTTCATTACATGGTCACATTATTTTAAAAAATGGCATAATTGTTGGTCCTGCTGAAACAAAAGTTATTGAAGAATGGCCAAGACCCACAAATATAACTGAGATTTGCAGTTTTCTTAGTTTGAAGGCTATTAAAAAAGGTTTCTTCATAATTTTTCATGGTTATCTATCCAACTTACTAAGTAAACTTGAAAAGGTGGTATGTTCATTTGAACAAAATAATGTGATAATTCGTTTAGTAATTTAAAAGAATATTGGTGAATGATTTCGTCTTGGCATTACCTTACAGAGATGAGGAATTTTTTAACTATAGTGATACTTCATTTAAAAGACTAGGTTGTGTCCTAATGCAGATTGATAAGGTAATTACTTATGTTTCATAGTAGTTGAAACCTCATGTGTTAAATTACCCTACACATAATTTGGAATTAGTTGTTGTTGTTTTAGCTTTAAAAATTTAGAGGCATAATCTGTGTGGAGTAAAATCGGAAATATATACTGACCAGAGAAGTTTAAATTATATATTCACTCAAAACTAATTGAACTTTAGATAGATATGATGGCTGGAATTAATCAACGATTATGATTGTACGATTTATTACCATCCATGGAAAAAAAGTGGCAGATTCTTGGAGTCAAAAAGTAATGCTACATTAACCATGTTACTTTTAGAACAAGATCTTTTGATTAACGATTTAATGAACTTTGTCATAAAAGTTTTTGGTGAATGAAATTCCTCTATTTTGTTTCAGGTGGCAGTGAAATCATCTCTAGTAAAAGGAATAAAGCTAGAACCAAAAGAAGGAATTGAGTTACAGAAAAAGGTAGAATTGGTTCAGATGGGTAAGTCACCTGAGTTTTATATTGATAATGATTGTATTTTGAGATTTGAAAAGAGATTATGTGTTCCTTGTGATTCAAAGTTGAATAAAGAGTTGTAAAGTAGAGCTCAAAGTTCTCCGTTTTCAATTCATCCCTGCAGTACTAAGATGTAAAGTGATCTTCAGTAGTATTATTAGTGGGGTGGAATGAAAAGATATATTGTAGAATTTACTGTGAATTGTTTGACTGGTCAACAGGTTATAGTAGAGTGATAGTTACCAAAATTGAAGCTTCATTCTTTACCGATGGTAGAGTGGAAAAGAGAAAATATATCCATGGTCTTCATTGTGGGATTACAAATGACTTCTCCAGGTAACAATGCAATCTGTTTTATTATTGATCGATTGACTACATTTGAACATTTATATCCTATACGAGAAACTCTATCTCTAGATCAACTTTCTCAGTTGTATTTTAAAAAGATAGTCTGGTTGAATGTAGCTCGCATCTCCATTATATCTGATCGTGATCCCAAGTTTACTTCTAAATTTTGGAACGACCTTCAGAATTCATTGGGTACTAAAATAAATTTTAGTACAACTTTTCATCCTCAATCAGATGGGCATTTAGAAAAAACAATTCAGAAATTGGAATATATGCTACATACATTCTCAATAGATTACCAGGGAAGTTGGGACTAACATCTTTCATTGGTTGAGTTTTCTTATAATAGTAGCTTTCATTCCAGTATACCAATGGATCAATTTGAGGCATTATATGCGATGTTGTTCCGAAATCCAGATTTTTGGGATGAAGTTGGAGAAATGAAACCGATGGGACCAGAATTGGTAGAAGATATGGCAAAGAAAGTATAGTTGATACAAAAACACCTTAGGATAGTTCAGAGTAGGCAGAGAAGTTATGAGGATAACCGGAGGAATGATCTTTTTTTAGGTAGGTTATCATGTCTTTCTGAATGATTCACCATGGAAAAGTGTGATGCGTTTTTGTAAGAAGGGAAAGCTAAGTCAGAGGTTCATTGGACCCTATGGAATCCTAGAGAAAGTTTAATCAATTTCCTAGAAAGTTTCTTTACCACCACATTTATCCCAGGTACACAATGGTTTTAATGTTTCAATGTTGAGAAAGTATATGCTGAATCCATCTCATGTTTTGAGTCCATAGGTAGTTCTATTGGAAGAGAATCTTTATTAGAAGGAACAACCAGTCCTGAATCTTGAAAAAAGAGAGATAGTGTTGTAGAATAAGGTAATTCATCAGGTAAAGTTTTTGTGGAAAACCCATATGGTCGAAGATGAAACATGAGAATCTGAAAATTCTATAATGGATAAATACATTTCTTATTTGATAAGGAAATAAAATTACTTGGATACAATTTCCAAAAGGGAGGATGGATGTAACAACCGAGGTAAATAAAGAATAGGAAATTTTCATATTTATTAATATTTGAGAATTACAATATTAATTTTACGTTAAAAGGCGATTCTATTTTCAATGGTGTACCATACACACAATAATGGGTTTCTCCGAAATCTTATGCTGCAATCAAGGCAGAGCCACACTGAGAAAAATAATAATAATATATTATTATTATTTTAAATGGTAGTTAGCGCCTAGTCATTGAATTGGATGGAATGAACAGAACTAACCATATTATGATTAAATTTTTTTGTCAAATGTTTTTAAATTTACCCAATAAAATTTAGAGACATAAAATGAGAATGAATCCAATTTTAAACATAAATACTCTAATATTTTTTTAAAGGTAGTTATACCTCCATTTGATGGTGAACCATTTTTAAATATAGTTATTTCACATTTATATGTTCCATTTGACAAAATAATCTTCTTCTTTAGACGTGGTACATTAAAATTTACTTTGCGTATTTTTTTTTATATTTTTGATAATGTTAATTTTTAATGAATAGTGAAAAATACTGCATTTTAAGTCCAAACTGTCATTTCATCTAGTTTATTTATATGATTATATTATCCTTTTAATTGGATTTAAAGTTTAATCGGATTATATATTTTTTATTTAATACAATTTTGGTCATTTCAGTAAATTTTAATTTAAAATTGGACACAAATACATGTTAATCTTTTGGTGCGTTTTTACTTCTTAAAAACATGCTTTTTGGTTTTGACAAATGGGAATTGATTTTAAAATAATTTTTTCAACTTATTTTTTTTTAATTTGTAAAAATGAATTCCATATTTGGAATCAAGATGAAAAAATTGTGAAAATATGAAACTTTTGTTTTTAGAAATTATTAATAGTAACTTCAGTAAATAATTTATTTACCATGGTTAAAGAGTAAATCTTGTAAATAAGGGTAAAAAATAATATTATAAAAATATTAAATTACCCTAACACAATTTCTAACCCTATTGGATGAAATATTTCCAACCATGGGCATTATTGTGTCCATTTTAGGACTCCATGAAGACACTAGTGTATGAAAATGAAATTTAATTACTTTTAATTTAAAGTTAAGGAAAATATAACCTAAACATGTGTCTTTTATTAAAGAAATTTTTATATGGGGTTATAAAAGTGAACTCTTCAACTATAAATAGTAATTATAAGTCTTAAAATATTTACTACATCATGGTATTTTATTTATAATTTATAGACATCAAATAAATAAATTTATTTATTACACAATTATGCTGTAGTGATTACCTTATTAACAAATGTTTTAAATAAATGAGATTAGAGAAATTAAAATAATTTTTTTGAATCTTTTTATGCCATAAAAGAATTTTATGAATGATTATGACATGTTATATTTTAATTAAATGCATTTTTTCGAATGAATCAAGTTGTTATGGATTTTTAAAAAGTCATGTTATGAATAATATAAAAATTGACATAAATGTGTTTTTGAATCAATTAATATTTTATTAAATGATCTAACATTCCTAAAAATCTAATATTTGGAAAACTATATAATATGATGTTACAAATTTTATTAAGGTTCCATTTTGGGTCACTTTTAATTTTATTGTAACTATGGTTACCATATATTATTTAAATACAAGAAGACAAAGTAAGAGTTAATTTATTTTACCAAGGGTTAAAGCTAAAATATTAGGTAAATTTTGAAATCTAAATTTTTCTAAAACCCATTTAATGAAAATATTTCAACCAATACTCATATAATAATTGAAATATATAACTTTTTTATTATTATTATTTTAAAATCAATTAATAATAAAATAATACGTTCAAACATTCAAAAAGTGCCTCTCCTCCCTCTTAGAGAAGGACACCACCTCTAACCGTTAATCCCACCTATCAAGCCCCATTGGATCATCTAAAATCTGCCCAAATAAGCTCACAACATCCCTTTCTTCATCCTAGAATCCTTACCCTTGAAATGAGGCAATTTAAAATAGCCATTTGGCTCAAATAAAAAGAAGTTACCCGATTTAAGGTAACGTATTCTCTCAAACTCCATTCCATTTTTTTATCCACTCTTCATGCTCTTATTATTATTTGTTTATATAACAAAAATAATATCTTAAATATATTAGGTAGTTTTTTTGAAAATGATTCTAACTACACATATGCACACCTCTGTCTAACTGATATTGAACATACTGTTTCTGTGGACTGGGAACTACTATCTCACAAAATAATGATTGTTCAATCTTATCCTACCACCTCTTATGGTGGACATTATGATGAAAATGTAATTATATATGATATATATGATAATTATTTTATCTCTATTATACTGTAATTCTCATTTAGAACATACCATTATACTTTTCATGTTGTTTAAATACGATAATTTCATTTGAAAAAGTGCGAACTACCGCCCCATCAAAGTGATATGACTCATTCATGCTATACACGGAACATATAAAGGATGGAATTAATGAAATTATTTAATATATATAACATAGATATTATAATTTAAATATAAAATATTCGTGCATAATTTTTTTTTAATTCCTTTAAATATGGAAAATATTTGAAAGTAGTATTCATGCGGACGTAAGGTTTACTATCTCCATGAACGATGCATTTCATTTCATATACCCAAATGCTATGTAATATTCTAAATACATATATACTGAATATATATGATATAAATGAAATATAAATCATGAATATATTTTTTGAGATAATGGAATTTTGACCACATGGAAAATTTATGATTTTAATAATTTCATTTTTGACTCAAGTTCTGAACATCGACAAAATGTATGATATGAATAAAAATAATTAACAAATTGTTATAGCAAGTTAATAAGTGTTATAAAAGGAATAATAAATTTTAAAAACGTTCTGAAGAATGTATAAATTAATTTAATTTTCTTATTCACGAAATTGAATAACGAACGAGTCATGTCAGGCACGAGGTAAGGGACTTTGTCTCAATCTCCTTTCATTGAGGCATGTTTTGATAATATACATCCCTTTCTTTTATAAAGTGTATAATATAACAATTTGACTTTTAATTTCATTCCCAGGGAATATTTTTTCAAAAAATCATTTTACAAAAAGACAAAATGAATGTTTTTTAATGTATGCGACGACAACGTCCTTTCCACCGCTACGAGCATTATTTGATATTTGGATTCCTTAACATGTCGTGATGTTTTTAAATGGAAAATAAATACCATATATCCTTTTTATATATTTTGGTTCTGAATATTGATTTGAAAGTGGGTATTACTATATCAATATCTTGTAATTATTTCTTATGATTGAAAATGAAATTTTATGATTGAAATGTAGATATTTTCAATCTTTTGTGTGTGATGATTATATAATGGTACTTGGACATTTCAACGGTGGTTATGTGTTAAACCAACTGACAGGTGGTTCCATGATAAAACAAGGATGGGTGGTTACATTATCACCAACAATGCATTGGGTATAGAAGTTTGTTATATGTACAATCCCTTGGTAAGAGTGATTTGTAGAAGTAGACCATTTGGTTATTCCATTTATTTTTGATTATGTCCCATTGTTACATTTTATATGGGATGTGTTATTTCTATGGATTTTATGCTACTCTTTCGGTTATAAAAGGGTAAGAAATGGGATTTTATTCATTTACTAGTATTTATGACATCACAATGGAGAAAATTATTACTTATGATAATGTGTTTATGGTTTACATGTTGTTTTGAAAAACTAATAGTTTAGATTCATTGTGAATCCCTTATTGAGCTATCACAACCTGCCCCCTGGGGCCCATGCTGTGACTACCCCGAGGCCGCCTTTCATAGACCAAGGGAAGTAAACTTGCACCGAAAGGAGTATTACCTAAAACTAGGAAGGAAATGCCTTTATAACCTGTAAACTCATGTAACCAAGAACACAACAAGATATAAACACAAGAAAAATATATAACCAAATGAGTGCTGAAAGTAAAAGGGGTCGGAATACAAGACCAATAGTAAAAGTACACGTACAACTGATATATAGTATAATTGAAGAAAGAGAAATAAAGCTACTGGATCATCCTATGAGGATCCTACCCGAAGGGTAGGTACAGATCGCCACCTCAACACTCCACGTCCGCCTGTCTCCTCTGCATACCGACATGCCGTATGGTCCACCATGGGGTACCTTTTTGTCCTGGTACTCTCATCCTATGTCAGTACTGTCCTTCATCTGCATCAAACACAATGAATTGAAGGCATATCCCGTGTAGGGGTGTGTATATCGATACTCAGTAGGGACCCCAATACCCTCAAGGTCTCACAAATCCACAAAGGATAAACCTCAAAGTGTGAAGTCAACAGTCAACCCTACTTAGGTATATGCCCATACATATACCTAAGTTATAAAAAATACCCATCTCAATCACAAGGAAACACAGTGTCCAACCCAAAATCACAAATATCAACTATTCCACAAAGGAAGGAAAACCACAAAGGCTAGTACTATACAGGTATGTCACATAAAATAATACAACCATTGTATTACCATAAAGGGAAGTACCACATAGGTATGAATTCAGCTCACACCACATATAACTTAAGTACAGTAGTAGATATTATTAGTTATAGCTACTAAATCATCTTACACCATTAAGAGGCTCCACTGCAGACACACATAGAATCTATAGGATCCGACCCACACAGGATCGATTGGACCTGACCCACACAAGATCGGTAGGAGTTGACCCACACAGGATTGCTATGAGATGACCCACACAGGATCTTTAGGAGATGACACTCACAAGATCGCGAGGATCTGACCCACACATAATCTCTAGGAGCAGACCCACACAAGATCCCTAGGAGATGACCCACACATGATCGCTAGGAGCTAACCCACACAGGATCTCTAGGAGCTGACCCACACAGGATTTCTAGGAGCTGACCCACACAGGATCGCTAGGAGCAGACCCACACAAGATTTCTAGGAGCTGACCCACACAGGATCGCTCTGATCCGACCCATACATGATTGTTAGTCAGTTTTCTTGTCACAACCAGCTACAGGGTTCTCACACTAGGATTGCTCGACTCCATGGGAGTCTTCTCCCCAAGCCACTGGTCAATGAAACAACTACCACGATGTCCCATGAAAAAGTATCTCAATGGTTCACAATGTCATAAGGGTCTCAACACAACAGACAGTGCATCAATAAAATGCCCGGTCTGTGAGTTATTAACCTTTTAGTCCGAAGGGCCCGATTGGATTCATGGTCGATCCAACATGACCGTACAGCATAATAATTCGAATCTATAGTGGTGTATACACAAAGGGACCATATGGATCCATGATTTCCTACACCACTAAAGGTTCTTCAAATGGTTGTCTGGTGCCAAAGTTATGGCCAAAAGAGTATAAATGGGTCGATGTGGGTCCGGGTCCGGTTTGACCCGGTCGGACCGACTCGGCCTGGGCCGACCTGCCATGGGTCGACCCTGCCCAAAACTCTAGGTATGGTCTAGCCTGAAATGTGGCCTGGCATGATGGGTCCATCCTATCCCACACTGGGCAGTCTGGCAGGTCGCGAGGGGCCGTAGGGCAGTTCGGACGCGGAGTGGCTCAGCCTCAGGGCGGCTCGATCGCGGAGGGTACCACGAGGGCGGCTCGGCTGCAAGGGTTCCACGATTCGACATGGTGGATCGGCTGTGGGCGGCAGCTCGGACGTGGGGCGGAGGCTCGGTAGAGGAGTGGCTTTTCCTCGGGCGGCAGCCCGGCCGTGGGGTTGCGGCTTGGCAGCGGGCGGTTCGACCGCAGGGTGGCGGCCCGGCTGCGTGGCAGCAACTCAGCCACAAGGGTTCAGCCGCAGATGGTAGCTGTTCCACGGGGCGGTGGCTCAGCCATGGGGTTTCAGTCACAGAGTGGCGGTCCGACCGCGAGACAGCGGCTCGGCCGTGGTGTTTTGGCCGCGAGGCTGCAGCTTGGTTGTGGGGTGATGCCATTGCGCTGTCGCCTTCGTCATGGGCGACGAAGGTGCCGACTACCGTTCTCGTGCCTCATCAGTTCCAAAAACCCACTCTGGTTTCCGTCTTCCTCCATCTAAAAGAATACAACATATTATCACAGTAATTTTAGAGAGGATGGGATATGTTTGTTTGGCCCGCACTCTCTGCATTAGAATGGTAACTAGCGGCTCAACGCATTCATGAATCAAGAACGAGTATGGAAGATATTTAAAAAAATTAATCCCCTCAACCCTCATTAGTCTCTATTATCAATCCCTCAAAAATAATTTGAAAGGTAGTACATAGAAAGTGATAATCATATAGAAATAAACCCCTACAGTTATTACTCGATGACGTTGGATAGGGTAAAGTCAGTGATGTCGATGTTTCCCCGATTTTCAGTTCGTTGTCTTCAAAGACGTCCTATGTTTGTTTCCTCCCTAAGGTGCTTCTGATCTGGCTTGGGTTCGGTTTTCTCGTTCCTCAATTCTGGAGTGCGTTAATCATTGAAGATGTTTTTTGTTGGAGAAGCGTAATGTTTCTCCAAGTGTTGGGTGTCACAGCACTTTACCAGCGCTTCGTCCCTTGGTGAATCCATCCCAAATCCTCCTCCCAAGCTCCATGTAAATGGAAGAGTGGGGGGGGGGGTGGTATGTAACGATCATGGAATTTATGATGGTTCATTTATTAGGAACCTTTGTAAATTCCAACGATGTTGTTACTTAGTATTTAAAAATAATAATGGCTATTAATTTATATTGGCGCACTTAATTGGGAGGATTCCAAGGGACTTCCCCACATTTAAGATGGGTTAGGGGGTCACCACCACCATGAATTCACAAAAGAGGGGTTTTAGTTCAGGTGGTCTCCACCTCTTTAACATTCAGTTGAGAGGATAAAAATATAATAATTTATTTTATTTTTTATTCCCATGAAAAATCCCAAAACTAACTTTCACCCTTGACCAACTACCATCAAGGTGAATGTATTTTTAAGGGAAAATCGAAGTTGCAATTTCAACAGTGTCCTCAGATTTCTATTCTGAGCACTGGGTCAAAAGTTACAAAACGCCGCTTGCGTGTTTACTGAATGAACCTGAAAAAATGTTCAGAAAATTATTAACAGTCACCCTCGACCAGTGTCGGTCGAGGATAGGATCTCCCCATGTGAAACATGCCAAAAAAACTCAACATTACTCTTGGATTTCCTATCCAAGTTACCATTTAAAAGTTATGGATTTTACAATAAAATAATTTTCACTTAATTATTTTATTTATGGTGAAAAACTAACTTTCACCGGTCGCCCGCGCGGGCCAAAGGTAGTATCTTCTTAAATAAAGCATGCCCTAACGAGTTCATCGGTGGTCTCAAATTTTCAATTTGAGCTACCATTTAAGAGTTAAAAGCATTTAAAAAATAAAATAATTTATTTAATTATATTATTTACATTTATTCCATTTTTGGGTTTTCTCAAAGGAGGCCCATTCTGACTAAACATAAGTCACACCTAGGGAAAACACACCATCCTGAATGCAACAGTTCCCTTGGATTTTTGATTTCAGTAACCGTCTAAGAGTCATTAAACTTTTTCAAGAAAACTTATTAAGATATTTAATGTTTAAAAAAACATTGACGGACCATTCTGTGCACTCCGGGCCTCATAATCATGCGCCATAAGATTTCATGGTCTTGAAATATTTCCATATAATTAGAAAAATATATGGAATTTCCGAGACATTACATGAGATTTTTATGCTCATCTCAAATTTTTGAAATGTTTTTCATAGGGCATAAAGTGGAATGGGGTGAAGTATGGGATCAAGAAAAAGTCATGATATTTAAAACATGGATCTAAACATGTTTTTCTTTCTTATAAGAGTTTTTATTTTAGGAAAAAATGGATACAAAGTAGAAGTTTCTACATGTAATATTAAAATTATTATGTATAAGTTATGACCTAATTATCTAAAACTCTAAACATGAAAATATCCTCAATGTGAATTATTAACTTAATTCAATATTATGTAATTTTATGGCTGGGGCCTTATAAAATCCATCTCCCCTACCATAAAATAATAAAATAGGTAATCATTTGTGCGTACATATGAACTATCATATCCACGAACTGATATAATTCGTTTTCCATCCCCATAAATCAATAATGGTTATAATGATGGAAATAATGTTTATATATGATATTAATGAAATATTTAAATTTATAATTGAATAATATATCAATTATTTTCATACTTTCCCTTCATATAAAAATTATAACATCATTCATGCGTACATGTAAACTATCATCATAAAAAAGAGATGTGATTCTTTTTAATCCCCACATCACCTCTATTATATATATATATATATATATTTGCATATTTAAATTATTAATATGATTTTAAATATATTATTATAATTATTGAAATCTAAAATAATAATAACTTTCTTTCCATAGTGATATTTGAAAAATGGAAATATTACTCATGCGTGCATACGACTTACCGTCTCCATGATTATACCATTGTTATTTTTTCATAACCATAAATAAATTGTTTTATTTAATGGTATAATTTAGGTATAAAACTTATTATTATTTCATTAATATTATTTTGGATATTATGGACTAAATAAAACTTTGACTATTGACATCATATCAAAGTCACTTTGTACTCAAGTACCGGATACCATCAAAATGTCCGGCATGAACTTAAATAATTAAGTAATTTTTATAACATGATAATAAGTGATATAAAAGGAATAATAAACTTTGAAAAGGTTATAAATCAAGTTTATCATTAAACTAAGTTTTTTATTCAAGAATATAACTACTGTACGTGATGATTCAGACTGAATGTAATAGATTTTGTTTCAATATCATTTCATAGAGGCATTTATTGATTCAATGCATCCTTATTCTTTCATAAGGTGTATATACAATTACTATGAAATTTAATATCAATATTTTATCTATAATCTTACTATTTAAATTTTTGTAAAAAATTTTATTTCATGAATATTATGATTTATATGTTCAAAGCGGTATAGTACACCTTGAATGTTTTAAAATTTAATTATCAAATATTTTTCAACATGTCAATATTGATGATATTTTTTTATATATTTATTTATGTGGATATAAAAGTTATATAAATTTTTTTTATTAATATTTAGAATTTCATTAAATGGTTTTCAAAAATGAAACTTTTAACATGTTTTTTTGTGGAATGTTTTGACAAACGATGAAAAGATTGTTCTATTATGAACGTATATAGTGACAATGATTTTCTTCTGGCATTGAAATAATTTTAATGTTATATTCCATTGAATTATTTAATATTTATTTAAATGAAAAAAATATTCATCTTTTTGGGTATTTTTGTGTTGAAAATGATTTTCAATGAAAATGGATTTTTGGCATTGAAAAAGGGCTCTTGAAAGAAAAGGGTATTTTTATCTGAAAGTGTTCCCATATGGGATTAAAATAGTTTTCAAAATTTTTTTTATGAAAGTGTTTTATTAATTATATGTTACTTGAGGAATATAAGAAATGGGTGAGAAAAATAAAATTTATACATGGGGTGTCCTAGACAGTGCTGGGTAATCCCATTATAGCTTAACATGGGGTGACTCAAATAGCACCAAGAAAGCTCATTATTGCTTAACATGGGGTGGCATAAATAGTTCCATGAAATCCCATAATAGAATTAAAATGAATAACCCATATAGCACCAGGTAATACTATAATATATTAAGTGGAATTTAGCCTTATGGTTATTCCCATAGAGAGAGTTTTGAAATAATTTTATGTATATGATGCTCTAAGTCACCTAAAAGAGATTTAAATTCATACAATGTATTCTAATGATTATATTTGAGAAAAATGTATTTTTTTATTCATTTAAAAATTTATTATTTCATATTCTAAACATTTTTTGTATATAATGGTAACATATTTATGATTTTTCATTTTTTACGTATATAATAGTTTCCTATATTTATTTATCCCTTACTAAGATTATGTGTTCATCCCATGTTTTTAAATTGTATTTTACAAGATTTAATGGGAAATAGAGAAAAGGATGAGATAAATGGATAACTATGAAATTTTTTATAATGATAATTCATGTTTTATTTTAAATAATTTTAAATTTTGTAAAAATTGGATACTGAGTATAAGTATCCACTTGTAATGTATAGGTTTACTTTGTTAGAATTTTTCTTAATTCTATAAAACTCTAAAATGAAAAATATATTATAATGTGAATTATAGTTCTCATATAATATAATAAGTTATGTTTAAGGCCATATCCTTATGCATAATGGATTTTGAGGTGTTAGTATATGATTTGGCTAGGGGTAGTATTTATAGTGATAAGAGAGGAGTGTTTTTGATTATTATAATCATTTGTTTATTATTTTGGTTTAAGACTATCAACAGTGGGGATTATTGTGACTATGTACAATAACTACTCCATTTTAGTTCTAAATAATAGTTCTTACATCATAGATACAATATTCATGAATCAATAATTCATATATTTAGCTTATACCACAAATTACAATATTTCACTATTCACCAAAAATTCAATTTTTTTAAAAAAATCCAAAAATTTCAATATATCCATTATTTTAATGTGTGGAATTTAAAAATGGACTATATTTTATGAAAATAATTTTCTAAATATTATAAATTTAATTTTTAATTAAAGTGATCATTTATTTAAAAAACACAAAATTTAAAATAATAACTGATTTTATGAAACTTTGAAAAATTAAATAAGGTCTCATTATATTATATTATAATTACGGGAAATCAAAATATTTTATGATGAATATATTTTTTGAAGATAGATTTTATTTGATAAATATTTATTAATTATAAAATAATTAATAAACATTTACATTTTACAAAAATACCAACACTTAATTTATAATTTTAAAAAATTAGTGTACCTATACCAAGATATAAATATATTATATTTTCATTCATAAGAAACCATATTTTTATTTATACTTTCATAGGTTACATTACTATTCTATTAGATGGTTTAAAATTCCTAAAGGTCACATTACTATTCCAAAGGTCAAGTTACTATTCCAAAGGTCAAGTTACTATTCCATTTGTAAAGGTCCTTAATTTATATAAATACCTATTATCTCATTCATCCTTCATTTATAATGTATTTATTTTGTTCTATAGATGATTGTTATGTGATTTATACTATATAAAATAATTATTAGAAGGAAATTTTCATTGGTAAAATTCTAGGTTGTTACAGCCAACTGAGACCCCCTCTATTACTGTTTTTAAAGGGAGAGTAGGGATGAGGGGGTAATCAACCATAAAATTCATCACCATCCATGATATTTGGGAAAACACCCCAAGAATATCTAGATTTAGGTATATAGTTTACAAATTAATTTGGGTGTATATAGAATTAATATAAAAATTACAAGGATAATAGATATCTATCAAAATCAAGGCTAAATGTCTAGATCAAATGGAACTGGAATATCCCACAAAACTACCAAATTACCTCTTGAAATGCACCAACAACTTCTACCACCAATAAATTATACCCACCACACCCCACCACACCCCACCACAACCCATAATTCTTCTTTCATTACAATTTAAACTATTCTCTATATTTTCCAATTCAATTAATAAGACTCATTTAATATGACATTCAATTATATATATAATAAAACCAAAAACAAGAATATCATATGTTTAAATAGGTAATTTAACATTCTATTCCATCCCATTCATTAACATTAAATCTGTGAACTCCGTTTCAACATATGAATTTTTATCCTGCACTCCTGTAATTTTTATTTTATCATTATCAGCACATCCCATAACCTCCAGGAATAGAAAATAAGACAACAAGATAACAAACCAATCAAATAAGAAAACTATAATATCCTATTCTAAAACAATTTCCACAACACAACCATCTCAAAATAATCCCCACCAACTAACCATTGTAAAATAGAACTCAATATATTACAAAGTCAAAACTAGTCACAACCACTTCCATTCTTTACAACCAAAACAACAAGACATGGTTTCCCATTACTTATTCCTTTTTTTTTATTTGAACATATATAATTCCAATACAATCTGGACTCAATAATAATTCTCATTTCAACTTGTTCTATCCAGATCCATAATTACCAGCTTCTAAAATAACCAATTAATAATTATCTTAACTTACTTTCTCGTTGTACATTTTATATGTCAAATACAGTTCACTACCACAATGGATAAACACAAGACCCCATTAAATAATTAAATTCATAACAAGAACAATATAAGCACAAACCATATTTCCATATTCATGTAATATGTATGAAACAACAGTCATATTCAAGTCTACATTTTCAACAACTAATTTAATTATCAAATTCATTTATTATTACAGGATGTAGAGTTATCCCAATATTTAAACCTTACAATAGACAAAGATTTCACTAAAAACCAATTCAAATCATGTAATGGATTCATGTAAATAAGAAAAACACATACAATGGGAGTCCTCTAAATACATTGATAAATCAGGGTGTATGAAATCCATACTTCTAAAAAATTTCCACTTATTTTTCAACATTTTATACATATAATTCAAATTATGTTAATTTAAATAGTTAGTTGTTACTAAATCACATAAAATAAAAATATTCTTACATCCCTTATTCACAAGTAAATTTTTATCTCTTTCACTACATAAGGTTTCATTTCTGGTTTTTAATAATTTATTTCATATGTATTTTAATAGTTGAAATATCACACAATTTTACATGAAAATGAAATAAAAACAATGCATTGAATATATCTATAAAATTTTCCATCTTTAGTATTTCTATATTTTATAAGTGAATGTATACCAAATAAGAGTGAAAATAAAAGAATGATAATATCACAATTTAAAAAAGGGTTATAGTCTTCAATCCCTTACCCAAAAACATTTATGAATGAATTGTACAAATATAGATGAGAGATAGAGTGATAAAACAAATTTCCATGAAATAACATGGAATGGGCTTCGATTGATCAAATATTACCTGAAATAATCAAAACTTAGTATTTGGTATCCCTGATTTATGATATAAAAAGACATTAATGAAATAAAAATGGTTTATAAAATACAGAAGATACCATATCTCTCATAATATTTCTAAAAATTTCAACAACTCATTTAATTCCCATTAAATCCATTTTATTATATTTCCTATAGAATATTGTGTTTAGATATTCAAAATTTTATGAAGACAATGTTTTGATTTATTTCCACCATAAAAACCATTTAAAACCATTATTTTTATTTCTATTTCCTTTACTTATTGAAAAATGAGTTACAAGTTCTAGATATAAAGAAAATAATGATGTTATATATTAAAAACACTAAACTTATGTATGGGGTTCACACCTCATAATGGTAGATTCAAACTACTCTCATGAAGCTCGATTCATGTGACCTTTATGCGTGAGTATGGATCTGTATGATGGTATTATGATCAACATATATGTAGCGATGAAGTTATTTTATAAAACACACCATTATGTGAGTCATCTCGAGGAACACTAAGGATATCAAATATACCTATATAATTATAGTAAAAATACCCATAAATAAAAATAATAAATCATGGTTCATCTTTAAAAGAAGTCAAAGAAAATTATTTGGAGACCCCATGATCATTGTTACACTCTTACTTGCATGCTCAACCTCATCATGCCCTTGCATGCCTACATACCCAACTCTTTAGGCATTTACCCTATCCTTTTTTATATCGGTGGGATCCCTAGTGAAAAAATAACCACCATGGTCATTTCACAGCCCGTGGTTCACTAAATACCAAACAACCAAGCCCCGTGACCTCCCTTACAGAACGTATTACCACAAAAAACATTCAGAATATCCACTATTTTCTCACAACAAAAAATATATAAAATCTTCATCAACACTCCCTCTTCTATAGAATGGTGGCCATCAGGATGGAAAAAACACAACACTAGCCTCTTCAACTCCCACAAATAAACTCTGCATGTCTCCAAACCTTTAAAACCACAAAGGAAAGGGTTGAAAGGGTATATTACAATAAATATTATTTCATCATGTAACTACTAATGGATTGAGTACAAGAACTGAAAATATGGGTGAAAGTCCAAATCGATATGATATTTCCACCATATTCTTTATCCAAGAATGTTTGAGGAAACACGGTGGCTTGGTCTGACTTGGGACATTGGGAGAATAGTTTGAGACACAGACTATTTCTATAGTGGAAAATTTGTTCAAAAATTACCTATGTGTAGGTGGTTTCTTTAAATCCTTGAAATTAATGTTTGAGTAGGATATTGTTATAATTTTTGATCACTTATTTCATGTTATAATTCTTTAATTCCATTATGAGAGGATAAAAAGAGGGTGTTAGTCTTAGAGGAGAATTGATGAAGAGGAAATCTAGAAAAGGAAGGGATAGTCTAAATATCATTTTTATGGATGAAAGTGAAGACGTACGATGTTAAGATGATTGGAGTGATGAATAAATCTAAAATGGGAATAATTCCAAAGGACCTAAAAAATATTTTTTTGTTGTTTTAAAAGACTATAAGAAGTTTATTCAGATGGATACATGCGAATTTCATGCAGTGTTCATTGAATGAGCCAGTTGTGATTCTAAAACTCATCCAGTGAAAATTGTTAAAGCGATGGTCACCCATAATCTTTATATGATGGTAGTACCAAGAAAAACTAGCTAGAAATTAATACAAATAGGCGGGGTGGATTCATAAACCATCCTACTTAGGAAATGAACATAGGCATCTAACCAGATGGTCTCTTGTAATACCTTGGATGCATTTCTAGCATACCACAAGATATTACCCCCTGGGGTCACTTATAAGACTAATTATTATCCTTATAGGACATGGAATTTTCTTTGAGTGTATTTTTTCCCCATAAAAAATACTATTGGAAACATCCTAGGAGGTCATAAATCCTAAATCTACTCCAATTTATGCACACTGAACTATAGAGTTCTAATTAGGTAGGATTTCAAAAAAAAGGTTCAGCATGTTGAAATGAGTAGTAATATTTAGTCCATTAAATGTCGCTTTGTTGGGGTTGTTTCACCCTACCCTTTTAAATGAAGAATTCCTCGTTATTGGACCTACAACTCAAACCTATCATGTTACACTACACTTATGGATGAGTACCAACTTAGATACCATTTTTCATGCCCTGAACTCTATGGTCTACAAACACAGTCATCTGAACCCATGAGTCTCCTGTAATGCATTGGTTAACTTCTCAACACACCATATGCTATTACCCTCATGGGTCACCTATCAGACTAATTACTCTACCCTTATGTTATAAAATGTTCTTAAAATGTTCTTTGTTATCACTCATACACAACCTAGGAAACTTCCCATGAGTTCACCCAACCTGAATATACATGAAGGTAAACATGCTTAACTGTGTAGTTCTAATAAGGTAGTCTCTTGAAAATATCGGTTCAACTCATTGACTGGGGTCGTACAATTTATTATTTTAAGTTCCACATTTTAATGGTGGTTTTATTTATGAATGTAATTGAACACTATAATATTTTCTTCAATTTGTATAAAGAATGAAATATTCATCTCACTTGGAGTAGGGTTGAAGTTAAAACCACATAATTAATTTTAGACTTTTATTTTGTTTATTATTTTTGTTTTTTTATTATTCTAGTAGTAGTGAGTGTTATAGTGAAAAGTGATTTTGTACAATGGATGGGGTAAAACTTCGTCCTAGTTTTGGAATAATGTTTTGTAGGTTCGTTTGGTTTATACTGTTTTGGTATTTTTTCACTTAAAGTTACCATGAATTTTTATAGATTAGTGGTTATGGGAACAACACGGGTTTCTTATTCCCTAGATCATGAAAATGTGTGGCTACCCCATCCTATAGTTTGGGTCAATACTACACTATTAGAAGAGGTGTAATTCATACACCTAGAGATAATTCAATTTACCATAATATCTTGTTTTTATTTGTTGTCAATATAGAATGTAAATATGTATTCCATCATGAGAATAGAGTTTTTGGTTATGATTGAGAATCCCATAATTTTTTGAAGACTAAAGATTACTCCCCTCAGGTCTGGAAAATATGGAATAACTAGTTTAAATTTTATATTCTATAGGAGTTTGACATGATGTAAAAGGTGTTTGGAAGATTTGGATTCTATGAGCCATTATCTAAGGCAATTATTGCATCAATTATTAATGAGTAAAGTGTCATGTGCTATTAATGATAGAAGTATTTTCAACCCGATGACACGTGAAATGAGGAACTGTCATTATTTATAATAGAAAAGAAAACCATCAAATGATTGATAGAGCTAGAAATCATGTGTATGATATGTTCTGATGCTTTTAGTGTTTCCAAAAACAATTTGGGGAAGTGATGGAGCAAGTAGGGTGAACAACTCGAAGAATCTATAATAATAATAGTTCAATGCTATCTAATTAGAGGATGATGATCTGAAGGTGTTATACAATACATACTTGTATGTTTTGTTGTTGAATATTTATTTGAGAAAAGCAAATACAGGCAGATGATGTTTTAAAATGTTTTAGAATAGCTATATTTTAATTATAGTTTCTCAAAGGTGATTTTAATTGGTTTAGAATTAGGGAAAGTGAATATGCCTATAATGTTTGTGGAATCAGAATAAAATTGTATGAATTTTAATGGTAGATTATTCTATTGTGTTCCAATATCAAATGGATTTTCATTATATGAATTTTGTGGCTGGATAATTGTTTGACTTTTGTGTATATAGTATAAATTTGAGGTTGTATTATGAATTCACCATATGAATTATACATAGTAACACTTTGATTGTTTGTATTCATAAATTTTATAATTCTTTATCTTATGACATACATTCATAGTATATGAATTTTGGAATGTAAAATGATATAGATTTCTTATTACTTTAATTTCATATGATGTAAAGTCACACACATGACCAAGCATATGAATATGAAAATGTGAATTTCATATGAATTTGAAAGTCATACTAAATAGAGAATTTGTGTACCGTATGGTTTCAAAATATCCCCTATGACTTTGATAATATCATATGAAATTTAATTCATATGATATCATAAATAGGAAAGCATATTAATTTTAATTTAGATGAAATAGAGTTACCCTATTTGGATTATTACATCTATAAATTGGAAATTTTTAAAATGATTCCGGATGAAATATAATGTTTTTGGATTTAATATACGATTGATAAAATTAATTGGACTGTTTTATATGTTGTTATTTCTCAGTCAAAACATCATAAATATTTGAATATCTATTATCCAATCTTGGTTTACAAATATGAGGGAAACTATGTTTTTCTTACAAAAAAAAGAATATAAGTTGAGCTACATCTTTAAAAAGAAGAATAAAATTTGTTTTGAATACTGTTATTTGTAATATATTTTTATATACGTGATAAATATTTTATATTTAATATTACAATGAGGTAATTTTAGTATAATATGTATAAGTATTAAGTATTATGGTATCGAAACATATAATATATTCTAGCTATGATAGAAATGTTAAAATGAGGAAGAATAGAAAAATTAAAGGCACCATTTGAAATCCTAAGGTGAAAAAATATGAGGATAAGAAAACAATGGAGATCAAGGAGCACCCTAATATATTATAATGGTAGTTAAGGATCATGGAAATTGTTTTTTTGTACATTTTCTTTATTCTAAATATTGGAATATAAATTATTGGTGACCTACATATAAAAAATAATATTAAAGAGAGATATACTTCAATTTAATGATTTCATATGAGAGTGTTCTAAATGGAAACAATTTTCAACCACTTGAGGAATAAGGGAATATATACATAATTTTTAATATGATCATCTATGTATTAAAGAAAAAAGAGATAGAGGATCTGACAACAACAATTGATTCAGAATATTGAGAAGAATAATATGAGTGTGAGATTTTCTGTGATGTTATTATCAATATTATATGTCAACCCATTTAGTGTATAAGGACCTTATGGATTCATGAATATTGTTGGTTATCATTGTGGTGAAAAATCCAGGTGAATAGTTTCTATTAAAAATACATCATGCTGAGCTAAAAATAGAGACCAATTTACTAGTATATTTCATGAAGAATATTTTATAATTCAAAGAATCTTCAATGTGAAGAAATAGATCTATTATTAGATGCAGAGGAAACTTTTTTTTGACAAGTTGTCCACTTCATAAAGGTCTATGAAAGAAAAAATTTCATATATATAGTGTTAATCCATTAAAACTATGGGACTAAATGTATGCATAGAGATCATAATGAGACTCTGTAACTATATCAAGAAGCTATTGTATGGAATTCATATGATAAAATGGTAGTTTAATACTTTGTGATATGATTTGTAGGTGTGAGATGAACTAACCATTGTATCCAGCACTTGATTATATTGGAGAATACCTGATTGGGGTGAATAACCAATCAAGGCATGGAGTAAGTCTTTCTAGATGAACCTTGAAAATACCACTCTATTTATTTTCTTTATGTTCATTCATTGTGGAATTATTTATTGGTTAAACATAAATTAGATATAACTATACTAACCTATAATATATTTTGATAATCAAAGGGTGTTATATATTAATTTATTATTTTGTAATTGGTAAAAAATAGTCAACACCTAATTCAACATTCACAATATAGTGTATAACTCAATTTATTAGGTATTTCAACTATAATTATAGTGAAAATCACTCTGGTTGGATCATATTTTAATTAACCTTTTATTGTTATTTAAGTTTGAAAAAGTACATATTTAAGTTATTTGGAGTAGATGAAATGATGGAATAACTATTTTATCTTCTTATAAAAATAGATTCTAAAATCTCTCCAAATAATATTAAAAATATGAAGATGAAAAATAGAGGCCAAGAATCTAAGATAAATATCAAGAAACAGAAAAGAACCTCTACTAGCGAAAGGATACCAGAGTTGTTCTAGTATTTTAATATGTGATGAGACTTATAGAATTATATTTTTTGATAATATATACCATGAGACTGGGTACAACATGAAAAAATATTATCTTGATGCATTTACTCATATATTTTAGTTTATTTATGTTTTAGATGACTTAAAATAATATCTTATAGAAGATGATAACAAAATTAATGCATTGGTTGGGATTTTAAAAAAATTAAATACTCTAATAAAATATTTGAAAGACAAGAACCAATATATACAAAATAATAGAGAAAATATTCAATGTATGAAGTAAATTATCAATTTTTCATTAATGAGAATGATAATAGGAGTAAAATTAGTGATGTCAAGACACATTAATTGGGATAAAAAAATAAATATATAGTCGGAGTTTACGAAGTTGAAGCGGAAGATAATGAAAAAATAATTAAGAATAATGATCAGACATATCAATAATTAATTAATTTTAATGAAAAAAAGTATAAAAAGATAAAGAGTATGTGGGATGATATTTTTTCATTATTATAACTAAGAATTAAACTATCAGTTTAAACATTCTAAAAATGAAAGTAAATCTAAATAATTTGGAATTGACAGAACATAGAACATCCAAAACAAAAAAAATATACTTCTTAAACTCATTTTCAAAGAGGTATTTTGACTTCAAAAGGGACTCAAATTAATGGTAATGAGAATGTAAGAACATATGGAGAAACCTCTACCTTATCATAATGGAATAAGGTGTCACCCTTCTCTAATAATGTTGCATGTTTTAAATATATTTTATCTATAAGTGATGGTTGCAATTTAAATTAAGGGATAATTTGGGTAAATTAAAATGATAAGAAACCTAATAATTTATCCAGGGTGGAGGTTTCCATGTGTGAGAAGATAAGGTACCCAAAAGTATCCCCAAATATTGGGGCTTCAACCAAAAAAATATAAAGGAACTCAAGCACAAAAATCTCTATAGCCTACAGCTATAGTGAATTGAATATGATTTATAGGCTACTACTGGTATTTATTGAGGATTGGGATTAGTTTCACAGAATTTTGGCATAATAATTCAAGACATAAAATCCATATAATGTCAAAATAAATAGGTAGTAGAGAAAAAGTTAAAAATAAACCTTCTAGATATAATTTTAAAAAATAGAAAAAATTTTTCAATGTGAAATAGGTTTGAGAGCCTTATGATGTTATTTGAGCACTTTAACCAACATTTACACAGCAGTCGTAACCCCTAGACAGATGAGAAGAGGAGCCAATAATTGATGAACAAACAAAGAGACAAAAATATGGATATCAAGAGGATTAAATAAATTAAAAAAAGATATTGATAATCTTACTCCTAATATGGTAGAGATGAAAGATGAGAAAGATTTCACATTAGAAAATATAATATATTGATATTGTTGTCAATAGATACATTATTTAACATTTTGAAAAGTCCCAAAAGAATCATATGGATAATGGGATAAATATCAAACAAAAAATGGATTCAATTAAAAAAATACATAAGAAGATTTTCATGGTAGAATAAATATATGATGAGGAGTTTGAAATTTTTCATAGTAAAGGAAATCAAAAGGCTAATGATGATGTGTTTGAATTGTGTAATATTGTAATCTATATATAAATGAGATGTATGAAATGGTGGCCTAGTGTAAAGAATATGATTAATGATGGGGGAAGAGAACCATTGATTTCATGATACAAATATGATGTTACAAATAATGGATCCACACCTAAGAAAAAGGATGAACATGATAAGAAATATTGTATAGTAATATGGAAATTTCATTTAGAAATGTAAAATATAATGGAAAAAATAATGAAAAGTGATGATGTTATGATTTATCAAATGATTAAGAAATTATGAATAAGATAGTACACTTTATAGTTTCAATGAAAAATGTTGATAGGTTGAATAAGATATCTCACCCCCAGTTTTACAAATAAAAACTAGATAATTTAACCGTATTTCCAGTTTTTGGATTGAATATATTTTTGGTGATCTATACCTGAACTCCTAGGTTCAATGCAAAAAACAAATAATCTACACACATGCTTTAATACAAAGTGAGATTATTCAAGATAAAAATATTTAATTTATATTATTTCCATAATTTAAACATTATATATAAAAAACACTAACAATACCATATATTTAAGGGTTATTGACTTTAAGGACTAGTTACATAAGAAACTTATTTTAGAATACTTGGGACCATTTTTCCAGAATTGAGCAACACTATACTACCTTTTAGACATCTCTTATATTATACTCTTCTTCATAACTTGGAAAATATATGCATAAGAAATGGGTCATATTAAATTAATAGTATGGGAAAATCATAAACATGTCATCAAGGGATAAATACTTAGAGAGAGAAAGAACATGATCTTAAGTGAAATATATTATTAAAATGACCATATAAAAATAAGGTTTGTTTATAAGTCATGATTGAAGTATGTGTAATATCAAATAAATAAACATACACCATGGTATAAGAATGTGAGATAAAATAAATGATTCATGTATAATAACCATATGTCTCATTTCATGCAAACATAACATAACAAGGAACTATGAAATAAAAATGACAATAAAGAAATAATAAAATTCTAATAAACCAAATTTCTATGCCTTATGTTGTGAACAAACAAAATGTAAACACATTCCATTGTGGATAGATTTTTTTCTTGATTCATTTTGTGAAATTAATGACCACATAATACATAATTATATCATGTGATATAAATCTCTAACAATTGAATTGGAGGTATATATAGGTCCGAACCATCATTATCTATAAATATATGTTCCATTTGAAAAAAATCATTCATCACATCATAATAAACCCATGGAAAGAAAATGTGTGTCATATATTTTCTAATTGGTATCATATGGGATAACACCAAGAGATAGATTAGTTGATAAAAAAATTATATCACCCAATAAGAACATTTAATAAGGGAATTTAGAGGGAGATTAACAAAAAATAAAACTATGGGGGATATAAAACTTGGAGATAAATATTATAATCAACGTCAAATCTTAAAGAGTAAATTCAAAAAAATTTAATAAAATTTGTATTTACAAGTCAATTAAAATGTAATTTTCAAAAAGGAACTTAGAAATCCATATATAAAAATTATTTAGAATTATGTAAAAATAAATAAACCATGAAATTAAATAAATATAATGTCAAAAACCTTATAGTGGAAGATACAATGTTCACTATTGAAAGGAATTAAAACCATTTTAAGATTTTAAAATACCAATATTAAAAACCAAAATCATAAAAGTATTGATAAATCATCACAATGAAAACATGAAAAGAGAATTTTTAATATCACCTAAAATAATTTGTATTTTTATTTTAAAAATTAAAAATAAATGATAACATTGGTGGGAAGAGTGAATATATATATTGATGAAAAAGAGCTTCACTGGAAAGGATGGAAATTATTTTTAACCACATTATCCTTTTATTAATAAAAGTATACATGAATGTAATTTAGTAAAATTTATGGAGGAAAGTCATTATAATTCATTTATATTACATAATAATGAAATCTTATACAATAACTGTTAAGTGGTAAAAATTATGACACAAGAAAAGAATTTGAGTTTCAAAATATTCTTACAAACATTGTATTTTAAAAGAAGAATAATTTTAAATAGATTTTATATTAAATAAATAATGCCATATATATCAATTTATTTTAAGAAGTAGTATTATAAATCAATGAAATGATATTGTGTTAAGAAACACCCTTACCAATACATTAATATTCTAGAAAAGTTATTTAATATCTTGTATCATTAAAATAACCATATTAATGTACTATTATAAAACCATATTCATATCTATTAAAATTTATAATCTTTGTTTGTGATCATTCATTATACATTCATTAGATCATTAATGTTTATTAAATTTTTTAGAATGTTATTTATAATAGTGAAATTAAATCCCTTTCATTGATACCAATTTCATCATTACAAGATTATAAAAGATAATAAAATCTGTGTATTTCAAGTATTTATTCATCGTATGTTCTTTTTATTGAAACTTTGGTCATGATTCTTGAGAACAAATCCCATGACGAGCATGTTGTGGGAAAGTTTTAACGAACAAAGGGTGGTTTTTTAATAATAAATTAAATTTTAATACAATGTTTGAATAAAAATAAAACATTATTTTACCATTAATGTAAAATAATATTAACTACTCAATTCTCTATTCCAATCCATGATATAAATTTATAGCGTTTTTCATGTAGGTGGTTATGCTAACCCAAAAAATATGATGCTATAATAGGCATGTGAGTATGGTTAAGAATGCTATTCCTTTGGATTAATGTCATTATTAAATAAGTGTAATGATATTATTTATTTTCTAACAAGTTTTTAAATATATTTTAATATATTTATGTAATGAATAAAATTCTAGATGAAAAAATGAAATAAATTACAATATGGATGTAGTACTCCACACATACACATGAGAAACATTTTCATTTTCCATAGAACATAAAATGGTATAAATTGGTTATTATTTAATGAAACATAATAATGGTTTAAATAAAATATTTATTAATTAAATACCCCCTTTGATCCATCCATATTAGGTGCCTATGAGAAACGTACCATGTTACTTTGGGAGGCGATAATCTATATGTAACACATGTGACAATTTCATTTTTCAAATGGTTGATAGAAAGACATAAATAGTTATTCTACAAAAATAATAAAATTTAAATATAATTATTATAATATTTTAGTTATTTCAGAATGGTTGTATTATATTAAGATGAGTCAGAAAAAGGATGAAAATAAATTGAATGAAAAAAATGAGCAATAGATAAATTTACCTTACTACTTGAAATATCTCTACTAAAAATTTTCTTAAGGCTTTGAGAGGTAGAATTTTATGTAGGAAAAACCTATAGGAGGGGTATATGAGTTTTAAGAAGTTAATTATCCATAATTTTGTTTAATATAATTGTATAAAACTATGTGAAGAAGTTTTTAGGTAATAGTTTCATTTATTGGGTAGAGGAGTGAAATTTTTATAATAATATAAAATGACATGTCAATATTCAATGGTCGAGTGGATCCAATAATGGAAAATAATTGATACGGGGAAGGGTTAAGGTAAATAAATACTCATCCATTCATTTTAAAACATATTATTTCATTTTTTAAATTCATTTTCTCCTATATTGTTCACTTTTACTATTATTTTCTTTTAAACATTATAACTAATTTTTACTGAGTAATTTAGTTTTAATGCCTAAAAAATAAAATGGGTCTTATTACATAATATGATCCTAATAATTATAATAACTAAATAATTTTTTTATATAAAATTTCTAGGGGTGAATAAATTAATTTTAATATTAGCACAAATAATGGATAAAAACCATTTTTAGAAAAAGTGCATTTTGTGCCTAAAAATATGATTTATATAAAAATTCCAATGTTTTTTATTTTTATGAAATAAATTTGTTTATATTTTCCAAATAATTTTTTTTTATTTTAAATAAATCCAAAACCAAATTACAACTTGTGGATAATTAATTAAAAGAAACAAATTAATAATATTTAGTTATTAAAATAAACATTACTAAAATTTTGAAATAGTACACATGGGTTTCAAAAATTCAAAATATTATTTTTAAATGAATATTTTATTTGTTAAATAATTATTTTATGAAAAATAATTTATATTTTTTATTTTCAGTATAGTTTATGATAGTGTCATAAAATATAATGTATTAGTAGAAACACTCTTTTTTCACTATTAACCTAAAAAAACAAATTGTCATAAAAGAATAATAAAATATTCCTGAGATAATATTGTTATTATAAATGAAATAATTAATATAATTTGGTCAAATTAAAATTAAAATAATTTCAAATTAAACTATAAATAAAAACCTAAAAATATAATGATTATTTTTCAGAAGAAAATAAAATTTGAAAATATTAACTCTTCTTATACTAATTTCCTATCAATTATTAATTAAATTAGTATGAATATATTTTTCATATGAACAATATATCTTATCCAAGATATATTTAGTTTCATAAAATCAATATTTTAAAATCAAAATTTTAGATATAATAATTTTTTAACATAAAATGGATTTATTTGTTATCAAACTATATTAATTGAGTTTTACCAATGGATTATTATGAAAATAAACATTAGTTTCAGATAAAATTCAAAAAAAGAAATGTATAAAATACATGTGATATATAATTAATTAACTACATTGATAATTACATGTTTATATCATCTTATTTTTTACTTAAATAACCCATCAAGATATTCAAATAAGATTTAAGAATAATATATACTCTAGTGGAAGTCGTGGTTGGATGTTCACCTAACGTAGATATCATGGGAATTTTTATAATCTTAAACTTATCTCATATCTATGATACCATATTTTTTGTAGTTCAACTTGGGCTTGGTCTAGTTAAAATCACAGGGGATATACCTTCTACTTAAGCTTAAGAAAATGACTCTCCTAAGGAAATATTATACTACATGATTCCATTTCATCCATTTTTTCATAAATTTCATAATATTTTTAATTGTACTTATACCTATTGATTAAATTATTATATTATAATAATAAAATTTAATAATTTTTTTTAAAGAACCACAGCTTTTTTAGTTTGGTGTTACATGTAAATAATGAAATTAATCACAGTATATATTTTAAAGGAATATCAATACTAAAATCGTGGGGTGTTAACATATTTAAAGATGATATTAAAGGATATATAAAAAATACATTGGTGAAGGATGTGTTTCTTATTTATCTAAAGTAAAAAAATATCATATAAGTTATTTCAATTGGTATCTATTTCGAATTGGTATAAGATATAATATTGTATAAATATTTCTTGGTTATTATTTATGATTGAAAATTCTAATGGTGAAGGTGTATAGAAATCAACAATTGAGTGGAGCCATAAGAAGGGATAAAGCTATTAGATTTTATATATTTTCATTCAAATATGTAATTTTGGATATACCAGGGAAGTCCATCCAGAAGCAAAGCTTCTGAACATTTATTAAAAGAATGAAAAAGTATAATAGAGCAACAGATGGGGTCAAACAACTGAAATGCCCTCAACTACCAAGAATAGGTCTAGAGATCATAAAATTACATATAATTTCCATAATCAGAATCACCGACGGTCTCCCACTCAGATTGACACTAATCCCGATTGATGATTTTGGATATATATGTCATTTATTTTATTTGTTTTATGATTTTTAATCGCCCAATATTGATTTAGATTATGTTTAATTATATTATTTGGGGGGTGAATAATGGGGAGTAAAAAAGGATTCAATTGAACTTTTCTAATGACTTTTAAGAAGTTCATTATATGTCCACAAAAATTCTAGAAAATAATTTCTCACAGCCACAAAAAAAGTTAATGATAAAGTTAAAACCAGTTAATGAATTATAATGGATAAATTTTGTTTTTATGTTATGGACTCTTGTTTTCTACACCATGTTTTCAAATTTTGAATTATATTGATTAATGGATAGATCATTACTTAGAAAAAATAGTAATATAATTCCTCTATTATGTGTTATTTAGAGTTTAACAATGAAAAATATGGGGAGAATACATGGATGAGTGAAATCCTACACCATCATATATTATTTCGTTAAGTGGGAGTAAAGAATTTTTACATTGTATTTAATATTATTTAGGATAAGAGTGAATTCAATATTAAAATTTTAATATAAAAATGTGTTACATCTAATTGTATGTTCAATGTATTGGAATCAAATCCAAAGGGGGATATTGAGGTTCACATTGGTTTGTGTTAGTATTTTATCTTAATTGATCATGTCAATATGATTTTCATCATGAGTATAGAGTATTGGGTAAAGGATTGAAAATAAAGTCATTGCATGAATATTCAAGGAATTTACCATGAATTATTGGTAATAGATAAGTGTTAGAAATAATTTTATATTCAAGAGTAGTTTCACATGATGGAAAATGATTTTGATAGAGATGGATAATATGTGTGAAACTCCTCAAATCCTACGATTGTTAAAGAGATGTAAAATGAGTTAAGGGAGAAATTCATTTTTGATGATATAAGAACTATCCATATGGTGACCCAAACATTTTACACATTTTATTGCATAATTTTTAACATAAAAATATATAAATTACATCCCAAATACGATGACGCTTAATGTACATGGAATACAAGGTTTATAATACATAAAAGTGAGACTAAAATGAAATTTATTTATTTCATTATCTCTAATGAGATTAGATCTCTTAAAAACAAATGGGAAAACTAGGGGAATACATAGAGAAAAATGGAAATCTAAAAATACTAGTATGGGAATAAACATGACATGAAAACATAACATGTGAGTCAAATATAAAACATGATACCATAAAGGAGAAGCCTAAATGGTAATCATATGGGAGTATTACATAAATAATATGATTTCCTAAGATCATGTAATCATAGGAAATGAGGAAGAAATATATAACATGACATAAACATGAGTCAATGATAGATTACTTGACAATATCACATGGTTGACAAAGTCCCATAATGGATTATGTTTAATCTCTAATCCCATGAATTAAATATAACGAGACTAAAATAATTTACAATGTATTAGAGTGATACCTTAGCACACTCTTTATAACAATTTCATGATAATGTGTGCCAAAAATGTAAATCAACCATAATGAAGAAACATAATGGTTACAACTTAAATGAAATGGGTTGCATAATATTTTTTTATATCATAATCAAGTGACATTTCATAATAAATGTATTTGAGAAATGAAAATAAGGCATTTATCATCCCATAAATGTAAAGGATAATATGATTGGAATAAATTTTAGATACATATATACATAATTTAGGAGAAATCCATAACATAAAAGGTTTTCCTCATTGATGAAAATGTATTTCAAATATTACAGGGGATGTCTCTTCAGAAAAACACCCTTTTCATATTGAAATTACTTATTTGAAATCTAAAAATTTCCAAAATATTATGGAAAAAATATTCTTAAAAAATTAACACGGATAATTATAAAGGAATATTTCAATATTTTAGAGTTCATGATGGTGTGTAATTCTATACAAGAAATATAAGATAAAATAATCAATCTTTTTCAACTATTGAGAGAAAGGATTAAAAACTACCTCATTTAGAAAATGGTGATAAAATTACCTTCAAATAGTTTCTTAGAAATTAAAAATTGTTTCAAATTTCATTAATAAATAAATTTTAGAATGAAAAGAACAGTTTTTTATAATTTTTTAGAAGACATCAATATAGAAGAAAAATTATTTTCAACTAGAGAGTGAAATGAAGATAGATTTTCTAAAAAGCATTATCTCAATAATTTTAAGTACCAAAGAGAAGAAAATGGAGATATTAACTGAAAAGTTCATGAATAACCATTAAAAAATGAAATATATTGTGTTTAATATACAAATATTGAAAAATTTCTCCAAAATAGTCTTATACATAAATAATCCCAAACAATGATGATATGAGAAATAACACTTTAGTAATTTTTGAATCACTACCCCATTCAAATAATTAATTTAAAATAAAGCATTAAATAATTTTACTATGAATAGACATATGCTATAAAATTTAAATGGGTATTATACACACCACACTAATGAAATAATTATTGAATATGAAATAGGTCTCAAATAAGTAAAATTGAGACAAGCAATTCGCTCTTCTTTATGAAATATCATAACAAATGCTTGAAAGAGAGAGAGAGATCTTGTTGCTCAAGTGAAAATTACATGAATAATAAGAATAAATTATGTTAAATAATAAATTTTAATTATATTATCCTTTTAAAGTAAAATAGGTTCATAAAAGAACATATGTCTCAAATATGGATGTTTTGTGATTAAATAATAACCCTCAGTATAGGATTTGTTGTGCATGTATTTTATCTACTGTATAATAAGGTTATATAAAATATTTGTTTTTTTAAAAAAATAATGTTTTAATAAATTATACTTAAAGCATTTTCTTCCTATATTTAAATTATGTGTTTAATTTTATAAAAATTTATGTTCACATTTGGTGTTTTGGGGATGCTCAGTTCATAATTTTAAAATGGAATTGGTGTGTTGAATCTGGTAAAAAAGGACACTATTACAACATCTCAAAAATAAAAAACATGAAATAATTATAATTTGATTACAAAAAATATAATTTTAAAAACTTTTAAGAGTTGTGATTATGAATAATTTTCAATGTTACATTCATGGTGGAAGTTGGTCATACGTATGAATCAGTAACGTTTCCATTTTTTAATGATCATGATAGAAAAAGGTAAGTTTTATTTTATATTTACATAATGACCATAATATAAAAAATTAAAATATTTATTTAAATAAACTTTCATATTCAATCCATGTGATGATGTAATAACAAAATAATCCCATCATTTCGTGATGCGGTAGTCTGCCGTACACACGAATGACGATATCATTTTTCCATCAATGGTAATGTTGGAAAGTATATGATACATTTAAATTAAATAATTATTAATATTTCATTAATAATATATACATATATATATATATATTAAATCCTTCTTCAGGAATATTCATGAGTGATAATGATGGAAAATTAACGATATTAGTTTGCTATGTGGTAGTCCACCGTACACAAAAATGATGGTTTTATTTCTCATTTGATGGAAAAAGGAGATGAATAAATATTATTAAATAAACATAATAACATATAATTATATATTATATGCTATTGTTATTATATTAAATTTTTTAAGATATAATTAATTATAGAAAAATAAAATGATAAAAATAAGGATCTAAGTGAAGATAATTACATTATCTTAGAAGAACCTCTTTTGGACATCTTATTAAGGACCATAAGGTTGGGATTCTGAGAAGACAAAATATCTAAAATGTGGATAATTATTTTGTTAAGATATTTCGGAAGTTTATTTTGATAAAAATTGATTCTAATGTATGAATAAATGAGGGTAGGGGTGCCCTTTTATAATCGTGGAGGAGTGGTATTTTTGTAAATAACAAAATATATTCAATAATGGGAAATAAATCGCAAGGAAAGTGACTAAAGAATTGAAAAATAATGTATGTGAGGGGTGATATGTATGATAAAACCCTCCATAATAATAAATAAACAATTTATTAATTTTTTATTCCATTTATCTCACTACTTTAACCCATTCAGTAAACAGATATCAACATTAACGATGAAAATAGATTTTTACAATTTTTACTATTTATTATGAAAAAATTAAGATGAGACATTATATAATATTAATATTTATTATTTAAAATATGGAATCCATTTTATAAAATCCAATTAATATAATTATATAATTTAATTTAAATTTAAAACAGAAAATGTGTCGAAAAAATTGTTTTTCAAAACATTTATTTTTCATGCATAAGATGGTGTTACATTAATTATATGACATGTGATAATAATTAAATAAATTTAAATTAACATTTAATGGTTTATAAAATATATTTTTATTTTAAATTAATAATCATCTGTTGTTATTTATATTAGTTAAAATGGATAGACCTTATGGATATAAAAATGGTTTTCAGAAAAATGGGTTTTAAGCCTATAAACAAACTTATACTAAAGTATAGTGTAAAGTAGATTAAAACTAAATTAACTGGATCAAATAAAAATAAATAAAAATTATTTTAATTTTTAAATAAAACAAAAATAATAAATTACTATTAAATTACTTAATTTTTTTATTGAAATTACAGTTTTACAAAAATCGGTATTTTTCACAATTCAATTAAAAATTAGACATTTCAGAAAAATATCATAATATCAAAATTATTTAATATTTACATGATGATTTAAAAAAATATCTTAATTTTATTACACATAATTTAGAAAATTTTCAAAAATAAATTATTACACTTTCTCATAAAACTAAAAAAATCATTTTGGAAGAAAACATATTTTTGAAGCCTAAAATAACATTTCTCAAATTTGAGTAATTATTTATAATGAAATAATATATACATATAGATTATGTAAAAATGAATTAGATATTTTTCTTAATATGTTTCTTTCTATTTATACCACCAATTTTAATAGCTTGGTCATAACAATCATATTTAAATAATAGTATTTTAATAATATATCACAGTTCGTTTAATATCAGTTTTTCTTGTTGTAAATAGTGTTGTACAAAGTTTTATTTTATAATATTAGGGTGTTACATTATATCCCCATTACATAATTTACATCCACTCAATTTTAATTTTTTCTTTGTTTGTAATTTAAATATTCTTTTGTAGAAAACCTACATCGTAAAAAAGGTTAATAAAAACTCCCCATAAAAGAGGGAAGGAAAATATGAAAGTCATCATGAATAACATATAATGAGGCATAAAAGTAGAGAAAAATGGAATAAATTTAAAATTTTAAAATTAATCAAATAATAAGTAATTATAAAGTGTGAGAAAGAGCATTTATCATAAGAAAGAGAATGATCATGAGAATGTTAATGAAAATGAAACCATGAATTTGTGATGAGTTGAAAGACCGTTGATTCATTAGATATGAAGGTAGTAGGATAACATTTTTGTTTCAAAATAAATTTCATAGAGTTTATGTATTATTTTACTACCATCCTAAAGAATATGAGAAAATATACTTACTTTTTTTTGATAAACACAATTTTTTCCTTTGGTTGTGCTTCAATCACTATCCACTTAACCTTTAACTATATGGAATGAATATGAAAAATTCCATTTTTATTCATAAAATATTAAAATTAACATTTAAAGGATCATAAAATCTATAAATGTATAGAAATATATTCATTATATATTTATTAAAACCAAAATGGAAAGAAATAAGTAGGATAATAAAAAAAATAAAAAGAATATATTAATATCTAAAACACAACCATAATGCCAAAGGTTTTAAATAGATAGTTTCTTACAAAAATATCCTTATATACCAAATAAAATCAACAAAATCAACCTGAAAAAAGGCTTTAACCACAAATTTTATCTCATAATCATGAATTTAGATCTTTAGTAACATAAAAACATTCTTCCCAAATAAGTCAGTATGTACAACCTAAAGGTTATATATATATATATATATATAGATTAATGAAATATTAAATTTCAGAAAATATCATTAATCACATAAAAATAAAAAAAATTAAAATTGATTTGATCCTATAATATGTTTCCCTAAATAAGTTTAATATCTTTCCACATAATATTTTATGTATAAATAATGTTATACTAACTAGTACATCACATAAAACAGTGGTAGGAATTGTACCATTCTTTCCCTTTAGATTTTTATTCAATAGCTATAACATTTTAAAATAGTATGAGTTGTCACCAGACACATGGGTTATCATTTTTATAAAATAATATTAATATAATTCCTATAATATTCCCAAAATTATGATGAACATGTTCGAAATTACATTTAGAATAAAATCTATTTGTAACCTCTATGGTTTTACACACACCTTATTAATCCAAAAAAAATCAAATAATTTTAATTGAATATTATTACCTTAACATAATTGATAGGATAAGTTATAAATTCTAGCAATACTATTAAACTTCTGATCAAAAAATATAAAGTCACTCTTCCGGATGTTTTTTTTACCAAAACCCATACAAAACCAAAGGGTTATATTAAAATAAATATCTCCCAAAATTATTTAATAATATCAAGCTTCCATAACATAAAACCTAAATGGACTATTTATGCCTTTAATCATATAATAAAACATATAATTTTGAACCTAATACCCATTAGGTTTAACCTAGTTCATCAAGTATTATCATCTATTCATGTCTTTCATGATTGTTTGTAAATAGTCTATGAATTTCCAAAACATATACCCTAGGAGTGTCAAACTAGGTGTGAAGAAAGAAAAATTTTAATGAACCAAATGAAGATTGAGTCAAATCCCAAAGCACCCTTTTTTGGGTTATTACCTCTAGGTAGAATTATTACTGATCCACATCCACCTATAGCATGAAGACATGAATGTAATTTATTAGAAACCACACACTCTAAACGTCACCAAAATTCTAATAATTTTTTTTATACATAGACGTATCATTATAATTTTTCTGTATGGTTGTCTCTAATGTATTCTAGTCATAATCCCCACAAATAACTATACTTTGATCTAATAAAAACTATAGAAACCCAATCTGTTAACCCATATTATTACACAATTTTTAAGATAAATATTTATTAATTACCACCCAAATATCATGAGGCCTAGTTTATTTGGAATAATAGTTCTGTAATACATCAATGTGAGGATAAAATAAAACATATTTATTTTATACTTCAAATGACATTTGAGATCCTAAAACTACATTGGATAACCAAAGAAATATTTTTAAAAAAGGGGTGATCTAAAAAGCTTAGTAAGGGAATAAACTTGATAAAGAAACAAAACATGTGATTCATTATTTTATGTTGATATCATAAAAGATAATGATGAAGGGTAATAATATAAGAGAATATCATAAATAACATGGTATCATAATATCTCAACAATATAGTAATTTTGGTATAATCATATAATATGGCATAATCAATATCCATGGATAACTGGCTAGATAACATCACATGGGAGGAAATGTCCCATAAATAATTAGGTTTACTTCCTAATCCCATACATGAAATATAATGATGCTAAAAACATTACCCAATGAATTGGAGTGATATCTTGGTTCACCCATCATAACATGGTAATTATTATTTGTTATATCAAAATGAAATCAAACATAAGTCATAAACACATGAATTTTCCCCGGAAATAAATGGCTTTCATAATCTGGTTTCACATTATAATGAAAAGAAATTTCATAATGAAGGCATCTGAGAGATGAAAATAAGGAATGTATTAACCCATTAAATTAATGTAGAATAATATAAGTATATATTTTAGAAACATACATACATAATTTATAAAAAAACACAAAAAATCAAAGGTTATCTTCATTGATGAATCTATTTAAAATATTACAAGGAATATTTCATTATAAAAATACCATTTTCACTTTGAAATCACATCATAAATATATGAAATTTTATAAAATTTTATAGAAATAATTATCATTATGAAATAATAGAAACTTATAAAGGAATATTCCAAGAGTTTAGTTGTCATGATGATTGGAAATTGCATTCATTCAATATATGTTAAAAGATACATTACTTTTTTAGTGTTGTAACAAGGTTAAAAAGTGACTCATTTAGAAGATAACAAGAATATTACATTAATTTTTTTTTAAAATATTAAAACATAGGTAAAATGTATTTAATAAATAATTTTAATAATTAAAAAAAACATTAATTTTTTTGAGAAAATTTGGATTTGGAAGAAAATTGATTTTTGACAAAAGAGAGAAATAAAGTTATGTTTTCTTAAAAACCATTTATCATATATTTTGTTCACCAAAGACAATAAAATGGTATTATTACATAAAAATTTAATGAATAAATTGAGGATAAGAATATATATTGGGCTTTATATACAAATATTGAACAATTTTTCTTTGGGATACTTAAACATAAATAATATCAAACAATGATGAGATTTTAAAATAAACCCTTACCATTTTTTAAACTATTTAATCATAACCCCCATGAAATAAGTAACATAAAATTAAAATTTAAATACCATGAAGATAAATAGATTCATTATATTAAATTAAATAAGGTATTATTTAGACCACACAAAATTAATTGGAGGGGAATATGAAAAGGGTCTCACAAAAGTAAAATTGAGATGAGAAATACAATATTGTTTTTGAAATGTATTAATAAAAACTTCATAAAAGAGTGAGAAATAATTTTTTTTTGTTAAAATACCATGAGTAATTATAATAAATGATTTTAAAATTTTAATTTTTAGTATATAATCCATTTAAAAGAATGTAAGTGTATAAAGAACATGTGTCTCAAAGAAGGATGTTTTTAGATAAACCATTACCGTGAGTACGTAAATTTTTTTGTATGTATTTTATCTTATATATAATATACTTATATGGATTTATTATTTCAAAAAAACTTTCCAGTTTTAATCCATTATACTTAAACCATTCACATCATCAATTTATATTAAGTTTTTATTTATAATATTTTTTATGTTCATGTCATATTTTTTTTGAGGATTCTCGGTTCATAATATCAAAACATCGGTGTGCTGAACATCGTGAAAGGGGACATTAATCCATCATATCCAGAATACTGATGCTCAAATAATTATCATCATTATATATTAATTATACTTTTTAAAATAACAATGAATCATGGTTAAGAAAAATAAAATACGTTAGAATTGTGGAGACAGTAGACGATACATACACCTGTGCAACATTTCCATTTTTCAATGATCATGACGGAAATAAGGTAAGTGTTATTTTAACTTTATATAACAATAATTATATCATAAATATCATATTATTTATGTAAATACACACACACACACACACATATATATATATCACTCATTTGTTTCAGTAACAAAAAAATCACATCATTTCACTAGGTGGTCGTCTGTTGTACACATGAACAAAGTTATGATTTTTCCATCGATGGTAATGTAAGAAAATATTTGAATTTTTTTCACTCGCTAAATGATTATACAAAAATCCATAAAGTATGAAATAACGGAATATGGGTATTATTTTCCCCATATATAAAATATGGAAGATTGTGGTCAAAGAATCATAGATCACGTAATCCTTTAATAGACATGAGATGAAATAGAAATAAAAAGGTCATAAAGATGGTTACACGCAGAACTTAACCTATAGAAGACCCATGAAGTCCCTTCTAAAATACCTTATGCTACTATGAAGGCACCCCAAATAAGCAGTGATCATGCAGAGGCATCTAGGTATTTTTCCCAAGGTCTTGTCGTTTCTCAACCAAGGGGAACCCGACAACCAATCCAAAAGTCTTCCAAAAAAAGGAGAAAAATATCTAAAAGGTAGGAGTATCTTGTGTTAATAAAATTTACATGACACATCACTGATTTAAATAATAATTGTGTTTGAATTTTTTTTAATATTAAGAGACACCAAGAACTTGTAAAATGAACAAAAAAAATAAAAAGGTGAGGCGGAAGGGTCATATCTCAGTCATAAATGTCACATGAAATACCCCTTATGATCCAAAATACGCATGCATACCATGATGACATGTCTTCCTCATCACACAAAATCCCACTGGCATGTCATCATTACCATATGAAGGGAGTCAGGTATGTCCAGGTGACCTCGAACTCTATATTTTCCTCCATATGGACAAACAGATGATGTTTACAATGAAATGATCATGCATCTCCATAGGGCCTTTTTTAGTCACATGACACATTACCAAGAGGAAGATTAATTTTCATCAACAATACCCATTACATCTCACATGATCCCCAACATTCATAAAATATGAAAAGGAAATAAAAATTGGAAGAGGCAGGAGCCTCTCGTGGTGGTAAAAATCTGACAACACAGTTAGACTTTCAATAAGAGGGTCTAGTAAGACCCCTTGATGAGTTAGCCTAATCCCATGAAGGACCTTTGACATGAACTATGATCACACAAAGGACCTTAGAAATATCAATATGAAAATAAGAAATTACTTTGGTGTGCATACATGATTCAACAAGTCCACAATAAATGAAAATAATCCAATAAAGTAAGCATGGATAGGATGGAATCAAAATTTCTGAAAATATGGAAGTTCCCTCAGAGTGATCCATGATAGGGGCTCATGATGATGCGTGACATTGCGGTCCTCCAAATACTCTAGCCTAGATTCATGAAATATGTGATGTATATTATAGTGAATAATTGGGGTGGCAAGGCATACCAATCCTCCATCCCATCATGGAAACGAGACTACTAATCTTTGGTGAGAAGTTGGGCCTTTTCCATCCATAAAATAGAGTAAATTTTGTAGAGCGGTTGATCTCATGACCAACATGTTTTTCATGAGATAAGATACCAATGAACAATTGGACCAACCTTTCAGTTTTAAAAATAACTTCACATGATCACTCATAGATCACATGAAGTACATCTGGAAGGTTATGTAAAGAATATCTTGAATATCATATAAATCTTGTGATCCTAAAAATTAGCTAACACTAAGAAAATATAAGGCATTAAAAATATAAAGGATTGAAAAAATATTAAACATGAGAGACACACACAAAGAAAATTCACACTGACCCTCATGTGCTTTTCATGAACCACCCAAGACACATCAAAACACTAGAAAATGTTTCATATATGTCATGACACTCCCTTGATAAACTATTTGACTCATGTGAAATACTTCAGATATGTCAAATCAAGTCAAATGTTTCACCTCAGGAATGACACCTTGGTCTCATGAATTCCATCGAGCTCTCTATTCAAGCCTTGTGATGTCCTTTAGATGTGTTTTCAGACAAATATGATGGCACCCATTCATGTTAGTTGAGTCTTGTGGTATCACCTGGGCATGTAATCAGACTCTTGTGACATTCCTCATACCTTCCATCCAAGATTCATGATTTCCTCTATACATTTCAACCATGATATATGACTTTCACCTAGACATGTCACACCGACTCTTGCAACGCCCTACAGATTGTGTCAGCCAGCTCTTGCGATGACTCCGGGGCATGTCAGCTGGATCATGTGATTCCCTCTAGGGATATCATCCATGATTATGTGATATATTTGAAGATCATCTAGCCTATACTTGTAATTTTTTTTCATTTCATCGTTGATCATGAGATGACCCTCCAACATGCCATCTGGAAAATGTGACGTCGCTAAAAGATGCTATATGGGTCATGTGATTGTATTTTTACTTGTATTCAGTAAAACTAGACATGTCCAGAGGTCCTCTAAAATGTTAAAATTGACAATTAAGGCATGAAAATCAAACAATCAATCAATTATTGGAAGGATGGCAGTCTACTACAATAAGAGAATCCTCGGACATGACAACCTTGCCTATCCTCAGTGTGTAACCCCAATTAATAGGGAACCATTAGTATATAAGCACCAATAAAGGGAACTATTAGGAATATGATTTCTTCTATAATGTCTCAACACCATCCTCAAAATATTAACTACCTCCCGGCATTATAGAAAATTCCAATGTACGTGGTTATAAAAATTCACTATATAAGAATCTATCCATTATTAGAGAAATGGATGAAGAACCTAGATACATATAGATAGATTCATTATTCAGATTCCCAAATTATTCAAATGAAATATAATTAATCTAGAGATTGTTGCGCAAGTGGTAACCAATCCCATACTAGGATTAGGAAGAGATTCACCAACATTTCATAAATATATAAGACAGTCTCAATGTAAGAAACCATTTCCCCCAAAAAGTTTCTGATGAGCCCTACCTCCAATCCTCTCGACCAAAGAAATTCCCCATGAATCATTGGGTCTGAAACGACTTTGGACAACCAGAAGTTGGAAAGAAGTTTCATACTCTATTATAGATGAGTGAACTATTAGTACTTTCCATTAATAATGAAAATTTTGACCCGATGTTATTAGTTGCGGAATACCTGAACCGCTTACAACCAACCATAAGGCTGAAATGAATCCACCTCAATGAGGGTTCAATGTCATCTCTTTTAGGATGAGAAATGGTAAAACCAAAATGAATTTATCAAATAAAAAGATTATTATGTTATTATTAATAGAATCATTTATGTTTTTACACTATTCAAAAAATAAAATGGTTAACCAGATGGGAATATATCAAATAGAATACTGATTGGTTAATTATGAATTAGGACATTTTTTTGGTATATTAGAAAAAACTGATAGGATTTAAATGAATCTTATAGTTAATACAATGTGACTGAGGTTCTCATGAAATAATTCCATCCTCATATTGAAAAATCCACATTCTCAAAACAGATGAATCAAGAATTAAAGGATGACTATGTTAACCTTACATATCTGATTAAGCACAAATCATGCCCATTATATAACAATAATCAGCAACCCTATTTCTTGTTGTCTACATGAATGTAGATACTTATCTCATCAATCGTATCCCAATCTAAGATAAAATATTCATCATTGATTGAGAATTCCATTACATAACCCATGGATGAAACCCCCTCATGAGTCCCAAATTGATCTCACCTACACAATAACTTTATTGTTAGTTAGATTAAAAATTCACCAAGATTACCACTGATGTGGTAAAATCTCGACCATGGAAGTTGGTCTTTGAGGATCTCTAGGATTGAAAATTGATTATCCAACATTGACTAAGGAAATATACAACTATGATAGTATCCCTCATCAATATAGCTAACCACATCAAGAGCTTATCCCTAAAGCGTGATAACCACCACCTTCAGACACTAATGAAAGTGAACAAATGACTCAATTATAGCCCCCTTCTAGTTCATATGGCACTGAGTAGGACACTTGTCAATCACCATTGGTCACATAATCTAATTGGTACCCACCAGTCACCAGTTGGGGGTACCACCTGACACAGTACCACCTCTGACGGTCATGCACATATAGCATGGAAGAAGTATTAGGTGAGGAATCTTCTAGATAATCGTGAGTGGGATCATATCCTCACACCCACGTACAATGTATGCTAACATATTATTGTAGTAACTAGTTATCATGGTCAAATTCCTACACAAATAAAATAATTCTATGGGAATATTCCCACATTAGGCATGTGGGAGGAGTATTTGCTTACCTCTAGGCATGAATTCCATTGGCATATTCTGGTGGCCTAAAAAGGAAAGAAGTGGGAAGATATCCCCACTTCAATCAAATTCATCTTCCAATATATAAGGGAGATAGAAAATTTGAAGGTTTTTATCCCTACATACACATTGATAAAATGAAAATACATCATAGATGTTCATAAAGAACTCCATCTGCATATTCCAGCACTAGTTCAGAGGTAGGGAAAGGATCATATTTCTATCACTATAGCCAGGAAAACTGAACATATTGATAATTGTAAACAAAAGGATGCTATCGATCAAGCACACATTATTTCTCACTTCATGGATTATTTTCGGCGTACTATGATAATGGAAGAGGCATTAGACCATGCTCATACTCCCATTCCCACAAGATCTCACTAGATGGGAGTGGAACATGCCACTATAAAAGGGCCCATTCATGTCATAAAAATATGGAATCATATTCCAAAGGCCCATTATCGGGATCATATCCCTATTTTGGTTGGGAAAATCTAAGTGATAGGGGAACATGAATTTAGATAGACTCATATATTTAATGAAGAAGTCTAGCAGCATACTCAAAAGGCATAGGATTGAGCTTATATACTTGTTATGGTCAGGTATAACCATGTAAGAATGAAATATGCTATGGGATATGCTCATATTACCATTACTGAATCTTCCAATCATATTCCAGTATATCATTGCTGCCGAGTGAATATTCCTACATTCACTAATGAATGACTGTATTAGAATCATTCTATGGAAATACAGGAGGATGTACCTATCCCTTCTCCCATTCTAGAGGTCTTTTGAAATATTTTTCTCTGGAATACATATTCAGACCATAGACATATTCATTTTCCAACCAGGGATAACCAAGTGAATGTAGAACATTACTCAGGGATGGCTCATATTTCTGCCCAGAAATATAAGTGATATTTATCATTAGAATATTCTACAAAATTCTTAGCAATATGATCATACTCTCACAATACAAAATATTTAGAAACAAGTTTTGGAAACCGTTATATAGTTGGCTCATATCCATGTATAATTTCAAACAATAGGTCATTATTTTACAAACATGGAATAGAATAGAAATAGACTATGGTCAATTTTTACTTATCAACCATTCAAGGGTCCAGTACTCTACTAAGGTGTACACTGACACTTTGGTTAAATCCCTAGTGATGAAACTTATTTTTATAATTGATTGTTTTTGTGATTTTTATTTTTAATAGTGGGGGTTGTTTTTAGAGATAGAATTAATTGATTTATTGATTTATGTATTTGATAAAAAGTGGGGTGAGTTCATTATTGGGTATTTATGATTATGATATCCTTGAGATTTTTATTATATTTCATCAAATTCACGCCTACTTCACAAGTTGACATTCATAGGAATTCCCAAGTGTTGATGGTTTGATCAAATCCATAACATAAAGTAGAGTTATAATCTCAATAAAAAACTTTTATGGTTCCAATAGTCCATGGAATCCAAATTTTAATAAAAACATGTCTTTAATCCATGAAATTTTATGTTCATTATACACAATGATAAACTAAATAATATTACATGAGAAAAATCTCCCCATCACTTAATATCCCCAAATTATAACTCACACAAATGGTAGATTTACTCATAAATTGATATTGTTATTAATTTGGTAATATATTTTAATTTTAATTAATTTTAAATAGAAAAAAATAACATTATATGAAAATATTTGTACGTTGAACACACAAACGAATGGTGATGAGAATTAAACATAGACTTTTGATTAATTAAGATAGTGGACGAAGGGAATGGGTTTAAAATTTATTTAAAATATTTAAAGAAAATTTATATTTAATTATAGAGGGTGGATTATTTAATAATAATATAATGAATAGAATTGAATTAAAATATAATAAAAATTTAAAATAGATTACACGATTACCCATGAATGGAATATAGAAGAAAATGAAAACAAGGAGGGCAGAAAGGGTCTATCAATTGAAAACTTGAGTTTGTAAGGTCCTTCCATGCCTTTGGATAATATTTGTTAATTCAAAGGTATCATACTCTATTATGAAATTCCATCCATTTTCATGGAGAAGAGGGGAATGTATTTATAGCCAAAGGAGGTGGACTGTTTACATTTCAGAACTATCCCTCAAATTGGATCGATGATTTGACCATTCATACAGTAGAATCCTGATATATCTTTTTCTTACAATTTGTATATATGGATGTGTTTGTACTACTATGATCAGTTGGAGGCCATTGGAATTTTTATCCAAATTTATGGTTGTGTTACTAAACAATGTAATGTTGTCCATTTTTTCCAACACTTTTTTTAAGGACGAAAGGTTAATAGGGTTTTTGAATTATAATATGCCCTAAAATCTGATCCATTTATTATAAAAAATTGGCCTCCTATTTCTTTCCTTTCACACTGAAAAATCATAGACCAACTGAATGTTTATTTCTGGATAAAATTCATTTATTGTGTGATGATTTTATTTCATAGAGATAATAGTGAACAAGATTTAAAAACAAATGTTGGGGCCCTTTTCTAGGGATTTGGGATTTGAAATTTTTATCCAAGATGAATTGTAGTGTTCCCAACATTTTGGGTGATAATAAATGAATTTGGACTTTTGTATTGATCCTAGAAATTCTATCTTCATGGTTGATGGAGTTTATTCATAGATTTTTGGCTCTTATGGTGTGGACTCTATGACCCTTCAAATGGGAAGATTGGCGAATACATCCTTCTAATGATATTTTTTAATTTGTATTAGTAACACTAAAGAATAAATCTCAATTAATTTGGATTAATATGTTGTCTGATATGATCAAATAATTAATCTATTTTTTAATTTAACTAACTTGAGTAACACTCTTCTTATGTTTTTATAATCAAAACATGATACTTGATTGGAAATAAATCATTTTTAAGTGAAAATTGTATGATAGGAGTATTTTATAATCATGAATGAATTTGTAATATCAAATCCCCCTAACATATTATTTTTCATGTCCTCATGTACATCAAATAAAAACCATACTAAATCATTTGTACTCACCAAAAAATATTAAAATTCTACTTTCACCCATCAGGGGGTATATACTAGTTCACCCATCCATAATTAATTAAACTAGAAATTTTTACCCCAATAATGTTCCAAAAACAATTCATTTTTTATGCTCCAATTTAGAAATGTAAAATGGGGGAACTCGAAATGTATCCCTCTCAAGATGATATTTTTTTGGAGATTCACTCATTCACCAACTAAAAGTGAAATTTTTAGAGTTTAAAAGAACTCTCATCTTCTATTCCTAATCCTAAAGTGCACAAGAATCAAGAGGTCTTTTTTAGAGGGGTTTCTGTGGCTGTGGGGTGGTAGGAATTTAATGTCCATGAGAGATGAAAATAGGGGTAAAACACTGACATGAAAAAAATTCACAATTTGAAATAAGGCATGGAAATAAATGGAAATAAAATTTACAAGGGCATGATTGTTCGAAAAAATAGACAAAATAAGAATAAAATTTGAAGGGGATTAAAAGTTAAAATACTTACAAAATCCAGAACTTCTCCTAATGACCTAAGTGTTAATTTATTTTTCTTATTTTCGTATTTTTTCAAAATTCAAACATGAAACATATCTCACCCTCATCTCTCAACCCATATTTAATATCCTCATAACACTAATAGTAATAGTTATAATAGGATCAAAGGTTGATGAATAATGGTTTTTTTACTTCCCATGACAAAACAATTTTTTTATTTTTTTAAATTTTTAAACACTATTCAATAATATGTACAAAATTAAAGAAATGAAAATCCATTCCCCAAAATCACCAAATTAACCCCCCCGGTAAAATGGATTCTTTCAATAAAGCATATGGTAACAAATTTTAAATCAAGAAATGGATACCCAAAATGAAATCCATTCCCCCACACCTAAATTTCAATAAATTATACAATGAGAATCCCTATAGATGTGTGCTGGGATAAGGTATTGGGATTATAATGTGGCTATATAAATTTTTTTATAGGCTCTAAGGGGCTTTCAAAATGATTATTAATGTAAGTGTAAAGGGAGTTTATTGGGATTTTGTGATTGTCACGTGGTTCAGAAATTTCCTATATCATATTTAAGCACACCAATGTAGGAAATTCCACTCAAAGGTCCACAAACTCAAGACCAACAATTATGGGTGAAAAATACACAAAACAAAATATGGTCATAGGTGACCATGGCATGAAATATAATGGTGTTCCTCATCAGAAGGGAAGAATAATTTTCCAAATAAAAATTTAATCACTCAAAATTTGTTGGATTGGACACAATATTCCTTATCCAAGTTTATATTGAAAATAAAAAATGTTTAGGGGAAAACATGTCTTTGGACACCCCAAAAAGGATGGATAAAATTTTATATGTGGATGTTGAGTAATTTAACTCTAGTTTTTCATATTTTTGTAGTTTTTATTTTATTTTATAAATAAACACTCACACAAAAGAGAAAGAGTAAATTAAATTTTTGATGAGGAATGTGGGAAGAAACTGAGAATGATAGAGTATGAATAAGTAGATAGATAGAGAAAAAAACATAATTTAAATGGAAATGGGTTCCCCTGGATTAGATTTGGTGGCTCAACATCTCCATCAAGTGGTGGGTCAACTGTAGAAGTTTGGGATTTGATGGAAGTTGATGTGGTTCCTGAGATTTGTGTCCTCTCATGGGGATGCTTTAAAGATATCCATTAAATGTGAATGTATTTTTGGAATTAGAGACTTGGAGTTGCATTGAGAAAAATGTGTAAATATTATTAATAATAAATGGACCATCCTAATAAGAATTAAGATTACATGGGTGTATATGATATCAATAATTTAAGAGCGTTACCTTCTTAACTTCATGAAATACCTTTCACGGGATGTGTTTTTCATGAAAGGCCTTATCATATTAATTTTAGAGATTAGAAATCTAATAAAAATCTTGTCAAATCTCCTCCATTTCATTTTACTAAAAAAATCTCTCTTCATCACTTTTTTCAAAATCAAAATTACACATTTTGACAAACCAAAATGACTTATGTGGAATTTCAACTAGTAAATTACAGGATTCAAAAAAAACTATCCTAAATGGAGACATTCCAATTGGGGTTTTATGTGCAGTTTGATAATCCCAAATTGATTCACCTAGTCTTTCAAAATAATCTTTTTTGGTGGGATTTACAATTCTCTCATGCACTCTTTTCACTTTTCTATTAGAATGTTCAGACATTCCAATTTTTTCGGGTGATAATAAGTTTATATTTTATGTACAAACCCATTCATTTTCAAAAGCAATTCCATTTTCAGAATATAGTATGAGTTCTTAAGTAACATAAAAAGTCTTACAGTGTTCCAAATCGATAGAAAATGTGGGTTTTTAGGAACTCACTAACAGTATATGCACCATCCTTCCTAGTGGGTTTTGATGATTTCTTGAGATGTATGTGATTCATTAAAATAGCAGTGTTGATTCCTGGTATCTCATATAGGTTCCAAAATAAGGAATTTTTCTTTTCTTCTAACATGTGCACATGTTTGGACATCTCAGTTTTTGTAATTATGGTAGAGACAACGAAAGGATAAAAGTGATCATGAAAAATGAATGCATATTTCAGGTGAGCATGAAGCTGTTTCAGGTCAGTCTCATCCTTCATTTGTGGGATAGAATACTATGGAATATGGGAAGGTATTTTAATTGGTTTGGGTTCATTTTTTTCAATACTATCCATGGTGGAAGAGTAGAGATCATATTTGAGATGGTATTTAAGAATGTTTTCAAGATCCCATATATTGATGGAGTCTATGAATGAACGGTCAACATCAACATCCCCATTTATGACTTAGTTAATCATGGTAAAAATTTCACAAGCTCCACTCTCATTAGAACATCATGAACATGATGTAATGGGGTTCAATTGACTCATAAAAGTGTCCTTGGAAGCATGTATTGAGAAGGATGAGTGATACATATATGGGTATTTCATGGCATGAAAAATGTTGAACTTGACCAGATGGTCACTGAATTCCATGGATAAAACACCCCCATGGACATCACTCTTAGTTATAATTGTTAGTAGGAATGGTATTATAAGAATTAGGGGATATATAGAATAGGTTGTCTCACCTTCCATGTCAAATACATGTAAATTATATGGGAATATAAGATCATTAACTCAAAAAAGAATATCCTCAATTATTCATTCAGGACTGGTAGTGCATCAATTGGATAAGTAATGACAACACCCATTGGGTGAAAGATACCTAGACCTAGGTTGGATATGATGAACTTGGGTATGAAATTTACCGATGTTACTAGGTATATGAGTGAATAATTAAGGTCAGAACTCCCTATTTGGAATAGAATATTAATTTTATATGGGTCATTGCACTTCATGGATATGGACTACTGGGTTGAAAGATTCTCAATAGTCCTAATTTATAACTTATAGATTTACATCTCATTATGAAACATTAAATACTATGTGGTTTGTTTGATGATATCTAAGAGGGGAATATTGAATTCAACATGTCTAAACATGTTGTGAATTTTAGGATTTAGTTCAAAGGACTTCTTTGTCTTAGATATGGATTGAGGAAAATGGATTGGGTTTCTTAGAGGGATAAATGGAGGTGATAGAGTTTGTTTGGGCTCTTTTTATAGATTTTTGTTCTTTTCATTTTCATGATCTACATTGAAAGGGTCATCTAAGGATACATCATGAGGTATGTAAAACAAATTTCTCAATCAAGGTGAAATTGAACATACATTAGCCTTGGGGTTGGGAAATTACTGAGCTGGTAGTTGGGAAGAATTACATTGATTCTATTGGCTAAGGTGGGATGAATATTGAACAATTTGGGCTTCAATATTTTTAATGATAGAATGGGTGAAGGAGGAAATATCATCCATAGTGATCTTCCATGGTTAATTGGAAGAGGTAGAACGTTTCATATTGGGATTACCTTGTTTTTGGTTCTTGGGACTGTTCTTATATTGGGTAGGGAATTGGGAAGTCACATTAGGATAGTGAAATCTAAGAGGAGAAAGAGGAGGATTTATCCATTAAGGTTGAGGAAAAAAGGATGAGTTATATGTAAGTTACCACCACCTTGAACATATTGGAATTGGTTTGTATTTTTAGGAGGTAACTGTGGGGGATGAGAAATCGTATTACCATAATAGAAGCTTGGGTTAAAGGAAGAAGATAAGGGCTTAAAGTGAGGTTGGTTCATGTTTTCAATGAATTCTTCTAATTGTTGGGGGTTTGTGTTCCTTTGAGGATATGCAACTTTGAGCTCTATTATACCAAATGAATCAAATGGATCATCTTGAAGTTATGGAAATATGTCAGTTGGATGAGCTGGTGAGGTACATAATCCACAATTCTAGATAGGTCACAGGAGCAAAGATTTTAGAGAAGATTAGGTTGGGGATTTGGCAGCCACCACTAGTTGTCTGACAAGATCTATAAGTTCACTCATCCACTCAGTAATCTTTTTGGGCACTGTAGATTGATTTTACTAGACTTTTCTTACTTTAGAATGTTCTAGAGTATGGAATTGTTGCATGTTTTCAGCCATGTTTATTATGATATTTCATGCTACTAATGGATATTTATCAACAATAGAACCACCACTTGTGGAATCAATATGTTTTCAGTACATTTACAATAATCCCTCATAGAAGTATTTGGATCAAGATTCTGAAATGTATTTGGTGATGTGGGAAGGTTTTCAAAATATTTTTGAATCTTTCTGAGTACACTTGGAGTGATTCATTGATGAAATGATGGGTACCACTAATTTAATTCCAGATAGAAGTAGTTTGAGAAGAAGGAAATAATTTTTCTACAAAATGTCACTTAATTTTATTCCATGTGCTTGTGGAACTACGATGGTGGTATTAGAGTCAAGAATTTGTGGAGTCAGTTAAAGAGAAAAATAATTCTTAGAGTTTTTTTTCGTTATAAACCCCTTGAGGTTCCATGGTACAACACAAAACTAGGAACTCCTTGAAATGAAGATGTGGATCCTCACTGGATAGTCCATGGAAATGAGGTAGAAGATGAATCAAACCAAATTTTTGTTCTAAGTCGCCCTCTATGTTTGAATATTAATAACCAAGGGGTTGGTAATCCATATAATGGGAAACAGGTTCTTGAAGGGTTTGTTCCCTAGGATTTTCCATATCTAGTTCAATTGGTTACATAATGACTGGTTATAGAGTGATTTTATTATCCCTAATTTTCCTTATCAGTTAGTGAAACATTCAGTTCATTTTAGGGTTAGAAAGATCCAAGGGATTATTTTGGAGGCTATGGGGCATTCGATATGTTTTGAAGGATAAGAAAAGAATATATTTCGTGGTTTTTTTCAAAAAAATTATTTTTTTACAAAACATCCAAAAATAACAACTAATTGATGTATTATCCCAAGAAAATAAACCATTAGATGTGAATATGATTAATACCTATCAACCGTTAAAGGGTCTGATGATATGCTAATGTATGTAGCGGCACTCGGGATGAATCCTCGATGGTGATATGATTTTTTATAATTTATTGTTTTTGTGATTTGTCTTTTTAATTGGGGTAAGGGGGGGTGTTCGCATAGCTAAAATAAAATTATTGATTGATATATATTGATTAAATAATTTGATAAAAATTAGTTTGATTTCATTATTTGGTATTTAAGCATATTACATCCTTGATATTTTCTTTATATTACATTAAATTAACACCAACCTCACAAGTTGAATTTGATCGAAATTACTAAGTGTTGAGGCTTTAGTCCAAGCCATAACTAATGTAAGGAATATAATCTCAATAGAAACATGATTAAAGTTGTGTATTTATGAATCCAACAATCCATGGAAACCACATGTTAAACAAAACATGTCATTAATCCAAAACATTTTAAGTTCAACATACACAATGTTAACCTATAGAATATTCATTGAGTAAAGGTCCTCACTCACATAATATCCCAGAATTATGACCGAACAAAATTGTATTTTTACACACAAATTGATATGGTTAGTAATATGGCGGCATGTGTTTATGGTGATTTATTATTAATATAATGGAATGAATGGGATAAGAAATGATTTGTGTGTCTAAAACACACACGAACAATGATGAGAATTAAACATAAACATTTGATTGAATGAGAAAGTTGAAAAAGTGAATGAGTTTAAAATTTATTAAACAATTTTAATTTCATTGATATATAGGAACAGTGGGTGGATGATTAAAATAGAATATTAATAAGAAACATTCATTAAAATTGTAATGAAATTGGAAATAGATTACTCGATTACAAATGAAGTGAACACAAAAGAACATGAAAATAAATAGATATTTAAGTGTAAATCAAGTGAAAACATGAGTTTGGAAGGTCCTACTAGGTTGTTTATAAGAATTTGATCATTCCAATGTGTCCTTGTCTATTCTGAAATGAAAACCCTTTGCAAGTAGAAGAGGGGAATGTATTTATAGTCCAAAGAGGGGGACCATTTTCAATCCAGAACTACCCCTCTAGTCGGTTTGATGATTTTACCATTAATATGAAGAATTATGAGGTATATTCATCTTAAAATTTGTTGATATCGATGTGTTTTATATATTATGAATATTTTTCAGCCATTGGATATTTTTAACCAATGTTATCGTTGTTTTACAAAACAATGTGCAGAATTCCTTTTTTACCAAAACTTTTTCAAAAGAAGAAATGTGAATGGGTTTTTGAATAGAAAGATTCATCAAATAGAAACCATTTTTTCAAAAATTTGGATATATATATATATATATATTATTTCACAAAATAAATCTCAGTCTAATTGAGTGTCAATATCAATAGAAATGTGAAGGATTATGTGCTGATTATTAATTCGAGTAAAGAATGGTGGGAAGGAATTCCAAAAATCATTTGGGCCCCTTTTCTATGGATTGGGGTATTAAATTTTTTATCCAAGATAAATTTTATTTCATCCATATTTTTGTGGATAATCAAAGAATTTGGCCTTATGGATTGTTCCCATAATGTCTATCTTTATGGCTGGTCCAATTTCTTCATTGATTGTTTGGGGCTTATTTTATGGACCTTATGACCCATCAAATGGCTGAATTGGACAATGATTATTTCTAATGATATGTTGAAATTTGAATCAGAAACAATAAAAATAATAATAACATAATTTTTATTAATATGGTAAAATATATTATCCAAATATTAAACTGTTGTTTAATTAAATTGTGTCAAAAAATTCTTTTATTATGTGTTTATTATAAAAACATGAACATTTATTTGAAATTAATCATTTTTAACAGAAAAATATATGATTTGAGTAATTTCAAATAATGAGTGAATAAGTAATATCAATGAAATAATTCTCAATATTATAAATTCTACTGTATTTGAGGTCATTCGAGATACATTATCTATAAACCAAGGGTTTGTCAACTCTCTATCCAAAGTAGAAGATGATAATTACCGTGATAGTCCTCCTCATGGTAGTGTGGAGATGGATCATTGGGACTCTACTCATGAAATAAAACATGTTCAAAATACCCATGATGATATCTCTCATATATAAGGAAATATTAAGCTTTACCAAACACCTTCATATATAGTGGTGTTTAAAACTAATGAACCTTTTAATAGAGATGAGCTTGAAATATCTGGTACAACCACATATAGTAACCTCATAAAACAAATTTAAGATCTATACTCTAGTCTATATGACCCCTATAAGTGTCTTATATGGTATGTTTAGACATAGGTGTGTAAGTATGATGAATATTAGGCTGAAATTGATATGTGGAGAGAGTTATCCAGAAACAACATCCCCATCATGTTTTGGACATTCACTACTTCTGACTATGTTGACCATGATGATCATGAAAAGGAGTTCAAACCTAATATACAAGAAAATATGTTAAAAAATCATCATCGATTGATGGATAGACATGTACCCTTTCCAGGATACGAGGGTCACCTTCAGAAAAATCAAGATACTTTATTAGTACAAATGGACTGGAGGCCTTCTATTTTTATTCACATTAGATAATCCCCATTTTAAAGGTTTAATGGGAAACCATACATGGCCCATAAGCTTCCTAACATTACATGTCCTGAAGGATGTAGATGAAATCATCCAGACTATAACTACATGGAACTATTCCTCCCCAGTGTCAACATCATGATTTCAGCTCTCTACCTTCACCGGTCTATTTCGGTTGGCTTCTCATACATGCACAAGATGACCTTAATTGAAATTCACATAACCTATTAATCTTACAAATCCATTAGCTCTGCTCTAGTGAATTCTCTATTATCTTGAATACTCATCTAGATCATACTGCTTGTAGTGTCTGCTTGATACATTTAAACACAATTTCATGTGGCCAGAAGGCTTTGGGGTGGCCTGAAGGCCTCGAGGTGGAACGAAGGCCTTGAGATGGCCCAAAATACATAATTTTATGAAGACCTTGTGTAACACCCAAATATTTCATAGTACATTATCTCATTAATGTAATTCAAGAGCATGTGCTACATGCAACACTGAGTTCGAGCGCACCACAACTTACCAAACGAGCTGTCCAAAAAGAGATTATGAATAGTTCTAACAGAATTATGAATCTTATATACTCTATATAATTTTAAAATTAATACAATTTGTTTCTTATACATAATATAAGAACAAATTCATTTTTTCAGATAAAAGATGTATTTTAAAAATAATGAAAATTTACCACCTTTTAATGGAGAACACTTTTTAAAACCAATATTTGACAGTTTTATATATTAAATTTAATGTAATTAAATTATTATTTAGAATAGGGACATAAAAATTTAGTTTGGATAAATTTTTGATACTTTTATGATAACTTTCATATTTTGATGAATAATGAAAAATACAATGTTTTAATTGAAAACAAAATTTTTAATCAAAATAACTTCTAGTGTTAAATTATGAATTTTTAAGTTTTTAAAGTATAATTATATTATATTTTTATCATTTAATACAATTTAGGTCATTATATGTATTTTTACATTTAAATTTGACATAAACATATGTCAATCTTTTGATAGTTTTTACTTTTTAAAAACCCACTTTTTGGTTTTGACAACGAGAATTAATTTTAAATTAATGAATGCAACTTCTTTATTTTTAATTTGGTAAAATATATTTCTTTTTTGAATTCGGAATATCAAAATTATCTTAGGGTGATGTTTTGTTATTTTTCTGAAAACTTTCAATTTTTTATGAATAGTGAAAAAACATAGTGTTATTATTTAAAACTGAATTTTTATTTAAATAAATATTTATTTTACTTTAATTTATTTTAATTGAAAATAGATATATAATACATATATAAGTTTATATTAATTAAATGGAGTCCTTTTATAATAAAATTATATCTATAAATTTTTATCGAAATTTTTATCCGCTTTTACACACCTTCAAGTCACGTTAGCAAATTTGCATAAAACGTAATTTTACTACTCATGTGAGTTGAATTTAAAAAATCTGAGAGACATTTTTGAAATAATTATGTAAAATTTTATTCAATAAGATGAATGTTTTTTTTGGCGAATAGTAACTTTTGATTTTTATTTACCACGGTTAAAAGTAAATAGGGTAATTAAGGGTAAAAATGATATTATAATTACCCTAACGTATGTCCTAATTCTATAGTATAAGTTTAATTCGACCAAATAAAATTAGGAATAAACTATGATCCTCTTTGGTCCACCTGGATTAGATTAGGATATTTATTATTATTTTATTTAAAGAAGAGTTAAAAGTGTTAAATTCAATGTCTAATAACTGAACCATTTTTAATATATGGTTATACAAAAGATAAATTAGACTATAAATATTAATTATAAAGATAATAATATTTCCTAAATAATGGTATTTTATTTATAATTTTTATACATTAATTTTTTTTATTTATTTATGACATAATGATGATGCAATAATTACCTTATTAACGAAATATTATAGTAATTGATATTATAATTATACAAAAAATATAATTTGAGGCATTTAATAAATTAAAATAATTTTCAATGTTAATATGAAATGTTAGGGTTGGTTAAATAAATTTTATTCGAAGTGATAATGTTTTTATTTCTTTCAAAACAATGAAATACGAAATAGTTTTAAAATTGACATAATTGAGTTTTTAAAACAAATACTATATTATTAATTGATATAATATTCCATAGAATCTAAGGTTCAGACAAAAAAATTATATAAGGTTATATATATTAATAATGAACCACATGGGGTTCTATTTGTTTTTTATAGTATGTTTATTAACCATGTAATATAAAAATAAGAAGAGACATGGTAAATGTCAAACGATTTAACTAAGAGTCAAAGCTAAAAGATAAGGTTATTATCATGACTTAAACCGATCTAAAACCTATTTTTGAGAGGTTTTAGACCCATTACAACATTCGTCTCTAAATAAATCATTTTTGAGCCATTATAAATAGAAAATTATTTTCTTATAAAATAATATTTCATGTTTTTCTTAAAGTTACCCTCACCTCTCTTATAAAAGGGTACCTCCCCTTATCTAAATTTCACACCTCCAAATCCATTTGGATGGACCAAACCTTACCCATGTATCCTACCAAATTTCTTCCCTCAATCCTATCGGTCTTTCTTTGTTCATAAATCTAACCTAAGGATCCCTTTTGATCAAATCAAAAGGAAGAACCCGAAGAAGAGGTAAATATTTCATTGCATCTTTCTTGTTCTTTTCTTCTTCCACTTCTTATTTATTTGTTGTTTCCTTTCTAAAATAATAACTACTATATCTTCTATATACTGTGATGTTATTATAAAAATGGTACAACCATATTCATTATTCTATCCATCATATGAATGACACAGTCACCATACATGCGTACGTACAACTTACCGTCTCAACGTTGTGGTGTAGTTTATTATTCAAACACTTCATTAATTGGATTGGTATAATATTGAGTATAAATGATGTAAATAATAAATATAAAATTTAAATGATTCTATATATATGATATACTATCCAATTACATATGATTTCACCATCAATATAATGATATTGTCACTCGTGCATACGTATGGATTACCGTCTCCCCGAACGCGATGGGATTCATTCCCCATCGCAATCATTCAAGAATAATTTTCATTTTATGATTAAAAATAATGTTTATGAACATAATAATATTTTGTATAGGAATCAAATACATCCAATCCATAAAAAACATGTCTTACGTAACCATGCATATAAAGGAAAACAAATCAGTTAACACCCTAAACGATGATACTACTAAAATATTATTAACAAAGAAAAATTATAAGATCATTTATGATATCATATTTATGTATATGAATCTTGTATAATTAAATAAAAACATTTTAACTATTATACAGAAAGTTAAAATACCATCTACTGAGGAAAAGTACAAGGTATGGGTTAATTTCACAATCTCTTTGTTATCTAAAGTTGTTTTTACGTAAGTATCTACTGGGACATAATTATTATCCATATCCATGTTGCATAAAATATTTTTCAAAGGGATTATTTTTAATGGGATTTTATTTACTAAATCATCATTTTATATGTTTTAATGATTTATTCATCTAAACCATTCTCATTAATGTCCATGTTTTCAAAATGGGTTTTAGGATTTATTTATATGGACAAGAATGTTTTAAAATGTTAATTATTTTAAAAAGTTTCAAAGTTGTATTTGACACTATGATTCAAAACTATCTCCTAAATGACTTACTTTATAAATTGTGTGTATTTTATATGATTTCACGAAAAAGGGATATTACTTTTAAAGATTCCTACTAATCATTTTCAACTATTTCAACATCTTTTACAGTATATTATTCTCAATCATGGTTGATTTATTATGATACAAATCTTCTAAATTATATTGAAGGTTTTGTGATATGTTTGACTGTGGATGTGTTATTTTTATACCATTCATGGTTTATGGATAATTTATTGACATTTCATATGCATGTTTTAATACGAATGTTTATTTTATGTTTAAACCTTTTCATATGAGAAATGCATTGGACTTAGTAAGTGACGAGTGGAGCCCTCTATAGCTCCTCGATGCATCGGTAGGTCTCATGAGACAAACTAGTGTCTTGGCACAAGGCTTTAACAAAATATTATTTTTATTCTTGGCACATTTCCTTGACTATGTGGTTATGAATTCTGGAATTATGCCTTCCATAATAATAAAAGTGGATATTGATATTGCATGTGATTATTCGACTAGTAGAATATCCATGTGTATAAGTAAATGGCATTATTTGATTTTGTCTTTTCTATATTATGATGAATTTTAATATTAAAAGGATATTATTTTAGTCTTATACATTGCCTTAAATATTTATGCTTATTAATGATAGTTTCCGTTATATTGTTATCCTTATTGAGCATCTGATCTCACCCATTTATATGTTTTATTTTTTCAAGGATGCGAAGTAGTATATTATGACTAACCTACTGGGATATTTTAAGGGATATTAATGTGGTCAATGTAGACAATGTTGGTTTTTTTTCATTTTATAATGTAATTTAATGATCATGTCAGTAATCTATTTTCCAATACTAAGAAACTGATCGGTCCTTTGGTACTTGATTCCTTGTAATCATGCCAATGTATTAAAATAATGCAGAGACTCTGGGTAACTGGGGTCGGGGCATTACACCTTGGGTGGCCAGAAGGCCTTGAAGGACTCTAGGACCAAACCGAGGCCTGAAATCCCAAACATATGAATAGTTTTGGCTGCTGGAGTACTGAACTATACCTACTATAGTGCCTGCAATAGTACCAATTACAGTACTGCTACAGTACCTTGAAAATAAATATCATCCTCAATTTGATCTTGGGTCTCTTGGATGCACTTTCTGAGTCCTCACCAACTGGTATGAGGATCTTGTGCATCAAGATACATTATTTTCAGCTGAACCTGACTACAATCTCCATAGTCCAGGATCCAAAAAAGAAAAAGAACTGTGGAAACAACCCAAGATTTTATAAGATATATTCGTTTTAATTTATTTCATATCTTCTGTTGTATGCTACACTAAGATTATCTTGTGCTATACGCAACACCGTATTAGCTTGCAGTATACGCAACACAATTCTTGGATCGTGTTATACACAATTTCAAGTTCATTGGATAAAAGTTATTCTACACAACATTGAGTGTGTATATATATATATATTCAATGTATAAATTAAAAATGGTTTTATTCTGTTATAATGAAACAAAAAAGGAGTCTTTCACTATACGCAACCCTGACTTGGCTTGCATTACATGCAATCACGACCTTCTTCGATAGCGTGTGTTGTACGCGATACCGGGTTTTACTAAACTACGATATATTATAATAATATTAGTATGAAGTAGCCGTTATAAATAGTATTAACTAAAATTTTAATTTCATAACATTATTATTCATCTTAAACATTTTATAGAACATGGTATAAGAACAGAATAAATTTTTCGGGTAAAATAAGTATTTTTAAAAAAATGCAGTTTTGCCACCTTTTGATAGCGCACCCACATTAAATCTAGTTTTTGAAATGTTTATAAGTTCAATTTTACAAAATAAAATTGTTCTTTGGAATCAAGAAATATAAATTTACTTTGGATAAAATTTTCATATTATTCTGGTAACTTTCATATTTTGATGAATAGTAAAAACACACTATATTTTAATTAAAAACAACTTTTTTCATCGCAATAATTTATATGGTTAAATTATAATATTGAATGGTTTTAAAGTATAAATATAATATATTTTTACCATTTAATATAATGTATGACATTAGCATTGATTTTACATTGAATTCGTAGGTTAAATCAATTCACTCTTTTGCAATGTTTTAAACAAAAACCCGTTTTCATTCGACAACAGGATTAATTTTAATTTAATTTCTGCAACTTCTGTGTATTGAATTTGAAAAAATGGATTCCATATTTGGAATCAGTTGGTTCAAATTATGTTAATAGTATACTTGTTATTTTTGGGAATTATGAATAGTAACTATGGTAAATTTTATTTACCATAGTTAAAGGTAAATCGGGTAATTAAGGGTAAATATAATATTATAAAATTATCCTAACACATGCGAAAATTCTATTAGGTGGATAAAAGTAGACCCATATCACCTAAGGGTCGGATTAGATTCATTTTATGGACTTTTGACTAAGAAAATAATTTAATTATTATTAAAACTAAAGAAAGTGACAACATGTCACTCTCTTAAATCTTATAAGTATAATAATTTTAATTTAGTGATAAACATCATAAAACTTAGAAAATGAATAGTATACAGAATGGTAATAAAATTATATACATCATGATAATTTATTTAGAAATTTTAGGGATTAAATAATTGTCATTAATGGTGATACATTAATGATGTAGAAATTATTTATTAAGTGAAAAATCAGTAATATAGTTTTTATTGAAATAATAATACCCATTAAAACGCCCAAAAACCTGACCAAAACTAATTGGTAGTGTATATCTATACCATAATCATCCAATTACCTAATATATAACCGTTTTTAGTCTTATAAAATTGATTATGACACTTATATTATTTTATTTTAAATAAAGCCAAAGTTGTCACCTTCATAATTTAATAAATATAACAATTTAAATATTGTTTTTTTAAGATGATAAATTCTAGTAAAAGTATTGTTGTGAAATTTAATAGATTTATCTTAATCATAGGATTTTAATTTTAATTTTTATGCAACAAATAAGTATATTAAATAATTATACAGAAATGTTATAGTAATTATTTTATTAAGAGATAAACCAAATAAATGGTTTTAAAAATAATAAAATAAATATTATATGAACTATTTAATGTGCTAAAATAATTTTCTAGATACATATGACCCTTTATTAATCTATTAAAGCTTTTATTGTGAACATATCTTCTTTATATATTTTATTTAAATTCAAATAAATGAATAGTGTCAAAATTGATACTATTGTTATTTTATAAAAATAACATATTATAAAATTGTTTAAAAAATCACAAAAATATATAAAAATTATAAATTTATATTTATATGGTCTAAAATGTTATAAAGTATCCAATTATAGATAATTAACAACAAATAAGTAATTATTTGTTATAATTTAAAATTTAGAACGTTATTACCACAAATAAAATTAAATTGATTAATAAAGGATAAATCAAGTTGATAATGTTTAAAATAATTTCCTAACATGTCTAAATTTTATTGGTTGATGATATTACAACCCTATATCATCTAATATTCTAATATGAGTCATTTTTTGAGGTTTTAAGTGGGGTTATATTTATTATAAATTATTATTTTTAAGATTTCCAAAGGTGCCCCTCTCCTATCTTATAAAAGGGCACATCCTCCCTCTCTTCCTCACACCACTTTGAGCCTTCAAGAACGGCCAAAACCTGAACATTTATCCTCTCCACTTCCCTAGAAACATCCTAGAGGTCCTGGTGTTCTTCAAAGACCAATTTTAGTGCCTTAAGAGGAGGTCTCAAAGAGGCGCTTCGAATAAGAGGTAATGTCCGTTACCGATTCTTTCAACTTTATTTCTTCTTATACTTCTTCTTATTTAGTTTTTTCATTATTAAGTAATAAAATAAGTATCACTCATATACTGATATGTTATTATAAGTATGAAACAACCCTATTTCACTATCTATCCATCCTACGGAAAATGAAATCATCGCGCGTGCATACGTACGGAATACCATCTCCACGCTGTGGTGTAATCTGTTTTTCCAGCACCACCTTACTTGGATGGGTATAATGGTGTAAAGAATAACTATACATAGTTATTATAACATCATACTGATTATTATATATTGTATCATCCTATCCAATTCAATTAAATAATTATGGGAATGATATCATCACTCGTGCGTACGTATGGACTACCATCTCCACGACGCGATGAGATTCATTCTCCATGTTAACCATTTAAGAATGATTATAAAGTATATATAAGCAATAATAATGAAATATATTACATAATAAAGTTACTGGATTTATGTATATATATATATATGTATGTCATCTAGTTAATTCCATTCAACTCAATAAGGAAACGAAAACAACGTTCATTCGTACGTACGGCCTACCGTCTCCATGAACGGTGTATTTATTTCCATTTATCGATCTATTATATATATGTATATTCTGAATATATATTATATATAAATCATGTTTTATATTATGGAATTAAGTAATCATGATCTAATTAATAATATAGAAAAATTAAAAGTCAAAACACAAACGACAAATGAAACGATTTTACCCAAAACGCTCTTTAACATGGAATTTACAAAGGAATGGGTAATATAAAGTCATAAGTGAACCATATATGATATCATAACAATGAATATGATTCTGTAATAAGTCAATGAAATTATTTAAATTATTATACAGGAGGTTCGGATACATATGAATCATATCGGACATAAGGTAAGGGATAATTTTGCAAATCTCATTTTTATCCGAGATTGCTTATACGTAAGTATTTACTGGGGTTATTTCTATCATCCATGTCCATGTTTTATAAAAGTGTTTTCATGTATGTTTAAAGTACTTTTTACCCATTTTTTAATTTTACTACATGGTATGTATGGAATCTTTCTTTTACGAGGTACTTTTTGACTTTTCTGGCAAAAGTACGAGAAGAATGTTTTTTAACTTATACGGCACGAACAGATTTTTATGGTTTTATAAAGACTTATTTTCATGAAGCTTCCTCCAAAATATTTCATGACTATTTTCAAAAAATTTACTTTTCTTTTAAAATTGCATCATATTTTGTGAAAAGAAAATGATTTTGAATAAGAACAGATATTTTCCTCAAGAATTCATTTCAAGTGTTTTATCAAAAGAATTTTTCATCTAAGTTTACATTATTTCATATGTGTATGTTTCAAGTATAATGTATTTATTATTTACATGGTTTCACTTTTCTTATTATGAAATGATATCCATTTTATTTATATAGATTATGTGATTATGGGATGATGTTTATGAAACCCATTTTATTTATTGGGTTTTTATGAATGATGTATGTTTATTTTAAGGCACAAGTAAAAATGATTTCATTATGAGATGGGTGGGACATATATATCCCTCCAATGCATTGGGTAATGATTTATATCTCATGAGATAGACATGGTTGTAACTGTAAGTTAATTCGGTTCAGTGTTACAGGACTGAGACAAGGAGTGAACTCGATTTAGAAAGGGACTTTGTCCACTAAGATGGTCTTGGCAGCAATGCCTTGGCTACTATGGAAATCATAACATGTGATGAATGGTTTCCAAAATTACATGTTTTATTCCCATTATATTTTATCATGGTTGATGTTCTACTATGATATATGCCTTACGTACTTCCACGATTTATGTCTTTTCCCAAGATTTTGATGTTTAAATTTCATGTTCAAGTTTTTGCTTCCAAATGCTTATGGATTGTTTTATGTTATCTATGTTTTCCCTTACTGAGCATTTGAGCTCACCCTTTTTATGTTTTATTTTCCCCAGGAAATAAAGAATGGTTTTAGGTAAGGAAAAAATGGGGAAGATCATTATGGGAGTTGTTGAAGATATTTTAACATGATTAGAAGTTTATCTTCCGAGTTTCCAGAGACACTAAACTATTATGGTCCTTGTGTGTCCGTTTTTGTTATTTATTAAGTATTCCGAAAAATTAATGTCATTTCCATGTATGTCAAGCTTCGGGTCTCTACAACTGTGAAGTTCTGTGGCATGATTGATTCTATTTCATCACAACCCATCAAAATATGATATCAAATGACACTTCATTAATACCTATTAAATGAGGTGGAAAGTAAGTATCATTTGACTTTTCTATAGCCCTGTAATAGTATAACCCCTAATATTTGGCATCCAGTAATTTCCTATCATTTGATGAAATCAAGGGACTGGGTAACGCTCTGGATAGTTGGTCACTACACCAGAATTCCCCCAATTCAACGATGAATAGGAATCATAGATGAAGTGAGAGTATAGACAAAAAATCATTAAAATGGGACCTTATAACGAATGAGAATGTATTCCATACATGAAGACCAAAGTTAAGATAAACCAGACAGCCTATCATAAAGAATGATTCCCACCATGGGCTACCATCACACACATCTCCCATGTGAGAATGGCTACACTACATAAAAAATTTCAAGTAGTAGATTCCATAACATTCATCCAAGAGTGAATTCAAATCTACGAGCTGAGGGAATATCTAAGACCCCTCCACCTCCCAAATCATCAATTCTCAAAATGTATCAGGATAGAATAATTGAAGATATATTGAAACCCCATACCACTAGGAAGGGGGAATTTATATAACAATCACCATCAGCAGGTTCATCATCCCCTAAGAGAGTCCTGTGGAAATTTGTGTTGATTCCAGATCAACCCCTTACCACTGGATTGAAGGAATTTATATCTCAATATCCATCATGAGAGTTATAAAATCCCCATCTCGAGTCATTGAATCCTAAAAAACATAACTACGAAATTCCCATTATGGCCCTGAATACCCCTAGCCAGCAGGGCTAAGGGAATTTTCATCATCATAATCACCATAGAGAGCAAAGGTCGTCTCCTGGTTTGTAGGTGAAAATCATTGGTCTAAATCCCATCCATTCCTCAAGAAGAAAGATAAACCTATGCTATTTGGGGAATGTTCAACGATCATTACAGGAAACATACTCAAGGTATTTGATCACATGTTATGATAAAAGGAATGTTTGGAAAAGACGACCAATCCCTTTTGGGGTTGTAATAAAAAATTAAAAAATATCGATATTACTTCGAATAATGACCCTGATCAGGGCTGCAAATTTTTTTTCCTATTATATCGAAAGTAATGGAACAACAACCACTACTCAATATGAATCCATGAATGTCTTCATTATCAACATGGAAGACATTGTGGATCAAGATTCCATTGTGGAGGGCCACAATTTAGAATATCTAACCTGGGATGAGGGTGATATAGATTCACCGAATGATGTTTCACACACATGGAATCAAAGAAGGATACAAAATATGGAAACTTCGAATAACGATTTAGAACAACCAAAATCGAATGCTGCCAAAGAAAAAGGAAAATGTTTGGTTACATCTCAGTCACCACCCAAAATAGTTTATGTCCCTTTCATAGAGAAATATTTGTCCCAATACTAATGTCAGATACAAAATCTTAGATGACTCAATGAAGAGATACTCAGGGGAAATATTCCCACTAGGTATTGCCTTAATGAAAAGATGAATATTCTCCCTTATCTATCCAATATACCAGCAAGAGTAGCATCAGAGTGTCAGACTAGATTCAGATACAAGAATCTTATCCACATCGATGAGAATATCAAAAATGACCATGACTTCCCTCTATTGGGTGATATCCTCTCCCTATTTAGGTAAGTCATTCCATAATTTGATTAATTGAGAATCCATAAGAGATAATGGTAGGTCCACCTCATTGGCCACACCCATTCCTTGTAAATGTGAGTTATATCAAATATTAATAAACATGGAGATGCATAACAACATAAATACCCTAGATACTTGAATAGAATCCATATAAGTCTGACACACATTTGTGTAGCTTGAGATGAAGCAATATTCTAAGTGGGTGAATGCCACTTTTGCCTCTACTCAATTTGGAAAATACTACCTTCTACAGCATTAATGGTGAAGGTGACCCAAAAAAATATCAAACACTTCTTACCATTTGTTGGGATGATGATGAGCCCTCAAGATCAACAGGATTCAAGGAAGATGAAGTATTTCATGAAAACTATATTAGTTTTTACCTTCATTTAGTAAAATAGTATCCCAACATGATCTATTTTAGCATGGGTAGACCATCATTGTTAGTTCTTTTATCAGTTCATCTCTATTTGGAGGAAAAATAAAATTGTCAACCTAATTATCTACAACCAATGTGAATATGGTAGGGTGTCTAACTTCATATCTAGATGGAAATGATTAACCTATTGACTCAACACCCCTCTCTCACAGGAGAAACATATAGAACTACGTACTAAAAATCTTCTAGATGAGTTGTACACACCTCTAATCCAAATGAGGTATCTAGATGGGTTACATTAGTTTTTAAAAATGTCACAGCATCTTGAGGATTCCATTCAGTGAACCTGATCCAATTCTCGACTCAGGCTCTTGACATAGGGGAAAAGGATAGGAAAAGCACATGTTTCAGTTGTCACTCTTAAGACAGAAATGGTGGCTATCCAAGCTCCTAAATGGATCCCAAACCACCCAGTGCCTCCTATCGAGTGGAAATAACCACATAATTTAACTTAAACAAAAGCCCAAAGAAATCACAGTTGTCATTTATTTGAGGAAAAGATGAATAAAGAATACTCTTTATAAAATGAACAGGTCCTTAAGTGTTTCTTAATAGATATGGATAAAAACCAACTCAGGCTTCCAAAACCTAGGAAGCATGATAAGGTTATTCTCACAGACTTTCCAAACTACTTCCCTCTCTATATAAGGCTAGGTTATAATATATATGACTACATCATCTTCAAAGATGTCCATCAAGGCCTAGACGACTATAGACAAGTTGTGTTAGAAAACTCATTAGAGAAGGTAGTTTACAAAACCATTTCCCAATAATAACAAGAGGATGGTTGGTAGAAGGTTCTAACCAAGTGTGAGAAGATTTTTAACAACTGGAAGACTAGAAAGATAGTTGATTGACCTCACCAGACCATAAGAGAATAGATGTGTAGAACTGCAATAACACCTTCACTTAAGAAGGATATATTGAATATGTATCTAAAAAGTGGGAATGACCACCGAAAGTAGGAAGGGACAGAAGAAGAATTGTCATATTATTCTCCAACTCAAGCACTAACTCTTATATATTACATCCCTGCAACTTTTGAAGAATAGACCCCACCCACCAAATGAGACCCCAATCGGATGAAGAACTCATTTTTGGTTATTTCAACATGATACACTTGTAATAACCCTTCTCTAATGATGAATATGCCTCAGAATATGAGTTCCCCACACATAACTGGAGAACGAGAGGCTGCATGCACTAGAAATGAGGATACAAGGGACATCACGGGCATTGTCGGATCAAATATTTCAGTCACATATCCATTGAGGATATATAAGAAGTTGAGCTCCATGGGAATGTTCTCTAGCAGTACCAAAAGTGTCATTGAGGTGTCTTGAAACCCTCTATGAACCACCCATTCCAATTTTTCTAACATGAATACCTAGTGGGGCTTCGATTATCTATTCATCCCAAACAAGGGGGGAGGCCGACATGACCCGCAACACTAGAAGAAGATTCTCCCACTACCGTAATACAAGAACCAGTACCATACACCAAAAATTCATCAACTATTGATCCACATGTTAATGAGAAACCCCAACTAAGGAAGCGTCAGGATATGGCACAAAATTACACCATTATTAAATAGTTGGCAGTTGACATAGACAAACAATCAATCTGATAATCACCTAATCTTTCAAAATAACTCAGGGAGACAATAATTGAATTCCTAAACATCCCAAAATAATTTGTGAAATAAGCTGATATAGGAATGTTTTATCGAGTGGAGAATATGTCTACAGAATGACATATCACAGTATCAATCATAGAGTGTGATCAATAATAGGTCATCAAAGGCAGCATCAGGGACCCATATGTTTCTTGGATACTAAATAATATCGATTTACAATGTTCCCTAGTTGACAATAGATCCAGGATGAAGCCCATACCATTTCAAACCCTCCATAATTTGGGATATAGCGATGGGGACATAACTCCCACAAATATGACCACTCAAGGGTAGGATAAGCATGAGAAAAGACCCCTTGGGATGTTCCAACTAGAAGCTGTATTAAGGGATCTCACAAATGACACTATGTTTTTAGTTCTCTTGAATGATTTTGAAAACAATATCCTCATCAAAAAGACCTAGCCCCATAGACACATGGAGGTACCTTCAACATTTCATCAACGTATGAAATACCCCATCAGTGGAAAGGTCGACATACTTCACGGTGACATTGAACCCTTTGAAAATTGAGGATCCACAAATGCTAATGAGTATTTATAAAAAAGGGGAAGAAAACAACCAATTATGAATTATGATGTATAGGTTTCGTTCCAAAATATCTTGGAGAACACCCTTAAAAATTCCTATAGTATGAATGACAATGCCTCTACTCTCCCCATAAATCTAGTCGAGGTTAGAGACTAGACACAAATCCTCCATGATCGAATTCTCCCTAGTGACAGTGTTAAAAGAAATCATCTCCATCATCTCTTTGAAATGAATCCAAGAGTATGGGATAATAATGTCTCTTTTCATAGACTCTCTCAAATCGATAGTGCTAAAGAAGCCTCCATATTTTTCACATCATATGGAATTTCATCCACATAATCATAAGTTGAAGAAGTTGAACATGACCTTTGAAACTCCCCTCTTGCATTTGAGGAAGGAATATCCACCAGTTTTGATGAGCACAGATAGATAAATTTGGGAATAGGAGAAGAACCTCAACCTATACTGATTTCTGGAACCATTCCACTCAAAGAGTAAGCGATATAGATTTCATTACTAAAAAACATTAATATGTGTTCACATGGAACTAAACATAAAATAATGGAATGAATCAAGATATGGATACGCCCCATCTCGGTTTACCAAATGGGCACCGCGGATTCAAGAAGGTAGTTTAGAGGATACATCTCTCTCATGCCACCAATGCAGTGGAGGATGTTAAAAATTTAATCTAAGATAATTTTTCCTAAGAATTGAAATATCCAAGATGGCTTGGAAACATTGTCTCTATCACTAAACATAATGGGAATATTATGGTCTACATCGATTTCAGAGTCCTTAATCAGCAGTTCCCTTAAGATGAATTCCAATTGCTAATCACAGAATTCTTATTCGATGGAACTTTTGAATTCCAATATTTTTTCCTTCATGGATGGTTATTCAGGGTACAATAAAATAAAGATTCCTTTTGAATATAAAGAAGACACTAAATTTTGAGTTCCCTAGGGGATCTTTTTCTATAAGGAAATTCCATTATCCATAAAAAATACTAGTTTAACATATCAACACACCATATATCATATCTTTAAACCATTTCTGGGAAGGATATATAAATGTTATGTCGAAAACCTATTTGAAAAATCTTAATAGTGTTGTAATCATTTCATGGATCATCAATAAATCTTCAATAAGCTGTGACAATAGAGCCTGAAGATGAATATGGTGAAAAGTAATTTCGGGGTAACATTTGAGAGGATCCTTGGTTTTTTGGTAATCTATCATGACATTATGGTCAACATGGAGAAGGATAGTGATATTTTAGAAATGTCAACCCTATAAATATCAATAAACTAAGGGGATCTAAGGGAACCTTAACTAAATTCACTGTTTCATAGCCATCTTGGATGGCCAATCTCTATACTTCACGATGCTAATGAATAAGGGAATCACTTATCAATGGGATGATTACCACAAATAATTCTTCGAATGTATGAATGAAAATTAACATTTTTATTATCAAAACACTATTGAGGAAAAATTGAGAAACTAAGAGATCCAGCATTAGAACCACATAAAAACTATGACAGATAAAAAACTAGAAAAAACTATAGGATCTTACCCTCCCCTGCAACTGCACCATAACGAGAAGCCTTTACCAAATCCTGATAATTTGGCTAGTTCTCCCATACCCTCATATGTTCCAAATTCAAATGGAATGCACCAGTGAAGGCTTTTGTCTCTAAACCCCATCTGAAGTAGATCCAAGTAAAGTGTTGCACAAAAACTCATATTTGATCATCAAACGGCCACCACATAACCCCAGACTTCAAAAAAAATCCAAAACAAACCATTCCCTAACTCCAGAATCAAACACGAGCTGAAAAACCAAAGTCAAAAAACGCATTACCCCCATAACCAAATCAAAAGTAGCAACACATCCAAAATTGATGATAAAGGATAAAAAAATTGCTAACCATTACCTAAATGACGACCTTCATAATGTCTCCAGTAGTGTAAGATTCCAAAATTATGCCAAAAACCAAAGCACACAAGATGTCAATACAATATAAACCTACCTAAAGACTTCAATGATTTCATGGGGGAGAAGAATCACATTGAAACTCATCCCTACCCCCCCCCCCCAACAACACAGAAGATAGAGGCTTACTATAATTCCCTGAACCTAGATGGTTGGAGTCGGTGCATTATTTTAATACATTAGCATGATTACAAGGAATCATGTCTCAAATGACCGATCAGTTTTGCAATCTTGGAAAATATATTACATAAATAAACATTACATTAAAATTTCTAAAATAAAACACAACATAAATAATCCTTTGACAAAACCATTATTCCCCTTGCTTAACCCTTCAAATCAATAATAACACACTTCTTCGCATCCCGGTAAAAATAAAACATAAGATAGTGGTGAGCTCAGATGCTCAGTAAAGGAAAATAATTTAGCAAAATTTATAAACATTTACGAAAAGATGTGTAATAAAAAAACTATTTTTGAAAAATAAACATGAACATAATATGGGAAAAATAAGTCAAACATTACGATATAAACATGGACATGGATATTCTAATAGTCGAATAATCAGATGTAATAACTCATTTCATAATGAGGGAATTCCTAATGCCAGACATCATTACCACATAGTCAAGGCCTCACGCCAAGACTACAAATAAATGTTTTTTTTCAGGGACTTGTGAAAAAACACAAGTTTGTATCATGAGACATATCGATGCATCAAGGGGCTATATCGGGACCCATACATCACTTACTCTGTCCACTGCATTTATCATATGAAAATGATGAAATATAACATTGACATTTTTATTAAAACTAGCATACAAAATGTCAACACATCAACCATAAACTAGGAAGGGTATAAAAATAACACATCCAAAGTAAAACGTATCATAAATCATTCAATAAAATATGGAATATTGTGTTATAATAAATCAACCTTAATCAAGAATAATATAGATTAAAGAATGTTGACATAGTTGAAAATAATCAGAAAAACGTTTTGAGAAAAATATGCCTTTTGTGAAATCATTTAAAAGTAACACATTTATAAAGGAATTTATTTAAAAGATATTTTTTAATCAAAGTGTACAAAACCACATTGAAACATTTTAATGGAATTATCATTTTAAAACAATCATGTCCATATAAATAAATCATTAAAATCATTTTTCAAACATAGACATTAATTAAAAATATTTAGAAAAATAAATCATTAAAACATTTAAAATGATAATCTTGACAAAGAGTCCCTTCCATATGACCTTAAAATATTTATTTTGAAAATATATTTTTGAAACATTGACATGGATGATAAAAATTTTCCAGTAAATACTTACACATAAACAATCTCAGATATTAATGAGATTGAGGAATTAACCCTTACCATGCACTTTCCTTTGGTCGAGTGTATCTTTAACCTCCTATATAATGACCATAGTATCTTATTAAATTATAACAGAACCTAATTTATATTTATTATATCATACATGATTCATTTATATCTTTATAATACCCATTTAATAAATATTTCCATGTTAAATTCACATTTCGGGTAATAAACCCTTTCCTTATCATACGCGTTTTAACTTGTTATTAATGTTCATATCATTTAGATCATGATTTAAATACATCCAAAATATAAAACATGATTTATATATAATATATATCTTGAATATAAATATTCATAATAGATAGATATATGAAATGGAAAACACTGTTTATGGAGACAGTAGGTCATACGTATGCATACACGCTGTTTCCATTTTCATATCGTATTGAACAAAAGTAAGTGAATAAAATATATGGAAGTATATATATATATATATCTTCTATATAATTATTATTTCATATATTACATACATAATAATATTATATATTTTTATAATCATCATTGAATGGTGAACCTGGAAATTAATCTCATCACATCGTGGAGACGGTAAGTCGTACGTACACACGACCGATGATATCATTTCCCTAATGATTAAAAGGTGTGAAATTGGATGGTATATTAATTGAAAATATAAATTAACATTTTATTTTCATTATTTATATACATATTAATCATCACTATATCCATCTAAATAACATAGTGCTGAATAACAAATTACACCACGACGTGGAGACGGTAAGTCGTACGTACGCACGCATGGGGAAACCATCATTCATAGGATACAAAGAATAATGAGTATGGTTGTACCATATTTATAATAACATAACAGTTTTTATAAGGTACTAGAGTTATTATTATGGTATGGAAATAGAATAGAAAGAGAAAGTGGAAGAAGAAAAGAACTTTTAAAGAGGTGATAAAATAATTACCTCTTCTTTGGGTGTTTCCTTTTGATTTGAAGAAAAAGGCTCTTTAGGAGGGCTCTATGATCATGGGAAGGCATCTACGTTGATATGTGGGAAGTTGGGAGGATATTTGGGCCAGGTATGGCCATGAAAAAAATGCTTTGTAGGTGGGATTTTGAGAGAAGAAGAAGTACCCTTTTATACAAGAGGTGATGGTCACTTTAAAATATGTTTGAAATATTATTTTATAATAAAATAATTTTCTGTTTCTAATTTCTATAAAATAATTTATTTTAAGGATAAGGTGGGTATGGTTCAAAAACCTCTCAAACAATAGGTTTTTGATAGGGTTAGGTTACCATATTATCCTTATCTTTTATATTTAACTCTTAGTTAAATAGTTTAACTTTTACCATGTATTCTTGAATTATTATAATGAATTTTTAATAAACATACTATAAAATGTCAAGAAAACCCCAAGTGGTTGTTTAAGGACATATCTATTAAAATATAAGCCTTTTTTCGATACTTATTTTTTAGAAATATTATATAATTAAATAATACAGTATTTGTTTTAAAAACTCATTTATGTCAATTTTGACATTATTTAGTATTTGGTTTTTGTGAAAGTCATAACAACTTTATTACTTTGAAAAAAATAAATTGAATCAATACTAAAATGTCATATTCACCAATAAAATTCTTGGATGGCATCAAAACATTCATATTATATTTATTTTAATATTTATAATATCATTTATTTAATTCTTTCATTAATAAGGAAAATACTGCATCATTATTATTTCATATATAAATATATTTATTTTAAGTATAACATTTATAAAAAAAATATCATGATGTAGGAAATTGTTTTTCCTTTATAATAACAATTTATAGTTGAATATATCAATTATACAAACTCATATAAATATTTTTTTACAAAATGATACATGCTTTTGTTATTTGTGTCTTTACTTTAGATTATTTAATATAAAATGTCATTATCACTCCCAAGTGGCTCTATGGGGTCCATAAATCAACTGAAGGATTCCCAAGGCCGGACATGTATCATAAAATAGAGTTAGGACTCGTGTTTGGGTAATTTAATAATATTATAATATTATTTTTACCCTTATTTACCAGATTTACCCTTTAACCATAGTAAATAAAATATTTACTGAAGTAATTATTCATAACATCTAAAAATAAATGTTACCTATTTACACAATTTTGACCTAATGATTCCAAATATGAAATCCATTTTTCCAAATTCAAAACATTGAAGTTGAATATGTTAATTTAAAATTAATTGTTGTTGTTGAATCCAAAAACCGAGTTTTTAAGAAGTAAAAACTATCAAAAGATTGATATATGTTTATGTACTATTTAAATGTAAAATTACTTCAATGACATAAATTATATTAAATTATAATAATATATTTTAATGATACTTTAAAACAACTCAAATTTATAATTTAACACTATAAATTATTTAGATTAAAAAAGTTGGATTTAATTAAGATTTAGTATTTTTCAATATTAATCAAAAGATTAAAGTTATCAAAAAATACCAAAAATTCATTCTAAGATAATTTTGATATTCAGAATCTAGAAATAAAGTACATTTGGAAAAATAAAATTTATAAAATTTCAAATGGTGCGTATTACTATTCATAACGGTTATTGATTAGTCATGGTGTGTTAGAACTCGATGTTGCGTACATCATAAGCTATTGTATTATTCCAAGAGAAGCGTACCATGGATGCTTGGGGTGTTACATTCTTCCCTATTTCAAATAATTTGATCCTCAAAATTTCTAGAATATTATAACATAAAAATATTTGGGTGGGTCTTCATCATAAGTTCTTCAGTTTTCCATGTTTCCTCTTCCATTTTATGGTTTCTCCATAGAACATTCACCAGAAGAGTCATCCTATTTCTCAGAAATTGTTCTCTGGTATCATGAATCTTGACATACTTTTATCTATAAGATAGATCAGGTTCCAATTCTATTTCTTCATTGGTGGGTACATGCGTCAGGTCAGTCGTATATTTTCTCAACAGTGATACATGGAACACATCATGACCTTTGGAGAGACTTGGCGACATTTCCAAATGATAATCTGTAACTCCAATTAATTCTAGAATTTTGAAAGGTCCAATGTACCTGGACTTAATTTTCCATTATTATTGAATTTTATAACACCCTTCCATGGAGATACTTACAATAAAACAAGATATCCTACTTTAAATTCCAAATCATTCCTTCGGTTACTTACAAAGAACTTTTTCCTACTTTTAACTTCTTTGATGTGTGTTTGGGTAACCTTCATCATTTACTTTTTTTCCTCAAGAAGGTCTTGGCCTAGGAGATTTCTTTCACCATCATCATCCCAACAAGTTGGTGTGTGACATCTCTTTCCCTATAATTCCTCACATGGTCCCATCTAAATACATGAATGTAAACTATTGTTATAGAAAAATTCTACCAGAGTTAAATATTGATCCCACATACCTAGAAAGTCAAGTGAGAAGGAAATAAACATGTATTCTATGGTTTGAATAGTCTGTTCTGATTGTATATCAGTTTGAGGGTGGTAGGAATTTCTTAAATGAAGTGCATCATCCTAGGCCTTCTAAAGACATTTCCAGAATCGTGATTTAAAATGGCTTTCATGATCAGAAATAATCGATAGGGGTACTCCATGATGTCTTACAACTTCATTAATATATAGTCCTTATTAAAAGTAAAAGTGGTAAATCTTATCTCATTGAAAGAAAATGTGTTGACTTGGTAATACGATCAACAATGACCCATATTGCATCTTTCCTTTAGTGAGTCTTTGGTAGCCCCATAAAAAAGTCCATCATAATATCATTCCATTTCCACTCAGGTGTGGGAAATTGTAGCATGACTCCTCCAGGAGGTTGTCTTTCAGACTTAACCTGTAGAAAAATCATACATATTGAAATATAATCCGTAATCTCCCTTTTCATGTTGTCCCAGGAAATATTTTCCTTCAAATATCAATTCATTTTATCACTAACAGAGTGTATGGAGAAATTAGAGATAAGAGGATCATATAACAATTCGCTTTTTAGATCATGCATATCAGGAACACAAAGTCTCTTCCCAAATTTATAAATTCCATGTTCTTATACGAAGTCAATAAATCTCCCATCATTCAGAGATTTAATTTTCTTTTGAAACATCTCATCAATAGTATGGGAACTTTTTATCATTTTTAGTAAAGATTTTTTAGCAATAATCTGAAAACATATTGATGTTTCACCTTCCAAGATTATTCCCATATCCATTTTTACTTGATCCTTGAACATATGATCCCCTTAAACTCTCATCTTGTTCAAAAAAACATATTCCTTTCTTCTCAAAGCATATGCCACTTTATTTTCCTTCCCGGGGTGGTAGTGTATTGTGAAATCAAAATCCTTGAGAAGTTTGATCCATATCCTTTTCCTCATGTTGTGTTTTTTTGTGAAAAATATACTTTAAGCTCTTGTGATCAGTATATATCTCAAATTTTTTACCATAGATATAATGTCTCCATATCTTCAAAGAAAATATTACATCTTCCAACTCATGATCATGAGTTAGATAGTTTTGTTAATGAATTTTTAGCAGTTGGGATACACTGGAAATAACACTATCATTTTGAGTAAGGACACAATCAAGTAATTTTTCTCCACAATTACAATAAACTCCCATTCCCTTTATTCATTTACCTAGGTGATTCTTTCTATAGATATCACATATGGTAAAATCCTTATTTCCTCTAATCCCTTTATCTATCTTTTTCTCTACCATCCTTTTCTTCTCTTATTTCCCTTCAAATCCATAGGACTCAGTGATTTCATTACGAATCTTATTAACACATGATATTATTTCTTCATAGGATGAGAATACTTGGGAGACTATTTCCATTATAAATTTGGGATTAATACCCTAAAAGATATGATACTTCATACTCTTGGGATCATGCGTATTGCTAGAGTTCACATTCCTTCTACTGGGCCCCATTTCTAATCAATGGCATACACTAGGTTAGTTTATGAATCACAATGCGTAATTCCAAACTTGTAAAATAACTAATGTAAATATAAAAGATTTTTCATATAATATATCATCATAAAAAAATGTTTTCTTTGAGGGAGTATTTACTAATAAATAATTCATAATGTCTTGTAAAGAAAATGTGAATTATCCTAAGAATATCCCCTGGGTGTGTCATAACCAAGAGTGTAGGAAGACCCATTGTCGTGTACCCGGATACCCCGGGTCAAGCCTGAAACTCCTTGTCATATTTTTCCCTCCTAGGTACATCTGTGATAGAGCTAACTCTACCTGTTTGTATACATATAGGAATGTATTTCATTGAAAATAAACAAAATCTCTATATTACCGCGATTCTAGGAAGTTCTTCCATACCAATCCTCAAAGTATATCTTAGGGTAATGTCTTCTAACTAAAGTTTTTATAAATCTAGTTTCTAATGTTTGTATTAAACATCCCCTGATACCAACTATAATGTCCCGAACCTAGAATCCTAGAGTTAGTAAATTATTTTAATACATCGGCATGATTACAAGGAATCAAGTCTCAAAGGACCGATCAGTTTTGCAGTCTTGGAAAATAGATTACATATATGAATGTTAAATTTAATTTTCTAAAATAAAACAAAAAATAAATAATCCATTGAGAATTACCTTATTCCCCTATCTTAACCCTTCAAATAAATGATAACATACATCTTCTCATCCTTTCAAAATAAAATATAAGAAATGGGTGAGCACAGATTCTCAGTAAGTGTAAATAATTAAGCAGAAGCTATAAACTTTTAAGGCATGATGTGAAATAAAAATAGCAGCCTTTTTAAAAATAAACATGAACATAATATGGAAAAAATAAATCAACCATTACCATATAAACAAGCACATGGATATTATACTAGTCGAATAATCACATGTCAAAACAAATTCCCTAATGAGGGAATTCCTAACACCAGATATCATTACCACATAGTCAAGGCCTCATGCCAAAACTACAAATAATTTTTTTGTCAATGCCTTGTGCCAATACACAAGTTTGAATAATGAGACCTAGCGATGCATCGAGGGGCTATATCAATCCCCACCCATCACATACATAGTCCACTATATTCCTCATATGAAAATGCTGTAAAAAAACATTAACATTCTTATTAAAACTAGCATACGAAATGTCAATAATTCAACCATAGACCCTGAAGGGTATAAAAATAGCACATCAACAGTAAAACATATCATAACACATTTTATAAAATATGGAAGATTATATTATAATAAATCATCCTTAATCAATAATAATATCTAGTAAATATAGTTTACATAGTTGAAAATGGTCAGTAAAACTTTTTGAGGGAAATATCCCTTTTTGTGAAATCAATTAAAAGTCACATATTTATAATAGAATTAATTTAAAAGATATTTTTGAATAAAAGTATACATACCACATTGAAACTTTTGAAATGAATTAACATTTTTAATCAATCATGTCCATATAAATAAATCCTTGAAATCATTTTTAAAACATGGACATTAATTAAAAAGATTTAGGAAAATAAAACATTAAAACATTTAAAATTATAATATTGATAAATATTCCCTTCCATAAGACATTAAAATATTTATATTAATTTTTTTATGAAACAATGACATGGATTATAAAAATGTCCCTGTAATTTCTTACACATAAATAATCTCAGATAATAATGAGATTGAGGAATTTACCCTTAACGTGCACTTTCCTTTGGTCAAGGGTATGTTTAACCTCATGTATAATGACTATAGTATGCTATTAAATTATTCCAGAACCATATTTATATTTATTATAATATACATGATTCATTTATGAATTTTTACTACCCATTTACAATGATTTCCATATTAAATTATCATTTTGGGTAATAATCACTTTCATTATCATACGTGTTTTAACTTGTAATTATTGATCGTATCAGTTAAATCATGATTTAAATACTTCCAAAATAAAAAAAATTATTTAAATATAATATATATATATATATAATATAAATAAGTATAATAGATAGATATATGAAATTGTAAACACTGTTTATTGAGATCGTAGGTCGTACGTATGCATAAACGCTGTTTCCGTTTTTATATCTTATTGAATGGAAGTAAGTGAATAATATATATGTAATTAAATATATATATATATCTCCAATATAATTATTATGACATATATCACATACTTATTAGTAATATATATTTTAATAATCATCTTTTAATGGTGAACCTGGAAATGAATCCCATCGCGTCGTGGAGACAGTAAGTCGTACGTACACATGAGCGACAATATCATTTCATCAATGATTAAAAGGTTTGGAATTGGATAGTATATTAATTGTAAAGAGAAATTTTCATTTTATTTTCATTATTTATATACATATTACTCATCATTATATCCATCCAAATAACATAGTGTTGAATAAAAAATTACACCACAGCGTAGAGACGGTAAGCCGTACGCATGCACGCATGGTGACATTATCATTCATAGGATGGATAGAATATTGAGTATGGTGGTACCATATTTATAATAGTATCATTTTATGTAGAAGGTACTGTTTTTATTACTTAGGAATGGAAATAAAAAGAAATATAACGTAGAATAAGAAACAAACTTTGAAAGAGGTGATAAAATAATTATCTATTCTTTGGGTGTTTCCTTTTGATATGAAGAAAAGTGCTCTTTAGGTAGGATTTCTGCTCAATTGAAGGACTCTAGGATGACAATAAGGATGTTTGGAGGATATTTGGGTAGGTTTTGTCCATGAAAAATTACTTTGGATGTGTGATTTTGAGAGAAGAGGAAGTACCCTTTTATAGGAGAGGTAAGGGTCATTTTACGAAATGTTTGAAATATAATATTATTATAAAATCATTTTCAGTTTATAATAGCTCCAAAATGATTTAGTTTTAGGCTAAGGTGGTAATGGGTTGAAAAAATATAAAAAATAGGTTTTATACAGGTTTAGGTCACCATATTATCCCTATCTTTTATATTTATCTCTTAGTTAAATAGTTTAACTTTTACCATGTATTCTTGTATTATTATAATAAATAGTTAATTAAATTACTATAAAATGCCATGATAACCCAAAGTGATTCATTAAATCTATTTTTATTTATGTATTTTGGCAAAAAAATATATTTTTAGGACTATTATATCATTTAATAATATAGTATTTGTTTTAAAAAAACACATTTATGTCAATTTAGACATTATTTAGTATTGGGTTTTTGTGAAAGTCATAAAGATTTGATTACTTCAAAAAAACATTTAATCAATCCTTACATGTAATATTCACCTATAAAATTATTTTATGGAATCTAGAGTTTCAAATTATATTTATTTTAATATTCATCATATCATTTATTTGATTCTTTCCTTAATAAAGAAAATAATGCATCATTATTGTGTCATATATAAATATATATATATTATGTCTAAAAATTATTAATAAAATATAATGATTTAGGAAATATTTTTACCTTTATAATGAATATTTATAGTCTAATAGTTCTATAATATAACCTCATATAATTTTTTTTACTAAAACAAACATATTTTTGTTATTTTTGTCTTTACTTTAGATTATTTAATATAAAATATCATTATCACTCCCAAGTGGCTCCATGGAATCCCAAAATAGACCCAAAGATTCACATGGTCAGAAATGTATCATAAAATAGGGTTAGGACACATGTTAGGGTAATTTAATATTATTATAATATTATTTTTTACACTTATTTACAGGATTTACCCTTTTACCATAGTAAATAAAATATATACCGATGTAATTATTCATAATGTATTAAAATAAAAGTTAACTATTTACACAATTTAAACCTCCTTATTCCAAATATGAAATCCATATTCCCAATTCAAAACACTGAAGTTGCTAAATTTATTTAAAATTAATTCCTGTTGTCGAAACCAAAAAATGGGTTTTTAAGAAGTAAAAACTATCAAAAGATTGACATATGTTTGTTTACTATTTAAATTTTAAGTCACTACCAATGACCTAAATTATATTAAATGTTAAAAATATAATCTAATAATAATTAAAAACAACTCCAATTTATAATTTAACACTATAAATTATTTTGATTAAAAAAGTTGTTTTTAATTAAAATTCAGTATTTTCACTATTCATCAAAAAAATGAAAGTTATCAAAAAAAAACCAAAAATTCGTCCTAAGATAATTTTGATATTCCAAATCCAAAAATTATATACATTTTAAAAAATAAAATATATAAAATTTAAAAAAGTGGGTATTACTATTCATAAGGGCTGGTTTGATTAGTTGTGGTGTGTTTGAACTCAAAGTTGCGTACAACGCAAGATATTGTATTATTCAAAGAGTACCATAATGTGGATGCTTAGGGTGTTACATTACCAAATCCTCCACTCAAGCACACATAGGGCACCATCACATCCAGATCCAAATCATGCCAACAGAGAAAAGAAAATAGAAAACATCACCATAAATCAACCGAATGATGGGCCACAACAGAAGAAGTCACTTAGAAAGCCCGAACTACAACCCACTACCACCTTCATAACTTCCATAGAAACCACCACAAGGCACCCCACATACTCTTAACCGTCACCCGATACGACAAAACTTTGATAGTAGAGCTCAAACTCAACCGCTGAATCTCACTGAGCCACCAAAGAAGCCATAACCAATAAAAGAGGAAAAGGTTGTGAAACAGGATAGAAAAAGGAGAGAAAATCCAATACGTCTGAGACCACAAAGATGACATCAACACTGAATGAGGAACCACACCAAGATAGCCATGGAGAAGTTTTAAGGAGAAGTCAAAATTGACCTGAGGTGGAGGAAAGAGAGGTGGCTCCAGGGAATAACCCTAGCTGGGAGAGCCCCTTATGGGCCCGTCCATTGAATGTATCAATATTTAAATACTACACCCACTAATTGTGATTTCTTATATAGAAGGGAGGTCACTCATCTTGAATGTTTCCACCCTGAAAAACTAAAAGGGAACTCTCTTTTCATGGGAAATGATGTGGGGAGAGTGAATAGTCTCTAATACCTCATCCAAACGATGCTAGGTACTAAGACCCAGTACTTTAATATCAAGTGAAACTCCCTTTCCCCCATATTCACAATGAAAATGATGATACATTAAGTACATCACCATAAATTAGATCTAGACTTAGATATTGATATGATCAAGTATATCATTGTCCATCCTATGTTGACCCATCGCTTTTACCAATGGGAGGTCATTCTATAAAAACATGACATCCTTTTTGTGTAATAATATTCAGAGAAAGGCAATGCTTGAGATGATTTCGTCGAAGAACATCTTCAATTGGAAAATATACTGGTGGACACAAAACTTCTAGATGAGGAGGTATTATATTCCCATAATACACTAAGACACGGGAGATGAATTTTGATGGAACCTCTCAGAGACTCATTTGAATGTGCATGGAAAACCTAAAGATCCAAAAGGTTGTATTAGGGATTGTATTTATCTCTACATTCAATGTAGTTTTTTCCTACTCTTTCTCACTATCTAAGGTCTACATGAGTGTTGCGGAAGAATATCAATACCACATTGTTGGCTTAAAACTATCCACACATCTACATACAACATAACTAAATATAAAATGCAATTAAGAACTTTTATCAAAGAATATTAATGGAAAATATTCCATCAGAATGGAATAACTAGCCCCTCTCACCCCCTACATCAATGTATTGATGGTAGAGTTCCCTTTTGATCCCATGTTGCATCATGTTCCCCAATCAAAAAATTCTTACACCAATGTAATGGTTAATCCAGCCACCATTCATGCCAACCCTGACCAAGAGTAAGCAATCATTCATATCAAACATCAAATAATTATCTCATCGATTATCATATGTGATATGAAAGAAAACAACAAGGAATGCGCTCCCCTAGAGTGTGATGAACCGATATCCACCTCTGGATGGATGGATCCCGTAATTGGAAACCTCCAAAATGGGTCTCTCTTGATAAACCGAGTTATAAGGGAACCGATTTAGTGATGTGAATCCAACATTACTCTACAGGATGGTCTAAATTAATAGAGGACCCTCTACAAGTGTGAATTTGATGGAATCATCCTCATATGCATAGGGAAAAGAGAGATTTTCTCATTCATGAATGAAGTCCATATGGGCTATTGTGGCTCCCATATATCTAGGAATAGACTCTTCCACCAAATCAGGCAGTTGGGATATTATCAGTAAAACATGATGTAGGACTGTGTGAGATTCACCAAGAAATTTCATTCCTGAAAAATCCATGAAAAATTTATCCTTTATCCTCTATAATTGCTATATATAAATATATAAAAATTACTAACCATTTTCCATGCGGGTAATGGATGTTGTGGGGGCCATATCCACCTACCAAAAAAAGTAGTTTAAGGACATCCTTACTACTACCAAATTCTTTTACTTATAGGATGAGGTATTACCCCTCATGGAGGACAAGATGAATAATATCATCAAATTAATGAAGTCCCATTTCATTACTAGGTTCGGTATGCCTCAAACAATATTAAAAGAAAGAATCATCAACATCAATTATAAAAAGTTGAATAAACTGTACATGGAGTACAATATTGAGTTTAATCACTCATCAAGCTACCATGAAACAAAAAATGGATAGATAGAGGCCTTAAATAATACCCTATCAAATATACTATAGAAGACGGTGAAAATGGGAAAGTGGTCATGGACAGACATGATCCTCAATGTTTTATTGGCCTACTATACCACCATGCATATTGCTATATCGAAAATACCATATTCATTAGTGTATGGAACCAAGGCAGTGTTACCCATAGAAGTCCATTTAATTTCACTCCGAATTTCCATTTGAGAGAATATCTCAGATGATGAGAAATCCAAAAAGTGATAGGATTAATTAGAGCATCTTAATGAAAATAGGTTATATACATTACACAACCATGAAATCCATCAGAATCAGATCACTCAAGACATTAATTAAAACATTCACCTATGTTCAATCCTCCAAGGATAAAGAGTTTTAGCACTCCAATTCCTAATAACACTAGGGATCGATTCTCTAAATATGGAGCCTAAATGGGAAGGCCATACATCATATATAAGGTCTATCACAATGAATCTTACTCATTGGTGACCATGTATGAGGAGCATGTTACACCAAACACCAATGAGATATTTCTCAAGAAATTATTTGCATAGATTCCATCAAGGTTAAAGTCTATACAAAATTACTTTAAACATCATGATGTCTCACATCCTCCCAAGTTTATTTAAAATTGTCGAAGATGTCCCGACCACATGATAATAAACTATATAGAACAAGTCCTCACTGCATAAAGTTTAACTAAACAACTGAAGTCCTCACTACATGATGGTAATCTTTATGAAAAACATCATATCTCTAATGAGTCACCACACTTGAGCCAAATCTGTGCAAGGGAAGGAAGAAATACTAACATACCAAGATTATGATTTACAACACATGGTGAATCTCTTAAACTAGTAAATACATGTGGCTTGATTCATATCATCATTGGATATTTAGGGACTTCAAAACCTCTTTTCTTGGTCTTGACCACAACTTTACCTTTCCTTCACATCATAAGATCCACATCCTTACCTCAAGATGTTAAACTGCATGAATCATATCCTATGTACATGACATTAAACTACATGGGTTTCAAAAACTATGAAGGACTTTATTGTTATTTTTAATGAGATACAAAGGGTTGTGTTCATCGTATATCTTGGTACGTCCACCACATGATATAAAATACCCTTATCCTATACATAAATTCATCTTCATAGTGAGGGGAACCCTTTTCATTCCTTGATTCTCTCATTGAGCATAGCTCATGTGGGACTAGGAATATCAGTAAGGGATTCCCCGCACAAAAAAGTCATAGAAGCTCAAGAGAGCATCACCATGGTCCAGAATGAATGTCTATAAAAGGAATAATATGGGTGGTCTCCGCATCACGTTGAATTGTACAGTTGATATCCCTTGCATGACATAAAACTATACATCCCAGTGCACTACACTTGAGAAGAAAACCATTGTTGGTGTTAGTATCTTACCATACCTCCTTTTTATAACTATGTATGACTTGATTTTCATTTTAAATGAGATATGTATGGACACCATGATCCTATATCTTGATCTAGCCTCGCCATGGAAAAATATGACCCTTCTCTATATATAGTAAAGGCATGCATAGGAAATTTATTCATCATGAACTAAGTTTTTCAAAATTCTTATTACCGTAAGATACATAGTGACACCTAGATCACCATCTCTGGGTCCAACTAAAATTCCCCTTTTCACATTAGGAATTCCACTTCCTTTATTAATGATTTTTAACTACATTGTTCCTCAATAACTATCTATGGTTTTATTTCTATCATCTTAGGATATGTAGTGATTCTTAGATATCAAATTCTATACCTAACTACAACAATCCAAGGACAAAAATCCCATCATTCCATACGGGTTAGACCAACTTAGAGAGTTTTCCATTCAAGAACTATGTGTGGCATGATTTCTATTATCACATGACATATTGTGATGCCTAGGTCTCCAATCATGGTCTCAATTGTAATAACTAAAAAAATGTAACCCAAATACACAGGGACTGAGTCACATCAACTCATTTTTCCTATATACAAGCCAGGTCAATGTACAAGTTGTTTGTACATGAAATATATAATGAACATACTTTTAAAATTGGTTCCTATTTCGTTTCTATATGATGTTAAACTTCAATACAAACATCCTGGTCATATTCCATTAAATCATCCTAATAAAAACATCCTTACCACATGAAGATAAACTACATAAAAAATTTCCTTACCACATAATGTAAAACTTTATGCCGAATGAGCCCACTACATGACAATAAAATGTGCATTAGATTACCCATTTTTCATCCCATGTCAAAGGACCACATGATCCTTACCCTGGTCTACCAAATTTCTAGATGCTTCCACCATATTTTAGAAGCACCTTAATCCATAAGTCATACTTCATGTATCAAGTGCCTTGGGATTCCAAAACCATCCATGGCCTTTGGAAATGATACCCGACATAAGGGGATCCATTATTGAATAATTTTTATATACCTATGGATCTTTATATGAACCTATGGTCATTAACCAAATACACCACTCTATAAAAAGGGATTTCTTATTTTTGTGTGCCCTGAAATCTCTAGGTCAAAACACAACACCTCAGTGTAATATGAACTACTCTCGGTGTGATTATCCTATATCACTACATAACAACTACCAAACTTGATCCATGAACTACAACATTTACACCCCCCACTCAGAAGGATGATGGGTTACTCTTAACCACATGCATCCTAATTGGGATCTTATATATAATTCCCAATATTAGGTCCATGTGCCTCAGGACCTTAAAATGTCTGCGCTATTAGTCAATGTTGTATGACATTAAACTATAACCTATACTGTTCCAAATTAAAATACCTATATCTAATAGTAAAACATGTCTATTTGAAAAACCATATAGGGTGGATTGAAAAAAATTCAAGTCTTTTCCTGCTAAACTCTAAATCTTCAGTGTTTAGGAAAACACTTCGGTGTAAATAAATTTGGAAAAAATATCATAGGGTCTACACTATAATGATAGAAAAGAAATTCTATAATTTTTAGACCCCTTCCATTATTGAAACTCTTGATTAATGACTTTTCACATCTCTTCTTCACATGGATATGATCTCCAAGTAGTGGAAAAAATATTAGGGATCATGATCTCATAATGGACAATACATTTTCCAAAAATCACACATCATGATTTCAGTGCCTTAGATCACAACAATATTTCATGGCTATTGGAAGGGATACATGGCTTCAAGGGTCATTTTGATTGACTATCCATCTATGAATATGTCTATTTTATATGAATCTTTGTTATTCAACTAAATGTGTCACTATAAAAAACGGATTTCTAATACTTGTGAGCCCTAAAATCACTGCAGAAGAACTCAAAACCTCAGCAAGTTTTTGGTCACTCTCAGTATGACTACACCATATCATCCCCCTGGCCTGATAATGTTGAACTATGACTTACTAATATCATACCAACCAATTGAAGTGTATTCAACATCTCTGAAATTAATTCATCATGTTTTTACACTTTATCAAGGCGAGAATGTGACAATATATCCTTAAAACATTTATGGCCCACACCATGTGATTCAAAACCATAGGGAATAGTGATCAAGCTTCATAATGAAGAGATGAACTACTAAATGGTTCTCAAACACTTCCTAGATAGCTTTCCTCTATACCCAACCTCATCATATGAATGTTTGAGCCTTCAAAAACCTTTCATGGCCCTCAAAAAGGATTGGAGATCATATTTTATGGTCAATGATATCAATGAATAATGACTTTAACCTACTAACTAAAGGCATATTCACTATTCTATAAGGGATCCTCAATCCCTATGTGACTTGGAAAAACCAACGCCATGCCTGGAACCTCAGAGTATTATGGTTCATCCTAGGAATTTCTTCACCATCCTATATTCAGGGAATTAAATTTTGGGGTTATGATTTACATCATCCATATTCCAAATTTCCCAGTGGACCTATAATCCCTAGTATTTCTCCCTTAACCAATATTACTCACATAAAATTTCAATGACCCTTAGAAAAGGGTGTAGGTATCTCTATTGGAAATGATACCAATGCAGATATTCTTTGACCTAACAACCATAACCATCTCCCCCTTCCATGAAAAGAGATATGATCCTTTTGAGCATCGACACCACCATGGTATAACCCAATATCCAAGTATATTTAGGGTCATTTCCAGCATGTATGCACCATACCCCTTGATCATAAATATTTTTTAAGATAAAATACCCTATAAATAATGTGATATATGGTTCTATTGAGAAGGCCCTAAACTAAAGTGATAAAAGGTCTTATCTAAAATACCCTAAAGAACATCAATAGAATGTCTAAGAAAAAACCCCAAATATAAAGTTATATGTGGTCTATGATAAAAGATCCTAAAATACAATGATATAAGTTCCATGTTGAAAGACACTAAACTACAATAATAGAAGGTATGAGATAAAATACTATAAAATAAAACACTACAATGATTCATTCTACAAGAATAGGAAATCATTTAGGACATACCATATGGCCTTGGATGAACAAAAGATGAACTCTCCAAGCCTATCAGCTTTGGAAAAAGACAAACCTAATCTCTAGTACCCTATTAATAGGTCATTAAACAGAATACCAAATTTATCTTGATAGACTATGTGTCTCCCAGTAAATTGAGTTTTGATCACACCAAACACCTTCGAAAACATTTACATTCCTTAATACCAATCCCTTTTCCCCACAAACATCACTCTTGAGGGGGATAATTTGTTTACACATTCCAAATGAGAATTGAAAAATCCATAATGGAATAAATACCTAAATATGGGTACTATTTTACCCATAATGAAAGGTATGAAGACGGTGGAAAATGACTCATGGATTTCATAATCCTCTTAGAGAAACACAATCACATGACTATCATAAGGTCATAAACATGATCACACATGATGCATAAATCAAAGAAGGCCCCATTTAGTCCCTTATAAATGTCAATATACACTTGAAAAGACAACCCAGACAATCGATGATCATGCATATGTAGACATGTAATGTCCCCCAAGTCACATGGTAATTCAACTTGTGGGTGCTCGACGTCCCATTCACAAGTCATTGGAAAAAAGTGAAAAATATCCAAAAGGATGAAGCCTATTATTTTCAAAAAAGTTACAGCACACATCATCAATGAGATGAATTATTGTACATGAAAAAATTCAAACAAAATCATGATACCAGAGCCTTGTAAAATGAATAGTGGAAATAAAAAATGGAAGAGGAGGGAGCCTCTCTCAGTCACTAATTCCACATGGCGAGCCCTTGTCAATCTAAAAGACACTACAAAACCCTACCGACATGGCCACATTATCTCATAATATACCTCTATCTTGTCATCCTCATCATGCGAAGGGCCTAAGTTATATTCAGGTGAACTCATACTCTCCCTTTAGATCCTCTACAAAAAAAATTTGTTGTCCATGAACTGATCACTCATATCCATATTACCTTCACTTGTCACACGACACATTACTAAGAGGTAGAGTAATTTTCTTGGAAAATACTCTTGAAAAATCTCTTGATCAAAAAACATTGTAAAATATGAAAATTAAATAAAATATTTGACAATTTGGGATCCTCTCGTAGTCATAAAAATCACACAACACTCTTAGGATGTCTGAAACATGGTCATAGAAGACACATTGATGAGTGGGCTCGATCCTGTGAATTCCATTTGACCGGTGCTCTGATCACATGAGGGCCCTAGGAAAAATCATTATGACAATATGGATGTCCTTTTTCATGCCCAAAAGATTCAACAAGTCCCCATTACTTGGAAATAATATAATAAAAGAGGCATTGAAGGGATGGACTTGCGGTGATTAAAAATCAGGTGACGCCGTCAAAGTGATCCACAAGAGGGACTCAAGTAGAAAAATAATGTTGATACCCTCCACGGACTACATCATTGATTTTCAGGATAAGAGACGTGAAAAGAAGAATGCTAATAGGTTGTCAATGCCTATATATCCCCAACCCCGACATGAAAAATTCACCCCTACTATACATATGATATGTTCATTCTTTTGCATCCAAGAACTATAGTGGATTTCTAAAATCATTTTATCTTATGAATGGAATGTTTCCTATCATGTATGATACAAAACCAAAACCAGGGAAGCTATAAAATATGCATAAACAATTTACCTGATTACTTATAGATCACATAAAGGACTTATGGTAGAACACCTATTGAATATACCACATATATACTAAAAAACATGACACATAAAATAAACTAACACTAAAAAATATAATTCACTCTCAATATAAAGTTTACAAAAAAGACTAATAGTGGGAGATTTATGTGAAGAACATACATGGTGACCCTCATGAGCATCACATGAACCACCTAGGACATTTCACCCAGATCTCATGAATCCCCTTTAGTATAATATTTGGGTCATGTAATGTCCTTTAGGCCTGTAAAATATAGCCACATGGTGCCCCTTGGGCATGCCACCCAAGTATTGTGATACCCTACATACTCACCATTAAATCCTCATGATGTCTTTAAGAAATGTCACCAGACTCATATGGAAGAATCAATTCACTTTAGCAGAGTTTTTTGTCGCACCAGTGCATCTTAGCCAACTCTTGGGATGTCCCATAGATTAGTCATCCAAGATTCACAATGTCCTAGAGACATTTCAGTGAGGAAATACGACACCAACTAAGACATGTCACATTACCTCCAACAATTCCCTCCATAAGATTCATCCAACTCTTTCGATGACATAATGACATGTTTTATGGATCATGTAGTTCTCTGTAGGAATATCACCTGAGATCATGTGCAGGATTTTAGGACCAACCATCCAGGTCTTGGGATGTCCTCTAGATAGTCATCTTTGATCATGAGATGACCCTCATACATACAAACTATGAAATAAGATATACCTAAGACAATACAACTGGATTATGTGAATATATTAGGAAAATTCCACTATATAAATATGCATTTCTATACATCCTACCACATGTCAAAATAGACTATCATGACATGAAAAGAAAACAATCAATGCTTGTTAGGTAGGAATGTGACCGGGACAACAATGGCGTCCCAGGACATGATACAATTTCTTTCCTTGTTGTGTAAGCCCAAATTAATAGGGAAATGTCAGTGTATAAGCACAAATAAATAGAAGTATGAGGACTCTGATTCCTGTTTTAACATGGATATGTAGGACTCCTCTCCAAGGATCGAGATCTATATTATCCATCCAATGGGTTTTCTTAGTACAAAATCACACATCCATAAATAGTGAAATTTACCATTTTACATCCCTTTTTTGTTACATGGAGAATAGGTCATGTGGGATTATGGAGTTACAATAGTAAAATAATTTTCATAATAATCATATACAAATCCAACAGAATCCTTAGGGTGTAAGACCTGATCAGGGGCATAATAAGATATATACCGGATATAGGGAAATTTTAGCATGTGATATCCAATCAACTAAACTATGTTAAATATAATTACTATAATTACCAGGATATGTAGGACAACTCCTTAAGTTAAAAAAATTATATTAAACATCTCAAGGGTAGTCCCATTGAATAATACGTACACCCATATGCAATGAGGAGGATCAGTTGATATCCCTTTTTTCCTACAATGAGCATATCATATGTGGGATTATGGAGTTTTAATGAACACATCATCAACATCATGAATCACCCAGCTTGGGTTGTCTTAGTATGTGAACCTTCATAAGTGTCATGATATAAACCTCCCATATGAGGACATATACCTTGGGGATAGTCCCTAGGGTGTGACCGAACAATGATTACTCTGATTCTTGTCATAACCAAGATACATAGGATGTCATCTAGAGACCCGAGATCAAATATCTGGTTCCTATAGTCCGACTCATTTTCTATTTCCATAAGAAGTCAAATTGTATGAGTTAAATGAGCTATGTGGGTTTTGATTCCTGAAATAACTTGGATATGTAGAATACCTCATAATGGCCCAATACCCTCCTCAAAATATTAACGACCTACCTATGATTTTTTTGAAAGTACCTTGTTATATGGATTCACCACATAAGTAGCTACCCATTACTCTGTAAATAGTTTAAGAACCCCGAATACATATAGATGAATTGACAAATGATATCCCCATCTTATTTAGATGAAATAGACTTAACATTTAAATAATTTTTTTAGGTTAACCAATCTAGTATCAGGGTTAGGATAAGATTAATAAAAATATATTAAATAAATGATAATTTCCTAGAGTTATTTATGATTCCCTAAATAAAGGGTTTGATGATCCCAACCTCCCATCCTCTCGACCAATGCGAGTCCCCATGTGTTGTTGAGTCTGAAACCCCAATTGATCACTAGATTTTGGAATAAAGGTTCAAAACCAGTTATTGATTTTGTAAGCATTGTAATTTTCTATTAATATTGACAATGGTTACTCAATGTTATTAGTTTTTCAATAACTAAACCCCTCACATCCATCCATCGGGCCAAACCGAATCCACCCCAACGAGAGTTCCAGGTGATATATTTCCTATCAAAACATACATATTAATATTAAATAATGATTAATGTTTCACGAATATCATATATATATATATATATGTATATATTAAATTCAACATCATGAATATCCATTATAGGAGATTATGGAAAACAAATTACATTAGTTAATGAGGCTATAGTCTACCATACACACAAATAATGGTTTCGATGCCAAATTTCATGGAAGCAGGAGTAGATAAATACTATGTAATATACATATATAAATATATAATAGATAATGGTGTTATTATATTATTATTTTTAAAGCATAATTGAATTTTTAAAAAGAATAAGTAAAAAGGAGTTCGGTGACGATGAATAACTTTTCATAGAAGAACCTCATTTGGATATCTTATAAAGGACCCTAAGGTAAGTCATTTGAGATGAATAGATGCTCTAGAATGTGGATAATGATGTTGCGGAGTGATTTAGGTTGTTCTTGGAAAATAAAAGGGTCTTAATATGTGCAAATAATTAAGGTGGGGGGGGGGTCGCTTTTATAATTCATGAACAGTATCATTCTCATAAATACCAAAAAATATTCAATAATGGGAAGTGAATGTCAAGAAAATTCCCTCAAAAATAGAAAAATAATGGATTAGAGGAGATATATGACTTGGATACACATAAATCATTCATAAAAGAATTTTTTTTAATATTTTTCTTCTATTTACCACTTTAGTTTATCCCCCTTGGTAAACGAGTTTTAACATTTACAATGGCAATAGAGTTTTACTATTTTTACTATTCATTATGAATTTTATTAGCTAAACTAATTATATAATATTAATTATTTTAATTCAAAATATGGAATCCATTTTAACAAATTTAATTCATATGAATGGAAGAAGTTAATTTAAATTTGGACCCAAAAAATGTGGAAAAATTGTATTTAAAAAAATGTATTTTTCAAGCATTAAATGATTTTATATTAATATATGAAGAGTAAACATAATTAAATTAATTTAAATTTAAAGTTATAGATATATTATATATAAATTTAATTCAAATAATACCTGATATGGGGTCATTTTAATTATTTAATAGAGAGAAACTTTATGCACTTTAAAATAGTTTTTAGAAAAATGGTGTTTTAAGCCTAAAAATAAACTTTTACTAAAATATAGTATCGAGATGATTTAAATGTCAATAATTCTAATAAACAAAACTAAATAAATATTATGCTAATTATAAATAATATTAATATAATAATGTGACATTAAAATTTATTAATTTACTAAAATAAATGACTATTTTGAAAAAATTGTTATTTGGACTATTCACTAAAAATTGATCTGTTTATAAAAATAAAAAAACATCATCCTAATTTAATATTTATATAATTATTTCCAAAATTATGTTAATTTTATAAAAAAAATTCAAAATTTATAAATAATATATGATCTTATATTATCTGTTTCGTTCTGGTTTTCAGCCACGAAATGCCCAACGGCTCCGTATCCAATGATTGATGGAATTGATTTCCACAGGCAGGCGTTCGCTGGATGGTCTAACCAGCGACTCTTAAGAACTCACATTGGTCAAGAGGATGGGAAGTCGGGCTCATCACACCCTTTTGGGGGGGAGTTATTGTCTGTTCTGGGACTCTCTTATAGATTTAAGACGTATTCATATGTTCGTGAATCATTAGTTTATACCCAAACATAGTATCCAAGGATTTAACCTTGGTGGGCAATGGTCAACTGGACGTAGGGGTTCAGAATCATTTATGCCCGAGTTTTACCATCCCTCATTGAATTAATGACCCCGAAGGGTCGGAACCCGACTAAGGCAGCACTAGGAGTGGCGTGGTGAACCGATGTGGAGATAATCGGATCGACCGGCTATTGGGCTTGAACCTCAGGGAGGATTCCTACATACCATGCTTAGGAAGAAGGGATCAAAGTCCACATAGTTTGGATATACAGTTTAATGTCATGCTAGACAAGGGTAGAACTTGACGTGAAGAAACGACTGAGTGGTGAGCTTGAACCTCATGGAGGCTTCCTACATACCCTGCCTAGGAGGCAGGGATCAAAGTCCACATAGTTCGCTAAGGTGTTGGGGAACCGTTGTGAAGAGAGACCAGGTGGTCTGATGGGTGATGGGCTTGAACCTCATGGAGGCTTCCTACGTACCTTGTCTAGGAGGCAGGAGTCAAAGTCCTCTTAGTTCACTTAGGTGTTGGGGAACCGACGTGAAGAGAGACCAGGTGGTCCGATGGGGGACGAGCTTGAACCTCATGGAGGCTTCCTACATACCCTGTCTAGGAGGCAGAGATCAAAGTCCTTGTAGTTCACTTTGGATTGCTGCTTACGCTCTGGGGTAGCCCATAGGAGGATGTCATGGTCGATGCTTACTCTAAGCCCACTTGATTCGTGCTCGGTGTGAGAAACAAGATGCAGCAGGGACCAGAGGATCACGTCGCAAAAGGTGCATCTATGAGAAGCAGAGTGGGGCTTACGCATGAAGGTTGCCCGGGGTGATGAATTGGGGCTTACACTCTGAGGAGGCCCAGAAGGTTGGGGTTTACTCCGGTATGGACTCCCGGAACGTCAAAGCCCAGCGGGAGAGGGAAAGGGGGTGCTATTGTCCCCATATCCTATCTTGTAGTCCACAAGGGATTCCTTATGACGGGTATTTTAATACCCCTGAGGAGCCCTGGACAAGTGGAGGGGAAGAAAGGGGATTCCCGAGCTCAGACTCCACATTACTGTTGGAATGTGAACCCAGGAATGCTTCGGGAATCTATTCAAGGGTCGGGGCAACCCCTTTTCCCCTATTTACCGTGGGTATGTGAACTCAAAATGGCATGCTGATGCGCCTGAAAGTTATACCATGCGGATCTGGTGGCTCTGGCGGAGGCCTCGGCTCGGGGCCGATGAATAGTCCAATGAGGGAGTTGCGGAGGACCTGGCTGGATCAGAAGGATTTTACCTGGCTCTAGAAATGAGAACACCAAACTATTTGGCTAGCCACCGAGAGGTATGGGTGTTAGTGCCCTTCACGTGGGAAAGTGCCACGTGGCTGGAGAAGCCTTCCGCGAACCAGGGTGGTCTGCGGACTGATTGGTGTCCTGCGAACCATGGTGATTCGTGGATTCAGGTTCAATCCGTGAACCAGGGTGGTTCACAGCTTCGGGTTCAATGCACGAACCAGAGTGGTTCATGGAGGGTTCCATATGGGCAGCGGTGGCCGAGGGCGGCGCTGATCGGAGGCTCGTCAGTCGGGGATTCGCCTGCAGAGGAGGGTGCTATGCAGTACAATGGATGGGAAAAGAGGCATAAACTCCATGGTCTGTGGGGAAGTCATCCGCGGAGGGGGTATGGTTTGCGATTCTCCTTTTTTTGTTATTTTAAGTTCGCGGTTCACAAAATTATTATGCATTTTCCAATTCCTTCTTAATTCATATACCTGCTGTCATTCGCGGATGGGAATTTTGCTGTTCGCGAAATCTGAAGCCTTCCTTCTCCTTCCGAATCTCTAATCCCTCCGAATCCAATTTCAGTTCTCCGAGACTTTCTTCTTTCCCCCTTGTTCTCTTTTTATAGAGTGTGGAATGGAATGTATCTGTGGCCACGTGACACCTTTTGCGGAGGACCATTACCAAATACCAGGTTCACATATGACTTGGTCAATCCATGATTCGCGATGGGTATTGAATGCTCCCCCCTTCCACGAGGCGAACTCTGGGAGTGCTTCGCGGCTGCGGAGGGTTCCGCCTCCATTCCGCGAATGACAGCGAGTGTGGCTTGATCTGGTCAATGCGGTCCGTGGTTGGGGCAGTTCATGATGGTGAACCGGACTGGCGCCCATCCTGCCTCGCGACCGTGGAGGCTCTCCGCCTCCATTTCGCGAAAAACAACGGTTCGCGGAGGGGGGTTCCTCAGACCGGTCCTTTGTGTCTCCTCTTTGATTATTTTCCCCAATTCTTTGGGGAATTTTGGTAAAATCCCCACTACGGATTTTTCAGGACCCTACAAATTCCCCCCATCGGAATGAGGTCTGATCGGAACGAAGAGGAGGCCATTCCGATGCAAAAACGGTCCCTGAAACTGAGATGGTTTGTGGTAGAAAGGTGGACCCGGTAGGGGACCACACCTATAAATACCGGGAGCCCTCACCTGAACTTTACCGAATTCTTCATGAAACTAAAGCTCCTTCGCCTCCGCGTGTTTGCTCCTTCGCGAAGTGCCTCATCCGCGAACTAGCAACAGCCTCCATGAAGCATTCATTCTTCGCGGTCACCTTCACCCGTGAACCAACTTCCCAACTGTGAACCACTACTCTAAATTAATTAAAAAGTAAATGATGATGGGTTGTGGAGGAACTTTCTTAGAGGTTTCGATGCTCCACGGACTAAATATCTCTTGAACTTTAAAAAGTATCTGAGTCTTCTGAATAAACTCAGGATTGAATTTCCGCGGAGCGTCTTGGTTTGTGGTTTCCTGGCCAATTCTCCACAAGCCAGGGCTTTGCGAACTGATTTTGCGAAGGGGTGGTTCGCGGGATGATGTCATCGCGAACTATCCTCCAAGGCCTCCTTGTAGATTTGATTATGAAGAATCCTTAACCATTCATCTAGATATTTTTGTCCATATTTTTATTCCGGACTGATTTCTCTCATTGTGCCGGGATAAAATATGGTTCCCCCTCGTTCTGCGCTGAGGCCTACTACAGAGCCCCTCTCAACCGCTGATCAAAGTCTGAAGGACATGGATGGATCTGTTCAAGATGGAGTCCACCACTCCCTACCGTCTTCCTTCCTTATCGTTCGGCTCTCCAAATCAGAGCAGGAAGATCAATTTTGTAACATTCTTCCTACCTATGAGTTCAGTTTATTGTCCGATACCTCGATTCTGAAACCCTCCCGTGACAATAATCCTGAAGCATGGATATTTACCATCACTATTCCCCAGTTTAGGATACCTACCAGAAGGCGGCCTGCCATGAGGGGTACAGCTTTCGGATCTGTGTTGAATCACCTTACAGTGTCCCTAATAGGAGAGCCACGTCAACAAGAAGGAACAATCCACTACTATCGGAGGATTGCCCGCAATTCCATGGTAGGAGACCAGCATGGATGGCCGGCTAATCAGGATCTCCGACCGGGAGGAGCATTTAAGTCATTAGATTGAGGGTGGCCCTTCTGGGTTCATCATAGTTGCGCATAATTTGGGGCAGAGTTTCGAGCCGTGGGCTTGTATGAAGCTGCATGGGTGTCCCAAACCTATACCCACCGACCTCACGCCCTCACCAAGCAAATTATGAGTCATTGGAGCCCAGACACCAACACCTTCCATCTGGTCCATGGGGAAGTGTGCATTATCCTGTGGGACGTCTTTCAGATTTCGGGGGTCCCCATCCTTGGGAGTATGTATGACGAGTTCCTTCCTCCTTCCTCTGTGTGGGAGAACGAAGAGAGAAATCCCCCCCTAGTGAATCATCTCATTAACCAGGCTCGGAAGCACTCAGAGGATACATCTCCAAAACATCTCGTCCCATACCATGAATGGGTCATGACTTTTGTGAGAAAGAAGAAATCTGACAAATCTAAGGCTCTCCCACGCAGGCCCACGAGTTTCCCTACTATGGAGACTCGTAAGAAGGGAGGAAAATATTGGATGACTTCGAAGCAATGCGATTTTCGTGGCTGGGGATGGGAGCTTATTCTGGATGTCGATCAATTGCTCCGCCTAGCAGCTTTTCTGGCCATGTTCTTAAGTGGATGGTTATTACCCGTACGTGAGGTTGGTGGCGTGTGGGTCTCTACTGTTGGCATGGCGGCACACTTGGCTACCGGTAACGTTATCAACCTAGTTGTTCCAGTACATGCCAGAATTTACCGGTTACTTGGTAACACTACTGACGGGAATCGGCCAAACCAAGTGGCCAACCCTTTCCAAATCCCCTGGGGATGGTCAAGCGTACACATCAAGAACTGCTACACCTTCACCAACCCTCTTCAGATTCCGGGCACCACATTCCATCCGTACTTGCAACTGACTAGTGGGGTTATGCCCGAAGAGTGGGCGACCCAAGAGAAGGATATTCAACAGACAGTTTTGAACAAGCATCTGTTATCAAGTCGAATTTCAAGTTACGACAATTTCAATTTTCATCCATTTTCTTCCCCGGCTGGCGCAATTACGAACACCATAAAAGAATAGTTTATCAAGAGAGGCTACCTCCTCTCCCTCCGAGATGGTATTATGGTGGCTCGTATCGGTGGAGAACTGATCTGCGAGGGGTACGCGCCTTGCCGATTTGGGCGTCAATTTGGATGCGTCCAAGCATAGTGTCCCCCCGCACTTAATGGTGGCCGCGAGAACCATCATTTTATGGCGGCCAAACATCTATGGTTAATGTTTACCAAGGAGGATACAAGCTATGAGGTTATGACCCCCACGCTTGCGGACATCATGCCTTTCTTATCCAAGAATTATGCTGACTCCTGGGTACAATCATACCTAAATGGCCAGCTAGGGACATTAGTGCCCACAACCTCAAGTCCCAAACCGTCAGAGGGAAAAAGGAAGCGATAGGAGGATAATGCTCTAACTAGGCCGGGAAAAATCCTTCGTCACCCAACTGGTCCCGTGCTTCTGGGGAACATTTTAACAGATAGAGGTGTATCCTCCCATGCCCTTGAATCTGCCCGAAGGGGGGTGGTTATTCATGTAGATGATGCCTTCCCAACGGCTTGGGGCCAATGGGACGAATTCAAAGCCTGTTCTGCCTTTCGCAACCAGTACCCCCATCCCCTATGGCAGTATCTTCAAGAATCAGAGGTAGCTTTTGACGGGTTGCACTACATATCTGCTCCTTCTGAAATTATTTATGACGCGGACTCTGAGAGATCCGTTCAATATCTCCGGGACCTTGAGGTCTATATTCATGCACGCCGGGGGTATGCAGTGTTGACGCATCTAGTCCATGCCATGCTGCACCCAATTACTGATAAGGAGGAAGAAGGCAGTGACCGCTCTTCACGGGGAAATGATTTCGATGATCTTTCTCTCACAGCTGAAGCAAGTTAATTATCCTCCCTTCACTTGAGGTCCCATCCATAGGTTTCCCCAGAGAGTTCTAGGGAGGTGGTGGGATCCGTAATGCGAATATGACCATTGGTACCCTTACCAGCTTCTACCTCCGCCCGACCTTCTCAGGTTGATCCTCCCCAGTCGGTGATTCATTCCATGGCCACATTTTCGGAGGCATGGAGGATTTGGGATGACCTAAGTGTCAGTGGTTCAGATGAAAAAGTTTGGGCGTTTCTTCAAACAGGCCCTCTTAAAATTACCGGTATCGGGACGATATTCGTTCCACCCCAATTGCAGTTGGAAGAGGATTTAGATGAAATAGTTGCCTCATTAAAGGAGATGGATGCATACATTCATTCACTCTGGAATCATCTCTATGGGAGCATTCGAGTGTCTATGATGATTAGACGCCACAAATTGTCCGACCCTGAAGAAGAGGTTGCTCTACTCGCCCACTCTAACTTCTCCCCCCTTATTATGGAGGTTCTAAGGTTTCTTCCTTTTATGAAGGGTGCCGAAGAATCCAAGGGGGTAATTCCTTCTCCGGAGTATACCCCTTGTGGTACTGTGGCGGGAGAGCATGTGATTTCACCCACAAGGGTCATCGAGGAAGGATCCCATAGCGCAGCTGAGCTCATGGAGGCGACCATCGCAGATTCAGCTAGGGTCTTTCACCCTCCCATCCCTTCCAGAATTATGGGCGAACTATCCCCTTGGAAGATCTAGAGATGGAAATAGGCATTTCATTTATCGGAACGGCTCAAACAGGGAACGTCAGGTAATCATGACTTCCTATTTTCTCATTCACCACCTTTCACTCTTAAACTTCGTCATTCGTTAAATGTCTGACATATGGTGCAGGACCACTCGGGGATATAGATGTGGCTACCCAAGTGATTCCACCTTCCGCCTCCTTTCCGCCCGCGGAATCACCAGTAACCACGCCTGGGCGTGACGAGATTGTGCGCCCTGTCGGAGGGGCCGACGATATTGACGCTTTACTCCCACTGTTATCAGTCAGATATATGCCAGAGGAAGAACAGCTGGTACTTGAGACCCTTGCTGATCAGATAAATTTTTCAATTTTGGAGGATGACGAGGATCCCATGATTTCTGAGGGGGATCCATATCTGACGGGGCCAACCACCCCAGGTCCAACGGATCTCGTGATGATAGAGGAAGAACCTGTCATTAATCCAATTGTTGGGAACCCGGAGCGGGCCATTATTTTGTTCACCGGGGGAGTGATTTCTTCGAGCTTGGTCTCCGTAGGCGACCACTTGGGGACGAATTTGGAAACTGCTGGCCTTAGGCATGACCTCAGGCCCAGGACCCCTCTGGGGGCTCCCCGGATTCCCTTACCTATCGAAGATGTGGCATCCTCTTCGAGTGGCTGTCGTGGCAGTGCAGATCTCACAGATGTAGATGTCTCATTGATTAGGAGTAAGTTCTCCGGTCTCCTGACACTGACTCCTTTTTCTTCCCTTGTCTAATTAGGGGTACTCATTTGTCTTACTGACTCTCGACTTCAGGACCAAAACCTCTGGCGCTGACAAGGGTGTCGCCAGACCCGGCTGTGCCTATGACCACAACTGTCGGGGTCGAAGCTGCCATAGTGCCAGAGTTTGAGGGAGAGACCACCTCGGGTCCATCCTTGGTGATGTTCATCCCCGAATATGTGTCCTCATCTGGGAATGATTCGGATCCCGATCAAAAATTCCTCTCCAGACTTCGAGCCGCTTGCCAAAGGGCTTGGGAGAAAATCTGGAGACTGATCTCTCAAACGCCCTTGGTCAAGATTCCAACCAAATTACCGAGGCTACACAATTTTTCTTTTTGCTACTGGGAATTGATGGATTTGACTATCATGGTGTTTATGACATATTCAAGAAGGTAGTAGCTGATTGGGATAGGCTAGGTGATTTTGAATCTCGCTTTTCCGCTGCCCAATCTGAATCCTACCTTTCTGCGACTCGGCAGCTCTGCCTAACAGAGGCTCATGACCACGCCGGCGTCATCGCAGGGATTTAGAGAGAAGTTATTGAGCAGCATTCTTACATGGAGGCACTGAAAAATGAGTTACAGTGGCTGCAACATGAAGAGGCCAACATCTCTGCCCTGATTGGAGAAGGGGAGCAACGGATGGAGGCAGAAATAAGGGCAAGCACAATGGCGGCTCAGGAGGTAGAAGAATTGCAGGCTGGTGTAGAAGCTGAGACGACCTTACTGAAAAATCTCTCTTAGGCAATTGAGGATTCTCACCAGTGCCTAATACGGCTTTGTGAATCCATCGAATAACTCTTGTAATCACCTTTCGCACTAGAGGAGGCTCCGGATTGTGGATGACCTTCTTACCCACTTTGTTATGGAACAAAGAAACATTTCTCCTTAGTGCCTTTGTCGCCTTTTCCTACGATAGAAACTATTTGGTATGATTGCCGCATATGTTAGTTCCCTAAACATAGAATAATCCGAGTCTAGGACTAAAAATAAATCAAGCTCTAATTTTTTCCTGGACCATGGGATCCAGCGAGCATAGTCTGACTATTGCTAGAATTTTATAAGAAAACCCTACAAACTTTATGTAATTTTCTTGTTTTAATTCCCTGATTTTACCTGGGCTCATCTGGTATGGACCTAAAGGGTATAAGACAGATTTTTCTTAGGTCGCCCTTTTCGGGTTTTCAGCCAAACAGGGTTTGTGCCTCTTTCTTCTGTGAGCGGTTTAAAGTCCCGCCAACAATACTATCATTACTGATGTTTTAGGTCGAACATATTTGACCAAATATGGTGGGGTGAGGTCCCCAATGGGGTTCAACTAATTAAAAGATGTCTCAATACCCTTCAAATTCATGTGGGGTAAACATGTTTGAATTTGAGTGGCATGAAGGGCATGTCTCAAGGCATGGTAGCTGTGTCGGCATATAGAGGCAGGAAGAGCATTTCCTATGGAAAACATGCCTTTGGTAGATGGTCCATGGGAAATAAATATGCAGATCTGTTGAGGGCATGGTATGTATAGTCATACAATGGTTTCCTTAAGTCAAAGACTTATCCATTTCTGATGGTTATGGGACTTCATGGATGTTCGGCTTATGGAAACCACGATCGGTGGCATGGAAAATTATAAAAACCATTAGGGGTGGCTCGGAAGGGGAGTGTGAAATCTGAAAGGGTTTTGAGATCATCCACACAAATCAGGACCATGGTCCAGAGACAACCTCCCTGCACATTTGGTTAGTGTAAGGGTTAGTTGAGGCTTGACGCAGTTGAAAGTCATGCAGTTGAGACATTATCTAAAATGGAACGACATCTCCTGGTTCTCGTTAATCTCATCAAAGATGTCCCACCACATTTAGGTAGGATTGTGGAAGAAGTTGGTAAATTGTAACTCAGAGGGTTTCCGAATCCCGGGATAAAAATGGGGGCTCAGAGGCCAAAAGGCCTACGGAGAGAAGCATTGCCTAAGGAAATATTGACTTTGGTAGACGGGCCAGGGGCGATCAATATGAAGATCCGCTGGGGAATGGTATGCATAGTCATACAAAGGTGTCCTTAGGTCAAAGACTATCCACTTCCGATAGCCGAGCAACATCAGGGAAGTTGAGATTTGGAACCACCAGGGGTGGCTTATAAGAGTTCGGCTTTTCTTGAGTACAGAGTATGGTTTATGATGAGAAGGTGCCTGAATATGGAGGATATATCTAGACTAAACTTCCTGAGAATGGGTGAAGTAATTTTTTCTCATGCTGGTGTGAGGCGGTGGTTCATGTAGGTCTGACCTGTGCACTAAAAGACAGAGAGAAGCCTTTGTTTCTTACTGAACCCGTGATGGGTTTGACCGTGCAGTTTAACATCATGCGGTAAGGACGAGGAGCATTATTAATGGTTGTTATGCAGTTTAATGTCATGCAGCGAAGACGGGGGAATTTTTAAAGGTTTCTATGCAGTTTAACGTCATGCATCGAGGACGACTTCCGTGCAGTTTAGCGTCATTCGGTAAGGACGAGGATATCATTAAAGGTTGTCGTGCAGTTTAATGTCATGCGGCAAGGACGAGGGGCATTATTGCGAAATCTGCTATTCATCAAAATAAAGCTAGGCTTGAATACCTCAACATGCCCCAAAAGTGGAAGGGGGGTTGATGGTGTAAATCATGGTCCTGAGGCCTTTTTGATCAGGAAAGGTGATATTGGGGCTCTGAGGCCGGTAAGTGTACGGAGCTAGGAAGAGCATCACCTGTGGAAATTTTGTCTTTGATGGACGAGCTAGGGGCTATAATTATGCATAGCCGCTGAGGGCATGGTATGCATAGTCGTACAAAGGTGTCCATGGGTCGATGACTTTCCACTTCCGATGGCCATGAATGGTTATGAGGATCCACAATTATCCAGGCCACGAAATCTGTCATTTGGCAAGGGAATGTCTGGACATGTCGGGGATATCCATCCCTGGTTTCTTGTTCAGTTTCAAAGAGACCCCCACGCTGATCTTTTCTCTCATTTGTGCGGGGGTGTGCCTTCATTCCATGCAGTTTAACGTCATTCGGTAAGGACGAGGTACTCCTAGTTTATCGGTCATAGAGCTCAGACCATTGTGTGACTATTGCTGTAGTAACTCGAAGGATAACTGAGTCAACATATTCTAATATACATAGAACAGGGTGGGGGATGAAGGTCGTAAATTTCAACTTTGAGCCTTCTTGGATTAGGAGGTATGGTGTGGGGGCTCTGAGGCTGGTAGGCGTACAGAGCTAGGAGAAGTACCGCCCAAGGAAATATTTCCTTTGATGGACAATCCAGGGTCTATCATTATGTAGAGCTGCTAAGGGAATGGTATGCATAGTCGTACAAAGGTGTCCCCGGGTTGATAACTTTCCACTTCCGATGGCCATGAATGGTCATGAGAATCCGTGATTGCTCCCAGTGTAGAGTTTGGCATGTGGGGATAATGGTGTCCAGGTATACAAGAAACATCTTCACTGCAATTTTCCGTTGAGTCAAAGTAGCCTACTCCTGGCTTGATGTTTTGTTGATGCAGGTCTCTATGTGAACCACTGGCGGACACACATGCTGGCCAGATAGGGAAACCCTGGAAACACCAAAATGTGAAAAGGGGAATGAACTTGTAATCCACTTCACCATAAACTTTTGGATAAAGAGGTATGGTATGAGGGCTCTGAGGTCGGTAAGCGTACGGAGCTAGGAAGAGTGTCGCCTGTGGAAATCATGCCTTTGGTAGACGGGCCAGGGGATATCAATATGCAGAGCCACTGAGGGCATGGTATGCATAGTTGTACAATGGTGTCCACGGGTCGATCACATTCCACCTTCGATGGCCATGAGTGGTTATGAAGATCCATAATTATCCGGGCCGTGGAGTCTGATGTATGGAAAGGATGTATCCAAATGTGAAAGGAGTATCTCCATCTCGTATTTCCATGTGTTTTGGGTGGGTTGCGATGAAGTTCGTGTAGTTTAACATCATGTGGTGAGGACAAAATCCATGCAGTTTAACGTCATGTGGTATGGACGAAAGTGTCCCGACGTGAAAGAAAAAGGGGTCTGCGCAGTTTAATGTCGTATGGTGGGGACAACTTCCGTGTAGTTTAACGTCATGTGGTAAGGACGACTTCCATACAGTTTAGCGTCAAGTAGTATGGACGAAGGTATACTCCCTATGCAGGTCTGGTCCGTACACGGGAGAAGGGGGGATTTTTTTTAACATCACTGTCCGTGTAGTTTAACGTTGTGAGGTAATGACGAGAAGTACACCCCGTGCAGGTCTGGTCCATAGGGGGGAAAGAAGGAACCATTTTTTTGAAGTGGCTGGGCCAAGATTGGGGATCCTGGTGTCACTATGTATCCTACGAGGGCAGGAATCAAGCTGTACGTAGTTCTCTGGAATGCGTACACCCCGTGCAGGTCTGGTCCATACACGGGGGAAAGAAGGCATTTTTTTATTCAGGGGGATGGGCCAAGATTGGGGATCCTAGCGTTGCTACGTATCCTGCGAGGGCAGGAATCAAGCCATATGTAGTTCTCTAGAATCTGTGCAGTTTAACATTATGCAGTGAGGACGGAGTCCATATAGTTTAATTGTCATGTGGTTAGGACGATGAGCACACCCCGTGCAGGTCTGGTCCATACATGGGGTAGGGTAATTTTTAATTCTTCTTCATCCGTGCAGTTTATCGTCGTGCGGTAAGGAGGAACTCCATGTAGTTTAACGTCATGCAGTGAGGATGTGAATACACCCCGTGAAAGTCTGGTCCATACACGGGGGAATGAGAACTTTTGTTTTTCTTTTTGAGGTGGCTGGGCCAGGGAGTGGAATTCTGGCGTCACTACGTATCCTGCGAGGGCAGGAATCAAGCCTCACATAGTTCTCTGAAAGATGATACACCTTGTGCAGGTCTTGTCCATACACAGGGGAAGAGGACATTCTTTTTTTTGAAGTGGCTGCGCTAGGATAGGGAATCCTAGCGTCGCTACATATCCTGCAAGGGTAGCAATCAAGCCATACGTAGTTCTCTGTAAATATGATACACCCCGTGCAGGTCTGGTCCATACACGGGGGCAGAGGGCATTTTTTTTGAAGTGGATGGGCAAGGATAGGGAATCTCGGTGTCGCTACGTATCTCCCAAGGGCAGGAATCAAGCCATACATAGTTCTCCGTAAAATCCATGCAGTTTAACATCATGCGGCGAGGATGGGGGATATTATTAGATTCTGTGCAGTTTAACATCATGTGCTGAGGATGAGGTGCTTTGCAGTTTAATGTCATACAGCTCGAACGATGTCCATACAGTTTAACTTCATGTGGTCAGGACGAGGTCCATACAGTTTCTATGAGAAAATACTTCTTTAAGAATCTTTCATTCATTGGAGCTGTGGTAGATTGCCCGTCCATGGAGATCAGGGCATACGATCCATTGGAGTAGACCTTGTGTACAACATATGGTCCTTTCCACTTGGGATCCAGCTTTGGAGGCTTCTTACTAGGTATCATTGGGGTCTGGAGGACCATCACTAATTATCCTTCCAAGAAAGACTAGAGGCAGAGCTTTTTGTTGAAGGCTCGTGCGATCCGGTTCTGGTACACTTCCAGGTGGTGCGGAGTATGCAGCCGCTTCTCGTCTAGATGTTCCAATTCACCTAGCAGCTTTTCTGACTGCTCTTCATCAGATAATCGATCATAGATGGCAACACGGATTGAGTGAAGTTGGAGTTCAATGGGCAGGACCGCCTCCGTTCCGTACACCAATGAGTACGGGGTAGACTGAGTAGGGGTGCAGATTGTGGTTTGATACGCCCACAATGCGTGGAGGAGTTTATCTGGCCATGAATTCTTGTCTTTTTCCAACATTTTCTAGAGGATGATGGACATGCTCTTGTTTAAAGCTTCTATTTGTCCGTTGGCCACTTCATGGTAGTGGGATGAGTGGTTAGACATGATACCATACTCATGGTATAGCTTTTCCAACTCAGCATAGCATAAATTGGTGTCGTTGTTCGTCAGTATGGTATGAGGGACACCAAATCTGGTGATGATATTGGTCTTCACGAAGCTAAAAATATTTCTTGCCCCGACTTCCTTGAGGCTTATGGCTTCTTCCCATTTGGAAAAGAAGTCGGATGCCATGAGGATATACTTCAGCTGTTTGGCCGTGGCGGGAGGATATGGTCCCACGACGTCCATCCCCTCGATGGAAAATGGCCAAGAGTACTTAGCGTGAAGAAGTAACTCCAGGGGATGGTGTATGAAGTTGGCATGAATCTGGCATGAGTGTCAGTTTGCGGTAAAACGCTCGTAGTCTCGTGCCACTATGGGCCAGTAGTACCCAATCCTTCAAACCTGATGGGAATGATTGGTCCCTAGTTGATGTGCTCCACATGATCCTGCATGTACTTCAGTCATGACGGCTGTAGTTTCTTCTCCGTCAATTCATCTGAGGACCAATCCATTGAGGCCTCGTTTGTAAAGGACCTCTTGCTGACCCGCATATCCAAATAGGACAAAGTTGATTGCCCTTCTCCGTATTTTCTCTCATTCAACCCTGTCTGATGGAAGCTCTCCCCGTTGATGGTAGTTTGTGATGGGGGTCATCCAGCCGGTAGCCGGAGCATACGGCTCAGGGACAGGACTGACTTCGTGGATCTCTTCTGTCTTAACCTGAACAAATGGCAATACCATTTGACGGTGAGAAATACTGATGACCGTTTCATCTCGGTCTGGGTCTGCTAGGGCTCTGTCCGCGTTGGCTAATGCATCAGCCTGAGCATTCTGGGACCGGGGAATAAAAGTCAATGTTGGTTCCGTGGAGAACTTGGCCATTAACGCTCGGACATGGTCAACCAAGGGGATCAGCTCCTCCTTTTTAATATCATAGTCACCTTTGACTTGCTTGATGACCATCTCTGAGTCACCTTTTACCTTAAGGTGTTGTACTTGTGCCTGGAGTGCGAGTTCCAGGCCTGCAATGAGGGCTTGATATTATGATTCATTGTTTGTACATCCCTCTGATTGGAGGAAGCAATACATTAAAACATCCCTTTATAGGGACACGATTATTATCCCCAGACACACTTTGTTGAATCTGGGATCCTCCATCCTCTTTTCGGTGGTGCTTCGGGACACGCTGTCAAAGTACATTTCCCATGCTGGGAACTCCTCTTGAACTGAGAAGATATCTTCATCAGGTAGTTCAGCGTCCAGTGTAGTGGTCCCTGTTGAAGGGTGCTCTTCCAGAAAGTCTGCTAATTCCTAGCCCTTGATGGATTTTTGAGGCATGAACCAGATGTCGAACTGTTGCAAGATGACCATCCATCGGGATAGGCGTCCGGTTAGCATCGGGCGACTGAGGATGTACTTTAGCGAGTTACTCCGCGAGATCAAATGGACCTCATGATGCTGTAGATAATGTCACATATTTTGAACCACGAAGACCAAGTCCAGACAGCTCTTCTCGATATTTGAGTATTGAGTCTCAACATCAATCATGGTTCGAGTGAGGTAATAGAGGTTGTTTTTGCTACCAGCGTCATTCTATTGTGCGAGGAAGGCTCCCAATGACTATTCTAGGGCCGTCACATATAGAATGAGAGGCCTTCCATCGACCAGGGGCATGAGCACCTGTGGGATTAAGAGGTACTTATTCATGTTGTTGAACGCCACTTGGCAGTCTTTCGTGCCTTGGAACGTGACCCCCTTCTTCATCAACCTGGTGAAGGGAAAACATTTGCCTGCTAGGTTGGCTATGAACCGCCTGATATAGGCTATGTGTCCTTGGAATACCCTCATCTCATTGATATTTCGAGGGGGTGTCAGGATCAGGATAGCCTTCATCTTCTCAGGGTCGACTTCGATGTCGCGATGGCGTTCGACAAAGCCAAGGAATTTCCCTGAGGTAACCCCAAAGGCACATTTCAAGGGGTTCATCTTCAAGATATGTTGTCAAAGCTTGTTGAAGATGGTCTCAAGGTACGACAGGTGATCTAAGCGCTATCTGGACTTGACGACTAGGTCATCCACATAACAATCAACAAATTTCCCCAGGAACGACTTAAAGATCCGATGCATGTCACACTGATACGTGGCGCCAGCATTCTTGAGACCGAAGTCCATGACCCTGTAATATAATACCCCTTGAGGGGCCCTGAAGGTAGTGGATTCATAGTCTTATCAGGCCATCCTGATTTTATTATATCAGGAATAGCCATCCACGAAGGATAGAGCCTCATACCCGTCCATCACATCCATTAACAACTCGATGATTGGAAATGGGAAGTCATCTTTCGGACAATGCCGATTAAGGTCTCTGACATCAATGCAGACGCGGAATTGACTATTATTTTTCATGATAGGGATGATGTTGGCCAACCAAATGGGGTACTAGACCTCCCTGATGAAGCCTTCTTTAATGAGCTTATCGTCTTCAGCCTCTATCTTGGCAGCATGTGAGGGGTGTGTCCTTCTAGCGGCCTGTTTGTAGCCCTGGTGGTCTTCTGGAAGACCCAGGTGATGCGTCGCTACCTCGAGATAGAGTGCTGGAATTTCCATGTAATTCCATGCAAAGACATCCCGATGTTTCCTTAATAAGGAGGTATGTACCTCGTGTTCCTCAGGGGACATGGACGCACTAACGAGAGTGGGCCTCAAATCTTCTTCGGTACCCATGTTTATTTCCCTAAGCTTGTCCACAGTGGTGAAGATACCCTCTTCAAATGCAAGAGGTGAATCTCTGAGATCTTCCCCCTCTTATTATCCCAAGTCCTCATCTTATTGATCTGACAAGGAGAGAGTTTCCGGTCTGAGCCATCGAGGGTTTGAGAGAGAGGCACCGTGGGCATCTCTGCTTGAATATTTGTCCCCAAATCGAGGGTTGGCAGATGTTCATGCATTGTAATGCTTAGCAATTGGGGCTGAAGTCATGAGGACATCCAAATGCGTGTCCGGACTTGAACTCCTACTCTTAACACTGTTAAGGGGCATGACATAATCACTGCCAAGATGCATGAGGGGGTCATCAGGGACCATTTTCAGTCCCTTTGGATTGGGGATCCAGTTGATGTCGTCGATCAATGGCTTCTTTTTCTTTTCCTCGTAGAACCCAGCATTGATGTAATGTGACTCAGAGAGCTCGAAAGGGGCCTTGTCGGCGTGAAACATCCCGCTTTGTACATTGGCACAGTACTTGATACACTGGTGGTAGGATGAAGGAACAACCATGTGCTTATGGAGCCATGGCCTTCCCAGCAGGGCATTGAATGCAGTGCTCTGCCGGACCACCAGGAATTCCATGTAGGCTACGAGGTCACCAAAATGGGTCTTTAGCTTAATATGTCCCATTGGTTGCTGCTCACTCTTGTTGTAACCTAAAAAAGTTGTGGCTGAGGGAATTATATCGTCCTAACTGTAGCCCAACTTAAGGAGTGTCCGCAGGGGAAGGAGGTTAACTCCAGAGCCATTGTCGATAAAGACTTTCCGGATCTCCATACCATTCATTGTGCCAGACATATATAGCGGTCTGATGTGTCATTTCATGATGGCATCTTCATCCTGATTGATGAAGGAAATCCCTGCATTGCATTCAGCCGGGCCAGTCTCTGTCTGGTAAATCTCGGCGGCAGCTACCTCGGCTTGGAATTCTTGGGGGAAAATCAAAGCTTTGATAAGCGCCTCCCTAAGGTCAGTTGACAAACTCAGGGCATCCAGGATTGACAACCTGACTGGCACTGAATCCAGCTACTTTAGGATGTCGTATTTTTGCTCTAGTGGTCAATGCTTCTCTGGTGGCGGGAGAGTCTTAGCGGGTGCTTTGGGAGCTGAAGCATTTGACGAGGAGGGACCGGCCGTAGGGATGGATGTTGATGGTGTTCCCACGTTTTGAGGACTTGTCCTGGCCAGTCTATTTGTGCACACTAGGCGACCAGACACTTGTTCCACCTCTGGTGGGTATCGTAGAACAATAGGGCAAGAGTGGCCGCTTGTGGAGGTGGAGGGGAATTCCCTCTCTTACTGAGTTCGCTGAAGAGCTCTCCCACGGGATTCCATGGTGTTGATGGTCTGGGCCGAGGTCCAACCATAGAGTTGGTTACGGTCGTGGATGCACCTCCCCTGGAATCCCGTGCCTTTGTGATTCCTCCTCCCGGATCCTCGTGCAGGGAACTCAGGTTCGTAATCATACACTTCGTCAGGGAATGATTCCATGAGATGGATAACGTTGATAGAATCAAAAATTGTCTCTTCATCCTCTAACAGGTCAACCTGGTCAGTTGTCTTTGATAGTGCCGTTTGGTGGGTCGGTGCCCATGGTGCCAAATTTGAGGGAATGAAATCCTCCAGGGTCGGGACTAACTTTGGATCCATCACGGGCTGCTCCTCTTGTGATTGCTTCCCCCTTCTACTTCGTCCGGATGACCGGCTTGTGGAGGGTTGTGAGGCCGATGTGGTCGGATTTGCGTCTCTATGGGCTGCTGGTTGCAAAACCGGCTACTGTAGTTGAGCTCGGAGTATGCCATGGGCTCGGTTGATAGTCTTCTGAGTCATCCGGTTGTCAAATTTCTGCCCCTGATTACCGGTGACTTTCTTCCACCCATCCTCTCTGTCAGAATCGGTGGTAGAGATACATGCCACTTGTACTGGGGGTGGCCCTAGCCCGACCTGTCCAGAGTCTACCATCCTCTGCAGAAGGTGTTTGAAGATGAAGCACTGTTAGATACTGTGACCCAACATCCGATGGTAGGGGAAGTAATCTGTGCTATCATCGTGGGTGACTTCTTCAGGTCTCCTCGGCTCCAGGAGGCGGAGCAATTTGCAGTTCATGGAAGCAATGAAGTAGCCACGAACTTGATCATCCTGGAACAAGTATACCTTTTTTCTTCGTTCCTCGAACTGGTTCCGCTCCGATCCTTTCTGATTGTCCCATTTAGGCAGGGGGGCCATTGATATGCAGGGGTCCCTTCACGATTTGGCGGAGGCACGAGCGGTAGAGCGGGCACATGGGCCGGCTTGAGTGTGACAACGGACGCTTCAACTCTAGGAGCTCTCTTCACCAGAGCCTGTGAGGCTATTAGGGAATTTGAATTTGTCCGCTGTAGGGAGTCCTCAATTCTCTAGGCAATGGCCAAGAGACGGCGGAAGCCAGTGGTGCACTCCACCGGTATGAGCGGTGTTCGCAGCTCATCTTTAAGATTATCGATGCATATGGCTAGCATCTCATCTTGAGGAATTGGCCTGTTCAGAGAATAGTTCAAACCTTTCCATTTGGCAATGAAGTATGAGACCCTCTCGTTCTCCCTTTGCTTGCAGTTCATGAGATCACTGACCGTCGTTTTAGGCAGCGTTGAGCTGAATTAGAATAGGAACTGCTGCCGGAGGTCCTCCCAGCTCTTTATTGACTGGGCCGGCAGACTCGTATACCAGACAAAGGCAGATCCTTGCAAGGTCCATACAAAGCATCTGAGTTTCACTGCTTCTTGTTGTTCCGGAGTCCCCATCATAGGGTCACAATAGGATGCGTAGTGCATCAAATACTGCTCCGGATCGCATGATCCATTGAATATAGGGAATACAGGGATCCCAAAATTGGGTGGAGGTGGTGTGTTGGTCACCCAATCTAGGTAGGGTTTCCTCTCTGGCTGTATCGGAGCGCGTTGACCTTCCATCACTTCCAACCGAGCTGTTAGTGCCTCGATGGTGTTGGTGAGTCCCTGGTTTACATCCTGTTGGGCCCGGTCCTGGGTAGGCGTAGCCCGATGCATTGTATGAGGATCCGTAATGGCTGGCACCAAGGGTGCATATTCCGTTCAGGGTACCCTCGGAGGGTTCGGGCATACTTGCTCCGGTTTCCTCCTGAGTGGTGGGAAATCCTGGTATTCATCATCCACATTTAGGTAGTTGGACGGACCAGGCGCCTCATTGGGCAGGAGCCCAGATCGTGCTTCATTTTCTGGGGAAAGCCTTAGCCTTTGGGGTACACTTGTTGGGAGAGCATGATGTGGCTCTTCTTGGTATGCACTTTCAATATGGATGTTCCTCTGGAGCAGCTCGGCATTAAGCCGCCTCATCTCTTTCATCTCTTCTTCCGGTCGAGCGAACCTCTCTTCAAGCATGAGTGTCTCATTTTTATCAAGAGAGGGGGACGGGTTAAGGGTAACTGTTGCCTTATTCTTATCCTTGCTGGAAGCTTGCAGGGTAGGCCGAGGGAGGTTAGCTGAAGGGGTGGACATATTTAAAGTGGCCCTCTAGTTCCGGGTGTGCACACCTAGGGGTTCATGGCGAGTCACAGCCTGACCAGAACTGTCATCTCCTGGTCCCTCCTGATTTTCATTTTCCCTGGTGTCACCCACAGGGTTGGCCTCTATGGCGTTGATGAACGCATATTGTAGGGTGGAGGGGACATCATCTTCCAAATAGAAAGAGGATCTCCCACATCTTTGGATGGCCTTCCCTTTCATGACCTGGGATTGCCCTCAGACCTCTTGACGAAGGGTGACGTAGAGAGTTATTTGATGCGACCTTACGGTGCACCTTCCTCTTAGAGAGGATGATGATTCATATGACGGGATAGGATGGGAACCTCCTCTTCTGACTGTCCTCCCTAGACGAGAGAATATTGACTCTCATGGAGGAGGTTGTTGTTGAGGGGGTAATAATTCCCCCAGCCCTGAGGGCTGGGGCTGGCTCTGTTCCCTGGACGTTGAGTCTCTTCCAAGTTTTGTTGGTCTTACGGGGGCATTTTTTGTTAAAAATGCCCCAGCCCTGTAGGCTGGGGTTGACACTGGATTGCAGCAATGGCTGCGGAAATCGCGACCTGCCTGATCTCGTGTGCCCCCATCCGGGGGTGAACTGGATTTGGTGCCAAATTCACCTATGGATCAGTCCCTTCTGGGGAGGTAGGCAGAGATCGTTGATTGGCCTCTCTTAGGCGAGAGGCCTGCTGTATGCTCTTGGTGGCCTGATTCAGGAGTTTTTGAATGGCTCATTCCTGCCTGGTCTGACGCTTCTGGGACATACTCAGGGCCCGACTCTGTTGGGTGTGCTACCTTTCCTGAATAGGGGTTCCACCGGATTTTCGTCTTGACGTGACGACGTTACATGATACTATGCTGAACGGGTTCTTCTGGGCGGGGAGTGGAGTAAAATGAAGAGCTCCGTGTTCCCCCCATCCCCTGATATGGACTCCCGTCGGAGCGTCACCGATGAGGCGGTGCAGTTCATGCGGTGCATGGAGGCAAGATGCCTCCATATTCCCTTTCTTCTTCTCGGGGCGTTATTATAGCATCCCGCCTTTTTATAACATAAACTTTCATTACATTACACAAAACTGAGGATCTTTAAGGTTTAGTGTCTTGGAAACTAGGAACATAATACATGAAAACAACATAAAACATTCTTCTTAAACACTTGAAAGGATTCTCCTTAAGTTCATCCTAGATTCATTACTACATCTCATAACCTGGGGACATACATCAAAAGAAAGGGTGAGAAGAAGGCCCAGTAAGGGAAACAAGAGAAACATTTTACATGTGAACTTGAGATACTTCAATAAGGTCATGAAAATAACTTTAAGGAATGAGAAAGAAATCATGAGGCATTTTATAATAAAAATAACATTTTTCATAACTTGAATATGTGGCTACATCATTTAACATAGAAAATAATGAACATATCACCATGGTCCATCCCCAAGGTGTCATTTGAAAATTACCAAGGTTATTCACCAAGGTATCATGAAAATTGTAATCTCTAGTGGTTACATCATTACCCAATGCATTGGAGTGCTATCAGGGCGCACTCTTAAATTTTACTTTATTATCATGTGAGCCACATATATCACCATCAAACATTTCCTAAATAACCCATATAGCATAAAATAAATGGGTTTCATTTCATAATCATAACGTTTTAAAAACTGCTTTAAAGACATGATCTTAATGTCACTTTAAACCCACGGAAAGGGAAAGCGGGTCTCATGTATGTAAATCCCAGAATTTAAATAGAAAATTTTGATATATATGCGAATAAACTATTAGAAATAAGAGCTTTGAGTATTCACTTTATAACATAAAATAATTTTGAGAAAAGAGAGAGGCATTTTGAGTTGAAAATTCTACAACATAACGGCTATGTTTCGGGGTTTTAGAAAACATTGAAAGGAGAGGGGACATGGGTCAAACATTCATAAATGACCCATAAAACAGTATAGGGACAGAATAAGAAGGATATATGAACATGGTAATGAAATTTTAAGGAAATACCATTTTAAATGAAAAACATGGAAGGAAGACAAAAGTTAGATTTCTCTTATTAAAATTCGGCAGCCTAACAGCGTCACTTAAACTTCAAAAAAATGATTTGAAAAGATAAAAATAGGGTCTCTCATCACGTGAACATAATAGTTCAGTATGATAGATATAGATATCATACCCCAACATAATAAAGAAAATAACTTGAAAGACTTGTCATGAAAGTAGAATTTTGAAAAAAAATGAGAAGAGTGAAAGAATCCCCTTAAACATTCGGCAGCCTGACGTCGTCACTTAAACATTCTTAAAACGAATTGATGAGATAAAGATGGGGTATCTCATCATATGAACATAAAGAGGGAAGTAATATGAATATAGAAGAACATCCTCCAACATAAGATCATGGAGTATAAACGAAATGACATAAAAGAGATTACTTGAAAAGAAAGAGAGAGGTCAGATCCCTTACCTTAAAATGTAACTCTTAAAACTCAATGGTTTGGACCTTGAGGGCTTGAGGGCACCTTGGGAGGACTCCTTGGGAGTTAAGGAGTCCAGAACATCGTTGGGGGAGAGTTGGGAGTGAAAACTAAAGGAGGAAAGGGTGGGTATTTATAGGGAATGTGAGGGGACAAGGCATTAATGGCCAAGGGACACCTCACAAGTGATTTTCTCAAAACCATGTTCTCTCCCATGGAATTTACCATGGAGTTAGGCCACATGGGGTCCCCTATACAATAATTCATCACATTTGGCCGGCCATCCCTTAAAATATCTCATGACATCATCATGACACAGTTATGATGTCATTAAACATACTGAAACCCTAAAACTGCATTTTTACTATTCACTGAAAAATTCTTCTTTCTCAGAAAAATCCCAAAATATCACCTTAACCAAAAATCAATGCTCTAATTACATTTATGAACTCCATTTTATAAAAATAATTTTCTAAATATTTTTAATTTAATTTTTAAATAAAACACTTTTCATCGAGAATCCATTTTTTCAGAAAAATCCCTAAAAATTACCATAACATAATATCAATGATCTGAGTTCAAAAATAAAGTCCATTTTATAAAAATAATTTTGTAATTATTTTTAATTAAATTTTTAAATAAAAAACACTATTCACCCGAAAAAACTAATACTTGATTAATAATTTGTGAAAACGTTATTTAACCATTTTATTGAATCACATTACTTAATCAAGGCGTCTAAATTATATTAAAACTTTCTTTAAGTGAGATTACTAATCCATTTGGTCACATTACTAATCCTAAGCGTAAAATCACTATTCATAATTTACTATTCATCAAAAATTAATTTGATCTTATTAGACTCCAAATTCCTTACTGAAAACTTTTGCAGAAGACCATTTTTTGAATATCATTACACATCATTAATTATTTAAGGTTTACATAAATATTTTAAAATATCTTTTTTTCCAAAATTCATCAATAAAATACATCCTAAAATTATCCAGACATTTGAAATTTCACAAACATCACTAAAGGAAGAAATCTCAATTTATCCATCCCAAAGGATTACAAAAAGAAGCTACGGTCTCGTCACATAGCCCCTTATAACACCAACATATGGCCTAAGTGTAAGGTGTGCTATGGTGAGAGAATCTGAGGGAGGCTCAGATAACATTTCCCTAGTAGTAATCTCTACTAACTTGAACTTCTCCCGCAGGCATTTCCGTTCAAGATTGACACGCTGGAGTTCGGATTGGGCTTGGTCCAAAGCGAAGCCCAAAGATGCTACCTCCTTCCCAAGCTCTGATAAGTGGGATTCATAAGGTTTGAGTCTACTGGATGAAGCCATCGACTCCTCTTTCTTCATTAACCATTAACATCTATATTAAATCGTTAAGAGTAAGTTAATATACTATTTAAAAAGTTTGGGTCGTTACATTCTTCCCCCCTTAAGAAATTTCGTCCCCGAAATTTATACTTGAGGCATAGTTGAAAAGGTGAGGGTACTTTTGCTTCATCGTTTCCTCAGGCTCCCAAGTCGCTTCTTCATATTTATGATTCCTCTACAACACTTTCACAAGGTGGGTAGTCTTGTTTCATAGAACCTTGTCTCTACAGTCCAAGATCTCCACTGGCTGCTCCTCATAAGAGAGGTCATGTTCCAGTTGTACCACCTCTGGATTCAGTACAAGCAAAGGGTTGGGTATGTACTTCCTCAAGAGAGATAAATGGAAGACATCATGAACTTGAGCTAGGTTCAGTGGTAGTGCTAGACGATAGGCCACTGCTCCTATGAGATCAAGGATTTCATAGGGTCCAATGTTCCTAGGGCTGATCATACCTTTCTTCCCAAACCACATTACTCTGTTCCATGGAGAAATTCGAAGGAAGACTTTGTCACCAACACCAAACTTCAAGTCCCTTTGATGGTTGTCAGCATAGCTCTTCTGCCGACTCTGAGCAGCCTTTATGTGTTGTTGGATGGAATGAACCTGTTTTGTCATCTCATGCACAAGATTAGGCCCAAGAAGCTTTCTCTCACAAGTTTCATCCCAACAGGTAGGAGTTCTACATCGCTTTCCATATAGAGCTTCATAGGGTGCCATCTGAATACTCGAATGGAAGCTATTGTTATAGGAGAACTCAACTAATGGGAGGTGTTGATCCCATCCACCTTTAAATGCCATTGAGCATAATCTCAGCATGTCTTAGAGTGTCTGAATAGTCCTTTCAAATTGGCCATCAGTTTGAGGATGATAGGCCGTACTAAAATTCAATTCAGTATTAAGAGCATGTTGAAGACTTCTCCAGAATTTTGATGTGAATCTTGGATCAAGATCAGACACGATGGATAGTGGTACCCCATGCAGCCTTACCACTTCCTTTATGTATATCTTGGAAAGTTTATCTAGAGGGAAATCTTCCCGAATAGAGATAAAATGGGCGGTCTTGGTGAGACGGTCCACAATAACCCATATCGCATTGTTTCCTTTGGATGTTTTTGGGAGACCAGTTACAAAGCCCATGGTGATATTATCCCACTTCCATACTGGTATGGGTAGCGGTTGTAATACCCCCTTAGGAAGTTGTCGTTCTTCCTTTACTTGCTGACACACCAGGCACCTTGTAGTGAAATCAGCAATCTACCTCTTCATGTTTTCCCACCAATAATGATCACGAAGGTCTCTATAGATTTTAGTGATTCCCGGATGTATAGAGAAAGTAGAGCTATGAGCTTCATCCATCAATTCTTTATTTATCTCTGGAATAGATGGAACACATAGTCTTGTATGAAATTTCAATACAACTTCTTGATCAATATTGAAATCAAGAATCTTCCCATCCTTTACAGCCTCAAACTTCTCCTTCAGCAAAGGATCTTCATTTTGAGCCTTCTTGATCTTCTCTAGTAATGAAAATTGAGAAATCATTTGGGATAAGGTTGATGATGTCCCTTGCCTTACAATTCCCATGTCCAGATTTACTAGATCTTTAATTAAGGGATCTCCTAGGATCCTCATTTTTTCCAGAACAATAGGATCTTTCCTTCTTAATGCATCCGCAACTTTGTTTGCTCTTCTAGGGTGATAATGAATTGAACAATCATAGTCTTTAATAATCTCCAACAATCTCCTTTGTCTCATGTTCAATTATTTCTATGTGAAAATATACTTTAAACATCAGTGGTCAGTGTATATATCACATTTCTCCCCATAAAGATAGTGCCTCTATATCTTTAGAGCAAAAACAACTACCGCTAGCTCTAGATCATGTGTAGGATAATTCTGCTCATGAATCTTCAACTATCGAGATGCATAAGCAATTACCTTATCATTTTTCATGAGGACACACCCAAGCCCTTTCAGAGATGCATCGCTAAAAATAACGAATCCTTCTCCAATAGAGGGTAGTGGTAACACAGGTGCAGTAACCAATCTATTCTTCAGCTCTTGGAAACTTTCCTCACATTCCTTTATTTCCTCCAAGTTTGCAAGGAATATAGAATCAATACCTGAACTGCTTGAGGTAGAATTGTCAGTCAATACTCCAAGTGGGATTATCCATGCATCAACAATGTTTAGAGACTCTAGTGTTTACTTTAGTGAGCACAATCTTATTGCAAATCTAGTAGTCATTCCCATGTTGGAATTCGAAGTTATACTAGGGATGGAATGGCTCTCAAAGTATAATGCTAAGATCAAATGCAGAAGTAAGGAAATCTCAGTAGTCTTGAATAAACGACCTACAATTATCTTCCAAGGAGAGATATCATGAACTGATCCCTATCTATAAGCACCTCCTATAGCTTTCTTTATGGAGTTAATCGGTGATGATGAAGAAGGAAAAGGGAGCATACAAATAGAAGATGTTCTGATTGTTTAGGAATACATGGACGTGTTTCCTGAGGAGTTACCTGGACCCCCCCCCAGAAAGAGAGGTAGAGTTCTCCATTGAACTCGTACCTGGATCTCAACCGATATCAAAGTCCCCATATAGAATGGAAAATGTGGAATTAGTGGAGTTAAAGAAACAACTCCAAGACTTGTTGGAGAAGGGGTTTATCCGACCGAGTGTGTCTCCTTGGTGAGCACCAGTTCTCTTTGTGAAGAAGAAGGATGGATTAATACGGTTATGCATTGATTATAGAGAACTGAATGAGATCACAGTGAAGAACAAATACCCTCTTCCAAGAATTGATGATTTATTTGACCAACTTCATGGGGCTCAATTCTTCTCCAAGATTGACCTTCGATCTGGTTATCATCAACCGAGGGTGAAGAAGGAAGATATTCCAAATACTGCTTTCCGATCAAGATATGGGCATTATGAGTTTACTGTTATTCCCTTCGGATTGACTAATGCTCCTTCTATTTTCATGGATTTGATGAATAGAGTCTTTAAAGACTACCTTGATAACTTTGTGGTAGTTTTTATTGATGATATTTTGATATATTCAAAAATTAGTGAGGAGCATGAAGATTATTTAAGGGTTATTTTGAAAACTCTGTGGAAGGAGAGACTCTTTGGAAAGTTTAGAAAGTGTGAGTTTTGGTTTCAACAAGTGGCATTATTGGGGAACATCGTAACCAATGAAGGAATCTCGGTTCACCCTGCAAAGACAATGGTTGTGGAGGAGTGGCCTCAACCCACAACAGTAACTAAGATTCATAGTTTCCTTGGTTTAGTAGGATATTATAGGAGGTTTGTGAAAAAAAATTCACAGCTTTATAATCCTCTAACCAGGACTATAGCATCCCACCTTTTTAGAACATAAACATTCATTACATTACACAAAACTGAGGATCTTTAAGGTTTAGTGTCTTGGAAACCAAGAACATAATACATGAAAACAACATAAAAAATTCTTCTTAAACACTTGAAAGGCTTCTCCTTAAGTTTATCCTAGGTTCACTACTGCATCTCATAACCTGGGGACATAAATCAGAAGAAAGGGTGAGCAGAAGGCCTAGTAAGGGAATCAAGAGAAACATTTTACATGTGAACTTGAGATACTTCAATAAGGTAATGAAAAGAACTTTAAGGCATGAGAAAGAAATCATGAGGCATTTTATAATAAAAATAACAATTTTCATAACATGAAGATGTGGCTACATCATTTAACATAGAAAATCATGAACATATCACCATGGTCCATCCCCAAGGTGTCATTTGAAAATTACTAAGGTTATTCACCATGGTATCGTGAAAATTGTAATCTCTAGTGGTTACATCATTACCCAATGCATTGGAGCGCTATCAGGGCGCACCCTTAAATTTGACTTTATTATCATGTGAGCCACATATATAATCATCAAACATTTCATAAATAACCCATATAGCATAAAATAAATGGGGTTCATTTCATAATCATAACATTTTAAAAACTACTTTAAAGACATGATCTTAATGTCACTTTAAACCCACAGAAAGGGAAATCGGGTCTCATGTATGTAAATCCCAGAATTTAAAATAGAACATTTTGATATATATGTGAATACCCTTGTAGAAATAAGATCTTTGTGTATTCACTTTATAACATAAAATAATTTTGAGAAAAGAGAGAGGCATTTTGAGATGAAAATTCTGCAGCATAACAGCTATGTTTCGGGGTTTTAGAAAACATTGAAATGAGAGGGGACATGGGTCAAACATTCATAAATGACCCATAAAATAGTATAGGGACAGAATAAGTTGGATATATGAACATGGTAATGAAATTTTAAGGACTTAACATTTGAAATGAAAAACATGGAAGGAGGACAGAAGTTAGATTTCTCTTATGAAAATTCGGCAGCCTAACAGCGTCACTTAAACTTCAACAAAATGATTTGAAAAGATAAAAATAGGGTCTCTCATCATGTGAACATAAGAGTTACGTATGATATATATAGAGATCATACCCAAACATAATAAAGAAATGAACTTGAAAGACTTGTCATGAAAGTAGAATTTTGAAAAAAATGAGAAGAGTGAAAGAATCCCCTTAAAAATTCGGCAGCATAACGGCGTCACATAAACATTATTAAAAAGAATTGATGAGAGAAAGATGAGGTATCTCATTATATGAACATAAAAAGGGCATTAATATGAATATATAAGAACATCCTCCAACATAAGATCATGGAGTATAAAATAAATGACATAAAAGAGATTACTTGAAAAGAAAGAGAGAGGTCAGATCCCTTACCTTAAAACGTAACTCTTAAAACTCAAAGGTTTGGACCTTGAGGGCTTGGGGGAACCTTGGTAGGACTCCTTGGGAGGTAATGAGAACAGAACTTCATTGGGGGAGATTTGTGAGTGAAAACTAAAGGATTAAAGGGTGGGTATTTATAGGGAAAGTGAGGGGACAAGGCATTAATGGCCAATGGACACCTCACAAGTGCTTTTCTCAAAACCATGTGCTCTCCCATGGAATTTACCATGGAGTTAGGCCACATGGGGCCCCCAATACAATAATTCATCACCTTTTCCCAGCCAACCCTTAAAATATCTCATGAAATCATCATGACATAGTTATGATGTCATTAAACATACCGAAACCCTAAAACTGCATTTTTACTATTCACTAAAAAATGCATCTTTCTCAGAAAAATCCCAAAATTTCACCTTAACAAAAAATTGATGCTCTAATTAAATTTATGAACTCCATTTTATAAAAATAATTTTCTAAATATTTTAAATTTAATTTTTAAATAAAAACACTATTCATCAAGAATTCATTTTTTTCAGAAAAATCCCCAAAAATTACCATAACATAATATCGATGCTCTGAGTTCAAAAATAAAGTCCATTTTATAAAAATAATTTTCTAATTATTTTTAATTAAATTTTTAATTAAAGATCACTATTCACCCGAAAAAACTAATACTTGATTAATAATTTATGAAACTGCTATTTAACCATTTTATTGAATCATATTACTTAATCAAGGCGTATAAATTATATTAAAACTTTCTTTAAGTGAGATTACTAATCCATTTTGTTAGATTACTAATCCTAAGCGTAAAATCACTATTCATAATTTACTATTCATAAAAATTATGTTGTTCTTATTAGACTCTAAATTCCTTACTGAACACTTTTGCAGAAGACCATTTTTTGAAAATCATTACACTTCATTAATTATTTAAGGTTTACATAAATATTTTAAAATATCTTTTTTTCAAAAATTCATTAATAAAATACATCCTAAAATTATCTAGACATTTGAAATTTCATAAACATTACTAAAGGAATAAATCTCAATTTATTCATCCCAAAGGATTACATAATGAATCTACGGTCTCATCACATAGCCCATTATAACACCATCATATGACCTAAGTTTAAGGTGTGCTATGGTGAGAGAATCTGAGGGAGGCTCAGATAACATTACCCTAGTAATAATCTCTACTAACTAGAACTTCTCTCGTAGGCATTTCCGTTCAAGCTTGACACGCTGGAGTTTGGCTTGGGCTTGGTCCAAAGCGAAGCCCAAATATGCTACCTTCCCAAGCTCTGATAATTGGGCTTCATAAGGTTTGAGTCTACTGGATGAAGCCATCAACTCCTCTTTCCGCATTAACCATTAACATCTCTATTAAATAGTTAAGGTTAAGTTAATATACTATTTAAAATGTTTGGGTCGTTACAGTTATTGTCACATCAAGGAAAGTGCCTCTAGATCGATGTGACGCAGGAGGTACCCTATCGTCTTGACGTGGTCTACATTCCCGTCATAGGACAGGAAGCTTGACTTCAGCCGACGAAGGGTTGTCCATATATTATGGCAGATTCCGTGCATGCATTCTTTCGACAAATCCCTGGGTATGTTGTACTGAGAGGTGGTCGCGGGCAAAAACATGACTGGTATATCATTCCTGGCCAGTCATTTCCTCAGGTCTAGCATATCGGCATACTCCCCTGCCAGTGATTCCTCTACCTGGTCAGCCCAAATAAGGCTCTCACTTCCGTCAAAGGCAGTGGGACCGGTAGGTATCGAGTTGTCTTGTGAGAGATTCTGAGGTGGTTCAGAAGATGAATGTGGCCATGGAACAGTTCCTGATCAAAGAAGGTCATCATTGGCGACATGCTGGGAAACTGACATCTCGATCCCGTCCTTCTGAGTGCCTCGGCATACGAGGGCTTTTCGGTGCGTAATTCGACAGGAGGAGGACCTTCCTATCGATATAATATTTCATCGCAGGGAGGACCTTTGCAATGACGGTCGTAATGGTGAGGAATTCCATTACTGCCTGATGCTTCACCACATTGAGGAATTTTTCAGTGCACACCCTGGGGAGGACCTCCTAGGCATGTTGCAGCAAGGGGAGGACCTTCTGGCTACGTAGCATTGTTACAGGGAGGACCTTCGTAATAACTTCCATCATGGTGAGGATGACCATCATGGCTTGACGTTCGACACACATCCCGGGGATGGCCTTTAGAACACGCTGCGAAAAGGGGAGGAGCTTCCTATTGCTTGGGGCCATTGCGGGGAGGACATTCGCAATGGCGGCCATGGTGGCGAGGACTACCATCACAGCTGCGACAATGGCGAGGACTACCATTACTGCTTCCACAGGGAGAATATCTGCAGGATACATCTTGGGGAGGGCCTCTAGAATGTACCACAACGAGGGGAGGGCATTCTCGTTGCTCAACGTCTCTACGGGGAGGACCTCTGTTATCAGGGTGGCGATGACTACCACCGTGACCTGATGCCTGGCTGCGTGGAGTTCCATTGCAGCGTAACCCCTGGGGAGGAACTTCAGGGCAGGACATGACAAGGGGAGGGCCTTCTTGTCGTGATGAAATGTCACTATGGGGAGGACCTCCGTAGTTACGATTATGATAGCGAGGACCACCATCATAATCTGTGGTCCCACTGCATGGAGAGTGATTGCAGCGTATACCCCGGGGAGGACCTTCAAGGTGGACTGCATCAAGTGGAGGACCTTCTTACTGCTCGGTCTTCTGGTCACATGGAGGGTTTCCATGAATCACATCAATAGAGAAGCTCTCGTGACTGATCGTTATATGCCCGCGGGGGAGGCCCCCACGGGTGCTCTGGGGAGGACCTTCAGAGCTGCTGGTAGTGACATTGTGGGGGGGGGGGGGGGTAACTTCGCAACTGCTACTGCCACTCCCATAATATGGTAATGGGTGGGCAGGGTTTCGAGCCTTTGATGTGTTCTTAGCGGCATTGGGAACCCTAGCCTCTAGCAGAGTGGAGTCATGAACCCGTTCTTTATTTTCCGGCTGCCTTCGGTGCGTTCGGGTTGCTGTTTTGCAGGAAGTGGGGACCAACTGCTGATGATAACGACCTTCACCTCCTTTGGGTCCCTGTCTAATTGGGTCCCGTGATTTGGCTGGGATACACCGACGAACATCTTGACTTTTAAAAAGGATATATGCCTGCTCTGGAGCATCCACCATGATGGATGGGTGTCCCCCAGTTGGAACGAGTGAAGCTGCTCGGTCCGGTTGCCCTGCCATTGTGGAATATAGTCGGCGACCCTCCTGGGATGATGTAGGGATTAAGATCTGCTCCGAGGTGGCTATCTCAACTCTTAGATGCGTCGCCTAAATTGGGGAGATGAGATCATGGGCCCGAGTCCTTGTTGTTTCCGCCGATGCAATTACATGATGGAAAGTCTGCATTTTATGATCTGGGATCCATAACTGCTCCTCCATCATTTCCAAGATATGTAGAGAGACATCTTTGTCTGGAACGGGTATGAAGGCCCATTCCGGTATCGAAGTAGAAATATCCTGCTCCAGTCCTCCAGTGGTCAGTGGATACTGATAATTCTCCTGTGTTGGGGCAGGTGAACGAGCCCGCCCCTGTACCGGGATATGCCTGTTTCTATCTCCATTTTCCGCCACATCGGGGTGATGGAATTTACTTGCATCCGCAGGGAGCTGGCCCTGCATATATTGATTTCCCACCGTATCTAGTCAGTGGCCTTTGTTGGCGGGGAGACGTGCCCGCCTATGATTTGCCGCCACATCTGGGTGGCGGGCTTTTTTGATCGCCACCATATCAGGATGGTGGGCATCTGATGCAACTACCAGGGGCTGGTCCTGCAGGTGTCGGGTCGCCACCACGTCATGCTGGTGGGCTTCACGACCTTGGGTAGGGAGAGGTGCCTGCCTGGTAAGTGTTGTCCTGCGGTAGTGACGGGCTTGATGGAGCTCTACGGGGATGTGCGCTGGCTCATACGATGCCGCCATGTCTGGATGGAGGGCTCGGGAGTAGCGAATAGGTGTAGGTGCCTGTTCGTGGTACGTCTCTGTGGCTGGGTAGTGGATCTCCTCCTTAGAGACCAGGGTGATGACCGGTCCCCGATTGTACTTCTTCCGCCCTTGTCGGGGGGTCCGAGGGGCCGGATCTCAGGGAGCGTGGGCCTAAATCCTCGGGGAAACATCCTCCTCGACGCGAGGATGTTAGGTCGCGACATGACCGTGATAACGCCTTTCGGAAGGGGCCTTGGAGTGGAACCCCTGTTCGACATGGATGAAGTTCTCAACATCGACCTCATCTTCCTCCCTAAGATAAGGTAGGTACGCATTGTCCCGTTCCGGGGATAGTCTCCCGAAACGGTTGGAGACAGCGACAGGGCCTGTCTGGATCCGCCTTTGCGGTCACTACTGGGCAGGCGGCTGGCAAGTCTTGAAGGATTAGAGGGCATGCATAGCCGCCTCCATCGTTGGAAGAGTACCATTCATGTGGTACCCTCAGATCATCACGTCCGAAACCCAGCGTTGGAGACATTGGGTGGGTGACGGGGTCCTCCGTTGTTAAGGAAGTCTCGTCCTTGCTTCATTGGAAGAGCACACTTGTGAGTTCCATTGTGATGCCATTGGATCGAAGGGAGTTCTAAAAGTAGTGCATGTGAAACATTTTATCAAATACAAGCATCAAACCCATCAAAGCAGCATCTCATAATCCCATGCGTAATTAATGACCTTGATTGGCCCTCCTTTAGAGCATAAGGGGGAACATTGTGGGATTAAGTTGAATCTGTCATGTTTGGTTAAAGATTCACATCGGGTTCACCATTTTTGTTTCATTCTGGTTTTCGGCCATGAAACGACCAGCGGATCCGTATCAAATGATTGATGGACCTACTTTCCAAAGGCAGGCGTTCACCGGATGGTCTGACCAGCGAATCTTAAGAACTCACATTGGTCGAGAGGATGGGAAGTCAGTCTCATCACACCCTTTCGGGGGAAATTATTGCCTATTCTGGGACTCTCTTATAGATTTAAGACGTATTCATATGTTCACGAATCTTTGGTTTATACCCAAACATAGTATCCACAGATTTAACCTTGGTGGGCAATGGTCAAATGGAAGCAGGGGTTCAGAATCATTTATGCCCGAGGTTTACCATCCCTCATTGTATTAATGACCCGAAGGGTTGGAACTTGACTAAGGAAGCACTAGGAGTGGCGTGGTGAACCGATACAGAGATGATCGGATCAACCGGTTGTTGGGCTTGAACCTCAAGGAGGCTTCCTACTTAACCTGCTTAGGAAGCAGGGATCAAAGTCCACGTAGTTCGGAGATACTGTTTAACGTCATGCTAGACGAGGGTAGAACTCGACGTAAAGAAATGACCGAGTGGTGGGATTGAACCTTGTGGAGGCTTCATACGTACCTTGCCTAGGAGGTAGGGATCAAAGTCCACATAGTTTTCTAAGGTGTCGGGTAACCGTCATGAAGAGAGACCAGGTAGTCTGATGTGTGACGGGCTTGAAGATCATGGAGGCTTCCTACGTACCCTGTCTAGGAGGCGGGGATCAATGTCCTCGTAGTTCACTTAGGTTTTGGGGAATCGATGTGAAGAGAGACCAGGTGGTACAATGGGTGATAGGATTGAACCTCATGGAGGCTTCCTACGTACCCAGTCTAGGAGGCAGAGATCAAAGTCCTCGTAGTTCAATTTGGCTTGGGGATTATACTCTGGGGCAGCCCATAGGAGGATGTCATGGTTGATGCTTACTCTAATCACACGTGAGTCATGCTCAGTGTGAGAAAGAAGAGGCATCAGGGACTAGAGGATCATGTCGTGAAAGGTGTGTCCATGAGAAGCAGAGTGGGGCTTACGCATGAAGGCAGCCCAGGGTGATGAATTTGGGCTTACACTCTGAGGAGGCCCAGAAGGTCAGGGCTTACTCCGGGATGGACGCCCAGAAGGTCAAAGCCTAGTGGGAGAGGGAAAGGGGGTTCTACTATCCTCATCTCCTCTCTTGCAGTCCACGAGGGCTTCCTTCTGATAGGTATTTTAATACCCCCGAGGAGCCCTAGACATGTGGAGCGGCAAAAAGGGGATTCCCAAGCTCAGACTCCACATTACCGTGGGAATGTGAACCCAGGAATGCTTCGGGAATCTACTCAAGGGTTAGGTAAACCCCTTTTCCCATGTTTACCGTGGGTATGTGAACTCAAAATGGTGCGCTGATGTGCCTAAAAGTTATACCACGCGGATCCGGTGGCTCTGGCAGAGGCCTCAGCTCAGGGCCGATGAATAGGCCAATGAGGGAGTCATGAAGGGCCTAGCTGGATCGGAAGGATTTTACCTGGCTCTAGAAATGAGAACACCGAATTATTTGGCTAGCCACCGAGAGGTATGGGTTTTGGCGCCCTTCGCGTGGGAAAGTGCCACGCGGCTTGAGAAGCCATCCGCGAACCAGGGTGGTCCGCAGAATGATTGGTGTCCCGTGAACCTGGGTGATTTGCGGCTTCAGGTTTAATCCATGAACTAGGGTGGTTCGCGGTTTTGGGTTCAATCCGCGAACCAGGGTGGTTCGCAGAGGGTTCCAGGAAGGTAGCGGCAGCCAAGGTCGGCGCCGATCGGAGGCTCATCGGTCGGGGCTTCGCCCGCGGAGTAGGGTGCTACGTGGTATGATGGATGGGAAAAGAGGCATAAACTCCCTGGTCTACGGGGAAGTCATCCATGGAGGGGGTATGGTTCGCGTTTCTCTTTTTTTTTTGTTATTTTAGGTTCTCGGTTCACCAAATTATTATGCGTTTTCCAATTCCTTCTTAATTCATATACCTACTGTCGTTCACGGATGGGAATTTCGTTGTTCGTGAAATCCGAATCCTTCCTTCTCCTTCCGAATATCCAATCCCTCCGAATCCGATTCCAGTTCTCCAATCCTTTCTTCTTTCCCCCTTGGTCTTCTTTTATATAGTGGGAAAATGAATGTATCTGTGGCCACGTGGCACCTTTTGCGGAGGCCCATAACCAAATACCCGGTTCACAGTTGACTTGGTCAATCCGTGATTTGGGGTGGGTATTGAATGCTCCCCCTTTCCGCGAGGCGAACTCTGGGAGTGCTCTGCGGCTGCGGAGGGTTCCGCCTCCATTCCGCGAACGACAGCGGGTGCGGCTTGAGCCGGTCGATGCGGTCCGCGGTTGGGGCGGTTCATGATGGTGAACTGGACTGGAACCTATCCTGCCTCTCGATCGCGGAGGCTCTCCGCCTCCATTTTGCGAACAACAACGGTTCGCGGAGAGGGGTGCCTCGCGGAGCCTGGCCACGTTGCGGTTCCATGGACCGGTTCGCGGACCAGTCCTTTGTGTCTCTTCTTTGATTATTTTCCCCAATTCTTTGGGGAATTTGGGTAAAATATCCTTTGCGGATTTTCAGGAACCTACATTCTCATGAAATTAATAAAAAACATTTTTAAAGGAAACATATTTTGGAAGAATAAAACAAATTTACATAAATTTTAATACTTAATTATTTAGAGTTAATAATTACACAGAGATTATAAAAAATATATAGAGATTTTTTTTATAAAATATAGTTCTTCTTATTCAATCAAAAAATATTAATAGCGAGGTTTTAACCGCTATTTTTAAATTATAATACTTTCATAAAATATCCCAGATAGTTTTATCTCAGTGTTTAATTTTTTATACACTATAAAAAAGTGTTATTTTAAAATATCACGGTTTTATAATCTAATAAATGATAAATGTATTGAGTTAATCTCAATATTGATAACGGAAAACTACAACATTATATGATTTATTGAGTTGGTCCTCATGTGTATGTAATGTTATGAAGCCTTTAGTTTTGTCAACAACCAATTTGAGAAATGATGGAGACAGCTGGGTGAACTACATAGGAAATCTATAATAATAAAATTTAAGAGCTATATTAATGGAACATTTTGTGATGGGGGTGTTAGATAATCCTTCCATGTGTTCTATTTTAATTTGATTCTAATTTAGAAAATAAACTACACTTGGATGAAGGTATGAAATGTATGAAAATTGGTTGAGTTTGATTAAAGTATCTATGAAGTTATTTAAATCGGTTAAGAATGAGAAAATTTGAATAAGTATATAGAATATAAAATGAATATAATGTGTATTATGTGTCCTTGGATAGAATATTATGATATTTCATTCTAGCAGTGTATGAATTTGTTCCATATGATTTTTTTGGATAGATAATTATAGGAATTTCATGCCTATCATATTCATTTAATGCCAATGACTTCATTTTATGTACTCTACACTATAAGATTTTGATCATATAATTTTGGGATGATCATAATGAATTGGTGTCTAACTTACATACTGATTGTATGACTTTTAAAATTTCATTTGAAATTGGTGTCACATGTCTTTAAAGAAATAGGATGTAGAGTCACTAGCATTACATAATGCATGAATTTGGAAGTATAAAAATTTTATAAATTATGAATTCATGTAAAATATATAATCTCTACACCATAAGAATTTAATAGAGACCAGATGAATTTAATAATATCATATGAATTTGAAGACATAAATATTGGAAATTTATAAATAATATTACCTTGATGTGATACAAAATTTATTTACCCTGAGACACATATGACATTTTTAATTAGAATAATTTCATAATGATTCTGGATAAAATATGAATTTACATGATTTAATATATGAAGAAGAAAATTAATTGGGATAATTAATAAGGTGTTTTTTATGTTTAAAACATTATGAATATCAAAAAATACATGATCTATAATTTATTTTTATGGTAATTTATTAATATGATCACTATTTTATATCTATATGATTTTCAAATGAGAAGATTTTAAAATGAAAATTTTTTATAAAAATTTGAGAATAATTTCTAATGATGGAATTTTTGTTCTTAATTGGTCAATATATCATAAAATTCATTTTTGATCCGTGTTGAGATGATTTTGATCTAACAAATTTGGTTGAAGATGATCAACTTTAAAATTAAATAAATATGGAAATGAATATAAATTGGAAGATGATAGTGTAGATGTGAACATGTTTTAAATATTGTAATTAAATGTGAGTTGAGATGGAGATGAATATGATATTTTTTAGATGATATGTGAATTATATAAGTATTTTTAACATTGAAAAATAATATCAGTACAATATTATTCACTGAGATTAAGAGGATGAGTTATTCTATAAAGATTTTTAATAATATTTCAACATCTATGATGAATGTTTTATGTTATGGATTTCAATGAGGTATTTTAGGCATAAGATGTGGAAATATCTAGCCTACTAGTATGAGACCCATTAATATCTAATCATAGTGAGATAAATAATAAAATGAGGAATAAGAGTAAATGAAATGGAACTCTTAAAAATTCATAGGATTCAGTGGTTATGGTGGAAAAAATGAATGGAGATCATGGAACACTATAACATATGAAAAATATGGTTGAGGATCATGTTAATTTCTATAGATATGATATTTTATATATTTTAAATATAATAAATTAACATTTTAGTGACCTATTTATGAAACTAAACTAAAAGAGTGATCCACCTATGTCAAATGAGTCCATCAAATTTTGTATTGAACTAAGATAATTTTTAAGCTATCTAGAAAGTAGATAACTAGTACAATATTGTGAAGAGATCATATGAGTATCAAAGATAAAGGAATAATTGGATCCTGCAAAAACCATTATTACAAAATCTAAGAAAACTATGTTGATTTCTAGGCCAAATGTGTTTTTGATAGAGATATTTTTTGTAAATACTTTTAATTTATAAGGAGATACTACATTTTTGAAGATCACATGATCTCAGTGTGGTGAGAAATCTTGGTAAGTATTTTTCTTTAAATATATAATGATTTAATCTAAAATAAGATATAGAGTTTTAAGTATACATTATAAACCACAAGTTAGAATTTGAATAATTTTTTTATAAATATAGATATCCAATATTGGATGTTGTGACATATTTATTTTGGCCAATGATCTAATTCAAAAAGAAGCATAAATGAAACACTTGTATGTACATGGTGTAAATCCATAAAACTTGTGGGACACAAGATATAAAACTAGGTCATAGTGCAACTATGTGACTGTAGTGAGAAGTGATTTTGTGGATGTCCTATAAGAATAATAATGTTATATACATGATGTGATTTTTTGAAAGTGTGGGAAGTACCAACACCTATAGTTAGTGCTTAATAATTTTGGAGAATCCTAGATTATGGTATATAAACAATCAAGGATAGGTGAATGAGTTTTTTGATGAACATTGTAAATACCACATTCTATGTTTATTTAAATTACTCAAATTTCATGTGGAATGATTAATTGGGTGAACATAAAATAGATCCAATAATCTTCATTGGAAATAGAGGTTCCTAACCAAAGGGGTTTAAATATTCAAAAAAAAATTAGGTAATTGATAAAATTTAGTGAACCACATATTCACCCCTAACATTCTGTACTGATCCACAAACAATTTCAGGTTTAATATTCAACCATTCAAGATAAGAAGACGGTTTATATTTCTAATATGGTTTGTTACTCAATTAGGTGACTTATATATCTCAATAAATTGCATGACTCATACGATGTATACAATGGGGGAGTGTAATGATAAAATTTTTTAGGTAGTAGAATAAGGTATTTCACAAATTATATGGATATTATTACTTATTTAGGATTGTTTAGTTCTATTTTTTGGATTTTGTTCCCACAACCCAACTAATTTGCAAATTCAATTACCTATATATTCAATTTTTTGAACATTAATAAATATATTATCACATGATGACTATTTAATTAATAATATTATTTTGACAATATCGTTAGAGAAATTTTCACATCAAAAGGATCACCACTAGATTTTATAGCGAGATTTATAGTTGAATACCATGTTAGTAGGTAAAAAAACTATGAATATAATGTAAAATCATGGTATTATGAATTTTAGAGGGACAATCCATCAGTGTAATGATATAGAAATGGTTTTCATAGAATCTTAACAATAGAATAACATTTTTTCATGATTATTTGATAATTTTCACTATAGATTAATAAATTTATTGTTTATAAAATTATAAATATAGCCTATGGGGTCCCAAATGGATCCATATATAGTGACAAGTAGAAATCCATGATGATAGTTTGGTAAAAAGAACCTACTGGTATTTTAATATTGCACCACCCTTTAACAAACATAGATACTTGAAAACAACGGGTTGTCGTGAACCAATATTCAATTAATTTCGTATTTTTACAAAAAATGTATCGTAGTTACCCAACCTAGGGTCGATCATAAAGAGTCCTCTCACAACACACTACTTTTATATTGTCACTTTTATTAAAACTAACTTATCTAATATATATGGGGGTTTTGAAAAGATGCATCAAATATAAATAATACTTATAATAATAATGTAATGAAAAACCAAAATGAAGTTAGAAGATGAAATGTAGCCACTTGTTCTTCAATGGTTCATGGTGTCTGAAATCATTATTTAAAATAATTATAAATATTCCATTAAATGAGGTGATCAAGATCTGTCACACCACACCTCCTCATTTGAAATGTGACTACCCCTTACCAAGATATATGTATATGGGGAAATTCTCTTCCAAACATCGGCTATGTGATCTTTTCACTGACCATCACTAACCAAGTCATACTCCACCGTATGCATGACTTAGATAGTGAGGGTAAGGATAATTGATAATTGAGAATAAGAATTTGAATGATAGGGAAAATGGAGATACCGAACTCCATGATCAATTTAACCACCACCTAAATTATTACAATTAAAAAATGATATTAGAAATCGAATCACATGTAACTCAATAAAATTACCATTCCCTCCCTAGAACAAGTGTCGGGGTTAGTTCTCCATTTGGTTGGAGTTGAGAAGGGAATAATGATGGGAGAACACCTAATGTAACAAAAATTGAAGAATGAGATGAATGAATGAGATAAATAATATATTAAAAGAAAATTTCTATAAAAAATAATAATTGAAAATACTAAAAAGAGACTAAAGTATTCAGTAAAGGCTATCCCCATGTTGGTCCACACCAGAATGATTTGCAAGGGCTGCTGAAGGCTCAATTTATAGGAAAATCCCATGGAGAGCATGCAATGTCCCATTAAATTTTTAGCGTCCCACTTTTTCCATGACTTATAATTGTGGTACACGTCCTGTACCTTAGATCCGAGTTTTTCTCCACCACATCTGCTTTGAACTCATTTATTTAAGCGCATCGACCATTACACAACATGTACTTTAGTTACACATCGTCTAGACCCCTTGAATAGCTGAATCTTCCTCTGACGTTTACCAGGGAGTTGTTCCAAATTGAATTATTCGTTGAACCTAAAAAAGTAAGATCATTTTGAGAAGTAGTTAAAATGTTATGATTTAATTATGGAAGACCACTTTTTCTGTCTTTTTGTTTCCAAAATCTTTTCAATGTTTGACTCATTCAAGGAATTCCTTAATGAACTAATTTTTTATTGAAATTTTACATAGATGTGCGTCCATGAGTCTTATTTTTTTATCCAAGATGAATTAATATATTTGGACAAATGAATATGGGTATATTCCTCCATTACTAACATGGGTTCCACCTTCCTGTCCAGAAAACTTTTCCACATAAACTTATTTTTTGGAGCCTTAAATTTTAGAATCCAGCTTATCTCTAGTTGGCAATTATTTATCACATAAACTAAGGGTTCTTGAAAAAAAGAATCAAACATTTTCGATTGAAATTTAATGGGAAATTACTGAAATATAGATACTATTAAAAATTGCTAAATATATATAATTATGCCATATTTTCAATTTATCACAAAATGAGACAAAAACCTAAATATGTGATAAATACCCATTAAATAACACTATGTTGGGTTTAAAAACAATGAATCATATAATAAAATATGTGAAAATATGAGCTGCATTATTCCACCACACTTAAGCATTTAACTCATAAGCAATTATGGTATATTCAAATCAAAATTCACATAATAATAAAAAATGAGAAAACATCCATGATCTTATCAAAAACAAAATTTTATCATGCCTCTTCTATGAAAAACATTTCCATTTCCTTTTCAGTCCTCACATTTAAAAATTTTCAACAATATAAATTATCCATTGCACAATCACAACTTACATTACATTGAATTTTATGTCACTCTTCATGGAAGAGAAATTAATTTTGGAGTTATGCTCATACATGAAAGTTTCATGTATCACGATAGGTTTGTGAAAATTCTCATTTATCCACAGCATGAAACATGAAAATGAATTATATCATGAGGGATTTCATTAAAGGTTCAAATGACTCTGTGTCTTTAGGTTGGTGGGTAAATAATTAAAAATTCAATGCTATAAAGAGAAGGTTTGAATCTTCTATACAATGCATGAATAATCAAGTGAAAACAAAGGATGAACCTCGATCAATTCCCCTAGAAATGTAAAACACAACACGAACATTTTTTTGACATGGTACATAAGCCAATTAGTGATTATAAAGAAGGATATCATGTATGTCCACCCCATTTTCCCCCATTTTTTTATAAATCTCAAGAAAGGCATAACTTTATATTATTTTTTTCATGGGAGATGAGATGAAAACAGAATACAATAAATGAATGAAAATTTATTCCCTTGAATTCATAGATGAAAATATATTGAGAAATTCAATATCATATTCATTTTATTTTTCAAATATTTTTTATGGGGAAATTGACGAATCAAATACAGCATAATGAAATGATGACTCAAGCCCAATTTTAAAATAATACCCATCCAAATAGATGCCTCACACCTCACACCACCCAAAAACAAAACTAATCCCAATAAACTCACATTAATGGCTATTCCCCCAAACTAAAACTTGATATTTCCATGAAAAAATACTAGGAGTATGGATAGGTATGAAAAATCATCCTGTAATGTGGCTTAAACCTATATGGAAATTCATGGATTCTAAGGGTTAACGAAGGATAATTGTAAAGGGTGGGTCTCTAAATAAAATGTGGCTAGACAAAGTAGTGCCTCAATCATATTAAAAACATTTCGTGAAATTTAAATGTTTGGAAGAGAAAAATCATAAATTTTGTTTCTCACATAAAATCCAAGTTTCCCTCAAGAGTGTGTTGGTATTAGGAAGAATATTTCAATTATGTTTAGAATAAATCACAAGAGAGAAAAAATATTTTGAGTTAGTGTTTCATGGGTGTGTATTTCCAAAATCAGATAAACTCATAAAAATTATAGAAAATACAATTCAATGAAAAAGGTTTTCAAATCAACATTCATTTAAAATTTATTTTTTTAAAAAATATTTTAAATTTTCTCAAAATCCTTCAAAGTGTGAAATGTGATAAGAATATTCATTAAAAATAAAGTTTACTAAAAATAAACAAAAAACAAAATGAAAAAAAACACAAAAAGAAAACTATATAGGTCAAAACTTCCCCACATTTAAATTTCACTACCCTTCATTTAAGTTTGAAAAAATATTAATAGGGGTAGTAAAACTAGAGAGAAGGAAAGACACAACATCACTTCATTTTTCAGTGGCACCATTGAGTTATGATCCTAGATTCAACCAATTTTTCCTAAAAATAATTAAAAAATGAAATTTATTAGAAAATTAAATAAAAATAAATTGAAATGGGAAATGAGAAGAAAAATTATTAGTTTGACCCCCAATAATGTTCTTGGTGTTTACTGACTCTAGTCAGGCAGTTGTAGTGGGTTAACCCCAATCTGAAGGTGTATGGGATTTCATTCATAGAAACAAAAACATTTTATTTTTCATGACATATATTAGTAGATTCCTTGAAAAATAACCCCCTATGAAAATAAAAATATCCCCAACCCCTAGCCGAGATGAAGGGAATAATTTGAGTTGCGGTGGTGGATGGAAAAGACTGTAGGGGTTCCCCCTATTTTGTTCATCTGGAGGAGTGGTGTCCACCATTGTTGAAAAGTCATAATAAGTTATATTAGTTTAAAATTAATAATTAATGATATTCGTAAGAACAGAATGCTCAAAAATGAAAAAACCCTAAAAAATTCATCTTCAGACTCATTTTCATCAAGCAAGGTAGATGGGAACTCATTTTTTGGAGAGGGAATTAGATCATTAATAATTTCTTCAACCTTTCCAATTTCATATTGAAATGTAGGTGGAGTAGTCTTTTCATTATCCATAGATTTTCTTTGTTTTAATTCCAACTATAAGGCATTAACTTATTCAACTTGGGTGGCTAGCAATGTCATTACCTTTCTTTCTTTTTCCATCATTCTAGAAATGTCTTGAATTATCAAAAAATATTCTTCCAATTTCATCGAATTTTCAAGATCTTAAACATTCAATGTATCTTCCCAGCATGGATCACCATAAAAGCTATCCATATTCCAATAATTAAAATAATTTCCATAAAAATCTACATTGGCTGAAAAAAGTAAAGATATGAAACAAAGAATTTTTTTTTGGTTTTGTTATTGTTTTTGTTTTGTTTTTTATGAAAAAACAGGGTGTATAATGTCATGGCATCCCCGAAAATAGTGCCAAATTGATAATAGTTGTTTTTCGTTAACCTTTATTCAATTAATTTTTTAATTTTCCTAAAAATTTTCTATAGTGTCACACCCTAGAGTCGATCACAAGGAGGCCGCTCCTAACACACTACTTTTCTATTGTCACTTTTTAACAAAACTAACTTATCTAATACGTATGGGGGGATTGGAAAAGATGCATGAAATATAAATAATACGAATGATAATAATTTAATGCAAACACAAAATAATGTAGGAAGATGAAATGCAAGAACTTGTTCTTAGGGGGTAATGGAGTTTGAAATTGTTGTTTAAAAGAATATAAAATATTCAATTTGATGAGGTGATCAAGATTTGTCACACCTCACCTCTTAATTTTATATGTGATTACCCCATACTGGGATCTCATCATATTGAAAAATAATCTTCCAAAAATAGGCTAAGAGACCTCTCCACTGACCATCAGTAACCAAGCCATACTCCACTGTATGCATGACTTAGATATTGAAGAGAATGATGATTGATAAATGAGAAGAAGAATTGAGAAAATAGAGAAAAGGGGGTGACTTCGCACCAAGATAAATTTAACCACCACCGAAATTATTAGAATTAAAAAAAATATATTAGAAATTAAAACACATTGAACTCAATCGAAGCACCTTTCCCTCCCTTGACCAAGTGTCGGGGTTCGTTCTCCATTTTTGTTAGAGTTGAGAAGGAAAAAATGGTGCGAGAACACATAATGTAACAAAAATGGATGAATGAGTTGAATTAATAAGATTAAAAATATATTAAAAGTAAAATTCGATTACAAAATAAAAAAAGAAAATACTTAAAAGAGACTAAAGAGGTCAACGAAGGCTATACCCAAATTTCTTCACACTAGAATGATATGCAAGGGCTACTAAAGACTCGATTTATTGGAAAAATCAAAATAAGAGCATGTAGCTAACATTATATTTTTAGTGTCCCACTTTTTTCCTGACATGTACTTGTGATACACTTTGTGTACATTAGATCTGAGTTTTTCGTCACTTCTTTTGCATCAAACTCATTTATTTCTATGCGTCGACCAGTACATGACGTGTACTTGGGTTGCACATTATGTGTCCCCCTTGAATGGCTGAATATTCCTCTGAATTATTCTTGGGAGATGATCCTAATTGAATTTTTCTTTGACCCTAAAAATTGTAGATCATTTGGAAACATGGTTAAAACATTAGGATTTAATTACTGAACATCATTTTTTCTGCCTTTTTTGTTTCCAAAATAATTCTCTATGTTTGACTCTTTTGATGAATTCATTAAGGAATTAATTTTGTTTTGAAATTTTACATGGAAGCGCTTATATGATTCCTCTTTCTTATCCATGTAGAATCAATGGAGTTGGGAAAACAAATCCGTAAATGTGCCTCCATTACTATCATGGGGTCACTCATGTTGTCCAGAAAAAGTTTCCACAAAGGCCATTTTTTTACAGCCTTATATTTTAGAATAAATCATTGTTTCAGTTACAAAATATAAATCCCATAATTTAATGGTTCCTAAACAAATGAATAAATCGTTTTGGATTGAAATTGAAATAGATATGGCCGAAATATGGATTCTATTAAAAAATGCTAAAAATCCAGAATTAAGCCATTTTTGTATTTAAGCTCAAAATGAGACAAAAACCTAAATAGGTGATAAGTTCCCATTAAATAACAATATGTTGGGATTAAAAAATTTAATTATATAATAAAATAAGTGAAAATATGATCTTTATTAAGAATTTTCCACTTACTTTTATATATATATCTATAGAATTATTATATTTAAATATTTTTGTCGAAAATTATCTCTATATAATTATTATAAAGAAATTAATAATTAATAAAAATAGTTATTCCCCACCGACCTATGAATTTTTTTTCTATGACTTTTTCTATAGGTTGGTGAACCAACACTATATTTCCATTGTTAGGACTTGACCGTGGCTATAGGGGCTTCTAATGCCTTTTCCATGGGAAATAATTCTCCCACAGTTTCACTGAAACCCATACTAACACAATTTAACAAATTATTAACTATATACTACACTATTATTATATTTTCAATAAACCGTAACAATATATTTTATTTTCATGTTTTAGAAAAATATGAAAAATTTTCTATGGATATAGGGTGAAATAGTAGTAGTGGTTATAATCATTCCTCACTATAATGAGAACCTTGTACTCCCATGATGATATTCACGAATATATGTTTTATGGATAAATGAAATATATCTTGTGAGACATAGATGATAGATACTATCTGGTGTAGGGGGGGTCATTAGACAATAATACTTCCTCTCATGACGTTTTCATATAGTAATATCCAAGAGAAGTGGTTTTGGAAACATAATCATATTTAGGAATTCCACATGTTACATATGTCATTGAATATTAATATATAGGTATGTGTGCATTGGTGTTTATAATTTGAAAAATCATTAATGTATATCAGGAATCACATACCTATATATATTGATAAAAATGGTGACATCATATGATTATGGAAAATTAGTATGCATTGAGTTTGTCATAAGTGATATAAAAATTGTTAATAAGTGAAAGGATTAATCCTTTCAAAATTTAGAGAATATGATATATCATGACCTTTGAATATGATCAAACTATCTGATTAATTCCATGACCATGGTAGTTTTACTTATGAAACATCTATTCAACCTACTTGATTAGATATTGAGAAAAATGGATTATATTACACCATGGGTGTTCATAGGATATTTTTGTCACTATTAAATTTAAAAAATTGATATGGGTAATTTGAGGTGTTTCTAGAAGTTAGTTTTTACATTTTGTCCAATTATCCTAATACCACTATCAAGAAGTCCCAATGGGTCAGAAAAAAAGTGTATCAATGGTGTAATATAATCCAATTATACCTTGAAGAGTCACATAATGCAGGTGTATTGATGGGGTTTTGATATTTCTAATTTTGAATCCAGCTGATGTTGTGATTTGTAATCTAGTATGCGGGTACCATGACCGCCCTTTATGATGTTGGGGTATTGTCTGTATGGTTACCAGTAACCCATAAACTGGCTTTTTAGAAAATGAAAAAATGGATTGCAGGCAGGATAAAGTGTATCGAAATTTTTAGTCAAATTTTATTAGAATTTAATATTAAAATAAATATTATTCTATAGTTTTTAGGAATAAAAATCATTAGGGTATGTTTGATAACATAAATATTTATATAATGAATAATACGATGGTATTTTTTATTTAATAAAATTTTTTTAAATAATGATTTGGAAAATTACATGGATGATTGATTGTTTGAGTTAAGGGTGCAGTTGAAATTACATGAAATTTATCCAAATGATTAACACACATAAATTAAATAATAATAATATTTCATTTGGGGTCCACATACAATTATAATATTGGTAAAGGTCCTTTTTGGAATAACCTATTCTCTGAAATAATCATATAAACATGATTATATCATTTCTAGGTTAATTGATTTGTAGTTCACAATATTAATCTCAATAGGATTTTCTCCAACCACAAAGATAATTTTTTAGAATATTCTCATGAAATGAAATAATTAATACTCACCCTCCCTATAGAGAATAAGTTAAAATCATTGAAGATCACATGGAATTGTTATTAAGATCAATAAGAAATGATGCATGTGGTTAGGTCTATATGTACTATCACCTGAAGATCCTATAATGATGTTCTTAGGTTTATAAAACATAGGTGGATAACTATAAAGGGATTATATCAATAAATCATTCATCTAAATGTCATTATAACAAGACTGGTAAACCAATACCAAAAAAAAATAATTTTAAGAAAAGGGAATTCTTATATATATAAATTAGTTATAATTTATATCTAAAAATATATTATCTTTGATTCTTCTAGGGTTTCTATAATTTAGTTATGATAATTTATTTAAATAAACAAAAAAAACAAATTATTTGGAATAAGACTGATTGTTTCCAGGATTAAATGGAGCCCTAAAGTGGTATCATAGAAGTCACATATTAATTTAAAACTATTTATTAATAATTTATCTATTTACACATTTTTTATTCTTTATTTTTTATTTTTCATTATTTAATTAGTGATTCGAGATATCATGTTTTTTAAATTTGACATGAACAATAAAAGGCAAAGAGTAAATGAATGTAATTTATAGATGATACTTATAGGTGTCAAATATTCCGGATAGATAAAAAATATACATGATGTGTGACAAAAATGTACTTGTCGTATACCCATCTTCACAACACTAGGATGAATTTTTTGGAAATGTGGCATGTGGTGCAGGTGAAAATTACACATCATCATTACACATTAGGTATTTACCAGCTAGTTTATATACATTTTGAATGTGTTACATGATGTATATCCAGAATTCCTTTCATAGAACACATCATGGTTAATCCTTCTGAGACTCACAAATGTTGTGTGGTCAATGTATCTAACATGTATTAGTTACATGATGCGTATTGAAAACCAACCAAGAAATATGTGTCCATTTTGAATAGATGGGATATATCTAGAATACATGTTTTAAAACAAAGTTATGTATGTGTATAAAACATTTCAAAACCCTAAATGTGTATTGGGAATGAACAAATAAGTGGGTGCATGATGTGTATCAAGATGTACATGTCATGTGACTCATAACCTCTTTTGTGAAGTAAAAATTGATCCGGGATATACTATGTTAATCCATTAGAAGAAATAAATAATAATTATAGTATTAAACCAAATTATAATATGTGTAGATAGTATACATTCCATTTACTAGGGTTTTCCCTTGGATTACACACCGAGTGATTTTCGAGGGGTCATAAGGAATTAAATTCTTAAATTAAATATATTTCATGTTATTCTTTAGCAACATGACATTTAAGGTCATCATACAAACCATTAACATCATGAAACTTTTCAGTTGTACTTTCAATGAAAATTAATGACATGTTTTTTAGTCCTAAAGGCTATACCGTCTGCATAACTTGACTAACAAAATGACCCATTGTGTAATATCACGGCACACCATGTATGCTAAATTCCATTTCAGTAATAATTATTTTAAAATGACCACATGAAGAATAATGGAACATGTCATGATGCCTATAGTATACAACATATAAATATTTATTTTATATTAAATGAATTTATTAATTGATTTAAAATTATTGAATATGGGAATACAATAATCCCATTTGAATGGGAAATTAATATTAATTAGTTATTTAATTAATAAGAATATTAATTTTTTAATTCATGAAAATTAATATAATATAGAACATATTGTGGTAAATTCTAGTTAATTTTTAATGTGTATTAATTTCATGGAGAAATGAGCATGAGTTGGACTGACCACTATATGTGTTGGGTTTATTTTACTATACATATTATTTCATGGGTTTTTATGATAATTATGATTAAAATAAAAATGATTATCTATGTTTCTTCCATCATATTATTATATACAGGTATGCATGTATATGATTTATTAATGTAGCCCTAATATCTATGTATCATCACCCAAATGTTAGTCTAAATATGTAAAGGATTAAGTTCCCATGTGAGAAGATGTGGCTGAAGATGAATCCAAGGTAAAACCAACCATAGAGATGGATAAGTGGATAGGTGGAATGATGTAAATCATACAATGTTCGGTTCAAGGAGTTATTCACCAAGTGTCAAGGGTTGGTTTATGATTTTATTGATGAACTAAATAATAGTAAAACTTGGGATTATGCCATATATATTTATTTTATTTCAATTCAATGCATGGTTAATAATTTTTTATGAGAAACATGTTTGTTCAAAATAAAATAAAACAAAATAATTAAAAAGAATAAAAGATAGAATAAATCAAATGGATTATAGGTAAATTATTTTATCAATACATGGTTAATAACTAATGAATAATCCATATAATATTACCAGATATGTGAAAAGGATTAAATAAATAATATATATGCATCAGATAAAAACTCAGAAAAGGAAAAATTAATATAGAAAATACCTTCAATTATTTTTAGAAAAGTTTTACTAATAGATAAAATGTTGATCAAGATATAATCAACATCCGTTTTTATTTTTTAGACTTCCTTAACCAAGATAGTTGGTTGACATAACCAAAATGGTTTTGAGTTTAATTTCCAGAGTCTATTCAATAAATATTAATGTAATGTGTTGAGGAAATATGAGTCCAGGATATTAGGAATGGGGAGTCCACTAAATTGATCAATAGAAATTGGAATAATGTAATTGGAATGAAGAACATAAATAAGTACCTTTGAGTATGTTTAATGTATATAGTCTATGAGAATGGAAATATGGAACTTAGAAATTATCAACATGACCTGATATTCCAAATACAATGCTAAGGGATTTTTAGATTTTAAAAAATAATGTATTGTTAATAAATAAATTTTATTACATAACATTTGGTAATGATGATAAATTACTAATACCATTTTAATTTTTTTTGAAGAAAATTGAAAGTAATATAACGTCTAACTTATCTCTAATATCAATTTTGGATAAAGATAATATTATAATTAGTATGTGTTTATAGAATTATTGAAGTAAATGTCACATTATACTATTCCAAGAGAAGAAATTCTTTTTGTTTGAGTCCCCTATTCCAATTAAAGATCAATCCAAGGATGCTAATGATTAATGGAAAGTAGTATTTTGGAACTATCTAGATTATGCATTGGATATTCAGTGACTAATGTTATATTACACATATAGTGATCTCTGAAAAATACTTGAGGATATGGATACATATTGTATCATCCATTTAATTTACCATATTTTCATTTTTGAATAAATTTAAATTTTATGATGGCTAGCAATACACACAACCCCTGGTCAAGAAAAACACTATTTAGTCACATTTTTCATAGTAAAATAAATTATAAAAACTTTATAGAATTTATATACAAATTTTAAATATTATTTATGCAATAAAATATTTTTAGAATAATTTAATGTATCTAATATAAATATGATGAGAACAAACTCAATTTTAGACATACAAACAATACATTAATAAAGGCAGTCTTTACACCTTTTAATGGTGAACCTATTTTAAATTTTAATTTTGAAACATTTATAAATTTAATATGAAAAAATAATATTAGTTTTTGAAACACATACATAAAAATTAGGGTATGGTAAATTTTCTATATTTAACTAAATTATCTCATTTTTTGTTGAATAGTGAAAAATAGTAAATTTAAATTAGGTTTTTTCATATAATTTATTTATAAGGATAAATTATATTTAAAATTGGGTTTAAAGTCAAAATATATGAATTATTTATCAATTAATCCAATTTAGGTAATCAAAATCAATTTCACTTTGAAAGGTGATATAAAAACATTGAAAACTTTTGAACCTTTTTACATTAAAACCCCACAACATCATTCTATGATCAGAATATAGTAAAATGGATTCTATATTAGGAATAATTATAATATATAATTCCTAATACATACTACTTTGTTTTTCATAAAAAAATTAGTGAATGTAATTAAAATTAGCTATAGTGATTCACAGAAAAATTATTTTAATAGGAGACTAAACCTTAAACTTAAGGCCGAAAAGGACCTATACAAATTTCCAAAATCCACTAGATGGACATTTTTTGAATCTATCCTACCATTTATCAAAATTTCACAATTATTGGAACAATATGTAATGGAAATAATGTGGGTGTAATTCCCTTTTTCAAAATATAAAAGAATTCCGCTCCTCCTCCACTATAAAAATGAACTCACCCATCCCATTTATTCAAATATCTCAAACAATTTTTATCATCCAAAATATGATAAAATAAGATCCCAATATACCTACCATAAAAATTATCAGCCTCAATTTAGGAAGAAATCCATCCAAGAATCCCTTCGGTGCAAACCACATGGAGTTACCCAAAGAAGAGGTAACCACCCTCCACAATCTCTTTTGTTTTATTTACTTTCACCAACCAAAAATTATTATTATTTCATTATTAAATAATAAACTCAGTATTCTAAATATACAAAATGTTTTTTTGTGGGATCAACCTACACTTACACACACATCCATCTAATGGGTAATGAACAGATCATTTATGTTTATAGAGAACTACCAACGCACAAAACAAATATTATTCAATTTTCCTCTACCACATTTCATGTTTGGGAAATATGATGTATAATTTGTTTATATATTATATATATTATATTTAACATTTCTTTATGCCTATGGAGTTTTTATATAACACATACCTTTATACAATCCATTATGCAGGAATACAATAACATCGTTTGTGGAAGTGTGGACTACCACCTCCTCAAAGTGATGTGATTCATTCACGATATACATGGAATTTATAAAATATGGTTTGAAAAAAAATATGGGACATATATGAAACAAATATGTTAATTTTAATTATAATATACATATTTATCATTTCTTTTCATTATTTCTACATGAAAAATAAATAAAAGTATTGTTATTGTGTACATACAATCTACCATCTCCATGAATGATGCATTTTATTTGTTATATCCAAATAATATAAATTATTATAAATACATATATACTGAATATATATGATATTTACATCATGGTTTATATTTTAGATATGATGAAACCATGATAGGAAAAAAATGTAACAATTCAATACTTACTTGAGAAACACAGAAATTAACACCTTAAATAGTGAAAATAATGAAAGATTACTAAAAATAGTTAATAAGATATTATGAGAGGATCAAAGATGATATAATAAATGTTGATATGTTTTGGAATAATTTATTAAAATTATTAAAAAATTTATACAGGATATTAATCTACTTTAATATAAAAGGAAATAAATGGTAAGTGTTTTTGTCTCAATTTACATTTCATTGAAACTTATTCGATATTATTCCAAGTTCACTTTATTGGGTAGTATATACTACCCATTTTCCATTTAATATCATGATTCACTCAAAATTAAATGTATTTTTTTTATTTTTTATTGAATTATCTCACCCAAGGGGTTTATCTATAAAATTCCCATGTGGTAAAATCTACATTTTCAATCTTACATAATTTTTTGATTATTAACATTCAACTAAGACAATCACTTTATTGTGATAATTTCTCATCAGATATTTTCTTAAATATCCAAATTCATAGGTGATGGATATTATTATTTCCTAAAAATTTTAGGATATTTATGTACATTTTTCACTTTGATGGTTATTTGATTAACTGGGGAATTATGGATAAATATATATCTACTATTCAATACAGAATAATTTTAATGAGACACATTATTTTTAATTAAATAGATTATTATATATATGAGGAATTATTTGGATATAAAATACAGGTATTGGGTGTCTTTTAATTCAATACATACATATTGGGGATCGGTTAATGCAGGACCCTTGATGAATTTATAGTACCATGAGATTAATCAGTAGGCCAAATAAAAATAGTTTAAACTGTATTACCTTGATGGTAAAGGTGTCATGTTCCTGTGAAACAAGACATGAAATAACTATTCATTGAATATATTTATAATTCATTTATTATTATTATTATTATCCAATATAATATTTCATTTAAATATCATTTGATATATTTCATTCTGATTTTTTTAATTTAATGGAATGTGTTTCTGTTCCTCACAATTCCATATTGATTATCACTTATCTAGTTATTTGAATGGAATGTGTTATCAGTTATCTACCTTTAAATAATTATTTAATTTAATTAATTCATTGTTTATACCTCTTTAATTTCCCTTACTGATCATTTGAGATCACCCTTATTTTGATTCATTTTCATAAGCTATGAAGAAGAAATATTTGTATAAAAGTTCAAGGATGCGGTTTATTTAATTTTATCATATACCATGTTTTATTTTCTATTTACCATTTTAATATGGGTATCATGTTTGTAATATTTTTTTACAAAATTTAAAAACTGTTATATCCACAAGGATTTTAGGATTGTATCTATTCTAATATAATAATGTAATGCACAACCATTGAGCTTTATGGGGCCTGGGAAATATAGTTTGTATTAGAGAAAGTGTAACAACAACATGGGAAACGGTATTTAGAAAACATATATTAGGGAACCTAACCATATGGTATAATTTAATTAAAATCATAGAATAACATCCTAGAATATTTAATGTAGATATTGTGTGGTTTTATCTCAAAATACATCCCTCTCAGGATACTACAAGTCGATATGGTTCCAGAACAGATGTAACTAGGTGTAACAACTCCAACAAGGTGTGTCAGACATAACTCAACATAACCCAGTACATAACAATGGGACTTACTAATCACCTAGTGTGATACTTTAGGGGGACACACTTATGCTAAATCACAATTTATTTACAATTGATTGTTATGGATTTAAAAGTAATGATGTCCCCAAAGAAACCAAAGTATATGATTCTAATATTTATGTTCCATAAATTCATGTTAGGTGCTATAGCATATTTTGATTTATTAATTATGACCTTATGAGCTAATCCAGTATATGCCACTGTTTAGAAATGTTGTCTGGAAGGATGGATGGTATCAATACTGATGAAAAATGTATAAATTCCCCAATTTAGTGAATTGATACTATTGGTATTTGAATAGAAAAAGTTATGTAAGTATTTGGGAATCTTAGTTGGGTTATGGAAAAAACCATAAACAAATGGGCAAACCTATTACATAGAGAGAGTCCCGTATGCGAGATTGCTTTTTTCAATAGAATCCCCAATATTTTTGTCGGACTAGTAATACTATAGTTGGTGAACAATGGATTAAGTTTCTGGAGAAGATATTTATGGACATCAGATGTAGTAAAATGAAAAATGTTATAATTTTAGTCTATTTTCTAAAAGTTTTTTCGGATTACTAGTGGTATCCGATCCAGAATACTTAGGATAAAAAAGAAATAGAACTTGAATAATGGAGTAATTTTAAGGATACATTATTAGATAAATACTTATCTTATGATAAAAAAATAAATATAAATTAAAATTTCATTATCTTAATGAAAAATGAATAAATGAGTGTTTAATATTATAAATTTACCTTTACAAGGTTATCCAGGTATTCTATAGATTAAATTTACAAAACTGAGTTCAATATTAACCACTTATTTTAATGTCTAAAGACAAATATTTCAAGGGTTCTTGGTTTTCCAAAATTTCATCATACGAAGATATATTTTTATGCCCAATCCAAACAGAGAATAAATTATCAATATCCTACACATTTAAATCATTTGATGAGAATAATAGGTCTTATGAACATCATGAAAAATAGAATGTGAAATATTTGAAAAATTGAATGATGAAATTCCCACCATGTGAAGAAAGTGGGAAAATCACTCTGGGAATTGCTTGAAGGGATTGGGAATCTATTAAAGTGTGGATAAAAGGGTAATAATTTAATTCAATTCAGGGGAAGAAGGAAAACAATGATATTCAGTGTTTTACTTACATAGATATGGGGAGCTACTCAAATGAATGCCTCATGCATCATGGGAATCTACCTTTGAAGGGGTTAGGAGGAGATAAAAAAGATTACAAGATCACTAAATTCAAGATAGAGTTACAAAATGATATGGTGGAAGGTACATTAATACTATATTAAAATTTATAAAATGACTTATTTAATTATGGATCATCAAACCCTTTTATATCTACCCTATTTTCTAGAAAAAAGACATTTCCCTTTCAATTTTATTAGAGATTTGTTAGTCAAAACTCCAAAGGAAACTATTAATGAAAAAAAGATGTGTTGGGAAATCACCATTATGATAGATAGTAATTATTTATATTCTAACCATATAATATCTATGGTTGACTTTGATATAATTCTTGGTATGGACTAAATCTCAAAATATGATGAAAAAATTTATTACCAAAGGAAGTAAATTTTGATTTGTGAGAGAGTTGTAGAATTCCTCATCTTAAGAGTATAAGCTTCCTCAAATTATTCTTATATAGATCCACCCTATTAGATCCATTGTGTGAAATTATTGGGGAATATGAGAAAAAAACCTAGTGATAAAGAAAGTAGTATTAAAATTAAGGATCTACCTATTGTGTAGAAATACATTGATATATTTCTTGAGGAACTACCTAGACATCCTCCAAAATGTGAAGCTGAATTTTCCATTGATTTAATCCATGATGCATGGACAATACTAAAGACTACCTAAATAATGAATACTGTGGAATTAGTGGATTTTATGAAAAAACAAGAGGATTTGTGTAATAAAGGATTTATTATACCTACAGTTTCACTATATGGGGCCCATATCCTCATAGTTTTTAATGAATATGGATCCATAAGGATGTGCATTGATTATAGATAAATAAATTCTATTATAATAAAGAACAAGTATCCACTACCTTATATTGATGACTTGTTTTATCAACTACATATATCCCAATATTTTTAAAATATTAATCATTATTTTGTGTATAAACAATTGTAAGTGATTAAGGAAAATGTTCCAAAGACATCTTTTTTTGATGACTTATATAATTTTTGGGTATACAGTAATTCCCCTTGGATTGACTAACACACCCTTTGTTTTTATAGACCTTATAACGACCCATAATTTACATACATTTTTATTACTTCAGAATTGAAGCACACTTATTACAACATATAACAAAACCAGGAAAAGACCGTATAGGTATAGTGTCTTTAGAAACTGGGAAACATAAACAACTGGTTAATAAAGCGTCTACACTGTCTCCCATTTATTTCATCATATCTATAGTCCCTTTTGGCATATCTTACTTAATAACCTTATTCCTGACCTGGGGAAAGAAAACATACAAAAGGGTGAGCTCAAATGCTCAGTAAGGGTAAACAAAAGAAATATCAATCACACCATATTCATAAGAACATAACATTTTGGAAATCTTATCCTGCAAAAGAGAGCATAATTTCATAAAATGGGATAAATCATAGTAGTGAAATGAAATCCCAATAATCATGACATAAAACATGTAACTTTTTGGAATACACACATAATCATAGAGAATCATTTATTATTAGTCAAGACTCGTTGCCAAGACTATCATAGTGGACAAAGTCCATTTCTGAACCGAGTTCACTCCTCGTTTCAGTCCTGTTTCACTGAACCGGTTTAACCTGCCATTCCAGCCATGTCTATCTCATGAGATATAAAATCTTTACCCAATGCATTGGAGGGAGATATAGGTCCCACCCATCTCATAATGATACCATTCATATGTGTGCCACAAAATCATAAATCATACATCATTGCATAACCCATGTAATAAAAATGGGATTCTTAAACAACATGACACTATAAAACAATTCATATAAGATAAAGGAATTCATAAAAATAATTCCATCACAACATAATCAAATAAATGTAATAATAGGGATTGAAACAGAACTCTATATTATTTTAGATGGAAAATAATTCTGATAAAACACTTGAACTCCATTCTTGAGGAAAATATCCTTTCTACTTCAAAATCATTTTCCTTTCTTAACATATCATACAATTTTAAACTAAAAGAAGTTGATTAAAAATAAACTTGAAAACTTGTAAAGTAATATTCTTGGAAATAATGTTTTAAAAATCCATTCATGCCGTATAGGTTAAAAAAAACATTCTTCCCGTACTTTTGTTGGAAAAGTCAAAAAGTACCTCATATGAAAAATGACAAAAGATTCCTTTTCTATCTTTTACTAAAAACTCACCGAAGGGTAAAATTGGATTTAAAAATTTTTAGGTGGATGGAAACAATATTACATATTGAGGAAACATGGATGTGGATGATAAAATACACCCCAGTAAATACCAAAGTATAAACAATCTCCGATAAAATGAGATGGTGATATTTTCCCTTACATTAGGTCCGATTTGCTTCGTAAGTGTCTGAAACTCATGTATAATTATTTAAATAATGTTATTGACTTTTCCAGAATCATAATTATTTTTATGATATCATATATGGTCATATTCTAAGCTTCTTATTAGTAATATTTCATTACTACTTGTTATTCAGGTGTTTATTACTTTTTGTTCTTATGCGCGCTTTTTCGAATAAATTTTTATTTTTATTTTTAGGTTATAGATAACTCATTTACAGAATGGTATTAGTGTAATATTTATCATATTAATTCGCTAAATTTATTTATATAATCATTATGCAATGAAGATCATGTATAATGAGTCACATCACATCGTGGAGACGGTATTCCGTACGTACGCACGAGCGATGATATCGTTCCCATGATTGTGGAATTGTATTGGAGTGTATGTATACTATTTCAGAAGAAATATCACTTTACAATAATCATATATAGTTATTATTTACACCATTATACCCATCCGAGTAAGGTGGTGGTGGAAAATAGATTACACCACGGCGTGGAGACGGTATTCCGTACGTACGCATGCGTAGTGATTTAGTTTTCCATAGGATGGATAGATGGTGAAATAGGGTTTTTTCATACTTATAATAACATATCAGTATATGAGTGATACTGATGTTATTACTTCATAATGAAACAACTATATAAGAAGAAGTGGAAGAAGAAATAAAGATGAAAGAATCGGTAACGGGCATTACCTTTTCTTTAAAGCGCCTCTTTGAGACCTCTTATTAGGGCTCTAAAATTGGCCTTTGATGAAGACCCGGACCTCTAGGATGTTTCTAGGGAAGTGAAGAGGAGATATTGGCAGGGTTTGGCAGAGCATGAAGGCTCAATGTGGTGTGAGGAAGAGAGGGAGGAGGTTCCCTTTTATAAGGGAGGAGAGGGGCACCTTTGGAATAACTAAAAATATTATTTTATTATAACGTCAAATTCGGGTTTTAATAGCTCCAAATTGATATATTTCAAAGCTAAGGTGGGGATGGGTCGAAAGCCTCTCATAAAATATAATTTAAACAAGTTTAGGTATCAATTTTAACCTTATCATTTAGATTTAACTTTAAGTTAGATAATTTAACTTTTACCGTGTCTTCTTGTTTTATTACACTATAAGGTTAACAAACTTACTATATAAAGCCAAAAAAACCCCAAGTTGTTTATTATTAATATATATAACCTTATATAAGTCATTAGGTCGATCCATAGATTTTTAGGAATAAAATAACAATTAATAATATAGTATTGGTTTTAAAAACTATTTTATGTCAATTTTGACACTATTTGGTAATTGATTTTTGTAAAAATCATAACAGAAATATTAGTTCGAAAACATTTAATTAAATCAATAATAACATGTCATATTAACATATAAAATCATTGTAATTCATAAAATGTCTAAAATTACATTTATTTGGGTATTTATAACATCAATTATGTCAATATTTCATTAATAAGATAATTACTGCATCATCATTGTATCATAAATAAATTAAATTATTTTAAGTCTAAAAATTAAAAATAAAATACCATTATGTAGGAAATCGTTTTAGCTTTCTAATGAATATTTATAGTCGAATTTATCTTATTTATGTCCCTATATTAAAAATTCTTTAGTTATTGAACATTGATTTTAACTATTTTAACCTTTCTTTAAATAAATTGATAATAAATGTCCTAATCTAATCCAAGTGGGCCTAAATGGTCATATTTTATTTCTAAGGTTGTTTTTCGTAGAATTAAACTTATCCAATATAATTAGGACATGTGTTAGGGTAAATAATAATAACACTTTTACACTTAATTGCCCTATTTACTTTTAACCGTGGTAAAAAAAGTAAAAAGTTACTATTCACCAAAAATTATTTTCATCTCATTGAACCACATTTTAGTCCTTGATATTAACCGTGTCTCTCGGATTTTCGAAATTCCACTCACAGAAGCGGTAAAATTAAGTTTTATGAAAAAATTCAGTTTTATAACTACCACTTAGTGGTTTCACTATTCATCGAAAAATGAAAGTTTCCAGAAAAATACCAAAAATTAGGCCTAAGATATATTTAATATTATGAATTCAAAAATGATGTTCATTTTACCAAATTCAAAACATATCAGTTACATTAACTAATTTAAAAATTAATTCCCGTCGTCAAGACAAATAGCGTGTTTTTAAGAGATAATAACTATCAAAAGATTCGCACTTGTTTATGTCTGGTTTAAATGTGAAATTACATCCAATGAACAAAATTTTATTAAATTGTAAAAATATATTCTAAATATACTTTAAAACCACTCAAATTAATAATTTATCAATATTAATTATTTTCGATTAAAAAAGTTGTTTTTAATTAAAATTTAGTAATTTTCACTATTCATCAGAATATGAATGTTATCCGAAAAGTACCAAAATTTCACCCTAAGCTATTTTCGATATTCTGAATCCAAAAATGAAGTCCATTTTCAAAAATAAAATTTACAAAATTTCAAAAAGTAGTTATTACTATTCATAACGTCTAGTTTTAATAATATTTTAATAGCATATCGTTGTTTAGTGAAACTCGGTATTGCGTACGACACCAGCTATCGAGGAAGGCCGTGGTTGCATGTAAAGAAAGCCAAGCTATTGTTGTGTGTAGTGAAAGATTACTTTGATGATTTATATAACATAAAACAAAATATTTCTCATAAAAGTCTCGGGTGTTACATTCTACCCCCCTTAAAACGAATTTCGCCCTCAAAATTCGTCACATTGTAACAAAAAGATGAGGATACCACCCCCTCATCATATCCTCAAGCTCCCATGTAGCTTCTTCTAATTGGTGGTTCCTCCATAAAACATTCACCAAGCGAGTGGTCTGGTTCCGTCGGACTTTTTCACTACGTTCTAGAATATATATATGTTGTTCTTCATAAGAAAGATCTTGCTCCAACAGTACAACTTCTGAGTTGAGTACATGTGAAGGATCAGGTATGTATTTTCTCATAAGAGATACATGGAACACATCGTGAACTTGAGAGAGATTCGGTGGAAGCTCCAATCGGTAAGCTACCTTTCCAACATGATCCAGTATTTCAAAAGGACCGATATATCTTGGGCTCAACTTCCCCTTCTTTCCAAATCTCATGACCCTCTTCCAGGGAGATATTCATAAGAACACTTTATCACCCACTTCAAACTCTAGGTATTTTCTTCGATTGTCGACATAACTTTTCTGTCGACTCTGAGATGCTCTTATGTGTTTTTGAATAGATCGGACCTTTTCTTCCATCTCATCAACAAGATCAGGTCCTAATAGCTTTCTTTCCCCAACTTCATCCCAACAAGTTGGAGTCCTGCATTTATTTCCATAGAGAGCTTCATAAGGATCCATCTGTATACTGGAGTGAAAGCTATTATTATAATAAAATTCCACCAAAGGCAGGTGTTGATCCCAACCACCTTTGAAATCCATAGAGAAAGCTCTCAACATATCTTCTAGAGTTTGAATTGTTCAATCAGACTGACCGTCTATCTGAGGATGATAAGCAGTGTTGAAACTCAAATCTGTATCCAGAGTATGCTGAAGACTTCGCCAGAACTTCTAGGTAAATCTCGGATCCCGATCAGATATAATAGAAAGTGGTACTCCATGCAATCTTACCACTTCTTTTACATATATCCTGGCAAGCTGATACAGAGAGAAATCCTCTCTAATAGCAATGAAGTGTGCAGACTTTGTAAGACGATCAACTATGACCCAGAAAGCATTATTGCCTTTGGATGTTTTAGGAAGTCCTGTGACAAAGTCCATAGTGATGTTTTCCCATTTCCATTCAGGTATGGGTAATGGTTGTAACATCCCCTTAGACTTCTGTCTCTCAGCTTTAACTTACTGACAAACAAAGCATCGAGAGACATATTCAACAACATCTCTTTTCATGCCATCCCACCTGAAGTACTCTTTCAGGTCCCTATACATCTTCGTGCTTCCAGGATGAATAGAAAATGAAGAACTATGATCCTCATCCAGCAGATCCTTCTTTAATTCTGGGATGGGAGGAACACAAACCCGATTCTTGAACTTTATTATCCCATCACAATCAAGGTTGAATTCAGGAATATTTCTCACCTTCTTTTGTAACTCTACATCTTCTTTCTGTGCCTCTTTAATCTTCACATGTATAGATGGTTGAACATTCATTTGAGAATGATACGATTTTCCCCCTTCCCTTAAATTTTCAAGATCCATACTTTGTAAATCCATAAATATTGGATCTTTTGTGATCCTCATCATTGATAAGCTAGCATGGTCTTGTCGACTTAATGCATCTTCCACCTTGTTTTCTTTCCCAGGGTGGTAATGAATTGAGCAGTCTTAATCCTTAATCAGTTCCAACCATCTTATTTGGTGCATATTCAGCTCCTTTTGTGTGAAAATATACATTAAACTTTTATGATCAGTATAAATGTCACACCTTCTCCATAAAGATAATGCCTCCAAATCTTTAATGCAAAGATTACCGCAGCTAACTCCAAATCATGTGTTGGGTAATTTTTCTCATGGATTTTCAACTGTCTTGAGGCATAAGCTATCACCATATCATTTTGCATAAGAACACACCCCATCCCCTTCTTGGATGCATCACTATAGATCACAAACATTTCTCCACTTCAAGGCAGTGTGAGCACAGGTGCACTGGATAACCTTATTTTCAACTCCTTGAAATTCTCTTCACATTCCTCCATCCAGACAAACTTAACTCATTTCCGAGTCAACCTGGTGAGTGGATTAGATAATCGTGAAAAATCTTTCACAAAACATCGATAATATCCATCCCAAAACCAGAAAACTTCAGAACTCGGTTACTATTGTTGGTATTGACCATATTTTGATAACCTCTGTTTTTGCAGGATCCACAGATATCCCCTCTTTTGAGATTATGTGACCCAATAATGAAACTTTTTGAAGCCAAAATTCAAACTTGGTAAATTTGGCATAAAGCTTCTCCTTTCTTAGGGTTTTCAATATAATTCTCAACTGATATTCATGTTCTTCCTTTCTCTTTTAATAGACAAGAATATCGTCTATAAAGACTACCACAAATTGATTAGGATAGTCTCTAAAGACTCTATTCATCAGATCCATGAAGATAGCAGGGGCATTAGTAAGACCAAATGGAATCACTATAAATTCATAGTGTCTATACCTTTTACGGAAAGCCGTCTTTGGTATATCCTCCCTTTTGACCCTTTATTGATGATTCCATGAACGAAGATCAATCTTGGAAATGTATTGAGCTCCATGTAGTTGGTCAAATAAGTCATCAATGCGCGGGAGAGGATATTTGTTCTTGATAGTTATCTTGTTTAAGTTCTCGATAATCAATGCAGAGTCTCATTGATCCATCTTTCTTCTTAACAAATAGAACAGGTGCTCCCCAAGGTGACGCACTAGGGCGCATGAATCCCTTATCAAGATTCTCTTGGAGTTGCTTCATCAATTCCTGCAACTCAATTGGGGCCATTCTATAAGGTTTCTTTGAAATAGGCAAAGCACCCGGTACATGTTCTATTGAAAACTCAACTTCACGATTTGGTGGAAGACCCAGAAATTCCTCCAAAAAGACATCATAAAACTCTCGTACAATGGGCATATTCTTAATTGTGAGTTTCTCACCAACCATTTGAGATAAATAACCTTCATTCAGTGGAATCAAGACCCATAAGATGGAAGAAATTTCCACTGGAAGGTTATGTTAATCCTTGCATCGATAGACGATCATAGATTGATCTGGAATATGAAATGTGACTTCCCTTCTTTGGAAATTGATATGAGCTCCGTATAAAGAAAGCCAATCCATTCCAAGAATTACATCAAATTCCAATATAGGAAGGATCACAAGATTTGTAGGAAGCACTTTCCCACAAACTTCAATTAGAGAAGAATTATAAACTTTTAATGCGACTGTTGTGCCATTAGGTGTTGTCACAGCTAACTCGACATCTAATTGTTGAGGTAATACGATGATACCCTTAGAAAAATATTCAGAAATAAAAGAGTGGGTGGATCCAGAATCAAATAAAACATTTTCTACTTTAGAGTGTATGGTAAGTGTACCTTTCACCACATCGTTATCGTACTCCACATCGCTGATAGAAATTGTATGTGACTTTCCATTGTCTTTAGCCTTAAGATTTTGTTGATGTCGATCATCATCAACAACCCTTGTATTAGGGCATTTATTGGCATAATACCCCATCTCCTTGCACTTGAAACGTTGAAGTGTAATAGGTTCATTCTGTGTGTCCCTTCCTTTGTTTGCATCATTAGATATCTTCTTCCCATCACTGCGGCATTCAAATGCCCGATGACCTTCCTTTCCACATTTGAAACATTTACTTTTCCCTTTAAGACAACTCCCTCCATGTTTCTTTCCACACTTTGAGCATAAGGGAAAGCTCATCTTCTTTTCAGTGTGCTCTTTAGATTTTCCTTTGAATTCCATTTTCCTCTTCTTATCAAACCCATATGACTGATGGGTTACTCCAATCTCCATCTCAACTTTGATAGCAGATCGAACGATTTCATCATAGCTATTGAAGTCCCTTATGGATAAGGCCCTTTAGAGACTTGTTTTTAAGCCACTAAAGAATCGATCGATCTTACTATCAGGATGGATAATAATACCAGAAGTGTACCTTGAAAGTCTTGTAAAATTTTCTTCATAGGTACCAACAGATGCATCATCCTTTTTCTTCAGTTCAAGAAACTCTTTCTCCATCTTTGTTCGGAGAATACGAGGGAAGTACTTATTGAAAAATAAGTCCTTGAACTCGTCCCATTCCATGGACTCAATTTTATCCCTTTGCCTCATATTCTTAATAAGATTCGACCATTGATCAACATATCCTTCCAAACAATACACTGCTAGGATGACTTTATCATGTTCAGAACATTGATGAACTGAAAATATCTTTTCAATAGTACTAATCCATTGTTCAGAAACTAATGGATCAGTAGACCCACTGAAAGAAGGCAGACACTGCCTCATGAAGGATTCAACAGAATGTTGCTCCTTCCTTTGCTCGTTTGGAAGTACTTCATGATTCATAGTTTGAGAATGTTGTGTGAGCATGGCTACAAGATTTTTCATTCCAGCTCCCATAACGTTTTGTTGCTCTGGGGGGTAATCATTGCATTGCCCGTCGCATTCTGCATTAACACGGTTCCTTCGGGTTCCAGCCATTGACTAAAACCAAGAAGAATAGTGTGAGAAAAACTAATTATAATAGGGAAACCACATAATCAAGAACAAAGTTTCACAATTAAGGTCTTATCCTAGGTTATTCATGGTCATTTCTAAAACACTAATATTGGGTTCTATGCATAGAATTATCCTTAGGGGTCTTACTAAGGCTTTCACATCCTAGTTTCCAAAGGTTGACTATACCCTTCCTCTGATACCAACTATAGAGAACCATACATTACATACATTTTTATTACTTCAGAATTGAAGCACACTTATTATAATATATAACAAAACCAGGAAAGAACCGTATAGGTATTGTGTCTTTAGAAACTGGGAAACATAAACAACTGGTTCATAAAGCGTCTACACTGTGTCCCATTTATTTCATCATATCTATAGTCCCTTTTGGCATATCTTACCTAATAACCTTCTTCCTGACCTGGGGAAAGAAAACAAACAAAAGGGTGAGCTCAAATGCTCAGTAAGGGTAAAAAAAAGAAATATCAATCACATCATATTCATAAGAACATAACATTTTGAAAATCTTAACCTGCAAAAGAGATCATAATTTCAAAACATGGGATAAATCATAGTAGTGAAATGAAATCCCATTAATCATAACTTAAAACATGAAACTTTGTGGCATACACACATAATCATAGAGAATCATTTCTTATTAGTCAAGACTCATTTCCAAGACTATCTTAGTGGACAAAGTCCATTTCTGAACCGAGTTCACTCCTCATTTCAGTCCTGTTTCACTGAATCGGTTTAACCTGTCGTTCTAGACATGTCTATCTCAAGAGATATAAAATCGTTACGCAATTCATTGGAGGGAGATATTGGCCCCACCCATCTCATAATTATACCATTCATATGTGTTCCACAAAATCATAAATCATACATCATTGCATAACCCATGTAATAAAAATGGGATTCTTAAACAACATGACACCATAAAACAATTCATATAAGATAAAGGAATTCATAAAAATAATTCCCTCACAACATAATCAAATCAATGTAATAATATGGATAGAAATAGAACCCTATATTATCTTAGATGGAAAATAATTTTGATAAAACACTTGAAATCCATTCTTGAGGAAAATATCCTTTCTACTTCAAAAACATTTTCCTTTCTTAACATGTCATACAATTTTAAAATAAAAGAAGTTGATTAAAAATAAACTTGAAAACTTTTAAAGTAAGATTCTTGGAAATAATGTTTTAAAAATACATTCATGCCGTATAAGTTAAAAAAACATTCTTCCCGTACTTTTATTGGAAAAGTCAAAAAGTACCTCGTACGAAAAACGACAAAAGATTCCTTTTATATCTTTTACTAAAAACTCACCGAAGGGTAAAATTGGATTTAAACAATTTTAGGTGGATGGAAACAATATTAAATATTGAGGAAACATGGATGTGGATGATAAAATACACCCCAGTAAATACCAAAGTATAAACAATCTTGGATAAAATGAGATTGTGATATTTTCCCTTACCTTAGGTCCGATTTTCTTCGTAAGTGTCTGAACCTCCTGTATAATGATTTAAATAATGTTATTGACTTATTACAGAATCATATTTATTCTTATCATATCATATATGGTCATATTCTTAGCTTCCTATTAGTAATATTTCATTACTACTTGTTATTCGGGTGTTTATTACTTTTTGTTCTTATGCGCGTTTTGTCGAATAAATTATTATTTTTCTTTTTTAGGTTATAGATATCTCATTTAAAGAATGGTATTAGTGTAATATATATCATATTCATTCAATCAATTCATTTATATAATCATTTTTCAATGAAGATCATGTATAACGAGTCGCATCACATCGTGGAGACGGTATTCCGTACGTACGCACGAGCAATGGTATCGTTCTTATGATCGTGGAATTGTATTGGAGTGTATGTATACTATTTCATAATCAATATCACTTTAAAATAATAATATATAGTTATTATTTAACCCATTATAACCATCTGAGTATGGTGGTGGTGGAAAATAGATTACACCACGGCGTGGAGACGGTATTCCGTACGTACGCACGCGTGGTGATTTTATTTTCTGTAGGATGGATAGATTGTGAAATAGAGTTGTTTTATACTAATAATAACATATCAGTATATGAGTGATACTGATGTTATTACTTCATAATGAAAAAACTCAATAAGAAGAAGTGGAAGAAGAAATAAAGATGAATGAATCGGTAACTGACATTACCTCTTCTTTGAAGCGCCTCTTTGAGACCTCCTCTTAGGGCACTAAAATTGGTCTTTGAAGAAGACCAGGACCTATAGGATGTTTCTAGGGAAGTGGAGAGGAGATATTGGCATGGTTTCGCTGAGCTTGAAGGCTCAATGTGGTGCGAGGAAGAGAGGGGGGAGGTGCCCTTTTATAAGGGAGGAGAGGGGCACCTTTGGAATAACTAAAATTATTATTTTATTATAAAGTCAAATTCGGTTTTTAATAGCTCCAAATTGATATATTTAGAATCTAAGGTGGGTATGGTTCCAAATTCTCTCATCCAATAGAATTTAGACAAGTTTAGCTATCAATTGTAACCTTATCATTTAGATTTAACTTTAAGTTAGATAATTTAACTTTTACCGTGTCTTCTTGTTTTCTTACACTATAAGGTTAATAAACTTACTATATAAAGCCAAACTAACCCCAAGTTGTTTATTATAAATATATATAACCGTATATAAGTAATTGGGCCGATCCTTAGATTTTTAGGAATAAAATAAAAATTATTAATATAGTATTTATTTTAAAAACTATTCTATGTCAATTTTGACACTATTTGGTAATTGATTTTTGTGAAAATCATAACAGAAGTATTAGTTCGAAAACATTTAATTAAACCAATACTAACATGTCATATTAACATATAAAATTATTGGAATTCATAAAAAGTCTCAAATTACATTTATTTGGGTATTTATATCATCAATTATGTCAATATTTCATTAATAAGATAATTACTGCATCATCATTATATCATAAATAAATTAAATTATTTTAAGTCTAAAAATTACACAAAAAATACCATTATGTAGGAAATCCTTTTATATTTCTAATGAATATTTATAGTCTAATTTATTTTATTTATAACTCTATATTAAAAATTCTTTAGTTATAAAAAATTGATTTTAACTATTTTAACCATTCTTTAAATAAATTGATAATAAATGTCCTAATCTAATCCAATTGGGCCTAAATGGTCATATTTTATTCCTAAGGTTGTTTTTGGTCGAATTACACTAATCCAATAGAATTAGGACATGTGTTAGGGTAATAATAATAACACTTTTACCCTTAATTACCCTATTTACTTTAAACCGTGGTAAAAAAAGTACAAAGTTACTATTCACCAAAAATTATTTTCATCTCATTGAACCACATTTTAGTCCTTGATATTAACTGTGTCTCTCGGATTTTCAAAATTCCACTCACATAAGCGGTAAAATTATGTTTTATGAAAAAATTCAGTTTTTTAACTACCACTTAGTGGTTTCACTATTCATCAAAAAAATGAAAGTTTCCAGAAAAATACCAAAAATTAGGCTTACGCTATATTTGGTATTATGAATTCAAAAATGAGGTTTATTTTTCAAAATTCAAAACATATCATTTCTATTTACTAATTTAAAAATTAATTCCTGTCGTCAAGACAAATAGCGTGTTTTTAGGAGATAATAACTATCAAAAGATTGACACTTGTTTATGTCTGGTTTAAATGTGAAATTACATCCAATGAACAACATTGTATTAAATTGTAAAAATATATTATAAATATAATTTTAAACCACTCAAATTAATAATTTATCACTATTAATTATTTCGATTAAAATAGTTGTTTTTAATTAAAATTTAGTAATTTTCACTATTCATCAGAATATGAAAGTTATCCGAAAAGTACCAAAATTTCACCCTAAGCTAATTTCGATATTCCAAATCCAAAAATGAAGTCCATTTTGAAAAATAAAATTTACAAAATATCAAAAAGTGGTTATTACTATTCATAATGGCTAGTTTTAATAATATTTTAAAATCATATCGTTGTTTAGTGAAACTCGGTATTGCGTACGATGCAAGCTATCGAGGAAGGCCGCAGTTGCATGTAAAGCAAGCCAAGCTAGTGTTTTGTGTAGTGAAATATTCCTTTGATGATTTATATAACATAAAAACAAAATATTTCTCATAAAGGTCTCGGGTGTTACAGACCTAATGAATAATGTATTAAAGGAATGCTGTGATATTTTTTTTCATATTCATTGACGATATTATGAAGTATTAAAAAGTCTAAAATGACCATGAGAATCATTTAAGGATCAATGTTAATACTCTTAGATGTGAAGTTTTATTTTGAAAAATTTTAAGTGAAATTTATAGCTTCAAGATATTACTTTTCTTATCCATATTGTCTCAAATCTTGGAATATCAATTGATCATGAAAAGAAAAATATAGTTAGAGAAAGTCATAATCCATAAAACATAATGGTTGTATGTATTTTTATTGGGGTGGAACAATAATATCAATGATTTGTTCATAATTTTTTCTGATTGGATAACCTATTAACCAAGATTACACGTAATGGGGTTAAGTTTGTTGGGAAAATGGAATGTGAAGAATACTTTGATGAATTAAATAGAATATTAGTTAATTTTTTAATTTTAAATATACCATATGGAGTTGATGGGTTTTTTATATATCATGATTAATCAAATAAGGTACATAGTTTTATTATAATGAAAATTAATAAGGATATTTCATATGCATCAAGTAAATCAAAGTCTTGTGAATCGAACCACTATACCCATGATCTTGAGAAAGCGGTTGAGATATTTTCTTTGAAATATGGATACATTGTCTATTTTTTTGAATGATATGAGATATATATTTATTATAAGATCTTAGAATATATATTCTCATAGAAAGAGATAAATCGTATTCAAAGGTGATGGCGTGAGCTACTCAAGGATTAGGATCTCACAATACACTACCACCTAGGGTAAGAAAATAAGGTAGAAGATGCATTGATTCAGAAGGATCATGGAGTTCTAACAAAAATGATTATTGATAAGGATCATATATTCTGGGACATAGTTAATTTGGATATTCGAATTTATATGGAAGGGGATACATCAATCATATTTCTAATGATTGAAAAACAATCTTTTTTACAGAAGATAAAATAATTCTCATATATATGATGAAGAACTTGAGAACAAAATTAATGGTGCGAATGATTGAAAATTATTAGGCTTATTTTTTGAATATGGTGTTCTAAAATTTTGAAAGAGTATATTCTTTCAATCAATAACTAAGATAAAAATGTAATTATTATACGATTCCCATAGATAAAATTTATTTATTCACCCTAATATCATAAGGATATATAGGGAGATTATTAAACATTTTTTATGGGATAAAGTGAAGCAAGAATTTTTTGATCCTATGTCTATATGTTTGGTTTCTTACCAAGTGAATTCATTGAGGAAGCATCCTAATGTATTTTGTAAATATCTTTCTATTCATGTGTTGAAATGGGATGAAATTACTATATACATTGCCTTGGGACTACCAAAGACTCCTTGGAAGAATAATGTAATATGGTTCATTGTTGATCTCCAAACTAAATCCTCAAATTTCCTTTCCAAAAGGTAAGAAATACCTATTGATAGTCTCACAAGTTTATATACTAATAATGTTTCAAGACTTCATGGGGAACCACTATAAATTGTTTCTGATCGGCATCCCCTCTTTTCATCAAAATTCTAGAAAAGTATTCAAAAGGCTCTTGAACCTGAGCCTCATTTGAGTACCACCTATAATCCTCAAACTAATGGAAAATATAAAATAACAATTCAAAAAATGAAACACATGTTGATGTGATGCTCACTCGACTTCCAAGGAATGTGGGATCTGTACTTACCTTAGGTAGAGTTTGCCTATAACAATAGTTTCCTTCATGTATTCAAATGGAAATCTATGAAGCATAACATGTAAAGAGAATTCATACTTAAACATGTTGGGATTATATTGTTTAAAGGTAAATCATAGACCCATAAATTTTTGGGGATAAAATAAAAAGGTAAAGGATATTCAGGTTTATATTAAATTTTCTGAATATTGGCACAAGATTTATTCTGATAATCAGAGAAATGATTTAGAGTTCTGAGTGGGATATCATGTCTTCATGAAAGTATCTCCTTGGAAGGGTGTTATTAGATTCAGTAAGAAGGGGAAACTGAGGGCCTGGTATGCCAGAACCATTTAGATTTTTGAGAGAGTGGGATATGTTTCTTATTGTTAGGCAATTCTTCCAAAACTCTAAAAAGTACATGAAGTGTTCCATATATCTCTGCTAAGGAAGTACATGATTGATCTGAAACATGTTATAACCTTTGATGAAATAGAGTTGGAACCTATAATTTCATATTGTGATGAACCAATATATATTATTGGTATTAGAGAGAAAGTGTTGAGGAATCATACGACTCATCTCATAAAATTATTGTGGCAAAATCCCAAAATGGAAAAAACAACCTAGGAACCAGATGATTCTAGGAAGGAGAGATACCGACATATTTTTTAAAGGTAATACCTTTAAAATTTAAAGAAATAAATTTTTATAGGAGGTAATAATATATCATCAAAATTCTTTACCATATTTTCATTTTATAATAAATTTAATTTTGTTGATAGTTATGAAGGCACACAACCCATATTTTAAACAAAACAATATTTAGTCATATTTATCATAGTCTTTTAAATTATAAAAATTTTATATAAATTGTATAGTAAATTTATGTTCTTTATATCCAATCAAATATTTTAAAAATCATAGAATATATATTATAGGAATCATATAAGAAGAAACCCAATTTTACTCATAAATAACTATTTTTTTATAAAGACAGTTTTTCCACTTTTTAATAGTATGACTATTTTAATTGTTAATTTTGAAAAATTTATAAATTAAATATGAATAAATAAAATTATTTTTTGAAATAAAATCTTAAAATTATGTTAGGTTGATGTTTTGGTATTTTTTGTTATTATTTCATTTTTTGATAAATTGTGAAAAATACAGAATATAAATTACAAAAAAACTTTTTCCTCTTATTTATTTATGAGGATAAATTATATTTTACATTGGTTTTAAAGTAAAATTATATCAAATATTTATCAATTAATCAAATTTAGGTCATTGAAATCAATTTCACTTTGAAATATGATATGAAAATATAGAAAATTGTTGACCCTTTTTTACATTAAAACCTCACATTGTCGTCCCATATGCAAGATTAATTTTAAATTAATTTAAAAAAATTATGAACTTGTAATTTGGGAAAACATTTTAAATATTTGGAATAAAAATAATTTATAAATTCTACCAATTTCAACATAGTTTTTTACAAAAATATTTTTGGAAGTAAATAAAATTAATTGTAGCGATTAAGTGAAAAATTAGCTTAAAAAGAGAATAAACCTTGAACTTTTGGCCTAAAAGGAACTATAAACCGATAAAAAATCCATTATATGGAAATAGTTTTACTCTATACTCTATTGTAATGAATTTTTACTATTATAGGATCCAGGATCAATGGAAAAAATGTGGGTGGAAATCCCTTCTCCCAACATTTAGAAGAATGTCACACCTCCTACACTATAAAATGGCACTCACTTCACCATTTATTCACACGTATAAAGGAATTTGTCTCACCCAATATATGCTCAAATATTCCCAAACCCCACCTATACCTGGAATCCTATCCTTTGGATGAAATCCTTCCAAGGATCCCGTTTGGTGCAAACCAAAAAGATTTACTCAAATAAAAGGTATCCTCCTTCTTCATGCTCTTTTGTTTTATTTACATTATGAAACACCTAAAATATTATTATTCCATCATTAAATAATAAAATATGTTTCCTAAATATACTGATAGGTTTTTTTATTAAGGTTTCGACCTACAATTACACACTTGTCCATCTAATGGGTAACAATCTTACTGTTTATGTGCACGACAAACTACCGCCTCACGGAACGATGATTGTTCATTTTTCCACTAAAAACTTTAATGGTTGGGTATTATGAAATAAAAAATATTTATATATTTTATAAAAAATATTTATAATTTCTTTATCCTTATTTAGTACTAATATAACACATGCATTTATTCTTACCATTTTGTGGGAATATGATAACATTAGTTGTGGAAGGGTGGACTACCGCCTCCTCAAAACGATGTGATTCATTCACACTATAAATAGAATTTATAAAATATGGTTTTAATAAATATATGTGACATATAAAAAATAAATATGATAATTTAATTATAATATACATATATATCATTTACTTTTCAATATGTTAATATGAAAAAGGAATGAAATCAGTGCTCATGTGTAAATGTGACCTACCCTCTCCATGAACACAGAATTTTATTTGTTATCTCCAATTAATATAGATAATTATAAATAAATAGGAACTAAATTTATAAGATATTTAAATCCAGTTTTAAATTCTATATATGATGAAACCATGATATTAATGACAAGTAACAAGTCAAAACTTACTCGAGAAACTAGAATATTAACACAAACGAGTCAAAATAATGAAAGATTAATGAAAGAAAAATAATAAGATATTATAAGAGGATAATATAAGATGTCAAAAATATTAATAAGGTTCTAATGTTATTTTTTTTAAATCACTAAAGCCATTTTAAATTTAATTAAATGATGTTCACACAAAAAGAAATATATGGTAAGGGTTTTTTTTTCTCAATTTACTTTCCATTGAGAATTATTGTTACTATTCAGTAATTACCTTTATTATGGTGTATATAATGCACATTTTACATTTAATATCATGATTAACTAATAATTAATAGTATTTTATTTCTTAATTTTTATTATTTCACCCAAGTTGTTTAGCTTGGAAATTTCCATGTGGTAAAAGTGACCTTTTAAATCTTATATTCTATTAAGATTATTATCTTTCTCCCAAGACAATAAATTTATTATAATAATCTTCATTGCTTATTTCCATAAAAAACACATTATTTTTTATGTATATTATTATTTCCTAAACCATATACCATATTTATATATGGTTTTACATTTATTGTTATTTTATTAACAGGGGAATTATTGGAAAATATGTTTCTTCTTTTCAATACAGGTATATTTTGATAAGGCACTTTATTTTGAATTAAATTGAATATTTGATATATGAGAATTGTTTTGGACATGAAATACACAGGTTTAGAACTGTTTATTCAAATGACTATGTTTTGTGGGTTGGTTAATGAAACCCTCTCGATGCATCATTAGTCTCAAGAGATGAATCGATTGCCCATATCATAATAGTTTAAACTCTCATACCCTGACGGTAAAGGTATCATGTTCTTGGAAAACATGACATCCAAAAAATAGGAATTGAACTTATTGAGAATTAATTTTTTATTATTATTATCCATGTTATTATTACGTCTATATATCTATGCATGCATTTCATTAAATTTTATCGATTAAATGGAATTTGTTTTAATTTCTCTCATTTCCATATTGATTATTCCTTATCTAGTTATTTTAATGGCATGTGTTATTAGTTATTTTCCTTTCCATATTGATTTACTCACAAAAATGAATTATTTCTTCTACTTTACTTGACCTAACAGATTATTCGATCCCACCATTATTTTTTCCTTCGACAGATTACGAAGAAGATATATTTGAATAAATTATTAAGGATGTTGTTCATTTAATTTTATTATTTATTAGGATTTATTTTATATTTACAAATATAATATGGGAATCATGTATGTAATCTAGTTCTCCAAAACTATTAAACAGTTTTTCCCTTGGGATTTGAAGCCAATATCTATGCCAATATAATAAATAAACGCACTGGCTCCATGTTTTCTAGGATCTGGGTGTTATACATATAACATGTTTTTTCATCTATTGGATATTTAATATGATAAATATAAAATTGAGTGGTACAAGATCTCTAAGTATCTTTTCTTATGCAGCCTTGGAGAATTAGTGACACGTGTAACTTATATATTCATTATAATTATCTATATTGGGTGTTTGAACAACATGTCATTTAATACTCTAATTTAGTATCAAGTCTACCACATACATTCTCCACTCCCTTAGAGATTGTCTAGATTTATTATGAAATATAATATGATATATATTGATAAGTTCCTCTCGAAACTCATGACCAAAATTTCTAAAGTATATTGGGACATGAGGCATGAAAAACTTGGAGCCATATGTTGAATATGAGGAAGGAAAAGGAACCTAAGAATACTTCTATGTCTAAGGATTCTATGCACCGCTGAACCAAGAGGAGGAAAATCATGAGGAATGATAATGAAAAATATGAATTGTTTTATCATATATCAATAAGGGAAAATAAAGGAATAAATTTACCTAGGTGATGAAGAAAGGGTAAGGTTCTGCTGCATTTATTATCAAATGTAATATTTATAAATCTTCAAGTTGGGTATTAAAAACCGATTTTACTAGTAAAATTTATATCCAAATACATAAACCAAATACACCCAGGAAGGTTTATAGAGTTGAAGTAGATATTTAAGATACTAATGTAGAATGATTCAATGCCTTTAAAATAGGAGACTACCACATGTCTTTTTTTAATGGGATATATTTTTATATTAGTGAATTGTTAACATCTTCTTATTGTTAAAAATATATATCCATGTTTGGTTTAGACCTAGATGGATTTGTATCCTTGCTGGGTATTAAAAGATGATAATTTAACACATATATCATTTTTAGGGTATGAAACACCTTAATAATTATATTTATGAACTTGTTAAAAACTAAGCATTTGAAATTGATAAAGAATCCAGTTCATAAGACATATATAACACCTAGTTGTGGTTTCACCAAATTTTTCATCTAAATGTGAAGCACATGGAAATTATATATCAAGAAGGGTATTTATATTCTTTATATTTAAAACCAATTGATAGATGACATTATTATTTACAAGGTAAAATGAATAAACCTACAATTATAGAAAAGGGTGAATGTGTATTCATAAGGATTTAATGTAGGAAATATATAAGAAAGATGGTTAATTGTAACTTAAAAAATTTAACTACAACTTTTACAACCCTCAAGTATTATATTGATCAATTTTTTGATATTCAGATCAATTCAATAATTAGAGTAAAAAATACATCTCACATAACTATGAACTATAAAAAATAATCAAGCACAACTGAAATACAGTTTTATAAGTTTATATAAATTTAATAAGAGAAAGAAAACAAGGGTAAATTATATTTCTATACACAATAGTTATCATAAAATGAATAAAATAAAATTTTAAAAAAATTAATGGAATATAGGTTAACAGAATAAATAATTTTTTAATGGAAATTTAAAAAACCTTGAATTTAAACCAAAGTAAACTGTGAAACTTTTGATTGAATCCAAGATATCCAATCATTGAATCCTATTATTTGGTTTTTTTCTTTATATAATAAGAATCCATCAACCTATCATATCTATAGGTATAATGATTAATCCCCTAAAACTATATATTCCAATCCCAGAATGTTTAAGAGAAGTCAATATCGGTCGCTGAAAAACAAAAATGGAAATACTAATAGATTTACAATAAAGTTATTACTAATCACTAATATTAGTAAGAACACTATGAAATAAAATTATTATAATAATTGGCATCTCACTTTGAAATAATAATATTTACAAGTTCAAAATGATCAATAATTTTCAAAAAGTTATGGTATTATTGTTATTATGATGATCAATGTATGAATCTATTTATAGTCAGCTTTGTCACAAAATTCAATGGTTGAATTTCATAAATCTACAATTTATTTATTACAATCCTTGGTAAAATCTTCATTATCTATTGAAGAAATTTTATTTTCACTTAATATATTGATGAGTTTATCATGAACTACTTTATTACTCTTGAATCCCAGGAATTTAATAAGTAAAAATAATCCAGACTATATTGTTTTCAAAAAACATATTGAGTTTTCTTATTTTTCAGTTACAAGAATATCATTTCTCACAACCCAAATAACCTATATAACGATAAAGTCTAATTATGTTTAGGCTAATAGTATTGTGATTTCTAAAATAATGAAAGTGAGTCGTTGAATCATCAAACTCTCTATTATAGTAAATAATCAATCACACTTGGAAAATTTAATAGTTCATCAAAATTTCAATGATTTATCCCATTGAATTATATTAGAGATAATTTGTAACTACCCTATATTTTAAAATGCATTTGATAGGGTGTACCACACACACCACATAGCTTAAATGAATCATGATATTTTATTGAATTATTATTATATAAATTTGACTATTAAAACGTAGCTTTGAGTATGGAATTAATGAATTGGAGTAAACATGTTATGAAATATATGCTAGAATGTATCCCTAATTAAAATTTATTTATATCATCATTTTAAAATAATCTTATGATATTTTTTTAGATTATGCATAAATTGTTGATTTTTTCGTTTAATAGTGATATATTTCTATTTTTTATATAATGTCACTTTTTAGAAATTATTATTATATAATAATGGCTAGAATGTTTATTAAAAACTGAAAAAATATATATTTAAGAAAAAATATAGTGAATTTAAAATTATAATATTGAACTTAGAAATTTGTGTTTGACATTATAGAAATATATTAAATATTTTTATATTAATAAAAATGTTGGGTGAAATTTTTAATCAAGATTTTACAGGTTTAATTTCTATTTTTAATTGGATTTAAACTCAAAAAATTATCTTTTATGAGAAATAATCCAATTATTACAATGGGAATCATAAATATTGATGATTTTGGTATATAATCACTTTTATGCATAAAGTTAGTATTTTTATAAAAATATTTTTTCATTGCATTTTTCAAAAATATATTAAAAGTAATTTTTTTCAACTTATATAATATTAATGATGAAAAATTTATTTAATATTTTGAATCATTTAGTTGAAAATTATTAATGAGTTTAATATCATTTTTTGGCACAATGAATAGTAAACATGGTAAAAAATTGTCCTCATTGTAAAGGGTATCATGGGTTAAATATGGTTAAAACCAATTGATATCACCACAAAATGAAATTGTTAATATTATTAGATTTGAATATTTCAAACAATATCAATTTATTTTAAATTATTGTTTTTTAGTTCTATTTCCACCTTATTAACACACTATATTACATTTACACATTCTATAATTACAGGAGTACCACTCTCCTAAGCTATAAAAGGGAACCTCCTATACTTTCTTTTCCGAACACATTGATCCATTTATATAATCCATGTCGAACCTAGAAACCTTCCCAAAATCCATCCTAACATCATAAATTACTTGGTTTCACTAAAGGACCAATCCTAGAAGGAGTAAGCTGTAAGCCAATAGGGGCTTTCCAAAGGAAACATATTACTCGTAGTTGAGGGTTTCTGTGTTTATTTATTATTCAACCTCTTTAAAGTATTATACATCAATGATTATATAATAAAATAAATCTATTACATATACTTAAATGTTGTTATGTTGATATAATAACCTTTTTTCTTCTCCTTTTCACCTCTAATAAAAAATTAACTCTTCTCTCATGCATATGTGTGTACTACCACCTCCACAAAGAGATGAAATCGTTTTTTATTACCATCTCACATGGATGGTTATAAAGGTGGAATTAATAGAAATTAAAATTTTATGAAGTATTTATGATTCTATAAATATAATATAATATCTATCATCATACCCTTCCATTCATTTAAAAATGATAACATCGGTCTTGCGTACATGTGGAATACCACATACACAAAGTGATATGATTCATTTTTCATTATCGCCTCACATGGATAGTCATAAATATGGAAATAATAAATAAAAACTATATAAAAATTATAATTAGGATTATATAAAAGTAAAATGATATATAATTTATTTATTTTACATGTAGTAGAAAAATGGAAACGCCGCTCATGTGTATGTGTGGACTACCACCCCTATGATAAGACACATATCATTTTTCATACCCACCATTCATGTATAGTTATAAATTTTAAACTAATTTATGGAAATTATAATTATGTCTTGATTTATTTTCCATATATGATGTAATAATTACCCATTTTTCCATAGTAAATGCCCCAATATTATTTTAAAGATATGAATTGAATGATCATGAATTTTTTTCAAAGTTAACCAATAAATAAATAAATAAATAATATCTAGTAATAAATAAAATAAAATGAATAATACTATGGGAATTAACTTGAAGAGGGTTCTCTTACGGGAATAAAATTCATAAAATTTTATTAATTAAAATGTAAAATACAGACATTGAGTGTAACATCCTAGGAAATTATATAATAAAATTTTTTCATTTCAATTAATATTTATGAATTAGATATTAATTTTACTTTAAAGGGGAATGCTATGTCTGATACTGTACTCGACACACAATAATGAGTTTCTCCAAAATCCTATGTTGCACAAGAACCTATGTTTTACCAAAAAATAATATATTATTAATATTAGTATTTTAAATGGTAGTTATCACCTACTCGTTGTATTGGTGAGATTGAAAAAAACTAAATATATTATGTTTACACATGTTTATTCAATATTTTAACTTTCTTCCAATAAATTTTAATGGATTAAAATGAGAAGAAATCCAATTTTAATTATAAAATACTCTAATACATTTTAAAAGGTAGTTTTACCTTTCACGACCCATCCCCTGGGGCATGTGTCATGACTATCCCAAACCCACCTCCCATAGGAAAAGTGCTGGAAACTAGTGAAGAATAGGCATATCCCACAAAGGGGTGGTATTTTTGTAAGTACCTACACACACACACACATCTCCATGAAAAGTGTTGAACTAAAAACATGGAGTAACTAGGTATGCATTATACTAAGACATCCACTGAGTGAAAGTAGAAAATTGAATATTATACTGGCCAGAATACAAGCCCAACTAAAACAGAAAAGTACATGCTCTGAGATATCGTTCACAGAAAACCCTAACCGAAGGTTAGTTATAGTAAGTTGTCGAAACATCATTGAAGCGTACCACATCTATTAGACCTCCCTAAAGCACCACCTGTCTCTGGCCCACCAAGGACACCTTCAAAGCTGTCGATCATATACACAAGACATGACATGTGTGGTTGTAGCCCGTGCAGGGGTGAGTAAGACAATACTCAGCAGGGACCCCATACCAAAAAGGAATTACCCCATGTAAAATACAATGAATCACATGATATATATAGTACATAAGTGTACAAATAATGACACAAGGCCAACAACCGACGAGGTACACGGAGTGTAGCCTCTATGATGCGAAATCAAGAGAGTTACTAAAGTTATATCACTCCAAGAATAGGTCCATAGTATGTAAATAAGATTGTTGTAATAATATGCATTGCCCTCATGTAGTAACATATAGAGTGTAGGGATCACACAGAGTTTTGTTAGCACATAGAGTGTAGGTAACACATAGAGTGCAGTTAACACGCAGAGAGTAGATAACACATGGACTGTTGGTAACACACAGAGTGTCATCAAAGACTAGATAACCCAAACCCTTGTGGTAGAGGGGTGTTCCGACTCATTTTTGGTGAAACATAATGTCTAGAAAAGACACATATTCTTGGTAAGATATGCAGTTTAGGAAATCACATCACTTCTAGCTCGTAGCCAACCATAGGATTCTATCCTCAGCACAATAATTCCGGGAGAACCTACTCCTTGAGATAATATTTCATATGAAAACTTCTACAAAAAGTTTTTTAGAGTATCTTAAATGAAATAACTTGTATCGGGGGTCTGAACTAAATGAAAAGATCATCAAACAGAAACATGGTCTGAGAGTTATGCACATTTATGTAAAAAAGTGTTGGTGGGGTCCGGGTATGGACCGACCAGGCAAGGTGGGTCCGATCTGCCCTAGTTTTTCTTAGGTCGCTACCATACCAGTCCACCAGCTCCAACCCTATCCACTGAATGAGTTCAGTCCGTTCGTCCAAGAGGCAGTGGGTGGCGTGTCCCCACCTAGTCTACATGGCCGACCGCTACATTCAACGCAGTCGGCCGCCACATGAATCACCCCTTGGCGATTGTCATGGGTTCTACCTCTTGTCCATTTGGATTGTGGCTCCTTTCCATGTGATGTGGCCTCTTGCGGCATATTGTCTCGCCCGTTGTTAGTCGTCAAGCTGGTAGCACTATCCGCTGACCACGACCACCATGCCGTTGGATCCTCTACCGTCATTCCTAGAATTGGAATCCTTCTATTGTCATGTGTTTTTTCCATCGTGCATCACCATTGGTGGCCCTCTTTTTTTGGGTCATCGGCCTCACTCTTGTCCTCTGTTTTTCGAAATGGGGCCATCTACATGATCCATAGATAATGTTATTCACTACCTTGGAATTAATTTCATCTCAGCATCACTCTGGGGGTCTGACTGCACTCAGAACCTCTCAAAAAATCATTCCACAACCATGGGGGTTCATTGGTGAATAATGCCAATGACGTGAATAGGAGACACACAGAACCCCTGAAGGATGAATATTATCCTTTTTAGTTTCATCATTAATTAATCCCATTATAAATAGAGTGTGAAACAATAATCACATAGATTATTATCCCTTCAATCCCACAATACAGATTACATAACCCACATGCATGATCGAATCGCAGATCAACCTATTTGTGGGCTGGTCCACGTTTTTCATTGGAAAAAATAATGTGGAAGGAAATATTGAAGAAAATAAACCCCCTACCTAGAGTGTGGATAGATCAGTGAGGAATGTTCTCCATTGTCAGAGATCCACCTATAAATAATGTCGATCCGTCATCCTGTTTTTGATTGTTTCTCTCCAACGATTGATTTTTCCAATGAATTTTCTTTTTCTGGAGGATCTAGGTAATTCTACAAGATCGTGTGTGATTTTATATACATTCCATGTTTTTTAATTGGGGAAACATGTTTCAATATCACTGTTTCTATGAGTTGTATCATTACCACACTTTTCCTTTATGAATGGGAACAACTACCTTGTCGCTATGTTGCAACATTTCTGGGTCATCACGAAATGTTAAAAGAAAAATAAAATAAACATTAAAAGTTTATTTTTATTCTTCATTAAAATGTATGAAAAATATTTTCCACAGTTGCCCTACACTAGTCGATTTTACGTTCTACCTATGAAAAATACATTTATCAGAAAACAACAATTCCCTCAGAATTCATATCTGAGCACTCATTTAAAAGATTCTAAAACCTAGCATCTGTACTATTTTTAATAAACATAAAAATAGTTTAATAATTTATTCTGGGAGCCTCGGGCTTTAGAATCACATGTCGTCTTAGAACCTAGTCTCTAAATAATCTCATATAATTTGAAAAAAATGTTCAATGAAAATCTGGGACATTAAATTCTCCCTACTTTAAGGATTTGCATACCTGAAATCCAAAACAAGGGATAAAAAACAAATGGGGATACTGAGCATGAATATTATCCTCCAACTCCTAAGTGATCTCCTTAAGATTCATGTGTTGTCATCAAATGAGAACTAGATGAATTGACCATCCATGAAAGATCATATCATGTCAATCCTCGATCACCAATGGGTAATCCATGAAAGTTTCCTTGTCGTCAATGTCCATCTCTCCCCTGTTAATGACATGTGATGGGTCTAGTACATATCTCCTCAACAAGGATACATGAAATATGTCATGAAACTACTCTAACTATGACTATTGAGACAAGTGGTACACCACCTCTCCGACTCAATGCAATATCAGAAAAGGTCCGATGAACCTCAGAGATTACATGATGCCCCAGCCAAATCTCTATATCCCACTTCGAGGCGAGACCTGTAAGAACACATCATATCCCTCCTCAAACCCTAAGGGTCTTCATCGCCTATCAGCATAATAATTTTTAAGGCTCTATGCAGTCATCATAAAATCTCTAATGATTGGAACCTTATCCATAGTGTCTTGCACATGCTTCAGGCTTGTGAGTGCTAACTCTCAGGGGCATGTCCAACAAAGTGGCGACCTGAAGGGTTTCCCATACAAGCCCTCAAATAGCGCATTACTGATGGTGGAGTGGTAGATATTGTTTTTCATTTACTTCAATATGGGTATGTGATCCTCCCATCTATGATCCAAATTTAGGATCCAAGAATGTAGCAATTCCTCTAGGACCTGAATGGTCTGCTCTATTTGGTCATCTGTCTATGGGTGGAAAGATGTGCTCAATTACAACTGTGTCACAAAATCCTCTTGAATTCCCTTACACAACTGGGATGTAATTTTTTCATCTTGATCTAATACTATCGTCGATGAGACTTCATGGATTTGAAATATCTTCTATACATAGTGTCATCCCATGATATTTTATGAACCATATTCTCGAATCGCTAGGAAGTGGGTCAACATGGTGAGCCAGTCAACGATCTCCCAGATGGTATCATGTCCTCTAGAAATATGTGTTAGTCCCATTATTAAGTCCATATATAATCCATGCTACTTCCACTCTGGAACCTCATGGGGTTGAGTCAAACCCACTAGAACCTGGGGCTCAACAATCACTTGCAGACAAGTGAGGCATCTTAAGATAAGCTTTGATATTGCCTTCTTTATCCTTGGCCACCAAAACCAATGTCGGAGGCCCTGGTACATCTTTAACACATATGGATGTACCACCAAAGGAATCTATGGAACTCCCTCAAAACCTCCTCTGGTAACACCACATGTACATCTATTAATCCTATTATAAGGATGACGTGCTTCCCACAATTAAAATATCCATTAGTGGAATGCCCTCTATAAATATAAGAATGTATAGTCTCACATCTAAAATATCTGATATGTGCCTCCCGCACACACTATAAGATTGGGGGGATAAACACCATTGACTGGAGATAAGCTATTTCATCTTCATACATGAAAAATATCTTAAGCGAGGCCAACTACTCCAATTCCTCTTTTAGTAGCTATGATGTCGATATCCGGTTGAGAGCATCTGACACCGCATTCCCCTTCCTAGGAGTATAGACTATCATGAAGTAATTTTCTTGGAGGAACTCTAGACAAAGTCGTTGACTCATGTGTATATCATTTTTGATAAGATATACTTGAGTATTTTGTGGGATGAGTAGATGATAAACTGCTTTCCCATAAGGTAGTGTCGCCACAACTTCAATTCAATGACTATCGCTGCCAACTCCAAATCATGGGTGGAATAGTTCTACTCATGTGGTATAAACTACCCTAAACTATAGGCAATCATCGCCTTCCCCTCCATCAATACATGACCAAGCCCAGTCCCAGATGAATCATAGAAAACCGCACACTCAACACACTACTTCGTAAATCTTCATATGGGAGAGCTCATCAAACTCTGTCTCAACTGTTGAAATCTCTCATAGAACTTATCTATCTGTATGAATGGTCATCCTTTTCATGTATAGGATTTCATGGATGTTTCTAATAGGGAAATTTGGGGTATGAACCTCCGATAGTAACCATCCAACCCAAGAAAACATCACACCTCAGAAATGTTCTTAGGTGGCTCCCAAGACTGCACTGCCTCTATCTTCACTAGATCTACTACAACTCCAGCCTCTGAAATGATGTGTCCTGGAAATTTTACCTCTTATATACATAACTAACACTTTGAGAGATACTTGTGATGATGGTGATCTCATAGTATGTCCAGGACCATTCTTAATTGTATCATGTGCTCCTCCACAGACACCATGTACACCTAGATGACATCAATAAAGACCACTACAAACTGGTATAAGTAGGGCCTGAAGATCCTATTTATCAGTCCAATGGACACTTATGGTTCATTCTTAATGCCAAATGGAATCATGAAGTACTTTTAGTGGATTTAGAGACCTCATAAATCCTTCATCGGGATGTCCTCATACTGCACCCGAAGCTGAAAATAGCTTGATCTGATATCTATCTTTGAGAACCTTCTCGCTCCCTTCAGATGGTCTAAAAGGTTATAAATCCTCAGTAGTGGATACCTATTCTTCATGTTCACAAAATTTTGGTTCTAGAAGTCAACACATAACCTCAATCTCCCATCTTCCTTGTTGGGAGACAATACCGGGACTACCTATGGTGAAACACTAGGTCTCACGAAGCCCTTCCTCCGCAAGTCCTCAAAATTTACCCTCAATTCAAGAATCTCTTCGGGACCCATCCAATATGCGTATGTTGATATCACTATTTTCCTAGTGTATAGTTTAATACATAATTCTACCACACTGTGAGGAGGTAGTCCTAGAACATCTTTCATGAAGATATCCTGATACTCATCCACCATTACAGGAAACTGGGGACTCATCTCATCCACTACACTGAGGGTCACACTATCCCACTGGTGTGTGATTGGATTCACCCTCCTATGTGCAAGTCCACCAGGAACTAATTGGGTCTCCCTTACACCAATAAATGAGAACCATGTACCATATTTGCAGACACACCACATTGTGTGCCTAAAACAGTCGATCTGAGCAAGGATTGTGGATAACTAGTCCATACCCAGAGTAAGGTCGTAATCCCTTGACATAGACACCAAGAGATCCCAACTAAAACTCTTTCCCACAAGAGTAAGGTATCACTATCAACACCAGTGTTTTATCATCAAATCTCCTCTTGTAGGAGTCTCTAAGCATAGGTATGGAGTCGATGGTTCTACTGGAACATTTGTGTCTCAAATAAGGGTTGTGGAGAGAAAAGAGTGACTAACACCTGTTTCTGTCAAAAATATAGTTAGGGAGTAAATGAAACATATCATAACAATAAAAATCATGATAGTCTTGGGAACATAAGCCTCCATCACTTGGATGTAGCTTCTCCCCTCTCAACCAGCTCACTGAGCTCGGGGTAGAGTACATGGGGGTGTTGGTAGTGCGTTGAACATCCATCCACCTCATATCACTTATCCCACTCCTCTTCCACATCCACCAACTATAAGGACACCATGTTACTACCTCTTTCTTTAACTCAGTGGTACCAAAACTATCTCTTTGTCGATCATACTGCTAGTCAAAAAATCCCTAGCTAGATGCCCCCGACCGCCACACGAGTAGCACAATCTATCCTTCAGCTGACTCACTCTCCCCTAGGAGCCCCGCACCACTGATCCCGTATACTAGTTTCATCCCCTTGACTATATGGTAATCTTAAAACACAGAATCTTCTATCCTGTACCTACTAATGAAGACCCAGGTTCCTGGAATTGAGTGGTACCTCCAATAGTCGAGGCCTATTCTACAAGAAATCTATCTACTAGTAGATCTTGCTCCAGCACACCAGCATTCATAGGGATGGTAACGAATACCATCAATGACCCGATATCCCAAAATATTCCCTGCTCAACGGTATGGTCCATGAAGAATGAGTCCTACACTATATTGGTAGATTAGCGATAATGATCAGTGAATCTCTCCGAGTAATCTGCTACTGACTGGCTACCTTTCTGTTGGTGCAGTATATCCTATATATGCACATTGTGTAACATCTCTTGAATGAAATCCTCCCTGAAGAGGTAGTCGAAGCCTATATAGGATAGATTCATCTCCTCATGTGTTTGAGTCATCAGGCTCCACCATCTCCCCACCGAGCCCTAAGGAAGGGTTTCAGCTAGAAATGCCATTTGGTTTGGAGGTGTCCTCACTATGAAAAATAATTGTGTCACCACATACAACCAATCCTCAGTTATCTAAGGATCTGTATATCCTTGGAAATTGGGAGTTCACTACTTATAGAACTCATGAAATGTACTAATCCTACGTGAATCCTCTACCAGTAATGCCGGTAAGAACTACTACTCTTCGCGTGGTGGTATCACTATTACACCACCAGTTGGTGCTATCTCTGGAAACAGTCCCTACACAGACGTCTCATCACTCAGCGGACCATCCTCATGGTCACACCTCATAATCATGGCTAGATTCCCGTGTGGAGGCATCTTGAAACAAACAAGATGTACCATAATCAATAGAATATACCTAGTGAGATAACTCTTATTCAAGAAGGACATGAGAACACACTCAATTCCTATAAGATGCATGAAACCAAATTTTTCATTTACAGAGTGGAAAAAACATAATTCATGGTCATCATGTATGGATATGTCATCCACTAAACCGACACTGGGTTCCCTGGTGTAAAATCTGAACTTGTAACACTTAACACTATTTCCACAAAACCTGAGTAAATCTAACCATCCTCTAATACCACTCTGTCACGAAACGTCCACCAAGGTCCGTTCTTTGACTACCCCATGCCCAACTCACAAAGTCCAGGGGCTGGAACCTACTGCTAAATAGGCATATTCCTCACAGGGGATACATTTTCCTAAGTACCTCTACACACGCAAACATCTATAAGAAAAGTGTTGAACTAGAAACACTGATTAAACAAGTCTGCATTTCACTAAACAACCACTGATTATCTGTGAAAAACTACAATGTAAATAGACCATAATAATAGACCAACTATAACAGTAATGTACAAGCTCCTGGATCTCATATGAAGAAAAACCTAATTGAAGGGTAGGAGCAATAGGTTGTCTGAATGTCATTGAAGCATACCACATTCGTCGGAATTCACTTAAGCACCACCTATCCTCAACAACCATAGACTCTGTTAAAGCTATAGATCGACTTCATAAGACATGACACGTATTGGTGAACCCCGGAGAAGGGTGAGTAAGACAATACTCCATAGAGGCCCAAACCACAATGGAATTAGACAAAGTAAACCATAAGAAATCACATGATGTACACCACAATTTAGAGCACAAATCAAGTCATAAAACAGACTACCAAAGTCGTATATGGAGTGTAGCCTCTAAGAATTGAAATCAATAGAGTCAATAGTGTCAGATTAGTCCAAGTATAGGTCTATGGTATGTAAACTGCATTATTATAAGAATCCATAGTACCCTCAAGTAGTAACACACGAAGTGTAGGTAACACGTAGCATATCGGTATCACATGGAGTGTGGGTAACACACATAGTGTAAATAACTCCTGGAATATTGGTATCACACAAAGTGTCATAAAAGACTTAAGGACCCATACCCCACTGAGATAGGGGAGTAATAACTCAGACTTTGTATTAAAAAAGTCTAGATAAGATACATAGTCTAGGTAAGACACATAATCATCGAAATCACATAGTTTCTAGGTCGTATCCATCCATAGGATTCTGTCCTTAGAACACTCATTCCCAGAGCACCTACTCCTCAAGCCAATAGGCCATATGATGGAATCCATGTAAAAAATTAGAGTATCTAAAAATGACCTCCTCTTAATGATATTCCCAATGCCTCAAAAATATTATAAAATAGACACATTGTTTGAGAGTTATGGGCATTTAAGTAAAAATGGGTTAGAGGAGTCCGAGTCTGGTGCTACTCGGTCCAAAAAACAAGACCTGACCCAACCCTTGTCCCACCTAACCTACCAACTAGGTCCAAACTGGAATGGTGTGTCCATACCACCATAGCTTGGCCTTTCTTGCTGCTAGATTTCCTCAACTGGGCTCATCCCAATGATGGTTTAGTCATCCGAATCCAGCACTGTCCACCGAAGTGGACCGGTTCGTTCATCAATGTCATGCTAGGAGCCGCATCCCTATCTTGTCAACACGACCATCCGCCATGTTCAACGCTCTTGGGAACTGTATAAAACTCCATGTGGACGATACCGTGGGGTCTCCCCATGGTCCAGCTGGACTACGACTCCATACCGCATGACGTGGCCTCATGTCGCGTCCGGTCGAGCCAGATATTAGTAGCACTGTTCACCACCCAAGGCCATTATGCCATGGGATCCCTTATTGTCGGTTGTAGTGCCTATGGTCATCTATTGCTAGGTGACTGCACCATCGTGCGCTGTCTCCAATGGCACCACTTCCAACACTCCTTCTGCCGGTTGCTGGTCTCACTTCGGTGCTACGTTTTTTGAAATGGGGCCATCTATGCAATCCCCAGATCGCGTTCTTCACTGCTTTGGAATTAATTGCTTCTTTCTATCCCTCTAGGGGTCTGACTGTGCTTAGAAACACTCGAAAAACCACACCGTGACCACATGGGTCCATCAGTGAAGAACTCTAAGATCAATGATAGGAAAATAAAAAAGAATTCTCGAAGGATGAACATCATCCTTGTCAGTTTCATCCTTCATTCATCTAGTTAGAAAAATAGATAGAAACAACAAGTACATGGATTAATGTCTCTTCAATATCGTAGTAAAATTTCCCATCCCGCATGCATAATGAAACTATGGATCAACCTGTTTGGGGGTTGGTCTGTGTTTGTCATTTAAAATAAGAATGCAGAATGAAATCAAGAATAAAATAAACACCCTACCTCAAGTATGTATTAATCAGTGAAGAAGGCTCTCTTTTTTTAGAGATATGGCCATGAATGATATTGATCCATCATATCATTGTCCTTCATCGCTCGCTAAAGAGAGGATTTACCAACACATTTTCTTCTTCTTGAGCCCCTAGAGAATTCTCTAGGATCGTGTGTGATCTCATATCCCTGTCAATCTACAAATTGGGGATAAAAAATTTAATGTCTCTATTTCACTGAGTTGTAGTGGTACCATGATATTTCTTTATGAAAGGAAATAATTTCCATCATTATGTGTTGAACCATTGACGTGTCATCATGAATCATAAAAAGAAAAATGAAATAAACTTTTTTTGTTTATTTTTATTCATCATTAAAATGTTTGAAAATATTTTTCGTAGTCAACCCAAGCTGACCCATGTTATATCTTACCTAAGAAAACCTATTTCTCTAAACATAACAGTTCCCTTGGATTTAAAATCCAATCACTCATTTAAAATATACTAAAATTTATAATGCATTCTATTTTTAATATACTAATAAATTTTTCAATCATTTTTTCCAGGAACCCTAGGCCTCAGAATCATGTTCAGTCTCAATACTTGGTCTCGCAATAATCCCATATAAGTTTCAAAAAATTTACACGGAAAATATGGGATGTTACATTACCACCTTTTGATAGAGAATAATTTTTAGATATATGGTTTTTCACTTTTCTATGTTACATTTAAAAAAACATCTTATTAGGAATCCGGACATAAAAATTATCTTTGGTTAAATTTTGTGTATTTTTCTGATAAAATTAAAATTTAAATGCATAGCGAAAAATACCAAATTTTAATTGAAAATTGATATTTAATTTAATTTATTTATATTAATTAGATTATATTTTTACATGGTTTTATAGTATATTTATATTAATATTTTTCAATTAATAATATTTAGTTCATTGGATTCCTTTTAAAATTAATATTATATAGAGAAATTATGTGTGCTTTTCAATGTTTTACTTAAGAAATCTGTTTTATCGATCTGTCAATAGGATTAGTGTTAAACCTAATTTAATCACTTTTAGGAATTGAATTATCAAAAAAGGGCATAAAAAGTTATACTAATTACGAAAAATGTTATCAAATAGGATGACAATAGTGTTCAGTGAATAGTTACTTTTTATCTTATTTACAACGGTTAAAGGTAAATAGGGTATTTAAAGGTAAAATTAATATTATAATATTATAAAATTACCCCAACACAAGGAATAATATTATAGGATGAGTTATTGAAAACCATGGCCATACATGGGATGAAATAGTGACATTTGGAAGCCACATAGGTTTGATTATGACTTTTATAACATTTATTATAAAGCAATGTCAAAGATGTCATAAATATGATTCTTATTACTAAAAATTTATAGTATGGAGTAATATAAGTTATTTACATAACTATATATATTAATTAGAAAGATAAAACTATTACCTAAATCATGGTAATTTATTTATAATTTTTAGGAAATATATAATTAAATTAAATTGTGACACAAAGGTGATGTAGAAATCGATATATTAAAGAAATAATCAAATAAATGATATTAATAATATTAAAATAAATATAAATTGAAATATTTGTTATTACACATGATTTTTATTGATTAATTTGACATGATATTTTTGAGTTAGAGTAATGTTTTTGAACTAATCAAGTTTTTATGTTTTTAAAAAAATGTCAAGTAATGAATAGTATAAAAATTGACATAATTCATAAAAAAAGATATATAATATCTAAATAAATGATATAATTTTTTAAAAAAATTTAATATTCAACCAAAAAGTTGAGATAATAACATATATGTAATTAATGACTCATTAATTTATCATTTAACATGATTTTTGAATTCTTTTAACTATCAATGTGTGAATTACTTGATAAAACAGTAATAGTAAAAAAGGTTAAAACAAAAATACAAGGATTAAAAATTATTAAAAATATTTCAAATTATATTTGTATGATTATATTTAGACCCATACAAATAATATATTCTAAATTAATTAGTTTGGACCCATTTGAAATCTAAATTGAATTTATATTAATGTAATACTTTTAATAATTCAAAAGGTGACCCACCCCTCTCCTATAAAAGGAACTCATTCCTCTGTATTAGTGACACTTCCAAAACCTCTTAGTTCAACCGAGATCCAATAAAAACCCTTTCTAAAACCCCTCCCCACATTATTGAATCCTTATTTTAGTGACAACACCCTCTTTAGAGCTGTTAAGGTGTAAGAAAAGGTGCTCATCTGAAGGAAAGGTAATGTTTTTTTAAGTATTTCTATTTTATTTATTCTTAAAATTCCATGAAATATTATTATCAAAAGTTGAAATAATAACTCATGTATTATAAATAAAAATATATTTTATTATGTTAATATCATCACCTAAACCCATATCCTCTTTGATTAAATGGGAAATGATTTTTTTTGTTATTGCATAGGTGTGAACTTTCACCTCCACGAACCGATATAATTCATTTTCCCTAACCATCAATAATGAGTCATTATAAATTTAGAATTAATGTTAGTATTTGATATTAATGAAATATTAATCACAATATGATTATAATATGTCAATTACCTTCTTACTTTCCATGTGTATAAAAATGATTAATTCATTTATGCATAATTTGGAATTATCACCACCAAAAAGTGATTTTACTCATTTTTATTCACTACATCAATTATATGATATATATAAGTATATTTAAAAAATTAATATGATATTAATGATGTTATGATAATTCTAGAAATTTAAAATAATACTTACCTTATTTCCATAACTATTAATGAAAAATGGAAAACATTACTCATTCATATGCACGACTTATCATCTCCAAGAATAAATCATTGTTAATTGATCATATAAATACACAATGTTTGATTTAAGTGTATAATTGATGTATAAAAGTATAATAATTTCATGAATATTATTATATATATGAAGGACTTATGACCACATGGACTTGTGACATTAAACCATGTTCATTCTCAACACAACTACAAAAATAACGACAAAAAATCTGACCAAAATTCAAATAATTAAATAATTATTATAACATGGTAATTAATGATATAAATGGAACAAAAAACATTTTAATGTGTTTCTGTAAGTATAAATTAACCTATGGTTTTTTATTTAGGAATAATAATGAACATACACAATGAACCGAACTCAAGGTAAGGGATTTCATCTCAATCTCATTTCATTGATGAATATTTTGATGTTATACACCACCTTCTTTTTTAAGGTGTATAATCAACCCCTTTTACATTTAATTAATTTCATTGTTTTCCAAAGGAATATTTTTACATGAATCTTCTTACTTTAATTTCAAAGTAACAAAATGAATGATTTTTACATATACGGTGACAACGACTTCTCCACCACCATAACCATTATTTGATATTTGGATTCCACTATAAGTCTTAATGTTTTTTAAAGAAAAAGAAATACCTTATTCCATTTCTGGGTGTTTTGGTATCGAAAATGGTTTTGAATGTGGATTGAAGTTTTCAATACCTTGAAATGATTTCTTGTGATTGAAATTGAAATTTTATTAGAGAAATATTGATAATTGCAATATTTTATGTGCAATGATTATATAATGGTGGATGGAAATTTGATGGGTGGTTACGTGGAAAAACAAAAATGGGTGGTTACATGGCAATCCAAAGAATGGTGGCTCTATGATATCCCAAGGATGGGTGGTTACGTTATAATCTCTAATGGATTTGGTATGGAAGTCAGTTGTAAGGGTATTCAATTTAGTAATATCCGTGGAACTCGACACTATGGTTATTCCATTTAAGTTTGATTATCTCCCAAGATACCTTTATATGATATATTTTTATTTATATAGATATTAAGGTAATATTTTGAATACAAAAAGGTTAATAAATGATCTCATATTTAGTGAAGTGTACATACTAATTCTTAAAGATGAAAAGTATTACATTATGATAATGTATTCATGGTTTACATGTTTTTTAAAGACTAAAAGTTTCCTTCTTTGTGTATCACTTACCAATATTTTTTATGTTTATCCCATGTTTTGAAAAAAATTTATAGGATTTAGAGAATAATAGAGTCATGTATTGGATGATGGAAAAGTTATGATGTTTAAAAACGAAACAAAACCTGGATTATTTTTAATGATTTTTTGTTTTATGAACAAATTGATAGTGAGTATATGTGTCTACTTTTTAATATTTGAGTTTTTAAGTACGGTTTATAGCCTAATTCTCTAAATCTATCAACAAAAAAAGATCCTCGATGTGAATTAATGTCAAATTATTGACTTAACTCAATATTTTATAATATTTAAGGTTGTGGCCTTATATTTATCATCAAAGGATAGTTTAGATAACTTTAGGAGTTAGAATATTGTTCATATAATATCCATAAATTATTTTTACTTTATATTCAATTTGAAACAACATATAATTTGAATATTACCATGTTTCTTCATCTATGATATTTTTTTAAGAATAGTTATCCATATAGGAAAAATGGAGTTATGATGGGAATGGATACTAAGGAAAACAACCTTCCAAATCAGTATCCGGAGATAGGTGGAACCTGAACTGAATAGTTTGTAGTAGTTATGGCTCAGTTGACTCAGGAGATAAATGGTGGTGGTGTCCATGCATGAGATCAACCAGATAAACCACAGAGGAAAATTTCAGGTGTGGGGCATCTTATGCGGCATCATCCCCCATCAACTAGAGGATCATCTGACCCTATGCAATCTAATGGGTGGATTAAAGAACAAGATTTTTTTGATGTAATGGAGTGATTATACAATAAGAAGGCTAGTCTTTATGTTTATTATTATAAAGGAAAATTCAATCAGTGATGGTCAATGATTAAAAATATCTGGTGAAGTGAACATATTGATTCCATGGAAAATGATAAATTTAAGAATATCTCCCTTGTGAAATATTTTCCAAAGGATGTTCGACTTAGGATGGAAAAATTATTTGTGAATGGAGAAAAAAATAAGTCTTCTTTAGTGGTTGTATATAAAGAAACTTTCATCTATTGGCCATGGTATTTCCCAAATTTTAATTAGTATATATATTTTAAGATAAATCAGTTTTACTCAAGATTAAAGATGAAATATCAAAGGGAATTAGAGTCCTTTGAATTTGAAAGCTATGAGAAAAGTTTATGATATATTGAGAAGGTAAAAATGGAGTTTTATGATGATCATGTGTTCTATGAGATCCAAAAAAAGAAGTGATCCAGTTGGCAGGAAATGTGAATGAATTCATCAAATAAGATTGGAGGTAAGAACACTAAATTCCCAAATTGTGAGAAGTCGGGTAAAAAAATCCTAGTGAATTTCTCACAATGTTTGGGAAGTGATTTTGATGTGCTAAGACTAGTCATATTACTCATGACTGCAAGGGAGATGATAAGACAAATAATGAAAATATGGAAGAAAGATGTTTTAGTTGTAATGTGTTAGGTAATTATACCAATGTGTGTCCAAAGATGATTACCCGGGGTGGAAATCAACAAGATCAAAAGTAGAAGTGACTGGAAAAATCATTTTCTATTACTACGGTTGATGTGGGCCATCGAATAAAGTTTTTATAGGTATGTTATGGGGTTTTTTCAGAATATGGAAATACTATATTTGACTATGGATCTCCACATTCACTCATTTATGATATCATTATATATAAATTGGAAATATTACCACTTGAATGTGATATAGATATTTTCATAAAAACACTTGGTGGATGTAACACCACAAGATTTAATAGTACATTATCTTTCTAAATAAATTCACCGACTTAGTTGTGTTACACACAATATTGAGATTATACAAAACAACACTTTAATATTATAATTATTTAAATGATATATTTATAACCAATACATTAAATATATTAATATGAATAGTAATAAATAATTTTCAAATATTATTTCTAATTTTTTTAACAAAAATAAAATATATTTATAATTAAATATATATTTTAATTTAAAATAGTCATATGTTTAGAAATACTATTTTCTTAATGGAACTACTTTTCAAGTCTTTTAGTGAACAAAAATAAGATTATTTTAGAAACTCTATGAAATGGAACATGGTATATTATACTTCTTTTTTGAATTTGGAATATCAAAATTCTCTTAGGGTGAATTTTTGGTATTTTTTTGAAAACATTCAATTTTTGATGAATAATGAAAAATACTACATTATTGTTTAAAACTGATTTTTTCATTTAAATAATTTTTTTACATTAAATTGATTTTATATTCATAATAGTAAAATACAACACATAATAACCTAATATAGGTTTTTGTAATAACTTTTATAATATAATTATGAATAAAAAATTGAACTTCTGAAAGTCACTTTAACCCACCTTCTAACCACATATATGGATTAGAATTAAATGTAATTTTACCACTTTTATAAATAGAATTTCCAAAAATGGACATAAAAGGTCATAAATAGTATTAAATATGTGGTTTAATAGGATCAAAATAATTTCTCGTGAATAGTAACTTTTTTCTACCACTGTTAATCCTAAATAGGGTAATTAAAGTTAAAAATAATATAATAATAATATAAAACACCGTCAAACATGTTCTAATTTCATTGTATAAGTGTGTTTCAACCAAAATCAACCTTTGGTCTAAAATATGATCCTTTTTAATGAGCTTTATTTAGATTAGTACATTTATTACATTATATTTAAAGAAGAGTTAAAAATTTCATATTCAAATTTTTATAACTATATCATTTTTAATAAGAGGTTATATGATTTTTATGGTCGACCATAAGTATTTTTTTGAAATATATTTTATTCTATAGAATGGTACTTTATTTATAAATTTTTGAAATTAATAATTAAATTAAATGCTGACACAATGATGATGTAGTAATATGTTAATTAAAAGAATAATTAATTAAATGATATAAATAATATTAAGATAAATATAATTTGACTTAATTAATGACATACACTAATTTTATAGATTACATAGATTTGTTATAAAAAATATTTAGAGGCATTTTTACACATGTTGCTATTTTTTAAAAATGTTTTGAAAAGAATATTTTCGTTGTTTAACAAATGAGGTACTTTATGACCTTTTCAGGAAATTAAGGAAAGAATGTTTTTTAACTTAAACGGTGCAATTGACAATTTTACATAATTATGATGCCTTAAAATTTTGAAGCTTACCTTATAATAATACAATTTTATTTTCACAGGTAATTTTTTCTTTTATAATTTCCCTACCTTTAAATGACTTTAATGTAAAACAGGATATCTCTCTCAAATAGTTTCAATGATTTTATTCGATTATTTTCATCTATTTCAACATCCTTTGTTTGATTTTAATAACAATTGAGGATGATCTGTTATAATATAATCTTCTATATTGTATTAAAGGTTTTGGGCTATGTTTTACAATGGATATGCTATTTTTATACCATTCTTGGTTTATGGATAATATAATATCCATTCTTATGCTAGTTTTCATAAAAAACTATGTTTTATTTCACCCTTTTCATACAAGTAATGCATTAGACTTAGTATGTGATGGGAATGTCTCTATATATCCCATTGATGCATCAATAGGTCTAATGAAACATAATAGATTTGCGTATAGCCAAGAAATTACCAATTTATTAGATTCTTTTCATGAAGCCTAAATAGTGTTAGATTCCTGGAATGAATCCTTGATAATATTAGAATCTTCACATGAAAACCTAAATGGTAAGTTTTAGATGTACAACATTGTGAATTCTCTCTTTTTGGGATAATTTAATGATATTACATGTGATTATTCGACTACTAGAGTATCCATGTGCATATTTAACTGGCATTATTTGGTTTATTCATTAAATGTTTTGATAAAACATATGTTTCGAAGGACTATGTTACAGTTTTATACATTGAATTACAAATTTACACTTTTTTATTTATGCAGAATTGTTTACCCCTACTAAGCATCTGAGCTCACCCCTTTCTTATGATTTTTCTCCAGGATTCCAAGCAGTGTTTTATGAATGATATTAAGGATTAATATAGGATAATAATGTCATTCTAAATGAATAATATATGTTTTTTTTCATTAAATTGTAATGGAAGGTTCATGTATGTTATCTATTTTGAAAGATGGATAAACCGATCATTCCTTTGAAATTTTATTCCTTATTATCATTCCAATGTATTAAAATAATACTTTGGTTCCATGATTCTAAGGTTAGTGAGTTATAGTTGGCATCAAAGGATGTTTAGAAACAACCTTGGAAACTTTATTAAGAAAACATACATTAGGGAATAAAACCATAAGAAAGACATTGAGGGTACACAGAGATGAACATAATAGTTTTTTGGTAAGGTAGAGATTATGTGTGTATTCTAAGAAATACATTCCTATATGGATATAGTACAAGTGGATGTGGTTTTGGAATAAAAGTACCTAGGAGTAATAACTCTGACAAGGTATTATGGTCCTGACTCAGGGTAACCTAGAACATAAGAACATGCCTTACTACACACCTAGTTTGACACTCCTAGAATATATTCTTAGGATAAATAAAATTTTCATTACAAACCATTATGAATTATTTATGAGTAAATATGTCCCCAATGAAACCATTTTTATTATTATGAGATCTCATATTCCTAAATTTTTCAATTTATGTTAAGTATTTTACTAGTAACAAATTATGAATTCCGATTTATAACCTAATCTAGTGGATTCCATTTTATAGAAATAATTCCCAGTTGGAGGAATAGAACTGTATCAATGCATGTAATCCATGTTGGGATTTCCCTCTTATGAAAGATAATGATTGTGGAGCTAGTTATAAAACTGATTCATAACAACCTTTTACTATACAGATATAGATTACCTAGGTTATAGATAACAACCATACTTGTATAGAGCACCCAGATCGACAAAATTGAGGAACAATGATAGACTGCTATATGAGACAACAACCTACAGTATTCTATGGGACTGCATATTATTTTTTAAATAATTAAAGGATATGTTCCTTGGAGAAAATATTTCTTTCTTTTTGGAGTAATTAAATTGGAAATTCTTCCTGGCTGTTTATCATATCTCAGTAGATGTGGATCCGTGGTGGTCACTAATTCAATATAACAAAATGAGGAAAATATTCAATGCTTGGAATGGAAACAATTTTAGGAAATTTTCTTGTAATATTATTTCCCTTTTTAATATAGAGTGGATATAGAGACACAATTCTTGAATCCAAGGAAAAAATAGGATGAAAATGTTTCTAAATATAAATACAACTTCACAAGATTAAGAAGACATGATTTGGACTACATAAGTAACCCAAGGAGTAAGATTGATCATTTATTGGATGGGTTAAATCCATTTCTCCAAAATAAATTTGTTTCATAATCATTCTCATCACACTAAGATATAGTCTCACATGCTATCAAGATAGAGAAATAGTTTTATATGTCGTATGAATTTATGTGAAATCAATAGAAGAAAATAATAGTGCAGTAAGAGATATATAATGGGAAGAAGGGAAAGAACAATTTCCCTACATGTCAAAATTGTTAATTAAAACACCTTGGTGCCTACATAAAAGTAAAATGAGTTAGTTTCATGTTTTGATAAAAAGTAAAAAATTCTCATGACTACATGGAATGTAAAAATTTACCAATGTGAAATGTTTTGACTGTAAATATATGGGGCACTATGAAAATGATTTCCCTAAGAATCATGGAAATAGTGCTCATAAAAATCAATGAGATCAAGGTAAAGCATACTATATTACTATAATTAATGTGGAATAACTAATGTATTTGTGTTTTCATATTCAATAATTATGTTATGAAATTCGGGTTATAAGAATAATGAGATACATAAGGATTGTACTACGGTAATTTTTCATTAAGGATTTCAAAGAATGAATTTTTTCATTAAGTTTTCTATATGATCATGGTATTTAAATATTTTTTATGTTAAAATAAGCGAAAATTTTATGTTTTTTAGGAAAATATGATATTAAGATCAATTTTGTAATTTTAGAGGCCTTTTCGAATTCAGATTTAGACATTAGTATTTTAGATAATTATAATGGTTGGAGTGGATTAATTTGAACATTGGGTATTATTGTTTTATTATTTAAAATATCATAAAATTATTTTGGGAATGATATAATAATGTAGTTTTAGAAAAAGGACAACCCCTAGGTCGGGCGACAACCCGTCCCATCTAGCAATGCTGCGAGACTTGAACCTGCCACTGAAATGTGTCATGGGTACATCTGCTACCACTAACCTATGTGATGTACTGGTTTTTATAACATATTTTACCTTATTTAAATGGTATTACATATTAATTATAATATCATTTTTGGAACCATATACAACGAAGATAAATATAATATTTTTCAATTTTGTAATCCTTTAGGAGAAAGATGAGTTTATGGTATAAATTTGTTAAAATATGTAACTCTAATTTTTATGTAAGTATGCTTCCTTGTTATCTTAGTATATGAAGAAAATTAATTTTTCAACTCATGGGACAAGATCACATATCAAAAAATGGTTTCCGAGTACTTTATTTTGTGATTAATCAAATGGTCCCATGGATTATCACAAATTTATAGCTTTGTGATTATTTACATTCCATTAATCAATTTCTTTATCACTCTCCATCAAAACATGATGGTAACATTTTTCATTCATATCAATGTTTTCCTACATGGAACCATATTATTTTTTATCTCTTGTGACATTAATAATTTATATTACTTTAAAATGATGGTCTCGTTAATCCATTTTCAAATAAGGGATTCCAATAAAGAGATTTTGAAAAGCCCATCCCATAATTTTCCATACTGACATCAAATTGTGAGGAAACAATTTATTGAAGGATGGGATAATGTAGCAACCCAAGATTTCGGTGTACATTTTCTTTTTAAATAAATTCAATAGATTATATTGCACACAACATTGACTTAGTTGCGTTACACACAATATTGAGATTCTATGAAACAACACATTAGTATTACAATTATTTAAATGATTTATTTATAACTTATCCACTAAATATAGTAATATGAATAGTAATAACCTATTTGTTAATATTATTTATAAATTTTCCACATAAATAAAATATATTTATAATGAAATGTATATATTTCTGTAAAATAGTCATATGTTTAGAAAACAAATTCTTAAAGGAACTACTTTTTGTGTCCTTTTGTGAACAGTAATTATATTAATTTGAGACACTATTAGAAATTGAATTTGGTAAAATCGACATCAATTTTGAATTTGGAATATCAAAATTAGCTCAGGGTGAATGTTTTGTATTTTATTGGAAGCTTTCACTTTTTGATGAATAGCGAAAAACACTGCAATATTGTTTAAAAATGATTTTTTCATTTAAATAATTATTTTACGTTAATTTGATTTTAATGTCACAATATATAAATAATACACATATTAACTCAGTGTATTTAATTGGAATCATTTTTATAATAGATTTAGATATAAAAAACTGAACTTTTGAACATCACCTTTACCCACTTTCTAACCACATATTCAGATTAACATTAAACGAAATTTTATTGCATCTTTGAATAAAATTTTAAAAAAAGGACATAAATTGTAGTAAAAAATATGAAAAATGTGGTCTCCTAGGATCAAAATATGTTTTGAGAATAATAACTCTTTTTACAATGGTAAAAGGTAAATTGGGTAATTAAATGTAAAAGTATTAATATAATAATATAAAATTACCCTAACACTTGTCCTAATTTTATTCGATAAGTTTTCTTTGACCAAATTGAACAATATGATGAATATGAGATTGTTTTATTGCACTTGTGCTAGATTTTTACATTTATTATGTTTTATTTAAAGTGGAGTTAAAATGTCATATTTAAATTTTAATAACAATGTCATTTTTAATATGAGGTTATATAAGTTTTTTGGTTTAATATATGTAGTATTTAGAAATTTAAATTTTATGTCTACATAATGGTAATATATTTGTAATTTTAGAAAAAAATAATATAATTAAATGGTGACACAATGATGATGATGTAATTGGTTTATTAAAATAAAAATAAATTAAATGATATTAATATTATTAAAATAAATATAATTTGATATAATTATTTTCATAATCAAATTTTTTAGATATCTTAAATATGTTAGTGACAAATTATAACTATTGGTTTTAAGGTATCATGTTGAATTGTTATTTTATGAAATGAAAATATTTAATACTATCAAAATTGACATAAATGATACTTTAAAATATATATTATTTAATTAAATTATATAAACGTCATAAAATTTAAGGATAGAAAAACTAACCAATAGAGTGTTACATATGTCATAAATGACCCAAACATCAATTTTTTTTGGCAATTTATAGTAACTATATTAACCATATTGTACAAAAATACAAGTAGACATGGTAAAAGATCAATTATTTAATTAAGGGTTAAATCCAAAAGATGATGTTAATTTTGTGACCTAAACATGTCTAAAATTAAATTTTAAAGATGATTTAGACCCATACTATTATTATCCTCTAAATAACTCACTTTTGATCTTTTTTAAATTAACAATCCAATTATAATTAATTAATTTTTTTGGAGTTTCCTACAGTGCCCCTCCCCTCTCTTAAAAAGGTTATATCTCCTTCTCTTTTATTAACACATCTAACACCTTTTATTTCTAAAAAGAACTACCTAATTCTACTAACAACATCCCTCAATTAATTCTATAGGTCATACATTGATAATAAAGATAAACTATGGAGTGGTTTTACACAAATCAAAAGGATACACTCAAAGAAGAGGTAATTGTTTTACCAACCCTTTCAATGTTCATTTCATCATCTACTTCATTATCATAAGTTTTTTCATCAAAAAATTAATATCTCCAAAAAAATACTATATTTTGAGATTTTTTTATGATTATGTGACAACCATATTTTTAATTTTACCCATCCCATGAAAATTAATATCACTAAGCATGTGTACATACAACTTACCTTCTCCACGCAGTGGTGTAAACTGTTTTTCATCTATATTTTATTTCGATGAGATAATGATGAATAGAATGAATTTAAATAATTAATATGAAATGATATTTTTTCTTTATATTTAATATTCCATCCATTTATTTACCCTTTCTATTATGAAATGATATTTTTTCTCATTCGTACATATGACCTACCATCACTATGGCGCGATGAGATTCATCCTCTAATACAAAAATTTCTGAATGATTTTAAAAATATATATTATGGATAAATATAAATATATGAAATAATAATGATTATATAATAATATATATATATATATTATTTACTTGCTTCAATTAAATATGACAAGAAAATAGAAACAATGTTAATGCGTACGAATGACCTACCGTCTCCATGAACGTTGTGTTCCATTCCATTTATCTATCTATTATATATATTTATATTCTAAATATATTTGATATATAAATCATTTTTTACATATTGGATGTAATTAAATAATTATATATGTAATATGATCATGAATAACAAGTAAAAACACATATGATAAACTAAGCGATTATTACACGAACCGTTACTTTAACATTGAACTGTTAATAAAAAGGTAACATAATGTCATAAATGAATTATATATGATATAAATTTTATTATAATTCATTTAGAAGTTAATGACTTGTTTAAAACCATTATAAATGATTTTAAAAAATGTACGGAGAGTATCATACCTAAGGTTGGGGTTAATTTCACAATTTCATTATTATTTGAGGTTTTTTATATGTACATATATACTGGGACATCTTTATCCTCCATATATATGTTTCTCAAAGAGAATTTAAAAATATTATCAAAAAATGTATAGGAAATTTTTATCCATGTTAAAAATTTTATAAAATGTTTTGAATTGTATCTTTACTTTTTTCCTAATGAGGTACTTTATAACCTTTTCAAAAAATTAAAGAAAGAATGTTTTTTAACTTATACAACAAGAGAAAATATTTTCCACTGTTATAAAACCTTAACATTTTTAAGCACCCCTTACAAGATTACAAGGATTATTCAAAATAAATGATTTATTTTATAAATACATGGCTTCTAAATTATTTAAAAGTAAAAAAGTGATATCTCTCTTAATTATTTTTTATGATTTTATTAGATTATTCTCATTTATTTCAACATCCATTGTTGTATTTTATACTTAACTGAGGTTGATTTATTATTATACAATACTTCATATTTTATTGAAGGTTTGATGACATGTTTGAATATGTACATGTGGTTTTTATTCCATTCTTGGGTTATAGTTAAAGTATTAATTTTTCATATGTTAGTATTAAAATGAATGGTTTTGTTCTGTTTCACCCTTCTCATATGAGGGATGCTTTTTGACATAGTAAGTGATGGGAGGGGCCCTCTATAGACCCTAGATTTATCAGTTTGTTTCATTAAACAATATATATATGGTTTTGGATAAGGCATTACCCATTTATTATATTCTCAGTATGATTCCGTGAAGGTTATAGACTCTTTTCATGAAGCCTTGATAATATTTTATTTTTGGAATTAAGCCTCGTTAGTAAGTTTCAAATGTCCATCATTATGAATTGCATATTTTTGAGGTAAGTTATTGATATTTACTATGATTGTTTAACTATTAGAATATCCATTTGAATGTTTAAATGGAATTATTTAATTTATTATTTCCATATTATCATGAAGATTATGTTTAAAAGGATTTGATCTGGTTTTATACATTGACATAAAAATTTATACTTATTTATGAAAGCTTATGGTTTATTGTTTATCCTTACTGAGTACCCAAGATCACCCCTTTTCTTATGTTTTATTTTAACAAGATGATAAGAAGTGTTTTATGAATGATATGTAGGATTAATATAGGTGAATAATCAAATTATAAAACAATTATATATGATGTATTTTATGTTTTGAATTATAATGAATAGTTCATGTATGTAATCTATTTTCAAAGACTACTAAATTAACCGGTCATTTTATTGTAATCATTCCAATGTATTGATATAAAGAACAGGCTCCGAGATTCTCGAGTTAGGGTGTTCCTGTGTCAGTATTAAAGCAACTAGATTTATAAGAATCTTTGTATTATCTTTAGGGGAATGGGTTTTCCAAGAAATATTGTTGAACATCTCATATTGTAATCTTATATAATTTTGGGTATGGATGGAATTTCAGTTCATAATGCTAAAATAGATTTACAAGATAAGGATATTTTATTTAATGATTTCACACCTTTGGAAACTTACCATGAAGGTGAGAGATTGATTAAATATGGAAGTTAAGGTTATTTAGCTAGTATTGTTGAAAAGAAAGAAACAGTTTTTATTGGGGATATTCATGTAGTGAATGAACTTATATATGTTTGTACAAATGAATTTCCTTTTAGTGATCTTGATCACAAGGTTGAATTTACTATTAATTTAGTGCATAAGGATAAGCCTATTTATAAACCCCCTTATCGAATGGATCAATTCGAATTGGTGGATTGGAAAAAACAGTTGCAAGAATTATTGATAAAGGTTTTATTCAACCTCAAACTTCACTATGGAGTGATTTTATTTTATTTTTGAAAAATTAAAATTGTTTTATTAGACTTTTTATTAATTAATGATCCTAGAATAACATCACTATTAAGAACAAGAATATGTTTCCTCATATCGATGATATGTTTGATCAGCTCAAGAGAGCATAGTATTTTTCAATGATTGATTTGAGTTCTGGGTACCATCATATAAAGGTGAAAAAGATTGACATTCCAAAGATAGCATTACAAATGATATATGGGAATTATGATTTTGTAGTTATTCTATTTAGGTTATCTAATTCCCCTTATGTATTAATAAATCTCATGAATGGATCCTTCCATCAGTTTTGGGATCAGTTTGTAGTTGTGTTTATAGATAATATTTTCGTATCTTCAAAAAGTCAGGAAGAACATGAATGTCCCATAAGGATTATTTTTAAAATATTAAAATAAATAAACTATACCGAATTTTTTGTAAAATTGAACTTTTGTTGAAAAAAAACTTCATTCCTTGGTCATATTGTTTCTTAAGATGGCTTTACTGTTGACCCATATAAAACAAAAGTTGTTGAAGAGTGACCAAGACCTATTAATATCAAAGAGATTCATAGTTTTTTTCCACACCCAACTCGACAACATGCGATCATGGTTGGATTACTTTTATCAAAGTATTTTCTAAGTTTAAATTTGATCAAATTAAAAATCAAAATGAAATAAAATAAAATAATAAAAAATTTATTTACAAATAATAATAATGATAATATGATTATTATTATGAATAATAAAAATGATATTATTATTATTATGAATAATAATAATATCTTTATTATTATTAACATTATTATTATAAAGTATATTATTATCATCATCGTTTTTATTATGATTTTATCATTATTTCTCTTATAATTAGGGTCTTATTATTATTATAATTATAATTATTAATTTTTATATTATTATTATTATCTATTTTAGGGTTTTTATTCACTTCCCCCTCCCCCCTTTCCACGAACCCTTCTACCCATTGGGTTGGGACACCTCACCCCCTTCTCAAACTTGTGACACACTGACCCTTCTCCTGCTCTCCTTCTGGAGAACCCTTATGCCCTCCCTTTGGCCTCTATCCCCTTCTAGAGACCACCACTGGTCATACTCCCTCCTATGTAGCACACCAAACAGGCCGACCTCCCTCCTCCGATGCACCATAAACCCACTGAACTCCTCCTCTAGTGACCGTGGACCTACCACCCTCCCTCATTTGACCACACCACCACACCTTCTTCCCATAGTAGTTTATTACATCTCTGGGATGGGGTTTCCCTTTTTAGTGGAAATGGTTTCATTTTAGGGGTTCAATATTGAGTTTTTTTGGTTTAGTCTTTGTGATTAGTGTTTTATTTGGTCTGCTTGTGGAGTGGTTGAGGTCCAGATAGAATTTACATTGTTTTTGTTAAGTTCTTCACACAAGGTATGTGATTAAATTAAAACACATTATTTGATTAATTAATTGTTCTTGATTATTTATTTTGGAATGTTTTAGAATATATATGTACGGTGTGTGATTGGTCTTTGAAGAAATTTTCAATGCATTTGAGTTGAAAATGGGGTTTTACATATGAAATTATGTATGATTTTGGTGTAACCCCCCAATGTGCATCTTATAAATATTTAATTAAATGTTTAATTGATTTATCAAATTTTATGAGTGGTGTGAATCATGTCTTAGTATGCTTATATTTTTCATCAGTTTTAAAGTGATCACTTTCATATGAAATTAGGAGTTTTTTTGGTGTAATATGGTACTATGCTTATTTGAAGTGTTTTATAATATATTTAATAGGTTTTTTAAATTATATTACTGGTGATAATGTATTTTCTAAATAGATTTGATATGCAGTTGATTTTTAAATAGACATTACATGTGGATTTGATGTTTTCATTATGTAATCCCATGTTTCACCCTTTTTAAATATTTTATTAATTAAGGAGATGATTTATTAAATTGTGTTTCTGTAGTGAATCAATTGTTGAATTCGTTTTTGTGTGTGTTTTATTTAAAAAATAATAATTTATGTTCATTGTTAGGGTAATGTATTTTTGTGCATATTGGAAATGTTTTATTAATTTTTTGATTGATCTATTAAATTATATGTGTAGTGTGTGGTCCCTACTTTGTGGTTTCAGGTCGTCGACAGCAAAGGCCTACATGCATATACATGGGTATGCATGTATCGATATATATATGTATCCTCCTTGTATACATTCCCTCATGGAATTTGGAATATGTACATTGGGTCAAATAGTATATATATGTGTGTGAAATTGTATATGCATGCAGTTGGATTAGTCTCATGTTTACATTGTCAAAAGTTGTGTGTCTTGAGGTAGGTCCCAATTACCCAATCCTATAATTATAATTTATAAATATTTCTTGGTGTTATTTTAAAAACGTGTTCTCTTATTTTATATGAAATAAATATGTTATATATATATATATGTATATGTACGTGGTGGTTGTCCTTGAGAAGTGGTTTCCTAGATGGTTTGAATGAGAAAAGAGAATTTTTAGGGACGTGTGGTCTCTCAACCTATTTTGATATAATGTGTAATGGAATTTTTTTTCCAAACAAATTAAAAATAATTTCCAAAAATGGTGTTTTGGTTTGATCACAAGATTAATGGGGTTATTTTTATTTTTAAAAAGGAATTACCTTGTTGTTTACATGGTTTTAAACCTAATTTTACATGTATCATACCTTGGTTATTTTTTTAAACATTGAAATGGTTTTGGAAACTTAAATGTGTTGGGTGGTAATGTGTTATAATATTAAAAGTGTTCCTTTAAAGTAATTAGGCTCGTTTGGCACATTAAGAATTGTTTGTGAAAAAAACCCTATTGAGTCATACCCCCTAGTTTTAGAAAATGATGCGTGTGATGAATATGTGAATTGTGATATGTGACTAATAAAGAGGCTTTTGCATTATTGTGTGATAGAAATGGGGGGGATGTGCTCAAGGTGGGATATCTGTGGTGAGAGGTTTAGTGTCTTTTTGAATAAAGAGAATAATATGATAATGTATGTTAGTTTTATAGAAACTATCCACCACTTGTATAGAGGATATGGAATGCCCAATGTGTCTAGGTGGGAAGACTAGGACTAGTATGCTACATTATTCTAAGTGGTTTACCTCAGTTTCGTCTAGCAGGATTGATTATTAAAAAACTAACTAAATGATTATTATGATGTGAGACTACTAGGCTTACGAGGGTTTCCCCTACTAGTGGATCAGGATTGAGAATATTGGTTGTCATGGATTCTATAAAACATTTCACTTGGGTATATGTTTCCTTCACTCCCATTAGTACTGGTAACCTAAAGGGTTTTACCAAGATGATCATTTATGACATGTCAATTGTTAAATGTTTTTTATTTTATTTACCTTAATCTTGTTTCCCTTTTAAAATACTTGTTTTTAATAGAGATTATTTTCCTTTCAGGTTGGAATGTTAATGAATGGTTAGAACCTCTTCTAAAAATATAGAGGAATAGAAACACCTTCCCTAAGAATGAAAACTTGTTACTGAAATTTGTATGGAAATAAAAAAATTACTTTATTATGAAATATTTTCAAACTAGGATGACTGGATTTCTCTTTTTAAAGGAAAGGGAATCAGGAATTGGTGTACTTTGGCACTCTAATTAAGCATCACGGTGGTCACACATACTCCATATTTTATGTTTCAGGTTCATGTTTTGGGTCATTTTTTCAGCGAGCATGCTCTTATTTTTTTTTGGTGAACCATGATGTCCTTTAAAGGTTCTTTTATCCATGGAAAATTATTTTATTTTGATTTCTAGGGTTTATATGTTCTATTCAGTTTATCGTTTTTGTATGTCTTTTTTGGCTAAATTTTTCCCAACTGATTTATTGTGATGCCCGACACTAGTTTCTAGGAAGTTGGGATCATGAATGACCTTCAGGAATATTTGTGAACCGGGTCGACCATTGGTTTAGATAGAGACCCGACATGGTTCATGAAAAAATGGTATCAGAGCACGTCACACTATTTTGGGTCATGTTCTTTGAGGAAGAGTATGGGTAGACCGATGCTAGGATTTTTGGGATTTTATATTTAGATTATGAGTAGGGTTTCTAGCTAGAAAACCTCATGGAAAGACTCATGTTACCAAGGGAAGTTAGGTTTCATATTATTATTTTGATCCATGTGGTTATTCAATGTTTGTAAAATGAAATGGGAGTTGGGTCAACGGTCTCAGTGATCTCGTAGGGCCTCGAATTCCATGTGGAGCTGAGTAAATTATCATAAAACACTCACTGTGATTGTGGTGTGAATAGCATATGGATACCAACCATATGTATGAGTAATCCATCAGAACTATTTTACTATTGTATTTTCCCATGTCTCTTTGTTTTTGAATATTGGAAACTTAATTTTAAATGTAATGATGATTCGGCTTTAGAAATGTGGAAAATGGGTTTTTGGAATCACTTTATAGTGGATCTTAGAAAAGTAAACATTCCTGAAATGATTTTTCAGTAAAAATGAGAATTAATTAAGTGAGATTTAATTTTCATAGTCAAAGAATGTGATTTATAGAAAAAATGGTTATTTTAAAATGGGTTATTAGTTTCAAAATGGTCTCAATAACTTGTTTTAACTAAGAAACAATGAGTTATAATATAATGGTTATTGATAAAATGGGTTGTTGTGAAAATGAATGTATTTTGAAGTAGGTGAAGTGTTTTGGAAATTATTGTGTGGGGTTTGGAAATAAGTTTTATTTGATATCGGAATGTTGTGGATATATGTTTAATGTATGTTTTGTAAAATGGGAATAATTTTTGTTATAACATTTGGTATTTTCAGGGGAGACCATTTGGATGGGTTCTATGTTGAAGGTTAAATTGGTGCCTGATTGGCATAATAACATGAATGTGTGAGGACCATGGGACACCATTGGTGAATGTGAAACCCACCAAACATGATTATTTTAAAAACAATTAAAGGAAAAATCTGGTGTTTGTTGACTCGTAGTTGTTTGATATGTTTATTTATGATTTGGTATTGTTTCCTGAAAGGACTTATGATTTTAAAATCAATCATTCCTGGAAAATGTTTCATGTTTCTTGTTTTTGGTGAGTTGGTTTGATATCATGATTAGGGTTTCTTTTGAGAAGGGTTTCTAGAATCCTTTATTGTGGTTCAACTCGTGTGTTCGGTGTTTGCTCGTGGTACATTTTGGCCAATGGACTAGTTTGATTGGGTTCTATGATCTTATTTATTGGATAGTGTGTGCCCTATAATGAATTGATGTATATGCGAAGTGCAACCGTAGGTTACCCACTAAAGGAAGACCCTCCATTTGATCAATGTAAGGTATTCCTTCCTGGGTTTTAGAATCTATTCCACCTCTTCTATTCCAGATATGTGGATCCTATCATAGAAAGATTGTGTATGTAAGAGTAGTGGAATAATGATTTGGTTTTCTTGAGTCGTCTGATGGTCCAAGGTGATGTTTGACTTTGCTAAATCTAAAGATCTTTCCTAGAAGTAGTGAATAGAATCTCGGTGAGGAAAGGTGGATGTTATAAAAGTTTCCAAGAAATTCTTCTTAAATTAAAGAATGTTTCTCTTCCGAGGAATATATAATTTCTTTTTTGGAGTGAAGGTGTCTTCTGTGTGTTCTTTCTTCTGTTGTTTCTTGTATAGAGTGAGAGAGGAAATATACTTACATATAGTATTTCATTATTTTGGTGGCAGTTCCATAGGGAATTTAGTGGGTGTCAGGGTGTGCTATGTTCTGTTGGTGATGTTGGATCATGGGGCTGTTGCTGGTGGTACCCGAAGAAGATTTAGGAATATGATTCATTAGTTCCTAACGTTGAAGTAGGGTATTCTTCAATCATTATATCTCCAACCGTAGGACTCTGAGATATTCTGGTGTGTAGTATGGAACCCCCGGTGTTGTAAGGTACCTCGGTCCAGTTTCTGTCTTTAGTTTTCTAAATAAACATATTTTAAGATTTCAGTGCAGCGATTCCATTTGGAATGGTCCCTTTGGATGAGGGGTTTTGAGGAACCTATTTCCCAGTGGGGTATTAGGTTGTATGGGAATATTCATGGTTATCTCTTTTTTGGGTTTCTATGTTGGTCCATTCCAGTTAGTTAAGCTAGTTGACCTTTATGGTGGGGTGACCCACTCTGGGTATTACATAAATTCCTCGGAATTAAATCAATGTTATCCTTTTCATTATGGTTGGTTGTCCGTTCGAGCCTCCCCATATTGGTATCCAGGTTCCATCTTAGGTGTTATATGACTCTTTTGGTGGGGATACCACATGGGCCTCCCCATGTCAATAATATAGTCTCGTCCTTGGTGTTAGCTTGGTGGTTTATAGTCTCATTCAAAGCTATCCAACCCCAAGCCCCATTAATGTGTAAACAATTGGGACAAAAAATTCCAAATAGTGTTATGATGTAAGGCCATGGAAGTCTCATTGATTTTTTTTGTGTGTTTCTAGTAAAATGCATGAGCACATTTGTAAATGTTTAAGGTGTTTTGTGATAGAGTGTTGAGTGGTATGTTGTGAGAGATCCAATCATTTGACTATTAACTAGAGGTGTATTAGATTTTGGGGACGGTCGACACATGGCGGTGAGTCCATTTTTGGGTATCCTTAGTTAAATCTATAAGCCTTTATCTTTGTTAGTAGTGTTATTGCCACCTCTTGATTGTTGTTCGTTGGGAATCCCCTTGGACACTAAAAGGGTATTGGTTTCTATGTTGGGTTTATTCCTTGTTGTGGCTTTTCGGGGGTGGAAATCATTATGGTGGGGAGAATTTTCACACCCCAACCTTGAACCTTGAGTTCAGGGTTAGTTTACATATATCTATGTTTTATAAGATTAAAATTGATGAAATTAAAAATCAAAATGAAAGAAAAGAAAATAAATATAAAATAATTTAAATATAATAATAATGATAAAAATATATTTATGAATAATATTATTTTAATAATTATCATCATCATTATAATGATTATTATTATTATTTTCAGGTTATTATTATTTCTATAATAATTAAGGTATTATTATTGTTATTGATATTGTTATTATTACCTATTTTTTAGGCTTTTTTCTTATCTTCCCCTCCCCCCTTTCGAGGAACCCTCCCCCCGTGGGTCATGATGCCCCACCCCCCTTCCCAGACCTGCGATGCACCGACCCTATCCTTCTCTCCTTCTAGAAAACACTAGTGCCATCCCATTGGCCGTTATCCACTTCACGATACCTCTAGTAGACAAACTACATCCCTTTGAGAGCACCTAACTGGCCAACCTCCCTTCTCTAATACACCGCGACCCCACCATCCTCCTCCTCTGGTGACCACAAACCCGCTACCCTCTCTCTTGCGACCCCACCGCTGCGCCCCCTTCCGCCAGTAGTTTCTTCCTCCACTTGGATGGGGTTTCCATTTTAAGTGGATATGGTTTCATTTTACGTGTTTTATATTGAGTTTTTTGATTTAATATTTGTTATTAGGGTTTGATTTGGTCTCCTTGTGGTGTAGTTGAGGTGTGTATGGGATTCACATCATTTCCATCATGTTCTTCAGCAGAGGTAAGTGATTTCATGATAAAACATTATTTGGTTAGTTAATTATTATTTCTTGTTAGATTTAGTAGGTTTTATATTATATATGTGGGGTGTGTGAGTGGTCTTTTATAAATTTTGTATGCGTTTTAGTTGAAAATGGATTTTTACATGTGCAAGTAGGTATTTTTTTAGTGAAAACCCTCAGTTTGCATCTTAAAAATTATTAGTAAAATGTTTAAGTGATTTATAAAATTGTATGAGTGGTGTGAATCTGGACTTGGTATGTTTATATTGTTCATTGTTTTTAATGTGTAATTTTTTATATGAAATTTTCCTTCTTTTTTGTGAAATATTGTTTTGTACTAATTTGAAGTGTTTTATAAATTAATTAATTGGTTTTCTAAATAATATAAGTTTTTCGAAAGTAGTTTTTGAGTAGATTTGATATGATGTTGATTTTAAAATGGACTTTACATGTGGAGTTGGTGTGTACAAGATGTAATCCCATATTGTTCCAATTTTAAATATTTTATTAATTGAGGAAATGATTTATTAAATTGTGTTTGGGTTGTGAATCATGTGTTGAAATGGTTTTAGTGTGTGTTTGATTTGAATGAGTGGAATTTGAGTTCTTTTTTGGAGTAAAGTATTATTGTATATATTGGAAATGATTTATTATGTGTTTGAATTATCTATTAATTTATATGTGTTGTGCGTGGTCCGGGCTTTGTGGTTTCAGGTGGTCAGTAGAAATGGCTAACATGTATATACATGGGTAAGCATGTGTGTATATATATATATGTATCCTACTTGTACATTTTCTCTCATGGAATGAGGAATGTGTACATTAGGACAAAGAGAATATATATATAAGTGAGAATGTCTTTGCATATAGGTGGCTCAGTCTTGGGCTTCCATCATAAAAAACTGTGTGTCTAGAGGTATTTCCCCTATAACCAATCCTTTAATAATAATTTCAATGATTTCTTGGTGTTCTTTTAAAAATGTGTTCTCTACTTTTATATGAAATGAATATTTTATTTATATGTGTATATTTAAATGGTGGTGGTTCTTGAAAAGTGGTTTCTTAGATGAAGGGAATTTCCAAGGACATGTGGTCTCTCATCCAATTTTGTTATAAAGTTTAATAGAATGTTTTATATTCCAATGAATTCAAATGTGATTTCCAAAAATGGGTTTTTGGTGTGATCACAATATTAAATGGGTGATTTTATTTTCATAAAATGATTTACCTTGTTATACGCATGGGATTAAGCCTATTTTTAATTGTATAGTACCTTTTTTGTTTAGTTGAACTTTCAAATAGTTTTTCAAACTTAATAGTGATGGGTGATTCTGTGTTCTAATATAAAACTTTTTCCACGTAATAATCTAGGCCCATTTGGAACTTTAATAATGGTTGGGGAAAAATAAACACCCATCTTGAGGTATTCCCCCTTGTTTTAGAAAATGATGTGAGCGTTTTATGTGTGAATTGTGATATTTTCCATGTAAAGGGGCTTGTGCATTATTGTGGGTTGGAAAAATGGGGGATGTGCTCAAGGGGGTATATCAATGGTGATATGGTTAGTGATTTTTTGAATAAAGATAATGATTTGATCATGCATGTTAGTTTTAGGAAAACTCACCACCACATGATTAGAGCAAATGAGAAGCCTGGGGTATCTAGGTGGCTGACTAGGACTAGAATTATAAATGATTTGGAAGTGGTTTATCCCTGTTTCATCTATCAGAATTGAAAATTACAATATAAAATAAATTATTATGATGATGGGAGACCACTAGGGTTAAGGGGGTGTCCCCTACCAGTGTCCCATGTATGAGAATCCTGGTTCTTATAGTTACATACCACATTTCACTGAGGTATGAGGTTCCCAGGGTCCCATTTGTACATGTTACCTACACGGTTTGACCATAGTGCTAGTTTATAACATGGTGTTTGGGAAATGATTTTTTATTTTAGCTACATCAAGTTTGTTTTGTTTGTAAAATTCATGTTTTTAATTTAAAGTATTTTCCTTTCATTATGGAATATTAATGCAGGCCTAGAATCTTTTATGAAAATATTGGGGAATAGAAATTCATTCCTTTAGAATGAAAAATTGTGACTTGAATTTGAAAATAATGAAAAATTATACTTTATTACGCCTTATTTTAAAACTAGAAATATTTGATTTCAGTTTTTAAAGGTAATGGAAGAGGGTGTTGTTGTACTCTATCATTCCTACTAAGCATATCAGATCTCATGCCTACTCTATATCTTCAGTTTTAGGTTTTGGTTTTTGGTAGTTTTTATAAGTCCCCGGCCTTAAACCTTACATAATATTGAATTAAATGAATAATTCACATTGAGGATCTTTTCAGGTTTAGAGTTTTAGAGAATTAGGACATAACTATTACATCTCAAAAGATTTCAAAGTGGACACTTCTACAAAGCTTCCATAGAATAAAAACTCTTAAAAAGAAACATGTATAGTTCCATGTTTTATATAGCATGACTTTCCCTTGATCCCATCCTTGACCCTATTCCATAGTAAGTCCTGTGAACAACATTTCAAAAAAACTTGGGGTGAGCATAAAAAGCTCAGTAAGGGATACACAAAGAATGAAAACTGTTAGTTTATCAAAACAACAAGTAAACCATGTATACTTTATCAAGGTAATAATTTTCACCTTTATGAAGAAGTAAAAACTATTCAATGAATAAAAGATCATTAATTACCCTTTTGTAACCAAAATATTACAATAAAACCCATATAAAGATCACATAACATATAAAGGTAACTTGGGACATAAACATACTTAAATGGAATAACCATACGGCCGACTTCCACACATATCACTTAATGGAATAGCCATACGGACGACTTCCATACCCAATGAATTGGAGGTTATAACATAACCACCCGTCCTGGTATTCATGGAACCACCCGTCATATGGTTTATCATGTAACCACCCGTCAAATGTCCAAGTACCATTATAAAATCATAAGATATAAAACAAATATAATGGAAAGAAAAAATTTCCACACTTTGATCACAATATATCACTTAAATATATTGACATAACAAATCCATTATAAAAACCATTTTCAATACCAAAATACATAAAATATTATATGGTATTTATTTCGTTTTATAAAACATTACAGCTTGTTCAGGAAGCCAAAGACCAAATAACACTCGCGGCGGCGGAAAAGGTTGTTGTCACCACGTACGTTAAAAGAAACATTCCTTTTTGTCTTTTAGTTAAACTCTTCGTAGAAAAATATTCCCTTTGTATAAAAGTAAAAGTCAAAGGGGTTTATACACCATATAAAAGAAAGTTGTGTATAAAACGAAATATGCCTCAATGAAAGGAGATTGAGACGAAGTCCCTTACCTCGGGTCTGACTTGACTCGATCGTTCTTTAACGTCCTGAATAATGAACTTGAGTTAATTTCTAATTGATTAAGAACCTTTTTAATGTTCATTATTACTTTTAAATCACTTATTACCATGTTATAAACATTATGTAATTATTTAAGTTAATAATGTTTATTTTGTCGATATTTGGTTCTTAAGTCGAAAGTGGACTTCTTATAATTACATGTTCTTCGTGTGGTCAGAGGTTCCTTATATATAGAATGATATTCATGATTTGGATATCATATATATCATATATATCCAGAATATACATGTATTTATAATATTAAATAATCATTTAGAGGTAAAAAATGAAACGCACCGTTCATGGAGATGGTAAGCTGTACGTATGCATGAATGCTCTTTCCATTTCTATGTCATATTAATGGAATTAAAACTACATGAGAGGTATGTATATTTTAATTCCAGAATTATATTCATCATTTAGATGTATCATACATCATTTATATCCATTATATACATGTACTTATAATAGTACATTACATTTGGGGATATGAAATGAAATGCACCGTTCATGGAAACGGTAAGCCGTACGTACGCATGAACGCTACTTTCATTTCTCTCTAATACTTTAATGGAAAGAAATAATAATGATATAAAGGTATATTATAATTACATTATAACATCATATATAATAACTTTAAATCCATCCTTTATACGTCCCACATATGGCATTAACGAATCAAATAACTTTGAGGGGGCGGTAGTCCACACTTCCTAAAATGAAGATATTGCGTATACCCATAATGGAAGCCATAAATGTATGCCATAAATGAAAAATACATAAGCTTAAGGAAAACATAAAAATATTATATATCATATATAAATATAGTGACATATTAATGGCCACCTTTGAAGGTGTTAGAAGAATATAGAACAATCATCGTTTTGTGAGGCAGAAATTCTCCATCCACAAAAACAGTATGTTCTTTAACCATTAGATGTAGGTGTGTGTAAGTGTAGCTCTAATTATTCTTATAAAAACATCCTAGTATATTTAATATACTGGAGTTTTTACAAAATAAATGAATAAAAAGTGTTTATGGGGTTGGAGAAGCAAAATAAAACAAAAGAACACAAGTGAAGACATTACCTTAAAATCGGGAAACTCTCTTAGATTTGAGCTCAAAAGCTTTCTTGGGAAGACTTATGACCAATGTGAGGCTTCTAGGAGTAAGAGAGGGATGTGGAGAGGCAAAATGGGCTGCTTTTGGCCGATCCAAAGGCTTTGGAAGTGTGGGTAAGGTGGTAGAGGTGGGGGCCGTTTATAAGAGGAGAGGAGGGGCACTCTTGGAAAGTAAAGAAATGTTACTTTATTTTAAAATGAGTTTCGGATTTAAAAGGTCCCACATTGATATAATTCGATGATAATGTGATAAGGGTTATAAATACACCCATACAATAGGTTTTTGACAAGTTTAGGTCTTAGATCTTATATTATCGTTTCATTTTATTTAAATCGTTAAATAATGAGGTAATCGCTGCATCATCATGGTGTCATAAATAATTTAATTTATTTAATGTCTAAAAATTATAAAAGAAATATCTTGATGTAGGAAATATTTTTATATTTCTAATGAATATTTATAGTCAATACTATGACTTGTATAACCCCATTTAAAATTGGTTTTAGTAAATCAACTCATGTTTGTGACATTTTTACTTTAACATTAAATAAAAAGATATTAATGTCATTTTCCTTCCAAAGTGGCTCCATGGGGTCCCCAAGTTGACCCATGGATTGTCTTGGTCGGCCATGACAAATAAAATAAGGTTAGGACATGTGTCAAGTTCATTTAATATTATTAAAACATTATTTTTACCTTAAACTACACTAATTACCGCTAATCGCGATTAAAAACTTAAAAGTTACTATTCACCAAAAAATTATTTTAATTCCATTGAACCACATTTTACTTATTAATTACAACCATGTATGTCAGATTTTTGAAATTCAAAACACAGAAGTGGTAAAGTTTCATTTAAACGAAAAATAAGTTTGTTTAAGTACCACTAGTGGTTTTACTATTCATCAAAAAATGAAGTTTTTTAGAAAAATACCAAAACATCACCCTAAGCTATATTTGATATTCTGAATTCAAAAATGATGTCTATTTTAAAAAATTAAAAACATACATGTTACAATAATTAATTTAATAATTAATTCCTGCTGTCAGAGCAAATAGCGTGTTTTTATGAAACAATAAGTATCAAAAGATTGACACTAGTTTAAGTCCAATTTCAAAGTTAAATTAATTCCAATGACCACTATTGTATTAAATGGTAAAAATATATTCTAATTGAACTTTAAAACCAATTAAAAAGATAATATAACCATATATATAAATTATATGAAAAATAATCTTTGATGTAAAATGCAGTATTTTTCACTATTCATTAAAAAATGAACATTTTCAGAAAAATACCAAAAAATTATCCAATGTAAATTTCAATGTCCCAATCATAAATAATAAGTTTATTTTTACAAATAGAGATTATAAAATTGTCAATTATTTGATTTAAAAATGGTTTTCCATCAAAAAGGAGTAAAACAATCTTTAAAAAATATTAGTGTATTCCATGCTTAAGATTGGATTTATTCTCATTTTAAGCCTCTACATCACTATCTAATTCATTATTAGACGTAGATAAAAATATCTATTATTCATTACTTAATTGGGATGTTACATCCTTCCCCACTTTATAAAATTGCGTCCCCGCAATTTATTTACTTATCGAATGAGTGGGGGTATTTAGCCCTCATTGCATTTTCAGATACCCATGCTGCATCTTCAACCATATGGTTTTTCCACAAAACCTTTACCTTGTAAATTACTTTATTCCGAAACACTTTCTCTCTATGGTCAAGAATCTGGACTGGTTGTTCTTTATAAGAGAGATTCTCTTCCAACTGAACTACCTCCGGGCTCAAAAGATGAGATGGATCTGGAATATACTTTCTCAACATCGAAACATGAAAAACATTGTGTACCTGAGATAAAATTGGAGGTAAAGCCACTCAGTATGCAACTGATCCAACTTTTTCCAGAATTTCATATGGTCCAATGAACCTTGGACTCATCTTTCCTTTCTTACCAAATCACATCACACTTTTCCATGGCAAAACATTGAGAAAGACATGATCACCTACCTCGAAAGATAGATCCTTCCTCCGGTTATCTGCATAACTCTTCTGCCTGCTTTGAGATGTTCTCATGTGTTTCAGAATCAACTAAACTTTTTCTGCCATCTCTTCTACCAATTATGGTCCCATCAACTTCCTTTCACCCACTTCATCCCAAAAGCTGGAGTTCGACACCGCTTCCCATATAATGCCTCAAACGGTGCCATATATATACTAGAATGAAAACTGTTATTGTATGAAAACTCATCCAATGAAAGATGCTGGTCCTAACTTCCCTGATAATCAATAGAACAAGCTCGTAGCATATCCTCCAAGGTCTGAATTTTTTTGTTCTGACTTCCCATATGATTGCTGATGAAAATATGTACTAAAATTTAATTCAGTACCCAACGACTTCTGAAGGCCTTTCCAAAAGTTAGAAGTAAACCTGGGATCACGATCAGATACAATGGAGAGGGGAACTCCATGCAACCTGACTATCTCTTTAAGATACAATCGAGAAAGTTGATCTAGAGAGAATGTATCTCGAATAGGAAGGAAATGAGCAGATTTAGTCAAGCGATCAACAATAACACAGATTGCATTATTACCTTGAGATGTCTTCGGTAATCCCACAACAAAGTCCATGGATATGTTTTCCCATTTCCACTCTGGCACTGGTAAAGGCTGAAGCATCCCTTTCGGTAACTGTCGCTCTGCTTTAACCTGCTGACAAGTCAAACACTTCACAGTAAAATCAACAATATCTCTTTTTATTCCATACCACCAGTAATACTCCCGCAGATCTCTGTACATCTTAGTATTGCCAGGATGAACTGAAAACGAGGAACTATAAGCCTCACATAACAAATCATTCTTCAACTGTGAATCACCAGGCACACATAATCTCTTCACAAACCTCAAAACAAAATCATTATCAATGTTGAATTCAGGAAACCTAACCTTCGGAACCAGCTCTACCTTTTTCTGCAACTCATTGTCTTCCATGTGTGCTTGCTTAATTCTATCTGATTGGGATGATCTCACTGATACCTGAAACAAAATAGAAGAACTTCCTACACCAACAACTTCTATTCCAAAGTTCATCAAATAAAAAACCAAAGGATCTAATTCCAAACGTAGCGTGGTTAATGAAGCATTACTTTTTCGACTCAAAGCATCAACCACTTTATTTTCTTTTCCCAGATGGTAATGAATTTTACAATCATAATCCTTGATTAATTCCAGCCATCTCCTCTATCTCATGTTCAATTCTTTCTGAGTGAATATATACTTTAAACTTTTGTGATCAGTATATATTTCACACTTTACTCCATTAAAATGATGCCTCCAAATTTTTAGAGCAAAAACAACAACAGCTAATTCCAAGTCATGTGTAGGGTAATTTACCTCATGAGTTTTCAACTGATGTAAAGCACATGCAATTACCTGATCATTCTGCATAAGGATGCAACCAATTCCCTTTGATGAAGCATCATTGTATATAAAAAACACACCATTCCTGGAAGGAAGTGCCAAAATAGGAGCATTCACCAATCTTCTTTTTAACTCCTGAAAACAATCATGACATTATTTTGTCCAGATACACTTAACACCATTCCGAGTTAGCTTAGTCATTGGACTAGATAATCGCGAAAAATTTTCAACAAAACTTCAGTAGTAACCTTCCAAACCAAGGAAACTATGGATCTCGGTTACATTTGTGGGTCTTGTCCATTTTTCAACAACTTTTGTTTTTGCAGGATCAACAGTTATGCCATTTTTTTGAAATAATTTGACCAAGGAATGAAATTTGTTGTAACCAAAACTCACACTTGCTGAATTTTCCATACAGTTTCTTTTCTTTTATGGTTTGCAAGATAACTCTTAAATGAATTTCATGCTCCTCTTTAATTTTAGAAAACAACAAAATATCATCAATAAAAACAACCAACATTTTTCACTTGAGTCAACTGAGCCATCACTTCAACAAACTGTTTAGTTCTGATTCTGACCATCTCAGGATACTGATTTGAAAGGTCATTTCCCTCTGTATGACTTCCTAGTAAAGATGATTTGTTTCCTCTATGAAAAACCATTCTTAACACCAAAATATCATAGGTGAAGCAACATGGTAATCTGTAAATGCTATATCATCATTAATTTGCAATTTAACAACTTTCTAACTCCTAAAGATGTCTAAACTGACCTTTGATACCAACTATATGGCCCCCTCCTTAAAACTTACTTAATATTGAATTAAATGAATAATTCACATTGAGGATATTTTCAAGTTTAGAGTTTTAGAGAATTAGGACATAACTATTACATCTCAAAAGATTACAAAGTATACACTTCTACTAAGTTTCCATAGAATAAAAACTCTTAAAAAGAAACATGTCTAGTTAAATTTTTTATATAGCATGAATTTCCCTTGATCCCATCCTTGACCCTATTCCACAGTAAGTCCTGTGAAAAAAATTTCAAAAATTCTTGGGGCGAGCATAAAAAGGTCTGTAAGGGTTACACAATGAATGAAAACTGTTAGTTTATCAAAACAATAAGTAAAACATGTATACTTTATCAAAGTAATACTTTTCACCTTTATGAAGTAGTAAAAACTCTTCATTGAATAAAAGATCATTACTTACCCTTTTGTAACAAAAATATTACCATAAAACCCATATAAAGATCACATAACATATAAAGGTAACATGGGACATAAACATACGTAAATGAAATAACCATAAGGTTGACTTCCACACATATCACTTAATAGAATAGCCATATGGACGACTTCCATACCCAATGCATTAGAGGTTATAACGTAACCACCCATCCTGGTATTCACGGCACCATCCTTCATATGGTTTATCACGTAACCACCCATCAAATGTCTAAGTACCATTATAAAATCATAATACATAAAACAAATATAATGGAAAGAAAACATTTCCACACTTTGATCACAATATATCACTTAAATATATTGACATAACAAATCCATTATAAAAACCATTTTCAATACCAAAATACATAAAAGAGTATATGGTATTTATTTCATTTTAAGAAACATTACAGATTTTTCAGGAAGCCAAAGACCAAATAATACTCGCGGCGGCGGAAAAGGTCGTTGTCACCGCGTACGTTAAAAGAAACATTCTTTTTTGTCATTTAGTAAAACGCTTCGTAGAAAAATATTCCTTTTGTATAAATGTAAAATTAAAAGGGGTTTATAAACCATATAAAATAAATTTGTGTATAAAATGAAATATGCCTCAATGAAAGGATATTGAGACGATGTCCCTGACCTCAGGTCCGACTTGACTCGATCGTTCTTTAACGCCCTGAATAAAAACCTTGAGTTAATTTCTACTCGCTTAAGAACCTTTTTGAAGTTCATTATTACTTTTATATCACTTATTACCATGTTATAAACATTATGAAATCGTTTAAGTTAATAATGTTTATTTTGTCGATATTTGGTTCTTAAGTCGAAAGTGGACTTCTTACAATTACATGTTGTTTGTGTGGTCAGAGGTTCTTTATATCCAGAATGATATTCATGATTTGGATATCATATATATCATATATATACAACATATACATGTATTTATAATAATACATAATCATTTAGAGGTATGAAATGAAACGCACCGTTCATGGAGACGGTAATCCGTACGTACACATGAACGCTACTTCCATTTCTATGTCATATTAATGGAATTAAAACTAAATGAGAGGTATGTATATTTTAATTCCAGAATTATATTCATCATTTAGATGTATCATATATCATATATATCCATTATATACGTGTACTTATAATATTACATTACATTTGGGGATAAGAAATGAAATGCACCATTCATGGAGACGGTAAGCCGTACGTACGCATGAATGCTACTTTCATTTCTATCTCATACTTTAATGGAAATAAATAATAATGATATAAAGTTATATTATAATTCCAGTATAACATCATATATAATAACTTTAAATCCATCCTTTATAAATCCCACATATGGCATTAACGAATCAAATCACTTTGAGGGGGCGGTAGTCCGCACTTCCTAAAATGAAGATATCGCGTATACCCATAATGGAAGCCATGCTATTCATCAGAAATTGAAGTTTTTCAAAAAAATACCAAAACATCACCATAAGCTATATTTGATATTCCGAATTCAAAAATGATTTCTATTTTAAAAAATTCAAAACATATAAGTTACATTAATTAATTTAATAATTAATTCCCACTGTCAGAACAAATAGCATGTTTTTATGAAACAATAAGTATCAAAAGATTGAACCAAGTTTAAGTCCAATTTCAAAGTGAAATTAATTCCAATGACCACTATTTGATGAAAAAGCAGTTTTGATGTAAAATGTAGTATTTTTCACTATTCATTAAAAAATGAACATTGTTAGAAAAATACCAAAAAATTATCCAATGTAAATTTCAATGTCCCAATCATAAATAATAAGTTTATTTTGAAAAATAGAGCTTATAAAATTTTCAATTGTTTGATTTAAAAATGGTTTGCCATCAAAATTCAGTAAAACAATCTTTTAAAAATATTAGTGTATTCCATGCTTAAGATTGGATTTATTCTCATTTTAAGCCTCTAAAACACTATCTAATTCATTAGTAAACATAGATAAAAATATCTATTATTCATTACATACTTGGGATGTTATAGTTTTTATAGAGTGCGTTCTCCAATGATTTGGTGGTGATCCATGAGGTCATTTAGAGGTATGTTTAGCAATACAACTTTATTTTATTTTCAATACTAGTGTTTATATATTATATTCAATTTATACTTAATCATCTATATATTTTTGATAGTGTTTTCCCAATTGATTTATTATTACTATCAACACTAGTTTCTAGCTAGTGGCGATTGGGAATGACTTTCAGGCCTTGTCATGGATGGGTTCTGGTGCTCGATCAGATGGAGACCTGGCTTGGTTCCTGAAATTCCTGGATTAGTGGCTTATAAACAAAGGTTTTTTGAAAATTTCTCTCAATTATCTATCCCTCTAACTATGTTAACATGTAAGAGAGTTAAGTTCATATTGATTAAAAGAATGTGATGATGGTTTTGAGGAATTGAAAATAATATTGGTAAATGCTCCAATTTTGGTGCTAATATCTTGTAATGGTGAATTTTTTATCCATGGTGATGCCTCATTAAAAGGAATTGGTTGCGTACAAATGAATAATGATCCTGTAATTTCTTATTCTTCACATCATTTGAAACTTCATGAGTCAAATTACACTTTAGATGATTTGAAAATAGTTTCTATTTTTTGGATTAAAAAATCGGAGGCATCATTTGTATGGAATAAAGTGTGAAATATATATTGATCACAAAATATTGAAGTTTATATTTACCTAGAAATAATTGAAAATGAGACAGAGGAGATGTGTGGAGTTAAAGGTGGATTATTATTGCTCAATTAATTACTATCCATGAAATGAAAATAATGTGGCCGATGCTTTGAGTCAAAAAATTAATGCCAAATTAATCTTGCTACATTTGGAATTATATCCTTTGGTAAATGGTTGGATGAATTTTAGAATGAATGTTTTTGGTGAAAGAAATTACTATTTTTCAGGTATTATTGAAATCATCTCTATCAGATATAATTAAGAAAATTCCTAAGGAATAAATTGAGTTGCAGAAAAATATAGAATTTTTTCAAAAGGGTAAGATACATTAATTTATCATTGATAAAGATTTTTTTTGAGGATTGGGAAGAGATTATGTGTGCCCTTTGATTAAAAAATGATGAAATATTTGTTATGTGAAACTCATAGTTCTCCATTTTTAGTTTATCTGTGTAGTACTAAGATGTACAGAGACTATTGGGAGTATTTCTAGTGGGGTGGGAAAAAAGAAATTTTACTGACTTTACCCTGAGATGTTTGATTTGTCAATAGGATAAAGGAGAGTGGAAATTATCAGAATGGATTATTTAACGTTTTCCAGTGCTAGATTGGAAATGGAAAACTATATCCATTGATTTCAATGTAGTATTACCAAATACTTATTGATGTAACAATGTGATATAGGTTATTGTTGATCGATTGACAGAATATGCTCATTTTCTTCTGAATCGAGATGCATTGGCCCTAGATAAACTTTCACGGTTGTATATTACAGGGATATTTCGGTTACATGTATTTCCCATATCCATTTTATTGGATTGTGATCCAGGGTTCACTTCTATAATTTTTAAATGCCTTCATAAGTCGTTGGGTACTTAATAAAATTTCATTACATCATTTCATGCTCAATCAGATGGGCAGTCATAATGAAGGATTCAATCATTGGAGGATATGCTACGTGCATGTTCAATGGGTTATTAGGAAATTTTGGATTAAAATAATTTTTGGTTGTGTTTCCATATAATAACTATTTTCATTCCTGTATATATATGGAACTATTTGAGGCATTATATAGAAAATTGTGTCGAAAGCCATCTTTTTGGGATGAAGTGGGTGAAAGGATATTGGTGGGATTGGAAATGGTAGAAGAAAAGGAAGGGAAAGTTTAGTTGATTTAAAGACACATGAGGATAGCACAGAGAATTAAAAAAATTTATATGTAAAATAAATGGAAGGATATTTCATTTGTTGTAGATGATAATTTCTTTCTCATAGTTTCTACATGGAAAAGCATGATTAATTTTTGTAAGAAGGGGATGCTGAGTCCATAGTTCATTGGATCCAATGGAATACTAGAGAAAGAGAGATCAATTACCTCTTGAGTGTCTTTACATCTGAGTCTATCATAGGTATACAATACTATTAATGATTCAATGTTAAGAATGTATATTCCTGATATATCTCATGTTTTGAGTCCAGAAATAGTTTAATTGGAAGATAATATTTTTTATGAGGAACAACCAGTAAGGATTCTTGACTAAAAAGACAATATGTTATAGATTATGTTTATTCATTAGGTTAGGTTTTTTTGAAAAACCATTTGGTTGAAGAGGGAACATGAGAATATAAAAATAAATTGGGGGAGAAATACTCCCACTTATTTGATAAGTAAATAAAATTTTGAGGATAAAATTTCCCTTTGGGGGGAAGGATATAACATCCCAGGTAATTATAGAATAATACCTTTTTATATATATAGATTTTTATGAATTAGATATTAATTTTAATTAAAATGGGATGCTATGTCTAACAGCCTACTCGACACTAAACAATGGGTTTCTTCAAAAGCCTGTGTTGCACAAAAGACTAAGTTATACAGAAAAATAATATATTATTTATATTATTATTTTAAATGGTAGTTATCCCTTAGATATTGTGTTAGAAGAAATGATAATAAATAACTATATTATGTTTACACATATTTATTCAATTTTTTTTACTTTTTTCCAATAAATTTTACAGGCTTAAAATAAGAATAAATATAATTTAAAGAGTATAATACTCTAAAATTTTCTTAAAGGTAGTTTTACAACATTTTTTTATCAAACCCATTTTTAAATATAATTTATATAACTTTTATATTTTACCTTTAATAAAAATTCAACTTCAAAATCAGAACATAAAAATTTACTTTGGATGTATTTTTTCTGATAAAATTCATATTTTATTAAATAGTGAAAAAATACTACATTTTAATTCAAAAATACCATTCCTTCTAATTTATTTGTATAGTTATATTATCATTTCACATGGTTTTAATGTATCATTAGATGATTTTTTATTAGTTAATCTTATTTTGATCATTTTATATTTTTTCATATTAAAATTAAACAGAAAAACTATGTGACATTTTCAACATTTTACTTAAAAATCCCATTTTCTAAATCTGTCAATGGGATTAGGGTTAAAGATAATATATCCACATATATGAATTTAATTTTCCAAAATATAAATACATGGTTGTAAAAATATGAAAAATGTGGTCCAATAGGATCAAAATAACTTTTATAGAATATTATCTTTTGTATTTTACATACCATGGTTATTGGTAAATATTGTAATTAAAGATAAAATAACATTATATTTATAAAATATTACCCTAAAATATGTCATAATTTTATTATATGAGTTATTATCAACAATTAACATCCATGAGCCTAAATTGTGAAATTTGGATGCCACTTGGGTGTGATTATGGCATTTATGAAACTTAATTTAATGTAAATGCCAAGATGTCATAAATATGTTTCTTATTACTATAACAATTTTAAAATGAGGTTATATAAGTGATATATTCAACTATAAATAATAATTATAAATAAAAATAGATTAATTAAATCATCATAATTTATTTATAATTTTTATAAAATATATAAAAAATGAAATAGTTACACAAAGATGATGCAATAACAGATTTATTAAAAAAGAATAAAATAAATGATATTAATAATATTAAAATAATTATAATATGAAATATTTGATGCCATAAAATAATTTTTTGGATTAATTTATCTTGTTATTGATGATTTAATGTATTTTTTAGAAGGAATCATGTTGTTATTATTTTTTAGAAAATTCAAGTAATGAATAGGGTCAAAAATGACATAATTGATAACTTAAAGTATAAAATATAAAATTAAATGATATAAAATTTATAAAAATCCAATATTAGACCACAATGTTGATATATGTCAAAAAAAATTATTTATGACTCATTCATTAGTCTTCATTAATTATTTGGTAATTATTTTAACCCTCAAATTGTAAATAACATGATAAAACAGTAAGAGGTAAAAAGGTTAAAACAAAAAGATAAGGATTAATATGTAATCAGTTATTCTGTAATTTTAATTGGATAATTATATTTCGACCCATAATCATAATATATTGTATGTAAATTAATTTTGACCCATTTATAATCTAAACTGTATTTATATTAATTTAATACTTTTGATTATTCCACGTGTGCCCATCGCCTCTCCAATGAAAAGGCACTCATTCATCTCTATTACTCACACTTCCAAAACCTTTTGGTTCAGCCCCGATCTACCCAAAACCCGTAACGGAATACCTTCACACATTATTCAAGTATTTTTTTTCTGAATAATACCCTCCTTATAGGTGTTAATTTGTTAATAAAGGTGATCATCCGAAGGAAAGGAATTGTTTTTATTTATGTATTTCTATTTTATTTCTTCTTAAACATCAATCAAATATTATTATAAAAATGTGAAGTATTAACTATAGTATAATCAATATATTCAGATGTTTTAATGTTAATATATCTCATAAATACATCTCCACTTAAATTAAATAGGAAATGAATTAATTTTTCATGTGTAAGTGTGAACTATCACCTCTACAAACCGATATAATTCATTTTCAATAAATGTATCTCATGATTGGTTATAAATATATAATTAGTGTTAATATTTGATATTAATGACATATTAATCATTATATGATAATAATATATCAATTAAATTTTTATGTTCCATGTGCAAAAAATTATTAAAACCACGTTCATGAGTATTTGTGAACTATCACCTCCACAAAGTGATGTGACTCATTTTTATTCATTACATCAATTTCATGATATATATAAGAATTTTTAAAATATTAACTTGATTTAAATTATGTTTTGTTAATTATGGAATGATAAAATAATACTTACCTTCTTTCCATAATGATTAAATAAAAAATTGAAAATGTTATTCATTCGTACGTATGGATTACTGTTTCCATGAATATAATGTTGTTCATTTTTTATAACAATACATAATGGTAAGATTTAAAAGTATAATTTATGTATAAAAATGATAATAATTTCATAAATATTATTTTTGATATGAATGACTTATGACTACATAGACTAGTGACATCAAATCATGTTCATTTTCGATTGAAGTATCCAATATCGTCAAAACATCTCATATGAACTCATATAATTAAATAATTATTATAAAACGGTAATTAATGATATAAATGGAATAATAAAAATGAATATTTTCTGAAGAAATTATAAATTAACCTATGTTTTTTATTTTGGAAGAATAATGAAAATACATGAGGAATCAAACTCATACTAAGGGACTTTGTCTCAATCTTTTTTCATTGAGGAACATTTTGATATTATAAGGAGTATAATAAACTCCTTTGACTTTTAATTCACTCTTATGTTTTTAAAAGGAATGTTTTTATTTGAATCCTTTTACTTTTTATACAAAATAAAAAATGAATGTTTTTTAACATATGCGGCAACAATAACTTCTCTATCGCCACGACCATTATTTGGTGTTTGGATTCCTCTATAAGCCTTAATGTTTTTTAAAAGGAAAAAAATCGATTTTTCCATTTTTGGGTGTTTTTTATTTAAAATAGTTTTTAAAATGGATTGACAATTTCAATACCTTGATATGATTTCTTCTTATAGAAAATGAAATTTTATGAGTGAAATGTTGATAAATGCAATTTTTTATATGTAATAATTATATAAGGGTTCTTTGACATTTGATGCGTGGTTACATGATAAACCAAACATGGTTTTTTACATGATAAACTAGAGATGGGTGGTTCTATGATAAAACCAGGAAGGGTGGATATGTTATAACATCCAATTCATTAGGTATGGATGTTGACTGTATGACTATTCCATTTAGTGATATGTGTGTAAGTCGACCGTATGACTATTCCATTTAAGTATGATTATTTCACATGTTTCCTTTATTTAATATATTTTTTCTATGGTTTAGAAGATAATATTTTGACCACAAAAGGGTAAGCAATGATCTTATACTCATTGATGTTTATTTACTACTTATTAATGGTGAAAGGTATTAATTTATGATAACGTATTCATGGTTTCAATGTTTTCACAAGACTAATATTTTTCCTTATTTTTGTATCCCTTACTGATCTTTTTATACTCATCAAAGTTTTGAAAAAAAATTCATAGGCTCTAGAGAAGAATATTTTCATTTATGGGATCTAGGAAAGTATTCGAAGTTTAAAAATGAATCGAAAAAATATTTCTTTTTAAATGTTTTTTGTTTTATAAAAAAAAAGATTGTGAGAAGAAGTGTCTACATTGTAACATATGAGTTGTTACGAATGAGTTATGGACTAATTATATAAATCAACAAAATTAAAAATATCCTTGATGTGTATGAACATAAAATTATTAAATTAAATCAAGATTAAGTAAAGATTAAGGACAGGGCCTTATACAGAGAGTCATGAGATGAGGTAAGGGATTTAACATCTCAATTTACTTTCATTGAGACTCATTCCATTTTCACCACATGTATTGTTTTTATGGTGTTATAATTCCATATGGATATATTTTATCATTAATTTATTGAGGTTTTATTATTTTAAAAATCCCATTAATGTTCTCTTCTTTAATGTCCTTTTGATTCAAAAGTCACTAAATATATATAGAATTTTTGTTTAAAAGGTTCTTTTAAACGTTTCTTTAAGAACCCTATTTTTCACTCAGGTACGGATCTTATAAATTTCAGTCTAAATATTTTCTTTAGACCTAATATATATTCATGATGGGTTAGTAATGGTCTTAAGGGATTTAGGGGCATGTTTATAGCCTGAAAACCATATTTTTAGGAAACTTTCAAAGCAGCATAGTTGGCACGTCGTTGGAACACGGTTTTCCTAACCGTGTTGATGGTCAATTTTTGGGTAGAACAGATTCACATGGTTTGTGAATGGCCATTCCACCTAACCATGAAATTTTCCACTTCTACCTGGAAAATCTGGCATAGTTTTCCCACGATTTTTCAAACTGTGTGGACAAACCGTGCACATGCCGTTTTCTGAAAAATTTGAAAATATTTCCCTCAACGAACTATTAAGACACCACTTATCCCCTAATCTAAGAACAATTGGTATTAACATATTTCTATCTAAATTTTTTGATTTTTTAAGATTAATGTTAGGGAGTCAATTATATCCTTCATCCAGAATCCGATCGAGCTTCTATTTTTCATGTTGGATGCACAATGGTAAGTACTCAAGTCCAATTGAGACGTTCTCCTTATCTCTTTCTCTTGAATGAGTTTTAAGGGTATGAGAATTTATATATTTTTCTTAGATCTACTCTCATTTGAGACAAATCAATGGCCAATAATAGAGGAGGAGAGTCATACAATCCTAAGTCGGGTGGTCAATAACTCATCTATAAAGATCGTTGATTTAGGATTTATTATGTAGGGATCACTAATTTCATCAGGATCCATTTATTGAATTTATATTCCATTCATATAATCATTATACCAGATGGTTATTATCTTTCCATATATGTCTTTAATTGTTTGTAGTTATGACCACAACTTCATCACTTCTATGTCGAAGGTTATGCCATATTTTTTTCTTAGTGTTTTGACATGTTTGTGCCACCATTGGGGTGTGCCTTGGATTGTCCATTATAAGTGAATGATTTTATATATCAAATAGATTTATTTATATTGTGAATTTCATAATGGAAAGTACCATATATGCATACCAGTTGACTCACCTATGGTAAGTGCTTCAATTAATAATTAAATATGAAATGAAAATTTTCATGTTTATTGAGTATATGAATTTACTAGATTAAATGTGAATGATTGATAGGTTTCATGTATGTAGCACCCCTTACCACAATACTATAAGGTAATGAAAGAGACATTAATTATTGAAAAATAATTAAATGGATTTAAATAAATTGTTTCATTATACTTGATCTTTACACACTAATGAAAGGAAATGGTTGAATCAAATGGACTTATTGATAAATTATGACATAAATAAAAGGTTGAATGATACTTGACCTTATAAAACTAATTAAAGGCAAGGCATGAACCAACATATGCATGCTACATGACCTTATCACACTAATTAATGATATATCAATAACCGAATGAATTTTTACATGACTTCATAAACATGAATGGCCTAACTCGAGCTCGCATTGGATTCATATTAAGGAATTTCACAAGAACTCAGGAGCCCCATTGTAATTTAATGATACTTATTACTTAGGATGAGAAACACCTAGATACCTATCCTTGTATACTCTTTCGATGCCCAGTATGAAACTATAGGAGCCCTTCAATATCATTATTGGATTCTTTGGATACACTCCATGGATCAACCATTGAAATGTAGGGGCCATGGTTATAGACCATAGGGCCCAGTATCTGCTCTTCCCTATTTAACCTTAGACGATCACCTTAGATTAGGTAGGAACCTCATTGTGGAATGACATGATCTATTCTCCTTGGAACGCACTCTTACCCCATTCTAGGATACAATTATTATTGAGTTGTCAACCCTTGAGGTCTACATCACCTTTTTTATTACCTTGGGACTTCACTATTAAATATCATTATAGGTTGTCTTGTTACTACTTGGATCCTTCAAAATTTTAAACAAGTGACATAATTATATGTTAATAATAATCAAATAATTAATTGTTGACCCGTTCAGACACTGGCTTAGGGATGAAGGAGGTACTTGGGTATCTAGTTACATCTTACTACTTTTCTTTATATAAGCATGATTGCATACTATTACATTTCCATTACACAGACTGAATGTTATAGAAAACATTGGTGGTGGGCCACTGATATTTATCCCACACCCTATCGAGGAATCATTTTTTACATAGGGAAGATTACATGGTTTCTAGGGACAACAAAGGGAAGTATACAGCTTCGAGCAATTGATTGCTTGCTATTTAGTAAGGAGAATGATAGTAGATGACCAGACATGATCTTGGGATGCTTGGGATTGTCTATGATTTGATTTATGATTTTTTGAACATGTTATACCTGCTGTCTTGTATCCATATTTTTCTTTTCTCTAGTGACATGAAATATCATCATTAGTTGTTTTATGCTTGGATTTTATTTCTGTTATTTCAATTTTTGTTACTGTTGTCTCTATTTTTAAACTATACCTTTTCATTAATTATACTGCTTCCAATATTTACCAATTTTTACATCCATAAGATGCACTACACTTTAGTAATGATGGAATATTTTTCCCATGGAAACACCCTAGGACCTCACTACATGTAGGAAGCCTTTGGCATTTGGGGAGATTCACATGAGGGTATGTGGCGCACCAGGCTCGATGTAACGACCCGAACATTGAATAATTAAAATTTCTATTTATCTAATTTAATGTCATATTATGTAAAATGGTTATATGAAATATTCACTTCTTGGTTTATTTTTTTGGATTTTAGTATACCATTAAGAAATTTTACCATTCCTAATATAGTCGTTGAATAGTGACCACATGATTAGTATAAATATAGGTCTTTATGAAATTCCATTTACTCAGAAAAAGTAATCGATGTCCCCATATAGTTGAATATCCCTATACGAAGACCATATTTTGGAGCTCTGAAAGGAGGTAACATCATTGGGAATCTCTCTTGACCATCACCAAGCTCAGCTTTATCAGGTTATGCTTGAACGGAACCGACTACAAGAGAAGTGGATGTTGATAGAGATTACCACACGAGCGATGTTATCTAAGCCACCCCAAGTGTCTATCACCATTGAAAACTTTACCCTTATGTCTTATACAAGTTTTATAAGATTTTATGTTACAAGAACCTTTCAAAATGATTATGTGAAATATTTTATAGTGAAATGAATATACATTCATTTTATTATGGTTACATTATAAATGGTTTTTAAAACAAAAATACTATTTCTAGTTAATATTAAATTAACCAATCTATTTTGACAATTTAATATATTTTTAAATTACATAATATTTTAATAAAATATAAATAATAAATGATTTATTATTAAATATAAATGATCATATAATTTTTATGAATATAATTGTAATTTTTATTAAGGTTTGAAACCTAATTTTTTCAAAACCCATGAATTTTCAATAAATGTCAATTTTTATTTTAAAAGAGAAAATGAAAATATTTAGAAAATTATTTAGATAAAATGAATATTATTTTTGGAATAAGGATCTCGATATTGTTCAATATTTAATTTTTCATAATTTTCTGAGACAGTGGAATTTTTGGGTAAAAAATAAATTCCGTTTAAATATATAATGTGTTTGATGACACAATAATGACCCAATAGTGATGTAATAAAATAATATATAATGGGGTTTTCAGCCAATATATATTATTCATTTAAAATAATGTTTTTTATATATTTTTTATTAATTCTATGGTGCCTTAGTGGACCCTCCAAGACATATAAAACATTTTTACTTTTGAAATGATTTCCTTGAGAGTGTGACTCCCCTCCAAATAAGAAAGAATAATATTTTAAGATGTTCTGCCATTGGGATTATAAAATAAAATTTTCAACTCCCATATGGAATAAACAATGGGAAAAAATAATGGGTTGGTTTGTGGTTTTGATTAGGTTAATGTGTGGTGTCCAAAAATGAAATAATAAATAGTTCCCTCTCTTTCTGTATATAAACCCATCTAAGATCCCACTTCCTCTTCACTCAAAACCATTAGAGAATGACAAAAATCTCACCTCCCCTTTCTATAATCATCCCAAGGTTCACCAATCTCCCAATAATCCTCTCTCAAGCCCCTCCCAATTCTCTGGGATCACACTTCCATGTAATTGATTTATTCCTTTCTCAATTTTTTTCAAATTTATTTAAATTTTTATACCCTTTTGTCTTCAATTATATATGATGGGATATGATTTCTTCACCCCACCCATACTTACCACCATTTTTTTAATTATTATAGACTCTTTTCTCTCTCATTAATTCCTCCAATATACACCCTTTACTATGCTGAAATTCCGTATGGGATTTCATTATCCTCATTTACATTCAAGATATTATTTTGTTTTATGAATATAAATTACATTACATATATAGGTATATATATGACCCCCTTACTCTCCATTTCATGATCATATGACGCAACACCCATTTCTCACTCATCAAACATTTTAATGAATTATTATGTCACGTCGTTATGCTATCAAAATTGCGCAACGATTTTTCAACCTAAAGTCATTGTGTAGTTAATGCCATGAACATTTATCTATAATGGATATTCACCATTATGCACCTTAACTTATTGATTATAGAGTTTAATTTATTAATTCTACATTCCTTTATCGTGAAAAATAATGATGTTTAATGAATCCATGTTATTTAATCAATATGGAACACTTATGGATGAAATGAAATGATTAAGAAGGGTGTGCACGGATAGCGCTCCAATGCATTGGGTAAAGATTAGTACCATTATATGTGATGTGAAATGAGGGTTTACTCATGGTAATTCATTTGAAATGAGGGTTTACTCTTGCTCCATGTGCAATGTGCCTCAGCTCATTCTAATATCATATTAAATGATGTTGCCACATCTTCATGTTATGATAATCATGATATATCATTCCTTTATGTTCATGTTTCTATTATGCTCCATTAATATGCCTATTTCCAAACATGTATTATATTGTTCATTTTATGCCTTGTTTACTCCCTTATGCATTTTCTCAGGTTATCCCATGCAATGCTAAGTACGAAATAATGTCTGTGGTCATATAAAATATTTTTTCAATAAAGGTGTATATTTCATGTTTTATGTTCTTATGTAATGTTCCTATGTCCCAAAAACACTAGGCCTATCCATCTTCTATATTGTATCAAGTGGTCATGTTTTTAATAAGTTATGTTTAAGTTCAAAATAAAGGGCAGGGTTTTTGTAGTTGGTATCAGAAGATAGGATTAGTTATTTTTGGGATTAGGATTCGAAAAACCAATTGAATGCCTTGTGGGTAATATTAAGTATAATAAAAACACCACTAAATTTTGGGGGGTATTTAGTTAGTGGATTATCAAGAAAATACATCCCTGTATTGATATGAGCTGGTAAAGCCATCTCTGGCATAGATGTATCTAGGGGTAAAACCTGAAAACACTGCATTGAGCTAGACTTGAACATGAACTGGTGCACGAAAATGGGCCCTGCCGCACTCTGGTTACGACACTCCTGGGGGATATGATTTGGTAAATTCATAATCTTAGTATAAACCATTTTTAATGGAATAAAAAAAATTCCCCAAGGAATATATATTGGCATGTAGATCATGGATAACATAGATTGAAGCCTATAAATTCATATGTTACAAAAATAAAAGTAATCTAGAAGTAAACTATTTTTGTCTTTGGATTAACATTTATGTGTCACCCATAACTTTCCTTTTATTCCATCCATTGGCTAATAATAGGAGGAATCAGGATAATAATCGATTTATAGATCAATGTGATGACTGTTCTAATGTGATTCCCAATCCAATGGGAGTGGGATTCGCGAGCATTGTTATAATAATCTCTTAGTTAACTAATGATATCAATAGAAACATGGGTCAAGAGGAATTTTCAACCCCCATAATAAAGAACAAGTCCCAATTGAGAGATTTATGAGACAAAGGCCTCCTATTTTTAATAGATCATCTGACCCCTCAATTAATGAATAATGGATCAAATCAATTGAAAAGATCTTCTCCACCCTTCAATTCTCTAATAAAGAGAAGGTTCTTATGGTGGCTTTTTGTATGGAGGTTGAATATGATAAATGGTGGACATTAATAAAAAATATGAAGCATGAGGAGGAGATTGAGGCATTGGAATGAATGGATTTCCAGAAAATTTATTTCTATTAATATTTTCCTAACACCCACTAACTTAAGACAAAAAGGAACTTCCTTGCCCCCAATAAAAAGGATTCCAAATCCATCGGAGCGTACAAGGCACACATCAAAAGGCTTTCACGATATTCTTCCAACATTGTTGTTACCCTTGAATTCAAGGTTGACCATTTCATCGGTGGGATAAAACCTAGCCTATGGAAATTCATAGAGATCTGTGACTTCAAGAGTTGTGATGAAATTTTCTAATGTGTTCTCAAAGACAAAATGGAGGTAGGAAAATCTCAGGGGTATCATGGGGATAAGAAGCATAAGGAAGACTTTAATTATGGCGGGTTGATGGATAAATCCAACGGTGCTATGAATTCCAGCTCCCCACTGGCCAAAGGTGTGGAAAGAAGCACCCCAGAAATTTCTTGAAGGGGGAGGGGAAATGCATTAGGTGTTGAAGAGAAGGGAACCTGGTAATTAATAATCGAAAAAAACCCCAGAACTACGACCGAAGAGTGTAAAAATACATTAGAACCTCAATGTGTTGTTCATTTCTTCAACTATAAATAACAAGGGGACTTTTCTAACCAATTCTCCAAGTCAAGGGTTTTTGGAGGAAAAAAATAACCTCCAAGGAGGCAGGGGTGATATTTTTACATCAATACCACTAATGTGGCCCCTGAAAACGGTGTGGTTATAGGTACACAAGTTATTCAATCAAGAATAGAAAATGTACTTTTTGATTTTTTTTCTACACATTTCTTTATATTCGATAAGGTTAGTAGAACAATCCCAACACCACCAGAAATCATGGAAGTAAAGATGTTGGTGAGAACAAATAATGGGGAAATCATTTCATCCAATGAACATAACTCCTCCCCTATCATAATTAGTGGTTTGAACTTTCCATAAAACCATTCCATACTCCTTTTTGTGGAATTAGATGCAATTCTTGGCATGGATTGGATTTCCTTATATATATCCAACATAATGTTCCATAAGAGGGAAATCACTCTCCATATGTTGAATCAGACCCTGATTTTATATAAGTGCAAGGAGTAGGACGAATCTTCTTTAGCACCATCATCTCAAGCATTGATATTACTCCCCTATGAACATGAGTCTCTTTATCAGATGATTGAATATAAGGAAGAAATCATCCTTCAAGACATGCCTATTGTGAGGGATTATACTGAAGTGTTTCCCGAGGAATTTCCTTGTCTTCCTCCAAGAAGATATGTTGAATTATCAATAGATCTTATACCTGGGGCATTTACAATATCCAAGACTCCAAATATAATGACTATTTAAGAACATGATGAAATGAAGAAACAACTACCAGATAATCTGGTTAAATGGTTTATACACCCAAGTGATTCACCATAGGGTGTACCATTCCTCTTCATAAAGAAGAAGGATTTGTCAATACACCTTTGCATTAATTATCGTGATCTCAAAAAAACCATGATAAATAACAGTTATCCTCTACCCTGAATTGATGACATGTTTGATCAGCTACATGAATCACAATACTTCTTCAAGGTGGATTTACGGCCAGGATATTTCCAAGTAAGGATGAGGAAGGAGGATATCCCCATGACTGCTTTTTGTATAGGGTACCAAAATAATAAATTCCTAGTAATTCCTTTAGGACTCACTAATGCTCTAAAAATCCTCTTGGACATAAGGAATAGAGTCTTTAGAGATTACCTTGATAAATTTGTGGTGGTATTTATTTATGAGATTCTAATATACTAAACACCAAGTAAGGGAATAAGGAGCATCTAAGAACTATAATGGAGACCTTGAGAAAGGAGATGCTCTATGAAAAGTACAAAAAATATGGGTTTTAGTTGGAGTAAGTAACATTATTGGGTCATATCATCACAATTAGAGGGATATCTATGGATCCCTCCTAGATCGATGTAATTGAGGGATGGATGAGGCCTACATCGGTAATGGATTTCCGTATATTCATGGGATTAGCTGGAAATTATCGCCGATTTTTGAGAAATTTATCATGATTGTCAAACCAGCTTACCAAGATAACATTGAAGGGAGTCATGTTTTTATGGTGTGATGAATGTGAAGATAGATTCAAGGAGTTTAAATGGAAGCTTATCACTGCGATCATGCTCACATTACCCACAAGTGTAGAACGTTTTGTGGTATTTAGTGATGCTTCGATGAAGGTAATGGGATTTTGTTGATGAAAAATGAAAAGGAAATTGCCTATTCTTCAAGGAAATTGAAAGATCATGAGAAAAACTATCAAACAGATTATCTGCAGTTGGATGCAGTAATCTTCTCTTTAAAAATTTGGGGACATTACCTTTTTGGGGAGTAGTATGAAATATACATGGATCACAAAATCCTCAAGTATATATTCACATAGAGAGAGTTGAACATGCGCTGATGAAGATGGTTAGATATGAAAAAAGACTATGAATGCTCATTCTATTACCACCCTAGGAAAGAGAACAAGGTGGCATATTCTCTATGTAGAAAGAATCCAACAATTATATCATTGATGAGATTTGAAAAGGACCCAATATTCTTAGATTTTATGAATATGATCATAGGAATCATAAAGAAGGGAGATTCATCAATCCTTTCACAAATGATTTCTCAACTGTCCCTTTTGGAAAGGTTAAATGATGATCAAAAGGATGACATCAGCATTCATAAGAAACTGGAAACTATTGGAAATGAGAAATCCTCATAGTTCACTAATATTGAAGAAGGAATTGTGTGATTTGTGACAAGACTATGTGTTCTATCAAATTTAGAGTTAAAGAAAAAAATATGGATGATAAACATAGTTTGAATTTTTCCATTCACCTAGGAAACAAAAAGATGTATTGAGATCTATGAGAGCTTTATTGGTATGATAACATGAATAAGGAGATCGCTGAGTATACATCCAAGTCCCTGGTATGCCAGAAATTGAAGGATGAGAGGTTGAATCCTTAGGGGATGATGAAAACATTAACTATACCAGTATAGAAATGGAATAACATCATCACTGACATTTTCAATAGACCTCTAATGAGATCCAAAGGAAACTATGCTATCTGTGTTGTTGTGGATCGTCTTAGAAAGACTGCATACTTCATTGCAATTTGGGAGGATTTCCCATTGGATAAACTAGAACAAATATACATCGGAGATGTGGTAAGGATACATGGAGTACCACTATCAATTGTATTCGATCAAGATGCAAGATTAACCTATATGTTTTGGAAGATCCTTTAACATACTCTAAATACTGAACTGAGCTTTAGTATGGCTTATCTTCCTCAAACTGATGGCCAATCTGAGCGAACTATCCAAACACTTGAGGACATGTTGATAGCATTCTCAATGGACTTAAAAGAGGTATGGGATCAACATGTTTTTCTGGTTGACTTCTCTTACAATAACAGTTTCAACTCAAGCATCCAAATGACTCTATATGATGCCCTGTATGGGAAGATGTGCATAACACCGACATGTTGGGATGAAGTTGGGGAGAAAAAAAACATAGGGTCAGAAATGGTCAAGGAAATGTTGGAGAAGGTTATGACCATCCAACAACACATTAAAGCTTCTCAGAGTTGTCAAAAGAGATATGCTGATAATCATCGATGAGAACTAGAGTTAGATGTCAGATACATGGTATTCCTTTTCATATCACAGTGGAAGAGAGATATGAGATTTGGGAAGAAGGGAAACCTTAGTCCAAGGTACATTGTCCCTTTTGAGATCCTTGATCACATTAGAGATGTATCCTATCAACTATCACTCCCACCGAACCAATCTCAAGTACATGATGTATTCCATGTATAACTTTATAGGAAGTACATACTTGACCCATATAATGTACTCAATCCAGAGGTGGTACCATTGGATAATGACCTCTCCTATTAAGAGAATCATGTGAAGATATTAGATCATAGGGAAATGTTCTATGAAATATGACAATGCCCCTTATTATGGTGTTGTGGCGAAACCACAGGTTTGAAGAAGAGACATGGGAATTGGAGGAAGTAATGAAGCAGTGTTACCTGAATCTGTTTTAGTGTGGGAAAAGGAAATTTCAAGGGAGAAATTTCTTAAGGGGGGAATATTTTAATGACACGATAATTCATTAATGAAAATTTATCTTGATCTAATTAAATTTAGTATTATGTAAAATGGTTATATAAAATATGCATTTTCTTGGTTTTATGTTTTTGGATTTTATAATTGCATTAATAATTCTTACCATTTCCAATATAGCCATTGAATAGTGACCACATGATTAGTATAAATATGGGCGTTTAACCAATACAATTTACTCTAACAAAGGAATTAATGGCCTCATCTAGTAGAATTGCTCCATAAGAGGACTATTTTTTGGATCTCAGAAAAGAGGTAGCATCACTAGGCTTCACTCTTGACCAAACCTAAGCCCAAATTCAACACATTAAGATTATTTGGAACCGACTATTGGAGAAGTGGAAGTTGATAATGATTACCACCCATGCGATGTTTTCCCTGCCACCCCAAGAGTCTGTCACCATTGCACACCTTACCCTTAGGTCTTATGTGGTGGTTATAAGGGGTTATATAACAAGACTCTAGAACTATGATTATGTTCATTATTTAATATAATAAACAAAATATATTCATTTTATTATTGTTACATTGTAAAAGGATTTTAAAAAACAAAATGTATTTTTAGTTAATATTCAATTAATAAATCTATTTTTATGAATTAATGAATTTTTAAGTAAATTATATTTTAATAAAATATTATTATATAATGTATTTTTATTAAATATAAATGATGCTATATTTTTTAGGAATACAATTGTAATTTTTAATATGGTTTAAAAAGTGTTTTTTCAAAACCCATGAATTTTCAATAAATGTCAATTTTTATTTTAAAAGTGAAAATGAAAATATTTCTCAAATTATTCAGATAAAATGAATATATTTTTGTCTGTATCAGGATGCCAAAATTGTCCAATGGTGAATTATTCATAATTTTCTGAGATAGTAAAATTTGTGGGTAAAAGTTAAATACTATTTAAATATATAATTTGTTTTCTGACATTATAATGACCCAATAGTGATGTAATAAAATACTATAAAATTTATGTTTGGCCAATATATGATTTACCATTAAAATAATGTGATTTTATATTTGTTTGATTAAATTTATGGTGCCTTAGTGGACCCCCCATGACTTATAAAGCATTTTTTACTTTTAAAATTATTTCCTTGATAGTGTGACTCACCTCCACCTAATCAAGCGTAACATTTTAATAATTTCTTCCATTTTAAATATAAAATAATTTTATCCACTCTCCTTTGGAAAAAACCATGGGTAAAAACCATGGGCAGGTTTGTGGTTTTGATTAGTTTAATATGTGGCGTCCAAAACCTAAATAATAATGAACTTCCTCTCTATTCCTATATAAACCCACCCAAGCTCCCACTTCCTCTTCACTCAAAACCATTAGATCTTAACCAAACTCCAACCTCGAATCTCTATAATCCTTTGAATTCACCCTAATCTCCAAATAAGACTCTCTCAATCTCCTCCCAAGCCTTGGGGATCACACATCCAAGTAAGGGATTTCTTCCTTTCTCACTTTATTTCAAATGTTTTTATATTTTTATACCATTTTGTTTTCAGTTACATATGTTGGGGTATTATTTTAACCTCCCCCATATGAACGTCCTTATGTTTGAATGATGAGAGTCCCCTTTCGCTCTCATTAATTCCTCCAATGTACACCCATTACCAAGATGGAATTTCATAATGGATTTCTCTCTCCTCATTTACATTCACATAATTATTTAGATTTATGAATATAAACTCAATTAAATATGTTGTTACATGTATCTATATGACCCCCTTACTATCCATTTCATTCAAATATGAATATACACCCCTTTCTCTCTAATGAACAATTTTTATGAATTATTATGTCACATCGTTATGCTGCTGAAATTGTTCCACGATTTTCCAAAACAATGTCATTGGGTAGTGAATACCATGTCCATTTCACAATAATGGGTATTCAGCATTATGAACATTTAAATATTGATTTTAGATTTTCATGTATGAAATCCAAATTCATTTATTTTGGAATAAATGATTATTTTTAATGAATCCATTTTATATGAGCCATGTGGCACACTTAGGGATTAACTAAAATTATTAATAAGGGTGCACCCTGATTGCGCTCCAACGCATTGGGTAAAGAATAGTATCATAATAATTAAAGTTCAATGAGGGTTTAATCATTATAGATCAAATGAAATGAGTGTTTACTCATGATCTTTGTGAAATGATCCATGGCTCATGTTAATATCATGTTTATTTTGGTTCCCACATTTTCATGTTATGATAATCATGCTATATCATTACATTATGTTAATATTTCTCTTATTCTCCATTGTTATGATTATTTTGTAAAATGTACTGTATTATTTATGTTATGCCCGGTTTACTCTCTTACTAGGCTTTACAGCTCACACTTTTCTTATGCATGTACTCAGGTTATCCCATGCAGTGCTAAGTATGAAGGAATGTCTGTGGTCATGTACAATAAGTTTCCAATAATGATGTGTATTTCATGTTTTGTGTTGTTATGTAATGTTCCTAATACCCAAACACATTATACCTCTCGATCTACTATTTTGTATCATCTAAAGATATTTTGTAATAAATTATTTTTATTTGTGAAATAAAAAGAAAGGCTATAATACTTGGTGCACCCGTAGAGTGGAATCAAGGTCTGGGATGTCATAAAGGGGTATCAAAGGTGTTTTTTTAATTCATTACTATTTGGATAAAATATATTGGAGATTGGGAATGCTTATTACTTCGTCATGATCCATGTTTGGGCATCATGAACCCATGTTCGGGGTAAAATCCAAGTTTCCTAAATTAAAATTGTCATTCTTCTTTTTCCTATTATTGTAGATTTTATTTATCCATTTGGTGACACACATGATGTGTGGTGTTGTTGATTGTTACTCTATTTGAGGATTTTTTTCATCCTTGACCCGGTTATATGAGGTCATAGAGCATGGTTACATTTATAAATATAATCACCAAGAATTCCCATGTCATTCATATTGCCATGACATATATTTTAATTTCACTACTTTGAATTGGTTGATATGTCAGTGATTACTAATTCATATTATGATAGATTGTTATGATTGTATTACTCATTTCTATGATTGTGTGATTCTCTATCTAAATTCATGAGGTGTGTGATCCCTCAGGGGTTCGGATGAGTAATTTACAGATTCGATCCATTATGCTATAAATTAATGGTTGTACTTTACGGTGATAGGTGTATGGGAACTAATGAATCAGAAATGTATATCCATTATGAAGTGAATCATGAAATCTTATATGAAATGTTTGAGTATCCATATCCCACCATTTCATTTTTATAAAAGGTAAATGAGTTAACCTATTAATTAAATGTAAAATTAAATGAAACTTATACTTGATCAATTAAGAATGCATGGACATCTATGTAGGCAGTTGGGGTAGTATGCCTTGGGTAGTGAGTTTTCATACATTCATCTTTTTCTGGTGATGTCATATTTTTCTTAATATTTTTGAGGTGTTTTATTTGATATTGTAGACCAATTCTACCACAACTTCCTCGTATCATACTCTAGGTGGGTGGTGACAACCATGCTCTCGATGTGGTGGGCCCTGATTTGCTAGTCTTACCTCAAAGAGTTCCAATTGTGGCATGACATGCGGTACCTAGTCTATGAACTTACTCCGATGATCATGATATTTTTCTACATTTGATTCAGTCTATGAATGGTGCTCCATGACATGAACCTATGAGGAAAGAGTTTACTCATGGGTTCTAGAAGCACCATCCTCCTAATTTCTTAGGGGATGGAGGTCTGAAGGATATTGAGTCATGGATAGAAGCCAAACTATCTAAATTTGAGCATCTGGAAATGCCTCCAGAGCGGGGACTCAATATTTCTACATACATGTTTTGAGACTCTGCCAAATGCTAGTGGGATGTGATTACACAGGTCAGTCATTATCATGGCATGTTATGTGTGGATTTCTATACTAACTTCTATGACTAGTTCCTTCCTCAGATGCTAAGAGCTAACAGAGCCATAGAGTTCATGCATCTTGAGAAGGGGTTTATGTCAGTTATGGAATATAAAGTACATTTCACAGAGTTACAGTACTTTTCAAAACTTATAGTCCATGATGAGCTTTCTCATGCAAGACATTTTGAGGATGACCTCTAGTATTCTATCCATAAAAAGGTGAATGTATTTTTCCTTCCTACTTTTTTCTGAGATAGTCAACCAGGATATTATAACTGAGTGTAACATAAGGGATGTCAATAGTAATGGGAAGGGAGGACCAGTTCCACATCTTTCTAGTAGTTCTTCTTTTGGTAGTAATAATTCCCTCGAGTTTTATCATTAGGGAAGTTACAACCAAAGTACCACTTAGATATTTTTATAGAGTATCATTAATGTGGATGTCAGGGGAAAAAGAAGCATCATTGTGATAAAGACCTAATTGAGTGTTTGGATTGCCATTGTATGGGGCATATTCCACATTTCTATAGGACCTTTCCACCATCTTAGAGTGTAAAAGTATCCACACTATCTCCAAATTCAGGAGAAAGTTCTTTTACACAGTGTTAGGAAGGAAGTTGGAATAACACCAATAGGTCTGGTCGAGGAGGAGTTCATGGTCATGCTATCCAGACCCCTGATTCCCATCAGCACCAACTAAGCTGTTATGATCATGGAAGTCCATTTGTTGCATAGTTCCATGGATTAGGTTAGTTGCATTCACTATAGCCAATACATGAGGACCAGGTTGTGGGACATTCTATATTACAAGGTTCTACTCTACTAGCCTTGACCATAGTATCTTCTTTATTTTATGTATGTGCTTAAATATTTTTTTCTTTGTATCTATCGTGGAGAGTGTTGGACTAAATATAATGTTTTACTATGGTTTAATGACCCTAGATACACCATTTGGGGTATGAACATATGGATTATGCTAGTGAAAGCACTTTACCCATGAGGTAGGAAGTTACCCTTTCTTATTGACCCTCTTTATTTTCAAGATGACAGGCTTCGACGTTATACATGAGATGGATTGGTGGGTTCAATATCACATTTTGGTATACTTTTGTCATCGTAGGGTATCTTTTACATCACCAGAGTGTAACAATTTTCTACATAAGGGTGAGTAGGATGAATAGGATGGTTCAGTGGGACCAGAGCATCATGGGCTAGGTAGAGTGACTGCCCAGATTGAAAATCTCTTCATGAAGGATCAGGGTTTACAAAGAGTTGAGTTCCCTCTAGTAGTGGATCATTTCAGGATTGTCTTTCCTAATGATTTTATTTGTACCTACTAAGATATAAGTATAGTTTACAATTTATCTTGTTTTGGGATAAAATACAGGGTCGATTCTTCCATACAAGATGACACCAACATAGTATCAAGTGGTCAATTAGAAGTTATAGGATTTAGAGGAATGAGGTTTTAGATGACCCAATACATCCTCTAGGGGGTACACATATGCTTTTTGATAAGAAGTCAAATGGGCCCTTTTGTCAATGCTTGTCTTATAGAAGGTTGATCCTACTTAAAGTCAATAATCAATATCCAATTCCTCGAATAGATGATATCTTTGACCATATCTAAGGAGAAAAGGTCTTATCTATGGTCAAACTAAGATCAGGTTATCATCAGGTACGAGTCAGACCATTAGACATACCTCATTAAACTTTCCATAGAAGGTATGGTCTGTATGAGTACCTTTTTATGTTTTTTAGTATTATAAATTTTCCCATCATTTTTATGGATTTTGATGAATAGGGTTTTCCACCCCCATTTGGACCATTTTCTCATTGTCTTTGTGGAAAATTCTATGTGTATTCGCACAATCATAGAGAACATTCCAAACATATTGAGATCATTTTGAATACACTGAGAGATCATAGTATTTACACCATGCATGATAAGTGACACTTATGGATCGAAATAGTTTACTACATGGGTCATATAATATTGGAATCAGGAGTGTCTGTTGACCCAGAAAAGGTTAGTGCTCTAGTTTCCTAGGAGCAGCCTAATAATGTGTTTGACATAAGGAATTTCTTGGGTATGGAATGATATTGTATGCATTTCATACATGATTTTTATTTCCTTCCATAACCTCTTTTTGGTCTTACAATGATGGGTGTCAATTTCATATCGTTAGAATCTTGTGAGAAAGCCATTTAGGATCTCAATGGGAGGCTCGTATCGACACCTATTCCGACTCTTTTAAAGAAGGTTATTGGCTATAAAATCTTTTGTGATGCATCATGAATAAGCCCCAGAGTTGTGTTGATGCAAGAGGATAAAGTCATTGCATATGGATTTCACTAGTTTAGGCCTCCTGAGAGAAACTACCTAACACACAACCTTGACCTGGAATTATTTGTCAATGTCTTACATTTTTGGAGACATTGTCTAATTGGTGTGTAGTTTGTAGAGTACAAAGACCACAAGATCCTCAAATATTTCTTTTCTTGTCAATAATTAAGCCTTAGAAAACAGAGATGGGTCAAATATCTACAATCCTTTGATTTTTAGATTTCTTATATTCCTAGGAAGGCCAATATAGTTGCAGATGCACTAAGTTAGAAAACTAAAGAACAATCCATACGGGAAGCAGGTGATCAATGAAAGTTAATGTCCCTAGGATTAGAGATACATCTAGGGTTTAATAACTATCATGAGTAGTCTTATTTCTCATCTTTGGAAGTTACCTCTTCTCTCCTTGAGAAGATAAAGAGTAGATAATTTTCATATCCCGATGGCTTGGTTCTTTGTGAGAGTGTATCAGGAAATAAACCTCTTGTAGTTTCATCTTTGTATAGAGATAATGTCATGTAACTATATGGATATATTAGGGTTCCTACATATATGTGAGAAGAGATGATGAAAGTTTCACATTCTTCTCAAAGGGAAGTTCATCCAGGAATCTCAAAGATATATCAATTCATGCAACACAAGTATTGGTGGCCTAGGATGAAATGACAGATAACATGATTTATCACTTGGATTTATCACTAGGATTTACCAATAGGTGAAGGAATAACACCGTTGACCTACAAGATTGAAATAGTAGCTTCCAATACTAGAATATATATGGGAAAATGTTGTTGTGGATTTCATAGTTGGATTACTAAGGTTATCGAGGGGTAGCGATGATATCTAGGTAGTCATTGATTTTCTGATCAAATAATCCAAATTAATTCATATCTAGGAGGCTTTCTCAGTTGATAAGAAATGAAGGTTGTATGACCATGTGAACATATGACTACATGGGGTTCCTCATACTATCATTTCATATTCGGAATCTTGTTTCATGTCATGGTTCGAGTTGAGATTGCAAAAGGGTATGGGTACATAGGTGCTTATAAGAATAACTTTTCACCCTCAGACTGATGGACAATCAGAAAAGAAAATACATGTTATAGAGGATATGATCCATGAATTTGTCCTTAATTTTGGTAGTTCATGGGAATTTCATATCCATCTCATCAAAATCTCCTATTAAAATAGCTTCTAGGAGAAAATTCAGGTGGCTCCATTTGAGTACATATATGTTAGGCCATTCCATTCAACCCTATTCTAGATATATGCAGTTGAGGTAGAAATACTAGGTCTTCATCATGTTCTAGAGTCTTCAGTGTAGGTTTAGCTAATAAGTATATGACTACTGCTCAGTCTAGAAAGATATCTTAAGCCGATCACAGTCATTGACCTCTGGTGTTCTAGGTCAAGGATCGTGTTTTTCTTAGATTATCACCCAGGCTAGGGCATAGATGGTTTGGAAATTAGGGAAATATGTCACCTCCTTATGTTGGTTCTTTTGAAGTTTTGGAGAGATTCTATATGGTAGACTATCTATATCTATTACCTCAGAGGTACCATTCCATGCACAATGTCTTTCATGTTTCACAGCTTTTCTAGTTTTAACCTCTGTATGGATCCTTTAAATTTTGGTCTAAATCATTACTTAGGTCCAAAAAAGTTTTCCTAATGGGATAGTAAAGGTCTCAGGGGATTCCGGGGAAAGTTTAATGCCTGAAACCCATCATTTTAGCGAAACTAGACAAGTCACATGGTTGGAACACGAATAGTTCATGATTTTCCTAACCGTGTAGATGGGAAATTTCTGTACATAACCACTTCACACGGTTTGTGCATGGTTTGCACACACCTACTCATCCTAACTGTATGATTTCCCCCTTATACCTAGAATACCACACATAGTTAGCATAAGATTTTTCAAATAGTGCAGGATACCCGTGCACATTTTATTTTCAAGGTAATTGGACAATTTTTCCCTTAATGACCTATAAAGGCACCTCTTCTCCCCTAATCTAAGAAATAGCTGAATTAACCCCTTTGTCTCTCAATTTTGGGACTTTTCAAGATCAATGTTATGGATTCAAATATCTCCTTCACCCGAGACCTAATTAAGATTATGTTCATCATGTTAGATGCACACCAGTAAGTAATTGAGTCCTCTTAAGATGTTCTCCTTCTCCCTTTTTCTCAACAAAGTAATCAAGGAATGAGGGTTTTTCTCATATTCATAGATATACTATGATCTGAACCAATCAATGGGCCAATATAGGTGGAAGAGATTCATACTAGCCTAAGATGGGTGGTCAATAATCCATCCATAAAGTTCAATGATTTTGGATTTGTCATGTGGGGCCCCCTAATTTCATTAACTTCAATTTATTTAATTTATATGCCAACCATATGGTTATTATCATTCCAAATATGTGATCAATTTCTAGTGGTTATGACCAAAACTCCATCCCTTGTATGTTGATTGTTGTGCCATATTTTTTGTCTAGTATTTTTACACGTTTGTGCCACTATTCCTATGGGCCTTGGCTGGACAATTCTAAGGGTAAGATTTTCTATATTAAATGGCTTGATTTATATTGTGAATTTTACAATGTAATGCACTATGTATGTGTGTTGACCTGCCCAGGTGCCACTGAGTGGTTCCCTGAACCGGTTGGTCACATGCCCTCAATAATGCTACCCCATATGCTAGAGGGTGCCGACTAGAAGTGAGGTCCTAATAAGTCAGCTTTGGGGAAACTATACCCTCTTTTATCAGAATAAAACACCCATGAAAGAAAATAGAAATGACCAAGTGAAAAATGATATATATTATCATAACAAATACATTCCATATGATAAGAAACACATGAAAATAAAATACTCAACTAAAAGGTAAAACATGATATGAAAATGAAAATGTCATGTGTCTACAAGGAAACCCAATGTTAAGACACAATGACTTCAATGTGGGTCTCGAAACACATCTGGATCACTCTCCCATGCTCCAATCCAAAACAACAACCTATCATAGTGCCTTTCCCTATCATGTACCACAACAATAAAGTCTACTCGGGTGCCAATCAGGCGAACTGAATAAGTTGTGAGTACAACTCAGTAGGCCACCACAAATAGAGTCTAAAACGAGCCCAGTCCAAATATAGTTTATTTAGTTTTATGAAGTAATAAATACAATGCATAATTCTCAAAATTGTCACATTGTCATTTAATGTTAAATCAACACATTAAGCCAATTTCAATTCATGTTTCCCATTCGATTGATTATTCAAAATCAATAATCATTTTGTGTAGATTATCATACATAGAACCCTAAATATCAGTTGAATCATCATTCATTATTATCATTCATTTGGTGTAGGTCATCAATCCTTGCACCACAAATCACATTTAATCATTATTCATTATTATCATTCATTTGATGTTGGTCATCATGCCTAGCACCACAATCCTTGTTGAGTGTAGGTCTTCATTCATATCATCCCTTTTCTCATTAGGTGTAGGTTTTCATTCCTAGCACCCCATAATTCTCAATCATGGATAACTATTAGGGAGGAATGCTATGTCCAATTCCAAACTTATAATTGGTCTAGGATTCCATGTCTAGAACCACAAAATCTCATCCATTTAGTCATTCTTTAATTTATAAGAATATTCACCATTATTAATTTACTAATCCAATAATTAGTTAAACATTTAAAAGGACATTAGTTAATTAAACAATTAACTATGCACATAACCAATTAATTAATTCATCAATTAATAATCAATCAATACCATTCTCATTCAATAATTAATTCTTCAAAATTAATTATCCATATCAAAACCCAAAATGTTATAATTAATTCTCACAAATAATTGTCTTAGATCTTATAATGGAACATAATTAATTGTCTTAATTAAATATCATTTGTCAACATCCTGGAACATAATTAATTATCACAGTTAATTATCTTACATATACAAACATAATTCCATAATTAATTTCCCCAATTTATTATCTTCTCACAATCAATTAAATATCTCCATTACCATATCCTAACCCATAAAAATCTCCAAAAAATCTATTTGGGTAACCCCATTCATTTGTTCAATGACACAAACGTCAATTAACCATCAAGGAAACTCAATTCAATTCCTCATTACCAATTACTCCAATTTAAGAAATCATTTATCAAGGAAATATGGAAAATTATAAACTGACATTCACATATCATAAATCATGACTATGGGAGTTCTATTTATTCCACCTACCTCAGGTTACTTTTAGAGGTTAGTCTAATGGAAATCCCCAAAATCCAAGTAGAACAACATCATCAATCATGCTCCGAATCAATATTGATAAAGAAGAACTAAGATCCAAGGCATCATAATATGGAAAATCTAGATCTAAATTGACAATCCTAGATCTATATCATAACCCATGGGTTTTTATCCATGAAAATGGTGGAGATATTCCATTAAAATATTTTGGAATGATAAGAGAAAGAATGGGAGAAACATTGGGATAAATTCAACTTACCAGGAGGTGAGAGGATCTTCAATCACAAATTTCGATCTTGAAGAATAGGGCACGTATGTCCTTGTATTCCTTCCAGAAGGATTTAGGAACAACTAGATATTTTCAAGCCTGATCATAGGTCGAATTAGATTGGTTTTGGTGGTTCATGTGGTTTTAAAACCAATTTTCAAATTAATCTACTCAGCACACATGGTTTCACCTAGGAATCTGCATGGTTATGCCAAACCATGCACCAACCGTTTGGTCTCCCACTACCCGCATGACTTGATGGAGCCTGGTTAGGAAAATTGTGCACCAACCATTCTTACCTCCACTGTCTACACGATTATTTTGGGAACAGTTTGGCCAAACTGTGCACAAACCCTCCAAAACCCTTTGTTTTACTAAATTCTATAAAACATAACCAAAACACACCCACAGTTATAACCCAACCAAAAGGTTCTTAAATAAAAACAAATAGTGTGTGAAAACTCCCCTGATATTTCTCCATAAAAGGTTAGTATCTTACAATCTCCCCACCTTATAAAAAATCATCCTCGAGATGCACGCCAAAACTCATCTAAGATTCTGGGCCAAAATGTTTGGGCTATTGAGCCCTCAGGCCTGTGTCCCATTCCCATGTTTCTTCTTGAACAATTCCATGTTTCCATAACACATGAACTAATTAAACAATCTTTCCCAAAAACACTTCCTAACTTCAACCCAACACACATACCAGATGATCATAAAAGGATGCATCTATCTCGAGATCAAACTCTTCTATACCAATCACGTGAGAAGGTTTGGGGTGATACCACCATAGTTTTGACACATGGAAAACATCAAGCGTAGCGCTGAATTTCTGTGGAAGTGATAATAGGTATGACATCAGTTCAATTATCTCTAGAAACTTAAACTGTCCTACAAACCTGGGCACCAACAGGCCCTACCTCCATATCCTGTGGTGAAATAATATAGGTGACACCTGAAGGAACATACGATCACCCTATGTAAAATATATGTGTTATCTCTTTATATCATCATATGACTTCTGTCTACTCTGATCCATATACATATGTTTCTGAATCAACTGCTCGTGCTCCGATGTCTCCTGAACGAGACATGATCCCAAAAGTTCTAACCCACCCGCCACGAAGAAACATAGCTCTAATCTACAAGGTCTACCATAAAGTGCCTCATATAGTTCCATCAATATAGATTCCCAATAACTGTTCTTATAGGATAAATCCCCTTAATCCAAGTGCTTCTCCCAAGAACCACCAATGTCATGCACACATGGTCGCATCATATCCAATAACACTTGTATGGTATGCTCCGACTGCCCATTTGTCTGTGTGTGGAAGGCCATACTTAACAGAACTTGTTTACCTTCTGCAAGATCTTCCAGAAGTGTCATGTAAATCCAGAATCACATTCTGAAATAATAGTCTGTGGCACACCATGAAAATGAACTATCTTTCTCACATAAAGTTCTCCCAACTGCTCTACCATAAAGGTTTCCTTAATTTGGAAGAAGTGTGATACCTTCCTTAGTCGATCCAAAATTACCCAAATAGACTCATTCTTCTTACGATTATTTGGAAGTCATACAATGAAATCCATAGTCATATCATCCCACATCCATTCCTAAATAGGTAATGGCTTCAAAAGGCCTCCAGGTTGTTGATTCTATGCCATCACCTTCTCACAGGCGAAAAATATAGTAACAAACCCCATTATCACCTTTTTCATACCTATAAAAAAACTATCATTGTAGGTCATGGTAAATTTTTTTATCACTTGTATTTACCACCCAATTTGAGGCATGAAATTATCACATGAGTTCTTCTCATATACTTGTAGGCAAAACAACCCAATTATTCACATAGATGATATCATCCTCATCTATTAACTATTTTTAAGGTGTCTCCCCGCCGTCAATGCTTTCCCTCAAGGATAAATACTCTGGATCCTCATACTGCAAGTCCCTGATCCATTTAAATAGTGTATACTCCATTTCTATAGAAACCAAAGTAATCCTCTGCTAACACCCTTGAACTAGCACGTGTATTTATACCAGAAAATCCATCATCTTCCACTCTACACTCAACTCATGCACCAACTGTGGGTGAGTTTTCGTGCTCAAGTCATGAACCACACTATTCCCCTTCCTGAGTGTATATGTCAGTTAAAAATCATAGAACTACATATAATCCACCCATATTCTCTAATTATGATTCAATTTTCACAATGAAAAGATATACATCAAGATTTTGTGATCCGTAAAAATTGTAAACTTTTCACCCAAATTATAGTGTCACCAACACTTAAGAGCGTAAACCACTACTTCTAACTAGAGGTCATGCATAGGGTAATTCCGTTCATGTGGCCCCAATGACCAATACACACATAAAACCACTATATCCCCTTGTATCACCACAACTATGAGTCTGACCCCAGAAGCTTCACAATACACTATGTACTCCCCACCTGACTCAGGTAAGATCAAAATTTTTGTTAATGTCAAGCGATTCTTCAACTCCTGAAAAGAATTCTCATTTTCTCCTATACAATATAGATTTATCCTTTTTTTTCAAACCAGTAAAAGGTGAATTCAAATGGTAAAAGTTTTGTATAAACCTCCAGTAATATTTATTTAACCCCAAAAGTCTTTGAATATAAAAATAATTCTTAGGTTCCTCCCAATAAATCACTCCCTTCACATTTTCTAGGTCCACTTCCACACCTTAATTTGAGATGATGTGCCCCAAAAGTGTACTCTGTCAATCCAAAGCAGACATTTTGATAGAATGGTATATAGTCAATGCTCTCTAAGTGTACCCAGGACAATGTCAATATATTGGGAATGATTGTCATGAGTCTTAGAGTACACCACGATATCATCCACAAACACAACCAAAAAATGATATTTGTATAGATCAAAAATCCTATCCATCAAATACATGAATTCTAATAGAGCATTTTTCAACCAAAATAAAATTAAGACAAACTCATAAAGTCCATGACTTCTTCTGAAAACAGTTCCTGGTATATCAGAAGTCCGAACTCTCACGTAATGATAGCCTGATCTTAGATCAATCTTTTAGAAAACCGAATCCCCCTTAAGCTCATCAAAAAATCATCTATATGAATAAGATGATATCAGTTCTTCATAATCATTTTATTCTACTTCCAGTAATCAACACACAATTTTAAACTATTGTTGGCCTTCTTTTCAAAAAAAGGAGATCCCCATGGTGATATACTTGGACAGATAAACCTTTTATCCTCCAACTCATCCAACAACGTTTTGAGATCATCAATCTCAGTCAGTGCCATTCAATAAGGTGGAATAAATACTAGATTAGGCCCCAAAATGAGATCAATAATGAATTCAACATATCCCTCATGTGGAAAATCTGAAAATTCTTTAGGAAAGAAATTCTGAAATAGTTCTACTACTAGTGGAAGGAAGTCTTACCTACCACTCCCATCATCTAGGAAAAGACTAGAAACTTGCATTGTGATTTCTCCCAATTGCCGAGTAATTTGACTATCTTATCCTGTATGGATATTCAATTCTCCAGAAATAACATATTGGTCACCCTTAGGAGACACAAAGGTCACTCTCCTACAACATCATTCTATGTGGGATTGGTATATGATTAGCCAGTCGATACCCATAATCCGGTCGAAGCATGTTATATCACATACATAAATATCACAAAGGAAATGATAATCTTTGATATCTAGAGAATATCCCTTGCATAAATAGATATCCCTAGTTCATTTTCCCTACAGTGTATCAATATTCATCATCCCGCTCACAGACTCCTCCTCCAAGCTCAACCCATTAAAAATATTGGCATATATAAAGTAATGAGTGGAACTAGTATGAAAAAAGAAACCAGATAAAATATAAGAAACTATAATAGTACCTCTTACTATCGATGGACCATCCCCACTCTCCACAAGTATAGGATTCAATGCATGGAACTATCCTTCCCCCTTCCCTATGGTGTCGTCTAACTCCCCTAAGCCAAAAAATCTTCTGATACGAGTTCTAATTCTCTAAAAAACCTCATCCAATGACTCTACCACCTCTTTTGGTAGAAGTCTAGCTGCCAAACCGATATGGTGTAGAAGACCCATTTCCCACATTTAGATTTTAGACAGTTGTTCCATCAACACTAGATTGCCGCTGCTTCCTACAAAACATCTATAAGTGTCCCATATTACCACCAAACCAGCACTCCACTGGCAGTAAAATAAAATGTGTATGATAGTGTCCATTACTACCACACTAGTGGAAAAACACATGATAATGATCTGGTGAAACTGTTCCTCATGACTATCCTTATTTCTTTATTCTATCGTGACTAAGATTCTTGTAGCGGCGCTTCCTGATCTTGGAAGTCACATTCCATGATCGTCCACTAAGAGCTACCTATCTAGTAATGGAAGCCTCCTTCAGGTTCCCCTCTAAAATGGGATCCTAATTAACCACTTATGAGAATTTATTCAGCCTAAATATATTCACCTGGGACTTAATTTCACGCTTAAGTCCATCCTAAAATCATTTTGCTGAAGGAGCCTCATTTACTGCTAAAGGTGGAGGAAAATGTTGTAAATCAGTGAAACATCCAGAGTATTCCATTATGGACAAGTATCCTTGTGTTGGATTCATAAAATCTAAAGCCTTTACTTTCCTCAGTGTGTCTGGATAGAAGTGATCTGAGAAATTCTCTAGAACATCCTTCCATAACATCTCATCAGGTAATCTAGATCATACTTGAATGTCCAACCAATGCTTCGCTGAACCCCGTATCATATAAGTATCCAATTTGACTCACCTATCAGCTGATGTCTCCAAATGGTCAAGTATCATCTCTATGGATTCAATCAATAATTCATCTTCCTCAGGTGCACTATCTCTACTAAATGTAGGAGGGTGGTGCTGCTAAAACTCCCTTTTCAACTCAGACATTCTTTTTTGAACCCGCCCTAGGTCTCTATCCATGAATTGCATGAAACGAGCCAAATTCTCTAAAAAATGCTCTCCTTATTCCTCATCTTCCACTAATGGTGACTCATGTTCCCTATATGGAAGATTTTTATGAGGGATACTCTCGATATCTCCCTCAACAAGCATCATAGATGTATATATCTACAAGGCCAAACACACGCCTTAGGTCTCATGATGCAACCTTAAAACATTTATGTAAGAGTATAAACTAACACAATAAGTTCCAACATGTCCTTTCCCTTTATCTCACCCCATGCTCAACACTGAGGCCTTATCCCTACCCTTAACCATCCTTTCATAGGTCTTGGATAATAGGGGTACAAAAATTATCATTAATTAATTCAACTCTTAATTAATGAAATTGACTCAAATTAATTAATTCAACAATTAATTAATTATCATACTAATTTCATCAATCAAGGATCTCATTAAACACCCATTTATTCTCTTTTTTTGGCATCATTATTTAAATCTAACAACAAAGAAAAATAGTTTTAGTTCAACAACTTACCCAAAACCTATTTTCCCATGAGTGCCTAGAATGATGCATGTCACACAAACCTGAGTTCCTAGAATGATACATGCACACTCAAGTGTCATGGATATTTAGACCACGAATCAAAATTCATCATTTTTCAAAACAAATATAACATCACACCACAAGTGCATCACCGAAGGTGAAATAATATACAACTGTAACCACAAAAATCAATCACAACAATCCCTCCTTGAGTACTCAAGTTTTTTCCTCATTCATGGGTTTGAAACACACATGCATGATCTCATTACTAAGCATAGACACTTCCTAGCCTCCGGTCTAGCTTTCCCAAAATAGTAAGAAAAAAGAAGAAGAAAGAAAATAAAATCCCTTTGATACCAATTCGTCATGTACCAACCCATGTGCCACTATGTGATTCCCCGAGCTGGTTGCCCACATGCCCTCAAGCATGACTCCCTATGCGCTAGAGGTTGATTACTAGTAATGAGGGTCTGGAATGTTAGTCTTGGGGAGACTACACCCTCATTTATTAGAATAAAACACCAACGGAAAAAAAATATAAATCACCATGTGAAGAAGTGTATAAATAACTAGAACAAATCAATTCTATATGATTACCAAAACATGAAAATAAAATACTAAACTAAAAGGTATATCATAATATGAAAATGAAAATGTAAAGTGTCTACAATTTAACTCAATGTAAAGACACAACCACTCCAAAGAGGGTCCTGGAACACGTCATGTTCCCTCTGCCATGCTCCAATCCCTAATAGAAACCTATCCTCAGTCCTTTTCCTTATCATACCCTATAATAAAAAAGTATACTTGAGTCATGATCAGACAGCCCAAATATGGTGTGAGTACAACATAGTAGGCCACCACCAATAGTTTATAAAATGACTCTAGTCAAAAGATAGTGCGTGCAATTTTATGATGCAATAAATACAATTCATAATATAAATAGTTATCACATTATCATTTAATATTAAAGCAACACATTAGGCCTATTTCAATTCATGTTTCTCATTTGAATCATCATTAAAATCCTTAATCATTTTGTGTAGGTCACCTTGAATAGAACCTCAAATATCAGTTGAATCAGCATTCATTATCATCAATCATTTGATGTGGGTCTTCATGCCTAGCACCAAAAATATCATTGAATCATCATTCTTTATTATCATTAATTTGTTGTAGGTCTTCATTACTAGTTCCACAATTATCATTGAGTGTAGTTCTTCATTACTAGCACTCCTTTAATCATTCAGTTAGGTCGTCCTTCCCAGAACCCCATAAATCCAAATCTTTGATAACAATTGGGGAGGAACTCCATGTCCAAGTCCCAACTTCTAATAGGTCTAGAAATCCATGTTTAGGACCAAAAAATATCATATATTTAATCATTATTAAATTCTTATGAATTTTCCACATTATTCATTTATTAATCCAATGATTACTTAAACATTTGAAAGGCCATTATTTAATTCAACAATTTACTAAGCACATAACCCACGAATTAATCACTCAATACCATTCTCATTCCATAATTAATTTTTCAAAATTCATTATCGATTTCAAAACCCAACATGTCATTATTAATTATCACAATTAATTATCTTAGATCACATTATGGAATACAATTAATTCCCTCAATTAATTTTCTTATGTCAACATCATGGCACATAATTAATTATCACAATTAATTATCTTACATAAAAAAAATAATTCCATATTTCATTCCCCCCAATTAATTATCTTATAAAAATCAATTCAATATAAATTTTACCATATCTCAACACATAATAATTCTTCAAAATATATATTTGGGAAACCCCCTTCAATTTTTCCATGATACATACATCAATTAACCACTATGGTAACTCAATACAATTATACATTCTTAATTACTCCAATTTTGGAAATAATTTATCAAGGGAATCTTGTAAATCATAAAATAGAATTCAAGTATCATAAGTCATGACTATGAGAGTTTGATTTAGACCACCTACCTCAGTTTATTGATGGATGTTATCCCAACAAATATCCCCAAAATCTGAGTGGCCAACCGTCATCGATCAAGCTTTGGATATAAATTCCTAAAGCATAATTAAGATCAAAGGCATTAAAATCTTTCTAATATAGATCTAGATCATCAATAATAGATATAGATATCATCCTATAGTTTTTGATCCAAGAAAACTGTAGATATATTCAATGAAATGATTTAGTAAAGATAAGAGAAATAAAGGGAGAAGCATCGGGTGAATTCTACTTACTGAGAGGAGAACGTATCTTCAATATGGGTTTTCGATCTTCAATAACGGTGTTCCGATCACCATGGAATCCCATCAGAAGGATTTGAGAATAGCTATAAATTTTCAAGCCTGATCCTATGATGAATTAGAGAGGATTCAGGGGTTCAAGATGTTTTACAAACAATTTTCGTATTAAACATATCAGCCCACATAGTTTCACCTAGGAATCCGCATGGTTATGACTAACCATGCGATCTTCCACTACATGCATGTATTGATGGAGAATGGTTAGTAAAACAATGTGAAAAATGTTCCTACCTCCATTGTCTACATGGTTAGATTGTGCACGGTTTGGAAAAACCATGGGACAATTTTTTACAACCCCCTGTCTTCCCAAATTCCTTAAAACTTCAGCGAAACACACCCTAGGTCATACCCCAACCCAAAGCACTTAAATAACAAAAAACATTACATGAAAAAAATCATGATATTTCTTAAAAAAATGATATGATCTTACAATATGCATACCACTTGACTGGGTTACAATAAGTGGTTCAATTGATAATTAAATGTGAAAGGGAAATTGGAACGTATATTTAGTATTTGACTTGGCTAGATTAAATGTGAATGATAGATATGTTGCATGTTTGTAGCACCCCTTTCCAAATTAATCATAGGTATAATAATTAAATTAAATTATTGAATATGACATTAATGTAATTAAATAAATGGTTTCACGCTACTTGACCTTATCACAATAATGAAAGTCAAGCCCTGAACCAAATAGACATATTGATTGATTATGACTTGATTAAAAGGTTTTATGCTACTGGACCTTATCACACTAATGGAAGGAAATTATTGAACCAATGGATGCATGCCACTAGACCTTATCACACTAATGAACGACAATGCTTGAACCAGATGAAATATTATATGACTTCATAAACTAAAATGGACTCACTCGAGCTCAACTAGGATTCTTATCAAAGAATTCTCTGAGCACAAGGGAAACCCATTTTGATTCAAGGATACAACTTTCTTAGGTTGAGAACCACCTAGATCCTGATCCTTGTGAAGTCTTTGGATGCCTATAATGACATCGTAGGATACCTTCAATATCATTATAGGATTCCTTGGATTCACTCCTTAGATCCAACATTGGAATGTATATTCCATGGTTACAGCCCATAGGTCCCTATCTCTATTTAGACTCATTTTACCATGTATGATAACCTTGGATTTTCTAGGCACCACATTTTGGATGTCCTTGAACTATGATGCTTTTATATCACACTTACCCTCTGGTGGGATACAATTAATACTGACTTGGAGACCCTTGAGGTTAACACCCTTTTGGTTATTACCTTGAGACTTTTTTTAAATATCATTATAGGCAGCCTTATTACAACTTAGAACCTTTCCAATTTCTATGATGTGACTTATTTATAAATTTTTAGTAATCAAATAATGAATTTTTTACCTTTTTTGAATCTTTATGAGGGATGAAGTAGGTACTTGGGTATTTAGTTACATTGTACTGATTTACATTATTTATTCATGAATACACACAATTACATTTACATTATATGGGCCCGATGTTATAGAGACCCTTGGTGGTGTCCTAGTGATATTTATCTCACACTCCCTTCGGGTGATGTTTGGTACCTAGGGAAGATTCAATAGTTGTTTGTGTTTAAAAAGGTAAGCATATGGATTCAAACACTTGATTTCTTGATGTTTAGAATGGAGGGTGATACCAAATGACTGAGCCGATTCTCGAGTTTCTAGGGATAATATTTTATTTGAATTATTAATTTGTGGAAAATGCTATACTTACTTTATTGTATACATTTTTTCCTGTTTTCTAGTGCCATGGCATATCATCATCAATTTTTTATGTTGGGATGTTAATCCATTGTTCTCATTTATTGTTATTTTTGTCTCTATTTCTCAATTGGGCCTTCTGTTTACCTATATTGCTTACACTGTATACAGATGTTTACATCCATCCGCTGCACTTCACTTTGGTAATGAAGGAATAGTCTCTCTATGGACAAAACCAAGGACATCACCACTAGTCGGTAGACTCTGGGATTTGGGGAAATGCACTTGAGGCCACACAACCCACCTGTATTAGGGCACTTGTTGAGTGGAATCCTAGTTCGGGATGTGACAATTTCAAACTCTTTATCTATTATAATAATGTTATGAAAATTGTTTCAAAAATATTATTCATTCTAATCCAATTTTTTAAATCTAATTTTCATATATCCTCTACTTTTTACATAGTTATTTCATAAGGAATCATTAAAACAATTTCTATGTGGGTCACATTTACTCTTTTTATTAATGTCTAAAATAATTATTTTAAAAAATTAGTGCATGAAATATTTTTCCCTTCAAAATAGGTTTTATTCATTATTAATATTCTTTCAAAAGTTTCTATGTTTTTTAAAAATTTCTATGTTCCTTATCTTCTAGGAAATTTGTATTTTATTAGTATTTAACGAATAATTAATTTTTAATTATTTTTATATGAAGAAAAAAATGTTTCTAGATATGTATTAAAAATAATATTCAATGTTTTTTTATGATGTAAATGAATGATATTATGTGTTTTTATCAAGATAAGGTTTTTGTAAATTATATTTGATGACAAAGATAATGATAAATAATTTAAATCAAAGAGATATATAGGATAATTAGTGAGACTAATAAAACAAAAAAATGAATAGAATACTATGATGGAGTTAATGGGAATTAAATTACTCTTAAAGAATATGTTAGAAATAACTGTGAAGGTTTTTCATTTCTAAATGTTCATGTAAGGGTTAATGTAAGGATAATGGACCAAGATTTGTACATGGGTTTTATAGGCATGAAAATTGGACTTTATGGAAACATTTTTATATCCTAAGGTAAGAAAATGTGTTTATGGTTATAAGAAATTTTATGAACTTTTTGGATAAAAATGAGGTTTTAAGGATATTTTTTATCTATTTCATTAAAACCCCATTATTTTTATTTTTACTTTATAATTTATTATGATAAAATTTATGAAATGTTTTGGGAAATTTTTTTTTCTAGGGTAAGTAAATTATTATTTAAACTCAATGGTTATTATGTAAAAATGAAATTATATTCTGAGTTCTTAGGAATATAAAATGGATGAATGTATTACAATTCCTTTGTTACTCCCTATTAAATTTTTTTTATCTCATCCCACATTTTTAATTTTTTTAAGAGGTCCTAAGGATAAATAGTAACTACTATGATTTATATCCTAAAATAAAAGGAAATGGTCTTGAATAATGTAAGTTTATCATGAATGAAACAATATTATGATATTAAGAATCCTATTTTTGTAAAAAATGGGCACAATATGTTAGTGTTTTATATATAATGTAATAGTGTTCTTAATTATGTAAAACTCCAAACCTAAAATACCATGGAAATATAAGAATGCAAAACCATATTTATAAATAATTTATTTATGGTTTGATTTTGTTACAGGATGTTATTGTTGGAATCAGAGGAAGGATTGAGATAACTTTAAAGGTTAGAAGAAAAATAAAGGGTTAATTTTTTTGATTGTATTTTAAAATTAATTTTTAACCTTATAAGATAGTATGTTATGTATAATTATGGTCATTTTTACTAACTTTAATGACTTAAATAAAAGTTGAAATTTTTATATAAATATGACTATTTTTAATATAGTTTATTCTGATTTTATTTGATACACTCATACTAAGCATTTTACATTTTTATAAATGGATAGAACTATAAGGAACCAAGTTAATGATGGATGTAGAGAACACTATAGAGGTAGTCTTAATAATAAATTGAATGGGATAAAATATATAGTTAAAAATCAATTTTCCATGCCTAACATGATAACATGAGATATCTTTAACATCTTGAATAATGGTAAGTTTCTAAAAACACCAAATCAGATAAAAATAATGTATTAAAGATATAAGAATGATAACGACCATAGGGAAAAAAAGTTTTAATATATTATGTGTTTAGAATATGAGAAGAAACCCCTAGGTACATTTATTAATAGATTTGGAACATGTTTTATATATGGTATAGGAGGGAATAGAGAAATAAAACCTTGATGAAAAATATAGACTTCCATTAATAAAATAGAGTTGATTATAGTATTTCATAAGATATCAATTGATTGTTTCAAATACGATGAGTATGGAAATTATGAAATTCAATTCCCCAGGTATAAATATAATGAAGGGGGTTATCATGATATTTTGAATAGAAGTTTAGTAAAGTAATATTTTCAAGATTAATATAATGGGAATAAAATATACAAGGAAGTATTTGATATAATTTGAAAAAGAATGGTTAGAGGTTTATAAAGGAATTTAAATTTTTGATGTGTATACATATTGGGTTTCAATAGTTTTGATGTAATGGTTTGTCAAATAAGGGTGGATAATATTCATAGTTGATCATAAGTTCAGTGTAATTTAAACCATTTGGAGGTTTTATATAATGAAAGTAAATTGAGAGAAAATTATTTAATTTTAATAAATGATTGAGGTTTATATGACACATTAGTATAAAATTTGTTTTAGTGAATTTTTTTAGGAATAGTTGTTTAATATTTTATAGAAAAAAATTTAAATATATTTTTGACTTTTAGAATTAATATTATCACTAATTATAAAGTAATTATGATTCATTTGGATAATGTGGTTATTAAAATTTGGGAATATATGTTTTATTTTATAAATTATCATGGAATTGAAATGTGATTTGGTGACTAATTGATTAAAGTTATTTTTAATTATGTTCACTATATTGGGAACAATATATGACATAGTTAAATAGAATATTAGTGGCTATGATTGGTTTGTTGTGGAATTATGTTTGAGATGTCTTTTAGAAACATATATGTTTTTTTGTGGATGTATTGTGATTCAAGATATTTATGGATAATATTTCTCATAATTTGGAGAGTTTTAAGAATGAAAATTTACAGAAAGATTTATGTTTGGAATTTGGTGTAATTTTTGAGGACTTAGAGATTAATATAATATTTATTCATATAAATGATTTTTTATATTGGATATTATCATAAGTTGTGTTAAAAAATTTCAGTTTTAAAAAATGTATAGAGATAAGAAGAATAAATTATAATCATTTTTTAGATCTTATAGTCCATTGAAATTAATTTTTTTCCACCATTGAAAATTTAGAAAAATTTAGTTGTCATTTAGAAATATAGATGAAGTAGAGGAGAAAAAAAAGTTGAAACACAAATGAATTATGAAATTACCCTTATGAATTGAATTATGGTCAATTAAGTATATATTATCATATTATTTATCATTTTAGTGAACTAATTCCTTAAATCTAGAAATAGTTAGATAAATATATAGAGTCACATATGTAAAATATTTCACATCTATTAAGATATATATTTAAAAAATCTTTAAAATGAAAGAGTCTCATAATGGAAAATTCATGGTTTAAAAAATATTTAGAAAAAAAAATTTTCCTAGTATTTTAAAATTAATTATATCTATTTTCAAATGGAAATGATATCTATGTGTTTTAAAAGGTTTTTCTCATTAGTAATGTATATTTATCATCCTCTCCATGGAATTTACCAAAAAAATGTTTTAAACTCTTTTTATCGGATATGAGATAAAATTCATTAGAGGAAGTTTAGTTAAGGGGGTATAATGTAACAAAAAAATATTTTATAATTTTTTTCGATAACATGTACCAAACATAACACAATGTTCAAATGAACCTTGATATACTATTGAAGTACTATTATTTAAATATGATTGTTATAATGTAGTTGTTGGTTTGGTTGGTATGAATAGGATAAAACACAGTATAAAATACATGTTTAGAAATTTTCATAATATAAATTTAATGATTAATTCCTATGATATATGAACTAAATGATAATAACGATATATGGTAAGCTTAAGAGTAGGTAAATTTGTAAAGAGACCTATTATATAAAATAAATTTTTATTAAATTTTAAATAATTATTTAGAAGTAAAATTCATTAAATTTATAAATTGAAAATGATAAAATGGTATTCATTTTTACATCATAATTTCAAAATAATAGTAATTATTTTTAAAATTTTCATAAATATTTGATATTTCTGTGAATAGTGAATAATACTAAATTTATAAATAATGTCACTTTTTTGAAATTGTTATGCTATTAGAAACAAATTAATGTTATTAAAATATATTTTCCAAAATAATATATATTTAAAAATAAAAAAATCATTTAAAAACAAATCATTGAATTTGTATGTATTTATTTCACAGTATAGAAATCAAGTGAATGTTTTAATTCAAATAATAACTATTTCTTGTTCCTATTTTATAATAATGTTTTAAAAAGGTACCTAATTAAATGGTATAAAAGTAAAATAAGTATCCTTTTATTAAAAATTATGAATATAACTTCGTGGGAATTATAATGATACATGATTTTGGTATAAAATAATTTTTATGCTTAAAATTAGAAATAAAAAAAAATGAGTTTTCATTGCATTTTCAAAACAAATATTTATACTAATTTAAATTTTTTTAAAATTTTATATTTTAAATGGATATAATATTTGTAATTATGAGGTTTAAATTTATTAATTAATTTGATTATATTTTTGGAATAAATAATTGTAACTATGATAAACAATTGTCACCATGGTAGGGTAAAACAAGTTAATTATTGTTAAAACAATGTGATAAGTCCAGAAAATTCTTTTCATAAATCTTAATGGATTATAGTATTTTCACCCTTTTCATCTTACCATTAAATATGAATTATTTTAGCGACAATTTATAATTATTATACCTTTATATTATTTTATAGCTTTGAATGATTACAAGAGTGCCACTCTTGATATTTATAAAAGGGTTCCTCCTATATTATCGTATACATGCAATTTGAGATATTTTTCTTGACCAGTACATTCCCATGTGCCTTCCCAACAAACCTTCACATGTTTGATAGGTCATGGTTTCATCAAATAAAATATTCTAGAGGGATTATAGTGTAATCAAAAAGAAGGATTTCCAAAGGAGAGTTATAACTGTTAACCGAGTCCTTATATTTTTATTTATTTTCCGATTCCTAGAGATTTAATATAAACATGATTATTTAATGACAATAGTATCATAAATATAAATAAATATTATTATTATTATTAAAAACTCTTTTCACATCCTTTTTCCATCAAATATAAAATTAACACTTCACTTGTCTGTACGTGTAGACTAGGACAACCACAAAATGATGTGATTTGTTTTTCATTTTTGTCTCACATGGAATGTTATAAATTAGTAATTAATTAAAATATAATATTGATATGATATTCATATTATTATATAATTATATTATTCTATTAAACATTATACCATTCCCTCCGTTGGAAAATGGTAACGTCACTTGTTCATATGTGTGGACTACCACTTCAACAAAGTGATTTGTTTTTTTTCATTACTAAATCACATGGTTCATCATAACGATAGATATAATGAATAAATTGGAGTTATATAACATATTTAAGATTATTTAAAAGTAAAATAATAGCTAATTATTTTATTTTACACCATGCATAAAAATGGAAGCATCGATCATGTGTATGTGTGGACTATAGCCTACATGATACACCATATTTCATTTTTCATCTTGGTCCTTAATGGATGGGTTTTATATTTTGTTTAATGCATAATAATTTAAATTATTTTAATATTAATATAGTGGATGTCATGGAATAATTTCACTTTTAGAAACGTACAACACAATGATGTTATTTTCTGTTTATGAACCAAACAACAACCAAATGTCCAACAAAAACATATCGGATTTAATAACTAAATAAAACATTGTAATAAATTAAATAAAAGGAATTTTATTAAGGGATGAAATTGTAAAATTTTCTTAATAAAGTATAAAATTGATATAATTTTATTATTTATGAATATAAAAGACTTAAAATTGTGAGCCAAGAAATGAGGTAACAGATTTCTCATCTCAATTTTATTTCCTTGGGACTCATTCCATTTCCACTAGTTTTAATTTTTTGTAGTGTATATTCTACATGATGGATTTTTTTAATATTTTATACACTAAAATTAAAAAAAATTCATGAGTACTTTTAATTTTATCTTATTTAATTTCATTTTTAATCAACAAGTTACCAAATAGTACAGGATTAATTTAAATATTGTTTCAAAAACATTTAAAATTATATACTACTTATCAATGTTCATGGAAATGTTTTAATAATTTTATTTAGTATACGAAAATGGTTTATTTAAAAAAAATTAAACTATCCATGAATTTTTAAGATGGTTTTAAAAATAAATCCTTTATCCATTTTCTGTATGGGTCACATTGACTCTTTATAAAAATTGTAAAATCATGATTTTTTACCATTAACTGAAAGATTCTTTTTTCCATCATCATAATTATTATTATTTATAATGATTCATGTAAACATTTATATGGTTTTAAAACATCATCATATTTCACACTCTTATAGGAAATTTTTATTTAAATATTTTTCCTATAAAAAGTGTTTTTCTCTTTATTTTTACATGGTTCTTGGAAGGGATTCTACCTATTTATTAAATGGAATGTATTATGTGATTTTGTGATGTGAATGATTTTTTTATCATGAAATGTTAATTGTAAATTGTATATTATCATAGAGTTAATGGGAAATAAGTTACTCCTAAGAGAGATATATATGATAACTTGTGGGAATGATAAAGCTATACAATGTATTGGGTAATATGAAGATGTTAAAGAGAACTAAATTAGTCGTAACGGATATAGTAAAGTAAACCATCACTGTTATTTAGTTTTAAGGGTTGTTTTAATATTTAATGTCAGGATAGTTTAAAAAAGATACCTACATGGATTTTATATCATTTCAATAAATTTGTGGATGTATTTTTATTTTTAAAGGTAAGAAAATTTGAATTTAGTTTTATGAAAGTTTATAATCTCTTAGATTAGATGGGGGTTTCATAGAAAGGATTCGAGGATTAAAAAAACACTCGTACTTATGAATTTTACTTTAGGATTTCTTATTATATGTTTTATGAAATATTATATTCAATAATTTGGATAATTGGGTAGATAAATGATTATTTTATCTCAATGTTTATTATGTAAAATGAAATCACCATTTGTTTTTTCATGAATTGAAAATGTACAGAAATTTTTTAATTCTTTTTATACTACTTAATGTGATTTTTTCACATCCATAATTTTGAAACATTTTTGTAGGGCCTATGGATGAGTTGTAAATATTATGAAGTAAAACAAAAAAAAGGAAAATTGGCCTTGAATGAAACACTTGTTTCATGACTGAAATGTGAATGTAAAATTAAGAATCCTATTCTTAGAAAAAAATTATATTGTATGTTAGTGGTTCTGATGTAATGTAATGGTTTTCCTAATTCTCTAAAACTATAACCCAGAAATATCCAATAAATCTAATAAAGTGGAACCTTTGTTATGAATCATTTAAATATGGGTTGACTATGTTATCAAACTATTATAGTGGGTATTAGAGTAATGGTTTAGATAATATTATATGGTAAGAGAAACCTACTAGTATAATTATTAGTTTGAGATTATAAGTTAAACCTATTTTACTAACGTAAATGTTAGTATGTTATGGATAATTTTGGTTATTTTGGAATGAATTGAAATAGTGGAAAATAGATGAAATAGATAGGATAGTTGAATATTTATTATTTAGTTTATTATGAATTTATTTTATATACAACAGAAGTGATTTGTTATTATTAAATGGATTGAATTAAAAGAAACCAAGTTAAAAATGAATGTAAAACACACTATGGCCAATGTTATAATAAGAAATTGAATGGGATATGTGTTGGATTGAAAACACTTATAATAAATTCCAACCCACTATTTAGATTTATTTTATACATCCTATACCTAAGTGAGAAACTTGACACACCGAATAAGATAAATGGGAGTTTCATGGATGCACTATTGATAAAAATCATTAATGTAAAAATATTAAACATCTTTTATGTTGAAAATGTGGGAACAAACACCATAGGAAATGTCTTAATGAAATATGTGTTGATGGATGGTATATAGTAATAAAATATCAAGTAAAAATGTAGAGTTCAGTTAACAAAATGGAGGGAAATGAATTTAATCCTAATGTGACAATTGAATTTTCTAAATGTGTAGAGTATGAAATTATAGAAGACAATACCCATGGTAGAAATATCATAAAGGGGATAATAAAATTATATGAATAATTTTTTAGTATGTTTATATATTGATGTTAAATATATTTTTAATAACATATAAAATTAATTAAGTATTAAAAAAATAAGATGAAAAATCTTGGATAATGGTTTATAAAAGAATTTAAACAATTTGAATGTCTATATATTGAATTTTTAGAGTTATGATGTAATGGAATTTAATTAAAGGATTTATATTTATTATGGATCATCATATGTTTAAATATATTGATACCTTTTTTATATTTTATTTGATGGGAGTTTTTGGGAGGTAGTTATTTAGTGTTAATAAATTTCTGAGATATATATAACCATTACTTTTATCTTGTATTTTAGTGAAAATGTAAATTTAGTAAGAATTATTTAAAATTTTTAGGCCATATGTTAAAAGTTATTTATAACCTTTAGGATTAATTTGATCTCTAATATTGAGTTAATTATGGTAAATTGGTATAAAAATCAATATCAAAATTTAGGAACATATTTTTTATCTTATTGATAACCATGTGATTGAAATTTTATTTAGTGAATAAGTGACTAAATCCTTTTTAAGATAAGTTTAATATATTTGGAGCATTATACACTTTTGTTAAAAAAATATATTCTTCTGTAAGAATATATTTTTTCGGAATAATGTTTGTGTTATATTTCTGATGAATGTATGATTCTATTATGGTTTTATGTTCATTTGTGGAATATATATTCATATTTTACAGAGTTTTAAGGTAAATTATTTATGGAAATATTTAAGTATATCTTTTTTTTATTGTTGAGGATTTGTATATTAATGAAGTATTTATTTACATGGATATTTATTAATATTAGATAATGTCTTACACCATTTTAGTTTTAAAAAATGTATTGAGTTACGGGGATTAACTTTTTATACATTTATGGAACCTATGATCTAAGGAATGTTAGTTTTTGTTCTTCATGTATTAAAAATTTATCATTTCCATTTATCACTTATAATTTGATATTAAAAAATATAGAAATCTACTTGAGAAACATCATAAGGGAGAAATTAAACTTGTGTAATTGATTGAATTCAAGTAAGTATATTTTATCCTTTTCTCAATCATAAGAGTAATTGAATTTTCAAACACAAGAAAGATTAAAATAAATCAATAAATTCTGATATTGAAAATATTTCCCAACTATTAGTTTACACTTTTAGACAATCCTTCAAATATATGAGCCTAACAATGGTAAATGAATGTTCTATCAAATATTTAGTAATTGATAAGATTAAAAGTCTTAAAAATGTTATTAAGTTTATTTTCATAATGAATTGTAATCATTGAGGATTATAATGTATTTCTGGATAGTGATTTATATTTATTTTCCTGTCATTGGAGTTAACAAAAAAAATTTAAACCATTTTATCCGACATCAAATACAATTATGTGGAAATGATTTATTCTTTGTAATATGATGTCACACACCAAGATTTTATAATGTATCAGATAGTGTGTACCACATGCACTAAAAATCTTAAATGAACCATGATATACTGTAGATGTATCAATTTTTAATTATTACTGTTATAACATAGTCATTGGCTTGTTGGGTATGAATATGTGTAACCAAATTATGAAATTTATATTTAATTTTTTTAGTAATTATAATTTAGTTTTCAATAACTAATAAATAACCAATAGAAGATAATAATGAAACTCTATAGTGTTAACTATAGTTAATGATTAACAGGGGAATTTTCTATAAAAGTGGTTTTTCATTATATTTTTCTATTTTATTAATAAGATAAATTTAATATATTTAGAAATTTAAATTGATAAATTAAAATTTATATTTGGAATAAAAATTTCTAAATAAGATTGATATAATTATATTTTTTGTATTTTTCGAAAATAGTTGATTTTTGGGTGAATGGTTAAAAATATCAATTTTATAAATAATGTCACATTTATGACATTATCCTAATATAAGAATGAAATGAACGTTTAGGAAACCATTTTCCTGACCAAGTATATATCTAATAAGAAATATAATTCATTTTAAAATATAATTTGGAACATAGAAATATATTTTAAAATTATGGAAATCTATGAAATGTTTTTATTCGAATAAAAAATATCTTTGCTATTTCCCTATTAATCATGCTTCAATTGATAAATTTCATTTTTGAAATGATATTAAAGTAAAATATGCCTCACATTATAAAAAATTAAATTAAAAAAATGAAAATCATAACTACGCATTATTTTGGTATAAAATCATTTTTATACTTAAACGGTGTATTTTTAGGAAGGTTTTTATTCATTTAGTTTTGTGAAATTATATTAAAATTAATATATGCCACTTTTAGTAATTGAATATTAAAAATATATTTAATATTTAGAATATGAAGTTCAAATTTTGAAATGAGTTAAATAAAATGTTTGGTTATAATTAATAGTTACTGTGGTAAAATTTGTCACTATGCTAAAAGATAAAATGAGTTAATTAAAGCTAAAATTTAGATATATTATAATAACCCATGTAATGGTAAAATAAAATTTCTTATTTTTTATATTTAAGATTTTGATAGTAATTTTTCCAAAAAAGGGGATTCTACGTACAATTGTGTACATGACAAAAAATAACGAGTTTCCTTTAATTTATTTGTTTCATTAATGATTGAGTTATATCAAAAAATTAATTTCGGTTATTTTTGGAATTTTTTCATGATTTTCTATTTTTGGATGAATAGTTAAAAATACTGAATTTTAATGGAAAACTGAATTTTCATCTAATTTATTTATGTAGTTAATTTTTTTTGAAAGTTATTAAAGTGTAATAAGTTAAATTTTATACAATTAAACCCAATTTAGGTCATTTCAATAAATTTCACATTGAAAATGGACATAAAAACATGTCAAATATTTGATATTTTCTCTTTTAAAAAGCAATGTTTCATCAAATCTATGGGATTAATTTAAAACTAATTTATGCCACACATATGATTTAAATTTGGAAAAATTGATTCCATTTTTTTAATTAGAAAAATTTTTATTTTATAATAAGTTCAAATAAGTTTTTGAACAAAAATTTTAGTGAAATTAATTAATAATTATTACTCTAATTAAGGTAAAAATGTGTTTTCTTAGTTGTCCAACTTTAGTCTTATGTTAAAAAATGACCTAGAAAGACATAAAAATACATTTTACATATTTAATTATACTAAAAACCCTTTTAAATAAAATTTATATGACTATTGGATTAGAATTATGTAAGTTATACATTCGAATAGTGTTTACCTTTTTATATTTATGAGAATGCAACTCCTCCTCCATTATAAAAAGGCACTCATCCGACCCATTTATTCACAAATATTAATATATTTTTTCTCATCCAAACCATGATATAAATAAGATAAAAATATCCCTCATCTAATCCTATAATCATCACTTTGGGAAATAAATACTACCAAGGAAGCCCTTTGGTGAAAAGAAAAAGGAGTTACCCGAAAAAGAGGTGTCATTCTTAACTATGAATTTCTGTTTTATTTCTTTCTACTCCATTTAAATTATTTTTATTCCATGATTATAAAAAAAATAATTATAACTAATTTAATTATATGTATTTTTTACATTTAAAAACTATATCTACACAACCTTCCATCAAATGGGTAATGAAATCGATGTTCCTACATGGTGAACTACTGCCTCTTGAAACCTTGCCATTAATTTTTCATTTACCACCTATCATGATTGGGAATTATTATAAAAATACTATTTTTATAGGATATATATTATATTTAAGTTTCCTCAAATACATCATTAATTTTCATGTGATTCATTCTTTCAATATTTCTATTTTCTAGAAATATGATAGCATCATTCGTGGACATGTGGGATACTGCCTCCTCAAAGCGATGTGATATGTTCACCCAAAACATGGAATGTATTAAGGATATATATAATAAAAATATATGATATAAATTAAATATAATAATGATATTATTTAAATAATTACATTTCTATAAATATAATATATCATTTTAATTACATTTTCGCACACTAAAAAAGTGATACCGTTGTTCGTGGATGTTTGGAATACCACCTCTTCAAAGTGATGTAATTCCTTTCCCATCACAATAAATATATATATAAGTACATATGATTAAATAGTATGGTATTTATGGTATAATTATCATTTTGATAAAATAAATTTCATATACCTTATTTCTATAATAATCATTGGAAAATGGGAATATTACGTATGCGTACATACAACCTACCATTTTCATGATATCAACATTGGTTCATTTTTCATTACCATAATTTTGGATTGGTTTTAAATGTATAATTTATTTATAAATAGGATAATAATTTAATTATTGTTATTCTTTATATTTCTATATAATTACCACCATGACTATAGATATCAAACATCAGTAGTCTTCACACACAAACCAAATATGGTCAAAAAAACTGAATGTAAAATTAGTTATTTAAGTAGTTGTATAAGAATAATATAATAAGTGAAATAAAATTGATAATAAATAAAAAAAGTTTTTTCAAGAATGTAAATAAGTAACAAAAAATTTTATTAGGTAAGATAAAAACATGTGTGACATGTTGGATTTAGTTTAAAGGATTTTCTCTCGATCTCCTTTCATTAAAACATATCTTGATTTTATACCCATCAATTATTTTATGAGGTGTATATACAACCCATTTGATTTATGTTATCATTAATTTGGTTATTCTCTTTGTCATTTAATGTTTTAGTAAATGTTATTTCTTCATGGTGCTTATTATTAAAATATTTCAATGTGGTGTGGGGCAGTTTGATTTAAAAATATCATTCTTTTCCTCCATGTCAATAATCTTTATATTCTTTAAAATATTAATTTATATGGATATAAAAGGACAATAAATGATTTTTTAGGAATACTTTCATATTTTACTTCCTCTATAAGAGTTCATATTTTGGATAGAAAAAGAAACCCAACTTTTCATTTTTGGGTATTTTATTATTGAAAATGGGTTTAAAAACGGATTGATTATCTCAACAACTTGAAATTGTTTCTTATTATTTGAAATGAAATGTTTAGTGTGATATGTTGAAAGTTTAATTATTTTATGTGTTAAGATTATATAATGGTACTTGAGCTTTTTAAGTGTGGTTACATGTTAAATCAATTACGGGTGATTCCATGATAAATGAATGAAAAGTGGTTCTTTGATAAACCAACGTTGGGTGGGACTATGATAGACCTCCAACGAATTGGGAATTGAAGTAAAAAATATGAAAATTCCATTTGTAAGAGTGACATGTAGGGAAATCAAAAACATGAATATTCCATTTATAAGAGTTTAAAGTATAATGCTGTCCAAAAATACTAATATTATTTATCTATGATTTTTATTAGTTTTATGGTAATATTATTATTACATATGGGGTCATAAATGTTCTTACATTCAATTCAAATTATATAATACTTAGTAAGGGTAAAAAGTATTAATTTATGTGAATGTTTTCCCAGGTTTTCAGGTTTTCATTGGTCTAACATTTTTCCTTCTTTGTGTATCCATTAATAATATTTTTGTGATCGTCCTAGCTTTTTAAATGTTTTTCATAGGATTTATGGATGTGTAAGGGAATGTAAGGAGTCAAGTTGAAAGACTTGGATATTTTGTATGAATTAAATGTTGTTGTATTAAATGTTTTCTATTATGGAGAAAATTTATAATAATAAGAATATCCAGTATTGTAATTTATGGTTTTTTTATGTATGAGTTATGGACTAATTATAATAAAATATAAACCTTCAATGGTCTTTATTGTGATAGAAATTAATTTGTTGACTAAAACTTAACATTATGACGTTTTAATGGTCGGGTATATATAGTTGGTATCATAGGGAAGGTTTATATGACATTAGATATTAGGATAGTGTTAATATAATTCTCTTAGATGATTTTACATTATGGTTATGTTATAATGATATAAAATATAAATATTACCATATATCGTCATCTAAATTTTGTTTTTTTCAGAATTAATTTACATAGAATAATTAGGGACGTTGTAGTTGGGTGGAACCACAAGGAAAATGACATTCTAAATTAGCATCCTCTGATGTTTGGAATTTAAATAGAACAGTTTGATAATGTAATGGTAAAGTGGACACATACTATAAATGGTGTTGATTCCCATGCAAGAGACCAAATAAATATATGATATAAGAACATGATGATGGTGGATAATTTTATGTGGAAAAATATCCCATCATTCATTGGTCCATCTGAACCCATTATAGCTATAGAATGGATTAAACCATAATTTAAAATATATGATGCCATGGGTTCTTCATAGACCCAAAAGGAAACTATTTTAATTTTTCATTTTATAGGTGAATTCGTTTAGTGGTCGTTAATAGTTTATAATATCAGATAAATTGAAAATACTAATTCAATGGAATTAGATAAATATTTTTATATTTCCCCTAAAAAATATTTTCCTAAGGTTGTTTGACTTGGGATGAAAAAATAATTTTTGGATAAGATTTTGGTTGAGTTTATTGATGATATTTGAATATATTTTAAAATCAAATAGGAACATGAAAGGTACATAAGTATATTTTAGAAATACATTAATGAAAAAAATATATCTAATTGTTTGTAAGAGTAAATTTTTGTTGAAATAAATTTCATTAAATGTAAATATTGTTTCTAAATATAAAATTAATGTTTACCCCAGTAATTATTTTTGAAAAGTGTCCAAGTCCAACCAATGTCTTATAAATTCAATGATTTCATTTATTAGTGGGTTATTATTGATGGGTTTTTGTAATCATTTCTCAGTTATCCATCTCACTAACTAAGTTAACATGAAAGGGAGTAAGGTTTATTTGGACCGAATAATGCAATGTCTATTTCCATGAAATAAAAAATATGTTTGGTCAATACCCTAGTATTGGACCTTCCTTTATGAAATAGTGATTTTTTAACTACAATGATTCTTCATTAAAAGGACATATTTGTTTCCTGATGTAGAATGACATGGTAATACCTTATGTTTCACATTAGTTGAGAAATCCATTGATAAATTATCATACACCTCATTTGGAATTATATTATACTGTTTTTCAATTAAAAATTTAGATGAATCATTTATATGGATTGTTGTGTAAAATATGGATAAAAAAGTATAAATATATATTCACTTAGAAAGAGTTGAATATGATATAAAGAATATTGGATGAAACTTATAAAGGATTTTGATTTCATGATTAATAATCATCCCAGAAAAAATTACAAGGTGGCTAATTAATTGAGTCAAAAAATTAAATCTAAATTAATTATAGTACGTTTTGAATGTGGCCCTTTTGTAAATTAATTGAGTAATTTTCGCCTAAATGTTGTGGATGTAGGGATATCCTCTGTCTTATTTCAGGTTTTATTAGAGCTGAATTTTTCAGAAATTATTAAGAGGGATTAGAATGTAGATCAAAATTTTCTAGAATTTTTGGAATCCATAAACAAGTGTATGTTTACTAATTTTAATATTTATGTATAATTAGTTTTATTATTAGGAAAAGGATTATGTCTGCCTTTTGATTCCTAGTGGAGTAAATATTATTTGACTAAATCTTATATTTCTCTATTTTCTGTTCATCAAAGAATCACTATAATTAGTGAATACCTTTTTTAGAATTAATTCAGGAATGAAATGGAAAGAGATATTTCTAAATTTACCATCATGTGTTTGACTTGTAAGTTGTATAACCATAATGATAGTTACTAAAGGGGATTATTCAACCTTTTACAGTGCCATAGTGGGAATATGAGAATATATCAATGGATTATCGTTGGTATTATTTAAAAAAATTATAAAATTAATAATGTTATTTGGGTTATTATATACCAATTAACTAAATATTTACATTTCCATCCTAGTCATGATACAATGTCTCGTGGTTATATTTCTAGATAGTATAGGAAATTTATTTTTTAGGTTACATAGTGTGACTCTGTCAATTGAATAATACCATGATCCTAGGTTTAGATCCAACTTTTGTATTGGAATTTAGAAGTTGTATGGTACTATATTAAATTCTAGAACAACATTTCATCCCCAATTCAGTGGACAATCTACAAAGACAATTTAGATCATAGAATATATGCTTCTTTTTTATCAATGTATTACCATAAAATTTTGGATCGACATACTTATTTGGTTGTGTTATCTTGCAGTAAATGTTTTCATTCTAGTATAAAGATGGTACCTTTTTAGGTATTATAAGGAATGTGGTGTCAAAAATGGTGTTTTGGATGAAGTATGGAAAAAGAAGTTTATGGGACGAAAGATTGTAGAAGAAACAGTATAGAAAGTTTTATTGATTTAGTAAAATATAAGGACTTGAAAGAGTTTTTAGAAATTTTATATGGATAAATAAAGGAATTATCATTCATTCTAGGTAGGTGTCAAGTATTTATAATAGTTTCACCATGGAAAAGTGTGATGAATTTTGGTAATAAGGGGATGGTTGGTCTATAGTAAATTGGACTATATGAAATCCTAGTGAAATTTGGATCATTTACAACTAAGTGGATTTATATTTGAGTTTATCCTAGGTACATAAAATATTTTATGTTTAAATTTAATGTAATCACGTACCAGATTAATCATATGTTTTGAGACTTGATGTAATTTAGCATAAATAGAACCTTTCTTATGAGGAAAAACATGTTTAGGTTCTTGACCATTGAGAGAAAGTGTTTGGGAAAAAGGTAATTCACTATCATTAGGTTTGATGAATTGAATTATGATTTATGTGGTGACATGGGAGTTTAAAAATTATATAAGGGAATGATACAATAACTTTTTTAAGTGAATAAAATTGTGGGGATGATATTTTCAAAAGGGGGAAGAATGTTATTACCAAATTAATGATAGAGTAATTATTTTTCTTATTTATAAATATTTATTAATTAAATTGTAATTGTACCTTAAAAAGGACAATATGTACAACAATTTATATGACACACAACAAAAAGTTTCATCAAAATCATGTATTGCAAGCAGAACAGACTTATATCGAACAATAATATGTTTTTTATATTACTATTTTTAGTAATATCTATCACCCAACTATTATATTAGTGGATGTAAATATGAATAAATAAATTATTTATCAACATTTATTATTATTATTTTTGAAATTCTTCTAATGAATTTTATAAGCATGATATAAGACTAAACCACATTTTACACTTAAAAAGGTATTTATTCTAAAAAGCAGTTTTAACTCCACTAAATGGTTCACATATTTTAAAAATAAATTTCGAATGTTTTATAGTTTTTATAAGAAAAAATAAAATTTATTTTTAACATATAGTATGAAAATTTTCTATTGGATAATTTTTGGTATTTTTCTGCGAATGTTTATTTTTTGATGAATAATGAAAAATACCAAATTTTAATTGAAAATTTCATTTCTATCTAATTTAATTAAATAGTTAAATTCTATATTGAATTTATTTAATATAATAATTAGTAAATTTTAAATTAAATAAATCCAATTTTGGTCATTGTAATCAAATTCACATTGAAATTGGATATGATGAATGTAAAACTTTTTAACGTTTAACTTTAAAAACTTGTTGTCTCATTCTATCTATGGTATTGATTTAAAATAATTTCATGCCACATATGTGATTGGAATTCAAAAAAATGGATTAAATATTAGGAATAATACAAATTCATATTATAAAATATGATCAAATTATTTTTTGTCCGAAAATATTAGTGAAATCAATTAAAATTTATTACATTGATCAAGGTGGAAATGCGTTTTCATAATGGTTAAACTAAAATATTAAATATAAAAATTACCATTACACCTTACCAAAACACATTTTTTCCCATTATTTTACCATAACCGCTATTGTGTATATTTTTTAGTAATATTTGTGTGAAATGATATAAGGGAGATCATACAATAGTTTTTACCTTTTTTATTTACAGGAAGGCCACTCCTCCTCCACTAGAAAAGGCACTCCCCCTCCCCATTTCATAAAACCTATAAGGACATTTTTTCTCATCTAATAAATGATAAAATAATCTCCCAAAATTCTTCTTCTCATCCTATAAGCTTATATTTTTATGTAAGTCCATCCATGGAATCCCTTTAGTGCAAACAAAAAGGTGTTACCTGATAAAGCGGTAACGTTATTCAATAGGAATTTCAATATTATTTCTCTCCAACCATTAAATTATTCATAGTACATGATTATATAATAACATAATTGTCTTCAATATACTGATACATTATTATTTTAATGTTTTTATGGACACCTACAGACAATTCAGTAAAGTGGGAGATGAAATCACCATTCATGTGCTGGGAATTATCGCCTCATGAAATGATGTTGTTCATTTGTACTTTACCACATCTCATGGTTGGGAATTATGATGGACATAATATCATTATATGATATATATTATATTTATATTTTCATAATAAATTCTTTATTTTTGTATAAAACATTCCTTCATGCTTTCGATTTTTTAGAAAGAGGATAACATTGTTTGTGAACATGTGGACTACTAACTTCTTAAATACATTCACATATTACATGGAATGTTTTGAGAATGGTCTTATAAAAAATATGTGATATAAATTAAATCTGAATGATATCAAATACATAATTAAATTTCTAGAAATATAGTATGTCATTTTATTTATTACATTTTCACAAATTGATAAGTGATAATGTCATTCATGGACGTGTGGACTACCACCCCTCGAAGCGATGTGATTTCTTTTATGTCACAATAATTATATATATAAGTATATATCGCTAAATATAATTATATTTGTTGTTTTATTACTATTATTGAGATATATGTTTTACCTACCTTCTTTCTATAATGATCATAAAAAAATGTGAGGTTTACCCATGTGTACGTATGACCCACCATCTCCATTATTGTGACATTGGTTAATTTTTAATAAACAACATTAATGATTGGTTTTAAAAGTATAATTTATGTATAAGTATGATAATTATGTAATTATTATTCTGGGGATGTTTATATTATTATCTCCTTGACCAAAGAAAACCAACCTTCATTATTTTCCCACAAAAATCAAATATTTTCGAAACGCCCTATGTAAACTTAATGAATTATGTACTTGAATACACCATTTTAATATGTGAAATAAATGTAATAATGTAACACCCAGAGTTTCTATTGATGTTTTATTGAATAAATTAAACATTCATTTATGTATTACAATGCACTAAGACAAACATTCATTTCACATAGAATAGACTTGGCATATGTTACACAGAACATGAACTTTCCCTACATTACAAGGAACGCCAACTTGGAATATGTTACATGGAACATCAACTTGTCAAATGTTACATGAAATACCAAGGATTCTATAAAACATCATTTTATTTTTATAATTACTTAAATGAGATAATTTCAACCTACCAATTAAATTAATCATTATGATCAATTTTAACTAATTTTTAAAAATATATAGTTTACACAATTATAAGATGAATTCATATGATATCAGTTAATTAGAAATTAATATGAAAACTGATAGAATATGAAATAAAATATTGATATTTTTAGGGTCACAAAGCGATTTTACCATAATAAATTAAATTAATTAAAATTTGGGAGAGATATGAATATAATATATATTTTAAATATTCTATAAAATAATTTTTTATTCATCCAATAGATTGGATAAACATAAGATAAGATAAAACTTAAATGTATGCATAATAACCAATTTGTAAAGGTAGTTTAAATGCATTAAAAATACAATTAATAGAACTTATACATATTTAATATGAAAGAATAACCTTTTTATTTGGAATAAAAATATAAAAATTATGTTAGGAATTTTTTTTGTAATTTTCTATGAGGTTTCATTTTTTACTGAACAGTTAAAAATACTATATTTTAATTCAAAACCGCCTTTTCATCTAATTTGTTTGTAAATTGAAATTATATTTTAAATTTATATCAATTTTAAATTAGAATAAATTCTTATCAGTAAATAAAATTTGGTTAATTGTATCCAATTTCACATTTAAATTTGATAAAAAATATCAAACTTTTGAATTTTTTTAATTTAAAAACATGTATTTCCACTCGACTGTGGAATTAATTTTAAATTAATTACTTGGAATAATGTAATTTTAATTTGAAAAAATGGATTGGATATATGGTATATTAAATATTTATAATGTCTTATATGGTCCACCTAATGTTTGACCAAAAATAATAGTGAAAGTAATTAAAATTAATAACATTGATTAAGGTAATATTAAGCTTAATGAGGTAATAAACCACAACCTTAAGGCCAAAAATGACATATACACTAGTATAAAATACAATGAATGGAAATAATTATAATCTATCGCCCTTTTTTAGTATTTGGATTATTATTGGTTCCACCAGGAACATGAAAAATGTGGGTGGAATTGTCTCTTGAAATATTTAATGTAGTGCCACTCCTCCTTCCCTTTAAAACCCCACCATGTCTCCCTCTTCTTCACACCAATGAAACTATTAGGTTTAGCCATAATCTACTGGATACACTTATATAAATCCCTAATTTACACATTTAATCCATGATTTGGGCATAAATTCTTCTAATTAATCATTTTGACACAAACAAAAATGAGTTACCCTTTTAAGAGGTTAGGCTTTCTCTCAAAATAATTTCTTTTATATTCCTTCTCCACTCCCAACACTATATTTATTCTATGATCATATAAAAAACCATTATCATCAATATAATATGATTTTAGGATATTTTTTCTATCTACACTCATACAAACCTCCAACTAATGGGTAACGAACAAACTACTTATGTGTTCAGTAAACTACCGCCTCACTAAATGATGATTGTTTATTTTTACTTTACAGCCTCTCATAGTGCAAATTATGATGGGAAATATGTATATATATGTAATATTTTATATTTATAATGTCTTTATGATTATTTATTTCTTTTTACAACAGATTAATTTTTTAATTTCTATTTTGTGTTAATACAATAATTTTGTTTGAGGAAGGGTGGATTATCGCCTCTCAGAGTGATATGATATGTTCATACACTAAATGGAATATATTTAGGATGGTTTTAGTTAATATATATGAACTATATGATATCATAAATCAGGATTAATAATTATATATATATATATGTATATGTCTCTTACTTTCTTTCTTTCAACACGACAATTAAACATAAACAGTGTTCATGAAAATGTACGACCTATCATCTCCATGAATGGGGTATTCTATTTCGTATTTCTAATTTTATAGATTATATTAATAAAAATATATGGAATATAAATTATATTTATTTCATTTTTTACATTTTTTAATCAATATATATGTACAAGGTCCAATGATATTACAAATTAAGACACCTACGAATAATAAACTGAATATTACCTAAAGTGAAACCTTAACATTTGATTTTTAACAATTGGGAAATATAAGGTCATAATAATACCATATATTATTTTATATCTAAGAATATAGTTCTATAAAATAAGTATATTTTTTATTTATTTATTATACATGTGTTTTTAATGAGTTTGACGAGAGTCAAGACATAATTTAAGGGAATTTATTCTCACTTTTTTATTTCTGTGAGATACATGCTTTATTCACCATCCATTCATTTTATGTGGTGTGTATACTACCAATTGATGTAATCAGTTATTATAATAGGTAAATTTATGAATATTTACATATCCATTCTATGATATTTATTTTATGGGGTCTATGATTCATATTTTACAAAATTAGTATAATATTTTTGTCTCAATTTTTATTCTTTGAGACTCAGGTTTTGTTATGAACCAAAATTCATTTTGAGGTGTGTATACATCCATTATAAATTATATATCATGAATATATATATTTTATGATAATATATGATTCATTTTATTTTATTTTATTAAATGGATTGCATGACCTCAAGTTACCAAGTGATAAGAGTTTATTGAAACAATCTCATCGCTTTTCAAGATTGTTTATATTTATACCTCCTTTAATGAAATATTATTAAAAATCTCTCAATACATTCGTGGATTTTATTTCTCTATGGATATTATTGGTATACTAATGTATTTTTATAATATTTCTACAATTTTTCACATAAGATAGTTAAGAATGTTTTTTAAGAAAACATGAATTTACCCCCTCTATGGATAGAAAACCTTGATTTATAAAAAGGGATTCCAAGTATATTATAAAAATTAACTATGATAATTAAAATAATGTTTTAACATTTTTGAATTTAACAAATTAATTCCATAGAATTTTCTTGTTGATTTCCAAATGAGGCATTTTTCTATCATTTTTACCGTGTAAAAAGGAATGTTATTTTTACCTCATAAGAAATGTATAGATTTATCTACCATCAATCCATTTAAGATTTACATTCAAGTTTGAAGCTTAGTTTTTAAGATATTTTTTTAAATATAATTTCAAAAAAATGGTTTTCAAAATTTTTTTATGCTCCTTTTATAAGTTTCTATGTAAAATTGTTTACAAAATTTTTTCATGCTCCCTTTATATGTTTTTAAAGAAATAGGATCCCTAAAGTTTTTTTAAAGATTTATTTCTAATATTTAATTTTCATTATAAATAAAATTGTTTAATAAATGTTTTTTGTTTTAGATAAAATTTTCAAATAAAAATGGATATTCATGTCACTAATTTATTTTCAAAATCCCCCATGTTATTTTCCATCTATGATGACATATGTTGATTTCACTCAAGCCCTTATAAAAAATGATCCAAAGGTTCAATTCCTATTATATATTTAATGGTTCTGTGTTTTGATGGAATTTTTTTTGAAACCCATTTCTATTTCATGGGATATTTTCTTTTTAAACCCACTACTTTTCATGGGTTATGCTTTGCTGAAATGATTATGAAACATATCTCTTTTTCATAGGTTATGATGTGATAAAATTATATTGATAACCATTTCATTTCATGGGTTATGATTTGATGTTTAAAAAACATATCTCTTTTTATGGGTCATGATATGATGAATGTTTTATTATCTTATGGAACATTCTGGAATGAATTTATTATATGATGGGTGTGACCTATATCCCCTTCCAATGCACTGGGTAATAGTGGATGACTCATGAGCATAAATAGTATGAATGTGCCTGATTACACATTCTTAATGTCATTCATGTAATTGGTTTCATTTTCAAAAGCTTATGTGTGAAAATTATTACGTGTTCACATTGTTTTGAGTGAACCTTATCACATGATCACTATATTATGCATGTACCTGGTTTCATATCCATTGGTTTATTGATGAACATGATTACATGTTAACAATTTAATTAGTGAACCTTATTACATGTTCTAAATGTTATTCACGGACTAGGTTTCATGTCCATATGGTTTTGAATGAACATCATTTAGAATTTTAAATATTATAAATGGACTAGGTTTCATGTCCATAATTTGATGTAGGGACCTAATTTCATGTCAATAATTAATGATTGAACTTGTTTCTACTTATACATGTTTGATACATTATAAACCAATGTTCATTCAACGAATCCCATGTTTTATTCCCATGTTATGATTTTATGTCGTATTCCCTTAATTCACAAACAACCAATATCTTATGAAACTCAAGAGTTTATTATGATATCTAATATATAGGTTATGATCATTAAACATTAATCTCAAGTTCCATACATTTTTATTCATGTTATTCCAACACATTTCCATTATTTACCCTTGTTGAGCAGCTGTTCTCAACTCGTTCTTATGTTTCCTTTCCCCAGTATAGGATGGATGGTTTTTAGTAAAAGTACTAAAGGTGGAGATCTTCATGGGATATGTTGAAGATCTTTCCCCATGATAGAAGATTTGGTTTCCATGTTTCCAAATACACTAAACTATTATAGTTCTCAAGAATGTATTTTTGTAATGTACATAATTTTAATCTAAAATGATGTAATATGCTTGGATGATTTATCTAGGTCACTATACGTAGTATCAAATGAATGGTTTAGTCATCCATTGTAATTAATGATGAGAAATATTTCTAAGGATATTTTTAGTGATGTCTCTAAGGATAAATATATGGATGTGTTAACATATAGTATAATGTATTGGAATTTTGTTAAAGGAGAGAGTTAGTGGTTTCTTATAAAAACATCCCTGTCTAGATAATACAAGTGGATGTGGGTATGGAATATATGTACATATGGGAAAACTCTGACAAGATGTTCTAGGCCTGACTCGGGGTAATTTGGTACATGGAAATATGCCTAGCTCTACACCTAGTTTGACAATCCTAGGTGATATGCTGTGAGAATTCTCAAAAGAATCATGAACCATCATGAAGGATTTAAATATAAGTGGGATATTAATAACCTTTGTTAAATATACAATCTTATAGATTTCAAAAGGGGTCATAATTTAATCATAATATAAGTAAATTTCCTTGGTTATGTGGTTCCTCATTATTATAATTTTTTCTTACTATATGCTTTTCATTTCAGCAAATGTTTGTAACCCAAGGGAACCTTGTTAATGGTGATTGAAATTGACAAAGATGTTAATGTCCCCATATATATATGAATGATATGGGGGATATAATATAAAACTAGGTTGTTATAATATCATAGCTTTATCAAGATACAAATCATGGTGAGTTTCCAAGCAAGAAAATGAGGGAACAACATTCTGTTGATTCCTTCATGAGGCAAAAACCACATTATTTTAGTGGCTCATCTGATCCAATTTTTTTTAGACACATGATCTATACCACTGAAAATATATTCCATGTTCTCATGCTTTAAGATCATTAGAAAGTCATACTGGCTATTTATTTTTAAGAAGGTGATGTAGACCAGTGGTTGACTCTGATAAATAATATAATAATGGTAGATGACATATAATCCATGGATTGGGATGTGTTCAAGAACATATTATTCAATTATTACTTTCCATTTTTTCACCATAGAATTATAGAAAAGGGGTTCCATGAGTGGAAGAAAAATCATGATGAATCTGTCGGTACCTATGAGGCCAGTTTCATAAGACCTGTGAGGTATTCTTCTTATATTATAATCTAACTCGAAAGTAATGTTCATAGGTTCTTTAGTGGCCCAAAATAAATTATAAAAATGAAAATTTCTATAAGATACATTAGTATATCTAAAGATATTTTTCATTGTGCAATCAAATTTGAAATGGAGGTTGGAGTTACCTATAAATATCATGGTTTTAGTAAGAAGAAGTGGATGAGGTTTTAAGGGGAATCTAAAAATCACGGAGAGGAAAAAATGTTTCAACCTCCCACAAGCCAGAAATATAGGAAAGCGAACTTATGAGAGTTCCTAAAAGGACCAAGAAGGGTTTTCATGTGTGGAAAGCCTATCCACTGAGAAAAAGAATATATAAATGATGATAAGAAAAAACTCAATGAAATGAGTGGAGAAAAAGATAAACAAAATAAACCAAACACACTTTAGTGTTTAAAGTTCCTAGCGTTTTGGTATTATGTGAATCAATCCCTCGATCCAAGGGATAATTTGGATGACAAGACACAATAACCTTTGAGGAAAAAAGGGTCAAATTTAAATCTTATGAAATCATAATGGAAGAAGTGAATAAATAAAATAATGGGAAAACATATCATTTCAACCTTTATTTAGGAATTTCATGTTTTATTTTTTATGAATATGGACTATGGTAATCTTTTTGTTCCTATTTTTTTGATGTTTCATGTGATAATATCACTCTCCATAGATTTTTAAATAAGAAAATTGAATTTAATGTTTTATCGAGGCATGGATGAACCCAAGTATTCAATAGACATGTTTTTGTTATAAGATAAGATCATATTCATGGATATAAGGGTGAATTATATTTTGAAAGGGTTATAAATATATCCATTTATGGTAAGGTTATGTAACTCCCCAACCCCAGTTACCCAGATTCAATTCATTATTACATAACATTGGCATGATCACAAGAAATATAAAATCTCGAAATATCGATTAGTTTAGAAGACTCGGAAACACTAGATATATTCATTAGTTTACATTACATTGTAAACTGAAATACAAAAACAATATTGTCTTCATTAACCACATTCATATCCCATAAACCATCCTTGCACGTCATTCATAATTAACTTCTTCAAATCCTAGGAAAATAAAACATGAAAGGGGTGAGCTCAGATTCTCATTAAGGATATAAATATAGCGGAAACTTTCATAAATAAGGATAAACATTTAAGGGAATGTATAACTAAAACAAAAGCCTTTTAAAATTGAACTGAAGCATAGTATGGAAATGATAAAATAAAATAATGCCATTTACTTACTCACATGCATATTCTACTAGTCAAATAATCACATGCAATATCAAATAGCCACTTTCATAATGATGGAATGCATAATCCCAAACTATCATAACCACTTAGTCAAGGCCTTGTGCCAAGACTACAAATAATATTTTGTCAATGCCTTGTTCCAAGACACTAGTTTGTCTCATTAGACCTACCGATGCATATAGGAGCTATATCGGGCTCCACTCGTCACATATTAAGTCCAATGCATTCCTCATATGAAGGTTTAAACATAAATAATCATTCGTATTAAAACTAGCATATGAAATGTCAATACTTTATCTATAAACTATGAATGGTATAAAAATAACACATCCACATTCAAACATATCAAAAAACATTCACTACAATATGGAAGTTTTGTATCATCAAAAATCAATTTCGAATAAGTTTAAAATCCATCAAAGGATGTTGGCATAGATGAAATCAATACTATTTGAGAAAAATATCTCCTAATTGAAATAATTTAAAATTACCAAAATTATTAAATAAAAACTTTACTTTGAAAATATTTTTATAAGCTGGTAAGTGAAGCTTTGACAATTTTATATCGGAGGAAAATAGCCACACCCACCGTATAAGTTAAAAAAACATTCTTACCTTATTTTTGTAGAAAAGGTTAAAAAGGACCTTGTATGGAAATTGATGGAAAGATTCCTTTCATCCCATTTTATAAAATTCAAACAAGTTTATAAATGACTTTAAACCATAGTCTAGTAAATACTATAAATGTTTTGAAATACATTTTTACGAAACATTGATGTGGATGATAAATAGGTCCTATTAGATAATTACATAAAAACAACCTCAAATAATGAAGAGGTTGTGAAATAAACCCTTACCTTGTACTTTTCCATGGTTGAGGGTAGGTTAACCTCCTGTATAATTGTGAAATCATTGTTATTAAATTATAAAAGAATCATATACATTAATATGATATCATATATGATATTTTAACATTGCATTAGTATTATCCTCGTTTTGGGTGATAACTGATTTGTTCTCCTTATATGTTTGGTTTCGTAAGCCATGTTTGTTATGGACAGGTTATATATTATTCATATCCAGAATGATATTAAGTCTCTAAACATTATTTTTAATCATGTAATGAAAATTAGTCTTGAATGGATATGATGGGGAATGAATCTTATCGCGTTCGTGGAGACGGTATTCCATACATACGCACGAGCGACAATATCATTAATTTGATATTAAAATAATATATAATTGGATGGTATATCATATATACAGAATAATTATAATGTTATATTTATTATTTACATGAATTACACATAATTATTATACCCATCCAAATAACAATATATTGAATAACAATTACACCACGACGTGGAGACGGTAAGTCGTACATATGCACATATGGTGACATGTCATTCAAAGGATGGATAGAATACCGAATATGGTTGTACCATATTTATAACAACATCACATTATATACTAGATAATGGATTTATTATTTTTTAAATCAAATAACAAATAAATAAGAAGTTGAAGAAGAAAGGAACTTGAAAAAAGGTGGTGAAAACATTACCTCTTTCTTCGGGTTCTTCCTTTTGATTTGATCAAAAGGGCTCCATAGGATGGCTTTATGATCGAAATAAGGTCTCCAGGTAGAAGTGATGGAAGTTGAGAGAGTATTTGGTTAGTATTTGGTAGAACCAAAAGGCTTTGAAGGTGTGAAAAATTGGTTATAAATTTGGTCTTTTTATAAGGGGGAGGAGGGGCTCTTTAGGAAAAACATTAAGTATTAATTTATAATAAATTAATATTTGGTTTCTAATGGATCAAAAGTGGATTTTTAAAATTCTATGGTGGGGATGGGTCTAAATACTTTCATCCAATAGAATTTACACAGGTTTGGTCATTATATTAACCTTATATTTTAGTTTTAACTCTTAGTTAATTAGTTTGACAATTACCATGTCATTTTGTATTTTTATATTATATGGTTAATAAAATTACTATAAACTTCCAATAGACCACCAAGTGGTCCATTAATGATACAAATATCATTATATAAGACTCTTGGACGAACCGTAGATTTTTAGGAATATAATATGAATTAATATTATAATATTTGTTTTAAAAACTCTTTTATGTCAATTTTGACACTATTGGGAATTGGATTTTTGTGAAACTCATAACAGCATTATTACTTCAAAAAAAAAAGTTAATTAAATCAATCCTAACATGTTGTATTATCCTATAAAATTATTATAATTCATAAATAGTGTCAAATTACATTTATTTGGATATTTATAATATCAATTAATTTAATATTTCATTAATTTGGTAATTACTGCATCACCATTGTGTCATAAATAAATTAAATTATTTAATGTCTAAACATTATAAATAAAATTCCATTATGTAGGAAATAGTTTTATATTTCTAATTAACTTTTACAATCGAATTTATCTTATGTATAACACTATATTAAAAATGTTTTAGTAATTAAACATTGATTTTAACTCTTTTAACTTTGTTTTGAATTAAATAATAATAAATGTCCTAATCTAATCCAAGTGGACCTAAATGATAATATTTTATTCCTACGGTTGTTTTTGGTCGAGATAAATTGTCTAATAGAATTAGGAAATGTGTTATGGTAATATTAATATCATTTTTACCCTTAATTACCGTATTTACTTTTAATAGTGGTAAATAAAAGTAAAAATTTACTATTCACCAAAAATTATTTTTATCTTATTGAACCACATTTTACTTCTTGATATTAACCATGTCTCTAGGATTTTCTAAATTCCACTCATAGAAGCGGTAAAATTAAATTTTATGTGAATTTCCATATTCTCCTAGGAGGTGGGTAAAAGATGGTGAAAAGTTCAATAAAATTTTTATATATCCAATATTATTCTAAACTAACTACAATGAATTATATAGAACTTATATAGGTGTTATGTATCTATTTTAACCTTAATTAAATTTAAATAAAATAAATAATTATTTAAATAAAAATTCACTTTTAAACTATAACTTAGGGTTTTTCACTATTTATCAAAAATTGAAAGTTTTCAAAAAAATACCAAAAATTCACCCTAGGCTAATATCGATATTCCTAATCCAAAAATGATGTCCATTTTTAAAGATAAAATGTATAAAATTCCAAAAAGTAAGTATTACTATTCATAACGGCTAGTATTATTGGTTGTGGTGTGTGTTAGAACTCGAAGATGCGTACAACACACACTACTGTATTATTCAAAGAGAAGCGTGCCCTAGAAGCTTGGGGTGTTACATTCTCCCCTCCTTCAAATAATTTCATCCTCGAAATTTCTATAATTCTACCACATGAAAAGACTCAGGTGATTCTTCATAATAAGTTCCTCAGGTTCCCATGTTGCCTCTTCCATCTTATGGTTCCTCCATAAAACTTTTACCAGACGAGTCGTCCGGTTTCTCAGCACATGTTCTATTGTATCAAGAATCCTGATGGGCTCTTCTTAATAAGAAAGATCAGGTTCCAGTTCTAATTCCTCATAGGTGAGTACATGCGTTGGGTCCGGCATGTGTTTTCTCAACAGTGATATATGGAACACATCGTGAACTTTGGAGAGATTTGGCGGCATTGCCAAACGGTATGCTACAACCCCAATTCATTCTAGAATTTCAAAAGGTCCTATGTACCTGGGACTTAATTTACCTTTCTTACCGAAACGTATAACTCCCTTCCCTGGAGATACCTTCAAAAAAAACATGATCTCCTACCTGAAATTCCAAATCCTTCCTTTGGTTATCGGCATAACTCTCTTGCCTACTTTGAGCTGCTTTGATGTGGTTTTGGATTACCTTTACCTTTTCCATCGTTTCCTCCACCAGTTCTGGGCCTACATATTTTCTTTCACCAACATCATCCCAACAGGTTGGTGTGTGACATCTCTTTCCATATAACTCTTCATATAGTGCCATCCGAATACTTGAATGGAAGCTATTATTATAGGAAAATTCTACCAAAGGTAAATATTGATCCCACATACCCTGAAATTCTAGTGATCATGATCTAAACATGGATTCTAAGGTTTGAATAGTTCGTTCTGATTTTCCATCTATTTGAGGGTGGTAGGTAGTGCTCAAACGAAGTTCAGTATCCAATGCCTTCTGAAGACTCTTCCAGAATCTTGAAGTAAAACGAGGATCACGATCCGAAACAATCGATAGGGGTACTCCATGAAGTCTCACAAGTTCATTAATATAGAGTCTTGCTAGAAGTTCATGTGGTAAATCTTCCCTTATAGCAAGAAAATGTGATGAATTGGTAAGACGATCAATAATGACCCATATTTCATCATTCCTTCTAGGAGTCATTGGTAGTCCCATGACAAAGCCCATCATGATATTATCCCATTTCCACTTAGGTATGGGAAGAGGTTGAAATACTTATCCAGGCTGTTGCCTTCCAACTTTCACTTGTTGACAAACCATACATCTTGACACAAAATCAGCAATATCCCTCTTCATGTTGTCCCACCAAAAATGTTCCTTCAAATCTATATACATTTTGGTGCTCCCAGGGTGTATAGAGAAATTGGAACTATGATAATCATCCAACAATTCTATTTTTAGATCAGGGATATTGGGAACACAAAGTCTCTTCCAAAACTTCAAAATTCCATTTTCATACACAATGTCATTCAATCTCCCATTATTCACAACATTAATCTTCTTTTGAAACACTTCATCATTGGTCTAAGAACTCTTTATCCTTTCTGTAAAGATGGTGTGGAAACCATTTGATAAAGAATTCATGTTTCACCTTCCATGGTTATTCCCATGTCCATCTTCACTAGATCCATGAAAATAAGACCCCTTTCAATTATTATATTGTTCAAAACTCCATGATCTTTTCTGGTCAAATCATCTTCCACCTTATTTTCCTTCCCCGGGTGGTAGTGTATCGTGCAATCATAATACTTGAGTCATTCAAGACATATCATTTTCCTCATGTTGAGTTCTTTTTGTGAGAAAATATACTTCAAACTCTTGTGATCAATATAAATCTCACATTTTTCACCATAGATGTAGTGTCTCCATATCTTCAAAGCCAAGATCACAACTGCTCGAGATCATGAGTAGGATAGTTTTGCTCATGAATTTTCAACTGTCGTGATGTATAGGCAATAACCCTATCATTCTGCATAAGGACACAACAAAGTCCTTTCTTCGATGCGTCACTATAAATAATGAACCCTTAATTCCCTGATGGTAGAGTCAATATATGAGCATTGACTAATATTTTTTTCTGTTCTTCAAAACATTCTTCACACTCTTTTTTCCAAATAAATTTAAACCCTTTACATGTGAGCTTTGTTAATGGGTTAGCTAACCGGGAAAAATTCTGGACAAAACATTGATAATAACATGCTAAACCAATAAAACTGCGTACCTCAGTTCTCTATTTTCGGTTCATCAAGGAATCACTATGATTAATGAATACCTTTTTTAGAATTAATTCAGGAATGAAATGGAAAGAGATATTTCTAAATTTACCATGATGTGTTTGACTTGTAAGTTGTATAACCACAATGATAGTTACTGAAGGGGATTATTCAACCTTTTACAGTGCCATAGTGGGAATATGAGAACATATCAATGGATTATCTTGGTATTATTTAAAAATAATTATCAAATTAATAATGTTATTTGGGTTATTATATAACAATTAACTAAATATTTACATTTCCATCCTAGTCATGATACAATGTGTGGTGGTTATATTTCTAGATAGTATAGTAAATTTATTTTTTAGATTACATAGTGTGACTCTATCAATTGAATCATACCATGATCCTAGGTTTAGATCCAACTTTTGTATTGAAATTTAGAAGTTGTCTGGTACTATATTAAATTCTAGAACAACATTTCATCCCCAATTCAGTGGACAGTCTACAAAGACAATTTAGATCATAGAATATATGCTTCTTTTTTATCAATGGATTACCATAGAATTTTGGATCGACATGCTTATTTGGTTGTGTTATCTTACAGTAAATGTTTTCATTCTAGTATAATGATGGTACCTTTTTAGGTATTATAAGGAATGTGGTGTCAAAAATGGTGTTTTTGGATGAAGTATGGAAAAAGAAGTTTATGGGACAAAAGATTGTAGAAGAAACAGTATATAAAGTTTTATTGATTTAGTAAAATATGAGGACTCGAAATAGTTTTTAGAAATGTTATATGGATAAATAGAGGAATTATCATTCATTCTAGGTAGGTGTCAAGTATTTATAAAAGTTTCACCATGGAAAATTGTGATGAATTTTGGTAATAAGGGGATGGTGGGTCCATAGTAAATTGGACTATATGAAATCCTAGTGAAATTTGGATCATTTCCAACTAAGTGGATTTACATTTGAGTTTATCCTAGGTGCATAAAATATTTCATGTTTAAATTTAATGTAATCATGTACCAGATTAATCATAAGTTTTGAGACCTGATGTAATTTAGCAGAAAGAGAACCTTTCTTATGAGGAAAAACATGTTTAGGTTCTTGAACATTGAGAGAAAGTGTTTGGGAAAAAGGTAATTCACTATAATTAGGTTTGATTAATTGAATTATGATTTATGTGGTGACATGGGAGTTTAAAAATTATATAAGGGAAAGATACAACAACTTTTTTAAGTGAATAAAATTGTGGGGATGAGATTTTCAAAAGGGGGGAAAAATGTTATTACCAAATTAATGATAGAGTAATTATTTTTCTTATTTATAAATATTTATTAATTAAATTTTAATTATACCTTAAAAAGGAAAATATGTACAACAATTTACATGACACACAACAAAAAGTTTCATCAAAATCATGGATTGCAAGCAGAACCGAGTTATATCGAACAGTAATATGTTGTTTATATTACTATTTTAAGTAATATCTTTCACCCAACGATTATATTAGTGGATGTAAATATGAATAAATAAATTATTTATCAATATTTATTATTATTATTTTTGAAATTCCTCTAATAAATTTTATACGCATGATATAAGACTAAACCACATTTTACACTTAAAAAGGTATTTTTCTAAAAAGAAGTTTTAACTCCACTAAATGGTTCACATATTTTAAAAATAAATTTCTAATGTTTTATAATTTTTATAAGAAAAAATAAAATTTATTTTTAACAAATAGTATGAAAATTTTCTATTGGATAATTTTTGGTATTTTTCTGCGAATGTTTATTTTTTGATGAATAATGAAAAATACCATATTTTAATTGAAAATTTCTTTTCTATCTAATTTAATTAAATAGTTAAATTCTATATTGAATTTATTTAATATAATAATTATTAAATTTTAAATTAAATAAATCCAATTTAGGTCATTGTAATAAAATTCACATTGAAATTGGATATAATGATTGTAAAACTCTTTAACGTTTCACTTTAAAAACTTGTTGTCTCATTCTATATGTGGTATTAATTTAAAATTATTTCATGCCACATATGTGATTGGAATTCAAAAAAATGGATTAAATATTAGGAATAATAAAAATTCATATTGTAAAATATGATCAAATTATTTTTTGTCCAAAAATATTAGTGAAATCAATTAAAATTTATTACATTGATCAAGGTGGAAATGTGTTTTCATAATGGTTAAACTAAAATATTAAATATAAAAATTACCATTACACCTTACCAAAACACATTTTCTTCCACTATTTTACCATAACCACTATTGTGTATATTTTTTAGTATTATTTGTGTGAAATGATATAAGGGAGATCATACAATAGTTTTTACCTTTTTTATTTACAAGAAGGCCACTCCTCCTCCACTAGAAAAGGCTCTCCCCCTCCCCATTTCATAAAACCTATAAGGAAATTTTTTCTCATCTAATAAATGATAAAATAATCTCCCAATATTCTTCTTCTCATCCTATAAGCTTATATTTTTATGTAAGTCCATCCATGGAATCCCTTCAGTGCAAACCAAAAGGTGTTACCTAATAAAGCGGTAACGTTATTCAATAGGAATTTCAATATTATTTCTCTCCAACCATTAAATTATTCATAGTAAATGATTATATAATAACATAATTGTCTTCAATATACTGATACATTATTATTTTAATGTTTATATGGACACCTACAGACAATTCAGTAAAGTGGGAGCTGAAATCACTATTCATGTACTGGGAATTATCGCCTCATGAAATGATGTTGTTCATTTGTACTTTACCACATCTCATGGTTGGGAATTATGATGGACATAATATCATTATATGATATATATTATATTTATATTTTCATAATAAATTTTTTATTTTTGTATAAAACATTCCTTCATGCTTTCGATTTTTTAGAAAGAGGATAACATTGTTTGTGGACATGTGGACTACTTACTTCTTAAATACATTCACATATTACATGGAATTTATTGAGAATGGGCTTATAGAAAATATGTGGTATAAATTAAATATAAATGATATCAATTACATAATTAAATTTCTAGAAATATAGTATGTCATTTTATTTATTACTTTTTCACAAATTGATAAGTGATAATGTCATTCATGGACGTGTGGACTACCGCCCCTCGAAGCGATGTGATTTATTTTATGTCACAATAATTATATATATAAGTATATATCGCTAAATATAATGATATTTATTGTTTTATTACTATTATTGAGATATATTTTTTACCTACCTTCTTTCTATAATGATCATAAAAAAATGTGAGGTTTACCCATGTGTACGTATGACCCACCATCTCCATGATTGTGACATTGGTTAATTTTTAATAAACAACATTAATGATTGGTTTTAAAAGTATAACTTATGTATAAATATGATAATTATGTAATTATTATTCTGGGGATGTTTATATTATTATCTCCTTGACCATAGAAAACTAACCTTCATTATTTTCCCACATAAATCAAATATTTTCGAAACACCCTATGTAAACTTAATCAATTATGTACTTGAATACAACATTTTAATATGTGAAATAATTGTAATAATGTAACACCTAGAGTTTCTATGGATGTTTTATTGAATAAATTAAACATTCATTTATGTATTACAATGCACTAAGTCAAACATTCATTTCACATAGAATAGACTTGGCATATGTTACACAGAACATGAACTTTCCCTACATTACAAGGAACATCAACTTAGCATATGTTACATGGAACATCAACTTGGAAAATGTTACATGAAATACCAAGGATTCTATAAAACATCATTTTATTTTTATAATTAATTAAATGAGATAATTTCAACCTACCAATTAAATTAATCATTATGATCAATTTTGACTAATTTTAGAAAATATATAGTTTACACAATTATAATATGAATTCATATGATATCAGTTAATTAGAAATGAATATGAAAACTGATAGAATATGAAATAAAATATTGATATTTTTAGGGTCACAAAGCGATTTTACCATAATAAATTAAATTAATTAAAATTTGGGAGAGATATGAATATAATATATATTTTAAATATTCTATAATTTTTTTTATTCATCCAATAGATTGGATAATCATAAGATAAGATAAAACATAAATGTATGCATAAAAACCAATTTGTAAAGGAAGTTTAAACACATTTTAATAGAGAACCCATTAAAAATACAATTTATAGAACTTATAAATATTTAATATGAAATAATAACTTTTTTATTTGGAATAAAAATATAAAAATTATGTTAGGAATTTTTTTTGTAATTTTCTGTGAGGTTTCATTTTTTACTGAACAGTTAAAAATACAATAATTTAATTCAAAACTGCCTTTGCATCTAATTTATTTTTAAATTGAAATTATATTTTAAATTTATATCAATTTTAAATTAGAATAAATTCTTATCAGTAAGTAAAATTTGGTTAATTTTATCCAATTTTACATTTAAATTTGATAAAAAAATATCAAACTTTTGAATTTTTTTAATTTAAAAACATGCATTTCCACTCAGCTGTGGAATTAATTTTAAATTAATTACTTGGAATAATGTAATTTTAATTTGAAAAAATGTATTTGATATATGGTATATTAAATATATATAATTTCTTATATGGTCCACCTAATGTTTCACCAAAAATAATAGTGAAAGTAATTAAAATTAATAACATTGATTAAGGTAATATTAAGCTTAATGAGGTAATAAACCACAACCTTAAGGACAAAAATGACATATAAACTAGTATAAAATAAAATTAAGGGAAATAATTATAATCTATCACCATTTTTTAGTATTTGGATTATTATTGGTTCCACCAGGAACATGAAAAATGTGGGTGGAATTGTCTCCTGAAATATTTAATGTAGTGCCACTCCTCCTTCCCTTTAAAATCCCACCATGTCTCCCTGTTCTTCACACTACTGAAACTATTAGGTTTAGCCATAATCTACTCGATAAACTTATAGAAATCTCTAATTTACACATTTAATCCATGATTTTGGAATAAATTCTTCTAATTAATCCTTTTGACACAAACGAAAATGAGTTACCCTTTTAAGAGGTTACACTTTCTCTCAAAATCATTTCTTTTATATTCCTTCTCCACTCCCAACACTATATTTATTCTATGATCATATAAAAAACCGTTATCATCAATATAATATGCTTTTTAGGCTATTTTTTCTATCTACACTCATACACACCTCCAACTAATGGGTAACGAACAAACTGCTTATGTGTTCAGTAAACTACCGCCTCACTAAATGATGATTGTATATTTCTACTTTACAGCCTCTCATAGTGAAAATTATGATGGGAAATTTGTATATATATGTAATATTTTATATTTATAATGTCTTTATGATTATTTATTTCTTTTTACAACAGAATAATTTTTTAATTTCTATTTTGTGTTAATAAAATAATTTTGTTTGAGGAAGTGTGGATTATCGCCTCTCAAAGCGATATGATATGTTCATACACTAAATGGATTATATTTAGGATGGTTTTAGTTAATATATATGAACTATATGATATCATAAAGCAGGATTAATAATTATATATATATATATATGTATGTATATGTCTCTTACTTTCTTTCTTTCAACACGACAATTAAACATAAACAGTGTTCATGCAAATGTACGACCTATCATCTCCATGAATGGGGTATTCTATTTCGTATTTCTAATTTTATAGATTATATTAATAAAGATATATGGAATATAAATTATATTTATTTCATTTTTTACATTTTTTAATCAATATATATGTACAAGGTCCAATGATATTACAAATTAAGACACCTACGAATAATAAACTGAATATTACCTAAAGTGAAACCTTAACATTTTATTTTTAACAATTGGGAAATATAAGGTCATAATAATACCATATATTATTTTATATCTAAGAATATAGTTCTATAAAATAAGTATAACAAATTTTTATTTATTATACATGTGTTTTTAATGAGTTTGACGAGAGTCAAGACATAATTTAAGGGAATTTATTCTCAGTTTTTTATTTCTGTGAGATACATGCTTTATTCACCATCCATTCCTTTTATGTGGTGTGTATACTACCCATTGATGTAATCAGTTATTATAAGTTGTAAATTTCTGAATATTTACATATCTATTCTATGATATTTATTTTATGGGGTCTATGATTCATATTTTACAAAATTAGTAAAATATTTTTGTCTCAATTTTTATTCTTTGAGACTCAGGTTTTGTTATGAACCAAAATTAATTTTGAGGTGTGTATACATCCATTATAAATTATATATCATGAATATATATATTTTATGATAATATATGATTCATTTTATTTTATTTTATTAAATGGATAGCATGACCTCAAGTTACCAAGTGATAAGATTTTATTGAAACAATCTCATCCCTTTTCAAGATTGTTTATGTTTATACCTCCTTTAATGAAATATTATAAACAATCTCTCAAGACATTCATGGATTTTATTTCTCTATGGTTATTAATGGTATACTAATGTATTTGTATAATATTTCTACAATTTTTCACATAAGATAGTTAAGAATGTTCTTTAAGAAAACATGACTTTACCCCCTCTATGGATAGAAAACCTTGATTTCTAAAAAGGGATTCCAAGTATATTATAAAAATTAACTATGATAATTAAAATAAAGTTTTAACGTATTTGAATTTAACAAATGAATTCCACATAATTTTCTTGTTGATTTCCAAATGAGGCATTTTTCTATCATTTTTACCGTGTAAAAAGGAATGTTATTTTTACCTCGTAAGAAATGTACAGATTTATCTACCATCAATCCATTTAATATTTACATTCAAGTTTGAAGCTTATTTTTTATGATTTTTTTTAAATATAATTTAACAAAAATGGTTTTGAAAATTTTTTCATGCTCCTTTTATAAGTTTCTATGTAAAATTGTTTACAAATTTTTTTCATGCTCCCTTTATATTTTTTAAAGAAAAAAGATCCCTAAAGATTTTTAAAGATTTATTTCTAATATTTAATTTTTATTTTAAATAAAATTGTTTAATAAATGTTTTTTGTTTTAGATAAAATTTTCAAATAAAAATGGATATTCATGTCACTAATTTATTTTCAAAATCCCCCATGTTATTTTCCATATATGATGACATTTTTTGATTTCACTCAATCCCTTATAAAAAATGATCCAAAGGTTCAATTCCTATTATATATTGAATGGATCTGTGTTTTGATGGAATTTTTTTTGAAACCCATTTCTATTTCATGGGATATTTTCTTTTTAAACCCACTACTTTTCATGGGTTATGCTTTGCTGAAATGATTATGAAACCTATCTCTTTTTCATAGGTTATGATGTGATGAAATTATATTGATAACCATTTCATTTCATGGGTTATGATTTGATGTTTAAAAAACATATCTCTTTTTATGGGTCATGATATGATGAATGTTTTATTATCTTATGGAACATTCTAGAATGAATTTATTATATGATGGGTGTGACCTATATCCCCTTCCAATGCACTGGGTAATAGTGGATGACTCATGAGCATAAATAGTATGAATGTGCCTGATTACACATTCACAATGTCATGCATGTACTTGGTTTCATTTTCAAAAGCTTATGTGTGAAAATTATTACGTGTTCACATTGTTTTCAGTGACCCTTATCACATGATCATAATATTATGCATGGACCTGGTTGCATATCCATTGGTTTATTTATGAACATGATTACATGTTAACAATTTAATGAGTGAACCTTATTACATGTTCGAAATATTATTCACAGACCAGGTTTCATGTCCATATGGTTTTGAATGAACATCATTTCGAATTTTCAATGTTATACATGGACTAGGTTTCAAGTCCATAATTTGATGTAGGGTCCTAATTTCATGTCAATAATTAATGATTGAACTTGTTTCTACTTATACATGTTTTCTACATTTTAAACCAATGTTCATTCAAAGAATCCCATGTTTTATTCCCATGTTATGATTTTATGTCGTATTCCCTTAATTCACAAACAACCAATATCTTATGAAACTCAAGAGTTTATTATGATATCTAATATATAGTTTATGATCATCAAACATTAATCTCAAGTTCCATAAATTTTTATTCATGTTATTCCAACACATTTCCTTTATTTACCCTTATTGAGCAGCTGTTCTCAACTCGTTCTTATGTTTCCTTTCCCCAGTATAGGATGGATGGTTTTTAGTAAAAGTACTAAAGGTGGAGATCTTCATGGGATATGTTGAAGATCTTTCCCCATGATAGAAGATTTTGTTTCCATGTTTCCAAATACACTAAACTATTATAGTGCTCAAGAATGTATTTTTGTAATGTACATAATTTTAATCTAAAATGATGTAATATGCTTGGATGATTTTTCTAGGTCACTATGCATAGTATCAAATGAATGGTTTAGTCATCCTTTGTAAATAATGATGAGAAAAATAAAGTGATATCCCTAGGTATATTTCTAAGGATATTTTTAGTGATGTCTCTAAGGATAAATATATGGATGTGTTAACATATAATATAATGTACTGGAATTTTGTTAAAGGAGAGAGTTAGTGGTTTCTTATAAAAACATCCCTGTCTAGATAATACTAGTGGATGTGGGTATGGAATATATATACATAGTGGGAAAACTCTGACAAGATGTTCTAGGCCTGACTCGGGGTAATTTGTTACATGGAAATATGCCTAGCTCTACACCTAGTTTGACAATCCTAGGTGATATGCTGTGAGAATTCTCAAAATCATCATGAACCATCATGAAGGATTTAAATATAAGTGGGATATTAATAACCTTTTTTAAATATACAATCTTATAGATTTCAAAAGGAGTCATAATTTAATCATAATATAAGTAAATTTCCTTGGTTATGTGGTTCCTCATTATTATAATTGTTTCTTACTATATGCTTTTCATTTCAGCAAATGTTTGTAACCCAAGGGAACCTTGTTAATGGTGATTGAAATTGACAAATATGTTAATGTCCCCATAGATATATGAATGATATGGGGGATATAATATAAAACTAGGTTGTTATAATATCATAGCATTATCAAGATACAAATCATGGTGAGTTTCCAAGTAAGAAAATGAAGGAACAACATTCTATTGATTCCTTCATGAGGAAAAAACCACATTATTTTTGTGGCTCATCTGATCCAATTTTTTATAGACACATGATCTATACCACTGAAAAGATATTCCATGTTCTCATGCTTTAAGATCATCAGAAAGTCATACTGGCTATTTATTTGTAAGAAGGTGATGTAGATCAGTGGTTGACTCTGATAAATAATATGATAAAGGTAGATGAAATATAATCCATGGATTGGGATGGGTTCTAGAACATATTCTTCAATTATTACTTTCCATTTTTTCTTCATAGAATTATAGAAAAGGGGTTCCTTTAGTGGAAGAAAAATCATGATAAATATGTTGGTACCTATGAGGCTAGTTTCATAAGACATGTGAGGTATTCTTCTTATATTATAATCTAACTTGAAAGTAATGTTGATAGGTTCTTTAGTTGACCAAAATAAATTATAAAAATGAAGATTTCTATAAGATACATTAGTATCTCTAAAGATATTTTTCATTGTGCAATCAAATTTGAAATGGAGGTTGGAGTTACCTATAAATATCATGGATTTAGTAAGAAGAAGTGGATGATGTTTGAAGGGGAATCTAAAAATCACGGAGAGGAGAAAATGTTTCAACCTCCCACAAGCCAGAAATATAGGAATGCGAACTTATGAGAGTTCCTAAAAGGACCAAGAAGGTTTTTCATGTGTGGAAAGCCTATCCACTGAGAAAAAGAATATATAAATGATGATAAGAAAAAACTCAATGAAATGAGTGGAGAAAAAGCTAAACAAAATAAACCAAACACACTTTAGGGTTTAAAGTTCCTAGAGTTTTGGTATTATGTGAATCAATCCCTCGATCCAAGGGATAATTTGGATGACAAGACACAATAACATTTGAGGATAAAAGGGTCAAATTTAAATCTTATGAAATCATAATGGATGAAGTGAATAAATAAAATTAGGGGAAAACATATCATTTCAACCTTTATTTAGGAATTTAATGTATTATTTTTTATGAATATGGCCTATGGTAATCTTTTTGTTCCTATTTTATTGATGTTTCATGTGATTATATCACTCTCCATAGATTTGGAAATAAGAAAATTGAATTTAATGTTTTATCGAGGCATGGATGAACCCAAGTATTCAATAGACATGTTTTTGTTATAAGATAAGATCATATTCATGGATAAAAGGGTGAATTATATTTTGAAAGGGTTATAAATATATCTATTTATGGTAAGGTTATGTAACGCCCTGACCCCAGTTACCCAGACTTAGTTCATTATTACATAACATTGGCATGATCACAAGAAATATAAAATCTCGAAATATTGATTAGTTTAGAAGACTTGGAAACACTAAATATATTCATTAGTTTACATTACATTGTAAACTGAAATACAACAACAATATTGTCTTCAGTAACCACATTCATATCCCATAGACCATCCCTGCACGTCATTCATAATTAACTTCTTCAAATCCTGGGAAAATAAAACATTGAAAGGGGTGAGCTCAGATTCTCATTAAAGATATAAATATAGCGGAAACATTAATAAATAAGCATAAACATTTAAGGGAATGTATAACTCAAACAAAAGCCTTTTAAAATTGAACTGAAGCATAGTATGGAAATGATAAAATCAAATAATGCCATTTACTTACTCACATGGATATTCTACTAGTCAAATAATCACATGCAATATCAAATAGCCACTTTCATAATGATGGAATGCATAATCCCAAACTATCATAACCACTTAGTCAAGGCCTTGTTCCAAGAATACAAATAAGATTTTGTCAATGCCTTGTTCCAAGACACGAGTTTGTCTCATTAGACCAACCGATGCATATAGGAGCTATATCGAGCTCCACTCGTCACATATTAAGTCCAATGCATTCCTCATATGAAGGATTAAACATAAATAATCATTCGTATTAAAACTAGCATATGAAATGTCAATACTTTTTCTATAAACTATGAATGGTATAAAAATAACACATCCACATTCAAACATATCACAAAACATTCACTACAATATGGAAGTTTTGTATCATCAAAAATCAATTTCGAATAAGTTTAAAATCCATCAAAGGATGTTGACATAGATGAAATCAATACTATTTGAGAAAAATATCTCCTAATTGAAATAATTTAAAATTACCAAAATTATTAAATAAAAACTTTACTTTGAAAATATTGTTATAAGCTGGTAAGTGAAGCTTCGACAATTTTATAACTGAGGAAAATAGCCGCACCCACCGTATAAGTTAAAAAATCATTCTTACCTTATTTTTGTAGAAAAGGTTAAAAAGGACCTTGTATGGAAATTGATGGAAAGATTCCTTTCATCCCATTTTATAAAATTCAAACAAGGTTATAACTGACTTTAAACCATATTATAGTAAATACTATAAATGTTTTGAAATTCATTTTTACAAAACATGGATGTGGATGATAAATAGGTCCTATTAGAGAATTACATAAAAACAACCTCAAATAATGAAGAGGTTATGAAATAAACCCTTACCTTGTACTTTTCCTTTGTTGAGGGTAGGTTAACCTCCTGTATAATTGTGAAATCATTGTTATTAAATTATAAAAGAATCATATACATTAATATGATATCATATATGATATTTTAACTTTTCTTTAGTATTATCGTCGTTTTGGGTGATAACTGATTCGTTCTCCTTATATGTTTGGTTTCGTAAGCCATGTTTTTTATGGACAGGTTATATATTATTCCTATCCAGAATGATATTAAGTCTCTAAACATTATTTTTAATCATGTAATGAAAAATATTCTTGAATGGATACGATGGGGAATGAATCTTATCGCGTTCGTGGAGACGGTATTCCGTACATACGCACGAGTGACAATATCATTAATTTGATATTAAAATAATATATAATTGGATGGTATATCACATATAAAGAATCATTATAATGTTATATTTATTATTAACATGAATTAAACATCATTATTATACCCATCCAAATAACAATATATTGAATAACAATTACACCATGACGTGGAGACGGTAAGTCGTACGTACGCACGTATGGTGACATGTCATTCAAAGGATGGATAGAACACCGAATATGGTTGTACCATATTTATAATAACATCCCATTATATATTAGATACTGGAGTTATTATTTTATAAATCAAATAACAATGAAATAAGAAGTTGAAGAAGAAAGGAACTTGAAAAAAAGTGGTGAAAACATTACCTCTCTCTTCGGGTTCTTCCTTTTGATTTGATCAAAAGGGCTCTTTAGGATGGATTTATGATCGAAATAAGGTCTCCAGGTAGAAGTGAGGGATGTTGAGAGAGTATTTGGTTAGGAGTTGGTAGAAACAAAAGGATTTGAAGGTGTGAAAAATTGGTTATAAATTTGGTCTTTTTATAAGGGGGAGGAGGGGCTCTTTAGGAAAAACATAAAGTATTAGTTTATAATAAATTAATATTAGGTTTCTAATGGCTCCGAAGTGGATTTTTAAAACTCTATGGTGGGGATGGGTCGAAATGATTTCATCCAATAGAATTTAGACAGGTTTGGTCATTATATTAACCTTATCTTTTAGTTTTAACTCTTAGTTAATTAGTTTGACAATTACCATGTCACTTTGTATTTTTATATTATATGGTTAATAAACATACTATAAACTTCCAATAGACCACCAAGTGGTCCATTAATGATACACCTATCATTATATAAGACTCTTGGACAAACCGTAGATTTTTAGGAATATAATATGAATTAATATTATAATATTTTTTTTAAAAAGTCTTTTATGTCAATTTTGACACTATTGGGAATTGGATTTTTGTGAAACTCATAACAGCATTATTACTTCAAAAAAAGTTAATTAAATCAATCCTAACATGTCATATTATCCTATTCAATTATTATAATTCATTAATAGTGTCAAATTACATTTATTTGGATATTTATAATATCAATTAATTTAATATTTCATTAATTTGGAAATTACTGCATCACCATTGTGTCATAAATAAATTAAATTATTTAACGTCTAAAAATTATAAATAAAATACCATTATGTAGGAAATATATTTATATTTCTAATTAACTTTTAAAATCTAATTTATCTTACGAATAACACTATATTAAAAATGTTTTAGTAATTAAACATTGATTTTAACTCTTTTAACTTTGTTTTGAATTAAATAATAATAAATGTCCTAATCTAATCCAAGTGGACGTAAATGATAATATTTTATTCCTATGGTTGTTTTTGGTCGAGATAAATTGTCCAATAGAATTAGGAAATGTGTTTTGGTAATATTAATATCATTTTTACCCTTAATTACCGTATTTACTTTTAACAATGGTAAATAAAAGTAAAAAGTTACTATTCACCAAAAATTATTTTTATCTTATTGAACCAAATTTTACTTCTTGATATTAACCATGTATCTAGGAGTTTCTAAATTCCACTCATAGAAGTGGTAAAATTAAATTTTATGTGAATTTCCATATTCTCCTAGGAGGTGGGTAAAAGATGGTGAAAAGTTCATTAAAATTTTTATATATCCAATATTATTCTAAACTAACTCCAATGAATTATATAGAACTTATATAGGTGTTATGTATCTATTTTGACCTTAATAAAATTTAAATAAAATAAATAATTATTTAAATAAAAATTCACTTTTAAACTATAACATAGTGTTTTTCACTATTTATCAAAAATTGAAAGTTTTCAAAAAAAATACCAAAAATTCACCCTAGGCTAATATCGATATTCCGAATCCAAAAATGATGTCCATTTTGAAAGATAAAATGTATAAAATTCCAAAAATTAAGTATTACTATTCATAACGGCTAGTATTATTTGTTGTGGTGTGTGTTAGAACTCGAAGATGCGTACAACACACGCTGCTGTAATATTCAAAGAGAAGCGTACCCTAGAAGCTTGGGGTGTTACATTCTCCCCTCCTTAAAATAATTTCATCCTTGAAATTTCTATAATTCTACTACATGAAAAGACTCGGGTGATTCTTCATCATAAGTTCCTCAGGTTCCCACGTTATCTCTTCCATCTTACGGTTCCTCCATAAAACTTTTACCAGACGAGTCGTCCGATTTTTCAGCACTTCTTCTCTTGTATCAAGAATCCTGATGGGCTCTTCGCAATAAGACAGATCTGGTTCCAGTTCTAATTTCTCATAGGTGAGTACATGCGTTGGGTCCGGCATGTGTTTTCTCAATAGTGATATATGGAACGCATCGTGAACTTTGGAGAGATTTGGCGGCATTGCCAAATGGTATGCTACAGCCCCAATTCGTTCTAGAATTTCAAAAGGTCCTATGTACCTGGGACTCAATTTACCTCTCCTACCGAAACGTATAACTCCCTTCCATGGAGATACCTTCAAGAAAACATGATCTCCTACCTGAAATTCCAAATCCTTCCTTTGGTTATCAGCATAGCTCTCTTACCTAATTTGAGCTGCTTTGATGTGGTTTTGGATTACCTTTACCTTTTCCATCATTTCCTCCACCAGTTCTGGGCCTACAGGTTTTCTTTTACCAACATCATCCCAACAGGTTGGTGTGTGACATCTCTTTCCATATAACGCTTCATATAGTGCAATCCGAATACTTGAATGGAAGCTATTATTATAGTAAAATTCTACCAAAGGTAAATATTGATCCCAAATACCCTGAAATTCTAGTGAGCATGATCTAAACATGTATTCTAAGGTTTTAATAGTTCGTTATGATTGTCCATCTGTTTGAGGGTGGTAGGAAGTGCTCAAACGAAGTTCAGTATCCAATGCCTTCTGAAGACTCTTCCAGAATCATGAAGTAAAACGGGGATCACGATCCAAAACAATCGATAGGGGTACTCTATGAAGTCTCACAAGTTCATTAATATATAGTCTTGCTAGAAGTTCATGTGGTAAATCTTCCCTTATAGCAAGAAAATGTGCTGAATTGGTAAGACGATCAACAATGACCCATATTTCATCATTCCTTCAAGGAGTCATTGGTAGTCCCATGACAAAGTCCATCATGATATTATCCCATTTCCACTTAGTTATGGGAAGAGGTTACAATACATATCTAGGCTGTTGCCTTCCAACATTCACTTGTTGACAAACCATACATCTTGACAAAAAATCAGCAATCTCCCTCTTCATGTTGTCCCACCAAAAATGTTCCTTCAAATCTCTATACATTTTGGTGCTCCCAGGGTGTATAGGGAAATTAGAACTATGAGCATCATCCAACATTTCTATTTTTAGATCAGGTATATTGGGAACACAAAGTCTCTTTCCAAACTTCAAAATTCCATTTTCATACACAATGTCATTCAATCTCCCATTATTCACAACTTTAATATTCTTTTGAAACACTTCATCATTGTTCTGAGAACTCTTTATCCTTTCTGTAAATATGGTTTGGAAACCATTTGATAAAGAATTGATGTTTCACCTTCCATGGTTATTCCCATGTCCATCTTCACTAGATCCATGAAAATAAGATCCCTTTAAATTCTCATATTGTTCAAAACTCCATGATCTTTTCTGGTCAAAGCATCTTCCACCTTATTTTCCTTCCCCGGGTGGTAGTGTATCGTGCAATCATAATACTTGAGTCATTCAAGACATATCCTTTTCCTTATGTTGAGTTCTTTTTGTGAGAAAATATACTTCAAACTCTTGTGATCAATATAAATCTCACATTTTTCACCATAGAGGTAGTGTCTCCATATCTTCAAAGCCAAGATCACAGCTGCTCGAGATCATGAGTAGGATAGTTTTTCTCATGAATTTTCAACTGTCGTGATGTATAGGCAATAGCCCTATCATTCTGCATAAGGACACAACCAAGTACTTTCTACGATGCGTCACTATAAATAATGAACCCTTAATTCCCTGATGGTAGAGTCAATATAGGAGCATTGACTAATATTCTTTTCTGTTCTTCAAAACATTCTTCACACTCTTTTTTCCAAATAAATTTAACTCCTTTACATGTGAGCTTTGTTAATGGGTTAGCTAACCAGGAAATATTCTGGACAAAACATCGATAATAACCTACTAAACCAATAAAACTGTGTACCTCAGTTATACTCATCGGTGTTGGTCGTTCTTGGATTGCTCTTGTCTTAGAAGGATCAACAGAAATTCCATCCTTAGAGAAAATATGTCCAAGAAAAGAAATCTCCTGAGGGAAAAATTCACACTTTCTAAACATCCCATATAATTCATGTCTTCTCAGAGTCTTTAATATAATGCGCACGTGATTTTCATGTTCTTTGTAGCCTTTGGAGTATGCCAAGATATTATCAAGAAATACAACTACAAATTCATCAAGGTATTCCTTGAAAACTCTGTTTATTAGATCCATGAAAACAGAGGGTGCATTAGTCAGCCCAAAAGGCATTACTTTAAACTCGTAATTCCCGTACCTGGTTTGAAATGTTGTCTTCGGAATGTCTTCTTTCTTCACACACAACTGATGGTATCCAAATTGAAGGTCAATCTTTTAAAAGTATTGAGCCCCATGAAGTTGGTCGAATAAATCATCAATGCGAGGTAGAGGATACTTGTCCTTTATTGTTATAGAATTGATTTCCCTGTAGTCGATACATAACCTCATAGATCCAACTTTATTCTTAACAAAAAGAACATGGGATCCCCATGGAGAAACACTAGGGAGAATAAATCCCTTATTACTCAATTAATATAGTTGTTTCTTTAGTTCCACTAATTCCAAAGTGGCCATTATATAAGGGGTCTTCGATATGGGCCTTGAACCCAGAATTAAATCAGCGGAAAACCCAATTTATCGTTCTGGAGGATGTCTAGGTTAATCTTATGGTAACATATCTACATATCCTTTCACCATAGGTACATCCTCTATTTGAACATTCTTTTCCTCACCCACAGTTACTTCATTCTCTTCCTCCCCGATAATTGAATTTAGTTGAGCTACTGGGGGTGGATCTAGATAAGAATTAGGTGGTGATGATTCTACTCTAAAGATAATGTGTTCCTTATCATCATCATCAAAAATCGTAACATCCTTATTCTTACAATAACTCTTCGCATTATATTATAAAATCCAATCTATACAAAGGATTATATGTAACTCAATCATAGGTATGACGATGAGATCAGCAGATAAAGAACATTTATGTGATCTAATAGGAACTAATTCACAAAACTTTGTACCAATGATACTTCCCTTAGGAGTTTAAACTGAAAACTCCCTTGTTAAATCAAATTAGAAATATCTAATTTTCTAAGAAAACTGGGAATATATTTAATAATGCGATGATCCAGAATCAAATAATGCATTTTCTAAACTTGAGGAAACTATTAAATTACCTGCCACCACGTATTTCGGAGCTTCTACCTCTGAAGCAGTGATAGTAAAAGCTTCTCCTTGATCCCTTGGCCTTTTCCGAGGTAAGTTCCCCTGATGCTTTGGACATTCATTTGCATAATGTCCCATCTCTGAAAAATTATAGCATTCCACGTTGACAACAACTCTCTTTCCCTTTCAATCATGAGCTTGGTGGCCTTTTTCACCACACTTGTAGCAGACTCCCATTCCTTTAATGCAAGTACTGGGGTGTTTCTTCCCACATTTACTGCAGGATGGTTGTTTAACCTTTCCCTTCCCCTTATTTTCATTTCTAGATTGATCAGCAGATCTATTCTTCTCTTGATTTTCTTTAAAGTCATAAGACTTAGCGAATTCCTTTTCTGTCTCGATAGCACACGAGACAATATCTTCGTACGACGAGAAGGTTTATGAGACTAATTCTCGACGGAGAAATGGCTTTAACCCATAAAAAATGATCAATGTTAATTCTTGGGTTACATATATAATCTTCTACATGCCTCAATAACCATGTTAAGTTAGCCTCATACTTTGCAACATTCTCATCCCCCTTTTGACTCAGACTCAGAAATTGCCTTTCCATATCAGCTCGATGGTCACAAGGAAAGTATCTTTCTAGGAAAATCTTTTTTAACTCCCTCCATTCCATATTTTATACTTCATTATCTTCCATCGTGTTTTGTATCAATGACCACCATTGATCAGCATCTCCAGTGAGGCGATAAACTGCCATGACAACGTTTTCCCTTTCACTACTCCCCATATCCTGAATTATTTTCTCTAGAGAACTTATCCATTGATCAGATACTAATGGATTTTTACTCCCATTGACTGTTGGTGGTTTCTTCCTCATGAAGTGATCTAACATTGATCCTCCATGCTGCGGATCAGGGTCCTCCATACGGGTAAGGTTATTATTCATAACCTGAGTGAGTTATCCCAGTATAGTGATTACCTAATCAGAACCAGTTGCATCAGCAGTTCCACTATAATTATATTGAGTAGGAGGGAAATACCTACATGGAGTGCGTGCATTGATATAGTTTCCATTTCTTCCACTAGGCACCATTTCTAAACAATGGCATAAACTAGATCTGTTTATGAATTAAAATACATAATTCCAAACTTGTAAAACACTTTAACATAAATTGAACTATTTATGGATATAATCCATATTCATAAAAAATGTTTTCTTTGAGGAAGTATATACTCATAAACCCTTTATAATGGTTTGTAAAGAAAATTAGAGTTATCTTAAGCATATCCCCTGGGAGTGTCGTAACAAAGAGTACAGCAAGGCCTGTTATCGTGCACCCGTTCCCGTTCGATTCTAGATCAAAGCGGTGTTTTCGGGTTTTACCCCTTGGTACATCTGTTCCAGAGCCGCCTCTACCTGATCATATCCATACAGGGATGTACTACTCGGAAAACTAAAAAAATCTCTACAATACCAAAATTCTAGGATATCCTTTTATACTAATCCTCATAGTCTATCTTAGGGCTATGTGCTCTAATCAAAGTTTATCTAAATCTAGTTTCCAAGGTTTGTACTAAACTTACTCTGATACCAACTTTAATTCCCCGACCCCAGTTACCCAGAGTCGGTTCATTTTTACATAACATTGGCATGATCACAAGAAAGATCAAATATTGAAAGATCGATTAGTTTAGCATCCTTGGAAACACTAGATATATTCATAAGTTTACATTACATTGTAAACTGAAACACAAAAACAATATTGTCTTCATTAAACACATTTATATCCCATAGACCATCCTTGCAGGTCAATCATAATTAACTTCTTCACAGTCTGGGAAAATAAAACATAGAAAGGGGTGATCTCAGATGCTCAAGAAGGATAACAATATAGTGGAAACTTTCATAAATAAGCATAAACATTTAAGGCTATGTATAACAAAAACAAAAGCCTTTTAAACTTAAACTGAAGCATAGTATAGAAATGATAAAATCAATTAATTCCATTTACTTACTCACATGGATATTCTACTAGTCAAATAATCACATGAAATATCAAATAGCCACTTTCATAATGATGGAATGCATAATGCCAGACTATCATAACCACTTAGTCACGGCCTTGTGCCAAGACTACAAATAATATTTTGTCAAGCCCTTGTGCCAAGACATTAGTTTGTCTCATGAGACCTACCGATGCATCGAGGAGCTATAGCAGGCTCCACCCGTCACATATTAAGTCCAATGCATTCCTCATATGAAGATTTAAACATAAAAAATCATTCTTATTAAAACTAGCATACGAAATGTCGATACATTATCCATAAACTATGAATGGCATAAAAATAAAACATCCATAGTCAAACATATCACAAAACATTCACTACAATATGTAAGTTTTGTATCATCAAAAATAAATTTTTAATAAGCTTAAAATCCTTCAAGGATATTGACATAGATGAAATCAAAACTATTTGAGAGAAATATCACCTTTTTGAAATCTTTTAAAATTTCCAAAATTATTAAATAAAACATTTACTTTGAAAATATTTTTATAAGATTGTAAGGGAAGCTTCAACAATGTTATAATGGTGAAAAATAGCCGCACCCACTGTATAAGTTAAAAAAAGACATTCTTACCTTATTTTTGTAGCAAAAGTTAAAAAGGACCTTGTTTGTAAAATGACAGAAATATTCCTTTCAACCCATTTTATAAATGTCAAACAAGGGTATAAATGACATTAAACCATATTATAGTAAATACTAATTTTTTTTTGAAATACATTTTTACGAAACATTGATGTCGATGATAAAGAGGTCCCAGTAGATAATTACGTAAAAACAACCTCGGATAATAATGAGGTTGTGAAATAAACCCTTACCTTTTAATTTTCCTTGGATGAGGGTAGTTTAACCTCCTTTATAATGGTAAAATCATTTTTATTAAATTATACAACAATCATATATATTAATATGATATCATATATGAACTTTTAACATTGCTTTAGTATTATCGTCGTTTTGGGTGATAACTGGTTCGTTCTCCTTATATGTTTGGTTTTGTAAGACATGTTTTATATGGATAGATTATATATTATTCATATCCAGAATTATATTAAGTCTTTAAACATTATTTTTAATCTTGTAATGAAAATTATTCTTGAATGGATATGATGGGGAATGAATCTTATCATGTTCGTGGAGATGGTATTCCGTACGTACGCATGAGCGACAATATCATTATTTTGATATTAAAATAATATATAATTGGATGATATATCATATATACAGAATCATTATAATATTATATTTACTATTTATGTGAATTACACATCATTATTATACGCATCCAAATAATAATATATTGAATAACAATTACACCACGACATGGAGACGGTAATCCGTACATACGCACATATGGTGACATGTCATTCAAAGGATGGATAGAATAATGAATATGGTTGTAACATATTTATAATAACATAAAATTATATAGGAGATACTAGAGTTATTATTTTAGAAACGAAATAACAAAGAAAGAAGATGTTTAATAAGAAAGGAACTTGAAAAAGGGTGGTGAAAACATAACCTCTTTCTTCGGGTTCTTCCTTTTGATTTGATCAAAAGGGCTCGTTAGGATGGATTTATGATCAAAATAAGGTCTCTAGGTTGAATTGAGGGAAGTTTAGAGAGGAGTTGGTCAGGGTTTTGAAGAACCAAAAGGCTTTTATGGTGTGAAGAATTGGTTAGAAGTTTGGTCCTTTTATAAGGGGGAGGAGGGGCTCTTTAAGAAAAACTTAAATTATTAATTTATAATAAATTCATATTCGGTTTTTAATGGCTCAAAAGTTTATTTTTAAATGTCTAAGGTGTGGATGGGTCTAATTATTTTCATCAAATTGAATTTTTACATGTTTGGTCATTATATTAACCTTATCTCTTAGTTTTAACTCTTAGTTAATTAGTTTGACAATTACCATGCCACTTTGTACTTGTATATTATATGGTTATTAAACTTACTATAAACATCCAATAGACCCCCAAGTGGTCCATCAATGATACAAATATCATTATATAAGTCTCTTGGACGATCATTATATTTTTAGGAATATAATATTAATTAATATTATAATGTTTGTTTTAAAAACTCTTTTATGTCAATTTTGACACTATTGGGAAGTTTATTTTTCTAAAAATCCTAACAACATTATTACTTCAAAAAACACTAATTACATCAATCCTAACATGTCTTATTATCCTAGAAAATTATTAGAATTCATAAAAAGTCTAAATTTCATTTATTTGGATATTTAAAATATCAATTAATTTAATATTTCATTAATTCATTAATTACTGCATCACCATTGTTTCATAAATACATTAAATTATTTAATGTCTAAAAATTATAAATAAAACACGATTATGTAGTAAATCGTTTTATCTTTCTAATGAATATTTAAAATCGAATTTATCTTATGTATAACACTATATTAAATATGTTTTATTAATTAAACATTGATTTTAACTCTTTTAACTCTTCTTTGAATTAAATAATAATAAATGTCGTAATCTTATCCAAGTGGACCTAAATGATAATATTTTATTCCTAAGGTTGTTTTTGGTCGAGATAAACATGTCCAATAGAATTAGGACATGTGTTAGGGTAATATTAATATCATTTTTACCCTTAATTACCCTATTTCCTTTTAACCGTGGTAAATAAAAGTAAAAAGTTACTATTCACAAAAAATTAATTTTATCTTATTGAACCACATTTTACACATTGATATTAACCATTTCTCTCAGATTTTCAAAATTCCACTCACAGAAGCGGTGAAATTATGTTTTATGTGAATTTCCATATTCTCCTAGTAGATGGGTAAAAGACGGTGAAAAATTAAATAAAATGTTTATTCATCCAAAATTATTCTAAACTAACTCCGATGAAGTACATTTAATATATATAGGTGTTATGTATCTATTTTGACCATAATTAAATTTAAATAAAATAAATAATTTTTTAACTAAAAATTCGGTTTTAAACTATAACTCATTGTTTTTCACTATTCATCAAAAATTGAAAATTTTCAGAAAAGTACTTAAAATTCACCCTAGGCTAATATCAATATTCTGAATCCAAAAATGAAGTCCATTTTGAAAGATAAAATGTATAAAATTCCAAAAATTATGTATTACTATTCATAGCGGCTGGTTTTATTGGTTGTGGTGTGTGTTAAAACTCGAAGTTGCATACAACACACGCTACTGTATTATTCGAAGAGAAGCATATCGTGGAAGATTGGGGTGTTACAGTTTAATTATATCTCAAAATAAGATTATTTTTGTGATTAATTTATTATATCACTATAATAAGAATTATTCATATTGGATAACCTATTTGTGTGGATCGTAACTAATGACAGATGTCATGGTATATCATGGATCTCATGATCTCTTAGTGCTTCAAGAATTAAAAATTCACCATCTGTTTTGTAACAAGAGGTGAAGTGTAACAAGGAGAATCATAGGGTAATGTTTTCCTGAAATCATGCATGTATATATTTTTAGAAAAATTAATTATCTTTTGGAAAAGGGATCTTGAAACAAAAAATCATATTTGAGTATCTCTGTTTTTGATGAATCAGATGGTCCTTTAATTTATAGATTATTTATAGATTTATGATTTTCAACTTTCTCTTGAACCTATTATTTGTCAATATTTATCATTAAATGAATGTTATATTCTTCTTATGTGTAACGTCCTAGGTAAATAAAGAATATGACTTTTTCATATTTATTAATTTTTGAATTAAATATTAATTTTACTTTAAAAGGGTTTCTATGTTCGATAGCGTACCTGATACGCAACAACGGGTTTCTTTGAAATCTTACATTGCACACTAATAATATATTGTTATTTAAAAATGTAGTTAACTCCTAGCAATTGTATTGGCGTGAATGAACAAAACTGACTACAATATGATTATACATGTTTGCCAAATGTATTTACAATTATCCAAAAAAAATTAAAGGCTTAAAATGTGAATGAATCTAATTTTAAGCATCATTTACATTAAAAGGACGATTTGTTGGATTTTAATAGCGAACCCTTTTTAAATCTAGTTTTGGTTACTTTAATACATTATATATTACCAAATAAAATCCTTCTTTAGAATGGGGACATCAAAATTTACATTGGGTAAATTTTTGTAATTTTTCTGATAATGTTCATTTTTAATTAATAGTTTAAATATTGTATTTTAATTCAAAACTATGTTTTAATATAATTTATTTATATGGTTAGATTATATTTTTAATTGGTTTTAATGTGAAATTAAAATATATTTTTACCATTTAATCCAATTTTGTCATTGGAATTAATTTTACTTTGAAATTACACATAAACAAGTATCAATCTTTTGATAGTTATTGTTTTTAAAAACACGCTATTTGTTTTGATAACATGAATTAATTTTAAAATTAATTAATAACACCTATATGTTTTAAATTTGGAAAAATACACATCATTTTTGAATTCAGAATATCAAATATAGTTTAGGCTGAATTTTTGGTATTTTTTCTAAAAAACATCAATTTTTGATGAATAGTGAAACCACTTGGTGGTAGTTAAAAAAATAGACTTTTTCATTTAAATGAAATTTTAACAATTCTGTGAATTGAATTTCTAAAATCAGACATATATGGTTGTTATCATGAAGTAATATGTGGTTCAATAAGATTAAAATAATTATTGGTGAATTGTAACTTTTGACTTTTATTTACCGCGATTAAAGGTAAATAAGGAAATTCAAGGTAAAAAGAATATTATAATAATTCATCATTACCTTAACACTTGTCCAAATTTTATTGGTTGAGTCATTTACGACCATGTGAATCTTTGGGTCCATTATGGAACCCCATTGAGCCACATGGGAGTGATAATGACAATTTAGATTAATTAACTCAAAGTAAAGGAAAAAATGTCAAAAGAAAATATCTTTTAGTAAATTAATTTTTATATGGTTTTATATAATTCATATTTTTGACTATAAATATTTTTCAGAAATCTAAAAAGATTTCCATCATGATGGTATTTTTTTATAATTTTTAGACATCAAATAATTTAAATCATTTATGACATAATAATGATGCAGTGTTTACCTCATTAATAAATCATTTAAATAAATAAGATTATAATGATTAAAATATTACTGAAAATCTCTCCAATTCCTATTGGATGATTTTATTTCTACCTTGAGTCATTTTATATTCGACTATAATGATTTTTGGACCATTAGAAACCGAATATCAATATATAATAAAATAATGTCTTCACACTTTCCTAAAGAGCCCCTCCTCTCCCTTATAAAAGGAGACCACTTCTAACCAATTCCACACAGCTCTCAAGGATTTTGGCTCATCCAAACTGTTCCCAATTAATCTCATTATGTCCCTATCCTCTTCCTAGAATCCTTAACTTAGACATCAGTCACTTAAAGAAGTCCATTGGTTCAAACCAAATGGAGTTACCCAAATTAAAGGTAACAGTTTCTCTTAATTTTTTTTCTTTTATTTTACTTATCCAACCCCTAAACACTTTTTATTAATTTATTTTGTAACAAAAAAAGTATCCTAAATATACTATGATGTTGTTATGAGAAGGATTATAACTACACTTACACACACCTCTATCTAATGGATGAAGAACATAATGTTTCTTTGGATGTCAGACTAACACCTCACGAAACGATGATTGTTCAAATATCTCCAACCACCTATCATGGTGGTCATTATAAAGGAAATGTATTTATATATGATATATATGATATATATTATGTTTATTTTTTCTTTATGCTTCTGTATTTTCCATTTATATCACGGCTTTTTGGTTTCCATATTGGGTAAATACGATAATCTCATATGAGGAAGCGAGGACTACCACCCCCTCAATGTGACATGACTCGTTAATGCCTTATGTGGGATGTATAGAAGATGGAGTTAATGATATTATATATGAAATTATACTTTAATTATAATATAACTACGTATCATTATGTTTTAATTCCATTAAAATAAGAAATAGAAATGAAAGTGGCATTTATGCGTACGTACGGATTACCGTCTCTATGAACGGTGCATTTCATTTATTACCGCCAAATGTTATGTACTATTATAAATACATGTATATACTGAATATATATGATATATATGATATCCAAATCATGAATATAATTCTGGATATAATGAACCATTGGCCACATGAACAACATGTGATTACAAGAAGTCCATTATTGACTCAAGTACCAAATATCGACAAAATGGACGTTATTAACTGAAATGATTACATAATGTTTATAACATGGTAATAAGTGATATAAAAGGAATAATAAACTTGAAAAAGGTTCTTAGGAAAGTATAAATTAACTTTAGTTTGTTATTCATGAGATTAAAGAATGATCGAGTCAAGTCGGACTACGAGGTAAGGGATTTTCTAATCTCACTTTTAATTCCGTGAGATTACCATTGTTCACCACTTATTAATTGCATGTGTTGTATTGTGTACTTACATTTTATATATATATTATCATGATTCTAATTATATTCATTCTATTTTTTGATTCATTGGGTGGATATTATGTTTCAGTCATATGACTTAGTTGATTACAATGTGGTAAATGGTTTCATTTCACTTTTTATTCCCGTGAGATTCATGCATATTTGCCACTATTTTCCTTTTGTGTGGGGTACTTACTGCTCATGATTGTACAATTTGTGTAATATACATTAATTTATTAGTATTTACATCTCTATTGTATGATCCTTTCTTTCATGTGGCATATGTTTTGTAAGTTACCAAATCGGTAAGGGAACCTTTCACCCTCCTCTTTTTAAATGACTTTTTTTGTTATGTATTTTAATTTACATAGTATTATGATGGGAAATATTCATATATATCCGTATTGATGTAATCTCAATTTAAAAGTGATTATATACTATTTTTATCTCATCAACTAGTTTTCTGAATTTTAAATCGATGTCGTTAGGCTTTCGAATTTTTACAAGGGAACTTCTTAACCCAATTTCAATTATTTAGGTTCAACTTGTAATTCTTGAATATGTTGTCATATGAATATGTGTGAATGACCTCTGATTTTTTTACACTTAATATACTCTTATATTGGGCGTATTCTTATTTTTCAGACATAATTATTTAATTTATTTATCCTTAATCAAAGGATACCGTCTTTATAAGGTATTTCATCTCAATTTACATTGCCATTGAGAATTCATTTTTGTTATGCACTAATTCACTCTTATATGGTGTATATAATGTCCTTTTTTCATATTATATCTTGAATCCATTTATTCTCATGATATTATAAAGTACTGATTAAATGTTATTCCACAATTAATATTATTCAAAAGTCTCTCATTTTGTTAAAAATACTTTAACAAAAATATCATTTTTAAATGTTTTAATGATTTATTATTCTAAATATTTATCTTTAATGTCCATGTTTTAAAAATGGTTTTGATTATTTATTTATATGGAAATTAATGTTGTAAAATTATAATTCCATTAAAAGATTCAAAGTGGTATGGGACACTAATATAAAAATATTTTTTTAAATGGTTTTTGAAGATGGATTGATTATTTCAATATCTTGCAATTACTTCTTGTGATTGAAAATGAAATGTTATTAGTGTAATGTTTATATTTGTTATATTTTATGTGTTATGATGGTACTTGGACAATTGTCTAGTGGTTACGTGATAAACCATATGATGGGTGGTACCGTGAATACCAGGACAAGTGGTTACATTATAACCTCCAATGCATTGGGTATGGAAGTCGGCCGTACGACTATTCAATTTAGTGATATGTTTGGAATTCGACAGTATGGTTATTGCATTTATGTATGTTAATGTCCCATGTTATCTTTATATGTTATGTGTTCTTTATATGTATTTTATGGTAATATTTTGGTTACAAAAGGTAAAGTAATGATCTTTAATTCAGTGAAGAGTATTTACTACTTCATAAAGGTGAAAAGTATTACTTATGTTAAATTATTCATTGTTTACTTGTTGTTTTGAAAAACTAACAGTTTTCCTTCTTTTGTATCTTTTACTGTGCATTTTATTCTCATACCATGTTTTTGAAATGTTTTTCACATGACATAATGTGGAATAGGGTCAAGGATGGGATCAATGAAAAATCATGCTATCTTAAACATAGAACTGGACATGACTTTTTTTTCAAGAGTTCATGTTTTGTAAAAAATGGAATCCATGTAGAAGTGTCTACTTTGTAAATCTTTTTATATGTAATAGGTATTTTCTAATTCTCTAAAACTCTAAACCTGAAAATATCCTCAATGCAAGTGATTAATTTATTTCAATATTATGTACGGTTTAAGGCCAGGTCCTTATAGTTGGTATCATAGTTCGGTTTAGATAACTTTAGAGGTTAGGGCAAAATTTAAGCATAAGTGACATTACCATAATGGTTAGGATTTTAGAAGGAGTCATAGTTATTTTTTTTAAGTGAATGAGTTTGAGATAACATGAATAAGTATATCTTAGTGTTTACCCTACTCATAAGATATTATATGATGGTTTTACTGATATACTAACACTCACCATTTTTTGTTTTAGTAAATGGATAGATCTAGCAGGCACCAAAGTAACAGTGGATGTGAATAAAACTATGACAATTTTTTGAATGAGCCACTAAATGATATGGGAGCTGTAATGAGAACACTTGTGGTTATTATCAACCAACTATCTGGAGTCATGATTGACCACCTGAACCTTAGTGATCTTTATAAGGAATCATATGTGCGTGAAACAAATCCATACAGATGTTTAGGTAATAATCATAAAGGTAAGTGTTTTCAAAAACCTTTGTTTCAATGATGTGGAAAAAAGCTCCTAGGAAAATGATTCAAAAGGACAGAAATATGCTATGGATGTGGAAATGAAGGTCATAAAGAAAAACCTGCCATGGAAAAAGGAAGCATCTAGTTGACTCTAGGAAAGGGAAAGAAGTCCATTACAAGGGATCAATTGAATGTTTTAAATATGGTGTGCATGGTCATTATGAAAACACATGTCCTATGAAGATGTTTTGGGAATATGATCATCATGATCTTACAAATATTCATTTACCAATACCTAATACCACTCCGATTAATGATGAAGAAACTAATAATGACCAATGAAAGTTATGTATTATTTCTTAACATATCTTTTCCTATTATTGAAATCATAGGATATGATTCATGAATTTGTTTTTAGGAATGAATTATTTCAGAATAAGTTGGAAATGAATGGTTAATGGATAAAGAAGAATGTTTAATGAGTAAGAATTCAATATATAAGGGATTCAAGAGTTATGGTAGATTTTAAGATATTGAAATGCTTAAAAGTATTAAGGCTCTTTTGATGTTGAGATTAAATTACAGGACTTTTTATAGTATGTGTATCCCTGATGTTTGATATATGAAAATTTTATTCAAGGAATAATTATCTTCTCTTTTGTGGATATAGTAATAAATAACCAGTTTATATGATCCTTGAATTTGAGGAAATTACCGATAAATACATTTTGGGATGAAAAATGAAAGTTATTAGATAACCTTTGTGGTTAAGATATGTTATGTTTTTTATGGATTTATATCATTTTGGGAATTTTATAAAATTATGTAGTTTTTGAAAAGGCACAACACGCAAACCGTGTGACAACCCGTCTTTTCGGACGAAGCTGTGGGAATTGAACCCACAACCAAAGTGCGACTGGTATTTATCACCTACCACTAGACTATGTGAAGTCCCTGGTTAGAATGACTAATTATTTTTAGTTAGATGATCTTATGAATCAGGAATACGTTGATTTTGGGTTATCTATGGAAATTATTAACCTATCATGGAAGATATGGGAGTAGGTTAATTACATTTCATTATGAGTCTTTAAGAGTAACTGATGTTATTTAGAGACAAATGTTAAGATTTACCTTGGAAGACCATGTGATTAAATCCTTCAGAGATTTGGGTTTCAATCTTAGTTTGGATTAATTTGAATTATTTTGAGGATAACTCTTTATTTAGAGGTATTTCTTGAACCTTGGGTTCTTTTTGTTAAATTTTGGAGATTAAGAGTAGTATTTCTTTTTATAAAGGATTTTCCTTTGATGATTATTTGATCTTTTACTAACAATTTTGGTTTTAGTTGATGTCTACATACAATGGAAATAAATAGTTCTCCTTTTGTGGATTATGTGATTATATAGAAGATGATTCTTGTGCTTTTGATGTGACCAAGCCTTTTTGAATGCTAATTGTTTAGAGAAATGATTAGTTTCGGTAGAAAGTTATTAAAAGATAAAACTCTACTTGAAGGTAAGTATATTTCCTTATGTTTTTATTCTATGTAGAAGATGAATTACTCAAAATTATGAAATGGAATGTAAAAAAAATGTTGTTGGTTTACGTTTCCTACTGGGCAATCAAAGACTTTTTACACACATCATAAGATTGTGATTTTCTTATGTATAACTTTCTCCTAATCATGTTTACTATCACTCTCCATCAGAACTTGACCATTTTTTTCCTCCCCCATATCCATTTTTTCATGGAATCTTAGTATGTGTTAACTCAGGTGACCATTGTACTTATCTTTCATTATTTTAAAGTGATAGTTTTACTGACTCGTTTTTCAAATATGGGACTTTCAATAAAGTTTCCGAGCCCAAATTTTAAAATTTCAAGGACACAATTCCCAAAAGGGGGAAGGATGTGACATCCCAGGTAAATAAAGAATATTAATTTTTCATATTTAATAATTTTTGAATTAAATATTAATTTTACATTAAAACAGTTGATATGTTCAATGGCGTACCCGATATGCAACAACAGGTTTCTTTAAAATCTTACGTTGCACACTAAAAATATATTATTATTTTAAATGGTAGTTAACTCCTAGACGTTGTATTGGTGGGAATGAATGAAACTAACTACAACATGATTATAAATTTTTGTTAAATGTATTAAATTTTATCCAATAAAAGTTAGAGGCTTAAAATGTGAATGAATCTAATTTTAACCATAATTTACATTAAAAGGTCGATTTATCACCTTTTAATGGCGAACCCTATTTAAATCTAGTTTTGGTCACTTTAATAAATTATATATGACCAAATAAAATCCTTCTATAGAATGGGGACATCGAAATTCACTTTGTGTAAATTTTTGGAAGTTTTCTGATAAATTTCATTTTTTAATGAATAGTGTAAATATTGTATTTTAATTCAAAAATATGTTTTAATATAATTTATTTATATGGTTAGATTATCTTTTTAATTGGGTTTAAAGTGAAATTAAAATATATTTTTACCATTTAATCCAATTTTCGTCATTGGAATTAATATCCCTTTGAAATTAGACACAAAAATGTATCAATCTTTAGATAGTTATTGTTTCTTAAAAACACGCTATTTGTTTTGATAACGGGACTTAATTATTAAGTTAATTAATTGCACCTATAAGTTTTTAATATCGAAAAATAAACATCATTTTTGAATTCAATATATCAAATATATCTTTGGCTGAATTTTTAGTATTTTTTCTGAAAAACATCAATTTTTGATGAATAGTGAAAACCTTAGTGGTTGTTAAAAAAATTGGATTTTTCATTCAAATGAAATTTTACCACTTCTGTGAATTGAATTTTGAAAATCCGACATATATGGTTGTTATGAATAAGTAAAATGTTGTTGAATAAAATTAAAATAATTTTTGGTGAATAGTAACTTTTTACTTTTATTTACCTCAATTAAAGCTAAATAATGTAATTCAAGGTAAAAGGAATATTATGATAATTCAAAATTACCTTAATAGTAGTCCAAAACCTATTGGTTGAGTCATTTTCGACCATGGGAATATTTGTGTCGATTTTGGGACCCCATTAAGCCACTTGGGAGTGATAATGACAATTTAGATTAATTAACTTAAAGTAAAGGAAAAAATGACAAAAGCCAATATCCTTTAGTAAATTAATTTCTATATGGTGTTATATAAGTCATATTGTCGTCTATAAATATTATTTAGTAATATAAAAATATTTCCTTCATGATTGTATTTTTTTATAATTTTTAGATGTCAAATTATTTAAATTATTTGTGACACAATAATGATGAAGTGTTTACCTCATTAATAAATCATTTAAATAAATAAGATTATAATGATTAAAATATTATACAAAACCTATCAAATTCATATTGGATGATTTTATTTCCACCTTGAGTCATCTTATTTTCGACTATAAGGATTTTTGGACCATTAGAAACTGAATATCAATATATAATAAAATAGTTTTTTCACACTTTCCTAAAGAGCCCCTCCTCTCCCTTATAAAAGGAGACAACTTATAATCAATTACACACGCCTCTCAAGCCTTTTGGAAAATCCAAAATCTGCCCAATTAAGCTCCCTACATCCCAATCCTCCTCTTAGAAGCCTTACATTAAACATAAGGTACTTCAATAAGTCCTTTGGTTCAAACCAAAGGGAGTTACCCAAATTAAAGGTAACAACTCCTCTTAATTTGTTTTCTTTTATTTTACTTCTCCAACCCTTAAAATATTTTTTAGTCATTTATTTTGTAAAAACACCAGTATAAAAAATATACTAGGATGTTTTTATGATAAGGATTCTAACTACACTTACACACACCTCCATCAAATGGATGAAGAAAATAATGTTTCTGTGGATGGAAAACTAACGCCTCATGAAATTATAATTGTTCATATATCTCCAACCACCTCTCACAGTGGCCATTATGATGGATCTGTATTTATATATGATATATATTGTGTTTATGTTTTCTTTATGATTCTTTATTTTCCATTTATAGAACGCCTTTATGGTTTCCATAGTGGGTAAATACAATAATCTCATTTGAGGAAGCGCAGACTACCGCCCCCTCAAATTGATGTGACTCATTATTGCGTTATGTGGGATGTATAAATGATGCATTTAATGATATTGTATATTATATTATACTATAATTATAATATAAATATGTATCATTATGTTTTAATTCAATTAAAATACGAAATAGAAATGAAAGTAGTGTTCATGCGTACGTACGGCTTACCGTCTCCTTGAACGGTGCATTTCATTTATTACCACTAAATGTTATGTACTATTATAAATACATGTATATACTGGATATATAGGAAATATATGATGTAAAAATCATGAATATCATTATGTATATAATTAAACATTGACCACATGAACAACATGTGATTATAAGAAGTCCATTTTTGACACAAGTACCAAATATCGACAAAATCGACATTATTAACTTAAATGATTACATAATGTTTATAACATGGTAATAATTGATATAAAAGGAATAATAAACTTCAAAAATGTTCTTAATAAAGTAAAAATTAACTTTAGTTTATTATTCATGAGACTAAATAATGATTGAGTCAAGTCGGACAACGAGGTAAAGGATTTTCTTATCTCACTTTTAATTCTGTGAGATTTCCACTGTTCTCCACTTATTAATTGCATATGGTGTATTGTGTACTTACATTTGATATATATATTATCCTTATTATCATTATATTCATGTTATTATGTGATTCATTTGGTGGATATTAACTTTTGGTCATACGACTTAGTTGATTACAGTGTGGTAAAGGGTTAAGTCTCAATTTTTATTCCCATGAGATTCATGCTACATTTTCCATTATTTTTTTTGTGTGGTGTATTTAATGCACATGATTGTACACATTGTGTAATATAATTTCATTTATTAGTATTTAAATCTTCATTGTATTATCCTTTCTTTCGTGTGGCATATGTTTTTTATGTTACCAAATCGGCAAGGGAACCTTTCACCCTCCTCTTTTTAAAAGTCTTTTTTTGTTATGTATTTTAGTTTACATATTATTATGCTTGGACATGTTCATATATATCTTTATTTATGTAATATTTATGTCCAAGTGAAGAGATACCATTTTTATCTCATAAACTCATTTTATGAATTTTAAATTGATGTCTTTAGGCTGTCGACGTTTTTCAAGAGAACTTCTTAACCTAATTTCAATTATTTTGGTTCAACTTGTACTTCTTGAATATGTTGTCATATGAATATATTTTAATGACCTATGATTGTATTACCATTATTATCCTCTTATATTGGGTGTATTCTTATTTTTCATAGATAATTACGTAATTGATTTTTCCTTAATCAAAGGATACCATCTTTATAAGGTATTTCATCTCAATTTACATTACCTTTGAGAATTCATTTTTGTCACGCCCCAATTCACTCTTATATGGTGTATATAATGTCCTTTTCCATATTATATCATGAATCCCTTTATTCTCATGAAATTATAAAGTTATGATTTAATGTTATTCCAAAATTATTTGTATTCAAGAGTCTCTCATTTTGTTAAAAACTATTTAACAAAAATATCATTTTTAAATGTTTTAATGATTTATTATTCTAAATATTTATCTTTAATGTCCATGTTTTAAAAATTGTTTTGAGTATTTATTTATATGGAAATTAATGCATTAAAATTATAATTCCATTAAAAGCTTCATGTGGTATGGGAAACTTTGATTCAAAAATGTTTTTTTAAATGGTTTTTGAAAATGGATTGATTATTTCAATATCTAGAAATTACTTCTTGTGATTGATAATGAAATGTTATTAGTATAATGTTTATATTTTCAATATTTTATGTGTTAGGATGGTACTTGGAAATTTTATCGGTGGTTACGTGATAATCCATATGATGGGTTGTTCCGTGAATTCCAGGATGGGTGGTTATGTTATAACCTCCAATGCATTGGGTATGGAAATCAGCCATATGGCTATTCCATTTGGTGATATGTGTGGAAGTATACCGTATGGTAATTCCATTTAAGTATGTTTATGTCCCAAGTTAACATTATATGTTATGTGTTCTTTATATGGGGTTTATGGTAATATTTTGGTTAGAAAAGGGTATGTAATGATTTTTTATTCAGTGAAGAGTATTTACTACATCATAAAGGTAAAAAGTATTACTTATGTTAATGTATTCATGGTTTACTTGTTGTTTTGAATAACTAACAGTTTTTCTTCTTTGTGTATCCCTTACTGAGATTTTTATGCTCATCCCAAGTTTTCGATATTTTTTTCCCAGGACATAATGTGGAATAGGGTCAAGGATGGGATCATGGAAAATTCATGCTGTCTTAAACATGGAACTAGAAATGACTTTTTTTCAAGAGTTCATGTTTTGTCAAAAAAATGGAAACTGTGTAGAAGTGTCTAATTTGTAAATATTTTGAGATGTAATAGTTATGTCCTAATTCTCTAAAACTCTAAACTAGAAAAGATCCTCAATGTGAGTTATTCATTTAATTCAATATTAAGTAAGGTTTAAGGCCGAGTCCTTATAATATGTGTCCTTGTTTACAATTCCCACAAATTTTCTCCTATGTGGAAACCTAGTTATATGCTATTTTGGATTACCAATATGTTTCCACCATTCCCTTTTTAAAGTATGTTTTAGTATCTATTTTTACATTGTGGGCTTCTATTAATGAATCATTCAAGTATTAAACCTATGATATCCCAAACGAATTTTGAGTGAGAAATTCATTTTAAGGGTGGTGCAATGTAACACCCCGAGTTTATATTGATATTTTTTACAATAAATTAAATTTAAATTTATATATTTCAACGCAGTAAGTAAACATTCCTTTTAAATAAAATATACTTGGGGTACGTTACATATAACCTAAACCTGGTATATGATACCTGGAACATCGACTTGGTGTAAGTTGAACAGAACATCGACTTGGTGAAAGATACATGAAACACTGATGTTTCTATGATACATCCTATTATAGTTATAATTATGTTAATGAGATAATTATATCATAGAATTTAAATAACATGTTATGAAAAATATAATATAATTTATAAAAATATATGATTTCAAAAAAAATATCTGTTGAATTTATAAGTTAACAGTTAATTAGAAACGAATATGAAAACCAAGTGAATATAAAAGAAAATATAGATATTATTATTATCCCAAAGCTGTTTTACCCTAATAAATTAAATTAAATAAAATTAGTTATTTATATGAATGTAATATATATTTTTATATTCAATAATTTTTTTTGGTATTCATCCAATATATTGGATATACAAAAGATAAGAACGACCCTATTTTTCCTAAAAACATACATTTTTTTATAAAGATAGTTTTACCTAATTTTAATGGTGAGCCAATTTTTTATTCAATTTTTGTATATTTTATAGATTTATTATTTTAAAATGAACATTATATTTGGAAGATATACATAAAAATTATTTTAGGATAATTTTTTTATATTTTTCTGTAAGGGTTCATTTTTTAATGAATAATTAAAAATACAATATTTTAATATAAAATTTATTTTTCCTCTAATTTATTTATAAAGATAAATTATATTTTAAAATTCACTAACAGTTTAATTAGATAAATTTTTATCAATTAATTCAATGTGTCTAATTCTGACCGATTTCACATTAAATTTGATATAAAAACTAACTGAAGCATTGAATGGTTTTACTTTAAAAACTACATTGTTGCCTCGACTACATGATTAAATTTAAATTAACTTATGCCATTATTATGATTGAAATTTACAAAAAATGATTGAATATAATAAGAAAAATTTCTAATTTATAATAATGTCAATATAGTTTTTAATCAAAGTTATTAGTGATTGTAATTAAAATTAATGACACTGATGAAGGTAAAATTTTGTATAATAAGGGACTAAATCACAACCTGAAGGCCAAAAAATACCTAAAATGTGTCCAAAATCCACTGGATAACTATATTTCATCCCTATCCTCCCTTTTTATGGATATTTATCAATATTTTATCCACTCACAATATGAAAAGTGTTCCTGGAATTATCTCTTCAAATATTTATAAGAGTGCCACTCCTCATTTCCTATAAAGGCCACCACCACTCCACCTTATTCACATCTCTAAAACCTATTAAGATGGGAAAATATCTACAAAAACACTTTAAAACATCCCTAAATTTCTCTTTGAATCCTCAGTTTGGGGATAATTTATTCGAAGAATGCCTTTTGGCACCAACCAAAAGGAGTTACCTGATTAAGAGGTAATGCCTTCTCTAAAGCTCCATTCTTCTATTTTCCTTATCAACACCCTCCACTCTTATTATTCAATAATAATATAACAACACCTGTAACATAAATAAACTTGATTTTTTTATTCTAAAATTCCATCTTACACTTACTCACACATCCATCTAATGGGAAATGAACATACCATTTATGTGTACGACGAACCACTGCCTCACTAAATGATTTTTGTTCATTTTTAATTTACCTCCTTTAAGGGTGGAATTATGAGGTAAAATATATTTATATAGGTTTTATATTATATTATTTTTATTTTTATAATTTTTTCTCCCTTCTTAAAAAACATTAATTTTACTTTCTATTTTGTGATAATACGTTAATTTCATTCGGGGAAGTGTGAACTACTGCCCGTCAAAGCGATATGAGTTTTTCATACACTACATTTAATGTATTAAGTATGGGATAATGAATATATATGAAATATATGATATCATAAATGTAATTTAATAATGATGTATATATACACACACATATATATATTTATACATATATGCATTTTACTTACTTCATTTCAACATGACAATTAAATAGAAATAACGTTCATGCATAGGTTCGACCTATTGTCTCCAAGAAAATTGTATTACATTTATTAATTATATATTATATATATTATTATAATACAAATATAATGAATATAAATTTTATTTATATCATGTTTTAAATTTTGAAATCACGATATAATTTTATGGACCAATGATATAACAAATTAAGACACATGCGATGAATAAAGTGAATATTATCCAAAGTGAAACCTTAACAAAGTATTGTTCAATAATGATTAATACAAGGAAGTAATAAAAAATATATGGTATTAGATATAATAATATGGTTCATTAAAATATTTTTCATAAATTTAAATTTATTATATTTTTGGTTTGAATTAGTACGATGAGAGCCATGCCACATAGTAAGAGATTTTCTTCCCACATTTTATTTCCATAAGATACATGCTTTATTAACCACCAATTACTTTTATGAAGTGTGTATACTAAACATGTATGTAATAAAGTTCATTTAAATTTATATTCTATGGCCTTTATTTTATGGTGTTTATGTTTCCAAAGTTACCAAATCGATAAAATAATTTTTTCTTAATTTTCCTTCTTGGAGACCCATGTTTTGTCATTAACCTAAATTATTTTTGAAGTGAATAAGATTCCATTTTACATGATATATAATTTTTATAAATATTTTCATGATATTATAATTTTTATGTAATTTAATTTTCTTTTATGGAGATCATGACCCAAAGTTACTATGTGATAAAAGTTTATTGAATCAATCTCATCGCTTTTCAAGATTGATTATTTTATGACTCCATTGATGACATATTGTAAAAAAATTATGAATAAATTAATGAATTTTTCTTCGACTATAGTTATTTATGCTTTACTCAATTATTGGTACCATATTTCTAAACTTTGGTAATTCTGATAGTTAAGAATGTGTTTTAAAAAAATCCTTCCTTTAACCCCTCTTCAGTCAAAAAATCATATTTTTCTAAAATGGAATTCCAAGTATATTGTAATGATATCCAATTATCATTAATAGAAATGTTTACCCATTTTGTCTTTAACCAATTATTTTAAAGGAATCTTCTTTTCTCTTTCCAAATGAGACATTATTCTATCTTTTTTATGTAAAAAATGAATGTTCCTTTTACCTCATATGACAGTTATGAATTTATCCACAGTCAATCCATTGAAGATTTATATTCATGATTAAAGTTTAGTTTTTAAAAAAATGTTCTAAAAAATATTTTCATAGAAATTGGTTTCAAAACGTTTTCATACTACTTTTATATGTTCTTAATGAAAATGATTTTCAAAACATTTTCAATATCTCTTTATATGTTTTCAAAGAATTTTTTTTCTAAATGATTACAATGAATTATTTATATGTTTTCATGTTTATTTAAAAAAATGTTTTAAAATGGTATTATGTTTGAATGCTAACATTAAAATAAGAGAGTATATTTAATTTAAGAAATGATTTCAAAATATCCTTCCATGTTATTTTACCTCTAAGATGACATTTGTTTTTGTTACTCCGACCCTTTTAAGAAATGATCCAAATGTTCTATTGATATTATACCTTGAATGGTTTTGTGTTATGCTGGGATTATGCATATGACACCCATTTATCTTCCACATGTTATATTATTTTGAAACACGCTTCTTTTCATGGGATATTATTTGATTAATTTATTATGAAACCTATATTTTTTATATAGTTTATGATGTTATAAAATGTTAATGATACCCATTTCATTTCATGGGTTTTGATTTTATGTTTATAAAATTGATATCCTTTTTTGGGTCATGATATGATGAATATTTTATTATCTTATGGAATATTTTTAAATGATTTTATTATGATATGGGTGGGACCTATACCTTCCTCTAATGCGTTAGGTATCTACGGATGAATCATGAGTATAAATGTTATGAATTGTCCTAGTTACAGGTTCATAATTTTATAAATGGGCATGGCTTCATGTCCATAAGTTTATGGATGAACCTGATTACATGTTCACAACATTATGATTGAAATTTATTACATGTTAACAATATTATGCAATAACTTAGTTTCATGTCCACAAGTTAATATGTAAACCTGATTACATGTAAAAAATGTTATGTGTGGAGAATATTACATATTCAAAATGTTATGTGTGGATCATGTATCATGTCCACAAGTTTTTTCATAAACTTGGTTAAATTTTTACAATTTTATGAATGGACCTAGATTCATATTTATAAGGTTATGCATGAACCTGATTACACCTTAACAATGTGATGTATAGACCAGGTTGCATGTGCATAAGATGATGTGGGGGCCAGATTTTATGTCCATAACTTAATGAGGGAACATGTTTCTACTAATACATGTTTACAAAATTATAAACCAATGTTCTTGACACAAATCCCATTTCTTATTCCTATTATATACTTTCATTACACGTGCTCTTAATTCGATTATGATCATATTTTTATGAACTTACAATCTTTATTATGATCTCTAATATTCCAGTTATGAATTTCAAAAATTATAATCAAGTTCCATACACTTTTTTGTATGTTATTCTTATAAATTTCCTTTATTTACCATTACTATGCATCTGAGATCACCCCTTTCATATATTTCATTTCCCCATGTTATAATGAAATGGTTAAAGGAGAATTACTGAAGGTGGAGATCTCTATGGGAGATATGATGATCATTCACTATGATAGAATATTTTGTTTCCATGTTTACAAAGACTCTATACACATATGGTCCTCAGACTTGTATTTCTGAAATGTACCAAATATTCCTCTAAAATGATGCTATATTCATGTATGTTATAAATGGGACTCTATAAATAATAAACTTGAAGATTGTTTTTATGAATGTAATTAATTAACATATGTTTATTATTTTGGATGAGAAAGACACTTGAGACATGTCTAACTCAATGTAAGCGATTTTGTCATAATCTACTTTCATTAACGCATATCTTTATTTTATACACCCACATTATTTTACGAAGTGTATATTCAACAACGTTGACTTTTTGATCGGGAATTTATTTTTTCTCATGTTAATTAATCTTTTTAAATTGTATTCCTTCATGGGGATTATTATTCATATATTTTAAAATGATTTGGGAAACATTGATTTAAAAATATATTTATTTTCCTCCAAGTCGGTATTCTTTATACTATTTTACATATTTATTTATGTGGATATAAATGTACTGTAAAATAAATTTTATTTCTATTTTTATATTTTCTTTCCCTACAAGACTTCATGTTTGTAATAGAGAAAAAAATCCCACTTTTACTGTTTAGGTATTTTATTGTTGATAATGGATTTGAAAGATCATTCATTAATTCAATAACATGAAATGTTTTCTTATTTGTGAAAATGAAATATTATGGCTGACATGTTTAAAATATCATTAATTTTTGTGTTATTATGTTATAATGGTATATTGAAATTTTTTGGGTTGTTATGTTACAAAACAATGATGGTAGGTTCCGTGATAAACAAATGATAGGTGGTTCTGTGATAAACCAATGATGGGTGGGTCCATGATAGCCCTCTAATGCAATGGGTATGGAAGCCAATCGTATCGAAATTACATTTATTAGAGTAATTTTTTTGGAAGTTGACCACTTAGTTATTCTATTTATAATATTGAAATGTATAATGATGTCTACAGATACCAATATGCTTTTCCCTGCTTTCTATGGTTTTATAGAAATCTTATGATTACAAAAAGGGGTAATAAATGATCTTATTTTCAATGTAATGTATTTAATAATTATTAAGGTTCAAAATTATTGAGTTATTATATTGTTTTCAAGGGTTTTTTCATTCTCATATGACTAATGATTTTACTTCCTTGTCTATCCCTTACTATTCTTTTGGTGTTCATCCCAAGTTTTTATATGTTTTTTACATGATTTAAGGAGGGGTAAGAGAAAAGAAGGAGTCAAGTTAAAATTCAGAGAGATTTTACATGAAATAAATATTTATTTACATAAAAATATTTATATTATGGTAGATATTGATACTAATAATAAGTATAAACTTTTTAATTTATGGTTTTTTAGGTACGTGTTATGGCCTAATTCTCTAAAAATCTAAACCTGAAAAGATCCTCAATGTGAAAGAAACTAATTTATTTACTAGGATGCATTATTTTGAAATATTTATGGCTATGTACTTATATATATTTTCATTAAATATTATCTAAAAACTTATTTTATGAGATTCTTCAGACCCTTATCACATTATATGAAAACCTAAATTATTTTTGTACTACTTTCCAATGATTAAGACCTGATATTATTTCAAAACATTGAAAAATCATAGCAGTTCAAATAAAGGGAATATCATATCCTCTAATACTCAGAAACTTTTAGCAATTTATCTCAAAAAACACCTAAACAATTCAATACTAACATCCCTCTCCATATATATATAGTGTTAGTTTCACCAAAGGACCAATCACATAAGGATTAAGGATTGAGCCAAAGGAGGCTTTCCAAATGAGTGGTATAACTCATAGACCTGTGTTTTTATGTTTGTTTATTTTTTTAAAATACTTAAAATATTTTATAAACTCTCATATATAATATGATCTATATCAAATATATTCCTTTTTTGTGGAATTACTATTTTTATCTAATTTTCCATCTAATGGAAAATTAACACTTTGCTCATGAAAATGGTTATATTACCAACTTGATGAAGTGATGTGATTCATTTTTCATTATTGTAATGACAATAAAAATCCAAGGTATTTTTTGTTTGGTTTTCCATTTAAATATTTCTTTTACACATGGTAAAGGAATTCTATGGCCTAGAGAAGGCCCAAGGAGCGTCTGGGGCTGGTTCAGAGTCTGGAGGTCTAGAGAATGGGTTGCATGCTGGGTCACATAGTTAGTGTAAACCATGTGGACCCAGGAACACAACTATGAAGCCTACTAATGAAGGTTGTAGAGCCTTCACACAGGTTGTTTTCATTGTTTTGTGAACCATGCGCATAAACGGTGCAACCTTGTTGAAGATGTCAGAGCCTTTAGGCACAGTTTGCACATGCTTTAGTAAACCACAGAAATTAATTATTACAGCCCTATTTTGGGTGTAAATTTTCCATTTTCCCCATTAATTTTTTAATTACATATAAACTATTTTCCACACCCTCTTGTGGATAGAACAACCTCTTCCTACTCCTTGGGCTCATGAAATCCTCAAAGATATGCTTTAATCTAGAGAATCCATCCACTATTTGATCCTTGATCTAAGAAAAGTGTTGGATACCCTATGGTAAGGATAAATAGTATCTCTAATCCTATTCCTGTTCTTCTTTCCATCTATTTCACTATTTGATTTTAGATTATATTCCCTATTTGTAGGACATCAGGTTGAAACTCAGATATCTTCAAACCTGCTTCAAATATGAGGTTGATATCAAGAGAGGAATTATCTAAAACACTATGTTTTGTGGTCACATAGTTCTGCATTAGAGTTTTTTCCATTTCTAATGTATTCACATTGTTTCATAAGCCATATTTTACTGAGAATCCTTATTATGTTACTTCCTTCATGTTTAAATGACCCTGGATCTTTGATATTGGGGAATTGGGTTTGGATTAGGGGTTTAAAAATCACCCTTGCTCTATAAGGACACCCAAGGGGTGTTCCAACATAATTTTCCATTTTATAACTACTTCCAAAAATGTAAAATTTATGGTTTATATTACCTAGCATGGTTTTAAATTTAATTTACCATTTTTCCATTTGTATTTTATGTGTATTAAGGTTCCTAAATGGTGTTTAGCCCCCTTTTAATTTGATTCGTCCATATTGGAATGTGATTAATTGAAATTGACACACAAGACATTATATTTTGACTTGAAATGAGTTTTCCATGTTATGAAAACTAGATAGTGGGCCTTATAGGATGGCTAGGATGAGATGACCTAATCCTTCAAATGAAATGGATTTAAATTGAATGGTGCCTTTCCCTTTTTATGTTGTATTATAAAGGCATTTCTTGTTTAAATTTTAATGACATAAGATGGTTCTCATTACATTATATAATATGAATGTTTATTCCATTTTTATGCATATGACTTATGATCTAAATGATTGGGTGGGATAAATTCATTCCCCATGCCATCCAATGATATGTATGGGTGGGAGGCATTCTTACCCCATGCTAGTGGAAACTTCTATATAAGTATGGGTGGGAGGCATGCTTACCCTATGCTAGTTATGATCTCTACATGGGTGGGAGGCATTCTTACCCTACACTAGTTATGATATAAATGTATGGATGATAGGAATGCTTAACCAATTCCAGTTATAACCTCTACATGGGTGAGAGGCATTATTACCCCACACTAGATGTGATATACATGTATGGATGAGATGCATTATTACCTAATTCCCATGAAAACCCCTATATATATAAATACAAATGGCTGAGATGCATGCTTAACTTGTTCTAGTTATAACCTATATATATATATATATAAACATATGGTGAATTGTTTAGACATACAAGCCATGAGATGAAGCAGGTTGACCCACCAGGTGTTCTTTGGGAACCTAAGAGAGAGATTATTTATGTATTCAGCATTGCTAACTCTTTACTTATTAATTGCACACTATTTAATTAAGATTTTCAATTCAGATTACACATAGACAACATTGGTGGTAGCCTACTGTGATGTTATCTCACACCCCACTCAAGCTGCTTTTAGCACATGAGATGGATATTTTCCTATATGTATGGAGAGAGGAAAGAACCACTCTCTTAGATGTTTATTATTGATGTCCAGTTGGAGATTAAGAAAAGAGGATTAGACCTAGGCTTTGGATGATATGGTGAAACTTTTGGATTTTATTTATTTTTGTACTTTTTTATTATCTTCTATATTACCTATTTTTAGTTTCCATTTTTGAATGAAATTCCATGCATGCACATCTGTATCAGACTCATCTATGTGGATTTTGCGACGATATTTAGTGATTAAGAATTATTCTATATCTATTTGTGTTTCTTCTATTCATTTTATTTATCGGATTCGTTAATTATATTGTATTAGTTATTTCTATTGGATACTATTTTTATTCTGACATGGCTTGGGGGTGTTAATGTATCCTTACCATTCTACCTTGACACCCCCACTGCTAGTTGGAAAACCATAGATTAAGGGGAGACACACCATGGGTCATGTGGCCAACTAGGATCAGGGAAAGGGTTAAGTGGTATCCAAGTCTGAGACATCAATAAAGCTTATCAGAGTAGGTTCCATGTTTGATTTACTATTTAGATTCAATAGATTGAAGATTTGGAATGCTTGGGACATAGGCAGAAGTCATGTTTAGGCATCGTAAACCCATGTACGGTGTAAAGTCCAAGTTTCATGAAATATTTTGTTCTTTTTTATGACTGTTCATGTTGATATGATTTCACCATTGGGTGTTTCACATGTTTTTTGATGTTATTGATATTAATGATATTGAAAGTTTGATTTTATTTCTCGTCCCAATGAAATGTGGGTTATGTATTAGAACATGCAGCAAGATAGGTACAATATGAATAGGACATGGATTTTTCAATGTCATGTTTACATTTTTAGAAATAATTTCCTATTGCATATTCATTATTCCATGCCTTATATATAAAATTGAGTAGAAATTTCATAAAGGATTTGTATCAATCTATTTTGTGAGTTTAGGGGTTCCACTCTCTAACTAATATGGTGTATGGGACCATATGGATAGGAACAATTGAATTATAACAAGATAAATCATTTTAGAAATATTATAATCACATGGATAAACAAAATTGAAATTAAATTGACACCCATGTGTGTGTCATCTTTTGGGGAATAATGTGTACGGGCCCTTATGGGCCAGAAAATGACATATAATTGGGTTAAGCCAATTTAAATGCCTTAAATATTCTTAAGATCATATGCTCAAATGGTTAATGACTTTTACTTGATAATTACCATCTTACTGATGACTAAAAAAGAAAACTATCCCAGACATGACCATAGTAATAGGTAGTAGGTGTTTCTCTATTCTCATGACCTGTCATTTAATGTTCTAGATTCTAGTCATTGATTTTGAAGTAGGAAGAGAGGTGTGTTCATTCTAATATAATTTATTTGGTTCTTGTCCTATTTTCTTGAAATAAATCTTCTAAATTTATTGTTTTCCTTTTGAGACATTCATTTGAGATTGTTGTGTTATGCCGCCATGACGTCCTCGTGTCGTGCACCCTGATGGCGGTGACAATCATTTTCCTTCAATGTCAGGCCTTGAGAAACTTTTAGATCTTCTATCGATACACCTATGGCTTCTCCTCCTAATCCTTTGGAGAGAATAGACACCTAGTTTCAATATGGTTTCTTGCATATAATGTATAATATGCATGGAAGAGTGAGACCTTCCCCTTTCATGGAAGAGTTGACATGTGACATCCAGTAGGTGCATCCTCCTACATTCTTGGGGGATGGTGGACCACATGCTGCAGAGTATAACATTGAGGTAATCTTATCTATTTTCATGCACCTAGATATTCCTACAGATTGGATGGTCTAGCATGCCACGTACATGTTACGTGATTCATCCAAGAGGTGGTGTAATTTCATCTCCTTGGTTTTCTAGTATAGAGAGTTGGTCTGGGAAGATTTTCATATTGCCTTCTATGACTACTTCATTCCCTAATCTCTATGAGAAAACCAAGTTAGGGTGTTCCTCAATTTGCATAAGCGGAACATGTCATTTCTGGACTACTCATCCCAATTCACTAATATGTAACATTTTAATCCTTCTCTAGTAACTAATGATATGATGGCTACTAGGTGATTAGAGGATAGGATGCATTATGCCATCTGGTTTCAATTCAATGTATTTTGGATGATAACAAATTTTGAGATCTTCAACCTGGCCCTAATTTTAGAGAGAAATATGCGATATGTTGAGGTGAAAGCCAAGGTGGTTTGAACCCAAAAGAATCTAGTGGATCTTCTTCTAAGAGAAAATGATAAATTGGAGAGTCTCAGAGAGGTAGCGGTGGTAGGGTTCCTTACATGGGATGATCTATTATCATTCATCATTGTGGGGCTCAAGGACACCTCAAGAGGCAGTGCACATGAAATACAATTAAGTATAGAGGTTGTGAAAAAATGTCACATCTCCACAACTTCTGTAATACTTTTCCCTTAACTCCTATTGAACATGGATCTGTACTTACTCTTCATTCAAGAGTGGGGTTAGGAAGATCACAATATTCAAATATCTTGAATACCACTGGTCGATCCATTTGTGGTGGTGGTCGAGTTAGAGGTAAACCAGCATATGATTATCAGTTCCAAAAAAGTATACCTACACATGGCAGACCGGTAGTGACTCTGGGCCACAATATAAGATAGTTACATGCACTCCATCCTACCTTATTGGAGCAGACAACCATACCATCTAATATATGAGGTACTATTCTATTATCCTTCACATTGGTGTATGATTTGTTTCATATAGGATCATATCAGTCATTCATAAATGATGAAATCAATCAAATTTTGGGCCTTGATGTGGAGTTCTATCATGGTGTCATGATAGTAGATACACCCCTAGGAATCCTTCTAGAGGCTGTTCACCACTATATTAATTTCCCCTTGAGATAGGTGGTTAGCTTTCCATATGGAACATATCTATTCATGACATAAAAAGCAACCATGTATTCATTGGGATGGACTAGTAAATTTCCTAAAGATACTCTATTGACTCCTATCATTTAAGGGTGATGTTTACATCACCAAAGGTTATTACACACATGAATAAGAGAGAATGGGATCTCAGTGTGACCTTACCAGGACCTGAGCCGTAGAGGCAGGTAGTGTTATAGAAAAATTCACCAGTCATTAACTCGATGAACACAGGTTACAACCGTTTGTCTTTTCTCCAGTAGTGAAGCATGAGACGTTTTTCCTGATGACTTATCTAGTATAACTCTAATGTGTGAGGTATATTTTACTATTTAGATAATTCTAGGAGTAACACATGTGACCATTGGTCCTTAAAGGATGAAACCTAAGGAGCTTCTGTAACTCACAAATCAGTTGGAGGATCTAAAGGGAAAATGATTTTTATGCCCCAAAAAATATTCTTACGGTTAACCTATCTTTTTATCCAAGAACTCAAATGATAGCCTTAGAATTTTCATGGAATACAAATTGTTATATCAGCTACATATTAAGAATCGGTATCCATTTCCTAGAATAGATGAACTATTTGATAAAATTCATGGATTGATGGTGTTTTCAAAGATAGATTTGATATCAGGATTCATTAAGCGCATGTTAGGACTTATGTCACAGATTGCAATGAATTTAGGACCAAGTATGGTCTATACGAGTACCTTTTTATCATGTTCAGACTCATTAATGCACACACTGTATTAATGGATCTTATGAATTAGGTTTCCACCCATATCTAGATTCTTTTTTTTCTTTTTTGAAGATATGTTAGTGTATTTTTAATTCAGACATGACCATGCAACCCATATTGAGAGCATACTGGGGACGTTGAGAGAGCATCAACATTATGCTAAGCTCAGTAAATTCAACTTATCGAATGAAAATGTACATTTATTGGGTCATATCATATCTTATATTGAAGAGTTTATTTTGACCTAGAGAAAGTTTCTGCTGTAGTTTTTTGGAGAAGCCTAAGAATGTATTTGATATTAGGAATTTTGTAGGTCTTCATTAATATTATATATTCTTCATTTTGGATTTATCACACATTGCAGCACTACATACGAGATTGATAAAGAAAGGTGTGAAATTGGAATGGCCATAATCCTGTGAAGAATACTTTTAAGAGATAAAGGGAAGACTTATGTCACTGCTGATAAAAATTATTTCATATCCAAGTAGGGATTATACTATTTAGTGTGACCCATCAGGTATTATGCTTGGATCTGTTCTGATGCAAAAAAAATTATTGGCTTTGTATTGCTCTGGTCAGGTGAGGCCTCATGAGTTGAATTAACCAAAACAAGACATTGAGCTTGTCGATGTTTTTCATGCCTTACGTTGTTGGAAGAACAATTTATTATGAGAGTTTTTATGGTATTTTTAGATCACAAAAGCCTCAAATATATCTACACATAGTGGGATTTGAATTTCAAGTACTGTAGATGAGTTGGGTATATACAATCATTTGATTTTGAGATTACATATACTCATTGAAAAGGGAATTCAGTATCTGATGATTTGAGTCAGAAGACTCGGACCCAGGTTGTTCAGGAGTCCAGTAACAAATTGAAGCTTATAGCCTTATTCTATGGGATGCACATTGAGATTCAAGAGGACTTTGATCATACAATTCTCTTAGCCTTATTTTTGACATCTACTCTTCTTGAATGAGTATGGTCAATACAGTTATCTGATCAGGAAGGCCTTTTCCTATTGGAACGTGTATCAGATGATGATACTACATCTAGTTGGAAAGTTGATAGGGAAGATACTTTATTGTTCCATGGGTATGTGTGGGTCCCAATATATATCATAGAGGAAATCATGAAGGATTTCAATACCTCATCATGGATGTTTTACCTAGGATTCACCAAAATTTATCGAGTTCTATGATTTCAATACTATTGGCCTAGTATGAAACGTGAGATAGATGGTTTCATCAATTGATGTTCCACGTATCAGCAGGCGAAGGTGGAAAATCTGCTTACAGTTGGGATACATAATCTGTTTTCAATTCCTCAGTGGAAATGGGATGATGTGTCAATGAACATTATAACTGGTCTTCCAAAATCACCTCATTGAAACCAAACAACGTGGGTTGTGATTAATCATCTAAATAAGGTCGCACACTTCTTTTTCATGAGAGAGACCTTATTTATAGATGAGTCAAGAATACTATACATCAATGAGGTAGTATGTCTTCATAGAGAACCTCATTCTATCATTTCTCATACAAACACTAGTTTTACATCACATTTATGAAAGGGGTTATATAAGGCCTAACGTACACATGTACTTTTGAGAAAGACCTATCACTCGTAGAGCGATGAGAAAACAGATCATACAATATAAGAACTTGAGGATATGCTCCATGAATGAATTATCAACATTGAGGATTTCTTGGAGAAACAAATTTATATTTTTGAGTTTTCATATAATAAAATCTTCTAGGCTACCAATGAAACGGATCCCTTTGAAGCCTTGTATTGTAGGCATTATCACTCACATCTGTGTTGGATGGAGGTAGGGGAAGCAGATGTGCATGGGTCTCTCATGCAAGATACTACCGAGCAGGTCCACTGATCAAGAGGAATATGATTATATCGTAATCTATATAGTAGTCTTATTCAAATAGAGACCAGTGACCTCTTTTGTTTGAGGCTGAAGACCGAGTGTTCTTGAAAATTGATCCTAGGTTAGGGCATAGATGTATCTCGTAGTAGGGTAAGCTATCACCAAGATTTGTAGGACACTTCGATGTTGTGAAGTGAATTAGACTAGTGGCTTATGAGTTGATGCTTCCTCAGAGATACTAGTCTATGCTTGATAGCTTTCATGTATCTCAATATCATGAATATTATCCCTAACTGTGTCCCATATTTAATCATGATGATTTTGAGAATGATAAGGGTGCATCCTTTATGGATAACCCAGTGCATACTGTTGATCATATCATTAAGACACATCGAGGATAGACCGTTCATCTGGTAAAGGTGATATAGAAGCACATCTTGGTACAAAATGAGAATTGGGAATAAGAAGTAGGTGTATGATCTTAGTGTCCCAAACTCTTGGGTCACAACACCTCTTCACACATAGATGGGAAACTCAGGGATTCATTTCTATAAGGAGGGCATGTTGTAATGACCCAACTTTTCATCAAGGTAAGGAACATTGGGTTTTCATTTTTAGCCTTTAATTTAATCATTGTAAAGGTATGCTATGACCTAGAGAAGGCCATAGGAGTGTCTAGGGCTATTTTGGATCCTAGAGGTCAAGAGAATGGGCTTCAGGCTAGGCCACAAGGTTAGTGTAATCCATGTTGACCTAGGCACATGACCATGAAGCCAACAATAGAAGGTTCTCAAGCCTTTATTCATGGTTTGGGTATAGTTTGGTAAAGCATTCACACAAACCATGCGAGCCCTACTTTTTGAGAAAATTTACCATTTTACCATTTAATTTTTTAAAACCACCAAACCTATTTTCCTTACCATCCTACGGACAAAACCACATATTCCTATTCAATGAGCTCAATAACTTCCTTATGCAAGGATTTGAGAAAGTGCTTCTATCCAATGAACAAATCCTTAATCTGAGAGGAGCATTGGACCCATACGTTAAGGCTCCATATTCTATCTAATTTTATTTGTGTTATTATTTCCATCTATTAAACTTTTTGGTTTTTGGATCATATTCCCTATTTTCATGGCATTAGACTCAAATATATATCTCTCATATCCTTATTCAAATATGAGGTAGATATGAAGTGAAAACATATCTACATCCCTAGGGTAGGTGGTCACATAGATTTCCTTTTGGTTTTCATACATTTCTTATGTATTATTGTTGTGTCATATTCTGATCTTTTTTAAGCATCCTAATTTCATTGAATCTATCATGTATAAATGACCCTAGAGCCTTTATATTATTGAATTCGTTTCTTATTAGAGGTTTAGAGATCATCGTTTCTCTATATAGACACTCGAGGGGTGTAGCGACTAAATTTTCCATTTTAGACCCATTTTTTAAAAATTTAAATTATGGATTATATTCTCTAGTTTGTTTTCATATTGAATTGAACAATTTACCATATGTATTTGACGTATAATAGGGTTCATAAATGTTTATTTTCCTCCTTTTAATTATAATTTTCTAAATGGCCATGTGATTAATTTAATTTGACACTTGGGCCTTGATAACCTGACTTGAAATGAGTTTTTTTGGTTAGGAAAACATGATAGTGGCCCTTGTAGGTTGGCTAGGACAAGATGGACTAAACATTCTAATGAAATAGATTTAAATCACAAGGTTTCAAGGGGTGGAATTTCATTCCCTTATTATGTTGTATTATAAAGGAATTTCTTATTTAAATTGTAATGATGTAAGATGGTTAGACAAGAATTATATAATTTGAATGTTTATTCCATTGCAATGCTTATGAAAAATGATGTAAATTCATTGGTGGGAGGAATTCATACCCCATGTCAGCTTATGATATGTATGGGTGGGAAGAATTATTATCCCACACCAGTGGAAACGACAATAAATGTATGGATGGGAGGCATGCTTACCCCCATGCTAGTTACAACCTCTATATGGATCGGACTAATTCGTACCCACGTCTGCTATGATATACATGTATTGATGGGGGGAATTATTACCCCTTGTAATTTATATCATATATATGGGTTGGGGGCATTCTTACCCCACAACAACTACGATATAATTGTATGGATGAGAGGCATGATTACCCATTTCTAGTGAAAACCCCCATATATAAAAAATATTAATGGATGAGAGTCATACTTACCTTGTTTGAGTGATAATATATATATATATACATATGTAGAATTGATCAAACTTACCAACCTTGAACTAAAATTGGTTGTCTCACCGGGTTTCAGAACTTATTACTTTGATGTTATTACTTTATCACTATTTACTTATGAGCACAAGCTCAGATTACAGGTAGACACCATTGGGGCGTCCTATTGAGATGTTATCTCACCCTCTACATGAGTCATATTTAGCACATCAGAATACAGTTTTCCAATAGGTATGGATAAAGGCATGTACAACTCTCCTAACTATCTCAGAAACCTATTTCAGACTACCTATTTTCTATTTCCATTTTTTTCTGGCATTCTATGAATTCACATATATACCAGAAACTACTTATGTGACTTAAACTTTGATATTAATTTATTCATAATTCTATGGTATCAAATTGTGTTTCTACTGTTCATTGTATTTATCTGATTGGTTATGCTTATAATATTGGTTATTTATATTGCATACACAAGGTACTCTGACATAGGTGGTAAATTCACCCCATGTTTTTACCTTAACACCCCCACTTCTATTTTCTAGCACCTATCTTATTGGGAGATTCACCAGGGGTCATGTGGCCAACCATGTTCGGGGCCCAGGTTAAATTTCAGCTGGGTCCTGGACGTCACAATTATTATCTCCCATGAATGGTTGTAAAAGTTTAATTAATGAATATAAAATATTTTTATGATATGTTTTTTATTATATAATGATAATATATTTTATACCTTCTATACATAGCCTTCATTAGAAAATGATAATGTTTCTCATGTTAACATGTGTGCTACCACCTTCATGAAGTGATGTGATTCATTTTTCATTACAACGTCATGGGGATGGTAAAAAATATTTAAATAATTGATAAATATGAAATTTATACCATATTTTAGATTATTTAAAACAAGAAAATTTCAACTTTATTTCTTTTCCACCAATTATGAAAATGGAAGCCATGCTTCTGTGTATGTATAGACTATCACCTCCATGATATGAAATATTTAATTTTCTTCTCTACCATTAATGTATGGTTCCCACAATGTATTTAATGTGAAAAAATTATAAATATTTCAGGATTAATATTCTGTATATGATGGGAAAATGATCACTTTTGACCATAGTCAATGCATGGATGTTATTTTGATGTTATAAACCAAGCGACATAAAAACAACCGATTTAAACTTAATAAATTAAATAACTAAATAAAACATGATTATAAATTAAATAAAGAGTATAATATTAAGGTAATTAACAAGAAAAATATTATTATTAATGTATAAATTTAAATCAATTTTATTATTTAGGAATGTAAAATATTTACTTGGTGAGTTATGATACGAGGTAAGGGACTTCATGTCCCAATTTCTTTTCATTAAGTCTCATTTTATTTTTATCACATGTATTATTTTGTGTTGAGTATAAAATTCCTTCTGTTATATTATATTTATAATTTTTTTAATTTTTATTAGTTTAAAAATCATTTTAATTTTTTATTTTTCATTTTCCTTTTATTTAAAATGTAACCAAAGTGGTAATATATTTTATTCTAAAATATTATTTAAATTTTTTAAACCATTTATCATCTATACCCATTTTTTTCAAAATGTTTCTATAATGTTATTAACTATACTGTAATTTTTATTTTTAAATTCATTGTCAACAATTATTTTTTTAAAAAGATTATAAAAAATAATTTTTAAATGTTTTCTATATCGGGAAGTTTGACTATTTTGATAGAAAATGTAAATGAATGATTTTTAACATTTACCACATGAATTATTTTTCTCACCATCATTATCATTATTCATTATCATTCGTTCTATTTAATGTTTTTCAAAGCATATCCAATTTCTCACCCTTTTGGGAATTTATTATATTTAGAGTTTTCAAATAAAAAAATGATCCTTAATTTTACAAAAATGACAAAAATGTTTCTACATAAATATTAAATAGAATATTCTAAGTGATTTAATGATTTTAATGAAATATTTTATGTTTTTTCTCATGATATGGTTCTTGGATAATTTATATGATGACTAAGTTAATGGAAAGTTAATTCTATGAGATATGTATAATAATGTGTGAGCCTGATATGAAACTCCAAGGAAATACATTCAAGTATTTTAAGAAACCCAAATGCTTATGATTTTTAATTTATGATTTCTTATGGTATTTTATATGAAATATTTGGGAAAATATTTTAACTTCTAGGTTAATTAACATATTATTTTAGGTCATAGTTTATAGTGTAATATGAAAACAACCATATGATTTTTACATTATTTCAAATGGACAAAAGGGTTAAAATTATTCTTATATCCATTATTCTGATTTTTGTTATCATCCCATGTTTTAAATTTTTTAATAAGGCCTAAGGATGAGTATGAACTGTTATAATGTTAATTTATTAATAAAATAAAATTGTCATTAAATAGTGCATGTGTGTCATGATTGAAACATAAATATTAATTTAAAAATATTATTTTCTTTTTTAAAAATAAAAAATATATTTCAATATTCTTTATATAATTTAATGGTTGTAACAATTATATAAAACCTTAAACCTCAATGATCTGATAAATGTAATAATGTGTAACCATTTTTAGAAATCCTGTAATTATGTGTTGATTATGTTATTTCCAATTATATAATTAATCCATCATTTGTTCAAAATACGTCATAATAAACTCATTAGTCATAAATTAGATACATGATCAAAATTTTAAACAAAATTTCTTTCTTAAATTTTTAATAAATCTTTCCCCCTTTTAATTTTAAATAAGAAATATAATGTTTAGTAGAACATATAAAAATACATTTTAAAAATGATAATGGAAAAGAACTTAAAATATTAAAATGGATAAGAATAAATGGTATATAAAAATAAAACTAGAAATTTGAAAATTGGTTCTTTTATTAATTGTATAATCATAGTTTTTGGTTACTTTAATTACATTTTCAGATTTGGATCTTCCTGAAATCATTTCAACATGGTCAATTAATTAAAATTTTCAAATTAAATTCTATATAGACAATTATTTTATCTCTTTAAAGGTCTCCTTGTATGATGAGTTCATATATTGATCTTCATTTTATATGTGATACATTACTTTCTTATCATGAATTTATTTATAATAGTAGACATACTTATAAATTATCAATTTTTTGACTTCATGTTCATAATAATTATTTTATGAGAGAACCCGGACTGCCTATGTTGATCTCCCCATTTTGGAAAATAAAACATTAAGCTTTAAGAATGTCCTTTTGGGATTCTTTTAATGATTATATTAAAAAAATTATATATAGCGTAGAGAGATTAAAATATAATAAAATATGTGAAACTAAAAACCTTGATATTGCAATACTTATATAAGAATTTGTGATTTCTATAATCCAAAAATTTTCATTTGATTCATTAGTCATACAAATGATTCCCATGAAAATATTTGTCTAAAACATATTTTATTTTAATTATTTTTAAAATACAAATTTTATAATTTCATTATATATTAATATTAGTTCACTTATGGAAATATTTTAATTATAAAAATGATACCATAAACTATAGTTACATAAACCCAGATATCTATGAGCTAGTGTCTCCTATCAATTAAGTTGACATGATCACAAGGAATCAATCCCTAAAGGAATGATAGGTTAGTTTTCCTAGTAAACTAGATACATACATGATTCTTTAATTTCAAAAGAATACACTAATTAAATAATATTCATTTCCCATATTTCTAAATAAATGAATTAATTCTAGGATATATCTAATTCACTAGTAAATCTATGTATATCTTTAACAGTACGCTTCTTGGAATCCTAGGAAAAGAAACATAATATGTGTAATTTCAAAATCTTAGTAAGAGAAAAATAAAACATTGTGGAAGAAATAATTAATCTATGATAATAGTCAATATGGAAAGGTAAAAAACTAGAGGGACATTCCATTAAAAAAAATTTAATGGTATGAAAGTGAAATACATTCCATTTAATCAATGACCTGAAAATAATACATATCCATATATACATCGATTCAAGATCTCATGGATGAATAATAACTAAAACTAAAAGTGGGGTAATTGTTAATTATTGGATGCCATGTTTTCCCTAGAGAAGGGAACCTGTACAATTGAGATATAGTTTAACCACACCAATTTTACAACTTATTTGTACCATGAGATTACCAATGCATCAAGGGGCTTTCATTAACTATGCCCAACCTGTGTATTGCATGCCCAAAGATTTCCTCATATCAAATAAACAATATGCCTTATAAAATATCTTTATTTAATAATGTTTACATATTTATATTTGTTTGTCCAAAAAATCAAATAAATGTCAACATAGAAACCATATGTATAATTGTTTATGGTTTGTGAAATAGTAATCTTCATGATAATTGAAATTTGTGATTTAGAGGAATTTCACTATTCAATGATCATATGAGATTGAATAGTTAAAGGAGAGTATCATGTAAATAAAGGAAGTGAATGCAAATACTATCCTTGTACCAAATCAATCTTATAACATTAAAAGGATGAATAATGATGGAATCAATACAATAAACCCCATGTGGATTAAAAATAAGAGGTTTTTGATGTTGATAAAAAACAATAATAGAATTAAAATATATTCTTAAGAGCAATATCAGATGAATTTAAAAAACAGAACATTGGAAAATATTTTAATTTTAAAATCCCTTTTAAAAAAATCCTTTAAAAATATTAATTTTTAACATTAAAGGGAAGATAGAAGGAAATAACGGAGGACAAATCCATATATGTTGTATAAGTTAAAATGAATATTTATTATGTACAGAAAAATATTATAAAATTGCTTGGTCAGAAAGAGACAAAAAGATTCCATTGAAAACATTGGAAAAATAAAAAAATAGTAAAAAGTATTTACCCAAAAAGTTCAAAATCATTTTTTCAAACATTTTTTTAAAAAAATTGTTTTTAGAAGAAAAAATGTTCCCTGACTAATGAAAGAAATATAGTCAGGTTTTATGAAACAAATGTTCTAAAAACTTTTGAGTGCCAATGAATTGAAGATTGGTAGTAATAATTAAAATGGCCAAGCATTACAAGAGAAGAATGAAAGGGTTTATTGTAAAATGGTTATATAATTTCCTCGAATAGAAATATCATTGAAATATCACTAATGTTATTGATGAGGAAAATATTTTTTAAACATTCCAAACTATCCCATACCACATTGAAACATTTTAAAACATAATCCATATAAAAAAATAACATTATATTAAAGTTTAAAATACCCTAAAAGTAAAATTATTAATGATACAATATAACATAGGTGAAGTAGATACACCACACAAAATGTGTAAGCGTTGAACATGACATTTATCTCACAGATGTAAAAAGTGAGACAAGAACTCCTTACATATGAATCAAAAGGCCCAAAAGTAATAATAATTAATTAAAACATCTAAATACCGTGAAGATGAAATAAATAATGGTATTAAATGTTAATATGGTGGTATGTACTCCATATACAATAAATTAGGTTCACAACAATAATGTATGCCTCACAGAAATAGAAATGAGACAAGAGTCCCTTACCTTGCGTATCATTTTGGGTGAATGTACATTAAAATCATATATAATAAAGATATGTTAATTTTATAGTTTATTAATAACAATTTTCATGTTTATCATTACTTTTATTTCACTTATGTCCATGTTGTGTAGAACTACTTAAACAAATAAGTTTATGTTAGGTGTTTTGACCAAATTCAGTTTATGTGTCCAAAATAACTTTGGTAGGTCCTATATGGTCAAAGAGTAAACTATATATCATCTAAAGAACAATAATAATTAAATAATTAATATATTTATACATAAATTTTAATTTTAAAACCAATTATTATACGTGTTTTTGAAAAATTTATAAACATTACGACCATGGAGATTGTAGGTAGTACATAAGCATGAGTAACATTCTTGTTTTTCGATGATTATTATGGAAAAAAGTTAAGTAACGTAATAAAATTAAAGAATAATAATTATACCACAAATAAATTATTATTAAATCATATATAAAAATAAATAAAATTTGTATGATGAAAAGGGAATGACATCATGTCGAGGAGGCGGTAGTCCACACGTCCACGAATGACGTTATCACTTTTCAAGTGTGTGAGAGGATAATATAGAAAATGATATATATATAAGGGTAATTATGAAATTAATATCATATTTTTTTGTTATATATTTTTAAATAGAACCATCCTTTATATGTTGCATGTATAGTGTTAGTGAATCACATCACCTTGAGGGGGGTGGTTGTCCACAATTTCCTCAAATAAAATTTTTATATTTACACAAGATGAAAATTATAAAGATGAGTTTTTAAAAAAAAATAAGAAGCTTAAATACATAATAAATATGATATATAAAATATATAAACATTATGTCCACTATAATGACCATAATGATAGACTGTTAAGGAAGAATGAACAATCATCTTTTTGTGAGGTGGTAGTTCACCGCTCACATAGACTGTATGTTTGTTACCAATTATATGGGTGTGTGTGTGTATGTGTTTGTCAAAATAATGAAATGAAAATAAAATATTATATTGATTATACTGTTTTTAATGTATTAATATATAAATAAGAGTATAGGGATTGGAGAATGGAAATAAAAGTAATTTTTTTAAATACAACGTTACCTCTTAATCAGGTAAAATATTTTGGTTTATAACAAATGGATTATTTGGAAATAATTCTTCTCAAAGGGAGGATTATAGATCAATGGGAGGTATTTCTAGAGAATATTTTTTTAGGTATTGGTCAAACCTAATTGGTTTTATAGTTTTGAAGAAGTGGAAGAGTTGGTGGCCTTTTATAGGGAAAAAAATGACCCACTTGGAATCTTTTGAAACAAGTTTGGTGTACACAAGTTCATACCTAAAGAATTCATACCATACCAACCATACTCAATAAAATATTGTTCATAGCTAAATTATGTCCATCGAATGGGTGTTTTACAATTGTATAGTTCATTTGGTCTCTTAAATATAAGGTTTTGTCCATTTTTAGACTAATTACATGTTAATCACTGTAATTAGTTTTAATCACATTCCCTAATATTTTTTGTCAAAAGTTATGATGGAAATATTTGAAAAAAATATATTACCTTGATTAAAATTTTTTGTTTATATTTTTCAAAATTCAATTCATAGAACCCCAAAATTAATATTAATGCTAATCATAGAGACATATAATTTTATGGGGTTTAACAGAAAAATGTTCAAAAGGTTGTTAAATTTATATATTCAATTTCAAAGTGAAATATATTATAATGGAATAAATTGTATTAATAGATTTATAATCTAACTAATGATAATTTGTAAAAAAATTAAAATATAAGTTAACATTAATTATTATTTAAATAAAAAGGATGTTTTTAACTAAAATGCATTACTTTTTCACTATTCATTAAAAAAATTATGTTTCACAGAAAAACACCAGAAAATTATCCCTAAGATAATTTTAGGAATTCTAAATTAAAAATTGATGTTTATTTTAGAATATTAAATTTATAAATGTTAAAAAAATCATATTTAAAATAGGTGTTCTATTAAAATGTGGTAAAATGGCTTAATAAAAATACATTGTTTCTATGATTAAAATTGAGAATTTTCTTATCATAAGATTATAAAATCAATTGGATGAATTTAAAAAATAAATTATTCTGTATATAACATATATATTTCATTTTAATCATTAAATAATTGTATTTGATTATGTTTATTTAGAAAAAACATTTTTTGAATCATAAAAAATGATATTTCTTTTTATATCCAATTGGATTTTATTTTCATTTATAGTTAATTGATAACACTTTAATTCATTTTATAATTTTCTAAATCCTCAATTTTATAAGGTATATAATATTATTCATAACGGCTAACATAATTTCTAGGTTATATCATTTTATATTTAAAATAATATTTTAATAACACATTATAATTTAGTGAAACTCAGTCTTTCATGTAATTCAAGCTGTTGTGAAAGATTTCTCTTCCGTAGAACCCATACTATCAAAGAAGGTAGATCTTGTGTGTACCATAAGCTAACTAGATGTTCGATTCATTGATGTATATGGAATATATTTTAAAATGTGAATATATTATAATGTATTTGGATAATATGTTCCCTTACGTGTTTAATGTCGTGTTTCATACATGCTATTTAAGAAATGGTTCATACTTTAGAATTATAGGGTGTTACATTCTCCCCAACATAATTAACTTGTATATTCGCAAATTAAACTCAATCTTGGTAATATGTAGTTTTATATTTCCCATGTTTATGTCCCACATCGTGAGAAGGGTTCATAAAAAATCCTCTAGAAAATAGAGAATACAAAATACAAGGGTCACATGGAATACCATATATCTATACATTTAAGTAACAAAACATTAGTAGAAAGTGAAATTATGGACTTCGAGGAAATTAAATAAATATTTATTTAGAGTGAATGGACTCATAAATCAAATACAATTGAATGATCAATAAAATTATGAGGTCATCAAATTCATAAATCATTAATGATTTTGAATACCATCAGTTCTATAAAAATTAAGGGATTAGGGCAACCTTTAATTTCTAAGTCATTGTACAACTATTGGGGAATTATTTTACTGAAAAATAATATAAGGAATATTTATTATATGCATAGTTTCAATTTTATCGAAATAATTATAACTTTTTGTTATTATTAAATCAAATTATAATTCATCTATTTACTCCTATAAATTAATTAAAATAATGTTTTCTTAATGCATGTCGTACTAAAAGAATATTTTAATGGTTAGTACCACATATTAAAGATTGAAAAGTATAACTAATGGTAATTAACTATCATTCAAAATCAATATTTTTAATAGATTAATCTATAATATTCAAAAGTGATACCACTAGTTAATCATTTACATTCATTCATAAAATTGTTTTAATACATTCAATAAAAGACTAACAATGACATTTTGTAGGTTAGTGGTAGGCATGTAAACCTTATCATCTTACAATCATGGATTCAAGACCCAGGTATTTATAGGACTTGAAATGTTTTCACATGACATATAGTTTTTCCTTTTATAAGACCATATTAATATAATTTCCAAAATTAATATGATAGAAATCCATGAAATATATTCAATCACCAAATATTATTTTAACTAATGTTTTTAATTAAACCTCAATATATAACTATGTAACACACTTATATCCACATAGATCCGTCCTTCATCTAGAGCTTATCAATAATATCATTTGATGGATTTATAAACACCAGCACCTTATCTTCAATCTAAAACTCTCTATGTTTAACCTTGATCATCCACTTCCATTATCCATTCAAATTCATCATAATGGTTTATAAAGAAAACATGGATTACCCAAAACATATCCCCTCTGAATGTCAAACTCAATGAACAATAAGGTCTGTTTTAATATACAAGGTTACCCAGAGTTATGGTCAGAACATTTTATCAGAGTTATTAATCCTAGGTACATCTGTACTAGAACCACTTACACTTATATAATACAGACATGGATGTATTATTGGGAAGACCCACATAATCTAGAATTTACCAAAATTCTAATTTGTTCTTCTAGACTTATCCCCAATTTTTACCTTTGGGTTTTGTTCTCTAACCAATATTTTTTTAAATAAAGTTCCCATTGTTTCTAATAAACATTCTCTGATACCAAATATGACAAACTAACCCCAGATAGTCTAGAGCCGATGTCCGCAATCAATTACATTGTCATGATCAAAAGGAATCAACCCCCTAAGGAAAAAGAATTTATTATTATTGGTAAACCAAATACATACATGATTCATTTATTAAAGAATAATACATGAATTAAAAAATATTTTTACCTTAATTCTAAATAAAGAAATGAATTTGTGGATAACTCTAATCCACCTAATAAATTTCTATATATCATTCATAGTATGCTTCTTCGATTCCTGTGGAAAGAAACATAATAAGCGTGAGATCAAATAATCATCAAGGGAAAAATAAATGTTAGCATAAGGAATAATGAATCAATTATAATAGAAATTATTTTAAGGTAAATAACTAGAGGAACATTCCATTGAAAAACCTAGATAAGGAAATATGAAAATATGGTAAGGTATGAAACTGAAAGATATTCCATTAAATAAACCAACTAAAAATGAAATGTATCCGTAGATATATTGACATACGATATCATGGATGATTAATATCTAACAAAAATGAGGGATAATGATTAATTATTGGATTCCATGTTTCCCCCCATACAAGGATCTAGTACAATAATGAGATAGTTTAACCGTGCCAATTTCAACAACTAATTCATCCCATGAGACTACTGATGCATCGAGGGACTTTCATTAACAGTTTCCCAATTTATATGTATTTCATGTTGTAATCATTACTCATATCAAATAAAAAAAATAGCATATCTAATATCTATATTGACTAACATATACAAATTTTTCTCTATTTTCCCAAATAATAAAATAAATTTCAATGTAGACAATTTATTTAAAATGGTATATGGTTTAGGAAATATAAATATCCATGATAAATGAAATGGATAATTTAGGGGAAATACAGGGTTCAATGATCATAGGAGATTAAAGACTTCTAGGGGACTAAAAAGTAAATTATGGAAGTGAATGTGAATAATATATTTTTCCCAAATCAATATCAAACCATCAAGAGGAATAATAATGATTTCATTAATACAAAAAATCCAGAGTGGAGTAAAAATATAGTGTCGTATTCATTGATCAAATAATAGAATTTATTTAAAAACAATTCTTGAGGAAAATAATATTTTCCTTCAAACAAATAATTTTGATAATATTTCTATCTCAATATAAATTTTGAAGACATTTTCCATAATAATAAACCTTTTGATCTTGAAAATTATACTATAAATAAACGATGGTGGATAAGTCCTGACATGTCATGTGAGGTGAAAAGAATATTTCATTTGTACAACAAAGGGATAAAAAATGAAACATTTGGAAAGTGAAAATTGGATTCGAATGAAAAAATTTCAAAAATAAAAAAATGGTAAAAATTATTGAAAAAGTAATTTCAAAAAATTTAAAACATTTGACTAAAACATAGTTTTTAGAAGAATATTGGTTCTTCGACTAAAGAAAGAAATAAGGTTGAGTTTTCTGAAAAATAATTTCTAAATCATTTTGAGTACCAAAGGGTTGATGATTGGTACTTATACATGAAAATATTCTTGAATAACTTAAGTATAATGAATGGTTTTTTTGACCAATGGTTATATAATATTCTCTAATTGAAATACCATTAAAAGATCATTAATTTCATTGTTGAGGAAAATAATATTTAAATATTAAAATGTGTCACATACTACTTTGAAACATTTTAAAATATAATCTTCATGAGGGAATAACATTATATGAAAGTTCAGAGTACCATTATGGTATAACGATTAGTTATACAACATATCAAAATGGGTAGTAGATACACCACACAAAAGGTGTAAGTGGTGAACATGACATTTATCTCAAAGATGTAAAAAATGAGATGAGAATTCCATACATATGAATCAAAATACCCAAAAGAAATAATAAGTAATTGAAATATATAAATACCATGATTATAAAATAACTAATGCTATTTCAAGTTAATGTGGCTTTATTTATACCATATATAAGAAATTAGGTGCACCACAATAAATTATGCCTCACGGAAAGAAAAGTGAGACTAGAGTCCCTTACCTTGTTTATCTTATCAGGTGATTGTCCTTTAGATTCTTTTATAATAAACTTTTGTTAATTTTATACTGGATTCAAAACCGTTTTCATATTTATAATTACCTTCATTTTACTTATTACCATCTTCAGTACAACTACTTAATCAATTAAATTTATGTTGAGTGTTTTTTCCAAATTTGGTAAAGGGGGCCAATAAATAACATCTAAAGAATAATAATAATTACATAATTAATGTATTTATACAATAATTATACTTTTAAAACTAATCATTAAATGTGGATTTGAAAAATTAATCAACATTATGATCATGGGAACAACTTATCGTACACACGCATGTGTGACATTCCTATTTTTCAATGGTCATTACAGAAAGAAGTTAAGTAACTTCATATAAATTTAGAATGATCATTATACCATAAATTTAATATTTTTTAATTATATATACTAATATAGATAATTATTGTGATGAAAAAAGGAATCTCTTCGTGTCGAGGAGGTGGTAGTCCACACATCCACGAATGATGTTATCACTTTTTAAGAGTGTGAAAGGATAATAAGGAAAATGATATATTTAAATATAGGGAAAGCTAATTATTTCAGGAATATAATATATTGTTTCCTTTTTCTCACATATTTTTTGTTAAAATTATCATTTATATTTCCAGATATAGTGTGGTTGGATCACATCATTTTGACGGGGTCATAGACTATGCATACTCAGATGAATTACCATATTTGCACAAGAGGTAAAATATAATGATAGGTGTTGTAAAACAATTAAATAAGAATAGAGACATAATAAATATAATAAATATCATATATATAAACATATTTACTATCATAATGACCACTATGAGAGTTGGTAAAGGAAGAAAAAACAATAATCGTTTAGTGAGGTGGTAGTTCACCATCCACATAAATCGTTTGTTTATTACCCATTACATGGGTATGTGTGTGTAGTTATAGTTAAAAATAATAACACAAAAATATCTTATTACATTGAATATACTAGAGTTTTTATATAATAATAGAATACTAAGAGCACATGGAGTGAATAATAGAAATAAATCTAAAATGTTTGAGAGAAGACGTTACCTTTTAATCAGTTAACTTCTTTTAGTTTATACCAAACTGATTTTTTGGAATGATTTATTCCCAAAGGGATGCTTATAGGTATAGGGGAGTAATTTTTGGAGACTATTTTGGTAGGTATTTTCCAGTCGTATAAGGTTTTAGGGGTGTGAAGAAGTGCGAGAGGTGGTGGCCTTTTATAGGGATAGAAAAGGACAGGCTTGGAATTCTTGGAAACAAGATAGTTATACACCTATTCGTACAAAAAAAAGTCATAAAAAACCAACCAAACTCAATAATAGAGGGTTAATTTATGAATAATGGCCATCCATTGGGTGTTGGAAATGTGGCTAGGTAATTTGGTCCCTTAAGTATAAGGTTTAGTCCATTTATAGTGTAATTACACCTTAATCACTGTAATTAGTTTTAATCCCATTTACTAATTTTTTTTGTCAAAAATTAAGTTCGTATTATTAGAATAATAATATCATCTTGATTATAATGTTGTATTTACATTGTTATAAATTCCATTTCCAGAAGCGGAATAATTAGATTTAATGCTAATCTTGTAGACATACAATTTTTCTGGGTATAGTAGAAAAATGTTCAAATGATTATTATGTTAGTATGTTAAATTTGAAAGTGAAAATGAATATAATAATTTAAATTTTATTAATTTATGAATAATTGATATATTTATTTGTTATAAAAAAAATTAAAATTTAATTTAACATTTATAATCATTTGAATGAAAAGGAATTTATTAAATAAAATACAGAATTTGTCACTGTTAATTAATAAATGATGTTACTTTGAAAAATCCCAAAATGTAACCGTAGGAAAATTTTGACATATTAAATTCAAAATGGATATTTATTTTATCAAAATAATATTATAAATGAGTCAAAATTCATATTTAAAGTATGGGTTCCACTAAAAGGCAGAAAAAATGCTTTAATAAAAATAAAGGTTTTTATATAAAATTGAGCTTATTTGTATCTTATGCATATCAAATAAATTTGATGAATATAAAAAATATATTATTGATAGTATAAAATATGTATATAAATTAAATCATTAACTAGTCTTATTTAATTATTTTTATTAAGAAAAGAACTCTGTTAAAAGCATAAAATTAATTATATTTCTTTTTAAATCAATTTTTATCAAACTTTCTTTTCTCATTAATTGATAAATCATTAATTAATTTTAAATTTAAGATAATATAGTTAATATTATTAATAACTACTAATAAAAATTTTAGGTTATATCATAATATATTAAATAATAATATTTTAATAATATATTTTTAGTTAGTGAAACTTGGTCTTGTGTGTAATGCAAGCTATAGTGGAAGGTCTCCCTTTTGTGTAACACAAGCTATCGAGGAAGGTCTCTATTGCTTGTATCATAAGATGACTCAGTGTTTCGTGGATTGATATATATAATATCTATTTTTAATAGTAAATATTTTATAATGAATCTGGATATTATATCCCCTTACACGCTTGGTCTCACGTTTTATACACACTATTGGTTTATACATTAGAATTTAAGGTTGTTACATAAACTACCACATATAAAATATAATTCATGGAAAAATTAAATTTTTTAAATATGTTTAATTTTAGGGGTTTAATTCAATTAATATTTAATATATCATATATGATCCAGGAAAATATATATATATTTATATTATTATAGGTGAACATATTAACTATAAATTGGATAATAATAATTTCTTAATTAACTCATAACTTCCATTATATATATATAATATGAAGTGAGAAGCTGATAAAAAATGAAAAATGATGAAAAACATATGAAATAATGTCTTCCCCTCAATTCTAGAGGGTTTGAATGTAATGAGATGTGATGAAAAATAATTTTAATGAATACTATTTTTTTAATACCATACCCAAATTAGTTTAATATATTTGAATATGTTAGAAATTAGTGTTTTTTAAAAACCTCTATAACATGGTTTTCAATTCTGATAAATTAAAGAATTATATCTCATTTTTTATGATCCATAAAAAATGGCGTCTTAAATCTATTTTCTATTGTCATGAGTGATGCATTGGTTCCTAGATAGATATATTGAACTAGTAGTATCATAAAATATTAGAGTTTGAGTGAAAAAACTGAGTGTGTGTTTCATCCAAAACACCTATTAAAAAAAATTCTCATTACATTATATTCATATTGAAAATTTTAAATGTGCTATAGAATACAACCCATTGACTATGAAATTGAAACTTCTCTAATAAAATCAGATGTTTTAGAAGTGATTATTTTATCAAATCAAAAACCTCAAAAATTCATATCTGATTAATTTTTAATAAAAATATAATTTCTTGAGAATAAAATAATATAATTATTTATATTCCTTTGATGTAATTAAAAATTCATTTCACAATTTTTAAATATCATTCCTTCATATTTCATTTAATATTTATCAAAAAATATACTGAAAAATAATATCTAACTTACAAGATTCAAGATATAGTAATCTTCCAATCATACTACCCTAAAGTTTTAAATCTACCAATTTTCTAAAATATTAATAGTTTAGTTTCATAATTTTTTTACCAGATTATTTTTTCTAGATGCATTTTCAAGACAAAAAATATTGAGTAAGTCTTATAAATATATATATGCTCAGTTAACATATGACCTTCTGGTTTTTGAGAAATTTAAAAACCAACGAAAAAGTTGATTTCACTCATCATGGTTGCAACTACATATATAATGATATAATATATCATTTTCATGTTGATAAAATTTAATTATATAGTTATATTCATTTTAATATTATTAAGTAATATTTTACCAAAAGTAAATTGTTTTTACTAAACTCTTTTCAATAATGGTTTTATTTAAAAGTGTAATTTATAAATTATTTAATTTTAATTTTTTAAAATTAATTTAATTGTTTAAATCATCATATATAAATTATTTTACAATGATCTTTTGTGATTTGTTGGAAAATATTCATTTTTTGGGGAATAGTGAAAATACAGATGTTTTAAAAAAATCATTTTTATTCAATAAATTATCAAATTTGAAAGTTACATTATGTTTTGAATATCATTTCAAGTATCATATGTAGTTTTAGTCATATTAAATCCACTTAATTAAATTTTAATTATCTTTATATTATATTTTCGTATAAGTCTATTTTTTGTCTTAAAAGGTTTTTTTAATACATGTTTTAAAGTGAATATTGTTTGTACATTTTAATTAAATATAAAATCCCCTTACAACTAATTTACTAAATGAATATTTTAGATTAAATATATATAAATATTAATTTCAATTCTTATAGTGAATATTTCAAGTCACTGAGTTAATACAAAATCATCTTATGCTTAAATATGATTCCTAGAAAAATGCATTTTCATCGTGTATAAGAAATTAATTTTAAATAAAATCATTCATATATTTTGAATTATATTTTGGTAAATGGAATAAATATTTGGAATTTGAATAATTTTTTTATATATAATAAGGTAAAATTAGTTTTTTTCCTAAAGAAGAGTGAAAACTGTAAAAATATTTTACCACATTTAAGGTATGAATAGATTTACTTGGGGTTAAACTAAAAATATATGGGTTCAAATGACATAAGAAATTTAAATTCTATCATATGTTCATATTTAAACCATATATATTGAAATTATTTATAACGGTCCATTTTGGATCCATTTGGAATGTAAAAATGTTCATATCACTTTTTCTTTTTAAAAATTACAAGTGTACATCAAACAATCCTTATAAATGGAAACCCCTTTCTAATTTTATTCACACCATAAAAACCTTGTTTTGGAAAATACCAGCCTAATTCTAAGAATAAATTCCCCACCAACATAATTGATTCATTTTTTTGATAATAAATACATCATTAGTAGAATTTTGGGGCAATCTTAATGAGGTTGTCCCAAGAAGATTAATTCCTAATTTTTTATTTTTTTTCATCTTGAAACTCTTTAAAATATTGAGTAATTATTTTGATATATTAACACTAGAATAACCCATATAGTAATATTATATTATTTTAATTTCATAACCTAAATACCTCTCATCTTCCTTGAAATGTTAAATTATGATATCATTTTGGTGTACGGTAAACAACCACCTTACAAAACGATAAAATTAATTTTCAAAAACTAACTATTTTGGATAGGTATAATGATGAATATAATGTGTATAATATTATATTTTTAGCCTGTGTAAACTTATTTAATTATTATATGAATGATTAATTCTTAAATTCTATTCCACTGGGGATATAATAATGTTTCTCGTGTGTTAGGTGGATTACCACCTCATAATACGATGTATTTCATTTTTCACTAAGTATTTAATTAAAAGGTAATAAAAATAATGTTAATTAATATATGTGATATAAATGACATAATTATTATATTCATGAATTATTTATCATTATTAAAATATAATATATTATTTTTTCTTACACTGAAACATAAAAACGTCGTTATTGCGTATGTGTATACAACCACCTCCATGAACTGATGTGATTATTTTTTCTCACCACATAACATGGATGATATATATAATTATAAATAAATAAATAATTTGGTATTTATGATATGATAATAATTTATGAAATATTAAATATTAATTACATTCTTTATATTACTATCATTGGAATATAAGCCTTATCCCAGTTGGTAAGGACTCTGTAAGTGCATCCAGGCGACCCGAGATCAAATCCAGACAGAGGAATCATTTGTGGTATTGTAGTAGTACTGTAGCGAGAACTACGCAGCACTGTAGCTGGAACTGTAGAAGGTATTGTTGAAGGTACTGTAGTAGGCACTGTTTGGGATTGTAGCATCTGGGAATATGCCACCGTTTGGGCCCGCGGGCCACCGATTTGGTCCCTGAGTCCATTAAGGCCTTCAAGCCACCCATGCCTTCAGGTCAATAAGGCCTTCGGGCCACCTCAAGGCCTTTGGGTCACCTTAAGTGCAGATGAAAACTAGAAAACCTACATGGAACACGCTCTACAAGGATAATGGGCAAGGAGCATTCACCACAGCATAAGCTAAAACGATTACAAGAATGAGAGGGTATGGCACCACCCATCGGGACAAGCCTGTGCAAGAATAGGAATGCCTAGCCGAATAGCCATGCGAAGGTGGAGAGCTGATTTCACAATAAAGATGATGGGGATGAGCAGTTCCAAGTAGTCAGTCTTGGTTGTATGTAATGTTTGAAGCCTACGGGCAATGAATTCTTCTACGGACTACGTGCCATGTAATACTTACGACTATGTGCCTTGTGAGGGTTCCACCTCACCCCTAAAATAGAGGATTATCAAAAATCAATAAAAAATGAAGGCCTTCAGGCCATTGGAGGTATATTACTATCATTGAAAAATGAAAACGTTAATCAAGCGTATGCACAGCCTACCGTCTCAACGACTGCAACATTGATCATTTTTCATACACATATTTTATGATTTGTTTTAAAAGAATAAATTGTTTTTAAAAATGACAATAATTTCATAATTATTATTATATATATAATTTAATTATGTAATATCTTACTATATTCAACTTACCGAAGTCATTTTTTGACACATATATTGAGTACTGTGAATGAATCTAGAGTGAAATTAAATAATTAAATAATTATGTAAAACATTATAATATATAAAATAAAATCAATAATAAACATGGAAATTTTTAAAAAATAATTAAATTATTAAAATATTTTTATTTTTTATGATGATAATGAATATACAAGACGAGTCAGACTAAAGGTCAGTGAATTTATTTTAAAAATTATAATTTGAAAGATTTAATTTATAAATCATTTTATCCCATGTCAATATTATTAAAATCATTTTATGTATATTTTTATAAGAAGATACAATATTTAAAAACGAAATTATTTAAATCTATATTGAATTTATATAAAAAGGATTTAAAAAGGAATATTTTTATATATTTTATACGAAATGTTTTAAAATACCTAAAAGGAATGTTCTATCTTTGTACATGTAGTGACGATGAATTTTCTCTCAACAATTACCATTATTTTATTTAGCAATTAATTTAAATTATTTCTTAATTATTAAAAGAACAAATCCTTTTCCATTTTTCTAGTTATTTTATATTTTATTATTAGGTTTTAATGGGATCTATATTTTAATATTAAGAAATGTCTTCTTATGGGAAAAAAGAATATTTTTTTAGATTAATTCTGAAAATTGTATGATTTTATGTTTTATGACTATATTATGGTTCTTGGAAATTATTTAAGATGATGGGTGGTTCCTTTATAAACCAATTACAGGTGGTTATGTTATGAACCAAGTTTGTGTGGTAATTTTATAAACCAAGTAAATGTGGTTATATTATAAAATATAGATTGGAGATTCAGTGAAATACCTATAATTCATTGGGTATAGAATTTGACAATATAATTATTCTAGTTGTAAGAGTTATATAAAAAGTAATTTCCAAATGATACATATATATTTTATATATGATTCATATATGGTTTAATATTAATTATTTGATTTCTAAAAAGGTATTAAAAGTGATTATTTTCAAAATAAAGTAATTACAACTTCTTGAGGGCGAAATGTATAACTTTTTTGAAAAGTTATAATGAGTGTATGTTGTTATAAAATACAAATTTATGAGTTTTATTACTTTTTGTTTATTTATGAAATTTTTTGAAAATATTAGGCCATAGAAGGTGATTTATTAGTTAAGACAATGTTTATTTTGAGGCTAAATGTGTCCTTGAAAAGAAATGTTTTTATATGTTTTCATAGACTAAAAAATTTATTTATTTATAATTTTTATATCCCTTAATGATGCTTTTTTTGTTAATCCCATTTTTTAAAATATTTTTAAACATTTTTAAGGATGTGTAAAAACAACGAAGAAGTCATGTTGAAAGTATTGAATATTTTTCAGTAGAATAAAAATATTTTTATTTTGAAAAGTATTATATTTTGTAAGAATGGTAACTGATTAAAAGAATATACGTTGTAAAATTATGGTTTTGTTATGTATGAGTTATAATATAATTATATAATAATAGTCATTAAAAGACACTAAAAATGATATAATGTGAATGATATAATAAATTTAAAGATTATGTTATCTTAAATGATGTGTCTTTATAGTTGTTATCAAAGGAATGGTTTATATAAATTTATATTTTATTATAATATTAATATTGTCCCCTTGAATGATTCTACATATAGTCAAGATAAAATGATATATCAATTTAAGATTACCCTATTTCTTCCAAAAAAAATTTTTTTGTTCATAATGGGTATCTACAAATGAATGATAAAGATTATTATAGTAAGTCACCAATATGACAATATCCTTCAAAATAAGCAACTTAAAATAGTAAAAATTGGAGCTAATTAGTTTTTAGGGTGATCAAATTGTTGATTTAAGATATAAATGGTGGGAGAATTCATGCCATAGAGAATTCATATATTCAATAGTTGAACATAATGACTGTATAGTATTTTATGAGACAACATCCTCCAATAATTAGCGGATCTTCCAACCCAATGGTAGTTGAAGGATGGATCAATTCCTTGGAAGAGAGATATTAAATCATGTGGTATTCATAATGTCAAAAGAAAACCCTTTCCATTTATCATTATGAATTCTAAGTTGAAAAATGGTGTTCCTTGGTTAATTATACCAAGCCTAGAAATAAGATTGATTCCATGGAATGGGGAACATTTAATAATATCCCCCATTAAATATATTTCCCTAAGGATGATTGACTTAGAATAGAGAAAAAATAATTGGAATTGAGGAAAAATAATGAATATTCCATAGTTTCATATGAATAAAATTTAACAATATTCTCCTAGTATGTACATGATTTTAACTATTATTTTAATCATAAGATTAATTTGTTTTACTTACGATTTAAGAGAAGATATCATTGTTAATTGGATTCATATGAATTGAAAAGATATTAGAAACATGTTCGATGTGCCCTGAAGATTGAAATGAAGTTTTATGATGATCAGGTATTCTATAAAAACAACTTGAAAAATAAATATATGTTTTAAAAAATGGGAATAATTTATCAAAAAAGTAAGGATATAATAAATTCAAGTTCTCATATTATGATAAGTACGGTAAAAATCACCCTAGAAAATTCCTTATGTATGTTCATAGGATGTGTAATGTTTGGTCATATGGCTCATGACTATAAGTAAAATAAACATAAAATAAATGAAAATAAAAGGGTAAGAATTTTTTTATTGCAACGATTTGGGTAATTATTCCAATTCATGTCCAATGTTCATTACTCAAGGTGGAAATAAACAAGATCAAATGAGGAACGATGTGGAAAAATATTTTTATACTACAACATCTAATTTTGTTCAATCAATTGATGTGGTGAAAACTCCATCGAGCATAGTGATTTTTGAAGATTGATCTCAGATCAGGGTACTATTAGTAGAAATTGTGGGAGGAATATATTCAAAAAATCCAATTTTATGTTAGATATGGAAATTATGAGTTTTTATTTATTACATTTAGGTTTTCAAGTGGATCTTTTGTATTTATGGACCGTATGAATAATTTTTTCCATGTGTTCATGAATAGGTTTTTGGTAGTGTATATTGATGATATTTTCATATATTCTAAAATCTGGGAGGAACATGAAAGAATCTCATGGATTATTTTGAAAAAAATTAATGAGAATAATCTATATGAAATAATTCATTATAGTGAATTTTTTTTGCAACATATTTCATTATATGGACATATTATTTCTAATTATGGAATAACATTCAACCCTACTAAAAAAAGTTCTTTAAGAATGAAAAATACAATGGTATATTATATATATTCAGAGGTTTCTTTTAATAGTTGGTTACTATATACAGTTTTATGAAAACATTGCTTAGTTTGCTATCCCAAAAACTAAGATAACTCAAAATGTAGCTTAATTTATATGCATAAAATAATGTGATATTTTTTTCCAGGAACATAAATGATGATTTGTGAATGATCTAGTTTGGGACTTGAAATCTTGAAATGATTACTTTTACATCCATAGTGAAGCTTCTTAAAAATTTCTTGGTTGAATATTGACGTAGAATGATCAAGCAATTTATTATGATTCATAGAAATAGAAAACTCGTGAGTTAAATTACCCTACACATGATCAGTAATTAAATTTAATGGCTTTAGTTTTAAAAATTTGGAGGCAATTTTATATGTAATAAGGTGTGAAATATACACTAATAATAATACTTTGAATTATATATTTAATCAGAATTAATTGATCATGAGACAAATAAGATGGATGAAACTGATCATCTTTTATAATTTCATAATTAATTATCATCCTAGAAAAGGAAAACATTTTTTAAATATTTGAGTAGTAAAAATAATTCAAAATCAACCATATTACATTTGTACTATTACACTTTGGTTTATTATTTGATGAATTTATTCCCATAGTTTTTATATGTAAGGATTTCATTAGTTTTGTTTTAGGTTTCACTACAATCTACTTTGTCAGAAATATTTAAGAAATATTATAAAGAGGATCCTATTTTGAATGAAAATGTAGATCCCATTAATAATGGATGGTATGAAAATAGATATTTCTTAATTTACCATGAAATATTTTATTTGTTAGTAGGTTAGAGTAGGATGAATATTAATTAAGGGGATATTTCAACCATTAAAAATACTGTATTAGAGATGATAAAATATATAAATGGATTTCATGGTGGGATTTCCAAAGGAATATTGAGGTAATACTTCAGTTTGGGTTATGATTTATAAATAAAATAATTCTATATATTTCCCTACCATTAAAAATATTATTTTTTGGATCATTTTCATTACTATATCTCAAGGAGATAGATTGGTTACCTTATGTTTGATTCTCCATTGTATATGATTGAGATATTAGGTTCTCTTCAATTTTTTGAAAATGACTTTAGAAATGGTTGAGTTCCAAATTAAATTTTAGTACACTTTTTCATCCTAAAACAAAAGGTTAGTCCATGAGAACGATTCAAACCATGTAAAATATTCCTATTTCATTTTACATTCATTACTATGAAATTTGGGATCAAAATTTATTTATTTGAGAATTTTTATAACAATTTATTTAATTCTAGTATATGTATATCACATTTTGAGGCATTATAAAGAAATTAGTTTTAGACACCAGCTCTTTTATGTTGAATTTATAGAAATAAAGTTTATAGAACTAGCATTTATAGAGTAAATGGATGAAAATATGCAATTTTTTGAAATAATATATGTGGATATCATAGATCATGAATAAAAATTATGTTGATAATTGGAGGAATAATACTTCTTTTATGGTTTTTGATCACTTTTCCCTTAAATTGTTTATAAAAAAAGTGTTTGTGTGTTTTAGTGAATAGGTTAAGTTATGTATTTATTAAGATGGATTATACGAAATCCCATATAATGATGGATTATCTTCCTATTAAGTGTCATTTACTCCATTTGAATCCCATGTAAAAACATATTTCATGTTTTAATGTTAAGGAAATATGTACCAGATTCATCTCATCTTTTGATCCATTAAGTAGTTCAATTGGAAGATAAATTTTCTTTTGAGGAACAAACTATTCAGATTATTAAATGTAGTCAGAAAGTGTTTCGGAATAAGTTTATTCCTTAGGTTAATATTTTCTATAAAAACCATAAGGTTGAAGAAGTGACATGAGGATCTGAAAATTCTATGTGGGAAATATATTCGCATTTGTTTAATATGTTAATAAAATTTCATAGGGGAAATTTAAAAATGAGGGGAAGAATGTAAAAACCTAGGTAATTATTGAATAAATAGTTTTCATGTTTATTAAAATTAATTATATATTTCTATATATTATAAAATTATTAATTATTTTTTAAAACTAAGTGGAAATAGATTTAACAAAACTCTTCTCTTATAAATATTTTGATTAAATGTTTATATTATAAATTATTGAATATTATTTTGAAATAATAAATTTTATTTTTAAAATATTCATGTAAATAATAACACAAAGGGAGATTTTTGGAAGTTTTGAAAAACGATAATTTTTTAATGAATTACAAAAAAATATTATGTTAAAAAAAATATCATTTCTTTTTGACATATTAAGTAATTTAAAATAACCATTATGTTTTGAGTATGATTTAATGTTACATACTGATTCTTTAGTTATATATAAACCACTAAATTATATTTCAATTATCTTTGTATTTGAATTTATTATATGAATATTTTTGGGTTTAAAAAGGATTTTTCCGAAAACTGTTTAAATACAAATAATTCTTATCTATTATAATAATTAAAAAATAAATAAAAAAATTTAAAATAAAAAATATATATTATATATCAATAATATATATTTTATTTTCTTATAATAATCGTTAATATTCATAAAATTATTTTAAAATCATCATATTTATGAAAAATATGTTTCTAGAAAAATGAAATGTTTACTATGTATGTGAGTTAATTTTTAAATAAATTTCATACCCTTCTGTTTATGGAATTTGTAAAAATTGATAAAATACATGGAATAAAAATAATTTATATTATAAAATAAGGTAAATTTATTTTTTATTCTAAATGACTGGAGAAAGTAGTAAATTTTTTTACAAAAGTTAAGGAAAAAATGAATCTACCATGGGGGTCAAATTAAAAAGATAAGGGACAAAACGTTCTTAAAACATATCATAATTATGTTAAATGTACATATTTATACATTAAATTTTCTAATTGTTGATAATTTTTCATTATTTTGCCTTTTGGAAAGAAAAAACGTGGGGGTCGCCTTTTTATTTTAAAAAATTACAAGTCTTCCACTTAATTCATTTATAAAAGGACATCACATATCCTCTCCTCTTCACACCATAAATTCCATTTGGATTGGAAAATATCTACCCCAATCCCATACCTACTTCCCTATACACATCATGTAATTCTTTTTGTGATCATAAATACAACCTAATAATGATTTTGGTTCTATCATTTTGAGGTTTTCTAATAAAGAATTATCTTGCTTAATCGAGCGTTTTAATATTATTTCTTATATTACCTACTTCAAATATTACTCAATTATGATGGTAAAATAATAAATACATCCCATATATATAGATTTTATTATTCAAATGTAATGTACTAAATATTCTCATATTCTATTAAATGGTAAATGGAACTATCATTCGTTTGTATGGCGAAATACCACCTTGTGAACCAATGTAATTCATTTTCCAACACCTCCTCATAAGTTTGGTTATAATTATGGATTATAAGTATATATATATATATTATATTTTTAATATAATTATACTTATGTAATTATGATTTGACATATACATTCATAGTTTACAATATATGGGGTATATGATAATGTCACTCATGTGTACGACGTACTACCACCACACAAAGCAACGTGATTCATTTTAAATTAACACTTCAAATGGAAGGTTATAATGATAGTGATAATGAATATATTATATATATATAATTATTATTATATTTATGAAGTATTTTTCTTTTTAAATTTATAATATATCATTCTCCTTTTTAAAATTAAATATTATAGCTTCGTTCATATTTTTGTGTGGACTACCAACTTCATGAAATTATGTGATTATTTATTCTCAACACATCACATTGATGATATATATATATGTGCATTTTTTAAAAATAATTTGTTATATATGATTATAAATATGGAATGAAAAAATAATACATAACTTCTTTCCATAATTATTATTGAAAAAATGGAAATGTTACTAATGCGTACGCATGATCTACCATATTTATGACTATAACATAGTTCAGTTAAAATAGAGATCATTTAATTATTGATTTCAAAAGTATCAATGATGTATAAATATTTTAATTGTCTCATGATTATTAGTTTTTTATATGATGCAATAATGAAATCTTTGACCATAGTCCACAAAACCATGTCATTTGTTGACTCATACGATGAATACCATAAAAACAACTAAAGTACAGTTAAATTATTATCTAATTATTAATAAAATTGTATGAGATAAAATAAAATGAGTAATTAACATGAAAATGGTATTAAGAAATTAAATAATTGACCTAATAATTTTTAAAAGATAAAGGATATACATGTGAATTCAGAATAGGGGTAACAATATTTTTCCAAAAATATTCTTCTAATGATATTTTTTCAACAGTTTTTTTAAATTTCAACATTTTTAATTTTTTTATTGATGGATTAAAATGGAAATAAAATAATTTAAATCTTAGTTTTATTTTATAATGAATGTTTTTCAAATGGTTTTCAAAAGGAACATACTTTTTCATTTTATAGAGAACATTTTGACAAAATGAAAAGGAACATTCGATTTAAATATATTAAATAATAAGAATGTTTCTGTTGGTCGGAGTGGATACTCAAGAGGGGGGTGAATTGAGTTCCAATTAAAATTTTCTATTAAAAACAATGTTTATTAAAATCCCCCTATTTCAAAAACAGATTAAACTGTAGTGAATTTATACAGATTATAAAGGTTCAATTAGTTTCTCAAAGATTGATTAGTTCTCAGTTAACTTAATCATATGATTAAATTAACTTTTGAAACTAACTTACTGGTTTATAATAAATATAAACACTTGCGAGTTTAACTATCAAAGTAGCTTTGAAGACAAATTATATTTCAAAGTAATAGCAGTGGAATATGAAATAAATATGTAGTATGGATATAGTATGTAGCTACAAACACAGAGAATTAACCAAGAGGTTCAGTCTCAAGCCGAGACTTAGTCCTCTCAAAAGTTTATACAAAAATGATCCACACCCCGGATCGGGGTTAACAGCAGTGAACACACTGTCCAGGTCACAAGACCTCTACCACAGTTCTGCGTGGGAAAACAAACAACATCTTAGAGCTGTCCAGGTCTCACACGACCTCTACCACTATCCACAATGGAAAATGAAGTGTAAAAAGGTTTGCTAAGGATTTACAGATCCTCCAGTGAAAGTACAGGAGTCAGTGTGTGTGTTTAATACAGCAGATAACACACACTGCTCAAAATGTAAAACAAATATATCACAGAGCAGAGATGTAGAGTTTAGAAATGGATCTGGTGATTTCAGTGTAGCTCTGGACTCTTTTGTATTTGGTCAGAATTTATTCTGATTCCTCTTCTCGCTTTTGTTTGAGAAGAAGAGTGTCGTATGCTTCAGGTTCAAAGGTAGTGATATGTAGTCGATGAAGTTCTTCAATGTTCTTTTGTATACACAGAACTCTTCTTGAGTAGGATTGATTGTGTATGTGGTTCTGTCTTGCTTGGTTCTTCCTCTTCTTTCTTTCCTCTATATTCTTCTTGTGTTCTTCCGTCAACTCCCTTCTTTAGCAGAGTCTTCTTGTATTTATGTCACGTGCTTCGTAAGACAGAAAAAGTTTCCTTTCAGCAGGTACGAGGTACGGTTTCCTGACATCCAACAACCTTTATTAATTAATTGACATAGCATTAAAATATACCTAATATGACTGTTGGTTAGATAAAATAAAGATAAAGATAAATAAATTCAAACAGTTGTTTATGACTATTGAAGAATCATGTGATCGATAGGTCATCAGCATTAGTGAATAATGATCGGTGACTCAGATTGATCAGCATCGGTGAGTCATTTGCATCGGTGAGTCATTTTGCATCGGTGAGTCATTTTGCATCGGTGAGTCATTTGATCAGCATCGGTCTGTCATCTGATCGGTGAGTCAGTTTGATCAGCATCAGTCTGTCATCTGATCGGTGAGTCAGTTTGATCATCATCGGTCTGTCATTTGATCGGTGAGTCATTTTGATCAGCATCGGTCTGTCATCTGATCGGTGAGTCAGTTTGATCAGCATCAGTGAGTCATTTGATCGGTGGCTCATTTTGATCAGCATCGGTGAGTCATTTGCATCGGTGAGTCATTTTGATATCGGATCGGTGCGACCGTTGTCCTTTGATATTGGATCGATGCTTCCGATGTCTGTTGATATTGAATCGGTGCTTCCGATGTTTGGATCAGTGCTTTTGATGTTTGGATCGGTGCTTCCGATGTCTGTTGATATTGAATCGGTGCTTCCGATGTTTGGATCGGTGCTTCCGATGTCTGTTGACATTGAATCGGTGCTTCCGCTGTTTGGATCGGTGCTTCCGATGTTTGGATCGGCGCTTCCGATGTCTGTTGATATTGAATCCAGAAGACTTCCAAAATACTTTGTAAGTCAATAAGCATAGACAAAAACATGATAACATATTCATTCACAGATTGTAATTAAGTTTATGAGAAATCAAACCAGATTAAGCATTAATGGTATGTGATGATTTGTGATTATTAAAACATCAATCATAGACATGAAATCAACAATCTTCCAGAGGGCTCAACAATCTCCCCCTTTTTGATAATCACAAATCTTTATCATAAATAAAAACATAAAGAGAATTAAACCATAATGAAAATAAATATAAAGAGATATATAAATCTCCCCCCTTAATTTAAATTTCCCATATATATTATACAGATTTCTCATATATATTATACAGATTTCTCCCCCTGAGATAGATACATCTCTCATATATATATAGATCTTTCTCCTCACCTTAGAGATATACATCTTTTCTCCCCCATATATCTCTCTTCTCCCATATATCATTCGTTTTCTTCTCCCCCCTTGGGATAATCAAAAAGGAGGGAAAACATATAAGTGAAAGTGAAAGTAAAAGCAGTCAGCATAGAGTAGAGAGGAAAAAAAATTGATAAAGTACAGAATATTACAAGCATCACATTGTTCACCCTATCAAAAACAATACACAACTATTTGTTGGGATACAAAGGGGCATTGCCTTTGTCTTTGGGATCAATAGTGGGTAAGTTTGAAGGCTTGGAGGAAGGCTGGACTTGGAGAATATGAAGTGGTGGTAGGACAACTCGGGCAGGTGTAGGAGTAGGTGCCAGAGAGAGTTGTTGTTGAGAAACAGGGGCTGGTTGAGAAGCTTGCTGAGGGGATGGTCTGAACTGAGATAGAGCTTGAGAAACATATAGCTGATTTGGAGCTACATCAGAGTCACTAAGAGGTTCAGAAGTAGGAACTACTATTGCAGTGGCCAGTGCATTCAAATATGGCTTCAAAAGATGAATGAAGTCCTGAATGACTTCTGCCCCATACTTCATAGATTTTTCAAAATCATCTTTATTCTCCATGAACTGGGCCAAAGAAGGGGTAAAATCTTGCAACTGATGGACTTGAGTTTTGAAGGCCTGAGTGACTAGAGGTAATTTTAGATTCTCTACCAACACCTTGAAGTTTGCATCCATTTCATGCTTTGTATAAATCTTGGAAAAGTAATTACCAACTTTCTCTTTGATCCCTTGCAGAGCTTTCTTAGCATCTGCTGAATACACCAATGCCATCTTATGACTGTTATCACATAGCTCTTTCATCTTCCTCAAAGATTCTAAATCAAGAATTTGTCTAACAGCAGCTAACTCATCATGCACAACTTCTCTTAGAGCTTCTAGCTCACGGTTAGTGATCTTGGTTACCTTGCCTGTACTGGCTTGGCCAACTATGTGAGTTAACTCAGCTTTCAACTTCCTCAGGTCAGACTTGTTGAGATGTTCAATCAAATTTCTCAAAAAATCCATCATACCAGAGATGGTTGATCGGAATTCGCTGGATAGAGATACCAAGCCGGTGTGAAGATCCTTCATAGTCTGATTCAAAAAGGCTATGTGCCTGCCAATAAGTTCCCCAGTATTGGCCAGGTCTGGCTTCAGAGCATTAGATACTCTTTGTGAGAAGGCCTCCAATGAATTTTCAGAAACTTGTAGAGACACTTGAGTAAGAGCATTAGAAATTTATTCTCTAACTGTGGCTCTCACAGCGGTTAGCAATTCAATCTTAAACTTATTAAGATCAGCTTGAGAGATTCCAGAACCAGGTAAATTAACATTTGTAGGATCAACAGCAGGAACATACCTTGCTTCTCTTGGGAGGTTCCTCTTAAGAGCTGCAGCAGATTCTGGCATTGCTTCTTCTTCTTCAGAATATTCTAAGCCCAACACAGCATAACCAGGGTAGTCATCCCAAACAGCAGCACACAGGGTGTATTTTGGTTTCTCATAGCTTGCTGTTCCACTGATTTTTGGTGAATCAACCTTTCCACTGATATGTATTTCTTGTACTGAGTGAGGTGATTCTATTTGATCTTCAGAAAGACCATCCACTGGTCTGTTATCACCATCAACAGCAACCTCAGCATCATCAGCACGTCCATCATCACTCTTCTCAAAAGCTTCACAGTGATATTCTTCAGTATCAAAATCTTCTTCATCACCAAGAATAGGTTCTGATTCTGGTAGTGCTAAGGGTGGACTAGCAGGTCCAAATTCTATTCTTCTTTTGGGACTAGCAGTGTCAGGATCACTCCTATCATCAGGAGATGACATACTTCCTTCCTCAGTCGCAACTTCTTCTTGCTCTTGGGCTTTGGTGGCCTCATCCTTTCCTTCTTCTTTCTCATCATCATCAGAATAAAATGGTTCCTCATCTGGTTTCAAGCCAGGGTCTCTCAAATCCTTTGGCGTCTTACCATGATCTTTGGGATTGTAGGCTTCAAACAATTTATCTTCATCTGAAACCCATCACTTCTTCCATGGATTCCAATTGATTTTAATCCTCTTGTAGATCTCTTTGTTGAGACAGAAGGTATGATATGTTTCATCAACTTCATCATCTTCATCAATACATTCTAGATTCTTGATCATGGTAGATATAATCTTTGAATAAAATAAGGTAGTGGCTTTCTTGGATGGTTTTACCATTCCAGCTATGTGCACCATCACATATCTACACAAATTGATCTTCTCATGTATTTTCAGATGAAACAACAGGAAAACATCCTAGTACTTTATAGCAGCAAAATCTCCTCTCCTAGGGAAAAGTTGGTGCTGAATAAACTTGAAAATAAGTCTACATTCACCATCTAATTCTGAAGCTGTGATTCAATGTGACTCTCTGTTTCCAGTCAGAAGCTGTAGAGCTAATTCATAAGAGAAGTAATCAGATGTTGGAGGAATATTCCCAGCATAATCCTCATACCGACCTTCATGAGGTACATTCAAGCACTCAGCCCACTGCTTAGATGAGAAGGATATTTTCCTTCCTTTTACCACAGACGACATCCTCGCAGCCTCCACACCATCTAAAGTGATTTCCAAATTCATATAGAACTCATGCACCAACTTCGGGTAGTCTATTCGAGAGTTGTCAGAAAACCTTTCTATCCATCCTTGCGATTCAAGAACTTGCAGAAACAGTGACTTACTTGACAAAAGCCACGCAGAGCTGACTTCTCTTTCTACAGCAACAATCCGAGTTTCCAGGTTCGGATTTAATGATCGTTGAGAGGTACTACTCAACTTGCCTCGAGCACGCTTTGAAGGTACAGGGCTATCAGGTCCTTTGCTCAGTCTCTTTTGGTTAGCCATTCGAGGATTTTGGGAAGGCAGGAGTTCGAAGGTTCGAAGTAGAGGGGAAGAGAGGTTGGAAGGTTCGGCGGGAAATGAAAGGTCAAAGGTTTAGGGAAGATAAATAGCCGTGTATCATTTATTTTATCATTTAGGGTTCCCATAAAAAGTATAAAAGAAATTTAATAATTAATTACAATATATATATATAAAAAAGATCGGTATGACAGATCGGTTGCACAGATCAGTTTCACAAATCGGTTTCACAGATCAGTTTCACAGATCGGTTTCACAGATCGGTTTCACAGATCGGTTTCACAGATCGGTTTCACAGATCGGTTTCACAGATCAGTTTCACAGATCGGTTTCACAGATCGGTTTCACATATCAGTTTCACAAATCAGTTTCACAGATCGGTTTCACAGATCCGTTTCACAGATCGGTTTCACAGATCGGTTTCACAGATCGGTTTCACAGATCAGTTTAACAGATCGGTTTCACAGATCGGTTTCACAGATCCGTTTCACAGATCGGTTTCACAGATCGGTTTCATAGATCAGCTTCACAGATCAATCATACACAACTCTTGTTTAATAAATTTCATTCTTTCAGAGCATAAGGGCTTTGTAAAGATATCAGCTAATTGATGTTCAGAACTAATAAATTTTAAAGAAATATCACCTTTTTGATAATGATCTCTTACAAAGTGATGTCTGACATCAATGTGCTTAGTTCTAGAGTTAGACACAGGGTTCTTAGATATATTAATTGCACTAGTATTGTCACAGTTAATTGAACCATGTTTAAGATCAAATCCATAATCCAATAAAGTGTGTTTCATCAACAAAATTTGTCCACAGCAACTACCAGTAGCTATGTATTCTGCCTCGGCAGTAGACAATGCAACTGAGTTCTGTTTCTTACTACACCATGATACTAGGGATTTTCCAAGCAAATGGCATGTTCCAGATGTGCTCTTCCTATCTAACTTACATCCAGCAAATTCAGCATCTGAATAGCTAGTTAGGTTAAATGATTGTCCTTTTGGATAAAACAAACCTAAATTTACAGTATACTTAAGATACTTAAAAATCCTTTTAACATCCAGTAAGTGTGATTCTTTAGGATTAGCTTGAAATCTAGCACACATACATACACTGAACATAATGTCTGGTCGACTAGCAGTAAGATAAAGTAAGCTCCCAATCATACCTCTGCAATTGGTTTGATCCACTGGTTTCCCAGCTTCATCTGTATCCAATTTACAGGTAGTACTCATAGGTGTATCACTTTCCTTAATACTATCCAATCCAAAACGTTTTAAAAGATCCTTTTTATATTTACTTTGATTTAAAATAATTCCATCTTTAGTTTGAAAATTTTGAAAACCAAGAAAATACTTAAGCTCTCCCATTAAGCTCATTTCAAATTCATTTTGCATAATCTTTGAAAAATAAGTACATAAGGAATTTTTAGAAGATCCAAAAATAATATCATCAACATAGATTTGTACTATTAATACATCTTTTGAAATCCTTTTTATAAAAAGAGTGGGATCAGCTACTCCTTTTGTAAATCCTTTTGAGATAATAAAGTTTGAAAGCCTTTCATACCAAGCTCTTGGAGCTTGTTTTAAACCATATAAAGCTTTAGAAAGTTTAAAAACATGATTTGGAAAATGAGGATTTAAAAAACTAGGTGGTTGTTCTACAAAAACATCTTCAACAATAAAACCATTTAGAAATGCACTTTTGACATCCATTTGATATAGCTTGAAATTCAGATGTGATGCATAGGCAAGTAAGATCCTAATAGCCTCTAATCTAGCTACAAGTGCAAAGGTTTCCTCATAGTCAATTCCTTCTTCTTGATTGTAACCTTGTGCAACTAGCCTAGCATTATTTCTAATGATTTTTCCAGATTCATCAACTTTGTTTCTAAACACCCATTTTGTGCCTATGGTCAAAATGTCCTTAGACATTTCTACTAATTTCCAGACTTTGTTTCTTTCAAATTGATTTAGTTCTTCTTGCATAGCCATTACCCAAAATTCATCATTGATAGCATCATTGATATTTTTAGGTTCTAACTGTGAAAGAAAATCTTGATGTTCAACCTGATTTCTTAGAGAAGCTCTAGTTTGTGTTCCTCTATCTAGATTTCCTACAACAGCATCTAAAGGATGGTTCTTTAGAGTCCTAGATTGTCTTGAAAAGATAGGGCTAGAGATTTCAGATTCATCTACAGATTGAGGTTCAACAGAAGTAGGTTCTGGAGAATTTCCAGAGCCGGATGTTTTAACTATAGGTCCATTGTCTTTTTAATTGAGATTCAAACCAGAGAGATTATCTTCAAGAGAGATTTTAGGTTCATGTGGATCAGTTTCATCAAATTTGATGTGAACAGATTCTTCCACACATTTGGTTCTTTTATTGAAAACTCTATAGGCTTTACTAGAGATAGAGTAACCTAGGAAAATTCCTTCATCACTCTTGGATGCAAATTTGTCAAGATTTTCTTTAGTATTGAGAATGAAGACTTTGCAGCCAAAAACTTTGAAGTAGTTAACCTTAGGTTTCCTATGGTTCCACAACTCATAAGGAGTCCTCTTAAGAACTGGTCTGATCAAGACTCTATTAATGACATAACAAGCTATATTTATAGCTTCAGCCCAAAAGTAAATAGTCAGTTCATATTCATTGAGCATAGTTCTAGCTATTTCTTGTAGTGTTCTATTCCTTCTCTCTACTACACCATTTTGTTGGGGTGTCCTAGGGGCAGAGAAATTGTGACTATAGCCATTGTGTGAGCAGTAAGAATCAAACTCATGATTTTCAAACTCATGACCATGATCACTTCTCAGGGTCTTAATCTTGAGTCCACTACGATTTTCTACAGACTTGGAGTATTTAACAAAGTAAGAACAAGCTTCACTTTTGTGATCTAGAAAATATACCCAAGTATATCTAGAAAAGTCATCTATAAGAACATAGACATAGTGCTTCCCATTTAAACTAGAAACTCTAGAAGGTCCAAATAAATCCATCTGAACCAACTCGAGAGGTTGAGAAGTTGACACTTCTTTCTTTGATTTAAAAGAAACTTTATGTTGCTTTCCTTTTTGACAGGGATTAAAAACTTTGTTTGCTGGAAATTCAAGTTTTGGTAAGTCTCTAACTAAGTTCTTCCTAGAATGTTTTCTAAGAGAGTGTACATTGCAGTGTCCTAATCTTCTGTGCCAAAGCCAAGACTCTTTATGAAAAGCATTTAAACAAGGAATATTCTACTTAGCTAAAGAATCTAAATCAACAACATAACCATTTTCATCTCTTAAAGCAGAAAATACTAAAACATTTTTTGAGTTAAAAACATTGCAAGAATCATTTTTAAATTTCACATAAAAACCATCATCACACAACTGAGAAATGCTTAACAAGTTATATTTAAGTCCATCGACAAATAAAACTTCAGAAACCAAGATTGAATCAGTGTTACCAATCTGGACTAAGCCGATGATTTTTTATTTTGAATTATCACCAAAAGTGACAAAGCCTCCATCAACTTTTACTAAGCTCTTGAAACATGAAAAGTCTCCTGACATTTTTCTTGAACATCCACTGTCTAAGTACCATATCTTCTTGTGACAGCTCTTCAAGCAGGTCTCCTACAAAACAGATTTAGATGGAAGATGATTTTGGTACCCAGATCTTCTTGGGTCCAGACATGTTAGCCAATGATACTTTAGGTATCCATATTTGTCTAATGGGTCTCATATAATTTTTAGAATTAACATTCTTTGAAAGATAAACCTTATTAGATCTATAACTATGAATATAACTGGTTGAGGAATATGAAGTTCCAGAATTAACTATCTTCTGTCCAGAATTAGGAATGAATCTAGTTTTGGCAACTTTTCTTTGTCCAGGTTGGTATCCTATACCAGTAGTGTATCTAGGTGCAACTTTCTTTCCTAGAATTTGTGTTAGAGTATTCTTTCCATTTGTGAACTTCTCTAAGTCTTTTCTGAGTTGCTCATTAGACAATTTTAGTTCAGTATTCTCTTTAAGCAACTGAGCATTATTTTCTTCTTCTATATCCAGATCAGATTTATGCTTAACACTTAAAGCATACTGTTTCTTTAAACCTTTATATTTATCTTTAAGCTCATTACAGGTTTCTTCAAGCATATCACAATATTCAAACAGTTCAGATTTAGACGTGTTATCACATTCAGAATCATCTCCAGAATAATATGAATTTAATGCAGGAGTTTTTGATGTTACCTCAGAAGTGTTTGTCATGAAACACATGTTGGCTCGATTCCTTTCAGAGTGTGAAGATTTAGCTTCACTTGTGATTTCTTCTGAAGCACTCTAAGTAGCCTTCATGGCTTTCTTGTACTTGTTATCCTTGTATTCATACCTCTTTCTGTATTTCAGCTTTGGACAGTCTGCTTTTATGTGTCCTTTTCTTTTGCATTCATAACAGACAACTTCATCTGATTTATCAGACTTCTTCCAATCCTTTTTCTAGTGTCCTTTGTTATCATACTTTCCTTTGTAGTTTGACTTTCTGAAAAACTTCTTCTTCCTATAGAATTTCTTAAATCTTCTAGCAATGTGATCCATCTCAGTATCACTGTCAGAATCATTCTCACTTTCCTCACTACTTGAACTTTCATTGATAGCTTGAGGCTTTTCCTTATCCTTATTCTTTGAGGTTGTAGTCTTGAAGGAAATAGACTTCCTTTTAGGTTCAACATCTTCTTCTTTGTTTACCTTGAGTTCTTCTTCATACATCATCAACTTACCAATTAGTTCCTTGACAGGCAGTTCTCCAATGTCACATGATTCTCTAATGGAGACAGAGGTTCCTCTCCATCTTTCAGGTAGACATATCAAAATTCTCATGATTTGTTCATTTGCTGGAACATCCTTTCCCAGAGAAGTCATTGTGTTGACAATTTCATTGAACATGAGATAAATATCAGAAATGGGTTCATCAGGCTTCATCTTAAAATTATCATACTCAATAGTATAGGTATTCAATCACATCTCCTTAACATTAGTTGTTCCTTCATGAGAAACAGCTAAGGTATTCCAAATTTCATATGCAGTTTTACATGTAGAAATTCTATTAAATTCCTCATCTCCTAGAGCACAGTACAAGGCATTCATAGCTTTACAATTATTATTGTAAGCAGTCTTTGTAGGTTCATCCCAAGTAGATCTATCAGTACTGGGAATTTTGTATTCAGCTTCAATGGCAGTCCAAATATCAAAGCTCATACTTTCTAAGTGAATTTTCATTTTTAGCTTCCACTGAGCATAGTTGTTTCCATTAAAGAAAGGTGGCCAGATAGTAGCAGCGCCCTCAAGTCTATTATCCATGATATCACAAAAATAATTTTAAAGAGATAAAAATTTAGAAATAACAGAAATTTTAAGAACTTTAAAATACAACTAAAATCACAGTTGAAAACCAAGGTACTTTAGAAAATATTTTCCACCTCTGATACCAAATGTTGGTCAAAGTGGATACTCAAGAGGGGGGTGAATTGAGTTCCAATTAAATTTTTTTGTTAAAAACAATGTTTATTAAAATCCCCCTATTTCAAAAACAGATTAAACTGTAGTGAATTTATACAGATTATAAAGGTTCAATTAGTTTCTCAAAGATTTATTAGTTCTTAGTTAACTTAATCATATGATTAAATTAACTTTTGAAACTAACTTACTGGTTTATAATAAATATAAACACTTGCAAGTTTCACTATCAAAGTAGCTTTGAAGATAAATTATATTTCAAAGTAATAGCAGTGGAATATGAAATAAATATGTAGTATGGATATAGTATGTAGCTACAAACACAGAGAATTAACCAAGAGGTTCAGTCTCAAGCCAAGACTTAGTCCTCTCAAAAGTTTATATAAATATGATCCACACCCTGGATCAGGGTTAACAACAGTGAACACACTGTCGAGGTCACAAGACCTCTACCACAGTTCTGCGTGGGAAAACAAACAACAGCTTAGAGCTGTTCAGGTCTCACACGACCTCTACCACTATCCACAGTGGGAAATGAAGTGTAAAAAGGTTTGCTGAGGATTTACAGATCCTCCAGTGAAAGTACAGGAGTTAGTGTGTGTGTTTAATACAGCAGATAACACACACTGCTCAAAATGTAAAATAAATGTATCACAGAGCAGAGATGTAGAGTTTAGAAATGGCTCTGGTGATTTCAGTGTAGCTCTGGACTCTTTTGTATTTTGTCAGAATTTATTCTGAGTCCTCTTCTCGTTTTTGTTTGAGAAGAAGAGTGTCGTATACTTCAGGTTCAAAGGCAGTGAGATGTAGTCGATGAAGTTCTTCAATGTTCTTTTGTATGCACAGAACTCTTCTTGAGTAGGCTTGATTGTGTATGAGGTTCTGTCTTGCTTGGTTCTTCCTCTTCTTTATTTCCTCTATATTTTTCTTGTGTTCTTCCTTCCACTCCCTTCTTCAGCAGAGTCTTCTTGTATTTATGTCACGTGCTTCAGAAGACATAAAAAGTTTCCTTTCCGCAGGTATGAGGTATGGTTTCCTGACATCCGACAACCTTTATTAATTAATAGACAGAGCATTAAAATATACCTAATATGACCATTGGTTAGATAAAATAAAGATAAAGATAAAGAAATTCAAACAGTTGTTTATGACTATTGAAGAATCAAGTGATCGGTAGGTCATCAGTATTAGTGAGTAATGATCGGTGACTCAGATAGATCAGCATCGGTGAGTCATTTGCATCGGCGAGTCATTTTGCATCGGTGAGTCATTTTGCATCGGTGAGTCATTTGATCAGCATCAGTCTGTCATCTGATCGGTGAGTCAGTTTGATCAGCATCGGTCTGTCATCTGATTGGTGAGTCAGTTTGATCAGCATCGGTCTGTCATTTGATCGGTGAGTCAGTTTGATCAGCATCGGTCTGTCATCTGATCGGTGAGTCAGTTTGATCATCATCAGTGAGTCATTTGATCGGTGGCTCATTTTGATCAGCATCGGTGAGTCATTTGCATCGGTGAGTCATTTTGATATCGGATCGGTGCGACCTTTGTCCTTTGATATTGGATTGGTGCTTCCGATGTCTGTTGATATTGAATCGGTGCTTCCGATGTTTGGATCGGTGCTTCCGATGTTTGGATCGGTGCTTCCGATGTCTGTTGATATTGAATCCAGAAGACTTCCAAAATACTTTGTAAGTCAATAAGCATAGTCAAAAACATGATAACAGATTCATTCACAGATTGTAATTAATTTTATGAGAAATCAAACCAGATTAAGCATTAATTGTATGTGATGATTTGTGATTATTAAAACATCAATCATAGACATGAAATCAACAATATTCCAGAGGGCTCAAAAGTTTCCTAGAGACGTCACCATTATTTTATTTCTTCCTTTTAAATTATTCATCTTTATTTTAAATAAAAACACTATTTCCCTTTTTTGGGTATATTTCTATTGAAAATATGTTTTTAAAATAGAAAAATATTTTCATATTGGGTAATGTTTTATTACAGATGAAATGAATATTTTTTGTGAGTGATGTTTATAATTATAAGATTTTATGTGTTATCATTATGTTATGGTTGATGAAAATTATTTATGATTATAGTTGATTCTATTATAAACTAATTTTGGATTGGAACATTTTGAACAAAGCGTGGGAATTTATGTTATGAACCAATGACAAGTGGTTACATTATAAACCAAGGACGGGTGGGTATGTGATATCCCGCCAATGCATTAGGAATGAAAGTCAATAGTATGGTTATTCCATTTGAAATAGTGATATGAAATGTGATGTTTCATGATAAATATATTTTTTATCTATGCCTATTAATGGTTTTATAGTAAATATATGAATTCTAAAAACGTAACTAATTTGATTATTTTTAAAATAAAGTAATTACTACTTCTATGGGAGTGAAGTATTTCATTATGAATAATTTTTCATGAGTGTATCATGTATTTAAATAAAAATGGACATGTTTTATTTTTTACATTAACTTTTCTTATCAAATATTTTATGAATGTATTTTTTCATAGAAGGTGATTTCATTAGTAAGAATTTTTTTTCAACTGAAATATTACTTTGAAAAGGAAACTTTTTACTAGTTTTCAGGGACTAATGAGTTTCTTTGTTTTTTATTTTGATTTCCCTTAATGAGATTTTGGTTCTTATCCCATATTTAAAAAAAATTCCCAACATTAATGATTGTTTAAGAATAATGTTGAATTAATGTTGACTGTCATGCATATTTTTCTTAAATAGAAAAAGTATTTCTTATTTATATTTTTATATTGTTAGGAAAAGTGATATTGATTATAATTTTCCACCTTATAGAATTATTCTTATGTTATGTTGGAGGTATTAACTAATTCTACAGAACCCAAAACCCAAGAATATCCTCAACATGATTGGAAGTGAATTCATTAATAAGGCACAAGATTATGTTATGTTTAAGGTTGTGTCCTTAAAATCTTAATTTCAAAATATATTTTCAAATGTTATGAAAAACTATCAGAAATAGATTTTTGAGTTAAACAAAAAATGATTTAATTTTCTTAAATTTGAATAAAAATATTTTTTTAAAAACATTTGTTTATAAATATTGGTTAGATCAACACTTCCTTCAATATAAATTTTTTTTAAGTAAAACCTTACGTACGACTATCATGCCAAGATCTTGTGTGTAACACCCCAGAATGATAAAGGGTAAAATTACTAAATAATATTACCCAATTAAACATGTTGAACCTAATTTTTTAGGAGACAAACTGATTAGATCTCCACAATTATGTGTGTTTGGCTGCAAGTAGTGATCGGCATACGTGATCTTCTGGGATCTTTCCCAGGTTGTGTGTGAGTAAGGAAAAACACTTCGGAAAATACATGTGTTGGCCTGTGGGAACTATCATTAGTCAGATGGCCCATTCGGGCATGTGGGTGGGCCCTAGTGTGGGGACCACATATCAGTGGGGCAACTGGTGGTACCTTGTGGGCCATGACCCTTTAGCCATGTTAAGGTGGGGTATCTCTAATATCACCAATGCCCAGTTTTTTACATTATTATTGCGTCCTGGCCCACTAGGAACCACCAATTGCACCATAGACACGTTCACCCACCCTAAGGTCCACCCACTTGCCTGAACAGATCATCTGACTAACGAATGTCCCCATAGGCCAGGACCCGATGGCCATGTTAAGGAGGGGTGTCTGTGCTATCAGCGAGGCGCAGTATATACATTTAGTATTAGGGGAGGATCCAAATCTTAAGCATAGTACATTAAATAGGACGAGTTTTAGTGCCAACAACGAGGATGTTGTGCTCTAAAGGGGGTGTGTGTAACACCCCAGAATGATAAAGGGTTTATTAACTAAATGATATTACTCATGTCTATACCCGGAGTAGTGATTTTCATTGGTGACCTTGTGGGATGTTTTATAGGGTGTGTGTGAGTGAGGAAAAAACACACTATAAAGGACATGTGTTGGCCTGTGGAGACTTCTATTAGTTATATGACCTAATTATGAATTTGGGTGGGCTGTAGGGTGGGGACCACATGACTATGGTAAATCTTATGGTACCTCATGGCCTAATACTTGAAGACCATGTTAAGGATAGGTGTTTGGGCTGTCAACGCGTCTTAGTTGTCACATTTAATGTAATAACTAGGCCCTAGTGATAGTACAAACAACCTGCCATAACATGGTCATTGGGTCCTGACCCGCCAACTACCACCAGTTTCCCCGCAGACACTTTTCACCATGATAGTGGCCCTCCCACATACCAGAACGCATCATCTAACTAAATACGGTCCCCATTGGACAACAACTATCCTTTCCATGTGATTTGTCTTCACCCACACACACCCTTGGAATCTTCCTATAAGGTCACCCATCATGATCACTACTCCATTAAAACCATGATTAACAATAGAGTTCTAACCCAGTAGGCTCTTTAAAATAAAGGAGAACTTTTTTGACTAGAGACATATCATTTACTCATTTAACCATTCATCATTATGTGGTATCACAAAATGGTATTAGATGTGGTTTTCTCTTTAGGGTCTTGATTCTTGGGAAAGATTTAGGATATAATAGAGAACTGCTTTTCAGAACTCCATGTTCTAGTAATGGGGAAGGTGTTTGTCCAGAACACCTCATGATGAGACTTATGTTACTTGGGGAATTCAAGTTTTATCTGAGTGTTTGGGTCCTTGTGGTTGTGAATTGTTTAGGAAATGAAAGAAGGGTTGGACCACTAGTCTCAGTGAGATCACAATGCCTGGAAAGCCATGTGGAGCTAGGGAAACAATTTTAGAACACTCTCTCAGACGATGGTGTCACTAGAGTATGGATTCCAACCATATGTCTGAGTCACCCATCAGTACTAGTTCCACTTAAATCATCATGTGGTTCTTTAGTTTCAGAAAATTATTTTTTAAAACCATTGTTTCAATGTGTGGGCATTGAATTTTAAATAATAAATGGTTTGAATGGGTTCTTGGGCCTCCTTATTAGCTAGTTTATGCCCCCATAAAGTGTTCTTGCACATTGAAGTGTAACAACTATTTATTCTCTATGGGTGGATCCTCCTGATGATCAATGTATGAACCTTATTCTTCTTGAATTCTGGAATTTGAATCCATGTCTCTTTTTATGCTATATTAGATCCTCTCCCAATGGGAGATCGAATACTAGAGGAGTTTGATGAAACTTTGGTCTCTTGGGTTTCATGGGTTGTTGATTGTGGAGTTTGACATTTTTATGTCTGAGGGTCCCATATGGAATCAGTGAAAGGAAAATCTAGTAGAGAACATGTTAAGAGATCTGTGTTGTTGGTATTATAAGTTATCTAAAAAAGGTATTTGGATATTCCATTGTTTTCTTCTATGAAATGGTTCGTGCTATGAAGTTTGTGTGCAAAATCTTGTCATTAAAGGTTGTTATGGATGCTCAATGTAATATCACAATATTACAGACACAGTTCAATGTTCCCCTCCTTATAATGTCTCTGTTAGTTCCATGGGTCATGTTTAGTGAAATCTGGCAATGTGGATTCCCATTGAAATGCATGGTTCATGTTTGGTGTGTGTGCATTTTCGATGCCCCTTGGTAATGTTTGGGTTTAGAGTAAATGGGACCTAGGTTGTGTTGTGTTCTATTGGTTCTATATGGGATATGGTGTAGTTTCTTATGGTACCAAAAAAAGATATTTTTTTCAGGGTATGTAATTCCTGACTATGAGGCAGAAGATACTTCAACCACCAATGCTCTATCCATAGGTCTCAGAGTGAAGCTGGAACGTAGTCAAGAAAACCCTAAGATTGAAAATGATTTTGGATTAACATCCACCTCTAGTGTGTGAGGAGAATAGTGTTTTATGTTTTAGTGGTGTATCTCTGTTTTAATGGCTCGACATAGAGAAATGAGACACATAGACTTCATCTTTATGTCGTGACCTTCATGAGAAGAAGAGTTCCACTTTGGATACAAGGAGGTGTGATTGTCTCGTTTCCTTAAACCTCAGTGGTTATAACCTTGTGGGTATGAATCTAGGTGTGGTCTTATATGTATGAACATACTTGTAAGTCCATTTTGAATTTGGTTTTGATTTGGGATCATCTGAGATTAGTGATATCCAGCAGGAGTGGTGTCTCGTGTAATGTTTTCCATTTGTTTTAGAGTTTCTTTCATTAATACCCTTGCATTGGGGATTCGGTCATTGTGGGGTTCATTCATGGGTGTGCGTTAGTCCATTAAGATTACTTATTCTAATGGTGGGGAGACCCACTGTGGGTTATGCTAAAAATCTCATTGAAATGAAAGGGTTCTAGCTTATTCTTTGTGGTGAGGAGTTCATTTCAACCTCCCCATGTTTGTATCCTGACTCTGTCTAGGGGATTAAGTTGTTCCTAGGGGTGTGGAGTCCACTTGGGCCACCCCATGTCAGTAATTTGGTTATATTTTTTGTATCACCTGGGTGATATATGGCCTTGTTTGTATCTTTCAAACCCTAAGACCATCTCTTGAGTGTAACATTGAGGTTGATTTGTGCCCAATGGTGTTCTAAAGAAAGGTTGTGGTAGCTTGATTTGAATTCATCACTTATTTTTCATAAAGTTTGTGTACCTTTTTTGGAATGATTATGATGTTTTTTCTTAGGATGTTTAAATGGTGCATTGTGAGTGTTCCTATCATTTGATTAACAAATGGAGGTGTCTTGATTTTAGGGGAGACAACACTTTCTGGGGAGTTCTTTCTGAGTCTCCTGAGCTAGTTTTGTATGTTCTTTCCTTGATTGGTAGTAGTATTGCATCATTTTTCTTGTCTTATGTTGGGGATCTCCTTAGATTGGGAATGGGGCATTGACATCAATGCCTTTGTTATACCTTGTTGTGTCTTTCCAGGGGTGTAAATAATTATGGTTTGTTGATTTGTCACACCTAACATTTTTAATTTTTTTTAATAATTTTCCTATCATCAGGTAGCTTCAGTTGAAACCCAATTTAATTTTTTGGGTTTTTATTAATAAAATACATGTTTTGAGTATGATAGCATAAAGTGCATGGGAAGAGCATAGTCTGGGAAAGCGTGAGACTTTTCCTAGGTCATCGTACGGCCTAGCCGATGTTCAAAAATAAAATAAAAAATAATATTAAGTATAATGAATTGTTTTAACAATAATAATAATGATAATATTATTATTAAGATTATTATTATTATTATTATTATTATTATTATTATTTTTGTTGACATTAGTTGTCATGACCCATCCTCGGGGCCTGTGCCGTGACTACCCCAAGACTGCCTTCCGTAGGTCAGGGGCAGGCGACTAGCACCAAAGGCGTAAATCCCAATTAAAAGGGAAGGCATTGCCTTTATAAAAGTAAACAACACAACAGAGTACAAGCAGAAGCTAACACTCTGTAAAGCAGTAAGAAAGTGTGTTGGAAATACACAGGGGCCGGAAATACAAGCCCAAAAGAAAGGTACAACTACAACTAAAAGTAAAGTACAACTCAAAAGACAACAACTGAAAGGTGACAAGCAGCTCCTGGATCGTCCACCACGGATCCTACCTGAAGGGTAGGTACAGATTTCCTCCACAGCACTCTGCGTTCAACCATCCATCTTTCCATCCCCTCCGGGTACCGACTCGTCGTGAGATCCACCTCCGGGTACCGTCCAGCTCAACAAGCCTCAACTACGATCAGTGATGTCCATCATCTGCAACCAACACAACGAGGTATAGATGTAGCCCGTGCAGGGGTGAGTATAATCATACTTAATAGGGACCCCAAGACCCTCATGGTCTCACTAAAATTCAACAAGGATAAACCACAAAGAAAGATCTCAACGGATAACCTTTACTTCGGTGTATACCCTTACACACACCTAAGATATCAAGTAACCCATCTCAATAATGAGGAAACACAAAGGTTATGAAATCAACGGATAACCACTACATAGGTATATGCCCATACATATAACTATGTTATCAAGTGACTCATCTCAATCATGAGTTAAACACAAAAGTCATTGACTCCATTCAAACCAGGATTTAAACATGAAGTCGAAACCACAACTGCTGGAGAAATCATCCTGTGTCGAGCACAGTAGTCCTGTCACGACTCTGAGGTACTACTCATTAAACTTAGACTGCTGAAGTACTCCACCTGTCGAGTACTGTGGGCCTACTGCTACATCCAAGGGCTTCCCACCATGGGTCTGCTGCTACAACCAAGCGCACCCCCTCACAACCTACAGTGGTACTCCTTTTGTCGAGTACCACCGGTCAGCCGCTACAACCAAGCGCTCCTCCGCTGGGGGTCTGCCGCTACAACCAATCACGCCCCACTGGGCTATCCGAATCACTCCGAGATGATCGATCAGCAGTCTTCGTGTCTCATCCAGCTACTGGGTCTCTACACTCTATTAGCACGTCACCAGGAGGGTCCGCTCCATGGGCTACTGGTCGATACTCCAAGTATCACAAGGTTCCACGAATAAGTACCCCAAAGGTTTCCCACGTCCTAGGAAACTCAACACAAAAGACAGTGCGTCAATCGGACTCCCGGTCTATGTGTTATTAGCCTTTTCGTCCCGGGGGCCCGGTTGGTTTCGTGTACGAACCAACCCGAACGTATCACAGTTGTACCCCGAACCCTCATTGGGTATACTCAAAGGAACTGTTTGTCAACGTGATTACCAACGCCGCTGATGGTTCGTCAAACATACGTCCTGTCTGAGAGTTATTAGCATTTTTGTTCGAGGGGCCTGGTTGGATTTCACGTACAATCCTACCTGGCCTTACTCCAACTACATCCAAACCACAGGCAAAGTATGCCAAAAGAACCGCCTCATCAAGAGGAATCCAACAAAGTCAACGACACGTCAATCGGATGTCCGATCCTTAAGTTATAAGCATTTCCGCTCCAAGGGCCCGGTTGGTTTCGGATTCGAACCAACCTGACCATACTTCAAATGACACCGGTTAACCAAAAAGGTCACACCATTGCGATCCATATGAAAAAACACATGATATGGACTACCCATTGGTCTAAAACGGATAACCGGTGAAAAGTTTCATTTCACAGCAATACACGCGAACCAGGCCTCATGGGGCCCGCGCCTCGACCTCAACTTAAATATCCAAAATTAGTCTTGAAACATCCATCTTAATTCCAGGTTTGCAACATCGCAAACGGTTCGTCATTCCGACACTGTGTGAGAGAGATATGTCAGATACAAATCCCATAATAATAATAATAATATTATTATTATTCGGTGTTTCGTGGACCCGAGCCACGAACCAGAAATTTGTATCCAACATTAGACATGAATCGACCGTATTATTTACAGGATTACATCACCAATGACGGCAAGCCAATTTGACGTCGCACGCAGGAGTTGTGGCAGGTCGAAGATTTAATAATAATAATAATGAAAATTCAACCCGCTTAAAATGCAACTGCGGTAAAGATCCCATTAAGTAATTATCGGCGCTGTGAGTTTATCGGTGCCCGCCGATTTCAATTCCGAGCACCGGTTCAAAAGATATAAAAACCCACTTGTACATTTACTGGACATACCCAAAAAAAAGTTTGGAAAATTATTATCAGTCACCCTCAACCCGCACCGGTCGAGGTTAGGCTCTTCCTAAGTAAAACACACCCAAAGAACACATCGATACTATCAGATTTTCAATCCGAGTTACCTTTTAGAAGTTATGAATTTTACAATAAAATAATTGTTACTTAATTATTTTATTTGTGGCCAAAAACTAAATTTTTTCTGGTTGCCCGTGCCGGGAAAAGTTAGTATCTGCTTAAATCAAACATGCCCTCAAGAGTTCAGCGGTGGTCTCAGATTTTTAATCCGAGCTACCATTTGTGAGTTATAAGCATCTGAAAAATAAAATAATTTATTTAATTATTTTATTTACGGTTAATCCATTTTTTGGATTTCTCATAGGAGGCATGTGCCGACTAAACTTAAATCACGCCTATGGTAAACCCTCTATCCTGAGCGCAACGGTGCCCTCAGATTTCTGATCTGAGTAAACGTTTAAGAGTAATTCCACTTTTTTAGTAAAACTGCTTACGTGCATTAATTTAATCTTAACAAAACTTCGACGGACCATTCTGGGCACTCTGGGCCTCGGAATCAGGAGCCGTCAGAAACTATAGACACATAAAATTACAAAGTAATTATGAAAAAAATTACCTTCAAATTTCCGGGTCTCTACATTACTCCCACCTCAGGGATTTACGTCCCCGTAAATCTTCACCACACACTAGGGGGAACAAAAGTGGTACTGAGCACACATCTAAGCCTTCCGCTCCCATGTGCTCTCCTAGAGGTTCATGTGCTGCCTGGGGTTTCCTTTTCTCTGACTAAGGAAAACCCATCCCATCGTTGTAAGTAAAACACAAACTTTTTTGCCTAATACCGTCAATCCATGTATGAACTATGCTTGCCCAGTCCATACCCTAACTAATGTCATAAGGCCTCGACGCTGCCACCAAGTGGTTCCAACGGAATCTCTCACCTCAAGGGTCCGATCACACCTGTCAGCATAAGTGTGTTTATTGAGTCTCCTCTCAAAGGTATCTCCAGACGTGAGGGTCAAGTCAATGGTTTTAATGGGACACTCTAGGTCTGAGACAAGATTCGTGGAAGGAAGGAATGATTGGTACCTATGTCTATTGATATGGCAGCTCGTATTAGTCATAGACTGTACCTCAAATCATTCTCAGAGCCCTTGGGTCACACTCTGTGACCGCATGCAGCTATTCTCTTCCCCTGACCTTCAGCTCCCGAAGCCTGGGGGGAATACAAAGGCGGTTGGTTGTAACATGTCGAAATGTACACCACCTCATGCTTCTCTCCAAGCTCTGCTTCCACATCTGCTGCTCTGCAGATTCATCTGTCCTTAAAACATCCTCTTCTTGAAACATTTTACATGCCCAATTCTCTACGACTGACACCAGTTCGTATCTTCCCACTGCTAACATTCAATGGCTATAACCGATCAACCAAAGAACATTCAACCACAAATGTTCCCTCTAGCACCCTAAAATAAGTAGGAATACATGGAGGAAAGACTGCATACATAGATATCCTTAAACACACATTGCTCAGCGGTCCGAGCTCTAAAGCACTGATCATATTGTAGTCATCAAGTACCAAGAACGATCGGTACACCTCGACGAATACTCAGCTACTGACATGTCGTCCTTCTGAAGATGTATAAGCTATAGAAAAATCATAGCCACCTCCTCATGCCAGTCCTCAGTCGCCTGTGAGTTGGGCTCGCCTCGGAACCTAAGGGGTATCTGATGCTGAAACATGTGTAAGGAACTAAGCCTACACGAGTCCTCTACCGGTACTACCAGTTGTAACTGCTGACCAACAGGTAGTGATATAGGTGGAACACTACCCGAAGGTACTATCTCAGTTATCAGTCCACGTACTGAAGCCTCATCCCTATGCGAACCAACCTCATGGTCACTCACTGGGAAACACCAGTAGTTAAGATCAACATCTTCTATACTAGCTCTAAACTAGGTGTAGAACTCTAGAAATCACCTCAATCCAGTCGACTATTGCCTGGAAATCTGCCTCGCCTCGTAACATCGGAGGCCTCTGCTGCTGGAACTCGTGCAATGGGATCTGTCAGCGTGCACCATCTGCTAGTACGGCTATTGGAATCTTCTGCCTAACGTGTGGTGGTGCTGCTGGTACCCCACCCGAAGGAGCCAACACAGAAAGAGGGCCCTGTACTGGAACCTCATCACTCGGTGAGCCGTCAATGAGTACTCTCTCGGAAACTCCAACTGACCATCTGCGTGGAGACATCCTGAACAGATGTGACACAGTCAAACAATTTAAACCTGGTGAGCTGACCTGGTTTGATCTGACTTAATGAAAACTTTTGAAACACAAACGCAATCAGTGTTTTTGTGCACTAAGTTAGAAATCAGTAGTCAGGGTCCTAGTGTACGGATACGTTGGCCGCTACACCAACACGTGACTCATTGAACTGAAAACCACACTTACTACCCTTAACACTATTGCTTCACAAAACAGAATGATCAGAGTTCTGAGTTATGTGGTAGAACTGACTCCTCTGATACTAATTTGTCACGACCCATCCTCGGGGCTCATGCCGTGACTACCCCAAGCCCGCCTTCCATAGTCCAGGGGCTGGCAACTAGCACCAAAGGTGTAAATTCCAAAAAAATGGAAGGCATTTCCTTTATAAAAGTAAACAACACAACAGATTACAAGCAGAAGCTAACACTAAGTAAAGTAGTAAACAAATTTGCTGGAAATACAAAGTGGCCAGATATACAAGCCCAACAGAAAGGTACAACTACAACTAAAATTAAAGTACAACTCAAAGGACAACAACTGAAAGGTGACAAGCAGATCCTCGATCGTCCACCACGGATCCTACCTGAAGGGTAGGTATAGATGTCTTCCACAACACTCCGCATTCGACCGTCCGTCCATCCGTCTCCTCCGGGTACCGACTCATCATGAGATCCACCTCCGGGTACCATCCAGCTCATCAAGACTCAACAACGATCAGTGCTATCCGTCGTCTGCAACCAACACAACGAGGTGCGGGCGTAGCCCGTGTAGTGGTGAGTATAACGATATTCAGTAGGGACCCCGAGACCCTCAAGGTCTCACTAAAATCCAACAAAGATAAACCAAAAAGAAAGATCTCAACGGATAACCTTTACTTAGGTGTATTCCCTTACACACACCTATGTTATCAAGTAACCCATCTCAATCTTGAGGAAACACAAAGGTTATGAAATCAATGGATAACCACTACTTAGGTATATGCCCATACATATACCTAAGTTTCCAAGTGACCCATCTCAATCATGAGGTAAACACAAAAGTCATTGACTTAACTCAAACCAGGATTTAAACATGAAGTCAAAACCACAACTGTTTGAGAAATCCTCTTCTGTTAAGAACAGTAGTCCTATCACGACTCCGAGGTGCTACTCATGACCCTTAGATTGGTGAAGTACTCCACCTGTTGAGTAATGTGGTCCGACTGCTACAACCAAACTCTTCCCACCATGGGTCTGCCACTACAACCAAGCGCACCCCCTCATAGCCTATAGAGGTACTCCTTCTGCTGAGTACCATGGGTCTGCCACTACAACCAAGTGCTCCTCCGTTGTGGGTCTGCCTCTACAACCAAGCGCACCCCACTGGGCTATCCGAATCCCTTCGAGATGATCGATCAACAGTCTACAAATCTTAGCCAGCTACTAGGTCTCTGCACTCTACTAGCTCGTCACCGGGAGGGTCTGCTCCACGAGCTACTGGTCAATTATCCAAGTATCACAAGGTTCCACGAAGAAGTACCCCAAAGGTTTTCCACGTCTTAGGAAACTCGACACAACAGACGGCGCATCAATTGGATGCTCAGTCTGTGTGTTATTAGCCATTTCGTCCCAGGGGCCCGGTTGGTTTCGTGTACGAACCAAACCGACCGTATCACAACTATACCTCGAACCCCCATGGGGTATAATCAAAGGAACTGCTTCTCAACGTGATTACAAACGCCGCTGACGGTTTGTCAAATGGACATCCGGTCTGAGAGTTATTAACATTTCCGTTCCAGGGCCCCGGTTAGATTTCGAGTACAATCCAACCTGGCCATACTCCAAATGTGTCCAAACCTCAGTTAAAGTATTCCAAAATAACCGTCTCATAAAAATGAATCCAACAAAGTTGACGGCACGTCAATCGGACGTCCGGTCTTTATGTTATAAGCGTTTCCGTTCCGAGGGCTCGGTTGGTTTCGGGTTCGAACCAACCTGGCCGTACTTCAAATGAAACCGGTTAACCAAACCGGTCACACCATTGCGATCCGTACGAAAAAAACATGAGATGGATTACCCATTGGTCCAAAAAGGATAGCCGGTAAAAAAGTTGCATTTCACCGCAACACGCGCGAACCGGGCCTCGAGGGGACCACACCTCGAACTCGTCTTAAATATCCAAAATTGGTTTTGAAACGTCCGACTTAATTCCAGGGTCTCAACGTTGCAGACGGTTCGTCATTCCAACACTGTATGAGAGAGATTTGTCAGCTACAAATCCCATAATAATAATAATAATATTATTATTCGGTTTTTCATGGACTCGAGCCACAAAACAGAATTTAGTATCCAACATTTGACTTGAATCGACTGTATTATTAACAGGATTACATCACCTATGACGGCAAGCCAATCGGACGTCGCACACAGGAGTTGTGGCGTGTCGAAGATTTAATAAAAAAAATAAAAATTCAACCCACATAAAAGGCAATTGTGATAAAGGTCCCCTTAAGAAATTACTGGCTCTGCGAGTTCATCAATTCCCTCAGAATTCAATTCCGAGCACCAGTTCAAAAGATAGAAAAACCTGCACTTACGTTGACAGAACGTACCCAAAAAAAAGTGCGGAAAATTATTATCAGTCACCCTCAACCCATGCCGGTCGAGGTTAGGCTCTGACTAAGTAAAACACACCCAACAAACCCATCGATACTCTCGGTTTTTCAATCCGAGTTACCCTTTATAAGTTATAAATTTTACAATAAAATAATTGTCACTTAATTATTTTTTTGCGGCCAAAAACTAACTTTTTTCGGTGGCTCGTGCCGAAAAAAGTTAGTAACTGCTTAAATAAAACATGCCCTCACGAGTTCAGCGGTGGTATCAGATTTTTAATCTGAGCTACCGTTTGTGAGTTATAAGCATTTGAAAAATAAAATAATTTATTTAATAGTTTTATTTACGGTTAATCCATTTTTGGGATTTCTCATAGGAGTCCCGTTCCGACTAAACTTAAATTGTGTCTAGGGTAAACCTGCCATCCTGAGCGCAACGGTGCCCTCAGATTTCTGATCCGACTAACCGTTTAAGAGTTATTCCACTTTTTTAGTAAAACTACTTATGCACATTAATTTAATCTTAACAAAACTTCGACGGATCATTCTGGGCACTCTGGGCCTCAGAATCAGGCGCCGTCAGAAACCATAGACTCATAAAATTCCAAAGTAATTATGGAAAACATTTCCTTAAAATTTCCGGTTCTCTACATTAGTATTTTGTTTTTAATATTGATAGAATATTAAAAAAATTATTTTGATTAAAATTATTAAAATTCTCATTAATATAATTTACCTCATTATTATTATTATTATTATTAAGAATAGAATTTTTTTACTATTATCTTTATTATAATTGTTATTCTCATAAGTGTGTATTTTTTCGGGTTTCTTATTTTTTTCACTTTTTTCCCCACTTTTCATTTTTATCTATTTTTTCCTTTTTTCCCTCTTCTCCTTCCTCTCCTGTCACACCTACCTCCTGTGTGAGATGCTCCCATGGAAGCCTCCTCCCATGGATTGATGGTGCCCCCTCATAGCTCCGATACCCAACACCATTGACCTCGCTCGCACCACCCATACCCCCTCAAGCCACCCTCACACCATATGGCCTCCCTCGTGCTACCCAATCACTATGAGTGCCTATTCCGGCAACCACAACCATGGTCATCGACTCCTCTTCTAGAACACCTTCCCTCGGTAAGACCCTATTCCTTTTCCCTAGGGGTTGGGTTTGTGTTTCTTAGGGTTTTAGGTTTCCATTGAGTAGGTTATCCGATTTAGGGTTAATTCATGATAATATTTTATCGATGTTGTGGTTTAGGGTTCAATTGGGTTTTTTGTGGTGCATATTCAGTGCAGTTGATGATATACACAAATTCTTGGGGTTTTTGAGTGCAACGAAATGTGGTTCACCACCATAGAGATATTTGTTTAATTAAATATGTTTATTTGATTATCTTAATCTGTAAAATAATCTATTTTCATGGTGAGAATGTGTTTTGGGATTAATTGATATGTTTTTTGGGCTAAAATGGTGTTTTCATTAGAAATTTGGTGAGTTTTATGTGTAAACCACTATTAGATAACTCGTTGTAACTTTTATAAATTGTGTAAATAATTTATAATATTGTCTATGTGATGTGTATCATATTTTATAAATGTTATGATGTGTGTTTGGTTTTAAAAAATGGGTTTTTGGGTTTATTTTGTTGTAATGTCCTCTTGGTTTCCGTGAAATGTTTTATTAAGTGTTTACTTGATTTTTTAAATTATTCAAGTGTTGTGAAAGTAGTTTTTGAAATGATTTTATTTCCAATTTATTTAAAAATGGAATTTATATGTGAAATAGGAATGTTCTTGATGTGATCCCAAGTTTTGTAGTGTGTTGGGCTATTCCATGTGGTTTAGGGGTTCCACCTCCTCTTCATTGAGTTTATTCAACATTAATGAAGCATGTACACATGTACAAAGGAATGAATATATATATATAGGGTACTTGTTCCCTCTTGTCATGGGGAAAACATGAATCTGGTCAATGGTATATATATATATTCAAGTATCTGCACACCAACATCAACTCTTAGTTAAAAAGCACTAAGGGTTGGGTGTTCCATTCCATTCCACCCTAAGGTTAGTCCCTTATGACTATACCTTTAAATTGAATTCTTTTGTTTCTTGAGTGTTTTAGAAATATATTACTTTTATATTAAATTATATATGCATGCTATACAAAGTGATGGTGAATCTTGATGTTGGAATTTCCCTTATTTTTAGGTTTTATTAAAGTGTTTTCAAGTGTATTTTTTATAAATATATGATCCTAATCTTGTTTTAGAATGATTATCATTTTAAATTATTTAAATTAGACTCTAAAATATTTATTGGGTGTGTGGAAAGTATTTCTCAAAAAATGTAGGTGTGTATATTAGTTATAAAAGTTGATTTAATTGAATATGGATTCTTCTGTGATTTTAAAATAGGGAAATTCCATGATTTATTATAGAAATTTATATTTTTAAATGATGTCAATTCAATGATAAAAAGTTATTTACTATTCTTAAAATGGGTTTCTAGGATTTAATCATTGTTTTATATTGTTCAAAAAAGTGTGAAGCCATTTTTTTAATTGATATTTTAAATTGATTTAGAGCTTTAAATTGTGGGGTGAGTGTGTTTTCTATAGTGAAATCATTCATTGTGATGTAATGAGGCCCATTTGGAACATTGAAAATGATTTATAAATGTGAAAATCCCCTCTTCAGTCACATCATGTGGTTTTTGAAACCTAATGTGTATGTTAAATATGTGATTATGATATGTTCCAAGTGAAGAGGCTCATGCGTTTTCATGTTACATATAATTAGGGATTCACTCAAGGAGGTAGATCATTGGTGAGAGTTTGAAAGTATTTTTGAATACTTAAAATGAGAAGTTCAAATATGATTTTTTAATAAAAACTTCCCACCACTTGAAATGAAGCATGTGGGAAACCTAGGTATCTAGGTGGGAGGACTAGGAATAATATGATAGATGATACAGAAGTGGTGCATCCTAGTTTCTTCTAGCAGTATTGATGCTTATGATACTAAATAAAAATAATGAAAAATTATTGGAGACCACTAGGTTTTTTGTGTGTTTCATACTATTGGCTCTTGAACGAGAACATAGTTCATTGTGCTTACTATACCATGCTTCCATAAGGTGCAAGGATCCTAGGTCCCCAACTAATAGTAGATGCATAGTGATTTCCCATTGTTCTTCTGATGTGATTTTTAATTCAGTTGTTTCATTCTTGTTCACTATTTAGTGAATACCATATTTTTAATCTAAACTATTCTCCTTTTTTTGAAATGTTAATACACGCATGGATCCTATTTTGAAAATAAAGTGGAATTGAAATTATTTTCATGAAAATGAAATATTGTTATTATAATATCAAAATAATTTAAAACATTATTTTATTATGTCTTATTTTTCATCTATCATGTTTTCGGATACATCTTAATGGTAAAGACATAGGGCGTTGTTATACTCTGGAATTCCTACGGAGCATCCCAGTGCTCACACCTACTTTATGTTTCTAGATTCATGTTTCTCTACTCATGGTTCACACTTGGAGAGAGTTGTTTTTTTGTTCCATTATGACCCATGTAGTCACATTGGGTATGTTTTTCTTCTTGGTTTATTTTTATTTCCACTGCTTGTGTTGTTTTTGTTTTTTTCAATTTATATTCAGTTATATGTCTTTTCTTCTTGGACCAAATCATTCCCAAATGTCTCATTTTAAATCCTAACACTAGTTTCCTACCAATGGGTATTGGGAACACCTTTTGGGCCTTGCTGCAGACTGAGTCAGGCACCTAGTCATATGGCTACTTGGCTTGGTTCGTGAAATTGTTGCTTGTTTACAAACATAGAGTAGTTTTTTATGTTTGAATACATTCTACTGAAATTTATTGACTTCAAATCTTGTAGGACTATTAGGATAAACTTACACTTAATCATATCTATAATGAAAATCAATTTTACTATCAATTTGAAATAATGTAAAATTTGGCTTTCTTATTTTGGAATGTATGATTTGGAAGGATTATAAAATTATTACCAGTGAATATGGATAACCATAATCTATTCCTTCCTCTTGAAATTAATCATTCTTAACATGGCTTTCATCATTTATAACAACAGATCAATTGATTTTTTCCTATAAACACATTTTACTCTAAATAAATAATGACCATTAGGTCATTCAAATATAGTCTAAACCTAGTTCATTTCAAATTTATTGATTAATTATTATATAGAAAGAATCCAAATTTCATCACTAAAGGAATGAAAATCCATTTTAGGTTGTTTTTTTATAATTTAGGATCCTCACATTTAATTAATATTGAAAATTTCATTTTAACCACTAAACTAAATAACCTATAATATTATCAGTAGGCTAATTCACTAGAATCCACAGGTTTTTTTGAAAAAACCTATATTTTTATTTTCAATAGATGAATATATATATACTATTGAATTATTTTTTTAATATTTAAATTATGATTTATATCTTCTAATGGATTTACTATTTTTTTAGAATCAACTTTTGGTAAAATAAAAGGATATTATTCAAAAACATCATTTAGAGAATAAACCTCACGAGGCATTAAAATAAATGGTCAAATTCATAAAAATTTACTTTTACCATTTCATGAAAAATTTATTTATTACATAGAAATATATATAAGCCTTAATAATTGAAGAATAATTGTAACATATTCCTACATAAAATTTTAGGAAATTTTTTTAATTGATCCTTAGTTTTTAAGATAAATACTTTACTTGTAATGACATTGAATTAAGAATTTTTTCTCTCTATTCTTGTCACAAATAATAAGTATTTTAATTATGAAATGTTTTGATTAAAATTAGATTTATAATATAAAATTTAGTACTCACAACCTCGAGACAAAAATTTCAAGCAACAAAATACTCTTACTTAGCAATGTTTTAGTAATTTCTTAACGAATAATATTTCACTATTTAATTACACTATTTTTTGTGGTGTTTTAGGTGATTAAAAATTATGAGTACTTCCTTTTTTACTAATAATGATTCCAAATATGGATTCCCAAACTAACCCCCACGATTATTCTAGATAGTAAGAAAAATGTAGAATTATCTCAAATAAAATGGAATTGTGAAAAAAATTAAAACGTTTTAGGGAAATGGATATTCATGTGGGAAAAATAACACCAGGTAAATGTAGTGTAAACATTATCCATTAAATTTTCATACTATTTTCCCCAAATAATTACCATTTCTGTACGACCAAATAAATCCATATTCACTTACTATAAATATTCAGAAGTGGCTACTTTACTTTTCAGTTTAAATCTACACTTACGTTTCTTTATAAATGGATAAAGATCACATACACCTGTTAAATTAATATTAACTATTTTTTGATCCCTAAAATATTATTTCCTAGAATTTTTCACAGGAGTCCTAAAGATATAGTGACATAATCTCCTATATGAGAGACAAGATAATTATCTAATTTCACTTTAAAAATGAAAATTCAGATGGCATAAGTTTTTAGGTCAATAGTGTATAAATTATGAAAAATATAGATAAATAGAATAATTATTACCTTTGAATATTGAATAATAAATTTATCATTTAAAAAATATCAGAATATAATCCTCATCACATAATAGCCTAATGCAGATATACTTTTTCATAATCCTTAAAATATAATAAACATTTGAAATTAATTTTTTTAAAGGAAAAAAATCACAAATTCCAATGACTTTATCCTCTTAATTGTCCCCTAAATTGACTCTTCTTCCAATTAAAATTTTCAAATTTCAAATTTTATAATTGTCTCCTTTCCTGGGTCATAAAAAACTACAATCTGTGTACCATTTTTTAATTCATGGTACTTACTATCTTTTCCTGAAAAACATAAAACTAATTTCATGGTACGCAGACGTTATTGAGTCTAGTTACATTATAAAACAAAATTAAAACAACCCATATCACCAAAAATCATATATATTGAACATATACTTGTTCTTTAGAAATAAAAACATTATTAAATCCTAAATATGGATCTTTTTTTAAGGAATTTTTTTTGATTTACTACAAAATTGATATTTTGTGAAAAAAGTGTTCAATTTTAGATACAACGTAATTAAAATTGAAATGATATCTATTTTATGTAAAATCAGTCCCATTGGCGGTAATAGATGGTATTATTTTTATATGATATTTATCAAAATTTATTTACTATAAATAAAGATAGATTGATGTTTGTTCAAATTACTAAGTTCATTTTTTAGCTTAAAAATGATATTATGGTCTTCCAAATTTGATTCTGAATTATATTTATGAACTAATTTCAATGGAAATTTTGAAAATTTATACGTTAATTTTGAAATATAATTATTACCTTTAATTAAACTAAATATATATTATTTTAATTTGTAATTTTATATTTTGATGAGATCAACATTTCTATAAATTTCATCAAATGTTGGTAATGTTTTCTCATCATCTGATGAATTTTAGTTTCCATCATCCAATGAATTAATTTCATCATTTTCCCATGAAATAAGATAATAATTAATTAATGTATAATTAAATTTGGAATCAAAATATTAAATTTTAATTGATTTGGAAGATACCTCAACCATGAGGAATTTTTCATCATTCAGAAACATTTCATAAAATTAAATGATTTTATAACATTTATCTCCACTATATTATACTGAACAATCAAAAAATGTATCAACAATAATTATTATCTAATTGTTTATATATTTACATCTTTTTATTCCTTTATATTTATAATATCACTTTAACTTCCTATATTTACCCTTTGTGCCATGGTCATCATGTCTAATATCACTAGTCTTCTCACACTTCTAATATATGAAATTTTAAGATTCCATATTATGTATAACTTTTATATATTTCTAATTAATATATTATGTTTTTTTATGGAAATGATTTTTCATGATTTTATCAAATTTAAAAGGACCGTTTTTACTATCTTTTGAACTACTTCAATCTGAATGATTACATTTCCTCCATGAAACCTGAATTTTAGAAATATAATCATAAGAATTATAAGTTAAGGATATAGTATTATGATAATTATATGTAAACACTACTGCATTATTCCTCTTATATCTCTCATTATCTCTCTTTATTATTCTTTTATATAGAATTAATGTTAATATTTTCATCTAAACATATCTTAGTCAAATTCTTAGTATCGTATATTCCTGTTCTCTTTGATTACCACTACTTTTAAATTATGTCAGTATGTTTTGAAATATATTTACCTTCTTATAATTACTTCACACCAAACGATTGACAACTATTCCCTATATTCACAAAACATGTATTCATTTTTGTTAATATTTCACAATGTAGAAAATAAAAAACATGTTAATATGATCTCAATAAAGATATTGGAGCCTCAAAATCCTTAGTGGTTCAAAAATTTATTATTTCAAATTTCTTCATAATACCATTTTCTATTTTATAAGAAGAAATCTAGCTATAAATGTTCATAATAATAGAACATAATAAAGAAATAGAATATTAATTATTTTTAAGGATATTTATAATAAATTATCTACCAATCATTGATCTTAGTAAAAACAATTAAAAATAAATTTATCTCATTAATAAAAAGATCCATCTGAAACAATATATTTTAAAACAACAAAAAATAATAACTTTTAAAATGTTTTTTTACAATTGTTATTATGACACTCCAAGTGAAAATATATTTATATTTAGGATTGTAACAAAAATTATTTGTATAACTCTACTTGTCTCACCATTTTTTTAATATATCATTGGCATAATCATCAGCTCCTGCTAATTTTTATAGCTATCTTTATCAAAAAATGAGTTTATCAAGAACCACTATAGTGAACTTGAATACAATGAATGTAATGTGTCTAGAAAATTCAGACTATTAGTTTATTATGAATCATATCAATATCGTTAGTATTTAAATTTTTGAAAATTAATTATACATAAAAAAATATAAAGATAATTTATTTTAATATGATGTGTATTGTGATTTCCTAAAAGGAAAGAACGAAAGTGGTTCATTATTTTAACCTAAATGACAATAAATATTATTTAATTACCACACACAGATGTGTGGGAAAATTATATACTATATGTTAGTGGTGTATACTCACTATTCATTAATTTTTATAATTAATTTAGTGGGTATGGATATCTACACTTAAATTGATATATGATTAAATATTTTATAAAATTTTAGTAGTACATGAATGAAGTATGGAATCCTACATGTATTATAAGGACCCGGCCTTAAAACAATACTTAATATTGAATTAAATGAATAATTGAAATTGTGGATCTTTTCAGGTTTAGAGTTTTAGAGAATTAAGACATAACTATTACATATCACAAGATTACAAAGTAGACACTTTTACTCAGTTTTCATTTTTTTCATAAAATAAAAACTCTTAAAAAGAAACATGTCTAGTTCCATGATCTAGATAGCATGTCTTTCCTTGTTCCCATCCTTGACCCTATTCACCTTCAAGTCATGTGGAAAACATTTCAAAAACTTGGGATCAACATAAAAAGCTCAGTAAGGGTTATAATATAATGAAAGGAAACATTAACCCATCAAAAATACGAATAGATGAAAAAATAATTTTCAATCATAACATACCTTCTGAAATCACATATTAATCACAATTCATAAATGTAACTTATGGCATATATAACATACCTACATTGTAGCTATCATATCTACATAGGGATTCACATTTGGAATACCCATCACAATATATTCCCTAAATCCCTTTGGAGAAACCTTAGCATTTAACTCCGCCACATTACCCAATGCATTAGAGATCTATCTCGGGCTCACCCGCCCCTAGTTTATCACGAAACCACCCGATTTCATAAACACTGCCGAAGAACCATAACATAATCATAACAATTAAAACATGCATAAAAAGAAACATAAAATTTCCACATTTCAATCACAATAGATCTCATCATGATATTAACATAAATAAAAACATCTACAAAAATCATTAAAACTCTATGAGAGAAATATCCGTTTATACTTTGAAAATTTTAAAAGAAGACATTTAAAAGAGATTTTTGAATCAAAGTGTCCCATACCACTTAAAAACTTTTTAAATGGTTTTCAAACCTTCATGTCCATATAAATAAATCCTTAAAAAAAATTTAAATCATGGACATGGATGATAAATGTTTAAGAGGATAAATATTTAAAACCATTTAAAACAATGTTTTAATAAAAGAGTCATTTTTCCATTTTGAACATTTAAATAAAAAGCCACATGAAAGAAGACCATTTTTAGAAACTTTAAATTACTTGAGTATAGACATAATGTGGATATGGAATGTCAAAGGGGCAGTATATACACTTTAAAAAGAATAAAAGTGCATATCATCAAGAAGTGTCTCAAGGAAGTGAAATTGAGACATAATCCCATTCAAAGATTATGTCATTTGTACAAGGATAAATAAATGACATAATTATGTGTGACAAGTATAAATACACCCTATATAAGTGGATATGAAGTGTAAAAAAATCATAGGTCATTCACACATACTCTTGGAAAAACAAAACCAATGACAAAGATATTTAACTCAATGAAGCGAGATTGAGTTATGATTTCCCATACAAGTTCGTATAAATGACGTAAGAATTTATCAATGGGATGATTATGTGTAGAAATAGTATATCCACACAAAGGTTTGTGTAAATTACAACATAGGGATTCCACACATAATCTTGGCATAATAAAATCAAGATGTAGAGGTTTAACACAATGAATTGAAAGTGGGTTAAGAAGTTCCCTTACAGAACTTCGACAACCAAACGACATCAATTTAGAATTCATAAAATGAGTTGATGAGAGATAAAAATGGGTATCTCATCACTTGGACATAAAATTTACCGCAATAAGGATATATAAGAACATATCCCATCATAATAAGATGTAAATTAAAATACATAGCAAGAATAAGTCTTTTTAAAAAAAAGAGGGTGAATGAATTCCTTATCGATTTGGGTAACTTTCGAAACGTACACCCCATGAAAGAAGGGCCAGAAAATGCTGATTTAAATACCCATATATGAGAGTATATTACACAAATAGTATAATAATGGTCAGTACATACACCACTCAACATATATAGCGACAAATATAGCATTAATCCCACAGAAAAAAAAAGTGAGATAACATATCCCCTTACGAAAATTCGGCAGCCTAATGTCGCCACATAAAACTTACAAAAATGGATCGAAGATATCAATTAAGGTATATCATCATATGAACATAAAATGTAAATTAATAGGAATATATAAGAACATCCCCCAATATAAGAAATATGAGATTAAAAGAAGTGACATAAAAGAGAGTACTTAAAATGAAAGAGAGAGGTTGGATCCCTTACCTCAAGTCTGACTTGTCTTGTTCGTTTCATTATATTAATGAATAAAAAACATTGTTAAATTAATAATTTCTGAAGGACCTCCTTTAAAGTTTGTTATTCAATTCATATCACATATTATAATGTTATAATAAATAGATAATTATGTGAGTTCATAACAGATGTTTTTGTCGATGTTCGGTACATGAGTCAAAAATGAACTTGTTTGAAAAGAATTATCCATGAATTTATAATTACACAGTCTCCAGAATAGTATTAATGATTTAAATATCATATATATCCATTATATATTCATTTTATACTATTCCATAACATTTGGAGATAAAAAATAAAATGCACCATTAATGGAGACGGTAGGCCGTACGTACGCATTAACGCTACTTTCATTTATTTGTCACATTAAGGGAATTAAAACTAAATGATATATATATATATATATATATATATTATAATTCCAGTATAATATATATGTTATATAGTTCAGATATGTTCATTAATTTCATTCTTTATACATTCCATGAATTGCATGAACGAGTCACATCACTTGAGGGGGCAGTAGTCCACATTTCCTCAAATGAAATCATCGCATTCTCACAACATGAAAAGCATAAAGGTATGTTTTAAATGTAAAATACAGAAGAATAGAGAGAAAATAAATATAATATATATCATAAATAAATATAGTTCCATCATAATGGCTACCATGAGAGGTGGTAGTATAAGATAAAACAATCATCATTTCGTGAGGCAGTAATTCACCATCCATGGAAACAGTATGTTCTTTAACCATTAGACGGAGGTGTGTGTAAGTGTAGCTCAAATACTTCTCATAAGAACATCCTAGTATATTTAAGATACTGTTTTTGTTACAAAATAAAGTAATAAAAAAAGTTTAGGGGGGTTGTAGAAGCAAAATAAAACAATAGAACATTAGAGAAGACTTTAACATTAAATTGGGTAACTCCCTTCAGTTTGAATCAAAAGTGTTTCTTGAAGAGCATTATGCCTAAGGTAAGGCTTATAAGATGAAGATAGGGATTTGGAGAGGTAAAATGAGAAGATTTAGGTCGATATATAGGCTTGAGAGTTGTGGGTAAGGTGGTATAGGTGGGGGCCTTTTATAAGAGGGAGGAGGGGCACTCTTGGAAAGTCTTGAAAAGTTACTTTATTATAAAATTATTTTCGGATATTAAAGGTCCCAAAGTTATATATTTCTAGGATAAAGTGATAAGGGTTCTAAATAAACCCATCAAATAGGTTTTTGACAATTTTATGTCTTAGATTTTACCTTATCTTCTAATTTTATTTAAATCGTTCATTAATGTGGTAATCACTGCATCATCACGGTGTCATAAATAAATTTATTTATTTAATGTCTAAAAATTAAAAAAAAATATCATTATGTAGGAAATCTTTTTATATTTATAATTAATATTTATAGTAAAAAATATGACTTGTATAACCCCATTTAAAAATTGTTAGAGTAAAACAATACATGTTTATGACACTTTTAATTTTACTTTAAATAAAATGTTATTAATGTCATTTTCTTACCCAAGTGGCTCCATGGGGTCTCCAAGTTGACCCATGGATTTTATTGTTCTGCCATAACTCATCCAATATGTTTAGTACAAGTTTAAAGGTAATTTCATATTATTATATCATTATATTTTACTTAAATTGCACTAATTAACTTTAATCGCGATTCATAAAACTTAAAAGTTACTATTCACCAAAAAATATTTTAATACAATTGAACAACATTTTACTTCCTAATGAAAACCATGTATGTTGGATTTTTGAAATTCAAATCATAGAGGTGGTAAAATTTCAATTAAATGAAAAATCAGTTTTTTAACTACCATTTAGTGGTTTCACTACTCATCAAAAATCGATGTTTTTTAGAAAAATACCAAAAATTTAGCATAACCTATATTTGATATTCCAAATTAAAAAATGATGTCTATTTTACAAAATTCAAAACATATAAGTTGCATTAATAAATTTAATAATTATTTCTCGATGTCAAAACAAATAGCGTGTTTTTAAGAAACAAAATATATCAAAAGATTGACACCAGTTTAAGTCTAATTTCAAAGTGATATTAATTCTAATGACCAACATTGGATTAAATGGTAAAAATATATTCTAATTGAACTTTAAAACCAATTAAAAAGATAATATAATCATATAAATAAATTATATTAAAAAGTGGTATTGAACTAAAATACAACATTTTTCACTTATTCATTAAAAATGAACTTTATCGGAAAAATAAAAAAAACATACACAAAGTAAATTTTGATGTCCAGATTCTAAAGAAATATTTTATTTGGTCTAACAGAATGTATAAGTGTTAACGAAACTATTATTAAAGAGGGTTTTCCATCAAAAGGCGATAAATCGACCTTGTAGTTAATATTAGAGTGTTTATGCTTAAAATTGGATTCATTCGCATTTTAAGCATCTAACATTTATTGAATAAATGTTAAAATATTTGACAAGCATATATAATCACTTTTTAGTTAGTTATTTTCATTCCTGTTATTACATCAGTTAGGAGTATACTACCATTTATAATAATATTATTATATAATTAGTGTGCACCGTAAGATTTCAAAAAAACTCGTTATTGCGTATTGGGTATGTCATCGAACATAGCATCCCCTTTAAAGTAATATTAATATTTAATTCACACATATTAATAAATATGAAAATTTCTTATTCTTTATTTACCTGGGATATTACATCCTTCCCCCCTTTTGGGAATTGCATCCTCACAATTTTAAAATTGGGCTTGGAAACCACATTGAAAGCCCCTCATCGGAAAAAGAGTAAATTAAACTATCACTTTAAAAGAAAGTAAGAGAAGTACAAAGGTCACTCGAGTTAACCCATATGAGGATTCCATGTAGGAAAAAATGGATATGGAAGAAAAAACAAACGGTCTTGTTCTGATGGATTGTGATAGAAAACATGTTTAGGAGAAAGTTAACCACCAGAAAATCACAAACTTGTGATGGGTTAAACGGTATTTGATTCCCCAGTAGGAAAAATTAACAGAAAACATTTTTTTGACTTACTTTTCATTGAGGATTTTATTTATGAGTTTAACTAAAACATAAGGAAACATACTTACTTGTCATGTTGACTTTCAACTTTTACTATATTTCTTACACAAACTCATATTTTCTCCAAGAGACGTGTTTTTAGGAAGACTTGTTCACATTAACAGTACTATAATCAACTTCTTGAGAATCACCTAATCCGCAAAAGAGAACTATATATTTCCCATGTCTTTAGACCTTAACCAAAACAAAAACCAAAAAGGTTAGTACAAAATCAGATAATCCCCAAAACGGATAATCCTTTATAAAAATAAAATCTATTCTTAATCTCCAAAATTTGTCAAACAATACCCAAATTTCAACAAAGACCATTCAATAAACATCTATCCCTAAAATTATTCAATGTAATCAAAACTAAGATTGAAACCCAAATATCTGAAGGATTTAATCACATAGTATTCCAAGATAAATCTTAAAATTTATCTCCAAATAACATCAGCAACTCTTAAAGTCTCGTATTGAAAAGTAATTAGCCTAATCACGTATCCTCCATGATAGGATAATCATTTCCATAGATAACCCAAAATCAACTTATTCTTAATTAATAAAATCATCTAACTAAAAATAATTATTCAAAATAACCAGAGAGTTAATGTATCCCAGTGGTAGGCGATAAATACCAGTCACACTTTGGTTGTGGGTTCGATTCCCGTAGCTTTGTCCGATGTAACAGGTTGTCACATGGTCTACATGTTGTCCTTTTCCCAGAACTACATAATTCTTATAACATTCCCCAAAAAGAGGTAATATCTTCAAAAAAACCATAACATAATTTAACCTCAATTTTACCTCATGAATTCCATTTCCCATCATATGGTAACCCTTAATTACCTCAAAAGTAAGGATCATATAAACTATAATGGTTACCATTATAATTATTACCTAAATCTCCTCATCGAGTTGGTTCTCTCATATATGATGCATCAGAGAACTCACCAAGGTTCAAGTGGTTAATCTTGACTCCTTGATAGCTGGTTTAGAATAACCATGAGATTCCTCATTGAATCCCCCATTTCATCATGTCTATTAATCAGAGAACCACCACAGTGTCCTTCAAACCCATTGTCACTTTGGTGCTTGCTAGATCCATCCATTTACTAAAACAAAAAATGTCGGTGTGAGTATATCAACAAAATCATCATGTACTAATTGAGAAAGATAAACACTATGATATACTTACTCATTAACTTTATCTAAAAACTGTGACTCTTTCTGAAATCCTATCCATTATGGTAATGTAACTTATTCTTAAAGAATACCCTAACCTATAAAGTTATCTAAACCGACCTTTGATACCAACTATAAGGACCCAGCCTTAAAACAATACTTAATATGGAATTAATTGAATAATTCAAATTGAGGATATTTTCAAGTTTAGAGTTTTAGAGAATTAGGAAATAAATATTACATCTCACAAGATTACAAAGTAGACACTTCTACTCAGTTTCCATTTTTTTCATAAAATTAAAACTCTTAAAAAGAAAAATGTCTAGTTCAATGATTTAGATAGCATGTCATTCCTTGATCCCATCCTTGATTCTATTAACCTTTATTTCCTATGGAAAACATTTCAAAAACTTGGGATGAGCACAAAAAGCTCAGTAAGGGTTATAACATAATGAAGGGAAACATTAACCCATCAGAAATACTAATCGCTGAAAACATAATTTTCAATCATAACATACCTTTTGAAATCACATAGTAATCACAATTCATAAATGTAACTTATAACACATATAAAATACTTACATTATAGATATCATAGCTACATAGGGAGTCACATTTGGAATACCCATCACAATATATTACCTAAATCTCATTGGAGAAACCTTCGTGTTTAACTCCTTCGCGTTACCCAATGCATTGGAGAGCTATCTCGAGCTCACCCTCCCTTAGTTTATCACGGAACCACCCAATTTCATAAACATTTCCCAAGAACCATAACATAATCATAACACGTAAAACATGCATAAAATAAACATAAAATTTCCACATATCAATCACAATATATCACATCATGATATTAACATAAATAAAAAATCTACTAAAATCATTAAAACTCTATGAGAGAAATATCCCTTTATACATTGAAAATATTAAAAGAAGACATTTAAAAGAGATTTTAGAATCGAAGTGTCCCATACCACTTAGAAACTTTTGAAAAGTTTTTCAAACATTCATGTCCATATAAATAAACCCTTAAAACAATTTTTAAATCATGTAAATGGATGATAAATGTTTAAGAGAATAAATCTTTAAAACCATTTAAAACAATGTTTTAATAAAAGAGTATTTTTTCCATTTTGAACATTTAAATTTTAAGCCACATGAAATTAGTCCATTTTCAGAGCATTTAGATGACTTCAGTATAGACATAATATGGATATGGAATGTCAAAGGGGTTGTATATACACTTTAAAAAGAATAAAAGTGCATATCATCAAGAAGTGTCTCAAGGAAGAGAAATTGAGACGTAATCTCATTCAAATATCATGTCATTGGTGCAAGGATAAATCGATGACATAATTATGTGTGACGATTATAAATACACCCAATATAAGTGGATATCAAGTGTAAAATAATAATAGGTCATTCACACATACTCTTGTAAAATCAAAACCAATGACATAGATATTTAACTTAACGAAATGAGATTGAGTTATGATTTCCCATACAAGTTCATATAAATGACGTAAGAATTTATCAATGAGATGATTATGTGTATAAATATTATATCCACACAATGGTTTGTGGAAATTAAAACATAGAGATTCTACACATAATCTTGGCATAATAAAATCAAGAAGAAGAGGTTTAACCCAAAGGATTTAAAGTGGGTTAAGAAGTTCCCTTACCGAAATTCGACAGCCTAACAACGTCACATTAGAATTCATAAAATAAGATGATGAGAGATAAAAAGGGGTATCTCATCACTTGGACATAAAATTTACAAAAATAAGGATATATAAGAACAAAACCCATCATAATAAGATGTAAATTAAAAGTCATAGCAAGAATAAGTCTTTTTAAAAAAAGGAGGGTGAAAGAATCCCTTACCGATTTGGGTAACTTTTGAAATGTACACCCATTGAAAGAAGGGCAAAAAATGCTTATGTAAATACCCATAAATGGGATTATATTACACAGAGAGTTGAATCATGGTCTGTACATACACCACTCAACTAAGATAGTTAAATATCTAGCAAGAATCTCGCGGAAATAAAAAGTGAGATAACATATCTCCTTACGAAAATTCGGTAGCCTAACGACGCCACTTAAAACATCCAAAAATGGATTGAAGATATCAATTAGGGTCTCTCATCATATTAACATAAAAATTATATTAAGGGTAATATATAATAACATCCCCCAACATAATAAATATGAGATTAAAAGAAGTGACATAAAAGAGATTACTTAAAAAGAAAGAGAGAGGATTTATCCCTTACCTCATGTCCAACTTGTCTTGTTCGTTTCTATATATTCCTGAATAATAAACTTTGTTCAATTAATAATTGTTTAAGGACATTGTTTTAAGTTTATTATTAAATTAATATAACATATTATAATGTTATAATAATTAGTTAATTATGTGAGTTCATAACAGACGTTTTTTTCGATGTTCGGTACATGAGTAAAAAATGAACTTGTTTGAAAAGAATTGTCCATGTAGTTATAATTACACCGTCTCCAGAATAATATTAATGATTTTAATATCATATATATCCATTATATATTCATTTTATACTATTCCATAACATTTGGAGATAAAAAATGAAATTCACCGTTCATGGAGACGGTAGGCCGTATGTACGCATGCACACTACTTTCATTTCTTTGTCACATTAATGGAATTAAAAATAAATGAGATATATATATATATATATATATTATAATTCCAGTATTATATATATTTCATATAGGTAAAATAATTTCATTAATTTCATTCTTTATTCATTCCATGTATTACATGATGGAGTCACATAACTTGAGGGGGCGGTAGTCCACACTTCCTCAAATGAAATTATCGCATTTTCACAACATGTAAAGCATAAAGGCTTGTATTAAATGTAAAATATAGAAGCATAGAGAGAAAATAAATATAATAAAAATAATAAATAAATATAGTTCCATCATAATGGCCACCATGAGAGGTGTTAAGAGAATATAGAACAATCATCGTTTCGTGAGGCAGTAATTCGCTATCCACGGAAATAGTATGTTGATTAACCATTAGACGGAGGTGTGTGTAAGTGTATCTCAAATACTTCTCATAAACAAAATATAGTATATTGAAGATACTGTTTCTATTACAAAATAAATGAATAAAAAATTTAGGGGGTTCTAGAAGCAAAATAAAACAAAAGAACATTAGAGAAGACTTTACCTTTAAATCGGGTAACTCCCTTTGGTTTGAACCAAAAGTGTTTATTGAAGAGTATTATGCCTAAGGTAAGACTTATAAGATGAATAGAGGGATTTGGAGAGATAAAATGAACATATTTTGGTCTAGAAAAAGGCTTGAGAGGTGTGGGTAAGGTGGTATAGGTTGGGGCCTTTTATAAGAGGGAGGAGGGGCACTCTTGGAATGTTTTGAAAATATACATTATTATAAAATGATTCTCGGATATTAAAGGTCCCAAAATTATATATTTCGAAGATAAGGAGATAAGGTTTCAAAATAAACCCATCCAATAGGTTTTTTATAAGTTTATTTCTTATATTTTACCTTATATTCACATTTTATTTAAATCATTCATTAATGAGGTAATCACTGCATCATCACTGTATCATAAATAAATTTATTTATTTAGTGTCTAAAATTTATAAAAAATATCATGATTTAGGAAATTGTTTTATATTTATAATGAATATTTATAGTCAAAAATATTAATTGTATAACCCAATGTAAAAAAAATTTATAGTAAAACAGTACATGTTTGTGACACTTTTATTTTTATATTAAATAAAAAGTTATTAATGTCATTTTCTTACCCAAGTGGCTCCATGGAGTCCCCAAGTTGACCCATGGATTTTTATGGTCGGCCATGACTCAATAAATAAGTGTTGGACAAGTGTAAAGGTAATTTCATATTATTATATCATTATATTTACCTTAAATTACACTAGTTACCTTTAATCGCGATTAATAAAACTTAAAAGTGACTATTCACCAAAAAATTATTTTAATCACATTAAACCACATTTTACTTCCTAATGAAAACCATGTATGTCGGATATTTGAAATTCAAATCACAGAGATGGTAAAATTTCATTTAAATGAAAAATCATTTTTTTAACTACCACTTAGTGGTTTCACTATTCATCCAAAATTGATGTTTTCCATAAAAATACCAAAAATTCACCCTAATCTATATTTGATATTCCGAATTAAAAAATGATGTATATTTTAAAAGATTAAAAACATATGACTTGAATTAATAAATTTAATAATTAATTCCCGATGTCAAAACAAACAGCATGTTTTTAAGAAACAAAATATATCAAAAGATTGGCACTAGTTTAAGTCCAATTTCAAAGTGAAATTAATTACAACGACCACCATTGGATTAAATGGTAAAAATATATTATAATTTAACTTTAAAACCAATTCAAAAGATAATATAATAATATGAATAAATTAGACTAAAAATATGTTTTGAATTAAAATACAACATTTTTCACAGATTCATTAAAAATGAACTTTATCGAAAAAATAACAAAAACATACACAATGTAAATTTTGATGTTCGGATTCTAAAGAAAGATTTTATTTGGTCCAATAGAATGTATAAGAGTGAACAAAACTATTATTAAAGTGGGTTCTCCATCAAAAGGTGATAAATCGACGATTTAGTGAATATTAGAGTATTTATGCTTAAAATTAGATTCAGTCGCATTTTAAGCATCTTACTTTTATTGAATAAGTGTAAAAATATTTGACAAGCATATATAATCACTTTTTAGTTAGTTCTGTTCATTCCCGCCATTACATCGGCTAGGATTTTACTACCATTTACAATAATATTAATATATAATTAGTATACATCTTAAGATTTCAAAAAAACTCATTATTGCATATTGGGTAAGCCATCGAACATAGCATCCCATTTAAAGTAAAATTAATATTTAATTCACAAATATTAATAAATATGAAAATTTATTATTCTTTTTTTACCTGGGATGTTACATGTATGATGATAAATAAACAATGATCAAATTGATGTGGAAAATATCTTAACCAAGACATCATTAACAACCTAGGAGAGTTTGGGATTATATATTAAAAAAATAATCATTTTACACACTTGTAAAATGATATGAGTAAAAGGAGGAACAATTAATTGTTGGAGATAGTGATGTCTATGATGAGTCATATGTCTCTTCAACTATACTTTGGCAACATTACATTATAGACTTTGACATATGAAATTGTGTTCCAAATATAATGGAAAAAGATATTCCATATGTGTTTTTTATGAGAATAACCATTTTTATTGTCCAATATATGATTTTGGAGATGAATAGTGTTTATTAATGCCATCTTAGGGAGAAAACTTATTACATTGGCAAGAAGTTTATCTTTATTGGATATCCAGATGAAACAAGAAGATATTATATATACAACTTTTTAGATAAAATAATATTTTTTAGTAAAAATCCAACCAATATATATTGTGAACATAAATTTAAAAGTGACAGTATATGAATGAATGAATTTAATGAATTTGATACTCAACGTACAATGGATTTGGAATGGGAATAAATTCTCAAAGACAACATGGAATAATTTTTCTATAGACATAATAACTGCATATGAGCACTATAGATGTTAGAGAATTGGAGATATATTTTATATAGTCACTGAGGATGTTGACTCATTATTGAATGGTAATAATGAAAATATTTCTTAAAAGGGGGAAGAAATGATCTCATAAGATTCATGATAGAGAGAATCCCAGAATTTTTAGATTCATTCCATTTATCAAACCAAAATTTAGGTTTTATTAAATCCTCATGTAGATGTAAAACCTATTGAGTAAAAATTGGAATTTATGAAGAAAATGGACATTGAACGTAAAATTAGTACCTATAAGAAATGAATAGTGGCTAAAGGTGTTAGAAAATGTCAAGGAATGGAATATAATGAAACCATTCCACTAGTGTTCATGATAAAATTCATTATATATTTCTACTTCATATAGTATCTAAAAATGTTTTTGAGATTTTTAAAATGATTTTAAAGACCAATATTCTTAATGTAAGTCTTATGTAAGATTATTATGTAGAATAAGAAGAGGGGTTTTTGATTCCAATATGTGATAATAAGGTACGAAGGATAGAAAAATCCATTTCTGGATTAATGAATTTTTCCAAATCATGGAATATTTTCTTTAATGAAGCCAAAAGTAAGTTTTACTTCAAAATGAATAAATGTGATCCATATATCTAAAAAAATTTAGTGTAATAGTTTTGATATATGTATTTTTGGATGAAATATTATTAATCAGAAACGATTTAGTAGTCTTATAGTTAATTAATCTATGTATGAAAATGTTTATATACATGATGTACATTGGTGAAACAATCCTAATTCGTTTGATCAATATCATTCATGATATATCTATGTGGTTCCTTGGGAAAATTCAAGGAACATAAATTGATAATATGTCAAAGAAATTCACAATAGAATAATTCAAGAGGGGAGTGTATCCAATTTCATATGGGAAATATCTCTCAAAAAAATTTCACTCATTAAATAGCTGATAGAAAATGGAATAAAAGGATTCCATACACATCAGAAATAATATCAGTCATATATAACATGAAATATACCAGGATTGTAATTTCCTACACTTTGAGAATTGTAGGATGATATCAAAAAGATATTGAAGACTACAATTGGATACCATTCAATGTTATCCTAACGTATATGAGGCATAGTAAGGATATATTAATAGTTTATGGTGAATATGAGGGGATATCCATAAAGGGATATACATATGAATGTTTCTAAATAAATCGTAATCATCTAAACAATAGTTGGGATATGTATACTGTTATAAAAAAATATTTTTGATCTGGAAAACCTCAAATAAGCTAGTGGTCATTGATTATATAAAAGGGTTCTGGTATATTGAACCTTATAATGAAACTAATGAATCATGCATACATGTAACCATTTCCAAGATCTTAATGTAGTTCCTTGTAGTAATTAAGGATCCAATTTCATATAATGTGATAAATTTTACAATTTATAAATTTTACTTTTTGAGGGATAATTCTCAAATAATTGAGATCTTAATAAAAAAAATTATATGGAGGAAAATTTGGTGATCCTAGTGAACACATATTTATCTCTCAAGAAGCATGGATATCATGTGTAAGCTAATAGACTAAAATTCATTATTAGTTGGCTATGGTGCGTGTGGTAGTCTATTGTAGTTAGTATCCATGTACCAATTACTTTTTTTTAATTCTAATTTTTCTATTTTCAAATTATTTAATAAGAATATTTTTTTATCACATGATGAGATTTATTTTATATAAAATTTATGTGTTGACGTATTTAGAGTATTTTTGGGATTGAAATTTTATAGTAGTTCCCCACTATAATGATAACCATTAAATTCCATGACGTTATTAAAAAATATATGTTCTATAGATAGATGGAATGAATTATTCGGGATATAGAGGATCTAGGATATAAGATGTAGGGGGATCATTCTACATTTAGATATATTCTCGTGAAGGTTTCACTTAGTAATCTCAAATATGGGATGTTATGAGAATAGAACCACGAGTCTAAATTCACATGTTATATTTGTCATAAGATATTATAATCCATGGAGGTGTATAATGATCCTTAGACTTTATTATTATTAATTTATATCATGAATCACATACTTAGATGTGTTGATAAAAATTTTGATTTTAGGTGATGATGATGATGATGATGGATACAGTATGTGTATCATAAGTGACATGATATTAGTGAATATGTCATGAAATTATTTGCACATTTTGCGTTAATGGAAGTAGATATCCAAGATATTTTGATTTGAATTAAACCATTTGATCAACTCTATATACATAAAATATTTATCAATTAATTTATTTTTCTAAATTGAAATATGGATATATAAATCATATAGGTTGATTGAAAAACCACAAGATTTCACAGTACGTTATTTCTTCAAAATAATTTATAACTTACGCTACACACAACCCTGAGTTCGAGCACACCACGACTTGCCAATCTAGCTGTTCAAAAGAGGTTATGAATAGTATTATCTCCATTTTGAATTTTAGATATTCCATATAAATTTTAACACCATATTCTGTGTTTCTTAGACATAATATAAGAACAAATTCATTTTTTCATATAAATGAAGTATTTTTCAGAAAATGCAATTTTACCTCCTTTTAATGGGGAACCTTTATTAAATGCAATATTTGACACTTTTATATATATTCAATTTGACAAAATAAACTTCTTATTTAGAATAAGAATATAAAAATTTGGTTTTGATATATTTTTGGTGTTTTTCTAATAAATTTCAGATTTGGGAGAATATTGAAAAATACTAAACATTAATTGAAAAAAAAATTTAAAATAAAAATAATTTACAGTGTTAAATTAAAAATTTGATTGGTTTGGAGGTATAATTAGATTATATTTTTTATAATTTAATACAATTTAGGTCATTATATGTAATTTAACATTTTAATATGACATAAACACATGTCAATCTTTTGATAGTTTTTACTTTTTTAAAAACACAGTTTATGCTTTTTACAAGGGGAATTAATTTTAAGTTAATAAATGGAACTTCTATGTTATGAATTTTTTAAAATAAAAATAATTTATTAATTTAGAATATCAACATTATATTAGGGTGAAATTTTATTATTTTGATGAAAACATTCAATTTTTGATGAATAGTGAAAAACAATGCGTTATTATTTAAAACTGACTTTTTATTAAAATAAGTATTTATTTTTTTAATTAATTTTCAGTCAAAATAGATATCTAATACTTATATATGTTTAATGTAATTTTTCGGAGTCATTTTATAATAAAATTAGATGTATAAAATTTTATTTATCTTTTAATGTTTTTTAACCCACCTTCAAAAGGAAATTGCAAATTTTCCTGAAACAAAATTTTACCACTTCTCTGAATTGAATTTCCAAAATCTAAGAGACATTGTTGAAATTATTAAATAAAATTTGGTTCAATAAGATGAATTTTTTTTGGGTGAATTATATCTTTTGACTTTTATTTACCATGGTTATAAGTAATTCGAGTAATTAAAAGTGAAACTGATGAAATAATTACCCTAACACAAGTCCTAATTCAATTTTATAAGTGTAATTTGACCAAAAAAACCCTTAGGTATATAATATGATCCACTTTGGTCGATATGGATTATATTAGGACATTTATTATTATTTAGTTTAAAGAAAAGTTAATTCTGTTAAATTCAATGTTTAATAACTAAACCATTTTTAATATAGGGGTACACACAATATAAATTAGACTATATATATTCATTATAAAGATAAAATGGTTTCCTAAATAATGTTATATTACTTATAATTTTTAAACACTATATAATTTAATTTATTTATGACATAATGATGATGCAGTAATTACCTAATTAATGAAATATTAAAATAATTGATATTATAAATATCCAAATAAATGTAAATTGAGACTTTTGATGAATTATAATAATTTTCTAGGATAATATGACATGATAGAGTTGATTAGATAATTTTTTTTTGAAGTGATAAGGCTTTTTATGATTTTCAAAAAAACATAATACCAAATAGTGTCAAAGTTAACGTAAATTAATTTTTCAAAAAAATATTATATAATTGGTTGATATAATATTCCTAAAAATATACAGTTCATCCAAAGTCCATAAATAATATTATATATGTCATTAATAAACTACATGGGGTTATATTCAATGTTTAAAGTAAATATATTAACCATATAGTGTATGAATACAAGAAGACACGGTAAAAGTTAAACAATTTACATAGGAGTTAAATCTAGAAGATAAGGATAAAATGATAAACTAGACTTGTCTAAAACATAATGGTTGAGAGGTTTGTGACCCATAACCACCTAAGTATCAAAATAAATTAATCTAGAGCCATTATAAACTGAATATGACTGTATAATAAATTAATATTTTAATCATTTCCAAAAGTGACCCTCACCCCTCTTATAAAAGGGAACTTCCACTTCTCTCATTATCACACCTCCAAAACCATTTCTCTTGGCCAACCACATCTCAAATATCCTTCCAAATTATCTAAAATTAAACTAGATTCCTTAAATTTATTATAAGGCCTACCTAAGGAGAACTTTTGATTAACTCAAAAGGAAACAGCCGAAGAAGAGGTAATAATTTCACCATCCTCTTTCAAGTTCTTTTCGTCTTCCACATCCTCTTTCATTTTTGTTTTCATACCAACATAATAAATCCAGTACCTCCTACATAATGTGATGTTACTAGAAATATGGTAGAACTGTACTCTTTATTCTATCCTTCCTATAAATGTAAAGTCACCATACGTGTGTATGTACGGCTTACCGTCTCTACGTCGTGGTGTAGTTTGTTATTCAAACACTTCATTATATTGATGGGTATAATAATGAGTATAACTGATGTAAATAATAATTATATCATTTTAATGATACTTTATATATGATATACCATCTAATTACAAATGATTCCACAATCAACATAATGATATTGTCTCTCATGCGTATGTATGGATTACCGTCTCCATGAACGGGATGAGATTCATTTTCCATCATAATAATTCCAAAAAAATATTAATTTTATGAATAAAAATAATGTTTAAGAACTAAATATCATTCTACATATGAATCAAATACATCCTATCCATAAAAAAAATGTCTTTCATAACCAATCATATAAAGGAAAACGGATCAGTTAACACCTGAAACGATGATACTACTAAAATATTATTAACAAAAAAATATTGGAAGATCACATATGATATCATATTTTTGTATATGATTCTTGTATAACATAATAAAAATGATTTAACTATTATACCTGAGGTTAACGTACCCTATACCATGGAAAAGTACTAGGTAAGGGGTAATTCCTCTTTCTTGTTATTATTTGAGATTTATTATGTGTATCTTTTTATTGGGACATATTTATTATACATGTCCATGTTTAATAAAAGAGTTTTCAAAATGATTCTTTTTTAAGTTACTCTTTAACTGAAACATAATTTTAAATGTTTTAAATATTTATTCTTCTAATTCATTTTCATCAATGTCCATGTTTTCAAAATGGTTTTAAGGATTTATTTATATGGACCTAAATGTTTTAATGTGTTAATTCCTTTATAAAGTGTCAAAGTGGTATGGTAAACTTTTATTAAAAAATATCTTCTTTAATGTATTATTTTATAAATTGTTTTACTTTTATATGATTTCATGAAAAGGGGTATTTCACTAAAATAGTATTACGGATCGTTTTCAACTATATCAACATTCTTTACTAGATATTATTATTGGCTGAGGTTGATTTATTATAATTAAATATTCTATATTGTATTGAATGAGTTATGATATGTTTTACAATGGATGTGATATTTTTACACTATTCATGGTTTATAGTAAATGTATTGACATTTTGTATGCTAGTTTTAATACGAATGTTTATTTTATGTTTCAACCTTTTCATATGAGGAATGTTTTGGACATAGTAAGTGATGGGTGGAGCCTGATATAGCTCCTCAGTGAGTAGGTAGGTCTCATGAGACAATTAGAAATCTAATTGGCTGAAGCCTTTCACAATTTTGATATATTATTGGGCTAAGGCCTTAATCACTTTTAGACATCTTGGCCGAGGCCCTAAAAAACCATTTTAGAATGTCCTGAATCATACATTCCCTCATTATAAAAATATTATTGATGGTTGATGTGGTTATTCAACTAGTGGAATGCCCATGACTATGTTTTTTTATGGAATTATTTACTCATCTCATATTCCTGTTATAAAGTTTTCATGTTTATTATTTGTAAAGGAATGTGTTTTAAATTATTCACCATTACTAATATTTATGTTATCTTCTGCTTTACTGATTACCCTTACTGAGCGTTTGAGCTCACCCGATTCATATGTTTTATTTTCCAAAGATTATATGAAGTGTGTTATGATTGATAAGCAGGTTTAAGATAGGGGATTAATGGAATTCTAAAAGGATCGTTTATGTTGTGTTTTATTTTCTAAGGTGTAATGTAAAGTTTATGTTTGTAATCTAATTTCCAAGACTACTAAACTGATTGGTCTTTCAGGACATGATACCTTGTAATCATGAAAATGTATTAAAATAATGCACCGACTCTGGGTAACTACGTTCGGGGCATTACAGTTGGTATCAAAGGAAGTTTAGAACATACCTCTGAAACTAAATTTAGAAAAACACTAATTAGAGAACATTACCCTAAGAAAGACATTGTGGCTTTGTATAGATGAAAATCATAGAACCCTTGTATTTTATAGATTTTGTGTATTTTCTATGAAATACATCCTTGTATGGATACGATCAGGTAGAGGCAACTCATGCACATATGTACCTAGGAGTGAAAACTCTGAAAAGGTGATTCAGGATTGATGAGGGGTATCTTGGTACATGAAAACGGGCTTTGTTGGACTCTTTTTTATGAAACTCTAGAGGGATATGCTTATGATAATTCACATTTTCATTAAAAACCATTATGAAGGATTTAGGAGTATATATCTTCTCAAAGAAAACATTTTATGATTATAGATTATATACATAATCTTGTCAAATTAAGTTAGGTATTTTACAAATTTGGAATTATGTATTGCGATTCATAATCTAACTTAGTGTATGCCATTGTTTAGAAATGGCACATAGTAGAAGGAACGAGAATTCCAGCAATATTCATGATCTAAAGATTAAGAAGAATCATATCTTTCATGGTATTAATCCAACATTTAAAATTGAAATAGTCTCCCACATATTCTCATCATATGACGAAATAGTATCATGTGTTAATAAGATAAGTAAATAATTCTATGAGTCCTATGGATTTGAAGGGAAACAAGATAAGAAAACAAAAGAAAGGAGAAAGGTGGATAAAGTGAAGAGGGGAAGAAGGATTTTCCCATATGTGATAACTGTGGAAAGAATCACCTTGGTAAATTCTTTAAGGGAATGAGAGTTTGTTATAAGTGTGTAGAAAAAGGAGACCATGTACGTGATTTTAAGGGTAAGAAAAAGGTTTTAAATGTACAATGTTTTATCTGCATGGAGTTGGGACACTACGCGAATCAATATACAAATAATCAGAGTATACCCCAAATGCTTCTATTGGATAATAATCATGTTATGATTCTACCGAAGATGAAGAGGAATGATTAGAGTTCTTATGTTGTTATTAAATTATTATATCATTTGAGTACTGTATTAATGATGTACATGTTATAAGATGTATATAGTATATAAGGATTTTACTACAATACTATTTCATTAAGGACTTAAAATTGTGTGGAACTAAGAAAAGTGACTCAATAATAAGTTAATCTTTTTGTAAAATATATGGTTGAAAGAATGATAAACCACAATATGGTTCTGATAATGAGGTAGTGATTTTGGAATAATATATTATTGATTTGGATAAATAATATTGGATATTTTTGTCTACCTTGAAACTGATTAATGATTTGTGTATTCCATAATTGTTGGAGTTTACAAAACTTTTGGATAGAAGGAGTATGTCCAGTATTCTACAAGGAATAATGGAGAATGAATGTAATCAATGAGGTTCTATGGTAATTCAGGGTGTTACAGTGTTTAAAAAAATAAATTATGAAGGTATTTACAAATTTTTACGTGAAAAAAACTATCTTCATTGTGTTTACATTCATTATAAATTTAGGAAAATGAATTTAGATTGAAGTATTTTGGATAAATCTAAAGGTTGGAATCGATTAAGTTTGAAATTGGATATTATTGATAAGGATAAATAATTTCTTGAGATTATTTTTGTATTATCATAAAAACGAAAACCTAGAGGTTCGGCGACAACCTGTCGCATCCGGCAAGGTCGCGAGACATGAAACTTCAACTAAAGGGCGATAAGGGTGGATCACCTACAACTGGCATACATGATTTATAGGTTTGTATAATTTTGTTTTTTTAAAAGTATGACAAATTAATTATAAATTCATTATTTTTGGAACCATATATGATTAGGATAAATAGAATATTTTGAATTTTATTATCTTATGGAGTGAAAGATGAGTTTGTGGTAGGAATTAGTTGAAGGATGAAACTCTAATATTAAATTATATTTTTTTCCTTTTATTCTATGAATAAATTTATTCTTAAAGTTTAGGGAAGAGATATTAAAACCAAAAACGTGTTATCCTAATACCTTATGTTTTTTTGAACTAACTATATTTTAAATCATCTTAGATTGACGGCTTTGAGGCCCTCAATTTTACACTTGTTTATCATTGATTACATCAATCACTCACTATAAATATTTACGTTTTTCCAACAATTATGTGTCTCCAATTTCAAATAATTTTCTTCTAATTGAGATCATAATTTGGTGGGGACTTTTTGATTTCCCTTTAGCTCTTATTAAGAGTAAATTTTATTAACATAATTTTTGATGTGGGTTCTCTACAAAGGTATTTCTCTATTTTTAACCTTTAATTTTCAAAGTAAAATTTCAAATTGAAAAGATTCAATTTATTGATCGAGGGTAGAGTGTAACACCCCATGATTTCATAGTAGGTTATTTCTTCAAAGTATTTCAATAACTTGCGCTACACGCAACAACAAGTTTGAGTGCACCAAGACATACAAAACTAGCTGTTCAAAAGTGGTTATGAATATTACTATTCTAATTTTGAATTTTATATATTGTATATAAATTTTAACATCCATATTATGTGTTTTTTAAACATAATATAAGAAAAAATTCATTTTTTCAGATAAAGGAAACAATTTTCAGAAAATGCAATTTTACTGTCTAATAATGGTGAACCCTTCTTAAATCCAATATTTGACAATTTAATATATAATATTTTACCAAATAAACTTCTTCATTATAATTGGGACATAAAAATTTAGATTCAGTAAATTTTTGGGGTTTTTATGATAACTTTCAAATTTGGGTGAATAGTGAAAAATACTAAATTTTAATTTAAAACAACTTTTTTAATCAAAATAAATTATACTATTTAATTATAAATTTGAATGGTTTGAAAGTATTATTAGATTATATTTTTATCTTATAATACAATAGAGGTCATTATAAGTAATTTCCTATTTAAATTTGACATAAACACAAGTCAATCTTTTGATAGTTTTTACTTTTTAAAAAACCCGCTTTTTGGTTTTGACTATGAGAATTAATTTTAAATTAATAAATTGAAGTTATATGTTTTTAATATGGTAAAATAGACCTCATTTTTTAATTCAAAATATCAAAATTAGTTTAGGGTGAATTTTTGGTATTTTTTCTGAAAACTTCCAATTTTTGATGAATAGTGAAAACACTATGTTATTATTTAAAATCGAGTTATTATTTAAATAATTATTTATTTTATTAAATTTATTTTTAATTAAAAATAGATATATAATTTCAATATTAAATCAATTTAATTCATTAGAGTCATTTAATAATAAAATTTGATGTATAAAATTCTATTGATATTTTTAGCGTTTTTTACCCACCTTCAAGGAGCATTTGAAAATTTGAATAAAACATAATTTCACAGATTCTTTTAGTTGAATTTCAAAAATTCAAGAGATACGATTGAAATCAATAAGTAAAATGTGGTTCAATAAGATGAAAATATTTTTTGGTGAATAGTAACTTTTGACATTTATTTACCACAGTTAAAATTAAATATTGTAATTAAGGGTAAAATGATATTATAATTACCCTAACACCTATAATAATTATATTGGATATGTTTAAATAGATAAAAAAACCCTTAGGAATAAAATATGATAATTTTGGTCCACATGGATTAGATTAGGACATTTATTATTGTTTTATTTACAGAAGTGCTAAAAGTGTTAAATTCAAAGTTTAATAACTAAATCCTTTTTTATATAGGGTTACACACAATATATATTCGACTATAAATATTAGTTAAAAGATAAAAATACTTCCTAAATAACGGTATTTAATTTATAATTTTTATATGTTATATAATTTAATTTATTTATGACACAATGATGATGCAGTAATTACGTTATTAATGAAATATTAAAATAATTGATATTATAAATATCCAAATAAATGTAAATTAATACTTTTGAGTAATTACAAAAATTTTATAGGTTAATATGACTTTTTAGGGTTTACTATATAAATTCATTTTGAAATTATAAAGCCATTATGACTTTCACAAAAACAAAATACCAAATAGTGTCAAAATTGATGTAAATTAAATTTTAAAACAAATACTATATTATAGGTTGATAGAATATTTCTAAAAAACTATTTTTCCGAAAAAAATGCATAAATAATATTTTATAAGTCATTCATGGACCACTTGAGGTTCTCTTGGATGTTTAGTGTATGTTTATTAACCATATAGTGTAAGAATACAAAAAAGACACAGTAAAAGATAAACTATTTTACTAAGAGTTAAATCCAAAAGATAAGTTTAAAATGGTAACCTAAACTTGTCTAAAACATATTGGATGAGAGTATTTTGACCTATAACCACCTAAGGATCTAAATAAATTCATTTTGAAAAATTATATACAGAATATAATTTTATAATAAATTAATATTTTATTCTTTTCATAATGTGACCATCACCCCTCTTATAAAAGGGAACTTCCCCTTCTCTCAGAATCACTCCTCCAAAGCATATTGGCATGGCCAAAACCTGCCCAAATATCCTCCAAAAATCCCTGAAATCAACCTAGATTCATTAAATTGATCATAAATCAAACCTATGGAGCCCTTTTGATCAACTCCAAAGGAAACACCCAAAGAAGAGGTAATAATTTCACCACCCTCTTTCAAGTTCTTTTCTTCTTCCACTTCGTCTTTCATTGTTGTTTCCATTACAAAATAATAAATCCAGTACCTCCTACATGCTATGATGTTATTATAAATATGGTACAACCATATTCATTATTCTATCAATCCTATAAATGACAAAGTCACCACACGTGTGTACGTACGACTTACCGTCTCCACGTCGTGGTGTAGTTTGTTATTCAAAAACATCATTATTTGGATGGGTATAATAATGAGTATAAATGATTTAAATAATAAGTATAACATGTTAATGATTTTTATACAAGATATACCATCCAATTACATATGGTTTCACCATTAATATACTGAGATTGTCGCTCGTGCATATGTATGGATTACCGTCTCCACGAACGCGATGAGATTCATTCCCAATGGTAATCATTCCAGAATAATTTTTATTTTATGATTAAAAATAATTTTTAACAACTTAATATCATTCTAGATATTAATAAAATACATCCTATCCATAAAAAACATGGCTTATGTAACAAATCATATAAATCAAAACGGATCAGTTAACTCCCGAAACGATGATACTACTAAAATATTATTAACAATGCAATATTGGAAGATAATATACGATATCATACTTACGTATATTATTATTCTATAATTTAATAACAATTATTTAACTATTATACTATAGGATAACGTACCATCGACTAAATAAAATTACAGGGTATGGGTTAATTCCTCAATATCATTATTATCTGAGATTATTTATGTGTATGTTTTTACTGGGACATATTTATTACCCATGTCCATGTTTTATAAAAGAGTTTTCAAAAGGATTATTTTTTAAGTTACTCTTTAACTAAAAAATAATTTTAAATGTTTTAAATATTTATTCTTCTAAATCATTCTCATTAATTCCCATGATTTCAAAATGGTTTTAAGGATTTATTTATATAGACATGAATGTTTTAAAATGTTAATTAAATGAACAAGTTTCAAAGAGTCATGAGACACATTGATTAAAAAATATCTTTTAAATGTCTTCCTTTATAAATTGTGTGACTTTTAAATGATTTCATGAAAAAGGGTAATTTCACTCAAAGAGTTTTACTGATCATTTCCAACTATATTAACATCTATCATGGGATATTATTCTTGATTGAGGTTGATTTATTATAATACAATCTTCCATATTATATTGAATGACTTATGATATGTTTTACTTTGGATTTCATATTTTTATACCATTCATGGATTATGGTTAATGTATTGACATTTTGTATTCTAGTTTGAATACGAATGTTTGTGTTATGTTTCAACATTTTCATATGAGGAATGTATTGGACTTAGTAAGTGATGGGTGGAGCCTGCTATAGCTCCTCGGTGCATCGACGGGTCTCCTGAGACAATTAGACATGGAATTGTCTACGACCTTTCCAATTTTGATATATGGTTTGGGCTAAGGCCCTAATCATTTTTAGACGTCTTGGTCAAGGCCTTGACAAAATGTTTCAAAATGTCCTAAATTATACATTCTCACATTATGAAAATATTATTTATGGTTCATGTGGTTATTCGACTTGTAGAGTACCCATGACTTTGTTTTATTGTGGCATTATTTACTCATCTCATATTCCTACCATAAAGTTCTCATGTTTATTATTTATATAGGAATTTGTTTTAAATTATTCACCATGCCTAATGATTATGTTATCTTCCACTGTGTTGCTTACCCTTACTGAGCATTCGAGCTGACCAATTTCTTAGGTTTTATTTTCCCAAGATTCCAAGATGTGTATTTATGATTTATAAGTATAGTTACGATAGGGGATTAATGGTGTTCTCAAAGGATAATTTATATTGTGGTTTTTTATAATCTGTAATGTAACGTTCATGTATGTAATCTTTTTCCAAGACTGCTAAACTGATCGGTCTTTTGGGACTTGATTCCTTATAATCATTCCAATGTTATGTAATAAAGCACAGAATCTAGGTAAGTGGGGTCGGGGTGTTACATTGATGACACAATTATACAACATTACTGATGAGATATTTAGACAAAGTGAATATGTTAAATAGTGACGGTCCATAGGAGGTTGTTGTTATTGTGATATTAATTTTATTTTTTATTGGTACTATGATGTTTTTCTAGAAAATAATCAGGGACAATAGGACAATCATCCTACTGCCACTATAAAAGAGGCCCACAGGGTCACACATTACGTTTTTCTAGAACCTTAGTTAAATTATACATGAATTTAATATTTGAATAAATATAAATATCTAATTATAACGATTAATAACTACAAATTAAATTTTGATTTCATGAATATTAATTGAATTATTAATAAAATGGTTAATATTTATTTATATATATAGTTATTATATAGGGTAGGATAAAATCTTAGGAGTATTGACACGTTACGTTGTGGTTCAAGTTGAAATAATATATAATTATTCTATGAGTTTATTATGCATCATGGAAATAATAAAAATATATTTATTATTATTTTAGATGAGGTTCACTTGGTATTATAAGACTATTAAACATATTTTGTTAAAAAATTACTCATTATCCATATTTTATAAACCAGATTATATCTTTACTAGGTTAATAATTTTTTTGTGCACAAAATTTATCTATAGATAATTATCTCTAACACTATAGAGAACTTTCTATAGAACACTGCTAAAAATAGAGTACATTGATTCTAATCATTTATATCATATCTCAAGAGAACTAAATAAAATCCATTAAGCATGGAAGGGAATCATTTTGTGATCAATGATAAATGACGCAGGTGGTTTGGATAACTTTTTCCAACATGTAGTCACTCTACGATAACATTCTAAGATTCATGGAACACAAATTGATTCCAAAAGAAGGATTATACCCTTGAATCCTTCATCACAACATTTATATGAAATGTTTTTTCAACCAATTTAAAAATGAATAAATATTGGAATGTGACAGTAATTATTATTAATATAAATTAACTATAAATTTTATGTTCAAAGTCACATTCTTAGATTCATCATACATTTTTTTCATCTAGTTTTAAGTATTTATTTAAAGAAACAGATGAAATAAATTATTTGTAATGATACAAACCTCTTTATAGAACTAAAAACCCATATCCTTTGAGATAGATCCTATAATTATTGGTTTAATCTAGACACCACAACTCTTATGATGAAACTATTTTACCTAGATACATGTTGGATATGAATTTTCATAGAGCATAGTTAAGGTGATGAGAGACTTTCCTATATTCCAATATTAGTTTACCATAAATCCTATATATCTTTTCATTATTATATCATCAATTATAATCTCGTTATAATGATCCTAAATTATTTATTTTTTCATTTCATGGTTTTTGATTTGTATAATCTTATAGGTTATATTTATATTCTCCACTATATAGGCCTTGGGGCCGCACATGAAATGTATGCACATAATATGCATAGTTATGAGATTGAATTTGTGTTCATGGAGGTTTAATTTTTTATATAGAGAAGAATATTGATAGTGCATAATGGTACTTGATGGTGTTAGTCTTTATTGGAAGACCAATCCCTATAGCACTTGGAGTAGGGTAGAACATGGTAGTTATTCTTAGGTATCCCTACTTGGAGAGGATATTGTTCCCTTTGTTCAGTTATATTACCAAATGTGGTGTTATCATGTGTTCGTATAATCTCTAAGGGTTTCTTATGGGGTATAGGGTTATACGATTGTTTCACATACATCCATTTTAATAAAATTTATTTTTTTATTTCTATTAATGTAGATGTCTGGTTAAAAGTTTCCTATTGTGCGGCATATCTTTGGTATAATATTTTGATTTATAGATCCAATATTTTTTTACTTCTACATGGTGATTCTCGATATATCATGGATTATTGGAGGTTTGTTTGGGGTGACACAATCCACTCATCACATACTCAAGAGGGATCTCAATGGGTCTCTTCACATCATAATGATATCTAAGAATACTTTGAGTCCCACGAATAAAGATTGGAATTCGGATAAATGGTCAAGTAAGGATTTGTCTAGAAATTTAAGAAAATAATTTTATGGGTTTTCCAGTTTTGTTGCAAAACATATAACCCAATTTTGGTGTGGTGGCCAACAAATCCATTCATGAGTACCCGGTGAATTTTCTGAATCTCTCAAAATTCGAATTTAAAGGTTACATGGAATGTTGAAGATGGTACATGCATCATGTATTGTTCCATTGTTATAACTCATGTATATATTTTGTCTAATCACGTAGATATTCTATAAAACATGTGGGTTCGTCCCATTTAATGAAGGATGCCACCCATAAATAGAAATATCTTATATAGAGGTATGTTCATGATGGTCTCATGTTAGTGATAATGCCTCTTTTCACTAATTGGTAGAGTAATGAGACATAGTTTCATATACTATGATAAGGGATATCATTATGCTACGATAATAATGAAATATTTTTTCCTTTTTTTATTATTAATACCATTATATATAGTGTATGGTAGTTCCCATTAACATATTCAAGACTTATCATATGTATTTATGTTATTAGAGTTCATTTAGAAGAGTTTGTATGTACTCTAAGATGACCCCAACTCTAATTTGATAGAGGTTTGGTAAAAGTCATTGACTAAAGTTTTTTTATGGTTCAGCCTCTCATAAACCGAATTGTGATCCTTGGTCGAGTCCCTTATATGACTCAATGAGCTATTAGTGTATAATGTTTTTCTTAAACTCACAATGGTATTATTATATATTGGTAGAGATTTTATCCCATATTTACAATGTCATATCTCCATGATTTTAGATGATTATTCTAGAATAGGAGATGTTGGATCCTCTACAAGGAAACATGACTATGTCTTTGTACATATAGTGGATTGAAACATTAGGAGGTACTCATTTTATGTGGTCTATATGGGATTTTTTTCATTCTCTGTTGTTTTAGTGGATATTTCTAAGAGAGGAAAAAATCTAGGGATCTAATCATATGAATATCCACAAGGTAATAACAACCAATATATGTGTCATTAGTCAAGATTCTATTGGTTGAGACATACCTTGGACTTAGAAATGGGTTATTAGTTTCCCTAAAATTTTATAGAGTGTTGTTTTAGAAATTTATAGTCATGGGAAACCTAGTTTGGATCATATTGTTACTCATTTTCATTCATTATGGTCCCTTATTTTCCTAAACATTTTTTTGTGCAATGTTTTCCTTGCTATATAATTTTTTTTAATGTAGAATATTTGAGTGGTGTCCCCACACCATTTATTTTTTTGAGTGTAGCCTATAGCGGTGGTATTGAATAAGTGGACCTATGTGACTAGATATTCCCAAGTGACAGACTTATAGGTTCTTCTCAAATGTGGGGAGGATTAAATCCCATTTATTATGTTGATTGTTGTTTTCCATTATTATTAATATTAGCTATAGTGATGGCTCATTTTGTGAAAGGATATTTCCCAATGGGATATAGTTCAAAATGGGGAATTTATAATAAAGTTTTATAGTTCAAAAGAAATACAGATTTCATATATGTGATAAATATATCTTCCTAATGATTATGGTTTTAGTCTCTCATGTTTGGTAGGAGTTTTCCTGGGGTTTAGAACTAAAAAACATGGTTTTTTAATGATAGTGGATACGTGATTCAGAATGTGGAAAAATGATTAATCAATTGAAGTGGTATATTTTGGTGTATCCTGATGATTTTAGTGTTGCTGCTTGATTCTATCATAAGTATATTTAATAAAATAGTGAAAAAACAAAACTGGGTTGCTTTCGAAATTTTTTATAATCTTATTTTTGTATGGAAAATCTGATTAGGAGTTTTTAGTAAATTAAGAAGTCCATGTTTCCCTTATACCTTATGATAACATTTTTTATTCATATTAAATTTAAGTATTAGATGATAGATAAAAAAATAAAACCCTAAAGGGCATGCCACCATGAAAAATTTCGGTGATCGGTGTGTTATATTCATGTTATGTAGCAGGAGGATTAGATGCATACGATATATTCTCATCTGACAATCATCTTAGATGCTATTAATGTTTGGGAGTGTATTTCTCCTATAAGTGGTTTCCTTGGTGAAGAAAAATTACATGGTGTATATTTATGGTTCGTAGTTTGATTTTGTTCCACATAGTTTATTGTAACCAAATACAACCTAGGGGTGAATCAAGGTGCAGCAAAAATAATTTTTATTCTTTTTTTGGAGTATTTTTTAAGATGTTAATAGGAAATATGTTAAACTTTGTAAAAATTATGTTTCATTCACTGAAACATTAAAAAATATATAAGAATATATTGTATTCATAGAACATAATGTTTTTACTTGGTTCCCTCTAAAGTGATATGTCTAAGGATCACAGACCGAAAATCTGTCCATATTCCAAAATCCACTAAGATTATTTTTTTTAATATAATGTATCATTCTTAGTCACATTATTCTAGGAACACTTCCTAATCAATATTTAGTGTTTAATCAATCATTATACAAGGGACGTTCCTCCTCACCACCAAACGCATCTTGGTGAAGGGTATGGTCATTTTAAAGAATCTAGAACCACTTTATGTTCATCATATTACACATGAACTATTTTTATCTTCAACATAATATATATGTTGTGAAAATGCTAGTATGCTACCCACTTACTTCTTCAATCTCGTTGTACTCAACCTTTATGAGTGGGAGTTGAGCCTGTATCTTCCATTGAAATTTAATAATACTTTATCCTAAATAATGAAAACAATAATATTTGAATCATTTACTTAAGTGATATTTCTAATAAAAACATTTACAACAAACTAAGACACCTTATATAAATTAGTTCACCATAAAAATATCCCTAATCTAATCCATTTAATTTCCTTCAACCTATTCTATTTACACACACACAAAATCAACACTGCTTTAAACAACTTGTTTAAGGAATCTTTATTCACTCCACTAATTTATGCAAAATTATTTTAATATAAGAAATAATGTGAATGTTTAACTAAATATATTCAATAAAAAAACTTCAAAAATTTTCTTCATTATATCCTCTCACTTATTATTCATCACACTACTATTCATGTGTAGAACAATATCCATGAAATATTTGTATGTTTCATGGTATTTATATGTGTTCAATTTTTATGGTAATTGTACATGAAAATGTGGTATATTACATTTTCTCAAGCACTCTATTCATGTCTTCATATAAAAATATTTCAACTTCACATAACATTATGATCAAAATAATATACTCATTCCTTACATAATAATTCCTTATACAAAGAACCGACCTTATACAGATGTAATGTCATGAATAGATATTTACATTTTGCATCATGTGTTACATGAAATTGATGTTTATTTCAACATATAGATATTACGAAAAAAATGTTTATTTGTTTTACTTTTTCTCTTCCTATCCTCTGAACCATCCACTATTCTGTTATTGAAAATTGAAAATGAAGTGAGATTGTGTATTTACATATGAATTTTATTATATTAATTCATCTTGATTCTACCTTGCATTATATAAATTATGTAGAACTATATTTTACACTAATATAATTCAATCTATTCTAGATATCAAATTTGTGACTTCGCTTAATGTAGAAATATATCTTCATAAATGAATTTGGATTAGAAATAATTGTCGGTATATATATCTCAAAAATTCAATAGCTTTTCCTTGTATGTGATTCATATGAACACCCATACATCAATTCACTTGAATGCATACATGCTTATATCATACTCAAGAATGAAACAACCCCTCTTAATTATTCTTCCTTATCTTATATGTGGAACCATTTCAATTTTTCTTCTCTAATTTCAGTAATATTGAGATTATAGTGATTTCTCATAGTGGAGCATTTGAGCAACTCATGTAGTTGTTTCATGTACTTCATTGGATTGTGACTGTGGATCGATTTTTAATGGAATGGTGATAGATTGACTCCCAATCATTGCATGATTATTATTTCATAAGAATCTTGAAAATAAATGACCTCATATAGTGAAAAAAATGTACATCGCTGATACAGGCATGGCATTAACCATGTATAGAAACACAATTGCAAGGTTGAAGATGAAAAATACATCATCATTTCAGTCAAATATACATGATTAATTCAAAATAATAATAATAATAAAATTTAAAAGAATCACACATTAGAATATACCTTTTTTATCATTGTACATGAAACCATATAATCAATAATATCTGTTGGAACCACCAAATACTAATGGTTTATTGTCCCTCCCTACACCATGGTTGTTAGTCCCTCATTAAAATCCATGATTAATCTATTTCATTGTAACATTCCATTTCCATGACTCTATAATGCATTTTTTTTACTATGTGATTATCATTAATTGTTTTTACCCTCGAAGGGTTGCTAGCTAGTTCTGCCTACTGGCCTTGGATGGTAATTTTTTAACTCTATCCACCTATTTCAACCATGGACATAACCAAAATATCTTTCATTGTAAATATATTTCAATTAAACGTTTTTAAATAAGGCTTCTCTTGAATAATTTGTTATTATTTCATAATTTATACATTTTTAATCCATGAAAAATTACATTACTTATTAATATCTCCTCAAAAAATCCAATGATCATTAAATAAATAACATATATTTTTTATACAAATGGTATATATAAAATTGGTTTTAAAAATTACCCATATTAGATTTTGTTTACAATACATTATAAAATCCATCTTATACATATAAATATAAATTTCCATCATCAATTATGGATTTTTAGTACATTAATAATTCCCCCATTCAATAAAATGAATAGGTTCCTTTATATCATGTTTTTATCATTATGTTACCTCTCCCTTTAGGGTTTCTTTACTTCTTAAATTATTCCCCCATTATTAAAAATTTAATTACACATTATGTTAAATGAACTAAAAAAATATAAATGGGTGAATTTTTCTCCTAAAACATCATAAATCCAAATAAAAAGATATTGGTCTACACCTCTATTTTAAAATTACTTCCAACTCATTTGAAACCAACCAATTTAATCCATAATACCGGCCCAATCTATACTTTGATAATTTACATTAAAAAAATCATCTATCCTCAATGTCCTCCCGTGTTTTCAATTTTTCACTATTTATTAAATATCTCTTATAATAATACTAGATTCAGAATATTCAAAATTTCAAGACACTTTTTCATTAATATCTATATTTTTTATCCGTAATAGTCAATGGGTGAATATTATACTTCTAATTTAGTCATTGACAAATTGTTTAAGAGTAGTGAGCTATAACTCACTATAGGAAGTCATAGTTTAATTTGAAAATATGATGTTTTTCATGTCTCTTAGCTTTTTCGATAAATTTTAGAATCATGACATTTTACATCCTTAATTACATCCTGTAAACTCAATGACACTCACACAAACCATAAATGGATAATAAATAAACAATAATGTGTGTGAGGAATACTATGTTTTGGATCAAATTATACCCCTTGATATTCATGAACTTTCTATCTTTATATGTAACACATATTTTCGATAAGGATAAGAAAAAATTGGGGTGCTCATCACTAACTCCCCCTAAACGGTTTCAACACATGACAATATATTTTTAAATAATTGTTTTGTTTCGAGAACTAATTGTTGGTAAAGATCTATTATTCTACTAGAGTCTTGGTATTTTAAAAGAAATTAAAAAAACAATTTTTATACACTAATGAACAATCATATAAAAATATTGTAGTTTTTCTACTACAATTATCTTCTCATTTTCATTTCCAGATACCACTTGTAAAATGGTTTTATGTCACCTTTCAATCACCATGGCGAATTATATACCAATGGAACTCTAAAAAAAGATTTTAAATATCTTATTATTTAGATTAGGAGCATTATTGTCTGTTCCCAATTATTTATTTAATCATTTGAAATCTATTTTCAGAACATATTATTAGTTTTTCCTCACATAAAAGACCGTGGATCATATATTTATTTTAATACTACTACAAATTCAAATAGATATTTAAAAAATTAAATTGTTGGGGGTGTGGGGAACCTCTTAAATTTTTAGATTAAGGACTTCAATTGGTCTTAATAATTCAATCTGGTGATTTCTTCATTCTTTCAATCCATTCTAGTGGTTATTCTTGAAATTACACTTATATATATATATCACATATATTTATAAATTTAGAGTCATATGCCTTCTCTATATAGGATTATATCTCATTAATGAGACTAAATCCACTGGTACATTTTTTAAATCAATATTCATTTTTCATTCATCCTCAACCATGATTCCTCTGTGATGGGAGGACTCTTCCAGAAACCTTAATTTATTTCCTTATGGTATAAACTGTGAAACCACTAAATCATGCCTCATCTATGTCCCCATTCTATTTTCATTTGTGTCACATCCAAATAATTTGTCCTTAATTAGTGTTTCAAGAAATTTTAATACGTCTTCCACAAAAAAGGATAAACGTCTATCGTTATCTTTCATATCTATCTAATTTCTCACCAAGAGGGTTGTAGTTTGTTCACAATAATTAGCGTGTGTTTCACATTTCATCAGGAACTATTTTATCCTCTAAAAATTACATCTATTTTCCATTTTATGGACTTTTTCTTAGTGTAAACACTTTTTTGGTTACTCATAGGAACAATTATTTTCCCTATTATAATTTTAGATCCTTTACAAGTACAATTCCTTACTATATTTATATATTTAGGATAAAGAAAAAAATATCCTATTAAAAACATTTATCGTATATTAATTTCTTGTTTGATATATTTATGCATTATTTATTCTTATTCTATTGATCCCTTTAGCCTCTTGACACACATTCTCAGAGTGCCATTTTCCAAGGTAGTAGAACATCATAGACACCTTTCATTGTGAATATTTACTAATATATTTTACATGAAAAATTAATTATTATGGTTTGGGATATTTTTATAACTATTTCAATACAAGAATGTAGACATAATGAATAAAATCTCAATGGAATATTACTAGATGACTAGTCATTCGATAATAAAAATGTATGTTTCCATGATCCCCATTAGGTATCCTCTTATAAGATTAAAATAATATTTTATCTTTATGAAATGTTCTTCATCATTAATCTTTATAAATTATTCTTTTCGATTTTTTAATCTAATATATGATTGTTTGTTAATTTGGAATCTGACATATAAATCCTTAAAGTTTCTTTTTCACATAATATTTGGTATATGGGCCTCATGACTCTCCTTAGTTTTTCTTGATGAATCCTAAAATCCATACTTAATTTTATTATTTGATGAAAATATTTATTCAAAATGTTTCTACGTAAGAACTATTTATATAAAGATGATTTTATATTGATTTATTTCATCTAATATATATTTTATTTTGTCATCATACTCCTTTTTTATTATCTTGACCCATTTTCACTTTCAATTTCAAAAATATACTTCTAACAATTAAATTTATTTATTCAATTTTCTCTTGATATCTATGTGAGCGTCATTGTATCCCATTAAAAAAATTATTTTCCTTTTCACTTCTAACAATTTTTCTTCAATAATATTGAAAAATCATAAAACATTATCCTGATTATTATTAAAATTTATCTAATAAAGGGGAAAACCTGGAGAACATATTTATCAATGACATATCATGGGGGCATTATTATAGAGTCATCAGATTTGATCAATAGCTTCTCCATACATTGAATACTCTTTTGATTCTCTTCCTCACTAACCTTTATTTAAAACTTGTCTAGTTCATCTTGATCAGTTTCCTCATCATATGAATGTTATTTATCATTATTATTTGAGACTCTAAAAAATTTATTTAAAATAACTATTATTTTGAGAGATCCTAATTTTTTTAATGTAGAAAATTCCACCCCATGTGATCAAATATTCACATTTATATATTAAATAGAAATGATCAAACTCCCAATAACCATGACATATTATTCCATTTTTTATTTAATTTTTTTCTTTCTTTATTAAATTAAGATATAAAAATCATCTCTAAGACCTGAAATTTTATCCGTGGGTTTCTCACAATATATAGATGACTCCTTCAATAGGCCTCTAGTAATTTTTTTTCTATTTCTTTTAATATCTAATTGTTTTGGTGCAACATTATTTTCGACATTAAAGTAAATAACTCCATTACATTCCTTATTCTATAGACCTTTTGTCATTCACATTTTCTCTTGATATTTTATATTTTTATTTCATGAGAAATGATTCATAAAAACAGATATTTTATCTTGAATATTTCCTCAACCAAAATACAGTAGGTTGGACACCCTATTAGCTCCTATTGGCTCTAATACGATGTGTTTTATCCTAAAACACCTTTAGGGGGAGGGGTGAATTAGGGTGTAGGAAAATAATTTTTTATTATTATTTTAGGGTCTTATTTTCATATTATTTGGGACATTGTTCAACCATTAAATCTTGATGTTATATTCATCAAAAAATTACTTGAAATATAATAATGAGTATAAAACAATGATTTTATGAGGATTAATGGAAAGGGTTATATGTTAGTATCACTCACTGATAATGTTTTTATTTTCCCAAATTTAATAAAAACAATAGTTTTTTGGATAAAATGTTCCATCCATTATCACTCTATGAAAGACACACTAATTTTAAAAGATTTTGGGTTTGGTCACTTTTCCCCCTAGAGACACTCCCTCTTCGTTACCTAAAATATCTTATTTGATGGTGGATAAGATGATTTTTTAGACTTTAGGGCCTCTTAATGTTCATCCTGGTAAAAATGAACAAGTTATATCATCTTCTGCATAGAGATTCACTATGAACTCCAATTTATTTCCCAATTTTTTCCTGAACCTAGATGAAATGAACCCCTTAAAAATGAGTGTTAAGTTAAAGACATCCTTCAAATTATAGAAACAATTGTATGGGATTATGACAATTCTAGTATTTTAATTATCTTTTTATGTAATAATTATTCTAACTTGAAATACATAAATTATATTACAACATCTCTCAATAATGTTTCCTTCAAAATCTCCAAGATGTGATAATTTTAATTTCATTATACATATTTTATTTATACATAGACCAACCCAAAATGTCCTTTCATGTATTTCTTCAAGAATCATTATCTTCTAAAAACAAATATTTATATTTTCTTCATGAATGAAATATTGAAAGTATTTCACCATGTAGATTCTAGAAAAAATTTTCTCAACTGTGCTTCATGATATCATATCACTTATTATTCATGGCGCTACTCTTCAAGTAAAGATCAATATCTATAAATCATTTTTGAATTTCTTGGACATCAAATGTATACTATATCAAAGTACTCAATACATGTGGACGAATTATATTTGATGTGTTTCATAGACTTTTTTTAATGCAATCATAAATGGAATCATACACTTCATGTAATCTTCAAATTGAATGAATATCTTACATATGATTCATTATACGTGTAACCAACCACATTCCGATGTAAAGTGTAACAATACAAAATTTAAACAATGGAAATACATTTATTATAATTATTTCATATATTATGATGACATAAAGAAACATTAAATACACAATACATACATTATAAATGAGTAATGAATGAAATAAGAGGTATATATAGAACTTAAGGAACCTATATCGATCAAAAAGTATTGTGACCATAGTAACTGTAATTTGACCATTATGAATGGTATAATGGCCATAAAAATAGTAACCTCACCCATGAATGTATAGATATAATTTAGGTATCTTATAAATGAATGTATGATATTATTATATAATAGAATAAGTAAATAAATGATTTAAAAATTATAAATTCACTGTTGATATTTTTTATAAGTAAAAAATATTTAATTACCATTTAATGATTAAATTAATAAATTAGAAGAAATTTTATTTTAATAATATTTATTCATAAATTAATTTTTAGCCTTCTTATTTATGATAATTTAATGACACCACAAATAATTATTCAATGTGTTATAAAATTAGTTAAAATTATTAAAATTCATATTTTTCGAGTAAATAGTTATTTTAATTAGAAATTAAATTTCTCATATTTATAAAATTATTTTCATAAAATAAAATTCATTTTTAAAGTTTTAATGTATAAAAATGGTTTAGGTTATTTTTTTCTAATTTTCCAAAATACATTATTTTTGGTGAATAATAAAATATGACCGTTTAGGATAAATGTTAAATAAATGACTTTTTTAGCCATTGTTGGTGTAAGGATAAGGTAAGAATTGTTGTTTTGATGTCAAATTCATTAATTACAATATTTAGTCACTAAAATCCTCTCTATTTGTTTTTTGGAGCCAAAATAATAAATTACTGATTAAAACAATGAGAAAACACCCATATCCTCCACTATAAATGCCACCTCTCACCAACAATTCTCCACACACCTTCTAAACAATTAAATATCACTAAATTCTTCTGATACTCAATCCAATCCCATCCCCCACTTACATGGCCTCATGGTTTAATCAAAATACCAAAACCTACCCCTAAGGTGGGTTACAAGGAGGTGAAATTGAAGAGGTAATTCCACTTTCTTTTCTTTTAATTTCTTTTCAAGTTCTTTTATTTTCTTATTCTCTCCTCACCTTAACTTATAAAAATGGAATGGTAACTCTAATATATCATTAATACTATAAATTTGTTATTTTTATGTAATAATCTATCTTTAATTCTTTCTCTCTCATTTTGTTCAAAAAACGATGACTTCATCCCTATTGTGGTAATTTATCACGTTCAAGGATGATTGGTTTTTAATTTAAAACAAACTCATCATGGATGGTCATGAAATTATTTTTATGGTTAAAAAACATTATAATATTTTTATTATTTCTTATTTAATTTTATGTGACCATTATATATAAATGAAATTAAATAACATAACAAAAATTGTTAATTATGATCGAGAAACAACAAAATTAACCTGAACAATTATCTTTATATATTTATCTAATCACTCATCCTCATATCAGAAAAAAATAACATATATTACCAATTAAAAATATTGTTTTCATTAATAACATATATTTTTATTTTCTGATAATTATACCCATTCTACGTGAACTTCTATACTCCTATACAAGAAAAACGATCAGGAAAACTGAGAAAATGAACACTATAACTAATCATAAAGGCCAAAAATATACATAATAAAATTATAATAAATCAATTACATGTATAAAATGTTCCAAAATTATTAATTAATGAATCTAATTTTATTATCTAGGAAATTAAGATCATGTAAAGAACTGTTTCACATATAAGGTAAGGGATCCTTTCCGATCCTATATTCTTTCATTGCTGTTATTGTTTCTCTGTATTTAACACAATGTAATTCATCTTTATTTTTATGAATATTTATTAAATTCAATGTATATGTTACAACATCTGGTATCCATTTTTTTCACCCTTATATTATGTGAAATACATATTTTTAAAAGGATCTTTTCTCAATTATTCTCGATAAGAAAGCCTGATTAAATGGAAATTCCCAATTTTCTACACATTTTAATGTTCACTCCAAAATCTATGTTAAGACACCAAATTTTTTCAAAGATCAATAATTTGGTCATGAATAACTATCTTGGTTTACTTATAATTTTATACAAACAATTATTCATTTTCAATTTTAATAATTCTTGAAAGTTTTCTGTTAAACAAACCTAAAATGTTTTATTTCTAATGTTTCCTAAACACTATTTTCAATTTATCTTGACGCCACTTATCTTGATATATTCCTATATTCCTTTATTAATTTCCATGTATGACTTAAATATATTCATAAATGGAATTAATTAATATATTTCCTTTTGTTATTCATTTTTACGTGATTATGATACCCAATTTTTTCCATGGGTAACCCTTATATATATGTTTGATTCCCCATATATGATTCTTCATGTAGAAAAATTATTCATGGAAATTTAATGATGATTGTTCCAATATAGTGATACAATGCATTGATTAATGTTTAGTCTCATAATACATCATGTGTAAAGGTCTTGGTTGTTATTCTTAACTCTTTCCCCATGTGCAACCATCTTGGTGGTTAGCATCGTCTTATGCTTCTACATGTTCAATGATCCTAGAATCATGATTTTTTCATGTTTTATATTACTTACACATTAGTATGATTCTATGATTATATGATCTATTGTTCTATATGTCATTCTTTTATATTTTAATGCATTTTTATGTCATTATGTTATGCATTCTATCCCACATACTATGCTTTATTCTTATTCTTATTCTCAAACTGTGCATTTTATCTCAACCCTTTGTTCTTGTATTCCCCACATTATCCTATGAAAATATAAGGGCTCATATGTAATTATGATATCATTATAAATATTAAATAAAATATGTTATCATTTTTTTTCATGATGTTTAATTATGTAACTAATATTCTAAAGACACTAGAATTTATGATCCTTGTTTTTTATTTTATTGTTATTTATGGTTAATGTCTTGTAATAATAAGTGTGAAGTTATACGGTCGTTATATTAAGTATTATTGGAATTTTTTTTGGATTAGGACTAGACAACTCTAGTGAAAGCCTTAGATATGAGACTAAATGTATGAAAATTCTCCAAATATTGGTTAATATAGAGTAAGTGGTTTATCAGGAAGGTAAATACATTTCTAGATATTACAAGTGGACATGGTTCTGGAAAAGATGTACCTAGGAGTATATACTATGAATATGTGTTTCGGGCCTGACTCTGGGTAACCTATTACATGAAAACATGCCTTATTGTGCACCTAGTTTGATATTCCTAGGGGATATTATTTTTTAAATTTATAAGATCATTACGAACCATTATTAAGGGAGAAAAAATTCCCATAAGAAATATATGATATTAAACAGACCATGGAAAACCCATATTTAAACCTAGGTAATCCCATGTTAAGATATACATTTCCTTAAAAAGCTTATCCTTTTATGTGTAAAGATTCATTTTATTTTTCTTATTTTGTATGTATTCAAGAACAAAATTACACATTTTTTTCATAGTTAATGGTTTCAAATAGAATAACCCATACCAATAATCAATGTGATAGGTAACGTAATGATTTCCCTAATGATATTCCTAATATAATGGGAACATGTTCTCCAAACATTATGATAGTAATTTATCAAATAGATGAAGTTATGAATAATAACATGAGTTGTGTAGAACTCCCTCCAAATCCCGAGAGAGAAATATTTGTATTCCAATCCTTTATATGGGAAATCCCTCCTATGTTTAATAAATATTTTGATCCCCTTTTCATTGAATAGTGTATTAACTAAACTGAAAATATATTCTCAATCCTCTAGTGCGTAGAATAAGAGAAAGTTGTGTTGGTGGTCTATCATATTGATGAGGGTGTTGATTAGTGGTGGACACTCATAAAGAACATAAAGTCCCATGAGGAAATTTATTCCATTAAATGAGATGAATTCAAGAAAATGTTTTCCAGTAAAAATTTTCCCCAAACCCTCTATTTAAGGATGGAATGGGAGTTCCTTAGACTTAATAAAAAAAGATTAATCTATCAGGTCTTATGAATAAAACATTAATTGATTTCAATATATTCCACATGATTTTTAATTAAAACCAAAATCTATGTGTGTAGCTTCTTTTCCATACAAAATTCATTTCAATGAAAATTGTTGGAAATTTGAGACTTTAACAACTATATAGAGATTGTTCAGTGTACCCCTTAATTGAAAAAAGACGATTAGAGACTCCCAGTGGTCTAATGGGACTGATGATAGAAAGAAAAAAATGATGTTTAAATTGGTGGATCAACCGATAAATCAATGTGATGGAATGAAATCCCAATATCCTATTGTAAAAAATATTAGAAGAAACATATTTGGAACATTTTAAAGGGGAAATAGGAAATGCCTCAAATGTAGATGAATGGGGAATCTAGATAATAAATACCAAAAGGATATGAAAACTTACACAAATTAGGATGATTAATTGAATGTTCAGATCAAAAATCATCTTGTATTGATGTTTTTCAACAATAATCAACATTTGAATTATTCAAACCCTTTCCCTAAGCCAAGGGTTTTTGGAGAAAACAATAATAGAAACTTCCACAGAAGAATAGAAGGGAATATTCTACCACTTTTTCAAATGTGGATCCTGAAAATGATGTGGCAATAGGTGCACATATTTTTAATTAATGAATACAAAATTATGTATTTGATTCTAGTTCTTTGCATTCTTTTATATCTTTTATGTTATGTTTAACTATTCAAAAACCATCAAAAATCAGGAGGTTATGTTATCTATGATAATTTATAATGGTGAAATTACTACTTCTAACATTTATAACTCCTCCCCAATTTATGTATCTGGACTAAATCTCCCATAAATATTATCGTACACTCTTTGGTTGAGTTTGATGATCTTTTGGGCATGGATTGACAAACTTTGTAATAATCCAACATCAACTATACAGAATGGAAGATCACTCTTCACATCTTCAATAATCCTCCAGTCCTATAGAAGTGTAAGGAGGAAGATGAATCCTCTTGAAAATCATCATCACAATGTGTATAATTTTTTTTATTATGAGCTATCATATCGAGCTCAAATGAATGATAAAAAATAGAGAATTATTCTCAAAGACATCCCAACATGAGGGATTATAATAATGACTTCCCTGAAGAATTTCGTAGTCTTACAGTAGATCGAGATGTTGATATCTCAATTGAACTTATTCCTAGATATCAAACTATATCAAAGATACATTACTGAATGGAAATCATTGAGCATAAATTTATAATAAAGAAGTTATAGGATAATCTAGACAAGGGTTTTATATTCAAAAATCTTCACTAGGGTGTTCACTAGTCCTCTTCATTAAGAAGAAGGATGGATCAATTTTTTCCGTACATTTTTTTATCTTGAGCTCAATAAAATCTGGATAAAGAACAGGAATTAACTCCCTTGGATGGGTGACTTATTCATTCAACTATGTGGGGTTAGATATTTCTCTAAGTTGGACCTTCATTCAGGATTTCACTAATTAAAGGTGAGGAAGGAAGATATTACCATGGTTTCCATTCAAATGAAGAATGAACACTATGAGTTGATGGAGATACCCTTCAAACTCCCTAATGCTCTAGAAATTATTATGGATTTAATGAATAGAATCTTTAGTTATTACCTCAATAAATATGTGGAAGTATTTATTGATGATAGTCTAATATACTTCAAGAGTAAGGATGAACATGAGGTGAATTTTAATAGTATGTTGAAGAATTTGTGAAGGGAGAAAGTATTCAATGTATAGTAAATGTGTTTTTTGAATGAAGTATCATTCATGGGTTATGTAATAAGCATAAATGGGATATCTTTGGACCCTTACAAGAAAAAGGAAACCAAAGAGTGGCCCATTCCCATATATGTAATAAAGATCTATACCTTCTGTGGTCTATCTAGGTATTAACAGATACGTTTGATGAACTTATCATTATTTTCAAACCGACTAATGAAGTTAAATCGTTGAGGATAAATTATTGTCTCAAATAATGAATGTGAAGACTAATTTAATGTTTTGAAAAAGAGGCATATCACTACACCAGTGCTTACAATACCAACAAGTAGGGGACATTGTGTTGTGTACCCTGATGCTTCAAAAAATATATTAGGATATGTACTGATTAAAGATGATTAGGAGATGACCAATTCCATAAGTCAGTTTTGAAATCTTTATAAAAACTATCCCATGCATGACCGGGAGTTCACATATTTGATCTTTCAGTTAAAAATCTAGCAGCATTACCTTTATGGAGAGAAAATTGAAATATATAGTGATCAAAAGAGTATAAAATATATATTCATATAGAAGGAGTTCATTATGTAGCATAGTAGATCGTTAGAGGTAATCAATTATTATGAATTCTTAATCAACTACCAACATGGGAAAGAGAATAAGGTGGAATGTAAGAACCCAGTTTTTGCTATAAAAGGATTTGAAAATTTCTTAATGTTATTCCATAGCAGCGCCTTCATAGGGCATGTGATTTTGAGCCCTGGAATGGCGGGAATTAAATTTTCAGCGTGTTCACACTGGGCATGACAAATTAATGGAATAACTCTTCAACGGTTTCCCAGATGGGAAAACTGAGGGCTCCGTTGTGTCCGGAGCATGTTGTTTACCATAGGATGGGAGTAATTTTCAAAGGTGCGGGCCTCTTGTGAGAAATACCACTAGGGGCATTTTTGTAATTTATCATCCTCATTCGTTAAGTTTATAACCATCGAACGAGAGCTCAGAATAAAATTCCGAGACCATTATTGTGCTCAGGAGCTGGTGTTTACCCAAGGGGAGGCTTAACCTCGACCCTGCTGAGGGTTCGGGTACTGGGCCTATGGGCGGGGGGTTTAAGTGTTTTCTATTTTAACACCACCCCCACCCTCTTCTCCCTCACCCTTCTACCCTAGCACAAACCCTCTCAACGACGAAAGAGGAACTCCTCTCATCTCCTCCATCCTTCCGGCAAGGTAATGACGGATTCAGCAGATCGTCGGTGAAGCCTCAGGCAACACCCATCGGGGTAGGCTCAGGTTTTTATCATTTTAATTTCCGCAATCTTTTTCAAATTTAATTACATGCAACGAATTTCTGTTGAATTTTCGAGGGAAGCCCATATTTGCGTATTTTATATCTTTAGATTTCTGCTGCACTTTTCAGATTTGAATTCCATGTTCTGGGGAGTCCACAATCGTCCGGAGAAGTTTTCGGCCTTTTCATGGTTTTCAAGAGGTTCCACGGTTGTCCGGCAGAATTTCGGCAGTCCGGGATGTCTGCAGCAGGCGGCGAGGGCTCCGAGCTTCAGGCGGCAGGCGGCGTAGGCTCCAGGTGGCAGGCGACCTCGCCGGGGTGTAATGGAGTGGGTGGACTGGGGTCACGGCGCGCGACCCCATGGGAGGAACCGAGACCCACTAGAATCGGGTCTCCGCGTGGACTAGAGACCAGCCACGAAGGCCGGTCGGCGGAGCGGTGGACCGTGGGACCACGACCGGTCTAGCCGAAGGGGATTCATCCCCTCTGACTTCGGACAACCGTAATTTTCGCTACGGGTGTCTGTTTTGTGTGTCGTCTATGGCAGTGTGATCCTTGGATCTATGCAAACTTTTTGAGATGGTCTCTGGGATTTTTAGTTCCTGAGATGAGAGATTGGGTGGCGCGGCACATACATTAAGTGGTTCAGCATTTCCTTCGAGGTCCTTGTTTTTGGCGGCGTGGACACATCTGGGGTCCATATTGAGAATCGTCCGCGGAGTTGTGACCCTGGCATCGAGATAGAGATTTCCAGTATGGTTTCAGGCGTTGATGCCAGAGTTGAGACGTGGGACCCACTGGCCGTCTTTTATGTGATGACTAGCATTTCACAACTTCCTCATCGGACATCCGTTCGGGGCGTCTGAGAAATCGATTCTGAGTGTTTTTCAAAGGGCATTACAATGGCGCAATCTGCCCGGTTTAATTCCAGACGATGTTGTGGGCCCCACGAGGGCCGTTTTGGGAGTTGGTGGTGATTTCCATCCTTATCACTCGGTGTCCATTTCGGCCTAATGGATAGTCAATCTTGTGTACTTTTTTGAGAGGATCGCAACGGTGTGATCCATTCGTAGCCCTTCGGGATCGGGTTGCGGGTCCCATGTAGCACCGCTCGTTTGTAGTATGGAAATATGCATCTTTTTCTCTGAAAATCCATTCCACGTAAGTAAGCAGTCAATTCGACATGTCTTTCCAAGGAGATCGCAATGGTGCGATGCACTCGACTATTTTCAGGACCGAGGCTCGGGACCACGTGATGTTGTTCAGAAGTAAAGCATTGTAGAATGACTTTCCTGTCAGATATCCATTGGAGGAGATTAAATAGTATATCTCTCATGTTTGTCTGTGATGATTACAACGGTGTGATCCATTTGGATGTGCAGAGTCTAATTCGAGATCTCATTAAATGTGGAAGCTTGAAAGGTGCTCTAGTGGCAGTTCTTCTTGTCGTGTTTGGAAGCTAACAATTGGCGTGTGATCACGTTCACTCCCGTGTGAGTGAAGATAAAGTTTTAAGAGATTTGGTTGGCCGTGATAGGGATGCGGAGGAAGCAGGTTGGAAAAATTACATTTTTTTCCCATCGCACTAATGTTGGCTGTCGTGTGCACGATAGCCTCTGGGATAGATATATGCTATACTCTGGGAGTATATGGGGATTCTTGGTGGTACATATTGTAGTTTTTACCAGATGATGTTTGTGTTCGTGGTTTGGAGATGAGATAGGGCCACATGTCGTGCGGGCCCTTTTTGCATGTAATGTTCTTCTTTACGTACCTTTGATCTCTCACGAAGTTGAGGGCCCCTCTGTTCACGATGGTTTAGACCAGTAGGGTTGAGTGGTTTCCCATGGTTCTGTTCTCGACGGTGTGATTGGCAGAGTTGTTTGGGGTTCACTTTTTTCCTTTAGTCGGGTGGGCTTCTAGTATCACGTCCCATCATGTTTCCCATGACAGACCTCCAGGTATCGGCATGACCCACACTACACGGGCGCTGAATCTCTACAAGGTGAATTTTTCTAGAGTTGGGTGGTTACATGATACCCACTCCGTTTTCAGTTGACCAATGTTATACCATCCAGTAGGGATAGCCAGAGCAGTTCTAAGTTTACCATCCAGCAAAGACATGGCATTGGGTTGCTCATTGACTTCTTCGAGTTTACCCTCCAGCAGAGAATGGGCAGTGGGTTGCTCATCGACTACTTCGGGTTCACCCTCCAGTAGAGACTGGGCAGTGGGTTGCTCACCGACTTCTTCAGGTTTACCCTCAATCAGAGACTGGGTTTTGGGTTTCTCACTGACTTCTTAGGGTTTACCCTCCAGCAGAGACTGGGCAGTGGGTTGGTCATTAATTTCTTATGGTTTACCCTCCAACAGAGGCTGGGCAGTGGGTCACCCAACGACCTCTTAGGGTTTACCCTTGAGTAGATCCTGGGCAGTGGGTCACCCGATGACCTCTTAGGGTTTACCCTAGAGTAGATACTGGGCAGTGGGTCCCCCGATGACCTCATAGGTTTTACCCTCTTGCCAAGACTGGGTAGTGGGTCACCCAACGACCTCTTAGGGTTTACCCTCTAGTAGAGACCGGGCAGTGGGTTACCTGACGACCTCTTAGGGTTTACCTTCGAGTGGGGCTGGGAAGTGGGTTACCCAAGGACTTCTTTCAAACTCATTCTTTTCTTCTAGGCAAGTCTGTGTTTTGTTTTTGTGACTATCGGTACGGGACCCTTGGTTGTACGGGTCGGTGATGTGACAACTTTGACTTTGAGAAGACTTATTGACTGTGTGAGAATGACGAGGAGTAGTTTGACTTTCCCCAGAACTCTCAAGAAATAGAGAAACATTCCCCACCAAGATGCGTCCTTGTGATGCGACCTAACACCGTGCGGGCAAGTCAGTGCCACCCAGAGAGAATAGTGTCAAGGTGCTGTGATTTGAGCCCCTTGACCTGCAGTTTGGGGAAAACGTACGGGATACTGGTCATCAATGGTGTTTAATTCTGGAAATGTTGGCTACTCACTTTCTTGGGCTGAGCTATGGGATGTAGATCCCCTTACGATCTTCTTCGGGCTTCTGAATTGAGAATATAGAGATGTATATACCTTATTCCAGTACCCACTCCATGGGTTTTTGTTACTCGCCTTCCATGAGAGGTGAAGACGCGCAGGGTATGCCACGTGCTTTCCATGTCTCGATTCTCATGGTTGGACGAGTCTACGCTCCTTCTATAGGTAGTGAAGACTCGACGATAATTTCATCTTCTCACCGCTTCTAGATCCATGTGATTGGACGAGTCTACTTCCATCCTCTTATTAGGTTGAGCTGTACTCCTTACTGCACTCTCGGTTGTACTCCTTTACTTATCCATATTCGGTCTACTGCTCACCTCTTCAATACCTCATTTTTTTCTCCATTAAGCCTTCGGGACATCCAAATGAGTATTATTATTCTCACCCCTACTTGGGCTTTTCCCACACTTGGTGTGCCCTTGCAGACGACATGAAAGTTGGTCGTGACTTCAACAGAGCATAGGAGTTTGTGAGCTTGTACTGCATATGATGGTCATAGTTAGGTTCCAGGTGTGGGACTCTCCCAGCTGTTTTACTTTTGTTTACATATTTCCTGGTTGTGGCTCTTTTCTTATTGGGTGTGTTTTTTCCCTTTTCTGTTCAGTTTACCATCAGCACTTGCTTTTAATATTTAGAGGTCGATGCACTTTGTGGTTTATTTACACTAGTTGGTATTGTACTTTTCTTTTTTACTCTGATCTTCTGCATTGAGTGGGCTTCGTGTGTGTGTGTATAGGTACTCTGGAAAAGGCCTCCCTAAGTTTTTTATCCTTCGGCGCTTGTCACCAGCCCCTGGCCTATAGAGGCGGGCTTGGGGTAGTTGTGGCTCGAGCCCGGTTAGGGTCGGTCCGTGACGAAGTAGTATCAGAGGTAGTTCGTTCCTTGGGACGTTGTTCATATGTCCCTAAAAAGGAATTGGTTGGGATCTAGGGAAATAGTGTCGATGTTTCTCAAGAGCGGCTCTCAGGCCAGGGTGTCTAATGATGGTGCGGCGGCCGGCGTATCCTTTCACTAGGACCCTATAAACCTGCTTTTCGACTCAGCATGATGAGACACTTGTTTCAGGGAAAATAGGTTTGTGCATCACATAGGATTGAGTCATTTATTGTCCTTCTTGATTCAGCTCCCCAATGTTGTCAATGTTATATAAATATATTCTCATGTAATCGGGGAACTCCTTGATAACATTTAGGACGTCTCCGCGAAGACATCCAGCCAAGAAACTAGATTTGGTTCGTAACGACGACCCTGTGAGCGACAAGGACTCAGTCCGGGACCCATCATGCGATGCCCTTTCTCCAGGTCGGCCGGTAGCAGCACCCCCACCTCGTGAACAGCAGACAGCTCCAGTAGAGTAGACGAAACTTGATCGCTGGTTGGGTGCGCTCCGTGAGTTCCAACGGAGGAGACCGATGAGGTTCAGTGGTGAGAGAGACCCTCAGGCAGTAGAGTTTTGGCTCGAGACAGTGGTTCACATTTTCAGGATTGTGTAGACACCGTCAAATCATATGGAGGCTTTGTAAGCTATCTTTTTTCATGGATTAGCTGGGCATTGGTGGAGTCTGGGGACTCAGTTACTTGATGAGTCGTCACTTTTGTGGGGCGACTTTCAGCTTCTGTTTTGTGAGGATTTTTACCCATACTGCTTACGATCGATTCAGATCCTAGAGCTCCTGCATTTTCAGTAGGGAGGGATGACGGTGACTGAGTACGTGACTAGTTTCACAGAACATGCACGTTTTTACCGGGACTTAGTCCACAACAGCAACTTCCGAGCGCGGAAGTTCGGGTAGGGTCTCCGCAGAGAGATTCGTGCTGTCATATTAGCCTTTGGAATTTACAATTATTATAGGTTGCTAGAACTGGAATTGGTGGTAGAGAGCTTCCTATTGCATTCTAATGATGGTGGTGGCAGTAAGCTCGATAGAGCTGAGACGTCTGCCGCAGCTTGCGGGCGTCGGCTGACAGAACCTCAAAGAAGGATGATTTCTGATAACTAGACTCAGGGGTGTGGTCATACACCACGGTGGAACTGGAGGGAACCAGTGCATCCCAAAGGGGTTCGGTTTTATTCTTGCGATGAGTGAGGTCACTTGGCATGGGACTGCCCGACTAGGCACGCTGACAATGCTGGGTAGGTAGCAGGTGCACCACCGCAACAGAGGCAGTGCCGTGATCAGAGTGGTACCTAGAGAGGTGGTGCTTGTAGAGGAGCGGGAGGAGATAGAAGTGGAGGATAACCTTACGATGTCTTCCCATCACCCGTAGGTGGTCCATGTCAGGCTTCGAGAGCAGACAGTTGGAACCACAGACAACTGTAAGCTTTGGATATCTATGATCTTGTTGTGCATGAGGTGAAATGACGAACACTTTACAACTCTTCTACTTCTTGTAGTAGAATTTTTATACTCTGGGTGTGAAATGATTTTTCTCCCGGCACCCTGCTTGTGGTTTTACTAGGTTGATGGGGGGCGTCGGTGTAACCATGTGTGAGTAAATTAGAATGTGTGGAACCCTTCTCTTTAGTCGATGGTGGAGACTCCTTTTCCTTTCGAGTGTGTAAGAGAGTCTTGGTCATGGGACATCGACTGTGAAATCTTGTGTAACCAGATATCCTTGGGTGTTTCACCATACGGATATTCTGAAGGAGGGAATCACCGCTCTTTATCCTAGGTCCAAATGGTGATTCCAATCACGGCATGTGACGTAGGGGTTTGATCGGGGTGGTGAGTTACCCTCGAGGGCCTTCGGGCCATTTGAGACCGTGTGAAGGGATGGAGAGATCCCCTAATGCCTTACCCTAAACCCAAAGGCTGGTTTGGGTCCATGATGTCTCCTGCATGTCTCAACCTAGAAGAAGTGTGCGTGATCCTATGCACATCATCAGAAAGGGCAGACCTTGCGTGAACTGATCAAATCCTTTGGTGTGTGTGCGGTGGCGAAGAGCTGTGCATGATTTCTTCTAGGTACGGAAGAGCCAGGTGTGGACTTAGTAACCTGAGTTGTTCCCTAGTTTTTCTTTTCGTGGAAAAAAAGCTTGAAGTAGGGAATGATGTAAGAACCCATTTTTTTCTATAAAAGACTTTGTAAATTTCATGATGTTATTCTAGAGCAGCGCCTTCAGACGGTGTGTGATTCCGAGCACCGGTGTGGCCAGAATTAAATTTTCAGTGCGTTCACACTGGGCATGCCAAATAAATAGAATAACTCATAAATAGTTGCTCAGATTGGAAAACCGAGGACACCGTTGAGTCCGGAGCATACCATTTACCCTAGGAGGGGTGTGATTTTCGCTGGTGCGGGCCTCTTGTGGAAAATACCACTGGGGGTGTTTTAGTAATTTAGCAGCATTGTGCGTTAAGTTTAATATCCTTCAAAAGGGATCTCGAAATAAAATTCCAAGACCTTCATTGTTCTCGGGAGGTGGTGTTTACCTTAGGGGAGGCTTAACCTCGACCTCGCTGAGGGTTTGGGTACGGGGCCAACAGGTGGGGGGTTTAAGTGTTTTCTATTTAAACACCACCACCACCCTATTCTCCCCCCTTATTGCCTAGCTCAAACCCTCCAAACGACAAAGGAGGAACTCCTCTCCTCTCCTCCATCCCTTCGGCATGGCTGTGATGGCTCGGGTGGATTGTCGGTGAAGCGTCGGGCAACACCCATCGGGGTGGGATCGTGTTTTTATCATTTTAATTACTACAATCTTATTCAAATCGAATTATGTGAATATAATTGCTGTCTAATTGTTGAGAAAATCCCATATTTGTGTAGTTTATATCTTTATCATTCTACTTCAATTTTCAGATTTGAATTATATGTTCTAGGGCGTCCGCAATCGACCAGTGAAGTTTCCGGTCTTTTTCATTGTTTTCCTGCGGTTCCACGGTGGTTCGGCGGAATTCTGTCAGTCCGAGATGGCGACAGCAGGAGGTGAGGGCTCCTAGATGGTGGCAATGGGCGGCACGAGCTCTTTGCTTCAGGCGGCATGGGCTCTAGGCGGCGGGCGACCTCGCTGGGGCGCGACGGGGTGGGTTGACCAGGGTTGTGGCACACGACCCCACGAGAGGAAACGAGACCAGTTGGAAGCGGGTATCCGTGTGGACCAGAGACCGGCAATGAAGTTCGGTCGGTGGAGCGGTGGACCACGGGTCAAAGGTCGGCCCACGTAGCTGAGTCATGGGATGTCCTAGGCCGGTCCAGCCCAAGGGGATTCATCCGCTCCGACTTCGGACACCCGTAATTTTTGAGACGGGTGTCCGTTTTGTGTGTCGTTTGCTGCAGTGTGATCCTTGGATCAAGAAGTTATTTTTGATATGGTCTTGGGGATTTATAATTCCCAAGAGGAGAGGCACGATGGCATGACACATTCATTAAGTGGTTTAGTGTTACTTCTGAGGTCCTTAGTTTGGGCTGTGCGGACACATTCGGGGTCCGTTTTCAGTGCCGTTAGCGGCGTTGCGACCCTGCTATCGAGACAGAGATTTCCAGTATGGTTTCAGGAATTGAAGCCAAAGATGATATGTGGACCTCATAGGCCTTCTTTTATGTGATGAGCAGCATTTCAAAAAATTCTCATCGGATTTCCGTTCAGGGCATGCGAACAGTCGATTCTGACTGCTTTTCTGAGCGCATTGCAATGGCGCAATCTTCTTGATTTAATTATGCATGATGTTGCAGGCCCCACGAGTGCCATTTTGGGAGTTGGCGGTGATTTCCATATTTATCACCGGGTGTCTGTTTCGGGTGAATGGATAGTCAATCTTGTGTACTTTTTCGATAGGAGCGCAACGGTGTGATCCGTTCGTAGCTCTTCGGGACTGGGATGCAGGTCCCACGTAGCACTGCTCGTGTGTGGTATGGCAATATGCATGTTTTTCTCTGGACATCCGTTCCATGCAAGTAATCAGTCAATTTGACATGTCATTCCGAGGAGATCGCAATGGTGCGATGCGGTCGACTATTTTCGGGACCGAGGCTCGAGACCACCGGACGTCGTTCGGAAGTAAATCGGTGTTGGATGACTTTTCCGTCAGATATCCGTTGCACGCGAGTAAATAGTCTATCATTCTTGTTTTTCTGCGAGGATTACAACGGTGTGATCCCTTTGTATGTATGGAGTCTCATTCGAGATATTATTAAATGTGGATGCATGAAAGGTGATCTGGTGGTGGTTCTTACTATGTCTAGAAGCGAACACTTGGCGTGTTATCGCGTTCACTCCCGTGTGAGTGACGTTGATGTTTGAAGAGATGTGGTTGGTCGTGCTAGGGCAGTGGAGGAAGCAGGTTGGAGAAATTAATTTTTCTCCCTTCATGCTGATGTTGGGTGTTGTGTGCATGATAGCCTTTGGGATAGAGATGTGGTATACTCTGGGAGTATATGGGGATTCTTGGAGGTACATGTCGTAGTTGGTACCTAATTGTGTTTGTGTACTTGGATTGGAGATGAGATAAGGGCACACGTCGTGCGGTCCCCTTGTGTGTGCCATGTTCTTCTTTACATACCTTTGATCTCTCACGACATAGAGGGTCCATCTGTTCATGATGGTTTAGACCAGTAAGGTTGAGTGGTTACCCTGGGTTCTGTTCTCGATGGTGTGATCGGTGGAGTTGTCTGGGTTTCCCTTTTTCCTTTAGCCGGGTGGGATTTCAGAATCACGTCCTTTGGTGTTTCCCTAGGAAGAGCTCCAGGTATCGGCGTGACCCACACTACAACGATGTTGAATCCCTACTAGGTGAATTGTTCTAGAGTTGGGTTGTTGCGCGATACCCAATCCGTGTGTTATTGAGAAGTCTTGTACCATCCAGTAGGGATGGCCAAAGCAGTTTTGGGTTTACCCTCCAGCAGTGACTGGGCAATGAGTTTCTCATCGTCTTCTTCAGTTTTACCCTCCATCAGAGACTGGGAAGTGGGTTTCTTGTCAACTTCTTCAGGTTTACCCTCTAGAAGATACTGGGCAGTGGGTTGCTCACCGAATTCTTGGGGTTTACCCTCTAGCAGAGACTGGGCAGTGGGTTTCTCACCGACTTCTTCAGCTTTACCCTCTAGCAGAGACTGGGCAGTGGGTTGCTCATTGACATCTCTGGGTTTACCCTCCAGTAGAGACTGGGTAGTGGGTCACCCAATGACCTCTTAGGATTTTCCCTCCACCAGAAATTGGGCACTGGGTCACTCGATTACCTCTTAGGGTTTACCCTTCTGTAGAGACTAGGCAGTGGGTCACCCGACGACCTCTTAGGGTTAACCCTCCAGTAGAGACTGGGCAGTGGGTCACCCGATGACCTCTTAGGGTTTACCCTCCAGTAGAGACTGGGCAGTGGGTCACCCAACGACCTCTTAAGGTTTACCCACTAGCGGGGCTGGGTAGTGGGTTACCAGATGACTTCTTTCAAACTTAGTCTTTTCTACTAGGATAGTCTTTGATTTGTTTCTGTGACTATCGGATCGAGACCCTTGGTTTTACGGGTTAGTGATATGACAAATTTGACTTTGAGAAGACATCTCGACTATATGATAGTGACAAGGTGTAGTTTGAGTTTCCTCAAAACAATCAAGAATTAGGGGCACTTTCCCCACCGAGAGGCGTCCTTTTTATGAGACCTAAAATCGTGCAGGAGAGTTCGTGCCACCCAAAGAGGATAGTGTCGAGGTGCGTTGAATTGAGCCCCTTGACTTGCAGTTTGGGGCAGATGTACGGGATACTGGGCATCGATCGTTTTTACTTCTGGAACTGTTAGATACTCACTTTCTTGGGTTGAGCTACGGGATGGAGATCCCCTTATGATCTTGTTCGGGATTCTTGATTGAGAATATGGATATGTATATACCTTTTTCCAGTACCCACTCCTTGGGTTTTGGTTACTCTCCTTCCAGGAGAGGGGAAGACGCGTGGGGTATGCAGCGTGCTTTCCGTTTCTAGCTTCTCGTGGTTCAATGAGTCTACTCTCCTGCTATAGGTAGTGAAGACTCGACGATAATTTCATCATCGCACCGCTTCTAGATCCTTGTGTTTGGACGAGTCTACTTCCTTCCTCTTGTTGGGTTGAGCTATACTCTTTACTGCACTCTCGGTTGTACTCCTTTACTTTTCTCTATTTGATCTACTGCTCACCCCTTCAGTACCTCCTTTGTTTCTCCCTAGAGATTTTGGGGCATCCTACTAAGTATTTTTATTCTCACCCCTGCATGGGATTTTCCCGCACTTGGTGTTCCCTTGTAGATGACAGATAGGTTGGTCAGGAATTCATCAGAGCTTAGGAGTTCGGGAGCTAGGACTGCGTACGGTGGACATAGTCGGGTTCCAAGTGTGGGACTCTCCCAACTATTTTACTTTTGTTTACCTGCTGTTGGGTTGTGGCACTTTTCTTTTTGGGCACGTGTTTTGCTTTTTTATTTTAAATTAACCTTCAACACTTGATTTGTACTGATTAGAGGTCGATTCAATTTATGGTTTATTTATAGTAGTTGGTAATGTACTTTTCTTTTAACTCTACACATCTGCATTGAGTGGGCTGCGTGTGTGTGTATAGGTACTCAAGAAAAGGCCTCCCCGAGTTGTTTATCCTTCATCACTTTTCCTTATCCCCTGGCCTATGGAGGCGGGCATGGGGTAGTTTTGGCTCGAGCCCGAGTTGGGTCGGGTCGTGACATGGAAGATCCTCTAAGTATACATGATCATGCATCTTTGTTAATGTTGTGAATTTATATGGATCCAATCTTCTTAGATTTGAAAATGATAGATAGGAAAATCATTAAGAAAATAATATCATGAATCTGTTATCAAATGATTGCTCAACCATCCATTTGGATAAAATAATGAATGCTTAATGAAATGATATAGAAATCTAGAAGAAGGTTGGAGCTACAAGAAAGGGTGATTCCATCGAATTTAAAATTGATGAGGAAAGAGTTGTATGATTTGGGTCATGAATTTTTTTACCATCTTATCCATAGATAAATAAGAGCTTCTAAATGACGCACATAACAAAACCTAATCTGGTCCCCATGGGAGAAAAAATTATGTATAAAGATCTTTGAGAGAACTTTTTTGGGAAAATATGAATAATAAGATCACTAAATACACCTCAATGTTCATGGAATTTCAAAAAGTGGAGGCTGAAAGAAAAAAGTGTAAGAGGATGATGAAACCACAACCCTTAACAACTAGGAACTGAGAGAACATTGTCGTGGACATTATCATTAAAATTCCAATGATAACCAAGGAAACAATGTTGTATGGGCTATTGTGGATTTTCTCCCAAAGGAGTATCACATTATAACAATTCAAGATGACTTCTCACTAGATCAACATCTATATATATAAATCAAATTATTGTTAAGGCTTCATGGAGTACCATTATCCATTATATATGATCGAGATCTGAGATTCACCTACATGTTCTATAAAAGACTCCAAAATTCTCTAAACATTAGTATGAACATTAGTATATCTTATCATCCTCAAACTAATGGTCAATATGATATAACTATTCATAAACTTGACTACATGTTTAGAGAGTGTTCTATGAACATAAATGGAGGATGGGACCAACATATACCACTGGTCAAATTCACGTTAAACCATAGTTTTCACCCAATCATCCAAATGGCTCTATATGAATATGTTTAGGTGAAAATATGAAGAACACAAACATGATGGGATGAGGTCGGTGAAAAAAAAGATGATAGGACCTGAAACGGTCAAAGAAATAGAAGAAAAGGTGAAAACCATTTAGAGAAACATGAAGTAATCAAATTTTTTGACAAAATAACTATGTTGACAATTGTTGTTGAGAGGATGAGTGTCACGACCCGTCCTCAGGGCCCGTGCTGTGACTATCCCAAGCCTGCCCTCCATCGGCCTGGGGCTGGAGACTACCACCAAGGCGTAATTCCTGATAAAAAGGGAAGGCATTGCCTTTGTAATGTAAACAAACACCATAGAGCAAGTAAGCGGAAGTAAACACTACGTAATAAAGCTGGGTTCAATAGTAAGTGAGGAATAGTAAGTGGACCAGAATACAAACCCAAATTGAAAGTAAAGTACAACTAAAAAGGGAAAATAGCAACTGAAAGTAAAGCCGCAACATCGAGCCGTCCACTGGAAGTCCCACCTGAATGGTGGGTACAGATAGCCTCCACAGCTCCTTGGCCTAGCCGTCCACTCCGAGTACATCCCGTCCAGTGGTCCACCTCCAGGTACCGACCTGTTCCGCAAGCCTCAACCACGATCAGCGTTGTCCGTCGTATGCAACCAACATAACATTGTGCGGGCATAGCCCGTGCAGGGGTGAGTATAACCTACTCATTAGGGACACCGAGACCCCCGAATGTCTCCCAGAATCCACTAAGGATAATCCACAAAGAAAAGATACAATCACAAAGTAACATCCGACACTACTTAGGTATATTCCCATACATATACCTAAGTCATAAATTCTCGTTCGGCTCCAACACCTGAGCCTATATACAACCCATTCCACATTGGGAAAACACAACCCAATCCACACAGGAATGCATAAGGTAATCCACACAGGATATCAAGTCAACTTATCGAAGAAAAGGAGGGAAAGTCACGACTCAGCTCACACAGGTATACTTCTTCGTAAAATGATAGAGATGATCAGATGTTGCCACTGATTCATCTAAGCTGTCGGACCCACACAGGATCGATAGGTACTAACCCTCGCAATGATCCACATAGGATCGATAGGTAACTAACCCCCACAATGACCTACACAGGATCTGACCCACACAGGATCGGTATGCGATGGCCCACACAGAACCACTGAGCGCTGACCCAAATAGGATCTAACCCACACATAATCAGTAGCACTGACCCACGTAGGATCGCTGAGTGCTATAGTCGTCGTCGTCGAATCCACGGAGGATTTCTGTACAGTCTTCAACATCATCGCAGTCACAGCCAGCTCTTGGGTTCCCGCACAAAGCAAACTCGTTCAGGAGGGTACGCTCCATGAGCTGAGGGGATGATACATCAACTAACATGAAGACTGGAGTTGATGTATCCAAACGTTCTGTATCGTCAACAGGAACTCAATGTCACAGACGGCGTATCAATCGGATGCCCAGTCTGAGAGTTATTGGCTTTTTCGTCCCAGTGGCCCAGTTGGTTTTTAAGTCAAAACCAACCCGACCGTACTCCAACTATGTCCAAACCTTGAGAGGAGTAAGCCAAAAGGTCCGTCTCACTAAGAAGAATCCAACAATGTCGACGGAACATCAGTCGGATGTCCGGAGTTCAAGTTATAAGCATTTCTGCTCTGAGGGCCCGGTTGGTTTCATGTACGAACCAACTCGGCCAAACACAAAGTATTCCGAAACCTTGAGTTTAATATAACGAAACGACTGTCTCAATCCAAGGATCGCATCGCAGCTGACGGTGTGTCGATCGGAGGTCCCCAACCCATGTTATGGGAAAAGGACCAAAAGTGGTCCGAATGTGTGGGTTCGGGCCCGGACCGACCCGGCCCGAGACCCCCTGGGTCGGCTCGAACTGGGACGACCCGAACCGGATCCAGCTCCGGCCCGGATGGCATGGCCCGGACCGGCTGGCACAGCCCAGCCCGGCCTGGGCACGGCCCAACCCGGCCAGGGCTGCCCGGCCCGGCGCGCTGGCGGTCAAGGGGGTGGGGGCGCGGTTTCCCCCTGTCTCATTAAACGTAGCCCCCACGTGGGGGGGGGGGCACTGCTGTCCGGCCATCCGGGGGTTATGAACCCCCTAATTCTCCTATGACTGGTTAGCCCGCTCTGGCCATTCGGCTGCTGCCGCCACAGGATCCGGTTGTCCCGTCCCCCTGCTCCGACGCCGGCGTCCGGAACCCGGCCGCTGCTCCTGCTCCGCCGCGGCCAAAGGCCGCGGCCTTGGTCCATCTGGCACGGCGTGATGGAGCCGCGCCGCTCCACCGTGGCCCCGCTCTGGCCGCCGCCTCTTCTCTTTTTTTGGCGCGGCACGACAACACCACACTTCTTCGCCCATTCTCAAAGTTTCTGTGCGGTGCAACGACACTGCGCCACCTTTCACGTGCCGCAACAAAATCAAAAAACAAGGGGGGGAGGAGGGTCGGCCATGTTCGTGCGGTTTGACCTCCTCACGATATTGTGATAATAGGAGTCCTTAAATTTAAACGAGGAACAAAGATGGAAGAATTCATGAATAACAACAACAATAAAATCCCTACTTCAAGCGTCCTCGACCGAGGGTTCGTTGCGGAATTTCACGTCACGGAAGAAGGCGTCGCGAAAGGGGGATCATCGCGTCATGGAGAAAGGATTCGTTGGCATCGCGTTGTCAATCTTTGAGGATCCGGCGTTCTTATCGACCTCCGTCGGAGGTCGGCGTTCTTCACGTTCTTCACGTTTTTCGTGTTCTTCGCGTTCTTCAACGAAGAAGAAAATCTTCAAGACTCCCCTTTTTCTCCCAAGCCCTCTCACACAATGAACCTATAATAAAATAAGACTAGTCATATTTTATTAACACACAAGACAATGTTTTGAAATTTGAAAATAAATTGAGACAATCAATTAGTTGAATTAATTTAGGATTTTAAACCACCCAAATAATGAGGTGTTTATTATCCAGATTAAACGCAAGCATTGACTTCATTTAATGGGGGGTGCGGTTTCATTACCTAATTAAAATATGGGGGTTGAAAAAGGTGGGGGCTGTGTGGGACCCACCCCACAAATATCCTACCTAGTAGTGTAGGATATTTTGGGTCCCACTTTAACCACATAGCTTAGGTTAAACAACTTAAAATAAAATAAATTGGTCGCACCATTTTTATTTTATTCCTTTACTTAACCCAAAAATTTAAAAACCACACCTGAGAAAACGCAACTCCGAAAAAGGTGTTTCTAAGAAATTACCGGCGCTGTGATTCTATCGGTGCCCTTGGAATTCGATTCTGAGCACCAGTTCAAATGTTAGGAAAACCCACTCGTTCGTTCAATGAACGTACCTGAGCCAATCTTCGGAAAATGATTTTGGGCACACCGGGCCTTGGAATCAGCTGCCGTTAGAAACTACGTTCTTTTAAAATTCAAAAGAAAATTATGAAAAAAAAATTTCCCATAAATTTTACGAGTCTTTACATTACTCCCACCTCAGGGCTTTATGTCCCCATAAAGATACATCATAAACTAGGGGAACAAATTTGGGTACTGAGCATGCATCTGGGCCTCCCACTCCCAAGTGCCCTCTTGGAGGTTCCCGTGCTGCCATCTGATGCACACTTGAGGAATCGACCATCCACGTAGGACCCGCTCCTGTCGATCCTCGATCTCTACTGGGTCCTCCGCAAACATCGCCCCATCATCAATGTCCAACTCCCCATGGTCGATGATATGCGTCGTGTCGTGCACGTATCTCCTCAGCTGTGATACTTGGAAGACATATTATACTCCGTGCAACTGAGGTGGTAGAGCTAGGCGAAAAGCCACCTCGCCATTCCTACTGAGGACCTGGAATGGTTCGATGAAGCATAGAGATAACTTGCCTCCTTGGCCAAATCTCCGTAATCCACATCGTGGTGAGACCCGCAAGAAGACGTGGTCACCATCCTCTAACTGTATTGGCCTTCGCCTCCTGTCAGCATAATACTTATGTCGGCTATGAGATGTCCTCATATGATCCTGGATGACCTAGACCTTATCTGTCGTGGCCTCGACCATCTCTGGTCCCACAAGTGCTGACTCCCCAGGATTTGTCCAGCACAGAGGAGATCTTCAAGGTCATCCATACAACGCATCGTATGGTGCCATCCCGATAGTGGAGTGGTAGCTGTTGTTGTACGCGAACTCCACCAAGGGTAGGTGGTCCTCCCAACTGTGACCAAGGTCGAGGACACATGCACGGAGCATGTCCTCGAGTGTCTGAATGGTCCTCTCCGTTTGACCATCTTTCTGGGGGTGAAAGGCAGTGCTCAGACATAGCTGCGTCCCGAATGCCTCCTGAAACCCCCTCTAAAGTCGGGAAGTAAAGTGATTATCTCGGTCGGAGACGATAGATGATGGCACACCATGAATCCGTACAATCTCCTAAACGTAGAGACATCCCAAGATCTCCACTGAGCCCTACTCTCTGATGGGTAAGAAGTATCCGACTTGGTGAGTCGGTCAACAATCACCCAAATAGAGTCATGACCTCTGGAAGTGCGTGGAAGTCCAGTCACAAAGTCCATAGATATCCCGTCCCACTACCACTATGGGACCTCCAAAGGCAGTACCAAGCCTGCTGGTACCTGGTGCTCTTCCTTCACATGCTGGGAGGTGAGGCATTGAGAAACGAACTCTGCCACAACCTTCTTCATACCCGGCCACCATTGCTATCGTGTGAGATCCTGGTACATCTTCGCCACTCCAGGATGTACCTCAAAAAGGGGATTTGTGAAACTCTCTCAGCACCTCCTCCTGTAAAGCAGCTGGTAGCATGGTATGTTCTCTGAAAAAGACATCATGCTCTACTGCCATGGAGAATCCATCAGGTGCCTGTCCTGAGGATATCTGCGCATGCCACGCGTCACAGTTAGCATCCCCACGTTGTGCCTCTCGGACCCGCTGCAGTAGTGGAGGAGTGACTATGAGTGAATGAAAGAAGGCTTCTCCATCTCTATCCATTAAGGATATCTGCAAAGCGGATATCTACTCTTTCGCCTCCCCAAGTAGCTGAATGCCCGTCCTCCTGCTGAGAGCATCAACTACGATGTTCCCCTTTCCAGGAGTATAGACTATCTCAAATTCATAGTCCTGGAGGAACTCAAGCCATCGACGATGTCTCGGGTTCAGGACCGTCTATGAGAAGATATACCTGAGACTTTTATGGTCATAATAGACTATAAAGTTCTCGCCCATTAGATAGTGCCGCCACATCTTCAGAGCAAAGACCACTGCTGCTAACTCCAGGTCATGGGTAGCGTAGTTATGCTCATGCTGCCTCAACTGACGTGATCCATAGGCGATCATGGCCTGCTCTTATATCAAGACACATCCGATTCTGGTCCCTAATGCATCACATTAGACTACGTACCCTACTCCCTCCTCTGGAAACCACAAGATAGGCGCGCTGGTCAATCTCTTTCTTAGCTTCTTTATGCTCTGCTGACATCTATCTGACCACATGAAGGGTTTCCCCTTCTTCGTGAAAGCTGAGAGTGGTGCCGCAACTCCAGAAACTTCTAGCACGACCCTCCGGTAGTACCCAGCTAGACCCAAGAAACTCCACACCTCCGTCACGCTCCTGGGTGGCTCCCAAGCTAGCACTGCCTCGATATTTGCACGGTCCACCGCAACTCCCGCCTCAGAGATGACGTGTCCCATGAAGTGGACCTCGCATATCCAGAACGGACATTTCGGGATCTTACCATAAATCTGGTGCTCTCAGAGTGTGTCTAGTACAAACTGCAAGTGGTAGGCATGCTCCTCAAATATCGTCGAGTATATCAAAATTTCGTCAATGAAGACTACGTCAAATCGAAAAAGGTATGGCTGAATGATCCTATTCATGAGTCCCATAAACACTACTGGAGCATTGGCCATGCTAAAGGGCATAACCATGAACTCATAGTGGCCATACCGACATCTGAAGGCCGTCTTTTGCACGTCCTCGTCTCGAACTCTGAGCTGATGATAGCCTGATGTAAGGTCTATCTTTGAGAACCACCATGCTCCCTTGATCTGATCGAAGAGGTGATCAATCCTCAGTAGAAGATACTTGTTCCTCACGGTCACCTGGTGCAGGCGACGGTAATCGACACAAAGTCGCAAACTCCTGTCCGCCTTCATGGAGAACAATATCGGGGAAGCCCAGGGTGAAACAGTGGGTCGGATGAATCCCTTTCCCTCCAAGTCATCCAACTATACCCATAGCTCTCGAAGATTAGTTGGGGCCATCCGATATGCTGGAGTGGATATTGGGGCAGTCCCAGGGTATAGTTCAATATAAAAATCTACCTCTCTGTGAGGAGGTAGCCCTGGGATGTCATCGGGGAAAAAATCCGCATACTGATCCACCACTACAGGAAAAACAGGACTCCGCACATCAACTGCTCCTAGGATGAGGCTAGCCAACTAATTAGTGATGGGTTTTCCTTTCCTCTACGAGAGTCCATCCTGTGCTGCAAAGGCTCCCTTCTCGCCGATGAAGGTGAATCTGCTCCCTTCGGTGCATATACACAGCACCTTGCTCCTAATACAGTCGATCTGAGCATGGACTGTAGTTAAACAATCCATGCCCAAGATGACATCGTAAGGCCTTGACGCCGCTACAAGAAGATCCCATCCAAAGCTCTTGCCTCCTAGAGTAAGCTCACACTGCCAACACCAGTGTGTAATCGTCGAGTCTGCTCTCGTAGGAGTCTCTAGCTGTAAGGATCGAGCCAACGACTCTATCGGAATCTCCGTGCTCAAAACAAGGGCAGTGGCTATAAAAGAATGACTCGATCCTGTGTCTATAAGAACTTCAGCAAGGGTGGAATAGACACAGATAGTACGTCGAATCATCTCGGGCGCACCATGGTTGTTGGCCTCCGCTGCCTGGAGCCGTTCCTATCTATGCCCACCAGCTCCCTTTGGTTGGGGTGGACCTCCTGGTGGTGGTGGTGGTGGTTTAGCCTCAAAGCATCGCCCACCACCTACTGCTCGGCCAGCTCCTCTGCTTCGTCCACCTTCTCCTTGCGGACCACCACTGTCGACCCTCTGCCTTTGCCTGGGTGGTCCCTCAACCATCTGCTGCTCCTCCACACAGTGGGTCGGGGAGTCACGAGCCATGTGGCCCTGCCCGCCGCATGCGTAGCACTGTGTGCCTCTCGAAAGACTGGCTCTGTGCTGAGTGCCCCGCACCTCTGAGCCAGTGTCTTGAGGTCGTCTGCCTGAGGGTCTGGTCTGCCTGGACCCATGTGTCATCTGTCGACTGCCTGCTGTAGAAGAATCTTCTACATGCTTCCCTGCGGTAGGTCTCTCTGCTGATGTAGGCTCAGAAAGGAAGCTCTATATGAGAAGGGCTCTCTCCAGTACACCTGCTTGCATCAGAATGCTGAGGGAGATCAGCGATGCCCTGATCACATGCCTCAGTCCCTGCTCGAAGGTCCGGGCCCAGAATAATGGGTCTCATACCATGTCCATCTAATAGCGTGAGAAATCGGTAAATCTCTCAGAGTACTGGGCGTCCTTCAAGATGCCCTGCCGCATCTGTAGAAGCTCCTGGATGCGCACCGCATGGAGGGTGGCTCGGACGAACTCCGAGCGGAAGAGGGTCTCAAATTCAATACAGAGGAGTGATGTCTCGTCGTGCACTTGGAGCATCAAGCTCCACCATCTGCCTGCTGCCGCGTGCAGGAGGCTCACTGCAAGGATCACCATGAGGTATGCTGGTGTCCCTACCAAACGGAAAACTCGTACAACTGCCTCCATCCAATCCTGGGCTGCCTGAGGGTCCGTCTCCCTGCGGAACCTAGGCGGTCGCTAACGTTGACACTCATGTAGTGCACTAAGGCGACGTGCACCATTAGCGGATGGGGTTGGTAGCATCGGTGGCTCGGAGAGTAAAGGTACCGCTGGTGCCTCTACTGTCAAAGGGCCCTGCACCGAGGCCTCATCGTTCGGTGGGCTGTCGTCAAGCACAATGCTCGGAACCCTAGCTGGCTACCGTCGTGGGGCCATCCTGAAAAGAAACAGGTGCGCCACTTTCAAATAGAATACCTAGTGAGCTGGCATATGTAATCACAATGAAAAATTTTAAAACACACATGCAGTCAATGTTTTCGTGCAATGATTTAGAAATCAGAAGTCAGGGTCCTGGTGTACAGATACGTCAGCCGCCACACCAACACTGGACTCCCTGGACTGATAACCACACTCAATACGCTTAACAATATTTCTTCACATAGAAGTAAGATCAGAGTCCAGAGTTCTGTGGTAGAACCGAACTCCTCTGATACCAATTTGTTAGGACCCGACCTCGGGGCCCGTGTCGTGACTACCCCAATCCCACCCTCCATAGGCCAGGGGTTGGCGACTAGCACCAAGGCGTAATTCCTGATAAAAATGGAAGACATTGCCTTTGTAAAGTAAACAAACAGCACAGAGCAAGCATACAGAAGTAAACACAATGTAAAAAGCTGGGTACAATAGTAAGTGCGGAAAAGTAAGTGGACCAGAATACAAACCCAAACTGAATGTAAAGTACAACTAAAAAGAGAAAACCGCAACTAAAAGTAAAGCCACAACATCGTGCCGTCCACTGGAAGTCCAACCTGAAGGGTGGGTATAGATAGTCTCCATAGATCCTCGGTCCAGCCGTCTGCTCCGAGTACGTCCCATCCAGTGGTCCACCTCCAGGTACCGACCAGCTCCGCAAGCCTCAACCACGATCATCGATGTCTGTCATCTGCAACCAACACAACGTATTGCGGGCATAGCCCGTGCATGGGTGAGTATAAGCTACTCATTAGGGACCCCGAGACCACTGAATGTCTCCCATAATCCACTAAGGATAATCCACAAAGGAAAGATACAATCAAGAAGTAAAATCCAGCACTACTTAGTTATATCCCCATACATATACCTATGTCATCAATTATCATTCGGCTCCAACATCCAAGCCTAAGTACAACACAGTCCACACAAGAAAAACACAATCCAATCCACACAGGAAAGCGTAAGGTAATCCACACAGGATATCAAGTCAACTTATCGAATATAAGGATTGAAAGTCAAGACTCAGATCACATAGGTATACTTCTTCGTAAGACAATAGAGATGATCAGATGTAGCCACTGATTCATCTAAGCTGCCGGACCCACACATGATTGATAGGTAGTAACCCCTGCAATGATCCACAGAGGATTGATAGGTAACTAACCCCCGCAATGACCCACACAAGATCTGACCCACATAGGATCGGTATGCACTGGCCCACACAGAACTGCTGAGCGCTGACCCACACAGGATCTGACCCACACATGATCGGTAGCACTGACCCACATAGGATCGCTGAGTGCGGTAGTTGTCACCGTCGAATCCACGGAGGATTTCTGTACAGTCATCATTGTCGTCGCAGTCGCAGCCAGCTCTAGGGTTCCCGCACACAGAAAGCTCGTTCGGGAGGGTTCGCTCCACGAGCCGAGGGGCTGATACAACAACTGACACGATTTCTGGATTTCATGTATCCAAAAGTTCCGTATCGTCAACAGCAACTCAACGTCATAGACGGCACATCAATCGGACACCCGGTCTGAGAGTTATTGGCTTTTTCGTCCTAGTGGCCCTGTTGGTTTTTAAGTCCAAACCAACCCAAACGTACTCAAAATACATCCAAAACTCGAGCGGAGTAAGCCAAAAGGTTTGTCTCACTATGAAGAATCCAACAAAGTCGACGGCACATCAATCGGATGTCCAGAGTTCATGTTATAAGCGTTTCTGCTTTGGGGGCCCGGTTGGTTTCATGTACGAACCAACCCGGCCGAACCCAAAGTATTCGGAAACCTTGAGTGTAATATAACGAAATGACCATATCGATCCAAGGATCGCATCGCAGCTGACTATGTGTCGATCGGAGGTCCGAATGTGGGGGTTCGGGCCCTGACCGACCCGGCCCGAGACCCCCTGGGTCGGCCCGAAACGGGTCGACCCGAACCGGGTCCCGGGTCTGGCCCGCTTGGGCGCGGCCCGCCCAGCTGTCGCGGCCCGGCCCGGCCTGGGTGTGGCCCGGCTTGGCTTGGGTAGCCCACCCCGACGTGCTGGCGGTCCGCTGGCCAGCTCGGTGTAACAGAGCTGGCGGTCAAGGGGGTGAGGGTGCGGTTGCCCCCTGTCTCATTAAACGAGGCCCCCACGTGGGGGGCGGGGGCACTGCTGTCCGGCCAGCCGGGGGTTACGAACCCCCGTCTTCTCCTCTTACCGGCCGGCCCGCTCCGGCCGGCCGACTACTGCCGCCACAGGACTGGGTGGTCCCGTCCCCCTGCTCCGACGCCGGTGGCCGGAAACCGGCCGTCGGTCCTGCTCCGCCGCGGCCCCGCTCCAGCCACGACCTCTTCTCATTTTTCGGCGTGGCGCGATGGTGCCGCGGCTTGTTCAATTTCAACGGCACCGTGCTTCTTCGCCCTTTCTCAAAGTTTCCGTGCGGTGCAACGGCACCGCGCCGCCTTTCATGTGCCGCAACAAAATCAACAAATAAGGGGGGAGGAGGGTTGGCCGTGTTCGTGCGGTCCGACCTCCTTCCGTTATTGCGATAACAGGCAGCCTTAAATTGAAATAAGGAATGACGACGGAAGAATTCACGAATAACAACAACAATAAAATCCCTACATCAAGCGTCGTCGAGGGAGGGTTCATTGCAGAATTTCACGTCGTGGAAGAAGGCGTTGTGGAAGGGGGATCGTCGCGTCGCGGAGAATGGATTCGTCGGCGTCACATCGTCGATCTCTGAGGATCCGGCGTTCTTGTCGGCCTTCATCGGAGGTCGGCATTCTTCATATTCTTCACATTTTTCATGTTCTTCGCGTTATTCGACGAAGAAGAAGAACTTCAAGACTCCCCTTTTTCTCCCAAGCCCTCTCGCACAACAAACCACTAATAAAATAAGACTAGTCTTATTTTATTAACACACAATCCAACGTTTTGAAATTAAAAAAAAATTGAAACAATCATTTAATTGAATTAATTGAGGTGTTTAAACTGCCCAATTAATGAGGCGTTTATTATCCAGACTAAACGCAAGGGTTGACTTCATTTAACGGGGGGTGCGGGTGCATTACCTAATTAAAGGAGGGTGGTTGAAAAAGGTGGGGTTCGTGTGGGCCCCATCCCACAAATATCCTACCTAGTGGTGTAGGATATTGTGGGTCCCACATTAACCACTTAGCTTAGGTTAAACAACTTAAAATAAAATAAATTGGTCGCACCATTTTTATTTTATTCCTTTACTTAACCCAAAAATTTAAAAACCACACCCGAGCAATCGCAACTCCAGAAAAGGTGTTTCTAAGCAATTATCGGCGCTGCGATTCCATCGGTACCCTTGGAATTCAATTCCGAGCACTGGTTCAAAATTTAGGAAAACCTGCTAGTTCGCTCACTGAACGTACCCGAGCCAAACTTCGGAAAATGATTCCGAGCACACCGGGCCTCGGAATCAGGTGCCGTGAGAAACTGCATTCTTGTAAAATTCCAAAGAAAATTAAGAAAAAAAATTTCCCTTCAATTTTACGTGTCTTTACAATGATTTTAAGGGTTGAGACATGGTATTCCTCTTTATATCTCCAAGGAAGAGGATAATTATATTTGGGAAGAAAGGAAAGCTATGTCCCAAGTACATCAGCCCCTTTGATATCCTTGATCATTTAATAGTTGTGAACTATCAACTAGCACTTCCAAAAATAATTTCTCAAGTAAATGATGTATTCCACATACCCCTCTTGAGTATGTAAATACCAGACCCCTCACATGTAATGAATTCTAAGGTGGTATTGTTTGGAAAGGATATCTCTTATTAGGATCATCTAGTGAAGATCTTGGATCATAGAGATAATGTTCTACACAACAACACCACTCACATGGACAAAGAGATATGGAGGAACCAAAAGTACAATGGGGCAACATGGGAACCAGAGGATGAGATGAAGGAGAGGTTCCCTCACCTATTTCCCCCTTAGTTTATCAAATAGAATTTCGATAGAGAAGTTTCATAAGGGTGACGAATGTAACACCCTAAAATTTTACCTGTAGAAATCCATTTCTTATAATTATGTCATATAGTATAACCCGGAAAAAAACATTAGGAACACAATTAAAATATTATAAATAAATAATTAAATAAATAAGAGGTATTTCTAGAAGTTAAGAAACCCATATTAAAAAAATTGTAACATAACCTTATTAGTAGTAATTTGACCCTTATGAATAGTAATCTGGACAAATGAATGGTTACCTCCATCATGAACGTATAAATAAATTAGGTGTATCTTATAAATGGATGTATAATATAATTTTATAATTTTATAAGTAAATAAATGTTATAAAATTTAAAAACTAAGTGTTGGTATTTTTGATAAGTCATAAATATTTAATTAAATTTTGTGATTAATTTAATAAAATTAAAGAAAATTTATTTTCATTGAAGTTATTTATAAATTAAATTTTACTTTTCATAAGATTTTAAAATAATTTTATGAGACCTTAATTAATTTTTCAATGTCCTATAAAATCAGTTATACTTTTTAAAATCTATAATTCGCATGTAAATGAAGATTTTAATTAAAAATAAATTTTTTTATATTAAGAAAATTATTCCTATACAATGGATTCCATTTTTGAATTCTACTAGTCGAAAAAAATTTAGGGGGAATTTTTGGGATTTTTCTAAATTATAGTAATTTTGGTGAATTTTAAATACTATAACTAATAATAATTGCTAAATTCGTGAATTTTTTATTAATTTTTGTTTTCTAGATGAGGTAAAGAAATTTTTTTTGCACTAAAATTCAATAGTTATGGTATTTAGTCATAATAATAATCACTATATCATTCCTTGAGTGAAAATCATAAACTAATGGTTACAATATTTAGAAAACACACCTCTCATCCACTATAAATATCACCCCTCACCACCACTTATCCTCACACCTTCCATGTTTTGATACTTGTAAAAATATTGCCTAATACTCTTCCAAAACCCCTAACCCATTTCCATGATCTCTTGCTATCATCAAATGTCCCAAACCATTCACCTAAGGATGTTTTCAAGGAGAAGAAATCCAAGATGTAAATTCCTCTTTCTTTTGTTTTAATTTATTTTCATGTTTTTTTAATTTCTTATTCTCCCCTCACCTACCATTATCAAATTGGAATGGTACGTCCAAAATCTAACTTATACTTGAATTTTATTATGTCAATAGAAGAATTCATCCTCAATTAATTCCCTTTACTTTTGTTGAAAAACTGAAAACATCATCCATGATGTGTAAATTCATCACATTCAAGGATGATGAGTTTTCAATTTCTTATACCTTCTTCAATGATGGTGATGAAATAAATTTATGGTTTTAAAAGATTATAATATATGTATTATATAATATTTTATTCTCTATAACCATTATATACATATATATATATACATACTTGATGTTAAATAACAGAACAAAATGAGTTCATGATGATCAAGAAACCACCAAATTTACCTAAACAATTAGCATTAGCAATTTATCTAATGATTCATCCTCATATATAGAAAAAAATAATTTTTAAGAACAAATTCACATCTGTTTTTTCATTAATAACATATAATTTCAATTCTGGTGAATCATACCCATTTGACACGAGCTTCCATAAACATATACAAGCGAACCTATCATGGAAACTAAGAAACTTAACACTCTCAAATGATGAAATTGAACACTATAACTCATCAAAAAGAAAAAAATGGACTTTATAAAATTATAATATATATAATACACATATTAAATTTTCTATACTTATTAATAAATGAATCTAATTTTATTATATAGAACATTAAGATGATGTAGAGAACCGATTTAGACATAAGGTAATGGATCCATTCTGAACAACTAATTTTTTCTGTGTTACTATTTCTCTCTCTTTACCCCCAATATAACTCTAATTTATTTTTATTTACTTATAATAAATTATGTTTATATGTTCTAAAATCTTGTATCCATGTTTTATTATACTTCATTGACGGGGAAATACATATTTTACAAAGGTTAAATTCTCAATTCTTTCGGATAAGCAAGCCCCATTAAAAGGAAATTCCCTTTTCTTACGCATTTTAAGCTCCACTCCATAATCTATTTTAATACAACATTATTTTACTAAAATCACTCATTTTATCATGAAAAACTATCATGGTCAAATTATGGTTTTATACAAGAAATATTCCTTTTCCACTTTAAGGAATCATGAATGTATCCCCTTAAACCGAACTAAAATGTTTTATTTCTAAAGTTTCCTAAACAATATATTCATATCAATTTTACATAACCTATATTGAACTATTACTATATTCCATTATTAATTTACATGTATGATTTAAATCTATCATTTCATGGACACCATTATGATATTACCTTTTTATGCCTTTTAACATTATTATGATACCCAATTTATTCCATGACTTACCCTAATATTTATGTTTGATTCCTTATGTCTATTTCTTCATGTGGAAAAAATTATAATGGTTGTTCCCATATGAAACTGTAATTCATTGGTTAATGTGTATTCTAATTATACTTCATGTGAAACAATCTTGGGGGTTTTCCTTAACTCATGCTCCTTATGCAACGGTCTAGGTGTTTAGCCTTGACTTATACTCCTCCATGTGTAATAAGAATGGACTCATGCATATTTCATGTTTTATATTGCCGAAAAATTACTATGATTCCATGATTATATGATCCCATGTAATGTATGTAATTCTTTCATATGTTTATTCTTTTTATGTCATTATGTTACGCCTTTTATCCCATGTGCTAATATCTACTTATATTCTTATTCCCTTACTGGTCATTATAGCTCATCCCTTTGTTCATGTTTTCCCCAGGTTGTCCTATAAAAAATTATGGGATCAAAGGGGGTTATGATATCATTATGATTACTAAATAATTGATATTTTTATTCTGTTTTTATTATATTTAATTTTTTAACTAATATTCCAAATACACTAGAATTTATTATCCATGGGTTTATTTGATGGTTAATTATTGTTAATATCATGTAATAATATGTGTAAATGGATTGAACCATTATATAAATTAATTTAGTGATCTTTTCATATTTCATTATGAGTTTCATAATATCAATATTTCTTTCAGAACGTATAGATTATCTGTAATCTAAAAGACCAAAGTTCCACCTTTTCCCTTCTCAAACTCATTATCATCCTCTCTCGAGTTCTTTTAAAATTGTTAATAGGGTAGTTTTGGGTATTTAAGGATGAATTAAACTGACTTACGTCACCCTAGACCATCCATGTACATTATAAATCTTGGAAAACTATTAGTCTCAACAGACATCATAATGTATTATTTACATCACCTAAGCCATCACCTTCACAACATCCCTCAAAGAAGTAAAACAACACAACAAATATAACTATATAACAATGATTCCTTGACATATATGATTCATAAACTCTCTAGTATTTCCCTACAAGAAATTTACTAAAATATGTTCACACCACTTTTATCCCTTATATACATGCTCAAATTAAACTCCTAGAAGACACTCTACCTCTCAGTGATTCTTCTCAAACAAATGTGTGAAATCATTATAACTATTATTCAATATTTCAAGAATTTTTTTTATAATTATCTATCTTGGTGGACCATTAAAGATACTTCTGAATCTATTTTATGAAATTCAATATATTATTGATGTGACATTATGTTTACACACAATGTATGAGATCTAAAAACTATCACTTATTGATCGTTACTATAGATGTATTGTGAACATCTACGATCTCTCATAGTGATCTACTTGGTCATCACTGATGCAGGAATGAGATCACCTACATATAGAAACAAATTTACTAGGTTGAAAATGGCAGAATATATCCTTCTTTAATTTAAGTCCATAAAATTCATTTAAAATATGAACACTAGATGAACTTAGGATCATCCCAAATCAGAGGATATATCAGTTTCACAAACATTAATAATAATTTATGTTGTACAAATATCTTGATGAAATATATTTGTACTGACTCACACTAGTGGACCATAGTCCCACCCAGCACCACAGTTGTTCCTCCCCAACACTGACCCACACTTTCTTTCCTATTCTAACCCACGTCGGGTTCCATCTACTACCCCTTTACCAAATTCTCTATGGTTGTATAGATTTTCCACTTCCCTTTAATGTTGGTAGGCTACTTTATCCTTTTGTCCATGGTAGATTATTTTTCAACTATATCAAAATTTTTCAAGTAAGTCCTCAGTTATAACCCATTCCACTCCACATAGACACACATCCATCCATATATATATATATATATATATATATTTCATTTTTGCATATTCAAATAACACATCTATTATATATATCCTGATTTCTTCAACAGAACATTTATATCCAATCAATGAGACATTTATTTACATAGAAAATATATCCTCAACAAGTCTAATTTACTTCCAATCAAACCATATATATTATCAATGAATCCAAAATTTAAACTCATGTTTCCCTTATTTCTAGACAATTTTTGGGATAGGATACAAAATGAGTATTGTGGTTTGGTGATAACCATGTGAAGTAATCATATGGATCAACTAAGGTGATACTTTAGATTGTGATTTTCCAATAATTAATCTATTAATTGTAATATCAAGTAATAAAAATTCATGTGTGCATGGAAAAGGAGGATGTTACTTTCCTCTATGGTTGTGTTGAGTATTTTCTTATTGCCCAGAGAACTATAATGGAATTATGTATTTTTTGAAGGCGTGTTGCTCTAAAACATGATTTAATTTTATGTAATTATTGGTTAGAAAAGTATGTTATTTTCTCATTGAAGATGAAATTTTTTAATGTTTTTGAGGAGTGATCCATATTTTTTATTGGTCTAGAATTATATAATTTTTCTATTGTAAGACCCAAAATCATAAAAGGGTAAAATCGTAAATTTTATATACTAAATAACATTAAAAAATATGATCAATAATTTAGTATTAGAACATGGTTTCAATCCTTCAGTTAGGTTTTGGTAATTTTCTTAACTATTTATTTTTTTGGAATAATTATTATTTATTAATAAATAAATATTAATTCAATGAGCACAGACCGTAATATCACCTAAATGAGATCTTATATGAAAACTATAACATAATTATTATTCCTAGAAATATATTTTATCTTAGAATAGGTTCAAAAATGAATCAAAAAATTATTCAGTTTTTGTTCAATACACCAAAATTATACATTTAAAAAGAATAAACATTATATATTTGAAGACCGGTGACATGGAATTGAGATGACCACATGATAATGATATCAAATATTATATAATGGATAAATTAGATAATTTATCAAAATTAATTGAGGAATTAAATACACATTTAAAGTTTAATATAATAGAAACATTAATTAGTGATTATCTAAGGGAATATCATGAAAAATCAAGGAAATGAACAGTTGAGGGAATGATTCCTCCATCGATTCCAATTTTTCTCTATAATTCATAATCCAAAGATAATTTTTTCTGATGCTCTATTTTTTCCATGAATTGGAGAAAAATGTTAAGAGAAATAAGGTAAGATTTTCTTGACAATAATTTTTCCATAGTCTGGTGAAAATACCGATACCCATATTGATGGTAATAGAACCACATGTACCATATATGATGGTATGTTGAAGCATCAATAAATTCACCAATAAGGTTGCAATTTCTAGTTAATTCACACCTCAATATTAATACTCTTCATCTATATACCTCAAGATTAAATTCCTAAATAATTTTTGAATATATATGATAATGTTTCAGGATGATAATAATATATAAAACCAAATAGTAATATTTTATTATATAAATTATTCTTTTATGTTGATTATTTGTTTTGTAATAGATAATTTAATTTCTACCAGAAGCCTACCTTATTGGGTTTTCCTTATTATTTTATAAATTATTTTGCTATCAAGATGGTGAGTAACTTCAATGATAATGATCTAAAAATTTCATAAATATTTTTTTATGATTTAAACATGATTTATTTTTCTTATCAAAAATAAATTTTAATGTTCTTTGAAAATTCAAAAAGAGATGTTATTGATATCTAAATCATTTAAAATATTTCAAAATAAAATGGGGATCATTGATTTTTTTATATCAGACCAATTTATATTTTAAGATTAATTATCACATGATTATTTATTTAATGTTTTTAAAAATTACTTATCACATTGAATTCTCACGAAATAATAAAGATATTGAACATTAATTTTTAATTTGAAGAATGTTTTTATGACATATTCATTTTAAAATGATCATATCTACGTGATAAATCCAATGAAATGTTGTTTTCAATGATCATATCAATGATCCTCCATAAACATTATGTTTATGATTATGAATATTCTAGATTTGTAACAAAATACTATTTAATGTGATTACATTTGTTTCATCACAATGTATATAGTTATAGATCTGGTATTGAGGACTAAATAGCTAAAATCTAGTATTTTTCATGTTCAGTAATATTTTTAACATATAATTAATTATTTATTATAAATAATAAAAACAATATAAATATGTACAGTTAAAGGTTTAAATGTTTGGCATTATAATTAGAACAAAGAAAATAGAAATACATATTGGATTAAAAATATTACATTATAAAATCATGAAATAAAATTGGGAAATATGGCAAAGGTTTCTATTGAAAAATATTTATTGGAAAAAATTTTTAATTACTCAAAATATAAACAAAATAATAATATTTAAAAAAATTAATTATGATCATAATTATTGAAATAATAATATTATTAAATGTTTTAATAATAAAATTTTCAATATTATTTTCAAAATAAAATTATATTGCTGTTATTATTATTATACTTATTATTTTACATAAATTAATTTATGAGACATTAACTATTGTTCTGACATTAAAAAAAATTATTGCAGAAAATTTATTGTGAGAAATTTATTATTAAATATATATTATAATAAAGAAAATTATTATTGTTAAATGAATAAAAATTGTTTTTTAAATAGTGATGTGTAAAAAATATATTTTCAGTTGAAAATTATGTTGTTAAATTATTAATATAATGTTGTAACACAATGTTTAGGAATAATATTGTTATTTAATTGCATAGATATAATGATAATTAAGTATGTCATTATTATTTAATGATATTATTTATTGATATATAGTTAATGATAATATTAATAATATTAATCTTATTATTACCATCAGGGACATTATCTAAAGATATGAATTAGTTCAGAAAAAATGTAGGAAGAATGTTACGATTTCATATACATGACATGGGTTCTTGAAGTACACGAAAATAAACTTCCAAATAATTATGAACATGATATTTCATTATATAATTCATTTTCTATGTCATGTTGGTATGAATCTGTGTTTTTGGGGAAGATGACTAAAAAATAAATTCGACTCATATATTTTATACTATATTGGGTCATGCAATGTAATTTTACTTTATATGAGCATGACAATGTTGGCATATGATTGAATTTTTCTAGATACCTACACACATCCTTCACATTAATGTGAATTTCATGTACTCACCAGTATTAAATATTTTTTATATTTCCTCAGAAAAGGTTGAGGATTAGAAATATTGAAATCCAACAAAAATATTTTCTATATGAATTATAATGGAATGTATCCCTTCATCATCTATTTTTCATTTCTGATACATATTGTAATATTATACTATTTATAATTATAATGTTATAGATGGATAGAGGGTGTTACATTTGAGTAGATACAAGTTCGGTAACTCCCCTTGAATTTTTTGAGAATAGGGTGTGATTCTCCCATATGTATTATGCATTTAAGTGCCCCATGGATAGAAAGTCCAGCTCTACCACTCATGGGTTGTAGGTCATTTACCCATGCATGGGGTTTGGTAACCCATTGACGAAAATAAGGAAGAAGTCCTCTATACTATATTTGGGTTTGGTACACTCTCAGGTGATGGGCTGACGGTCCTCCAACAATATAGGTTAGTGTTTAACCACCCATGATAATGAGTGGGTTTCCTTTTTTGGCTGGAATTGGTTATCATTTGTTTGAATTAAAGATCTCAGTGAGGTGTGGGTCCTCTATGATGACTATGATGAGGTAGTGTAAATTTCATGGGGTCTAGGTTGTTCAAAGAGGCGATATACATATATTGTGGATCTTGTGACATATTTAATAATTTGTGGTTACATTTGATATATTTCCTACAACATGGTTGTAGAATTTATATTGTCAATTTATTATGCTGTGTTATTATTCCTAAATACATTTAATATATACATCAACAAAGAGTTATGCAGCGGTGATAAAAGACTTCAATATGTTCTTATATTACTTTCCTATTAAAAATATCTTATATTTATTACCTATATACCTGTAAATCTATAGTATTCATGAGAATATATGATGTTTTTATTTTGTATATTTCAATTAATTTTTTCATGGAATCATATTGGTATATTTTTAATCACCCTTGAACATGCCTTGTCCCCACATATTTTGTGTCTATGCAGGTGGTGTGTAGTTTGGAGATAGAATATTTTTAATGGATATGAATCTGTTTATATAGAAAATATTCATAGTAATGAATAATATAAAATGATAATTTCAGTTTCTATTGGTTGACTAATCCTATGAGTTCATGGAATATGGTGGAAGATAGTTGTTCTTATCAGGTTTCCTTGGTGCAAGGAGATGGTATTCCTTTTATGAAATTCTATTTAATAGTGTGGTGTTATACTGTGTGTTTATTATTTTTCATGGTTTTCTATGGGTTATATAATTTATTATTTATTTTATATGAATCTATTATTATATACTTTAATTGTTTTATTTATATTTATTTATATTTATTGTTATATTGTACATATTATACATCACAATAATTATCTTTTATTATAGTCCAAGGCCTCCCATGTTTGATTATCCCTTCTTAGTGGTAGTTATTAGCCCCTTTTCTATTTTAGGCATTCTTTGGGTGGAACACTTAGACCAACACTGAATAATGTGGGGTTTTGGTGGGTCAGGTCGTGTTGCTAATTGTCTTTTTCCTCATAGACTTCATCCATTTCCATGCATCATTTGTTTTAGAATTATTTCATTGGAAACACATAATAAGGTATGTTAAATAATTGTATAATTGTTTTTTTACAATTAAAATACATGTTTACAGAGGTTGTGAATTATAGAATCTAGATAATGGACAAACACATCAATGGGGGTACTATTCCCTTAATAATATATCCAAATAAAGAAATCATATAAACATCTACAATATATAAACATATGAATACACTTATGGAATCATAGTTAAAATCAAACAATAATTATACCAACATAACTCTATGTATTATCGTACAAAACCCTTTTCTTATTATATAAGAGATACATAATAGGATCACCCTATACAAATCCATTATATGGAAGTAAATAAGAAACTAATAAAAAAGAAATCATGAATAATTTTTCATTAAAGATGTATTCGGTCTCACCTCGGTACCATATCCACCTCCCTAAATATAATTATAGCTCAACTACATATCATTGGAACCTTTCCATTTCATGCATCATATAAGATAAAGTATTCACATACATTGAGGTTTGGGTGAAATTTGTGAGTTTGAAACTCAACAAGATACCACCAACATGGACCAATGTTCTATAAAATGTATATATGTGAGATTATATACTATATATATATATATAAATAAATAAAACATAACATATAAATTACTAATAAAACCTTTATGTTCTTAACCATCCACTAAAAATCTCAACCCTACCCATTCTATCCATCACCGGTGAACCAGATCTATAACAACATAATCAATCATAATCTAAATAATTGTGGTAACACCACACATATGATGAGATACCAACGTAGTAGCGTCCACACTCATCCAATTCCACTATATATGAGAAAAACCATTTATATTGTAACATCTATATACCTCAGGGACTCCACAGTGGTGACATGACATACGAACTTACAAATCTAGTCATTAACATGTACTTCTAATCATGGGTTGTTGGATAGCATTGTTTATCCCCATTAATGTTCATTCTTAATCATGGGATGTAGAATAACATAGTCAATACATTAAGATAAACGTATCATCAAACCAAAACATTTATTATGATACATAAAAAATAGATTCAAATATTTGAACATTATAACCCTCATCGGTATTCGATGGGTTCTCATATATCATATATCCCAACGTACCCTATTTAGATACTTACCATCCTAAAAAGAAATCACTACGATCAACTACCGTCTCTAAAATGAATATAATATATTTGGAAAAAACTGACATTTCCAAACCAAAACTCTCTAGGAAAACTATTCTCTAAAAAATCAGATAAATTGCCTACCCATAACATGTGATTTCTCAAAGTCACATGAGATGATAGTAGGTACCTAATATCATATTCCACACTTGTAAACCCATTCCAGATCTCATACACAATTCTATCATATAGATCATAAATCACCATACCCACTGACTTTTCCTAAATTCCATCAATTTTGTGTTAATTTTTTTCTATAGGATAAATAATATTTTCTTATTTTCTCAACCACTTGTGAACCCTCTAAGTTTCAATTATTGTTCCTCACACCCATTCAACCATGAACACATAATACAATGCATATGAACAACATAATAAAAAAATGAGTATGTCAGTTAAATGATAAACTTATCCAATACGAGGATACTCATTTAATAACATTTTAAGATTCAAATTTGATTAAGACATATTAGAAAAGATACTAAAAACACTATATATAATTACTTAGAATATGTTTCACTGAATAGAGATACATACAAATAAAATAATCTTGTGTCACCATAAAATCATCATGGGAATATCACAATAACTAATGGATTAAATATCCGTTAATATATGTCGAATAATAGAATAAATGAGTCTAAAATTTCACATGTTTAAACCCCCCCCACTCCTACCTGAATAATGACACTAATTTCCTCAAAAAATATTTTTAAAACATAAAAAAACACTATTTAAAGGGTTTCATGTTTGGTTTCAAAGAAAAAAAACGTTCTACCCAACCATGAGACACTCCATTGGATAAGATACATAATTATATAACTGTTTATATATCATATGTAATTGTGACTCTGGAATGTGAATATTATCTATCAATATTGTATAACAAAAAATTTTATAATTGTGTTTTCAAACTCAATATATAGATTTTGTACACATAAAGAAATTTAAAAAATATGTGTTATGGAGTTCTATTTGATCTAAAATTACCCCCACCAAATCATATATCAAGGATCCTACACTATGGACAAAAATTACAAAAACGATGCTAAAATACATTAATTAGAAAAAAACAGTCTTTAAAACCCCTGATAAATATTATTTGGAGATTCCCATACTAATCTTATGGTAGTTACATGGTTTTCAACCCTCAAAACTATGATGTATAATCTAAAGGGGAAAATAATGACAAATGAACCCATGAAAAGTAAAATCCACATTAAAAACATATACCTCCATATGGGGGTCAACTAATCATACATGGCCATATCTACCACATTATTATTAAGGAATCATTGGACCAACAATAACAAATAGTATTGTTAGGGGTTTAACTGGATATTTTCTTCATCCTTAGGGGTTGGGTGTTGATAAATGCTTTCATTTTGGTAGGTGGAGTGGATGAAGTGAATGAGGGTTTATTAATGGAAAACTCAATTTTTTGGGAGGGAAATATGTTTATGGACAAACGTTTGTTAGAGTTATGAGGTATGTTAACTCTATAATGTTTCTTAGTGTGATACATCCAATGGGGGAGGGTGAATTAGGGTTTGAACGATATGAATAGACCCATCATGGATTAACCTAAATAGGTAGAAAGTGGAGTGTGCTACCCCAAGACCTCCTCCGATAGGTCAGAGGCTAGTGTCTAACATTGAGTAGGTATATCACACAATATATGGGTCTTTATAATATAAAAAATCACAATATAAAAAACCTAGAATACATAAAATAAGAAACATCTTCATTAGTACATTTACATAATCAACTGAACGATATCAACAAATGCGTTAGACATGAAAAATAAGTACAATATCATAATGGAAAATAAAAAAATTACCATTTAATTAAAAATTTACTAAATTGTTAGTTTTAAGACACTAGTAATATCCTCCTCACTATATATACATTTTTATTGATCTCTAATCCCAATGTACACTTCCACCATGAAACATTATGCAATGCTAAATGTTACTAGGCATCAGCTCTGGGAAAAATTCACCATCTACACATCCATCAAGAATATCTCTAAACCTGAGGGTTATGTTCCTAGATTAAATACATGCAAGAAAACTTTATAGGCAATGGTGAGTATAAAAATACCCAATAGTATGCCTAATAAAAGAAATTAGTGTAAGTAGTCATCACAAACCCCAGTTTAGGAAGGAATTCAGAGGGAGATATGGAAAAAAAATATAGATATTCACTATAACTATATTTCTTAGGAAATTAATGTAGTAACAGTCATCTCACCTCAAACCTATGAAGTTACAAATCTCAAGTTCAACTAGGGATTCCTGGATAATAAAGATGTTTTGAATGTTAGAAGCTAATAGCCCAGCTTCATGCTGCATCTTGAAGGATACCAAGGTGCTAGATGAGTCACAGGTCTCGTAGAATGTGATATACTCAAAAAATTCAACTTCCACATCACATCTAATACATATTAATAGGATCATGATCATCATTGAATAATTCCAATTAATCTAGGGAATACTACTACCTTTGGTCCAAAAATATTATTCCCCTGATCAATTGTCTAAGCTATCAACTTTGAAAAACCCATATACCCTCACATGAACTATGTTGAAGGATCACATGTCCATGGTGGGAGTTAAAATACAAACTCTAGTAGAGTATCACACACCCAAACTAAGCTCTTTGATGGGGAAATACTGACATTTTAGATAGAGGATCATATAACCTAAGTATCTGGGGGTAATAATGACTCTTCCAGTAAAATGGCCCATGAAAAGGATCCCACACCATTTTTAAATAGGTGGAATAATTATTTACCTATTCATTGAATTAATGTATCCCATGAGATATTTTTTATGATATAGAACTAGAGACACATATGAATATCTCACACCAAATATGTCATCTATAACAGAATGAATACATAACCTTGATTGTTTAAACAACCCAACTAATGAATATATCACCATTATATAACCATATAGGATAAAACACACCACAATAGATATCTCACAATGGATAAGGGTAGAAGAAAAAAATTTGTTGTAGCACACAATAAATGATATTATCACACTACATTTGAGAGAGTGGTATCAAAACCCTTAATTCTCTGATCATCATGCCAGAAACCCAATGTCGATCCTATTGAGAAAATTTAGAAATAATCTTATCTTACCTTGTAAAAACCCTTAAATGGGAATATCCATGTGGAACCATATTTAAGATAGGCTATTTATTTTTCCAAACCAGACCCATGGTGATTTTTTTTAAATACCCCACGTAGATAGAAAGTGGACCTCAGTATGTTCCATGGGTAAACTAGGTGGTATGATAATGGATTGAAAAGGAACTAACAACTTGGGTTTGGTTATAAAATTACATGGAATCAGGGGGTGCATGGAGCCCATGTGTGTCGCGGACTGCCTGTCCCACCCTTGGTTAGGTTAGACACACCTGAATTGGCACCACATCTGCTTGGTCTAATTATTGGTTTGACCTAGATCCAGAACCCCCTCCACATACATGAAAATTTTGGTTCAATATAATCCTATGTTATCAAATGGTTGGAGGGGAATCCCTATCCCTCCACATTTCATAGTTCCATAGTGACCACGAAGTCCACCACCTCTAACACTACCAACCACTATTGCACCCTAAACCAGTATGTTATAATTACCTTCATTGTAGCCACACCTATAGACACTACCTATACCAAATCATGACTTCACTTCCTCTACCATTAGCTACCGCTTCCTCCCATTTCTCCAAGATTTTTTTTATCCACCTCTCTCTTTTGTGAACCGTTGTCTCCTAGATCTCTATAAGTACTATCTATCTATACCTATTGGGCATACATGTAATTTCGATCAAAATTGATCAATATGGATGACCACAAAAGGGTTTATATATCATTTAATGAAAAATAGTGAGAGGGAGAGGGTGATATTGAGAGGGCGTAGAGTGTGAGAGAGAATGGGATGGAGATAAAGGGACATGGAGGGAGAGAGTGAAGGAGGGAGAGGGGGAGGGGGAGGGAGTTGGTGAGGGGGGAGAAGAGGGGGTATAGAGAGAGAGAGGAAGAGGGAGAGTGAGGAAGTGGGAGGAGAAGGAGGGGTGGAGGGTAGAGATAATATAGATGACAATCTTGGTCCCCATTCTTCATCAATCTATCATTAACAATCGCTAAAAATTGCAAATATTTAAGGTAAAATCAATCCCATAAGAAAAAATATATGGTATAAGATTTAGTTATTTAAGTATTGGGGTTTCAGAAATAAATAAATAAAACTAATAATCACCTTAATTTGATGATAAATAATTGATTTATTTAATCAATAAATTCAATGTGGAATTATAATTTAATTGAGTAATGAATGTAACAAATCATTGCCACAAAATGGGTTACTCATTAATGAAGTTTCCAATTATATCTATTTTCATCATCAATCATGAGGAGAAATTATGTGATTTCTCTTCATACCATATATTTATTAATACTATCAAATCATAATGTACATGCATCTAACCCTGGGATTTGGATATATAGATTTTTAAATAGGCCTAATGACTAGGTCAGGATAATAAACCACTAGTTATATTGTTTAATTAATTTAAGAAATTTCTTTTTAAAAAATTAATCCATCAATGATATCCATATAGTAGTAACTCTAATAGAAACCAAAATCATACCATCCATAGGGTAAAACATCCCTAAAATACACAATATTAGTGTAAGATTTTACATCTAAGGCTTTATTTTGAAGGAGAAGAATAATTCCCAAGAACATGTGAGAGAAGGATGAAAGTAATATATTGATACTAATCAATCATTATAGATCCCCCACCACAGCCGAAACTATGGGACAACTCATCCTTAGGTTAAACACTACACCTTGAAATGAACAAACCTATAAAAGCATATTGAGGTCATCTACTAGTGTCAATTTATCATTTTACCCCTAGGGATGTTTGCCGACTTTATGACTCAAGATTATGTATATGTTTTGATATGAAAATATTAGGTTTACTATAATGAAACATCATCTAATATAAAATATATAATTCTTCACTCTCACTAGAAAAAAACATATTTAGCTCATTGTTATTAGGGTCACAATGAAGTTATTCTATTTACAATGATCTGATTTTTATTTCACCTATCTTTTCCTGAATCCAACTAGATCAATGTAATCTTAATCAAAAAAAAATATGACTTGAAGAATCTATGTAAATCATGAACACCATAACCATGAATTTTATTTGGTTCACCTATGTGAGAATAATCCATAGAAAACACAATGAAAATATTCTAATGTACCAAAATGAATTGAATGAGATATTTAGTGGGGAGTTTTGGAAATTCCACTCCATGCATGTGATCTATCCCTTTTGAAAGCGTTAGGTATTATTGCATACCACCCAAAAGTCACTACTTTACTCATATATTTTTTCTCAGTAATCAAAAAAGTAATGATCTTTTTCAGGAATCCCAATAAATGAACAATATTACAATTGTTATTGAAGAACACCATGTAGTGCGGGGTTTAGTAATCTCTAAACCACTAATATTTTTTCCAATAAAGTTGTGAACACCACCGTTATCAAAAAAATCACTATATGATGATTCAAATTATTCTTCAATGAAACACACAATGTTATTCTTTCTTGGAAGGTTCTTTAATGAGTGAAAATGATTTTAATTATATTCTCTATAGGGAATTCTCTCTTATTGGTGTTTTTATATATATTGGTTTCTATACCTAATATAATTACCATCACTACAGAAATATATAGATAGATATATCAATATTTTTCTCATTTATAATTTCCTTTTCTCTATTCAAGGGAAATTATCTTTATTTCCCTCACTTTACATGTTTGTTTGTCCATAAGCATGATGGGAAAATTCATGTATTAATATTACTGAAATTTGAATAAAATTCATCATGCCACATTTGATAACCTTAGTGACCATGATATTCAAAAAATACCTCCTTTATTAATTTTCAATTATATCTTTACCAAATATTTTTATTTCCTTGTATGGGTCCTCTATTGATATATCTATGGACATCTAGTGAAATATTTCATTATAAATAGATATCATGTTAATCCAAAATGTGGAAACATCTTATATCTATTAAATCCATTCCAAATAATAGTAAAATATGTTTTATATAAATATTTCACAATTATTCCCAATAATATACACATAAGTTTTGAAAATATCACCTTCGACCTATCCCCATGAAGTACTATAAATTCCTATATAAAGTGTTCAAAATATTCTCTAAAAAGGATCATTGGTTTTATCGGCATCGAACCCCCATGACATTTCTCATAAAAAAGACTCTACAATCTGAGTCAAGATCTATTAATTTGGATCCCAAAAAATCCCTAAAATATAAGAACATGGAATTCAGGATACTCTGGTTGACTTGAACTTATTGCAGTATGATGAATATTATCACAAAATGATACATTTCACCACTTGATACCACAAAATTTAGATTCTACCAATATTGGAATCCTAATGTCATGTTGTAATCCATTACTACCCAAAGTAATCCTCCTATGAGATTCATGGATTAGACACCTACATTTAGAGAATGGACATAAGATAGCATCTTGAATTTAACAAACCCTTTATGGTGAAATCTTCACATCAAGAAATAAAATTATATTTTTGGAAGATCAAAATATATAAACCTCTCTCATTCATAGAACCAAAAATCCTACAATGGTGTGATTTCTTATTGAGTGATACATGATTATTCATCAATGTTGTTAATTGAATGTCACACAAGACTCATCATGGAGTGATTCCTAACCTCAAAAAACAAATAATTTAATAGATCTAGGTATCCATGTACTAAAAATTCATAGAATATTTTCATGCCATGAATCATTTCTCTGAACAATTTATTTCAAAATAGGTTCATCTCTTGTAGAACTACTTCATTATGGAATATAAAATTAGAGATTGATATAACAATAGTTAAATTTACATAGTTTTATTCATCATGGATAAATCATTTGTTCAAATGTAAATCACTTATTCTTACGTGAATCACATTATGGATGTGTGAAATCTATCTTATATAAATAACCTCAAAATATTTTTCTAAACTCATCCCTACATTGAATAACCAAGAATTCATGACTAATTTTATAATAATGACTCCATAATCAACTTCCTCTTAATTTATCTTGAATGTGATTTGAAAAAAATAAAACACATAAAATCCCTCATTATTACCGATAAAAAAATCAATAAAAATATTAATTCTCAATTGGATACTAAAAATATCCACCTTTGGATTTAATAGAAATACTCACCGTGAATCCTATACAACGATACTTCATTATATAATACCAGTGAAACTATAATTGGGCTTACAAACCCACTTTTTATATTTACGATGCTCCAACTCACCCTATCAATATAAAATTCATATCAAAATGTAACAACCTGAAATTCAATACCTTATGAAATTGATGATATATTTGATGACTTTTATTACACACTATACTGAAAATAATAAATCTAAAACATATTAGACGAATTTTTTTAGAAATATATAATAAATATTGATATAGTAAACTATTAAAATCTGTAACCTTTATTATATAAATAATTAATATTAGTAAGCATTGAAAAAGGTTACATTTAATAAAGTTTGTCGTATTTTTATTTCATATTCTCTTTTAAAAAATATAAAGTCACTTATTTTAGAATATATATTTCATAAAATATAATACTTTTATTAACTACACAATGAATTATTTACTTATTAATATTTATGTTCAATGATCAATTATTTTTAGTATAAAATAAATTTTTAATGGAAATTGCAGCTTTTATTATTTTCTCATTATGTTAGCATATACTAGAAGTTAAAGACCTTTGAAGTAAAATAATTTGTATTTATGGAATAAAAATATGAATTTCGATATATTATTTGAGATTATAAATAAACTACATATCATTTTTAGAAATAAATTAATAAATTAGATTAATTAAAATTGTTTTCAGTCTTTTTAATATATCAATTACCTTCATTGTGATAATTAGTTTTGGATAGACATAAACGAATCAAAAAAATTATTTTATTTATAATAAATAAAATTATGTATGTTAATTAGTAAAATTTATAATTTTACCTTATATATAAATTTAGTGTTGGAAAATTATATTTTTATAAAAACCCTTTTTACATCAATAAGTGTGTTTTTGTTAAAATTATCTTTTAAAAAATATAAAATTTTTTATTTATTAAATGATTATAAAAATTTAAATCAGAAGATCAAAATTAGGTAAAAGTTTCAATATTAATTTTTTTTGTAAAAATAATTACAAATTTTAAAAATTAATTACCATAGAAAAAGTAAATTATGGAAAAAGTTAAAAATATAAAAAATTCGTTAAAACATCCAATGTTTTCTAGAGAAATGATTAGTTTAGTTGAGTCTAACACAAAAATAACATTACCCTCCTCTTTTATCCATTTCTTGTCCATTGATCGTTGAATAGTAACATTACATTACTGAAAATGTAGGGGGTTTTGTTTATGATTCATCTCTTTGAGACAAGTTTTGTATTATGAAACTAATTAAATTTTGGTGGTGTATATTATACATAGTTGGAATTTTATATCATGTTATACCATATATTCATGGAAATTTATCTTCAATTAAATTGTTCATATCTATCAAGATTTTTTGATTTAAATGATCCTCTAGTTGTAAGGGACATGGTTATTCAAAATCTATTATTTATGTTATATACTTTCTTTTTGAACTTTGATTGTCCATGACATTCTGTTTTCAATGGTGGAAACGTATTGATTTATAAGGAAAAAATGTTTTTGATTAAAATATATTTCTAGTAAATATTTTCTTTTTGAACTTTTATCATTTTTTTAAAAGGAATATTTTTTAGAAGACTCTTGTAACTCATAATTATAGAGTGATGAATAAAAAATAATTTCAAAAACTACATTTCATGATTTGGTTTTAATTAAAATAAAATGATATATATCCAATAGTGTTATTCTAAATATTTCACACTATATTTTCTTGTATCATCTGATTATTTTTTTGAGCAGGTTTTTGGTATCAAATTATTTAATTCATGATAATATTTTGTATCATTTGAATGTTTTATGAAACCCATTTTATTTGAATTGGTTCAATAATATATAATGATGAATGATTTTAAGTGGAATATATATATATATATATGATGGGTAGGGTAAAATTACACCATCTACATCATTGATTTATATTTATATATCATAAGATAGTCAGACATGGACATGATGAGTTTTTCACATAGATGTGGGCATGATAAGTCTGCTCACATTTTCAGGTGTGAACATATCGTGATTGATCATATATGTATGGTAATAATGTGTTTGAATATAAAGGTTTTCCTATTATTATGGTTGTGACACATTTGAAATTTGATTATCAGGTTATTTGAAATTTTCCAGATGGATTTCATATTCATGAAACTCTTGGTTTTCATGGTTGCACATTATTTTTATAGTACTCTTATCCAACATATCATGATAACATGATTTATGATTATTAATATGTATTTTTAGCCACATTATAACTTTTCTGTGTTCTTAAAAATCATGGTATGATATTATGTTTCTCAATCATGTTTTATTATCAACATTTATATCCTTCGGATCATTTGTAAATGTATTTATGACTTCCTCATGCTCTTATTAATGTTAATGATTTGATACATTATGATATTTTATTCCATTTTTTAACCTTCATATCCCAACCCTTCTTATATTTTCCATACCATGTGTTATGAAGATGATTATATCATGTTTGATTTCATGGAAATGTTCTATACGAGAACCATTATAGAGAAATGTTCAAATTTTTTATAAAATAAGATATCCATCTTTCTAATCTCTAAGATACTAAAACATTAGGTCCTTTAGTTGTAATACTATTTTTTAGTTGTATTAACTAAATAATAAGAATTTATATGATATTTATTATGTTTACCATAGGTTTATTTATTTTTTTATGAAATGAGAGATTATTTATTTTTTAAGATTAGTTTAGATAACTTTAGTGAAATCCATTGGGAAATGTTTATGGGATGGGTCTAAGTATATGATTAAATCATGATGCATTGGGAAAATAGATATTGTGTGGCTCTATAAATTTTTTTATCCCTATCTGAATAATGCATGTTGATGTATACAGTGAAAAAAAACCATTCCCATATATTATTACATGATTTTTAAATTAAATATAATTATACACTACCACAAAACTAGATTTCCGTAGTCGCACCATTTAACAATGCTAAAAAAAGCACTGATAAAGGGAGTCTTTTATCAGCACAGATAAAGGGCACTTTGAATAGTTCTAAAAAAGAGATGTTAAAAGTGACCCTTTATCTGCCATTTTTAGGGCTGTTAAATCCCCCCCATCAACTCTCTTTTTAGCACTATTAAAGGGGAACCCTTTATTAGTGCTTTTTTAGTAGTGCTGATAAAGGGGGACTTATCAGTGCTTTTTCCTAGCGCTGATAAAGATAATATTCCAAAATAAAATTCATTAAGAATAATATATTGTTATATAAGAATATTTAAATTGATATAATATAATATATATTTTTTATATATGTTTTAGATAATTATAAATAGACTATAATATTTAATATATAAGAATTTTATTGAAAATGGATTTAAATTTTTTTAAAAAATATTATTAATTATTAATTATATAATTATAATTGATTATTAATCATTTAATAATTAGTTTAAGGCACAAAAAATAAAAAAAATCAATAAAATATCTAATATAAGTTGAAAATGTATCTCAAACTTCAAACGACCATAAATTTTGATCCGGGTGTCCGTTTGAGCTCTACAGAATATCAAATCAAATTTTCGATGAGCTCTATGTGTTAGTGACATAAGGGAACCTTATTTCACATTTTTCAAGGCCCCAAAATTCCTAAAAGGCCTCCAAAACTGATTTTTTAGTCTGGATATCTCGATGTTTTAACATTGAAATAGGTATAACTTCAGATCCGAATGTATTCTAGGCTTGTAACACATATCATATCGAATATTGTTTCATTTTCTATGATTTGACTTGTTTTGGAGTAGAAACATATTTATAGATTATAATTTATGGTCTTTTTAGCATTCTATGGATTTTCAAATAAACATATATATGTATTTATTCATAAATGTGTGTGTGTGTTTGTGCTGTATATATGTATGTATTTATATATTTATTTATAAACACTCATAAAAACATATTTCTTAAATTTATTTTAAACTAATCATATAAATATATATTAATATACAAATAAATATATGGATAAAAAAATATAACTAAATATAAATAAATAAATAAATATAAATATAAATTTATATACAAAGAAATGTGTATATATACTAATATATGAATACAAATATTTTTATTAATATAACTAAAAATATTTACATTAATATGAATCTATATTAATATACGAATATATTTATATATATATTAATATATGAATAAATATATATGTATTCTTATAACTAAATATATTTATATTAATATGAATCTATATTAATATACGAATAAATATAACTATATTTATATAAATAATATAAATATATACTAATATACTAATAAATATATATATATATTAATATATGAATACATATATATGTTTTAATATTACTAAATATATTTATATTAATATGAATCTATACTAAAATACGAATAAATATAATGGAACTTCCATCATATATGTAGTTTGTCGCAAGAATTTAAATGTCATTATCAAGAATGAATGACTAGGACTCTCAATTGTGAATACATACAAAAGGTACGTTTTCTTCATATATTGGTCCAAATAGAGAACTAATATGTTCATTAATGTTAAAAACTATTTGTGTTTTTTATATAAGTTTATATTACTATAATATAATGGGAAAAATGGAAATGATTATTTGTATTCATTAATCCTTATTTCATTGTTAGTGAAAACATACTTTTCTAAATGATCAAATAGAGAAGAAAAAATATTTACTATGTGATGAATTTGAGAAAAAAGATAATATATTTTAGAGACTTTGGGAAGCCTAAATGTAGTGGTAAAACTATAATATCTAATCACAAAAAATATATTTTTATTTTTTTCATTACATAATTTATTTTTTAAGCTATATGAGTTGTTGATCGCAGTCAATAAGGATACCCCAAAGATTTATTTTTGGGATCCAATGTAGGGATATCCGAAAATTAGACCACACATGGTGCATATTGTGAATTTTCAATAAATTTAATCAATATTTTTATTGAAAATCAATGAATTATATGTTTTAGTCATTGTGTTCACAAACAAATTATGATAGAGAAGTATCTATATATACTCTAAAACATGAAATGATGTCAGTGACTAAATAGACAAATGCAGTGAATTAAAAAAAATTCAAACACATTAAGGTATATATTGAAATATTTAACTATCAAAACATATGAAAAATATATTTAGTTTTGTCAATTTTTTTGTAGTGACTGAATTTAGATAATGAAAACAATTGTGTATATTATGTTTGAAAAATTATGATAGGTATAATAAACCATCAAGAGTCCAACAAACCTGAACATGTAATTTTGTAAGTTAATTAGAATTTAATTTAAATTATATACTAATCATTTGTTTTTCATGTCACGACCTATCCCAGAGCCGCATGTCCCGTGAATGTCCCAATCTGTCCTCTAATATACTAGGGTATAGTGACTAGCCTCGAGTTGGAATATTTAACAAGTGGGAGGCATTTTCTTAAGTACAGGTTTGTACCCACATATCTCCAAGCCAAAAATGATGAATGATAATGCACTATGTAAATAATGCATGAAAACCAATATCTCGGACATCTAGACTACAATAGTCAATGTATTGGATATTAAACAAGGAAAAAAACAATCCACCATAAGAAAAGTATATGCAGCCACAAGTCTAACCTGTAAAGTAAGAATTAGTGGAACTTTCATCGAAAAAGTTTCCAGAAAACACCTCAGCATTTCCAGTCTTATAAGGTAATTCTTCATCCTAGTATTCCTGGAACACCATGATATAGTCCATCATCTGCACAAGACAAGACATGTTTTGGAGAATCCCATGTAGGGGTGAGTAAAAGAGGTCAAATTAGGACACACCAAAACCACAAATGAATACCTCAAAGGAAATAGCACAAAGGAATACCACAAAGGAATACCAAGAAATAATACCATCAATGAATACAAAAAAGGAATAACATAATGGAAATACCACAAAGGAATACCAACAATTAATACCACAAAAGAATACCCCAATGTAATTAGCATGAAAAAATACCTCAATGAATACAACTATACAATACCATAATGGAATGCATAGTCATCTAAATAGAGATATATTTCTATAAAAAATATATCAACAACATCCAGATATACTCAATCCCATATGAAATATAGTCTCAATAAGAAACATAGTCTACATTAGACACATGGTCTCTATAAGATACACAATATCTATAAGACACACATTCTATGTAAGACCCATAGTTTTTTGGTCATACCTAGCCATATAAATGTTTTCTTTATGTGTGCTTATTCTGGGAGAACTCACTTCACAATCCATTTTTTATTGTACACACTCACAATGACACACAATTAGTATATCTTGAAAGAATTTACTCCATGTAAGGGTCAAAACTTCATTGACGACTCGTCAAATAGACGTCTGGTTTGAAAGTTATGGTCAATTGAAAATTAAAGGAGGTACATTGGGATGTGGACCAATGATAGCTGTCACTGTCCTAGTCGACTGCACAGTTCAATGATTCTTTTTGAAATTTAGTAGCTTGTTTTTTGAATCTTCTAAATATATTTGAAGAATGTCATTGAATTTTTTTTTATATGAAATCCATAGTTTATAAAAAAAGTTCTGATGTGAGGTATGATATTACAGATGGATAAAATAATAGGGAAATAAAAGGTCGGATCAATTCAATCTAGTGGATCAACCTAGATATAGAATTGATGATCTGGATGTACCTTCTCCATGCCAGTTATAGAGTGAAATTTTATATCATTACAACTTTATGAAGAGACAACATTTAAACATTAAAATATTTCTAAAATTCTATATAAAAATTAAATGTATAGAACATCCATCATATTTTTAGTTTATCTCAAGAATATAAATAAGATTCATAAGAATGAATGATTGGGACTCTCAGTTTTGAATACATACAAAAGGTACATTTTCATAATATTTATGTCCAAATAGAGAACGAATATGTTCATTAAAGTAAAAAACTATTTGTTTTTTTATAGAAGTTTATATTACTATTATATAATGGGGAAAATGGGAAGAATGATTTGGATCCATTAATCCTTATATATTTTTTAGTGAAAACAAACTTTTCTAAATGAACAAATAGAAAAACAAATATGAACTATGTGATGAATTTTAAAAAAAGACAATAGATTTTAGACACTTTTGGATGCCTACAATGTTGAGGGGAGACTCTAATATCTAATCACAAAAAATATATTTTTATATTTTTCATTACTTATTTGTTTTTATTTTTTAAACTATATAATATGTCAATCGCTGTCAATATGGATACCCCAATGATTTATGTTTTGGATCTGATGCAAGGATATTGAAAAGTCAGACCACAAATGGTGCATACTTTGAATTTTCAATAAATTTAATCACTCTTTTTATTTAAAAACTATGAATTAGAAGTTTTAGTCCTTGTGTTCAGAATAATTTTTTTATAAAAGGGAAGTCTCTAAATATATGCTAAATCATGACATGATGTCGGTGACTTAACATAAAAAGGCAGTGAATTTTTAAAAATAGAAACATATTAAGGTATGTATAAAAATATTTAACAATCAAAACATATATAATAAAATATTTAGTATTGTATATGTTTTTGTAGTGACTAAAGTAAGATAATGAAATCAATTGTGGATATTATGACTGAAAAATTATGAGAAATATCATAAGCCATCAAGAGTCCAGTATAACAGAACATGTAATTTTTTAAGTTAATTATAATTTAATAAAAAATACACATCAATCATTTGTTTGTCTTGTCACGACCTATCCCAGAGCAGCATGTTCTGTGAATACCCCAATTCGGACTCTAATAAAATTGGGGATGGAGACTAAAATCGAGTAGGCATATCCCATAAGTTGGAGGCATTTTCTTATGTACATGTTTGCACGCACATATCTCCATGCCAAAAATCCAGAAATGATAAAATCCTATGTAAATAATGAATGCAAACCAATATCCTTGACAACTAGACTAAAGTAGTCAATGTATTGGATAGTAAACACGGACAAAACAATTCCACCATAGGAATAGAGTATGGGACCACAAGTCCAACCTCTTAAGTAAGAGGCAGTGGAACTGCAGTCAAAAAAGTTTCATGAACACACCTCAACATGTCCGGTCTCGTATGGAAATTTCTTCTCATAGTATGCCTGGAACTCAATGAAAGAGTCCATAATCGACACAAGATAAGACACGTGCAGGAAAAGCCCATGTAGGGGTGAGTAAAACAATACACATTAGGAAACCCTGAAACCACAAAGCAATACCACAAAGAAAATACCCTGAAGGAATACCATGAAATAAATACAACAAAGGAATACCATGAAGGAATACCACCAATGAATACAAAAAAGGAATACCATAAAGTAAATACCACAAAGGAATACCAACAATGAACACCACAATAGAAAATCCCCAAGAATTACAATTAAAGAATACGACCAATGAATACTACTATGTAATACCAGAAAGGAATGCATAGTCATCTCTATAGAGTTATATGTCTATAAAAAATATATCAACAGCATCTAGATATACTCAATCAATATGACATATAGTATCAATAATAAACATAATCATCATAAGACACACAGTCTCCATAAGAAACAAAATTTCTATAAGACACACATTCTATATAAGACCCATAGTTTGTAGGTCATAGGAAGCCATAGAAATGTTTTCTTGAAGTGATATTATGATGGGAGAACTCATTGCACAATCAATTCGATATTATTCACACTCCCATAGAGGAAAAATTAGTATATCCTAAAATAATTGACTCCATGTAAGGGTCCCAATGTCGTAGAAGACTCATCAAATAGATGTCCGATTTGAAAGTTATGGTCGGTTGAAAATTAAAGAAGGAGGTTCACTAGGACGTGGATCCACCGTAGTGGTTGTTGGCCTGGTTGATTTCACGGTTCAACCCCCCCCCCCCCCCCCCCCACCGCATTTGACCACCCAGTGATAGCTATAGATGCCCAAGTTTTCGACCACACTCCTGCTGATGAGGCACATGGTTGACCACCACGATCGACAATAGCCTAGCTCCGCTGCCTTGTGGCCACATTATAACAACCTTTCACTTTATTTCACACATGAACATAATTTATTTAAAAAATTATTCATGATATACAACATAGAATATCAATAGGTCTTGTGTATTTGGGTATTAGGAACATTACATAATAACTTAAACCATGAAATTCACATCTTTGTTGTCAACTTCTCTTACATGACAACAACATTCTTTCGTACTCAATATTGCTTTGGATAACCTAAGGATATGAATACGAAAAGCATGAGCTATAAATCCCATTAAGGGAGTAAATGAGTCATAACATGAAGAATATAGTACATGTTAGGTAATAGTCATATCAATATAGAATGAGAGAAACATGAACATAAAGGCATCACATAGAATGATTATAATAACATGGAAATGTGGCAGCACCATTTACAATGATATTAGCACGAGCCGTGGATCATTGCACATGGAGAATTATTAAACACCTGTTTCACTTGAATTATAACTATTAAACCCTCATTTCACATGATTTATCATGATACAAATCTTTACTCAATGCGTTGGAGTTCTATAAGGGTGCACCCTTCTTAATCATTTCATTTGATGCGTAAGTGTTCTACATGGATCATATAAGATGGATTCATTAAACATCATAATTTATTCCATGATAAAGGAATGAGTAATTAATACATGAAAATATATAATCAATATGTAAATTTTCATAAGGTTGAATACCCTTGATAGATAAATGGGAATGGTATTCTCTGCCCAATGACTTTGGCTTGGAAAATCGCATTGCAATTTCGGCAGCATACCTACATGACATCGGCGTTAATAAAAATGTTTGACAAGAGAGAAAGTTGTGTCTCATAATATGTACATGAAATGGAAAGTAAGGGGGTCATATAGATTCCAGTCCCAACATATGTAATGCAATTTAGATTCTTTATAAAAAATAGTTTCTTGAATGTAAATGTGAAGAGAAAAATTCATTACGGAATTTTGGGATAGTAAAAGGTGTATATGTGAGAAATTAATGAGATAGAAGGAGGTATCTCATCATTAAAACATAAGGAGTTCAGTATGGGGGGTGTGAAATCACACCCCAATAGTTTTAACTGAGAACAATATGGTATAACAACCTAATTAAATTTGGAAAAAATGATAAAGGTAGAAATCCCTTATTTGGAAGTGTCATCCAAAGGCTTGAGAGAGGCTTGAGAGAGGATTATTGGGAGTTTGTGGAGCCTTTGGAGGATACTAGAGAGAGGAGGGTAATGTAGGGACATTCTCCATGGGTTTTTAGTGAAGATAAGTGGGATCTTGGGTGGGTTTATATTGGAAAAGAAATGGAATTCTTTATTATTTACGTTTTGGACACCACACATTCAAATATTCAAAACCAAAAACCAACCCATGGTTTTTTCCAAAGTGGTGTGGAAAAATTTATTTTATATGTCCAATGGGTGGATTTATTAAAATATTATTCTTGATTATTTGTATATGTGTCACACTATCAAGAAATCATTTTAAAAGTTATAATGTTTTACAAGTCTTGGAGTGTCAACTAAGGAACCGTAAAATTAACCAAAAAAATCTAAAATCCAATTATTTTAAAGGTAAAACATATATCATCTAAAAATTCATTTTATGTTAATTTATTACATCACTATTGGGTAATTATGATGTCATAAAACACAATATATATTTAAATGGTATTTAATTTTTTCATAAAAATTCGACTGTCTCAAAAAATTATAAAACATTCAACGTTGGACAATTTAAAAATCCTGATTCCAAAAATAATATTAATTTTATCTAAATAATATTCTAAATATGTGAATTGTTTCGTTTAAAATAAAAACCAACATTTATTAAAAATTCATGGGTTTTGACAAAAAACAGTTTTAAAACCTTAATAAAATTTAATAATGTATTCTTTAAAATAATATGATAATTTATATTTAATAAAAAGTAATTTAGTAATAGTAGTATTTAATTTTAATTACAAAAATCAATTAATTCATCAAAATAGATTTCTTAATTTATTTTAAAATAAAAATAATATTTTGGCTTCAAAATACATTTACAAAGAAACAATATTGAAATGAATGTATATTATTTATAAAAAAAATAATGCACATAATCATTGTTCTAGTGTCTTGTTACATAACCCCTTATAAAACTCAAATTAGACCTAAGGGTAAGGTGTGTGATGGTGACAAAATCATGGGGTGGCTAGGATAACATCGCTCAAGTGGTACTCTCTATCAATATCCACTTCTTCCATAGGCGGTTCCATTAATGCTTAATGTGTTGAATCTTAGCTTGGACTTGGTCTAGAGTGAAGCCCAATGACACTACCTCCTTTCAGATCATTGAAAAATGGATTTCGTATAGAGAAATTATACTAGATGGGGCCATCACTTCCTTTTTCTAAGTAAATTAGATTTGATAAAGCCTTATATTTATACTAAGCATATGATCACTGTTCAACGACTATATTAGAAATGATAACAATTCATAATGGTATTTTGACATAAAACTAATGAAGTTCATATTTTATATAACCATTTTACATAATAAGACATTTAATTAGATAAAGAATAATTATCACTAATAAATGTTTGGGTCGTTACAATATTCCCCACTTAATAAATTTCTCCCTTGATGTTTACTTTTCCCACACTATAAAATATGTGGGTAACTCTGCCTCATCACTTCCTTTAGTTCCCACGTTGCTTAAAATGACTTTTGGTTTCTACACAACACTTTCAGAAGGGGCATTATATTATTTTGTATAACTTTTTCTCTATGATCTAAGATATTCATTGAATTCTATTCATAGGAGAGGTCATTCTCTAAATGTACTACCTACGGATTGAGTATGTGAAATTGGTCAGGTATGTACTTCCTCACGATTGATACATGAAATTCATCATGTACTTGAGATAAGTTTGGTGGGAGTGCTAGTTGATAGGCCACTACTCCAATGTGATCAAGGTTCTCAAAAGAGCCGATGTACCTTGGACAAACATTAAATTTTCCCATATCTTAGAAGTCTATTCCATAATGAAATGCGGAGGAATACCTTGTCTCCAACATCAAACTCTTGGTCTCATTGAAGATTATCAACATAGCTCTTTTGTTGACTCTGAGAAGCATTAATGTTTTGTTTTATGGTATTAGCCTTCTCCACCATTTCATCGACCATTTCTGGACATAATATTTTTCACTCCCAAACTTCATCCCAACATGTTGGTGTTCTCCACCTCTTCCCATAAAAGGCTATTTAAGGATCTATTTAAATCCTTGAGTAGAAATTGTTATTATAAAAGAACTCAGCCAGAGGAAGATTTTGATCCCATCCTCCTTTGAAGTCCATTGAGCATGCTCTCAACATGTCCTCAAGTATTCGGATTCTTCGATCAGATTGGCCGTCAGTTTGAGGATGATAAGTCATACTTAAGCTCAGATCAGTATTCAGAGCATGTTGAAGAATCTTCTAGAACATAGCGGTGAATCTTGGATCTCGATCATATATAATAGATAGTGGTACTCCATGAAGCCTTAACACTTCTCAGATATATATACATATATTCCATTTGATCCAATGAAGAATCATCTTGAATTTCAATGAAGTGTGCAGTCTTTGTAAGATGATCCACAACAAACCAGATAGCATTGTTACCTTTGTATGCATTTGGAATTCTAGTGACAACGTCCATGGTGATGTTCTCCCATTTCTATGATGATATGGTTAATGGTTACCTCATACCTTTAAACTTATGCCTCTCATCCTCAACATGCTGACATAACTGGAACATTGGTGTATAATTAGTGATATTCTTCTTCATGTTATTCCACCAATGATGCTCTTGGAGGTCTCAATACATCTTTGTGTTCCCTAGATGAATGGAGAAATTAGAACTATGTGCATCATCCAAAAGTTATTTCTTTAACTCTAGATTTTATGGAACACATAGTCTTAATCCAAATCTCACGATTCCTTCTTTATTAACAATGAAATCCGTGGATTTCCATTTTCTATTTGTTTTCTCTTTTTTCGTAATTCCGACAACATTATTTTGAGCATCCTTAAACCTTACCGAATGAGATGGTTGAGAAATAATTTCTAAAAGGATTGATGACGTTACTTTTTTAATGATTTGCATGCCCATCTTCACCAAATTTAAGATGATTAGATCCTTTTCAATTATCATCAAAGTTAGAATTGTCGGATACATTCTAATTAGATCATAAGACATGTTGTTCTCTTTCCCTAGGTGGTAATGGATTGAGAGATCATAGTCTTTTTTAAGGTCTATCCATCTTCATTTCCGCATGTTCAACTATTTCTATATGAATATATACTTGTGGCTTTTGTGATCCGTTTATATTTACCACTTCTCCTAAAGAGATAATGTTTCCAATTTTTTAATGGGAATATTATTGTAGCCAAATCCAAATCATGTGTTGGATTGTTTTTTTCATGAACATTCAATTTCCTTGAAGCATATGCAATGACATTGTCATTGTGGATCATCATAAATCCCATTCCCTTATTCAAAGCATCACTAAATACCATAAAATGATCTCCACATGGGGGTAGTGTGTGCATAGGTGTAGTGATAAGCCTCCTTTTTAACTTCTTGATATTAATCTTCGCATTCATCATGCCAATAAAACTTTAATCCCTTCTGAGTTAGCTTGGTAAAAGGGTTGTACAATCATGATAAATTTATCAAAAATAGGCAATAATAACCAGATAACCCCATGAAGATAAGGATATCTATTACTGATGTCGGCCTCAGCCATCCCTTAATCGCAGTTGTCTCGGTGGGATCCACATATATCTCATTGCTTTTGAATATATGAATCAAGAATAAGACCTCCTTCAACCCAAACTCACACTTAATTTACTTTTCATAGAGTTTCTCATTTCTCAAGGTCTGAAGTACATTTATTAGATTCTCCTCGTGCTCCTCCTTGGTTTTGGGGAATATTAGAATATCATCGATAAAGACTAACACAAATTTGTTGATGCAATATCTATAGAATATATTCCTCAGTTCCATGAAAATATCTGAATGATTAGTGAGATCGAAAAGAATTACTATGAATTCATAGTTCCCGTATCTTGTAAGAAAAGAAGTCTTGGGGATATCCTCCTTATTCACCCATACATGGTAATATCTCAACCATAAATCCACATTGGAGATGTATTGTGCTCCACGTAGCTAATCTAACAAGTCATAAAATCATGGTAGATGATACTTTTTGTTTATCATGATTTTCTTGAGCTCGCAATAATCAATGAAATGGTGCATTGACCCATCCTTCTTCTTAATGTAGAGGACATGTTCACCCCTTGGTGAAGCACTTAGGCATATAAAACCTTTATCCAGATTCCCTAGTAGTTGTTTCTACAGCTCCTCAAACTCCAAAATAGATATTTTATATAGAGTCTTGAATATTGGAAATGGACCAAGTACAAGATCAATTAATAATTCAACATCTCTTCTAGGAGGAAGATGATACAATTCCTCGAGAAACACATCAATGAATTTCCTCACAATTAGAATGTATTAAGGGATGGTTGATTTCTTATACTCAATCATCTGAGTAAGATACTCATGCTCATAGCGTAGTAATATCCATGTTTGATATGATGGTGCTAGATAAGATTCATACTCCTCCTTAAACATTTATAGAATCAGGGGTCGATTTTCCATATAGAGAGTGATTTCACTCTCACAACAATTTATGTTGAACTATATATGAAAAGCCTATCCCTGCCAATAATTGCATAAAATTTCACTATAGGGAGTATGAAGAGGTTTTTTTTGGAATTCAAATTCTCAAATTATGATAGATGAGGAGTTATATTCGCGAGATTCAATGATTGACCCATTTTATGTTCCCACTTAAATCTTTACTTCCATGAATTGTGGTGGTGTTGGGATTGTTATTCTAAACATTTAGGATATAAAAGAATTCCTAGAACTAGAATAAAAAATTACATTATCTATTCTTGAATGAATAACTAGAAAACCAATAACCACTTTATTGGTGGGGTTCACTTCGACAGTAGTGATGGAAAAAGATCACCCTTGATGCCTTAGAGTTTATTAGTTGCCTCTGAAAACCATTAGAATAGGGCACTAGTTTGTAAATTTCCCTGGTTCTTTGTAGTTGATGCAGTGAACAACATGTTGAGTGTTGAACGGAGAATTTCCCTTTTCTGTTGTAGCTGCTGGTTTTTTGTCTATCGTTAATGGATAGGTTCCCTTCTCATCCAAAACTAAAGCACTTCCTCATCCCCTTCAGGAAATTTTCAAGGTGATTCTATCTGCACATTTTGATGGTGGGGTACTAGATTTTGTTATTACCATTGGATTTATCCATCAGACCACCAAAATTAAAGTCCACCTTATGCTTCCTATCCCCATGATACCCCTGATATTCACTGATATCCATTTCAACTTTTATGTCCCATCAGTCAATTTCTACACAGATCTCAATGTCACTTATCGCTGGGGCTTTTCCTGTCACAACCCATCCCCCAGGGCCCGCATCATGACTACACCAATCCCACCTTCTATAGGCCAATGGCTGACGACTAGCACCAAATGCATAATTCCCCAAAACTGGGAAGTCATTGCCTTTATAAATTGTAAACACCCACAAATAGAGTACAAGCGGAAGAAAACACTAAGTAAAAGCTGTATAAAAAGTGTATTGAATGTAAAGGGGGCCAAAATACAAGACCAATAATAAATTACAAATACAAATGAAAGCTAGTAAAACTAAAAAGGGAAAAATAGATTGAAGGTGAAAGCAGCTCCTGGATCATCCTTTAGGGTTCCTACCTGAATGGTAGGTCCAGATTGGCACCTCAGCACTCCACATCCTTCAGACTCCATCAAGTACCGATACGTCTTAAGGTCCTCCTCCGGGTACCATCCAGTCTTGGTACTCTTGGCCTCCATCATCATTGTTCGTTGTCTACATCCAACACAATGAGGTGTGGGCATAACCCCTGTAGGGGTGAGTATAACGATACTCAGTAGGGACCCCAAGACCCTCAAAGTCTCACTAAATCCAACAAGGATGGACCAAATGGTATCATTTCAACGGATAACCATTACTTAGATGTAAGCCCATACATATACCTATGTTATCAAGTAACTCATCTCAATCATGAGGAAAAAACAAAGGTCATTGACTCGGCTCAAAAAAGGATTTTCATTATCGAAACCACAACTGTTGGAGAAATCCACCTCTGTCGAGTACAGTGGACCTGTCATGACTCTGAGGCGCAACTCACTAACCTTAGACTCCTGATGTACTCCTCTGGTCGAGTACTGTGGCATAGCTACGTCACACAGAGATGCTTCCTACCTGGGGTCCGCCGCTTCACACAGTAGTGCTCCCCCTAATAGCCTACAGAGGTACTCCTCCTGTCGAGTACCGTGGGTCTGCCACCTCACACAGTGGCGCTCCTTCTCCATGGGTCTACCACCTCACGTAGTAGTGCTCCCCACTGGGCAAGTCGAGTCACTCCGAATCAAATCGGTTAGGCAGTCGTCATGTCTCATCCAGTTACTAGGTCTCCATACTCTACTCGCTCGTCTCCGGGAGGGTCCGCTCCATGAGCTACAAGCTGGTACTCCAAGTTTCACGAAGTCTCACATAGAAGTATCAGCTTGTAGCTCATGTATATGACCCTCCCAGAGACGAGCGAGCAGAGTACGAATACCTTATAGCTGGATGAGACCTGCCGACTGCTTAACCGATTCAATTTATAGTGACTCGAATAGCCCAGTGGGGAGCGCTACTATGTGAGGCGGCATACCCATGGTAGAGGGGCACCACTATGTGAGGTGGTAGACCCGTAGTACTCGACTTGAGGAGTACCTCTGTAGTCTATTAGGGGGGGTTCTACTGTGTGAGGCGGTAGACCCTAGGTGGGAAGCATCTCTGTGTGACATAGCTATCCCACGGTACTCGACAGGAAAAGTACCACAGCAGTCTATGGTTAGTTAGTAGCAGCTCAGAGTGACGAGAGGTCCACTGTACTCAACATAGGTGGAGTTCTCCAGCAGCAGTGGTTTCAATAATGAAAATCATAGTTTGAGCTGAGTCAAAGACCTTTGGGTTTTCCACATGATTGAGATGGGTTACATGATAACTTTGGAATATGTATGGGAATATACCTATGTAATGGTTATCCGTTGAAATCATACCATGTGGTTTATCATTGTTGGACTTAGTGATACCTTGAGGGTCTCATGGTCCCTATTGAGTATCTTTATCGTCACCCCTGCATGATCTTTGCCCGTACCTCTTTGTGTTGGATGCAGACAACTGAAATCGTTGACGGAGGCTGAGAGCTCCAAGACTGGATGGTACCCAGAGGAGGACCTCATGATGTATCGGTACATGGTTTCTTTCAGTTGTATTTGTAGTTTACAGTTGGGATTGTATTCTGGCCCCCATTACTTTCAGTACACTTTTTATACAGATTTTACTCAGTGTTTGCTTGTGCTTGTACTCTGGTTGTGTGTGTTTATAATTTATAATGGAAATGCCTTCCCAGTTTTTTGGAATTACTCCGTCGGTTCTAGTCGCCATCCCCTGGCCTATGGAAGGTGGGCTTAGGGTAATCAGGATGCGGGCCCCAAGGGACGGTTGGTGACAAATTGGTATAAGTGGACGTGGGTTCTACCGTAGAACATAGGACTCTGATATTTCTTTTATGTTAAGCAATAGGTTTAAGGGTACTAAGTGTGGTTTTCAGTTCAGGGATTCCAGTGTTGCTGGGGGCAGCCAACATATCCATACACCAGGGCCCTGACTTCTGATTTCCGACTCAGTGCACGAAAACACTGATTGCATGTGTGTTTTGAAAAGTTTTATTTATGTCAACTCAAACCAGGTCAGCTCACCTGGATTATTCTTCTGACCATGTCACATCTGTTTCATTCAGGATTCCTCCCCACAGATGACTAACAAGATCCCCGAGAGCTATACGTACTAACAGCTCGCCGAGCGATGAGGCCTCATTATAGGGCCCTCTTCCAGTTGAGTCAGCAAAGGTACTACTTCCCGTTGGTCCACTGATGCCACCAGCCCTAGGAGCAGATGATGCACACCTCTTGAGTGCATTGCATGAGTTATAGTGCCAGATCCCACAAAGGTTCCGGGGAGAGACAGACCCACAGGCGGTTGAGGATTGCTATAGGCGGTGGTGACAGTCTTTAGGCTTGTATGGACACCAACAGACTACATGGTGATCCTTGATGCCAGCCTCCTTTAGGCCACAACATGAAGATGGTGGACCCTAATGATCCATATGCATAACAAGGCATCACTTCTTTGGGAAGATTTTGAGAGCCTGTTCTGGGAAGAGTTTGTTCCAGCCACCCTTCGAGCGGTGCAGATATAGGAGCTACTGCATCAACAGCAGTGTAGCCTGACGGTGGAGCAATACTCAGCGAGGTTCATCGACCCCTTACGCTACTCCACTAATATCATACATGACCCATTCTTCAGTGATCGGACCATTGAGAAGGGAATCAGGAAAGAGGTCATAGCTTCAGTTATCTCTCACAACATCCCGACGCAGTTGAGGGTGTTGGAGTGAGCCCTCCAAGTAGAGAGTTTTCATGCTGAGCCGTCTCCAACAGCGAGACCCTCCACTACCTGACATGCAGCGGAGTCTTCTACAGCTGGTAGTAGACAGATGATGTAGAGGTCCAAGATGACCAGACCTACAGGTGGTCAACCGCAGGACTCAGGATCGTTAGAGCGGGGCACCCAGATTGGAGATAGAGCTAGAACTCTCAGGCAGTGTTACTCTTACGGAAGATAGGATCACATGGATGGTGACTGTCTGACCCACCGGACGGACAATCAGTAGTCATTTGAGGGACCTCCCAGTCAGAAGCAGAGGTTCGATCAAGGCGGTCCACAAAGCAGAGGCATATGTGGCAGAGGATCTGGTCGTACACCTGGTGGTGGACGGCGTTACGAGGTGTGGCCACTACCACCACTATGAGGTCCACCCCGACTATAGGGAGTGGGTGGAAAAGGCATAGCACATCTTCAGGCAGTTGAGGCCTACGATCGCAGTGCTCTGGAGATGATTCATGGTACGATCTGTGTCTAATCAACCTTAGATGCAGTTCTTATAGACACAGGTTCCAGTCACTCTTTCATTTCCACTTCCCTCCTTCAGAGCTCGGAGATTCTGAAGGAGCTGTTAGTTCGATCTTTACAGCTAGAGTCTCCTATGGGAGCTGATTCGAAGACCACACACTGGTTCCAGCAGTGTGATCTTACTCTAGGAGGTGAGATCTTTGGCTGGGATCTTCTAGTAGCGACGTCGAGGCCTTACAACATCATATTGGGTATGGACTGGTTATCTACAGTCCACGCTCAGATCGACTATATTAGGCGAAAAGTGTGGTGTGTCCGCACGGATGAGACCTGGTTTACCTTCATCGGTGAGAAGGGAACCTTTTTAGCACAAGACAGACTTACTCAGAGGAGGATACAACCGATCACTCACCAGTTTGTATGCCATACCCTCGGAGCAGTTCATGTGCAGAGTTCGACTTTTCATGTAGTGGTGGACTAGTACTCGGATGTTTTCCCTGACGATGTTCTAGGACAACCTCCTCGCAGAGAGGTGGACATCTACATTGACATGTACCCTGGGACGACACTGATATCTACTCTAGAATATAGGATGGCTCCTGCTGAGATTCGCGAGTTGCAGGTACAGCTGGAGGACTTGTAGAGAAAAGGATTCATCCGGCCTAAAGTTTCTCCCTGGGCACTCCCAATTCTGTTCGCCAAGAAGGTGGATTGGAGCTTGAGGCTCTATGTCGACTACCGTTTCCTGAACCAAGTGACTGTGAAGAACAAGTAACCACTCTTGAGGATTGAGGACCTATTTTATTTTCTCAAGGTAGAACGATGGTTCTCAAAGATAGTCCTTAGATTTGTCTATCAGTAGCTCAGATTTCGAGATGAGGATGTGTAAATGATGGCCTTCAGGTGTCATTACGGCCACTACGAGTTCTTGATTATGCCCTTAGGCGTAGAAAATTCTCCAACGATGTTCATAAGTATCATAAACATGATCCTCCATCCATTCCTTGATCGTTTTGTCATAGTCTCCATCGATGACATAATGATCTACTCGACTATTGAGGAGGTGCATGCATACCATTTGCAGGTAGTACTGGACACACTCTGAGCGCACCAGCTTTAGGTCAAGCTCTCGAAGTGCCAGTTTTGGATTCGAGAGGTCCACTTTTTGGGACACATCATCTCGGACGCTGGAGTTACAATGGATCCAACAAAGAACAAGGTGGTACTTGCATATGATCCACCCAATAGTGTGACGGAGGTACGGAGTTTCTTTGGTTTGGCTGGCTACTACCGGAGATTCGTTCCAGACTTCTCCAAAGTTGCAGCACCACTTTGAGCCTTAAATAAGAAGGGGAAACCCTTCATGTGGTATGAGAGATGCCAGCAGAGCTTTCAGGAGCTGAGGCAGAGGCTGATTAGTGCCCTCATCTTGAGGTTTCCAGAAGAAGACATAGGGTACGTAGTCTGCTGCGACACAATAGGGACCGGACTCGGGTGTGCCTTGATGCAGGATCGAGTAGTGATCGCATATGGTTGTTAGTAGCTGAGAAGACATGATAAGAACTACACTACCCATGGCCTGGAGTTAGCAACAGTGGTCTTTTCCCTGAAGATGTGGCGGCACTATATTATGGGAGAAGATTCTACCGTGTACTCTAATCACAAGAGTCTTAGGAATATCTTCTCTCAGAAGGACCTGAACCTAAGATAGCGGTGATTTAATGAGTTCCTCCAAGACCATGACTTTGAGATAGTATATACTCTTTGGAAGGGGAATGTAGTAGCAGATGAACTCAGCAAGAGATCAGGCATCTAGCTGCTAGGTGAGGCGACAGAGTAGCTGGCCACGTTGTAGATATCCATTGTGGATAAGGATGGAGTAGCCTATCTACAGTCTCTTACAGTCACTCCCCACTTCTTCAGCGAGTCAGGGAGGTGCAACATGGGGATGCTGATTACGAGATGCGATGTGCTCAGATATCCACAGGGCATGCACCTGATGGATTTTCTGATGGTGTGGAGCAGCTCATCCTTTTAGAGGATGTACCATGGTACTAGTTGCACTTCAGGAGGAGGTGTTGAGGGAGTTTCACACTTCCCCTCTAGAGGTACATCCTGGAGTGGAAATGATGAACCAGGACCTTCGACGACAAAATTGGTGGCCAGTAATGAGGAACGCGGTAGCAGAGTTTGTCTCATGGGGCCTCACTTGTCAACAAGTGAAGGCAGAGCACCAGGTATCAGCTAGTTTGGTTCAGCCCTTAGAGGTCCCGGAGTGGAAGTGGGATGAGATATACATGAACATTGTGACAGGTCTCCGATGTACATCCAGGGGTCACAACTCGATATGGGTGATCGTCAACAGACTCACCAAGTCGGCCCACTTCCTACCGATCATAGAGCAGGGCTTAGTTGAGATCATGGGATGCCTCTATGTGCCGGAGATTGTGCATTTTCATGGAGTACCTTCTTCTATTGTCTCCGACCGTGATGTAAACTTTACTTCCTGGCTATGTAAGGGGTTGCAGGAAACATTTGAGACACAACTTCACTGGAGCACCACCTTCCATCCTCAAACTGATGGTCAGACCAGGGGGACCACCCATAACCTTGAGGACATGCTCCGTGCATGTGTCCTCGACTTCATTCATAGCTGGTAGGACCACATACCCTTGGTGGAGTTTTCCTACAACAACATCTATCACTCCACCATAAGGATGACACCTTTTGAGGCCTTATATGGCCAACCTTGCAGATCAACACAGTGATGGACAGTCCTAGGGGAGTCAGCACAAGTTGGACCAGAGATGGTATGAGATACCACGGAGATGGTGAAGATTATCCAGGAGAAGATGCAGACTGCACAGAGTAGGCATAAGTCTTATGCTAACAAGAGACGGAGACCTTTGGAATTCGATGGTGGAGACCACGTCTTCCTACGGGTCTCACCTCGATGAGGCCTACAGATATTTGGCTAAGGCGACAAGTTATCTCCAAGGTTCATCGGACCTTTCCATGTTCTGAGTAGAGTAGGTGACGTGACATACCACCTAGATCTTCAGCCTCAATTGCACTGGGTGCATGATGTCTTCCACGTATCCCAGCTGAGGAGAAACGTGCATGACCATTCCCACATCATCAACCATGGGGAGATGGAAATCGATGATGGGGTGACTTTCCTAGAGGTTCCGGTACAGATTGAGGATCGATAGGAGTGGTTCCTGTGTGGACGGTTGATTCCTATGGTGCATGTTCACTGGCAGCACGGGAACCTCCAAAAGAGCACATGAGAGTGGGAGGCTCAGATGCATGCTCAGTACGCCCTTTTTCCCTTAGTTCGAGTTCTAGATTATGGGGATGTAGAGCTCTGAGGTGGGGATAATTTAATGACCCAAAATTCCATGTAAAGTTTTTTATTAATGTGAATTTTACGAGTCTGTAGTTTCTGACGGTGCTTGATTATGAGGTCCGGTGTTCCCGGAATCAATTTCTGAACATTTTTTTGTGTACATTCAGTAAACGTTTGAGCGGGTTTTTATAACTTTTGAACGGGTGCTTGGAATTGAAATCTGAGGGCACCGTTGAACTCGCAGCACCGAATTTAGCTTAGGAAGACTTTCACCTCGACGGCGGTTGATTGGGTATGAGAGTTGGTTTTTGGGTTTCACGTGGATTAATAAAATAAAATAAGTGACAACTTATTTTATTTTTTTGAACCAACGCCATGTGGTAATGTTGGGTAAAATATCCACATGGGAGTTTGTGGTGGGAACGCCACACCCTAACCTCCAATGGGAGGATAATTGGAGTGGGAACCACCCGAGCAGCATAACCTCCTGATAGAGGTTATGAGGTGGGGTCACCACTGGGCTTAACCCCCCATTAAATGGGAGGGGAGGAAACCTATCAACTATCCCTGATTAATGAGGGAGAGCCTCTTGATCTCTAACTCCCCTCTTAATGGAGGAGGATAAAACCTCCTAAAACCCCCAATTAATGGAAGGAAACCCCTTAAACCTCTTCATGTTTAATTATGTGGGGACCACCTGGGCCTCTAACCCCCCCAAAACATCCCAAATTTAATATTCCAACCTGTCGTGAAAATAATTTGGTGGAGCCTCTCGTCTCTTTTTTAATTTCAAATAATTGTTCCAATGAAATAAACTTAATTAAGTGGGGCCCAAATAATTACATCATGCAAATGGGCATAATAGATTAAAATATATTATTTTGGAAATTTTATTCACCCTTTAGTAGAGATATTGGGAGAATAATATCCTCCAATGAAGAACGCGAAGACGCCGGCGACGACGCTTCTTCCTCAACTTCTTCCTCGGAACCCCCTTCTGACGTGGGACCTCTTCGACGACCCTTCTTCCTTCCTCATTGTCGTCAACGACTGACGCACGAGCTCGGAAGTGGTATCGTACGACACATGATGACAACATCATCTTCCCCCGTGACGAACAAATGCTCGATGATTAAAAAGGTAGGGGTGTGTTCTATGTTGTTTAACACTCTATCCTCTCATGTTGAGTCAACTTCATGAGCTGCTTGCTATCATTATAATGTGGAGGGTTCGGGCCAAATGAACACAGCCGACCCCTCCGCAACCTTTTTGGTTTCAGAACCTTCAGACGATGACAATGTAATGACGGCATGGAAATTGGGAAATGATGACGAAGATGGTGAATAAAGGTCGCACTAGCTGCAGCCTCCGCGACCCGCACCGCCGGCCACACTACGCCTAACCCGCTTAACCGCGCGCTGCCCGGCGCGTGCCCTGGCCGAAAACGCACCCTGCCCGGCCCGTCGGAACCCTGCCCTCGTGCCACAACTGTCGACCGGCACACCACACGCACTGCTGGTGCGCTCTGCGCCCTGCCCGACACCCAGGATGCCTGCACATCACCCCCCCCCCCCCAGCGCCTTGCTCGGCACCCAGGCTGCCTGCCCCACGCCCCCTGGAGCCTGTCCAGCACCTCCCCCCCCCCACTGACGCCCTACCCGGCACCCCCGTACCTAGTCCGCCCTAGCCAGCGCGTTCCGGCGCACTACCCGCGCGCCCAGGTGCCCTGCCCGCGCACCCCAGAACCCTGCCCGCGCACCCCAGTGCCCTTCCCGACGCCCCTGCACCCAATCACGCCCTTCCCAGCACACCCGTGGCCTGCTTGTGCCCCCACGGCCTGCCCACGCCCCGCACGACCTACCACTGGCCTCTCAGGCCGAGCCGCCCGAGCCATGCCCCTCACAGTGCTGGCTGATCCTGCCACTGGCCTTTGGGTTGAGTCGCCAACATGGTGAATTTCAGCTTGAACTGTCCACACAGTCCGCTGGGCCCGGCCCAGCGGACTGGGCCGAACTGAGCAGACGGACCCGCCCAACCGGTTGGGTTAGACCCATCAAGTAAATCTTGGTCGACCCAGACCAGGTGGACCCAGACTGGGTTGGGCCGAGTCGGTCCAACTGGGTCGGACCTGACCCGGGCCCATACCACTCCCTTTAATCTCTTGGGCCATATCTTTGGCACCAGACGACCGTTTGATGAACCGTCAGCAGCGCTGAAATTCCTGGATCATAGAAATACCTTTGAGTATACCCCACAATAGTTTAGGGTATTTTTGATTTACAACTGGGTTGAATCGTACATGATTCCAACCGGGCCCCCAGGATTAAAAGGCTAATAACTAACAGACCGGGCGTCCGAATGACGCACCGTCTATTATTTTGAGACCCCTATGACATGGAGGCCCTTTGAGATACTTATACATGAGACATTGTGACACTGGAAGTATTGGCCTGCAACTCATGGAGCGGACCATCCCGGAGACGAGCGAGCAGAGTATGGAGACCTAGTAGCAGGATGAGACCTGAAGACTTCTTGACCGATTCGATTTGGAGGGACTCGACTAGCCCAGTGGGGAGCGATACCATGTGAGGAGGTAGACCCAAGGTAGAGTATCACCACTGTGTGAGGTGGTAAACCCACGGGACGCGACAAGAGAAGTACCTCTATAGGCTATTAGGGGGAGTGCTATTGTGTAATGCGGCAGACCCAAGGTAAGGAGCATCTCTATGTGACGTAGATATCCCACGGTACTCGATAGGAGGAGTACCTTAGCAGTATAAGGTTAGTGAGTAGTGCCATGGAGTTGTGACAGGGCCATAGTACTTGACAGAGGTGGAGTTCTCCAGCAGTCGTGGTTTTGATAATGAAAATTTTGGTTTGAGCTGTGTCAATGACCTTTGTGTTTTTTCCTCATGATTGAGATGGGTTACTTGATAACTTAGGTATATGTATGGGCATATAACTATGTAATGGTTATCCATTGAAATCATACATTTTGGTTTATCCTTGCTGGATTTAGTGAGACCATGAGGGTGTTGGGGTCCCTACTAAGTATAGATATACTCACCCCTTCACGGGCTATGCCCACGACTCGTTGTGTTGGATGCAGATGACGGACAGTGCTGATGGAGGCTGAGAGCGCTAGGACTAGACGGTACCCAAAGGAGTACCTTACGACGTATCGGTACATGGTGGAGTCTAATTTATGTGGAGTGCTGAGTAGTCTATATGTACCTACCCTTCAGGTAGGAACCCTGGAGGACGATCTAGGATCCGCTTTCACCTTCCATCTATTTGTCTCTTTTTAGTTGTACTTGCTTTCAGTTGTATTTTTACATTACAGTTGGGCTTGTATTATGTCCCCATTTACTTTCAGTACACTTGTTATACTACTTTTACATAGTGTTTTCTTCTGCTATTACTATGGTTGTGTGTGTTTACAATTTATAAAGGCAATGCCTTCCCAGTTTTAGGGAATTACGCCTTTCGTTCTAGTCCCCATCCCTTGGCCTATGGAAGGCGGGCTTGGGGTAGTCACGAAGAGGGCCCCAGGGGATGGGCCGTGACACTTCGTAAAAATGTTTTAGCCCACCAAATAAATGGTTAACATTGAATTCATGGGTAACAACAAAGTAGGAGGCATATCATGCAAGCCTTTCGATGTTTTCCTTATTCGGTGTGATGGATTCATCATCTTTTTTCTAGAGGGAAAGGAAGTCCATTTCCATCATAAGTCGAAGGGTACGAGGAAAATATTTATCAACTTTTTTTCCATAAATCCTTCCATTCCAACGCCTCGATATTATCCTTGGGATTCGTATTTTTGATCATATTCTACCATCGATAAGCTTCACCCTCTATATGATAAGAAGTAAGAAGTACCTTCTCTTGTTAAGAAAATTATAGGATAGACAAGATCGTCTCAATCCAGTAGACACATTGTTCGATTATTTAGGGATCAGATGATCCCTTAAAAGTATTAGGCCTTTTTCTCGTAAATCTCTCAATCATGGCTTGTTTTTTCATCGGGGGGGGGGGGGGAGGTTGAACATTCCTATTGACCCTTGTTTCTATGAAAAACATGACTTAAATGAGAGAGTATCATGACAGATTTTGCTATTCCCACTTCCATCGGATTGAGAATCTCAGTAAAATAGTCATCACATTGATCATCAAAATGGTTGTTATCCCAATTACTCCTTTTAATAGCCATGGTAAGAGATTAAAAATAGTTATGGGTAACACATAAAGGGGAATCCAATGAATAAAAGCAATAACTTATAAATTACGTTTATTTCCTAAACTTATCTATGTTATCCATGATCTACTTCCCAATATATATTCTTTGGTTCATTTTTTTAATTACTTTAATAAATGTTTATACAAATCTTATAAATTTACCAAAGAATATCCATCATGAGTGTCGTAACCAAGATTGCAGCAAGACCCATTTTCATGTAGCATTTCCTGATTGAGTCTTTCTCTATGCGGTGATTTCAGGTTTTACCCCAAGATACATTTGTACTAGAGCCGCATCTACCTACTCGTATCCATACATGGATGTATTTTCATTATAAAACAATTAATCAATACTCCCAAAAATTTAGCGATGATTTTTATCATACATATTCTAATCCCTAAGTCATTAATTAGGGTTTTTCTAATGCTAATCCCAAATATAACCAAACCTATCCTTTGATACCAACTATATCGACAATTCTATTTATTTCACACTTAAACATAATTTATTACATAAAATATTTACCTGATATAAAATAGAAAATCGATATTTATAGTGTCTTTGGGGATTAGGACCATTAAATAACAACTTAAAACATGAAATGAACATCTTTATTGATGACATCTTTTTCATGACCACAACATTCTTTCGTACAAAGAATTTCTGAGGATAACCTAAGGAAATTCATCAGAAAAGGGTGATATATAATTCCCAGCAAGAAATTAGACAATGAAAAACAAGAAAAATATATTACATTTTAGGAAATAGGCATGTTAATGGAGCACAAGAGAATCATGAACATAAAAGAATGACAAAACATGTTTATCATAACTTGGAAATGTGGCAACAACATTTAACAAGATATTAGTATGATTCAAGGATCAATGCACATGGATCATGAGTAAGACCTTATTGAACTTTAATTAGCATTATTAAACCCTCATTGAACAGGACTTATTATGATACTAATCTTTACCCAATGCATTGGAGAGCTATCAGGGTGTACCTTTCTTAAACAGTACATTTCATGCATATGTGTGCCACATGGATCATATAACATTGATTTATTAAACATCATCATTTATTCCATGATAAAGGAATGTTTAATTCATTAATGAAACTCTATAATCAATAAATGTGCATAAAGGTGAATACCCATGACATATTAATGGGCATGGTATTCACTACACATTGACTTTGGCTTGGAAAATCGCGGTGCAATTTCAGTAGCATAACGACATGACATAAGAATTCATAAAAATGGTTGAAGATAGAGAAAGGGGTCTCTCATTATATGTACATGAAATTGAAAATAATGGTGTTATATAGATACATTTCCCAACATATGTAATATAATTTAGATTCATAATACAAAGTAGTTCCTTGAATGTAAATGTGAAGAGAGAAATTCTTTACAGAATTTCATCATGGTAACAGGTGTACATGGGAGGCATTAATGAGTGATAAAAAAGTCTCTAATCATTCAAAAATATGGAGGGTAGTATGGGGGAGGTGCAAAATCATACCCCATATTTTTTAGTTGAAAAAAATGGTGTAACATCATAATGAAATTTGGGCAAAAATGAGAAAGGAAAAATCCCTTTAAATGATGTGTGATCCCAAGATTTGGGAGAGGCTTGAGAGAGGATTCTTGGGAGTTTGGGGCACCTTGGGAGGATACTATAGATGGATGGGATGACTAGGGAGACGCTCCATGGGTTTTCAGCAAAGAGAAGTGGGAGCTTGGGTGTATTAATATAGTAAAGAGATGGAATTAATTATTATTTAGGTCTTGGACACCACACCTTACACCAATAAAAACCACAAACAAGACAATGGTTTTTTCCAAAGTGGTGTGGAAATTTTTTTTATAAGTCCAATGGACAGATTTATTTAAATATTAGGCTTTCTTATGTGAAGACGAGTCGCTTAATCACAGATATCATTTTAAAAGTTAAAATGTTTTATAAGTCTAGGAGGCTTAACTATGGAACCATAGAATTAATCATACAAATCTAAAATCACATTATTTTATAGGTAATACATATATTGTCTGAATGTAAATTTTATTTTATTTTATTAAATCACTATTGGGCCATTATGATGTCGTAAAACACATTATATATTTATACGGTATTTAATTTTTACTCAAAAATTTGACTATATCAAAAAATTAATAAAAATTTACCATTGGACAATTTCAACGTCCTAAAACCAAAAATAATATTCATTTTATCTAAATAATTTATTAAATATTGGAATTTTCTTATTTAAAATAAAAACCAACATTTATTTAAAAATCATGGGTTTTCACAAAAACAGTTTTCAAACCTTAATAAAAATTTCAATTGTATTCATTAAAATTATAAGATCATATATATTTAATAAAAATTAATTTAATAAAAATAATGTTTTATTTTAATTCCAAAAATCCTTTAATTCATCAAAATGTATTTATTAATTGAATTTTAACTAAAAATACTATTTTTGCTTTAATATTTTTTACTAAGTAACAATAATGAAATTAATGTATACTCTTTATACAAAAATAAAGCACAAAATCACAGTGCAAGTGTTTTGTTACATAAACCCTTATAACAACCTCATAAGACATAAGGGTATGGTGTGCAATGGTGACAGACTCTTGGGGTGGATTGGATAACATCCCTCAGTTAGTACTCTCTATCAACTTCCACTTATCCCATAGGAGATTGCATTTAAGCTTAACGTGTTGAAGCACATCTTGGGATTTGTCAAGAGTGAAGTCCAGTGACGCTCCCTCCATTACAAAATCCAAAAAATGGGCTTCGTATAGAGATATTCTACTGGATAAGGTCATCGCTACCTTTTTCTGAGTAAATTGGATTTGATAAAGCCCTATGTTTATACTAATCATGTGATCACTATTTAATGACTATTTTAGAAACGATAACAATTCTTAATGGTATTTTGACATAAAACCAAAGCAGTTCATATTTTCTATAAACATTTTACATAATAATCCATTTAATTAGATCAAGAGGAATTTACATTAATATTTGTTTGGGTAATTACACACCCTGACCCAATAAACCAGGTCTGACCCAATCCACCGAGTCATCCCAGCCTAATGGGACTGGTCTACTCCGGCTGCACTCAGACTATCTCTCCGTCCTAGCACGCATTGCTGGACTGGAAAGCTCACCAGACCCAGGAAATTATAATTTTATTACACTCCCATAGTTACATGTGGTTGTTATTATTATGTCTCATGCAGTACGGTGCCACATCCCACAACCTCTGACCCCCAAACTCTTCTGACTCATAAGTGGCCACCATCACATCCTATGGCCACGATCGGCTCTGCTGGTGGGACCTCTCACCATCCCCACAACTTCTACAAGCCACTATTCTTCCTCTAGTGCTAAAAATATAAAATCAAATAACATATATGATCCATCGGTCACGATCTACACTGATCCGACCTTTTTATCTTCTTTCCTACAATCTGGTGATCCGATCACATTCTGAGCCACCCGATAGGTTGATCCATGGTCATGTGGATCCAACAATGAAGAATACCAACAATGGAGGACAGAAAAGCATAAATAATGTCTTAATAACAATCATTGAACAATATCATGTCGACCACAATTTTTACTCATTAGAAGGATACTTTAAGAGGTTAAAAAAATATTCTGATAATCTCATACAAAAAACCCATACTCCAATAATGAGCGAACCAAAGGTCAATATTTTTTTGTACTGAGCTACATTCACCATGGAAATTAATATTAGGGAAACGGAACAATGAAAAAAAACCCCTACCTAGATTTTGGATCCGTTGTTCATGAGGAACGCTTGTGTTGCTATCATTGATGAGATCTTCCAACTTTGTTGGAGTGACGATCCATGATCTTTCCTCTTATTCATCGCCATTCATCTAAGTGGATTCATTCTTAATGTCATAGAGGAATTACATGGTTATGGTGATAACACTATATTCCTGATAATGTTTTAATAAAAATTAAACAAGTCATTGAGGCGTGTAAACTAATTATTATTTAAATTATTTAATGAGATTACGTCCTATGGAGTTTTTCCACCAATGTCCTACCCTAAAAAAACATAAGTCGTGCCTATGGGAAAATTATCTTTCTATGATCAATGGAACTCTCATATTTATAATATGTATATCTATTTATGCGTTGTTCCACTTTTTCCAGAAAATCATGTTTGTGTGTTATTAAAAAGTTTAATATTTTTCAAACAATTGTTTCATGAACAATAGGCCTCAGAACCGCATGATGTATTAGTTACTAGTCTCAAAATCAATTAATATAATATATAAAAATAATACAAGGAAAATAAAAGTCAATAAATTTTTCCCACCTTTGGTATTTACGTCCCGAAAATAAAAAAAGGGCTCATCAAACAAATGAGGGAACTAAGCATGAATCTGAGCCTCCCACTCCCATATGATCTCCTAGGGATTCCTGTGCGGCCACCGTACATGCACTAGAGGAATAAAATGCCCATGAATAATCCTTTGATCCTTTATATCCACTGGGTACTCATCAAAAGATTCCCCATCCTTGATGTCTAGCTCTCCACAGTCAAAGGCATGCGATGTGTCATGCACGTACAGCCTCATCAGCGACATGTGGAAGACATATTTTAACTAATCTAATTACGGATGTAGATCCATGTAGTATACAACCTTTCCAACTATACATATTATGTATAAAGGTCTGATGAACCTCAAAGATAGCTTTCTCCCCAAGCCAAATCTTTATAATCTGCGTCGAGGTGAGACCTAAAGGAACATGTGGTTTCATTCCACAAACTCTAGAGGCCTCTGTTGACTTCAAGCATAAGACTTCTGATGGATATATATAGTATTCATTCACATTTGTATGATCAGAACCTTCTCTATAGTCTCTTGGACTAGCTCCAGGCCCATGAGTGATGACTCTCCTAGGTCCGTCAAGCAAAATGGTGACCATCAGGGTTGCCTATATAAGAACTCTCCTAGTGCCATACAGATGGTGGAATGGTATCAATTGTTGTATGAAATTCCCCAGGGTAAAGTTACCATTCCATATGCGGCCAAAATCTAACATTAAATCACATTTCATGTCCTCTAGAACTTGTACGACCCACTATGATTGACCATTTGTCTGGGGATCAAACAATATGCTCAAGAATATCTAAGTCCCGAACGCCTCCTACAATCCCTTCCACAATCTAGAGAATAATAAATCATTATGATCTAAGACTATCATTGATTAGACACCATGGAGTTGAAATATCACATGAATGTAGTGGTGTCCCAAGCTCTCTGCTGAAATCTATTCATGAATAGCTAGGATGTGGACTGAAACAGTGAGTCCATCAACAATCACCTAGATAGTATGGTGTACCCTAAACGTATGTGGTAAACCTATCAAGATGTCTATTGATATACCATTCCAATTCCATTCATAAATAAAAGGGTTTGATTGAAACTTTATGGAACCTAGTGATCATCCATCACCTTATGACAATTAAGTAATTGAGAAACAAACTCTACAACTCCATTCTTCAATTGTGGACTTCAAAACTATGGTCATAGGTCTTGGTAAATCATCACAACATATAGATGTACAGAAAAATTAGATGTATGTAACCCCCTCAAAACTTCCTACCACAAAGACATGAGTACTAATATATTCCATCTGAAAAGAATGAAGTGCTCTCCTCCTTTTGAATATCCATATGGAGAATGCGCTATGGACATCTGAGCATATAATGTCTCATAGTCGGTATCTCCATGTTATGCCTCCCCAAATAACTATAATTGTGAAGGTGTAACAACCATCTATTTTAGGTAATATAATCCATCCCCATCCATAATGGATATCTACAATGTGGCTATATTCTCTGATGCATTGTTCAAAAACAGTGACTAGATCTCCAACAGTGTGTATCTCCAACCACATACCTCTTTCCAGGAGTATAAAAAATCTCAAAGTTGTAGTCCTGGAGGAACTCTATCAACCGCCAATGTCTCATGTTCATATTATTTTGAGGTAAGATATACATTATCCTATTACGGTCATATTAGATGAGAAAACCCTCTCCCATCAGGTAGTGTCACCACATCATAAATGAGAGGACTACTTCTGAAAAATCTAGATCATGGGTCACATATTTCTACTCAGGTGGTCTCTACATTCATTAACCATAGGAAATAACTACATACCCTTACACCAGGACACAAAAAATCCCACTTCCTAATGCATTACAGTACATGACATACTCGATACCGTCCTCTAGAAATCTCAATATGTGAGAGAATATTAATTTATTCCACAACATCTAAAAACTCTCCTAGAACATCTCCATCCACAAAAATGGTTGACCCTTTTATGTTAAAGTTGTCAAGGATTCTGCCACTTAAGAAATGTCGGGTACTAGCCTTTGATAGTACCCAACCAAACCAAGGAAACTCCTCACCTCAATAACTCTTTTTTGGCTCCCATGAAAGAGAAACCTCAATCTTCAGTTGATCCACTACAACCCCAACCTAAGAAAAGATGTGTCCCAAAAAATGGACCACTAAAATGTAGAACAGACACCTAGAGAGAATACCATAATGACAGTGTTCTCAGTGTGTGTCTAGGTCCATTCGAAAGTGTTTGGTGTTCTACTCTAAGACCACCACGTACACTAGGATTTCATTAATGAAGACCCCCACAAACTGGTCTATGTAAAGCTAAATGATCCAATTCACGAGTCCCATGAACACTACTGTGGAGTTTGTCATGCCAAACAGCATGTCCAAGTACTCATAGTGGCCATAACGACATATGAAGTCCATATTAGGTATATCATCTTCCTGTACTCATAGTTTGTGATAGCTAGATCTAAGATCAATCTTAGAGAACCACCATTCCCCTTATAATTGATTGAAGAGGTCATCGATCATCAGTAGTGGATACTTATTCTTTTTATTCCCCAGGTTTAGGAATATAATGTACATAGATAACCTAATGATCATATCTTCCTTCTTGGGAAACAAAAATGGGGTTACCTAGGGTGAAATAATGGGTCACACGAAGCTCTTTCTCTTCAAGTACTCCAATTACACCCTCATCTCACATAGCTCTACGAGAGCTATCTAATTTGCATATGTTGATATCGACACTGTCCGAGGTATAGATCAATGTAGTAGTCTATATCCCTATATGGAGATAATCCTAAAACATCCTATGGAATTATTTACTCATACACTTACACCACTATAGAAAACTACTGAGTGAAATCATCCACTACATTGAGGGTCAGACATGCCAACTTATGAGTTATTGGTTGCACTCCCTTTTGTGTGACTCTAAATTTCACTACCTATATTTCCATTTCATAATCAATGGAAAACATGGTCCCATCATTGTAGAAACATCACACTACATACCTAAAATAGTCAATGTGATCATGAACTATGGAAATAGTCCATATTGAGAATGAAATCATAAGGCCACAACACCACTACAAATATTTCCCATCTGATACTCTCACCTCCAATAGCAAGGTCATACTTTTAGTGCCAGTGTGTAATCATTGAATCTCCTCCCATAGGAATATCTAAGCATACAGGTTAATTCCACAATTCAACCATAATCTTCGAGTCTTGAACAAGGTTTGTGAAAACAAAATAATGGCAGGGACATGTGTTTATAAAAACATCAGCTAAAGTTGAAGAGACATAAACCATACCTACAATAATCCATTGATCCTTAGGGACATAAGACTCCATCACCTATAGCTGGAACCATCCTTGTCCACCAGCTCCCTGAGCATTCCATGGACCACCTGAGGGTAGTGGTGGTAATAGATTGAACCTCCGACCACCTCCTATCACACATCATCCTCTCCTGCCATGTCTTTCACACCACATACCACCCTGATCTGACATCCACCTCTTATTTTGTTTCCCCCTGACCATATTCTGATCAGTCATACGAGGGGTTGGGAAATCTTGTACCCGATATCCCTGACCATCACATGATTAACACAACCTATCACTCAGCTGAATCGAGCTACCCTGGGAGCCTCGCACCTAAGATATTGTGTCCTCGTATCATCTCCCAAAGTTCCTGAACACATTTGTTTTCTTCTAATTCTGTTAGATACTAATTCCAAGGTCTCACCTACATAGTGCATGCTAGTAGCTCCCACTTTCGGTACCTGGTCCTCTATAAATCACTCCACTATAATGTCTCACTCTAGTGTCCCTGTATAAGTAGGAATGATAAGGAATATCATGGATTCTCGAATCTCTCCGCATAAGACTTTCTCAAAGGTAAAATTCCTAAATAACGTGTCTCGTAACATATCATATGAGTATCATGAAATACCTATATATCCCACTGAATACTCTACCACAATCTGACTACCATGTTGTAGGTACAGAATCTCCTATATGTGCACTGACTACAATGTGTCTAGAAATAACTCCTCTCTAAATATATTCTTGATGTTTTACCATGTTAGAGTAGTATCATAGTTGTTCTAGGTCACTAAACCCCACCATTACCCTGAAGATCACTTAAAAAGATTCATGTCATGGACTTCCATCTATTCGGAAGTCATCATCACAATGAAGAAGACATGGGTAATTGTCTCCTGCCAATCCTCGGCTCTGGGGGGTCTAGATCACATCGATTCATGGGAGGTGTCGCCTATGAAAATTGTGAAACATGCTCAATATATTTTCATCCTCAATTTTTGGTGCTGGTAGTAGCTACTACTTGATTTTTGGCGGTATTTCTAGTAAACCATCAGGAGGTGAAATCTCTGGTACATTCCCCCGTATTGATGTATCATCGCTAGAAAGATCGTCCTTGTGATCACGCAACAGAATCTTGGTTGATTATCTCTGTGGAGGCATCCTATATTAAAACAAGATGTACCATAGTCAGTAGATAATATATAGATAGCTAACTCAATAAATAAATTTTAGACACAACCCATTCTAATATGATGCATGTACCATTATTTTCCCTCCAACTGGTATTTTCATGTATCATGTCGAAAACCAGGTGCCCAGAGTCTGGGTGTATGGATATGTCGGCCGCCGCACCAACATTGGATTCCCTAACCAGAATGATGAAATCAAATCACTTAACATTGTTTCCACAAACCAACCTCATAGAATTCTATAGATATGGTAGAAGTAACCTCTTCTAATACCAATAATTCATGAACCATCCCAGAGGGGCTTATGTCCTGACTACCTGAAGCCCACCTCCAATAGGCTAAGGGCTGGTAACTAGCACCGATTAGGAATATCCCACAAATGGGAGGCATTTTAAAAATTACATATTATCTCACACACATATCTAATCCAAAAATTCTGAAATTTAAAAATACAATGTAAAAAATGCATGAAATACATTATATCGCACAATTATAGTACAATAGTTAATGTATTGGAAATAAAAGAGGGCCAAACCCATCCCAACAAAAGAAAAGAATCTACAGAAACAAGTCTAACCTATAATATAAGAGGTAATGGGACTATCTTTATAAAATCTTCTGAAACACAGCTCTACCTCTCTAGTATCATAAGGGACCAGATGGTTTTGGTGTATGACCCTGAGATTTTGAGTGTAATTTTTTCGAATTAATTTATATTTTCAATATTTTTCATTTCAAAAGCCATTGGAAATATTTCTTTATATATATATATATTAAAATATTATTTCAAACATTCCTTTCACATGAAATACAAACTTTTCTGGTGCTACAAGGAATGCCATGTTAGCATGCACTATGTGGAACACTATCTTGACGTATGATGCACACCACACTATGTTTCTACAAAACATTATATATATATAAATATATAATTAATTAAATGAGATAATTATAACTCAAACATTAAACATAGTTATGGAATTGTATCACTACTGGAAAAATATTTTTTATAATTGTTTTATATTAATAAAACATATAGATATTTAAGAATGAGATTTTTGGTAATGTTCTTTTGTGTTAAAAATTCATTTTTCTTGTTTGGACCAATTTTTAATAATAAAGTTAATTTTAGACAAATATAGAAATTGAATTTGATAAAATAAAGTTCATTTTTTAATTTAGAATATCAAAATTAGTCTTGACTGAATTTTGGGGTTTTTTTTGAGAAATTTTGTTTTTTGAAGAATAGTGGATAATATTGTTTTTTAGTTAAAAACTACCTTTTTCTCTTATTAATTACTAATGATAAAAGATATTATTAATATTTTTTAATGTAAAATTATAAAATCATTACATCTATTAATAAAATTTAATTCATTATAATTAATTTCACAATGAAACTGAATATATAATCCTATCAATCTTTTGATTTTTTTCTTACATTATAACCCTGTTATTTCATCCCATCTGTTGGATTAGCAGAAATCTTAATTTTTCTGCTTTTGTGAAGTGAATTTCAAAATTTTGGCATAAAACATTTTATTCAGTCTGATATATAGAGTTCAATAAGAACATGTTAATTTTTGACCAAAATGATTAGTAAAAGTGATTAAAATTAATCACAATAGTTAAGGAAAAATTAAGCTTAATTGGTGACTAAACCTTGAAATTAAGGAACCAAATGGCATAAAAAATTGTCCAAAACCCATTTGATGTCCATAGATCGGCCATAAAACTTCAATTAATTATTTTGGATGTTTTTTAGTTACTTTTTTTGGTTGGATCTTGTGCACACCTAACTTGTTTAAATAAACTCCAAATGTGTCCTCTTCCTTTCCAATAAAAAGACACAACCTCTAAAAATTTCTCACACCTCTCAAAACCTTTATGTTCATCCATGATCATACCATGTTGCCTCCCACAAAAATTTCCTTTAACCATGATGTCTCCCTTTGGACAGAAATCCTCTCAAGGAAGCCTTTTTGAAATAACCGAAACAAAACAACCGATTAAAAGGTAACATCATCTCTCAAGCTCATTTCCATTATTTTCCTTTTTCACCCCGTCCAATATATTTATTATGTTCTTTTGTGAGAAAACCAGTATCCTACATATAATAATATTTTTTCTTCCATGTTTTCTACCAACACTTACACTCACCTCTATCCAATAGATGTTGAATATATTGTTTCTATGTATGGTGAAATACTGCCTCAAAAAACGATGATTGTTCATTTCTCCTTTACCACCAATCATGGTGACCATTGAAATGAAAAATCAATTTATATATGTGGTATGTTATATTTAGTTTCTATTTAAACCTATTTATTTCTTTTAAAACAAAGATCTCTTTACATTCCATTTGGTGTTAATACGATAATCTCGTTTGAGGAAGTTGGGACTACCACCCCCTCAAATCGATGTGATTCATTCACACACCAAATGGAATGTATTATAGAAGAGTTTAATGAACATATGTGATATATGTGATATTGTAATGATACTATAGAAATGAAATAAATAAATATATATATATATATATATATACATATCTCAATTATTTATTTTCTTCCAATATGACTATAAAAACATAAACAATGTTCATGCGTACGTACGACGTACCATCTCCATGAACGGTGTATTCCATTTTGTACTCATATATTCCATAGATTATGATAACAAACATATACTAGATATAACATATATATATATTATGGTTTAAATTATTGAATAATTATATAAGTTTGGAGATAAAAGATGTAACAAATTAAGACACATGCGTAAAACAAAGTAAAATTTAAAAGATGCTTGAAAACCATTTCATGTTTCTTTAATACATTTTCTTGAAAAATGATTTTTAAAATAGTTTTCAACAAACATTTAAGTTTGATCAAGAAAAATGGTAAACAAAACTTTTTAATCTTCCTTTATCTGTTTTCAAGTACATTGATTTTCAAAACATTTTCATGCTTTTTTTATATGTTGTCAATGTGTTTTCAAATAAAATGGTTTTTAATTTGTTTTATAGATTATATTATATTTTTATAAGGAAAAATTTGTTCAAAATTAGTTCATACGTTTTATGTTATCTTATAAGAAATTTATTTTGAAATGGGTTTAAGTATTAAAAATCCTTTTTTCCCACAAGAATGTATATTTAACACAAGAAATTTTTTCAGAGGGTATTTCAAAATTATGATCCATCTAATATAAATCCATTTTTGTTAATCAATCTTTAATTGGGAAATTATTCTATGTTTCCATTAATATTATTTCCTTTAATGTATTATTTTATATTGCATGTTGTTTATGCTGCTTGTTTCTATATCATGGGTTATATAATTTTGAAACATGCTTATTTTCATGGGTTATGTTTATAATGATATGATTCTGAAACCTTTATATTTCCATCAGTTGTGAAATGTTTACTTATTTATAATACCCTTTTAATTTTATTGGTTATGATATGTTTATTTATGATGTTGTGGGACATGTATGTATGATATTATTATGTGACCTGTGGGATGAATATCTCTCTCTAATGCATTGGGTAAATACTTATATCACATGAGATAAAATAGATATGGAATGTGGGTTACTCAGTTCAGTAATATATGGCTGGAATGAGAATTACTTAGTTCATAAAAATAGGGATGGAACAAGGGTTACTCAGTTTTGTAATATAGGGATGTAATGAGGGTTAATTAGTTCAGTAATAGAGTGCTGGAAGGAGAATCACATGGTTCAGTAATACAAGGTTGGAAGGGGGTTACTTGGTTCAGTAAAGGACATTGATTGCGAATTTGGTCATGGTAGTGATGCCTTGGCTACTATGGAGGTCAGTATTTTTTTATGTGTTTCCCCAATTCCATGTTGTATTCTTTAGTTATGATTCATTCCTTATGAAATTCCAATCATTATTCCATGAAATTTTATATGTAGGATATGATATTCTATTTTCAAGATCCCATTCACATACTATTATCCTCTTGTTTATTTTTTCATGTCTCCCTTGATTACCCTTACTATGAATTTGAGATGACTACTTTTTATGCTTCATTTCCCATTGGTTATTAGGATATGTACAATGTTTGAAAGGTATAAGAAGAGTTCTATTCAATAATAACACAGTGGGAGATGATGTTTCTCATATATTTTCCAAGGTTTATGTTTCTGTGTTTCTAAAGTCATGATACCAACTATGTTCTTTGGGAATTATTATGTATAATGTTTAAGTATTCCACAAAATTTATTGAATTTCAATGTTTGTAAATTGAGGGTCTCTGTAGTTGGTGTTATAAAAAAGATATAGTTATCCTTTGTAAAAAAGGATAATAAATATTTAGTGATATCCATAGAAATAATTATAATGATATGTCGAGGGATATCTCATTGGATGAGTTAACATTTAAGAAAATTCTACGAATTTTGGTAAAGAATTGAGTGAGTGGTTTTGAAGAAGTACATCCTTGTTAGGATACTACAAGTTAATGTGGCTCTAGAATAGATGTACCAAGGGGTAAAAACTATGACAAGATATTTTGGTCATGACATAAGGTAATAAGGTACATGATAAGGGGTCCTTCTACACACCAGGTTCATTACTCCTAGAGGATATGTTTTGGGAAATCACAAACTCTTCATGAACTATTACGAAGGATTTAAATATATGATATCTATGAAAATAATAGAATTAAACAAGGGTATCATAGATTGGGGAATGTGACATGATTTAAATATCCTATAAGTAAATAGTTTCCTGACTATGTTGTTTTTTATGTGATAAGTAATCGTTACACAATGAATTTGTTTTTAATAAATGGTGGGAATCAGAAGGTACTGGATTAATGCCAAATGTGAAGGAAGATTTATTGATGAGTAGTAAAATGGGATGAACTATGGATAAAACAATATTGAGGTAATTCCAAATAATCTATAACAGTATAGGATTAGAAACGTTAAATTTGGTGATATTCCTAACCGGTCGCATAAGATAAAGATGGACTTTTATGGTAAGGATCATAAAGGAAAAAATATTCATATTTCCGTATGTCAATAATAAGGGATGAATAACCTTATAGAATACCTCAAATGTAATGGAATATGTTATTTGTTCTGTAAAAAAGGGTCATATAGTGATGAATTTTCATTGATTTCAATTTCTTATCAATAGATAAAATGGGCATTACAAAACACAATGCCCTAAGAAAATGATTTACATTTAAACCAAGTAAGAACCTCATCCATTCCTAATATTAATGTCGAAAGATTTTAGTATTTATATATTTGGATTCCATAATTAGGAATGGAGAATTATTTATTGATTGTTCAGCTTATTTTTTCTTAAGGATTTATAAATTTTTTTGAATGGTCAAGATGGACTAGAAAGGTGACATCATTAAAGGTGAAATTTTTACTAATTGAAGGTAACCCTTAAAATTTACTATATTCTAAGATAATTATTAGTGGACAATAATACTTGGGATATGAATAAGTAAATTGGATTGAATTTTTTTACCTTGGAACTAAGTAAGGATGTGTTGAAGGGTGGTTTATGCTATCATTGATGAATATTATAATATTTTTGGAGTTATGGAATAGATATAATATATATTTAAATAAGGAATAATTCTTGTTTCCCAAAAGTATTTATGTTAATTTAGGTTATTATCAATTAAAAAGAGAATATATGATGAGGGTATTATCATTTTGGATTGTGAAAACCAGGGGATAATTCTTGATATATTGGGGAATCAATGTTATTAAAATTTCATGATTCTTTTTATAATGTTTTATATTTTCACCTTTTAGAAGGGTTATATGGTTAACTGTTTATGATATTTTTAAGTTAAACATCAAATGACGTATTTTTGCACTGAGTTTTCATCGAAAACCTTGGTTAAAAAGAAAATCAGTGATTAAACTTATTTAAATGATGTACATCTTATATATTATATTATTGTGGTATTAAGAAAGGAAATCATGTATGTCTGGTGACAACCAATCAAGTCCGGCAATGCCATGGTTAATGAACCCATGACCGAATGATGATATGGGTTTCATGACTACCACTAGACTATACGATGTGTTTATTAATGAATATTTAATTGTAATGAATAAGTATTTATGATGAACTATTAGTGTTAATTTTTATTTTTATATATTAATTAATGTTGTTTTTTTAATAGACAAATTTTTAGACTTTTTATTTAGTTATTGGACTTAAGATCCATTAAAAGCATATTTTAGTGATTTATTTGTCAACGTTAATTTCTAGACCTTAATTCCATGAGTTAATGAATGTATTAAAAAGTTCAATGCACTATCCAAGAATGAAATTTTGTTTATATCAATATATCAATAATAACTAATCACTATGAAAGTGATCAAAAAATTTGTTGTACTAATACATTAATTTTTTTTGAACTGATTTCATTTTAAATCATCAATGATTTTTTAATTTTAGGCCCTCAAAATTCTATTGATCCTTCAATTTTTCTTATTGATGAGCTCAAACACTCTGTATATATATTTATGTTTTTTCTCCATGCCCAATTTTTCACAACTAGCCTATGTACTTATATGTGGTAAACCAGTTATATGTTACTTTGTGTAACCGTTATGGTTCCAAATTTCAATTTTTAAGGGAATTCATAAAATCCATTTTTATGATGTGGATTTTTATGAATTAAACTTTCAAGTGGTAAAAACTTGATAAACCAGATGAATTTAAGGGGAGAAATTTATATTAAGGGGGTAGAATGTAACACCCTGAGATTTTGAGAGTTATTTTTTTTAAGAATTAATTTATCTTCTCAATATTTTTCATTACACATAATAGATGAAATAATTATATATATATATATATTTATATATATTAAAACACTATGTAAAAAAATTAATTTTACTCACAAAACCAACTTGGATTTTTCTACACACAGTTCCATGTTGGCTTTCACTACAAGCAACATCAACTTGGCATACGATGCACGCAAACCTGATGTTATATGAAATATAAATATAAATATAAATATAATTAATTAAATGTGTTAATTATAACATTAATATTAAACATAGATATTGGAATAATAACAAATATTTTAAAAATATTGTTTGTAATTGTTTTATATAAATATAACATATTGATAATGAATGATTATATTTTTTGTAAATTCATTTATTGTAAAAAATACCATTTTCCTAAATAAACTAATTTTTAATAATAAAATTAATTTTATTAATATTTATAAATTTAATTTCATATAATAAACTTCTTATTTTAATTCATAATGTCTAAATTATCCTTCGGTTAATTTTTGATATTTTAATGACAAACACCATTTTTTGATGATTTGTCAAAAATACAAATTTGTAGTTAAGAACTGACTTTTCTAATGGATTATTTCGGATAAATGATATTTTAAATATTTTTTAAGGTCCAATTTTATAAATATTGAAAATATTAATATAATTTAACTCATTAGAGTCAATTTCACTTTGAAATTGAATATAAAATCCTAACAAGCTTTTTGACATTATCTTACTTTAAAATTCTGTTATTTCATCTCGTCTGTGGGATTAACACTAAACATAATTTTGATACTTATATGAGGTGAATTTAAAAATTCAAATATACACCATTTTATTCAGTCTAATCTTTATAGTATAATTTTAAAATGATATTTTTTTACCAAATTGATTATTAATAGTGATTAAAATTAATCACAGCGGTTAAGGCCAAATTAAAATTAATTTTGGACTAAATCATAAAATTAAGGGCCCAAATGACCTAGAAAGATGTGTAGAATTCTTTTTTATGTCCATATATAGGCCATAAATCTTCCATTATTGTGTTATGTGGGTTTATTTGGATTTTTGTTAGGTAATATCATGTGCACACATAACTTGTTTCTAAAAATTCAAAATGAGTCCTTTTCCATCCCAATAAAAGGCCACCACCTCTACCCATATCTCACGCCTCTAAAAACCTTTAATATCATCCATTATCTACCCAAATATCCTTCCATAAATCCTCCCTTAAACCTTGAGTCCTCCCTTTAGGCATAAACCATCTCATGAAATCTTTTGGGCATATACCAAAAAAGAGTTACTCGATTAAGAGGCAATGTCTTCTCTCAAGATCCTTTCCTTTATTTTCATTATTCACCCCTCCAATATCATTATTAATTTATTTTTTGACAAATAAGGTATCATATATAAACTATTAAGTTTTTATTCAAATGATTCTACCTATACATACACACACCTCAATTAAATTCATGTTGAACATACGATTACTGTGTACGGCGAAATATTGCCTCATGAAATGATGATCGATCGTTTCCCATTTACCACCAATCAAGGTGGCCATTATGATGGAAAATATATTTATATTTGTAATATGTTATATTTAATATGTATTTATTATTCTTTATTTCGTTTAAAAGACACATATATTTACTTTCCATTTTGTGTTAATACAATAATATCGTTTGAGTAAGTGTGGACAACCGCCCCCTCAAAGCGATGTGATTCATTCACACACCACATGGAAAGTATTCTGGCTGGGTTTAATAATATTATATGATATAGAAATGATAATTTAATAATAATATATATATATACACATATATATACATATTTCATTTATATACTTTCTTTCAATATGACAATAAAAACAGAAACAATGTTTATGCGTACGTACGACTTACCATCTACTTGAAAGGTATATTACATTTCATAAATATATATTATATATATTATTATAATAAAAATATAATATATTTACCTCACAGAAATATTATTTTTTACATTCTTGAATCAGTATATAAGTATAGGGACTAATGATGTAACAAATTATGACACAAGCGAAGAATAAAGTAAATTTTTCCCGAAGTTAATGATTAACATAGGATCATTAACATGTGGGTAATATAAAGTTATAATAAAACCTTATATGTTAATAAATATTAGAATATTAATCTTTAAAATAGTATAATAAAATTATATTTATTATATACGAAGTTTTTATGCATACAGAGAGAATCTAGACACATTGTACTGGGATTTTATCTCTCTTTTAATTTTTGTGAGATACATACTATGTTTTCCACTCATTATTTTTGTGGTGTGCATGTACTGACCATGATTGTATTATATTTATATTTTAGTTAAATTAATATTTATTATCATTTCCATTTTATGATATTTCTTTCAGGTTTTTTATGCTTAAAAAGATACCAAATCTGTAAAAATATTTTTTACGAGTTTTTTTTTCATTGAGACCCATTTTTTATTATGCATAGAAAATATTTTTTGAGGAGAATTAAATTCTATATTTCATTCCATAAAATGAATTTAATTTTTTTCATTATATTCTATAATTTATTTAATTTATATTTCTTATATGTAGAACATGATCCTATGATTCAAAGTTATAAGAATTTATCATGACAATCTATTTTATTTTCCAGGTTGTTTATGTTTATAATTCCTTTAATGAAATATTATGATCAATCTATCAATAATATTCATGATTTTCATTAACCTCTATTATTTCATAATATAATCATATATTTTACCATTTTATACACTTTGGTACATAAGATAGTTAAAAAAGTGTTTTTAGGAATGCCCGACCATACTCTCTCTTTGGTCAGAAATCTATGTTTTATAAAATGGATTTCCAATAATATTCTACCATTATCATATAATATCTAAAAGATATTTTTACCATTTTTTTATTTTTCCAATCTCTTCAAATGAAAATTCTGGCTGCTTTTCGAATAATTAATCTTTCTAACATTTTCACCATTTAAGGGGAATATTTTTTTACCATTTATGACATGTACAGATTTACCACCTATCATTCATTTAAAGCTAAAATTTAATTTTTAAAAGGTTTCATCTTGAATAAGTTTTTTTAGAATTAAGTTTCACATATTTTTTATCAAAATCATTTCCATATTAAATTATATATTTTCATGGAAAACTGTTTTCAAAATTATTTCATGTATTATTTACATATTTTCAATATGTTTTCAATGAAATGGATTTCAAAAAAATTTCAAGATTCTTTTATAGGTTTTTAGGAAAATTTATTTTCAAAACGTTTTCAAGATTATTTTATAAGTTTTCATGACAAAATATTTTCAATTTTTTTCATTATTTTTTTATGTTTTCAAGTACAATGGTTTTCAAAACGTTTTCTAGATGTATTAATAAATTTATCAAATAAATTAAATGAAAATGGTTTTTAAATTGTTTTGAATCTCATTTTATATATTTTCAAGGGAAATAGATTTGAAAATGATTTCTTAAGTTTCAAGGTATTTTCTAATAAATTTATTTTCAAATGGTTTTATTTATTAATACATTTTTTAAAACCAGAAATGATATTTTATGGTTGAAACGTTTTTATAGGGTATTTCAAAATTATTTTCCATATAAGATAAATTATTTTGGTTTTACTCATGCCTGTTTGGGGAAATTATTCAATCATTCCATTCATATTTATACCCTAAATGAATTATTTTTTGATTTAATGATGTTTATGAATCTTATTTATCTATCACGTGTTATATTCTTTTAACACCCCCTTAAATTCATGGGATAGGTTTATTATAAAATTATTATGAATCTAGACTCATTCCATAGGTTATGACATGTTTACATGTTCATGGTACCCATTTAATATCATGGGTTATGATTTGTTTATTTATGACCATGTGTAATATGTATATATGATTCCATTATGTGACGAGTGTGACCTATATCTCCCTCCAATGCATTGTATAATGATTTATATCTCATGAGATAAAACAGGGCAAGAATGAGGGTTACTCGATTCAGAAATAAATAGATAGAATGAGGGTTATTAATTTCTGTAAAATAGGGATGGAATGAGGGTTTCTCGGTTCAGTAATACAAGGATGGAATGAGGGTAACTCAATTTAGTTGTACAAGGATGGAATAAAGATCCCTTGGTTTAGTAATACTAGGACGGAATGGGGGTTACCCGGTTTAGTAAAGGAATTGTACCCAAAGATGGTCTTGGAAGTGATGCCTTGACAACTATTTAAATCGTTCTATTCTTATGTGTTTCCAAAATTCCAATTCGTATTCCTATGTTATGCTTTCATGTAATATTATCTTTACATATTTATGATTCATGTTTTATGAACTGCCAACCATTGTTCCACGATCTTTGAAAAGAAGGGTATGATCTTCAATTTTCAGTATCACATTATCATACCCTTATGATCATGTTTATGATTACTTGTCTCCCTTGTTTATAAATACTATGAATCTAAGCTCACCCCTTTAAAGATATACATTCCCCCAAGTTATGAGGATATGTACTACGTTTGATTGGTCTAATAACGGTGCTAGATAAGAAAAACATTGTGTGAGATTATTTACCTAACATATGAACCAGTGTTTATGTTTCTATGTTTCCAAAGGTAGTATACCAACTAAGGTGTTTGGAATTATGTTTTTATAATATTTATGTATTCCAAAAAAGTTGTGTAATTTTAATGTTTGTAAGAAAATGGACTATATACTTAGTCTTCCTGTAACATTGTCGAAGGGTCAATCATCTGCAAAAGATATGTCATGTTTGAGTAAATCCCATAAAATGTTTACTGAAATAATACTCTGTAGGACACCCAAAACCATAATGTAATACCACAATGAAAATAACACTGTATAAATTCTAGGAAGGAATACTATAAATGAATTACATAATGAAAATACCATGCAAAATACCAAGAAATAATACCACAAATGAATACCACAAACGAGTACCACAAATGAAATACAGTGACGGAATACCACTAAGTAATACCACCAATTTATACAACAATATAAATACCATAATAGAAAAAACCATGAAGGAATACAATGTTGGAATACCAGTAATGAATACCATAAAGGAATACCACAAATAAATTTACAGTGAGCTCCACACAGATATATGTCCAAAACAAATATATCAAGAAAATCCAGATATACTCAATCCAATAAGACACCGAGTCTCAAAAAGACACATAGTATCCATAAGACACACGATATCCATAAGATAGAATGTTTCCATAAGACACACAGTCTCTATGAGACACAAAGTCTCTAGGATACATCCAACCACCAAATTGTTTTCTCGAAGTGAACTCATTCTAGGATAACTCGCTCCTTAAGAAATTATTTCGAATATAAACTCCATGAACACACACATGGGATATTCTAAAATGGTGGTATCTTTGTTAGGGTCCCAATTCCATAGTCATATCATAAAATAGACGTCTGGTTTGAATTTTATGGTCATTGGAAAATTTCATAAGGGAGTTCAGAGGATCGTGGATTGACCATGGTGGTTGACAGCACACTAGCTTTCACAGCCGCATGGCAACTCAGTTGACCATTTTCTACTTCGATATCCTGAATTCGAACTTGGTTCGACCTGACATGTGGTGTCTGACCTGAATCACAAGGTTTGACCTGGTCCACCAGGTCGACCTGACACACTTGGCCTAACCTTCTCTTTCTAGGTCTGACCCACCTCACTCACCCATCCCAGCCCGCCTACCCAACCTGATCACCTGAACTTCCCCATTTTTGGGTTGGTCCACACACATGTTCGCTAGCGGGGACCGCCACCTCATCCTGCGACATCTGATCCCATCATCTCCACTGGATTGCACACAGCCACCATCGTGTCCCAAAGTTACCGTCGCCTCTGCCGCTCACCGCCCCCAATTATTTTTTGAGCTTCTATTCTTTCTAATGTACTCGAACCTCTGAAACAAAAGAACCTTTGAGATCCTCATTTCTCGATATAAACTGATCCGACCTCTGTTTCCTCTTTCCTCTAATTTGGGGGTTTGATCGAATTCGGAGCCTCTAGGTATGTTGATTTATGGTCACGAGGATCCAATGGAAAAAAACACCACGAATGAGGGAGGGAAATGCACTAAGAACCCCATAAGAATAGACCCTGTAAATTTTTTGTGTCAGACTCCACTCGCACTCATAAGTTGGATAAACTAAGAGGGTAAACAAATCATCCGATAATCCGGCATAAATTACCCATCCCACAAAAATGACCAAACTGAAGATCAATATATTTTTGTATTGACTCGCATTCACCATGTAAATTAAGAACGTGGTAAAGAAGTAATGAAACAATCATTGTACCTAGATATTGGATTTTTCATTGATGAGGAATAGTTTCCTTATCATCTTTCACGAGACCTTCCGACTTCATTGGCATGATGATCCATGATCCATTCCCCGATACATCATTGATCATTCGAGATGACTCTTTTTCCATGTCTCAGAGGAATTCTAGGGTTATGGTGATGACCATGGATTCCTAAAAAATGTTTAATAAAAAAAGGAAGAAATCTTTTTCATCTCTTAAAATAATGGTTATTTAAAATATTTAATGAAGATGACAACCTTTTTGAATTTTTTCACATAAGACCAACACTAACAAAAGTTAAGTCACACCATGGTTAAAACTCACATTATGAGCTCAACAGTGACATCAAATATTTGATCAGGGAACCCTTTTAGGATTTATTCCACTATTCCAGAAAACTGTTCATGAGTGATAATAATTTTTTTAATATTTCTCAAACAATTGTTCTTGGCACATCTATACTAGGAATCACAGGTCGTCTTAGCACATAGCATCAAAATAAATACATATAATATAAAAAAATAATACATGAAATATATGGGAAATTACGTATCAATATTTTCTCTATTCTAATGGGATTTTAGAAAACCTTCATACTAAAAAGAATAATTAAATTTGATGAGAGATGTGTGGGAAGCAAAAAATATGCCATAATGATTAACAGTAACAAATTTAGGTGATAACATATTAGGTTTTTGATCTAGTATAGGATATTACACCTTAGATATATTGTTTTTGGGGGTGAAGCATTGTATTTTGAATAACTATATATTTTTTTGATCTATTTTGAAAGGAGAACAATATGTGAGGAAATCAAATTTTTTAGAAGCACTGCCCTATAAAAAATAAAAATATTGGGAAATGGAGGAGTTTCTAAAAGATTTGGAGGTAGAGCTGTAGGTGCAGGTGGAGGAAGTTATGGGGCTAATGTAGGAGACTGAGGTTAAGTAGGTGGTAATTCCAGAGACCGTGGTGACGAAGGTGATGAAGCACATGCCTACAAATAATAAATTATTGGGAAATAGAGTATAATGGTGACTATACTAAGGTTGTGTTTGAGAATAATTATTGAAAAATATAAAAACAAATCACTAAATATAAGACCCATTTTCTAAGTGTTTTAGGTTTCTTAAGGATATTTTCACCACATGATTAAGTGATTTTGTATAAGAATTAATGTAGGGGAAATTTTTTTAAAAACAAAATAGATAACACTTATTTTTTCATAATAATTATCATAGGGTAAAATTTCTATTAGAAATTAAAAAGAACTATCCTATATTAGGAAAGTGTGAACGGGTTCCCTCACCAAGAATAAACAGAACAATAAGAAAAAATATATATATTCTTTTCATATGCCCTCTAACACTATAAGGAAATGTTCTTATTAGTGGATCCAATAGTCACTTGGGAGTCATAAAACACTATTCCAATCATCAAAATAGTAGAATCTATAGCTCAAATGATTGAAAATATAAGTGTGTCATAAACCATCAATGCTAGATGGTGTATGAGTGATGTATTTGATGACAACCCGTATTGAGAGATCTTGGTCATTGAGGAGCGATAAGGTCAACATAAACAATGAATCAAAAAAAAATCACTTTCTGAAGAAATCCCTAAACATGAAAACCCCCACATACAATGAAATCATGGGGCATAAAAAATTCAAATGAAGACCGCTTTAAAAATAAACTAGTTAATTGATCCAAAACCTCTAAAAAAAGATATAAAAATGTTCATTGATTGAATTAAGAATTTACAAAAACTAATAATTCAATAGTTTAATAGGGACAGAACCTTATACAGTACATAATAAAGGAATTTCAAATATATTTCACTTCATTACATTCAGAAAAGTTCTTTTTTTGGTTTAGAGTATTACAAATTAATGACACAACTCATACATATAAACACACAAACATACAATTTGGGTGCAAATAAAATAGTGTCCATTTCATACATAACATAAATTTTTTAATAAAATAAACTTCATGACTTCACTGACAAATATTTATAGAATTTAACTAGACATACTTCTTTCTCTTATAAGTCCTTATAACCTATAAAAATTTTTAAAAACATGTGATTATTATGACAATATTAGTACGGTATATAAAAAGACATAAGGAAACCATTAGTTCCAGAATATTTATAAATATATGAAATAATTTTCACAAAGACATAGCTCTAACCCATATATTCATACTTTATGAACAATAAAGAACATATATAAAACCATAGGATTATATTTTGGAATTACATAGTTATATTGTAACACGAGAGGATAATTTATGAGTTTTAACCCTCACGGATTCTATTAAATGTGACCCTCATGACCACATTATGGTGTAACTATCGTAGTTACACTCGGAGTTACCATATTTCCAACATCCAACCTATATACCCAATGAATTGTAGGGAGATTTAGGTCCCACCCTTCGCATAAAAATTTCCCAATAATTTTAAGATAATCTAAAAGATGAATAATTTAATAAAAACATTGGTTTCTAATTTTCGAAAAATAGAAATTTGAAAGATGATTTTTATAGAAGAGTCCCTTACATATACCATATCATTGAAAAGAGAAATAATAAAATTAAAGGATTATCTAAACTCAATATAAATCCACTTTATCAATCCTAAATATAGGAAATATTTAATTCACCAATAATATTATCCTTATAGAATTATTGAAGTAAAATTTTAACCTAAAGAATTGAAATTGGGTTTAAGAATTCCTTAACACATGTACGCCTTACATAAAACATGATTAGAGATCTTGTATAATAGATTAAAAGGTGTTATTAATATTTTAATGAAGTAAAATTATGTTTATAACACCTTATATGGTCATTTGAAAACATCATTTGACCCATTTATTAATAATAATTTGTTATTTACATTGTTTCGAGTGAAAGATTTACCCGATTTCTATAGTTAGTTCGTAAAGGATTTTCATATCATATGGAAGAGAAAAATTAGAAGTGGAATTAAATTGTGTAAATATGAATAAAAAATTCAATAATTTTACATAAATAATGTTGGTTATATGTTTTAAGGATGAATCATTAGTTAAATAACTAGTGATGTTTGTTTAGACCATTTTGCAGGTTTTTTGATAATCACAAACTTGTTTTTTCCTATACCATTAATATTATGGATATAAGATAGTTAAAAAACATAATAAATGTCCTATAATACACATTAGAATTGGTTTCAACCATTAAAATTATTTTAAAACCAAATTTTATGGATGTAAAGGAAAAAAAAGACACATCATCCACAATGTCAGTTAATCATCACATCACAGACATTGCTTTTATGTTTTGAATTAGAGGATGAGGAGATGAAAAATGATGGTTAATTTTTCCATAAACATGAAAAAATAAATAATATATATAATACTAGAGATTTCTATCCTCTTGGATAAGGGTATGTTATGATAGTATAAGAAATTAAAATAATTGAAAATAAAACACAAGAAAATGTAAGAGAATTTTTACCTCTAGATCTCTTCTCCTTTAGATCCTCCTTAAGGCCATTGGTTTTGTCTTTTTGGTGAGAGCAGTAGGTGTTTATCATGGGGAAGAGTCATGTTAAGGGGATTAGGTAGAATTTAGATAATGACCAATGCTTGAGAGGTCCGTCCTGAAGAGGGGGTAACAAAGGTATTTATAGTGGAGAAGAGGAGGGGTTTTCCATTATTTTAAATAGTAGTTTAATATTTTTACTCAAGACTATGAATATTATGGATTCATGTGACTGAAAATAGTAAAAAAATAATTTTATTTTGAACTATTTGTGCTTACATTATCCATTATTCTAGTAATAATCTATAAAACATAATATATATACAGTAAATTAGAGTTTTTCGCCACTCATAACAATTTTGTGTATTTAAGAAAAATCCCAAAAAATCACTCAACCATTTTTCAACATCTATAATTAAAAAATGAACTCCATTTTTTTAATATATTTTTCTAAATATGATAAATTTAATTTTTAAATTAAATTATATTTATATGAAAATAAAAATTTTAAAACTATAACTCATTTCATATCATCTTGAAAATTTATTCCAGATGTAATTATATTAGAACCATAAGACAATAAAATACAATTCAAAATTAAAATTCCTAATGGTTGCATTAATATTCATAAGGTTAAGTATATTTTCACAAAAAAAACTTTTTTTATTAGACTCTAAATAACTTACTGATCTCAACCGTAGACATCCGTTTTTTAAAATTGAAATCATACTAGAGGTAAAATTACATTTAATGGATAGTTTACAACTGTATCTATTAAATAATGTGAAATTATGTAGGGAATGGTTGTATCATGAATTTCAATTTAGTTCTAAAACCATTGGGTGTTTCATTTTCCCCACCTTATGGAAATTGCATCCTTGCAATTTTTTTTACTTACGAAACAAGTGATAATACCTTTCCTCATAGAATTTTCATATTCCCATGCTACTTCATAAACCATGTGGTTTATCCACAAAACCTTTACCTAGTGGATTACCTTATTCTACAATAATGTTTTTCCATGACCAAGATTCTGAATAGGTTTCTCTTCATGCGAAATGTTCTCTTTTAGTTAAACTAATTCTGTTCTCAAGACAAGTTATTAATATAGCATACACTTTATCAACATCAAAACACGAAAAAAAATTTGTTACTAGGATAAACTCGGAGGCAAAGCTACTTGGTAGGAAACCGGTCTAACATTATATAAGATTTCATAAGGTCCAATGAATCGTGGAGTCAACTTTCCTTTATTCAAAAAATTTGTAGCACTTTTTCAAGGTGATTTTCTAAGAAATACATGATAACCTACCTCAAAAAAAATTATTTCATTATGTTATCTTCATAAATATTCTCCATGCTCTAAGATATCCTCATGTATTTTTGTATCATCTTCACTTTTTCATACACTTCATCTACTAATTCTGGTAACATAACCATCCTTTCCTTGACTTCATCCAAAAAAATATAGACTTCAAAACCACTTCCTATATAATGCCTAAAATAGTGTTATCTATATATTGGAATGAAAACTATTATTATAAGAAAACTCAACTAAATAAATATGTTGATCATACTTTCCCAGGTAATCCATTTAACAAGATCAACAAATATCCTGAAATGTGTGAATCGTCTATTCTAACTTCCAATCTAATTGAGGATGAAAAGTTTTACTAAATTTTAATTCCGTTCCCAATGAATTTTGAAGGATTTTACCAAATATTGAAGTGAACCTAGTTTCACGGTCCAATACAATGGAATGAGAAACTATAAGCAACATGAAAATCTCTTTAAGGTATAGTTTAGAAACATGAGGGAGAGACATAGAACCTCAAATAGGATGAAAAAGAGAATATTTAGTCATTTTATAAAAAATAACCCAGATTGCATTGTTACCGTGAGAAGTCTTTGGTAGTCCAATAACGATGTCCATAGATATATTTTCCCATATTCACTCTAGAATAGGTAAAGTATGAAGAATCCCCTTTAATTACTGGAACTCTATATTAAAATTTTGACATGTCAAACATATCATAGTAACATCTACAATATGTCATTCCATTTTATCTGAAAAAACTCCTCAAGGTCTCTGTACATATTTGTGCTGCCTAAATGAACTAAAAATAGAGAACTATGAACTTATCACAACAATAATTTTTTCACTGGAGAATCAAAAGGCACACATAATCTATTTCAAAATATTTAAACATAATCATTATCAATTATAAATTCTAGAACCATACCCATTTTAACAAATTCTAGCTTTTTTCTGTAACTCCCCATCTTCCTTATGTACTTTTTAATTCTGACTAACAATTATGATTGTACAGAATCCTGAAACAATATTGAGTATTTTCCAACACCAACATATTCAAATCCAAAAATATATTCAATCATTAATCAAAGGGCCTTGTTTAAGATGTAACACAGTTAATGATACATGATGTCTGTTACTTAAGGTATCTGCCACATTGTTTTATTTTCCAGGATGGTAATTGATTTTTAAATCATAATATTTTATCAATTGAATCAATTTTCTATGCCTCATGTTTCTTTCCTTTTCAGTGAATATATACTTTAGACTTTTGTGGTCAGTATATATTTCATACTTGGATTCGTATAAATAATGTCTCTATATTTTTAAATCTAAAACCTTAGTTGTTAATTCCAAATCATGTGTGGGATAATTTATCTCATGAGGTTTTAGTTATCTTGAATAAAACTCAACTACCTGATCATTATGCACTAGAACAAAACATATTCCCTTTAATGAAGCATAAATGTAGATGAATAACTCCCCATTTCAAGAAAGAAGGGTCAGAATTGTATCATTCACCAATATTCATTTCAATTGCGGAAAAATCATCACATTCTTCTTTCCAGTGGAATTTAAACCATTCTTGAGTTAACATAGTCAGTGGACTATATATCCATGCGTAGCCTTCAAAGACCTCTGGTAATAGCCTACCAAACCAAGAAAACTATAACTCTTGGTTTTATTTGTGTGTCTTGGACATTCTTCAACAACTTTTATTTAAGCAGGATCACCAATTATTACATCATTAGAAACAATGTGACCATGGAATGAAATTTGGTGCAACAAAAATTCACACTGGATGAATTTTCAATACAATTTATTTTTAACGACTGAAAACAACCATAAGAAGTTTTTCATAATCTTCGTTAAAAATATAATATACCATAATTTCATCAATAAAAAAACCAAAAACATATCAAAGAACTCATGAAATATTCTACTCATAAGATCCTTGAATACATCAGGTGATTTAGTTTGCCCAAACAACATAAGAAAAAATTCATAATGATCATATTTAGTTCGAATGTTTTTTTAATTACATCATCCTTCATCTTGAGCTAATGGTACGCAGATCTCATGTCAATCTTGGAAAAATCATAAACTATGTAGAGCTAATCAAACAAGTCATTGATTGTATGAAAACGATACTTATTATTAATAGTCATTTTATTAAAATATCTATAATCAATGATATGTTTCATGGAACCACCATTCTTTTTAACAAACAAAACATGACCTCCCCATGGTGAAGTTCAAGGAAAATGTATCCTCTATCATGATATTCTTGTAAGATATTTTTGAATTCAAGAAGTTCCATTTGAGAAATTTGATAAGTTTGATTTGAAAATGGATTAACATTAGGAACAAAGTCACTGGTGAACTCAACTTAATGATCACGTATAACACCATGTAAATCATCATGAAAACATCAAGGTATTAATTTAACACTAGAGCATGATTAATATGAATAGTTCCCTTATCTTCAACAATATGGGCAAGACAATATTCATTTCCATCTTTCAACAGTTTTTCATCTTCTTGATATGTTATCAATTGTGTGGTTTTACTCTTGTATAAAAACTGAAATACTTTCTAGAAGAAAAACATCATTAGCTCTTCAATCAATCTTATCATGATAAATAGAAAGCCAATCCATAACCATAATGAGAGAAAACAATTCTATGGGAAGACAATAAGGTATGAAGGTAATTTATTTCCACAGATAACAATATAAATATTATTAAAATTCTTTTTTCTATAAAATTTCCTTATGGTATTTTAAAAATATGATCTAGTCTCATTTGTTGAGGTGATATTTCTAATTTACAAAAAACATTGTTAGAAATAATGAAATGTGTAGACCCTGTATGAAACAATACTTTTGAAAAGGATGAGTAAATAATAAAATTACCAGATACCACATCATTGTATGGAACAACATTGGATGACATTGTCATAAAGGCTCTCACAAAACCTTTCAATTTATAGTCTGGTTCAATTACATCACTTAGATATTTCATTGGGAAAACATTTTCTTAACGAACAATTTCACCACATTTGAAACACCTTACAGTTTATGTATCAGAATGGATCTTAATATCATTTAAATTAAAATCTCATGATATATTTCCAAACTTACTACATAGAAAGTAATTCCCATTTTTGGTAATACATTCCTATAAGTTCTTTTTACTACACTTTATATAATCATGAAACTAGACTTTGTTTCTATTAGATTTATTTGATTGATTCTTACCCATAAATTTCCATCTATACCACTTGTTTTTTTTGTTTTCAATGTACAAATAGTCATAAAAAAACTTTATTTGAACCCTCTCAACACATCAGAAAAGTTTATCAATGCTTTTAAATTCCTGGGAGTCCAATTCCATTTAGTGACATGGCTTCAATCATGATTAAATGTGATTTATTTTCTATGCTGATCCAGAAAAATGTTTTGAGTGTACCTTGTAAGTTAGCTGAAGTTTTCTTCATCCAAAACCACTAAATATTCCTCCTTCTTCCTCAATTCAAGGAATTTCTTATCGATCCTACATCGATCCACCTTAGTAATGTATTTTTCAAGGAAAAGACCTTTAAATGAATCCCACTCTAAGGCTTAAATATTCTATCTATCCTTGATAGTATTGACTGTTTATCACCTATGATGATATTCACAATCAAAATGAAAAATGTGAAGATAAACATTTCAGTTATCTAAACATCCCAAAACATTGAATGCAATTTCAAGGGCTTTAATCCATCCATCAGTCACTACTATGATAGAAGATCCACTGAAAGCCAAAGGGTGTTGGCTTATAAGATGTTACATTATCATCAAGTTCCTTTATGGTAGCTCTAGTTATTCTCTATAATGAATTCCACTGCATTTATTCATCATTTCATCTAGTCAATTACTAACACAAACATATCAATTACTATTCCCATCATCCCCAGTTGCAGATTCAAAAATATATTTTCCTCTCGGTTACATCCAACATCAGCTTCCCTATTTCTTCTGTAGAAAACCATTCTAAATAGACATATAATAGATAAAGAAGTATCGTAAAAGTTTAGTTATATACCACTTCAACATATGCATAAGGTAAAAAACATTTATGGTTTTCTGTTAACATTATACTAACTCTTAAAGTTATATAAACCATCACAATAATAACAAATTTAATGACTCGACCAGAAAATTACATAATATAGATATTTAAACTAGATATCACATATTTACATTCCAAAATATCTTTTCAATTTATAGTTTTATAATTTTTTGCACACAACTCATACATATCAACCCACAATCATAAAATTTGGTCACCATTAAAATAGTTTCCTTGTCTTCCAAAACATATATTTTTTAACAAAAAAACAACAAGATTTCTTTCAAAATTCTTCATAACATTTAACAAGAAATCTTCATTCATCTTAAACATCCTTATAACATATGATAAAATTTTAAAAACATAACATGAGCATTAAAAATAAGTAAGGGATACAAATATAAGTAATGAAACCATTATTCCATGAAAACTTGTAAACATATGAAATCATTTTTACAAATACATACTTCTCACCCATACATACTAGCTTTGTGAAACAATAAATAACATATATAAATCCATAAGGGTGTCTGGGGGAAATAAATTCTTATATTTGAATATTTATGGATACCTTATTATTGGTAACACTCATGGATACCTTACAATGTAACACTCACTACTACCTTATGGTCTAACCATCATAGTTACACTTGGAGTAACCATACAGAAAAACTACAACATACACATACCCAATTAATTAGAGTGATATATAGGTCCAAAACTTCTCATAAAAAATTCCAAACAACCTTAAACTAAAGATAATACCTAAACACTTTCATAAAAACATTTTCCCCAGATTGTCTATAAATTGAAATTTATAAGAGGATTTTAAAGGAAGAGTCCCTTAGAAATACCATATCATTGAAGAGAGAATGAATAAAAAGAACAGAATATGTAAACCAAAAATATATAAACATTATAAAACATAATGTAATCAATATTAATTTAACAAATAATCGTAGTACAACATAATTAATGAAGTAGAAGGTTTACCCCATGAATGGAAATTGGGTTAATAATTCTTTTAGCTCCAATTCGTACAACATCAAACTTGTTTAAACCTCATGTATAATATTTAAAACTGTGTTTAATATATTTTACATAATTATAATCATGTTTATAACACCCCATAATGATCATTTTATAACATAATCTAATCCATTTATTAACAATATTTTTTTATTTCCATTATTTCGAGTGCGTGCTTTGCATGATTCTCATGGTCGGTTCGTAAAATGTTTTCATGACAAATAGAAGTGAAACTCTAGAAGTGTAATAGAATGGTATTAATATGTTTCCACAATATTATATTATCCTATAAATGCTTCTGGTTATATGTTATGATGATTTATAATTAGATAAATAATTAGCGATATTCATTTAGATCATTTCGGCAGTTCTTCGATAATCACAAACTTGTTTCGTAATATACCATGAATACTATACCTATAACTTAATTATAAAACACAAAAGAGGTCATATAATACACATTAAAATTTATTTAAACCATTAAAATGGTTTTCCAACAAGCTCTAACAGAAGTAATGTAAATTGAATACACATCTTCCACAATATCCATAAATCAACAAATCACATATGGTGTTTTTTTAGAATAAAAAGAAGAGGATTTGAAGAATGATGATGAATATTTCCAAGAAAATGATAAAAATCCAGAATATTTCATGCCTCGTGGATAGGGTTATGTGAAGAGATTATAATAATATAATATTATTGAAAGGAAATCAAAGGGAAATGAAAGAGGTTTTTTACCTCTTGATATCTTGTTTTTGACATCCTCTTTAAGGAGTTTTTGAGATTTTTGTGAGACCATAATGTCATGAACATGGAGAAGACCCTTGGTAAGGGGATTGGGAAGAATATAGACAATTATAAAAGCATGAGAGGTGTAATATGAAGAGGGGGATTGGGTGGTATTTATAGTGGTGGAGAAGAGGGTTTTCCATTAATTTAATTATTAGTTTAATATCTTTACTCAAGACTATGAATGGAAATGATACATGTGGCCAAAAATTGTAAATAGAGAATATGAGTTTGAACCAATTGTTCATAAATCATCAATGTTGATAGGAATAGTGTATTTAACATATAATGTATATATACCGTAAATTACGGTATTTCTCTATTCCTAATTTTTTTTGATTATTTTAGGAAAAACAAAAAAATCCACTCTAACCATTTTTTGACCAGAAGATCTCAAAAAAGAACTCCTTTTTTTGAAAATTTTTTTCTAAAAAGATTAAGTTATTTTTTAAATAAAATCATAATTTATTTGAAAAATGACATTTTTAAAACAATAAATCATTTTACATGACCTGGAAAATTTAATCAAGATCTTGTTATATTATAGCATTAAGACAAAAAAATAATAATATGATTCACTACTCATGAGGTTCATATTAATATTCATTACATTATTCATATGGGTATGTTACTATTCACAAAAAATAAGGGTTCTATCAGACTCCAAATAACTTACTGATCAGAACCGTAATTTCCCATTTTTCAAAATTAAAAACATAGAAGTGGAAATTTACATTTAACATATAGTTTACAACTATATCCTTAAAAAGTTTCATTATGTAGAGACTTAGTGTTTTATGAATTTAAATTTATTTTTAAAACCATTGGGTGTTATAGGTTTCAGTTTGGGGGGTTGTGGATTTTTTTGCGCAATTAGATCATCAATTAAATGCACGATATAATATCAAAAATTATTTTTCAATCCTTACATGTAAAACTCATTTTTCAAAATGATCCATTTTCACAATATCATTAATAAATATCTTATTATCATTCTTAATAAAAAACACATAATAATAGGTATATTCCCATTTTGAAGAACAAATAATAGTGATGTTATGTTATATTTTATCATCACATAGTATATTGAATATGATATAATAATTTATAGCACAATACAATAAAACATAATGGATGAAATATATTTTTGATAAATTTTCATGTTATAAATCACTCTACTAATTAATAATACTATCAAAATGTCGTAAAGATTTTATAATGGAGTTTTGTGTATTTTGAAAATACATAAAGGGTCACACTAATGTTTTTACCATAAAATAATATAAATGGATTATCATGAATTTTTTACTCTCTATGATGGTAAAAGGGAAATATCAATTTTATTATGTTACATAAAAACTCATATGTGAATATTTTATTAAGACGTGTAGGCATTATCCACATGTCAATATGTAATATGATGTTCCCAATATAACTCAAAATGTCAATTATGAGTTTAAAATTGAAACTTTTCTTCAAAAAGTGGCACCGATATAAAACCATGTAAACACACTTATATTTTCATAGTAATTTAAAAAAATGAATCCTTATATTTTTGTAACATATAGAAATCAGTCACATGTCATGATGGAATAGGATATGTCCATAATGTCTCTACATGTATGTTTCTAGTTTAAAATGCAATTTTGATAAAAACAACATGTGATGTTTTCAAAAAGAATAAAAAACTTTTGGATTGTTTTGATACATTAGTAAAATGATATATAATTCATTTAGGATGTATAAGATTCATCATAACTAAAAATTGACACATGGAGTGATAGATAGGATTCCATATGCATTTATTTATTTAAAATTTACATTAATTTTAGTAAAAAAAAGCCATCTAACATTCTAAAAATGGATAAAACACATTCAAATTGATAAAATAATTTTGGGGATAAAGTCAATAATTAAATTATGATGTGTAGAAATTATCCATGCCTTAATATGATACATGATATTCTAAGAATGAATCAAAATGTCCATTATCAAATTAAACTTGAGATTTTAGTTCAAAGAATTTCAGTCACTAAAAAATAGAAAATGACATTAGATTTCATTGATAATTTTATAAAATGATTCATAATTCATTTATAATGTGTATGAATTAGTATCATGTAAAACTGACACATGATGTGGCAGGTATGACTTAATGTTCATGTTTTTAGATTTAAATGACATTTCATTAAAAAAGATAAGTGAAAAAACTAAAACCAAGAAATGGCATTCCGATTATTTTGATACTTTAGAAAAATAATTAATAAGCCATTTGGGATGTGTTAGAGATATCCAAAACTTTATTTTATGCATGGTGTGACTGGAATGAATCAAAGTTCATCTTTTTATTTAAAATTTAAATTAATTCTAGTAAAAAATAAAACTGACATACTTGAAATTGAGAAAACACATTCAGATTATTTTGATAAATTTAGAAAATGATCCATATGTTACTTTTGGAATGTAGGAATCTTCATCACATTAATATGATAGACAGTGTTCCCAAAATGAATCAAAGTGTTCATTATAAGATTAAAATATAAATTTTTGTACAAAAAGTTCTATACATAGAAAACTAAGAAAACACACTGAGATTATATTGATAAATTAAGAAAATTATTCGTAAGTAATTTCTGACATATTGGAATTTTTATCATATTAAATAGTCACAAAATGTGTTTGGTATGACTCATTGTGTTTGTTTCTATTTTAAAATGAAATTTAACTAAAAACCATAAGTGACATGCTCAAAATTGAGAAAAAACATTTGAAATAATTTGATATTTTATGAAAACAATCCATAATCCATTTTGAACATTTATGAATCATGCAAACCTCATTCTAATGCATGTTGTTTCTGGTATGACTCCAAGTGATTCTTTTTACTTAGAATTGGCATTAAATTTAGTAAAAAGGAAAATTGACATACTCAAAATTACGAACAAGGAATTTATATTGTTTTGACACATTAGGAAAATGATACCTATGTCAACTATGACATATAAGAATCATCTACATATCAATTTAATGCACGTTGTGCCTAGTCTGAGTCAAAGTATTTTTTAGCAGTTAAAAAATGAAATTTTAGATCCAAAAGTGCTCCCTAATGAAAATTTATAAAACATGATTATATTGTATTGGTAATTTAGTAAAAGGATTAAAAATTAATATTTCACATATTATAATTTGTCTAACATCAATCCATCACATGATTTTACCGGTATGACTCAATGTCCATGTTTTGAGTTTAAAAACAAATTTTTGTAAAAAAAATATGTGGTTTATCCAAAATGAAGAAAACTGACACTAATTGTTTTGATACTTTAGGAAAACGATCCTTAAGTGATTTGTGACTTATAGGAATCATCTGCACCTCAATCTAATGTGCGGTGTGACCGAGATGAATCAATGTGTGAATTTTCAATATATATTTGTCATTTTATATTAAAACATACATCACATCATCAAAATCGGGAAAATGAGCTTATATTATTTTTTCATCATTCTATATTCTCTTAATTAATTAATTTCCTTATTATTTTTATGTTTTATATATTTTGTTAATTTTTACGGAGACTGTTATTGAACGAATATAAGAAATAGTGTGAAATGTAAGAATAAACCACAACTCAACCTGATACCCAATGTTATTTATATGACTCAATGTTTAGTTTAAAATTCACACTTTATGTTTAAATTATTTATTTATACAATTACTATTATTTGAGTTGTTTTCTTATATAGGTAATTTCTTTTTCTCGAGAAGGGGTGGTCTGTTCTTTTTGAAAGGTGTGTTATTTTTCTCTAAAATATATTGTTTTTCCTTGTCTTTGTGTTTTAAATTATATATCATTTATATTTTTTATTTATATAATATTTTTAGAATTTTTGGTGCTGTAGTGAGTTGTTATAACAAACTAACCTATTTTTGGTAACAGAGTGTGCTATTAGATCATACTAAAGTATGCCCCAACATCATCACTACAAAATGTGCTGACAAAGGGGAACTTTATCAACTCTACTACAAGTGATAATAAAGGAATACTTTATTACCATTACATAAAAACACAAATAATTCATAATTTTATCAATGCTTCTAAAAGATGAGATAAAGTGTTCCATTATCATCAGTTTTTTTCACTAATGAAGGACCACCATTACAAGGCATTTCTAGATTGGATGAAAGCCTAGGGATTTTAATCATTCTACAATAGTCGGTATTTTTTAGCACTCACAAAGGAAAATTCAATGAAAATTAAAGGCTTGTTTTTTATTAGTGACGTGTCTATGACCCAAACTTTATTGGAAAAACCCATGAATTCCAAAAACATGTTTTTTGTAATTAAAAAATTATTTTCCCCTATTATCACCAATTTTAAAAAAAAAATTATTTCATTACAGAGATTATTAAATTTATTTATTTATTTATGGTCCTATTTTTTGGTGTTACAAATAATATATGAGATTAAATTAATTATTTAATATTAATATTGAAATGATAAGGCCTATTTATCAAAAATCCTTGTAACCAATTTTTCAAATAATTGGTTGGATAAGATTACTTTTGAGTTATCACATAAAAAAATAAATCATTGAATTACAATTCATAAAATGGATTGAAAAGTTATCCTATGATCAAAATATACATTCAATAATAATGAATACATATGAAAAATTTGATTATTTTGTTAATAAAATTTCCACATCGATATGAACATTCACTAAATGAACAAATTAGACTACTATCTATCAAAAAAGATGGAATTAAAACTTTCATATACTTATTAATGTTCACATAATAAATTTGACATCGGATACAACATAATCTATAAATGAACTAAAACATCAACTACTGGTCATTTTCACACCTGAAAAAACAAACACTATATCTGCTGACAAGAATCTTTCTCAACAATGAAAATGGTATAGTGGGATGGTGCAACATGGTGGATGGATTTAAATAAAGTAGTCTAGTACATGTTTTTCTGATCCATGGGGGGATTGATGGTGATTGTGTGACAACTACAAATATGTATAAGAAGGGTGGTGTGTGGGGTTTTCTAGTATTGGATCATCCTAGTGAATGATCTATTTATACAAGGGGGTGATGGATGATGATAGAGGTAACATAATGGAAGGTGAATCAATTTTCAGTTGAGGTGTTAGTGTTGTTGGTTTGGATAAAAATATATGATAAAAATATACAGTCAGGGGTGCATGACAGTTGTAGGATGAAAAGAAAAATGGAGAAGGTGGTGTAAGAAATATAAAAAAATATCAGGGAGCTAGGGACAACACTATATGGTTCAACATATAGAAAATTAGAGATATAACACCAAAACCCAAAAAAATAGGGATATATATAAACTATTTCCTAGAATATGGATGTTTTTCATATAATGCTGGGTGTTTTTTGAGACAAAAACTTCTTAAGAAGGGTTATGAAGAAGGTTATATCATTTAAAAATTCCAAATTGGATGAAAAATTAGAAACTGGATTCTTTATGAGCATTCTAAGATTTCATTTTTGGGTCTTCACCTACATTTATATTTTCAAAAGAATCCACTAACCTAGAAAGTTCCTTTTTTATTTATTTCCATGTTTTAAATTTCATTATTCAATTATTTATATATATAAACAAATTAAAATTATAATAAAATTTATTTTAATCATTTTATATTTTTCTTACTTTAACTAGATAATTCCAAAAATATGACATAAAATCTCACCATATCCCCCCTTTTATAAGGATATGATTATAACATCATTCCCCATCCCATTGGCTTTAGAGGAAGGTAGAATGATAAAAGGCTTTAGGAGACATCCCCAAGGTGCCAATATTGGGAAATAAATGCCAAGGGCTTCAAGAATGGTGGGGGTGATTTTCCATTTGAAATAAAAAAAATCCAAACTTACCATAATCTACAACAACTACATGATGCATGTCAACAATGTAATATAATACAACACATAAACAAGAAAAAACCCAACGACCAACCCATTTCACAACCATGGCCAACAACCAATACAACAAACCATAGTAATCCAAAATCAATGTACCTGGTGGAAGAATAAATGAAAAAACCCCAGAAGTTATGACAAAAATCCACAACTCCACACTAAGCTCCATGATCCAAGAACCATAATACCATCCAAAAATAATTATGAACCTCTCAGGAATGATATGATTATGCTTTATCCATGTCCTATAATTCAATATCTACAAATCAAAAAAGTACTGAAGTAGGGAGTGTGTAAACAATACACAGTAGGTTTTACCCAAATGAGTTTGCTACACATGCCACTTGGATAAAACACATTAGAAAAATTTATATAAAACAATTTATATAATGTTAATGAAACTGTTCAAGAAACATCAAGACAAACACATCATTACCCAAACAATTTTCCCAATCTAATACAAAACCAAGGAAATCAAAAAAAACATTACATTATCCATTCCAATTTTCATGAATATTTATATATCTTAACCATTAAGACAATTATGTGACAAAAAATTATCATTTATACCATTCATGAAACCAGGGTGCTACTTTAATGATGGGATATTCACGACCAACCCACCTCTTCCATGGAGTGGGACATCACACCCATCAATATTCCTTTTCGATTATATTACATTCATGACCATCTCCTTGATGTTGCTACATTTAATAAAACCATCCATCCTACCCATGAAAATGAAAATTAACCACATCACAACAACATTTTAATTTAAAATTTTCCACCATGACAACATTACACCCATACATTCCACATCCTAGAAACCAACATTTTTCATCTATTGTGGAAATCCAACAATTACCACCCAAAGAATATTTTAATCAAAACCATTAAATAAAATAACATTCCATGAAAACACCATTGTGCCACAATAATTCCCAACCTAATTTTAAAAAATACTCCATTTTATTGAAAACCATTTCTTCAACTCATTATCCATAAGACACACCATCCATCCAATTTTAAAAGAACAATTAAAAATCAAACATGAGAATATTGCAAAAAAAATCACCATTTCCCCCAAATCCACAATGTAACACAGAATACCTTCCAAACAAGAATCACAAAACATAATAATAACCTATTTGAAGCAAAAAATTAAAATTTAATTAATGAATTCGAGTTTTATCAAAATGGAAATGAGTGTGATGCCACCTACATTAGGGTTTTGGTGAAATCAACAGACTCCCAAACGTACCACAAATATGGGTGAAGTCTACACCAAAACTACCTTAGATACCTTTTCCTATCATCAACATGCCCTAATCTCATCATTTTAGTCAAAAAAAACTGTAGATCTAAATGTGAAAGAAGTAGATCTAAAAAATTAGGAGAGAGGGAGATGTAGATCTATGAAAACCAAAAATCCTTAGTGGTGTTCATATGGTATATGAAATAGAGTGATTGGGGAAATTCCCGACCAAGATTGGGTTTAGAAACCCAATTCATAATTTCACCCACAATTAGCTTGCATGGTTAAACAAATCATGCACTAACCATGCTACTGTTACTTCCACAATGTCCACTCTACATGGTTTACAAGAACAATTAGAAAAATTGTGCACAAACTATTCAAATCGTACTACCTCATGTTGCCAAGTTACGTGGAAGTTCTACACAGTTCACTTAACCATGATCAAATTGTTCTCTTTTGAAAAGCTTCCATACATTCCCAAAACCATCACAAAATCTCCAATACATTACCAAGACCACATTATATAAATAAAAAGACACAAATAAGGGTTACATACCTCAATCCTTTGAACAAATATTCTCCACACCAATGGATTTTCCATCCATGGAATGTAGAGAACGATTTATTTTCAAAAGAGCTCTGTCCATTTCTCGGCCATCTCTTTCTCATGCTCCCAAGTATCCTCAAGAATATGACCATGATGACAGAGAACTATAACTTGTCCAATGCCCTTACCACATAAGAATATACCTTTCCTTTATATAGTCCTCACCAGCACATGCACCAATGAAACATTTGGCTCCAACTAAACATGATCCCAAAACATCACATGTTCATTATTTAGTAGATACGTTTTCAACTACAACACATGAAACACACTATTCCCCTCAATAATCCTTTGTTGAAAATCCAACTAATATTCCACCTCTATAACCCATTAAAATTTCATGAAAGGACCAATATACCTCAGAGAAAACTAGTATGTCTTTCCAAAATAACGACGTACCAACCTCAGTGAAATTCATAAGAACACATGATTACCCACTTAGAGAAACAAAGTCAATCTACCATGGTCCATGTATGATTTTTGACAACTCTAAGCCGTCTCCATTCTCTTTCTGATCAACATGATCTTTTCCATAGTCTATTTGACAAGGCTCATCCCAACCAATGATGTCTCACATGTTTCCTCCCAACAAGGTAGAGAATGAAACGAATGACCATACAATGATTCAAACATAGCCATATGTATGGAGGCCTAATATCTATTATTATATGATAATTACAGCAAAGACAAGAGATACTTCCATGAGCCACCAAAATTCATCTCACAAGACTACAACTTTTCTTCCAAATCATGTATTGTTCTCTTGGATTTCCCATCTTTTTAAGGATTGTGCACCATAATCATTGTCAACTAAGTCCCTAGAGCTTGCTACAAGTATTTTGAAAAATGTGGTTTGATCCTCAGATCTCTATCTGATTCAATCAAAGCTGGAATACCATTCCTCTTTACCAGCTCATATATTTATATTAGGAAAATACCCTCCCCCGTTTGAGATTCATGAATGGGGATGATATGGGATGGATTTTTGAGCCAATCCAATATCACCTAAATGGAATTGTGCATTCTAATCATTTTTGGGATTCAAGTAACAAAATCCATCACTATCTACTCACACTATTAGATAGGGATAAGTAGAGATAGTAACATATCTATCGTCTGCTAATACTATACCTTGACTTGCTGACAAGTCATGCATCTCAATATAAACTCTACCAAATTCCATTTCATAACAGCCCACCAAAACATTGATTTCATCACTTTATACAATTTTTTAATTCCAAAATAGACTTCCCACCAAGAATGATGATGATCTTAGAGAATTTAATTTTGAAAAGTCACATATACAACCATCTTATTCTGAAAACAGAAAACTGAATTCCCATTTAGTTCCAAACCATCAATTTTCTCCCCATCATTGAGTTTCGACCCTATCTCCATTCACAAGAAATTAGACACCCCTACCTTTTTAACCAAACCAACCATGTTAGGAACCAATTAGACTAAAAATATAAATGCTCTATCAACCCATTCCCCATAATGAAACCACATATTGGCTATTGCTGATATAAACTGCCACTAATCTGATGCACCATTCACCACAGTACCATATGATTTCCTACTTAATGAATTTGCAACCATATTTCCCTTACCCGGTGTGTACATAAAGTAAAAAAAATCAAACATCAGGAGATACCCCATCCATCTCATTTTCCACAAGTTCAAATCACTTTCATAGAATATATTTTTTAAAATATTATGATAAGTAAACACTGTGAGTTTGTCGCTAAAGAGATAGGGATCCAAATTTTCAATGCATGAACCACTACATCCAACTCAAATTCATGCGTTGGGTAGTTATCCTCATGAAACCTCAACTACCATGAGATATATGAAACCACATGATCTTTTTTTATGAGAACACATCCCAAACACTGATCCTGATACATCTCAATACATCATATACCCATTCCCTAGTTCTGGAAAAACCAATATTAGTGGTAATATAAGGCGACCCTTAAGCTCTTAAAACTATTTCTAAAACTACTCCTATATTTGAAATGGAGCATTTTTCCCTATCAAAGTTGTCACCAGTGAGGCTAATCATGATAAATCACAAACTAAATGTCTAAAATAGTTATTTAGACCAAGGATGATGCATGTTTCAAAAACATTATTTAGTGGTTTCCATTAGATAAAACCATTATCTTTTCTATATGAACTAAAACACCTGTCTCAGAAATAACATGACCTAGGAAATGAACCTCCAGTATCCAAAAAACACACTTCAAAAATTTGGAATAAAAACGTCGATGTTTCAAGAACATCAACAATATCTCCAAGTGTTTCTTATGCTCTACCCCTATCCTAGAATACACCAATATATCATCAACAAATACCACTAAAAATGAAACCAAATGATTCTAAAATATTTTATTAATAAATTCCATACAATTTTCTAGTGTATTCGTCAGACCAAAGGGAATAAACACATACTCATAAATGATATATCAACTTTTTATGGTTGTTTTCGAAATATCATCCTTCCACACCAACAATTGATGATATCCAGACCACAATTAAATCATGGAGAACCAATGAGCTCCCCCAAGCTAATATAAAAAATAATCAATGTGTGGGAGTGGGTATCTGTACTTTATCATGACCGGATTAAGCTTGTGATAATAAACACATATCCATAGAGTTCAATAAACCCTTTTAACAATACTACATGCACTGCCCACAGAGACGTGCTTGGCCAAATGAACCCTTTGTCCTCTAACTCCTCTAACAGAACATTCAATTCCTTAAACTCTATTGATTCTATATGGTAAAAAGAATGTGTGATAGGACTAGTCCCCATGATTAGATCAATTATGAAACACACTTCTCTCATGGGTGGAAATCTTGAGAATTATTCATGGTAGACTTCCAAAAACATATCAACGACCACTGTAAAACATCTCCTCTACCATTGAATCCAATATCAATGATCCCAACTAATATGATATCGTTCCAACTACTGGTTCCAACAAACCATTTTCACCAGGCTTCACATCATTGTTCACTCTAAAGAGATGCTTGATGCTATCACCTGTTGTAAAACTCATCATTCATGCATAACAGTCAATTTGTTCCATAAAAATCATCAACCAATCCATACCTAGGATTATATCATAATAATACATCTTAATCACTAAGAAATACCAAATCAACTCAACCTAATTCCAAACAATACAACACACTCTAAATAAGAAGGCTCAACTATAAGGCACCTCTAGTCATTGAGGAGTGTGACGAACACCCGACCTCATAGAATTATGACAATAATTCTAATGATGGCCCATATGCTTGAAATTATAACATGTTCAAGGCATTTTCATAGAATCCTGCAACATATAGCCTACAAAACCACATGGAAAACATCCCAGATTTATTTTGGGTCAAGGGTGATTCTTTAAAAATCTAGTGTTCCAATTATGATGTGCTTCCTGTCTTTGGGAAAAGGTCTTCCTCTAGATATTTCTCTCAGTGTTAGGGTTCACACTGCTTACCATGAATGAAACCAAACATCCATCATGTGGATTTCTAACTAGGGAAGATATCGTGATAGGATTATCTAGTTTCAGCCTGTATTAAACAGTTTGAAAAATCCAAATTGATGCCTTGGGCCAACTTTTGGTTCACCTGTGGCTCAAGTGAATCCATATTTTCAGCAGCTTCCTCCAATTGGTCTCTAGGAAACCTACCTAGGACCATTTCTATCAAAACTAGAACAACCAAAAAGGTCACTCTCTAAGAAATGAAGGCTTATAATTTCATATTCAAATATATTACAACTATCGGTATTATTCTATTCATATTCCCATTTTACCATGTGTATTCCACATTAAAAAATAAATTATGTTTTGTAAATCAAAACATTTTCGAATTAAAAAAACCATTCTCTTTTCAAATTCACACATTTGAAAAAATACTATATTTTTCACAACTCAACACCATCAAATAACAATATATATCATTATGCCAAAAGAAATATTAATTTGAGTGGGAAGTAATTTATACCATGCATGCCAAGATCATCTCATTGGCTAAACACAAAACAATGATATCATGCTCCTACATGTTTATCCAAAACACTCTTGTACCCAACTCCCTAGTAACATGATGTTCAATATAAAAGGGTTAGCTATGTCCTTTTATGCTATACATTTCATGTTTCGAAAATCCTATGCCTTTATACCATCCCAACTTAATGAATTGAACTAGAACAATTGTCAACACCAAGATTGAAAATTGATGTCGAGACCAAACAAGACCAACATTATTTTTACATCAGGGACAGAACAAGCTAATACCACTTGTAACATCAAATCCCATACCATTGTCTTGAGAGGGTGGATAAATTATATGAGGTATTAAGAGACATCCCCAAGGCACCAAAAGCTGTAAATAAATTCCAACCACTTCATGAATGGTGGGGGAAGATTTTCACTTTGAAATAAAAACAACTTACCCAATGTACCATAATTAACCACAACTATATGATGCATGAAAATGATGTAAACCAGTACAACCCATTACCAAGAAACAACCCAATGTTTTACCGATGTCATAACCATGGACAAAAACTAATACAAAAAACCAAACTAATCCAAAATCAGAATACCAAGAAGATGACTAAATGAAAAACCCCAATAAGAAATGACAAAACTACACAGTTCCACACCAAGCTCCAAGATCCAAACACCATAATACCGTCCAAGAACCACAATGAACCACTAAGGAGAAGAGATGATTTACCTTTTCCTCTTTCCTAGTATAAAACATCTACACAAGAACCAAAGTGCTAAAAAAGATTTGGAGTAACGAATACTCAGTAGGTTACCCCAAAATGAATTTCCTACACACGCCACTATGATAGAAAACGTTAGAAAAAATTATATAAAATAATTTTAAAAAAATCAGGGAAATAGATCAATAATTAACAACATGCCAAACACATATTTAACCAAAGGAATATTTTCCCATTCTAATGAAATCCCTTGAAAGGAAAAGAAACATATTGTTACCAATTCCATTTTCATGACCGCATAAATATCTCAACCATAAACACACTAATTTCACAAAAAATATCATTCATACCATTCACACAATCATGGTGAAACAATAATAGAGGCACATTCATCACCAACCCATCTCATCTATAGTGTGGGACTTCACACCCATCACCCTCCTTTTTGGATGATGGTACATCCATGACCATCACCTCGATAGTGCTACATTCATGACCACCATCCATCCAAATCACACAAATCAAAATCTTCTACATCAAAATATTTTTTCACTTTATAATTTTACACCATAAAAATATGCCAACCATAATTTCCATATCATATAAACCAACATTTTTTATCTATCATTCCAATTCACCAATTTCAACCCAAAGTATCTTTTATGCCAAACCATTAAATTAATCACTTTCCATGAAGACACAATTATTCCAAAAAAATTCCAAACCTATTTTCAGTAAATCCCACATTTTATTGAAATCCATTTTATCATGTCATTTTATATAAGACTGATCAACCCACCAACTTTGAAATCACCATTTAAAATCTAACACATGCATATTGCACAACAAAACCCCATTTCCCCCAAATCCACAATGTAACAAAAAATGGGTTCGAAATAAGAATTGGACATAATAAACATAAAAAATTTAAATAAAAACAATAAATTTTAAATTAAATACCTCTAATCCTATAAAAATGGAAATGAATGTGAATCCACCTACCTTAGGGTTTTAGTTAAATCAACCAACTCACAACTACACCACAAATATGGGTGAAGCCTCCACCAAAACTACCATAGATCCATTTTCTTAACATAAACAAGCCCCAATCTCATTATTTTAAGAAAAATCTAGTTATATATCCAATAGAAGTGGATCTAGAGAACTAATAAATATGGAGATGTAGTTCTAAGAGAAACCAAGAATGAACCAAGAGAAGAGACTTACCATAAGAGAATAGAATTAATAGAACCTTGAAAACCATTTGATTCGTCCCCAAAATGGTTTGGGGATCCCTTTCAAACTTTGAGAACCAAAAATACTAAGCTGGTTTTGTTTGGGAGAATATATAGAGTGATTTGGGAAATTCCTGCCCATGCCCGGAATTAAAAAACCAATTTTTTATTTTGTGCACAATTAGAAAAAATGACTGATGAATGTGCTCCAAAAACTACCTCGAAGGGAACTCTTCAATGTCTACTCACATGGTTAGAAAAACCATGCACTAACCATGTGAATCCCACTGCCACATGATTCAATGTTACCTTGTAGTTCTGCATAGTTTCCCATAACCATGCTCAGAATGTTTTTCTTTAGTAAATCATCAAAACATTGCCAAAACCATCCTAAACTCTACCAAACATTACCTAAGAAAATTATATACATAAAAATCAATAAAAATGGCTTACATACATCAAACTAAGGGGTACAATAGTGATCCTCAACATATTTTTCAAAATTATCAATGTGATATTAAAACACATCTTTCATAGAATTATATGAATAATATATTATTTATAATAAAACATAACGATAATAAATGATCAATCATAACAATATAGATGATCCACCCTTTAACAGTGCACAAAATTATTTTTATCAGTACTAATGTTTTATAATATTATAAGATCCATTAAAATTCTAATGATTTTATCATCAGTAAAAATATTTTTTATAACATAACCCGTCATTAGCACTACTTTATCAATGATAAAGGTCCATATTTATCAATTCTAAACTAATATTGATAAATTCCATGCTTTTAAAATTTTCTTTTAAACATTCAATACAACACATAAAAAAATAGAGAAGTAAATTGAAATTAAAATTAAATAAAAATATAAGGAAAATATATATATTATAATAATTTCAAACAGATTGGTCTGTAAAATTACATAGGTAAGTGCACTTCATAAAAACCATATAAAAACAGTAATATTTCATTATCTTTGATCCCATTCCCCCTATCAAAAGATCTCAGTCATGGTTCCAAATTCTAAATAGACCACATCAAATAAAGAAGAAGATCTCACCTATATAAAAAGAGAATTCTTATATGAGTAAAACTATAAATAAATAAATAAAACATAAATGTGAGACAATACCTTAAAAAAATATTAATTTCAATATGAAATCACATATTTTTGAGTCAAACTAGTTACACCATGAATACGATTATGGAGATACTGGTTGTTACACATCATAAATGACTTATGGATCATTTACATAAATTATTAAAATAATATGAATGTTATTTCTTGGTTTTGAGTATGTTACATGTGTTTTGAACTAAAGTGTCAATTGTAAACTAAATACACATAAATTGTCTAATATATGGCACACAATTTATCATTGTAAGGTAAGAATATTTCATAAGTTACAAATTACATAATAATTATTTCCATAAAACATCAAAAAAATATGTATGTGTTCTCTTAGTTTTGATTCTGTCAAAATTCTATTCAACTAAAGACTCAATTTTAAACTGAAAACATGCTCTTCATGTCATACCAGACACACTCCGTAATAGATTGTGGTACAATTGAATCCCTGTAACACTCAATGACTATAAAATATTTTCATTATATAATAAAAATTAATTTTTTTAGATTTTTTTATGTGAAACCCCATGTTATGTGTATGCTCCCAGAAACACTAACTTAGCTTGTGTTATATGGAAGAACGAGTTTTACAAACATTTAATGGAGCCACAATTTTATACTAAATTTGAACACATTAAGAAATTTTATTTGTCATAATAAAAATAATTATTTAATTCTGAATTTGAAATTAGATTAGAGTGATTTTTAGGATTTTGTCAAAGATGTTTAATTTTTTTATGAATAGTGAAAAATACAACATTTTATTTGAAAACTGCCTTTTGTCTAAATAATTATTAATGTTAAATTATATTTTAAATTTGTTTAAAAGTAAAAATATATCAATTATATATAAATATATACATTAGTCAAATTTAGATCATTGAAATCATTTTTATATTTAATATATATATATATAAATATATTATATTTACGTTGAACAAATTCAATTTAAAAACTTTTATCCTCACCACACTACAGAAAAAGCCAATTTCCTGGCATTTTTATTTTGGAAATGGTGGCGGTTTAAAAAGCCGCCATATGGTTCTGCTGTAGTCATTTTTGATACTTCCCCTAAAGTGTGTGTCGGCATACAATATGCGGTGGTTTTATAGATTTAACGACTGTTAAAACCACCACTAAAAAATATTACTTTTGATAGGTAAAACCGCCGCTGAAACCATTAATATCCCCACGATATAATAAAGGAATATGAAAAATGTTTTGCGGTGATTAAAACCAATAGTAAATTATTTTTCACAGTGGCGGTTTTGACCCCCATGGATAGAATAATATCGTAATTGCAGCGGTAGTTAAAACAGATGCTATATATATTATATTTATTATTAGGCGGTTAAAACCGCCGCTAAATCCATATTTATACAAATGCATCTGATACTGCAAGCCCATTAACAATTCCTTGAATAAAATACCATTCAAATAGTTATAACATATTACACATCATAACCACAACACATCACAACCACCCCACATCACAACCACTCCAAATCAACCCCCACACATCATAACCACTACACATCTTAACCACCACACATAATTTAGTTTCAATACTTATTTTTGACATAATTACTATATTATTATGAAGGGTATTCACACAGAAATACATTATTTCATGAGAAACAGATTAAATAGTTCGATATATATTCATATTCATTTTCATATGTGGTGAGGTTATAAAAACATACATAGAAAGTTTTATAAAATCCAAAACAACACACTATCTTAAAATAGGTCATAATTGGAAAAGAATGTAAGTGTGGCCATATAAGAATAAATAAAAAGAATAACTAAAAATCATGTGATTTATCCCTTCCCCTAAAAATTCAATTACATTTATTCATTATCATTATTAATATGATGTACCATTTATCCAAAGAAATACAAAAGCATGATATTTCCAAATGTACATATAAAGAATTGGAGATGAAGGATCCCCATCCTTAACTGAATATTCTTGGAGAAATAAAAATGAACCAAGGATAAACAACCACTGATCTTGAGTGAATCACTATTTAATCCAATGAATAATAAGAATCAATCAAAAACCACCCAAAAAATAGGAGAATTGCAACCATAATTAACTTTTGAATATAATGGAAATTTAATAAAAGAGTAATAGAGAAATATAGGGCTACCATGAATCAAATAACATTAATATAATCTATCCAATATGATCCAAGTGGTTTGGAAGACCATGGGAGTTGACTAGGGAAGGGTAGGATGAGTAATGGTTATCCAGGAATTGAAGGAATGTCTAAAATTCCAAACAATTTAGTAATAAAACACCTATTTATAAGTGAATCACACTATACTCGACCAAAACATGGTTAATATCCAAAAATCATGTGGTTGGTTTGGTAAAAGTGTGATCTAGAACCCACATCGTCATTTTTTTTCCATTTTAAAACGTAATTTTCCCTCCCACCAATCATAGAACATGGAGTGGTCTAAGCCATAATGGTTATTCTCTATTATTCCATGTGTAGAACTCATGGCCTATTTCCCATTTCACAACCATTTTACCCTCACCATTCCCAAGGATACAATGTGGTGTGCTTGAGTTTCCTATTTTGGGCAGGTGGTCCCCTAATATTCTCTTCTCACCCAAGGGAATCTCAAGATTCTCATGGTGCATAAGGAAACCACAAGGATAACAAGAATAACACCATGTCATTCCCAAGTAATGGTTAGATATCTTATTGTACAAAAGAGAACACCCAAAATAAAACTACCTCCTTCATATCCAGACATGTCATTACACAAGCCGTGGTGGCCTTCAAAAGGCTAATACACCACCTCAAACCTCAAAATCCCCACAAAACCCTCCCTAAACCGCCCCAAGACTTGATAATGAACAATTGTTTGTTCATAATGGGTATGTAGAATTACACCCATTCTAATTATTTTGGTTTCCCTATTATTTATCAAATCAATGTTAAGGTGATCATATTTACCCCAAAATTATAAGAAATATGTGTGGATTGATTCCTATTTTCATGGGATACAATGTGATTCCTAGATCACCTATCTCAAATCCAACCAAAAAACTGTTATCAAATCCACGACTATATCATAGTGATTGGGTTTCTTCATTCACATTGGTGTTCCATCCTTATAGTTGGCATCAAGTTAAGTTAATTTCATTTTAAACATTGGTTTAAACTACATTAAAAAACATATAATAAGGAATTTTTCATATGATCTTAAACTATAGATTATTTTAGTCATTATCACTTGATGTAAAAATATGTGATGCATAGTCCATCTTGTAAGACTTGAAACTTCATAGAGTAGTATACCTAGTAAGACCTGTCTTCCTAAACATATTATTCAAATCTACATAAGGATCCTTAGCATGTGGTCCTTTATCCACAAACATATGTTATGAAAAAAATGACTCTTACCCTAGGAAAGATCCTAATATGAAAAGGTGCATTATATTAAAACTATATGGGTATTGATTCTTAATGTTTCAATTTTTGTAATGATGTTGGGATCTCCTCTAATAGGCCTTAGTGAAAATTATAATCACACTATACCCTAAAGGAGAGACCCTTACTCATTCACATCAATTTGTTTATTTTTTTCCCACATAATGGCTCACATACAACTCACCTTCCCATCCTATAGATGAGACAAATTTTTATAGAAGACCTTTTCCAAGAACTATGAATGGATTGATTCCTGTTACTATAGTATATGTTTTTTATCGTTCATCCTTCGGTAAGAAACATAATAAATTTACAAAAAATTAACCATAAAACATGATTCATGACAAAAAAAAATAATCAACATATATGTGCATGCCAAACTCGAGAAATCAAAATATAAAAGGAAAAATTATAAATCAATAAAATACATAAAGGGAAACATGAAAAATCAAAAAATTATAGTACATGAAAATGTTTGGTGGAATCTTCATGCCACACATGATATATATACAAACCAACTATTACCATATTTTTCCAACATATAAAAGAAACAACTAATCATGGAATGATGATGAAAACATCTCATCACCCTCTCCACCTCCATCTATACTTCTTGCTACTAGTTGAAAGAAAATTATATTGAAATTTAAATACTGTTGTATATTTATATTTAATCTTATAACAAATAAAAGTTTAAAAACTAATTTATTTTAATTTTTTGTGATTTACCTGCTCACCAGAATTTGATGTAATACCCTTGGGGGAAGATCCGGACATCATTGGATATAAATCAATCTACATAGTCCGCAAACTGGATATCGGAGACCCCTAGTCGTGAAATGTGTTTTGTAGAGAAAAAATATATCTCATAGTATCTCAAGGTATGGACTGACTACAACCAGGAGTATATGTAGCTACAATCCCTGGTGTCCTACCAAATACCTCTGATGTTATGGGTCCAGAATACTTCCCATGCACTTTACCAGGATGCTCCTTCCTAAGGACTTTAGCAACTGGGTCATCCTAGAAGACTGAGTAGGACTGCGCAGGATTGGGGTCCCATAGTTCTTTAATTTTTACCTATAAATCAAATAGCAATCATATTAGAAGAAATATATATTACCATAATAAAAATTGATAATATGTTGTTATAATGAAAAATTTGTTCATACCCCAACTTCATTGGCAGGCTCATTAACAAAACTTCCCTCATATTTTCGGTGAACATTCAAACACACTTTTGTTCTGGATGCTTCATGCCCTAAATTCTATGACTGTATTAAAAAAACATAAATCAACAATTTAATATATTAAACAAATAATATTTTCCTATAAATATTTAATCTAATAAAAATATTATCAGAGCAGACATGCTTCTAGAAAAACTCTTTGACCCCACAATGTGAGGGATGACCTGCTTTGCCCGACTTGGATGAATTCATTATTGATAGATCCAGAATAAAAATGAAATAATATATTAATTTATTCAATGTCAACTCCTCTTAATATACATGTATAAATGTTCAATGATATTATTATAGTAATATATATTTAAATACCATCTTCTTTTCATCACGATGTCTGCCAACAAAAACATTCCATTGCTCTTTGAGTACCCCATCAGGCAGCTTGTCATAAATTTCTTGAGAGGTCAATGAATTATCATTGACATCACCCCAAAACCTCCATTTAATGTATTTCCATTTTTTCCAAGATTTTTCAATGTCCACTTTCATGCAATCACATCAGCGAACATAATTTGGATAAACATCTATACATAGAAATTAATTTTGAAAATATTAATAAAATGAAATTCAAGTATACCATAATGTATTAATATTACCATTAGTTGGGATTTATAGACATCATTTTTACAACCTTCAGGAATATGTCTCCAATCATCATATGAAATAGGAAGGGAAACGTGCTTCATGGCCAGCTGGCCAAAAATCTGGCCATGTAATACTACAACGTCATCTGTAGGGACCCTATATTAATCAAATGGGACAATAATATTCATTCCAGTTAGATTCCATATATATGAACTTCTTATATTTTTCTACATAGTTACATTTTTTCCATCTTTAATGAATAGTAATTTAGTATAAAAAGTGAAATAAATTTATTCATATTAAAATGTGTACTTCTAACAGTCACCCTCTAGTATCCCTGCAAAGAACTAGAAATTGAGTGCCACTCCCCCACAGCTGAGGCTCCTAAAGTGGGAGGTGACAACTGAGCTTCTGAAGGGATGCTCACAGTGCATGTGAGATACGGAGTAGGGGGAGATGGTGTAGGGGGAGATGATGTTGGGGTTACGCAGATGGTGGATCAGATGTCGTATGGAGGGAGACAGATTGATTGTCATTTGTCACAACGGTCAATGAAATAGTATATTGCTTCCTCCATGGAATTCTTTTCATTTAATCAGATAAAATTATGTTTAAAACATATACTTCAAAAAAAATATGAAAAAAATAAAATAAAAAATATAACAGATGCACAGTACTAACAAACTAAATATACACAACAATGATAATGAATTATTTCACAAATCAATTAAGTTGTTTCTAAATTAATGCATAACTATACATACAATAATTTTCACCTTCCATCATGTTGGTTTCCTGCTCCATTACTTCATACACTTCATTCATCCTCACCAGACTAATATTTTCAATGTTATGGTCGACAGATAATTTGGATTCTTAATGTTGATGAGATTCAATGTCAGAGGTCAAATATTCCACTTCATCACCCATATCATACAAAACTCATTGATTTACATGGGAAACGAAACTCCAACCATCATCCATTACATCATTCACATAATATTACATTTTTTATTGTGATGATAAGATAAATGGATCACGAAGTTCACGATCACCAACATCCATCAAGCGAGAGAAGTTCACAGAAGTAAATTGAAAAGAATCTCTTTTAACACCTCTAATAATATTGACCTAATTTCATATGAATAAAAAAACTAAAAAATTCCTGTGGTAGTTTAATTTAATAATATCAGTCATATTTCCATAGTATCCCACTTTATAAAATGTAAATATACCACTATTCTATGTTTTCAAACCTTCTCCTCGATCGAGTGTTGGATATCTAAATATATTCACATTGTAAGAGTAGAACATTCAAACTTGTTTAGAGGACCTCAAGAACAAAAAAACCAATATTTTGAAAATAGTGCTTGAGTATCAGTATTAATTATTGGAAAAAATAAATATACTTCATTAGAATTACAGAATATATGTGTCAACCTAATATTCATATTTATTGTAATATTTATTAAAATACACATTCTGCAAACCATTCTACAAGATCATTATTAACAGATTTCATTATATCTTTGACATTTCAAGTTAGGCCTCTCATTCGTGTCTTTGTTTATATCCCCAACTCTTCAGTAAATGGATATGAAATTTCACTATTCCAAAGCACAGATCTATGAGCCTATAATAATTCCATTTCTGTCAGTGTAACATTTGAGGTCCTCCCAACTAATCATCCAAAAGCAGGAATTTTTTTTGATTTCCCATGTATATGATATTGAGTCAATGTGTCATCAACACATAAAACTCAATTAAATATTTTCTCAATATTATCCAAATATATATAACAACTAGTAAGACTCTCCTCTGCCAAATATCCTTCATCAATAATGCCTTCTTGTTGTGATTTATTTCTCAGGTATGATGTCAAATTTCTGAGATATCAATTAAATAAAAAAACAAACATAATTATGAATTTAAATAAGTGCCAAAAATTATTTACATAAATGAAAAACATATAATTGAATTACCTCTCAATTGGATACATTTATAGATAATGAACTTGGCCTCTTAATTTAGCTTCCTCAACCAAATGCAAAGTTAAATGCATCATGACAGCAAAAAAACAATGGATGAAAGATCATCTCCATTTAACAAAGTGTCAATACAAACATCTCCTAAAGATTTTAATGCTCAAATGGATGTTGATATTACTCACATAGTTTCCTGAAAAATGTGAAGAATTGGAGTAAAATAGGAGTTACATTTTCTGGTAATAATGTACGCAATGCCAATGGTAGTAAATTCTATAACAAAATATATGATTCATGACTTTTCAATCCATTTAACTTACAATTATTTAATAAAAAACACCTAAAGATGTTACTTTAATACCAATCATATATGTTCATATACTTTAAAATTCAATTGAATGTATCTTTATCCCTATTTTCATTACAAAAAATGTTGGAGCATACATTTCATTCTCATCTTGCCAATGATCACATTTTATGTTCATTATTTGAAAGTCTTTCCGAGAATTGAGATGATCCTCAAATTTCCAGGCTCATTATGAAATGTGAAGATCAAATTGTCACAAACATTCTTATTAAAATGAGTCACATCATGATTATTCCTTATCAAATTAAATTCCCAATACAAAATTTTGATGAATATACTTTTTTTCTTCCATTGTTGTGTTCCGATTTCACTTAATGATGACCTTCGAACTCCTTTCCCACTATAATTCAAATGATTAACCTTAGAAAATTTTGTTTCAACTTTTTCATGTTGTTCCAATATATCAAAACTAGTTACCAACCTTGAAGGTGGTCTATGATCAATGAAAATGTTCAATTTTGATCTGTCCAGCCAAAATATTTGAGATGAATTGATAAATCTTTGATGGCACCAGAAGCACCATTTTCTACAGTGAGGTAGCCATTTGGGATCCAAATCAATTTTACAAACAGGCCACTCCAAACCCATGTAAGTATTCAAACAAGATAAATTACCAAGCCCAAGGTGGTCACTAATGGTTCACATTAAAACAACAAGCATTTTGAACATTGTTTTAGAAGATGCGTTAAATGTCTCAACAACGTTGCTCCATAATTCCAATAATTCTTCAATTAAAGTCTACAAGTATATGTCAATATCCTTTCCAGAAATTTTTTTTTCTAGGAGTAATCATTAAAATGATAAAATGCGTTTGTTTCATAAACATCCATAGAGGAAGATTGTAATGGATCAAAACCACTAGCCAAATTCTATAACTGTTACTCAAGGTCCCAAATGGGTTGAATCCAATAGTATCCAAACCCAACAGAACATTCCTAGGATCAGTTGAGAAATCTAGATATAATGAATCTAATGCCTTCCACGATTATGAATCTCATGGATCTCGTATTAACCCATCATTTTTATTATCTACCAAATTTTAATTCATGTGTTCGACAGTTTTTTATGACATGAATAATCTTTGTAATCGAGTAATTAAAGTATAGTAATGAAGAACCTTTGCAGGTGGGTTCCTTTTCTTCTTCTTCAAGTTAGTATGTTGATTCTGACTTCCAACATCACCCATTTACTTCCATCTAGAAGAGGATCATTTTTTTCAATCCTATCTAGTTGAATCTTCTCGGCAAAGAAAGCACACAATCATTGGGACATGCATGTATTTTTGTATAATTCAAAACAAGCCTATTAACAACTTTTTTCATATCCTAAAAAAATATGGGGATGTTTTCTTCAGGAAATAGATCACGAAAAAATTCGAATATCATGGAAATTACCTTATCTGTAATTCCAAATAAATATTTGATATGGTGCAACTTTAGAAAAAAAGATTGTTTTGAATATTTGAAACATCTACTATAAAACTCTTTATTTCTATCATTAACTAAATCATGAAATTTATTTTCCTAAGTGATTTCTTCTATTACATTAGTCTCCACATAATCAAGAGGATGATCCACTGATATGTTACAATCTTCATCTGGTTGTCCTATAGTCTCAAAAACATCAGTTATTATGTTGTTATTTGTAGAACCCTCATATAGTTGTCCAAATATGTTATGATATTGATGGTGGTGTCTTTCAGTTCCATGTGAATAATTTATAATGTTTTTCATTTCATTTACCCTTGTCAATGAAGTTGGGAGCTCATTCTGTGGATTGCCATCATTACTCAACCTTTATGTAATGTTCGATTATTTGTGCCAAATCCAACACAAATATTGACTAGGGAACTGCTTCATTATTAAATGTTCATAAACTTCATCTCTATTAAACCATATTCTAAATTTACTTTTAGGACATGGACATCTTTTTCTCCATTTAATGAATCGATTAGACATTGCAAAATCTAAAAACTCCTCCAAACCCTTAACATACTGAGGTGTGTTCCTCTGTAATGTGATCCAGATTTTATCCATGTATATCACAATGTGACTACACAATATTAAAAAAATTAAAACACATAACTATTAATAAATAGGGAAATCGATTCATATATACTAGTTTAAAAATATATAAAAATGTTAATGATTTGGAAAAAGTCTATGAATAGATCAAAAAAATCATCAAAGACACTTTTTCCCAATACACCATGGTAACTTAAGGAACAATAAGATGATATCTGGGCACGAAATTTTTCATAATATACTTATTAAGTCTCTAAAATACAATATCATGTCTACCATGACATCCCATACTATATAGAAATTTGATATAAGAGTCATTAATGCCTTTGATTCCAATTTTTCACAAACCAACATAGATAACCTATCTAAGTGGCATATTATAGGGTTTTCATGTAGATCACAGATTTCATGGATGAATAGATACATAAAAATAAATATAAATGAGGTGTAGAAAATTGAGTCATATTTTATTTTTGAAAATATGCATGTGTGATAAAGGATACAGATGGAGAAATCATGGAGGAAGTGAAATAAATGTTGGGATGATGGGAAAGTGTCAAAGTGGGATCTAGAGGAATGGACGCAGGGATAAAGATATAGAATATGTTTTCATATGTTAGAAAAATAACCCAATTAAAATTATACATCTATAAATTCACCTTATAAATAGTTATGTTAGATTGAAAATAGAACCAAATTTATTGATCTATAACAAGTAAGGGTAATTTAAATTATCATGGTGTTCTAGAGAAAATTTTAGGTTAACATTACCATTTTATTAACTATAGTAATATACATTAAAATACATGGTTCAATATAGATTTTCACATTGTGTATCTATATGTATAAGAAATCCATTTCGGTCGTATACTCTAAAGTCCATTTTTTAGTGATTTAATGAAGTCTGTATAAAATTCCTACCAAAAAACCATCAATTGATTTCATGATTATTATAACACCCCAAACATTTTATGGTATGATTCTATTAAATACATTATTTTCATAGCCTATATTTCATAAATCATAGTTCTAATTTGAAACAACACTTGGTTATTTAAGAGATAGTAAAAAATAATCCATTAAACATAAATTTTCCACTTCTATGTTTTGGAATTTTGAAAAAATGGTCATCTTGAGTTTTGACGAGTATGTCAGTTGAAGCCTGATAGAACCAATATGATTTTTTATGAATATAAACATAGAATTATTAATAGTAATATGATCCTTATAAATAGTTAATAATGATAATATTTTATTTTCATAAGGTAATAAGATAATGAGATATTAATTAATTTTTCAAAGTTATATATAACTAATTAATCCTTTAAAATTGTTATTTTTCAATTTAACTATGATTTTATTTAAAAATTAAATTAAAAATACATGTGAAGTTATTTAAAAAAATAGAGTTTATTTTTTAATTCTACATGCCAGAAAATGATTAGGTAATTTTTTTTGGATTTTTCTAAAATACATGAAATTTTCATGAATAGTAAAAATACAGCTTTGAGTTTTTCGTAGTTTAATAACATCATAATGATGTAATAATTTAATATAAAAGTAGGGTAGAGTTTTTTCGAGTAATTAATGACTTGAGGTGTCCCATGTGGCTAAAACCATGGGCAAATACCATGGGAAAGCCCATGGTTGGGTAAAAACCACTAACGAGGTGTCCCTTTGAAATTATTAAAAAACTACCACTGTTTTTCTATAAATACCCACTCATCCATTAGTTTTAATTCATTCCAAATTCCTCAAAGACGAATTTCTAGTGGTTTTACCTCTCTAGGAGTCCTCCTACGGTGTCTTTAATCCCCCATGGTCCCATCCTTCATGATCTAGGAGTTACTTTACAAGGTAATGGAATCCATCATTCTCTTCTTTTAGTCGACACTTCTTTTATGTTGTCTATTTGGATTTCCATTCTCACATGTCGGGGTTTGATTTTATCTATTATTATTAAATTCCTTATAATTTAAATATTATTAGATACCCTTGTGTTCTAATGATTTCATTTAATGAAATTTTAAGCGACGATGTTAGGCTGCCAAATTTTCATAAGCGGTCTCTCGACTTTTCTTTTATTTTAAAGTTCATCTATTTCCTTTTTCTCTCCTCGCATCTTATGTCTAAATTACCATGATAAACTATAGAATCATCTATATACTGGAATTATATACTGTGAATGGAATAACTATCGTCAATATTCTTACTCCCCCTTTTTATTTTTATAAACGAAATCAACATCCATGAGGTTCCAATTTATAACCATTGTGGACGGAAAAGTTTTGTTCTTCAATTTCTCCTTTATTACTGTTCATGAAACCATTTATTGGTTTAACTAGATAATAATATATTTATTTCACCTCATTAATGTTCTGTAATCCTTAGACACACATAATATAAAATAATAATACAAAACTAGTTCATTATGAACAAAACAGCCAAGTTAATCTTAATATTGGTCATAATCTTTTAACTAATGAATCATCTTCATGGTATATAAACCAAAATAATTATAAGATCATTTATATCTCATTAATTTAATTAATATGGTATATTAACAATTCTGGATGTTTAACCACATTTCAAATGAACTTCCATTCATGAATATAAATAAACAAATCATGGAAACCAAGGATGAAAATGCTTCCATAACAGGAAAATTTAACCTAGTAAACCCATTAAAAGGGCCATGAATGAACCTAATAAGATTATACTAAACAAATTAAATGTATAGGAGGATCAGGAATTATTAATTAAATAATCTAAATTTGATTATTCAGGTCACTATAACAAACGATGAACATACTCGAGCAAAAGGTAAGGGGTGTCTCATCTCACATTCATTTCTGTGAGATTTTCATTGTACGAAAACTCTTTCTTGTATGTGGTATGTGTGTACAACAATTTGATATATAATAACATTACTATCTTCACATTCACGTTAATCACTAATTCATTTGATGGTAATTAAGTTTTGGTAACATGATTCGACCAATTACATTGTGGTAAGAGACTTTGTCTCAGCTACTATTTTGTTGTGACTAACATTGTATGGTGCACCTAATAATCCTTACATGGTGTACTTACTACCCATTTCAGAAAAAAATTATTTTGAAATTATTTTTCTATTAAATATCCATAATTTCATATCATGGATATGTTTTTTGTCTAAACCATATACCATTTTACAAATGATGTTTATTTGGAAAGTTATTTTAATTATGGAAATATTGATGAATCTGTATACTCTAATCTATTTAGATATTGAAATGGAATATTTCTATTGTATTTAATCAATGTATAAATAATTATTTGGACATGAAGTTGTGGGTGGGGCTCGCTATATCCCCTCTATGCATCGGTAGGTCTCATGAGACAAATCATTTTGGCATCAAACCCTTAGAGTCTATTTCCAAAATTCAGATGGGTTTCTACCCAAAGAACTAAACTGTTTTTATAGTATTTTGGAATCATGGGATAGACACATGATGTCCAATTGACAATAATTCTCTTTATTAATTATCAGTTATTACTATCCATGAGTTTTTCACTTTGATAAAATCTACGGATGTAGATTCATTTTCAGTTTATTAATGGCATGAGTTTTTCATTAATTTCCCTTGCCATATTGATTATGTCAAATTTTTTACAATTCAGTTACTATTGATTCAATATTCCATTATTTTTCACCCTTATTGAGCATTTGAGATCACCCATTTCACTATTTACCTTCAATAGGTGATGAAGTGGAGATCATTTGTTGAGTTCATGTGGATGCAGTTTCTAGTTTTTGTTATGTATTGTACTTTGTAACCATTTCCAATAAAAATTGAGTTACATTTATGCATCTAGTTTCTTGAAGACTACTAAAATTATCATTCCTTTGAGATTTTCATTCCTTCTAACCATTCAAATATAATAAGTAATGCACCAGCTTCGGTATAGAGGGGTCAGGGTGTTAATGTTTGTATGAGAGGAAGTTTAGTAGAAAACATGGAAACTAAGGTAGGAAATTTATATATGGGAACAAAGCCCTAAGGATGTATTTGAGGATAAACGTACAAGAATGTCCTGGTATTTTGGTAAGGAATATATTATGTGTATCATTCAAAAAATACATCCTTGTCTAGATACAAGCAAGTAGAGGTGGCTCTGGCACAGATGTATCCTGCTGTAAAACCCAAAAACACTGCTTTGAGTTAGACTCGTACGAGAACTGGTGAACGACAACAGGCCTTGCTACGCTCTTGGTTACATAACTCCCTGGGTATATTCTTAGGACAATTCATGTTTTTACAAGCCATTATTATGGACTGGAATGTAAATTATTTCTCAAAGAAACCATTTTTCTAATTATGGGATTATCCATGCATAGGATCTCAATTTATGCAAAGTGTTTTGTTATGTTTTGATTATACATTATAATCGTACAAAAATCTAGTGTGTACTATTATTTAAAAATGGTGTCCAATGGATGAAGGAGAATCAATAATCGTGGGCAATGTAGGGTTCTCCCCACAGATCATGTCAACATAGTTAATTTTGGAGCAGATCAGTTCATGACTATATTGGGACAACTTACTCAGGATGTAAAAAATAACCATTTCAGACATGTGTTGGGTCGTTTTATATGGTAGAATCCCCATATTTTAGTGGAACTACTAATCCAGTGGTTCCTGAGAAAGGGATCAAGTACATTGAAAAGATATTCCTAGAATTATGATGTAATGAAAATGAAAAGGTAGTTCTTGCAGTATATTGTCTCAAGGGAAATAATGGTCAATGGTGGTCCTCTATTCAGAATAACATAGAGGAAGATGAAATAGAAGATATGGAATGGAGTACTTTTAAGGAAATATTCTTCAAAAAATATTTCCCTCGTGAGAAATGAACTGAAATAAAGAGAAAATTTCTTGGCATAAAGTAAAGGGAAGAAAACAGTGTTGTAGAGTTGAGGCTACCTTTACAAGGCTAGATAGGTATACTGTAGATTACGTACATTACTCGATAGACATGATTGGTCATTTATTTGATGGTTTTAAGCCATGTCTTCGAAGGGCATTATCTTCTCAAAAAATTTCATCATATGATGAAATTCTATCTAGTGCCAACAAAATAGAGAAATAATATTATAGATCAAATTTCTTCAAGGGAAACAAAGATAATAAGATGTTCTCTGATAACCAAAGGAAAGGTGAAGCAACAAAGAAGATCAAGGGAATGAATAAATTCCCATTATTCAAAAACTGTGCAATGAATCTTCTTGGGTAATGCTTAAAAGTAAAGGTATTATTCTATAACTGTGGAGAAAAGGGTCATCTATCTCATTAATGCAAGGAGAAGAAACATTTTGATGATGTTCAATGCTAAAATTTTAGAGAGATGAGACATTATGTAAATTAGTGTCCTATGTTCTAAGGAAAGATGCCTCAAAAAAATCTAACAGAGCAAGGGAGAGCTTATGTGATTACAATCGTGGAAGTTGATGTTACTAATGGTGTGGTGGTAGGTACTTTAATTATTTCTTCAAACTTAGTCAACACATTATTTCATTCTGGATCATCACATCCATTTATATCTTCCCAGTTTTCCATGAAAATTAGACTTGTGCAATTTGATTTAATAAAGGAGTTATCAGTAAAAACTCCTAGGGGATTCATAATTGCATCAAAGGAATGTTGACTTGTCCCCATTGCGACACATAAGAATGATTTAGTTGCTAACATTATCATCATACCAATGACTGAATTTGATATAATTCTCAATATGGATTGGCTGTCAAATTATGATGCAATGAATTATTGAAAGAAAAAGGAAGTTACAATTTCTGAAAATGGTGTAGAATATCTTATCTTTAGAGTGGAGACCTCACCATATTATTCTTATCTAGACCCACCCCTAGTAGCTCTATTGAATGCAATTAATTGATAGTAAGAGAACCAAATATCTATGGGTGAGGAAAAAAATATTCAAATTGAAGATGTGCATATAGTGCAAGAATACATTGATGTATTTCTTGAGGATTTACCTGGACATCCTCCAGAACATGAAATTGTGTTTTCCATTGACTTAATTCCTAGTGAAATACCAATATCAAAGACAACCTAGTGTTTCTCCATGGGGATCCCTGATCTTGTTTGTTAATAAGAAAGATGGATCCATGAGGTTATGCATTGATTATAGGGAAATCAATGCTTTTACAATAAATAATAAGTATCATCTGCCCCAAATTAATGATTTATTTGATAAAATTGATGGAGTTAAATACTTTTTAAATGATTTAACTTCAATACAAATATCATCCACTACATGTGAGGAAGGAATATATTTCGAAGATAACATTTCAAACAAGTTATGGGCATTATGAGTTTACAGTGATTCCTTTTGGACTGATGAATGCAACATATATTTTGATGGGTTTAATTAATATATATTTCAAGAAATATCTTGATAAAATTTTTGTGGTATTCATCGATTATATCCTAGTATACTCAAAAATCTATGAAGACCATGAGGATTACTTGCGGATTATTCTGAAACTCTTAGAAGAAATGAATTGTATGAGAAGTTTAGCATGTGAGAATTCTGGCTCCAATCAGTTTCTTTTCTAGGTCATATTGTATCTAAGGATTGAATCCTAGTTGATCCTACAAATTCAAAAGGAAATAAATGATTGTCCAATACCAATAAAGATAACCGAGGTATGCAGTTTTATTGGATTAGCAAGTTACTATCGACATTTCGTTCAAAATTTCGCCCGACTGGATAACCCGCTAAATAAGCTCACATGTAAAGGAGTTAATTTTGTGTAGACAAAATAATGTATAGAACGCATAAAATAATTGAAAATAATATTGTTCAATTATCCAATTTTGACTCTCCCATTTGGAGGTGATAGATTTGTTATATATAGTAATGCATCCAAGAATGGTTAGGGTTGTGTCCTTATGAAAGATGATAAGTTTATTTCTTATGCTTCAAGACAATTGAAGACCAATAAAAAAAAATATCCAACTCATGATCTTGAGTTAGCGTCCATAATAATTTCTCTCAAAATATGGAGTCATTATCTCTACGGAGAAAGATGTGAGATTTATATTGACCACAAGAGTCTGAAATACATTTTCACACAAAAGGAACTCAACATGAGGAAAAAGAGATGGATCGAGTTACTCAAAGATTACGATTGTTCAATACACTACAACCTATTAATGGTGTAAATACCCATAAACATCGCGTAAAATTATTTTTCTTAAATTCTTGGGAATTTTACAAGTTCACAGTTTCTGACGGCGCATGATTTCGAGGCCCGGAGTTCCCAGAATGTTCTGTCGAAGTTATGTTAAGCTTAAATTAATGTGCATATGTGGTTTTCTTGAAAGAGTGTAATAACACTTGAATGGTTACTCTGATCAGAAATCTGAGGACACTGTTGCGCTCAGGATAGCAGGTTTACCCTACGCATGACTTAAGTTTAGTCGGCGCGGGTCTCCTGTGAGAAAACCCAAAAATGACATAACCGTAATTTAAATAATTAAATAAAGTTATTTTATTTTTCAAATGATTATAACACCCAAACAGTAAGTCAGATTAAAAATCATAGACCACCTCTGAACTTCTGAGGGTATGCTTTCATTAAGTAGATACTAACTTGGGTCGGTGAGGGCGACAAGAGAAAATTAGTTTTTTTCTACAAATAAAACAATTAAGTGACAATTATTTTAGTGTAAAATTCATAACATTTAAACGGTTACTCAGATTGGAAGTCTGAGGCTACCATTGGGTTCTTTGGAACGTGTTTCACCTAGGTAGAGCCTAACCTCAAGCACAGTGGGTCGAGGATAGCTGTTAATAAATTTCCAAACCTTTTTTAGTACATTCAGTAAAAATGTGAGCGACATTTCATAACCTTTGAACCAGTTCTCAGAATTGAAATATGAGGGTACCGTTGAACTCGCAGCACCAATATTCTCTAATGAAGACCTTCATCGCAGTTGTGTTTTAATGAGAATGGAAGTTAATTTTGGGGGTTTTCTAAGAAAATTAAATAAAAATATGCGTGTCACATATTTTTATGTGTGGTAGTTAAACCCTCCAAGGGGAGGTTAGTTGTGGGGCCCAACATCACATAAAAACCCTTGAGAGGATGTTAAAAGGTGGGACCCACATGAGCATCAAACCCCCCTTTAACCCATGGAACTCCAAATTTATTATAGAGCCTCTTCACCTTCCTGCATAAGAGTTCCAAACCACAACTAATTAATGGCATATTTAATTAATTTGAATTATTTTGAATTCTTTTTGGAATGAAAGGAAACAATAAAATAATAGTGAAGCTATAATTTTATTTTGGTTCGTGATTCTCTTGGTGGAGCTCTAGAGTTCTTGGAGAATGGATTATTCCAATGAAGAATGCCACTCATCTCCGAAGAACATCGAGCATCAACATCTTCTTTCTTCTTCAACCGAGGCATGGAAAGGGAAGTGATGCTAGCGAGGAACGTCGACGTCGTCTTCGACATCCTCACCTTCGAACACCATTCAACAATGATGACTACCTCTCTTCTTCTTCTGATGTTGACGGAATGATGTTACCTTTCCACGACTCCATCAAACGACACCAAAATCAAGGTAGGGGTGGAGTTGAATTTTTTGCTTGTTCTTCGTCATTCAACCTCAGTTTATTTGTGGGACAATTGTTATCACCTAACGCAGATGGCATGGACTGAAAAAACATGGCCCGATGTCCTTCCGTTGGTTCTTGATTGGTTGACGACGGCGGGGGCGCAACAGCGCCACCAGAAGAGAGAACTACAGGGGTGCCTCAGTGGCCAGTGACGAGCCAACCGTGAGGAAACCGGAAACACAAGGCCTCCAGAAAAAGGTGTGGAACCGTCATGCCGAACAGAGGAGCTGTGGACCGTGGCCAAACCGGGCCGCGACGGAGGAGCAGCGGTGTTGTCGCACCGTGCGGTGGAGCTGAAGGGCACGACCAGGTTGGGCCGCGGTGATGGGGGCGCAGTGTCGTCGTGGCATGCAGGTAGCAGGAGGACCGCGACGCCATCACACCGTGGTGGAGGAGTGGCGGCGGCCCGCCGGGCCGACCCCTGTGGAGCTAGACGAGTGAGACCAGCCGGGTCCCGCGACCCCTGAACGGGCGTAGTGCACCGGTTCTGTTCGACAAACCGGGGAGGGGCGCAACACCCCCTCCCTCACATGGATGGCCGAGATGCCATGGGCCGGGCTTCCATGACAGAGCCGCCCCTGGGCCTGGCCGCCCTTGGCCGGGCTGCCCCTGGTCCGGGCCTCCCTCGGTCAGGGCTGTCTCTTTGGGCTCGGCCGTTCCCATGGCTTGGGTCACATCCTCAGACCGGGTCAGGCCCGCGGACTGGGTCAGACTCTGGTTTAGACCGGGTCGGTCCGGGTCAGTCTGACTTGGTCGGACCCGACCCGGACCCACTATGGCCGTTTATACCCTTTATCCCACATCTAGGGCTACGTGTGTCCGATTGACGAACCTCCGGTGGCGATGGAATTCTTGGAGCAAGAAGATTGTATTGGAATACTCCATTTGACGTTCGGACGCTGTCAGGGTATGGTCGGGATGGTTTGAACCTAAAAACCAACCATGGCCCTTGAAAGGAAATTCCAATAACTCACAGACCATGCATCCGATTGACGCCTCATCTGTCGCGTTGGGTTTCTTATGATGGGACGGAACTACGAGATATATCTACTTAGGACCATGTGATAGTTGATGTAGAAACACTTGGATCGATGAGCGGACCCTCTCGTAATCGAGTGTGATGTGTGCTGGAACCCTAGGGCTAGCTAGGACGATATTGTACCAGAATCCTCTGTGGGTTCAATAGTGATGACTACTGTACTGGAATCCACCGTTGGTTCGACAACAATGACTACTATACCGGGATCCTACATGGGTCTGACGGTTCTGACTTCTGTTCCAGTATCCTATGGGGGTCTGACAGAATAGCTGGTCCTGTATCCTGTGTGGGTTCGATAGCTTAGTTGGTCTTGTATCCTGTGTGGGTCTGAAAATATAGATAAAATATCTTTTCCTGTATCCTGTGTGGGTCCGACAACTTAGCTGGTCATGTATCCTATGTGGGTCTGATAGCTTAGATGAATCAGTGAATACATTTGATCATCTCTATCATTCTAAAAAATATGTATACCTGTGTGATCTGAGTCATGTCATTCAACCATTATCATTATGGTGATTCACATTACTTCTTTTGTGTAATGGGTTGTGCTCGGGCTCAAGAGTTGGAGCCGGACTGTGAATGATAACTTAGATAAATGTATTGGCATATACCTAAGTAGGGTTGGTTGATACTTCATGATTGTATCTTTCTTATTTGTTTTATCCTTTGTGGATTTTGGGAGACCTTCGGGGGTCTTGGGGTCCCCAACTGAGTATTGTTATACTCACCCCTGCACGGGCATCGGCTGCGCCTTGTTGTGTTCTGTATAGATGACGGTCAGTAGTGATCGAGGCTGAGGGTGATGGACGGGAGGCTGCTCAGAGCTGAACTAGATGGGACTTACTACAGGGATGGGTTGTTCGAGTTCTGTACCCACCCTTCAGGTAGGATTCCCCTGTTGACGATCTAGGAGCTCTTTTATTTTTTACCTTTACTTGTACTTGTTGTTCAGTTTGGTTTGTATACTGACCCACTTACATTCAGCACACTTTTCTTTTCTATATTAGTACTTTTTGCTTCTACTTCTTGGGTTCATACTATAAGTGTTACAGGTTTAAAGGAAATTGCTTCCCTTTTATTAGGGATTCGCCTTTGGTGCTAGTCGCCAGCCCCTGGCCTATGGAAGGCGGGCTTGGGGTAGTCCCGACATGGCGCCCGAGGTCAGGTCATGACAAATTGGTATCAGAGGAGTCGGTTCTACCACATAACTTAGGACTCTGATCTATCTTACTGTGAAGAAATTGTGTTATGAGTATTGAGTGTGGTTTTTAGTACAGGGAGTCAAGTGTTGATGCGGCAGCAGACGTATCCATACACCAAGACACTGACTTCTGATTTCCGACTCAGTGCACGAAAACACAGATTGAAAGAGTGTTTTCAAGAGTCTTATTTTTGAAATCTTTGAGTCATCTTACCATGTATAACTTATTGACTTTGGTGCACTTGTTCCTTATCAGGATTCCACTATGTAGACAGCCAGCTATGGTTTCTGAAAGAGTACAAAATGACGGCCCACCGAGAGACGAGGCTCTGATTTAGGGCCCTCTTTCTACTTTGGAACCTTCAGGTGGTGTACCAACAACAACACCACCTGTTGGGAAGAAGATACCACTATTATCATTGGAGGATGAGGCACACTGACTGAGCATGTTTTACGAGTTCCCGCGGTAGAGGCCTCTGAGGTTTCGATGCGAGACAGATTCCCACGTAGGTGAGGGTGGGTTTGAGGTGATTGCTAGATTTTTTCTGTCTAGTTGAGTCATGAGTAGAGAATATGGTGATCTTATCTACTATACTTTTTCAGAGTGTGACCATGAGGATTGTACAAATATTGATGTGACCTCGGTACATGGACCATTACCCGAGATAGTTCCTCTGGGTAGTGTGTCAGTGATATCACTACCTGTTGGTCAGCAGTTGCAACCGACAGTACCGGTAGAGGACACTTGTAGGCTTAATGCCTTACACATGTTTTAGCATCTGATACCCCTCAGGTTCCGAGGCAAGCCCGACTCACTGGCGACTTAGAACTTGATTAAGTAGGTGGCTGAGAGTTTACTAGAGCTAATACAGATTTGGCAGGATGACGTGTCTGTAGCTGAGTATTCATTGAGGCATACTGATCTTTCCAGCTACCCGATGAATATGATACAATCAGTGCTTTAGATCCCGGACCTCTGAGCGAGCAGTGTTTAAGGATATCTGAGCCAACGCTTTTTCCTATATGCATTCCTACTTATGTTAGGGTGCAAGAGAGAACCTTTGTGGTTGAATGTTCATTGGCTATGATAATTCAGCCAGTGAATGTTAGCGGTCGGAAAGGAAGAAACTGGCTTCATTCTTAGAGACATGAGCGTCTAAAATGTTTTGAGAAGAGGAATTGTTAAGGATAGATGAATCTGCAGGGTAGAAGACTTGGAAGTAGAGCTAGGAGAGCATCACGAGGTGGTGAACATTTCGACATGTAACAACCACTAGCCTTTGTAGTCCCCACTAGGCTCAAGGAGCTGGATGGCAGGGGAAGAGAGTAGCTGCATGTAGTCAAGGAGTGTAACCCAGGGGCTCTAGGAAAGATTTGAGGCACGGTCTGTGTATACTACTCACTACCGTGTCAATTGACATAGGTATCAATCATTCCTTCCTTCCATGAATCTTGTCCAAGACCTAGAGTTTTTGGACAAGACATTGACTTAACCCTCACGTTTGGAGATACCTTTGGGAGGAGACCCGATAATCATACTTATGTCGATGGTGTGATCTGACCCTTGAGGAGAGAGTTTCGGTTGTAACCTCTTGGTGGCAGCGTCGAGGCCTTACGACGATAGTTTGTGTGTGGACTGGGAAACCACAGTTCATATAGAGGTTCACTATATTAAGAAAAAATGTTGTGGTTTATCAACAACATTGGGATGGGGTTTTCCTTGGACAGAAAAAATGAGAACCTGGGCAGCACAGGATGGAATCATGCATAAGAGGGTGTGGTCGATCACTCATGAGTTGGCCAGACATACCATTGTGCCAGACTTCTCCAGAGTTACAACACCACTATCAGATTTGGCGAATAAGGGGCGACCCTCCGTGTTGTCTGAGAGATGCCAGCAGAGCGTTCAGGAGCTGAGGCAGAGGCTGACTAGTGCCCCAATCTTGAGGCTTCCAGAGGAAGACGTAGGGAATGTAGATTACTACGACACATTATGGACCAGACTCGGGTGTGTCCTGATGCAGGAGCGAGCAGTGATCATGTATGGTTCTAGGTAGTTGAGACAACAAATGAAGAACTACGCTACCCATGACCTGGAGTTAGCAGCAGTGGTCTTCGCCTTGAAGATGTGGTGACACTATCTTATGGGAGAACATTTTACCATATACTCATATAATAAGAGTCTCTGATATATCTTCTCTCATGAGGGCATGAACCTGAGACAACGACATTGGATTGAGTTCTTTGAGGACTATGAATTCGAGATAGTCTAAACTCCTGGGAAGGGGAACGTTGAAGTAGATGCACTTAGTTGGAGATCTGGTATACAGTTTCTAGGCGAGGAGACAGAGCAGATGGCTGCTTTATAGATATCCTTTGTGGATAGGGATGGATCAGCCTTCCTTCAGTCTCTTACAGACACTCCCCCACTTCTTTAGTGAGTTAGTGAGTCATAGCATGGGGACACTGACTGTGAGACAAAATATGCTCAGATATCTATAGGATATGCACCTGATGTATTTTCTAAAGGTGGGGAGCACGTGATTATCTTTATAGAACAAACTATGGTGCCAGTGTCACTTCAGGAGGAAGTGTTGACGGATTTTCACAATTCCACTTTTAGTGGTACATCCAAGAGTGGTAAAGATGTAATAGTACCTTCGATGACAACACTAGGGGCCATGTATGATGAAGGCAGTAGCAGAGTTTGTCTCTTAATGCCTCACTTGTAGAAAGTGAAGGTGGGGAATCAGGTACCAGCAGGCTTGGTTCAGCCTTTAGAGGTCCCAAAATGGATGATGGATGATATATCGATGGACTTCATGATAGGTCTTCCGCATACATCCAGGAGACAGAGGCCTCTGGAGTTCAAGGATGGCGACCATGTCTTTTTTACGAGTCTCACCTCGACGAGGTTTACGATGTTTTGGCCAAGAGGAAATTTATCTCTGAAGTTTATCGGACCATTCCAGGTCCTCTGCAGAGTTGGTGTGGTGTCTTACCACATAGCACTTCCAACTCAGTTGCCCCGGGTGCACGATGTCTTCCACGTATCCCAGCTACGGAAATAGGATCACGAATCTTCCCACATTATCGACCATAGGGAGCTAGATATAGATGACGGGAAGACTTTCACAGAGGTTCCAGTAAATATTGAGGATCAACAGCAGTGGGTCCTATGGGGACTTTCGATACATCTGGTGTGCATTCGTTGGCAGCACGGGAACCTCCAAGAGAACACATGGGAGCAGGAGGCTCAGATCCCTGCTCAGTACCCCCATTTGTTTCTTGAGTGTGAGTTGTTGCTTATGGGGATGTAATTCCCTAAGATGGGGAGAATATAAATACCTAGAAATTACATGGATTTTTTTTTCATAAATTCATCGGAATTTTACGAGTCTACAGTTTCTAACGGTGCGTGATTCCGAGGCCCGGAGTTCCCTGAATGATCCGTCGAAGATTTGTTAAGCATAAATTAATGCACTTATGCAGTTTTCCTGAAAAAGTGGAATAACTCTTGAACGGATACTCGGATCAGAAATTTGAGGCAACTGTTGCGCTTAGGATGGCGGGGTTTCTCTAAGCGTGACTTAAATTTAGTCAACGTGGGCCTCCTGTGAGAAAACCCGAAAATGGCATAACTATAAATAAAATAATTAAATAAAGTTATTTTATTTTTCAAATTCTTATAACTCGCGAATGGTAACTCGGATTAAAAATCTGATACCACCACTGAACTCGTGAGCGTAGGCTTTTTTTAATCAGATACTAACTTGGGTCGGCGAGGGCCACCAGAGAATGGTAGCATTTGGCCGCAAATAAAATAATTAAGCGACAATTATTTTATTTTCAAATTCATAACTTTTAGACGGTAACTCGGATTAGAAAACCGAGGGTACCATTGGCTTCTTTGGGGCGTGTTTCATCTAGGAATAGCCTAACCACAACCGCAGTGGGTCGAGGATGGCTGTTAATAATTTTCCAAACTATTTTTCCGGTACATTCAGTAAACATGCGAGTGACGTTTCATAACATTTGAACTGTTACTCAGAATTGAAATATGCGGGTACCGTTGAACTCACAGTGCCAATATTCGCTTAGGAAGATATTCACCGTAGTTGTGTTTTAATGAGAATGGAAGTTAATTTTGGGTGTTTTCTATGTAAATTAAATAAAAATATGTGTGTCATATATTTTTATGTGTGGTAGATAAAACCTCCAAGGGGAGGTTGGTGGTGGGGCCCACCCACACATAACCTCCCTTGGGAGGATGTTATAAGGTGGGGCACACATGAGCATCAAACCCCCCCTTTAACCCTTGGAACTCCCAATTTATTGCGGTGCCTCTTCACTTTCCTTCATAAGAGTGCCAAAACACAATTAATTAATGGCATAATTAATCAATTTGAATTCTTTTGAATTATTTTAGGAATTTATGGAAATAATAAAATAATGGTGAAGATATTATTATATTTTGGTTGGTGATTATCTTGGTGGAGCTCTAGAGTTCTTAGAGAATGTATTATTCCAACAAATAATTCCCCTCAACTCCGAAGAACGTCAAGCATCAATTTCTTATTTCTTCTTTGACCGATGTAAGGAAAGGGAAGCAATGCCTGCGAGAAATGCCAACGTCGTCTTCGAATTTGTCACCATAGAATGCCTTCCAACATTGATGAATACCTCTCTTACTCTTTTGACGTTGATGGAATGATGCCGCCTTTCCGTGACTCCGTCAAATGACACTGAAATCAAGGTAGGGGTTGAGTTGAATTCTTTGCTTGTTCTTCATCATTCAACCCCGGTTTATTTGTTGGCCAATTGTTATCACCTAACGTGGAGGGCATGGGCTAGACAAACATGGGTTGACGTCCTTCCATTTATTCTTGATTTCTTGAAAATGGCGGTGGCACAATAGAGCCATCGGAAGAGAGAACTGCGGTGGAGCATCAGCGGCTGGCGACGGGGAGACAGGGAGGAAACCTATAGCACAAGGCCGCCGAAAAAAGGCGCAGCACCATCGTGCCGTGCGGAGGATCCGTGGACCGCGGACAAATCGGGATGTGGTGGAGGAGGCGCGACACCGTTGCGCCACACGGTGGAGCCTAAGGCCGCTGCCAGGTTGGGCCGCGGTGGTGGAGGCGCAGTGTCAGCGCGCCGCGCAGAGAGCAGGATTACTGCGGCATCGTCGCGCCGCAGTGGAGGAGCGGTGGTGACTGGCTAGGCCGGCCACCGTGGAGCTGGAAAAGCGGGACCAGGCAGGTCCTGCGGCCCATGAACCAGCGCAACGCGCCTGTTCTGTTCGAAAAATCGGGGAGGGGCGCGACGCCCCTCCCTCGCGTGGCCGGCCGAACCACCACCGGCCGGGCCGCCACGGCCGGGCTGCCACGGCTGGGCCGCCACGTCCGGGCTGCCAGTTGATCGGGCCGCCCTCAGCTGGGCCACCCCTTGGCCGGGCGACCCCTCGCTGGGCTGCCCTCGGCAGGGCCGCCGTCGACCGGGCTGCCCTCAGCCGGGCCGCCCACGGCTGGGCCGCCCCTAGGCCGGGCCGGGCCGTCTCTTCGGGTCGGGCCATTCCCTCAGCTAGGGTTGCTTCCATAGAATGGGACGGACCCACTGACTAGGTCAGACCCCGGTTCAGACCGGGTCGGGCCGGGTCAATCTGACTGGGTCGTACCAGACCCGGACCCCCTATAGCCGTTTACACCATTTAGCCCGCATCTAGGGATATGGGTGTCCGATTGATGAACCGCCAGCGGAGATGGAATTCATAGAGAGAGACAATTCTTTTGGCATACTCCACTTGAGGTTCGGATGCATTTGGGGTACGGTCGGATTGGTTTGAGCCTAAAAACCAACCGGGCCCCTGGAACAGAAATGCCAATAACTCAGAGACCAGGTGTCTGATTGACGCACTGTCTGTCGCGTTGGGTTCCTTATGATGAGACGGAACTACGAGATACATCAACTCAGGACTTTGCGATTGATGATTTATCGACACTTGGCTCGAGGAGCGGACCCTCCTAGAATCAAGTGTGATGTGTGCGGGAACCCTAGGGCTGGATACGACGATACTGTACCAGAATCCTCTGTGGGTTCGACAGCTATGACTACTGCACTGGAATCCTCTGGGGGTTCGACAACGAGGACTACTATACCGGGATCCTCCGTGGCTTCAACAGTTTCGACTTCTGTTCCTGTATCATGTGTGGGTCCGACAGAATAGCTGGTCATGTATACTGTGTAGGTCCGACAACTTATCTAGTCTTGTATCATGTGTGGGTCTGAAAGCATAGAAGAAATAGCTGGTCCTGTATCTTGTGTGGGTATGACAGCTTAGCTGGTCCAATATCCATTGTGGGTCTGATAGCTAAGATTAATCAGTGACTGCATCTAATCATATTTATCACTATACAAAATTTGTATACCTGTGTGAGCTGAGTCATGTCTTTCAACCATTATCATCATTGTGATTGACTCTACTTCCTTTGTGGAATGGGTTGTTCATGGGCTCGAGAGTTAGATCCGGACTGTGATTGATAACTTAGGTATATGTATAGGCATATACATAAGTATATTTGGTTGATACTTCGTGATTGTATCTTTATTCAGTGGCTTATCCTATGTGGATTCTGGGCGACCTTCGGTGGTCTCGGGGTCCCCTACTGAGTATTGTTATAATCACCCCTGCACGGGCTTTGCCCGTACCTTGTTGTGTTCTGTGCAGACGACGATCAACAGTGATCGAGGATGAGAGTGACGGATGAGAGGCTTCTCGGAGCTGGACTAGACGGGACATACCGCAGGAACCAGTTGTTCGAGTTCTATACCTACCCTTCAGGTAGGATTCTCCATTGGATGATGTAGGAGCTATTTTCATTTTTACTTGTACTTGTACTTGTTGTTCAGTTGGGTTTGTATACTTTCCCACTTACTTTCAGCACACTTTTCTTTTCTATATTAGTACTTGTTGCTTCTATTGCTTGGGTTCAGACTGTGAGTGTTATAGGTTTAAAGGCAATGCCTTCCCTTTTATCGGGGATTCTCCTTTAGTTCTAGTCGCCAGCCCCTGGACTATGGATGGTGGGCTTGGGGTAGTCACGGAACAGGCCCGGAGGTCGGGTCATGACAAAATGAGAGTAATGTGGAAGATGGATTACGTAGGAAGGATCATGGACTTCTAACTCAAATGAATATTGAGAGAAATCTTATATTTATGGATCTACTAATGATGGATATGATATTTTATAAGGAAGGGGAAACATTTTTTTCTCTTTCAAATGATTTCTAAACCATCTTTATTAGAGAAGACAAAAATCTCTTAATTGGATTATGAGAATCTGCACAAGAAAATTAATGCTTTCAAGGATGAGAGATAGGCTGACTTCGTGTATGAAGAAGGAGTTTCGAAATTTGGTAAGAGGTTATGTGTTCCATTAGTACCTGATCTAAAAATGGAACTATTAGATTATGCCCATAGATCAAATTTCTCTATACACCCAGGTAGCACCAAGATGTACAGAGATTGGTAGAAATATTTTTGGTGGGAAAATATGAAGTGGGAAATTGCTGAGTATGTGTCATGGTGTCTAGTTTGTCCACAAGTGAAGGTAGAGAGACAAAATCCCAAAGGAGTGATGCAACCTCAACCTATCCCTATGTGGTATTGGGAGAACATTGTGATGAATTTTATCACCTGAATACCGAGGAAACATAGAAGAAATGATGCAATATGGGTAATTTTTATCGTCTCACAAAATCATCACATTTCCTTCCTATAAGAGAGGATTTACCACTTGATCACCTAGAATGACTTTATATTAATGAAGTTGTAAGACTTCATAGTGCACCTCTATCAATTGTATCCGACTGGAAAACCTGATTTACATCGAAATTCTAGAAATGTTTCCAGAAGTCTTTGAATACTAAGCTTTGTAAGAGTACTACATATCACCCCCAAACTGAAGGACAGTCTGAAAGGATTATTCAAACTCTAGAAGACATGTAGTGATCATGATCTCTTGACTTACATGGTAGGTGGGATCAATACTTTCCGTTGGTGGAATTTTCACACAACAACAGTTTCCATTCTAGTATTCAAATGGATCCATATGAAACATTATATGAAAAGATATGTTGAACTCCAACATGTTGGGATGAAGTTGGTGAGAGGAAACTTATTGTCCCAGAACTTATTAAAGAGACAATGACAAAGGTGAAGACAATACAAGCCCTTACTAATGTATCCCAAAGTAGGTAGAAGAGTTATGCAGACAATCAGAGAAAGGATTTGGAATTCCATGTGGGAGATCATGTCTTTCGGAAATTATCTCCATGTAAGGGTGTCTTATGGTTCGGTAAAAAAGGGAAACTAAGCCCCAGGTATATTGGACCATTTTAAATTATAGAAAGAAACGGAGAAGTATATTACTGTTTAGAAATGCTTCCTAATCTCTCAAATGTCCATGATGTGTTCCATGTATCATTTTTGAAGAAATAATTGCTAGACCCAACGCATGTACTCACCAATGAAGAAATTAGAACTGGAACCTGATTTTCCATACTATGAAAATCCTGTTGGGATTCTTGACACAAGGGATCATGTATTGAGAGATCGGAAAAATCGTCTAGTAAAGGTTATTTGAAAAAACCAGAATATGGAGGAAGAAACATGGGAACTAGAGGATTTCATGAAGAAGAAACACCCACATCTTTTTGGTTGGATTTATACATAAAATTTTGAGGAAAAATTTTTCGAAGGAGGGAATAATAAAACTACCCAAAAATTTTATGGTATGATTCTATTAAATACATTCTTTTCATAACATATATTTTATAAAGCATTGTGTTCCTTTGAAACTACACTTGGTTATTTAAGAGATGGTAAAAACCAAGCCATTAAACATTGATTTTACACTTCTGTGTCTTGAAATTTCAAAAAATGGTCATCTAGAGTTGTGACCAGTAAGTCATTTGGAGTCTGATAGAACCTTCTTGATTTTTTGACAAATAGTAACATACCCTTATGAATAGTAATATGAATATTAATATGAACCTTATAAATAGTAAATAATGGCCATATTTTATTTTATTAAGGTAGTGAAATAATGAGATCAAAATTAATTTTTTAATGTAATATAGAACTAATTATACCTTTAAAAATGTTATTTTTTGAATTAAATACGATTTTATTTAAAAATTAAACAAAAAATACATAGAAAATTATTTTTAGAAAATGGAGTTCAATTTGGAATTCTACACTTCAATAAATGTTTAGGGTTAATTTTGGGGATTTTTGAAAACTAAAGGAATTTTTCATGAATAGTTAAAATACTTTTTTGAGTTTTTGGTAGTGCAATGACATCATAATGATGTAATAATTAAATATAAAAGTATGTTAGACTTTTTTACAGTATCCTATGACATGAGGTGTCCTATGTTGTGAAAACCATGGGCAAATACCATGGGCAAGCCCATGGTTTGGAAAAAACCACTAATGAGGTGTACCATTGAAATTATTAAAAAACTACCTCTCTTTTTCTATAAATACCCACTCATAAATTAGTTTTCATTCATTATAAATCCCTCCTCCTCGAAGATCTAGATATTTTACCTCTCTTTGAGTCCTCCCAAGGTGTCCTCAATCCCCAAAGGTCCCATCATTCAAGAACTAGTCGTTAGTCTACAAGGTAAGGGAATTCTTCATTCTCTTCTTTTAGTCGACACTTCTTTTATGATATCAATTTCAATTTCCATTCTCATATGTTTTGGTTTTATTTTATGTACTATTCTTACTATAATTTTGATTTCTAAATGTTGAGATACCATTCTTTTCTCATCATTTCATTTCACTAAATTTTAAGCGATGCCGTTAAGCTGCTGATTTTTCACAAGGGATCTCTCAACTTTTCTTTAATTTTCAAGTACATCACTTTTCTTTTTCACTCTTCACCTCCTCATTCCAAATGACCATGATAAACTCCAGTATCATATATAAAATGGAATTATATCATGTTAATGGAATAAGAATAATCAATATTCTTACTCCCCATTTTTATTTTTATAAACAAAATCAACGTCCATGAGGTTCCAATTTATAACCTTTGTGGACGGTGGAGATTTGTTCATCACTTTCTCCTTCATTACTAGTCATGAAACCATTTTAATGGTTGAACCAGATAATAATATATGTATTTCATCTGATTAAGGTTATATAATCCTTAGACACTCATAATATAAAATAATAATAATAAACAAGTTCATTCTGAAAAAAACAGCCATGTAAATCCAAATATTTGTAACAAACATTTAACTAATGAATCATCATCCTCGTATATAACCGAAAATAATTATAAGATCATTTATATATTTTTAATTTCATTAATAAGGTATATTAACAATTCTATATGTTTAACCACATTTCAAATGAACTTCCATTCATGAAAACAAGTAAACAAATCCGTGAAACCTAGGAAGAAAATGCTACAAAACAAGAAAATTTATACTCTTAAACCAATTAAAAGGGACATGAATGAACCAAATAATCATATAATAAACCAATTAAATGTATAGGAGGTTATGGAATTATTAATTAATGAATCTAAATTTTATTATTCTGGTCACTAAAACAAATGAAGAACACACTCATGTAAAAGGCAAGGGGTTTCTCATCTCACTTTCATTTCTGTGAGATTTTCATTATTCTCTACTTATTTCTTGTATTTGGTTTATGGGTACTTCCATTTGATATATAATAACTCTATAATATTAATATTCATGTTATTCAATTATTCATTTGAGGGTTATTCTGTTTTGGTCATACGATTTGATCGATTGCATTGTGGTAAGAGACTTTGTCTCAACAACTATTTTGTTGTGACAAATGTTGTATAGTTCACCTAATAATACATATGTGGGGTACCTACTACCAATTTGAGAACAATTTTCATTTGATATTATATTTCTATTTAATATATATAATTTCATATCATGGATATGTTTGTTTTCTAAACTGTTTACCATTTTTTATGCAGTGTTTATTTGGAATGTTATTTTAATTACAGAAATATTGATGAATCTATATACTCTACTCTATAGGGATATTGAAAAGACATATTTATCTTGTATTGAATAAATTTATAAAGAATTATTTGGACATTTAGTTGTGGGTGGGGCCCTCTATAGCCCTCTAGATGCATATGTAGGTCTCATGAGACAAATCTGTTTGGTGACAAACCCTTCGAGTTTGTTTCCAAAAATCAAACAGTTTTCTACCCATAGAACTAAACCATTTTTATAGTTTTATGGTATCATGTTCTAGATAAATAACTCCCAATTAATAATCATTCTATTTATTCATTATCAGTTATTTATATTTTTGAGGTTTTCACTATGAAAAAATCTATGGATGCAGTTTCTTTCTCAGTTTATTAATGGAGTGAGTTTTTCATTTATTCACCATGACATATTGACTATATCAAATTGTTTACAATTCAATCATTATTGATTCATGCTTCCACCATTTGTAACCCTTACTGAGCATTTTTTCTCACCCCTTTCACTATTTACTCTCAATATTTGATGAAGTAGAGATCATATATTGAGTCATGTGGATGCTATTTTTAGTTTTTGTTATGTATTGTATTTTGTAACCTTTTCCAATGAAATTTTTGTTACATTTATGTATCAAGTTTCTTCAAGACTACCAAAATAATCATTCCTTCAAGGATTTCATTCCTTCTAACCATGCCAATTTTACAAGTAATGCACCAGATCTGGTCTAGAAGGTTCGGGGTGTTAAAATTATATTGTCTATGTTATTTGAGTGAGAAAATATCACCATTACTGAAAAATCCCCAAGGTAATTGACTATGTTTCATAAGAAGTCACATAAATGTAGTTATACAGAGACACATACTATATAAGAAAGCTAAAACTAACATTATTTGGTTTTATATTCAGAACATATGTTATATTTTATTGTTTTATAATATGAAATTAATATCTTATATAGAGTACTATGTTTCAACTAGTCATGATTATACACTCCATATAAATTCAGTAAAGGATTCCAATTTGAGAAATTTACTTCTTTTTTTTGTTTTCTTCTCAAATTATTGTATTATTATTTTTTGGAATCCAAGATAATCTATTCATGGGTGAATAAAACTGGTAATAATAAGTGGCCTAGGCGGTGAGGTGGTGAGGATGCAAGGTGGTGAGGGGCTAGGGTTTCAGAGGTCATCGGGGGGGGGGGGGGGGGGCTTGTGGTGGTCGGGGAGAGAAGGGCAGTCGCAGGGGGGGGACTGTGAGCGTTGAAAAAAATGTCTTAGCATCAGTTTATAAAAAACCTCCGCTAAATCATTCATAAAATATTTAGCAGAGGTTTAGTAAACCACCACAAAAAACGCGTCGCAAAAAGAAATTAGTGATTTACTATGGGACAACAGTCAGCTGGATGTCTCAATTGAAGTGTGTTGTTACTTTATATACAACTAATGTTGAGTATGTTTCTATTATTAAATTTGGTAAAGAGTTTATATGGTTGATGTTCTTATTGAAGGAACTAAAAAGGGGATAAGATAGAGGAATGTTATTCTATGATAGTGAACGTTTGATTCATCTTTCATAAAATAAAGTCTTTCATGAAAAAATGAAATATATTGACCCAAAATATCACTTTATATGAATTTTTATAGAGGATAAAGTGTTTGATATAAAAAATATTTTTTCGATGAAAAAACCTAGTAATATTTTAACAAATTTTATAGTTATAGAAATCCTGATGTAATAATATGTCTCAGTTAGACTCATCTAATAATGTAGAGTGGATAACACTTCATGCATAGAATAAAGGATTAGCTCAAGTGGGTGGTTGAAAAAAGAAAAATCTGAAATTAATTTTCATGTAGATGATTTTTGGGATTTTTTATTTTTTCCAAAATGAGAAGATAAAAAACTAATTGGTGGAGTTTGATGAGACTGAGTTTTTTGAATTGGGATCATCAGACAAAGATGATTGAATTGTGGTTATCATGTAGAAATAATTGGATAGAGAAATCCTAAATTGAGGCTATAGAGCCTATCATACATAGTCCATCAGATGAATTTCATCATAAAAGATTATCTATTCATGGAATTCATACATGGGTATCAGTTTTTGGCTATTTCATCAGTTGGATGAACAATTTATCATAGGTTTCTCTAGTCAATGGGAGGATGACCATGAATCATGAATAGTAGTGTAACTAGTTCACCAAGTGAATATCTCTATAAAGAGAGGTTGTGGACAAGATCTATGTGAGTTTGTATGTAAGATTATTTTTTATAGTGTTAGTTTCATGATTAATTTTTTGAGGCTTTATAATAGATTGGATGTGAGTGATGAGTTTTGAATTTCCCTGTATCTTTTATAATGAAAATGTTTTTAGTATTCTCCCATAGATGTACAAAATTATCCGACCACATAAATATTTATTTTCAATTGGGTTTTGTTTTGTGTGATGTCTGTTAATAGAGCTTTTTATAGTAATTTAGTGATATCACTTCCTATTTCTAGTTCGTAGACTCAGCAGAAGCAATTATTAGACCAACCTCTATTCAATCGTATTATGGAGCTTTACACTATACAGGATGAGGTTCATTATAAAAATTTATATGAATTGTATGTTGTTATTTTTTTCATCAAGTAAAATGGATAGACTATTTCCCTTAATGGTCTTTGGGAATTTTATAAAACCCTATCAAGAAAACCCTTGGAAATGAGTATATTACTAATTTGCATGGGAAAATTTGATAAATTACCTTTGGAATGGGCCAGACGATGAGGGTTTCAGGGGTCACCAGGGGGGTCTCGTGGCGGTCAGGGAGGGAAGGCGGTCGCTGGGGGTGGGGGTGGGAAGTGTCAAGGTTGAAAAAACATAGTTTTAGAGGAGGTTTATAAAAAAACTATGCTAAATCATTAATAACAAATTTAGCGGTGGTTCAGTAAACCAACACTAAAAACCCGCTGCAAAAGGCTATTAATGTTGTAGTGCCACGATAGTGGGATTAACCTTAAATTTAATTTTTCTACTTTTATGAATTGAATTTTGAAAAAATCACATACATGGTTGTAATTATTATAATATTTATATTATAGTAATATCGAAAAAATTTTGACTAGAAATATAAGTACAAATAATTTAAACTGATTACAAAGAATAAGGTAAAATTAAACATAAGAAGGGACTAAACCATAAACTGAAGGGCCAAAATGAAAAATAAAATTGTCCAACTTCCATTAGATGATAATAATCAGACCATATACACTCCTTTTTAAATTTTATGAGTTATTGGGATATTATATTAGGAGAGTGACCCATACAATAAGTTATGTGTGGAAGAAATAAAAAAGAAACATTCCTTACCGTTAGAATTTTAAAATCTTTAGAGTATGGAGGAAACTACATAGTCTCAGCTTTAAAAATTATTTTTAAATATAAATTAGTTTTTTTATCATTTTATTTTATGTATAATGTGTAGAGATGATAAAATTACATTAAATTATTAACAAACGCTAATTCATGGATTATTTAGTTCACAATTAAATAAGATAAATGATGCAAAAAACAATAAAAGAAAATTAAATTTAATGAATTATAATGAGACAATATTTTTATAGAACAATATATTATACTAAAGAAATGGGAGTATATTATATTTTAATTTCAATAATATTTTATATTTTTAATCTAAAATTATATAAATAACGTCAAAAATAACATTAATGTTGTTTAATAATTAATGACATTTAATTAAATGATTTAAAATTAATAAAAAAAATATCATCTGAAAATTGATTTTAATATGAAAATAAATTCCAAATATGGTAAATTAAGGGATAAATTGATATCTTATAATTAAAATATTTACCCATATATAGAAGAAACACAATTAGCATTGTCCTAGTTAAGGTAGTGTTTTTACGCGTTACATGCTCTTTGTTTAATATTAATTTCCAACAAACATGATATTTTTAATTTGTAAATTATATATCATATTTATAATTTGGTGGTACATTATTTTATAATAAAAAACACATTATTTTAGTCAAAAATGATTTAATTACCTAGGTTAGAGAACTAGTAACTTTAATAAAAAGTGATAAAATTGAGGGAAACATAGATGTTAGAGAACAAAATTATTAAAGTGAACTTATTTGTTGGATGTGAATTTTTTTATCGACCATAATTACCCTTTAATACAATATTAGTCCATTTTTATGCACATTAAGTATGGGATACCTCCCAATAGTGTATACCTTTTGTTATTTACAATAATGACACTCCTCATCCACTATAAAAGGCATTCACCCTTCCCCTTCCTTACACCTCTCATTCTAATTTGGATCATAAAAAATCTTTTAAAATAGTCTCCCAACATCCATAACATTAATATATGATCCTCACATTACCAATAAATAAATCCTCGGAATCCATTTGGGGAATACCAAAAAGAGTTACCTGAAAAAGAAGAAACATTAATCAATGTTCATTTATGTTTTATTTGTTTATAAACCCCTCAATTTATTATTATTCCAAGATTATATAATAAAAAATCATAATAAATATACTTTTATTTTTTTATTCTAATTTCTATACCAACATATACACACAATTCCCTCAAATGTTTAACAATTACTCCATTTATATATATGGGATATTACCGCATCACAGAACGATATCGTTCATTTTTCCTTTACTACCTCTCATAGTTGGGGAATATGATATAAAATCTTTTTATGTATGATATATATGATATTTATAATATATTTATTTTCAATAATTCCTTTCTTCACATTCCATTATAAAATCCATTTTTTGGGAATACAAAAACATTTTTTTTGAATGTTGGGACCACCACCTCCTCAAAGCGATATGATTCAGTCTTTCTATGCATGGAATGTACTAAGGATGATTTAACTAAAAGTATGTGAATAAATGGAATATATATTATATAACTGACATAATTACCTTTCTGTAAACAAAATATATCATTTATGTTTTCACCCTTTTCAAATACTAAAAAAAGGTATAATGTTGTTTGTGGATGTGTGGACTACCCCCTCCTCGACACGATGTGAATGATTTTACATCATAAGAAATATATATATGTAAATATGATTAAATAAAATTTTATTTGGGATGTGATGATCATTATTTTAATATATTATTTTACTTACCTTCTTTCCATAATTATCATTGTGAAATGGTAATGTTACTCTTACGTACATACGATCTACCATCTTTATGATTACAATGTTTGTTTATTTTTCATAACCATAATTCATAATGAGTTTTAAAAGTATAATTTATATATAAATATGATAATTATTTCATAATTATCCCCATATATATTTTTATATAATGACTCTTTTGACCATAGTTGACCTACCAATGTCATTTTAAACACATAAACCAAATTTTGTCAGAACACCCGACGTAAACTTAATTATTTAATTAGATTTATTAAAATAGTAATAAGTGAAGTAAAAGTGTTAATAAAATTGAATTTTTTTATGAAAGTAAATAATTAAAATTAATTTACTATTTATGAAGAAAAAGACACACATGACAAGTTATATTCAAGGTAAGGGATTCTTGTCTCACTTTTCATTCTCTGAGCCATACATCATTTTAACCATTTTGTTATTTTTTATTGTTAATTAACATAAACATTTGAAATATTATATCCTTTATTAATTTATATTATCGTTATTAAATAATTTTATTTTATTTTATTTGTACATGAGTCTTATTATTCAAATGTTGAAAAGTGGTATAGGGCACTTTGAAATGATTAAATATTATTTCAATCATGAATAATTTTAATGATCTATAAATGATGTTTCCATTAATCAAAATTATGAAAAAATATTATTAATTTCCATCCAATGTGGAATTTTGGAAAAATATTTATTAAATATTCAACATGGATATTTGATGATAATGCACCTTTTTAATTAATTAATTCAATTATTTGATATATGAGGAATTACATGGACATTCAAGACATGGGTTGGGGATTGTTTAATGAATGACCTATTGGTTGAGGACCAGTTAATGAAATCTTATAGATTCATCAGTAGTATCATGTGACACATTCAGTTGAGAAAAACCTTCAAATTTGTAACTAGTATGTTTCAAATAGCCTTCTGAATGGTATTGATATTAGAGTTATGGTTGGAAAAACCAAATTGGTTTGTAACAGGTATGTTTTAAATCATATTGTGAATGGTATTCATAGTAATGATTCCATATACTTGGGAAAAAATTCATCCAATAATTAATCATTTCCATTAATGGGAATGTAGTTATATTAATATTATTATCAATGAAATTTTTACTTTGAAATAATCTATGGATTCATTTCATTCTCAGTTTATTGATATAATGTCTTGGAATTAAATTATCCACCATTCCATATTGATTATGATAATTGATTCTTTACTAATTATTTTGTACAATCCCTTACGAAGATATTGATATTGGTCTTATTTAGTTTCCTTTTCCCTAGATACGATGTTTATTTATTGGAACGAGTTTCAAGGATTTCGTTTTTTAGACCTTGTTATTTATTTTGTAATATTTTCTTTTTCCAAGTGTAATATGAGTATTAGGAATGTAATATAGTTTTACAAAACTAATAAATGATTAGTACATCAGTATTTTATTCCTTTTAATCATGATATTTTAATAATGTAATGCAGCGACTTCATTATTATGGGGTCAATTTTCTACAGTTGGTGTTAGAGAAAGATTACTAGAAACCATGAAAACTAGGTTTTGAAAACATATATTAGGGAACATAATTCTAAAATAGATTTTGGAAATTTGTATAGAAGAACATCCCAACGAAACCACATTATTAATTATGTGACTCTAAACAAATAAATTTATCAATTTATATTTTTTTCTTCCCTAGTTTTTATATTTTATAGGGTAATAACTAATATTGTATATGTCATAATTTAGAAATGGTTCATAGTAGAATGAATGTTATCCTCACTAGTGCACATGATATAAAGTGTAATAATGGTCATTTCCTTTATGGTCTTTAGCCAATCCTTCAAAGAGATGTAGTCTCCCAAAACATTAATAACATAGAAGTACTTATTATCATGTGCTAACAAGATATTGAAATAATTATTTATGTAATATGGATACTAATTGATGCACAAGAATAAGAGGGTAGTTGTTAAAAATAATGATTGAGGGGGTAATGGAAATAAGTATTCTACAACTTGTAAAAATTAAGGGAAAAATAAACCTAGTACCTATATAAAATCAATGTGAGTTTTCCACACGTGTAGAATGAATGTCTATCGTGATTACAATTTCATTGATAAGAAAAAGGATACTAGTGTAAAATTGTTCAACAGAAAGGAGGTAGGAAAATATGAAAATAATTTTCCTTAGTGTCAAATGAATATACGCCCAAAGAGGTTAATGAATTGTGGTCATGATTTTTATGCTACCATAGCTGATGAGTAATGATTAAAATGGTTGTGTTTGGATTCACGAACTTTTTTCATTTGAGTATTTTTAAATAAACCTATAGTAAAGATAATTATAATTTATATAATCATTGTACTGTAGTACTTTTTCATTATGGATATGAAAGTGTATGTTTATTGGTATTGATAACCTAGAAATGTGATACAGTATTACGTTGATTTTTTTAAAAACATGGCTGGCAGAATGACAACCCATAATATGTTCCTCATTTTGAGATAATGATATTGGAATAAAGATATAATTTATTAGGATGAATTAAATTTCATTGTATCATCTACCTTGTAATTGATAAATGATTTGTTGAAAATGAGGCTTATGACATCATTTTTTGGGTTTACAATATTTTGGATTTAAATAATATATCCAATAAATTGATTTTTTACTTATGGAATAAGGAAGAATGTACATTTTAATTTGAATAATATTTATAGTCTAATAACATCAACTTAGTTTTTAACAAAAATGTTAGTAAAATTAATAAAAATTAATTACATCAATTAATGTAAAATTAAGTTTAATAAGGGACTAAACCTTAAACATGAGGGAAAAATGACCCAAAACGTGGTCAAATAAAATTGGATTCTAATAATTATAACGTATACCATATTAGTTCAAATTTTATGAGTTATTAAGATATTATCTAATGATAGTGACATATATAATAATTTAAGTAAGGAAAATATAAAAATGGAACCATCCTTACCTTTAATATTTAAAAAGAATTAGAGTATGGAGGAAGCTACATAGTGTCTGTTATAAATATTATTTAAAAATATAAATAAGTTTATTCTACCATGTAAATTTAACATTAATTTTTATATACGATATAACTAAATTAAACTCTTAACAAATACTAACACATGGATAATTTAGTTAAGTATTAAATAATATAAATAATTATAAAACTAATAAAATTAATGTAAATTTAATGAATTATTATGTTACATTATTTTTTAGATGAATATAACATGCTAAACAGCTATGAACATAATATATTTGAATTAAAATATTGTTTTCAAATTTTCAAATTAAAATTAAATAAATAATTTTAAAATTTACATTGATGTCATTCTATAATAAAATGATACTTTATTAAATAATTTATAATTTATTAAAATATTATTATCTGACAAGTTATTTTTAGGTATTAATGAATAAAAAATATTTTCCATTCATGGAAATTTTTTGTTTTCTAATTAATATATTGACCCATATATAATAAAAACATTGTTAACATGGACTATGGTAAACCAGTTTTTTTCACATTACATGTACTTGGTTTAAAATTAATTTCCAAAAAACATAGAATTTTTTTTCTAAATTACATATTATATTTTTAATTAAGTGGGCATATATTTCTCATTAATATCGCCTTAATTTTGTCTTAATGGTAAAATTACTTATGTTAGAAAACTATTTAATTTAATAAAAACCAAAATGATAAAACTGGTAGAAATATTGAAGGTAAGTTAACAAATTAAAGAAATGAACATATTTTTTGTGCGGTAGATGGTTTTTTCAACCATAAATCCCCAAAAATCCATTATTTTCCATTTTGGAGGCACATTAGGTAGGGATACCTCTCAATAGTGTATAAGTATTTCTGTTTACAATAATTCTACTGCTTATCCAGTATAGGAAGGCATTCACTCATCCCATTCCTCGCACCCCTTATGCCACCTTGTATAATTTAAACTTTTCCAAAATAATCTCACAAAACCCTTAACATCAACATAAAGGCCTCAAATTATGAATAAATCAATCCAAGGAAGCCTGTTGGGGAAAAAAAGGAGTTAGATGAAAAATAGGTAACCGTCTTCAATGGAAATTTATGTATTATTTGTTTCTCCACCATCATTTTCTTATTATTCTATGATTATATAATAAAAGTAGTTTTCATAAATTACTAATATTTTTAATGTTATGGTTTAGACCTACACCTATACACACATCCATCAAATGGATAAAAACATACCATTCATGTGTATGGAAAATTACCACCTCAGCAAACGATGTCGTTCGTTTTTCCATTACCACCTCTTATGGTTGGGAAATATGATGGAATAATTAAATATAAATTATATATATGATATTTATAATAAAAATATTATTTTTTAATTATTTTTAATCGCATACATTTATGGACTCCATTGTATGGGAATACGATAACATCGTTTGTGGAAGTGTGGACTCTCACCTCCATAGAGTGATGGGATTCCTTCAAACTATACATATAATTTATTAAAGATGGTTTAAATTATATATATGTGACATAAAATAATTCTATTTGATATTAATTAGTTTATTACATTTAAATAATTATAACATGTCATTTTCTTTATTTATTTTTTCACACACTAAAAAAAGTTATAATGTTTTCCCTGATTGTGTGGACTACCGCCTCCTCGACTCAATGTGAATCCTTTTGAATCCCAAGTATTATATATAACTATATATTTTTAAATAATAAGTAATTTTTTTAAATCCTAATTTTTCATGTTATAATGTTACTAAACATCGTTCTATAATCATTATCGAAAATTGTGAACATTACTCATATGTACGAACGACCTACCATCTCCATGATTGTAACGTTGGTTCATTTTTCATAACCATATTTCATTATTGATTTTAAAATAATAATTTATGTATAAATACGATAATTATTTCAAGTTTATTATTCTTTATTTGTTTATATAATGGACCCTATGACAATAGTCAACATACCAAAGTCATTTTTAAAACATGAACAGAATTTAGTCAAAACACAAGAAACAAAAATAATTGTTTATATAGTTTTAAAAAAATTGTAATTTGTGAAGTAATCCTGATAATAAAATTGAATAATATTAGGAATGATTTAAATAATTAACGAATTTTTTTTAATCAGGATGATAAAGAGATAGATGACATTTTATACTCAAGGTAAGGTATTCTTGTCTCTCTTTTCATTCTGTGAGGCATACACCATTTTCACAACATACATATTTTCTGTGGTGTATCTGTTTCCCTCGAAATTTGGGGATGACCTCCCGGATTGGATGTTCAAACATTCCAATCGGTTTCTAATGGGTTTGTTCGTAGAACCGGAAACATCCAATGATTCCACATCTATTTGGACCTAATTTCTAAAGGTAGGTGCTCATTAGTTTGTGGAATGATGAGGCTTAGGAATTTGCATTGGTCAAGAGGATGGGAGGTCGGACTCATCACACCTTGTTGAGGGGAATTATTGTCTACTCCGGGGATCTCTTTATAGATTTAGGTTATGTTCGTGAATCCTTATAAAATTACCAAATATAAAATGAGCTTTCCTTCAGATCTGACAATCAATGATTAAATATGTAGGAAATTTAGAGAATCTTTTATATTTATTCGAGGTTCTTCATCGATAGAGAATCATCTGTATTTATTAGAGATTCTTGGTCAATGGTATCCTTCGATACCTTTATATTAAAGTCTCTTGGTCATTATGATGACCATGCTGGTTTTAAAGCCACTTAGTGGGGCACGTGGAGTTTATTATCATTCAGAAGGACATGGATTATTTCAGAGTTGGGATCGAACCCGTAGATGGGCTACCTAAGTATCGTTTGTTTAGAAAAGGAATCAGAACCCACGTAGTTCGAGTAAGGGAGTTTGATGTTTATGATTGATGGCTCAAAGAAAGATGTCATAATTACTTTTACACTCTAAGCTCACGCGAGTCATGCCTGGTTTGTGAAACAAGAGGTATTGGTAAAAATCAGACTATTGTGCCATGAAATATTCAATAATAAGAAATAATGTGGGACTTATGTATGTATGAATGCCGAGATAAATGAAGATTTGTATTTATTTCAGGGAAGAAATCCAGGAATAGGGTCCATAAAGGTATATGTGCTTCATAGAGATTTGAATAATCTAACTTGGGGCTTACTCCGGAAAAGGAGGCACAAATTAGGAGAGGACATATGATTGGGTTTTTACTCCTAAGAAGGAATCCCAGATCAAAGGTAAATTATGACTGTTTAATAGGAATTAAGAATAGGGAGTACTCCTGAAAATGAGGCCCAGGTTAAGAGACATGAAAAATTAAGGGACATGGGGCTTACTCCTGAAGAGGATGCCCATATTTATGACTGGGGATTATTCCTGAAAAGGAGGCCCATGTTAATGATTATGACTGAAGATTATTCATGAAAATGAGGCCCAGGTTAATGAAATTATGGTCGGGGCTTACTCGTGAGGAGGATTCCTAAATTAGGGGACTGGGGCTTAGTCCTGAAAAGGAGGGTCAGGTTAAGAGAATTATGATTGGGGATTACTCTTGAAGAGGATTCCCAAATTATTGAGCACTTGGGGTTACTCCTAAGGAGGATGCCCATATTTCGAAATTATGACTGGGGCTTACTCCGGAAAAGGAGGCCCAGGTTAATGATTATGACTGGGGCTTATTCCGGAAAAGGAGGCCCAGGTTAATGAGTTCTCTCATATTAATGGATGAGCTTGAATGAATGAAATCACAATCTTTAGTGACATAAAGATGTGTAAATCACTAGGTTTTGAGAGATATTCCACAGAATTATTTTCAGATAAGGAAGAAAATCAATAAATCATGCCATAAATGGATTTGAAGAGTGTCTTGAAGACTGAATCTTGAATAGGAGAGGTGTAATGGATTAATAGGGGTGAAATGGGCAAGAAAGGCACCCAAAAAGGAAGGGGCGCACAAGTCCTGGAAGGCGCGCAAGTACTGCGTGGGTGCGCAAGTCCTGGTCATGCAGGTATACCAGTGCGACACATGGGTACTTGTGCGATGGTTAACCAGCAGGGTAATACTTGAGCGACTCTTGGTTAAAGCCTTTAGAATCATCTTGGGTTCTTCCAAAAGAGTGTCGCGCACGTTCTATGGAATGAGTAAGGTGGAGAGCTAGTGTGGCCATTTCCCTTAAGGTCTGGCCACTCAGGCGCGCAAGTGTTGATGAATTTCAACACTTAGGCCTTCCTCCCCCTCTTTAGATCTTCCGTTCTAGGTAAGAAATTACCTTAGATGTGTTTCAGAAGCTTTGAGAAGAGACTAGTGCGCTGGGAGCTAAAATATGAGTTTCTGGAAAAATTCCACTCGAAATGGGGGGACCACAGGGTCTATTTATAGGCTGGAGAAGACCCTGGGCGGTTATTCTTTAGGGTGTGCAAGTGTACTTGCATGAACATTGAGGCACGCAAGTGTACTTGCGCCACCATTGAGGTGCGCAAGTGTACTTGAGCGACGATCGTAGCACTTGCGCGACCCATGTGCAACATTCTTCTTATTCTTTCTTTTGCCAATTTTTTATATTTTTCCAATGGTCGAATCACATTGAGTTAAGATTATCCCCTTTTCCAATTTTTAGATTTTGTGACGAAAGGAGCATAAAAAAAGCCCCCCCTCAGAGTTTGATCCAAAAGAAATGCGGATTTGACTCTGAGGAAATCGAGAATCAAATGGAAATTGGGGCGCGCCGGGTAGGGCACGCAAATGAGCTTTGGGAACGCAGGATCTGGTGCGTAGGTATACGACCTTTGATCGTATAGGGTACGACGCGCAGGGTCATGGCCACATCTATAAATTGGGGGCTTCACTCCATGCCACACACTCAGTTCTCACGGACTACTTGCTCTCGGCGCGGATCTTGGCTCTCGACTTTTGCTCGTCCAGTCTTCTTTTTCATGTGTCGCACTGCTGTTAAGGTATTTAGACTTGCATTGTGTTACCTGCATGACCAATACTTGCGCGACCAAAGAATACTTGCCCACCAACTATGGGAATTGCACACCTTAATGACTTAGTCAATTTCTTCAAATCCTTCAAAAAATTTATGAAAAATTAACATACTTTAAGATTCAATTATTCAACTTTTGTGCAGATCAAATGGCTCCAAGGATAATCAGAACGGCTGATGAACTGACGAGTAAAAGAATTTATGAGATGATCGACATCGTTGGCCATGATTAATATTCCATCCGTGAAAGCACTATTCTGGACTTGGCTAAGCATATGAAGAAATATCATTGTGATTTCCCACATAGCATCTATCTACCTCTGTATGGCTATGGTCACTTGGAAGATGTCAATATTCCAGAGGCAAAGAACTATCTCCCACCTTCCTGGATTCAGTCGTATAACAACTTTTCTTCAGTGAATGTCTCAATCGCAGGAACATTTTCAAATGCTGGAACAGTAAAGAAAGCTTATATAATGCATCATAGCTCATGTGCTCCAGATCTGAAACTTCACAAGCCTGAGCTGCAACCACATTTTTATCCTTCAGTCTTTCGAAACACTCAGATGGATCAATCCAAAGGCTGGAAGGAGAAATGGGAATTCCGTTCTGGAGGAGGGGTGAATCCAACTAGGATGTGGGCTTATTGGGTGCGACAAACTTGTGAAGAGTTTATCGAGGATCTGAAGGGAGCTATAATTTATGAAGTTGTCTAGGCTGGGAAGACATATGTTTATAAGAATTATAATTTTGCACTAGAATTTCTCATCCGCTGGAGCCCGAAAACTAATTCATTCCATCTGACCCATGGATAAGTAGGCATTAGTTTCTAGGATGTCTACAAGAACTCAGAGGTTCCAATCATAGGTGATATGTATGATGAATTCATCCCTCCAAAGGAAACCATGAATGATCCAAAGAAGACTCCAGATTTGGTTTGAGTTATTGAAGATTTATCATAATCTCAAAATATTAAAGACATCAAAGACTTATTATAGATAGGATATTCATCCAGAGGAATGGATGAATGTCTTTCTTAGGAAGAAGAGGGAAAAGGGGCCCACCTGTACTCGTCCTACTAGCTGCCTTAGAGTAGATAAGAGAGGTATTCCTAGCACATTCTGGCCAACTCTGGAAGCAGGAGAGTTTGAGAAATGGGTGTATGAAGTAAATCATAAAATCCCGAAGAAGACCCATCTGACAGGCTTTTTAGCCTTATGGATCTGTGTCTATCTTTTTCCAGTTAGATATTTGAAGGGAGGCATCAGGCTAGGGACCTTCGTTATCACAGCCAATTTGGCTGAGAGGAAGATGGTGGGGTTGGCTACCCCAGTTTTGGAAAAGATTCATAGGAGCTTACTCCATGTCTATATGGGTAAGTCCCCTTTGAGATTAGTGGGACCATTCCACGTTTTATGGGGATGGATCGCCACTCACTTCCGGACATATGCTATTCAAAATGGAATACAGATTTCTGGAAGTTCTCTTAGGCCATCTATTCAGGCCTTCTCTAGAATTTTTCTTTTGTTCCTCAATGCTTATGATATTTGGCCAAGGCTGGGTATGCATAAGGAATTCCACTTCATTCCCTATGGAAATCAGTCGATAGGGCGATTTGTTGATGATGGATCAGCCAGCTTGGAACAGAGGTCTTATATGCTGGCCTACAGAGATAGTGTATTGGCCACCAGAATTGATGGGGAAATTATATGTGAGGCCTGTGCTCCATATCGATTTTCACGCCAATTCAAGTGTCTGCAAAAAAACTATTGTATCTCCTCTAGTTCACGTCAGATCAGAGAAACATCTAGTGGTTTCTTGGAAACTATGGTTGCTCATGGCTATGGAAAGGACTGGGGCAGTCTTTGACTTACCAAATACTGAAGCGGTAAGAAATTTGACCGTATGGTATGCTGAAAACTGGATAGCATCATATCCTGAGGCCATATTGAATAAACCTATTGACGAGGTCGGGAAGAAGAAGAGAACCATTGTGAAAGAAGAAATCCAGGTGGTAGGTGATTCTTCCACTCCTGAAGCTGGTTCACCGAGTTCTTCAACCAAGGATGATTCATCAGATTCTCGAGAGATACAACATTTGTCAAAATGGCCCCATGCCGTATATAATCCCCCAGTCAGAATCAAGAGAGACACTCCATCAACTCCTGGTGAGTTTCTTTATTGAGAAAATTTTAATTGCAAGTAACTTTATAGAGTAATAAGTTTTCATTCTCTTTCTAAAGTTGCAGGATATAGAAAGAAATTAAAATCCAAGGTTGTAGGACCCTCTTCACAACCTTCTAGTACACCTGCATATCTACGACCAGTGGCTATCCAGACATGGCGGGATGTATACTACAATATTGAAACTATCTAGATGGAGTTATGTGAAGGGTTACGTCTTCCTGGAATAGGGACTCTTCAGGCTCCTGAAAATATTCATTTCAAGGATGAGCTTGATGAAGTAAGAGCCTATGTCAAAGAGTTGAAGGCCTACATATATGCCACCAATAATTCTATCCCTATCACCAAGCGGGTGAAGGAAATGTTGGATCACGGAACCACTGATGAGGTGTGGAATGAGTATGTGGCTCCTGAAGATGTAAGTTTTATTTCCTTATTTGCTTTGAAACATGATTTTAGTCGATGATTTTTTATTGAAGGAAATTTTTTTCTTCATCTTGCAGATTGAAAAAACAACTGAGGTTCCTTCGCCACAGTAAAGCCCTGGTGGTACTGCCATCGGGGCTATTGCTGAATCTCCTCATGAACTATGCGAGATATCTCCAGGACAGCAGGCCATGGATGAGGATTTGCACATGGCTTTCCCCTCTCCCATCTAGGTAACTATAATGGAGACTGCTGATACTCCTAAAAAGCCAAGGAAGAAAAAACATCGAAAGAATAATACCATAGCTAAACACTTCATTAACAGTGTTAAGTTCTTCGGATAATCATGAGTCCTAAACCATGAATAGATTGCTCATTTTCCTTGGGATTGCAGGGGCTTCTTCAATTTCCCCTCTGAGGGAAAGGACTGATCCTCCTTTGAGGACTACAGAGGGTGCTGTGGAAAAATCACATATTCAAGCTGACTTGGCTGCTCCTAGAGAAGAGCTAGCATCTATTCCCAGTATTCCTCTTACTGCTATTACAAGAAGAGAAGAACCTGTTTCTGGTAAGTCAACAATTCTTCATAAAAATGTTGAACGAAACACTGACTGACTTCCATTCTGTGATACATTAGGTTCAACTCCTGCATTAGAGCTTCTGGCGGCAGTTGCAACTGATGCCGTGATTTTATCCAAAGATGTTGTCCAGGGTCAGGGGCTGCAGGACGTAAGTCGTCATGAAGACATATCAAATGCTCCCACTGTTGAGACTAACCAGGATTCTGAAATGTAATTGGATGAAATGATGAATCGTGGCATGTCTTTCGAATAATTTTATGATCATGCTAAGTTATCAGGTGACTTAGAAGACCTTGGGCGTGAGTGTTATCCTTCACCCAGTAAAGTTTCATATAATTTACACTTATAATCAAGAATAAAAATAATATGTAGTTCCATCCATAGAAGCTGTTGAACTACCAATGCCTGAAGAGGCTGTGAACATTGATGTCAACCCTACTATTGTAGAAACATTAGCTTAAGTAGATCTAAACTCAGTAAACCCTCCTACGACCCATCATGAAGATCCGATTGAGACTGGGAAATATGGGGAGGAGTCTTATCAGGTTACTGATCTACTTTTGGGTAAGGGATAACAATATTTGTGATTATACTTAATTTGAAAGAGAATCAATTCTTTTTTTATCCTTTGAAACTAACCAAATCTTTCAATTAATTATGCAGTGTCATCAACTACAATGGCTAGATCTGGAGGTGAGGCCCCAGCCTCTGCCCCAACGATAATTTAAAGTGAAGAAGCACAGGTCAGGGGGGAGTAGAACAGGGCACTTCTTTAAGTGCATTAATCCTAGATTACATGCCCCCCTGTGATGATGCTATTGAATCAGACCCAGAGGTTCTTAAGGCACTCAGCTTCTCACGATGCAAGGCATGGAACAACATATGGAAAATCATAATTGAGGTTCCTTTTGAAGATATATCATCGAAGATCCCTCGATTGTAGTCCTAGTTCATCATGCTAAGACTTGGCGGTTATGGATATTAAGAAATCCATACCGCGATGCAACAAGTCATCTTCAAGAGGGAGCAGGAGAAAAAGTGTCATGAAAATCTTACCAGGGTAAAACTGTCAATCAACATAGGAAAATTTGAGGCTGTGGTATCCCGAGATGAGGCTGACTATGCTGCCAAGATGAAGGAGCTGAAGCATAAGATCCAAGAATTTTTTTTCCAAAAGATGCACCTTCGTCAACAGTTAGATGCTATTACTAGGGATCCTGACCAACTCAATAATTCACTCAAGGGAGTTCAAACGAATGGTATGAATACCATTGCATATGCCAAGAAAGCACTCCATCAGGCTGAAAAGAGTGAATTTGGTCGAGTTCATGAGCATCAAGTACCTGCTGATGAAGCTCGAGATGCGGTTCATCAATTGAAGACTTATGTTGACAGTATTTTGTAATTTCATGGAAAAGAGAAGAGACTCCGATCTGTGGATTTCCTTCTAATTCTTGTGCATCAAATGGAAAGAATTAGTTTATCTTCAGTCACATGTGCACGTATTTTACTACTACCTGCTTTAAATTTTACATATGCCAATGGACCTAGTAAGCATAGTTTGATTTTTACAAGGACTAATGAAAATAACCCTACAAGCTTTGAACCTTTTAATTGAAAAATATTACCTAAATCAAACAAAATGTATGTTTAGTGAGCTGGAACTTCAATTTTATTCAGAGTTCCTTTGTCTTTTGTGGGAAGTTTAAAGTCATGCACGTCGGACAAAAAAGGCTAATGTTTAAGGTCGAAATAGCTTTGACCGAAATGGATTAAAATTGACTCAATTCCTTGAAAATTCATATGAAAACATTTTACCATACTCAAGTATGTAGGGAAAAAGTGTAAACTATGACTTAAGAATATTTGGATCTGAGGAATGATATGAAAAAAGATCTAAAAAGCATTAGAAGAAGTAGTTCCCAATAATGAAGTTACCATTAATTAACAAACACGTTAGGGGGTTGAATTATGTAGTGCCACCTAAGGGTATTGGCTGAATAGTCAAATAAATAGTATCTTTTGGCTAACAAGTCTGTTATGTAGACAGTTTATACAAGGCCACCTTAGGTCACGTGCTGCATAGTCAGGAAAAAGAACTCTCAGAAATTTACTATCCTAGTGCTAAAAGCCAGTGAAAGTTTATGGAGATTCAAATTTTCTAAAGTATAGAGTTTTCTATATGGAAAGAGGTACTTGAATATGGAGAAGATATTTCCAAACAAGATTATCGACGAACTGGGTGGATATCACTTCTACGAAGGTTTGACACAAATGTAGGGAAGGAGAATATAAACCATAGACTTGAATACTTTCAGATCATGAAAAAGGATATGGGACAAATATGTAAAGGATGGCTATTTTGCGGATCCATACATACTGTCATTTAAGACCAATAAGGACAAAAGAGGCTTTCTTCCAATGAATGAAGTTACCATTATTTAAAAAACCCGTTTGGGGGTTTAATTATGCAAGGAAACCAAAGGGCATTGGCTGCATAGTCAAATAATATTATCATTCGGCTGACAAGTCTGTTATGTGGACTGTTTATGCAAAGCCGCCTAAGGGCACGTACTGCATAGTCAGGTAAAAGAACTCTCAGAAATTTGACATTTTTGTGACTAAAAGTCAAGAAAAGGACTATGAAGATCTGAAAATATTTAAGGTTAGGATTATGACACATAATGATGGGTATTGTCCAATGTATGCAGAGATACACAAATAAATACTAACCATAATCATGTTATGGCTGGGTTCTGAAAGGAAATGTTGGACATCACTACGTATCCCATAAGGATGGGAATCAAGACATACGTAGTTCTTGAACTACAGTTTAATGTCGTGTGGTAAAAAAGGATTGGAGATCTTAGTTTAGGTTCATAGAGCTTGGACCATTATAAGAAATACACAGTGTGTGTTTTCATGGGGACTTTTCAGCCAGGGGACTGAAAGAGGAATTTGGGGTTAGGCCCAAAAGACTTGGGACTGGATTTGAGGGACACTCTAACATTCCTACGTATCCCATAAGGATGGGAATCAAGCCCACGTAGTTCTAGAAATACCCTCTGTACAGATTTGGTTCGTACATGTGAAGGGTGAAAGGGGACTTTAGTCCAATGATGGTTTAACCCAAGACAAAAGGTTCAGGTATTTCCATGTATGCACGTAGTCTTTGGAATAAAACATGTTTGAAAATCAGTGTAAATAATGATTCCCTCTCAAGTGAAGGTATCAAAGAATATTTTAGTTTATTGTCATAATGGACAAAAGTGTTGTATAGTTTAACGTCGTATAACAAGGATGAAAGTGAACCAATGTAAAGATATTGATTCTAGAGGATGGTTTCACGAATCAACTTCATATAAGATGGAGGTGAACCGATGTGAAAAGATTGGTTTTGGGATTGAACCTTGTGAGGTTGCCTACGTACCCAGCATAGGAGGAAAGGATCAAAGTCCGCGTAGTTCAATTAAAGAATGAATTAATGATAAAGTTGTTCTTGGGGACAATGACCTAAAAAAATGATGGTGTTGGGACTTACACATGGTTATTAGCCGAGAGGGAGTGTTATGGTTGAGGTTTTCTCTTAGCTCACGTGAGTCATACTCAGTGCATGAAAAAAGAGGTAACAACAACCTTAACGATGCACAGTTTAATGTCATGTAGGACATATAAAGGGATTATGCAGTTTAAAGTCTTGTAGTTAGGACTATTGGTGCAACACAGTTTAGTGTCATGTAGCAGGGACAAAGTACAGTTTAATGTCATGTAGGATATATCAAAGGAATTTCTGTAGAGTTTAGTGTCATGTAGTTAGGATGATGGAGACAAGATAGTTTAACGTCATTTTGGACGAAAAAAATGACTGTGTAGTTTAATGTCATGCAGTAAGGACAAAAGAGTACACCATTTAACGCCATGTTGGACATATTGGGGACTTTTTTCATAGTTTAACGTCATATTGGATGAAAAAGGGATGATACAGTTTAACGTCATGTTGGAAAAAAGTGCGAATAGTTTAAGGTCATATGCATGGACCATTGATGATGCAGTTTAATGTCTTGCTGGATGGTGGTGCAGTTTAAGGTCATACTGGACCACTGATGATATATTTTTTGATTATAAAAAATACTTCTTAAAAAATATGGCATTGGTTGGAGTAGTGATGAGTTCTCCATCCATCGAGATTAATTATTAAGATCAATTGGAGTAGACCCTATGTATTGAGTAAGTTCCTTCCCATTTTGGATCTAGTTTGGGAGGTTTTTTTCGTAGTATCATTGGAGTTCTGAGAACTAATACCAATTCTCCCTGAGTGAATGAACGGAGATGAACTTTTTTGTTAAAAGCTTGTGTTATTCGATTCTGATAGAATTCCAAGTTGTGCAAAGTGCACAATATTTTCTCATCTAACCGTTCCAATTCAGTCAATCGCTTTGGAGATTGTTCATCTATAGACGACTGATCACAAATTGCTACTCTAAGCGAAGGCAATTGAACTTAAATGGGCAAGATGACTTCAGTTCCATATACTAGTGAATATGGAGATGACCGTGTTACATTGTGTGTGGTAGTCCAATAATCCCATAAAGCATGAAAGAGTTTATCAGGCCATGACTTCTTATCTTTATCCACCATATTTTGCAGTATATTTGAAAGATTCTTGTTGAAGGCTTCTATCTGGCCATTGGCCGCTGCATGATACCGAGATGAATTGTTGGATTTGATTTTGTATTCATGATACAATTTCTTCACCTCAGATGAATAGAATTTAATGCCATTGTCCGTCAATATGGTATGAGGGACACCAAATCTGGTAATGATGTTAGACTTTATGAAGCTAACAACGCATTTAGAACTGACTTACTTGAGAGGTATTGCCTCTGCCCATTTGGAAAAGAAGTCAGTAGCAGTAAGAATGTACTTAAACTGCTTGGCCGTAGCTGAAGGGTAAGGTCCCACCACATCCATTCCCCATGTGACAAATGTCCATGAGTATTTAGCTGTATGAAGCAACTCTGGAGGTTGATGAATGAAGTTGGAATTTACTTGGCATGAATGAAACTTCTTTGTGAAATCAAAACAATTTTGTATCATTGAAGGCCAAAAGTATCCAAGCCTTCAAATCTGATCAGACAATATATGTCCAGACTGGTGGGCACCACAGACTCCTGCATGAATTTCTTTCATGATAGCCATTGTTTCTTCACCATCAATGCATCTGAAGAGAACACCATCAAAACCATGTTTGTAGAGAATTTTATCTAGGTGATCTGGGCTATCATAAAGAGTAAAATTGACCACACGTCACCAGATTTGTTCTTTCTCAGCTCTATCATGTGGAAGTGTTCCATTTTTAAGGTATTCCCTGATAGGTGAAATCCATCCTGTAGTATGACCATACGGTTCGGGAATGAGACTAATTTCATTAATTTCCTCTGTTCTGATTTGAACATAAGGTGAAATTGCCTGACGGTGGGCAATACTGATGGTTGTCTCATCCTAATTTGGATCTGCCAAAGCTGTGGCTATATTAGACAGTGCATCAGCTTGAGAATTTTGTGATCTTGGGACATAAGAAAATGTCAGTTTTGAAGGGAATTCTGCCATTAACTCTCTGACGTAATCATACAAAGGGATTAGTTCTCCTTTTCTGAAGGCATAATCCCCATTGACTTGTTTGATTACCAGGTCTAAATCACCTTTCACCTTTAAGTGATTCACTTGTTCTTGAAGGACTAATTCCACGCCTTCGATGAGAGCTTGGTATTCTGCTTCATTACTGGTAACACCTTCCCAATATAAGAAGGAATAAGGAAACACTGACTTTTTTGGAGAAATGAGAAAAATTCCTAAGCCAACTTTGTTGAATTTAGGATTTTCCATTTTCCTCCCTGTTGGACTTCTGGAAGCCCCATCAAAATTCATTTCCCATGCTTGAGAACATTCTTTAATAGAGAACACTTCCTCATCAGGGAGTTCAATATTTGAATATGTGTCTTCCAATGAAGGGTGTTCGCCCAGGAAATCAGCTAGATCTTGTCCCTTTATTGCCTTTTGAGACACATAATGAATATCAAATTGCTGCAAAATAACTGCCCACCTTTCCAGACATCCTATAATAATTGGACGACTAAGGATGAATTTGAGTGGGTTATTGCGAGATACCAATTAGACCTCGTGATATTGCAGGTAGTGTCTCAACTTCTGAACTGCAATGATTAATGCTAGGAAGCACTTCTCAGTACTTGAATACCAGGTTTCTGCTTCAAGCATAGTTCGACTAAGATAGTGAAGGCTGTTTTCATTCCCAGCATCATTCTTCTGAGCAAGAAAGGCACTAAATGATCGCTCTAGAGTTGTCACATAGAGGATAGGTGGAATTCATTCAACAGGTGGAATGAGTACCAGTGGACTCAAGAGGTATTTCTTGAGAATATCGAATGCTTCTTGACATTCTTCAGTCCACTGGTAAGTGACTCCCTTCTTCATCAATTTGGTGAAGGGTAAACTTTTTCCTGCCAAATTGGTGATGAAACGCCGAAAATATGCTAAGTGTCCTTGAAGTTCTCTTAATTCATTCAAATTTTGTGGATGTGGAATACCAAGGATTGACTTGGTCTTTTTAGGATCGACTTCAATACCACGATGGCGTACAACAAAGCCAATAAATTTTCAGGAGGTTACCCCAAAAGCACATTTTAAGGGGTTCATATTCAAATTATGTTGTCGAAGCTTGAGGAATATGAATTCCAAATCATCCATGTGATTATAACGTTGTTTGGATTTAACCACCATATCATTTACAAATCATTCAACAAACTTCCCTAAGAAGGGTTTGAAGATACAATGAATGTAACGCTGATATATTGCACCTGCATTCTTTAAGCCAAAGGGCATTACCTGGTAGAAAAACACACCCTGAGGGGATCTAAAGGCTATAGATTCCTCATCTTCTGGGGACATTCAGATCTATTTATATTCAGAATATACATCCATGAAGGAAAGTTCTTCATAGCCAGCTGTTGCAACAATTAAAAGTTCTGTAATCGGAACTGGGAAACCATCATTAGGACAATGCTGATTAAGAACTCTGAAATCGATTCAAACTATAATTTGTCTGTTATTCTTATTTACAAGGAAAATATTAGCCAACCACTTGGGATACTGAACTTATCTGATGAAGTTAGCTTTGATAAGCTTATCTACTTCAGCTTCATTTTTGGAAGTATAAGTTGGGTGTGTTCTTCTTGCGGCTTGCTTAAATCCTCGATGTTCTTCTGGTAAACCCAAATGATGAATAGAAACTTCCGGATCAAGCTCGGGAATTTCTTTATAGTTTCAAGAAAATATATCTCTATTTTTCTTTAGAAATGAAATATACATCTCTTGCTCTTCAAGAGTCATGGTCGCACTGATTAAAGTGGGGCGTGGATCTTCTTTTGTACCCAGATTTATTTCTCTGAGTTCATCCACAGTGGTAGAGATACCCTCTTCAAATGATGGAAGAGCATCTCTGAGATCTTAATCTTCTTCTTCTTCATGTGTTATTTCGTCCATTTCAACTTGAATAGTAGATGATAAAGCAGAATTTCCATGATCAGAAGAGATGTAAAAATTTGCATATCTTAAAGAAGAATCTTCCATTTCTGACCTAATTGATGATGAAGGGTCTTATTTGGGGAATAAAGAGGAGATGATGGATTTAGAATCGACATCATTGTTCACCTACAATGTTTCTATAACTTCTTCTGGACTAATTGGCGAAGTATATACTTCTTGGATTTCAATAGATGAAATGAAGATGTCACCATTTGTGCATTCATCACTGCTTGGTGGGTTACCAATTTATCCCATGTTGTCTGGATCGATTGTCGTAATTGACAATATGGATCTTTCCATAAGAGTATTTTGATTTGGGTCTATATTCTCAATTTGACTGATAGGAAACACATAATTTGTACTCACATGTGTAAATGGATTTACTGGAATCTTATCCAAACCATATGGAGCATTAACTTTGGTAATCTCTTTTGTTGTGGATTTCTCCCTTCCCTTCATGTGATAGAATTCTGCCTCAATGTATTGAGACTCACATGTCTTGAATGGGGTCTTATCACCATTCAATGTCCCAACGTGATCATCGAAACAATTTTTGAGACATTGATGGTAAGATGAAGGGATAACCGCATGTTGATGTAGCCAGGGTCTTCCATGTAAGATGTTGAAAGTTGAGTCTTGATCAACAACCATGAAATCCAAATTGGATACAAGATCTCCAAACTGAGTTCTGAGTGTAACTTTGCCCAGTGGTTCTTGTTCATTTTTATCATATCCTTGTAACATCATGGTAGAAGGAGATAAATCAGATTCTGCGAGGCCCAATCGGCGAAGTGTATGAATGGGCATGAGGATGACTCCTGAACCATTGTCAATGAAAGCTCTTTGGACGTCTACGCCATTAACCTTTCCAGATAAGTACAATTGTCTAATATTCCCATGCACAACATCATCTTCATCTTCATCAGTAAAAGATATTATTTCATGGCATTCTTTAGTATTATTCTCTATGTGATAGACTTCAGCAGCAGCAATTTCAGTTTCAAACTCACGAGGACTCGACAAAGCCTCGATGAGTGCTTCCCGAATATCTTTTAATAGATTCAGAGCATCCAGAATTGATAAATTGTCTAGTACATGGGCCAAGTGTTTCAATACATCATACTTTTGATCCAGAGGTTTGTGTTTCCAAACAGAAATATGGGGTTTAGCTGGTACCTTGGAAGCAGATGCTTTGGAAGTTGATGCATCTTGTATTGGGAAAGTAGTTGGCAATATTCCTGGTTTTGGAAGATTAGACTGATTAGATCCATTTACTTGCAGAGAGGAAGAGGATGGAACCTTCAACCAGTCTTCCAAAATAACTGTGCCAGGACTGAATTTTCTATTGGTAGAAGAACTTTCTTGTTCTTGCTGTGCTCGCTGAAGGGATCTACCACGAGTTTCTGTTGCGTACACAGTTCTAGCAGGGGTAGAACTGGAATAGTGGCTTCTGAAAGATCCACGTCATCCCCTGTATCTTGAGCCTCTATAACTTCCTCTGATTCCACTATTTGATATAGGGGATTCAGGCCCATCATAATCGAAACTGCAACTGGCATACAAATCTGTTAGTTGAATCATATTAACAGAACCGAAAATCATTTCTTCATCTGATGAATACTCTTCCTGATTAGCCTGTTTAGGCTGTGACATTTGGTGGGGTGGTTCCCGTGGAATTGAAGTAGATGGCATGAAGTCTGATAGAGTCAAAGACAACTTAGGCATTGAGACACACTCATCTTCTTCTAATGCATTTTCTTTCTTTGAATCATGACGTTTCTTTGAGGACTTTACCTCTAACGAAGATGGTTTTTCCACAATATTCATTGCAGAAGACACAATCGGTTTCATTAATTGTGTTCTCAAAATAAAATGAGTTTGGTGGATTGTCTTTATGACCATCCAATCATCAAACTTCTATGCATTTTTTATTTTGACTTCTTTCCATTCGCCTTCCTCCTCTGGAACTATAGCAGTAACACATGATACCTGAGCTGAAGAACCTTTCAGTTTGACTTGTCCCGAGTCAACCATCTTTTGCAGGAGGTCATTAAAGACAAAAAACTCTTGGACGGGATGCCCCATCATTTGATGAAAAGGTAAATAATTGGGAAGGTCTTCATCTCATTCCTTATTTGGCCTCTTAGGCCTTGGCAATTGACCCAGATTATTTTCCAGAGTCGAAATGATGTAACCAGAAACATGTTCATTTCGGAAAGAGTATGTTTTTCTCTTCAGATCCTAAAATTGTTTTTGCCCTTGATCTCTTTGATCATCTGGACGAAACTGCCTTTTTTGTTGGCACTCAGGAGGTAGAGCCCTTCGAGAAGATGAAGGTTTTAAAGTAGAAACAGGTACAGGTTCTTGTTTAAGCATAACTATAGCAGCTTCTTCTTTACCCATTCTCCTTCCTAGAGATGATGGAATTACACGAGACTTATCCTTAGCCTATATAAAGGGAATCTTCAATCTACTGAGTGATTGAAGTAAGGTATCAAAACCCTCATGTGTATTTCATAGGGATCAACGTCATGCGTAATTCATCACGCAGATTTGCCACATAGATTGGAAACAATTCCTCTTGAGGGAGTGCGGGGCTCAGGGAATACGTTAACCCCTTCCAGTGAGCAATGAAATCAGAGACTCTTTCATTATCCATTTTTATACAGTATTTAAGATAAAAAACTGTTGTCTTTGGAAATGTTGAGCTTAATTGAAGAAGAAATCATTGACGAAGATCTTCCCATAAAGTAATTGACTGGGATTTCAAGCTTGTATACCAGACAAAAGATGGTCCTTGCAAGGTTCACATGAAGAATCTGAGTTTCACTACTTCTTACTACTCCGGAGTTCCCATTATAGGATCGCAACAAGACACGTAATGCGTCAAATGCTGTTTAGGATCGCTTGATCCATTGAAAATGGGGAATACAGGGTTCCCAAAATTTGATGGGGAGAGATTTAATCTACCCATTCAGGGTAAGCTTTCTTTTCTAGTTGACCCTGCGTATGTTTCCCTTCCATAGTTTCTAACTGAGCTATTAATGACTCAATGGTAGTTATTGGCTTTTGAGAAACATCCGGCTGAACTTGGACTTGGGTAGGTACAATGAATAGAGCTTGGAAAGCTGTGGTGGTTGGTGCTGCAACTGATGGTAGCATTGCCAACTTTTGTAGCACTTGACCAGTAGGATTAGACCTGTGAGGGTGTACTGATAGAGGAGGATATTATTGACCCATCTTAGTAGCTACAACAAATTCCCTTGGCTGAATGACTCCAGCACGCTTAAGAAGAAGACTACCCTAAAGTAGTTCTACATTCAACCTCCTGAATTCCTTCATTTCTTCCTCCTGTTGTGCAAACCATTGCTCTAATGAGAGTGATTGGCCTTCTCCAGAGGAAGGATATGTAACTTGATTCTTTCCCCTCCCTTTGTTGGATCATTTTCAGAGAGGGGGAAGTGGGTTACATGAAGGATTACCTAGGTTCTGAGTAACCATTTGATTTCGTGTACGCACACCTTATTCATTTGTGTCGGTGCATACATCTTCTTTTGCAGGAACCTCTTCATCTGAGTCCCCTATGTGAGCCTCCTATGGTGGATCAGAAAAAATGGCATTGATGACATTGATTGATGCATAACGCATCACATCCATTCTATCAGCATTTCTGTGATATTATCTTCTTCCATTTCTTTGATGAGACATTGCCTTTTGTGGGTTTGATCCCTCAGATACTTCTTGACGAACCGTAGTTTGGAGGGAATCTCCGGATAATTTGGATCTTCGTTCCTCTTGAGGCTTCTTCCCCAATCGAGAAATGACCGAATTTCCCTAAGGAGGGGATTGATGATTTGAAAGAGTCCCCAGTCCGGTGGACTGGGGCTGTTCCGGATATTTCCGCTCAACTCCTTGAATCCTATTTGTTGATTCTTAGGGTTGGTTTAAAAGAGTCCCCAGTCTGGAAAGATGGGGTGGCTCCTAACATGCTATGTCTGAGACTTTCCTAAAATATCTCCAGATCTTGCGAACCTTAATCTGGACATTAGCTGGATGCATTAACCTGTATCCACTTTTATCACCTGGTTCAAAAGACCGTTGGATGATTTTCGACACTTCTATCACTTGATGATGTTCTTTCTCTATATGAGAGGCATGTTCAATATTCTCGTTTGCTTGATGCAAGAGTAATTCAACAACTTATTCTCTGAATTATTGATTTTGAGAGGAACTAGTTGATGTCTGTTCTTGGGCAGGATTTTGATTACAAACAAAGTCCATTGACTGTGGCCGACCATGGGCAATAACATTGCCTGAGACTATTTTCGGCGGGCTTTTCTGACTGGAGAGCACTGTGAAATGTAGTGCTCCATGAACACCCCATCCTCTAACATGAATACCAGAAGGGGGATTGGAAATTAACTGGCACAACTTTCTTAGTTCACCAAGGCATGAACGCTGAAGGGCTCTCTGCTGCTTTTCAGCCTTCAGATATCGAGATACTGATAGAGATTCCAAGTCAATTTCCCGTTGTAACCCTTCTATTATCTTATCATGATTTTCATATTTATCATGAGATAATACATTATTTTTCAACTGAGAAATAGTTTTCCATATGTTGAGATGAATATCATGAATTCCTTCTTATGTCAACATTTCTGGAATGTCATACTGAGAGTCATCCAGAGGCCAAAACATGATTGGCACTTCACCTTTCGCCAGTTGTTTTCTCATGTTAAGCATCTCCTCTTTATCATTCAATGAAGATTCTTCTACCTGATTTGACCAAAGTTGGTGTTTCCTTGTTGCTTCATCGAATTCAACAATATTGGTAGAGAAATAATTGATCAAATTAGAAGATGCATGACTTAGGGGTGGTTTGGAGAATGACCTACACCCTGGGCTATCTTCCTATTGAGAATGAATTTCACCTACCAGCAATGAAACATCAGACATGACTGGTTTTACATTTGCTTGTGCCTCAAGGTAAGAGGGTTTTCTCGGCAATACATTGTCCACTGGAGCAATTTCTGGGGAATGTGCATCACTACTACGGAGAGGACTTCCATATAGAAATTCATCATCATGGGGATGAAAACCATAATGGGTTACAGAAAGGAAGAGATCTTTTTCTCCTTGGTCTTCTGACCACACAGAGGGTTCCTGTGGCTCTCATCTGAAGATGAAACTTCGAGATCGACCGAATTATTATGAAGAAAACCTTCATGAGGAAGTGTCTGTTGACGACCTTCGGAATTAATGTTCCCACTATTGAGAAATGAGGGAGTAGAATCTTGAATTCCAACAGATAACTGTCTGAGGGCTTCAAGAACTCCAGCATCGAGCAAGGCCTTGTTACAGATTGTCTCTTCATCTTATGACTGTGCGGGGTGGGTCTTTTTCTTAGACTCCTTCTTACATGCTTTGGAAAACACTTATTGATGAGAGGGGCTGCTCTAAGCAGGTGTCTATGCCTAATCAGGAGAGATGGTCAGGTTGGGCTTACAATCTCCACTCAAATCAGGTGTATGTGCCTAACTTGGTTGTTCGTATGATATGGAGGAGTATGCCCAACAACCCTCTTAGACTGGAACAAATGTGTGTGTCTGTTCCGGAGTGAACTGTTGATGTGTCACTCCACTGGTAGAGATTGATTTATGTGTCTTTCCCTGAGATGCCACTGAATCTATTATAATATCTTGAAAGGCATCCAGGATATGAGCAGGAATTTTCTTTTTCTCTTTCACCATTGATAGAATATTCTTGGTGACTTCAGCTGCTGAAATAGAGATATACGTCCATTCCATGCTTGGAGAAGGTGTGTGTACCTAATCGTGTCCTCCTTTTCCTGTTAGTGAATCCTGACAATACTCAAGTGTAGGGGTAGAGAGTTGAGTCTGCCTCCTGTTTGTCGCCGGAGCTTTCTGACTGACTTCTCTGAATGCTACCAAGCGAGACTGTTAGTAGGCTTGATCAATACTAGTAGGTGTATTTTCCAGCTGATTACACTTCGTCGAACGTGGTTGATGAGATCCATCATATGTACTCAGAAAAGTCTGCTGACTAACTGATGACGTATAAACAGATGTATGTTCTTGTCTATAATACTCCTCCGGAATTGCCTGACGGGATTGGAATGATGCTGCCAGAAGAGTATGCTGGATAGTGGAATTAAAATGGGCAGGTGTGTGTGCCCGCTTGTGGCTTGCCACCAAGTTAGGTTGGTGGACTTCTCTAGAGATGACAGAGATGAGAACCTACTCACTGTTAACCGGATTTCACCTTTGGCGATTCGTCATTCCTGCTCAGGTTTGAGGAACCTGAGCTGAACACCTGGAGTCGATACCCTCATTATATTGAGGGCACACTACAGCACGAGTCTGGCGGAGATTGTTTGTGGGAGCCCTCGGGAAGGACTCTTGTCTGCTTGAATTAAGGCCCCGAGGGACCTGCTCATTCAACTCCCCAGAATAAGGGAGCTAATGGTGATTGCACTCTTGGGATAACGACCCGAAATAGTTGGAGACGATAGTCAGAACTACCTACTTCTTGATCACTGGTCATCGTTTTCCGAATGACTGGTGTGAGTTGTTCACTTTGAGGGCATGTTGGGTAGACTCCAGAGTTGGGATGGTATCATGTTTATGGTACTCCTTAACCAGCGCATTTGATACCCAGCATTGAAGACACTGAGTAGGTGATGTCATCCTCAGAACGGACGACGATCCAGCAGGAGTAGTAGCAGTGGCATTCGCAGCAGCGGTATTCACAGGTGTGAACTTGAGAGAAGCCATTCTGGAAATGCAGAAGATCTTGGAAAGGAGTGCCTGTTTGATATAACAGGTGTAATAAAGATAAATTCAGCCACTACATCTTTTGAATGAGCACATATGTAAATGATTGTTTTTGTTGGACCTCTCATTGAGTTTTAAATAGGGGCCTAAAAAATACGTAAAACATCATTTTAACTTGGTTAAGGATTCACGTCGGGTTCTCCATTCATTGTTTCCCTCGGAATTTGGGGATGACCTCCTTGAATGGAGGTTCAGACATTCCAATCAGTTTCTAACAGATTTGTTCATAGAACCGGAAACATCCAATGATTCCACATCCATTTGGACCTACTTTCCAAAGGCAGGCGATCATTAGTTTGTGGACTGATGAGGCTTAGCAATTTTCATTGGTCGAGAGGATGGGAGGTCGGACTCATCACACCTTGTTGACGGGATTTATTATCTACTCCGGGACTCTCTTTATAGATCTAAGTTATGTTCGTGAATCCTTATTACATTACCAAGTATAAAATGATCTTTCCTTCAGATCTGAAAATCAGTGATTAAATATGTAGGAAATTTAGAGAATCTTTTATATTTATTTGAGGTTCTTCATCGATAGAGAATCATCTGTATTTATTAGAGATTCTTGGTCAATGGAATCCTTCAATACATTTTTATAGAAGTCTCTTCGTCATTATGATGACCATGCAGGTTTTAAGGCCACTCAGTGGGGCAGTTGAAGTTTATTGTCATTCAGAATGACATGGATTATTTCAGAGTTGGGATCGAAACCGCAGATGGGCTACCTACGTATCCTACGTTTAGAAAAGGAATCAGAACCCACGTAGTTCGATTAAGGGTGTATGATGTTTATGATTGATAGCTCAAAGAAGGATATCATAATTACTTTTACACTCTAAGCTCACGTGAGTCATTCTCGGTGTGAGAAACAAGAGGTATTGGTAAAAATCAGACAATTGTGCCCTGAAATTGTGCCATGAAAGATGCAATCATAAGAAATAATGTGGGACTTATGTATGTATGACTGCCCAGATAAATGGAGATTTGGATTTACTTCATAGATGAAATCTAAGAACAGGGTCCATAAAGGTATATGTGCTTCATGGATATTTTAATACTCTATCATGGGGCTTACTTCTGAAAAGGAGGCCCAAAATAGGAGAGGACTTATGATTGGGTTTTTACTCCTGAGAAGGAATCCCAGATCAAAGGTAAATTAGGACTGGTTAAGAGGAATTAAGACTGGGGCTTACTCCTTAAAAGGAGGACCAGGTTAAGAGACTTGAAAAATTAAGGGACTTGGGGCTTACTCCTGAAGAGGATGCCCATATTTATGACCGGGGCTTATTCCTAAAAAGGGGGCCCAGGGTAACGATTATGACTGAGGCTTATTCTGGAAAAGGAGGCCCAGGTTAATGAAATTATGGTTGGGGATTACTCCTGAGGAGGATGCCCAAATTAAGGGACTGGGGCTTACTCCTGAAAAGGAGGCCCATGTTAAGGGAATTATGGTTGGGGCTTACTCTTGAAAAGGATGCCCAAATTAATGAGGACTTGGGGCTTACTCCTAAGGAGGATGCCAATATTTGGAAATTATGACTAGGGCTTACTCCTGAAAAGGAGGCCCAGGTTAATGATTTTGACTGGGGCTTATTCCTGAAAAGGAGGCCCAGGTTAATGAGTTCTCTCATCTTAAAGGATGAGGTTGAATGAATGAAATCTCAATCTTTAGTGACATAAAGATGTGTAAATAACTAGGTTTTGAGAGATATTCCACATAATTCCTTTCAGATAAGGAATCTAAGTCAAGAAATCATGACATAAACGGCTTTGAAGAGTGTCTTGAAGACTGAATCTTGAATAGGAGAGGTGGAATGGCTTAAGAGTGGTGAAATGGGCAAGAAAGGAACCCAAAAAGGAAGGGGCATGCAAGTCCTAGCAGGCGCGCAAGTGCTTCGTGGGCACGCAAGTCTTGGTCACGCAGGTATACCTGCGTGACACATGGGTACTTGCGCGATGCTTAACCAGCTGGGTAATACTTCAGCGACTCTTGGTTAAAGCCTTTAGACTCATCTTGAGGTTCTTCCAGAAGAGTGGTGCGCAAGTTCTATTGAAGGAGTAAGGCGGCGCGCAAGTGTGGCCATTTCCCTTAAGGGCTGGCCACTCAGGCACACAAGTGTTGATGAGTTTCAACATTTGGGTCTTCCTCCCCCTCTTTAGATCTTCTGTTCTATGTAAGAAATTACCTTAGAAGTGTTTCAGAAGCATTGAGAAGAGACTAGGGCACAGGGAGCTCAAATCTGAGTTTTTGGAAAAATTCCTCTCGAAATGGGGGGCCCAAAGGGTCTATATATAGGCTGGAGAAGACCCTGAGCAGTTATTTTTTAGGGCGCGCATGTATACTTGCGTGACCATTGAGGCGCAGAAGTGTACTTGTGCGACCATCGTAGAACTTGTGTGACCCTTGTGCAACATTATTCTTATTCCTTCCTTTGCTAATTTTTGATATTTGTCCAAAGGTTGAATCACATTGAGTTAAGATAATCCCATTTTCCAATTTTTATATTTTGTAACAAAAGGAGCATCAACAGTATATACTTTAAATTTTAATATTACATAGAGAATTATTTTATATTTACAGTATCTAAAACCATCAATAAATATTATTCCATCATGAGGATTAGTGTTCAAATGTTTCGAAGTTCTATGGGACACTATGGAATGTTTAATGATTATTTTACTAAATAATAATATTAATGATATTTAAATGATATTTACATTCATCAATGTCAAACCCCCTTGTTGATACAATCCCTCATCTGAATAATTATTGAAAGAATAATATTATTTATTGAATGTGGATATTTGATGATAGGGTTTTTTTATTATTTAACACTATTATTCGATATATAAGGAATGATTTAGAGATTAAGGACATGAGTTGGGGATTTTTTTAATGAAATATAAATGGGTTATGGATTGGTTAATTCAATCCCAGGATGCATCGATAGTCTCAGAAGACAAATTTAGAGGGAATAACACTTTGAATTTGTAACATGTATGTTTTAAACATTCATCTACTATGTATTGACAATATGGTCAAGGATGGAAAAAAAATTAGTTTTTAACAAGTATGTTGTAAACAGTCTTGTGAAGGGTTTTGGGGGTAATTATTCCATGTACATAGGTGGCATGGATTCAAATATTTAGGCATTGAGAATTAATTTTTCATTATTATTATTATCCGTGAGATTTCAACTTTGACTTTATCTATTGATTCATTTCATTATTAGATTACTAATTTAAATGGAACGTGTTTCAGTTATATGAATTTTCATGTTGATTATTCTAATTGATTCATTACTAATTCTTCGGTACATACTCTTACTGAGACTTTGAGATAACCATTATTATTTTCACTTTTCCTAGGATATTAAGTTGAATTCTTGGAATGAGTTTCAAGGATAAAATTCATTAGTCCTTGTAGTGTATTACATTTTATTTTATATTTTCCAACCTAATATGGGTATCATGTATGTAATATTATTTTACAAAACTATTGAATAGATTGGTCCTTTAGGATTTGATTCCTTGTAATGATGGAAATATAATAACTAATGCACTGGCTCAAGGCTTTTGAGGTATGGGAGTTACATTCCTACACATGAAAAACGACTTTTGGATGATTTTTGTAATGTATCAAATTAATCCAAAATATTTTTCTCCATTTTTATTATGTGAAAATGTTTTTGGCCTAAAATATCAATTTTATATTAAAACATAGGCTTGAAGTTGTACCTATCATACCCGTTATCATATTGATGTTTTGTTGATTCACATACCTCACAAATGAGTTAAGGATCATTACCCTCAAGTACCATTGCAATCTGAATTCAATTTCATTGTTTTAAGTATGATATGAGTCTTTTTTTATAGAAATGTCATTTTAATCTAAAAACATTCACTTCGAGTCATACTAGTCCCATATAGTGTTATTTTTATGTATTAAAAAAGTCTTACATGTAAAAAATGTCTTATGAATTGTTTTCCTAAAGTATGAAGAAATTCCAATTTTTTTTGGCTTTCACTAATTCACGCATATTTTGGAAAAAAATAAAAAAAATTAAACTAATAACATATAATTTGAGTCATACTGGGTGAACCATGTATTAGATTGAGGTTTTGATGATTCAAACATTCCATAAATGACTTATGGGTCATAGTTCGAATGTATCAAACCAATATATTTACATTTTTTTGGTTTATAGTATGAGGTGTGTGTTTTGAAATGAAAGGTTGATTTTAAACAAAAACACACACTTGGAGTCATACTAGTCACATCGTACATCAAATTGACATGTGATTTATTATGACACATTAAAAATGAATTAATGATCACGTTCTAATGTATCAATAAAATTTAACTGGGTTTTATTAGTTTTAATTATATCATTTTTCATTATAATAAAATTTCAATTTAAATAGAAAATGATAATTTTATGTATATCGGCCACATCATGTGTCATTTTGATGTGTTCTTGATTCCTATATGTCACAAATGACTTATAAATCGTTTCAATAAAGAATCAAGATACTAGTATTTGATGTTAATTGCTTCAGTGAGTTATATTGTTTTTGAACTAAGATGTAAATTTAAAATTGATAATATAGAGTTTTAGTAATACCAGGAACACCGTGCATCAGATTGTGGTGTAGCTGATTATTACATTACAAAAATTACTTATGGGTAATTTTCCAAAAGAATCATGAATATCAGAATTTTTTTTCATGTTTTTTAGTATACGACATGTGTTTTCATTGGGAAATTAATTAAAATGTGTGTGAGATAAATATGATAAGGATATTAAGTAAAAAATATTAGACAATATGATGAGAAAATTAAATACATAAAAATTAAGAAGGAACCTCTTCATGTTGACTATATATATTTTAGCACCATGTATTCTGCATTATCATTTCCAAAATATATATATATCCTCTTTTAAAAACGCGGAATGTTAATTGTACAAGTTTCACTATGAAGATATAAATTAAAAATGCATAATAAATATATAAAATAAAATTGCAATTATAAAAAAATACCACTTATAGAATTACATCTTTTTGATGAAATATGATATCTTTCATATATTTGGAAACTCAATAACAACAATAAATGCAATTATTTTTTATTGTACACTGTAGAAAAATTGGTAAAAATAAGTAATTTTATTTGATATAATTTTTTATAGTGAAATATTATTATATATACCCTGATAAATATCTAGTTATAGAAGTCTATATAAGTCTTTTTCTCATGGACTTACCTCATTCTGAAAAATTGATTATATTTAAACACTCCCATATTATAATAAAATTTTCATTAAAAGAATATAAAAATTTTATCATGGTTTTTATTTTTAAAATGTTTCATGAAGTGTATTAAAAATTTATAATCATTTTGATAGGACGTCTAGTTTCTGGGTACCCATTGATTGAGTCTTGGTAATGAATTATTAGAGTATTAAAAATGATTTTCATGAGAAACTAATATATCCTCCAAGAAGAAAAATAATTATAAATGAAATTAATGAGAATAAAATTGTTATGAATAAATTTTACAGTTTTACCCCTATGTTATGGGTATTATGATTATTCAATCATTTTTATGTTTGTTTTGAAATAGTTTATCCAGTTTTACCCCTATTACTATACATTCCGTTGGATCCAGTGAAAATTAATTTGCTGAAGTTAGGTGAGGAGTAATGAGTCCAAATTTTTTTAGTTGGTTTTACCATAAAATATTAATGATATATTCAATTGAAAAATAGGAATAGTATTTAACTATAATTAACATAGTAGATTAGCTATTGGATAATATTATTATGAAAACATACCTCATGTACGCTTTATAAAATGAGAATACTAGTCATTACAGATTGAGTATTTCATTTATATTATCAAGACCATGATAGTCTATAATTTTTTCTCCATGCATTTGTTCTAAAATATCAATTATGGTTGTATCATAACCTTTTAACATTTTATAATTATCCACTAGTAATGCTAGTATATTTAGAAGTTGAATTTGAGGGCTAAAGATAATTTATTAAGGTCTTTTTGATCCATTGGTTGATCTTTTAGATCATTTTTATTCAAACATCCATTTCACAACTATACTTTTATTATGTAAAATAAATTTATTTGATTCATTCATTACATTCATTAATTTTTAAAAAAAATTCATTTAAAATTCATTTTAATGGAATACCTACTTTCCAATATGTATTTATAAAAGTTCAATAGACCATAATATGAATAGTTTAATGTGGAGATTAACTATATTAATATCCCAATCATCCAGTGGAACACATAACTTTTCACCTACATTATGAGCTATAGAAATCTCCACTATCAGATTACCTTTGGGATATTTTTTGTTGTGCACAATATCTCTATGAAAATTTTAATTCTTACACATTAAAACAAAGTGATGAGTGGGTGATGATAGATATAAATCACAATAATTTTCAACCTATAGAATATCAGTTTAGAAATGGTATCCATGTTTGAATGATTCATATTTTATATAAATAGTTGACTAAAAATTGAATACCTCATATATAAAATCCCATTGAGTGGAATAGATCATCTCAAAGCTATACGGGGTGGAGGGATATTAATTTCATAGTTTTCATTGTATTATTTCTTCTATTTGATTCTATCCCATTACATTTTATAAAATCATAGACTCATAATGATGTTTCTCTTATATAGAAGCTATTAAATCCTTTACTCATCCATTTTATTATCATTATTCCCCTATTCATTTCATTTGTCAAAAAAATTTCGTGGTCACACCCTAAAATCATCACCTATGTTTTTGTGTTTTCATGAATTATTAAAACATTATTATTTACATGAGCCTCCTTCAATAGATCATGATGTGGGATAGAAGTGGAATTAGATTTTTTATTTATCAATCCACTTATAGTCAATGTACAATAATTATTCTATTGTTTCATGTCTCATTAAAATATTATTATATATTTCAAATGCATACCACTCTTATCAAGTGAAGCATACCCCATTCATGATTTGTGATAGGGGTATTTTGGTTCTGCTACACACTACCAATTTTTAGAACATGTTTCCAAATATTAAATTGAATATTCTTAATCAAAGTGATAAATACACATATTTTCAACCAATGTATTACTAATAATAATTTACCTAAACTGGAGTATCCTTTGGATGACTAATAAATGCATTTTAGGTTTTTTGGTTTATACGGAGTCCATACTTCTATGGTGGGTGTGGGTTTATTTTCACATAAACAACCATGAGATAATACATTTAATAACAATCTAAAATATTCTAGGATAATATATAGTGATCATTAACACAAATTTCATTGCGTGGTCATTTGGTATAAATGAACTCTTTAAAGGATAAAAAAGCGTAAATCTAGGTTTTGTTATTTTTCTAGTCAAATAAATACATTATAATTTTTTTTACCATACATCATCCCAAATTGGTTCTTCAAGTTTAAAAACAACATTTTTCCAAGTATCATCATTAAAAAACATGTGAACTCACGTGGTGATCCCAATGTATCTTTCAAAAATGGTAATGTTAGTGTTAACAGGATGGCCACATGCATACCATCCAACCTCAAATTTTGGGCCTCCATATCTCACGTTAATAATTTTTATTAAAACATCTTCACTATGATGCTCAAAATTATTCTATGAAATAGTTTTTTCAGTAGATATCATTTATCCAACTTCAACATCATCAATTTTTTGTACATATGGATTGGTAAAATCAACATGTGAATAAACTTATTGTTCCGTTGCATTTGGAGAATTAGAATGTGAGGAATAATATTCTTACTCAGGATTGGAAGAATCATCTTGTGTACTTGTCACTATCAATAGGAGGGGCGGAACATTTAATTCATATGAAATAAATACAGTATCGAACTAATAATAATATGATTTAATGACTTGTATATTACATAAAAATTTAACATCATTATTGAACTATTTTTTAGGGTTGAAGGTATTTTACCCCTCTATAGATAATCCAAATGCCGTAAATATTGTCTCCCCAAACATACAATACCTGATCTACTTTGGGACAATGATGAAATGATTATGAAATCCCAATTAAAGTGTTATCCTCAGTTGATTTTTCATCAGACTCATCAGTGGTTTTGGTCGATAACTTTATAATTGACCACATTCTATATGAATAATCTGAAATATAAAATAAATCTACTTCCTATGATTCAATTATAATCAATTCATACTTATAACCTTACTGAAAAACACTTTTACAAACCAAAATTAATTTATTGTGATTTTACTCCAGTTATCAACCCACTTGTATTGATAAATTGACACATAAAATTTTTTGTAATATGAATCAAATATTTTCTGTATGATGCCAAAGTATAACATATTCTAATAAATTGTATTTCTTTTCTTCGCACTAGTTAAATGAATAAATTCATCCAAAAGTGTAACTCCACTATTTTTAATGGTATTAGGTTCATTATGAAAATTTTTATTTAATGAATAACCATTACTTACATAACAATTATAAAATAATACATACACAATTTTTCCTCTATATATCCATCAAAACATGAATGAAATTGAATCATGATTAATAGTTGACCCCATGATAATATGTTCTCAAAACCATCCTATATATTGTCTATTAAGTATATTTTATATCCATTTTCATTCTTGGATTGATTGAAATTCCTATAAATTACATTATGGCTCTCAATGTTTAGAGAAACATCTAAAATATTATGAAAAAATATAAAGGTGATAATGCTTCCACTCTATAATAGTAATTGTGAAAACATATATTCTTGAAATTACTTCTCCCATAAGATGACCGGTTTGATGAGACTTTGGTAGAAAAATTATTTTTAATGTATCCTGGAATATTCTGAATGTTGATACGAAAATCATTTAAAAAATTTCTATGGTTAATTATTTAACTATGTCATTAATGGTGAAGTACAACCTCTTAGAAAGGCCCAAGGACCCCATGTGAAAAAATTTCCAGAATGATTCATAAACAAAAAAACATCATGTTTGATCTAAATCCATGGTCAGCATCGATTATTCAACAAAATGTGTTTCATGAAGTAATTGATTCCATATCCATCTATATCTTCTAAACATGTTTCAAAAATCCATGGGAGCATCGACTGTTGAAATATAGGTGATGGCATGGAGATATAAGGATTTGTTGGATATCCATTCAACCATTGCTGCATCGATCCGTTGATCCATAAATCTAAAATTTGATTAACTTATAGGATCAAGATCTTCTCTCTATGATGTAGGAGATACATGAGGGAAACTCTAAAATTCATTTGACAAATATTCATTGCAAATTTTATCCACTCCCACTAATAAAGAGAAGTTGTAAATAAATGAAAATACCACCCAACCCATAGATATATATTACTCATCAAATAAGCTATAAACAACATGTTATGACAAATTAACCATGTTATAAATGTCATTTATATTTTTGACATCTTTCTATTACAATAATATATAAATTACATGATTAAAAAAACATTTAATCGGCTTGATATTCCAACAAATATAAAATGAACATTTATGATTAGAATAATATTCCTCTATTAAGTATTTTCCAATGTATTCACATTAATACTTGTAAATAAAATTAATAAATAAATTTTTCAATAATTATTCAAAACATTAATAATATGAATTTTTCAATTTCATGAAGATCATATATTCTCAGACATCTCCTAAACCCCTTGGCAGGGCCTGCCATTATGACTTATAATCTTATTTATTAGAGTGGGCCAGAGTGTTGAATATTCTAAGTGTGTGACCCTCTTATCCCTTTTTATGATAGCAATGAATATTATTCGCAAACCAAGAGTGAAGTCTAGAATTACATCAAGGGACCCATATAGATGAGGAAAAGTTGTACTGATGATAAAAATTACTACAGACACATTCCATGTAATATAAAATCATTGTCTCGTGATACCACATATATAGGGATGCACAAATTATATAATGATAAATTATTTATTTATTATTCATTGACATATATAGATAAAAATACATTACTCTACCATTTAAATTGATTTAATTAATGTAATACAATCCTTTGCAACTAGGCATGAGATATCACATCCTTTTAGAAGTGAAAACCTCTCTGTTGATTATTCAATCAATTTCATACTACCAATGATGCACCCAATGTGATTAAGAACACTAAAACCTCAGTGGAATTTTATTTCACCTTTATCACTATTCACGATCAAGCCATATACATTGACAAAAATTCTCTAGTTGAGACACCATTACATATATTCATCGATAAGAACTACCAATAAAACCTGAAAGAAGTATTGTTCATGTTCGTAGGTCAGTACTAATGATCTCATCTAATTGGGATATATAATTTGAATCTTCATGACAAGAATTATCAATGATTGTGAGACCCCAACACCTGATAGTTAGATATCTTATGTTTCATGCCATTATGATATATCTAGGAATTATAACATATGTTTATGATTAATGTCATGGAATTTTAAGTATATCATTATAACATTGTAACTACTATAACCTTTTTATATGAAAAAATTTCTATGAAAATTTCTATCTAATTATTGGATATAGAAAAATAAATAATCTTTATGGAAAGCATGCATCATTAATAACTCATTGTATACATGAAATGGTAATTAAAAATCACTATTTAATTTGGGATTATGGAACCCATATTAAAACACGCCCTCTTAATCTAGACCCATTTTGGTAACTAAAATTTTTATATGTCACATGATATGATCATGATTCATCTATGTTTTGTATTTAGTTTATGGGCCACCCACATCCCTACAATGTGGATATTATTATATCTACGACTCAAACTCTTAGAGTGAAACTCTTAAATAGATGATATCCTTGAGTATATTCCTTTTTCCACTATTAAAACATGATATCATGTCCACTTTCAGTAATATGATTATCAAAATATATTTTAGGAAATGAATTTACTTACTATGATAGATTCCATGACCTAGGAAAAATTATTTCATATTATTCACTACTTCTTTAAGTGATTTTGAAGTTATAATGTACTAAATATTTATAGATATAGACACCATTGGATTGAATAAGTTTCTCTAGATCATTACCAAGTCTTTAATGTGATATTATATCATATTGATATATTAGATGATAGGTTTTTGTCCCCTTATGACTAGTATACCTTCATCTTCAAATTGCAGGTACATTACTTTTGTAATTTTTCAAGTACAATTTGAATGTTTTTAGTACTTTCTATATAGTTCTTCTATATATAAATGATATTTTCAAAAAATAAATTATAAGATATACATATATTATATAGTACATAATGTGGAATATCTATAAGATCCATAGTTAGTGATTATGGAATTCTAATCACCTATTTAATATCCACTTATTCCCCAGTCATGTCTTCTTTGAGAGATTTAAACCATGTGACACTAGTAACAATTCTCTCTTAAATTTTTCCATCTTTTATTTTAAATACCTTTTTAGTGTATGCACTATTGAGTTTATTTAAGAAAGTATTATACCTAACTTAGTAGATCATGTTACCTAGAATGAATGTTTATAAATTAAGTCAATATTTAAGGAGTTACATCCATTCTTGTCTTAAATAACTGTAAGACCAATATTTTTTCCATATTTTATCAAAAATATTTTTCTTTTAAAATAGTGTTTCTCCCACAAACCTCTTGTAGAAACATGGAAATTATCATTTCAAATTAATATTATATGATATTATTGTTTACTTAATTCCAAAATATTATTTCATTTACTTCCACATATTTTTGAAATTTTATTGTGTCACTAACCCTTTTTGGTTGTGCAGTATATATTCCTTCCATGACTGGTTGTTTTAACATGTAATTCCAAATTTAATAATTATAGAATGTATCTATGACAAGAATAATTTTTATGCATATAGGAATAATGACTCATAATTATAAATTAAAATTTATTCATACCATTATATTACCACCCATCTATATTCTAACTTGAATACCTACCACAACATTCAAAATAAAAAGCTCCAATAATTTGATACACGTAATCAATTGTTGAATTTCTTATTGAACATTTAAAACTAAACATATTTTCATTTATTTCCTTCACGAAAGATTTATTATTCTCAATGAAAAATGAATCACTGTTTGATGTGAATTTAAAACAATCACAATATATTTATCCATTATATGTAGTTTGTGTCTCTGAAAAATTCCTTTTACATTGGCTCGTGTGGATCTTATTCCAGTTACAACTAGTTCTGCATCTCTGAAATTGACTAAATCAAAGTCAATATTTCTCTCACTATTTTAAATATAAATATACAGCCTATTATAAAAATATAATCTATCACTTGACTATCAATTCTTTTATTACTTATATAATATCATATATAAACATTAAGATACTAACATTTGATGGAGATAGTGTTTTGTATGATTTGAGTTTGTTTATCTATTTAATAATCAGTTTTTAGATAAACAGACATTATTATGATATGATGGATTTATATCATACTCTAACTCATATGATATACAGTTATCATTATAAATGGAATATGGTTATGGGATAATGCCGTTATTTTTGAATCATGTCCCAAAAATAATTGATCACTTTAAAATGTATATTATTATATACATTGATCACTATTTTACATTCCTCATGAATCTAATGCCTATGAAGAAATATTACTTTACTAATTACTCAAAAATAAAATTTATTGAACAATTGTTTTACGTAATACATCTCATCTATCATCCATACCAACAATATGACATTTTTTATTAGGAAATATACGTATAGAAATTACTTTATGATTAGTTGAATTAATCGATGAATGCTTGGACCGAATATTATTCAGCACACTAGACTAAAGATAATAATATTATCTAATAATGAATATAACATAATACACTTTTAAGTTCCTTAATAACTATTTAAAAATATTATGTATGTTTACCACTTGCGTAACCATGGAATAGTTTATTCTCTCTAGCAGAACACGTTCTAAAATATTTCTGTCTTGCCATTATTTATGATGGTTTCATTGTACAAAACAATATATTTATATAATAAATAAGGTGTTTAAATACAAATAGTCTAAAATACATACCTACTATACACTTGGAAACTAAATTATTTTACAAAAAAAATAACTATCTTTCCACAACTGGGTACAAATGAATCTTTTATTTTATATTCATTTGTTACTGATAATGATTGAAGCACTAAAAAACATTTTTTTGTATATTGAAAAAAATAACATTCATTATAAAAATATAATAATGTCTCATTATTTCTAGTAGAAACCAGATATATATTCGTTGTTCGTAGTCAATAAAAGTTAAATGGGACCATTAATATCAATAATTTTAATTTGTGTAAATCTCATCATTGACATAGGAATCACACTTTCAGAGAAACATAGATAATTCAACATTCCTGTGTTGTTTATTTTTTACACAGTTATAGTATTGTAATATACATATGATATAGGAATATTGTATTCAATTTCAATGAATAACAATAGAATAATTATATACAAAGATGAATATTCATGAAGATGATGTAAGCACTTCTTTCTTTAATTTAGTTCAATGCATTGAAACTTCCATATAATTATTTCTTGACATGAAAATTAAATTACCTAATAGTTTTTTTAACAAAAACTATTTATTGAATCAAATTATTAGGGCTTATATGGAATAAAAATTGAAATTTTCATTTTCACTATGTCTTTCAACATTTTACTTATAAAAACTAATGATTAATCATTATTTTGAGTTATTTCCAACGTAGTGGATTGTACCTAAAATGTAACGAATAATTGTATCCATTTTATTGGTATTATTAAATAAAATGTGAGTATATGGATGAAAATTATATAATAATGGGATAAAATAAATGATAAGGACCCCTCACTAAACTTACATGTACCCAATATAATCATCATGAAATTGAAATGTAGGTCCACTTTCTCCTCACATTCTTCTTAGAGGTGTGACAACATGTGAAACTCTTAATGTTCTCATGAAGTATCCACAACTCATTGGAAATTGATTATAAAATTATCAAATAATTAGAAAATGTGATATATATATATATATATTGTAGGAATATTTAACACCCTTGACTCCTGGGATGGATCAACAAGTATTGGTATTCCAACACATAGAATTTCATACATCATAGAAATTTTCATAAGTTCCTACACCACTCTTTGAAATTATCATCGACTAGGAAATTTTCATTATACAATAGTAATTATATTGTATATATTTTATATCTAGTCATTTTTCTATCAAATTATTTACTTGAAGTTCTATAATTTTATCTTGATTACCATTTATACATTACTAGTTAATTTAATCATTAGATTTATCTCAACATTATTTTCGAACCCTAGTATCCCTATCTTCTAGATTGTTAATACAACTTTTATAGAGTATATTATTAGAATATAATCCTAAAACATATCCCTAAATTCAATGTTATAGATACACCACTTATCATATAGTTTTAATGTATATTTCTGATTGGCCGACCACATTGACCCATGAATCTTGGAAGTGTTGGGTAAATTCCCAGCTTCTAAAATAATTAACATGATTTACTCAATGATTTTCTCATAAATAAGAATCATAATAGATGTGGATAAATATTTACTACCATATGTAGTTAATTCAATCCATAAATCTCATAAAAGCTCTATATTAGTTGGATTCACCCCCAGCTTGGGTTAATGTGCACCTTATACACCCATCTTTGTTTAAATTCAACTGATGAAAGGTGTTTTGAATTAATTTTTGTTATAGGTTTTGGTTCTTTCTCAATGAATGAATTAATTTTCAATATAATATTCACAAACGATGTGATAACACGCATAATAAGTCTTTCATATAAATAGATAATTTTCCTTGAATATTAATTTTAATTTGATCTATGTGTATTATTTTAATAATTTATGTGTCTGTGAAATAATTATTATTCACAAAAATAGTAAATGATGAATAAATTAAATAAACTATGTGACTGATCATGATCATTTGGTATTGGATGATCCATTTATTCTTAATGGATAAACCATTACCCAAGGGGTATAATACCTTAGTTTTTTCTGAATCATATTGTAACCTGAATATCAATTCAATGGATCAACATCTCATCTATGTCTTCACTTGGTCTTGGAGTTGTCCACGTATTTGTACATATTTATTATTATACAAAACAACTCACATATATATTATGAGGACTATGGAGTGCATAATATAGATAAATTAATTTTATTTGCACAAAAGGACCCTTATATATATAATGACTATAATAGAAGATGTGCATGACATAAATTTAAATAACTAATTAATAAAAGTACCATCCACATGAAATAATAAATTCAAAATAAAACCCAAACATATAGTCATTGATCACAACTCATGATTAGTTGATATATATATTAAATGGATAATAAAAAATAATTTGTAAAAAATATATATTAAGTGATTTTAATTAATTAAAGTAATTTATATAATTTTTAAATAAAATTAATTATGTTTTTTTATTCCCTTTAAATATGTATTTGAAAAAAATATATTATTTATATAGAAAATTTTATTTACATATAAACTTACTTAAATTGTTCTAGGGTCTTCGGGTCGCCCAGATAGTCAGGGTGGGTAATGTAGGGACATTGATTTCATATTTCATGTTGGGCCATCCTCAACTAGGTCACTTGGTTGGATGACCACACTACCAAGAAAAATTGTGCAGGTCAATCAATAAATGAAGCCATGTGTTGGGTTTCTGACATCACATGTTGATGGGCAGGACATTGATGTTGGGTCATGATGATTGGGAGGGGAAAGGTCAAGGTGGATTAAGTTTTATTAGAAGTGGGGGGGGGGGTGATATACCAATACAGGGGGTTCAACGTAGCTTGTGGGAGGAAAATCATAACGAGTCTGAGTGTGGATAGAGAAATTCAAACATACATGGTTACCCATACTAATATCAGTAGTATCCCACGATCTGGAAGCAACATTATTAAGATGTGATTCTCTATTGGGGGAAATTTAAATAGCGGTGAACCATGGTAGACTGATTGAAATGACACTAAGGGAGGTTGCAGTCTGAGCATTGGAGGAGTTTCTAGCAATGGGAGGTAGTGCTTGTGAAGGAGGGATGCATCCTGTAATGGGTGAATAAGATAGACGGCTAAGGGAGGTGGATGATGGTTTGGGATTGTGTGTGTAAGAGATAGACATATAGGATTCCTCATGAATAATACCTTAATTTTTAATGTTTTTTTTCATTTGACCTTAATATATAACGCCACCCGATTATCTTAATTAATTTAATTTTTTTCTTTCATTCCATAAATGCATTGCTCTATCCCCCACAATTCCTTTATATTTCATTATTTCAGAATTTCAAACCATATAATTTATGTATTTGAAAAAAAAATCATTTTCTTTAGTGGAATGTGGAAAAACATAACATTAACATTCTAGATAACTAGATTTATAGCTATTTCTTTCATCACAAGAAACTCAAAAAACCCAAAAATTGCCAACATCAAGAAAATAAGAAGAAAAAAACACACACACACATATATATTTTATTTAAATTAAACCCAAAAAATGATTTTCAGTTTGATTAAAATCATTGGAAGGTCAAAACATGGCCCTATAAGGTCAGATTGAATAATCATCTATGGTGATGTTGCTGTATTGATAGAATCATTAAAATATAATGAAAATAAATTTCTTTTCATGGTTTATAACATTACATGATCCCTCTGATACAAATTGACGGTTTTATGGTATGTAGAAAAATTAATTGGCCAGTTGATATAAATAATTTCACCATCAACCAACTTGATAACATTGTCGTCAGTGAATCACAATTAATTAAATGTATTTTGGACATTGTGTGAGGAATTTTAATTGTGAAACATTAAAAAAAATCTCATTTGACCTCTTCTTGTTTTCGACTTCCATTCATCACTGACGATTGTTTCTCAATGTAAACAATGTTCGATCTGCATAGATCTTCCACACTCACTTTGAAAATCAATAAGTTCATCGATACTCAAAATACAAGTGCTATCATGCAGACCTGATGAAGCCTTCGATGACCCAATGATCACTACAACATTGATCCATCGATATGTGAAACTAAAATTTGATAAGTGGAAGGTATTGATAGATTATATCTAGGATTCAAGAGAGAGGAGAGAGGGGATATCTAATTCATGTGTTGAATTTTCACTACAAATGAGAGTCTATACCACTTAAAAATGAATTTATAAATACATCAAAATGGCTCCCTTATCATTATATATACATTAGTCACTGAATAAGATATAAATAACTTTTTATGACCAACTATCCATGTCATAAATTTAATTTATATTTTTATAATGTTCATGTAATTTAATAAATATTTTATGTACTAAAAAATCCATTAACTTTAATTGACCTTCCATAAATTATAAAAAAGACCTTGAATATTAAATAAATATTCATTTGTAAAATATTTTATTGAGTATTTAAATCAATAATTATAAATAACGTTAATAAATAAAATTGTTCCCAATTATTCTATACTAAAATGACATGAATTTATTTATTTTATGGAGGTCAAATATCCTTGAACATCTCCCATAACCCATAGTGGGGACCACCTTGTGATGTACTCATATTCATTATAATAGTCAAAAAATTTGAATGTGCTATGTGTGTGACCCTCTTGGTCCATATCTTGATAGTGATGAATATTATTCATACACCAGAAGTGGAGTCTAGAAACCCTTTATGGCCTATAAAGAGGTAAGGTAATGTTATATAAAAATAAACCTTTCATAAGACCACACACCATTTAATAAAATATATTTTCCTCATTATATCTCATAAAGTAGGACACACTCATTGTTTCATAATCCTTTATTGTTTTATTATTCATTAACCTATCAATAAAAAAATAAATTCTTCTACCATTTCCATATATTTAATGAATTCACTACAATGTAGCTCAATTAGGAATGAGATATCACTTTATTTCTGAAGAAAAATATTCTATCTTGATTATTCATCAATATAATAATACAATTGATGATCCCCAAAAATCAACCTCAATATGAATTCAATGCAATAGTTTTTTTGTTACCTAAAAGTAAATGATCATATAGTAAACCCTAATAATAATCTCAAGCCAATAGACAATTATATTTGTTCATAGATAAGAACTACTAATGACATCTGGAACATGTGTCGTTCCTATTAGTGGGTAAGTCCTTATGGTCATATTTAGCTTTACTGACATTAAAGTAGTCTTGAATTCAGACTGAATGAAACTCTCATGGCTCCATTTTATAAGGAGATTTTCCTTGAAAATACTTCCATATTTCCAATGTGGGTCTAGGTCCTCCCATTCCATCATGAAATAAATATATATTATTATTAATAAATAGTAAATAAAAAATAATAAAGATTAATTATAAAGAAATAATAATAATATGACCTAAATTATAATTAACTATTAACATTTATGATTGAATATTAATAATGAATTAATTAATATTAATAATATTTTAAAACATATTACTCAAAATGGTGAAAACCATGAGTTATCAATCATGGTCATGAAATTTAGTGAAAATGACATAAATGCAAATGAAATGGGAGTTGAGATCTCTATGATATTGAAAACCCACTACCACAAAGCGCTACGAAAATTGCTTCCCAATAAATAGAAGATGAATTTTCATCTATGGGATTGACCACCACCCCTACTTATCAGATGAAAACCCTCCTCCAGTTTTAGGGTTTTTCCAAGTCTCATCATCAACTTCAGCAACAACATTTTTATCTTCTTTGCTGAGATCCTCAGGTTACTGGGAATCTAGTTTACTAGTCGGACTAGAGCCCTTAAGTAATACATGCTCATGATTTCATCTTTCCTTGACAATATCATTGCCTAAAGTCTGTCCTTCTTCTTGAATAAGTCCATGAGTGCAACCAAACTCGTCACAAAAAACATCCCAACAATTATATTTATAAAGGATGTCAAACAGATTAGATTTAACAGATTCAAAGGCAGTTGGAGTCTTCTCTTTACCTATAGTGGAACCCTATTCATTATTGTTAGAGTCAATACCAGTGGCCTGAGCAGCAGTAGGATCTTGAACATGGACCTTGGTTACTGCCTCCACATGAGTAATAATATTTTCCATTTCATCCTTAGCTTCTCCGTCCTTGTCTTCTCCCTTTCCAGCTGGTGATTCATTTTCATCCTTAATGGTTATCATAGAGACTTTCCAACCTAGAAAGACTGTAGGCTAGTCACTTACCTACACCTCAACTGGATTGTAGGGTCCAACAGTATGATCACTCCTTGTCCACTGAATGATAGCAATTTCTGCCACCTTTCTTTGATCCTTAGGGGTATTAGCAGTAGAATTATAATCCTTATGAATTTTCTGAGGCTTAACCTAAAGAACAGACTTTACTTTACTATTACAGGAATTCAAGTAATATTCCCCAGCTACATTAGAATCATCTATCACTTTCTTATAATCAGATGACTCATTCAACTAATGCAAGGAATAATATAGTTGTACACAATCTGGACTACCCAAAAAATAACCATTCTTTAGCTTGCTGACAGTTCCACTAGCAATGATGCCAGTGACCACATCAGTAAAATAAACAGATGTCTGATCTGAACTTTCCCCACTCAAAATATTGTATGTTCTATTTTACAACATGTTCCACTCATTACCATCATTTGTACTACCCTACTTGGGTTGATGATTAGCCAACCCGATATCAACCTTGTGTTTCATCATTAGGAGGGGTTTTCCACCACTAAATAGATTATATCCTTCTTTCACAACACCAGATGATGGAAGCTTGCAATTTCATTGCTTAGTCACATGTCCAAATTTCTCGTAATTAGCACTACATAAACATTTATGAAATTTTTCAATATTATGGCCAATGTTACAACATTTCTGACAAAAAGTAGGCAGTTTCTTAGTTTCAATATACATTTAGAATCTATTCTCATCATCCACCAAAATTAATATGTTGGTGAGACTCAATCTTATATCATGAATGTTCAGGGTCTAGTGTACTTGACCCAAAAAATTATTATTGAAAATGAAAATGAAGATAATGTGACAAGAAGATGTGTGGTCGAAAAAAGTACCATTGAATCCATGAAATGGAAAAACAATGCCACTCAAATATAACAAGATAGTCCTAAGACCAACAGAAAAGGCCCACATGCCAAAATCCATCTCCAATCCATGTAAAACCAGAGGGGTTCGCTTTTTACCCAGTTGCGCCTGGCCATTCACCTACATCCCGAGGTCTCCCTCCCAAATCCAGCGCCCCCCCCCCCCAACATCAGTCAAGATGCATTTCCATGTGAGTCATCACCTTGTTGTAGGTCTTTTCCAGATTCATTGTTGATTTTTACATGATTCGGAAAAACCTGTATCCCAGTCTGCGCCCCACCCAACCCATGCTGACATCAAACCTCCATCAATCATCTGATCAAAAAAATCTACATCCCAATAGATCCATCCTCACCCATAAAAGTCACTTTGGTCACCACCGCTCCCCACCATCCCACCAGAGCAATCGTCGGCCATCCCCTCATGCAGATCTTGATACCTACATTCACACACCCCAAAGTTTACCACTGCATGCATCCCACATGTCCCAGTCTTCACACCCCATCACCCATCTCCTTCTTTGCTGACTTCCTGCATCCTCCCAATCATTAGTCCATCGGAATTAATGATTCATCACACCCCATAGAGCTCATGAAACATGCAAGATAGCTCTGAGCCCAAACACCATCGACATGAAACATTTAATCCTTTTCCATCCAAAAAGGATCCCCACCCAATTCATGTTGTGACCCACTTCGCATGAGGAAGTTCACCTTGAGGGCATCACCATGTAGAAACAGAATGTCTGTGTCTGCCGAATCTAACCAGCAAACCCCAGCAACATCACCGATGTTCACCTCTCAAAACCTAAGACATCCTTTACAAAGGGATATCATCAATTCCCTTCACTATTAGGGCATGTACAAACAAATCAATTTCATCAACTCATTCCACAACCTCTCCACTCCCAATATCTAAAAACAAACTAGAGGAGATATAATCTCATACCTTCATAGTTTCACCACTAAAAATAGTGCAAGTAGATGATCTTACAAAATTAAAAATCATATCAAAATGGCTAGAAATCTTTACATCTCCACTTTGGGAGATTGATGCTAGAAGTTGACCACAATATTGAAGACTGAGAATCTCTACATCATTGATGAGAGTGAAAATATCTATCTTTTAACCAGTCAAACACATGTCAATCTTAAAGACAATTCGAGGAAAATTCTCAAACCTTATGCATTCCATTTCTTTTTCGAATTTGATTGGGATATCAAATGTAGAGTTCATGTCCCCTGAGATTGGTGGGTGCAAGAGATTCCAACTGAGGCCAAAAACATGAATCTAGAACTTAGTTATTGAGTTTCGAAAAGTCACATGTTTAAAATGAGGGTCCTAGTCTTGGATTCATAAAATTTTATGTTAGAGATAGAAAATCTCATTCTCCATGCTTAGCCATTAGACTAGATGATAGAAATATAATATGAAAAATTTTCATATCTAAAGGATCTATTTTTCATCCATCAATGCCCAAAAAATGTAGAAGATTGCCTCTAGATTCTCAATAATTTTTGGATTGGACCTTGTTGGATCACCAACCAAGCAATTATTGAATGTTTTCCATCCACATTCTGTTTTCATATAATCAAATGATTTTCTTCGATGATCACAAGGGGGCCATATTTTATAATACTCTCAAAAGAAGAGGACCCAAATCAAAAATCATAAAAAAAACCTTAATGATGAGTTGTAGCCCGACTTTGGTTCATCATTCCGAGCCAATTGTGGATCACACTCCACCATAATCATCTTGTCAATATGGTCATCTTCTAATAAATATTAATTTCTAGTTAATACTAATTATTAATAAGTGTTTAAAATTATTATTTAGTAATTAATTATCAAAAAAAGTATAATTATTTATTATTCATTAATTAGTAATTAATAAATATTTAATTATTTATTACTAATATTAATTATTCAGTATTTAATTAGTATTTAATAAATAATAAATATTAATAATTGTTATCAAACAATTAAAAATATATATTTAAAATTATTATTTAGTTATTAAATATGAATAATAATGATTAAATTATTAAAATACAGATTTCTGATTAAATATTATTAAATAATTAGAAATTTGTTAAAAAATTGTTGATAATTAATATTAATTACTAATAAATGTTAATTAAAAAATATGATTTTATATTTAATAATATTTATTTCTAAAAAATAATAAATAATAAATAATATTAATAACTAATAAATATTTAAAATAGTTATTTAGAAAATAATAATATAATTATTAGATATTAATTAATTAGTAATTATACAATATTTTATTACTAATTTATAATATTATGTAAAAAATAACTAATTAATAATTTTTTTTATTTTTATTATAAAATTACTTCTAAATATTTAAAAAAAATATTTAGTTACATAATATTATTAATAATGATTAAATTTTTCAAAATACTAATTATTAATTAATTATTATTAGATTAAATAATTGTTTCTAATCAATATTAATTCTAAATTAATATTTAAAATTATTATGTAGTTACTAATTAATAATAATTATTATTATATGTTTATTATTTAGTTACTATTAATATTATTTATTATTAAATATATATTTTTTAATTAATAATTAATTACAACCTATTAATTATTTATTTAATAATATAATGAAATAGTAATTAATATAGTTTAAAATATTATTAATATTTAATAGTTAATGGAAATAGTTAATTATTATTCGTTAATATTAATTAATTATTAATTATTAATTATTAATAATAATATATTATTTATTCTATGTAGAAAAGGGAGCACTCCAATTCTACATTTGAAAAGTAGAATGATTTTCAGAGCAAACCCCTTTATAAAATAGAATCATGAGATATACTTTCAGTCAGAATTTCATGTTTTTTTAATGACATTAATTGTGGATATTAAAATACAATTAAATTAGGGAGAAATTTTTTGTTATATATATAAGTAAAAAAAAATTAAAAAAAATTAAATATAAGAACATATATTTTAAAAATAAGTACATTTTTTCACTCTTACAATGGCGTTAAGACCTCTAACACCATTTTAAGTACTTTAAGCCAATGATCGAAATGGCTTCACATATTTTTATTAGGCAAAAAATAAGTCATAGGTAGAAAGTGACTTTCCGCGTTTAAGTCATAGATTTTAAAATATTTTAATCATTGTATTATTTAAATAATTTATTTTAAAAAGCTTATGTTAAAAAAACATAACAGTACATGACAAAATTGTGATGAATATTTTAAAAAATAAATTTTAAAATAACATATTATATATGGGATATTATTGTTTCTGGAGGATGGGAATTTAGATATCATATGAATAAAATGTACTATATTGAATTTGAGGAAAAAATAAAATAAAATGGAAATCATATTAAAAATTTAAAATTAGAGGGAAATTGTGGCGTGGGGAAAAGAGGGTAGAGGAGGATGATGTGATCGGGGGACCCCTAGGTCTTTTTTAAAAATGTTGGATGAGGAGGCAGTGTAGTACTAGGCCCCACCCCCTAGCCACCACATGGAGGAAGACAACAACGAGATCTGTTGTAGCAGCCGAAAATCCGAAAAGGCGTTCTCCCACCCTTATCCAAAAAGAAACTAAGTATGAAAACAATTCACTATAAAAATGCCATCTCTTTTTGGCCAGTTCAGTTGTCCTGGTATTTTCATTAAAAAATTAATATATAACTAATATCATTTTTAAAATGAGTTGCTTCTCATTTATTTCAAATGATATTAAAAAAATTAAATAAAAAAGTAATAAACAAGTTTCTATATGTTGATTTTTTTAAAAAAATTTAATTAAACGGATTCAGGTATTTAAATGGGTACCTTAATCATATTAGTGTTGGGGTAATATTTAAATGGGAATAAGTAGGTTTCGATAGGGTTAGAATAGTGTAATACTTATTCAGGTTCAGGTTTGGCTGTCACAAAATAATTAGGCGCATGATTGTTTCCAACACTAAATAAGAATGAAAAATATATAATAAAATTAAAATTAATAATCTTATACACCACCAACAACAAATAATTATTTTAATAATTATTTTTTATGAGGTTGGCAGATTATCCCATATCATAAGTTTTATAAATGAAAAATAAAATGATACTTAATCAATTATAATATTAATTATATTTATATTTCATGTTTTTTTAAAACAAGAATTTATATTAAATTATATGAATGAACGCGTATTTTATATATAACAATAAATTTTTTATAAAATTAATTTTCATTAATCACTTTATATTTATTTATTAACAAATAAAATATCAATTATATTATAGATCTAGGTTTTAGATCATTTCTACAACTATTTGGGAATGTTGAAATTTGAGTGGATTTGGATATATAAAATTTGATAAATTATGAAGAACTTTTTGAAATCCATTATGATTAAAAGTTATTCCTCTCCAACCAGTATAGTAGTCAAATGGGTTGGTGACAAAATTTCTATATGATATGATGATGAAATGTGTTCTCTTCTATGAACACTACGACACATAAGGTTTTTGATAGTGTTATAATAGGTCTTTGTCACCACAAAAAACACTAAAACCCACAACACTCTTAAAAGCCATTATTTTTTATCAGTCTTAGAAAAGCACTAAAAAAAGTACCCTTTATCAAAGAAAAAAAACATTGGAAAAATACCACCTTTATCAAAGTTTTTTAGCGCTAATAAACAATTCCTTTATTAGTGTTTTTTCATGTGTTGATAAACGATCAATTTATCAATGTTTTTTCTATCCAACATGACATATTGATCTTTAGTTAGTGATATATTTTATCAGTACTAATAAAAAGGTAACATTTATAAAATGATACCTAAAGCACCAATAAAGGTAACCATTATAAGCACTAAAAAATTCTTATAAAAGGGTACCCTTTATCAATGAATTTTTCACTATTAATAAATACTTTTCATTAAAAAAATTATTATTATATATGAAATTACCATATTTATATTCAAAAATTAATGTATATTTATATTCATTAATTAAAAATGCATGTATATAATTAATATAAATATTATATATCAATATATATATATATATTAATAATTCAAAAAATTATATGAATATAAATGATGTATTTTTAATATGTGAAATTTGAACTTATATATTTATTTAAATTTATATGAGTGCATATATGTGTATTCATTTTCTTGTGTATGTGTGTTTTGCATATGCGTACTTATAGATGTTGCACATATACATATGTATGTGTGTGGATGTATATATGTGCCCATGTATGTGGGATGTATATATATATAAATAACATATATACATGCCTATGTTTGACATGTACTTATTTCACATTTAAAGTATATTTTTTCATTTTATCTATAATATTTTGGGAATTTATTCATTTTTTATACATATTTATATTTTAATATGTATTAATTTTTAATATGGTTTTTATTTATATGATTAGTATTTATTTTAATTTATTTATTAAGTTGTAATATTTTTAAAATGTTTTAAATTTATATAATTTGTTTATATAGATTCATTTTCTTAATATTTCTTTCAAATCGATACGTGTTTACAATTAATGTAGTTAATCTTATATGAATTATTTTTTAAAATAGTTTTGTCTATTAAATTATACTTATTCATTTTTAATATTGAATTCATTTAATATTAATTACTAATTTTTAATCTTTATAGTTTTTTATATTTGATAGAATTATTCAAATATTCCCTTAGTGGGAGCACCAAATTGATTAGCTATAAGGATGATTTTTAGAAATCAATTCACACTACAGAGCAAGTGGATCAACAATGTGTTTCTCCCTTATGCCAACCACGGGTCTGAGAACACCCGCTTATTTTGACTATATTTTTTAATATATCTAATCACTGTGATTCATTCCTTGAGTAATTTGGTAATATTCAGGGGCAATAATCAATTTTTAAGCCTCTTGAAAGTGGAATTGTTGTCGCGAACGATGATGTGAATCAAGATGACGTCTTGATTCAAAAAAATATCAAAGGGGGAATAGAATCTTATGGTGAAAAAGTATCATTAGAGGATGATAATGGGGAAACCTGGTAGGCCCCCAAGGAATGGAGAAGAGGTCGACATCTTAATGGTTGGGGTGGATATCAAGGTAGAGGTTCCAAATGTACAGGATGTTAATCATTGTTTAAAGCTTTGCTTTTTATGGAGTTGTTTGCACCATCTTTCAACTCTGTCGCTCACCAACTTCTATGAATGTGTACTATCATTTTTCTAAATAAATTTCCAGGATCATGGGATTTAATCTATGTCTCGCACTGTTTCTAGTAAACATTTGTTGGAATTTAATCATTTTTGTAATATTTATTTATACATATATTTATTTACTTTATGTATAATATTTTTTATATGTCATTAATTTATATGATTTATATTTTATCATTTTTTTATTAAATTTTAACATTTAAAATATGTTTGAAATTTATATAATTAACCAATTTATTATATTTTTTAATAATTTTTTAATTTAAAATGTTAATGATAAAACTATATTATATATACTGTTTTTTAAAAAGTATTTATAAAATTATATATAAATAAATATGTATTAAAAAATTTATAAAAGTATAACAAATATATTTTGATAAAAAATGTTTTAATAACAATTAAAGTTGTTATATTTATAATTATATATATTTACATATTAATAAATAATTTTATATAATTATTTAAAGTCAATGAGTCTATACTGGAGTGGTAAAGGTTACTGCTTGGCATCAAGAAGGTTCTGGATTCCATCCTTATTGAATGCAAGTACTATTACAGTACTATGCAAGCTGTGACACTGACATGGTGATGTAGGCATGACGTTGCACCAAGGTTTCGGGCCATGTAATGAGTTTCATACCCATTGAGATTACAATCCATGTACTAAGCAAACAAGGCATGATGGGTGAGTTATCCTCTTGGGGGGTTGTGACTTGTTTTTCAGTCCGGTGTCTTTATTGTGTGTGTTTGAATGTAATTGTACTCCCATAATTATATAAATATATTTATAAATTATATAAAACTATTTATGAATATATTTATTTAAAACATTAATTGTAAATAAATAAATTTATATTTAAATAATAAAAAATTATAATAAATATATTTAAATAATAAATACTTTTATAATTTTTATAATTATATATATTTATATATTAATCAAAAATATATAATTATATAATTATATAAACTTATAAAAACATTTAAAAATATATAAATATATTTATAATTATATACAAATATTTTCAGACAAATTTATTTATTATTCAAATTAAAAATATTTTATTATATATTTCAGTAATTATAAAATTATAGTAAATATATTTAAATAAAAAATATATTTATAATTATATATATTTATATGTTAATAAAAATATATAAATAAATATTTATTTATTTATTTATATTTATTAATAAATATATACAATTATATAAAAATACTTAAAAAAATTTATTTATAAATATATATATATATTGAAATAATTATAAAATTATAATTAATATAATTACTTGTTTATAATTATATATATTTAGGTGTTTGGGGTTTCAATTAAATTGAAACACTCAAACCACACACACACACACACTGAATAAGCATCTCATAGACCACCAAGGGATAACTAGCCTATAAAACCTTTTATTTATTTATTATCAGTACCTGGCTCATATGCCTAATGAGCATTGAACCCATAACAATCCAATCTCGTACCAATCCCAACATTCTCACCTCCACTTGATCCACACACTGTAGCCATCCATGCATTACACCATCGTATCATTTTTTCGCCCACCTATGACACTTCACATGCAATCCAGTCATTCATCCTGTCTGACAACAGAACTAAAAAACTGCAATCATGTTCCACCACTGACACAACTTCACACCTTTCCCTCCATTTGGCCTTTCAAAGACCATGTTCCTTGCATCACCGACACCATTTTTTAACCATCTGCCTATGCGTCTCCCACAGATTTCCATATCCAATATAATCGCTCTTCAGACTCAGTTTGATGTAGTAGGGCACATGGATCACTTTTCTCTTTATTGTCCATGCAAAAGGATTGATCTGGTCAATGATGATCTTGAAACAAATAACAATAAGGGGTTTTCAGGTGATTTTTCTAAGGATGATATATTACATTTAGTACCGAATGAGGATGATCAGTTTTTAGATCCACATTTTATCACATAGAGGACCTCATTTATGGGGGATTTTAATTTGTGGTTTGGATGGGAACCCGTCAGTGTGCTGATTACCGTGTGGATGGAAATGAGCAATGGCACCAGAACTGATGGGTTATTCATTGGAGGTGATGATGGAGTCCAACACGGATGGTTTTTGGGGCTATAGTTGTGGCTTTTCCATGGGAAGGGACGATAATTGGTGTATGTTTGTTGGAACAGGTGGTTGTGGGGTGTTCTGACCGAGTTCTAGGTAGTGGTTCCCTTGGTACATTGAGACTGGATTGGGATCCCGATGGCGAAATTTTCTAGTTTGGCAACCCATTAGGGCGTGGCTATAAACTTCTGACAAACATGCAGTTCCTTGGGTACCTGTGATAGGCTTGGAGGCAAGCGTGTGATGGATCTGGTGGTGTGTTGTTTGACCTTGATTGGTTTAGGAACCCCGAGGTGGGTATCCTCAGTGCCGATATGTAGTATGGAGGGTTTCAACCCTCTAGGAGAGCTCCAATGACCATGGCTTCGAGATACGAACAAGAGAGACACATTATCCTTAGGATGAGGTAACATATGAATGTGGGCAGTGGGCCCACTGGCGTCAATCCTTAAATGATCCATACCTCGGTTTTCATGGGAGACTTTGGGGTTTATAGCCTTTGAAGGATGTGTGGGATAAGATGGAAGAGTGTTTATATTGATAGGGGCATTGCGCCTTTCTTTTTGGATGGGATGACAAACAAGTTTTTTTCTCTATTTGGACCAAACTATGGGTGTGGTATGGTGTTTTTTTCATGGATGTGAATGGCATGCGGTGGTAAGCGACATCGTCAGGTACGATTCTCTAAGGTACCTCAAGTTATTGGAAGTATGTGTTGCCAATGATGAGTAATTCCTACTAATAATGTGTTGAATGAATCTTCTGGTGACGATTATCATGGATGACTAGAATCATGTGAGTGGTGATGGTGAAGGGAGAAAAAGCATTCTTGGGGTATATTTTTGTTTTACAATTACCACAGGTGGTGTTTGTCAGCCAAACTCATCATTGCGGTCGGGTGCATGAGGTCTTCATGATTGGCAGTTAGTGGCCGGTGTCAGTGCGGGTGTTTCTGGATCTTTGTGACTTTTTTGTTGTTGTGGGTTTTTAGATCCGACAAATAAGTGGGTGTACTAATCATTATGCTTGGGTCTTTGGGTCGATGTTTATTGGTGGTGTTGTTTTTCAACTCTTCTAGATTAGTGGTGCTTTATGTACCCCTTTCTTGAGGATTCATGTTTGTTTCTATTATTTTCATTAATAAATTTTAGATATGATTTAGCTCGGTACCTGAACCTTTTTGGTGTATTATTAAAATATGATCTTTATCAGCACTAAAAAAGAATGGGTAAAATATATATTTATCAGCACTAGAATTTTAGCATTAATAATGATATGTCTTATCAATGCTTTTATGGAACTGATAAATATATATCATTATTGGCATTAAGAAAGTGCAAATAAAGATTAATTTTATCAGCACTGTTAATATTGATCTTTATTACTGATTTTTTGAAATCAGTATTAAAACCGTTCTCAATATTTTAAATAGAATCCTATTTGAGTTCTCCTTGCTCATGTTGTTCAAGATCTCACATAACTGTATATCTTTCATCACTCTACGACGATCATTTTGGGTGAATCAATATCTTCCAAAGCCAAGGTATGTGATTGTAATTAATCACCCCTTAAACATATTTGTTTGTTTTTAATTTCCTCAAATTCTTCCCATACCAACAAACTATGCTTTCCACCATGAAAATGACCATAGTGAGCCACATAGTTCGATCCCCATCTCAATATAACCTGCCACTAAAATGAATCCCACACTACTGTAGTTCCTACACATATCTTTACCATGTTCCATGTTTGGGAAGTTCATTGCATCTATGTTGGTCAATTTTGTGTCACCTATAAACCAAAGATACATCCAGCCACCTTGTAACATTTACGCAAGATTGAGTTACCTTTGTATGTCCATGCGATCCCACCAGTGAAATTTCACAAGTAAAGGCACTCAGTATTTATTCAATTTTATTTGTTACATTGAAATTTTTCTAAAAGGATAGAAATTTATTTAATTAAGTTATATAAATGTATATTTTAATATTTCTTTCATTTCTCTATGTTTTCACAATTCATGTAGTTAATATTATATGAACTTTAAAATAGTTTTTTTTATTAAATTATATTTATTCATTTTAATTATTTGTTTTATTTTATATTATTTAATAATTATTAATATTTATTGTTTTTTTATATTTGTTTGAATTTAATCATTTTTTAATATTTATTTATACATATATTTATTTACCATACATGTTATATTTTCGATATGTCTGTAATTTATACATATAATATTTTTTCGTTTATGTTTATTAAACATTAACATTTAAAATTTGTTTGAAATTTATATAATTAAAAAATTTAAATTAATTTTTTAATAATTTTGAAATTTAAATAGTTAATTTTATATATATTAGGAACTTGGGGGTACAATTACATTAAACACACACACACACACACCACACACATAGGTCAAAAAGATAGATCATAGCCCTCAAGGGGATATCCCCCCCTCAAACCTTATTTATTTAGTAAATGGATCGAACACCATGTGGGCATAAAACCCATTACATGTCCAAAGGTCATGAAACTAGCCTAAAGTCATAGTACAACATCAAGCCGGCATCACCATTTTCCTGCTTCATCGCTAGCCTGTGTCACTGCATGTCTGTGGAAATTCACTCACACCTCGATTTGAACCCGGGTCTAATGTTGGATTACAGAGAGCGTTTACCACTCCAGTAATCCCCCAACTACTAAATAGTTAATTTTAAAATAATAAATATACATATTTACATTAAAAAATATTAATAAAATAATAAATAAAGAAATTTATATTTAAATAATTATAAAATTATAATAAATATATTTATTTTTTTATAATTATATATATATATATATATAACAGAAAGGTTCAGGAGCTAAGTGTGCTCAATCAAAAAATTTATTAACGAAAATGAAAATGCAATGTAAAAAAGAAAAAAAATGTGGTATATAAAGTACCACAGAAAAATCAACTGACACCTAGATCCCCAAAAAACCATGTTTTGATGGCCCCTGTAAATGTGTGACCTAGTGTACCACAAAAACAACTCCCCAAATTATGGGCCATAGACGGATAAATTTGTTATATGAGTTTTTTTTAATTTAATGGGTTTACTTTTTATTTATTTAAGTAAATGGGTTGTTTGAGAACCAATTCAATTGGCGCTATCACAAACAACCTATAGCGCCAATTGAGTTGGCACTGAACCGTTAATGTCGAATGCTGACATCAAGTACCCTACACTGCCTGTGAGCTGGTCCAACCGCTAATGTCGACATCGCTACCACCTGCCACCGACCAGTCCCGTGTTCTCTTCCATCAAGGTCCTCTTCAGATTTTCCACAATGCACCATTGATGCCAGCCCCAGTAGTCGCTGCCCGTATCCCACACCAACCTTCCTCATTGAATCGAGGTCACCAAACTATTTGATGCTCCACTGTGAAGTTGTTGCGTCAGAAGTCATCGACCATCGGCCAACACATGTTGATCTTGTTTCATTAACCAAGGTTGATGCATCTGGATGCCTCTCTACCTCCTGATACCATCTTACACCATGTCTTGGGGAAGTATGCCTACATCGCATGGGGTGGAATAAAAAAGGGGTATCCCACATTGTAAAATGTGGATAAAATCCCATAGTCAACTTATAAAATGATTTTTTAGAATTTTTTTTCAATAAAATATATATTTTCCTAAATGATATAAGGTGTTTTCAAAATATATATTTAGTAAATTTTTTGATATATATATATTATAATAAAAGAATATATTTTATTAAAATGACTAATAACGTGATTATGTTTTTTGTTTTTTTAAAATCTGAACGGGTGACCCTCATCAAGAGTTGTCTCATTTCAGTCGATCCAAGATGTTCATTGACTGAAACGGTGAGAAAAGCCTGGTGCAATTTACACCGGTTCGATCTATAAATAAGCGACGTTGATATTTCTAATTGTTTCACTCTTCTTCAATCTATGAAATTCTCTATAAATTATCCCAACATCTGTGTTGTCGGGTTGTCAAAAACCAGTGTTTCCATTTTCCCAAATCATGATATAATTATTGAGTGAAACATCCACCAAGTACCCTACACCAGTAATGTGGGGGTGGATCAAACACTTTTGGAAAATAAAATAAATTAACACATCAATTGTCAACCATTCATCTTCATCTGCCTACAAATTTTCTATTAATAAAATGGTTCTGAAACATAATATAGAACCTAAAAGATGGATTCTGAATATGTAACATCCAAGATAAATGAGTAATATGACATTTTCATATTTATTAATATTTGTGAATTAAATATTAATTTTACTTTAATGGGGTTTATATGTTCGATAGCATACCCAATACGCAAAAACAAGTTTCTTTGAAATCTTATGTTGCACACTAATAATATATTATTATTATTTTTAATGGTAGATAACTCCTAGTCATTTTCTTGGTGGGAATGAAAAAAATAACTAAAATATGATTATACATGTTTGTTAAATGTATTTACGATTATCCAATAAAATTTAGAGGCTTAAAATGTGAATGAATCTAATTTTAAGCGTAATTTACATTAAAAGGTCGATTTACCGCCTTTTAATGGAGAACTCTCTTTAAATATATTTTTTTTCACATTAATACATTCTAATTGTCTAAGTAAAATCCTTCTTTATAATAGTTATATCAAAATTTACTTAGTGTAAAGTTTTTGGAATTTTCCCGATAAAGTTCATTTTTTAAGGAATAGTGAAAATATTGTATTTTAATTCAAAACTACGTTTTAATTTAATTTATTTATTTGGTTAGATTATCTATTTAATTGGTGTTAAAGTTATGTTAAAATATAATTTTACCATTTAATCCAATGTTGGTCATTGTAATTAATTTCACTTTGAAATAAGACATAAACAAGTATAATCTTATGATAGTAATTGTTTCCTAAAAACACGGTATTTGTTTTGATAACGGGAATTAATTTTAAAATTAATTAATTCCACTTATATGTTTTGAATTTCAAAAAATAGTCATAATTTTTGAATTCCGAATATCAAATATAGCTTAGGCTAGATTTTTGGTATTTTTCTTAAAAACATAAATTTTTTATCAATAGTGAAACCACTTAGTGGTAGTTAAAAAAACTGACTTTTTCAATTAAATGATAATATACCATTTATTTGAATTGAATTATTGAAATCCGAAATACATGTTTGTTATCAAGAAGTAAAATGTGGTTCAATAAGATGAATTTTTTTTTGATGAATAGTAACTTTTGACTTTTGTTTACTGCGGTTAAAGGTAAATATGGTAATTAAAGGTTAAAAGAATATTATAATAATTCAAAATTACCTTAACATGTGTCCAAACCTTATTCGTGGAGTCATTTACGACCACGGGAATTTTTGGGTCGATTTTGGGACCCCATTGAGCCACTTGGGAGTGATAATGACAATTTCGATTAATTAACATAAAGTAAAGGCAAAATTGAAAAAAGAAAATATCTTTTAGTAAATTAAATTTTATATGATGTTATGTAAATTATATTTTAGACTATAAATATTAATTTCAAAAATAAAACTATTTCCTACATCATGGTATTTTTTTTTATAATTTTTAGACATCAAATAATTTAAATTATTTATGACCCAATAATTATGCGTTGTTTACCTCATTAATAAATCATTTAAATAAATATGTTTGTAATGATTAACATATTATCCAAAAAGAGTCCAATTCCAGTTGGATGATTTTATTTCTACCTTGATTCATCTTATATTCGACCATAATAATTTTTGGACCATTAGAAACCGAATATAATTATATAATAAAATAATGTTTTCACACATTCCTAAAGAGCCCCACTCTCCCTTATAAAAGGAGGCCAATTATAACCAATTACTCACACCTATCAAGCCTTTTGGATCGTCCAAAATTTTCTTAATTAATCTCCCTACATACCTATATTTCTCCTAGAAGCCTTAACTTAGTCATAATGCACTTCAAGAAGTCATTTTGTTTAAACCAACGGGAGTTACCCAAATTAAAGGCAACTGTTTCTCTTAAATTGTTTTCTTTTATTTTACTTCTCCAACCCCTAAACTCTTTTTATTCCTTTATTTTGTTACAACATCAGTATTCTCAATATACAAAGATTTTTTTATGAGAAGGATTGGAGCTACACTTACACACACCTCCATCTAATGGATGAATAACATAATGTTTCTGTGGATGGAAAACTAACACCTCACGAAACGATGATTGTTGAAATATCTCCAACCGCCTCTCATGGTGGAGATTATGATAAAACTGTATTTATATATGATATATATTATGTTTATGTTTTCTTTATGCTTATGTATTTTCCATTTATATCATGCCTTTACGGTTTCAATTATAGGTAAACTCGATAATCTCATTAGAGGACGTGCAGACTACCTTCCCCTCAAAGTGATATGACTCGTTCATACCATATGGTGTACGTATAATGTATTTATATAATGATATTATATGTGATATTATACTGGAATTATAATATACCTATTTTTAATTATGTTTTTATTCCATTAAAATAAGAAATGTAAATGAAAGTAGCACTCATGCGTACGTCGGCTTACCGTCTCCATGAACAATGCATTTCATTTATAACCTCAAAATGATATGTACTATTATATATATATATATATAGATATATATGATATAAATGATATATAAATAATGAATTTAATTCTGGGTATAATGGACTATTGACCACATGGACAACTTGTAAATATAAGGTGTTCATTTTTGACTCAAGTACCAAATATCGACAAAATGAACGTTATTAACTTAAATGATTAAGTACTGTTTATAACAAGGTGATAAGTGATATAAAAGGAATAATAATGTTTAAAAAGGTTCTTAAGAAAGTATAAATTAACTTTATTTTATTATTCAGGAGATTAAATAACGATCGAGTCAAGTCGGACACGAGGTAAGGGATTTTCTTATCTCACTTATAATTCCTTGAGATTTCCATTGTTTGCCACTTATTCATTGCTTGTGGTGTATTGTGTACTAAAATTTGATATATATTATCCAAATTTTTATTAAATTTATGGTAAGTTTTCTGTTTAATATCTTTTGGTCATACGACTCAGTTGATTACAATGTGGTAAAGGGTTTCATCTCACTTTTTATTCCCGTGAGATTCATGTTATATTTGACACTATTTATTTTTGTGTGGTGTATGTAATGCCCATGATTGTACTCTTGGTGTAATATAATTTCATTTATGAGTATTTACAACTTCATTGAAGGATCCATCTTTCATGTGCCGTATGTTTTGTATGTTTCCAAATCGGTAAGGGAACATTTGAAACTCCTCTTTTTAGAAGACTTCTTTCTGTTATATATTTTGATTTACATATTATTATGTTGAGATATGTTCTTCTACACCCTTATTTATTTAAAATTAATTTACAAGAGATGAGATACCGTTTTTATCTCATCTACTCATTTTTTTAATTCTAAAGTGATGATGTTAGGCTGTCGAATTTTTACAGGGGAACTTCTTAACCCAATTTCAATTCTTTGAGTTCAACTTGTACTTCTTGAATATGTCATCCTATGAATATGTGTGAATGAAATTTGATTTTTTACACTTAATATCCACATATTTTGGGTGTATTTATATTTTTCAAACATATTTATGTGATTGATTTATCCTTAATTTAAGGATACCATCTTTATAAGGGATTTCATCTCAATTTACATTTCCACTGAGAGTTCATTTTTGTTATACAAAAATTCACTCTTATGTGGTGTATATACTGTGCTTTGACATATTATATCATGAATCCCTTAATTATCATGATATTATAAAGTTCTGATTAAATTTTTTTCTGCAATTATTTATATTCAAGCATCTGTCTTTTTGTTAAAAAACTCTTTAACAAAAATATCATTTTAAATGTTGTTAAGATTTATTATTCTAAAAATTTCTAATTAATGTCCATGTTTTCAAAATGGGTTTTAGGATTTATTTATATGGACATTAATGCTTTCAAATGATAATTCATTTAAAATATTCAAAGTGGTATGAGACACTTTGATTAAAAAATATATTTCTAAATGGTTTATGAAAATGGATTGATTATTTTAATATATTGAAATTATTATTATTATTAAAAATAGAATTTTATTATAGAAATGTTTAAATTTTAAATATTTTATGTGTTATGATGGTACATGGACATTTGACTGGTGGTTTCATGTTAAATCATATAATGGGTGGTGTCGTGAATACCAGGACGAGTGGTTATGTTATAACCTCCAATGGATTGGGTATGGGAGTCAGCCGTAGGGCTATTCCATTTAGTGATATGTTTGGAAGTTGACCGTATAGTTATTCCATTTAAGTATGTTTATGTCCCAAGTTACCTTTATATGTTCTGTGTTCTTTATATGGGTTTTATGGTAAACTTTTTATTACAAAAGGGTAAGTAGTGATAATTTATTTGTTGAAGAGTAATTACTACTTCATAAAGGTGAAAATTATTACTTATGTTAATGTATTCATGATTTACTTGTTGTTTTTAAAAACTAACAGTTTTCCTTTTTTTTGTATCCCTTACTAAGAATTTTATGCTCATCCCAAGGTTTTTTTAAATTTTATTCATAGGACATAATGTGGAATATGGTCATGGATGGGATCAAGGAAAAGTCATGCTGTCTTAAATATGGAACTAGACATGACTCTTTTTATCAAGAGTTTTTATTTTATGAAATAATATATACTGGGTAGAAGTGTCTACTTTTTAATCTTTTGAGATTTAATAGTTATGTCCTAATTCTCTAAAACTCTAAACCTGAAAAGACTCTCAATGTGAATTATTTATTTAATTCAATATTATGTAAGGTTTGAGGCCAGGTCCTTATAGTTGGTATCAAAGGTCGGTTTAGATAACTTTAGAGGTTAGGGTATTCTTTAAGCATAAGTGACATTACCATAATGGTTAGGATTTTAGAAAGATTCATAGTTTTTTTAGATATGGTGAATGAGTTTAATATAACATGAATAATTAAATATTAGTATTTACCCTCTTTATAAGATATTATATGATGATTTTACTAATATACTCACACATACCTTTCAGGTTTTAGTCAATAGCTGGATCTAGCAGGAATCAAAGTAAAAATTAATGTGAAGAAAATAATGACAGTTTTATGAATGAGAAATTGAATGAAATGGGAGCTTCACTGATAACTTTTGTGGTTATTCTCAACCAACTATCTGGAGTCATGATTGACCACTTGAACCTTGGTGATTTTTATAAGGCATCATATATGCAAAAAATAAATCCCCACAGATGTTTAGGTGATAATAATAAAGTTCTTTATGTTAAAAAACCAATGTGTCAAGGATGTGGTAAGAAACACCAAGGAAAATGTTTCAAAGGGACATGAAGATTCTATAGATATGGAAATGAAGTTCATAAAGCAAGAACCTCCCATGGAAAAAGGAAGCATCCGATTGACTCCAGGAAAGGGAAAGAAGTTCTTTCTGAGGGATCAATTGAGTGTTTTAAATTTAGTGTGCATGCTCATTAGACAAAGACATGTCCTACGAAGATGTTTTGTGAATGGGATCACCAGGATCGTACAAATATTTGTTTACCAGTACCTAATGCCATTCCCATTGTGGATGAAGAAACTGACAATGACCAATGAAAGGTATGGATTATTTCTTAACATATGTTTTGACATTATTTATTCTTAGGACATGTTTCATGATTTTTTTGTATAAATGATGTATTTCAGAATAATTTGGAAAGGAATGGTTAATGGATCATGAAGAATGTTGAATGAGTAAGAAGTCAACATATATGAGATTCAAGTGTTATGGTAGATTTTAGGATGGGGGAATTCATAAAAGTATTAAGGGTCTTTTGATGATGGGAATTACATTGGAAGACTTTTTATAGTATGTGTAACCCTGATGTTTGATATATGAAAATTTTATTCAAGTAATAATTATCTTTTATTTTGTGGTTATAGTTATAAAGAACCATTTGGGTTTATATGATCCTTGAATTTGAGGAAATTATATGTTAATATATTTTTGGGATTCAAAATGAAAGTTATTAGAAAACCTTCATGGTTAAAATATGTTATGGTTATTTTTGATAAATTTGTCACTTTTTGGTAATGCTATAAAATTATATAGTTTTTGGAAAAAGGACAACACGCAGACCATGTGACAACCCGTCGCGTCGGACAAAGCTGCCAGAATCGAACCCATAACCAAAGTGCGACTGGTATTTATCACCTACCTCTAGACTATGTGAAGTCCCTAGTTTTTATGACTAATTCTTTTTAGTTAGATGATTTTATGAATCAAGAATATGTCGATTTTGGGTTACTATGGAAATTATTAACCAATCATGGAGTATATTTGATTAGGTTAATTACTTTTCAATATGAGACTTTAAGAGTAACTGATATTATTTGGAGATAAATGTTATGATTTACCTTGGAAGAATATGTGATTATATCCTTTTGAGATTTGGGTTTCAATCTAATTTTGGATTACTTTGAAAAATTTAATGGACAACGTTTTATTGAATGGTCTTTGTTGAACATTGAGTTTTGTTTGAAAATTTTTGGAGATTAAGATTAGATTTTCTTTTCGTAAAAGATTATCATTTTTAGGGATTACCTGATCTAGTGCTAACCATTTTGATTTTGGTTAAGGACTAATGTCATGGGAAATGTATAGTTCATCTTTTTTGGATTATGTGATTCTCTAGAAGTTGATTATAGCGCTCTAAATGTGAAAAAAATTCATCCTAAATACTCATCGTTTGGAGAAAATTTGAGTTTTTGTTAGAAATCTTGTAAAGGATGAATGTCTATATGACAAGTAAGTATATTTCCTTATGTTTTTAGCTAAGCTCATAAATTAATTCCTCAATGAAAAGTCACTTAAAAAAAATTGTCCGTAACTTTTCCTACAGTGGAATCAAAGACTCTTTAACCCATCACAAGTTTGTGATTTTCTAGTGGTTAAATTTCTCTTAAACATGTTTTATATCACTCACCATCAGAACTAGATGGTTTGTTTTCTCCTATATATTCATGTTTTCGGGGAATCCTAGTATCTGTTGTCTTGGGTAACCTTTGTACTTCTCTTCCTTTATTTTAAAGTGATAGTTTTATTGACTCTTTTTTCGATTAGGGGCTTTCAATGATGTTACCATGCCCAATTTTAAATTTGCGAGGACGCAATTCCCAAAAGGGGGAAGGATGTAACATCCCAGTTAAATGAAGAATATGACATTTTTTTATTGATTAATATTTGTGAATTAAATATTAATTTTACTTTAAAGGGGTTTCTATGTTCGATAGCGTACCCGATACGCAACAACATGTTTCATTGAAATCTAACGTTGCACACTAATAATATAATATTATTATTTTAAATGGTAGTTAACTCCTAGTCGTTGTATTGGTGGGTGTAACTTCCCGGTTTCGGAAGCCACCCAGAGGAACCCTGTACCCGGCTGGTCACATGGACTCAAGCAAATTTCCCCAAACGTCAGAGGCTGCTGACTAGCAGTGAGGGCATTGGGTGTGATTGTGGGGAAACTATGTCCTCATTGGCAGAGTACATGACAGATGTAAATAAAAATGCAATAGCGGAAGCAGTAAATAACTAACAATAATAAAAAGTAGAAGACTGAATCCAAAAACAACTGGAGCACATATGTATGTATATGAAATGATGCATGATACATATCTAGGAAAGCAGCCAAATAAGTCACAATGCTCAAAAATACAATAGTACCAAAAAAATACAAAATAAAGTAAACATATCCTCTACATCGCATGCCGAATCTTGGTCCCATGCTCTCCTTCTCCAAGCAATCAAGTACTAGAGGTCGAAGGGCACTTTCCCTTGTCTATACCTACAACAACATAGTCTGTTTGGGCCCGAAAGCATGAGCCAAACATGGTGTGAGAATAAATCCCACTATGCAACCACATGAAGATATGTGCCTAACAATCAGTGGGTATATGGAAGGTAAATGTACAGTAAGTAGTAAACAGTAATAGTAAACAGCATACAGTAAACAGTGAATAATAACAAGATGATATACAACAGTTATAAATGAACATAAGAACAAGAAGCAGTAAGGAAAACAGCTAACCACAACGAGATCCTCTTTGGGATGTACTCGTAGACAACCCCTCTAGTCCTATCCAAGAAGTACCAGCAACCCTCTAGGCAGTGCACTCAGCCTGACCCCTCTGGTCCTATCCAAGAAGTACCAGCAACCCTCTAGGCAGTGCACTCAGCCTGACCCCTCTAGTTTGGTCATACTGAATTATAAGACCCTCTGGGAAATCTCACTCGGTCAATTTCCCTTATAGTCGAGGGTAGTTAGGGACTCTCTATAGAAGATCACGTGGTCTAACCCTCTTGGCCCCAAGGTCTAGAGACTCTCTATGGAAACTCACTCGGTCAGTCCTCCTATAGCCTCAGGTATACCACAGACTCTATAAGGATGCTCACTCGGTCAATTCCTCTTCTAGCCTGGGAAGGTTTTAAAGAAATTCAAACAAGGTAAAGGCTCTCTGAGGAAGCTCACTCGGTCTACCCTCCTGTACTCTATAATAACCAGGACTCTATGGGAAGCTCACTTGGTTTATCCCCTGTAGTCTATAATTTCCAAGACTCTCTGAGGAAGCTCACTCGGTCTATCCCCGTATAGTCTATAATATCTAAGACTCTCTCAGAAGCTCACTCGGCCTATCCCTTATAGACTATAGCACCGGGTTCTCACGGTCTCATGCCAGTCAGTGCATATTAATGCTATAAGTCTAGTGTACACCTATAGAGCTACTTGGCTAACCAAAGTACACCTATAGAGCTACTTTGGCTGTACAGTCTACAGTGAAACAATCATGTTAACATCATCAATCCGACCTACAATCATAAGGCATAAAAACAGGTACAACAGCCATAGGCTAACAAGTCCCAAAGTGGTAACAAGAACAAAGCATGGGAAAAACATCCAAGAAGGACACTTATCAACAAACATGATCAATTTACCTCTACACAAGAATGAAAGAAAGGCAGAAATAATCACAAGGGGAAAAAGGTAAACACATAATACCTAGTTCATGGGTATTGGTGGAATTTGCACATAAAACTCTAATACATCGAAAGTTAAGGCACAAACCACATACCTAGATTCTAGGAGATTGATATACTTGAACCACGAAGCTTGATTCTCCTTATAACGACATAGATCTAAGAAAACACACAAAACGTTCAAACCACCAAAATTCGAAAAAAATGAAGAATTGGAAAAAGAGACCCTAGGGGAAGGAAGATCTTACCGCTGCAGTTCCAACACAATCGATTCAGAGAATGGATGTAGGCTCGGGGATTCAGAGAAGTTCTGCTGTCGTATGACATCTCTCGGTTGAGCAGGACCTAGAAGAAGTGTGTTCTGTCCATCAGGCACGATCCCAGACCGTTTAATAAAAAAAAGAAAATACATGGCTTGTACTTCTTGAGTACACGACATGTACTCCAGTTTTTTGTACTCCAATTGAATTGGCCTCCATTCACCCCTACACACCGTGTGTGTGGCCCGAACACGGCCATCACCTAGCCTGGCACAGCAAGGGAGTACAAGGAGTGTACTCAGAATATGAGGTCCCAGCAAAGTTGCCTCTCCTGCCTCCAGCCAGCATAAGGGTTATCAGCATGACCTATCGTACAAAGCCTCGTAAGGTGCCATCTGAATAGTTGCCTGGACACTATTGTTATAGGAAAACTCCACTAGAGGAATATTCTTCTCCCATGAACCACCAAATTCAAGAATTAAAGCTTAGAGCATATCCTCAAGCACCAAGAACATACACTCAGACTGGCCATCTGTCTGGGAATGGTATGTTGTACTCAAAAGAACCTGTGTACCCAAAGCCTTCGGAAGTCCCTGCCAGAACCGAGAAGTAAAACGCACATCCCTGTCTGAAATAATGGAGTGTGGAACTCCATGTAGATGTATAATCTATTGTATGTACAACCATACCCGCTCATCAACACTTAAGGTCTCCTTGATCGGCAAGAAGTGAGCAACCTTCGTAAGCCTGTCGACGAAATCACAAATAGCATCACTCCCTCGAGGTGACCTCGACAACTCGATCATGATGTCCATCATGATATCGTTCCACATCCACTCGGGAATGGTTAACTGCTGTAACAACCCTGATGGTCACTGATGCTCCGTTTTCACCTGCTGACAAGTAGAACATCTCAAGACGAAACCAGCAACATCTCTCTTCATACCTGGCCACCAGTATTGGCGATGATGATCCCGATACATCTTAGTGATTCCAGGATGAACTGCCCAAACAAAGAATGAAAATCTAGCATCATCTCCTTGAGTATGTCTTCTGGAACCCACACTCTTCCCTGGAAATGAAAGATCTCATCCTCGACCACTATCCATCCAGGAAGAGGGTCATCTCCTGACACACTCTCCCGCAGGACTAATACTTCTGGGTCTGATAGCTGCCTCATCCATACCCGATCAAGAAGTATAGAGGTAACAGATACAGAAGATAGGTAAGTCTACCCCTGTCTATCATGCACCTCTAGATGCATCTCAGAGAACAGTGCCATAAGCTGCCACTCACTATTGGCCTCTTGAACCGCCTGAATTAGAGTTCTACTACTCAATGCATCTGCCATTGTGTAGCCCTTTCCCGAAGTATAGGCAAGCTCGAAATCAAAAGACTGAAGATACTCGACCCACCTACGCTATCTCAGATTCAGATCACGGTGAGTGAAAATGTACATTAGACTCTTTTGGGCGATGAAAACCACAAAGTGCTATCACAGAAGGTAATGTCTCCAACATCGCAAGGCATGAACAACAACTGCCAACATTAGATCATGCGTTGGGTAGTTCCTCTCATGTGGAATCAACTGCTGAGACCCGTACACAGCGACTCCGTCTCCATGTATAATCATAGCTCCTAGCCCGATAATTGAAGAATCACAAAAAATAGTATAGCTCTTGCCTCGCTCTGGAAAAACTAGTATCGGTGCTGATGTCAACCTTCCCTTCAGCTCCTGAAAGGCTGAATCACAAGAATCTGACCATAAGAACATTTCCCCTTACTTGGTCAGACCTGTCAATGGTGCTGCTAGGCGTGAAAATTCTTGTATGAAACGCCTGCAGTATCCTGCCAGCCCTAGAAAACTCCGCACCTCAAAGACATTCTTTGGCTGTTCCTAGCAAACTACAACTCTCACTTTATCTGGGTCCACTGATACTCCTGTCTGTGAGATGACATGACCAAGAAGGGAATCTGATCCATCCAAAAGTGGCATTTTGATAGATTAACATATAACTAATACTCTCGCAGTGTAATCAGAACGATATCAAGAAGGGTTGCATGGTCGTGTCGTGTGTGAGATCACACCAAGATGTCATCCATGAAAACCAGCACAATGGAATCTAAGTACGGATGGAACACTCGGTTCATCAGTTCCATAAAAAATGTTGGCGCGTTTGTGAGACCTAACAACATGAATGTATACTCCTATAGACCATACCTGCTCCAAAAGGCTATAAGAGGTATATCTGATGGCCTACTGCGCAACTGATGATAAACAGACCTCAAATAGATCTTCGAGAACACCTGGGATCCTTAAAGCTAATCAAAGAGGTCATCGATCCTCGGAAAGGGATATTGGTTCTTGACCATCAACTAGTTCAGCTTCCGATAATCCACACAAAGCCAAAGGGTTCCGTCTGATTTCTTCGCAAAAAGGACAGGCAAACCCCTAAGATAAGTACTGGGTCAGATGAAAACCTTTTCCCAAAACTACTCCAAATTCTTCTTGAACTCATGCAACTTAGGTTTAGCCATCATATAATGAGGAATGGACCCCGATGCCGCTCCTGGAACAAGGTCAATCAAGAATTCAACCTCACGCTTCAGTGGAAAACCAGAAAATTCCTCTGGAAAGACATCCCTGAAATGATCCACCATTGGAGGAAGGTCTAACGGTGAAGTCCCTTGGTCATCCAGATAAAGACTGTCAATCTGGGTTGTAACTCCACCTAGCCCATGATGCTCTGGTCCATCTCTACCTTCCTGGACATCCCACACACCTCTATGATGAAAATATCTGCCCTCTGGTGATATGAAACTCACCCTACGACGATAGAAATTGACGACTCCCTGGAAGGGAACCAAACAGTCCATCCTGAGAATGATGTCATAACCCGTCATCTCTAGGACATAGATGTCCCATAAGAAATGACAACCCGAAACCGCAAGAGGGAACTCTCTACACTGACGTACGCTAGATTTCTTTATTCCCAACGGTGTGTCATGATTCAACAAGTCTAAAGACGAAAAGATACAGAGCCCAAGGAACTTCACAACAGTAACAGAGATAAAACTATGCGAAGAACTATTATCAAAAAGGGATGAAGATAAAACTGAGGCTACCAAGATCGTACCTCGAACTGTAGAAGGGCCGAGATACTGCTCCTGGTAGGTCTGATCCACGGTGAATGTTTGGCATACACCGCACCCCTGTGCCCCTATCTGACCACTACGAACTCACCCACTCTGCTGTCGCTGGTAACCAGGTGACTGACCACCACTGCCATGACCTCCACCTCGGCCCAAACGACCAGAAAAACTCCAGTTCCTAGACTGGTGAGAAAATGGTGAAGCGTGTCCTGAACGTGGGGTCATAGAAGAACCCCTACCACCAGCTGAAGGTGAGAAGATCTGACAAAAGCGCTGAAGATGGCCCATATTGTCACTAGATCAGCACTCTATCGGGTCCCTCTGGCACTGAGGCCTAGTATGCCCACTCCTACCACACTGGTATCATACGACCTGACTACCCGAAGATATATTCAGCCTGATCTGATCTCCTCGAGAATTCTCTATGCGGAGCTTCCTACTATCCGTAGTAGGAACACTAGATCAATATGTCGAACTGCCCTGACTCAAAGCTCCAAAATTCCTCAGGTTGCACTCAGTGATCAGCACCTAGTTGATGATAGAGGATATCGAAGTCAACCTGATGATATTCACCTAGGAATTGACCTCCTGCCTGAGACCGTCCTCAAACTTCCTTAAAAGGAACAACTCATCACCTACTGGGATCAGCGTGAAACACTGCAGCTCATTAAAATGGGATGGGTACTCCATAACAGAAAGGGTACCCTGCTTTAAAATCATAAAATCCCAAGCTCTATCGGCCCTCAAGGTCTCTGGGTAAAATTAGTCATAGAAAGTGTGGCGAAACTCATCCCAAGACATACTCTTCTAGCACGCCGACTGCGAGATCACCTACCACCACCACTTGGCGGTGTCTCGGAGAATATAAGTACCTAGCTTTACCCTTTTCTATTGGGGTATATCCAGATGCTCAAATATCGTCAGCGTGGACACTAAACACAACTCTGCAGCCTGGGGTCCTCCATCCTTTGAGAAATTAGGAGGATGCTGTTGCTGAAAGACCCGCGTCAAATCAGCCATCGATGGGGCAGGAGGTGTCACTCCCTGAAAAGTTTGAATCATCCTCAGTAAATCCTCCGTAAACTGCGCATCAACGCCTATGATGGGTATGAATTCTGGTGACAAGGCTGGCACAGTAGGAGGATCTGTAGGAGGTCCCTGGTCGGACATATCCGGTGTCTGATCACTGTCTAGAAACTAATGTAAAACCGGAAGACGTCTAGGAGGCATAGCTCTAAAAATATCAAAAGAACACCTTAGATTAGGACTATCAAATAATGATAAAACAAGACTAAAAAATGGGCACAGGAGAAGGAAACATTCAAGTTTACAAAACACGACTACACGACATGTATAAAAACTACACGGCGTGTTCACTTAAACCAATGACATGGGTGTGTACTCTTTTCACCTCTGGTCATGTAACACCCCAACTACATGGAGTGTTTTCCCCACAAACAGCATGTACTTGAACTCTATTCCCATGCCTGAGTCTCCTTACACGGAAAACCCACACGGTCCTCTTAACCATAGACTACATGGTGTGTTCACTAAGAACACGGTGTGTACTAGACAATGTTTCGGTGGCCCGTGTTGTTAGTTACACTGCCGGCTACACGGATGACCCTTACACGACGTGTTCCGAACAAACACGACGTGTATATGAGAATATAACATCGACCCATGTTGTTCATGACACGGCTGGGTACCTGGAACACGACTACACAGTGTGTTAATTACCAACACGAAGTGTTCTACTCGAGCTTCCCGACGTGTGTTGTTAGTGACACGGCTGGGTACACGGCTCTATACTACATGGCGTGAACCTACTATACATGACATGTTCATAGATAAATTTCATCAACACCGTGTTCCTACTCACATAGTCAGTGACACGGTCAGAAACTACACGGTGTGTAGTCATAAAGTACATGTCGTGTATTATGGGTTTTTCTGGGCAGTATCTCAAAAACTGCACCAAATCCCAGAAACACAGAAAACATGGCATGAAGGTGCCAAATTCCGATCCATGAGGGCCCACACTCCCCACAAATCATAGCTTGGCATCCAACACATTCATATATAAGGAAAAAAATGTCAATGATTCGCCAATTTCCGATTCAAGAGGGCCCATAACACCTCATGAACCAAAATTTGGCATTCATTTAAGGAAAGTAAAATAAAAGCTATCCTATATGAAACAAAAATGATTCTATCAAGCATCTATCACAACAACATGCATAATCTACACAAAGTCTATCACAACAACATGAAATCGCTAATTCACCCTAGATGGCATGGCAAGAATGTGTGACATCTGATTTATAACAGGTGCATATATGATGAATGAGATGGAATACCCTCATCTCATCGGGTTGCAATAGAAATAGAACCATAATAGAAACAACAATAACAACACAAGTCATGTGAATCACTCTAGGTGAAATCATATCAACCATAAAATCTCAAAACCAGAATACTGCAATAATCGAGGTAGTATGGATTTTCCATGTACACGAGTTAGCTACTCTAAGGAACAGATTATTACCAAGTACTGAATCCTTCCTATTCCGGGATAAAGGCTCTAAACAGTACATCAATAGAAATGAATTCCTCTGATACCACTTTGTAACGTTCTGGTTTTGGAATCCAACAAGAGGCGCCCCGTACCAGGTTGGTCACATGGCCTCAAGCGCATTTCCACATATGCAAGAGGCTGCCGACTAGCAGTGAGGGCCTTGGGTGTGATAATGAGGAAACTATTCCCTTATTGGAAGAGTACACAGAGGTAGTAAATAATAATGAAATAGTTGAAGCAGTAAATAACCAACAATAATAAACATCGGAAGACTAAATCAGTAAAAAACTAGAGCACATATGTATATATATGAAATGATGCATGATACATATCTAGGAAAGCATCCAAACAAGTCACAATGCTGAAAAATACAATATTACCAAAACAAATAAAAAAGAATGTAAATAGATTCTCAGCATCGCAAGACAATGCTTGGTCCCATTCTCTCCTTCCCTAAGAAATCAAGTACCAGAAGTCGAAGGGTGCTTTCCCTTGTCTATACCTGCAAAAACATAGTCTGTTTGGGCCCAAAAGCATGACCCAAACATGGTGTGAGACTAAATCCCAGTAGGCAACCACCCTAAGATCTGTGCCTAATAGTCAGTGAGTATATGGAAGGGAAATGTATAATAAGTAGTAAATAGTAATAGTAAACAGAAGGTAGTAAATAGTGAATAGTAACAAGTTTATATACAATGATAATCAATCCACAGAACAACAAGCATCAGTAAGGAAAATAGCTAACCACAACAGGAACCTCTCTGTGATGTACTTGCATCCAACCCCTTTGGTCCTATCCAAGAAGTACCGGAGACCCTCTAGGAAGTGCACTCAGCCTATCCCCTCTGGTTTGGTCATACTAAATTATAAGACTCTCTAGGAAAGCTCACTCTGTAAATTTCCCTTATAGTCTAAGGTAGTCAGGGACTCTCTGAGGAAGATCACGTGGTCTAACCCCCTTGCCCCCAAGGTCTAGAGAATATCTGAGGAAGCTTAGTCGGCCAGTCCTCCTATAGCCTCAGGTATACCATAAACTCTTTGAGGAATCTCACTTGGTCAATTCCTCTTCTATCCTGGGAAGTTTTTGAAGACATTCAAACAAGGTAAAGACTCTATGAGGATGCTCACTCGGTCTACCCTCCTGTAGTCTATATTAACTAAGAATATCTGGGAAGCTCACTCAGTCTATCCCCTTGTAGTCAATAATGTCCAAAAATCTCTGTGGAATCACACTTGGTTTATCCCCATATAGTCAATAATATCTAAGACTCTATGGGAAGCTCCCTAGGCCTATCCCTTATAGTCTATAGCACAGGGTTCTCATGGTCTCGTTCTAGTCAGTGCATATTAATTCTATAAGGCTAGTGTAAACCTATAGAGATACTTGGATAACCAAAGTACAACTGTAGAGCTACTTGGATAAATAGTCTATAGAGCTACAAGCATGTTAACATCATCAATCATACCTACGATCACAAGGCATGTAAACAGGTACAACAACCAAAGGATAACATGACCCAAAGGTCGTAACAAGAAAAAAGCATGGGAAAAACATCCAAACATGACAATTATCAACAAACATGATCAATTTACCTCTACACAAGCATTCATGCAAGGCAGGAATAATCACAAGGGAAAAAAAGTAAACACGCAATACCCCGTTCACGGGTATTGGTGGAAGTTGCACATAAAACACAAAGACATCGAAAGGTAAGGCCCAAAACACCTACCTCGATCCTAGGAGATCGATATAATTGAACCACAAAGCTTTATTCTCCTTATAAAGGAGTATATCTATGAAAACACACAAAACCTTCAACCCATGAAAACTCGAAAAAAAGGAAGAATTGGAAAATGAGGCTCCAGGGGAAGGAAGAGCTTACCGCTGCAGTTCCAACGCAATCGACAGTGGTCGATTCAGAGAACGGATGGATGCTCGAGGATTAAGAGATGTTCCATGGCCATACAGCATATCTCAGTCGAAGGTGACCAAGATGAAGTGCATTATATCCTTCAGGCGTGACCTCGGTCCATTTAATGAAAAAAAAGAAAATACACGATGTGAACTTCTTGAGTACACAGTGTGTACTCCATTTTTTCGTACTCCGCATTAAGCAGTCTCCACTTCACCCCTACAAACCATGTGTGTGGCCAGAACATGGCCATCACATGGCCTAGCATGGCAAGGGAGTACACGGCGTGTATTCAGAAAGTACACGGCATGTACTTCAAAAATTTCATGAAACTCCTCTTTTCTCAAAAACTCTAGGAAAAGAAAGACATGCCTAAAAAACAAATATATGGGTTCTGATAGTGGGAATGAACAAAACTAACTTAAATATGATTATACATGTTCGTTAAATGAATTTACATTTATACAATAAAAGTTAGAGGCTTAAAATGTGAATGAATATAATTTTAAGCATAATTTACATTAAAAGGTCGATTTACCGCCTTTTGATGGCAAACCCTCTTTAAATATTGTTTTTTCACTTTAATAAATTCTAATAAACCAAATAAAATCACTCTTTGGAATGGTGACATCAATATTTACTTTGTGTAAATTTTTGGAATTTTTCCGATAATGGTTATTTTTTATGAATAGTGAAAATATTATATTTTAATTCAAATCTACGTTTAATATAATTTATTTATATGGTTAGATTATCTTTATAATTGGGATTAAAGTGAAATTATAATATATTTTTACCATTTAATCCAATTTTGGTAATTTTAATTAATTTCACTTTCAAATTGGACATAAACAAGTATTAATATTTTGATGGTAATTGTTTCGTAAAAACATGTTATTTGTTTCGACAACAGGAATTAATTTTAAAATTAATTAATTCACTCCAATTTTTTTAATTTGGTAAAATAGACTTCATTTTTGAATTCAGAATATCAAATATTTCTTAGGCTGAATTTCTGGTATTTTTCTAAAAAACCTTAATTTTTTATGAATATTGAAACCACTTAGTACTAGTTAAAAAAACCGACTTTTTCATTTAAATGAAATTTTTCCACTTCTATGAATTAAATTTTTAAAATAAAACATAAATTATTTTTCTCATGAAGTAAAATGTGGTTCAATAAGATGAAAATAATTTTTGGTGAATAGTAACTGATGACTTTTATTTACCGGGGTTAAAGGTAAATAAGGTAATTCAAGGTTAAAAGAATATTATAATAATTCAAAATTTCCTTAAAACTAGTCGAAAACTTATTGGTTGAGTCATTTATGACCATGGCCATCTTTGGGTAGATTTTGGGACCCCCTTGAGCCACTTGGGAATGATAATGACAATTTAGATTAATTAAATTAAAGGAAAATATGACAAAAGAAAATATATTTTAGTAAATTAATTTTTATATGGTGAAATATAAATTATATTTTAGACTATAAATATTAATTGGAAGTCTAAAAATATTTCCTACATCATGGTTTTTGTTTTATAATTTTGAGACATCAAATAATTTAAATTACTTATGACACAATAATGATGTCGTGTTTACCTCATTAATAAATCATTTAAATAAATAAGATTATAATGATTAAAATATTATCCAAAACCTGTCCAATTCCTATTGGATGATTTTATTTCGACCTTGATTCATCTTATATTCGACTATAATAATTTTTAGACCATTAGAAATTGAATATAATTATATAATAAAATAATGGATTAACACATTCCTAAAGATCCCGTCCTGTCCCTTATAAAAGGAGACCATTTATAATAAATTCCTCACACCTCTCAAGCCTTTTGGATTTTCCAAACTCTTCCCAATTAATCTCCCTACATCACTAACCTCCTCCTCAAAGTCTTAACTTAGGAAGAAGGCACTTCAAGAAGTCCTTTTGTTCAAACCAAAGGGAGTTACCCAAATTAAAGGTAACAGTTTCTCTTAAATTGTTTCCTTTTATTTTACTTCTCCAACACATAAAATCTTTTTATTCCGTTATTTTGTAACAACATTAGTATTATCAATATACTAGTATGTTTTTATGAGAATGATTATAGCTACACTTACACACACCTCCATATAATGGATGAAGAAATAATGTTTCTGTGGATGGAAAACTAACGCCTCACGAAACGATGATTGTTCAAATATCTTCATCCTCCTCTCATGGTGTCCATTATTATGTAAATATATTTATATATGATATATATTATGTTTATGTTTTCTTCATTATTCTCTATTTTCCATTTATAGAATTCCTTTATGGTTTCCATTATGGTTAAACATGATAATCTCATTAGAGGAAGTGCGGACTACCGCCCCCTCAAAGTGATATGACTCGTTCATACCATATGTGGTACATATAAAGGATAGAGTTAATGATATTATATATGATATTATGTTGGAATTATAATATACCTATGTATCATTATGTTTTAATTAAATTAAAATAATAAATATAAATGAAATTAGCGTTCATGTGTACGTACGGCTTACCGTCTCCATGAACGGTGCATTTCATTTATTAACTCCAAATGATATGTACTATTATAAATTTATATATATATATATGGGATATATATGATATATATTATATATAGATAATAACTATTATTCTGGATATAATGGACTATGGACCAAATGGACAACTTGTAAATATAATGTGTCAATTTTTGACTCAAGTTCCAAATATCGACAAAATGAACGTTATGAACATAAATGATTATATAATGTTTATAACATTGTAATAAGTGATATAAAATAAATAATAAACTTTAAAAATGTTCTTAAGAAAGTATAAATTAACTTTAGATTATTATTCAGGAGATTAAAGAATGATCGAGTCAAGTCGGACATGAGGTAATGGATTTTCTTATCTCACTTTTAATTCTGTGAGACTTACATTGTTCTCCACTTATTCATTGAATGTGGTGTATTATGTACTACCATTTGATATATATTATCATGATTCTAATTATATTCATGGTATTATTTGATTCATTTTGTGTTTATTATCTTTTGGTCATATGACTCAGTTGATTACAACGTGCTAAAGGGTTTCATCTCACTTTTTATTCCCGTGAGATTCATGCTATATTTGACACTGTTTCTTTGTGTGTGGTGTATATACAACCCATGATTGTACTCTTTTTTTAATATAATTTCATTTATGAGTATTTAAATCTTCATTGTACGATCCATATTTCATGTGGATTATGTTTTTTAAGTTACCAAATGGGTAAGGAAACATTTGACACTCCTCTTTTTGAAAGAATTATTTTTTTTATGGATTTTCATTTACATCTAATTATGTTGGGATATGTACTTCTATATCATTATTGATTTAAAATTTATTTCCAAGTGATGAGATACCCTTTTTATCGCATCAACTCATTTTGTGAATTTTAAAGTGACGCTGTTAGGCTGTCGAATTTTTATAGGGGAACTTCATAACCCAATTTCAATTCTTTGGTTTCAACTTGTACTTATTGAATATGTCGTCCTTTGAATATGTGTGAATGAACTTTGATTTTTTTACACTTAATATCCACTTATTTTGGGTGTATTTATATTTTTCACACAAAATTATGCGATTTATTGTTCCTTAATTTAAGGATACCATCTTTATAAGGGATTTCATCTCAGTTTACATTTCCACTGAGACTTCATTGTGGTTATACACCAATTCACTCTTATGTGGTGTATATACTGTCCTTTGACATATTATATCATGAATCCCTTTATTCTCATGATTTTATAAATTTCTGATTAAAAGTTATTCCACAATTATTTATATTCAAGCATCAGTCTTTTTGTTAAAAAACACTTTAACTAAAATATCATTTTATATGTTTTTAAGATTTATTCTTCTAAATATTTCTCATTAATTTCAATGTTATCAAAATGGGTTTTATGATTTCTTTATATGGACATTAATGTTTTAAACTGATAATTCATTTAAAAGCTCCAAAGTGGTATGGGACACTTTGATTCAAAAATAAATTTTTAAATGGTTTACGAAAATGGATTGATTATTTCAATATCTTGAAATTACTTCTTGTGATTGAAAATGAAATGTTATTAGAGAAATGTTTACATTTACAAAATTTTATGTGTTATGATGGTACTTGGACATTTGAAGGGTGGTTACGTGATAAACCATATGATGGGTGGTGCCGTGAATACGAGGATGGGTGGTTACGTTATAACCTCCAATGCATTGGGTATGGAAGTCGGCTGTATGGCTATTACGTTTAGTGATATGTGTGGAAGTCGACTGTATGGATATTCCATTTATGTATGTTAATGTCCCATGTTACCTTTATATATTATGTGTTCTTTATATGGGTTTTATGGTAACCTTTTAATTACAAAATGGTATGTAGTGATCTTTTATTCAGTGAAGAGGATTTACTAATTCATAAAGTGGAAAAGTATTACTTATGTTAAAGTATTCACGGTTTACTTGTTGTTTTTAAAAACTAACAGTTTTCCTTACTTGTGTATCCCATACTGAGCATTTTATGCTCATCACAAGTTTTTTTTGAAATGTTTTTCACAGGACATAATTTGTAATATGGTCAAGGATGGGATCAAGGAAAAGTCATCCTGTCTAAAATATAGAACTAGACATTACTCCTTTTATCAAGAGTTTTTATTTTATGAAAAAATTGATATTGGGTAGAAGTGTCGACTTTGTAATCTTTTGAGATGTAATAGTTATGTCCTAATTCTCTAAAACACTAAACCTGAAAAGATCTTCAATGTGAATTATTCAATTAATTCAATATTATGTAAGGTTTAAGGTCATATCCTTATAGAATCCATCAAAGTAATTTTCAAAGACATGGTAAAACTTTACCATTTCGATGAAAAAAACTTCTCGAGATGGAAATAAAATATGATGATTTTTCTTACAGTGTTGAATATTTTATATATTCTACAACTGAATCCTCCTCCTCTTCTAGGCAATCCGGATTCAAATCTCGATGGTACACCTGTTGAGGTGGTTCGAGTAAAGCACATTCGGGAAATGTGGAATCAATGATAAAATGACCATGTTTTGTGTCATGGACATATTCTTAACACAATATCAAACTTTCTATATAACTATTTCATCCAAATGAAGAATACATGAGATATATGGTGCACTCGAGTTCAAGTACCAAGATGAGGAAGAAGGTTTTAGTTAATTTTTTATTGTAATGTATCTAAACTAGAAGATGGTTGTTAACAAGATAGTGTTGGAGAAACATCATGAGATTCATGTTATATATAATAATATTCTTTCCCTTAAGATTCATATAACCAAAAATATCCATGTTGGTGAAATTATTTCTAATTTACCCCTGACTTCGACTGATTTTGGAAAATTACTTATCTAAAAGAGTGATGATATTTCCCAGGAACAATTAAAAAAACTTCTTTGTATTGAAGAAGAATTAATGTTGATAGATGTGGGTATGAATTCACAATTTCATTCCAATATTAATATCATTGATTTACAGGAACAACCAAACTCTTCCTTACAAGTCCAAAATAAAAGTCAACAATTCAAGAATCAATGTAATCCTTCCAAGAATAATGGAAAATTGATTTTTTGTGGAAAACTAGAGAATTTCTTAGGGGATTGTCGTTATCGAATGAAAGTTGATAAACTTGCTGCAAATGTGCTTACTGAATAAAATCTAGTCCTAATGTTATCCGAAGTCAATATGAATTCGATGAATATGGGATGGTGTCTTGATTTTGGAGCAACAGTGCATGTGTTCATGGATCTTTTGATGTTAAAAACATTTGGAGATTGTATTATCATGATGGAAATACACCGTGGATATAATTCATGAATCATTGTATGTGAGAAAGAAAGTGTGGAGATGTACATTACTTTTATGAGGATGTTAACTCTTATTAATTTATTGTATGTTCTCGAAATTTGAAAGAACTATGTTTCCATCGATCTTCTGTGTAAGAAGTAGGTTCTGGTATCATTTGAATTCGACAAGGTTATCTTCTCAAAGGGAGGAATGATTGTGGGGAAATAGTACTCAAACAATGGTATACATCAACTATGTATTATTAATTTGATGGGATTCTCTCATAAATTTTTTGAGTCCTCTAATTTATGGAATGATCATTTAGCACATGTTAATTATAATTCATTAAAATTAATGAAAAAGATAAACTTATTTAACATTGGAAGTGAATTTAATAAATATAAAACATGTTTAGAATGTAAAATAGTTTAGAATATTTTTTATACTGTTGAATGAAATTATGTTATATTAGAATTTGTAGATTCTGATATTTTTTTATTAAATGACTTATTAAATCAACGAGGAAAATGATATTTTATTACAACTTTTGGTGACAGTGATAGATATTTACATATATATCTTCTTAGAATAAAGGATGAATACATTGATATGTTTAAGAAGTTTAATGAATAAGTTAAAAATAAATTAAACAGAGAGATTAAAATATAACACTCAGATAGAGGTGGTTAATACTTTATGAACATGTTTAAGGACTTCTATGAAGAAAACAATGCAATTCATCAAAGTACTCCTACTTAGACACCCTAGAAAAATGGATTTGTTGAATGGAAAAAACCGTACTTTTGTATAAAAATTGAATTGCATGATTAATAAATGTTTGTTTCCATTAAATTTATGGGGTGTAGAATTATTGGTTGCATGTCATATTTATAATAAGATTTCCTTTGGAATACTATGTTATCCACTTTTGAAATTTGGTGATGTATAAGACCCAATCATTCTTATTTTAAAGTGTGTCGGTGTTTAACATACTATAGAGATTTGTATAATAAAAGAATTAAAATTTTTCCTAGAGATATTAAAGTTGTGTTTGTTGGATATGCAGAAAATTTAAAATCATATAGAATCATGGATTTCGGTGCAAATATAATTTTTGAATAAAGGGATTTTGTGTTTTTTAAAAATAATATATATAAAGATGATGAAGGTGAAGTTATTATACAAACCCCTATATCATGTATTGCATATAGTTCAAATACAATAGTATAGAATAATGAAAATTCAAGAGTGGAAGCAAAATAGAGTACAAGAATTGTGAAGAACAATAATCTACTTTCAAATTTTATTTGTCCGGATTCCATAGTTTTTGTTGTTGAAGGAGATAAAAATAATCATCTTCTGAATAAGTATCCTATGGTATTGACTATTTAATATGAGCCAAAGGCTTATAACGTGGATATGAATTCTAGAGATTTTGATTTATAGAAAGTATCTATTAATGATGAAATGGATTCCATTATGGGGAATAATACATGGTTCATTATAGATTTCCCTAAAGGTTCAAACCCGATTGGTTGTAAATGGGTATTCAGAAAGAGGAATGATTTTAAGGGTATGATTCAAAATTTTAAAGCTAGCATGGTTGATAAAATTTTCATAAAAAATGATGGGATTTATTATTTTGATACTAATTCTTTTTTATCTAAGATTTCTTCAATAAAGATATTATTTTTTATCTCTAATTAATCATTTGTATGTCCATCAAATGAATGTTAAAAATAAATTTTTAAAATAGAGACATAAATGAAGATATTTACATGGAGCAACTATAAGGGATTTTTTTACAAGGTAATTAAATGAATGTATGTAAACAAGTTAAATATCTATATTGCTTTAAAAAATCTTTGAAGCAATGACATGAGAAATTCGACTCAATTATTTTATGGAATAATAATGAGGACATATGTGTATATTCAATGTTTATAAATGAATATGTAGTTATTGTGTGTCTATATGTGATTGATATGATAGTTTTGGGAACCAATTTTATTGGTGTAATTGAGACAAATAATTACAGATCTCTTATGTTAAAAATGAAGGATTATTTAATAGTTGATACTATTTTAGGTATCAATGTTAGAAAACATAGTGGGGGTTATTCTTTATGTTAGTATCATTACATAGAAAAAATGATAAGTAAATATGACCATCTTGTTTTCAAGGATACAAATACTCTATTGGATTCTAGTGTTAATCATTTTATAAATATAGGTACTGTTGTAGCACAACTTGAGTATCCTAGAACAATTGCTTCTTTAATGTTTTAAATGCATTGTTGTAGACCCGATATTTCTTTTGCAGTATATAACATTAGTAGATATACTAGTAACCTTGGTGTGGGTCATTAGATATGTTTAATGAGAATCTTTGGATACATAAGAATGTCCCAGTATAAATTTTATACTACAACGATTATCCACATACATTATAAGGATAAACCTATGTAAGTTGGATTTCTAGTATTGGTGATAACCAATCCAAAAATGGATGGTTGTTTACTCTAGAAGTTATGTTGTTTCTTGGATGAGTAAAAAACAAACATGTATATCACATTAGACCATTGATTCATATTTTATCACCTTATCGACAGGTGGAAAATAAGATGAATGGATTAGGAATCAATTATTGGACATTAGATTATGGCCTAGTCTAATGCCTCATTTCACTATCAGTTGTTATAGTGAATCAATATCATCAAGGGAATATAGTTTCATGTACACATATAAGTTTGATACATGATTATGTGAAGCAATTTTTACAAGACGGTATCATAATAAATGTCTGTGTGAGATCATACAAAAACCTTTCATATCCATTTACCAATTATCTGCTGAGAGAGATCATTCATGCAACTAATAAAGAGATGGCATTAAATCCCATAGAATAAATCCTATTACTAATGGAAACCTAGAAAATTTCTTCAGGTTGATCCTAATAAAATTGGTAAATTTGTAAAAACAATTTACAAAGATGATTGTTGATATTGAAAATTATAATCCCAACTATTTGGTGTCAATCTTGTCAATTATGACTAGAGGTTGAGTTGTAACTCGTAACAAAATATTAAGACTCAATGATTAATGAACACCAATAACAAAATAACATTGTAATATTTTGTATATGTGAATTTAGAATTGGCCAAACTTCTTACAGGGGTTAATGGGTTTACTCATTAGAGAGTTCAAGAAAAGGATATAAGAACATGGGACAAAAAAGACTTATAAAATGAGATATTGGATGGAAAGATCATTTTATGTATGATATCTCTGATTTATTTTAAATAGTAACAAGTTAAATATTTTGTAAACTTTTATATCAGATAGAAAACTAATATATGAATACTAATTAATGGTTTAAATCGAAAGATACCTTTATTATGTATAATTAAACATGGTCTAGATGATTAATATTTATGAATAAAAGTGGGGTATTGTTATATTTTGTATTCAAAAATATTTATTAAAATAAATAGGGTGTTTTTGCGTAGTCAAAATATATTATATTGGGATAGATGAGGTGGACTAAAAAATGGGGAAACCCGACATTGGAAAATGTGGGTTGAATCCCATAGCCCATATCCTATAAAAAGAGTATTGGGAATTGTTTTGTCAATAAAATATATATTCTTCTAAAATATATTGATATACTTCAAAAATATATATTTAGTAAAATGTTTATATATATATATATAAAACATAACAAAACAAAAAATAAAAAAATAAAAAAAATATTTTATTAAAAATATTAATAATGTGATTAGTCATAACTGTTGGATTTCAGTATTTATGAAGTCCAAATGGTTGTCCTTATTCTAGAGTTGTCTCATTTCAGTTAAACAAGGGTGTAATTTAATGTAAATAGTGAGATCAAACCATTGTGATTCACAGTGCTTTCAACCTATAAATAAGTGATGTCGATAGAACTTATAGTTTAATTCTTCTTCAATCCGATAAATTATCCATAAATTATTCCAACAATTGTGTTATGGGGATATCGAAAATTGGTGTTTTGATTTTCCCAAATATTGGTGTAATCATCGTGGGAAACTTCCACTAATAACCCTAAACCATCAAAATGGGGGTAAATCAAAACCTTTTGGACATTGAATTAAATTTATGCATTAATGTTAATTCATTCATAATCATATGCCTACTCATTTTCTAACACCACTCTCCAGCCTGCTACGATAACCATCCTTGCTTGGTGGTAGCCCCCCATGATCCAACACCAGCCTCCTCTCCATCCCTTCCAGCGGGCAGAGCCCCCAGAAATCGACTAGAAATCCATCAAGAAACCCTTCTCAAGGGTCCATCAGGATTTCCATACATTAATGGCAGTATCTGTGTTGATTTATCAACAAGAATCAAATCATTAAACAAAATAAGTGATTTAGAATGATCATTAAGACAATCACCGCATTCATCACTAACTTCTTTAAACAGGTCACTTATTTTGCATTGGTTTAAGGGAGAAAAAGATCCTTATAATCGTTAATATCGAAACACCATCAATCATCCTCAAAGAGGATTGCGTGATCACAGGGATGATCTCCATCAGAACGTATAGAGGGATATTCTCCAATCTCTCATCAATCTATGTAAAACCCTTTATTATATAAATTTATATATAAATATATAAATATATATATAATTATATACAAAAATTTATGAATATATTTATTTACCATAATAATAATAATAATAATAAATATATATATATATATATATATTAAAAAGGTCCATGAACTAAGAAAACCTGGTCCTAACAAATTTCATCAAAAATAAAATACAGTACAAGGAAGATATAACGAATGGGTTTATAAATAAGAGAAATCCTTTAACAATGAGAAATCTACAAATGAGGAAAAATATGATAATCTCCATGCCGATCATCAGTAGATTATCATTCTCACTATGAAATATTCTGTTTGAAGTGTACAAGAATAATTTTCAATGAGTTTCACATGCTATAGAGTGAACTCTATATAAGTAGAACTGGTATACAAGCCTCTCCGACCAGCCTTAGTGCCATGCCCTCATCCACATTTCATTGGATGATCCCCCCACTACTATGTCTTAGTGTGTAGACAAGATCCATCTGGTTATCCAATAGTATATGCCTTATGCAAAATATATGTCCCCATTTTAATCTTTCCTTTACTGGATAAGTCGTGCTCCTGCACCTATTACATATCCACATCATTCTTCAAAAACAGTTCAAAATTAGATTGACCATTAAGCAGAGGTTCACCCATCTCCACAAGCCACTTCATAGAAACTTCATGATCCAAGCATGAAACCACAACTGTCGTGGACATAATGGGATAATCAGGACCTACAGGATCCCCAACAGTGGTGAATCCCAGATCCCCCTTATTAACAGGAACATTTTCCTCCTTAACCAGGGATTTCCACTCCTTCACAACTACAGTAACATCCATTTTAAGGAGTTATAGAGGCCTTATAGATGGTCCCACCTCTTTACCAACATTATCTTCATTCTTCTTAGATGAAAACGAACGACCCAACTTCCTCTTTGGTAAGTTCCTAGCCTCCTTATTCTTGTTGGAACAAAATTTATTAGTTTAGATTCTAATAACATGTCAGAATCCTAAAACATGATTACCAACAACTTTATTGAAATTAAACAAATAAGGAACAACTTAATATTCTAAAACAACATCAATATTTTATCCATAAACCAATATAGTGGTGTTTCATGGCCTTAGATTAATAAGATCAACAACGACCAAAAACCATGTATAATACCCATATTTAACAATAATGGTATTATCATCAAGACATAGAGGTTCCCCAATACAGGAAGAAACATTATTTAAGAATTGAGGATGCCAAATAACCCAACTAGGCCTTGGAATACAAACCCAGATCTATGAATTGGTGTGATTTTTATTAATATTGTTAAGATCAAGTTCCATTACAAAAATCCATAAGGCCCCTAGATTGAGTTTATAGAAGATATATATCTATGATGCATAACGATGAAATTCATATTTGAAAATAACATGAAAGTATCCCTTGCTAATCAGAATTACTTTTCCACTCATTGAAGCCCTAGATTTGATCAAGCTTCTGTTTTAAATCATCAAATTTGATTAGTTTGTCCCCTCTAAAATGGATCAATATAACAATTAAAGGAAAATTGTCATGAAGAAAGTCGTTCCTACAAAATATCTCGATCAACAGAGATAAGAAACCTTTCGTGCTCAATTTTTGGTAATTTTCTTCTCATTACAGGAACCACTATCCTTTGATAAAATATCAGAAAATGAGAAAACCACTCTCTTGGGATTGGAAGTACCAACAGAATCAACTTAAACATTAACTAATGTAGTAGCAATATTAGGGTTTTTGAGAAAAATCATATGTGCATGGGGTATCTGTCACAACTCAGTCAGGAACCACAATAGGAAAATCTAGATTTAGGGCATCTGGAGAGGCCCGAACAACCGTGATATGCCGATATGAATCAAAAACCACATCAACAAACATGAACCTATGAAAATCTGAAGACACCCCATCAGCCTTATCCCCCGCTGTCGACTAGAGATGAAACCATGAAAAAAACAACATCCACCTGAACAGTCACATACAAAGGGATATGCTGATCTGATGGAGCCACCCGATCAGAAGCCACATCAAGAAGAAAAAATGTTTATAATCACAATAATAATTATAAGATTATAATTATAAATAATTATATATTTAATTAATTATAAAATTATAATAAATATATTTTAATAACAAATATATTTGTTATATTTACAATTATATATATTGATATATTAATAAATATATAATTATATAATTATATCAATAATTACTTTTTTATAATTATATATAAATATATTTATTGATAATTATATTTATAAATACATATTTACTGTTCCTTAAATATTTATTTATAATTATATTCATTTATATTCATTTATAATTTTATACAGTTAAATTACTTAATTATATTAATTATATTATTAAAATTAGATCTTTATCTGTGCTTAAAAAATGATGATAAAACTTATGTTTATCAGTGCTAGAATTATTTCACTGATAAATATATGTTTTATCGATTATTTTATAGCAGTGATAAAGATATATCTTTATTAGCATTAAGAATTAACTGATAAAGATCGGTTTTATCAGTGCTTATTAATTTTGTAGCGTTAAAAATGCTCACTATCAGTATATTTGGAAAGTTCTATTAAAAGTCATCCTGATCATTTAAATAGAACCCTAGATGAGTTCTCCATACTTGTGTAATTCATGATCTCACATAATCAAATCTCTTTCATCTATCCCCATCAATTATTTTATAAGAATCAACTCCTACCAAAGACCAGGTATTCGATTGTGATTCATCGTTACCCCTAAAATATCTTTTTTTGTTATTAATTTTCCCAAATTCATTCCACACCTAAAAACCTTTCATTCCACAATGAAAATAACCATAGTTTGACAGAACGTTTCTATCACCATGCCCAATATACTGTGCCTCTTAAATTTCAACAACACTACTATAGTTCCTACCCATATCCATACCATGTTCCATGTTTGGGAAGATCATAGCTTTTGCGTAGCTCAATTTTGTGTCGCCTATAAACCAACACTTCACCAAGCCACCTTGTATCATTTACGTGAGACTAAGATACTTTTGTATGTCCATGCGTGCCCATCAATGTAATTTCACATGTAAAGGAACTCAGTACATGACTCACATAGACTATCATGATCCCATCCTTCACCACAAAAATTATCACTTATTTAAATGCATGAGCTGCTCCTATAACCCATTGGTTTTAGGATTTTAAATTTAATTTCATGTGTTTTTTTTAATTTAAAATCCAATTTTTATGAAATTATTTATTTTATGTAAATGATAAAATATTATCACTAGTTTACCTACTTTTGTTTTTTTTTGCGCAATATTTTTTTGGCCCTAGTTTTAGCCTGATCAGTGTGTTAGAATGGCATGCACAACGATCTTATTTTTCTAGATCTATTCCACAAATTGTCCACCCAATCATCCTTGTCCCAATTCATTGTTTTTTCACCCTCTCCATCTCTTTCATGTTCATTTCACTCATTAAAAATTATCTCCCACTTTGATTTCATGGAGCTCTTAGCTATGCCATGCAAAACTCTGCACACATATCATGTAAAGTGGTGAAAGAAATGATATGTAGGTAGAATTTTGGTGGTCCACAAATGGTAATATGATCTAATTTTCATGAATATCTCCCTCTCCCATAGATTAAAATCAAAAAATTCTTCCCACATTCTGTAACAACCCAGGTATTTAAAAAATATGTTTTCTTCATTTTTGAAACCATATAGTTAAATCCATTACAAATGTATAATAAAATAAGTGGTATTTTAAAGAATCTTTTCCGATTAAATGGTAAATTGAACTTAGGAATAACAATATAACCTTTATGAATATCAAGTCATTCAATATAATAGTAACCACACCTATGAAAGTAAAAATAAAATTTAGGTATCTTATATGTGAAAATATTATATATTAATATCTTGGAATGAGTAAATAAATGTTTTGAATATGAAAGATTAAGTGTTGTTTTTTTGTAAAACATAAATATTTATTTACAATTTTATAATAAATATAATTACTTAAATGAATATAAATTTTCATAAAATAGATTCATAGATTAATATTATATTTTCTTACGATTGTAAGATAATTTTATGAGTCTTCAATTAGTTTTTCAAAGTGTTATAAAATCAATTAAATATTAAAATATTATATTTTTAAAAAAAATTATGATTTTAATTAAAATTAAAATTTATCATGTATAGAAAATTATTTGAAAAAATAGGGTTCATTTTTGAATTCTATAGATTGAAAAGTCATTCGGATGAATTTTTGATATTTTTCTGAAGTACTTGAATTTTTGTTGATTAGTGAAATATGATAATTTACGAAATAAGTTAATACATGAATTATTGAATATGGAATGATGTTATGCAGAGGTAATCACCTTTTGTTCAAACTTTCATACAGTAATTAATATTTTTGGTTATAGAAACTTACAGTATTTTTGGTCTTGAGAAAAAATAATAATAAAATAATTAAAAGAATGGAAAACCCCTCCTCTCCTACAGTATAAATGTCACCCTCAAATCCGCTTCTCCTCACACCTCTCAATATTTTATACTTGTAAAATTTATGACCAAGATTCTTTACAAAACGCTTTCCCATATCCAAGACCTACTGGTCTCACAAAAAGGCCAAAATCAAGGGCCTTAATGAGGTTCTCATGGAAGAAAATTTAAGAGGAAAAAATCCTCTTTCATTGTCCTTTATTTTTCTTTTTAATTTTTTTTTATTTTCTTATACTCTATTCACCATACCTTATCCAAAAGGCATGGGAACTAAATTACAATATATATAAGGGAATTTTTCCATTCATATGGGAAAACACATCATCAATATTCTTCTCTAGTCAGTTTTATTCTAAAAAAAGCATGGTCTGTGATGTGTCAATTTACCGACATCATGGATAATGTGTTTTCAATTTCCATTACATCCTTCATGGATGGTCATAAAAAACATTAATTGTTAAAACATGTTTTGAAGTGTATTATAAAAACTCTTTAATGTTTTGTAATTAACATATATTCGGAATGTATAATTATATAATGAAACTAGTCCATGATGATCTTTGAACTACCAAAATGATCTAAACGAATGTCATTAATATTTTTTCTAATGAATCATCCTAATAAATAAAAAAATGATACATGATACAATTTAAATTTTTGAAACCATTTAAAAACCATTTCTTTCTATTTCTACATTTTCTCTTCCATTATATAAGAAAATCAATTACAAACCGACCATGGAAACAATATAAATAACACACCCAAAACAATGAAAATTAAAAAACAATATTATTAATACATTTGTGAAAAGATGTTATGAAATATCATATATTGTATTATAAATATTATTATGGTTCATCAATATATTAAAAACTCCCTTTTAACCTTTATATAGGAGGTATGAACACATTTAAAGGAATTCAAACCTGAGGTAAGGGAATTATTAAACCCATTTCCATTCCTTGGGTTAACCTTCTACTTCATTGATTTTGTCATGATATGATCATTATTAAAATGAATTTTTATTTTTTTTATTGTATTATGTGTATTAACTATTAATATATATATATCCCTTTGGTTTGACTAATTCTTTCTTCAATGATATGGTATTGGTAAGAGACTTTCATTTTAAAATCTTTTTAAATGTTTCTTTTAAGAAATTAGGATTGTTCTTTTTTTAATGTCTTGATAATTTTTTTTTCTAATTTCATGATTTTAATGATTTTTTATATATTTTTTATTTTTAATTTTTAATAATATGATTTCATTATTATGTGAATAATTTTTATATTTTAAAAGTGCTTTTTTAAATTAAAGGGTATTTTGTAAAATGAAAGTGTTCTTCTCAAGGGTTTAAATGAGTGATCAAGTGTTTTATTTCATGATATCATCCTTGGGAATTTTTTATTTTTGGTTGAGCCCATTATTTCACAATATATGATGGGTTGAGCCCCATTATATCACATGATATGTTGTGTTTATCCCATTATGGCTTGAGATATGATGGGTGATCCCCATTATAGTTATCCAATGCATTGGGTACTTCATAGATATAAGTTAACTAAAAGGTTATTCCTTTTTTAAGGGTTAATATAAGTGTGATATAGTAAATATTTCCAACTTGATGATGCTTTTATACATGAAAATTAGTTTTTATAAAATGTGGTTTAATGGTTTTTATGTTATCACTTGATTAACTATTTCCTTCATTATATCCAATTCTAGGATTTTTGTGCTTATCCCAAATTTTAAAATATTTATAAGAAGTTATAAGTATATTTAAGAGAAAGATGGATGTCCAGTTAAATTTTATGTGGATTTTTCAAAGAAAACACGTTTTAAAAATTTTGATGTTTTATATTCTAGAAGAAACAAATACTATTTTAATAGTATCCACCTTGTATAAATATGGGATGTTATGTATGTATTAGGTCATAATTCTCTAAATCTCAAAACCTAAAAGGATCATCACTGTGAAAGAATGTAAATTTCTGATAAAAACAAATGATTATGTAATGTTTTATGGATGGGTATTTATATTTGGTATTGAAGGATGGTTTAGATAAACATAGGGGTTAGGATAACCCTAATAGAACACCATAAATTGTTTTTAATTTATAGTAAATTTATAATGATGTAGAATTTAACAATTAACATGCCACTTAAACTAATATATTTTTGTTTAGAATGGTTTTACAAATATGAAATTGAATATTTTAACTAAAAAGGGACCCGGAGGATAATATTTTTCCAATTCTATAGCCAAGAATTGTGTAAATTAGAACCGATCAATTTTTGAAGGTAATGGATCAGTTGACTCGAGAAATAAATAATAGTTGTGTTCATGATAGAGAGGAACTTGATCTACCATGATGGAATAAGTTATTTGAGGAGAATTTCATGAGGAAACATTCACTGTTATTCAATCGATCATCTGACCTGGTGGTAGCTAAATGATCGATCAATGCCCTGGAAATGATATTCGATGTCATGGGATATTCAGAAAATCAAAAATAAACCCTTTTTGTTTATCATTTTTAATGTGAAGGTGAATGATAATGGAATTTGGTTAATAATACTAGAGAGAATGAAGATCTCAATTCCATGGAATGAGAAATATTCAAGGATATTTTACTTGAGAAATATTTCCCTATGATTGTTTGACTGTGAATGGAATTTGTTTCTGGAATTGACGCAAAAAGATGAGGATTCCATAATTATATATGTAAAAAAATCACAAGATTTTCCAGGTATGTGCTAGATTTTTTATAGGACACTGATGGAAAAATTAATCAGTTTTACCCCGGATGGAGACTAGGTTTATGATGACCACCGGCATCATGAGATTTTAAAAGCTATGAGAATTTTTTTCATTGTGATGGAAATGTTGAAATGAATTTTGCTGAAAAATATATGCCTCGTTATGATGCGAATAAGAAGTGTTTAGTATGGAAGGATTTAGGGAAGATTTCATTGATGAAATTTTCATGTAAAAAATCAAATTCATTTCAAGTTAATAGTATGGTAAATAGCATCCTAGAGAATGTCATGTAAATTATAGGACGTTCTATCAATGTGGAATTTTTGGAAACATGGCTTGTGATTCCATGAAAAATGGTCATACTAATTAAGGTATGTTGATGATAATATCCTTTAACTATAAATAATTGGGTAATTTTTATAATGTGTATCCAAATCTATTCACTCAGATGGTAAATCAGTATGATTGGAAAAAAGAAGGGTCTAGCAATATCCTTGGAATCTACTTCAGCAGTTGTTGAGGCATCAAACGAAGTGGTATCAGCTCAAGATAACACATTATTTTTCTAAGGATAATATGAGTTCAGGGTACCATTAGTTTAAAGTAAATGAAGATGACATTATGAAGACTGTGTTTTATATTAGATATGGGCATTATGAGTTTGTAGTAATGTCGTTTGGCTTAAAAAATTCACCTTCTGTAGTCATGAATCCTATGAATAGAATATTTTAAGAGTTCTTAGTATGTTTTTGGTTGGGTTTATTGATAATATTTTGTAATATTCTAAAATTAAAGTGTAGCCTGAAAGACATTTGAGGGTAATTTTTCAATCATTTAAGGAAATGAAACAATTTGGAAAATTCAGAAAGTGTGATTTTTGGTTCAAAAAATTTCTTTACATGGTCACATTATTTCTAAATTTGGCGTAACTATTGATCCGTCTAAAATAAAAGTTATTGAAGAATTTGAATTAACAACAAATATAACCAAAATTAGTTATTTACTTGGTTTACTGGAATATTACTAGAGGTTTGTTCAAAAAATTTCACAGTTTTCTAGCCCATTTACTAAGTTAACGCGAAAAGGTGTTAAGTGTATTTGGATAAGAGAAAGTGAAGTTTGTTTTTAGAAATTTAAAATAAGATTAGTGAGTGATCACGTTTTGGATTCACCTTCTATATATGGAGAATATTTCATCTATAGTGATTATTTGTTGAAAGGAATTGGTTGTTTCCAAATTTATAATGATTAGATAATTTCTTTTGATTCATGTTAGTTGAAATCTCACGATTTAAATTACCCAACACTTGAATTGGAATTAGTTGTTTTTGTGTTTTCATTATAAATTTAGAGGAATCATTTTTAAAGAGTAGATTGATAAATATATACTAAACATAAAAGTTTGAGGTATATATTTACTCAGAATGAATTGAATATGAGATAAAGAAGATAGATACAACAAATCAAGGATTATGATTGCATGATTCATTACTGTCCATGAAAATAAAAAAAGTGTATGATACTTTTAGTTGGTAAACTAATGCTACCTTAACCATGTTTCCTTAGAAATATGTCCCCTTGGTAAATGATTTGATAAATTTTTGTTTGGAAGTTGTTGTTATAAAAAATTATACTATTTTTTAGGTGTCTGTGCAGGCATCTCTATAAGAAAGAATAAAGCAAGCTCATAATACAGTGAGTTGTAGAAAATGGTTGAATTGGATGAAAATAGTGAGTTTCATGGGTTTAACATTGAAAAATATTGTGTTTTGATGTTTGAGAAGAGAATATATGATTCTTGTGATTCTCAACTAAAAAATAAATTTATGTGAATCTCATAATTCTCTATTTTAAGATCATCCTTGTAGAACAAATATGTTCATAGGCCTTCGAGCATATTACTATTGGGAAAGAGTGAAAATAGATATTGATAAATTATACAATTAATTGTTTGATTGTCAACTGGTTAAAGAGAGTGGTTGTTACTGAAGGGGATGCTTCCACCATTTCTAGTACCATAGTGGAAATAAGAAAACATGTCCATGGATTTTTTGGTGGGTCTACCAAATAATTTTAATGTAACAATGTGATTTGGGTTATTATTAACTGACTCACCAAATCTGCACATTTCCTTCATGTTCGTGATATTATGTCTTTGGATCTGCTATCTTGATTTTACCTCAAAGTGATTGTCCGGTTACATGGATTTCCACTAAAAATTTTATCTCACTGAGACCAAAAGTAATCTTATATCTTTTAGAACAACCTTCAAAATTCCTAGGGAACTAAATTAAATTATAACACAACATTACATCCCCAATCTGATAGATAGTATGAGAAAACAATTTAGAACATATAGTATATGCTTCCAGATTATTTAATGGATTTACAAGGAAATTGGGATCAATATCATTCATTAGTTGAGTTTTCTTATAATAACAATTTCATTCTAGTATACATATGACACGTTTTGAGTAATTATTTGGGAAATAGTGTCAAACTCCAATGTTTTGGGATGAAGTCAGGGAAGAGAAATTTATATGACCAGAATGAATAGAGGAAGTAGCAAAGAAAGTGAAGATGATTCAAAAAAAAGAGAAAAGCCCATAGTTGATTTAAAAGTTATGCAAATAACATGAGGGGTGAACATTCATTCAAGGTGGGTAATCATGTTTTCCTTAAAATCCATCGTTGGAAATGTTTTACATGTTTCATTATGAATGGAAAGTTATGTCTATGATTCGTTACACATTTTGAAATCTTAGAGAAAGCTGGACTTGTTGCCTACCAAGTAGCTTTTGCAATGATTTTATCTCAGGTACACAATGTTTTTCATTTTTCAATGTTTTGAAAGTATGTGTCAGATCCATATATTGTTTTGAGATGAGGTGTAGTTTAGTTGGAAAATATAATTTCTTATGAAGAGTATCCTATTCATAATCTTGATCATAGAGAGCATGTTTTGTAGAATATAGTAATTCACTAGGTTACAATTTTTTAGAGAAGCCTCATAGTTGAAAAAGGAACATGTGAATATCAAAATACTATGCACGAAACGTATCCTCACTTTATTAATAAGTTAATAGAAATTACGAGCGTAGAATTTTCCTATGGTAGGTAGAATGTAACAACCCAAATAAGTATAAAATAAATTTTTTTCTTTTTTAAATTAAATAGTTTAATTTTTTATAATTTATGATGAAATAAGTGGTATTTTATAGAATCTTTTCTGATTGAATAGTAACTTGACCTTAGAAATAGAAATATGACCCTTGTGAATATTAAATCAATGAATAGAATAGTTACCACACATATATAATTATAAATAAATTGTATGGATCATATACGTGAAAATATGATATAATTATATCTTGGAATGAGTGAATAAATGTTTGTAAAATGAAAGACTAAGCATTGTTTTTTGTACAACATAAATATTTAATTACAATTTTATAATTAATATAATATAATAAAATAAAATATATATTCATAAAAGAAATTATTTAATTAATTTTTTACTATATTATAATAATAATATAATTTATAAGATATTAATAAAATTTTCAAAGTGTTGTAAAATCAGTGATAGTTTAAAAACTGTAATTATTCCATTAAATTATGATTTCAATTAAAATTAAGATATCTTATATTTATAAAATTATTTTCGAAATATTCAGTTAATTTTTGAATTCGAAACATTGATAAATAGTTAAGGTATATTTTGAGATTTTTCTAAACTACAATATTTTTTGGTGAATAGTAAAATATGATAATTTACCAAATAAGCTAAATACATGAATTATTGATTCAGTGATGATTTTATAATGAGTTAATCTCCATTGGATCGAACTACAATGCACTAAATAATATATTCGGACATAAAAAAACTCCATTTCTTTTCATGAGAAAAAGAAAAAATAATGATTAAAATAATGGAAAACCCTCCCTTCCTCCCCTATAAATACCACCCCTCACCCTCTCTTCTCCTCAAACATCACAATCATTGCGCCTTGTCCAATTTCAACCCAAGATTCCTCCCAATCCTCTTCCCACATCTATGATATTATGGACTCAGTAAAAGGACAAAACCATGGTCTTTAATGATGCTCTCAAGGAAGATAATTCAAGAGGTAAAAATCCTATTTCATTTTCCATTATTTTTATTTTCAATTATTTTTATTTTCATATAATCAATTCAAATCACCTTATTAAAGAGGAATGAAAACTGTAGTATCTATTATATACTATAATGTTTATGTTTTTATTTAAAAACACATCATCATACTATTCTTCCCCCTTTTATTCTCAAAATAAAAACATCATTCCTGATGTATCAATTCACCAACATTGTGGACGATTTGTTTTTAATTTACATTAATTCTTTCACGGATAATCATAAAACTATTTAAATGTTTGAGAAATTTTGTAATGTTTATGATATAACCTATTTTATGTTCATTAATTAAAATATATGCATAATGAGGAATTATATAAATAAACTAGTTCATGATGATCAAAGAACTGCCAAAATGTTCTAAACAAATATCATTAATATTTTATCTAATAAATCAACCTATTATCTGAAAAAATGATATATGAAATAATTTAAAGCTATGGAAATATTTAAATACCATTTCAGTCCACTTCTGTAACTTCTCTTCCATTTTATATGAAAATCCATAATTAGTCAACCATTGAAACCATGTAAAGAATGCACTCAAAACAATCAAAATTATAAAAATATTATTAATGAATGGGTGAGAAGATGTTATAAAAAAGTAGTAGAATTTATTATAAATATTAATATAGTTGTATAATATATTAATAACACACTTTTAACCATTATATATGATATTTGAACACATTTTAATGATGTCGAACCCAAGGTAAGAGAATTCATAAACCAATTTCAATTCTTGGGGTTAACCATCTACTTTATTTATTTTTTCCTGATATAATTATTTACAAAATTAATTTTGATTATATTATGTTATATTTGGTATATTTTCCGTGAATATATATATATATATACATACATATATTTCATTCATTTGATTAACTATTTCTTCAATGATATGTTATTTTTAAGGGACATTCCTGTTAAAATCCATTTAAATGTATATTTTACGAAATTATAAAAGGTTTTTCATTTTTAATGTCATGATAATTTTATTCTAATTTAATGATGTTTTATTAATATAATGGTTCCTTTATATGTTTTATATTTATTTTTTAATAATATTTATAAATTATTATGTGCAATATTTTTATATTTTAAATGTGATTTTTTGACAAAAAATGAATTTCAAAATATGAAGGTGTTTTATAAAGTTTTTAAATAAGTGAGAAAGTGTTTTATTTCATGATTTTTTTCTTGTAAACTTTTTATGTAGAGGTTATACCACTATATCTCAAGATATTATGGGTTGAGACCCATTATATCTCATGATCTGTTCGGTTGATCCCTTTATAGATCAAGAAATGATGGGTGAGCCCCATTACAGCTCTCTAATGCATTATGTACATCCAAGATGGTAGTTTAATGAAATTTATTCCATTTTTATGGGTTAATTCAAAATTTATATGGTAAATATTTCCCATGAAAAGTTCATAGTGTCTCTATGCATACTAATGAGTTTTTATGAACTGAGTTTTAATGGTTTTTATGTTACCACTTGATTAATAATTTATTTATTTATATCCCGTACTGAGTTTTTGTGATCATCCAATGTTTTTAATTTATTTTCTAAAGTTATAATGACTTTTAAGAGAAATAAGGAAGTCAATCTAAATTTTATAAAGATTTATCAATGAAAACATGTTTTATTTTCTTTAAAATTTTATATTTTGGATGAAATGGATACTATTTGAGTAATATCCACTCTATATTAATATGGGATGTTATGTATTTATTATGTCCTAATTCTATAAATAAATAAACCTAAAATTATTCTCAATGTGAAAGAATGTAATTTTTTGAGTAAAACTCGTGATTATATAATGTTTAATGTATGGGCCTTTATACTTTCATTCCATTAACATCCATAAGATCCTTAAACATTTTAATATCCTCTGATTTATGTGTAATTTTTATAGTAATTATGAAATGATTTTAGATTAGTTATTATGATTTGATTTAATTTTTTTTATATATAGGAATTGATAAAAATTATTTTATCATCTTTTTGATGCTTATACACGTACTTTTATTTATATTCTATTTTTATATTTATTATTAATAATTTTATCTTGTTATATCATTAATAAGTTTTTTTATATTTTTTAATATTATTTAATATAATTTAAATTTATTATTATATTCATGTTTTTATAGATACTGATTCATTATATAGTGTACACTCATGATATGGTATGAACACAAGGGTTATGAACATGGATCATGGATAAAGAATGAAATATCATGTACAAAAGATCATGAAATTATTATATAAGCTAAACATGGGTGAAATAAATTTCTAACATGCCATTAGATGTTTATATATCATCACCGAAAAATACATATTACATTACAACCAATTGAGTGAGACTATGTTAGAATATGATATGTCATTATTACAAGCTAATGTTGATAAAAAAATCAATCCATCATAATGAGAATTTTGATAGTTGACTCCACTATATTTGAACTCCAACATGCTACACTACATGATTAGTATTTAAAAATAGTTTATCTTCTTTATATTATAATTCATTATCTAATAATACATTGTAATTGAATTCGTTTAAATTTTCTTGATGCAAGCTCAAAGGAATTAGTAGTTAATGAAAATGACAGTTGATTTATAAATTGCTTTAACAATTCGAAGAAGAAAACTTTTTTTCATTGCATGTTAATGAAGGAATTAAATTAAGACTACCAAGATATAAATATAGATACATAATTTCATATCTTTGTACAATGATGTGTGAATATGTGAAATGGGACGATTGGTATCTATATTTATAAATTCATACATGGGTAAGGAAAATGGGCAGTTCATGAACTGAAATTATATATCATGAAATTGGTTTTTAAATGTTGTCCTTAAATATGGGATTCTCCAAGTGGTATTTTCCAAATTTGGTATTTATTTTAAATTAATATTCCCTATTTGTCTTGTTTTACATTCATTCCATGTTTTATAGAAGGTTAATTAATTATTTAAATTTTTTTTTTGATGATAGTGATGGTGTTTTATACCTCTTGGGTTTAATTTTGTTTCATTGATTTATGAAATATACTGTTTTAATGTGGTATGGGGTGCCTAATGAGTTCAATTTCTAGGAATGGGTTATTAAAAGTACCCTTTATTAAAATGAAAACTGTTTGAAATGAGATTTAAACATGGGAAGCCCAGCTCAAATCTTCCGCTTCATTTGATTTAAATTCAAGAGTTTCTTCAAATATTAGGATATTAATACCATTTTATTTTGCCATATCAATGTTTTTATCAACTAAAAAATGGTCAAATTTAGATAATAAGAATAATGTTATTGAAACACCACCTATAATTCCATGTTCCATGTGAAAAAATGAATAAACACCAACTCCCCCTGTTGTTTATTTCAATTCATTTTTTTTGGGATCATTTTTGTTTATATAGTCATATGATACATAATAGAGTTATTCCTATGTGAGATATATGTGTTTTTAAAATAATGAAAATTTAGTGATATTATTTGTAACATTATAGATATCACACATTGATTTCCTTTAATAATTTTAAACCACTATAAAACAATCTGAATTCCCATCATTTAACACTTATTATATTTGAATAATATCCTCATGTAGTTAAATGATTACTTGAGAATGGCCATTTATGGGTTCAAAGATCAGATTTTCTGTGTATTTATTTATTATGATAGATAATAATATTACTGAATCTAATATTACGGAGATGAATAAAAAATGTATGGATGAAAATTATATGGAAAGTATTTTGAGAATAGGGTGAAATAGTTCATAAATTATAAAAAAGTTCTTGTATATGACCCTTGTCAAATATTCTGTTCATGTTTATATTGTTTCTATTCATGACTAATTAGTATAGAGCTGTTAGAAGAACACTTAATTTTTCATGCAATATATCTATGTTATAAATGTCCGACTGAATATGTTGACAAAAATATAGCCTGTAACTGGGATAAGACTGCATTTTATGGATCATCTGATATGATTGCATGTGTGTAAAATGATGAATATTGTATTGAGGATGTGATTACAGGTGCGAATGATGATGGAGGTTATATTTAAAAAATGAAAAATGAATTTGAAGATGAACTTTGTGATTGTCCAAAAATTTTATGAGAAATTAAAGTGTTGGGAAAAGAAGACACTATATGTTTGTTTTAATTATTTATATCACTGTTAGCCACACTGAATTTATATAATTTAAAAATTGAAATGGATAGTGTGACACCTATTTAAAAGAAATAATTTCTCTCTTAAATTATATGATCCCATGAGATAATGAGATTCCTTATTGAACAAATTAAACTAAACAAATGACATATACAATGGGTATGGTCTCAAAAAGAATACATGCTTTTTCAAATGACTATATATTTATTTTCATGGAACATAAATCACTTAAAAGGACTAAAGTGTGGTGATTATCAATAAAAATAATTCAAATAATGTACTATTAAAATTTTATTATACTTTCCAATCATTCCAAGGTTTAAGATTCTATATTGAAGTTAATATACTATAATATAATTGACATGGCACACAGATACAAGAAATAAACATGGGAAACTTCATCACCTGAAAAAATCTCCTTGGGGAAATATAATTGATCACGAGCATCTTGAATTTGGAAATAATCAAAGAAAACTTCATCTTATGGTATTTATATATTGATGAAATCTTTTTTGTTTTCATATAATCACTCACAATACATGGCCGATTATGTTGGTAAATTATAAATTTTCACCATGGTTATGCATGAAATGAAAATTATTATGTTATCCTTGATTATAATAGGACCAAAACAATTGGGTGATGATATTTAAGTTTATTAGAAAATATTGATAGATTATTTGAAATTATTTTAGGATTTCGGGATTATATTGTATGATGATTACATAAATGAGGATTTAATGTTGAGTGATAAGTTGCATGGGATGATAAATGAATTTCCTAACTTACATAATTTTTTAAGGATATATCATTAACAAAATATAAGGTCCCGACCTTAAAACAGTACATAATATTGAATTAAATGAGTAATTCACATTGAGGATCTTTTTAAGTTCAAGGCATTAGAGAATTAGGCCATAACTATTACATCTCAAATGTAACAAAGTAGACACTATTACTCACTTTCCATTTTTTTCATAAAATAAAAACCCTTAAAAAAAGATTCATATTAAGTTCCATGTTTTAGAATACATGACTTTCCATGATCCCAACCATGACCCTATTCCACTTTATTTCCTATGAAAAAACATTTCAAAAACTTGGGATGATCATAAAAAATCTTAATTATTAATACACCATGAAGAAAATAGTTAGTTTTTTCAAAAAAACAAGTAAACCATGAATACCTAATCATAAGTAATACTTTTCACCTATATGAAGTAGTAAATAATCTTCACTAAATAAAATATAATTTCTTAACATTTGTAACCAAAAGATCACCATAAAACCCATATCAAGAACACATAACATATAAAGGTTACTTGGAACAAAAACATACTTAAATGAAATAACCATATGGTCGACTTCCACACATGTCACTAAATGGAATAGCCTTATGGATGACTTCCATACCTAATTCTTTGGAGGTTATAATGTAACCACCCATCCGGGTTTATCACAGCAGTACTCATCATTTGGTTTATCGCGTAACCACCCATCAAATGTCCAAGTACCATTATAAAATCATAACACGTACAAAAAATATAAAGGAAAGAAAACATTTCCACATTTCAATCACAATATATCACGTAAATATATTGACATAAAAAATATATTATCAAAACCATTTTCAATACCAAAATACATAATAGAGTAGGTGGTATTTATTTTTCCTTTTAAAAACATTACGGCTTGTTAAGGAAGCCAAAGATCAAGTAATACACGCAGCGGAGGAAAGGTTTTTGTCACCTCGTACATTAAAGGAAACATTCCTTTCAGTAGTTTAGTAAAACACTTCGTATAAAAATATTCCCTTTTAATGAAATTAAAATTCATAGGTGTTTATACAGCATATAAAATAATGTCTTGTATTAAAACAAAATATGCCTCAATGAATGGAGATTGAGACGAAGTCCCCTACCTCATGTCCGACTTGACTCGATCATTCATTAATCTCATGAATAATAAACTAGAGTTAATTTATACTTTCTTAAGAACCTTTTTCAAGTGAATTATTCCTTTTATATCCCTTATTACCATGTTATGAACATTATGTAATCATTTAAGTTAATAACGATCATTTTGTCGATATTTGGTACTTGAGTCAAAAATAAACTCCTTATAATTACATGTTTTTCATGTGGTAAAATAACCACTATCTCCATAATTATTTTCATGATTTAGATATCATATGTATCACATATATCCAGTATATACATGCATTTATAATATTACATAACATTTAGAGGTAAGAAATGAAATGCACCGTTCACGGAGACGGTTAGCCGTACGTATGCATGAATACTACTTTCATTTCTATTTCACATTTAATGGAATGAAAAAATTATGATATAGAGTTAAATTATAATTCTATTATAATATTATATATATAATATTATTAACTCCATCCTTTATACGTCCCACATATGGCATTAACGATTCAAATCACTTTGAGGGGGTGGTAGTCCGCAATTCCTAGAATGAAATTATCGCGTTTATCAATTATGGAAACCATAAAGATATGACATAAATGAAATATACAGAATCATAAGGAAACAATAAACATAATATATATCATATATAAATATAGTGACATATTAATGGCCACCATGAGAGGCGGTAGGAGATATTTGAACAATCATCATTTCATGAGGCAGTAGTTCGATGTCCACAGAAACAGTATGTTCTTCACCCATTAGATGGAGGTGTGTGTAAGGGTTGCTCAAATATTTCTCATAAAAACATCCTATTATATTTAATATAATGCTGTTTTTACAAAATAAAGTAATAAAAATAGTTTATGTGGTTGGAGAATCAAAATAATACAAAAGAACATAACAGAAGACATTACCTTTAAATCGGGTAACTTTTCTTGGTTTGAACCAAAAGGGTTTCTTGAAGAGCTTTCAGCCTAAGGTATGAATTATAGGATGAAGATAGGTATCTTGGTATATTATGTGAGTAGAGGTTGGATGAGCCAATGTTCTTGAGAAGTGTGTGAAATGGGTAGGAAGTGGGGTGTTTTTATAAGGGAGATGAGGGGATCTTTTGGAATGCTTGAAAATATTATTTTATTATATAATGTTTTTTGGTTTCTAAAGGTCCAAAAATCATTAATGTCGAAGATACAGTGTCCCATGATCGAAATAAAATCATTAAATAAGAATCAGACATGTTTTGGATATTATTATAAACTTTATCTTCTTATTTATTTAAATCATTCATTAACGACGTAAACACTGCATCATCATTGTGTCATAAATAATATTAATTATTTTTTTTCTAAAAATCATAATAAAATATTCATGATGTAGGAAATATATTTATCTTTATAATGAATATTTATAGTCAAAAATATAACTAATATAACCCCATGTAAAAATTGTTTTAGTAAAACAATACTTGTTTGTGACATTTTTATTTTTACTTTAAATAATAGGTATTAATGTCATTATCATACCGAAGTGGATCCATGGGGTCCCAAAAATTGACCCATGGATTTAATTGGTCTCCCATTACTCATCCACTAATGGTAGGTCAAGTGTATAGGTAATTTCATATTATTATAACATTATTTTTACCTTTAATTACACTAATAACCTTTAATCGTGGTTAATAAAACATACAAGTTACTATTCACGAAAAATTATTTTCATCCCATTGAACCAAATTTTAATTACTAATGATAACCATATATGTTGGATTTTTGAAATTTAATTAACAAAAGCGGTAAAATTTTATTTAAATGGAAAACCATTTCTTTTAACTAACACTTAGTGGTTTCACTATTCACCAAAAATTGATGTTTTTCAGAAAAATAACAACAATTTACCCTAAGATATATTTGATATTATGAATTCAAAAATGATGTCTATTTTAAAAAATTCAAAAACATATAAGTTGCATTAATTAATTTTATAATTAATTTATGTAGTCAAATCAAATAGCGTGTTTTTACGAAACAATATATATCTAGAGATTGACACTTGTTTAAGTCGAATTTCAAAGTGAAATTAATTCTAATGTCCCCAATTGGATTAAATGGTAAAAATATATTCTAATTTCACTTTAAAAACAATTAAAAAGATAATATAACCATCTAAAAAAATTATATTAAAAGGTTCTTTGGAATTAAAATACAACATTTTTCAGCATTCATTAAAAAATGAACATTGTCGGAAAAATAACAAAAACATAGACAAAGTTAATTTTGATGTCCCAATTATAAAGAAGAAATTTTATTTGGTTCAATAGAATGTATAAGAGTGAAAAAACTATATTTAAAGTGGTTTCTCCATCAAAAGGTGATAAATTGACATTTTAGTGAATATTAGAGTATTCATGCTTAAAATTGGATTAATTCACATTTTAAGCCTATAACATTTATTGGATAAATGTAGAAACATTTAACAAAAATATATAACCATATTTTAGATATTTCTATTAATTCCTGTCAATAAAATGACAACGTGTTAACTTCCATTTAAAATAATATTATTATATTATTAGTGTGCACCGTAAGATTTCAAAGAAATCTGTTGTTGCGTATCGGGTACGCCATCGAACATAGCAACCCCATTAAAGTAAAGTTAATATTTAATTCACAAATATTAATAAATATGAAAATGTCTTATTCTTTATTTACCTGGGATGTTAAATCCTTCCCCCCTTTTGGGAATTGCGTCCTCGAAATTTTCTTCACTTATAAAATAAATGGGGTTATTTATTCCTCATAACATTTTCAGATACCCATGTTGCCTCTTCAACCATATGGTTTTTCCACAAATAATTCACCTGAAGAATTACCTTATTCCACAACAATTGATCTCTATGGTCAATAATATGGACAGATTGTTTCTCATAAGAGAGATTCTCTTCCAACTGAACTGCATCTGGGCTCAAAACATGATATGGATCTGGTATATACTTTCTCAACCTCGAAACAAGAAAAAAAATTGTGTACCTGGGATAAACGTGGAGGTAAAGCCACTCTACACGCAACTGATCCAACTTTCTCCAGGATTTCATAAGGTCTAATGATCATCGGACTCAAATTTCCCTTCATACCAAAACACATCACACTTTTCCATAAAGAAACTTTGAGACAAACATGATCACCTACCTCGAAAGATAGATCCTTCCTCCAGTTATCTGCATAACTTTTCTGCCTACTCTGAGCTGTTCTCATGTTATTCTGAATCAACTGAACTTTTTCTACCATCTCTTCTTCCAATTCCAATCTGATCAGCTTTATTTCCTCTACTTCATCCCAAAAATCTGGAGGTCGACTATGCTTTCCATATAATGCCTTAAACGGATCCATCTGTATACTAGAATGAAAACTGTTATTATAAGAAAACTCTACCAAAGATAGATGTTGGTCCCAACTTCCCTGGTAATCCATCGTGCGAGCGTGTAACATATCCTCCAAGGTATGAATTTTTTGTTTGGACTTCTCATCTGATTGCGGATGAATAGTTGTACTAAAATTTAATTCAGTACCCAACAACTTCTAAAGGTCTTTCCAAAAGATAGAAGTAATCCTAGGATCACGATCAGATACAATGGAGAGGGGAACTCCATGTAACTTGACTATCTCTTTAACATACAACTGAGAAAGTTGATCTAGAGAGAATGTATCTCAATTAGGATGAAAATGATCAGATTTAGTCAATAGATCAACAATAACCCAGATTGCATTATTACCTCGAGATGTATTTGGTAATCCGACAACAAAGTCTCTGGATATATTTTCCTATTTCCATTATGGCACCGGTAATGACTGAAGCATCCCTTTCAGTAACTGGCACTCTTCTTTAACCTGCTAAAAAGTCAAATACTTCACAGTAAAATCAGAAATATCTCTTTTCATTACATCCCACCAGTAATACTACCACAGATCTTTGTACATCTTGGTACTTCAGGATGAACTGAAAATAGGAAACTATGAGCCTTATATAACAACTTATTCTTCAACTTTGAATCACAAGGCACACATAATATCTTCCCAAACCTCAAAACACAATCATTATGAATGTTAAATTCATGAATCTTACCCTTCAGAACCAGCTCTTCCTTTTTCGGAAACCAACTGTCATTCTTCTACGCTTTCTTAATTCTGTCTGATAGAGATGATTTCACTAGCACCTGAAACAAAACAGAAGAACATCTGCACCAACAACTCCTTTGCCAATGATCATCAAATCAAAAACCAAATGATATCGTTCCGAACGTAGCATGGTTAATGAAGCATTACATTTTTGACTCAAAGCATCAACCACTTTATTTTGTTTTCTCGGATGGTAATGAATTGTACAATCATAATCCTTGATTAATTCCAGCCATCTCCTTGGTCTCATGTTAAATTATTTCTATCTGAATATTTACTTTAAACATTTTTTATCATTATATATTTCTCACTTTACTCTATACAAATGATGCCACCAAATTTTTAAAGTAAAAACAATAGCAGCTAATTCCAAATCATGTGTAGGTTAATTTAACTCATTAGTTTTCAACTGACATGAAGCATAAGTAATTACCTAATCATTATGCACAAGGACACAACCAAGTCCCTTCAACAAAGCATCACTGTAGATAACAAACTCACCATTTCTAGAAGGCAGTTCCAAAACTGGAGCATTCACCAATATTCTTTTCAATTCATGAAAACAATCATCACATTATTTTGTCTAAATAAACATAACACCTTTTGAGTTAACTTAGTCATTGGACTAGATAACCGTGAAAAAGATTCAACAAACCTCGGGTAATAACCATCCAAACCAAGAAATCTACAGATATCGGTTATATTTTTGTGTCTGGGACATTCTTTAACAACTTTTGTTTTAGCTGGATCAACAATTATGCCATTTTTTGAAACAATGTGGCTAAGGAAAGGAAATTTTTGTAAACAAAACTCACACTTTCTGAAATTTCCATACATTTTTTTTCTTTCAAGGTTTTTAAGATAACCCTTAAATGAATTTCATGTTCCAATTTACTTTTGGAAAAGACCAAAATATCATGAATGAACACAACCAAAAACCTTTCCATGAACTCATGAAAAATTATATTCATTAGATCCATGAATAAAACAGGTGCATTGGTTAACCCAAAAGGCATAATTAGAAATTCATAATGGACATATCTAGTACGAATCATAGTCTTCAGAACGTTTGCTTCTTTTACTTTCAACTGATGATACCCTGACCTAAAATCAATCATCGAAAAATACTGAGCTCCCAGAAGCTGATCAAACAAATCATCGATATGAGGCAAAGAATACTTTTTCTTAATAATGATGTTATTAAATTCTATATAATCGATGAAAATTATCATTGAAACATATTTATTTTTAACAAAAAAATACAAGAGTACCCCATGGTGATGTGCTAGGTTTAATGAAACCTTTATCTAATAACTCCTACAATTGCTTCTTTAACTCTGAAAGTTCAACTTGAGCCATTCGATAAGGGGGTTTTGACATTGGATTAGAATCATGAACTAAGTCAACAGTAAATTAAAATTCTCGATCATGTATAATACCAGGAAACTCTTCAGGAGAAACATCAAGATACTCATTTAACACTGGCACATCATTAATATGAACAGTTACATTGTTTTCAACAATCTGTGCAAGGTAACATTAATTTCCATATTTTACTAGTTTCTCAACATCCTGATATGTTATCAAAAGGAAGGGTTCATTTTTGTACACAAATTGAAAATATTTATGAAAAAAAACCTCTTTAGCTCTTCAGTAAATCTTAGAAAGATAAACAGAAATCCAATCAATGCCATCAAACTCTACTAGAGGCAAAACAATAAGGTTTGAAGGTAGATTCTTTTCTTAAACAAGGATATGATGGTTCATATAATTTCTTTTTTTCTCAACATTTCCTACATGTGTTTTTACCATAAGTTCAAGATTTATATCTTCAGATGGAATTCCCAATTTACTAAAAAAATTCTCAGAAATGAATGAATGTGTAGACCCTGAATCAAACAACACATTGGTATAATCTGAACAAACAAACAGTATACCTGAAACTACTCCATTTGATGTACCAACATCTACTGATGTAGATTCAAAGGATTTCACCACCGCTTTCTTCTTTTGGTCTGGATGCTTTCCCTCAGTTGGGTTATTTGTTAGACACTCATTTGCATAATGACCAATTTCATTACACTTAAAACATCTTACTGCTAGCTTTTCATTGCCTTCTTGATCATCTTCCTTACAGTTACGAGCAATATGACCGGACATACGACACTGAAATCACTTTCCAGACATGGATAAAAATTCACCTGGATGCATTTTACCACACTTCTCATTGGATGGATATTTTTTTCTTAACTCCAGGCTTCTTTGATGAATTCTTTCCCTTTGCCTTCCAACTAGAACTCTTATTCTATTGTTTGAAAAAGAACACCAGATCATTGACAAACTCCATTTCCTCGTTCTCTGAACATCAAACAGGTTTTTCATAACATTTGAACTCATTAGAATCTAAAGACCTTCGATACTTTGGCTTTAACCCTGAGTAAAAACGGTTGATTTTACTATCAAGTTATCATATGAAATTTGGAGCATACCTTACCAGTTGAGTGAAATTTGATTCATAAGCATCCACTGTGTTATCCCGCTGCCACAATTCTAGGAATTGTTTTTCCATACTAAGATGAACCACCATAGGAAAATATATCTCAAGAAACATACCTTTGAATTAATCCCAATCAAGATCATCAATCATCACAATATCCTGGATATTTGTCACCATCGACAACCACCAATCAGCATCACCTTCAAAATGGTAAATAGAGAGACAAACCTTTTGATTTTCTGAACACACCATGATATCAAAAATCTTCTCTAGTGCTTTAATCCACCATTCTGCTAGCACAGGGTAAGATGATCCTTGGAATGATGGGGGATTTTGCCTCATAAAATGCTCCACTACTGACGTGTTCCTCTATGGTTGATCTGGCTGATCTCTTGTATGGATACCACCACCATTTATAGCCTGAGTCAACTGTGTCATCACTGCAACAAGTTGTACAGTTCCGATTCTGACCATCTCAGGTAGCTAATTTGGAAGGTTGTCTTCCTCCTAATGTTGTCCCAACATGGTTTCCCTATTTCCTCTACGGAAAACCATTTTGAACTCATAAATAACTTAGGCAAAGCAACATGGTAATCTTTAAATTCTATGTCTTTTCAATCATACCATAAATTAATTTATGGACATGAATTTAACAACATTATAACTCCTAAAGTTGTCTAAACTGACCTTTGATATCAACTATAAGGATCCGACCTTAAAACATTACATAACCTTGAATTAGATGAATAATTCACATTGAGGATCCTTTCAGGATTAGAGATTTCTAGAATTAGGCCATACCTATTACAACTCAAAAGTTACAAAGTAGACACTTCTACTCAGTTTCCATTTTTTTCATAAAATAAAAACTCTTGAAAAAAAGTGTCATTTCCAGTTCCATGTTATTGACATCATGACATTCCTTGATCCCATCCTTGACCCATTTCCACTTTATGTCTGGTGAAAAAATTTTCCAAAATGTTGGATGATCATAAAAAAATCAGTAAGGAATACACAAAGAAGGAAACTATTAGTTTTTTCAAAACAACAAGTAAACCCTGAATACCTAATCCTAAGTAATACTTTTCACCTATATGAAGTAGTAAATACTATCCACTGAATGAAATATCATTTATTACCCTTTTCTAACAAAAATATCACCATAATACCCATATAATGAACACGTAACTTATAAAGGTAACTTGAAACATTAACATACATAAATGGAATAACCATACAGTCGACTTCCACACATGTCACTAAATGTAATAGTCATACAACCGAATTCTGTACCCAATGCATTGGAGTTTATAATGTAACCACCCTTCCTGGTTTACCACGGCACCACCCATCATTTGGTTTATCATGTAACCACCTGTAAAATTTCTTAGTACCATTATAAAACCATAACACATACAACAAATATAAAGGAAAGAAAACATTTTTACATTTAAATCAAAATATATCACTTAAATATATTGACATAAAAAATCCATTATAAAAACCATTTTTAATACCAAAATACATAATAGAGTATGTGGTATTTATTTTTCCTTTTAAAAACATTACAGCTTGTAATAGAAGCCAAAGATCAAGTAATACTCGCGGTGGAAGAAAGGTTGTTGTCACCGTGTACGTTAAAAGAAACATTCATTTTTGTTGTTTAGTAAAACGCTTCTTAGAAAAATATTCCATTTGAATGAAATGAAAAGTCAAAGGTGTATATACAGCGTATAAAAGAATGTATTGTATTAAAACAAAATATGCCTCAATGAAAGGAGATTGAGATGAAGTCCCTTATCTGGTGTCCGACTTGACTCGTTTGTTCTTTAATCTCATGAATAATAAACTAGAGTTAATTTCTAGTTTCTTAAGAACCTTTTTCAAGTTCAATATTACTTTTATATCACTTATTAACATGTTATGAACATTATTTAATCATTTAAGTTAATAACGGTCGTTTTGTCGATATTTGGTACTTGAGTCAAAAATAAAATTCATATAATTACAAGTTGTTCATGTGCTAAAATATCCACTATCTCACAAATTATAATCATGATTTAGATATCTTATATATCATATGTATCCCATATATACATGAATTTATAATATTACTTACCATTTAGAGGTAAGAAATGAAATGCACCGTTCATGGAGATGGTAAATCGTACGTACGCATGAACGCAACTTTCATTTATATTTTGCATTTAATGGAATGAAAAAATTATGATATATAGGTACATTATAATTCCAGTATAATATCATATATAATTTTTTTAACTCCGTCCTTTATACGTCCCACATATGGCATTAACGATTCAAATCACTTTGAGGGGGCGGTAGTCTGCACTTCCTAAAATGAAATTATCACGTTCATCCCTTATAGAAATATTAAAGGTATGCCATAAATGAAGAATACAGAAGATAAGAAAAAAATAAACATAATATTCATCATATAGAAATACAATTACATCTTAATGGCCACCATGAGAGGAGGTATGAGATATTTGAACAATCATCGTTTCGTGAGGTAGTAGTTTGTCGTCCATAAAAACAGTATGTTCTTCACCAATTAGATGGATGTGTGTGTAAGTGTAGGTCAAATACATCTCATAAAAAAATAATAGTATATTTAAAATACTGGGGTTGTTAAAAAATAAATTAATAAAAAGACTTTAAGTGGTTGTAGAAGAAAAATAAAACAAAAGAACATTATAGAAGACATTACATTTAAATCGTGTAACTCCCCTTGGTTTCAAAGAAAAGGGTTACTTGAAGATCTTTCTGCCTAAGGTAAGGATTCTAGGATGAAGAGAGGGACCCTGGGAGCTTATGTGAGTAGAGGTTGGATGAGACAAAGTGATTGAGAAGTGTGAGAAATGGGTAGGAAGTGGGGTCTTTTCATAAGGGAGAGGAGGTGCTCTTTTGGAAAGCTTGAAAATATTATTTTATTATGTAATTTTTTTTGGATTATATAGGTCCAAAAATCATTAAAGTCTAATTTAATTTTTCCCTTTTTCGAAATAAAATCATCCAATAATAATTGGACAAGTGTTGGATATTATTTTAAACATTATCTTCTTATTTATTTAAATCATTCATTAATGATGTAAACAGTACATCATCATTGTGTCTTTAATAATTTTATTTATTTGATGTGTAAAAGTTATAAAACAATTATCATGATGTAGGAAATATTTTTATATTTCTAATTAATATTCATAGTCAAAAAGAGAACTTATATATCCCCATGTAAAAATTGTTTTAGTAAAATAATACATATTTGTGACATTTTTATTTTTACTTTAAATAAAAGGCATTAATGTCATTATCCTACCCAAGTGGCTCCATGGGGTCCCAAAAATTGACCCACGGATTGTCTTGGTCTTCCATGACTCATCCAATAATGGTAGGACAAGTGTAAAGGTAATTTCATATTATTATATCATTATTTTTACTTTTAATTACACTAATTACCTTTAATTGCGGTTAATAAAACTGTAAAGTTACTATTCACCAAAAAATATTTTCATCCAATTAAACCACATTTTAGTTAATAATGATAAACATGTATGTCAGATTTTTTAAATTCAATTCACAGAAGCGGAAAAATATCATTTAAACGAAAAATCAGTTTTTTTAACAAACTCTTAGTGGTTTCACTATTCACCAAAAATTGAATTTTTTCTGAAAAATACCAAAAATTCACCCTAAGGTATATTTGATATTCTGAATTCAAAAATGACGTCTATTTTAAAAAATTCAAAACATATTAGTTTCATTAATGAATATTTTAATTAATTCCTATTGTCAAACCAAATTGCATGTTTTTAAGAAACAATATATATCAAGAGATTGACACTTGATTAAGTCCAATTTCAAAGTGAAATTAATTCCAATGTCCACCTTTGGATGGAATGGTAAAAAAATATTCTAATTTTAATTTAAAACCAATTAAAAAAGATAATCTAACCATCTAAATAAATTAGATTAAAAGGTGCTTTTGAATTAAAATACAACATTTTAACTATTCATTAAATAATGAACTTTATCTGAAAAATAACAAAAACATACACAAAGTAAATTTGGATGACCCAATTATAAAGAAGAAAATTTATATGGTCCAATAGAACGTATAATAGTGAAAAAAACTATATTTAAAGAGGGTTCTCCATCAAAAGGCTATAAATCGACATTTTAGTGAATATTAGAGTATTCATGCTTAAAATTGGATTCATTCGCATTTTAAGACTCTAAGATTTTTTGTGTAAATGTAAAAACATTTAACAAACATATATAATCATATTTTAGTTATTTCTATTCATTCCCACCAATACAATGTCTACGTGTTAACTACAATTTAAAATAATATTATTAAATTATTAGTGTGCAAGGTAAGATTTCAAAGAAATCTGTTGTTGCCTATTGGGTATGCCATCGAACATAGATACCCATTTAAAGGAAAAGTAATATTTAATTTAAAAATATTAATAAATATGAAAATGTCTTATTCTTTATTTACCTGGGATGTTTCGCTGAACCCAAGGGTGCCCCATTTGTGAATAAGGTACATATTCAAATCGGTTGAAACATTCATCATAGATTGTATTTCTGGGACATCAAAGATTTGTACTCCAACAACATAAATACTGATCTTGGTCTTTATCATTCAATGGGAGTTCCGAAGAACAGACAACACTATATCCACTAATAGGTGAAAAAATATTTGAGAAATTCAAATACATGGAAACAACTTTTTGTTTTTTTAATATAACCATACAAAAACTAGTTGGAAAAATAGATTTTTTTTAATTACCATACTAGAATGGTTTGTATGAAAGACTTTTATTGATATCATCCATGTTGAAGAAAATTTATTTGAATGTGTCATTGGAATGTTACTAATTGGACCCAAAAAATGATTTATTTAAGGCTAGTTTAGATATCATTTACATGAGAATACAGAAAGAGTTGGTTCAAGCGAAGAGTAAAAAATAGAATTCTCATTCTCCAGCTGCTTAAAATCGTTCCAAGAAATAGATATATTTGTTTTTCAAAATCAAAATCATAAATTATTTAAATGTTCTAAAGTTATATTCATCATATATAAATAATATCATTCCAATGGATTATTTCAAGGTAAAGGATCTAAAATCGCATGACATTCATGATTTGATGTAACATCGAATTCTTATATCTTTACATTGAATTTTCCAAAAGAATGTACATAATTCTTTAACCAAGATATGTTTATTTTTCCATAATATATTTAGAAAAGTTATAGACATATAAAAATTTATAACTATATAAAAAGAAAATTTATATCATATTATATGTATTGGAGATATTCAACCCACTATTATTCTTTAATATGATGGTTCAATTGGTAAGAGAGATTAAAATATTTGTTCTTACACATTAAAGTTGGATGTAACTCATTGAAAGATATATGAATATTTTGAAAGGGCATGCCAAACATATATGTCATTTATAATATTTTATTATAGAGCCATATGTTGTTGTGGAAGCTGTAAAATTCGATACTGGCTACCTGTCTGATGTAGAAATCATTAGTTTACCAAAATATCATTACATCAGGTGACTAATAGGTGATGGAATTTTAAATGTAGGTGATGTCATAATTACTATTATAGATTTAGAGAAGAACAAAGTTTAAATTTTTCATAACATTTTATAGGTTTCACCATATTTTGAAACCGAAAAAGTAATTCTTATACATTTGAATCAATTAAGGAAAAAAATAGATAGTAAATACACATAATTAAATTGTTATAGTATTGTTACAAGACAATAATTTTAAAGAGCCAACTGAAAATCAAAACTCAATTTCAGAATAATGTTAATGGAAATACAGATGACCATGTGTGCATGAATTATCTTACAATTATTATGTAATTAGTGGATATATATTATATACAAATGAACATGTTGAATGATATACCATGGAAACCAGTATATTTACACTTGTGTCTAAAGTAATTCATTTATCCAGTACTGGGGAAATAAATATGATTTATGTAAATATTTCATACACTAACATCATCAAACAAATAAATGAGTTGGATTATACAATATTTCATGTGCCGAATTTTCATTGCATGTGGGTTGATAACAAGAGTGAAATTAAAATAGATGAATCATAATTCATGAATATGGATTTTAGTAAGGAAGGGTACAAAGATAATCCATTTTTGGTGGAATCGCAGGTAGTAAAAATATTTTATGTTCCAAATACTTCAAACCAAAAGTTGTCAATTGTTTTTTTATCGACCAAACCACTAAAGGGTTAAATGTCAATTCAACTAAGGATAAACATTTCATTGGGACGTCACAATCTTTTCACAATGGTCCCAATATATACGAGGTCATGTATGTCATAGGATACAATAATGAAGGTATATGAAATCTTAATAGAGGGGTCAAATCCCTTCAAACTTTTTAAAAAAGAGAGCTCAATAACCATGTTATATATATATTTTTATATAAATTTAATTACATCATATTATTATATGATTACTGCTAAACTTATGTAATATAAATCAAATATTCCAAAAAATTGTAGATAATGACTTCTAAAACTACGGATGCATCCAATATTTAGGAACAATAAGTTTCTTAACATGCTGGTGCCCCTAATGTAGAGGAAGAATAATATTCTTCACATGTTGATGCTGCCAATCCAGAGGAACAACATTTTGTCAATGTTAAATCCTAGGAGATGATAAATGGTGGAAAACATATGTCCTAGAAAAAATATTATCACCATAGTGTGTTAGTGTTAGAAAAAATTATTAAGGTGAGAAACAAAGGAATCAAATTCATGGTTGGAGGGAATGCAAAAAACCAACAGATTAACTCTAATAAGTCCATGTTTTATCATTACATTGGGATCACCACTCAAATAGGTTTCCCAACTGATACATATTCATGACACAATGTTTTTCCCATACTGACGGCATTAATTTAGGAAGCGATAAAGGTAACATTATTATATAATTTATTTATTTTATTAAAAAAAATAAATAAATTTTTATTTACTCTATGATATCCCATATAGAGTGCATTTATACTAGATGAACACCAAATGAAATTTTTATTAATGATTACTGGAATGTATCATAGTAGATTCTGGATAATTCTTATGAAGTATTATCTGGAATATGTTGATGGAAAAATAAACCTTCACCCACCATAGATTCATGCAGACCTAATAAACCAATAATAGTGGGGATTATTTATTGGTTTTCATGAGAATAAATCTTTTCAGGTACATTGTAATTGGAAACAAATTGTTATATAATACATATATTAATCACATTGATTAAGAAATGTTAATTTATGAAACTAAAATTTAGTCATGAAAATTATCCACATGCAGAAAAACCTATGTACGCCTACCGTAAAGTAATGATGAAGTATGCTACACTTGAAAAAATAGTGCGTAATTTAAATATACTATAATACTTATATGTGCATTGAAAAAAAACATTATTATGTTCCTTTTTTATATGTATAATAATGAATCAAAATCTAAATCCACATAAATTACACATCCTGTGATATGAAAGAAGGCTTGTGTAAATAAAGATGTGACACTAATAGATGAAAACCCACAAAAAGTGTTAGAAACATGTGTTAGTATTACAGAATAAAAAATTGTTTTTTTAAATTGGTATTACATAATAATGATTACTTATTTTACTATATTTTATATCTGACATAGAAACAAGAATAATCATCATCTATTCCCGAAGAATAGATACTATAAGTGGCCTTGAAGAATCCAAAACAATAAGGTCGCATCATAGGTGTGGGTTTTGGGGTGTCACCCTAAACATATTATGAGGAAAAAATGAATAGATGGATGAAGATAAAAAATAGAATATTTGTAGGAAAGATTAATTAATCTAGAATAAAAACACAATTTAAAGTTATATTTGATAAAAAAAATATTAATGGAAGGAATAAGAGTAGAAATAACATAATAACAACCGCTATGTGAATATCCCCCCACACCCCACCATGTTTGAGGAAATCCATTCCCCTCCAAGAGCTGTCCTAGAAGAGGTAATCAATATTATCATAATTATTTCTGTGAAATGTGAACAAAAAATAAATTGATATCATTATGTACTAATATTATTGTGGGTTAAAATGATTGTGATTTTTATCTATCAACACCCACCCAACACCTTGTTGTGATAGGTGCATGTAAAATATCCATGGTGATAATCTATACAAAAATTAACCTATAATAGGCCACATGAAAGTGGGGATTCATGTTGCTCCCAATCTTAGCGACAAGCTACATATTTCACATGATGATTTGAATATTCATACAATCGAGCAAGCTATTAGAACATTTATATCATGACTGTTAGATATTGAAAATATACATGTGGACAAGGAGGTATTGCTTTCCAATTTTTTTTCCTAAAAAACCTTTAACAATTAATAAAAAAGGGCAATAAACAATGAATCATATTACAAATTCATAAAGGGAATGGGGTAAAATGGAAAGACGAATCAAAATGAACAAAAGGATAAAGAAACAAATTGGAAAGATATTCAAAGACCACCATTAACCCATAAAGGATCTTGTAGATTCAATTTTATTAAGGTGTTATATGACAATAATTAATTTTTAACAATAGATGTATGGAGAGGCCATTATAGACTATATTAGTCATGAAAATTTAAATGAAATCCTAAAACATGAATAGCTAGGTGTCTCAGTTGTAAATGTATATATTTTGTAGGTTTTCATGAATTTTTTTCCTAATAGATGATCTACTATGTTAATTATTCCTAAATATTGTTCATTATTTTTTTCATGTTTATATATAAATACTATTTTATGGGGAAAACCTGTGTATATGAATTTGGACTCATTAATCCTCACATCACTTTTACATAACTATTATCATTAGTACTAAATTAATATGAAGAAATTATGGACAAACTGGCCACAATGTTTGAATGAAAAGATACAGACAACGGGCTCTTCTTAATACCCATGACGAAGGGGTAAAACGCTATAATTAAATCATATCAAATATATTTTCATTCATTTCAATACTTTTTCTGTTTTGTTTTTAGGAAACATTGGTAACTCATTACAACCAATTTTTATATTCCAAATATTTATTATTTGGATTCAATGCATGGATAACCCAAAAACCTATAACATGTGATGAGGTTTATCATTTTTTAATACAATACATACAACATTTTAAAAATAATCTGATGTTATAGATTTTATATTATGTTTTAATGAAAATTATTCTATAAATAATGGTGTTTAAATATCATCGAAATCATGTCATGAGGACGGTCTATGAGCACAAAAATCCTACCAACTTATATAAATGGAAAAGTATCAGGTTATATATAATTACATTGCACTGTCAAAACATATATAAAAACTAGTTCCTTATTTTTATCAATGTTTCTATAGTTCATAGAAAATACTAATGGAAAATATTGTGTTTATTATTTTTGAAATTTTATCAAATATATTATATTACATCAATAAAGTAAAATCCAAAAAGTGGTATTTTTTATGGTAATTACAATTTCATTTAAAATATTTTCTAATCAATTTTGTATTTATATTCTTCTAGTACTTCTAGGACTATCAAAGGACCTCATATTACCAAGATGAAAAATATTTTTTTAGAAATGAATGTTAATAATACATGGTTCTATATTTTATACAGAAATCATGAATAGCTGACTTCCTACAACTTAGTGATTTTTTGAACATTTTATCTACTTTTTCTAGTTATTTTCCTTATCATTTTTATCTCAGAATTATTTGGTTAATTTTCATGGAGATCATGAAGAATAATAATATGCTCTTGATATACTCATGTACTATGATGATTCACTAATGATGACACACTATTATTAATATTCCAAAATACATTCAACATTTTATGTTATCAAATGAAAATATACTTTGATAACCCGAAATGTTGACTGTGTTGAGGGATGAAAAGACAGGGTGTGGTGTATAGGAATAAACCACTACTAAATATGATACAAAATATTCCTAATATGACTAGAATTTTATGTTTTTAGTAAATAATTGTAATTTTAGTTCAAAAAACATGTTACATACACAAAATTGGGCCAAAAAATTCAGATTGTTTTGATACATTTGGAAAATGATTCATAATTCATTGGTGATGTGTAGGAATTAGCTTCACCATAATAAAATACAATCTATAACCAATATGTCAAAGCTAGTAACATGTTCTAAGATACTCAAACTTGTGTAAGAATTAGCCACCCCTAAATAACCCACACCTCAATCTGATACACATTGTGCTCAGTATGACTCAAATTTCATGTTTTTAGTTATTAATTTACATTTTAGTTGAAAACTAACATCACACATTAAAAATTAATAAAACAGTTTTAAATTATTTTGATAATTTAAAAACAAGATCCATAAGATATTTTTGACATATATTAATCATCCACACCTCAATATAATACATGGTGTATCCATTATGACTCAATATGTGTGTTTTCAATTTAAAATTGACATTTTAGTTCAAAACACATGTCACATAATCAAAACTGATAAAATTCCTTAAAATTATTTTGATACGTTATGAAAATGATGCATAAGTAATTTATGATGTGTAATAATAATTTGAACCTCAATCCATTACAATGTGTGTCTGGTATGACTTATAAGTTACCAATATTAGTTTAAAATTGATAATTTTGTTCAAAATATGTTTCAGTGAATGAAAACCAAGAAAAAATGATTATATTCTCTAGAAACATTATAAGATTGTTTAATAAGTCATCTGTGACATATAGGAAGAAGTGTTACATCAAATCAAAAGAAGATGTGATACATATGACTCAAAATGTGCGCTTTCAGTTAAAATTGACATTTTACTAAAAAAGACATGTGACATACACAAAACTGAGTTAAATCTATCAGACTTTTTTATACTTTATAAAAACTATCCTTACATTATTAGTAAATATATGAATCAGAAAAATTTCAATCTGATGCACAATGTGACCGGTATGTCTCCATGTGTGTCCATATAATTAAAATTGACATTTTATTTCAAAACTCAGGTCACATACTCCAAATGAAGAAATCATATTCAAAATATTTTGATACATCATGAAAAATGATACATAGAAATGTTTTATGTGTATTAATTATCCTCACCTCAATTTAATACATGGTGTGCCTAGAAGGAATAAAGGTGTCCATTATCAGTTTAAAATTGAATATTTAGTTCAAAACTCATGTCACCCATTAAAAACCTATAAAACACACTTGGATTGTCTTGATAATTTAGTAAAATAATTCATGATTCGTATTTTAATTATATGAATCATTATCACAATAAACCGACCAATTAAGTGACAGATATTACATGAAGGGTGTGTTTTCAGTTTAAATTGACATTTTGTGATGAAAAAAAAGCCCATGTCTTGTGGGATTTATAGATATGAGGTGGGGCATGCCAAAATATATTTATAGTTAAAATGTGGGTCTATGCGCAATGAGTCCATGTGAAGGTGGTTGGGGCAGGCAAACCCATATAGTTGAAGGCTAGATCGCTTGTCCATTTTTAACATAAAATATTTATGATATACTTTATTATATATATGTTTTTGTGAAGTAGTGCACGGGCTCTGTCCCATCCCAAAAATTCTACAAAACTGTATTCTCTTCATGATTCAAATCCACCACATTAATCTAATTGGTTGTCCCAACCAATAACATTTCAATACATGGGGCTTCTCCTAAGGCATCATTCTAACTGTCAGTGTGTGTGTACTTTTTCCCATATTTTCTCTCCAATCTAATCCCGAAATCCCACATTTGTGTCTCTTTGTATATCCACTCCCACCATTGAAATTATGTATTTTCTCATCCACTCATCCCCAACCAGTTATCGGTCCCTTCTCATTGATCAGAGTTGACCCATCACCTACCCCATGCTGGATAAGTCTCATCACCCTCCTCCACCACCTCCATGGTGGACCAACCTCGTTTCCCACCTCGACCTCACCCCACGTCATCACCCACCTAAACCTTACCATACGCTATCTCTGGTATCCTCATGCCCCATGCCAGACCATCCGCATTGCCAGCCTCTGTCTCACCTAACAACATTGCCTGGATCTACCTCCCCCACATCAGACAATCTCTATCTCCCACGTCTCCCACCCCCCACCCTGTCGCCCAATGCACATCCCCCATGCCATACCATTCTCATATCCTTCCTCTAAATCCACAAACCATTTCGCTCTCTTTTCCTCCCCCTTACCGTACCGTCCCTATCACCCACCACTGCCTCCCCCAACCTGATCACACGCTCCACCTCCCCCATGCTAGACCGTCCCTCCCACCTGCCCTTGCACCACCAACCCCATCTTCCACACCCCCTACATTGATTTTCATTTTTCATTTTCCTGATATATATGTACACACATTAAAATAATTTTTTCTATTTAGTATTTACACCAATTTATCATAACATTTTACATATATCAATAACTAAAAATATAATAATAATAATAAATAATAAATAATATGGGTTGCCTGTGTTCTTTCCCATATCTATTGTGGGGTGGGTAAGGCTTGATAAATCAGTATATTTAATATGCATGTATTTTAGTCTCAAGCTGGCATGGTCTAAAGCTCATGTGAGTTTGCCCCCCCAACCCATTTGTTTCAAATTTAAATTGATGTTTTAGTAAAAAAGACAAATGAAAAACTCAAAAATGAGAAAACAGATTTAGATTGTCTTAATACTTTAGAAAATTGATCTTTATGTAAATTGTGATTTGTAAGAATCATGCACACATCAATTCGATTCATGGTGTGATCCATATGACTCCAAGTGTGTTATTTTATTTAAATTTGTCATTTTAGTTTAAAAAAATGATACATTCAAAAAAACAATAAAAAATATTTAGCTTATTTTTATAATTGACAAAAATCATCCATAAGAATTTTTTTATGTGTAAGAATCATCCAAACCTCAATCAATTTTATATTGTGACCGGTATTACTCCAAGTGTGTCTTTTTATTTAAAATATAAATTTTAGTTCTAAACATAGACCACATACTCCAAACTATGAAGACACCAATGAAATATTTTGATACTATAATAAAATCATCCATAAGTCATTTTTGGTGTATAATAATCTGATAAACTTTGATCTAATACGTAGGTTTCTCAGTATAACTCAAAAGTTTCCATTATAAGTTTAAAATTGGCAATTTAGATCAAAATTTATGTCAGTCCCTAAAAACCAAGAAAAAATGATCATATTATCTTGATAATTTAGAAAAAAAATTAAAATTCATTTTTAATATGTAGGAATTAGTCACACATCAAACCAATAGACTATGAGAATGATTAGACTCAAAGTTTGTGTTTTCAGTTTAAATTGACATTTTAGTAAAAACAAAACATGACATACACAAAAACAATAAAATTAATTAATATTATTTTTATACATTAGGAAAATGGTCCTTACGTCATTTTTGATGTGTAAGAGTTAACCACACATCAATCTAATGCATGGTGTGACAGTTTTGACACTAAGTGTGGCCCTTTAATTAAAATTGACATTTTATTTCAAAACACACATCAGATACTAAAAACCGATCAAACACATTCATATTGTTTTTATACATTAGTAAAATGATCCTAATTCATTTTTGATTTGATGGAATCATTCCCACCACAATCCAATACATGGTGTTCTTGAGATGACTCAATGTGTCTGTTATTAGTTTAAAATAAACTATTAAGATTAAAACATGTTTTACTCACTGAAAACCAAGAAAACATGATCATATTTTCCTGATAATTTGTTAAAATGATTCATAAGTAATTTTTGACTTGTGAGAATTAGTATCACATTAAACTGACTCAAGATGTGACCAATATGATTCAATGTACACGTTTTCAGTTTAAATTGAAATTTTAGTAAAAAAACATTTGACATAATAAAACTGAGAATTTTTTTAGGGATTTCCTTAATACTTTATTAAAATTATCTTTAAAACATTTTGATGGCTAGGAATCATCTTCAAGTGAATCTGACACATGGTGGGACTAGTACGACTCTAAGTGTGTCTTTTTATTTAAAATATACATTTTATTTAAAAATGTAGTTCACATACTCAAAAATAATAAAACAAATTAATATTTTTTCATAAATTATGATATTTATCCTTATGTAATTTTTGATGTGTGGTATTCAACTGAACCTTGATTTGATGCACAGTGTAATCGGTATGAATCTAAGTGTATTTTTATATAAAATTGACATTTTAGTTCAAAACACATATCACATAATCAAAATTAGGAAAATTCTATTGTATTATTTTTATAATTTAAAAAAGTGATCCATATTTAATTTTTGATATATAGGAATCAACCAAGACTCAATATGATACATTTTGTGCCCGATATGACTCAGAAAGTGTAAATTATTAGTTTATAATTTACAATTTTGTTCAAAACATGTGCCACCCACTAAAAACTGAGAAAACACACTCGTATTATATTTATACTATTTTACATTGAATAATAAGTCATTTGTAACATGTATGAATATTTTTCACATCAAACTTATAGATGATGTGACTGATATGACTCAAAGTTAATATCTTCAGTTTAAATTGACATTTTAGTAAAAAAAGACCAAAGATATATAAAAAAACAAGAAATCTTGTTCATATTTTATTGATACCTTATTAAAAATTATCTTTATGCCTTTTTTAATGTGTAGTAATTATAAACATTTCAATCCGATGGATGGTGTGACCGACATGACTCTAAGTCTGTCCGTTTTTTTCAATTTACATTTTATTTCAAAACAAATGTCATATAATCAAATCTGAGTAAACAGATTCAATTATTTTTATACATTAGTTAAACAATCTATAAGTCATTCTTAATTTTTTGGAATTTTCCTCACCTCAATATGAAACATGGTGTGCCTAACATGACTCAAAGTTTCTATTATTAGTTTAAAATTTATAATTTAGTTTAGAAAGGGTTTCACTCACTAAAAACTGATCAAATTAACTCATATTTCCTTGATAATTTATGGAGAAATTCATAAGTCATTTTTTACTTGTATGAATTACTATAACATAAAACTGAACTAAAATAGGAATGGTATGACTCAAAGTTCATCTTTTTAGTTTAATTTGTTATTTCGTAAAAAAAGACACATGACATTCTCAAAACCAAGGAAACACATTCAAATTGTATTTATACTTTGACAATATTATCCTGAAGAATTTTTTTTGTTTAGGAATTATCCAAATGTTAATATGATGCATGGTGTGACTGGTAGGACCCCATGTGTGTCTTTTTTTAAACTTAAATTTTAGTTCAAAACACACATCACACCCTCAAAAATGAGAAAACACATCCATGTTGTTTGATAATTCATGAAAGTGATACCATAAGTCATTTTTAATGTGTATGAATCATCCATAAATAAAACTATTCATGTTTTAAGTGGTAAGACTATAAGTGTTTCTTTTTATTTAAAATTCATATTTTTGTTCAATACACAAATCTCATACTGAAAACTACGAAAACACCTTCATTTTGTTTTGATAATTTTGAAAACGGTCCATAAGTTATTTGTAACATTTAGGAATTAAACACACATGAATACAAAACATGGTTCTCCTAGTATGACTCAAATTTACCTGTTAGCAGTTTAAAATTGACAATTTAGTTCAAGACACATGTCAGTCACTAAAAACACTGAAAACATGATTAGATTGTCTTGATGCTTTATGAAAATGATTGATAAGTAATATGTAATATATAGCTATTTCTCTCACACAAAATGAACACATTATGTGACCAGTATGACTCAAAGGGCATGTTTATAGTTTAAATTTACATTTTATTAAAAAAGACATGTGACATACAGAAAACTAAGGAAACACATTCTGATTGTTTTGAAACATTAGGAAAATGATCCTAAAGTCATTTTTATGTGTAAGAGTTTTCCACAAATTAATCTGATGCACTATGTGAACATTATGACTCTATGTGTGTCCTTTAATTTAAAATTGACATGATATTTCAAAACACACATCACATGCTCAAAAATAATAAAAATACATTTGGATTCTTTTTATACTTTAGAAAAATTATACAAAAGTCATTTATGATGTTTAAGAACTATCATAACCTCAATATGATACATGGTGATCCCGGTATGACTCAAAGTGTCCATCATCAATTTAAAATAGTTAATTTAGTAAAAAATATGTATCACTTACTAAAAATGAAGAAAACACACTACGATTTTCTTGATACTTATGAAAATGATTCATAAGTCATTTTTTAGGTGTAAGAATTATTATCAAATCAATTTTACATAATATGTGACTGGTATGACTCAATGTGTGTGGGTTTAGATTAAATTGATATTTTAGTAAATAATACATGTGACATACTAAAAATTGAGAAAACACATTCATATTTTATTGATAATTTAGGAAAAATATCCTTAAGTAATTTTTTAAGTGTAGTAATTAGCCGCACATAAATACGATGCATGGTGTGACCGGTATGATGAAAAGTGTATATTTTTACATAAAATCATCATTTTAGTTCAAAACTCAGGTCCCGTACTAAAAACCGATAAAACACATTTGAATTGTTTTAAAACATTATAAAAATGACCCATAAGTCATTTTTGACATATAAGAATCAGCCGCACCTCAATCCATTTCATGATGTGAAGGATATGGCTCCACGTGTGTCTTTTCTATTTAAAATTGATTTTTTAGTTCAAAACACCCCTCACATACTCATAATTGATAAAATTACTTAGTTTTGTTTTGGTGGTACAGAAAAAAAATCCATATGTCATTTTTGACGTGTATGGATTAGCTGTACCTCTATATGATAATGGGTGTGATTGGTATGAGCCAATAGTTTCTGTTATCTGATTAAAATTGACAATTTAGTTCAAAACATGTTTTAATCACTAAAAATCATGAAAACACACTCTAATTTTCTTGATACTTTAGTAAAATGATTCATAAATCATTTATGATGTGTAGGAATTAGTCTCACATCAAACCAACACACGATGTGACTAGAATGCCTCAAATAGCGTGTTTTCAGTCTGAATCGACATTTGAGTAAAATTGACATATGACGTACTCAAAATTAAGAAAACCCATTCATAATGTTTTTATACTTTAGGAAAATAATCCTTACTACATTATTGACATGTAAGAATCAACTAATTGTCAATCTAATGCACAATGTGACTGATATGACTCCAAGTGTTCCCTTTTATTTAAAATTTACATTTTGGTTCGAAACACACATCACATACACAAAAATGAGCTGAAATATTTGGATGGTTATTATAGTTTATTAAAATGATCTATAAGTCATTTGGGTCATTTATTAATCAACCACACCTCAATCTGATGTAGGGTGTTCCTAGTATGACTCAATGTGCTAGTTATCATTTTAAAATTGTCAATTTAGTTCAAAACATCTTCCTCTCAATAAAAACTGAGGAAATATTCATCGATTATATTGATACTTTAGAAAAATGACTCGTAAGACATTTTTGATGTGTAGGAATTTATCTTGTCAAACTGATACATGATGTGACCAGTATGACACAAAGAGCATGTTCCCAGTTTAAATTGAAATTTTCGTAAAAAATACACATGAAAAACTAAATAAAAAAGAAAACAAATTAATAATATCTTGACAATTAACAAAAAATTCATAAGTCATTTGGGACATATAGGAATCATCCACATGTCAATATTATACACAGTTTGATTGATATGATTCAAAGTGTGTCCTTTTATACAAAATTGACATTTTATTAATGTATTTTTTTATATTTATGTTTAATTTATTTCCATATAATGTTAGTAAAATAATTTTATTTCCTATATAGGTGGAATATTTTTATGAGTTGGTATGTTTTGTTTGGAAATTCATACCATGATTGGGCTTTTTTGAGATGGGGTCGGGAGTCAAATATAAGGAAACCATTGATGTTTTTCAATGTTTGAGGTAGTACATGCTAATTTAATTGTTCAAAATAATTTTTTAAATGTGTTTACTAAATTTATTATTTTCTTTTATTTGTGATGTAATTTTAATTTCAATATACAATGAATTTTTCATATATTATTGTATTTTATGCTATAGTGTTCTATAATTTTAATTGCACAAAAAATCTATTTTCCTTAATCAAACTAGAAAGCCACTGATAAAAGACCAACCTTATCAGTACTTCTTTTATCATTGATAATGAATCCCATTATTAGATACTTTATCGTGTTGATAAAAGTGTCCCACTTTTAATGATTCATAGATTAACAATGATTTTTATGTGCGGATAGAGGCTTTTTGTAGAACATCTAAAATGAAATTCTATAGTAGTGAGAGCTAATAAAGGGTCCCTTCATTAGTTTTATCAGCAACACAAATAAATTTGCATACTGCCACAACGTGCTGTTAAAATTATATCACACTGTAGTACCAAAAATAAGTAGAAAATATAGGATCGAATATATAAATTTATTGAAATAAAATCTACAACACAAATAAAATAAAAAACAGTATATTATAGACATTTCAATCATTGTATTGTACAATCACATGAGTAAGAAAAATCATCATATAAATAAAAAACCATCAATGTTTTTTTCTTCATCCCCTGACTTTCGTTCATGCTATTTGTCACTAAACAAACTACCATAAATCAAGAAAAAAATGCACTTGTATATGAGAATATTTGATATGATAATAATACTAAACAAGACAGATCGTGTATCCAATTACATTTTAGATTATAATTACACATCACACAACATCTTTGTTTTCTCAAAATAATGTGTTCTTAAATTGGATCACATCTGTGGTGATAAAAAAACTCACTACAGATGCATGATAATTCAAGGGCCATGCTTTTTGAAAAAAAACCATTCAACTCTCACATCATTTATTAACCTTATTCAAGAATTATCTCAGTGAAAAATAACTAAATAAGTATAAGATAAAAATTATAAGCAAATTAATTAAGTAATAATTGATAAAATGATTGGAAAACAATAAAATATTTTTATGCACAATTTTTCCAATAAGATGCACATTTTAAACTAAAATGAAACTTTGGTATTGAAAAAACAAAGTATGAGTCTTATTGACCACATTGTGAGTTAGATTAATATGAATTCAATTTATAAACATCACAAATGAATTAATGATTGTTTTTCTAATGTTTGAAAACAATATGAGCTCGTTTTCTTGGTTATTTCTATTTTATGTGGGTTTTAAAAAAATTAATTAATTATATTCAAAATAAAAAATTTGAATCGTATCAGTCACATCATGTGTCAGATGGATGTTTGGTCAATTATTACAAGTCAGATATGAATTATGGATTATTTTTCTAAAGATTGAAGATAATTCGAGATTGTTTTCTTGGTTTTGGATATTTTATGTGTGATATAAAATTAAATGGAACTTTTTATTGAAAACACAAAATTTGAGTCATATTCACCATATCCTGTGTCATATTGATGTGTGATTAATTCCTAAACATCAAAATAAATTTTGAACCAATTTATTAAATTTTAAAAAAAAACACGATCTTGTTTGCTGGGTTTCAGTGATGTGACACACATTTCAAACTAAAATGGAACTTTTCTATTGAAAACACACCCTTTATGTCATACCGACCACGTCAGTGGTCATATTTATGTGAGTTTAATTCCAACCTGTCACAAATGAATTATTGATCATTTTCCTAAATTTTGAAAACAACTTGAGATCATTTTCTTGGTTTCAGATATTTGATGTGTGTTTTAAACTAAAATGACCCATTTGTATTAAACGCATGCACTTTGAGTCATACCAACCATATTAGGTGTTAGATTTAAATGTTATAAATACCTAAATGACAAAAATGAATTATGGATCACTCTACTAAATTATTAAAATAATCTGATCTCGTATTCTCAATTTTGGCTCTGTGATGCATGTTAAACTAAAATGAAACTTTTATATTGAAAACACATACTTTGAGTCTTACTGACAACATCATGTGTTATATTGGTGTATGATTAATTCATACACATGAAAAATTAATTATGGATAATATTCCCAATGTTTTAAAACTATTAGATATTTTGTTATCAATTTTGGGGGATGTGACATGCGTTTAAAAAAATAACAACACTTTTATGTTGAAAACATGTACTACTAGTAATACCTACCACATCAGGCATCATATCTAAATGAATCAATTCCAACATGTTAAGAATGAATTATATATCATATTATTAATGTTTAAAAAAATATGAGTCTATTTTATTTATTTTGGGGATGTGACTTATGATTTAAACTAAAATGCCTCTTTTCTATTAAAAATAGAAACATTAATTCATGCCAACCACATTGAGTGTCAGAATGGTGTGTGGTCAATTCATACATGCCAAAAATGTATTATTTATCATTTTAATAGAGATTAAAAACATACAAACATTTTTTCTTAGTTTTAGTGAAGATACATAAGTTTTATACTAAAATGGAACATTTATATTGAAAAACAATTGACTCATCATGACCACATCGGGAATCAGATTGATGGGAGGTCGATTCCTACAGTTAAAAAATTAATTATTTATCATTATAATTAAATTTTGGAAAAAAATATAATCTTTTATTGATTTATTTTTTCTATTTTATGTGTGTTTTTAACTAAAATTCATCTTTTGTACTAAATACACATACATTGAGTCATATCGACCACATCATGTATTAGAGTAATGTGAGGTCAATTCCTTTATAAAAAAATGAATTGTGGACTTGTTTCTATAGTTTAAAAAAAATTGACATCATTTTCTATGTTTTGGATATGTGATGTATTTTAAAATAAAATTACACTTTTGTATTGAAATCACACACTTCGAGTCATATAAACCACATAATGTGCCAGAGTGATGTGACGTCAGCTCCAATACATAAAAAATCAATTATGGGTAATTTTAATAGTGTTTGAAAGTAGTTTTATCTTATTTTTGTGATTTTGGTGTTGTGACATGTGTTTTAAACAAAAATGACACTTTTATATTAAAAACACAATCATTGAGTCATACCAACCACATCTGGTGTCAGATTGATGTGTGGTTTATTCCTACACCTCAAAAATTAATTATTGATATTTTCCCTAAATTATGAAAACAATTTAATCCCATTTTAATTGTTTGGCTATATTATTCATGTTTGATATTCAAATGTCACCTTTATATTAAAGACATACACTTCGGGTCATGCTAACCACATCAGGTGTCATATTAATATGCAGTGGATTCCAAAATGTGAAAAATGAATTATGGATTCTTTTTCATGAATTTTGAAAACAATGTGATATTATTTTTTTGGTTTTCTCTATGTGGCATGTGTTTCAAACTAAAATGACACATTTATATTTAAAATACCTACATAGAGTCATACTGACCTCATATGGAGTTATATTGATGTGCAAAAAATTCGTACAATTCACAAATAAATTATCAATTTTTGTACTATGGTTTTAAAATAATATTATTTCTTATTTATATGGTTTATCTATGTGATCCATTATTCAAAAAAATGAATCTTTTTTATTAAAAACATGCACATTGAGTCATACTGGCCGCCCCATGTGTCAGATTGATGTGTTGTCAATTGTTACAACTCAAAAAGGACTTATGGATCCCTATCATAATTTTTCAAAATAATTTGAATTTATGTTCTTCATTTTGATCCGGTGTCATGTGTTTTAAATTAATATGTAAATTTAGAAAAAAAAAGTATTAAATAAACATGATTTAGAAATTTACTAAAAAATATTGTTGAATTTATGAGAAAATTAACACAATATGTAGTAGTAAGAGACATATTCTAGATATTTATATACATTCTGACAACATGTATTTTTACAATTCATTTCCAGAAAAACTAATTTATTATATTATACTTCTCCTTAATAAATAGATCAAAAATAATATATAATAATATTGATACTAATGCTTCACATACAAAATTTATTTCTATGTTTACATTCCATATTATATGAAAATATATAATATTTAATCACCTAAATTTGATGTCAAAAAATATTTCGACACGATGTACTTTACCAACTCATCACTAAATAAATTTATTTATTCTTTTAATTATATATATTATTAAGAAATTTTTGTATTACTGAGAAAATATAGAAAAACAAGAAATTAATAAATATTTTTAATGAAATTGTAACTACATTTTAGATTACCAATTTAAGGATGCTAGTCTTTTGATAGTATATGATATATTTCATAAATATGAAAATATAATACCTATAATTATTGGAATTATCTTATTTTGGACACAGTAGAAGCACTGACTAAAATATTTAATTTTTTAATAAATATATTTTGATATATAATCATTAAATATATATCATAACAAGTTCGAATTTAAAGAAATCCATAGGCTTGTTAGGTTTAGTGACCGACGTCATTCCATGATTTAGCCTATATTTACAGACCACCCTATTATAACAAAATTGTCATTAAAAAATATAATGAAACAAATAATTCCATGTTTATATATAAAATATTGAATTTAGTGCATTAAAAATTTACTATACACATCGTGTGTTGTTAATCTGGAGGAAATCCATGCATTATATCCAAAAAAATAACCATTTTGGGAATCCAAATTTATTTCGATCAAGATCGAGTGTTTCCTAATAATTCAACTATGTAATGAAAATTATATATTTTATATGATTAGATTACATAGTTTTACCCTTACATTGTACGAATCAAGAAGATTATATAATCTTTTCTTTTCTTCTCAAACATCTCACTTAGTTCATCTTTTTTATTATCAATTTCATTCACATCGAATGAAATTTATTCAATAGAAACAATATCGGGATTAATGAATCCAAAATGTGATTCACATGGTCTTCCCTTTATAGAGTAGTAGTATAAATTATTGTAGAAATTATAAATAGTTATTAAATTTAATGAACATCTTATATCATTTTTTGGATGGAAATATTTTGAAAATGTACCTCATTTATGTATTCAAAATTGAGACTCTCTGACATTTAAACATGAGAATAAAATTAATACTCCTATGACCAACCATGACTGTAATGAAATTTCCCAATATTTATTCTTCCTATTGAATGTAGAAAATATCTGAAAATTTGAATGAGGTGTCTACATGTACTTGTAATGATAATATATGATACAGTGAAACTTGCTTATAGAAGGTACTCATGGAAGGTCCCTTCGTTTTATATATTGATTCACTAGATTTTCTTGATCTTACCTTTTGTTTCCACATCATTTTATCTATATACAATTCCATACCTCACTTTATACATTTTTCCTTATCATTTAGAGTCTATTAATTTGAAAAAAATTGTTAAGGACATACATCATGTATCATCATAATATTAGGAAACCATGCTATGAATGTTCCAATATCATCATTGATAGTTGTAATATCTGGATCAACAGGTGGAATAGAAAAATAAACCCTCAAATCATGAGAAACTTAAATCCCCAATATCATGTTATATTTTGGGAGTTATTTGTTTTTCATCATGTCTCCCTAGATATTATAAACCATACCCTTCACTACAAGGCAGTTCATGAGTGTTTATAAATATAAATCAAATATAAATTTACCATGAAAAATTTTAGTAATATAAAATTATTTGAAGTTGTTTGATTCACATTTAGGATAAATAGTAATTGGAAAATTTATTACCTTAGGTATGGTATGAGGTTGAGGGTAATTACTATCCTCAAATCAGGTTGGGTAATTTGATTTCTCATGTCCTCATATTTGATCCACTAACAATTCATTTTGATCCTTTCACATATATTGTCTTTCTAAATATGGATGAATAATAATATCATAAAAATAATTTGTTTTTTCCTACAATATTTTCATCCTCTGATATGTATCTTCTTACAATTTTTTCATGAAAAATGTTTGAGTTGACACTCCAAAACCTATACCTATAATGCAGCCCTATTGTCCTGGCCACATCAATGATACTTAAAATAGTTTTTCATTACGTATTGTTGCTACTAATTCTTGTGTCTAAACTATATAAATAAAATATGAAAATAAATAGAAATTTTTATGTAATACCACTATAATTCCAAATGAATTACTATTCTGTTGTACTTAAACATGTTTTACATTCTAATTTTTTGTTTTCTTCATTTAGTTTACCAACTTTGTTTACACGGGCCTCCTTCCACAACACATGGCATGAGATGGAAGTGGCTTTGTATTTTGATTCATCAGTCTATATGTAAATAAAGGAACATAATTTTCTTTATATCACATAAAATGCTTATTATATGTATAAAATACATACCATTTTCTTATCTAGTGAAGCATACCCCATCCATTCTTTATGATATGGATACATTGGTTTTGATGAACATTGTTTATTTTTAGTACTCCTTTAATGATTCTTAAAATATTTTTTTGAATCAAATTAGATAAAATAAATAATTTCATATAATATATTATCAACTACAATGCACCTAAAATCATTTCTCATCATAAAAAAAGATTAAATCATTCCATGTTTGACGCCTCTTAATGTGTTCATAAGTAACCAGTTGGATGAGTTTACTTTCCCCTCAGAATCCCTAAGATGAAACTTGGTAATAAGTATATGAAAGCTTCTATGGGAATATAAAAAATCAATTAATGAATATTTTTTAGGAAAAACATCTAAAATAAATGAATGTTTTAAGGTATAATGAAAATTAAATCAATATCTCATTATATAATTTATTGGTAAAATAGAGAATGTATATCGAAATATCACCTTAATATCATCCCAAATGGTTTCCTTCATTAAATGATGGACATGGAACCTTGAATCTATATAATTTAACACATTACTTCTCATTTTAACCCTAATATAACTAATAAACATTATCATGCTAGGTTTAACAAGTTGACTATGTTGACTCCAGAAAACCTCAAATATTGTACCCTTTATTATTTCCTTGATTATTATAGTCAACACAATGATGCTACGTTGTTCTTTTTTTTCATAAAAATGTTGTTGATCCTTTAATAATTTGGTTTTTTTTCCTCAAGAGTTTCTTATTCCATAATATTGGTAACATCATAACGCATAGAAGTTACTGTATTCCTGATTAATGAAAAATTTAATTTATATTACATTAATATAGTAGAGAATATATAATATCATGTGGAATATCAAATTATATTAAAAAACACTTTAACCTTTTCATTGAACTATCTATATTTACATTAATGTTTGATGATATTTGGCTTCCCTATCAAGATTCCAAATCCCATATTTGTGTTCCTCTCTAACATAAAATATATTTTCTATATAGGGGACTCCATGAAATTATTGTGATCTCCCAATGTAATGGTTATCCTCAATTTAATTTTCATTTGACCATAAAATTGTTTTTGTCACCAGCATAACATTTGATAAATTCTTATTTACTGGATGTGAGACATAAAATTCATGTACTAATACTATTGATACCACTATAAATAGTGTGTCCTTATTCCCTTCCACATTGCAATTCACCTTTACAAATCCGATTTTATAAAATATCACTACACTCTTGATGTCAACATATTTGAAATGGAAAATTGGAACTTGAATTTTTGTATAATACGACTCATATATCTGTTTAATGATGTTTAAATATGACATATTTTTTTAAATTGGATTTCTATCCTTAGAATAAGATATGTGAATTGTATTTTCCACAAGTATAACTATAATATTTTACATCATAATGAGGTTAACATGTTCTTCTATATAGAATGTATAAACATTAATTAAAAACCCATTTTAAGATATAATATTTCCATTTGGTCCCCTGGATATCCATCTATGTCATTATAAAATTAAATTTGTATTTTAGGATAAATATAAATAAATATAATCTGAGAACCATCCTATAAACTATTGATTTTGTGTTTTTGATTTATATCCTTTAGGCCTTTAATGATTCAAATGCCTAGGTATTTCTTTACAGGATACAATGTATGGATAAACATCTTAAATATTATGTTAAATGTAAATGTGAATTTCTCCTACCATTTGATGGTAATTATAACAACATCTCTTCAAACAATTCCTTCACCCATAAGGCATACAACATTATGAGACTTTGGGAGACCAATGCTATCAACATTTGATAGTACTATATAAAATCCATCATTTTACAACGCTAGTAAAAGGGATTCATCAGTGCTATAGAAACACTGATAATGTAAGTGACGTTAAAGGGTTATCTTTAATAGCTCATGTAAAATGTGCTGATAAAGGCCCCCTTTAACTATAGTATGAAAATATCTGATAAAGGACCCGCTTATAAAGGGATATTTTTTTTACACCCACCAACCCCCTTTATTACCACCCCCCCCCCCGCCTCCTCTATTAGTGCTTCAATGTGTTCCACTAACTCCAACGAGTAAGGATCCTAGGACCAAAATATTATATTCAAGTGCCTTTTACACTTCTCTATACTATTTTTCCTACATTTTATAATATATCTATATATTTATATATATTTCATTATATTATTATCCATATATTTATATATATGTATATATATATATGTGTTCATATGTATATATATATATATATATATTTAAAATTCATATTAACTTAAAAAACCCATAAAACAAAGAAAACCGTTTAGAAATTATGAAAACACTAAAACCCCAAAAAACCCTAAAACAACCATAACATATGATTCCAAAGTCCATTTTAGATTCACATCATGTCACATAGATGCTCGTGAAATGATATTTGATATGATATGTGTTACATGATGAACATAAACCAAAATCAGGTGTTATAGCCATTTTAATTTTATGAAATCGGGGTCTGCGTTAAAAAAATGTTTTTTGTAGGCCTTACGGGCCATTCTGGGGGTAAAAATATGTGACTTGATCATTTTGATATCATCAGTATCCCTTCACAGTGTATCAACAATCATAACATTTGATTTCTGACATTTTTGAAACTGTGATATATTTTATTCCTTTGATTATCATATGATTTAATAATTCAGTTTTATCTCATTTAATATACTTATATTTTATTGGTTGGGAAGATAAAATTGGCTCCTAGATCAGAAGTTATGGTTGTTTCAAGATTTTTTGGGTTTTTTTGGGTTTGTAGGGTTTTTCTGGAGTCATAAGCCATTTTGACTAAATATCTTGTATATTATGTGTAAATGCTTATTTAGACTTATATAAAACATATTTTAAAAAATATATTATATTTATATAAATATATTTAATTATATATATTTATATATAAATATATTATTTTCAATGATATATCAATTTTTTCAGAAATAAACCCTTTATGAGCACTGTTTTAGAAGTGCTGATAAGTGCCTGTTTTATCAGTGTTCTTTTTCTAGAGATAATAAATAGAAGGAATTTATCCGTACTTTTTCACAAGCACTGATAAAGGTACCATGTTGTTGAGAACTTTTTTTAGCACTCTTACTGACCCCATTTAATAAATCGTTTTCTATCACCGAGAAAGGGGGTTTAAACAGTGATTTTAGTGAATGATGTTAAAACCATAGCACTGGATAAAACTAGTTTTGTAGTAGTGTAGGTAATTAGTGTAGAATTACACAACATCTCCTAAAATATTTCGTTCTTAAACACAAACTTCTGTCATAATATGATTCATGATGTAACCTTTCAAAATAATTATTGAGAATTCAATGGGGTACATCCATCTATAATGGACCGGACAATATAGTTGAACCTCTCTAACCTATTGAACCATTAGGTAGACCATTATATTAATTAATGGTTGTATAAAAAAAATATAATTCAAATAATATTACTGAAACATCCTTATTCTAGATTTGAAACATCGACTATAACATTACTACATATGGTTTTGAAAAATAAGTAGATTATAGTTAATGTATGTCTTACATTTTTTGCAGAATTCAATGTAATGTGATGGGAATCAAATCATGTATGAATACCTAAAAATGGTTTTATTTTATTCCTTGTAACTTCAAATTAATCATTGAAATGACATTCATTATATTTGATTAATACCACTCTTTAACTTCTACACCATCTAAGAAAATAAAAAAATTAATTTTTATTGTATAGATAGAGTTTAATCTACTGTAGAAAGAAAAATAAACATTTTTCCCTTCACTGGTTCCATGTCATCCATTATCCCCATGTTAATCATTTATATCCTAGACTCGATTCCCTTTTTTTAGGAACATCTAGTAATGTTCCAATAACACTATAAAATATATTTTTCTAAATGCATGGCATCAAGAAATTCATGACATACAAAAAACTGAAGCTTGGGTATTCAATGAAAATAGATCTCTCTTTACAACGTAATTTCATAATGTCTTGTGAAAATATATTAATGAAAATTGTATCAACATATTTTACTTTATAAAATAGTTGATCACTCATTAGTAGAGATAGTTCTGTAATTTATTTGGTATTCCCATCAAAAGTTTTTATCCCAGATCAGTATTTACATCATAGAGGTAAAAATTTACGATGTCCTAAAAAATAGTCTTTGAGGAATTTTTTAACTGAACTATGTGTATGCATTATTCAGAAATGGGACACCCCAACATTCCTTTATTTCTACAGCCTAAAAAATTTCCATAAGTAATATCTTCATTTATAATCCCATACAATATGGTTCCTAATGGGAATTATTCACTTCTATGAGCATCATACATTAAAATAAATGTATCTTACATTAATTTTCGATCTTTTATCAATGTATCCAAATATGCAACAATATTATTATTTGGTTTTTTGGTCTAAATATTAGCATATTCAACATAATGTTTTTGTTATTCATGTATAACTGTAGTGGAAGTTTATAACATACAAACATAACTATACATTTACTTTGAGTACTACTCTATACACCAAAATGATTTATTCTATTTATTGAAAATGAGAGATTGATGTTTCTCAACTTATATTTCAAATCAGGATACTTATAATCCATTTTCTATCACTGAGAAGAGTCTGCTGCATGACATAGTTTTCTATCTATATTTTTTGTATATATGGGCCATTTTAATAGTCTTGTGGTTTCCTGACATCCATATAGTTTTCTAAACATTTGAATTATAATAAATTAATTTAAGTCTTTTTAGGGACATTATTGTGCTTTCTTGTATTGATTCTCATCATACTTAGGTCATTTTATATGTTATTCTTGGCCATTGAGAAATAATATGCAATCATCCAGACAAGAATATATTTTTTATATATCATTCCCATTGAATGTAGCATTCGTTTAGTAACATAATTTTGACATAGATAATCATTTTCTTCTGGTAACATATCATTTATCAGACCAAGCTATTCTGTAAATATGGTGTTGCTCCATCCACTTCTAGTTTTCAAATCATATAAATTCAATACCACTGAAAATGTATTTTGTTTTTTACAATCAGCATACAATATTCTCTTATCACATATATTTAACATCTCAAAAAACATTGGAAAATCATTAAGTCCATCATCAATTTCCATTTTCATTTATTTCATACTATCTCTAGCATCATTTACACTGGTATTAGTTTCGAATGATCCACAAACCACATTATCATCCAAAGCTGTGTACATGTTCATTTTCCCCATGTTTAGTCAAACATTTATAGATCTAATCTATTTTGTGACAAATAAAATGCTCTTTCAACCCTCCCAGAATAATTTTTCCTAAATAAAAACAATGTAAAAATAGAAATTGGATTTTTTAAGGGTCATATGAATGATTTATTACAAACTTTATGATATTTTTATATCCATATTCAATGTCTTTTTTCATAGGAATAATACTTTCCAAATTATTATTCACATCCATCTAATTAGGTTCCTAAAATATTAATTTTTTAAAAAAATTAAATAAATACAAATAGAATATTCATAATCAAAGGAGAATATTAAAAATAATTCTAATAAGGGGATCCAAACATTTGAATGTTATCAATTATGATTTTTGACAAGTTATTATTATACATAATGGTGAAATAAAAATAAAAAACCTAGTATAACATGTGCCTACTAGACTTGGATCTTGATTTGATGTTGTGTGGAACAAAATTGTGGTAATAAATATGTTTGAAAAAAAAATTATTTATTATTGGGTGGTAGAATTCCATTGTAAAAACTTTATCTTTCTTGTAATTTAATAGTGACCCACCATTCTAAAATTTGTGCAAAAATATCATTCCCTGGAACATAGAGATCACGTAATCAGTAGATATTGACACAGGTTCAAGGAGTGTGGAATTTTATGAAATGAATGAAGGAAAATGTTATCGATGACAGAAAAGAAGGTAGATTCCATGTTACTCTATTTTTCTATAGATTTTTCTAGACAATTTATTGTAAATATACAAAAAAATTTAATTTAATATAACCCACTGATGAACCACCATTTAAAAAATAGTATAATCATCAATCTTAGGTATATTACACATATCCTATAATATATAAAACATCTATTCAATTTCCTTAAAAACTCCAAAAATACTTCCATTAGTAAACATTTTAAAAAATTAAGTTACCATGGATTTCGCATCATTGAGATCCAAAACATTCTAATTTCACCTCCAACAATGACACAAATCACTATAAACTATCTACGACATCGAGTAGTCAAAATCTTCACAGGTATATCCAAAATTGTATACTCATTCTTAATTAAATCCATACTCAATCTATTGATAGGGGAGATTATAATAACATTTAAATAATTATTCCATTATCTTATAATCTTATATGTGACTGAGATTAACGTGTTTTAAATTAGTTCTTCTTATTGATGACGCTCAAACAATTCCTAGTGATACACAATAGATCAAAATAACAATTATAATATGTAAATAGATTTATAAAAATAAATAATATTATAAATAAAAATATGAAACTTATATATACCCACACACATCAAACCACAAATAATTTTTTTCATTTTCCACCACTCATATATAACGTATCTACATTAGAAAATGAGAATTAGAAATCATTTTCTCGACATCAATATTAACAAAGGAATTCTCACAACACCTTCAATCCTTGGTGTCCTATTCTAATAATAAAATTAATAGAACACACTCAAGTAACTTGAAACATATATATAATTAAAAGGTCCATTATATATTTATTTACCAAAATGTACGGTTAAAATAGGTTGAATAAAAAATGATTTTGTGTCCTTACAAAATGTGAAAACCCCATACCCTTTCAACTCTACTTGAACATGATATATACCATATAGTATAATATAATAAATTATATACCTAAAACATTATATATAAATCTAATCAAATCATAAATACATAAAATAAAACATATGCTAAACCCCTATAATAAACACATTTAATAGGACTCTAAAATCATAGAAAAGCTTAATCAAAACAATGTGCGTACATTTAAAACAACATATTCTTATTGTTAATTCGAAAAAAATTAATTAAATGTATATTTTTCACAAAAAATTAAAATTTAACATTTAATCCAAAAATCCAATTAGAAATCTATTTTATAAAATCCTTGACTATTAATTTTTATTTTAAAAAGAAATTCACTAAATCAACAAAAATACCATTTCATATAAATTACCATAAAGTAATTAAATTTTATTGCCAACCTATTTTTGATTTTTAAAACCCCAAAAAATATTTCTTCTTTTTAAAATATTTTCAAAATTAGTAGTAAAAAACTATATGGAGTTTTGAATATTATAACCAAAATCCAGAATTTTATGATAGTATAGAAATTATAATCACATAATACATATAAAAATACAACTCCCCTCAAAAAAATAGAGGGGGAAGGCTCTATCATATGGTTGAGGGAGTGCGCGATGGGGAAAGGGTGGTCACCAGAGGGGTGCTTCACAAGAGTGGTTGGTTAACCTGTGTAGAAGACAAGGAGGTGAGGCCGTAGAATGCACGAAATAAAACGCCCAAAAATGTTTTATGGTTTGGACTAGGTATGCATGGGAGAGGTGATCGACAATACTAGTAAATGAAAGAGTATAAATAATAACATACCGTATATTTGAGAGTTTATTTATTCGAGAGAAGGTCATGGGGGAGGGGTGGCAGAGACGAACTTCCACAAGATCTTAAAAGGAGTGAGAGAAATCAGTTCGTTTAAGATTATTTTTAAAATATCGAGAAGACTCTTATTAGAGCTTTCAAAAAAGAGATGTTAAATAAGAGTTTTATCAGTGCTAAAAGAATGAGCTCTGAAAAACTACCTCTTTATTAGCACTTAGAAAGCATTGATGGCGACCTATATAATTAATATTAATAATATAATTAATATACTTTAAAAAATTAAATGTATATAATTATAAATAAATAAATAAATATTAATTTTAATAATTAAAAATATATTATTAGAAATTTAAACATGTATTTATAAATATACTTATAGATATATAATTATAATTATAATTATAAATATAGATACTTTTAAATATATTTATAAATATTTGTAGAGAATTATAAATATATTTATAAAATTATATATTTTTATAAACATATATATACTTATTTAATTATATATATCTATATAATTATATATATATTTAATAAATATATATAAATAAATATAAATATAGTAAATATATTCATTATTTAAATAAATTTTTTATCATATAAATTTTTTTTAAATTTATAATTATTTATTTTTAATTATATATACTTTTTATAAAAATATATTTAATTATTTGCAATCATAAATATATGTTTTTATAAATATGGTATACATATATTTATGAATATATTTATTTTTAAATATTTATTTACAAATATATTGTTAGCCTTATTAATGAATATATAATTTTAAATTCATGGATATTAAAAATGAGTCAAATTAAATAATTAAAATGAGTAGGCATTAATAATAAAAATAAAATGGATATATTTTATTAATACTACAAATTATTTTAAAAAATGAAATAGAAATTTTTATTGAAACAAAGATGATTATATATTGAAAATATTAACACATAGTAAATAAATATGTATAAATATATATTAGAAAATGATAAAATAAAAAAATAAATAATATAAAAATTGAATAAATAATTCCAATTGAAATAATATTAAAAATAAATATATAAAAGTTATCGATTAAAAAAATATTAAGTATATTGTGTTTCTAAATGAAATTATAGAATGAATATTAAAATTTCAAATAAATTATATAAATATTAGGTGTGTGTTCTTATATATGATTTAATTACATTCAAAAATATTTTTGAGTGTGAAATTAATGTTGTTATATATATATATATACAATTTTGTTATATATTATATTAAATAGTGATAACATTATATAATATGTATCATCTATTAATGATATAAATAATAATAAAAAAAATAAATTTAATAAATGAATAACTACTATTAATTATATAGATAATTTTATAAGAATAAAAACAAATATCTATAATTGTTAAAATGGAAATGAAATCATATGAATTATATAAATTAAAACTATATTAAAAACACTAAATATTAATGAATAATCTTTTATAAATATATATTATTAAAAGAATTAAATTATAAAAATTTTGAAGAACGAATAATTGAAAATGAATAAATTACAATAATATTAAATACACTAATGAATAATTATGTATAAAAACATTAAAAATGATTAAATTTCAAAAATATTAAATGAATAAAATATTAAAATCTATAATTTATAAAAAAGTAAGCATGCACTTAACATTATCGATGAATAAATTATATTAAATGAGTGCATGTTAAAAATGAGTGAAATTTAGTTATATATATGTATGTAATTAAACAATTAATATATTTTTTATAATTAATAATAGTGCATAAAATTATTTAAAAAAGAATAAATTTAATATATATATATATGTATAGAAAAAACTAGTATATTAATTATCTAATTAGTTTATTTTTTATTTAATATGTATATAGAAATAAATTGTATATTAATTATTTAATTAGTATATTAAGTATTTAATAATTTATTCATTTTTATGGATGATAAAAAAAAATATAAATTATGTAATTATTTATATATATAATATACTCGTTATTAATATATATATATAATTTAATATTTTTTATTAAAAAAATTTGGGGTTGACCCGGTGGTGGTCGTGAACCCGCATGAATATATGTTTAAATAAAAATGAATATATATTAATTATGTAAATTATAACTATACTAAAAACATTAAATGATAAAAAATAATTATTAAATTTTTTAACGAAATGTTTATAAAAAATTAATAAATTTAATATATTAATATATAAATAAATATATATACATACAGTATTAAATAGAATATTAATTATTTAATTATTATATTAAGTATTTAATAAATTTATTCATTTTCATTAATTATAATAAATTTATTACTTATTTAAATATATATATAGTTTATATATTTATGATTTATTATTTTCTAGTCAATTAATCAATATTCTATTTATTAATATATATATATATACATATATATACATATATTAAATTTCATAAATTATATATATATAAGAAAATAATTAATATGCTATTTATTAATATATGTCAATATATATATATATTAATATATATCAATATTTAAAATATATCAATATATTTTTATATATATCAGTATATATTTCCATATACGAAATAATAATTAAATTATAAAAAATGATAAAATTTAAATAAATATTAAAAATGAATAAATTTTAAAAAATATTAAGCAAATTAAAATTAGAAACAAACAAACAATATATTTATATATATATTAATATTTTATATATTTATATATAAAAATATATATTTAAATAAAAATGAATATATATTCAATTATATAAATTACAAGTGTATTAAAACATTAAATGCTAAAAAAATATTAAAAATTTTATTAATGAAATGATTATTAATAAAAATGATGAAATTTAATATATATATTTATATGTGTGTGTGTGTATTAATAAATTGTATATGATTTATTTAAATAGAATATTAAATTGTTAATAAAATTTATTCATTTTTTAATTATAAACATTTTATTACTCTCTTAATTATATGTATAATATTTTGTACAATTTTTAAAGTTTATTTTAAAAATTAATATACTATTTATTAATATATAAATATTAATTTTAATAAATTATATTTATATATTAATATATTTTTTCATATATCAATATATATTTTTATATAAAAATGAATATATATTAATTATGTAAAATATAACAGTATTAAACAAAATAAATGCTAAAAAAATTTAATAAGAAATTTATTAATTAATTCTTATTAATAAAAAGGAATAAATTTAATATATAAACTAATATAAAGTAATAAATAGTATATTAATTATTTAATTTGTATATTAAGTATTTAATAAATTTATTCATCTTTATTAATTATAATCAATTTATTACATATTTAATTATATATAAATATATATATCATTTTTTGTAATTTATTAATTTTTAATCGATTAATTAATATACTATTTATTACTATATAACAATATTTTTTTAAATTAAATAAATTATATAAATATAATTAAATAATAAATACTGTATTTAATAATATATGTCAATATATACTAATATGTATATTAATATGTGTCAATATACATTAATATGTATATTAATATATATCAATATATATTTTTATATACAGAATAAGAATGTAATTAAACACAATTAGAGTAATTTTAATTAAATATTATAAAACAATAACTTTTAAAAAAATATTAAACAAATAAAAATTTAAAAGAAAAAATTTAATATTTTCACAGAGAGATATATATATATATTTATGTATTTTAATATGTTGGAGAGAAGTCCCCCCATTTTTTTGAAATAATACCAACCTCTTATAATTTTGGGCAATGAGATTCCATTACATTATCATTGGAGACATAATGGGTATTAATCCCCAATAAAACTGGACCATTGGCCCTGATTCATTAGCATCCCCATTCAAATCACACAGCACATAGGCCCCTCGCTCACGGATTTCTCACCATCATCCACTAAAGTCCACACCCTAATGCATAGATCAGACGTCCTTATCACTATCACCTTTCACCACCTTCATATTACCCTCTTCGCCTAGTAACATCGCCATTGTGGCTTTCCGTCAAAGTTATCTCATCATCATCGTCTATCATCTTACGTCTTGTTCCTGTAACACTTCTTGATCAATACTAATCGATGCCCTATTGACATCCTAATAATTCAGCCAGAACACATTGTCACCCTGACATGACCGTCAATCCCACATCAGGGTGAGACTGCATTCCCACTAAACCTAAAGGGTCGACCATTTAGGCAACACAATAAGAGAGCCTAGTGAGCTAACGGTGAGGCATGGCCTGGAGCGAGCATTGAGTGGGCCAAGGACCGCATGGGCCCATGCATGTAGGCATAATCCCATTTAGGTGTGTGAAGAGTGTATGTGGGAGCTCATCCTTGTAGCAGACTTTTGGTTTGGTCATGCCACAAAATCATATAAAAATAGGCAACCAAAAATCCACAACTTCGATGTAGGTATCACGTTCGTGTCCACATAAAATTTATCAGTTCTATAACTAATGCTCATAGATATGAACATTATCAAATATAAAAAGTGTTGTTAAATGTTGTCCTTTATAATAACTAAAAGAGTTATGGTATCGAAAACTCTTTATTAGTGCTAAAATAGCACTGAGAAATATGTTATTTTATCAGGGTTTTTTAGCATTGGTAAAGGTATCCATTATCCTCTATTTTCACTAATGTTGATAAAATCTAGAACCAAATAAACCCAAATACATAGTAGTAGAATATACATATATATTTTTAGGGAAGTAATATTCCAAAAAGATAAATAATAATATACAGAGGCCTTTTTTTATTCTTCATGGGGTGGAATTTCAATGAATAATAATGGAAGTACGATATGATTTAATGTCTTTATTGCATGATATCATCAAAGAATAATATCATTAAGGAGAAAAATGTTCTGAATTTTTTTATAAAATTTCTTGATTTTGGGGTGTATGGAATTATATAATTTTTATTCACATTGAGTGCTAAATCAACTCTTTGACATGGTATGATATGACCAAAGAATAAAATACATTCATATTACATAATTTTAGATGAATATTCATTACATATCATAATAAATCACATCCCAAAACTTATAGGTTTAGTGTCTTTGGATGTTAGCCATATATTTTTCTTACTTCACAATTAAACTTAAACACCTCCCACAGAATTCACTGCATATTACATTCATCAAGACATATTATATACGATACCCATCCTCATTACATTGGTAATGGAAATATAAGAAAAAGGTGTGCTTAAACGCTCCATAAGGGTAAACATAAGAGATATCAATTGAACATCATAAATGAGAATATGATAATCATATGGGTATGAGAACATTATCCAGGTACACGAATATATCCAAATAAAACCATACCCAATAAAAAATGGATCATAATTAATGGATTAGAACATATGAATTTCGATATAACATAATAGATGAGTCATAAAAGTGCGTACAAAGAAGTCAATAACCATGAGACATGAATAAAAACATAATAACATTGCCTAAAATTTAAATGTTGCACAAAAAATCATAGAAAGTCATTTATTTTATCAAGGATCATGTACAAGACCATCATCATATAGTGAAGAGATTCAGATAACATAGTTGATTGGGTTCTCTCATCATTCCCATAAATAACATGGATTGATTTCACTTCCCCATCCCTTACATGTCATCTCTTGAGATAAAAATCATTACTCAATGTATTATAGTTCTATATTATTCTGGACCCATGCACTAGATAATAAAAAATATACATTTTTTCACAATTAAATGATCACATTCCTAAATAAATCATAACATATATAATCCAGGATAAATAATCATTATTCATGAAAATTTTCACAATACAAAAGAAAATCATCCAAAAAAAGATATTGGGTTATTTTGTTAAAACATATCCTCAATGAGACATAATGAACATTAAACAAATATTTACAAATATAAAAAATACATTAGAATAAAATTACAATATTTATTGGAAAATAAGAAGAAATATCTTATTATTTTTTATAATTTTTAATTTAAAATGAAATATTTTATAAAAAATGGTTTTAGAAATATAATGAGAGAGTGAGAATTAATAATACATAAAATGGATTATTTAAAATGAAAAATAAATAAAATAGTGGGACAAAGTGACTGTATGGAAAATGTTGAAAAATATTTCATTGACATTTTCATATAAAAAATTCATATTCCAAATGAAATTACTAATGAAATCATTGAATAAGGGATAAATACATCTAAAAATGAATATGAAAAATCTGGGCATGGAAACCAATGGGAGTATAAATGGTGATAATACATATAAGCACACAAAAACCTCATAGGAGAATAAAATAGATGAGATTTTATATTTAAAGATCATTAAATTTCCCTAATGAGAATATAGGTATATAAAATCTTAATTTCAAAGCGAGATTGGAAAAGAAATTTTTACCTTTAGGTTTTACACTTATGAATGCAATTTTACATCCTATAAATATACATATCAATTTTAATAACATATTTTAGAACCTTATGGAAATCAATTACAATTTATACTTCTCAATTGTAATCATTTACTACACATATATTAGTTAATTATTATTTATTTCATCATCAAATATTAGTAATTTTGATTATTTCCTACAAGTTTCACAATGGAGATATGATAAAAATTATTTTATAAAACATTCACCATCACAACATTGTTCAACGAAGTGGAATAATTTTGTTTAAATGATTTTTTAGTCCCTTTTTTATTTGATGTAAGGTATGAGTATGGTTCGTGATAATGGAAACCACAATGAGCATGTTTCAGTTAATTTGCCGATAACAATGAGTTACATTATAATGACCATTAATTTTGGTGTCACACTTCCAAACCCATATTTATATAATAAATTAATAATTAATCTCATATATTACTAGTATTAATTTCTTGATGCTCATTCATGTTTTAAACAATAAAGATAATATAACATCTTTAATATAAGTGGTTGAAGTGATAAAAATATGAACATGTTATACTATGGAATGAGTAAGTTTATAGAGATATATTATATTAATATTATTTTTTTATAATCATAATAATGTGAATATTACATCATTAAAGGGTTTTATGAGACTTATAATGACTGTAGATGAGAATATAATTGAAAAATATGATGATGAACAAGATATATACGTCAATGAATTCAGTTAACCACGAAATGGGTTCCTTCAAAATGAATGATTTTGGAAACCTTCATACAAATAGAGGATAAAAAATGTTTAATAAGGATTCATCAAAGGGAAATTTTTATAGGATTATATCTATAACCAAAGAAAAAGTGTTGTCAGATATGGGAAGAGGAGGGGTCCTTTTATATGTGAGTTTTAGTGTAATTTCTACAAATACCCATGCCTTAAATTGTATGGAATGTATTTTCATAATGAATGTTGATAAATAATTTAAAATGGATATATTATGCTTTATAATTCCATCATCCACACAATTATAGATATATTTTTGGATATTTTATGACATTAACACTTATTTTAAACATTTTACCTCATTTTACACTTACTGTAGTAACTCAATATTTTCCCTAGTGACTTATTGTGTTACCCAAAATAAAATTAACCCTATTACCTAAATCCAATTCCCAGATTTAAAAAATTAAATCAATTTTATTTAATTTAATTTCTAATGTGAACTAAAAAAATTTTTAAATAAGAAGCACAAAAACCATATTTTTTTTGAAAACTGTGATTTAATCATAAAAGTGACTTTATTCTTATTAAATAATAAATAATAATAATTATATGAATGAAAATTCATTTGTTTGAATATATAAAAAAATTTTGTTGAATTTTATACTCTAAATATGATATATTTATCTCTTAAAAAACTTATAATATACACGGAATTTTTTTTAATGATTTTTTTTCACTAACCATGAATTATTAAATTCTTATTATTTATATTTTATTTTTATTAGATTTTATTTATATGTTTTACCAATTTTTCCTTGAATGTTTTCAATCTATTTTATTTAAATTTTTATTTACAAGTAATAAATTTAATTTAAAATACATTTAGCTTCATAAAAATAATTTCTTTAAAATAATAAATATTTTTAAAAATTAATTTTCTTATTATTATTTTAATATAAAATTATATATTTCAATTATAAGTAAAAAAATTTATTTTTGAAAAATTATATATTTATGACTATAAAATACTCAATAGATCTATCAGATACAAGAATAACTAATGATTGTATATCCAATAATAATAAATCTAATTACTATATAACAAACAACCATATATATAATGATTATATCATAATCCTCTATGTATCCTTATATAATTCACAAAAATTCATTCATCTTTTTTTGTTTACTTCTATCTGAAAATGTCTATTATGTTTCTTATGTTTTTTATTCTTTCCATAGTTATAATTAATGATGTGATCTGTAAGTAAAATCCCAAGAGTAATGATTTCATGTTTGTGGTATTTTTATTTACGTATGGTTTTATTCCTCTTGTAGTTTTCATAATAATTTTTTATATTTAATTCCCATATTGTATTAATGTTAATATTCTATTTTAATATTTTATCACAATAAAATATATAGTTATTTGTTTTAGTTTGGTGTTATTTGTAAAATATGATATTTGACATTCTTAAGGGATAACAGTGTGGGGTGTTATAGTTTATCCCCCTAAAATAAATTTCATCCTTAAAATCTAAATATTGAAATGAAAATAGATCAGGGAACTTATGTATCATTATACTTTCAAGATCCCACATCAATCCCTTAAGATGATTATTCCTCTAGAGAACATTGTCTAGGTGAGTGGGTTTGTTTTTCAGTACATTATATCTCTGACTCATGATCTCTAATGGTTGTTCCCCATAAGAGATATCAAGTTCCAGTTATACAATTTTTTTTAAATACATTTGATGGATCAGGTTTGTGCATCCTTAAAGGTTATATATAGAACACATAATTCACTTGTGAGAGGTTCTGTGTAATTTCAAGGTGATAAGATACCATCCCTACATGATTAAGGTTCTATAAGGGTTTAATTTATCTAGGGATCAATATTCCATTCATAAAAAATCTAACAATCCAATTCCACGGAAATTTTTGTAGGAATACCTTGTCTCTATATTCTAATTCCAAATATGATGATTATTATAATCATAAATCTTTGTTAAATTTGTGATACATTGTTATATCGTTGTATGGTTTGAATATTTACTAAAATATATTGATTATGAACTGGTCTTAACACCATTCACTCACTGAAACAATCCTAACAAATTATATTTCTATGCTTATTCCCATAAAAAGGTACACATGGTTCCATTTTAATGCTAGACTAGACGATTTGGTTGTATAAGAACTCTACCATAAGAATATGTTGATCCTTACATCCTTTAAATTCCATTGAATATGATCTCATTATATCTTTATAGGCTCAAAATTGGCTTAGATACCCTAATGGTGGGGTGAACGTTCTTCCTATCCATCTGGATCTTAACCTCTTATCACAAGGGTCATTATTCCACTTTAGTGTTTGTGCTGACCCAATTATATAACCATCCTTTATATATAATTTGTATTTTTATTATCTTTAGAGACCTTATTTTATTTTATGTATAAGAAGTAAATAAAATAAATATTAAGGACATATGGGTCATTACACGGTTCACCATAATGGGATCGTCATGAAGAATGCAATGAACACTGTGTTGTTGCAATAAAATAACTATGATCGCTACTTTTTTCTTTGGATTGGTCACTCCTTCCTTGGATCACATCCATACAATGTTTTGGTGAGATACATTGTGTCCCTGACATCACTTCCATCACACATACATCTTTTACACATTGAATTAATGAAAAAAACAATTCATCATAAAGGATAAGTACACTATCACAATATTTATATTGAACCTAAAATAGGGTAGGTATCTTTTATTTCCATGTGTTCTTTCATATATTTGACGTGAACTTCTCTTTGAGATTATTTTTTCCATGAGAGGTTATAGAAACTCCTTATCTTTTGGTAAGATATTTTAGAGATTATAAGTCTTCCTTTTTATAGAACAGTTCTAAAAATTATCTCTATTTCCAGAATAACAATGAAATTTCATCACTTTTCTGGTAGGTAGAAACTTCCCTTCTTTCTCTCAAAATACTAGATATGATCGTGGTTCCTCCTATTTTACTAATTTGGATTTAAATCCCATCCATCAATCTTCAAAATGAATATTAGATCATGAAACTTTCATGGTTTAAATCTCCCTCTCTTTTCTTCATTCGATAGTTTTATTGAAGAAGACCACCATTTTCTTCTACGCAAATTTTCATGATTTGTAGAATAACTCTCGCTCCCTTTATAAATAAAATAAAATAATGTAGATCAAATAACATCTGTTACAACCATTTATATTCTTATATGAATATAAAAATATCACATAATCACCTTAAATATTTAAAATGTAGAATTCCATTCAATATTATTACTACCCATCTTCATTATTAATACAATAGAATGTTTCTTTCTTGAAAATAGGTAACCCTTGATATGCCAATATACCAAAAACCTTGGTATCACTATATTTAAGTGTTTTCATATCCATAAATATGGACCCCATGAACTTCTCCATTATATCCTCTTTATATGTTTTATTATATCCATAATATTATTTATGGAAATCCATGATATAAGAGTAAAAGGAAAGCCCCTATGATTTTCAATATTCTTTAAAAGAAATTTCTATATTTTCAACCTACTTCATCTCCATTTAAATGAAAATATATAATAAATATTTTATTCTTCATTGAATATTTTTTCATTAAGATATTTGTAACAGCCCAAGATTTTATAAAAAATATTCTTTTTAATTTTATTAAAGTCTTGTGTTTTACGCTACACCAAAAGGAGCTTGTACAACACACATCCTTGACTTGCCTTGCATTACACGCAATCACGACCTTCCTCGATAGCGTGTGTAATACGCAATACCGAGTTTCACTAAACAACGATATGCTATTAAAATATTATTAAAACTAGCCGGTATGAATAGTAATAACCACTTTTTAAAATTCTGTAAATCTTATTTTTCAAAATGAACTTCATTTTTGGATTCGGAGTATCGAATTTAGCCTAAGGTGAAATTTCGGTACATTTCGGATAACTTTCATATTCTGATGAATAGTGAAAATTACTAAAAAATAATTTTTTTTAATCGAAATAATTAATAGTGATAAATTATTAATTGGAGTAGTTTTAAAGTATATTTAGAATATATTTTTACAATTTAATACAATGTTGGTCATTGGATGTAATTGCACATTTAAACCAGACATAAACAAGTGTCAATCTTTTGATAGATATTGTTTCTTAAAAACACGCTATTTGTTTTAACAGTGGGATTTAATTATAAAAATAATTAATGAAACTTCTATGTTATGAATTTGGTAAAATAGACTTTATTTTTGAATTCGGAATATAAAATATAGCTTAGGATGAAATTTTGGCATTGTTCTGAAAAACATCAATTTTTGATGAATAGTGAAACTACTAAGTGGTAGTTAAAAAACTGAATTTTTCATAAAACTTAATTTTACCGCTTCTGTGAATGGAATTTCAAAAATCCGAAAGACACAGTTGATGTCAGTAAGTAAAATGTGGTTCAATGAGATGAAAATAATTTTTTTGGTGAATAGTAACTTTTTACTTTTTTTTACAGCGGTTAATAGTAAATAGGGTAACTAAGGGTAAATATGATATTACTATTACCATAACACATGTCCTAATTCTATTGGATAAGTGTAATTCGACCAAAAACAACTTTATGAATAAAATATGACCATTTAGGCCCACTTGGATTAGATTAGGACATTTATTATTATTTAATTCAAAGAAGAGTTAAAAAAGATAAAATCAAATTTTATTCACTAAAACATTTTTAATATGGGGTTATACATAAGATAAATTCGACTATAAATATTCATTAGAAATCTAAAAAAATTTCCTACATAATGATATTTTATTTATAATTTTTAGACTTTAAATAAATTAATTTATTTATAACACAATGATGATGCAGTAATTACCCTTTTAAGGAAATATTAACATAATTGATGTTATAAATACTCAAATGAATGTAATTTGAGACTTTTTATGAATTCAACTAATTTTCCAGCTTACTATGATATATTAATGTTGATTTAATAAACTTGGTTCGAACATATAATTCTGTTATGACTTTCACAAAAATCATATATCAAATAGTGTCAAAATTGACACAAAATAGTTTTTAAATCAAATATTATATTATTAATTGTTATTGTATTCCTAAAAATCTAAGGTTCGTCCAAATGACTTAGATAAGGATATATATATTAATAATAAACAATTTGGGGTTCGTTTGGCATGTTATAGTAAGTGTATTAACCATATAGTGAAAGAAAACAAAAAGACACGGTAAAAGTTAAATTATTTAACTTAGAGTTAAATCTAATTGATAAGGTTAAAATAAGAACCTAAACTTGTCTAAATCCTATTGGTTGATAGGATTTAGACCCATACCCACTTTAGCTTCGAAATAAGACCCTTTGGAACCATTATAAACCGATTTTTACTTTAATATAAAATAATATTTTGAGATATTCCTAAGGTGCCCCTCTCCTCCCTTATAAAAGGGCACCTCCTCCCCCTCCTCCTCAATCCAATTTGAGCACTCAAGCTCAGCCAACCCCTGCCGTTTTCTCCTCTCCACTTCCCTAGAATAATCCTAGAGGTCCTGGTCTTCTCCAAAGAGCAATCTTAGTTCCTTAAGTGGAGGATTCAAAGAGGCGTTCCAAAGAAGAGGTAATATCCATTACCGATCTTTTCAATTTCTTTCTTCTTCAACTTCTTCTGCTTTAGATGTTTCATGATAAAGTAATAACATCAGTATTAATTACATACTGACATGTTATTATAAATATTAAACAACCCTAATTCACCTTCTATCCATCCTATGGAAAAATGAAATCACCGCGCGTGCGTACGTACGGAATACCGTCTCCACGCCGTGGTGTAATCTATTTTTCCACCATCACCTTACAAGGATGGGTTTAATGGTGTAATGAGTAACTATATATGATTATTATGAAGTAATATTGATACTGAAATAATATATATATATACTCCAATACAATTCCACGATCATAGGAACGATATCATCACTCGTGCGTACGTACGGAATACCGTCTCCACGCCGTGGTGTAATCTATTTTCCACCACCACCTTACATGGATGGTTATAATGGTGTAAAGAATAACTATACATAGTTATTAAAACATCATATTGATTCTGATATATTGTATAATCCACTCCAATTCAATTCAATATTTATGGAAATGATATCATCGCTCGTGCGTACGTACGGACTACCGTCTCCACGACGCGATGAGATTCATTCTCCATGTTAACCATTTAAGAATGATTATAAAGTATATATAAGAAATAATAATGAAATATATGACATTATAAATCTACTGGATTTATGTATATATATATATATGTATGTCATCTACTTACTTCCATTCAAGACAATAGGGAAAGGAAAACAGCGTTCATGCGTACGTACGGACTACCGTCTCCATGAACGGTGTTTTTCATTTCATTTATCTATATATTATATATATATATATAATTATACTGAATATATATGATATATAAATCATATTTTATATTCTGGAAGTAAGTAAATCATGATATAAGTAATAATAATGTCAATAACAACAAGTCAAAACACCTACGATAAAAGAAACGATTTTACCCAAAACGCTTCTTTAACATGGAATTTACAAAAGAACGGGTAATATAATGTCATAAGTGAACCATATATGATATCATAAAAATGAATATGATTCTTTAATAAGTCAATGACATTATTTAAACCATTATACATGAGCTTCGGACACGTACAAAGCAAATTAGACCTAAGGTAAGGGAAATATCACAATCTCATTTTTATCCGAGATTGTTTATTCGTAAGTATTTACTGGGGTGTATTTTATCATCCACGTCCATGTTTCATCAATATGTAATATTACTTCCATCCACCTACAATTTTTTAAATCCATTTTTACCTTCGGTGAGTTTTTAGTAAAAGAAATGAAAGGAATCTTTTGTCGTTTTTGTACGAGGTACTTTTGACTTTTCCGACAAAAGTACGAAAGAATGTTTTTTTAACTTATACGGCATGAATGGATTTTTAAAACATTGTTTCCAAGAAGCTTACTTTACAAGTTTTCATGTTTATTTTTAATCAACTTCTTTTATTTTAATGTTGTATGACATGTTATGAAACGAAAAATGTTTTTGAAGAAGAAAGGATATTTTCCTCAAGAATGGAGTTCAAGTGTTTTATCAAAATTATTTTCTATCTAAGATAATAAAGGGTTATTTTTTATCCCTATTATTACATTGATTTGATCCTTTTGTGATGGAATTATTTTTATGAATTCCATTATCTTATATGAATTGATTTATGATGTCATGATGTTTTAAGAATCCCATTTTTGTTACATGTGTTATGCGATGATGTATGATTATGTGGCACACATAAGAAAGGATTCATTATAAGATGGGTGGGACCTATATCTCCCTCCAATGCATTGGGTAAAGATTTTATATCTCATGAGATAGACAGGGCTGGAATGGTAGGTTATACCGGTTCAGTGAAACAGGACTGAAACGAGGGTTACTCGATTCAGAAAGGGACTTTGTCCACTAAGATAGTCATGGCAATGAGTCTTGACTAACAAGAAATGATTCTCTATGATTATGTGTGTATGCCACAATGTTTCATGTTTTATGTTATGATTATTGGGATTACTTTTTCACTTCCATGATTTATCCCATGATTATGAAATTATGCTCTCTTTTGCAGGTTATGATTTCCAAAATGTTATGTTCTTATGAATATGATGTGATTGATATTTATTTTGTTTACCCTTACTGAGCATTTGAGCTCACCCTTTTATGTTTTCTTTTCCCCAGGATATAAAGAAATGTTTTAGGTAAAAAAAAGGAAGATCTTTATGGGAGATTTTGAAGATCTTTCACCACGATTAGAAGATTATAGCCCGAGTTTCCAAAGACACTAAACTATTACGGTCCTTGTGTGTGTGTTTTTTTTAATGTACTAAGTATTCTGCAAAAGTAATGTAATGTCAATGTACGTCAAGATACGGGTCTCTACAGTTGGTATCAGAGCAAAGTTTTAGTCAACCTTTGGAAACTAGGATGCGAAAACGTTAGTGAGATCCCTAGAGATATTTCTAAGGTATGTCTAGGGATGCCCCTAAAGATAAGTATACGTATAGGATATAGTCCTAGAACTATGGTAACGATATTAGATTAAACCAAAGATGATAGATATTTAAGTTACTCCCCCTTTATTATGATTTTTGCATCTAACACTATTCTGTTTGGGTTTTAGAAAATGGCTGGAAACAAGATGATTCACAATAATGGAGGATATGATGGTCAATGGAATGATATTCTTCATGAGCAACCAAATGAAATGGGATTTGGATGTCCAAACATCATTATTTTGCCGAATCAGAAATCTCACAATATGATCAATAAAGTAAAATTTGGTAAGTTTACTGACTCGACTAATAAGAGAAAGATGGAGTTCCATGATGATCATAGAGGAAAGAATGTTCAATTTCCCCTATGTAAATCATGTCGGAAGAGGCATCAAGGAGAATGTTTCAATGGAACTGGAAGATGCTTTGGGTGTGGAATAGAAGGACACAAAGCAAGTAAGTGCAAAGGAAAAGGGTCGGTTAACACCATGGATGAGGATAATGGTATTGCTACGACATCAAAAATGGTTAAGTGTTTTAAATGTGGAATGTATGGGAATTATGCAAACAAATTCCCTAAGGGAAAGACTCATGAAGAGAATCAGTATGGTCATATGGGTAGTATTTATGTGGATGATGATGAAGATACTACAAATGATATGTGAGATGAAAGAATTTTTGAAGCTCGGTCAATGGTTTGAGAATGTAGTGGAATGATTACATGTTTATCATGTGTAATTTTGGAATAAAGAGACATCTATGGATTGTTACACTGTTGTCTTTCCTTGTGTTTTGAAAGTGTATGATTAATGTTACCAGTATCCATGAAAGGTTATTCAGATATTTTTGGAATGTAGATGATATGCGCATAATGAAGGGATAAGGAGATAATTAAATGTTTGATAGTATTCATGATCTCATGATTGATATAAGGACTAAGTGATATCATGGTGTTAGTATATAGAATTTTTAGGATTTTGGTATGTGGAAAGATTTAACTTTTAATAGAATTCGTGTTTTCAATAAGGTTCAATGGGTATTCAAGAGAGTACAAGATTAAGGCCTTTGAATGTTTGGAATGTGACCAACAAGATATATCTTATGATATATGGGGATCAACGATGGTATTAAATCTCTGGTAATCGTTTTCACTATGTTATGAGAATGGACTGCAGTATTATGGATAAGCCTAAAGATTGGAATGGATTATGTTGGACATAAGTTAGTATTGTTTAAGGATAGAAGTTTTTTCGATATTATTGATGGGATGTTATAGTAATATAGTTTTAGAAAAAGGACAACCTGCAGGACGGGCGACAGCCCATCGCTTCGGACAAGGCTGTGGGAATTGAACCCACAACCGAAGTGCGACTGGACTTTATCGCCTACCACTGGCCTACAGGAAGTCCCTGTTTAGTAGAAACTAGTTTTATTATATTAAGCAGTATGATATATGAAGTATAAGTCCATTTTAGGAACCATATATGATTAATCTCACTATAGATCGACTTATGTATATAAATTTTTGCTAACCTTTTGTTTGAGACAGATGGAATGACCCGTCATTCTATCACATGATCTGCTAACACTTCATGAATAACAAATTCAACTTCATTTATTTAAGAGATGAAGTGGAAATTGTTCAAGGCATGAACAACAGTGAGATTGTACCAAAATAAAGTAAGTATTTATTCTAATTCAAATTTTCAACTTTAGGGAAATGATCTTGAAAACCAAAAATGTTTTCCTAGTGATATTATACCTGATGAATCAGATGGTACCTTATATCATCATAAATCTATGGATTTGTGATTACTGGCTTTTCCATAGCCATGTTCTCTACCACTCTCCATCAGAACATGATGGTTAGATTTCTCTTCCATATCCATATTTTCACCTATGTGGAAACCCAATGATTAGTTTATTTGGGTAACCGTTACGTTTCATACTTTTGTTTTTAAAGATTGGTTTTGATATTCCTTTTTACGATGTGGGTTTCTATTAAAGAAACTTTCAAATAGTAAACCATTTATAACCCCGACGAATTTCCAGGGCGAAATTCATTTTAAGGGGGGTAGAATGTAACAGCCCAAGATTTTATAAAAAATATTCTTTTTAATTTTATTAAAGTCTTGTGTTGTACGCTACACCAAAAGGAGCTTGCAAAACACGCATCCTTGACTTGCCTTGCATTACACGCAATCACGACCTTCCTCGATAGCGTGTGTAATACGCAATACCGAGTTTCACTAAACAACGATATGCTATTAAAATATTATTAAAACTAGCCGGTATGAATAGTAATAACCACTTTTTAAAATTCTGTAAATCTTATTTTTCAAAATGAACTTCATTTTTGGATTCGGAGTATCGAATTTAGCCTATGGTGAAATTTCGGTACATTTCGGATAACTTTCATATTCTGATGAATAGTGAAAATTACTAAAAAACAATTTTTTTTAATCGAAATAATTAATAGTGATAAATTATTAATTGGAGTAGTTTTAAAGTATATTTAGAATATATTTTTACAATTTAATACAATGTTGGTCATTGGATGTAATTGCACATTTAAACCAGACATAAACAAGTGTCAATCTTTTGATAGATATTGTTTCTTAAAAACACGCTATTTGTTTTAACAACGGGATTTAATTATAAAAATAATTAATGAAACTTCTATGTTATGAATTTGGTAAAATAGACTTTATTTTTGAATTCGGAATATAAAATATAGCTTAGGATGAAATTTTGGCATTGTTATGAAAAACATCAATTTTTGATGAATAGTGAAACTACTAAGTGGTAGTTAAAAAACAGAATTTTTCATAAAACTTAATTTTACCGCTTCTGTGAATGGAATTTCAAAAATCCGAAAGACACGGTTGATGTCAGTAAGTAAAATGTGGTTCAATGAGATGAAAATAATTTTTTTGGTGAATAGTAACTTTTTACTTTTTTTAACAGCAGTTAATAGTAAATAGGGTAACTAAGGGTAAATATGATATTACTATTACCCTAACACATGTCCTAATTCTATTGTATAAGTGTAATTCGACCAAAAACAACCTTATGTATAAAATATGACCATTTAGGCCCACTTGGATTAGATTAGCACATTTATTATTATTTAATTCAAAGAAGAGTTAAAAAAGTTAAAATCAAAGTTTATTCACTAAAACATTTTTAATATGGGGTTATACATAAGATAAATTCGACTATAAATATTAATTAGAAAGCTAAAAAAATTTCCTATATAATTATATTTTATTTATAATTTTTAGACTTTAAATAAATTAATTTATTTATAACACAATGATGATGCAGTAATTACCCTTTTAAGGAAATATTAACATAATTGATGTTATAAATACTCAAATGAATGTAATTTGAGACTTTTTATGAATTCAACTAATTTTCCAGCTTACTATGATATATTAATGTTGATTTAATCAACTTGGTTCGAACATATAATTCTGTTATGACTTTCACAAAAATCATATATCAAATAGTGTCAAAATTGACAAAAAATAGTTTTTAAATCAAATATTATATTATTAATTGTTATTGTATTCCTAAAAATCTAAGGTTCGGCCAAATGACTTAGATAAGGATATATATATTATGAATAAACAATTTGGGGTTCGTTTGGCATGTTATAGTAAGTGTATTAACCATATAGTGAAAGAAAACAAAAAGACACTGTAAAAGTTAAATTATTTAACTTAGAGTTAAATCTAATTGATAAGGTTAAAATAAGAACCTAAACTTGTCTAAATCCTATTGGTTGATAGGAGTTCGACCCATCCCCACTTTAGCTTAGAAATAAGACCCTTTGGAACCATTATAAACCGATTTTTACTTTAATATAAAATAATATTTTGAGATATTCCTAAGGTGCCCCTCTCCTCCCTTATAAAAGGGCACCTCCTCCCCCTCCTCCTCACACCAATTTGAGCACTCAAGCTCGTCCAACCCCTGCCATTTTCTCCTCTCCACTTCCCTAGAATAATCCTAGAGGTCCTGGTATTCTCCAAAGACCAATATTAGTTCCTTAAGTGGAGGATTCAAAGAGGCGTTCCAAAGAAGACGTAATATCCATTACCGATCTTTTCAATTTCTTTCTTCTTCAACTTCTTCTTCTTTAGTTGTTTCATGATAAAGTAATAACATCAGTATTTCTTACATACTGATATGTTATTATAAATATGAAACAACCCTAATTCACCTTCTATCCATCCTACGGAAAAATGAAATCACCGCGCGTGCGTACGTACGGAATACCGTCTCCACGCCGTGGTGTAATCTATTTTTCCACCATCACCTTACAAGGATGGGTATAATGGTGTAATGAGTAACTATATATGATTATTATGAAGTAATATTGATACTGAAATAATATATATATATACTCCAATACAATTCCACGATCATAGGAACGATATCATCACTCGTGCGTACGTACGGAATACCGTCTCCACGCCGTGGTGTAATCTATTTTCCACCACCACCTTACATGGATGGGTATAATGGTGTAAAGAATAACTATACATAGTTATTAAAACATCATATTGATTCTGATATATTGTATAATCCACTCCAATTCAATTCAATATTTATGGAAATGATATCATCGCTCGTGCGTACGTACGGACTACCGTCTCCACGACGCGATGAGATTCATTCTCCATGTTAACCATTTAAGAATGATTATAAAGTATATATAAGAAATAATAATGAAATATATGACATTATAAATCTACTTGATTTATGTATATATATATATGTATGTCATCTACTTACTTCCATTCAAGACAATAGGGAAAGGAAAACAGCGTTCATGCGTACGTACGGACTACCGTCTCCATGAACGGTGTTTTTCATTTCATTTATCTATCTATTATATATATATAATTATACTGAATATATATGATATATAAATCATATTTTATATTCTGGAAGTAAGTAAATCATGATATAAGTAATAATAATGTCAATAACAACAAGTCAAAACACCTACGATGAAAGAAACGATTTTACCCAAAACACTTCTTTAACATGGAATTTACAAAAGAACGGGTAATATAATGTCATAAGTGAACCATATATGATATCATAACAATGAATATGATTATTTAATAAGTCAATGACATTATTTAAACCATTATACATGAGCTTCGGACACGTACAAAGCAAATCGGACCTAAGGTAAGGGAAATATCACAATCTCATTTTTATCCGAGATTGTTTATTCGTAAGTATTTACTGGGGTGTATTTTATCATCCACGTCCATGTTTCATCAATATGTAATATTACTTCCATCCACCTACAATTTTTTAAATACATTTTTACCTTCGGTGAGTTTTTAGTAAAAGAAATGAAAGGAATCTTTTGTCGTTTTTGTACGAGGTACTTTTGACTTTTCCGACAAAAGTACGAAAGAATGTTTTTTTAACTTATACGGCATGAATGGATTTTTAAAACATTGTTTCCAAGAAGCTTCCTTTACAAGTTTTCATGTTTATTTTTAATCAAATTATTTTATTTTAAAGTTGTATGACATGTTATGAAAGGAAAAATGTTTTTGAAGAAGAGAGGATATTTTCCTCAAGAATGGAGTTCAAGTGTTTTATCAAAATTATTTTCTATCTAAGATAATAAAGGGTTATTTTTTATCCCTATTATTACATTGATTTGATCCTGTTGTGATGGAATTATTTTTATGAATTCCTTTATCTTATATGAATTGATTTATGATGTCATGATGTTTCAAGAATCCCATTTTTGTTACATGTGTTATGCGATGATGTATGATTATGTGGCACACATAAGAAAGGATTCATTATAAGATGGGTGGGACCTATATCTCCCTCCAATGCATTGGGTAAAGATTTTATATCTCATGAGATAGACAGGGCTGGAACGGTAGGTTATACCGGTTCAGTGAAACAGGACTGAAATGAGGGTTACTCGATTCAGAAAGGGACTTTGTCCACTAAGATAGTCATGGCAATGAGTCTTGACTAACAAGAAATGATTCTCTATGATTATGTGTGTATGCCACAAAGTTTCATGTTTTAAGTTATGATTATTGGGATTACTTTTTCACTTCCATGATTTATCCCATGATTATGAAATTATGCTCTCTTTTGCAGGTTATGATTTCCAAAATGTTATGTTCTTATGAATATGATGTGATTGATATTTATTTTGTTTACCCTTACTGAGCATTTGAGCTCACCCTTTTATTTTTTTCTTTTCCCCAGGATATAAAGAAATGTTTTAGGTAAAAAAAAGGAAGATCTTTATGGGAGATTTTGATGATCTTTCACCACGATTAGAAGATTATAGCCCGAGTTTCCAAAGACACTAAACTATTACGGTCCTTGTGTGTGTGTTTTTTTTAATGTACTAAGTATTCCGCAAAAGTAATGTAATGTCAATGTACGTCAAGATATGGGTCTCTACAATATTGGTCATGAATTATTTTGGAAACATCAGGTGCATCTGATTTTAACCTTATACAGTCCACATGACTTGACCATGATATTTTATTTAAACTCTTATGACCCACAAAGACTCTATAGATCACCATGACAAGTGAAAATATGTGGTGAGATTTAATTGATCATTTACATTTTCAAGAGTGATCCTAAAATGTGATCGTTAGATCATGAGAGGTTCTTGGTTTTATTATTGGTGTCAACTTTATGCATGTATGAACTCTTAAGAAAGAGGATGAAGAAGATCGTGTCATCACAATTTCATCCGATGGTAGACCTATGTCGATGATTTTAAATGAAAGATAAATTGTGTCATTGTACGGAACTAACCTTAAACATTACATATTACAGTGTCTTTAAAATATAATTAACATTATTTCATTTCTCATGATCTTTTAGGTTTATATTTTAAGAGATTTATAGTCATAACTATTATATTACAATACTATGTATTAAAAATTGGACACTTAGACTCAGTATAAAAATTTCTTACCAAAAAAACAATTAAAAAGATTTTTTTTATTTTCATGAAATATCTCCCCAAATGTGACCATGGCCTCATCCTTTTCCCTAATAAAACATAAATCATTTTGAAAAAGTTTTAAAATTTTGGGTGAACACAAAAATATCATTAATGGACATAAATAGGAAGAAAACCATTAGTCAAGTGAAAAAAATGATAACCCATGTAATGTTTAACTTTATATTCAAATTTCTTTGAGAATTTTAAATAAATAACTTACAAATGGAAATAAAAAACTATTTTTTTGAAATAAATCTTTTAAAATTAATAAAAAGAAAATAAAACAACTTTTTGGAATCTTATAAAATCACGTTCATTCAAACCTTTCAAACCCCTTTCAATTGGAAAACTATACCTCGAAATTTTAATATAATTCTCTGAAGAACATATTCATTAAAAAATAAATTAGAGATATCTAATGGGGATCAAACTTCATATAATACATATTGGGCTCCCTCAAATTTCATGATCAATAATGGGGCTTAATCCTTTGAATAATCTATATCGAGCTCACTTGTGAGCTGTAATGGGGATCACCCCGTCATATGAGCTTTATCAGGATGAATTATTTTATATATAATGATAAAGTATCATATCATGTATAAAATTTTTACTGATTTCACCTCTTCTTCATAAATTCATTTTAAAAAATATTTTAAACCCTAATAAAAGAACATTTTGATAGAAAAATACAATTTTCTTTTAAAAATTACTTTTTATAAATTTGAAAACTATAATCATAATAAAGAAATCACTTTATTTGAAAATAACCATTGAATATGATGACGTAAGACTAAAATCATTAAGGTGTCGTGAAGGAGTCAACTTCTATTCATGACTTATATGTTAAATAAAGTCAGTCCTTTGACTATGGTAAAAAGAATAAAAATGGGGACTCAGTAAGGGGATTTTTAAAAGGAATCCCATTACCACTTGGTATGCATTAAATCCAAAAACACATGAAATAAGAATATTTAAAAACAATTTATTTTCATGAAAATAGATAACATCATGATAAAATATGTTAAAGGGGATGTATATACACATTATAAAAAATATAGGTAATTAAAATCCAAATATACCTCAATGAAATGAAACTGAGACTAATTCCCTTACCTTGAGTCAGAATCATATCAGACGTTCTTTATCATTCAGAATAATAAAATTATGTTAATTTATTCTTTCTTAATAACCCTTTTCAAGATTATATTTCCTTTTATTTTATTTCATCCCACTCTATACTTAATTATTTATTGAATTAAATTCACATCTTATGTTTTACAATATTCACTTCATAAGTCCAAAATGGATTCGTCAAGTTGGTTATGGTAAAATATGTCATTATTTCATCATCTGTAGAATATATTCATGACATAATTATCATTTTTATACATGTATTTTAATTTTTCAATCTAAATATTAAATATGTTAATGAAAAATTAACTACGTTACAATCATAGAGACGATGGGCCGTAAGTATGCATGATTAACATTTCAATTTCTCAACGATCATTATAGAAATACGGTAAATATTATTAATACATTATTTAATGATAAAAATACCATAAATAGAATTTTAATTTTTTAAATATATTTATATATATATTTCATGTGATGTGGTGATTGTAAAACAAATTATATCACTTTGTGGAGGTTGTAGTCCACACATACACACGAATGTCGTTATCATTTTTCCGTTAATGAAAATGGAAGAAGGTAAATTATATATTATGTATTCACAATTTTAAATATATCTGGAGTATCATATATAAATATTAATTCAATAAATATAATCTATATATGAGGTATGGTGATGGAAAATGAATTACAATGGTTTGCAAGGAGGTAGTTCATCGTACACACAAACAATGGTTTCGTTTCCTATGTAATGGATGAGGATATAGATATAGGATATTAAAAAAACATAATAATAAATTATTATATGTAGGATATTTTTTTTTATCATGGTTGAATAATATTCAAAAGAGTTTTAAGAAGTAATAAAACAGGAATGTTTGATTAAAAACTACACCTCTTATTTAGAAAAACAACTTCTAAAATCATTGTAGGAATTATAGGAAACAAATTGGATTGGTATTGGATAAAAAAATGTTTTTAAGGGTGAATAAATAATAAGAAGAGGTTCCCTTTTATAAGAGTGGGTAGGGTCACTCATGGAATTTCCAAAAATATTAAATTAATATAAATTAATATTTACTTCAAAAGGAAAAAAATTTATTTATTTTCAATATTGGATGAGGATGGTATTAAATAATATAATATAATATTTTTTTAAAAAAAATTTGGTAACATTAGTACCCTTCACATTTGGTTTTAACCCATTAGTAAACCCTTTTATAAATTCCATGACAATAAGTAATTTTACTTTTTGGTGGTCAATATTGTTTCTATAAATGTATAAATGGCCCATAAATGGACAATTTTTGATATTTGAAATCATACCATAGTCACATGGATGAATTTACGATTTTTATATCATTTAATAACATATTATTTAATATATAATATTAATAATGATAATTTTTAGAACTATTCAATACTTTGAATTTAAAAATATCAATATAACAATTATATTTTTAAATAATTATATTAACAAATACAAAAAATGTCATTATAATCAAGAAAATTCATGGACCACATTAATTATCTCCAATTATAGCACTTTTAATATTTTTATTATCTTTTATCTGATTTTTACATTAATTATGTAAATACCGCGTTAGCGTTTTCCATGAATTTGTGGTAATTTTTTATTTAATAAATATTATAATTAAATTAAAAAATGATCAAAATCCCTTTATATTTAAAAATAATTTTTATATTCAAACTTATACCGTAGATAAACCCATGTCAAAAAATATTATATTTATTAAAAATAAGAGGGTAATTTTTTTGACTTTTCTTTAAATAAAATAATATAAATATCATAATATCATCCAAATGGATAGAAACTCCCATATAAAAAAATATTGGACGATTATGAATGAAATTTATTCATATAAAATAAAATTAGGTCTTGTTTTTGTGTTATTCTATATTCCTTATCATTTAATATTTTACTTTAATTAACTGTGATAACAAAAATTAGTAAGGTTACTAATCATATTGACTAAAAATAAAGGACAACTATTTAATAAATTTGGACCTAATGATTCTAAATAAGGAATCCAATTTCAAAAATCAAAATCTAAAAGTGGAATAATATAATTTATAATTAAACTGAAAAAATGCAATGAAAAACGGTTTTTCAAAAAAAATGTCATTTTTAAATATTAAATGTATATATGTAAATTCAAGTATAAAATCAATTTAGAAAACCATATTTTTATTATTATGAATCAAAATGAACTAATTAAATATTAAAACTATTCAAAAATATAATTTTAATATTTACACTTTGAATGAAAATACAATTTTTAATAAAAATTGTATTTTTTTACTATCCACTAAAATATCAATATTTTCAGAAAATTCTCAAAAATTAATAATAAGATAAATTTGACATGCTGAATTAAAAAATTAAACTCATTTTCTCAAATAATTCTTTTTAATATTTCTTGAAATATATTATATATACTAATGTTGGATTTCTGTAGCTTATGTGTCGCCAATGTATGTAGCCACGTCACCAAAAAAACTTCAATCCTCTATCCAATATCGCGCTTCTGTCATCCACCTTCCCATTTCCCCCACAGTTCCTCGCTTGTGATTTCACTTTGCTACGATTATGGTTATAATACATTCCTACTCCTCCTCATATTATTCATCCTTGACCGCATGTAGCCTCCACCAGTCACTTTGCCTCCGCCTCTGCTTATCCATCCTACAATTTCATCTAAAACCCCCTTTCGCTACCTCCCTCTAGTTAAAGGTTCTCGTAGTGAGCTTCATGATTCTCCTCTAACTACCGATTTTCCTCTATTTTAATTAAGGTTCCAAAATATCCTTATCTTCCTCCATGACTTTCCTCTCCAACCACGCCTCTACCTCCACCTCTGCCACTTCTCTTCCTCTGCCTCAATTTCCCTCCTCTTCCATAACTCATTCCATCCTCAAATCCCCCTCTCGGCATCTCCACAGTCCCAAAATTTTTCCTCGACCTCATTCGACATCGCCTCACTCCCCACCCCCTTCTCCATTCTCCCTCTTCATCCGAGTCACACATTGCGTCAAACAACCTCTGACTATGCTAGATTGAAATCATACCACTAAAAATATATGCAATAGGTAATCTATCTTAATTTTGTAGAAATTTTCGACATTATATCCATCATGACTTATTTATATTAGAGTCTTTATACTGATACATTCATAGTACACATCTCCTATTCAGATACTCTAACTACCCCTTTCCTGATTCAGCATGTCAATTGTTTCTTTAACAATATTTCTTATGATTATATTATCTTATATAGTAGCTCCTTTCATTGAAAATAATTTGTTTTTTATCTATGCAAGGTGAACCGAGATATAAATGTTATTGTTCATAAAATTGGTATTAATTATTTCTAAATGATAAATCTAATGATATGTGTTATGTATTTTTTTAACTATATAGTTTTTCTTCCAACTGGGGTCTTTAGAAATGCTAAAATATGTGGTAGTGGTAATAGATCTAGTGGCTCCACTTACTAGTGTCGCAACATCAATTCAATAAACATTCACGGGGGCTGCAACAAATGGAATTCAGTAGAGAGGTGTGGTTTTCATAAAAATAACTTCTTCCCACACTGATTTACACTTCTTTCATTTCTAAATTTCATAGATTTCATCAACGATATCCGATGTTTATTTATGAAATTAAAAATTGTTAAATAATGTCCATGCATGATCATTAACATGATTACTTGATTATAAAGTTGATTTTATTAATAATAGAATTAATAGTTGATTTAATTTTCATCTAGAAAGAATTTAATTTAAAATTTAATGTGTTATAAAAAACTCATTGACATTTTATTCATGTGATTGAACGTTTGAGTTATTATACCAGTTGTGTTTAATTCATACGTTTTTTGTTTGTTCATTAAATTTATAGGCCTGTAATACATTTGTTTCATTACTATATTTCATCATATTTTGTAGTTTATTATTCCTCTACCTCTGCTTTCTCCGCCTATTCTTGCTCTGCCTCTACATGCTTTACCTCAGTTGCCCTCAGATTCCAGTCGATTGATAGAATTTCATGAGTTCATAATTTTATTATGCTCTTCCCATTTCTATAATATAGGGCATGTTTTCCCAATTTCTTAACTCATTAATTCTATAATTTACCTTTGTTGGGATTTTTTTGGCTTGGATCATATCATTATGGTATGTGTTATAGATCCTTTATTTAATTTTCAAATTGTTTAGGGAAATTGATTTGTTGTGATTGAGGTTAAATAATTGTAGATCCCATATTCTGGTTACATGTGATGCATTTGTCATTTAAATTTTCCATTGGGAATTATTTATAATTAGCGACTCATTCCCCTTGCTCACATTTCTGGAATATGATGTGGTTTCATGTTTGGATGTTTAATGTTTTCTTTATAGGGGTAAAATATTTTTTTCGCTGATGGATATTCATCTTACAACATCACAGACATTGTGATATCATTTTATTTTCATAAATAAACTAATATGTTTAATTTTTTCATCATTAAAACACTTGTTATTGTAATCATTTCACTAATTTTATTTATGATTTCATGTCAACCATCATTGAAAAGAATATTGACAATGATTTTTCAATGTTCTATAGAGAAATGTTGGGAAAAAAATTATATACAAGGAGTGTAATTCAAACATTTTCTAATATTCGATTTATATTTATAGTACATTTATCCATCGCATTCATTAATGTTCTCAAATTTTTTAGGCACCTTTGTCTATTATTGTGGTTATAAAATTTTATAACCCACATTCTATGTGACAGGTAATGCATCTTTCATTTCATTCTTGGAAAGTGCATTTTAGAGTATTTTCTACTCATTCCCCATACTCACATTTTCAAAATATGATGAGGTTTTATGTTCGGTTGTTTAATGATTCCAATGTAGGGGTGAAATCTCCATTTTAGGTGATGCTTCATCATCTTATAACATTAGTAGCATTGAAAAGGGTGAAATTTTTATATCATCTTATTTTCAAGATTAAAATTAATATGTCTACACTTTTAATTAATGAACCACATGGTATTGTTATTATTTCATTAATGTGATTTATTCTTTCAGGTCAAGCATCATTGGAAATAGTATTGTCAATGATAATGAATTGTGCCTTACAAAGGGGTTGGGTGGGGAGAATTGTATAAAAGTTGTGTGGTTCGACTATTTCTCAATTATCACTTAATATTTGTTGTAATTTTATCCATCATAATCCTTAAAATTGTAAAAATAATCTTATATTTATTTACTATTTTATTTTTTATGATTCCTTTTTTAATTAATTCATTAATCAAATCCATAAATTTTAGGTTTAATTATCCCAATTATTAATTTATATATATTATTTTTCATTTAGTTACAAATTTATTATTTTGTTTTCATGTATTTTGTTGTGTGTATCTTTTTATTTTTATAGAAAATACTATTGAGTCTCCTATGTTAATTTTTTAGTTTTTATTTCATTAAACAAAAAGGTGAATAACCCCATTCTTTCAATAAAATTTTTGTATTCATTGGTTATAAAATATATTTTAATTTTAAGGATATTCTATCCAAGATTCACAATTTAAATGTGTATACATGCCTGTATTTTCCCCTCTAGACATTTTGGTTTTACTGATTCTCGATACAGGTGCTCAATTGGCATTCCATATCTTCATTATTATATTTTTGAATTTTATTAGAGAGTAATATGTTGTTAATATTATGAACTAAATTTACACTCATGTTGAATTATCCCAATGATAAATTTAGATTCTACGTTTTATGGTTTGATCATTTTTATCACTATTATTATTAGTATTGTTATATAATTGTGTTTTTATATTATTATTTCATGTCAATCATAGAAGTATTAGTTATTATAAATTTCATTATTTTAACTAATTCACTTTGATATTCTATTTTTTGAAACACATCAAGATGTTCCCAAAAATCGGAAATCTATACCTATTTTTATGCTTCTTCAGGTTTGGTCACTTATTTTATTGGTACATTTATTACTCTTGGGCAACGCTATTATATGCATTGATTAATTTTTTTTTAATAATTATCGAATGTCATAGTTACTTTTATATCAGGAATATGAAGCAACTGATAGTTTTAAGATTATACTATTTTCATGGAAAAACATAAACGATTATTGAATGTTAGAAGGATTCATAACCATATCTGTATACGTAGATTGACTGTCCAGAATGTGAACATATTAATATATGTGTATTGACATTTTTGAATGTCTGTGTACAGATATTGAATTATATTCTTGAAATTTACATAATATCTATGTATAGATTAATATAGTATGGGTGTTGGAAATGAGATGCATATATATGTATCTAATATGTGGTTCCAAATTTACCAACCAATATATGCATTCACAATCACTATGGTGGTAGTGTGGATGAACCTCTATTAGAAAATAATCATTATATTTAGGGGTCTCCCTGTAGTTTATACGGCTGTCCTTTAGGAGGATGATTCATTAGAGGAGTATAAGATGATACAAGCTTAATAAGAGCTCTAGATGGATAATATTTCAAAACAATCCCTCCACTAGTTATAGGTGGTCTATTCCAAACTCATGGTTTCATCTTCTGGAACAATATGATAATGCATGTAGGGTAGGGAAATGATCAGGTACTGCTCAAGATAGTTTTAGGTATGATTTTTTTATTCTATATATTCTAACTTATACATATTAATATAGTTTTGATCCTTACATTTCTTATTGTAAAATTAAATTTGGACTTAATAATACCAGAAGATCCCTTAGATGTACCCATATACTAGATAATCATATTGTGGGTGATCATCTTCTCATCTTCATTCTCTTACAATGTGATTTTATTATTGGGAAATAGATGTTCTATATGTGTTCATCCAACACTAATGTGTTAATTCCACTTTCCATGTAGGGATCTAGAAATTTTGAACTAGACTGTAGTTTCAACTACTCTTGTAGTTAGAGCCACCAACATTCAGTAAACATCTGATTCCTGTATATCTATACTTATCCAAATAAAATAATCCATAAAAATTCATATAATCTAAGAAAAATATTATGCTAATTGGTGAATTTTAATTTATATTCCTCCTCACCACATATTTAAAAAAGGTCTGTAGACACCCAATATGTGGTAGATGCTATGAAAAATATAGTGAATATCTAAAGTTCATTCAGTAGATGAATTAGAATATAAAAAGTTTACATGGAGACAATCCCTCCTATAACCCCCCAAAAAACTACTCTTATTTAGTTAGGCTGCAATCACTTTCCATACTACATTATTAAATAGATTGAAACTTTTTAAAAAAAATTATTTTCTTGGTTTTTTTAAAACATACTATATATATATACTTAAATAATAATCATTTACATATATACTAAAATAATTTGTAAATTTTAACAATTTCTTATGGAATGTTGGAAAATATTTCTTGAGAATTGAGTTATTCATTTTAGCATGCAGATAAACTCAATTGAGGGAGGTTCGATGGAATCCTTTGGAGGAATATTCATCCTTAATAAGATTGATGACTGTTGTAGATGTGATGTCCACTAAATGTTATAAAGATTGGTTTTTTATTTAATATACATCATGGTTTTGGGTTTCATGCATGGTGTTCTTTGGATTTTCATACTCTAATGGTATCCTCAAAGATAAATGATGGTATTTTGATCAATTTAACCCCCTTAGTGGTATCAAACCTATGTAGTGTTCTTGGCTCAAAAAATCATGTTCTAAAATGATGAAGTTGCATGAATTTTTCAGGATGTAGAAAAATTGAGCACCATGTTTTATAATAGATATGGTGCATATTGTTAAATATGACTAAAAGATGAAATAGTTGGTATTATGACATTATGATGGCTTCTTAATTATTATGAAATTGTCTAACCACATAACACACATATGATTAACCTACTTTTTTTGTCACACAAGTCATGAACATAGAGGATAATTATACATAGTGTCTTATCATAAGCCGAAATTTCTCTCTCACCTTATAGAAGTCCCCACATAGATATTTATACATCGTGACTAAAATATTTTGTAACTTTTTTCACACTTTATTGAAATATTCTTTACTAAAACTTTTTGTTTTCAATATATTCCGTATAATCAATAATCATGTAGGGTTTTGATCCTGCTTTCAAAGTGACATGGTGGACTAATATATGATTTGGGATAAATACAACGTCATGGAAGATTGAAGCAATGGTATATTTTCAATATGTGGGTAATTTATTTTGTTTTAATTATTATTTTATTTTACTTGTATTATTTATGATCAGTGATTTATTTTTTAGACTGCATATACTTTCACTGAGTAGTGGAGGATGTATTTCATTTGAGCAGTGAATAGTTTTTATGCCTTTAGAACATGTATTTAATTTCAGTTGTGAATCATGTTTATTTATTTAACAATGGTTCATTTATTATATCATTACATTATATCATCATGTGAATGCATGAGTGATTACTAGTTAATTATAATACTCATTTACATGAAATAATACCATTTTTGAAGAAAATACAATTCGAAGAATAAAATAACTTTAATAAAATGACGTGCATAATTTTATAATAATTAATTAATACATTAGTAATGTGTAATAACATTATAACTTTCATAATTTGGTTAATAAAATTAATTCCTTCCAATTTAATGTCTTGGTTTTAACTATCATATTTAAATAATAATATTTAATTGTTCGTATAATCTCGATGTTGCATATCATGACGCACTATTAAAAATTGTATATCCTTTTAAAATATTTAGATATTACATTATACCCCACATTAAAAAATTTCATCCTCAAAATTTGAACTCATGATTGGTAAATAGTGTTTATCATGTCAAAATACCTTTGTTGAAATCCCACATCACAAATAGGGTAAATAAAATTGCCTCTTGAAAATAGATAAAGTTAAGTTCTATGGACATCATAAAATAACACATAACTTGTTTTATATAATTGAAAACCTTGTTGGGAAGTTAATACATTGATATGGAAGAGAAAAATCACTCCCAAGGACTGAAAGAGAGTGATATAGAATAATTTTACAAGAAAGTTAACTATCACAATACCGTAAATTCGTGATGGGTTAAAATTCGATTGATTTCATAGAGAAAAGTAAAAGGGTAATATTTTTATTTTCTAAATAATTTTCTTAAATTTTTGAAATTATATTAATTCCTAGACTAAGAAAATAAATAAATATACTTACTTAACAAGTAGAAATTTATCATTTAATGAATTCCCACAATAGTCTCCTCTTTTTATTCAAACAATGAGTATTGAAGAAGAATTTGGCATTCAAGATGAACTAGAATCATATTCTAAAAACAAAAGAAAAACAAAAAATATATATGTCTATTGTATTTAGAAATTATCCACATCGAAAATGGTTAAAAGTAAATAAAATAATTCTGAAGAAAGAATTAACCTTAAAACGAAGAAAAGATACTTTAATTTCCAAAATTCATTAGTAATATCCAATTTTCAAATTAGATCATTCAATAAATAACTATCCTTAAAATCCATCAAAATATTATAGTCTGTGATTAAAAACCAAAAATCATAACGATTTAATCAGATAGTCATTCAAGATAAAATTTTTATTTATCTCCAAATATCAATCAATATCAATATTTCATTTAAAATGATTATTTTATAATGATACAATCTCCAAGATAGGATAATAATATCCATAAATAACCTGAATCACCATATATACAAATTAAAATATTATATCTTTCAGAAAGATAATTCAACCTTTATTCCTCAAAAAAATACCTTGGTATAATTTTTTTCATAATCCTAAAATTCTCCCAAAAATAATAGTTACCTTCTTCCAAAATAAATATAATAACTTAATCACCAAATAAAATTGATATCCCATGGTTATCTATAAGATAAAACATTTGTTCCCAAAATGAACATAAACAATGTTTGTCAAATCATTTAAATAGAGGAAAAAAATTTCATACATACCAGGATGTCACGTTGGCCAGTGGTAGTAAATATACCATTGTCTCCCATAAGATTGGGGTTCAAGCCTTGTGACCTTATCAGATGTGATGGGTTATCACCCGGCCTATGGAAAATCCATTTTATATAATATAATCCTTCAAAAATTCTCATAATTGTGATAAAAATACTAAAAAATATCATTAAAATATTCAATATTAAATAAATGTTTTAACCTAAAACGTTATCTCATACCATTCATTTTATATCCCCCAAAACATAATAGCTGATAATTACCTAAAAATCAATGGTCATATAAACTATAAAGGCTATCCATATCTTTACACATTTGTCCAAAAATTTAAAAGATAATTTTCCTCAAATTACTATTTTAAATGATAAACCTAAGGGTTACATATATGTTAAACATTTATCGAAACTCAATAAAGGACTCCCAATGTAATCCAATCATCCAAAGGGTATTAATGATTTTAAACTTATCATTATGCATAAATCTACCAAAACATCATTACTCTTTAATATAGACACCTTAATCATTAAATGATTTTTGTAATCACTTAACCATTAATTTTTTTCTTATTCTTTAATACATCATTCCTATAGAAAAACATGATTAAAATACTAAGATAAAACAATGTCAAAACATAACGGTATTAGGTATTTCTAAATAGATATCTATAAATTGTTTCTAATCATATTTGTGATCCTCCCCCCTAAGACATTGATTTTCATAATGAACATTCTCTCAACTTTTAAAACATTCAATTGATACATGAGAATGAACTAATTTCCCCTTTATGGGTTTAACTGAACACTTCTTTTTTATTGGGAATATTATTTCTTTATGACCTCGTTTACCACATATAAAACATCTTAGCATTATTTTAAGGTATTTTACTAGCTTCGTTTTTCCATATTCATGACACATTGGTCATTAAATATTTTTACCTTTATAGTCATTATCACCTGAACTTCCATATGGATCCATTTATCTTATATTTGGTGCATTAGGAAACCCACCTAGGTTATATATTTTATTCATCACACCGGATAAATGTTTTTGAATAAACGTAACAGTTATAACTAAATATACCATTCTATTTGGTTTCCCATTCAAACAACCACCACATTTTCCTTGAAATCCATTATTACATTATTTCCTAATCAATCCAATCATTTAGTAAAACTAAAAATATTTGTGTGATCATATCAATAAAACACAATATACCATCCTATGTGGTGTGTAAAAACTAATATATCCTCATTAATAATTTATAAAAATATTTCAATTTTTCCAAAATGACCATGATTTTCCCTAACATACTAACAATTGTGTTTATATAAGACTTATATAATATGCTTAAATAACATCCAATCCTCTAATGTTATCTAAACCATACTTTGATACCAACAGTAAGGATATGACCTTAAACATTACTAATTCTAGTTAATTTAAACTAGAATTAACTTTATTTTAATTATAATGATATTTTAGGATTATATTTTTATAGATTTATATCATAGCTCTTATATAAAAATCCAATATATTAAATAGAGTACACTTAAACTTAGTATCCATTTTCCCACAAGAAAAACTTTTAAAAAGAAACTTGTTTTTTTCCATAGAATAAGTTTATACATTTTATCTTGACCTTAAAATTATTCTTAATCATCCTTAAAAGCTGGTGAGAAATATTTTAAAACCTGTAATGATCGCAAAAAGATCAGTAAGGTACATAAATAGAATAAGTACTTATAGTCTAGTGAAAAACATCAAAACCCAAATAATGTTAACCTCTATCTTCAACGTTGTTTGAAAATATGAAATAAAACATTTCAAAACGAAAAACACAAACAATTTTTTCTCAATGAGAAATTTTAAAACCAAAAAAAATAAAATAAAAACCCTTTTGGAAACATATATAGTCATAAACATAAAACCCCTTAAAAACCACTTCAATTGGAATAACCATACGACTGATTTTTAATATAATTCCCCAGAGAACATAATAACTACCCAATAAATTTGGGATATATAATGATGATCAACATTCGTATAAGATATATTGAGATAAATTATTTTTCATGAGCTATAATGGGGTTCAACCCTTCATATAATCTATATCTGGATCACCCATGAGCTATAATGGGGGTCAATCCATCATATAAGCTGTATTAGACACATCAATTTTTAATATAATTCAACAATTTCATATCATGAATAAAAAATATTATTATTTCACCTTTTCTTAAAAAACACATTTAGAAACCTTTTACACCCAAATAAAAATAAATTTATATACCAAAATACCATTTTCATATTTAAATGACATTTTAAAATCCAAAAACTATCTACATCATAAAGTAACCATTTTATTTGAAAATAAATATGGAAAATTATAAAGAATACATTGAAAAATTAAGGAATAAGGAATATATGAAATTCCATTCCCAATTTTTATATATATAAAAATACATTCCATTTACTATGAAAAAAAGTGTTAAAAGGGCAACATAAAAATATAATTTTAAAAAAAAATCCTCTTACCACTTTGAAAACATTTGAATAATAAGACGCATGAAATAATAACATTAAAAAACATTATATATCATAAGAATAGGGAAATTAATGATATAACATGTCAATGGGGTAGTATATACACCTCATAAAAAATATATATGCATAACATCAAAATATGCCTCATTGAAAGGAAATTGAGACCAAGTCTCTTACATTGAGTCCGACTTATCACAAATTTTTTTATCTTATTGAATAATAAACCTATGTTAATTTATACTTGATTAAATTTTTTAACATTTATTATTTCTTTTATTTTATTTCTTTAATTCTATATTTAATTATTTAATAAATTAAATTTACATCAAGTGTTTTGATGATATTCGTTTCATAAGTCCAAAATGGTTTCGTATGTCCACTATGGTCAAAGTGGACATTATTACATAATATATATAATAATATTAATTAACAAAATCAACTTTTTTATAAATCAATTATACATTAAAATAAAACCATAAATATGTTTATGAAAAATAATTTATGTTGCATCCATGGAGATGGTAGGCTGTACGTACAAATGATTAACATTTCAATTTTTCAAAAATCATTACAGAAAAAAGGTAAGTGTTATATTCTTATTATATAATAATAATATCATAAATATTATGATAATTATTTAAATACACACACACAAACACACACAGATATATATAAATCATTCCTGTGATTTTGTGATTGAAAAATGAATCATATTGCTTTATAGAGGTGTTAGTCCACATGTATGCATGAACGATGTTATCATTTTTCAATGCATATAATGTTAATAAGGTAAATTGTATATTATATCATAATAATTATAAATATTTCATGAATATCATATATAACCATTAATTCAATCATTATAATCTATCTATGAGAGATGGTGATAGAAAACAAATTGATTCATTTTGAGAGGTGGTAGTCTATCGTACACAAGAACAATGGTTTCATTTCCCATGTGATAGAATTGGAGATGGATAAATTTTATAAGATTAACATAATAACATATTCTTATATGAATTATAATATTTTTATTATTTTATCTTGGTTTAATAATATTTTAACGGTGTGTATGAAAAAATAAAACATAAATTCTCGACTAAAAACAATGCCACTTCTTTAGACAACCTCCTTTTCTTAACACCTTAAGACTACTAATTTTGATGTTATACATAAAAAAATACCTGTCGAATGCATGAAAGGATTATATGAAGGAATTTATATAGGTATTTTATAAAGAATTTTTTAATGTGTAAATAAATGCGAAGAAGTGGTGCTCTTTTATAAGATAGGGAAAGGGATATCTTGGACTTTCAAAATAAAATTAATTTAATTTAAATTAATTTTTAATTATAAATGTATAAAAAATTATTTATATATAATATATTATGATTATGTATCAAAATAATCATATAAAATAATTTTTTTACATTTTTGGGTCACATTTTTACCCTTATCTTTTATTTCAACCCTCGTTATCCCTTTTTTTTACTTACAATGACAATAAGGAAATTTACTCATTAAGTGTCAGTATCGTTACAATAAGCATATAAAAGGATCATAAATGGATTTTGGTAGATATTATAAACCATATAATAGTTACTTGGATGAATTGATGGTTTTTAGTAATTTTATATCATTTAATAAAATATTATTTATTATGAAATATTATTTATTATAAAATACCAATAAAGTCAATTTTGATAACTATTCATTACTTTGAATTTAATATTATCAAGATAACACATATAATTCAGAAAAAATATTTTCAAAAAACCCCAAAATGTTATATTAATCTATGAAATTCATTTTTAAAATTTACTATCTCAAATTATAATATTATCCTTTTTTTATTATCTTTTAATTGATTTTTTCATTAATTAAATAATTACATAGTAAACATTTTGTAGGTGGTTAAGGTAAATATTAATTCATTAAAATTTAAAAATAAATTACCATGATAAATATAAACCTTTTAAATATAAAAATATTATTGATAGGCAGACATATCCTCCAGATAACCACATATTAAAAATATTATAGTTATTAAAAACATAAGGGTGACATGTTTGACTTTTCGTGAAGTAAAATAATATAAATATCATAATCCCATCAAAATGGCCAGAAAATTTCATATAAATGAATATCAAATGAGTATGGATAAAATATTCTCATTCAATAAAATTAATGAAAGTATTAGTATCATTTTCTAACCCTAATCATATTATTTTGAACTTTAATTACCTGATTTACCCTTTGTCGTGACAACAAAAACTAACTACGTCCCAATTCATATTAACCAAAAATAAAATTTAAATATTTAATAAATATTTTTATCCTAATTCCAAATATAGAATACAATTTTGAAAATTCATAACACTAAATTTCTATAATTTAATTGAAAATTAAATCTGTAAAACTCAACAAAAAATGACTTTTAAGAAAAATGCTCTTTTGAAATATAAAATATATTTTTGAAAAATTAAAGTATAAAATCCATTCAAAAAAACATAATTTCATTTAAAAAAATAAAAAGGAACTAATTAAAGTGTAAAACTAATCCAAAATATAATTTGAATTGGTAAATATAGAGAATGAAAATATATGTTTTAATAAAAAAATTTATTTTTCACTATTCACTGAAAAATTTATATTTTTAGAAAATTATTAAAAGTTAAACCTAATATAAATTTCACATTCTCAATAAAAAATTGGAATAAAATTTTCAATTTTAATAATATTTCATGAAATTAGTTATAATTCCCTCTCAAAAAAAATTAATACAATTTGTAAATAAAAATTATTTTGATGAATAAAATGACTTTACTATAATTTGGTGATTAATTTTATAATAACTAATTATTATATTAGTAATGAGTCAGACCATTATAAATTTCATAATTTGGTTAATACTATTAAATTAAGAAATTTTAATGACTATGTTATATTATCACATTTAAATAATAATATTTTGTTATTCATTTAAGTTTGGTGTTGCTTATCTTGTTCTCTATCAAACATTGTATTTATTTTTCAAACATTAGGCTATTTCATTATAAATAATCCAAAATACCAAATTATATTTCCTATTGTATGGGAAATTCTTAATAATACTCAACATCACTCTACCACTCAATTAATCAAAACTAGCGTCAGTGCGTTCCTATTGCATCTTATGTTGCCTCATACGTGAGAGGATAAACACATATTTTCCATTAAAAAAATCCTCCCTCCTAATACCTAACTTCACACAAAACTATAACTCTTATCATGGGTTCTCACTTGAACCTACTCCATCATGCTACCCTATTCACTATGTGGTGCCTTTGAACAAGGAGACCAGTTTGTTTGGTGGCTGCTCTGGTATTGGAATTGAAAGGGTTGAACCAATTTTTTTAAAAATACTCATTTCCATACATAGAAAAAAATGCAAATTAGTATAGAATTAATATAGTACATAGAATAAATTTAATTCCTTCATCACAATTCTAGCATACAAAACCAAGGAAACACGTCTACATAGATCCATATTTTACTTATCTAAGAAAATTAACTGGAATTCTTGTAACATAAATATTTTGGATTTAATGAATCGATAACTATCGTTAAATCATAAAAAACGGATATAATCATGTATTTTCAAAAAATATGTCTGTTTAATATTGTCAACAAATCCACTTCAAACTTATAAGGGTATAATAACCCCCCCCCCTTGAATTTATTTGACAATATCACCATAAATATAATTCCATTTTTATGTCTCTAACATATTGTTAATGAAATAAAAGGTATTGTTCTATTTTATCTCCTCCACAAAAATCTCTTTTGTATACTATAATTTATCCCCTATGTTAATAACTTCATTTAATTATTCCTAATACACATTAACAAAATATTTTGGTTATTTTATCCAAATATTGATTTATTTACTTAAGAAATTTTGAAAATATATGTTCAATAATAGATGCTTCAATATCACAAGAAGGAAAGTAAGTAATATTAAAACTTAAGGAATGCGATATTAATAAATTCTCTAATCCAACCAATCTCGGGATTGATGAATGAAACACGAGTCTTAACTAACACCTACAAGTCTATCCATGTAACTCAATATGTTTAATTAATTCATATCATACTTTACATTTCATTTTCTCAACACATACCATGATCCAAGGTCACAACAAACTTGTTAGAACAATGATTTTAAAATAAATGGGGTGGATGGAATATTATTTGAGGTCGAAATTATGACACTTGTTCAAATGAACAATATAACTCCATTTTTCTTCCAAGTCATCTTAGATCACACAAACTCCTTTATTTACAAACGAGGATTAAACAACCATTTTAACTTATACTCTAACACACACTTGATTTCATAACAATGTATTTGAAATGTTTATTATTTTCAGGAATATCTTTTATTGTGTAAATACTTTTTTCAATACCATTTAATAACCTAAGAGATAAAACAACTAATGAAACATTTTATAATATGGGAAGGAATAATCAAGATCTACCCTTACTAAAACCTAAATCAATTCAATTTTTGGAATGATTTCTGAAACCACATGACATGTAAACCCTTGTTTTTGGATATATTTATCATAATTGAAAGGATTTATTCAGATATTCCATTAATTAATTTTTTTAAACAAAATAAATCTTTTGATTATCATTTTTATAATGAAAAATTCGACCATTCATGCATATTTAGGATTCACACCAATCTTGTCCTAAAATACCACAACAATCACCATATTAATTCAAATTCTATCTAAATTTAGGATCTAATTACATCTTTATTTCATATGATTATGAGCATATTTGCCCCATGGATTTTGTCTCTCCCTGATACTTTCACCTCTTCAAACAAGTTATGATCATTTAAATATTAAGGGGGGAGGGGTATCATAAATGTTCTTTAATTTGAGGAAGATAGAGAGTCTACAAGGGATACTAATTTCCTTTTACCTTTCACTTTGGATTCCACTTTCATGTATGATATAGTTTTAATGTAATCCAATTCTTTTTCGATTTATTTGGGATTATTATCTTCTAGAAAACATGTTCACAATCTTCTCTTATTTGGTATGTTCTTCCACTATGGATTTCTATTTCCCCAAAATTTTGAATTTTCATTCACTATCCCTACTTTTTATATTTCTTATCCCATCAAGGATCACATACCTTACTTTGATATATACCCTTCACATGATCTTCTCTAGTATCAGGAGCATTTTATCTCTTCCTCTCATTCCCAAAAATCCGTTATTCACTTTAAAATTCAACAGGTGTTATGTTTATACATTTTAATTTATCAACATAAATTATTAGAACTTTATTCCTTATAACATGAGATTTCTTATCCTCATTCATCTTTATAGTAACTTTTCTAAATTTCTAATACATATCTTTTTATAGGTTTATAACAACCATTTTTAACCTACTTACAATTTACACATCATTAGTAGTTCCAACATCACTTGGAATATCAATTTCCTCATTCATTTCTTTGATATAATTATAAATATATTCACAATTTGAATCATTTATACATTCATATTTTATGTTTTTGGTCTATTCCAACTGAATCACACTCTTTCCATAGACAGTTCCACAATGAGGGATTCCATTTGACTTAAGATTTTTCATTAAAGGTATAAGTTTTTCATTCAAAAACCAATATTAATTCATGGTCCAATTATAATATTATATAAATGATAAAATTTATTCATTTTCAGTTAATATTGTTTACACATAGGAGTCTCATATTAATAGGGTGGGATTTGGTCAAGATTTGTAGAAAACCAAAAGCCCACTTTTTCGCATCATAAGAGGTCACAACATGAATCATGGACATCACTTGAATAAAATAATGTTATGGTTCATAGGGTTGTATTGGGTAAGAAATTATTCATGTTAATTAATTTCAACATAATGTCACACCATAAAAGTCACCTACACAAATCTGTTTCACTTATTTCCCCCCAGCCTCCTCTCTGAGATACAAAATTATGTACCAAAATTCTGATGACATGAATTGGGTATTCTTAACCTTGTTTTCTTATCTTCAATATTCCACTAGGTCCTTCCATAATATGAATAAAACATCAAACAAATGTTAAATAATTATCAATTTAATTATAGTAATGATGAATTTTATATTCAAGAATATATGCATGAAATATAGCTATAAAACCCATCCACACTTATATTTAGGCCTATCCTAAAAATGAAACCTCAAAAAATTATAAATTAAACTGACCCTACTAAAATTTAAATATTATTTAAATAAAATAATTTGATTGAATGAGAATTAATATTCTAAGTATCAATTAAGAATATTTTATCAACTCCTCAATTTCCAAGGAAACAAGTTTTCAATATAATATAATCATTAGTTTTTGACATAATGACTCATTTTCATTTTTTCCATTTATATTTTTAAATTTATTATCATTTTGCATATCATTTTCATTTTACCTTACATTAATTTTTTTTCACTCATCCTTCAGGGTATAAATGTATATGCTTTTTTTCCCAAACCTTGAATCATTCTCCTTACTATAGGATTACAATGAATTTAATATATCCACCCCATAGGGAAACATCATAAATAATCATATGGGAATAATAATTAGAATTATACAACTCTATGGAATATGGTATATTTGTAAAAGTTGTAAAAAATTAAATATCAAAATAATGATAATCGAAAAATTACTTTGCATGATAATCAATAAATTTTTTGATGATATATTCATCATTACCCCTTTTCACCATGAACTCAAATTAAGGTTAGGAATCAATGACATATAGTTAATGATTCACCCTAATTTTTTTCAATTTTATTTTTAAATTTTCTCTTTTTTCCCTAAAAGATCAGTTTTCACAATCCTTGATACCACCATCAAACCTCAATTGATAAAAATCATTGGTCAGTTAAATGATCATCTTTCACCACCCAAGTCTCAATCAATTAAATTAATTTATTTGACTTTGAAAATTTTGAATTTTTTACAAGAGGATGTGTAATAAAGTAAAATGTATGAAAAATCCTATACCATCACAAAATCAGATGGAAATACCCCCACAATTATCTGTTTCATCATTCACTTACCTTCTACTATGGATCTATCTCCCCCACACCCAATTTCTTGATAATCATATAAAATACATACAGTTTGGTAGGGAAGGATACAATATACTTGTCGTGTGGATCATCCCTAATAAGGTTGTTCATTGATTTTATGGACATAAGAAGGATTAATTTAAATATGGGTCACAAGATAAGGGATATCAAAAAATATTCTTTAATAATATTAAAAGTTAATTTTCACAATAATGTTTTTGACAAGATGAAAGTTAAATTTATAGAAAAAGACATGACTGAGTTTCATTCAATAAATATACTAAAGGAAATAATGAAAAAAATTGTATTAAAAAATTTATTTGAAATAAAATAATAATTGAATAATAAATCATGTATTTATCATTTATCATAAATTGTCGTATTTTACTATTCACAAAAAATTCACGTATTTTAGAAAAATATCAAAAATTCACTATACCCATTTTCAACGTGTAAAATCCAAAAAATAACTCCATTTTTGGAAAATAATTTTTTAAATATGAGAAATTTACTTTTTTAATAATATCAAATTAAATCTAAAAATACATATTTTAAAATTATAATCAATTTTATGACACATTTAAAAATTAAAAAAGGTCTAATTAAATTATCCTAAAATCATAGAGAAAGATAATATTGATTTATGAATTCATATTATTAAAATAAATTATATTTTATATCATTTTATTTATCATAATATCGGAATTAAATATTTATTACTCACAAAAATATGAACACTTAATTAAAAATATTCACCTTCATTTATAGGGTGACTAAATTATATTTAAATACACATGGGTAAGGTTACCATTTATAGGTGTCTAAGGTATTCATAATGGTAGGTTACTATTAATAAGGGTAGTTTACTATTCATAATGGTATGTTACTATTCACTGAAAATTATAGAAATTCTATCAATCTCCAAATATCACGCTGATCGAAACTATATATGTCCATTTTTCCAAATTCAACACATAGAAGTGTAAAACATAAGTTTAATGGATAGGTTATAAATATATCCTATAAATAACTATGTATTGTTTCACATAGACTCAGTGCATTGTGCAATATAGGCTATTTAATGAATTGAATGTAGTTTTGAGATACACAACATAAAATGTTTTGGGTGTTATATTCATCCACCATTTGGAAATTTTTTCCTAATTTTTTTTTGTATAAATCTCTTTAAAAATATGTTGGTGGTTCTAATTTATAACATCCTTAGTTTTCAATGTTGCTTTTTCCATTTTATTGTTTCCATAAATAAAATTTACTAATTGAGTTGTCTGATTTCTCAATACCTTCTCCATCTGTTCAAGAATCTTGATAGGATTTTCACAGTATAAAAAATCTTGTTTCAGCTCTATCTCATCATAGGGTGAGTACAAGCACTGGGTCTAAAATTTATTTATTTAACAACGACATCTTGAACACATTATGAACATTGGAGAGACTTGGTGTCATTTCTTAATGGTAAGTTACTACTCCAATTATTTCTAGAATTTTGAATGGTCTGATGTCCCTGGGGATCATTTTTCCTTTATTATCGATCCTTAGGAACCATTCCATAGAGACAATTTTAGAAAGACATGATGTCCCACTTGAAATACCAAATCATTTCCCCAGTTGTCATCATAACTATTTTTTTATTTGGGATGCTTTAATATGGGCCTGAATATTCATTACCTTAATAGATGTCTCGTTGATAAGTTCTAGGACTATATGTTTCCTCTCTTCATCTTCATCCAAACAAGATGGAGTTGGAATCCTCTTGCTATATAAGACTATATATGGGGCCATTTGAATTCTAGAATGGAAAATATTGTTTTAGGAAAATTCCCCTAGAGGAAATTATAAATCCCACATACCTTGAATGTCAATAGAGAATAATATAAACTTGCCTTACATCATTTGAATAGTCCTTTCACTCTCACCATTGGTTTGGGGGTGATAAGAAGTGCTCATATAAAGCTCAGTATCAAAAGGCTTCTGGAGAATTTTCTATAATTTGGATGTAAATCGGGGATCCCAATCGGAAACAATCAATAGATTTGCACTATGAAGTCTTACAACATAATTAATATAAATTATTTCTAGGTTTCAAGTGGTAAATCCTATCCTATAGGAAGTAAATGTTACAAATTTGTGAGGCGGTCAAGAATTATGAACATTTCATCATTCCTTCAATGTGTCCTCAGTAGTCCTATGATAAAATATATCATAATGCCATCCCACTTCCACATAGGAATAGATAAGGGTTGCATGACCCCTACATGATAATATCTCTCAGCCTTAACATATTTAAAAACTAGACACCATGAAACATAGTCATCAATTTCCCACTTAATGTTATCCCACCAAAAATGTTCCTTCAGTTCCCTACACATCATGGTTCTACCAGGGTGTATAGAGAAATTTTGAGCTATGAGAATCATCTAATAGTTTCCTTTTTTTCTATGTTACTAATGGAACACATAGCCTCTTCCCAAATTTCATAACACCATTCTCATAAATGAATTCTACAAATCTTCCATCCCTAGCAGCTTTAATTTTATTTTTTTTGATTCTAATCACCAGATTTAGAGTTTTTAATCTTCTCATGTAACGATGGTTTAACAAAAATTAGAAAGTGGAAAGATGTTTCGCCTTCTATAAAAATTCCCATATCCACCTTTATTACATCTATAAATATTAGAACTATCTCAATATTCATTTGGGTTAAAATTCCATGATATTTCCTGCTTATTTTATCTTCCACCTTATTTTCCTTTATAGGGTTATAGTGTATTGAGAAATCATAATATTTTAATAAATTGAGCCAAATCCATTGTTTATGTTGAGTTCTTTGTGTGTAAAAATGTACTTCAACCTCTAAATATTCATATATTTTTTACATTGTTCACCATAGAGATAATGGATGAAAATTCAAGATCATGAGTGGTATAATTTATTTCATGTCCCATCTAATACACTAATTCCCAAGAAATAAATTTATCATATGGTCTAAGTATGCAACCATGTCAATTCATTGATGATTCACTATATGTTACAAATCCATCATTTCCAATGGGAAGATATACTATTAGAGAATTAATAAATATTCTTTTCAATTATTCAATTAATTCATCACATTATTGTTTCCAAAATAATATAACCCTTTTATGTGGGTGATTTTTTAGTGGGTTAGGCAATCGAGGAATATTATGAACAAAATGTCAATAGTAACCTAAAAATCCAATAAAACTACATACCTAGGTTGTGTTTGTTGGTGTAACCCATTATTGGATTGAATTTTTGTTCACATGATCAAATAAAATTCAATCCTTAGAGACAATTTGGATATGAAAATAAAATTAGTAAAGCCAAAATTCACACTTTATAAACTTCCCATATAATTCATTTCGCCTTAGAGTTTTCAGAATGATCAAAAAGTGCTTCTCATGGTCTTCTTTGATTTTGTAGTATACATGTATATCATCGACAAACACTACAAAATATTCTTCGAGATATACCTTCAAAAACCAATTCATTAGATCCATGAAAAGTGAGGGTGAATCATCTAGTCCAAAAGTAATTACTATAAACTCGTAATTCCAATACCTGGTTCGAAATTTTGCCTTAGGAATATATTCCTTCATTACACACAACTGATGATATCCAGATGGAAGGTCAATCTTCAAAAAATATTAGTTTTCATGAAGTTGATCAAATAAATCTTAAATGAATGGAATAGAGTACTTTTACAATACCATAATAGCATTGATTTCCCTGTAGTCAATGCACTACCTCATAAATCCATCATCCTTCTTGAAAAAGAGAACATAACTTCCCCATAGAGAAATAATAGGGTGGATAAATCCTTTATCACTCAACTACTCTAGTTGTTACTTGAGTTATAATAATTCTATAGTGGCCATTTTGTAAGAAGTCTTGGATATAGGTCTTTCACAAGGAATTAAATCAATTAGGAACTCAACTTCCCACTCTGGAGGACGTCTAGGTAAATCCTCTAGAAATAAATCAATGTATTCTTACACAATAGTTACATATTCAATTTAATGATTTCTTTCCCCACCCATAGATATTGTGTTCTATTCCTTTATATGAATTGAATTTACTAGAGAAACTATGGAGGATCTAGATAATAATCAAATGATGTGGATTCTTATATAATGATTAGGGATTCTACACCATTCTACAAAAATTTATCTTTCTTCTTCTTGCAGTATATATTTTCATCGTAATTTGATATAAATTAATTCCTAGAATTATATCAAATTCAATCATAGGTATGATTATTAGGTTAGAAACTAAATTATGTTTATGTGTCACAAAGGGGACTGATTGACACATCTTTATTGAAGCGATACTTCCCTTAGGAGTTTGTACTAAGAAATCCTTTATCAAATCAAAATGGATATGTTTAATTTTATTGGTAAATTTAGAAGATATAAATGAATTTGTTGATCCAAAATCAAATAATTCATTAGAATATTTTGTGGAAATAATTAAAGTACCTTCCACCACATCATTAGTAAATTCAACCTCCATGGTTGTAATCACATAATCTTTCCCTTGCTCTCGTGGCCTTTTCCATGGAATGTTTTCTTGGTGCTCAAGAAACTCATTTTCATAGTGTTCAATCTCTCTATAATTGTAGCATTGTATGTCATTGAATTTTTTCTTCCACTTGCATTCATTATATTGATGACCCTTTTCTCTAAACTTCTAGAAAACTCCCATGCCATTCATGCATTTCCTATGATGATTATTTCTATAGTTATCACATAATGAGAATTGATTAATTCACCTTTTCTTATTTGGTACATCACCTTTTTCATGGTAATCATAGTACCACTTCTTATATAGGTTTCTGTGGAACAAATTTGATCTAGAAAATTTCTTCACTGTTTTGATGTCACTTAAAATTATTTCGTCATATGATAAAAATGTTTCAGAAGCCAGTTCTCTTTGAAGAAATGGATTAAGACCATCAAATAAATGATCAATCCTATCTCCTGAGTAAATTATGTAATCTATGAAATACCAGGTCATTATTGTAAAGGTATCCTTATACCCATAAACACTATCATCTTCAATTTTCATAAAGATAATGAATTTCTTCTTCATTTCGATTGTTTCTCATGAGGGGTATGTTTTTCTAAGAAAATATTCTTAAAATTACTCCTTTCCATATCATATATTTATTCTTTATCTGTGGTATTTTGGATCAAGGTCCACCATTGATTAGCATCACCTTTGACACAATATACTGTCATCAATAACTTCTCATTTTAATTGCTTATTAATGATCAAAATATCTTTTCAAGGGACTTGATCCACTCCTCAACTAAAATTGGGTTAGTAGTTTCATGAAAATATGGGGTATTCTATCAAATTAAATAATAAATCATAGGTGTAACATGGTTATTTATCCTAGCGTGAGTATAGTGTCCCAATATGGTCATCATTTGATCCTCTCCAACACTGACTGTGTTGTCATGCTTAGTGGGGAAATCCCTATATTGTATGATGGTATTGATTCCAAATCTTCGATTTGGTGCCATCAAAAAATAATTGAATACACTAAATTAGTTCATAATGCATAATTTCTCACTAGAAAAAACATAACATAATTTGAAAATTTATGAATATCATTTCTCATAATCATAAATACACTTTCAATTTACTTTTACATCATTCATAATGGTTTGTAATGAAAAAATGAATTATCCTATGCATATCCCCGGGACATTAAAACCAGGTGTGTAGTATGTTTTGTTGTCTTGTACCAGAAAACCCCAGGTCAAACCTAAAACTCCTTGTTAAATTTGTTACTTCAAGGTACATATGTTCCCGAACCACGTCCACTTTTAGTATCCATACATTCAAGTATATTCTAGGAAAATCCGGATATTCTATACCTTACAAAAATTCTATGATCTTAATCTCCTCATATCCTCAATTTCTATCTTAGGGTTACTTCCTCTAAACTATGTTTCCAAAATCTTCCTTCCAAGGTGGATGTGAAACTTCCTTTGATACTAACTGTAATGCCCCAACCCCCAAATCTCAGAGCTGGTGAATTCCTTTATTATATTTTCAGGATTTCAGGGAATAAAATCCCAAATTTCTAATTTTTGTATCAATTTTGGAAGAAAATATTACATATATTATTCCCATATTACGTTTAGAAAGATAGAAAATACAAAAAGAAACAGAGTAAACTGAAATAAACAACCTTTTTGAAAACTAATTCAAGGTTATCATCATCATAACCTGGGTAATGGGAACATAATAATGGAAATCTCAAATTCTCGGAAAGGGACACATATTGTGGTATCATGAATAAATATAAAGAGAATCATAATTAATTAAACATAACAAATATGTCATAATGAATAAATTAAAACATGTTCCATCAATAAGCTGAGAATGAAAATGCATCCATAGATTTTTTCATATTAGAAACCATGTTTAAAAAAATAATTGAATACTTATTAAAGATATTTCTTATTATTTGGATTGCATGTATCTGGAAAAAGATCCATTATAACATTGAGAGGGTTTAATTTTGTGGGTAGAAACCTGTCAAATTTGTTTGGAAACAATCTTGAAGGGTTTGTCACCAACTAGTTTGTCTCATGAGACCTATCGATTCATCAAGGGATATAGAGTTCCCCCCTATAACTCCTATTCCAAATCATTAATAATTCATATATTTTAGAACAATATGTCTTTTAAATATCCATATTTAGTAGAGAAAACAGATTCAAAAATATTTCCATAGTTAGAGTGGCATTCAAAATAAACCCTGTATCTTAAATGGTATACGAATTAAAGAAATAATCATATCAATGATACAAGAAAGTAGATATTTTAAATAATTATAATTTAAAATGTAAAATTATCTCAAAAGGTAAGTAGATACCCCACATAAGAGATATTAGGTGCACAATAGCAAGTAAGTCTCAATGAAATGGAAATTGAGACAAATTCTCTTACCACATTGAAATCAATCGAATCTTATGAAAAAAAATTAATAATACCCAATGAATAATAGAATACCATAAATATAAATATATTCATTATAATAAATATTAAATTTCACTAAACACAAACCACATAAAAGAAATAATTATAGAACAATGGAAATCTCTTGGAATTAAAAGTGAGATGAGAAAACTTATACCTTATGACCAAATGTGTTCTTCGATTGATCTTAATAACCTGAATAATCAAAATTATCACCATTAATTAATAATTCCAGAACCTACTATACATGTAATTGATATATTTTTACCTTTTTAGGTTCAATCATGGCCTTTCTTTGGGATTAAGTGGTTCTGTTTTATTGTTTTAGAACCATTTTCTTCCTCGATATTCATGATTGGTTTACTTGTATTCATGAATGGAAGTTAATTTTAAAAGTGAAAAAATATAAATATTTTTCAATCAATATTTTCAGTGAAATTATAGAGATATGAATTATTTATAATTTTTATTTGGTTATATACCTTGAGGATGACTCATTAGATAAAAGTTAATGATAAATGCTTGGAATTACTTGGCAGTTTTGGGCATAATGAAATGGTTTTGTGTTGTTATTTTATATTATGAGTGTGTAAGGATTCCATAACATTAAATAAGAAAAAATACATATATTATGTTCTATTTCATCCATTAAAAAGGTTTCATGAATTTCCTTGAATATATTAATGAAAATTGAAAACCAATTTTCCTTGAACGTGATAAATTAACACATCTCAAATGTTATTTTCATTTATAGTATAAAAGGAGGAAAAATAAGAGATGATGATGGAATATTCCATTATCATAACAAACTTACCGTAAAAATAAGGTAATGGAGTTTTCAAAACATTTTCATAATAATATGTTAGAATATATAAGATAACAATGAAACATGAAAGGAAAACAAATGAATTGAAAAGTTGAATGTGACTCTTGAATCTATCTTCATTTGAGAGCCTCTATAGAGTAGAATATTAGGTATTATGAGGAGACCAAGGGACGATGGATGTGGGATAGAATATTAGGGAGATATTTTATCCAAATTTAGGAATGTCTTGAAGCATGAGAGGTGTGTTGAATTGAGGGTGTGAGTGGTGGTATTTGTAGTGGAGGAGAGGAGAGTTTTCTTAATATTTTAATCATTAGTTTATTATTTTTCTCTAATTCATGAAATAATGATGATTACAAGACCAAAAATTGTAATAAGTACATGTGAGTAAGAACCATGTGTTCTTAACATATCATTACACCATCTAGGAGTTCATTAATCACGTATTTTTCATTTGTCACAAATTATCGTATTATAAATTTCACCAAAAAATCAACTATTTAAGAAAAATACCAAAAAAAATCACCATAACCAATTTTTATGTGTTGAATCCAAAAATGATATAATATTGTGAACGTAATTTTATAAATTTTATAAATTTAATTTTTAATGAAAATCTCCGTTTAATAAAAAAATACCATTTTTATAATTATAACCGATTATTTGATAGTTTGAAAGATTAACTAAGGTATCATTAAATAATACTATAATCATAGGGAATGAAAATTTTGATTTATGAATAAATTTTATGAAAATTAATTATATTTTTAATCATTTTATTAATTATTATATTAGAATTAAATATTTATTACTCACAAAAATACCAACATATAATTAAAACTATTCAACTTCATTTATATGTTCTCTAATTTTTATTTATGCAATCATGGGTAAGGTTACAATTTATAAGGGTTTTATTACTAATAATAAGGATTGGTTAATATTAATAATGTTAGGTGACTATTCATAAAAGTAATTTAATATTCAATGAAAATTATGTTGATTATAATAGACTCCAATTATCACCCTAATCACAACTGTGTATATCTATTTATTGAAATTGAAGACATAATAGTAAAAAATTTAAGATTAATGGCTCGGTTATGACTGTCACTTATAAATAACAAAGTGTTATCTTAGTGATTCATGCAACATAGTCTATCTATTGAATTTAATGTATTTAACAGAAACATATCATAAAATGGTTGGGGTGTTATAAGTATAATCCTTGGTTATGAAAATTTTAAATACACATCGTTGAGTATTTAATCTTATTTCATTTTGGTTTTTTTCAGTTTTTTTGAGTTTTGATTTATTGTTCGAACCTTTCATGTATGGTTAAATAATTATATCTTAAGGTTCATTTTTCAAACATCATTCAATAGAAAAGTCCATGTTGTGATGGAATGATGTGTCGAAAACATTAAATGATTCATTCAAAAAGTACCTTTAATAAGTGATGAATGAATGAAATTGGTTCCATTGCAACTGACCATAAAGATCTAAAAATTTCACCATGGAAGGTTTTTATAATAGATATCAATAAATAGAAATTTAGTATTTATTTAATGAAAACATAATACAAATGTGAGATAATGTTTTTTTAACATTTTGAAGTCCACAAAATAATATTACCTAAAGTGTATCCGGTTGTATTTTCTTAAGAGATATTATATATAGATCATGTGTTTATAATATTTCATTTTAAATGATCTAAGTATTTTATATTGTAATTATTTTCAATTTAATCCTTTCAAATTAACAGCTTTCACTGATAAGAATATTTTTGTTGTTTATAATCCTTCATGATTTAGTGAATCCTAGAATTTAAAGACAATGTTTATCAGATCAGGATGATTGAGAGACTATATATCTAGAAAGATAGGATATCTATTGATTGGACATTGATAATATCTAATGGGTTTCTGTCAAGGAACATCCAGATATATAATTGGGATACCTTGGTTATGGTTATGAACCACATGTTTCTTTGGTCTAAAAGCATGGAGTTCCAATATTGGAATTTTTATTTGGTAATGTCACGACCCCCTCCCCACAAAGTGTACCCCTCCTGGGCCGGCAATGTGAGAAGGGAGATAATGACCCCCGAGTCCCGCCTCCAGTAGGCCCCGAGTTGGCGACTAGCACCGAGTGTATAATACACACACAAATGGGAGGCGTTTCCCTCTAAGAGAACACATGCAGAAGAGAGAGATAGAATAGACTCCAACCAACTCCAACTCATAACTTAAATATGAAAGAAACCCAAGTACAGATATGAAATTTCATGCAAAAGTACTACAACTGAATGGGAAAACTAAAAGTACCCAAAAGAAAGTAAAACGGCAGCGACCACAAGCCCGAACAGCTCCTCCTCCAACCGCAAGCTAGTAGTAACCAGCTTGATCTCCAACCTGCTCCAAGTGACCTGAAAAATAGTTTATATGTACATAGGGTGAGTATAACAGTATACTCAGTAGGATCCTCCTCAAGCCTCTCGTGAAGAAGTAAAGAAAGCATGCTAAAGCCCAGTTAACAACAAGTGAAACTAACTCGTTACTTAAACAGGTATACTAAGTTCCCAACCTCACCATGGCTACTCTCACCAAGTAACACATACAAGAATATAGCATATAGCATAGAATATCAAGGGTACCCCGCTAATACTTCCCCACTGGTTTGCCGCTTTTCCCCAACGACATACGTCCTGTTCATCTCTCTCCAAAGGCTTGCCCGCAGACACCTGAGCTAAGCTCCACAATCTGCACCTCGTGCACCACATAGGCTTGCCTGCAGACACCTGGCCGAAGCACCACACCGTCCTCACAACCAAAGGTAACCAGGTAGTTTCTGGGAGCCACCACAGCTCGCATAACGTGTATCATATGTCGGGTATAATACCTCAAGCCATTACATCCCATACTCCGAGTAAGGATCCTCAAGCCATCACAGCCTATACACGTTACACCTATAGTAGTCCATAGGGTACTATATCCAGAATATATGTGTGTGAATAACCACAAGCCATTACAGCCCTCTACACACATATATGGGGTAACAAACCACTTGCCTCATGGCACAAGTATCTACCAAGAGAAGAGAGTGGGGCCAAAGGGGGTAGTCAGCCATTCAACCTCCCATCAGAATGTTGGGGAAAACACCACCCCCCCCCCCAGGGCTCAGAATCCCAGGGGTGTCAGTTGCCCTTACCGAAAGGGTGGAGTAGCGTATAGAAACACAAAAATTACAGAATATATATAACTCACAACCACACTATGGGCATTACCTAGTCATAGGCACAACTGCAGCTAACGTCTCTCAGACTCCAGGCTGCTACTTCTAAGACTAGGTATCCTAGAAGCACACAACCATTTGAAGAGCTTTATTAGATTACTCCATTCTCATTTTATCAATTCCACTATACGTTAATTAATTCTTTAAACATTAATTAACCATGAACAATTTACCACATTAAACTAAATTGGCATCACATTCAAAAACTACTGCTATTTAGGATTCACATCACTATTAAATTCCATTTTCTCCATCCCTGTGGATTATCACCATTTAAACAAACTTTCATTATTGAATTACCTTCCCCATATTCCCAGGCATTCTAGAAAAGCAACCTATGCTACTAAAAACAAAGGGCTCAACACGGTGAGTAGATATACTACCCATCGAGTCTTTGCCGCCTATAGCAAGAGCATAGACCCATCCTCCATCGAGAGGCTAAACACGGAAAGCACGTGGCATACCACGCGTGTCTTCGCCTCCTTCAGAAAGAGGGTAAGCAAAACCAGCTGCCTTGAGCAGTGGGGAAAAGTAAAGCAGATAAACAATCAAACCACCAACATCAAACCATCACATTCATCTCATACCATCATCCTTGGTGTCCTCCCCGACACCCACATGCAAAAACCGATGCATCTCGCCACACTAGGCGTCATCTGCTGCCACAACCACAAGTCCCCATGCCTCCACATATCACAACAGCCATCCAGGCTCACATCAAATCACAACCAGTAGGAAATCAAAGATCACAAAATGGGCTCTCGGCCCTTTAACAAGGAATTCAGCCTTAATACAAGATGAGCACTTAGAGCTCCAAACCACAAGGCATTCAGCCTTACATGCAAGCGGGTAACTCAGAACCCTTTTGAAATTATCGAACTAATAGTTCTTTAATCCATCTTGAATTAACATATTCATTAATATGCCACTTTATCTTTAGCCAATTATTTAACAAATAATTCTGGCTTTACGTTCTTTATCAATTTCCATCATGAGGGAGCAACAAATTAATGAAAATCATAGATATCACTCTATCTAGGAAAACATGAGGCAAACCTTTCTCACGGTACAAAGTAACAACATGCGATCAACCAATTCTTTTAATCCGGTTCAAGTATTTAGTTAGGTCAATTTCATTGTGATCCAAAGGACTAAATCATGCTAATTCTACGATTTCACATACACAATTAGAGAATCCATGAATCCCCTACCTCGAAGAGTTCTTGACGTCCTTTATCTACACAACGGGTCACAGTCCTCTTCTCCTCACGACAGCTGCATCCACCGGAGGATGCCACGGTACGACATTACCAACCAACCCCATGAAAACCCATTAGAACCATGGAGATTACATGCTAATATGGAAGGAAGAACAAGAGAAGGTGATCCCCGAAGGAATGATGATAAAACATACCTTATATGGAAGAACGATCGAAACAACTTGGTTGCATCAACAGACCGGAACTGATCTGAGTAACGTTTGATTGTGAAACTCCTACGAGAATGATTGCAAGGTTCTACCGTCTCATAGATGAGAACCAGGAGGAAGAACAACGAAGAATGATATCTCGTTCCTTTTAAAAAAATTCGAGAGGCGACGGTTTAAGATCCAATTTATTCTCCATTAAAAACGGATCGCATTAACCCATGCGGTTTGACCAAGTAAAAACATCCCGGCCTTAGGAATAATTAATATAGAATTTATGGCCTTTGAATCGGCCTTAAAGTCCTTAAAATAAGGTTTTAAAAGTATTTTACGTCAAAGAAAACGTCAAATTTACGAAGATGGAAACATTGTTCACATACTCAAAATTTGGAAAAGTATGGAATCGGTAGCTCTCATGAAGTCTGCAAACACTGTTAATTCGTGAAATTTGGAAAAGTATGGAATCGGTAGCACTTAGGATTTTGGAAACACTGTACAAGTCTACCGACAGAACCTCACCGATAGAAAACACTATTCAAGTCTACCGATAGAAGTCCACCGATAGAACCTCACCGATAGAAACACTGTTCAAGTCTACCGATAGAAGTCCACCGATAGAACCTCACCGATAGAAACACTGTTCACTGAACCTCACCGATAGAAACACTGTTCACTGAACCTCACCGTTAGAAACACTGTTCACTGAACCTCACCGATAGAAACACTGTTCACTGAACCTCACTGATAGAAGTACACCGATAGAACCTCACCGATAGAAACAATGTTCACTGAACCTCACCGATAGAAACACTGTTCACTGATCCTCACCGATAGAAACACTGTTCACTGAACCTCACCGATAGAAGTCCACCGATAGAACTTCACCGATAGAAACACTGTTCACTGAACCTCACCGATAGAAACACTGTTCACTGAACCTCACCGATAGAAACACTTTTCACTGAACCTCACCGATAGAAACACTGTTCACAGAACTAGAAATTTGGAAAAGTGTTAGCCGAGCTACTACTGGACTGCGGCTACCAGTATACCGAGCTATTAGTACGCCGTGGATATCGGTAAACCCAGCTACCGGTAGGATGCGGCTACCGGTAGACCGAGCTACCGGTAAGCAGAAGCTACCGGTAGACCGAGCTACCGGTAATCAGCAGCTACCGGTAGACCGAGCTACCGGTAATCTGCAGCTACCGGTAGACCGAGATACTGGTAATCAGCAGCTACCGGTAGACCGAGCTACCGGTAATCAGCAGCTACCGGTAGACCGAGCTCCCGGTAATCAGCAGCTACCGGTAGACCGAGCTACCGGTAGGCAGCAGCTTGGGGATAAGTCACCTTGACCTCCCGGAACACCTCCAACACCACATTTTCACAATGTAATGGACCAGGGAGGTCCGAGCCATTACATTAGATACCTCTCAAAACATTCTCGTCCTTGAGAATTAAAAACCAACCTAGAAGAAAAGAGGGGTCCGAACAACCACCCCATAAGATACCTCTCAGGGGAAAACCACCATTAGTTGTTCAAAAGCTGGAACAAAACTACGACATCTGATAGTATGGAAACAAATAATCCATAACCAAACAATTCAAACATAACATTATATCAAAGGTACATAAATAAAACATGAAAGGTCTAACCATAAAGGAAACGTCATTACATGGAAGGAGTTAAACATTAAACAACTCTGTGTACTGAGCACGTATCTGTGACTCACGCTCCTAGGTACTCTCCTCCATGCCACCGTGTCACCACAAGACATTAACTAAGGGGATAGAACGCCCACGCAACACCTTCTCCTTGTGGTCTTGGATCTCCACAGGTCGCTCCTCGAAGGTTGCATCATAGTCAATATCGATCTCTCCCCAATCGATAACATGAGATTCATCATGAAGATAATGACGGAGCTGTGATGCATGGAAAACATCATGTATCCGACTCATCTGAGGGGGAAGTGCTACTCGATACGCCACAGCTCCAACACGAGCTAACACCTCGAAAGGCCCAACAAACCGGGGAGAAAGCTTACTTCCACGACCAAACCTCTGCTGCCCATGACGGGGAGTCACCTTTCGAAAAACATGATCCCCAACATTAAACTCTAACGGTCTCCTTCTTTGATCAGCATATGATTTCTGACGATCCTGTGCTGTCTTAATCCTCTCACGAATCACCTGAACCATCTCTGTTGTATTCTGCACTAGTTCTAGCCTGAGAATTGCTGACTCTCCGACCTCAGTCCAGCACAATGGAGAACGGCATTGCCGGCCATACAAGGCTTCAAACGGCGCCATACCGACGGTAGAGTGAAAACTATTATTGTAAGCGAACTCTACCAAGGGTAAGTGCTTCACCCATGAACCTCCAAAATCAAGAACACAAGAGCGCAACATGTCTTCAAGAGTATGGATGTTTCGCTCTGTCTGACTATCCGTTTGAGGATGAAAAGCAGTGCTAAGGCATAATTGAGAACCAAAATCATGCTGGAGACCTCTCCACACCCTGGAGGTAAAACGAGGATCTCGATCAGAAACGATCGTCTTAGGAACTCCGTGAAGTCTCACCACCTCCTCCAGATACTGCCTCGACAAAACTTCCACTGAGCTCGACTCATTGATCGCTATAAAGTGGGATGATTTTGTTAAATGATCCACTACCACCCATATAGCATCATCTCCTCCCGGAGCTCGAGGTAAACCTGTAACAAAGTCCATTGAGATGTCCTCCCACTTCCACTGAGGAATCTCTAAGTGCTGGAGAAGACCACCAGGAACACGGTGTTCGGCGTTCACCTTCTGGAAGACTAAACATCGAGACACACATTTTGCAACTATACGCTTCAGCCCAGGCCACCAAAACTGACTCCTCAAGGATCAGTACATCTTCGTCACACCAGGATGTACCGCCAAGGGTGAACTATGTAACTCTCGGAGAACCGTCTCGCGCATCTACAAGGGAACAAAATGCCTGCCATGATACAACACTCGGTGTTGTTCATCCTCCGACCAACCATCAGGGGCCTCACCACATACAACTCTGTCTCTCCAAACTTCCACCTCTAGGTCACCCAACTGAGACTCTTCCACCTTCTGCATCAGGGATGACTGCACCGTCATCTGGAAAAGACAACCTCTACCCCCAACTTCTTCCATATCAAGATGCAAAGATGATAGCTCTTCCATCACTCTCCAAGAATCACCAGATTCACGCACAACATCATTACGTATCATTCGGCTTAGTGCGTCAGCTACAACATTCCCTTTTCCAGGTGTTTAAGATATTTCAAAGTCGTATTCCTGCAAGAACTCCATCCATCGATGCTGCCTCAAGTTCAAGTCACGTTGGGAGAAAACATACCTCAAACTCTTATGATCGGTGAAAACCTCAAAGTGCTCACCAATGAGGTAATGTATCCACAACTTTAGAGAAAACACCATAGATGCCAACTCAAGATCATGGGTGGCATAGTTGCATTCATGGGGACACAACTGCCGAGACCCATAAGAAACAACTGACCTCTGCTGCATGAGAACACAGCCTAGCCCCAGATGTGAAGCATCACAGAAAACATCAAACTGGACTCCCTCCGCTGGAAGACAAAGTACGGGAGCACTTACCAACTTCACCTTTAGATACTCGAAAGTTGTCTGACACTGATCAGTCCATATGAACGCTTGATCCTTCCTGGTCAAAGCTGTCAGAGGAGTCGCAACTCGGGAGGAATTAGCTACAAACCTCCTATAATAGCCCGCGAGACCAAGGAAACTTCGCACCTCTAACACGGTCTTGGGGGCTGGCCAAGACACCACTGCTTCTATCTTCGAAGGATCCACATCTACTCCCTGTTGGGACATAACTTGTCCCATGAAACTAACTTCTCGAGCCCAGAACTCACACTTGGACAACTTCCCAAACAATTGATGTTGGCGAAGAACTCCCAAAACGGCTCGTAGATTCTTTGCATGCTCCTCTTCAGATGTGGAGTACACAAGGATGTAGTCGATGAAAACCACAACAAACTTTTCCAGGAATTCACGGAACACAACATTAATCAACCCCATGAAAACAGCTGGAGCATTCGTCACGCCGAATGGCATTACAACAAACTCATAATGCCCATGACGACAGTGGAAAGCAGTCTTCGGGATATCCTCATCCTTTACACGCATCTGATGATATCATGTCCACAAGTCTATCTTTGAGAACCAACATGCACCCTTCAGTTGATCGAATAGGTCATCAATCCGCGGGAGAGGATAGCGGTTCTTTATTTTCACTTTGTTTAACCGACGATAATCGATGCACAACCGAAAACTACCATCATCCTTTTTCACAAACAAAACTGGTGCACCCCACGGTGACACACTTGGCCGAACAAAACCACACTGTAACAGACCATCGATCTGAATACATAGCTCTCGTAACTCAGAAGGGGCCATCCTATACGGAGACATAGAGATAGGAGACGCTCCTGGCTGTAGCTCGATCCCAAACTCGATCTCTCGTCGAGGGGGTAAGGATACAACCTCTTCTACAAAGACGTCAGGGTACTCCTTTACGACCCTAGGAAATGCCAACTGTTGAACCTCTGAAGAACTCAGCGTCATCCCAGCCATCATGGATGATAAGGATGGAACTCGTCTATGACTCATCCGAGGATCTCTCTCACCAACAAGCACCAAGTTCTCTCCATCTTCATCAAAGAAAACGACCTTCTTCCTGTAGCAATCCACAACAGCCTGCACCGAATACAACCAATCCATGCCAAGTATGACATCATATGGTTGTATTCACAAACATAGGAAATCACCCCAAGAGCAGTGGTGCCCCAACACTAGCTTACAGTCTCTACATACTTCAAACAAGTCAGCTCGACCTCCAACTGGCGTAGTCAACGCCAAGGGCACTGGAAGTCTCTCTACCTCAAGTCCCAAAGCATGGACAAGGGTAGGTGATATGAAGGAGTGTGTTGCTCCTGAATCAAACAAGGCATACACCAAGGTAGAAAACAAGCAAAGGGTACCTCGAACGACATCTGGCTCGCCTGGGGCTGGTAACGCTAGAGCATGAAGCTGACCACGACCTCCTCCACGGCCTCTATGAACCTGATGACGACCACCACCACGGCCGCGCTCTGCTCTCTGAGGACGGGGAGCGTCATGGGGTTGTCCTCTTCCTGCTCCATCTACCCTTTGGTGATCTAAAACTGGTGCAACCTGCTGCTGCTGCCTCGGCTGGAACTGCCTCAATGGAGGAACCTGGAGTGGAGCGCCCGGTGCGTGATGACTGCTCCGAAAAGTTGGGCACTCCCGCTGCTGATGACCAAGACCACCACAAGAAAAACAAGCGCCTGATCCCTTGGCATAGGTCTGAGAGTTTCTGCCTTCAGAGAAACAAGATGGGAAGGGCTGGGACCTACCCCAAGGTGAACGAAAACTCTTCTGTCCTGAAAACCGGGAACCCTGGACCACATCTCTGCTTCATGAGGAATCATGACGATTCCCCTCTCGTGACAATCCAGTCCTGGCCAAAGTCCTCTCAACAACCTCTTCCCTCGCCAGCACCTCAAGATATGTCTTCAGCATAAATGGGGTGACCTGGTGCTGGATCTCTGGACGCAAAGCCTCCTCAAAATGCCTCGCCCTGGCCTCATCATCTGGTAACAGGTCTGAAGCATATTGTAGAAGGTTCCTGAAATGGATTCCAAACTCTCGAACACTGGAGATCCCCTGTCGAAGGGTAAGAAGCTCCTGGCGACTGGACACCTTCGCAGTCGACGAAAGAAACTCGACTCTAAACCTGTCTCGAAACTCCTCCCATGAGATTGCTGACGCCTCACGATCACCGAGGAACAAGAACCACCACTGCGTCGCTGCTCCACGCAGCATCGTCACAACCAAGGACACCCAGTGTTCCTTCCGAGCACGAATCGAACTGAAGCCTATCTCGATCTCCTCCAACCAGTCTTCTGTGACTGCATCTGAAACGGATCCCTCGTACTTCTGTAGACTCTGGCGCTGAAACTCTCGAAGTGTCTTCCTCCAAGTGTCATCGTCGTCAGCCTCTCCTCGGCGGCGATCTGCTGGAACAGCCAGATGGGCTTCTTCTGCGTAAACCTGACGAGGACGTCGACCTAGAGCCATACCTGCAAAATAAAAACTGTTAGAGCTCCTAATCCTGGGATATGGAAGACTCAACATTGATTAATTAATTGTTTTGTTTTATTTATTTTAGGTTACCTATCCCAAGGTCTACGCATTCAAACACAAGCACAAAGAATAATGATGCATTATCCTTTCCTAGGTCTCTACCCTACAACCGGTATCACTTTGTTTAGTAGCCATCGTAAGCTTAAAGGTCCGTGCAATAGATCATAGGGGGCCCTAAACGCCTAGGTCTCTGCCGGTCTCTAGTGTTTACCCTACTTTCTAAACATGAATGACACCATTGCCGTACCATCCCATGCATCCTCACCTGTGCCTAACTCCAAACTCCATCCCATCCCTCAACCAGAGCTCTGATACCACTCTGTCACGACCCCCTCCCGACAAAGTGTACCCCTCCTGGGCCGACAATGTGAGAAGGGAGATAATGACCCCCGAGTCCCGCCTCCAGTAGCCCCGGGTTGGCGACTAGCACCGAGGGTATAATACACACACAAATGGGAGGCATTTCCCTCTAAGAGAACACATTCAGAAGAGAGAGATAGAATAGACTCCAACCAACTCCAACTCATAACTGAAATATAAAAGAAACCCAAGTACATATATGCAATGTCATGCAAAAGTACTAAAACTGAAAGGGAAAACTAAAAGTACCCAAAAGAAAGTAAAAGAGCAGTGACCACAAGCCCGAACAACTCCTCCTCCAACTGCAAGCTAGTAGTAACCAGCTTGATCTCCAACCTGCTCCAAGTGACCTGAAAAACAGTTTATATGTACATAGGGTGAGTATAACAGTATACTCAGTAGGATCCTCCTCAAGCCTCTCATGCAGAAGTAAAGAAAGCATGCTAAAGCCCAGTGAACAACATGTGAAACTAAATCGTTACCTAAACAGGTATACTAAGTTCCCAACCTCACCATGTCCACTCTCACCAAGTAACACATACAAGAATATAGCATATAGCATAGAATATCAAGGGTACCCCGCTACTACTTCCCCACTGGTTTTCCGCTTTTCCCCAATGACATACGTCCTGTGCATCTCTCTCCAAAGGCTTTCCCGCAGACACCTGGGCTAAGCTCCACAATCTGCACCGCGTGCACCACATAGGCTTGCCCGTAGACACCTGGGCGAAGCACCACCCCGTCCTCACAACCAAAGGTAACCGGGTAGTTTCTGGGAGCCACCACAGCTCACATAACGTGTATCATACGTCGGGTATAATACCTCAACCCATTAAATCCCATACTCCGAGTAAGGATCCTCAAGCCATCACAGCCTATACACGTTACACCTATAGTAGTCCATAGGGTACTATATCCAGAATATATGCGTGTGAATAACCACAAGCCATTACAGCCCTCTACACACATATATGGGGTAACTAACCACTTGCCTCAGGGCACAAGTATCTACCAAGAGAAGAGAGCGGGGCCAAAGGGGGTAGTCAGCCATTCAACCTCCCATCAGAATGTTGGGGAAAACACCCCCCCAGGGCTCAGAATCCCAGGGGTGCTGTTGCCCTTACCGACAGGGTGGAGTAGCGTATAGAAACACAAAAAGTACAGAATATATATAACTCACAACCACACTATGGGCATTACCTAGTCATTGGCACAACTGCAGCTAACGTCTCTCAGACTCCAGGCTGTTACTTCTAAGACTAGGTATCCTATAAGCACACAACCATTTGAAGAGCTTTATTAGATTACTCCATTCTCATTTTATCAATTCCACTGTATGTTAATTAATTCTTTAAACATTAATTAACCATGAACAATTTACCACATTAAACTAAATTGGCATCACATTCAAAAACTGCTCCTTTTTAGGATTCACATCACTATTAAATTCCATTTTCTCCATCCCTGTGGATTATCACCATTTAAACAAACTTTCATTATTGAATTACCTTCCCCATATTCCCAGGCATACTAGAAAAGCATCCTATGCTACTAAACACAAAGGGCTCAACATGGTGAGTAGATAACTACCCATCGAGTCTTTGCTGCCTATAGCAAGAGAATAGACCCATCCTCCATCGAGAGGCTAAACACGGAAAGAACGTGGCATACCCCGCGTGTCTTCGCCTCCTTCGGAAAGAGGGTAAGCAAAACCAGTTGACTTGAGCAGTGGGGAAAAGTAAAGCAGAAAAAAATCAAACCACCAACATCAAACCATCACATTCATCTCATACCATCATCCTTGGTGTCCTCCCCGACACCCACATGCATAAACCGATTCATCTCGCCACACTAGGCGTCATCTGCTTCCACAACCACAAGTCCCCATGCCTCCACATATCACAACAGCCATCCAGGCTCACATCAAATCACAACCAGCAGGAAATCAAAGATCACAAAATGGGCTCTCGGCCCTTTAACAAGGCATTCAGCCTTCATACAAGATGAGCACTCAGAGCTCCAAACCACAAGGCATTCAGCCTTACATGCAAGCGGGTAACTCAGAACCCTTTTGAAATTATCGAACTAATAGTTCTTTAATCCATCTTGAATTAATAGATTCATTAACATGCCTCTTTATCTTTAGCCAATTATTTAACAAATAATTCCGGCTTTACGTTATTTATCAATTTCCATCATGAACGAGCAACAAATTAAAGAAAATCATAGATATCACTCTATCTAGGAAAACACGAGGCAAACCGTTCTCACGGTACAAAGTAACAACATGCGATCAACCAATTCCTTTAATCCGGTTCAAGTATTTAATTAGGTCAATTTCATTGTGATCCAAAGGACTAAATCATGCTAATTCTACGATTGCACATACACAATTAGAGAATCCATGAATCCCCTACCTCGAAGAGTTCTTGACATCCTTTATCCACACAACGGGTCACAGTCCTCTTCTCCTCACGACAGCTGCATCCACCGGAGGATGCCACGGTACGACAGTACCAACCAACCCCAAGAAAACCCATTAGAACCATGGAGATTACATGCTAATATGGAAGGAAGAATAGGAGAAGGTGATCCCCGAAGGAACAATGATAAAACATACCTTATATGGAAGAACAATCGACACAACTTGGTTGCATCAACAGACCGGAACTGATCTGAGTAACGTTTGATTGTAAAACTCCTACGAGAATGATTGCAAGGTTCTACCGTCTCGTAGATGAGAACCAGGAGGAAGAACAACGAAGAATGATATCTCGTTCCTTTTAAAAAAATTCGAGAGGCGACGGTTTAAGATCCGATTTATTCTCCATTAAAAACGAATCGCATTAACCCATGCGGTTTGACCAATTAAAAACATCCCGGCCTTAGGAATAATTAATATAGAATTTATGGCCTTTGAATCGGCCTTAAAGTCCTTAAAATAAGGTTTTAAAAGTATTTTACGTCAAAGAAAACGTCAAATTTACGAAGCTGGAAACACTGTTCACATACTCAAAATTTGGCAAAGTATGGAATCGGTAGCTCTCATGATGTCTGGAAACACTGTTCATTCGTGAAATTTGGCAGAGTATGGAATCGGTATCTCTTAGGATTCTAGAAACACTGTACAAGTCTACCAATAGAAGTCCACCGATAGAACCTCACCGATAGAAAACATTGTTCAAGTCTACCGATAGAAGTCCACCGATAGAAACTCACTGATAGAAACACTATTCAAGTCTACCGATAGAAGTCCACCGATAGAACCTCACTGATAGAAACACTGTTCACTGAACCTCACCGACAGAAACACTGTTCACTGAACCTCACTGATAGAAGTCCACCGATAGAACCTCACCGATAGAAACACTGTTCACTGAACCTCACCGATAAAAACAATATTCACTAAACCCCACCAATAGAAACACTGTTCACTGAACCTCACCGATAGAAACACTGTTCACTGAACCTCACTGATAGAAGTCCACCGATAGAACCTCACCAATAGAAGCACTGTTCACTGAACCTCACCGATAGAAGTCCACCGATAGAACCTCACCGATAGAAACACTGTTCACTGAACCTCACCGATAGAAACATTGTTCACTGAACCTCACCGATAGAAACATTGTTCACAGAACTAGAAATTTGGCAAAGTGTTAGCCGAGCTACTGCTGGACTGTGGCTACCAGTATACTGAGCTATCAGTACGCCGTGGCTACCGGTAAACCCAGCTACCGGTAGACCGAGCTACCAGTAAGCAGCAGCTACCGGTAGACCGAGCTACCGGTAATCAGCAGCTACCGGTAGACCGAGCTACCAGTAATCAGCAGCTACCGGTAGACCGAGATACCGGTAATCAGCAGCTACCGGTAGACCGAGCTACCGGTAATGAGCAGCTACCGGTAGACCGAGCTACCGGTAATCAGCAGCTACCGGTAGACCGAGCTACCGGTAATCAGCAGCTACCGGTAGACCGAGCTACCGGTAATCAACAGCTACCGGTAGACAGAGCTACTGGTAGGCAGCAGCTGGGGGATAAGACACCTTGACCTCCCCGAACACCTCCAACACCACATTTTCACAAAGTAATGGGCCAGGGAGGTCCAGGCCATTACATGTAATTTATGTTATTTTATAGATATTTTATTTGTTACTCAATAATTGAAGTTTTTATATCATTCAATAATTTAATGTTACATTGTATATTTAATTTTTTTTGGGATCATTTCATTTGTTACATTGTATTATAACTTTTGATTACTTTATACCACTACATTTAATCTCTATTTACTGTAATTTACATTTATTTGATAAATAAGCGTATCATATGATCAAATTATATTTTAAATGGATATAAATTTTTAGTTTAATTTCTAATCCACAATCTTATATCATGCCATATAAGAAGTTTTGGTACCAAAACATGGTATTACTTTTACAATATTAACAATTTTTTATACACTATATATTAATGCCTTACTTTTTTATCTCATAATCAGTGTCCAAATAATAAATTGGATGTTTTTATTTTTGGTGTGTTTTATCAAAAAATATAAAATTTTCCTTTCACTAATGTATGGATGAAGAAATATCTCTTTTTTTAATATGGTATGACTTTCAATTGGAACCCTATAGAATCTTAAACATAGTTGACCTTCAATCTTTGATGTTACATACTATAAATATTGGTGTTATAAGATGAATCCTTTCATTATCAATGCATGAGTTTAACATTTTCATATGATGAATGGAAATTATATAATTATTAAGAAATATTTATCTAATTTTACCAATGATGAAAATTTTTTATTCCCAGTGGGGTTATAGTCACCCTGAGAGGGGAGGGGTGAATCAGGGGTGACTAAATTTTATCAATTTGGTTCCACATAAAATTTTTATCTCTTTAAGTTGATTGAATCCATGTACTTGGTTAGAATGTATGGACTATTCATATACTACTTCCACACAAACTCCGTCGTGATGTGCATATAATTTATAGGAATATGTATACATGGACTTTTATGAGGTTCATTAATAGTGTGGGAAACCGACTCCTTATTGTGATTACGATGTTTGAGTCCCGGATATCGCACTCTTCTCATTAGTATTAAATCATAAAAAGTTATTATCCTTTATCCTAGAGTAAGATTCAACGAAAACACAGAAACCACAATATTACTCAAGTGGTTGATATATCTCTTAAAAATTGACTCCACCTCATTGTAGAAATTATAATGCCGTTTATATAGGATCCACCATTCTTAAAGGGTTCTTGATGAACATCCTTGTGGATGGATCTTCAACTACAATGTGAAATTCTGTTTTAATCATTATGTATGTTGGCCTATCCTTGCTTTTTGTAAGTTAATTCATGATATCTCACTATATCACTTTAATATATGGAACTTCTATAGGCTATTTCTTGAAATTGATCTTACTCTTCTCCTTTTGATATTATAAACATGAGGAACATACCCTACTTTATCGTAATAATAATTTAATATCTTCTCAAAACATTGATCTATATCTAATTCTTATGAACGTATTTTGACAACTTATTATCTTCAAATATTCTCACTATATAATATTCATTGTACAATCATTATCTTCCCACAGTCAAATGGTTCCCCCTTTATATAACCATAATTCCTTTGATAAATGTTATTATGACCTAAAGAGTATTTCATTTTTTAAATGGTTCAATATGCATTAAAAAGAGTTTATAATGATGATTGGAGTACTATTATGGGCTGATAAGAATGAAATTTATGCCATTCTTTATAAAAAAATCATGTAAGTCCATATGATTCTTGAGGTACTACCATGTTCAATGAAAAAGGAACCATAATGATAGTTTCATGAAGATATAATGAACAAATTCAAGAAAATTTTAATTCATTAGTTTTGGTGATTGATAATATGATATTCAATGGAATAAAATACATGTGTCTATGAATGAATGAACACTATCTATAATACCCATGACAAGTTTTGACGTTGTTGATATGGCCTAGATGTTTTCCAAAGAGCTTCCGAGTTAATTCGAGTGAAGTCTGGAATTATCTAGATTCATGTATGATAATTACAGTATGTATGAAAAAGAACCTAGTCCAATGTTTCTATATATATGAATAAACAATTCATGTAGGTGTTAGTTATGAATAAAGGTAAGGTTGTAATATATTCAAGTGTAGATCAACATAGTCCATTTAGTGATGTAGGTGAATTTTCATAAGAAAATGCATGTGTGGAGCAGAAGTGCATAGCATAGTCAAATACTGCAACATAGCCAAAGTGAAACATTTAAAAAAATTAAATCCATGTATGAGATTACAACACATATTTGAGAATGAATTATGGAATTATATCCTTATATACTGGGTGATATTTTCAGGATTCAAAATTTTAATAAAATGACGGTAGGTGCATGTGGTAGAGATGAATGAGGCCATGCACATTGAGATCATAAATGATTTTGGGAGGTGAGATTTGGGGAGGAGAAGCTATGGTAAATTAGATAATATTTGATGATAAAATCATGATTAATCATGACATTTAAATATTTAAATAAAGTAATACATTAGGAATAGCTTAGATCACGATATTTAAATATTTCATGGAAGAATTATGCCCAAGTCCTCAAAAGATTTAAATTTATATTTGAATAGGAATTAAAATGAGATTAAATAATGAATAAATCAGGAATATATTAGTTGGTTCAAATGATATGATCATTAAACTAAAGATAACGAGGTTTCCATAACTCAAATATAGAAATAATAATTGTGATATAATAATGAACCCGCCCAGGATGACTTGACACATCACCCGATCAGGCTCAATAGAAGGCCTCAAGCACACCTCCTTAAATTCCAGAGGCTGCTGACCTACAGTGAGGGTCTAAAAGATCTTGTGGGGATACTATACCCTTTAGAAAGATTTAATTAAAAGTATAAATTTACCAAAATCGTACATAGTTAAGGAAATTAGAATATTAATAATAATTATATTGAAAAAAATCATGATATAATAAATGAAATACAACATAAAATCATACAAACTCCTAGAATTGAAAACAATGAATAGAGGATTTCCCACTAGGCTGACTATGTAAACAAACTAAAAATAAATACAACCAGTTATACTCCCAATGAAGATCCCAACCACATACACGGTCTCTGTAACACTTGAGATACTCCATCCAAATTCCTAGATCCCACACAATCGACTATTCTCGATCAAGAAATACTGGGTCTCACCCCTATCCATCACAGAAACTATGCTCCAACCTAAAAGCAGACATACAGTAATCACATAAAATAAGGTTCATGTATATGGGATGATAAATAAATAACAATTGGACACCCCCAATGATGAAACTATAAATATACTCTCATAAAAACTTCACACACCAGATATATCCAACCTAGACGAAACTAACCGTAGTTGGAAGAAAAGAAAAACTACATAAAAAGGTATCAAACATAATGAAAAAACTAAATGTGGGTTCTATAATGAAACTAGAGGTAAATATGACCCCATTTTGTTATTTTTAATAGGATGTAAAGAACATGGTTCCCCCATCCACACCACAACTAGTGAAACCACAATAACTACATAGGAGCACCAAGATGTCTAAATGAAAAAGGAATTAATGTTGGGCCCCCCAATTGTAACCATATACATCAACATGAACAATTAAAATCTATCGAGATATAGGAATCCAATATCATGATATAAATGGATGAAAAAACATTTAGGTTCATACAGCTATAGAACATGTAAATTTTAAAGGTCTTGAAGAATGAATTGGGCATGAACTTGGAACCAACAGTTATGGATCCATAAACAACCCAGAGTTCGAAAAAATGGATTTGGTGGAGGAAAAATTCACAATCCCAAATTCACACTGGTTAGGGATAACACTCAACTATATGGGGGTTTAAACTCATCAAATTCATTCCCTAGATCCTTATGTGTAGAAAATCGCAACTAACCAATAGAGGAGTGAACTCGGAAAAAAAATTAGGGACCATTCATAATCCAATATATCCCAAGGGTATCCTATTCAAAAAAATTACTAATCATAATCTACCTCCAATGACACAACCAAGGTCCAACTAAACATGGGATGATCCACTCTCAAACCCAATGTTCAAAAATTTGAACTAGAAATGCCAATAAACTATCATTCAACAGAGAATGAAGAATATATTAGTAAAATGGGTTTCAACATAAAAAATAGCTACCAATGGAACTCAATGAACCACCGCAGGGTTAAATAATACTTGGGGTTCCTAAGGTTTCTTGGGTCACAACACAAATAAACATTTATACTGGGGATCCCTGGTTTCACCGAAGCACTCGGTCCATGCTCACAAAACAACATCAATCGGACCAAAGGTGAAACCATGAGAATGAAACCATGTAAGGGGTTCCTCTAGCTCATCCAAAAGAATTAGACACATCCAGTGTAGAAACATTCCAAATTACTCTCAGTGGCCTCCAATCAATCCTCAATCAAAAACATTCCCAAAGGGTAATCCAACGAACAAACCTTCCAATAGGGGAATTCACAATGATCCCAATGGCCATCAAAAAAGTTGGAACCTCCATAATGATTCATCAATATACTCCATACCATGGGGACAACCGCACAAAAGAATAACCTTAGTCCCCCTTCCTAGAAAACAAACCATCCATGAGTTCCATCAATCCATAAGGGTATCCTCAAGAAATGACATACCACTCAGGAATCCTAAACAGTATACCATGAAAACTACAAATCACATGATCTGAAACCATCACTCTTCGAAATCCATGATATCCACTAATTCTTTTATTAATAGCTCAATTAATCTCAACAACAAATAATATCCCATGGAATCAACCTATCCCAAAGGTACTGTAACACCTCCGAATGATTAATGGTTAAATGAAAAAATGATATGAATCATGTCAACAAGGTGCACCTTCCTTTTCAGAAGTCTATCTTATTAAAACTCCACAATTAAGTGTGATTGGACTGGTGTAGTGATCCGGATGGGTGAACTTCTGGGAAGTTTCCAGGGTGTGTGTGAGGGAGGACAAAGAACACATGAAAGGACATGTATTGTCCTGTGGGGACTATCAATAGTTAGATAACCCATTCAAGCATGTTGGTGGGCCCCAGGGTGGGGACCACGTGTCTATGTGGAAACTGGTGGTACCTGGTGGGTCGAGACCTAATGGCCGTGTTAAGGAGGGTTGGCCCTGCTATCACAGGGACCTAGTTGTCAAATTTGGTATCATAGGTAGTACCAATCATTAAGTGTGGTGCACTGTATGGGTTGAGATTTAGGGCCCACAACGATGACATTGTGATCTAAGGGGGGGGGGGGTGATTGTAACACCCACGAATGATAAAGGGATAAATGAAAAAATGATATGACTCATGTCAACAAGGTGCACCTTCCTTTTGAGGAACCTATCTGATTAGAACTTCACAATTAAGCGTGCTTGGCATGGAGTAGTGATCAGGATTGGTGACCTTCTGGGAAGTTTCCCAGGGTGTTTGTGAGTGAGGAAAAAGCACACTGGAAAGGACATGTGTTGGCCTGTGGGGACTGTCATTAGTTAGATGACCCGTTCGGGCACATGGATGGGCTCCAGGGTGGGGACCAATTGTCTACGGGGAAACTGGTGGTACCTGGTGGGCTAGGACCCGATGACCATGTTATGGAGGGGTGGTTGTGTTGTCACCAGGACCCAGTTGTCATAGGTACCAACAGCTCTGGTCTCCTCAATAAAAATATTTAAACATCAACTTCTCTAACCTTGACTAAAAATCCCCGCAATGCAAGGAGAAACCATGATATCATCATAGATACCAATCAACCATTCTTTATGGGATCTGCATGAAATAACCTAAAACAACATTGGCTGACATCTATATGCCATGCCAACTAATGAACTCGCAACCCTCACCTGGGCCTCGTAGCTCACTCCCAACCAACTGGAGGATTCATAAACCAAACCTAAAAAAATAAAAATAAAAAATAATCTATGTCCAAAACACTATCCTGATAGCCTCTCAACACCAAAAGTATTCCACCATCATGATGTATGTGAAAAAAATACTCATAATGTATTACTCACAAGCCCAATTATGAAATAATGGTGAAAAATAGGACAAACAGACCATGGATGAAAAATGTACATGGAGTGTACCCAAGGTATACAACGTGTATCCCAAACATTATTTGTGGTTGTGTGGAAAAGGAAACATAGCATATTATTTCCCAAATTACATGATGTGTCGGCCCTGTACATGGTCTTTACCCACATGTGTTTATCTACTTGTGTACCCTAACCTCACTTGGTGCATAAAATGATTTAGAACCTGGAATGTACCACCACATGGGGTTCCCACCCATGTACCTATCCATCCACACCACCTGGGGATGTATACCTACATGGAATGAACCCTATATAGGAACTAACCATGTATTTTACATGGCCAAGTACCCCACCCACGGGGTGTCAGACTGAGTACTCAACCACACCCCAGGATCCAAATTCATGGAATTTTCCCTTGATACAAGCAATGTAACACCACAAAATCATCTTACTAGAATAATAAAAACACAAGACATGTGTTAATACCACAAAATTTCATGTACATGACTTTCCCCAAATGGGAAGCCCTCTAAATGACCCAAAATGCCCGATTTCCTTGTAAAAGCCAGAGATCAACCCACTAGTGGTACCCAACAACCAAAAAATGGATTTAAAGTAAACAATATATATAATAAAGTAATTTATTGAAAAAACCTAATACAAGACTACATAGAGGTGGAAAATGATGATGTATAAGCTCGATCCATGATCCACACCTTTTGCACGACAATGTGGCCTCACCGAAGCACTACAACGACACCTCCTCCATTCTCTCTGCATATCTACTATCCCTATCCCTATAGTTGATGATAAAAAACATAGGGGGAAATCCATGTACGTGAAACTACAAATGAGGAAGGGAAAAATAAAAGGGGAAAATAAAAATGAAAAAGAAAATAAAAGGGGCCCATGCCCAGACACGACGCTCAACCCAATGTTATACCATTTCTTGAAAAAACCCCTATTATAGACTCAACCCCACAGATGGAATATCAATCCAAAAATAAATTTAAATTATATGACTGGACTAATATATGTGAATAAATTAATATTAAATTAATTAAATAGTAAACATTGCACAAAAAATCGAATGTCTTGGATGTCTACCAAACTCCTATCCATGGGAAAAAACTATATCCAAGTACGAATGGATTGGTTAGAAAAATAATATGAGATCATATTATATGATAAATATCTATTTTCCTCCTAAACACATCTGATAACAAAATTGTTCAAATTTCTCCCTGATTTTCACAACCTGTGATGATGTAGGTCTTCACAAACACCCCAACACAAATGATTATCACATATGAGAAGCCTTAATGGACAATCAAAATCTATTAATTTCCCCAAGCACTAGTTTAACCAATGATATATTTCCCATCCAATTATCGATCATATAGTTCCTATAATTGTCTCTCAATAAGAGAGACGTTTAACAACAACTGATCAGATCATGTTCACCATAGCAGTATGATTATCATTACCCCACTTCCCAAACAAAAACAGATGGTCTTATCTATATACATCAACAAACATAATGGATAGTCATGTCCAAACCACTCACACTAGAGTGCCAACATAACAAATAACTTCTTGTTCCTAGACCATAAGGAACTGAAACCTACATGTTTAAAAAACCACAAAAAATGAGGTTCATGACCTTTGAAAGCCTATAGTAAAATCATCACCAAATAAATTTCCTTAAACCAAACTCAAAAGTACAATAGATATCACACTCATGTAGTCCAAGTCATAATGAAACTTGGATAATGTGATTAAGAACAGTAAAAATACTCCACACATGGGTTCATTCCAACAAAATAGAGCTCCCTTGGAAGTCGCCTTTAACATTGAGGCATATTAATCATTACAGAATCAAATACTTGAACACCGTCCACTTAGGTGTCGATCCAAAACCACAAGAATCTAAACATAATTCAACTTCACTAGCTAAATAATAATAAAAATTAGAAAGGAAACGAGAAAAATAAAAAATTCCCTCTCAAGATAGCCATAATATTGGGAGAAATCATAGTTCTCCACCTCTCAACCACCTGGAATCCTCATAACTAACTAGAACCTAGTGAAAGAAGACCACACCATACCCACCAAAGAAGAACAACCACACCCAACCAAGCCATCTGTGATTGTAGACACATAGGCCCTACCATATAACCCCACAGACAACTCATATAATGAATAGCTCCCTCCCAAGGAACAAAAACATATGAATTATAGGGAACCACCATCTTTGGGTAACTCAATCCCAATACAATTTCCCTTTAGGAATCCTTTACCTCACCAATCCACCAAAAGGGCACTCAAAGCACATTACTAACCCTCTAGGGTTTCCATGCATTCCTCAATGAAGGGAATACATCTTCGTCCTTGGAAAACCTCTCCCCACATGATCCACTTGATCAGTCATCAGATTAAAATATAAATTACCATATATAGGCTTATTTGAAGTGAATAATATATGCCTAGAATGATGTATGAACATTTTCCTAATTCCCACAGGTCAAAAGTTAAAAATTGGGATGAATCCAAAATCCCCAAACCCAAGTGTATCATTCTAGGTAATATCATGAAACCATAAAAAATAAATTCAAAAATAAAAATACCATGTCATGGAATATTGGACTTTCTATCGACAAAGTTGTTCATGACACACCAGTCAGATATCTATCAGAGTTTTTTGACACATTCCTAGACCTACAATATATTAACTCCCAAAATTCTAATACCAGAAAACTCTAATAAAATTTTATAATGAACCATCCCAATATAACCTGATATGTCACCTGATCTGGATCAACAAAAGTCCTCAAGCTTGCCTCTCCAAATTATTGTGTGTTCTGACTTGATGTGAAGGTCTAAAAATATTGTTGGGTGACTATACACTTTGGTTAGACTGTAATAATAGTATAAGTAACAAAAAACATGAATATGGATATAAATTCAAGTATATATAATAAATAAACTAAAAAAAGAATGATATAACAAATGTAATGAAACATATGTTTATACAGACTTTGAGCATGAAAATCATACAAAAGATGGTTTCCCAATGGATGAAATACATATCAAAAATAAATAAACTTAATATAAATACAACCAGATATACTACCAATGATGAGGAAAATCACATACCATGTCTCCATGAATCTTGAGCTACACCAACACAATCTTCAGACCCCACACGGGCAACACCACTTGATCAAGAAACACTAGGACTCAACCCTTACCTTGAGTTACATGTGATCTAACCTGAAAGCATACAAAAGGTATGAATTCACACCGAGGTGAAACTATACAGAGAGAGAAATAAATCTCAATATGCCACCAAAAAAGATGAATCTATAAATTTATTTTCAAAACATGTCCATGAACATGTGATATTTCCATCCTATCAAAACAAACAATAACTAATACAAAAGAGAAATTTTATAAAATGGGTAACCAAAAAGTTAAAAAAATCCAAATGTTGCTTCAATCATACACCCGAGGTAAATCCACCCCTCTCTAGCCCCTATTGTTGGATTTATAACATGCGGATCACCATCGAAGATGTCAAAATTTAAATTCATAAATCTTGTACCCCAGGGAATAATAATATGCATCCACATGAATAATGCGAATTTATCGGGCTCTCGGACTACAATAACATGATTTGAACTAAAGACAGTAACATCTAAGCTGACAAAACTAGAGAACCTATCAGTACAAAAGGTCTTGTAGAATAAATCAGGCACCATGTATGTACCTAACAATGAGGGACCCATAACAAACCTAGGAACATAAATAGAATACAGAAGCCACAAGAGTACCATGGCATCCATGACACATAAAAACCAACTCCATGAGTGCTTTAACACCTCATGATCCTGATGCCACACTAGTTGTGGATAAAACTCAACTAGATGGGGGTTGAACATATAAAGATATTTTATTAACATTTTAAGCCCATCTAACCATATCCATCAAATCGAGGGGAGGACCAAATCACATCTCTTGATGAATTCTTGATCCAAGATATCCTAAGGGTATCCTCCTCAAACAAAAGTACATAGTATAAACCGCCTCTAACATCATGACCAAAGTCCAAAAAAATATGGGATGATCCAACCATGAACCCACCATCTATAAAGAAAAACAAGAAGTGTAAAAAACATCTTATCCAATAAATCAGGGGGCATTTATTACCACCATGTATCCTAATATCCAATAAACATCCACCAAAGGACCTTAACAACACACCTCAAGTTCAAATAAAACTCATCACTACCAAGGTCCATGGGGTCACAAAATATAGCAATATAAAACTACAGACTCCGTTGATGCACTTAATATCTTAGGTCATTCCCACAGAAATAACCTCAATTGACCCATAGGTCACAACAAGAGTAGGAACACTTAAATGGGTTTCCACTAGCTCATCCCAAATCACAGGACACGAGCTATGTAGAAATATCCCAAATAGACCTTAGTGCCCTCCAAATGACCCTCATTTAGAAATGATCTCAAAGTGGAATCCAAAGAACAATACCACCAATGGGGAATTCATAATAGTCCTCATGACCACATCAAATGTATTTCCCTCTACAAAAACTATTCAGCATTAGCCAAACCTCAGGAAAAAATAGAAAACACTATGATTTTGGGGAATATTTTTATCAAATAAATTTAATATTATTAATATTATATTACATTTAATATCAGGTTTAATTTTTTACTTAAAACATCATTTTATCCTTGTGTTACACATAACACTGGGTCTTCTTGCTTTACACGTGACACTTTGTTATAACAAAACCACAATATATTATTAATAATGTTTTTTAAATGTGTTTGTTATAACATATCAACTGATCATAGTGATATGAATACTAAAAAATAATTTAAAAATATTTCTTATTATTTTTTAAATAAATAAAAAATATTGATAATAAAATAAATTTTTTTTGGTAAAGTCTTTATATATTTCAAAAAAGCTATTTTCTCAAAAAAAATGTTTTTGTATTTTTTTGAATACTGATAAAATTAATTTTTTTCATAACCAGAAAATTAGATTAGGGTGATTTTTTTTGGATTTTTTTGAAAAGTGTCATTTTTTATAAACAGTGAAAAGTACATAATTTTAACTGAAAACCGCCTTTTAGATTAATTTATTTATAAATGTAAATTATATTTTAAATTTTATTTTAGGTAAAATTAGTTCATTTATAAAACCATTAATCTAAATTATTTCATCGGGGTAAATTTTATATATAATTTTTATAAAAAAACATTTCGAACTTTTTAACATTTTCCCATTAAAAAACATGCTTTCTCATAGCGTTTGAAGGATTATTTTTAAAATAAATTCCACTTTTGTTAATTGAATTTTAAAAAATTGATTGAATATTTTTGAATAAAAATAGTTTATACTATCTAATAATCTCAACATAAGTTTTTTACGAAAATGAATAGTAAGAATAGTAAAAATTATTTACCATAGTTAAAGTAAAAATTGGTTCACCAAGAGGTTAAACATAGAATATAAAGGGGAAAATCAACTTGAAACATTTATAAAACCCATTTTATATACATATTTATAAATTATACACTATTAAATCAATAATATACCATATTTTAGTATTTGGACATGAATAATATGTGGGTGAAATTATTTCATTCAATAAATAACAACTGTGTCGCTCACCTCACTTATAAAAGGCCACCACTTATCTTATATTCTTCACACCATAATTTTTTTTTGTTTTAGAAAATACCTATTCAAATAAATTCCCAAATTCTATCCTATCATAATATAATCCTTATTTCAGACAATAAACCCACCTTGGAAGGATTTGGGACAAACATAAGGAGGATACCCAAAGAATATGTAATGTTCATCAATGAGTGTTTTGTTTTATTTATTCTTCCAAAAACTTCAATTATTAATTTACCAGGATGATATAATTACTAAATTATATTCTTTATACTTGGATTTTTTATGTTAAGGTAATGAACTAATGTTTTTTCCAACTCCATGAGAAGGGTTTTGAAATAATCGTTCAGGTGTACGATAGACTATCGCCTCACTAGCCAATGTCATTTTTTCCATTACCCCTATTTAGGATGTAAATAATGATGGATTTATTATTTATATACAATATTTATGATATTTTTATTCATTTGAAATTTTTATGTCACACACACCTTAATTTTTTCCATTTTTTGGTCATATACTGATGTTGCTCGTGTGTCCCACAGACTACCACCTTGTGAAGCGATGTGACTCTTTCTCAAATTATGTGGATGAAATTAAGGATCGATTTGATGAATATGTCATAAATTTGACATAAAAATATTTTATAATGATAATATATATCATTTAATTTTCATTCATTCAATCTAACAAGAAAATGGAAACAACATTCATGTGTGCATATGACCTACCATCTCCATGAACAATGTATATCATTTTCTATCACTGAATTTTGAGGACTACTCTAAATACATATGTAATGAATATATATTATATTTGTATAATTTTTAACATTATTTATATTATGAAACCATCATTTAATTAATATGATAAAATATAACCACTTAAAACATACATGAAAAAAGGGAAAATTACCTGAAACGTAACATTAACATGGAATTATTAATAAAATGGTAATAAAAGTTCATAAAAAATAATATATGGTATGATATATATAAAAATATTATTTTAATATATTTATAAAAAAATAATATTTATAATACTGGAGGTTTGAACATGTATGATAGAATTCAAGGCTTAAGGTAAGAGATGTTTGCCTCAATTCTCTTTCATTGAGACATACATTATGTTATACACATATATTTTTTATTCAATGTGTATATAGAGACCAGTAGACACATAATATAATGAATTTATTTATACTCATAATATTTTATGTTCTATTTTATGTCATTCTTTCCTGGGGCTTACAATTCAACAATACCCAAGTGGTAATGATTTTATGTTAGTGTCTCGTCATTTTTCAGTATTATTTATGACAATATTTATGATGATAAATATTATTACCCATATATCCTGAAACTAATGATTTTTTTATCCTCTATTTTTTAATGTTTTTTAAAAGTAATATTACCAATTTTTCACTCTTTGGTACTTAAAATAATTAATATAATGTTTTTTAAAAATATTTGAATTTATTTCACTTTTCTATCGGAATCATTTTTCTTCCTAAAACATATATTTTAAAAATGTTTTAAAAAATGATTTATTACTATTCTATATTTTTTAAAATACATGTTTATCCATGTTTTAATTTTTATAAAAATGTTTTTAGAGGTATCTTCATGTTTCATTCCAAAGAAATCTTGTTTGGATTTTACCCAAAAATGTGAATAGAATCTTTGTCTTAACATTTATGACATTAATGAAACCACCCATCGTCATGACCATTATTTGCTATGAAGAATACTTTAAAAAAGTTTAATATTATTTTCAAATAAAATGATTTTAAAAATGTTTTATGGTTTTAAAAAGAGTTTGTCAGAGAAGAAAGGATATTTTCCACATTTTTTAAAATGATCGTTCAATATAATTTTCAACCTAAGATAAAAAGTATTGATGTCGCCCATACCTTGTTGGGGTATGATCCAAGGGTATCATTGTTATTATTTCTCTGAATGGTTTGTGTTTATGATGAAATTATTTTTATGAAACATGTTTCTTAACCACAAGTTTTACCATGTTAGAATAAATTTGAAATCCAATTAGTTTTCCTTATGTTTATCTATGAGGAAATGTTGAAATGATTATATAACCTATCTATTTTCCATATATTACGATTTGATGAAATGTTAATATAACCTATTTTATTTCATGGTTTATGATATGATAAATTTTTTTTGATATTTTTGTACACATATATATTATTTTCAATATTTGATGGGTGGGACCAATATCTCCCCCCAATGCATTGGGTATTGATAAATGTTTTATGAGTATAGAGGTAAAATGGGTGGGTAGACTAAGTCCAAAAATTAGGGTACTAGAGTGGTTTCCCCTAGAATGAGAAGTAGGATACATGGGTGGTTTTACCATGCCCAAAAAAGGGTACATAGGAGGTCATCCCATGCCCAAAGAAGATATATTGGTATTTATTCCAAGACTAACATGATTTGAAATTCCTTATGGGTATCATTGTCATAATATCTTCTATGCATATGTGTATTCCATTAAACTATGTATTATGCCATTGTTATGATCTCATAGATCACATTCTACGATTTCTATATGTTTCATATCTTATGAATTGAAAATATTTATTCCATGAATTAATATTTTGATTTAATATATTAAGGATATGGTTTTTGATGTGTTATACTCATGTTATATTACCCCTGGGTTCATGATATGCTTTAGTATCTCCCTTGATAACCCTTAATGAGCACCTATTCTAACCCTTTATTATGTTTTTATTTCCTAGTTTATAAATAAATACATTAAGTATGACATTATTGTGAAGATTAATAAATGGGATGATCTTTTTGGGAGTCATTTAATATCTTCCATGAATTAATAATATTGTGTTCTATGTTTCAAAAGGCACAAAACTATTACAGAACTAATTTTTTTGTGTAATGTATTGAATATTCCTACAAAAAATGTAATATCCAGGTATCAAAATCCTGGACTTCTATAGTTTGCATTAGAGGATGGGTTTAGTTCACCTATGGAAACAGGAATGAAAAATACTTTAGTGAGATCCCTAGGGATATTTCTAAGTATATATCTAGGGATGTCTCTTAGGATAAGTATAAGGATGAGTCAATGAAATGTAAAATGTCCTAGAATTTTTGTAAAGGATCGGGTTAGTCATATCCAGGAAATTATATCTTAGTCTAGATACTATAACTAGTTGTGACTCTCGCATGAAGTTAACTAGGGGAAATAACTCTAAAAAGGGTGCATTGATTGGAATCTATCATCACCTAGTATACAAAAATGGGAATTGCTACACACCTAGTTTGAAACCCCTGTGGGATATGCTTTTGAAATTCACAAACTCTTTATAAACCATCATGAAAGTTTTAAGTAGAATACGATTGTGAATAACATTGGATAAACCAATGGTGTCATTGATTAAAGTAGAATTTTTCATGATATAGACATCCTAAATGTTATTTTTCATGATTATGTTGCTACCCACTATTATTTTTTTCATACATTATACTTATTTGTTTTATTCAATGGATAGAACTTGAATGAATCATGTTAATTCTCATCATGATAGAAAATGCAATGACTTTCCTCTAACTCATTCAAATATTATTGGAGTTTGAATGAAAAATATCATTTCTATGATCACACAACTTTTCCAAGATATGTATCATACTATAATTCCAAACAAAAAAATAAGGTAATAACATTCTATTGATTCCATCATGTGGAAATGTTCACATTATATTAGTGTTTATTTTGATCCACTAGTTGTTGATTAATTGGTCAATAACCCTAAAAATATTTTTTCCATTCTCAAGTGCTCAGAGCGTAAAAAAATAATTTTGGATGTCTAATGTTTGGATAGAGATTCATATCAATGGTGGAATATTATCAATAATATGTACCATTATGATGAAATTATCTTCATGTGTTGGGATGATTTTAGGAACATAATTTTAAATAAGTAATTTCCTTGTATTTTTTTAATGAAGATGGAGAAGGATTTCCACGAGCTAAAGAAATGGGATGATGAATCAGTTAGTACCTATGAGGAAATTTTTACAGGAGTTTCTAGCTACAATTATGGTATTATTATTCAACCTAAAGGTAAGGTTTCTTATTTATTTAGTGGATTAAAACATTGTCTCCAAAGGGTATTATCCATAATAGACTTTAGTATTTATGAAGGTATTGTTTGACGTGATTTCATTATGTAAATGTAGGTTGGATTTTTTTATCAATCTCATGGTTTTTATTAGAATATAAAAATATAATTCAATGGATAGTCATAAAACCATTGAGAGTATAAGATTATATTTCTGTTATGATGAAATTGTGGGAAAAACATTGAGGAAATTTTCTAAATTGAACTAGAAAAAATTTAAATGTCGAGGGGAATGTAATTATGAAATTTATTTCAAAAGTGATGGCAAGAAGATAGATAATGAATAAATAGAATGAAATATGAAAAAAATACACCACCCACAATAAATTTTTGCAAATTCATAGAGTATGGGAAATATACAAATATATGCCACAATCCAATGTCTAATGAGGTAGATAATTCCCAAACCATATTTAAATAAATTAAAAAGATAATATTATATAATTTTGACAGTTTAAGTGAATCATGATAATTAGGGCACACTATTACTCCTCACCTAAGTTGTGAATTTAATGATACCTTATGTATTAATAAGACTTGTGAAAATATTATTGTTCATTATTTAGTGAAATTTCATGTTATTATATCACTAAACAAGAATTTTGGAATAACAAAATCACAGTTTACACTATATTATTACAATGTTGAACCCAAGATTCTAATAGAAATTTTTTGTAGAAGATAAGAACTTATTTAACGAATAAATGATGAATTATATTTTGAAAACATTTATGTCCCCATGTAAGATTAACTTAAGATTTATGGATACCATCACGACATTAATAGTTTATTATTGATCATAATTTCAATATCATTGACACCCATTTTGAGGTTTTATGTCGTGAAATTATATCATGATTATGGATATTTTATGAGAATTTTCTAGAAATGAAACCCTTTTTTTGAAAAAAATATTTTAGGAGGAATAACTTTACACTTTGTAGCCATATGATTAAAGGAACTGATAACCTTTAAGGTTGGTCTTATCTTTGATGATTAGATATTATTAGGTTATTGTCGATCACCTTACAAACCCAAAACACTTCATAACTATAAAATAATATTTCCATTTAGATATTATTGAGATAATATATATTAAGAAAGTCGTAAGGTTCCATGGAGAGACACATTCAATTGTATATAACCACCATATGAAGATTACCTTGATGTTTTTTAAATGTCTATAGAAACATCTTGATAAACCCAAGAGGAAATGATAAGATTTTTCAATGGATATTAATGGTGGTTGGGATGACACCATTCACTAGTAACATTCCATTAAAAAAATAGCATTAACTCATGATTTTAAATGGTTCATTATAAATACATTTATGGAAAGAACTCTAGAAGTCCAGCATACTGAAATGAACTTGCATAATAAAAGCTATTGGGAGTAGAGAAATCCAATGAGATGGAAGAGAAGGTTTGAACCATTCAAAATCATGTATGAATTATTCATATTTGTTAGAAATGTAATTCTGATAATCATAAATTTGGTATATGATTTGAATATAGTAAAAAGGACTTTCTTTGAATTTCTATGTGGAAGAAGGAAGGGAAAAATAAACCTTTGGTATATCAGTCCCATTTAAATATTTAACTATATGAGGACAATATATTATCATTTAGTTCTTCAACTTCACCTATCTGATGTTAATGATGTGTTCCATGTGTCACTCTTGAGGTTGTACATACCTGATCCATCACATGTACTTAATTCAGAGGTTATACCACAAAAACATGATATTTCTTATGAGGAATGGCCAGTATAGATTCTAGATAGAATTGTAAAAGTTCTAAAAAACAATAATAATTACCTGGTTAGTGTTTTTTAGTAAAACCACCATCTTGAGGAAGCTATGTGGGAACCTAAGGACATAATGACGCATAATTATCCTCATTTTTTGGTACCAATGTGATGAATTTCTATGGAGAAAATCATTTTTGGGGGGTATAACGTAACACCCTGAGATTATGTGAACCATATTTTTTCAAATAAATTTAATATGTTATATATATAATTACATAAAATATAGTGTTTAGCTTTAATTATGTGAAACCTTATGTTATGAGTACACTACATGAGACACTAGGTTAGCATGTGTTACACACAACACCAAGTTTTAACAAAACCATGAGATATTATTAATATATTTATTTCAATGTGATCGTTATAACCTAGCAATTTACCTTAATAGCATGATTAGTAATAACCAGTTTTTAAAAATTTGTTACAATTATTTTATATAAATAAAACATATTGATAATTAAATACATAAATTTCTGTAATGTTATTATATGTTTCAAAATTAATATTTTCTAAAAAAATTATTTTCTATCCTTTTGTGAACAAAAATAAAGTTAATTTTTGACACTTTTTGGAAAATAAATTTAATAAAATAAACATAATTTTTTAAATCATAATTTAAAAATTATATTTGGGTGATTTTTTGGAATTTTTATGAAAATTATCATATTTCGATGAATATTGAAAATAATGAATTTTAATTGAAAACTACATTTTAGTTTAATTTTTGGTAAGGATAAATCATTTTTTAAATATTTTTTAACATAAAATTAGTTCAATTATATATCAATTAAATTAATTTATGTTATTTTGATTAATATTATTTTGAGTTTTGTTATAAAAAGTTTCATACTTTTGAACATTTTATTTTTAGAAGATCTGATTTCACATACCTTTTGTGGGATTATATTTAAATTAACATTTTCCATTTATGTTAATGGAATTTGGAAAAATGGATTTCATAATTTTATTCATCAAATTATATTTTATATAATAATTTTCACTAATTTTTTGACCAAAATAAATAGTAAAAATAATAATTATTATACCACTGTTAAGGAAAAAATAGGTTTACCTAGGGTTAACCTTCAAAGGTTACGGGTAAAAGGACCTAGGAACTTGTTCAACACCAATATTATGGAAATATTGATAATTTCCCCCTTATATTATTAATAATACTCAATTTTATATCCTTGTGACATAAAAAAATGTGTGTGGAATTATTCCTTTCAAAATATTACAAGTGTACCACTCATGTCACTTATAAAAGGAAACCCTGTATCATATATTATTTACCCCATATGACCCTTTTTTTCATCCAATTGATGCCAAAATAAAATAAAAAATTCCATTCTCACATCCTTGATCCCTTATTTTTTATATAAATCGATCATGGGAATTATTTTAGTGCAAACCTATAGAGGATGGTCGAAGATGATATAACGTTCAACAATAATAGTTTTGTAGTATTTCTTCCACCACCTCCATAAATTATTTTTATACCATGATAATACAATAAACACAGTATATTATATAAACTTATATGTTTTTATTTTAAGGGTATTACCTATAACTATATCCACTTTCATCAAAAGGGATATCAAATCATTGGTCATGTGTTTAACGGTCTACCTCCCCGCAAACTGATGTCATTATTTTTCTATTTCCACCATTCAGGGATGGAAATAATAATGGATTTATTTTTTATTTATAAAATTTGTAATATTATTTTGATTTTTTAATATTTTTACATCAAACTTACCTTCTATATTTCGATTATCTGGGAATGCAATAACTTCGCTCGTATGTATAGTGGATTACTGTCGAACGAAATGATGTGATTCGTTCACGCATGACATGGATGGTATTAAGGAAGAGTTTATTGAAAATATGTGATATGTTAAAAAAATTATTTTATAATTACAATATATATTTTTTAATTTTATTTATATAAATATAATAAGAAAATGGAAACAAAATTTTTGTGTTAATATAGTCTACCATCTCCATGAGTAGTGTATTTCATTTTATATGAATAATTTTTTTGATTACTATAAATATTTATATATAATAAAAATATATGATATTTATATCATGTTTAAAATTATCTATATGATGAATCTTTTATTGAAGTAATAGAAGAAGAAAAATTAGAACTCAAAACATACTCAAAATACAAAGCTACCATTACCCAAAACCGAACTCTAAAATGGAATTATTAATAAATGGTACATAAATGGTCAAAATAAAATAATATATGACATGATATATGTAAATAGTATTATTTATTATATGTATAACAAACTTATATTTATTATACATTACTTTTGAACGTGTACAATGAAGGTTAATACTTAAGGTAATGGTTTACTGTCTCAATTTTCCTTATTTGAGATGTACAATATGTTAAGAACATATATTTCATGAACTAGGTGTACATACAACCCCTTTTACATTTTATTTCATTAATTTATATATCCTCATGATAGTTTAGGTCCCATTTAATATTATTCATTCATGGGTATTATGATTCGAGATGTAAAAGTGAAAATGATTTTATATTACAATATCATCATTTATCTGGGTTTTTTATTGTTATGTTTTTGTCGAAAAAATCAGACAATCTATATATCGAGAAAATCATGAATTTTATGGTCTGATAGTTTTTCATGAATTTTTTCATGTAATAGTACAATTTTACACTCTTTTTTACATAAAATAATAGAGGAAATATTTATAAAGGAAATATGAATTTATTTATCACTTCACTCAGAATCCATTTTCTTCCAAATATATGTATTCTAGAAAAATTCAATTTTTTTTACTATTCTCCAATTATTTTTAAAATACATTTTAACCTTGATTGGTTTTTTAAATTTTTTTAATGTATTCATTTTTCTTTCCAAACAACACCCATTTGGATTTTATGGAAAACATAAAAGTAATTTGTGTCATAATGTATAAAACATAGATGAAACCTCTAATCACCATGAACATTATTTTATTTTTAGATACTTTATAAATTTTCAAGGTTATTTTTTTAAAAATAATCCTCTATAAAAACCGATATTAAAATTTTAAAGAATATTTTTCTCATGAAACATTTTAAATGATACATCGGATATGATCCAAGGATAAAATTTTTATTCTTTATCTTAATGATTTAGGATTATGTTGACATGATGTTTATGAAACCCATTTCTCTTCCACGGGTTATATCATGATTGAATTCATACAAAACCCGCGTCTTTTTTCATAGGTTATTCTATGATGATATGATGAAATGATTATGAAACATATCTATTTGTCTTTGGTTGTGATATGATGAAATGTTTATGAAACCCATTTAATTTCATGAGTTATAATATGATACATGATTGATGATCTTATGGACCATGTATGTATGATTTTCATTATTTGATTGGTGGGACCTATATCTCCCACCAATGTATTGGGTAATGATAATTGTTCTATGAGCTCATAGGGCACACATGTGGTTGTCCCAAGCCTGAAAATGAGGGTACAAAAGTGGTTTTCACATACCCAAATAGGTGGGTAAATTGGTGGTTTTCCCAAGATTGAAATAGGGTATATGAGAGGTCATCCCAATCCCAAAGTAGGTAAACAAGTGGTTAGCACAAACCTAACATTTTATGATTGTCTTGTTGGGTAGCCAGGACAAATGATTTTCTATGCTTACGTTCGTTCCGAAAAATTATTTCTTATAACAATTTATTTCTCTCATGATTCATGTTAATTGATTTACTTATGATTAATGTTTTATTAACTTCCATTATTTAATCCATGACTCATTATTCTAACTTTTAATATGTAGTTCACGGTTTTAATATGTTATAATCATGTTCTTTTACTCTTGTGTTCATGATATGCTTACATATCTCCCTTTTTCACCCTTACCGGGCATCTAATATCAAACTTTAATATGTTTCCCTTCCTTAGGTTATGAATAAAAATATTTATGTATGATATTCTTTTTATGATTACAAAAAGATAAGATCTTTGTGGGAAATATTTTTGATCTTCTATTAATTAAAAAAAGTGTTCTGATTTTCCAAAGTAAACAAACTATTATGGTAATCACATGTGTGTCTGGATAATTTATTGAATATTCATATAACAATATGTAATATTCATGTAGGAAAAGCCTATGTTACTATAAAAACCCACACAATGAAAACCAATGCCACTGTTTTAGGTAAATAACCAATCCATGGGTACCAAATCACCAATAAGGTAATCCTCAAGAAACGGCGTGCCATGCATGAATCCTCAAAAGATAAACATGGAAATGACTGATCACTCGATCATATACCATACCACTAGAGAATCTTAAAGAGAACCTCATATTCATTTTAATTTCCCAACAACACCCATCCAGAACATCCATCCCAAGATATCAACCCATCCCAAAGTATTTGATTGCTCTAGTATCCCTTAACCAAAAAAGCTAAACCTCAACGATGCTAACCTCAAGAAACTGGTCCCGACATGCAGTGAAAAAACATGACATCATCAGAGATAGTAATTGAAACACCATTTGGGAATTATTTGGAAGAACCTCAAAAACCATTTCCTGATATCCACAATTCACTCATAATAAAGATATCACAACTCTATCTAGGGAATCATATCTCACACCCAACACATTAAATTAAATCAATCCGAAAGGAAATCCTCTATAAAAATTCTCTTATTTTGAGAAAAATATCCATATAAACTCAAATCATTATAAGGATTCCACCATCGCAATCTACTAGAAAAAACACTTAGATTGGACTACTCACAAGTATAATTTTTACATTAGGTACAAAATTGGAAAAACAAGAAAAGGTAAGAAAAGGTTCATAGAGTGAACCTTGGGTACATGGTGTTTATCCCAAAATTCCTCCATGTTATGTTCCACAGGACACTAAACATATACGTTCCGATATTACATTGTGTTTTGGCCTTAGACACAACATGTAACCCCTTGTGTGTACCTTCTCATGCACCGTAGTCCCACTTGGCATGTAAAACACCCAAGTACACGACATATACCAAAAATAATAAGTGTGATCCCCCTTATCGGGTACTCTCCCATGCACCATTCCATCTAAACCACTTAGGCATGCACATCTACATGGTGTACACTCCACATGGTCACTGTCCATGTATTTCTACATGACCATGTACCCCCACATGGGTTGTCTTACCATGTACATGAACACACAATAGAATCCCACTATATAGCATGTATTCCAATTATAAGACATTTATTCGAAAAACACTAATCATTGCCAAATATGATGAACACATAACATGTGTCCATACAACTACAAACCATGTACACAACATCACTATAAAATCCCATTATTTTCATACATATATATTACACCTAAATAGAGGAATATTTGTTACATAACATAAAAAAACCACCCCAAACCGTATGTTATGAGTGTCCTTGAAGCATAGAAACATATACTACTGTTTCAAATAATGATACATCATCTCCCACTTATTCCATCATAACAGAAAATCCTTTTAAAAAATCATTCTTAATACCTTTTATTATATCTTTGGGGAAATAACCATAAGAAAAGGTTATATTAGGTACTTGGTAAGGGTAAAAAAGGAAGATAACATATGAATAAGGACATAATAACATGAAAATAACATTTAAAAATTATATCTTTCACATCAAGGATCATGATATTGAGACATGGAATAAATCATAAAAGTTCTTAAGATAGAAATTATAAAAAAAATATAACAATATAATTCATAGATTTATAACAAATGAAATTAAAGTGTGACATACACATAAGAATAAAAAATAATTTTCATATTTGTCAAGGCTCCCTGCCAAGACCATAATAGTGGGTAATGTCTCTTACTGAACTGAGTTAACTCCTTATACAAGCCCTATATAACTGAACTGAGCTTACACTCATTCCAATCATGTATTACGGAATCAGGTTCACTTCCCATAACAGTATTATATATCTCATGATATATAAATATTTACCCAATGCGTTAGAGAGATATATAGGCCCCCCTCTGTCACAAACCAACCCTGGTCAACCCTGAACCAGTCACCTGAGCCGGCCTACGACATGGCCCGAGATGCACTCCCAATACTCTCGGGCTAGAGAATAGAACTAGGGAATCAAAATAGATCAAGAGGGAATGGTTTCTCCTGATAAAATAAATAAAGCAGCGGAAAGAAAATAGAATAATGCAAAGTAATTAAACAACACAAAAAAAGAGACCAACAACAACAAACTAACCTGACCACTACCAAAAACCATAGGGACCTCGAGAGTCACTCTCCACACCACAACCGAGTCTCGCCCAAAGAGAACAATCTCTAGTCAACCTGCAATAGAAACTAAAAACCGGAAAACACTATAGGCGTGAGTATTAAAACTCAAGAGGTTGGCCCAACTTATTCTATTCCCAAACACATACCATTAAATAAAGAATTTATCAATTCCAGGTTTGAACTAAATTATATAAAATATGGGTTTACACACACACACTTCCATTTATACAACAAGTAACAACCCATTGCCCTTTTAATTTAAAAACAAATTTAATGTTTGAAAGAAACAGGTGCATTTCATTTTAAAACATTTTTGCGAGGAAGTTAGAAATTAAAATTTCAATTGTTAGCCAAATGGAAAACCACACACAACACACACTAAGGGCTAGGGAAGAGAAGTGTCACACAAGGGCCAACAATCGAACTAGACCTCTCAATCATCCGCCACATAAAAATACACACTAAAGAAAACAAGGGTCGAACCTAGGAGATCGTGAACAATCCAAAATGTATGATACAGGTGACTCGTCCTAAAAGTATTCTCTAACTCAATGATGTCATAATGACATAATTCCTAGTGTAGCCCTTCATGGCCTAACTGAGGGGCCCAATCCCCATAGCAGCATTAACTCACTATTCCCCTAATACGGGGCCACTAGCCAGTGCGTAATCTAAACTAGTGCAGTAATCATTCTCAGAAGATTCACTCACATTTCTAGGTTCCCATGTCAACACATGCAATAAAAAGGGTTACATACACAATGTAAGTCAATCAGTCACGAGGCACAAATATCATACACAACGCACGAAATCAACAGCACCTAAGATCACCCCTAAGTAAGCCCAATGTGAGTTTTTCAAAAATAATTTATTTTATTAATGTTCCAAACGAGCCTTCACAAACATTATAGAAAAACCTCAATTCCCAATAAATCCCAAAACATTTTTTTCAAAAGAAAGCATTTATCGTTAAAACCAGATGTACATTTTAAATTCTGTGAATTATGTTTAAAGGCCAAGCTATCATTCATTCAGTACTAGGTGTCCACTCATCATGAAAATATCTCATGTTTCGTGTATAAAATAAACGACGCTTTTCACACCAAATAATCATTTAAAAATTAATTATCATATATTATTTCTCATTTATTAAAAATTAATAAAACATCAAGAAACTAATAAATTCTAAATTTAAAGGAATGTGCATTTGGGGACTTACCTCAACTCACAGCATGAATGCGACAATGTGACATGCCTCACACAGGCGCACACAACCACATGCAAGCTGACGATTGATGGACCGTGAAAAAAAATCATGTCAACACGTTGCAACCGAAAAGATAACTAAAATACATAAACACGGACTTAAAAAAATTCAACTAAACAAACAGAGCGAACGAGACCTCGACATGCTTTCAAAAGACAACTCACACCAACAACACCATTTACTAAACCCCTTTAAAAACCACAAAGTGTTTACAAAAAAAAACAAAAAATTCCAAAAGAACTCGCAAAAAAATTTAAAGAGCCAAGATACCATTTTAAGAAAACACTTAGAGTGCCCCACATGACAAAAGTGTGTGAAAAGATGAGATCAACATTTAAAAACACATGCGCCTAAATACATTTTCAAAACTAGGCTTGCGGCATCAAAATTATTTAATAAATCATCATAAAATTCATAAAACTATTTTGACTAGTATATTGCAGTTTTGCAGAGACAAAATCAACGCAAAACACGCATTTTTTTGTTTACATAACTCAAAAGTGTTTAGTTCGGGACTCAACCCGCACCCCAACTATATTTTAAAAGTAAAAGAAAATTATAAAATAAAATAAAGGGTTGTTCGGGGTGTGACACCCTCTCTTCATAAAGAAAACCATACATATGTATTCCATTAGAACATAATTCATTTATCATATCAAAACCCATGAAAATAAAAGTGTTTCATAAATATCATTTCATTATATACATAAACCTACCATAAAAAATATTTATATTATTCCTAAAAAATATATATGCTAAAGAATATGTAACATCAAATAATTTTATCATAGACAGAAAAATAATTTTTAGAGATCACATGAAATAATTATTTAGGAGAATATGCTTTCAATTTTGATTTTTTTAAAATTACACACAATTTTAAAACAATACAATTTTTTTTAAAATAACCTTATAATATTGTAAGGGAATATTCATGGAATTAGGGTTTCATGAAATCAAAAAAATACATTCATTCCATATATGTGAAGAAATACATTCTAATCACACTTTTACTAATAAAGTATCAAAGAACCATGTATGTAAAATGACTAAAATATTTTTTCAAATTGATTAGTAAAAATTATCAAATGTGTAAAAATAAATTTAACCAATTTTATAAGAATAATAAAAATATTTTTTATTTTTTTTGGAAACATGGACATTAAAGATAAATATTCCTCAATAAATACTTACATATAAATAATCCAAAATAATAATCAGATTGTTTAAATTAACCCTTTCATTAGGTATGACTTCCTTAGTACATATATGAAACTCCCATATAATAATTTATATATTGTTATTAATTTATTCTATAACCATTTTTATTTTTATGATATCATATATGATCCTATTATATCATCATATCCCTAATTTTTTTATAATATTTCATTATTACCATTCTATCAGGTGTAAACTTGTAAGATCTTATCCTTTTCGGGATCTATCTAGAGTGATTTTTCTTGTGATTTTTTTATTATTAAGTACCATTTTGTTAGGTTAATACCTAGGGTGTGTTTTGGGTGATTGTTTTTAAGTAAATCGGGATGATATGGGGATATGAACAATTTGCACAAAGTTTGAAAAAACCGGGCACAAGCTAACAGTGCAGACTATGGAGGCCTGCATGTTTGGAACATGGTTTTCCTAACCATGTTCCATCGAGTCGTTTGAGCTGTGGAAGACCGCACGATTGGTGCACAGTTTGTCCTAACAGGGTAGCCTCCCAGGTCAAACCGTGTGTGTGGGGATGTTTAATCATAAAATTGGTTTTAAAACCACCCAAACCCCTGAAACATCTCTAATTATACATAGGCACGGGCATGAAAATTTTTGGGAGATCTCAGAGCCTTTTATAGGGATTCTAGTTCAATACAAATGATGTTCATTGAGACTGAATGCTCGAATCAATGATCCATCCTTTTTCTAGTATATATAATTCATCTCGTTGCTTATCCCATTATTTCCTCTTTCTTTTCTAGATCTGTTAATGGAAGATATCCCCTTCTTTCTGGGATCTAAACCTCTGATATGGGATATAAAACTAAGATTGAGGATCTAGATCTATATTTTCATGATCCTGATGCCTTTGATCTTAATTTTGGTTTTGGGATTTAGATTTGAATCTTGATCAACGACGTTCTTCTGCTCAGACTTTGGGGATTTCTGTTGGGCTAACATCATTCAATAAACTAATGTAGGTGGTCTAAATTGAACTACAAGTCGTGATTTTGATATGTGTATGTGATTTTAGGATTCTCTAGTTTTCCTTGATGATTTATTTCATAAGTTTGAGAAATTAGGAATGAGGAATGGACTAGTGTATGCCTTAGTGATTAGTTGAGAATTTAATCACGAAACAAATGGAAGGGGTTTGGCAAAATATATATTTTGGAGATTCTTTATGGGTTTTGATACTGTAATTGATATTTTGAATTGGTTGTGTTACGATAATTAATTTTGTGGAATTAATTATGAAATGATTTTTTTCAATGTAAGTTAATTAATCATGAGAATTAATTATTTTCCATGATTTTGAACCATGATAATTAATTGCAAGAATTAATTATGTTTCATCATGTTGGTCATAGATAATTAAATTGTGAGATTTAATCATGAAAATTTGAGATTTAATTTGGATAATAAATTGTAATGAATTAATTATTTAATGTGAATTATTGTAGATTTATTAATTAATTGATGAATTAGTTAATGGGTAATTTTCTTAGTTTTTTGTTGAAATAACTATTTACTTTTTAAATGTTTAACTAAGTTTTGGATTAGTAATTGAATGATGTCAAATATTCTTGTGAATTAATGAATTATTAAATGGATGAGATTTTTGTTTTACAAGACATGGCATTCTAGACCAATTAGATGTTGGGACTTATACATGGATTTCATCCCCATTAGTTATAAAAGATTGAGATTATGGGGTTCTAGGAATGACAACCTATAGTGAATGAGAAAAGGAGTGGTAGGAATTACAACCTCCACTCAACAATATTGTAGTGCAAGGTGTGACGACCTACATGAAATGAATGATAATAATGAATGACGATTCAAATGAGATTTGGGGTTCTTGGCATGACGCCCTACACCAAATGATTAATAATAATGAATGATGATTCAGAAGGGAAACATGAATTGAAATTATCCTAATGTTATGATTAAAGGATATATGATAATGTGATATCTGTTTAAATTATGCATTGTATTTATTACTTCAAAGAACTGTGTGTAGTATTGTTTCCCTCGGAATTCGGGGATGACCTCCTGGATGGGAGAATCAAATGTTCCAATCGGTTTCTAACGGGTTTGTTCGTAGAACCGAAAACATCCAATGATTCCACATCCATTTGGACCTACTTTCCAAAGGTATGCGCTCATTAGTTTATAGACTGATGTGGCTTAGAAATTTGCATTGGTCGAGAGGATGGGAGGTCGGACTCATCACACCTTTTTGAGGGGAATTATTGTCTATTCCAGGACTCTCTTAATAGATTTAAGTTATGTTCATGAATCCTTATTACATTACTAAGTATAAAATGAGCTTTTCCCTCAGTTTTGACAATCAATGATTAAATATGTATGAAATTTAGAAAAAAATTTATATGTATTCGAGGTTCTTCATCAATAGAGAATCATCTATATCTATTTAGAGATTCTTGGTCAATGGTATCCTTCAAAACATTTATATAAAAGTCTCTTGCTCATTATAATAACCAGGCTGGGTTTAAAGCCACTCAGTGGGGCACTTGATGTTTATTGTCATTCAGAAGGACATGAATTATTTCAGAGTGGGGATCGAACCCATAGACGGGCTACCTACATATCCTTTGTTTTGGAAAAGGAATCAGAACCCACGTAGTTCGAAAAAGGACATATAAAGTTTATGATTGATGGTTCAAAGAAGGATGTCATAATTACTTTTACTCTCTAAGCTCACGTGAGTCATGCTCGGTGTGAGAAACAAGATGTATTGGTAATAACATAGACAATTGGGCCATGAAAATATGTAATCATAAGAAATGGTTTGGGGCTTATGTATGTATGACTGCCCAGATAAATAAATATTAGGATTTAATTTAGGGAGAAAATCCAGGAACAGGGTCCACAAAGGTATATGTGCTTCATGGAGATTTGAATACTCTAATTTGGGACTTATTCCTAAAAAGGAAGCCCAGATTAGGAAAGGATTGATAACTGGTTTTTACTCCTGAGAAGGAATCCCAGATCAAAAGTAAATTAGGACTGGTTAAGAGAAATTAAGGGACTTGGGGCTTACTCCTGAAAAGGAAGCCCAAAATTTATGACTGGGACTTATTCCTGAAAAGGAGGCCCAGGTTAGGGGACTTGGGGCTTACTCCTAAAAAGGAAGCCCAAAATTATGACTGGGACTTATTCCTGAAAAGGAGACCTAGGTTAAGGGATTAAGGTTTGGGGCTTACTCCTGAGGAGGATGCCCAGATTTGAGAATTTTAAGAATTTGGGGCTTACTCCTGAGGAGGATGCCCAAGTTTGGAGGACTTAGGACTGGGGATTATTCCTGAAAAGGAGACCCAAATTAAGGATTCTCTCATCTTTAAGGATGAGGTTGAATGAATGAACTCTCCATATTTAGTGACATAAAGAAATTTAAATCACTAGGTTTTGAGAGATATTCCACATAATTTCTTTCAGATAAGGAAGTCAAATCATGAAATCATGCCATAAATGGATTTGAAGAGTGTCTTGAAGACTTAATCTTGAAAAGGAAAGGTGTAATGGCTTAAGAGGGGTGAAATGGGCAAGAAAGGCACCCAAAAAGGAAGGGGCATGCAAGTCTTGGAAGGCGCGCATGTACTGTGGCGGCGCACAAGTATTGGTCGCGCAGGTATTCCTGCGCGATACATGGTATACTTGCGCAATGGTCAACCAGCATTGAAATACTTGAGCGACTCTTTTTTAAAGCCTTTAGAATCCTCTTGAGGATCTTCCAGAAAAGGTACGCGCAAGTTCTATCGAAGGAGTAAGGCGGCGCGCAAGTGTGGTCACTTCCCTTAAGGGCTGCCAATCAGGCGCGCAAGTGTTGATGAGTTTTAACACTTAGGCCTTCCTCCCTCTCTTTAGATCTTCCGTTCTAGGTTAGAAATTACCTTAGAAGTGTTCTGGAAGCTTTGAGAAGAGACTTGGGCGTCGAGAGCTTCAATCCGAGTTTCTGGAAAAAGATCCTCTCGAATGGGGGGCCCACAGGGTCTATTTATAGGCAAGAGAAGACCATGTGCGGTTACCGGGCGGTTATCACATAGGTCGTGCAAGTCCACTTGCGCGACTTGGGCGTCGCGCAAGTGGACTTGCACGATAGTGATATAACTTGCACGACACAGGTGTTTTTGATCATTTGTTCATGCCTTTGTCGAATTTTGATATTTTCTTCAAAGGTTGAATCACTTTGAGCTCAGATATTCCCCTTTTCCGATCTTTAGATTCTGTGACGAAAGGAGCGTCAAAAAAAGTCCCCCCTCAGAGTTGGATCTGGAGAGAAATAGAGGATATGACTCTGAGGAAATCGAATACATCCAAAGGAAAAGGGGGCGCACAAGTCTTTAGGGCACAGAGGGTGGCGCGTAAGTTTGCATCACGCAGGCTTTGAGCGCACTCTGTACGGCGCGCAGATAGGCTTCCTGGCCTATAAATACATAGCTTTGGCCGCGTATAGCATCTAATCCTGAATTTCTCTAGCTATCGCCGTGCAAGCTATCTCCACCGCGCAAGTCTCTTTTTCCACTGTTTCCTCGCTGCCGCGCTACTCTCAAGGTAATAGGACTTGCGCGGTGATACATGAGTGACAAAAACTTGCACGACACGTGTAACGCTTGTGCGACATCTCCATACTTGCGTGCCTTAATGCCTTTAGCCATTTTTTGATTTCTTTCACAAATATTGTGGAAAATCAATCCATTTATGAATTAATTTATTCAACTATTGTGCAGAATTAATGGCTCTTAGACCCGGATTAATTGATGAACTGGCTAGCAAGCGGATAGATGATATAATGAACCTCATTGGCCATGATTATTATACTGTCAAAGATATCACTCTTCCGAATTTGGCTAAGTATCTGAAGAAATATCATCTCAACTTTCCTCAAAGCACTTATCTACCTTTGTATGGCTATGGTCATCTACAAGAAGTCACTATTCCAGAAGTAAAGAATTATCTTCCATTTTCGTGGATTCAGAATTATATCAACTTTTCTTCAGCAAATATCTCAGGTGGAGGAGTATTTATAAATGCTAGAACAGTGGAGAAGGCCTATGTGATACATCATAGCCCTTGCACAGTAGATCTGAAAAAACATGCACCTGAACTTCAACCACATTCTCATTCTTCGATCTTCCCAAATGCTCAGATGGATCAATCCCAAGGCTGGAAGAAAATTTGGGACTTCCATCCTGGGGGTGGTGTGAAGCCAACTTGGATTTGGGCATACTAGGTGCGACAGACCTGCGCAGAGTTTATCGAGGATCTGAAGAGAGCTGCAATATACGAAGCTATCTGGGTTGGGAAAATATATGTTTACAGACATGATAACATCGTGCCAGAGATACTCAGCCACTGGAGCCCAGCAACTAATTCTTTCCATCTGACTCATGGAGAAGTAGGTATCAGTTTTTGGGATGTCCACAAGATCTCAGGGGCTCCAATTTTGGGCGATATGTATGATGAATTCATTCCTCCCAAGGTGACTTGGAATGATTCAGAGAAGACTCCTGCTTTATGTCAAGAATTGTTTAAGATCTTCCACTGGCTCAAGAGTTCAGAGACCTCATTAACTAATTTTAGAAAATATATTCATCCGGAACAATGGATGAATGTGTTTCTTATTGAGAAGAAAGAGATGTGGCCAAAAGAAAAAGGATCCAAGAAAAAGAAATCCATGGATACCAGGCCCAAACTTCCTACCACCTGTCCAAAACCTAAGAAGAGAGGAGCTCCTGGCACATTCTGGCCAACTCTAGAAGCATGAGAGTTTGAAAAGCGGGGATATGAAGTAAATCAAAGAATTCCAAAGAAAACTCATCTGGCGGGTTTCTTGGCAATGTGGATCAGTGTTTATCTCTTGCCGGTTAGGGATTCAAAGGGATGCATTAGCCCAGGGACCTTCGTCATTGCGGCAAAGTTGGCAGAGGAAAAAATGGTTGGGTTAGCTACCCCCATTTTAGCAAAGACTCATAGGAGTTTACTTCATGTCTTCATGGGTAAATCTCCTTTATGAATAGTGGGACCATTCCAGGTTTTGTGGGGATGGATCGCCACCCACTTCAGGACTTACAATATACAAAATGGATTACAAATTCCTTGAAGCTCCTTCAGACCGTCAGTGCAAGATTTCTCTGGAATTTCTCCATTAGATGTTAATGGTCATAAAATGAAAGTGAGGCTGAGAATGTTTAAGGAATTAAACTTCTTTCCCTATGGAAGTCCGCCATCCGGGCAGTTTTTTGATGATGGGATAGCCCATTTGGATTTAAGGGCATACATGCTAGCTTGCAGGGATGGTGTGTTAGTAGCCAGGATTGATGGAGAGATAATATGTGAGGCCTATGCTCCATATAGATTTGCATGACAATTAAAATGTCTGCAACAGATTGTTGTATCCCCTCCGGTACATGTCAGGTTAGAGCAACATCTGATGGATGCTCGATAACTATGGCTGGTGACATCAAGAGAGAAGACTGGGGAAACATTTGATCTACCAGTTGAAAAAACGGCACATAATTTGGCCACATATTATGCCGAACACTGGATAGAATCATACCCCAAAGGGATATTGAATCACCCAGTATATCAAGTGGGAAAGAGGAAGAGGACTGTAGAGAAAGAAACCCGTCCTCATGAAGGTGATGCTTCCTCACCTGAAATTGGTTCAACAGACTCCCCTTCTAGAACTGATTCACCGGATTATCATGATGGGGATGATGAGGCACAACCGGCAGCAATGCAGTTTCATGCCCGATATAATCCTCAAACCAGAATTAAAAGACCCACTCCATCAACTCCTGGTGAGTTGTTTCATTGTAGTAATTTTAATCACTACCACTTTATAAAGAAATATGTCCTACTTTATTATTCTCTATCTGTAGCTGTAGGAGCTGGGAAGAAATTAAAGTCAAAACTTGTAGGCCCTTCCTCACAGCCTTTATATCTAAGACCAGAGGTTGTTCAGCTATGGCAGGGCTTATACTGTGGTACTGAGACCGCCTGGCTGGATTTGTGTGAGGGCCTACTACTTCCTGGAATAGGAAATCTTATGGCTTCTAAAAATCTACAATACGAAGATAACCCCAATGAAGTGCGAGCTTACATCAGAGATCTTGAAATGCTCATATATGCCACTGATGAATCTGTTCCTATCACCAGGCAGGTGAAGGAAATGATTGATCGTGACGCCACTGAGGGGGCTGGTGGTTCTGGAGATGAGGAATGGAAAGAGTACATGTCTCCTGAAGATGTAAGTTTTCTTTCCGTATTTTCTTTGCAACTTGATTTCAGTTGAAGCTTTGTTGCTTAAGGAAGTTATTTTCTTCATCTCGCAGCTTTCAAAGAAAGGAACTGGGGTTCCATCGCCACTGTATAGCCCTGGTGGTACTGCTATCAGGGCTGCTGCTGATTCTCCTCGCGAACCAGGCGAGATATCTCCAAGCCAGCAGGCCATGAATGAGGCACTGGACATAGCCTTCCATTCGCCAATCCAAGTAACTATAAGGGAGACTACTGATACTCCAAAAAAACAAAAGAAGCAAAGGCAACGAAAGAGGAAATCCACAGCTAAACGCTTCATTACAGTGGTAAGTCCATCGAACAATCATGAGTTTATACCCATAATCACGTGGTTACTCATATTTCTGAGGATTGCAGGGGATTCTTCAATTTCTCCCTTGAGAGAAGGGACTGATCCTCCTTCAAAGGCCGTGGAGGGTGTTGTAGAACAATCACAGACCCAAGCTGACATGGCTGCTCCTGGAGAAGAGCTAGAATCCATTCCCAGTATCCCTCCTGCTGCTGAAGACGCTGTCCAGGGTCAGGGGTTGCAGGACGCAAGTCAGCAAGAAGATGTAGCAAATGCTCCCACTGGTGAGACTAACCAGGATTCTGAAATATCATTGGATGAAATTTTGAATCAATAAATGACTTTCGATGAATTTTATGATCATGCTAAGTTGTCATGTGATTTAGAAGACCTTGGGTGTGAGTGCTACCCTTCGCCCAATTTTTTTTTTAAAAATTACACTTCTAACCATGACTGAAAACAATATGCAGTTTCTTCCGTAAAAGCTGCCGAACTGCCAATGCCTGAAGAGGGTGTGGACATTGATGTCAACCCTACCATTGCAGAAACATTAGCTCAAGTAGATCTAAACCCAATAAACCCTCCTGAGACCCATCTTGAAAATCCTGTTGAGATCGGGAAAGATGGGGGGAAGTCTACTGAGGTTGGTGAACCATCCTTGGGTAAGGGATAACAATATTTGTGATTGTACTTTATTCGCACGACAATCTATTCTTTTGTTATCCTTTGAAGCTAGTTAAATCATTCAATTAATCATGCAGGGCCATCAACTACAATGACTAGACCCGGAGGTGAGGCCTCAGTATCTGCCCCAACAGGAATTGAAAGTGAAGAAGCACAAATTAGGGGGGGAAAAGCCGAACATGGAACTTCTTTAAGTTCATTAATTCCAGATTACATGCCCCCCTCCGACGATGACGTTGAATCAGATCCAGAGATTCTTAAAGCGTTCAGATTTTTACTACGTAAGGCATGGAACAACATATGGAACATCATATCTAGGGTGCCTTTAGACGAGATACCATCGAAAATTCCTCGATTGTCATACCAATTTTTTATACTAGGACTTGGTGATTTTGGATATGAAAAGATCCACGCCACGGTGAAACAGATCATTTTCAGGAGGGAGCAGGCGCAAAAAAGTCACAAAGATTTGATCAGAGTGAAACTGTCAGTCAACATAGGCGAATTTATGGCTGCGGTATCCCAAGCTGAAGAAGATTATGCTGCCATGATGAAGGAGATGAAGCATAAAATCAAAGAAAAAGTCTTTCAGCAGGTGCAACTCCAGCAACAGTTAGATGCTGTTATTGGGGAACTTGATAAGCTTAATAAATCATTGGATGAAACTCATATGAATGGCATGAAATCCATCACAGATGCTAAGAAGGCACTTCATCAAGCTGAAATGAGTGAAGCTGGTCAAGTGCACGAGCTTCAAGTAACTGCTGATAAATCTCAGGATGCCGTAAATCAAATGAAGAGTTATGTGGAAAGCCTCTTGTAATTATTGAAAATGAGAAAAGACTCGAGTCTGTGGATGTCCTTCTAACTCTTGTGTATTAATGAAAGAAACTTTCATCTTCAATCATTTGTACCTGCATTCTTTCACTACATGCTTCAAATTTACTTAAATCAATGGGCCTAGTAAGAATAATTTGATTTTTACGAGGATTATTACAAATATCCCTACAAACTTTGAACCTTTTAATTGCTCAATATTTCCTAAATCATACGAAAATGTATATTTAGTGAGCTGGAACTTGACTTTTATTCAGAGTTCCTTTTTATTTTGTGGGTAGTTTAAAGTCATGCATGCCGGACAAAAAGGAGTTAATGTTTAAGGTCGAAATAGCTTTGACCAAAATGGATTGAAATTGATTCAATTCCTTGACAATTTATCTGAAAACATATTACCATACTCAAGTGTGAGAGAAAATATGTAAACTATGGCTTAAGAATATTTGAATCTGAGGAATGATATAAAAAAGAGCTAAAAGGCATTAGAAGAAGTAGTTTCCAAGAATGAAGTTACCATTATTTAACAAACCCGTTAGGGGGTTGACTTATGCAAGGCCACCTAAGGGCATTGGCTGCATAGTTAAATAAAACTGTATCTTTTGGCTAACAAGTCTGTTATGTAGACTATTTATGCAAGGCCACCTATGGGCACGTGCTGCATAGTCAGGCAAAAAGAACTCTCAGAAATTTACTTTCCTAGTGCTAAAATCCAGTGAAAGTTTATGGAGATTCAAATCTTCCTAAGTAAAGAGTTTGCTTTATGGAAAGAGGTACTTGAATATGGAAAAGATATTTCCAAACAAGATTATCGAAGAACTGGATGAATATTACTCCTACAAAGGTCTGACCCAAACGTAGGGAAGGAGAATATAAGCCATAGACTTGAATACTTTCAGATCTTGAAAAAGGATATGGGACAAATATGTTAAGGATGGCTATTTTTTGCGAATCCCTACATACTGTCGTTTAATACAAATAAGGACAAAAGAGGCATTCTTCCCAAGAATGAAGTTACCACTATCTGAAAAACCCGTTAGGGGGTTGAATTATACAGGGCCACCTAAGGGCATTGGCTGCATAGTCAAATAAATAGTATCTTTTGGCTAACAAGTCTGTTATGTGGACTGTTTATGCAAGGCCACCTATGGGAACGTACTGCATAGTCAGGAAAAATAATTCTCAGAAGTTTGACATTTTTGTGACTAAAAGTCATGAAAAGGGTTATGAAGATCTGAAAATATTTAAGGTTATGATTATAACACATAAATATGGGTATTGTCCAATGTATATAGAGATACATAGGTCAATGATAACCGTAATCATGTTGTGGCTGGGTCCTGAATTGAAATTTTGGACTTCACTACGTATCTCATAAGAATGAGAATCAAGCCATACGTAGTTCTTGAAATGCAGTTTAACATCGTGCAGGACGAAAGTACGAGAGATCTTAGTTTAGGGTCATAGAGTTCGGACCATGATAATGAATACACAGTGTGTGTTTTCATGAGGACTTTTCATCCAAGGGACTGAAAGTGAAATTTGGTGTTAGGCCCAAAAGACTTGGGGCTGGATTCGAGGGCTACTCGAACGTTCCTACGTATCCCATAAGGATGGGAATCAAGCCTACATAGTTCTAGAACTACCCTTTGTACAAATTTGGTTCGTACATGTGAAGGGTGAAAGGGGACTTTAGTGCAATGATGGTTTAACCCGAGATAAAAACTTTAGGCATTACCATGTATGCACGTAGTCTTTTGAAATGAAACATGATTGAAAAATCAATGTAAATAATGTTTCCCTCTCAAATGAGGAAATCAAAGAGTATTGTAGTTTATTGTCATACCGGACAAAAGTTTTGTATAGTTTAACGTCATATAACAAGGACGAAAGTGAATCAAATGTAAAGATATTGATTCTAAGGGCGGTTTCACAAATCAACATCGTATGAGATGAAGTTGAACCTAAGTGAAGAGATTGTTTTTGGGCTTTAACCTTGGAAGGTTGCCTATGTACCCAGCCTGGAAAGCAAGGATCAAAGTCCGTGTAGTTCAATTAAAGAATGAATTAATGATCAAGTTGTTCTTGGGGACAACGACCTAAAATAAAAAAAATGTTGTTTGGACTTATACATGGTTAGTAGCCCAAAAAGAGAGTGTTACAATTGATGTTTTCTCTAAGCTCACGTGAGTCATACTCAGTGTGAGAAACAAGAAGTAAAAACAACCTTAACGATTCATAGTTTAATGTCATGTAGGACATATAAAGGGACTATGCAATTTAAAGTCTTGCAGTTAGGACTATTGGTGTTGCACAGTTTAATGTCATGTTGCAGGGACAAAATACAGTTTAATGTCATGTAGGACGTATCAAGGAATTTCTATACAGGTTAGCATCATGTAGTTACGACGATGGGGACAATACAGTTTAACGTCATGTTGGATAAAAAAGGGGGACTGCGAAGTTTAATGTCATGCAGTGAGGACAAAATAACACACCATTTACATCATGTTGGACGCATTTGGGATTTTTTTTCTACAGTTTAGTGTCATGCTGGACATAAGTACAGTTTTAAGGTCTTACAGGACCTTTGATTATTATGTAGTTTAACGTCTTTCCGGACGTAAGAGACTTTTAAATAGTTTAGGGTCATATGCATGGACCATGGATGGTGCAGTTTAATGTCATATAGGACCATGGTGTAGTTTAAAGTCATACAAGACTTTTTAGGGAATTTTTTCACAGTTTAACGTCGTGTGGGACAAATTTGCAGTTTAAGGTCATATTGGACCATTGCTGTATAGTTTAACGTCATGTAGCAAGGACGAACTGGTGCTCACAGTTTAGTGTCATGTTGCGGGGACATCTTGTGAATAATTTGTATTTTATACAAAATATTTCTTCAAAAATATGGCATTAGTTGGAGTAGTAATGAGTTCTCCATCCATCGAGATTAATGAATAAGCTCCATTGGAGTAGACCCTATGTATTGAATAAGGTCCTTCCCATTTTGGCTCAAGCTTGGGAGGTTTCTTTCTTGGTATCATTGGTGTTCTGAGAACTAATACCAATTCTCCCTGAATGAATGAACGAAGACGAACTTTTTTGTTAAAATCTCGTGCTATTCGATTCTGATAGATTTCCAAGTGGTGCAAAGTGCACAATCTTTTCTCATCTTACCGTTCCAATTCATTCAATCGCTTTTGGGATTGCTCATCTGTAGATAAATGATCACAAATGGCTACTCTGAGTGAGGGAAATTGAACTTCAATTGGCAAGACTGCTTCTGTTCCATATACCAACGAATATGGAGTTGACCGCCTTGCATTGAGGGTGGTAGTCTGATAAGCCCATAAATCATGAAAGAGTTTATCCGGCCATGAACTCTTATCTTTATCCACCATATTTTGTAGTATATTTGAACGAGTCTTGTTGAAGGCTTCTATTTGGCCATTGGCCGCCGCATGATACCGAGATGAATGGTTGGATTTAATGTTGTATTCTTGATACAATTTCTTCACCTCAGAAGAACAGAAGTTGTTGCCGTTGGTCATCAATATGGTATGAGGGACACTAAATATAGTAATGAAGTTAGACTTGATGAAGCTAACAATGCATTTAGAACTGACTTCATTGAGAGGTAGTACCTCTGCCCATTTGGAAAAGAAATCAGTAGTACTAATAATGTACTTAAACTGCTTGGCCGTAGCTGAAGGGTAAGGTCCCACCACATCCATTCCCCATGTGGCAAATGTCCATGAGTATTTAGCTATATGAAGCAACTCTGGAGGTTGATGAATGAAGTTGGCATGTACTTGACATGAATGACACTTCTTTGTGAAATCAACACAATCTTGTATCATTGAAGGCCAAAAGTATCCAAGCCTTCGAATTTGATCAGACAATCTATGTCCAGACTGGTGGGCACCATAGACTCCTGCATGCACTTCTTTCATGATAGCCATTGTCTCTTCACTGTCAATGCATCTGAAGATAACTCCATCAAAACCATGCTTGTAGAGAATTTTCTATAGGTGTTTTGGGCCATCATAAAGAGTAAAATTGACCACACGTCGCCAAATTTGTTCTTTCTCGGCTCTATCAGGTGGAAGGGTTCCATTTTGAAGGTATTCCCTGATAGGTGACATCCATCCTGTAGTATGACCATACGGTTCAGGAATGGGACTAATTTCATTAATTCCCTATGTTCTGGCTTGAACATAAGGTGAAATTGCACGACGGTGGGCAATACTGATGGTTGTCTCGTCCCGATTTGGATCTGCTAGAGCTGTGGCTATATTAGCCAGTGAATCAGCTTGAGCATTTTGTGATCATGGGACATAAGAAAATGTCTGTTCTGAAGGGAATTCCACCATTAAATTTCTGATGTAATCATACAAAGGGATTTACTCTTCTTTTCTGATGGCATAATCCCCATTGACTTGTTTGATTACCAGGTCTGAATTACCATTCACCTTTAAGTGATTCACTTTTTCTTGAATCGCTAACTCCAATCATGTTATAAGAGCTTGGTATTCGGCATCATTATTGGTACCACCTTCCCACAATAAAAACGAATAAGGTAACAATGCCTTATCTGGGGAAATGAGTACAATTCCTAAACCAACTTTGTTGAATTTAGGATTTTCTATTTTCTTCCCAGTTGGACTTCTGGAAGCACCATTAAAATACATTTCCCATGTTTGAGGACAGTCTTGAATAGAAAAAACTTACTCATCAGGGAGTTGAATATCTGAAGAGGTGTCTTCCACTGAGGGATGTTCAGCCAGGATATTAGCCAGAGCTTGGCCCTTTATTGCCTTCTGAGATAGATACTGAATGTTGAACTGCTGCAAAATAACTGCCCACCTTTCTAGACGTCCTGTAAGCATTGGACGAATAAGGATGAATTTGAGCGGATTATTACGAGATACCAATTGGACCTTATGATGTTGCATATAGTGTCTCAGTTTCTGAACTGCAAAGATTAATGCCAGGCAGCACTTCTCAATACTTGAATACTGGGTTTCTACTTCAAGCATAGTTCTACTGAGATAGTAGAGGATATTTTCATTCCCATAATCATTCTTTTGAGCAAGAAAGGAACCCAATGATCTCTCTAGAGCTGTCACATAGAGGATAAGTGGTCTACCTTCAACAGGTGGCATGAGTACTGGTGGACTCAAGAGGTATTTCTTAAGAACATCAAACACTTCTTGACATTCTTCAGTCCACTGGTAAGTGACTCCTTTTTTCAATAATTTGGTAAAGGGTAAACTTTTTCCTGCCAAATTGGCGATGAAACGACGAATATAGGCTAAGTGTCCTTGAAGTCCTCTTAATTATTTCAAATTCTGAGGAGGTGACATACCAAGGATTGACTTGGTCTTCTCAGGATCGACTTCAATACCACGATGGCATAAAACAAAGCCGAGGAATTTTCCCGAGGTTACCCCAAAAGCACATTTTAAGGGGTTCATCTTCAAATTATGTTGTCGAAGCTTGTGGAATATGACATCCAAATCAGCCAAGTGATTAGAACGTTGTTTGGATTTAACCAAAAAATCTTTTACATAGCATTAAACAAACTTCCCTAATAAAGGTTTGAAGATACGATGCATGGCGCGTTGATATGTTGCACCTGCATTCTTTAAACCAAAGGGAATCACCCGGTAACAAAACACACCTTGAGGGGATCTGAAGGCTGTATATTCCTCATCTTCTGGGGCCATTCAGATCTGATTATATCCGGAATATCCATCCATGAAGGAAAGTACTTCATAGCTAGCTGTCGCATAAATTAAGAGTTCTGTAATCGGAACTGGGAAATCATCTTTAGGACAATACCGATTAAGATCTCTGAATTAGATGCAAACCCTAATTTGTCTGTTCTTCTTCTTTATAGGGACAATATTAGCCAACCACTTGGGATACTGATCTTCTCTAACAAAGTTATCATTGATCAGCTTATCCACTTCAGCTTCAATTTTGGAAGCATAAGTTGGGTGTGTTCTTCTCGCGGCTTGCTTAAATCCTCGATGTTCTTTTGCTAAACCCAAATGATGAGTAGAAATATCAGGATCAAGCCCAGGAATTTTTGTATAGTTCCAAGTAAAAATATCATTATTTTTCTTTAGAAAAGAAGTATACATTTCTTGCTCTTCAAGGGTCATGGCCGCACTAATTAAAGTGGGGCATGGATCTTTCTCTGTACCCAAATTTATTTCTCTGAGTTCATCTACAGTGGTAGAGATACCCTCTTCAAATGCGGGAGGTGCATCTCTATGATCTTCCTCTTCCTCTTCATCATGTGTTATTTCTTCCATTTCAACTTGCATAGTAGATGACAAAACGAAATTTTCATGATCAGAAGAGATGTCAAAATTTGCACATTTTGAAGAAGAAGCTTCCATTTCCGACCCTATTGTTGATAAAGGGCCTTCTTTGGGAAATAAAGAGGAGATGGTGGATTGAGAATTGACATCATTATTCACCTCCGATGTTGCTATAACTTCTTCTGGCCTGATTGGTGAAGTATATACCTGTTGGATTTCAGCAGATGAAATTAAGACGTCACCACTTGTGCTTTTATCACTGTTTGGTAGGTTACCAATTTCTCCCATGTTGTCTGGCTCAATTGCCGTAATTGAAATTATGGATCTTTCCATAAGAGTATTTTGATTTGGACCTATTTTGTCAATTTGACTGATAGTTAACACATAATCTGTACTCACATGTGAAAATGGATTTATTGGAATTTTCTCCAAACCATATGGAGCATTAACTTTGGTAATTTTCTTCATTGTAGATTTATCTCTTCCCTTCATGTGATAAAATTCCGCCTCAATGTACTGAGATTCACATGTCTTGAACGGGGTCTTATCACCATACAATGTTCCAACTTGACCATTGAAATAGTATTTGAGACATTGATGGTATGATGAAGGGATAGCTGCATGCTGATGTTGTCAGGATCTTCCAAGCAAGACGTTGAAAGCTGAGTCTTGATCAACAATCATGAAATCTAAATTGGATACAAGATCTCCAAACTGAGATATGAGTGTAACTTCGCCCAATGGTTCTTGTTCATTTTTATCATATCCTTGTAACATCCTGGTAGAAGGAGATAAATCAGATTCCGTGAGGCCCAATCGACGAAGTGTAAGAATGGGCATGAGGTTGACTCCTGAACCATTGTCAATGAAATATCTTCGGATAACTACACCATTGACTTTTTCAAATAAGTACAAAGGTTTTATGTGCCCATTCACAATATCATCTTCATCTTTATCAGTAAAAGATATTACTGCATGGCATTCTGCAGGATTATTCTCTATGGGATAGACTTCAGCTGCAGCAATTTCAGCTTCAAACTCTTGAGGACTTGACAAAGCTTCGATGAGTGCTTCCCGAAGACCTTTTGACAGATTCAAAGTATCCAAAATTGATAACTTGGCTGGTACTTGGGCCATGTGTTTCAATATATCATACTTTTGATCTAAAGGTATGTGTTTCCCAACTGGAATATGCGGTTTAGCAGGTACCTTGGAACCAGATGCTTTGGAAGCTGATGCATCTTGTATTGGGATAGATGTTGGCAACTTCCTTGGTTTTGGAAGATTAGACCAATAAGATCCATTTACTTGCTGAGATAAAGAATATGGAACCTTCAATCGGTCTTCTAAAATAACTGTTCCAAGACTGAGTTGGCTATTAGCAGAAAAACCTACTTGTTCTTTTTGAGCTCGCTGAAAGGCTCTACCACGAGTTTCTGCTGCATACCCAGTGCTAGCAGGGGTAGAATTGGAGTAGTGGCTTTGGAAAGATCCATGTCTTCCCCTGTTCCTGAACCTCAGGAACTTCCTTGGATTCCCTTATTTGATACAGGGAATTCAGGCTCATCAAAATTGAAATTATGACTGGAATACAGATCTGTTAATTGAATCATATTAACATAACCGAAGATTAACTATTCGTCTAATAAAGACTCTGCCTGACTAGCCTGTTTAGGCTATTCCATTTGATGGGGTGGTGCCCGTGGTTTTGAAGTAGATGGCATAAAGTCTGCTAGAGTCAAAGACAATTTAGACTTTGACACATACTCATCTTCTTATGATTCTTTTTTCTTCTTTGAATCAAACCGTTTCTTGGAGTACTTTACCTCTGACGAAGAGGGTTTTACCGCAATATTCATGGTAGAAGACACAATTGGTTTCTTTAATTGTGTTCACAAAATGGCATGAGTCCGGTTGATTGTCTTTCTGACCATCCAATAATCATACTTCTACGAATTTCTTATTTTGACTTCCTGCCATTCATCTTCCTCCTCTGGAACTGTAGCAGTAACACATGCTACCTGAGTCGAAAAACCTTTCAACTTGACTTGTCCCAAGTCGACCATCTTTTCCATGAGGTCTTTAAAGACAAAACACTCTTGGATAGGATGTCCCAACATTTGATGAAAGGGACAATAATTGGGACAGTCTTCATTTCCTTACTGTTTTGGCCTCTTGGGAACTGGTAATTGAACCAAATTATTTTCCAGAGCTGAAATGAAGTAACCAGGAACTTGCTCATTTCATAAAGAGTATGTTTTACTCTTAAAATCCTCAAATTGTTTTCGACGTTGATCTTTTTGATCAATTGGATGGAACAGACATTGTTGTTGGCGTTCAGGAGGTGGATACCTTCGAGAAGATGAAGGTTTTGAAGTAGAAATAGGTACAGGCGCTTGTTTGAGCATAATTGTAGCAGTTTCTGCTTTACCCATTCTCCTTCCTGAAGCTGATGGAATTACACAAGATTTAACCTTAGCCTGTATAAGGGAATCTTCAATCTGCTGAGCGATTGAAGTAAGGTCTCGAAACCCTCCTGTGTATTTCACAGGGATCAATGGCGTGCGTAATTCGTCACGCAAATTTGCCACACAGATTGGCAATAGCTCTTCCTGAGGGAGTACAAAACTCAGGGAATATGTTAATCCCTTCCAGCCAGCAATGAAATCAGAGAATCTTTCATTCTCCCTTTGCTTGCAGTTTGTAAGATCGGAAACTATCGTTTTTGGCAAAGTTGAGCTGAACTGAAGAAGAAATTGTTTACGAAGATCCTCCCATCCGTTGATTGACCGGTATTGCAAGCTTGTAATCCAGACAAAAGGTGGTCCTTGCAAGGTTCGCACAAAGCATCTGTGTTTCAATGCTTCTTGCTGCTCTGGAGTTCCCATCATAGGATCACAACAAGACATGTAATGCGTCAAATGTTTTTCAGGGTCGCCTGATCAATTGAAAGTAGGAAAAACATGGTTTCCAAAACTGGATGGAGGAGAAATTGAATCTACCCATTCAGGGTAAACATTCTTTTCTGGTTGAACCTGCGCCTGTTTCCCTTCCATAGTTTCTAACCAAGCTGTTAATGAATCAATAGTAGTTATTAACTTTTGAGAAAAATAAGGTTGAATTTGGTCTTGGGAAGGTGCAATGAATGGAGCTTGGATAGACGTGGTGATTGGTGCTGCAACTGATGGTAGCACTGCCAACTGTTGTTGCGTTTGACCCGTAGGATTAGACCTCTGAGGGTGTACTGATAAAGGAGGATATTCTTGATCCATCTCAGTATTTACAACAAATTCCTTCGGCTGCCGAACTTCAGTATTCTTAAGAAGAAGACTACTCTCAAGTAGTTCTGCATTCAACCTTCTTAATTCTTTCATTTCTTCCTCTTGTTGTGCAAACCTTTGCTCTAACGAGAGTGATTGACCTTCTCCAGAGGAAGGATATGTAACCTGATTCTTTCCCCTCCCTTTGTTGGATACTTTTTGGATAGAAGGAAGTTGATTACCTTGGTTCTGGGTAATCCTTTGACTTCATGTACGCACACCTTCTTCATTTGTATCGGCGCGTACATTTTCTTGAGTAGGACGCTCTTCATCTGAGTCCCCTGAGTGAGTCTCCTCTGGTGGATTAGCAACAACGGAATTGATGACATTGATTGATGTATAATGCATCACATCCCTTCTATCAACATTTCTGTGATATTGTATTCTTTCATTTCTTTGATGAGACATTGCATTTTGTTGATTTAATCTTTTAGGAACTTCTTGACGAGCTATAACATGGAGGGAATCTCCTAATAATTTGGCTCTTCATTCCTCTTGGGGATTCTTCCCCAATCGATAAAAGACCGATATTCTTTGAGAAGGGGATTGATGATTTGAAAGAGTCCCCAGTCTCGAGAACTGGATATGTTCCTGCTGCTTCCGCTCAACTCCTCGAATCCCATTTGTTGACTCTGAGGGTTGGGTTAAAGGAGTCCCCAGTCTGACAAGCTGGGGTGGCTCTTGACATGCTATGTCTGAGACCTTCTTACAATCTCTCTTGATCTTGCGAATCTTAGTTCGGAAATTAGCTAGATGCATTATCCTGTATCCACTTTTATAACCTGGTTTAACAGACCGTTGGATGATTTCTGAAACTTTTGTCATTTGATGATGTGTTTGCTCCATATGAGAGGCTTGTGCAATATTCTCTCCTGCTTGATGTATGAGCAATTCAACAACTTGTTCTCTATATGCTTGATTTTGAGAGGAACTAGTTGAACCCTGTTCTTGATCAAGCTTTTGATTATGAACAAAGCCCATTGACTATGGCCGGCCATGGGCAATAACATTGCATGAGACCATTTTCGGCGGGCTTTGCTGACTGGAAAGCACTGTGAAATGTAGTGCTCCGTGAACACCCCATCCTCTGATATGAACACCAGATGGAGCATTGGCAATTAACTGACACAATTTTCTTAGTGCGCCAAGGCATGAACGTTGAAGGGTTCTCTGTTGCTTTTCAGCCTTCGGATACTGAGAGACTGATAGAGATGCCAAATCAATCTGACGTTATAGCCCTTCTATTATCTTAATATGAATTTCATATTCATCATAAGATAATACCTTCTTCTTAAATTGACAAAGAGTTTTCCATATGTTGAGATGAATATCATGGACTCTATCTTCCATCAACATCTTTGGAATGTCATACTGGGAGTCAGCCAAATGCCAAAACATGACTGGTACCTCACTTTTCGCCAATTTTTTCCTCATGTTCAGCATTTCATCTTCATCATCAAAGAATATTCTTCTACCTATTTTGACCAGAGTTGGTGTTTCCTTATTACTTCATCGGATTCATTAAGATTGGTAGAGAGATCATTGATCAATCTAGAAGATGCATGACTTAGGGGAGGTTAGGAGAATGACCTACACCCTGGGCTATCTTATGATTGATAAAGTATTTCAATTGCTAGCGATAAAGAATCATACATGACTGGTTTCACATTTTCAAGTGCCTCAAGATAAGAGGGCTTTCTCAGCACTACATTGTCCACTGGAGTATTTTCCAGGCAATTTGAATCACTACTGCATAGACGACTTTCGCAGCGAAATTCATCATCATGGGGAGGACCACCATAATGGGTTACAGAAAAAGATGAGATCTCTTGCTCCTTGGTCTTCTGACCACACAGAGGGTTCCTGTGGCTCTCATCTGAAGACGAAACATCAAGATTGACCGAATTTTCATGAAGCAAGCCTTCATGAAGAAGTGTCTGTTGAAGACTTTCGGAATTAATGTTCCTGTTATTGGGAACTGGGGTAGTAGAATCTTGAATTCCAATAGATAAATGTCTGAGGGCTTCAAGAACTCCAACATAGAGCAATGCCTTGTTACAGATTGGCCTTTGATCTTCTTACTGTGCTGGGCGGATCATTTTCTTAGATGCCTTCTAACTCACTTTGGAAACCACTTGTTGACGAAAGTGGTTACTCTGAGCAGGTGTATGTGCCTGATCAGGAAAGATGGTCAGGTTAGGCTGACGATCTCCACTCAAATCAGGTGTATGTGCCTGAGTTGGTTGTCCGTATGATATGGGGGAGTATGCCCCATAAACCTCTTGGACTGGAACAGATGTGTGTGTCTGTTCTGGAGTGAATCGTTGATGTGTCACTCCACTTCTAGGGATAGATTTTTGTGTCTTTCCCTGAGATGATGATGAAGCTGTTATGATATCCTGGCAAGCATCCAGAATATGACCAGGAATTTGCTTCTGCTCTTTCACCATTGAATAAATATGTTTGGTGACTTCAGCTGCCGGAACGGGGATATACGTCCATTCTGGGCTTGGAGTAGTTGTATGTGCCTGCTCTTGTCCTCCTTTTCTTGTCAGTGAATCCTGACAGTACTCATGTGTGGAGGTAGAGTGTTGAGTCTGCCTCCTGTTTGTTGTCGGAGCTTTCCAACTGAATTCTCTGTGCGCTACCAAGCGAGACTGTTGGTAGGCTTGATTAGTACTAGCAGGTGTATGTGCCTGCTGATTACACTTTGCCAAACGCGGTTGATGAGATCCATCATATGTAGTCAGGAGAGCCTGCTGACTAACTGATGATGTATAAGTAGGTGTATGTTCCTGCCTATAGTACTTGGCCAGAATTGCCTGGCGGGATTGGCTTGATGCTGCCAGACGAGTCAGCTGGACAACGGAATTAAAACGGACAGGTATGTGTGCCTGTTCGTTGTTCGCCACCAAGTTAGGTTGGTGGACTTCTCCAGAGATGGCAGGAATGAAAACCTGCCCATTATTAACCGGATTCTGTCTCTGGCGGTTCATCTTGCCTGCTCGGGTTCGAGGAACCTGAGCTGAATGCCTGGAGTTGGTACCCTCATCATGTTGAGGGCGCACTGCCACACGAGTCTGGCGGCGATTGTTGATGGGAGCCCTCGAGAAGGACTCTTGTCTTTTTGAATTAAGGCCCTGAGGGACCTGCACATTCACTTCCTCTGAGTAAGGGAGAGAATGGAAATTGCGTTCTGGGGATAACGACCTGAAACGGTTGGAGACGGTAGTCAGCACCGCCTACCTCTGGATCACTGGTCATCGTTGTTCGGACGACCTGTGTGAGTTGTTCACTTGGAGGGCCTATCGGGAAGCCTCCAGAGTTGGGATGGTACCGTGTTGACGGTACTCTCTAACCAGCGCATTTGATACCCAGCGTTGAAGATGCTGAGTAGGTGATGTCATCCTCAGAGCAGATGACGATCCAGTAGGAATAGCAGTAGTGGTATTTGCAGCAGCAGTATTCACAGGTGTGAATTTGAGAGCATCCATTATGGAAATATAGAAGATCATGGAAAAGAGTGCATGTTTGATATAACAGACGTAATCAAGATAAATTCAGCTACTTTATCCTTTGGATGAGTACACATGTCAATGATTGTTTTTGTTAGCCCTCTTATTGAGTTTTAAATAGGGTCTTAACAAAATAGGTAAAACATCATTTTAACTTTGGTTAAGGATTCACGCCGGGTTCACCATTTTTTGTTTCCCTCAAAATTCGGGGATGACCTCTTGGATGGGAGATTCAAACGTTCTGATCGGTTTCTAACGGGTTTGTTTGTAGAACCGGAAACATCCAATTATTCCACATCTATTTGGACCTACTTTCCAAAGGTAGGCGCTCATTAGCTTGTGTACTGATGAGGCTTAGGAATTTGCATTGGTCGAGAGGATGGGAGGTCGGACTCATCACACCTTTTTTAGGGGAATTATTGTATATTTCGGGACTCTCTTTATAGATTTAAGTTATGTTCATGAATCCTTATTACATTACCAAGTATAAAATGAGCTTTTCCTTCAGTTTTGACAATCAATGATTAAATATGTATGAAATTTAGAGAATCTTTTATATTTATTCGAGGTTTTTCATCAATAGAGAATCATCTATATCTATTTAGAGATTCTTGGTCAATGGTATCCTTCAAAACATTTATATAAAAGTCTCTTGGTCATTATAATGACCAGGCTGGTTTTAAAGCCACTCAGTGGGGCACTTGAAGTTTATTGTCATTCAGAAGGACATGAATTATTTTAGAGTTGGGATCGAACCCATAGACGGGCTACCTACGTATCCTTTTTTTGGAAAAGGAATCAGAACCCACGTAGTTCGAATAAAGGCATATAACGTTTATGATTGATGGTTCAAAGAAGGATGTCATAATTACTTTTACTCTCTAAGCTCACGTGAGTCATGCTCAGTGTGAGAAACAAGAGGTATTGGTAATAACATAGACAATTGGGCCATGAAAAGATGTAATCATAAGAATTGGTTTGGGTCTTATGTATTTATGACTGCCCAGATAAATGAAGATTAGGATTTACTTTAGGGAGAAAATCCTGGAACATGGTCCACAAAGGTATATGTGCTTCATGGAGATTTGAATACTCTAATTTGGGACTTATTCCAGAAAAGAAAGCCCAGATTAGGAGAGGATTGATAACTAGTTTTTACTCCTAAGAAGGAATCCCATATCAAAAGTAAATTAGGACTGGTTAAGAGAAATTAAGGGACTTGGGGCTTACTCCTAAAAAGGAAGCCCAAAATTTATGACTCGGACTTATTCCTGAAAAGGAGGCCCATGTTAGGGGACTTGGGGCTTACTCCTGAAAAGGAAGCCCAAAATTATGACTGGGACTTATTCCTGAAAAGGATTCCCAGGTTAAGGGATTAAGGTTTGGGGCTTACTCCTGAGGAGGATGCCCATATATGGGAATTTTATGAATTTGGGGATTACTCCTGAGGAGGTGCCCAAGTTTGGAGGACTTAGGACTGGGGATTATTCCTAAAAAGGAGACCCAGATTAAGGATTCTCTTATCTTTAAGGATGAGGTTGAATGAATGAACTCTCCATATTTAGTGACATAAATATATTTAAATCACTAGGTTTTGAGAGATATTCCACATAATTCCTTTCAGATAAGGAATTCAAATCAATAAATCATGCCATAAATGGATTTGATGAGTGTCTTGAAGACTGAATCTTGAAAAGGAATGGTGTAATGGCTTAAGAGGGGTGAAATGGGAAAGAAAGGCACCCAAAAAGGAAGGGGCGCGCAAGTCTTGGAAGGCGCGCACGTACTCCGGCGGCGCGCAACTATTGGTCGCGCAGGTATTCCTGCGTGATACATGGTATACATGCGGATGGTCAACCAGCATTGAAATACTTGAGCGAGTCGTTATTAAAGCCTTTAGAATCCTCTTCAGGTTATTCCAGAAAAGGGACGCGCAAGTTCCATCGAAGGAGTAAGGCGGTGCGCAAGTGTGGTCACTTCCCTTAAGGGTTGGCCAATCAGGTGTGCAAGTGTTGACGAGTTTCAACACTTAGGCCTTCCTCCCTCTCTTTAGATCTTCCGTTCTAGGTAAGAAATTACCTTAGAAGTGTTCTGGAAGCTTTGAGAAGAGACTTGGGCATCAGGAGCTTCAATCTGAGTTTCTGGAAAAAGATCCTCTCGAATTGGGGGCCTACAGGGTCTATTTATAGGCAGGAGAAGACCCTGGGCAGTTACCGGGAGGTTATAACTTAGGTCGCGCAAGTCACTTGCGCGACTTGGGCGTCGCGCAAGTGGACTTGCGCGATAGTGATAGAACTTGCGCGGCACATGTGTTTTTGATCCTTTGTTCATTCCTTTGTCGAATTTTGATATTTTCTTCAAAGGTTGAATCACTTTGAGCTCAGATATTCCCCTTTTCAGATCTTTAGATTCTGTGACGATAGGAGCGTCAACAACTATCTTTTGACTGGACTAGTTTTAGACAACATTGGTTGTGACCTACTAGGATATACTCACACCCTATTTGGACTACCTGATTGGTACCCAAGTAGCTTTTTTGTTGCATGAAAAGATACGGGAAAGGCCCTGGGTTAGGTTGCTATTTTGGAATGGAGCATGGGATAGGGTATCAGATGTGGTTCGAGACGCACTTTGGTGTATTAGTGTCTTTAATTTTAGATGCATTATAGATACACGACACATGGATTTTCATATCATGTATTACCTTTCAATTGAGTATTGTATTTTATCGGTTTTACTATCATATGACATGGTATTGTTCTGGAAATTTATACGCTTCCTCACTTGGTTAATGGTGTTTGGTTCTGTAAGTGTTTTGATTCTAATAAAAGAGGGTAGAGTCTCCCCATGACTGACTTACCCTACCATTGCTTCTAGACATCACCCTTTGGTGTATGGGGAGGCGCTCTTGAGGGCATGTGGACAATTGGATCGGGGCACTATTTAGTGGCACTTGGGTCGGGATGTCACAAAGTGGTATTAGAGGAGTTTTCTATTCTTTCTACTTCTTTCTCTTACCATTTTGGAAAAATTATATTAGAGACATGGAAGAGTTGAGGCTTAGTAATGAGATCACACATGGGAGATTAAATCCCATGTATGGGGGATATCAAGTACTCAGGGTGGGATTGTTGTGATTGTTTTTTGTGGTTACAGTTGTATATTATTTCACCTTGGATGACGCACTTGTGGTGTGATGTGATATTTGTTTTGAAACTTGTTTAATATTGATTTATGGCCTAAAGAGGGATGATAATTGAGTCTGCATTCATAATCCTATGAAGATAGGGTTGTTGTGACATGCGTCATTCTATGCACTCATGGGAAAAATTTTTAGGGGTAAGTTGTTGAACGTGAGCTATTTTTCCTTGTTGCGAGATCGAATAAATGATGCAAAATGAAAAAAATGGTTTTCTAATGATAAGATTGATTGATGAATTGAGTATAATTAATTAATTAATCATTGAATTAATTAATTTGAGATAATGTGATTAATTGATTGTTGGATTAATTAATGAGAATGAATGTACCCTTACAAACCAAGACCAAGGAGTAGGATGGTTAAGGGTAGTGATAAGGCCTTAGTGATGACCGTGTGGTAAGAAAATGGGGGAAAAAACTGGTTGAAACATGTTATGTTAGTTTCTCATATTTACTGATTGTTTAAAGGTTTCATTATAAGACCTAAGACGTGTGTTTGTCTTACTGGAGTTAAGCCACCACGATGCTTGTTGTCGGAGAGACCGAGGGGTATATCACATAATGAACTTACAATAGGGAACATCTGGAACCATTGGTGCATGGTGAGGTGGAATGGGAGAAATTCCAAGAGAACCTTTCTCGTTTCATACAATTCTTGGATAAAGACACAAGGTGGGTTCATAAAAGAATGATGGAGTTGATAAGGGATTATCAGCTACAACACCCTTCTACATTTACTGGAGATGGAGTAGCTGAGAGAGCTGAATTCTAGTTTGAATCCATAGAGAAGATAATAGAAAATTTGCATACAATGGCTAAGAGGATGGTCTTGTTGGCTACTCATATGCTCTGGTGTTCAATAAAGCACTGATAGGACATTCTAATACAATCTGGACAGATTGATGAGTTGTTATGGAAGGGCGTTATAAAGAAGTTCTTGGAGCACTTATATCTAGAAATGCTAAGTCAAGATAAGGCTTCAAATTTTATGCATCTGACCAAAGGAAACTTGTCTCTAATGGAATAAGATGTATGTTTCAAGGATTTACAGTGTTATTCTCCAACATTGGAGGCAGATGAGGCTTTTTATGATAAATGATTCTAGGATGGACTTAAGTGTGAAATTATGTCCCAGGTGAATATATTTAGGCTACAGAAATAGTCAGAAGTGGTTAATCAGGCTCTCATTTCATAGGGGAATCTAAAGGATCCTTCTAGTACATGAAATGTAGAAAGATGATCAAGAAGTGTTCCTTTTGAGAGTAGGAAGCGCCATCATGAGAACCTTAGTCTGGAATGTGGAATGCACAGTGGATAGTTAAGGGGAACAGTTTCCCCAAATCATTCTCTTATGCTTTTCCACTAGTGTGGTAGGTTTGGACACTCTCGTACACATTTTCCTTGTCCACCAGTGGATTTCTAGTTTTGTAGCAAGAAGAGACACCTATAGATGTTCTGTAGGAAGCAATGAGAGGCTGGGGCTGAGGGAGAAACTTCTCAGAATCAGATTGTGGGAAGGGGTATTCTACCTCATATAGATCTGTCACTTAGAGTTCTACTAGAAAAGGTAGTAGAGGTAGTGGACATGGTGCATCTGGGTATTAACTCCCATATCTGCAGAGTGGGTCCACTCTGGAGAGTCAGTCGACACCATAGGGAATAGGGGAAGGGAATTTATATGTAATGCATCCTACACATGTGGAGAGTGTGGCTGGTCCATCAATATTGAGAGGTACTATTCTCCAAGTTCCTCTCATTCATTTATATCTACTAATATTGTTAATGGATTGAACCTATAGGTGGATTCTATAAGAAGAGTGATGAATATTGATACACTGTTGGGAACATAGTCTAGGGAGATCAGTTTTTTGGAAGGGATGTTCACTAGAGATCAAAGAGTATCATTTTCATAGGGATATCTATGTCATTTATATAATGGTATATGACCAATTTATTGGTATGGACTGGCTAGTGGAATAATGAGACTACATAGATTGTTACCACATGAGAATGGCCTTTGTATATCCTGATGGTGACCAGTATGTTCTATATGGAGAATTGGATATCAATGCAGGATGAGTTGGGCCAGTTATTTAGCAACTGGGATATCTCATAGCCCAAGTCTATAGTCTTTTTCTGGATGATGGGAGTGGTATTCAACACGTCCTTCCACCAGTAGATGAACTGTTTTAGGATGTCATTCCTAATTAATTTTCAGGCCCACCACCTAAGAGAGATGTGGAATTCACTATTGAAATCAGGTCGGAGGCTGAGTCGGTATCTATTCCACCTTACAGAATAAAACTGACTGAACATCAAGAGCACAAAACACAGTTGGGGGAGTTGGAGGATAAAGGGTTTATCCATGCCTGTATGTCACCATGGTGATCACCTATTTTGTTTTCATAGAAGTCCGACATGAGTTTATGATTTTCTGTCAATTACTAGAAGTTGAATAAAATGACGGTGAAAGAATGATATCCTCTTCCACGAATCAATGACTAGTTTGACTTACTAAAGGGATCTTGTGTGTTCTCAATGATCTATTTGAGATCAGGCTTTCATTATGTGAGAGTTTTGACCTCTGATATACCAATAACTGTATTCAGAAGTAGGTATGGACATTATGATGCAGTATTTTTTATGGACTTGATGAACATGATCTTACATCCATACATAGATCGGTTTCTAGTGATGTTTTTGGATTACATCTTGGTGTAGTCTATGACTCATAACGATCATTCAAAATATCTTGATATCGTCCTAGGTACACTAATAGAGAATTGATTGTAAAACAATCTATCTAAATGTCTATTTCAGATTGACTGGGATGATATTCTGGGGCATATCATCTCAAAAGAAGGAGTCTAAGTGGACACAGAAATTGTGCAGGAAGTGGTATCATGGGAGCATCCCATGAATTGTTTTGATATCTGAATATTTTTTGGTTATATCACGATATTAAATGAGGTTTATCTTGGAAATTTCTCGATTGGCAACACCACTTTCATGTTGTACAATGAAATGGGTAATTCTTGATCGGACAGGATAACTTCATAATTCATTCCACAAGTTAAAGAAATCACTTGACAATGACACCAATTTTGATATTACCTATGTCGGGTGAGGAGTACACTATGTATTGTGACGCTTCTGGGATATGACTCAGAGATATTTTTATGCAAGGGGATCATGTCATTGCATACTGGTCTCGGTATTGGAGACCACATGTACAGAATTCCCATATTCATGACCTCGAGTTGGCAATAGTGGTTTATTCTCTTATGTCTTCGCTACAGTATATTTTTGGTGAGAATGTTACTATTTTTACTATTCACAAAATATTGATGTATATATTTTCAAAACATTACTTGAATATTCAGTAGTGAAGATGTGTAGAATATATTCGGTCATTTGATTTTGAACTGGAATATACACATGGGAAGGGGAATAGTGTGGATGATGCCTTGGGTAGGAAAACTCAAACTCAGTTGGTATATGAGTTGATTTTAGAAAGGATGATGATGACTTCACTATAGGAAATGAATGTGGTAGTTCAGGAGAGTCATAAAAGGTTTAATATTTTTTCTATAGCAGTGGATTCTACAATCTTGAGATGGATCATGAACAGGTTGTATGGGGATCCAGAGTGTTTATCCATAAGGAAAATATTTGAAGGTTGGGAGGAACCTTCTTACTTGATAATAGATGAGGATGAAATCATTTAGGTGATAATTGATGTTGTTGTTCCAATGAGTGTTCGAGAAAAACATATGATAGAATTTGATGCATCAAAATGAGTGGTATATATTTGGGTGCAAAAAACTGTATCGTGACCTACAAAGAGTATTTTGGTGCCCATGCATGAAAAATGAGATAGCAAGGTTCATAACAAGACGTTTCACCTGTCAGCATGTGATGGTAGAGAATCAACAATTTGAAGGAGCATTGCAGCCATTACCTATTCCATAATGGAATTGCGATAACATGACTATGGATTTCATGGTAGAAAATTCAAAGACTCTTAGTATGAATAATTCTATTTGGGTCATTGTGGATCGAATAATAAAGTTGGAATATTTCTTTCCTATCAGGGAAAAATTTATTGTAGAACAGTTTGGAGGACTATATGTATTATAGATTGTTCATTTTCATCGGGTGTCATGGACTATAGTTTCATATCTTGATCCGTGCATTAATTCATGCTTCTGGCTGGGCTAAAAGAAGGTTTTGGGTACACAATTGTTTTATGTATGGCCTTACACCAATTGAAATATTGGCAGTAGAATCATACCCTACATGTGTTAGAAGATATGATGCATGCATGTGTGCATGACTTTGCAGGTTCTTGAAAGAAGAACATCTCTTTAGTGGAGTTCTCCTATACAGAAGTTATTTAGATACTATACATATGACACCATATGAGGAACTTTATATAAGGCATTGTATATCACTGCTATGTTGGTTAGAGGATGGTGAGTTGGAATTGTTGGGACTGAGTCTCATTCATGAGACATCCGAACAAGTGTAGTGGATATGTAAACATATGGATATGGATCAATGTAGGAGGATGTCAAATGTGGATAGATGGAGATGAACCCTAGTGTTTATAAAGGGTGATCATGTATTCTTTCATGTGTCACCAAGGTTGGGTCACTAAAGGATACAAAGGCATGAAAAGTTTGTGCCCCAGTTTGTAGGACAGTTTGAGGTGATAGAGAGAATCGGGTCAGTGGAAACTGATTAGCACTTCCACAAAAAAAATAAGTTCAATGAATGATGTTCTCCATGTGTCCCACCTATGGTGGTATCACCCCGACCCTTCTCATGTGATTGATGTGGAAGAGTTTTACCTCGAGATAGATTCATCCTTGGAGAATCATTTGATATGTGCGCTGGGTCACATTGAGAAAGTGTTATAGGGAAATATGATGTCATTAGTTCATGTGATAAGGAAAAATAGAAGTGTTCAAGAGGAAACATTAAAAGGGGAAGAATACATGAGGGCCCAATGGTCCAATATTTTTGGCTCAGATTCTTTGAGATGTTCGAGAGTGCAGCTCGAGGACGAGATTTTATAAGTTGGAGAGATTGTAAGATCACAACCTTTCCTAGAGATATCTCGGGTGAGTATTCAAGTAATTTTTGTTGATATTAAGTAACTTTTGGTTGGGGTATTACCTATGGTGTGTATGGGTGATGTATTTAAGGAACGTGGGAAGATTGGTGTTTGGGCATGGTTTGCGCTTGTTTTGGCCAAATCGTGAGCAATATAATTGTGAAGACAGAGGAGTTCGACACGGTTGGTGCATTGTTTTCCAAACCATGCACAATACCGTCGTGCGGGCAGTGGAAGACCACACAGTTGGTGCACGGTTTCACCTAATCGTGCATCCTCTAAGGTGAAATCATATTTGTGGAGAAATTTAATTTGAAAATTGGTTTTAAAACCACCCAAACCTCTGAAACCTCTCTAATTTTACCTAGGACCGGGCTTGAAAATTTATGGGTGATCTCAGAGCGTTGTGGAGGGATTCTAAGGTAATCCGAATACCATTCATTGATATTGAAAGCCCGAATAGAACATCCATCCTTGTTCCAGTTAGTATATTTCATCATGTTTCTAACCTTGTTCATTCCTCTATCTTTTATATATCTTTAAATGAATGAGCTCCCCCCATATTCTTGGATCTAAACCTTTGAGACGATATCTATATATAGGATTGTGGATCTAGATCATGATTTTATAGTTCATTATGCCTTTGACCTTAATTTTTTTAGGGATTTAGATCCGAAACATGATCAACGACGTTGTGCTGCTTGGAATTTTAGGATTTCAATTGGGTTAACATCCATCAATAAACAGATGTACGTTGTCTAAATCGAACTCCCATAGTTGGTATTCTAATATGTGAATGTGATTTTATTATTTATAGTTTTCCTTGTTGATTGATTTCCTAAATTGGAGAAATTATGAATGAGGAATTGACTCTTGTATATCTAGGTGATTAATTGAGAATTTAACACAGAATAAAAAAGGGGGGTTTTGCAAATAGATATTTTGAAGATTTGTTATGGGTTGAGATATTATAATTGAGATATTTAATTGGATATTTTATGATAATTTATTGGGGGGAATTAATTATGAAATGATGATTGGATATGTAATATAATTAATCACAAGAATTAATTATGTGCCATGATGTTGACCAATGTTATGTAATTGTGAGAATTATTTTTGTGCCATGATTTTGATCAAAGATAATTGATTGTGAGAAATAATTATGACAAGTTGAGATTTAATATGAATAATTAATTGTGAAGAATTAATTATGGAAATATAATTGTGTTGAATGACAAATTAAATAATGATTTAATTAATGGTTAATGTGTTAAGTTAATAATTGAATCAACTAATGGACATTGAAATTATTAACTAATCATTGTATTAGTAATATGCGATGTGGTAAATTATTGTGAATTATTTAATGACTAAATAGATTTGATTTTTTTGGTTCTAGACATGGCGTTCTAGACCATTTAGGAGTTGGAAATTTGATATGGTGCCCCTCCCTAATAGTTATCCAATCTTGAGATTATGGGGTTCTTGGCATGGAGACGTACACCAAATGAAGAAATGAGTGCTAGGAATGATGTCCCACACTCAATGAGATTGTGGTTCTAGGCATGATTACCCACACCCATTGAATAATAATAATGAATGATGATTCAATTGAGATGTGGGGTGATAGGCATGATGATCTACACAAAATGATTTATAATAATAAATGATTGTTCAAATGTGAAATATTAATTGATATTGGACTATTGTGATGATTAATGGTTAAGTGATAAAGTGATAACTATTTAAAATATGAACTATATTTATTGCTTAATAGAACTAAAAGCACTATGTTTTTACAGGACTCATATTAGACACCGTTGGTGGGGGCCAATTGAGTTGTAATCACACGCTATTCAGGCTACTTGATCGGCACCCGATTATACTTTTTTTTGAGGAATAGGATAAGATTAAGGCCCCAGGGTTGGTTGTTTTTTGGGATTAGAGAATGTGAGAGGGATCCCGACATGGTTTGTGACCCTTTGGGAGTCGTTGTGTCATTACTTTTATTTTTATTGTAGTCACTTTAAACTTTCATTGTCGAAACATGTTTTACCTTTCAGTTGAGTAATGTATTTTCTGGTTTTGACTATCATTTGACATTGTATTGTTCTGTCTATTTATACACTTCTGCACTTGGTTATTATTGTTTTCATATATTGGCTTTTGGATTCTGATAAAAGTGGGTATAGTATCCCCAATACTGACTTACCAGACCCTAACGACTAGTAGATACCCTCTGCTATATGTAAAGGTGCACTTGAATGCAAGTGGCCAATTGGTGGTCACTGTTTAGGGGCACCTAGGTCAGGACGTCACATAACTACTTCATTTTCCTATGCATGTTTTTTGAATAATTACTAGTTCTCATGAATAATATAATGTTTTTTCATATCCATAATGATATTAATGTAATATATATCGTATTTGTTGATTATATACATTTATATAATCAGTCTTTAATGTTGAACATGTAAAAAGAATCACATCGCGTCTTAGAGATGATTAGTCGTACATACGTAGGAGAAGAAATATCGTTTCCTTAATGGTGAAAGGGTGAGGAAGTGGATGGTGTATATTTTATTTTTCTACAATCAACATATTTTTATAATATAAATATATATATATTACTTTCACCGTCATATTTGTCCAAATATTGTTGTGATGAAAAATAGACTACACCATGGCTTGGAGATGATAAGTCGTACGTACACACGTATAATGCTTTTGTTTATCATGGGTTAGATAAAAAGTCGAATATGATTGTTCCTTAATTATAATAAAATATCATAATATGGGTGATATTTCAGTTATTATTTTTCAATGGATACAACACATGAATATCAAATATAAGAATAAATTGCATTAAAATAGTCGGTAAATAGGACCATATCTTCGTCATCAAACATCCTTTAGATCCCGTCTTAGAGGAAATTTTGTTAAAATTTTGGGAAGAAAAACACCAAAATAATGTTTCTAAGGTAGTTGAGAAGAGAAGTTTTCAGGGTATCGTGAAAATTTAAGGCTCAATGTGATGTCAAAAAGTGAGGTAGGACATGCCCTTTTATAATTGAGGCGAGGGGAACTTTTGGAATGTCAAATAATATTAATTTATAATAAATTAGATCTTAGTCCAAATACCTCAAAAAAACCATTTATTGAAAGATAATATGAGATAAAGTTTCAATATAAAAAAAAATATTTTATACATGTTAAAATATTTTATACATGTTATACATGTTTGTTTATTTCTTTAAGGCTTATCATTTTGATTAACCATTTGTGAACCTATTTTAATTTTAACTAACATACAAAGTTTTTTAATGTTAAAATGTTTTAATTTTTACTTTTCTGATGCCAGTTTTACTATAAATAATCAATTTATAATATTTTTGACTATATCATAGTTAATTTTTATTTTTTAAATAGGTTTTATTATTTTTTAAAATAATTTGATAAAATATTGTTTTGATAAAATATCATTAGTTTGAATTTTAACACGATTCATCACATGGCGTTTTTAAAATATCAATAATAAAATTTAATGTTATAAAAAATATTTTATTATATTGAAAAGAGGTAAAGGTCATATATAAAATTATTTTATAACATTAATTATCTAAAATTATATTTATTTTAATATTTTTTTATTTTAATTTTTTGATATTTCAATTAACAAAATAATTACTTCATCAGCGATGTTTAATTATTTAATATAATTTTATATCCACTAAAAATTAAAATTAAATTACTATGATGAATGTAAATCTTATATGTTTTTTAATAATATTTATAGTTGAATATATATTTTTGGTAAATATATATTAAAAATGACACAGTATTTGAAACATGATTTTGACATCTTTGAATTTTTATTAAATAAAATATTATATATATAGTAATCTCATACCAGTGGCCCAAAAAGACAAAAATAAATTTATATAATTTAAATATGTTTATTACGATAAAATTTACTTTTATATGTGTTCGTAATAGACATTTTTTTTCTTTTGTGGATAATTAATGTATATTTAAAAAAATGAAAGTGATATTTTGTGACTTTCATTAATTTAAATAGTATATATGTCATTTTCATAGAAATGTGTTAATTATACAACTTAATTTAGATATATTGGTTTTAAGGGTATAATTAAATTCATCTAGTAAAATTTAGGCTATGTTATAGTCAATTTGTAGTCTTTATAATTTTATTTTTATCCAAAATTAACCAATTTACCCTTTTATCGTGTTAACAAAATTTACCAAGATTGCTATTCATATTAGCAAAAAATAAAAGGGTCTGAACCAATAAATTAGGAACTTCTGAATATAAATTTGCATACATTTTTTATATTTCCAAACAAATAATTTTTTCAATTTAATATAAAATATAACCGGTAAAAAACTATAGAAAATGGGTTTTTAGAAAAATGGCCATTTAAAAAATAAAATATTTTTATAATAAATTGATGTATAAAATAGTTTTCAAAAAACATAATTGGATTATTTTATATAAAAATAAAATAATTAGAATTTAAATCTAATCCCAAATATTTTTTTAACATATAAATATTTTAAAATAAAATATAGTTTCTAATAAAAATAATTTTTTCAATTATAAAAAATAATTGTCTAAAAAAATTGAAAAAAAATTAATTTTAAGAGAATTTTGACATTATTAAAATAAAAATGAAATACATTTTGAAAAATAAATTTTCTATATGTTCTAAAAATTTATATTTATTCATAAAAATATGAGAAACTCATTTTTATAGAAAAAGTAATTTTTTGAAAAATAATGTGGCATTATTAAAAATTAGGTGATAATATTCTAAGAACATATAAATACATTCATATTGAGTTGGAAATTTATATTAATTTCATAAATTATTTGTTAATTTTTATTCCTTATAATTTAACATCATATTTATAAAGATCTTTATATACTAATAGTGTCTCACAGTTCCTTTAAACACAGTGTTGCGTGAAAGTTTGCTATCGATGAATTAAAATTATTTAAGGAAAAATATTTCCTAAAATATATCCAGGTGTAAAATTAAGCCCTCCATAAAATTATTTTTTACCTATAAATTCATAACATTTATTCAAACATATAGAGATTCCTTTTCCACATCACATCCTCTAGTTCCCAATTAGCTACCTCATGTTGGTGGTTCTTCCACAAAACATTAACCAAGAGAGTCATTTTGTTTTGTATAAATTATTATCTAAGAAATAGAATCATAATTGGTTGTTCATTATAGGAAACATATTGATCCAACAATATGAATTCTATGTTCATTACTTGTGAAGGATCAGGTATGTACTTCGTGAATAGAGATACGAGCAACACATTATGAACTCGATAGAGGTTTGTGGGAAGCACTAATTGATAAGCTATGATCCCGATAAGATCATGAATTTCAAAAGGGATGATATACCTAGGTATTAACCTTCCCTTATTTCCAAATATCATTACTGTCTTCCAGGTAGATATGTATAAAAATACCTTATCACCTACTTGAAACTCTATTTCTTTTCATCGACTGTTAGCATCATTGTTTTGTCAACTCTGATGTGCTCTTATGTGCAGTTGAATAGATGTAATATTCAATATTTTTTCCTTAACTACATTATGCAACAATATATTTCTTTCCCCAAATTCATTCTAGGATGTTGGAGTTTTGCACTTATTTCTATAGAAGGATTCATAAGGATCCATATGAATACTGAACTGATAGACTCTGCTGTAAGAAAATTCTACCAATGGTATGTGCTGATCCCGAACACCATTGAAATACATAGTAATATCTCAACATTTCTTCTAGTGATTAAATTGTCCTGTTATACTGACCATATTTTTGAGGATAATATAAAGTAGTGAAACTTAACTCTGTAGCTAGATCCCATTGAATACTTCTCTAAATAGATCTAATCTTCTATGCAATTTCTTCAACTAGATTAGGACCCAATAGATTTATTTCCCCAAATTCATTCTAGTATGTTGGAGTTCAACACTTATTAACATTGAGGGATTCATAAGATCCATTTTAATAATGGAGTGAAATATATTATTGTAAAAAAATTCTACCAAAAGTAGGTGTTGATCCCAAATAGATTTGAAATCCATAGAGTAAGCTCCCAACATTTCTTCTTGAGTTTGCATTTTCCTTTCATACTAACCATCTTTCAATTGATGATATTGGGTTATGATACATAACTCTATATCTATATCTTGTTGAAGACTTCTCTAGAAATTTGAGGGAAACCTCAAATCCCGATCAGATATAATGTAAAGTGATACATTATTAAATATCACCACATACTTAATATATATTCATTAAATACAATCATGTGATAAATATTGTATGATATCAATGAAGTTTTCTAACTTCTTATGGCGATCAACTATATCCCATATAGAATTATGGAAATTAGATTTTTTGGGATGTATGATGAAAAAATCCCTAGTAATGTCTTCTTAATTAAATTTTAGTAAGGGTAATGGTTGTAATAAACACTCATACTTCTATATCTCATCCCTAACATGTTGAAACAGAAAGCACCGGAAAACATATTTTTAAATATATATGTTTTTTATATCCGAATAGAAATACTCTTACAGATCTCTATACATCTTGGTTCTTCCAATATTAATATAGAATGATGAACAATGAAACCCATCCAACAAATAATTCTTTAAATATTTTATAGGATGGACACAAACATGGTTCTTAACCTTTAGTATTCCATCACAATCAAAGTTGAGCTCATGGAAATTTTTCACCTTCTTTTATAGATCTACATCTACCTTTAGTGCCTCCTTAGAATTAACTTTTATAGATGGTTGACCATTTATTTGAGACAGAAAATATGTATCCCCTTCCTTTATAATTTCCATATACATCCATTGAAAATCCATAAATATTGTATTTTTGTAATCGTCATCATAGATAGGCTAGCACAGTCTTTTTAACTAAAAGCATCACCCACCATGTTCAATTTCCCATGGTGGTAATGTATTGTGCATTCATAATATTTAATGAATTGAAACCATATTCATTGGTGCATATTTAACTCTATTTGTGTTGAAATAGAATTTTAAATTTTAAAATTAATATATATGTCACACCTTTCTCCATAAAAATAATTCCTCCATATCATTAATGAAAAAATTACAATAGATAACTCCAAATAATGATTTGGGTAATTTTTATCATGGATTCTCAATTTTCATGACATATAAACTATCACCATATCATTTTTCATGAGAACACATCCCATCCCCTTCATAGATGCATTACTATAGATCAGAAACCTTTCTCTACTATAGGGTAGTGTGAGAATAGGTTCACCAACTAACCTTCTTTTAATCTTCATGAAATTATATTCACATTATTCTATTTGCATTAACATAAATCCTTTCAGAGTAACCTTGATGATAGGAATACATAATCCTAGGTAATATTTCAAAAAATGTCTGTAATATCTAGACAATCCAAGAAAAATTCAGATCTCAGTTATCATTCTTGGTCTAGGAAAACATTCAATAACATCCATATTTTATGGATCCATGGATATACCCTCCCTTGCGATTATATGACCTAAAAATGAATGTTTCTGAACCCAAAATTCAAAATTGTTAAAATATTCATAAACCATTTAATTTCATAGGTTTATTAGTACAATCATAAAGTGATATTCATGTTCTGCCATACTCATTCAATATAAAAGAATATTTTCGATAAAAACTATAACCAACTGATCAAGATAGTATCCAAGGACTTTATTCATTAAATCCATGAATATAGTAGGGTGATTAGTAAAAACGCATCGTTATAAATTCACAGTTTCTATACTTTGTATGAAGTGATATCATGGGAATATCCTACTTCTTGAACTAGAAATGATGATATCAAAAATTAATATCAATCTTACAAACCTATTGAGATTTTCATAGTTGATCAAATAATTCATCAATAAGGAGGAGAAGAAATTTTGTCATCATATTGATCTTCTTAATTTCATGATAATCATTGCATATTCTCATAGATATATCATTCTATTTTTTTTCAAAAATAACAGTGGAACCACAAGTTGATACACTAGGGTGTATGAAAACATTTTCATGATTCTATTGGAGGTGCTTCTTCAATTCCTACAACTCAATTAGGTTTATTCTATAAAGAAGTATTTAAAAATGAAATGACACTTAGTACTAGATCTTGTGAAAACTAAACATCATGATTAGGTGGAAGACATAGAAATTATTTCATAAAACATAAAAAAACCCATAATGTAGGTGTATACATAATAGTGAGATTCTCCCCAACCATATGATATAGATAACCTTCATATATTGGAATTAAAAATCACAATATGAATGTGATAACCAAGGGAAGTTCATATTTATCCATTCATTGATAGATGAATATATATTAATTCCTAATATGAAATAAGGCTTACCTTACTCATTAATTTATAATATCGATATAGTGAAATCAAATCCAAGCTAGGAATCACATCAAGTTCTCCAAATAGAAGTTTTGTAAGACTCTTATGAAACACTTTCCCAAAAAATTCAATCAGAAAATAATTTTAAACATTTAATGTGACTTTTTCACCTTAGATTTTTTCCCATGTAACTCAAAATATAGTTATTGAGGTAATAAAATGATACCCTTATGAAATTATTTAGAAATAAAAGATTGTGTTTATCTAGAATAAAATAAAACATTATCTTCTTTAGAGTGGATGGTAAGTGTTCCATTCACCACATCATTATCGTACTCCAAATTTCCAATAGTGATCGCATGTGATTTTCTTGGTCATTGGCCTTAAGTGGTTTTTAATGTCGATTATCATCGATAACCCTCATATTTGAGAATTGGTTAATATAATGCTCATTTTCCTTATAGTTGAATTATTGAAGTGTGGGAGGTGTATTCTGTGTATCATTTTCTATATTCTCATATTTATTTATTTATTTTCCTATAAAATTGGTTGTATGTTTTTCAACGAAACTTGTTTCCCAACCTTAAATATTTTACTAATACCCATAAGGAAGTTTCCTCCATGTTAATTTCCACAATTTGTGGACAAAATAAATATCATATTCTTTTTACAATTGTTTTTATTTTTCCACATGAATTCTATTTTCTATTCTTATTCAACCCATAAGATTGATGGGTGACACCAATATTCATAGAAAACTCAAGATAACATCAAAAAATTTATTTGTAGATATTAAGTTACTTTATGAATAATTCCATTCAAAGTCATGGTTTTAAGCCCTGATGAATCGATCCACCTAACTTTCAGGATGGATGATAATTACATAAGTATACATTACATGTCTTGTAAAATTTTCTTCTTAGGTACCAATATATGCATTATAATTTTTCTAATTTTTAATAAACTCTTTATCCATATTCATATGAAGAATATTAGTAATGTACTTTTTGAGGAATAAGTTCTTATACTCATCCCATTATACAGATTCTATTTCATATAATTGCGTCATATTATTGATAAGATTCCTCCATTGACATGCTTCATCTTCTAAATGATAGACTTTGAAAATGAATTTTTCATGTTCCAAACATTGGAGAACCAAAAATATCCTCTCATTGGTACTGGTCCATTGTTTAGCAACTAGTTGATCAAAAGACCAACTGAAAGAAGTTGGATGCTCTATCATGAATGACTCAAAATAACGTTGTTCCCACATTTCCTCATTTGGAAAACCTGTAATATTTATAGCTTGAGAATGTTTTGTGTTCATAGAAATAATATTTTTCATTCTAGATCCCATAAATTTTGGTTTCTCAGGAGAAAAATCGTTATATTTCCCATTACTTTAACCAATAACATATTCTTTTGGGTTCAAGACATTGACTGAAACAGAAAATTATAGTACAAGAAACACATATCATAATGGGGAAACCACATTTTCATATAAAATTACTTATAAAATTTCAATTCAATATACCTTAGGTATTATTCGAGTTTATTTATGATCATCACCAAAACCCTAGTATTTTATCCTATACCTATACTTATCCAAATGGTTGTTACTAATGATTTATCATCCTAATTTTTAGAGGTTACATAACCTTTCCCTAATACCAACTATAATGGATCATACATTATATATATAGATATTACATCTAAGGAGAAGAATAATTATTACATAACAAAAAAACATTCCACAACCTTAGTGGTTTAGTGTATTTGGAAATGTGGAAATATAAACTACTAATTCATAAACGTCTACATCATCTCCCATTTTTTCCACCAAAACTAGATCCTTTTTTGACACATCTTACTTAATACTGTCATTCATATGCTACGGTAAAGAAACATAAGAAATGGTGAAATATTGTTCTTAGTAAGGGTAATCCAAAAATATAACATAATCATATGGGAAAAACATTAAAATAACTTTTCAAAATTATATCCTTCATATCATGGATCATGATATTTACACATAGATTAAATCATAGTAGTGTATAAGAGAAGAATAATAAAATAATGCAAGAATTTATTTCATGGGAGTATAACTCTAGACTTGAAATTTTTTCATAAACATAATAATGGAAAATTATTTCGTTATTAGTCAGGGATCACTTCTAAGACCATCATAGAATACAAAGTCCCTTACTGAATTGAGATCATTCTTCATTACAGCCCCATATTAGTGAACCGATTTTACTACCTTTGTAGTCATTTATTACTGAATGGGGGTCACTTCCCATTCAAATCCAATAAATATCTTGAGATATAAATCATTACCTAATGAATTAAAGGGATATATAGGTCCCAATAATAACATAATGAAGAAAATACATATGTGCTCCACAAGAATATAATTCATTTATAATATTATAACACATGAAAATAAATGTGTTTTATTAACATTATCTCATAGAATTACCCATGGCAAAGAAATGGGTTTTATAAATATTATTCCATCATATAAATAAACCAACCAAAAAAATAATTAGGATAATACAGTTGAAACATATCTCTAGTAAATAATAAGTAGCATCAAATAATTTTATCTTAGATGGAAAATATAATTTTTGTTTTGAATTTTTTTACTTAAAATGCATCACAATTTTAAAAGAAAACATTTTATTTTAAATAACCTTGTATTTATATAAGAGAATTTTCATGTCATTAATGCGTCATGAAAAATAAAAAAAATACAATCATTATGTATAAGTTAAAACAAACACTTTTTCATACTTTTCCGTGAAAATCCACAAAGAACATCATTTGGAAAATGATGAAAAATATTATTTTCCATCCATTTAGTAAAAATTCATAGATGTGTGATAATGACATTAATTGTTTTTAGAAGAATAATAAAATATTATGGAAGTTTTTATAAGAAACATGGAAATAGAAGTTAAATATTAACCAATAGATACATACATATAGAAACTCTAAAATATTAATGAGATTGTGGAAATTAAACCATATCTTAGGTCTGATTCCCTTCATACATATTTGGAACATCTAGAAAACAATTAAAATAATTTTATTAATTTATATCAGAAACATATTCATATTTAAAATATCATTTATGGTCCTATTATTTCATGCTATCACATTTATTTTTAATACTATTTCATTATTACAATTCTATTTGGTGTTGAAAGAAAATTATTTTTTTTATTTTAATTTCAAAAACCTCTTTTACGTTGAGAAGTAACAGATCCATACATGAGATAAATTATTAAAAATTAAAAATTATACCAAAACACATCATCAGAACCTTGATACAAGATTCCCTTTTTCATGTACCATAATCTCATTGCCTTTATCACAAGTCATGTGTTATTATCACACACTGTTGGGTCACATCCCAAGTCATGAATAAAATTTATTTTTTTCTGAAATGTTCACCTTACAGAACCCAACCGACCACAATCCATCATCGATTCATACCACCAAAACACCATAAAACTCATTGAACTGATTCAACGTCATTTTCATCACTCCATAAATGAAAACAAACTAAGACCAGAAACACAAAATGCACTGAATGATCATCAACCATCACAAACCAAAACAAAAAACCATCCCTAATTGAACACACACATCATTTGGAAACTCAACACCTGAGGGACCACTATCTACTTTATCACTCGATCACCGCCAATTATGAAATAAGGAACAAAAGAATAAAGGGACATATATTATGAGTATGATCCACCTTGAACCCCTATGGTCACTCAAATATCACATTACAATGCTTCTTATAGACCACCAATCAAGACCTAATGGGAATGGTGTGGTGGAATGCTAAATATATGGAAGATTGGAAGCATTCAAGCCCTAAAAAACGAGCCACACCTATGCCGAGAAGCCAAGAAAAACCAATAATCAGGAATATAACCGACTATTCATCATGAAAAAATAAATAAAAAATACCATTTATTCCCAAATTAATGCCATCATAGGATGTGCCTATTGGAACACTGGTGACTAATCAAACCACAAATCCCAAATCCTTCATAAAACCACTTCCACAGTCCAACTAGGAGATAAATGAATGTCCTGGAAGCCAGAGTAGTGAGAATCACGAAAGGGATTCAACATATAAGCACATCAATGGATGATTCTCCAAACGAGGCCAACAAAGCCTCCCCTATGCTAAATAATACCAGAAACAAAAATAAAGGAGAAGCACCTCAATGAAGACAGCTACGAGTGAAGGAGATACATGAAGGAATGAGGAATGGGGGAAGGAAAAGCTGAAGAAGAAGCGTACCAGCCTCCCCACACTAAGGAACCACCATGTATTCCTGGTAGTGAGCTTTGATGGAGAGAACCTTCTTAGAGGCTCTCTTTAGTTTATTTATATTATTCATTTGGGAGTGAACTTCTTCATTTTCTTGTGTATGTTTTATTGTATAAGTCTCAGTTCTGGTACATATGATATAGTTTCTTCATATCTAGAATGTTATTAAGATAACATATTTATCATATTTATTCATTATATACATTTATATAGTCATTATTTAATGGTGAACATGGATTTGGAATTTCATTACATCATAGAGACAGTAGGTCATACGTACACACGGGCAACAATATCATTTACTTAATGGTCAAAGGGTAATGAAATTAATGTTATATATTTTCTTTTTACATAATAAAAATCATGTTATAATATATATATATATATATATATTATTTACATCATTATACCCATCATTATAATTTTTTTTATGGAAAATGGACTACTCCATGGTGTGGAGACAGTAATCCATTCACACACACGTGAGGTGATTTTTTTCATAGGATGGCTTAAAGGTGGAATATGGTTGTCACATAAAAATAATAAAATCTCATCATATAGGTGATACTCTTTTTATTAATTTATAATGGAAACAGTACATGAATAGGTGGTAGACTAATAAATAAACATAAAAAGACTCGATAAATAAGATTACCCCTTAATTGTAAAAATTCCACTACATCTTCTCATAGGGACACTAGGGTTGGTCTTTTGAGAAGAATAGAACCTCTATAATATGGATAGGTAATTTTAGAATATAAATTTTCAGGGTATGGTTGATATTGGATGCTCGATGTGATGTGAATAAGTGATGGAGGAGTTTCCTTTTTATAATTGAGTTGAGGGGTACTTTTGGAATTTCAAAAAATATTAATTTATAATAAACTAAATATCAGTTCAAATACCTCAAAATGGTAATGGATTAGAATATAATATGAGATAATATTGTAATATAATCAACCAATAGATTTTAGACATGTTTTGGTACTGTTTTAAATTTTATCATTTTGATTAATCATTAGTTAACCTATTTTGATTTTAACTAAGGTAACTAATTTTTTAATCTAAATGGTATTAATTTTTGATTATTTGATGTAAATTACACCGTAAATGAATAATTTTAAAACATTTGTCCACATTATATATATATATATATTAAATAAGTTTTATTATTATTATTAAATAATTTAATAAAATCTTTCTTTGAGAAAATATCATTAGTGTCAATTTGGACACTATTCATTACATAATATTTTTTAAAAAATAATGATAATAAGTTTAATTAAAAAATAATATTTAATTATATCCCTTATAGTTCAAGGTATATTACAAAATTTGTTGATCCCAATAATTATCTAAAAAAATATTTATTTTCATATTTTTAATCGAATTTTATTATATTTCCATTAATAAAATAATTACTACAACAATATTTTGTAATTATTTAATATAAATAATCTCTTATTAAAAATTATAAATTAAATAAAGTGATGAATATAAATCTTATCTATTTCATAAGAATATTTATAGTGGAATATATATTTTGTAAAATCTATATTAAAAATTATATAGTATTTAAAACATCAGTGTGACATCTTTGAATTTTTATTAAATAAATTATAATATATATCATAATCTCATCCAAGTGGCCCATCAAGATAAAATAATATTATATAATTAAAATATGTTTATTATGTTAAAATTATATATATATATATATATATTCATTAATGAATTATTTATTTCCCCATGTGGACACATTGAGGATATTTAAAATAAATAAAGAGATATTTTCTGACTTTGTTTGATTTAATTATTATATAAGCAATTTTCATGTTCGTATTTCAAGTAAACAACTAAATTTTGACAAATATGAGTTAGAAATAGAATTATAGTTTTCCCATAAAATTTGGTCTTGTGTTAGGGTCATTTTTTTACTCATTATAATTTTATTTTTAATCTAAATTACCCAATTTACCCTTTACTATGGTAAAAAAATTTACCAAGGATACAATTTATATTTTCCAAAAATAAAATTAAAATATCAACAAAATTTTTACAATAGAAATCTAAATTTTGAATCTATTTTTCAAAATTCAAAACACTGGAGATTCGGAATTTAATTTTAAATTAAAATGGAAATATTCTATAAGAAAGAGTTTTTCAAAAAAAATCCCATTTGAAACATAAGAAATTTTTATGATAAATTCATGTAGAATGTACTTTTTGTAAGTGATAATAGTAATATTTAAAATTTTAATTAACGAAATAAAATTTATAAACAATAGAAAACATAATTTTAGCTTTTAATATATTAAATGAAATTACAATTCCCAAAAAATTAGTATTTCCAGTATTAAAAATAAATGTTTTTAAAAAATTATAAAAAAGTAATTTGAAGTTAAATTATAGATGATGAATTCCAAAATAAAATATATTTTTTCAAATCCATTTTATTGTTCTTCTAAAAATTAATATTTATTTTTAAAAATAATAAAAACTAATTTTTGAAGAAAATGTATTTTCATGAAGAATAAAGTGACATTACAAAAAATTGTGAGATAATTTTCTATGCACGTACAAATTCAATCATATTGATTTGGAAATTTATATATATTTCATAAAATATTCATTCATATTTTTTTGTACTAACTTAACTACATGGTTGTAATGGTCATTTTATACTAATAGTGTCATGAAGTTTATTTAAAATCAGTGTTGTGTGAAACACATGATATCAAAGAAATCATTTTATTTAAGTGGATATATTCTATAAAATTATATGGGTGTTATATTCCCCTAATGGGAAGCCATGAAAATGGACTGAAACTGCCACCTTCCCAAAAAATACATAGATAGAATCACCAGGAGTCCCCAATAACCTATAAATGTATTCCAAACTCCAAACACTTAGTATATAAGGATTTATGTTGAGAATATTAATAGGTCCTACCATTTGTTGGAAACATATGATGCTCCAGTTTCATCCACGATCTAAAATTGTCGTACGATGTTCCAACATGACCCGTGCTCCATGGAATCACCTTCTCCTATCCATATCCCTCTCTCGGATAATAGATACCCATAGGTGGTATCCACTTAAGCAATAAACTAGAGGTGGAAGGTAAAAAGAAAATGAGAAAAAAATGACGTAAATAAAAGGTGCCCAAATCCAGTATTGACACCCGATGTAAGGTTCTGCCTCACCTAAGAAATACACTCATATTCCAAACTCAATCGTAGAGATGAAATCTCAATCAGAGATTCCTTTCAAAATATACAATATATTGAACATGTGATAATAAATTAATGTTTAATTAATTAAATATTAACTATTTCATATAAATTTTAATGGCTCTAATTTCCACCAAACTCGTGTCTGAGGGAAATCATCCTATTCTTGGACCAATGGAATGGTGAAACAAATTATACATGAATACCTTATAATAGAAAATACCATTTTCCAACTAAAACACATATAGGAACAAATAGGTTCAAATTTCCATGTATTTTTTAAACCAATGATAATCTATGTGGATATTGATATTTTTGAGATTAATATTCAGCATGTTTTTCGAATATAAATATATGGTGCTAGTATAAATATAAAAGTGTGTGTAGTAGAGAATTATGAGAACTCTCATGTTAACTTTGAGAATTCTGAGAGTCTAATACGTACTATATCAAGAAGTGAAGAAGGTGAGAAAAAACTGGGAAATATACCTGAGCATTTGAGGAAGCTGAAGAGAATCGAGATCAAACTAAATTTGGAAGGAGTTTCAAGATTAGTAGTCCATTTCCAAGAAACTGCTGAAGATATTAAAGTTGTAATTGTGTAGATCTTCTTTTCAATTTTTTATTGAAAGAATATTTTATTTTAAATTAGTGGATAATAGAATGGGGATAAGAATTAGAATAGTCTGTGATGGATAAATATAAAAGTGTATATGATTGGAATTGGGTGGTATAAATATTTTCTAAAGAGTCTTGGGATTAGGGAGTATAACCAGTCAAAGAAAATTAAGTGATTGGGGGCTATAACCAATCACACTTTTATAAACTTGGGAGACTAGTTCAATTGATAATAAAATTATAAGGGATAATCCATGTTAGTGCGAATAACAAATATGGGAAGGAGTAGGGTTTTATATCAAACCTTGTTTATAATGTTTGTTAATTTATTTCATTATACTACATCACATGAGGTGATATTGAGATAAATATTATTGAGTGGATCAAGAAATTTAACCAATTCAACAGGCTGAATTAAAATTGAAAATAATATACAAAAGAGAAAACCAATTCACCCCTCTCAATGGTCCATCTATCATAAGGATCTACAATTAATATCAAAACGGGGTTCCCTTTAAAGATCCAATAGAAAATTACAAGAGAGATAATTTTAATTCTGTAAACAACTGAAGTGTTCCCACATTCAATGGGAGTAATTATCACAACCAGGGGAATATGATGTTATCGTATATCCTATCACTCGACTTGGAAGTGAGATATTATAGAATATTTGGGTTTCAATCCATTACTAATTGTGTGATTTTGACTTTGGAAAACAAAAGTAATATGAAGTTAAATGGGAAAAATATAATTTCATCATGACATTATTATAATAGTAGTTACATTCCAAGGTTTGGGGTCTTCAAACTATATATAAGACTTGATAAAAATTAAATATAATAAATAACGTAAATGTCAAAGTCAATGAATCCAAACGTAATGTTTATAGAATATAATTTCATGATATAAATATGGCTGATGATTTTACTTTCAGTGACTACTTTACCCGAGTAAATTAGATTGTGAATAAAATCTGTTTATTTTCTTACATGAAAGAGGATTCCACCATTATAAAAAAACTAATGAGTAATTAACTAGATATGTTATATAAAAAATATCAACCATGGAATAAAGAGAAGAATTAAAAATTGATGAGTTACACAATATTATCACAGATTATGAAATAAGAATGGAAGACAATAGAAAAAATGAAATGTTGGAGAAGAAGATGTTGAGTAATCTAAAGTCTACGATTCTAAGGATAAATAATATTTAAAATTGATTATTTCCTTTTAATGAAAGATATTCATTAACATAAAATGGAATGGAAAAGTTAAAAATCTATCTAAATTTTCTAATTATAATAATTTTCGCCATATTTCAAAACATTTCCCAAATAAGTAGGTTGAATAATATAAATTATATTAGGATAGAGAGATAAAAAAACAAAACAAGAAGAATAACATTAATAGTAAGAAGAGAAATTTTACACATAATAAAATTCATGACTAAAAATAATGTTTCTCCTTATATGGTGAGTTTAGTTTCATTAATAATGTTGGGAAATGATCTAATTAATCAATTAGTAGTGATGATGTAAAATATAGGACGAAACGTTAGTGGGATGTTAAAGAGAAATTATAATTTTTCATTGGACATATACAATACCTAAATGAAAAAATAGGAATATTTAGAATGAAAATAAAAAGTGAATAATTATAAGGAATACCTAAGAAAGAAATAATTTTACTATAAGTGATGAAGCAACATTAATTCAAAAATACTTAGCTTCAAAGGATGATGAGTGAACTTGAGTAAAAGATAAATGAAAAAGAAGAAGAGTGGATTGAAACACAAGAAATATGTCTCATAGTCCAGCCTGATTTAAACAAGGAGAGGGAAGAATTAAATAAATAATGTTATGTTAATGTAGAATACTATCAGGATAATTAGATGAAGGGGCCAAACAATCATGTAAAATTTGGTACTTTATATCCTCAAGACAAATCTATTATAACAGAAAAAATATAAAAAATTAAGGTCGGGCTAAGAAAACTAAAAGTAAATATTCCAAATCAAAGGATCTGAGGAGTATTCCAAGGAATACATACCACCTAAGAAAAGTGTTGCCCAATATATAAAAGGATAAAATCTACTCAAATATGGAAATATATAGAACCAATAATAATGAATAATGATTCAAGGATTCTATTGGTGTTGTGGAAAGCATGGACGTACAGTCTAATATTACAGGTTCAATATGTATTTACTAGGAAGGAGGAATGAACTGTGGGGGTATATTGAGAATATGTGAAAAAATATTAGAATAAAATACTCGTGACAGGATATTTACCCTAACTATCTATATTTTTTAATATTCTTAAAGAAATTTAGGAATATATAGTTTTAATGGTCACAATGTTGGGTTATGCATGAAAAATATGCATGGATATATTCCCTGTGATGAGAAAATGTTGTGGTTTCAATATAAAATTTGTTGTAATTAATGCGTGGATTCTATGAAGACTGAGAATTTACAAAAAGTGTACCAAGTTTTTCTGGCCAAATAATTTGAAATAGGATTCATAATTAGAGTAATCTGAAAAAGTTTCTAAAGATAAAGGAAAAATTAGATTTATAAGTTGATGTGAAAATTGATGAGAAGGTATCCACAACTGGAAACATAACGATTTAGAAGACTATGGTGGGAATAGATATTCTATAAAAAGAATAATTTAAAGGTAGGAGTCTATGGAAAAATTCCCATTGTATGGTTGGAAGAAAATAATGACCCTCGTTAAGAGGAGTCTATCAACCTGAATTTTCTTTTTGAGATACAAACATGTACATTTTTATTCCCTATTTCTATTTATTTATCAGCTAACATATAGATAATTGATGTAGAATGTTGGGTTCTAAACCTACTATAGATTAACACAGATTGTTTTTTGTATCACTATGAATTGAATGAATTAATTGTTCTTTATAGAGTCTTCCAACAACCATGAAATGGACAAAAATGATTGAATCCCATTATGGTGTGTAAAATGAGGATGTAGCTTCTAATATATTGTTCCCAATAAATCTAGAATTTATGGATATCCTATAAAACTCAATTTTTTTGTATGAGAAAAACAATTACTGTCCTTTGTTATAATTATATTAAATGATCTCATCAAGGGGGATTTTTTGGTTATCCAAACACAAGAAAAAGAGAAAGTAAAATGACTTATTCATGAGATATTTTGGAGGTTTGTTGGTAAGTGTTCCAGTTACTTTTCTATTTCATAATAAACTTTTTTTTAAATATATCAATATTTTGAGAAATAAGAAATTTCTGAGAATGATATCACATGAGTGGTAGTCTATGAAAAACATATAAAACCTTAGTGGTTTATCTATTAATTACTATAATCATTTTTCCTCTGTAGACATAGATTAAGAAAAATAAATGCTCTATACAAAGGAACCATGAGGTATCATCCTTATCATAGGATAAGGGGGAAGAGAATGAGAGTGACTTCAAATGTAATATAAGATATGAGAAGTCCCTCATTGTGACTTTAAATAATTTGGGACAAAGGGAGAATCCATACAATCATACATATTGATATAATTGATTGGTATTTCCAATAAATTGAAAGGGGAAATTATTTTGAAAGCTAATTATTTCATTTTTTGGTAATATTTCAACATGGATTTAGTGGAGTTGATGTTGATTATTGGAGGCTTTCTATGGATTCATGATAAATAATTTGATTTCATGCATGATAAAGCATCCATGTTAGTATACAAGATGTTTATGTAGCTACCATGTTCTATGGAAAAGGAACTATGAGGATACTTTCTTGAATAGATAGTTAACAGATTCATAAAAAATAGTATTCATTGGTTTTGATGATTGATAATAACATATTATAAGGAATCAAAGGATTGTATTTGTGGATGAAGGATCTCTGTCTGAAACATTCATGGGAAATGTTGTAGTGGTTTAGAAGTTATTCAAATAAAGAGGAAATGAGTTAATTTTATCAAAGTCTAGAAATTTTTAGATTCACGTAAGCAAATTCCATTGCATAATAATAAGAATGTAGCTAAATGATAATTTGTGTGGGACTGAAATATTCATGTAGGAATTTTTTATAGTGTAATGGAATGTTGTGATGTATCAAATTAATGATCCAAATAGATTATTTTTTTGATGTAGGTGAATCAATATAAGTGAATGCATCATCATAGCCGAAGTGAAAAACATATTCAAATACTACTGTATAGAAAAAGCGAAACATGTAGGTGAATTCAATCCATATATTTGGTTCATATAAGAATAAGAGAATAACATAATGGATTATATACTTTTTTAATTGGTTATGTTTTCATAATATGAAATTCTATAATAATGGTTGGTCCATATAGAAGAGATACATGAGGCCATGCACATGGAGATCTCAGATTATTCTTTGAATCACGAATTTAAGAGAAGAAACTATGGAATATCATATACTATGTAAAGAACCAAACTTGATAGGATGAGACATTTAGCAATTTAAATGTAGAAATATTTTAGTAAATGTTGATATCATGAAATTTAAATATTTCATATAAGAATGAATCATTAGTCTTTAGATGATTTAAATAAACAGATGAATGAGAAATCGAATGAGTTTTAGTATTGGGAAAATCGGGAATCTATTATCTAATTCACATGATGTGATATTTATATTAAATATCATAGGTGTTTCCATAATTAAAAATTGAAATATTGACTATGATATTTTTGAGAATAATATTCATGAGGATATTTTGAATATAACCATGTGGTTTAGGTATTGAATAAAAAATATATTGATTATAGAATTAAGATAAATCCAATGATTTATTTGTGAATTCAAAGAGAGTAAGTTACATCCAGAATCAAGAAGTGAAAATTGAAATCCAAATATAGGAGATATTCCTGATAATTTTATGATAATGAGGAGAATCCATGTCTTTCTAGACAGGGAAGGGTTTTCATTACCAGAAGAGCTATTTGAAGTAATAGTTGAAGATATCTATGTGGCACATGTGAAGACCTACTGATCGATTTGATTATAGAGGAAGATACTATTTTTATGCGGTTTAGAATAATATGAGTAGAATGAGATATGGCTTCGATGGATCAACACAAAAGTGAAGAAGATTTGAATTTAGGGCTATAACATGTTAATGGAGAGGCCTGGGATTATAGAGTATATCCAGTCGAGGAAGAGAATGCTATTAGAGGGTATAACCAATAATGATTCGGTAGACTCAAAAGACTGAAATAATTCATAATGACATTATAGTGTATAATCCATAATGAGGGTAAGCAATATGGCATGGAGTAGGATTTTATGTTGAACCTAGTAAATACTACGTACTCATTCGTTTAATTCTTTTTACTACATATGTGGTGAGATTGTGATAAATACACATGATTGGTTTGATAACTTTTACCATTTCAACAGTTTAAATTTAAATGGATAATAATGCATAAAATATACCAAATATTCACCCCCATCTCGTCTATCAATATTCAATTAAAAATCTATGTAACCCAAAGAAAATAGTCAGATTCCCTTAAGGATTCTGAAGATATTAGAGTTTGACATCATCAAATCCTATAAAAAACTCAGAATAAAAATTCTTTCAATCATCTATTAATATATACATTAATCATAAACATCATTTAATGAATATTTCATTTTAAGTATCAAGATTGACATCTTCAATTTGGATGCAACATCATAATGTTCATGTGAAGTCATTCAACATCCTTCAGTGGTCTAACTTCCATATAAATTTCACAAGGTATTATGGTTCTACATATAATTTTATTATACTCAAGATTCTATAACATTAATTACATTGAAACACTTAAACATAAATCTTGTTCTTCTAGTGATCTCAATCGGTTTCTCCAACCTTTGTTCAACTTTTGGAATGTAGCTTCAACTTCCAATCAATTCAACTCTTAATCACCTTAACACTTATTAAAATTAATCATCCCACTTTTAATTATTTTAGTTTTCTTTATATATATAAATCTACGAATCCATTACTCCATCAATTATTTAACGCATATATCTATAATTTGATATAATGATATTTATTCCTCCAACCAAAGTCATCAACTTATCCAATTTTCTAAATTTATGTTTATCATCTTCCACCGCTTCTACTTTTGGTGGATTCATAGTTTATATTTCATTTCATATAATCTTACAAAGATTATTTTCTATGTTCTATAATGTTAACTTTGTTAGATATTACATCTTCGAGAGATCATCTAACTTATTATCACAACATATATTCTGCTTATTCTTTATATATATATAGTTTGAATTAATCTACGATTTATCCCATTTCAATTTTATTTAGAATCATTTCTATTTTTAAATAAAATGTGAATCTTATAATCAACTCATTTCATAATTACTTAATTTAGATCTTTAATCACTTAATTTCTTTAACTTGTGTAATAGTTTAGTAATCATCATATGTGTTGGATTGTTCTAGATATAAGTATCTCTATGAATTCATCATTCATCTGTTAGTAGTAGTTAGTTCAACTTAATTAATTACATCGAGTGACATGAGTTCCTGTTATCCTTCCATCATATTATCTAGTCTTACATTATTATTATCTTTTAGAAATATAACTTTCATCTATTGTGTAACTTATTTTGATGGTTCCACGACAACAAGTTTGAAATTATAATTGACTTACTTAGGGAACACCTATAAAAACAATACATCATAAATATTAGATGAATCTATATACCATTTATTACCATTGAGATCCATTATAGACTAAAAATACAATACTTATCAACTTTTATTAAATAGTTATTTAATTAACATCAATTCAATTCTAATGTCGATGATAGTTTTTCCAAATGTTGATAATAAATTCAAATTATCTTCTAGATTATTATTTTGAGAGATTTGTGTGAGGTTATATCATCATGATTTGTATTCTTCTTACCTTAACATCCATTGAACTAAAATTAATCATGAAATCCTGACGTTAAGGATTAAATCACATTTCTTAAATCACAAACCACAAGTTAAATACATATTAGTAGATGTGAGCTATTATAAATTTAGAAAGCATGAGTGAATAACTTGGAGAATAGTTTTTCTATAAAACAATAAAATGATATCACCTTTTTGAGATTTTCTTCATGGGTTAATTTTAATGGGTTTCCATTAATTCTCCTAAATCCATCTAGTAAAATTATTCAAAACATTCAATAAAAAAATAGATAACCCCCACTTCATGATATTTTTTACTTCATCATAATATAAAAATTCCCCCCTTTGTATTTTAACACAACTTTTTAAATGAAGATGATAGTGTATATAAAATGTACCTCAAATATCAAATATGCATTATTCCTAAAATTTTCATTATCTAAAACATAATATTCATCATTTAGTGCTTCAAGGTTTTTGTTCTTCAATCCAAAATTCAATATGACTTAATTATTTATCTCATTATATACATTATTTGTTTTATATTTTATATATTTAGTAAACAAATTTTCAATTATCCATAATGGTGTAAAAAATGGCCCATCCTGGCCCAAAGTGAGCATAGATAGGTTGGGTTTTTTTAGAATTCTCCAAAAAAACCTCAAGCTTGAAGGTATTATAGAGTCCAGGATTGGCCAGCCAGAATAGTTCCATAGATAAGCCTAAGGTTGATATGAATCTAGTATTTTTTTTTCATGTCTAGTTTTCTAGGTTGGACCACATTCCGGAGCCTATTGGGAATGACCAATATCTCTAACTGATTGGGTCTTTAATATCAAAGTATATATATTTTAAATTACCATTATGATTTTTATTGAAATTTAATAAAAATATATATATAATTATGGATATCATATAAATATAATAGGTGTTGGGCTTAGTCTATTTGGTATAACATCAACATTTAAAGACATGGAGAGGGGGTTTGAATCTCCAATACTGCATGTTTTATAATATTTGTTTATTGAATTTTCATGGGGTTGATCTGGGAAAGTTGGGTGGGATATAGAGTAAGAATTTCAGGTCCTACAAATACAAATACATTATGTTCTAGTCCTGACCATGATTGGACTATATGTTTTTCAGTCGGTGCTGGTGAGGCCTCTGGCCATGTCAAGTGGGATATTTGGTCGTTGGACTGGATTTACACCCTTACTTATATGGAATCACAAACTTCAAATTCAATACCCCTATAAGGGTGAAATATATCTTCCATATTCATCATGGTTAATATAAATTGAAATAATTTGTTTGACACAAATTAAAATAATTTTCTTCATAATAGATTTCATTTTATAGCTGTAAGATTTTTTCACAGCTCTTATTCCAAGTCTCCCCTAGACATCATTACATTAAATTCCCGATTTCCATTAAAAATAATTTGGATCGAGAATGATTAGGGTAGTTATTCCATTTAATTTTATTAAGGAAATAATGGTGAGATATGAAATACCCCAATATTTTTATATAACACTATGTAAGATATTGTATATGATATGTAACACTGAGCATAAACGAATCATGACATATTATTATTTTAATATGATTGTTATAACATAACCATTAACATCAAGGGAATGAATAGTATTAATTGATTTATGAAAAATATATAATATAAAAACTCAATACAAATCAATTGGAATTTTTTTTTAAAAAAGTACACAATTTTCAGTAAAGTTATTTTAGGCTATAAAAATACGTTTTTTTTTCAAAAATGATTTTTGATAATTTTTGTAAAAAAATATTATAATTAATTTATGAAATTTAAATAAATTATATTTAAAGAAACTAAAAACAAATTTTAAATCATTATAAAAATTTATCTTAGGGATAATTTTATTATTGTTATGAAAAGATTGATTTTTAAGTGAATAGTAAAAATAACAATTTTTTTAAAAACTGTCTTTTTATTTCAACCATTTGATAAGATCCATTTCATTTTAAAAAGTTTCAAAGTAAAATTAGTTATATTATGTTATTAATAATTCAATATAGTTAAATTTATTCAATTTTATCATTAAATTAGATAAAAAAATTATACATAAATATATATTTTTAAGAAAAATTGTATTTGTTTTTTTAAAAAGCGGTTTTCATCATATTTTGTCAAGTTATTTTAAAATTAAATTATATAAATAATAGTAATTTAAATTCAATAAATGTAAATTTTTTATTTATAAATAATATATCCTAGGATGTGTATTTTGACATTTTTTTGAAGTAGTTATATTTTTATTAAATAGTAAAAAATAATGTTTTTAGGAAATACAATATCATTTATGAGAACACAAAGACATCGAAATAATATATTTGTATATATATATATATATCAAATATATATAAGTATTTTAGTGTGATAAAATAATATAAATATTCTTCATAAATAATTAAAAATAAATATATTATAATTTATTCCATAATAAATCCGAAAATCATTTTCAGTGCTAATGCAGAGCCTACGCTACAATTGAAAAGCCAAATTTGGTATCCCAAAAATAATAATTCGGATGATATAATTAATTTATTTAATTTTATATTAAATATTAAGTATTTTTTTTATTTTTATAGCTATAAATGGATTATATAATTTTAAAACAAGTTGGTTATCCAAATCCTTGTGCAATGCCAGCACAAAGTTGAAAACATAAAAATAGCACATTAAATAATATTCAGGATATAAATGTGAGTTAAAATACATATTAAATGAATATCAATGTTTATTTTGGTTAAAATAAACTTATATCAATGGCATAAATTTAATTATAATCTTTATAAATTATATAATTACCTTATATTATACTGTAACACAAATACAATATTAATTTAATTAGTATAAAAATAAAAGAAAAGATTCTAAAAATATTACCTGTGAAATCATTTGAGTGATATAATGTTCCAAAAAAATATTATAGACAAATGATACATATTATAGTCTTTTTAAATCATTATATTATAATTCTTCATTTTTATTGATGTATTTGAAGTCAAATTAAATGAATAGTGTCGAAATTGAATAAAAGATATTTTATTAAAATAATATTGTATTATATTAATTAAAAATTATAAAAACAATTAAAGTTGAAAATTGAGGGATAATATGATCTAAAATTTTATCCCTTATCCATTTATAATTGAGTAGTTTCCTTATATGTAAAATTAATTCCCTTTAATTGTGAAAGATATGATACCAAAATTAATGTTAAAATATGTTAATTAAGGGGTTAAACCAACAGATAAGGTTTAAAATAGAACCTTAAAATGAAAAAAAAATATGTTTTGATGATATTTCAACCATAACCTACAATTGGTTCTAATTTTTTACCATTTGGAATTATTTTTCTTTTGAATAGTTATATCATATTTTAAATCTTTATGAAATTCCAATAGTACCCCTCTCTTCAATTATAAATGGGAACCACCTCCCTCACTTATTTCACACCACATTAAGCTATATAGATTGAAAAATCCATAACAATTTCTATTATCAACATTATAAAACATTTTATGGTGGGTTTTTCTTCCAAAATATTATCCTTTGGTTCCTTAAGAATTGATCAAAATAAGGTCTCTTGAAGAAGAGGTAAGTGTCTTACTCGACCTCTTTCAATTTATTACTTTTTATAAGACATATAAATCAATGTTAGTATTAATAAAATAATAACTATATTATCATAATTATTTTTAATGTTATTAATATTTTTAAACTAATATTACCCACCCTCTTTTCCAACAAATGGGAAGTGAAAGAATCATTCATGAATACATACGACTTACCATCTCCATGTAGCGATTCAATCCATTTTTCATTACCATCTTTCATGGATGGAAATTATAAAGGGTTTAATTTTTATATATGATATTTATAAAATAATTATACTTCATAAATTATAATTCATATCAACTTTCTTATCTTACATACAGATGAGAAATGATAATATCACTCATTCAAACATGAGGATTACCACCTCCACGAAGTGATGTTATTATTCATTAATTTATATTTTACATGTATTGTAATAAAGATTAATATTAAGATTATATATGGTTTATATGATAAAATAATTATTTTATTATTTTTTATTATTATTTATCTTTCTTTCATTCCATCCATCAGAAAAATAATACGATGTTCATGAGTACATACGACCGACAGTCTCCGTGAACAGTGTAATTATTTTTCCATATATATATTTTATAAATTGTTGTGAATTAATTTATAATAAATATATATGATATTTATATCTTATTTAACATTTTTAGACTATTTAACAATAATCAAATTATAAGGATTTAAACTACCAAACCAACAAAAACAAAAAATAAAGTAGTTATTAAACAGAATAATGATTTTTTTGTAAATAATTGTTAATAAATGGGTGAAAAATGATTTTATTTAAGTAATATATTATATTATTTATATTATAATGTTTATGAAATAGATTTATAATAAATATATATTTATTATATTTATGTTTCAAACACATAGGAATAAATTCGAACCTAAGGTTACCGTTTCTCGTCTCACTTGTACTTATAGAAGACATATTCCATATTCACCGCTTATTTATTTTGTGTGGTGTATATAGAGTTCAATTTAAATATTATATCATTAATATATATATTTTAATGGTATTTAATGTTTAATTTGAATTTATTTCATTGATGAGAATTATGATTCAAAATATTCCCAAGTAATAATGGTTTATTTCACAATCTCATCAATATTTATGATTGTTTATGCAAAACTATCTGATATGGAATATTTTTATTACATATCCATTTTCTACATAAAATGTTTAAATAATATTTTTAATACCCTACTATGATTTTTTAATGTCACTATTACCCATTTTTACTTATTATAAAACATTTTCAAAGGAATCTTCATAGCGTTTTCCAAAAAAAATAATTTTTAAATTTTATGAAAAAACATCGAAAGGAATTTATTTTAACATATTAGGAAGGGATATATTTTAATTAACTAATTATTAATATTTTTTAATATTCCAATATATTTTTATATGGTTATTTTTAAAGGAAATATTATCTGTCATAATTGTGATGTTTTAAAACAATTTATTATTTGTCATGATGGTTTATGACCTGTTTGACTATGGATGTAAATATTTGATACCATTATTCATATTACATTTTATGGTTTATGATTATGTTTATTGATTGGTGAAAATATTTAAATTTCTTATGTTATCTTCAATAAAAAAAATTATGTTGATTATGTTTCACACCATTCATATTATTAATTTTTTAGACTTAAAATGGGACTAGTGATGCTGGATATGGTCCCCTAATTCATCAATAGGTCTCATGAGACAAACTCGTTTGTGTTTTAGCTAAGGCGTTACCCGTTTATATAAAAATTCTTAGAGTGAGTCCTTGATGGTAGGTTTTAGCTTTCCATCATTATGTATTCCATAATTATGAACTTATTTATTAGTTGTCTATGTGATTATTCTATTAGATAGGATATTCGTGGAGATGTTTCAAGCTCATGAGATTATTATATATAATTATTTTTTCTTTATTTATTTATTAAATATAATTCTCAAGTTATTGATTAAATGGAATATGTTTTAATTACATATCTTTCTACACTAATTGTTCCTTATTTATTTATGATTTATTCCACTACATGAAAACCCTCATTGAGTACTATATCTCATCACTTTTTTATGTTTATTTTCCACAAGATTGTAGGAAATATATTATCATTGATAAAAATTTAATAGTTAGAAGAAATAATTTTTTTTCTCAAAGAAAATACATTGATGTATTTTATTTTATCAAATTTATGATAAATTCATGTATGTATCTAGTTTAACAATACTATTAAGCTACTCATTCCATTTGGATGTGATCGATTAAATATATTCCAATAAAATAATGTTACCACCCGCTCTAGGATAATTAGAATAGGGTATTTATATTTGAAATTATTGAAATTTCATTAAAGAAAATGGGAATTATATTTATCAAAAAATAGATTAGGGAATATAACCTTAACAATGGATTTTAAGATAAGTCTATTTATAAGATAACTTCCTCTAGATTTGGTAATAAACATGGATTAACTAGTTTAAGACTAATTAATTATAGATTTGGAATAAAGTTTCATGATTTAGAATTAATTTGAATAATATTTCATGATTATTCGATAGCTCACTCTTATTATTATAATTTTATGCTTACAATTTACTTTTTGGTTTTAGTAAATGGTGGGACTAAAAAGAAATTGTATAAGATTTAATGAGATAGATAATGTGTTGATGAGAAAAAAATGGGATGATTAATAGAGTAAAATATTTAGTGATTATGCATAATCAGTTATCAAGATATATGATTAATAAATTATGCGTTAACCAGGTCTCAAACTCACTAAAGAAGGTATGGATATAGTTTACTGAGAGCTCGGGTGGTAAAGACCATAGAGGCATGAATATTCACTTTTTAATTGTTATTAATGTGAGAAGAGACACCCAATTTGAAGCCTCGTAGGAATGAGAAGATGTTTTGGGTGTGGAATATAAGGACACAAAGCAATTAATTAATGAGGAAAAATAAAAATTTTTGTTAGAAAAATGTATGAGAATAATGCTCTCCATACTAGATCATTGAAAAATGAATGTTTTAAAAGTTTAATATATGGTAATTATGAATATTCTTGTCTTAGTGGGGAAAAATAAAGTAGATAATCAACAAGGGCTTACAAGGAATGGTTATACTACAGCTGATGAATATACTATAAATTGCATATACAAGGAAGTAGGTATTACAGAATAAGACGATGAGGTGTAGTAAATGGTTTAAGAATGAAGTGGAATGATTAAATTTCTTGAGTATTTGGATTCAATAATTATGTTGTAAAAGTATTTTATCAATGATATTCTGGTTATAAGAATCACGAGATATATCAGGAATGTACTATAGTATTTATTTATGTGTTTGGAAGCATTTGATGAATAATATCAGTAACTAAGAGAAATGATTCTTCTGAATGTTGATCCTCTACAAAACACATGATTTTCGGTATTATTACCCTAAATATAAGACTAATGTTGAGATAATAATGATAAATATATCTTTATGGGATAATATTGGTGATATTTAAAATTTCTAGAGATTCTATGAAAAAGTATTTTCTGATCGAGTTTTCTACATTTTCAAGATTAATGAAATACATTCAATAATATTATATTTTATTTAAAAAATAAGAAGAGTGTTAAGACAAAAAATCATGCATGTTTTCATTAATTTTTTTTTGTGATTCAAGTTATTAAAATGTTGTGGGAGAATATGTGATTAATGTATACAAATGTTTGGAATGTGAAATTATGAAATGAATTTTGTTTTAGTGGGTGACATTTTTTATCAAAATTTTGGATTTGGAATTGAGTTATTAATATTTTGGAATAATATTAAGGTAAAATATGGATTGAATTGATTAAGTTGAACTTTAGATATTATTGTTTGTGGATAAAGTATAATTTATCCTATTGGATAAACTATGAAACCTATTTTTTGTATAATAGATATTCATAGATCTTTGGAATGAGTTATGGATATTATGAATCATTGAAAATGATTTATGCATGGAAAATTCATCACAAATACCCATTTCCTGGAGTATGATATGATGTTTAAATATAACATAGAACATCCAAAGGATGATATTATGCTTATTAATTGGAAAGAAATCATGTTTATTTAATTTATTACATTATCTAAATAGTAAAATAATTCCTCAACTCTAGGAAAAGAAACATGGAAAAAAATTTATCTAATTATTTTTCTTATCTAAATATCAATATCCTTTTAATCCATAATCGATTTACGGTTTTATGATGGATAAATTTTTCATATCAATGTTCAATATCACTTTAAAATAATCCTTAGGTGTTATTTTTTTTAACTCTTTATCAATTTTTTAACTTCCCACTAATGTTCTTATATTTGTATACCTAGTTTTGTGGTGACATTTACATTTCTATTTCCCTCTTTTTAAGAGGTATTTATATTAACCCTTTTTTAGATGTGGGATTCAAAAAAAAGAATTTTCAAATTTCAATGCATTGATTACTAAACAGAAGTTAAATTTGTGAGAATTTAATTTAATATGTGGGGATGTAACATCCATTGAATTTAAAAGAACACTATTTTTAAATAAATAACTAAATATTATTATTTTAATATGATCATTATATCCTACCCATAGAATTAGTGGGCATGAATTGTTTTAAACAAATTATATAAAATATATATTGAAAATACCCAATAATAATTCATTGATTAATTTTTATGAAATAATTACTCAATTTTTAATAATGATATTTTAGCCATTCGAAATTCATTTTCATAAAAAATTAATTTTCATTATTTCTATGTGAAAATTTCATAATTTATTAATGTAATTTGTATAAATTATATTTCATAAAGAAAACAAAATTCATTAAATAATAAAAAAAATTATCTCAGGGTGAAATTTTCAATTTTTTCTAAAAAGACTAATTATCAAGTGAATAGTAAAAAATAAAGATTTTTATTGAAAAGTATATTTTTGTTTCAACCATTTGTGAAGGTACATTTTATTTTTATGTAGTTTAAAAGTAATATACGTTCTTTTATATTAATAAAAATTAAATTTGGTTCATTGTAATCAATTTTATAATTTAATTTTCTATAAAATCATTTTTATACCAAAATAAGTATTTTTAAGAAAGTATATTTTTTCTAAAAAAGAGTTTTCATCATGTTTTGGACACTTATTTTAAACGTAATTTCAATCACTTATTAGAATTTAATTTCATTAAATAGATTTTATTTTTGGATTAAAAAAATCATTTTTTAACCTAGCATGTGGTTTTTAACATTTTTCTAAAAAAAGTAATATTTTTAATAAATACTAAAAAAATTACTATTTTTATAAAATATGATATCTTTTATCATACCAATTAGACATATGAATTATATAAAAATTTATTAATATTATGGAATGAATAAATAATTATAAAATATTATAAATATTATTCAATGATAATTGAAAACATTTTAATTATAATTTGTTCCACAATAAATAGGATAATCATTTTCAGTGATGACATAAAACCCACACAACACTTGAAAAGTAAATTTTTCTATCCTAAAAATAATATTTAGGATGTGTAAGTCATTAATTTATTTTTCAATTAAATATTATATATTTTTTATTATTATTATGGTTAAACACTAATTTTATGGTTTTATAACTACCCGATTATCCAAATGTTTGTGTAATGGAGTCTCGGGTAGGGTGGGAGGTAAATCTTAGTATGCCACCACCAAAAATGTCCATAACACCTATCCATGTAATATAAACTGAATGCATGTGAATGCATGCATATATTAAATTTATGAAGTACAATAATGTAAATACCCAAGTACCTGCTTCAGCCCTCAGCTGGTGTCTGAATATGTAACTAGTTCGTTAATTAATTAACTCAGTTTATATATTTAAGTCATGTGAGGCATAGAAAACTATGAAATAACTTTATGATAGCAATAGTAGATATTCCAAGATATAAAGAGGAAAATTGTATTGATCATAATAATTAAAGTGTTCCTAGGTGATAACTAAGGCAACCAGGACCTCATGTGTAACTAACTCAATAGTAATTGTATCTTGGATATTGGGGTAAGAGTGTAATCTAAGGATATTTGTCCATGGCATTCCAAAATAGTAATATCTCATAGAGTACAAGGAATACATCCAATGTAAAACAGGAGAAGCTATGGCTAGGACCAAGGATAAATCCAAGGATCCTCATGTCTGTAGAATCCCTATTGTATCACCAACTTATATCCAAGTCATCCTATCATAATAAAGGAGGGATCATGTGGTGTCATACTAGGCGTCCACCGATAGATGAAGACAGGGTTCCAAGGTGGGTATCTACAAATGCAACTGACATCCTTGACTCATAATGGAATCTATGATCACTCAAGGCATTCCCTTAAGAATCCAAAAGATAACTCAAGTCTGACCAATCCTATAATAATGATGCCAAGGTCCATATATAATTGTGTTCTTTGCATTTAATTCATTTATTATGTTATGCAATGTGATGTTCATACCATTTAATAAGTTCAAAAGGTTCAATCCTTGCATTTCATTTGTGTGTAAAGACCACGGGACATGAATCCATTTTATTTATACATATTACTCATAATAATTTCATATTGATCATTACATTGCATTCCATTGTATGTGGAAAAGGGTACTACAGCATGTAACTATCCGTTAACATTCATTGAATTAGGCTAAATCATATTTATATATATATACACTTTCCAATTCCCTTTAGAATAGATTAATCAATATGAAGCTCTTACCTTAGGGGGGTTAAGTTTCACTCAAGGATAATCATTACAATTGAACAGTCATTTAATGATGGACACTTACCATTAGTTGGGTCAAGCCAAGGAACACCCAAATAGTGGCACATTCACATATCACAAAGATCTAAAACTCAATTATGAATAACAACCTACATGGTTTCATCATATTTTTGGACATGACCAGTAAAAATAAATTACATATATGGCATGAGTCTTACAACACTGTTCTAACAAATAAAAGAAAAGCATATAAATTTCACAAACAACATCCGATGAAATCTGTACACCAACAATTTTTTTTAAATGATGTATCTTGAGGAGAAAGTTATAGTCTACCTATCTCATACTCATACGACTCTCCTCATCTAGTCACTATCTTAAAATAAACCCAGATTGGAAGTGATCTTAATAAAGGTTCAATGGCTTGAAATTTGGGCATACGATCCTACATATAAATAGCATCACTGATTGGAATATGAACAACAAAAAATTAAAATGTAATTGAGAACATGTTTTTTTATATCTAATGAGATAGGTGATGAATGATTTACACTCTAGACAAAGTCACAAACTCAAATCCTAGTGTAGAGGGCTTTAGGCTTTAAAAAGAGAGATTTTGGGGGTTGTTGTCAAAAAAAAAATAAAAATTAGACGAGAGAAGGATTAAAACATAACATTACACGAAAAATGGTCATTTCACAAAAAAATTATCCTTTTATGGTTTGTAAAAACTATGCTCCAACTATGAATGAACATCTATAGGAAGGGGCTTACCACATGGTTTGATTATCCATGCACAAACCATACACTACTAGAAACATAGGATATACTAATGGTTTCATACCATTGGTATTGGTTAAGGATCCATTGGTATAGCCTATACCAATGTTTTCTGAATCTGTTGGATGTTGAGTTGGGGGGATATCCCTAAATGAACAATTATTGAATATTCGTCCACTTAAGGCAATGAAAATTTCAATATATCAAAGGTTTGTACACAACTGTTGGAATATTTATTTACCAACAGTTTTCTACCATTGTTATACTTAATGTTTTCAATCCTATAAAAATGGATTTGAAAGTATTATTATAGTTTTTTACCCATGATTTATGAAGATTCATTGGTATAGATTTGGTTTTCAATTATTTATAAACCATTGGTAGAGAGTACTCCAAATACAGAAAACAATATACAATAACATCCCCTCTATAATTATAATTCTTATAGTACCCTCCCTTAGAAAATGACTGTACAAACATCTGCAGAATAATGATGAATACAAAAATAATACTCATTCAGATGATATACAATATACAATGTAGAATACAACAACAGAAAATAATGAATTAAAAAAACTCACGCACCATACATGGAACATGAAATATACTTTGGAAGTTTACCATTCATGTGTAAAATGAGAAGTGTATATAAATAAGATTGGATTCAATAGAGGAGGTTTTGGAGGATAGGTTATAGGGATAAGTAAGAAAGGGGTAAGTGGGAAATCTCATGATATGGATTTTATGGTTGTGTGATGATTTATTTGAGAAAAAAAATAACACAAAATATTTGAATTATTATATTCACTTCTTCTCTTATAGGTGGGAGAGAATCAGCTTGTGTAGATTTTTGTGCACTAATTAATGGAGGGGAGTTCACTTCTTAGTTATAAAGGTTACTACTAAGGACTTCCATTAATATGGAAAGTGATCAAGGTATTTAGGGTAAATGGATATAGTGGAGGCCACCCAATATGGGGGTGAAATTAAATATGGATGGAACATGCATGATTTGTGAGATGAGAGGTGGAATACTATTTAGAGAAAATAGGGGATTAGTGATTCTTTTTTTAGTTTGTTTTATAGTATATTAATTATCTTGGAGTAGAATCAAGAAAACATGGTTACTGATATAATTTTTTTATAGGATTTATTATATTCAAATTGTGGAAGTGGAATTTGATTCTTTTTTGATAGTATAGTTCATTTAAGTGATTGATTTTCCACCATGAAAGGTGGGTTATACTATTAGTCACATCAATTTTTTCAATCTAGAAATTCAATTTGCTTAAACATGGTCGGAAAGAAATTATTTGGATTATGCCTTCACAAGAAATGGTATTTGAGGACCTAAAAATATCATATACACCAATTTGGGGTCCTCTCTCAATAACTGTATGCTCAAAGTAAATGGTTATTCTCTTGGCCTCCATCAGTTATGGAACCTCTGTATTTGGGTGTGGGAGGACTTTTTATATTGGTTCATAAAAAATAAATAGTGAATTTTAAGTCATTTAAGAGACCTCCATCATTCATACAATAGTAGTTTAATGACCTTTCACTAGTTAATTTATAAATCCCAACAATAAATGAACATCAGAAGGTGGGGTATGAATTGGGTGTTTAATTTTATCCCCCATAATTATTAATAAATTATCGTAGGTATTGTTACGTGAAATTTCCTAGTACCTTGTCATGTTATCAGTCATGGATCTGCATTTGATAACATTTCTATTAAGAAGTATTTTATAAATCCTAATGACTAAATAAAATATATGATTTGTGTGTAATATAAAAAATCATTTACATTATTCTTTTATAAATGTTAAATAAGACACCAACTTAAGGGAAAAACCATTACTTTTTCAGAAACCCTTTTGTCAAAAATCTCATTCCCAAATAACACAATACCTGAAGAATGTGATCATGATAAGGAATGATATTTAATGAATTATATGATTATAAATGACTTAATAATATTACTGTAATGATACCATACCATAAGTCTATGAAATTGTATATCACAAAATCCATCACTATGATCATCAAATCCTTAATTTCCATCGATCTGCATGATGCTTTCATATCAATAACAAATCTGAAGAAGATGGACACAAACGACAGTCAATTTGAATTGAGCATTTTGTTGTTTTAATCATAATGTTGGACGAATGAAACTATAACATGAAAAAAACAAATATTGAACAAAACACAATGAGAATCCCAACTCATATTGTTTTCAAATCCCAGTTAGTTTGTATGACCACACCATTCTAAAGGGAAACTATAGTGAGCGAAGATGAGAGGATGGATTGTTCCACTGAAGTGATATCCTCCAATTTCACCTCTTTCACTTCCTTCAAAAACATATCCAAGAGTTTCATATAATACACACATACATATGTGAGTGATTCAACTTGATCTTTGGATTCATTCCCAATCATACTTTTGAAACATACCACTCCCCGTAAGTCAAAATATGTTTCCTTATATCCTCTTGTATGATCATCTAAAATAGGGCCTCAAAATATGAGCACAAACCACTCATTGAATAGAACATAACACTTAATTAAACATGGAAAACATAACCTCTTTTCCATGATCATGTATATGGTGGACGGTGTGACCATCATAACATGATTCACCTCTACCTCGGTCACTTTTATCCCACCTATGATTGTCAATGTCATGTATCTCCTAAAAACAAGAAGATTGAATGTTGAAAACCTAATAAAACATTCTCTGGGGGGGGTGGATGAGGAGGATCTCATTTACTGCTATATTAACTACCCATGAAACAAAATCACTTATATGTTACCACAAACATGAAACCCATCCACCAGATTAGAAACACTATATGAAATGGTAGAAATCCAAAAGTGACTGTCAAATGTAATGCTTTTTGGGTGCATGATAATTGGTATGATCATCATCTCAGCTTCATCTTTGACTTAGAAATTCATCCTTATATAGGCAACATAAATGAATAATACTTAGGTGGGTTTTTAGAGGTTTTTAATGAAAAAAAGTTTTGGATCTCCCTTTGTGCATTCAATACACAACGATCTATAACCGAAGGTAAGGAAATAGAAGTAAAAATTCTAGGTCACAAAATAGAAGAAATGAAAATAAAAAAAGGTTAAAATATTTCAATTATATGTGTAGAATAAAGAGAAAAATATGACAATGAGTCCTTTAGGCAATGTCTAACTCAAATTTATTAAAAAGTGAATTTATAGATTCCATACCTCCATGTCATGTCAATTTTTTTATTTATAGATAGAGAAATTAAATACAAGTAAGGACAATGACATAATAAATCCTTTGAATGTTTAAGCAAATATTATTTACCCAAATACCCAAATTAAATTATCAAAAAATATTTCAATTCATTGATAAAAGGTTTTCTATTTAAAAATATATAGTATTTAGGAGACCCATGTCAGGAATAATGTGACCTACCTAATCACACATGTATTCTGTCACAACTAATCATCAAACATCAAATTAAAGTAATATTATTAAAAAATATAATGGATTAATCCATACCTCATCACCATCACTATTATCAAAATCATCATTAGCCTCTTCCTCATCATCATCCATGTACCCATCATCATCCCCATCCTCATCCACATTCTCATCCTCTCCCTCATCCTTTGCCTCAACCTCACACTCAACCTTGATCTCAACATCATCCTTTTCCTTAGCCTCTTCCTCACCATCATCATTTCTAGGAAATAAATAATCTTGACAACCTCTAGGACTTCGACATGGTTCACTATATAAGGAATTTATTGATGAAATATATTCATCACAATATGTACTAGTCTCAGGTGGGAGTGATAGAAATAAAACGTTTATCAGGTTCATAAATTCATTGTTTTCCCTTTAAACCACTTCTTCTACCTATGTGACCCTTTTTTCAGCATGTTGTAGTCATTCTGTAACCATTTCAATCTTTTCAATACTAAAAATGGTACTTGAAGAGGTCCAATACATCGTTGGTACTATACTCTTCCCAGGTCGGCAGTGTACTCTATCATGGTGCTCATCTCCCAACACCTAATGTAAGTGACCATTTGGCCAAAAAAATTCAGGTTCTTGTGAATCAAGGGCCTCCAAAAAATCATCTTAGAAATGTAAATATATTATTATGTTACAAATTATATATTAAAATCTGCAATAAACAATGTAAAACATACAATAGGCTACTTTGTTGGATCATTAACTGCACTTCCATCTTTTTTTCATTCTACTCAAGAAAAACATTTTTTCTTGAGGCACACATCCTAAAGTATTAAGAACCTAACTTTTAAATTACATAGAATGTGGAAACCATAATTGAAATTAGGTTAACAATAATTCATTACAATACTAGAATTATATAAAAACATTAGAAATTGGATAAATTATAGAGGAAATAATATAAAGTGAATGTCTTAATGAAAAATTATAAACATCCATACATGTTTCCACTCATGATCTGCCATCATAGTACACCCCATTGTGTGGAGTTATTTTTTAGCATCAATGTTTTTCCTAGATGATTTCTAAAAAAAATCAATAAAAAAAGATTGTATTAGTGAAAAATTTGAAACTTTTAATTTAAAAAACTCAAATGTGATTAAAACCTTAAACATGATAGTCTTCCAATGAGTAATCATTTTACAATAATGTTATATCCATCAATAATCTATGAAAGGTACCACATATAGCCCTATTCTAAATCTATCATGCCATCCAATATACTACTCATGCTTATAGGGTCCCCAAAACTAACCTAATTCCTTTAGATGTGTTGGTCTGGCACCATCACCCTCGGGAAAATTAAAATGACATTGACGCCAAAATATTAATTCATATAAATATAAAAAATATATATCATTTAATCCAACTGATTTTCATACCCAAATCTATGGAAAATAATTATCCTTGGCATCATTTTCCAACAGTCACCATGAGAAAGGGATGATGGATATGATATTGGTGTATATGGAATGTGTCACAAAAGACTCCGACATTGCGGCCATGTTTTTTCAATCATTTGATTATCTTTGTTGTGGCCCACCATCAACAACATTCGGCGGTTCTACACTATATGCATGCATGTATTCCCCCACTTCCTATCAATAGACAAATCTATTATGAAATAAAAACAAATATTATATCAATAATTGTTATAATAAAAATAAATTATTTTAAAAATGGTTAGTGTTCTAAAATATACATGAAAAAGAATGATCATTTGGTGCCGCTTGATCAATAGGTAATGAAGCAACGTCACCCTGTACAGGTGGAGTGGGCCCTAGTGTATGATTTATAGGCATATATTGTGTGATTGTAGGAGTCAAAGAAAAAATGTAAAAGCTCAGAGAGAATAAAGTAGATGGTAAAAAGATGGCATGGATGGCTGGACAAATTCCAGATATTGATGAGAAGTGTGAATCATCATCGAATATGGTAATGATGGGCGATCATCCTCAGATGAAAATGCTATTGGAAATAGGGTAGGCCTAAATATCCTATGTTTCTCTAAAGACATTATGCTATCAGAATGAGTGGAAGATGGAACGTCAGTGGGAGGGGAAGGGTCTAATCGGGTATGCTGAATGGAGAGACCATCTCTCATTCCACCACCTCATACCACCATCATGAGTACTAGGACCACTACATGACTTTCGATCGAAAAACCGGTGCCTATGTGGTGGATCATGTATAAAATTTTAAAACAAGATTATTTAGATGACATTATATGTTATTGATATATATATATATTTGAAATAAAATAATCACAATAGGAACTAATGAGAAATTCCCATTTCATTCATTTAGTGATTTTTGTATGTCAACCTTTTTCTTCATTTCTCCTCAATAGGATTCATTTATTTCATTTGAAAATAAATTTGCAAGTAAATGATATCATGGGTCAATGTTGGGTTAATTCCATCTCAAGTGGTTTTTTTATCCTTGGACCTGAATTTAGAAAAGTAATTAATTATAACCACATTCCTCACACAAGTCACTTATCCCAAGTGCATCCCATAGGTCACGTCACCAACATGCCTCACACGGGTCTGTTTTTCCATGTTACTTTCACAAATCACTTCACCCAAATTCCATTTCAAACTCACTTCCCATTATGTAATAAATAATTTGAATTCATATATAAAGGAAGCATTGAAGAGTTATGATAATAGTTGATTTACATCACCAAAAATACTGGAACTATAGGTGGTGACCATCAGTTTGACATCACATTTTATAAACATTCTAGTTACCCTCATGTCAAACATACATGGATAAAATTAAAAATAAAAATTGATAAATACATACAGTAGAGAGAATATAGGTAATATGGAACCAAGTAAATTGCACTAATTATATTTTTTAATGAGTGGTGACCAATGAAAATGAATATGAGAAATTTGTGTCATGGTAGTCCAAAATGAAAAGTGGTATTAATAAATTAATAATTATTTTCCATGAAGAAAATTTTACAAATTTTTATGTTACACATGCCTCATTATACGGGAATAAAGAAAATCGTATTAGTAAAAAAATTATTTTCCATTATTCTCTTATAAAATGAACTAGTACATAAATATTAGAATAAGTAAATGTTGGAAATTAATTTTCAAAGAAAGAAATTAGTTTTCAACGTCAAATACCTAAAAATATGAATGTGAACATAACCAATAATGGAAAATATAGTTCCCCTAAAACACTTTTAACTTGTGTGATTAAATTTGAGATGGTGGAAGTGGTTCAAGAAGGTAAATTCATTCTCATTGTATAGGATAATGTATTTGGAACATGATAATTTCACATTCAATATTAATAAAATGAAAACCCCAAATGATAGATATTGATCGATGATGGAGAAATAAACTAAATGTTGTATATAAAAAACCCAAACAAATTCAGGGAGAATATATAACTCAAAGTCAGCAATTTGAAGAGGAAGAAATTGAAAATTTTAAACAATGAGGGATCTCCTATGAGGAGGAGTTTTCACCGGCTGAGAAGAGTAGTGCTGCTATAGGGAAAAACTGAATCGAATATGGAATGGGGAGGGGGTATCACATTATATTGGGGGACCCTATCCCAATAGTTTTGAAAAATAATTGGTATATATGTTCTATACAAAATACTATTATAAACCATTGGAATAGACTTCCATTGGACAACCATTCCCAAAGGTTAATGAAAACCATTGGAAAAAATAGTTTACAACCCCGTGTACTAAAATGTTTCTCAAAACTATTGGTATAGTGGCCTATCCCAATAGTTTTTTGAAACCATTTTGATTGGGGTGTTGGTATATATCATCATTTCAGTAGTGGTTTGAAAATCCCTAATCAAAATATTAGAAATTAGTGTATGATAATGCATCCAATTTCTCATGGTTTGTTCAAACCATGCACTCTACTGTTTCTCACTATCTAGCCACACATGGTTAAATCTAACCATTCGACCTACCTTGCATGGCCTATTCTTATAATGGGACATTCTATTTTCTCCATCCAATTGAGTTTCTGAGCTCAGAACAAGCTCCAAACACCCACAAAATCTTCACTAACTCATAAAGAATCCACATTAGTTCCAAAATAATGAATTAGACCAATATTTAAAGGATCCATACCAAAGTGAAAAATTGTGTTCTTATATTCTTCCCACCATTATGTAATTCTTCCTTATATTCACTATATTGGGAATATGAAACACATTTTGATAGAAACTCTTTCCATTTGGCAATGTACATTAGCCTACCACTCCAAAGTCTTGTTATGTACATGGTTGTGATTCCATAACACCCATACTAGTGGGATCGGTTGGAGTCAGAGATCCTTTATGATTCATTAAATTATGTGTATTGAATACCCCTCAAAATAACCATCAAAATTTATCTCAACATACTTTTGATCAAAAGTATGATATGGTTCTATTTGATACCAACGATGCTGTGAAACATAATAGATGATGTGTATGAAATGGTACCTTTGAGGTTATATAAACTGATTGGGCACCGTCCTAACTCTATTCATAATATCAAATAACTTAAGAATGTGTGGTGACATATTCCCTTTCCAATGTATCCATCTATTACCTAGAATGGGCGACACCGACTAGAAAACACGATCCCCGACATCAAACTCCAAAGGTCACCGATATAAATTTTAATATGATTTCTATATAGAAAATGTAGTTTCCATATGATTCATGATCAGATGAAATTATTCCGAAGTATCATACAAGATTTGAGGACCTATAAGGGTTGTCTCACCTTCTTTTACCTAGCACAGGGGCGAATGAAATTACCTTAAATATAAGTACTCAAAAGGATTCATCTAAATCTTCTTTTAAAATAAATTAATATAGGAGAACTGGATGAGAGTGATATACTTGTAAAAATAACATCTTAAGTCAAGGAAACATGCGTGGTACATGTCCTATAAAACATGTAATGTTTTTTCTAACAATCCATCAGTCTCAGGGTGAAAATCTATGGTTAGAAGCCCATGTGTAACCAAAGATTTATGTAAACCCTACCCAAACTATGATGTAAAACTGGAATCAATGTCTGAAATGATAGTGATACAGACCCAATGTTGTCGGATTATCTCAAAAATATATAATAATCACAGCTCATCAACTAGGAATGTATCTCGATTATGAATGGAGTGGGGTAATTTCTTCATTTGGTCAATGTCTGCCCATACAACTACACAACCTCTAGGGGACCTTGGTAAACTAACTTAAAAGTACATAGAAACATATTCCTATTTCCATTCAAGGACTATATTTTTCTACAACAAGCATGTAGGTCTCTAGTGCATTAACGTCACCTACTTATAAGTGTAACACCTAATGAGAAATCCTGCTATCTAACGTTTCAAGCCTGGCCACCAATATTGGAATCACATACCTCGATACATTTTAGAGATTCTTGGATGCACTACCCACTAAGAAGCACAAGAATCTTAGATAAACTACACTCTAAAATCAATCGGAACCCAGACATATCCATGTATACATAGGATATCATATCTATACGTATACCAATATGGAGGTAGGTCATCTCGTGAAAGACTCTAATGGAGAACCAATCCCTCAGGATCAAAAAATTTTCTACTCTTGACCTTCTCAAGGAGATAAGAGGTAACTATCAAGGATGAGAGGTATGTCTTATCATGAATATCACAAAACTCCAGATACATCTTAGAGAATAAGGCCATTTATTTTCATTTATCATCATCTTCCCATATGACATGTGCCTGAGTTATTAGACTCAGCGCATCTATAACAACATTGCCCTTTCTAGGCATATAGACTCGATCAAAATCCAAGTATAGAAGATATTCGACCAATATTCACTATCTAATATTCATGTAACATTGTGTAATGATATATTTTAGGCTATTATGGTCCGTATACACCACAAACTTATCACCCAATAGATTATGTATCCAGAAACGTATGGCATGAACAACTTCAATTAACTCAAGGTTGTTCTTTGAGTAATTTATCTCAGGAGTCATCCATTACTAAGATCCTTACACATCCAATCTATCCTCCTGCATCCACATTTCACCTAGGCCGATTCATGATGCATCACAAATCTCAATATATCCCTTTTCCTCTCTCTAGAAGAATCCTGATATGTTCTGATAATTGTCTCCCTTTATTCTCCTAAAATTATTTCTCGTACTCTTATGACCACAGGAACATGGAACAATCAATTTTCAGACTAGTAAGAGGTGAATCAAGGCGTGAAATGTCTGGTATGAAAATCTTGTAATAACAATCCACCCCCAAGAAACATAATATATCAAACATGTTCATGGGATACTCCCATGAATCCAAAACATTAACCTTATCTGCATCAATAGAGGCTATTAATTTCAAGACAATATGGCCTAGTAAGTGAATTTTGTTGATCAAGAAGTAAAACATAGAAATCTTGGAATAAAAATAATACTCTCTCAGTGTACTCAGAATGATCTCGAGGTTCATAGCATGGTCTCTATGAGTTTTTGAATAGACCCAGATGTCATCCACAACTAATACAGAAAGGAATCCAGATAGAGATGAAAAACTCTATTCATAATTAGCATTAAAATTGTAGTGAAATTCAAAATACCGAATGGTATAATGAGTTACTCAGGTGGACCATACAAGCTACATAATGTTGTACAAGGTATTTATGATTTCCAAACTCACACATGGTGATAGGCTGATCTCAGGTCAATCATTAAAAACACAATAGCTCCACAAAGCTAGTCAAAGAGATCATCTATTTGAGGCAGTGGATATTATTTTTGGACTGTTAGCTTGTTCATCCATCATTAATCCATGCATAGATAAAGGGTACCATATTCCTTTTAGGAAAAAAGCTAGAGAAAACCTAAGAAGAAACCTATGTCTGTATAAAACATTTGGCTACCAAATCCTCTAATTACTGTTTCATCTCATAGATCTTAGTAGGTTCCATCCTATATAGAATACCTTACACTATATATTCTACTGTAACATGTTTGATCATAAATGTTTCTTATCTCTTAGAAAATAATCCAGAATAGTCATCACACAAGACATCCCATAAATGATCTAGTACTAGAGGTAATTTATCCTAAATTAAAATATGATCCTCCATGATGTGATGGGAAATATGGGTAATCCCTCCACCTAGCTTAAGATTCCCTGATCGAGCCCTGTTAGCCTGGACATCCCACTCAACCTTATATAGATACTTTCTCCCCTCTAGTGATGTAAATGATACCCTTTAGCGATAGCAGTCTAGAACAACATGATACAGAACCAACCAATCCATCGTTAGAATAACTTGGAAACTTCTATTCATGAGAAAAAAATATGTCCCACAATAAATGGTAACTAGATACCTCAAGAGGACATTTCCTATACTGGAGTATACCCTCGAACCATAATCTCAACAGTGTATCCAGTGTCATTACACCATATTAAATCTATATTTACTGCCCAAAGATTTACATGATAGATATAAAGATGAATGAGTGAGAACACCTCTATTTAATAAAGCTGATACTATAGTCAAGGATAATAGAATAATAACTCGTACTGTAGATGGTCCTATAACCTGATACGTGGGTATCGATTACAATGAATGTATGTGACCCGATCCACAACCTTGTGTTACAACTAAACTAACATGAAAAAACCACTAAACTATCTTTTCTAGGGATTTATAGTCTATCTACAATTTCAACAAACTCCTCCTCAGCCTGTGCAGTTGGTGCTTCTCAAACTCCTCGCCTGACGCAACATAAAAGAACCTACCCCTAAAGGCGGAGATGGTGTGGAACCTCTTCCAGTAGAAGCTGATAGAAAGGTCCAAACTAATATTTAAAGATTCCCTATATGACCTCAAGAAAAATAATATATATGGTATCAAGCACAATTAGGCTTCATGTACCCATATAATCCACACTACGACCCACCATAGAGATACCATCACATGTACTCTGACTACCACGACCCTGATGAAAATCATTGAGGGAATTCTTCCTCCTACCAAAAGAACTACTAATCTTCCTCGGAACTAGGCCTATATTTATAATAATATCACAATCCCTTAGGTTATGCTCAGTGATAAGATATTTAAAGACTATTTCAAAGAATATAGGTTGGAGGAAGACATTCACATGATTACGAATGGCATACGTGATCCCATTATCAAAAAGTATAGCACGTGGAAGCTCCTCCCTGACTAGAAGTGATGAAAAGCCATGTAACTTTGTGAAATGTTCTGAATCCTCCATAAATATTATAGAACCCTACTGAAGATTCATAATCCCACTATCTCTATCAGCTCTCTGCATTTGAGGAATGAATTGATCATATAAGGTAGTCTAGAAATAATCTTATACCATTCCCTAATGGAGACCATCTTGTGTAACTAAATCCCACCAATGATTGGATGAATCACACATCATGTATACAACAAGGTAGACCCATCTCTTTGGAGGCATCTCTAAATGATTAATGACAGGAAAGGTGTCCTCTAGACAAGACTCATCAGCCTATGGACTAACATCACCAAATAAGGTAGGACTACACTATTGATTGAACTCATACAATAGATCATCCATTGTTTGTATATCCCATGGATCACCTTTCATGGGAAACAATAAACATATGAAACTATCACGAAGCTGAGAATCAGTTCTTAGATTAGGTACAATAGGTGGTGCCTCAAGTGGTGATTCTAGAGGTAAGATTGGTACCTACTGGCACACCCTGTTTGAATCATGGTCTCCTCTACCCTCGTGGAATGCGAAAAAATGATGTTGTGGTGAATTTGTTTACAAACTCCAAACACACACCTTAGAACAAGCTAGAATCATATAGATACCAATATTAAAAGAATATGAATTAAAGTAAAGGGCTCAAAACCCATGGAATACTACCCCCAACGACTCGATTATAAGGCTTGGTATCAATAAGTTCTCAAGTATTAGTTACAGGGGTTTCATTATATGAAGGGTGAATAACATCATGCCTCATCATTAACTAGGAATGTTTTCAATGAATTCATATTTTATTTCTAGGTTCACTCTTTTTCCATTCATAAACCTGATAGGGAGGGATATTGATGTGAAACCTGTATAATTTAAAATCCATTCTTTTCTTTTACAGTTTTCATTGTCTTATAACATATATAAAAGATGATTTTAAATGTATCATCATTCATAGTGAATCAGGGTCCATACAACTTATTACTAAAAACAACACCCATTTGATTTTAATATAATGGATTGACACAATAAATTACAAATTCCAAGCCATGAGGGTCCATAAAACCTTCTGAATTGAAACCATGAATCAATCAATTGTAACCAACAAAAATTATAATCATAATATAACTGCCAAAATATAACTCAAAATTCATAGGCATTTTATGAAATAAAAAGAGTGAAATAAACATATTTGGAAAGTGAATATGCATGGAATGTGAATTCTAGGTGCATGTAATGATGAATGAAACAATGATGCTTTCCCTCATAACCACCAGAAAATAATGAAATATGATCTTAAATCAAAAGAATAATTAACAACAGCACATATCATGAGATTAACCCACTGGTGAAATGATATCAAATTTAATATGAAAAAAATCAGAATAACAATTTTAATTTAGGAAACTATGCCTTTACGCAAATATGGGTTAATGATTCTAAATCATGACTTATAACAATGATTAATGTGTTCATAATCTCATGAATATTATCTCTAAATATTAATGTAAGAAAGGAAACCCCTATGATTCCACTTTGTGACTTCCTGGACCTAGATTCCACTAAAGGTTCTTCGAACCTGGTTGGACACATGGCCGCAAGCACATTACCCCGAATGCCAGAGGCTACCAACTAGTAGTGAGGTCCTTGAGTGTTTCAATGGGGAGAATATGCTCTCAGTAATATAGTGTAGTAGAATGGAAGAATATAATATTCGATGGTAAGTAATTTAACTAGTATAAATAAATTGCATAATAGAATCTAACTAAATAGTAACTGTAAACTACTAAATGCAATTGACAATTATATGAAAATGATGATGATGATATGTCATGTATATATAAATATGGAAAACATGGATACTCTTTATAATGCAACACATGCTATTCAAAAGTTAATAAAGGAATCCAAAAACTATCCCAAGCATCTCGAGATCTAGCTCGATCATCTAATACTAGCTCCATCTTACTACAGCATGTAATGAAGTTTAATAAGCAACATGATTTATTTTTTCAACAAAAATATACATATAGTGTGACAAGGTACATATGGAATCCAGGATAGGGTGCGAGATAAATCTCAGTAGTAAGCCATCCATTGTGTTTATACCAACCATTCCATGTAATATAAACTGAAAAAATGTGTAATAATGCATATAGAAAAGTAAAATAGTATGGTAATATAATTAGAAAAGTACCCACTTCAGTCATAAACTGGTGTCTAAACATGTAACTAGTTCATTAATTTATTAATTCATTTTATATATATAATTCATGTGAGGCATATCCAGCACTGAAATCACCTTATGATTGCAATAGTATAGGTTCTAATAATTAACAAGGAAACATGGATTGATATTATTAATGACAGGGTTCCAAGGTGGTTACAAAGGAAACCAATAACTCATGGGTCTCCAAATTATTAGTAATAATAGCTTTGATATAGGGGAAAGATTGTAATCTAAAGATTTTAATACATGGAATTCCACGATAGTAAGATCTAACTGAGTCCAAGAAATACATCCATGGTAACACATGATTTGTTGTGGTTTGGCCCAAGTATATAACCCTAAAACCTCATGTTTCTAGAAACAAAGATGGATCCAAGGAGTGTATCCAAGTAATCGTACAATATTAAAGGATGGATTAGGCATTGCTATTCCAGTCTTCCACTGATAGACGAGAATTGGGTTCTACTGTGATTATCAACGAAGGCAACAAACATCCTTGAATTGGAATAGAATCCTTGAGTGCTAAAGACATTCCCTTGGGAATATAAATTTTAACTCAAGTATTACCACTCCTATAATAATTATTTCAAGTTCCATGTTTAAATAGGTACATTAAATTTAACTCATTTATTAATATAGGCCATGTGATGGTCATACAATTTAATAATTTCAAGAGGTTAAATCCTTACCATTCATTAGCATGAGAAGGCCTACGGGAATGGAATCTTTTAATTGATTCATATTAATAATAATCATTATACTTGTTTTGTTATGTTACTTTCCATCGTAAGTTGAAAGGGGTTCTATGACATGCAACCATCTATTCACTTTCAATCAATTTGGCCAATTCATAAATATATAATATACATTCCTTTTCCATTTATAGTTGATTAATATAGTTGACACACATACCTTAGTTTGGTAAATATTTACTCAAGTAGGACCATAAGAATTCATTTTTCATTTAATTATGGAGGCTTACCATTAACATGTTCATGATAGGGAACACCCAAATGGTGGCACAAACACACATGTCCAATCTCTAATCGCAATTATGAATAACACCCTAATTGGGATGGTCAAATTTCTGAACATAACCAATAATAATGAATTACATATATGGAATGTGTCTTAAAACAAAGATTTGATAACAATAAGAAAAGCATATAAATTAAACAAATGATTTCACATGAAATTATTGTTCCCACACGAAATTTATAAAATGTCAAATCATGAGGAGTGAGTTATATACCACACATGTCATACTTGTATGACTTCCCTTATCTAGTATTTGTGTCTAACATGGCCTGAATTGAAAGAGATTTGGAGTATGGTTTAAGGCCCTAAAATTGGGTCATATGAGATTGCATCTAAATATCATGGTTGATAGGAGTAATCATGATGATATATTAAAAAGGAAATAGTGGTGTAGATCCACCAAGATAGATGATGATCGATTCGGACTCTAGAGGAATGTTTGGTCTCAAATCCTAGTTTATAGGGCTTTAGGCATCCAAAAGAGAGATTTTGGGGGAAGCTATCTGTTGGAATGAAAAATGTGGGAAGGGGAGGATTGAAACATAAGATGTTGGAAATAATGATCATTTCATCAAAAATATAGCCTTTCATGGTTAGGAAGCTTGGTTTGGCCAAACCGTACACCAACCATGCATGCTCAGCTAAAGGTAGGGACATACCACATGGTTAGTTTTCATGGTTTGAATAACTATGTAGATGCAATGAAAAAACCTACAATCAAAATTATAGATATTCCAACATGACTGTGCAAGCCATTTTTCTAGATTCGGTCAATATCTGATCCCTCCTACTTCTCATTGTCCAGTTTCGTACGGTTAAATCTAACCATGTGGCCTACCTCACATGGTTTATTCTAATATTATAAGGAGCTGGTTTCTCCCATGGGCCATGGATTAGAGCTTTGAACATGCTCTGAACACCCAAAAAACCTTTACTATCTCATAAGGCATCTAAATTAGGTCCAAAATAAATAATTAGACCAAATTTTATAGGATCCATACATGAGTGGAAACCCATGTTCTTAAATTATGTTTATCAAAAATTATATCTAGGGAAATGATTCCATGATAATATACATTATGAGAATTTTTCTTGTTTAAATTTTTTTCAAAACATACCTTAGTTTTTTAAGGCACTTCTTGTGATTTTCATATAGGAGGATATTGTTTTGTCATTATCTCCCATTGACCTTGATATGGAAAATTCATTGTACACATCATTATGATTTTAATATTACATTATGTTTTTTATTTATTTTTATGTTTGAATTTATAATTATTTTCTGAACCCTAAACATCCACTTAGTGATTATATATTGAGATTCAATTCATTGAACTTCATTATTCTGACGATAGTGTGCTATGATGGAGCACTATGTTTAACACATAGAATAATTTAATTTTAATGTACATGTTTCAAGTGAAAAAATAAATCATGCAATGTTATTGAAACTAACCTAGAATATATAATAATTTGACTGTTTTAATTTGTTGCAATAAACATCGATTAATAGATATGGAGGATTCATGGAATATAATCTTATTACATAAGTGAAACGAATTATTTTTGAATTTTTTTAATTCTAGAACAACATCTTTTCGAAAAGTGATTCTAAATGTATTTTGTTTACAGATATTCTTCTATGTGAATTAATTTCTGAGGTTTCATTGTAAAATCTATATGCCTTGATTATTGTAATTATATTCTATCTGATCCTTTGAGATCAAGAAGATTCAGTGATGGTATACACATTGTTCGATCCTATGATATTGAAGTATTCTATGGACAAGAAGGATTCATGTGTGTCTGATGCTATGTGATTGAGGGATTTCCTGGTTTAGAAGATAGATCTTGCCTGATTAGTCTGATTGATCGATTCTATGGATAAGGAGATAGTGTATCCATGCAATGGACCCTAATAATGTCTTAGGGGTTTTAATTGAATATATTCAATGTAAGGAAGTGGGATATCATGGCTCGTATTATTAACCACCTTCATCTTTTGAATAAAAGTTAATATTTCCTTTATAGGAATTGTTTTTGTAATTCATATTCTTTTTGGGTGTTCGAGTTGTCACTCAATACTCTATATTTTGATTCTATCTTTTATTTTTTGAAATTTTCATTGTATAGTTAACTTCTTCAGAGATTATTTACTTCATTTCATAGTAGTATAAATGTTGATATATTTATTATGATGCATGTAAAATTTATTTAGTCCAATTTACATTTATTTTATTAGAATGTTGCATCATTCAACCAACTTACATTATAGTGGATTAAAAATATTTATTTTAAATTAAATTCACCCCCTCTTGTAGTTTTCCATATATGTTTTTGAGGGACCAATATATAAGTTTTGATAAATCACAACTAAATATTCAATGCATATTTACAATTTCATTATAAAATCAAGGTAAACATCAAATCGCAATTTTAAAATTTTAAAATTAGTACTTCATGAATCTTTACCACCTCCTTTATGTAGGTCATAAAAATCCGGCGACTGAGAAATATTATTGAATAATAGTTAAATTTGTTGATTTTTTTGTGATAAATATATACCAAAAGACATTATGTACATTATTAATATTGGGAATATCTATAGGAGAATCCCCAGTGAATTTATACTATTTTCAAATAAATATGGGTAATAGTTTAATCATCCCCTTAAAATTTTAAAATTTAACCTTAACTTATTGGAAAACTAAACCATAAAATATATTCTCTGAAATAACCCTCTTTATTTTTTCCCACAAGGAACGAGTCTTGATATATTTATATATCTTTGTGAATCCATGATGTATAGAGAATGATGAGATATGTGCAACTTATAAAATATCCTTCCATAATTACGGTATATAAGCTATACATATTCATTTACTAAATTTGGTAATTCCATCATTTTCAAGGTTTAATTATTTAATATTACTTATCATCTTCTGTAAATCCATATCCTCATTTTTCTCCTCCATAGTATTCATATAGATAGATGGTAGACCAGTCACTTAGAAAGGATAAGAATTATCCCCTTCCCTTAATATTATCTAGTTAATCCTTTAAATGCCCATGTGTATTGTGTCTCATTTAGTCCTCATCATGTATAAGGTTTCATGATCCATCTCACTAAGATAATCATCCACCTTTTATCTTCCTATGTTGGTAAAGGATTGTGTATTTATAGTATTTGATCTACTATAGAAATGTTCTTTGGTGCATGTGAAACTCTACTATTAATATGTAATTTACACTCATGTGATCATTGTATGTATCCAATATTGTACCATAGAGATAATTCTTCAAAATTTTTAATGAAAATATTAGTTATGATCTCACTAAATCATCTGTTGAGTAATTTTTATCATGTAATTTTAATTGATGTCAAACATAAGATACCAATTTGTCACTATGTATATGGACACAATTTAATCTTTTATTATAATTGATTTTATGTCACAAAACATTTTTAACTACAAAGTAGTGTCGGTAATTGTGTAATGAACAACCATATCTTATTTTTCATGAAATAATTGTCGCATATATCTAGATAAAGTTACTTGACCCCATTTCAATTTATCATGGTTGATGGATTTGATAGTCATGAGATTGTTTTTCAAAAAATATCAATATTATCTAGACAATATAAGAAAATTATGGATATATATTATATTGGTTTCTCTTGTCCATTCTCCAATAACCTCCATATTTGAATGATATACAAATATACTCTTTTTTATGATTACAAAACCAAATACTTATACTTTTTGTATCTAGAATTTAAACATGTCAAATTTGGAATACAATTTATCGTTTCTCTTGGTCCTCTGACCAATCCTCAAATGATCATTACAATATTATTTGTAAAAGGAATATAAGAAAATATCATCTATAAATTTTAACAAAAATTAATCAATTTAATCTATAAAAACCATTTTCATTAGATCCATGAATATAGAAGATGTATATGTATGTTCTAATATAATAATCATGAATTTTGTTGTACATATCACTTTCTTAGGTTTTTAATGATGAAAATAAAAATTATTATTATAACCATTTAATATCATTTATTTTTAGTATTTATGTTTAGAATCATTCCTTATAATATTTATGATTGAACTATGGGATCATGAAGCACTTTGAGGACCATTTTGATGGCCCTTGATGGCAAGAATCATGGCTACCAGATGGGAAGGAACCAGCCATATGATAGAGATGAAAATAAGAACCAAATCTTGACCAGATCCATCAACCAATTGTTAGAAAGAAAATAACTATCATGTGGAACCTAGAAACCCCTAAAAAGGTCTAGGAAACCTACCGGCCAACCAGTGGATCCTACCAAAAGGCTGATAGACTCTTTGCAGTGATAAAAATGTGTCATTTTGAGTTTTCCCCTCTGACATGTTTTTCTTTCCAAGAACTCAATTAAACCCCAAGTAATCAAGAATCATCATAATACTTTTCGAGGAAATAAATACACTCCCAAAGTCCTTGAGATTTATCAGTTTCCTTAGATACATCTCGTGAGTAAAAATTTGATTCATTTTTATAATAATTACTATCCCTTATATTTTTTTCCCTTCACCCATTATTTCTTAATAAATTATTTTTGGGATATTTTATAGTCAGTTGTAAATTATTTTTTCAAAGAAAACTAGTTTTTCTTTTTTCTTCTTGGGTGATCACTACCACTAAAAATGAGGGATATTGGGTTCTCTCTTCCATTAAGTGATTGATTTTGGGTTTTTTATTACGACACTAATAATAAAGTATCTATCTCTTGTTTTGGTTATCTATTTTACTCCAACAAAAATAAAGGTTCTTTTTGATCACCCAAGATACCTTTAAATCAGAGGGAGTAATAAAAAACCTATCATACATTGTTGGGTGGAGATATAAGAACCTATTTTGAGTTTCACCAAACTCATTTATCTAATTTTTATCTGCCTTTTATAATTTTATTTGTAAAAAACATTATATTTTTATTCATTTATTTTCAGCTTCTATTTAATTTTAATTTATCACCTAATCACATGATTGTATATATTGCATAATTTTAATTATTAAAACGGTGATACAACCTCATCTTTCAATCCCAATATGAAACAAAATTGGTATCAGTGGAGACCTTGGTTTCTATACCTTCACTAGTTTTGTGAATGATTATAAATGATGGTCACTACCTCTATCACCCTAGGTGTTTCAAGTAGACATTCAATGGATTGGTCCCCTGTCTTTGATGGATCATACTATAGTTTTTTGGAAAACATGAATGTATTATTTTTTTATAAGTATATAATATCCTATATGGAAAATAATTATGCAATAATACACACCAATTAAATAATTTAAGAAAAATTATACACATTATGATATTTTATCTTTAGAGCTTGATGAAAAATCCATGACCAGTCTTTATTGTGGATGAGGAAAAAATTAATATAAATATATTTCCACTTGTAAAACTATGCATGATATTTGGAAATTAATTGATGTTACAGATGACTTCAATAATAATGTCAAGGAAACTAGTCTTGATAGGTACCTTATTGGGTCTATAATTGAAATATTTACATGTTTTAAGGAAATTTTAAATCGTATAAAATCTCTGTGTGATGATATTTCTACATATACTCTTACGAAGAAGATACTTTGGATGTTCCATGTTCTTGGGAACCCAAGGTGACAACAATTAATGAGGAAAAATATGTCATGAAAAAACCTATCGAAGAACTTATTGGGTATCTCATTACCAAATATATAACCCTGAAATGGGAAGCGTAAAAAAATTTAAAATAAGTCATGTAAAAAAATAATAATTTATTAAGGAAATTAAAACTCAATCCTCTAAAATTAATTGTTATATTACAACAAAATTAAAGAAAATAAAAAAATATAAAGAGGAAGTATTTCCATAAGGCAAAGAGGAAGCATGAATATGGATAAGTGAAAGTGACTTGTTTTGATTGTAAATACAATTGATACATCATACCAATGTTCCCCATTTTAAAAAATAATATAAAATAAAAGAAGAAAAGTTATAAGGCCTTCAAATTTTCAATGTGGAGTGAATGTGAAGAAACCCTCTCTTCAAGGGGGTCATGTAATGAAAGAACAAACTGTCAAAATGACCAAATATAGGCTAGTGGTGATTTAGCTTTTTCTAGTTAATTTTTTCTAAACATTTAGATTATGAAGATCATAAATAATCAAGGGATAAAGTAGTTTAAGGATTTGGTGAAATTGTCATAAAATTCAATGAACATAAAAAAAGTATAGTCCAGTTTTTAATGAAAATGGTCAATTATCAAAATAAAATAAAAAACTAAAAAGGACCGTGAAAATAAAAATATTATCATTAAAAAAATTATGGAGGTTTTCAAAATATATTTAATTTATATTAGAATATATTAATGAAGTATAATATAAATATAAGATACATAAAATAGAAAATTAAAAGAAATATATTTTTCAAAAATTCGAATATACTATTAATGAACTCAATTTTTTTTAATGTTCATCCAAGGTAATCAAAACATAAATAAAATGTAGGGTTCCTAAAAAATAAAAAAAATATTTTATGATTGGTTTTTAAAATAATAAATAACCACTGACGAATATTTGAATACAAAGTAATGTAAAAAGATATAAATAGGGTATACCTTATGAAATAAAAGGTGAAACTCAAGTATTAACATTATATCTCAAGAATGAAATTTGAGTTATGAAAGAACCTTATATTATATAGAATACATCAATCGTATCCCACCAAAAGGAAACGAATAAATTAACGAAAGTTTTCCTTTTAAAACAATAATCTAGGATATAATAAATCATTTTTATATTTTTTAAACCATATAAATGATGATTACTGCATTAAATAAAATGACGAATCAATGAAAGGTTATTAAATAAATAAACCCTTACCAAATGTTCAAATGTACTATGCACTTACACTTAAATTCTTGAATAATGAAAATATGTTTATCAAAAAAACATCTAGAAACATTTTCTATATATATATTTATTTTTATAAAGTGTATTTATCATCATACATACCAATTTTATAATGTCCTTATTTCTTTTGTTGGTTAGTTGATTTTATTCAGTCAACTTCATAAAAATTTCATTATATGTTCTCCAAGGTCAAAGTTTTGTAAAATATTTCTATAATTACTATAATTTTATATTATTATTTCCTTTAGTATCCAATTATAAAATAATTTGTCAAGGTAAATATTTTTCCGTGAACAAATTCAAATTAGAAAATGTTCTTTGATATATCCCTTTTAGTAGATAAATTTACTATTACCAGTTATTTCTTCTATTAGGTATAGAATGTATAAGATAATAATTATATAATTTAAATGGTTTAGTAAATAAAATTATAATACATTAAATACTTTCTTTATTCCATGAATATTAGTCACTATGGAAAATTATTGAGAAACTTCATCATGTGGAAGCTATAGTTTGCTTGTACAAATGACTTTGTATTCACTTTTAAAAAGGATTTGGAGGAAGGCAAGAAAGGGATGTTCAATTAGTATGAAAAAGTATCATAATATAAATAATACTAGTTTTATCATACTCCCATGGATAAATTATTTTTTGGGTGGTATAAGTATAAAATAATTTAGACGGTGTGATGAAAAATATAGCCTCTCGCTTAGGATGTTCTCCTTTGGTCACCACCATAAGGTACCTTATCCATTTATATTAGAATTATTCAAGAATATAAGACATGGGTATAGGGTTTAGGGTATAGTATGTTAGATTCTTGGTGGATACTAAGTGGATACGGGAGACTGTATATGAAGAGGGGTGTGGATTCCTTTTATAATTGAATAGAATGTTATTGTTGGAACATACAATACTTTAATTAAAAGGGAGAATATGCTTCCCCTGGAATGTGAAGACAGAGATGAAAAATAGTAGTTTTTGGTAATATTTCTGGTTTATGAATTCAGAAACAAACTTTTTCACACATTTGTAATCATGTCTTTTAAGTCATTTACTCATAATGTTTTTGGGATTTTATAATTTTTTATTTTTTTACCGAGGTAACAAATTTTGTACTTGGTAATTTATTTTTAATGCCTAAAACAAAAATTATGTTTATTATATAATTTGAATATAATTATTCAAAATATAGAATAAAATATACCAAATAAATTTTTATTTGTATGAAAAACTAATTTTAATATTAGCATAAGAAACTCGTAAAAACACATTTTTATAAAGTGTATTTTTAACCCTAAATTTTATGTTTTTGATAAAATTATGAATATTATTGATTATATTTAAAATTAAATGATTATAATTATTTAATTTACATTGAATTAATATTAAAATATCTTGAATACCAAATTCCATATTTTTAAAATGTTATTAAGAGAAACAGATGAAAAACCGTTTTTGTTAAAACATTACCTAAATTTCCAAAAATGTTACAACTGAGTTTTATATATGAGCATAGTATTTAAAAAAAATTAATTTCAAATTATATAATATAATTTTTATATTAAAAATTATTTTAGACACTTTCATGGAATTCCTGTATAATAATGTCATAACAGTGATAATATTAGTGAAATCGATTTTTTTACTATTCACCTAAAATAAATTATTAGATAAAAATATAATTTTTATCTTAAAATAATTTTACATTAACAACTATAAGATGATAATTTATTTTTGTAAAATCAAAACCGAAAACTCTAAAATTTATAAATTTATTTTTTAGAATAATATTCCATAAATAAAAAACTTCTTTTATTGACAAAAAAACCTTTTTAAAACATTAAGTGTTTTTAGTAATTTTTCATATAAATTCATAATTTAAAAGATTTTTACATATTAGTTATATATAATTATATTTTAAAATTTTTAAATATAATCAATTAGGTTAATATATAAAATACTCAAAAAACCGTTCTTTGAAAAAAACATAAATTTTTTTAATATGAAATACGCTTGAAAAAATACCATTAAAATACAGTATTCATACACTAAAATTTAATTTTACATCACTAATGATATTATAATTTTTATTTTTATTTTATATATACCTAATATCAAATTTGAATAATAATAATAATATTTATATATAATGTAAAAATATTTATATATTTATAATATTTTAGTATCTAAATTTTTTCATCCGGAGTTATATTATTTTAAACATGATAATAAAAAATAAATGGAATTAGTATACCTGTTGGATATATGATCAGTAACCATATTTTTAAAGACCATATTTGCAATCACTATATTTATAATGTCCATATTTCATTTCTATATATAAAATTACAAATTCTCTTGTTCGTTTCATTCTCACTTTTGCAAGGCACAATTATTTTTTTTATATTATAGATTTTTTTAGTATTTTTCATATAATGATGATATTTATCATTATAGGTTTTGTTTCTATATTTGTGATCTTCATTGTTAAATATGACCCAGGAGATTTCCAAGACATAGAGATTTTTGTTCTTTTATATCTATTATCCCCAGTTGATTTATGAACTTTTAATAGATTTAATTAATTTATGGTGAGTAATAATCTATGATGTGTTGTTCATAGTTTTATGTGATTTTGATTTAATGTCCCAATTATGAATGAATAATGATTATTTATTTTGGTTTATATATTTTATGTCACATTTTCTAATCATGTTTCAGTCCCTTTAGAAGTATAATGAAAAATTGTTTAAAATTATAGACAACAACAACAAAAATAATAGAAATAGTAATAGAAATTTTACCTAATGAAGTGATGGGGGTCCCGAGGATTTTCAGGGCTTGCTTAGTGTGTGAATCCCTGAATTTTGGGAAAGCATGCTATTCCACATGGTTTAGAGGAATCATGGAGCCCATCCCGCATGGTTTATATAACCATGTGGATTGAAATAGTGGCGAGGATGGCTCCCCATGAATTCCTTGAAACTGTGTGCATAAGCCTGCATTCTTGTAAAACATGTATCATACAAATTACAGAGGTTTTTTTCATAGGTTGTTAATGGTTAACGAGACCAATCTTCTTGCCATGTGAGTGTCCTCCTTTGGCAGTGGCGTGGGACATTATTGGTGAAAATATTGGGAAATTGGGCATCCAAACCATGCACTCCTATTTAAGTAGGTGAAATTTCAGTTTCCCTGGAAGTTTTTTACTACCATATCCCATTTCTCTTCCAACGCATTATCCATCAAGTTACCTCATATGGGTTCGTCCTAAACCCATCTTGGTATTTTTTTTCTATCTCCTCAATTCGAGATCCAAATCCATCACCATCAAATGCATTGGAAAGCTTGAGGAAACCTTTACACTCCTATTTCTTCTTTTATTCAATGCTCTTCCTCATTGTTGCGGAATTTAGGTGAGACCAATTTTCCCTATTTTGTGGAATTTGATGATTTCTTCCCTATCTATCATTTTATCTTGAATTGAGGGTCTAATACAGATAAGTGGTTTTATAGAAGGCCGAGGTAGGTGGTCTAGTTATTTTAATCTAATTTTTTCACATTTATATCACGTGCCATTATTATTCAAGCCAAACCCTTCTGATGAATCCCATAAGATGTTAAATAAATTAATATAAATGGTTTCTAATGTCAATTATGATATTATCCTTTAGTAGAAACCATACTTATGTTGTTATCCTTATCGAGACCCACCCCTTGAGTGTTCCTGCATTAAAAAAACTATTTTTCTTTGACATTAAAATATGAAATCACCAGGCTGTGTGTGCTTCACTTTTAATAAATGACATAATTATTGAATTTAATTAATATGAGTTATATTCCATGAGTTATGACCATATTCATAATGCCATATAATTAATTATTTAATTATTATTCTTATTTCTTTGTGGTTATTCCTTACAACCTTGTGCTTATTTCTTATTTTCACTTGCCTTATGCTATAGTTTCTCATATTGAATAAGAATAATTGGATACCATATTTTAAATTTCTTCATGTGATGCATTTATGATGATATTTGATCTTTGATGTTATTCATTACCTACTAACAGGCTGGGAGAGAACATGGGCGGCAATATAAGGAACTCATGGATGGGATCACTATTCTTGGTAAGCATCTACTAGAAAAACTAGGGGATACCCATATCCTACCATTGACGTAATCTTTAAGATGATTATTTTTACTCTTGAGAGACACTGGTTACAAGGGATAGAAACCATAGATGATCACATTTTCATGATGGTTATTCCATGCCCCAAGTGATACTTGGTCCTCTATGTGAGATTCCTATGATAGGCTCAGATGTTACCATGGCATAAATGATATGAGGAGAATCATTATGGGTTTCCTGGTATATACTTTGTCGTATTGGTTATATCGGAGGTTCTTGTAGTGACCCTTGGGATCCATATAGATTACCATGGATGGCCTTAGGATTCCATACTACATTTGATACATGGTTTTTTTGGTTTTCATTTGATTCCATAACACTATTAAATTTATGAAAATAATTTAATGATGCCATAACGGTGAGACTCCCAAAGTAAATCAAAATCTTGTGGTCAAATCACATTTGATACCTTATTTATAATGACCCATGTATTCACCATATTACTTGTATATGTCCCATTGGTTTAGATATACGGAATATGCCTAATCATGCAAAATCGGTCAGGAATCCATAGAGTAACTCAGTCTAATGGTTTGTGTTTTTATTTATTCATTTTATTCCAACATTTACCTTTATTGGAACACATGTCATTTTATATTTCATGAACTGGATTGATCTAGACAACTTTGGTGGTGGCCTACTAAGATTATATGTCACACCCTACTAGGGATGCCTTTATACCAATTATTTCTTATTGATGATATGTATAGACAAAGGTAAGCGTACAAATTTGGATTCATGATTTAATTTTCTAAGATGGGTAATGATATTAGGGGACTAAACCTTTGATCATGATTCTAGTAGTATCTAAGTTTTGTCCCTTTTGTATTTTATTAGAAATTTGTATATTCAGGTGTCCCTAGTTCATCATGCACTAATTGTTTATAGTAAAATGACATCTCGATCATCATCTCTTGCATATATTTATTTTTCTACTTTCACCTCATGTTTATTTGGATTTGATGTTATTTGTTTATTGTTTCCACTAGTTACCATTTCTTATTACATCTTCCACTACAACGAGTGATTCATCTTGTTATTATTTTGTATGCTTCTTCCATTTTTTATTTATTATGTACCACTATGATCCACTCTAATCTATGAGGGAATAGTATTCACACATACACACCCTAAAAACTCACTTATTTTTGGTATCCTCTAGGATACAGTGATTCATTCTTGAGGTCTTGTGGCCCACTTTCTTAGGACACCGTTATGTGGAACCTGAGGTTTGATGCTACGAAGTCGCATCAGTGCCTTTTTTCTATTTTTTCTTAAAATTTGAGCGTAGGGAGGAGAATATACAGAAATGGGATATGGTAATGTGCTTGTTCTTTAGATTAGCTAACCCATGTGATGGAAAAATACAAATTACTTGGGATGGGTCATTGCTTTTCTGTTTTGTACTTATTATAGTTTCATGGATTTTATCATTTGGAGAACCACTTGTTTTTCTCTTTTACTATTAATGATGTTGTTATAATTTATTGATTTTCCATGGACTGATTATATAAGGGATTATAATTCATGCATCCTTATAAGAACTATAGGATTTAAATTCCTAGCATTATGACATTATGTATCTATTTTTTTGTGTTCATTGCCTATATTGCTTGTTATTTTGTATCTTTCTTGATTATGATGCCTTGTAGTGTGCTGTAATTTCATGAAGGATAACTTTATTGGTTTCATTAATGTACCTAGACCAATTTAAATGGAAATTTCCTTATATAATGATGATGAAACCTTAATTAACAACGTATTCTACATTAGTTGGTTTGATTGAGAAATTCTATGGAAATCAAATAGGCTAGTACTCTTAAATAGGAAATTGATTTAAATTAATCAAATAACCACGTGTGACCTATTAAATCTTGATACCAGACTTGCAGGACATGCCACATTTATTTGACATTCCAATTTCAGTTGACGACTGTACGGGCCTTATAAAAAAGAATTGGAGACACAATTAACTGGGATGTGATGTTTATAACTAAAAAAATTTAATGAACACAAATTAATTAACTATAAAAAATAAATAGAGTACTACATTATGATGATTAAAAATACACAGTAATGATTGTTTTCATCTATACCATACATTTGACACTCCAAATATCAGAACCTATGTTGTGTATTACGAGACCTTGTCTATAACCCGACCATAGAAGTGGAATTAGGACATGTCTCTATGATCCTTAAACGAATTTTTATTACCAATTATACTTGGATGCATGAGTAGGTTGAGGGTTTTTTCTGGTTATATGAAGGCATCATCTATTTTCCTTATTTATCACTTTTCATATCTTTTGTAAATATTGTATGAGGTGTATGCTGGGAAATTATTGAGTAATGACACAATTATTTCCTTTCAATGTGATCTAATAATGTGGATACAAGAATTATATAGATGTAGTGGTCCCTAATACACACATAATACCTCCTATAGTGACACCTAAGGCACCTACCGTGATCTTCCACTAGGCATCAATGCTCGGTTTCATGATTGGTTCTTAGAGTTCATGTAGTATTTCTAGGGTGATCCTTATACCACCCCTACTATGGTAGAGATAACTAAATATTTCTAGTAGTAGTATCCTCCCACCTTATAAATCGGTGACATACCTCAGGCTGTTGAGTCATGATTGGAAGACATAGTATCGATCTTTGACCATCTTGATATGCTTATAGAGTATAGGGCCAAGCTCACTTCTTGCATGTTACATGATTCTGCCAATCACTGGTGGGACATCATCTCTCAGGAAAAGTGCCATCAGGGTATGGTTTGGAAAGACTTCCATGTATCCTTCTATGATCACATAATCCCATGTTATCTGAGAGTAACTACACCAGAGATTTTATGCATCTTTAGTAGGGTGTTGTGACCATTCTAGAGAATTTTCCTCATTTCAATGAGCTCTAATATTTCTCTTAATGTATGACTGATTACTAGTTGACCACTACTAGTTGTTTTGAGGATGCTCTTGTGTACACATTCCAATCAAAGGTGAGTGTATTAGGGTCTACCAACATTATATAGATATTGTATCATGCCATTATTATATAATTAAACCTTAGAGAAGTTAGAAATGTAATCTACGGTGGTTTAGTTCAAAGGAAGGGTGATGGTTCATCAAGTAAGAGAAATTTCCATTTTGAGGTGCATGTGGTAGAGGTGATAGCCTGGTGAAACACACTGATTGTCACATGGTGTGGCACCATTGTGGTAGGAAATTCCATAAGAAGCCTCAGTGTACAAGGAACCCGATTGAGTGTCATGATTGCAACGGGATGGGACACCATTGGTTCTTCTTCTAATATTTTCTTACGGTGTTAATTGAGAGGGGATATGTTACAATAACACTTCAGGTCTGAGATATGAGACTCCAATTTGGCAGGGAGATGGTCTTATACTAGTTTATTTGGATAAGGAGGTGTCAATGGCTTAGGTATCATACTTTTGAGGCTCAATTCCAGTAGTGTGGGCCTACTCATGGTAGCAGGGAAGAAACTTAGGGACGTAGTTTTTGACATATTTTTGATGTTAATAACACTCCACAAGAGCAATGTCTAGGGACATCTATTATTATAGGTACTATTTTGTTTTCTTATACTTTAGTATATTCCCTTTTTTGGCATAGGTGCATCACACTCTTTTATATTTGTTGCGGTTATGGGAATTCTGAGCCTAGTGATAGAATACTCCAGTTGTGTGATAACTCTCGATACATTGAATGGGGTTAGATTTGGGAAGATATTATATTGTAAGGAGTTAACCATTGGGATAGGTGGGTAACATTTTTTTTTGAATTTATTCATCTTTGATATGTACAAATTTTATGTCTTTCTAGGTCCGGATTGGATAATGCCATATCATGACAATGTGGATTTCTGTCACCAGCTGCTGTCATTTACATCACCCAAGGGTTTCACATGTACTCAAAAGGTAGAATGGGATACTCAGGCTAGCTGAGCTGGACCTGAGCATACTAGGCTAGGGATACTAACAACCTAGATGGTGAGTCTCATTATGAGGGACCATGGAATATAGCTGGTAGAGTTCCCTCTAGTTTTGGATCGTTTCATCAATTTCCTCCTTGATGATTTTTCTCTAGCTTACCTCATGAGCGAGAGGATGATTTGACCATTGAGCTAATGCCTTGTGCAATACTAATGTCCAGAACTCCCTATAGGATATCACCCACAGAGCTCTAGGAACTCAAGAATTATATGGAATATCTAGATACAAAGGGATTCATTCGACCATGTACATCGCCATAGGGTTCACTAATCCTTTTCACCAAAATGAAAATAGAACCCTTAGATTGGCCGTGGATTATAGACAATTGAAGTAGCTCATGGTGATGAACCGGTATCTACAGCCTCATATAGAAAAACTATTTGATCAGCTTCAAGGAGATCCTATTTTCTCTGTGATCAAGATGTGGCCAGGAAACCATTAAGTGCACATATGGCCATCATATATTCCATGTATAGTGTGTCAATGTATGGATGGATTATACTAGTGTATGTTTTTCCTATTAAGTCTTATGAATGTGTCAGTGGTATTTATGGCTCTAATTCATTGAGGTTTTCACCCATACCATGATTTATTTGTGGTTGTATTCAATGATGAAATCTTTGTCTATTCTCTTACCATAAATTAAAATTCCAAAAAACATTATATTATACTGAATATACAGATTGAGAATCAACTTTATGAAAATACCAGTAAGTTCCACTTTTGGAGAAGAAAAATACACTTATTGGGTCATATTATTTTAGAGGATGGCATATCTGTTGACTAATATAAGTTGAGAACCATGGTTTTTTGGCAGAATCTAACGAATGTATTTGACATACATAGTTTCTTAGGGATTGATGGATGTTACAAGAAATTTATATAGAACTTCTCTCACTCAGTAGTGCATCTTATGGGCTTGATGAATAAGGGCGTGAAGTTTTTCTAGTTTGAAACTTCTGAGATAGATTTTTACAATTTAAAGGGAAGACTAACTTCTCTGTCGATCATGATTTTTTCAGATATGATCATATGATCTATTTTTTACTATGATGCTAAAGGAATCGTTATAAATGTAGTTTTTATGTGGGGTTATCGGGTTGTGGTGTACATTTCCTGCCAAATAAGGCCTCATGGGATGAATTTACATTTACACAACATCGATCTAGAAGTCATTATTGATGCATTATGTTGTTGGAGGCACTAATTAATTGGTTTTGGATTCATCATTTACACATATACAAAATAACAAAAAATCAACTCCAAACTGTGAGACTTTATTCTGAGGCAGTGTGGGTGGGTAGAATACCTGTATTCATTCAAAATTGACCTTGCTTACACACTTATTAAGGGAAATGTTGTTGCTAATGCCTTGAGATTGAAGACTTAGAATCATTCCATCTAGGAGGCTAGAAGTGAGTGGTTGCTGATGGATCGCCTTTTTGAGATGCAGATGGAGGTTTAAGAACGACATGTGAAGCTATTATTAGTAGCACTAGTAGTGAAATCCTGTCTTATGGAGTCGATGTAGATGAGGCAAATATCATATTCATAAGGCCTTTTCTTGAAAGAGAGTGTCTCTGGTAAGAACCCACCTTCGTTTTGGATTCTTAACAAGAATGAGACCCTACTCTTCCATGGGTGTGTTTGGCTGCCTACTAATATAAGAGAGAAGTTGATGCAGGAATAACATTCCTATGTTTAGGTAGTTCACCCTAATCTTACAAAGATTTATTGATATTCAAATCATCTGTATTGGTGGTTGGGTATGAAGATACGAGTTATTGGATTTATCACTCAGTGTACCACATGTAATCATGTGAAAACAGAGCACCAATGTCCTTGAATTTTACAACCTATTTCCATCCCTTTGTGTTAATGGAATGATTTCACCACATATTTCATGATAGGATTTCCGAGATTCCATTGAGGCAGTGATGTAGTATGGGTGATTGTCGAAAGGTTGACCATGGTTTCACACTTCCTAACTATTTGCAGAACTTCTCTATTTGATGATATTGGTAGGCTATTCACCCAAGGGGTAGTTCACCTTTATGTTTTTTCCCGTTCTATCATATCAGATTGAGACCCCCAGTTTACATCATGGTTATAGAATTGGATGAAAATTACCCTGTTTTCCTAGATACTCTTGGTTACAACCCATCACCCTCACTCTAATGGTAATTATAATAAGATGATATGAGTGTTAGAGGAAATTTTTAAGTATCTGTACTTGATTTTAGAGGTTCATGGGAGAAATACATACCTCTTGTGGAGTTTTCCTATAAAAATAGTTTGAAGGATTCAATTCATATGTCTCTATATGAGTCCCTTTATGATAGTACATGATGTTCGCCTCTGTACTTGTTAGAGGTGAGAGAGGTAGCACTACTGGGTCCTTATCTCATTCAAGAGACATCATATCAAGTTTATCTAATTCAAAAGAATATGGATACAACTCAGTATAGGAAGAAGACTTATACCAATCATTGTAGTTGACATTTGTATTACGAGGTGGTACATCTAGAATTTCAATGTGATTCACCCATATTGGGTCAAAGATGAATTCAAAGATTGGGACAGATTTCAACCCATTAAGTTGGGCCTCTTGAGGTAGTGAAGAGAGTCTAGCCAGTATCCTTTCGATTGTATTTACCTCATAAGTACAATTCTGGGCACAACATCTTCCATGTATCACAGCTTTATCAATATTATTCTAACACATCTCATTTAATTAACCATGGGGATATAGAGATGGAGTAAGATGCATCCTTTGAGGATAATCCAACAACTATTATTGAATGTAGTGTGAAGGATCATTGAGGAAGATTAGCCGCTATGGCCTGGGTGCTATGGTATCATGGATGCATTTAGGATGAGGCATGGGAGAGGGATACTAATGTACTTGTGTAGTGGTTGAAACTTTTCTCAGATGACTTCATACCACCCGTTAAAGGGTAACTAGAAGAAGATTTGTCTTCAGGGTAGGAGGTTTCAATGCAATAACCTATTTCAACGATTTATACAATTTTTTCTCATCTTAAATTCCCTGGTTTGACCCTTATAATAATTCATGTTGGAGTCAGGGAGGTATCATGGGTGTCTATGGATAGTTTGTATCCTGGAACACTAATTATTGGGGAAATAGACTATACTACACATTTAATAGAAACCATGTCACGATGTCACACTATTGGTGCGTGACTTGGCCAATCATGCAACAAAACCATTCACCCCAATCAAGATTGGTAAAATTCGATTTTCCCCCTGAAATATTTTCACACCCTAACCTATTTATCCTTGTACACTTTTTTAATCCAATATAAACCTATGGGATTCTCCTTAATATATCCTTGTATTTTTTCTATCTCCTCTATCTGATATCCAAATATTTCAGCATCATATATGTTTGGATGCTTGAGGTAATCTCTACAATCCTCTTACTTCCACTCTTGGTTTCTCTTCCACTCGGTTTCACTATTCACGTGTGACCTGTTTTTTCCATTTATTTTGGGTATTTGATGATTTATTATATATCTACAATTCCATCTCTATTTGAGGGTTGAAATTAGATGATTGGTATTATATGATGACATGGTAGGTGTTCTAGTTATTTCCCTCTAGTTTCACCAATTTTATATTGTGCACCATCATGTTTCATGTCAGACCCATCCAGTGACACCTATAATATGTTATGTAAAATAATAAAAATGGTTTCATATTTTGATTGTGATCTTATCCAATGGAAAATACAATCTGTGGGTTTACCTTTTCAAGAGCCACCCCTTGGGTGTTCCCACCTCAAATGGACTTTTTTACCCTGAATTTAAGATATAAAACCACGATTTGGTGTGTCTTAAACATTAAATGAATGCCTTAATTAATTAATTAAATTAATATTAATTGTATTCCATGAGATAGGACATTAATATCAATTCCTTCTACTTCATAATTCATTGTTACTTCTTATTTATTTGTGTTTATGCCTTATAGACTTGTGCTAGTGACTATATTTATTTTCTAATGTCTTATGAATTATGCCATGGTTTCTTGGATTGAATATAGTTAATTGGCTTGAATACTTATAAGTTCTAGATGAAAAGTAAATATGATGTTATGTACTTGTAGATGCCAGGCTTTACCATATTATAGACTGAGAGAGAAAATGAGTCCCTACTTAAGGATGTTGTGGATGGACTCACCGTTCTCAGTTTCAATCTATGAGAAACATTGACCGTGACACATGGCTTGACATTGATGGTATATCAGGGTAATGTATTTTTACTCTTCAGTGACATTGGTTTCCTATTGGTGAAACTATAGAAATGATCATTGGAAAGATGGCTATGCCATGCATCAAATGATACTCAGTCTTGTATGTGAGATACATGGGATGGTCTTAGAGGTTACAATGATAACAGTGATATGAGGGATTCAATTATGAGCCTCCTTGGACATAATATATGGTATTTTTTAAATTAGAGGCCTCTTTGAAAGGCCTTGGGATCACCTTGGATGGGATCAGGATTCCATACTATATATGATGGATTCTATTTTTCGATTACATGGGATGACATATTTTTATAAAAGTATGAAAATTCATTAATGTATAATAGGGGTGTGACCACCAATCAAAATACAAATCATGGGGTTAGATTGCATTTATTACCTTATTTATGGTGACCCATGATTCCACTATATTAATTGTAGAGGTTTTCTTGTTTTAGACATACAACTTAGTTTGAAGAAGGTAAAATCAGTCAAGTATGCATAGAGGAATTGAGACCATAGGGTTATTTATTTATTTGTTTCTCAAATTTAATATTATTGTAACACCATTCATTTTATATTTCATGATGTGGATTGATCTCGACACCATTGGTGGTGGTCTACTTGGATTATATCTCACAACATGCTTGGGTTTCCTTTGCTACCTATGAAAACATCATGGATATAGGTATAGAAAAATGGAAGCATCCATATTTTCATGCTTGATTTAATTTTATAGGATAGAGAACAAGAGTAGAGGATAAAGCCTATGATCGTGATACAAGTAGTGGCCACTTTTGGGTCTTTTTTATTTGGATAGCACGTGGCATTTTCTTATATCCCATGTTCGCCATGCACTCATTTTGTATAGTTACTTGAAATCATGGTCATTATCTTTTTTATCTATTTATTATTTAGATTTCACATGTTGTTTATTCATCTTGGATGATATTTATTTAATGTTTTCAGTGCTATGGATTTATTATTACCGCTTCCACTATGGTGGTAGATTGGTCTAGTTATTATAGTGTTTGCTACCTCAATTTCTTATTTATTATATACTACTATACTTCACTCTGATATACAAGGGCATAGTCTCCCCACTAATACACCCTATTCCATCACTTATACTCAGAAGACTATGTCGTACAAGAAGGCTCACTTGAGGTCTTGTGGTGTACCATTTGGGGGCACAATTATGTGGCACTCGGGGAAGGATGCTACAGTTACACCCCCTTAAATCATTTGAATATTCATAATTTAAATTATTATTTATGAATGATGTTTTCTAATGGTATCTATAAGGTAACTCAACATTTATTTCACTAAAGATGTAATAATCAAATCTTTTAAATTATGTTAATTATTATCCCAATATTTTTCTTCTTCCTATTAATTTGATATAAATACCTCGTAGGGTTTTGTGTTAATACTTATTTTTTCCTTGAGTTCAAAGTAAAAATTTCGTTGATGGATTAACATAAATTTTTATGAGGTTGAAATTTTATACCCTATTTTTAGAATAAATACACCAGACACACCTTTCTATTATCCCTCTTTCCTCTCGAACATGGTGGTGCTAGTATAAAGTTCTAGCCGAATGTGAGAGTCAATAATGAATGATCCTCCTCTTCGTGAGGATCGTTTATATTATTGTTCTAAACCCTATAAACACTTTCTATAGTAGACATATCCACAAAACTGACCTACGCCCCTATATTATATCCTTCACCAATGTCACCGACCTCAGTAAATAACCACCCATCCACTTGACCAGTTGTTGCTCAAATTATTGTGTTAACATCTCTGTGAAGACCTACTAGCTAAAGGTTGGTGGGGGATGCATTCCCCAACATGTATACTCCTAGTGTATATTCTTGTTCCCAAATACGACCTTCCAAAACCAAAATTGTTCACCACACATTCTATATGGGCTCACATACTCTAGGGATTTGTACATAATTACAGATCTACTCACAGCCTCCAGGTCATAAGGTGATGAACCCCCTTTTTTCCTAACCCTCATGTCCGATTGTACTTGGGATGGTTGAAAATATTTGTATTCTACATCCACCATAGACATTATTCTTTGAGCCTCTATAGAAAAAATGTATTCTATAAGTGGTAGTTTTGAGTTGATGGATGATCATGAAGATGATATATTATTGTTTTCTATTATTATAGTGAGGATAATATATCTCCACAGTAGTTGATAGTTGTTTTCTCTACCACCATCCATTTTTTCAAATATATAGGTCTTTATGGGTTGCTTAATTAATATCAGTTAATAAGGATTCTATGTTTAAATGGTCAATCCATTACTAGAATCACCTCAAATCAATCTAAAATACCCACTGTAGGATTTATATTACCATGCACATAAAATATTAAATAAAACCATCATACAACTAAATATTTAATTTAATAAATGATTCATCAGGTTGGTAAACATAGAAAAAAAACTATGAAACTTAGATATTCTAGAATAAATATCCCATATTACCAATTTTGAAGTGGATTTTTTTGTTACTCCAATCCACCACATATATAGTCATTGATCGTGCTTCTCATTTTTCTCATGGTTTTTGTGGTTATCCATCCGTGCAATTATTATCATTATTGGATTTATGACACTAATATGGGTACATTGAAATGTTTCGACACATAAGTAATTACACCATTAGTAGTTCTTTTTTATGCATCTTTTCCACTCCAATTGTAATAAGTAACCTCTTCATATTCCTATTATTTTTTTATTCGTGATGTCCCCCTCTTCTATAAGTAAATAATTTTAATATACCATTGAGGTAATTTACTGGGTGACTCTTCCCACATTTTGATGTATATATGGTTTAATATCATTTTTAGTCATCTTAATTGACATAATTTTTATGATCCGACATCATTCAATTCCTTGTTTCAGTCAGGATTCCAATTATGGTTACTCTATTAATCAAGTTTCACTATAGTTTTTGTGAAATAATCACCAGATTTTTTAGTCCAACTCCCATCCTAATGGTTTGATCATTGATTTAATCATCACATTATCCCTCTCGCTCAAGGTAAACTCAGTTTTTTCAGGTAACAACCATCTCTAAAACCAAAATGGTTAACAAGAGTGATGAACACTTCAAATAATATGGGGTATATAATAGTTAATAAAATAAAAGGGATTAACCCTTAAAGACATTTACCCTTTCATGATATTTTCCTATAATTCATTTAGTTAAAACTATATCATAATTAGTCTATCATAGGATAATTAATGTTGTGTTATCATATAATTCTCAACATATTCCCTGAAATTAACTATAAAATCAATCCTTTATAGTGGTTTGGAAAGAGTATTTGATTAACCAAATAATATATCCTTGGAGTGTCTAGCTAGGAGTAAAATTAAGCCGTTTTTTCATTAACCATGTAACAGTTTAACTATTACACACAAAAAAATTGATGTTATTCCCCCTTGGTAAAAATATGCAAGGGAATATATCCACATTACATACAAAGATGAAATTTCAAGAAAACCAAAAAAGTATATAGTTTACCAAAATTTTAGGATGTTTTCCAATACATCAGTATATCATTTAGAAATTTCCATTGGGTTTTTACTATGGTTCTATCATCCTAATCTCTATAAATAACTAAAACAAAAATTTATAACAACAATAGAGACCCAATACATATACATAAATTATTTCATAATTCTTAATATCCTTTTCCACAAAATACAAGCCTTGTATCTAGTGGTTTAGTGTGTTTGGAAGATTATACATACATATAGGTCATCTTAAACATAATAATCCATATTTATTTAAAACACCACATAGTTATCTTGACTCCCATAAATCATCTAAAACTAAAAAGTATATCTTAGGGAAAATATATAATGAAAACGGTGAGATAGAAAACCCAATAAGGGGATAAACATGAAAATAACTCATAACACAGTAGTTAAGAGGCATAACATGATATTATAAATTGGATAATCATAATCATTGATTTATGAAATCAGTAAATGATGTCATAATATCATTTAAATTTATCAAACACACTAAAATTAATATCAAAAAAATAAAGGGTCGCTCCTAAGACCATCATCATAAATTAGAGAAAGTCACATGGTGGATTTGGTTAACTCCCTAAGCCCTTACATAACATAACATGAGATATAATTTCTTACACCATAAATTGGAGGGATATATAATTCGGTCTGAAACCATAACATAAATGAAAATCATATATATGTGTTACACATGAGGAAAATAAACTATACAAAAATCATAAGCATAATGAATCCCCAGAGAAGGAAACAAATTTCATAATTTTGATTCACGAAATAATTTAAGGATAAACTATAAACATTACAAAGATAAGATGTAAATAAATTATTTGGATATTATTATTTTATAATTAAATATAGGTCTTGATCATTAATTTCAAATATATAGGTTTCATGAGAGGGACTGATGAAAACATTGATTAAATATGTAAGACTTAAGTGATGTTTTATTAAATAATTAAATCATTTTTTAAAGAATGAAATACTTTATTATTTTATATAATCCAAAATTTAAGAAAGAGGGTTATTTATAAAATAATTTGGTTTTATATACATCATTCATTGTCTAAAGATAATTTTATGTAGGTGAATCATTTCTTCAAATAGTAAATTGGAAAGTTCCTTTAAATCTGGATAACTTATGTCCAACCCATCCCAGTGTAGCCCATGTCATGACTCCCCAAGCCTGCCTCTGATAGTCCGGGGGCTAGTGACTATCACTAAGTAGGCATATCAAAAACATGGTAGGTATTTTCTATGTACCTATATATACACACACCCACACTCACACACATCTCTATGATCATAAAATGACGAAATGTAAAAACCACCAAGAACTAATTGAATGCACACCACTATATCCTAACCAGAGTACAATAATAATGTAAAGTACAATAAGCTAAAATAAACCATAATACAATAACACCAAAAAGAAGTCTATAACATAATTCCAAACTATATAAAGAGATACTGGGACTATAGTTTGTATCCTGAGTAATACCTTGTCTCGGATAATCTCACAAGGCACCGTCTAGTCCTAGTCCACCTAAGACTCAATTAAAAGGTTTCTCATCATCAAAAGACATGAAAAGTGCAAGAAAAGCCTATAAAGGGGTGATTTTAACAATACTCAATAAGAAAACCTAAAACAAAAAAATACACAATAGAATGTATATTCAGTTCTACACATTATATGTCTACAACACAAATAATAAGAATATCATTATATACTCAATCAAAGACATGCAGTCTCAAGGTAATTCAAAAGTACCACATAAAAAAACTCGGAATTTTGTTTTAAGATTCCAAAAAAACTCTCATCTGGGAGAACACACTCTTGAGTCCGTTAACAATGACGAATTTTGTACGAGATATACAATTTTTTGAGAACCATCATGAGACTGATACGTTGAAAGTTATGAAGAGAAAGATATCATGCCATAGATGAGGATCACATACATGAACATGGGGTGATGCCTAAAACTCCATTTGGATTAACCATATATGTGGAGGATAGAATCCTAATGTAGTTGGTCACATCAATACCGAAGACTCTACCTAGTTCATGAATAATTAAGAGAGTATCTTTGTCCATGCCTCTTTGGGTATTCCAAAAACTATGTCTAGGAAGTCTTGTTGAAGGGATAAAACAACTACATGTAGGAAACGATCTGCACCAACCTTCCGAGAAATGATCAAGGGTACTATCCCTAATGAAACATGTCCGAGATATGGGGAAAAGTGATTGAAGCCATGTAAAAAGTGATACATTGTTATAGTAAGGTCACACATCATGTTCAATGACCCTTGGTGCAACCCATGTACAACAACTCATGTCATTCCAAATTGTTTCATGTAAAAGATGGGTACAAAACGTATAGAACAAGCCACACACTGTGTCCTTCCATTGGGGGTCCACCCGTGTTCCGATACATAATGTCAACTCATGTATATCCACATATGTACCATTATACGGGGTAGTCTGTGTACTTGGTCCAGCCCAAGCCAGGTAGTGGGGTACACATTATCTAGAAAACCTGTGTAGTCCACCCCATGTCCATGTATCTACCGAGACACACACCATGTCTTTGGGAATGGTATACACACTATGGGAAGAATAATAATGGAAAATGAGGGTAATTGTTTAATAGGATTTGAGTTGTTCTTAATGTAGTTTCATTTTCCTGAAGACTTTGAACTCATAAATAATTAATATTTGAAAAAAAATGATAATACAAGATATAAATTGGTTATAAAATTTTAAATGATTATTGAAACTCAGTGAAAAACATTATCAATCAAGAGGGGCATTTTATTGGTGCATGACATGAATCATTCTACCTTTTAGGCATTTAAATCATATCTTTCATGAGGGGCATATTCTGGTACTATGGATCACTGGGTCTTTTAGACTATGTGAGGTCGTTGGGAAAAAGTGTTTTATAGAACTATATGACTTTGTTCCTATGGGACATGTATTGGTTTCCCTATCAACCAATTTTAAAAGGTTATTCCCTCTCTTGTCTTAATAAAAGAGTGATAGACCCTAAAATCTTTTAAAAATTTCCTATTATTCTAGGGAAGTCATATATCATATCCAATAGAATGGAATTATAGTGATTGATCTTAATTTTCATATTTTGACATTAATTTATGAAAAAAAATCAGGGTGTAGTAGTTACACCATAAAAATGAATATGTGTGTATAAAATCAAATCATGTCGCACTTAAAGGAGATTGAGACAGTAACCCTTACCTCACGTCCCAAAACACATTTTACATTCAATTATCTTCAAGAATAATAAAATAAAATTTTAATAAATATTCTTAATAAACGTTCCTTTGTACATTTATTTTTATAAGGTTAAATATTTATCAAATTTCAACAGATTATTACATCCTTTCCGCTTATGAGTCTTAAAATAATTTCTTTGGTTAATTTCTTAGAAGCATTCATGGTATTTTGAACAAGGTTAATGTTCTGTAAATTAGTTTCACAATCTCCATAATTAGATATTATTATGTCTTTTATTATTTAATTATCATGTAATTTATATTGTAAAATAGTTTCCCCATGAATGGACTCAAATTAGAAAGTGTACGTTGATATGACATTTTTAGAAGATAAATTAACAATAACTATTTAATATTATTATTACATATGTAATACATAATGTTATAAATATATAATTTTAGCAGTTTATTAAATTACCTTTTTATACATTACATACATTTTCATTCAAACCATGTTAGTTGGTATGTAAAATGACGGAGAAACATCATCATGTGGAGGTTGTTGTCTGCACATACACATGATGACGTCTTCATTTTCCTAATGTACTATAGAAAGGTATAAAGTTGATGTTACATATGTATAAAAGAATAAAATAATATTAGTAATATTTTTTTTATCATTATCTCTTGGATTTAAGAGGTTTGGGATGGTTGAATTAAAAAATAATTAAGAAGGTGTGGTGGAGAATATTACATATCATTTTGGATTTTCTCTTTTGGTCACCACATTGAGGAACTATTTCTAGATATTTTTGAAAGAAAAAGGATTGTATGATACTTGGAGAGGTTTAAAGAGAGGCCAAGGAAAAGGGTGTGTTGGTCTTATGAGTGTTTATGGAACTACCATATTTATAATATCCAAACATACATTACAATATATGTAGACTTAATATATTATTCGTTCATTCCACTATCCATTTACAAGACATAGTTATTATTTCATATTATAGATCTTTCATAATATCTTATCATTTCCTATTGTTCTTCCTCATAGTAGGATTTGTTAGGATATTGAATATCATCATGGATGAAGATGATACATGTTATTTCCTATTCATGAATATTTTATGCTTTTATATATACCAACCCTTATTTATTTATGCACATTTAATGGATTCATGTCATTCATGGTGAGTAACAATCCATGATGTGGAATACATAATTTTATGTGGTTTAGCTGTAATATTCCACTTTGGAATGCTTTTTGTGTATTTATTTTTCTTCATATCTTGTAGGGAAATTCCATTAACCATGAATGGAGCCTTTTGAAAAAATAGAGAAATGTTATTAAAAATTTTAGACATAAATAATAATACTAATAATAATAACAATAATGGATTTTAAACCCTGGGGTGTTAAATAATCCCCCTTAACAAAACTGCATCCTCTCAATTTAAATTATTACTTACTAACGAGGTTTTTTAAGTGTATTTATATGGTGAATTATGGTTAAATTTTATAAAGAGGTAATAATATCATTCATTTACTTATATTATGAATAATACCAATAATGTGTTTATTCATAACCATTTGAGTTAAATGCCTATCCGGTTATGGTGTTAATACATATTTTATTTTTCCTTGAGTTCATAGTCAGACTTACAGTGAAAGTTTCTCAAAAATTGTTCTGAGTTATGATTGGCGATTCCCTATTTTTATAATTGATACACCACACACACCTATCTTTCCCCACTCATGGTTCATCAATTTGGTATTTCTAATGGAATGTTATGGTTGAATGGAAAAGTCAATGAAGAATTATTTTCTTTCTCATAAGGCTCATTGAGATCCATATTTAGACCCCTCCTGACCCTTTTTAGAGTGTAAGCCTCCACCACAACAAATTATTCTCTCACAAAGTCATACCTTGCCTATGTTTTGAGCCTCTATAAATAATGATCCATTTCTTTGATTGCTTGATTTACTAGTATATATGTTTCTATATCCATGAACCCCTTCCAACTAAAGGTTGGAAGGGGGATAGATCCCCACCCTGACTTCTCTAGAAGTCTCTTCGTGTACCAAAACAAAGAAATCCAAAACATGAACTGTTTTCCATACATGCTATTGGAGTTCACATGCTCTAGGGAATTAAAATTGATTGTATAACTACTTTTAGCCTCAAGGTAACTAGTATGTATCCACCTTTTTTATAACCACCATTTTTTATCACACTAACAATAATATAAGAGGGTTTTATTCTACATCCACTATATGTATGGTGCTTTCAAACTATCCAGAAACATCAGCAGCTACATTTGGTATAATGCATTGATTAAAGGTGATGAAGATAGTTGATTCCGATTTTCTTCTATTTCAATGATCTTATGATATCTTCTTGGTCACTTCTATTTTTTGTCAATTCAACCATCATTATTTTGCAGTATAGAGGATGTTTTAGGTAATCTTACTATGATCAGTGAGTAGTAAGTCATTATTAAAATAGATAATCCATTACTAAAATAACATAATATTCATCTAAAATACTTATACAAAGATTAATATTCCCAAAAAATTAAATTTTTAAATGAAACCAACCTAAAACTAGATATTTTATTCAATAAATGATACACCATGTTGATAAAATTACAAAAAATTCTATAAAATAAAGAGTGGTTGGAATAAATATTCAATGTTAAATAATTTGATGTAGAGGATTTAGTCACCACAATCCACCTCATCAATTATCGTAGAATAGGCTCCACCTTATTCTCTTGGTTCTGTTGGTTGTTCATTCTTATAATTATTATCATCATTTGATTTGTTACATTGACATGGGTAATGCCCATGTTTTCCACCATTAAGGCATTGGATCATTAGTGGTGCTTTTTGATGTATGATTTCTTCTCCCATCGCATTAACCATTCTATTCATATTCTAATGGAGGTTTGTTTTAGATGGTTGTCTCTTCTACAAGTAAATTATTTTACAATCCCTTTGATGAAATTTTCATGGCACCACTTCTGTCATTTTTGAAAAATCGGTGGTTGAATATCCATTATTTCATCATTTTAATTTTTAAATTTTTCATGATCATCCTTGCTTATATTATTTGGTTCAGTTAGTATATTAACTGTCATTACAATTTTAATCATATTTTATGATAGTTTTTCAAAATAAATAGATTTCATAGTCCATATCCTATTATAATGGGTTTATTCTTGATGTATTCATCACATTTCCCCTCACACACAATGTAAATTCACATTCTTCTTGCACCAACCAATAGTTAATACGAGTGATGGATAATTAAAATCATAGTGGGTTATCATAAAAACAATATTAAATGGATTAAACAATAAAATATTTTACCTCTTTTCATCATCATGTTAGATCATAAATCATTTGTTTCAACCAATATAAATCGTAGTTTACCATATTTTACATTAATTTGGGTTATCTTATACTTTTGAAATTAGTTTCACAAAGTAACTAAAAAATCAATCCTTTATAGAGGTTTAAAAAGTCAACATTTTTAACCAAAAAATATCCCCTTGGAGTGTCTTTCTCAATGTGCAGTTGTGACTCTTTTTCTTAGGCTAGGCCATGGAATAATTAATACCCAACATGCTATTTCAGGGTTATTACCCCTAAGTAAAATTTTTCTAGATATTTCATCCAAATTCTAATATCCATATATGGATGTAATTTTATTGAAAACCCCTAAATCACTAATTTACTAAATTTTTAGGATGTCCTCATATACATATACTTATCGCTTATACTTATCCATAGGGTATTCCCTGAGGTTCTATAATCCTAATATCAAAAAATTATAAATCCTTCCTTTCATACCAAATATATATACCTAATCCATGAACACATATTATTTCATAATTATAAAAATTATTTTCCAAAAAATACAAGATGTTGATTTAGAGGTATTATGCCATTGAAAGATTATACATACATATACATCATCTTACAAAAATATTACCTTTTTTTAAAACTCTACACATTGCTGTTAACTCCCATATATCTTCAAAAAATGAACATGATATCTTATAAAAATTATGTAAGGAAAATTTTGATATAGAATTCCTAGAATGTGGTTAAATATGTTAATAATGAATATCATGTGAGTAAAAATGCATAACATGATATCATAATGAATATGATCATAATCATGGAGACATGGAATATGAATATGATATCATAATATCATAAACATGTAGAAATAATAAAATATAAAATATTATAAATATAATTCAAGGGATAGACCTAATACCATCATTATAATGTGGAAAAAGTCCCATGGGGGATGAGGTTCCCACCTCAATCCCTTCATAACATCTCAGGAGATATAATTATTTAACTAATTAATTTTAGGCTATATAATATAGGTCCTACACATCAAATAAATTAAAATAATATATATGAATTCCACATGAGGAAAATAAACCATATATAAATCACAATCATGATGAAACCCTTGAGAATTAAGCGAGTTTCATATTTTTTCTTTAAGAAATAACATAAGGATAAAGAATAATAATTCCCAATAGAATAAGGAATTAAATTATTTAGGTGGTCATATTTTAAAGTGAGACATGGGTCATGATGATTGAGTTCCAATATTTATATATCATGAGAATGACCTAGGATAAGAAGAAATAAAAATTTACCATTTCGGTTAAGCTTTATGGAATAAGTGAAAGATATTTTTATCGAAGGAAAAACCTTATTGTTTATATAAAACAAAAATGGAATGAAGAGTGTTCTTCATAAAACAATGTTGTTTTTATAAGATATTAATATTTTTTAAAAAATATAATGGGGTGGTTCTTGAAATGATACGAGAAATTGTAAAGATCCCTTAAACTAGGTTTACTTAAATGTCTGAATTTTTAAGGGAAATAAAATGTTTTATAGAGCCACAAATGAAATGTAATTTGAAATATGTATATATTTAAGGGACATATATACAGAAATATAATAGGTACATGGGATTAATATTACATAAAATTTAGAAAAATAAAGAGAAGACATACACGACAAGTCACAAGAAGGTATATATGATCTTTTTTATGTTTTAAAACACATTTTTTGAAATCCAACATCATAGATAAATAATAAAAAATTATATTTTGAAAACAATATAAGGTAATTATTATGATTACATGAGATAAATATTTATTAGGTTTATAATTAAAAAGGTGCAGATTTTCAGGAATTGAAATTATTGATAAAGAGTGGAAACTATCGTTTAAGAGGATAAAAATTATTCATAACATAAATGCATTTTCAAAATGAATAGAAGTAATAAATAAATAATATTTTAATAAAAAGTTACATATTATGAAATAAATAGGGTATACAATAAGAAATAAAATATGAAATTTAAGGATATAAATTATAACTTAAGAATGTAAATTGAGTATTGAAAGATCTATATATTCTAGGGAAGACATCAACCATTGCCACAAAAAAGTAGGTTTATGAATTAAAGTTAATTTTATTATTTAAATAATAATATATGAATTTTTAAATCAGTGGGTTTTTTTACACCATTTAAACAAATATTGGTGCATAAAATCAAAGCATGCCTCAATGGATGTTTTTTGAGATAGAAACCCTTACCTTTTGTATGAATGTTCTCAACACATGATATTATCATCATGAAAAATAAAATTATGTATATTAAAATTTTCCATAGATAATTCTATATGTATATTAATTTTTATTATGTCTATTTATCATCATGTGTTTGCAATTTATTACATCATCCATTATTATGACAGTTACTTGATGTTCATTGGTCAATTTCTAAGAAACATTCAATATAAGTTAATTAAGGGAAAAGTATTTTAAAATAGTTTCATAATTTCAATAGCAATAGATTATTATGTTCTTTATTATTCCATTATAAAATAATTTTTATAAGTAAATGTGTTTTCTTTTAATGGGCTCAATTTATAAATGTTGCATTAAAATTTTTTTGTGGTTAAATTTACTATAACCATTTATTTTTTATGTTACTTATGAAATGTATAGTATTATAATACTATAATGTTAAGGGTTTGGTAGATAAAAATTTTATACTTTTCATACATGTTTTATTCCTCCCATGTTGTTAAGTATATAAAATGAAATAGAAATATTATCTCGTGGTGTCGGTTGTCCACACAAACACAAGATAGTGTCTTCATTCTTCAAATGCACGTGGAGAAAAGTATAAAATGGATGTTCCATTAGTATAACAACTTATCAGAAAATCACTATAATAATATAGGATCAGAATTTAGGATAAACAGAAACCAAGAAATTCTATCACATAATATAAATATAAGACCAGAACTAAACCATAATACATGAAAAATTACCACAAATATAAATAATGGATTCCAGGAAAATAAAAAAAGACAATTCCTACAGTATAGACTCAACATAATATCTAAAATGAATTCTTGTAATGTCCATATTGGTCCAATAACTCTTCCATGAAATTAGAAACACTTATTATTTATTGGGAGGGTGATCATACTTGTATACATAGTAGTATCATATACAAGGTATCTAGTGAACATATGAAAAGAGTTTATTAATGTGATAGTGAATAAACAATAGAAACTAACAACCACCTAAATAGGTCAACTAAAACATCCTAGCCTCATGATGGATTGATGAAGAAATCACACTTCCAATATAGTAACATCATATTAAAATTTTAGAAAAGGCTCCCCATTTAATCTTTCTCACTACTTTTCTGCACTCACACCCTGGTGTAGAATATCAAGTTCTCCCATACCTTCCAAACACATCACATATCATATCAATCCATCTATGAGGTGGTTCAGAACACATCCCTACCTACCGTAACAGTGCACGGTCTGGAATATGGAGGAAACATCAATCATCATCACATCACATCTTTCTCAAAGAATCATGGCCCATCCCATCACATATTTCCATAAGAAACACGAGGCACTACATCACGTGTCAATCCAATACAATAGGGTTATGACATAACCAAGGTAATAGGGTATATTGAACATGTAGGAAATCAACCACATACCCTTCTCCTACCATGAATTAACCCCACAAAACATCACATCTTCATCACTGATGGGTAATCTCCAACATGAACCCCTATCATCACAACTAAAGGTTGAGTATATAATATGGGGTATCTAGACATCCATTTCACTAACACATTGGATGCTATTGAAAATAATGTAAACCCAAAACTATTAGTCATTGGTATGGTTATCCAACTTGGGTAAGCAAATTTATAGAACTAAAATAACAAATCATGAGATATAGACATGAAACATTACCCAATATATGGGTTCAAATCAAATGCCCTACAATATTGCACACCACCACCACTGGCCCAAAAAACATCCTATATAACCAATTATACCCCTAAATGCATCACACCATGCAAACACCAAATAAATACAAAGAAACCCACATTCAATTACAAATTCCACAGTATACCATATTTAATGAGTTTCCATTATCTTTGATTTACTAGGAAATTTTATTTCACATTTACATAGACCATTTATTTATTCAATTACATAATTCCAATAACCACATATCACTTCAATCCCATTCTTAATTCATATACCAACCCATGAAATTTCATTTTAAACATTTGAAATTTATTCCATTGCTATCTATGAAACTAAAATAACCATACCATTCAAAAACACTTCCATCACATATTGACCAATGGTATTACACCACAACTACAACAACATATGATCCATCTCTTCACAATAACCACTCATCTCAAAAACCACAACTCACAATTACCACTCATCCTCTACATCATAAAACTAAAACATCACATCACATGTAAAATGACAATCGAACCACTACCCTACACATTTCTCATCACATCCATTCACCACTATCACTCTATAAAATCTCATATCACACAAGGAAACAGAATAATAAAATCCACACAAAACATCACATCAAACCTTCCACAAATTATATTCAATGGATCACATTAATTCAATTAATTATATAGCATGAGTATTATCACAAAATCTAGATTTCCTTTTGAAACCAATTTATTAAACATGAATACATATTTTTCCTTTTTTAGGGTGATAACAACAATCATCACTATAAGGGTCCAATACACATATCAATACAAACACAAGAAAGGATCCCAGAAACTATTATTTTCAGAAATGGTAAAAAGTATACATAATCTCATTGACAATATCATCAATTATGTAAAACATGGAATGTATTCCCATCCCAATCAATTTCATACTATCCAATTCATTATATTTATCAATCTGGATATTATTATCCACCCAATAGATGGAAAAAGTGTTCATTCCCCCTAGATTCACATAAATAGGGAGAGAACAAGGATCCCCTACCTCAAATTTGCTTTCTAATTCCCTACGTACAACCAATTGAAGAGGGAAATAACTCGAAAACTATAACCATGCAAGGAAAACCTTAAACCATCCAAGATCACACTAAGGGATCATACAAATGTAACTCGAACACACCCCTAACCTAAAAACATCACCAATGTGATTTCCAAAAATAAAAATGAAAGAAAAATAAGGGGATAAAATAAAGTAATCACCTTATATTTCCAATGATAAACCTACGAAACCCAAGTATCAATGTAGGAGGAAGGAAAATAAGAGAACCTCCAACACACCTACGTTTTCCCTAAAAACCAAGAGGAATGAGATCCAAATAATAGATATATTCCAAACCAAAAATATATAAATTGGATATAACTTGACTCATTCATGTCTTGAATGATATATTCATGACATAAATTATCATATGGTTTTGTAATCTATCTCATAAAAAATATTATGCCATGAATTTCTCATATCTCAAATTTCTGTTCATATTCATTGTTCGTCAACCCAATTTAATTCACATCATGAATTCATTGTGCACTGAAATTCTTATCTGAACAAATATTGTGAATCATAAGCTACACAAAACACAAAACATATACTCATTTCATGAATCCATATTTCATACCATGAAGCATTTACTATAATAGACTAGTAACTCCAAACTCTCAAAACACTCTTTGATCCTCCTTTGAATAATTATGACTCTCAATCCATAAATGTAATACACCAAGAAGGCACATACCATTATAATAGATACCTCTCAGATGATTATTAAACCTAAGAATCAAAAATCAATCCTAAAAGCAGTTTAGGTTCCAAACAACCACCTCGTGAGATACCACTTAGGGATCTCATTACAGCTCAAACACTACAACCATCCAATCAGACTAACAAAAAACATCCATAAAACACCCACACAACTATATCACCATCTATCAATTAAGTACATCACTACCTCACCTCTAACCACCCTCATGACACATCCTTTGAACTCAACCATCCACACTATCATTTCAACCTCTAGACAACCCAATCCAATAACCTCCTCAACCAGGACATGACAAATTCCTAGGCACATGAATCAAGGAAACTCTCCTTCCATATCAAGATATTTTCCCCCTGGGTCATCACAAACTCACCCAAAAAAAATTAATACATGTGATAATCAAAATACATCTTGACTAGGAAGTGTATTTACCCTATTAATACACTATAATCCATAACATATATCATGATAAAGGTAAAAAAAGGCACATATCATAAAATCAATAGTGTTGAAACATCACATCACTAAATAAAAACTGAGAAAGTAGAAAATCAAAATAAATCCTTGTACTAGTCACACATGTGTATCTCACAGTCCCATGTACTACCCTCTATGAAAAAACTTACTCCCCAACAAGTGAACCAAAGTGGTATTTAATACACATATTACATTTTGTTGATGATCCATGGTATTAATTGGCCACTCCCTGAGCATCCCATAATCATCAATATCCAACTATCCTTAGCAGATGACATAGGTGTAATTGTGAATATATAAAAAAATTTGGGATATGTGGAAGATGACACGGATCATATCCATCCATTGTGTAAGTGACAACTAATAGGTCTCCTAGAAAACAATCCCCAGCATCACGAAAGTCTTGATGAATGATGTAGAAAACATACGTCCCAAAAAAACCTTCAGAACCTCTAATGAGGTGAAACCCACAAAAACAAATATCCTCTAACCTAAAACACTAATGTACTCCACCTATGATCAGTATTTTCCTAATGATAGTCATGTGATTCCCTTATCCTACCTTATAAAAACTAGATACTATTAATCATTATCTGCACTACATCATGACAAATAACTATTGAATCCCTATCCTCCATCCAACACAACATAGAGGGACATAACCACCAATAAAATTCCTCAATTAGAGCCATGCCAATGGAAGAGTTATATTTATTTTTTTATGCAAACTCAACCTATGGTAATTTTATTACCCATGATCCACCAATGTCTAAGATGCATTCTAACAACAAATATTCTAGATTCTGGATGGTTCACTCTATCATCCCATCATTCAGAAGGTGGAAAGCAGTGATAAGGCTAAACTAGGATCCAAAATCCTGCATCAATCCCCTCCAAACCCATGATGTAAAATGGGATACATGATTAGAGATGATATTACTCAAGACCTTGTGAGGCCAAACCAAATCATCTATATACATCCTTACTAAAAATTAAAGAAATATTAATGAAAAATTTCCATAAAATAAACCAATATCATTAGCCGATCCACTATCACTAAAACGGCACACATCTTCCATGATCCCAGGGAAACCCAGAGATGAAATCCACCAAAATATCATCATATTTGTTCTCAAGAAAATATTAGGGATTCAATAAACCTCAAAGAACAATATTATCCAATTTCACCTATTGATAAACTCAACACCTTTCCACAAACTACAGTACTAACAATTTCATCACATGTTAATTTCTTCCCCTCAATCCATGATACATTTTTGTCAAACATGGATGCACAACTAATGGTTTGATTTTAAACTCATAGAGAACTTCCCTATTAATTTTCAATAAAACTAACAACCTCCCTTGAAAATACATCAAGTTCAAACTGGCATCTAACTATACATCTATAGTGTGATGTCAGCTAAAACTATCATGAATCTCTTCATCCTCTAAGTCTCCAAAATGATATTTCACAACCTAATGTATCTAGTATGCCTCCATTGTTATCAGATAAAAACAATAGTTCCCTCTAATTTCCATAATGTTTAGATGCATCAGTACAATCCCTTATATCCCCATTTAAACATCTATAGACTCATGAAGAACATCTCCATGGGGCTTACCAATGAGTGAATTAGATATATGATTCCCCTTTACTAGGGGAAAGAGATATCAAAATAAAAATCCTAATGAAACCCCAACCACCTCAATTCGAATAGATTCAGATCATTTTGATAAAATATATATTTCATGCTCTTGTGGTCCTTAATAACTATAAATTTCTCACTGATAAGTAAATTTTGGAACAATTTTAGAATAAAAACCAATTCCACTTTCTACTGATCATGGGTAGAATAGTTACACTCATGGGGGAGATAGCTGCTAAGACAAATAATATATCACCACCCTATTCTAAATCATCCCACATTCCTATCCCAGATATGACATCTCAGAGAAAGCCTCAAACATCACTCCCTCTTTATAAAACAAAATAACTGGATCACTTATCAACTTCAACTTCAAGAAACCAAAAACTCTCTATAACTGATTATTCCACACAAAGGCCTTGTCCTTCTTAGTTAGATATATTACTAGGGAAGAAACTAGTGAGAAATCTCACTAAACCCACTGATAATAACCCAAAAGGCCAAGTAAATAGTTAACCTATTCAACATTCTAGTGTGCTTCCGATGAAAAAAACTGCCTCTTTCTTTAATGGTTCCCTGATAACACCCTAGTGATACAATACATGTCAAAGGGAAATTCATTTTTTATAATCATGAACTTTCACTTAGAAATATTTACATAGATATGGTAGTGTGTAAGGACCCATAATAAATCTTATAGATGTTTGGAATACCCCTACTTTAAATTTGATTAGATCAAGATATAATTGAGGAACATGATGATGAACTGGTCTGGGAAATCATGGAATATATATTCCATGATCCCGATGAACACCGATGGTGCATTAATGAATATGAACTACATAAACAAAAATCACAGTTCCCACACAGACAACTGAAGGAAGACTTCAGAATATCCTCATATTTCACCCCCACCTAGTGATATCCAGATTGAAAATAAAATTTTGAAAGATTAATGGATACCTTCAGTGGGTTGAACATATCATTGAACCATGAAAGAGGGTACCAATTTTTTACTATTTCCTCATTGAACCTATAGTAGTCCATATAGAAAAAAAATCTACCGTCTAACTTCTTATAAAAAATACTAGAGAATCCTATGGATACACATTGAGTTGATTGAAACCCTTATACATCGGACCATCAACCTATAACACTAATTCACAGAGCTGTATAGGTGATATTTGGTAGTAATCCACCAAAATCAGATCCACAATAAGTATAAACTTTATCCCACATTAAATATCACATAAAATGGGGTAGTGTCAAAACCTCCTATGAGAAAACATCGTGGAACTCCTCTAAAACCTTGGTAACATCCTCTAGATGTCCATCCATTGACAACTCCACCAACTGATATAAAAGTGGCTCCATTTTCTTTCCAGAAATGTGATAAACCTACTTACTATGGGAATCCGGTCGGCAACCCACCACATAGAAAAACAAAAATCACCACTAGAAATAGTTAATTATTACACTCACATAATAAAACTAATCCATTCCATGGATTACATCATTTGGTTATAACTATTGGAATAAAAACAATAAAAATGAATAGTGTTTTCCTATCACCAATCTATATCCCTGACCACATCAAACAATGCAGTCTAACCTCTAATCGATGTAGATAACACCAGGGGAACTAGAAGTAACTAAAAATTCTATCTAGATGTACATAACAGATTTTTATTAAAAAAGGAGTGCTTTTATCCTAAATCAAACATTAAAAAAACAAGGGTAGATGATAAACTGATAATGCCTCACACAACATCTGGCCCTAATAGTGCTACTGCCTCCATCACAAGCATCTGAGCATGCCCAGTTCATCTTCTTATTTACTATAAACCTAAAAAACATGCTATGTCCAAGGTCACTATGTTTGGGGACTATTATGAGGATACCACCACTAACACCATCTTCCCCAAGCTACTGAACAAGAATTGGTGGTCCCTATTGCTGAGACGACATCTGAGACAAATGATACTAATGTGGAGAAGGCCTAAACTCCCACCTAAAAATAACCTCTCTAAGTAGATAGACACTAATCTAGGTGGTGTAAATGTCCCATAAAAATATATAATGAAAGTTGGAATCCATCAATACATACTCAGAATCGACCTTCCTTAGAAGGATTGCAAAGGGTCTATGATGTGTTTCTCCCAATTGTTCCAAACCTTGACTTCCTGAATATAAAGGCCATCTGCCTGAAAATCCACTCCATGAGATGCACTATAGGCCACTCTATCAAGGATAAACACCCAAATTTATCATACAATTGATAACCTCCACCTTTTAATACACATCTAGTTATGTATAAATCGTAAACAATGTGACTATATACATGATCACTTAGAGAAACACCACCTGATGATGCTACTCTCGAGAATCATCAAATTGGACGACATCAAGGGTGAGGTGAAATAGTTCCTTGAACTTGATCCCAATACTATGCTCACTTATTTACCCCAGTTGATAGGAAATTAAGTCCTAATTCTTTAATACCTTCAATATCAATGATAAGAATTTTGGATAGATTTTCAGAAAAAATTCAACCCACAAAACATATGCCTCCTTTCGGTGACCAGGATACAACATCTACCGCTGACATATTCTCCCCAAAATAGAATAACCAATTAAGGCATTTAGAACACGTCCCATGATAAAATTATGATAAATTAAATATTTTTCTCTTCCAATGAGTGTTCTATCTCCAAATTTGAGATGCTTTCATCATAATTACCCACACATTGACCATAAAAGGATGAAAAATCATCTACCTTGACTCATCCTTCTGTACCAATTTTATCCTCTAATGATAAACTAGATCAGTATGCTAATACTAAATTTCTGGAGCAACTCATGGATGATGAATAGGAGCCATTCCTAAATAGTGTGGATGAATCCTAAGACTAGTAGCATTGAATTTTACAAAATATTATTTTATTAATTCATCGAAATTCCCCAAAAAATAAAATTCAAATTGAACAAAATAAATCATTAATCATACACCTCTCTTGGAAGGAATATTTTTTGTATTTAGTAATAAACTTCTTTTGGGAAAATGTTTTATATAAACTGTTTTTATATAAATGGTGCTAACTATACTATCCTAGTAGCGTGAGTAGGGAATTCATTAAGGAAAATTAACTGAGCTTTATACTCAAGCTTGTGTTGGCACTTTGGTGCTTTTGTAGATGCCATGTTCTGGGATACAGGTAAAGGTAAAGCATCTTATTATTAGTGGCTCGTGGTGATACTTGGGAGATGTTATAGAGCATGGAGCTTGTGGAGAATGGATTCGTTGTGTCTTTTGGGAGTCTTGAGTTGTTCATCTGCTGTGTACTTTGATATTTGGTTTTGTCTTCCACTGTTGTGCACTTTAATCTGGTTTGACATAAATGAACTTGTTTAGTTTCTTCATGCATCATATAGTGAATGTTTGGTTATGCTTGATTTATTTATATGTTATTTCATAAAGGGTAAATCGTCCCCCACTTGTATTTGAATCCCTTCGGAATTTATTAACCTCCTTTGGAGTCTTGGGGATGTCGCTTAAGGCCTAGTAATGACTCGTTGTACTCTCAAGAAAATGAGAATGGGCAGGTCATTACAAATGGTATCAGCTTGTTCGGTCCCTTCTTAACATGTACTCATCGATGTTCCTAGCTTTGAAGTTGAAATTATTTCTTGTCTATCCCTTGGGTTGAAATCGTAGATAAGAGTAGGATTCTCGGATCTTGAAATCTATAGAAGAGAAAGTCCTAGCTAACCCATTTATGCCGAAATTCATCTTACCTTGGTGTTGGGTACATAATTGTTTTGGATACACTTCTAGATTGTTGAAAATATCATTGTCATGGGTTTAGACCTTGAGATGAGAATGACATGAATTGTAGAGGAATGAATTCCCACTAGGATTACATATCTCATTGTGAGGAATGACTTACGATTCTCTTCAATATGAAAATTTTTTAAATGAAAAATAAAGAAATAGTTTTGTGTGAATGATTTTGAAAACATGATATTTTGTGTATTTTAAAAATTGGTTTATTTCCAAAAAGGAATGTTGAATGTTTTCAATAATATTTGAAGATGGAAAAAGGATGTTTTGGAACACAATGTTGTGATAGTTAATGTGATATAATTTTAAAATCTAAGCCATCAGTTGTTGGATAGTGAGATTGATGGAGGATGTTGTGGGTTTAGAAAATGGCACCTGGTACGCGTCGTCGAAACCAACCCGAAGAATCTGCAGACAATGTGTTTCCACCTAAACCACAGGTGAACCAAGAGATGGTTCAGAGTATTGTCCAGAATTTTCATGTTGTGGATACAGGGAAATAAAGGAATGAACCATGGAATGTGGATCATACCATCCAATTCATGAAGTATAATCCACCAAACATTCGGGGTGGTGCTGAACCCGAAAAGGTGGAGGTGGTGCTAAGTAGGACGAATCGTATCATCGATTTCATCAGCACACCATCAGAGCTCAAGGTCAATTTGGAAACTTATATTCTTGACGATATTGCATGACAATGGTGGGATTTAGTGGTGTAGGCTAAATTTAATGAAGGCCTTACATGGGAGGATTTTAAAGAATTGTTCGACAAACAATTATATCCTCACACATTCAAAGTCCTAAAAACCACAGACTTTTTCAGCCTGAAACAGGAGAGCCTATCTGCCAAAGAGTATGCAGCTAATTTCATGAATTTAGTCCTTTTTTCAATAGAGGATGTGGGTAGTGCGTCCTTGAAGGCACGTATCTTTGAATCGGGGCTAAGCCATGAGATTTGATCGAAGATTACAGTGCTCTATATTAGTGATTGTACAGAAATGGTGAACAGAGAGACTGATGCTCATCTTGATATCTCGAGATCAATAGGAGGAGGACTGATGATACCTACAAGAAATGGTGGGAACTCTTCCTCTAGGAACAATAGGAAAAGGGACACCTATTTACACTATGCAAGTGGAAATCAGAACCAGACTGTGGGATAAGTGAACCTTCCTCCATGAACTCAGAGAAAATTAGGTTTTTTTCAATGTGGTTCACAAGACAACATAAAGTGGGACTGTCTGGCACAACCTAGAGTATGTCATAATTGTAAAGATATGGTAAATCATCAGCGCTATTAGCGCAGTGCTCCAAGGTCAGGTGCTAGAGACACTTCTCAGTTGTCGTAAGCATCATTTGCTTCCACTGGACGACGACAACAGAATCAGTCTTCTCAGCAGAGTAGAGCTATCCATGGTGATTATAGAAATATCATGACTCCTTAACTAGGGAAACCCCAGCACAAAAATAAGGAGAACAATATAGTGAAGACACAATTATGTGGAGCTGAGCAGATGACTGTCGATGATCAAGCTGGACCTTCTACAGTAAGAGATACAATTCTTTTGAATTCTACATTTGTGAATGTGTTGTTTGATACTGTTGCATCACATTCCTTCATTTATTTTCATTCTATTGACTTTCTATGCATAAAAATTGACATGATGCCTTTTTTTGAAACAGCAAACTCTTCTTGTGAAAGAGAATGTGAAGAATTTGTGTGTAGAGCATGTGCTATAAATGTTGATGGAGATGAGCTAAAATTGGACTTCTCAATGTTGGAAATGGATGTCTATGATGTAATCCTGGGTATGGATTGGCTGACAACATTCAAGGCTTGAATCAATTGATATACGAGAATAGTTAGTTTCATGAATAAGGACGACATCGAGCATATCTTTATAAGAGAGAGGATTAGAAAGAATGGTGCAAAGAGATTGTTGGAACCAATGTTCGGAATAATCTCTTACCAATTGGAATCTTTGACTTTGGCATCAATGGAAATGATCGAGGAACATTTTTTCCAACTATTGTGGATCCATTTCTTGATTTCATTCCCAACAACTTCTCAGGGTTACCACCTCTATGGGCTGTGCATTTTATGATTGATCTCCTTCCAGGGACAAGTCGTATTTCTCTTCCATCTTATAGGATGCAACCAACACAGTTGAGGGAATTAAAAGTGCAGTTAGAGGAGCTATAAAGAAAAGGTTTTATTCAACTATGTACGTCTCCATGGGTTTCACCGGTCTTGTTTTTCAAGAAAGCAGATGGAACCCTTCGGCTGTGTGTTGATTATCGTAAGCTTAACCGAGTTATGATAAATAATAGATATCCACATCCACACATTAATGATATGTTCGATCAATTAAGGGGTGCTCAGTGGTTCTCCAAGATTTACATGAGATCATGATGTCACCAATTGAGAGTTTGGAAGGAGGATATTCCAATGGTAGATTTCAGAATTAGATATGGCCACTATGAATATGTATTCATGCCTTGCGGTCTAAAAAATGCACCAGCAGTCTTCATGGAATTGATGAATCAGATATTTCAACAATATCTGGTTTCTTTTTTTTTTGTGGTCTTGGTGGACAATATTTTGGTCTATTAAAAAACAAGGGCTGATCATTAGGTTCACTTGGAAACAGTGTTACAAATCTTGAAGGATCATTGTGTGTGTGAAAAATTATCAATGTGTGATTATTGGATACAAGAATTTCATTCCCTTGGCCATGTCATTTCCTGTAAAGGTATTTCTATTAATCCTAAAAAGGTAGAAGTCTTTATCTATGGGAAGCCACCGAAGACTGTATTAAAGATATGATGTTTTTGTGGTCCAGATGGTTACTACCGACGCTTTTTGCATGATTTCTCATGACTAGATTCACCAATGCCATCTCTGACAAATAATAATGATACATTTCTATGGACAGAAGAATGTCAAAAGTCATTCCAGGAACTGAAAGTTCTCCTTACATTAGAAGCAATATTCATTTTTCTAGAACCAATAATAGGGTACGTGGTGTATTGTGATGTATCGAGATTATGGTTGGGGTGTGTTCTCATGAAAGGGAATCATGTGGTTGTGTATGGCTCACGGTAGTTGAGGGTTCATGAGAAGAACAACCCAAATCCAAATTTAGAATTGGTAGTAATGGTCTATGCATTCAAAGTGTGATGTCATTATCTCTTCGGTGAGAAATTCATGGTATATAGAGATCATAAGTTCTTGAAGAACATTTTTTTACAAAGGGATTTGAACTTTAGGCAAAGAATATGGATGGAATATCTCCGTATGTTTGATTTTGACTTGATGTAAAAACAGGGTAAGGGAAATTCTATGGAGGATGCATTAAGTAGAAAATCATATGCTCAGGTGGTGAAACATGCATCAAACCAGTGGAAGCTGATGTCGATTATAGTTGACATGCATTTGGAATGTGAGGAAGAGGGATATAGAGCGGTCTTATTTTCGGTATTGTTGATTGCTGAAATTGATGGCTTGGTTAAAGAGGTATAGATATCTGATTCTGAATGTGTGACCATGAGGTAGAAACTCAATGGTGTGGAGACCATTAAGGGTTGGAAACTTAATAGAGAGTCAGTTTTGTGTATTTGGAATCGTATTTTTGTACCAGTTTCTTGTCAGGAGGATCTTATTAGGGTGTATCCTCATTCTAGATGGGTTGTTCATCCTGGAATTCTGACAATTTATAAAGCTTTGAAAGTGAATTTTTGGTGGGCCAGTATGAAAAGAAGTGTGGTTGAGTTTTTTTCGAGATACATGATGTGTCACCAGGTCAAGGAAGATCATCAGAGGCTATCAAGAATAATACAATCATTGACTATCCCTGTGTGGAAATGGGATCAGATTGTAATGGATTTTGTTACAGGTATTCCAAGAATGGTCTGGAAACATGATTCTACTTGGGTGATAGTGGATCTTCTAACCAAGTCAGCCCATTTAATCCCTATTCATGAAACTCATATGGTGGAGGATCTTTCAAAAATCTATATCCAATAAGTGGTAAAGAGGAATGGTGTACTAGTCTCTATAATCTCAGATAGAGATCCGAGGTTCACGTCTTATTTCATGAAATCATTACAATAAGCCCTTGGAACTCAGTTGACTATGAGCACGGCGTATCATCCTCATATAAGTGGGAAATCTGAGTAGATGATTCAAACATTGGAAGACATGTTGCAGTTTTGTCTAATGGATTTCGGTGGCTCATGGGAGGTGCATATAACCTTAGTAGATTTCTCATACAATAACAGTTATCAAGCCTCGATACACATGGCTCTTTTTGAAGCATTGTATGGGTGTACTTGTCTTTCTCTACTATGTTGGGTGGAAATGGGTGAAACATCAATATCCAGGCCATGCCTTGTCTAAGAAACATCATAGAAGACCCATTTGATTAGAAAAAGGATGGAGATAGCTCAGAGTCGTCCGAAATCTTATGCAGATAACAATCAAAGACCATTGTCATTCGTTGTGAGTGACCATGTGTGCTTGAGGATCTCTCCAAGGCTTGGAAATCATTGTTTTAAGAATTAGGGAAATTTATCTGCTAGAAACATTTTCCATTTTGAGATACCGGAATGGATTGGAGAGGTGCCATATCAGTTGGCATTACAACCACTATTCAGTTTGGTGTATAATGTGTTCCATGTATCTCATTTAAAAATGTATCAACCTGATTCAGACCATGTGATTAGTTGGGATCAGATTGACCTAGGGATGGATTATTCATTGATACATATCCATGTATTGATTGTGGATAGGCAAGAGTAAGTCTTATGTGGAAAAAGCATCAGTCTAGTGCGGGTTTTAAGGCAGCATGGTAAGATTCAAAAAGAGACTTGGGAACATGAAAATGAATTGAAAGATTTGTGTCCATAACTCATTCTGTTGTTTCAAGGTTTTTTACTTTCAGAGGATGTAAAGACCAATTGTGGGGAGAATTAGTACCCCTATTTTCTAGTATGTAACTTTAACATGATGCTTTTCACGGTGGGGATGCCGCACAGATGGTGCACTATTTTTCTAAACCGTGTGACAAAACTGTGTGTAGTTGGTCATGTAGGAAATAGCTTCCACCCGGGCGGCGCACGGTTTTTATAACTATGCGGCCAAACCTTGCATGGAGGGTCTTCCGAGGCAGTGGCTAACGAACAGTTAGCACATGGTTTTTCTAACTATGTGAGAAAATCATGCAGCCACTTAAATGAGATCCGATAAAAGTGGATATCACTCGTTTTGGCCTCTAAGTGCCTCATTTAAGCTCTTAAGCAGCTATAAATCGGAATTTTTCTTCTATTAAGGTTAAATAGGGTCCTCCCAATATTCTAGAGGCTATCCGAAGGCTTCTCTTGGCGAATCGATGTCGGATTCTTGAGGTATGTGATCATTATTTTTTGTTCTTGGTTAGTTTCTTACATCTACATAGATCTACTTCTCCTCTTCTATTGATTTCTTATATCTATGCCCGTTTTGTGTAGATCAAAGAGTATGGATACCAAATATCACAGTTTTTGGTCTTTTTCATTATAGGAGAAGAGATCTAAGCTGCATTTTTGAATAAGCATCCCGGTTTTCATGTGCGTTCTTCGTTCGTTGTGGTTTTCTTCAAAACCCTAAAGCTAGGAGGCTTCAATCTCGACTTCTCTTGTTATAATTGATTATGTTAGATTCAAATTGGGTTATTTGAATGGAATTAATTGTGAAAATCATATAATAAATCTTCATTAGTGATGATTTATTGTTTTAGTGAAATTGTGAAATCATGGTGAATTGTTGTGCATATGATTTGTCTTGTTGAATTTAAATTGTTGATTTTAAATTATTGATATTTTGAAATTTTAAATGGTTTCATGAAAAATGGGGTTTTAATAAAAAGAGATTTTTATTGAAATGGTTTTAGATTGAAATGATTTTGATGGAATTTTATTTCAATAAAAAGGGAGTTTTATTGAAATGGTGTGGAATTGAAATGGTTTGGAATTGAAATGGTTTTGATGGAAATGGTTTTCAATAAAAAAGATTTTTTATTGAAAGGGTTTTTTGGCACGATTGATGGGAATATGTTGTTTTTGTTCTTGTTGAATGTATGAGGCTTGGTTGAAATATGACCTTGTGCTCAATTCCAAACGTTTAATGGCACGTGGTAACTATATTTACGAGGCTTGGATGAAGTATGACCTTGTGCTTGGTGCCAAAGGTGTAACGGCACATGTGAAACAATTACATTGTGACGACTTGGTAGATCAATGAGAAACCACTCATGAGTATGGAACATTCATAACAAAGCATGCATGGATGGCTGTATGGGTTGGGAAATGATTGGGTATTCCAAAATAGGATGTGTGTAAAATGGTTCTAAATCTTGTTTAGTTATTTTTCTGGAAAAATAACTTACTGGAAAATTGGATTCTTTTGTATTGAATACTTTTGGTTATAAGTGGTTTTGGAAAAATTGATTGTATTTAGTTATAAACTATTTTTGGGAAAATGTTTTATATAATATTTTTTATATAAATGTGGCTAACTCTTCTATCCTAGTGGCATGAGTAAGGAAGTCATTGGGGAAAACCTAGTGAATTTTTTACTCACCCTTACATTTGAACTTTGGTGATTTTGTAGATGTCGTGTTCCTGGATACAGTTAAAGGTAATGAATCTTATTGTTAGTGGCCTATGGTGATGCATGGGAGATGTTGTAGAGTTTGGAACTTGTGGAGAACTGAGTCATAGTGTCTTTTGAGAGTCTTGAGTTTTTCATCTATTGTGTACTTTGATATTTGGTTTGGACTTCCGATGTTGTCAAATTTGATGTGGTTTGACATAAATGATGTTGTTTAGTTTGTTCATGCATCATATATTGATTTTTTGGTTATTATGGGTAGATTTATTGGTTATTTCTTAAAGGTTAAATTGTTCCCCACTTGTATTTGAAACCCTTCGGCATTTATTTTCATCCTTTGGCATCTTGGGGATGTCGCTTAAGTCCTAGTAATGACTTGTTTTACTCTTAAGACAACGGGAATTGGAGGGTCATTACATAATTCAAGTTATTTTCTGTTTCACATTGACTATTTCATCTAATGGGTTTGGAATTAAAAATTACCATGTTGAAAAAGATATCATTGAAATCTCACATTCTTTTGTGATTGATAATTTTTTTCTTAAAACAATAAATTCTTTATAACCATATTCCATTGGAAATCCAATTTATTATGTATATATACAACTGTCTATTTTATTGGAATAATTATTTCTTAAATTGTAATCAATTTTTATATATATTGTGTATATAAAAAGTATTTTATTAACTAGGGATGAATTTGTAAATCTATATATTTTACTCTGTAAAGATATTTGATAAGGCACTTAGTTCACAAAATAAAATTATTATTTTATATATGTTGAGTTATTGGAGATGTACAGTATGGGGGTAGTAATTGATATGACATCAATGAAATAGTAGTCACATGGGATGAATCAATTGGCCAATCATATGGGGTTTTACTCGATAAGTTATAAATCATCTTGTAAAAGGTATTAAAGGAAAATATACCTTGTTACTAGGAAACATGGCATCAAATAATTAATCATTTACTTTATTTATATTAAATTATTATTTATATATGATATTTACCTTTTACATTATCCATGGAAATGGTTCATACATAGTTCACTGATTAAATTTGATGTGTTCTAGATACAGAACCTACCATATTGATTTTCCCATATCTGGTTTTATAAATTGCATGTGTCATCAGTTATTTACTTCTCTATGTTGATTATGCACATTATTTCATTATTGATTTTATTTTCCTTACCCATATTCAAAATTTGAGATCAAATTTATTTTCTTTACTTTATATAGGAGTTGAATATGAAATTATTCTATGAGAAATCAATGATGTAGCTCGTTTTATAATATTTTGTATCGTGTTTTATTTTCTACATCCCACTGAAATTTGGGTATCATGTATGGATTTTAGTCTTCCAAAACATCTAAATAGATAAGTCCTTTACGATTTTATTCCCAGTAATCATTCTAATTTAATAATGAAAGGAACCGACACAATAATTTTGGGGTCTAGAAATTACAATATTTGTGGCATGATTTAATTCAAAATTAAACATACAGATATATTTAAAAAATACTTTTTTTGGAAATCAATTTTTCATGAATAAGATAATATTTTACTAATAATATGAATATATTTCATAATTAAATGAATTTAAATTAATATTTATAGATAAATAAGTTAAAATTTTAATTCAAATAATTCATCATTAGGGTTTTCTCAAATTAGTTAAAATGAATAATAATTATTCACAATAAATCATTTTTTACAAAATACATTTTATTCTTAAACAAACTAAAATAATGTATAAATATGATTTAAATGTAATTAATTAGATTAAATATATATAAACAATATTTATTATGATTTTAAATAAAATTAATAGATTAATTACACTTTTAAATTTAGGAAATTATTAAAAATAATTCAATGTTTAACAATAAATCATTATTTTTTACTTTTCAAGGATGTTTTATTAAAAAGATTACAATATTTTTCCCTAATATAATTTTGATATTTTGATTTAAAATATGTATTTATTTTTTAAATATTATTTTTATTAATGTTCTAGAAAAAAATTATAATTTTATCCGACAAAATAAATAAAAATCATTTTACATGAAAACAATTTTTTGAAGAATAAAATAACATCATTAAAAAATGACTGATTATTAACAAGAAACTTATATTACATTTATTTTAAGTAAAACAAAAATATCTAATTTTGAAATTAGTTAATAATATTCATACCATAAAATTTAATAGGTAGATATTAGTTATATTAAAATAATTATTTCTTTTTTTTATTCAGTGTGGCATACCACATACACTACCAAACAATGTTGTGAATTTTTAGAAAATTCGTGTCTCAATGATTGGGTTTCAATTTAAAAAATGGTGATAACTCTATATGGAATAGTTTTGACCAATATAACAAAATACACTTTCTTTTCATCATGAAGCATAGTTTAGGTGAGAGTTTTTCGTTATCGTATGTGCGAGAGATCAACCTGCTTCTTGCGTTAACTAAGATGATATCTCTTGTAATGACGATCTATTTAATCTAGGTTTTTGCAGTGTATTTTAGGAGAATTTTCATACCCAATTATGAAATATAATGTAATTTAATGTCCAAATTGATTAACGAACCAAGCCTACCATCCTTTTTTGGGAGGATATATTGAGAGCCTATGTGATGGACTTCATCCACTATTGGAAGGTTCAGTTCCCATTAGTTTTGTTTTCTAATAAAAATGTATATCATTCTACTATTTAAATGCAACCATTTTATTCTCTATATGAGATAACCTTTAGTTCACCCATGTGATGGACTGAGATCAGAAACACATCTCATTTTGAGTAAGTGTTGGAGTAGTCACCAATATAAAATGTTCATGTGATAAGTGAGTGTATGAGGATTTCTTGGTGATGATATAAATAGTACACATATCGACATCATATGAATTTAGACATCATCTATGGATACCATTTTTTCTTATTAATCTCCCCATGATGATATTTTTGGTCACATAGATGTTTATCTAAGTCATCCCTCAGGTTTATTGGGCTTCTTGATATTATAATGAATATTGATGAGGCTATTAACCACATAGAGAGTCCCCCAATGTTGGAATGAGTGCATGAAATATTCCATGATTTTTAAAAGTTTAAATATATGCCCAATTGGATGCATGAAATTGAATGGGGATAGATAGACATCATGGATGGAACCACCTTCACAGAGTACCTAGTGGGGACTACAGATCAGAATGAGAGGATCCTCTGTGGATGATCCATCCCTTTGGTCCATGTGCATTGGTAGTATGGAGCATATAGGATAGATACTTAAAATTTGGGTGTTAGATGTTGACAATGTACCCCCATCCTTTTCATAGTAATTAGTTTTTGGGTAGATAATCCTTGATTAAAAGGGATAATATAATACTCTATTAATTTAGTTTGATACTTCAAATAGTTCTAAAAATATATTATCATTTTCCACAGTGTTTTCATAGAGTTTAGGGGTGAAGGCTCCCATGAATTGATATATCAAAAATATTAATATATCTTAAACACACACATTAGTATTTGGAAAAAAATTGTTTTCCCATATATATAGATATTACATGGTAAATTTAATACATTAGTTGATTTATGAATGTGGGGTTCACTCTAGGAGAGACATAAAATTGGATGAGACAAGGGTTTTGTTAAAAGTACATGTTATAGGGTTTTTTTAGGTATTAATTTATTTATTATTTTATTCCCAAAACATATATAATCCAAATGTATCCATCAAAAGAATATTTAATTTGGAGAATCCTTAGGGTTAGCCAGACATCCCTATGAGATTATAAAGAGAGCTTTGATAGCCCAAACAGATCCTCGAAAATTAATAGATTGTAAACAATCGAGGTGAATCCTGAGATACATGAATAATGTCTTGGAATCATATTATTTATCACTATAGTGTCCATTTATCCCTAACATTCTATGCAATACTTATGTAGGGAAAATAATTCATGTATTTACACCCTTGAAAATTTTGATAGGCTTGGATTATTAAAATATTTTTATATAATGATTATCAATTTTTTCAAGAGCCCTGGATTTAATTGTTGTTCTCAATCATATTTATATACTTCCATTGAACCTAATTTTTCGTCGATGGTTTCGAATCATTAATGAACATTTTACAAGAAGTTACTATCAATTATTGATATAAAATATGTTTCTATTATTTTTCAAAAATTGATATTCAAATTATTCTATGTTGGCCTATGATATATTAATGATTAATTTTTATACCAAAAAATTACATATAAATAGAGGAAAATTTATAATAGAAAAAAATTATCTATGATACAATGGTATAGTTCCAATGCCATTGGAAACATGGAATCATAAGCATCAAGTAAATAAAATATATAAATTGTCTCCAGCATAATTTTTTCATAATTATAACCCCTCCTAGACATATCATATTCAATACCATTATTCAAAACCTAAGCAAATTAAACATAAGAATAGGTTCGTATGATATGGTCAGTATGGGAAAAAATTTAAAATATCAAGGATTATATAACAATAAAATGAGAACAATTCAAAATGAACATGAGCATAACATTTGAAAATTATAACCTTCATATCATTCACTATAATTTAGATTCATGTAATAAATCAAGGCATTTCATTTAACATGAATCATAAAGGAATTAATTAACATGATCTATTAGAACACAACATCTTCATAATACATGGAAATTTGGCATGCACATAAGAATAATTTTTTCATGTAGTTGTAAATTATATTTTCCACAAAAATAATTTGGCAATGGGTTTACTCCATGTACCTTAAAAGCAGTCATGGTTCACTACCAAGACTATCATAGTGTACAAAGTCACGTACCGAGTTGTGTTCAAATCCCATTCCACTCCTCTTTATCTAATAAGATATAAATGATTACTCAATGCTTTAGGGGGAAATATTTTTCCCACTTATCATATAAATAAAATCATATTTAATTGATCCCCAAGATTATAAATAACTTATCATATCATAACCCAGGAAAAGGAATGGGTTTCATAATCATTTCAAAATAAAATAATTTATGTAATATAAACATCCTTCATAATCATTGAATTGTTTTGTCATAGAATACACAATAAAAATAGAAATAGGTTTCATAATCATTTCAATATTTCAGCACCACATGAACCATAAAAAATTAAGTGGATTTATAATAATTTTACAATGGTATAACCTATGAAAAATTAAATAGGTTTCATTATAATTATACCATTTAATAAAATAATATCCTGTGGAAAAATATATTGGTTAAATAAGTATTTTATCATGGTACAACTTTTTACGATAAACATGTCTCAAAACCATATTATGATCATAAACATAAACCATTCATAATAATGATAAGAATTGTATCTATAGATAGTATCACCATTAAGGAATATGTAACATCAAAGGGTATCATCATGGATGGAAAATAGTTTTCAAATATTAATAGGAGCATTTACTTGTGAAAATATGCTTTATAATTTAAATATTATTTTTTAAAAATTGAAATCCTTTTTTAAATCCGTTTCATTGAATGTATCCTTAGTGTTATATAATGGGAACCATAAAAATCCTTTAATTTTTGTTGTGGAAACTATAATTATCACTTTTTAAAACATTTTTTAAAATATAATAATTTTCAGATTCCTTTTCTTTTAAAATGAATTTTTAATTTTATTAATGGTTCATTAAAGCTCATTTAAACCATTTCTTGAGGAAAAACTATCTTTTCAATCGAAAAATTACCTTTTTAATAATAGAAGTTATATAAACATTGTGAAAATAATTATCTGTAAATATATCCTTCAAAACATATAAATGAATCTTTAAAACACTAAGTGGTTATAACAGTGGAAAATTCCATTCATTCTAGTTGATTTAAAATAAATATTTGGACTACATTTTTGGTAAGGGAAAAACTAACTTTGTTTTCAAAACTACACGAAGAATGTTTTAAAAAAAATTTAAAAAATATATAAAATTGGGTTAAAATTAATTTAATAATTCTTTTTTATAATATTAATAAAAATTGATAATTTCATTATAAAAAATATGATATGAAGAATTTTTTTATCTAGATTATAGATAAATGATGTCATTTTAATTAAAAAAAGTATTCAGGAATACTGAGTACAAAATGAGTAAAATATAAAATAATAAGAATATTAATTAAATAAACATAGGATATTAAATTAATGTGTTTTTTATAGATATTTTTTAATATTTTGTAATCTAAAACATTGAAAATAACAAACCTAAGACACATTTATATTGTAACCAAAATCATTTACCAATTTGGTATTTTCAGAATCATAATCCAAATGAATTAATAAAATTAAATAAAACATAAAATATCATTAGAATAAATAAGTTCATTATATTTCATGTCAAAGGGGTAATTTATAATTTTTATAAAATATGAAAAGTTCATAGCATAACATAAGTAGAAAATAATATATTTCCAGAAGAAATTCCCTTTTCGCTTTGGTAACTTTTGAATTTTATACCCCAAGATACAGAGATACGAAAATGAACATTTAAATGCCTTTATATTTAAATAGATTCTTCATAAAATAATGTCAGGGGTATTATATACATTACATCAATGAAACACTTGATTAATATGGCATGTGTCTCATATAAAATAAAAGTGAGTGAGAAATCACATACCATGAGTACTGAATTCCTTCAGACACATTCAATCCTCAAGTGTAATAAATATATTATTTATTATGAGTTATATATATATATATATCAATATATATATATATCCATATATGGTTTAATTTTTACTTTTATTATGTATTTCGTAAAAAATGATTTTCAAAATTATATCTTGGGTAATAAATTATTTCTTTTTTGTTTATGTTTTGATTTGGTATTTTATGACATCTTAACATGGTTATGGTTGGATAATATTAATAATTTTAACCATGTTATAATTATTATATATATTAATTATCTATGTATTTATAGTATTGCATAAAATTTAGACATAGAAAATGAAATACATTATGCATAGAGACAGTAGGTTGTACGTACGCCTGGATATTGTTTCTACATTCTCAAAAAAAATTAAAGAAAGCATGGTAATTAATATATCACCATTAAATAGTAATTATTATATCATATGTATCTTATATATTCATTAAATTTATCCTTATTACCTTCCTTTTAAGAGTAAGTGAAAAGTTTCTCGCATTGCTTCGTGATACGATAATTTTCTTCACAGACGAGTGACAATATAGTATCCCCATAGAATGGGAATTAAGTATTAATATTTGATGTCATGTTAAAATAATAATAATTATATATATAATATAATGTATATATACACATTATATCCATAATTATATAATTCAATTAGAATTGGTTATAGGAAATGAATTACATCTGCTTTTGAGGTGGTAGTCTATCGTACAAACAATAAAAAATTTCATTTCCAATTAGATTGAATTATACATTGATATAAATTATATAATTATAGTAATAACATAATTTATATGTTTTATTATCCATTTACTATATCATCATAGACTAAAAAATATTTTATGCAGTTATAATACGAAACCAAATGATAACACATTGATAAGAGTTATACCTCTTCTTCAGAGATTCTCCATTGGCATATTCCTGAATCTTTCACGAGATGGTTTCATAGAAAAAATTAGACTACTAGGGAAAAGTTATATATTTTAGGTTTTTTTGGGGTAGTTATTTCTCAAATAAAATGATCATGTATCATTGAGATTATAGGATATGAGAGGTCCTTTCATAAAGCGGGGAAACGTGCCAACATGGAAACTACTTTGATGTTTCCCAATGATTCCAAAATGGTAAAGTCATTCGTATTCAAATACCCTAAATATTACTATATATTCTTTATTGGGAAGTAAAATTTCAAAAATTTCAATTAATTAGTATTTAAAAAATTAGTTATGGAAATATTACCCTTATCTTTTTAGTTCAAACCCCTGGTAATCTCTTCTAAACCTTACCTACAGTAATTTGTTTTAATATTTTTAATATTAATTTTGACCAATAACTAATTAGAAATTATTATATAATACAGAAAATGTTGATTCAAAATATTGAATACAATCTCTCTAATTCAATTCATTTAAGTGAAAAATCGAATTTAATATTAAACTTTTGAATGTGAAGAAAAGTTTGTTTCCAAATAGAAAATTTTTAAAAAGTAAAATGATTTTTTAACAAAATTAAATATGAAATTTATTAAAATTAAAAAAAATTAATTAATTAATAATTAATATCACTAAATTAATTTTCAAAATGATATTGAATTAAAATTTATCATTCAAATTCAATGAATAAAAATTCAATTTTCTAATATATAAAAATATTATTCATTATTCATCGAAAAATTTATTTTTTAAAAAGTTATTATAAATAAAATATATTACATAGTTTCCATGATGATTTAAAAAAATAAGTTAATTTATATAAAAAAATTCGAAATGGGAAAAAAATTTATTTAAATATATTCCCAAAATGTGACTATGCATCCTTTTTATAAAAATATAATTTTAAGACTTAAGGTGGATTTATTCAATAATTATACCAAGAAAATTTATAATATCAATGATGAAAAATTTTATGTAATATATAATATTAAAATTTAACAAAAATGTTTTACCAAAATTAATTTTCCTAATTTATTGAGAAGAAATATCTTTTTCAGTATAAAAATAGTTTTTTCTGAAAAAAAATCTTTATTTTATAATAGTTTTATTTTTATTTATAATTAATTAATAATGAAATAATTAAATTTATACTCATGATTGAATGATATATTTTTATAATTTGGTAAATCCTACTCATACCCTAAATTCTAATGGTTTGTTGATAGCAATTAAATTAAATAATTTTATTTTAATAGTATCTTTCCTATCATTAAAACACGATGTTGGGTGTAATGAATGTTGTCAAAGAAGATTTAATTTATTGGAAGATAATAATTCATAAAATATTGAGGTGTTACAAGTATGTTGGAAAAACATCTTATTCTAAATTTACTTAAATAGTGGTAGGTTACAGCCAATTTTTTTGGTACACATTATAATGTTCACACCATAATTTTCTTCTTATTGATTACATAAGTGAGAGATAATCCTTGATTATATTATTTTAAAAAAATTAAAGACTTTTATTCTCTCTATTTAAAAATGATTTTAAATCACTCATTATTCTTCCATATAGATTCTTCTTTTTAATCATTTTTTATAATGTTATAACTACACAAGTTCTTCTAATTTTACATTATTACCTTTAACTCTTATGAATATATGTCATTACAGTGTCCTGAAATATTATGTTTCTTTTATAAAAATTTATTTCCTACTGTATAGTAAAATATAATTTTACATTTCTCTCTTAATAAAATGAATTTTAATTTGTTGAATAATAGTGTAAATAGGACACATTTCTAGCCCTATCAGATAAATATTTGATACAAGTAATGTCATTTTGTTTCTATAATACTCATCACTAAAATATTCAAATCCATTGAAATTTAATTCCATGGTTTTCCTATTCAAAATCTCTCGAATACTTAGATAGGCTTCTATCATTTTCCCTGGACCATACAATATTTCTATTCAAATAATACCATGTACACAAGATACCCTATGAATATTTTAATTTATTTTTTCTCATATATAGTGGCCCAATGTTCTAATGAATCATATTAACATTCTACAATTTAATTGGATCATGATTTACTAAAACATGATATTTTATTTTATAAATTAGAATTACATCATTAGATCTATTTTTTTGTTCTAGAAGTTACATTGTCCCATAATTTTGATAAAATCAATATAAAATAATTTTATACTTTTGGTTTTTTCATTTGAAGTATACCAATTCTACGTTAAGTTCTTGATGATTATCAAGGATTTACCATATGAAAATCCACACATGTACCCTTAAAAAATATCTTCATAAACCCTTTTAATCTTCTCAAAAATTCATTTTGAAGTAAGATATTGATTGTTAATATTATTCTTCAAAACATTATTATATAAAAATCATTACTTCCTTTCATAATAACTTCATTGGATTATCAAAACATTCCTCATTTTTATTTTATAGGGAATATTACATAATGGTTTTCTTCTAATGAGATTTATCACTTTGATCAATATTTAAATCATACAATATAGAAATATTAATTGAGACATGATCTTCATTTGATCTCATAGGTTATATCACCCCACTATCGAATTTTAGGCGCTACTGAGTTAGAGCAAAGAAGTTGAATTCCTTTTTTGGAATCATATCAACAAATTAAAAGTATTTTTAACAGATGAGAATATTTTTATTTTATAACCCTTTTAATAGTTACTCTTAGATGGTCTCTATTTAATTCACCATAATTATTGATAAAAAAGAAATAAAATCCCCAATGAATATTCTACCTGGTGGGTATTAGATTCCACTCCACGTGGTTTGTATGCTCTCATAAAAAACATTCCAAACGACATTGATCATTTATGACACTTCCAATGATCACTTGGATAACATATTTTTGAGTTTTTACAACGTTTTCCATGAGGTGGCTTGGTTAATTAAGTTCTTGGGGGGGGGCTTGAGTTGGCCATTTTTCCTATTTTATCCCTTAACCATTCCCTTCCTAATGGTTAAAATAACATCACTAATATGTAGTTATCAGTAACACATATGAATTTCCATCACTAACAAAGAATTTTTTATATAATAGTCTATAATTCTAATTATTCAAGAACAATGTTCTATCTTTACACCCATCATTTCTTCCAAACTCCTCAACATCAACACAATTTCATAAGAACTCCTCCATTCTCAAAATATTAAAACATAATGATTTCATATCAATCATTATCCAAACATATATTGGACCACCGATTCTTATATTTCAATTTTAGATTTAAATTATTTTTTATTATGGAATAAACATACTAATTATTTATCTGTTTGGAATAAGGATGATTCCATATTTAATAGCTTCTTCACCATATTTTTCTTCTTTATCATAGTCTTCGTAGAGAAACTTTTTTGATTTAAATTAGATATGTACTTTCAAAATATTCACTTAATTAAAAATTTAATATTCCTCTCAAATCATAAAAATAGAACTACATAAAAAGAGATTCCAATTATATGTGAACTTTTATTTTATACTAGTTGAGACAAATGATTCGTGATATTTTATACATTTAGAGGCGTGATTCGGTGTTTGTGAATTTTTATCCAATTTTAAACAATTTTATCTCTTTTATTTTACCTCTACATAAATAATTAAATGGATATCTGATTATATATTCTTAACACAATTTTCTATCAAACACATATGAACATGACCACATTATAGGACACTAGATATACAAGTATTCACATTCATGAGAAAAGGATATTTCTAAATTAGATAGAATAAAATATATTATCATGTGACTCACTACAACCAATACTATGACCTATAAATGGGTAGAGAGTAATTTAAACACCATAAATAAATCCCTCAATAATGTATAGTTAATCCCTTAAATTATTACACCATTCACATTACAAGGATATAAAATGAGTTATCAAATAAAGATTCATTCACCACATTTCAAAAAATTGTTTTTTTGTGTGCTTCTTGATCCTCCTCTTCTTATTTTGTTACATCCATAAGAGAAAGAAAGAACCACAAATTACTCATCCATTATGTATACGTAAAAAATTAACTCTCTTTTATGATATGTTTATATCCATACTAGGGAATGTTCCTTCTATTTCTCCTTCCCAATTGAAAACCTGATAGTCCCTCCTAAACATATTTTACAATAATTAAAGACATCTATTCTTTCTATGTACATTTGAATTAATATAACTCATACAACATACCTATTATGTAAAGACCTGGAAATTTCAAGGAAAATATTTTCTTAAATTCTTTGGAATATTATGAGTCTGCAGTTTCTGACGGTGCCTGATTCTGAGACCTGGTGTGCCTGGAGTCAATTTCTGAAGTATTGTTCAGGTACGTTCAGTAAATATACGTACGAGATTTTCTATCTTATGAACCGGTGCTCGGAACTAAAATATGAGGACATCTATGAACTCATAGCACCAGTATTCTTTTAAGAGGGCCTCTACCGCCGTTTCATTTGGTTGAGAGTAGAAGTTTTTTTTGGGATTTATAATAAATTAAATAAAATTGTTGTGTACACAATTTTATTGTTAAGTGGTGGTTATTTCCTCCACGGAGGAGTTGGAGGTGGGACCCACATTCCACATATCCTCCCATGGGGGAATAATTTGTATGGGGCCCACACGAGCCTAACCCCTCAACTCCCCCATTTAACTCTCTTGAAACCCCCCTTTGATGTTGTTAAACTCTCCACATTCCACCCTCCTCTCATGAATGTGACATTGCACTCTCCCTTAATGAACAATTAATTAATTGGATTCACTAATATTTTATTTAATTTTTTTAGCATGTAAACATTATAATTTTGGAGAGCCTATTATTTCTTTTGGCCTTGGAAAATAATTTGTGGAAAAGGCTTGGGAGAATTCACCTTCTCCAATGAAGAACTAGAGGAATTATTCTCTCGACGAAGAACATATCCCAGGAAAAACATCACCAACGACTAGCCACCTTTTTCCTCTGATGTTGATGGAACGATATCCATCCTACGCGACGCCATCTTCCGCGACGCCTGACCTCTGCGACGCTCGTCCTCTATGGCTCATCAACGTGCAATGTTCTTGAAATCAAGGTAGGGGTTTTTTATAATTTTTAAGTGAATAAATTATCTTGTTCTTGTTGAATCCTTTGGAATGTCATCGGCCATCTGTTATCACCTAAGGAGGAGGGCGCGGGCCAAATGAACATGGCCCGACGACCATATGATGGTTCTTGATTATTTTGGTGGTGGAGACTGGAGGCGGTGGTCGCGCACCGGCTGCGTAGAGGAGAACAGCGGCCCGTGAACACAGGCCGCTCGGGCTAAAGAACCGGAAGGCTACTGCCTGCCGTGTTGGTAAACCGCGACACCCACAAGTCCACGCGGAGGAGGTCTGGCCCGCATCTGTGGGCCTCTTTCTGGCTGAACCGGTCGGCTGAAACCGGTTGGGCTGGAGGACCGCATCACCCTCTTGGCGTCGTGCTACAGGAAGATCGTGTCCCACAAAGCGGTCCACTCGACTGGAGAACCGGCCGTCCGCCTGTCGGCCAGGCTGAAGGATCAGTAACATCCCATGGCGTCGCACTACAGAGGAACCGCAGCCCGCGCTGGGCGGGCCTCTTTGGTCGCAAACCGGTCGGCCGCCTGCCGGCCGGGCTGAAGGGAGCCGCGGTACCCGCTGGTGCCGCGTGCGAAGGAATCGAGGCCCGCAATCCACGGGCCACTCATGCTGGAAAAACCGTCTGGGATCGGCCGACCGGACAGCAGTGAGATGGGGTACCTCTCGGCGCCGTCGGGCATACCGAACCGGCTCGCAATCGCGGGTCGGGTCCACGGGTGGGCCGCGCCCCACCAGGCCGGGCTGACCCCCTAATCGGGTCAGACCCGCCGGGCCGGGTCCCTAGGTGTGCCGATCTCCACCGAGCCAGGCCAACCCCCAGCCGGGTCGGACATGCCGAACCGGGTCGGGCCGACCCGCCAACCCCCTGGGTTTAACGAGTCGGGCCCGTTTCACTTAAACTTGAATAACTTCAATACCGCACGTCTGATCGACATTCCGTCTACATCACTAGGATTATCGCAACGAGGCGTTCCTTTTGCGATACTCTAAGTGTTCTTTGGACGACATTGGAAAATGGCCGGGTTTGGAATAATTGTAATTCCAACCGGGCCCCTGAAACGGAAAAGCCAATAACTCTCAAACGAGGCTTCTGATTGACGCATCGTCTATCACATTGGGTTTCTTTTGACGAGACTAAACTTCTGGATACATCAAATCAGGACTTCATGATAGTTGATGTATCGACCCTTGGATCGAATAGCGGACCCTCCCAGAATTGAGATTGCTGTGTGCGGGAACCCTAGAGCTGGCTATGACTGCGATGACTGTTGTACTTGAATATTCGGTGGGTTCGATGATGAAGAATACTATACTGAAATCCTACTTGGATTCGACGATGATGGATAATGTACTAGAATACTTTTTTGGTTCGGTAGTGATGACTACTATTCTTGTATCCTATGCGGGTCTGACTGTTTTGACTTCTGTTCTTATATCCTGAGTGGGTCCGACAGAGTAGCTGGTCCTGTATACTATGTGGGTCCGACAGCTTAGCTGGTCTAGTATCCTATGTGGGTCCAACATCTTAGATGAATCAGTTACAACATCTGATCATCTCTATCACTATATGAAAGATGTATACCTGTTTGAGATGAGTCTGGACGTTCAATCATTATCATCGATGTGATTGACGTACTTTCCTATGAGGACTGGGTTATTCTTGGGCTTGGGAGATGGAGCCAGTGGAGATCGAGGATCAACATGATTGGGTCCTAGATGTTTGGTCAATTCCTCTTGTACGAATTCGCTGGCAGCACGAGAACCTCCAGGAGAGCACATGGGAGTGGGAGGCTCAGATGCGTGCTCAGTACCCTCATTTGTTTCCTTAGTGTGTATAATAGCTTTACGGGGATGTAAATCACTGAGGTGAGGGTAATGTAATGACCCGTAAATTTCAAGGAAATTTTTTTCTTAAATTCTTTGGAATATTACAAGTCTGCAGTTTTAGACGACGCCTTATTCTGAGGCCCAGTGTGCCCGGAAACAATTTCTGATGTTTTGTTCAGGTACTTTCATTAAACGCATGGGAATGTTTTTCTATCATTTGAACCGGTGCTTGGAATTGAAATATGAGGATACAAATGGACTCGCAACGATGGTATTTTCTTAAGGGGACCTTTACCATTGTTGTGTTTGGTCGAGAGTAGAAGTTTTTTTGGGATTTATAATAAATTAAATAAAATTTTTGTGTACACAATTTTATTGTTAAGGGGTGGTTATTTTCTCCAAGGAGTAGTTGGAGGTGGGGCCCACATCCCACATAACCTCCCATGGGTTAATAATGTGTGTGGGGCCCACACGAGCCTAACCCCTCAACTCCCCCTTTAAACTCTCTTGAAACCCCCCATTGATGTGGTTAAACTCTCCACATTCCACCCTCCTCTCATGAATGTGCCAATACACTCTCCATTAATGAACAATTAATTAATTGGATTCTCTAATATTTGATTTAATTTGAATTTCATGGAATCATTTTAATTTTGGAGAGCCTATTATTTCTTTTGGCCTTGGAAAATATTTTGTGGAAAATGATTCGGAGAATTATCCTTCTCCAAAGAAGAACTCGATGAATTATGCTCTCGATAAAGAACATATCCCACGAAGAACATCGTCAATGACTAGAGACATTTTTCCTACGATGTTGATGGAATGATATCCATCCTATGCGACACCATCTTCTGCGATGCCGGACCTCCGCAATGTTCATCTTCTGCGGCTCGTCGACGTGCAATGTTCTTTAAATCGAGGTAGGGTTTTGGTATAATTTTTAACTGAATATATTATCTCGTTCTTGTTGAATCCATTGCAATGTCCTCATCCATCTGTTATTGCCTAACTTGGATAAAATGGGCCGAATTAACACGGGCTGATGACCCTCTTATGGTTCTAGATTATTTTGGGGGCGATGACCGGAGGCGGCGGCTGCGCACCAACCGCGTAGAGGAGAACCGCAGCCCGCAACCGCGGGCCGATCGCGCTGAAAACCCGGCCGGCTACTACCGACCGGGTTGGTGAACTGCAGAACTCGCAGGTGCTGCACGGAGGAGGTGGGGCCCGCATCCGCGGGCCGCAGACTAGCCGAACAAGACGGCCGAAGCCGTTCGGGATGGACGACAATGACACCCTCCTGGTGCCACGCTGTGGGAAGACCGCAGCCCGCATAGCGGGCCGCTCGGCAGGCAAACTGGCCAGCCGCCTGTGGCCAGGCTAAAGGAACCGCAGCGCCCCCTGGAGCCACACTGCGAAGGAACTGCGGCCCGTGCTGGGCAAGCCTCATTGGTGTCGAAGCGGCCGGCCACCTTCCGGTTGGGCTTAAGGGAGATGCGGCACCCGCTAGTGCCGCGTGCGGCGGAACCGCGACCTGCAATCCGTGGGCCGCTCGCACCGGACAGACCGGCTGACATTTGCTGGCCGTGCAGCATGGAGAGGCGTCGCTACTCGGCACCACCGGGCGAACCGAACCGGCCCACAACTACAGGTCGAGTCCGCGGGTGGGCCGCGCCCCACCGGGCCGGGCAGACCCACTCACTAGGTCAGACCCGCTGGGTCGGGTCCTTGGGTGGGCCGCACTCCATCGGGCCGGGCTGACCCCCATCCATGTTGGACCTGCCGAACTGGTTTGGGATGAACTGCAAGCCCCCTAGGTTGGACGGGTCGGGCCCATTTCACATAAACGAGAATAACTTCAATACCACATGTCTGATCAAGGCGCTGTCTACAGCACCAAGATTCTCGTGATGAGGAAGTCCTTTTACGATACTCTAAGTGTGTTTTTGACGACTTTGGATAACAACCATGTTTGGAATGAGCGTAAATCCAACTGGGCCCCTGGAATGGAAAATCCAATAACTCTCAGACCGGGCGTCCGATTGACACACTGTCTATCACGTTGGGTTTATTTTGACGAGACAGAACATCTGGATACATCAACATAGGACATCATTATAGTTGATCTATCAACCCTTAGCTCGAGGAGCGGACCCTTCCAGAATCGAGTCTGCTGTGTGAGGGAACCCTAGAGATGGATGCGGCTACAAAGACTACGGTACTGGAATCCTCTGTGGGTTCGACGACGATGACTACTGTACAAGAATCCTCTGTGGGTTCGACGACGATGGCTAATGTACTGGAATCCATTGTGGTTCTGACATCGATGACTACTGCTCTTGTATCCTATGTGGGTCCAACAGTTTTGACTTCTGTTCTTGTATCCTGAGTGGGTCCAACAGTGTAGCTGTTCTTGTATAATATGTGGGTCCGACAGCTTAGCTAGTCTAGTATCCTATGTGGGTCCGATAACATAGATGAATCAGTGACAACATCTGATCATATCTATCGCTACACTAAATATTTATACCTGTGTGAGCTAAGTCTGGATGTTCAATCATTATCATCGATATTATTGACGTACTATCCTTTGTGTACTGGGTTGTTCTTGGGCTAGAGAGATAGATCCACACTATTATTGACCACTTAGGTATATGTTTGTGCATATACCTAAGTAGAGGTGGTTGGCACTTCTTGATCGTATAATTCTTTTTTGGTTTATCCTTCGTTTATTCTGGGAGACCTTCGGGGGTCTTGGGGTCCCTAATGAGTATCATATACTCACCCATGAATGGGATATGCCCGCACTACGTTGTGTTGGATGCAGACGACAGACAACACTAATCAAGTTAGAGACTTGTAGAGCTGGACGATACTTGGAGGTGGACCACTTGGGGAGATGTACATGGAGCAGACGGACGGACCCAAGGTGCTGAGGAGGCCATCTGTACCCACCCATCAGGTGGGATTCCCAGAGGACGACTCAGTAGTTCTTGTTTTACTTTACTACAGTTGTATTAGCTTTTCAGATGTATTCTACTTACTGTTTGGCTTGTATTTCCAGCTCCATTCCTTTCAGAACTTATTTTGTATACAGTTTTACTTAGTGCTTACTTCAGTTGCATACTCTGTTGTGTTTGTTTACTTTTTTAAAGTAAATGTCTTCCCAGTAAAGGTATTTACGCCATTGGTGCTAGTCGCCAGCCCCAGGCATATAGAAGGTGGGCTTCGGGAAGTCACGGCATGGGCCCAGAGGACGGGTCATGTCATATTGTTTAATCATCTTCATCTTACCAAAATTTGGAATAGAAAAATAGTTCTTCTTTCCTTACATTGTTCTATTTGGATCATCTGAATATTTGTCATAAAAGAGTTAGGGAGGGTGCGGTATGAGTTCGATTCTCTTTCTTGACAAACACATTTTCCATTTTGTGGATGATAGTGTCCACTCAACCCTTTCTTGGTCCTAATGAATATATATTTTATACCTGAATTTTCATCCAGTTTCAATAATACAAATTATCTAAACTCATATATTATTCATCCTTAAATTCCATGATCTTTCCATTTAATTTTTTTTGAAGAACCAAATGCCTTTATTCCATTTAGTGCTTCCAAAAAATTCACATATTTGATGAATTAATCATATTTAATAAATTCCATTAATATTTTATTCACAATTTATACTTTATTAAAAGCATAAATCTCTCATTGAATTTATTTATCATTCATTTTTTCTAGGTTCATGATATGCTAAATCATGAAATTTGAATTTAAATTTAGGGATTTTGTTTCTTAGATATGTTCCCTTATCTTGAATGTTTTTATATCATAGAAGTATCATAATGTATATTCTCAAAATTTTTTAGATTTTTTTATCCCCTATAAATCTAAAAATTATTAACTTCTTATTCCATATTATGATCGCTGATATAATGTATGAACATCATCTCGTATACCCTACCAAGATATTTCCTTGAACCCTTTGAATATTTTAATATATAATATATAAAATATTCTATATAACATTAATAATCTTTTTCATAAGATTATTTTATATGAATATTTTATAGATTTTATTTTTATATCGGTTTATTATCAGCATTATTTCCATTATCATTTTTTTTCAAATAATTACTTTTAAGTTATCTTCCAATGATATTCATTAAATTATCTCATTTTTTACTCATCTTCCCATTATGATAATATTCAATGCATTGTTATATTTCCATTATCTCACATGTTGGATCACTCCCCTATCAATGTTGAGGTGCTACTGAGTGAGCTTCAATAAGATGAAAACTCTATATAGAATCGTATTGAACCATGTGGAACACATGTTATTTATGATATGAATACATATACAATTTTTTGATCAAACATTGGAAATTCATAGAGACATTTTCTAGTAACACGAAAAAATTATTTTCATATACCATTCATAAAAAAACCCCGAGAGTCTTTCTATCTATTAGGTATACTATTACAACCCATGAGGTAGCTATGCTCTATTTAGGTATGTTTCGGATCATGATGTACGTCTATAACACCTCTTTTCCACTTCGGGAAATATCCCATTTTAGCATTGTAGACTATATCAATGACATAGATTTGATTATATGGTTTCGGGTTAGTCATTTACTTTTTTACTATATATTTCTTTCCAAATCCATTACTTATTACCCAAAAAAATATTCCATATGTAGTAATCATGCACTCATAATAGTATATAATCCCAAAAAACTCAAAAAAAATATAACACCGTGTTACATTATTTTAGGGTTCTTAAACCTAGTTTTGACATTTTATTGTTTGGGTGTTCTATATAAGAGTTTTAGGTGGAACTTTTTATTTTTTCGAGGATTTTGTTCTATGCCCAATTGGGGAACTGTTTTCCCAAACCATGTGCCCCCGCAATGCTCCTCATACATCCCAACATATTGGGGAAATGCTGGATTTGGTAATGGTTTTCAAACCCATATTCCCTCCTATGGGAAAACATGCACCCCAAAGTAGGTTGCATGGTCATGGAACAAGGTATTACTAATCATGTGACCCTCTCCCAGAAACTATGTGTTCGTGTTCATTTTATTCCAAATTTTGATTTTAAAATTTTGAACCTCTAGTTTTAACCCATGTTTAACCCCTACATGACCATATTCAGTTTCCTTGTAATTGGATGTTGCTAATAATAAAGTTAGGCCCCTTCAAACCCTTTCCTTGGCTGATGGAGGCATCGTTGATCTCATTGGTTCTTTTCTAGGTCGGAGAATCTCCTATTTTTAATATATTCCAATATCTATGTAAATCCTTCTTATAGACTATTATATCATCTCATATTGGATGGATATAAACTTATCTTAAAAGGATCAATATTCATTGTTAGATTTCATGATAAATGAAACCCTCATTCTTCAACGGTGGATCCTATTGTGGGTGTTAATTATTTATCTTCGATTAAATATAGATGGATTCATAAGTATTATCTCTCTAATTGAAAGTATTAATTGGTTGGTTAAATTAACATATTTTTCGAATTCATTAAATAACATATTCATTTTATGATTTGATCAGTCAGGTGGTGTGGGAATGAAAATTATGAAAAATCTAAATTCTAAAGGAATTAACATTATGGGATGGATTTATGTAAAACAAAGTATTTTGCTTGAATTTTTTTGATGAAAATGATTTGATGATAAAATAATTTTTTTTATTAAATTAAAATGTTTTCTGAAATGGAATGCAATTATGAAATCCTACAAGGTGATTTTTAAATGATTAATCATGATGAATATTGATATTTGGATATCGTATTTTAAAATGTTTTAAAATGATTAACTTATAATTTTTTTCCAATGTAATTTTAGTTTAACTAGGAGTGGATTCAATTTTACCTTATGTGTGTATTTAATTATTCCTTAAAATGTATTTGGTGTAATTTCACCTTAGGTGGGAGTAGATAATAGTAATTTTCCATTTAGTGGGAGTGTATGATATTAATTTTCCTTGAAGTGGGAGTGTAGTTGTTTTATATGATTTATATATAGTATATTATTAAACTCTTTTATTCATTCAAATTGATTTATATAAACTCTTTTATTTATGTGTTAACTGAAGAATAATTGAACGATATTTTATAAATCTTCTATCTGTTTTAGAGGAAATAATGTTTCAGTGTTAAATATTCATACAGAAACTTCATTCCATGTAATTTTTTTATCAAATAAAAAAATATTTAATTGTTATTTTATTAATGAAGGAAGAATATGTAAGATTGTACTCATATTTATTTCTCACACAAATCCTTTTCCTCTATGAGTTTGTATATTTTTATTTTCTCAGCCAGAGTATAGGTAAAGTGCCTCACAACGGAGAGTTATTTTCTTGGTCTTTTCTGCATGGATTGTCATAGGTGAATAGTTGTGAAAATATCCTCTTTATCATGGGTTGTTTATGTTTTTTCCATGTAATATATTTATTACATTAATTATTTCTTACATTGTTTTTTCTTATACCGATTGTAACTAGTATATTCTCCCTTTATATTGCTGTCATACTGGCTTGTAATCTTTTTTCTTTCATTGTTTTGTCAAGAAGATTTTTCCCGATTTTTTATTTTATGATGTGAAGGGCCATTCACCATCTGATGGGGATATAGAACATACTTTGGTCCATGTATGAGCCATATAAGGTGCTAGGGTACTAGAGTATCTAGGCTGGTTCATAAGAAATTTGTATCATATATAGGTTAAATTTTTTTCCATGATGTTAATATGTGTTTTGGGATGACTTTTCATGATATATGAGACATTTAAGAGTCATTTCATAAGAAGTTTTCATTTTAATAAACCTTGAGTAAGCATGAGTTGTTTAAAAAAAATTAATTCTGTAGAATTATTCGATCTAATTCGATAATTTTACAAACATTTTATTTAGATTGTACAAAATCCAATTTCTGGTATCTTATGAGATGGAATTGATATTCCTCATTATATTTTATAAGTTAATAATATGTGAGTCCTCTATGATGTATTCAATGTTGTTTTTTGATATTTTGTAGCATCATGAATCTGAGAATATGTTTGAATAGGTCCTAGGATGAACTTGTTGGTAAACTACAGTAACTGGATCCTCCCATGGACTAGAATCTCTTTTATATTATTTTGTTTTTTGTAAAATATCTTAGACCGGAATTGGAACTCATTCCAATTAAGGACCTCGTTATGTATCATTAGAGAGATGAATCACATAATTGTTCTCATGATTTCATTCTCTTGAAGAAACTATAAATACACATCTCTAATGATACACAATGGGATGAGGATTGGTTGGGACATATAAAGAATCTATTTTATATCATTAAATGTTTTATTTGATTAATTTTAAATGATCAAACTTCTTTCTAGAGGGACCTATTCGATGATGGTTGTATTTTATGTTATTGAATATGAATAATGATGGTTTATATTAGAGTTAAATCATGGTTATGTCCAATGACTAGTTGTATCTAGAGCATATTATTCAACCAAATGATTTTGAGTTTTCTAAAATCAAATATCCAGATAAAACTGTATTTGAGTATTTGAATAACCTTATAGAGCTTGCGTAGTTTGTACTTGAGATTTTTTTGAATTAAGAGATAAATAATTAATGGTTTGAGATTGTAATTTAGACTGATATTCATTATCATGTGTTCGTACTAATGTTTACTTCTTTTATATAAACGATGGGTAAGTCATTTGTGGTTGATCATGGTCTAGATATTTTTTCAGGGTTGATGATAGTTCCTTTTTATCCCACCAGTCAATTTGTGTTTTTGATTATACAAAATTGGAATCATGATTATTCTATTAGAGGATATCGATGGTAGTTTTCTTCTAGACCTCCCATAGTGCATGTAACATCACCTTTGACTTACATACAAATTGGAATGGTCAGGAATTTGAGTCATGTTTATAAAGAGACACAAAATATCTACATTTCTTTTGGTCACTCAAGAAACCAATAGAAATTATTCCATTTCATTTCTAATTTGCGTACTGCTAGGGGATCATCATCCACTAAAAGTACAATAGTTAAATAAAAATCATCATGAACAAAGGGTTTCTATCCAAAGGCATCACTATAAAATCATATTTAGTTACTACTTTATTTGATAATGGTTAATCACATTAATTTATTTGAATCATATTATGAACCAACTATGTATCCATATAGAGTCTTTGTGTTATGTGATTTATATTACTACAACCCTCAGAACAAAAAAAATTGTTGGGTCATTGTTTTCATTAGTTTCTATTGACATTATCAGAGATCAACCATACTGAGTCTCATCAGCATTTGGACATGAAAACTCATAATTCAATTTCTAAAGAGATTGACGAATTTTTAATAGGACCTAACATGACTTCTATCATTGATGAGTTTTATTTACCATGCTCGATGGGGTGTGTCATATCATTTAGGTATGATGGGTCCTTATATCATGTAGATCTGGATAATCAAATCTGTATTTTTGGAGGGTAATATTAGTTTTTACATTTGATTTGGAGTGGTATTATATGAGAGATTATATCCTACTATTTTTTGATAATTTTCCCTATTTTTCTTTGGATTTATATATTTTTCCATTTATAAGATATGTATAGTTATATATTGATTTAATTCATGGTAATCATCCAGTATCTATGCATTCTTACCATACTCTACTAGTTTATCTAAATTAATTGAAGACATAGTTGGATGCTCTATTATAGAAAGAAATTAACTGCTTGAGTATATCACATTTGGTGGAACCTATTCCCTTTTCTATGAAAACTAAATTCACACATCCATTTTGTGTTGATTAATATAAACTTAATACAGTTATAGTAATGAACATGTATACATTACCACAGATTGATGATATGTTCAAAAAATTAATATTATATAAGTGGTTCTTGATGATTGATATTTCAAGATGTTACCTCATTATATGAATAAAAGAATATATCATTTAGAAAACTTCCTTCCATAGTATGAATTTCCCTTACATGTATCTTGTCATTCCATTTTGTTTGACCAAATATCCTATTGGATTTTTGATGTTGATGAATACGGTCTTCCTTGACAACAATGATACATTGAAATATTTCATTTCAGATATCATTATTATTTACTCTATGTGTAAGGAAGATCAAGTGTATCATTTAAGATATAATCTATAAAGGATGATAAATACATAAATCTTTTCCAAGATTTCAAGTTGTGATTTATATATTATGGATGTTAATTTAGTAAGACACATTGTAAAGGAACAAGGAATCATAGTTGACCGTAGGAAGGTAAAAGCTACTATAAAATGGGACCAACCATGAATTGTTTTAAATATTAACATCTACTTGGGTTTAATGGGGTATTATCACGAGTATTTAATGGAGTTTACAATGTTGGGTTCTCGAATGTCCGGTCTTACTTGGAAGGAAGTAATGTTAATTTGGGATGATAAATGTCTATGTTCGTTTGGTTAGATATTTTTTATATAATATATGTGGATGGGGACTCTTTTAAAGGATGTTCATGTCTATGTGGTCCATTATGATGCATCAGATTCATTTTTAGTATTTTGAAAATGTATCGTAGTCATGTGGTGGCGTATGGTTATCAAAGTCGTGGCCCACATTATAATAATTTTCCAACCCATGACTTTGAACATGTACTCATGATGCATCTTCTTAAGAGGTGGTGGCATTGTGTTTTTAGTGAAGGGATTTCCATTTTTATGACCAAAAGAGCCTCAGTTATATAACCACTCAAAAAACATTCAATCCTTTATCACTGATACTGGGTGGTGTACTAGAAATCATATGATTTCGACATTTCCTATACCTTAGTGAAGGGGAATGTCTTCAATTCTTTTAGAAGGAGGATTTAAACCTAGTACATTAAATAATCAATAGAAGAGTAGAACATGATGTATCTTTTTCATTGTTTCAATTTTTGGTCTACTTGAAAGGGGTAGAGGATGTATTGTCTAGTGTTCATTTGAAATCCTCTCTTCTTGAGAATATCATTTGGGAACAATAGATTGATGATGAATTTCAAATACATTATTAAATAATTTTTTTAGGGGACACCATTACAGAATTATTGCTAACTTTTGGGTGTATCAAAATGTTCTAGAACTGATACATTTTACATTTAACAATGTTAAATGAATTAATGGGGGCTTTACATATTTCCTAATGGGTTGTACAAATAGGTGCCATGAAGAGTTTTTATGAAATTTATTGATGATTTTGTTGTCCATGTATGATATGGGACAACATTTATGGTCTTTCTCATTGTTATAAATTATAAAATGTCACGTTTGAGTATGATATGCCATTTATTTTTCATTATCCACATCTAGTGCTGACATGGAAGTGGGATGATTTTTATATGGACTTTGTGTTTGGCTAACTATGTATGCCAGTAAAAAAGTATGTGACATGGGTTGTGATGAATCATTTTTACAAGTTGGATCACTTTATACAAATTTGTGATTCAACCATGGTTAAGATGATGTTATATATCTATATGAAAAATATTATTAGTTTTTAGAATGTTCAATATTTTATAGTATCTAATAGCGATCCCAATTTTTCATCTCATTTTTTGATGGTCCATCATGATGTAATGGGTTTTTAGGTTTGGTTGAGTACAAAATAGCATATGCATGTCAATGCTTTAATAGAGATACATATATAAATTATTGAGGATATAGTACATACATGTGTCCTTGATACTGGTGGATCCTGGGATGACCATTTGGGACTCCTTGTGTTCACTTGTACCAATTGTTACTAATTTGTAATTAGAAAGGGTTATTTTAAGGCCTTATATGGCAGACCATTCAGATCTTTGATATGTTGGTTAGAGATTCTTGAACATCATAGTTTGACCCATGTTTTTTTCTGTAGATGATAGTGATGAATTTGTTGATTTATTATAGAATCTTACAGGCCTAGAGATTGTATAAATTATATGGCTATAATCATCACATTCCAATGAAGTTTTCTATTGGTTACTATGTGTTCTTGAGAATCTCACCACGTTCGGGTCATCAATGAATTGGGATGTGATGGATGTTTTCACCGAGTTTTTTGGGACCTTTTAATGTTCTTGAGATGGTTGGAAATCCTAATTATCATTTAGAACATCAACCAAATTTGAAAAATATACTTAATCTGTTCCATGTATTGTATCTTCAGAAGTATCTTTTTGACATATCTCATTCCCAAAGTTTGGAGGATCTTGAGGTTTAGCATAATTAATAAAAGACTAACCATTAGGTTTAGATTTTTGTATTCTGAGAAAAGGTGCATCATGGAGGATTATACTTTTGGTGTATCTTATATGGTAGAATGTTTCTGATTCTCATGAGACTTGGGGGCTTGAGTCATTGATGAGAGAGAAGTGTCCACATATCATTGACATAGAAACCTATTAATTGGCATTATAGGGGTATATTGTTTTTATAGTGGGGGTTGTAACATCCTATTTCATTATTTTAGGTATTTATAAACACTATGACACACTTCTAATGGGATGAGTATTGTTTCCGGTGGTTTCAGGTGGAATTTGGATATTCCTTGAAGTTTTAGGGATATGCATGGTTGGCTGAGGGTTTTCCAAAACTATTCACCCTGAACGAAAACCCTGAATCCATGTATTTTTTGTGAATGCATAATTGGAAAATGGTATCCCAAATCATGAAACCACCTAGGAATGCTTGTGCACCCTAGTGTATGGGAACACTGTTGGTCAAATTATTCATCCCTATGAAAGAAACATTTCATATTTTTTTATTTTATTATATATGTAACATCCCAAGTAAGTAATTAATAATAGATATTTTTATCTATGTCTATTAATGATTAAGATAGTGTTATAGAGGCTTAAAATGAAAATAAATACAATCTTATGCATGGAATACACTAATATTCTTAAAAGATTCTTTTAGTGCCTTTTGATGGCAAACCATTTTTGAATCTATATTTTGACAATTTTATAAACTATGTTTGTCAAAATAAACTTATTCTTTATGTTTGGGACATCAAAATTTACCTTGTGTGAATTTTTGGTATTTTTCTGACAATGTTCATTTTTTTAATGAATAGTGAAAAATACTGCATTTTACATTAAAACTGATTTTTAATCTAATTTATTTATATGATTAGATTATCTTTTTAATTGGTATTAATGTGTAATATGAATATATTTTTACCATTTTATCCAATGGTGGTCATTGGAATCAATTTCACTTTGAAATTAGACTTAAACTGGTGTCAATCTTTTGATACTTATTGTTTTGTAAAAACACGCTATTTGCTCTGGCAGCGGGAATTAATTATTAAATTAATTAATGTGACTTATATGATTTTAATTTTTTAAAATAGACTTCATTTTTGAATTCGGAATATCAAATATAGCTTAGGGTGAATTTTGGGTAATTTTCTGAAAAACTTCAATTTTTGATGAATAGTGAAACCACTAAGTGGTAATCAAGCAAACTGATTTTTCAATTAAATGAAAGTTTACCACTAATGTGTACTGAATTTTGAAAATCCGACATACATGGTTGTCATTAAGAAGTAAAATGTGGTTCAATGAGATTATAATAATTTTTTGGTGAATAGTAACTTATTAAGTTCTTAATCGTGATTAGTGGTAATTAGGGTAGTTTAAGGTATAAATAATACTTTAATAAAATGAAATGACCTAGAAACATGTCCCAACCTTATTGGTTGTGTCATGGCCGACCAAGACATGACATGGGTCAACTTGGGGACCCCATGGATCCACTTTTGTTGGGAAATGACATAAATTACGTTTTATTTAATGTTAAAGTGAAAATGACACAAACAAAATATGTTTTACGAAAACAATTTTTAAGTTGGGTTATACAAGTCCAAATTTTGATTATAAATAGTCATTGGAAAGATAAAAAGATTTCCTATATCATAGTATTTTTTTTATGATTTTTAGACATTAAATAAATTAAATTATCTATGACATAATAATAATGCAGCGATGACATCATTATTTGACAATTTAAATAAAATGGAATGATAATGTAAAATCTAAAACCTACACATGGCCAAAACCAATTGGATGAGTGGATGTCGAACGCTTATCACCTTATCCACGAATTATATCAATGTGGGACCTTTTAAAACCGAAAAACATTTTCAAATAAAGTAATGTTTCTTTACATTCCAAAAGTGCCCCTCCTCTCCTCTTATAAAAGGCCCCCACCTCTACCTGATTTCACACACTCTTAAAGCCTTTGGCTCGGCCAAACCCTGCCCATTTGCTCTCTCCACATCCCTCTCCTCATCCTAGAGGATTCCATTTGGGCAGAATCCTTTCAAAGGAAGCCTTTAGGCTCAAATCAAACGGAGTTACACTTTTTAAGGTAATTCATTCTCTAATGTTCATTTGTTTTATTTTGCTTCTCCAACCCCCTAAACTATTTTTATTTACTTATTTTGTAACAACAACAGTATCATCAATATACTAGGATGTTGTTATAAGATTTATTTGAGCTACACTCTCACACAACTACATCAAATGGTTAAAGAACATACGGTTTCCGTGGATGGCGAAATTCTGCCTCCCGAAACGATGATTGTTCAACACTCATTTAACACCTTCAAAGGTGGCCATTATGATGTCACTATTTTTATATATGATATATAATATGTTTATGTTTTCCTTAAGTTTCTTTTTTTTTTCATTTTTGGCATACCTTTATGGTTTCCATTATGGGTAAAACACGATATCTTCATTTTAGGAAGTGCGGACTACCGCCCCCAAAAAGTTATTTGATTCGTTAATACCATATGTGGGATGTGTAAAGGATAAAGTTAATGATATTATATATGTTATTATACTGGAATTATAATATACTCTTATATCATTATTATTCCATTCCAGAAAATATGAAATAGAAATAGAAGTAGCGTTCATGCGTACGTATGGCTTACCGTCTCCATGAACGGTGCATTTCATTTCTTACCTCTAAATGTGATGTAATATTATAAATGCATGTATGTACTGGATATATATGACATATATGATATATAAATCATGAATACCATTCTGGATATAATGATCCTTTGACCAAATTAACAACATGTAAGTGTAAGAAGTCTATTTTTGACTTAAGAACCAAATACCGACAAAATGAACATTATTAACTTAACTGATTACATGATGTTCATAACATGGTATAAAAGGAATAATGAACTTGAAAAAGATTCATAAGAAAGTAGAGATTAACTCAAGTTTATTATTCAGGAGATTAAAGAACGGTCGGGTCAAGTCGGATACGAGGTATGGGACTTCGTCTCAATCTCCTTTCGTTGAGGCATATTTTATTTTATACACAACTTTATTTTATACGGTGTATAAAACCTCTTTGACTTTTACGTTTATTCAAAAGGAATATTTTTTATACAAAGCGTTTACTAAATGACAAAAGGGAATGTTTTTGTCGTACGTATGCGGCGACAACGACTTCTCCGCCGTCGTGACCGTTATTTGAGTTTCGGCTTCCTCTACAAGCCATACCTTCTTTTTAAAAGAAAAATAAACACCAAGTTTTACTTTTCGTTTATTTTGGTATTGAAAATGGTTTTCATAATGTTTTTATTATATCAATGTGTTGTATTGATATCTCGTGATTGAAGTGTGGAAATTTTATGTTTCCTTTATGCATGCTTTATGTGATATGATTATGTTATGGTTCTTGGGCATTATTACGAAGACGGGTGGTTCCGTGATAAACTAAGGGCGGGTGAGCCCGTTATAGCTCTCCAATGCATTGGGTAACACGAAGGAATGAAAAGTTAAGGTTTCTCCAAAGAGATTTTTAGGGAATATACTATGATGGGTATTCCAAACGTAACCAAGAGGGTTACTCCCTACGTAAGAATGTTATGAATGCCTCAAGTTACCTTTATGTCTTATGATTTCTATGATTTATTCATGATTTTATGAGGTATGTTAAAGTGCCTATGTTTTATGGGTAAAGTATGATTTCATTCTTATGTATATATGTACCAATGTTTCCATTCCATGTTTTTACAACCCATACTGAGTTTTTATGCTCATCCCAAGTTTTTGAAATGTTTTTCACAGGTCAAGGGAAAGGTACATGATAAGATGATAGAGTCAAGGATGTGTCAAGAAATAATCCATGTTTTATGTTAAATGTGTTTCCATTTATGGGAATGAAGAATACTATCTTTATGTAACCACTTTGTTTATATGTGGAATGTAATGCAAGTTTTATGATCTAATTCTCTAAAACTCTAAACCCGAAAAGATCATCAATGTGTAATCTTGTAATAACTCAATATTAAGTAAGGTTTAAGGATAGGGCCTTATAATATATATTTATTTTAAAATCATGACACCATATATTTAACCTAATTTTTACCCCAACTCAACTCTAATCAATTTCCTTGGCTTCTATGGGTCCATAGAAGCAATTTTGACTCTTCTAATCACATTCGTTGGAAGTTCCAATCATGGTTGATCTCCATTGACCTTCTATAGGAAATTGAATCTCCTATGATTTATTATTTTTCAATATCTCCTTTTATAATTAATAGATAGTGATAGACAATCATGTATTAGATGTATTTAAACTTTCTATTATAGGATTGTGATTCGTTGTTTATTTCAGGAACACCAATGCCTTCATTCATCATTGTTGGATCCCATTGCGGGTGTTGATTATATATCATCGATTAAAATTATGGCTTCCATAAGTCAATATCCCGTAATTGAAACCTAAATTTTCCTTATTCAGATTAATTGAGTTTATAATTTATTTGATTACCTTGAGTTGTGATGATTTGATCATTTATTTGAAGTGGGTTTCAAAATAGTAAAAAAAAAATTTCAATGGAATTAAAATTTGGGGATCGATTTAAAGAAAATGATGGCTTGATTTTGGAAATAATAATTGTAAAAATGATTTTATGTTAATCTGAGAGGAATCCTTAAATTAAAACATCTTTTTAAATAGAATTAAATGGTGAAAAACAATGTTTGGAATTTAAAATAAGTGGTCAAGTTGAAAATCGAAATTTGGAAATTTAATTAAAATTAATGATTACTAAATTGTTTTATTTTAATTTTCTTTAACTGGTAGTGGATGTTATTTTCTATTAAATAAGTGGATGTAATTTTACCTTATGTAAAATTGGATGTAATTTACCATATTGGTGGTAGTGGATGATAGTATGTTTCCTTTTTTGGGAATAGATGACAATAAATTTCCCTAAATTTAGAGTATATTTGTTTTATTTGATATACATGTTGTGGATTATTGATCATTTTTATGAATTCAAATTAATTTATATAATTTTCTATATAAAATAATAATTTAAACTATTTTTAATTTCTTCGATATATCTTTTAACTATTTGAAATGATATATTTTTTTTGGTTTTAAATGGGCATAAAATGTCCTCCCGCTATCTTATTTTGTATGATATAATAAATGGAAAATTATTATGCTATGAATTATGGTTTAATTTGTGATACCCTACTGGGATTTATAGATCACAGCCTACCATTTCCTATAAGAGTCTATAGTATTATTATTCCATGTTCAAGAAAAGGGAATATGCCACTTGGGGGAGGGGGATGTTTTTCATCCTTTGCGACTTGAGTGATGGATGTGGATGGGTAAAATTTTTCCCATTATTGCATGGAATATTTGGTTTTTATTTTCTTATATACTGAGTATTTTGATAAATAATTTCCCTAGGCTTTGTATAAATATTATTTCCATAAATTTCACCATTTAGAGGGTTGGAAATAATATCTTATAATATTTTTTCCACCACTATTCTGTGGAAAAATAAATTCCATATTTTTTCTATAATGATGTCAGGGGATAGTCACCAACTCGTGAGGAACATGAAAACCCATAAGTCCATGTTAGTGTTATCACTTATATTAGGGTACTAGGGTATATAGGAAACATCGTTAATGTAAATATCTTACATTAATCCGTCAATACCTTCTTCTTGACTTCTTAACATCATCCATGTTTCTTGAAAACACTTATATTCTATAAACATGTTACAAATCGAATAGATTTATATAATTATTCAAATATATATATTTCTTATAATATTAATGAAAATAAAAAACTCTAAAGGAATGAACTATTATTTTTTCTTATGAAAAATGACAAGAAATATCAATAAAAATTCAATGATATATCTTCCTATATTCATTTACATATTCAAAAGTTGTATCATGCATGGGAATAATTTTTCTCAACAAGTATTAATTATTCATCCTACATATAATTTTAACTTATTCACTCTAATTCCAAATCCATATTGACATCAACCTTTAAATATTATACATTTTGATTTATCATATGTAAAAAAACAAGTAAATTGATTTTAAATTACATATTATTGCAAATATTCATCAATATTACCAACAATTCATTAATCCTAAGGTATTTATAATTATGTAATTTAAAAAATACAAAAAATAATAGAAACTATTTTTTATAAAACTATGTAATGTAAAATTCATTCCATCAACTAATATTTCATATATATTTATAATAATGAGATAAAAAAATCTTGGATACTATTTTGGAAAATATTTATAAGAATTTACACTTACCAACTAATCCACTATGTTCTAGGATTATTTCCATGAAGTAAATATATCAAATTATTTCATGGTATATTGAATGGAATATTCTTCTTTGTGTAAGTCATATATCTTTTTTCTATTATGGAATAGAGAAATTAATTCTTCTTTCTTTTGAGGTTATAGGGATTCCATATTTAATTTCCATTTATATTTATTTTTTAGGTTCATCGAGTCTTTTTATAATTATAAATTTGATCAGAATTAGATATATATATTTTTTAAAACCAAATTATAAATATTAAAAGTTACTAGAATATTCGTAATAAATATTAACATAAAAAAGAAAATCCAATTAGAGTTGACCCTATATTGGATAACAATTAATAGGGCTAGTTAGGGATATGTCCAACAAAAAATGTGGGGATAAATCAGTGTCAGTTACATTTAATGAAATTTTTGACCATTTTATCCATATTATTTTACCTATACATTGTATATTTAATAGTTATATTATAATATCTTCCATCCATTTTTTCATGTATCACATATGAACATGACTAAACATGAGGACAATGGACTTACAAGGTTCACCATTCAAGAAGAAATCATAGTCCTTTGTGTGATCCAAGATAAATTTTGATAACTTGAACAACTAGAATGAATCCATTAGGATAAAAATGAGTAGGGAATTTCATAAACTCTTATTAAAATGTCCCAAAGAGTGTATGGTGTATCCCAAAGTATATTTCATTTTTCACATTATAGTTAAATAAATAGGGTTACAACCAAAGAGTTATTCACCATTACTGACTATAATGATGTTTTTGGACTTCCACATTTACCCGTAATTATGAAATTTCATTCATAAAACTATGTAAGAACCATATCATCATATTCCTTTACTTTAATAAGTATAATTAAATATAACTTATAATTATTTTATTTCCACAATGGTGCACATAAAACCCTTCTATTCTTCTTATTAGAAATCATCAAAACTACTCATTCTACATATTATTTTTCACTAATTAATGAATAATATTATTAGTATGAAATCTATATTGTATAGTCATCTTACCTATCCCATCTTATTTATTTTTATTTTTATCCCATCGGTGTGGAATAATATCACTACTTCCTCTTCTATCAATTTATTATTTTCAACTAATCTAAATATATGTAATGAAAAAGTGAGGTTGGGTGTAGTATTTGTTTTACTCTATCTCTCTCTAATGACATAATGATTTTTGTCGATGCGTAATGGGTTAAATAGAACAATTTACAAGATCTATAAAATATATTTTTATACATGTTGTAGTATGGGGTTTCCAAATTAGTCATTATTAAAACTCTATGAATTTTTTGTCAATAATTTTTGGACATTCATATTTAATAATTCTTAAATATCAAATCATTATTTATTCTATTTGTTCATTCGAAAAATCCACATATTCCCAAAATTATACATATGTATGAAATCTCATACATTTTTATATAATAGTTTTAACATACATAATGATGAAAATCAATAACATCCCACCACACTTTATTGGGTTTAGGTGAGGAAGAATTTATACTAGGCCTTAGGTGACATCACCAAGGATCCAATGTTTGGAAAATAAATTCCAAGGGAATCAATAAAATTGGTAGGCGATATTCAAATTAAAAACCCCCCATTACCAAGTACACCATAACAACGGAATGACTATATTATTTTTGATAAAAAATGTATTACAAATCAAATTAATTCCAAAAGACATCAATTATAGTCTAGGACATAACCAATAATAGAATAAAAAGTGTATGTAAGAGAAATAATACTCAGATAATTCCAAGACACTAACTAAATAGCTCCCTTAGTGTTCCGATATCCAACTCTACAATCCATACCCAATGTATCATGATGCATCACTAGTGAACTGTGATACCTTTTCTTTACATGTATATTGATAAATGATATTTATAAGCACCCCAATGTGCCCAAGTAGGGGGATTTTAATGAAACTCCTTATGTTTTGAAAAAATGAATTCACAACTCTTGACACAACAATATTACAAGATATCACATTTATATAAAACAATTTATATAAAACTTTTTAAAAATAATTCACTAGTGTATATCAAATCCAATGAAATCACAACCCAAATAGAATTATATTTAATTTCTTTTTCCAAGAAATGAAATAAAAACAATTTTTAAAAATATTTCCCAAAAAAATTAGAATATTCTATTCCTTTCCACATAACCATGCAGAAACACAAAACCACACAATCTATGAATTCTTTATTGATAGTGAAACTTCCCATCCATAACCTATCTCTTTGATGGTGGTGCATAAAGGTAATTATATATCCCATTTTACTCATGCTTAACCCTTTAAGACAATAACAATTCCAACATAATATTTTACGAACCATTTCAATAAAACCATCCTTTTATTAAAAAAAATTCCATACATCGTAACCAAAAAAACCATTTTAAATAAATCATCTTAAAATCTTGTTATCAATTTCACTTTCCCACAAAATAAAGAATTATCACAATTCAATAAACTATCACCAATGTTGGATTCCATCAAAAAATTTACAAAAAATACAAAATAAATTTTAAAAAATTTAAATCAAGAATTCGTGATATAAAAATAGGCATTGATAGTGAATCCATTTATGTTGGAAACTATGGAAAAAATGAAGAACAACAAAAATTCATCCATAATACTGGGTTGATCATAAAAAATTTCTCAATAGATCTCCCTACCTCTCATTGATATAGATAATTAAAAATGAAATTGAAATGAAATGACATATATATATCTGCAGGGGACTACATCAATGAATCCAAGAGAGGGAAGAAGAGTAATTCTTAGGAAACCCACCAAAAACGAAGACTACCCAACAATTTTGTCTTTAACACACCATGTTTTGTCAACAGATCAGTCCTGAATCATTGGAGAAAGCCTCCAAAACAATTAGGAGGAAGGAAAACATGTTTGGGTTAGAATAGAAGAAAAATCAGTGTTTTAGTTGTAAATACATGTGAGATACTCACTTGTTAATCTAACATTTAACCATGCATGGTTGGGTTGCACGATAATGTTAACCATGCTCCATATAATTCCTCTGGGAGCACCTCACATGGTTGACTCACACAATTAGAGAGACCGTGAACCCACCCTTTAGAATTCCTCTTCCTTACATTACATGGTCACTCTCAGGTGGTCATATTGTTTGGAAAAACTATATCTCTAATTGTGAACCTACCCATATCCGACTTTCTCCCATTTCACATTTTCTTATATGAGCTTCACGATTTTTACTAGCCATTATCAACCTGTGATGCTCTATAAAATTTCCAAATGCATTCCACAAGACCTCTAAATCATCCCAAACATCTTCCAAAAACAATAAATATGAAAAACAAGGTTACTAACATGAAACATAGGGATCAATATTTTCCTTACCAATGGTCATTCCATCCTCGAAAGTGGTAAAACACCATTGAACTCAAAAGAGTTCAGACCATTGATCAACCAATTCATAATCTCAGTCCCTTGTTTCTTCCTAAATATGACCATGATTTCAGACAACATGTACATGACCAATTCATTTCTCACATAATACTTTCATTTTCCTATCCACAATTTGTACCAGCATGTTTACCAATAAAGAATTCGATTATAGATCAATTTTAACACATCGAATCATATGGTCATGATTGGGATAATAATTTTTCCATTGGTATAAAAGAAACATATTTTACACTACACTAAACCATTTTGAAAAAGTCAACCTATATGACACCTAACCAAAGTTTTAATTTATCTCATAAGGGCATATGTATCGAAGCGATAAAAGGGCGTGACTCCAAAAATGGAAATTCATAGTTCATGGAGAGATACTAATGAACACATAATCACTCACCATGATTGAAAAAATCCAGCAATAATAATTCATATACGATTTATAATGACTCGGATCCATCTCCATCAACATCCTGACCAATTAAATCTTCTATATTCTCTCTAGGAAAAGGCTCAGCGCAACTAGTGAAGTCTCACCAGTTCCCACCAAACAATTTTGAGAACAAAAAACCATAAAATTATTCAAATGGTTTAATATGTATCCAGGCCTAATGATTTTTTTTAATGACAACTATTCTAACAGTATATTCCCTTCCTCAAAGCAACCAAAATCTATTACACAATCTAGAAAAATGTATTAAAATATATTTATCACAATTTCATATTTTCTATCATTATGATAATGATACACTGTAATCATAGTCAGGTAACTCCGAAGGTATTTTGGTATGAATTTCCAAAAATGATATGTCAACATATGATCTATATTTGGAATAATCAAAACAGGAAATTCTTTCCTCTTTACAAATTCATGAATATAAATGTTTCAATTGTACTTTACCATATAAGATTCATGAATAGGTATGATGTGGGAAGAATTTTTGAGTGGATCCACTGTTACCCATATGGAATCATGTTTCGGAACAATTCTATGGATTCCTAATACCAAATCCATGGCTATCATCTTTAATTTCCAAATATGGATAGGAAAATACTAGATAATACTCCCAAGCCACTGGTTATCTTGACTAACATACAGACAAGTTAATCATCCCAATTAAAACACTACCACCCTCATTTTCATTAATTATCAAAAAAATTATGATTTAAATGCCTTATACATCTACTATATTCCAAGATGAGTAGCCCATTTTGAATGTTGGTAACCATGAAGAGGTTATTCCTAAAAATCTATATTGACGACCAAATGATTTATAAACTAACAAAGTAAATTTCCATACATGATCCATCCCTAAATGGTCTCCCCATCATGGAGCATTGACGTCATGGAAACATCTTCTAAATCATATGTTTGTTCTTCGTTTTCCATCTACACCAAATCAGGAGAAAGAGAAACTAGAAATAAACCCATATAATTGCCTTGGTATTCATGATCCAAGTTCAGATCAGCTAAGATTGATATCCCCAACCACTGAACTAAAGCCTCTTTACCCAACTAATCATATGAATTATTTTCATAATACATCAACCACCTATATTCATTTACCTGGTGTATAAATAAAGTCAAAGTCAATCATTTGGAGATAATAATTCCATATTAATTGTGTACAATTTAAAACCATTTGTGATAAAATATGTTTCAATATCTTATGTTCTGTAAATATTAAAATATTATCACAAAAGAGATAATGATGACATGTCTTCAAATCATGGAATTCAATACATAACTCTGTATCATGTGTTTTGTAGTTGTTCTCTTGTAACCATAACTATTATGATCCACGACTAACAACATGATCTCCCTACATGAGAACAAATCCTAATTCCAATCATGAAGATTCCAAATAAACCACGTAACCTTTTAATGATTATAAAAAATCATAACTGGTTCTGATGTAATGAAAACTATAATCTCTTGAAAAATAAACTATTATAAGACGATATAGAGTTGAGGATAATGAAAATTTTCCAACAATGTCGCAAACTGTTTCTCTCGATCATCCTTTTTTTTACATAAACCAAAATCTCATCCATAAAACCAACTAAAAAATAATATAGATACCATTGAAATATGTGAATCAACATTTCCAAAGAGACTAGTGATGAGTTTTTAAGACTTAAAGTCTTAACCACAAACTCATAGTGGCTATATATTCTCTAGAAAGTAGTCTATGGATTACCTTCCATCCGAACATGGAGTTGGTGATATATCTATCACAATTCAATTTTATGGAAATTTTGAGCTCCCCTTAATTGATCGAAGAGATCATTATTTCATAGAAGTCGATATTGATTCCTTATTATAACTAGGTAAACAATATAATAATCAGCATGAAATAGAAGTGTTATATCCTACCTTTTGACAAAAAAGATCGGTGTTGACCAAAGATACATGGTAGGCTCAATAAAAAAATTTCATTCTAACTCCTCTAGTAGCATATTCAATTCCATTAATTATATTGGTTTTATCAAATCAATTAGAAGGGAAATAAAACTGGCTCCTAGAAAGTGTTCAATTGTAAACTCAACATATCTAGTGTGTGGAAACCGTGGGGAATTTTAAGGGAAAAACATCGAAAACTAATCAATAATAACCAGAAAGTAGTTATTCTCGATCACTTTCATTGATTCTAATGTCAATGCCGCTATCTATTTTTAGATCATTCAATATTTTGGTTCCAATAAGCTCATTGAAACAAATTTAAAATTTCATTATCCTCGAAAGAGATTCTCATAACATTCTTAATTTGAAAACTAACAATAATGATATAACAATTGATGTAAACCTTGAACATTTCCAATAAATCCATACTTATTATTATGTTATAGACATCTATCTCAAAAATATAGAAACATCATCTCGACTCAACTCCATTAACAGTTATAGAACATACTCTAAAAATAAAAGAATTAAAATTTAACTTTTAAATAGGGGTTTTATGTTTCAAAACCAAAAGCATCATCTCAAACTAGAAACACAAAAAATAAACATCACAAGAATGAATAAACAAATGAGATTCACTTGTATCAATCATAGATAGAATATGGTTAGAATTAAAAATAATCATAACTCTCACCATATATTTTTGAAATTGATCATCTATAATCAAATTCTCATATCCATATAGATGGATACTCACTGAACATTTTTTATTGAATCCCATCTATGATTTCCTTACCTATGGGACATGGTATTCCAATAATCCCCAAGTCTATCTTGGTTCCACTGAAGAGATTTATTTGTTTGTAATTTTCCCTTCAATGTATATGAACTTTATGAAACATGAGACATCTCCTGACACCCGACCATAGATCACTACGACAATAGGGATAAATATTCCTCATAAGATTGCAATTGTAGCTTTATCATGTCGGTGTTTCACACTACCTCTTCATAGGGTCCAATGAACCATATTGGAAACATCATTGAATTCTCTTACTTTTTAGAGTATGATTCAAAAATCCAGTAGTTTGAATATGATCCAGCCTAATAAATTATAAATCAGTTTCCCACTTCATCTAGTTCCAAATATTAATGATTAAAAATGTCCTCTTGGTATACAATTTCTCCCTCTATACATATCTATTTAGTTTTCCCTTTCTCCCACAATCACTCTATTGACCATATTCATAAAATCCATTATAAAAAGAATATTAATCTTTAAGAAAATATCATATCTTAGACTTGATTCAAAAATGTGTTCAATCAAGGATGCACTAACAGAAACTTCATGTGTAAATAGGAATAAATTCATAAATTTAGTCATGTAATATATCACTGAGAGTTTCTCCTATTTCAAGATGAAAAATTTTATCATTCTCCAAATCCTTAATGTATGAGGATATAATCTATTTTATAAAGATTCCTTAAAATCCTCACTTGAAATTACATTGTGCAATTTATCATGAACTGCTAAATCCCACCACTGTAATAAATGAACTTCTAGAATATACATCTCAAAAAAGACTTTTAGCTCTTCTGGTGTGTTATGGAAATTAGATATTTGATTCATTATATTAAACCACACCCTATCTCTCTCTAGTTCCAAATCACACAAAAATATGGGTGAATTATGCTTATGGAACTAAATGGAATGATCCACTTTCATTGGTTATTCCCACATTTTCCCTATATCTATATCCTGAATGTCATGGATTGTACTCTCAACTATCTCATTGTTAACCTATGTCTTAGGTGAAACAAAATTCTCAGAATCCTCTTAAGGATTGTTTCTACAATGCCTTATAGGTTCTATTTTTTATAAAGACAAAAACTTCCATAAATCTGACTATATAACAACTGAAGTCTTAGATATTTCAAATTCTATCACATCAAAAATATCACAATATGGATCTAAAAAATACACACTTTCGATTTTCAATACATTTTTTTAATATTCTACCATGATTTTTATAATCGTATAAGTTTAAAAATTACACCATCACGATGTTTTCAATATATCATATCTGAAAAAAAATCCAATAGTTTTCAAAAATCAAAATTATTGTACCAAAATAATAGATTTATACTCAAAATTAAATATGTAATCCCTGTGGGAATTAATTTCTTTAAATTCATGACATTCATTCATTATTGGATAAACCCATGAAAATAAAATTTCAACTCTTATAAGTTTCTCCATAATAATTATTATCCCAAACCCCTGTAACTTTTTGTGTAGCATAAAATGGATTGATAAATATTTTTATGATTTACATATCAGGTTCCTACAATCCAACTCCATTCTACCATACCAACTCAAGGACTAACAAGAACGAATTTTCAAGTCCAAGACTGAAAATAATGTACCCTTTTCAAGACAATGATTGAACAAGATGATAACATTTTCCCCAGAAAAAATTGTACAAACCATGACTGATACACTTTTCAACATCCCACCATCCTCATCGGCTTAATCTAATGTAGAATTGCTACTATACATTACACAACATCCATAAGGTACTAGAGGATAGTGAAAATCCCATGGTCTTAAATGAAATTGGATAATTATTTTACCATTAAATATATTAACCACTACAACCAAGTATACCATATCCAAACATCGACTATATGATTAATGATAAAAAATGTACTATATCATAATGTAATACCAAAAAACAACAACACCAAATAACACCCTAACCAATATTGGAGTTTATTGAAGATGATATGAAAAAAAAACAGAGACTCAAAAGACACTAACCCTATAGCTCCCAACATGATCAATGACCCAACTCCAAAATCCATGCGCTAAGTACCATGATGAATCACTAAAAATGTGATACATTTCTTTAACCTATGTCCCGATTAAAAATATCTGAATATTTCAAAAATATCCCATGTAGGGGGAGAGAAATAAAACAGAGTACATTTTCAACAAATGATATCCCTACTCATGCCACTAATATAAAACAAGTTAACACATTAATAGAAAAAAATTTATATAAAACCAATTAAAATATATTGAATAGTTTATATCAAACCCAAATAAATCCCAAACTATAATAGTTTTTTATATAAAAATATTATCAAATGAATGAAATAAAATTATTCCAAAAAACCATTTTACAACTTGTATTTTCACATATCCTTTTAGAGTCTACATAAACAGACACACACACTCAATAACACAATATTGGTGTTTACCATTGATGGTGGATATTCACATCCACTACCCATCTCATTAATGGTTGTACTTCATGTCCATTATCCATCCCATTCAACTCAATATTTACCGATAAAGACATTAACTATTCCAATATAATCATTTCCATACCATTTTACTAAAACCATATTGTTATTGAACACAATTTTCCATACATCATAAATAAACTACTTATTTAAAATAATTATTTCAAAATCATGCTTCTAATTTCTTGTTTTACCAAAACAAAAATTTAACACAATTCCAAAAACTATCACCAAAGAAGGATTCCATAAATATTTAAAAAAACATAAACAATTTCAAAAAAATTACTTTTAAAATAACCCTTCATGTTATAATAAGAGGAGTCATGTGTGAATTAATCTACCACAAAAACAATGAAGAAAATGAAGAACGACCCGATTTTTCCAACAAAATTGGGATGATCATCCAAATCCCCACCATAAATATTTTTATCTATAATCAACAAAGACAAATATCATCATGCTGGAATCCACTAGAGTAGATCTGTCCCCATTTAACTAGATATATTAATCGGAGAGAGATATGTGGAGTATATATTTGAAAAAAACAAAAAATTGAGAGTTCCCATGAAATTTTTTCTTCAATGCACGGTGACTTTTCAATGGATCACTCAATGATTGTGGGGAACTTATCCTAAGCTGTTTAAGGGATGAAAAATTGATTTAACATCGAAATGGTGTCGAATGAATGGTTTAATGGAAAATACATGTGATATCCAATTTTTTTTATATATCTTTTATTTGGTTGTGGTTGGGTCGCATGGTCATGCAATCCATGTTCCAACAGTACCCCAAACACAACCTCATGGGGAAACACACATGGTTGTCTGACATAGTTAGAAAAATTATGTTCCAACCATGATAAATCTATGTTACATACTTCACATGGTTACTGCTATGTGGCCACACAGTTTGGATAAACTAGAACTCAATAGTTCGCCTTCCCAAATCTCATTACATGTCTTTGCACAATTTCTTAGAGGATTGAAATGATTTCTACTAATATTTCTCAAACTATTCGCCTTTAGAGAGACCACATAAACATACCAAATGTTCACAGAACCCTACAAAAGATCAAAAAAATACATTACATAATTAAAAATCATAATTAATGGTTTACATGCATGAAATTAAGGTTTCTACAAAAACTATTAAGGATTTTATTTACCATCCATAATTTTATGGGATCATGACTTGCTGAATCATGATATTGGATTTCAAATATTTCTATAAAATAATTAGATATTTTTTATTCCTCTATCAGTTTAATTTTTTTCCGAATTCCCATGAAATATATATTTAATATTTTTATATACATGTTTGAACTCCATAAAGATATAACCTGTGAAATTTTTTATTCCTTTAAATAAAAACTATTAAACCACATAAATACCATCTCATTTACCCACTGAATAGAGATTCAAGGATCCTACAATGAAAATCACATAAAAAAATAATGTCAAATATCAAACCTTATTATTTTCCTTTATAATTTTCTATCATTTGAATATTAATGGCCATTAATATGTACTTCTTTGAATTATCACATTAATGACCCAAAAATGTATAAATCGAATTTTTCATATGTTCTGATTAAATATTATATTATGTAATATTGTTATAGAAAACACATGAACATATTTAGTTTTACTATATCATATCATATTTAAATGAAAATTACATATCTTTACAATTGATAATATAATAGTTGAGTTGTGATCACAAGATTCATATAAATATAGTGTTTTAACAAATCCAATTCCCAAAAGGAAAGAAATGATCCAAAAATGAGATAGCGTCAATGAGATTTTCCCTTGACTGATAGCATGCTAAGATCCAAAAACATAAGCATGAGAAACCCCATTTACATGAGAAATTCAAGATAATAGGGATCATGACCCAAACCATGTACACTAAATCGCCAATTGAAAGTCTAAGCATCACAAACCTTACCCTTATGATGTTTTCAGGTGAATTAAAGGGATAAGTGTCAAGGCCCTTGAAATATGGTTATTTACATTATTTTTTTAGAATAATGAATATATTTTTTTTTCTTATTATTGTTACTTTATTAATGGTTTTCATTTTTATATAATAAAAAAATTGTATTTTTCGTAATATTCAAATTTCTTTAAGGAATTTGTTTTGATGAATTTATGGTTTTTTAATAAATAATATTTCGGCACAATATTATTAATAAATATTTTTTATTGAATATTAATAATCATATATCATTTATGAAGTCCTATTTAATTTTTATGAATGTTTGAAAATAATTATTTTCAAAAAAACGTAGTCTTTTCCATAAATGTCTGTTAGTATTTTTAATATTAAAAATCACATATTTATAAAATTATATTGTTAAAATAATAATAATTTATTTTAAATCAAAATGTATAAAATATGAAACAGTGAGTTTTTCATAATTTTTCGATAGATTTAACATTTTAGGTAAAAATTAAATACATTATAAATATGTGTTGTGTATTATGACATCATAATGATCTAAAAGGGATGTAATAAATAATATATATATATGATCCACTACACAATATATGATTTCCATTTCATATAATTTGATTTTATGTTTATTTGATTAATTTTATAAATCCATCATAAATACTCTAATCCCATTAATATACTTTAAGGTTTTAATATCCTTTATCTAAAAATATGTCTCATTTCTAAATAATAAAGGGAAGTATTTAATTATTTTCAAGCTGCTGGCATATATAAAAATTTAAAACCACTCTAAATAGTTTGAAACCATGGGGGAAACCATGGGAAGGATTGTGGTTTTATTTATTTAATTATATATATTCCAAAACCTTTGTTTGAGAAATAATTAATAAATATCCAATCATTTCAAATATAAACCCACACATGATACCATTTATCCTCAAAAAATGCATGTATCACGAATGTACTCTTCTTCCCACTCTCTAGATTCCTCTCATGGTTCCCCTAATATCACAAGTAGCCCCTCCGAAGCATTGCAGTCACACACTCAATTAAGTGATCCTCACATTCTCTTTTTTTCTTGGTTTTTTTATCATATGCCTTTTATATATATTCATAGTGTTGGGATATGTATTTAAATGCCTATATTAATATCCATTTCATTTCAAAATTATAAAAGACTCCTTTCACTCTCATTAACCTATATTTTTAATTTTTATTCAATGACATTCTGTTGTTGAATGTTTGCTTTGATTTTCCAAACCAAAACAACATTATAGTCAATACCATACTCATTTCGAATCAAATATGTTCAATATTATATATTTATAATTATTTCAATTTATAATTAAATGTATTTATTTCAATCTATTTAATCATTCAATAAAATATGATGGATGAATCCATTTTTATAATCTATTAGGAAAATGTAAGCATGAAAATGAAATGAAACTAACCAGTGCGACCAAAATTATACATCACTTCAATGCATTGGGTAATGTTTAGTCTCATTTTATTTCATGATGAGACATTGGGTGAACCCAATTCCTTAATGAGAATTTTTTTTTGTCATGATTTTTGGGAAATTATCCTTGACCTATGTTTATGGTGAAGTGTTTTTTGTTGATTCCACATTTCTCACATCATGATTATTAGGCTATATCATATCTCATTCTTCATGTTTGTGATTCCTACTCTTTTAATAACCAAATTATATGCCTATTATCTTACATGAATCACCTTATTCCATGATTATCCACTTACATGACCTAACAAGTGACACATTTCTAATGTATGTTTAGTGGTTATCTCATGCCATTTTAATTGAGATAATGATAAAGATGCTTTCAATAGAGATGATGTTATTTTTATTTTAACTATTCATGTAATTTACCTTATTCTAAACAGCACTAGGATTATTTATATTATATGTTTTAGTAAGTGTATTCTTATGTAATAAATCATCAATTAATATTTAATAAAAATATTGCGTTTTATAGTCGGTATCGAAAGAAAAGATTAGTTATTTTTAATTTAGGATTACAAACCTCTAGAAGATGAAATTGGGATAAGACTATGTATAAGAAAAATACCTAAATTATAGAAATTATATATTAAGTGGTTATCATGAAAATAAATAAATGTATGGATAATACAAGTGGACATCATTCTCAAAATGATATACCCAGGGGTAACAACTCTGACACGGTGGGTCACTCCTAACTCAGTATAACCTGGTTCCCCAAAATGAGTCTGAATAAAAACCTGGTTGGACACTATCAAGGTATATTATTTGGTAAATTTATAATCTCACTAATAACCATTATTAAAGGAACAGAAACCCCATAGAAATATATATTTTGAAATTGATCAAAGATAACATAGATTAAAGCCAATTAATTCATAAGGTATGAAATAAATGTAATTTATAAGTTATTCCATTAATTTCATGGAATTACCAGTTATGTGATTATTATTTCCAAAATTCATATCCCTAATTTTCCTTGTATTCTATCTAATGGTTGGAAATAACAGTAATCGAGTAAACCCTCAATGTGAATGGAAATTTGATGACTTCCCCAATGAGATTCCCAACCCGATATGAGTGGAAATAACATCATTGTGATGACACTACCTCATATGAATCATGTTTTTAATGGAATCCCTGATTTAGAGGATCTTATAAATCTCTAAAAGAATTAATGATCAAGATTTTATAGTATTATGCCATAAAGTCCTCCAACGTTCAAGGGATCTTAAAAATACCATAATAAGGGAATAATGGAACAAATCCATTGAGATGGTCATATTTTTCGATAAATGTTCTTAATAAGAGATAGTTATATGGGATGATTATGATATGGAGGGAGAAGCTCATCAGTGGAATAAACTGATCAAGAATACAACACATGGGGAAGAGGTTGAGGTAATATAGTTTAAGGAATCCTGAAATAAAAATTCCAATAAATATTTTCCACTCACTCAACATCATTAAATGGAAACGTATTTCCTTACCCATCAAGAAATAATATGATGAGCTTAATAGGGTTTACATGGAAAACATCACAATACTATCATGATAAACCTCTAGTTTTTTCATTTCCACAACATCATGGTTAACCGCAACTTTTTTGAGTGACAAAAATCATCTATGAAAATAACTAGTGATTTATGAAATTAATAGATGTTATGAAATTGTATATTGTTCCCTCAATGTCTAAATGGAGATCGGAGAATCTCTAGGGTATCAATACGATAAGAAGAAGAATGTGGAGTTTAATTACAGTGGTCTGAGGGATAAATAAAATGATGACCAGAAATTTCAGAATCTCACTTGTCAAATGTGTAGAAATAAGAACCGTGGAAATTACTTAGGAGGAATGAGGAAATTATTTAGATGTGGGAATAAAGGAAACCTAGAAAACAACGTATAATTAGTGAAACCCAATAATGTGATAAAGTAATGGTAGTCTCCATTCAACACCTAATGCATTATTCTTTTCATCAACTTCATAGAACATGGGATCATTTCAAATTATTTCCCTAATATGTGGATTTTTGGAGACAACCAAAAACCTCAATGATAGTAAGGGTTAGATTTTTCCATCACAACCGATGAGGTGGATCCGGACAACGAATTTGTGATAGGTAGTCTTGTTAATTATTGATGGATAGTGAATGTAATTTTTTTCTGGTTCTGAAAATTACATCATATAATGAACATTTAGTAGAAATATTCAAACACCACCTCAAGTCACGGATGTTGAGTTGTCTATGAAAATGATAAGGGAGGAAATTATTTAATCTGGAGTATATAACTCCTCTTTAGTAGATTTTTTTTGTCTTAAAAACCTAGTGAAACTTGTCAAATTCCATTTTGTGTAATTTAATGAAATTAATTGGAGGGATTGAATTTTCATATATATATATCCAAGATAAATTTATTTATGATAAAAACTACACTCCATATCAAAAATAGACTCCCGATTATGTAAAAGAGCAATGAGGATTATGAATATGCTTTAGCACCGACTTGAAATTCCAGGGTATTATTTTCATACTGAAAAAATTATTGAGATCAAATCATTGAGTCCAATGAAAAAATAATCCTCAAATATTCACCTTTTGTGAGGTAATATACTAATGTGTTTCTGATGGAATTTTCTGTTCTTCCTTGATCGCAAGAGGATTAATTTCCATTCAAGAATCTACCAGGGGTGTTACCAAAATCTATGATTCTGTATTGAATAAATATTGTAGAACTAGAGGAGTTGAAGTAACAAATACTACAGAATATAGATAAATGGATCATATTCCTATGTGGTTCATAGTGGGCTGCAACATTCATATTCACAATGAAGTGGGATGGTTCAATGTACCTTTTTATTGATTATCAAAATCTCAACAAGATCACGATAGTGAACAAATATGTTATTCCATGAAATGATGACTTATTCCATTAGCTATATATATATATCACAATACATCTCCAAGGAGGATCCACGAAAAAGATATTACCAAGTTAGTTTTAAATAGGATATTATGAAGAAATAATTTTATACAAGGTACATGCACTATGAGTTCAATTTGATTCCTTTCGGACTCACTAATTATTTAGAAATGTTATTTGAATTGATGAATTGAGTTTTTATAGATTACCTTTAGTACTATTTGGTAGTATTTATAGATGATACTCTAATATACTCAAAAAACAAAGGAGTTGCATGAGGAGCATCTGAACACTGTTCTAAAGACCCTCAGAATGGAGAATCTATATGAAATGTATAATTTGATTTCTTGAAGAAGTAAGTCTCATTCATGGGGTATATCATCAAAAAATGGAATTTCTATGGACCCTTCAAATTAATATGCCCTTAATGTATGGTTACGACCAACATTTATTTATATACATCAGTGTTTTCCCTTAATTATATTAGTATTATCGACAATTTTTGAAATAATTATTGTAATTTTTGAACCCTATAACCAATGATAACTCATAAGGGATTTATGTTTTATCAGAATTATGGATGTGAAGATCTATTCAAGGAGTTGAACAAGAATATTACCAATACCCCTATTATCACACTACCCACAAGTGGATTTTATTCATAGTATTTTATGATACTTCAATGAAATTATTGGGTTCTATGTAAATGTTGAATTAAAAATTCATAACCTATTCTTCAAGGTAGTTGAATGTTCATAAACAGAACTACCCAACAGCTGATATAGAGTTGGGTACATTGATATTTTCTTTGAAAATATAGAGTAATTATTTCATTGGGGGTGTGTAAAATATAGACGGATCACAAAAGCCTCATGGGTATATAAATAAATAAATAAATAAATATGCACCAACAAATATGGTTAGATATGATTGAGGACAATGGATGCACAATTCACTAACATGCATGGAAAGAGAATAATGTGGTGAATGATCTACATAGAAAAGATATATAAATTCTATTATTGAGTAAAATTAAGAGAGATCTGATATTCTTAGAATTTAAAGGGCTAGACATAGCAATCATAAATGGAAAATATTCATCAACAATTTTACAAATTATTTTTATCCCATACCTTGAAGATTGCACTTTAATTATATATTCCAATTTCGTTGGGATTCCAACGTCACCTCTTTGGTCATCCTTTAACCTCTCAATAAGGTATGGGATAAAAAGGTGTAGAACACATTCATGTTGGGATGAAGCTGGGGAATGAAAACCACTTGGTCCTAAATTGGAGAAGATATTTGTGCCAAAGGTTAGAACAATAGAGCAGCTTATCATGGCTACTCATAGACGAAAAATGATATATACTGACATTAATTGATGATATATAGAGTTTTATGTTGGAAACAGGGTATTCCAATACATATCATCATGGATTAATGAGATGCTATTTTGGATGTAGGTAAAGCATAGTACAAGATACATTATTCCCTTTGAGACATGTGATCCCATTAGAGTGGTGGCCTATCTACTAGCACTCCCACATAACATATCTCATGTACGTTATGTATTCCATGAACCTCTCTTCGGATATTATATTCCAAACCCACACATTTACTCAATACATAGGTGGTACTATTTGAGAATGATGCTTCTAATGAAGAGAAATCAGCAATAATCTTAGATTATATAGACAATCCTCTATGAAATAAGATAATACATATGGTCAATGTGTTATGGAGAGACATACAGTCTGATGAAATGATGTGATAACTAGAGGACGTGTTCAAATATATTTACCCTCATCTATTTTAGTATTGGAGGTACAAATTTTGAGGGGGAAATTTTTTAAGGGGAAAAATGGTAATGACCTAAACTGTTAAAAATATATATTTTCTTATCTTTTGATTAAATGTATTATTATGTAATATTTTTATATAAAAATGTAAACTTATTTGGTTTTATTTATTCCTATATGATTTAAATGACAATTAAGAATATTTTAAATTTGAATAATATCCATTAAATAGTTATCGAATGATTATTATTAATATAGGTTTTTAACAAATCCAATTGTTATAGACAAAGGATATGATGGCCTAAACCATTAAGATCATACCATATGAATCCAATTTATCTGAGTTTCCAAGGGTGTAATAATATCTAGGATTATCCATTGACCAATCTCATTCTGTTATCCAAAATCTTAAGCATGAGAAAAAAATGATTACATGTGATGTTCAAGTTCATCGAGATCATGACATAAACCATTCTTTTCAAACCTAACCATGAAAGTAGCACTATCGCACACCATACTCATTGGCTGTTTCATGGTGTATTAAAGGGATATGTACCTAGACCCAAGATATATGTGTATCTAAATTATTATTTTTAGAATAATTAATATATATTTATCATATTATTAGTACTTTTAAAATAATTTTTATTTCAACATAATAAATTGAAAATATTAATTTTTGGTAATATTCAAATTTAATAAAAAATTTATTTCATATGAATTAATGATGTTTTTAAATAAATAAAATTTTAATAAATTATTGTTATTATATTATATTTATTTTATAGAAATGATTATTTAATTTTTATGATATCATATTTTATTTTTTTAAGTGTTCGAAAAGACTTATTATTAAAAACCCATAAATTTTGAGTAAATTTAATTTATTATTTTAAAAAAAAATTCAAATATTTATAAAATTATTTAATTAAATCAAATATTATTTTAAATCATAATCTCGAAATTATGTTATGGGGAGTTTTCTATTATTTTATGAGACAGTCGAATTTTAGGGTAAAATTTAAATTTCATTTAAACATTAATTGGGAATTATGATATCATCATATCCCAAAAGTGGTGTAATAAATATTATAAATGGGATAAAATTCTAAATATATGATTTCCCTTTAAAATAATATGATTTTATGTTTATTTATATCATTTTATAAATCAATTGTGAATTCTTCCAATTCGTTAATATATTTCAAGATTTTAAAAAAATCATTAGCAATAGGACTCACTTCAACATATGGAATGCTTCTTTTCTACTTGTTTTGTCTGATATCATTAAAAAATAATTTATATAATTCCAATTTCAACAAAACCATGATAAAATACCATGGTAAGGTTTGTGGTTTTGGTAATTTAATTATATAGAGTCAAAAACCAATGTTTGAGAAATAATAAATAATTCCAAATTCTTTTCATATTTAATCCCATCCAATATCACATTTATCTTCAATCAAAATACATGGATCACATACCAACTATTCTCTATCTTTTATAGTGTCCTCCCATGTTTTTTGAAATATCTCCGGAGGCCCCTCCCAAGAATTTGGAGTCACACAATCAATTAAGTGATCCTCGCCTTCTCTTATTCATTCCTGATATTTTATATTTTCAATATATTTCAAATTACAATTGTAGGGATATGTATTTGAATGTCCCTATTACTTCACATTTCTAGTAAAAAATATTAGATACCTATTTAACTCTTATCAACCAATTCGATAAAATTTTATGCGACATTATTATGCTACAATTATGTCCCCATGATTTTTTCGTGCCCAAACAATTATTCAGTGAAGAGCATACCCATTTCTTATCATAATTGATAAATGTTATACACTTATACTTCGTAGAATTGAAAATTACATGTATTTATTACAAAAACATTGATCATAAAATAAAATATGATGAATCTACCCATTTTTTTCTATGTGGAACACTTGAGAACGATAATGAATTGATAGTGATTGGTCATCCCTGATTTATATAGTGCTCCAATAAATGGGATAATATTTAGTCTCACGAGACGTCTTCTTAGGGCATCGATTATAACAAATTATTTTATCATAATATTTCTATCTTGATATCTTGGTTGTTATCCTAAACTATCTATATAATGTAGTATTTTATGTTGTTTCTACATTTTCCATGTTATGATTATCATGGTATATCATGTTCTATTGTTCATGTCTATGATTTATACTCTATTTATTACCCATTAAAATGCAAATTTTTCTACATGTATCAACTTATTACTTGTTTAACCCCTTTCATAACTTAATTTCTCACCCCTTAATTAAATTTTTCCCTTTCTTATTACATTTAGTTTCAAGTACCCACATGTTTTAGATGTTTTAAATAAATATGATATTAGATTCCAGTTTTAAACTATTATGCAATGTACCCAATTCTCAAAGACACTAGAATTATTGATATTATGGGTTGTTTTAAGTGTAACCTTTTAAAAAAAACTATATAATAATTGAAAAAAAAATTGAAGGGTTTTTACAGTCTCTTCATTCTTAATTATCATTTTATATTGACATATTCATAATACCTTTTTTCCAATATATTTCAATCATTAATCTCCATTTTCCAAAATATTTACAACCTGACCATCAAGAATGTTGAATCGGGGTTTCATGATCTCACATAGTCAATTTCTCCATTGTCGATGGTGAGCCACTAGTGAGGTAATATAGGAACGAAAACCCCTTTCAAAAAATTCATATTGATGAATATGGTTCACATGATTATGATTTATGATCAACGTCACTATTTGAACATCCCAAATTGGCGTCAATTTGTTAATAAAACCAATTAACAAGACACATTACTCAAAAAAATGACTTATTAAAGCCCTTATGTCCCACAATAATGGAGGTTCTATCATTCCCCCATTCGGTAGATATTCTCTCTTTAAGACAATCCTCACTAATTATGGTATCCTATTCCACCTCAATGTGACTCCGGGATGGCCAACCTATGATTTTAGCTTGGATTCTCCATGAAATGCATTATCTTCTCAAGTTCATGTTAAACCATGAGATGGATATTATTTTTTCCTTCACTCCTCTAATCATTGAATTCCCTATAACTCAATAAAAAATCATATGCAGTAAGAAGGAATTAATAAATTGTTTCAAAAAATATAGAAACATTTTAATTTAATTTTTTCTATCATAAATTACTTATGAACGATCTTTTATCCCTACTATATTATTTTTTTCATAACATCCCAACATCATCAAGGTTCCTTAAAAATAGTTCTACTATATAAACATGTAAATTCATGGATGGGTTAACATTAGGATTCAAGAAAAATTTTCATTTTATATGAATGAATCATCAAAAATAAAAAGGTATTAACTGATCTCTTTTCATTTTAATAATTACATTAAACATCAATGAAAAATCAATGATGTGTAGTCTATGTTTCATTTAGTTATGTCTAAAAAATATAAAAATTGGAATATTTCTTTCCAAAATTAATAAGCTATTCAAAAAAATTTAAATTTATTCATATTCTCTGTAATTAAAATTATATATTTACATAAAGCTTCATTTTTTCTCCATGATCGGTTAAAATCAAGTAAACATACGCAAATTCAAATAAAAGATTCCAAATCTAAATTGTACATTTCATGGTTTTTGACATGGAAAATAATTACTAGTGAATATTTATGGTATTTTGAAGTTAATCATATGATAAAATAAATATAATATTCCTATTATAATTGGAAGTACACTAGCCAGTACAATAATAATTCACAATGATAGGAATCTGGAATTAGAATGGTGTTTTTACCCCTTCTCCATTATGTTCAATAATGAATAGGAAAATTTTTTCTTGATAATGTGTTAACCCCATTACAAATCCACAATGTGAGGGTCTACACCATTTATATAGTCTTCCATATTTTAATGAAGGGAGTAATGCATTAGATTCTAAAACATGACAAACAAAATACAATATAGTAATGTACATTCACTAGGATTATATAATTTTTTTACATCATCATTATTTTATCATGAATGTATAACTATGAATGGATTTAAATAATGATGTCTAATTGAATGGATCTATGTGGAATTCTTTTTTATTTACATGATAATGGTATCATATAGAACCAATATATCATACACTAAAATAGATACGTGTCTTAAGATATGATAGAATCATTTTCATGACCATATCACCTATTGTGGATTAGGGTATACTATATAATATGATATTCCAATTTTTTATCATTTCAAAAAATACCACATTCCCTAAAATATATTGCGCACCCATTAAGAATCCATCTAATATCTATTGGCTATAGTTTATTAAATTCACTTTATTTTGAATGTAATAGTTCGTTACCAATTTAATCTTGATTAAAAGGTCAAACTATGAAAAATTACAGCCCTTTAACGAATAGATAATATACATAATTTATGGTTTCATGTATATTGAAGTAAATATTAGACTCTAGAAAAGAAACAGTGATCCTTAAACACTAAAAGAAATTAGTGTGACCTAGATAAAACATACACATATCCTCATATGAACATTTCCAAAAAAGGTAAAATATACATATTATATTTATGTCAATATTATCCTTTTGAACATGATATATAGTTAAAAATATAAATTTAATAAATTAATAAATATATAAAATAATATACATTAATGATGATATAAAATAGATTGGCCAAGATGATGAAAAAATGAATTTTATTCATTTAGAATATAATAACAACACATTTCACTGAAATAAGAATGTTTTTTAAATTTTACATTCCATATAATCATAGTAAAAAATTCCTTCAACTCATTAATGGAGTGGTGTAAAATCATGGTCCCATAATTGATATAAGATACTTTTTTCACTAATCTTGGTTTTCATGATGATATGTATGAATTCTTTTTTATTATGGGTTGTTTCTTATTGTTTGATCCATGTAAGGGTCTATGCATTTTTATTTATTCTTGGTTGACAAGTCAATATATATCATGGAAGGATTTGTTGAGATTGGACTTTAGAATACAGAAGGAAAGGATATCGGTAGTCCTCTAGCTAGATGGAGGGAGCCTCTATATATCTAGTGAATTGTTGGATATAGGGAGTTCCTATGAGAATTCCATTATCCAAATGGTGAGTTTTTCTACGGTAAAAATGTGATGACTTTGACCCATGTAGCCCAAAGCATGAGGTTATATTATTATATTGGGATATGATACAAAGAATCACATCTTAAATCACTAAACAGTTTAATGGGCTTGGTAAACTAATTTTATACATTCTTCCAATTTTTTATTTGAAAATGATATATAAATTATGTTCAGATTGATTATTCTAAATTTTCTAAATCCTTAAAAGATTAATCCTTCATATCCTAGTAAAAGGAGATAAAATAAAGGTGATATCAAATTATGAGAAAGATTTATGTATAGTGGATGTATTCTATAAGTACACACAAGCGACTTTAACATTTTCCATTGGATTTAAAAGAAATAAGATTGATATGATATTATAATTCTAGAAGTATTATTATGTCATAAGATTCATATATAATCATTTAACACATCATTATAACCTGCATGAAATAGGGTTCTGAAAAATTATTTTTATCTCTATGTGGAGAATTTAATTCATATGTACACATGAGTAATAATTTCACGTCCCATTTAATAGGAAATAGGGCAGATAATGGTAATTTTATAATCATAAAATCACTTTGGTTTACTTTGGATACATAAGATTTTATTTAATAATAAATAAAGAATATTTAGAGGAGGTAAAGAATAAGTAAATTTAACTTTATTAGGTTGTGCTATTACGACTTCTTTTATAGAACTCATTTATATGTACCCAAAAAGATCCGTTGGTTGGAATTTTTGGAAGAAAAAAATCAATATATTGTGGATAATAAGTTTTATAATTTATTTTTAAAATATTGTTGAGCTATATGGATCAAATATTTTTAAGGAATTGGAAGGAGTGGTGTCTTTATATAAGTGAGAAGAAGGGGATTATTTGAATTTCAAAAATTATTAAATTAATATTTATTAAATATCATGACTACATGTCTAAAAATTGATATAATTAAATTGTAAGATAATTATGAGTCTGAATATCCTAATAAACTAACTTTTTTACAACTTTTGGTTTGGTATTCACCATTATATTTTAGTTCCATTTCCCATTATCCCTTTTCACAATAACCACAATATTAAAATTTTCATCCATTTAGGGGACAACAATGTTACCCCAAAAGGACAAAAGAACCATAAATGGACCATGTAAGATCATTTCAACCATATCACATTAATTGTTCTGAATATACTATTTTTATGAATTCCTTATCTTTTAATCAAATAAAATTTAAATCATTATAGACACTATTCATTTAATATGAGTTTAATGACCAGAAAAAAATGTTGAATTGACTAAAATATTTAAAAACACATTAATATTTCATATATATATATATATGTCTATCTATATTATTTGATGGATATATAATTTTTTTTAAATTATATCACATTTAATATTTTGAATATAATTAATTTTTCTATTCTGTTAATTGAATTGATATTGTATTCCAATTTCTCCAGTATTTAAGCTATTTAGTTAATAAATAAAAATTATAAATAAAATTCCATTATAAATATAATATCATTATATATTAAATTATCATTTATATATTTTCTTACATTTATTTTTTCGATATTGGAACCCATAAGATATATTTAAAACAAGAAGAGGTAATTTTTTAAATTTAATGGATTTAAATATTATATAGGTCAATTTCATAGAAAATTATACATTAGGAAAATTAATTTTGATCGTGAGGTGATAAGGGATAAATTTAATTCATTCAATAATAATTTGCATGAAAAATATTTACCTTATCTCTTAGTTTTAAACAAGATTATCTTAATTTACCATTCACTAGGTTGATAATTTTTACCACTCTTACTAGTAATATTGGCCAACAAATAAAATATCCATATTTACAAAATTGGAACCATATAATACTAAATATGAAATTAATTTTAAAATAGAATTTCTATAAGTTGATGTAAATAAATTAAAATCAAGACACAAAACACAAAGAGAACAGTTTTTAAAAAATTCATTTTATATATAATTTTTTTTTGACAAATTCAATCATTAATTTTATTACAATAAATATACTAGAATTATTTGTGTTATAATAGATATAATTTCTAAAAAATAATTTGAAAATAAAATTTATCTTGTTGTATCATTAAATGAAAAATAATGATTTCAATAGAAATCATTATTGTTTACTATCAACTAAAAACTCAATATTCTTAGAAACCCAAAATTTTAATCATATGATAATTTTTGATATTATGATATTAAAAATGATAATATTTTTGGAAATTTTAATTTAAAATGTATTTATATAGAAATTATAGTATTTTCTACCTTAAATTAATAAAATCATTATTGAATAAAATGAATTTCTAAAGCCTAAAATAAAATTACTAAAAACATAGTACTAATATAATAATAACAATACAATTAATTTTATTTTAGTAGATAGTTTGTATATATTTAATTATTTAGTCAATAATATTCATACCTAACAATACAACGGTTGGGATATAATTATTAAATAAAATCATAATATTTTAATAGTGTGGTTTCTTTAGAATCGATGTTGTGTTTTTTTATGTTATTAAACAAATTTTTATTTTAAAATAATGGGTTGTAACATACTTCCACATTAAATAAATTTAATCCTCATAATTTTAACTTATTCTCACTAATTGATTGTTTTTCATTTCAAAATTCTATGGTGGAAAACCCACATCGTAAAAAGGGTTAATAAAGTTTCTTCTTAAAATAGGGAAATGGAAATATTAAGGTCTCCCCAAAACATGGTTTCCAAATTGGATAATATTAATGGGAAGGGAAAATTTTATTAAGAAAGATTAAAAATATCACCCAAGGACTGATTAATAGTGATAGATAAAATAGTCTAGTGAGTGATAACAACCACCAAATCATATATCTATGATTGGTGAAAAGAAAATTGATTTATTTTAAATTAAGGTAATTGGAAAAAAAATTGATTCAAGATCATTTTGATATATATTATTAATTAATTAACAATATAGAATAATAAAAAATAATATTTAGTGAAATTAATTGTATAATTTAATACATTGAGAAATTCCAATAATAATCTCTTTTCTTCTCTAAAGAGTGAGTATTATGTGTGAATTTTTCATTTCTAAATCACTAATATAATCTTTTAGTTAATCAAATAGTCCATATAGTAATAAAACATTATACCTACTAGGTTTAATAAAACATAATTTTTATGTAAAATTTAATATTGCACTGAAAATGAGTAAACCATAATATAAATAAATAGTAAATAAATTTCAAAATTTAAATAATAACACCTATGGTTTGACATAAATAACTCTTTAAATACATATCCCTATGATATAAATAACATCACTAAAATCAGCATGTCAAAATAATTTTAAATAAATGGTTTTCTCATACCATTGACCTTAAATGTCCAAAAGTTTACTAGAATTTTCCCAGATAATCCTTTCTATTAAACCTAAAGGTTATATTACATCAATCCAATAAAATGTATGATGAAATATAATTAATCTATTTAAAATTATAAAATTAAAAATATATTATCCTTTTATATGTTTCTGAAAATCATCGTTATATTTTACTATAAAATAGTTTAATAAAAGAACTCATACTAACCAATATATCATGTAGGTCAATTGTTGGGGATGCTCCTGTGTCAGCCATTAATTGAAGGTTCAAGCCTCACTATCAAACTAGATTTGACGGTTTACCCCCCCCCCCATATATGGATTTTAATTTTTATAAAATAATACCATTCTAAATATTATGATGATAATTATAAAAAATTAATCATAAAATAAATTTTTTTAACCACTAAGGTTTACTATATGATATGTTCCCAAAATGTACTAATAGAATTTTTTTCTAAATAAACCATAAATAACTCAATCTACTAAATCAATGTTACACCAAATTTTTATAGATAACATTTTACTTTTTTCCACAAAAAATAAATTTATTACAACCACAATTAATCTTTTCACTGTAATATATACTAAACCAAATGGTTGTATTAAAATAAATATCCCCGAAAATATCTTTAATAAAACTTAATTTTCATCATATAAAACATAAAAATGGGTATCTATTCATTTAAAATTGTTATAAAGATGAGTCATATGATCCCTAACAATTTATATTAATCCCAGCATCACTCACTTTTTAAGTGTTTTCAGTAGATACATATTTTGTTTTCCAAAAATATCAACTTATCCCAAAATGCTTTTTTATGTATACTAAAACCTTTAACAATATATATTCATATAAAAAAATAATGTGAAACAATCCTTAGATATATCATGATTCCTGTGTCAAAATTATTATTGATATAATACTTATAAAACATAATTCCCTAATATAAATACATAAAAAATTCAACCATTACACTATAATTATTTCTATATCATGGGTGCTTCCATAGACTAAGTGGTTTCAATTGGATTAGGGAATCGACTAGGATAATTCACATTTTCCCCACAAATAGAAAATTGCAAAAAAAACTATTCTATATGATTTCATTTATTCCCATTTATTATAATATTTATTTTCCATCAAAATTTCATTACATTATGACATTCGTTTCCACACAAAAAAGATTTTCCCATTCCACTGAGACATTATCTATTGTGTATGTTTCTATATTTCTAATGTGAATGAAATTGTGCCTTATCTACCCCATGGTATCCACTAACCATTCTCTCAATGAACGGTATCCATCTCTTCTTTTATGATTTAGTGAATTGGTTAATAAGAAAGCTTTAAATAATATATCACGATAACCGATAAGAAGTTATCTCAATATCATTCACTCTAGTAATGATCTTATATAGTTGTTCATAATAAAAGCTTAATTTTATCTTATTTGACCATAACATAGTTCCTTTTTGTACTTTCCATTGGATAAAATGATAAATCAGTGTATGTGAAACTATAATGATAGTGGGAAATTATGAAATATCATTTGTTGGGATCCCAAATTATAAAACCAAATTTTTACTCTGATAAATTTGGATTCACCAGGGTTATCCTGTGTTATTGTTGGATGGAGAGAAAAAATCAATAAGGGGTGAGTTCAATTTATAATCAAAAAATTTTATTAGAAAAATTAAAGGTATATCCCAAAATTTGATAAAAAATATTCATTAAACCAAAATTTCAGAATAATATAATTTGATTATTAGAAAATTTCTCAATAGATTGATCATATATTAGCTAAATAACACTGAAATGTCTTTTTATTTTTACACTAATATACTAATATATGACATAGTATTTGCACAATATAAAGATAACTATCAATGTCTTATTTTAAAATCAGGTACATGTTTTTTTAATATAATATTAAAATAAAAACCACAAAATATGGATAAATATAAAAAATGGGTTCACTGTCAAGAAGAGAATCAATATCATTCACTTGTAAATATCATTATTCCAAGTAATTTATTATATATTAATCATTATACATAACCTGGATTGGATTTTACACAATAATACACATGAATGTCTTGTAATAGAACCTCTTCCATAGATCATTATGTGAGTAATTAATGAAAAAAATACATTTTGGTTTTCTAGGTCACCCATGACCTCTTCCCTAGTTAAACTTTGGAGTAAAAATGTAAATAATCAATAGGCACTATCACAAACTCTAAAGTTCAGTTTAGGGGATTGTGTTTTAAAAAAAATTGTAAGACAGAAAAATCCTTAAAGTAAAATCTTAAAAATATATAGAAAGAGATAATAAATGTGAATTTGTGGTTTTGATATATATGAAAACCTTCATATATTCAAAATTCAATTAATTTTACTTTCAAAGGATATAGAAAAAATTGCATAGAAAATACTGAAAAACAATGTGTCATAAATGCCTGGAAAACCATTATTCTTCGCCATTCATTTTATTAGTGTTGTTCCAAACATGTGTATATATACATGAATATCTATATCCATAATATATTTTCATGTATTCCTATATCCATGTAGAATCTATAGTGAAAAATCAGTCTCTTCTAAATAAGGAACACAAGTCCTTTTATCCATTTCATCTAAAAAAAATTACTGAGAGAATAAAATAGAATGTTATTACTCTATATTTAAGACATATCTAGAGTTTTTTTAGAATAATTATTATTAAATCAACTAATATCTGAATGTATTTAATTCCTTAATTTTTTTAGTGTTTTTTTAAAATTTAGTCATGAATATTATTGTAGAAAACATTGTCGTCAAAAGGTCATGTGGTGACAACTTCAATGGTATCTTCCTGAAATTATGATAGAACCCTATTTTATATCTTTTCCTTAGGATGGTATCACTTATAAAAGATTAGTCTAGGTATATTACCACCCAATAAATTATAAATAGCTTCACATAAATTGTATAAATTCATGGTGGAAGTGGTATCTTTTCCTTGGAGATAGATCTACTGAATGGTGGTAACATCTGGAGGTTGCACCATTCTAATGGTTGTTTCACTGAGAAAGGGTATAATCTTCTCACTATATATTTACATTAATGTGATGATATCTTATTTCAATGGTATCACAACATTATGGTAGATCATTGAGGTCACATAATTGAACTATTGTTAGCATGTTGATCTAATGGCATCAAATTTATCTTATGGTAGATTGAAATGTGATATCCATACATGGAAAATTTTGTTTATTTTCTCTAGAATATAATTGACTATCATAGAATAATAAATTCATTAGAAACATAAAAAAAACATGACTTGGGGTCATTATAAATAAGAGGTTATTTTAAGAACCTAACAATCTCTTTTTTTTGATAAAAAATCAAGGCATTCATTGTAATAAAAAACTATTTAATTGATTAATATAAGAAATGATATATGGATAAAATTAATACAATTTACATAGTAAATAAATTTAAATATGCAATGAATTTTTTTACCTTCATTCCCCACAATTAATCCTTTAATATATATTCCAAACAATTACTACTTCATTGGGTTTTATCAAAATGAATGAAGGAAAAGTAAATTAAATAAAATATTGAAATATAAATAGAAATCTTGTTGTCATTATATTTTAATGTCCTATGATTACATCAATATAGGGAAATAAAAGAAAAAAATAAAACAATTCATATTAAAAATAATAATAATCCTCAATTTGACTATATGTATGATCTGGTATGTCCTTTCCTGTTCTAGAAATATGAGTAGTAATATATGAAAGAGGTTTAGGAATTTAGAATACACTTTGTCTAAGATGTTACACAACCACACTAGGGGTAAGTCCAAATGGTTGAACTATAATACAAGTTGTCTCTTGGGGCACTGATAAAGGTACGAAGAGGGTGATAGTCACAAGTGTGGATGGAGGTACAATGATAGTAGTCTTAGTGGTGTATAAAAATGGTTCTATCCACTCCCAAATATCAGTGATAACATGTCCACCATGCACCTTACCCATGAATAATTGAGCCATCTCATTCATTAATAGTTTTATTACAGGATCCAATGATGTCAACAGGGTAAAATTCTCCATGAAGGCACTTTCCCGATGTGTTATTTGTATGTATTTAAAAAATAAAATTAAATTGAGAATTTATCTCATTAGTAGTATAAATCTGAGAAAGTTATTACAAGATACCTTAGTGATTATTTTACTAGAACATCTCTCTACATAAAAGCACTCCCAAACCAGCTTATAATTTTTCTCTCCATGATATTTAATCGGAAGAATATCATTATAATGGGAAGTAGACAAATCAACCATAAGATGATTTATCTCTTCTCTCACTATTTATTTGATCAACATATCCTCAACTAAAATCTATGTCGAACAAGGTGGAGCTATAGAATATAATGTTCAAGTAGTAGAAAATGAATCATTCATCTCAATAGGGGATAAATCTCTCCCTATGAAACTAGTACTCATGTTGTCTATAGAATATTGAATATAATTTACCCATTCCACCAACCTCTTAATATCCATTTTCATGTTATCTATATTTTAGATAATTTTGGGATAGATATGAGAAATGGCTACTGAACCAATCATTTTGGATCCAAATTCATTGAGGAATATATCTTGAAATGGGGGGGGGACCAATGAATTCCAATTAGATCTATCAGTTAACCTGCATGAAATAAATTCAACTCACAGTTTGTCAAATAACTACTATGAGGGGACTAATGGGGAATATGGGGATAATTCCTCTCATGAATATGTTCGGCAACATCATAATTTTCATTCTGCACATTTTTTCACAAGTAGATAAATCTCCTATATGGTATTCCTCCTATATTATCTCCAATAATGATCTCTTTGGTTCTATTTAATCAATTGATTTGGTATTTAAACCAGGATATAGTGAACTACCTTGATCATCATCATTATATTATTTGGAATAATCCTACACAATATTATTAGATCAATGAGATTTTTCAAACATATATGGTTCTCCATCTTTTACTCTATCTATGGTAACATGATTAACTCATATTTTAGACACCTGATCCTATCCATCATTAATATTCTCTGAGTTATTAGATATTTGGAAAAAATATGATGTTCAGAAGTAGATCCTTCAAGTTGATCATAACCAAAAATATTTTTTTTATCTTTTTTTTAATATACTTAATTTAATCACGTTTCTTTGAAAGTAATATAATTAAGAGGGATGAAATATCTATAATATACATTAGGACTTAAAATAATACCTGTATCACCTCCTTCTTCCACAAAAAATGGTTACAAACAATTATTAATTATCAATAACTTCATCCACTTCAACTAATACTAATGAAACATATTTATATTCCTTAGTTGATGAATATTAGAATTCTTCATCTAGATCTATGCCACATAATCCATATCTCTCAATGAGTAAGGAAACTTTACTGGATTAAAATTTTCATTAAGTTTTTTGTTATCTCTGACCATTAATTTTAGCTACGGGTTATTACTTCACTCTCATCATTTTTAATGTGACTTGGATATGATAAAATAATAAAATTTCACAACATTTTCCTCCACATTATTAATAATGCATATATATTTGAATAGAGAAGTAATCATTTTGGGATATGCTAGAGAGTTTGGTCATGTTGAAGTATTGTATAATTCCATCATATGAACCGTTAAATGAAGACAATGATGAATTGTGACTTATATATTAATAAGAAAAAATGAAAAATTATATTAATACATATTTATTATTTAATACCATTTCAGAAGACATATGATTAGAGAAATTAATACAAAAAACAATCAATATTCTCTATCTAACCCCATTGAAGTAAGTCTTCAAATGGTTGCATTTATTTAAAACACAAGCGAAGAATATTCCAACATGAAGATTTCATTATTTATGGGAATGGAAAAATTATAATCCTTTTTTTTCCTTATGTGGAACTTGTAATCATTTATTCCACTACATTGAACAGTGAAAGTGCTAGTTTCTCTTCATTATTGTTTAAATAATATCATTTTGGTCTTAAAAATAATATTTAGTATGTAGATAGAAATATTTAACCAATATATGGTATAATAGTAAATCATCCCATGATATACATTCTTCTAATAAATGGTCCTGAATCACATTCCGAATGAACATCTTTTTAAATAACAACCAAATGAAATCGATTTCATTTTTAGCTACTCCATCTTGAGGTGCGGGCTTTAGGTTCATCAGTTTTATAGAATGATTTGACTTGCCTCTTGATTTATTTTAAATACACAACTCATTAGGTGAAGCAATAGGACTCTTCACTCACATCATTCTTGAAAGGTCTCAAGGGTATATGTTTGAATTAATAAGTAACATGTCAAGAGAGAAAAAACATGATTAAAGAGAGGTGTGTGAGGGAAGATCATACTCCAGAATATTAATTTGTTAATTTTTATCATTTATCAATTTGAAAATAATAAATAAAAAATATAATATGAATAATATAAATTAAAAATAATAATATTTTTGATTATAAATAAAAGTAATGGTAGAACATGGGATGGTAGTAATGTAATGGTACATTCTATGGTATTATTTGAATAGTGGAATGTCATGATAGCATTCAGATGGTGGAATGTAATAGTACCATATCACAATATCTTATAATGGCTCTATATCATAATATAAGTTCATGATATCAAATGATTGGTAGTGTTTCACTAAGATATTGTTATGGTAGTATGTAACTGTAAATAATAATGGTAGCATATAAAAATAGTATATTAGATAGTAGTAGGTCATCAAATTAAAAAACTGATTTAATGGTTTTTATATTATAAATTCTATTTAAATTTAAAAAAATCTTATAAGAAAATTATATAATTATAGTTTAATTTTTTATATAGCTAATTCTCTAAAAATTAAAAGTATTGGTGAATATATTGGTAAGTTGACATTCTATTCAAAACAATTCATGAGTTATGTAACATTTTCAAATGTTTTTTTCTCAAAATGGGATGTCTTATATCAAAATGAATTGTTATGGAATGTGACATATGATTATTGTACATTTATATAGATCTTATGTGGTAATAATTGATATGTTCATGTAGAAATTGGTGTCCATGGTCTAGGAATTTAGGTTTCCTCCTCTAAATATGTTCATAACAACTAACTATAACTAGCTACTAATATTTTTGTGTAGATAATGAAAAACAATCTAGATACACAATGAAACTTGAGACTTTCCCGAAATGTGACATGGTCTAGAGGTTATTTCACTATCCAACTTATAACAATGAAATTAGTATCTAACTAACTCACTATGTAAAATTCAAGTCCTCTATAACAGTTCAATTTAAAATTGTTTGTACATTTGAGGTATTTAAAAATTCATTTAAAAAATTTAATGAGAATATATTGGTATTTCTTGAAAATGAGGAAACATACATTCCCTTAAATTAATATATGGTTAGTTATGATTAAATTATAGTATGAATCCACCCATACCTCCATAATTAGTTTGATCAATAGGTTTCCCAATTTCAACAGGATATATTTTACATCTTCTACTTAAGGGAGTATCACATCCACTATTACATTCAATTAAAAAATATTTTTGATTGTTGTTAGTGTACTAGATTTGATTTTAAATAATTCCTACTTTATATTTAAAAATATTAAGTCCATTAAATAATTTCTTCACACCCATAAAAATAATTTCAAATTCAATTATCATAATTTTAAAAAATATAATTTATATAAAATTTCTTGATGATCCAAAGATAATATCATCAATTTATATATGTACTATTAAAAAATATTTTTATAATTTTTAATAAATAATATAAGGTTAGATATTCCATTTGTAAATTTTTTTTAATGAAAAATGAAATAAAATTATCATACCAAACTCATCAAAATTATTTTAAACCATATAATTTTTTTCTAAATTTTTTTAAAAAATATTTGGAATGTGAGGTTTTAGATATATTGGGGAATGTTTTGAAAAAAATCGAATTGAATATATAAAAATTTATGAATTAACTCTTGTAATCCAATTGATAAAATTTTAATTTGAAATGTTCTTTATAAAAAGAAATATTCAGATGGATTCATGCCATGATATTTTCGTAAAGAATTCCTTATAGAAAATACCATCTTTATAACTAGACCCTTTTTTATCCAATTTATAATTATTTATTATTATTTTGCATAACTCATCAACATTTTGTCTAAAAATTCATTAAGTTCAAATATTTTAGTAGTCCATGGGGTTATCCATATTTTCCCAAACTCTACATCTTTTGGAGTGATTCAATTCTTATTGAATTTCCATTACCCACAATTCTTCACCAATTTCGTATATGATGTTCTTAGGTCAAATCTGTTATAATAAAATGCAATGTTCAACATAGTTTTTAAGAAAATATCTTGTTTGTGTTCCCCTATTTAGATAGATTGGAACAAATCTAAAGGGTGTTATCTATGAGTCCAAATATCATTAATAATATAAGTATTCATCAGTTATGTTTCATCTATAGGTTCGTGTTTAATTTTATTCTCATACTATGATGATTTTTCAATTTGTTTTATAGAATTATCTCTAGGTTTATCATTGGTCAACATATTGGAGAGACCATCATTAGGATTTTATAACGGTTTCTTATGCTCATATTGATATATCTAATCTAATTTGACATTTCTATATTCTTCCATAATCGTGGTCCATTTATTGAATACCCAATATGACTAAGTAGATTTGGAATATCTATGGGAAATTCCTTCATCTCTTTCATACTCAATTTTTATTAAAATTATAATTTGTATTATGTATAAATAATAAACAAATAAAAATACTAATGTAGATAAATTTATATTTTCTACCATTACATACCATATATGTAGTTTTTATTATAATAGGTATTATTCGAACTGTATTAATTATAGAGTATCCTGTATTTAGAGCATCTAAACAAAAATAAATTGGATATTCATAGTTATTAATGTGGTTCAATACAATCACATGAACTGTTTTATTTCTCCTCTATACCACAAAATTCTTCTATGAAGTCCTTGGAGTAAAAATTCTATGACTATATCCTTGTTGGTATATAAATGATTTATAATATTGATTTTCGAATTCACAACCATGAAAAATTATTCTGGTGTTAATTATAAGTCCTCTTAGAGTTTCTATAGATTTATAATCTTTATAAAAAATGGAATGAGCTTCACATTTATAAAAAATGAAAAACACCAATTTTTATATTATGTAATCATCAATTATAATATATTTTTAATATTTTCTTGCTAAACTGGAAACTCTATAAGATCCAAAACAATCTATGTGAACTAAATCTAGTGGTTGAGAAGTTGAAACTTCATTCTTAGGTTTGAAAGAGATATTTTTCTACTTTCCTTTTAACAATGATTTCATAATTGTTCTTTTATGAATTATACATTATTAAGAACCCAAAAAAATCATTTATTATTTATAATTCTAAGAGAATGTTTACTATTTTACTATTACAAATCCTTGATTCTTTAAAAAATGAATATATAAAAATAAAAAAAGGTATTCAAATATACAACATATGCATTTTCATTTTGAGATGAAGTGAGAATTAAATGATATTTAGTATAAAAAATGTATACAACTATTTTTAAAACATATTAATGTACAATTCATCCCATAGATGTTATATTGTAAGTATATTATACATTAATCCAACTACAAATAATTCTATTGATATTAAAATGATAAAATAGTTACCAATTTGACTATGAAAAATTATTTTCCATTTTTCATTTTATACAAATGTAAAATTTCCCCCATCAACGTTTATTAGTTTCTTCAAGATTTAGTTTTACCTATTAATATTAATATAACTTCAACTATCCAGATTCTATATATTATTACTCAAACATTTCAAAAATATCCCTATGCAAAAAAGATAAACCAAAAATGATCTTTGTACCCATATTTTCTAGGGTTTAAAAATGTCAGAAATAATTTATTTCGGAATATATAACTATTTAATTGTTCTATACAACTAGTCCTTCGACATTTAAAAAGAAAAAAATTTGTATTTCCATAGTTCTAAGAGTTTTTCATTGGATTGGGGGAACTATAATATGGGAAATATTTATTCCTAAATACATTATTTATCCATGTTGATAACCAATTCCTATAGTTTATTTAGTTTTCATTTTCATTCCATGAATTTTAGTGAGATTTTATATAACATTACTGAATCCCTATACATCATTATTATGTTTATCATTAAGAATTTTGCCTTTATATTTTCCATGAATGGATGACTATAAATATATTTTTAAATAGTAAAATTAGTTTTAAAATGAGAATACCTATCATGATACCTCATTAAAATTTTATATTAATCTTTAAATATATTCAATTAATCCCCTAATGAATTGAAGTATATCAATGAAAATAATTAGTTGACATATTTTCTTCACTATTATAATTTTAATATATACTTGAAATATGTACAATAGATGTTTGAAGAATATTTTGTACCTCAAATGTATTTATCATGAATCACATATTAGATATGTCATTTTTATATTCTGTTCTAGGGTTAAAATCACATGAACTTTCTTATGATGACCTCTATATGGATTTTATATAATTTCAATACTTTTCTCTTTCCTCCCATAATTCTTTATATGTATTATCCTTAGATAGTCTTCATTAAAGTATGGGTTCCTTTCACACTCATAGTAAGACACATTACATATGGAATCGTCATTTTTTACGCTTTTTTAAAATTTCTAGTAATGATAAACTTTTTATATTGTGTGATTTTATAATGAATTTACTTTTATTGTAAGATATTTTGACTAATTTAGCCTTTTGATCCATCTCATCATCATTGTCAATATGTGATTATTCATCACTTGAACACTCATATTTGATCTTATATTTACATTTTTAGTTAGAAGCCTTAAATATTGTTATATTTCTGTTTAGTTATTCTACTTCTTCATTGTTTACATGTAGTTATTTTTCATACGTAATGAGATTTTAAGTGATATATGTACTTTAATTATACAAATTTTTCTATAGTATCTATTGTAAAAACTTTTTACTCTAAATATTTCATTTAGACATCTAAGGAGTCACGTGGCATGATATTTTCCATAAATTTTTCCCATCAATGCATGATGTTGAAAATCTCAATTATTCAGTGATATATATCATAAATATATTCATCAGGAATAATTAATAAAGTATCGTATTTAATGGTGTAATATTTCAAAGACATTTATTTTTCATTTGAGGTTATTTTATATGATATAACAAGAGTATCCAAAATTTATAAATTATCTGAAAATGCATATATTTTATTAAATTTTTCCCCAACTAAAGCACAACATAATTAATCCATTTACATGAATTAAAATCATACAAATCCTTACTAACATCACTCTAAATTTTTCTCTGATATTAAGGTTTCTCATTTTAATCCCCAATAATTGTCCAAATATCAAATCCCTCTCTTTCAATATGAATTTTCAATTTAATCATTCATTGATTATATTTTATTCTTATAATACAAGGATAATTATTAATGGATGTTCCATCATGATTTAGTTAATCCATGATGTTATAAATTTAGATAAAATAAATATTTTTCACATTTATAAATAACTAGATCATAGTATGTTATATTTTAAAATACCTCTAAAACTAAATTTTTATTATAAATTAAAACCCAAGGGGGTGAATTTAATTTATAATTAAAAATATAAAATAAAAAAAATTCCACAAAAATACCAAAATTTAACAATAAAATAATTAACTAGAAGTCTACAATTATATAATATGATTTTTAAAATATTCTCAAAAGATCAATAATAAGTTATTTCAAACAACTTTGAAACTTATTTAAATTTTGAGACTAATCTACTAGTATTGTACACAATATATAATTCACCTCATATTGTTAGATGTCAACATTTTATATTAAAAGGGGGTAGTTATTTATTTTAAAAAAAGTAAAAAAAACTAATAAAACACAAAACTGAATTTATTTAAGGGGTTAATTATCATGCCAAGACTTGATCCCCTCCCCTTAGAAATAAACACCTTCCATGTAATTCATTATACATTAAAACTAATATAAAAATAGGATTTGATATTACACAATATTTTGAATGTTTTTTTAGGAACAAAATATTATCCCTAGTTATTATTTGGAGTAATGAACAAAAAAATTCATACAAGTAGTCTAGGCCACACATGATCTCTTCCATTGTAAAACAAGGGAGTAAAAATGTATAGAATCGAGAGAGAGTGCCAATAAATCACTAATTCAGTGTAGAATAATATGTTTTCTAGATAAATAGGATAATGTAAAATTATATTCTGATGGAATAATATAAAATAAAAGAGAAATAGATAAGAGAGGTGAAGAGGCCTTGTTTCTCAATCAAAATAGCTTCAATTATTCAAATATAAATGATTTTTTCATGAATTTAGATTAAAAAAGATTCACAGAATTATAAGTAATTATAGTTTCATTGATATCTAATGAAAATATTTATTATAATCTAGTCTATTGATTTGTGTTCAACTGAACACATTTATATTAGTGAATAAATATTATCCATCGTATATTGGTAAATATTACAATATTCATGTATGCATTATATCACACATGTAGTGGTTCATTGGAATATATAGCGAAAATATATTACTATTTATTTCAACAGAAACCTCATAATGAGTGAAAGATATGGAATTGTTTGAGTATATCTTTTATAAGTTTAGGGATTTATTTTAAGAATAATTATTCCTAAATCATAGTCTACTAGACTTTAATAAATTCTATAAAAAATGTAATTTTATTTTAAAAATTAATTATGTATTGATACGTTAAAAGATCTGGTAGTAAAAATATCTGGTGATATTAACATTCACAATTCTGTTCGGAACTATTGGTAGAACCCCTTAACTATATCACTATATTAGGAAGATAGCTGTTAGAAGTAACACAGTCCGGTGGTTTCATCACTAAGCTAACTAGTGATTACTTCACTCAATGATAAAATAAATTCATCATTATATTATCTTGGAACTATTATTAGATTTAACATGGATGTTCCACTACTAAATGGTAGCAATATATGGTTCTAGAACCATTGTACTTGTGGTATCATTGAGTGATGATTTATGATTTTGTCTGTATATGTACATGCTATTGTTAGTAGATCCACTCGATGATAGCATAACATGACACTAGATCCAAGTAGTCATAGAATTGAAAAAGTGAAATTTTTTTGAACCAATGATATCATATTCAAATAATGGTAAATTGTGATGGTAAATAAATAAATATTTATTTTTTATTTTTTCCTAATCATATTTGACTTTCATAATACATTAAATTCCATAGAAACATTACAAATATTATTTGGGATCATAAAAATAAGGTTGTTACTAACCTAAGATAGCAATTATTTTCTATTAAAATACCTCATAATTGTTATTAATTAAATTATGAGGTATCACATGTATATCTACAGAGAGTCTCAAAATGTGTGTGTTGTAAGGTCACACTCACCATGCACTAGAATGATGAATGGGATATACTTCAAAAATTATTCATTGAGTTCTTTAACCGTAGTTGAATATCTTCTAAAACTATGTTAACATTTTTATATAGACATGGATGTATTTCTAGGAAATCTATAAAATATCTACCTAACTAAGAATTTAGGATCGTATTATATTTATGGACTTCTCCTCAATGTCTTTCAAAAGGTTATGATCCCTAATTTTTATTTTCTTAAATGTATTTCTAAAATATCTACTAAAATTCATCTGATACTTAATATATATATCCCAACACCAGAATCCCAAATCTAGTGGTTACATTATTATGTTGGCACTAGATATTTGGAACCATTTCATGGATGAGATAATGGTTTAATTGTCTTGATAAACTAGTAATACAAATTCTTCCAATTTTTCATTAGAAAATGAAATATAAATCATAGTGATAGTATTTATAATGCATAATTTACCTCGCTCAAAGATTCCTAATTCATATCACGGTGAAAGGAAAAAAATTATGATGATCAACGATTCTTAACATTATTTACAAAAAAAATTATTACTCCAAAAATAAATAAGGAATAATCAAAAGGGAAAGGACAATAACTGAAATCCCAAGCCCTTTAATCAATTACATTAGCCTGAAGAATAATTTTGCGAAAATAGATAATGAAAAAATAATTTCATTTAACTAATCACCATAGATTTATACCAATCCATATATATAATATCTATTAAAAAAATCAAAAATACATTAATAGCTAATCTCATAATCATTTAACGCATAACGATAAATTTATTGAGCATTCCGACAAGGCCTTAAACAAAATAATATTATATAAATGGGTATGTGATTTTACACATGCAAAAAATATTCCATCTAATGAGACTTATTAAAGAATTACGGGATATACTAGGCCTCACCAGTTACAAACTATAACTAATTAATTCATTATAATTAATGGGAGAATAAAAATTCAATGCATATGAAACGAAAAAAATATTTTGAAAATATAACATTCAATATGATAATATTTCCCCAGTGAAACTAACCATTAAAAATCCAGATAAAAAATAAGAATCATTACATTAAAACTTATTTGTAGTTTTTATATGTATAATATTGTGTTATTTTCATTGATTCTTAGAAACACAAAAAAAACATCACTAAATACTTATTTATGGAAATTGCGAAATAACTTTAAAAATACATTTTATAAGATAAAAATTTATTGAATTTAATGGAAAAATATTTATTTCAAAATAACTTTGAAAACATATAAAGGATTATTCAAAACAATGAGCTTCCATAATATTGAGAAGTTCAGTTCATGCTTTATAAGTTAAGACAAACATTAAATTCAAACTTTTGTATGAAAATTCAAAAGGCAGTTTGTTCAGGATAAGATATGTATATTACATTTAAACAATTTTGAAAAACATAAACATGGGTAAAAATTCACTTGATAAATAATTTCAGAATTGTAAAAATAGTCTTTAATCTTTTAATGAATATATTGATATGGATGAAAAATATTTCTCATCGAGTAGAAAAATAAAGTCAATTTTCCTTAAAAATATAATATTGGTATCATGGGTACCTAAGGATTGGAAAAATAAAGGATTAATTTTAATTTTGAAAAATAATCATATAAGATTAAAATTAATTATATTTTATATCAAATAATTAAATAATACCATCAACATTGAATTAAACCTAAATAATCCTGACTAATGGTGTGATTATGAAGCAAACCCTTACAACTTTTGGAAACTTTTTGTCCTAATTATCATGAAAAATAAATTTAGATGATTCATTAAATACCAGAAAAACAATGGAATCATGATATATCAAATAAATTTGGAAATAGATACATAAATACACCTTCTAAAAGATGATCAGTGTGTGACATAATATATTTCGCAATGAAGAAAATATCAGATGAATAATCCATACAAAGAATGTGTCATTGATGTAACGATTAATCATTGAAATAAATATGTGTTAAAATTTTTAATCCTCAATACAAAAATTGTTAATAAAAAATTATAAAATTAAATATCAATTAACACATAATCATGTAATAAATTAGTTAATAATATAGAATTATAACCCAATAAATGGAAATTGATTCAAGAAATCCCTTACAACATGGTAATTTTAATTTCAAATCCCCTAGGATAGAAATATTTTAATTATGGCATAAAATATAGTGAAATTTAAAATATTCATTATATAATAGGAATAATATTATTATATACACCATATTAAAAAAATTATGTTCCTTGCATAAATATATGTCATTAAGAATGGAAATTGAGAAAAAATACCTTACCATAGATCCCACATCCTCCGTATGTGTTTGAACATACTATTGAATAAATATATATTTAATTTTAATATATTAAAGCATCGTATTCAATTTTACCATAATATATTTCATTTTTATATAACCTTTTTCCACTCTTTTATTTAAATTTACATATTAAAATCAATGTTCTAAGAGATTACTGCTTCGTCTTCCATGTATGTTTCATTTAAATAGTTTCAATCATTGTACATTGATCATGGTCCCATCATCTCCATAATGGTTTTATGATATTATTATCATATATATTAAATTTATATATATATTATTTCATTCAAAATGTTTATTGATCGAAATATGAATTATATCAATCATCGAGATGGTAGGTTGTACATAAACAAGAACGTTGTTTTCAGTTTTTAACATATGGGAAGAAATACAAGTAAATACAAATTTCTCTTTCTACGATGATTATCATATCATAAATATCATATATATTAATTAAATCTATCTATATCTCTCTTCATGATAACCATAAATAAAAATTGTATCACATTACTTCTTGAATGAGGTAGTCCACAAGTACCGACGACCAACTTTTTCTTATTAAAATGGATTTGAAGGTGACATGTTAGATGTGAAATATTAATTCGTGATGTATATTTATATCATAATAATCATATATAAATATTAAAATCTTCAAAATTACCATCTATGAAATTTGTTGGCCGAAATTGAAATATATTGATATGTGGAGAAAGTAAGTCATATATACGCCCAAACAATACATTCACTTCACATTTGATGAGAAATATAAAATATCATAGTAATTTATTAATACTAAAAAATATATTAGGTTTTGAGACATAATTTAATTTTTATGATAAATACTAAAGATTTAAATGAGGTAATGAAGAATTAAAAAAAAATTGACCAGTTAAGGATATTTCCATTTCATTGAAAGATCCTCTTTAAAAATCCCCAATAGAATCCAAGATATTTAATTTTGGAAAGAAAACACCTTGTGGTTCTAGATAAGGGACTATATAAAGGATTTTTGAAAGGTATTTTAGATCTAGATAGGTCAATGTTTTTAATTTAATAGTTAGGATATGTGTGCATTTATATGTGAGGGGAGGTGTATTCTTGGAATTTCATATTTTATTAAATGAATTTAAATTTTCATTTATTTTCAAATAGAACCTAATAGATATAATTATATTATATTATTATTATGATTCTAAGTTCATTCATGTAATAAAATTTTAATTGTTTTTATTATATTCTCATCCATTTCTTTTAGTTTTTACCCAATGTTGAACACATGGAAAATTACGAAAATATTTATATTTTCTACACATTATTGGTCAATAATGTTACAGTAAAATAGAGATGATCAATAAATGGACAACTATTGATTTTTTTAATCATATACCATTCATTTTAGAAAAAATCAACTTTATAAGTTTTAATTCAATCAATAGTATGTTATTTATTACAAAATATCACAAATTTAAATTAATGACTCAATTCTTTTAATATGGATTTAAATTAATTATGAAATATAAATATAATATATGCCTTTATAAATTTCTAAACTATCATATATCTCAATAAAATTTTTGCGACATAATAATTCATTCAAATTATATAACTTTGATTATTTCTAAGTACTCTATATTATTTATCTATTAATTGAGTAAAAAATTGCAATATAATAGAATCTAATATAATTATTCAATCACTATAATAGTAAATAAAATAAAATTTTGAATATAATTTCATTATGAAAAATATAAATATTAATATTCTTTCACCAATTAAATTTCTCGAAATGTGAACATAGAATATATTAAAAACAAAGAGAGCAAAATTTTGGAACTTTCTATGATTTAAATATTATATAGGTCAATTTCATTGAAAATTTTAAATTAAAAAATATATATTTAAATAATTAGTTTATAATTATTTAATTAATTTCATTTATTAATTATTAGTACGAAACATTATGACCTCCCTACTAAGTTTAAACTTATATTAAACTGGTTTAACCATTACCGTGGTGATAATTTTTTCCAAGGTAATTATTCATATTTTGAAAAATAAATGTGGAATATTTTTCAAAGATGAACCTATATATTAAAATTGGGGAATATATTTAATAATGATTCAATTTAAATAAGTGTATGTAATTAAATTAAAATCAAAACACCAAATCCAATGATATGCAATTTTTCAGAAAAATACATGTCTTTTTGTTGAATGGTTTTACACAAAAATCTATCATAAAATTGATTCCAATGAACATAATTGAATTATTAATTTCATAAATTATCTAATTTTAGTTTTAATTATTTAAAAAAACTAAAATTCTAAATCCTAGAAACATAAATACAATAATCAGTAAAAATTGATGTCATTCATTGTTCACTGAAAAATAATATTTTTAGAAAATTTGTAAAACATAACTATAAGATAATTATAGTTACCTGTTTTTAAAATGATAACACTATAAAAATAATATTTATTTATGATAATAATATTTTTTATAATTTTTTCTCTCATAAATCAATAATTGTTTTTGTAAAAAACATTTTTTTATAGAAAAAAATGACACCACAAAAATACAATACTTATTTACTATGAATTTAAAAATAAATTAATATTGACTATGTAACTTATATATAGGTAAATATTTGAATTGTAATATTAATACTCTCTAATTTAATGGCAAGTTGATTGTTGTTACATTAAATAATAATAATTAAATATTTTGGTTTCTTTAGACTATGTGTTAGTATTTTATTTTATATTGAAACCCATTTTATGTTAAAATATTAGGGTGTTAAAATAAGATGTATTTCTGAAACCATTGACCAGAATAAGGGACTTCAAGTGTTTGGGGGTATTCTATCTAGTGCCACATTTTTCTAAAGGAATCCAATGGCTGACTGATGGTGTTGGTCTATTATCATATCGAATGATACGTTTTGTAATTTTACCACATAAAACCTATGTTTTTTTTCATTAAAATTATTCCTTAATATTAATTTGACATATTCAACTATTGAGATATCTTTGAGTTGTTTTCCCCTTAAATCATTTAATACACATGTATCAATGTATTGATTAAATCATTGAATTTATTTTTAAAAGTTTGATCTTCATCATGATGTTTAATTCTTCGTCTTGCATATATCTCCTATTATATAAAAATAGATCCTTTAATTGTTGTTAGATATATATCATTAATACTATATTTTTGGTTAATGGGATATTACATGATCAGTTCAAACATTTTTATCTATATGAGTATCAATCCCAGGCTGTCATTTGGAATTACTATAATTAAGTTATATGGTTTTAAAATGAAATTCATATCAATTTAAATAGTTATTACATTCATGATTTGAACAATATTTAAAATTGATTGAAAAATAATGATTTTATTCATTTTATATATTTTTATTAAATGGAATTTTTTGTTTGTTTGTAGAAAAAATTTTGATGATGGAATTTTAAATAATGTGTTGATTTTTAGACAATGATGTTGATTTGAAATGAAATATCTGAATAATGGTTTTGGTGATGAGTTTTAAGAATATGAAGCATACTTTTTTTTTTGAAATTAAAATGAAATGGGGTATTTTGGAAAGGAATTAGTTTGGCTAAAAACCATTTTATATAATTTTTTTAAATGAAATGTAATGTTTGTAAACATGATATTTGATTTTTTTGAAATTATTGTTTGAAATTAGTTTAGATTGATTGAACTAAAATATGGACCCTCCTAGGATTTATTTCCTTGAATCACATGGGATCATGGGTAGTTAGGTGGGTGGCTATGGATATTCATTCTAGACAATTATTATCTATAATTAGAAATATATTAATTATGGAAACAATAAATAAAAATGACTAGTTAATGGGATTTATTCATTGGGATGGATTATTATCCCCCCTAGGCTTGCGATCTAAAGACATGTGAAAAATTGGATTCATATTTCATTGAGAATTTTTGGATCGTTGATCCATGATCTAAATAATCCCAAGACTCTAAGACATCATTATATTATTATAAATTTATTTTCACAATCCTAGGTTTAAGATATGATTTTTTTCATGCATTTTTTTATAGAAATTATAATTCATGATGTATTTTGTGAAAATTCACTATAGTAAATAATTTAGAAGTTTCATTTAAATGATTTAGAAAGAATTTTTATTGTAAAATAGTAATATAATTCCAATTTAAACACCATGACTGTAATATCCTTGAATCGATGGTTAATTTATTACATTATCACTGGATGCATGAAATCACACAAAACACAGAGATTGTTTTAGTATTATTGAAGAACTAGATAAAAAGTGTATTAGCAAATTACATTGGAAATAAATAAAAACATGAAATAAATTATTTCTTGTATAATATTATTCTCAATATCAATCTTCATATACTGGGGAGAAGAAAAAAATAAAATTACGGGCTTTGAGGCTTTTTAAGGGTATTTATATATTAGAATCTAATTAGTCCAGAATAATATATTAGAAAATAATTGATATTCAAATAATTCCACATAAATTATTAAAAGAGATAAAACATATTCATGGATACAAAAACTATTCAAATAGTCCCTTGTAAATCAATAATTGAGTAGGTAATGATGGAACTCATTATTCTAGATATCTAAAATATATCTTTAAATACTCATGTGAGGAAATATTAAAAATATTATCAAGGCCTCATGATAAAGAATCATATATAAATGGGTAATTTCTCATCGAAAAACACAAAGTAGTTTTTGTCATGACACTTAATGATGCCTCAAGGGATTTATAATTCATGGCCCCACATATAACATAATTATTATAATTCATTCCTTATATTAATAAATTTCACAACAAAATTATCAACTGTAAAAATCCACAACAGTCTTCATTATAAGAACTAGAATACAAAATATCATAACCTCTCTAATAAAACCAATTGTAAAATATCTTTAAAAACATGGTTGATGGTATCTTAAAATACTAAAAATATTAAATTATAATATTTAACAACTGATGGTGACATAGATGAAAACACTATAAAAATCATCAAATTCTATTTAGTAAAATAAACTTTTTTAAATTGACATCACTTAATTAAAAGAGTCACAAATATTATGTAAAGATGTATTCTTTTAAAATAAATTTTAAATTATACAAATGTTTTTTAAATGAAAAATTATTTATTAAAGTGGTAAAATACATTTATGTCTTATATGATAAAAAAACCCTATCAATGTATTCTAAAATGGAAAAACTTTAAGTCATTAGGAGAATAGAATGAAAAAAAAATCATTACATTAAAAAAAAATTGGCAAATGGAAAATTTTCCATTAATAAATAATTGGAGGGTAATATAAAAAAAATTAATCATTTTATGGAAAATTATGATATTCATGAAAAATATTCCACATCCGAGATATAAAAATAAACAATACTAAATAATTATGAGATTGTGTAACAAACCCATACCACTTGGTTACCATTTGAATATTAATCCACAAAAAATAAATTACATGAAATGAAAATTTATATACCCAAAATAAAAATAGACTAATTATATAATATATGAAATGGTATGAATATACACCACACTAAAGAATGTACCAATTAATATTCTATTTGTCTCACAAAGGATAAGGTGAGATGAGAAACCCTAACATTAGATCTGACTTCTTATATATGTTCTACATCCCCATGTATGAAAAATATATACATCTATATATATATTATAAATATATTATATACCAATATTATTATATAAAACACTATATATGATTAACATATAACATTTTATCACTCATTTTTTAATAAATATTAATAAAAATTGCAGTTTTGGGAAATAACTACTTTTCTAATATATATTTTGTTTTTGTAGTTTTGGCCCTTGTACTTTCTTTGTGGTTATATCATATCTAGAAATTAAATAATTATATAACTTCAACTTATATTCATTATATACATATTTAGTTTCATCATCAATAGCTATAGAAAAAATTTAATTAAACCATTCACAATGACGGTGTGAATGAACGAATATTTCATATTTCAACAAATGAAATGATAAAAATTTAATAACAATAATAATTTTAAGAATAATTATTATATCATATATGTAAAATATATTAGTCAAATATAGCCTTATTAGCATAAAAATAAAATATATTCTAAAAACATAGTTCTTTGTGGAGGTGGTAGTTCCCACGTACACATGAGTGACTTTATTGTTTTCAAATGGATTGGATGGTTTAAAAAAGAAATTATAATTGAATTATATAAATATAATAAGGTAATTATTGTCATATATAATAAATAAATCCAATATAATATCCATCCATGAAATATTGTGGTGCAAAATAAAATGTATCCATACATAGAGACGGTAAGATATTCTTACGCACGAGAGATACCTTCACATATCTTTTGATAGGAAATAGGGTGGATAATGGTCATATCGTAATAATAATAAAATTACTTTTAATTTGGGGTATTTATTTAATTATTTCACGATTCATAGCAATGATTTTGATGTTGTAATGATAATGTAAAGGGAATGTAATCAATTAAGTCTATTACCTCTCTATTGAAAGAACTACATTAAATCTCTACTTAAGGGTCCTCTAATCAGTATTGTTGGAGGACCATTATCTATAGAATATGTATCATGTATTTATAAGTGATTCAATTTTCCAATTATATTAATCTAGGTTAAAACCAAAAAAATTTGGACATGTTTTTTTGTCTGTTTTAACCATTATCAATTTGTTAAACCCTTAATTAACATATTTTATCAGTAACTTCAATAATATAAAATGACACATAATGTGTTATAATATTGTATAATCATCAAATATTTACTAGTAAATGGATTATTTATGAAATTGTATATAATATCATACCCCTTATTGTCTTTCAAAATATTATTTTTTAAATCATCACTGATTTCAATTTTGACACTATTAATTAATGTTCAATTTCAAAGTATACTGAAAAAATTTGACTTAAAAATATAATTAATCCACAAATCATTATTAGAAAATATTTATTTCATAAATTATTATAACTCAATAAATCATTTTAATTATATCACAGTATATAATTTTAATATAATTTATTTTTTTACTAATTGAATTAATATTTTATTAGTGTTTTAGAAGAATTTAAGTTAGATATATGACCACTAAAAATTTCATATATAATATTATCATGAAGATAATATAATTATTCACAAAATTAAATGTTATATTCCATCATAATTTTCTTTTCTCTTTATGTGGACACATAATATATTTTCAAAATTGAGCGAGTGACATTTTGTAACATTCAGTAATTTAAATATAGCTGTGACCATTAATAATATAAATTAAGAGCCTATAGTGATAAGGAAATAATTTACTTTAACTGATATAAATTAAGATGAAATATTATGACCATATCATTTAGATTTAACTAGAATAACATTATTTACCCTTTGTTGAGGTGATAAATTTTACCATGGTTAGTATTCATATTGACTACAAATAAAATGTGACAATTTAATGAAATTTAAGCTATTGATTCTAAATATCGATTTCATTTTATCAAATTCAATTTCTTCTTATGGAGGTAATTAATTTTTAAATATATATGAAAAATGAAATGAGAAAGACGTTTTCATAAATATTCCTTTAATGTATAAGATATTTTTTATATTAAATAAAATCATAAACTATTTTCTAATGAAATTAGATTTATTATTCATAATATATAGGAACATTTTTAAAAAAAAAATTTATAAATGAAATTGAATTTTTAAAATTCATTAACTAAAGATATAGTTTTCAATATAGATTGGTATTATTTTTATTCACTATAAAATAATTTTTTTTATAAAAATATAAAAATGTCACCGAAAGATAATTTTCATTATCATATTTTTTAAAATATTTTATTTTTTTATAAAAATTATCGTTTAAGTTGCAAACATTAATTATAAACATTATCATATAAATAAATAAATAAATAATTTTATAAAATTTTATTTCAAATACATAAAATTACTTTAATGAAAAATGATTATTATTTACCAAGAAATAAAAATTTAATTTGTATTTATCAGTTACCTTATATATATATAAATAATTTGTTATTTAATATTTTTATACCAATAAATTTAAATTCTATGTTATAATGGTCTTATTTGGTTAATAATTATTCCAAGTCAGTTTATGCTTAGTGTTGTGTTTAATATAACTTATTGATCATATTTTTCTTTTAAAATCATGAGTGTTGCATGAATTACATTTATTATGTAATTATTGGTGGGATTCTACTGGGCTATTGATTCTCATACACTTATTTTTCCAATAAATGTTTGTATATTTTCATATCCCATGTCTAGGAATATAAAAATTGTATCTTCGGTACATGTTATTCTTCATAACAGGACCTGGGGAGTTAGAATTAACAAGAAAATATCGTGTTCCATAAACTGTGAGTAAATAAAATGATGATGTTGTATATAAATTTTTTTTATTTATCTACTTATAAAATTTTTCTCTTGATAAGTATTACGGTATGATAACAATTTATGAATTATTTCTGTAGATTTTTCATCTTATTCATTTCTTATGGTTGAGTTATTCCCTCATTATTTATCTATTCCAAAAAACTATTTTTCCATATGTGGGGATTAAAACTACCATTTGGTCCATTTAATAATTCCTTCACATATCATTTTCAGGTTATTTAGGATGAATCATTCAAAATAATATTATAGTAAGGCTTAGTTTTTTCTTTAATGTTTTTATACAATATTAGATGTCCTTGTACATATGATATATTATTTTTTTGGATCGGATGGGTTTTTTGGAGTGAATTTTTTCCATATCCCACTACAATGAGCCATAAGAAACTGTATGTGTTTTGAAAGAGTATATTTCATGATTTAATGATATGATTCTAGAATTTCCTAAATATTGAAAATATATTAATGCTCCCAAGTTGTATTCTTATTGATATAGTTAATTTATATTTATATCTGGATAGATTTTACCATATTATCTATTGATGTTTCAAACTACCATTCGCTAAGTACGGTGTCAGAATATTATTTAGGATGACTCTTCTGATAAATTATTCCAAGAAAACCATGCAGTAGATTAAAACCTCATAGAGGTTCTCCTACATACATTTAAAGCTCTATCCAAAATAGTTTCACCTATTCTCGAATAATCTAGACAGTTTTAAACCTAAAGGTATGATAATAGATATCATTCCAATGATATTCGACGCTAAAATCAAAAATATTTACAATGAATGAATGAATCAAATAGGCAGGGGATTGTTTATGAAATTGGATAACTTTTTAGGTTATTAGAGACATATGATTCCATTAAGTAGAATTTTTTTGTCTTTATGTTTTAGGGACCTATAAGGTCATAGTAGGATTATTTTTTTTTCAAAATTAGAATGAGGTCTTCGAGTGGTACAAATTATAGGATATTTTAACAGAGAACTACTATCTAGATTCAATGGTTTTACCAAAGTCCACTAAGTATCCAAATCTTCATCTAGGTGTTTTGATAGTGACATAGAATGAAAATCACTATTCTGAACCAACACAGTTTCTCCTGAGGTGGTTTCAAATGATTAGATAATATATAAGATGTTTAAAATGGGACATCACTTTGATATCCTATTATAGGTATTGATGTAAAATATTATCTCATATGATGATATTCTGTATAGGTCTCTAATGGTGAAATCAATCCTGGATGGTATGTTAGGGATCACATGGGTTTTTTAATCTTACTAATAGTTTTAGAGGTTCCTTAATGTTAAATATAAATTTTAATGTGTCCCATGGTTTAATTAGTATTTTTGGTCCTCGATAAAATTATATCCCTAAATCACCAACATTATATAGTAATATACTAATAAATTGTTTCAAATGTGTCAATGTTGGGAAGTTGAAGCATTTATACATTGAGGAACCAATCATGTCTGTATCGAATCAAATTATAGTAACCTAGATTTGATTCCTATTTTATTACATTCACATAGAAATTAGGTGACACATCTTTAAGGACCAATCATTTTACCATCCATGAAAAACCATATACATACATGATACCCATTTTAACATAGATTAATTAAATAAAAATAATATTAATGGGAATCATTTCACTTCATTAAATTCATTCCAAAAATTATTCCTCACATTCTTGTTAATGGAAATCAAATTATGGTGATCTCAAATCCTAACCAGTGGTAAAGTATAGTAGAGGATATCATAAACTATTAAAGAATACTAAATATAGAAAATTAAGATAAAAAATGTGAATAATATCATAAAATTTTAATTTATATTATATATATTAATCAAATATGTCCTTATTAAATTCCATGTAAGGGGTTAGTAAATAAAAAACACTTCGTTTCACGAGGCGATAGTCTACTGTACACATGAGAGACATTTTCATATCCCATACATAATGGAATGTATTGAGTTATATATGATATAATGACACAAAAGTTATATTTATTTCATTAATATAATATACATATATTATATATATCATCATACCCATCCATGAGAGGTGGAAATAGAAAAGCCAATGACATCGGTTTGTAAGGCGGTAGTACACTGTATGCATGACTAATGATTTTATATCACATTAGATGGAATTGGAGACAGATGCAATACATTAAATTAAAATAATAATATATATATCTATAATATACTAGGTTTATTATATAAAACTTCTTTATTATGTTTTATAGAGGTTAAAAAGAAATAAAATAATTACACATAGTTATCAATTTTACATCTTATAAGACTACCTCTTTAGGATTATACCTAATGTATTCAAAGAATATATTTATGACCAAAATAAATATTCTATTATGAATGGATATAAGTTTTAATGTTATGTGGGTAGGTATTTATGTTACCAAAATGCTATTAATGTGTCAATAAGAGAGGATATAGGGTGGTTTTTTATCAGTGATGTGATTGACACAGTTACAATTTTTGAAAAGTAAAAGTTGTAATCATATTTTCCACATACCTAAATGATCCAAAATAGATTATTGTATATCCTTATACATTATGAGTACTATATAAATCAATATTATTCATTTTATAAAACTTTTATCTCATTTTTATCATTGTACTTTTAATAACATAATATAAATTCCAACAATAGAATCCATTTTTTCAAATTCCAACAATTATATTATCATTGTACTTTTAATAATATAATATAAATTATTATTATTCCAACAATAGAATCCATTTTTTCAAATTCCTTTTATAGAAGTCAAATTTTTTAATTTTAACAAAATCCTTGAGGCACTATGAAAAAACCAGTTTTCAAATAGAAATGATCAATGGTTTAGCAAATATTTGTTTTATAACTATATATTAAATGTGTTATAATGACCAGAATTGTGTTAACAGTTATATAATAGAAATAATTTTACTTTCAAACTAATTTGATATAAAATTTGACATCATATATTCATTAAATAAAAATGGTGTATTCAATTAAATTTATGTATTTCTAACTATTAAATAAAGAATAATACATTTTGGGAAACTCCCAAAAACCCACCCTCAAGTAATTTTTAGGTTATAAATTCTGAAATTAATTTAATTTTATTAATAAAATTCTCTAAAATTGGGGTAAATTAATTTTATATTACGTGTGCATAGCTTAACTAAAAAGTCTATTAGGTAACATAGTTTTTTTGGAAAATATTTCATTATATTTTATATGATTATTATTTCTATTTTCAATCAATAGATCACAAATGAAAAATTAAAACCAATATTATTTAAAAATTGTATTTATTTATATTCATACACAATATGATAATTAATAGGTTATATCATTCATGTTTAAAAAAAATATTTTAATAGAGCATTGTGTCCCTTTTAATCATATTGTAGTTTTCATTGTAACATATCAATAAAAATAAAATTATTATAATAGAAATGAGTTATAAATTATTTGGGGTTTTCATTTTTCCCTAATACAGAAAATTAATTGTAAAAATTTAATGGATACTACCTTTTAAACTGATAAGTTTATTTATACTTTATAACATCCAATAGTTCCCATGCTGGTTTCCGAATTTTGATATTTTTCTAATTTACCTTTACAAGACAAGTCATTTAATTCATCAAAACATTCTCTCTAGAGTCATGAATCTGGCTGGGTTCTTCACATTAAGATAGATCATGTTCCATTTCTATTTCATCATAGTTGAGAACATGTGTAGGGTTTGACATGTACTTCTATAACAATGATTTATGAAACATGTTATGAAATTTGGAGAGACATTGTGGTGTTACCAAATCATAAGCAACCACTCCAATTAATTTAACTACTTATAATAGATTGATGTAAGTTTTGATATTGTTTGCCTTTTTAATATATCTTAATACATCCTTCCACAGAGATAAATTATAGAAAACATGATCAACCACTATAAATTAATAATACATCCTATGATTATCAGAATAACTCTTTTGGATACATTGAGCTAAATTAATGGGAGCATGAATAAATGTTACCTTAATGATAGTATCATCAAAATGTCGTGGGAAAATATGTCTGGTTTCCCCAACAACATCCAAAGTTTTATTTATGACATCTCATTCCATATAATTCATCATACATCACAATGTGAATACATGAATGCAAAAAATTATCATAGGAAAATAATATCAATGGTAAATATTGATCAAACATACCTTGAATGTCATATAAGAGTTACCTAAAAATTATTTATAGTTTTTTAATAGTCATTTTGGGGTATCCATTTATTTGAGGATGGTAAACAGTTCCTAAATCAAGCAGAATGTCATGATCATTCTGAATACATTTCTGGAGTATGATTATATAATAGGGACAATGATCAGATAAAATTGAAAGAGATGAACTATTATGTCTTTCAAAAATCATTAATATTTTTCATTATGGGGCTCTCAATCGGTAAATATATCTTTTATAACAATATAAATTTTATATTGTTTGAGGAGATCAACAATACCTCATATTGCATCATTTTATCTTGGAGTATTTTGAAGTCATAGGAAAATGTATGTAGTAATTTCATTACATATCCATATCGAAATAGGTTAATGTTTCTTGAAAATAATAAGATTCTACCTAACAATATTAAATTTTTGGAAACCCAAACATATGAAATCATAATCATCAATTTATCTATTCATGTTATCCCAACAAAAAAATATTCCCTCATGTTCAAATACAACTTTGTGTTTCCATAGTATATAGTGAAATTTGAGCTATGGTCATTATCCAACAATCTATTTTTTAGCTCATTTATATATGTTATACATCATATGTTTTCAATGTTCAGAAAACAATATTCAAGATTTAAGGCTTCTAATTTTCCATTTTTCATAATATTATATTTATATTGAATGTTCAGATTATCTGATTGATAATTTTTTTACTTTTCTAGTAAATATGGATTCACATTTCATTTGAATGATGAGTTACAAATCTTCATCATTAATAATTTTAATATATATATTTATGAAATATATTAATTTAGGATCTCTTTTGTTTAAAATTTGTTTTAGATCTCTTTGATCATTCCTACATAATTAATCTACGACAATAGTTTCATACCATGATTGGTAGTGTGTTGAGATAATGTTATCTCTAAGTATCAAAATATATCACAAGTTCCATAAATTTAGATCATCCTTTAAAAATATGACTTTTAGTAATTTATGTTCTTTATATATCTCACATATTTCACTATAGAGATAATTTCCCCACGTCATCAAAGAAAATATTTCATCTTCCAACTCAAGATCACGGGTTTGATAGTTTTGTTCATGAATATTCAATTTTCATGATGAATATGAAATAACATTTTCATATTTCTTCAGTAAAAAACTAATTCAATTATGTGATGCATCACTATATATCACAAACCAATAATTTTATATTCTAGTTTCAAAATCTAATCATTGACCAATCACATAATTTGTTCATCAAAACATTAATCAAATTCATTTTTCCAAAAAACATAACCCCAAAAAATCATGGGTATATTTTCATTTTTTCCCTACACAGGTAGAAATCATATTTTCTTATAATCATGTACCAAGTTTCTTCCTTCAATAAGTACCACATGTTATACAATCTCCTTTCCCCGTTTTCCCGTATACATTTTTTTTATTTTCCATCCTCTTCTTCTCCAGATATATTTAAAATGAATAATTAATTTAGAATTATTTTTATTTCTTGATATCAAAAGATAATATGTATTCATAAGATTTTTTATATAACAATATCCATTCAAAATACTGGATTAATTCCGTCAAATAAACAGTCATCCATAATCATTAGATTACATGAATTGATATGGTCTCTTTTCCTTCCACTATTCACTATTCAAAAAAATTCTGATAAAATATTACACCATATCATTAGGAAATATTTTATATGATAAAAAACTAGTGAAACACTTATCTCAAGGTTAAAAATTAACTTATAGATAATCTCATAATTATAAACATGGTTTATTATGTTGAAAATTTATTTTCAAATACTTCATAATTGTTTATAATGTAAATTTGAATTATCTAAAGAATATCCGGATGAAGTAAAAAACTAGAAACCTATTATAGACTATTTTGTGGAATATGTAATGATAATGTCAAACTAAATGATCCAATTTTATATTTACGACCCATAGGTACAAATATTCTAGAACAAGATACATTTGTGCTGTCTATTTGGATATATTCTTCTTAAAAAACCACATAACCTATTCTTCCCAAAAACATTAGGATTATATTATTTTCTTATCAAAAAAACTCTATCACAGTGTAATGTTCCCAAATCTATTATTTCATTAATATAATTATGATGGTTTCACCTTAATATCCTCTAATTACAACAATAATGAAACCAACCCTAGTAAAATGGATCTTGTTCCTATTTTTTCATTGGAGATGATAAAGTTATAGAATCCCAAATGTTCAATAAATTTATAAATAATGCTAAACCAAATATATATGTGATACCCTTTTTCCCATATGGAAATAATAAACCATTTTTAGTAATAATGAAAATTTTGTATCCATGATTTGGTTCCAAAAATTATTCTTTATATATTGGGGAAAGGAATGAAATAACAGAAATCTTAAATTCCCAGTAATGGTTATGTATAACATAATTTAGTGTTAATCAGTAGAGAATAATCAATATGGAAAGGTAAATAAATGAAAACAAATTTATTTTAATATATAAAATAGATATCATAATAAGATATGGAATAATAAATATAGAATTGAAAATAATTTAACACACATTTCATTTAAATAATGTTTCTTTTTTAATAGATAAGGCATAACAAATATAGCAATGTAAATTACTGAACACACAACCATTTATTCAATAATTGGAAAATAAAATACATTTGGAGAAAATATCATTGAATAAATATCATGGATAATAATAATGAATAGATTGAAAATGAAGGGAATGATTATTTATTAGATTTCATCATCTCATGCATCCTGATTCCTATGTCATCAAGATCATTCCTCAAGAAAGTTTAAATATATAGGTTAAAAATTATTTAATTTGACAAATTTATTTGTCTCATAAGACCTATTAATACATGGATTAGTTATATATTTCTAATACTGAATCATCATTTCATGTATAAATAATTCCATTTATATCAAATAATTGATATAATCTCTTAAAAAATGTTTCATAACATCAAATATCATTTTCATTAATGAATGTTAATTTATCAATATTTCACTAGTTAATTAAATTACATTAAATGTAAAACATTTATTTAAAAATTGTAAGGGGTTTAGTTCATATTAATAAATAATAACTTATGATAATAATTTAATTACATATGAAATTCATTCAGAAATATTATTCAATTTATTTACCTTATTCCTATGTTCTATATATTTACATAATCAGTTAATCAAACATACGTTGTTTTGATGATATTTGACTTCTGTTTCAAAAATGTCATTGGTGGGTTGAATATTTGTCTAATATGATATAATTTAAACAAATATATAATAATAAAAAAATACTTATAATATTTATACATATATTATTATATCAAGACAAATCCGGAATGATGGTTTTGAGAAATGATTGATGTTATGATCCTGGAGAGGGTAAGATGTACGTATACAAGAGTAAGGTTTCTATGATTCAATGATAATAATGGAAGTGAGGTAAGTAATATTGATTAATTATAGAATAATAATAATATCATAAATTAGATATTACTTATTTAAATATATTTATATATCTCATCTCTGTTCTTTAGTGATGAACATGGAGTCACATCGCTTAGTAGAGGTGGTAGTCCTCTCTGAAATTAACTACGTTATTATAATTCATTAAGTGAAATAGTAAGAATTTAAATTATATATTTCCTATACAGAATGATATATATATCAATAATATAATATTTATTTCATGAATATCGCATGAATTAATTCTATTTTCCCTTCTTCCCTTTAATGTAAATCATAAGTGAAAAATGAATCATATCGCTTCACGATGTGGTAGTCCACAGTACAAATGAGCGATGTTATCATATCATATATGAAATGAAATTTAATGATTTATATATGATATAATGACTCTGAATGTATATATATGTTATAATTAGAATATATGTACATGATATATTTCATCATAGTCAATCGTGAGAGGTTGTAACAGAAAACAAGAACGATGTCGGTTTTGCAAGGTGGCATGCCTCCAAACACATGGATGATGATTTCATAACACATTTTATTAAAGAAGTGATAGTTGTAGGTAATCATATTAAAATAATAAAATATAATTATTTTTTTATACTACAATTATTTTATAATCAAAAATTAATAATATATTCAAAATGAGGGACAAGAAATAAAATAAACACGCACAGTTTGGAATTATACCACTTATTGGACTACCTCTCCAGGATTATAACTAATTAATTCCTAGAATGGATTTATAGAAAAAAAATATTCTAGAATTATTTTATTAAATATGAGAAGCCATTTGGGTTGTTCTTTTCGAAACCAAAATTATTTAATGGTGTGAATAATAAAATATATGGTTTGTCCCCTTATATTTGATATGAGTGGAACACTTGTAATTTTTGAAAAGAAAAAGGTGTACCCATGTTTTTCATATTCAAAAAGGTAATGAATTTTTTATTCATGACACATGTAAATTAATAGGATGAAATAATTTTACAAAATATATTTTACACATGGTTTAGGTCATTAAACACCCATGGTTTTTGTTTAACAACTCATAAAACACTTTTTTACCTTCAAAGCGGTAAATAATTTTTACTATTTATATAATTAATTAGGTTAAAATATTATTTCTCATTATTATATAATATATATTATACTTATAAAGAATATTTAATCAATTTTTACAAGTTCCATTCAAATAATTTTGAAAAATTAATATAAAATTATTCCTACAAAAGTGATGAGAAATGGGTATTCGAAGAGAAAATGTTCAAATTTTTAATAACATTGATTCCAAAATTCAATATGAAAGTGATTTAAATTGACTAAATCGAATTAACCTATACATAATTGAATAAATTATACCATAAAAACTAAAAATACTGTTTAACATTATAAGTAATTTAAACAAAGAGGTAGTTTTCTATTAAAATTCATTATTGTTCAATATTTATCGAAAAATGAAACATTTTAGAAAATTCCAAATAATTCATCATATGATATTTTTTATTTTATAATTTAAAAATAAATTAAAATTTATGAATTTAATATATAAATAGTTTACTTATTCTTTTATGAATTATTTTCTTGAAGCATAACTAAAATTTCTTTTATAAAAAATTATTTTTTCAAAAAAGAACATTTATATTTCTTTTAAATGATTATTATTTTAATTTATAATAAAGAGATAAAAAATAAACATGTTTAAACAATAAATTTATCATAATTAAGATAGTTCTATTTATACCTTTTAATTTAATGGCTATGATATAATGGTCATGTTTAGATAATATTTTAACAGAATTTCACGTTTTGTTTAAACCAATTGTAGAAAGCATCACATTCTATCCAAGAAATTAAATTTATTCTAAAAATAATATTTTTTTCCTTGGTGTTTTAAAATTTATAGATCATGAAGATAGTTAGGTAATTTTAAAAAAATTTCCATATTTTTAAAAATCTATGTAGTTATATAGACTCGTATATATTTAGAGGATTTTTGGATTATTAAAATACTTCAAGAACAATGGGTTTCCAATATTAGTCATCATGAAAAAAGTATCTTCTTGTAGTGGATGAGTCTATTTTGGTAACTAATTAAAGTCCGACTATAGTCACATGTACCATTGAATTTTCATTATCTTTAATACGTTACTTTTTTTATTCTTGGGACTCTCATTATTACATAACATCTAGCACTCTGGGTTTATTGAATCTTCTTTCCGAGATCAAGCCTGATGTGGTCTAAATTGTAACACTTATCAGGGTGAAGAGTGATAAGGGTATCAAATACCCATCTTCTATTTTCTCCTTATCATACATCAATATCATTTGGGAATATTTTTTTAATAGTAAACCAATGGAATACATTCTTGATAAAGACTGGTTAGTGAATAATAATACCTAGATTCACTATTATCTATGACGATTCTTTTTAACCTCCCCTAATGGGGAGTTCCATTTTTTTAGGATAACGGGACTCTAGTTATCCCCAAGATACACCATATCATTTCTTACAGAGTAGAATAATATCAATGTATCATTTTAAATTATTTTTGGAATCATCGTGTGTTAATCATCCTCTAACCATTGTTGAGCTTTTATATTATTTTCTCATCATATTTCATCCTAACACCATATAGGGATATACAGTTATATATATTATTGGTGATATGTAATCATCATGTATATGTCTCAGCCTACCATATAAGAATCAACTAAACTAATGGATTTGAAGGATCGTGTGGATAATATGATGATCCCAGGTTTCATTTGTCCATGTGTGTGCCCTTGGGCAATGCTAGTGCTTTTCTCATTGAAGATCGATGAGACCCTTCCCTGGTGTGATGGTTACAAAATCTCAATCGGTGTATTTTTAATTAAAGATTATATATTTCCGCATGTATAATGTTTATTTGATAAATTTAAATAGTTGATTTAATTCTATAAGATTAAATTAGCTTCTAGTATTAACTAGTTTTGGATCATGTAAATTGATATCCTGAACAACACATTCATGATCATTTATGGAAACAATGATTATTATTTTTTTACATCTTTCTAGACCAACACTCCTTTTGATTTTATGGAATTACTTAAAATTATTTTCCACCATTGTCTCAATTAATTATTTATGGTATCTATGGATGACATCATGGATTACTCTAAAACAAAATAGGATCATATACATATTTTGTGAGGAGTTCTGAACATCATGAAAAATAAATGACTTAATGAAATGATATAAAATTTATAATTTAGGATTCAATAGGTAATTTTTTTGGAACATGGTCTCAATTCATGCTATCAATGTTGATCTTGAGAAGTTATTATTTCCAATTCATGGGAGGAAGCACATAATGTCATTACGATAACGACCTTTTGTTGTAGGGTATTATTGTCTATTCATAAAATAATTATTAATGAAGGATCCTCCATTAAAGTCTCTCACTCAAAATATAGTGATGATTTTTTTGGATTCTAACATTTTGGACACATTCAATGGGATGAAACATTGTTTGACTATAACACAAGTGTTGAATCTTCTAATGGATGGGTATGCGTATGTGGTCTATTTTTATTTATTAAGATGATGTTTATATTTTTTTCTCATGTAGGGTGATCAAATAGTGGATTATGTTTCTGTTTAACTTTATCCTCTTGAGAATAATTATCTAACACATTTTTTCAAACCCATAGTTTTAATAAATTATTTCTAGAGTTGGTAGAAATATCTTTACAGAGAATGGTTTATAGTTTACTCTAATCACAAAATCATTAGATATATCTTATCATAAAAATAATTGTATCTTAGACTATGGTGATGAGTAAGGTATGAATAATATATTGACTTCTAAATTTTCTACACCCATGGAATTTAAAATAATGTTTTAGATTCATTGATAAAGAAAAAACATTCCCATTCAAGGAAGGAATCATCACTAGAATATAATCACACAAATCACCATAAATTCATTCTTTTAAGAGTATGATTGAATGGTAAAAAATTATTTTTGGCATCATTATGTTGAAGTAAACTCTACTTTAGATGATACTGGAGAAGTATCATGATTAGTAGTTTCATAGAATTATACATTATTTATATATTTGGGAGACCATCTATGAGTGGTATTTATAATTTAAGTGTTCCCTCTTGTGAATATATATTTTATTCTATCACGTTTATTGATGGCTGTGTTGGTTATGCTTTCATAATTACCATAGGGAAGTTCACCCATGCATGAAATACATATTTTCCTACTCGATTCATAAATTATAGTGAAAAAATATAAATCATTCTATTATTAATGTTTTATTTCATTGATATACCTTTTAATAGGTCAAGTAAAAATAATAGAATCCTCCAATAATATTCAGTCTCATCATGGGCTGAGATACATGTTGGATTAGATAATGATGGATATTGTGGATTTCCTTCCATGTACTCATGTTGGAATGAATGATTTTTTTAATAGAAGCATTTATAAAATTGAATAACATTATTCCATTTTAGGGAACCATAAATGGTGAGAATATAGAAATTATATTTTTATAGCATATCAACCAATTATATGGTGTTCTATATTACATTGTTTGTATTAGGATCCTTAGAATATGTTGGTTTTAAAGAGTCCCCTATGATTTTATGGAATCATAGGTATGGTTTATTGAAATGTATCACCCTCAAATATATGGTCATATAGAACATGCTATACATATACAAGAAGTCAGGTTTTGTTCTTATATCATTTACATTATAAGTGACTGGGATATATGTTGAGGGACATTTGAGTATTCCAATAAAAATAAAAACAAGTAATCCATTAAAATTAAGCCCTTTGATTCCACGTATCGACACCCTTGTAAATCATAATTTTTTTATCTGTTGCAGGGGGAAGCATTCTTTATGGGACCTATTTAATTCAAAGATATGATGTTAAAAACTTGATAATTTGGAAATGTTTGGTAATGGATAAATGTTTTTATAAATAAAATGTTAATTTTAATTTATATCGTTTTCAATTATTTATTCGGGAAAATGATTTTTCCATAATATCACCTCAATTCAGCAACTAACAGCTTGAAAATTTTGCGAAGTTGAAAGCGAGATAAACCTAGAAATGTTTAGGGTTACTGATGAATTTTAAAAGGTATCTTATCCTTTGGATTTTCTATATATTATGACAAAAATGCATTATGGTTTTAACAAGTTATTAATTCAAAAATTACTTTTAGACCCATATCGTTTCTTCTATTAATTGAAACATGATTTCAAACTTAATATGCCTATGACATAGATAACTATTCATATTTTTGATTCTCGAATTAATGTTCACTAGTTAATATATCTTTCATAGTTTTAGTTTATGTGTAATCACAATTTTTATTGTCATGAATCATGGGAACATATTTCCACCTTCCCTCAGGTACAATATTTAAATTTCTGTATTTTTCATTTTTGTAATTATTATCTCTAGTTGTTCTTATTGATTTACTTTTTTTCATAGTTTTTCAGTATTTAATAAGGTATTTAGTGTATATAATTTCTCATTTTATAGGAAATGGAATGTCACAGAATGATATTTTTATAGTGAACATGAACCTATAGCTTAAGAGGATATATATATTATATTGGCTAGCCAGTTAGAAGAAATGAACATCAAGAGAAAATTTAGTAGTTGGGATTTCCTATTATAAACTCCACCATATAGCCTCTAGGTATTCTAATGGTTAATGTTTTTTTCCTAGAAATGTCAACTATCTTTTTGGAATTTTAGTTTCCCGTATATTTTTTTAAGTTCCACCAGCTATCCGGTGTAAGCTAGTAGAATTCCAATTATAATAATATGGATGATTATGGGATGAGATCATTTGTAATTCCACCAATTTAATTATCCATTTTATATCTTTAGTCATCTCCCCCAAAATTTATTTGATCCATTTGAATTTGGAGACTCCCATGAGGTGGTTCTATCACATCAAATCTTGAATTCTTTTGGATTAGTGTGTTGAACATTGTATTGAGTTTGTTTGTGTTTGAGTGATCCTGATTGGATCATGATTCTTATATTCCATATTTATCACATTCTTCAAGGGTTGTGTATCATTATTTAATTTTTCTATTTGGGTCTTGATTTATTTGATTCATTTCTAGTATTATTCTCTAACAGGTTCTCGCATTGTGTGTCTCTTGGAGTTTGGATCCCATTATAGTAATTTTTGTAAATCTGATGGATGCAGTTTGTTTCATAATTAAATTCCTATTAATCAAATCCTTTTCCACCTGATTTATTTAAAATTAATTTCAATTGTATTTCCAAATCATTATTTTATTGTTTTTAGAAATGTTTTCAAGCATACATGGTGTTTGTGTAATGAAACCATTTTGAAGACAGACTTTGAAATGATGTGTTTATTTTTGAAAAATGATAGTGACTTGAAATCAATGTTTTAATGTATTGGGTTTTTATGAATATTTATAATAATGGCTATGAAATGTATTGATGATCATAAAATAAAATGGGTTCTTTTCTATATTCAATTATATTGATGAAAACCATTTGGGGATGTTTTTTTAAAATTAAATGTAATGTTTGTAGTCATGAACATTGTGTCGATTGAAATGTTTTTTTGAATAGATTTTAGATTTATTGAATTGAAAGATTCCTTCTTGTATTATTTATTTTCTTTAATCACATGGTACTATAGGTAGTTATGTGGTTTTACATGGGAAAGTAATATTGGAATCAATTATCACAACCTTGAATTATATTGAGGATGAATATACAAACTAATGTTAATGAGGGTAGGGGTTCATTTTTTAGGTTGGATTCATATTCTCCATGGTCTTGGAATCTAGGAAAATTTACACACTTGTATCCAGATTTCAAGAAGAATTTATGTATCATTAATCCATGATAAGACCATTCCTAAGACACCTACCCAGGGTGCTATGATAGAAAATGTGTTTTTACATATTAATTTTTATGAAAATAAATATTCATTAATGTTTTGATAAAAATTGAAATTCATCAATTTTTTAAAAATATGATTCTTAGTTCCAATTTTATAGTTTACAATGAAATTATTTTGAAATCATGTTTTATTATGAACCATGAAAAGATATAAATGACATGTTTTATTTAAAATCCATCATATTTCACGTACTAGATATTAATTTCTAATGGGATTTATAGTGGGACCCTATTAGGGTAGTGTTGATCATACCCTATTATTTTATTTAGGTGTTTACATATTTTCTTATGTGAGTTCTAGGAAATTAGAATCACTACATGAATGTGGTGGGTTTTCTTGATGTCAATACCATAGGAGTTAGAGGTGACATGAGGAGTATGTGTTCTACTTGTCACAAGGCGATCTGCGGATCATGGATTCATTAGGTTTGAGATTCCTAGATTTTACTTTTTATATATGTTTTGTTTATCCTAATGACTATTTTCGAATGCATAATGTTTATGAATTATTTCAATATATTTTATTATTGTTAATCTATTAATTTGGTGAAATCATTCTTCCATGATTATTTTCGATACCCCATTGCAAGTCATCATCCCATAAGGATCCAAAACTACCTTCAATCCTTGTAAATATAATTTTTTGTTCAATTTTAATTTCTTATCAATGTTTTTTCATTACAATTGGAAAAAAATAATCATGCTTGAACATTAATTGATGACATGATTAGAAAGATAAAAATCCAAATCCTTATTAACAAATCCTCATGGAATGTTTGAGAAGTCTATCAAAGTATGGAAGTTATATGTTTAAGTATATCACCAAACATAGGGAAATATTATTCATAATAATCATACACATCATAGAATTCCATTGACTATATGCCATTCCATGTGTTATACTTTAATCGGTTAGTTGAAATTATAATTCTAGAATTATTACCTGGTGATTCTTATAGTGGCCAAGGATTTGATTATATATATATCTATTACATTATAATAGATGAATATCCAATATATTTTATATTTAAATTCTGGAGGACTAAAACATATTAATTTTTTTGGATACAAAATACAAAATTTTTTCATTTCATGAAAGATATTCCATATCTCCTATAATTATATTCAAGAAAATATTTGATGCTCAATACATACTTTATAGAACACTTATTCATAGCTAATGTAATGGAAACAAAAATAAATGGTCAGATAAAATGGTTCATAAACTTATTGATGGGAGATTTCAACCATTAAGAGATAATATAATCATAAGGGTATGATTCAATGTTTGTGTTCATGTTATTAACATTAAATATTCATAAACTGAATAACCATATATCATAAGCATATAAATCAATTCATAACTATTATCATGGTAAATAATTTTGGGAAAATAGTAATTAATATGTCGGAGTGATAATATACGCATGAGGCATAATCCTAAAAAATCTTGTGAAAATTGAAAAATGAAATCATTTTCTTGATTGATCTGGTGAGCATAGATAAGGAACGTTAATACACACTAGTAAAAATTTAGACATTTCTATTTGTAATCATGTCCATGGAAATTTCTCTGATCATAATTAGAATGAACTCATACTCACTCATTAATATGTGGATAAATATATTCATGATCCTATCCACATTCATCACCACCATCTCATGGGATGTCAACATCACATTACCCAATACATTGGAGGGATATAGGATACCTAACAATCACATGATCATAATTCATTCAATTAAATGTAAGAAGTTAATAAAACATATTTTCATATCATCATAGCATTTTCCATGAAATAAAGTCATATAGTTTAAGAATGTAATTATCATAATCATGTTCCTTCATAAGAGAGAATAAATATGGTATCATTGGAATAAAATCCATGTATAATGAAATTAACCTAAAAGTGTGTTATGATATATGGAAATTCCATTAATTTTCATATTGAAACTCTTCCTACAAAAAATAATATTTTAACTTTTCATCACTTATTTGAAATTTAAAACTTTTCCAAATATTAATGAAAATGTTCTCTTTCAAAATAACCTTGATATTTTTTAATATAAAGTTCATATAATCTAGTAGGCATGATGTTGGGAAATTCTTCTCATTTCGTATAATTTAAAAGAAAACATTCCCCATACACTTTACTAAGAAACCAAGAATTACCACATTCTTAAAACTATAGGATTATTCATTTTATTTTTTATATAAAGATACAAAAAGGGTAATATTTTCATTAAAAATTCATAAGAATAATATTGAACCATTTTTCTATACATTTAATAGAAAAAATTAAATGGAATAAAAAGGATTTATACTGAAGAGAGAGATAACATGATTTTTCCTAAAAATAATCTTTTTGAAACCTGAGTTTTTAGAAATAGTTTAATGAAAGGAAAATGTGTAATATCTAGAAATAGACATTTTATAACAATATTAATGTGAGTTATAGATATGTATATCATGAAATTACATCACCAAAATCTTAATTATAAAAAAAATCATTCAAAACAATGATATTGGAACATTAAATTTTACCTCAAGTCTCCCCTTTCTTTATACTCGTTCGGTACTCCCGTCAAATAATTATAGAATTATTATAAAATAATTCCTGGAAAATACTCCTAAATTTCATACCACATATTATATTATAATAAAATATTACCACCAGTTTATTTGACAATCTTTATAAAAATAATTTTCTCATGGTGATAGTGGAATTTTTTCATGCATGTTTCAGTTCGGAAAACTAGGTCTTTATCCTATGATAATGGTAAAATTATATAAATAAATTTATCCATGATATTAATATTTCATATATTTATTATATATTATTATTCATATTAAACTATAATAGGTAGATATATTAAAAATGATCTGCATTGTTCATGGAGAAGGTATGTTGTACATATGCAAGAATGATGTTTCCATTTTTCTGATAGATAGAATAAAAGAAAGGTAAATAATAATTTTACATTCATGAATTATAATTATATAATATATATATCACATAACTTAATCAAATCCATACTTATTATGATCAATGTAATGCATAAATGAAAAATGAATCGTATATCATTAGGATATTAATAGAACAAAAATATGCACAAGCGATGTCATCATTTTCCAACAGATCGTAAGATAAGAAGGAAGATATAATATTAAAATTTCAAAATAATAATTATTTCATAAATATTTTATATAAATATAAAACCCATTATATTACCCTTCCCTAAAATATATTTATGGAAAATGAATTGTGTAACTATGTGGAGATGGTATGTCGTAAGTACGCACAAGAGATGCTTTCACTTCTAAAATTATCGTAAAAGAGGGTGGACAATGGAGGTTTCATAATAATAATAAAATTATATTTTATTTTGGATACTAAGGTCATTATTTTTTGAATAATTCCATAAATTTAATGTATTTAAATGAATAACTAAATGGAATGTGATTAGTTAAAGAGATTATAAATTTATAAAAAATACTAATTTAGAAGGTTTCATTGTTCTTTGGAGATATTTTATTGAATTTAGGATGACACCTATCTACTAAAAATTTTCACTTCATGTACGAGTTAAATTATGTGTAACTTTCTTCAGAAACAATTCATTATGTATCTCTTGGTCTGAATTTGTTATACATCATGTACTAATTTCATGCAGTAACAACCCCAACCCAGAAGCCACTGAAAAAGTTCCCTGAGATGAGTCATCATAAGACCTCAATCACGCCTCCCAATATGCGAGAGGTTTCCGACTAGGGTTGATGGTCCAATGAGACAGGTTGGGAGACTATACCCTCTTTACCAATGTAATCCACATCAACACTACATAATTAGTGGAAAAAATATGAACAACAAATAATCATATAAGTAAACATCTCCCAAATGGGTACAAACCATAACTCAACATTAACAATGTTATGACATACTATTAGTTCATGTGAATAAAACCCAAGAATTAAGACAAAAGACCAATCCACAAATGGGTCCCGACACTATGTATGGATCATTCTGTACGTATATTTCGATCCCAACACAACATCCTAGGGTGGGGCCTTTACCCTTATCTTATATTTCAACCAAGAAATATACATTGTTACCAAACAGTAGCCTAAGTATGGTGTGAGTACAAATCTTAGTAGGCCTCCACCAATAATGTGTACAAAATATCCAGTCTAATAAATAACACATGAATGAATAAAATATATTGTAAGTAAACATGGTATAGTTCGGGTGTTGTTAGTTGAAAAAGAGCATTTAAGTAATGTATAATATTTATCCCAATTCCATTTCTTATACCATTTTTACTATATAATCCATTCATAACAAATGTTCTTTGGTTTTGGTATATGAATTATCTCGACATGGGTCTACGGAAATAAATATCCATTAATTGGAAAATAATTCAAGTCCATATCTCATTATGGCTACACATATCACATGAACACATTATCCCCACCAAAAAGCCTCATTCTATGTTGTTTGAAACTGTTAGGAGAATAGAACCTCCATCCCTTTCCCTGACCCATGCATTTTGGGTTGGAGTTTAGCGCCTTAATCAATCTCGACCCTAGGGTGTAGAACCACATGTCAATAACCCACTATATCATGAATTATCTACATTTTTATTTATCCAATCACCAACACCATTATTTAATAGATACAAGAATAATAACTCCCTTAGAGATCACAATACATAACAAACAACATGGGAATGAATACTGTTCCATAAGCCATTAATAAATTTATCAGTTAAAATTCATATCCATTTATCCAAATTCTCATTTTCTTTCCTTAAACTTTTATGTGTATTAAAAAAACCCCTATTCCATAGCCAATATTCATAAATGTATACAAACTATCCCATTTAGCACATTTATTTTCTCACAAGAACGTACCATCTTAGGAATTTCAAATAAATTTATCATATCTCATAACACATCCACTAATTATATTCATCAATTTGATGTACCATAATTCCCATGTATTAACCCATTAAAAATATTCATACATTCCCTTATTATATCCTAATAATACACTCCTCATTCACATTCGATCATCAAATTACAAGTCCCCTAGTTCATATTCACAAATCCTATTATGCATTTCTATCCAAATTTAATTAAACACTTTACATAATCCCATTTGACACAAATATGCACATTTTCATGTCATGCCAAAAACCCCTTACATCTTATCACCATATGATTATCAATTATCATTCAATTTAAAACATAATCAACCATTAAAACATATTCTACATGTGTTTCATATTATCACATGGAAACCCGTCACGTTACCCTAATATTTTCTAATTGCGGGAAAGATGGTGCACACCATGGGTGGCCCTAAAATGGTCATGTGCTCATACATGGATCCCACGGTGACCATGAAGGGTTCATGTAATAATTTAGTCATCCATTATTCTAAATAATACTCAAGGTTTCCAATACACAAAAATATAAATGAAAAATCTCAATACACATGCACAAATCTATAACAAAAATATAGTATATAACTTGTAGACCACCAACATCGAATAAAAAAATGAATGCTCTCTTAATGGTGGCCTTAGATCTAGATTCAATCAACCCATGAATCCCAACCTAGGTTTCACTAGAAAACGATTGTTTTTGGACTTTATAAGAATATGAAATAATCAAAAATCCCAAATCTGAAAAAGATATGTAAGAGGAGTGTTAGACTTACCCAGGGCTTCGAACCACAAACAATGATGCTCCAAATGGACATGAATCGAAGGAAAACCACCCATGGGAAGCTTGGTTCATCCATGATAATCACTAGGGTTGGAGGGGATGGAATATATGATAATCTTGAGTTGGGTTTAAAATATCAATATTGCATTTTTTTTAATTTTGTAAAAAATACTGGGCCACACTATTTTCCTGTACAAATTTCCAAACCATACGCTAACCGTGTGTGATCCACTATCCGAAAAAAACACCCTTCACTCTATTTCTAGGGGATGGAACTTGGATTTTTTAGCTATGGGGAAATTGTGTGTAATCCACAGTCCATGGATGCATGGTAACCAATGATTCCTACATAATTTTCACTAACTATGTGCAAACTGCACAACATGCTTAGGATCTCTCTTTTCTTCCTCTTTTCAGGTCTCGAACCCCCACAAAACCACTGAGCCTCATCATGAACATGGGAAGAAATTATTTGAACATGAAAAGGAATATAAATTGAAATATAAACTGAAATAGGACATATGAAAATCTAGGATCTTACAACCACCTCAATTTATAATAGATCATCCTCCAGCCTCTCTTCCATTCATCGCTATGCTTCCGTAACTTGAATCCATTCAACAAGGCCTGACCATCCATTGTCATCTTCTATGATTCTTTTTTCACACCACAATTCCCACTGATTCAAGATTCAAGGTCATGGACTTTCTCTGGAATTTTTCCTCCCCACAACCACAACCAGAACCGAAAAATCCTCACGAATGCATCAACTTCAACCATACCCAACCACTATAACGTCAATGAGAAAAAATTGAGAACAATTACTAACTTACTACACATGTAATAATTGTAGAAAACATCAAATCATCATGATCGAACCATTTAAACCCTCTATAGTCTGATCCTCCTTATAACTGATGACACAAATCACTTGGCATTATTTTCTTCTTTTATCCGACAACTCTAACGGTGGTGAAACTCAATATTCTCCAAAGTATAATTAATGTTCATTTCAACCACACCTCTATACAAAATTCGATTAACCACTACCGAGTAAATATCACTCGAATCTCAACTCAACTTTCACATCACCTGAAATGATCAGCCTCACCATGCATGAACATCTATAGGGAATTACCCTTCTTTGGAATCCATCTGCATCATCAAAACCATTCGAGAGGTCACTCCTACACTATTCATTCAAGGACTAAATCATCATAACCTCACTCGGGTTCAACTTCACATCAAAAAGGAAGTTTCCACCACAACATGAACTGGGAGGTGGGTTACTACCACCACTCCCATTCAAGTCAACCATATAAGGTCAGAGAGCCTTTGACTATCGTTTCCCAAAACACATGTTTTCTAGTTGTGGTACACTACCCATTTTCACCTTCCCATGGTGGATATTCACTTGAAGCATTCAATTATAATCCCATGAACCCATTGTGGTGACTCTCTAAATCATGGTATAATTCCACCCTTAAGGAATAACTACCCTCTAGAACATCACTGAGATTCACCATTAGCATGAAACCACATCACATCGTCAAGGTAACCTTATCTTCAAGATGTTCTAAATCCACCCAAGGAAAATATATGTGAGTCTAACCCCAAACTTCACTAGACTTATAGTACCTGGACTCTCTTGCCACAACATGTTGTCATATCCAACAACACCCTTCTATAATTTTAGCATAGACATCCCAAGATTCACATGGAATGACCCTGAGCTCTAAGACAAAACATTTCTCATCAGTCACAATGTCTAGGGCCCACATGGCCTCTTTGAGAAATTTAACATTAACCACACATATTCCAAATTAGCATCCCAATTCCTCTACATCAAGTCCATGTTCTCCTCTCCGCATATAGTATAGACTTATCACTCCCCTCTATAAGAGTGTCAATACCATTGATCCCCATGATGGATTCAATACACTGTGTCTTTAAGCTCAATCACAAGACAAATATCAAATCATAGACATGACTATCTAGATTATCCAAAAAAATGCACGTCACACAGTGCCCGTTCCATGCTTTCGTGAATGAAACCCATTGCGTTTTTCAATATTCAGTCATTCTAAAACCTCACACAAAGTCTTCAAGGGTGTAAATCCTATCATGAAGCTCCACACATATTGTTTCCATGCATGTAAAAAAGTTGATGTAACTCATACAACTAAACACCTTCAGGTCTATTGGCTGAAATCCAAATATGCTAAACATACCTGGGATGATATCAAGATATTTGAAAGGATTGTCACTAAATGAGGTATGATAAGAAGTTGTAAAATAACACGCCCACCAACTTATCCATTTCTAATGTTGAACTATGGGACACCATGACCTTATGAGGATCTCAGTCCCCCTACAGAACACATCACATCCACATATAACCCACACTACTCATGAGTGATTGACAACCATGCCACACTACTGCTCCATGAAAAAATCTAACGGCAACCGTGAAAAAATGTTTCAGGTGGCACTACTTCTATAACATCACTTGAATTATTTTGATATTTCAGTAACATCTATGAATAGACGCACAATGGTCTTCTATGCCATTCAAACCAACAATCTTTCACAAATCAAACTTTATCTCTATATAGCCCATCACCCACATACTTACCTACCCATATATCTTGATTAGATATCCTTATCAGCACTAATGCGGCCTCTACACCTTACCCAACATCCAAAGCATTCATAAAACACATGTTCTTACATGTGACCACCGTAACCTTATGTGTCACCATCTGGAAAAAAATATAATTCCACTTAAATCACCCTTGTCTTTTCCGCCCAAATACTACTTCAAGGCCTCCGTTGATCATCATCCAAATAGGCGAGTCAGAAATCCATATGATACAACCCTTCAAAACAAAAAGTACCACATATCAAAAACACTAGGGTTCTATTATAAAAGAACTAGTCACAATAATAACATTTACCAAAACATAGTGGTACTTAGTATGCATTGACACCACCTCTAAAGCATCTCCCATTCTGCATATACCAAGTTACATGAACTTCTGGGCTATCATCCAATTAGGTCACCCTTGATTTTATTAAACTATCATCACGTAACTACAGCTCAAGATGATCAACCAACCATCAACCTTACCACTAAGCTCGTAAGGCCAAACATGAACCATGATACACACTGAGTTCAACTATCAAATTCCAAAACATCTACATGTCCAACCCACACCCAAAACAACTAGAAACCCTATTTGTCCACTTTCACAGGTCACCTTGAGGGTGGAATGATACAAACTCCCAAGACATGATTCACAACTAGAAAGATACCTTGGTATCCTCTCCAAACCATACATATCATTAAACGAACAAAGAAATGCACGTGAATCGAACTCTCACCCAAGTTCTGATGCACACTATGCCTAGCACACCAAACAACCATTTACTCTAGTTTTTGGTACCAATGGTGTACACATTCATCAGCATTAAGTGATAAATATCCTCTTTGGGATTCATAACACAACTAGTAAGGTATCTAGTAATAACCTCACCAAGACATAGGCACCATCCTTAGTGTACAACATGCACATTGTATGGTAATGAACCACCAGAGTTTCCTTAGTCACATTACCGAACAATGCATCGCATCCCAAAGGCCAAAACACTACCATGGGATCCCCAAACACACCACCTAGGCCATATCATAACCGGAAAGGCCTCACAATCCAAATACAAAGTCTAAAACAAGGATAATCTCATTTCTACAAACCACGCATACAAGGGTAAAACTGACAATACAAAGGATATGAACTTTGGAACTCAGTCATTATCATTTTAAACTCATCATTCACAAATCACATTAAATAATTATCATTGGGATTAAAACACATATGAAATAGATCTCACACTATCCAACATAAGACAAAAAATTCTTCATACTCTATCTGAATGGTCATCATAACACATAGAACATTACCCTATACCATACCTACTACGAGTCATTGTCAACTTGTCGTAACCAGTTTACATAATCACAATTCATTCATCAACACCTACTGAAACCAATTCTTATTTTAGAACATGATCCTTTCATTTTATGAAAATTTCCCATTTAAAAAATTGTTATAATAATCATCTTAAATAATTTACATGTTTCATTATGAAAAATTCATAAACAATTTTTTCATCATTATGAAATGTTTTTATTTTAGAAACCGAATAAATATTTACAGTTTTTGACCACCCAAAATGTTAACCCACTCATTACATTTCTTTATACACAATATTCCATAACTATTTATTTAGATTATTTTTATTCACCCACACACATTACCATTATTAGGCATCATTTTCTTCATATTTATCAAATATGTAAAATGCATTATATTGTCTATCACCTACACACCCATCATGTGTGTGTGCCTATAATGATTCATGCCACCTATATCCTTAGGTGCATAAATTGATGCATGAAGACACAACCTCATTTCATTCCGAAATAAAGAAAACTTTCATAAATTAGTCAAATCACACAACATGTGTATCACCCAATGGTTATATATCATTCAAAATTATCAACACACATCTATAATAACAATTCCCACCATGGGTGACATTGGATTTCTCCCATACATGGGATAGATACTACCAAGAATAAGATCATTAACAAGGAATGGAACATCCAAAACACTTCTCTATAATAAAAAATAGTATAAAGAGAAAATGACTCCTTTAATACCACTTTGTAACATCCACGGATCGGAAGCCACTGAACTGGTGCCCCGAGCTGAATCGTCACATGACCTCATGTGTGCCTCCACATACACTAGAGGTTTTCAACTAGCGGTATGGGTCTAATGCTACATGTGGGGAGACTATGCCTTCTTTACCACAGTAACTCACATTATGACACAATAAAAATAGTGGAAACAATATGAACCACCAATAAAAATATAGTCTAAACATCTCCCAATTAGGAATAAAACATATTGAAAAATTAACAATGTCATTACATACTAGTAGTGAAAGTGAATAAAACCCAAAAATAATAAAAACAGCCAATCCCCAAATGGGTCCCAACTCCATGTCTAGATCCTTCTTCATGTGCATTCTGATCCCAACTCAACATCATATGGGAGGTCATTTTCTCTTGTCTTGACATGCAACTATAAAATCTACTCGGGTACCCAATGGTAGCTCGAGTAGTGTGTGGGTACATAAACCAGTAGGCCACCACCAATGGTGTTATAAAATATCTTGTCTAATAAATAGTACATGCAAGTACAAAATAAATTGTTTGTAAACATGGGACAGTTTGGGAGCCATTAGTTAACAATATTCTTTTAATTATGTGCTATTATTTGTCCCAATGCCATTTCATATACTATATTCACTACATAATCCATTCTTAATACATTTTCTTTTGTTTAATCATATACATCGTCTCTACATGGGTCTAAGGAAATAAATCACTATGCATACACTAATAAGACATGTCACTATCTCACTTGGGATATAGATATCACATCAACATACTATACTCACCTCTAAGCCTCTGTCTGAGTGGAATGAAACTATAATGGGAATTGAGCCTCTATCCCCTTCACTATGATAATAATTTTTTTTCGGTGGAGTATAGAGCCTCTTTCTAACTCGACCCATGAGTGTAGAACCTCGTGTCAATACACAACTCTACCAATCCATGTCCACATGCATATTTATTTATTCACTACAACCATGCTATAAGATAACCAAGAATAACAATTAAATTGGATGTCATGATTCATAACAACAACATGGTAATCAATACTATTCCGTAAACAATTAATACATTTACCGATTACGATTCATATCTGGTTAGAAAAATTCCATTTTCATGCCTTAACCATTTATGTGAATTCAACAACCATTATGACTTATCCAATATTCATCAATTACCATAGAATAAACCATTTACCCCATTCATTATCTCACAATAACATACCCACATATGTATTTCAAATACATTTCTCAAATCTCATAACACAACCACTTATTACATTGGGAAATTTTTCTACCACAATTACCATGTATTGAAGCATTTAACATATTCATCCATTCCCTTATTATATCATATTAACATACTCCCCAATCCCGATTCCATCATCCAATTATAAATCCACCATTTATTATACACTACCCCAATTATGAATTACTAAACAAATTTCGTTAAACACATGACATAATTTAATTCGACCCAATTTGATCATTTTAATGTCATGCCAAAAAACCCCTTAAGACTTATCACCATAGGATTCTATATTTACATACCGTAAAAAATTTAATAGTAAATTAAAACAAGTTCTATATGGGTTTAATATTATCACTTGGGAACCCTTCAATTATCCCTACCATTTTTTATGGGAGGGAAAGTCGGTGCACCTCATAGGTGGCCCTAAAATGTTCATGTCATCATACATGAATACTACAAGGACAATTAGGGGTTCAGTGATAATTTAGTCACAAAATTTACAAAATCATACAGAAGGTAACAAATAGAAAATAATAGAATGAAAAAAATCTCAACACACATGTACAAATCTATAACCAAACTCTAGGAGATAACCTGTAAACCACCCACCTAGAATCTGATAATTATTAAACTCTTAATTGTGACCATGGATTTGGATTCAAACACCCCTTGAATCCCCAACTATGGTTTCATCAAAATAAATATGGTTTTAGGTCTTCTAAAGGGTATGTAAGAAACTACAGACCCTAATTTGAAAACGAGAGGCAAGTGGAGTGTTAGACTAGCCCGGGGTTTCGATCCACAAACAACAGTGCTCCAAACATCCATGAATTGATGTAGAACCACCCTTGGGAAATGGTTTTCATCTAATATTGTCACAAGGGTTTCATGAGGAGGAATGGAATATAATCCTGGGTTGGTTTTTAAAATCCTATGATGGGAATTTTGTAATTTTCTCAAAAATACTGGGTAGCCCAATTTACCCGCACAAATTTCCTAATTGTAGGAAAACCGTGCATGTGTCGTTATCTAAAAACAACCCCATCACATGGTTTCTTAGGGATTCAACATTTTTTTAAAAACCATGCATCCACCATTCAAAATCCTTTGTCCATGGCAATATGTTTAGCTAGAATTCCTACAATATTTCCACAGATTGTGCAAAAACCATGAAACATGCCCATGAACTCCATTTTCATCCTCTGTTTATATATCTAACCCCAAAAACAACCCTGATCCTCCTCATGAACTTGTGAAATAATTATTTTACCAAACTAAGGTACTTAAACTAAAACATAAAATGAAACATAACTTATGAAAATCTTTGATCTTACACACACCGTGTAATGTTCGAGCACATTTAAATTTAAATTAGGGTTATAGGTTTTTTTTGGAGTATCACTTTAATAAACAAATACATGATGTGAAAGTGTTACATGAATCTTATTTTTCATGAGTTGATAATTTAAGATATTTTTACATATAATTTAATTCATTTCACTAGTTTTTCATCCCTACACTTGAGACCTAGCTGACTCCCATCATTTTTGGGGGGATTTCATCTTGTCTGGATATTGTGGTTTAGTGTTTAATCCCGAATAGGTCTCTTTTTTTAATTCATCCCCATTACCCATTCATCATTTTATGTAGTTTTTTCATTTGATATCCATTAGGGAATAATTTTTTATGGGTTGATATAGGATCTTCTTTAAATCATTTTTGACATCATCCTAGTTGGTTTTTTCTATTGGAAGCAATATATTGATCACTATATAATGTTTGGGTGTCTAAAAACTAACTATATATTCTTCTTAATTTTCTTGCATATGAAATATTAATATTTATCTAACATAACTTTTGTATAAATTAACTATTTTATATATTTGATTATTCCTCGATCCCTTTCTATCCAATTGATAGTGACCCGGTTTATACCTAACCCTCGGGTGAGTAAACCCTTGAATTTATATTTGAATTTTATAATGATTTAACGTATGTTTAGCATCACATGAGATGTGGGTGATTACCTGATATATACTCTTTTTGGAAATGAATTTTATATAAAGGTACATCATATAAATGGTTTAGGTACAAATTGATAATGAAATGTGTACCTGAATTATTAAGGGTATCTTACAAAATTAACAATTTTTTCATATGGTGTGATATATTGATAACCCTTTATTAGGACATATATCATTATTTATATATTACAGATTATATTGAGTTCTTTATTACCATTCACATGTTGTAATTATTATATTGAGTGGTATTTTCACAGTCTTATGTTTTGATACTTATATTAATTGGACACTACCCATTCCCATTTTTAAATGCATACATTTTCACAACCCAACATGTCTTTGTCCATCCCATGATTACCCCAACCCCAACTCCAATAGGTAACGGGATAATGACCAGTGCTTAGTAGGCATATCCCTCCAATGGGAGGCATGAGCCTAAATAACCAGTACACAAGAACACATCTTGAAGCCCACATAATGATGAATTTTAAAACAATTGAAAATGTGGAATGAAAAAATATAAGATCCCACAACATTGTATAATTGTAAAGTAATAAAAATAGAGAAAATTACACATAAAATTCCAATAAAAATGTATAGATTAAAACCTAATAAAATTAGTAATACTATAGTCAAATGCAAGATCACAGTATCCACATCATCCTCCAAATATCAAACTATGACCCCACCACTCCTTGTCCTTCCAAGACATCGTAAATTGGGTCATTGCCTACATAAGTCATTATAAGTGTGGGAAATACCATATAGGGGTGACTATAACAATACCCAATAAGACACCCAAAAAACACTAAAAAATAAAACTAATTATATTCATCTAAACAGAAAATTTGACTATAAATGTATAACAACCACCCCCGTATATACTCTGGAAAGACACCACGCCTCTATGTTGTCATAACCAACTGTAATCTGCATAATTCCACATGAAGGAACACTAATCCATGGGGAATCCATTCCATGATCCATTCTACAATTGGAGGTAGTCTACAAAAGGGTATAGTTCATTGGGACCCACTAAAGAAATATCATCGGTCTTGTATGACCTTAATACATAGATATGGGTGAAACCGAACATCACTGGGGGACACCATGAACCCAATCTGGGTGATCCCACTACATTAAGGGCATGAGAAAACAATTACAAAATTCATACTGATTCATGTTGCATGATAGAGGATCAAAACCCTAATTAGTGAGGTCACACAGATTCCACCAACCCCACCAATGGAAAAAAGATGAGAAAGGATAATACACCAGTTTCATGGATGGACACCACAACTATATCTAAGACACAATATAAATAAAGGGTCACCATCCTATTATACTAATGTAATATCTTAATTTTCCCTATATGGAATGGATGATGGGAACTCACTCAACCTCTACTTATCCAAACTAAGGAAAAAATATCTACATGAACTCTTGAAGGGGTAAAAATTGTGTTATCGTGGTATATTTTATTCCCAGCTAACCCCTTGTTTGAAAATGTTTTAAAGGATCACACAAAAAGTAATCTTAAACATACACAACATGTAGAACAAGTATACGGTGTGTAGTGACACATGCCACCCTACCTGTGTCACCTGGTTATGTCACTTTCATTAGCAAAATCATGTGCCAAATTATGTAAAGGTGACTAGTTTGTTTCTATTTACATGATGTTCCATTGGCCGTGTAATCCTACTCTAGAACATGTACCCTATTTGGTATATGCCAAGCCTCATGGAGTGGTCACACTTCTTATGATAGTGGCCACATGTCATTCTATTCTTAGCATCATTATGAAACCCTATCCCCTGCTAAAAGGGATCCACATAGTGTTTCATCCTAAAATATATACGGTGTTGCTTACGATTTTTCAGATCCACTGGGATCTCTTCTGCATCACCATGCACATCACCAGAGCTTTCACCCTCTCTATAAGATTTATATTGGAGTTCGACCGATCCTTTTGAATATAGATCAATGGAAATCCAGACTCAAAACATCTTAAAAATGGATCATTGAGCCATTATATTCATGAATTAGGATTAGGGAATAAAAAACATAAAAAGTCATTTAGATCCACCATGGATCATCCACCATCTTCCTTTCACATCAATCACAACATCGATCACAAACTGAACATGTGGTAATGATCTACTATTCTAAATAACTGTCACAGAACTATCCAATATATGGAATTATTAAAACCAAGGACCAAAACAAAAATCCCATGATGATTTTGATATGAATGGGGATAGAATCCAAAATACAAAAAATTCAGGAACAAACCTTATTCTTTGTTAATTATGCCTAGATTTGTTTTATAATAAGAGGAATGAAAGGGATTAAATCAAAACAAACAAATCAAAACAAAATCAATTTAATTCAATTAATTATACACAAATAAATTCTAATCATGTGATTGATGCGAATTAATTTGATATTATGATAGAAGGTGTAAATCCCAAAAAAAAACATCAAACCTATAGTTTGGATTTATCTTTAAAAAATAACAGTTTTGTTTTCATTTTTGTAGATATCCAGGACTCCATCGGTGTAATGATCCATGATCTAATATCAATCCACTGTCATTATCAAGGAAAAAGTTCCTTCAATGGCTTTTAAGACTCCATGTTTTACAAGAAAACCATAAAATATCCATAGCCACATATTTAAAAAGGAATCAAGATGCTATGTTTGATAAAAATAAAATAAATTCTTTAATTATGTTATTTTCTAAATTTCATGCTCGTGATAATGTTTTCAAAAACATAAATCTCTATAAAAGAACATGTCATACCAAGAGTGAAACTCATGATCTAAACTCAATGATGCCCATTTATTTCTATTCCGGTCCCTTATTCTAGAGATATTCAACCTTTTTTTGAAAACATCACATGTGTTCCATTTTTTATATTTATTATATTTAAAAAAACGAGGCATTCTAGGCCTCAAATTCAAATTCCTTTATAGATAACGGTGTTGAAAATAATCCATATAATATCAAAAAATAATACATAGAAAATCGAAGTCATTAAATTCTACTGACCTTTGGAATTTTCATCCAAATATATAAAACCCTACTCAAAATGATGAGCGTATTGGGATCACATTTGTTTCTTATGGCCCAAGTGGTCATCAAAATATTCATATTCTTTCACCGTCACACATAAGGGGAATAGATCTCCAATGAAGGATCATCTCATGTAGTTTCTCGATCTCCACTAAGGAGTTTTCAAATATAGCCCTATCTTCAATGTCTGAATCTCTCTAGTCGATAACGTGGAACCAGTAGTGCACATATATCCTCAACTACGAGACGTAGAAGAAGTCGTGTTCTTAGTATTACATTAGCGATATATCCATGTGGTACACCACATCCAAAACTCTATCTATTATCCTTAACGGACTAATGTATCTTAGAGATAACATATCATTGTGCCTAAATATCTGCAAACCACATCGAGGTGAGACTCACAGGAACACTTGGTCTCCCACTGTGAATGCCATAGGTCTCAATTATCACTCCTCATAATAATTTTGGTAGCACTGTGCAGTCCACGTCTACTAATTGATGATATGAATCTTATTTCTATTTTATTGTAACAACTTCGGGCCCTATAGTGCTGACTAACATAGATGATTACAAAAAATTCATGACTTGTAGGTTTGTTCCTACAAATCCTCGAATGGTGTCATACTAATGTTTGAATAGTAATTATTTTAATACAAAAACTATATCAAGGTTAGATGATACTCCAAAATATGGCCAATATTCAACATGAAATCCCAAAATATGTCTTCAATATATATGAATGGTCTTCTCTATCACAAAATTAATATGGGGTTGAAATGTTGGGTTCAAATGTAACTAATTCCCAATGTCCTCTAAGTAACAATATCCATAACTGAGATATGATGTGAGAATCACGGTTAGAGACAATAGTCGAGGGAATTCCATGTAGTTGGACTATCTCTTATACATAGAAGTGTCTAAATATCTCTATAGAACACAACTCTCAAATATTTGGGAACTATGTTGACAAAGTGACTCGGTCTAAGATCACCCAGATGAAATCATATCCTCTGGACATATGTGGGAAATCCATCACAAATTCCATGTACATTCCATCTAAATTCCAATATAGATCCTCATGGGGATTAGCTAAATCAACTAGAACCTAGTTCATAACCCTTACAAATTGAAAAGTGAGGCATTGAGGGAAAAACTCAGCTACTCAATTATTCATTATAGACCACAAAAACTGACGTCAGAGGTCATATTGCATCATTGAAACACCTATATGTACTACCAATGGGTACATATGTAACTTCATCATCACCACCTCCCTCAATGACATAGGTACCATCATCTTTCCACTAAAAAGGAAAGTGTGGTCCCCAGAATTAGAATATCCATCAGCTGAATTTTTAGTAGATACATGAGTACATATGGTCTCTCAGTAAGTATCTTCCTGATGAGTATCCCTGATAGTCTGTAAATGTAGAGAGTTTACAACCATTGACTAAATATATGATGAATCACCCTTGTCCATCTAAGACAACTGCAATGAGGCTAACTAGTATGATTCCTTTGTGAGCAACTAAGAACAAGATCTCCTTCGGATAGCCTCTTCAAAAATATTCCCCTTCCCAATAGTATATAATATATCGTGGATATAGAATAGGTGGAACTATATACATCTAATATATCTAAATTTATGATATTTTTTTGAATATATATAATTGATACTCTTGTTGTTAGAGTAATGAATAAATATATCATCCATTAGGTAGTGTCTCCAAGTCTTAAGTGGGCAGACTACAACTACTAACTAAAGATCATGGCTCACATAATTATTCCCATGTGGTCTCAACTGAGGTGAACCTGCTACATTAACTGCCTGAATCTACATCATAACACCTCTATTTCTAGTCCCTGATGCCTCCTAGAACACTACGTACTTTAAAACTTCCAATGAAAATCACTATAAGGGTGCACAGGTCACCCACTACATGAATACTTTAATGAATTGTAAGAACCATTCCATTCCCATGAATGGTTTCCCATTCTATGTAAAATCATTTATGGGTGATGCAACTATTGATAATTTTGGTACAACCCATTGATTGCACAATTCCAACCTGAGATATATCTTAAAATTGGTAACACTATTTGGAAGATCACAAAAATCATTGTCTCGTCCTTTTTAATCTCCACTTCTTGTCTTACCTCTTAGATGATGTATCCTACAAAGTGGGCCTCTCTAATATAAAAATAAAACATTGATAGCTTATCATAAGGCAGGTACACTCCGAGAGTGTCCAGGACCATCTTCAGGTTTCTCGCTTGCTCCTCCTTGGACAATGAATACTCTATGATGTCATTAATGAAGCAAACCATGAAACAATCGAATAATTTTTGAAATATCTTATGAAAGATTCTAATGAAAACATTAGGGAAATTATTCACTCTAAATAGATTCACCATGTACGCATTGTGACTATGGAGACATATGAATATTGCATTTAGTATATCCCTATCTCATACTCATGGCTAGTGTTAACCTGATCTGCGGTCAATCATTGACAACCATTGCACCCCTATAAACTAATAAAAGAGTTCAATTATAATTTATAGTGAAAACATCTTCTTCATGGTCCCAAGATTAAACTATCAACAATCCACAAATAACCTCAAGCTCATTTCCCCTTTCTTAGGGATCTACATTGGGGTGCCCATAGGGAAACACTAGGTCTCACAAAGCTATTACCCTATATTTACTCCAAAAACACTTTTAAAAATCAAATATCTATGATAGTCTTGTGATATACTATAGTATATATCATTTCCATCGTGTTATTCAAGTTGGCTATGAATTCTACATCTTGGTGGGGAGGTAAAATTGTTATGTCCTTACTAAATACATCATCCCACTCTACCTCCACTATAAAAAAACTGATATTCAAAAGGATCAATTTCTTCAAGTGTCATTATTGTAAACATACGAGTAATTGGTTACACAATACTATTACTATGCTCTTATTTATCCACTAAGGATTCATTTTGATTTGTAATGGAGAACTGTACTCATTTATTGTGTACACACCACATACTCTACCTAAAATAGTCAATATGGTCGTGAATTGTGTATAACTAGTCCATTACTAATATGACATCATAAAGATTCATTGATACTACAAATAGATCACACAAACAACACTCACTTCCATCTTTCAGATCACACTATCAACACAAATGGGAAATAATTGAGTCATTACTTATTAGAGTATCCAACTATAAGGTTCAAGAAAAGCCTCAATATGATTCTCTATGTCGTGAACCATAGTTGTTCCATGGATGGTATTAATCAAAAATTTGTCTTTAAATATTGTAGCTAAATTATGACATAAACATATCATAACTCTTATCATCCCTAGAACCTTGGGGTCATAGTCCTCTTAAGCATTCATCTAGCCTCATATATATCCACTAGCTCCCTCAATATGGAACGAAACACCTAGGGAGGTGGTGGTAACTTGTCAAACCTCTCACCACATCCTTCTTCCCTTTCATCCCATCTTCCACATATACCACCCTGTATTCCACACTTATCCTACCTATGTCTTAGTCTTGGAAATCCATTGACTATATCATGATTTGGTATATGATGATTTAGAAAATATTGATCTATATGTACCCAACTAACGTAGGAGAAACATTGCCTCTCCGTTAATTGATTCGAGTCTCTCTATGATCCATTAACTACTAATCATATATCTTGGTATCTCCTCTCAATAATTTTACACCCCTTAATCCTTATAGATATCATCAAATTCTTAATGGTGTGGTATCAACTACTGGATTCCGTATATTATCATGCACTTTTCTTGTCTACTGATCCCTAAATATCACCTACTAACGCTTGTTCGAGAAACCCACCGTAGGTGGGAATGCAAAGGGACACCACTAAATCCTTAATATAACAATGTAATACCTTATCAAAGGATTAATATATGAATAAATAATCCTACACCATATTCAAAGAGTAAAGTGAGTGATTATTAAACCTTTATGGGTACTCCTATATGGTAAACTTCTCTACAACAGATACAGAAGCTCTAGTATGCATACTGATCATAATATGTCTGGATATAACTCTTCCCCGAATAGATGCTAAAAAATGAATATGATAAACTTTACTCATCATGTGCTATGTAAATAAAATCTTCCATCAAACTGTATATCCATGAATTAGACTTTTCATGTTGACCTACATATGGTATTCAAGCATCTTCACAAAGATCAAAATACTCCTGAATGCCTCTAGAATGTTTTCATTCACCAAGGGGCTTGACTCTCCTTGAATCTTTACAGTTCTTTACTTATGAAGATCTTACAACGAACTCAGCCTACATGAATCCTCTTCTAGTGCAGAAAGTGGTAGCTATTACTCAACAAGTGGTGGTATAACTGGTAAACCACCTGGCGGTGCTCCCTCTAATACAAACCCCTAAACTCAAGCCTCTTCACTAGGTAGATCATATCCATGATGACACAGTCGTATCAATTATGGATGTCTACATTGAATCATCCTCAAATATAAAAATACCTACCATGGTTTAAAAATTTTATATTCGGAGGTGACTCAATTTTTACATAGAAAACAGAACTCATTTCCCTATGATGCATGTAAAAAAGTTGTCCCTACGACCCATTTTTAAATGAAAATTGTTGATAGGTAGGTGATCAGAGTCATGGTGTATGGATATAACGGCCCCAACACCAACACTGATGTCCCTAGCATACAAATATGAACTCAAAACACTAAAAAATATTTCCCCATAAAAATATCACCAACTCTTATCCTAAGGTTGAACCTATTGTTCTGATACCAATATGTCACAACCCAACACATTGTGGTATGATCAATGACTACCCCAATCCCATCTCCTACTCGCTAGTGGATCAAGACTTGCATCGAGTTGGAGGATCCCAAAAATGGGATGCATTAGCCTAAAGTACATGTACACATGGACACATCTCCAACCCCAAAACAATGTTTAAATGTAATGAAACTTAAAATGTTACATGCATGCATCTAAGAGCCCACCACCGAGTATGATAGTAAATTTCTAAAATTAAAAAAGTAGAAAAGTAAAATCCCAACCAAAAACTGTAGAGAGTCTAACATTCTCCAATGGTGAGGACTAAATTTTAATGAGATCTCCTGACAGCCACCACAATCAAACAAGATCATGCTGTACTCAACCCACTCAATATGCTCCAAGAACACTATAAAAAACACATTGTCTAGATAATACATGACACATCTAGTAAAATTCAATGTAGGTGTGTCTATAACAATTCCCCATTGGACAAACCCAAAACACTAAACCCAGAGCACCATGCGTAGTCACTCAAATTCAAGATAAGAAAATCAATGAATAAGTGAAATACCAAGATATAATATGGAAAGAAACAATGCCACCAAACAGCCATAACAGACATTCATCCAAAGGATTGTTCGTGAAGCAATTCTCATTATAGGATAATCCTCTCTATAGACCATTCTAACAAAATATTCACTCAATTAAAAGATACAAATCATTCATCCCCACCTAAGAAATCTCATATGTCTAAGAAGACCCTAATACATTGATAAGGGCTCATGTTGAGAACCACTGGGGGATAACATTAACCCAATATAGATTAACCTATATCATTGGGTATCTAATTACAATGAAACCACATACCCTAATGATATATCCTTCCAGATGGAGGATCAACACCCTACATTAGGAGGTCAAGCTGATTCAAAAAACCCCACATATGGAAAAAGATAACTGAGGATAAAACTCCATCCTCAAAGAGTGACACCCCAAATATATCTAGGACTAGAAAACTAGAGTGGATTGAAAACATATGAAATAGATGTAATTTCCCATTTTTACTTAGGGGAATGGACCAAGGGAACACCCTAAAACAATAATGTTCCACAATATTGAAACTAGGTGTTGTAGACACTCTTGTTGTTGGTACACGTCATGTACAAGGGGTTCATGGTGTTTCCAACTATACCCATGTCAACCCATGTGTTAAATAATCACATGGTATATAGGTGTCAACATACACATCATGGAGAATAGGTATAAGAAATGTAGCGACCTGCTAAAAACTTCTTGTCTTTATTAACCATCTATTTTTCCTTGGCATACCCGTGTACCAACCCGTGTAAAGGTGGCTAGGTCAATGATTGAGTACATGGAATTGCACATGATTTTTACACGTACATGTGATTTTATACCAACTGAGGTACACTTTAAGCATCATGGAGTGATCACATTTCTTGTGACAGGGGTCACACTCCATTTGACCCCTAACATCACACCAAAAACCTATCCACCACTGAGAGGGACACACAAGGAATGTAATCACATATTACACTCCATGTTTATTGGGACATTATAGTTCCATCAAGATATCATCTGCAATATTGTTATGATATTTGGAGTAACCTCCATGAAAGGAACTTCTAGATAGGGGTTCGACTGGTATGTGCCAACATCAGTCGATGGAAATATGGAATCAAATTTACCCATAAATTCACACTTGATGCCAATGTTTTCCTACATCAAAAATTTGGAAGAACAGAAACCAAAAATACAATCTGATCCCACTTTGATTTTACAATTCCATTTTCACACGTCTATCATAACATATATCCCAAACCCCACCAATATTATTTATCTATTTCACCCAATAATTGTCATGCAATGATCAAATACTAAGTATTCATCAAACCGAAAGATAAAGGAAAATTAACATGATGAATGTTTTATGAATGAGGGAGGAAATAAAAAATAAAATAATAAGAATAAACCTCTCAAATTTTACCTTTTTCCATGATTAATATTCATATATTATGATGAAAGAATAGGGATACATCGATATGGTCAAATAAAACATCAATCAATTTTACATTATTGATGATGCGTGTATCAATTCTATTTGTGGAATTTATCTAAACTAATATTAGATTATGATTCAAGATAGAAATCACAATAAAAACATCAAACCTAGAGTTAGAATCTATAATTGATGGAGAACTATTACATTACCATTGTTGACAAGATCTAAAAACTCCATTGGCCCAACGATCCAGGATCTGGCCCCAATTAGTCATTGTTCTCCAAAACGTCTCTCCCCATTTAGATTATTGGCTATCAAGGTTTATCATTACACTGAAAGAAAAAATCAATATCCTAGTATTTAAATAAGATGCATGTTTATGGGTCTAATATAAAAAAATCAGCAATTAATTTTATAAATTTTATGCATGTGATAACTGTAATCACAAATGGATAGTGCCAAAATTGATTTTGTCCCACATAGCTTCAAAAACATTATAAACTCAACAGTTACATTGTATTTATGATCCAATATGACATTATGGAGTTATTACGCATTTTTAGAAAAAAAAATAACTCATATTCTATTTAATATTGTTTAATCATTTATTTTAGGAACACATGGAATACAAATCACACCCCCTCTCTTTTATTGGTCAAATAAATAATCAATTTATTTTCAGAATATAAAACATGGAAAATCTGAGACATTATATGTATTAATAAGTCTCTTCCCACACTCATTTATAATTCACATGTGGATCTGCCTCTTCCTAGTCCCCTACAAAAATTATTATATTTAGCGGGATCTACCCAGTCCATTGATAAAATGATTATATTGTGGACTTGAACCAATTTTATGTGATTTTACTATGTATATATTGTTAGTGGTTCTGTGGTTATCCTTCATTTTTATAGACGATCCGGAAAGCCCAAAAACATATTTATTCGTGAATTTTACTAACTAAATTATGAATTCACATGTTAATCACTTTATTACCTGATATTGTTATCATAGTGGTTTCATTTAGACATGGTGGTATCAACTAACTAATTTTAACTCAAACCCTATTCTAGTCTTTCTTTTATATTGAAGTAGATTATATGGATTCATATTTCCATAAGGGAAGAGGACCTCAATATTGTGGGTTTCTTTCTAGATGGTTTGAAGTATGGATAAAGGACCGACATGGGGTTTGAGACTGAGGTATTTTGTGTTTTTCTATGTCATATGTTCATTTATTTGTATTGATTCTAGTTTGAAATTATATTTATATAATCATGTAATTACATGGATTATTTTTGATGGATTATTTGGTTCCCCCTATTATATCCCAGTTGTATGATACATGGTTTCTGCTATTATTGGTTACTCTAATATTTCATATTTTATTATTATTCTTCTATTTTGTATGTCTCTACCAAGGCTATTGTACCACCACTATAATATTCAAACCCTAGAATTAGGTCGACAACCTCTGGATTATAGGGAGGCATGCCTGAGGTCTCACAATGAGATAGATTTCCTATGTGTGTGAATATTGAATTAAGGGATGTTTCAATGTGGTATAAATGTAGAATGTTTTTTCTATTTTATTCCTATTTGGAAATTGTTTAAATGAGACTTGGATGTTAAGGGACATGGTAATCAGATTGTTCATGGGATTTTCTAAACCATTAATGGGGGAACATCTGAGTACCTAGGGATATGATTTTTGATCAGGATGTTCTCATTTCATAGATTATGTTGTTTCACCATAAGTAATTCACATGTGGTGAAAAAAAAAATTTATTGATAAGTTTTATTCATTTCCCAATAATGTGTGATATAAGTATTCATACATCAGGATAGGAACATAGAGATATATATTGAAATTCATTTTTCATTATAGGGATTTATTTATTTTATGTGATGTATTTTACATGAAGTACATGGAAATTAAATAACTATTATATCTAATAAATGAAATGAATAAAACTGATATATCATTGTATAAATAATGTATGCAATTTTTATAGAGTCCATGAACAGTGGTTCTCTATTTTTTACACTTTTTTAAGATTATGTTATTATAAATAATTTTTTGTTTGTGTTTGTATTGTGTAGAATGTCTCACTGTCATCGTCGATTTGAGCATGATGAAATGGGAAATCAGCATTCATATAACACTTCTTTGTAGAATCTTCATGTTGATCTCGTGGATCAGATGGATGTTCATCTTCACAGATGCTTACTAAGGGTCATATGATCCATGGAAAGTGTTTTATTTCATACTATACCTTTGATTTCTGAGTTTATGAGAGAGTTTATTCTTCAACATCCATCTATTTTCATAGGGAAGGGAGGCCCCCAGATAGCCGAGTTCTGGATTGAATTAGTATATATTCTCTTTAGGAATATCGACACACCCATAGATAAAACCTTTAATCATTCAATATATATGATTTTTGGAGTAGCCAAGAGTTGGTGGGATATACAAGAACAATATTGGTAGATATATGTGTTATCATGGAGGGAATTTGAACCAAATTTCTTGATCCACTTCTATCCCAAGATGTTTGGTGTATGACAAGGATTGTGATTTTAGGGACCTGCTACATGAGGGAATGTATGTGCTGGACTAAACTGCGTGCTTCATGGTCCTTTCCCGATTTGATCCATCATAAGTATTTGATTAAATCTCTAGGGGGATTCATTTTTATGATGGTATTCAAAATGAGATCTAGTAACAAATGAGAATCTTCAATATGATATTATTTTAAGGATATTAGGAATCAGGAACTTATCACATAAGGAATTATAAGAGAGGACCAAAGTAGTATGCATGTAGTCTTAGGAGGGTGAACATAGATCTATTTTTTCTGTTGGTATGAAATAGAACTATGATAGTTTTCTGCAGAAAAATAGTGTGAAAATCAATTTGGGTAGTGGAAAACCATCTCAATAATGTCATTCATTTGTATTCCATTAAATGTTGATGTTTGGGCCACAAGCTGCCTCAGTGTCTATACCCTTCTATGTAGTGTAAATCTTGAGGTAGTATGGTCCACATGTATATGGTTTTTAAGGGAATTAAGTAGTATAGAATTAAAATGGGATCATGATATATACTAGAGTTTGGGAAGTGCTAAACTACAACATAGAAGACTGATAGATGGAGTTCCACAAGAAATTCATGTCGAGGTAGGGGATGTGTTACCTCTTCACCATAGTAACTATTTTAGGAAGAGGGAATAGAACATGTGAGTTAGACTATATCCTGGAGTAGAGGGTCTAGTCACCTGCACATTATGTAGTATAATACATCCATTGTGGATGCATTACCTTTTACTATCGAAGGTATGAACCTTTCATAGTTGACCCTTGCATTCATTTTTTGATATTGTATCCTAAAATTATTCTTTATATAATATTCTTTCAAATGTTTTGGGAAAGGAATTTGAAATTATATATGTTTTTTACCATATACACACCATTGTGAGTGAAATCCAATAATAACCAACCTGTAAAGGATTATTCTCTAGAGATTGGTGGTTACCATTTCATTTGGGGATCATTTGTATTCGAAATGAAATGTTTCAAATTCAATATAGGAATGACTTGATAATTTTATAACTGGATCATATCGACTATTACCAGAAAAAATTTACATTTATTTGTATAAAAGGAAAAGTTATTCTCACCAGGGTGAGTGGGATCCTCATTCTAGACAGGCACAACCAATTCAATTAATATTTTATTATCATGTGGATTAGAGAGAATGTCTTGGTATAGATAATGGTGGAATATATGATGATACCATTCCTCTAGAGGTAGACTATTTTTTAAATGTCTTTACAAATGAGTTCTATGGATTACCTTACAAAAAAGAGATTTATTTCACGATTGATTTTATACTGGGATAAAATCTTGTATGTGTCTACAATTATAGAATTTAACTAGAAGAGATTCGATAGTTGAATGATATTTTTGAATAATTGGAAGCTAAAATGTTTCATAAGGGAAAGAATGTCCCGATGGGTTTCTCTATTTATTTGTTTCTGAGAAGGATAATCAGACTTCATGATTATGTATAGTTTAAAATAGGGTTAACCAATTGAAGGCCAAGAACTAGTATCCCTTCCAGTGAATTGATGAAATATTCTACTAGAAGAGTTGTGTAAGGATTTTATTGATGGTTGAAATGATAATAGGATACCATATATTGAGGGTTATACCATTTAATATACCTCATACTTCATCTTGGAGAATTTGTGGATGTATGAGTTTAAAATGATTCTTTTGGGTTTTGAGAATGTATATGTGGTATTCCACACCTTGATAAACTGGATATTCCATTAATTTGTGGTGGTTTATTTCAATGACATCACAGTGTGTTCTTAGTCATCAGATGATCATGCCCAATATCCTATCATTATCTTGTGTGTATTCAGAGAGTATTTTCTACATGAAAATCATACTAAATCTAGTTTCAAGATTGATAAATTGAACTTATTAGATCACGTTATCTCAGAGGAAGGGGTGTAATTAGACATGGAGAATGTTACAGCCATAGTATAATGGGAGTGGCACAAATATTTCTTTGATAATGATAGTTTTTTATTATAAGATGTAATTATTATTCCTTTATCTAGTACTTCTCCCATATGGAAGCACCATGGACTTTACTAACTAATAAGGGGGTGAAGTTTGTTTGGTCGTGTTTTTATTAGAATGTTTTTCTGGTGATGAAAGGCTTGATGAACTCAAAACCTATCATATGTTTACATATATATGTTAAATCATATTCCATGTACAATGATGCCTCCATAGTTGTACATGATGTTCTTCTGAGGTAGTTGGATCAAATGGTTCCTTCTGGATCCCAAGAGCTAAGTCCAGATGAGTGGACATACCCTACTCCTGATCTAGAGTGAATAGTGGTGGTACACTCTGTAAGATACTAGAGACACTATCTTCTAGGTGATATGTGTAAAGACCAAGAAATTTCAAGGAATTTTTTTTCATAATTTCTTTGGAAATTTACGAGTCCGTAGATTCTAACGGTGCTTGATTCAGAGGCCCGGTGTGCCGGAATCAATTTCTAAAGTTTTTTTTCGGGTACGTTCAGTAAACGTACATGCATGTTTTTCTATCTTTTGAACCGGTACTCGGAATTGAAATCTGAGGACCCCGATGAACTTGCATCGCCGATATTAGCTTAAGGAGACCTTTATCGGAGTTGCGTTTTATCGGATGTGGTAGTTAAAATTTTGGGTTTCTAATTAAAAATTAATGATTAAATAAAAATGTGTGTATAAAACATTTTTATTTAGTTGGTGGTTTTTATCTCCAAATGGGAGTTGGAGGTAGGCCCCAACCCCCCACCCCCCCTCCACAACCTCCAATTAGAGGATATTGTGTAGTGGGGATAACACAAGTTCAAACTTTTCACCACCCCTCAACTCCCTTTAAACTCACCTTTGAATTAATGAAGGTACCTCTCCCCCTTTTAATTTTTTTAAACCTTCCACTTTCTCTCATTAATGTGCCAACACTTAAGATTAATCGATGCCACACTTAATTAATCTTTTAGAGTTCTTTTGAATTGATTTTCCTACATTAAAAGAAGAGATTACATTCTCTTAATTGGCCTGGCATAATCATGGTTGGGAGAACAAAAAAGAGGAGAAGAATACTTGAAGGAATAATAATCTCTCCACGAAGAACGCAAATAACACTAATTTCACCAATGAACGACGACATGTCTTCCTCCTTTCCAACCAGGGCCAGCAAGGGAGAATACGTCGCCCGCGAAGAACGTCACCAACAACGATGCTTCCTCCCCGGACGCATTCCGTCCTCAACGAATGGACATCGAATCAATGTAGGGGTTTTTTTTATAAAATTAAATGAATAAAATTATAACATCATTCTTGATGTATTCTTTTATTTGTATTTGGCCATTTGTTATCGCCTAATGCGGAGGGCGTGGGACAAACGAACACGGCCCGACAACCCTCCGTTGGTTTTTGTTTGCGATGACAATGGAGGTGGAGCCGGTAGGGCGCCATGTTGTTGCACCATGCCAGAAGAAGGAGGTGGTGAACATTCAGGTCGTGGCAGTCGGAATTGGTGGTGGAAACTGGAGTCGATGGAGACTGGAGGCAGCGGCGACCAGAGGCGGCGACGACAAGAGGCAGCGGCAACCGGAGGCGGCGGCCACGTGCTGGCCGCGTAGAGGAAAATGAGGGCCCGCATCCGCGGGCCGCTCGGGCTGAATGACCATTCCGCTACGGATGGTCGGGCTGGTGGACCATAGCACCCATAGGTGCTGCATGAAGGAGATGTGGCCTGTAACCACGGTCTTCTTGGGCTGATTGAACTGGCTGGCTACGGCCGGCCGGGCAGAGGAATCGTGGCGCCCGCAAGTGCCGCACAGCGGGGGGAAACATGGCCTGCAACTGTATGCCCCTCGCTGGTAAACTGGCGGGATGCATCCCGGCTAGGATGAAGGACATGGCGCTGCTTGGTGCCACGTCGAAAGAAAAGTGGCCCACTGTGCATGATGCTCACACCGGACAGAACCGGTCGGCCGGGTAGGGAGAGGCGGTGCCGCTCGACGCCGTCGGGCGACCCGGACCGGCCCGCTCTGCCGGCTGGGTCCGCAGGTGGGCCGCTCCCCACCGGGCTGGACCGAACCTCAATTGGGTCGGACCCGCCAAACCGGGATGGGCCGAACCCCTAGCCGGGTCGGACCCACCGAGCCGGGTCGGGCCAACCTGATAAACCACATGGCTTGACGGGCCGGGCCTGACTATGCTTAATTGTGAATATCTTCAAGACCGTGCCTCCGAAAGACGTGTTGCCTACAGAACTAGGACTCTTGTGACAAGGTGGTCCTTTTTCGAAACTCTTAGTGAGTTTTGGATGACTTGGAAAAACGGCCGGGTTTGGATCGAGCGTAAATCCAACCGGGCCCATGGAATACAAAACACAATAACTCTCAGACCGGGGGTCCGATTGATGCGTCGTCTATCGTGTTAGGATTCTTTTGACGAGACGAAACTTCGTGATACATCAACTCAGGACTTTATGATAGTTGATGTATTGACCCCCTTGATCAAGGAGCGGACCCTCCGTGAATCGAGCGTGCTGTGTGCGGGGACCATAGAGCTGGCCGCAACTGCGATGACTTCTGTACCAGAATCCTGTGTGGGTTCGACAGTGACAACTACTATACTAGAATCCTCCATGGGTTCGATGACATCGACTACTGTGCTGGAATCCTGTGTGGGTTTGACAGTTCTGACTTCTGTACCGAAATCCTGTGTGTGTTTGATAGAATAGATGGTCTTGTATCCTGTGTGGGTTCGATAGCTCAGATGAATTATAGATGGTCATGTATCCTGTGTGGGTTCGACAGCTTAGACGAGATAGCTGGTCATGTATCCTGTGTGGGTCCGACAGCTTAGCTGGTCCTATATCCTATGTGGGTCCGACAGCTTAGATGATCCAGTGGCATCATCTGATCATCTATATCTCTCTACTATTTTGGAATACATGTGTGATCTGAGAAATGTCTTTCTACCATTTACATCGTGGTAATTGACTTTTCTTCTATTGTAAAATTGGTTTGTGCTTGGGCTCGAGAGTTGGTGTCGAACTGAGATTGGTATGTTAGGTATATGTATAGGGATATACCTAAGTAGGGTTGGTTGATACTTTGTGATGCTATCTTACTTATTTTGTTTGTCCATAGTTGATATTGTGAGACATTGAGTGTCTCAGGGTCCCTAGTGAGTATCGTTATACTCACCCATGCACAGTCTATGCCCGCACCTCATTTTGTTGGATGCAGACGACAGACAACGCTGATGGAGGCCGATAGCACCACCACTGGACGGTACCCGGAGGTGGACCTTGTGACGAGTCAGTACACAGAGGAGACTGACAGACGTGAGTGCTGAGGTGGCCATCTGTACCAACCCTTTATGTAGGAACCCCTGAGGATGATCCACGAGCTGCTCTTTAATTTAAGCTCTTTGTCACTTTTTACTTTTACATGTTGTTTAGTTGGGTTTGTATACTGGCCCATTTACATTCTAACAGACTCTTTTGTATTCAGTTATACATAGTGTTTACTTCATGTTGCGTACTCGGTTGTTTTTGTTTATTTTTATAAAGTAAATTCCTTCTTAGATTAGATATTTATGCCTTTGGTGCTAGTCGCCAGCCCCTAGCCTATGGAAGGCGGGCTTGGGGTAGTCACAGCACGGGCCCCGAGGACGGGTCGGGACAAATTGTTTTCAAAAGAGTCAGTTGTACTATAGAACATGGACTCTGATTCTTTTAACGACATCAATATTAAGTATTTTGTGTATGGATCTCAGTTTAGGGAAACTGGTGTCGTTGTGGCGGCAGATGTATCCATACACTAGGACTCTAACTTTAGGTTTCCGACTTAGTGCATGAAAACACTGATTGCATGTGTGTTACCTTTGAAAAAGTTTTCTTTGTGATTATTTTGTGTCATCTCACCTGGTATACTGTTTTAACCATGGCGCACCTGTTTCTATTCAGGATGGCCCCACGAAGACAGTCAGCTTGGGATCCGAGTTTCGTACGAAATGGGATCCCACCAAGCGACGAGGCCTCGGTGTAGGGCCCCATCACAGTGGAGGCGCTAGCGGTACCACTACCTGCTGGGCCACTGATACCACCAACACTAGAAGCAAAGAGTAAACACCACCTGAGTGCATTTCACGACTTCCAATGAAAGAGGCTGCCTAGGTTCTAGGGAGAGATGGACCCACAAACAGCTGAGGATTGGTTGGAGGCTGTCGTGAGAGTTTTCAGATTGGTAGGTACTCCGACCATCCTCATGGTGATCCATGCCACGAGTCTCCTACATGCGACAGCAGGCAGATAGTGGAGTCTGATGCTCCAGGTGCATGACGAGGCATCATTACTTAAGACAGACTTCGAGAGTCTCTTTCTCTTTGAGTTTGTTCTGGTCACCCTTCATGCGGTGCGGATTCAGGAGTTACTTCATCTACAGCAGGAAAGCATGACAATAGCTCAGTAATCAGTGAGGTTCACCGACCACTCACACTAATCCACGAATATGGTGTGGGACCCATTCTTCAGGGCCCCAAACATTCGATCAGGGACTCAGGAAAGATATCTGGGCTTCGAAGATTCCCCTCAGCATTCCGACACAGGCGGGGGTGCTGGAGCGAGCCCTTCTAGTGGAGAGATTTCTCGCTGAGAAGTCACCAGTAGTGAGAACCACCACAGGGGGACTCATAGCAAAGTCTTCTATATCCGGTAGTAGACAGATGTCGCAAAGGTCCAAGCAGACCTAGCCATCAGGTGGGCGATCCCAGGATGTAGGTTCGGTTGAGCGGGGCACACGAGACAGAGTCAGCTGTACGAGGAGCAGGCTATGCTATGCATGCGGTGGGAAGGGCCACAAGGCTCGTGACTTCCTAACCCACCATGAAGATGAGTAGCAGATAGTAGAGGGACCTCCTAGGAAGAGGCATAGGTTCGACCATGGTGGTTCGCCGGGAGTAGGCGGACGTGGCAGAGGAGCTGGCCAAGCAGCGGCTGGTGGATGGCGTTTCGAGGATCTACCACCACCAGCACCAGGAGGTCCACCTCGACCATAGGGAGCTGGCAGACAGAGGCGGACTCTGCTCTAGGCAGTCGAGGTCTATGACCACAGTGCACCAGAGATTATTCAAGGTACTATATGTGTCTACTCCACCCTTCCTTCATTACTCATACACACAGGTGCAAGTCATTTTTTTTTGTCGCTGCCTTGTTCAGAGCACAGAGATTCTTACGGAGCTGTTGGCTCGATCCTTACCGCTAGAGACTTCTACAGGAGCAGAATCGATGATTATGAACTGGTGACGACAGTGTGATATTACACTAGGAGACGAGAGCTTCAGCTGGGATTGTCTTGTAGCGGCGTTGAGGCCTTATGATGTCATCCTAGGTATGGACTGGTTATCCATAGTTCTTGCTCATATTGACTGTATTAGGCACAAAGTGTGGTGTATCTGGATGGATGGGAGAAATTTCACTTTCACTGGCGAGAAGGGTGACTTTGTAGTGCATGATGGACTTACACATAGGAGGGGGTATCCAATCACACATCAGTTGGCTTGTATCATCCTTGGAGCAGTTGATGTGCGAAGACCGAGTTTTCCTGTTGTGGTGGATCAATACATGGATGTTTTCATTGACAACATTCTAGGACTACCTTCTCACAGAGAGTTATTTTTATACGTTGACATGTACCCTGGGCCAGCACCGATATCTACTCCAGCATATCGGATGGCTCATGCTAAGATTTGTGAACAGTGGGTACAGCTGGAGGACTTGTAGGGGAATGGATTTTTCCAACCCAGTGTTTCAACCTGGGAATCACCGATTTTGTTCTCCAAGAAAGAATATGGGAATTTGTGACTGTGTGTCGACTATCGTCAAATGAATCAGGTGACTGTGATGAACAAGTACCCACTCCTGAGGATTGATGACCTCCATGATCAGCTCAAGGGAGTACGATGGTTCTCGAATATAGACCACAGGTCAGGCTGTCACCAGCTCAGAGTTTGAGACGAGGATGTGAAGATGACGACATTGAGGTGTAGGTATGGCCACTATGAGTTCTTGGTTGTGCTCTTCAGAGTAACCAACACTCCAGTGGTGTTCATGAGTCTCATGAACATGATCTTCCATCCATACCTCGATCACATTGTCATAGTCTTCATCGAAGACATACAGATTTACTTGAATACTGAGGAGGAGGATGCCTACCATTTGTGGGTAGTACTAGACACACTCTGAGAGCACCCACATTATGGTAAGCTCTATAAGTGCCAGTTCTGGATTCAATGGGTTCACTTCCTGGGAAACGTCATCTCGTAGGCTGGAGTTATACTGGATCCAGCGAAGATCGAGGAAATACTTGTTTGGGAGCCACCCAGAAGTGTGACAGGGGTGCGAAGTTTCTTGGGTCTGGCTAGGTACTATCAAAGATTTGTGCCAGACTTCTCTACAGTTGCAGCACCGCTTTCAAATTTGAAGATGAAGGGGAAACACTTCGATTGGTCAGAGAGATGCTAGCAGAGCATTATGTAGCTGAGGTATAGGTTTACCAATGTTCCCATCTTGAGGCTACTGGAGGAGGGCGTTGGGTTCGTAGTTTACCATGACGCATCAGGGACCAGACTGGGTGTGTCCTGATGTAGGAGCGAGCAGTGATCGCATATGGTTCACGACAGTTGAGACAAAACGATCAGATCTATACTACCCATGACCTGGAGTTAGCACCAATTGTATTTTCCTTTTCGATGTGGAGACACTATCTAATGGGTGAGCATTTTACATTCTACTCTGACCACCAGAGTCTCAGGTATATATTCTCACAGAAGGACCAGATCCTGAGACAACGGCAATGGATTGATTTCCTCTAGGACTATGACTTAGAGATAGTATATACTCTTGGGAAGGGAAACATTATAGTAGATTCTCTCAGCATGAGATCAGGCATTCACCTTCTAGGAGAGGCGACAGAGTAGCTGGCGACGTAGCAAATATCTTTCGTGGATAGAGATAGAGAAGCCTTTCTGCAGTCTCTCATAGTCACTCCTCCACATCTTCTGTGAGTCAGAGAGGCGCAGCATGGGGACGTTGACTGTGAGGCACGATGTGCTCAGATATCATCAGGGCAGGCACCTAATGGGTTTTATGAATGTGGAGAGCACGTCATCCTCTTCATATGGTGGACCATGGTACCAGTTACACTACTTGAGCAGGTGTTTTTGGAGTTCCACACATCCCTTCTAGCGGTACATACAGGAGTGGTGAAGATGTATCTGGACCTCAGACGACAGCATTGGTGGCCAGGTATATAGAAAGCAGTAGCAGGGTTTGTCTCTTGATACCTCACTTTTCAGCAAGTTAAGGCAGAGCACCATGTTCCAGCAGGCTTGGTTCAATACTTAGAGGTTCCAGAGTGGAAGTGGGATGGGGTATCCATGGATTTTGTGATGAGACTTCCTCGTAAATCCAGAGGACATGAATCTACTTGTGTGATCATAGACTGACTCACCAAGTTGGCCAACTTCCTATCAATCAGAGAGTAGGGATCATTAGAGATCTTGGAATGCCTTTACATTCACGAGATCGTACGACTTCATGTTGTGCCATCGACTATCGTCTTTGATCGAGATTCTCATTTCACTTCCCGACTATGGAAGGGGTTATAGGAGGCTTTTGGGATACAAATTTTCTTGAGCACTGCCTTCCATCCTCAGACAGATGGTCAGACTGAGAGGACCATTCAGACTCTCGAGTAAATACTCAGTGCATGTGTCCTTGGCTTTGGTCACAGTTGGGATGATCACTTTCCCTTAGTGGATTTTTCATAAAATAACAGCTACCACTCCACCATTGGGATGGTGCCTTACGAGGCACTGTACGGCTGACCTTGTAGATGACCTATGTGCTGGACTGACCCAGGGGAGTCCGCACTTTTAGGACCTTATATGGTGTAGGCTACGATGGAGAAGGTTTGGATCATCTAGGAGAGGATGAACATTGCACATAGTAGAAAGAAGTCCTATGCTGATAGGCGACGGAGACCACTTGAGTTCGAGGATGGAGACCACGTCTTCCTACGGGACTCACCTCGACGAGGTCTATGGAGCTTTTTCTGAGGTGTCAAGTTATCTTCGCGATTTAATGGGTTGTTCCATGTCCTCATTAGAGTAGGCGAGGTGGCATACCGCCTTTCCCTTCCACCTCAGTTACACCGGGTGCACGACGTCTACCTCATATCTCAGCCGAGGAGATACGTGCATGACCCACCCCACATCATCAACCAATGGGAGCTAGACTTCAATGATTTGGATACTTTCACGGAGGTTACAGGGGAGATCGAGGATCGACAAGAGTTGGTCCTATGAGGACAGTCGATTCCTCTGTTGTGCATTCACTGGTAGCACGGGAACCTCCAGGAGAGCACATGGGAGTGGGAGGCTCAAATGCATGCTAACTACCCCTATTTGTTTCCCTAGTGTGTGTTGTATCTTTATAAGGATGTAAAGCCCCGAGGTGGGGGTAATGTAATGTACCAAAAATTTCAAGGGATTTTTTTCATAAATTATTCCGAATTTTACGAGTCCGCAGCTTCTTACGACGTTTGATTCCAAGGCCCAGTGTGCCCAAAATCAATTTTTGAAGTTTTGTTCGGGTACATTCTATAAACTTATGTACGGGTTTTTCTATCTTTTGAAGCGGTGCATGGAATTGAAATCCAAGGACACCGATGAACTCATAGCACCAGTATTCACATAAAGAGATCTTTGTCGCTGTTGCGTTTTATCAGATGTGGTAGTTAAAATTTGGGGTTTCTAATTAAAAACTAAAGATGAAATAATAATGTGTCTGTAACACATTTTTATTTAGTTGGTGGTTTTTATCTCCAAAAGGGAGTTGGATGTGGGGCCCACCGCCCCCCACATAACCTCCCATGGGAGGATATTGTGTGGTGGGGCCCACACGATTTCAATCATTTCACCTCCCATCAACTCCCTTTAAACAATCCTTTGAATTAATGAAGCCACCTCTCCCCTTTTTAAATTTTTTTAAACCTTTCACCTTCTCTCATTAAAGTTCCAACTAATGCCACACTTAATTAGTCTTTTTGAATTCTTTTGAATTGATTTGACAACATTAAAGTAAAAGATTACATTCTCTTAATTGGCATGGCATAATCTTGGTTGGGAGAAAAAAGGAGAGGAGAATAAATCTTGAAGGAATATTACTCTCTCCACGAAGAACTCAAAGAACATTGATTTCATAGAAGAACAACGAAGTGTCATCCTCCTTTTCAAACGGTGATAGCATGGGAGAAGACACCACCCACGAAGAACGTCGCCAACAATAACGCTTCCTCCTCGGATGCACCCCATCGTCAACGAATCGACACCGTCATCAGTGAACGGACTTCGAATCAAGGTTGTGGGTTTTGTATAATTTTAAATGAATAAAATTATTACCACATTCTTGATGTATGCTTTGGTTCATCTTTGGCTGTTTTTTTATCACCTAACGTCGAGTGCGCGGGCCAAACAAACACGATTCGACGACCCTCCGTAGGGTTTTCTGTAAGATGACAAAGGAGGTGGAGCTGGTAGGGCGTGGTGTCATCGCACCATGCTGGAAGAAGGAGTCCACGATCATGTAGGCCTTGGTAGTCAGAAGAGGTGGCAGCAACTGGAGTCGACAGCGACCGGAGGCGGCGGCGACTGGAGGCAGCGTCCGCGTGCCGGCCGCGTGGAGGAAAACTGCGGCCAGCACCCTACGGGCCCCTCGGGATGAAGAACTGGTCGGCTACTGCAGGACGAGCTTGTGGATTGCGGCACCCGTAGGTTCAGTGAAGAGGAGATGTGGCCCCCAACTGCGGGCCGCTTGGGCTGAGTGAACAGGCCAGCTACGACCGGCCGGGTAGAGGAATCACGGGGCCCGCAGTGGCCGCGCGGCGGGGGAACAATGGCCTTCAACTACAGGCCGCTCGCCGGAGAACCAGCCGGGCTGAACGTCGCGGTGCTACGTGGGATGAACAGTGGCCCGCTTTGTAGGCTGCTCGTGCTGGACAGAACTGGCCGGCTTCGGCCGACCGAGCAGGTAGAGGCGGCACCGCCGGGCGAACCGAACATGCCCGCTCCGCATGAAGACCCCGCAGGTGGTCCGCGCCCCACCGGGCATGGCCGGCCCCCCAGCCAGGTCAGACCCACCAAACCAGGTCGGACCAACCCCCAGCCAGGTCGGACCTGCTGAGCCGGGTCAGGCCGACTTTCCAGCCCACTAGTCTTGACGTTTCGGGCCCGACTTCGCTTAATTTTGAATATCTTCAATATCGCGCGTCTGAAGGAAGCACCGTCTATGGAACTAAGAACATTATGACGTGGCGGTCCTTTTGCGATACTCATAGTTAGTTTTGGATGACTTTTGAAAATGGTTGGGTTTGGATCGAGCATAAATCCAACTGGGCCCCTGGAATGGAAAAGCCAATAACTCTCAGACCGGGCGTCCGATTGATGCGTCGTCTATCACGTTGGGTTTCTTTTAATGAGACGGAACTTTGGGATACATAAACTCAGGAATTCGTTATAATTGATGTATCGACCCACTTGCCCGAGGAGCGGTCCCTCCCAAAATCAAGCGTGTTGTGTGCGGGAACCCAAGAGCTGGATGCGACTGCGATGACTTCTATACCGAAATCCTGTGTGGGTTTGACAGTGATGACTACATGACTGGAATCCTCCATGGGTTCGATGACGAAGAATACTGTACCGGAATCCTGTGTGGGTTCAACAGTTCTGACTTCTGCACCGAAATCCTCTGTGGTTTTGACAGAATAGATGGTCTTGTATCCTGTGTGGGTCGGACAGCTTAGATGAATTATAGCTGGTCCTGTATCTTTTGTGGTTCCGACACCTTAGACAAGATAGTTAGTCCTATATCTTGTGTGGGTCTGACAGCTTAGCTGGTCCTGTATCCAGTGTTGGTCTGACAGCATAGATGATCCAGTGGCTACAACTGATCATCTATATCTCTCTCTACTATTGTGGCATACCTGTGTGACCTGAGTTATGAATTTCAACCATTAACATCATGGTGATTGAATTTACTTTCTTTGTGTAATTGGTTTGTTCTTGGGCTCGAGAGTTCGAACTGGACTGATATTGGTAACCTAGGTATTTGTATTGTAATATACCAAAGTAGGGTTGGTTGATACTTTGTGATTGTATCTTACTTATTTTTTTTATCCTTAGTGGATATTGTGAGACTATGAGGGTCTCGCGGTCCTGAATGAGTATCTTTATACTCACCCCTGCACGGGCTATGCCCGCACCTCATTGTGTTGGATGCAGACGACGGACAGCGCTGACGGAGGCCGAGAGAACCACGACTAGACGTTACCTGGAGGTGGACCTTGAGACTAGTCGACACATAGAGGATACTGAAGGATGTGAGTGCTGAGGTGACCATCTATACCTACCCTTTAGGTAGAAACCCCGGAGGACGATCTAGGAGCTGCTCTTTACTTTTAGTTGTTTGTCACTTTTTACTTGTACTTGTTGTTCAATCGGGTTTTTATACTAGCCCATTTAAATTCCAACACACTCTTGTATATTCATATTTACATAGTGATTACTTCTTGTTGCATACTATGTAGTTTTTTTTTACTTTTATAAAGGAAATTTCTTCCCAGCTTAGGGATTTACACCTTTGGTGCTAGTCGGCAGCCCCTGTCCTATGGAAGGAGGGCTTGGGGTAATCATGGCACAACCCTCGAGGATGGGTTGTGACAATATGTTTGTGGTATACACACACAATAATATCCATAGTTACACCTTTTCAAATTGTGACATGAACCATTGGTAGAGGGTGGGTTGAGTATCCACAGTCTTTTGAATTTGATTTGTCTTATTCAATTATTTTGGGAAATTTAATTGTTGACGCATTGATCCAAAATACATAGTTGATGTTAATGAGATACTTTTTTGATGTGTAATGGATGATGGAAATTAGGGCAGAAACATGTCTAGATGATCATACATCTAAGGGATGAGTAACACTAAAATACATTTCAATTATACAGATTATTTTGGCCTATATCAAGATATAGTGCTTATCAAATATATAGGTATTAGTTCAATGAGACATCCTATATTGTGGGGATATACAATTAGGAATGCCTCTTTACATTAGTAATTCTACTATTTTATTTTTTTGGCTGATTATGGGTTCTTATAGGATTTTGTGGGGAACATATGAGAGATTTTCATGCTTCTGGATGGGTGGTACATACTATTTTGAGAAATATGTATCTGGATATAAGTATATATAACTGTTAATCAGGAATGAACAATGAGATATAGGTATTTTTATCAATATTTTCTACCATTCACCACGTTAATGTTGAAAATAAGAGGCCAACTGGGGTGTTGTAGCCTCTTCCCATTCCTGAGTGAAATTGGGATATTGTCACTATAGATTTTGGGACCATATTACCCCTGAAAGCCCATACAAATGATGAATTATGTGTAATTATGGATCAAATGATGATGTAATCCCACTTCCTTTCTATTAGGGGTGACCATCACAATTGATGATCTGGGAAGTATTTTTCTGAACAATGTAAATTGAATACCCAATGATCTAAGGATTATTGTTTCTAGTTTAAATACCCATTTATTGTCATGGATCTGTATGTTCCTTCATAATTATCTAGGATCAGATCTCCATCTTAGTATGGACTATGATTCTCATATAAATGGCCAATATTATTAGTCTATTTAGGTAATGTTAGATATCTTATGAACCTATGTTTTTAATTTTAGAGTTTCATGGGAGAATCAGAAGGAACTCATTGAGTTTTCATATAATAACAACATCTATGAATTTACCATGTAAGAAAATTTTTAGGAATTTTATTGGAGGTCATGAAATCCACCACTTTTATCTATTGATGTTGGTGAGTTAGTTTTGATTGGATAGAGCCTCATATAGGAGATTATTGGGAAGTTCAGTTGATCATGATGTGTTTTCTAATTACGGATTGTATGAAAAAATCATATGTTATTCATCAAATATAACCTCTAGATATTGAGGTTGGTGCTTGTTATTTCCTTTGGTTGTCACCTACGTTGGGTAAATGGAATATCAGGAAAATTGGAAAGAAAAAACCTAGTTTTTTATGGCCATTGGAGAGAGTTGATACGGTTGGTCTAGTGAGAAAAACATTATAACTTCCACAATGTTATAGTTCAATGCAAGGCATTTTTCAGCTGTCATTGCATTGTATATATTTCTAAGACACTTCTTAATGGAAATATGTCTAAGGAGTCATGATTATTTTTATGTTTCATTTGAGGAGAATCCTCTATGGATTGTGGATGGTAGATAGAAGTATCTATAGTGCAGGACTATACCTCTAGATTGAGTGTAGTGAAATCATGGGTGTGTATTAGAGGATATCATGGAGAGGGAGTTTGATATGGGAGAAAAGTTGATTCACTTGTACGAAGAGACCCCAATTTTATGCATAGAGTAACTCAAGGATGAAATTTTATATAGAGGGTGGTAATAAGATCCCATATTTTTTTATTAATTTCATTATGTGAGTTTTCCATAAAGCATCTTCGGTCTGTTTTTTCATTGACTTTAATCCTTGGATTCTGAGTGTTGTTCTGAGATGGAGGGCCTTCTTTGTGAAAATGGCCTAGATTTTTGGGATATATGTGTGTTTCAAATAATGGAGTCCATTTATAATTGTATTAATGATGATTATTATTAGCATCCATACTTTGGATGGATGGATGGGGGTTTGGGATCTTACATAGAATATGGGATGAAAACTATCCACATGGAAATTACATGTCATGTACATGATGCATGATGTGTAACTATTTCTAGAAACATGTCAAGAAATGGTTAATGACGTGATGTACTTACAAATCATTTACCATGTTCACACCATTTAATGTTCAATTAGGGTTAAAATTAGACCAAGTTGATGGGTTTTTTGGTGTATCTTCATAAGAACTAATAACAATTTGTGAAAGAGTTACACATAGTTTATTTCTCACAAGAATTGGTTTTAAGGATATCATGTATTTTATTAATTTCATTCCACTGGTTGTTAACCCCCTACTCTAAATCCCTGGAAGACTCTCAATTAATATGATGAAATTTCATCACCTTTAGATATCATACTTTTTTGTTTGATCCCTGGAATGTCAGTTTTCTCTGGTTGTCAACCATATTTATCCATTATATGATGAATCAATTTTTTTCCTTTGATATCTGGTAGAGAATTGTTTTGATTTAAATTTTTGATTTTCAAGGATCATCTTTAAATCATCTTCACCTTCATCCTTGTTGTTTCTTTGTTGAAAAAATTTCACTAATCTCTATATAATAGTAGTGGGTCTAAAAACTAACTCTATGATCAACTTAATTTTCATGTATCTAAAATATCACTATTGCACCAACTAAATGTGTGCCTCAATTAATTTAAATGACGAATTAGATTATTCTTCAGATACATTTAGATCCAATTGATATTGACCTAGTTTATGGATACCTGTTGAATGAACATACACTTTAATTTATATTTGAATTTGATAATGGATCATAGTGTGTTGGGTGTGACATGTGATTTAGGTCATTTCCTGATATAGATTAACCCTCGAAATTTCCCCATTATTGAAAGGGTTTTCATGTGAATTTTATCATAACAAATTGGTAAACGAAATTTTTAATTGAAATACTAATTATATTTTAATGAATTAACAATTTATTCATATAACGTGATGTAGTTATAACATTATCTCTATGAAATATATTTTAATTTATGCTTTAATAATAATATTTAGTGATATTTCTCTTATTCAATGATGTAATGCTTATATTGAGTGGGAACATCCATGTCCCATGCTGTAATGCTTATATTGAGTAGAATATCCCCAGTACTGTGATGAAATTCTTATATTGAGCGATATCTACCTAGTCTAATATTGCAATGATTATATTGATTATGTTGTACCTAGTACCAGGTTGTTATTATTATATTTAGTAGTCTCTACCCTGTCCCACGATGTAATGATTGTATTGGGTGGTCTCTACCCATCCCTATACTATAATGCTTATATTGATTGGGATCTACATAATCACATGCTGAAATTCTTATATTGTCGGATTGGCCTAGTTTAGTGAGATTTTTATATTGATATACAGTTATTGGTGGCATAGAGGTTGTACTTTCTTAGAGACATTCTAGAGTTATGATGATGTAGGTTTATTTTCATATTTAATTTATTAATTAATTAATACACCTATTTTTTCTTATTTCATGAACATGTTATTATATTGGATTGGTTAGTACATGGTGCTGTTGACCTAGATAGTTTTGTTGACACCCTATTCACCCCCCATTTTAGTAGTTGAGAATATTACATTGTTGAAGGTTTGAAGAAGTTATAGAGACCTGGTTGATGTGTTTTTCCTGTTATATTGGTGGGAGCATGGCGATGGGGCCATCATGATGTTTGGGATTGTGCTCATTTGAGATGTTCTACTACAACTAATTCATATATTTTGGATGATTTTAGATTGACATTAGTTTAAATTCACTCTATCATTAATTGTTTATTATTACTATATTATTTTATTCATACCTGTATTTACTAGTTATATGATATATAGTATCTACTATTATCTACTAATATTATATTTATTATTATATAATTATTTCCCTCTATTGTAACTCTATACTAGGTGGTATAGTTTCCAACTAAACTGATCACACCCCTACTGCTAGTTGAAATCCTCTCGCTTATGGGGAGTCATTATTGGTGTCTCTCATCCAACCCATTTTTTCTGTGTGAGAGAGTTTTGGATTAGGAGAGGTTACAAATTCAGTCTGATTATTTTACTTTTATTGTTTCCAAATTAGTTTATTTTAGTTTTTTATTAATTGGATATATTCTATCATAGGATTTTATAAGAAATTAATGAAATTATTAAAATACAAAAGATAATAAAAAATTAATATTATAACAATATTAATTATTTTTTAAATAAACATTAATAACTGTACTTATCCTCTATTTTATTTATAATTAAAATTTATTGGAATTAATGTGAAGAGAGTAGAATTTTGTATTTATACATTATCAAAATAATTTATTATTCATATTCATATAAATTGGGAACCATGTAACCATATATTTTAGACTTGAATGGAAATTTTTTTAACCAACAAATCTGATAGAATAAAGGAAAGTGTTAGAAATTTTTTAAATCATTATCTTAATGTTTTAATCATATTTTTCCTATTTTTCACTAACCAGGGAGATAAAAATATAATATTTTTTGTATTCATATGGACCAACTATTAAAGGACCTTATTTACCAAATTTTTTAATAAGTTTATATATATTTATTGTAATATGGTTATTCCTATTCATATACATCACTTTAAATACTAGGTTATAATGATCACATTTAGGTAATAATATTTCTTTGTTTTTTTTGACATTATTGTTTCATTTTGTATATGATACCAAACACAGTGTTCTTTTTAAATCGTGGGTTCTTACAAGTATATTCACTATATTTCATACAAATCCCTTTTTTATATCCTGTTTCTACCCATACATATCATGGAATATAATGAAGCCCGATAGTAATGTATGATAATAACCAATATGGGGAAACTCAAAGTTATGCTTTGAGTGGATAGTTATCATTTCCCATTGTTGAAAATATAAATTTAATGTGAATGAATGATATAATAGTAATTTTCTATTGTTCAATAATACTTATTTTATATTATTAATGTATTTTATCAATAAATAAAAATCTATAAACAAGGGCCCCTCTAACATATCAAATATGATATACCACCAAATTTAACTTCTGATTTCATAAATTAAGATATTTTTAAATTATTAAAAATCCATTTCACATTTTACACATCATTATGTGGCCATCATATATCACCTTCCCACCATAATCTTAAGTGAGAAACAAATATAATGTAATAAAGTTTTAATAAAGATATACATTTGGAATAATATTCCAAATATTCAACTCTAATAATATATTCAACTCCATAACTCTGTGTGATTAAATATGATAATGTGAAAAAATATCAACTTTTATATTTAGAATAACATCTGTGTCTATCCTCATAATCATTGTAACACTATTCATAAAAAAATTATATATTTTTCTCATTAATATAACTATTCATTTTATTATATTAATAACATATCCTACTCTCCTTTTATATACATTGATAATCACTTTTTTATGGTCATTAAATAAAACTCAGTACATTTATATTTACTAATGATATATATATTTATTATGATATTAAGTGAAATTCAATTTAATTTTTACGTTTTTATTCATTAATTTGATAAGTGTAAGTTCTCTATGTTTTAATATACTCCCACTAGACTAAAAAACACTATATTCCTCACATAACACCACACTATGATACAAATACTCTTTTTTCGTTAGGAAATAACTTTTGTACCTTTTTATTAAAATTATTGAACAAAAAAAATGGTTTCAATATCATTTATATTATTCAATGGGTTTGGATAATTTTCTGCTAAAAACTTATTTTACATTAAAATATTACATTGATGGATGGTTGTTAAACATTTCAAAAAAAATTCAAAAAAATTTGGATAAAGATGTTTATCCTTCATAAAAATATTTCTCCAAATATATTCGTACCTATCATTCAATTTAGAAAATAATAAATGATGTGTATTGAATCTATTATCTTAAATTATTCTTTAAAAAATAGTTTCATTAATAATTTATTTAATGATATAAGATAAGTTACAAAATTATACAAATCCACTACATAGATCCTTGTAGAATTATTATATTCATTTGTATCGAAATATTTATCATAGAAACACTTTACTCATTCTATAATATTTAAAATACCAGATTAATTAACTTATAACCTAATTTTGAAATCCAATATACCTAAAATATTTCTAAAATACAAATCCTGTGTCTCATAACCATAAAAACCAATTAATTAATTTAGATAACACTCTTACCAAACATAGACATTCCATAAAATTTTTAAAAAATCTTATTGTATCAAAATAGTTAAATTATATGGAATTAATACATTTCTTTCCTAATGACACAATTAGGATTTACTGATCTTTATAGGGTACTAAAGGAATAATTTTAGTAATTTTATAAAATTTTTCCTTTTCCTTTGAAATTTTTCCCATGTGTATTGTCTGTAGAGTACAACAACATGAACAATATATGTCAAAGTTTATAGTTCCAATAAAATTGAGAAAATAAAGTAAAATTTTGTAATGAGTTTTACGTTATTAAATAAAATTCACTTATTGAATACCATAAAAAAGGAAAGCCATAAGAAATTTCCATTGGTCTCATATAGTACACAGAATAATCAACTATATTAAGTATATGATCCAAGGATAAGATTTATTAGGAAATTATGTATCTAATTCTTTCGAAACATTAAGAGGATTATTCTATAATCATCATAAGATTATAAATCCAAATATGTAATTCAAATTAACACTTGGTTACTCATGCATATTTTTTCTGACACATATAATACATCATACGTAAGATATTTTATTAAGATAATTATCAAAGGAGTTAATAAAATAAATATTATCCATTTGATGGATTAATTTTAAATACTTTATTATTATTATGTTTATATCCATCATTAATAGACTATTAAATTAGATGAGTGTCAAATTTTACAAATATTTAATGAGTGAATTAAATTAATTATACCCCATTAAAATTATGTCCCCATATAAATTAATCATTCCCGTTGGTAAACTAATATCATTATTTCAATATGTATTGAGTCCAATATAGTTTTTATCTCACTACGTCTTTATTTAGGTATGAAACAGGTTAATTAATAGTAGATATAATTCTTGTATTTCAAAGTTGAAACCAATTTTATAGATTCCATTATATGGATATTAAACAATTATATTCATATAGTTACCAAATATGAAGAGGGGATCCTAGTTAAGTGTTATCCAAATAAAATTCTAAAATAAGTCACTCGATAGGGGGAAGTTATATTTATTCCTTATGTTTGATAATCCAACGTTCCCAGCTATGGAATTACCTACCCAGTTAGATGATCAAGTACCTGAATAGTGGGTCTTTATATGTAATATATAACAAAGTATTTTTAGGGGAATTAATCGCACCATATTATCTCATATTATTCCATTTACACAAATTCATGATTCTAATTATTTAGTTTTAAATCATATTCCATCCACCAAACAATATTTTTATTCCATACTGGTGTTTAAAACATAACACAACTGATAGATTGTGTTACTCACCATAAAATAGAATCCAAAAATATTGAATCATATCAAATTTCATCCAATACGTAAGGTACACAATGTTTTTATGTTATAGTTTATAATAATATGAAAGTATAAATACCAATTTTAGTGAGTCTAGAAACATATATTTCCAAAACCCATCATTCTAAAATTATTCATATGAATTTAGGTAGTGAGAAGGATATCATGAATTTTCTCTACCCAAATATACTTCGCAAAAAATATACCCTAATTAATAAATATTCTAACACCTAATATGATTAATCTATATTCAACAACATTATTCAAGATAACAACATTAATTAAAAAAATAAGTAAAAGTAGAATAAATCTAAATCCATTACCATAAATTGAATGTAACTCATATAAATGTATAATAGTTATATAATAGATTCAACAACTATAAACTAACACTAAACATTTTCCTAACATAAACAATTCATATTTTTGAATAAATATGTGAATAAATTAAAAATAAGTAAAAAATTCACAAATTTAAACCTGACCGAAAACCATATGAATATTTCATAAATAAAGATAGAATTAAACACTTTAAAATTTATATGACCTGATGAACGTTAAAAGAATTTATATACATTTCAGAATATAAAATTTTTCATTTTACTCATTATATGAAATTTATATTAAATGTATGTTGTTACATTAAATATAAGAATTTTTTATCTATTTTAAAACTTTTAAAAAATTCAAAATATAATCTATAATTTAATATTTAAAACATGATAAAATCAATCATGGTAACTCCTTTCGGTATTGTTTAAATATTTCTCTCAAATAAGGTCTTACATTTTAAAATTTTAATTTAGCAATTAAGAATGTTTCATAATTAAATAAGATCTGAAATTATATTTCCCCCTATATTATAATTTATAATAACATTATAAATAACTATTATAGTTTGAAAATGAAAACTTTTTTCAAAATTAAAATCACATCCCTATAGGTTTCACTAATTTCATATAAATCAGATGCATTTAAAATATATAACTATTTCATCCCATGGAGTCTTCATTTCGTATTATGTATTATTGTATCCATTATTAGTGGTCTATAAGTTCTAACATATATGTTATTCTATTTCACACATAATATTTAAATTCTATGAAAATTTTATAAATTTAAATATAAAAAAGAAATTAATGAATAAATAAAAACATATATATTTTCAGACATTAAATATAAATATGAAAAATTATTATTTAATTTATGAATCAAAATAACCTATTTACAATCCTTATCACTTATCAATTATAAAAAAGTCAGAAACTATTTTCCATTTTAGATTAAATATTAAACTTCAATATTTGGTCTTGATTCACATTTTATGATTGATGAAGATATTATCAATAGTATTCCAGGATTTAGTCATCCAATATGATAACATTCCATTGTTTTAGAAAATAAAACATCATAATTTATGGGGTAAACCATAAGTAATAATCATATATAAATCCTTGCATAAAGAAGAACTAAATGTCAGAAAATTTCTCACAGAAATTGAAAAAAACATACATATGGGAAATTTCATACATATGTAAAATCATAATTGATTACATTGTCTATATTGTCTTTTATTAATATACACTATATTTTTATTAAAAGGAACAAAATAAATATCATATAACCTATATGTAATAGTTTTTATCTCAAAAATGATAATCTATTACTTATGGGAAAGTCTCTTACAAAGGGGCTAATAGTGTAACCCTTACACATTCAGTTGTCTTTGATGATGTGAAATATATAATCAATATGAAACAATTCTATGTTTCTATGCCATGATTTTAATTATATCCTAATATATCAAATATTTCATTTCTAATTACAGAATAAAATGATAATTCAATGTGTCATAAGATAAGATGCCTATCAGTATAACCCTATCAATAATAAAAACCCATGTATTATGATATCACATATCATAAATCTTGGAATAGTGATCATGTGGATGACATCATTCAATGACATATCTTATACTATGATATTGACACAAAATATTTTGGACACAAATTCTTTTCCAAAAATCATAATAATAAAATGATGTTTTATTGAAAAACATGGATTTTATAAAACTAATATGTTATGGAGGATCATCAAAAGATCAATATAGAGTAATTAACACACAATAATTCATGAAAGTCCATTGAAAAAACTATCATTTAATAATAATATCACATATAAACAATGGAATATGAGATTAATAGTAAAATCAACCTTTTTCCCTTCAAACGATTATGCTTGATTGAGATCATGGATCAATGGAAAAAGTAATCCCACAATCATTTGATCCGAACCAAAAAAAGCATCCTAATTCAAAATAAGAGTACCCACAAACACCAAATTATTTTTATCACTATCTATAGCAACATGATCCTACATATCCTGGATTTGGTGTCTTCTAATTTTAGATTAGGACGATTACAAGGAATCAAGTCTCAAATGAACATGATTTTAGTATTCTTGGTATACCAGATATGTACTCTAGAAAATAATATATTTAATACAACATAATTTTTCATTCATTATAAATATATCAATTCAATGATAACTCTAATCAGTCTAGTAAATCCATGCATATTATTTATAGTATTTTTCTTTGATTACTAGGGAAAGAAACATAATAAGGGTGAGTACATGTTCTTAGTAAGGGTAAAATATTGAAAATGTAATTAAAATACAATGAGAATATTCAATATGTCATGATAAATTAGTGAACACATATTCAACATAATCAATAAAACTAATTAATGTTCACAGCTAATATGATAAGATAATATATGGAAACACATGACATTCAATAACAAGATTAGGAAAAGTAATTATGTCAAGGTTAGAAACTGAATAACAGTCCACCAAAATAACTACAAATGAAATGTATCCATTGATATATAGATGACAAATATAATGGATGAATGATATATAAAACTAATATGAGGGAACTTATTAGTTATTGGACTCCTTGTACCATTATTAGATGGTACCTTTACTATCATTACCTTTCAGAATATGGTATATAAAATAAAAGGTAAAACCACATATAATGTGGATATACAAATGAATCATCCTAAGAGACTACCGATGCATTGGGGGATATCTATAATTGGGCTCAACACATATTGAACTTGTTTAAAGTATTCATCATATATCAAAAAATGGATTTATAAAGGTGCCTTATCAAATATCCTTACTAAATAAAGAATATAGAATTACCAAGATTTCAGCAAATAATTAATTAACAATCAAAGTGGACCTTGAATTTAAACTATTACAAGGTTTTCGAAATAGTAATACCCTGGATAACTGATATATATAATTTATCAAAATTCAATGATCAAACGAACTGGAATATTTGAAGGGGAAAATGAAATAAAAAAAGTGAATATGAGTACGATCCTTTTTAAAATTAGTCATACACCTTCCATTGGAATGTTAAGGATGGTATTAATACAAAATACCCCAATGGATATAAAATAAATGTTTGTTGTTATTTATGAATGAGAATATTATAAAAATATTTTTTGAGAACATTTTGGAGGAAAGCATCATTTTTATTTGAAAATCCTTTTGAAAAACCACTTATCTGAAAATTAATTTTTTTAATAAATTAATAAACTAACCATTCAAAAATCCAATGGATGCAGTGAAGGAATAATGGTTGGTAAATCAGAACATTCCATTCAATTTAAAATTCACATTCCATTTTCAATGAAAAAAATTATGAAAAATATCTTGTTCTGTAAGTGATAAGAAGATTCCATAGATAATATTGGTAAAAAGAAAAAGTGTAATAAAATAATTAAATAATAATTTTAAAAAAAATTATAAATTTTTTTCATACAACATGGTTTTTAGAAGAAAATGTGTTCTATGATGAAAGAGAGAAATGATGTATTCTATACCTAAAATGTGTTTTTAAAAAAACATTTAGTGGAAAAGGGAGAGAATATGTTACTAATACATGAAAAAGGAAATTAATTACTAGATGAGATGAAAATTTAAGGTTTAATTGAATAAACATAAAATAATTTTCTTTAATGGAATTACTATTGAAAGATGATTAAAGATATCATTGAGGAAAATAATCATTAAACATTCCAAAGTGTCCCAGACAACTTTGAAACATTTAAAATCATAAACAATGTGAAATAATAATATTAAATTAAATCTTTAAATACCCAAAATATAATGGAATATACTATATAATATATAAAAATGGGTTGTAGATACATGACATAGAATACATAAGTGAATTAAATGACATTTTTCTCAAGGATATAAAAAGTTAGATGAGAATCTATTACCACAAATTTCTTTTCAGGTGAACTTCATTTTATTTCCTATATAATAAATATACATTGATTTTAAAATTTATTTATATCATTTTTATTGTATATAATTACTTTTATACAATGTTTTAATTTTTTTTTACAACTTTATAAACAATTATGTTTACATTAGGGGTTTCGACCAAATTTGGTTTATGTGTCAAACGAAACATTGGTAGGTCAATTATGTTCAAATTAGTCATAATAAAACAACTAAAAAATAATCATTATGATATAATTATCATATTTATACATAATTTATAATTTTAAAATCAATAATTACATATAGATTTGAAAAATTAATCAATTATCAATCATGAAGATAGTATGTCGTATGTACAGATGGGTAATGTTCCCATTTTTCAATGATCATTATGGAAAAAAGGTAAGTAACACCATATCATTCCATAATTATTATTATTTAATTTATACCAATTTATTCAATCATATACTCTTATATACAGAATTACTGTGATGTAAATGTAATCACATCATGTGGAGAAGTCAGTAGTCCCATGTCTCTGACCGACGTTATCACATTTTTTGTGTGTAAAAAGGTAACAAAGAAAATAATATATATATATATATATTCAGAAATTTATTCGGGTGATGAATATCATATATTTGTTTTTAATTTCACATATTTTAAATTATAACAATTGTTTATACATTCCATGTATTGTGTGAATAAATCGCATCACTTTGAGGGGGTGGTAGTCCACACTTCCTCAAAAAATGTTATCGTAATAACAAAAAATTGAAAGTATTAAATATATGTGTCATTAAAGGATTATATAAATAAAAATAAATAATATAGATTATATATATATATCACATATAGAAAAATGTTACATCATAACGGCCGTGATGAGAGTAGGTAAAGGAGAAATGAACAATCATTGTTTTGTGGGAAATAGTTCATCGTACACAGAAACAGTGTGGTTATTACCCATTAGATAGAGGTATTTGTAACTGTCAGCTCAAAAATTCAAAAAAACACCAGTGTATTTTGGAAAAAAAATTTCTTATGAAAAAAAATAATAAGAGTTTATGGGTAGTATTAAGAAAATAAATCCAAAAAGATTGATAGAAGGTGTTACCTTTTAATCGAGTAACTACTTTTGGTTTTTAGAAAATGGAATCATGGGAATAATTTCATCAAAATGAAGGGTTACGATTTATGGGAGGTATGTTGGGAAGCTATATTGGCAGATCATGGCTGATACTAAGTGTTTTGAGAAGTATGAGGAATGGGGAGAGGTGGTGGTATTTTATAGGGAACGAAAAGAACTCACATGTAATTTTTTGAAACAAGTTAAGTGGAAACATGTTCTTACCTAACAAAAGTGATAGAAAACCTAAAAAAATAAATTATGGAAGTATCATAGACAATTAATGGCATCTAATGGGTTTTTTAAAAGAGTATATGTCAATTTCCCCATAAATTAATGTAATATACTTTTATTATGCTTATTTTTTTCTTAATATTGTTATTAATTTTAATCAATTTCACTAATAATTTTGGTCAAAAAGAAATTGGTTCATATTAGAAATAAAAAATTATTCTAATTTAAAATATGGAATCAATTTATAAAATTATTATCACATATTTGGGAAGAAACTATTTTAAATTTATCCCTCACGTGGGATAACAATGTGGGTTTTAATGTAAAACTTCCAAAAGATTTCTATGTTATTATAAAAAATTTCCCTTAGATCTTTTCTCAAATGATCTATATTTTTTTATTGAAAAAAAATTGATGTATTTAAACTTTCCAAAAAATAAAAAATATAATTTGACCATACAAATGATGTCGAAAAAAAGTTAGGATTGAATTAATATTACATATTTTTTTCTATTAACTAAAAATTGAAATCTTTCAGAAAAATATCAAATATTAAACCTAACTAAATTCAATTTTTACCTTTTCATTTCTATTTTATTTTAACATATGAAATTTTGTGAAGTGTCAAAATATTATTTTAAATGGGGTCTCCATTAAAAGGTGGAAAACATGCCTCAATAAATTTTTTTTATGTGTAAAATGTTGTGTGTTCATATATTATGACTATGAAACCTAATGGATGAAAATAAAAATAATTTTATTGAAGATATAATATATATAGTTAATTAAAATAAATCACTGATTGTAGTTAATTATTTTTATTAAGACAAAACTCCTTTGGAAGCCTAAAAATAATAATATTTATATTTATATCAAATCAGTCCTTATTTTCATTTCACATTAATTGGAAGACCATTATATCATTTTATATTTAAGTAGACCCTATATTTTCCTAATTTTTCTTGTAAAATTCACATAAACTAATATAAAATTGTGGTTATATCATATTATTATAAATAATAACATTTTAATAATAAATTAGTATTTGGTGAAACTCAGTCTTGCATGTAACATAATTTTTCATGGTTGTTTTATGTTGCAGGTAACACATGCTATTGAGGAAGGTCTCTCATTCATGTAATGTAGTCCAAATATGTGTTGTACGAATTTTAAAAAATAGAATATAATTAAAATATTTAATATATTAAAATATATCCATGTATTATACTCCCTTATTTTCATGGCTTCGCATGTCAAATATGCTATTGAATAAAAGGTTCATACTTTATAATTTCATGGTGTTACATTGTCCCTCCTTAATTACATTTATTAAATGTAATTTAAACTCTATCATGGTGATATATTGGTTGATACATCATATTTTCGAAACACCACATCATGAGAAGGGTTCATAAGTCATCCTCTAAAAAAGATAGTATTTAATGTATAAAGGTCATATAGACTACCATGTAATAGGGTCTCTGAGTAGGAGAACTTTTTATAAAGTGGAAATAAATACTTGGAGGAAAATAATAAATTCTATAGGGAGTGAATTAGGTCACTAATAAACAAATTTTAATGATCAATAGGCAGTTGAGGACCTCATATCCATAAAACCATAATGATTTATAAGGCCATAAGCTCATCCAAATTTTAGGTATTAGGACAAAATTTTATTTCTAATTTATTTTCATATTATTTGTTATTTCTTTTACAGAACAAGAATTTAAGGAAATATTCTAACATGATAGGTTTCAATATCATATGAATGATAATAAATTTTTTCTATGCTTTGATCAAACTCAAATTCATAACATTACATCAAGTAAATAATTACTAAAAAAATTATTCTTGAAGAGAAAAAATAAACATTTAAAGAATCTTATGGATCATAAAATGCGTAAAATGCTTGAATATTTTCTTTTAACTATCTTCCAAAAACAAAATGGTTAGTATATTAATCACTCATTATAAAAATTGACACTAATGGTTTATCATTTATATTTATTTGTTAAATTGTATATCTAAAAACAATGAAAAATTAACTAGGATATTTTGTAAGTTAGTGGTTGCTGTGAAACCCTAATCATCCATCTGTCAAGTGTTCTTGACCAGCATCCTTGCTAGATTTTATTGGTTTTCACATAGCCTATAAGCTTTCATTTTCTAATAATATATTTATATAATTTTAAAAATATGATGGAAATACTTAATATAAGGGTAATCACTGAATATATTTTTAACTAATTTTTTTAATACAACATGAATATATAAATAATTCAACCAAATTATTCCTCATAGATCCTTCCATGGTCTCGGGATTACCCATAATATCATCCATTGTATTTCTAAATCCTACCACCTTATATTCTATAAAAAACCTTATGTTTAAAATATATTATTAATTATTAAAATCCATCATAGTTTTTTGTAATGAAAATGTGAATTATCCTAAGAATTTACCTTTATACTGTCATACCAGGTCTGAAGTAAACCAACCATTATAAAGAAAATGTGAATTATCCTAAGAATATTCTAATTATTATTCCAAACCGCCATTTGATACCAAATATTATAACACGGCCCTAGATAGCCTGGAGCTGGTGTCTGTTACTATTACATTGGCATCATTATGAGGAATAAAATCTCAAATGAGTGAGAGTATATTCGTCTTGGTAGAAAAGATACCTACAAGAGAAAAGAAAATAGTAAGTATAACATATATTATTTTATTTATAAATAAATAACATCGAGTATAACTCTAATCATATATTAAATCTCATAATATATTTCATATTATGCTTCATGGATTCCCATGGAAAGAAACAAAATATGTGTGGGACCAAGTGATCGGTAATGGTAAAATATTGAAGAAGCAAGAAAACACAATTGAAAATAGTCAATATGAGATGGTATATAAATGAACACACATTCCACATAATCAATAAATTTAATGAAAGTACATAAACAATATGTAAATTTATTAAATGGAAACACAATCCATTCAATAACTAGATAATGAAAAATAATTATGGAAATGTAAGAAACTGAAACCCATGGAATTTAAATACATGAAAATGAAATGTATCACTAGATATTTAAACCCAAAATCTCATAGATGTATAATAACTAAATCTAATATGATGGAAATGTTTAATAATTGGATGCATGTTTCCTATGTATATGGTACTTTTACTGTAAGGACGTCTCACCAGATGGTTTATAAAATATCAGGTAAATACCATCTACGGTGGATAGCCAAATTTTTTATCCCATGAGAGTACCATTATATCGAGGTAATATATATAATATTTCCACACCCATTCCATACCAATCCAAAAAAATTATCATAAATTGAAAAATCTAATTAACAATGTGCCTTATTAAATAACTATATTGAATAAAGAATTTGGAATTGTCAATATTTCCCCAAATAATTAAATAATTATTAATGTAGACACAAAATGAAAAAATTTATATGGTTTAGTCAATATTAATATCCATGACAACTAATATGGTTGATTTGGTAACATTTAATGACTTTGGGAGATTGAACTTTTCACGGGGAAAAAGAAATCAAGGAAGTGAATGTGAATTCTATCCCTGGAAAAATTATTCATAAACCATCCATAGGAAGATTATGGATTGTATCAATATATCATAACCTAAGTGGAATAAAATAAAGGTTTAATGACATTGATGAATGTAGATATTATAAAAATATATTTTAAAATTATTCTTGTTGAAAATATAATTTTTTTGGAAAAACCTTTTGAAAAATCCATTCTTTGAAATAAAAATTTGAGAACATTATGTTTAAAAATTATACAATCAAAAATTACATAGAATATTCAAATGAATTATTGTTTGTATATTCGTACATGGCGTAAAAGGTATATAGAACATTCCTTTTTTATAGTAAAATGGTTATAAATATGGTTTGTTTAAAAAGAGATAAGAACTTTCCATTAAAAACACTGATAAAAGAAAAAATGGGTAAAACATTCATTATAGAATCATTTTAAAAATGTTTTTTAAAATTTTTATTAATAAATGTATTCTATTAGAATACATGTTCTCCGACTAAGGGGATAAATGAATTCATGTTTTCCTAAAAACATTTTAAAACACTTTCAGTACCAAAGTATGGAAAATGGGGCTAATAGAGTAAAAGTGTCATGAATTTCTACAAGATTGGAAAATGGAATGTTGTATTGAACAGTTGTAATATAATTTCCATTAATGGAAATTCCATGGAAATATAATTTATGATATTGTAGTGGAAAAAATCTGTCAACATTATAAAGTGTGTCATACCACTTTGAAACAAATTAAATCATAAACCACCTAAAAGAATTATTTCAAATTAAAGACTTAATTACAATGAAATTAATGTAATTAATTATATAATATGTAAATGTGGGCAGTAGATACACCACAAAAAATATTTAAGTATTTAACATGGCATTTATCTCACTGATGTAAAAAATGGGGATGACAATCCATTACATTGTGTTTTTTCCTTGTGAACGTCCTTTAAATTCCTATGAAATAATCTTATGTTGTTTTTCTAATTTATTGAGACAATTTTTAGTGTTTATAATACATTTTTATTCACTTTTCATAATGTTTTATAAAACTACTTAAGCAACTAAGATTACATATGTTGTTTTGAAAATATTTGGTTTGTGTGTCAAAAACAGCATTGGTAGCTCAACTATGGCCAACGGGGTCATTATATAACACCTCCACAATAATAATAATCACAAAACTAAAATATTTATACTTAAATAACAATTTTAATTTTAATAATTACATATGGTTATGGAAAATAAATGTATGTTACAATCATTGAGATGGTAGGTCATATGTACAAATGTGTAATATTCCAATTTTTTAGTGATCATTTCAGAAATTTGGAATGTATAATCATAACCATAAATATCGAAAAATATATAACAAATAACATTTTATTTAATCATATATACATAAATATATAATTATTTTGATGTAAAAGTAATCATATCATGTCGAGAAGCTGGTAGTCCAGACATCCATGACCGACATTATCACTTTTTTAGTGTGTAAATAGGTAATAAAGAAAATGAGATTTATATATATATATATATATACAAAATGGTAATTATTTAATTCATATAATATATATGTTTTGTACATATTATATTTTAAATTATAATAATCATTTATATATTCCATTTATTTTGTAAACGAATACAATCGCTTTGATGGTCGGTAGTCCACACATCCTCAAAAGATGTTATCGTAAATATGTAAAATTGAAAGTATTAAATGTTTGTATCATAAAAGTAATAATTAACTATAAGGACATAATAAATATTATATATATTATATATGAGTAGAGTTTCAACCATAACTTCCCCCATGAGATGTGGTAACCGAGAAATGAACAATCATCCTTTCATGAGGCAATAGTTTACCATACAAAGAAACAATATGTTCATTTCCCATTAAATGGAGGTGTGTTTAAGTATTTATATAACCATTATCATCAAAAATAATATAATATTAATTATACTGGTGTTTTTATACAATAATATAGTAACAATATATGAGTGGTTTTCAAATAGTAATAACACTAAAAACTTTGATAAAAGATGTTACCTCCTAATCTGGAAACTACTTTGGGTTTTTACAAAAAAGAATTCCTTGGAAGGATTTATGCCCAAAGGGGGAATAATGGTAAACGGTAGATATTTAAGGAAGCTATTTTTTAGATAATCGATGAAACTATGTGGTTTGAGAGGACTGGGGAATGGCTATAAGAGGTTACTATTTATATGGAAGGAAAAGGACTAACATGGAATTTTGGGAATCAAGATAGGTGGTCACATATTCGTATCTACAAAAAGTCATACCACCCAAAAAAAACTAATAAATAAAAGTAACATGACCTAGTTATTTTATCCAATGGTTTTTGGAAATGTGGCTAGGTCATCTAAGCCCTTAAAATAAATGTTTATTTCTATATTTAGCATAAATTTCACTAAATCATTATCATTAATTTTAATTACATTCAATAATTGTTTTCCCCAATAAATTAGTTTCATTAAACATTTTAATTTTTTTTATTTAAAATATTTGATCCATTTCTCTAATATAAAATGAAATAAGTGGAAAAATTTATTTAAAATTTCTCCTTCTGCGGGATGACAATGTGGGGTTTTAAATTATTATTTTTTGAATGTTTACTATGTTTTTCAAATAAATTTAAATGTGAAATTTATTAAGATGGACAACGTTAAATTAATTTATAAAAATAATATTTAACTAAACATTAAAATAAATTAAAATTATTATTTATACTTATAAATAAAGTTGAACAAAAAATTATTTTGAACTAAAATTCAGTATTTTTACTATTCATTGAAAATTAAAAAATTTCAAAAAAATATTGAAAATTTACCCTAACATAATTATTACATTTATCATTAAAATATTACATTTTTTCCATATTAAATTTATAAAAGATTCAAAATTTTATATAGAATGGGTTTTCCATTAAATTGACGCCAACAGACCTTAATAAGAAATATAGACTTTTATCTATAAAATAGAGTTTATTCTTATCTATGTTTTACCAAACCTAATGGATTATTATCATTAATATTTTATTGAATATATAAAATATAAAATTAATTAACAAATTTAACAAATTTAACTAATTTTAATTAATTATTCTTATTAAGATAAACATCCTTTGGAAGCATTAAAAAATATTATTTATTTTTATATCTAATAGGTTTTTATTTTCGCTCCTCATTATTTGGTAACCGAGGAATTCATTTTATATTTATATAAACCATAGATTTTTATAAATTAGTTTTTACTATTAATAACTAATAAGATAAATTCTATGTTATATCATATTATATTAAACAATAATATTTTAAGAATACATTGATATTTGGTGAAACTCGGTCTTGTGTGTAATGCAAGATATCGTCGAAGGTTGCTCTTTCATGTAACACATGATATCATGAAAGGATTTTATTGTATTTAATGTACGCTAAACTGATGTTTCATGCATTGAAATTTATACAATCTATTTTTATGAGTAAATATATTATGAATTATCTAGATAAATATTCCCTTACCTGCTTGGAGTCTCATGTCATACCCTCTATTTAATACAAGGTTCATACAATATAATTTCAGGGTGTCATTAAATTTTCTTAAATATTAATAGTGATCTAGGTAGAATAGAGCTTAAATAATGGCTTCATGATATCACACAACCAAATAGATATAGTCTCTACCAAGTATATATGCTACTACTATTTAATTATTATAGTTAATCATAAAATTAAAACACTTTAGAAATTCAATACTTTTGAATAATATATTAAAAATAGTATTAGATAATAATTTAAAATTTTAACGACTATATCAAGATTTTATTTCTGTTGGTGAACAAACATATTAATTCGTAACGGACAAGTACTCAATATCACATATCTATTATTTATCATGCATTATGACAAATATAGGTTGTAATATTTGAAAGAATCATCTTCATAACCAAATCACTGACTACGATGCGTGTTATATAGTACTGCATGATTTTCTAATTTCAATGCCTTCAAAAAAATATAAATTTCTTGAAATAACTTCTAAACTCTTCGATTAATATTATTCTAGGCATGGATAGTGGTTCATACCCTTATTTTACAAAGGATTCATTGAGATTTGTATAATGATTTAGTATAACTATGGGATCTCAATATAATGGGCTGAATTGTGTTAAAGTGCGAAGGAAACCCTAGAGACAATTATTTCTTCTACTTTAAATCATTTAAATTGGGGGTGGGCCACTTCTCATCCCATTAATATTACAATAATGATTTTAGTTCTCTATAATGGAATTATTATGATCTATAGTTTCCTCCGTTAATGGTTTAAATTCATCTCAAGGGTTCTAGATTTTTCCATTTTCAAAATTGATAGAGATAATTAAAAAATTCATGCATTCATTTTCATTAGATAATAAAAAAGAAATTTAATAAGGGGATTAATTTCAATATAATTTGAATAAATGAAGAAAAATATTATTATATTTAGAATATTTATTTATATTTCAACAGAAAAATTCGTGTCTCTAGAAATAATAGTCATATGTGCCTATACCCATGGCCACTTGGTATGTTATAAAACCCCCTTATGTTCAAATAGTGGTTAATAATACAATTAACACTATCTAAATCCATTGATTCAATTCAATCTGATTTTTAATTTGAGAGTATATTTCACCAAATTATATAATATTTAAAGAAAATAATGCCACAAAACTCAAAAACCATTTACCTAATGAAAATATTGATTGGTTTTTTTATTAAAAAACTAACTGAATTGATTTAATCCTTATCTTAATGATTTGGATGATTTTTTTCAGTTTATAATTTATAATATATACATTTTGGAAAATTATGTTTCTCAGTGACATTATAATGACCCTAAAAATATATCATCCATGTTATATCGTTATTAATATTATCAATTATAATATAATAATGAATTTGAGGGTTTATCCATTTAAATTTATCAATTTTTTTATGGTTATATACTTTTATTATAGATTTTTAGAGCCAAAATTATGATTTATTGATTTAAAATATTAATATTTAAAAAATGTGTAATGTCTAAGGGAAATCACTAGAATTAGCATTAGTTATAATAAATATATTTCACTTGTGGTTTGATAATAACATATATTTATAAATATGTAAATATATTTTTTAAATTATTTCGAATTAATTATTTAATATATTATTATTTCTATAAATTATTCATGCAAAATTATTTTTTATCCTTGTGGGAATCAATATTATCCACATGAGATTTTACTTATATGTAAAGTATATTTTCACACATCAACTGATTAGTTTCCACAGCCATCAATATCAAAAAATCTTCAACTGATATCCAAGGTGGGGTCATATCCATACATACATGTACCTAAGATTCTTCTGATATTTATGAGGGAATTACACCACCACCATATTTTTCAATTAACATGTGTTTTTAATTATATATAAAATGATCCTCCACATAATTAAAATTTGGTATGATATTGTCTTTAGGTCATGAAATAATAAATTTTAAATAAAAGTTTGTTAACATTTAATAAAATCTATATTTCGATATCTACAAGAAATCAAATCATATATGAAATTATTCAAAGTAATTTTAATAAATTCGATATTATTAAAGAATTATTTATTTTATCATGTTTTATAATCACAACATTCATTATTGTTAACCCCAATCTCTACATTATTTATTTTACACCATGAAAAAGAAACATATATGTTTCTCTCTTAAAAAATACAATCCACTCCAAAATCTACATAGATACATTCTATCATGAGGATTTGGTATGTTATAAATGATCTAAAGTTTAATATAAACCACCATTAATCTACATCTCGTATAGATATATAATATAATTATTAGTGCACCTCATGTTCCTGTTTTACTAAATTAAATGTTTCATTCAATAAAAGTTCATATTTTTACATTACAAAAATTATTTCATGACATGTATCTTCCAAAAATCATTTGTTTCAAATAAATGACATTTAAATATGATAAATTAGTTTATCATTGATAAGATAAATAAAAAATTCCTTCACTATCCCATAAAAAAAATATAATACATAATATGAATTCTATTTAAGAATACAATACAATACGTTTTTTCTTTGTTCACTTTATTCATAAGTATTAAACCAATATCCATAAGTGGCATAACCATTCCATTTTTAAAAAAATCATTTTTACTTATAATTTATAAATGAAAATTTTTTAATTAAATTTCCATGTATGGAGAACTATAGTGCCAAATAATTTATAATAATTTAAATATATGATATAATTATTATTAATATTTTTGGATATAATATTAATTTTTTTCAAATGTACTAACAATATTATTTTAATAACCCTAGTCAATGTCACATACATAAATTCATAGAACATTTTATTTAAAATAAATATCATTTATAATACCCAAAATGTTAAAAAATAAATTTTTGGGCATTTATATGAATAAAAATATGATTTTGGAAAAATTTAATAGCTAAAATTTTTTCATGATTACATTAATTTAATTAAAATTGATTAGTGTATAATATTTTATGTTTTAAACCAGAGGAAAAATTCTAAGTCTATTTAGAAAATATATATTTATTTCAACGGTTGTTTTTAAAATTGGGTTTTGAAATGAATTTTTTTAAATTGGAAAACATTGTAGGGATCACTTATTTTTCAAAAAATAGAGTTTAATAATTTAAAAATTCAAAATTAAATTTAATTGATAAAATTTAATATGAAAAAATTAATAATAATATTATTATTATGTTATGATTATTTTTATTATTATTACTATTAACATTTTTATTATTTTAGATTATTTATTTTTTAAAGACCCTAGGGGTATCCCTCTTTCACTCTACCACGTGGCACTCCCACTCCCCCTTCCTCTCTATGTTTAACGCCCCTCCCCCTTGGGCTACCTTTGGCCGCATGATACACCTCCTGCTGGGCTACCTCTCCAAATTCAATTTCAATAGAAATTTTATGGGTTCATGGTCTGAATCTCAATGGTACATGTTCTTCCTCACTATCCTATCATTTTACAATGATTTTTTTCTCACATAATACCCGGATTTCCATTGGGTAAAAACCATATATTAGGTTTTGATCTGATTTTCGATTTTCCCCTATTTAGGTTTGTGAAAAGGGCCTATCAAGTTATGTTGATGTGGGTTCTTTCCACCGACACCAAAGTTGAGGTTGTTCAGGCTGTTTTGGTTCACTGCTACCAATAGAGGTAAGGTTTTAAAAATTATGTTTGTATTTCCACCCTTAATTTGAGAATATTATATAGTTTATGCACAATGTATTTTCTTGTAGTGGGTTATGGAAAATTTTGGAAGACTCATCGACATATACAAGGGTATGAATATATATAAATATATATATTTTCCATGTCTGTGTTCCCTCCTGCTGCGAGGAATAAATTAATTGGTTTAATGGTATACATATATTTATATAGGTACTTGTGTGTGAGTGGACAATGGATTGAGCTAGAAAGCATTTTCTTGGTCTTCTTCATGAGGCAGGGTCCCAAACCAAGATTTTATAATATGATAATTCATTAATTTATATTTACATTCCTTCTTAATTATTCTTGTTTATATTGATTTAAATTAATTGAATAAGTGTTTAATTATGATAATTATTTCATTTGTTAAAAATTCATTGTTTTGTAATAAAACCCCTCCAACAGAAGTGCACTGTGTATGAAATCTCACAACTGTAGTTTATTCATATTTAGATTGATTGAAATTTTTGCATTGTTGTTTTACTTATACATGATGTCTTTTTTTGTCATATAGTACACGTGGTACTTGCCCCATTCTAAATCCTAGACAAGGGTTTCCATCATTTTATTAAAATGGTTGTTTGAACCTGAGAACACTTTAAGTACTTCTAGACATATAAGATTGAATTTCATAACTAGTCAAGTAATGTAAGGGCCAAGTCACCACTACATGACCCCCTTTTAATCTTAAAAATGAGTTTCCCAAGTTCTAATAAATTTAACGATTTAAATGAGACTAAACCTAGTTAACTAGGAACATGAGAGGTTTTACCTCATGTATTGAAATATTTAAATGGTTAAGTGTCTTTTATGAAGTATAATTACATGGTAAATAATAAATATATTGGATTATTCTTGGTGACTTTCACTCAACATTTGAATTCTTTTTAGGGAATGTGGTAAATGAATAATTATAACCAAACACCCCATACATGATTGATTTAATTGTAATAAGGTTTTAACCAAGTAGGTTATTTCCCTCGTGACCATTCCACATTATAAGTGATTTCATGCCACTTTAAATCCAATAGCCATTCTTTGATAATCTAAAAAAAAATTAGAAGGATTTCTTTTTTGTGGCCCAAACCTTTTACTTGTGTCTTTAAATTGATAAAATCTAGTTAGAGTAAAATGAATTTCTATTCTTAGTTGAATAAAATGGCATGCTAGTGATTAAATGGTATATTAATTATGAATTTATTTTCCTTTCATTAAGTGGATGATGATGAATGAAATGTTGACAGTGGAATGGGAAACCCGTTTATTTTATTTTTTGCGTGGAAATTCTTATTAGAAATTATTTATTTACTACCATTTAAGACCTGTGGTTTGAGGCTTGTTAATGCCCTGTGATTTTGTTTATATTACACTATTAATTCATGTGATTATATGATATTACCTATTTTAGTTAATATATAATAACTCTATGGTTTTTATCTTGATATATCAAAATTATAATAATAAAATGTAACTGTTATATTCTTGATTTTGTGCTATATTCTGTATTCAATTTCGATGCCATGAGATATTTTTTTAGTGTTATAAAATTTTATAAATTCATTTACTCATTATATATTCCTTTCATGATATTAATATTTGAAATGAGCCAAGTGAAAGGAATAGTTCCATATTAAGAAATCAGGGATAGAGTCCCTTTCTCGGGTGGTTGTACCGCGATGTGATGGGGAAGCGGTGTTTGAAGCTCTCCAGACAAGGGATGCTAAGTGATTAAAATAATACTATCGGGTGATACTAGTTCCCAAAGGGGAAAACAATGATGGGGACATTGGAAATATGATTACTCTAAGGCTAGGGTGACACTCAGTCCCTTACATGTGATACCCAAGATAGAATTATGGTTACCATGCCATAAGTGATTCATGGACCCTCAAAAGGATTGCCTTGGATAAGCTCATTGGCATTGGTTATTTTGAATGGATGTATTGCAGTGATACCTTTGGGATGGTCTCAGAACCACCTCAATATTTGATTTAATTAAATTGATTGATTTCATTGGTTAATATCTTTTGCTAATATTTTTTCTTATATTTACATTAGATCATGCACTTGTGACTTTTATCCCTTTCTTATTTGTTTTTTAGGTGATTTTAAAGGAATTAGGCCCTAAGACTAAGGAAAAGCTTGTGGTTGAAACACGTAGTCATTCCCTATTACTTTTGGAAATGGTACACACGTTGTTATTGGTCAGGTACCTCTTTTATAATTTTCATCTCAGGTCGAAGTACATAGTATGGGATGAGTGTCACTTTAGGAACTCAGACCAAGTTTCTATTATTAATTGTTATCACACTGCATTTATTTTATATGGATCACTTCTTAATTTATTTTTCATTATCATTATTGGGTTGTGCACCTTCGGTGCTATACTACTACGATTTATATATCATTCCCTAGTCAGGTTCCCTTGGTACCTGAGTAGACCTTATATTTTCAGTATCTAGGTCTTTTGTTGTATTTCATGTACCCAAGGGATAGGAAAAATGTCTAACATCGAGCTCAAAATTCCCTTAGAGATCTCCCATGAAGAATTTCTATATTTTCATTATTATTGAAGTGTATTGTAAATAATTTTGTAATTTTTAATATAATTCATCATTTACCATTACCATGTCATGCATTCATCTTTTATTATTAACTCGTATTGGACACTTCTATTTAGTTATGACCAATATTTCTTCTGTTTCTTTGTCAATTATTTGTTACTATTTCTATTGGTATCTATTATTGTTTTTGTTTCAAAATATATTATATATTGTTAATATTTACGAACACTCTAATCAATGAAATAATTCTCTCCCCAGGGACACACCATATGCCCTTTCATCTAGTTTGTATCCTCTAATGTTCAGGGAGATGTGCATTTGGCCATGTGACCCACTAGTCTAACCACTATCTTGGAGGTGAGCTCTGATGGGATGTTAAAAAGTGGTATATAAGTGGTTTACTTTACATTATCATTCCATTTTTGGTTGGAAGACATGAGACATGAAATGTGTTAGTGGATGGTTAATATTCCTGTCTAGGACCGATCAACCCATATATGGGAAATTACAAAGTACCCATGGCTAGGAATTGATATTATAGTTCATATGATTTCACAATAAGTTATTATTATAGTTTACACAACTTATATATTTATGGATTTTATATTATTTAACCCTTGTCTTGTTACGAAAAATATGAAGCATTAAATCCAACATAAGGGCACACTAGAATTTAACATTTCATGCATATACCATGACATGCAATTGAATTCATAGGTTTCCTACCAATATGGTTGAGTTCATTTAATACCATGAAATGCAGTTATGTTTATTAGAATTCCAATTTTTATAACTTTATTAGGTGTTTATATTCCATGCTTCTGTGCCTATATCATGTCTACCATGTGTTGGCTTCATATGATGACATCCAAGTTTTTTTGTGTAATTGAATGCATGGGATGAATGGATTGGATTAAATTAAATGGGAAAAATGAAACATGTAAAGTGTATGGGTGACATATAGATTGGTAGATGGAGACCCATGTGATTGGACTATTGAAGATGATCATGTTGTATTGTGAAATGGTTTTAAATGTAAAGGGCTTGGAAATGGGACATGTAGTGGAATCCACTATTTAAGACCCTCATATAAAGGTAGAAAAATATTCTTTGAGTTTCCTAGGAATTGACACATAAGAATTTTAAATAGGTTTTATTTCCCTAATCAATGGATTAGATGATCATTTTTTGAGGCTAGTGACTTAATTTAATGCGATCGAATGTTAGGGTTGATTCTTGTTCGTTATATTGGGTTGTCCCAGGGTTGGTTTCACCATTAGAAGATAAAAATTGTGGTAATTCCATGAGTTTGATGTCGTTTTCTTCCATTCACATATTGATGTCCCTAGTCACACCACATTTTATTTAAAATAAACCCTTGTATATATGGGTTCTCCTATTCTTATTTTCCCTATATATAGGCATAAGTTTCAAGTAATGTTCATTTCAATCTAGTTAGACTTTCCTTAGTCATGATCATTTATTTTATAGGTCATTTGACTCTCTCTTCTTCCATAATTATATACAACATAGCATTGTTTAGTGCATTATCAGGTCATATCCAAAGTAGAGTGACCATACCGTTAAAGAAATATGGTCATCCCAATATTCAGTAATTCATTCTCAATACTCAAGTGTTTCGGAATGCCAGTGGATTTTATTTTGTTTTTTTGTCTAATGTATTAAGATTGTGAGCTTGACTCAGGTAAATATAACATGTATGTTTAAGGTTGCTATGATATAGCATTCTTGTGGGTGAATGTTTTATCTTCACTATCTTCATTTGTGACACACCAAAGGTGGGAAGTGTCATGTTGGTTTACTTTAATACATGTTTCTCTAGGTAGTGGGTAACACAACCAAAGAGGACCATTGGAGGATGTTCGGGCTTACTTAATTATCTGTCTAGATTGTAAGAATTAAATTGTGTCCGTGCATGCCCAACAACATGATGTTGGTGTGGTTAGAGGTCTATGAATCCTTTGAGTAATTTCCTTTTTTTGGGGTGTACTATAGTGTTTTTGCATTAATGATCATGAGATTCCTCAGGTGGTAATGGCTTGGTGATCAATTAATGATGATCCATCAGTAGTTGAGGTCGGGTTTCTTCTAATGTATTGACCGGTATTGGTTTTGAAATTTTCATTATGGTAATATCTAAAAATACTCATTCTGTACTCTGGTTTTCTCAAGAGAATGTCCCATATCTGGACATGAACCTTGAGGCAATAAGAGAGTTTCAGTCTTACGCTGCACAAATTTTTAAAATATGTTTTGAAATATCTATCATATTTCACACTGAACATGTGGTTCTTATCGAATTTTTGTTTGTCTTGACTGAACCATGCATTCCCATGTAGGAATTCCAAGTAAGATCTCTTATAAAACTTGTAATTTCATCTAACATCTATTCCAGGTAGATACTGCTCTGGGATTAGTCAGTGTTCTGATGTGGGCATCTTGTGGTTTACCAACCTCTCACTTGTAAACATGGATTATAAAATTCCAATAATTAGATCCTTTCTCTCTGATCATTGCAATATAATGTTATACCAATCATTTTTTTCAGTAATTTTGATGCTTAAATTAAGGAAATCCACCTATAGATGGGAACATGGACTTCAGTGGACCTGTTCATGTACATGGTGAATGCGAGATACCTTAGAAGAAGGCATCATAGTTTAGTTTTTAAAAGAGAAAAAATCTATGGTGAGAATCTTCTTGAATAGTTGTCTAGTGTTTATTGACTATTTGTCTCTATTGTTCAATGGAGTGATCAGTGAAGGACTGATTTCGGCATGTTACTAGATGTGAACATGGTGGTTTGCATTGTCTAGTTCTTTTCAAGAAAATCTTACTCGACTTGGGCTCTATGGTCTATTTGGAGTCGATAATTTTAAACATTTAGTAAATTATGCGAGAATTATCTCCAAAATTCATAAGGGTGTATCTAATAAGAAATTCAAATGATGGAAGGTGTCGTTTCTTGGAATTTTACCCTTTATAAAAGTTATGTCTTATGGAGGGAATTGCCTTTGGCTAGATGTTTAATGTGATGATGACGTGATCATGTCTCTAGCTAAATGGGATCTGGTATGTATTGAATCAGTGTTATATATTAGAAACAAGAATTTCATAGGGCTTTAAAAACATATATTTTGTGTGATTATATAGAGTAGAATGGTGTGTTCCATGATGGGAAACACAATGCGACCATTTGAATATGACTTCGTGACCCTTATAAGATAGGGGTTGATTTTTTTGTTCCCAATGGATTCTTGTGAATGGGAATTTATAAGGTGGGAGGGTTTTAACTTCACTCATTTTGAATAGGATTACAATTTAAAACAAAATTTGAATTTTTTTCATTTACAACAAAGGCCATTTTAAAAACTAAGTTTTAGAATGAAATTTCAGAAATTGGAAGAGATGAGTTCATTTAATATAAATTAAAAATAATTAGTATCAAGTTAAAATAAAATTGAAATGAGAAAATTGGAAAATAAAAAAATGTTTTAATAATAATAATAATAATAATATAATTATTAATTTTATTAATATTTTTATTATTATGATTATTATGATTATTATTGTAGTTGTTGAGATTATTATTATTATTATTATTCTTATTTTTATCAGGTTCTCATAGATAACCTAGGGGTCTCCCTATAGCCCTCTAGCATTCAACACCCCCACTCCCCCTTCCCCTATGTACATCATGCCCCACCCCCTCAGGCTCCCTTTTGTTGTGTAGCATACCTATTCCATGGATCCCTATCTAGCTTAAATTTTAATAGTATTTTCACAAGTTAATTGTCACAATATCCTTGGTAAGGTTTTCTCCTCCATCCTCTATCCTTTTCTAGACATTTTAGGTTTTCTATTTCCCCGATTTCAAATCAACTGAAACCCTAGCATAGGGCATGATCATATATTAATTTCTCCTTTGTTTTAGGGTACTACAAATGGCCTCATGATTTTTTGGATGATTGTTATGGAATCCTCCACCAAAGACAAGCTATTTTGGGTTGTTTCAGTTCATCATTACCATCACATGTAAGCATTTAAACCCATTTTTTTGTTTTTCACCCTGAATTTTTGAATCTTATGATTTTTATGGGTACAAGTTTTGTTGTAGTGGGTTGTGGTAAATGTTTTGAAGACTTGAGGGAATATATGAAGGTATTTATATATATAAATATTTCAATAACCCATGTTTGCAGCTCCACATGGCTTGGGGAACATTGGAATTGTATTAAGGGTGTACATCTATATATAGATGTATGTATGTTCGAGTGGATGAAAGTTTGATATAGAAAGTGTTGGATTTGTCTTTTTGTGAGTTTGGGTCTATCTCTTAGTGTCTTTAATTAAGGAATTACTTAAATAAAATTTATCTTCCTTATTATTTATTTTTTTTTTAATTTCATTTTGTGAATAAATTCTTAGTTGTTATTATTTATTATTTTGATAAATAAATCATGATTTTGTACATAAAATCCTCCAAGATAGGTTTGTTGTCTTCGAAAACACATACTGGTAGTTTATACTTTTTTTGTATGCTGGAAATTATTTAATTTGTGTTTTACTTATACCGGATTTTATTGTTAGTTGTAAATCACACATCTTACATGAAACTTTCTGTATCCCTAAATGGGGTTGACATATTTTTATTAAAATGGTCATTTCAACTAACGTATCATTTATGTTCTAAAAAATTGAAAGATGGAACTGCCCTAGTAGGAAAGTACTGGAATGACCATGTCACCACTAAATGCTCACTAGGCCTTCAGGCTATGTAATGGGTCACCTTTTACCAAGTTAAAGAGGTATTTTCATTGATTTAATAATTAATGAGGCTTCGACCCCTTTGTTTAAAAAAATTATAAAAAAACAAACAAACATATCTTAAGTGATTGATTGGATTTGTATAAGGGATTACCCATGTAGGTAGTTTCCCTGCTGAATAATGCACATTATAAGTTATTTATTACAAAATTAAACCCAATTTCCTTGTATTGATAATGTAAATAGCATTATTTGGTTGGAATGTCTTGTCTTGATGGAAATCATTTCCCGGAGTGTTTAATTTTAGAAGATCATTTTAGAATAATATGTATTTCTATGACTAGTTGAATTTAACGACATGTATTTGATAAAAAGGTATATTCATTATTAATTGATTTTCCATCAATTAATTGGATGATGAAAAATGAAATGTGGAGGGTTTCATTGTAACACCCCGAGATTTAATGAAAATTATTCGTTTTAATTTCATTAATGTCTTGTGTTGTATGCTACACTAAAAGGATATTTCACAACAGACATCCTTGACTTGCCTTGCATTACACGCAATCGTGACCTTCCTCGATAGCGTGTGTAGTACGCAATACCAAGTTTCACTAAACAACGATATGCTATAAAAATATTATTAAAACTAGCCGTTATGAATAGTAATAACCACTTTTTTAAATTTCGTAAATTTTATTTTTCAAAATGGACTTCATTTTTGGATTCGGAAAATAAAAATTAGCTTAGGGTGAAATTTTGTTAATTTTCGGATAAATTTCATATTTTGATGAATAGTGAAAATTACTAAATTTTAATTAAAAACAACATTTTCAATCGAAATAATTAGTAGTGATAAATTATTAATTTGAGTGGTTTTAAAGTATATTTAGAATATATTTTTACAATTTAATACAATGTTGGTCATTGGATGTAATTTCACATTTATACCAGACATAAACAAGTGTCAATCTTTTGATAGCTATTATCTCTTAACAACACGGTATTTGTTTTGACAATGAGAATTATTTTTTAAATTAATTAATGCAACTGATATGTTTTTAATTTTGGAAATATACATCATTTTTTAGTTCATAATATCAAATATAGCTTATGCCTAATTTCTGGTATTTTTCTGGAAACTTTCATTTTTTATGAATAGTGAAACCACTAAGTGGTAGTTAAAAAAATGAATTTTTCATAAAACATAGTTTTACCGCTTCTGTGAGTGAAGTTTCAAAAATCCGAGAGACACAGTTGATGTCAGTAAGTAAAATTTGGTTCAATGAGATGAAAATTATTTTCGGTGAATAGTAACTTTTTACTTTTTCTTGCCACGGTTAAAAGTAAATAGGGTAATTAAGGGTAAAAATGATATTATTATTACACTAACACATGTCCTAATTCTATTGGATAAGTGTAATTCGACCAACAACAACTTTAGAAATAAAATATGACCATTTAGGCCCACTTGGATTAGATTAGGACCTTTATTATTAATTTATTTAAAGAAGGGCTAAAATAGTTAAAATTAACGTTTAATAAGTATATCATTTTTAATATAGGGATATACATAATATAAATTGGACTATAAAAATTCATTAGAAATCTAAAAATATTTCCTACATAATGGTATTTTATTTTTAATTTTAAGACATTAAATAATTTAATTTATTTATGACACAATGATGATGCAGTAATTATCTTATTAATGAAATATTGACATAATTGATGTTATAAATACCCAAATAAATATAATTTGAGACTTTTTATGAATTACACTAATTTTATAGGTTAATATGACATGTTAGTATTTATTTAATTTACCTTTTTCAAACTAATCATTCTTTTAAGATTTTTAAAAAAATCAGTTACTAAATAGTGTCAAAATTGACATAAAATAGTTTTTAAAACAAATATTATATTATTAACTGTTATTTTATTACTAAAAATCCAAGGATCGGAAAAATGACTTAGATATGGTTATATATATTAATAATAAATAACTTGGGGTTCGTTTGGCAGCTTATAGTAAGTTTATTGACCTTGTAGTATAAGAACACAAGAAGACACAATAAAAGTAAAATTATTTAACTTAATGTTAAATCTAAATGATAATGTTAAAAGAGGAACCTAAACTTGTCTAAATTCTATTGGATGATAGGATTTCTACCCATACCTACCTTATCTTCGAAATAAATCAATTTTGAGCTATTTAAAACTGAATTTGGCTTTATAATAAAATAATATTTTTAGTTATTCCAAAGGTGCTCCTCTCCTCCCTTATAAAAGGGCACATCCTCCCTCTCTTCCTCAAACCACTTTGAGCATTCAAGCTCGGCCAAACCCTACCAAATTCTCTTCTCCACTTCCCTAGAAACATCCTATAGGTCCTGGTCTTCTTCAAAGACCAATTTTAGTTCCCTAAGAGAAGGACTCAATGAGGCGCTTCAAAGAAGAGGTAATGTTTGTTACTGATTCTTTCAACTTTATTTCATCTTCCACATCTTCTTCTTAGGTTGTTTCATTATGAAGTAATAAAATCAGTATCACTCATATACGGATATGTTATTATAAGTATGAAACAACCCTATTTCACCATATATCCATCCAACGGAAAATGAAATCATCGCGTGTGCGTACGTACGGAATACCGTCTCCACGCCGTGGGGCAATCTATTTTCCAACACCACCTTACTTGGATGGGTATAATGGTGTAAATAATAAATATATATGATTATTGTAAAGTGATATTGATTCTTAAATAGTATAAATACACTCCAATACAATTCCACAATCATGAGAACGATATCATCGCTCGTGCGTACGTACGGACTACCGTCTCCACGATGCAATGAGATTCATTCACCATGTTAATCATTCATGATTGATTATAAAGTATATATAATAAGTAATCATGAAACATATGAAATAATAATGATACTGGATTTATGTGTATATATATTTATGTCATAACCATAATTCCATTCAACTCAATAAGGAAACGAAAACAACGTTCATTCGTACGTACGACCTACCATCTCCATGAACAGTGTATTTCTTTCCATTTACTGATCTATTATATATATGTATATTGTGAATATATATTATATATAAATCATGTTTTATATTCTGGAATTAAGTAATAATGATCTGAGTAATCATATGAATAATTACAAGTCAAAACAGGGATGACAAATGAAATGATTTTACCCAAAATGCTCTTTAACCAGAAATTTACAAAAGAACGGGTAATATAAAGTCATAAGTGAACCATAAATGATATCATAACAATGATTATGATTCTGGAATAAGTCAATGACATTATTTAAATCATTATACAGGAATTTCGGACACTTACGAAGCAAATCGGACCTAAGGTAAGGGAAAATATCACAATCTCATTTTTTTCTGAGATTGTTTATACTTTGAAATTTACTGGGCTGTATTTTATCATCAATATCCATGTTTCCTCAATATATAATATTTATATACTTCTAAAATATTTTATATCCAATTTTACCCTTCGGTGAGTTTTTAGTAAAAGACATGAAAGGAATATTTTGTCATTTTTCGTACGAGGTACTTTTTGAATTTTCCAACAACAGTACGGGAATAATGTTTTTTTAACTTATATGACATGAATGGATTTTTTTAAAACATTATATACAAGAAGCTTACTTTACAAGTTTTAAAGTTTATTTTTAATCAACTTCTTTTAGTTTAAAATTTTATGACATGTTAAGAAAGGAAAATGTTTTTGAAGTAGAAAGGATATTTTCCTCAAGAATGGAGTTCAAGTGTTTTATCAAAATTATTTTCCCTCTAAGACAATATAGGGTTTTTTTTATATCCCTATTATTACATTGATTTGATTATGTTGTGATGGAATTATTTTTATGAATTCCTTTATCTTATAGGAATTGTTTTATGATGTCATGTTGTTTAAGAATCCCATTTTTATTACATGGGTTATGCAATGATGTATGATTTATGATTTTGTGGCACACATAAGAATGGTATCATTATGAGATGGGTGGGACCTATATCTCCCTCAAATTCATTGGGTAAAGACTTTATATCTCATGAGATAGACAAGGCTGGAAGGGCAGGTTAAACCGGTTCAGTAAAACAGGACTGAAACGAGGAGTAAACTCGGTGCAAAAATGGACTTTGTCCACTAAGATAGTCTCGACAATGTGTATTGACTAATAAGAAATGATTCTCTATGATTATGTGTGTATGACACAAAGTTTCTTGTTTTAAGTTATGATTATTGTGATTACATTTCACTACCATGATTTATCCCATGTTATAAATTTATGATCTCTTTTGCAGGGTAAGATTTCCAAATTGTTATGTTCTTATGAATATGATGTGATTGATATTTATTTTGTTTACCCTTACTAAGAATTTGAGCTCACCCTTTTATGTTTTCTTTTCCCCAGGATATAAAGAATGGTTTTAGGTAAAAAAAGGAAGATCTTTATGGGAGATGTTGAAGATCTTTCACCACGATTAGAAGATTATATTCCGAGTTTCCAAAGACACTAAAATATTACAGTCCTTGTGTGTGTTTATGTTATGTACTAAGTATTCCGTAAAAGTAATGTAATGTCCATGTACGACAGGCTTAGGGTCTCTATAGTTGGTATCAGAGGAAAGGTTTAGTCAACCGTTGGAAACTAGGATGTGAAAATGTTAGTGAGATCCCTAGAGATATTTCTAAGGTATGTCTAGGGATGTCTCTAAGGTTAAGTATACGTACAGGTTATAGTCCTAGAATTGTGCTAATGATCTTATAATTTAACCTAAGATGTTAGATATTGAGGGTACTCCCCCTTTACTATGTTGTTTTCTCTTGCATGATTTTTTCCTTTCACAGAATTCTTCTTGTGTTTTAGTTAATGGAGGGAACCAGAAGGAATTTGGTTAACATTGAATCCAATGGACAAATGGGTGACTATGGGAAACAAAATTGTGTAATGCTTAGAGAGAAAGATATTGTGATTATGCCGAATCAGTCATCGCGATATATGATTAACAAGGTGAAATTTAGTGGTATACGTAATTCATCAAAGAAGAGGAAGATAAACAATTATGCATGTTCGCATGTTGAGGAGCTTAAAGAAAGGAATATTGAGATTTCTAAAGAAGGGAAGAAGAACCTTGAGGAATACTTCAAATGGAGGGACCGATGTTATCTGTGTGGAGAAAAGGGTCATAGAGTGACCGACTGTTATGGAGTTCAATGTATTATTTGTGGAGAACATGGGCATTACCCAACTCAATGCCCTGACCTGAAAAGTTACTTCTAAATCAAGGAAGGACTTATTCCAGGACATTACTTAAAGAGGATGGATTGAAGTGTTTATGTATTGGTATTCATGAATAATGTTGTTGAGGTACTTTTATTGTGTATTAGAATATTTTTGTATTATTCTATTATGGTTTTCAATAATTTTAAGGTACCTTTAACCATGAAAAGTGATTCAAATATTTTGGAAAACAGATTATATGCGCATCATGAAGGGATAAGGAGAAAATGAAATGTTTTACAGTATTCATGAGCTCATGATTGATATAAGGACAATGTGATATCATGGTTTGAGTATACAGAATTTTGAGGATTTTGGTTTGTGGAAAGTGTTAACTTTTAACTACATTCATGTTTTCATTAAGGTTCAATGGGTATTCATTCTTCAAGAGAATACATGATTAAGGTATTCAAATGTTTTTAATTTAACCAAAAAGAAATATTTTATGATATATGGGGGATAAATGATGGCATTCACGTGATTGTTATGTGACGTTTCAAGTAATCGTTTTCTTTATACTATGATCTTGGACCGAAGTATTTTAGATAAGCCTAATGATTGGAATGTATTATGTTGGAAATAAGTTAGGATATAACTTTTTTCGATATTATTGATGGGATGTTATAGTAATATAGATTTAGAAAAAGGACAACCTGCAGGACTGGTGACAACCCATCGCGTCGGACAAGGTTGTGGGAATCGAACCCACAACCAAAGTACGGCTGGCCTTTATCACCTACCACTGGCCTACGGGAAGTCCCTGTTTAGTAGAAACTAGTTTTATTATATTAATCAGCATGATATATGAAGTATAAGTCCATTTTAGGAACCATATATTATTAATCTCACTATAGATGGACTTCTGTATTTTTGATAACTTTTATAACCATTTGTTTGAGACAGATGGAATGACCCATCATTCTATCACATGATCTGCTAACACATCACTAATAACAAATTAAACTTCATTTCATTAAGGAATGAAGTGTAAATTGTTCAATTAACAAACAACAGTGAGGTTGTACCAAAATCATGTAAGTATTTCTTTTAATTCATCAACTTTAGGGAAATGATCTTGAAAACCAAAAATTTTTTCCTAGTGCCCTTATATCCGATGAATCATCTGGTACCTTAGATCATCACAAATCTATGGATTTGTGATTTCTGGATTTTCCATAGTCATGTTCTCTACCATTCTCCATCAGAACGTGATGGTTATATTTCTCTTCCATATCCATATTTTCATCTATGTGGAAACAAAGAGATTAGTTTATTTGGGTAACCGTTACGTTTCATACTTTTGTTTTTAATGATTGGTTTTGGTATTCCTTTTTACAATGTGGGTTTCTGTTAAATAATATTTCTAGGAGTAAACCATTTATAACCCCGATAAATTTCGAGGGCGAAATTCATTTTAAGGGGGGTAGAATGTAACACCCCGAGATTTTATGAAAGGTATTCTTTTTAATTTCATTAATTTCTTATGTTGTTTTCTACACTAAAAGGATCTTGCACAACACACATCCTTGACTTGCCTTGCATTACACGCAATCATGACCTTCCTCGATAGCGTGTGTAGTACGCAATACCAGGTTTCACTAAACAACGATATGCTATTAAAATATTATTAAAACTAGCCGTTATGAATAGTAATAACCACTTTTTGAAATTTTGTAAATTTTATTTTTCAAAATGGACTTCATTTTTGGATTCGGAATATCGAAATTAGATTAGGGTGAAATTTTGGTAATTTTCGGATAACTTTCATATTTTGATGAATAGTTAAAATTACTAAATTTTAATTAAAAACAATTTTTTCAATCGAAATAATTAATAGTGATAAATTATTAATTTGAGTTGTTTTAAAGTATATTTATAATATATTTTTACAATTTAATACAATGATGGTCATTGGATGTAATTTCACATTTAAACCAAACCTAAACAAGTGTCAATCTTTTGATAGCTATTATCTCTTAAGAACACGCTATTTGTTTTGACGACGGGAATTAATTTTTAAATTAATTAATGCAACTGATATGTTTTGAATTTGGTAAATAGACATCATTTTTGAGTTCATAATATCAAATATATCTTAGGCCTAATTTCTGGTATTTTTCTGGAAACTTTCATTTTTTTGATGAATAGTGAAACCACTAAGTAGTAGTTAAAAAATGAATTTTTCATAAAACTTAATTTTACGGCTTCTGTGAGTGGAATTTAAAAAATCCGAGAGACACGGTTGATGTCAGTAAGTAAAATGTGGTTCAATGAGATGAAAATAATTTTTGGTGAATAATAACTTTTTACTTTTTTTACCATGGTTAAAAGTAAATAGGGTAATTAACGGTAAAAATGATATTATTATTCCCCTAACACATGTCATAATTCTATTGGATAAGTTTAATTCGACCAAAAACAACCTTAGAAATAAAATATGACCATTTAGGCCCACTTGGATTAGATTAGGACCTTTATTATTAATTTATTTAAAGAAGGGTTAAAATACTTAAAATCAATGTTTAATAAGTATATAATTTTTAATATAGGGTTATAAAAAATATAAATTTGAGTATAAATATTAATTAGAAAGATAAAAAGATTTCCTACATAATGGTATTTTTTTTTATTTTTTAGACATTCAATAATTTAATTTATTTATGACACAATGATGATGCAGTAATTATCTTATTAATGAAATATTGACATAATTGATGTTATAAATACCTAAATAAATGTACTTTGATACTTTTTATGAATTCCACTAATTATCTAGGTTAATATGACATGTTATTATTGATTTAATTTACTTTTTTCGAACTAATCATTCTTTTATGATATTTAAAAAAATCAATTACTAAATAGTTTCAAAATTGACATAAAATAGTTTTTAAAACAAATATTATATTATTAACTGTTATTTTATTCCTACAAATCTAAGGTTTGGAAAAATGACTTAGATAAGGTTATATATATTAATAATAAACAACTTGGGGTTTTTTTGGCTGCTGATAGTAAGTTTATTAACCTTATAGTAAAAGAACACAAAAAGACACGGTAAAAGTAAAATTATTTAACTTAATGTTAAATCTAAATGATAAGGTTAAAATAGGAACCTAAACTTGTCTAAATTCTATTGTCTGAGAGGATTTCTACCCATACCTACCTTAGCTTAGAAATAAATCAATTTTGAGCTATTTAAAACCGAATTTGGCTTTATAATAAAATAATATTTTTAGTTATTCCAAAGGTGCCCCTCTCCTCCCTTATAAAAGGGCACCTACTCCCTCTCTTCCTCACACCACATTGAGAATTCAAGCTCGGACAAACCCTAACAAATTCTCTTCTCCACTTCCCTAGAAACATCCTAGAGGTCCTGGTCTTCTTCAAAGACCAATTTTAGTGCCCTAAGAGAAGGACTCAAAGAGGCGCTTCAAAGACGAGGTAATGTTCGTTACCGATTCTTTCAACATTATTTCTTCTTCCACTTCTTCTTATTAGGTTTTTTCATTATGAAGTAATAAAATAAGCATCACTCATATACTGATATGTTATTATAAGTATGAAACAACCCTATTTCACCATATATCTATCCTACAGAAAACGAAATCACCGCACGTCCGTACGTACGGAATACCGTCTCCAGGCCGTGGTGTAATCTATATTCCACCACCACCTTACTTGGATGGGTATAATGGTGTACATAATAACTATATATGATTATTGTAAAGTGATATTGATTCTGAAATAGTATACATACACGACAATAAAAGTTTACGATCATGAGATCGATATCATCGCTCGTGCGTACGTACGGACTACCGTCTCCACGACGCGATGAGATTCATTCTCCACGTTAACCATTCATGATTGATTATAAAGAATATATAATAAGTAATAATGAAACATATGACATAATAATGATACTGTATTTATGTGTATATATATGTATGTCATCTACTTAATTCCATTCAACTCAATAAGGAAACGAAAACATCGTTCATGCGTACGTACGGCCTACCGTCTCCATGAACGGTGTATTTCTTTCCATTTACTGATCTGTTATATATATGTATATTGAGAATATATATTATATATAAATCATGTTTTATAATCTGGAATTAAGTAATAATGAACTGAGTAATCATATAAATAATTACAAGTCAAAAAACGGACGACAAATGAAATGATTTTAACCAAAACGCTCTTTAACATGGAATTTACAAAAGAACGGGTAATATAAAGTCATAAGTGAACAATAAATGATATCATAACAATGTTTATGATCCTGGAATAAGTCAATGATATTATTTAAATCATTATACAGGAGGTTCAGACACTTACGAAGCAAATCGGACCTAAGGTAAGGGAAAATATCACAATCTCATTTTTTTCCGAGATTGTTTATACTTTGAAATTTACTAGGGTGTATTTTATCTTCCACATCCATGTTTCCTCAATATATAAAATTTATATCCTTCTAGAATAGTTTATATCCAATTTTACCCTTCGGTGAGTTTTTAGTAAAAGATATGAAAGGAATCTTTTGTCATTTTTTGTACGAGGTAATTTTTGACTTTTCCGACAACAGTACGGGAATAATGTTTTTTTAACTTATACGAAATGAATGGATTTTTTAAAACATTATTTACAAGAATATTACTTTACAAGTTTTCAATTTTATTTTTAATCAACTTCTTTTAGTTTAAAATTGTATGACATGTTAAGAAAGGAAAATGTTTTTGAAGTAGAAAGGATATTTTCTTCAAGAATGGAGTTCAAGTGTTTTATCAAAATTATATTCCATCTAAGATAATATAGGTTTCTTTTTATATACCTATTATTACATTGATTTGATTATGTTGTGATTAAATTATTTTTATGAATTCCTTTATCTTATATGAATTGTTTTATGATGTCATGTTGTTTAAGAATCCCATTTTTATTACATGGGTTATCCAATGATGTATGATTTATGATTTTGTGGCACACATAAGAATGGTATCATTATGAGATGGGTGGGAACTATATATCCCTCCAATGCATTGGGTAAAGATTTTATATCTCATGAGATAGACATGGCTGGAACGGCAGGTTAAACCGGTTCAGTGAAACATGACTGAAACGAGGAGTAAACTCGTTTCAAAAATGGAATTTGTCCACTAAGATAGTCTTGGAAATGTGTCTTGACTAATAAGAAATGATTCTCTATGATTATGTGTGTATGAAAAAAAGTTTCTTATTTTAAGTTATGATTATTGTGATTACATTTCACTACCATGATTTATCCCATGTTATGAAATTATGATCTCTTTTGCAGGGTAAGATTTCGAAATTGTTATGTTCCTATGAATATGATGTTATTGATATTTCTTTTGTTTACCCTTAATGAGCATTTGATCTCACCCTTTTATGTTTTCTTTTCCCTGGGATATAAATAAAGTTTTTAGGTAAAAAAAGTAAGATCTTTATGGGAGATGTTGAAGATCTTTCACCATGATTAGAAGATTATATTCCGAGTTTCCAAAGACACTAAACTATTACGGTCCTTGTGTGTGTGTTTATGTTATGTAATAAGTATTCTGTAAAAGTAATGTAATGTCCATGTACGTCAGGCTTAGGGTCTCTACATTCATGGGTAACTCGTTTATTTATCTTTTTTATAGGACAAGTTTGTTATCTTGTTTTATTTATTTTCCTTCATAACATATGGTTTGAGGCTTGTTGATTCAATGTGATTTTGTTTATATTTTATTATAATTGAATGTACCTAATGGTTATGCCCAGTTTTGGATGCTATATATATATATTCTTATCTTCATAGAATGATATATTAAAAATTCTAATAGGGGCATTTAACTATTACATGCTTACTTTTGTGCTAATTTCCTTGTGCTAGTTTTATGGAATGAGTTATATATTTAGTGGAATACAATATTAAAAATGAATTTCCTAGTGATATATTACATTCTTGATATGAATATTTGAAACTGAACAAGAGAAAGCAAGGGTTCCGTATTAAGGACTTGTGGATAGACACCTGTACTCGGGTGGTTATTCCACGATGAACTAGGGAATTAGTGTTTTAGGCTCATCGGGTGAGGACACTCCTATGGTTTCTATTATTCTATTGGTTGATACTAGTTTAATAAGTGGAAACTAAGGATGAACCCATTATTAATACTTCTATGCCAAGACATGGGTGATACCTAGTCCCTTACATGTGATATGTGAGATGGACACATGGTTATCATGCCATGAGTAATACTTTGACCCTCTGAAGCATCACCTCAGATGGGCTCAGTGGCATTGGATATTTTGAATGGATGTAAAATAGTGATACCTTGGGGAAAAGATAATACTACACCTCTGAATTTAATTAAATTTAATTGACTGGTTTCCTTGGTTAATTTATTATTCCATAATTATTTCTTCTGTTTATATTATAGTATTCACTTTTGACATGTCTTTCTTTGTTATTATCATTCTTTGGTGATGATATGGTAATTATACCCCAATCCAAATTCCATCTTTGGTGGTGATCCAATTTGAGTTTCTTTGCTGTTATTGGTACTGGTACACATATTACTATTGCTCAGGTACATCTTTTCAATATTTCGGCATAGGCCAAAGAAGGTGGTATGGGATGTGTGTCTTTTTATGAAACTAAACCATGATGCAATTATTAATTCTTATTACTCCAAATTTATATTTTATTTAAAAATTATTAATTTATATTTTTTTTCTGGATTTGGATAGGCATTGTGGGTGATGGCCTCTTGATATTTATATCCAATAGCTTACTCGGGTACCCTTGGTACCTATATAGAATTTATATTTGTATCATCTAGGTTGATTTTTTTATTACTTGTACCTGGGAGATAGGGGAAAAGAAGTAAGCTGGAGCTCTGGATACTCATTAAGATATACCATGGGACATTTTTTAGTTTTTCTTTATTTTTGTACTATATTATAAAAAATGTTGTATTCTTTAATGGTTTCTATCATGTATCATGACCATGTCATTCATTTATCTATTTTTTAAGCTGGTGTTTGACACTTTTTTTCATTTATGTTAAATTTTTCGTCTGCTAATTTGGTAATTATTATTATTTGTTTTTGTTATTGTCTTTTATTGTTATGAATCCATTATATATTATATAATGATAACCGTTTTTCAGTCTCTGATATATGAGGTCCTAGTCTCCCCATAAACACACCTGATGCCCTTGCTACTAGTTGTCAGCCACTGGCATTTTAGGAGATGCATATGAGGTCATGTGACCCACCAGTCCGAACACCATATTAGAGATGAGTCGAGGCGAGACTTTACATATTATTTACATTTAACGTAGTAATATAAATTCAATGAAAATTTTAATCACTAATACATATGAAAGTAACCAAATTTTAATGTAAAAATATAATATCCTATCTATAAAATCAATATAAGAAACCTCATTATTCGATATCCATTTGAAAATTTTCAGAATTATCATGTTGAAAATTATATGTGAAAAAAATTAAATTCATCATCATTAAAATATTCCTATAATATAATCTTCATTTGAATCAGTATTTCAATTACTTTTAATAAATTCATCAATCATATTATAAATTTTTATATCCAATATTATTATATATTCCTTCTAAATTTCTCTTTATAAAATAAATGAAGTTACAAAGGTTCCATTTAATTTTACTGAAATTTTTAGACCTATTTAATCTTGATTACAAAATTTGAAGATACCACACTTGGATAGTGGAAATAAAATTGGAAATTACAACATCCCAAATTGATGGTGGATACTAAAGATAGAAATTTATTCTGTAAATTCAATAATGGTAATATATATTTTGAAAAAAAAAATCATGGTATAATATGAAAAATAATGGATCTTCTCACCAAATAAATTTACTATGAATATTAGACAACTAATTTCTATGATATTTCTTTCTATATATCAAAAAATTAATTTTCTAATGTTTTCATAGTTTTTTATGAATATTTAAACACATTTTATGATTTGGATCATTTGATGTATGATTGTTACATCAAAAAGATTTATAATTTGTGATAATCACATTAAAATATAGTAATATAAGAGATGATAGCTTATTTATGTAGTGAATTATGCACCTTATCTTGATATAAATCCTGAATATGGATGCCAAGAGATGATACTAAAAATTATTTTTATTTTTATAATAGAAGAATTAGTATATAAGAATTGATGATTATCTTGATATTTTTAAATCATTCATATATTATGAATTATAATATTCATTAATTGTTTGTTTTAATTAGATAACTTCACATATAGATAGTAGTTTAGAAATATTTGATGGAGGGAATTATTAAAATGTAAAAGTGGATAAAAAAATCAATAAAAAATGAATGATGATGAAATATTGTGAAAATTTTAAAATTTAGAAAATGAAATGTACTAAGTGGTGTTAAAAACTTTTTCTCATCAATAGCACCATATGACTTCAATGTGGTAATCATGAGCGATCCAGTTACCTTGAATTAGGTTCACGACCACATGGTAGACGAGTCTGGTGAGATAGTATGTGGATGTGATGGACTGAGAGTAGTGAGTTAATGTGGGGAAACGCCATGGGGTGGGTGCAGTATGGTGTGGTGCCACAATGAAGAATCATAAGAATTTTTTGTGAAGTGTATAATTATGTTGTTCCCTTGAAAATAAAAATTAACAGCATAATTTGGTTTATTATGGTACTATAATCTTATATAAAGCCCATATCAAAAAGAGTAAATCACCATAGTTTTACGTGTCATATTTTTACTATGCCATGGTTTTCCAATTTTCACCATTGAAACATTTTCATTCCACGATCATCTATTGAATCCAAGGATATGTATCAACAAGGTCCTCTACGAAGAATTAGAAAACACCCTAACTGTGTAATTTTTTATATTTCCACTTGAAAAGTTGATATGAAGAGGAAAATATGCTTTATGGACTAATTTAGAGATCCCTGAGGGTTCTGTTTCATAAAAATGGTTGCATTCATGTTAAATAGATATATGTAGTAATTACCATTACACCGAGTGAAATTAAATGAATGTGTGATTAAATCTTTAATATTCTTGATCGAATATCCATTGGATCATATGAAGCATTATATATCTTTTCACAATATCTAAGGGACTCTCATCGTATCATTCAAAAGAGGGGCAGGTGCATACAATGATCTTAAACTACATCAAGGGTCCATTATGACAAGTAAATGAAAATGATTTTAAAAGGATAAATGGATTAATTCATAATCATAGATGTGATTTTTTTTGACTCAATGAAATTTATTTTTTAAGAATGAATTGATCCATGGACTCTGATTCATAGAAATAAGTTTGTTATGTTATTCTATGTAGCCATATAGAAACATGAAATGTAGAGTGGCTGTCGAGATGTTGTTCCACCGAGCCATACTTACATTATGATGGATTCTATGAAAATTGTGATATTTGAGAATAAAATCAATAATTTGGGCCATTGGGGAAATTTAAAGTTGATATTTTTAGAAATAAAAGAATAAACTTGATAAAATTTATTTTCTATTATAAATAGAAGATTCACTGCTAATATGGGATTTTGAATGAGGAATTTGGAACATCAATATAGGGGTCTATAACTGGAGTGATACTACTTTTGGGGTCATTTTATTTTCTATATTCCATTATAACTTCTTTAAATGGATGGAATAAATATAAGGGATGCAATGAGGGGGTACTATTAGTGAAATGAGGTCTTATTTTTATTTCATGTGATAATAACTAGACCCTTACTCTCATGTTCATTTATAAAAACACATTCAATACAACTAGATTTAATAATCATTGTGGTAACTCAAGCTAAGAATACTTATTTTTAGTAATTTAATCATTAAATCTCACAATAATTACTAAATATCAAAGACTTAAATTTTATTGTCATTGAGGATAAACTACATATGCAACTTATTTTTCAATACTTCTGAACATTTCTATATTATTAAATCATAATTACCTACATTTTATAATTATCACAAGTTATAATCGTCATCATAACCAGAGTAATAGTTCACAATATAAGGGGTGATCTCTAACACCCATTTATGAAAAAATTTACATTTCAATCAGGGTTAGCTTATAAGAATTTTTAAAAAAATGAATATCATAGAAATATATTCTTAATACTAACATGAAAAAATAATTGTTATTAATAAAGACTAATATAGATACATGCAATATCAAATGATCGAACATATACATTAAATTGGGGAGAAAAATCATGATATAATAACTATTAGTCATAGATCATGTCATATAAATAGAAAAATAAATGTGTTGAAAGAATATGATTAAGAAATAATAAAATTATGAAAAACTTAAGGTCAATCATGTCCAAGGATAATATTGTGAAAAAAGAAAAATGTGATCACATCTACGCACAAACCTATGTACAAAGAATAACATTATCATGTCCATTAAAAATGTTTTGATCAAATAACTACATGATCATGTTCAGGAAAAAACATTTGAAAAAAATTACTTCGTGATCATTTTCACAAAAAACGTTTTGAACAAATAATTACATGATAATTTCCTAGAATAAAATTTTGAACAAATCATAACAGTTCTTCCCCATATAAAATTGTGAAAAAATATATAATACAATGATTTACATGCACATCATTTCCAATAAATAATAATGTCATGAGTTCTATATATAATATTTTAAAAATACATAACATGATCATATTCATACACAACCTTGTGAATAATCCATTACATGATCATGAACATGTTACAGATTATTACATCTTGAGATATAATACCTTTAACCAGTGAATTAGGGGAATGTACAGGACCCCGACCATCATCATCAATATATATTCATTCTATATGGACTCAATAACCCATCATATCATAAAGAACCCATGAAATGAAATTTGGTTTCATAACATTTTCATTCAGTATCAACTAAAATTACTTCAAAAATTGGATAGATTGAAACCAAAAATCCAGTCACCCCAAAAGATTATTTCAAAATTTAATTTATTGTTGGTTTTTTAGAACATAATTATTTAGTTTTAATTTCATTTATAGATAAATAAAAAATATCAACGAAACATAAAAAATGGCCTATATGACATATTTCGTAGCATCATTTTAAAAAATAAAGTTATTAAGAACTTTTGATTTTTTTATATTAAATACAGATTTATTAAACATTATTGAAAAATAATTCTCAATAAAATATCCAGAAAATTAATATATTGTTCTTTCAATGGAAATTTTGAAATAAATATAAAATATATATTCAATAAAGGAAAAATATTTTTAATATTGAAAATCATTATTGTATCCCAAATCCATAAAAATAGACGTAAAAAAACAATTTTAAAAAAATTAAATAAAAATATAGAAGTAAATGAAAATAAAAAAATTTAATTTAAATAAAATGTAGGATAATATTTTAAGGAATAATAAATATGGACGTCGAAGAAAAAGAGATTATTCAGAGAGGATAAGGGTTATACTTAAAAAAATATAAATTATTGAATAAATAATTCCATTAATGGAGATGTATATTATGTGAAAATTTAATTATATATAAAATAAATTAGAAATTTAATATAATATCATCATATAATATATTCAAAATACTTTTATAACTATAATAAAATATGAATAATTAAGACTCGTGAGATGTTATTGAGTCAAGAATACATGTAATGTATTTAGTAGCATTTTAATCGAAAAACCTTAATGAATATAACAAAAAATCGATGTTTAAATATATTTAATTTCATGAAAGCTATTAAAAATTTAACCATATGGTATTATATACACCATGTGAACCAATGAAAATGGTGAATATAATATAGTTCTAAAAGAATAAAAACTGAGATGAGAAATCATTTACCTTTACTATCAGCTTCCACAAAAGATATTTAGAATTACAAATAATTAACTTAACCATCTTAATAACTAATTTAATAACATTATTCATATATATAACCACTTTTACTCTTTTATTATAATGATTTATTTCAAAATTATTTGTAATAGTTTGTTTTCATCATTGGATGTCAGTGATTTTTTTTATTTCTTGCCTTCTTTAAAATGCCAATGTTAATCCTCATTCATCGATACTGTTTTTCTCAATCCTAAACTATCCAAGTTACAATAATATATAATTTATTTTTATTTTTAGTGTTATAATTTTATTCTATAAAACTTTTAATCACAATTTTTGATGATTGAATCAGTGAAAAGATGCCTTCTTAAATTTTTTATAAATAAAATATAGATATTAATAATGAAATAATTATTAATATAAATCATAAATAAAATAAAAATTATCATAAAAGTTCATTTAATTTATTAAATTCATTATTATAATCATCTATGTTGGGTGGGAATGAAAAATGAAATAAGTGGTGCTACGGTAGTTGTAGTCTGTATCTACACGCTGATGAAATTTTTATTTTTCACCGACTAGAATGATGGTATATATTGATTTTTATTTTTTGAATATAAATAATTTTCTATATATTATATTTTTTCATTTGATATTTTTTAACCATCGATTTAATTTTTTTATGAAATTAAAAATATGTCACTACACATAGGTGATAGCCCACACATACACCTGAATTTCATTCTCATTTTTCTAAGGGGGAATGGTAAATATGTGTTATACCACTTTCATAATAAAATTAAATTATTCAAATAATACATATTTAATTATATTATAATGTGTATGATATATTTGGAGGTGAAACATAGAGATTAAAAGAGGATAATTAGTTTTTATTACTCCCTGTTTTCATTTGAACCATCTCTAGGATGACCTCTTACAAATGAGGGATTTATGGATTTTCTAGGCATCAAGGGGATAAAAAATATTGGAGATTGATCTTAGTGAAGTAAAATGTTCTTTGTTTTTAGAAGAATTCAAAAATTTTTTAAATATAATGTGGTTGTGGAAATACTTTTTTATGTTAGGGATTGGCATTTTATAAAAATATAAATAGACCAGACACAATTCTAGGAATGTCAGTTAAAAATATAGCACTAATGGATGTTTTATGAGTATTGAGTAGATAAAACACATCATCACACATTTTTTGATATGGTTTGAAGAATATTAATTTTTTTCCTCTTTCTAACTTTTATCATAATTTACTTTTGCCACTATACCCCCATTTTAAGATGTGGAAATTTATTTTTATGATAACAGTTCTAATGGATTATTTTGCCTGATATAAATCTGATTATTTTAAATATGAAGATAATTCATTTCAATAATGTATTTAAGGGTAATAAAAATTAGTTTTAAATGTATTTCACATAATGTATTAAAAATTTCTTAGAAAAAATTGTATTTTTATGTGTAAGAATTATTTTTATAAAAAATTATAAATTTTATTGATTTTTTATAACAATTATCTGTTTATTAGAAAAAAAATTCAGGAAATGTATCATAAAAAATAAAACAAAACACAAAATCTACTAAGTGAATATTTAATAAAAAAACTACAACAAATGTATTTTCAGATTTTAATATTACATGACATCCAAATTGTTAAAAATTTGTTGTATGAATTCGAATTACTATTTTAAAATATACATTATTACTCCATATATATAAATATGTCATGGGAACATTTCTTTTAAAACATTATATCATATTTACATTATGATAATGTGATAAAATATAAGTTTTTTTGACAAAATGTATTTTTACTATTCATCTTATAATTTCATAAAAACTATTCAAATTCACAAAAATCTAAATCTTTCAATGAGAATTCAAAAATTAGTTAAAAGTTTCAAAATTTAAAATTTCAAATTTCAAATATATTAATTTATGTTTTAAATTGAAACATAAAATATAATAAAAAATAATTTTTATGCAAAAGAGTTTTTAAAATATTAAAAATTATTAAGATTATTTCATTATCATTTTATAATTATTATTTTTAATATCATATCCATGTTAAAAATAAATTTTATCACAACTTATCAATATTATACTTATTTTCTCCCAAGAAAAACGAAAAGTGCATAAAGTTTTTTTAGGAAAAATATATTTTAATGAAAATTTTAATCTTAAATGATTTTTATATGTACTAATTATATTACCTCAAAAAATTATTATTAATAGTTATCATTATTTTTCTTTCAAAGAAATTTCAATATTTGGTTACCTCTATTTATAGATACAAATTTTACAACTAGATCATAATGGTTAAATTTTCAACTTATAATTCTAAATTAATGAAATATAATAGGGTTCATTTTTGTTCAATATCTAATGTGATCAAATAATTCTACATCATATTTATTCCAATGAAATTTCATAAAATATAAAAAGGTGTTACCTCCTCGAGTCAAATAATTTATAGCATCCAATGTTTTATTTGTACACACTAATAAAAATGGCTAAGGGTAACCATAATATGTAAAACTCATGATATAATGTCAAATGATATCTCAACCACACTATATTATGAATTACAAGGAAACCCATATATTAACTCTTAATAAAAAATATATATATATTTATTTATAACCAAAACAATTTCAATATATACATAATTTGTTATCTTCTAAGATGTAGGGCCTTCTAGAGAGAAAAATTTCACGATTCATCTTGATGATCCTGATTCAAAATAGATGATAAAAAATGTTTTTGATAATATCTGATAATATCAATGTAAAAAATTATATAAATAAATATTATTATATCTCCACCCATGACTTCATCCTTTCAACCTATAACACTTCAGGGTTATTTTACTATTATGTATTCTAACTTATCAAGTTATACATCTCCATATTCTATATATATACATCATAATGTTTCATAATGTGACTGTGAATTAAAAAAACATAACCTTATAGACATTCAAACTAGGTTTTAAATTAGTAATTTTTTCTTGTGGAAGCTGAAGATTGATTTAATACCCAGCTGGTGTTTTGAAGGTTATTTCTGCTATTTATATCTATAGTACAGCCTAGATCCACTTATTTGTAACTAGACATGTATGTTATTAAAAGTAGCGAACACAAATCTATACATTACCAAATGTTTTTTATTTTCTGAAATATATAATATTATACCTAGAGTTTTCAATTGTTATATATATTTCTAATCCATCAAATATTAGTAAACTAGTCCTAAAATTTTACGAATCCCTTCTCTGATACCTTCTACTATTCCCTAGAATCACATTCCTAGATATGGTGCTAAAAACATATTATTTATTCACTATATTTGAAACCATGTACGATGTACCGTGATAAAAATATCAAAATTTTAAATCATTTATGTAAGAAAAACATTATATCTCAGAAATAATATCACAAAACTAAATTAAAAAGGTTTGGTTTCGTTATATATTATCTATATAAAAAACATAATTTATAATACTTGTGAAGGTTTCTCCATAATTGAACAACACTAGACTCCCAAATAGACTTATCATTTGTTATACTAATAATAATTATCTGTGGAATAGTAGGGTTCAGTTTAATCACTATTAAAGGGGAAAATTAAACTATATATCAATAGGGGATATATCCTAAACTTGTTATATAACATTATCACATGAGATAAATCTTATTAAAAATAAGATGAAAACATTTTTGTTTTCAAAAATTCATAATAGAAGGAAGTGTAATCTTAAACAATTAAACATATACTTTTTCCTATGATTGATAAATAAAAAGATAATAATAATTACACATAGTTCATATCATAGTAATGTAACATAGTAATGTGATTTCCTCATAAACAACGAAATCTAAAATATTGTTAGCACATAAAATAGAAATCATGTCGAGGAATAATATTATGAACAAACAAAACATGATTATTTACATGCACAACCATGTGATAAAATAATAAAACGATCATGTCTATACACAAACATAGAAAAGGAGCATGATGTGATCATGTTCACACACAACCATCTAAACAAATCACAACGTATTTAGGTCCACATACAACCTTGTAAAAAAATTTATAATTAAAATATAATCACAAAAAAACCTGTGAACCAAGCCTAAGACAATATATCCAATCAAAACCATTTGAAAAAATGACAACCTGTTCATCTGCATGTACTACCTTGTGAACAAAGAATGTCATGAACATGTCAAAACATAACCTTTGAAATATTTATATCATTGTATTGTACATTCAATACATTCTTATCTCATCTGATATAAAACCATAACCAAACTATTATAGATATATATATATATAAATATAAACCCAAATATCATCAACCAAATACATGAATTCCATATGAACTCACTAATTCATCATATTAAATTGAACTGATGAAAATAAAATCAATTTTGAAACATTCACAAATGGAATAACATTAAATAAATTAATAAATTAAATTGATTGATAATGAAAATTCAATCACCCAAAATAATTAATTTATAATGGAATTTATAGTGTTATTCATAGAATGTAATTACATTTTACTAATTTAATTTGGATTTAATGTTGATAGTGGAATTGAAACTAAAAAAATATTAATTAAAATGAATTACATCATAATTTAGAGATGATGTTATAAGATAAATTGGAAACATGATTTCTAAACGTTTTAATGGAGATATTTTTAAAATTATTTATTTATAGGTATCAAAAAAATATCATTGAAAAAATAATAAACTTTTTTAGAGAATATATGGAGTGAATGTTAAAATATATTATTGTTATGTCAAAAAACATTTCAATATAAAAAATTAATTTATTGAATCTCACGTCATAAAATTAGTGATAAAACATTAATTTGAAAAATTGTAAAGATAAATTTAATTATCATAAAAAGGAAAACAATTGTTTATTTAAAAATTCAAATTACATCATTTATGGGAATGGTGAATATGCGAATGGAATAAACAGAGCTCTTCTGGAGCAGATGAGAATTATTCTTAACATCATAAAATTTAATGGATAAATAAATTCCTCAAAAAAGATTTATTCTCATGAAAATTTAATTCCATATAAATACGATTTAATGGAAATATAATATAATCATAGGATTTAATAAAATAATTTTTTTTGAATATTGTAAATGAACAATAATTTTAACTGAAGAAAAAAATTGAGACAAGAAAATCTATTGCACCATTAGTAAATTTTGAAAAAAAAACCCATTAAAATAAATAAAATTTAATTGAAATGTTTATACGTTTAATTTTTTTATTGATATTAAAATGAAATCCACAAGTTAATACATACACCATAAATAGTAAAATAAGTGGTGAATATATGTTACATGTCTCAAAGAATAAAACCTGCGATGAAAAATATATAACCTTTATTCCTTACATCCACAAAATCACTATAACAATCTATATAATAAACAAAAATATATTAAAAAATTATTTCATAAATATATATATATATATATGATGTTTTATTACCTATAATTAGTGTTATCAAGCATACATCTTCTATTTAGTTATAATTTATTTCATCATTGAATTCCAATGATTTTTATTGCTTCATGCATGAATTAAAATGTCAATGTTGATCCATATTCATTGATACGAAGGTAAACATTCCTATATTTTCCATATTAATTTAATAGATGTTATACAATGATTTATAAATTTAATTTTCATTCAATTAGATTTTTACTCAAGATTTGTGAAGAAAATATTTGTCAAAAGTTTATTTTTGTATTTTTTGATAAACAATATAATGAGTTAAAAATTAATATAACTTTTCTAGAAACATAATAATTTTTGAAATATAATCTGAATTCATTAAATTTGTTATTATTTTCATGAAATTAGGCGTATGATGATAAATTACATACAATAATCCCTGGAGGTGGTTGTAAGAACCCAAATATTCTTTTCAGGTATGTTTTTCATTTCTGGTTGTTTTTTAGAAAACGAGGAGTTTTTTTAAAATTCAGGAGTACATGTAGTGTACACGGTTGTCGCGGGCGACCGTGTATTGGCCATGTAATGGCCGAGTACATGGCCATGTGTGGTGACCTCGATACCGCCAAAAGCAGAGTCCAGAAAAGGCTAGTACATGTTGTGCACATTATAAATATACACAGTGTACATTATTTTTTCATTAAATAGACGGCGGTCACTTGTGATGGAAAAAACAGAATCCTTCTCGACCTATCTCATCCAAGAGCATCCGTATGGCCACAGATCTTTTCCGAGCCTCAGACCTGTCATCTGTTCTCCGAATCGACAGCTGTCAATTATGTTGGAATTTCCATCGTGAGTTCATCCTTCATCTATAACTTCATCTCCCAATTTCTCCTCTCTCACGAGTTATCCTCAGTCCAACTTTATAAGTGTTTTTGTAGATCTATGGTGGTCTAGGGTGACTCAAGGCATGTGGTTCACATATATCGATCTCATGATGTTGAGGTAGGTGGTTTGTTCCATTCCATAGATAGTATTTGAATTTTATGTGCAAAAATACCCAATACCAAATAACAGGGTATTGTGTGGTTATAGTTTTAGCCCTATTATATCATACTATACCTTGTTTTTTGGATATATGTTAATTTTTGTGAATAGGGTTAAATTTTCAATGGAATGGAAGTTTTCCCATTTTTTTCTTGTTTTTGACCGATTGGTCTAGCTTTGCCTGTTAGGCTTCTGCTTTGATTCCAAAGAATAGTATTTTTAAAATAGAGTTATTATTATCTGACATGCAATGATATGCTGTAGATTGTTTATCCAAGTAGTTTTTGAGGTTTACTTTTTCATCCACATATCATTTGTGCACGACTAACTTACACAGGGTCGTCAAGACCTGGTGTATTTTACCATAGAGAGATTGGATGTTGAGGGCTTCTCCAGAGTGTCTGTTTACTATTATTTTGTGAGAACATAGGGGGATATATGTTGTGCTCCCTCAGAGTGTCTTTAGTTTCCTCGAAATAGGCCATAGGGGAAATTGGATGTTGTGTTCTTCCTCAGAGTGCCTATTAGTTACTGATACGAGACCAAAGGGGGAATTGACGGTGACTGCTTCCTCATTGGGTCTGCGCTAAAGCTGAACAAGAAGGGTTGGACTATATGTACATCCCAGATTGTTTCTTGTGTTTTTTTTGGATGAACTAGAGAGGTTAGGTTGTGAGTACTTCCCATTGGGTTACCATCTTTTGTTTATCTACTTACTTGATATATGAAAATGAACGCAATTGAATTTGTAGGTTTTTTACTATGTGTACTTCCTTTCTTACTATTTCATTTTTTTATTGCATGTCATATATATTCACAGACTATTAGGCACAGATCATTGGGTGGTTGCCTACTATGATTAGTCTCACACCTTGTTTTGGTCATGCTTTTGGGCCAAAATAGATTATATTTTTGCAGGTATAGATAAGGGCAGACACACTTCATCTTTAGGTACTTGATTAATGTAGAGCTGGGGAGCACGAGACCTAGCTGAGGATTGCAATGTTGTGGAGCAGTTTATCTGTTTTCATTTGCACTTTGGTTTAGTATTGTATTCCTACATTGTGGCTTGTTTGGTTGCTTTTTTAGACATATGTATCATGGATTAAATATATGTGTGCGTGTGTGTGTGCTCCAGTTGTTTATTTCTTATGTCTTCTTCTATTTACTTATTGCATGATTTTACTACTTACTCTATTGTATATATGTTTTAATTCTGATGTGTTACTCTACTAATGAAGGCATAGTTTCCCCACTATAACACCCAAGGCCCCCCTGCTAGTCGGCATCCTCTGGCGTTCGGGGAAATTCACCTGAGGCCATGTGACCAACCAATTACGGGGCACCTCTCGACGACTCCTAGAATGAGGACATTACAAAGTGGTATCAAAAGAGTTTTTTTATTTTTGACATTCTATTTGGATCCTATAGCTAGGGATATGATGGAAATAGGTATTTGGATATATGTTGTGCCCAGGAGTAACTAACCCGTGTACAGGGAAAAGACAATTTACCTCGTTATTGCAATTTTCAGATTTGGCCATTTTTACAGTTTAATTGATTTCACCATTGGGTGATTCACAAGTTTTTTGTTGTTATTGTTGATATTATAGAGGTTCTATTCTATTGAAACACAATGAGATGAGGGTATTCCTTCTCATGCGTCATATAGGAACTTACTAGAAATCACATGTCTTTCATTCTTGTCATGCCATTAAGGATGCATTAGTGACTTCATGTTGTTGTGATAGATATTGTGTAAGATATTAATGTTCTTGTGATAGCTTCCTTGATAGAATACTAGTTTTTTGATAATGTATTGGTTTTTGTAATCTATTGTTTGAATGGATGCTAAACATAGGTTATTGAGGTGTTATGGGCCCTCCTGGATCTGAAATTAATGGATCATTGTATTCTTCTTCCTTGTGTATGACATGTATAAGATGCCAAGATTTAATTAGCGGGGAGTATGGGCCCTAATAAATCAGAATTTGGAACATTAATGTCCGTTTTTGTGTTTTTCTAGGTTTCAGAGTATTTTCTGATTCTTACTGTCCGTAAAAACTCAGAATACACAGTGTGTAATGATAAATAAATGCCAGGTGTCCTTATATTCAGGAATGAAATGTTTTTCTAATGTGCACGTTGTGTACTATATGTACACATCATGTTGTCTCTAATAGTGTCCTTGGATGTGTGGGCAGAGAGACAAGGTTGGTAAATATTTGGTGGAACACGTCGTGTACTATTGTACATGCCATGTGGTGTAGACCGTGTGTCCACCCGTGTGACTAATGACACATATGGATAAAACATAAGATATACATGACTTTTCATCCTTGAATGCACCATGTAGTATAACCCTTGAATCTGTTCATCTAGCAAACAACATGGGACTGTGAAATCTTTCTAGTACACAACGTGTCTAGAACAAACTCGTCGTGTTGCGTCAGCTGTGTGACTGACAGAGTAGCTAACAAAAGGGTGGGGGAAGATCCTCTACTACACGTCGTGTCCGGAACTAACATGTTGTGTAGTTATGTTTTAGAATAATAGTGTGGCTTTTACATGTTGAAGATCTCAGGAAGGGGATGTGGATTCATGTACACGCCATGTGGTAGGGCAACACATCGTGTCTATGGGGTGTGACACTACCTGGGTTGGTAGAAGTACCCACCCATGTGAAGGATTAAGGGAACACACTGTGTACGCATTATACATCTCGTGAATCCATGTTTTGAAAAAAAATTGATTCATTCTTTCTCGTGTTCCCTTCTTATAAATCAATGTTTTAATCCCTATTAATCTTGATCTATAGTGTGTGCTTGGCCTTGCGGAGTCATGACACCAAGCCATCATCTGGTTGTCTGTCAGTTATAGGGCAGTGATTAGACACTAGATATGGATGATTAGGGACTACCAATGGATCCTCTAGTTTTGCCAGCATTGGCACCAGCCGTCATTCCAGACACATGTGATGACGCACAGTTCTGAGAGGACTTTATGGTGTTCATGCAGACCTTATGAGTTGTACCGTATCCCACCCCTTCTATGGAAGAGTTGATGTGGGTTTTCAAGCAACAAAATCCTCCCACCTTCATTGGGGAAGGGGGACCATAGTCTACAAATTCATGGTTAGAATCCATGCTTTATATCTTCAATCATTTGGAGACACCTCCAAATAGAAGGGTGAAGCTCACTACGTATATGTTTCAGGACTCACCCAAGAGATGGTGGGATGTGATCTCATAGGGAGGATGCCTGTAAGTTATGGTGTGGGATAAGTTACTGGATGCCTTTTATGACTACTTCTACCAAGTGACTTTGGGGGATGTTTGTTCTAGAGAGTTCATGAGTCTAGAGCTGAGTAATCTTTTTGTTATTTAGTATTCTTATCACTTCAAAGAGCTGTAGCAATTCACAACTATTCTGGGATGTGATGAGTTGTTTCTGGCAAAGAAGTTTGAGAATGGTCGTATGCATGACATCTGATATCAGGTGAAAATCTTCAGGTTGACTTCCATCACTTCTAATCCACCAATAACTGATCACGGAGCACAATCTGAGGGATTTTTGAGTAATGATCTAGGGAGGGTTGATATCCAAAGATGATATCCCTCCAAGTGATAAAAAAAGCACAGAAGGGAGTCTACGTGCGAAGATAATAGTTGGTGAGATACATCTTCTAGTAGCCTGGTGGTGCTCTACCAGTGCGGGAAGAGCAGGCATATGACGTCACATTGTCCAAGAGACCCAGTGGAGTGCCAATCATGTGATAAGATGGGTCATCTTCAGCGCTTTTGACAGATCTTCTCACTAGCAGTTGGTGTCATGAGTTCTTTTATGACTCCGCGTTCATGAGTAGCACGACTAGTTTCTCATCAGTTAGGGAATTGGAGTTCTTTCGACCATTTAGGCAATGGTGGAGATTGTTACTGTGTTAGCCAGTCTCCAGACCTTCAGCAACAATAGGGTCGATTATCTCAGAGTGGTCAGGTAGAGTCGCAGGGTTGTGGTGCCGGTCAGACTTTTGCAGTGGCCCAGACCCATCTGGAGAAGGATCCCAGACCATCAATATTTTGATATACGATCCTTGTTGCCTTAGTTTTTTCTTCTACTCTTTTCGATATAGGGGCTTCCCATAGCATTATATCTGCTTCTGATGTGGAGATCTTTGGGCTCTGTATCATGTCTTCTTCTAATGAATTTTCATTAGACACACCATGGGGGACTATAACAAGTAGTTTACATCAGTGCAAGGAGTTCCTTATCAAGTTTGGTGGGTATCACTTCCTATGGGGCCTTTACGTCCTAGAGATGATAGGATATTATATCATTCCCAGAATGGACTACTTATTTTTTCCGGACATTTTATGATTTCTATCATCCTAGGGTGAGTTTCACGTCACTAGAGGGCGGATTGTATCTTCATAAGGGAAAGTGGGATGTCCAGGATAGAAAAGCAGGACTGGAGCATCATGGGTTGGGTGGAGTTACAACCCAAAATTCTAGTCTATATATGGATGAATAGGGGACATCCTAGCTGGACATTCCTCTAGTGGTGGATCATTTCCAGGATCTAATTCCCAAGGAATTTTTAGGTTTTCCTCCAAAGTGATAAGTGGACTTTTTTATTAAGCTTTTTCCTGGTGTGGTACCGATGTCCATTAATCTTTATAGGATGGCTACACCTCAGTTTTAGGAGCTCAAAAACCAGTTGGAGGAGTTTCAGGCAAAGGGTTTCATCCAAACCAGTACTTCTCCTTGGGGTTCGCATGTCCTATTTGCAATGAATTTGGACTGTACCCTCAGAAATTATGTGGATTATTGGAAGATGAACTAGTCGACTGTCTAAAATTGATATCCCTGGCCGAGTATTGATGATCTCTTTGATAAGTTTCATGTATCCCGGGTCTTCTTGAAGATATACCTGAGGTTCAATTAGCCTTAGTTGTGTGTTAGACCATATGATATACCTATTACATACTTTCAGAGTAGGTATTCTCTATACAAGTATGTGTTTATGTTGTTCGATCTTACGAATGTGCCTGTAGTTTTCCTGGTGTTGATGAACCGAGTGTTCCATCCATACTTGGATTCTTCTATTGTAGACTTCATGGATGATATCTTGGTGTAATCTCACACACAACACGACCATGCTACCCATCTTGTGATCTTTATAAGTATACTGAGATAGCATCAGTTATATGATATTCTCTAAAAATTCCACTTTTGGATGGACCGGATTCAGGTCATGGGTCATGTTATCTTAGAGACAAGAGTGTCCGTAGACCCATAGAAAGTGAGAGAATTAGTTTTCTGGGAGCTACCAAAGAATATCATTGAGGTAAAAAGTTTTCTAGGACTGTCTGGTTACTACATACATTTCATATTGGAATTTTTATGCTTAACAGCACCAATGAAGGGTCTGACTAAGAAAGGGTGGGAAGTAATTGTTGTCTGATTCATATGAGTCATCCTTTCAAGAGCTGAAAGGGAGGTTTACATCATCACTGATTCTAGTTCTTCCAGATCCAGGAAAGAGCTATATGGTTTATTGTGATTCTTTAGGTATTATTCTGGGAGTTGTGCTTATACAGGAGGAATGATTCATTGTGTATGGGTCTCAGCAGTAGAGGCCACATGAGAGAAATTACATGATAGATGATCTCGAGTTGGTTGCAGTTCTTCATTCATTACGCTATTGGAGACATTATCTACTGGGAAAGCACATTTGGGTTTTCAACAACCAAATATGTCCCAATTATATCTTCACTCAGCATGACCGGAATTTGTGGAAATGGAGGTGGGTTGAGTACCTTCAGTATTTTGGCATTGATCTTTCCTACATTCCTTGGAAGGGAAATGTAGTGGATGATGTGTTGAGAAGGAGGAATCAGGTAAAGGTCTTACATGAGGATAGTAGGGAGTGGTAGATTATGTCCATGTTCTTTGAAATTCATTTGGAGGTGCACGACAGAGAGGGGAAGAATTTTTTATGTTTTGTAGTTGTTACCTCTACTCTTCTTGATCGAGTGCAAATGAGGAAGCTATAGGATTCAGAAGGCCTAGTCTTATGAGAGAGTGTGTCAGGAGAGGAACCTATTCCAAGATGGAAAATAGGAGTGGATGATATCTTGTAACTTTATAGATGAATGTGGGTGCCAGCAGACATACACACAGAGCATATAAGATACTTTCATTCCTCAGTTTGGGAATATCTTCATGGGGTATCCAAAATGTATCATGATCTAAACTATCATTATTGGTGGCCGAGTATGAATAGAGATGTTTTTGGTTTTGTCATGAGGTGTTCCACTTGTCAAGAGGTGAAGGCGGAGCATCAGTTACCAGCAGGGCTTTTGTAGGAGTAACCCATTCAAGAGTGGAAATGGAATGAATTTGTTATGGATTTTATGATAGGTTTGCCATGGTCGGCTCTAGGGAATGATGCGTTTGGGTTGTCATTGATAGACTCACTATGTTTTCTCACTTCTTTCCAATCAAGGATACCTTTAGTGTTGATGATCTAGGAAGGTTGTACATTGGAGAGATTGTACATCTACATGGGGTTCCATACTCTATTGATTCAGGCAGAGATGCATGTTTTACTTCTTGGGTATGTCATGGACTTCATAGGTCTTTGGGTATATAGGTACTTCCGAGTATATCATACCATCCCCAGATAGATAGCTAGTCTGAGCGTATGATTCAGGTACTTGAGGACTTTCTTCAAGCATGAAACCTGAATTTTGGAGGTTCTTGGGAGAATCACGTACCTCGTGTGGAGTTTCCCTACGATAATAATATTCAAAAACTATTCAGATGGAACCTTATGAGGCTTTGTACGGTAGTTCATTTCTATTAGCCTTAAATTGGATGATGCTAGAGAGGTAGCTATTATGGGACATCGTCTTTTCCAGGAGACCACATATCAGATAGAGTAGATTCAGAAGAGGATGGCTACTGCACAGTCACGAAATAAGTCTTATGCTGACTGACGGAGAAGTCCTCTGGTGTTCGATGTCGGATATTAGGCTTTTCAACATGTCACACTAATGTTGGGTCATAGGAGGATTATAAGACAGGGTAACCTTTCACCAAGGTATGTCTTACCATTTAAGGTGTTGGTGACAGTGGGGTAGGTTGCCTATCGGATGCAGTTAACTCAGAGGTTCTGGGCTATGCATGATGCCTTCCATGTTTCTCAGTATCAACGATACTTATCAGATATGTCTCTTTTTTTCCAACCAAATGAGGTTGAAATCAATGTGGAATCCTCGTTCAAGGAGAATCCTATCCAGATGGTTGATCAAAATGCAAAGGTTCTCTATGTCTGGTTTGTTCCTTTGGTATGAGTGCTATGGAAGCATGGGCGTGTACCGGAAAATACCTGGGAGAGGGAGGCCGATGTACAATCATATTGGATGGAGCTGTTTGGGTACTCTTATTCTACAATGCATTTCTAGGGAATTCAGGAACGAATTTCATTAAGGGGGGATATATGTAATAACCTTGATCATCTTTTCATGTATGTTTTCCCATTCTGGTTGTTTTTTAGAAAAAGAGGAGTCTTTAGAAATTTCAGCAGTACACACCGTGTACATTAAGTACACGTCGTATACTTGGTTTTCATGGGTAACTATGTACTGGCCGTGTAAATGCTGAGTACAAGGTAATTTTTGTTGACCTAGAGACCACCTAAATAAGAGGATAGATAACGCAAGTACACACGTGTACTTTTAAAATAAACATTGTGTACTTATAAAATAAACGTCGTCTACTTTTTTTCATTAAACGGACTAGGTCGCGTCTAATGGACAGAACACAGTTCTTCTCCACCTATCTCATCCTAGAGCATACGTATGGTTGCGGATCATAGCCGAGCCCCTGACTCGCTGTCTGTTCTCCAAATTGACTTCATTCAATTGTGTAGGAATCACCACTATGAGATCTTCATTCTTCTTAAACTTCATCTACTGATTTCTTCTCTCTCATGAGTTATCCTCGGTCGAATGTTTTAAGCATTTTTGTAGATGTACGAAATTAAAGGGTGATTCAAGGCATGTGGTTCACATATAATGATCTCATGACGCTAAGGTTGGTGGTTTGTGCCTTTCCGTAGATAGTACTTGAATATTATGTGCACAAATTCCCAATACCCAGGAATGGTGTATTGTGTGGTTTTGGTGTTAGACCTGTTATTACCTAATATGCCTTGTTTGTTTGAAAAGTGGTTAATTGTTGTAAATAGGGTTAAAATTTCCTTGTTATGGATTGTTTTCCCTTGTTTTCTTGTATTTGACCGATTGGTCTAGAATTTCATGTTAGACTGCTGCTTTTATCCCATCCCTAGTATTTTAAGGATGGAGTTATTATTATCTTACATGCTATGATATGTTCTAGATTGTTTAGACTAGTTTTTATTGTGGATTAATTTGGCTGCCACATATCATTTGTGCTTGACTGACTTACACAGGGCTGTGAGAACCTGTTGTAGTAGACCATTGGGTGAATGAACATTGAGGGCTTCTCCAGAGTGATTGTTTACTATTACATTGCCATACCATAGGGGGGGGGGGGTGGACTTTCTACTCCCTCATAATGTATGTAGTTTCCTTGATACATTCCATAGGGGAAATTAAATGTTGAGTGCTTCCTCAGAGTGCCTATTAGTTACTGATACAAGACCACATGGGTAATTGACGGTGAGTGTTTCCTCATAGTGTCAGTTCTAAGGCTGAACCAGAGTGGTTAGAGTGTGTGTAACTCCCAGAGGGTTGCTTGTGTTTGTTTATTTGAAGCAGAGTGGATAGGTTGTGAGCGATTCATAGTGGGTTACCTACTTTTGTTTAGATACTTACTTGATATATGAAAATTAATGAAATTGAATTTTTAGGATGGTAACTATGTTTAATTCCTTACTTACTACTTCATTTTGTTTATTGACAACCATATATATTCACTAACTGTGATGCAAAGATCATAGGGTGGTTTCCTACTGGGACTAGTCTCACACCCTATTTGGGTCCTGCTTTTGGGACCAAATAGATTTTATTGCTGTAGGTATAGAAAAGGTAGATCACCCTTCTACTTTAGGTACAAGATTTCTATAGAGCTTGGGAGCATGGGACGAAGCTGAGGCTTGCGATGCTATGGAGTAGTTTATCTATTTTCTTTTGCACTTTTTTTTAGTATTGTATTCCAGCATTGTAATTTGTTTGTTTGTTTTTATAGACACATGTATCACACTTCATGTGTGTGTGTGTGTTCTCTTGTTTTTTATTTCTCCAGTCTTTTGTTGTTTACTTATTACATACTTTTACTACTTCCCCTATTGTATATCTGTTTTACTTCTATAGTGTTACTCCGCCAATGAGTGAACAGTTTACCCACTATCACACCCAAGGCCCTCACAGCTAGACAGTAGCCTCTGGCGTTCATGGAAATTCTATTGAGGTCATGTTACCAACATGGTATGGGGCACCGCTGGGCGGCTCTCGGAACCGGGACGTTACAATGGTAGTTCACATGTACACATAGATAATTTTTGCGTATTCCATATATGATAAATAAGGTATAAATTGAATTATTTTTTCAGAATATAAATAATGATATAAAAAATCATTCACTTAATAATACATTTACAACAAAGTATATAATTCAATTTCCAAAAAATTAAATACACCTCTTTGTGAAGGTGGTAGTCCACACGTTCACACGATTGACATTCTATGTTTTTTAATGAATATAGAATAATAGATAATAGTTATACAATTAACTTTATATCATATATATTTATAAATAATACATACCTAATTATATAATAAATGGTAAAATATATTTTCACGTGAAATATGGAGAGAAAAAATAGTAAAAAAATTGATTAGTAATCACATTGAGAAATTGAACCTTCTCATGGAGGGCCTCTTCGAAATGGATGATTTGTGTATTTTCATGCATCAAGGTGTTTAAAAAGATGGTATGGGATATAGGATAAGTGAATGGGTAATTTTTCAGAAGAATTTAATATATTTTGAGTGAACATAAAAGGGATGTGGATGTTTCCTTTCATAAGTAATATAAATATAATTTTTGTATGAAATTTAGAGGACAAGAAACTATTCAAGGCACGTGAGTCCAAATTCTATCAATAATGGAGATGTTATGTGGTTTATTCAACAATAAATGTTTTTTGAGATATGTATGGAGAAATTTTATTCTTTATATCTTTATTTTTAATATTTATAAAAATTTTCTTTTGCGATGGTATCACATTTTTTAACCACGGTAATTTAATTTAATGATCGAAATTAAAGTGCACCTAATTCCATATTTTAAAAACTCTAATTTAAAATATAAAATTATTTTATCCAATAAAAAGATAAGATTCATGAAAATTAATTGTACCAATAGTGTTCATAACTAAAAAACATTATTTTTTGTTAAATTTTATTTTTAAGCGTAAAACATATGTTCAAGTAAAAATTATCAATTTTTTAATTTTTATGACATGAAATAGTTTATTAATAAATAAATAATATATATGTTGAATTTAATGAAATAAAAAACTAAAATATACCATTGAATATTTCATAAATAGAGAAGACTAAAAACACATTTTATTGGAATAAAATTTTACTTATGTTCCAAAATGTTAAACATGTATTTTTTAATTCAAAATATTATTTTTTAAATGATTAAATTTACTACATAAATAAAAATTTAATTGAGAAATTTGTTTTTAGAATCATTCATTCTTGTTTTTATTATGATATATTCCTAAAAGAAACATTATTCGTAAAGATTTTATCTTTTTTACTATTCAACGATTCATTTCAGAAAAACCTAAAAAACGCACCCTATGATAATTTTTACAAGATGATTTCAAAAATTTATTTAATTTTTGAGTTATTTTTCTCCCATTAAATAATTTCACTTTTATGTTGGAAAATAATATATAATTAAAACATGTTTTGTTAGAAAATAAAATTTTCAAATATTTAAAATTTTTATATTTATATCCTCTATTTTCTTAAATAAACTACCTTCAATAAATTATTAAAATAACTAAAAATTATTTTATCTTCATTTAATCATAATATAATTAGTTTCATGGGAAAATGCATAGCACATAGGAATTATTTTTAAATAAACATTTTAAATCATAAAACAAACTTATTATCTATTTAGGAATACTAATTATATTTTATCAATGCATTAATATTTAAATTTATTTTATTTTTATTTATTTATATATTTTATAATTTACTTAGAAAAATTTATACCCACGAATTTAATTATAATATCATAGAAATTAAATATACAATTTATAATTTTATCTTAATAATGTATCACAGGATACATTTTGGTTTTTATTCATCTGAAACAAGCTATTAAAAATAGTTTTTATTTAAATAAAATTTCATGTCAAATATCATGGGGTTACATCATGATTGGGTTTTTTCTGATAGTTTTTAATCTACATCTATTCCTCCTTATTTTTATAATGTCCATTGTCAATTTAATGGAGGAGTAATTTTTCATGCATTAAAATTTCACATTGAATCATTCTTGAATATTAGATTTCTTAGGGTGGATGTGGTTAAATAAGAAATTAAGTCACAAATCACATTTAGTACCCAATATCCCTCACGAATATAAATGGCATGTTTTCAGGTAGATAATGAATTCCAAGAATAAATATTTTCTTACACTCAACTCTCATAATAACATGGACAGAAAAATTATATTTTGAATTCACTAAAACAAGATTCTAGATTTATTAAACATGGAATGTTTCAGAAAAATTTTACTTTCATCATACTATATGTTAGTTTCATTGAATATGAGTTTTCTGATGTATTCTTATTTTAACCCCATGGTTTGACCCTATAATACCTCTTAATAATAAATATATTTTTGAATTTAGGGTGAGTAATAATATAAATTCTAAAATGAATACCCTATAGTGAAAAAATTCTCTTTGGTGAATAGGTTTTAAGAATCATATATATAGATGGTACATTAAAAACATAAGATAGTTAGGTTCATCTAATTAACCTTTTTTATTTTTTTCATCCTATCACACAAGGATTCCAGTTGAAATGATTTTTTTCTTTTTTTAGAAATGGGTGATCCAAACAAAGAAAATGAAAATAATTTCACAAAAATGATCCCGAGTATATGATATATAAATTTAAATAAAGAATAATTAATTAATAGAATTCATCAAATAGATAAAGGAGAGGGTTTTGGTGTGAAATGAGGATTGATAAGGCAACAAACATTTATGTACTATGGGTTACCATTATGTTATTGGGTCTATGAAAGATTCCTAGTGACATCAATAGCCATGAGCCATTTAAACATCATGTCAGTAATTATAAAAATGATTTAAAACTCAATCTAATTCCCCCTGCTACCACATAAATATCCCAAAAAACCATTTAATGTTCCACTATATTCATTGATACTTTTTAGTTAATATATGACTCTAGTGATGTGGTAAGGTTGATATTATATCATTTTAATTCAAATAAAAATCTAGTGAATCAATCCAAATGTTGTCACAAAATTACTTTAAAACATTGTGTGGGTTGTCTAGAAATTTCCTAACCTGATTCTTTCCTCCCTTAAAATCAATGAATATTTGTGTCCACATTCGAAATTTTAATAAATTCATAAAAATTCACTATAAAGTATAGGGGATAGGATTAATGATTTATAAGTAAATGTTACCATCATTGAAATAATATGAGGTTTATAATAAAATTATTAAATAATTCTCTCTATTAAAAAATAGATAAATATGTATATGTTTCCACTATATGATCACTTATGAAAAAGATACCAAAATAGAGTAATGGATTAATGGGTGTGATCTCATGCAATAGATTTATATAGAAATTATATGAAGGTAAAACTTGAGGAAAACTTGTTATAGAAAAAACACGATGGATTGATACCGAAATGGATTCAATGAAATGTATAATTGGTGCATTCTAGACCCCAACACTAGTGTATGTAAATTGTCAATTCGGATTTTTTATTATTATAACCACCAAAATAATTTTTATTTGAAATGGGATCAACAATATTGTTAAGGGTTCTCATAAATGGAATATGGGTTATAATAGATTAGAAAATATCCTCACACTATAATAACATTTTTAGATAGGCCGTATCAATAATATGGTAGATAATGGGTCATATCATCAATGAATTAACAGCTAATCAAAAATATAAAATCATTATCATATGAAATCGGGAATTAAAAGTAGAACTGATTACCAATATATTCAAGGAGAGTATGGGTCTAATAATACCATGTGACCTGATTTTTAAAATATATAGATAATTTTTGTTTATCAACATGCAAAGTAGAAAGACCCCAGAATATAGTGATACAGATAGAACAAAAAAATATGAGAAAATATTTAAAGGGGGGATAAAATCAATAGGGGGAAGAGTAAATATGTTGTTAAGGAAGAAATAAAAGAAGCACCACTACCCTGCAAGCCAAATAAACCTATTCAGGATATTTTAAAGTAAGGTATGAATGAATAACAATGATCTAATTTTTAATCTTTTTGAAACTTCATATCAACAGCCCTTTTCCTGAATAATTAATAAACATTCCCACATAAGAGAAATTCATGAATTATGTAGTTTCAAACAAAATGATACTTGTGGAGGTAGAGAAAATACCACCATCGGTATAATGCTCAACTGTGCTATCAAGAAGTCTTGCAAAAATTTTAAATATCATTGTATATTTTCTATTGTTCTTGATATAAAATATGAAGAGTTTGAAAAGAATTTTTTTTATCTATGACAAAGGAAAAATATAATTTCATACATGAATTTCAAGAGTATGGTATTGATGGAGATAAATCCCAGAATATTTTTCCTATAATTGGATGACAATGTGGTGTGGTGTCATGGATATTTGAATTAAGAAAACTTAGTTAAAGTGAAAAAGTTATTTCTTAATGTTTATATTTTATTCTATAAATTGAAGAAGAAAAGACACACCTCATCTTATGATTTTAACTATTTTAAATGGTAAAAGCCCTAATAGATGGTCAATTGTGGGACATTATATCTATGGCTCTATGTCAGGTTGGTTAATTTCAATATTCACCGGGAAATAAAAATCATGGTAGAGAATGATGAATATTTATGAGATGAGGGAAATATGGAGTTGGAATTTGTTTGCATAATTAGTTAGTGGAAAAATTAGTTTATTTTCTTAAATAAATTGAATGATGAATAAGTTGAAAAATAATGAGAAAACGAGTATTTTTGACAAGATTCATGATAAAAGATCTACGATGTAGTAAAAAAATTTATATTTGGCCAACATGTTTGGTTAGTCCTTGATTTGGATTTTTAATTAACAAGACACACAAGAAAACTAATGTATTGGCCATATGTAAGTAAAAAACATTAAATATAAGAATACTGAATTTAATTTTATTAAATAGAAGAAGCCACGCCTGTAGTATGAGTCCTAAATATGGCTATTTATTGTTTTATTATAGGTAACATCATTACATACTTCTATCATTTAATAGGGGAAGTGGTAAGTTATTGGATAATGAACAAAAATAAAGAACATCTAAGAAGAAACCTGATTATTTAACCTTTATTATGAATTAGATTTTAGGTCATTATTTTTGAATCTGTAATATGAGGTGGGTTTCTTTCTCCATAATCTTTTGGAGTTCAAATATCATTGACCATGAACTTTCACGTTGTTTTAATTTTGTAGGGTCAAGATGGTGGAGGAAAAAATGAAGGTGAAGTTCTTTAGTATATGGGTGTATTTTTAAAATATATAACTATTTTACCCCACTCCCACCCCCATTAAAAATTTATTTCCATGAATCAGGATTTTAAATTAATTCTTTTATGAAGCCCGCTATCATTATAATATTTTCTGTTATATATTCTGGGAGTATAATTCAAGATGATATTTATGATAATAGACAATATGTTCTATTGAGAATGTATTTTAGGATATTATAATATTATCAAAATAATAAATTAAGGGAGAGATTTCCCGATAAAATATTAGCTTTTAAGAAGGGTTTATGGTGTGTGGTGAACTAAATATCATATTATAAGGAAGCTAAGTAAGGTTATCATAATTTTTGATCAATATTTGGGTGCCATAATAATGTCAGGCGCCAACCAATGAATGTTCTGGGAATAATATTCTATTAAGTGAGTGCTTTAGAATTATTTTATAAATAGTATAGTACATGGTAACATTCCTGTTAAATATAACGGAAATTCCCCATGATTACAAAGATACTTCCATAAGGAAGGTCAAGAAGAACCTATGTTAATTGGGGGTTCTAGTATTAATAATACCACCATTCCCACCAGGAGATAGAAGATTATTTTTTGGGAGATAAGATATCTTAATAACTAATATAGTGGAATTATATTTTAAGTTGAATTTATCCCTCGGGTAAATGATAATAACATTGAACATTTTCAAACATATGACAATCGTGAAAATATATAACACAGATAATATTTAATACAACGATGAGTATGTTTTTCAAAATGGGGTTTTACCTCATAAAAATCTATGTACTTTTTTTTCTTTACATAATCATTATTGTGTGAGTTAACATGTTTTGTGGGAACTCTATAAACATATTTTCACTATAATTGGTAAAAGTAGTTTGACAATCTAAATGGACAAAAAGTATTGAATTAAATTTAATCGGAAAAAGTTTGTTACTCATGATTCACCCTTCCCCCTAAGGATAATAGAATACTATGAATGTCATAGATAGAATTCTCTTTGAAAATATTAAATAATTTATATCACTTGGGACACAACCAATGTATCCTAGCTAGTTGTGAGTATCTAAGGTCATGGATTTCATTAGTACTTAAAAGTTCATGACTCTGGATATACATTAATAGTAATATTAATGTCTATTTATTATTATGATCTTTCTTAGATATGAATATTCCCTGACACATAATCATGTGGAATTCCTTCTGATGGGAATGTTCTCATAATCTCATATCTTAAAGATTATCATTTGACGACATCATGAGATTAAATATAATACACATATGAGTATCAAGAAAAGGACTTTCATACATATATTGTGTCTTATCATATAATGTAATTTAACCATTGAACATGTAGTAAAGAATATCATCATAACACCTCATTTTACTAATTATAGCAAGGAATTAATGTGAAATTTATATGCAACATATTCCATTGGATATTATCATAATAATGATACACAGAAGAGCAATAAATATATGTGAATAGATACCATTAAAATTAAGTACTATTAATATATTGATAGTATAAATTACACTATAGTTTTAATTAGGATACTAACAATAATGGACCCTACTTAGATAAGATCCAATTACTACTGACTTTCTATTTTCTACATCTCACATGATGTTTATGGTTTTACTATGAGATAAATTTAGTTAATGGGTCCTCTATTTCTTTTTTCATAGAAACACGATATTGAATTAGCTCACAACCCTAAGGAAAATCCATAAACATATGATACTTCTAAATAATGTGTTTCATCTACTGATGTGAACATTGTACCTTGGAAGGAGAGATTATTTTCGCATTACCACAGTAGAGTGTCATGATATTCTTACTTCTAGGCACCACAAAAAAATCTTAGATAATGTTAATTATATTGATATATCCCTTTTATATATTATAAGACACAATATACTCATAATCATCTATATAATTATAAACCGCTATGTAATTTGAGCTATACTAGATTACAACAACTTTATTTAGTGTAAAGATGTAACCTAATTTAAATTTCATATAATCATAATATAATTAAAAACTAGAATATATATATATATCCATTGATGAATATCTCCTAATTTCTTCTATTCACCCTAAACACGACCATAGTATTACTTAAAAAATTATGATAGTATCGACATACATCCAATGGCGGCCACCAGTGTCATCATGATATATTCCTTCCATTACAAGTTGTAGGCATGATAATTCTTTGTTCATATCATGGAATACATGATTGAACACATTAATGTTGTTTATAATATAATTCTTCCCATTTTTTATCCCCTTGTGTCTGAGGACACATTTTATTGGAGTTAATTTTATATATGAATGTTTTTATAAAACCCTCTTGGATTTCCCTATATAGAATATCTTAATTATTTTTTCAATTTATATTCCTTGACTAAATCGTGGCGACCCCTTAGATCTATCAAGATATATCTTGATTCAGAGAATGTATGATATTTCACCTAATTATTTCGTGGAGAATTATGTGTCTTACCCTGTATTAATGGACAATAATAATTGTATTCCACTTCTATTAAGTAATATGTCATCAACATCTACTATAATAAGGATGATTTGATTATCCATAAACCTGTTGTTGGAACAATACTATGATTCCTTCTTTATAAATCCAATTCATTGACATCTTAATCAAATTTAATGTTCTACGATCATGATTATTTCTTCTATTCATAAATGGACTTCTTAAAAATTCATACCATATTTCAATATTTTGAAGTCAAAAATGCTTATGGTTATTCTATAAAGACATCTCCTATAACATTACCATTTATAATGAATGCCTTAACATCCAACTATAAAATTAAAAAATTATGGTAAAATTCTATAGAAAGTAGAATTATAATGTAATTCAAAATTTCTACTAGTGAAATGGATTCATCATATTCAATTATTGATTTCTGTTAAACCATTTAAATAAATTTTAGCTTTTTTTCTATTGACTTTACCTTCTATTTCTAGTTTCAGATTGAATAAAAATTTAAAACCAACTAGTATTACATCAATTGAAGGATCTACCATAACCTTGATTTTTGTATATAGAATATATTTCTAAATTCATAGTGTATTTACCTATATTATCTTCTATAAAATATACAAATTTCTTATAAAATACTGTTTAATTTTTACTGACTAAACATGTGTTTCCGTTATTGAAGACTAAAAACCCAAATAATTCTAGTTATATATACTCTGATGTGATACAACATAGTACTCATGTCTCTATAATTTCATTTTATATGAGAATTTATAGAATCTATTCATGTCTTAAATAATTTTTTTGATCATCCGATAATTCATTTAAGACTATCACACTCTCACTATCTTTGTAGTGATGTTATCCTTCTCATGAATGATTAGATGTCACTAATAATAATTTTATATAGTGGTTATCAAATAGTTAATATCCATTAGATTAATTAGGACATCATATCATGATAAACTTAGATCTTATGGGTGAATGTTTGTGATGATATATTAAATTAATAGATGAAGAAAATCCATCCACTCATGTATATGAAATCCTTTATTTATTTACATACCAAAGATGAAATAAAATACCATTTTCTAATTTATTTGGAACTCAATTTTCTATGTGTTCAATTTTCTATTATTAATTTCCCCAAAATGATAATAAAATACTTGTAGAAATCATAATTGATCTCAAAAAGGTCAAAATGGTGTGGTCTCTCCATTCACATTCTTCATTCAATTGTTATTTATAATTAGTAGTGTGGTTGTATAATATTCCGAACTATCATAGGCAATCAATGGATTCAATGATAAAATATTCTCTAACATATTATCAGTATAGTTTATTTATCTTCATGATAATTTTCCTCTCAACTTAATTATTATATTTCATTAATTTATCAAAGGAATACAACTATTTCCCCATTACGTAGACATAAACATGTCAACCATAACCATCAATCAATATTTTGATGTATGATTAAATACCCCTTGATTTAACTAGAAAGGAATAAACACATTTTTATAATGTGATTCAAGAATTTTTGTTTCCCTTTCACCCCTTCCACTAAATGGGTCATTAGTCATTTTTAATTGTAATTATTAATTTCATATACAAAGTTTTCTTAGTAGAAATGAATCTAAATATACATCTTAATATAGTTTTTTGAAGAATTTTTAATTTACATGACCTACCCAGTGATTCCATAATTATGTTTGACATTATACCTAAGAACTAGATATGTTATTGATTTCAAATAATTTTTTTAATAATTAAAAACATAACAAAAACTATTTAGATGATCCACAAAATTAAAAATATTTCTTTCAAAATTAAAAACCAAACCATCCATAAAAATACATAATATATATAATATTTTTTTATACATAGAACATAATAATATTTCATTAAAAATAAGGCCAAATTTTTTAAAATTTTCTGTGGTAGTCTCCAGTGGCCATAATAGTGATTATAGATCTATTAGAAATTTATATATCCACTTTTTCCTCATAAATTCTTTCAAATATTTTATTGAGGAAATTTATTTCAAATTTTAACACCACAATCTATATCTAATAACCAATTTGTACAAACAGAAATATTACACAAGATAACGAATACAATTAAATATCACATGACGTTTTTTATCATGGTACATTTATTAATTAGATTATATTTATTTCAACATGAAAAATATATATCCTTGAACTCGTATACTTTCACCATGAAAGTACAAATCATGGAAAGAAGTTGAGAAAAATCCGTAGACTTCGGGTTAGTACTAGAGATATTTTCCAGTCTCTTCAAATTATTCATCATAAGGATAGAACTATTTTCATTCATTATATATATATTATCTAAGAGAAGTACTATATGGATATTTATGTGATACTTCTCTATGTTTTTTATATAAATGTGTACAAAAGAGTTTGAGAAGATCTATTAGAGGGAAACAAGAATGATATCCCTTTGCAATTCACTGGGTAGTTTATACACTAGAATATCTGGACTCTCAATCTATCTAAACATTTTTACTACCTAAGAACTATCTATACCACTCTTTCTAAGTTTACATGTAAATATTTATTTGGAGATATCAAAATAATCATTTACTGATCATTATATATATTAATCTTGGAGGTTCATGAGCATTCTATATGCATTTATTCCCTTATGATACTTCTAGAGTTTATTGAACATGGATGATAAAATAAAATGGTTTAAATTGTGTGTATAATACTTATGTTTAATTTATATATAATTATTATTTACACTTACACAAATTTTTGTTTTAGAGTTACGGAAATATAGGGTGTTCAGATTCCAGTCGTGTCATGGTTCAATACACAACAACTTGTATAATTTTGGGATGTTACATCCAATAAGGATGTTATCTTTCAAACAACATGCACTCCAGTAACCCATAATGGGGGTATACCTTATTACATTAGCATAATTTACATGGTATCATATCACTAAGGACCAATCGGTATAGTTACCATGAAGAAAAATATACATAAATTATTCCTATTGGAAACCATCCCTTGTCAACTAAACAAGTTACATAAGATGGTCTGCCACATGGTGAAGTAAATATATGGAAAAAACACGTATTATGTAAAACTAAAACAATTTAAACCAAAAAATTACACAAGGTATGGAAATTACAATTGAATGATACATACAAATTGATCCTAACAAGGTTGAATATGAAATAAAAAAACATGAAAATACTAGATGAAACCCTATGTGTTCTTCCTTCACCACTATACCACCCCCTATAATGAATATGAAAAAAGAGGAACCAAAATAATACATAATTATCTTCCTTTTATCCAAGTGCTAAAATACAACATCTAAAACATTATAAATAGAAAATGTATAGTTTGAGGAAAAATCCGAGAAGGATTTCTCCAAAAAAATATTTACAAATTCAAGTATCAATAATGAATTAGTTCTATATTTATAAAAAACCCGTATCTGAATAACATTCATAAAATATGACCAATTTAAAAAAAAATACATTATTTTTCTTTAAAATGTAAAATATTTACCATATCCTGTAATATTTAATGTCTACAAGAAAACTGTTATGCAATGGGAGAAACCAACCTTGGATTCACCAAATAATTATCATGTGATTAAATAACTATGAAAATAAAATCTTGTGATAATCCAATCATAAATGGAAATCACACCATTCAAGCTCTAGAAAATGGGGATATGTTGTACCCATGAAATAAAATAAAAAATTATGTTCCTTGGTGGATTCCACTAACATAAGCTCTATATGATTTATAGACACTAAAATGACATAAAACCTCTTATGCAATTGCACACACAAAAAGAAAAAAGATTATTTCCGGACACATAAATGGTTAGTTAGCGTGCTTCATTTTTTATAATCCATTTTTAAATTAGAACAAGATTTAATAGAACATTTTCACATCAAATAATTTCCACTTTTAGGAATTAATACCAATTTTAAAACTAAAATCACCGACGAATAATTTAAGCCAAAAATTCCTATGTACAATCCCATTTTACCTGAAACAACTATAAATACATATAACTCTTTCATAAAAACCCCACAAAAATTAAAATTAGAACAATTTAAGTAAAAATACAGATTATTTAATTAGAACCTAAATAAATTCATATATTTTAACCTCTTTTATATATACACTAACGTCAAAACATAGGGAAAACTAATCGCCTGAAAATATGGAAACCGGGGAATAGTATATCGGGTCCTCAGGATCCAAGATCCATGTGAAAAAATTTAAACACTCTATCAAGACCATTAGATCCAGTATTTACATTTTCACTGTGTTCCAAATATATAATAAGATAGGATATTAGTAAGGGTATACAAATAATATATGAAACTAGATAGAAATGAAACACAACTCAAAACATTGCATTAACAATTAAATATTTATTCCACAAATCCCATGGATGAATCCCATTAAGTGATTTAGAATGTTTAAGATGATGAAAAATAGATTAAGTGTTTTCAGAGGTTGATCTAGGAGTCTTGAGTATTTTTTAAATAATGTACACACAATAAAAAAATTCCCACAGTTTACTAGGTAGGGTTGCATAGTTACACTAACCATATTCTCCCATCTAGTAGCTCACAATAGGGTGCATCATTTTCTAGGAAAGATATCATAGTTTTTACTAACCACGTGACAACCATGCACATCCAAATGGGATTTATATTTTTTTTATTAAACTGTAAAATTGACCATAAATAAATATCCAACTCCAGAATGATCAAACAATGTGTTAAAAAATACCTAAAAGAGGGTTATTTGTTTTTATATCCTCCCCAAAATATATGATTAATATCAATTGAAAATTATAATGACATCATACTCATGAAAAGATAAAGAAACTATTTCCTCATCAATGAATCATGATCCCTTATATCGTGGATATCCCTATCCAAACTACCAGATGATATAGACAAGGGGGATTGTTTTCTTGAATAGTAACTTATCTTTGTGACCCATTATCTGAACAGATTTATCAACTCCAATGGTTTTAGGTTATAGGCAAGTTTATTCCCATTAAATCACATGGTAATGATTTTTTATTCCTCCATAACTTGAAAATATGATACAATTCATGAATCAAATTGAATAAATGGTCAGAATAACCATTACTCCACCTTTTATACTTGTCCAATTATCTCAATGGGACCAACAAATCATGGTTCCAACATACCTTACTAAACCAACTGATAGTTTCACAAGAATTCTAAAACAAAGAGGAAAACTAGATCACCAACCTCAACCTCTTATAGAGGATGAAAAAAATTTACCATATGGTATTTAATGATTCTTTGTTATGGACATCCTCTTTTAGATCAACTAAAATCATTATGTTCTTTTTAGAAAAAGGCTCGGTCAAACCATGTACCTCTCTACCCACTCTTCATAGCATAAGGGAGACCTACATGGACACCCATAAAAAACTCCTACGCATCCCACCTAATTTGATGAATAATAAATGTTCTTATATTAGAATTAAAAAAGTGAACGATAAATTTCCCACGAACCACCAAAATCAACAACATGTTCCCAAAGAATATCCTCAACAACATTGATGGCTCTCTCTATTTTTTCATCTATCTATAGAAGATATACCATGATCAATTTCATCTATGAATCCATCTCATATTACCTAAATTTCTTGAACCTATATAATTACCTTAGGTAACAGATTAAGAAATTAGAGAGGGAACCCGAAGAGGTCTCATGTCATCTCAAACATTCAATCTCCTAAGCTGTTTAACCTACTTTATCCCCTTTATAGGGATTAAATGCACTGATTGCTTGATTTTATTAATGGTCACCCAAACCATATCATCACTACTAAATTTTAATGGTATCAAATGAATAATCCCATAGAAATATCAACCCATTTCCATAATAGAATCAGTCAGGGTTGTAATAAACCTGCTGATATCTTATGATATTACTGTATTCACTATCATGTCAGGCCCCGTGGAAAAAAATTTCAATTGAAATTGATAACCCTAGCCACCAATACAGATGTTTCAAATAATTATATATATTAGTCATCCTAGTGAGTATGGGAAAAAAAACACGTGTCTATTGAATATTAATTCAAGCCTAAAAGATAAGTGAGATTTTAACAAGCTATAGAAACGAAAATTTACCTTAGGAGACCATGTACACAATCCTATGGTATCCCATAAATTTAATATTTCACAAAATCACTCGAAATTTTTTTGAAGGTTTATCATGTTAAATCATCTCATCAAATGATGATTCAACCTTATCAAATCAATATACACCTTCCCACCCACTTCTCCCACTCACAATATCATCTCAACAAACAAACTCATCATAGAGAAATCCTTCCCCAAATAAATTAATAATTTAATTGTTAATTTCTTTTTCAACACATCCATGACCACATTACCATTCTTAGTAGTATATGTAATATCAGAATAAAAATTATAATCTTAATCAACCCAGTATCTTTATGTCTTAATTTCAGCTCCATCTGGGTGAAAATATAGTTTAGGATTTTATGATCTGAAAAAATCAGAAACCAGTCCTAAAATAGATATTGACTCAATGTATTATGTTTTTTCATAACAATACATATCTCAGTTACATGTGTTCTATACTTTTCCCAAGAGGGTTGAACTGTTGAGAACCATATGCCACCTCATATTTCCCCATCATCAAGACTCACCCAAACCCGATACCAAAAGAGTCGTAAGAAGAATCATATCTCAAACCTAGTTCAATATGAATCAAAAATAGAGTTTCGTTACCTTCCTCAATTCCTCAAAATATCCCTATCAATTTTCATTCCATATAATATTTACACCCTTAAGTGTTTCAACTATCATCGGGGAGCGATCTGTGAGAAGACATAAATGAATAACATATAGTAACAAGACAATCCCTATAATAATTATACATCAGAAACATTTATGGGGTTCTCCTAGGATATCACTTTCTATATATTTTCTGCATCCATAGAGACACCCCTCCGATATATAATATGGCCTAAAAATTTCACATACTAGACCCTAAATTCAAACTTGGAAATCATAAAATACATGTGATGTTGCCTCAATGTTATAAGAATGATATCAAAATGTTCCATTTTCATATCCCTATACTTAGAGTACACCAAAATATCATCCATGAACATAATCAAAAATGTTACCAATAACCTATGAAATATATGATTCATTATGAAATAAATACGACAATAGAATTTTTGAGACCGAATGGCATAACATGAAACCCAAAATTCCCACATAATCTCTTAAAAGATATCATAGGTATATCCTCTTTTTAGAATCTCACCTCGTGGAACCCTGGACGAAGGTCGGTCCTTGAAGTCCAATGACACCCTATGAGTTGATCAATGTGATCGCCAATACATGGAAACCACACTTGTTCTTAATGGTTACAGTATTTAATATTCTAAAATCCACACTAATTTTGAGGCTCTTGTATTCCTTCTTATAAGAAAATACATAAATATAAAATGGTGACATGATTTTATGAATGAATCTATATCAAATGAGGGCTACAAGGAGTACATTATGTTCCTCAAACATAGTATGTTATATATGATAATATGGAACAATAATTTCCATAATAACATAGAGAAAATAAATTGTACGAACTACCTGTCCTTATGGAGGTAGAAAATAAAAACCATCTGGGAAGAGCTCTGGGTACGCATTCACCAATACAGGTATAAGACTTCTAAAACCATGGTCAATGAAATCTAGTGAAACCTCCATAGAATGACATGATATCACACTATTATATTGAGAAATAGGCCCTGATATCCTAGAACAAGAATCCCACTCAAAATAGAAAACATTAGTGACATTGTTAAGAGATAAAAATCAAAATTGATGATTCTAAAAATTGATATTTTCCATAACAAATATCATCTATTCAATTCCATTAATCCAATAAAATATATATTGATCATGAATAAAAAAATACCACACCACTTTGAAGTTTCCTATCATCACCTAATATATGGAACATTTGAAACCATATTTCAACCACTTTCCAAAATGTGATGAAATATCCAATAAGATCGAAATTAGTTATAAATATAACCAAAAAATTCATCTAAATTTTATGATATAAAATATTGAGTATCTCATGTGCCATATAAATCTTTTACCATAGAGTGTTAAATATATTTAAAACCTCTAATAGTAGATACTCTTTTTTTAGGTTCCTCTAGAGCATACATTTACAAATAATGATATATAGCCTCAACACCTCCTTGATCATCCTTAGCTAGATAAAAATCTCCCCTGGCCCGAGTATTAAATCCACCACTTATGGAGGAATCATAACAAAATAAAAAATAAAATTTTCTTCTGGATCCAACCTTACATAACAGAGGCATATTTACCTAAAAAAGGCTAAGATAAACTGATTTCACCCTATGATGTCACGTCTTGGGTTCCTTCAAAAAATTAGCCTTGGTATGAACAGGCCATAACCACTTCTTAAAAATAACTAGATATGGTCTTGATTAAGATCTTGAAACGAGTCCAAAGGAAAATGTAAAACCATTGTGCATATTTTTTTCGCATGAAGACACATCTGAACTAACAACTACATCAATCAAATCCCAAGAAAAACATGTTCTTTTATTCATGTGTACCTATAATATAACATATTTTTCAACCATCTCTAAAAAAGTTATAATGAACATGAGAACCATTATTAGACATATATTATCTCTTATCCCTATCTCAACCCTTGAATATTTAATAAAATCAATGGTGGTAATCATCGGTGCCATGTGAACCCTCATAACATTATGGATGAAATACTAGAGAATGGTACGCTTTCTATGCTCAATGTTATAAAAACCCTGGGACGTTTTTGACATGTAATAGCACTGGATGAAACCACTAGTCAAAAAATATCATGATTGATTCATATGTGAGATCCTCATGAAAATTTTATAGAAAAATAAACTCCCACCTTCTCCTACCCAGTACAACTAAGCACATACCTATAAATCTTCATCTTAGTGTCCCCGTGAGTCATTATAATTTTAATTATTCTCTCAATACACCCTTCATATTCTTCGGATTCATTGTGTAATCATTCAACATGATATTTGGGAGGATTTTCCTTAGTAAATTTGGATTTATGGTCCACTACTCATCTCAGGTTTCCAAAACACAACTAACCCAATTTTCTGAATGGTGTGGATTATATATTCCATAAAAAATGGTCTAAAAGATTATTTACCTATGTGAATGTCCTCAAAACATCATATCTCATATTTTGGAGGGTACCACTATGAGACATTGTCTATTAAGAATACTAAAATGACCAATCAACTAAGTGGTGCGTTCCCAAATCATGATACCATTATTCAAAAATCCTTATCTAAATTTCGTTCATGTTCATAAATTTAAAGTAGTCCTGGAGTATATAAATGAAGGCAAAAAAAATTATAAATGGAAAAAATCATTAAAATAATCCCCAAAATTGATTTATTTACACAACTTCAATAAAAATGTCAAAATCGTGGAAAAACGTTTTGACCACCATAGGTATATCCAGTTTTGTCATAGAACGGAGCATGGATGGACTATCCGAAAATTAATATATAAATTAAAATGATATTATATATGTTATACCAATGACTCTAAACTATACCAAGGTAATGTTCAACACTTCGGGATGAATATTCTCTTTGATAACATTTTCAAATGAACAAGTCTCGATTTTCTAGACAAGTATCTCTTGATTTTGTTATACATGTTAAATTACACTAATAGAAAACAAACTTGTATAATGTAAAGAAGATAAAAAAAAGTAAACTATGGAAGAAATAGAGTATAACTACATGTTACATATTTTTCCAATACCAACAAGGAAAACTGGGAAGATAAAACATGACATGTCTTTATAGAACCATACTTGAGTATCCATCACCAAAAAACCATACCTCTATGAAGATAAAGATAATAAGTGAAAAATACATGAAATTAATTCCCCTATATTTACCTGAGTATTTAAAAACAACACCTAGATCCACATAATGGAAATAATAGGGTGTGAGCATAATATATATTATGATTTTTCAAAATAGTTTTTACATGTTATAATATCAAAAAATTCATTAGCTCGATCATTAAAACATATACAGTTTACAAATCACTATTGTAAAATAATACAATTTTTTAAAATATCTTTTGGTTTTAATTTAAAAATATTATACTCACAAAATCCCTGAATGTTTCCAGTCTTAATGGAAATATGTATGAATAATTAAAAACCATCCTTGTATACACTATTTTATAAGAATATGAGACAATAACCCTTAAAATACTAGAATGCGACAAACCAATCATAAATGGAAAAGGCAAACATTTGGTAGCTAGCCTATGGGGATATGTACTTGATAAGAAAGAAAATCTCCAATCCATATATAAGGAATATCTAACCAATATGACCTCTAGGGGAATTACACAAACTAAAGTGACATAAAACATTTTTTTGGAATTATGCACAAAAGAGTAACAATTTTGTTTCTTGTTTCACCCAAGACTACCCAATGTGATTGGTTTTTCAAAATCCATTTAAAAACACAATCAAAATTAACAAAAAAATTTACATCAAATATTTTTTTCTTCTAGGAATGATGGTTAATTTTTAAAAACCCACACCAATGAAGAACTTCGTCAAACATTTTTTGTGACCAATCCCATTTTTAAGGAAGATTCCCATTAAAATTGTATATTATCCAAAAATATACCACGATAAAAAATTGAATAATTACATTTAACCATAAAAATAAATTTAGATGAACATAAATAAATTCACAAAGATACACCTAATAACTAAGGGATAATAAATCGCCTTCTAAAAATGGAGATTGAGGAAGAGAATATTGGATCCCCATGATCATTGATCCATAAAAAACAATATCAATCCATTAACATGCCCCTTATATTTTCAATACATAGTATAATTAGATCCCAAAGAGATAATATAGAAGATATATTTTGATGATTTATAAATATAATGGGAAACAAAATAAAAATCACACCGTACCTCAAAGAGATCCACTAATAGATAATGAATTATTCAACAAATCCATGTTATAAAGTCCCTAGAGCATTTTATAATGTTTAAGTTGATTAAAAAGTATATTAGTGGTGTTTATGGGCTAGCCTAGGGTTTACAAGAATTTTTAAAATAATATTCATGTATGTAAAACCAAAAAACATAATATATGGGGTAAGGTCGAATAGTGAATGAAACGGTGCACTCTAACTGTGCACCATACTAGTCTTTTGGGTGTGTTTCATGGTTTGGCCATATAGTTAATATATGTTCCATACATATTAAACCTCACTATCCAAGGTTACATGGTTTATAGGGGTTTTCTACAAGGTTAAATTTATATTTCCCTCATTTTTATAAAAGACAACAAGACACACAGATTTTTGTGAAAAAACTCACTTTAAAATGTTTTCAATGAGTTAAATTGGATTTTTGGATGGAATTCATCGGAATTTATTTAGAGTATGACAAAATAGATTTGTGTGTGGAGTTCCAAAATTGTTTTTGAACTAGTGGTAAGTAATATTTTCAAATGTTTTATAATTTTTGAAATTTTAATAAGATTTAGAATATAAAAATTGGGTTGAATAAGTTTTTGAAAAATGGGAATTTTTGTGATGACCTTTGATATTCCCATGAGTGATCACATTCAAGGATATTTTTGGGAATGTAGTTGGATGTAACCTAGGGAAGATGAGTGACCTAATTGGAATGAAATGATGTTTTTATGGGGTGGTAGGGGAAAGGGAATATCGGAGGCTTCATTGAATACCAATGGTGAGTGCACAACCGACTGTAGTTTTTCCTTTCCAAATATGTTTAAGAAAAAAAAATTGTAATGTTATGAGGACCAATGGTGGAATATAATGTTTCATTGTAAGAGGCAAATATTTTTTTAGTCACTTTTGAATTTTATTTTTTTATGAAGTGTTGGTTTTTCTTGAGTTCTAGGTTCTCTTGTTTCTTACTGTACACACTGCTATAAAAATTGATGGATTTTCGGTATGTCAAAATGAATGGTTTACATGTTAGTAGACCCTCCAGTTGATCAACCTGAGGACATATTCCATGAGTTTTAAATGTTGAATCATCTTCTATTATATGGTCAAGATGAACCCCCCAAATAAGAACACTGGATGTAGGGGATCTAAATGATCTTTAGTTTTCTTTATTTATCGTTGTTATTAATGCTGATGTTTCCTACCTTTATGTTTTTAGGTCTGCCCAGAAAGTGGTGGAAGCCAACCACCCGATCCAAGCCTTGGGATGATATTTCATATTATTTCATTAAGGTTTCAATCATCTAGTAGTATTTCTATGAGCCAACAATAGTAATGGATCAGATGGAGATGTGTTGTATACATCAAGGTGATTGATCAGCCTTAGTGTTTTTTCTGGATCTAGTTCCTTTCCTTCAAGAGTGGGATATAGATGATTCTGTGAAGGATCGATGTTTTTACAATGGGATTAATTATAAATTGAAATTTATGGTCCTGGATTTCAGTCCTACATCAAATTTCGATGTAATGAGGCAATCTATTCATTTTTAAGTTGTTTTGGATGTAGTGCATGAGTTAGTCAACCAACATCCAAATCATTAGAAGGGTTTATGTGAATTCCAATAAGGAGACTAGAATGAATCTGAAAAATAGGGGTGATAGTAGGGGAATTAAAAGGCTTTTAGATCTGTCTATAGCTTCTTCTAATCATAGAATCACGGTTTTCCATCATCAAGGAATTTCCTGTAATAATATGTTGTCATGCTTGAGTACTCTAATAACCTTTCATAACTATAGAATCATAGGGAACATGAAACAGTTCTTTTGGGGTGTTTCCAGGAAGCACCATGGATCCATATCAACCCATTAGAGAGACTCCACATCCCAGTTGTAAGAGTACGATTCTATTTTGGGCACAGAGTAAAGACTCTTTCTATGTAATTCTACTTTTCTATAAAAGATGTGTCTTCTTGTGGGTAGTGTTGTTTCAAATTATACATAATTTTAAAATTGGATGTTGTGTCTCTCTGTATAAACCTTATTTTAAGGAATGTGTGTCTTTTGGAAACTCTAAGAAATTTTCATCTCTTGTGGGGGTGCATTCTATTTTCTGTCTAGTTTTTTTCTTTATCTCATTTTGGGGGATAGTGGATGCATCATTTACATCTTATAAATCTATTATTTAGTGAATGTTCCCTATTTCAAAAAAGGGAGCCTCATAGTTTCATACTTTATTTAGGTTATACATAGGATATTTTGTGGTTGGTCATGACACCAATAGAGGGAGTTCTAATCTACGATTATCAAGTCCTCACTATGAGGCCATGGATGATTTAGGGCATTAGGGCTCCATATAGAGGCCTCTGAGTGAATCTTGTGCATATTTTAGAATAATAGTGTTGTGGAGAACCGTGGTGTTGCTATATCTCCACTTCTCGAATGCGTAAATTTTGAGTTCCTACATTTTATTTTCATTATCTTGGAAGGTTCCATTTTTATATAAGAGGTATAGAGACCATGTTCCATCATTTTTTATCATTTTCTATTGAGCCTTATGAGTTAGTTTTTTTTTTTGTATTTTTCTAATTTGATGATGGTCGACCCTAGTGGAGATGTTGAATCATGGGTTGGTTATTCCAATTGGTTTGGGGTTTTTTCATCAACTCCCCCTTGTAGTGCTAGTTTGGTAAGTGTGTATAGTTTTGGGTTTTCTTATGGTGGGTTTCCTGGGTTTATATGTGTGTGTGAGTCCATGTTGGTGGATTAATAAATGGTTGGGAGACCCACCATGAATCATGTTGTAGTTTCTTCTATGGTAGGTTGGTGCTACATGATATTAAATAGTGCAGAGTCCATTCTAGAATCCCATGTTTGAAAACGGGTTAGTTATCCACTATTGTCTTAGAACCATATGGTTTTTTTATATTTTTTGATCCATGTATTTCGTTCTAAGTGATGTTATGGTTTTTTGGAGTATGCACAATAACATTTCATAAGGAATGGTATTAGATGAGTTTCTTGAAATTTGACTCTTTTTTAAAAAATTGGTTTTGGATATTTTGATTTTCATAGGTACGAGGAGTAATTTTAGTTTGGTTATGGTTGAGGTGGTCTTGGTTTGATAGTATGGAACATCTGGTTGGGGAAATACCTTGTCCTTTATTGATCAATATGATATTTTGTGCTTTTAAGGGGAAAATTGTTAATGGTAGGCAGAAATGTAACACCCATTTTTTAATTTTCCTCCTTTGTTATGGCTCATATTTAGGATCATAGTTTTCCTAGAGAGTTATTGGGGTTTCATTATTTTTTTCTGAGTTATACCTTTGATTTTTTTGTTCTGGTGTTTATTAATTAGTTTTTACATGATTTTCATGTGAAAATAGAGATTTTTGGATTAGTAGTAGGTGGTTCATGGTTTTTTCATGGTTAAGGGAAAATATGAAGCATGACCTATTAAAATATGAATGATTTGAGATGACTCTAGTTAGGGGTTCATAGCCCACACATGGATAGGAAAATTATGAAGAACGCATGTGCATGGTTATGCCATTTTCAATAGAACCATGTCACGAGATTTGTACACGGTTAACCAGAGAGAGTAGCTAATCTGGGTGGGTGCCTTGGTTGTACAGTATGGGGTGGATAGTAAGCGCATAGTTAGGGATACCATGTTTCATAACCAAGAATAGTTCCCATGTCATCAAATGTGTGAATTTTTTTATATATGTTTGGATTATTTTATCCCCAAAATGGTTCCTACTTTTCATCCCTAGTTCTTTCAACCCAAATGTTGCCCCTATTTACTTCTCTTGGCCTCTTATCCTCCTCCAAATCTTGGATATATGGTTTCTTCAAGGTTTTGGGGTGAATATTGATGGGGAAGGAGGTTGCAATGGCCCTAAAAATTACCTTTTTTGCATACACTAGTATAGTGGTGCTGGGTTAGTCCACAAAGAATTTAGGTGTGTTGTCCTATGGTTTCTACATGTAAGAACCCGGTTATTATTTTTGAGGTATGGTATTCTTCTTTTCTCTTTTCCTTAAGTGTTTTTGAGAAAATATTGAAAATGGGGAAAAATCCTAATTTTGGGAACTACACGCCGTGTACTTTTCCACACGTCGTGTACTTTTGGCCGTGTGGGATGAGTACACAGGGCGTGTGCCATGTCAGCGATGAAGGGTGTAGGAACTGACTACACGTCGTGTAGTGGTACTTTACACGCCGTGTAGTCAGTTGGTAGTCCTGAACAATAAGGCGGTGGAGCAGCTGCCAGCTGGGCGACAGTACATGCCGTGTACTTTGGAGTACATGTTGTGTACTCATGTCGACGACTGAACAGTGTGGCGGTGCCGCCAGAGAAAGAGTTAAATTAAGGAAGTACTTGTTGTGTACTCAAAAGTACAGGTCATGTACTTTGTTTTTCTGGCGTAAAACATGCATTATGCTCCTCATTTTGCAGAGGAAGCATTTGAACCGTTTTGGAGACAAGGAGGACGGCCGAACCTTTGAAGATCCACCGGGTGTTCGTCTAGAATTTGATTCGGCTTCGGACGATCTCGTTAGAACCGCACGGGTAAGCCCTCTCTTCTCCTAGAGTATCTCTGACCAATTATTTCCTGTTGTAGAGTTAGTTACATTGGAATGGGTTTTGTTCTTCGTCAGATCTATGCCATTCTTGGGCGTTTCTGAAGTCGGCATTCTGGTATAACATTCGTTGGCATATAAGGTAGGTGGCTTGGTGTAAATTTCCAACTTTCGTGTGTTATTGTGCGCTTTCATGCCTCGAACCCATGTTGGGGTGTCGTGTGGCTGAGGTCGTTGCTATATTCAATTCCTATAATTCCATAGGTGATTAAATTGTGATAATAAACTACTGGTTGGGATCTTTTCTTAGATCTAGAACCACCCCGGGGTGTGTTCCACTGTTTATCCATTTGGCCAGGGTACCCGAGGGTATGACTTTAAAGTAGTGATTATAGAATTGCCTTGAGAGGAATTGCTTTTTTACTGCATTTTGACATGTTGGGCATAGCCCGATTACCGGTTAGCTTGAGGGCATTGTTGTGATTAGTCTGTGGGCACTGCACTATTTAGCCTGTGGGCAGTAGTTATTTTGGCCTGAGGGCAACTTCTTCTGTGCCTATAGGCAGCTGATTCTATGCATGTGGGCGACACTACCTATGCCTGAGGGAAAACTCTATTATTCCTGAGGGTAGATTCTTATGTTGAATACTCGTTACCCAAGGGTTGGAGTTTACATGTCTGAGGACACTACTTGTTTACTTAGAAATGCACTGTGGTGATTTCTTATATAAAATGGACTAAATAATTAATTAAATGGGAATTTAACTGTTAATTTAGTTACTGTGTAGTACTGCTTACTTTATTTTATTTTACCACTACACACTATTGTTTCATGTTAACACACAGTTGGGAACGGGCATTTCATCGGTGCCTACTGAGATATATTTCTCACACCCAGTTTGGGTCACGCTTTTCGGCCAAAACAGATTACGTTTCTATAGGTATAGATAGGGGAAAGAGTACCTATACAGGTACTTGATGGTTGCTGAGGAGTAAGAGGGCATGGGACCGAGCCTAGGCTCGCGATGCCGTTGCCCGCCATTTTTCTTTGTTTTGTTGTACTCTGTTTTTGTTGTACTGCATTGATGTATAACATGTTCTGGCTGTTTTATTAGAACTTGAGACATGTAGCATAATTACTTATATATTGTTGGTTATATCCACTGCCGTTGGTTATTTTTGTTTTGAATGTTTTACTGCTTCTGCTGTTTTTGTATGTTTTATTTCCATTCCGTTGCGCTACACTTTAACAAATGAGGGCACAGTTTCCACACTATCAGACCTAGGCCCTCGCTGCTAGTCAGTAGCCTCTGGCATTTGGGGAAATGTTCTTGAGGTCACGTGGAAAACCGGGTTTAGGGAACCCGTTGAGTGGCACCCGGGTCCAAGACGTTACACTAAACAAGCCCACTGTTGTCAGTAGTGGTTGAAAACAGTTTTCTTATTTTCACATTTTTATATTTTTGTGTTTCTTTAGAAACAGTAATAAAAAACTCATTTACAAGAAACATTACCTTAAAATAAAGAAATGATGAACTAAATGGAAATAGTGAACTAACCTACAACAATATAATAATAGGAGAAATAGAATATGTGAATTACTCGGGAGTTCTAAAAAACTTGTCAAAATGGTCGACTTCATTAAAAAAATTATTGAATCAATCATCAATGACAAATTCATGAATTTCCCTCTTCAAGAAACTTTATATACAAAATATTTATTCTTAGAGTTATCCAATCTAGAATCAATCCAACTTCGTGTGAAATTGAAAAGATAAAAATTGGAAAAAATCTCCCTGTAAACTTCCAAAGTTAATGACATTATTGTTTCAAGAAATGTATTGAAGTTCTACCTCAATAGTATATTTATAAATAATTAATTTGAAAAAAAATTAGTATTGAACTCTTAAATAAATATTCCTAATTCAATCACACTACTTGATTATGATTCTAAAAATTAAAAGTAAGTGATGAAATTGAAAAGAAAATCCAGCTGAATCAAAATACCCAAGCTATGAATTTACATCCAATGATCATTATTATTACAACAATAAAAATAACTAAATAAAGAGTATTATAACTTCATAACAAAATAAATAATGAACTCCTTGGGTATTGCTCTGCTCTTAGGATCCTTTTCCTTCGAGTCTTCAGTGCATCTCTTCATGTATCATGGAAGTATTTTCACTCGTATAGTGTGATCGTGGAATTTTTAAATACCCCCTCCCTAATTTTCAATACAGTTTTGTTCTTATACCATTTTTTATATGCTGGTTGTAACCAAATGTCTCAACAGACATAGTTCGGTTCTTCACATATTCACCGCACAGATCCATTTTTTGGTGCACCACATCCCATTTTATCTTTTCCAACATAACTAACTCCTGACAAGTTGGTTGGTGTGATCCTAGTCGGGATTCTATATCTTCTTTGAACATGTACAACAAGACAAGATATAAATAAAAGTTCATACATTGTTAAAAAATGAAAATAAAATTAATTAAATAGGTAGTTAAAATGATAAATTATTATAAGTTATTTATTATTAATTTATTTGTTATTAATGTTTGTATATTTATTACTTTTATAAAGAAGAATAAAATTATTATTATTATTTTAAGAACAAAATGTTTTATTTCATTATGTTAATTATATAATTTATTTTAATATTATTATTATTGTTTATTAACTATTTTATTATTATAATTTAACATTTATTTAAATAATTATTAAATTAATATTTTTTTATTAATTATTATATTTTTATTAAATAATATTATTATAATATTAATTTATTTATTTTACACTATATTATTACATTTATAATTAATTAATTTAAGAAGTTATAATGATCATGATTAATTATTAAAGTCAATAAAATAATAATTTATTTTGATTATTATTTATTAATTTAGTAAATTTTAAAAAAAATTATTTATTATTATTTATACTTTAGTATTTTTTTAGTTTATTATATTAATAATTGGTAATTATTTTTTAAATAAAAATTAAAATTAATACTATTTTAGATTTATATTTTATTTAGACAATTAGATTTATACTTTTATTTATTGTTATTATTATTTATTTATCTGATTTTATTTTCATTGATTTTATTTTATTTCAATTTTTTTCCTAGATTATGGTTTTGTTTTTTAGATCGTCTTCCTCCCCCCTAAAATTCACATAGCATAGGGGGTCATCGGTTTGGCTCGGCAGGTCTCTTATGGCGCACATGTATCTAGTCATCCTCTAATGCAGCGCAACGGCAACGACCTCTCTTAGATTGGGCTAGACATTTACTAATGTCTTCATTCGACTGGAGTCAGACCCTCTATGTGGCTTCAATAATCTACGGATGCTTAACCTCGGCTACGGGCCTGCTCCATAGTGTCTTCTCCTCAATCCTCCAACGATTGCGGTGTCCGATTCCCCCAATAATAGTGGGGCATCATCTATTATGTGACTGACCACATGCGATACTAGAATACTTTATAGAGACTTAGATTAGCAGCGTCGAGTGTTTTTGATCTGGTGAAAGTGTTGTAAAAATTATATCTACGAAGAACACCCAAGATGGTTTGATGAAAATGGATTTTGTTATTATGGCTTTGACAGGAGGAAATGGGAGTGATGGTGTATGTAACGCATCAGTATCGGTAGGATGCAAGGAAGGAAGGGATTTTTCAGTAGTAGTTGAATGGAACGATCCTAGTCGGTGATACCGACATGGAAAATAATGAACATCGGTAGAAATGTTGAAGGAGGAGCTCTCAGTCTCAAATGAAAAATGAAATGTCGGTCTTAGCGACAAGGGTAGAGAAAAAATGTAGAAATACCGCCAATACATGTCTCACTGACAGAGGAAAACAATGGTGCACGTACGTGAGACCGATGGGTAGTGAAGGTGATGTTTATGAATCAATAAATATTTAACACCAACTTAAACTAAAAATAAAATTCTATTTAATTAAACTGTTTAATTAAATAAATAATTAAAAACATTAACAAAAGACTAAAATTAAAACAAATGGAAAACAAAAAATTATCAAAATTAAATTATTGATTGTTATAATATTAACTAATTAAATTAATTAATACAAAAACCAAAAATAATTTTTTTAAATATTTAATTAATAAAATAATAATAAATTATTTAATGAATAATTTAATAAATTACTATAACATGTTACAATAAGTAGAATACAAATCAAAGAGTAAGAAAAAAACGATCCATAATGTAAGAAATAAAGAACTAATATATTAAAAGACATAATTAAAAATTATATTATATAAAACTATTAAACAAATTAGTTATAAAATTAAAGAAGTTTTAATATTTAAAAAAATTGAAATATTAACTAATTAAATTTTTTAAAATGATATGAAAAGATGTTGAAAAACAATTTTTTATAGCCACAATAAATTCCCCCACTATTAAACATTGTTTTCCTACAAATTGACTCCTGTTTTATTAACATTGGTATAACTAAATTATGATTTAGACATTCTTCTCAAGATGTAACATGTTGAAAAGTTTAAAAAAATAGTACTTCAATATTGAGAATATAATTTTCAAATGAAATTTAAATAATATGTATTTCCTAGAACAAACTCTAACGGATAATCTAAAAAATAATGAATCATCTACAATTAGGATGACATGCCTTAGGAATTATTCCTATTCTAGTCTAATATCTAACCCTAGAGTGATAAAATGATAATTGTTAGGTCAATTAAGAACATAGCAAAGAGAACCTTTTACTTTGAATTTTACCTAGGGTCCAAAAAATAAATATTTTTTTTGAGTCACCTTATTGATACAATTTAAATGTTTTCCAAATAAACCATTTATACCATTCTTCTATAGCATTCATTATTCCCCTCACCATAAAAAATAATTTATTACCGTAAGAACTTTAGTTTTTTCTAATCAATGTGACCTATGAAAGGAACTTTTCAAGTGCACTTATTTAGGGTATATATAGGGATTCCAGTTAACAGAAACGCACCAGGACCCTATAGTCTTAGAAATACATTGTGGGTTCCCAATGTCAATATGCAATAAGTTTCAAAATATTTATATAAAAACCACTAAAATTGGATCAATAAGGTGACAACATTTTATAATTAAAATAATGTGAGTCCCCTAAGATCAAATTCAAACTTCCAGTTCCAAAAGGTATGATCTCAACTCCACAAAAATTTATTCTATATCATTCTAAAACATAATTCCAAAACTAAATATTCATAAATTCATTAAAGAGAACCAATTAGAAATCATTCATCCTCAAAAATATCAAAATCTTAACAACTATTAACTACTCAAAAACCATAATCCTCAGGTAAGAATCATTTTATAATTACTGTGACTAATATTATGAAAGGATTTCGAAACAACATAACCTTTTTTTAAAAAAAAAATAAAGAGTAGTGGTAATTGAAGGGCATCCATAAAGAATAGTTTAGTTCAGGATATGTTAACCCCCTCCCCCATACATAATACCCAACTTTTTCCCCAAATTTGAATTCAAAAATGGATAAGAAAACCATTAGACGTTCAGAGTTCCAAATATATTTTAAATAAAGATGATTAATGACATGTTAAAAGGGAGTTTGTGATGTTCACATAAATTGTGTTTGACAAAAAAATTGGTTTACAGAATGTTCATATAAGATCATGCATTATCATTTAAGATCTGTGAATAATGTTTTCAACTAAGTTCAAATAGTTCCATGTGTTATATGTGGTTGCACATTGAATAGGATATTGTATGATTATCAAATTGTATTTATTTGGATGTTCATTTATATAAAAAAGATCATGCTAAACACTCTACAAAAATAGGTTGATTCAATGAGACAAAAAATAAACCATGAGAAAACCCCCGCACTCGAATTCTAGAAGTGAATTTATTTTAATAACTATGAAAGTCAGCTTCCAGCAATATTCCAAAATAGATTAATTTTCCACCACAACAGACATACATCAATGTTTTATATAAAGAGACGTGCAACATACTAATTTTTTCGTACAAGTAGAACTTTTTTGGCTCATCGAAACTCTCACCAGTGAATCACCATTGAGATGACTCACTGATAAATTTCTAACGGTGGCTTATCATTGAATATTTTTCTAAAAAAATTATATGAGAAGGATAAAAAGGAATGAATAAATAAATGAAAGACCTACCCAGATAAGGTTTTATCGAGAATGAACCACTTTCAGAATCTCACTCTTTTGTGTCTCTAGAAGCATCAAACATATATAATTTAAATAAGATATAGCTTGTACAAGGAGATATCTAGAATAAAAGAGAATACAAAGAATATTCGAAAGCATAATTTTATTCAAAAAAACTGTAAAAGGAACAATAGTAAAAAATATATGAGGAAGAATGGGTTGACTCTTACAAAGCATTTAGTTTTTAGTCTTCAATAAGAATTTATTTAATTTTAATTTTTCATTCTATTGAAAACTGTAAAATCATGGGTTTAATCCCATATTGGGCTAGTTTTAAAGTCCCCAACTTAACCCACCTAGAAACTAACCTTGGTAAATAGGTGGATGTGGTTTCCTCTGTAGGAACCACTACATATTCTTTACCCAATTACATTTAATTAAGAATTTTGAATTAGGTGAAAAAAAAACATAAGGAAACAATGACCAAATTCTCAGATACTAAAATAACAACTCTGTAACCCCCATTAATAGTTGTGGGCATAGTTCTTTAAACCTATAAAATTGTATTAGATTTATAAATATTAACATTTTTAGGTTGGGACAAAAATTTACAAAGTGCTTCTAAAGGTATTTAATTATTCTAACAAATATCTCTCTCAACATCAACATTGTCAAATTCTTATTCAAGGTAGTTATGTTATGACTAGTTGGTTCAAGAGGAGAAAAATTTGGGTGCTATATAGAGTCAACATCATTGGAACTTATGTATAACGTCCCCTCTAGAAAAATATCAGCATCTATAGGATATTTTTCACCCAACTTAGTTGAGGGTGGGAGTGAAAATAGGGAGGAGTCAATGTTTTTTCATCCAAAGATTCAATTTTGAGAATATTATAAATCACTTCAAAAACATCCTCATCAGTAAACTTGAACTCATCATCTACTACTTCTAGAAAATCATTATTAATTAAATTATGTTAGATTCCATCCATTACTTCAAGTTAATTTTTAAAAATTTCATTCTCTAACATAAGGGAATTTTATTATTCAAATTCAATAATATGGAATGGGTTTATCAATTAATCTTCAAAGAAGTCATGTTCTATATTGTTCATATTAAAAATAATTTCCAAGATAAATCAACACTATTTTCAATTTCATTATACACTATTTTAGAGAAGTTATTAATCTTATAACAAATAAGTGAATGATCATCAGTTATTTATTATTCAAAAATCATGTCCCCTTTCCCTACATCATACATCATTTTAAGAAAAATTGTGTTTACAATTTCAACAAATTAAAGAGTGGTTTTCAGTTCATTTTTAGGAAATTTGGATTTCAAGATTTTTAGATTGATGTTCTCATCCAACTTATATCCAATTTCCAATTCAGGTTCATTATTAAAAATTATATAAATGTTGGGTGAATGTTTTTTAACATTAACATTTTTAATTCCCAAATTTTCTTCAACCCTACTGATTCACTTTTGAAAACACATAAAATAGTGAACCTTATCAATAGTTAGAATTATATATAGTACAATGTATTCTTTATCAATCCGTTTATGTTGATTTTATGAATTTTCCTACTCGACTCCATCTATGTTCTTAATATGAACCTCAATATTGTTTTGTGGATTCCATGAGTTGGTTTATCATATTCAGATTCCTGATAAAAAAATTTGTTCAGGTTCTAAATCACTTTTTGCTTCAACTTCATTTTTAAATCATTTGTAGTATTATTATTTTGAACTTATTTAAACCACTTTTTGGTAATTAAAAACTATTTTTAATTAAAATATCACACTTTATTTCCTTTTTATTTTTTGATAATTCTCTTGAGAATATCTAACATGAGTTTCCTGGTTCTACTTTAACATGGTGCTTCATATATTTTCTGTAGAATTGATTTTATAAAAAAATTGAATCTAATTTAGCTAAAAATATAGAATTGGACACAAATTGATAATTCTATTCAATGTAATCAATCTGTTGTGGTGGGTTATAGACATGATGTCAGGCAGTGTGCCTATAAAACATAGTAAAGTCATGGTTGTGATTCCAATACTCATACTATTCTATTTTTTTCTTTAATGTATATGATTATACACACACACACACTAAAATTCAAATAATAGATTTTTGATGTTAAACTCAAGAAACTATTTCAATGTTTTTAAGGATTTTTTTGAGTTGTCGTTTTTTATTGACTTTTTTATATTTTCATTCAAACTTTGTTACACTCAGTGCGTGACTTCTTTAGAAATGACACCAAATTCTGACAGGGTTAGAGGTCATAACGACCCTCAAAATTACATGTATTAACCTACACTAGTATATTGGTACATGTTTGATCCACATGGAATGTAGGTGAGTCTTCTTAGGGTTTTTAAACTTGCCCGCTATTATTATTAGTGGGTTAAATCATTTATTTTAATTTTAACATTAATTTTTTTTGTTTTTATTTATCAAAAGTAATACGAATCTATTTGACAAGAAACTATATCATAAACTAAAACAATGATTAGCTAAATGAAAATAGTGAAATAAATTATAGATTCATATGCTATGGAGTACATATCAAGTGAAATTTTTAGGAGTACTAAACTACTTATTCAAATGGTTGATTTCTTAACAAATTTTTATTGAATTACACCTCAAAGAAAAACTGATAAATATCCCTCACTAGGAATCTAAACAGACAGAAGATTGATTCTAGGAGTTTTCCTATCCAAAATCAATCAAACTACTTGGGAAATTCAAAAATATAATAGATTGAAATAAACATGTCATAAACATCCATGATTAATGAAATTAATTTTTTGAAAAATGTATTGAAGATCTACATTGCCAATGTTTCATTAAATTTTGAATTTTAAAAAAGATAAGGATTGACCAATTAAACAAAGAATCATAATTCAATATTGGGAATAAATTATTATTTTGAAAAATTAAAAAGTATATAATGAAAAAAGAAAAGAAAATTCAGTAGAATCAAAATAAAAAAGATACTAATTTTTTACCAATGATCATGATCATTAAAATAATGAAAAAACCGGTTATATAATATAAGAACGTAAGAAAAATATGTTGAAAGAACTACCCTAGTGTAACTCTACTCTTAGTCTCCTTTTCCTACAAGTATCTATTGCTCCTCCTTGGGTTTCCTGGGAATATCCGCTCTCATATAGTGTGATCATGGAAAGTGTCAATGCCAACTTCCAAATTCCCACTACCGGTTGGTGCCTATACCATCACTCATATGCTACATGTCACCAAATGTCTCTACCAATATAGTTTGGTTCTTCACTTACACATTTCACTCAAGCATTTTTTTGTGATCTACATGTCATTTTATCTTCACCCATGTAACTAACTCCTGACTAGTTCATTAGATTGGACCTGGTCATGATTCTGTATCTACTTTGAACATGTACAATAATTCCTAGTATAACTAAAAGTTAAAAAATAGATAAAAAATGAAAATAAATATATTTAAATATATAGATAAATAGTTAAATTATTATAAGTTATTTATTATTAATTTAGATATTATTAAAGTTTTTATATTTACAAATTTTATAAAAAAGATTATAATTATTATTAGTATTTTAAGATTAGAATATAATTTTTTAATATGTTAATTATTTAATTTATTTTAGTACTATTTTTATTCATTACTAATTAGTTTTTTATAATAATTTAATATTTATTTACTTGATTATTAAATTAATATATTTTTTAATTAATTATTATATTTTAATAATATTAGATTATTATTTAATTAATTAAATTATTTTACAATATATTATTACTATAATAATTAATTAATTTAAGAAGTTATAATTATCATTATCAATAATCTGAGTTATTAAAATAATTGATTTATTTGTATTATTCATTATTCATTTAGTTAATTTTAATTCAAAATTTATTATTATTATTTATAGTTTAGTATTATATTAGTTTATTGCAGTTATGATTTACAATTATTTTTATTTTTAATATTTTTTTATTAATATCTAATGTTATAATTTATTTAGTTAATTAACTTTATTATTCAATTTATTATTATTATTAGTATTCATTTAATATTATTATCATTGATTTTGTTTTATTTTATTTCATTTTGTAGTTTATTTCATTTTTAGGTCTTCTTAATCCCCCCAAATACTCACACTACGTTGGGGGGGGGGGGTCTTTGGTTCAGCTATGTAGGTCTCCCATAGCACAAAAGGGGCCGATCTTCCCCAGAAGCTATGTAGCGGCATCATCCTCTCCATGCTCGGGCTCGGCTTGGCATAACTTCTCCAGCTGATTGGTGTGTGACCATCCCTATGGCTTCAATCATCTATGGAAGCTTCACCTTAACTACAACCCAACTCTGCGGTGGCTTCTCCTCAATCCTCCAGTGATTGTGGGTTCTGGTTCCCCCAGCATCATGGGGGCATCATCTATTCTATGAGCGGCCACTTGCAATACTGGAAGCCTTTGCAGAGGCTCAGATCAATGGTGGAATGGGATTTAGATTTGGAGTACAGGTTGGAAAACCAGATCTACTACAAACACCATAGATGGTTTGATGAAATAGGATATTATTGTATTCCTTTTATGTGAGGAAAAGTAAGTGAAGTTGTGTGTATATAGTCGGTGTTAGTAGGATGCAGGGGATGAAGGGATGTATTTGTAGTATTAGAAAGGAACGAGCTAAGTTGGTAAGACTGATAAGGATAAAAATGAATATGGGTAACAGTGTGGAAGGAGAAACAGTTGGTCTCAAATTAAGAATGAAATTTCGGTCTCACCAACAAGATTAGAGAAAAACTAGGGAAGTGTTAGAGAGACATGTCTCACAAATAAGGAAAAAAAATTGTGTGGTCCAGTGAGATTTATAGGTAGTGAAGGTGTTTTTGGTGAATCAACAATGATTTAACTGCAACAAAAACTAAAATTTAAATTTAAATTAATTAAACTATTTAATTAATGAAATAATTAAAAAATACTAAAAACTAAGATTAAAAGCATGATAGAACAAAAAATTTATGAAACTAAATTATTGATTATTGTAATAATAACAAGTAAAATTAATTAATATAAAAACAAAAAATAAAAACATATCTTAAATATTAAATAATTAAAATGACAATAAATTATTCAATTAATTAATTACGAAATTATGATAACACATTGCAATATGTAGAATATAAATGTATGCATAAAAAAGTAAACGAAAAAATGTAATTAATTAAAAAATAATCTTATAAAGGTAAAAATTTCAAAATTAGTTATTAAAATTTATTAAATTAAGAATTTAATTATAAAATTTAAAAAGTGTTAATATTTTACCAAAATTGTAATATTATGTAATTAAATATTAAAAAACTAAATGAAAATATCAATAAATACTAAGGGTTTTTATTGCCTCATCAATTACTCAAGGAAACCGTCTCCTCTCTTCTTACACTTCATTCTCCATCCATTTTCTCTTGGATTCATATTCTCCCATGGTCTTGATGATCTATGTTTCAAGTTTTACTACGTTTAAAATGGGTTATTTTTTTTGTTAATGTTCCCCTTTGATGTTCTTCATTCATTTATCCTTCAAAAGGTTGTTTTGGGTGGGTTTTGTTGAATCATCATTTGTTTTATGTAGTATTCCTATAGCATATACCCTTTAAATCTAAGAATAATTGGTTTATTGCTTTTCAGACATTCCATATATGTTGAATAGTGATTAATGAACTTTGGAATAATGTTTTCTATATAAAATGTGGTAGTGATATTGATTATTTGGAAAAATATATAACTATTTCATTAATATATGCATCCGAAGTGGTTGATAAAATCCCTAGCTTGATGTTTGAGTGATTTTTGGTTTTGAAAGCATGGGTTGACTTTGAAAATGTATTTTTGGAATTTTAAATGTTGGTTTGGGTTTTATGAATGGGTTTTTCAAGTGATTTATAATTTAAAAGAGGCATGTTTTTGGATTATGAAATTTTTTTGACATGTTTTGATGGTGTGTAACCCATTCAGCATTTTGATGAAAGTTTTTTTGAATTGAAAATATAATATTAGTGCCTAATTGGAGTCTTCTAAATGGTTGTGGAATAAATAATTGAGTTTCTCCACATTTTTGGAATGTTAGTATTATATATTTGTAATTATTGAATTATTGAGGGGTGTTTGAGGACTATTTTTCATTTTTTAAAATTTTGTAATCTTCAAAAATTTCCATGGATAACACTATTTCCATAGTTGTGTTGATTTTTGTGGGAGACCCACCCTAAGAGGATACAATGTGATCAGATTGTTTAATGTAAAAAGATTGTTCATTAGTGTATTTAAAGGGTGAAATGTTATGTGGTTTCCAATATATGATATATGTTAATGATATTCGAAGAATGTTTGGTATTTTTGGCTCACCCCCACTTTATTCATGATATGGGAATGTGGTATATAAAGCAGATTTTGGGTGAATAGTTTCTACACTATATTAGGATTAACTGCTAGATATTGGTCCATATAAGGGGATATGTTTTGTTTTTAATGATAGAGGATACTTCCCCACTATCAAACTAGGTAGTGTAGGATCGAGTGTGTGGACGATATTTGATTTCATTAGGTCAGACATTCTTTCGAGATGAGTAAACATGTATAATATGTTCTAGATTATTCCATTGAGGTTATATGTTCTCCCATGTCTATTGTCACAAAGTTCATATGGAATATTATTCAGATACTTCTTTGGTGGGTTACTTGTGCATGTTATATTTCTATTTCCCTTATTATGTTAACATTCATGTTGCAATCCAATGTGGTGTAATTATTTGAAAAGTGATGATTCATTTTTCAAATGCATGCAGAAAAATGTTTTAATTTTTTTATAGCCCATTTCCTCCTTTTTAAATAAAAAAATTATATTTTCCTATGTAAATTCTAATGTAAAATTCATTCAATAGAATCTGAATTTTAATATAAATGGGGGAAAGACAATGTTCAGTTTTAAAGAGAAAGTGTGTTTAAAATCCTTTTTTATATATTGTATTTCAAAACAAAAATACACTATTTTTTTAATTAATGGATGTTCACTGGGATAATATTTTTTCATGCACACTTATTGAGTTTTAATACTCAACCCTATTTTTAATTATTGATTTTATGATTTTTTATATGTTCTAACATAGTTTTGATCATCATAGGAAATGGTTGGTTTTGAAATCAAGTAGTAACCCTCGTGGTCACATAGAGACATTGTTGTTGGCCAGTCTAGTTGGGTTTTTATTATATATTTTCATTGTATTTTCATTTTTAAAAAATTATTTTCAATTTGGAATAGTGTATTTATTTGGTCTGTACTATCTATTATTGTTCTAGTTTAGCTTGTTTAATTATTTGATTATATTGGACTAATCCATTCCCTTGATTAATCTAATAATGACCTAGCACTAATTCAAACCCGAGAAAGATCGAGAACGCCACTCTGGCCTTGCCATGGATCCGCACAGGTGAACAGTTAGGGGTTGACCTAGGTTGGTTCGGGACATGTCAGATGACCAGATCAATGAAATATTCTAAGATACATTAAAATATTTAAAGGTATATACTATAATGAATTTAATAATGAAAACAAATTAGTTAGTTCATGATATCAATCAATGTAATGGGTATAAATCAATATCTGGTCCCCACCCATAATTGTATGTCCAATTCATTCCTCATATATTGAATGATCAATTAAACTCAGAAGAAATATTATTTTTCAATAAATATTTGTATTGATTGAATAATGTAAATATCAATATTTACTTAGTCAATCAAATGAAATTCATCATAAAAAATAATATATAGAGATATTATACAATTTATAAATAATCTTATTTATGATAAAATCAATAGAGATAAAGTGGAGAAATGTAGTGTGTGATGAATGAAGTTAAAAATAAATTTAATACATCAAGATTAATTGAAAGACCAAAATCATTTATAAGAGACAAAATATTTCAATTTATTCACAAAAAAATATGTTTTATAATAAAATATTTTCTTTTCAGAGTATTAAAAAATTAATGAAAAAAATTTAGAGTTAATTTTTAGTAAATTAATTTCATTTTTAAACTATGGTAAACATGTAAAAGAATCTATATAGGATAAAATAGTAATGATAGTGAGAATATCCATTAACATTGTATATGTTTAAAATAAACAATCCATTTGACCAGGTCTAAAGAATGTCAAAAATTTCACTTTATGAAAACATTATAAATAGTCCTTTAAACCCTTACAAATATTCATGGATATCCAAACTTTTCATTAATAATTAAATTGGGTAAATAAAAAATTATTCTATAGAAAAGATTGAAAAAATTACATGGTAAAAATATTTCTAATCAAAAGTAGAAATATGACTAGTATTTGGTTCCGTAAGGATAATTGAAAATTGTGATTGTTATATTTTTATTATGATCAAAGTACATGGGACATTATTAGTTGAAAATCGTATAACAAATAATGTTTGATAGGAATGAAATAAATATATAGTGATTTTCCAATCCAATTAAAAAATTCCCCATTACACTGCCACATATTTATAGGGACATGGGTAATGGAGCTTGGTTAATTTGATCTTTTAGTCCTACTAAAAAATTATGGGAATGCTATAATGAGATGAAATGGGTAATATATTGTTGGTTATTATTCAATGTGATAAAAATACACAACATAAATGATTGTATAATAAAACAAAATCATTTTAATTGATACACCCTACATAAAACCATTATAAAAAACTTGGGGAAAGGAAAAATGATAATGTGTGGTCTTAGATTCTTAGTAAGGGTAAACATGAGAAATAAAAATCACTGATCATATGAATTAATAAGATAATAACAATTGTATGAGATCCTAAATATAACTTCAAAAATTAATAAACAATATATCATGGATAGTAAACAATATCCATTGAATAAAACATTATCAATTCAAAATATATGAATCATGATAGGGATAAATCATCATGAATCAATCATGAACCATAAGTTCATGTCTTGGAAGTGGGGAATAGTGATAATTATAGGAACCATGTGTAAAGATCTGGAATTTCCAGGTAAATTGTTTGGATTAAATGGGAAATTTACGAGTCCGCGAAAACTGGTGGTGCATGATTCTGAGGCCCGGTGTGCCCGGAATGAATTTCTAAACATTTTTTCGGGTACGTTTAGTAAAAATATTAGTAGGTTTTTGTAACTTTTTAACAAGTGCTCGGAATTGAATTCGGAGGGAACCTTTGAACTTGCAGTGCTGGTATTCGCTTAAAGAGACCTTCACCTTGACCGCAGTAGGTCGAGGGTGAATGTTATATTTTGGGTTTCTTCGTGGAAGTCTAGAAAAAAATAAAAATGTTTCACTTTTTTTTGAAACCATCCATGTGAGGTTATGGAGGTGGGGACCACCGAGCCCAAAACCTCCCAATTTTAATTTGAGGGTGGGGACCACCCGAACCCCCTAACTCCTTCTTTAATGGAAGTAGCCTCTTGAACTCCATCATTAATGAGGGAGGTGACCTTTGGTATCCTCCCACTTTAATGGTGCCAAACACATAAATTAATTAATTAAGCCAATTTTAATTTATGCCAAAAAACTATATAGATAACATATTCTATTATGTTGGGATTTCATTTTTTGTGGAATTTGGGAAACGATGATGCTTTGGAAATTCATGGAGAAACTCAATCTCCAACGACGAATGCCAATAAAGAACTCTTCTCCTTCAATGAATATTTCTCCAATCTTCACCGAAGGATATCCAACGAAAAACGAACCGACGATCGAGGAAACATCGTCGTCAGTGACTTCATCCTTTTTCCTCTACTCACCGGTGTCATTAGAGGAGAGTAGTTTTGGGATCGACAAATGTCAATCAGTCTCAACCGCAGACAATCTTCAATAAACGAATGAGGTAGTGGTGTGTTTTTATTTGATCAATGACAATTTCCCTCTCGCATTGAATCATCTTCCTTGACCCAGATGCTACAGCCCTAATGTGGAGGGTATGGGCCAAAAAAACATGGCTCGACCCTCCTCAAATCATGTGGATCTTTGTGTGATATTCTCGATGGTGATGGCGATCGGTGCCGACAGTTGGTACCATTGGAACACGATAACCATGACGAAGGAGAAGAATTAAGGGAGGCTGATCATGCCGGCCCCCTATGAAGGCACGACGCTCCATTGCCTTGCGGCCCTCCTAGCCTCCCATGACCTCGCCGAACCGCCCCACGGCCTCCACCACCCAACGACACCAGCGGCCTCACGCCGCCCCACGGAACCTGCAGCCTTCCACCGCCATGCAGCCCTAGCCACCATCTCCGCCTCGCGGCACTGGTGGACTCCGCCACCTGAGGCACCCACAACCTTGCACCGCCCTACAGCCACTCGCGGTCGCTGCCCAGGCTAGACCGCCCAGTAGGTCGTACCACCCAGCGAGGGCCGAGCTTCCCACCATGTGTCGTGCCGGACCTAGCAGCTCAGGCCGCCAAGTCGGTCGGGTCACACCGCATTTAGGGTCCGACCCAGAGGGTCGGGCCGGACCCAGCAGGTCGGGCTGGGTCAACCCAAACCGGGACGTCCCAGGCTGGGTCGGGCCAAGTCGGTCCGACCAGGTCAGACTGGACCCGGGCCCACTTCGACTCATTTACGATCTTTCAGCCATAACGTTGGTAACATGCGTTCGTTTGACAAACCGTCAACGATGCTGTAAACCTTGGAGTGAGATGGTCCCTCTGGTTATACACCACTAGAGACTGGGATAATGTTGGTGTATGGTCGGGTTGGATCGACCACGAATCAAACTGGGCCCTTGGGACTAAAAGGCTAATAACTCACAGACTGGGCATCTGATTGATGCATCGGCTTTTGCGTTGAGACCCCGATGATGTGGTTGTCCTATGAGATACATATTCGTGAGACAATGTGCCTGTTGGAGTATTGACCAGTTTCTTGTGGAGCGGACCCACCCAGAGATAAGCGAGTGTAGTACAGGGAACTTATAGCTGGTTGTGACGTGATGAATAATGAGTTATCTAGTGTGTCTTAGTACAAAGCGATTCTATGTGGGTCAGCACCTAGAGATCCTTTTTGGGTTAGAACCCAGCGATCCTGTGTGAGTTAGCACCTAGAAATCATGTGTGGGTGAGCACCGTACGATCCTGTGTGGGTCACCACCAAGTGATCCTGTGTTGGTCAACACCGATCATTCCTATGTGGGTCAGTAGCTGAGCCTGTTAATATAATAAGATGATCTAGCCATCGACTAATCATCTTTACTTCTATACATAAGTTATACTAGGATTGAGCTGAGTTTGTACCTTAGTGGTACTTTCCTTTGTGGTTATACCATGTCGGTATTCTTTAGTGTGGCGTACCTGTGTGGTGCTTACCTTTGCAGTATTCCTTCCATTGTGGAATAATTGATCTTTTTAGCATTTGATTTGGACTCTGTGTTTCCACATGATTGAGATGGGTTTACATGATAACTTAGGTATATGTATTGGCATATACCTATGTAGGAATGTCAGTTGATTTCATGCTGTGTGGTTTATCCTTAGTGCATTTTGTGGGACCTTGAGGGTCTTGGGGTCCCTACTGATTATTGTTATACTCACCCCTACACGGGCTATGCCCACACCCTTTTTTTTGGTGCAGACGTTGGAAAACGCAAACTAAGGATGATAGAATCGGGACTGGAGGTGGCTCAAAGGTGGACGTTAGACGAGGCGAACCGCAGTGACGGCCAATCATGAGTTGTACCTACCCTTCATGTAGGATTCATGGTGGACAATCTTGGGGATACTTTTCACCAATCATCCATCTTGAACATTCCAGTTTTCCTTATACTTTCCAGTTGGGCTTGTATTCTGACCCCTTTTTACTTACTATACTCACTCTATTTTTATTCAGTTTACTTGAGTTAGTATTTTGCAATGTGCTTGGTTGTGTGTTTTACCGGTTATAAAGGCAGTGCCTTCCTATTTTTAGGGAATATGTCTTCATTGCTAGTCACCAACCCTTGGCCTATGGAAGGTGAGAATGGGGTGGTCACAGCATGGGCCCCGGGGGATGGTTCGTGAAAAATTGGTATCATAGGAGTCGGTTCTACCGTAAAACCTAGGACTCTGATCTTTATTTTTGATGGAAATAATTTAAAGTGTAGTGAGTGTGGTTATCATTTTAAGGAATCCAGTGTTGGTGCGGTGGCTGACCTATCCATACACCAGGACCCTGACTTCTGATTTCTGACTTAGTGCACGAAAACACTGATTGTGTGTGTGTTTTGAAGATTTTTCTTTGTGATCTCATTGAGTCGTCTCACTGGGATTAACTTGTTGATTGTGGCGCATTTGTTTCCATTTAGTATTCCTCCATGCAGACAACCAACTAGGGTTCCAGATATAGTAAGAACAGACAGCCCACCAAGAAATGATGCCTCAGTGCAGGGCCCTCTTCTAGTAGAGGCACCAGTAGAGGCAGCAACGGTACAATTACTCATTGTTCCACCGATGCCACTAGCCCCAATGGCAGATGGTGAACGCCGCTTGAGCACCTTTCACGATTTCCAGCGCCAGAGGCCACCCAAGTTTAGGGGAGAGAGGGACCCACATGCGACTGAGGATTGGCTGGAGGTTGTGTTTAGAGTGATTCGAGTGGTAGGGACACCAGCTGATCTCATGTAAATCCTTTCCGCCAGTCTACTATAGGCTGTAGTAGGCAGATGGTGGAGCTTGATTATCTTGGCTCAAAATGAGGTGACACTTCTCGAGGCAAACTTTGAAAGCCTATTTTGGGCAGAGTTTTTTCCAGTGACTCTTTGTGCAGTGCGCATATTGGAGCTGGTTCATCTATTGCAGGGAAGCATGAATGTGGCTCTGTACTCATCAAGGTTCACTGACCTCTCACACTACTCCACTGATATGGTGTGGGACTCATTCGTCCAAGCCGGGACCTTCATGTTGGGACTCTGGAAGGAGATCAAGGCTTTGATGATCTCACCCATCATCTTGACATAGGAGGGGGTCTTAGAGAGAGCACTTTTAGTGGACAGTATCCTTGCTGAGTAGTCACCTGTAGCATGACCATCTACTAGTCATCACGTTTTAGAGTATTCTTTCACTGGCAGTAGACAGATGACACAGAGGTCCAAGAGGACTAGACCTACAGGTGGGTGACCTCAAGATTCAGGGTCGGTTGTGCGAGGCACCCGAGGTAGAGTTAGTCATGCCAGTAGCGGGAAGTGTTATGCATGCTACAGGCAGAGTCACAAGGCTCATGACTGTCCAACCCGCCATACAGATGATCAGCAGATGGTCAAGGGACCGCCAAGTAGAGACATAGGTTCGACCGAGATAGTCCACAAGGAGCAGGATGATGTGATAGAGGAGCTGGTCGTGCGGTTGGCGGTGGGTGATGATTCGAGATGTTATCAACACCACCAACAGGAGGTCCACCCCGACCATAGGGAGCAGGTGTAAATGGGAAAGCTTAGCTCTGGGTAGCTAAGGCCTATGATCATGGCACTCCGGAGGTGATACGAGGTACAATATGTGTCTACTCAAACTTTTCTGTAGTACTTACAGACACAGGATCCATTCATTCTTGTACTGCCACTGCCCTCGTTCCGTGTTCAGAGATTCTGACAAAGCCGTTGACTCAATCCTTAAGGCTATATAGTCATACGGGAGAGGATTCGATTATTACACAAGGGTACCGACAATGTGATCTTACTCTCAGAGGTGAGATCATCAGCTGGGATCCCCTTATAGCAGCGTTGAGGCCTTACGATGTCATCTTGGGTATGGACTGGTTATCTACAGTCCATGCTCAGATTGACTGTATTAGGAGAAAAGTGTTGTGTGTCTGCATGGATGGGACTTGGTTTACCTTCACCAGCGAGAAGGTAGCTTTTGCAGCACATGATGGAAATACACAGAGGAGAGTGCAGCTAATCACTCATCAGTTGGCTAGACTTACCCTCGTAGCGATTGATGTGGACAGTCTGAGTTATCCTATATTGGTGGACCAGTACACAGATATATTCCCTAATTATTTTTCAGGTCTACCTCCTCATGGAGAGGTTCACTTTTATGTTGACTTTTACCTCAGTATGACACCGATATCTACACCAGTGTATCAGATGGCTCCCGTGAAGCTTTGTGAGTTGCAGGTACAGCTGTAGGACTTGTAGTGGATGGTATTCATTTAGCCCACTGTATCTCTTGGGGAAGCCCCAATTTTGTTTTCCGATAAGGCAGATGGGAGCTTGAGACTTTGTGTCAACTATTTGCGCCTGAAATAGGTTACCATGAAGAATTAGTACCCACATCTAAGGATTGACTACCTCTTTGATCAGTTAATGGGTGCATGATGGTTCTCAAAGATAGACCTCAAATCAGGCTATCACCAGCTCAGAGTATGAGATGAGGATGTGCAAAAGATGGATTTCATATGTCGGTATGGCCATTACGAGTTCTTGGTTATGTCGTTCGGCTTGACCAACACTCCAACAGTGTTCATGGGACCCATGAACTGGATCTTCCAACAATACCTTGATCGCTTTGTGGTAGTATTCATTAATGACATTCTGATCTACTGGACTACAAAGGAGGAGCATACCTATCACTCCACCATTGGGATGGAACTTTTTGAGGCATTGTATAGGTTACCTTGCAGAACACCATTGTGCTGGAATGACCCAGGAGAGTCAGCACAAGTGGGACTAGAGATGGTATGTGTTACCACTGAGAAAGTTCACATCGTCTAGGAGTTGATGAAGACTACATAATCCAGGAAGAATTCTGATGCCGACAGGGGACGGAGACCTCTAGAGTTCATGGATGGTGACCACATCTTTTTACGGGTCTCACCCTGACGTGGTTTACGGAGATTTGGATTAAGCGGAAACTTACCTACAAGGTTTATCAGACCTTTTCAGGACCTCAGTAGAGGTGGAGAGGTCTCTTACCGCATAGCTCTACCCCCTCAGTTGTACCGGGTGCATGACGTCTTCCACATATTCCAGCTGAGGAGATATGTGCATGACCCTTCCCACGTCATCGACCATGGCGAGCAAGATATTGACGACGGGGTGATGTTTTAGGAGGTTTCATTAGAGATTGAGGATCAACTGGATCTGGTCCTTCCTGGGGGGGTCAATACCTTTTTTGTGCATTCATTGGAAGCTCGTTAACCTTATGATCTTGTGAAAACTGATGACGTGTGATTCTGAGTCCCGCTGTGCCTAGAATGAATTTATTCAATTTTTTCGGTTATGTTCAGTAAACGTATGAGTGGGTTTTTTGTATCTTTTGAATAAGTTCTTGGAATTAAAATATGATGGCACCATTGAACTCGCAACACCAGTATTCGCTTAAAGAGACCTTCACCTCGACCGTAGTAGGTCGAGGGTGAATGTTAGATTTTGGGTTTTTCATTGAAGAATAGAATAAAATCAAAAAATTTAACTTTGTTATTTTTTAAACCTTCCATGTGAGGTTATGGTGTTGGGGACCACCGACCCCAAAACCTCCCAATTTGAATTTGAGGGTGGGGATCACCAGACCCCCGAACTCCTTCTTTAATGTGATTAGCCTCTTGAACCCCCTCTTAAATGAGGGAGGTGACCATTGGTATCCTCCCACATTAATGGCGCCAACCACATCAATCAATTAATTAAGCCAATTTTGATTTATTCCAATAAACTAAATTGATATCATATTCTATTATGTTGGGATTTCATTTTTCATAGAATTGGGGAAAGTGGAAAGCATTAGAGAATTGTTGAGAAACTCATCCGCCAACAACGAAAGCCAATGAAGAACTGGTCTCCTTCGACGAATCTTTCTCCAAACATCATAGATGGATCTACAATGACGAACGAACCGACGATAGAGGAAACATCATCTTCACCGACTTCACCTTTTTCCTCTCCTCGCTGACACTGTTGTAGGAGACTTGTTTTCGGATCAACACATGTCAATCCATCTCAACAGTAGACAATATTCAAAAAACGAATGAGGTAGGGGTGTGTTTTGTTTTGATCAATTTCAATTTTCCTCTCACATTAAATCATCTTCCTTGAGCAATATTCTAACACCCTAACACGGAGGGTACATGCCAAACAAACAAGGCCCGGCCCCTCAGAAAATATTTTGGATCTTTTTCTTATCTTTTCAATGGTGATGGCCACTGTTTTCAGCGGTTGGTATCGGTAGAACTTGAGAACACTGATGAAGGAGATGAACGAAGGGAGGATGGTCAAGAAAGCCACTGGTGAAGGCACAATGCTCTGCTGCCCTGCGGCCTCTGTGCTCCACAGAGCTCCGTTGCCTGCGGCCTCGCCACGCAGCCCCATGGCACCCGTGGCCTCTACTGCACTGAGGCTCCTATGGCCTCATGCCACCCTGCGGAACCCATGGCCTTGCACCACCCCGCAGCCCCCATGACCTCTACCACCCCCTGCCACCCGCTGCAACACGTTACCCTGCGGCCTCTGCCGCCCCAGGGCATTCGCAGCCTCACACCACCCTGCGGCTCTCACGGCCCCCCCATAGCCTCAGCAGCCACCCGACCACACTGCGGGCCGTTGACCAAGCTGAATCGCCCAATAGGCTAGACAGACCACCATGGGCAGGTCCTCTCAGGGTGGGCATGTCCGCCTAGTGGGTCCGGGTCCGGTCCGACCGGGTCAGACCGAACCCGGACCCACTTCTACTCATTTACTCTCTTTCTTCCATAAAATTAGCACCAATTGTCCGTTTGAATACCCATAAATGGAGCTATAATCCTTATAGGGAGATAGTCCCATTGAGTATACCCAACTAGAGATTTGTATAATGTTTTAGTACGGTCTGGTTGGATCGAGCACGTATCCAACTGGGCCCTCAGGACAAAAAGGCTAATAAATCACATACCATGCATCTGATTGACACACGGTCTTTTGTGTTGAGACCCCTATGAAATGGTGGTCCTGTTAGATTCTTCTATGTTAGACATCGTGGATGTTTGTGTATCAACCATTAGATTTTTGAGAAAACCCTTCTGGAGAAAAGTGAGCATATTGCATGAACCCTGTAGCTGGCTATGATTTGAAGAATGAAGAGGGATTATGTGTGGGTCAGCACTGAGCGATCCTATGTGGGTCAACACCTAGGAATCCTATGTGGGTAAACACTGAGCGATCCTTTGTGGGTCAGCACCTAGCGATCATGTCTGGGTCATCACTCAGCAATCTTGTGTGGGTGAGCACCGAGCGATCCTTTGTGGGTCAGCACCAAGCGATCCTGTGTGGTTCATCACTAAGAGATCATGTGTGGGTCATCAGCAAAGCCTCTTAAAATAATATGATAATCTATCTTCGAATAATCATATATACTTTTGTACTTAAGTTATACCTGGTGTGGGATGATTTCGTACCAGAGTGGTACTTTGCTTTGTGGTAATACCATGTTGGTATTTTTCAGTGTGGCGTACCCGTGTGGTACTTACCTTCTTAGTATTCTTTCCCCTGTGGAATAGTTTATCTTTGGTATTTTGAGTTGTTCCCTGTGTTTCCTCATGATTGAAATGAGTTTACTTGATAAATGAGGTATATTTATGGGCATATACCTAAGTAGGTATGTTAGTTTATTTCATGATATGTGGCTCATCCATGGTAGAATTTACCAGACCTTGAGGATCTCAGGGTCCCTACTCAGTATTTTTATACTCACCCCTACACAGGCTATGCCCACACCCAGTTGTGTTTGGTGCAGACAACAGACAACACTGACTGAGGACGAGAGTACGAGGACCGGAGGTGGCTCCGAGATGGACATTAGATGAGGCGAACATCAGAGACGACCATTCATGAGCTTTACCTACCCTTTAGGTAGGATTCATGGTGGAAAATCCAGGATCTTCTTTTCACCTATCATTTGTCTTGTACATTCCATTTTTCCTTGTACATTCCAGTTGGTCTAGTATTCTGGCCCCTTTTTACTTACAGTACTCACTCTGTTTACTATTCAGTTTACTTGAGTTCATATCTTGTTTGGTGTATGGCTTTGTGTGTTACTGATTATAAAGGTAGTTCCTTTAAAATTTTAGGGAATACACCTTCGGGGCTAGTCACCATCCCCTGTCCTATGGAAGGCAGGCTTGAGGAAGTCACGGCATGGGCCCCCAGGGACTGGTTGTGACGAATTGGTATCAAAGGATTCAGCTCTACCATAGATACTAGGACTCTGATAGTTGTTTTGGACAGAAATGGTGATAAGTGTGGTGAGTGTGTTTTTTACTTTAGGGAATCTAGTGTTGGTACGGTGGGTGATGTATCCACACACCAGGACCGTGACTTATGATTTCTGACTCAGTGCACGAAAACACTGATTGATTATGTGTTCTGAAGTGTTTTATTTGTGATCTCTTTGATCCATCTTATCCAGTATAACATGATGACCATGGTGCACCTATTGTTTTTCCGGATGCCTCGACATAGAGAACCAACTAGGGTTCCAGATATAGTACACATTGAAAACCCACCAAATGATGAGGCCTCTATGTAGGGCCCTCTTCCAGTAGAGGTACCAGTGGAGGCACCATCGATACCATTACCCATTGGGTCACTGATGCCAGAAGCCCCAGTAGCAGAGGGTGCACGCCGCTTAAGTGCATTGCAAGAGTTCCAGTGCCATAGGACACTGTGGTTTAGGGGAGAGACAAACCCACATGTGGTTGAAGATTGGATTGAGGTTGTGGTGATATACTTCTGATTGGTAGGGAAACCTGATAATCTCATGTTGATCCTTGCTGCCAGTCTACTACAGGAAACATCAGGCAGATGGTGGAGCTTGATTGTCCATGCTCACAATGAGGTGACACTTTTCGGGGCAGACTTTGAGAGCCTATTTCAGGCAGAGTTTGTTCCAACGAATCTTTGTGCAGTGCGTATACAGGAGCTACTTCATCTGTAGCAGGGCAGCATGATTGTGGCTCAGTACTCAGCTAGGTTCACTGACCTATCATGATACTCCACTGATATGGTGTGGGATCCATTTTTTTGGGCCTGAACCATTGATCAAGGACTCAGGTGGGAGATCATGGATTCAATGATCTCACTCAGCATCCCGAAGGAGGGGGTGTTAGACCAAGCCCACTTAGTGGAGAGTTTCTGTGCTGAGCTTTCACCAGCAGCGAGACCCACTACCAGTCATCACGTAGCGGAGTCTTCTGTAGCTAGCAGCAAACATATGAAATAGAGGTCCAAGATGACCAGACCTATAGGTGGATGACCACAGGATTCAGGGTCGGTTGTGCGAGACAACCGAGGTAGATTCAGTCATGCTAGTAGTGGGTAGTGTTACACATGTGGAAGATAGGGTCACATGGCTCATGATTGTCTGACCATCCATACAGATGATCAGTAGACGGTCGAGTGACCACCCAGGACAAGGCAGAGGTTCGACCGAGAAATTCTGTATGGAGCAGGAGGACGTGGCAGAGGAGCTAGTCGTGCAGGTGCTGGTGGGTGACGATTCGAGATGTTACTGCCACCACCACCAAGAGGTCCACCCCGAAAGCAGAGAGCATGTGGACAGGGGTGATCTCGGCTCCAAGTAGCTCAGGCCTATGATCACAGTGCTCTGAAGATGATACGTGGTATGATCTGTGTATACTCCACCTTAGCTACTGTACTTATAGACATGGGAGACATTCATTCTTTTATTTCCACTTCCCTCGTTTAGAACATAGAGATTTTGATGGAGTCGTTGGATCGATCCTTATAGCTAGAGACTCCTACGGGCATGGATTTAATGACTACACACTAGTTTCGGCAGTGTGATCTTACTCTAGGAGGTGAGAGATTCGGCTAGGATCTTCTAGTAACAGCGTCGAGGCCTTACGAAGTCATCTTGGGTATGGACTGGTTATCTATATTCCATGCTAAGATTGACTGTATTAGTTGACAAGTGTGGTGTTTCTGCATGGATGGGACCATATTTACCTTCATCGGTGAGAAGGGAGCCTTTGTAGCATAGGATAGACTTACCCGGAGGAGAGTACAGCTGATCACTCATCAGTTGGCTAGTCTTACCCTCGGAGTAGTTGATGTGGAGAGTCCGAGTTATCCTGTAGTGGTGGACCAGTACACAGATGTATTCCATGATGATATTTCAGATCAACCTCCTCACAGAGAGGTGGACTTTTACATTGACTTGTACCCTGGGACTACACTGATATCTACACATGTGTATCGGATGGCTCACATTGAGCTTTATGAGCTGTGGGTGCAACTAGAGGACTTGTAGAGGAATGGATTCATTCATCCCATTGTATCTCATTGGGAATCCCCAATATTGATTTCCAAGAAGGCAGATTGGATCTTGATAATTTTTGATAGCTATTAGCACCTGAACTCAGTGACCGTGAAGAACAAGTACCCACCTCCGAGGATTGATTACTTCTATGATCAGCTAAAGGGATCACGGTGGTTCTCGTAGATAGACCATAGATCAAGATATAACCATATCAGAGTACGACATGAGGATGTGTTGAAGAAAAATTTCAGATGTCAGTACGGCCATTATGAGTTAATGGTTATGTCATTTGACATGGCCAATGCTCTAGTAGTGTTCATGGGACTCATGAACAGGATCATCCTGCTATTCCTTGAGCACTTTGTGGAGGTATTCATTGATGACATTCTGGTGTACTCGACTACTGAGGAGGAGCATGCCTATCATTTGTAGGTAGTACTGGAGACACTCTGAGTGCACCAGATTTATGGTAAGCTCTCAATGTTCCAATTTTCGATATTAGATGTTAAATTTCTGGGACATGTCATATCAGAGGCTGAAGTTGTAGTAGATCCAGTGAAGATTGAGATGGTACTTTCTTGGGAGCCACCACGGAGTGTGATTGAGGTACGGAGTTTCCTGGGGTTGTCCGGATACCACTAGAGATTTGTTCCATATTTCTCCAGAGTTTCAGCACCACTTATAGCATTCACAAATAATGGGAAACCCTTCATGTGGTCGGAGAGATGCCAGCAGAGTTTTTAGGAGCTAAGGCAGTGGTTTACTAGTGCCCCCATCTTGAGGCTTCTAGAGGAGGTTGTAGGGTACGTATTCTACAGTGACACATCAGGGACCGGACTACAATGTTTCCTTATGAAGGAGAGAGAGGTGATCACTTATGGTTCTCCATGGCTGAGACAACATGAGTAGAACTATGATACCCATGACTTGGAGTTAGTAGCAGCGGTCTTCGCTTTGAAGATTTGGTGACATTACTTGATGGGCGAGCAATTTAAGGTGCACCCTGATCACAATAGTCTCATGTATATCTTTTCGTAGATGGACATGAAAATGAAACAGTAATGTTGATTGAGTTCCTCGAGGACTATGACATCGAGATAGTCTATACTCTTGAGAATGGGAACGTTGTTTCAGATGCACTCAGTAGGAGATCTGGTAAACATCTACTAGGTTAGGCGATAGAGCAGCTAGTCACTTTTTATATTTCCTTTTTGGATCATGATGGAGCAGTTTTTTTTAGTCGCTTACAATCACTACCCCACGTCATCAATGATTCAGGGAGGTGCAACATTGGGATGCTGATTGTGAGGCTCGGCGTGCTCAGAAATCCATAGGGTAGGCACCTAGTGGATTTTCTGAAGGTGGGGAGCATTTCATATTATTCGGATGATGTACCATGGCACCAGTATCTTTTCGGGAGGAAGTGATGAGGGAGTTCCACACATCCCCTCTAGCGGAACATCCATGAGTGGCGGAGATGTGTCAGGATATTCGATGACATCACAGGTGTCCAGGAATGAAGAAATCAGTTGTATAGTTTTTCTCTCTGTGCCCCACATGTCATCATGTGAAGGCGGAGAATCTGGTAACAACAGGCATGGTTCGTCATATAGAGGTTCCAGAGTGGACGTGGGATGGGATATCCATTGACTTTGTGACAGGACATCCACATACATCCATGGGTCATTACTCGATTAGGGTGATCGTCGACCGAGTCACCAAGTTGGCACACATCCTATCGATTAGAGAGAATTGTTTAGTAGATATCTTCTAAAGACTCTATGTGCCAGAGATTGTGTAGTTACATGGGGTACCCTCGATGATTTTCTCCAATCGTGATGCACATTTTACTTCATGGCAATGGAATGGGTTGCATGAGGCTTTCGGGGCGCAGCATTATTTGAGAACTGCCTTCCATCCTCAAATAGATGGTTATAATGAGGGGACTATTTAGACCCTCGAGGACATGCTACGTGCATTCATACTCGACATTGGTCATAGTTGGGAGGATCACTTTCCTTTGGTGGAGTTTGTATACAACAACAGCTATCAATCCACCATTGGGATGACACCTTTTGAGGCATTGTATGGGCGACCATGAAGATCACCTTTGAGCTGGATTGACCTAGGGGAGTCATCACTAGTGGGACCAGAGATGGTATGGGTTACCACAGAGACAGTGCAGATCATCCAGGAGCGAATGAAGACTGCACAGAGCAGGCAGAATTCTTTTGCCGACAGGAGACAGATACCTCTAGTGTTCGAGGATAGCAGCAACATCTTTCTACGGGTCTCACCCCGATATGGGTTACGGAGATTTGGTTGAGGCGGCAAGTTATCATTGAGGTTAATGAGACCTTTTCAGGTCCTTAGAAGAGTTGGTGAGGGGGCTTACCACATTTCCCTACCCACTCTATTGCACTGGGTGTACAACGTCTTCCATGTATCCCACCTGAGGAGATACGTGCACGACCCTTCCCACATCATCGACCATGGACATCTGGACATCGACGACGGGGTGACATTTTCAGAGGATCTAGTTGATATTGAGGATCGACAGGAGCTGGTCCTTCGAGGGCAGTCAATAACTCTGTTTCACAGTTTTTGGAAGCCCTTGAACCTTTAGGAGAGCACATGGAAGTTGGAGGCTCAAGTTCGTGCTCAGTACCCCACTTGTTTTCCAAGTTTTGTGACGTGGCTTTTGGGGATGCAAAGCACTGAGGTGGGGAGAATGTATAGACCCAAAATTTCCAAGTAATTTTTATTAATTAAATGGGTATTTTACAAGTCTGTGAAAACTAATGGCGCATGATTCCAAGGCCCGGTGTGACAACATAAAATTTCTGAAATTTTATCGAGTACGCTCAGTAAACATATGAGCGGGTTTTTGTAACGTTTGAACCCATTATTGGAATTAAAATCCAAGGGCATCATTGAACTCACAGCGCCGGATTTTGCATAAAGAGACCTTCACCTTGACAGCAGTAGGTTGAGGGTGAATGCTAGAGCTTTGGTTTTTCATGGAAGAATATAATAAAAGAAATATGTTTAAAAATTTTATTTTTGAAACCTTCCATGTGAGGTTATGGAGTTGGGGACCACCGAGCCCCAAACCTCCCAATTTGAATTTGATGGTGGGGACCACCTGAACCCCCTAACGCCTTCTTTAATGGGAGTAGACTCTTGAACTCCCTATTTAATGAGGGAGTTTTCCATTGGTATCCTCCCACTTTAATGGTGCCAACAACATCAATTAATTAATTAATCCAATTTGAATTTATTCCGACAAACTAAATAGATAACATATTCTATTATGTTGGGATTTCATTTTTAGTGGAATTGGGGAATGTGAGAAGCTTTGGAGAATCATGGAGAAACTCATCTTCAAAGGATGAATGTCAACGAAGAACTCTTCTCCTTCGACAAATATTTCTCCAAACTTCGTCGAAGGATCTCCAACAATGAACGAACCGAAGATCGAGGAAATGTCATCATACCTAACTTCATATTTTTCCTCTCCTCACCGACGCCGTTGGAGGAGACTTGTTTCGTGATCGAAAAAGGTCAATCTGTCTCAACTGCGGACAATATTCAACAAAAGAATTCGGTAGGGGTGTGTTTTAATTTGATCAATGATAATTTCCCTCTCACATTGAATCATCTTACTTGAGCAGTATGATTTCATCCTAATGCAGAGAGTACAATCCAAACAAATATGGTCCGACCCCTCAACAAATATTGTGGATCATTGGGTGATGTTCTTGATGGTGACTGTGATCGGTGCCGGTGGATGGTACTGGTGGAACATGAGAACCGCAATGAAGGGAACATGAGCCTCAGCCCAGTTGGTGAGGACTTTCTAGGTGCATCCAAGATACCAAGGTCAAATACAGGTAGAGGCATATTTCCGGGTTACTATATCAGTATTGTATTGTTACTGTAGCAGGTACTATAGCTACATTTTAGCAGGCACTGTTCGGTACTCTAGTAGCTGGAACTATTCATCCATCTGGGCCATCAGGCCACCAGTTTGCTCCTCGGGTCCAACAAGGCATTCATGCCACCCAAGGCCTTTGGGCCAGTTGATTATCAAGGTCTTTGGGACACATTAAGGTATTAGGGCCACCGCAAGGCCTTCGGGCCACATGAATGCAGGACCCAAACACACTACAAAAAAGGAGCAGCCCCAGATGAGGATTCAGAGTAGGTGCACTCACCAGAGCAGAGCCAAATGGATTGTCAGAATGAGAGGGTATGGTTATGCCATTGGTACCAGCCTATGCTTGTACGGGAAGCCTAGCCAGACGGTCATGCCGAGGTGGAGAGCTACTCTCAGGATGCAGATGCTGGGGAGGGGAAGTTCCTTGTAGATAGTCAGGTTGAATTCCCGAAAACTTTTGGGTCATGTAATCTCCTAAGCCTACATTCCATGTAATCTCTGAGCCTACGAGCCTTGTAAGGGTTCACCATCATACCTTGAAAGGGGGGCTATCAAAAATCATTAAAAATGAAGTCCTTCGGTCAATTCAGTTAGGATATGAAGGTGATGAAAAAAGGGAGGACGGTCAATCCTGCCACCGGTGAAGGCACGACGCTCCGTTGCCCCGCTGCCTCTATGCACCGCGGCCCTCTGCCGCCCGCAGCCTCGTCGCCCCATGACCCTCCTCACCACCTGCGGCATTGCCGCACCGTCCCATGGCTTTCACCGACGTGTGGCCCCTACGGCCTCCGCTGCCTCACATCACCCACGGCCTCATGCGACCCCATGGCCCCCCGTGGCCCACGCCGCCCCGAGGGGCCTACGGCTTCGCACCGCCCCGCGACACCTGAGGCCTCCGCTACCCTGCCGAACCCGCAGCCTCGCGCTGCCCTGCGGCCCCTATGGACGATGCCACTCTGCGGCCCCCGCGGCCTCCGCCGCCCCATGGCGACCGTGGCTTCACGCCACCCAGCGGCTCTCGCGGCCACCCACGACCTCTGCGACCCCCCCCCCCCCCGCCGCCCCTCGGGCCACTGCCCAAGCCAGACCACCCACCATGCCAGACCACCCAATGTCGATCGTGCTGCCCAGCGCGAGCCAGGCTGGAGTCAGCGGGCCGGGGAGACCAGTGGGTCGGGCGGCACCTCGGGCTGGGCCTAAGCCAGCGGGTCAGGCCAGGTCAGTTTGACCGCGTCGGATCCGACCCGGACCCACTTCGACTCATTTATGCTCTTTTGGCCATAACATTAGCACCAGGTGTCCATTTGAAAAACTGTCAATGGCATTGTAAACCATGGAGTGAGACGGTTTCTTTGAGTACACCACACTGGAGATTCGGATAAATTTAGAGTATGTTCAGGTTGGATCAAGCTCGAATCCAACCGGGCCCTCATGACTAAATGTCTAATAACTCACAGACCGGGCATCTGATTGACGCACCGTATATTGCGTTGAGAACCCTATGACGTGGAGTTCCATTGAAATACTTCATCATGAGACATCATGGAAGTCGGAGTATTTAATAGAGGATTGTGGAGTGGTCTCTCCCAGAGAAAAGAGAGCATAGTGCAGGAACCGTGTATTTGGCTGTGACGTGAAGAATGAAGAGAGATCCTATGTGGGTCCGCACCGAGTGATCCTGTTAGGGTCAGAACATAGTGATCCTATGTGGTCCAGCAATGAGCGATCCTTTGTGGGTGGGCACCTAGAGATCCTGTGTGGGTCATCACTGAGAGATCTTGTGTGGTTCATCACCGAGCGATCCTGTATGGGTCAGCACCGAGTGATCCTATGTGGGTTTGCACCGAGTGATACTATGGGGGTCAGCAGTAGTGCCTCTTAAATATATATGATGATCTAGCCTTCATCTAATCTTTTGTAATTCTGTACATAAGTTATACCAGGTGTGATCTGAGTTCGTACCTTTGCAGTACATTCCATTGTGTTAATACTTTGGTGGTATTCTTCGGTGTGGCGTACCTATGTTGTGCTTACCTACGCAGTATTCCTTCTTTTGTGGAACAGTTGAGCTTTGAGATTTTTAGTTGGACTCTGTGATTCCTCGTGATTGGGATGGGTTTACCTTGATAACTTAGGTATATGTATTGGCATATACCTAAGTAGGGATGTAAGTTGATTTCAGGCTGTGTGTTTTATCCTTGATAGATTTTGTGAGACCTTGAGGGGCTCAGGGTCCCTATTGTATATAATTATACTCACCCAGTATGGGTTATTCCCACTCCCTGTTGTGTTTGGTATAGACAACGGACAATGTTGACTGATAATGAGAGTACTAGGACTAGAGGTGGCTTGGAGGTAGACGTAAGATGAGGAGAACCACATAGACGGATGTTCGTGAGTTGTACCTAACCTTCAGGTAGGATTCGTGGTGGACAATCCAAGAGCTTCTTTTCACCTATCAGTCATCTTCTACTTTCCAATTTTCCTTGTACTTTTCAGTTGGGCTTTATTCTAACCCTTTTTTACATACTAATCTCAATCTGTTTACTATTTAGTTTACTTGAGTTCGTATCTTGTTGTGTGCTTGGTTGTGTGTGTTACATTTTATAAAGGCACTGCCTTCTATGTTTTATGGAATACACCGTAGGTTCTAGTGACCAGCCCCTGGCCTATGGAAGGCGGGCTTGGGGTAGTCACGGCCTGGGCCCCTCGTGACACCATTTCATATTTCATGTTTAATATACAATAACCTTAAATAATACCTGAGAAAGCATCAACACTTGTTTCACAATTTTGTAATGGATCAGTCATCATCACCATTTTCCCGTTTCATAATCGATCTAGAATCATAACATATTTCCATTTTCAAAATGGATCATGCATCATCACTTTTTCCCATAGTGGATCACGTTCATCAACTTGGGTCCAATAGTGGATCAAGTATATAAGAAATTGTTCGATCATTATCTCATGAGATATAAAACATTAACCAATTCATTAGAGGAAGATATAGGTCCCAACCATCCTGTGTTATTACATAACCACTCTTTACAGTAAAACTATATCCACTATCCTTGTTTAAAACAAAACCCCCAAAATATAATGAAATCCATACATAGGCTTTCAATTAGATAAAAAACATTCATAATATAATTCATAATGATAATTAAAGGGTCACATAAATATTTCATCATAGCACAACCCATAGAAAGTAAATGTTTCTCATATTCATCTCAGGAATTCAATAGATCAAATCCTATAGAAAAGGTATGGGATTCAAAAACATATAATTTTAATGACCATAAACCATGTTTAAATATTAAAATGATGGTATAATTGGATAATACAAATATTAAATCAAATGTGACAAAAATGGATTTTATCTTATATGGAAAATTATTTTATAACATAATGGGGAACATTTCATGTGGAAAATATAATTTTCACTTCGAAAAATAACTTATTAAAAAAACTTATAAAAACATTTTAAAAATAATTTTATTTGAAATTAAATATGAAATATTATACTATAGGTTTTTAATCATTGAATGGCCATGATAGTGGAAAATTACATTCATGTCACACATAGTAAATCAAATATTCCATTCATATTTTGATAAAAATAAAAAAGGGCCTTGATTGGAATATTCTCGGAAGATTCTTATTAATCAATTAAAAAGAATAAATCATTGGTAAAAATTTATTTTAAAAAACATTTTTGGAAATTAAAAAATTTCATTAAAACTTTTTTAAAAAACATGGATATAGAAGAAAAAGGGTTTTCAACTGAAAAGAGAAAAAAAGACAATATTCATAAATATTTATTTTGGTCTCTTTATTTTTATAATGGAGTAAAATGTATGTAAAAAATTTATATTCTACAAATAAACATATAATATTAAAATACCAGAGTTTATTTATAGGTAGAAAAAATTATCTCATAATTGGGGCTTATGATAAACAATCCCATTAAACATTGAGATTGTACCACTAAACCTTTACCACCTTGGTATATGTTGAACCAAAAGACCCATGAAAAAATAAATATTATATATATATATATACATATGTAATAATTATAATGATGAGTTTCATAAAAAATAGTCATTTTATTACACACATGTAAAATATAAACTAGTAGTGTATAACGCAGTGTCCGAATGAAATAAAAGTATGGTGAAATCCCTTACCTATATTGGGTAAAATTCTAATCAAAACTGTATAAAATAATCTACTTAAATGAAACGTTAAATATCATAAGAATAAATAAAATCTTGATATATAATGTCAAGGAGGCTGTATATACACCTCATTAAAGAAAATAGTTTCATAATATAACATATGTATCAAATAAGATATTTTGATATGAAATTCCCTAATCAATTTGGAATATTTTGATTCACTAGACCAATTAAATAATATCTTCAAATTAAATTTAATATATAATTAGAATTAATATATTCATGACATAAAATTTCAAAGGTGGTGTATAGGAACAACATAAAATCAACAAGTGGTCATTATGGTATATGACTCCTTGAAATAAAAGAGTGACCGGAATCCCTTACCTCATGTCTTGAAATTCATCACACGCCTTCAAAAATCATGAATAATAAATATAGCATCATAATCATATTATTAAATAACCATACTCATTTTTATCACACCTTATATAATTTACCTATAACCTTTAATTTCTAATTTATGAAAAATTCCATTTCAAAATTACTTTTTGAGTAATAATTAATTCATCTTTCTTTAATGTTATGGTGTGGTATCTTCAGTCCTTTTATTTTAATCATAGTTCCATAATATCCAAAACTTTTGACATGATATTAATATAATATATATTTTTATAGTGATCTATAGATGTTAGAGATATAATATGAGTTACACTATTTATGTAAATGACATGTCGTACTTATGCATGAATGTTGTTTCCATTTTATCAACAAAAGGAATTTAAGGAAGGTAAATAATAAATAAAATTTATTTAACAGTTATTTTATCATATATATCTCATATATTCATTATATTTATCATTATTAATTCCATGTAAATCGTAATTAAAAAATAAATCACATCACTTCATGAGCTGATGGTTCTCCAACATACTATCGATGTTATAATATTCCCATTTAATGAATATATATATATATAAGATATTATAACTCAATATATTTTATTTTTATATATATATTATATATATAATTTAAATTCATAATTATAACTACCTTTGATATGTGATGATATAAAACAACTTTTATCAATCCGTACATCGGTACTCTATCATACACACCATCAACAGATTTATCAACATTTTATAAAAGATTATATAGATATTTATTATCCTATAATCATTTTAGAATATCAGTATATGATAAATAATGGTTATTTTATATGGAAGTTATTAGAACATGAATCGAGGTGGAAAGATATAAAGTGAAAAGAAACAGCTTAGTGGAGACAACTACCTTTCATTAGAACGACCTCCTTTGGATATCATATTATTGACTATAGGATTGGCATTTTAATAATAATATAAGATATATAATGAGTATATTTATGTTTTAGAGAGATTTTTATAGTTTTTTTCAATAAAATGTGATTAAGATGTTTGACTAATTTAAGGGAGGAAATCCCATTTTATAATTTAGGTGGAGTGCATTTTTGGAAATACCCAAAAAATTCAATAATGTGAAGTCACCCAGACCCAAATTTTTTCAAAAATAGATAAATAATTTATATATTAGAATTTATAGTCTATCATAATCTTAAAAACATACAAATATACATTTTTAAACATTTTATTCCATAGACATTAATTGTTCTAATTTTTACCAATATTATTTTGACGACACTAACTAGTTTCTTTTTATTTAACAATTTAATTTATCCTTTAAGAATAAAATTATAATGAGACTAATTAGTTAATCTAGACACAATTATATTGAATATTTAATCCAATATATTAAATAAAAAAGTTATGTGTGTGAAAGTTTAATTTTAACAAAAGCAAATGAAATGTGGAAAATCATATTTTATCATTTAACGTAGAAATGATGTTTTTACATGTTGCAGTTAAATATAATTATGATAAAAGTTTCAATGGAAACTTAATAGACCATGACATATATGTTTCGAAATATAACAATAAAGAGGAATATGATAGGCTTTTTAATTATTTTATATCATTTAATAAAATATTATTTATTATAAAATAACATTAATGTAAATTTTGAAACTATTAATTTAATTTGACATTAAAAACCACATGAAAAATGTGGAATTAGATTATATTATTTTTACACTTTTATATAGTATTATATTACCCTAAAACATTCATGGAATACAATAATTATTTCAATTTATATTACTTTTAAAATCATCAATAACATTAATTTTCTTTTTCTTTTAAGTAAATATTTACTACCACGGTGTTGCATATGAATTTGAGGTAATTATATAATTATTAAAAATTTAAAACAAATTACCCTTCTGAAATTATTTTTATTATGCTAAAAATTTCAATCAATATTCATTTCGATCATTCTTTTTCACGTATGTCGATGCAAATATAAAATTTAAAAGCATGAAGTTGATATTTTTTTATTTCTCATTACATTAATTATTATATTGGCCACTTTCATGAAATTGTTTTCAAAATATTGTAAAAATACATTATAATCTAGTAACCAACTAAATATTCACATATAATTGTAACACATAAAATTTTACGGTCATTTTATCCATTATAATTTTAGTTTAATTCCATGATAAACCAACATTAACCTTAAATACTGTAATTAAATTTTATGGTTTTTACTATTCAATAGGACTAAATATTTAGTTGAGAATATTAAATACTATTGATTACAAGTATTCAAAATATTGAATCCATTTTTCCAAATTCCATTCAAATATGTGAAAATTTTTAATTTAATATCAAACTCATAGAAATGAAAAAAAAATATTTTTCGGAAGAAATAATATTAAAATATATCAGAAGTTTTAATAAAAAAATCAATGTTAAATGAGTTAAAATGATATAAACAAGTTTCAAAGAATACAATCTAACTAATTTTATTTTAAGAAAATATTTATGAAAGAGGGAGCATTGTAAATTATATAAAAAAATTATTCTTATAATAAAAATCAGTATTTCTTAATATTCATTGAAAAATTAATAATTTAATTAAATAATGAAAAATTCACCTGAGGATAGTATTTATATTCTTCTGAAAAAAATTTATTTCTGTATGATAAATTTTCAGAAAATATCAAAAAAAATGATTTTATTATTTTTCTAGAAAAATAACTAATAATATTCTTTGGAGAAAGATATTTTAGAATAATATAATGGAATTACGTAAAATTTTGTACGTATTTATAAATATATTTTCATTATATAAAACATTTGTTCTTAATTTATTTTAAAAATACTCATATTCATACAACATAGTTTGTTGGATATGTTATAACAGTCTTGTTCAAATAATAATAATAACAATATATCGTAATTCATTAAAACATGGTGTTGCATGAAATGTGAAATATCAATGAAATTAAATTTACATCAAAAAAGTATTTCTTAAAATCTTTAGGTGTCAGATTCTACCCCATTTAGAATAATTTTTTTCCTCAATATTTTAAATTGTCTTGTTATTCAGTAGTTGCAAATTTTGAAATTCTTTTTCAAAATCCCATATCGTAAAAGGGTAAATAAAAATTCCTCTTACAATAGACAAGGGAAAATATGAATGTGCTGTGGAAATAAAAGTAAATTATTTTTCTAAATAATATAACAGTGGTAGGAATTTAAAACATCGATTTGGAATGAAGATCCATTGAGAAGATAATTGTATACCCTTTTTTCTTTAAGAGAAGAGAGACCATTGATGTATCAAATATAAATAAAAATTTCAATTCTAGATCATTCTCTTAATATTGGGGATTATTTTACAATCTAATCAAAGAAAATTGAGAAATAAACTTAAATGATAAGTATAACTTCATCCATTAATCAATTTCCACTACAATTACATTATTTCCTCTAAATAGTTATTAATCCATATTATTTTTTACATTCCTGAAGCACTAATAGATTACAATATACATAAAATAATGATATTTCATTCCTTAAATATCAAGTTATCATAAAAACAATATCTCCAGCACATGTTATCCAGTGTGTAAAAATATTCATTTGAATAAATAATACCATCATCTCTAAATGCTCAGCCACAGATCAACTAAACCACTCCATGAATGGTTAACATTAAGACCCACTCAAAATTATTTAATTTTCTTATTTAAGGTCACTAAATATCCAAAATAAGCATAACATTAATACCCCAAATATAATACAACATATATTAATTATAACATACCAAATATAAGAATAACATGTTCAAATATTATACTTAAACTTGGTAATAAGTAGAATTACCCTAAACCTCAATGAAATTTTACATTCATGCTAATTATTTAAAACACAATGATTATTTAATATCTTACATAATTCTAAAAATGATGAAAACTCCAACAATGATAACATAAACCATTGTTTCATAAAATAAATAATCAATTCCATAGTGATCAATAAAAACCAATTTAATTTATCCATATCAATAATCAATTTATCCCAACTAAAATCCATTTTACCATCATTAAAAACATATTAAGTATTATCATTCCATTTATCATGTGCATTCTATAAAATATCATATTTCCATTAAATCAATTTTATCGGTCATCAATATCATTGAACATATTCAGGAAAACCACAATTGAATATTCTCTAAAAAATTCATTCAATATGTTATGATTCCTATAATATAATTCTTCAGTTCCAAAACATAAAACCTTCAATCATCCCACCCCATTATTTAACCATAAAATACAAATTTTCATATTATTCCCTAAGACCTCCTTCATTTCATATGTGCTCTATAATCTCTTCATCATTAATAACAATACAGTTACTTTTTCCACCTTACTGATCATCTTCATGAACTATCCCTTAGGAAATCAATTTTCAAAATTCATTGAGATTCCATATTTATAACATTTAGTTGTTGATGCCCCCTTAGGGGAACCATTATTTTAATCCATTATGTTAGCAGAAGTTTTCAATTCTACTCCGCAATCACTTACTATATTTCCCTCATCTCCAGGCATAAAACATATGTGAGATCCATTGAGACATTCTCTAGATTAATTCTTCCCAATTTTTCAATATATTGGAAACTAATTATTGTTTTATTCATGTTCTACACCACCCTAGATCTCTTTAAATGCTATCCTTCTCTTTTATGGTCTGGTTTATAGTCGGTTAAGGTGCATGTTATTAATATTATATTGTGATAACTATTCAGGATTTAATCAAAATATTTGTCCCTATAGTCATCATGTCACGACCCGTCCCCCAGGTCTCGTGCCGTGACTACCCCATGCCCGCATTCCATAGGACTGGGGATGGAGACTTGCATTGGAAAGGTGTATCCCTATAATAGGAAGGAACAGTCTTTAAACCAGTACAAACACATAGACTAAAACACAACAACATGAAACCACGTAGACTGCTGTAGTAAAAGTGTGCTAAAATTAAAGGGGCTGGAATACAAGCCGAACTATAAAGTAAAAGTAGAACTGAAAATTATAGTACATCTAAAAAGTGAAAAATAGTTCCTGGATTGTCCACTGAGGATCCTACCTGATTTGTAGGTACATCTCACGATCAGGAGTCCCCACGTCATGTCACGAAGAATAGTCCACCTCCATGAACTGTCCGGTCCTAGATCCCTTTTCCTTTATCAATGTTGTATGTCGTCTACACATAAAACAGCATGGTGCAGGCATAGCCCAAGCAGAGTTGAGTATAATGATACTCAGTAGGGACCCTGAGACCCATGTTGGTCTCCCAGAGTTCCACAAATAAAATACCACAAATCAGGACCTCAATCTCAATGCACGGAGCAATAGACATCAACACTACATAGGTATATAACCATACATGTACCTATATTATCAAGATATACTCATCTCACACATGAGGTGAGATTACCAAAAAGGTAACACCTCAAAGGTAGAAGTACCACACAGGTAACACCATGAAGACATAAGTACCACACTTGTAACACTATGAAGGTAACACAACAAAGGTTGAATAACCACATAGATAACACCACAATGATAGAAGTACCACACATGTAACACCACAAAGATAGAAGTAAAACACAGGTAACACCACAAAGATAACACTACGAAGGTAGAAGTACTAAACATGTAACACCACAAAGATAAAAGTACCACACAGAAAAAACCAGGAAGATAGAAGTACCACACAGGTAACACCATGAAGATAACTCCATGAAGGTAAAGTACAACATAGGTAACACCACAATGATAGAAGTCTCATATCACAATTTGGTATAACTTAATCACAGAAGTACAGATGATTAGTGGTAAACTAGATCATCTTATTCTGTTACGAGGATCCTCTGTTGACCCACACAAGATTCATAGATAATAACCCCTACTGAACCACACATGATATGATCCACATAGGATCGGTATGCACTAAACCAAATAGGATCACTGAGCATTGACCCACACAAGATATGATAGATTATGACCCACAAAGAATTGTTAGGTGTTGATCCACTTAGGATCGATGTTCTTTATTCACATTATAGCCAGCCACATGATTCCTCATACTCGGTGCGCTTGATTTCCATAGAATATTAACCTAAATATATTGGTCATACCTCAACCACCACTATGCTCCACAAAAAAGTAACCCAAAGGACTGCAATGACGTAAGGGATCCAACGTGACAGATGGTGCATCAATCAGACACTCGGTCTGTGAGTTATAAGCATTTTAGTTCCAGGGCCCTAGTAGGATTCAGGTGTGATCCCACACGGTCGTACTCCAACTATCTCCAAAAATCAAGTGGAGTATACCAAAAGGACCATCTTTCTCCAAGGGTCTCATCTTCGTAGATGGTTCATAAAATGGACTCCCATTTCTAATGTTATGGCCATGTAAGTTGAACTCAACCAGGTTGGGTCTGGGTCTGGTTCGACCCGGTCGGACCGACTCGTCCTGCCCCATTCTGGGCCGACCCGACCCAGATAAAGTCGCCCTAACCTAGTTCAGGTTCAAACTGACCCAGCTCAGTTCTGACCCATCTCGGCTGGGATGTGGCGGGCTCGGTCAATCCCGCAAGGTGGCAGCTCAACCCACAAGGGAGGCGCGGCCCGCTGGGCATGCGGCCCGCTGGGTAGGCAGCCTGGCCACGTGATGCGAAACCCACTGCTGGGTGGAGTAGACCAATGTGGCGTGGCCCACCCCTACCTCCATTGGAAGAGTGACCCTAGGATTTTTTTAACTTCCGCAAGGTCCATTCGGTTTCCATCGCAGTGGCGGCACCACGTTGCACCACCATGTGGCGTGCGGGACCCACTGGAGTGGGTTCTACCTTCCGTCACAGTTGGCCGATACCGAACACCATCTCCAGTGGTGCATGACGGTGTGCCGCTCTGCCACCCTCGGTCGTCCTGTGTGAAACCGCCTCATCCAGACCACTGCGGCTGACGAGCCGAAGCCCGTGTCCTACAGCGGTACGCTAGTCGTGCAACCCTCTTCTTTCGAGGATGGTCGGTGTGCCGTCTGCCTCCTCTGGTCTCCGCAACTAATGACCCACGACCGGTTTCAATGGTGGCATGGGTGCCCCCCCTCCCCCTTCATGGCCAGCAGGTGCCAGCCACTGCCTTGGTCCCTTCCGCTGTAGGTCGCCGGTACCACTGCATCGGCTATCTTCCACGGAGAACGGAAGCGAGTAGCAAGGTATCGGAGGGTCCGTGCTGAGTTTTTTAGGCTCTTTCCCTCCACGTTAGCTTGAAAACAACACAATGGTGGAAAAATAATTCTACAACTTTTGAATTAAAACCAAAAGTAAACCCCACCTCATGAATGATGTAGAATGCTCGTGATTGAGGAAGTGCTTTAGTGTTCATCTCCCTCACAACAAACTTCCAATGACGCCGCCCATATGTCATCATTCGGCTCATGGATGGGTTTCACCTATCACCTTCTATTAGAACCGGCTCTATACTCTAAGGGTTTGGCGTCTCATCACTTTGTTAGAACTTTATTTATTTTTGATGCAGTGCTGATACCTCACCCAAATCTCTATATAAATAGGAGAGGGGGAGGGTGTCTAACGATCGTGGGATTTATGAGGGTTCATTAATTAGGAACCTTCCTAATTCCCAATGACGTTGTTAATTCAGAATGAAGGGTCAAGCCATTTAATGTATTGACACATCGCTGATCCCACATTGCCACTTGTCCATTAGAGGAAAAGAAAGAATTAAATTAAATAAAAATGTTATATTATTTATTCTTTCAAAAATTCCCAAAATCTATCTTCTTCTCTGAACCTACTATGGTCAAAGTGAAGACTCCATTAAACAAAACTTGATGCTACCGATTCAAACGGTGCCATCAGATTTTTAATCCGATCACCGGTTCAAAAGTTAGCAAACACCCATCGTAGGTTTACTGAACGTACTTTAAAAAATGTTCAAAAATTCATTCCGGGCTCACTAGACCTCGGAATCACGAACTATCAATTTCCATAGACTCGTAATAATTTCATATAATTAAAAAAAACACTTGGAAAATCTGGGTCTTTACATTATCACCAACTTATGTATTTTCATCCCCAAAATCCACAACATAGACTAAGAAAACAACTGGGGGTACTAAGCTTGAATCTAGGCCTCCACTTCCATGTTCTCTTCAAATGGTTCTTATGCTTCCAGCGAACGCGCACTAGAGGTATTGACCACCCATGAATAATTTTCTCATATCAATCATCAATCTCTTCTGGATCCTCCATAACTGTATCCCTATCTTCAATGTTTATCTTTCCATGGTAAATGGTGTGATATGGGTGATGCTTGTATCTCCTCAATTGGGATATGTGGAAGACGATGCACACCCTCCCCAGATACAGTGGAAGTTCCAAGTGTTATTCCACCACACCAATCCCTCGATGTATCAGATATGGTCCAATAAACCGTGGTGAGAGTTTGTCACACCAGCCAAATATCCATAGTCCACATCGAGGTGTGACCCATAGGTAGGCATGTCCCCACTCCTCAAAATCCAACTATCTCCATCTCCGCTCAGCATAAGACTTATGTTTTATCGGTGTAGTCTTCATCCACTCCTGGATGATCTGCACCTTCTCAGTGGTATCCCATACCTTCACTAGACACATAAGTACTAAATCCATTGGGTCTGTCTAGTATAGAGGTGATCTGCACGGTCGACCATACAAGGCCTCAAATGGTTCCATATCTATGGTGGAGTGATAATTTTTATTGTATGCGAACTCCACCATGGGCAAGTGATCCTCCCAAATGCATCCAAAATCAATGACGAATGCATGAATCATGTCCCCAAGTGTCTGAATGGTATGCTCCATATGACCATATGTATATGGATGAAAGGCGGTCCTCAAAGGTAGCTAAGACTCAAATGCCGTATGAAATCCCTTCCACAAATGGGAAGTAAAACGTGTGTCTTGTTCACAGACAATCATTGACGTCACACCATGATGTCACACAATCTCTTGTACGTAAGGGCATCCCAAGCCCTCCACTAATCCCTACACTCTGATTGGTAGGTAGTGGTCCAAATTTGTGAGTCATTCAATTATCACTAAGATGGAATCATGTCCCCTAGACATACGTGGAAGCCCTATCACAATGTTAATGGAGATTCCATCCCACTTCCACTCCAGAACCTCTAGTCAGTGCTCTAAGCCTACTGGATCCTGAATCTTGGCCTCCACTTGTTGACAAGTGAGGCATGGTGAAAAAAAACTCTGCCAGAGCCTTCATCATCCCTGGCCACTAGTACTGACGTCGAAGGTCCTGGTACATCTTCTCCCCACCAGGATGTACCACCAGTGGGTACGTATGTAACTCCATCAAAACCTCCACATGTAGCTTCACTAGTACCATGTTACGTCCCCTGAAGAGGATTATGTGCTCCCCACCTTCAGAAAATCCTTCTGGTTATAGTGTAGAGGATATCTGAGCACGTCAAGTCTCATAGTCAATGTCCCCAAGTTGTGCCTCCTAGAATCACTGATGAAGTGGGGAGTAATAGTCATAGAATAGAGGTGAGAAGATTCATATCTATACGTGAAGGATATCTGCATCATGGTTAGCTGCTCTATCGCCTCACTCAGCAATTGTAGACCAAAACTACCACAGATTGTATCTACTACTACATTCCCTTTCCTATGAGTATAGACAATCTCAAAGTCACAGTCTTGGAGGAAGTCTATCTATCACTCTTGTCTCAGGTTATGGTGCTTTTGAGTGAAGATATACATGAGAATATTGTGATGAGAGTATACTGTAAACCGTTCACCCGTGAAGTAAAACCACAACATCTTCAGTGCAAAGACCACTTTTTCTAACACCAGGTCATGGGTAGCCTAGTTCTTCTCATGCTATCACAACTAATGTGAGTCATTGGTGATCAATTCCTGCTTCTGCATTAGGAAACAACCTAGATTGGTCCCTAATGCATCGCAGTAGACTACATACCCAATTCCCTCTTCTGGTATCCTTAATATGGTTGCACTCTTCAGTCTCTATCTCAACTCATGAAATCTCTATTGACACTTCTTCATCTACATGAAAGGCTCCTCCTTCTTCGTTGATGCTGAAAAGGGTGCCTCTACCCTAGAGAAGTCTGGTACAAATCATTAATTGTACCCATACAAAGAAGATTTCCCTCTCCCTTCTGAGAAATAATCCTGTAAATATCTTTTGAAAAGTTGTCCCCACACTCTGCCACTCCTTTTTGGAACTGAAAACTCAATACTCTTGCTGCCACAAGGGTAAGGCTGGCCAACTATAGAGTGATCTAATGCACCCTCCTATGCATGAGTTTACCCTATGCTGCCTAGGATTCCCTTTTCTCCGACCAAGGAATACCCCATTCCAACATTGTAGGTAAGCCAGATCCTTTTTTCCCAATACAGTCAATCAGAGTATGAGCTGTGGATGTCCATTCCATACCCAAACTAACACTGTAAGGCCTCGATGCTGCATCCAAGAGGTTCAAACAGAAACTCTCGCCACAAGGGTCAGATCACACCATCATCATGAGTGTGATTATCGAGTCTCCTCCCAAAGGTATCTCCAGACATAAGGGTCAAGTCATCAGTTTAACCCAAAACTCTAGGTCTTGAACAAGATTCTTTATAAGAAGTAATGATTGGTACCTATGTCTATTAATACGGAAGCTAGTAGTAGACATAGACCATAACTCGAATAATTCTTGGAGCCCTTGTGTCACACTCCTTGATCGCATGCAGCTACTCTCTTCCCCTATCCTCCAACTTGCTTAGCCAGGTGGGGACCATGTTGGGGGGTGGTTGTAGCATGTCGAAATGTACACCACCTCATGCTGCAATCTTATCTCTACTTCCACATCTGTAGCCCCAAAGACTCATATGTCCCTAAACACACCTCGATCAGGGTGTCCAAGACCTGTATCACTAACGGTACTATACTCATCGAGTAATTGGGATAGTCAGTATGCTTCAATGAATACATATCTACCATCATGTCGTCTTACCAAAGCTATAGAATCTCTATGCAATTCTCATCCCTTAGATCTTTATGTAAAGAAACCCCTTTATTTAAAGATGGTTCCCATGCTTTTCCCCCAAAAAGTCACCTCTTCGAAAGATAGGGTAATCTAAACCCTATCATCATCCTGTTGAGCCACGTAGAAGTCTCTCTACCAAGACCGCCATCTGATCGAATACTGCCCTGGCTAGATGGAAACTCAACCACCTCCTCAAGCCATTACTTAGCTGCATGTGAACCAGGCTCACCTCAGAACATTAATGGTATTTGATGCTGAAACATGTGTAAGGCACTAAGCCTATATGTGTCCTCTACTGGTACCACCAGTTGTAACTACTGACCAACGGACAGTGAAATAGCAAGTACACTGCCTGAAGGACCAATCATGGGAAACAGTCTATGTACCGTAGCCTCTTCACCATGTGGACCATCCGCATGGTCTCACACTAATAAAGACTAGAATCTATGATCGCCATATGATATGCTGGTGTCCCAACTAAGCATAAAACACTAGCCATAGCCTTCATCCTATTCATATCTTCCTAAGGATCAGTCTTGCCTCAAATACTTGGAGACCTCTATTGCTGGAACTCGTGCAATGAACTCATTTGGCGTGCATGGTCCACTGGTAGCTTCTGTTGCTAATCCACACAAGAACGCTAGAATGCTAATCTACACAGGATCTCTCGATGGGCCGTCATCGTGTACTCTCTCGGGAATCCTAGTAGGAAGTCTATGTGATGGCATCCTAATAAGGAATAGGTGTTCCAAGGTCATTATTTCATACCTGATGAGATGAATCCACAAAACCCAATGAGAAAAACATTTCCAAAACACTGGAAATCTTTGTTTTTGTCCACCGAGTCAGAAATCAGAATTCAGGGTCTTGGTGTATGGATATGTTGGCCGCCACACCAACACTGGATCCCCAAAACTGAAAACCACAATCATTACATTTAATAGTATGGCCACATAGAAAATATTAGTGTCCTCATTATTCAATAGAATTGAATCCTCTAATACCACTTTGTCACGACCCGTCCCACGGGGCCTGTTCCATGACTACCGAAGCCCGCCTTCCGTAGGCCAGGGGGCTGGCAACTAGCACTGGAATGGTGTTTCCCTATAATGGGAAGGAATTCCATTTAAACCTATAAAAACACACACACTAAAATACAACAATATTAAACCACATAGTAAAAAGATGTAGTAATAGTGTGCTAAAAGTAAAGTTGCCAAAATACAAGCCCAATTGAAAAGTACAAGTATAACTAAAAAGTACAATACAACTGAAAAGTTAAAAATGTATCCTTGATTTTCAACTAAGGATCCTACCTGAAGGGTAGGAATAGCTCATGATCAGTAGTCCCCATGTCACATCACAAAAAATAATCCACCTCTAAGCACCGTCCAGTCCTGGCTCCCTCAGCCTCGATCAACATTGTACGTCGTCTGAACATATCACAAAAAGGTGTGGGCATACCTCATGTCAGGGTGAGTATAACGATACATAGTAGAGACCTCAAGACACTCGTAGGTCTCCCAGAGTTCCACAATGAAAATACCACAAATCAACACCTCAATATCAAATCATGAAACTATAGACATCAACACTACATAGGTATACACCCAAACATATACCTAAGTTATCAATATAAACTCATCTCACACATGAAGGGAGATTACCACAAAGATAACACCTCAAAGGTAGAAGTAACACATAAGTAACACCGAGAAGATAGAAGTACCGCACATGTAACACCCCGATTATAAAACCATGAAGGTAGAAGTACCCCACATGTAACACCACGATGATAGACCTACCACATAGGTAACACCTCGAAGATAAAAGTACCACAGCGGTAACACCATGAAGATAACACCACGAAGGTAGAAGTACCACCTAGGAAACCCCACGAAGATAGAAGTACCACACAGGTAACACCACAAAGATAGATGTACTGCAAAGGTAAAACCATGAAGATAACACTAAAAAGGTAGAAGTACCACATAGGTAACACCATGAAGGTAGAAGACTCAGCTCACAATCAGGTATAACATAATCACATAAGTACATATGGTTAGTCTTAAGATAAATCATCTTATTCTGTTAAGAGGCACTACTACTGACCCACACAAGAGCAATAGGTTATAACCCCCACTAACCCACACATAATCAGTATGTGATACCCCACATAGTATCATTGAGAGTCTACCCACACAGTACTTGACAGTTTATGACCCACACAATATTGTTAGTTGATTACCCACAAAGGATCAATGTTCTTTCTTCACGTTACAGTCAGCCACAGGATTCGTCGCACTCAGTTCTCTCAACTTCTGTAGAATCTTCCTCTTGATATATCATTCATACCTTGATAGCCAAAAGGAACCAAGAAAGAGAAACCTGGTGTACTTCTATGTTATAAGTGTTCCAACGCGATTGACAGGGCATCAATCAGAAGCCTGGTCTGTGAGTTGTAAGTGATTTAGTTTTGTGGGCCCAGTTGGATTCAGGTTCGATCCAACCCATCCACACTACAACTATCACCAAAACTCATGTGGAGTATACCAAAAGGACTATCTGGTTCCAAGGGTCTTAGTGCCATAGACAGTTTGTCAAATAGATTCCTGGTTCACAAGTTATGGCCCTTTATGTGGAACTGGGCCTAATTGGGTGCAGGTTTGGTCCAACCCGGCTGACCTGGACTGGGAAGACCCAACCCGACTAGGCTGGGCTGCGGTGGTCTTAGCCTACATGGCCACGGTATGGCCTAGCCCACTGGGCAGGCAACCCAACCGCGTGAGGCGCGTCCCACAGATGGGTGGAGTGACCAACTGTGGTTTGGCCCTCTGTTACCACCACTATGGGAGTGACCACCAGTTTTCCAGAATGGACACAAGGGTAATTCGGTTCCCTCAGAAGTGTCAATTCCTTGTGGCACCACCAGGTACCGTGAGGTACCAACTGGATCGAGTCCTACCGCTCGTCACAACCGGCTGATGCCAGCCGCCATCTTCAGCAGTGCGCGAAGGCACACCTCTCCGCCACCCACGGCCAGCCAGTGTGTTGTACGCCTCCTCCAGTCTATCACGGCGGACGTTCCTTGGTGTGTGTCCTCCAGTAGCATTCTGGTTGTGCCTCCATCTTCTTACATGGACAGTCAGCATGTCGGTGGCCTCCTATGATTTTTGTGGCTGACGAGCTATGGCTGGTTCCTCCGGCGACTTGGGTGGGCCGCCTCCTCCCTTGCGGCCAGCCAGTGCCAGTCGCCGCCTTGGTCCCTGCCTGCACTGGTAACTGGTACCTCCATGCTGGCGGTCTTTCAAGGAGAACGGTAGGGGTTATCAATGTAGTAGAGGTTTCAGGTCGGGTTTGATAGGAATGCGCCCTCTGGGTAAGATTGAAAACAACACGAGGGAGGGAAAAGGATTCTACGAATCTTGAAATAAAACAGAAAGTCAAACCAACCCCATTAATGATGTAGAATTACCACTATTGAGGAAGTGGGTCGGTGTTTGTCTCTCTCACAACAAACATCCAAAGACGCCCCTTGTACGTCATCCTTTGGTTTGTGGTTCACTGTCACCTGTCACATCCCGCTGGAACTGGCTTCGTCATTTAAGTGTTTGCATCTCGGCACTTTGTTAGCACTTTGTTTCTGGGTGATGTAGTGTGGATACCTCTCCACAAGATCCATCAAAATAGGAGAGATGGATGGTATCTAATGCTCATGGGAGTTATGATTTTTCATTATTTTGAATCCTTCATAATTATTAACAACGTTGTTACTTAGGATTGAAGGGTCAAGCCTTTTAATGTCTTGACAAATCGCTGGTCCAACGTTGTCACGTGTAATTTTGAGGAAAAAAAGAAATAAATCAAATAACAATGTTATTTTATTTATTCTTTAAAAAATTCAGTAAATATAACTTTTTCTCCAGACCTATAATGGTCGAAGTGAAGCCCCCCTTATGCGAATCTTGGCCCTGCGAATTCAATGGTTCCCTAAGACTTTTAATCCAAGTATCGGTTAAAATGTAAGAAAATACCGTACGAGCATTCATAGAACATACTTAAAAAAGTTCAAAAATACATTGAGGGCACACCATAGCTCGGAATCACGCGCTGTAAATTTTTTCAGACATGTAATCATTCCATATTATTAGAAAACATACATGGATGATCTGGGTCTTTACACATCTTCTCATTTGGTTATTCATTAATACATGGTCAATCACATTCAATGTTAACCCAATTCAATCTTGTTCCTGTCATTTACTAAATCAAAAAGAAACATAGTGTGTGAAAAACTATTCATAGTGGGAAACCACATTATCATGAAAAATAATTTAGAATATTCCAAAATCATGAAATCATATTTTCCTAATGGATAAAGAATCATAACTTGGTTCTTATTTCATAAAAATATTGTATCATCATAGGGTACCTATTTTATAATGGATGAGGAATAATCAATAGTTTCATATAGTGTATCAATCACATCAACCCATTTCCCATGTTGGATGATACAAATTATATTGTTTCCCAAAACCATCTCATGAGATATAAAACTATAACCCATACATTGTAGGGACATATATGCCCCACATGTCCATTTTATATTGCTACCATTATCCAAGGTTAAAACATAACCACTGTTAAATATTTAAATCCAAACATAAATGTGTCGTTAGATTATAAAACATCCATTATATCATAATTCCTGAAAATAATAGTGTCTTGTAAACATTCCATTATAGAAGAACCCATAGAATGGAAATTGGTCTCATAAAAATCTCATCAATCCATCAAAGAAAAACAAAGGAAAAAAATTAGTTTACAAAAAATATCAGAATAATAATCATAATCCATAGAGAGAAATAATATGGATGGAATAATTAAATCAGTTTCCTTATAAGTTATCATAGGTTATATCAACAGATTCAATAAGTGGTGGAAATGAATTTGAAACATTAGAAGGGACATTTCTTGATGAAAATTGCCTTTCCACTTCAAAAATCCCCTTTTAAAACTACGATTTAAAAAAATAAAATCAAAATCATTTTATTTTAAAATAATATCGAAAATTTATAAAGTAATAATTAAAACATTTATCGTTCATTATAGATGAAAATTCTATCCAAATTTTATATGTTAAAATCAATATTTCTTTTCACATTTCGGTAAAATCCAAAATAATCATGTTTGGAAAATGACACAATGATTCATTTATTACCATTTTGAAAATAGTCAAACATGGGGAAATGTATTCAAATAATCATTTGATAATAATACAAACTTTATTTAAAACATTTTTTCAAAACATGGATATTGATGAAAAAGGGTTTTTGACCGAAGGGAGAAATAATGATAATTTTAATTAAAATTATTTGTTTTTTATTTTTAATCTATTAAGTGAGGAAAATAATTGGAAACAATGTATTTTTTATAATGAAACATTGGATAATATAATACATTAATTTTTATAGAGGTATATAATAAGATATCATCATTGATATCATGTCACAAACAACCACATTAAACAATGATATTTTATCATTAATGCATAAACACTTTGGTATCATTTGAATATCAAGACCAATGATAGAAATAACATTATATAGATATTTATATCCAATAATTATCATGATAATAATAATAAAATACATTCATTGTAATTATATACAAGAGAAAAATTAATCTAGTTTTCTATATGGATTCTCACCCACGAAAGTAAAAGTGAGATGAAAATCTCTTACCTACTTTGGTAACTTTTTAATCATAAGACCCATTAAATAATAAAATTATATGAAACATTAAAAAAATTATAATAAATAAATTCATGATATACGATTTCAATGTGGTTGTATATACATTTCATAAAATAATATTGGTGTATATCATAACATATTCCCTAATGAAGATAATTTGAGATGAAATTCCGATTCCACTTTTAAAAAATTTGAATAATAATCCAAATTAAATGATAAAAGCAAATGAAAATTTAAATATAATTAAACTAAATAGATTATTCATAGAGTATTTCATAGTTGAATCATATTCACCACATAAAATAAATAAGTTTTGACTAATTCATATGTCTCCTATAAATAAATGAGAGACAATAAATCCACCACCCCAAGTCTTGACATTGTTAATACAAATTTAAACATACTATATAATAAATATAGTTTTGTCATACCTTTATTATAGAAACATACTAATTGTGATCATACCATATATGATTTACCTATATTCTTTTATTACATGTTTATTGAAAATTACATGTTAAATTTATGCATTGGGTAATAAGTGCTTGATTTTTCATGTATGTTTAGGTTTGGTATATTTTAGAACATTTATTTTTTGATATTGGTTCCATAATCTACATATTCTTCATAATTACATTAATATAACATATAATAATCATAAATTTATTTAGAGTAATCCAAAAATTTGGTGATAGAAAACGAGTTACACCATTCATGGAGATGGTAGGTCGTACGTACACATGAACGATATTCTATTTTCTCAAATGAATGAAAAAGGAAAGGAAAATAATGTACTACCTTTAAAGATTCATTATTACTTCATATACATCACATATATTCATTATATTTATATTTATTACCTTCTATGTAAATCATAAGTGAAAAATGAATCCCATAGCTTCAAGATGATGTTGTCCACCATAAATACAAGTGACGTTATTGTATTCCTATGAAATGGATATGATATTATAAATATAGAAGATTAATTTTGTTATGAATACCATATATATAATTTAAATCCATCATTATATCCACACATTAGAGACGGTGATGGAAAATGAATTACATTGGTTTGTGAGGTGGTAGTCCACCGTACAAACGATCGATGGTTTTGTTTCTCATTTGATGAAAGAGGATATATATGTAGATTATGAAATCAACATAATAACATATAATTATATGGTATATTATTTTTTTTATTACATTATAAGTATTATTAAATTAATAGTTCTTTTAAGAGATTATGTGAAAGGAAACAATATAGAGGAAACAATTACCTTCGCTTAGACTGACCTCCATTGGATCTCTTATTAAGGGATATAGAATTTTTATTTTGGGAATGCAATAAAATATAAAACATTAATTAGGATGTTTTTATAGTATTATATAAGTGTTTAATAAATAAATTGTCTTTAAAATGTGAGAATAAATTAGGGTATAAAGATGCCTTTTACAATTAAGGAGGTGTATCATTTTTGTAAATAACCAAAACTACTTAATAATGGGATGACAATATCCCCCCATTGCCTCAAAAATTGATAATTAATGAATTGGATGGATGATATTTTCTAGATAAACCTCCAACATATGAAAATTCACATGTTTTAAATTTGTTTGTCCTCACCCATTTAGTTTTTTGTCTTTTACATTTATAATTTTCAACTCAGTAACTAGTATTTTATTTTTACCGAATGTTAATTATAAATTGATAATAAAATTAAAATGAAACTTCTTATATTATTTTGAACAATTGATTCTGATTATGAAAAATAAACTTTTTGTAAGAATATATTATGAGTGTGGGAATTTATTTTTACCACAAGTTTATGAAATGTGCAAGTCACCTTTTACTCATTACCATTATAACAATGTGATTAATATTTATGGGTCACTATAATTATTATAAAAGGACCATTGGTCCATTAATGTAATATGATTTATATTTTTTCATATACCAATATGTTTTAATTGGATTTGTTTTTTTAGAAATGTTAAATAGTTTAATGAAATATTATTTATTTTCAATAATCATTAATGTCAATTTTGATACTATTAATTTATTTTCACTTTTAAAATTGTCTATAAAAATATAGAAATATAATATATTATATTGAAACCTATAATGTTTGTTATATTTATCTAAAAAAAAGTAATATTATAATTAATTAAATTTTTATAACTTTTAAAATTTTTAATCCCATTTATTTTATGTTCCTATTAATTAAATAATTATTGTGTTGGTGTTGTTTTGGTATTTAAAGTAATTATATAATTACTAAAAAAGTAAAAATAAATTACCCATGAAATTAATTTAATTTTTGGAAAATTACCAGCAATATTCAATTAATTTTTTTTCCTTTGTGATCACAAAATTGAAATCTAAAAAACAAGAGGGTGGCATTTTGACTTTTTGTTTACATAAATTATTTTATGGGAAAAATTTATGAAAAAATGTCAACAAATAACATAAAAATAATAAGTTAATAAGGTTATAAATTTGGAAAGATAATAGTATTTATTCAAGTTCCTAGGTCATTTTACTCATTATATATTAATTTAACCCCTAGTAAACATGTTTTATCCATAATCATGGTGATTATTTTTTACAATTCATTTTGAAAAAAAAATTAAGTGGAACATTTTGTGTAATATTAATTGTTATAATTTCAAATATGGAATAAAATTTTCCAAATTCCATTAATAAAATTGTTAAAATTTAATTTATAATAAAACCCATAGATGTGATAAAAATAGTTTTACAATAAAAATATTTTCATAAGAATAGAAAGTGGTAATATCAAAATTAAATTTGAATTGATTATAATGATATAAGTTGAGTTAATTAATATATAATTTCACTCATCTAAATAAAAAGTAAAAAATATTTTACTTTATAAATGATTTAAATAAAAAATAAAATTTTATTAAAAAGGTAGTATTTTCACAATTCATCCAAAAAATAATCTTTTCTAAAAATTCTAAATAATTCACCATATGAAAATATAGTCATTTTTATTATAAAAATATGTTATTTACTTCAAATAATTTCCCTACAAATGTCAAATATTGTTTTATTTTTTTCCAGAAAATAATAAAAACATTTTTTTGAAAATGGTATTTTTAAAAGATAATTTTTTTTTCTAAAAATCATGGAGTTATTTATGAAAATATTTTATTAATATGAATAAGTCATATATAATTTTCAAATTTTGTTAATTCATATTCAGTATTTCAAATTAATCAATCACCTATAATGAGAACAAATGTCGATGATAACCGTATACGATTTTGCGACGACTCTATGCCATATTTATCCATTTACTGGTCAAATGAATCTTCTCAATTGTCTCTTAGACCAGGATTGTCCAAACCTGCGATGTAACACATGTTTCCACCCAACAATGTGGATAACGACAAATAACCCCATAAAATCAATCAAAAGGGTCCATATGTATTATGTCCGGATAAATATTGTTATATGGGAACTCTACTGATGGTATATTCTCCGATTATGAGCCACCAAAATCTGTTACACAAAGAAACAACAAGTATTAAAAATTTTGTATCGACCATTACGATTTTCCATTGGTATGAGGGTGATATGTCATACTCCTGGTCCCCAAAGACCCATGGAAATCCTGTATGGTTTTCAAAAAAAAGGATGTAAACCTCGGATCATTATTTGATACTATCAAAACTTGTATGTCTTTCCTCATTACAACTTATTTAATATAAATTTTTTAAAAGTCAACCATCATTTAGATTTTTAAATATATAATAAATAGGATGAATTTATTAGAGGATCCACTATTACACATATGGAATCTTGTTTCTAAGCTCTTCTTGGAAGACACCTTACAAATTCCATGGTTATCTACTCCCATTTCTAAATAGGGATAGTTAAAGACTGCAACATACCTGATTCCCATTAGTTCTCATCCATAACCTACTTACAAGTTAAGAAACTCATAAAACATCAACCTCGTTCTATTTCATTCCCCTTTCACCAAATCATTGATTTCAATTACTTGTACATCTTCTATTTTCAAGGATTAACATCCCATTTTTAATAGTTGTATGAATGAAGAATTTGATCCAAACAAGACCTAAGAACAACCATTTGATTTTGAAACCACTAAACTGAATTTCCATCCATTCTTCATCCCTTAATGGTCTCCACACCATTGAGTTTTGACCTTATATGAAAAAATTATGAATTAGATGTTGGTGAATATTTAACCATCTCCACAAAATCAAGAACAAAATAATGTGGACAGAAAATAGAGAAATTCCCTTGGACATAAAATCCATGTTCTTTCCTTCTATAATTAACATCAAATACCAGTGATTGTAATAACCTTTTTCTAATTGAACATATTACTTCTTTTTTAGTTCACTTCCATCAATTTTCCTTCACGTAGTGTACACATAAATTAAAATTCCAACATTTATAGATACTCCATTCATAATATTTTACTTAAATTTAAATCCATTAGTGATAGAAAATGTTTCAATCAAATATTATCTGTAAATATTATAAAATTCTCAAACAAAATGTAATTATTCCAATTCATTGAAGCATAGAATAAAAAGGATAACTCAATATCATGCATTGGATAGTTCATCTAACATAACTGTAAATTTTTTAGTCTATAAGAAATAAGTTGATATCCCAGCATGAGAACACATCCCAATACGTATCTCAAAGAATCACAATACACCACGTACCCTTTTACTAATTCTAGAAAAATCATGATTGAGGATGATGTATTAAAAAAATTATGATCTTCAAAAGAATTATTACATTCCTCATACTATTATAATAGAACATTATTCCTTATCAATGTTTTCATAGATGATTTTGGTCATGAATAATCATGAACAAAACATCAGTAATAACGTTAATCCAAGGAAATTGTTGAACTCTGATTTTTTTTTAATTTTTCAAAGGGATAATATCTAATATGTCAATTCGATCCATATAAACTCCTCTTTAAAATATTACATGGACAAGGAATCATACCTCATATATCCAAAAAGATACATTGAGAATTTTTCATATTTCATATGATCTAAAAAAATCAAACACTATTAACATGAGTATCTATGGCTCAAACTATTTACTTGAATACACTAATATGTCATCCACAAATAATACTAAAAATAATATGTATACCTTTGAAATATGTGATTAAATAATTAGAAAAATACTATAGGTCATTCATAAGATTAAGTCCTAAACACGTACTCATAAATTTAATATCTACACTTGAATGTTGTCTATAGAATATCTTCTTTCCAATATTTCAATTGGTGATTTCTTGATCACAAGTCAAATTTTGAGAAATATTGAACTCCCCAAAATTTATAAAAGACATAATAAATATGTGGAAGTGGATATTGATTAATTATTATAACATGGTTACACTTACAGTATTCAACACACAACAAAAGTGTTTCATCCACCTTTTTGATAAAAAAAGGGCAGTCCGACCCATAAAGACAAGGTAGGTTGAATGAACCCATTCTTTTAAAACTATTGCATCTACACTTTCAATTCCTATTATTATTTTTGTTCCATCTGATAAGATTGAAGTTAAATAGATCCATCCCATGGAAGGATATAATTTTTGAACTCCACTTATCTTGTGGTTGGAAATTCTGATAAATTATCGAGGAAAATATCTTTAAAAAAATAAAAGATCCATAGAAAAATGTTATTCTTGATCTCTTCCATTGATTCCAATTTCAATTTTTATAACTAGAATAATGTCATCACAACTTCTGGTGCCAAAAAAATGGTAGAGCCTGCCATTACAATCCTTTCTCCCCAAAATATGACCTTTCCACCATCATCAGTTGTAAATATATCTATCCTGGTATAACAATTGATGTGATCCTTGAACATTGCCAACCTATCTGTACCTAGGATTATCTCATAGACACCCATCTCGTGCACAAATAAATATCATATAAACTAAGATCCATCTATAGTTATAGAACATTCTCTGCACATACCAGATCAAAATTCTCTTCAACCAAAAGATGTTTTATATTTCAAAACAAAAGTAACAATCTCAATATGACAACCCATAAAATCAGTATGATGATAAAAAATAAACAAATAGTATGCACCCACATGAAAAAAATCATTAATAAGGAAAAAATTAAAAATAATCATACTTCTCACCATCGATGGTCCATATTGATCATCCATAATCACAGGCCTAGCTCCATACAAATGGTGACCCACTACACATTGTTCATTGAATCCCTATTGTTATTTCTTTTTTGATGCAGTCATGGTATTCCATGAATCAAAATAGATATATTAGTTTTGTTGATGATAATTAATTTTTTTACAATTCTCAACATAGAATATAACCTCTACCAAACATGAGAAGTATCTGGAACACTCACCAATGGAGAACTATGAAAATACAGCTAAATATTCCCCATAGGATTGAAATTGTGGAATTATCTAGGTGGTGTTATAAAATCCCACTTCATGTGGTCAATATAACCACATTGTAAACGTCTAGTATTTCTCTTAGGTTTTAGAGGAAGATTCACTGATCCAACCATTTGATTCTCAGCCATTCTACAACTTTAGAAATAGGTTTCTCTCTTCCACTTGTTTCCAACATTACAGTTACCATCGTTTCCTATAAGTATCAACATGGTCCTTCCAGCCATATCTATTGATATGTCCCTTTATTCCAAAGTCACTCTATTGACCACATATTTATAATATTTTATATAGATAATGTTGATCTTTGAGGAAATTTTATATCTTAGTCCCAATTCAAAAATGTATTTCATCACAGATGCACTAGCAGTAAATTCATATGTAAATATTATTAAATTCATAAATTTATTTGAGCACTCTATCATTGAGATGTTATCCTACATCAATATTTAAAATTATATTGTTCTTCAAATCCTGAATGTATGAGGATAAAATTCCTTTTTAATCAGATCTTCAAAATCATCACATGTAATGCCTTGGTCTAATTTAGGCTGAACATCTAAATCTATAACTAGAATGAAAGATCTTCAATAATATACATCTTCAACTTGACTTTTATTCTTTTGGTGTTCTAAGGAAATCAAATATTTTATTAATCCTACTACACCACACCTATGTGTTCTCTGGTTCCATATATCCCTGAAATATGGGTGGGTGATTCTTATTCAACTCAATGGAATGATACACATGCCATGGTTTATCCCGCACTGTCCCTTTATCAATAGGCTGAATTCCATGGACGATACATTGAACCCTGTGTTTTTTTAAAAATTTCTCAAGTAAATCCATATTCGCATTTCCCTCTTCTAGTTGGCTTCTATGATGCCTTTCGGGTTCTATTATTGATAAGCACAAAAAATTCCATTAGGATCACTCTCTATCAACTAACATCTTGATAATTTCAAATTTTTCCACTTCACAATTATCACAATGAGGATTTCAAATAATTACATGCCTTTTATTTTGAAACCATTTTCCAAATATTTAAAATTATTTTGAAAATAAAACCATATTTAGAATACCAACATCACACTATTATCAAAATCTCATATCTAAAAATGATTTCTCCATAATTTTAAAGAATCATTATTTTTTCAAAAAAAATCATAAATAATTACTCAAAATGAAATATGGAATACGTGTCCGAAGTCATTTAATTCAATTAAATATGTGACCTTCTCATTGGAAAAACCCATAATGGTGGGATTTTATCTCCTATTATTGTCTCCAAAATAGTTATGTACCCGACACCCTTGTAACTTTAGGTTTAGCATAAACAAGTTATCTAGATATGATTACATATTACATCTCATGTTCCAAAAATCATACTCCTTTCCACCATCCCTACTCAAGGACTAACAAGAATGAATTTAAAACTCCAAGACTAACATGACGGATACCCTATTCAAGTTAAGGACTGAAAATGATGATATGAATTTCTACCAAAAAAAATTTTACCAACCAAGAAAACTACCATTTTTAATATCCCACATGTCCACATTGGCTTCGCTTGATGCCAAATTTCTACTAGAAATTAACTGACATCCCGAAGACACGAAAGGCATAAAATAAATTTTAAGGGCTTTAATATAATTTTTGGACATTTTCTCCATTAAAAATAAATAAAAACGGTATCCAATTATAGCATAACCAAACAAAAACTATATTATTAGGGATAAATAGAGTACTACACCTTAGAGTAATTCTAAAATACAAAAACACAAAACTACACCATAGTTAATAATAGAGTATATAGTGGAAAACGGAGCCAAAAGTCTCAGTGACTCCTATGAAACAAACTCTTAATCTCCCAACATGCTCTAAGAACCAAAAATAATATCCATGTGAAAAGTTTCATGGTTCATCACTAAAGAAATATAATAACTTGAATTTACCTTTTCCTCGATAAATGATATCTACAGACCTACCAAAGCCCCTATGCATGGTGTGTGTAATGAAAGTAAAAAATAATTCCCCAAATTAATTCCCCACTCACACCAATAAGATAAAACAAATTAACACATTTATATAAAACAATTTTTATAAAACCATTTAAAATAAATTATTTAGTTTATATAAAATCCAAAGAAATCCCAAAACAAAAACCATTTTCTATATGAAAATAGTATCCACAGAATGAAATCAAACCATTCTTTAAAATTATTTCAAAAATTCAATTTTGGAATATCCCATTATAGTCCACATAATAACACAAACACACTCAACAACACAATCTTGGTTTTTACCATTGATGGTGGATCTTCATTTCTATAACCCTTACCTTTGTTGGGGGTACTTTATTTCCATTATCCATCCCATTGAACTACTCTTGATCATTTAAGCCAACTACCATGCCAAAACAATCATTTCCAAACCATTTCAACAAAACCATCATTTTTTTTAAATTAAATTCCCACAAATTATTACCAAACATCAATTTTAAAATTTTCAATTTAAAATCATGTTACTAATTTCAATATCCACCTAAATAACCAATTATGAAAATTCCCTAAACTCTCACCAATGAGGTTTCCCCCAAACATTTCCCAAAAATTAAACAATAAATTTCAACAAAATAATAAATTTGAAATAATCAATTCATGTTATAATAGGTGGAGTCAAGAGTGAATCCATATACCTTAGATATTATAGAGAAAATGAAGAACAAAAATTATTCTTCCACCAAATTGGTTTGAACATCCAAAATCCTTACTTAGGACTTGTACCCACTCATCAAAACATCTAAATATAATCACAATTGGAATGCACTAGCATAATTATATCCATAATGGACAAGATATATGAATCCAATAGAGGTATGAATAGTATATTAATGAAAGAAACGAAGAAATGGTGAGTTACCATGAAATTTGGTCTTCAACACAAAATAATTTGGCAATGGATCACTCATAGATCAAGGGGAACATCTCTGTATCCTATAGGAGGAAGAAAAAATGAATTATCAAAGAAATTTAGGGGAAATTATTGGTTTGTTTGTAATGAAAATTAAGATCCACTTTTTTAGAATATATCATTTAAATGCTCACAGATGAGTCGAACGGTTAAGAAAACTGCATGCTAAACTTGCTCCAACCACTACCTCAAGGAGAAACCAGAAGGATGTCTCACACGGTTAGAGTTACCATGTGATAACAATGCATAAACCATATACCTCTCTTCACACATTTACTACATGGATGGTCTCATTGTTTTCACAAGCCGTGCACCTTACAGTGTGCCTTCCCAAATACCAATGCATTCCTTCTCATAGTTTCCTGTAGGATTTTCATGGCTTCTACTAACCATTCTCGTACTGTTCACCACCATAAAATCAGCAAATAATTATAAAATTCCTCAACAAACCTCACAAACTCCACCCAAGACCATTACATAATTAAAAAAAATAAAGGGTTACTTCGTTGAAACAAGGGGTGCTATAAAATTGACAATGTTTCTTCATTACCTTCTATATTTTTCTGGGATCAGAATTTAGTGACTCGTGTTATTTGAATTCAAATATTGGCATAAAATATTTAGATATTTTTCCTTTCTATATAAGTTTTAGTTTAATTTATTTCACATAAAATATATATTCTATGTTTCCATAGACATTTTAGAGCTCTAGGGCTATATACACTCTAAAATTATTTATACCATATTATTATAAATATTATACCTTATAAACACCATCTAATGTACCCTTGGAAGAGAGATAATGGGTCCTACAATGCACATCACATATAGCTTATCAAGTCAAAAATAAAACTGCAATCTTCACCTTTTTAATTTTCATTCTTATAAATATTCACATCCTTTAATATCAACATATTTGAATTATCTCGGTAATGACCCAAAATGTTATAAATAAAACATCCCTTTTGTTCTGATTAATTTTATTATTATATAATATAATCATAGAAAACATGTGAACGTATTTTCTTTTATTATACCCTATTATATTTAAAAGACTATTACACATCTTTATCATTGACAGAATAGTCGCTAAACATTGATCATTTGATTATTACAAATATAGGGTTTTAAGAAATCCAATTGACACATAAAAAGGAATTTATGGCCTCCAATAGTAGTATTGCACCCTATGAATCTCATTTATCGGAGCTTAAAAATGAGATAGAATTAATGGTATTTTCTGTTGACAATGACCATGCTGAGGTCCAAAAACATAAGCATGAAAAAAATTGTTTAAGAGGATATTAAAGCACATCGATATCACAACACAAACCATGTACGCTGAACTACCCCATGAAAGTCTCACTTTTACACACCTTAGACTTATTGTGTTTTATAGAGTATTAAAGGGATATATATCAATACTATAGGAAAATGAGTATTTACATTATTTTGAATATAATAATGAATATATTTTCATCCTATTATTGTTACTTTATAATGGGGTTTCAATTTCATAATATAAAATACACACAATATTTTTGGGTAATATAAAAATTGAATTAATGATTATATTTTGATGAATTAATATATATTTAAAAAAAATTTAAAAAAATATTAAAAATAATTTTTAATTAATATAAATTGTCATATAAATTTTATGAAGTCAACTGTAATTTTAATAAGGGTTCAAAGACAATTATTTTCAAAAAACCAATAATTTTCCATAAAGGTCAATTATTATATTAAAATTAAAAATTGACATATTTATAAAATTATTTAGATATAATTAATATTATTATTTAGAAATATATTGTCTAAATTATCCAATAGAATGTTTCTCAAAATTTTCATAGGCATATAAATTGTTATGATAAAAATTAAATATTGTATAAATATACGTTGTGTCTTGCAAAATCATTCTGACCCAAAAGTTATGTAATAAAACTATCAATGGGGTCCACCAAAAAATATATGTTTTATATTTAAAATAATTTTATTTTATGTTTATGTTATTAATTTTATTAATTCATTTTTAATTCTCCAAAACCGTTAATATATTTTAAAAATTTTAAAATCCATTATTTAAGAGTATGGCCCGATTCCAAATAATAAAGGGTATTATTTTATTATGTTTTGAAATTAGAAATATAAAATAATTTAAAACACTCCATGGTTTTAGTAACCATATGGGAAAACCATGGGAAGTATTTTGTTTTCAATTACTTTATTATATTGATTCCAAAACCTAAGTTTGAGAAATAATAAATAATGCCCCACAAATTTCCTATATAAAACCACTCAAACTCACATTTACCCTCACTAAAAATACATGTATCACATACAAACTCTTTAATCCCCTATCTAGTGTCCTACCATTATTTCCCAGTCTCTAATTAATCATTCCCAATCATTGGAGTCAAACACTCAAGTAAGGGATCCTTTCCATCTCCTCTTTATTTTTATTATCTTATGCCTTTTATTTACAATTCCTAGTGTTTGGATATGCCTTTCAATGCATAATAAAAACCCATTCTATTAAAAAATTATTAGGGACCCCATTCTCACTCATAAAACTATTTTTTAATTATTATGTGATGTCATTATGTTTCCTAAATTTCTCTATTATTTTTCATGGAAAAACAATTGTGTAGTGAATACTATATCAATTTAATATCAAGGATGTTTACATTTATACCATTATACATATTTGACTTGGGAATTACATGAATGTATTCAATAATCCTATATCATTTAATAAAATATGATAAATTAATCCATTTTTTATGATCTATGTGGAACAATTGAGAATGAGAATGATATGAAACAAAAAGGTTTTCCCAAAATTATATAGCACTCTAATGAATTGGGTAATATTTATTATCATGAAATTTCATGATAAGAAATGGATTCAACCTAATTATTTTATGTTAACTTTTCCATAATTATTTTTTGGTATTTATCATTGACATCCTTTTATGATGTAGTGCTTTATGTTGCTTCCACATTTCCCATGTTATGATTATCATGATATATCATGTTTCTTTGTTCGTATTTATGAATCCTACTCTTTTTATGCCCCATTTTTATTCTTATTATTTGACATGTGTCACATTATTCCTAATTTATCCCCTTACTATGCTCTGTACCTCCCCTCATTTTATAAATATCCCCAGGTTATCCCATTCAGTTTTGTGAGTGAATATGTAAAGGATTTTCTCAATAACAGTGGTGTTTCTTCCTATTTTAAATTTTTATATAATGTACCTAATTCTAAAAGAAATTATAATTCTTATGAATCTATGTTTTATTAAGTGTAACATTGTTTAATAAACCGTGTATTAGTGTTTAATAAAATCCAAGGTTGCTAATGTCAATATTGGAAGAAAATGATAGTTATTTTTTTTAGGAATACAAAACTATAGACAAATCATTAGGAATAAGATTAACTATAATAAAAAACCCCCAAAATTTTGGAATGTTTATATTATGTGTTTTATCAAGAAAATACATCCTTTTATGGATACTACAAGGGGACGTAGTTCTAGAATAGATATACCTAGGGGTAACTACTCTGATAAGGTGTGCTAGGCCTAACTAAGTTTAACCTGGTAACTAACAATATGTCTTAAATCACACCTAATTTGATACTATTCAGGAATATTATTTTTTAATTTTGTAATTTCATTAAGAACCATTTTTAAGGGAACAAAAAATTCCAATAAGAATATATGTTTTGAAATATATCAATGATAATATAGATTAAATCATATAAATTCATAAGATAAGAAATAAATGTAATGTATAACCTATTAATTTGACTTCATTGGATTACACTTTATGTTTTTAATAGTTTTAAAATACATATCTCTAATTTTCTTATTATCTAAATAATGATGAGATATATAAGGAATTGGGTAAAAAATCAATGTGAAAGTAAATGTGATGAATCTCCAATGATATTCCCAATATGATTAGAGCTAGAATCGCTAACATTGTGATTATACTCACTCATATGAATGGGGTTTTTAATTGAAACCTAGATCACATGAATCACCATAATAATGAACAAGCTTTAATCGAGAGATTTATGCCATAATAACCTCCGTCATTCAATGGATTATTCAATCCCTTAATCATTGAATAATGGATCATCTCTATTGAGAAGATCTTATCCATCTTTAGTGTTCTATACAATATAGGGTTGTACTATATGTTTATTGTATGGAGGGTGAAGTTGATAGTTATGGACATTGATCATAGATACTCATTCTGGGGATGTGACTGATGTGATGTGGTGTAAGGAATTTCAGAAAATGTTTTCCAATAAATATTTTCCATGCACTCTCTGATATCAAATGAAAAGACATTTTCATGAGCTCATGGAAACATCGGATGAATATATTAGTGAATATAAGGAAAACATCACAATACATTCATTATATTTCATAGGCTTTCTTGTTCCCCTGACTTCAAGGATGACAACTTCTTTTGTGGGATAGAACAAAGTCTACAAAAATCTCAAGACATCCATGACATTGATAGCTGTGAAGAAATTGTATGATGTGCCCTCAAATTTAAAATGGAGATCAGTGAATCTCGAAGGTGTCATAGGGATATTAATTGTAAATTAGAGTTAAATTATATCTATCATATGGACAAATATAATGGTTCCATGAAATGTCAACAACTCACTTGTCAAAGGAGTTGAAAGAATAACCATAGAAATTACATAAGGGGAATGAGGGAAGGATTTAGATGTGGGATGAATTTACAAAAAACTAACCATTTTTGATTTTAAAACCCCACTAATGGGTTGAAGGAAATTAATTCTCCGGTCAACGTTTAGGGTATTGTTCATTTCTTCAAATGTAATGAAGTAGGGAACTTTTCTAGACAGTGCACAAAAGAAAGGGTTTTTAGCGACAACCAACAACATCTAAGATAAAAAGGTAGATATTTTCCATCAAAAATACTGATGTGGATCCTAATAATGAAGTGGTGAAAGATATTCTAGTTATTTATTCCTAGATAGAAAACATACCTTTTTATTAAGGTTCTACAGATTCCTTCATAACACAAAAGATTAGTATAACAATTCAGACACCACCTAAATGAATTGAAGTAGAGTTATCTGTGATAATGAAAAATGGGTAAATTATTCCATATATAGTATATAACTCCTCCTATATAATAATTTGTGGATAAAGATCCCACTGATACTTTTCATACTCCCTTTGGTGGAATTTGATGCAATTCTGGGCATGGATTTCCTAGACATATATAGATCCAACAAAAATTTCTATGAGAATTAAATCACTCTCTATATCATAAATTGACTCCAAAAATTTTATATGTGCTGGGATGAGTATGAAGCTCCTTTAGCACCAAAAATACAATCATGGATGTTATTTCCCTATGAGAAATTTTATTTAACCCTCTATATTAATTCCAAGGAAATAATCATCCTTGAATACATGCCTATTGTGACCGAACATGATGAGTTGTTTTCCAATGAATTTTATGATCTTCCTCTAGTAGAGAGCTTGAATTTTTACTCAAGCTTATACCAAAGGATTTACCATTATTAAATAATATGTATAGAATGGCTATTCTGGAACCTAAGGAGCTAATGAAAAAATTATTTTAAAATCTGGATAAAGGGATCATGTTCCCATGTTCTTCTCTATGGGGTTTAGCATTCCTCTTCATCGAGAATAATGATGGTTCAATGCATCTTTTGATTGATTATCATGAGATCAACAAGATCATGATAGATACACATATCCTCTACCTTAGATTAATAGAATATCTAATCATCTACATGAATCACAACAGTTCTACTATGTGGATATGAGGTTGAGTAATTACCAATATTGGGTGAAAATGAGAATATTCCCAAAAATACTTTTCATAAAAGGTATGTTAGCTATGACATCCCAACGATTTATTTCAAGCTCACTAATGATTCAGAAATATTCATTGAATTCATAAATAGATTCTTTATTGATTACCATGAAATTATTTTAGAAGTATTTATAGATGGTATTCTAATATAATCCATAACCATGGAGGGGCAGGATGCACCTTTGATCACTATGGTAATGATATTGTGAAAGGAGAATCTTTGTTAAATGTAAATAAAATGTTAGTTATGATTGAATCATGTCTCATTCAAGGGTTATATAATCACAAGAAACGGGATATCTATGGAACCTTCATAGACATACGCAATTAAAGTATGGTTGAGTCTAACATCTATGATAGATATCTCTAGTTTCCATGGATTAGCTAAGTATCATCGTCAATTTGTAAGACATTTATCATGATTGTCATGCCCTCTATCCAGGATAACTCAAATGGGGGTCATGTTTTCATTGAACGATAAGTATAAGGAGATATTGAAGGAGTTTAAAAAGAGTATTACAATTGCCACTTTTCCCACAATACCAATGAGTGGATAACATTTCATAATATTCAGCGATGATTCAAAGAAGGTATTGGGATGTGTGTTAATATAGAATAAAAAATTCATAGACTATCCTTCAATTCAGATGAATGTTCACAAAGAGAACTAACCAAATCATGATATATATTAGGCTAAAAAGATATTTTATTTGAAAATATTGTGTAATTATTTCATTTGGGAGAAGTGTGAAATATACAAGGATAAAAATAGCCTCAAGTATATATTCACATAGAAAGTGTTGAAAATGCACCAACAAAGATAGTTAGAGATGATCATGGAAAATTTAAACTCAATTAACTACAATATATGGAAAGAGAATAATGTGCAAGGTGTTATATGCATAGTGGATCTAGAAATTATATCATTGATGATAACTGATATGGAGTTAATTTTCATAGATTACTAAAGGATGGACAAGGGAATCATAAAGGATGGAACATCATCAATACTTTTACAAATGATTGATCAACTCTCCCTTCTGGAGAGGTTAAAAGTTGATCAGTGAGGTGGTGTGGGAAGTCAAAAGAAACTGAAAAATATAAAAAAAAGTTATGTCCTCATAGTTCGATGTTAGTGATGAAGGAGATATAAGATTTGGGTAATTACAATGTAAACCATCCAATCCTGAGTTAAAGAAGGAGATGTTGGATGATTCACATTATTAAACATTCTATATCCATCTAAGAAGCACAAAGATATATCAAGATCACTCATAAAACTGTTTATGGGACAATATAAAGAATGAGATCTCTAAATATACATCAATGTGAATGGTACAATAACAAGTGAAGGATTAAAGGAAAAACTCTAAAGGGGTGATGCTGCTAGTAACCAAACATACATGGAAATGGGAAAAATCATCATTGGATTTGTCCTCAGACTTCCAAATACATCAATAGGAAACATTAATATCTAGGTTGAGGTGGATTTTATTATAAATCCTATGAATTTTGTTTCTATTCATGAGGATTTCTCACTTGATTAACATTAATTAAAATACATTGGAGACATAGTGAAGACGAATGGAGTACCTCTATATATTGTATTTGATCAAAATCTAAGATTTACCTCCATGTTATGGAAGAGTCTCCAATGCACTCTAACCATTGAGTTAAACTTATGCACTAATTATCACCTTCAAACTAATGGCTTATCGGAGTAGACTATCTAGACACATGATGTCAGGTTGATAGCATGCCCAATTGACTTAAAAGGATGATGGTACAAACATCTTATCATGTTGAGTTCTCATTTAATTGCAATTTCCACTCAATCAACTAAATGGATCCCTATGAATCCCATTATAGGAAGTGGTACATAACTCCTGCATTTTGGGAAGAAGTTGGGGAATGAATCTTTCTAGGTCCAAAAATGGTTAAGAAAATGGTGGAAAATTATTGGACCATTAACTATCTTATCATGGAAAATCAAAGTTGAATAAAGTGTTATGATAACAATTGTCGAATATACCTAAATTTTGATGTTAGAGACATGGAATTCCACTACATTAATTCATGGAATAATATTATGAGATTTTTCAATAAGGTCTATGTTAGTCAAATATACATCATCCCCTTTGAGAGCCTTGATCGTGTTGGAGCTGTGGCCTACCGACTTGAACTCCCACTTGACTTATCTCTAGTACATGATGTATTACATATATCCCTCTTGATACATAATATAATAAACCCATCAAATTTACAAAATTCATATATTGTATCAATAGAGAATTATTTTTATTATGAAGAACTACTAGTTAATATCTAATATCATAGTGAAAATTTTCAATGAAAAAACACAATGCACCTAGTCAAAGTGTAGTGGAGAAACAAAAACTCTTTTGAAAATTCATGGGAACCCGAGGAGGTGTTGAAATAGAGTAAGCCTCATCATTTTTTATATGGTAAATGAAGATATATTGTTTTAAATTTTTTAAGGGGGGAGATTTTTGTAACGCCCCAACCCCAGTTACCCAGAGTCGGTGCATTATTACATAACATTGGCATGATCACAAAAGATAAAATCTTGAAAGACTGATTAGTTTAGTTGACTTGGAAACACTAGATATATTCATAAGTCTTACATTAAATCATAAAATGAAAACTACAACAACTTAGTCTCCATAGTCCACACTCATATCCCCACAGACTATCCCTACAGTTCAGTCATAAAATACTTCTTCACGTCCTAGGAAAAATAAAACATAGAAAGGGGTGAGCTCAGATGCTCATTAAGGATAACAATATAGCGGAAACTTTCGTAAATAAGCATAAAAATTTAAGGAAATGTGTAACTAAAATAAAAGCCTTTTAAACATTAACTTCAGCATAATGTGGTAAAAATAAAATGAAATAATTCCATTTACTTATTGACATGGATATTCTACTAGTCGAATAATCACATGCAATATCGATAACCACTTTCCTAATGATGGAATGCATAATTCCAGACTATCATAACCACATAGTCAAGGCCTTGTGCCAAGACTCCAAATAAGATTTTTTCAAGGCCTTTTTCCAAGACACTAGTTTGTCTCGTGACACCTACCGATTCATCGAGAAGCTATAGTGGGCTCCACCCATCACTTACTAAGTCCAATGTATTCCTTATATGAACAGGTTTAAAAATAACATAAAAATTCGTATTAAAAATAGAATAATAAATGTCAATACGTTCTCTATAAACCAGGAATGATATAAAAATAACACATCCAAAGTCAAACATATCAAAAACCTTCAATACAATATATTAGTTTTGTATAATAATTAATCAACTTCAAATAAGCTTAAAATCCATCAAAGGATGTTGACATAGATGAAATCAAAACTATTTGAGAGAAATATCTATTTTTTGAAATCATTTAAAAGTCAAATAATTATAAAACCAAAAAATTATTTGAAAATATTCTTATAAGATTGTAAGGGAAGCTTCGACTATTTTATAATGGTGGAAAATAGCTGCACCTGCCGTATAAGTTAAAAAAGACATTCTTACCTTAATTTTTTTGAAAAGGTTAAAAAGGACCTTGTTTGGAAAGAGATGAAAAGATTCCATTATAAACATATTATAAGAAGTCAAAAAATGGTATAAATGACTTTAACTCATAGTATATAAAATAGTAAGAATTTTTTGAAATACATTTTTAAGAAACATGGATGTGGATGATAAAGAGGTCCCAATAGATAATTACATATAAACAACCTCAGATAAAGAAGGGATTGTGAAATAAACCCTTAACTTGTAATATTTCATTCATAGAGGGTAGGTTAACTTACTTTATAATGGTAAAATAATGTTAATTAATTTATAAAATAATCACATTCATTAATATGATATCATATATGATCTTTTAACATTGCTTGGTTAATAATATCTTTGTATTATCGTTGTTTTGGGTGTTAAGTGGTTCATTTTCCTTTATATGATTTGTTACATAAGTCATGTTTGTTATGGATAGGTTGTATCTTATTCAAATAAAAAATGATATTAAGTCTTTAAAAATTATTTTTAACCATCAAATGAAAATTATTCTTGAATGGATAAGGTGGGGAATGAATCTCATCGCGTTCGTGGAGACGGTAGTCCTTACGTACGCATGAGTGACAATATCATTATTTTGATATTAAAATAACATATAATTGGATGGTATATCATATATAAAGAATCATTATCCTGTTATATTTATTAGTTACATTAATTACACATCATTATCATACCATATAATAACGTACTGAATATCAATTACACAACGACGTGGAGACGGCAAGCCGTACGTACGCACGTATGGTGACATGTCATTAAAAGGATGGATATAATACTGAATATGGTTTTACCATATTTATAATAACATCATATTATATATAAGATACTGGATTTAGTATTTTAGAATGGAAATAACAAAGAAACAAGAAGTTTAAGAAGAAAAGAACTTGAAAGAGGGTGGTGAAATCATTACCTATTTTTTGGGTTCTTCCTTTTGATTTGATCAAAAGGGATCCATAGGTTGGCTTTCTGATCAATATAAGGCCTCTAGGATAAATTTAGGGAAGTTGGTAGGATATTTTGGCAGGGGTTGGCTGATCCAAATGGCATTGAAGGTGTGAATTAGAGAGAAGGGGGAGTTCCCTTTTATAAGAGGGGTGAGGGGCGCCTTAAGAAAAGCTAGAAATATTATATTATAATAAATTAATATTCGGTTTATAATTTCTCCAAAATTATTTATTTAAAGGATAAGGTGGTTATGGGTCAAAAAAACTCATCCAATGGGTTCTGGATAGGTTTCGGCCACTTTATTAACCTTATATTTTAGTTTTAACTCTTAGTTAATTAGTTTGACATTTAACATGTCTCCTTGTATTTTTATATTATATGGCTAATAAACATACTATAAACTTCCAAGAGAACCCCAAATGGTTCCCTAATGATACACATATCATTATATATGTATCTTGGCTGATCCTTAGATTTTTAGGAATAGAATATCAATTTATAATATAATATTTGTTTTAAAAAACTCCTTTATGTCATTTTTTACACTATTTAATAATTGATTTTTGTTAAAGTCTTAAAAAATTTATTAATTAGAAACAATTTTATTTAATAAATCATAACATCTAATATTTAAAAATAAAATTAGTGGAAGTCATAAAAACATTCAAATTATATTTATTTTAACATTTATAATACCAATTATTTTATTTTTTTCATTAATAAGGAAAATAATGCATCATTATTGTGTCATAAATAAATTTAATTATTCAATCTCAAAAAAATTTTAAATAAAATACCATTATGTAGGAAATATTTTTATCTTTAAAATGAATATTTATAGTCTAAAATATATCACATATAACCCTATGCAAAAATTGTTGTGCTAAAAGATATATGCTTTTTTTATTTTTGTATTTACTTTAACTTAATTAATATAAAGTGTCATTATCACTTACAAGTGGCTCCATGGGGTACCAAAATCGACGAAAAGATTCCCATGGTCTGACATGTATCATCCAATAGTGTTATGATACGTTTTAGTGAAATTTAATATTATTATAATATTTTTTTACCTTATTTACCAGAATTACCCTTTAACCAAGGTAAATAGAATATTTACCGAAGTAATTATTCAAAATTCCTAAAAATAAAAGTTACCTATTTAAAAAATTTGGACAACCTGATTCTAAATATGGAATCCATTTTTAATAATTTAAAACACAGAAGTGGAAGAAATTAATTTAAAATAAATTCATGTTGTCCAAAAATGTGTGTTTGTAGGAAATAATAACTATCAAAAGATTGGCCCTTTCTTAGCTCCAGTTTAAATGTGAAATAATGTCCAATGACCAATATTGGATTAAATGTTAAAAATATAATCTAATTATAATTTAAAATCACTCAAATTCATAATTTATCACTATTAATTACTTCGATTAAAAAGGTTGTTTTTAATTAAAATTTAGTAATTTTCACTATTCATCAAAATATAAAAGTTATCAGAAAAGTACAAAAAAATTACTCCTATGCTAATTTAGATATTTTGAATCCAAAAAGGAAGTCCATTTTTAATGTCAAAATTTATATGATTTCAAAAAGTGGGAATTACTATTCATAAAGGGTAGTTTGATTGGTTATGGTGTGTTAGAACTCGAAGTTGCATACAACACACATTACTATATTATTCAAAGAGAAGCCTATCGTGGAAGATTGGGGTGTTAAATTCTCTCATCCTTAAATTAATTTCATCCTCAAAATTTATAGAATAACACTGCATAAAAATACTCGGGTCATTCTTCATCATAAGTTCCTCGGGTTCCCACGTTTCCTCTTCCATCTTATGGTTTCCCCATATAACTTTTACCAGACATGTCGTCCGGTTTCTCAGCACTTGTTCTTTGGTATCAAAAATCATGATAGAATTTTCGCAATAAGACAGATCGGGTTCGAGTTCTAATTCCTCATAGGTGAGTACATGCATTGGGTCGGGCATGTATTTTCTCAACAGTGATACACGGAACACATCATGAACTTTGGAGAGACTTGGTGGCATTGACAAATGGTATGCTACAGCCCCAATTCGTTCTAGAATTTTGAAAGGTCCTATGTACCTGGGACTCAATTTACCTTTATTACCAAAATGTATTACTATCTTCCATAGAGATACCTTCAAGAAAACACGATCCCCTACCTCAAATTCCAAAACCTTCCTTCAGTTATCGACAAAGCTCTTCTGCCTACATTGAGCTGCTTTGATGTGGGTTTGGATTACCTTTACATTTTCCATCATTTCTTCAACAAGTTCTGGGCCTACAATATTTCATTCGCCAACATCATCCCAATAGGTTGGTGTGCAACATCCCTTTCCATATAACGCTTCATATGGTGCCATCTGAATACTAGAATGGAAGCTATGGTTATAGGAAAATTCTACCAAAGGTAAATACTAGTCCTGCATACCTTGAAATTCAAGTGAGAAATATCTAAACATGTCTTCTATGGTTTGAATAGTTCATTCTGATTGTCCATCTGTTTGAGGGTGGTAGGAAGTGCTCAAACAATGTTCAGTATCCAGGGATTTCTGAAGACTTTTCCAGAATCATGATGTAAAACATGGATCACGATCAGAAACGATCGATATGGGTACACCATGATATCTCACAACATCATTAATATATAGTTTTTCAAGAAGTTCAAGTGATAAATCCTCCCTTAGAGCAATAAAATTTGCTGACTTGGTAAGATGATCAACAATGACCCATATTTCAGCATTCCTTTTATGATTCGTTGGTAGTCCCATGACAAAGTCCATTGTGATATTATCCCATTTACACTCAGGTATGGGAAGAGGTTTCATGACACTTACAGGCTGTTGCCTTCAAGCTTTCACATGTTGAAAAACCATACTTCTTGACACAAAATCAGTAATCTCCCTCTTCATTTTGTCCCACCAAAAATGTTCCTTCAAGTCAATATACATTTTGGTTCTCCCATGGTGTATAGAGAAATGGGAACTATGTGAATCATCCAACAATTCTCTTTTTAGATCAGGTATATTGGGAACACAAAGTCTCTTCCCAAATTTCGAAATTCCATCTTCATACACAAAGTCATTCAATCTCCCATCATTCATAGCTTTAATCTTCTTTTTAAACTCTTCTTCATTGGTATGAGAACTCTTTATCCTTTCTAGTAAAGATGGTTTGGAAACCATTTTAAGAAGTTTTGATGTTTCACCTTCTTTGGTGATTCCCACATCCATGTTTACTAGATCCATGTATATAGGATCCTTTTCAACTCTCATCTTGTTAAAAACATCATGATCCTTTCTACACAAATCATCTGCACCTTATTTTCCTTCCCCGAGTGGTAGTGTATCATGCAATCATAATCCTTGAGTAGTTCAAGCCATCTCCTTTGCCTCATGTTGAGTTCTTTCTATGAGAAAATATATTTCAAACTCTTGTGATTAGTATAAATCTCACATTTTTCACCATAGAGATAATGTCTCCAAATATTCAAAGAAAAGATTACAGTTGCTATCTCAAGATCATGAGTATGATAGTTTTTCTCATGAATTTTCAGCTGTCGTGATGCATAGGAAATAACTCTATCATTCTGAATAAGGACACAACCAAGTCCTATCTTCGATGCATCACTATAAATAACGAAGCCATAATTTCCTGGTGGTAGAGTCAATATAGGATAATTGACTAATAATCTCTTTAGTTATTCAAAACATTCTTCACACTTTTTTGTCCAAACAAATTTAACCCCTTTATGTATGAGCTTCGTTAATGGGTTAGCCAATCGGGCAATGTTCGGGATGAAATGCTAATAATAACATGCTAAACCAATAAAATTGTGTACCTCAGTTATAATCATCGGTGTTTGCAATTTTTTGATTTCTCTTGTCTTAGAAGGATTAATAGATATTCCATAATTGGAGAAAATGTGGCCAATAAAAGAAATCTCCTATAGCCAGAATTCACACTTTCTAAACATCCCATATAATTCATGTCTTCTAAGAGTCTTCAGAATAATGCACAAGTGATTTTCATGATCTTTGTATATTTTGGAATATACCTATATCTCATCAATAAATAAAACTAAAAAATCATCGAGATATTCCTTGAAAACTATGTTCATTAGAACCATAAAAATAGAGGGTTTATTAGTAAATACAAAAGGTATTACTGTAAACTCATAATGCCCATACCTGGTTCGAAATGTTGTCTTTAGAATGTCTTCCTACTTCTCACAAAATTGATTGTATCCAGATCGAAGTTAAATCTTTGAAAATTATTTATATCCACGCAGTTGGTCAAATATATCATCAATGTGAGGTAGGGGATACTTTTTCTTTATTGTTATAACATTGATTTCCCTATAGTTGATACAAAACCTCATAGATCCATCTTTCTTCATAACAAAAAGGACAGGGGTTCCCCATGGAGAAATACTAGGGTGAATAAATCCTTCATTACTCAATTCCTCTAGTTTTTTCTTTAGTTCAACAAATTCCACAGTGGCCATTCTATAAGGGATCTTTGATATGGGCCTTGAACAAGGAGTTAAATTAATGGAAAACTAAATTTCTCATTCTAGAGGATGTCTAGGTAAATCTTCCAGAAACAAAACTCCATATTATTTCACAATAGGTACATCCTCTATTTGAACATTCCTTTCCTCACCCATAGTTATTTCATTCTCTTCCTCCACGATAATTGAATTTAGTTGAGGTACTGGGGGTAGATCAAGATAAGAATTATGTGGTGTCAATTCTGCTCTAAAGATAAGGTGTTATTTATCATCATCATCAAAAATTGTAACCAGGTTATTCTTACAATAAATATTCTCATAATTCCCCAAAATCCAATGCATACAGAGGATTATATCATATTAATTCATGTTTATAACGATGAGATCTGCAGATAAAGAACATTTATATGCTCTAATGGGAACAGATTCGAAAAACTTCATTGCGGTGATACTTCCCTTAGGATTTTTAATTGAGAACTCTCTTGTTAAATAAAATTGGAAATATCAAATTTTCTTAAAAAACTTGGAAGATATCAAACAATGCGATGATCCCGAATCAAATAATGCATTTGCTAAACTTTAGGATACCATTAAATTACCTTCCACAACATATTTTGGAGCTTCTACCTCAGTATTAGTGATTGTATATGCTTGTCCTTAATCCCTTGGCCTTTTCTGAGGTATTTTCCCCTGACGCTTAGGACATTCATTTTCATAATGTTCCATTTCCCTGCATTTGTTGCATTGAACATCGATAGCTTCTTTCTTCACCTTGTAATCACGAGAATGGTCTTTTTCACCACACTTGTAACAGACTCTCATTCCATTCAAAAAAGTATCGGGCTATTTCTTCCCACATATACTGCAGGATGGATAATAAACTTTTCCCTTCTTGCCCTTATTACCATTTCTAGAGTGATCAGCAGATCTCTTCTTCTCTTTCTTTGCTTTAAAGTCATAATACTTAGAGAATTCTTTTTCTGTCTTGATTCCACATGAGACAATATCTTCGTATGGTGAGAAGGATTGTGAGACTAATTCTCGACAGAGAAACGGTTTCAAACCATCAATGAAATGATCAATCATACTTATTTGGTTATGTATATAATCTGTAGCATACCTCTCTAACCTTGTAAAGTTAGCCTCATACTTTGTGACATTCTCATCCTCTTTTTTCCTCAGACATAGAAATTGCCTTTCCATATATGCTCAACGGCCACGAGGAAAGTATTTTTCTATGAAAATATCTTGGAACTCTGTCCATTCCATATTTGATACTTCATCAACTTCTTTTGTTTTTTGAATCAATGACCACCATTGGTCAAAATCTTTAGTGAGGTGGTAACCTTCCATGAAATTTTTTTCCCTTTCACTATTTCCCAAGGCATGGAATATTTTCTCTAAAGAATGTATCCATTGCTCATCTACTAATGGATTTTTACCCCCATTGAATGTTGGTGGTTGTTGCCTCATGAAGAGATCTAACATTGATCTTCCACGCTGCGGATCAGGGTGATCCATACGAGTAAGGTTTTTATTCAGAACCTGAGTGAGTTGTCCCAGTAGGGTGATTAGCTGATCAACACTAGTTGCATCACCAGCTCCACTATAATTATCTCGAGAAGGAGGTAAATCCCTATATAGAGTTCCAGTATTGATATAGTTTCCATTCCTTCCACTAGGAGCCATTTCTATACAATGGAATAAACTAGATTATTTAATAAATCAAAATACATAATTCCAAACATCTACAACACTTAACATAAATTGAACAGTTTATGGATATAATCCATAATCATAAAAAAGTTTTCGTTGAGGAATTATATACTCATAAACCCTTCATAATGGTTTGTAATTAAAATGAGAATTATCTTAAGAATATCCCATGGGAGTGTCGTAACCAAGAGTGTAGGAAGGCCCGTTGTCGTGCACCAGTTCTCGTTCGAGTCTAGCTCAAAGCAGTGTTTTTGGGTTTTACCCCTAGGTACATCTATTCCAGAACCATCTCTAGCTGCTCGTATCCAGACAGGGATTTATTGCTCAGAAAACTCACAAAATCTATATAATAACAAAATTTTAGGAAGTTCTTCTATAATAATCCTCAAAGTCCATCACAGGTCTATGTGCTCTAATAAAAGTTTATCTAAATATAGCTTCCAATGTTTCTACTAAACTTCCTCTGATACCAACTGTAATTCCCCGACCCCAGTTTTCTAGAGTCGGTGCATTATTATATAAAATTGGCATGATTATAATGTTCAAATCTCGGAATATGGATTAGTTTTGTAGCCTTGGAAACACTAGATATATTCATAAGTCTTACATTACATAATAAAATGAAAACTACAACAACATAGTCTCCATAGTACAAACTCATATCCCCTCAGACTATCCCTCTAGGTCATTCATAAAATACATCTTCACATCCTTGGAAAAATATAACCAAGAAAGGGGTGAGATCAGATGCTCAGTAAGGATAACAATATAGCGTAATATTTCATAAATAAGAATAAATATTTAAGGCAATGTATATCTAAAACAAAAGACTTTTAAACTTGAACTTCAGCATAATATGGAAAAAATAAAATGAAATAATTCCATTTACTTATTCACATGGATATTCTTTTAGTCGAATAATCACATGCAATATCAATAACCACTTTTATAAAGATGGAATGCATAATTCCAGACTATCATAACCACATAGTCCTGGCCTTGTGCCAAGACTACAAATAATATTTTTTCATGGCCTTGTTTCAAAACACTAGTTTTTCTCATGAAACCTACCGATGCAGCGAGGAGCTATTGCAGGCTCCACCCATCACTTACTAAGTCGAATGCATTCCTCATATGAACAGGTTTAAACATAACATAAACATTCGTATTAAAACTAGCATACAAAATGTCAATACTTTCTCCATAAACCAAGAATGGTATAAAAATAACACATCCACAGTCAAACATATCAAAAATCCTTTGATAAAATATGGATGTTTTGTATCTTAATAAATCAACTTCAAATAAGCCTAAAATCCATCAATGTATATTGAAATAGATGAAGTTAAAACTATTTGAGAGAAATATCTCTTTTTTTGAAATAATTTAAAAGTCACACAATTATAAAAGAAAACATTTAGTTTGAAAATATTCTTATAAGCTTGTAAGGGAAGGTTCGATAGTTTTATAATGGTGTAAAATAGCCACACCTTCTATATAAGTTAAAAAAGACATTCTTAACTTAATATTGTCGAAAATGTTAAAAAAGAAATTTTTTTGAATACGATGGGAAGATTCCTTTATAAAAATCTTATAAAAAGTCAAACAAGGTTATAACAGACTTTAACTCATAGTATATCAAATAGTAATAATGTGTTGAAATACATTTTTATGAAACATGGATGTGGATGATAAAGAGGTCCCAATAGATAATTACATATAAACAACCTTGGATAATGAAGAGATTGTGAAATAAACCCTTACCTTGTACTTTTCCTTGGTCAAGGTTAGGTTAAACTCCTCTATAATGGTGAAATAATTGTTATTAATTTATATGAGAATCACATACCATAATATGATATCATATATGATCTTTTAACATTGCTTTGTTAATAATATCTTTGTTTTATCGTTGTTTCGGGTGTTAACTGATTCGTTTTCCTTTATATGCTTTGTTATGTAAGTAGTGTTTGTTAGAGATAGTTTGTATCTTATTCATGTCCATAATTATATTAAGTCATTAAAAATTATTTTCAACCATAAAATGAAAATTATTCTTGAGTGGATACGATGGGGAATGAATCTCATCGCGTTCGAGAAGACGGTAGTCCGTACGTACGCACGAGCGACAATATCATTCTTTTGATGTTAAAATAATATATAATTGGATGGTATATCATATATAATTAATCTTTATCATGTTATATGAATTGTTTACATCAATTACACTTCATTATCGTACCCATATAATAATGTATTTAATAAAAATTACACCACGATGTGGAGACGGTAGGCCTTACGTACGCACGTATGGTGACGTTTCATTCAAAGGATGGATAGAATACTGAATATGGTTGTACGATATTTATAATAACATCACAGTATATAGAAGATACTATAGTTATTATTTTAGAATGGAAATCACAAACAAAGAAGATGTGGAAGAAGAAAGGAACTTGAAAGAGGGTGGTGAAATCATTACCTCTTCTTCGGGTTCTTCCTTTTTATTTGATCAAAATGGATCCTTAGGTTAGATTTATGATCAAAATAGGCATTTAGGTTGAAGTGAGGGACTTTTGGAGAATATTAGGTTTTGTTTTGGCCAAGCCAAAGCGATTTTTAAGTGTGAATTAGAGAGAATGAGGAGTGCCCTTTTATAAGAGGGGTGAGGGGCACCTTAGGAAAAGCTAGTAATATTATTTTATAATAAATTCATATTCGGTTTCTAATGGCACAAAACTGAATTATTTCGCATCTAAGGTGAGTATGGTTTGAAAAAAAATCAACAAATAGGTTTTATATATGTTTGGGTCACATTATTAACCTTATCGTTTAGTTTTAACTCTTAGTTAATTAGTTTGACATTTACCATGTCTCTTTGTATTTTTATATTATATGGTTAATAAACATACTATAAACGTCCAAGAAAACCCAAGAGGTTTATTAATGATATACCTATCATTATATAAGTTTCTTGGATGATCCTTAGATTTTTAGGAATATTATATCAATTTATAATATAATATTTGTTTTAAAAAACTCATTTATGTCAATTTTGACACTATTTAATAATTAATTTTTGTTACAATCTTAACAGCTTTATTAATTCGAACAAAATTAATTTGAGCAATCATAACATGTCATATTAACCAATAAAATTCTTTTATTTCATCAAAACTTTCAAATTATATTTTTTTAACATTTATAATACTAATTATATGATTCTTTCATTAATAAAGAAAATATTGCATCATTATTGTGTCATAAATAAATTTAATTATTCAATGTCTAAAAATTATAAATAAAATACCATTATGTAGTATATCTTTTTATAATTCTAATGAATATTTTTAGTCGAAAATATATCATATATAACCCTATATAGAAATTGTTTTTCTAAAAGACATATGCTTATGTAATTTTTGTATTTAGTTATACTTAATTAATATAAAGTGTCATTATCACCTACAAGTGGCTCCATGGGGTCCCAAAATCAACCCAAATATTGCCATGGTATGAAATGTATCAACAAATTGTGTTAGTATATGTTTTAGGATAATTTAATATTTTTACAATATTTTTTCTTACCCTTATTTTCCGGATTTACCCTTTAACCATGGATAATAAAATATTTACCGAAGTAATTATTCAAAATGTCTAGAAATAAAATTTTCCTATTTACACAATTTATAACTCCTGATTCTAAATATGGAATCCATTTTTCTAAATTTGAAACACAGAAATGGCAGAAATTAATTTAAAATTAATTCTCGTTGTCAAAACAAAAAGCGTGTGTTTAAGAAATAATAACTATCAAATGATTGACACATGCTTATGTCCATTTTAAAAGTGAAATTATGTCCAATGACAATAATTTTATGAAATGGTAAAAATATAATCTAATTATACTTTATGATCACTGAAATTAATAATTTATCACTATTAATTATTTCGATTAAAAAATTTGTTTTTAATTAAAATTTAGTAGTTTTCACTATTCATCAAAATTTGAAAATTATGAGAAAAGTACAAAAAATTCACCCTAAGATAATTTTGATATTCTAAATCAAAAAATGAATTCCATTTTGAATGATAAAATGTATAAAATTCCAAAAAGTGGGTTTTACTATTCATAATGGCTAGTTTGATTGGTTGTGGTGTGTTAGGACTCGAAGTTGCGTACAACACACGCTACTATATTATTCAAAGAGAAGCGTACTATGGGAGCTTGGGGTGTTACAATTTTAATGACCCAAACTATTATAAATAAAATTTCCCTTATGTTTACATTAAATGTATTATCATGTAATATTGTCATAGAAAACACATGCACTTGTTTGGTTTTATTCTATCCTATCAGATTTAAATGACCGTTAAGAATATTTACCATTGATAAAGTATCAATTGAATAGTGATCATATGATTAGAATAAAAATAGGGTATTAAAAATCAAATCAACATAGTTAAAGGAAGAGATGCCATAAACCTGTAAGATCATACCCAAAGAATCGTATTTATCAGATATTTTGATGGAGATAGTATCAATGGAATTTCCCCTTTACCAAAACCATGGTTATATCCAATAACATAAGAATGAGTGTGTAGAGACCTGAAGCTTGACGTATATGGACATTACATTACTTTTGTGGAATACTTAATACATAACAAAAACAGTCCCACACAAGGACCGTAATAGTTTAGTGTCTTTGGAAACTTGGAACGTAAACTTCTAATCGTGGTGAAAGATCTTCAACATCTCCCATAAAGATCTTCCACTTTTTGTTTCCTTACATAAAACCTTTCTTTTAATCCTAGGGGAAAGTAAAACATAAAAAGGGTGAGCTCAAATGCTCAGTAAGGGCAAACATGGATAAAATAAAACATACCATACACATTTGAACCTAAAAACATGAACATAATCTTTAAACATTTAAATCTTGAGCAAAAACTTAAGACATGGAAGTACATAAGGCATAGATCATAATGGAACATAAATAATGATAACATGGCATGGGAATAAAACATGTAATTGTGGCATCCATTAAGCACATGTAATGATTTCCATATTAGCTAAGGCATTGCTGCCAAGACTATCTTAGTGGACAAAGTCCCTTTCTGAATCGAGTTCAGTCCTCGTTTCAGTCCTGTAACACTGAACCGTATTAACTTACCATTCCATCCATGTCTATATCATGAGATATAAATCTTTACCCAATGAATTTGAGGAATATATAGGTCCCACCCATCTCATATTGAAATCATTCTTTCATGTGCCACAATATAAACATAAATCATTCATCATAACCCAAGAATAAGATGGGTTTCATAAATATCATTCCATCATAACGTAATCCATACAAAAAAATTGGATATCAATTCATTATTAGAAAAGTGAAACCATGTAAATCATAGATACATGATACTTGAAACATAAACATTTGAAATAATGGCATCTTAGATGAAAATGGTTTTGATAAAACACTTGAAATGAATTCTTGAGGAAAATATCCTTTTTTCTTCAAAATCATTTTCTTTTCACAAAATGTCAGGAAATTTTAAAAGAAAAGGGTTTTGTTGAAAATAGTCATGAAATTTTTTATAGGAAGCTTCATGAAAATTAGTCTTTATAAAACCGTAAAAATCCTTTCATGTCGTATACGTTAAAAAAATATTCTTCTCGTACTTTTGTCGGAAAAGTCAAAAAGTACCTTATACGGTAAATAAAAGAAAGTTTCCTTTCATACCATGGGGTAAAAGGGAAATGGGTAAAAAGGACTATAAACATACATAAATACAATTTTATAAAACATGGTCATTAATGATAGCAATAACCCCAGTAAATACTTACAAATAAGCAATCTTGTATAAAAATGTGATTTGCACAATTATCCCTTACCTTAGGTCTGATATGCTTCATACGTTTCTGAACCTCCTGTATAATTATTTAAATAATGTCATTGAATTATTACAGAATCATATTCATTGTTATTATATCATATATGTTTCACTTATGACTTTATATTACCCGTTCTTTTGTAAATTCCATGTTAAAGCAGCGTTTTGGGTAAAATCATTTCATTTATCGTATGTGTTTTGAATTTTTGTTCTTGATATTATTACTTATATCCTGATTTACAAAATTCCTGAATGTAAAAAATAATATATATTCATAATATACATATATATATTATAGATCGATAAAAGGAATGAAATTCACCGTTCATGGAGACGGTAGGCCGTACGTACGCATGAACGCAGTTTTTGTTTCCTTATTGAATTGAATGAAACTAAATAGATTACATAGATATATTTATACATAAATCCAGTAGAATTATTATTTCATATATTTCATTATTATTCATTATATAAACTTTATGATTATTCATGTATGGTTAACATGGAGAATGAATCTCATCGCGTCGTGGAGACTGTAGCCCGTACGTACGCACGAGCGATGATATCGTTCCCATAATTATTGAATATAATTGGATTAAATGGTATAATATATCAGAATCAATATGATGTTATAATAACCATATATAGTTATTCTTTACACCATTATACCTATCCATGTAAGGTGTTGGTGGAAAAACAGATTTCACCACGGCGTGGAGACGGTATTCCGTACGTACGCACGCGTGGTGATTTCGTTTTCCATAGGATGGATAGATGGTGAAATAGGGTTGTTTCATAATTATAATAACATATCATTATATGATTTATACTGATTTTATTACTTCATAATGAAACAACTAAATAAGAAGAAGTGGGAGAAGAAATAAAGTTGAAAGAATCGGTAACGGACATTACCTCTTCTTTGAAGCGCCTCTTTGAGACCTCCTCTTAGGGAACTAAAATTGGTATTTGAAGAATACCATAACCTCTAGGATGTTTTTATGGATGTGGAGAAGATAATTTTTTAGGGTTTAGCTGAGCTTGGAGGCTCAATGTGGTGTGAGGAAGAGAGGGAGGAGGTGCCCTTTTATAAGGGAGGAGAGGGGCACCTTGGGAAAAAGTAAATATATTATTTTATTATAAAGTCATATTCGGTTTTAAATAGCTCCAAATTGATTTATTTCTAAGATAAGGTGATTATGGGTCGAAATAATCTCATCCAATATAATTTAGACAAGTTTAGTTCTTTATGTTAACCTTATCTTTTAGTTTTAACTCTTAGATAATTAGATTGACATTTACCATGTCACTTTGTATTTTTATATTATATAGTTAATAAACGTACCATATACATCCAAGATACCCCCAAGTGGATCATTAATGATAAACCTATCATGGTATAAGTATATTTGCCGAACATTAGATTTTTAGGAATATAATAACAATTAATAATATAATATATTTTTTAAAACTATTTTATGTCAATTTTGACACTCTTTGGTAATTGATTTTTGTGAAAATCATAACAGAATTATTAGTTCGAAAAAAGATAATTAAATCAAAAATAACATGTAATATTAACCTATAAAATTATTTAAATTCATAAAAAGTCTCAAATTACATTTATTTGGGTATTTATAACATCAATTAGGTCAATATTTCACTAATAGAATAATTACTACATCATCATTGTGCCATAAATAAATTAAATTATTTAATTTATAAAAATTATAAATAAGACACCATTATATAGGGAATATTTTTAGATTTTTAATGAATATTTATAGTCGAATTTATCTTATGTATAACCTTATATTAAAAATGATTTAGTTAGTAAACAATGATTTTAACTATTTTAACCCTACTTTAAATAAATTAATATTAAATGTCCTAATCTAATCCAAGTGGGCGTAAATGGCCATATTTTATTCCTAAGGTTGTTTCTGGACGAATTACACTTATCCAATAGAATTAGGACATGTGTTAGGGTAATAATAATATCATTTTTACCCATATTATCTTATTTACTTTTAACCGTGGTAAATAAAAGTAAAAAGTTACAATTCTCCAAAAAAAATATTTTCAACTCATTGAACCACATTTTAGTCCTTAATATTAACCGTGTCTCTCGGATTTTCGTAATTCCACTCAAGGAAGTGGTAAAATTATGTTTTATGAAAAATTCAGTTTTTTAACTACCACTTAGTAGTTTCACTATTAATCAAAAAATGAAAGTTTCCAGAAAAATACCAAAAATTAGGCCTAAGATATATTTGATATTATGAATTCAAAAATTATGTCTATTTTACCAAATTCAAAACATATCAGTTTCATTAATTAATTTAAAAATTAATTCCCATCGTCAAAACAAATAGCGTGTTTTTAAGAGATAATAACTATCAAAAGATTGAAACTTGTTTATGTCTAGTTTAAATGTGAAATAACATCCAATGACCAGCATTGTATTAGATGGTAAAAATATATTCTAAATATTCTTTAAAACCACTCAAATTAATAATTTATCACTATTAATTATTTCGACTAAAAAAGTTGTTTTTAATTAAAATTTAGTAATTTTCACTATTCATCAGAATATGAAAGTTATCCGAAAAGTTCCAAAATTTCACCCTAAGCTAATTTCGATATTCAAAATCCAAAAATTAAGTCCATTTTGAAATATAAAATGTATAAAATTTCAAAAAGTGGTTATTACTATTCATAACGACTAGTTCATAATAATATTATAATAATATCTCATTTAGCGAAACACGATATTGCGTACTACAAACGCTATCGAGGAAGGTCTTTATTGCATGTAATGCAAGCCAAGTCAGGGATGCGTGTTGTGCAAGCTCCTTTTGGTGTAGCGTAAAACACAATGCATTAATGAAATTAAAAGGAATATTTTTCATAAAATCTTGGGATGTTACATTCTACCCCCCTTAAAATGAATTTTTCCCTCGAAATTCGTTGGGGTTATAAATGGTTTACTACTCAAAAGTTTCTTTAATATAAACCCACATCGTAAAAAGGAATACCAAAACTTGGCTTAAAAAAATAATGTATTAAACGTAACAGTTACCCAAATTAACTCATCCCTAGGTTTCCTTGTAGGAGAGCATACGTGAAAATATGGATATGAAAGAAAAATATAACCATCAAGTTCTGATGGAGAGTGGTAGAGAACATGGCTATGAAAAAGCCTTCAATCACAAATCCATAGATTTGTGATGATCTAAGGTACCATCTGATTCATCGGATATAAGGGCACTAGGACAACATTTTTTGTTTTCAAGATCATTTCCCTAAAGTTGAGGAATTTGAATTAAAATAAATACTTACTTTATTTTGTTACAATCTTTCTGCTGCTCGTAACTTGAACAATATCCACTACATCTCTTAAATAAATGAAGTTGAATTTTTTATTTGTGAAGTGTTAGCAGATCATGTGAAAGAATGATGGGTCATTCCATCTATATCAATCAAAAGGTTAGAAAAAGTTATTAAATATACATAAGTCGATATATAGTGAGATTAATCATATATGGTTCCTAAAATGGACTTATACTTCATATATCATACTGCTTAATATAATAAAACTAGTTTCTACTAAACAGGGACTTCCTGTATGCCAGTGGTAGGCGATAAAGGGATTTCACACTTCATTTGTGGGAACATCAATCATGATAAAATATCATGGGAATAAAACATGTAATTGTGGAAACCATTAATCACATGTTATTATTTCTATAGTAGCCAAGGCATTGCTTCCAAGACCATCTTAGTGGACAAAGTCCCTTTCTGAATCGAGTTCACACCTCGTTTCAGTCCTGTAACACTGAACCGGATTAACTTACCATTCCAGCCATGTCTATCTCATAAGATATAAATGTTTACCCAATTCATTGGAGGGAGTTTTAGGTCCCACCCATCTCATAATGTAATTATTCTTACTTGTGCCACAACATAAACATAAATCATTCATCATAACCCAAAGAATAAAATGGGTATCATAAACATTATCCCATCATAACATAATCCATATAAAAAATAGCTATCATTTCATAATAAGAAAAGTGAAACCATATAAATCATAGAGACATTATAATTGAAACATACACATATGAAATAATGTCATCTTAGATGTAAAATGGTTTTGATAAAATACTTGAAATGAATTCTTAAGGAAAATATCCTTTCTTCTTCAAAATCATTCTCTTTTCACAAAATGTCATGCAATTTTAAAATAAAAGGATTTTGTTGAAAATAGTCATGAAATCTTTTGGATGAATCTTCATGAAAATAAATCTTTATAATACCGTTCTTCTCGTACTTTTTCCTGAAAAGTCAAAAAAGTACCTCGTAACGTAAACAAAAGAAATATTCCTTACATACAATGTAGTAAAAGTCATAAATGGGTAAAAATGACGTTAAACATAATGAAAACACTTTTATAAAACCTGGACATAGATGATAACAATAAACCCAGTAAATACTTACATATAAGCAATCTCAGATAAAAATGAGATTGGAAAAGTTATCCCTTACCTTAGGTCTGATATGATTCGTACGTATCCGAACATCCTGTATAATGATTTAAATAATTTCATTGAATTATTACAGAATCATATTCATTGTTATGATATCATATATGGTTCACTTATGACATTATATTACCCATTCTTTTGAAAATTACATGTTAAATAGTGTTTTGGGTAAAATCGTTTCATTTGTCGTACGTGTTTTGACTTGTAATTATTCATATGATTACATAGATAATGATTACTTAATTCCAAAATATAAAACATGATTTATATATAATATATATTCAGAATATACATATATATAATAGATCTATAAATGGAAATAAATACACCGTTCATTGAGACGGTAGGCCGTACGTACGCATGAAAGTTGTTTCCGTTTCCTCATTGAATTGAATGGAATTAATTGATGACATAAATATATATATATATATATACATAAATCCAGTATCATTATTATGTCATATAATTCATGATTACTTATTATATATACTTTATAATCATTCATTAATGGTTAATCATTGAGAATGAATCTCATCGCGTCGTGGAGACGGTATTCCATACGTACGCACAAGCGATTATATCATTCCCATGATCGTGGAATTTTATTGGAGTGTATGTATACTATTAAAGAATAAATAATAATTTACAATAATCAAATATAGTTATTTATTTGCACCATTATACCCATCCAAGTAAGGTGGTGGTGGAAAATAGATTACAGCACGACGTGGAGACGGTATTCCGTACGTACGCACGCGCGGTGATTTCATTTTCCGTATGATGGATAGATGGTTAGATAGGGTTGTTTAATACTTATAATAAAATATCAGCATATGAGTGATACTAATGTTATTAATTCATAATGAATGAACTAAAGAAGAAGAAGTGGAAGAAGAAATAAAGTTGAATGAATCGGTAACGGACATTACCTCTTCTTTGAAACGCCTCTTTGAGACCTCCTTTTAGGGCACTACAATTGGTCTTTGAAGAAGAACAGAACCTATAGGATGTTTCTAGGGAAGTCGAGAAGAGAATTTGGCAGGTTTTGGCCGAGCATGAAGGCTCAAAGTGGTGTGAGGAAGAGAGGGAGGAGGTTCCCTTTTATAAGGGAGGAGAGGGGCACCTTTGGAATAACTAAAACTATTATTTAATTATAAAGCCGTATTCAGTTTTAAATAACTCCTAATTGATTTATTTCGAATCTAAGGTGGGGATGGGTCGAAATCCTCTCATCCAATAGAATTTGGACAAGTTTAGTTTACTATGTTAACCTTATCATTTAGATTTAACTTTAACTTAGATAATTTTACTTTTACCATGTCTTTTTGTGTTCTTACACTATAAGGTTAATAAACGTACTATAACAAGAAAAACGAACCCCAAGTTGTTTATTATTAAAATATATATCCTTATCTAAGTCTTTTTTCCGATCCTTATATTTTTAGGAATAAAATAACAATTAATAATATAATATTTGTTTAAAACACTATTTTATGTCAATATTGACACTATTTAGTAATTTATTTTTGTGAAACTCATAACAGAATTATTAGTTCGAAAAAAGATAATTAAATCAATACTAACATTTCATATTAACCTAGAAAATTATTTTAATTCATAAAAAGTCTCAAATTACATTTATTTGGGTATTTATAACATCAATTATATCAATATTTCATTAATAAGATAATTACTGCATCATCTCTGTGTCATAAATAAATTAAATTACTTAATGTCTCAAAATTAAAAATAAAATAAATTATGTAGGAAATATTTTTATCTTTCTAATTAATATTTATAGTCGAATTTATCTTATGTATAACCCTATATTAAAAATGATTTACTTATAAAACTTTGATTTTAACTATTTTAACCCTTCTTTAAATAAATTAATAATAAATGTCCTATTCTAATCCAAGTGGACATAAATGGTCATATTTTATTCCTAATGTTGTTTATGGTCTAATTACACTTATCCAATAGAATTATTACATGTGTTAGGGTAATAATAATATCATTTTACCCTTAATTACCCTATTTACTTTTAACCGTGGTAAAAAAAGTAAAAAGTTACTATTCAAAAAAAATTATTTTCATCTCATTGAACCAAATTTTAGTCCTTGATATTAACCATGTCTCTCGGGTTTCAAAATTCCACTCACAGAAGCGGTAAAATTAAGTTTTATGAAAAATTCAGTTTTTTTAACTACCACTTAGTGGTTTCACTATTCATCAAAAAATGAAAGTTTCCAAAAAAATACCAAAAATTAGGACTAAGATATATTTGATATTATGAATTCAAAAATGATGTCTATTTTACCAAATTCAAAACATATCAGATGCATTAATAAATTTAAAAATTAATTCCCGTCGCCAAAACAAATCGCGTGTTTTTTAGAAACTATAATTATCAAAAGATTGATACTTGTTTATATCCAATTTCAAAGTGAAATTAATTTCAATGACCAAAATTAGATTAAATGGTAAAAATATATTCTAATTACACATTAAAACCAATTAAAAATATAATCTAACCATTTAAATTATTATGATGAAAAAAGTTATTTTTAATATAGCGTGTTTTTTACTATTCATTAAAATATGAAAGTTATCAGAATAATATGAAAATTTTATCCAAAGTAAATTTTTATACCCTGATTCCAAAGAATAATTTTATTTTGTCAAATTGAACTTATAGACATTTCAAAAACAATAATTTAGGTGGGTGCGCCATCTAAAGGTGGCAAAACTACATTTTTTTAAAAATACTTATTTTATTCGAAAAATTGATTTTGTTCTCATACCATGTTCTAGAAAATGTGTAAGATGAATAATAATGTTATAAAATTCAAAATGTAGTTGATACTATTCATAAAGGCTTGTTCATAATAATATTATAACCATATATCGTTGTTTAGTGAAACCCGGTATCACGTACAACACACGCTATCGAGGAAAGTCGTGATTGCGTGTAATACAAGCCAAGTCAAGGTTGCGTGTTGTGAAAGACTCCTCCATTGTTTCGTATAACAGAATAGAACCATATTTCATTTATACATTGAATATATATATATTTATATATATACACTCAATGTTTCGTAGAATAACTACTATCAAAATTGTGTGTAACATGATCCACGAATAGTGTTGTGTATACTGCAAGCTCATAGGGTGTTCCATTTAGCGCAAGGTAATCTTGTTATAGCATACAACACAAGACATAAATGATATTAAAAGAATATTTTTCATAAAATCTAGGGGTGTTACAGAGTGAGTGTTTTTACCTGATAAGTTCAATCTCATCAAGATCATATCCCAATCCATATACATCAAACCACCCAATTAAAGTCTCATCATCTCACACATTACAATTAAGGTGTTTGGTACTGTATTAAAGCAACATGTATCAAGACACTATAATTATGAGTATGTAAATTATATATTTATAATAATGAATTTAATTTCATCCTATTACTTTTACATTAATATTGATTTTTATTTCGATATAATAAATAAAAAATATTATTTCTTGGTAATATTGAAAAAAAATTGTGGGATTTATTTGGATGATTTAATAAATTTTTTAATAAATAATATTTTAATATAATATTGTCATTAAATATTTTTCATTAAATATAAATGAATTTTTAAATTTTTATGAAGTCAAATATAATTTTTATAATGGTTCAAAAAATATTATTGTTAAAAACCCTTTATTTTTATTAATGGCTTGTTATTATATTAAAAGAGAAATTCACATATTTATAATATATTTTAATAAATTAATAATAATTTTGGAATCACAATATTGAATTTATCTTATAGTTTTTTTTCATAATTTTTTGATACAATCTCATTTTAGGGTAAAAATTAAATATCATATAAATGTACTTTATATATTATAATACAATAAAGGGGAAAAAGTGATATAATAAATAAAATAAATGGGTTAATCGGCCTAAAATATTATTTTCCCATACTCTATCATTCCATACCAGCTATGGAGTCATCTCAAGATATCCAAAATCTCTAATGAATCCCATCCCATGCAGTTTTTGTCACACACTCATGTAAGGGATCCTCACTTTCTCTTATTCATTCATGTTTTTATCTTGTGAATTCCATTTAGAATTCATAATGTGGAGATATGTCTTTACATGTCCCTATTACATCCCATTTCTTGTCTAAATTATGGGAGACCCATGTCACTCTTATCAATAATAATTTATGAATTTTTATGTGAAGTCATTATGCTGCCAAAATTTCACTACGATTTTCTATGCAAAAACAATTGTGTAGTGAATGACATACCCATTTAATATAAAGGGTGTTCACATTTATAATTGTGTGCTTATATGAATTTTTAATTACATGTATTTATTCCACACTTCGTGATCATGGAACAAAACACTACTCATCAATCCATTTTCACTGATCTATGTGGCACAATTAAGCTACAGAATGAAATGAAAGTGGAAAGTTTTCCATGAATTATGTAATGCTCTAATGAATTTGGTAAGGTTTAGTTTCATGAGATGTCATGTTGGGATAGGGATTGAATCCGTTTTATTTATGGAACTTTATAAGTCATGATTTATTAGTAGTTATCATTGACTTATGTTTATGATGTAGTGTTTTATGTTCTTTCCACATTTCCCATGTAATTATTATCATGGTATATCATGTCTCGTTGTTCATGTTTATCATTCCTACTCTTTTTATGGATCATTTACTTTCCTATTGTATTAAATGTATCACTTTATTCCATTTTTATCACCTTACATGAAATTATATCTCAACCCTTTCTTTTGAATGTCCCCAAGTTATCCTATGTATTTTTAAACGTAAGCATGTTATAAAAGTTTTCAATAAAGATGCTGTTTATTTAATATTTTAAATATTTTTGTAATATACGTAATTTGAAAAGACACCACACTTATCGATATTTTGGTTTGTATTAATTGTAAACTTTTGTAATAAATCTTATAATATTGTGTAATAAATAACATGCTTGTAATAATATCTGAAATCTTAATTATATTTTTATAGTGAAAAATTCATGATAATTTTCTTCCAATATTTTTCAACACTTTATCTCTATTTTCAATAATCATTTGGACACGACCATCATGAATATGGCATGAAATTTTCATGATCTCTCATAGTTAATCACTCCATTGTCGATGTTGACCCACTACTGAAGAAAATTTATAGAGAAAACCACTTTCAACAACTTCACATTAATTAATATAGTTCTCTTGATTTTTTTATTAACAATTTCACAAACATAGTATCACAAATTAGAGTTTACATAGGAATAAACCCAGTTAACTAACCATATTTCTCCATGTAATGTCCAATAAACCCTTATGTCTGAAAAACCAGGTGGGTCTGTCATGCCTCCCCACACATTAGATATTCTATATTTATGCCAATCTGAACTCATGTTTGTATCTTATTACACTTAAATTCTAATATTGTATAGCTTAGATATTATTTTTACTATCATACTCCATGAAATATTCTAGCTTCTTATGTTTTTGTTTAACCATGAGATGGATATTTTTTTTACTTAATTTCCCTCAAAATTAATTTCCCAGTAACTCAATAAAAAACATCTTATGTAGTTATAAGGATCTAATAAAATGTCTCAACAAAGATGAAGTAAATTTCAACTAATATTTTTTATTGTTAAACACTCAAGAACTATCTTTCCATCATAATATATTCATTTTTTCTTAACATCACAAATTATGTAAGGGAAAATATTCTAATATCCATGTATGTATTGTATCATTCATGTGGGGGTTGTTTTGAATATGTGCAACTAATTTATAATTTTTCATTTCAGATGAAACCTCATTCTAAGAGACATATATAGAAAGGTTTGTCTCTGTCTTTTTTACGTTCATGGAATTTTTCAAGAATAATCATTCATAAATTCATTTTAACCTAACTTCTTTTAATTCTTTAATATAATATTTTTAAATTTAATTTCAAAATTAATTGTGGATAGATATTTTAGCAGATATATTTTTAGAAATATGTAAAGATATAATATTTGACAATATAATTTTGAGCTGGTGGTATCAGGCCTTCTCAGTTGCATTAAATGATGATGATATCTATTTTAAGTACCAGAGTCTGGTGCTTTCATCACCCAGTAAGCTAGCGATTTCTTTACTTGATGGTAGCGTAAATTCAATTGTAGATTCTCTTAGAAGTATTATTATATTATCCTTGGATATATCAATGCTTAATGGAAGAAACATCTCGTGGTAGACCTTTTTCACTGGTGATAACAACAGGCGATGGTATATAATTTTTCTAATAGATGTAATTAGAAGTTGTTTCAGCTCTGCTCGATGATATCACCACTTGACACTGGATCCTAGAAGAAATTGAATTGAACTAGTAGTAGTTTTTTGAACTAAATGTAACTGATTCAATTAATTTTAGATTATGATAGAAAATCAAGACATATCTATTTTTTTTTGTCCTGAATATAGTATACTATCATAACACAATAAAATAATTAGAAACATTACAAATATGAGTTGAGATGCTTACAAGGTGGTGGCTCTTATAGTACGAAAATAGTTAATATCTATTTAATTCCATCATAATGTTTTGTAATCAAATTATGAGTTTACCTAGGTATATCCATTAGGAGTCTCAAACATGGTGTGTTGTATGTTCACACACACTATGCACCAGAATGATCATCAAGATCTTCTCAATCAATTCCCTTGGATGTTTTTACCCCTAGTTTAATATGTTCTAAAACCATGTCCATTTATAGTGTCTAGAGAGGGATATATTTATAGGAAAACTATATAATCTCATCCTAATTTTTTTTTGATGTTTCCAATACATAGTCTTATCCTCAAAGTCAATTAGAGTATTATGTTCCCCAATCTATGTTTTCCTAAATCTATTTCATAAATTTTATACTAGACTTACTCTAACTCTAACTATAAATTCCCCAAGCCCAGTAGCCCAAATCAAGTGGTTACATTATTTTATTGCCACTAAATATGAGGAATCCCATAATAAATAATAAAATTGTGTAGATGTCTTGGTAAACTAGTGGTATATATTCTTCTAATTTTATATTGTAATATGGAATATAAATCATACTGAAAGTAATTGTTATACATCCTTGAACTCATTAAAAGATTACTTATTCGTATCATAGGTTGAGAAAACAATTTAATGGTAGTCCAATATTCCCAATAAGAGTTTCATATAGAGAAATTAATCCTATAATAAATAAGGATTAATCAAAAGGGAAAGGTAAATAATTGAAAACCCAATCCATTTAATCAATTACATTATAATAAAGCATAATTTTGTGAAAATATATAATAAAAAATAATTTCATATAACTAATAACTTGATCTTTGAACCTATATATAGAAATTATATCTATTAAAATTGTTAAAAAGAAATAAATAACTAATCACAAATTGATGTAATTCATAATGACAAACATCTTTAATATATCATCAATGCCTCAATCTATGAAATCTTACTTATATAGGTAATGCTTTAACATAATATCTAGGCTAATATATTTAAAAAGACATATAGATACATTGAGTGGATATAAAAGTCCTCTTTCGTCACTAACTATGATTAATGCATTCATCATAAAAAATTGGACAATAAAATATATATACATATTAAACAAAAAATTATATTGAAAAACTAGCGTATAAAATGTTAATATTTCCCCAGGAAAACTGATCATAAACCATCAAAAAAAAGAATAAGAATGGTTCCATTTAAACATATCACTAATTTTTTATATGTCAAATAACATGTTATTGTAATTGAATAAAAGATATATCATAAAAAATAATTAAAAAGCTATTTATGTAAATTCCCTTTTCACATTGAAACCAACTTTTAAAAAGTAAATATATATATATATATAATATTATGAAAAAATAATTTTAAAATATCTTTGAAAATTTGTGAAGGAATAATCCAATCATTAATTTTTCATGAAATTGAGATATTACGTTCATGTTGAATATTACATTCACACTTTTTAATGAAAACACAAATAGATTTATTTTTCAAAAAATGACATGTTTATTAAAATTGAACCACTTTGTAAAAGTAAATAATGGGTAAAAATTTCCTTTATATATCATTTCAAATTAGTAAAAATAATCTTTAAACAATTTAAATAACATATTGACATAGAATAAAAATATTCCTGACAGAGAAGAAAAATAAATTCGGTTTTCCATACAAACATAATATTGCTATCATGGGTACATGAAGATAATAAAATTGAATGAAGTATTGTAATTTATAGAACTAATTATAGAAAAATAAAATTAATTTTTTTAATATATAAATATTAAATAATTCATTAACCATTTAATTATTCCTAAAGGATCCTGACTAATGATGAGATTATGAAATAAAGCCCTACAACTTAGAAAAATTTTGAGTCATAAATCCAAGAAAAGAATAACATCAGATAAATCATTGAATTCAATGAATATAAATGTAATCATTATATATCAAATAATTATGGAAATAGAAACACATCTTAAAACAAGATCAATGTACAGAATAACATTTTTCCCAAAGAAGACAACTTAACATAAAGAATCCTTACAAAGAATGTGTCTTTTATTTGAGGATTAATCCATGAAGTAATTATGTGTAAATAGGGTTAATCCAAAAAGAACTAGCCGATATACAATAGAATAAAATCATGTATCCTTTAAAACATATTCAGGTCATAGAATAGTTAATAATGAAAATTACATCCCAATGAATGGACATTGACTCAAGAAACTCCTTACAACATGGTAATTTTCATGTAAAATCCCCTTGGAATAAATAATATTAATTATAACATAAAATAATATTTAATTTAAATTATTAATCTTATAAAAAATAATAGTTCTTTATATACACTAAATTATATTAATTATGTTTTGAACATTAATATATGACTTAATGAAATGAAATTGAGGGAAAATGTATTACTTTGGTTCTGACATCATTCGTACGTGTTTGAACCTACTAATATTTATTTATTTATTTAATTTACATATATTAAATAACTATATTAATATATAAAATAACTAATTTTATTATCACATTTCCTTCAATCTCTGTTAAATTTATAATTATTTATTAAAACCACTGTTTTGAGTGATAACTGCTTCCTCTTGCGTGTATATTTCCATTGGATAGTTTTGATCCTTATACACTGATCATTAATCCATAATCTAAATAATATTATTTATGATATAAATATCATATATATTAATTATATATATATAGAAAGTCCTTTATAAAATTTATATATTGATAAAATAATTGCATCGTTCATGGAGATGGTACGATGTACATAAATATGAATGATGTTTTATGTTTTTAACAGATGGAAATAAATAAAAATAAATAATATATACCCTTTTTAGAAAAATTATTATATCATGAATATAATTTTTATTCATTAAATCAGTCTTTATCAAAATTTATGTAATCAATAAATGAAAAATCTATTACAGTTCTTTGTGAAGGTGGTAGTCCACACATACACAGAGCGACATATTCTTCTTACATTGGATTGGATAGTGATAATATAGACGTGATATTATAATTATAGAAGTATATTTATATAATAATTATCATATATAAATATTAAACTCACCATAATGAAAATCCCTGAAATTGTGTTGCGGAAAATGAATTGTATCGCTTTATGGAGACAGTAAGTCATAAGAAGAAACATGTGATACATTCTCATCTCATTTCATGAGAAAGATGGAATATAATGGTTATTTCATAATAATAATTACATTTATGTATTATTAGGAGAGTAAATTTATTTTTTAGGAAAATTACCATTGATTTATAGGTAAAGAAGAATTAAAAAAAACAATCCAGGTTAAGAGATTCCCTCTTCATTAAAAGAACTATTTTATAAATCCTTTTAAGGATCCTAGATTTTTACTTTTGGGAAGGCCCTCACCTCAATATTTTGGAAAATATTTTTTAGAATGGATTTTGGAAAGATATTTTGTTGGTATATGTATCAAATTGTTGTGAGGACTAGGAAGGAGATGTGTCCATTTATATTTGAGGGGAGGTGTATTCTTGGAAATTCATAAAAAATTAAATTAATATAAATTATTTTTCATGTATAAATGGTACCAAATTGATATAATTACATTATAATATGACTATTAGTATAAATTTACTCATGTAATAGAATTTTAATTTTATGGTAATTTTCTCACGCATATTTTAGTTTTGACCCTCTCTTATCCCTTTTGAAAATTACCCCAATATTTTTAATTTATACACTATAATGGTCAATAATGTAATAATAAAAGGGAAAATATATATAAATGTACCATGTTTGATGTTGGGAAAATTTTCACATTCATTTCTCAAAATTTTACATTTTAATAAATTTTAAATCATGTAATAAAATATTATTTATTATTGGATATCATAAATTTCATTTTTTGAAAATTTTTCTTTCAATATGGCTCTAAATACATCAAATAAAATCGGTAAATCAAATATAGTCCTTTCAATCTTCCTAACATGTCATATATCTATATGAACTTTTGGGGACACATTAATTAATTCAAATTATATAACTTTTTAGTATTTTTAATATCCTTAAGTTAGTTATCTACAAATTTCATAGAAACATTTTTTGATGTACAGTAATTTAAGATCATTATGTAATCATTAAAATATATAAATATATTTTAGAAGTAAATATTATTTCATTATTCACGATATAAATATTAATATTTAGTAACCAACTTATTTTTCCAAGATGTCAATATATAAAATATATTAAAAACATAGAGAGTAACATTTTATAACATTTTTAATATCAATACTATATAGGTCAATTTAATTTAACATTTTCTAGTTAGAAAATTCCATAATTAGGTGATAGGTTTGAGTTAATTTCAACCAATAAGTACAATGATGAAAAATTATGAACTTATCACTTAGTTTTAACCTATATTAACCTTGTTTAGCCATTATATAGATGATAGATTTTACCATGATTACTATTAATATTTTTTAAAACAAAGATGGGAATATTTTAATAATATAAACATATATATTTGAAATGGGGAATAATTTTTTTAATTATTAAATTTCTAAATGATTATCTAATTTATTTAAATTCAAAACACAAAGCACAATGAAAAGTAATTTTTCAGAAAAAATACCTATTTTTGTAGAGAAATTTTTTATAGAAAATTAAATCATAAAATTGATTTCATGGAACATAATATAATTATTTATTATATAAAAGAACATAGTTTGGTTTTTAAATATTTTTTACAAAATTGAAAATTTTCAATCCATGAAACAAAAAAATTATCAATAAAAATCCGTGTTTTTCACTATTTACTGAAAAATCTATCTTTTCATAAAAATATGAAATGTTCACTATAGGACAATTATGATACACTAACATAATAAACGATATTACTTTAAAAAAAATAATATTTACATATTTCCTAAATTTTATTATTATATATTATCTCAAAAATCAATAAAAATATTTTTTAAGTAATTATAATTTTAAATCATAAAATGACCACACACACATAATTTTGTACTTATTTACTAAAAATTAAAAATGAACTTATATTGAGAATGTAGTATATATATATATATATCATAATTTGGTTATTAATATTAACACTCTCCAATTAAATGGATAGTAGATAGTTATTACATTAAATAATAATATTTTATTATAATGGTTTGTTTAGACTATATATTAGTTTTTTATGCTATTGAATAAATAATTCATTAAAATATTGGGGTGTTTCAAAAAAAATTCAATATAGAAAGATTTTCCATATTATGGGACTTCATGTTTCTAAGGTATTCTATCTAGTGCCTTCTATTTTCTAGTGAAATCGAGTGGAATTGATCAAGGATCATATCGAATGGAATATTTTGAAATTCAACCACCCAAAACCTATGTTTTATTTATTTAATATTCAACATAAATATTAGTTTTATCTATTATGTTTTGGAGAATTATTTTAGCTGTTTTTATCCCTTACATCATTGATATCACATTGGTCAATGTTCTGATCGAATCATTGAATTTATTTTGGTACATGAGATCTTGATTTGCTTTTGAATTCTCCTCGTATTTGTTTCCTTCTTCGATGAAAATTGATCCTTATATTGTCTAAAGATCTTGATGAAAAATTTGGAATTTAAATCATGGAATGTTCTCTAATCCATTCAAACATTTTTTTCTCTTTGAGAGTTGATCCCATGTTGGCATTTGACATTACATTGATTTGGGTTTGTGGTTTCATAATTCAATTCTTATCAATTGAAATAGTTATCACTTTCATGATTAGAAATGGATTTCCAATTGACTATAAAAAATTCTTTGATTACTTTTATGAATGATTTTTTTTTGTGTGTGATGATAGATTATGGATTATTGATTTTTAAATAATGTGTTAAATTCTAGACAATTATCGTGAAATTCAATTACTTTTTTGAAGAATGAATTTGGTGATGAAATTTGATAATATGAAGCATGAGATTTTTTTATGAACATTAAATGAATTTTCTAAATTTAAAATGGAATAATTTTATTTTAAAATAATTTTATTTTATTTTTTGAAATGAAATGTAGTGCTTGTAAACATAAACTATGATTTTATTTAAATGATTGATTGAAATTATTTTAGATCGATTAAACTAAACTATAGATCCTTGTAGGATTGATTTCCTTAAATCACATGGGAACATGGTTGAATAGGTGGCTGTTTGTGGATATAAAAGCTATACATGTATTATTACAACAAATTAACAGGTTATAGATGAAAAAACTAACCAAATATAATGATCCTAGTGTATTTATTCTTTGAAATGGATTCTTATCCCCCCTGGAATTGGGATCTAGGGATATGTGTATATTTGGATCCATATTTCATTGAGAATTTGTGGAACCATTAGCCTTGATCTAGCCAATCCCAGGACACTAAATCAATGTTCTATTATTAAAAATGAATTTTTACATTACTATGTTTCTAAAATGATTTAGTCTTGCACGTTTTGATAGGAATTATTTTTCATGTATGTGTTGATGAAAATTCACTATAGAAACTTCTTTTTATAAATTACAATGGAATAATTTAGAAAGGATTTTTTATTATAAAATTTTAAAATATTCCAACTGAAAACAACCAGACTACTATATCCTAGAATTGGTGTTTAATTTATTATGTTACTACTAAATACAAGTAATCACATTGCAAAGGACTTAATAGTTTAGTTATATTGAATAACATGATAGAAACATGATTCATATATTAATTTATAAATAACAAATACAGAAAATATAAAATAATTATTTCATCCTTTATGTTATTCAAAATATTGATCTTTATATCATGTGTAAAATAAAAAATAAAAGTGTTGAATTTAATTCTAAGTAAGGGTATTCATACATCAAAATCTATTTAGTCTTGAATAATATGTTATGAGATAAATGATAATAAAATAATTGAACATAAATAATAATATGAGATAGATCACATCCATGGATATAAAAACAATTTATATAATCACATGTAAACCAATAATTGAGTTCAGAATTATTGAAATCATAATTCTAGACATCTAAAACATATCGATGAGTCCTCAGGAATGGAAAACTTAGACATCCTATGAAGGCTTCTTTCTAAATAATATCATATTAATGGGTAAGGCATCCTCAAAAAACACTAAATAGTTCTTCTCATGAGACTTACTGATGCATTAATGGATATATAATTTAGTGTCCCGTATATCACTTAATATGTCCAATTTGTTCCTAATATGAATAATAATGACAAAAAATCAACTACCTTAAGAATCCACAACTGTCCATATTAGAAGAACTAGAATACCTAATATCAATACATTAACAATTAAAAATGATCAAAAACAATCCAAAAATATATTTTTTGGTATCATTGGATAATATCCATATTAAATAATAATATTCAACAAATAATGATGAAATAAAAGAATAAATATAACAAATCAATAATTTTTTTGGAAAATACCATTTTCAAATTGAAATCGCTTATTTAAAATCATCACTAGTATTTTGAAAAAAAATTCATTGTAAATAACTTTTTAAATAAATAAAATAATCTTAAAATCATGGATTATTCATGAAAATGGTAAATTCCATTCATGTTTTATATGTTAAAAACAATTCCTTTCACACTATTTAAAAAAAAGAGTAAATTTTTGTTGTTAGGAAAACTGTAAGAATGTTATTTTCAAACCATTTTTAAAAATTAAATATGTGGATAAAAATTTCATTAATAATTAATTGGAGACTAATAAAAATATTAATTAAATCATTTTATGGAAGATATGGATATGGAATAAAAATATTCCCACGTCAGGGACATAAACCTAAATAAACCTAAATAATGATGGAATTGTGAAATAAACATGTACTTCTTTTGAATCAATAAAATCGAAATCCCCCTAAATGAAATTAATTAAAATGAAAATTTTAGAACAATGAATAAAAATATATTAATTATATAATATATCTAATGGGATTTATAAAAACCAGACAAAATAAAGTTGTAGTGAATATGGAATTTGTCACACAACAGTGATGGTGATATTAGAAAGCCTTTCCTATGATCTGACATCCTTTGTATGTGATTAATCCTGATATCATTTAAATAAAAAAAATTATATGTTGATTCAAAACGTGTTTTGAATTTTCTATCAATCATTTGTTTTAGAAATCACAAATCACACATATCCTAATCACATATATTGTTTATCATGTTCATTTTTTTAACAATCATAATCCCTCACTTTTTTTCATGTTTGATGTATCCTTATGTGAGTCGTGTTTTTTGTTCATACGCATTGTTTTATATGCTGTTTCAGAATTTTAACCAGATTATGCATTGCATCGTACTCAGAAATCGTAACCTGACTATATATTGCATTATAATCATAATTCATTACTAGGATAAGTACCGCATCATAAATATGCATTGTAACAAGGTTAAGTACTGAATCATAATCAGGTATTGTAATCATGATATCGTAAATAAGTTATTCATCATCACCAAGTTATGTATCACATTATCAACATTGATTGCGTGTATCTCTAAATCATTATTTTATTCTTTTATACATACTACTTTCTAACTAAAATGGCGTCATTGAGTTGGTTATTTACCTATAAAAACAATGTCATGTATTCTGTTTTTTTACCGTTGTAATGCCAGGTTTCAATGTCCCTCTGAGTTTCTTGTAAAAATATGATCATTGGAGAAAATAGGATCATTGAAACTAGAAGCCTATAAATAGGACATCATTCATACCAGAATAGTCATGTTTTTCTTATGTCATGATCTAGAAAGAGATGATGTGACTTCTCAGTTGCTTCATGTGAAAACCATGAAGATACAATAAGTGAACAACTTGTTCCTTATTTTGGTATTTCTAAAAGTGATTTGTTTCTACTTTGTGTGACTGAACTTGGGATAACGATCAAGGGATTCCGGGGATTGGAAGGTGTGATACTGATTATCATTTTGAGGAGCTTCAATTACTTGAAGGAAATAGAGTCCCATTACCTTCTTAATCAAGGACATCCAGGTATAGGAAGATAGTCATGCTGATCATTGTATCGATGGATTTCCAAGGTAGTGGTAAAACAGACCTTTTATCGTATGTGAAATGATACCCTACTCTTTGGGTTAAAATAATTGTAATACTTTTACATTTCCACTGCTATTTGTACTAGAAAGGGAATTTTATAGTTTCCATGTTTCTCATATTCAATTAAATTGTAATTGATTCAATTACGATTCATATTGGATTAGTTTATTCTATATGTTTTAAGGTAGAATCATTTTCATTTTTATTACATTGATCACTGTATTCATTTCAAATTCAATTGTTTTTACATTACTTATAATATTACATCATATGTTATCCATCGGGTCCTAGTCTAGTATGATCAATTATATTGGTTGTAAATTTTATTAGTTTAAGATCTCTTAAACTATGATATTTTTAAGTGTTTACATATAGTTTTTTAAGCAAAAAATTCACCACCAGTTTTATTGTGCCATCTAATATACATGTACATCTATATTACGATCCAACTATTGTTATTGGAGGAGGCTTCCACTATTTTTTTATTACATGCGTTATTTACTTTGGCCATACAATTGTATTTATTTTAAAAATATTTAGTTTGTAACTACTTTCTACACTAACGTATAGATTGGAAAGTTATTGTTTTATAAGACGGAAGGAATGAGTATTGCATCAACATAAAATATAAATAAAACATGACCACATGTATTTTATGGGAATGATTATGATTACTTGAGATATTGAATGAAGATATTTTTTATTAAAACCAGAGTGGACAACATTATCAAGATCACTGGAGGTTATAAAATCCTAGACAACGAATTCAGTACCTACACCAATCAATAGAAACATAAATATCAACTGAATTACAAGGTACACAGTAAATTGTTGTGTTACATGACCAATAATCCATATAGTCAATTATCATCATGTGAAGCAGCCAATAATATCTGGAAGAAATTATATGTCACACATTTTGGTACATCCAAAGTCATAGAAACAAGAAGGGTAATGCTTCGAGTACAATATCATGGGTTTCTTTTTTTCCTTTTGGAGAACCATTATGCAAGGTGAAAGAACGGTTTCTGAAAATTATGAATAGTCTACAATCTATCAGTGAAAAGGGTCTTAATGATGAAAAACTTGTAGCCATGATTATAGATATTATTCCTAATGAGTGGGAACAAAAAAGAACAGGTATTCATGAAAACATGAAAGTAACTCAAATCAATGTTGATGAGTTATTTGGAACTCTTATTTAGAATGAGAAAAGAATGAAAAGATATGTTTATTTAAATAATAATAACAATGTTAATGGGATTGTATCATTTACTAGTACAAAAGACAATACACCCGAAAGGATAACAAGATCCAAAGCTATGAAATCTGTTGTTATATAAGAATCAAGGGATAGTGATCACTCAGATAATGAGATAGCCAATATTTTATGAAGGATAGTCAAATTTTTTTGAAATAAATAATTTCAATATAGATTCAAAAATATATATACAAAAGAAAAGAAATATTCATAGTTATCTTGTTATGAATTCAAAAAAGCACCAGCTCTATGGTATTAATTGATGACATTTTGTTCTACTCGACTACTGAGGAGGAGCATGCCTATCATTTGTAGGTAGTACTGGACACACTCTGAGAGCACCAGATTTATGGTAATCTCTCAAAGTTCCAATTTTTTATATGAGATGTTAACTTTCTGGGACATTTCATATCGGAAGCTGAAGTTGTAGTAGATCCAGCGAAGATTGAGATGGTACTTTCTTGGGAGCCACCTAGGAGTGTGATAGAGGTACGGAGTTTCCCGGTGCTGGACGGATACTACTAGAGATTTGTTTCATAGTTCTCCAGAGTTGCAACACCACTTTTAGCATTAACAAAGAAAGGGAAACCCTCAGTGTGGTCCGAAAGCTTCCAGCAAGGTTTTTAGGAGCTATGGTAGAGGTTTACTAGTGCCCCCATCTTGAGGCTTCCATAGGAGGGTGTAGGGTATGTAGTATACTACGACGTGTTAGGGACCAGACTCCAATGTTTCCTGAAAAAGAAGAGAGAAATGATTACTTATGGTTCTCCACGACTGAGACAACATGAGTAGAAATATGATACCCATGACTTGGAGTTAGCAGTAGTGGTATTGGCTTTGAATATGTGGCGACATTACTTGATGGGCGAGGAATTTAAGGTGTACTTTGATCACAATAGTCTTAGGTATATCTTCTCTTGGAAGGACCAGAACATGAAACAATGATGTTTATTGAGTTCCTCGAGGATTATGATTTCGAGATAGTCTATACTCCTGATATTGGGAATGCTGTTGCAGATTAAATCAGCATGAGATATGGTATACAGCTGCTAGGTGAGGCGACAGAGTAGCTAGTCACTTTTCGTATTTCCTTTATGGCTCAAGATGGAGAAGTTTTTTTAGTCTCTTAGAATCACTCCCCCACTTCATCAGCAATTCGGGGAGGTGCACCATTGGGATGCTGGTTGCGAGGCTCGATGTGCTCAGAAATCCATAAGGCAGGAACCTAGTGTATTTTCTGAAGGTGGGGAGCATGTCATATTCTTCTGAGGATGTACTATGGTACTAGTATCACTTTGGGAGGAAGTGATGAGGGAGTTCCTCACATCCCCTCAAGCGGTACGTCCATGAGTGGAGAAGATGTGTAAGGATCTTCGATGACAGAATAGGTGGCTGGGAATGAAGAAAGCAGTTGTATAGTTTTTCTCTCGGTGCCTCACATGTCAGCATGTGAAGGAGCATAATCAGGTAACAGCAGGCTTGGTTCAGCATATAGAGGTTCTAGAGTGGAAGTGGGATGGGATATCCGTTGACTTTGTGACAGGACTTCCACATACATCCAGGGGTCATTACTCGATCAGGGTGATCGTCGACCGACTCACCAAGTCGGCACACATCCTACCGAGCAGAGAGCAGTGTTTAGTAGAGAGATTTGAAAGCCTCTATAATCCAGAGATTGTGCATTTACATAGAGTACCCTCTATGATTGTCTCCGATCGGGATGCACGTTTTACTTCATGGCTATGAAAGGGGTTTCAGGAGGCTTTCAGGATGCAGATTTGTTTGAGAACCGCCTTCCATCCTCAAATGGATGGTCAGAATGAGGGGACCATTCAAACCCTCAAGGACATTCTATGTTCTTTCATCCTCGACTTCGGTCGTAGTTGGGAGGATCACTTTCCTTTGTTGTAGTTTGTATACAACAACACCTATCACTCCACCATTGGGATGACACCTTTTGAGGCATTGTACGGGTGACCATACCGATCACCTTTGTGCGGGACTGACCCTGGGGAGTCATCACTAGTGAGACCAGATATGGTATGGGCTACCACAGAGAAATTACAGATCATCTAGGAGTAGATGAAGACTGCACAGAGTAGGCAGAATTATTTTTCTGATAGGAGACATATACCTCTAGTGTTTGAGGATAGCGACAATATCTTTCTACGGGTCTCACCCTGATATGGTTTACGGAGATTTGGTTGAGGTGGAATGTTATCTCCATGGTTAATCAGACCTTTTCAAGTCCTTAGCAGAGTTTGTGAGGGGGTTTACCGCATAGCTCTACCCCCTCTCTTGCACTGGGTGCACGACGTCTTCCATGTATCCCACCTGAGGAGATACGTGCACGACCCTTCCGACATCATCGACCATGGCGTGCTAGACATCGACGATGGAGAGACATTTTCAAGGGTTCTATTTGAGATTGAGGATCGACAGGAGCTGGTCCTTCGTGGGTGGTCGATACCTCTAGTGCACATTTTTGGTAGCACGTGAACCATCATCAGAGCACATGGGAGTGGGAGGCTCAGATTCGTGCTCAGTACCCCACTTGTTTTCCTAGTTTTATGATGTGGATTTCGGGGATGCAAAGCCCTGAGGTGGGTAGAATGTATAAACCCATAATTTCTATGTAATTTTTTTAAGTAAATGGGTATTTTACGAGTCTACAAAAACTGACGGCGCATGATTCCGAGGCCTGGTGTGACCAGAGAAAATTTCTGAATTTCTTATCGGGTACATTCAGTAAACGTATGAGCGGGTTTTTGAAAATTTTGAACCAGTGCTTGGAATTAAAATCAAAGGGCATCATTGAACTCACAACACCTATTTTTTCTTAAAGAGACATTCACCTTGACCGCAGTAGGTCAAGGGTGAATGCTAGAGTTTGGGTTTTTTGTGGAAGAATAGAATAAAAGAAAAATGTTTAACATTTTTATTTTTGAGAACTTCAATGTGAGGTTATGGAGTTGGGGACCACCGAGCCCAAAACCTCCCAATTTGAATTTGATGGTGGGGACCACCTAAACCCCGTAACTCCTTCTTTAATGGGATTAGCCTCTTGAACTCCCTCTTTAATGAGGGAGTTGACTATTGGTATCCTCCCACTTTAATGCTGCCAACCACATCAATTAATTAATTAAGCCAATTTGAATTTATTCCAACAAACTAAATAGATAACATATTCTATTATATTGGGATTTAATTTTAGTGGAATTAGGGAATGGGAGATGCTTTGGAGAATCATGGAGAAACTCATCTTCAAAGGACAAACATCAACGAAGAACTCTTCTCCGTCGACAAATCTTTATCAAAACTTCGTCCAAGGATCTCCAACAATGAATGAACCGACGATCGAGGAAATCTCATCATCCCCGACTTCATCTTTTTCCTCTCATCACCGATGCTGTTGGAGGAGACCTGTTTCGTGATTGACAAACGTCAATCCATCTCAACCACGGACAATATTATACAAAATAATGAGGTAGGGGTGTGTTTTAATTTGAACAATGTAAATTTCTCTCTCACATTGAATCATCTTCCTTGATTAGTATGCTTCCGGCCTAATGTGGAGAGTACGGTCCAAAAAAAATATGGTCCAACCCCTCAAAAAATCTTGTGGATATTTGGGTGATGTTCACGATGGTGACAGCGATTGTTGTCGGTGGTTGGTACCGGTCGAACTTGAGAACCGTGATGAAGGTGATGAAAAATGGGAGGACGGTCAAGTATGCCGTTGGCGAAGGCCCAACGCTCCATCGCCCCACTGCCACAATGCCATGCGGCCCTCTGCTGCCAGTGGCCTCATCGCCCCGCGGCCCTTCTCACAACCTGAGGCCTTGTCGCGCCGCCCCGCGGCTTCCACCGCTCTGTGGCCCCTGCGGCCTCCGCTACCTCACAGCACCCGTGGCCTCGCATCGCTCCGCGGCCCCCGTTGCCGTCGCGGCCCCAAGGGGCCCGCGGCCTCCCGCTGCCCTGTGACACCCACGACCTCCCCTACCCTGCGGCACCTGCGGCCTCATGCCACCCCGCAGCCCCCAAGGTCGATGCCACCCCGTAGCCCCTGCGGCCTCTGCCACGCCCTGGTGAATGCAGCCTCTCTCCGCCTAGTGGGTCTCGCAGCCACCCACGACCTCTGAGACCACCCTGCCGCCCCATGGGCCGCTGGCCAAGATAGACCGCCCAGCATGCCAGACCACCCAGCGTGGACCGTGCCGCCCAGGGCGGGCCCGACTGGAGTCAGCGGGTCCGGCAGACTAGTGGTTTGGGCCGCACCACGGGCTGGGCCTAACCCAACAGGTCAGGCCAGGTCAGTCCGACCGGTTCGGATCAGACCCAAACCCACTTCGACTCATTTATGCTCTTTCGTCTATAACAATGTCACCAGGTGTCCGTTTGAAAACCCATCAATGGAATTTTAAACCATGGAGTGAGACGGTCTCTTTGATTATACCACAGTGGAGATTCAAATAAATTTGGAGTATATCCTGGTTGGATCGATCTTGAATCCAACCAGGCCCTTGGGACTAAAAGTTTTATAACTCACAGACTGGGCATCTGATTGACACACTGTCTGTTGTGATAAGACCCCTATGATGTGGAGTTCCATTGAAATACTTCTTCATGAGACATCATGGAAGTCGGAGTACTGAACAGAGGCTTGTGGAGCGGTCCATCCCTGAGAAAAGCGATCATAGTGCAGGAACCATATATTTGGCTCTGACGTGAAGAATGAAGAGGGATCCTATGTTGGTCCACACCAAGTGATCCTGTTTGGGTCAGAACATAGTGATCCTATGTGGTCCAGCACCAATCAATCCTATGTAGGTCAACACCTAGTGATCCTGTGTGGGTCAGCACCTAGCAATCCTATGTGGTTCAGCACTGAGCGATCCTGTGTGGGTCAGCACCGAGCGATCTTGTGTGGGTTAGCACTGAGTGATACAATGTGGGACAACAGTAGTGCCTCTTAAAAGAATATGATGATATAGCCTTAAAATAATCTTCTGTAATTTTGTACATAAGTTATACCTGGTGTGAGCTGAGTTCGTACCAGTGTAGTACATTCCATTATGGTAATACCTTGGTGGTATTCTTCAGCGTGGTGTACCTGTGTTGTACTTACCTTTGCGGTATTCCATACTTTGTGGAACAGTTGAGCTTCAGGCTTTTGAGTCGGACTCTGTGTTTCCTCATGATTGAGATTGGTTTACCTGATAACATAGGTATATGTATGGGTATATACCTAAGTAGGGATGTCAGTTGATTTCAAGCTGTGTGGTTTATCCTTGATGGATTTTTTGAGACCATGAGGGTCTCAGGGTCCCTATTTAGTATCATTATAATCACCCCTGCATGAGCTATGCCCACACCCTTTTGTGTTTGGTGCAGAAGACGGATAGCACTGACTGATAAAGAGAGTAACAAGACTAGAGGTGGCTTGGAGGTGGACGTTTGACGAGGTGAACCACAAAGACAGTCATTCGTGAGTTATACCTACCATTCAAGTAGGATTCTTGGTGGACAATCCAGGAGCTTCTTTTCACCTATCAGTCATGTTCTACTTTCCATTTTTCCTTGTACTTTCCAGTTGGGCTTGTATTCTGGCCCCTTTTTACATACTAAACTCACTCTGTTTACTATTTAGATTACTTGAGTTCATATCTTGTTGTGTGCTTGGTTGTGTGTTTTACATTTTATAAAGGCACTGCCTTCCGAGTTTTAGGGAATACACCTTCGGTTCTAGTCACTATCCCCTAGCCTATGGAAGGCGGGCTTGGGGTAGTCACGGCCCGGGCCCGTCGTGACACCATGTCATATTTCATGTTTAATATAAAATAACCTTAAATAATACCTGATAAAGCATCAACACTTGTTTCAAAAATTTTAATGGATCAGTCATCATCACCAATTCCCATTTCATAATTGATCTAGAATCATAACATCTTTCCATTTTCATAATGGATCATGCATCATCACTTTTTCCCATAGTGGATCACGCTCGTTGACTTTGTTTCTATAGTTGATCAAGTATATAAGAATGTTTTCAATCATTATCTCATGAGATATAAATCATTAACCAATTCATTAGAGGAAGATATAAGTCCCAATCATCATGGGTTATAACATAACCACTATTTATATATTTAATAATTATAATGATGAGTTTCATACAAAATAGTCATTTTATTACATACATGTAAAATAGAAACTAGTAGTGTATAACGTAGTGTCCCAATGAAATAAAAGTGTGTTGAAATCCCTTACCTATATTGGGTAAAATTCTAATCATAAACTGTATAAAATAATATACTTAAATGAAACCTTAAATATCATAAGAATAAATAATATCTTGATATATGATGTCCAGGAGGCTGTATATACACCTCATAAAAGAATATAGGTTCATAACATAACATATGTATCAAATAAGATATTTTGATATAAAATTCCCTAATCAATTTGGAATCTTCTGAGTCACTAGATCAATTAAATAATATCTTCAAATTAAATTTATAATATCATTAAAATTAATATATTCATGACAAAAAATTTCAAAGGAGGTGTATAGGCACAACATAAAATCAACAAGTGGTCATTATGGTTTATGACTCCTTAAAATAAAAGAGTGACTGAAATCCTTTACCTCATGTCTTGACATTCTTCATATGCCTTCAAATATCATGAATAATAAATATAGCATCATTATCATATTATTAAATAACCATACTCAATTTTATCACACCTTATATAATTTACCTATAACCTTTAATTTCTAATTTATGAAAAATTCAATTTCAAAATTACTTTTTGAGTAATAACTACTTCATCTTTCTTTAATGTTATGGTGTGGTATCTTCAATACTTTTATATTGATCACAGTTCCATAATATCCAAAACTTTTGACATGATATTAATATAATATATTTTCATTATATATATTTTTATTGTGATCTATGGATGTTAGAGATATAATATGAGTTACACTATTTATGTAGATGGCAGGTCATACTTATGCATGAATGCTGTTTCCATTTAATCGACAAATGGAATTTAAGGAAGGTAAATAATAAATAAAATTTATTTAACAGTTATTTTATCATATATATCTCACATATTCATTTATTTATCATTACTAATTCCATGTTAATATTAATAAAAAAATTAATCACATCACTTCATGAGCTGATTGTTCTCCAACATACTATCGATATTATAATATTCCCACTTAATGAATATATATATAAGATATTATAACTCAATATGTTTTATTTTGTTATATATATTATATATATAATTTAAATCCATCATTATAACTACCTTTGATATGTGATGATGTAAAACAACTTTTATCAATCCGTACAACGGTGCTCTATCATACACACCATCAATAGATTTTTCCAAATTTTATAAAAGATTATATAGATATTTATTATCCTATAATCATTTTAGAATATATATATATGTTAAATAATGGTTATTTTATTTGGTAATTATTAGGACATGAGTTGAGGTGGAAAGAGATAATGTGAAATGAAACAACTTAGTGGAAACAATTACCTTTCCTTAGAACGACCTCATTTGGATATCATATTATAGACTATAGGATTGGTTTTTTATATTAATATCAGATATATAATGAGTATATTTATATTTAAAGGGATTTTTATAGTTTTTGTTCAATAAAATGTGATTAAGAGGTTTGAATAATTAATAGGAGGAAATCCCCTTTTATAATTTAGGTGGAGTGCATTTTTTTAATATACCCAAAAAAATTAAAAAATGTGAAGTCACCCAGACCCAATTTTTTTGAAAAATAGATAAATAATTTATATATTAGAATTTATAGTCTATCATAATCTTAAAAACATAAAAATATAGATTTTTAAACATTTTATTCCACAGATATTAATTATTCTAATATTTACCAGCATTATTTTGAAAACACTAACTAGTTTCTTTTTATTTAACAGGGTAATTTATCCTTTAAGAATAAAATTATAATGAGACTAATTAGTTAATTTAGACACAATTATAATGAATATTTAATCCAATAAATTAAATAAAAAAGTTATGTGTCTGAAATTTTAATTTTAACAAAAGTGAATGAAATGTGGAAAACCATATTTTATCATTTAACGCGGTAGCGATGTTTTTACAAGTTGCAGTTAAATATAATTATTATAAAATATCCAATGGAAAATTAATATACCATGACTTATAAGTTTCAAAATATAACAATAATGGGGAAAATGATAGGATTTTAATTATTTTATATCACTTAGTAAAATATTATTTATTATAAAATAACATTAATATAAATTTTGAAACTATTAATTTAATTGGACATTAAAAAACCACATGAAAAATGTAGAATTCAATTATATTATTTTTACACTTATATATGGTATTATATTAACCTAAAACATTCATGGAATACTATAATTAATTCAATTTATATTACTTTTAAAATCGTCTATACAATTAATTTTCTTTTTTCTATTATGTAAATATTTACTACCAAGGTGTTTCATAAGAATTTGAGGTAATTATATAATTATTAAAAATTTAAAACAAATTACCCTACTGAAATTATTTTCATTATGTTAAAATTTTCAACCAATATTCATTCTGATCATTCTTTTTTATGTATATTGACACAAAAATGAAATTTAAAAGCAAGAAGTTGAAATTTTTTTATTTCTCGTTACATTAATTATTATATTGGCCACTGTCGTGAAATTGTTTCCAAAATCTTTTAAATATACATTATAATGTAATAACCATCTAAATATTCACATATAATTGGAACACGTAAAATATTACGGCCATTTTAATCCTTAAATTTTAGTTTAATTCCATGATAAACTGACTTTAACCTTAAATACCTTAATTAGTTTTTATTTCTTTTACTATTCATTAGGACTAAATATTCAATTGAAAATATTAAATATCATTTATTATAATTATTCAAAATATTGAATCCATTTTTCCAAATTCCATTCAGATATGTGAAAATTTTAATTTAATATCAAACTCATAGAAGTGACAAAAAAATATTTTTCGGATGAAAAGATATTAAAATGTATAAGAAATTTTCATAAAAAAATCAATGTTAAATGGGTTAAAATGATATACACATGTTTCAAAGTATATAATCTAAATAATTTAAAATTAAGAAAATATTTATGAATGAGGGAACATTGTAAATTATATAAAAAAATTATTTTTATAAAAAAAATCAGTAGTTCTTAATATTCATTGAAAAATTAATAATTTCATTAAATTATTAAAAAAGCACGTGAACATAGTATTTATATTCCTCTGAAAAAATTTATTTCTATATAATAAATTTTCAAAAAATATCAAAAAATATTATTTTCATTATTTTTCTACAAAAATAACTAATAATATTTTTTGAGAAGGATATATTTGAATAATATAATGGAATTATATAAATATTTGTACGTATTTATAAATACATTTTCATTATATAAAAAATTTGTTCTTAATTTGTTTTAAAAATATTCATATTCATACAACATAGTATATTGGATATGTTATAACAGTCTTGTTCAAATAATAATAATAACAATATACCTTAATTCATTAAAACATGGGGTTGCATTAAATGAGAAATATCAATAAAATTAAATTTAAATCAAATAATTATTTCTTAAAATCATCGGGTTTTAGATTCTACACCATTTAAAATAAATTGTTTCCTAAATATTTTACATTATCTTTTTATTCAGTAGTTGCAAATTTTGAAATTCCTTTTCTGAGATCCCATATCGTAAAAGGGTAAATAAAAATTCCTCTTAATAGAGATAAGGGAAAATATGAATGTTTTGTGGAAATAAACAAAATTTATTTTTCTAAATAATATAACATTGGTAGGAATTTAAAACATGGATTTGGAATGAAGATCCATTGAGAAGATAATGGTATACCCTTTTTCCTTTAAGAGATGAAAGAACATTGATTTATCAAATATAAATAACTATTTCAATTTTAGATCATTCTCCTAATATTGGGGATTATTTTAAAATATACTCAAATAAAATTGGGAAATAAACTTACATGACAAGTATAACTTCATCCTTTAATCAATTTCCACCATAATTACATTATTTACTCTAAATAGTTTGTAATCCATATGATTTGTTACACTCCAGAAGCACTAATGGATCACAATATACATAAAATAATGATATTTCATTCCTTAAATAACATGTTTTAATAAAAACAATATCTTTAGCACATGTTATCCAATATGTAAAAATATTCATATGAATAAATAATACCATCATCTCTAAATCCTCACCCACATATCAACTAAACCACTCCATGAATGGTTAACCTTAAGACTAGTAACACCCTGATATTTTATGAGAACTATATTTTTTTATGTCTTATGTTATACGAAACATCAATGGAATCTTTCACTACACACAAAACTAGCTTGTCTTTCTTTACACACAATCACGGCCTTCCACGGTAGCATGCGTTGTAAGCAATACCGAGTTTCACTAAACAACGATATGCTATTAAAATATTATATAAACTAGACTTTATGAATAGTAATATCCACTTTTTAAAATTTTATAAATTTTATCTTTCAAAATGGACTTCATTTTTGGATTCAAAATATCAAAATTAACCTCGGTGCAATTTTTATATTTTTCTGAAAACGTTCAATTTTTGATGAATAGTGAAAACACAGAGTTTTTGGTTAAAACCGACTTTTTATTTAAATAATAATTTATCTTATTTGAATTTATTTTAGATAAAAATAGATACATAATACATATATAAGTTCAATTAAATTCATTGGAGTCATTTTATAATAATTTTATATATATAAAAATTGTATTGAACTTTTCACCATCTTTTACCCACCTCCTAGGAGCTTTTGTAATTGTTCATAAAACTTAATTTTACTGCTTCTGTGAGTTGAGTTTTGAAAATCTGGGAGACACAATTAACATCAAAGAGTAAAATGTAGTTCAATAAGATAAAAATATTTTTTCTGTGAATAGTAACTTTTGACTTTTATTTACCCCAGATAAAAGTAAATAGGGTAATTCAAGGTTAAAAGAATATTATAATAATTCAAAATTATCTTAACACATGTCCTAACCTTATTTTATGAATAGTGGCCGACCATTGGCATCCTTGGGTCGATTTTTGGACCCCATTGAGCAACGTGGTAGTGATAATGACAATTGGGATTAAAAAATTTAATGTGAAGACAAAATCGACATTAACAAAAATATTTTAGTAATTAATTTTTGTAAGGGGTTATATAAATTATATTTTTGACTATAAATATCCATTGGAAATATAAAAAGATTTCCTACATGATTGTAGTTTTTTTATAATTTTTAGAGATCAAATAAATTAAATTATTTTTGACACAGTAATGATGAAGTGTTTACCTCATTAATAAATGATTTAAAAACAATAAGATTATAATGATTAAAATATTATCCAAAACATGTCCAATTAATATTGGATTATTTTCTTTCGACCATGAGTCATCTTATCTTAATCTTTATTTATTTTTGGACCTTTTTATACCGAAAATAATTTTATAATAAAATAATATTTTCACTCTTTCCAAAAGAGCCCCTCCTCCCCCTTATAAAAGGAGACCATTTATATCCAATTCTTCACACCTATCAAGCCATTTGGCTCGTCCAATATCTGCCCAATTAAGCTCCCTACATCAATATACACCTCCTATAATACATACCTTAGGCAGAAGTCACTCCAAGAAGTCCTTTTGGCTCAATCTGAAGGAAGTTACCCAAATTAAAGGTAACAATTTCTCTTAAATTGTTTTCTTTTATTCTACTTCTCCAACCCTTAAACTCTTTTTAATCCTTTCTTTTGTAACAAAACAAGTATCCTAAATATTCAATTATGTTGTTATGAGAAGTATTAAAACTAAACTTACACACACCTCCATCTAATGGATGAAGAAAATAATGTTTCTGTGGATGGAAAACTAACACCTCACGAAATGATGATTGTTCGATTTTCTCCTACCGCCTATCATGGGGGTCATTATGATGGAAAATTATTTATATATTATATATATTATGTTTATGATTTACTTATGCTTCTTTACTTCCCAATTATATCAAGCTTTTATGGTTTCCATAGTGGGTAAATACGATAATCTCATTTGAGGAAGTGCGGACTACTGCCCCCTCAAAGTGATGTGATTTCTTAATGCCTCATTTGGGATGTATAAAAGATGTATTTAATGATATAATATTTTATATTATACTGTAATTATAATATAACTATGTATAATTATGTTTTAATTCCATTAAAATAATAAATTGAAATGAAAGTCGTGTTCATGCGTGCGTACGACTTACCGTCTCCATGAACGGTGCATTTCATTTATTAACTCCATATGTTATGAACTATTATAAATACATGTATATGATGGAAATATATGATATATATGATATATAAATCATGAATATCATTCTGGATATAATGAACCTTTGACCACATGAACAACATGTAATGATAAGAAGTCCATTTTTGACTCAAGTACCAAATATCGACAAAACGAATGTTATTAACTTAAATGGTTACATAATGTTTATAACATGGTTATAAGTGACACAAAAGGAATAATAAAAATTAAAAAGGTTCTTAAGAAAGTATAAATTAACATTGGTTTATTATTCAGGATATTGAAGAATGATTCAGTCAAGTCAAACACGAGGTAAGGGAACTTCTTAACCAAATTTCCGTTCTTTGGGTTGATATTATTTTTATTGTTTATATCATTCTTTGATTATGTGAGAAATGATTTTTTTAATCTTATCATTTATTTATAATTTCTTTTTGTGACCTTTTAGTAAATACACATAAGTTACCAATTTTATTTAAAAAAAGATCTTTTTAATGTAAAATCTCACAATCTAATTTTTATCTGAGATTATTCATACTTCAGAATTTACTAGGGCATATTTATCATCCACATCTATGTTTTCTATCCTCCTAAAAATGTTTAAATCCAATTTTACAGGTTGGTAAATTTTTAGTAAAATATATGAAAGTAATATTTTTTCGTTTTCAGTACGAGGTACTTTTTGACTTTTCTTGCCAAAGTACGAGAAGAATGTTTTTTAACTTATACGGCATGAATGGATTTTTAATATTTCATAGAACATTATTTCCATAAAGTGTCCTTTACAATTTTTCATGTTTATTTTTAATCAACTTATTTTAGTTTAAAATTGTATGACATGTTAAGAAAGGTAAAATGTTTTTGAAGTCGAAATGATATTTTCCTCAACAATGGATTTCAAGTATTTTATCAAAATTGTTTTCCATCTAATATTATATAGGGTTCTGTTTCTACCCCTATTTATACATTGATTTTATTATTTTATGATGGAATTAATTTTATGATGTCCTTTTATCTTATATGGATTATGTTATGAAGGCATGATGTTTAAGAATCTCATTTTTATTACATGAGTTATGCAATGATTTATGATTTTGTGGAACACATAAGAATGGTTTCATTATGAGATGGGTGGGACCTATATCTCCCTCCAATGAATTGGGTAATGATTTATTTCTCATGATATAGACATGGCTGGAACGGCAGGTTAATCTAGTTCAGTGATACAGAACTGGAACGGGGAGTGAACTCGGTTCAGTAATGGACTTTGTCCGCTATGATTGTCTTGGAAATGAGCCTTCACTAATATGAAATGATTTTCTATGATTATGTGTGTATGCCACAAAGTTTCATGTTTTTAGTTATGATTTTTGGGATTACATTTCACTACTATGATTTATCCTGTGTTATGATATTATGATCTCCTTTGCAGGTTTAGATTTTCAAAATGTTATGTTCTTATGAATATGATATGATTGATATTTATTTTGTTTACCCTTACTATGAATTTGAGCACACCCTTTTGTATGTTTTATTTTCCCCAGGTCAAGAAGAAGGGTATTAATTAGGATAAGCCAAAAGGGACTCTAGATATGATGAAATAAACAGGAGACAATGTAGATGATTTATGAACCAGATGTTTATGTTTCACAGTTTCTAAAGACACGATACCTATATGGTCCTATCATGGTTTTATTTTATGTTGTAATATGTATGCTTCAATTGTGATGTAATAACCATGTATGTAAAGTATGTGTCGTTATAGTTGGTATCAGAGGAATGGTATAGTCAAACTTTGGAAACTATGATGTGAAAACCTTAGTAAGAACCCTAAGGATATGTCTAAGCATAGAACATAATATTAGTGTTTTAGAAATGCCCATGAACTACCTATGACAATAACTAAAGTGTGAAATTTTATTCATGATCATGTATTTTTTCTGTTAGGATTAGTGTTTCTCACACTATGCTTCTTGATTTTAGTCAATGGCTGGAACCTGAAGGAACTGTGTTAATGCTGAATGAGACGGGCAATGAAATGATGGTCCCCCTGAGGAACCAAATGTTATGGGAGCTGGAATGAAAAATCATGTAGCCATGCTCACACAACTTTCTTAAGCTATGAATCATGCTGTACTTCCAAACGAGAAAAGGAAGGAGCAACATTTTGTTGAATCATTCACGAGGCAGCATCCACCCTCATTCAGAGGGTATACTGATCTATTAGTGGCTGAACAATGGATCAGTACCACTGAAAAGATATTTTCAGTCCTCCAATGTTCTGAACATGATAAAGTCATCTTAGCATTATATCGTTTGGAAGGTGAAGCTGATCAATGGTGGAATCTTATTAAGAATATGAGGCAAAGGGATGAAATTGAGTCCATAGAATGGGACGATTTCAAGAACATATTTTTCAATAAGTACTTCCCTCGTATTCTTTGAAAAAATATGGAGAATGAGTTTCTTGAACTGAAGAAAAAGGATGATGAATCAGTTGGTATCTACGAAGAAAATTTTACAAGACATGCAAGGTACACATCCGGAATTATTATCCAACCTGAGTGTAAGATCGATCGATTCTTTAGTGGCTTAAAACCAAGTCATCGAAGGGCGTTAGCCATAAGGGACATCAATAGCTACGAGGAATTTTTTCGATGTGCTCTCAATTTTGAGATGGAGATTGGAGTAACCCATCAGTCATATGGGTTTGATAAGAAGAGGAAAATGGAATTCAAAGAAAAATACAAAGACCACACTGAAAAGAAGAAGATTTTTCATTTATGATCAAATTGTGGAAAGAAACACGGAGGGAATTGTCTTAAAGGGACAAGACAGTGTTTTAAGTGTGGAAAGGAAGGTCATCAGGCAATTGGATGTTGAAATAATGGGAAGAATATGTCTAATGATGTGAACAATGAAAGGGATACATAGAATGAACCTACAACACTTCAATGTTTCAAGTGAAAGGAGATGGGGAATTATTCCAATCAATGCCCAAATCCAAGGGTTGTTGATGATGATCGATGTCAAAAAACTCTTAAGGACAAAGACAAAGTAATGTCACATGCAATTACTATCGGTGATGTGGAGTACGATAATGAAGTGGTGAAAGGTACACTTACCATCCCCTCTAATGTAGAAAATATTTTATTTGATTCTAGATCCACCCACATTTTTATTTCTGAATAATTTTCTAAGGTTATCGCCATATTACCTCAACAATTAGATGTTGAGTTAGTTTTGACAACTCCTAATGGCACAACGGTCACATCAAAAGTTTACAATTCTTCTCCGATTGAAGATTGTGGGAAAGTGATTCCTGAAAATCTTGTTATCCTTCCTAGAGTGGAATTTGATATGATCCATGGAATGGATTGGCTTTCTATATATGGAGCTCATATGAATTTCCAAAGAAGGGAAGTCACATTTCATATTCCAGATCAATCCATGATCATCTATCGATGCAAGGATGAACAAGACCCTCTAGTGGAAATTTCTTCCATCTTATGGGTCTAGATTCCCCTAAATGAAGGTTATTTATCTCAAATGGTAGTTGAGAAACTCACAATTAAGAATACATCCATTGAACGAGAGTTTGATGATGTCTTTCCGGAGGAATTTCCAGGTCTTCCACCAAATCGTGAAGTTGATTTTTCAATAGAACTTATATTGGGTTCTATGCCCATTTCAAAGATACCTTATAGAATGGCCCCAATTGAGTTTCAGGAATTGCAGAAGAAACTCCATGAAAATATTGATAAGGGATTCATATGCCCTAGTGCATCACCTTGGGGAGCACATGTTCTATTTGTTAAGAAGAAAGAGGGATCAATGAGACTCTGCATTGATTATCGCGAACTTAACAAGATCACTATCAAGAAAAAATATCCTCTCCCATGAAATGATGTCTTATTTGACCAAATATGTTGAGCTCAATACTTTTCCAAGATTGATCTTTGTTCAGGGTATCATCAATTAAGGGTCAAAAAGGGGATATACCAAAGACGACTTTTCGTACGAGGTATGGACACTATGAATTTATAGTGACGCCATATGGTCTTACAAATGCCCATACTATCTTCATGGATCTAATGAATAGAGTCTTTAGAGACTATCTTGATTAGTTGGTGGTAGTATTTATAGACGATATTATTATCTATTCAAAGAGAAAGGATGAACATGAAGATCACTTGAGAATTGAATTAAAGACCCTAAAAAAGGAGAATCTTTATGCCAAATTGACCAAGTGTGAATTTTGGCTTCAAATAGATTCATTTTTGGGTCACATAATCTCAAAAGATGGGATATATGTGGATCCAGAAAAAATAAAGGTTATCGAAAGATGGTTGAGACCCACGACAGTAACTGAGATCCGATGTTTTCTTGGTCTGGTTGGATATTATCAACGTTTTGTGAAAGATTTTTCAAGTTTATCTAATCCACTCATCGGGTTGACTCGAAAAGGAGTTAATTTCATTTGGACGGAGGAGTGTGGAGATAATTTTAAAGGGTTAAAATGAAGGTTATCCAGGTCACCTGTTCTCACACTATCGTGTAGTGGAGAAGTATTTGTGATCTACAGTGATGCATCCAAGAAGGGATTGGGGTGTGTTTTCATGCAAAATGATATGGTGATATCTTATTCCTCACGACAGTTGAAAATCCATGAGAAAAATTACCCAACTCATGATTTGGAGTTAGCCGTAGTAATCATTGCATTAAAAATATGGAGGCATTATATTTATGGTGAAAGGTGTGATATTTATACTGATCGTAAAATTTTAAAGTATATATTCACACAAAAGGAGCTGAATAAGCGGCAAAGAAGATGGTCAGAGTTGATTAAGGACTACGACTTCTCAGTTCATTATCACCGTGGGAAAGAAAACAAGGTGGCAGATGAATTAATCCAACAAGACCATGCTAGCTTATCCATGATGAGGATCACAAAAGATCCAATATATATGGATTTACAAAGGATGGATCGTGGAATTATAATGGAAGGGGAAAAATCTTATCTTTATCATATGAATTTTCAACCATCTATACATGTGAAGATTAAAGAGGCACAAAAAGAAGATGTAGAGTTTCAAAAGAAGGTGAGAAATGTTCCTAAATTCAACCTTGATTGTGATGAGATAATAAGGTTCAGAAATTGGGTTTGGGTTCCTCCCATCCCAGAATTAAAGAAGGATCTATTGGATGAGGCTCATAGTTCTTCATTCTCTATACATCCTGGAAGCACGAAGATGTATAGGGACCTGAAAGAGTACTTCTGGTGGGATGGCATGAAAAGAGATGTTGCTGAATATGTCTCTCGATGCTTGGTTTGTCAGTAAGTTAAAGCTGAGAGACAGAAGTCTAAGGGGATGTTACAACCATTACCCATACCAGAATGGAAATGGGAAAACATCACTATGGACTTTGTCAATAGAATTCCTAAAACATCCAAAGGGAATAATGCTTTCTAGGTTATAGTTGATCATATTACGAGGTCGGCACAACTCATTGCTGTTAGAGAAGATTTCTCTTTGGATCAGCTTTCCAGGAAATATATGAAGGAAGTGGTAAGACTGCATGGAGTACCACTTTCCATTATATTTTATTAGGATGCGAGGTTTACCTCAATGTTCTGGCTAAGTCTTCAGCATACTCTAGATACAGAGTCGAGTTTCAGCATTGCTTATCATCCTCAGACAGACAGTCAGTCTTAGAGGACAATTCAAACTCTAGAAGATAGGTTAAGAGATTTCTCTATGGATTTCAAAGGTGGTTGGGATCAACACCTACCTTTGGTGGAAATTTCTTATAATAATAGCTTTCACTCCAGTATTCAAATGGATCCTTATGAAGCTCTCTATGGAAAGAAATGCAGGACTCCAACTTGTTGAGATAAAGTTGGGGAAATAAATCTATTAGTACCTAATCTTGTTGATGAGATGGCAGAAAAGGTCAGATCTATTCAACAACACATAAGTATAGCTCAGAGTCAACAAAAAAGTTGTGCCGACAACCGAAGAAAAAACCTAGAGTTTGAAGTGGGTGAAAAAGTGTTCTTACAAATATCTCCTTGGAAGAGAGTAATGAGGGTTGTAAATAAGGGAAATATGAGCCCTAGGTATATTGGTCCATTCAAAATATTGGATCATGTTGGGAAGGTAGCTTACCGATTGGTGCTCCCACCGAATCTCTCTCAGGTTCACGATGTGTTCCATGTATCTCTCCTGAGAAAGTACATACCCAATCCTTCACAAGTACTAAGCTCAGAATTTGTACCACTAGAGCAAGATCTTTCTTATGAAGACTAGCCAATAGAGATTATGGATCATAGCGAAAAAGTTCTATGGAAAAAGACCACTCGCTTGGTGAATGTTTTATGGAGGAACCATCAATTAGAATAAGCTACATGGGAGCTTGAGGATATGACGAGGGAGAGGTATCCTCATCTGTTTGTTACGAAGTGATGAATTTCAAGGGTGAAATTCATTTTAAGGGGGTAGAATGTACCACCGTGATATTTTATGAGAAGTATATTTTTTAGGTATTATTTTATACGCAACATCAAATGAATCTTTCACTACACCCAACACTATCTTGGCTTTCTTTAAACGCAATCACGACCTTCCAGCATAGCATGTGTTGTACACAATACTGAGTTTCACTAAACAATGATATGCTATTAAAATATTCAATAAAATAGCCATTATGAATAATAATACCCACTTTTGGAAATTTTATAAATTTTATCTTTCAAAATTGACTTCATTTTTGGATTCGGAATGTCGAAATTATCCTAGGGTGCAATTTTGGTATTTTTCTAAAAACATTCAATTTTTGATGAATAGTGAAAACATTGAGTTTTTGGATAAAACCGAATTTTATTTAAATAATCATTTATTTTATTTAAATTTATTTTATGTCAAAATAGATACATAATACTTATATAAGTTCAATGAAATTCATTGAAGTCATTTTATAATAATTTTAGATATATAAAAATTGTATTGAACTTTTCATCATCTTTGACCCACCTCATAGGAGCTTTTGCAATTGTTCATAAATCATAATTTTACCACTTATGTGAGTTGAATTTTGAAAATACGAGAGAAACGGTTAATATCAAGGAGTAAAATGTGGTTCAATAAGATAAAAATAATTTTTTGTGAATAGTAACTTTTTACTTTTATTTACCACGATTAAAAGTAAATAGGGTAATTCAAGGTTAAAAGAATATTATAGTAATTCAAAATTACCTTAGCACTTGTCCTAACCTTATTGGATGAGTAGTGGCTGACCATGGGAATCCTTGGGTCGATTTTGGGACCCCATTGAGCCACTTGGAAGTGATAATGACAATTTGGATTACTTAATTTAATGTAATGAAAAAATTGACATTTACAAAAATCTATTAGTAATTAATTTTTATAAGGGGTTATATAATTTATCTTTTCAACTATAAATATTTATTGGAAAACTAAAATTATTTCATAAATGATGGTATTTTTTTATAATTTTTAGACATCAGATAATTTAAATTATTTATGACACAATAATGATGCAATATTTACCTCATTAATAAATGATTTAAATAAATAAGATTATAATTATTAAAATATTGTACGAAACATGTAAAATTATGATTGGGTGATTTTATTTCGACCATGAGTCATCTAATATTTCTCTTTAATTATTTTTGGACCTTTTCAAACTGATGATAATTTTATAATAAAATAATATTTTAACACTTTCCAAAAGAGCCCCTCCGCCCCCTTATAAATGGGGACTATTTCTATTAAATTCATCACACATCTCAAGCCATTTTTCTAGTCCAACCTCTGCCCAATTAATATCCAGACATGCCTATACTCCCCCTAGAAGCCTTACATTAGGCAGAAGGCACTCCAAGAAGTCCTTTTGGTTCAAACCAAAGGAAGTTACCCCAATTAAAGGTAACAATTTTTATTAATTTTTTTTTATTCTACTTCTCCAACCCCTAAACTCTTTTTAATCCTTTGTTTTGTAACAACACCAGTATCCTAAATATACTAGGATGTTTTTATGAGAAGTATTGTAACAACACTTACACACACCTCCATCTAATGGATGAATAACATAATGTTTCTGTGGATGGAAACTAACGCCTCACAAAACGATGATTGTTCAATTTTCTCCTACCACCTTTCATGGTGGCCATTATGGTGGAACTGTATTTATATATGATATATATTAGGTTAATAATTTCTTTATGCTTCTTTACTTCCCAATTATATCAAGCCTTTATGGTTTCCATAGTGAGTAAATACGATAATCTCATTTTAGGAAGTGCGGACTACCGCCCACTCAAAGTGATGTGATTCGTTAATTCCTTATGTGGGATGTATAAAATATGGATTTAATGATATAATATATGATATTATACTGTAATTATAATATAAATACGTATTATTATGTTTTAATTCCATTAAAATACGAAATAGAAATGAAAGTAGCGTTCATGCGTGCGTACGGCTTACCGTCTCCATTAACGGTGCATTTCATTTATTACCTCCATATGTTATGACCTATTATAAATACATGTATATGATGGATATATATGGTATATATGATATATAAATCATGAATATCATTCTGGATATAATGAACTTTTGACCACATGAACAACATGTAAAGATATGAAGTCCATTTTTGACTCAAGTAACAAATATCTACAAAACGAACGTTATTAACTTATATGGTTCCATAATGTTTATAACATGGTTATAAGTGACATAAAAGGAATATTAAAATTTAAAAAGGTTCTTTATAAAGTAGAAATTTACTTTGGTTTATTATTCAGGATATTAATGAACGATCGAGTCAGGTCGGACACGAGGTAAAGGAACTTCTTAACCCAATTTCTGTTCTTTGGGTTGATCTTCCCTTTCTTGTTTATGTTGTTATTTAATTATGTGAGAAATGAATTTTTATATCTTATCATGTATTTATACTTTCATTATGTTACCTTATAGTAAATACCCATAAGTGATCTATTTTATTTACAAAATGATCTTTGTAAGGGAAAATCTCACAAGCTCATTTTTCTCTGAGATTGTTTATACATCAGAATTTATTGGGGCATATTTATCATCCATATCCATGTTTTCTATCATCCTAAAATTGTTTAAATCCAATTTTATCTGTTGGTAAATTTTTTAGTAAAATATATGAAAGGAAACTTTTATCGTTTTCAGTATGAGGTGCTTTTTGACTTTTTCGGCCAATGTACGAGAAGAATGTTTTTTTAACTTATACGGCATGAATGGATTTTTAATATTTCATAGAACTTGATTTCCATGAAGCTTCATTTAAAAGTTTTCAAGTTCATTTTTAATCAACTTATTTTAGTTTAAAACTGTATGACATGTTAAGAAAGGAAAAAAAAATTGAAGTAGAAAGGATATTTTCCTTAAGAATGGAGTTCAAGTATTTTATCAAAATTATGTTCCATGTATGATTATATAGGGTTCTGTTTCTATCCCTATTTTTACATTGATTTGATTATTATATGATGGAATTAATTTTAAGATGTCCTTTTATCTTATATGTATAATTTTATGATGTCATGATGTTTAAGAATCCCATTTTTATTACATGGGATATGCTATGATTTATGATTTTTTGACACTCATAAGAATGGTTTTATTGTGAGATGGGTGAGACCTATATCTCCCTCAGATGCATTAGGTAAAGATTTATATCTCATTAGATAGACATGGTTGGAACTGCAGGTTAATCCGGTTCAGTGATATAGGACTGGAACGAGGAGTGAACTCTGTTTAGTAATGGAATTTTTCCTCTATGATAGTCTTGGCAATGAGGCTTGAAAAATATGAAATTATTTTCTATGATTATGTGTGTATGCCACAATGTTTCATGTTTTATGTAATGATTATTGGGATTACATTTCACTACTATGATATATCCCATGTTATGAAATTATGATCTCCTTTGTAGGTTAAGATTTTCAAAATGTTATGTGCTTATGAATATGATATGATTGATATTTACTTTTTTTACCCTTACTGATCATTTGAGCTCACCCTTTTGTATGTTTTCATTTCACCAGGTCAAGAAGAAGGGTATTAAGTAGGATATGCCATAAGGGACTCTAGATACGATGAAATAAACGGGAGACAATGTAGATGATTTATAAACCAGTAGTTTATGTTTCCTAGTTTCTAAAGACACTATACCTATATGGTCCTATCATTGTTTTGTTTTATGTTGTAATAAGTATGCTTCATTTATGAAGTAATAACCATGTATGTTAAGTATGGGTCGTTATAAGACCCACCCAAAATTAAATAAATTTATTATTTAAGGTCACTAAATATCCAATATAAGCATATCATTAATACCCCAAATATAATACTACATATTTTAATTTTAACATACCAAATATGTGAATAACATGTTCATATATTATACTTAAACATGGTAATAACTACAATTACCCTAAACCTCAATGAATGTTTACATTCATGCTAATTCATTAAAACACAACGATTATTTAATATCTTCCATAAATCCAAAAATGTTGAAAACTCCAAAAACGATAACATAAACCATTGTTTAATAAAAGAATTAATCAATTCCATGGTGATCAATAAAATCCAATTTAAATTATCCATATCAATAATCAATTTATCCCAACTAAACTCTGTTCTCCCAAAATTAAAAACATATTATGTTTTATCATTCCATTTATCATGTGGATTCTTTAAAATATTATATTTCCATTAAATCAATTTTATAGGTCATCAATATCATTGAACATATTCAGGAAAACCCCCAATGAATATTCTCTAAAAAATCATTCAATATGTTATGATTCCTGTAATACAATTCTTGAGTTCCAAAACATAAAACCTTCAATCATCCCACTCCATTATTTAACCATAAACTAAAAATTTCATATTATTCTGTAATACCTCCTTCATTTCATATGTGCTCTATAATCTCTTCGACATTAATAATAATACAGTTACATTTTCCACCTTCTTGATCATCTTCATGAACTGTCCCTTAGGAAATCAATTTTTAAAATTCATTGACATTCCATATTTATAACATTTATCCATTGATGACACCTTAGGGGAACCATTATTTTATTCCATTATGTTAGCAGAAATTTTCAATTCTACTCAGCAATCACTTACTATATTTCCCTCATCTCTAGAAATAAAACATATTTGAGATCCATTGAGACAATCTCTAGAGTAATTATTCCCACATTTTCAATATATTGGAAACTGAATCTTGTTTCATTCATGTTCTACACCACCCTAGATCTCTTTAAATGCTATCATTCTCTTTTATGGTCTGTTTTATAGTTGGTTAAGGTGAATGTTATTAATAATATATTTTGATAACTATTTAATATTTAATCACAATATCTGTCATTATAGTCATCATGCCATGACCCGTCCCCCAGGTCTCGTGTCGTGACTACACCAAGCCCACATTCCATAGGGTAAGGGCTGGCAACTAGCACTAGAAAGGTGTATCCTTATAACGGGAAGTAATTGTCATTAAACTAGTACAAACGCAATGACTAAAACACAACAACATGCAACCACGTAGACTACTGTAGTAAAAGTGTGCTAAAAGTAAAGGGACTGGAATAAAATCCCAACTGTAATGTACAAGTAGAAGTGAAAATTATAGTACAACTGAAATTTGAAAACTAGTTCCCGGATCATCCACTGAGGATCCTACCTGAAGTGTAGGTACATCTCACGATCAGTAGTCCCCACGTCACGTCACAAAGAATAGTCCACACCCATGCGATGTCCGATCCTAGCTACATCAGCCTTGATCAATGTTTTATGTCGTCTACACATAAAACAACAAGGGGTACGCATATCCCATGCACGGGTGAGTATGACGATACTCAGTAGGGACCCCGAGGCCCCTGTAGGTCTCCCAGAGTCCCACAAAGAAAATACCACAAATAAAGACCTCAACCTCATTGCACGGAGCAATAAACATCAACACTACATTGGTATATATCCATAAATATACCTATATTATCAATATATACTCATCTAACACATGAGTGGAGATTACCAAAAAGGTAACACCTCAAAGGTAGAAGTACCACACAGGTAACACCATGAAGATAGAAGTACCACACAGGTAACACAATGAATATAACACCACGAAGGTTGGAGAACCACATAGATAACACCACAATGATAGAAGTACCACACAGGTAACACCACAAAGATAGAAGTACCACGCAGGTAACACCAAAAATATAACACCACGAAGGTAGAAGTACTAACATGTACCACCACAAAGATAAAAGTACCACATAGATAACACCATGAAGATAGAAGTACCACATAGGTAACACCATGAAGATAAATCCATGACGGTACAAGTACAACACAGGTAACACCACAAAGATAAAAGTCTCATCCCACAATTAGGTATAACATAAGAACATAAGTACAGATGATTAGTGGTAAACTAGATCATATTATTCTGTTTCGAGGAACCTCTACTGACCCACACAAGATTCATAGATAATAAACCCTACTGAACCACAGAGGATATGATCCATATAGTATCGGTATGCACTAACCCACATAGGATCACTGAGCATTGACCCACACGGGATATGATAGATTCTAACCCACACAGGATTGTTAGGTGCTGACCAACTTACGATCGATGTTCTTTCATCACGTTATAACCAGCCACATGATTCCTCATTCTCGGTGCGCTTGAGTTTCATAGAATCTTAAACTAAATATATTGGACATACCCTGACCACCACTAATACCCACAAAAAACTAACCCAAAGGACCAAAATGTCGTAAGGGATCCAACCCAACAGATGGTGCATCAATCAGACGCTCGGTATGTGAGTTATAAGACTTTTAGTTCCAGGGCCTTGGTAGGATTCTGGTGTGATCCCACGCTTCCATACTCCAACTATCACCAAAAATCAAGTGGATTATACCAAAAGGACCATCATTCTCCAAGGTTCTCATCATCATAGACGGTTTGTCAAACGGACTCCCGGTTCTAATGTTATGACCCCTTATGTGGAACTCGGCCAGGTTGGGTCTGGGTCTGGTTCGACCCATTCCGACTGACCCGCCCAGCCCCATTCTGGGTTGACCTGACCCAGATCAAGTTTCCCTAACCTAGTTCAGGTTCAAACTGACCCAGTTCAGTTCTGACCCGGCTGGGCTGGGATGTGGTGGGCTCTGCCCATCCCGTAAGGTGGCGGCTCAACCCACAAGGGAGGCGCGGCCAGCTAGGTAGGCAGCATGGCCACGTGATGCGCAGCCCACGGCTGGGTGGTGTAGCCCAATGTGGCGGGCCAACCCTAGCCTCCATTGGAGGAGTGACCCTTGATTTTCCCGAATGTCCGAAAGGGCCGTTCTGTTCCCTTCGCAGCGGCGGTGCCACGTGGCACCACCAAGTGGTGTGTGGGACCCGCTGGAGCGGGTTCTACCTCCCGTCGCGGTTGGCTGATGATGACTTCCATATTCAGTGGTGCATGATGATGTGCTGCTCTACCACCCTCAGTCGGCTGGTGTGCAACCGCCTCATCCAGACCACTACGGCTGACGAGCTGCTGCCTGTGTCCTATAGCGGTATGTTGATCGTGCAACCCTCTTCTTCCGAGGATTATCGGTGTGCCGACCACCACCTCCAGTCACCGAAACTAATGATCCGTGGCCGGTTTCTCTGGTGGCATGGGTGTGCCCCCTCCTCCTTCGTGGCTGGAAGGTACCAGCCACAGCCTTGGTCCCTTCCGGTGTAGGTCGCTGGTACCACCGCATCGGCTGTCTTCCACAGAGAACGGAAGGGGGTAGCAAGGTAGCGGAGGGTCTGTGAAGAGATTGTTAGGCTCATTCCCTCCATGTTAGCATTAAAACAACACAAGGGTGGAAAAATATTTCTACAACAGATGAATTAAAACAAAAAGTAAACCCTACCTCATGAATCATGTAGAATACCCGTGATTGAGGAATTGGGTTAGTGTTCGTCTCTCTCGCAACAAACGTCCAATGATGCCACCCATAGGTCATCATTCGGCTCATGGTTCGGTGTCACCTATCACCTCCTATTAGAACTTGCTCTATCCTCTAAGGTTTTGGTGTCTGATCACTTTTTTAGCACCTCATTTATTTTTGAAGCAGTGCTGATACCTCACCCAAATCACCATATAAATAAGAGAGGGGAGGGTGTCTAATGCTCGTGGGATTAATGAGGGTTCATTAATTAGGAACCTTCCTAATTCCCAACGACATTGTTACTTTGGAATGATGGGTCCATCCATTAAATGGCTTGACATATCGCTGATCCCACGTTGCTTCTTGTCTGTTGGAGGAAAAGAAATAATTAAATTAAATAAAAATGTTATTTTATTTATTCTTTCAAAAATTCCCAAAATCTATCTTTTTTTTCATACCTACTATGGTCGAAGTGAAGCCTCAATTAAGAAAATCTTGGTGCTGCCGATTCAATGGTGCCATCAGATTTTTAATCCGATCACCAGTTCAAAAGTTAGAAAACACCCCTCACACGTTTACTAAACGTACTTTAAAAAATGATCAAAAGATCATTCTGGTCTCACCAAACCTCGGAATCACGCACCTTCAATTTCCATAGACTCGTAATAATTTCATATAATTAAAAACAACACTTGGAAAATTTGGGTCTTTACATTATCCCCACCTTAGGTATTTTCATCCCCAAAATCCACAATATAGACTAAGAAAACAAATGGGGGTACTGAGCATGAATCTGAGCCTCCACTTCCATGTTCTCTCCAAATGGTTCCTATGCTTCCAGCGAACGTGCACCAGAGGTATTGACCACCCCTGAAGAATTTGATCATATCAATCATCAACCTTTTCTGGATCCTCTGTAACCGTCTCCCCATCCTCAATGTCTATCTTTCCATGGTCAATGGTGTGAGATGGGTCATGCTTGTATCTCCTCAGCTGGGATACATGGAAGACGATGTGAACCCTCTCCAGCTACGGTGGAAGTTCCAAGTGGTATCCCACCTCGCCAATCCTTCGATGTATCAGAAATGGTCCAATAAACCTCGGTGAGAGTTTGTCACTCCGTCCAAATCACCATAGTCCACATCGAGGTGAGACCCATAGGAAGACATGGCCTCACTCCTCAAACTCCATCTATCTCCATCTCCTATCATCATAAGACTTAAGTTTTCTTTGTGCAGTCTTTATCCACTCCTGGATGATCTTCACCATATCAATGGTAGCCCATACCTTCACTAGATACATATGTGCTAAATCCCTTGGGTCTGTCTAGCATAGAGGTGATCTGTAAGGTCGACCGTACAAGGCCTCAAATGGTTCCATACCGATGGTGGAGTGATAATTTTTATTGTATGTGAACTCCACCATGGGCAAGTATGCTCCCAATTGTGGCCAAAATCAATGAAGATTGCATGAAGCATGTCCTCTAGCATATGAATGGTCTGCTTTGTCTGACTGTCTGTCTACGGATGAAAGGTGGTTCTCAAAGGTAGCTGAGACTCAAATGCCTCCTACAATCCCTTCCACAACTGGGAAGTAAAAACTTGTGTCATGTTCAGAGACGATCATCAATGTCTCCCCATGAAGTCACACAATCTCTTATACATAGAGGAATCTCAAGTCCTCTAATGATCCATACACTCTGATTGGTAGGTAGTGGTCTGAATTTGGGAGTCATTAAATGATCACAATGATGGAATAATGTCCCCTAGAAATACGTGGAAGCCCTGTCACAATGTTCATGGGGATTCCATCCCACTTCCACTCCAGAACCTCTAGTCACTGATCTAGGCCTACTGGATCCTAAATCTTGGCCTCCACTTGCTGACAAGTGAGGAATCGTGAAAAAAACTCTACCACAGCCTTCATCATCCCTGGACACTAGTACTGACGTCAAAGGTCCTTGTACATCTTCTCCCCCCATGATGTACCGCCAGTGGGAACGCATGGAACTCCATCAACAACTCATCATGTATCTTCACTGGTACCATGGTACATCCCCTGAAGATGATTACGTGCTCCCCACCTTTAGAAAATTCTTCTGGATCCAGTCTGGGGGATATCTGAGCACGTCGAGCCTCATAGTCAATGTACTCTAGTTGTGCCTCCTAAACTCGCTGATGAAGTGGGGGAGTTATAGTCATAGAATGGAGGTGAGCTACTTCATATCTATCAATGAAGGATATCTGCATCATGGTTAGCTACCCTGTCACCTCACTCAGCAACTGTATACCAAAAAAACCACAGATTGCATCTGCTACTATATTCCCTTTCCTAGTAGTATAGACAATCTCAAAGTCATCATCCTGGAGGAACTCTATCCATCACTATTGTCTAAGGTTCTAGTCCTTTCGAGAGAAGATATGAATGACACTCTTGTGATTAGAGTATACTGTAAACCGTTCACCCGTGAAGTACAACCACCACATCTTTAGTGAAAAGACCACTTTTTCTAACACCAGGTCATGGGTAGCGTAGTTCTTCTCATGATGTCCCAAATAATGTGAGTTGTAGGTGATCAATGCCTACTTCTGCATTAGGAAACAACTTAGTCTATTCCCTGATGCGTCTTAGTGGAATACATACCCAATTCCCTCTTCTGGTAGCCTTAAGATGGGTGCACTCTTCAGTCTCTATCTCAGCTCATGAAATATCTATTGACACTTCTCCATCCACATGAGAGGCTCCAACTTCTTCGTTGATGCTGAAAAGGGTGCCTCTACCATGGAGAAGTCTGGTACAAATCTATGATTGTACCCTTCCAAAGCAGATTTCCCTCTCCCTTCCGGGTGATAATCCTGTAAACATCTTTTGAAAAGGTTTCCCCACACAATGCCACTCCTTTTTGGAATTGAAAACTCAATACTTCTGTTGCCACAAAGCTAAGGCTGGCCGACTCAAGAGTGATCTGATGCACCCTCCTATGCACGAGTTTATCCTATGATACCTAGGATTCCATTTTTGCCGACCAAGGAAATCCCCATTCCAACATTGTAGATAAGCCGTAACATTTTTGCCTAATACAGTCAATATGAGTATGAACTATGGATGCCTAGTCCATACCCAAACTAACATCGTAAGGACTCGATGCTGCATCCAAGAGGTTCCAATAGAAACACTCTCCACAAGGGCCAGATCACACCGTCATCATGAATGTGATTATCGAGTCTCCTCCAAAAGGTATATCTAGTCATAAGGGTCAATTCATCAGTTTAACCCGAAACTCTAGGTCTTGAACAAGATTATTTGTAAGAAGTAATGATTGGTACCTATTTCTATTAATACAGTAGCTTGTAGTAGACATAGACCATACCTTGAATCATTCGTGGAGCCCTTGTGTCACACTCCTTGATCGCTTGCAGCTACTCTCTTCCCCTATCCTCCTGCTTTCTTTGCCTGGTGGGGACCACGTTGCGGGGTGGTTGTATCATGTCGAAATTCACCCCACCTCATGCTACACTCTTATCTCTACTTACACATCTACAGCCCTATAGACCCATCTGTCCCTAAACACACCTTGATCCGGGGGTCCGAGACCTGTAGCACTAACCGTACTATACTCATCGAGTAAGTGGGATAGTTGGTACGCAACAATGAATACATAGCTACCATCATGTCATCCTAGAAAAGATATAGAAGCTCTATGGAAATCTCACCCCTTAGCTCTTTATGGAAAGAGAACCTTTTCTTTAAAGAAGGTTCTCATTCTTATCCCCTGAAAAGTCTCCTCTTCTCTAGATAGGGTAATATAAACCCTATCATCATCCTGCTGAGCCACGTAGAAGGCTCTCTACTAGGACGACCATCTGATCGAATGCTAACCTAGCTTGATGGAAACTCCTCCACCCCCTCAAGATAGTCCTTAGCTGCCTGTGAGCCAGGATCACCTCAGAACATGAATGGTATTTGATGCTGAAACATGTGTAGGGCACTAAGCCTATATTTGTCCTATAATGGTACCACCAGTTGTAACTACTAACCAAAAGAAAGTAAATTACTAGTGCACTGCCTGAATGAAAAATCTTGGGAAACAGTATATGTATCATAGCGTTGTCACCTTGTGAACCATCTTCATGGTCACACAGTAATAATGACTAGAATCTAGGATCACTATCTGATATAATGGTGTCCCAACTAAGCAGAAAACACTAGCCACAGCCTCCAGCCTATTCTTAACTTCCTACGGATCAGTCTCGCCTCAAATCCTTGGAGGCCTCTGTCACTGGAACTTGTGCAATGTGCTCATTTGGCGTGCATGGTCCACTGGTAGCTTCTATTTCTAATCCACACAAGATCGCTAGAATGATGATCCACACAGGATCACTCGATGGGCTATCATCGTGTACTCTCTCGGGAATCTGATTAGGAAGTCTATGTGATGGAATCCTAATAAGGAATAGGTGTTCCGGTGTAATTATGTTATACCTGGTGATATGAATCCAGAAAAACCAATGAGAAAAACATTTCCAAAACAATAGAAATCAGTGTTTTTGTCCACCGAGTCAGAAATCAGAATTCGGGGTCCTGGTTTATGGATATGTTGGCCGCCGCACCAACACTGGATCCCCAAAACTGAAAACCACACTCATAACATTTAACACTATGGCCACATAAAAAAGATTAGTTTCCTCGTTCTTCGGTATAATTGACTCCTCTAATACCACTTTGTCACGACCCATCCCTCGGGGCCTGTTCCGTGACTACCTCAAGCCTACCTTCCGTAGGCCAGGTGCTGGAAAATAGCACCGGAAAGGAATTTCCCCATAACAGGAAGGAATATAATTTAAACCTATAAAAACACAAACACTAAAATACAACACGATGCAACCACGTATTACACTCCTTTAGTAACATTGTGCTAAAAGTAAAGTCTCCAGAATACAAGCCCAATTGAAAAGTACAAGTATAACTGAAACGTACAATACAACAGAAAAGTGAAAAATGGCTCATTGATCGTCCTCTATGGATCTTACCTGAAGGGTAGGAATAGCTCATGATCAGTAGTCTCCACGTCACATCATGCCAAATAGTCCACATATGAGAACCGTCCAGTCCTAGATCCCTCAGCCTCGATCGGCATTGTACGTGATCTGCACATATCACAAAAAGGTGAGGGCATTGCCCGTGCCGGGGTGAGTATAACGATACATATTAGGGACCTCAAGACACATGTAGGTCTCCCAGAGTTCCACAATGAAAATACCAAAAATCAAGACCTCAATCTCAAATAATGAAACTATATATATCAACACTAAATAGGTATATACCCATACATATACCTAAGTAATCAATATAAACTGATCTCACACATGAAGGGAGATTACCACAAAGCTAACACCTCGAAGGTAGAAGTACCACACAAGTAACACCAGGAAGATAGAAGTACCACACGTGTAACACCAGGATGATAATACCATGAAGGTAGAAGTACCCCACATGTAACACCACGATGCTAGAAGTACCACACAAGTCGCACCTTGAAGATAGAAGTACCACAGAGGTAACACCACGAAGATAACACCATGACGGTATAATTACCACCTAGAAAACACCACAAAGATAGAAGTACCACACAGGTAACACCACAAAGATAGAAGTAATGCAAAGGTAACACCATGAAGATAACACCAAGAAGGTAGAAGTATCACATAGGGAACACCATGAAGGTAGAAGTCTCTGCTCACAATCAGGTTTGACATAAGCACATAAGTATATTTGATTAGTCTTAAGCTAAATCATCTTATTCTGTTAAGAGGCACTACGGCTGACCCACACAAGAGAGATATGTAATAACCCCCACTAACCAATACATAATCGGTATGCGCTACCACACCTAGGATCATTGAGAGTTTACCCACACATTATCTGATAGATGATGACCCACACAATATTGTTAGGTGTTGAACCACAAAGGATCAATGTTCTTTCTTCACGTTACAACCATCCATAGGATTCGTCGCACTTGATGCGCTTGACTTCTGAAGAATCTTCCTCTTGAGATATCGGTCATACCTCGATAGCCAAAAAGCACCAGAAAGGAGAAACCAAATGTACTTCAATGTTATAAGTGTTCCAACGTGATAGACGGGGCATCAATTGGATTCCTGGTCTATGAGTTATAAGTGTTTCAGTTTCATGGTCCCGGTTGGATTCGGGTTCGATCCAACCCATCCGTACTACAAGTATATCCAAAAATCATGTGGATTATACCAAAAGGACCATATGACACCAACAGTATCTGCACCATAGATAGTTCATCAAACGGATGCTTGGTTCACAAGTTATGACCCTTTAAGTGGAACTGGGCCTCATTGGGTCTAGGTTCGGTCCGACCTGATCGGACTGACCCAGCCGACATGGACTGGGAAGACCCCACACAGCTCGGGTCGACCCGACCTGACTAGTATGGGATACGACGGTCTTAGCTTGTAGGGCCACGATATGGCCTGACTCGCTGGACAGGAAGCCCAACCATGTGAGGTGCGTCCCACAGATGGGTGGAGCGACCCACTTTAGTGGGGCCCACCATTTCCACCACTAGGGGAGTGACCACCAGTTTTCATGAATGGACACAAGGGTCGTTTGGTTCCCTTCACTATGGAGATTCCATGTGCCACAGCCGTGTGGCATGAGGGACCAACTGGATCGGGTCCTACCACTCATCACAACTGGCCAATGCCAGCCGCCGTCTTTAGTAGTGCACGATGGCACGCCTCTCCGCCAGCCACAGCCGGTCAGTGTGTTGGAAGCCTCCTCCGGTCTATCATGGTTGTCGTGCCTCGGTGATTTTCCTTTGACAACATTCTGGCCATGCTTCCCTCTTCTTCAATGGCCAGTCGGTGTGTCGGAGGACTCCTATGATCATCGTGGCTGACGAGCTGTGGTCAGTTCCTCCGGCGGTGTGGGTGTACCGCCTCCTCCCTCGCGACCGGCCAGTGCCGGCTGCCGCCTTCATCCCTGCCTACACCAGTCACTGGTACCTACACAATGGCGATCTTCCATGGATAGCGGAAGGGGGTATCAAGGTAGCAGAGGGTTCGGGTTAGGTTTGATAGGCATGCGCCCTGCGTGTTAGATTGAAAACAACACGAGGGAGGGAAAAGGATTCTACGAATCTTGAAATAAAACTGAAAGTAAACCCTACCACATGAACGATGTTGAATTACCACTATTGAGGAAGTGGGTTAGTGTTTTTCTCTCTTGCAACAAACATCCAAAGTCACCCCTCGTATGTCGTCCTTTGGTTTGTGGTTCGGTGTCACCCGTCACCTCCCGCTGGAACTGGCTCCGTCATCTAAGGGTTTGCATCTCGGCTCTTTTTTAGCACTTTTTTCTTGGTGATGTAGTGTTGATACCTCTCCCCAATCTCCTTGAAAATTGGAGAGGGGGAGGGTATCTAATGATCATGGGATTTATGATTGTTCATTAATTTGGATCCTTTATAAATATTAACAACGTTGTTACTTAGGATTGAAGGGTCAAGCCTTTTAATGGCTTGACAAATCGATGGTCCCACGTTGTCGAATGTACTTTTGAGGAAAAAAAAGGAATAAAAAAAATAACAATGTTATTTTGTTTATTCTTTAAAAAATTCCCAAAATATAACTTTTTCTCTAGACCTATAGCGGTCGAAGTGAAGCCCCCCTTAAGAAAATCTCGACACTGCGAATTCAATGGTTCCCTATGATTTTTAATCCATGTACCGGTTTAAATGTTAGAAAATGCAGCACGAGCATTCACAGAACATACTTTAAAAAAGTTCAAAAATACATTCCGGGCACACCATAGCTCAGAATCACGCGCTGTAAATTTTTGCAGACTTGTAATAATTCCATATTATTTTAAAACATACATGGATGATCTGAGTCTTTACACATCCTCCCATTTGGTTATTCCTTAATACATGGTCAATCACATTCAATGTTATCCTAGTTCGATCATGTTCCTGACATTTACTAAAACAAAAAAAAACATAGTGTGAGAAAAACTATTCATAGTGGGAAACCACATTATCATGAAAAATAATTTAGAATATTCCGAAATCATGAAACCATATTTTCATAATGGATAAAGAATCATAACTTGTTTCTTATTTTATAAAAAATATTGTATCATCCTAGAGTACCTATTTCATAATGGACGAGGAATCATCAATAGTTTCCCATAGTGTATCAAGTGCATCAACCCATTTCCCATGTTGGATGATACAAATTTGATTGCTTCCCAAAACCATCTCATGAGATATAAAACGATACCCAATACATTGTAGGGACATATATGCCCCACATGTCCATTTTTATATTGTTACCATTATCCAAGGATCAAACATAACCACTGTTACATATTTAAATCCATACATAAGTGTGTTGTTAGATTATAAAACATCCATTAAATGATAATGCCTGAAAATAATAGTGTCTCGTAATCATTCCATTATAGAAGAACCCATATAATTGAAATTGGTCCCATAAACATCTCATCAATCTATCAAATCATAAAAAATGAAAATAATTGGTTTACTAAAAATATCATTATAATAATCATAATACATAGAGAGAAAAAATAACGATGGAATAATTATATCACTTTCCTTATAAGTTATCATAGGTTACATCAACAGATTCAATAATTGGTGGAAATGAATTTGAAACATCAGAAAGAACATTTCTTGAGGAAAATAGCCTTTCCCCTTAAAAAATCATTTTTTAAAACTAAAATTTAACAAAATAAAATCAAAATAATTTTATTTTAAAATAATATCATAAATTTATAAAGGAATAATTAAAAAATTTATCTTTCATTATAGATGAAAATTCTGTCCAAATTTTACATGTCAAAATCGAGATTTCTTTTCACATTTCGGTAAAATCCAAAATAATCATGTTTGGAAAATGACATAATGATTCATTTATTACCATTTTGAAAATAGTCAAACATGGGGACATGTATTAAAATAATCATTGGATAATAATACAAACTTCATTTAAATCATTTTTTTGAAAACATAGATATTGATGAAAAATGGTTTTTGACCGAAGGGAGAAATAATGATAATTTTAATTAAAATAATTTGTTTTTTATTTTTAATCTATTAAGAGAGTAAAATAATTGGAAACAATGTATTTTATATAATGAATCATTGGATAATATATAAAATTAATTTTTGTAGAGGTATATCATAAGATATCATCATTGAGATCATGTCACAAACAACCACATTAAACAATGAGATTGTAACATTAATCCATAAACAATTTGGTATCATTGGAATATTAAGACACTTGAAAGTAATAAAATTATATGGATATTTATATAAAATAATTATCATGATAATAATAATAAAATAAGTTCATTGTAATTATATAGATGAGAAAATATAATCAATTTTTCTATATGGATTCTCTCCCACGGAAGTAAAAGTGAGATGAAAATCTCTTACCTACTTTGGTAACTTTTTAATCATAAGTCCCATTAAATAATAAAATTAAATGAAATATAAAAAAATTATAATAAATAAATTCATGATATAACATTTCAATGTGGTTGTATATACATTTCATAAAATAAGATATGTTCATAACATAACATATTCACTAATGAAGATAATTTGAAATGAAATTCCCATTCCCCTTTTAAAAAAATTGAATAATAATCCAAATTAAAAAATAAAAAAAATGAAAATTTAAATATAATTAAACTAAATATATTCTTCATATAGTATTTCATTGTCGAATCATATTCTCCACAAAAAATAAACAAGTTGTGATTAATTCATATGTCCCCTATAAATAAATGAGAGACAGTAAATCCACTACTCCAAGTCCTGACATTGTTAATACAAATTTAAAGATACTATATAATAAATATAGTTTTATCATTCCTTTATTTTAGAAACATACTAATTTTTATCATACTATATATGATTTAACTATATTCGTTTATTATGTGTTTATTAAAAATTATATGTTATGTTTATGCTTCGTGTAATAAGTGCTTGATTTTTCATGTATGTTTAGGTTTGGTATATTTTAGAAAAAATTTTTGATCTTGCTTCCATAATCTAAATATTTTTTAAAATTATATTAATATAACATTTATTAATCATAAATATATTTATAGTAATCCAAAAATTTGGTGATAGAAAACAAATTACACCGTTCATGGAGATGGAAGGTTGTACGTACACATGAACGATATTCTGTTTTCTCAAATGAATTAAAAAGGAAAGGTAAATAATATAACACCTTTAAAGATTCATTATTACTTCATATACATCACATAAATTCATTATATTTATATTTATTACCTTCTATTTAAATCTTAAGTGAAAAATGAATCACATAGCTTCAAGATGAGGTTGTCCACCATAAACACAAGAGACGTTATTGTATTCCAGTGAAATGGATATGATATTATAAATCTAGAAGATTAATTTTGTTATGAATACCATATATAAAATTTAAATCCATCATTATATCCAAACATTCGATATGGTGATGGAAAATGAATTATATTGGTTTTTGAGGTGGTAGTCCACCATATAAACGATCGGTTGTTTTGTTTCTCATTTGATGAAAGAGGATATATATGTAGATTATGAAATCAACATAATAACATATAACTATATGGTATATTATTTTTTTATTACATTATATGTATTATTACATGAATAGTTTTTTTAAGAGATGAAGTGAAAGGAAAGAGTATAGAGGAAACAATTACTTTCGCTTAGACTGACCTCCATTGGATCTCTTATTACGGGATATAAAATTTTTTTTGGGAATAAAATAAAATATAAAACATTAATAAGGATGTTTTTATTGTAATATGTAAGGTTTTAATAAATAAATTGTCTTTAAAATGTGAGAATAAATGAGTGTATACAGTTTCCTTTTATAGTTAAGGAGGTGTATCATTTTTGTAAATAACCAAAACTACTTAATAATGGGAAGACAATATCCCCCCATTGCCTCAAAAGTTGATAATTAATGAATTGGATGGATGATATTTTCTAGATAAACCTCTAACATATGACAATAAACATGTTTTAAATATGTTTGTCCTCACCCATTAAGTTTTTTGGCTTTTACATTTATAATTTTCAAGATAGTAACTAGTCCTTTATTTTTAGAGAATGTTAATTATAATTTGATAATAAAATTAAATTGAAAATTATTATATTATTTTGAACAATTTATTCTGATTATGAAAAATAAACTATTTGTAAGAATATATTATTAGTGTGGGAATTTATTTTTACCACAAGTGTATGAAATGTGCATGACACCTTTTACTCATTACCAATATAACAATGTGATTAATATTTATGGGTCACTATAATTATTATAAAAGGAACATTTGTCCATTAATGTAATATGATTTATATTTTCTCATATACCAATATCTTGGAATTGGATTCGTTTTTTAGAAATGTTAAATCATTTAATAAAATATTATTTATTTTCAATAATCATTAATGTCAATTTTGATACTATTAATTTATTTTCACTTTTTAAATTTCCTATAAAAATGTTGAGTTATAATATATTATTTTAAAACCTATAATGTTAGTTATATTTATCTAAAAAATAATGTAATATTATAATTAATTCGATTTTTATTACTTTTAAAATTTTCAATCTCATTTATTTTATTTTTCTATTAATTAAATAATTCTTGTGTTGGTGTTATTTTGGAATTTAAAGTAATTATATAATTACCAAAAAAGTAAATATAAATTACCCCTGAAATTAATTTAATTTTCGGAAAATTACCCGCAATATTCATTCAAATGTTTTTTTTCATATGTGATCACATAATTGAAATCTAAAAAACAAGAGGGTGACATTTTGACATTTTGTTTACATAAATTATATTATGGGTCAAATTTCAGAATAAATGTCAAAAAAACAACATAATAGATAATAAGTTAATAAGGCTATAAATTTGGAAATCTAAGAGTATTTATTCATGTTTCTAGGTCATTTTACCCATTATATGTTAATTTGACCCCTAGTAAACATATTTTATCCATAATCGTGGTGATTATTTTTTACAATTCATTTTGAAAAAAAATTAAGTGTAACTTTTTGTGTAATATTAATTATTATAATTCAAAATATGGAATACATTTTTCCAAATTCCATTAATATAATTATTAAAATATAATTTAAAATAAAACCTAGAGATGTGATAAAAAATAGTTTTACAATAAAAATATTTTCAGAAGTATAGAAAGTGTTGATATCAAAATTAAATTTGGAATAGATTATAATGATATAAGTTGAATTAATTAATATTTAATTTTACTCATCTAAAAAAAAGTAAAAAATATTTTACTTTATAAATGATTTAAATTAAAAGGAAATCTGTAATAAAAAGGTAGTATTTTCACGATTAATCCAAAAATTAATCTTTTCTAAAAATTCTAAATAAATAACCATATGAAAATATATTCATTTTTATTATAAAAATATGTTTTTTACATCAAATAAATTCTCTACAAATGTCCAATATTTGTTTTATTTTTTTCCAGAAAACAATAAAAACATTCTTTTGAAAATGGTATTTTTGAAAGATAAAAAAAATTTCTACAAATTATTGAGTTATTTATGAAAATATTTTATTAATCAGAATAAGTCATATATACTTTTCAAAATTTGTTAACACATATTATTTATTTCAAATTAATCCATCACCTAGAATGAGAACAACCGTCAATGATAACCATATATGATTTTGTGACGAATTTGTGCCATATTTATCCATTTACTGGTCAAATGAATCTTCTCCGTTGTCTCTTAGACAAGGATTGTCCCAGCCTAGGATGTAACACAGGTTTCCACCCAACAATGTGGATAATGACAAAAAACCCCATAAAATCCATCAAATGGGTCCATATGTATCGAGGCCAGATAACTATTGTTATATGGGAACTCTACTGATGGTATATGCTCCTACCATGAGCCACCAAAATCTATTATACAACGAAACAACAAGTATTAAAATGTTTGTATCATCCATTAAGATTTTCCATTAGTATGAGGGTGATACGTCATATTCATGGTCCCCTAAGTCCCATGGAATTCATGTATGGTTTTCCAAAAATAGGATGTAAACCTCGAATCATTATTTGATACAATCAAAACTTTTATGTCTTGCTTCTTTACAACTTATTTAATATAATTTTTTACAATTCATCCATCATTTGATATTTTTAAATAGATAATATATAGGATGAATTTGTCAGAGGATCTACTATTACACATATGGAATCCTGTTTCTAAGCTGTTCTTGGAAGACACCATACAAAGTCCATGGTTATCTACTACCATTTTTAAATAGGGATTGTTAAAGGCTACAACATACCTGATTCTCATTAGTTGTCATCCATAACCTACTTACATGTTAAGAAACTCATAAAATATAAACCCCCTTCTATTTTATTCACCTTTCACAAAATAATTGATTTCAATTACATATAAATCATCTATTTTAAAGGATTAACATCTGGTTTGTAATAGTTGTATGAATGAAGAATTTGATCCAAACAAGACCTAAGAACAACAATTTGATTTTGAAATGACTAAAAGGAATTTCCATCCCTTCATCATCCCTTAATGTTCTCCACACCATTGAGTTATGACCTTATATCAAAATATTATGAATCAGATATTGGTGCATCTTAATCCATATCTACCAAATCAAGAACAAAATAATGTGGAAAGAAAATAGAGAAACTACATTATTCATAAAATCCATGTTCATTCCATCTATGATTAACATCAAATGCCAGTGATTGTAATCTTCTTTTAACAATTGAGAATATTAATTCTTTTTTAGTTCAATTCCATCAATTTTCATTCACGTAGTATACACATCAAGTAAAATTCCAACATATATAGATACTCCATTCATAATATTTTTATTAAATTAAATTCGATTAGTGATAGAATATGTTTCAATCAAATATGATCTGTAAAGATTATAATATTCTCAAACAAGAGGTAATGATTCCAAGTAATCAAAGCATAGACTAAAAAGGTTACCTCAATATCATGTGTTGGTTAGTTATTCTAAAATAATTGTGAATCTTGTAATCTATAAGAAATAAGTTGATATCCCAACATGAGAACACATCCCAATACGTATCCCAATGAATCACAATAAACCACGTACCCTTTTCCTAATTCTAAAAAAATCATGATGGGTGATAATTTATTGAAAACATTGTGATCTTGAAAAGAATTCTGACATTCCTCACACAATTATAATGGAACATTATTCCTTATCAAAGTTGTCATAGATGATGTTGGTCATGAAAAATCATGAACAAAACATCAGTAATAGCCTGTTAATCCAAGGAAACTGCTGAACTCTGAATTTTTTTTGAATTTTTAAAATGTATAATATCCAATATCTCTATTGGATCTATATAAACACCTATTTAAAATATTACATGGAAAAGTAAACATACCTCCTATATCCAAAAAGATACATTGAGCATGTTTCATATTTCATATGATCTAAACAAAAATACAACACTATTACCAAGTGCAGCTCTGGCTCAAACTATTTCCTTGAATACACAAATATGTAATCAAAAAATACTACTAAAAATAATATGAATACCTTTGAAATATGTGATTCAATAATTAGAAAAATAATGTGGGGAATTCAGAAGACTGAAGGCCTAAACACGTACTCATAAACGTAATATCTACTGTTGAAAGTTGTCCATGGAATATCTTCTTTCCAATATTTCAATTGGTGATATCTTGATCACAAGTCAAATTTTGAGAAATATTGAACTACCCTTAATTTATAAACGACATCATAAATATTTCGAAGTGGATCCTGGTTAATTATCATAACATGGTTACACTTACAGTATTCAACACACAACAAAAGGGTTTCATCCACCTTTTGATAAAAAAGGGCAGTGCAACCCTTAAAGACATGGTAGGCTGATTGAACGCATTCCTTTCCAACTCTTGTAGCTACACTTTTAATTCCATTTATTCTTGTTTGTTCCATCTGATAAGATTGAAGGTAAATAGAACCATCCCATGGAAGGATATAATTTTTAAACTCCACTTATCTTTTTGGGTGGAAATGATGATAAATTTTCAGGGAAAACACCTATAAAAAAATCAAAAATCCCTAGAAAAATGTTATTCTTGATCTCTTCCATGGATTCCAATTTCAATTATTATAACTAGAATAAGTTCATTACAACTTCTGGTGACAAAAAACTGGTAGAGCATTCCATTACATTCCTTTCTCCCCAAAATATGTTATTTCTACCATCATCAGTTGTAAATCTATCTATTCTGGTATAACAATCGATGTGAACCTTGAATATTTCCAACCAATCCATACTGAGGATTATCTTATAGACACCCATATCATGCACAAATAAATATCATATAAAATGATATCTATCTATAGTTATAGAATATTCTCTTCACATACAGGATCAAAATTCTCTTTATCCAATAGAAGTTTTATATTTCAAAACAAAAGTAATAATCTCAATATGACAACCCATAAAATCAGCATGATGATAATAAATAAACAAATAGTATGCACCCACATGAAACAAATCATTAATAAGGAAAAAAATTAAAAAGAATCATACTTCTCACCATCGATGGTCCATATTGGTCATCCATAATCACAGGCTTAGCTCCATACAAATTTTGACTCACTGCACATTGTTCATTGATTTCGTATTGATATTTCCTTTTTTATGCAGTCATGGTATTACATGAATCACAATGAATATATTAGTTTTTTTTAATATGATTAATTTTTTTACTAGTCTCATCGTAGAATATGACCTCTGCTAAACAAGAGGAGTATCTGGAACACTAACCAATGGGGAACTGTGACAATACTACTAAATATTCCCCATAGGATTTCAATTTTGGAATTATCTAGGTGGTGTTATAAAATCCCACTTCATGTGGTGAAAATAACCACATTGGAAACGTCTAGGCTTTCTCTTAGGTTTTAGAGGATGATTCATAGATCCAACCATATGATTATCAACCATTCTACAACCTTAGAAATAGGTTTCCCTCTTCCAATTGTTTCCAACATTACAGTTACAATCGTATCTTATAAGTATCAACATGGTCCTTCCAGCCATATCTACTGAGATGTACTTTTATTCCAAAGTCACTCTATTGACCTTATATTTATAATTTGTTATATAGATAATTTTGATCTTTGAGGAAATTTCATATCTTAATCCAGATTCAAAAACGAATTTCATCAAAGATGCACTAGCAGTAAATTCATATGTAAATAGGATTAAATTCATAAATTTATTTGTGTACTCTTTCATTGGGAGGTTATCCTATATCAATATGAAAAGGTATATTGTTCTTCAAATCCTGAATGTATGAGGATAACATTCCTTTTTGATCTAATCTTCAAAATCAAAACTGGTAATTCCTTGGTCCAATTTAGCCCAAACTACTAAATCTATAACTAGAATGAATGATCTTTGATAATATACACCTTCAACTTGACTTTTAGCTCTTTTGGTGTTCCAAGGAAATCAAATATTCGATTAATCCTATTCCACCAAACCTATGTGTTCTTTGGTTCCAAATATATATGAAATATGGGTGGATGATTCTTATTCAACTCAATGGAATGATACACATTCCATGGTTTATCCCTCATGGTTCCATTATCAATAGGATGAATTCCCTGGACGATACATTGAACCATGTGTTTTTTTAAAATTTCTAATGTAAAACCATATTCTCAGTTGCCTCTTCTAGTTGGTTTCTATGATGCCTTTCAGGTTCCATTTTTGATAAGCACAAAAAATTCCATTAGGATCACTCTCTATCAACTAACATCTTGATAATTTCAAATTATTCCACTTCTCATGTCATATGGATGTGTTTTTTTTTCGCAGCCTACCCTCATATTAACCCATGTAAACATGTCCACGTATTTTTATAAGTACATGATATGCCACTGGTAGTGTACCCCTACTCATATACATGTAGAATCTGAGGTACAAGGAAATCCTCAAGGAGTGGTCACATGTCGTGTGATTGGGGCCACATGTCGTGTTCTCCTTAACTTCATCCTAAAACCCTAGTCACCTCTAATAGGTCCCCACACAACAAGTCATCATGAAATTCATGTTGTGTTTATAATCACTTTACATCTCCATCGGGATCTCTTCCATGTCATCTTACACATCACTCAAGCTTCCACCCACTCTAGAACAAGTAGGTCATGGTTCGGCTGATCCATTCCAAAATCAACCAATGGAAATCTATAATGGAATCTTTTCCAAATTCATCACATTGATTCACCATTTTCCTACATCAAAAATAGGTAATAACAAAAGGCTAAAATCTATTTTCATCCACCTATGATCATCCACCAGCATCATCTCACCTTTATCACACCAACAATCACAAAACACACCCATAGTATTGATTTCTTTCACTGATGAATTGTCACCCACCAATCAAATAAAGATTAATTTTCAAATAATTAACCAAAATAAAATTCTCACAATGAACATGCACAAAATGGGGGATGAAATCCAATATCCACAAAATGTGAGAAAAAAACCACATCCTTTTTTCAATCAGCATAAATTTGTTATAGTATAATAAGTGTAACAGATAGGTATAAATAAAGACGAACAAATAACAATACAATCAATTTAATTCTATATACAATGAACCTATCAATTTTTTTGTGTGATTAATCCAAATTCATCCTATATTAAAGAATATGATGGAAATCACAAATCAAAACAACATACATATTGTTTGGATTGATATTTGAAAAAAATAGTCTTGTTTTCATTATTGAACAAATCCATAAATCCATTGGTTCAATGATCAATGATATGATTCTAATCCATCATCATTCACCAGTAACACTCTCAACCAATTTCTTATAAGACTCCATTTTCAATCAGACAACAATAACCCAAAAATACATAGCTACATATTTAAAGAGGAAGCATGTCTCTACATTGAATAAAAATAAAATAAATTTTTTAATCTTGTTATTTTTTTAATTTTGTTCTCCTGATAAAATTTTCACAAATAGAAGTATATGGTAAATATTATTTCTAACATAGGGTAAAACAAATGATCTGAACATAAGGGTACCCATAGAATTCTAATATGGGCCCCTATAAATGATTTATTCATCTTTATTAGAAAAACTACATATTTTTGCAATTTAATATATTCAATATATTTGAATAAAAATCCAGAAAACTCGGCCTTGAAATTTCATGATGTCTTAGATACTAGTCTAGAAAATAATCCATATAATATCCTAAAATAATACATGAAAAATTAAATTCATTATGTTCTCCCCACTGTTGTCCTTTTCATCCTAAACAGATAAAACCCTACTCAAAATGATGATGGTGTTAGAATTGCATTTGAGTCCTCATCTCCAATGTGATCTCATGTATATACCTGAGGTATCCCAAACATGAATAAGGGGAACCATTCACCCACAAATGATCCTATCATGTTGATCCCCAATCTCCACCATGTTCTTTATGAATCTAGGTCCATCCTTAATGTCTCTTAATCCCTAGTCGATAATGTGTCAATAGTTAGGCATGTATCTCCTCAGTTAAGAAACATGGTAGACATCATGTTCATGGTCCAAAATTGCTAGTGTATCAAATTAGTACACCTCCTTGAAAACTCTATGTAGTATTTGGAAGGGACCAATGCATATTAGAGGTAACATTCTACTATGACCAAATATCCTCAATCCACATTGATGTGTGACCCTCAAGAACATGTGTTATCCCTTCATGAACTCCATATGTCAGAATAATCGATCCTCATAAGAGTTTTGATAGCTCTTTTTAATCATCATCCACTCCTAGATGATATTAACCATATTTTTAGAATCTCACACCAATATTGATCCCATGAGTGCTAACTCACCTGGATCATACAAACGAAGGCATGAATTTGCAAGTTCACTTTTACAACGCCTTGAATGGTGTCATAACAATGGTTTAATGGTAATTATTTTTTCACCCAAACTCCAAAAATGGGTAGTTAAACCCCCCAACAATGAAAAATTTAAAACATGAAACCTCAAAGTATGTCCTCCCAGATCTGAATGGTGTGCTCCGTCTTGATGTTAATATGGGGATGATACTCTATGTTCAAAAGTAACTGAGTCCCAAAGTCCTCCTATAACCCTCTTCAGAAAACATACGTTAAGAAAGACTCACGAGAATTGAAAATCATTGAGGGAACATTAGGGAGTCACACTATATCATACATGTAGAGGCATTCTATACACTCTACAGAGCACGACTCTCAAATAGCTTGGAAGTTGGCTAACATGGTGAGTCTGCCTAAGATCCTCCAAAAGGAATCATGTTACCTGGATGTATGTGGTAAGTCCATCACAAATTACACAAATTTTATATCTCACGTACACTTGAGAACCTCATTTGGTTGAGCTAAACCCATTGGAACCTTGTGATTGGCCATCACTTTTTGGAATGTTAGGCATCAATAAACAAACTTTTTATCACTATTCTTCACGAATGGCCACCAAAACTAATATTGGTGGTCCTGATATGTCATTTCATCATGTGTATGTACTTAAAATGGTATGTATGAAACTCCCTCATTAACTCCTCCCACGACATCAAATTTTCCACAATCAATTATCCTAAAAGGATATTGTGGTCCTCATATTTAGAATATCCATCAAGTGAATGTCTAGTGGATATTTGAGGATGTATGGTCCCAAATTTGGTATCTCCATCCCAAGGATCCCTGAAATTTTGTAAATGTAGTAGGGTAACAACCATTGAATGAATATTTGAAGAACAATCCATTTACATGATGGAAAATTGCAATAAGGATAACCTCTCTAATTCCTTGGTGAACAATTGAGTACATGATCTCCTATTGAGATCCTCATCCACCACATTCCCCTTCCCATGAGTATAGAAAATATCAAATCCATAGTAAAGGTGGAAATCTATTAATTTTCTATACCTCAAATTATTATCCTTCATTGAAAATATATACCTAGGGCTCTTATGGTAGGAGTAATCAATAAAATACTCACCCATTAGGTAGTGACTCCACATATTAAATGTGAATACTACAAATGTTAACTCGATATCTTGGGTCACAAAATTATTTTAATGTGGTCCAAACTAATTGGAACAATATGAATTAACTACCTCTGTCTACATCGTAACACATCTATGACTGGTCCCTGATGCATCCTAAAACACTGTTTACATGACATCCTCCTCTCACAATATAAATTTGGGGTCACTCACCATCCTCTACCACAAATCCAAAAATAAATGCCATAAATATTCTATCAACATGAATGGTTTCCCATTCAAGGTCACAAAAATGATTGGTTCTTTAACAATGGATAAGTTATGTACAAGCTTCTGATAGTACATGGACAACCCAAGGAATTTATGCACCTCAGAAACACTCTTTTATAGCTCCGAAGAAAGCATTGACTCAATATTTTTTAGGACCACTACTACTCAAGTTTCTAAGGTGATGTTTCTAAGAAAGTGTAACTATTGAATCTTAAACTAACACTTTGATAGATTATCATAAAATTATTTCTCTTAGAGTGTGTCCAAAACCATCTTCAAGTGTCTCGTCTGCTCCTCCTTGACCACTGAATACACTAGTATGTCATTGAAGAATATAACCACGAACCAGAGTATAAATGGTTGAATGATTTGATTATTGAATCCCATGAAAATTGTTGGGAATTCATCACTTTGAAATAAATCACCAAGTACACATTGTGGAATTAGAAACATTTGAAGGAATACTTTGGTATATCATTGGCTCATACTCACAGCTGATGGTAACCTGGTCTGAGGTTAATAATTGAGAACCATTTACCCCTCATAACAGATAAAAGTGTTCGTTGATACATGGTATTAGATACATATTATTTTTTCCACCTAATTCAATAATTGGTAATCCACACGTAACATAAAACTCATGTCCTCTTTCTTTCCAAACAACTTTGGTGTTTTCTAGGGGAAAACTGGGTCTCACAAATCTGTTCTACTATAATTTCTCCAACTACAACTTCACCACTCAAATAATTATGGAAGACATCTGATATGTTTTATTATATATCATTTCCATCATGGTATATAGGTTAGTGTATAACTTTTGATCTTGGAAGGGAGGTAAAATGTGTATATCCTTATGAAGGATGTGCCAAACTCTTCCACCACTGTAGGAAAATGATATCCAAAAGTATCCTCTATCCTAATATTCATTCTATAAAACTATATTGTAATCAGATACACTCTCTTATGCCTATGTTTTTATTGCTCCTACAAGGATTAATTTTCACTTTTAAAGGAACATGTGTTCCTTCATTACGGACACAAAACATACCCTATTTAAAATAGTCAATCTATCATGAACTATGTTTATCCAGTCCATACCTGAGATGAAATCATAAGGCTACATTTCTACTACAATGATATATCATATAAATCTCTCACCTATATATGTGATATCACTTTTTCAACACAAGTTCACAATCATTTTGTCAACAGTTGTTAGATTCCCAAGCAACAAGGTTCAAGCCAATGGCTAAACCGGAATATCTATGTCTTTTTACAAATAAGCTACAAGGATGGGATTACTCACACATGTGTCTATAAATATTTTATCTAAATTAGAAAATATATAGATCTTACCACATATCAACCCTAGAATCTTGGTTTCATAGACATTTATAGCCTATATTTATCCTCATCCCATTCCACCAGCTCCTTGAACCTGGAATGGACCACATGGGGTCCATTGTATAATAGTTAAAACCTTAGACAACCTCTTGCTTCCCTACCTTCCCATATACCACATCATTACCATGTATACTAACATTATCCTACCTATGTATCTATCTAGGCGATCCCTAAACCATCTCATGATCAACTATATGATGGGTCGGACAATCCCAAGCCATATGTCCCCAACCATCTTAGGGAAAACATCGCATATCCATCACATGATTTGATCCACCCTGAGATCTCTTCACTACTAAAACCATATCCTAGGAACACCCCGAAATGAATTTAAGATTCTTGGATACATGTGACTATCATGATCTTCCTACTACTATGGTCTATGCTATGGGTTCCCCATACAGGAACCCACATTCAATGACTACTCTGCCAGAAATCTCTCTTAATAAGGCTCACTCAAGCACTCCAGTATATGTTTGAAGGAAAAGATATTCCACTAAATCAATGATTTCCAAATGAAAATCCTTATCATTAGTTTGATCCCTGAATAACTTATCTAAAATCATATCTAAGAAGTAATGTGAGAGATCAATAAACCTCGTTGGGCACTCCTTCACGGTCAAAATGCCCGACTGTAGATGCAAATGCCAAAGTATTTTTACTGATAACAATGTTTTTAGATAAAAATATTCAATGAATAGTCACTAAAAGTGTGATTAGTATATATTTATCTTATCATTTGACTGAGTCCCTAAGAACCACCGTCATACATTAGATCCATGAAGAATACTTTCTGTGCGAACCACCGTCCGGTCTGCCAGAATTCTCTACAGGAAGAAAAATGTGTGTTGACATCTAGACAGTCTACATCAACCTAAGTGTTTTCTCTCCCTCAAATCTGGGTGGTCTATGTCTGCAAAACTCGTACAATGCACTCATCATGCATGCATCATCAGCTTGTACTCCAAATGCTAATTTTTACTCCGAGGGTTGTGGTATATCTAGTAAACAACCAAATTGTGTTATATCTAGTACGTGACCCTGAACTGATGCCTTATCACTAAGAAGATTGTCTATGTGATCATGTAGTGGAATCCTTTAAAGCTACTTATGTAGAAGAATCCTAAAATAAAACAATACATACCAAGGTAAAAATAGTATATCTAGTGAGATGACTCAAAAAGGTCATGGAAAAAAAAGAAACTCATTCCTATATGATGCTTGTACAAATTAATTCCCTACAACCAATGTTTACATGTACCGCGTCGGAAGGAAGGTGATTTGAGTCTTGATGAATGGATACATTTGTTGTCACACCCTCACTAGAGTCCCTGGCCTGAAATCCAAACTCAAAATACATAGAAATGGTGTCCTGAAAACAATATCACCAAATCTGGTCTTAAGATAAAACATGTAATTCTGATACCACATTTTCACAACCTGAACCACTATTGTCTGCCCCTTGGCTACCCCATTCCCATATCCAATTGGGAAAGGTCTAGGGGCCATATCCACGTAGGATGATCCCACAAATGGGAGGAATTATCTTAAATTACATTCACACGTGAAAAAATCTCCAACCCCAAACAATGATGAAATGTAAAACAACTAAAAATGAATGCATACATCTAATATCCCACAACAGATTATGTTATTAAATTACTAAAAATGGAAAGTGGGACCAAATGGATGAACAACTAAAAACTATAATTATTCCAACACATTCCATGGGTGATTATTAAAGTAATGTCCAATCTCCTGGTAAACACCTCAGTCTAACAAGCTTATTCTATTCCCCACACACTCCCTATCATCCCAGAATACTGTAAAAAATGTCATTGTCTACAAAAGAGGAAACACATATAAGAAAATCCCACTTAGGGGTGATTATAACAATACCACATTGTAAAACCTAGAAATGATAAAAATAAATCACCAAATATAGTCAATTCAATACATGATATGATAATAAATTTATAATAGATACATCATGATATACTAAGGAATGAAACCACACCACTATGAGGTCAAAACCAACTACCTTCCCTAGGATTATTCTTGAAGAAATTATCATTCTAGGAGAATCTACTCCATAAGACATTATACCATCATATAAACTTAGTGAAGGTACACATATCATTTGGCCCTGCCTATTAAATCTCACAGGTCTTAATAGACCCCGATGCACAGATAAGGGCTCACACTAAGAACAGCTGGGGGGCATGATAAATGTAATTCGTATCAACCATCTAGGATAAGGATATAATTCCAATGATACCACAAAACCTACCTATAAATTCATCTAGATAGAGGATCCACACCATTCACCTAGAGATTATTTTAATTCCAAAAACCCCACCTAGGGAACAATTATGATAGAGTATCGTACTCTAGTCTCATGGAGGGACACCACAACTGTATCTGATACATGACCACTATAGGGGATCACAAACCTATGATATGGATTTAATTTCACTCTTTTAAATTGAGGTAATGGACCATGGGAACTACTTCAAATAATAATTTCCTAAACTATGGAAACCATGTTCCACAAATAATCTTGAATGGAGCACACGACATGCACTTGTGGTACACGACAAGCCTAGAAATCCCCATGTTTCCATGTGTGGTAAATCCTCACATGTTATGTATGTATCAATATACAAAGCATGGTGAATAAGTAAATGGAATTTAGATACGAATGACACACTTCTTGTCTTTACTATCCAAGTTAATTTCCTTGGCCTACCCATGTTCCAACCTGCGTACAGGTGGATTTGTTATTGTCTAAGTACACGATGTTCCACATGCCATGCACTTCATCCCATGACTCTATACCCTCTAAGGTATAGACTTAGCCTCATAGATCAAACACATGTTGTGTGATAAGGGTCACACTCCATGTGACCCTTAACATCATCTTGAAACCCTAGCCACCACATAGAGGGCCCCACAAAGAATATAATCCTAAAATACACGTCGTGTTTCTCAATATTTTCCTAATCCAACGATATCTCTTACACAACATCATTCCCATATTTGTATCCATCTCCATCACTAGAACATGTAGAAAAAGGTTCATCACGTCGATTTCAACATCAATTAAGAGAAATATAGACTCAAATCTTCTTATAAATTGCATATTCTATCTAGTGTTTCAATGCATCAAAAATATAGATGAACAGAACCGAAAAATATAATCTAATCCACATATAATCTTGCACTACCATCATTTCACCTTGATCACAAAGTTGATCACAAACCATATCTATCTTATTTATATTTTGTTCCAAATAATGTTCAAGAAATTGTCAAATACATGTTATTCATCTAACCATATACTAAAGTAACATTCCCATGACCAGTGTGTGTATATTGGGTGAAGAAATAAAAAAGAAACAAAATGTTAGGAATGAACCTCATCCTTTGTTCATTTGACCTCGATTCATTATTATATACGAAGACAATAAAATAGGAATACTTTAAAATAGAAAAATAAAAATACCATCAATTTTTTTCTACCAATAATGTGCACATCAATTTTGTTTTTGAAAATAACCTGAATTTATCTAGGATTCATATATGAGATGGAAACCACAAAACAAAACATCTTAAATATTATTTGAATCTATTATTTTTTAAGAAAGGTTTCAATTCTATAACTGATGAGATCCAAAAACTCTATTGGGATAATGATCCATGATCTAATCTGGATTCATCATTGTTCTCCATGGATTCTCTCCTCAATTATCTTCTAGGTCCCTAGGGATTAGCAGCCCACCCTGAGATAGATTCCATAGCCGAATATTTTAATATTAATTTGGTTGTCGGTTTGAATAAAAATAAAATAAATTCTTTAATTAATTTATTTAATTAATTTCATGCATGTGATTACTATTTAACAATTGACATGCTTCGAAAACAATTATGTCACACCCCCGATAAAAACCATATTTGAAACTCAATAATTCCCTTGTATTTATGATTTGATCCACCCTTATATTTATTCCACTTTTTTAGGAAAACATCATGAATATGATATTTAATATATTTTAATCATTTTTTTGGGCACACAAGGATTCAAAATTACACACCGTCTCATTGCCCGATCATGAAAATAATCCATATATTATCTAAAAATAATACATGGAAAATATGAGTCATTACATATTTTGAGAGGGATGTTCCCACTCCTGTGTTGTAATGATAATGTAGAGTAGGATTTTTCCAGTCCCAAGATATAATACTTATATTGAGTGTCATCGACATAGTCGAATGCTGAAATGCTTATATTATTGACTTAAATCATTTTGAATGATTATACCATAGATGAATCATTATTGGTTGCATGGGTGTGAGCCATTCTCAAAGATATTCCATTAATGGTCCCAAAGAAGGTTTATTGGATTTATTTTATTGACTAATTAATTAATTCACTAGTTAATCGCTTTATTTCATGTATATGTTATTAGACTAGTTTCATGTATACATTGTGGTGTCAACCTACCGATTTTTACTCACACATATTCCGACCTCCATTTGGTTCCCAAGATGAGTACATGGATGTAGATTTGTACAAGGTAAAGGGACCTCATTACTAAGGGTTTCATTCTATATTGGATGAATTATGGATACTGTACCAACATGGGGTTTGATACAAGGTTATTTTGATTTATTCTATTTCTGATGATTCTATTATTTTCAGTGATTTAATTTTGGATATGGATTAATTTTATCCTCTAATTACATGGTTTATTATTTTTGTATTATTTCGTTACCCCTTTTATTTCCTTTTAGTATGATATGTGGTTTTATCTATTGTCCATTACAATGATATTACTTATTATATAATTTTTTTTCTATTTTGTAAGTCTATACCTAGTTATAGAGTATCCCAACTATACTGATCACACCACAACATCAAGTCAATGACCACTAGCATATGGGGAGGCACACTTGGGGTCTCATAAAAAAACGTATTTTTTCCATGTGGGTGAGAACCGGATCAAGAGATGTTACAAATTTGAATTATATTAGAATGTTCTTTTCAATATTTGGGAATGGTAAAATAGATACTCAGATGTGATGGGACTTGGAACTAAGATTGTTCATGGGAGTAGCTAACCCATGTATGGGGGAAATATATGTTCTCATTTATGGAATTGTTAAAAAAGAATTTTATCTTGATATAGTTTATGTTATCTCACCATACATGATTCTCATTATGTGAAATAATAAACTTTATGGAAATTTTTAATCATTTCTAGTTATGAAATGGGATGAGTATGTATGCATCATGATATAAACATAGGGATATATATTGACATTCTTTTCTCATTATAAGAACATATTTATTGTATGTTATGTATTTTATTTAATGAACATTGAAATTATATACCTATTATATTTAATAAATGAAATGAACAGAAATGATATATCATACTAAAAAAATGTTACCCATGTTTAGAGAGACCAAGAGAATTGGTTCTCTATTGTTTTCACTTGTTGGGGATAACCTTTTTATAAACAATGTTATAAGAGGTTTGTTCGTAATGTAAAGAAAATTTATACTCCCCGTCAATGATTTGACTGTGTAGAGATTTGAAATCGGCATGCACCTAATGAAGCTTAATGATAGCTTCCTATAGTTCTCATGGATCATAAGGATGTCCAACTTCATGAAAACTTCCTATGGGTAATGTGATCCATGGGAATCGACAAAATCCATACAATACCTTCAATTTTTGAGTCGATGAGGTTGTATTTTCTTCATCATAATCCTATGTTCACTAGGAAGGGAAGTCCCCAGGCAGTCGGGTTCAGAATTATGTATGTCCATAAGATCATTAATCATATCAAGAAACACACAAATAAAATGGTTAATCTTGCTACATATATCATTCTAAGACTTCCCATGAGTTTGGGGATACACTAGAATAATCTAGGTATAATGATATGTTATCTTCGAGGGCCTTAGAGACAAAGTTTCTAATGAACTTCTTTCCCATGATGTTAAAGGACCATAAGGCTCATGATTTCCTACACATGACACAAGGGGGAAGGTCAGGGATAAACTAAACTTCATTCTTCAACAACTTATAGTGATTTAAACCATCTTCAATAGATGATGCGATAACTATAAAGATTTGTTTTCTGGATGGTATTAACTATGAGATCATGTCACATATCAATATCTTCATTCTAAACAATTTTTGAGGTTATGAGAAATTGAGAACTCCTCACATAAAGAAATCTGAGAGGCCTAAAGAAGCAGCCATGTAATTTTAGCAAGGAAGAAAGAGATATTATTTTGGTGGAAGAAAGAAGTACCAATATAATATTTTTCTCAAATTAACTTGTGGTAAAATTGTTTGTGTAGTGGAAAATGATCTCAAGAACATGTTCCATTGTAGTGCATTCAGTGAGGAAATTCGGGCCACAAGCGGCCAATGTGTCTATACCGTACTATGTAGTGTCATGATTATGATAATATGGGTAACCTATAGATGCTATGTAGGGTCCTGAAACAGTATAGTAGTGGTTGGGAATCAATATATGTGATGGATTCTATGGAGGACACAACTACACCTCTGGAGACTGATAGATGGAGTTCCACTAGACATTCAATTTGAGGCAAGGGATGTGGTACCTCACCATGAGAGTGGAAATTATAGTAACAAGGAATTGAAAGGGTGATCTAGATTGTTTCTTGGAGTAGAGTGTTTAGTCACCTACCCATTATGTTGTCTAATATAGCTATTTTTGATGTAGGACCTTCTCTTATCAGAGGTATGATCCTTGTATAGTCTCCCCTTGCATCCATTTTCTTGATATAGTGGCATCAAATTACTTTTTATCAAATATTTTTTCAAATGGTTTGGGCATGTATGTGGAATGAATAAACGGTGTTTTGACCATTTACACATAGTTGGGAGTGAAATGATAGAATATAAATCTTAGAAAGGTGTGTTCACTAGAGATTGTTGGTTATCATTTCTTTTTGAGAACCATTTTTTTGGAAATGAATAGTATCAATTTTATTCATAGAATGGATTGTATATTTATATAACACTATCATATCGACTATTGCAAGAATAAATTTTCCTTTTATACTAAAAATAGAGGATGTTTTTATCATTTAGGTTAGTGGGATCTATATGCTAGTCATGCATGAACAATTCATGGCATATTTGGTTGTATCATGGAACAAAGATAAATTTATTCTCTAGATGATGGTGGAATATTTGAAAAAAATTTCTTATCAATGGTATAATACTTTTAGGATGTAATTACTAATGAGTTCAATGGACTGCTTCCCTTTCATGAAATCTATTTCACAACTGATTTAATTCTAGGAGAAAATATAGTATGTATGAAACATTATTGAATATAACAAGTAGATATTTGAGAGTTGAGTTATCTTTTTGAATGTCTAGAAGCTAAAAGGTTTCATATGGACTTGTACATTCCCATGTGGTTCTCTAGTTAGTTTTCAAATAAGTATAATTGGGCATCGTAATTATGTGTGGGTTATTAAAGATTGAACCAAATGATGGTCAATAACTAGTATCCCATTCCACACAATTATGATCTCTTTAACTACTAGAGATTCTATCAGATTTTCTCTAAGACTAATTTGAGATTAGGATACCATCTATTATTGGTTGATAAATTTGGATACACCTTTTTCATCATTTAGGATTAGGAATGGGTTTTATGAGTTTGAAATGATGATTTTTGGTTTTGGAGAATGCATCAACAATATTCATGACCTTGATAAACTGGATATTCCACTTATTAATGGAACAGTTTTTGGTGGTTTCTTTAATGACATCATAGTGTATTCTTAGTCAATATAATATAATTCCCAATATATTGACATCATCTTAAGTATGTTCAATGAGTATTGTCTTCACACCAAGAAGACTAAATGAAATTTATGGTTTGTTAAAATGAAGATATTGATCCATATCATCTCTGTGGAAGGAGTGTTTGTGGACCTAAAGAATTATTCCTCCGTAGTATCATAGAAGTGGACCATGACTATAATTTATACCCATTGTTCTCTGGTTTTATAAGGTTTTTATTGGTGATTTATCCCCAAATTTTTCCATCGGACATCACCAATGTTTAGGGTGACTAAGAAAGGGGTGAAGTTTGTTTGGTAAAATTCTTATTAGAAGTACTTTTAGGAGATGAAAGGATGGATATCATTATCACCTATCCTTAATTTAACAATGTTGGTTAAACAATATATCATGTACAATGATCCTTCCAATGAAGGAATTAATTTTGATCTGATTCCATATGATCAGGTGGTTGCATTCAGATCCAGATAGCTGAGTCCACATGATAAGAATTACCCTACTCATGAATTGGAGTTAAAATCGTTGGTGAATTCAATAAGATATTAGTGACACTGTATTCTGGGTGAGATTATTCTGGTTTACACATACCATAATATCCATGGGAACATTTTTTTAATGTGTGACATGAACCATTCATAGAGTGGGTGGGTTGAGTATCCACAGTCTTTTGAATTCGATTTTTCTTAAGACATAGGTAAGGGAAATTTCATTGATGAAACTGTGATCAAGAAGACTCATCTAGAGGTAACGTGGGTGTTTTTTGATGAGTAATGAATGAATGAACTCATTACAGAAACATATCTAGATATTCATAAGTTTGAGGGATGTGCAACTCTGACTTCAACATCTATTATTCTTGTTCGTAGGTACTGGATCAAGATATAGTTGTTATCAGTTCTATAGATCATAGTTCATAGAGATAGCCTCAATGGTGGGAGACACCATTAGGATGGCCTCTTTATAGTAGAAGTTTTCTATTTTTTTTGTTCATGAGTATGTGAATTAATAGGATTTTTGGGGAAATGATGAGATATTTTAATGCTTCTATATGGGTGGTACATCCTAGTTTGAAAAATAGGTATCCTTGTCTCCGTAAATAGTGTTGCTGATATATAATAAAGAGGGAGATAGAGGTATTTTCATCGATATTTCTAACATTTCAATATGTGGAATTTGATCATCAGAGGCTAGTTGGGGCGTTTCATCCCCTTCCCATTAGTTAGTGAAATTAGGATGATTTCACTATGGATTTTGTGACTATATTACCAAGGAAACACAATATTAATAATGCATTATGATTAATTCGGGACCGAATAATGATGTTATCCCACTTCTTTTTTGTCATTGTGACCTTCACAGATGATGATCTGAGTAACCTTTACATGTGTGAATTAAATCGACAGAACAATGTTATGGGAAAAATCATTTTTAAAAGAGATCTGCATTTAATATCATAGATCTAGAAGGGACTTCATAAGTCGTTTGGATCATAGGTCCTACTGAGTACAGACTATAATTCTCACAATGATGGAATATATCATCTAATTATTTATGTCTAATAGAATATGTTAAGAGCCTATGTTTTGGATTTTACTGGTTCAAAGGAGAAACATACAGAACTCATTCTGTTTTCATATAATAAATAATTCAAGTAATTGATACAAATGAAAAATTGTAAGGCGTTCTACGGTAGGTCCTTCCTTTAACCTGTTTTCTGGATATTTGAAACCGAGATAGTTTCAATTAGACATAGCCATATGTAGGATACATATGAGTAGATTCAATTGATCATGATTTGTTTAGTGATTGTGTATAGTAGGAAGAAATCATATGTTGACCATTGAATATAAACTCTAGATTTCATGTTTGTTCGTCGTTTTTTCTTTTGGGTGTTGCCAACATTGGGAAAATGACTTGTCAGGAAACAGGGAAAGAATTCACTCAGTTTTTTCCATCCATTTAAGATATAGGATAAGGTTGGTCTAAGGAAATATTGATTATCACTTCCACAATATAGTATTTCCATGCATAAGATGTTTCACATATCATGGATTTGGAGATATTTCTATGAAACTTCTCATGTGATAGATGTATAGGGAGTTAAGAATTGTTTGAATTTTATTTTGAGGAGTATCTATTATGGATAGTGGAGGGTAGTGATAATTATATTTAGGGAAAGACTATACCTTTAGTTTTAGTGCAGTGGTATCAGGTGTGTTTGCAGAAGGATACCTTGAATAGGGAGTTTAATATGTGAGAATATTGGCCTGAGATTTTTGAATAAACACTAATGTTATTCATGGAGTAGTTTAGGGGTAGGATTTTATATGCTAGGAACTTGTAAGTACCCATATTTTCTATTAATAACCTTCTATTATTATTCCACTAAGAATATTTTGTTTGGTTTTCCATTGTCTTTAGAACCAAGAGTGTGAGTCTTATTTGGAGACACAGATCTTTTTTGGGGGAAATGTCGTAAATTTTAGAGATGTAAGATTTTTTGAATTAATGATGTCTTGTTTTAAATGTGTTCAAAATTTATAAGTGTCTTCCATAGTCTAAAAGGATTGATAGGTGGTTTCATATCTTACATTGTATATAGGATAAAAACATTCCATTGGAAAATTACACACCGTGTATATGTTACATGAATTATAACTATTTCCAGACACATTTCTGGAACTGGTTCCTGATGTGACATAGTTAAACATCATGTACTAAGTTCACACCATGTAATGTTCAAGAAGGGTTAAAATTAAAATGGGGGGATGGGATTTTCAGTGTATATTTTTTATCAATAAATGCAAAATTTGAAAGAGTTAAACATTAGGTATTGGTCATAATAAGTTGTTTTAAGGTTATGGTGTGTCTAATTTATTTCATTCGACTAAATTTGAATCCCTTCCAATTGTGCCTAAGGTGACTCTTAGTTAATCTAAGGTGGATTCATTACATTCAGACATCCATGTTTGGTGTTTGATCAGTATTAGGTCTCTTTTCTTTGATCTTAATACATATTCATTTGTTTATTTATGAATCAGTTTTTTTATATCTACTATAAAATAATATTGACTTTGGTTTTGGTTGATATATGTTATTATTCAAATAATATTCACCATCATCCTTGGTGGTGTTTTTTTGTTGAAATCATTGCACTAATCACAAAATAAAGATTAGGGGTCTATAACCTAACTCTATGGCCATCATAATTTTCAAGTACGTGTAATATCAGGGTTGCACCAACATAACGTGTGTATAAATTAATTAATAGATGAATAGTATTATGACTTTGATCCCTTTATATCCAATTAATGGTGACATGACCTAGAGATACTCGTTGGGTGAATGGTCCCATTAATTAATATATGAATTTCTTAATAGATTAAAGTGTGTTTAGTGTGACTTGTGCTTCTAGTTATTTCTTGATATTGATAAACCAAGAAAATTTCTTCTTTATTTAAAGGGATGGGGTGTTAAAATTTTCCGACAAAATTTATAAATAAAATGTGTAATTGAAATATTAATGCTAATTTGCAGAATTGTGCATATAATCATTTGATGTGATGTTGTAATAAACTTATTTCTATGAAATGTGGTGGGATTTATTCCATAATAATTATATTCAGAAGACTTTATCTAATACCATTATTTAATGACTGTATTGAGTGGGGTCTTCTCAATACCATGTTTCAATGCTTATATTGAGAACAATCTACCCAATGTTGGGCTATAATTCTAATATTGAGTGAGCTCTGCCCCATCAAAAATTGTAATGATTATATTGAATAATCTATACCAAGTCTCAGGTTGTAATTCTTATATTGAGTAGTCTCTACCCAATACCATGATTTAATGGTTATATTTAGTGGTCCCTATACATCCCTATTTAGTAATGCATATATTGATCATCCTCTACCTAGTCCAATGCAGAAATTCTTATATAGTAGGCTTGGTCAAGTTTACTATTATTTTTATATGGATATACTGTTATCGGTTGGAATAGTTGAGGTACATGCTCAGAGACATTTTGGAATTATACTTAAGTATGTTGATTTAGGTATTGTATTAATTAATTATTTAACACACCTATTTATCTATTTATTTCATTAACTTCTTGTCATATTGGATTAATTAAGACACAATGGTGTCAATATACTATGTTTTACTCACACCTTATTAAGCCCCCACTTGGTACTCAAAAAGATTACATGGGTGTAGTTTTTGATTATTGAAAGGGACCTAGTTAATGAGTGTTTTTTCTAGATGGGATAGAGTGTGGGGATGGGTCCAACATCGGGTTCGGCACTAGAGTATTTTGATATGTTCTATGTTAGTTGATTTGTTTGTTTTCATTTCCTTTAGTTTAACATTAGATTTAATTCAGTCATTTATAGTATTGTTTATTATTACTATATCAATTTCTTCTTCCCTTTATTTACTATTTGTATGTAATATGGTTTCTACTGTTATTTGTTACCCTAATATTTTTTATTATATGATTATTCCCCTATGTCGTAACTATGTACCAGGTGGTATAGTCTCCTAGCTATACTGATGACACTCATATTACTATATTGAAGCCTCTTGTGTATAAGGAGGTGTGCTTGATGTGTCATAAACAACCCATTTTTTCCATGTGAGATATTTTGGGATCGGGGGATGTTACAAATTCATCTGAATTTTTTTACATTAAATATTTTCAAATAAACATATTTTATTTTTAAGTTAATCGGATAAATTCTATATGAAAATTCATAAGAATTAAAATAATTATTAAAATAATAAAAAATATAATTAAATTACTATGATAATAAAATGAATTATTTTTTAAATAAAACTTTAGAACATTACTTATCCTCTATTTATCCTTTTAATAATAATTTATAGTTTTTAATATGTAGATAGTGACATTTTTTATAAAAAAATTTCTTAATAAAATATAAGTCTCATAGTGGAAGACATTTTGAACTATGTGACCATATATTTGAGGCTTCGATGGAAATTTAGGAAACCTACTCATCCAATAAGATCATGGAAAGTGTTATCGAATCATTAAATCATTATCGTAAATATTAAACAATATTTTACCTATTTTATTCTTACCTGGGAGAAAAATATTTAATATGGTTACAATTTATATTTACCAATAATAAAAGGGTCTTATTTACATTATTCTTTTTATAAGTTTATATATATATTTCATTATATGTTTAATCCTATTGATAACCACCAATTAAAATACTATTCTATAATGATAATATTTAAATAATAACATTTCTTTATTTTTTAAGCTCGTTGTCTAATTTTGTATATGCTATCGAACATAATGTTCTTATTAAATCATGGGGGGTTACATTTGAATTCATTATATATCATGTACAACTCTTTTTAGTTATTTTGAGATTCTTCCAATGCTAATATTATCATATCATCAAAACCCATAATACATTATTATAATAACCAATTTGGGAAAACTCATACTAGTGATTTGAGTGGATAATTATCATTTTCAACATGGAAGTATATACATCCAAAATGAATGAATGATAAAGAAGCTATTTTATTTTATTTTTAAATTATTTATTTTATATTATTATAATCCTTTTTCAGTTCATAAAAACCCCATTGGAAAATGTCCCTCTAAAAACTAAAATATGATATACAAACAAATTTACATTCTTTTTCCCTCACATACATGTTTTTTAACACATTACAAATCAATATTACTCCTTACACAACTTTATATTTAAATCTAATAACACTTTCCCACCAGAATAATTAATGAGAAACATTTGTAATGTAATATAGATTTAATAATTTGTAGTTTAAGAAAAACGATTCTGAATATTCAACTATAAAAATATATTCAACTCCTTAACATGATATCCTTAAATTTAATAGTGTAAAAATTTTATTTTTCTATTTGAAAAAAATATATGTCTATTTTTAACATACAGGTATAACTTTTTACCAATTTTTATATATTTTTTCATTAATATAACTATTCACATTGTTAATTAGCAATCATATCCTTAAGTAATTTTATATAAATTGATAATCACCTTTTTGTAGTAGATAAATGAAACTCATTACATTTTTATATACTTAAGTACTCTATCATATTGATGATATTAAGTTAAATTCAACTTAATTTTTACTTTTTTATTCTTTAATCTGATAACTCAAAATTATCTACGTTTTAACATACACCCACCTGACTCTAAAACACTATATTAATCTCATAAAATCATGATGAGTTATAAATCCCTCTTTTTATTATGAAATAACTCATGTTATCTTTTATTGTAAATATTTAATAGAAAAAACTTTGACAAAATATCATTTATATTATTCAACGGGTTTGGAGCATTTTCTTCAAAAAAATATTCTTAATTTAAAATATACCCTTAATGTATGGTGGGAAAATCTTAAGAAAAATTAAATAATATTTTTATAAATACCATTATATTAGATAATATATTCATCTCCCAATATCCATTCAAAACTATAATTTGATTCCAAAAATCATAAATGATGTCTATTGAATCTATAATCTAATATTATTCATTAAAACACTTTCCTAACATTTAATTTCAATAATGGTATTAGATAAATTGGATAATTATACAAATCCTTTACATGGATCCTTATAGGATTAATTTATTTATTTTTATCCAAATAATTAATGTATCAACACCTTACTCCATTTATCAAATAAAAAAATAAAAGATTTATTAACTCTTACCTTGATTTTGAACTCTTGTATACTTAAAATAGTTTTAAAATATACATTTATTATCACATTCCCTTCAAAAACAATGAATTAACTTTTATATCAATGATTCCTAACATAGAAATTCCATGTCATTTTTAATACCCTTTCATATATCCAAACAGTTATATTATATGGAATCAATAATTTAACTTCCTGATATCACCATTGCGATTTACAGATCATTATAGGCTACTAAAAAAATATTAGTTGTAATTTCATCCAACGTTTTATTTTTTTAACTTTTACCCATTTTGTAGGACTATATAGTATAACAAACTGAACACAACATGTACAAGTTTATTATTCCATAACCCTTTCAGAAAAAATATTAATCCTTTCCTAGAAAAATTTACATTAAAAAACAATTATAGAATGTTAAATTACATAATAATAAATGGTTGTAGAATATACCATTGTCCTCACTTGTAAATTAGAATACTCAATAATATTAGGTATTTGATCCGTGATGAATAATTCTTATGTAATTATGCATATTATTCCTTTAAAACATTTAGTGGATTCTTATAAAATTATCATTAGCATCTAAATACACTTTTTAATCTAATTCAACACTTGTTTACTCAAGAATGTTTTCTCTAACACATGAAATTATTTATACAAAAAATATTTTCATATGGTACTCTTATAAGGAGTTGATTATAGAAATATTGTCCATTTGATGGATAAATTTTAAAAACAAATATGTTTACATTGATATTCATCTACAATAGACTTTTTTATTAGATGACTGTAATATTTTACAAATATATAACGATGGAATTATGTAAATTGGACCCCCACTAAAATGAAGTCCACTTTTGAATAAATCATTCCCATTGGTAAGCCTAGATTAGTAATTCATTATGTATTGATCCCACTATAATGATTATCTCATCACTTAGTTATTTATGTAAGAATACATTGAAGTCATATCAGATATAATTCATAGATTTTTGAGTGGTAAACCATTTTTCTGAATCCATTATATGAAAATAAAAACAAGTCTAAACCTAAAGGGACCAAATCTGATTGGTGGATCCTTATTAAGTGTTACCCAAATAAAATGATAGAATAAGGATCCTAGTCTTATGAAGAAAAATAATTTATTTTCTATACTTACACAAGATTATCCTTGGGTTCCCAGATATGGCATGACATACCAAATTAGATGATCAAGGTCATGAAATGTGATTCTTTAGAAGGAATATAACACTTATTATTTAAAATGGAATTTAATCCAACCATTGAATATAATTTTATACCTATTAAATTGATTCATGCTTCTTATAATTTAGTTATTAAACATATTACTTCCTCCAAGACAATATGTTTAATCCATATTTGTTTGTAACACTTTGAAAAACTCATTTTTTTTCATTACTCACCTAAAAAAATTGAAGCCAAAAATATTTAAACATAACAAATGACATCCAATGAGTAAGGAATATAAAATTTTCATGTAGAGGATTTTTATTATAGGAAATTATAAATCAATATTTGAGGGATTTCAGAACAGTAGATGGGAAAACCCTCTCTTTTTAGAATAATTCATAAGAATTCACGGTGGTGGGAAGAATGAAAAAAATCACATTTACCTAATATACATTACTCAAAATCGGTCTTAATTCATCATAAATGTAACACCTCATATGAATAAACTATATTCAACAACTATATTCAAGACAACAACATTAATTACAATCTAAACAAAAATTAAAAATAAAACTAAATCCATTACCAAACATTGAATCTAAATCCTAATATGAATGTATGATATTTTTATAAGAGTTTTATTCAATATAAACTTTAGCCTAAGCATATTCTAAATATAAAAAATAATATTTTTAAAAAAATATGTTAATAATTTTTATATAAGTCAACAATTCAAAATTTTAAACATGATATAAAAACATTTTAATACTTCGTAAATAAACACAAATCATGAAATTTATAATTTATCAAACCTAATTGACATTCAATAAATTTATATTCATTTATTAATATTAAATTTATCATTTAATTCATTATATATAACTTATAATAAATATATATTAGAATATAAAACATAAAAATTTTGTATTTGTATTGCTATTTCCAACTTCTTAAATAATCATGATATAAACAACTAATTATTATTTAAATCATGGTAACATCAATTCTCAAAACTCATTTTCGCTTGTTTAAATAATTTCTTCAAATAAGGCTTTAGATTTGAGCAATTCATATTAATAATGAGAGTTGTTTGATAATTAAATAATAAAATATTTTATAAGTTCCCTTATATTATAATTTATAAAAAATTTATAAATCACCATTATAATTTAAATATAAACACTTTTTATTTAAATAAAATTTCTTCCATATAGGATTCACCAATTTCATATAAATAATAAGAATGTTTAATCTATTACTGTTTCATCCCATTAAATCTTTATTATCTTATGTTTTATTATTTTATGAATTATTAATGATCTATAGGTATTATCATATCTATTATACTAATACACATTTAATATTTAAATTATATGAAAATTCATATATTTTAATATAAAGGAATTAAAAAAATATACTTATTTTCCAAATATGAAATATAAATGCAAATAGTTTTTTTAATTTGGCCATAGAAATTACATATTTATAATTTCTATCCATGATCATTCAAAAAAAATATAATCTATTATATATTTTAGACCAAATATTAAATTTATATGTTTTGGATTGATTTGATTTTTATTATTGATAAAGATATTATCAATAGTCTCACATGATTAAATCTTTCAATATAATAACATTTCATTTTTTTGAAAATAAAATATCATAATGTATGGGGTAACCCATACATAATAGATTCATAAAAATTCCTACGTTTTGAAGTACTAAATGTACAAAAATATCTCACACAATGGAAAAACCCCCTACATATAGGAAATTTTTTACATATGTACAATCATAATTCATGATATATGTCATATTTTCTTTTATGATTGGACACACTATTTTCATGAAAATGGAAAAAATACATATCATATAACATATATGTAAGAGCATTTATCATTAAAAGGAAAATATCTTACTTATGGGAAAGTCTCTTACCTCTGGGTTAATGGTGTCACCCTTACACATTCAGTTATATTTGGTGATGTAAAATATCTATTCATTATGAAATAATTCATTGCTTTTGTGCAAAAAAATTAAATCATATCCTATTATATCTCATATATAAAAGCTCATTATAATGAAAAAAATTAGAATTCAACATATCATACCATATTAGGCATATCAGACAAACCCTATGACTAAAAATACATTGTGTTATGATACTACATATCAGAATTCAAAGAAGATTAATCCAATGCGGACATCCCTATATGACATATCATATTCTAATATATATCGTCAAAAAATTTTGGATACACATGTTCTTCATAAAATCATAAAATAAAATGATGGATCATTTATAAAAATTGATATTTGAACAAATATATGTTTTGGAGGGTCATCATAATATCAATATAGTGTAATAATTCCTTAATAATGCAAGTAATATCATTCAAAAAACTATTATGTATTAAAAAGAACATAAATAAATATTTGAATACCATTATCATAGTAAACTCCAAATTTATCTCCTTAATATATTATTCTTGATTGAGAACATTATGTAATGAAAAAAGTATCTCCTCATCATTGGAAGTATACCAACCAAAAGAATCTGAATTCACAAAAATTGGATCCATAAATGATAAATGATTTCTAGCACCATCTCCATAAATATGAATTCAGATCTCTGAATAAGAGATATTAAATTTGAGCTTGATCATATCACACACCCAAATAAAGAGAATCTCTACCCAGTATTTAGGTTCTTCTAATTTAATTTTTATAGTTAAGAAATAGATTCCCACACTTGATAACTAATATACAATATAATAACAGATTACTAAAGGGTTTAGATAATCATTTAATATTTTAGTAATTATATTTATAATTCATTTCCATTATTGAATAAACATATTGATTCACAATTGAAGTATTCCATGTAAAAGGCCTGCAAAGGGACATGTACTCAATATCAAATATATATTATCTATCATTCACATTGATAAATATAAGTCGTAATCATTGACAGAATCATCTTCATACCTAACTCATCGATTATGACACTATTATATCGTACAATATTATTTACTAATTCTGATTCATTTTCCTAAAATATAAATTTTGTGGAATAACTATTAAACTCTATGATTTATATAATTAAAGAAAAATATAATGGTTTATCCTCTTATTTGACAAAGGATGCATTGATATTTGGATAATGATGCAGTGGAATAGATTAATCTCATTCTAATGTACTGAATTGTTTTAAAATATGAAGGACACTCCCTGCATGATTATTTATTGAACTTGCAATCATTTAAATTGGGTGTGTGGCTCTTCTCTTCCCATTAATATTGAAAAAATTATTTTCGCTACTCTATAACTAAATGATGAGGCTCATTATTTTCCTCTATTAGATGATTCAATTCATCTCTAGAGTGATGAACTGGTTCATTATTCAAATTTATAGAGAGAATTCAAAAAAATCAGGCATTCATTTTTTTAGAGAGTAAAATATATATTCAATAAAGGTAATATTTTGAATTCAGTTCTATTAAATGATTTGAAATCATAATATATTTAGAACATTTATATATTTTTCAACTGAAAAATTCATGTATCATTATATAATAGTAATTTTTTCCTAAACCCATGTTCATATGATATGTTCTTGAAACATATTATGTTCATATATTGGTCAATAATTCCTTTAACTCTAACCAATAACTGATGATTGCATTCAATGTGATTTTTAAAAAGAGTTTCAATTTCAAACCTTATCTAAATATTAAAATATAATAATGCCACATAACTAAAAATCCATTTTCAATATGAGAATATTGATTGGTTTCATTACAAATTAAAATTTTATGAAATTATTTTAGTACTAATAATAATGATTTGGATGATTTTTTTAGTTTGGGAATTTATTGGTTAACCACTTGGAAAATTATGTTTCTCATTAGCATTAAAATTGCCTAAAAATTTTATCATGGAAGTTGAATCATTATATATACTCTTACATATTATTTTACTTTTGGAATGAATATTTGGGTTTATTTATTCCAACATATCTATTGTTGTTTCGTTTTCTACTTTTATTATGATTTTCCTGAAACAATATTATGATTTTTCTTTATAAAATATCCATATTTAAAAAATGAGTAATGGTTGAGTGAAATCTATCTAATTCCCATTCATTATAATGAAATGATTCACTTCTGTTTTTATAATAACTTACTATTAAAAATATATAAATATACTTTTCAATTTAATTTTATTCAATAAATTAATATATTATAATTTCTATAAATTATTCACAAGTACTCATTTTTTATCCTTAGGGGAATCATCTGTAACCATCAAAAAATTTACTTATATATAAGGTATATTTTCACATATCAAGTGATTAGAGTGCCCAATCATCAATCTCATAAAACCCTCCAACCATATCCATGTATTGCTTGTATCCATGGATACATGGAGATTATATTCCTTTGATATTTATAATGGAATTACATTACCAACAAATTTCATAATTAATATGTGTTTCTGTATATTTATAAAAGGAACCACTACCATGTAATTCATTTGTATGATGATGTTTTGATGACATAATATATTAAAATTAAAAAAAGTTAATTAAAATTTAATAATATATATTTATATATTTAAATTTACTACCAACCAAAAAAGTATATTCATCTCTAAAAATATATTCAACTCTGAAAATATATTCCACTCCTTAAAATGATGTCATGAAATTTTTAATGTGAAAAATCGTTTTTCTATTTAGAAAAAAAAATTATGTGTATTTTCACCATCCTTGTACCACTTTTGCAAAAAAAAATTATATTATTTCATTAATGTAACTATTCACATTGTTAATTAGCTACATATTCTAAAGTACTTTTATATATATTGATAATGACCTTTTTATGGTAGACAAATAAAACTCATTACATTTATATTTACTGAAGTAGTCTAGAATATTGATGATATTATGTTAAAATCATTTTATTTTTTATTTTTTATTTTTTATTTTTTAATTTGATAACCATAACTTATCTATGTTTTAACATACTCCCACATGACTCTAAAACACTATATTCATCTCGTAAAATCGCGATGAGATACAAAACCCCCTTTTATTATGAAATAACTCATTCTATCGTTTTTTATAAATATTTAATAGAAAAAACATTGAATCAATATCATTTATATTATTCAATTGGTTTTGAGCATTTTATTCTAAAAAATTATTCTTCCATTAAAATATTCCATTGATGTATGGTGGGAAAATATTAATAAAATGAAATAATATTTGTATAAAAACCATTATCCTAGATAATATATTCCCATCCCAATATTCCTTCATAACTATAATTTGATTCCAAAAATCATAAATTATATGTATTGAATCTATAATCTAATATTATTCATTAAAACACTTTCCATACATATAATTTCAATAATGATATAAGCTAAATTATATGTTTATACAAATCCTTTACTTGGATCCGTATAGGATTAATGTATTTATTTGTATCCAAATATTTAATGCATCAACACCTTACTCCATTTATCAAATGAAAAATACAAGATTTATTAAATATTACCCTGATTTTGAGCTCCTATGTACATAAAATATTTTTAAAATAAACATTTAGTGTCGTATGCACTTCGAAACCAATGAATTATTTTTAATATCAATGATACATAACATAGACATTACATGTGATTTTTTAAACCCCTTGATATATCTGAATAGTTACATTTTATGGAATCAATAATTTTCCTTCCTGATAACACCATTATGTTTTATAGATCATTACTGGCTACTAAAAAAATATTAGTTCTAATTTCACAAAAAGTTTTAATTTTTTAAATTTTACCCATTTTTCAAGTCTATATAGTACAAAAAACACAAAATAATATGTATAAGTTTATTATTCCATAACACATTAAGAAAATAGTGTAATCCATTCATAAACTCATTTACATTAACTAAAAAATTATAACTTGATTAATTATATAATAATAACAGTTCTTATAATATACCATTGGCCTCACTTGTTAATTAGAACACTCAATAATATTAAGTATATGATCCGAGATTAATCATTATTATGTAATTATGAATCATATTCCTTGGAAACATTAAGTGAATTATTATAAAATTATCATTATCATCTAAATACAATTTTTAATACAATTAATCAATTTTTTACTCATGACTGTTTTCTCTAACACATACAATTATTTATACATAAAATATTCTCATATGGTACTCTTATAAGGTTTTGATTATAGAAATATTATCCATATGATGTATTAATTTTAAAAAGGATATGTTTACAATGATATTCATCTACAATAGACTATTTTATTTTATGAGTATAATATTTTACAAATATATAATGAAGAAGTTATGTAAATTGGACCCCCACTAAAATGATGTCCGCTTTTTAATTAATCATTACCCTTAGTAAGCCTAGATTAGTAATGCATTAAGTATTGAGAATAATATAATGTTCCTCTCAACACTTAGTTATTTAGGAAAGAATACATTGATGTCATATTAGATATAATTCACAGATTGTTGAGTGGGAAACCAATTTTTCTAATCCATTATATTGATATAAAAACAAGTCTAAACCTATAGTGACCAAATCTGATTGGGTGATCCTTATTAAGTGTTATGAAAATAGAATTATAAAATAAGGCACCATGTCGTATGAGGGAAAAAATTATTTTCTTTAATCACACAAGATTATCCATGGGTACACATATATAGCAAGACATACCCAATTAGATGATCATGGTCATGAAAATTGATTCTTTAGAAGAAATATAACACTTAGTATTTAAAATGGAATTTAATCCAACCATCATTCATCATTATATTCCCCTTAAATTGAATCACGATTCTAATAATTTAGTAATTAATCATATTCCTTCCTCCAAAACAATATGTTTAATCCATATTAGTTGTAATACTTTACAGAACTCATTTTTTCTGTTACTCACCAAAAACAATTGAAGCCAAAAATATTTTAACATATCTAATGGCATCCAATGCATATGGAATATAAAAATTTCACGTAGAGGATTATGATTATATGAAATAATAAATCCCTATTTGAGTGATTTTTTAACCATATATAGGAAAACCCTATCTTTCTAGATTAATTCATATGAATTCACATTTTCGGGAAGGATGAAAAAAATCACATTTATCTAATATACATTACTCAAAATAGATCATAATTAATCATAAATATAACACCTCATATGAATAAACTATATTTGACAATTATATTCAAGATAAAATCCTTAATTACCAACTAAACAAAAATTAAAAGAAAACTAAATCCAATTCCATACATTGAATGTAACTCCTTATACGAAAGTATGATAGGTTTACAAGTGTTTTATTTATTATAAACTCCTGCCTAAGAATATTCCAAATATAAAAATTAATCTTTTTTAATCAATATGTGAATAATTTTTAAATAAGTGAACAATTCACAAAATTAAACATGAAATAAATACTTATTAATACTTCATAAATAAAGATAAAACAAGAAATTTATAATTTATCTAACCTAATTGACATTCAATAAATTTTTATTCAGTTATTGATATAAAATTTATCATATTATTAATTATATATAACTTATATTTAATATATGTTGTTATATACAATATAAAAATTTTGTATTTCTATTTCTATTTTCGAACATCATAAAAATCATAATATAAACAATTAATTATTATTCAAACCATGATAAAATCAATCATCAATATATTTTTTGATTTGTTTAAATAATTTATTCAAATAAGGCCTTAGATTTGAGCCTTTTATATTAATAATTAAGAATGTTTAATAATTAAATAATAAAATATTTTATATGTTCTTTTATATTATAATTTATAAACACTTTATAAATCACCATTATAAATGAAATATAAACACTTTTTATTTAAATAAAATTCCATCCATATAGGTTTCACAAATTTCTTATAAATCATAAGAATTTTAAATCTATTACTGTTTCATACCATTCAATCTTTATTATCTTATGTTTTATTATTTTATGAATGATTAATGATCTATAAGTTATGGTTTATAAATTTCCGATTTCTATCATCAAAAGCATCAATATCTCAATTAGAAACTTTGTCTCGATCGGTAGCATGACAGAAAGAAAGATTGCTACTGTTTATTTGAACTCTTTCTGCAAGTCTTATGACTTGGGGGGATTTGGAATTAAGAATCTTGGACACTTTAATGACTCTTTGCAGGCCTATTTTTTGTGGAAGATCATGAATAGTCATTCTGAATCTCTTGGGTTTCTCTGGGCTTGATTTCTGCAAAAACTCAAGACAGGAAACTGCAACTACTTCTGCTCCTCGGTGTGGCCTGCTTTTAAGTCTGTCTTTGCATCTATTGATTCTCACTTTATATGGCTTGTTTCCAGGGACTCTTCTCTCCCATTTTGGAAAGGGAATTGGACTGGCACCCCCCTTATTAACTCTCTTGTGGGAGAGGAAAATAACCTGAATCTGGACACTTCTATAAAGGACCAGCTATGCAGTATGGAGAACCTACCGGATCACATTGTTGCATTGTGGAGAAATATGTTTTCTCATCCAGAGATGATTTTTTGGCTTGGGATCCTTCTATCAACGGGGTCCTCACATCCAAACTATTTTATAGGCACTCTAATTGAAAATCTCTTGACATGAAGTGGTTTAGACACATGAATATATATTTTATCAGGCCGTCACGTTCCATTATTGTATGGAGACTAGCGCATGGGAAGTTTCCCACAGACTGTTTTCTTCAAGCATGTGGAATCTCACTGGGTTTTCGATGTTCTCTTTTTGATCAACACAGAGATGACATCAATCATCTCTTCCTATGTTGCTCCACTGCTTCTTCAATGTGGAAAGATGTTGCTGATATTTTTTAAGTGAGCCTCCCATGGGTTTTTTCAATTCGTGAATTTATAATGAGTTGGAAGGGGCTTGCGCTCCCACCCCTTCTCAAGAGTCTATTTTAGGTTTCTGCGGAGGAACTTATTCACTTCTTATGGTCCGCAAGAAATAAAGTGATCCATGACAGTTTTCATTTCACTGCTGTAGCTGCTATTTCCGTTATCCTTGCTGCTATTTGGGACTCTAGGCCGCCTTTGAAGCACTACTCCTCAAACTCGATTCTTTATCTCACTATCCTCAACAGGATTTCTTTTAGGGGTAGACCTCCCCCCCCCTTGGTATGTTTGTGGTCTTTGGGCAGCCCCCCTTTGTGGGATGGATTAAGTTCAATTCCAATGGCGCCTCGAGAGGTAATCCTGGTCCCTCTGGCTATAGTGACATTTTCAGAGATCACAAGGGGGTTGTCCTTGGCTGTTTATATGGTTCTTATGCCCTTGTTTAATCTCTTGAAGCTGAAATGATCGGTATTATGTCAGTGGTGGAGAAAGCTTATCTTCATGGTTTGAATGCGACTCCACCACTATTGTTCTCGCCATTAGGAATGTTTCCTCTCACCTATCTTGGAATCTTACTAATCGGTGGACCAAATGCTTGGATCTTCTTTTATCTATAAACTATTTAATGACTCATGTCTATAGGGAGAAGAATTATGCGGCAGATGGTCTTGAAAATAAGGGTGTCAATGGCATTGACTTCTTATAGTGTGATGTGATCCCTGATGACCTTCTCCCTTTTATTCAGAGGGACCAATGTAAACTTCCTTTCTTTAGACTTCTGTAAGTTTGACATTATTTTTTGATAATAAAAGAGGCTTTCCCTCTTGGGAAAGTGCTCATCTTAAAATTAAAAAAAAGATCTATAATTGTTATCTTATCTATTTTACTAATAAATATATAATATTTAATTTATATAAAAATCCATATATTTAAATATTAAGTAATTAAAAAATAAATAAAAAATTTTCTTATTTTCCAAACATGAAATATAAATACAATTAGTTTTTCTAATTTTTCCATAAAAATTACATATTTATAATTTCTATCCCATATCAATTAAAAAATTAAAATCTATTAGAGAATTTAGACCAAATATTAAATTTATATGTTTTGGATTGATTTGATTTTTATTATTGATAATGAGATTATCAATTGTCACACATGATTCAATCTTCCAATATAATAACATTTCATTTTTTTCAAAAGAAAACATCCTAATGTAAGGGGTAACCCATAAAAAATAGATTCATAAGACTTCTTACGTTTTGAAGTACTAAATGTTAGAAAATGCCTCACGCAATGGAAAAAACCCCCTACATATAGGAAATATTTTACATATGTCCTATCATAATTGATGATATATTGTTTATTTCAATTTATGATTGGACACTCTATTTTCCTGAAAATGAAAAATATTCATATCATATAACATATATGTTAGAGTATTTATCATGAAAAGGAAAATATCTTACATATGGGAAAGTCTCTTACTGACAAGTTAAAGGTTTCAACCTTACACATTCAGTATTATTTTGCGATGTGAAATATATCATCATTACGAAACTATTCTTTTTTTGGGCTAAAATTTTAATTATATCTTACCATATCACATATATAATAGCACATTATACAAAAAAATGAGAATTCAACATATCATACCGTATGATGCATATCAGACAAAACCTATGCCTTAAAAATCCATGTGTTATGATATTGCATATCATAATTCTTGGAAGATTGATCCAATGTTGACATCCCTATATGACATATCATATTCTAAAATATATCCTCAAATAAATTTGGATACACATTTTCTTTATAAAATCATAAAATAAAATGTTGATTCTTTTATAAAAATGTATATTAGAACAAAAATAGTTTTTGGAGGATCATCATAATATCAATATAGTGTAATAATTCAATAATAATACAAGGCATATCATTGAAAAAACAATAATGTATTAAAAACAACCTAATAATTATAGGAATTTTGTAATCATAGTAAACTCCATATTTATCTCATTATTAGATTATTATCTATTGAGAACATGGACCAATGAAAAAAGTATCCCTTCATAATTGGAAGTACACCAACCACTAGAATCTGAATTAACAATAAAAGGATCCAAAAATGATAAATGATTTCTAGCACCATCTCTATAAATATGAATTTAGATCTGGGACGAAGAGATTTTAAATTTTGGCTTGATAATATCACACACCCAAATAAAGACAATCTATACCCTGTATATAGGCTCCTCTAATTTAATTTCGGTAGTTAATCATTAGATTCCCATACTTGATAACTAATATACTTTATATTAACATATTCCTAAATGGTTTATATAATCATTTAATATTTTAATTATTATTTTTTTAATTTATTTCCATTATTGAATCAACATATTGATTCACAATTGAATTAATCTATGTAAAAGGCCTACTAAGAGACATGTACTCAATATCAAATATCTATTATCTATCATTCACATTGATAAATATATGTCTTAATCATTGACCGAATCATCTTCATACCCAACACTCTGACTATGACACAAGTTATATCATACAATATTATTTAGTAATTCTGATGCATTTACCTCAAATATAAATTTCTTGGAATAAATATTAAACTCTATGATTTAAATAATTAAAGAAAATTATAATGGTCTATCCTCTTATTTGACCAAGGATACAATGATATTTGGATAATGATGCAGTGGAATATATGAATATCAGTCAAATGTATAGAATTGTTTTAAAATAGAAAGGAGACTCCATAGACCATTATTTTTTAAACTTCCAATCATTTATGTTTTGGTGGGGCTCTTCTCTTCCCCTTAATATTCACATAATAATTTTTACTTCTCTATAACTAAAAGATGAGGCTCTTGAGTTTCCTCCATTAGATATTTCAATTCATCTCTAGGGTGATAAATTGGTTCATTATTCAAATGTATGGAGTGAATTCAAAAATTTCATGCATTCATTTTCTTTAGAGATTAAAAATATATTCAATAAAGGGAATATTTTGAATTCAGTTCAATCAAATGATGTGAAATCAAATTATATTTGTAACTTTTATTTATTTTTCAACCGAAAAATTCACATCACTATATATAATAGTCATTTGTGTCTAAATCCAAGGCCACATGATAAGTTCTTGAAACATATTTTGTTCATGTATTGGGAAATAATCACTTTAACTCTAACTAAGAAATAATGATTTCATACAATGTTATTTTTAAAAACAGTGTTAATTTTGAACCCTGATCTAAATATTCAAAAATAATAATGCGGCAAAACATAAAATCCATTTTCAAGATGAGAGTGTTGATTTTGTTTGTTACTGATTAAAAGTTTAATAAATTATTTTAATTATATTCTTAATGATTTTAATGTATTTTTAGGTTGGGAATTTATTGGTTAACCACATTGAAAAATATATTTCTCATGAAAATTTGAATTACCTTATAATTTGATCATCGATGTTAAATCATGATGTATACTCTTATATATTATTTTACTTATGGAATCAATATTTGGGTTTATTTATTCCAACATATCTATTTCTGTATGGTTTTCTACTTTTATAATGGATTTCATGAAACAATATTATTATTTATCTTTATAAAATAGCCATATTTAAAAAATGAGTAATGGTTGAGTGAAATCACCAGAATTCCCATTTATTATAATGAAATTATTTCACTTGTGTTTTTCTAATAGATAACTATTATAAACATATAAATATATATTTTGAATTAATTTTAATTCAATATTCACAATATTTTCATTTCTATAATTTATTAACAAGTAATCATATTTTATCCTTGTGGGAATCATCCCTAACCATGTAATTATTTACTTATATCTAAGGTATATTTTAAAATATAAAGTTATTAGAGTGCCGAATCATCAATCTCATAAAAACCTCCAACCATATCCAAGTAGGTATTGTATCCATGGATACATAATGATTATATTATTTTGATATTTATTATGGAATTACATCACAAACCAATTTATCAATTAATATGTGTTTCTAAAGATTTATAAAATCATCCCTTACCTCGTAATTAATTTGTATGTTGATGTTTTGAGGACATAACATATTAAAATTAAAAAAACATGATTAAAATTTAATAAAATATTTATATATTTAAATATACTACCAACCAAAAAATATAAGTAATTATTTAATGTAATTGTAATAAATTGGATATTATTAAGATTTATTTATTTTATCATGTCTTATAATCATTATACTAATCATCATTGATCACAATATCAACTTCTTCAAATTTATCATTAAAAATATTTTTTTTCAAGTGATCATCCTTAACATTATTGAAATAAAAATCACTTAATTAAATATTCCTATCAACATTAACTCTTTCATACCTCGAAAAAGACACATATAGATAACTCTATTAAAAAATGTCATTCATTCCAAAATCTATATTGTTTTGTTATCTCTTGATGATATGTTAACTGATCCATGATCTCACTTTTATTATTATTCTCTATTAATTTACATATCTTGTAGATATATAATGAATTTTTTAGTGCACTTTGTGTTCCAATTGTACTAAATTGAATGTTTCATTTAAGAAAATTTAAAATTTATACTTCACAAAAAAATCATGAAATGGATATATAAAAAAAATTGGTTTAAAATAAATGAAATTTAAATTTTATAATTTAGTTTATCCCAAGATAAGATAAATCAATTATTCCATCACTATCCCATAGAATAGGGAAAATGAGTCCTGAGGAATTATTTTAAATAATACTACAGAATTCATTGATTTTCATGATTTACCATATTCACATGTATAAAACTGGTATCAATTGGTGTCTTAACCATTACATATTTTGATAAATTTTCATGACTACATAATTTTTATGTATGGAATTTTTTAATTAAATTTCCCAATATGCATAAATACATGGTCAAATAATTTATAATAAGTTAAATAAATGAAAATTTCATTATAATTATTTTGGGATATATTAAAAAATATTTAAAACATATAAAAAATATTATATTATTAACACTACTAAAAATCACATACATAAATTTATAGAACCATTTATTTAATATAATTATAATCTATACTAACCTAAATGATAAAAATTATATTTTTAATCTTTTATATGAATAAAAAAAATTATAAAACTAATAGTAAAACATTATTAATTATTACTTTAAATTTATTACAATTGAGTGATGACTAAATTTAATATACTGATGAACATTTATTAAAAACCAACTACACTAACACACTTCAAAAACACAGGATTTTAATATAAAAATTAAATAACTGATCTATAAAATCAACATAAAAACACCTCATTATAGGATATCCTTTAATAAATTATAAAAATCATCATGTTAAAAATAATATGGGAAAAATTTGAAATTACTATCAATAAAATATTTCTTTATAATATTCATAAATTGATTCATTTTTTCAAAACATCTACTATTAATTTATCACTCATATTATAAATGGGTATATCCATTATTAGTATATATTCCATATAAATTTTACTTTATAAGAAAAATGAAGTTATAGAGGTTTCACATTTTTATAAAGAAATTGGTAGAATGGTTTTATCATGTTTGAAAAATTGGATGATAATGAACATGTATATTGGGAAAAATTGAGAAATTACCACATCCCAAATTGAATGTGGGTGATAATGATAGTAATGTATTCCATAAATAAATAAAACATTTATGATATATTTTAGAATTTTATTCATTGTATCATATTAAAACTCATTCTCCTTATGACCAAATATCTTTAGTAAGAATGTCACAAAAATAAGTACAATGTTATTTATTTCCATATATCATAATTCATTTGGTATTGTTGTCCTAAATTTCCATTAAAATCCATTACCTTTTTACCATTTTGGATAATTTAAAGTAGGTTTTTCACTCAAAAGAGTTATAATTAGAAATAAACACTTTTAATATTATAAATATAAATAAAAATATCTTTTTTTTAAGTGATTAATGCACCTAATCCCCAAATAAATCATGAATATTGATATAAATATGTGTCACTACAAATCATGTTTCTTATTATAATAAAATAATGATTATAAATGAATTGAAAAATCAAAATAACACCTATAAATCGTGAATATATTTTCATTTATAATATTCCTTAAATTTTTTGTTTAATTATATAATTTCACTTATAAATAATGGATTTATATTATTTGTGTAATCGAATTATTAAATCGGTAAAGTGGAAGAAATAGGTAAAATTTATGTATGATGAATAACATTTGTGAAAAGGGAAATTTGTAAACGGAAAAATATCAAGAGGTGTTAAAATATTATTTGACCATGCCTAGAACCATATGAATTAAATGTGGTCATCATAATGGATCTAATGACATTAAATATGGAGCATGTCCATGTGATAGAAGATTTCAGTGGTCATGTATGTGGAAGTGATGGTGTGTGAGTAGTGAGCCAATGTGGGGTAGCAACACGCGGTGGGTGGGGTATGGCGTTGTTCCATGATGAGGAAACATAAGTATTTTCTGTGAAGAGTATGATAAAGTGGTTCCATTGAAAATAAAAAATAAATGTGGAATTATGATTATTATAGTCTTACAAAAATTATTGAAGCTCACATCAGAGATCTTATAGGAACATACTATTGGGTGTCTTTTTTCATCCATGCCATGGTTTACATGTATTTACTACGCTAGATTCTGTCACTCCAAGATCAACTATTAAAGTTGAGATGTATAAATTAGTTCATTAATGATAAATGAGAATGCATCATGACTATATATTTGGTGCCATCCCTATATTTAATGATGATATGAAGAGATCGATATGCATCGTGGTCTACTTAATAGGATGATGAGGGTTGTGTTTCATAATGATGGTTGGGTTTGTAGTAAATAACCATGTGTAGTATTTCCTAAAACACCTATAGAAATTAAATTAATTTAGAATTAAATATTTATTCTTCGTCTGTAAATTTTATATGGATAATATGAATCATTAGTTATCTTTTCACAATACCTAAGGGCCTCACACCACCTATTTAAAAAATGTGGCATGTGCATATAATGATCATAAATTACATTGAGAGTGAAATGTGCCATGAATATACAGATGAGTTCAAAAAGGATAAAGGGATTAATTCATAATGATACCTGAGATTTTTTATTGACTAAATGAAATTGAAATTTATAGAAGAAAGGCATGAATCATGGATTGGGGTTCATGATTTTTCCATTTTCCACTTATAATATGTGGTGTTTATGCGATTTTGGTTATTATATGATTGGATTGTTCCATGAAATGTAGGATTATGATGATAGTAGCCATGTTCATCTAAAGACATTCATGAGATAAGATAGTTTTTTTTGTGCCCCATAGCAATGCCGAAACATGAAACATAATGTGGGTATTTAGATGTTTTTCCATGAAGACATACCCACATTTTGACTCATTCTCACATGAAAATAAAGAAACAATCATTGTGAGATTTCAGAAGGAAATCAGGAAAGCTGACCATAAAATATTTAGGACAATTTGAGGTTGATATTTTCAATAATAAAAGGATATCCCTGAATAAAATTATTGCCTCTAATAAAATTGAGATCCACTAATGATATGGGATTTTGAACTAATAATTTGTAACATCACTGTATGGCTTTTTAACTTTAGTGATACAAGATTTGGGTACATTTTATTCTCAAAATTAAATTATAAATTCCACAAGGGGATGAACTTATAAAAAGAAGGAATTCAAGGAGGGGCTTTGTTTGTGAAATTTTGTATTATTTTTAGTTCAATTGAGGATAACCATACCAACACTCCTATTTATCAATCTAAAAGAACAATCCATACAATAATATTTAATTATAATTAATGTAACACAATAGTAAAATACATTGATTTCAATAATTTATAAATAACATATCACAATAATATTCGAATACCATAAACCAAAATATTAGAGTTATTAAGGATAAACTACGTATTAAACTTATTCTGAAATACTTATGAACATTTCTACATTATAAAATCACAATAAAATATTTTTTAAACTTTTCACAAGTTATAATCATCAAAATAACCTGAGTAATTTAAAACAATAGAAGGGATGATATTAAAATCCCAAAAAATGAAAAGATATCTATATTTCAATGAAGGGTAGATTATATGAATATTATAAATTTTATGCATGATAGAAATGTCTTCTTAAAATCAACATGGAACAATAATAGTTATTCATAAGGAATAATATCGGTACATGCAATATCTAATGATATAATATATATCATTTTATAGGGGATAGAATCATAAGATAATAAACATTACTCATGGTACATATCATATTAATAATAAATATAATTTTTTATAAGAATAAGAATAATGGGCCATAATATTATGAAAAAATGCAAGGCAAATCATTTCCAAGAACAATATTGTAAAAAAATAAAAATTTGATTATATCCAAACACAACCCTATGGAAAATGAATAAGATGATGATGTACAGAAACAATTTGTTAAATAAATCATTACATTATCATGTTCATGAACAACCATTTGAAAAAATCATATCATGATCATTTCCCCACACAACCAAGTGAACAAAATGTGACATGATAATTTTCAGGAATAACCTTCTGAAATAAATCAAGATAGTATTTTTTTTTCCCATAGAACATTGTGAAATAAGAATAATGTGATCATTTTCAAGAAAAACCTTTTCACTAATAAATAATGTGATCATTTACATACACAATCTTCAAAATAAATCAGAACATGATCATATTCCTTCAAAACCATGTGAACAATGCAATACATGGTCATGACCATGTAACATATTATTATCTCATGAGATATAAAAAAATTAACATATTAATTATGGGGAATTATAGGACCCCTACCATTACCATATATACATACATGTTCAATGTGAATTAAATCAATCACCTTATAATAAAGAACCCATGGAATGAAAAATTGTTTCATAACCTTTTCAAATAGTATGACATAAAAATTCTTCAATAACAAGATTTATTGAAACCAAAAATCTAATCACCGAAAATGATTATTTGTTAATATAATTTATAGGGTGTACCATAGAAAATAATTATTTTTTAAAAATATATTTTAGATTTAAATTTAAAAAAGTGTTTGAAAAGTAAAAAATGTTTATCAGAAGAATTTCTTAACATCATTTTAACTATATAAATCTTTGAGACAGTTGAAAAAAAAATATTTTTTTAGGATTTTAGAAAAACATAATTTCCTAAAAATTATTTAAAAACATGTCTAAAAAATATATTTGAAATTGAGATTATTTTTTCAATAGAAATGTTGAATAAAATATAAAATTTATAATCTTGAAGCGAAAAACCTTTTTAATATTAAAAATCATTATTGAAACCCACATCCAAAAAATAGATATAAAACACCCATTTTGAAAATTGATAAAGATAAATTTATTGTTTAATGGAAATATAAAATATTTTTGTGTAAAAATAAATATGGATAACATTATAAGGATGAGTGAATATATAAATGGAGGAAAAAAGCCCATCTAAAGAGGATGGGGGTTATTCATAAGAAAATAAAATTTAATGATTAAATAATTACATTAAATAAAAATTATTTTATGTGACCCTATAATTATATATAAATTAAAGAGTAAATTAAATATAAAATCATCATATAATATAATAATAATCATTTTTAACTATAATCAAAGAGAACTAATTATGAATCAAGAAAAGAATTTTAGTTAACAAAAACTTATAATGACTTCAGTAACATTTTAATTGAATGCCCATAAAGAATACAATATAAAGTGAATGTGTAATTATATTTAAATTCATGAGAGGTATTAAAATTTCATCTATATTTTATGATGTACAAAATGAAAAATTTTAAATGTGTTGAATATAATATAGGTCATCAAGAATAAAAATTCAGATGGGAAATCACTTACCTTTACTATCAACTTCCACAAAAGCTAATTTGACATATAAATTATTAACATAACAATCATAATAACCCATTTAATAACATAATTGATGTATATGACCTCTTTTACTCTTCACTTATAATGTTATATTTCACAATTATCAGTTATAATTTGTTTTCATCATTGGATGTTAGAGATTTTTACGATTTCACGCTTTCTTGAAAATTCCAATGTTGATCCTCGTTCATTGATACAATTTTTATCACACCTAAATTATCCAACATACAAAAATAGATAACTTATATTTATTAATACTATTATAATTGTATTCTATCTGTTTTTATTCAAGAATTTTTGTGATTATATAGTTGAAGTGTTGGTTTCTGTAATTTTTTATAAATGAAAGCTGAATATTAATAATGATTTAATAATTAATAAGAATTATAAAGATACTCAAAAATGTCAAAAAATTTGATTTATTAAATTCATTATATTAATCATTCAAGTAGGATGGAGATGAAAAATAAAATATGTGGTTTATGGAATTTTTATTCCTTACGTACACACAGATAATATTTAAATTATTCATAGAATTGAAAGAAGGTAGATATAGATTTATCTTTAGTAAATATTACTCATTTTATCAATATTATATTATAATTAATTAGATATTTTATTATAAACATCAATTTAATTTGGTTATAAAATATAAAATAGGTCGATTCATTGAGGTGATATCCCACCCATACTCATGAATATCATTTTCTTTTTTTTATACAGAGGGGGGAAGGGTAGATAATGGTTATACAATTAACATAACTAAATTGAATTATTATAATTATAATTTTAAATAAAATTATCATGTATAATAAATATTATGCGGTCAAAGATTGAGAAGAGAAAAAGATAAGAAGTGATTAGTACTCACATTGATAATTTAACCATCTCTGGGAGGACTTCTTGAGAATCAAGGATTTAGGCATCTTACATGCATAAAGGGTATAATAAATTTTGATATGGATACTTTGAAAGTATAATGGGAACATTTTTAAGTGGAATACAATTTTTTATTTATTTTTTAAATTGGTGGTGGAAATATAATTCTATAGGTTAGGGATTTGAATTTTTGAAAAATATAAATTGGCAATCCAATATTTGAGGAATATGACATAAATTTTTTTAAAAAAATGGATTTTTTCGGATTATTGAGTTTATAAACACATAATCACACATTTTATGATATGGTTTGATTAATTTTGTGTTTTTTATGACTTTTATAAACTTTTATAATAATTTACATTTAACAATGCAACACTTTTTTAAGACGTGGTAATTTATTTTAATGATAAAAGTTGTAATTGAATTTATTAACTTATCTAAATATGGCTATTTAAAATTCTAAAATAATTTATATAATATAATATTCATGTTTAAAAAAATTATTTTTATCAGTATTTCTCATAAAGTGTAAAAATATTTTTTTGAAAAAGATGGTTTTTAAGCGTAAAGTATATGTTTAGGAAACAATTGTTAATTTTTTGATTTGTATAACATTAATTTGTTTATTAATAAAAAAATCAGTTTTATTTGACTTTCACATAAAACTAAAATGAAAATCCACCATGTCATTATTTAGTAATAAAATACAAAAAATAGTTATTTGGGAATAAAATATTACACGACTACCAAAATGATTGACATAGGTTTTATAAATTCAGAAAACTATTTTTAAATTCATAATATTACATATCAAATAAAACTATGTTAGAGGAAATATTTTTTCTAAAACATTATGTCATATTTACACTATCATAATGTCATAAAATATACAATATTGTAAAAAATTACATTCTTTACTATTCATCTAATAATTTTATAAAAATCTAAAAAATTGACATAAAGATATTTTTTTCCAATTGAATTCAGATATTAATTTTAATTTTACAAATTTAGGAAGTAATGTTTTAAATCGACACATATAATTAGATCAAAACAATTTTTATAGGAAAATGGATTTTTAAAATATTAAAAGCTATTAAGATTATATATTAATTAATTTATAAATAGTGTCTGTCAATATATTACCATACTGAAAGTATATTTTTTCTCAAATTATTTATAATATTTGTTTTCTCGTTATATAAAAATAAATAGGGCAAAACAAGTAATTTTTTTAAAAAATAAATTTTAATGAAAAAAATATCATTATGGTTGTTTAGTTGTACGAATTAAAATACATCAATGAATTATTATTAATAGTGACAATAATTATTATTCCAAAAAATATTTTATAATTTTGTTTCATCTATTTATAACTACCAATTTAATGGATTAATTCTATGTGTTGTATTTACTACTTATAATTCTGAATTAATGAAATATAATTGGGTTTTTTCAATATTTAGTGTGAAAATATTATTCTACATTTTATTTATTAAAATAAAATTCCATAATAAAAGTATAAATATGTTGAATCCCTTCCCCTGCATTTAAATAAATTCCAACCGCCAAATTTTAATTTTTACACAGTAATTAAAATTTATAAGGGTAGTCAAAAGATAGAAAAAACTAAATATATAACATCAAAGGAGAAATCAACTATACTATATAATTTAATACATGGAAACTAATATTTTACCCCTTAATAAAAATTTTTAAATATTTTATTGTGACATAAATCTATATGAAAGATACTTTTTTGATATCTAATAAGACACAGGGGTTTCTTGAGACAAAACATATAAAGATTCATTTTCATTATCCTGATTCAAACTAAATGGTAGAAATGGTTTTGATAATATCTGATAATATCAATTTAAATCATTATATAAATATATATTAAGGTATCTAATCCCATGGCACAATTGTTTCTAACTATTATACTTCAGGGTCATTTTACTATAATGTTTTATTACTTATCTAGTTTTGAAACATCAAATTTTTTATTTATACATCATAATAGTTCATAATGTGATTTTGAATTAAAAAAATTATCATTAGGGTGTTCCAAATTAGGTGTTAAAGTAGGAAATTTTTTCTTTAACAAGGTGGAGATCGATTTAATACCCAACCGGCCTTTTGGGTGTTCCCACTAGGTATATCTCTTATAGATTTTTTATTCACTTTTTTATAACTAGAAAGGTGTGTTATTACAGGTAACCCACACAATCTATACCTTACCAAAAATTTAGGTTGTATTAAAATATAATAACTTCTCCGTTGAGTTTTCACTAATGTTATGTAGTCATAATCCACCATAAATAAGTAAACTAGCCCTAAAAATAACTAAACCCTTCTCTGATACAAACTTTTGTTCCTCATTTTGACACTCCAAGATATAGTGCAAAAAAATATTATTTATAAAAAATATTTGAAATTGAAGTGAGATGTAACAAGATAAACATATCTTTATTTTATATCATTTTTATAAGAAATATATATATCAATTATAATATTTCAATATGAGAAAATAACGGTTTGGATTCATTTAGGATTGGCTCTATAAGAAACTAATTTTATAATACTTGTGATCTGTTTTCTATAATTCAACAAAACTAACTCGTTTATTGACTTCTCAATAGTTATATTAATCTTCATAACCTTAGGAATGGTTAAATAACACAACGTATGAGCTTAATCACTATGTAAGGGGTAAATGTATACATATATAAAAAATGTATGTATATTAAAAAAGAGAGATAACATGAGCATGTGATACAAATATTATTAAAAATAATGTGATACAATAAGAGTTATCAATAAGGTATAATAGGACAAAGTGTAATATCAAATTATTAAACACAAACTATGGCCTAAGAGTGAGAGATAATAAGATAATACTCAGGATCCATGGTTTATATAACAAGCATATAACATATAAATGTGGAATAATCATAATCATATAAAATTATATCATTATGAATGAAGATAAGAGAAATCAAGTCAAGGAACAATATTATGAAAAAGTAAATCTCAATCATTTCTTTGAAAAACCATATGAACACATAATAACATAATCACGTCCACACACAACCATGAGAAAAAATAAATATTTCATCATGTTCACACACAACCTTGTGAACAATCCATAACACGATCATGTCCTCATACAATATTGGGAATAAATTATAATGACAATATAACCAGAAAAACCCTTGTAAACAACACATGAAACAATAATATCCACTCATAAAATGATGACATAATGATAACATGATAATGTATCTGTACAACCTTGTGAGAAAATAATAATGCAAACATGTTGACACAAAACCTTGGAAACAAATCATAACACGGTATTGAACATGCATAACATTATTATCTCATTGGTTATAAAACCCTAACCAAAATATTAGATTGAGAAATATACAACCCCAAATACCATTATAAAAATACATTAATACCATATCAACTCAATAATTCATCGTATCATGAATAACTCATGTAAATAAAACACGTTTGGTAATATTTCCAAATGATATCACATAAATTAAATTTATGAATTAAAATGATTGCTAATAAAAAATCAATCACCTAAATAATTATTTTGTAAAAGAATTTGTTGATTTATTAATATAAAATAATTAAATATTACTATTTTCATTTGGATTTAATTTTGATAATTTATGAGCAACATTAAAACAGTATTCAATACGAAAAATTAATATTGTCATTCAGATAGGATGTTATTAGATACTTTTTAAAAATATTGTTTTTAAATGTTTTAATGAATATAATTTAAATATTATTTTACTATTAGCATCAAAATTAATATCCTTGAAAAATAATAATGTTTTTCAAAGGGAATATGGATTTAATGTTTAAATATATGATCATTAAATTAAAAACCATTTCAATATAAAAAATATCATTTTTGAATCACACATCATAAAATGAGAGATAAAGTATTTATTGGAAAATTAGTAATTTTAGTTTTGATTTTTAACAAAAAAACAACGTTTCATTTCAAAATAACAAAGTAGAACATTGGTTTGTAGAGTGAATAAGGGAATTGAAAAATGATCTTTTTTAGAGGATGCGAATTATTATTAACAAAAAAAATTATAGAGAAATAAATCCATCAAAAAAGATGTATTTGAGAGAAACATTAATTAAATAGAAACAAATATTAGTGGAAATATTATATAATCATAGGATTTAATATAATAATATTGTAGGTATAATTTTAATAAGAAATAATTATAACTAATGAAAATAATTTGAGTCAAGAAAATCTATTACAACTTTTGAAACATTTGAATACAAAATATTTTAAATAGAAAAAATTAAAATTGTTGTCGTTATCCATTTAATTACATTAATTATACTAAAATAGAGTCCAAAAGTTATTATATACACAATTAAAGTGAAATAAGTGGTGAATTTATTTCAAATTTCTCAACGAAAAAAATTGCAATAATAAATCCATTACATTTACTCCCAGACTTCCACGGAATCACGTTAAACATCTGTATAATAATCCAAAATATATTAATAAATTATCTTATAATATATATATGTGTGTGTTATTTTATATTCTAAAATTTGTATTATTTATCATTCATTAATTATTTTGTTCTTGTTTTTGTAATGGTCCAGACCTCTCCGACCTAATCCTATGTTGAATTATGGTTTTTGAGGTGTTCTAGGAGGTTACGGTGTCTTTTTCCCAACAGTTTGCAAATTTTTTCAGTTCTATGAATAGTATTTCCAGAATTGTAACCACTATCGGTAACCTCTAATGGTTGGTGTACAGTAACAGTAGATGTAAAGTGTATCCAATAACGGTAGGTGTACAGTGTTTCCAGAATGGCAGGTGTACAGTGTTTCCAGAATGGTGAGGTCTATCAGTAACCACTAATGGTGAGGTATATGGTAACCTCTAATGGTGAGGTCTATTAGTAAACTCTAATAGTGAGGTCTATCGATAACCTCTAATGGTGAGGTCTAATGGTGACCTTTTCTTTCCTTTTACAAATTTGGAGTATGTGAACAGTGTTTCCATATTCCTATAGGTTCGCCCCTTTGACATTTCCTTTGATGTAAAATATATTTAAAGCCTTATTTTAAGGACTCTTAAGGTCGATTCAAAGGCCATAAATACTATATTTATTATTCCTAAGGCCCGGGATGTTTTTATATGGTCAAACCGCGTGGTTTAATGCGATCCGATTTTAATGGAGAATTAAGCATATCGTAAATCGTCTCCCCATTAAATCTTCAAAATGGACAAGATTTCTTCCTCCCTTGTTCTTCCACTTTGAACTTGGCTATTAGGTGCTAGAAAATTTCAATCCATCCCATAAATGATTCACAATTAAACTTTACTCCTCGGATTGGTTCTGCTCTATTTGGATGCAACCGAGCTGTAATGATCAGTCTTCGATATAAGGTATGTTTTGTCGTCGTTCCTTTGGGGGTCATCTTCTCCTGTTTCTCCTTCCCATGTTATGGCATGTAATCTCCATTCTTATAATGGGGTTTTTTCTTGGGTTTTGGTTGGTGAGGTCATACCGTGGCATCCTCAGGTGGATATAGTTTTCACGAGAGGAGGATTGTGACTCGTTGTGTGGATAAAGAACGTGAGGAACTGTTTGAGGTAGGGGATTCATTGCTTCTCATTCTTTTATGTGTAACTGTATTTTTAGCATGTTTAATCCCACTGGATGACAATGGAATTGACCTAATAAATATTTTAACTGGATAAATAAATTGATATCAATCTTATATTATTTCCTCTTGTTTTTCAAGATAGTGTGATATATATGCATGCTTTGATTAGTTGTTCGTTATTGATGGAAAACGGTAAAGAACGTAAATTGGGATTAATAGATAATTTTTGGATAAAGATAAAGAGGCATGTAAATGAATCTGGTTGCAATTGAAATTTTATGTTAATCAAATAGCGACAGTAAGCATGTTTAATTATATATGGTAGCTTACTAATTAGCTTTCCCAAATTTGGAACATACGAGTAACAAATATATTAATTCAATATGGATTAAAGAATTGATTGTTTGATAATTACTTAAAGGGTTCTGAGTTACCCTCTTGTTTGTTAAAGGTCCAGGAGCCCGATTAATGTGGTGTTTGTTTTCCTACTTCTTGTGTTGTGATGTGATCCTCGATGGTTGTTGTGATATGTGGAGGCATGTAGGGCCTTTTGGTTTGGGCAGCAGATGAAACCTAGTGTGGCGAGATGCATCGGTTTATGTATGTGGGTGTCTCAGAGGACATCAGGGATGATGTAATGGGATGGATGCGATTGTTAGATGCTTGGTAATTTTGATTAGTTGTTTATCTACTTTACTTTTCCCCACTGATCAAGGTAGCTAGTCTTACTTACCCTTCTTCCGAAAGAGGCGATGACACGCAGGGTATGCCACATGATTTCCATGTTTAGCTTCTCAAGGAAGGATTTGTATATGCTATTTCTATAACCAGAAAAGAAAAGATGGATAGTACATCTACTCACCATGTTGATCCCCCTTCTGTTTAGTTTCATAGAATGTTTTTCTAGAATGCCTAAGAATGTGGGAAAGTAATTCTTTAACGAATAATTGAATAAATTGTGTTATAAAATGGGGATGGAGATGTTAAAACATAATGATGAGGTTGTAATTTTTGAATAAACAGTTGACTTAGGGTGTGGTACTAATAAAATTTAATGTGGAATTGTTCATGGTTAATTAAAGTTTAAATAATTAATTAACATATAGTGGAACTGATAAAAAGGGAGTGAAGTAATCTAATAAATCTCTTTAAATGGTTGTGTGCTTATAGGATACCTAGTCATAGAAGTAGCATCCCGGAGTCTGAGAGGCGTTAGCTGTAGTTGTGTCTATGACTAGGTAACGCCCATCGTGTGGTTGTGAGATATAATTTATCCTGTACTTTTTGTGTTTCTATACGCTGCTGCACCCTGTCAGTAAGGGCAACTAACACCCCTGGGTTTCTGAGCCCTGGGGGTGTTTTCCCCAACATTTTGGTGGGAGGATGGATGGTTGACTACCCCCTTTGCCCCTGGTCTCTTCTCTTGGTAGTTACTGGATTTGGAAGGCATATTGGTTAGTTTTCCCCATATATATGTGTAGATGGTTGTAATGTCATGTGGTTATTCACAAACATATATTCTGGATAGAGTTTTCTTTGTACTATTATATGTGTAACATGTATAGGCTGTGATGGCTTGAGGATCCTTACTCGGTGTATGGGTTGTAATGGCTTGAGGTATAACACCCGACATATGATACACGTTATGCGAGCTGTGGTGGCTCCCAGAAACTACCAGGTTACTTTGGTGTGTGTACGTGGTGGTTTTTCTGCACAAGGTTCATATTGAAGTGATTCGACCAGGTGTCTGTAGGAAAGCCTTTTTGGAGAGAGATTCTCAGGACTGCGACATTGGGGAAAGCGGGAAACTAGTGGGGAAGTAGTAGCAGGGTACCCTTAATATTCTTTATTATATGAGATATTCTTGTATGCATTACTTGGTGAGAGTAACCATGGTTAGGTTGGGAACTTAGTATACCTTTTTAGGTGACGAGTTAGTTTGACTTGTTGTTCACTGTGCTTTATCATGATTTATATACTTTTTCATGAGAGTCATCAGGGAGGATCCTACTGAGTATACTATTATACTCACCCTATATATATAAACTGTTTTTAGGTCACTTGGAGCATGTTGGAGACCAAGCAAGTTTCTACAAGCTTGGGGTTGTTGTAGCTGTTCGGGATGGTGGTTGCTTCTGTTTTTACTTTCTTTTGGGTATTTTCAGTTTTTCTCCCATTCAGTTGTTGTATTTCTTTCATGGCATATCATATTTGTACTTGGGTTTCTTCTATATTCCATTTCTGAGTAGGAGTTGATTGGTGTCTATCTTATCTTTCTCTTCTGCATGCGTTCTGTTAGGGGGTAATGCCTCCCATTTTTGTGTTTCTTATACCCTAGGTGCTAGTCTCCAACCCGGGGCCTACTCGAGGTGGGACTCGGGGGTTATTATCTCCCTTCTAACATTACCGACCTAAGAGGGGTACACTTTGTGGGGAGGGGTTTATGACAGAGTGGTATCATAGCTCTTGTTGGGGGATAGGATGGAGTTTGGAGTTAGGTACAAGTGAGGTTGCATGGATTGGTAGGGAAATGGTGTAATTAATGTTTATAAAGTGAGGTAAACACTGGAGACCATCTTAGACATAGGAATTTATGGCCCTCTATGATCTAATGTACAGACCTTTAAGTTTACAATTGCTACTAAACAAGGTAATACTATTTGCAGGGTGGAGACCTAGGAAATGATCATGCATCATTCTTCTTTGTTCATGTGTTTGAATGGGTAGACATTGGGATAGGATAACCTTAAATCAATGAAAGGAAACAATTAATTAATTAATGTTTAGTCTTCCATATTTCCAATTTAGGAGCTCTAATGGTTTGTTATGTTATAGGTATGGCTCCAGGTCGACGTCCTCGTAGGGTTTGCATTGAAAATTTCTAGTAGACTATTCTAGAAGATCGCCACAGGGTAGAGGTTGATGATGATGACCCTTGGAGGAAGAAACTCCGAGAGTTTCAGCGCCAGAGTCTGCAGAGGTACGAGGGCTCCGTTTCAGATGCAGTCCCGGAAGACTGGTTAGAGGAGGTCCAGATCGGCTTTAGTTCGATTCGTGCTCCTAAGGATCACTGGGTGTCCTTGGGTTGGACGATGCTGCATGGAGTAGGAAGGTAGTGGTGGTTCTTGTTCCTCTAGGATCATGAGGAGTCAAAAATCTCATGGGAGGAGTTCTGAGATAGGTTTAGATTCGAGTTTCATTCTTCGACTGTGATGGCGTCCAGTCTCCAGGATCTTCTTACCCTTCAACAGGGGAGCTCCAGTGCTCAAGAGTTTGGGAACTATTTCAAGAACCTTTTAAGATATTCTTCAGACCTGTTTTCAGATGAGGAATCCATGGAAAGACATTTAGAGGTGGCTTTGAATCTAGAGATCCAGTGCTAGGTCACCACATTTATACTGAAAACATATATTGAGGTGTTGGAAAGAGATGAGTTTGTTGAGAGGACTTTGGCCAGGATCAGATAATCACTGGAGGGGAATCCACATGATTCCTCATGAAGTAGAGGTGGGGTCCAGGGTTCTCGGTTTTCATGGAAGAAGAGTTTTCATTCTGCCGGGGGTAGGTCCCAGCCCTTCACATCTCGTTTCTCTAGAGGCAGCAACTCTCAGGCCTATGCTAAGGGATCGGGTGCTTTTTTTTCTTGTGGTGGTCATGGTGATATGCAGAAGGAGTGCCCGACCATTCCTGGAATTCATCGTGTGCCAGGTGCGACACTCTAGGTTCCTCGTTTGAGGCAGTTCCAGCCGAGGCAACAACAACCAATTACACCATCTTTAGATTAGCAGAGGGTAGATGGGGTAGGTAGAGGAAAACCCCATTTAGCTCCCCATCCTTAGAGAGTATAGTACGGCTTGGTGGTGGTCTTCATTAGGGTTAGAGAGGCTATGGAGGAGGTCGTGGTTGGCTACATTCTCTAGCGTTGTCATCTCCAGACAAGCCAGATGTCGTTTGAGGTACCCATTGCTTATTTTATACCATGGTGTATTCCTTGTTTGATTCAGGATTGAAACACTCCTTCATATGACCTACCCTTTTCCATGCTTTGGGACTTGAGTTAGAGAGGCATCCAGTGCCCTTGGCGTTGACTACACCAATTGTAGGTCAAGCTAACTTGTTTGATGTATGTAGAGACTGTGAGATAGTGTTGGGGCAACACTACTCCTAGAGACATTTCCTATGTTTATGAATACAACCATATGATTTCATCCTCAGTATGGATTGGTTGTATTCAGTGCAGGCTATCGTGGATTTCTTCAAGAAGAAGGTCGTCTTCATTGGTGTAGATGGAGAGCAAGTGGTGTTTTTTGGTGAGTGAGATCCTCGGATGGGTCATAAGCATGTTCCATCCTTATCATCCATGATGGCTAAGATGATGCTATGTTCATCAGAGGTTTAGAAGATGGCATTAACTAGGGTCTTAGTGGAGTACCCCAATGTCTTTCTAGAAGAGGTAGTAGCATTACCCCCTCGACGAGAGATCGGGTTTGGGATCGAGCTATGGCAACGAGTGTCTCCTATCTCTATGTATCCATATAGGATGACCCCTTCTGAGTTACGAGAGCTACGTATATAGCTTGATGGTTTGTTACAGTGCGGTTTTGTTCGGCTAAGTGTCTCATCATGGGGTGCACCAGTTTTGTTCGTGAAGAAGGCCAATGGTAGTTTGTAGTTGTGTATTGATTATCATCGCTTGAACAATGTGACAATAATGCCACAAAACTAAAAATACATTTTCAAGATGAGAATATTGATTTTCTTTATTACTGATTAAATGTTTAAGAAATTATTTTAATTTTGGTCTTAATGATTTTAATGTAATTTTTGGTTGGGAATTTATTAGTTAACCACATGGAAAAATATATTTCTCATGAACAATAGAATTACCTTATAATTTTATCATCGATGATAAATCATGATGTATACTCTTACAAATTATTTTACTTCTGGAATCAATAATTGGATTTATTTATTCCAACATATCTATATCTGTATAGTTTTATACTTTTATTATGGATTTCATGAAACAATATTATTATTTATCATTATAAAATAGCCATATTTAAAAAAGAGTAATGGTTGAGTGAAATCTCTAGAATTCCAATTCATTATAATGAAATGATTTCACTTGTGTTTTTCTAATAGTTACTATTATAAAAATATAAATATATATTTTTCATTAATTTTAATTCAATATTTACTATATTTTCATTTCTATAATTTATTAACAATTACTCATATTTTACCCTTGTGGGAATCATCCCTAACCACATAAAGATTTACTTATATGTAAGGTGTATTTTCACGTATAAATTTATTTGATTGCCCAAACATCAATCTAATAAAACCATCCAACCATATCCAAGTAGGGATTGTATTAATGGATACATAATTATTATATTATTTTTATATTTATTATGGAATTACATCACAAACCAATTTATAAAATAATATGTGTTTCTAAATATTTATAAAAGCATCCCCTACCTTGTAATTAATTTGTAGGTTGATGTTTTGAGGACATGACATATTAAAATTAAAAAAATTGATTAAAATTTAATAAAATATTTATATATTTTAATTTACTACCTACCAAAAAATATAAGGAATTACTTAATGTAATTGTAATAAATTGGATATTATTAAGATTTATTTATTTTATCATGTCTTATAATCATTATACTAATCATTGTTGATCACTATATCAACTTCTTCTTATTTATCATTTGAAATATTTATTTTTTTTCAAAAGATCATCCTTAACATTATTGAAATAATAATCACTTAATTAAATATTACTATCAACATTAACTCTTTCATACCTCGAAAAGGACACATCTAGTTAAATCTCTTAAAAAATATCATTCATTCCCAAATCTATATTATTTCTTTATCTCTTGATGATATGTTAACTGATCCATGATCTCGCTTTTATTATTATTCTCCACTAATATACATATCTTGTAGATATATAATGACTTTTTTTAGTACACTTTGTGTTCCAATTGTACTAAATTAAAAGTTTCATTTAAGAACATTTAAAATTTATACTTCACAAAAAAATCATGAAATGGATCTATAAAACAAATTGGTCAAAAATAAATGAAATATAAATTTTATAATTTTGTTTATCCCAAGATAAGATAAATCAATTATTCCATCACTATCCCATAAAATAGGGAATGTGAGTCCTGGGGAATTATTTTAAATAATACTACATAATTCATTGATTTTCATGATACACCATATTCACATGTATAAAACTGGTATAAATTGGTGTCTTAACCATTACATATTTTGATAAATTTTCCTGACTACATAATTTTTATATATGGAATTTTTCAGTTAAATTTCCCAATATGAAAAAATACATGGTCAAATAATTTATAAGAAGTCAAATTAACAAAAAATTTATTATTATTATTTTGGGATATATTAAAAAAAATATTTAAAACATATATAAAATATTAAATTATTAACACCAATAAAAATCACATACATAAATTTATAGAACCATTTATTTAATATAATTATCATCTATACTATCAAAAAAGATAAACATTAAATTTTTAATCGTTTATATGAATAAAAAATAAAAATAATTATAAAACTAATAGTAAAACATTATTAATTATTACTTTAAATTTATTACAATTGAGTGATGACTAAATTTAATATAGTGATGAAAATTTATTAAAAACCAAATACACTAACACACTTGAGAAAAAAAGTATTTTAATGTAAAAAATTAAATAAATGATCTATAAAATCAATATAAAAACACCTCATTATAGAATATCCTTTTATAAATTTTAAAAATCATCATGTTATAAATAATATGGTAAAATTTTGAAATTATTATAAAAAAATATGTCTTTGTAATAGTCATCAATTGATTAATTTTTTCAAAACATTTCCTATTAATTCATCACTCATATTACAAATGGGTATATCCATTATTAGTAAATATTCCCTATAAATTTTACTTTATAATAAAAATGAAGTTATAAATTTTTTACTCTATAAAAAAGAAATTGGTAGAATGGTATTATCATGTTTGAAAAATTGGATGATCATGCACATGGATATTTTGAAAAATTGAGAAATTACCACATCCTGAATTGAAGGTGGATGATGATGATAGTAATGTATTCCATAAATAAAAAAAATTAATGATATATTTTAGAATTTTATTCGTTGTATCATATTAAAAACCATACTCCTTATGACAAAATATCTTTAGTAAGCATGTCACAAAAATAAGTATAATGTTATTTATTTCTATATATCATAATTCATTTTGTATTGTTCTCCTAAATTTCCATTAAAATCCATTAACATTTGACCATTTTTGATCATTTAAAGTAGGTTTGTTACTCAAAAGAGTTATAATTAGATATAAACACTTTTAAAAATAAAAATACAAGGAAGAAATTTTTTTTATTAAGTGAAAAATGCACCTAATCCCCAAATAAATCATGAATATTGATATAATGATATGGAACTACAAATCATGTTTCTTATTATAATAAAACGATAATTAAAAATGAATTGAACAATCAACATAACTTCTATGAATCATGAATATATTTTCATTTATAATATTCCTTAAATTTTCTGTTTAATTATATAATTTCACTTATATATAATGGATTTATATTATTTTTGTAATCGAATTATTAAAAGGGTAAAGCGGAAGAAGAAGTTAAAATGTATGTATGATGAAAAAAATTTGTGAAAAGGGAAATTTGTAAATGGAAACCTATCAAGAGGTGTTAAAATATTATTTGACCATGCCTAGAACCATATGAATTCAATGTGGTCATCATAATGGATCTAATGACCTTAAATATGGAGCATGACCATGTGATAGAAGAGTGTGGTGGTCATGTATTGGGAAGTCATGGATTGTGATTAGTGAGCCAATATGGGGTAGCAACAGGGGGTGGGTGGGGTATGGCATGGTGCTAGGATGAGGAAACATAAGTATTTTTTATGAAGAGTATGATGACGTGGTTACATTGAGAATAAAAAATAAATGTGGAATTATGATTATTATAGTCTTCTAAACATTATCGAAGCTCATATCAGAGATCTTATAGGACCATACTATTAGGTTTCATTTTTCATCCATTCCATGGTTTACTTTTTTTTACAGCACTAGATTCTGTCACTACAAGAACATCGTTCAAAGTGGAGATGTATAAATTAGTTCATTAATGATAAATGAGAAGGAATCATGACTATTTATTTCGTGCCATCCCCATATTCAATGATGATATGAAGAGATCGATATGCATCATTGTCTACTTAAGAAGATCATGCGGGTTGTGTTTCATAATGATGGTTGTGTTTATAGTAAATAATCGTGTGTAGTATTTCCTAAAACACCTATATAAATTAAATGAAATAAGAATTAAATATATAATCTTCTTCTGTAAATATCATATGGACAATATGAATCATTAGTTATATTTTTACATTATCTAAGGGCCTCACACCACATATTTAAAAAACGTGGTTTGGCTAAATAATGATCATAAATTACATTGAGAGTGCAATGTGCCATGAATATACAAATGAGGTAAAAAAGGATAAAGGGATTAATTCATAATGATACCTGATATTTTTTTATTAACTAAATGAAATTGAAATTTATTGAAGAAAGTATTGAATCAAGGATTTGGGTACATAATTTTTCCATTTTCCACTTATAATATGTGATGTTTATTCGAATTTGGTTATTATATTATTGGATTGTTCAAGGAAATGTAGGATTATGATGATTGTCACCATGTTCATCTAAAGACATTCATGAGATAAGATAGTTATTTTGTGCCATGTAGCAATGCCAAAACTTGAAATAGAAAGTGGGTATTTAGATGTTGTTCCATGAAGCCGTACCCATATTTAGACTCATTCTGAAATGAAAATAAAGAAACAATCATTGTGAGATTTCAGAAGGAAATCAGGAAAACTGACCCTAAAATATTTAGGACAATTTGAGGTTGATATTTTCAAGAATAAAAGGATAGCCCAAAATAAAATTATTGCCTCTAATAAAGTTGAGATCCACTACTGATATAGGATTTTGAACTAATAATTTGTAACATCACTATATGGATTTTCAACTAGAGTGATACAAGTTTTGGGTTCATTTTATTCTCAAAATTTCATTATAAATTCCATAAGGGGATGAACTTATAAAAATAAGGTATTCAATGAGTGGTTTTGTTAGTGAAAATTTGTCTTATTTTTAGTTCATGTGAGGAGAACCATACCCACACTCCCATTTATCAATATAAAAGAACAATCCTTACAATAAGATTTAATTATAATTAAAGTAACACAATCATAAAATACATTGATTTCAATAATTTATGAATTACATCTCACAATAATATTCGAATACCATAAACCAAAATATTAGAGTTATTGAGGATAATCTATGTATTCAACTTATTCTAAAATACTTGTGAACATTTCTATATAATCAAACCACAATAACCTCTATTTTAAACTTTTCACAAGTTATAATCATCATCATAACCTGAGTAATTGAAAACAATAGAAGGGGTGAGATTAAAATCACAATAAAGGAAAACATATCTATAGTTCAACGAAGGGTAGATTATATGTATATTAGAAATTGTAATCATGATAGAAATATCTTCTTAAAATCAACATGGAACAATAATAGTTATTCATAAGGAATAATATAGGTACATGCAATATCTAATGATAAAATATATGTCATTTTATAGGGGATAGAATCATAAGATAATAACCATTACTCATGGTACATATCATATTAATAATAAATATAAATTTGTTTTAAGAACAATAATAATGAGTCATAATATTATGAAAAAATCCAAGGCATATCATTTCCAAGAACAATATTGCGAAAAAATAAAAATTTGATTACGTCCAAACACAACCCTATGGAAAATGTATAAGATGATGATTTACAGATTTTTTTTTGAATATATCATTACATGATCATGTTCTTAAACAACCATTTGAAAAAATCATATCATGATCATTTCCCCCACACAACCAAGTGAACAAAACGTCACATGATAATTTGCATGAATAACCTTCTGAATGAATCAAGATAGTATTTTTTCCCCACAGAACATTGTGAAAAAAGAATAATGTGATTATTTTCATAAACAACCTTTTCACTGATAAATAATGTGAAACTTTACATACATAATCTTCAAAATAAATCATAACATGATCATATTCATTCACAACCATGTGACCAATGCAATACATGGTCATGACCATGTAACATATTATTATCTCATGAGATATAAAAACATTAACATATTAATTATGGGGTCTTATAGGACCCCTACCATTACCATATATACATATATGTTCCATGTGAATTCAATCAATCACCATATAATAAAGAACCCATTGAATGAAAATTGGTTTAATAACATTTTCAAATAGCATGACATAAAATTTCTTCAACAACTAGATTTATTGAAACCAAAAATCTAGTCACTACAAATAATTACTTATTAATTTAATTTATAGGGTGTACCATTGAACATAATTATTTTTTTATTAATATATTTTAGATTTAAATTTAAAAAAGTGTTTGATAATTAAAAAAGGATTATAGGAAAATTTTCTTAACATCATTTCAACTATATGAATCTTTGAGACAGTTGAAAAAAATATTTTTTTTGGATTTTAGAAACACATAATTTCATAAAAATTATTTAAAAACATGTCTAAAAACATATTTGAAATAGAGATTGTTTTTTTAAATAGAAATGTTGAATAAAATATAAAATCTATAATCCTGAAGCGAAAAATATTTTTAATATTAAAAATCATTATTCAAACCCACATCCAAAAAATAGATATAAAACAGCCATTTTGAAAATTGATAAAGATAAATATAATTTTTAATTGAAATATAAAATATTTTTATGTTAAAATAACGATGGAAAACATTATAAGGATGAGTGAATATATACAAGGAGGAAAAAAGCTCATCCAGAGAGGATGAGGTTTATTCCTAAGAAAATTAAATTTAATGATTAAATAATCACATTAAATAAAAAAAATTTTATGTGACCCTAAAATTATATATAAATTAAAGAGTAAATTAAATAAAATATCATCATATAATATAATAATAATCATTTATATCTATAATCAAAGAGTAATAATTATGAATCGCGAAAAGAATTTGAGTCAACAAAAACTTATAATGACTTCAGAAACATTTTAATTGAATTCTCATAAAGAATAAAATATAAAGTGAATGTGTAATTATATTTAAATTCATGAGAGGTATTGAAATTTCATCTATATTTTATTATGTACAAAATGAAAATTTTTAAAAGTGTTGACAATAACATAAAACATAGAGAATAAAAATTCAGATGAGAAATCACTTACCTTTACTCTCAACTTCCACAAAAGCTATTTTGACATATAAATTATTAACAGAAAAATCATAATAACTCATTTAATAACATAATTGATATATATAACCTCTTTTACTCTTCAATTATAATGTTTTATTTTAAAATTATTATTTATAGTTTGTTTTCATCATTATATGTCATAGATTTTTACTATTTTATGCTTTTTTGAAATTTTCAATGTTGATCCACGTTCATTGATACATTTTTTATCACACCTAAATTATCCAAGATACAAAAATAGATAATTTATATTTATTAATACTATTATAATTTTATTCTATCTATTTTTATTCAAGATTTTTTTTTATTATATAATTGAAGTGTTAGTTTTTGTAATTTTTAATAAATGAAAGATGAATATTAATAATGATTTAATAATTAATAAGAATTATAAAGATACTCAAAAATGTGAAAAAAAAAATTGATTTATTAAATTTTTTATATTAATCATTCAACTAGGTTGGTGATGAAAAATTAAATATGTGGTTTATGGAATATATATTCCTTACGTACACGTAGATAACATTTAAATTATTCCTAGAATGGAAAGAAGGTAGATATAGATTTATCTTTTCTAAATATTACTCATTTTATCAATATTATATTATTTTTCATTAGATATTTTATTAGAACCATCCATTTAATTTGGTTATAAAATATAAAATAGGTCGATTCATTGAGGTGATATCCCACCCATACTCATGAATATCATTTTCATTTTTTATACAGAGGGGGGAAGGGTAGATAATGGTTATAAATTTAACATAAATAAATTGAATTATTAAAATAATAAATTTAAATAAAATTATAATGTGTAATAAAAATTTTGTGGTGAAAGATGGAGAAGAGAAATTGATAAGAAGTGAGTATTACTCACATTGATAATTTAAACCATCTCTTGGAGGACTTCTTGAAAATCATGGATTTAGACATCTTCCCTATATAAAGGGTATAATAAATTTTGATACGGATACTTTGGAGGTAAAATGGGCACATATTTAAGTAGAATACAAATTTTTTATTGTTTTTTTAATGTGGTGGTGGAAATATAATTTTATAGGTTATGGATTCGAATATTTTAAAAATATAAATTAGCAAGCCAATATTTGAGGAATATGACATAAAATTTTTAAAAAATGGATTTTTTCTGATTATTGAGTTTAGAAACACATAATCACACATTTTATGATATGGTTTGATTAATTTTTTGTTTTTTATGCCTTTTATTAACTTTTATCCTAATTTACATTTACCAATGAAACTTTTTTTTAAGACTTGGTAATTTATTTTAATGATAGAAGTTATAATTGAATTTATTAACTTATCTAAATATGACTATTTAAAATGTTAAAATAATTTATATAATATAATATTCATGTTTAAAAAAAATTATTTTTATTAGTATTTATCATAAAGTGTAAAAATATTTTTTAGAAAAAGATTGTTTTTAAGCGTAAAGTATATATTTAGGAAACAATTATCAATTTTTTGATTTGTATAACATTAATTTGTTTATTAATAAAAAAAATTAGTTTTATTTCACTTTTACATAAATCATAAAAGAAAATCCACCATGTCAATATTTAGTAAAAAATACAAAAAATAGTAATTTGGGAATAAAATATTACTCGACTACCAAAATGATTAACATAGGTTTTATAAATTCAGAAAAATATTTTTAAATTCATAATATTACATCTCAAATAAATATATGTTAGAGGAAATATTTTTTCTAAAACATTATGTCATATTTACTCTATCATAAAGTCATAAAATATACAATATTGTAAAAAATTACATTCTTTACTAATTATCTAATAATTTCATAAAAATCTAAAAAAATCACCTAAAGATATTTTTTCTAATTGAATTCAGATATTAATTTTAATTTTATAAATTTTGGAAATAATGTTTTAAATCGACACATATAATTGTTTCAAAACAAATTTTATAGGAAATTGTATTTTTAAAATATTAAAAGGTATTAGGATTATTTTTTTTATTAATTTATAAATAGTTTGTGTCAATATATTACCCATACTGAAAGTATATTTTATCTCAACTTATCCATAATATATGTTTTCTCTTTAAATAATAATAAATAGCTCAAAATAAGTAATTTTTTGGAAAAATAAATTTTAATGAAAAAAATATCATTATCGTCGTTTAGTTGTACGAATTAAAACACATCAATGAATTATTAGTAATAGTGAAAATTATTATTATTTCAAAAAATATTTTATAATTTGGTTTCCTCTATTTATTACTACCAATTTAACGGATTAATTCTAGTGGTGGTATTTACTACTTATAATTTTGAATTAATGAAATATCATAGGGGTTTTTTGAATATTTAGTATGAAAATTTTATTCTACATTATATTTATTAAAATAAAATTCCATAGTAAAAATATAAAGATGTTGAATCCCTTCCCCTGAATTTAAATCAATTACATCTTCCAAATTTTATTTTTTACCCACTAATGAAAATTTATAAGGGTAATAATAAGATGGAAAATACTAAATATATAACATCAAATGAGAAATCAACCACACTATATACTATAATACAAAGAAACCCATATTTTACCACTTAATAAACATATTTATATATTTTATTTCGACATAAATCTATTTGAATGATACTTATTTTTTTATCTAATAAGACATAGGGGTTTCTTGAGACAAAACATATAAACATTCATTTTCATTATCTCGATTCAAACTAAATGATAAAAATGGTTTTGATAATATCTGATAATATCAATGTAAATCATTATATAAAATATATTAAGGTATCTAATCCCATGGAACAATTGTTTCTAACTATTATAATTTAGGGTTATTTTACTATAATGTTTTATTACTTATCTAGTTTTTAATCGACAAATTTTACATTTATACATCATAATAGTTCATAATGTGATTTTGAATTAAATAAAATATATCATTAGGGTGTTCCAAATTAGGTGTTAAACTAGGAAATTTTGTCTTGAACAAGGTGGAGATCGATTTAATACCCAACCAACCATTTGGGTTTTCCCACTAGGTATATCTCTTATGGATCTTGCATTCACTTTTTTATAACTAGAAAGGTGTGTTGTTATAGGTATCCCAAATATCATTATAAAAAAAATGAATACCATATCAACTCAATAATTCATCGTATCATGAATAACTCATGTAAATAAAACTAGTTTTTTAATATTTCCAAATGGTATCACATAAATTAAATTTATGAATTAAAATGATTACTACTAAAAATTCAATCACCTAAAAAATTATTTTATAAAAGAATTCATTGATTTATAAATAAAACATAATTAAATATTACTAATTTCATTTAGATTTAATTTGGATAATTTATGAGGAAATTTAAAACAGTATTAAATAAGAAAAATTAATATTGTCATTCATATAGGATGTTATTAGATACTTTGTAAAAATAATTATTTTAGATGTTTTAATGAATATAATTTAAATATTATTTTACTTTTAGTATCAAAATTAATATCTCTGAAAAATCATAATATTTTTCAAAGGGAATATGGAGTGAATGTTTAAATAAAAGATCATTAAATGAAAAACCATTTCAATATAAAAAATACCATTATAAAATCACACATCATTAAATGAGAGATAAAATATTTATTGGAAAAATAGTAAATATAAATTTAATGTTCAGAAAAAAACAATGTTTCATTTCAAAATAACAAAGTAGAACATTGGTTTGAAGAGTGAATAAGGGCATGGAAAAATGAGCTTTTTGTAGAGGATGCAAATTATTCCTAAAAAAATTTATAGAGAAATAAATCCATCAAAAAAGATGTATTTGAGAGAAACATTAATTAAATAGAAACAAATATTAGTGGAAATATAATATAATTATAAGATTTAATATAATAATCTTGTAGGAATAATTTTAAAGACAAATAATTATAACTAATGAAAATAAATTGAGTCCTAAAATTCAATTACAACTTTTGAAACAATTTAATACAAAATAATTTAAATAGAAAAAATTAAATTTGAGGTTGTTATATATTTAATTTCAATAATTATATTAAAATGGAGTCCAAAATTTATTATAAACACAATTAAATTAAAATAAGGGGTGAATTTATTGCAAATATCTCAACGAAAAAAATTTCAATAAAAAATCTATTACCTTTACTCCCTGACTTCCATAGAATCACATTAAACATCTGTATAATAATCCAAAATATATTAATAATTTATCTTATAATAATATTTATATATCTGTGTGTGTGTGTGTAATTTTATATTCTAAAATTTGTATAATTTATCTTACATTAATTATTTAGTTCTTGTTTTTGTTATGGCCCGGACCTCTCCGGCCCATTCCGTTGTTGAATTATGGTTTTTGAGGAGTTATGGGAGGTTAGGGTGTCTTTTTCCCAATAGTTTTCCAAAAAAATTCAGTTCTATGAACAGTGTTTCCAGAACGGTAACCACTATCGGTAACCTCTAATGGTAGGTGTACTATAACGGTAGATGTACAATGTTTCCAGTAACGGTAGGTGTACAATGTTTCCAGAATGGTAGGTGTACAGTGTTTCCATAATGTTGAGGTCTATCGGTAACCTATAACGGTTAGGTATATGTTAACCTCTAACGGTGAGGATTATCGGTAACCTCTAACGATGAGGTCTATCGGTAACCTCCAACGGTGAGGTCTAATGGTGACCTTTTCTTTCCTTTTCCAAATTTTGAGTATGTGAACAGTGCTTCCAGCTTCAAACTGTTTTGCCCGTTTAACGTTTCCTTTGACGTAAAATACATTTAAAGCCTTATTTTAAGGACTCTTAAGGTTGATTCCAAGGCCATAAATCTTATATTAATTATTCCTAAGGCCCGGGATGTTTTTACATGGTCAAACCACGTGGGTTAATGCAATTCGATTTTAATGGGTAATTAAGTGTATCTTAAACTATCGCCCCATTAAATCTTCAAAAGGGACAATATGTCTTCCTCCCTTGTTCTTACTCTTTGTTCTCGACTATGAGATGCTAGAACCTTTCAGTCCTTCCCATAGGAGTTTCATAATCAAAATTTACTCCTCAGATTGGTTCCGCTCTGTTTTGATGCAACAAAGTTATATCGGTCAATCTTCGATATAAGGTATGTTTTGTTGTCGTTCCATTGGGGATCATCTTCACCTGTCTCTCCTTCCCATGTTGTAGCATATAATCTCCATGCTTCTTAATGAGGTTTTTTCATGGGTTTTGGTTGGTGAGATCATACCGTGGAATCCTCAGGTGGATACAGTTGTCGCGAGAGGAGGATCGTGACCCGTTTTTTGGATAAAGAAGGTGAGGAACTGTTAGAGGAAGGGGATTTATTGCTTTTATTTATTTTACGTGAAAATGTTTTTTTAGCATGTTTAATCCCACTTGATGAAAACTAAATTGAAATAATAAATATTTTAACCGGATAAATAAATTCATATCGATCATATATTATTTCCCTTTTTTTTGCAAGAAAGTGTGATATCTATGGTTTCTTTGATTAGTTGTTTGTTCTTGATGGAAATCGGTAAATAAGGTAATTTCAGATTAATTTATAATATTTTGCTAAATATAAAGAGGCATGTAAATGAATCTAGTTATAGTTGTAATTCGATGTTAATAAAATTGCGGTAGTAAGCATGTTTAATTATTTTTGATAGCTTACTGATTAAGTTTCCTGAATTCAGAACCTATGAGTAACAAATCTATTAATTCAATATCGATTAAAGAACTGATTGTTTGATAATTACATAAAGGGTTCTGAGTTAGCCTCTTGTTTGTTAAAGGTCCAAGAGCCCAATTAATGTGGTGTTTGTTTTCCTGCTGCTTGTGTTGTGATGTGGTCCTGGATGGTTGTTGTGATATGTGGAGGCATGGAGGCCCTTTTGGTTTTGGCAGCATATGACACCTAGAGTGGCGAGATACATTGGTTTATGCATGTGGGTGTCATGGAGGAAACTGGGGATGATATAATGGGATGGATGTGATTGTTAGATTCTTGGTAATTTTTATTGGTTGTTTATCTGCTTTACTTTTCCCCAAAGATCAAGGCAGTTGGTCTTACATACCCTTCTTCTGAAAGAGGTGATGACACATGGGGTATTCCATGTGCTCTCCATGTTTATCTTCTCAAGGAATGATTGGTATATGCTATTTCTATAAGCGGAAAAGACTCGATGGGCAGTACATCTACTCATCATGTTGATCCCCCTTGTGTTTAGTTGCATATAATGTTTTTCTAGAATGTCTAGGAATATGGGAAAGTAATTCTTTAATGAATAATTGAATAAATTTTGTTAACCAATGGGGATAGAGATGTTGAAACATAATGATGATGTTGTAATTTTTGAAGAAACGGTTGACTTAGGGTGTGATACTAATGAAATTTAATGTGGAATTTTTCATGGTTAATTAATGTTTAAAGAATTAATTAAAATACAGTGGAACTGATAAAATGGGAATGAATTAATCTAATAAATCTCTTTAAATGGTTGTGTGCTTATAGGATACCTAGTCGTAGAAGTAGCATCCCGGAGTCTGAGAGGCGTTATCTTTAGTTGTGTCTAATACTAAGTAATTCCCATAGTGTGGTTGTGAGATATAATTTATCCTATACTTTTTTTAGTTTCTATATGCAACTCCACCCTGTCAGTAAGGTAAACTAACACCCCGGGGTTTTTGAGCCCTGGGGGGTGTTTTCCCCAACATTCTGGTGGGATGATGGATGGCTGACTACCCCCTTTTGGCCCCGCTCTCTTCTCTTGGTAGTTACTGGTGCTGGCAGGCACATTGGTTAGTTTTCCCCATATATGTGTGTAGAGGGTTGTAATGGATTGTGGTTATTCACACACATATATTCTAGATATAGTTTCCTATGTACTACTATATGTGTATCATGTATAGGTTGTGATGGCTTGAGGATCCTTACTCGGTGTATGGGCTGTAATGGCTTGAGGTATAACACCTGACGTATGATACACGTTATGTGAGCTGTGGTGTCTCCCAAAAACTACCCAGTTACTTTGGTGTGTGGACGTGGTGGTTTTGTTGCATCAGGTTCATATTGAAGTGATTCACCCATGTGTCTGCGGGCAAGTCTTTTTGGAGAGAGATGCTCAGGATGAGCAACGTTGGGGCAAAGCGACAAACCAGTGGGGAAGTAGCAGCAGGGTACCCTTGATATTCTTTATTATAATATATATTCGTGTATGCATTACTTGGTGAGAGTATCCATGGTTAGGTTGGGAACATAGTATACCTTTTTAGGTGATGATTTAGTTTCACTTGTTGTTCACTATGCTTTATCATGATTTCTATACTTTTTCAAGAGAGGCATCAGGTAGGATCCTACTGAGTATAATGTTATACTCACCCTATAAATATATAAACTATTTTCTAGGTCACTTGGGGCAGGTTGGAGATCAAGCTGGTTTTTACTAGCTTGGGTTTCCAGAAGCTGTTCGGGTTGGTGGTTGCCTCAGTTTTCACTTTCTTTTGGGTACTTTCAGTTTTTCTCCCATTGATTTGTAGTATTTTTTTCATGGAATATCATATGTGTACTTGGGTTTCTATTATATTCCAGTTCTGAGTAGGAGTTGATTGGTTTCTATCTTATCTATCTCTTCTGCATGTGTTCTCTTAGAGGGTAATGCCTCCCATTTGTGTGTTTATTATACCCTCGGTGCTAGTCTCCAACTCGGGGCCTACTGGAGGCAGGACTTAGGGGTCATTATCTCCATTTTCAAATTTCCAAACTAAGAGGGGTACACTTTTTGGGGAGGGGGTCATGACAGAGTGGTATCACTGCTCTAGTTTGGGGATTTGAAGGGGTTTGGAGTTAGGCACAGGTGAGGTTGCATGGGTTGGTAGGGAAACAATTTCATTCATGTTTATAATGTGAAGTAAACACTAGATAACGGCTTATACATAGGCGTTTAGGACCCCCTATGATCTGATGTATGTACATTTATGTTTACAATTTCTACTAAACAAGGTGATACTAGTTGCAGGGCAGAGACCTAGGAAATGATCACGCATCAGTATTCTTTGTTTCTATGTTTTAATGGGTGGACCTTGGGATAGGACAAACAACAATCTATGAAAGGAGACAATTAATTAATTAATCTTGAGTTTTACATATTCCAAGATTAGGAGCTCTAATTGTTTGTTATTTTATAGGTATGGCTCCAGGTCGATGTCCTCATCGGGTTTGTGTAGAAAATGTCTAGAAGGTTGTTCCAGCAGATCGCAGTAGGGTCAAGGATGAAGATGATGAAACTTGGAGGAAAACACTCTGAGGTTTTCAGTGTCGGAGTCTGCAGAAGTACGAGGGCTCCGTTTCAGATTCAGTCATGGAAGACTGGTTAGAGGAGGTTGATATCGGCATCAGTTCGATTCGTTCTCATAAGGAGCACTGGGTGTCCTTGGTTTTGACGATGCTGTGTGGAGCAATGAAGCATTGGTGGTTCTTGTTCCTTGAGGATCGTGAAGAGTCAACGATCTCATGGGAGGAGTTCCGAGACAGGTTTAGATTCGAGTTTCTTTCTTCGACTGTGAAGGCGTCCAATCGCCAAGAGCTTCTTACCCTTCGACAGGGGACTCCAGTGTTCGAGAGTTTGGGATATATTTCAGGAACCTTTTACGATATGCTTCGGACCTGTTGCCAGATGGGGAGGCCAGGGAGAATCATTTCGATGAGGTTTTGTGTCTATAGATCCAGTGCTAGGTCCCCCTATTTATACTGAATACATATCTTGAGGTGCTGGAAAGGGCTGAGGTTGTTTAGAGGTCTTTGTCCAGGATCAGATAATCACGAGAGGGGAATCGACATGATTCCTCAAAAAGTAGAGCGATGGTCTAGGGTTATCGGTTTTCAGGGCAGAAGAGTTTTCGTTCATCTAGGGTAGGTCCCAGCCCTTCACATATCCTTTCTCCAGAGGCAGCAAATCTCAGGCCTATGCCAAGGGATGAGGCACTTTTTTTCTTGTGGTGGTCATTGTCATTAGTAGTAGGAGTGACCGACCTTTCAGAGCAGTCATCGTGCACCAGGTGATACGCTCCAGGTTCCTCCTTTGAGGCAGTTCCAGCCAAGGTAGCAGCAGTCAGTTACACCAGCTTTAGATCTGTAGAGGGTAGATAGGGCAGGTAGAGGACAACCCCATGATAATCCCCATCCCCAGAGAGTATTGCACGACCGTGGTGGAGGTTGTCATCAGGGTTAGGGAGGCTGTGGAGGAGGTAGTGGTCAACCTCATGCTCTAGAATTGCTAGCTCCAAATGAGCCAGATGTCGTTCGAGGTACCATTTGCTTGTTTTCTACCATGGTGTATTCCTTGTTCGATTTAGGAGAGACACATTCCTTCATATCACCTACCCTTTTCCATGCTTTGGGACTTGAGGTAGAGAGGCTTCCAGTGCCCTTGGTGTTGACTGGGCCAGTTAGAGGTCGAGCTGACTTATTTGAAGTATGTAGAGACTATGAGATAGTGTTGTGTAAACACCTCTCTTGGGAAGATTTCATATGCTTATGATTAAAACCATATGATTTCATCCTCGGCATGGATTGGTTGTATTTGGTGTAAGATATCGTGGATTGATTCCGGAAGAAGTTCGTCTTCATTGGTGTAGATAGAGAGAAAGTGGTGTTTTTTGGTGGGTGAGATCCTCGGATGGGTCATAGGCACGTTCCATCCTTATCATCCATGATGGCTGAGATGATGCTGTGTTCTTCAGAGGTTCAGTAGTTGGCATTTCCTAGGGTCTTAGAGGAGTACCCTGATGTCTTTCCAGAAGAGGTTGTAGCATTACCCCCTCAACGAGAGATCCAGTTTGGGTTCAAGATATAGCAAGGAGGGTCTCTTATATCTATGTATCCATATAATATGGCCCCTTCTGAGTTACGAGAGCTACGTATACAACTTGCTGGTTTGTTACAGTGTAGTTTTGTTCGGCCAAGTGTGTCACCATGGGGTGCACCAGTTTTGATCGTGATGAAGGCCGATGACAGTTTGCGGTTGTGTATTGATTATCGTCACCTAAACAATGTGACAATAAAGAATCGCTATCCTCTTCTATGAATTGATGATTTATTCGATCAACTGAAGGTTTCAAGTTGGTTCTTAAAGATCGAATTGTGGTCAGGATATCATCAGATGCGTGCGAAGGATGAGGATATCCCGAAGACTACATTCTGTTGTCTTCATGGGTATTATGAGTTCGTTGTAATTCCGTTTGGCATGACTAATTCTCCATTTATATTCATGGGATTTATGAATGTTGTGTTCCGTGAGTTCCTAGAAAATTTCATGGTAGTTTTCATCGACGAAATCCTTCTGTACTCCACAACTGAAGAGGAGCACGCAGAGCATCTACAAGCAGTGTTGAGAGTTCTTCGTCAACATCAGCTGTTTGGGAAGTTGACTAAGTGTCAGTTTAGGGATCAAGAAGTCCATTTCATAGGACATATTGTGTCCTGATAGAAAGTAGCTATGAATCCATCAAATATAGAACCAGTTGTGTCTAGTGCAGCCCCCAAGACAGTTTCAGAGGTGCGAAGTTTCCTTGGTCTCGCAGGCTACTACAGGAGGTTCGTAGCCAATTTATCACGAGTTGCGACTCCTATAATAGCTTTGACCAGGAAGGATCAAGCATTCATATGGACTGATCAGTGTCAAGAAGCATTAAAGTATCTAACAGATAGGTTAGTAAGTTCTCCATTCCATTGTCTTCTAGCTGAGGGAGTTTTGTTTGATGTTTTCTAAGATGATTTGCATCTGGGGTTAGGCTGTGTTCTCATACAGTAGAGGTCAGTTGTTTCTTATAGGTCTCGGGGGTTGTGTCCCTATGAACGCAATTATTCCACCCATGATCTTGAGTTGGCAGCCGTGATGTTTTCTTTTAAGTTGTGGAGGCATTACCTCATTGGTGAGCGCTTTGTGGTTTTCACTAATCATAAGAGTTTGAGGTATGCTTTCTCCCAGGGTGACATGAACTTACGACAGCATCAGTGGCTGGAGTTCTTACAGGAATATGACTTCGAAATATCATATACACCAGGAAAGGGGAATGTTGTAGCTGATACGCTGCGTCAAAATTAACGTAGTGATACTATGCATGAATCCGGCGATTCCTATAGAGTAATGGAAGAACTATCAGCATTACATCTTGATATAGGAGAAGTTGGGGTTAATGGTTTTCTTTTTCAGATGACGGTACAGTAATCCCGGGTGCAGAAGGCGGAAGATTCCCAGTTGGGGGATCTTAAGGTGGAGGTCTGGAGAGACCGAGTTGTTTGTGGTGAAGCCACTAATGGTTGGACTGAGGATGAAAAACACTCAGTGTAGAGTCTTGGAAGACTTTTTGTTCCCTTGACGATGCAAGAGACGGTTCTTAGAGAATTAAATAGTTTTCCTTTAATAGTACAACCAGGCGTGACAAATATGTACCAATCCTTGAGGAACCAGTTTTGGTGGCCTGGGCTGAAGCGTGTGGTTTCAGATTTTGTGTCTCGATGTTTAGTCCTCCATACGGTGAAGGTCAAACACCGTGTTCCTGGTGGTCTTCTCCAGCCATTAGAGATTATTTAGTGGAAGTGGGAGGACATCTTAATGGACTTTGTTACTGGTTTACCTCGAGCTCCAGGAGGACAAGATGCTATTTGGGTGGTAGTGAATCATTTAACAAAATTGGCCCACTTCATAGTGATCAAGGAGTCGAGATTAGTGAATTTTTTGTCGGGGCAGTATCTAGAGGAGGTGGTGAGACTTCATGGAGTCCCTAGGACTGTCATTTCTGATCGAGATCCTCGTTTTACCTCTAGGGTGTGGAGAGGTCTCCAACATGATTTTGGTTCTCAGAAATTCCTTAGCACTGTTTTCATCCTCAAATGGATGGTCAGAAATAGCGAAACATCCAGACTCTTGTAGACATGTTATGATCTTATGATTTTTATTTTCGAGGTTCATGGATGAGGCACTTACACTTGGTGTAGTTCTCTTATAATAATAGTTTTCACTCCACCACCGTTATGGCATCGTTTGAAGCCCTGTATGGATGACATTTCCATTATCCGTTGTGTTGGACTGTGGTTAGAGAGTCTAGAATTCTCGAACCGGAACTAGTGCCGAATACAATAGAGATGGTTTAGGTGATTTTTAAGAGGACAAAGACAGCGCAAGATCACCAGAAATCATATGTTAATCAAAGAAGGAGGCCTTAAGAGTTTAATGTTAGGGATCATGTGTTTCTGTAGGTGACTCCCCATCATGGTTAGTGAAGGTTTGGTCATGGAAGTAATCTTTCTCCCTAGTTTTTTAGTCCATTCGAGGTGTTATATCTTGTTGGAGCAGTGGAATATCGAGTAGAACTTCCCCCATAGATGGGTCAGATACATGATGTTTTCCATATATCACATCTCTGTCATTATCTTCATGATGACTCTCACATCATCTATTGGGGAGGATCGATGTTCGTGATGATGCAACCTTTGAGGAGCGACATGGGAGATCCAAGACTGCAAGGATAAGGTGTTGTGCGGGCGTTCTATCTCATTAGTTCGTGTCTTGTGGCGACACGGTGGCATGGAGGAGAGTACTTGGGAATGTGAGTCCCAGATGTGTGTCAAATACCCAGAGCTGTTTTTACTTGAGGTACTATGTTTTCTTTGATCCTTTATTTTATATACCTTTAATGTGATGTTATGCTTAAATTGTTTGGATATGGAATTTTTTCCCTTGCTCTCAGATGTCGTGGTTTTGATTCATCTTTCAAATAACTCATGGTGGTTCTCCCTTGAGAGGTATCTTGCGGGGTGGTTGTTTGGATCCCTCTTTTCTTTTGGGTTGGTTTTGAATTCTCGGGGACGAGAATGTTTTGAGAGGTATCTAATGTAATGGCCCAGACCTCCCCGGCCCATTCCATTGTTGAATTATGGATTTTGAGGTGTTCTGGGAGGATAGGTTGTCTTTTTCTAAATAGTTTTCCATTTTTTCAGTTCTGTGAACTGGGTTTCCAGAATGGTAACCTCTATCGGTAACCTCTAACGATAGGTGTACAGTAACGGTAGGTGTATAGTGTTTCCAGTAACAGTAGGTGTATAGTGTTTCTAGAATGGTAGGTGTATAGTGTTTCCATAATGTTGAGGTCTATTGATAACCTCTAACGGTGAGGTCTAATGGTGACCTTTTCTTTCCTTTTACAAATTTGGAGTATGTGAACAGTGTTTCCATCTTCCTATAGTTTCGCCCCTTTGACATTTCCTTTGACGTAAAATGCATTTAAAGCCTTATTTTAAGGAATCTTAAGGCTGATTCAAAGGCCATAAATCCTATATTAATTATTTCAAAGGCCCGAGATGTTTTTACTTGGACAAACTGCAAGGGTTAGTGCGATCCGATTTTAATGGGGAATTAAGCGTTTCATAAACTGTCGCCCCATTAAATCCTAAAAAGGGACAATATATCTTTATCCGTTGTTCTTACTCTTTGTTCTCGGCTATGAGACACTAGATCCTTTCAATACTTTTCATAGGAGTTGGACAATCATCCTTTACTCCTCGGATTGGTTCCGCACTGTTTTGATGCCACCGAGCTATATCAGTCAATCTTTGATATAAGGTATGTTTTATCATCGTTCCGTTGGGGATCATATTCTTATATTTCTCCTCCCCATGTTATGGCATGTAATCTCCATGATTCAAATGGGGCTTTTTCTTGGGGTCTGGTTGGTGCGGTCATACCGTGGCATCCTCGGGTGGATGAAGTTATCGTGAGAGAAGGATCGTGACCCGTAGTGTGGATAAAGAACGTGAGGAACTGTTTGAGGTAGGGTATTCATTACTTATCTTTATTTTACATGCAATTATATTGTTAGAATGTTTAATCCCACTGGATGACAATAGAATTGACATAATAAATATTTCAACCTGATAAATAAATTGATATCGATCGTATGATGTTGCCTCTTGTTTTCCTAGATAGCGTGATATCTATTGTTTCTTTGATTAGCTTTTTGTTCTTGATGAAAATTCATAAAGAACATAAATTGGGATTAATTGATAATTGATGGATAAAGAAAAAGAGGAATGTAAACGAATCAGGTTCTAGTTGAAATTCGATGTTAATCAAATTGCCGCAGTAAGCATGTTTAATTATTTGTGATAGCATACTGATTAGGTTTCCCGAATTTGGAACATATGAGTAACAAATATGTTAATTACATATGGAATAATGAACTTATTGTTTGATAATTCCTTAAAGTGTTCTGATTAACCCTCTTGTTTGTTAAAGGTCCAAGATCCCAACAAATGGGGTGTTTGTTTTCCTGCTGCTTGTGCTGTGATGTGGTCATGGAGGGCTATTGTGATATGTGGAGGCATGGAGGCCCTTTTGGTTGTGGCAGTAGATGATGCCTAGAGTGGTGAGATGCATCGGGTTATGCATGTGGGTGTTGGGGGGGACACTGGGGATGATGGAATGGGATGGATGTGATTATTGGATTCTTGGTAATTTTGATTGGTTGTTTATCTGCTTTACCTTTCCCTACTACTCAATGCAGCTGGTCTTACTTGCCCTTCTTCCGAAAGAGGTGAAAACACTCAGGGTATGCCACATGCTTTCCGTGCTTATCTTCTCATGTAAAGATGGGTATATTATATTTCTATAAGCAGAAACATATCGACGGGTAGTACATCTACTCACCATTTTGGGCCCCCCTGTGTTTAGTAGCATATAATTTTTTTCTAGAAGGCCTAGGAATGTGGGAAAGTAATTCTTTAATGAATAATTGATTAAATGGTGTCAACCAATGGTGATGGAGATGCTGAAACATAATTATGAGGTTGTAATTTTTGAAGGAACAGTTGACTTTGGGTGTGATACTAATGAAATTTAATGTGGAATTGTTCATGGAAAATTAAGGTTTAAAGAATTAATTAACGTACAATGGAACTGATAAAAAGGGAATGGAGTAATCTAATAAATCTATTTAAATGGTTGTGTTCTTATAGGATACCCAGTCTTAGAATTAGTAACCCAGAGTTTGAGAGGCGTTAGCTACAGTTCTGTCTAAGACTAGGTAATTCCAATAGTGTGGTTGTGAGAAATAATTTATCATGTACTTTTTATGTTTCTATATGCTACTCCACCCTCTCAGTAAGGGAAACTGACGTCCTGGGGATTTTGAGCCCTGGGGGTGTTTTCCCCAACATTTTGGTGGGAGGATGGATGAATGACTACCTCCTTAGGTCCCGCTCTCTTCCCTTGTAATTTTTCTAGAATTCATGGGAATGTGGGAAAGTAATTATTTAATGAATAATTGAACAAATGGTGTTAACCAATGGGGATGGAGATACTGAAACATAATTATGAGGTTGTAATTTTTGAAGGAATGGTTGACATTGGGTGTGATACTAATGAAATTTAATGTGGAATTGTTTGTGGTTTATTAAGGTTTAAAGAATTAATTAATGTACAATAGAACTGATAAAAAGGGAATGAGGTAATCTAATAATGCTATTTAAATGGTTGTGTGCTTATAGGATACAAAGTCTTAGAAGTTGCAGCTCGGATTATGAGAGGCGTTAGCTATAGTTGTGTCTAAGACTAGGTAATTACCATTGTGTGTTTGTGAGATATAATTTATCCTTTACTTTTCATGTTTCTATACGCTACTCCACCCTGTCGGTATGGGAAAGTGACACCCTGGGGATTCTGAGCCCTGGGGGGTGTTTTCCCAAACATTCCAGTGGGAGGATGGATGGCTGACTACCCCCTTTGGCCCTGCTCACTTCTCTGGGTAGTTACTGGTGCTGGAAGGAACATTGGTTAGTTTTCCCCATATATGTGTGTAGAGGGATGTAATGGCTTGTGGTTATTCACACACATATATTTTGGATATATTTTTCTATGTACTGCTATAGGTGTAACGTGTATAGGATGTGATGTCTTGAGGATCTTTACTCGGTGTATGGGATGTAATGGCTTGAGGTATAATACCTGACGTATGATACACGTTATGCAAGCTGTGGTGGCTCCCAGAAACTACCTTGTTACTTGGCTGTGTGGATGTGCTGGTTTTTTTGCACAAGGTGCATATTGTAGTGCTTCACCCAGGTGTCTACATGCAATGCTTTTTGGAGAGAGATGCTCAGGACGTGCGATGTTGGGGAAAAGCAACAAACCAGTGGGGAAGTAGTTGTAGGGCACCCTTGATATTCTTTATTATATGATATATTCTTGTATTCATTACTTGGTGAGAGTAGCCATGGTGAGATTGGGAAGTTAGTATACCTTTTTAGGTGACAGTCTGCACGTATACACGAATGACATTATAAGTTTCTTATAGATTGTGTAATATTAGAAAATAGTTATACAATTAACATTGTACCATTTCAGTATAATAATTATTATTATTAAATTATAAAATACATGGAAAAAATGGATTTCTAGATGAAATATGGAGATGAAAAATTGTTAAATATTTATTCTGACCCCCATTGAGATATTGAACCTTCTCATAGAGTACCTCTTTGAAATGAAGGATTTACAGATTTTTTAAGGATCATGAGGTTGAAAAAAAATTGTAGAGGGATATCAAGGAAGTAAAATTGTTTGTTTTTCAATAGAAATCAATATTTTTATAGTGAAAATAAAATGGTGGTTGAAGCCTCTTTTTATAAGAGATATAAATTGAATTTTTGTAAAAAAAATAAAAGGATATTTAAATATTCAAAACATGTGAGTCAAAATTTTCTCAATATTGGATGTGCTAAAAGTGTTTTCAAAAAGAACCATATTTAAATATTTTATTAATTAATTTAAATCTTTATTTCCTCAGTTATACCATTTACAATAATTTACTTTTACCATGGTAACACATTATTTATCCTGGGCAATTTATTTTAATGGCCACAATTTAAATTTACCTTATTACAAAATTTTAATACTATAATTTAAAAATATATATATAATTTGATCCAGAAAAATTATAGTTCAATAAAATTAATATTAATATTAGTGTGAAGAATGAGTAAAAGTTATTTTCTAGAAAAATTGTAGTTTTAAGCATGAAAATTAAGATCAAGTGAAAAATATGAAATTTTTATTTCTATGACAAGACGTGGTTTATAAATTAATAAATAATAACTATGATGAATTAAATTAAATAAATAATTGAAATATTAAATTTGAATATTTTACTAATAGACAAGAATAAAAACATTTTACTCGAATAAAATATTATATGAGTTCAAAAATTTTAAAAATATATTTTTTAATTTTAAAATATTACTTCATAGATCAATAAATTCACTAATTAAAAAACCATTATTTGATAATAAAAATTTATGAATTTTTAATTCATGTTTAAAATCTGATAAATTCCTAAAGGCAATAGTTTTGGTAATCAAATGTGTACTTTATCTATTCTATGATTTAATGTGGAAATAATCTATAAAAAATAACCCTGAGATATTTTTTAAAATATAAATTAAAATTTTAATTTAATTTTGGAAAATTAATATTATAAAATTTAGTAATTAAACTTTTATCTGGGAAAATATTTTATAATGAATACAATTTTTTTGGAAGATAATATTTTCAAATATTTCTCCATTTTTATTCTTATATCCTATAATATTATAATTATATTACTGAAAATAAATTATTAAAATAAAAATAAATTTTTTTATCATCATTTAAAACATAATATACTTAGTTTCATGAAATTAAAATCCAAAGAACATAAAAAATGTAATTTCTAGAAAAATAATTTGAAAGTATAAAACTATCTAATTAGTTGTTTAGGTATACTAATGAAATTTTATGAATTAACTGATATTATATGTGTATTTATTTCTATATATAAATAGGTTTTATAATTTAGTGATCGTTATTTGTATCTACTAATTTAATTAAAATATTTTAATCAATATATTTACTATTTACAAGTTTATCTTAATAAAATCTCTCATCATGCATTTCTGTTTTTCTTTCACATGAAACAATGTATTAAAAATTGTATTTATTTCAATAAAATTTCATTCAAAATATCACTCTGTTACACCATGATTGGGATATTGCCTTTAATTTTAGATCTTTATATCTTCATCCTCTTTTTAGGAATGATTATTGTCACTTTAATAGAGGAGTGTTTTTTATGCATTAACATTCCACATTGAATCATTCTTGACCATTTTTTTTCTTAGGGTGGGTATTCATAAACATGAAATTTATTCATTTATCACATTATATAACCAATGTATTTAAACTAGATAAAATTTAGTATTTTTTATTAGGGAGCGAGTTTTAAGATTACGTAATTTCTTATACTCAACTCCCACAACAACATGGATAGACTACATTTGTTTTCACATTACTATAACATGATTCTAGATTTACTAAACATGGAATGATAATCAAAAAAATTATTCCCAACATACTCTCTTTCATTTTAATTCAATTTTAATTTTATAATGTTTTCAGATTTCACCCCAAGGGTTTAACTGTAGACTACCTCTTACTATACCTTATAGTTTAGAAGTTAGGATGAGTAAAAATATAAATTCTAAAAATAATACCCTATAGTAAATAAAATTCCCTTTTTGGTGGATTGGTTTTTAGAATCGTTTCTGTTGATGGTACATTAAGAAACATTATATTGTTAGGTTTATTTCCATTTTTTTATATTCTTATTATTACACAAGGATTCAATTTATAATGTTTTTTGGTATTTTTTTTATGAATGGAAGATCCATGAATGGAAAATGAAAATAATTTCACAATTTTCATCCCTAGTAGAATATATAATAACAAAAATAAAGAGGAATTCATTGCTAGAATATTTCCAAGAGAAAAAGGGGCACATCTTGGGGTTCATAGAGGAGAGCTAAGTTAATAAAAATTAATGTATTATGCGTTACAATGAATTGTGGGGGTTTAACCAAGTTTCCAAGTGATATCAATATCCCGAAACCATTTCATGATCAATTTGTAAATCACAACAATGATTTAAAACTCAATAAAATTCCTTGGTCTACCACATGAAGATCCCCAAACACACATGAAATGCTTCCCTAAAATAACATATACTTTATAGTTAAACGATTTCTACACTGATTCAATATGATTAATATTATTTATTTTTCCATTAAAATAAAAAAATATGGAATAAATCCCAATTTTTTCACCACATTCTTTTACAACATAGGGTGAGTTGTATAGGAATTTCCTAACATGTTTCTTTTCACCCTCTATAAACCTTAATATTCTTGTTGATATTCTAAATTCCAATCCCATCATTGAAAAGTCTTTATAAATTACATGGGAGTGGATTAATGATTTTTTATTTAAATTTCCCCATCATTTAATTAAATGTGATTTTAAAAAAAATCCATAAGGTTCTCTCTTATGAAATAGATAAATTTGTTTACGTTTCTACTAGAGGATCACTAAGGAAAAAGCCGCCAAAAGAGAGTAATGAATTACTAGATGAGATGTCATGCACCTAATTTCAATATAAATTAGAATGACTATAATGAAGACGAAAACTCATGGCGGAACATACTAGATGAATAGATAACCAAATTGATGCCATTAAAAATAACATGAATGAATTCCATACCCCAACCCCAATGTATGTACATGCAGGATCCCTCTTCTGTTGATTATAACTATTAAAACTATTTTCCCCTATAGAGGCAAAAACAATATGATAAAGGGTTATAATAAAGGGAATTAGGTTTCCAATAATAATGAACATTTACTCAAATTCAAATAACATTATTGGAGAAACCTTATCAATATTCATGAAGATAATGGGTCCTACTATTAATGAACTAAATTTGAATTCAAAAGATAAAATTGTTTTCATGAGAAATGGGAATTTTCAATTTAAAGTTATTACTAATCTACTCAAGGATATTCTGATTGTAATTATACCAGGTGACATGACTATTAAAAAATATAGATAATTTAATGTTATAAAATTGGGAGGTATCAAAAACTTGGAATCTAGTGATAAGGATAGAAGAAAACAAAATGAGAAACAAGAAAAAATGGGAAATAGAAAATAAAAAAATTACGAGAAGAATAAATTAGTTGATTATGAAAAAATATAAGAAGAAAAACCACCCTAGAATCCACCAAAACCTATGGAGGAGAGTTTAATGTAATGTATGAATGTATAAATATAATTTATTTCATTGAAACCCTTTTGAAAACATAATATCAACATCCTATTTGATGAATAATTAATAGACATCTTGTTATATGAGAAATTCATGAAAGATGTGGTTTCAAAATATAAGGAAACTTGAGGAGTCAAACACAATACAACCATTGGTAGAATTCAGAACAATTGTATGAAAAATTATACCAAAATTATAAAATATCTTGATAGATTTTTGATACTTTTTTAAATAAAATCTAAAGTCATTGAAAGGTATTTGTTTTTTATACAAATTTCATAAACGTCATATCATACAAGAGTTTCAAGACATTGGAATTGAATGAGATAAATCTGAGAATTGTGTACCTTTAGTTGGAGGGTAATGTGGTGTGGTTTCCATGATATTTTAATTAAAAAAACATGGTTAATGTGGATAAGTTATATTTTCCCATTGAATTTTTATTTCAGATTTTGAAGAAGAAAATACACCCCTCGACTTATATTGTCCACTTTTTTATATGGGATGAACTTTTATATATGTCTAATTGTGTGAGATTATATCAAAGGGTTTCTTTTAAGTAGGTTATCTTATGTATTCAACAGAAAATAAAAATTCTGATGAAAAGGATGACTATTTATGAGTGGATAGAAATATGGATCTATAATATGTTACTTCCCTCAGTTATTTGAAAGAAGTATATTCATACTTTTTTTTGAAAGAAATATAATATTAATATTAATATTAATGATGAAGATGAGAATTCGTATATAAGAAGAGCCATGAAGGGATATTGTCCAGCCATAGCTGGTTGACATCGAAGGGGCCTGAGGCCGCTAGCTGATGGGATGTACTATTTTCTTTCTTTTTGGTAAAGGAGAAGGTGCAGCATGAGAAGCCTTGGAAAAGTGAGAGGATTCTTCTGATGATGAAGCCAAAAGGATGAAGTCCGATGTCATTGTGGTTAATTGCATTGATAACAGTAAGGCAGTCAGACTAAATGATGATATCTGCCCATCCACATTCCACATCTAGTTCTTTAACAAGAGAGATAGGGACAAACTTTTGTGTGGAAGACCGTGGTATTTCGATAATAAACTCCTCATCATGGAAAAATTCAAAGGGGGATACGATATTCAGCAAGTGAAGTTAACCCACTCCAGCTTCTGGATACTAATTAAAGGAATCCCCTTCCATGCAAGAATGGAACACATAATAAAGAAAATTGGGGACATGCTAGTCCACTTTCTGGAATGGGATTGCTCAGACCCAATACCATGGGGCCCCAAGGTTTGGATCAAGGAAGAAATTGAGGTGTCAGAGCCCCTAAGGAGGGTAATGTTCCTTAAAATAGAAGATTCCAACACCTGGATATCATTTTAGTTTGAGAAACTCCCAATCTTTTGCTTTTTCTGTGGTCGCCTTGGTCACCTGGAAAGAATGTGCACCACAAATAATAAAAGTGGATCATGTGATATCACCTTCCAATTGTCCCTTGGCTTCATTCCAAAAATAAAAAATATGCTTTCATCCCTGAGACATAAAAATAAAAGGACTGTGACCATCTCACATTGGCACACACTAGTCAGGTGGAACCCACACATGGTAAAGTCATTATGCTTGGACCAATGGATTTCCCTAATGTGGACAATCCTACTCATAGAGAAGTAGGAGATCATCCAAACCCCCCAAAGTACAAAAATCAATCATCCACAAGGTTGGAGATGAAGCAAAAAAGAACCACCAAGGTAATGCTCAATGACAATGCTGGCGAACTCCGAACCACCAGATCCGGATCCGGATACACTATCGTCTGTAATAGTCATAACACCAATGGAGGCCCATGGAATAACCAAAACTCCAATACTGGGCCCAATCACCCGCCACACATGGAAAAGGGGGAAACATGGAGGAAGTGATGTCCCCGTGGAAGACCCTAACCCTAGGGTCAGGAAAAGACAAAAATAAAACATGCCAATCAGGGAGGAATCCCACCAAAATATGGAAAAAGACAAGTGATGAAAAAAGTCAGGAGGAACCAAAGGTGGGGGCGGGCAAGACCCAACCCCACCTAGAGAAATGGTTGTGTTATGAAGGAACTATCGTGGGCTTGGAAACCGACGAAAAGTTCACATGATTTAGTGCAATTATGCTCAAAGTCGCCCCGATATGGTTTTCATATCCGGAACCATACTGGAAAACAAGGACACCAATGGTATTTATTTGAAGTGTGGATTCCAAGGATAATTTTCGGTGCCCAAACAAGGCCATTCTGGGGGCCTCTGCCTCCTGTGGAAGGACAATATTGACATTAAAATCATGTCTTTCTCCTCGCACCATATGGCTACGACTGTTCAATCTTACTTGTACCCACCCTGGTCTTTTGTGGGATTCTATGGCTGGCCATCCCACTTTGATAAGGTGAAGTCGTGGGACCTCCTTTTCAATATGTGATAGGATTTACCCAGCCCTATTATTTTCGGAGGTGACATCAATGAGATCTTGTTCCATAAGGAAAATAAAGGCAGAATCATTCGTCACTCATCCTCGATATCAATCCTCAAGGACACATTCAAAAAGTTGAACCTGGTCGATCTGGGGTACCCGGGTAATCTTTTTACATGGTTCTGTGGGAATACTTGAGGCACCCACATCGATGGTTGTCTTGATAGATTTATGGGTTCTACTAACTAGATTAATCTTTTCAACATGTTTCATATTGGCCACATGGCCCTTAACTTTTCGGATCACTACCCAATTATCATTGAGTGTCTGCAAGGCGAATGAAATAGACAACTACGCAGACCCTTCTGATTTGAGAGCATCTGGTCAAAAGACCAGGAATGCAAAGAGGTGGTTCGATCAAGCTGGAGGAGTTATCATGATGATATTGGCCTCAATCATCAACAGGTTGCATCCATTTTGAGATCCTAGAACAACAAGAAATTCCATCAACCTGATAGGCATTGTGATGTCCTTGAAAAGAAGTTACACCACTTACCCAGGCTTCCCTCATCCAATGGAAACATCTCCAGGATTGGTACCACCCAAAGAGAGCTAAACGGGGCCCTCTGTGTCAAGGAAAGCTTCTGGGCCATGCGGGCGTGGAACATCCACATTAAAGAGGGTGATGATAATACAAGGTATTTCCATATGAAAGCATCTTCTAGGCATCGGAAAAATTATACCAGGAGCTTATCTCGACCCGATGGATACAAAGTTTCTGACACCAATGGCATTCACGAAGTTTTGTTAGGCTATTTCCAGAACCTCTTCTCCATAGGGAATCCTTTCATGTCTGCTGAAGTGGAAGATTGCATCAGACATGTGATCACTGAAGAGATCAACCAGAAGCTTTCAAAAGATGTGTCGAATTATGAGATTCACATGGCTTAGAAACATATCCACCACACTAAGGCCCTGGGACTGCATGGTTTCCATGGCCAATTTTTTAAACAATACTGGCACATCATCGGTCCCGACATCTTCAAAATGATCAAAAATATCTGGGTAGGGAATACACGCATTTTCTCCATCAATGAAACTGTCCTCATCCTCATTCCCACAATCAAGAAACCCCAGGAGATCCCTGATTTTTGACCTATCATCCTCTGCAATGTCTCTTATAAGATCTTCTCAAAAATACTTGTCCATCGGCTACGTCCTTAGCTTCCTGTTATTATCTCTGAAAACCAAAGCACCTTCTTGGCCATGATGCTGATTACAGATAATCCAATCATGGCACATGAAGTTTTCCACTCGATGAAAATGCAGTCCCTTGCGAAAAGAGGAACCATGGCCTGGAAACTGGATATGACCCTAGCCTATGATAAAGTGGAATGGCAGTTCCTAAGAGCTGTGATGGTGAGAATGGGATTTTTCATGAAATGGACAGATATGGTCATGCACTGCATTTCAACCGTCTCCTTTAGAATCAAGGTCAATAGGGAGCTCACTAGATAATTCACCCCAACCCTAGGCCTGTGCTAGGGAGATCCCCTCTCCACTTTTCTCTTCATCTTGGTGGCTGATGTTTTCTCTAACCTTATTTCCAGGGCTGCAGTTGCTAAGTCTCTTCATGGAGAAATGGTCTGTCGTGAGAGCCCACAAGTGTCGCATTTATTCTTCGCTAATGACTATTTCCTTTTCTCCAGAGCAACTATTAATGAATGTTGGGTGATCAGCCATGTGATCCAGTATTATGAGTGGGTGTCTGGACAGTCTATCAATCACGGAAAATCAGAAATCTCCTTCAGGACAGGGGTGCCTCCTGCAAAGAGAGATGTTCTTTGTGCATCTACATGCATCCATAGGGTCGATAAACTCTAGAAGTATCATGGGATCCCTACGGTGATTGGCCGATCTAATAAAGAAATATTTTCTTCTCTGGTGGACAGGATTGAGAAAAAAATCCAAGGATTGACCCCAAAAGGTATATCCAAAGCTAGAAAAGGAACCCTCATTAAAGTTTTCATTCATTCTATCCCCGAATACTTTATGTCCATGTTTAAGCTGCCGGTGGCTATCGTCAATCTGATCAATTCAAACACTACCAACTTCTGGTGGGGGAAAATGACAGAAGGAATAGATCCCACTGGTTGGCCTGGGGGAAACTCTGCAAACCCATGTCGGAGGGAGGGATGGGATTCTAGAATCTTCTTCTGTTAAATGATGCTCTGTTGTCCAAGAAAGGATGGAACCCTATTAACCACCAATCATCTCTCTGTGCGTGGGTACTCAATGAGAAATACTTTCCCCACACGGACTTCCTTGGTTCCTCTCTTGGCCCCCGACCTAGCTTCCTCTAGAGAAGTATTTTGGGGGCTAGAAATCTCGTGGAAAAAGGTTTGCACTGGAGGATTGGAAATGGCTCATCTTTCAACATTTGGACCAATCCATGGCTTTTTGATAAGGATGGTATGCGGGCCACATCCCCCACCCAACCTGGTCTTGAAGATGCCAATGTTGACTGCCTCTTTTCAGACCAGGGTTCGGGGTAGTGTGTGGAAAATATCCAGGAATGGTTTAATGAAATAAACTAAAGAATTATCCTCAATATCCCCTGTGTCCCTGATGTTTTCCCCGACCATATTTTCTAGACCAACGATATCTCAGGCGATTACATGGTGAGATCTGGGTACAGACAGGCTCTTGGCATCCACTCTCTCGATGATGATGAGGGACCATGGAATGCGGTTTGGAAGCTCAAAGTCCCCCCAAAAATATGCCATTTTATGTGGTAGGTATGCACGGGCACCCTCCCTATAATGAGCCTTCTCGCTTTTCGACATACGGCCGGTGCCGAGTCCTGCCTTTTCTACCCGAATATCCCAAAAACTCTTTGGCACACCATTATTCACTTCCCGGGAGCTAAGAACATTTGGAATAAATGGGGCCCAGCTTCGGATGCATCACTGGACATCGCATCTGACCTCCCTTATCCTATGATGCGCTGGTGCTCCTCTCTTTCATCATCTTATGCCAGTTCTCTTTTCACCCTGTCCTAGATCATTTGGGTTCGGCATAACAATTCAGTTTTCCACCACGTCCATAAAGTATTTTCTTACTTAAAAGAAAGAGAAAGGTGAATAATTGGAAAATAATTAGAATAGGGGGATTTTGGACATGATTCAATATAGTGTATCAAATTGTGTACTGGAAAAGGTTATTGATTCCCTACTAGTTTTGTTAGTTCATGATTTGACATTTCATTTTTCAAGAGACACAAAACACTAATGTATTGGACCTATTGAATTAAACACAATATTAATTCCATGAAGAAAAATGCCTATATTATATCATAGAAAAAGTCACACCTATTAGAGTCCTAGATATTTCCATTTGATTATCTAGTCTAGGTAACTTCATTCTATCCATCTGTCACATGAGGAGAGAAGTGGTATGTTATATAATAATGGTAATAATTAATCAAATTCTAGTAAAGAACATGATTCATTAACCATTATTAGATATTATAATTTGGGTATTTATTTTAGAATCTATAAAAGAGGTATGTATATTTCTCCTTGATATTTTGGAGCATAAATTTCATAGAACATGAACTTTCATGTTTTTTTTTCATTTCATAGGTTCATGATGATGAAGGAAAAAATAATGTAATGTTCATTAGTGGATGTGGACTATGATTTAAAATCTGTATTTCTTTTTCACCACACCCCAACCCATATTCTTTCTATGATTCATGGATTTCAATTGATGCATATGTGTTACCCTCTTTTATTTTAGGATGTATTGACATATAAAGGGGAAACATAATTAAAAATGAGAAAACTGATAATAGAGTGTATGAAAAATAAGAAATTATTAAGGGATCTTATGAAATTATTCAAAATCATAAAATAAGGGAGCAGTTTCCAAAGAACATCTTATATGATTAAAAGGGTTAATGGAGTGAGGTGGCCTAAATATCTTATTCCAAGAAAGATATGTAATTTATCATATCTAGTGGACCAAATGTTTTGTACCATTGTAATGTCAATTTCGAACCTAGGAATTTTTTGGGCATCGAGTTCTATTTAGTGGGAGATATAGATTTATTTTACAAAAATTATCGTAAATATTGACATTATTGTAAAGTATATTTGATGTTCACCTAGAATTCAATTATCTTTCCATATGTAATTCCGTGATGAATCATTTAATATTGGTGGTTATAGTATTAACAAAGCCAACATTCCCACTAAAAGGTAGAATATTATTTTTTCTTGATTTTCTATATTAATCAGAAATATAGTTGAATTAGAGTTTAGCTATAATCCTTATCTTGGGTAAATGATAATAACATTCACTATTTTAATACATATTAAAATCTTGAAAATATCAATCAAATATAATAATGAATACAATGATAATTAATTTTCTCAAACTGTGGTTGTACCTCATAAAAATCCATGTATGTTGTACCTTATAAAATTCCAAGTATGTTGTTTTCTTTAATTAATCATTATTATTTAAGGGTCTATGTTTTGAGGAAGCATAAAAAATATCCAAGAACTATAATTGATAAAAGAGTTTTGATCAACTAAAAAGTGGAAAATTATTATGTAGAATCTAATTAGATAAATGTCATCATTCATGATTCACCCCCCACCCCTCAGACTAACTGCGTGGCCCACTGGGAATATCAGGGACACAAATCTCCTTCAAAATATTCAATAATTTATATCACTTGTGAGGCATACAAGGTATCATTCCTCATCATGAGTATATAAGGTCATGGATTTCATCAATACAAAAAATTACCAGACTCCTTATATAAATTAAAGATAATATTAAAGTCTATGTATTATTACACACTTTTGTAGATAAGAATTTTCAACGAAACATAAACACGTGGAATTCCTATTGAAGGGTATATTCTCCCAATATCAAATATTAAATATTACTATGTGCCAACATCATTAGATTAAATATCATTCTTATATGATTATAAACCACATGATGGTAATACATATGATGTGTCCCATCATATAATTTTATCTAACAATAGAATAGTTATTTAGGAATTTCATCATAATAGTTCATTGTTCTAATCATAGCGTGGAACTAATGTGAAATTTCAATGAAATAGATTCTCTTGGATATTATCAAATTAAATTTCCATATAATAACAATCAATATATGAGAATATATTTTATTAAAATTCAATACTATATATATATATAATCAAATGTACAATATAGTTTTTTAGAACTAATATTCATGACTCCCACTGAGAAAATATCCAGCTATTAATAACTTTTAGTCTACTGTTTATCACATTACATTTATTCATTTTACAAAATAGAAAATTACTCAACGGGTTATCTATTTTTTTTTACATAAAAAACTAAATTTTATTATCTCACAACTCTAAAAAAAACCACCAATAGAAGATACTTCTGAATTATGTAAATAATCTATTTATGTGAACATACCAACACGGAAACCGAAATTATTCTATTATTATCACAGTAGTGTGTAGGGATATTTTTACTTCTAGGTACCAAATCTACGTCATAGATAATTTTAAATATACACACATCTCCATTGGATATAATAGAAGCTAAAATACAAATATACTCAACTACATAATTAGAGACCACTATGCAATTGGACCCTTCAAGTTTATAACTACATTATTAAGAGTGAAGATGTAACATAATTTAAATCTCCTCCTATTTCTATGGACACATTTTCTTCAAGTTAGGTTTACATATGGAATTGGTAATAATCCCCTATTGGATTTCAATATAAAGAGACACTATATTATTTTGTCTATTTATATTCATGACTTAATCTATGTGGCCTCATAGATCTACCATGATAGACCTCAATCCAATAAATGTATTCTAATTGGCCAAATTATTTCATGGAGAAGAATTTTTCTAACCATGTATTAATGGAAAATAAGAATGGTATTTAATTTCCGGTAATTAATATTTAATAAATAACTACTATAAAGAAACTGATTTTGTTATCCATATTCATGTTATTACCACAACCCTCAGATTCATTATTTATAAAAAAATCCTTTATTCCATAATATTATTGAATGTTCTATGATCCTAATGCTTTCTTAATTCCATAAATTTATTTCTAAAAATTATATACCTTATTTTAATATTTTGGAGTCATAAATTATTATTGTTATTCTTTATTGAAATATCCTATTATATTATCATTTATAATGGATTCTTTAACATCCATCAATAAAATTACCTAATCATGGTTTGATTCTATGTAATGTATAATTATAATGGAATTAATAATATATATTGGTGAAATGGTTTCAACATTGTAAATTATTGATGTTTAACCATTAAAATAATGGTTTTCCTTATAGTTATTGACTCTAACTTCTATGTCTAATTTCTTCTTGAACACACATTTGATACCAACTATAATTAAATCCATTGGATGATCTTCCAAAACATTAATTTTTTTACATAGAATATATTTCAAATATTATAGTTTCTTTCCATCTTGTATCTTCTATAACGGTTACTAATTACATATCGGATACAAGTTAATTATTACTAAATAAAAATGGTTTCCCATTATTTATGACTAGAAAACCATATCATTATGGTTCTAAAACCACTAGATTGATCCAATATAGTTCTTTTGTATCTATAATATCATTTTACTTGGGGATTTATATAATCTTTTCATATTCCGAATCATTTGTATCCTTGTCCTAGATTTCATCGATGATTATCACACTCTCACCATCTCTTTTATCAATGTAATCCATATTATAATGTTTCATAGAGTTAATATCTATTTGTTTCATTTGGATATCCTTTAATGATAAACTTAGTTACTCTAGGTGAAATATGTTTTCTAGAGATAGGCTTAATAGATGTTTCACAACCCCACGCTCATATATGTTAAAATATGGCTTTAATTCCATACCAAAGTACAAATTGAATACAAATATATACTTTTTTTAAAACTCAATTTTGTATGTGTGTTATTTTTTATAATTCATATCTCCAAATAGGTAATAGAAAACTTTTATAAATCTTTATTGATCACAACAATTTCAACAAGGTTTGGTTCCTCCATTCCCATTCCACATTAAATTGTTGTTTATAAAGATTAGTGAGATATGATAATATTCTAAACTCTCATAGGTAACCAATGGATTCAAGGATAACATATTCTCCATCACTTTATGAGTATAGTTTCTTTATCTTTTTAATTAGTTGACTCTGAACAGTAAAGTTATATTTATTTAATTTATCAAAGGAAAATAACAAGTATCTTATTATATAGGCATATACATATCCACTAAATTCATCAATAAATTTTATGATATATGAGTATCCACCCATTTCATTGAATAGAAAAGGCCTACATATATTTTTTAATGTTATTCAAGAGTTATTTTCTCATTCCCCCTTTCCAATAAATGGATCGGTAGTAATTTTTTATAGTAATCAAGAATTACCTATATGATGTGATATTAGTTGAAATGAATCTAAATATCCCACTTGATTTTTTTATGCATTTTTTATTTACATGAACTACACAATGATTCCATAATTTTGTGTGGCATGATACATGCAAACTAGATTTGTTATTTATTAAAAATACATGGTTTTCATGATTCAACACATAAAGAACACTATTTAGATGTTCCATAAAATAAAAAAAATTACAAATTTTTAAAACAAAACATTCATATAGAAACATAAGATAGATATAATATTTTTATTTATAATTGGAAAATAATAATAAATCTTTAAAATATGTAATTTGAATCTGAAATTTTTTGTGATAGTTTCTAATGGCCACAATAGTTATTATAGATCTATTTTAATATTATATATCAAATTTATCGACCAAATATAATTCAAATAAACTTCATTAATAATATTTAAATCAAATTTTAACACCAAAATCTTTATCCAATATTGAATTTGTGGAAATAGAAATATTACACTTGATAATGAACACAACTAGATCTTACACAACTTTATTTATAATGGTGCATTTATAAATTAATTGGTACTTATTTCAATATGAAAACCATATAACATTGTACTCTTCCACTTTCCCATTTACCCTCCTTTTCTTGGAAGAGTGTTTTGAAAAAATCCTTATACTAGGTGTTATTACTATATATCATTTCCTAGCCTTTAAAATTATTCATCATAAGGATAGAAGTATTTTTCAATATTCATAAGGTTATTTAAAGGGATAATTAGTATAAGGATATCAATGATTAAAATATATTTGTTGTTAATATAAATGTGAACAACCAATATGGATAATCTAAATCGGTGTGAATAAATAATGATATCGGTCTATGATTCGCTAGGAAGTCTAAACACTAGAATATCTAGACACTTAATGATTCCAATGGTTTTTAGCATCATGGAACCAGCTAACACGCCCTCTCTAATTTTATCTCTAAAGAGACCTTTTTTGATATCAAAATGATCATTTCTTTATCATATTTATATTGATCTCAAAGGTTCTTGAGCATGATATATGCATTAATTCCATCATGAGACTTATGGAGTTCATTGAACAAGGATTAAATAATTAAATGGTGAGAATTTAGGGTATAATCCCTATGATTTAATTTTATAGAAATATATTTTCCCCATACCGAGATTTTGGTTTTAGAAATAATGGATTCTATAATGTTATGTTTACATTGATTTCACTGAACAATACACAAGAATATGAATATTTTACGGATGTTACTTCCAATAGGGATGTTATTCTCCCAACAACCCCCACTCCAATAACCCAAAGTTGGTGTCTAATTTATTATAATAGAATAATATACAAGGTATCATATCACCAAGGACCTATCTCTATTGTTATCATGAAGAGTAGGAAAAATACATTATTCTTATAGTGAACCAACATATACCAACACGAAAATTCAGCTAATATGGTCTGTCACATGATGAAGTAAAACTAAACAAAACAAATATGTCTTATTTAAAACTAAAAAACTGTAAACTGAAAATGTACACAATGTATTCAAGATATTGAAATTATTTGAGACACACAGATTCAGTCCAACCATGTTCGATAAGAAATAACAAACATGGGAATCCTAGAAGAAATCCTACATGTCCATCCATCACCATCATTGAACCTCCCACCACCCCTATAAAGAAGATGATAAATAGAAAAAAAATCATGATACAAAATTACATTCCCTTTACATGAGTCCTAACAGGCCACGTTTTCAACCACCCAATGGAAAATAGTAGTGTGTGAGGAAAAAACATAGTAGTATTTCACCAATAAATCTTTATATGTTCAAATATCAATAATGCATTAGTTATACCTTTATGAAAAACCCTACTTATAAAGAAAATTTATAAAATAAAACAATTATTTAAAATATAATTTATTTTTCGTTAAAATATACCATATTCACCAGATCCAATAATATGTCATTTATGAAAGAAAATAGTACAGAATTGGTAGAAACCAACCATGGATAGAGAAAACGATAAGAAAGTGATAAAATGACCCTGGAAATTAAATCATGTGATAAAGGAAACATTAATTAAAATCACACCATTCATACTCTAAAAAAATGCAATACGTAGTACACCTAAAATAAAATAAAAAATTAAGGACAAAGGTGTATCCAATAAACATATCCTCTAGTGGAATTATACACACAGAAATTACTCAAAACCTCTTATGGTATTATACACACAAATAATAACAATCTATATCCCAATACAAGGATGTTAACCCAATATGATATATTTTTTAAAATACACTGGGAAATCATACTCACATTTAATATAACATTTTCACGTCAAACCATTTCCACTTTTTGAGATGAATACAAATTTTAAAATAATAATCACCCATAAAATATTTCATCCAAAACATCCAATGTACAATCCCAGTTTAACTAAAAAAACATTAAAAACTTCTTTTTTAAATAAAAAAATCAAAATGATTAAAAATAAAATAAATAAATAAAAAAATACAATGTAATTTATAAGAACATAAATAAATTCATGAATTGGAACCTCTTGTATATAGACACCTACCTCAAAACATACGGAAAACTAGTTTCCTAAAAAATTGGAGTCCAAGGAATAGTATATCAAGTCCTCATGATCAAAGAACTATATTAATTTATACAAACACTCTACCAAACCCAATATATATAGTATACCACGATCTGAATCTGGTCTCCATCAAAACCAAAACCCGACCTAGATTGTAGCAAGCCCCGAAGGGCGTCCCCAATCCCCATCGGCTGGCACAAGTTCTCAGGTAGTAAAAACATAATTTTGGAATGATTTACCCAAGTTTATAAACATAAATCAATGAATGAATCTAATAAAACAAATACGGATTTTTTCTACCAAAAATTGTTATAAAAAATTTAATAAATGAATTACACAATTTAAAACAATTATTAAAGACCATTAAAAATTAAGAAAACCAAAAAAGGACAGCCTAAGAATCTCCACATGGAAAGAGGCACCACCCTCAAGCCATCTCTGCAACACTGCATCATGATGGACCACTAAAAAAATTAACCACTGGTACAAAATTTTAACCCAAACATGCGATAAAAATAACCAAGTCTACTTACACACAAAGGTGTAAGCAGGGTGTGAGACAAAAATCCCAGTAGGACACAACCACAAATAGATTCCAAGTGATAAACATTCAAAGACAAAAAGCTAGCACGTTTTCATAACATAAAATGCTAGTAATAATTTCTAAAAGAAGTAAAATTATATAAAAATTGTTTTCAAGTGGGACACTTTAAAGAATCAACAATTTTAAATAAAATACCAAAGTTACTTAATTTTCATTCTCAATATACCATATGGCGAAAAAAAACATAAATCATCCAATGAGAAAAATAAAATGAGAAATAACCCATATGCACTAGATCATTATGGGTCCGAGGTACCTCGTATCTCAGTGAACATAACAATCAAAATATCAGTTCTTGTTCACATGAGCCACTAGTAGGTAGAATAAACATAACATAGTGGTTCCCAACATCATCACCATCATATTTTAGTTACTGTTGATAGTTTTAAACATTCTACTTGAAACTGAGGCCAAACCCCACAAGATCACTAGCATACTAGTACACATCCACCCACCTAGATACCTAGGTTTCCCTCTTGGGCTCAAAAAATTTCACCTTGAAATGAAATATAATTTTCACATGAAAATGCAACTACCACATCCCACATTCCCCAATCATCCCACATATATATCACACAAGCCACATAGTCCCATTTTTCATTCAAATTCATTTTGAAATCATACTCACACCAAAATATCCCACAACACTTATAACATCTATTTAACACTTCAAAAAATCCTTTAAAACATTTTATAAAAAATTTCTAAGAAGATACACATCACATAAAATGCCACACACACATGCGACATAATACCCCTTTTGCCTTAAAATTAATTTTATCATCATACTCACATGAAACAACCCATAAACAAGTTTCGTACTCACATCACAATTTAATAAATCACCTCAAAAATTTACAAAACATTCTCAAAATGTTTGACAACACAAATAACCACTTTATCATTCAAAAACACATTTTAAGAACAAACACCAACCAAAATAGTACATAAACATGAATTTCACTCGTTGTTTAACACATTAAACCATTTACAATTCTCATAGAACACTTACAAGAATAATTCCATGGTTTTGCACCTAAACCCCATTAAAAACCCCTCCTTTAAACCCAAAAGCACACCAAGACCCTACCAAACTGGAACTGGTATCCCATAAAACATTTAGTAAATCACTTGCACGTGTTATAAAACAAACCCAAACATTACCACAATAGTTACACATGGAATAAACCCAATTTAATGCAATAATCCATCTATGAAATTAACCACTTAAAAAACTCCATCAAAAATTGATTTCTCCCAATAGAAATCATATAAAGAACATTCAAAATAATTAAGTCAAGCATGCTAACTCATCATGAAATTATTACACATGTAATCACCTACAGAAAGTGTTGAAACCCTCAAATCATGGTGGAAAACATCTACCTCACCACCACTCTACCTGAAATTACTGAAAATCAACCTAAAACCTCAATATTACAGAAAAAAGACACTAAGTTAAACCTTAGGTATGAACCCTAGATACAAGACATTTTATATCTCAATAATGTGTCAAAAATACCCTAATTGAATGGATGAAATCAATGATAGAAAAACATACATGCATGATTTTGAAGTTTCTCCCATAAAATATCCCTTCAAAATGAGTTCTAAGTGAGGGTGAGAGGGCTTGGAGGCTTTACATAGAGGTAGGGAATGAAATGGGGAATAATGGGGCAGATTAGGGGTTATTATGGAATGGAAAAATGGGAATTACAATACATTTTTAATGACTGGACACCCTTTCACTATTTCCCTAGAGTGTTTAGTAAATTGTGTGGCCTAACCGTGCACCTGTTCTGGCCACCCAAAACAAAGCCATTCTCATCCAATTTTAGAGGGGTCCAAGGGGGAAACAAAGGGAGAAATATAGTCCATTGATAGGGGAAAACAATTCCCAAAACAATTTAGTTGTCTCATCCGAAAACTCGTCTAAATCATTGGTAAAAACCACCTTAACAACTTACCCCAAAAGTGGTGCCACTAGGAGAGTCACAAAACCAACTCCAAAACACTTAAAAATAATAGAATCATTTTGAAAAAAGAAGAGGCCTAATATCATATAATACCTCCAAGGCCAATGCCGTAGATTATGAACACTGGAGAACCCAAAATTTCAAATCCAGAACACCCAGAAACCAAGACAAAACTAAGAACCGAAAGAGGATTTGAATCAAAGAATGGAATTAAAAATCCAGGTGTGATAATTCTTCCCACCATAAATAATTCAACACTCATAAATCCAAATAAAGGCCAAAGAATAATCTAATCCCAATAGAGAATCCAATATGTAATCCCTTTCTAATCTTCATCTACCACCAAAGGACAAAATACTTCCAGTGATCAATTAAGGAAGGAATACTCTCACAAAAAAAACATACCCCACTTTACTATAAAAATCAATTACATATATACATTATCATAAAAGAAAACTTCTCAAAATATATCTGAACAAGACTCAAGCAACTTACCCAATTGAAAAACAACAACGAACAAGGTTACACTTACCTTACTTTAACTAAACCGTTGGGCGCTCTCAAATTCCAACTTTTACCCCAGGAAAATGTTTGTAGATATATAGCTTGAAACAAGACTACCTACCCCCATGCCAAAAAATAGAGAAAAGAAATATGACTCACTAGTATGGGGGACACAAATGGGATCCCCATCCTAATAGAAATATTAAATTTTCCCGAGACAGAATCAACACACTAACAGGGGAAGGCCTAAACGGACTCTGCAGCACAAGGGGTAGACTTCCATTAGACCTTCCCAAAAAAAGTACATAAGACTCATAGTGGGTGTCCCCCCATAAAAACCAACCATCTTAATCGACCATTATGAGCCGACATATAGGGACCTGAAAATTTAAATAGTTGGGATGGTTGCACAGTTAGTTCACACAGTTTGGGAAACTGTGCCCTAACTGTGGGGAACATTCAATCTGTATTGTTCTCTAGGTCATGGAAACTACTAATCGTGATCTCAACCTGTCTAGACAAATACCAACCATTCTTCGAAAACCCTTTGGAATCAAAAGGGGAAAGGAATGAAATTCAGTGACAATATGGACAGGGGTACCCCCACCTCTTTCCACTGAATAGGAACAACAAATTAAAGATAACATCACCATAGGTTTAAACTATTTCCATCATTAATACTGTGGATTAGACATTGTACAAGGGTTTAAACAACCCTGGGATTTCCCTCTGATTACACACCATATTCTCTTTAGGACCTATGGTTGTAGCTCAAATTATTAATGCATCTTCAGCATCACAATTAGGCTTTGGAAACCATCGAGCAGATCTTCTTCTTCTAGAGCTTCAAACAACTGCATCGCAAACCCTGATAGTTTTACCAAGGTAGAACACATTCCCAACTCACTTTACCCTAACCCAACATTTCACTGAAACAAGGGCATAGTAGATGCGCACACATAGTACCTTGTTTCTTTGGATGAGAAACAACAAAAGGAAAGGAACCATCTAGAAACCTTACTTTAAAACAAAGTATTTTGATGTTTTTCCATGGGAGACATACTCCCAACATAACAAAGACTCTCAGAGGATTGCACAACCTTTACCTTTATAGTAAAATTAGAACACGACATCACAAGGCATCACGAAATATGACCATTTCTACTGATAGGAAGAACACATGGAAAGGGAACTAATGCTAATTCCCAAATAGAGAACTATTCTAAAAAAAGGCCACATTAGCCTATCTTGACTATATTTTCCACATGGGTGTCTTAACATCATCCCCCACATCGAAGAAACCGGAGAAGGACCCTGAGGCCCTCTTAGAAAACATCCATCACTGACAACACCAAACTATTATCACCTTTTAGGACTCAAGTAACTAAAAAAACTAAACTCTCATTCAACACTCCATGAGAACTCTTGTACCATAAGAGGGTTCACAAAAAAACAAAGTAAATAGTGTAAACTCAATCTCTAAATCTCGTGAAAAAGATTCGTTATATTGATCAACTCTAGGATCTTGCAACGACAAAACAGACCGGGTTTCACTATAGTTTTGCACTAACCCTTAATGAGAGTGTACCTTATCCAACGAGAGAGGCCATGGGCCCAAATAATCGGGTCCATTTCTCAAGAAATACCACAAACGATATCTAGACACATGAATGGAACTACTATAATGGCATCCCAAAACATTTCTCAGAAGAGACCACTAACCGACCCTTCATCCCAGCTTATCGACCAAACAAAAACCCAAAACACCATTCAAACAATAGGGGTTCTTGTACATAAAACATCCAACAACAACATTTCGACAAACACATAATTCACACCATCCCACACCAGTCATCAAAACATTATGTTTCCCATTAAAATAATCTCTTTGAAATGAAATTATCCGGCTGTTAGCATATCAACCAATGGTACCCCATGGGCCTCACAAATGCAGGTTTACATAAAACACCAGGAACCCTCCTCATATCCATCCCACCACTCATCCATCCATGCCATCAACCATCCATTATCCCATATATCCCCATTCACTTGGTTCCTCACTGAAATAACAAAAGGTAAAACAATAATTTTTTAAACTTTTCAAAACAGAAACTATTAACCAATAATTCCTTTTTCTCAAGACCGATTACCTGGAAATATAACCCAAATAACATCTTAATTTTTTTTGATAAAGACACAATCATTCAAATAAGAACTCACTTTCAATTCATACACATTACTTTCAAAATATATTTTCCCATTTCCAATCAATCCTAGTTTTATGAAAACCACCTTTTGTTAACCACCATTCCATTAAAAACACATCTCTTATTATTTAAAACAATGTTCCAATGATTCGTAAAACATTTCCAAAGATCACCAATACTACTATAAAAACACAATTTAAATTCATGTATATTTATTTAAAAACATTTTATCCCATTAAAATAACTTTTAATAGTTTATAGAACTCTATTAGAAGCAAATTTTCAAAACCAATGTTAAAATAGTTCCTTCTTTCATAAGAGGTGTAAACAGACCATGATACCTTTCAAAACTATTCTGATAATTCAGTTTCATAATTTCATAAATCGAACCATTCGATATTTATTAGAAAATAATTCCACCAAAACATAACACTTCTTAAAACCGTGTCATTTTTCATTTAAAACTGAACTTCCAGGATTTAAAAAATAAAGAACACAAGACAATATGGGGGAAACTAGTTTCCTTGGGTGACTTCGACATATGGTTGGTGGCCATAAACCAATCACATCACCATCATAGAGAGTGTTCTAGGGAAATATCCCCTGATCCACATGGCTTTCTTGGCCCTACGAGCTCACTGAGACCATTAGCACAACTCTCTTTTTGTTTCCCTTAATCATCACCAAACCAAGAAAACCAAAGGACTCAGATAAATCATGGCTTCCCCTGGAGACTCGAATCCCATCATGAGGTGCACTAGCTAGGCACACTACCAATAATAGGAATTTCATGTCCCAAAAATCTTGGCTCTAGAATATCCCGACTATTCCCTAAATAACATGACCTAAAGAGTTAACCTGAGCCCCCTATGATACCATTTTGTCACGAACTGAATCGGGTCGCCATCATAACCGACACCTGACCCTGCCCATGGAATGGAAAAAATGGCATTCCCAATCCCATGGGACGGCACAAGTTCCCATGTGTCATAAAATGGAATTTGGGAATTAATTACCCATTTTTATAAATCTAAATCAATAAACAAATCTAATAAAACAAATCTGGATTTTTGGTACAAAATCATCTTTTAAAAAAAATTAGAATTGAATTACAAAATTTAAAATAATGTTTAAATACCATTATAAAGAAACAGAACCAAAAAGGATAGAGCAAGAACCTCCACATGGAAAGAGGAACCACCTTCAAGCCATCTCCACAACACCACATCACAATGGACCGCTAAAAATCTGAACCATTTTCACAAATATTTTACACAAACCAGTGAAAAAAGAAACCAAGTCTACTTACACCCAATGTTGTAAGTAGGGTGTGATCAAAATACCTTTAGTATAAATCCACTAATAGATTCCACATGATTAAACATTTAAAAATTAAAATATTGCATGTTTTTGTAACATGAAATTCTAGTAACAATTTCTAAAAGTTGAAACTTTAAATAAAAATAGTATTAAAGAGGGATAAATTAAAGAATAAACACTTTTAAATTAAATACCAAAGATTCATAGTTTTCCAGCCCAACATAATGTATTCTGATGGTAAACATATATCATCCAATAAAAATATGTGACTGGAAGTAACCCCTAGGCACTAGCTCATAGTGGGTCCCATATACCTCGTATCATGGTGAAATTAACCATCACAATATAAGTTCTCGTTCACATGAGCCACTAGTAGAGAGAATACCCACAACCTAGTTGTTACCCAACATTATCATCATGATATTTTATTTAGTTTTGTCTGCATCAAACATGCTATGTGAAACTGAGGCTAACCCCCACGGGATCACCAGCGTACTAGTACATGTCCACCCACCTAGATACATAGGTTTCCCACCTATGCTCAAACAAGTTCAAAAATCCATGAAATATAATTTTCTAATGAAAATACCACTTAGACAACACAAATTCACCAAAAATCCCACATGTATATCACACAAGTCACATAATCCCTTTTTTCATTCAAATTCCTTTTGAAATCATACTCACACCAAAATAGCCAATAACACTTTTCACATTCCATTAACACTTTAATGAAATCCTTTAAACATTTTAATAAAACATTTCCATGATGATACACATTACACAACATCCCACACACACATGCCACATAATACCCTTTTTACCATCAAATTAATTTTTTCATTATACTCACACAAAACAGCCCACAAACATGGTTTGCACCCACATCACAATTTAATAAATCACATCAAAAAAATACCAAACACTCTCAAGACAATTGAAATCACAAGTAGTCACTCTATATTTAAAAAACACATTTTAGGAACATGCACTCACCAAAACAGTACATAAACATCTTTTCAACACTTTGTGTACCTCATTAAATAATTTAGAATTTTCAAAGAACAATATCAAGAAGAATGACATGGTTTTTCAACTAAAACCCATTAAAACCCCTCCTTTAATCCCAAAATCACACCAATACCCTGCCAAGGCAGAATTGAAAGCCCAAAAAACATTTAATAAATAACTTGAACCTATTATAAAACAAACCCAAACATTACCACAAGAGTTACACATGGAAACACCCATTTTAAAGAGAAAATGAAACTATAAAATTAACCGCTTAACAAACTCCATAAAAAATGGTTTTCATAGAATACACATCATATAAGGAACATTAAAAATAATTAGATCATGCATTTAAACTCATTAAGAAATTCTTACACATGGAATCGCCTACTGATAGTGTCGAAACCCTCAAATCATGGAGCGAAACATCAGTTGCACCCCTATCGCACCTCAAGGAAGTGAAAATCAACATAAAACCTCAATATTACACAACAAATTCAGAACATTAAACCCTAGGTATGAACCCTAGCTGCATGACATTTTAGAACTCATGAAAGGGTGACTGAAACCTTATGGAAAGGGAAGAAATCCAAGAGAGAAAGACTTACTTGCTGGATTTTAAAGTCCCCCCCATCAAATATCAATTAAAAATGAGTTCCATGGGAGGGTGAGGGACCTTGGAGGTTTTCCATTGAGGTAGGGAACAAAATGGGGAAGAATGGGGAAGATTTGGGTTTATTCCCGAAGTTAAAAATGGAAATTACAAATGATTTTTATTGACCTGGATACCCTTCCAAGGTTTGCCTACACTGTTTAGTAAACAGTGCGGCCTAACCGTGTGGCCTATTTTTCCACACAAATCCAATCCATTATCCTAAAATTTCATGTGAGTTCAAGCTGGAATCCAAGGGGGTATGACAGGCCAAATATGGGGGGAATTCCGAAAACAAAGCACTCTTTTAACCCAAAAACTCATCCAGCTCATGGTTGAAAACCACCTCAACAACTTACCCCACAAGTGGTGCCACTAGGAGTGTCCCCAAACCGACTACAAAGTACCCCAACCTAATAGAATAATTTTGAATAAGTAGGAGGCCAAGTATCATACAATACCCCTAAGGCTAGGGTCATAGATAATGAACATAGGAGACACAGAAATTCCCCTCTAGGAACACCCATAAACCAAGAAAAAACTAAGAACCTAAAGGGGATTTGAATCAATGAATGGATTTGAAAATCTGGGTGTCACAATTCACCCCACCATAAATCCTTCCGCCCTTGTAAATCCCTATCAAGTCTAATGAAAAAACCAATCCCAACTGAGAATCCCAGATGTACTCCCTTTCTAAGATTCAGTTGTCCCCAAAGGCCAAAACACCTATACTGATCAATTAAGGAAGAAATACTCTCAAAAACCAAAACATACACCAATTTACAAACAAAAATCAAGCACATTAATACTTATAACAAAATAAAACTCCTCAAACACTATCCATACATTTCTAAAGAAACATACCCAAATTAACAATAACATTGAACAACGATACACTTACCATACTTTAACTAAATAGTTTGGCGCTCTCCAATCCCATTGATTACCCAAGGAAGATGTTGATAGCCAGAAAGCTCTAAATGAGACTACCTACCACTAATCCAAGACCAAGTAAAAAATTTGACTTTCCGTTATGGGGGACACAAATGGGCTCCCCACCATAAGAGATAACATAAATTTTCCCAAGACAGAATCAGGACACTAACAAGGTAGGCATGAATGCACTCTGCAACACAAGGGGTAGACATCCATTATCCCATTCAAAAATAACATAAATAAGAGTCATAGTGGGTCTCCCCACCATAAGAACCAACCATTTTAACTTACCACCATGATCCGACACAGAAATTCACAAAAATTTAAAGAGTTGGGATAGCCGCATAGTTAGTCCGCACAGTTTGGGAAACTGTACACTAACTTTAGGGATCCCTCTACCTTTATTATTTATCGGGTCATGGTTACTAATAAATATGTGCTCAACCTGTCTAGCCAAATTTCAACATTTCACTAATAACTCATTGGAAACCAAAGGGGGAAGGAATTAAATTTGGAGATAGCATGGACACGGGGTCCCCCCCACCTCTTTCCACTGAACATGAACAATAAAAAAGCATAACGTAATAAAATGATTAAACTTTTTCCATCATTCATATTGAGGATAAGACTTTGTACTAGGGTTTGAACATACTGAGGATTTCCCTTGACTACACAACAGATTCTCTCCAGGACCGATGGCTGGAGCATAAATGATTGAATCGTCATCAACCTCGGAGTTAAGATTTGGAAACCCCTGAATAGAACTTCATCCCCTAGAGCTACAAACAATTGCACTGCAAACCCCAATAGGTTTACCAAGACATAACACATACCCAATTCACTTTACCCTAAGACGAAATTTCACTCAAACAAGGGCTTAGTTGATTCTCACACATCGCACCTTATTTCTTTGGATGAAAAATAACATAAGGAAAGGACACATATAAACACCATCCTTTAAAATAAGGGGTTTTGATGTTTTACCAAGGGAAACAGACCCCCAACATAACAGAGAATCTCATAGGATTGCACAACCTTCACCTTTATAGTCAAATGATCACACGATATCCCAAGGAGTCATAGAACATGACCATTTTGACTGATAGGAACAATACATTGATTGGTAACTTATGCTATGTCGCATAAATCATAGGATTCTGGAAAATGCCCACATTAGCCAATCATGACCAGATTTTCCACAAGGGTGTCTTATCATATACCATCACTTCAATGAGACGAGTGAAGGACCATGATGCCCTCTGAGAGAACATCCAACACTTACAACCTCGAACTACTCTCACCTTTGATGACTCAGGTAACCAAAAATCTAGGGTCTCTTTGAACCTTCCATGAGAACTATCCACCCATAATAGGTTCCAAAAAACAATGAACGGAAATGGTGTAAACTCAATCTCCAAAGCATGAGAAAATGATTCCTTATATTGATCAACTAGAGGATCCTCCAATGGTGAAAAAATAGGGTTTCACTTTAGTTGTGCACTAACCCTTAATGGGGGGCATACCTTTTCCAAAAAGAGAACCTAGGGGTCCAACCAAGCTGGTCCATTGGTCATGACATACCAAAAATAAGATCCAGACACATGAAGGGAACCACCGTAAAGGCATCCCATAACATTTCTCAGAAGATACCACTAACGGTCCCTTTATCCCAGCTTACTGACCAAACACAAACCTAAAACACTTTTCAAATAAGAGGGTTTCTTGGACATAAAACAATACACAAAAACATTTCAAAAAACACATAAGACACACCATACCAAACTAGTCATCAATAAATCATATTTCCCTTTAAAATCATCTCTTTCAAAATAAATAGTTCGGCCATTAGAGTATCCACCAATGGTACCACATGGGCCTCACACATGCATGGTTCCATGGCACACCAAGAACAGTCTTCATATACATCCAGAAACTCAACCATACATACCATCAACAATCCATCATCCCATATAACCCCATGCATGTGGTCACTCACATAAATACAAAACGTTAAAACACAAATTCCTTACATTTGTTAAAACCCAAACGGTCAACCAATAATTCATTTTTCTCAAGACCGATATCCATGTAATCAAACCCAATTTAAATCCTAAAAAAATTTTAGAAATAAACAATCATTAAATTAAGAACTCACTTTCAATTAATACACATTAATTTCAAAATATCTTAGCCCATTTCAAAACGCTCCCAGTTTTATGAAAACACACTTTCATTAACCACCATTCCTTTGAAAACTCATCTCTGTTTATTTAAAATAGGGTTCCAATGATTCATAAAACATTTCGAAATATCACCAATTATTCCATAAAAACACACTTCTAATTAATATACATTAATTTTAAAAATATTTATCCCATTAAAACACTTTTTAATTGTTTAAAGAACTCTTTTGGAAACACTTTTTCAAAACCAACATTAACATAGTTACTACTTTCAAAAGAGGTGTAAACACACCATGTTCTCATTCAAAATAATTCTAAAAAATCAGTTCCACCATTTAACAAATTGAACCATTCCCTCTTTATTAGAAAATCAATTCACAAAAACATTACTTTTCTTAAAACCATGTCAATTTTTCTTTAAAACCAAACATTAAAGATTTCAAAACCTAATAACACAAGATATTGTAATGGGAAACTAGTTTCGGTGGGTGACTTGAACATATGGTTGGCGACCATATTCCAATCACTTCAACATCACAGAGAGTGTTCTAGGGAAATATCCCCGGCTCCACATGGATTGTTGGGCCCTACGAGCTCATAGAGACCATTAGCCCCACTCTCTTTTTGTTTCCCTTAATCATCACAAAACCAAGAAAACCAAAGGAATCAGATGAATCCTAACTTCCCATAGTGACTTAAATTTCATCATGAGGTGTATTGTCTAGGAAAAGTACCCATAACTAGAATTTCAAGTCCCAAATATGTGAGATCTAGACTATCCCAATTGTTCAACAAATAACATGACCCAAATAGTTAACCTGAACCTACTTTAATACCATTTTTCCACAAACTAAAAGTGTTCTCCATCAAAACTAGCACCCTACCTAGCCTATGGCAAGGCCCCTAGAGCGTTCCCAATCCCCACGGGATTTCACAAGTTCCTGGGTATCATAAAATAGAATTTTTGAACACTTTACCCAATTTTATAACCTTAAATCAATGAATGAATCCAATAAATCAAATCACAATTTTTTTTACAAAACCATCGATTACAAAATATTAGAATTGAATTGAACAATTTAAAACAATGTTTAAAGACCATTAAAAATGAAGAAAACCAAAAAGGACATTCTAATAACCTCCACATGGAAAGAGGAACCACCCTCAAGCCTTCTCTATAACACTGCATCACGAAGGACCGCTAAAACCCAAACCATTTTCACAAAAGCTATGGCCAATCCTATGAAAAAAATAACTAAGTCTACTTACTCCCAAAGGTTGTGAGACAAATCCTAGTATGATACAACCACTAATAGATTCCATATGATAAACATTCAAAGATGAAAAGCTTTCAAAAAATTTATAAGATGACTTTCTAGAAATAATTTCAAAATGATGCAACTTTAAATAAAAACAATTTACATGTGGGACACATTAAAGAATTGACACTTTTAAATAAAACACAAAAGCTGCTTAATTTTCCAGACCAACAAACCATATGTCTGTTGTAAAAATAATTCATTCAATGACCATAAACAACGGGAAATAACCCCTAAGCACTAGCTTGTTGTGGGTCCCAGGTACCTCTTATCTCGATAAAAGTAACCATCACGGTATATATTCTCAAGAACAAAATCCACTAGTAGAGAGAATACTTATAACCTAGTGGTTCTCCATCATCATCATGATCAAAGTATAGTTATTATTATCAGCATCAAACATGCTATGTAAAACTGAGGCCTAACCCCACAGGATAACTAGAATACTAGTACACGTCCACCCACCTAGATTCATGGGATTCCCTCTTGTGCTCAAACAAGTTCAACAAGCCATGAAATATAATTTTCACATTCAGATACCACTTCCACATCACACATTCACCAAACATCCAACATTTACATCACAGAAGTCACATAATTCCCTTTTTCATTCAATTTCAATTTGAAATCATACTCAGACAAAAAATATCCCACAACACTTTTATCATCCCTTTTACACTTCAACAAATCCTTTAAATATTTATCTAAAACATTTACAAAATGATACAAATCACATAAAAACCCACACAAACATGCCATATAATACCCTTTTTACCATAAAATTCATTTTTATAATCATACTCACATGAAATATCCCACAAACATGTCCCACACCCACATCAAAATTTAATAAATCACCAAGAAAAATTAAAAAACATTCTCAAAATGTTTGACATCAAATATGACGAAATTACCTTTCAAAAATGCATTTTTAGAACATACAACCACCAAAATAGTACATGATCATCCTTTTCCAACATTTTCGAACTCATTAAACCATTTAGAATTTTCATAAAACACTTTCAAGAAGCATGACAATGTATTGAACCTAAACCACATTGAAAACCCCTCCTTTAAAACCAAAAGACCACGAAGACCCTACCAAAGAAGAATTGGCTGCCCAAAAAACATTTAATAAATCACATTTACATGTTATAAAACAAATCCAAACATTACCACATGAGTTACACTTGAAAAACACCCAATTTAACGAAAAATGAAAATATAAAATTAACAGCAAAACAAAATCCATAAAAAATGGTTTTTTACAATACAGAGCATATAAGGGACAATAAAAATAATTAAATCTATCATGTTAACTCACCATGAAATGATTACACATTGAATCTCCGACCAAAAGTGTCGAAACCCTCAAATAATGAATTGAAAAATCAACTACACCAACGCTGCACCTCAAGAAGGTTAAAAGAAATCTAAAACCTCAATATTACACCAAAATATCACTAAGTTAAACCCTAGGTACGAACCCTAGCTATAAAAAATTTTAGAACTCGTGAATGTGTGAAAGAAATCCAAAGGAAATCGGTGTAATCAAAGAGAGAAAGATTCTTTTCATGATTTGGATGTTTCCCCCATCAAATCTCCATTCAAAATTGAGTTCCAAGGGTTGGTGAAATACCATGGAGGTTGTCCATGGAGGTAGGTCATGAAATGGGAATGAAGGGGTGATTTTTGGTTTACTTTTTAAGGGGGATTGGGAATTGAAAAATATTTTTAATGACCTAGACACCCCTGCATGATTTGTCAACCCGGTTTAGTAAACTATGCTGCCTAACTGTGTGGCCTATTCTGTCCACCAAAACTCCGAAATTTATTCTCCAGTTTCTTGGGAGTAATAGGGGGAAACCAAGGTGAAAATATTGAACACTGATAAGGGAGAAAAATTCCCAAAACAAAGCACTCTTTTCACCCCAGAACACATCCAAGTCAGGGGTACAAACCACCTCAAAAACATACCCCACATGTGGTGCCACTAGGAGTGTCAGAAAACAAACATAAAAGCCCCAAAAACTAATAGAATCATTATTACAAAATAGAATTCCATGTTTCATAAAATACCCCCAAGATAAAGTTCATAGATTATGAACACACGAGACATCATAATTTCAAACCTAGAACACCCAGAAACCAAAAGAAAACAATGAACTGAAAGAGGATTTGAATCAAAACATGGAATTGAAAATCCAGGTGTGACATATTACCTAATACATTACTATGTTCCAACGAGACAATAGAATAATATATTACCAAGGAACTACAAATAAGAGGGGAAATGAGATAAAAATGAAACATGATTTAATTAATTCTTTCATGAATGAATGATTTATTCCAAGAATCGCCAATATGAAGCCTATATAGTGATAGAGAATTTTTACGTTGAGGAAAAAATAGATTATGTGTGTTTAGGGGTAGAACTAGGAGTTTTGGGAATTTTTAAAATAATTCTTATGGAATTAAGAACTGTGTCCATGGAATGCTATATAGGTTTTCATGGTTAAGAAAACCATGTACCCAAACATTATGCACCTATTGGTCATTTGGATAGGGTTCATATTTTAGTAGCATGGTTAGTTTTAATCATGTGCCAAAAATTAAATTCATATTTATCCATGGTTAAATGGTTTTTAGGTGACTGAAACACAGTTAAAGTAACTGTGTTCTACCATCCAGTGGCTCACAATAGGGGGCATAGTTTTCTAGAAAAAATCTAATAGTTTTATTTAATAATGTTCCAACCATCAAAATCCACATGTTATTAAATTTTTTTTAACTCTCATATTAACCCCAATTAAATACCCAAAAAAATATCAATTAAAAAGCATCACGGAATACCTAAAAATTTTAACAAGGTTTTATAAACTCCCCAACAAAAAGGATTTCAGTACCATGAAAATAGGCAAGTCTTAATAATCATGACAAAAGAAGGAAATTATTACTTCATCAAGGATACTCACTCCCAATCCAAACTACTACAATATAAGTATTAAGGGAATTTTTTTCATTCATAGTCACTTATGTTTGTGATCTATAATATGAAGAGATTTCTCAATTACCATGGTTTTAGGTTGAAGACATTTTCCATCACATTCAATCATTGGTCATGAATTCAGTTGATACATCCTTAGTAGGAAATATGAAAAACATCGTAAATTAAATTTGAAAAATATTTTTATTCCATAAATTATTCCCCCTTTCAAACTTGTATAATAATATCAAAGGGGAACAACAGAACTAGGTTCCAACTTATCCTACTAAACAAACTGATTGTGTCCCAGTAAATTGGAAACCTAAAGGAGAACCTTTTCACAGACCCAAATCTATAGCGGTTGATCAAAAAAATTCCCTATAGTATTTCTAATGGTCCTATGTCATGGACAACATCTTCCAGATTAACTACACATTTTCCATAATTTCCAAATCAAGGATCTGTCCAACCATGGATCACTATCCCCACTCTTCCCCACACAAGGGAGTCCTACCTAGCCACCATCAAAACCCTCATATGTATTCCACCATATTTTTAGACCAATAAATATTATTATAGTAGAATTTAAAAGGAGAACGAGTATTTTGGGAGGAACCACCAAAATCAAGAACACACACTCAATGAATATCCTCAGGAACATTTATGGATCTTTTTATCTATATATTTATCGATGGATGATATATTATGCTCAATTTCATCTAGAAACCCTTACCCTCAAACATAAATTTATAGAACCTATATGTCTACATTAAGTCCCTAAAAAATTATAGAGGGGACCCCATGAAGTCTTAGAACCTCATGGACATTCATGTGCCTTAGCTATTCTACATTCTTCATCTCCTTAATAGATATGAAATGCAATTATTAAATGAGAAGATTAATTATATTCCAAATTACATCCTTATCACTATGATTAAATAGTTTAAAAATGAATAATCTCATCGAAATATCATCCCATTTACATAATAGAATGGCTAAAGGTTTCAATAAACCTACAGTTCTCTAGTGATATACCTTTATTCTCTAATAAGTTAGGCCCCATGGAATAAAATGTGCAATAGATAGTCTCAACCCCATCAAATAATACTGATGTTTCAAGATGTGATATAACTTAGTAGTCCTAGAATTTATGGAACAATAAGTCCACTGTCTATAGTCCATCAATTCATTCCTTAGTGATGAATGAAATAAAAACCAGCTTCAAAAAACAATGTTCTATTAGGAGACCATGACAATTTAACTAAGGTATCGCCTGCATTTAGGATTTCACTAAATCACTAGAAAAAAATTTTAGATACCTTTTCATGTTAAACCCTCTCATTAAATGATTATTCAAATATTAAAAATTCCAATTACACCTTCCCACTATCTTCTTCTACTATCAATATTATCTCAATAAATCCTCATAGAACACTCCTCTACTAATTTTTCTAATGGTTGAATCATTAATTTCATGTTAAACACATCAGGGGTCACATTACCTTTCAAAAGAGTATATGTAAAATCAAAATAAAAATTATGAAGATAATAAACAAAGTATCTCTATGTCACATGTTCAGTTCCATCTGAGTGAAAATATAATTTATGATATTATGATATAAAAATATCATAAACCACCCCCAAATGAGATATTAATGCCATTTTTTAGTGTGTTTGTGTCATTCCATATCTCAAAATAATGGTTTGGGTAGTTTTTCTCATGAAGAAATAAATTTTGAGAGCCTTGGGCCACCACATGTTTCCCCTACACCAGGGCACACCAGAAACCCATATAAGAAGTATCATAATAACATCATATCCTAAACGTAGTTCAAGAAGAGTAAATAATAAAGTGTCATTACCTTTCCCAATTACTCAAAATTTCTATGACATTTTTAATTTCACTAAATATTTTCACCCATAAGGGATATAGTTTTCATCAAAGAGATATTATATGGAAGTACTAAATCAACAACCTATAATAACCATACAGCCCCAAGAATCTTCATATATCAACCACATTTATTGGGTGATACTATGACATAACTTCCTATATATTTTTAAGATACACTAAGACACCACTCTTATATATTATATACCTTATAAATTTCACCTAGTGGATCCAAAATTCAGACATGGAAATATTAATTTAAAAATGATGTTTCCTGAAGGTTCTATGAATGATATCAAAATGGTCTATGTTCTCCTCCAATGACTTTCAGTACACAAAAATATCATCCATGAGAATAACCACTAAATTTTCCAAGAACCTAAAAAGGATCTGATTCATTATGACATAAATACCAATGGATAATTAGTGAGACAAAATGTCATAACTTGAAGCTCAAAATTCCCATTTCATCTATTAAATGATATCTTTGGTATATCCTCCTCCCAAACTCTGGACTGGAGGAACCATTGTTAAAGTTTGATATTTGAAATCCAACAAGACCCTATGATTTGATCAAAGTGATGATATATCCTTAGAAATATATACATGTTCTTAATATTCACTTTATTTAAAATTTATAATCCACAAAAATATTGAGGCTCTAGTCTTCCTTCTTATAAATAAGGAAAATTTAATTAGATAATGAAATGATTTCATGAATAAATATCTATTAATTGAGTTCTAAATATTTTTAATTTATTTTCCACTAACTCAGTAGGATCCATATGATAATAGGGAACTGGAATTAAACTCGTACCATGGAGAAAGTAAATAGTAAAAACGACCTATCCCTATGGACGTAAACCTGAAAAATCATCCAAGAAGAGATCGGGGAATGAAAACACAAATGAATGAAGTGTAATTCTAAAACTTGGGTCAATGAAATCTATTAACACCTCCAAAAACTAACATGATATCTCCAAATCATATTGAACAATAGGCCCCGATCTCCTAGAACTAGAATCCCACTCACAGTGAAATACATCAGTGACTTAGTCAAGAGATGAAAGCTATGATCAATGATGATAAAAATGGATATGGCCATTAACAATATTCATATCTTATATTCCATAAATCAATAAAAATATTTAATGATTGACAACCATGAAATACCACACCAGTTTGATGATTTCTATAATCACCCAACTCATGGGAAATTCAAAACCTTATTTCGATATCATTCCAAATGTTGTGGAAAATAAAAAAAGAACAACATTGGATTTGAATGTAATCCCAACACATCATCTAAATTTTAAGATATAAAATAATGAGTATCACATGTATCAAATAATTCTAGTACCATAGTGTATGAAATAAATATCATACCTCTAATAGTAGATGAATCTTCTTATGGTCCATCTTGAGAATACATTTCCATATAAAGATATCTATCCTCAACAGATCCTTCAGCTTCCATGGGGACATAAAAATCTTTTTTTGCCTAAGTATAGGAACCACCACCCTTGGTAGAATCATAACAATCTAGGGAATATTTATTTTTAATTGATCCAACCATATTAACATGATACATCCATCAAAAATATTTCATGGATGGACCGACTACCCACAATAATGATAAGACTTTGGAACTGCAAAAACATTAGGCTTTTTATGACTATGACATATTCAATTATAGAAAAAAAAAATTAAGGTTCTATTATTGTTCTTTAAACTCATCGAAAAGAAAAATGAAAGACTCTAATACAAACCTTGTTAATGTATCTACACTTTAGTCTTGATGTTCCCTTTAATAAAACATTATAATGAACAAGTCGAGGTTTTCTATACATGCACCCCATCAAGGTATTCTACATAGTGAAGTAAAACAAAGGAAAAAAATGTATAATATAAATTTCAAGAAAAGTTAACTAACAAAGCACACCCTGGAAGAAAGAGGATATAATTAGCTGTTACATACAATGACAACACTAATAGGACAAACCTGTAAGATAAAACATCACATGTCTAGATGAAACCCAACATGTGTATCCATCACCACCAAACAATCACGATGTGATTCAAAGCAGGTGCACTCACCAGAGCAGAGCCAAATGGATTTTCAGAATGAGAGGGTATTGTTATGCCATCGGTACCAGCCTCTGCTTGCATGGGAAGCCTATTCAGACGGTCATGCAAAGTTGGAGAGCTACTATCAGGATGTAGATGTTAGGGAGGGGTAGTTCCTTGTAGATAGTCTGGTTGAATTCCCCAAGACCTTTGGGTCATGTAATATCCTATGCCTATGAGCCATGTAATCTCTGAGCCTAAGGGCCTTGTAAGGGTTCCCCTAATCCCTAGAAATGGGGGTTATCAAAAATCAATAAAAATGAAGGCCTACGGGCCATTCAGGCAGTCATTCTAAATAATTCCTATATCTTTACCTAAGCCTTAAGAAAACACATACAACTACCAAAAAAATTACGGTATGAGAACAAAGCCTCTTAGGATTTCCCCAAATAATATTTACAATTTATAATATCAAAATCCATTAGCTCTGGCTTTAAATAAATTCTAGCATACAAAACAGTATTGTAAAAAAACATTTTTTAAAATATCCTTTGATATAAATTAAAATATACTATATTAACCAAATACAATAATATGTCTTGTATTAATGAAACAAGAAATCATAGGTAAAAACCATCCATGGATACACCGTATGGTATTTTTTACAAAAATGACCCTTAAAATACTAGCATGAGATAAACCAATCATAAATGTCAAATCATTCCATTCAAGATCAAATCTATGGGGATATATAGAAGATAAGAAAGAAAATTCCTAACATATATCTATAGTAGATCCAACCAATTGGAACACTAATATAATTACACCCACTAAATTGAATTGAAACCTTTTTTCATTACACATAGAAATTGTTACATGTCTATTTCTTAAAGCACCAAAGGTTACCCAGTGTGATATATTTTTCAAAATCCATTTTATAAATATAATCACCCTTAATAAAAAATTTAAATAAAATATTTTCTTCTTCTATACATGAAGGTTTTTTAATAAACAACCCCACTAATGAGGCATTTAGTCAATAAATTATTGTGAACAATCCCATTATTAAATAATATTCCTATTAATAACTTATATATCATCAAAAAAATTACCATGATTGAAAAAACAACAATTATATTTGACAATAAAAGTAAATTACTTGAAATTATAGAAATTAACAAATTAGAGACTCTTGTATAGAAACACCTAACTCAAAACTAATGGAAATTTAATCGCCTTAAATAATTGAGATTGAGGAAGAGTATATTGGGTCCCCATGATCCTTGACCTATAAAAAACAACATCAATCCTCAAACATAACCTTTATATTAGCAATCCATGGAATAATTGGGTTCCAAAAAGGAAATAATGAATATATCTTTTGACGATCTATAAATAATAGTTGAAACCATATTAAAATGAACCATAACTCAAATAGACCTACCAATAGTGATGGAATTTTGCAATTCATACTAGTTTAGAATCAACTATAGAACAAGATAATGATTAGTTCAATAAAAAATTATATTTGGGGTGTTTAGGAGTTAAAATAGAGGTTTGAAGAATTCTTAATATAATATTGAGGGAACTAAAAACCACAAACATTGTTCGCTCAGTAGGGTCGCATGTTTAAACAAATAGTGTACCCAAATTGTGCTCTATAACTGGTATAATGGATTGGGTTCATGGTTTGGCCTCACAGTTAGTTTATGTTACAGCCATAAAAACCATCGCAATCCAAGGTTATATGGTTTAGATGGTTTGGCTACAAGGTTGAACTAACTTTTTCCCCATTCTTGTGGAACACAACTAGATACATAGTTTTTTGTCCTAAACTACACTATTTCCACTAACTTTTCAATGATCGTGGAAACCCCCATGGGCTTATAAAATTTCAAAAAAATCATAAAATGAAAATAAAGTAGGACCCAACCATTGGATGTTAAAAAAGGGTCAATAAATACTTTGAATAATGTAAGAGTGTATTACAATAAAAATTTGACATTGTTAATAAAATATAAAACATAGTAATGAAAATAATATTCATTATTGAAAATCATTCAAAGATTACTCCTTCTTATAATGGGGAATAGAGAAAAATAGTGGTGAGATTAAATTCTATTTAAGGGTTATATATAGTGAAATCTATCACATTTAAATAAGTATAATGTACATGGAAATGTAAATACCTAAAAAATAAAAACCATTTAACAAATTATTTTTGAATGAAATGCATCCAAAGATAATATAATTGTAATAATATCATGGATAATACTAACTAAATTATCAATTAATAAAATTGACAATGTCCTATCACATCTGAATTTTTATTTTACTCCTTAGATCTAGATCATCTTAGATTTATTGGTTTTCCTCTAGAGTTCATGCTTGTCAATGATTTTTTAGGTGTTCCTTTGTATATTTCTAGTCTTGGGATTATGATTTAGTTTCAACATGAGTTTTTGGAGAAAATAGTTATTTTGGGATTTTTAAAAGGTGGTACATGTTTGACACACAGTTAGAGGAAACAATGTGACATGATCCAATAAACCATGTAAGCCTTGGGATGCCTCTAGAATGGGGAACACAGACCACAAACAATAAGGAAATCTATGCAGAAGGTGTGTTCATGGTTATTCCATTTTCTATAGAACCATGTCCCACTATTGGTTCATGGTACACCAAAACATGTGTGTAAATTGTGTAGGTTACTAGGTTGTCCAAAAAGGAGTGGAATGTAAGCGCGTGATTTGGGAAATTGTGAAGCCTAACCATGTGCAGGGTTAATGTCATTGAAAATGTGAATTTTTTTTTCTATCCTCTTCATATTTTATCCCTAATATGACTCCACCCTTCCTTCCCTATTTTATTCAACCCAAATGGATATCCTTAATTCCTCTCCAATCTTCCTCTCCTCTCAATCTGGGATCTGGGGTTTCGTCAAGGTTTTTGGGTTATTCATCATGTTAATATTATCATCTCTTTTTTCGTTTCCATCTACTTCCATTTATTCATTTTTTCTTCTCCTTCCTTGGTCATGTGGATCTAGGGTAAATTTTTAGATAGGATTAAACCGTGGATTTATGTATTTAATGTATCACATGTATGTTCTTTATTCTTCACACCTTTAAATGGTTCTTTCAGGTTAGTGTTGCTGAAGCGCTATGAGTTTAAGGTAGGTTTCCCTTTTCCAATTCCCATTAAATTTTCAAATCATTGTTCTATTAATTGTCATGCCCTGATTATATATTGAAGAGTGAGGTGAAAACATTTTAGTAATTTTTTTAATATGAAATGATTTTATTTTATTGATTGTTTTGAAGAATATGTCATTTTGTCTATAAGATTCTCACACCAAGTATTCGATTAAATAATTGGTTGGATTTTTTCCATGAATTGTGCCTTTTCAAAGAGTAATTAGGATTTGAAAAAGTGTTTGGGGAATTTGGAACAATGGTTTGGGTTTCTTTACTCGATTTTCCATGTGGTTTGGAATATAAAAGATATGTGCTTCTAGCTTATGAAAATGGGTTGGAATTTTATTATGGTGTGTAGCCTATTTGGAATTATTATGAAAGTGTATTAGGTTTCAAAATGTGTTTTGGGAACCTAAAAAGAAATTTCTAAATGTTTTTGAAATGAATAATGGTTTGTTTCCACCATTTTGGAAAGGTTTATTTAGATTTTTGGAATGATTGATTTCTCAAATGGTGTTTGAAGCCCGTTCAACATTTTTTTGAAATATGGTTATCTTTGAAACTCTATATGGTTATTTCTATGTCCTATATTTTGCTGATTATTGTGGGAGGCTTGTTATGAGTGGATCCCTTGAGAAAGAATGGTTTAAATGAGAGATATTGTTCTTTGGGGTGACTCTAGGGATTCATGTTGTCTACTTGTTTGTATATGATATCTGTGCATGTTATTGGATGCTTGGTTGGCGTTGTTGGATCACCCCCACATTAGCCTTGACGTGGGAACCTAGAATTGCAATAATATTTTTGGTGAATGGTTGGTGTACTAGCATAGGATTAAGATCTGTATAGTGACCCATAGTAGAGGACATGTTTTTTTATTTCCATGTTATAGTGCCCCTCGGCCAGGCCAGGTCGAGTGCAACAGAGCGTGTGGGTAATATTTAATGTCATTGATTAAGGAATACCTTTAGGATGAGTCAAGATTTATATTATGTTGAAGATTATTACATTATTATCCTTGGTTCTATCATTTCTCTTGGCACTTAGTTTCTATGGTGGATGATTCATATTCTCCATTGGTGTGTTATTTTTGCATGTTATATTTTCTTTTCCCTTATTATATGATCATTGTTCTCGCTCCCTTATGCGGCGCACTTCTTTGAAAAGTGATTAGTTAATTAAAAAGGGATTATGGAAAATGTTTTTTCCATCCCTACAATCTTTTTTAAATTAAAAAAATATCTTGCCCCTTTTAAATGAAAATGTATTGATCTTGAAAAATAATATGAAATTGAATATAAAAGGGAAATGGACTTTTTGCGGTATTAAATAGAAAATGTGTGTTAAAATCCTAGTTTTATATATTATTTTTGAAAAAAAATTGATGTTTATTTTATTTCAAGGAATTCAATTGAGAATATATTTTTTTGCAATGATTGTGGAGTTTTTAAACTCACACTTATAGTTATTTCTTGTTTTTATCTTTTGGTGTAAGTTCCAACTTGGATTCGATCGTTTTTCATGATTTTTAGTTTTGGTATCAGGGAGTGACCCTCAGGGTCACATCGAGAAATTTTTGTTATCTGGTTCAGCTCGAGTTATTTTGTACAGTTGTGTGGAATTTTCTTCTTTATATAAATTATATATAATTCATAAATGTATAATTATTTGGGGTAATCTATCAGTTTTTTCATTTTATTTATTTTTTTGTTAATATTGATAGAAGTTGTTCCCCCGGATACTCTATTAATGCCTTGGCACTAGTTGTCATCCCATGAGGATTGGGAACACCTCTCATTCCTTGCCACAGATTAGCTCAGGTGACCAGTTAGGGGTCATCCTATGTTGGTTTGTGAAAAAATGGTATCAGATCTGAGTTGGATATTTATAGGACCTTTCATTCATAGTGCCCATTTTTATTTGGGATTTCAATGTAGATAGAGTGGGACCATAAAAACATGGGGTGTAGGTCTGTGGGAGTGTCTAAAAAACACTATATATACTGAAACATGAATTTCAGTTGGAATCCAGGATAGGTTTGGTTTATTTTTCTATTGAGGGTTTTTTTGTGCTATGAAAATGAAAATATAGTTGGGTTATGAGTTCCAGTGAGATTGTAGGGCCTGGAAAGCTCTGTAGAATGAGGATATGGCCCATGAAGACTCTTCATGTTGTGGAATGATTATAATATGGATTACAATCATATGTTAAAGTTAATCATAGACACTAATTTCTCCTCTTTAATTGTTTTGGATTTTCCTTATTTATGAATATTGTATTCAAAACCATTTCTTCGACTTGTGAAAATCAGATTTAAACTGGCAATGGTTTTGTTTTGGAAAAAATTAAAATGAGTTTTTAGATGTATTTTAAATAATATTTTCGAAAATGAATTTGTTTTTATAAAATGGGTTTTGGGTAAAATGTGGATGGTTTTATGGATATTGAATTTTTATAATCAAACCACGTGGTTTATCAAAATCATTTGATTCAAAGAAGATGTTTGTTTTGTGGATTTTTTTTAAATGAGAAAAAAAACTTTAATCATATGATTTTTATGGAATGATATTTATTATGCTATTGAAAATGTTTTAAATTAGATGAATTTTATTTTTAGATAGAATCCATAGGATTTTGTTTTGAGATGGACAAAACAGTTTTTTGTGTGGAGTTTCAGAATTTTTTTTGAATTGGTGGTTAGTAAGATTTAAAAAATATTTATGAGTTTTGAAATTTTATGTGGATTGGGAATATAAAAATTGGGTTTAATGTGTTTTTGGAAAAATAGAATGTTTGTTTTACCATTGGTATTCCCATTAGTGATAGCATGCATGAATATTTGTGGGAATGTGCAAGAATGTTGACATGAGAGGATGAGTGCACATATCAGAAGGAGTTAATGAGTAATCACAGTGGCATTGAAATCTACATGTTTGAGGATTCATGAAATATCATTGTTTAGTGCACAACCCAACATTTTTTTTATTCCTTTCAAAATTATGTTATTAAAAATGAATTTTAATGTATTGAGGACCAATGGTTGTGTATCATGTTTCCTTTTAACTTTTAAATTAATTTTATTGATTTATGAATTTTAGGTATTGATGAAGAGTTGGTTTTTATTGAGATCTTATTTCACATGTTTCATAGTGTATGTCGCTGCCAAATATTTCATGGATATTCTAGATGAGGCTATATGTGGTTTAGCATTAGCAGACCTGCCAATTGATCAACCTATGGATATCCTCATTTAGTTTTGAAATTTAAAACCTCTTCTATTTTATGGTCAAGATGGTACTATCAATGTGAAGGAGTGGATGCAGATAATGGAATGATCTTCGGTCTCCTTGAGTTACCTATGTTGTTAATGGTGATTCTTCCATCCATACTGTTTGGTGGTATACCCTTCAAGTGGTGGAATTCATTTTCTAAAATCCACACATGGGAAGATCTTACATGGGAGTTCTTCAATGATTCATCCATCCAGTAATATTTCTATGAGTTAATGAGAGTAACAAAGGGGATACAGATGTGTTTAATATAGTAAGTAGATGGATCTGTATTGGATTTATTTTTCCATTTATTATATCTTGTTCATTTCTTCTGGAGTGGATTTTGAACAATTCCTTGAATGCTCAATGTTTGGAGAATATGATTCATATTTAATTTAATTGGAAAGTTTCATAGTCTAATATGACCTCCTTTTTTGATGTTTTAAGGAATGAAATTTGGGTTCAAGTTGTTTTGTAAGAATTGTTTTAGGCAGTCAACCTTCCTCCAGTCTCTAGAAGTGGTTAATGCAATTTCAAAAAGGAGACTAGAAAGTGGTGAGAAGTTGGTGGTGTTGGTATAGGAATTAAAAGGCCTCTATATCTCTCATCATCTTCTTCTAATCCTATGATCATGGTATTCCAATAGTGCAGTATGCATGGACATAATACTTCCTCATGTTTGAGTGATCTAAATACATTATGTGCCTATCTACACTTAGTTACCTTGTGATGGTTCTATCAGGGTGTTTTTAGGAAGCATCCTAGAGATATATCCACCAATTCTAAAGACACCCTAGCCCATTTTTAGGAGTATGGTGATTTTTTGAGCTCATTTTAAGGCCCATTTCTATGTATTTATTATTTTTATAATGGTTTTTTCTAGTGGTGGGTTATAGTGTTTTGTTTTCTTTATAATTTTAAAATTATAGGTTGCGGATCTCTGATAAAAATCTATTTTAATGATTGTGTGTCTTTTTGAAATTCTAAAACTATTTCATCTTGTGTGGGGGTTATTTCTATTATGTTTCTGGTGTTTTTTACCTCTGATAGTTGGTGATAGTGGATGGGTCTTGTTCATATTATAAATTTTAGTTCTTTACATATCCTTTTTGAAGAAAATTGATTATCATGTTTTGTCTTATTCTTTTGTTTTTACCTAGGATGCTTTGTGGAGGTTCATGCCACCATGAGTGGGTGTTCGAGCCTTGGATTATCTACTCCAAACAATGAGGTAGTGGATGATCAAGGACATCAAGGCTCTAGATACAAGCCCCGAGTAAGGAATTCGCATAGTCTAGAATCAGAGTGGTGTGGAGGACCATGGAATTGATTTACCTTTATTACTAGAATGGGGATAGTTTAAGACAATATTTTAGTATCTTCATCATATAAGGTCCTATTTTGCTGTAATTTGTCTATAAGACTCATTCCCTCATTTTGTTCCTTGTGTGTCTAGCCTTGTGAGTCGGTTTTGGTTTTGTATTCTCGTCCTTTGGAGATGGCCACACTTAATTGAAATGTGGAATCATGTATTGGGTTTTCTACAAGGTTTTGATTTTCTTTTATTAGTTTCCATAGAGGTGGTGTTTTGGTTAGTGTAGATAGCTCAAGGTTATGATGTAGTGGGGTTCCGAGGACAATCTTTTTTGGTTGGTAAATATTAGTCATTTCCAAATTGGTGGGGAGACCAACCATTGATCTTGTTGTTGTTTCTAATAGGGTTGGTTGGTGATAGATGATTTCTAATGGTGGGTAGTCCATTGTGGAATCCTATGATAGTAAACCGTTTAGTTATCCATTGTTGTCTTTAAAACATATTTTTTTGTTTGGGATATTGGTTCTAAGTATTTCCATATGAGTAAAGGTTGGGTTTGTTGAATTATTCCCAATGTTATTTATTATGTAATGGTTATAGAGGAGTAGTTATTACTTTTACCATTTTTTAAGAAGTATTTTTTCGTCACTGGATCGTACTGGGTAAGAGGCGTATGTTTAGTATGGGGGAGGATTTTGAGTTCCTCATTTTAGAGGTTGGATCAGGTAGTTGGAGAAATCCATTTTCTAATATCGATCAACTAGAGATTGTGTGGTTTTCTATGGGAGGAAAGTGTAATTATGGGGATAATGATCAAACATGTATTTTTATTTTCTTCCTTTTTTCTGGAACTTCTTTTTGGATTTTGGTTTTTATCTTGAGTTGTGGGTGTTTGGTGAATATTTTTAAATTTTACCATTACTAATTTATGTTATATTGTGTATTCTTTTGTTTCCACGTGATTTTTTTAAATAGTGATTTTGGGACTGATAGTAGGTTGAAAAGGGTTGTAACATGGTTTTCGGAATCTATAAAACATGCTCCATGAAACTATGTGATCCCTAGAATGCATTTAGTTAAGGGTACACAGCCCACGAATGGATATAAAAAACATGTGGATGGAGTGTGCATGGTTTTTACATTTTTTTTAAAAAGAATGTCACACAGTAGGAGCATCGTTTACCAGACCATGTGGCCAAACAGTGTGAGCTATCATGTTTTTTAGTAATAGAACAATAATTAGAGAATGGTTTGGGGATCTATGTGTGTTAACTATGTCATCCCGCATTTTTATTACATTCCATTTTACATACAGAGGATCTTTAAAGTCTAGTGTCTCGGAAATCAGGAACAAAAAAGACATGAATACAAAATAAAACATTCTTCGAATCCAATTGTAAGGATTAATCATATTTTCTTTCTATGTAAAATTTATACATCTCAAATCATTGAGACTTACATCAAAGGAAAGGGTGAGGAAAAGGCTCAGTAAGTAAAACAAGTGAAACAGTTGACATGTGATCTTGAGAAATATTAATAAGAACATGATAAAAGTCATAAAGGAATGAGCAATGGAAGAATAGGAATATAATAATAAAAAAACATAAATCATTTCTTGAATATGTGGCTACAAAATTTCATTTCGATATTCATGAACATATCACCAAGGTTTAACCCCGAGGTATCATAAAAATTACCAAGGTTATTCAACAAGGTATCGTGAAACTTGTCATTTTTAGAGATTAATTCGTCACCCAATGCATTGGAGCACTATCCGGGTGCACCCTTAATAGGTATTTACATTCGTTTGATCCACATAGATCATAATAAGACATTTCATAAATAACCCAAATGGAATAAAAGAAATGGGTTTCATGTCAAAATTGTGACGTTTAGAAAGATCTTAAAAATAAGATCATTATATCATTTATAACACTATGAAAGGGAGTGTGGGTTATATGTATGTCAATTACAGAATAAAATATATCATATTTATATATTTATGAACACCCATATAATCAAAATATGTTTGGGTATTCAAATAATTAAAACAAGATAATTTCTTGAGAGAAAGAGATAGAAATTTTGAGATGATATTTCTGCAGCATAACAGCTATATAATATGGTTTTAGAAAATAAATAAAAGAGTGGGGACAAGGGTATCCCATACATAAATGGATCATTTTTTAGAATAGTGATAGGATAAAAATAAATAATATCATGGTGTGGACATTTTAATGACACACCACATGAAAATAAAACATGAAAGGAAATAGAAAGTGTGATTTCTTTTACAAAAAATTCGCAGCCTAATGGTGTCACTTAAAAATTCAGAAAAAATTTATTAGAGCGGAAAGGGTCTTTCAAAAATTAGACATGAAAAGTAAAGTAATGATAACATATAAGAACATACTCTCAACATAAAGAGACGAAAAATATGAGACACAATATAAAAGAAGTCATGACATAAAAAGAGGAGGGTGAAAGGATCCCTTACTTTGAAGTGTAACTTTGAAATCTTGAAGGTTGGGACCTTGGGAGGCTTGAAGAAACCTTGGGAGGACTCCTTGGGAGGTAAGGAGACAATAACATAATTTAGGATGCTTTCTGACTGAAATTAATGAGGTAAATGGTTTTCTATTTATAGGAAAAGTGAGTGAATAAATTATTAATTTCCCAGGGACATCTCATCGATGGTATTTGCAAAACTTTGGGCTTGCCCATGGTATTTTCCCATGGTATTGGACACTTGGGACAAATCATAGAATATATCACTATTAATAAGTCTAACAGAAATATTATATCACTATTACATCAATAATGAAGTCATTAAACACCTGAAATTCAAAACTGCATTTTTCCTATTCACCGAAAATTCAACTATTTCAGAAAAATCCATAAAATTCACCCTGACCTAATATGAATTCTATGAATTAAAAAATGAAGTCAATTTTATGAAAATAATTTTCTCAATATTTTTAATTTAATTTTTAAATAAAATCATTATTTATTCCAAAAATACAACTTTAAAACTATAACTCATTTTGTAACACCTTAAAAGAGTAATCAAGGTCCCATAAAATTACCATATAACTATAAGACAATAAAGTAAAAATTTATGAGTAAATTTTATGAAAATACACATCCATTTTAAATTATTAAATTAATTATAAAATAGTAAATAAAATATTTATGAAAAACAGAAATACCAAAACCTAAACTATGATCATTTTCTCACTTTTAAGATATCTAAAATGTATTTATACATTCATTAGTGAAGTTTCTATTTTCTGTCAAATTACTATTCATTAATATTCATTACTATTCATTACTATTCATATTGATATGTTACTATTCCAACATTGTTATTCACTAAAAACAATATTTATCTTATAAGACTCTAAATTTCATAATGAACACAAATGTAGAAGACCATTTCTTGAAAATCATTTCACATTATTAATTATTTAATGAATACAAAATTAGTTTAAAATACCCTTTTTTTAATTCGTCAATTATACACCTCCTATATTTATCCAGATATTTAAAATTCACAAACTTTTGCATAAGAAGAAATGATAATATTATTCATATAAAAGGATTACACAAAGATACTAAGGTCTCGTTACATAGCCCCTTATAACACCAGCACAGTACCTAATTGTAAGCTATCCTATAGTGATAGAATCTTGGGGTGGCTCGGACAACATTGCCTGCGTGATGATTTCTCTCAGCATGAAATTCTCCTTTAGGCGATTCTGTTCAAGCTTCATACGTTGAAGATCGTCTTGGGCTTGGTCCACAGAAAATACCAGTAATGCTACCTCCCTCCCAAGATCCAAAAAATGGGTTTCTTATGGCTCGAGTCTACTGGATGAGGCCATTCAATTTTCTTTCTGTATTAATTAACCAAGATAACTGTATTTATAAAAACACGACATTAAGATTATAGTTTCCAACGGTCATATTGACCAACATTCATATAACAGTCGAAACCCAACGGTCTCATTTTAATTATAACCACTTTACTAATTAATGGATATAGTTTTGTTGAGTATAAAATAAAATAACTCACATATTTAAAAAACAAATATAATTAAAAAATTTGGGTCGTTACATTCTTCCCCCCTTAAGAAATTTCATCCCTGAAATTTTTAACTTGTACCCTTTGAAGAGAAAAGTGGTGGGTACTTCTGCCTCATAGACTTCTCTGGTTCCCACATGGATTCATTATATATGTGGTTCCTCCACAACACCTTAACAAGGTGGGTAGTCTTGTTGCGTAGAACCTTGTCTCTATGATCCAAGATCTCCACCGGGTGTTCCTCATAAGAGATTTCGTGTTCTAGTTTTACCACCTCTGGATTTAGTACATGTGAAGGGTCAGTTATGTACTTCCTCAAGAGGGATATATGGAAATCATCATTAACTTGTGGTAGATTTAGTGGAAGTGAAAGCTGATAGGACACTACTCCCACATGATCAAAGATTTCATAGGGGCCAATATACCTAGGGATGAGCTTCCCTTTCTTCCCAAACCTCATGACTCTCTTCCAAGGTGAAATCCACAGAAAGACTTTTTCACCAACATCAAACTCCAAGTCCCTTCAACGGTTGTCAGCATAGAACTATTGACGACTATAAGCATCCTTAATGTGTTTCGTTATGGAATGGACCTTTTCTGTCATCTCTTTCACAAGATCAGGCCCAAGAAGCATTCTCTCCCCAAATTCATCCCAACAAGTATGAGTTCTAAATCGCTTCCCATATAGATCTTCTAAGGGTTCCATTTGAATGCTTGAGTGGAAGTTGTTGTTTTAGGAGAACTCACCTAATGAGAGATGTTGATCCCATCCACCCTTAAATTCCATTGAGAAAGTTCTCAGCATGTCCTCGTGTTTTTGAATAGTCTTTTCAGATTGGCCATCAGTTTGTGGGTGATTGGTTGTACTAAAATTCAATTCAGTGCTCAGATCTTCTTGAAGACTTCCCCATAATATTGATGTAAAACATGGATCACGATCAGATACGATAGAAAGTAGAACTCCATGTAGCTTTACTAGTTCCTTCACGTAAATACTAGAAATTTGATCTAGAGAGAAATCTTCCTGAATGGAGATAAAATGGGAAGTCTTGGTGAGACGGTCCATAATAACCCATATCGCATTATTTCCTTTGGAAGTTCTAAGGAGACCAGTGATGAAGTCCATAGTGATATTGTCCCATTTCAATGCTGGAATGGGTAGTGGTTGCAATACCCCTTTAGGAAGTTTTTGCTCCTCCTTCACTTTCTGATATACCAAGAACCTTGACATGTAGTCAGCAATCTCCCTTTTCATATTATCCCACCAATAATGATCATGAAGGTCCCTATACATTTTCATGATACCAAGATGTATAGAGAAAGTAGAGCTATGAGCTTCATCCATCATCTCCTTCTTTATTTCCAGAATAGATGGACCACATAGTCTTGTAAGAAATTCTTGTACACCTTCTTGATCAGTATTGAACTCAAGAAACTTCCCATCCTTCACAGCCTCAAACTTCAGATCTAACAAAGGATCTTCTTTATGAGCTTTTTTTTATATTCTCTAGTAGTGATGGTTGAGAAATAATTTGGGATAGGTTTGATGATGTCCCTTACCTTATAATTACCATGTCCATCTTTATTAGGACATTGATCAATGGATCTCTTTGAATTCTCATCATGGAATGAACCACCATATCTTTCCTGATTAATTCATCAACTACTTTGTTTTCTCTTCCGGGATGATAAGGAATTGAACAATCATCGTCTTTATGATGTTCCAACCATCTCCTTGGTCTCATGTTCAATTCCTTTTGTGTGAAAATATACTTCAAACTTTGATGTTCTGTGTATATATCACATTTCTCCCCATAAAGATAGTGCCTCCATATATTCAGAGAAAAAATGACCGCAGCTAGCTCCAGATCATGCATTAGATAGTTCTGCTCATGAGTCTTCAACTGTCGAGATGGATAAGCAATGACCTTGTCATCTTTCATGAGGACACACCCAAGCCTTTTTATAGATGCGTCGTTAAAAATAACAAATCCTTCTCCACATGAGGGCAGAGTTAACATTGGTGTCGTAACCAATCTCTTCTTCAGCTCTTGGAAGCTTTCCTCACACTCCTTTGTCAAAATTAACTTGAGCCCTTTTCGAGTAAACTTGGTTAATGGATTAAAAAGTCATTAAAAGTTTTACACAAACCTCCTATAATATCCCGCTAATCCAAGGTAACTTTGAATCTCAGCTGTTGTTGTAGGCTGAGGCAACTCTTCTATAACTTTTTTCATTGCAGGGTCAACTATGACTCTTTCGTTGGTTACAATATTCCCCAAGAAAGAAACTTGTTGTAACAAGAATTCACATTTACTGAACTTTCCAAAAAGCCTATCTGTTTGCAGAGTTTGAATAATAACCCTTATATGATCCTCATGATCCCCACGAATTTTGGATTATATCAGAATATCATCAATAAAAACTACCACAATGTTATCAAGGTATCTCTAAAAGACTATATTCATCGTATCCATAAACATTCCAGGTGCTTTAGTCAGTCTAAAGGACATAAAAAACAAACTCATAATGCATATATATTGATCGGAAGGCAGTTTTTGGAATATATTTTTTATTTACCCTCAATTAGTGATAATCAGATCAAAGATCAATCTTAGAGAAGAATTGGGGCCCATGAAGTTGGTCAAATAAGTCATCAATTCTTGGAATAGGGTATTTGTTCTTTAGTGTGATCCCATTTATTTCTCTACAATCAATGCATAGTCTCATCGATCCATCCTTCTTCTGTACAAAGAGAACAGGTGCTCCCCAAGGAGACACACTAGAGTGGATATACCCCTTCTCCAAAAGAACTTGGAGTTATTTCTTTAATTCCTCCAGCTCCGCATTTTCCATCCTATACAGGGTCTTTGATATCGGGTAAGATCTAGGTACAAGTTCAATGGATAACTCTACCTCTCTTTCTGGGGGAGGTCTAGGCAACTCCTTGGGAAAACATCATTGTATTCCTAGAAGATGGGGACATTTTCTATCCTCGAACTCTAATTTTCTTCTTATTCTTCACCAATAAATTCCTTAAATAAGGATATAGGAGGTTCTTATAGACAAAGATCAGGTTGAAATATCTCTCCATGGAAGATAACTATAGGTTTTCCATTCAAGAGTACTGAGATTTCCTTACTTCGACATTTGATCTGAGCATTATACATTGAGAGCCAGTCCATCCCTAGTATAATATCGAATTCCTTCATGGGAATGAATACTATATTTGTGATAATATTTTTCTCAACAAAGTAAATACTAGAGTTTCTAAACACTGATGTTGCTTGGATAATCCCACTAGGAGTCTTGACTGATAACTCAACTTTTAGAAAATAGGGAGTTGGTTCTAAATTCTTTGCAAACTTGGAGGAAATAAAGGAATGCGTAGAAACTGAATCAAACAAAGTACTTGAAATATTTGAGATAACAACCGGAGTACCTTATAACACATCATTAGGATCTTCAACTTCAGCTGTCATGATAGCAAAATCATGACCTTTCTCCCTTGTCCTTTGTTGAGGCTGATGGTAGTTCCCCTCCACTGCCCTCAGATTTTGACAGTGATTGGAAAAGTGACCAAGTTGTCCACAATTAAAGCACTATACATCAGGTAGTTCATGCATCATCTTACCTTTTTTGTTAGTGTTTTGAAGAAAAAGTTTCACCTCACTATGACAATTCCCCACAATATGGCCATCTCTTCCACACTTGTAGCATTTCTCGCTCCCAAGCAGGCAGTTCGCCGAATGATTTTTTCCACATTTATTACATGTTGGATGTTTTACTTGCTTTCCACCTCTTCCTTGATCAAAGATCATCCATATTCTAGGCTCCAAAGATCTCTTTTTTTTGTTTTATGAGACTATTGTGTCTCACAAAACTCCAGTTCAACTTTCATTGCACTTCTCACAATCTCCTTATAGCTGTCATAATCATAGTTGGATAGCTTTTTCCATAGATGTGGTCTCAGTCCACCAATGAATCTATCAACCATGCCATTTGGATCCATGAAAAAACTATAGGTATATCGTGAAAGCCTTGTGAATTTCATCTCATAGCTTCCTACAGATTCATTCTCCTTCTACTTCAGCTTGAGAAACTCCTTCTCCATTCTTGTTCTCAGGGAACGAGGGAAATACTTACTGAAAAAGATCCCTCTAAAATCTTCTCACTCCATATCTTCAACTTCCACTCTTTGCCTCCTGTTTTTTATCAATTACCACCACTGATCAGCTTCTCCTTCTAAGAGATAGACAGCTAGGGTGACCTTCTCTTGCTCTGATCAACCGAGCATAGAAAATATCTTCTCGATGGAGCTGATCAACTTATCAGCAATCAATGGGTTAGTGGATCTAGTGCATTTTGGTGGTCATTGATGCCTAAAAGACTCAACAGAATGTTGTTCCCTTCGCGGTGTGATATGGATCTCTACTTGATTCAAGTTATTTCCTATAAATTGAGTCATTTGGTTCATCATTCACATGAATGATTCCATTTTGGCTTCCATTAGAGGGTCGTCAGAACATGGTCCATTGTGGTCACCATTTGCATAGTTCCTCCTATTTCCCACCATTTCTAAAAGAATAAAACCATAATGATAAACTTCTTTCATTTAAAAATCTTTTAAATATAAAGGATTTATGTCTTAATACTTATTTTAAACAATTACATTTCTCTAAAAATCCTTCATAATGATTCATAAAAATCTAATGATTAACCAAACATATCCCCTGGGAGTGTCATAACCAAGAGTGAAGCAAGGCCCATTGTCGTGTACCAGGATACCCTGGGTCAAGCCCGAAACTCCTTGTCGGATTTTTCACTCCTAGGTACCTTTGTGTTAGAGCCGCATCTACCTGCTCGTATCTAGATAGGGATGTATTTCCTTGATAAACCACTTACTTAATACTCCCCAAAATACCAGGATGTTTTCCAATATTTAAACGTTTCTATAGGATTCTGTCTAAAGATTTCATAGACTAATTTCCATAAATAACTGAACTATCCTCTGATACCAACTATGGAATCCCGCCTTTTTATTACATTACAATTTATATATAGAGGATCTTTAAAGACTAGTGTCTTCAAAATAAAATACAAAAAAAGACTTGAATACAACATAACACTTTCTTCTAATAGACTTGAAAGGATTCATCATTAGTTCTTCCAAAGTACAATTACTGCATCTCATATTTTGGAGACATTCATCAATGGAAAGGGTGAGAAAAAGGCTCATTAAGGAAAACAAGTGAAACAGTTGACATGTGATCTTGAGCAATATTAATAAGAACATGATAAAAGTAATAAAGGCATGAGAAATTGAAGAAAAGTAATATCATAATAAAAAGAACTTTAATCATAACTAGAATATGTGTCTACAACATTTCATTTATACATTCATGAACATATCACCAAGTTTTAACCCCGAGGTGTCATAAATATTACCAAGGTTATTCACCAAGGTATCATGAAACTTATCATCTCTTTAGATTAATTTTTACCCAATGCATTGGAGCGCTATCAGGGCACACCCTTAATATGTCTTTACATTCATATAAGCTACATATATCATAATCAAACATTTCATAAATAACCCAAATGGAATCAAAGAAATGTTTTTCATTTCAAAATTGTGACGTTTAAAAGAGCTTAAAATAAGATCATTATATCATTTATAACCCATTGAAAGGGAGTGCGGGTTATGTGTATGTCAATTATAGAATAAAATATATCATATTTATATATTTATGAACACACATAAAAACGAAATATGTTTTGGTATTAACACAAATAAAACAAGAGAATTTCTTTGAGAGAAAGAGATAGAAATTCTGAGACGAAATTTCTGCAGCATAATAGCTATATAATATGGTTTTAGAAAATAAATAAAAGAGCAGAGACAAGGGTCCCCCATCCATAAATGGATCATTTTTCAATATAGGGACAAAATAAAAAAGAAATAATATCATGGTGTGGACATTTGAATGACCCACCACACGAAAAGAAAACATGAAAGGAAATAGAAAGTGTGATTTCTTTTACAAAAAACATGGCAGCCTAACTACGTCACTTAAAAATTCCGAAAAAACATTGATGAGAGTGAAAAGGGTCTCTCAACAATTATACATGAAAATGATAGTAATGAGAACATATTATAACATACCCTAAACATAAAGAGATGAAAAATATAAGTCACAACATAAAAGAAGTCATGACTCAAAAAGAGGAGGATGAAAGGATCCCTTACATTGAAGTGTAACTTTGAAAGCATGAAGGTCGGGACCTTGGGAGGCTTGAGGGAACCTTGGGAGGACTACTTGGGAGGTAAAGAGACCATAAAATTGTTGAGGATTATTTTTTAATGAAATGAATGTGGGAAATGGTTCGGTATTTATAGGAAAAGTGAGTGAATAAATTATTAACTTCCAAGGGACACCTCATCGGTGGTATTTGCAAAACCATTGGGCTCGCCCATTGTATTTTCTCATGGTATTGGAAACATGGGAAACCTCATTGAATATATATCTATTCATAATTCTACCAGAAATATTACATTATTATTACATTAATAATGATGTCATTAAACACCCGAAACTCAAAACTGCATTTTTACTATTCACCGAAAATTCAACTATTTCAGAACAAATCCCTAAAATTCCCCTTAAAAAATATTGATCCTCCTAACTCCAAAATGAATTCAATTTTAGGAAAATAATTTCCTAAATATTTTTAATTTATTTTTTAAATAAAAACATTATTTATTCCAAAAATACAACTTTAAAACTATATCTCATTTTGTAACACCTTAAAAGAGTAATCAAGGTCCGATAAAATTGTCACATAACTATAAGACAATAAAGTAACAATTTCTGAGTAAATTTTATGAAAATACATTTCCATTTCAAATTATTAAATTAATTATAAAATTGTAAATAAATTATTTATGATAAACAAAACTACTAAAATTTAAACTATGATCATTTTTTCAGTTTTAAGATGTCTAAAATGGATTTATACATTCATGGGTGAAGTTTCTATTTTTTTGTCAAATTACTAGTCATTACTATTAATATGGGTATGTTACTATTCTTACTTTACTGTTCACTAAAAACCATGTTGATCTTATTAGACTCAAAATTTCTTACTAAACACAACTATAGAAGACCATTTGTTGAAAATTATTTCACATTATTAATTATTTAATGAATACAAAAATAGTTTAAAATACCCTTCTTTCCCTAAATTCATCAATAATACACATCCTATATTTATCCGAATATTTGAAGTTAAAACACTTTCCCATAAGAATAAATAACAATTTTATTCATATAAAAGGATTACACAAAGTAGTTAAGGTCTCATTAAATATCCCCTTATAACACCAGCATAGGACCTAAGTGTAAGTTGTGCTATGGTGATAGAATCATAGGGTTGCTCGGACAACATTTCCTGAGTGGTGATTTTTATCAGCTTGAACTTCTCCCATAGGAGATCTGGTCAAGCTTCATATGTTGATGTTCGGCTTGGGATTAGTCCATAGCAAAGCCTAGGGATGCTACCTCCTTCCCAAGCTCTGATAGATGGGCTTCATATGGGTCGAGTCTACTGGATGAGGCCATTCAATCTTCTTTCTATATTAATTAACCAAGATAACCATATTTACAAAAACACAATGTTAAGATTATAGTTTCTGATGGTGATATTGACCAATGGTCATATTGACCAACGGTCATATAACAGTCAAAACTTAACAGTCTCATTTTAAATATACCCACGTCATTAATTAAAGGATATAGTTTTTTTGAGTAAAAAATAAAATGACACAAAAATTTAGAAAACAAATATAATTAAAATGTTTGGGTTATTACATTAACAATGCATAGTTCCCATGTCATTAAAAATTTGAATGGTCATTTCTATAGTATTTGGATTTTATTCCTAAAACACCTAAATATATCCTTCTGTGTTTCTCGGGACCCAAATGGAGCCCTTCCCTTCAACTTCAGGCCTCCTCTCCTCCACCAAAAATTGTATGTATGGGTTCTTCAATGTTTTGAGGTGATTTCTGAAGGTAATCTTCTTCTATATTCATCATCATCTTTCTCCTTCCATTTTCTCTTGATTTACTCTTCTTTATTGGTCATGTGGATCTAGGGTTCATGTTTTAATATGTTTAAATTGGTTGTTTTGGGTTTTTATGGTTTATCCGGGATTTCATACTTCCTTGTGCCCTCATGAGGCTGTTTCGGGTGTTCATTATTGACGTGTAGTGAGTTTGAGGTAGAGTTCTCTTTTCACTTACTCTTTACATATAATAATCATTGGTTTCCTACTTTTTTAAACATCGTTATATTCTAAATAATGATTTCTGATATTTGGAATGATTTTTTATATGAAATGAGGATGTTTAATTTATTTTTTGAAGAATATGTCCTTATTTCATTAATATGTGAAAAAAATATGTTTTATAAAATTCATGGTTGGATTTGGTGACTAACATGTGGTTTTAAAATCATGGTATGTCCTTTTAACTTTATTTGTGGAATATGAAATGATTTCTTTTTTCATGAATGAGGTTTCCAAGTTGTTTTTTATTTAAAAGATGTGTATTTTTGGCTTATTAAAATGGTTTAACATGTGATGATTCTGCGTGGGATACTGGGAATTTGTTATTTTTTAAGGATTTTTGAGGACCTTGTGGAATTGTTCGGACATTTGGTAATCCTAAAAAATATCTTTAGATAATTCTATTTCCTTATATATCTTTATTGTAGTGGAAGGTCTACAGTGAGGGCCTACCCTATGATCTGATGCATTAATGGAAAGAGATTGTTCCTTTATGTGATTGAGGGTGTGTTTTTTTTTGGTTTCTTATATATAATATATATACATGTGATTGGATGCTAGGTTGAAATTTTGGATTACCTCCACTTTATTATGGACATGGGAACCTAGAATATAAAGTCTATTTCTGGGAAATGGTTAGTTCATTGGCTTATGATTAGGCTCTGGATAGTGTCCCACTAAAGGGGATATTTTTGGTTTTTATTTCTATGGGATAGTGTGTCTCGGTCAGAACTGGTAGTGTATGGTCATGTTTGTGGGGGATATTTTATGTCATGTGGTGAGTCAAGACTTCTGGGTGAGTAAAAATATATAGTATGTTCTAGATCATTCATCTTAACTTCTATGTTCTCCCATGTCTATTGGAACTTATGTTTGTAGTGGATGATTGGGATACATCATTGGTTGGTTGCATATGCATGCTATATTTCCATTTACCTTTTCATGTGATCATTTTTTCTCTCTAATGTGGTGTAATTATTTGAAAAGGAATGAAATTTTTATAAAGGATTGTGGAAAATGTGGTGAAAAAGTTTTCAGACTACAATTCCTCATTTTCAAATGAAAACTTTTTGTTTTCCCTTGTTAATGCTAATGTCTTCTTCTTTGAAAAGAATATAAAATTGAATAAAAAAGATAAAAGGATTGTGTTTGATTTTAAAGAGAAATTGTGTGTAAAAATCCTAGTTTTATATATTGTATTTCAAACCTAAAAATGATATTTCTTTCATTTCAATGAGGTTCATTGGAAATATATTTTTTGGTTACCCCTACTGATTTTTAATACTCACACCTATAGCTCTTTATTTTCTATAGATTTTGGAACAAATTATAGCTTGTATTCGATCGATATGGGTGATGTTTGGTTTTGGTATTGAGGAGTAACCCTCAGGTTCATGTGGATATGTTGTGGTTATAAGGTTTATTTGTGGGTGTGTTGTATTGTTTTTGTGTATTTTAATTTTTAAATAAATGATGATCTATTAAGAATAGTGTATTTATTTGGACTAATCTATCAATTCTCTGGGGTTTATTTTATTTTATTTATTTATTTATTTATATTGGTATAAATCATTCAATTTTTTATTTTTATTTTTTTGATTCCCTAACTCTAGTCTTCAAAATTGCCACGGATAAGCTTGGGTGACCAGCTAAGGGTTGACCTGGGTTGGTTTGTGACATCACAGATGTTCTGATCTAGGACATGTGCAATGATACTTGGAAATGTTTGAAATTATATACTAATACTCATTTAATAATTCTATACAAATTTTTTCTCTCATTAAATCAGTTAATTCAATAAGGGGAAATTTATATGTGGGATCCACATATAACTGTATGTCTTATGAATTCCTCATATATTTAATGATCAATTTAACTCCAAAAATATTACTTTCCAATAAATAGTTATATTGGTTAAAGAAAATGAAATATTAATTTTTAAATATTAAATAAATTAAAATTCATAATAAAACATCGTACCTAAATATGGCATTCCATTTATGAAATAATCATACACATGAGAAAAATAATATGTATATGAAGTAGAAATGTAATGTATGATGAAGGATGTTCAAATGAAATTTAATTCATCACGAGTATGTTAAAGACTAAAAAATTCATAAGAGATAAAAATTTTCAATCAATTCATAAAACATATAGGTTTTGTAATAATAAAAAGTCTTTGGGTAAAACATATTAATGGAAAACATTTAAAATAAATTTCCATTAACTAGATTCCATTGTAATGTGGTGGTAAACTTGTAGAAGAATCTAAATAGGGAAAAATAGTTCTGACAGTTATAATATCTCTTAATTTTGAATAAGTTAAAAAGAAAATTCTATTTAAACTTAGATAATTAAAGTCAAAATGAACCCTTTTTAAAAAAAGTAGAAATAACCCCTTCAAAACATTTAAAAAATCAAGGTTAACATAAAATTTCATTATAAAATCACATCAGTTAATAATAAGGACTTCTATAAATAATATTAAAAAATATGGATATGGTAAAAATATACCTAATAGGAATGAGAAATGAGATTATATTTTATATAATAAATTTATTTTCTTCATTCGAGTTCCAAATAGACAAAAAGTTACAATAAATCATGGAAAAAAAATTAAATATCCAGAGGATAATAAAATAGATGGATTTTATCATGGATAGATTATAATATTATATCGAAGAGAATATATGAAATCCTAAAAAATAAAATTTTAAAATAAATTATATTCTTCTTTATATGTTTTAAATTATAACCCCTTGAAATAGAATACATGAATCTAATCATTAATTTCTATGAATAAATATATATTCATGTTATATACATTAAAGGGGTAGTGTAAAGACCCCATATAATAAAATAGGGGCATAATACCCAATATATATCAAAGTAATAGAAAATGATATGAAATCACTTACCTCACCCTTTTAATATGTTCAATGTAATTTAGCATCCTATATAAAAATTTTAAATTTAATATATACACATAAAAAAACAAATACTTATCTATTTTATCATATAAAAATAATATATGACATAGTATCACATTCCTCTTAATAAAAATTCATTGTAATTATTATTTAATGTGTTAACTATTCATTTTTCATTTATGTTTTGATTCATATGTTATGATCAATATGTCTTGACAATAGTTATATGATATCCCTAATGTTTAAAATGACATAAAAATCATCAAAATTATTTATACATATTTTCATATCCCTCCATGAAAATTTGGAATTAAAAATGAATCATATCACCTTGTGGAGGTGGTTATCAATTTGAATGCAAGTGGGATGTTATAATTTTATAATGAGTGTACACATAAGAAATTAGATGATATATTAGTTTTTTAAATAACAATTATGTCATAAATATTATATATTTTCATTATCTCAATCAGTATGGCCATCTAGGTGAGGTTGTTATGGAAAACAATTTGAATATGTTCATGAGGCACTAGTCTATCATACACACAAGTGATGGTTTTGTTTCCAATTTGATGTAGAAATGGTGGATAAATATTATTCCATAAAACTAATAACATATAATAATATGGATATAATGTTTTTATTATACATAATTGTTTACAAAATTATTTTCTGTTGTAATATAAGAATAAAAATGAATGTGTTCGGTTAAGAAGATTACATATTATTTGAGAGAGCTCCTTTAGATCTACTTTTAAAGACCCTGGAGCTTGTCTTTTGGAAATAAAATCACCTATAGAATGTGGAATGGTTTTTGGGGAGATACTTTGATAATTTTGTGTGGATATAATGGATAATAATGAGTTAATAACTATGGATAGAAGCTCCCCAATTATAAGTGAAGGAAAGAAAACACTTGGAATTACAATAAATATTTAAATATAATAATATTTTTCTTATTAAAGATGAACCATTTTTCCAAAATAATATAGATAATATAGATTAAGGTTGAAATAATTTCAAACATTAAAATTTTTAATGGTTTATGTGGCATATTAAACCATATCATTTGGTTTAAACCTTTCATTTACTAATTTTGACCTTAAAATGTGGCAACAACATTTTAATTTTTTAAGGGTTGTAAATTATCTTTTATGGTAATATTTGGCTCAAAAAAGGTTAATGGATGAAATTAAGCAGAATATAAAATCCCTCCTATCCAATTTAAATACTTTTAGGGAATTTAAAACAATTAATTTTATTTTATTTAACATAAAATATGATTATAGTCTTTTTACGGACAATTAAAATATTTTCACTTTAAAGACATACACATAGGAATATAAATACATTATAAACTATATTTCCTTATATGATACATTATTATTATCTATAAAATTAATCATAAAAAATAATTAATCTAAAAAAATATGTTAAATATTTTTAAAATCATTTATTGTGATTATTCTAGAGTTGACACAAACACTATGTGAAAATTGTGTAAGAATTAATGGTGATTATGCCATCATTGAAAATAAAAAATTAATTATTATTATAAAAAAATTAACTATATTAAAAATGAACTTTAATATTCACTCATAATGTTTTCTTATCCCTATTTGAATATATAAGATATTTTAAAAGCTATAGGGTAATATTTTTTAATTTTCCTTTACATAAAATAATATAAATGTCATTATCAATAAAAAGTGTAACCAAGAAGATATATTTTAGAATTATAGATTTTATGGAATAACTAAACTCCTAAAATGAAATATTTTCATGTTTATGGATGAATTTTAATCATTATTCTATAGTTATAACCCTATTTGTTCCATTTTACCCTTTACTAAAATGATATTTTTTCATGATTATTATTCCTAATGCATAAAAATATAAGGGAACTATTTTTAAAATTTAAAATACATGATTGAAAACATGGAATCCATTTTTCAAATTAAATATATATAGCTGGTATAAATTAACTTCAAAATAAATCCCCAAAACATGATGAAAATGATTTTTTAGGAAAATATATCTTTTAGGCATATGATCATCATACATTAACATTATAACAACATTTAATCATTACACGAATTTCAATTAATATATAAAAATATTTAATCTATAGAAATTATTTAAATAATTCATAGTTAGGGATTATTTTGATTAATTAATATGAAAAATCATTATTCACTTAAGGACATTTTTTTGATGAAAAAATTACCTTTTACCTCCCAGGGATCATGTCATTAATTTTATAAAATTGATAAACAATAACTTTTTAATTATTAATTCTATAATAAATTATTGTGATAAATGGGGGATTTTATATATAAAATATTTTCAATTATTCATAAAATTATACTTCTAATGAAAAATTTAAAAATAATTTTGTTAATATAATTTTGATATAGTTAGTTCAAAATCAGTATTTATCCCATCAAAAAAGAATTTCTTCCCTGAAATATTAAAATTTTCATTTTATTATATTTTTATTAGGACAGTTTTTTATGAACTATTATTGATGATTGGGTGTCATATTCTTCCCTCCATCAAAAATATCATCCTAAAATTTTTTAAGATAACGAAATTCTAAACAAATGAGGATCGTTCATCTTCATAACATTCACATGGTCCGAAGATTCTTCCACGGTTATTATTTTTTCTCCAAAATAACTTTGCTAGTTGAGTCATCCCATTCCATAAAACTTGTTATCTAGTGTCAGGAATATAAATAGTTGTTTCTAGAATAATAGATCTGGTTGCAATTCTATTTCATCATATATGAGAAAAAAATTAGGTATAAAATAAACTTGTTAATAATGACATATGAAACACACAATGTACTCTAGAGAGATTTTATGACATAATTAAATAGTAATCCATAACCCTAATTCTTTCAAAAATTTCAACAGTTCTTATGTATTTGGAGATTACGTTAATTACTTTTCAATACAAGACTTTAAGAGCAACTGATGTTGTTTGGAGATAAATGTTACGATTTAACTTGGAAGACTATGTGACTAAATCCTTCAAATATTTGGGTTTCGATATTAGTTTGGTATACATTGAATAATTTTGTGGACAAATTGTTTATCTAATGGTCCTCTTTGAACTTTGGGTTTTTTTAGACAAATTTTGGAGATTAAGAATAGATTTTCTTTTTATAAAGGGTTGTCCTTTTCTGGATTATCTGATCTTGTACTAATCTTTTTGGTTTTGGTTTTGTTTAAGTCTAAATACATGGGAAGTATATAGTTCTCTTTTGTGGATTAGGTTATTCTCTAGAAGTTGATTATAGTACTATTAATGTAAACAAGTCTTCCTAAATACTCGTCTTTTGGAGAAAATATGAGTTTGTGTAAGAAATCTAATAAAAGTTGAAAGTCAACATGATAAGTAATTATGTTTCCTTAAGAATAAATTCCTCAATAAAAAGTAACTTAAAACAAAAATGTTGTCTATTATCTTTTCCTACTGGGGAATCTAATACCATTTAACCCATCATAAGTTGGTGATTTTCTTGTGGTTAACTTTCTCCTAAACATGTTTTATATCACTCTCCATCAGAACATGACCCTATGTTTTCTCCTCCATGTCCATGTTTTCCTACGTGGAATCCTAGTGTGGGTTAACTCAGGTGACCTCTGTACTTCTCTTTCTTTCTTTTAAAGTGATTGTTTTACTGACTCTTGTTCTGATGTGGGACTTTCAATGAAGTTTCCGAGACAAATTTTAAAATTGCGAGGACGCAATTCCCAAAAGGGGGGAAGGATGTAACACCCCAGGTAAATAAAGAATATGAAATTTTTATATTTATCCCTTTTTTTGAATAAAATTTTAATATTAATTTAAAGGGAACGCTATGCTTGATGTCTTACCTAATAAGCAACAACGAGTTCTTTTGAAATCTTACGTTGCACTCTACTAATATAATACAAATATTTTAAATGTTAGTTAACACGTAGACGTTGTATTGGCGGGAATGGATAGAAATAACTAAAATATTGTTATATATGTTTGTTAAATGTTTTTACATTTATCCAATAAAGGATAAAGGCATAAAATACGAAAAGAATTCAATTTTAGGCATATATACTCTAATTTTCACTAAAGGTCCACTTATCAACTTTTGGTGGAGAACCGTCATTAAATATAGTTTTGGTCACTCTTATAAATTATATTGGACCAAATAAAACTCTTCTTTAGAATCGGGACATCAAAATTCACTTTGTGTAAATTTTTGGTATTTTTCCGATAAAGATCATTTTTTAATGAATAGTGAAAAATGTTGTATTTTAATTCAAAAACACTTTTTAATAAAATTTATTTATATGATTAGATTATATTTTGAATTGGTTTCAAAGTGAAATTATAATATATTTTTACCATTTAATCCAATAGTGGTTTTTGTAATTAATTTCATCATGAAATTGGACTTAAACTAGTGTAAATCTTTTGATACTTATTGTTTCATAAAAACATGCTATTTGCTATGACAGTGGGAATTAATTACTAAATTAATTAATGTAACTTATATGTTTTGAATTTTGTAAAATAGACATCATTTTTTAATTCGTAATATCAAATATATCCTAGGGTAAATATTTGGTAATTTTCTGAAAATCTTCAATTTTTGATGAATAGTGAAACCACTAAGTGGTAGTTAAAGAAACTGATTTTTCATTTAAATGAAACTTTACCACTTCTGTGATTTGAATTTCAAAAATCTGACATACATGGTTTTAATTAAGAATTAAAATGTTGTTCAATGGGATTAAAATAATTTTTTGGTGAATAGTAACTTTTAAGTTTATTAATCGCGATTAGAAGTAATTAGTGTAATTTATCGTAAAAAATGTTTTAATAATATGAAATGACCTAGAGACATGTCCTACCCTAATTGGATGTGTCATTTCTGAGAAAGAAAATCCATGGGTCAACTTGTGTACCCCATGGAGCCACTTTGGTAGGAAAATGACATTAATACCTTTTTATTTAATGTTAAAATTAAAATGTCACAAACATGTGTGGTTTTAATAAAACAATTTCTATATGGGGTTATACAAGCCAGATTTTTGACTATAAATATTCATTTGAAAGATAAAACGATTTCCTATATCATAGTATTTGTTTTATAATTTTTAGACATTAACTAAATTATATTATTTATGACACCATGATGATGCAGCGATTACCTCATTATTTAACGATTTAAATAAAATGGAAAGATACTGTGACCTCTAGGACCTACACATGTCAAAAACCTATTGGATGAGTGTATTTCTAACCCTTATCACCTTATCCTCGAAACTCATCAATTTGGGTCCTTTAAAATCCGAAACTCATTCTAAAATAAAGTAACATTTCCTTACTTTCAAAGAGTGCCCCTCCTCTCCTCTTATAAAAGGTCCCCACCTCTACCTCCTTACCCACACCTCTCAAACCTTTGGCTCGGCAAACCCCTATCCATTTTGTCTCTGCAAATCCCTCTCTTACTCCTAGAAGCCTCACTTTTGGAATAGGTCTTCCCAAGGAAGCCTTTGAGCTCAAATCAAAAAGAGTTACCCAATTTAAAGGTAGTCTCTTCTCTTGTGTTCTTTTGTTTTATTTTTCTTCTCCAACACCCTAAACTCTTTTCATTAATTTATTTTGAAAAAACACCATTATCAACAATATACTATGATTTTTTTATAATAATTAATTGAGCTACACTTACACAAACCTTCATCTAATGGTTAAAGAACATACTGTTGCTGTGGATGGCGAATTTCTGCATCACGAAACGATGATTGTTCAACACTCATATAACACCTTCAAAGGTGGAAATTAATATGAAACTATATTTATATATGATATTTAATATGTTTATGTTTTACTTAATCTTATGTATTTTTCATTTGTGGCATACCTTTATGGTTTCCATTGTGGGTAAACACGATAATTTCATTTTAGGAAGTGCGGACTACCGCCCCCTCAAAGTGATTTGATTGGTAAATTCCATATGTGGGACGTATAAAGGAAGGAGTTAAAGTTATTATATATGATTTTATACTGGAATTATAATATACCTTTATATCATTATTGTTTTCTTTCCATTAAATTATGAGATAGAAATGAAAGTAGCGTTCATGCGTACGTACGGCTTACTGTCTCCAAGAACGGTGCATTTCATTTCTTACCTCTAAATGATTATGTAATATTATAAATACATGTATATTCTGGATATATGATATATATAATATCAAAATAATGATTATAATTCTGGATATAATGAACTTTTTACCACACGAATAACATGTAATTGTAAGTAGTCCACTTTCGACTTAAGAAACATATATCGACAAAACAAACATTACTAACTTAAATGATTATATAATTTTTATAAAATGGTAATAAGTGATATAAAAGTAATAATGAACTTGAAAAAGGTTCTTAAGAAAGTATAAATTAACTCAAGTTTATTATTCAGGACGTTAAAGAATGATCGATTCAAGTCGGACCCGAGGTAAGGGATCCAACCTCTCTCTTTCTTTTTATGTACTCTCTTTTATGTCATTTCTTTTAAGCCCATATTTCTAATGTTTGGGTATGTTCTTTTATATTCCTCATACTTTACTTTTTTTCATATTATGGGAGACCCTATTTGATCTCATAAATCCATTTTTGGATGTTTTAAGTGGCGCTGTTAGGCTGCCGAGTTTTCGTAAGGGATTTTTCATCTCACTTTTATTCCCATGACATTTATGCTACGTTTGCCACTATTTACTTTGAGTGTTGTATGTACTGACCATTATTATACACTTTGTGTAGTATAATATCATTTATGGGTATTTACATCTTCATTTTATGACTCTTCTTCCATGGGGTGTACTTTTTGAAAGTTGCCCAACTCGGTAAGGGGACCTTTCACCCTCCTTTTTTTAAATGACTTCTTTTGTTATCTATTTTAATTCACATACTATTATGTTGGGATATGTTCTTATATATAATTATTTATGCAAATTTTATGTCCAAGTGATGATATCCCCTTTATCTCTCTCATCAACCCTTTTTGTAAAATTTTATGTGACGCCGTTAGGCTGTTGAATTTTACCAAGGGAACTTCTTAACCCAATTTCGATTTCTTTGGGTTCAACATGTAGTTACTGAATATGTCATCCTTTGAATATGTGTGAATGTCCTTTGATTATTTTACACTTATTATCCACTTATATTGGGTGTATTTATATTTTTCACAGATAATTATAAGATTGATTTATCCTTGATTTAAGGATACCTTCTTTATAATGGATTTCTTCTCATTTTAAATTTATTTTGAGACTTCATTCTTGTTATACACCAATCTACTCGTATATGGTGTGTATACTGTCCTTTGACAAATTATATCATGAATCCCTTTATTTTCATGATATTATAATTCTCAGATTAAATTTTATTCCATAATTATTTTTATTCAAGAGTCTCTCATTTTGTTAAAAAGTCTTTAACAAAAATATAATTTTAAATGTTTTAAAGATTCATTATTCTAAATCTTTATCTTTAAAGTCCATGTTTTCAAAATGGTTTTCAGTATTTATTTATATGTACATTAATTTTTTAAAATTATAATTCTATTAAAAGCTTCAAAGTGGTATGGGACACTTTGATTCAAAAATCTCTTTTAAATGGTTTTTGAAAATGGATTGATTAATTCCATATCTTGGAATTACTTATTGTGATTTAAAATGAAATGTTGTTATTGAAATGTTTATATTTTCAATATTTTATGTGTAATGATGGTACTTTGACATTTTATGGGTGGTTACGTGATAAACTATATGACGGGTGGTGCTGTGAATACCAGGACGGGTGGTTACGTTATAACCTCCAATGAATTGGGTATAGAAGTCGGTCATATGGCTATTCCATTAAGTATGTGTGGAATTAAACCGTATGGTTATTCCATTTAAGTATGTTCATGTCCCAAGTTACCATTATATGTTATGTGTTCTTTATATGGTTTTTATGGTAATCTTTTGGTTACAAAAGGGTAAGTAATGGTCTTTTATTCAGTGAAGAGTTTTTACTCCTTCATAAAGGTGAAAAGTATTTCTTTGGTAAAGTACTCATGGTTTACTTGTTGTTTTTGAAAAACTAATAGTTTTCCTTATTTGTGTATCCTTGAATGGGTTTTTATTATCATCCCATGTTTTTGAAATGTTTTTCACGGGACTAAAAGATGAATAGGGTCAAGGATGGGATCAAGGAAATACATTCTATCTAAAACATGGAACTAGACAAGATTCTTTTTAAGTGTTTTTATTTTATTTTATGGAAACTTAGTAGAAGTGTCTACTTTGTAATCATTTGAGATGTAATAGTTATGACCTAATTCTCTAAAACTCTAAACCTGAAAAGATCCTTAATGTGAATTATTAATTTAATTCAATATTAAGTAAGGTTTTAGGTCGGGGCCTTATAGTTGGTATCAGAGGTTGGTTTAGATAACTTTAGAGGTTAGGGTATTCTCTAAGCACAAGTGACATTATCATAATTGTTAGGATTTCAGAAAGATTTCTAGTTTTAGATAAAGTGAATGAATAATTATATATTAGTGTTTATCTTCCTCATTAGTACATGATGGTTTTTTTGATATATGCACACTGACCTTTTTGGTTTTAGTAAATGGTTGGATCTAGTAGGCACCAAAGTAATAGTGGATGTGAAGGAAACTGTGACAGTTTTCTGAGCGAGCTACTAAATGATATGGGAGCTGCAATGAGAACTCTTGTGTTTATACTCAACCAACTATCTGGAGTCATGATTGGCCACCTAAACCTTGGTGATTTCTATAAGGCATCATATATGCGAGAAACAAATCCCTACGGAACTACAGGTAATAATTATAAAGGTAAGTGTGTTCAAAAACATATGTGTCAAAGATGTGGAAAGAAACACCTAGGAAAATGTTTCAAAGGGACAGAAATATGCTATATATGTGGAAATGAAGTTCATAAAGAAAGAACCTGCCATGGAAAAAGGAAGCATCCTGTTGACTCGAGGAAAGGGAAAGAAGTTCTTTCTGAGGGATCAATTTAATGTTTTAAATATGGTGTGCATGGTAATTATGCAAACACATTTCCTATGAAGATGTTTTGGTAGTGGGATCACCAAGATCATACAAATATTCGTTTACCAATACCTAATGCCATTCTGATTGAGGATGAAGAAACTGACAATGACCAGTCAAAGGTATGGATTATTTCATAACATATGTTTTCCTATTTTGGAATCCTAGGATATGATTCATGATTTTGTTTGTAGGAAGGAAGTATTTCAGAATAAGTTGGAAAGGAATGGTTAATGGATAATGAATAATGTTGAATGAGTATGAAGTCAACATATAAGGGCTTCAAGAGTTATGGTGAAATTCTTAAAAGTATTAAGTCTCTTTTGATGATGGGGTTACATTAGAAGACTTTTTATAGTATGTGTAACCCTGATGTTTGATATATGAAAATTTTATTCAAGGAATAGTTATCTGTTCTTTTGTGGACATAGTTATAAAGAACCATTTGGGTTTATATGATCCTTACTTTTGAGGTATTTATGGGTTACTATATGTTATGATGGAAAGTGAAAGGCAAGAGATAAAATTGAGGTTAAATTATGTTATGGTTATTTTTGATGATTTTATCACTTTTTGGGGAATGATTTGAGAATAATATAGTTTGTAAAAAGGACAACATGCATACCATGTGACAACCCGTTGCGTCAGACAAAGCTGCGGGAATCGAACCCACAACCAAAGTGCGACTTGTATTTATCGCCTACCACTGGACTACGTGAATTCCGTGGTTAGTTTGACTGACTATTTTTAGTTAGATGATTTTGTGAATTAAGAGTAAGTTGATTTTGGGTTATCTACGGAAATTTATTAACCTATCATGGAGGATATGTGATTACATTAATTACTTTTCAATACGATACTTTAAGAGCAACTGATGTTGTTTGGAGATAAATGTTACGATTTACTTGGAAGACTATGTGACTAAATACTTCAAATATTTGGGTTTCGATCTTAGTTTGGTTTACATTGAATAATTTTATGGACAAATTTTTTATCTAATGGTCCTCTTTGAACTTTGGGTTTTTTAGACAAATTTTGGTGATTAAGAATAGATTTTCTTTTTATAAAGGGTTGTCCTTTTCTGGATTATTTGATCTTGTACTAACCTTTTTGGTTTTGGTTTTGTTTAAGTCTAAAGACATGGGAAGTATATAGTTCTCTTTTGTGGATTAGGTTATTCTCTAGAAGTTGATTATAGTACTATTAATGTGAACAAGTCTTTCTAAATACTCGTCTTTTGGAGAAAATATGAGTTTGTGTAAGAAATCTAATAAAAGTTGAAAGTCAACATGATAAGTAATTATTTTTCCTTATGAATAATTTCCTCAATAAAAAGTAACTTAAAAAATGTTTTCTATTAACTTTTCCTATTGGGGAATCGAATACCATTTAACCCATCAAAAGTTTGTGATTTTCTTGTGGTTAACTTTCTCCTAAACATGTTTTATATCACTCTCCATCAGAACATGGCCCTATGTTTTCTCCTCCAAGTCCATGTTTTCCTACATGGAATCCTAGTGTGGGTTAACTCAGGTGACCTCTGTACATCTCTTTCTTTCTTTTAAAATGATTGTTTTACTGACTCTTGTTCCGTTGTGGGACTTTCAATGAAGTTTCCGAGACCAATTTTAAAATTGCGAGGACGCAATTCCCAAAAGGTGGGAAAGATGTAACACCCCAGGTAAATAAAGAATATGAAATTTTTATATTTATCCCTTTTTTTGAATTAAATTTTAATATTAATTTAAAGGGAACGCTATGCTTGATGTCTTACCTAATACGCAACAATGAGTTCCTTTGAAATCTTACGTTTCACTCTACTAATAAAATAAAATTATTTTAAATGTTAGTTAACACGTAGACGTTGTATTGGCGGGAATGGATAGAAATAACTAAAATATTATTATATATGTTTGTTAAATGTTTTTACATTTATCCAATAAAGGATAAAGGCATAAAATACGAAAAGAATTCAATTTTAGGCATATATACTCTAATTTTCACTAAAGATCCACTTATCAAATTTTGATGGCGAATCGTCATTAAATATAGTTTTTGTCACTCTTATAAATTATATTGGACCAAATAAAACTCTTCTTTAGAATCGGGACATCAAAATTCACTTTGTGTAAATTTTTGGTATTTTTCTGATAAAGATCATTTTTTAATGAATAATGAAAAATGTTGTATTTTAATTCAATAACTCTTTTTAATAAAATTTATTTATATGATTAGATTATATTTTTAATTAGTTTCAAAGTGAAATTAGAATATATTTTTACCATTTAATCCAATAGTGGTTGTTGTAATTAATTTCATCTTGAAATTGGAATTAAACTAGTCTAAATCTTTTGATACTTATTGTTTCATAAAAACAGGCTATTTGCTCTGACAGCGGGAATTAATTATTAAATTAATTAAAGTAACTTATATGTTTTGAATTTTGTAAAATTGACATCATTTTTTAATTCGTAATATCAAATATATCCTAGGGTAAATATTTGGTAATTTTCTGAAAATCATCAATTTTTGATGAATAGTGAAACCACTAAGTGGTAGTTAAAGAAACTGATTTTTTGTTTAAATGAAACTTTTCCACTTCTGTGATTTGAATTTCAAAAATCTGACATACATGGTTTTAATTAAGAAGTAAAATGTTGTTCAATGGGATTAAAATAATTTTTTGGTGAATAGTAACTTTTAAGTTTATTAATCGCGATTAGAAGTAATTAGTGTAATTTATCGTAAAAAAATGTTTTAATAATATGAAATGACCTAGACACATGTCCTACCCTCATTGGATGTGTCATTTTCGACCAAGACAATCCATGGGTAAACTTGTGGACCCCATGGATCCACTTTGGTAGGAAAATGACATTAATACCTTTTTATTTAATGTTAAAATTAAGATGTCACAAACATGTGTGGTTTTAATAAAACAATTTCTATATGGGGTTATACAAGTCAGATTTTTTACTATAAATATTCATTTGAAAGATAAAACGATTTCCTATATCATAGTATTTGTTTTATAATTTTTATACATTAACTAAATTATATTATTTATGACACCATGATGATGCAGCGATTACCTCATTATTTAACGATTTAAATAAAATGGAAAGATAATGTAAACTCTAGGACCTAGACATGTCAAAAACCTATTGGATGAGTGTATTTCTAACCCTTATCACCTTATCCTCTAAACTCATCAATTTGGGTCCTTTAAAATCCGAAACTCATTCTAAAATAAAGTAACATTTCCTTACTTTCCAAGAGTGCCCCTCCTCTCCTCTTATAAAAGGCCCCCACCTCTACCTCCTTGCCCACACCACTCAAACCTATGTATCAGCCAACCCCTGCCCATTTTGTCTCTCCACATCCCTATCTTACTCCTAGAATCCTCACTTGGGGCAGAGGTCTTCCCAAGGAAGCATTTGAGCTCAAATCAAAAAGAGTTACCCGATTTAAAGGTTGTGCCTTCTCTTGTGTTCTTTTGTTTTATTTTGATTCTCCAACACCTTAAACTCTTTTCATTAATTTATTTTGCAAAAACACATGTATCCAAAATATACTAGGTTGTTGTTATAATAAGTAATCGAGATAAACTTAGACACACCTTCATCTAATGGTTAAGGAACATACTGTTTAGGTGGATGGCGAATTTCTACCTCACGAAACGATGATTGTTCAACACTCATATAACACCTTAAATGGTGTCCATTAAGATGAAACTATATTTATATATGATATATAATATGTTTATGTTTTACTTAAGATTCTGTATTTTTCATTTTTGGCATACCTTTATGGTTTCCACTGTGGGTAAACACGATAATTTTGTTTTAGGAAGTGCGGACTACCGCCCCCTCAAAGTGATTTGATTCGTTAATGCCACACGTGGGACGTATAAAGGATGGATTTAAAGTTATTATATATGATGTTATAATTGAATTATAATATAACTTTATATCATTATTATTTTCTTTCCATTAAAGTATGAGATATAAATGAAAGTAGCGTTCATGCGTACGTACGGCTTACCGTCTCCATGAACGGTGCATTTCATTTCTTACCTCTAAATGATTATGTAATATTATAAATACATGTATATTATGGATATATATTATATATATGATATCCAAATCATGAATATCATTCTGGATATAATGAACCTTTGACCACACGAACAACATGTAATTGTAAGAAGTCTACTTTCGACTTAAGAACCATATATCGACAAAACAAACATTATTAACTTAAATGATTATATAATGTTTGTAACATGGTAATAAGTGATATAAAAGTAATAATGAACATGAAAAAGGTTCTTAAGCAAGTATAAATTAACTCAAGTTTATTATTCAGGACCTTAAGTAACGATCGAGTCAAGTCGGACCCGAGGTAAGGGATCCAACCTCTCTCTTTCTTTTTAAGTACTCTCTTTTATGTCATTTCTTTTAAGCCCATTTTTCTTATGTTTGGGGATTTTCTTTAGTATTCATAATACTTTAATTTTTATGTTCATATTGTTGAGGACCCTATTTGATCTCATAAATCCATTTTTGGATGTTTTAAGTGGCGCCGTTAGGCTGCCGAGTTTTCGTTATCGATTTTTCATCTCACTTTTATTCCCGTGAGATTTATGCTACGTTTTCCACTATTTCCTTTGAGTGGTGTATGTACTGCCCATTATTATACACTTTGTGTAGTATAATTTCATTTATGGGTATTTAAATTTTCATTATATGACCCTTCTTCCATGGGGTGTACTTTTCGAAAGTTACCCAACTCGATAAGGGGACCTTTCACCCTAATTTTTTTAAGACTTCTTTTGTTATGTTTTTTAATTCACATACTATTATGTTGGGATATGTTCTTATATATCCTTATTTATGTAAATTATTTTTCCAAGTGTTGATATCCCATTTATCTCTCTCATCAACCCTTTTTGTAAAATTTTATGTGACGCTGTTAGGCTGTCGAATTTTACCAAGGGAACTTCTTAACCAAATTTCGATTTCTTTGGGTTCAACATGTAGTTATTGAATATGTCATCCTTTGAATATATATGAATGAACTTTGATTATTTTACACTTAATATCCACATATATTGGGTGTATTTATATTTGTCACACATAATTATGAGATTGATTTATCCTTAATTTAAGGATACCTTCTTTATAATGGATTTCATCTCATTTCACATTTCTTTTGAGACTACATTGTTGTTATGCACCAATTCATTCTTATATGGTGTGTATTCTATCCCTTGACATATTATATCATGAATCCCTTTATTCTCATGATATTATAAATCTCAGATTAAATGTTATTCCAAAATTATTTGTATTCAAGAGTCTCTCATTTTGTTAAAAACTCTTTAACAAAAATATAATTTTAAATGTTTTAAAGATTCATTATTATAAATCTTTATCTTTAATGTCCATGTTTTCAAAATGGTTTTCAGTATTTATTTATTTGGAAATTAATGTTTTAAAATTATAATTCCATTAAAATATTCAAAGTGGTATGGGACACTTTGATTCAAAAATCTCTTTTAAATGGTTTTTGAAAATGGATTGATTAATTCAATATCTTGGAATTACTTATTGTGATTGAAAATGAAATTTTGTTATTGAAATGTTTATATTTTAAATATTTTATGTGTAATGATGGTACTTGGACATTTTATGGGTGGTTACGTGATAAACCATATGACGGGTGGTGTCGTGAATACCAGGATGGGTGGTTACGTTATAACCTCCAACGCATTGGGTATGGAAGTCGGCCGTATGGCTATTCCATTATGTATGTGTGGAAGTCGACTGTATGATTATTCCATTTTAGTATGTTTATGTCCCAAGTTACCTTTATATGTTATGTGTTCTTTATATGGCTTTTATGGTAATATTTTGGTTACAAAAGGGTATGTAATGGTCTTTTATTAAGTGAAGGGTTTTTACTACTTCATAAAGGTGAAAAGTATTACTTTGGTAAAGTACTCATGGTTTACTTGTTGTTTTTGAAAAACTAATAGTTTTTCTTCTTTTTGTATCCTTTACTAGACTTTTTATTCTCATACCAAGTCTTTGAAATGTTTTCCATAGGATTTAAAGATGAATATGGTCAAGGTTTGGATCAAGGAAAGACATTCTGTCTAAAACATGGAACTAGACATGTTTCTTTTTAAGTGTTTTTATTTTATTTTATGGAATCTTAGTAGAAGTGTCTACTATGTAATCTTTTGAGATGTAATAGTTATGACATAATTCTCTCAAATCTAAACCTGAAAAGATCCTCAATGTGAATTATTAATTTAATTTAATATTAAGTAAGGATTAAGGATGGGGCCTTATAAAGGTCCTTTTAAATACCTTCCAAAAAATATGATTTAAATCATAGATCATGATTAGGAATTGGTGAAATAGGTACAAAAGGAAGTATTTTGAATTCATTAATATAACATAGTGAATTATGCTTAATATGAAAACATTTTATTATATATAATGAAATTTGATTATTTAGAAATCCAATTTAAAAATCTAGAGAAAAGAAGTGTCCTTTTAATATAGAAATATTTGAAGGATTCATGACTCCTCTAATATTCTATCTCTTAGTATTCACCTACTTAAAATCCAAGAATCTTGATAAATAATCTTTAATTTACACTTCATATAATCCCACCAAAATTATTCTATCCAATAACTATACATCATTTAACTACCAAGGTGTATTGGTAAATTTGATTAATTAGAATTCTCTATTAATTCAATTTTAATCTCAAATATTGATGGAAAAAATAGCCTCTTTCCAAATTTCGAAACAACATCTTTATAAATCAAGAATGTCAATTTCCCATTTTAAAAACACTATTTTTGTTTTGAAAATCATCTACATCATTCAAATAACTTTTTATCAACTCTAATAAATTTTTTTTGGAAATCATTTGAAAAGGAACTGATTTTTTCCCTTCCTTAATAATTCAAGTATATATAATAACTAAACAAATGAGCATATTATCCCTATTAATCACCATTTTGGTACGGACTCCATGATCTTTCCTAATCAATGGATACTCTACCCTATTTTCATTCCCAGGGATTTAGGATATGGATAAATAAAAATCCTTGAATTGCTTATGCTATTCCGTTTTCTTCATATTGATATCCTTCTGTGAAATAATGTATTTGAGACTCTAATGATATATGCATATCTCACAACCTACAACATCAAGATAATATATCCATATACTCAAAGAAAATATTATAACTGTGAACTCAATAGCATGGGTTGGATAGTTCTATCAATGATCATTTAACTTACAATATTCATAGTTAATAACTTTATCATTATACATGAGCATATAACCAATCCCCAGATATGGTGCATCGCTATATATAAAAAAACATAAGTTTATGATAAAAGATTAAATAAAATAGGATTTAAAATCCACTCCTCAATTATTCAAAATATTATTCACTATCCTTTTTCCATATGAAATAAACCGCATTATATGTTAAATTTGTTAATGGTTTATCCAATTAAAAATGATTACTCAAAAAATCCTGAATAGAAAATTTTCAAAACATGGATACTACATACCTCAGTTATATTCATAAATTTATTCAATTCATTGGATACCTATTTCTTTTCATAATGAACTAAGATGCCATCCTTGGAGGAAATATTTTCAACAAATTTAACTTTCATAATCGAGTATTCAAAATTGATAAATTTACAATATGAATTTTATTCACTAAGATTATCAAGAATTATTTGAAAGTTATCATCATAGGTCTAATATATTTTAGAGAACCCAAAGATATATTTAATAAATACCACAAAAATATTGTCATTATATTCTTGAATACTTTGATCACCAAATCGTTAAAAATAAATGCTTGATTACTTAATCCAATGGGAATTACTGTAAACTCAAACATTTTATACCTCATATGAAATTATATATTGGGAATACCATTAATTTTTACTAAAAATTGATGAAAATCATAATGAAAGCAATTCGCTGAAAAATATTGAGGTCCTTGATGTTAATAAAATAATTCATCAATGTGATTAAGAGGATACATTTTAATTATATTAATATAATTTATTTCCCTATAATTTATTCATATCTTCATAGATACTTCATTATTTCTAATAAAATGAATAGGGCCTCTCCAATGGGAATCACAAGGGTGTATAAATCCCTTATTAAATCACTAATTTATATTTTTATTCTATTCCACTAATTCCATTATGAACATTATATAGGGAGTGTTTTATATAGGTTGTTCATCATCAATTAAATCAATAGAATACTCATCTTTATGAATAGTTCAATTTCCATGTAATTTCTTAAGAAACACATCAATTCATTCATGTAAAATATGTACATATTCAATTTAAGATTAAATTTCCTATATATAGTTTGTCCCTATTTCTCTTCCCAATGATTCTCATCTACAAGAGTTATTGGATGTGGATCTTGATAATACCTTTATAGTAAAGTCTCCTCTCAAAATAAAAGTGATTTTATATCTCTATCATGAATCATAATATTCTTTTCTCGGATGTAAAATTTTAACATTTTAATTTAAAATCCAATCAAAATTAATGATTAAATAAATTCAATAATAGTAATAATAATCAATTCTGGGAATAGGTTTCACAAAAATTCCCTAAATGTAACTAATTTACACATATTTTTTGCAGTTTTATTTATACTAGGAGTCTTACCTATAACATCCTTTTTAAGGTGAATGGAAAATATCTAATTTTCCTTGAATGAAGAATGATATAAATGTGTTTGAAGGTACATAATTAAATAAATTATCTTCTAATTTTTTTCTATGATTAATGAACCTAGCCACATATATTTTGGAAATTAAACCTTAGTTATACTTATCACATAATCTCATACTTCTCCCATTGGACTCTTCTACAGTAGGTTCCATTTGAAATATGGGAAATTAAATTTCATAAATACCCATTTCTCTAAATTTTAATCAATGGTTAATAGTTGTTTATTATTTCACATTAATTAATTGTCTATATGACTATTGTCTATACAAATGTAACAGACTAACTTTTCCACAAAAGTATCTTTAGGATGCTTCATTCCAAAATTATCAAATGATGGAAATTACATCATTACCTTATTATTCATTGAAAATTTCCTTCTTTCCAAGAATTCATATATCCTACTATTTTAATTATTTAAACTAAATATATAGTGTCTATAAAATTATTCATCTCTTTAGATGGAATATAATGTAATTTCATCAAATGATGAAAATGTTTGAGTAACTAGTTTCATTAGAAGGCATGGCATAAAATAATTAAATAAATATTGTATTTTTCATTCTATATAACATATTTAATATTTATCATAAATTTTTTTCACCTAAATGTATCCTCAAAGTATAGACAAGTACTTTCTTCCATTATATTTAATCTGGGGAGCTTTCCCTTCATTTCAGTTTTGTCTCATTGGGGAAATATTTTTAAAAAATATCACATTAAAGGTTCTCTCTTCCATATATTCTATTTTTTATTCCTCCCTATTATTATAAATCAATTTCAATCATTGATCAGTATCAATTTTATGAAAACATGATTCGAGTATTAGCACTACCATTTCATTTCAACCTATATCTAGATATATCATTTTAATGGACTATTACTTTTTTTAACTACAAGTTGATTTTTTGTTCCACCAAAATATAGAAGATCATGTTGCATAATAAAATCTAATATAGGTTTATTCTATAGTAGACCATCATGTTTCTTTATATATTCAATTTTAATAGTCATAATAAGGGATAACCACTCGAACATTTTCAATATATGGTCATCTCCCACACCAGTTGTATTGGATTACTCAGTAGAACAATCTCTTTATTTTATATGATTATTGGTTTCATTCATTATACATCATGAAATTTCTAAAGAAATGAAATATAATGATATATCCTATAGAATTATTAATTTTAAATCATAGTAGAAGATTTTAAATTTGGTGTATTTCAAAAAAGATATTGCAAATTTATGCCTTCATAATCTCAAAATTGTAATAATTTTTTCTTTGAAAATATAATTAAATGATAATAGTATTTTAAAATATTTCACAATGTTATTTTAATATCATGTGAACCAAAAAAAATAAAATCCATTGGGAGTGACAAAATAGTTGTGCAGTGAAAGGCCCAAGCATAATGCACTAATAAGGACCATATTATTATCCAATTACCCCATTCAGAGTTTCCACCACATGGTGAATCTATTCAACAAATGTATCCACCTTTTATTACTTGTACATTTATTTCTTTTCTAGAAAAACAATATAATTTCTATATTATTGAAAAAATTGAAATTATCTTATACATATATTTTACAAAAAGTCTAACGTACAGTTTTGTTCTCAAATAATTGTTTTCCTAAATCTAATTTCTGAGGTTTCTTCTAAAACATATCTTATAAAAACTATAATGACACCATATAAAATATCCCAGAGTCAGTGTCTACTAAATTACATTTCTAAAAGATACAAGGGTTCACATGAACAAGTACCAATCAATTTAATTGTCTTGAAGAACTATAGATATATATAATTCCCATTTTAAATTGAAAATAACAGATTAAACATAAAAAAGGTAAATATTTTACATCCAAAAAACTCATTTAATGATTCCTTTATAAAAATAAGGGAAATGAAAAATAAACTAATGGTGTGCTCAAACACTCATTATGGGTTACATACAATGTAAACTATCATGAAAAAATATGGAATAAAAATTATAAAAATATAAATAACTAAAAACACATTCATTTTAGTCAATTACTTGAGAAAGAAATCAACCCAAGGCTAATTTCTATGTAATAATCTCATGAATAATATTAATTAATTTCTCAATAAATAATATGAAAATTTTCTGATAGATCTTTCAAGACGTTGTGCTAGGATTCTTTCAAATATTGGTTGGTTTACACTAAAATAAATTTTACATGGATAGTTAACTAGGTCATCTCATTAGATCTATTGGTGAATTGGGAGGCTATCTATAACTAGTCCCGAACAATAAATTCATGTCCAATCTAATCCTCAAATATTATATAATCAATTTAACTTATAATCAATATGAATCATCAATAAATTTTTTTTATTTATTAACAAATATAAAATATCAATATTTAAAAAATATATCAAATAATTTTTTTTGTTAACCACCTTATATTGAAATTTTATATTTTTTTATGAAATAAGAATACAAATTATAAAAAGAATATAAATATGGAAAATAAATGTAATGTATAAATAGATATAATCACAAAAAAATGAATGTTTCATGATAATTCCAATTACCACAAGATTTATAAGATATGAAAGATAACCATTAATTCACCAGAAATATTAGTTTTGTAATAAAATAAAAACATTTATAGAATATAACAAAATTAAATCACGAAATTTAAAATAAATTTTGAATATATATATATTTTTAAAACCATAAGATGAAAATAAAAGAATATAAATACTGTAAAATATTTATGGTAGTGGGAAAATAACTTAATATAATATAAATAAAAATAACCAATTATTTTGAACTTTTATAAATAAAGTAGAAAAAAACCAATAATTAAACATTGAAATGATTCATTTAACAACATATGAAAATTCAAGTATCACAAAAAAATTAGAAATAAATAAGTTTTGTATATATAATGTATTTTAAAAAAACATAAAATAGATAGTCATAGAAGAAAAATATAAGAGATCAAAAATTTAATTAATAACAAATATTATTTTAGAAATTTATTTTCTTGATTTAAGTGATAAAGAAAGTAAATTTAATGGATGCATAGAAACTTAAAGAATATGTGGTGCATAATAACATATATGGATTCTTTTTTGGATAGACAATAATATTTATTAAATGAAAAATATAGGAAATAAAAAAATAGATTATAAAATAAATTATTATCTCTTCAGTAACATTTATATTATTATCACTTGAAATAGTAAAACTTAGTTAAAACATTAATTAATGTGAATAAATTTTGTTTTGTGTTATATACATCAAATGGGAATTATATACACCATATAGATGAAACTAAGTGAATAATAAAAAATTTTGTTTTAGTGGAGTGGAAATTGGGATGAAATACCTTACCTTATGATTCAACATAGATGAAAATGACCTACCCTAACATGTAATAAATTTATATTTATTATAAATACCTAGTAAAGCATAAATTTCCCTATAATTTCATATGTGATAAAATTATCACATTTTAACAAATTGTGTAATAATATTTAATTAGTATCGTTGTTTCGGGAGCCAAATGCTTCATTTTTCATGTATGTTTTGATTCATCAGTTGTGGTACTTTTGAATTGAACATTGATATATCAAATACATAATTTTATTCATTAAATAAATATCATAATTATTCATCATATAAATATTTAAATTCATCATATAAAAATTTGGAATGATAAATGAATCATGTATCTTTATGATGGTGGTAGCCTAGAGTTATGCACGAGAAATGTTACCATTTATTTATGAGTGGAACGATAGTGAAGTAGATGATATCATAAATTTTCATGAATCTTGATTGTATAATAAATAAAACATACATTCATCTTTTAAATCATTATGATAATCCGTGTGAGATACTGATGGAAGACAATTTACATCGATTTATGAGTTGGTAGTCCTCCATAAATGATAGGCATGGTTTAACACATCATTTGATGGAAATGTGATAGGTAAATGTTATGAAACCAATAAAATAACATATAATTATTTATAAGATGTTGGTATTATTATATTTTAATGGTTATAAAGTAATTTAAGGTGGTAAAATAATAAAAAAAATGAATGTTTTCGTTAATGATGATTTTATCTTCTTTGAATGGGAGTATATAGATATCCTCTTAAATACCCATGGGATATTCATTTAGGAAAAAAACCTATAGAATGGGGAAATGCGTGTCTGGGAGAGATAATTTCATAGTTTTGTGAGCTAAATATCTATAGATAAGTTAATAATTTAGGAGAGTATGTGTTATTTTAATATAAGGGAAAAGACACCCATAAAATTAAAAAAAATTAAATATAATAAATTATTTTTCATGTGGAAGAGGAAAAAAGTGGAAACAATTATCATATAATATATTTTTTGGTTAAAATATATTGATCCAATAATATTTAAAAAGGTCTATTTGGAATTTAAAAACTTATGTTTGTGTTTTACCCACTTCTTGACCAATTTAAATATTAAACATGGAAACAAATGTTTCAATCTTAAAGGGTTATAAATTTAATTATAGGAAACAAATTGGATCCCAAAAAAGTAAAATGATATAATATTAGACCATATCCCTCTGTAAATTTCCTATTTTAATATTTTTTTTATTTTAAATTATTTAATATAATATTATTTTACATAAAATACAATTAAAGTCATTTTAAGATCTATTTAGGATTTCTAATATTAAAGACATAAAAATAGGAATGCAATTTAAATATAAAGACGTTAACAATCCCTCATATATTACTATTAACCATTAAATTTGTGTGACACTATAGTTTATCAATAAATATTACTTTTGATATACTTAAAAACATTTGCTTTGGTTTTAATAAGTTTCGTACAAGCAATGTTTAAGCATTGTGTAAGAATTTAATGTAATTATAACATAACAAAGAATTAAATATAAATTACCATCATAAAAAACTATTATTTTCAAAATATACTATTATACTAAATAATAACAACTTTCTATCCCAATGTGAATACGTAAGTGAAATGAAACTCAAGAGATTGAAATTATGGAATTTTTAATTACTTAAATTAATATAAATGTCTTTTTCAAAGAAAAATGAAACCTAGAATCCACATTTAAGAATATATTAGGGGTTTAGTAACATTTAAAGAATCTAAATAAATATAGTGAAGTGTATGGATGAATTTTAACACTTATTCTATAGTTTTAACCTTGTTAGTATGATTTTACCTTTTATTGAGGTCAAAAAATTTACCTTGGTTTCTAATCATAATGCATAAAAATAAAAAGGGAAATTTTAAAAAATATAAACCATATTATTTAAAATATAAAATCCATTTTATGAAATTTTATTTATATAATTGGTATAACATTATTTAAAATTAATCTCACCGAACATGATACAAATTTATTTTTAGTAAAATTGATTTTCCAATCTAAATATGATGTTACATAAAATTTTTGAATCTTAATCCTAATTATATGACTTTTAACTCATATATATATATATATTTAATTTATAAATTTAATACAAATAATAAATTATTAGGGATTAATTAAATAAATTAAAATGAAAAATCATTATGAACATAAAAATTGTTATTTTAAAATTTTCCTTTTTATATACCAATTATCTTATAACTATTTCTATCATATTTATAATCAAAATTTGTTTCATTATACTTGCTATGAATAATTATTATAAATAAAATTAGGATTATCAAAAAAAATACATTTTCAATTATTCAAAAGTCATATTTCAAATGGAAAATTTTATAAATTCATTTGAAGCATATTTTAAAAAATTAAGTAAAAAATTGATACTCATCCAATCAAATTAGTATTTATGTTCCAATAAATTTTAAAATGTTCATTGCAATGTAGTTTCATTATGAAATAATGTTCACATGATATAATTGATGTTCATGGGTTAAATTCATTCTCTAGTATAGATCATTGGTATATTATGTTTGAAAAACTTTTAGTTTTTCTATAAAAAAGTTTAAGAAACATATGAGATGAAAATTTAATTATTATATTAGTATCCCAAAAAAAATTTATATCCTAATATCCCCCATCATTTGACTTATAATATCTTATATAATTGAAATTATATTTGAATGGATCCATATTTCTTATATCATGACATAAAATATGGACCTGAAAATCAATAAATGGTATTTAGGATGGTCATATTTCCAAATTATAGCATCCAACTCCATAATATATTGAGTGGAATCCACAGTCATTAAATCAAGACTCAGATTTCCTTAACAATTGCCTCTATATTTTTATTGAACATTCTATGTCAATTACACTCAATACAATATTGGTTAATTCACCATAATATCTTATTTAGACTCCATATTATTTAAAATTTTCCCCAACTATAGCATGACAACCACATTAATCATGGTTCCATATTAAACTTGATTAATGGAAGGATTGTATAATTTAATATTAATTTAAATAATTTTGGATTATTATTGTAAAAACCCATGTTGTTTTTAATTTTAAGATTTCGTTTTATGATAAAAAATTTATCGTGAAATTTTTTTTAAAATATTTATGGTTTTCTTTAAATTAATAAAAAAATATGATTTTGGTCTTTGATATTTTATAGTAGGTAAAAAATTAATACTCAGATTAATTTTGTTAAATATGTTACTCCAATGGAGGACACCTCTACACGGTCCCTCAGATTGATAACCCCTGAGGCCTCGCATGTTGTTGTCTACAATTAGAATGATGCACAACAACATGTTCACAGTCAGCCGGAAATCCAGAACCTCTTTGAGTCATCTGAATTATCTCGGAAATGGAGGAATGCTTTTGGGGATTAATAGGAGACTGTTTGTACCCTGATTAAGGTCTCTTGTAGTGGTGTTCGTGCCTCTTACAAGGAATGGTATCTTATGTCGGAAAATAAAGATTACTAACAGTGAGGGTTTCACATCTATCTCCTCAAAGAGGGGACCGAGCAATGATTATTCTAATTTTCCAAGGAATGTTTCTACCAAATTTTCTTCTATGGTGTCAAACAATTTAGATATATATATCCTTAAAATTTTTAGTTGGTATAAGTCTCAATCCATGTTGCTGAATTCTGGTGACCTTAATTATATAAATTATTTGTCTCACTATGAACTGTAGACCTATGTCTTGTGGATGAGGGCGTTTATTGTTTGAACCATTCCACCACTCAACTATATTTTATTAATCCTTGTTAATAATTGGTAATTAGTTTTTCTTAATAACAGTTTTATTTGAATTTTTTCAATTATAATTCTTGCAATGATGTAAAATATTTACTAATATTATTATTATTATTTGTTGTTGTTATTACTATTATAGTAGAAAATAACTGGTGTGTACATATATATGATATATAAATATATATACATTCATATATATTATTACATGTGTTATTAAATATAATTAAATATACACATGGATGTATATATATATGTGGGTTATATATATATACTTAGGTATATGTGTGTGTGGTTGTTTATATATATATATACATATATATGACATTAAATATATATCAACATATATATTTTAATTAATGAATGTAAAATGTGAAATAAATGAGTTAGAAGGAAAACATAATATATAGTGGAAACATAAATATAAATAAATGAAAATATATAATGAATAAAGGAAGAAAGGGGGAAATGTGTTAGAGGGATTTGGGGAGGCGCACCACTTAAGAGGAAGAAAAAATTTAATGTGAGTTATAAATGACCAAATTTAATGACATTAAATGGAATAAAAAATAATATAAATTTAAGATGCACCTTTTTGGATAGGGAAACATGGGGTGGAGAGTCACCCCTCTCTCCGCCTCTCTTTCAATCTCTCTCATATTATTTTTCTCTCCTTAAATTTATGAAAACTAATGTTTCTCCCACAATATTGATCCAAATAATTTTCCATTAAAAGCAGTGGTGTCATAATAATAAGAAGTTGGTGCATATTAAATTTTTTTCCGCACATAATGATGTTGTTTTTACAGATTTTTACTAAACCAGATTTTCCTCATAATGTAACTTCTCTTTCCATAATAATCAGAATAACTCGGTTTCAATAATGTTGGATTCGTGTTGCATGATCATCATATTCGAGGTTGGTAGTGTAAAACTAAATCCCATAGTCATGTATTTTGATTAACTATTGGTAATTGTGGGTTTTCAATTTGATGTTTAGTGATTGATTTCTAGATTAAAATAATTAATTTGGTGAATTAGTTAATTGAAGTAATTGTGAAATTGGGTATATTAAGATTGATGAACATGATTAATTAATTATAGAATTAATGTAATGGTTGGGATTGTGAAATTATGATCTTGAATAATTAGTTTTTTAACTAATCATGATGAGATAAATATTTTTGAAATGCAAATATTAATTATAAAATTATTTATTGTTATATTTATTTTTTTTGAATTCAATAATAAATTAAAGAATTAATTTCTATAGATTGTTATGATTATTTAATTAATTGGGATAACAAATTTAGTTAACAATTTAATTTGGGTTATTGAATTGTTTAATCTAGAATAATTAATTTATTAATGTGAGAAATGATATGATTTAATTGTTTGATTAAATAGTGAGATTAATTAATTCATAAATTGATTAATTTGACTAATGTTATTACTTAATTATTTAATTAAATTATCTTATTAATTAATTGATGAATTAATTAATGTGAGTAAAGAAAAAAAATTAACAGTTGGATTACATAAAGGGATTAATTAATTGACGAATTAATTCATGGGGCTCATGTCCCAATTTAATTATTTAATTAAATATTGGGTTTCATTAATTGATGAACTAATTAATGTGAGTAATGTGATTATTTAATTATTTAAATAATTAATTTTATTAACTGTTTTAATAATAAATTAATTAGAGTAATGTGGTTATTTAATTTTTGAATTAAATAATGAGATTAATTAATTTCTCAATTAATTAATGGGAGGAATGATCTTCTTTAATTATTGAATTAAATAATTATATTAATTAATTGATGAACTAATAAATGTTAGTAATGAGATTATTTAATAATTGAGTTTGTTAATGAAATTGATTATTTGATGAATTGACTATTGTGAGTAAAGTGATTATTTATTTATTGAATTAATCAATGAGGTAAATTAATTTGTTAAATAATTAATGTGAGTTCTTTAGTAATTAAATTATTAAATTAAATAATGTGATTTATTAACTGATGAATTAATTATTGTGTGCAATGTGATTATTTAATTGTTGAATTAAATAAAGAGATTAATTAAAATGTGAATTAATTAATTAGAGTAATTTTATTTTTTTATTTTTTGAATTAAATAATGAGATTAATTAATTTGAAAATTAATTAATGTGGAAAATGTTGTTATTTAAGGGTTTAGTTAAATAATGAGATGGATTTATTAATGAATTATTTATTGTGACTAATGTTATTAGTTGATTGTTGAATTAAATAATGGTATTAATTAATTGATGAAGTAATTGAAATTAGGAATGAGATTATTCATTTGTTTAATTAAATAATGGTATTAACTAATTTAAGAATTGATTAATGTGAGTAATGAAATTATTAGATTATTGAATTAAATAATGAGATTATTTAATTGGGGAATTAATTATTTTGATTAATGTTATCATTTAATTATAGAGATAAATGATGAGATTATTTAATTAATGAATTAATTAATAAGAGAAATGTGATTATTTAATTGTTGTATTAAAAGAGAATAATTAATCGATTAGTTAATTAATGTGGGCAACATGATTATTTATTTATTGAATTAAATAATGAGATTAATTAATTGATTAATTAATTATTGTGACCAATGTGATTATTTGATTACAGAATTAACTATTAAGGTTAGTTAACATATGAATTAATTAATGTAGGTAATGTAATTATTTAATTATTGAATTAAATAATGGTATTAATTAATTGATTAATTAATTAGTGTGATTAATGAGGTTATTTAATTGAAGAATTAAATTAATGTATTAATTAATTAAAAAATTAATTAACGTAACGAATGTGATTATTTAATTAGTTAATTAAGTAATTTTGTTAATTTATTGTTATAATTACTAATGTGTGAAATGTGATTATTTAATTATTGAATTAAATAATAAGAATAATTAATTGACAAATTAATTAATTTGAGTAATGTGATTAGTTTATTTTCCAATTAAATAATGGAATTAGTTAATTAGTGAATTAATTAATGTAAGTTGTGAGAGTATTTAATTTTTTAATTAGGTCATAATATTAATTAATTGATTAATTAATTAATGTGAGTTATGTGATTATTTAACTGTTGAAATAAATAATGACATTAATTAATTAACAAATTAATTCAAGGGAGATGTTTCATTATTTAAATATTCAATTAAATATTGGGATTGATGGGATTAATTATTTGATGAATTGATTAATGGATTTAATGTTATCATTGGTGAGTTTTGATTAATTAATAGTCGAATTAATTAATATATATTGTTGTGTTTATACAATCATTGATTGAATAGTTAATTTTTGTATTTATTAGTGGATATTGATATTTTCAATAGAATATTTAATTTTTGAATTAATTATGTCTGTTTGGGATTATGAATGTGGAATAATTAATTATTTAATTAATTATGTGGAATTTATTGATTGTAGGCATATATTCTTGAATTGGAATAATAACAAATTTATGTGCTTCGTTATTTTAGAATCAAATTGGCTGAAGTGGATAATTAATGTATTAATAAACATATGGTCAAAGGATTAATTAAAAATATTTGATATAATTATGATGATAATTATGATCCTAGATTAATTAAAGGAAATGGTTAGATTGTTGGAAATTTTCATTAATTAATCATTTTGTCTTATGATGATAAATCTTTTATGCTTAATTCTAGCCTTGTGTATTTTCTTTCTTAGGTTATGTGATTATGTGTTATTGATGCAATTGATACCAAATAGTTTGATAGTTTTTGGTGTCTTGAGTTTCTCTTGATAAAACTCATGATTGATGTTAACGCATAAGGACATGGTGCATGTTTTCATACAACCTGAGGGCCTGGAACAATGGTACAAGTTCCATATGTGTAGAGTATATGATTATATCTGATACCCGAGGGATAGATGCACAGTCACATGATGCCTGAGGGTGAGATTCTATTTATGCATGAGGGTGAGTTTTAGGTTTTTCTGAGGGGAGATGCAATATGTTTATAGTATTTGTCGAGTGATTCATCCATGGCAAGATAATCATAAACTTTTTCAAGTGATCCATCCTAATACGAGAGGATCTACCCTCAGAAAGGCATACACAATAGGGTACTGAAGTAGGTTTGGATAGCCTCGAGTTTTAAACCATAACCTATGTGCCCGCATATCTATTTCTTATATAGTGTTAATTTATTAAATTAATACCTTGGTTATCTCTATATTTCATGCACTATATATCCAATATTGAATTTGTTTAGCCACGGTGGTGTCGAACTACTGATTATTACTCACACCCTATTTGGTTTTCCATTTTTTACCCAATAATATTGCATGGATATGGGTTTGGACAAGGGAAAGAAACTTTTAAGATGATTAACTTCCTGTTGTATGGGTTGGAGATTAGTGGTAGGCCCAACATGGGGTCCCGGAACGGGGATTGGAGTTATATTTTATTGATCTTATTATTTAATTTTTAAGAATTTCAAAATCTCATTTATATACATTTATCTTTCCATTATATTATATTATTATTATCTAGATGTATTCAGTTTGTACCATTCTTAGTTTTGGATGTGTGGTTATTTATTCATATTGTTTTTATAATTTCCGCTACTCTACTATTATTTAGGCTTTCATTGAACATCATACCAGATGGTATTATCTCCAAACTATATTCATTTGAACCTTGATGCTAGTCCAAACACTCTGAAATATGGGGTTGCGTTCTTGAGTTCACATAGACTGTTGGATCCATCACTTGAAGGTGTACCGGGTTGGGGATGTTACAAAGTTGTATCGAAGGAAGGTATCATTTCTATTTCATTACTATTTGGGAAGCATATAAATGATACTTGGATGTGTCAGGATATGTTAATGAGTGTGTATATGGGACATGTTAACCCACGTACCAGAGAAAATCTGAGATCCCTATGGTGGGACTGTAGTTATTGCATTGTGTTGCTAGAGTTAATGTTATTTCACCGAAAGTGATGAATTTATTGTGTGATGTGATTATAACTATTTAGATTTTCATATATTTGACTCATAGAGCAATATAGTATGCGAGTTGTGTACACGTTAATCATTCTAATCACTCAAGACTATTTCTGACATGAATCATTTTAGGCACACATGGGAAGATAGGTTTTGAGTTGGTAACTGAACATGAACTGTTTTATTTGCTTGTGAAATTTTATTTTAAAACAGTGCCTACTATAAAATGATTAACATTAAATAATGATACAAAATGTTGAAAATGAGTGTCTAATGAGTAACATTAATTTTATAATGAGAATACCCTTTGATAATCAAGACCTAGGTGTAGGATGGTTAAGGGTAGTGATAACACCTAAGTTTTGACTGTGTGGCGAGGATCGAGAAAAGACATATTAGGAATTATTTGGATGGTAGTAAAAACGAAATGCTTAAATGAAAATTATATTATAATAGGAAGAAATTTTTATTTTGGCTAAGATTTCAATCATGTAAAATATATATAACTCTAAATTTTATTCATATTTGGAAGCACTTTTCATGGGAAGTAGTAGTTCCTTCACCAGAAATTATTCTCTAGGATGAGAAGTATTATGGTGGAGAGATTGTAAAACCTATATTATTTTTCAATTTTTTATGATGCAAAATTTGGTTGTGATGAAATTTATTGAAAAAATATGTTTTTTTAAATTAATAATCAAATATTAATTCAGACTTTGAATATCTTATGGCTGGTAAAAAAATTAACAATATGATTATTATTTGTGTTATATAAATGCATGAGTATTTTCTATGTAATTATTTAATTATTCTAGAAAATTTTGTTCATTGTGTTGAATAAATGAGAATGTGTAATTAATAATAGTTTTATTACCATTATTGAAATTATAATTGTGTCAATGATGTGAAATATTTAATAATAATAATATTTGTGGTTGTTATTATTAAATTTATAGTAGGAAATAATCTATATATAATTATATATTTGATATATCTATATATATGTCTATATATATATATTCTTAGAAGTGTAAATAAGTAAAAATAAATATACTCGTGGGTGTATATATATGTGGGTTACATAAGTATACTCGGGTATATATATCATTGGATGTTTGTATGTATATATATATATATGAATATATGTGGTATTAAATATACATTTGGTTATGTTATTATCCACCGTGTTTTACATGTAGTTTCTTTATATTCATATCGAGTCGGTGTTCTTCTTTATATTGATATTACTTAGGAAAATAAAAATAATATATCTTATAATTCATTAAGTAGATATATTCATACTTACTATTGTATACATTAAGAGTAATTATATATTAAGATAAAACCCTTTCCTCTAATATAAATAGACCATAAATATCAATATAAATCAATTATACTATTTAAGTGGCCCTTACTAATTTCTTAGTGATGGTTTGTTTGATCATTTTACCATGAAAACAAGAGTCACATGTATCAAATGGTTTTAACTTTTGATAATCTAAAAACCATGCTTGATGTAACATATGTAAACCCATCCAATTTAATTTAGAATGTATAAAAGTTCACAGGTATGTATGATATTTTTCATTTTCACTATATTATTCATCTATTGTAAAAATTGGGTTTTCAAGTTCAATTATATAAAGTAAATTGTTAATATGTGAAATTCTATAAAATAATTTATAATTAAAAGAGAGGCAATATTTACTTCTATAAATTATATGCTAACCCATATATTTTACACTGGACAATAAGAATATGAATTTATTAATAAATGATATATAATATATATTAGTAAATACAAGAACTAACCAACATAAAAGGGTAAGATAGCAATCTAACACTACTAATGTTACCAACTATATAATGTTTTCTACTAGGAGATCCAGCTTACACTTTGAAATATTCTTAAATATAATTGGTTTTTGTATTTGAATAAAAAAATTTGGGAAACATTCCATATTCAATACCCAACATATAGATAATAAAAATTTTAATTTAGTGACAAATATATCTAAAGAAAACCAATCATTTGGATTCTCATATCAATCTATGAAATTCTATATTAAATTGGATTTATTTCTATTTTAAAAGTGTATTTTTTTCATTCTCATTTCTCTATCTCAAAATTTTTAGGCTCTTGGAAGAATTTTTTATGGTAGCCTTTCCCTTGGACATAGCCTTGGTCCCCTTATCCATTCACAACCATATTTTTTATCGTAAGGATAATAGATTTGGTATTCATAATATCTTTATCTACTTGGAGAACCGGATTCAATAGATATGGATGATAATTCTTCATGTTATATATATTATAATATATGTTGAAAATCGATAAATTTTGTGGTAAAGATGAAAAAATCGGATTAGTTTCTTATTATTTGTTTGGATTCAACCTCAAAGAATCATGCATCATAATGTACCCCATCATTTTAAGTACATGAAGCCTTTTCTAACTCCCTAATTATAGATATCACATATATCATGCATTAGATAATTCATATCCCTCTTTTTGGTCTCTCATGGAATAGTACTACTCACAAGTGAATATACCACTCTTAGAAATTATGCCTACTCAAGATATTTTTTTATATAAAATTTATCATAGTTAGATTGAATTAGTGGTGGTGATATTAATTTTATCTACAAAAAATAATCGTTTGAGCATTCAAATTTATGTTTTTTACCAAGAGACACTACAAATTAATTATTCATTGAATGCCTCCCACTATTTTGTGTAATCCTAGAATCCCTCACTACTAGATTCAGAATACTCATTCTCATTAGTATTACTGTTAAAAGGACACTTAAAACATCCCCTTATATTATAGGATATTGCTACACCTCTACTCAATGAACTTCATATTAGGTTTTTAGTAGGTCAACCACATTAACTCATGATTAATTAAATTATTGATTGACATCCCACATTCTAGAAATCATATCCTTGATTTACTCAAAACTTTGCCACAAAATTTTTAATAATATATCTATGAAAACTTATTTACTAAAATTTTTAGTTAAATGGACCCACCAACTTCACAATAATGTTCTAGTAGTAAAAGGGTCCCTCAAATAGGGTTCATGAGTAACTCAAATGTAATGTTTTTTCAAATTTATGTGATTCAAGAGTATTCACTTACTATTTCTTTGAGATAATATATTTATTCTTGAATAATGAAATGATTTTTTGACATTACTTTTCTTTGAGGTCTCACTCACAACATAACTATATAGGATAGCAGACATTCATAAACTATTAATATCTTTTATCTATATATTATCTATTATTATTCTATGTGATTGTGCATACATAATAAAATTTTAAAATAGTAAACCACGAAAAAATAAATAAACACAATCACTGATAATGATATTATACTATTGAGAGACCCATTGAATAGATAATATATCAATTGAGATCCTAGGGGTAACTCCTTGAGTCGTATCTAACCAAAGATGTTTCATCCACCATATCTAACACATTTATGACTGTTTTAGAACTTTATCATGTTTTAGCATTGTCTGTATCTTCTCCGAAAAATTTCATTATAAATAAATATACTCTCGCATAGGTGAGGAGATCTCAGGAATTTGAGATATAGATAAATAACTATTAATGTGAACTCACAGTCCTTATAAATATAATGAGGGAACGTGATGACACACCAACTATAATTTATTAAATAATTATAATAAAAACATAACACACATTGTAATAATTAAAAAATAAATATAAATCCCAAATATACATTTTCTAGTCTCACTCATGATCAGTCATCATGAAATATTCATATAGAATTAAATTATTTTTTAATATAATTAAACAAGATTTTGTAAATTACAAACTAAAATAAATTCTCTTAATTTTATTATATAAATTTTTTATCTCATGTTGCAAAAAATTGTTTTATTAAAATCTAAATGTTTTTAAAACTCTTTTGGACCTTTTTTAATTTTTGTTCGTTTCATTATTTAAAACCCCTAACAGTTTCAAGTATTATTCCCATCCATAATTCATGAGTAAATTCATGTGTACAATTCATGGTTACTGTTCTTAGGTACTATTCATGAGTATTTTTCATGAATATGCATACATATATATATATATATATGTTTGTTTGTCTGTTTAAAAATATATTATATATATATATATATCAATTGAAGTTGTAGAAGATCCTCTAGCCACCCTATTTTATAAGACCATCATTCAGAGGAACAGTAACCATGTGTTACTATTCATATGGATTAAAATATTATATATATATATATATCAGTATATTAATTTTTATCCCAGAAAATCATGTCTCCAATCATTCAATAACCATAACACGACCATTTGAACTCAGATCAAAGCATGATTAGTAGTTTTGGGACTATATCAATTCCATCTACATGAAATCATGAAACATTATTTGCGATTTGAATTAATTTTACACATGATCACACAAAAATTGTTACTAGGCCTGAAAAAAATGGAAGTTTGGTATCTTAAATCCTTATCGTCAGACTGACATCCTGATGAAATTTATTATGATGCACAATTCACTGTTACAACACAAAGATATATTATTAATGGTGCTCACAACCCAAGTATCTCATTTTAAAAGAAGTAAGGACAAGAATTTTATCAATCTATTACCTCATTTGATTTGAATACCCAGATGTGTTCCACCCTCCATCAAAGATTTCTACTTCATGGAACTAACATAAGATCCATCTAAATCATCCATATAAACTTAAAGAGTCTTTTGAAGCATTTACCATTATATTATTGGTTCTAACACATATTTTTAACAATCTTTATCAGGCCATGACATCATTGCAAGGCAATTAATTTGATCCAAAAGGAAGACCCTGATCGTGGTGTCCATATGTACTCATTCCCACTCTGTGATGGTGGAGTAAGGAGGGATATTCTCCAAAATTTGATTGACTGAATAGTAAAATGAATTTTCACTTATCCTAATGTATACATCTGGTTGAAATGTATAGAAATTGAACATTTGCCCCAAAAATTGTTTAACCATATGAATATGAAATAAAATAAATATAATGAAATAATAATCATGTCATAAATTCCATTTTTATTTTATCACATTCATTTAACAGAATATATATGTCACTTGATATAATACGAGTTACTAACATGGATCTCTTATCCATTAAAAGTCATATGAACCTTTATTTTTAAATATTCATGTGTGAACTACTTTTTCTTGTGTTTACTAAAGAAAATATGAATTTTGTAAATAAATAAATTCAATACATATTATTTTAAACTCAAAAACATGAATTTATTTATCTCATGGTGATCATTGGAATTTTTACATATGTTAAACCCCAAAAGGTTTCCAATATTGTCTTAAAATCCAATTCACATGAAATGTAAAATCATTGAAATACACTAAATGTGTTACCCTATAATACTTTATCTCAATAGTAGTGAGTGTTATACAAATACTAGAATTAGATTTAATCAACACATTAATGCCTTTAAAAATATATGGTTTAGTCAGATAATTAAAAACCACTTCTATAAATACACTCCATGTAATATAATTTATTTATTTTTCAGATATCTCATGATATTGGATGAAAACATTTTTTCATCTTTCTTTCATGATTCATTATTTTATAAAATTATCCACTAGACTTTCTTTCTTCTACAATAGCCATTGATTTATAAAATCTTATAAGATTCTTATCAATAGGAACTATTATATATCTTCCTCAACTAGGAGGTGAAAAATCATATCTTCATCATTCAATCGATTTCATATGACCAATTTCATACACTAGACAAGATACCTCATCACAATAATAAATTCCATGGTTATTTTCATGCATCTGAGTATATGATAAAATATAACACCTTGATAATGATATCACATCAAGAGTCCAATGAAAATACTCATATATAAAAACAATCAATGGCACCTTAAAAAGATGTTGATCTTATTCACTTATCATTCTTCATGTTCTCATCTACTTCAAATCATCTTGTAAAAACTTCATGGGATGTATTCTGAATTTATATGAGACCCTAACACCTCATTGTCATACAATATATGTTTCTGATCAATATTATTTATTTGGAAGATATAAAATATGTTTATGATTAAAAATATTATACCTTAATGTTATCATTATCTTTAGAATCATTTATATCCTCTCTCAATGTGAAATAATCAAAAAATGGTCTTTTAAATATTTGACACATAATTATAGTCAATATTATGGTATGATAAATAAATGTATAAATCAGATTGTATAAATGTATTGGTAATATAGTTGAATTAAAATACTGGATCTAGGGAAAACACATTCATAAAACAAAGAATCCAAAAACACAATGTGTTCCTATAGGCTACACGTTGTGTAGTCATGTGTTATCTGGCTATAATCCTTGATACCACCAAATGGTTTCCTTAAATATTATTCTTCTATTTTTAAGAAATTATTATTCATATGAAGGAGGATGAAAAATATATCTCAAATTTTCATATAGGAATTAATAAATTGTAAATTTAGTCAATAATAATATGTAAATTGATCGATGATTATTAAATAACTATAAATTTAAACATGACTACTCTTATACCACATGAAGGTCCTGGGTATTGAAAAATAATTGGTTCGGATCATTCCCAAGTGTATTTTTATTATATTCAATGAACAATTCCCAAAATCCTGATATAGAAAATAAATTTCAAATTAATATGACAAAGGAATGAATCCTGGATCCAAGAGAAATTATTTTTATCATTAAATTTATAATTAATTAAAAAAAATTAAATTTCCATGGTTTTGAGTTCTTTTATCGATATAAACGTTGACCCAAATAACCTAATTTCGTTTATAGAATCATTTCACTTTGAGGATCCAAAATATAATCCCTTTATCTGTTAGCCACATGTAATCCTCAATATCTGAACAATGCCTATAGAAAATCGAGTTCTAGCACAAATGATCTATTCATCTAAAATTGTCCACCTAGATTCAAACATGTTCACCTGGTTTCGAGGACTGAATATATATTATTATGTCATTATTGATATATTGGAAGGATGTGGTGAAATTATCTTCGTCTTGATTTAATCCATATATATGTTCAATATAGAGAGAGAGTTATCTAGAGAGTTTTTTTGTTAAAATTGATGCCTCTTGAAACCACAATTGGAAAAAATAAAACCAAGAATGAATTGATCTAGGCTAGTCAGAAAATAAGTTCATGTAATGGATTAATCATTATTTTAATCATTAGTGATCCCCATATATAATAATTGTATTATTATAATTACTATTATTTCCATGATGTGTTCATGTCACAGGGAAAAAATATCTATCATTAAATAAAATAATTTTAAATTTTTAAAGTGTTATTTGATATATCATACCCATTGGTTTCTATAAATCAATATGAATTTCCTTATCCACATTTATATATCCTCAAATAGAAATAATTATTCATTTTATAAATAATAAATATTACATTCTATTTCTTATGAATAAAATTTTATTTTAATATAATAGTAATTAATTAAATAAAAATTAAATAAAAATTTATTATTCATTATATTATTAACAAAAAAGTGATATATAAATATTCATTCAATATTAGACTCACACATAAATATAGTGACTAAATATTTGGGATCAATGAAACAGAAAAAAAATTATTCATTGGTCTAGGAAAATAAATTTATTAGATTTGTTAAAATATAATAGAAATTAACTGGGATGGATGGATACAAAAAAAATTTGACTCTATAATCCTCTTCACTATTTAATTATTATTATTATACAATATATAGACTCTGTTTTGGTATCCTCTTAGGCTTCATGGTCACACACTTCTTTTTCTATAGAGCAATTTTAGATGTTGTGTTGTAGGATCCATGTAAAGGGAACACCATTATATAGTATCCAGTTTGACTTCATGTCTCAGTATTCATAAAAGGAGAGTACGTTGGTGATGATTGTTCACATAGAGAATAGTTTCTTTTGTACTATTATACATTTATAATTATTTATATTTGGATTCTGTAGTGCATTGCTTATATGTCTAATTTTTGATATTTTCAAGGATTTTTTCGAATACCTTTGTTATTCCTTGATATGTGACTATTGTCTTGGGTGGATGGTTTTACTGACCTAGGTGAGTTAATTATTGAATCTTATAAAAGGTATTCTCTTCTTAATGCCTGTTAATACAGCTTGAGTTGGGTTTTATCCCTTGGGGTAGAAAGGATTTGGGATCGTTATAATTTTAGTAGTAACTATGGGAGGGTGTCTCGTAAGATAACTTCACTTTCTGATGTCGATTTACCGAGGGTGGTCATAAATTATTTTTACAATGTTTTAGACATGGTTTTTGAGATCATTTGAGTGAACATAATGTAAATTTTAATAAAATGGAATTATACCTTCTTAATTTTTTTACATTAATGTAATTAATAATTTCTTCAAAATTATGTTTTAATGAATGGGGGTGAATTCTTGATATTGATCCTAATATTTTGGTTTATTCTATATTGATAATTAGATGTTTTATTTTTCTTAACTAATAATTCCACAGAGAATTTTTTTTTCCAAATTTGAGGTTGGAAGCTGTGAGAATGGATCTATAGGTGAATCATCCAGAGAACCATTGTTTAATTGAATTTATAAACCATAAAATTCATACTTTGGTTGAATTAGGTGTCATAAACCAAGTACATGTGCTAGATCATGGCTCTAATTCTTCTATAAATCATCCAGTTATCTTTTATATTAGTAAGATATCCAAGGAATCTAAGGATTGTAAGGGTAATATCGATATTATCTTATACTTTTTTATCACTCATGAGTAATCTTGATTGGGATTTTCAATTTATATGTTAAAGATATAGGGAAGGAGATGTTGGTACTCTATTATGTAAGATATGTTATGCAAGGGTCTCACATGGACATCTTCCATGAGTATTTTCAATTAGCAGTTTTAACCGGATATGTTACACGCCGTGAATACTGAGGAGTTTTTGAACATTGATAAAGGGAAGCACACCATTCTAGATTAGTCCACCAACATTGTTGAGCTAGTATATCTTGCATTAGATCTTATAACCAATGATTTCTTAAAGGATTTGAGGATTTAGTTCGGACTGAGGTTGAATATTTGGTCAATGTTGATTCTCATGTGTCTTTAAACTTTCATGGATGTAGTAAATAAATAATCTTCGGATGAGGTAGATGTAGCTAGAAATACTGTTTTGGGTGGAGCTTTATTTGGTGAAGTAGTTATCCATTGTGTATCTTTTGGACATAAAATGAATCTCAAAGGTGGTCAGTTTTCTTTAGCACCAGTTTTAGGGGCTCTATCATGATAATTGTTGTTTTTCTTCTACCAATGTGGTAGTTATAGTCATTCCACATATAACTATATAGAGGCCCCTATGATATGACATTGTTTTGGACTATATATCCATATGATTTTATTTTTTTAAGGATATCCCAAGGTATTAATACTATATCTAATAACATAAAAGTTTCACTAGTTCACACTAATTCTTCCAAGTGTAGTGTGTATAATCCTCAAGCTAAGGGGTTGTTCATGTGTCTAAAAAATATGGATTTATGGGGAATAGTAAGAACTAGAGGAATTTAATGTAAGGATAACTACTGGTATAGGAACACTATTTATATAATCTTTTATGGTGATATATTTGTTCAATATAGGTGATACTCATTAATTTATATCATAAATCTAAGATTAAGTGTTTGGCTTATTTTTTTGATCTTATTTCATTCTGGTTGTATAATTTCACATTATGGGGAAATAATTCGAAACATTTTTTCTATTGTCCCGCAAGTTGGGTGATGATTTCTAACTAAAAGGTGGTATGAGACATTTTATTTCTTTATATTGGCATCTTTGACTTGATACCTGGAATGGATTAGATGATTAGTGTTATTTACAAGATAAATTGTTTTCAAAATCATGTTCATTTCATATCTTCTGATATATTCACTCATGTTTTTAGGGTGATTGGGATTCTTGATTGGGAAGGGAAATTCATGTGGTTCATTATGATGGGGTATTCTCATTACATTTGTAAAGACCCGGAATTCCCAAGGAATTTTTTTTAAATACATGGGAATTTTACGGGTCCGAAAATTTTTACGGTACTTGATTCCGAGGCCCGGTGTGCCCGGGATCAATTTCTGAAGTTTTGTTTGGGTACGTTCAGTAAACGTACGAGCGGGTTTTTATAACTTTTGAACAGGTGCTCGGAATTGAAATCGGAGGGCACCGTTGAACTCGTAGCGCCAATTTTCACTTAATAATACTTTCACCTTGACGGCAGATGGTTGGGTTTGACAGTTGGTTTTTGGGTTTCACGTGAATTAATAAAAGAAAATAAGTGACAACTTATTTTATTTTTGTTCAACCCAAGCCATGTGGTAAATTTGGATAAAAGCTCCTTTTGGGAGTCGGTGGTGGGACCGCCACACCCTAACCTCCCATGGGAGGACAATTATGGTGGGGACCACCCAAGCAGCATAACCTCCCACGAGAGGTTATCACGTGGGGTCCAAACGGGGATTAACCCACCATTTAATGGGAGGGGGAAACCTCTCAACTCTCCCTCATTAATGTGGGAGAGAATCTTGGTATCTAACTCCCCTCTTAATGGTGGAGGAAAAAACCTCCCCAAAACCCCTAAATAATTGAAGGAAACCCCCTTGACCCTCTTCATGTTTAATTCAGTGGGGACCACCCAGGCCTCTAACCCCCTCGAAACTCCCCAAATTTAATATTCCAACCACTCGTGCAGTTAATTTGGTGGATCCTCCCCTCTATTTTTGATTTTAGAATAATTGTGCCAACGTCATGAACTTACTTATGTGGGGTCCACATAATTAATTCACGCCAACATGCATAATAGATTAAAATCTACTATTTTGGTACATTTATTCTCTATTTAGTGGAGATATGGCGAGAATAGAATCCCCCAATGAAGAATGCAAAGATGCTGGTGATGACATTTCCTCCTCGTCTTCTTCCTTGGAACCCCACTTCCGACATGGGATCTCTTCGATGACCCTTCATCCTTCCTCTTCGTCTTCAATGGACCGACGCACGAGCTCGAAAGTGGAAGCATACGATGAACGATGACAACATCATCTTCCCCCGTGACGAACGAACGCCCAACAATTAAAAAGGTAGGGGTGTGTTCTATGTTGTTTAACTATTCATCCTCTCAAGTAGGATCAACTTCATGAGCCGCTTGATATCGTTCTAACGTGGAGGGTTCGGGCCGAACAAACACAGCCCTATCCCTCTGCTGCCTTTGTGGTTTGAAAACCATGGGTCGACGGCAAAGTAACGACAACATGTGAATGAGGTGATGGGGACAAAGACGGAGAATAAATGTCACGCTACCCGCGGACTCCAGGAACCGAGTCGCCGGCCGAGCGGTGCCCGACCAGCCTACCCGCACGCTACATGGCGCGCGCCCTAGGCAAAACTGCGGCCTCTCGGCCCTCTGGCACCCTGCCCGCGTGCCCCGCGTGCATCCATCGCACCCCACACCTTGCCCGGCGCCCCGGCCTCCTGCCCTGCGCCCCCTGGCGCCTGGGCTGCCTCCCCTGCGCCCTCACGCCTAGCCCGCCCTACCCGGCGCATCCTGGAATGCTACTCGCGTGCCCCGGCGCCCTGCCCGCGCGCCCCAACGCCCTGCATGGAACCCCCGCGCCCTTCATGGGGCACCCGCAGCCTACCCGCACCCCCGCGGCCTACCCGTGGGCTGCATGCGCCCTGCGCGGCCTACCGCTTACCTCTTGGGCCGATCGGTGCCCCTCGCGGTGTCGGGCGAACCTGCCATTGTTCTTCGGTCCAAGTTACCCAGGTGTTGACTTCAGCCCGAATTTTCAACACAGACCGTTTGGTCGGTCCCAGCAGACTAGGCCGAACTGAGCTGACTAAACTGCTAAATGGCCTCGGTCAGACCCAGCAAGTCAGTCTGGGTTGACCCATACCATGTTGACCAATACTAGGTTGTGCCGTGTCAGTCCGACTAGGTCAGACCAGACCCGGGCCCATATCATTTCCTTTACTTTCATGGGCCATATCTTTGGCATCGGACGTCCTTTTGACAAACCGTCAGCGACGCTACTATTCTTGGAGCATAGCTATCCCTTTGAATATACCCCACTGGAGTTCTGGGTATAGTTAAGTCACGGTCAGGTTGGTTCGTACACGAATACAACTGGGCCCCCGGGACTAACATTCTAGTAACTAACAGACCAGGTGTCCGATTGACGTGTAGTCTGTTTCTTTGAGACCCTTATGACATGGAGGAACTTTGAGATACTTCTTTGTGAGACTTCGTTCCACTTAGATTATCAGCTTGTATCTCGTGCCACTTAGAGTATCGCTCTACCCAGCACGTCTCAGCTCACTGCCTGCGTGGCCCGGCGCCCTGCCCGCGCACCCTGGCACCCTACCCGGTGCCCCCGCGCCCTACTACGCCCTTCCCGGCGCACCCACGACCTGCTTGCGCCCCCGCGGCCTACCGGCGGCCTGCCCATGCCTCAAGCTTCCTGAAGCTGGCCTCTCAGGCTGAGTCACCCAAGCCGCACCCCTCGCGGCGTTGGCCGAACCTGCCACTGGCCTATGGGCCGAGTCGACCACATGGCGACTTCGACCCGAATTGTCCACACATTATATGTTTTAACATTAAAATAAAGTGATTTTGGGTTTGTTTGAATTACTTTTCAAAGCATTAATGAACCCCTCAAGACTTATTCAACACTTTGCCCTTTTAAATTAATTTCCATGGGAGTGTGACTCACCTCCACATAAGCATCCTTATTATCTTAATACGTTCGGACCTTGGCCTTGTAAAATATTGTATTCCTCTTTCCTTTTCCAGAAAACATGGTCAAAAACCATGGTATGGTTTGTGGTTTGGATTAATTTAATATAAGGGGTCCCAAACCTAAATAATAAAGTATTCTCTCACCTTTCCAATACAAACCCACCCATGCCCCCACTTCCTCCTCACTAAAATCCTTTGGAGTTCATAAAACCTCTGCCATACTCTCTCTAGACTCCTCCCAAGGTTCCCCAAGCTCCCAATAAGCCTCTCACAAGCCTCTCTCTAGCCTTTGGAAGCACACTTCCAAGTAATGGTTTTTTCTTCCTTTCTCATTTTTATCAATTTTCTTTAAGTTGTATTTCCCTTTTAATTTCAATTATCAATGTTGGGGTATGGTTTAGAACCTACCCCATACTTCCCTCTTATTGTATGAATTATGAGGAACACCTTCCTCTCTCATTAAATGCCTCCCATGTACACCTGTTACTATGTTGAAATTCCGAAAGGAACTTCTCTCTCTTCTTTTACATTCAAGCAATACTTTTGTATCATGAATCTAAATTCCTTTTCAATTGTTGGTACATGTATCTATATGACCCCCTTACTGTCAATTACATGTAAATATTATGAGGAACCCCCTTTCTCTCTCATTAAATGCCTCCCATGTACACCCGTTGCTATGCTGAAATTCCAAAAGGAACTTCTCTCTCTTCTTTTACATTCAAGCAATAATTTTGTATCATGAATCTAAATTCCTTTTAAATTGTTGGGACATGTATCTATATGACCTCCTTACTTTACATTACATGTAAATATGATGAGGAACCCCTTTCTCTCTCATCAACCTTTTTATGAATTCTTACGTCACGTCGTTACGCTGCCGAAATCGCACCGATTTTCTAAGCCAGTGTCATTGTGTAGTGAATACCATGCCCATTTCTCCATCTAGGGTATTCAACTTTATGCACATTTATTATTGATTATAAAGTTTCATGTATGAATTCCACGTTCCTTAATAGTTAAATAAATTATTATGTTTTATGAATCCATGTTTTATGATCCATGTGGCACACTTATGCATGAAATGAAATTTTTAAGAAGGGTGTGCCCTTATAGTGCTCCAATGCATTGGGTAATGTATAGTATCATGATACGTCATGTGAAATGATTTTTGACTCATGCTAATTCAAGTGCAACGAGTGTTTACTCGTGCTTCATGTGCAATGAGGGTTTACTCATTCTTTATGTGCAATGATCCTTGGCTCATTCTAAATCCATGTTAAGTGTTGTTTCCACATTTCCATGTTATGATTATCATGCATTATCATACCTTTATGTTCATGTTTCTTTTATGATATATTGATATGACTATTGTATAACATGTATTTTACTCCTCATGTTATTCCATGTGTACTCCCTTACTGGGCTTTATAGCTCACCCTTTTCTTATGCATGTCCTAAGGTTATCCCATGCAATGCTAAGTACGAGGGAATGTAGTGGTCATGTAAAGGAAGTTTTCAATAAGGATGTTGTATTTCATGTTTTACGTTTTTATGTAATGATCCTAAGCCCCAAATACACTAAACCTCTCGATCTTATTTTTTGTATCAAGTGAAGATTTATGTAATAAAGCATGATTAAGTTATAATAAAAAGTAGGGTTTTCATAAACCATGTCTGATAAACCATATAAAGTTAGTGTGAAGAATGAATAAAAGATGATTTTCCTCCATGTTGAGTTATACTCTCCACCGGCCACTCTCTTATCCACTGGGTATCCTTCCCACTAGTACATCCTATGTATTTAGTTGTATCACAACTTCTAGTTATCAGTACTACCTCATATTCCAAACTCTACCTTTCACCATGACTCTTTTATACCTAAATGGTCCTCTAATAGATCCTCTATAGATTCATAATTTGGTTGTATTCCCAACACTCTTTTACTATTTGGTCACACTAAGCCCAAACATGTATCAACATCATTTACTAGAATCATATCATTTGTGATACAGTTCATGGTGTCATCTTCTCACCGCTACAATAACCACTGTTTTGGGTCACCAATTGTCCAAAATATTATCTACCTAGAGATCCACTACACATATCACGTATCCCACAATTCAGGCATAGTATAATCCCATATTTTATTTTCTAATATAAACTATGTGTCCGGTACACTACCTTTGAGAATGAATTAATCCTAAATATATTTACTTACACACTAATAAAGTGTCGCAAACCATCCTCTAATCACCATATCATAGAAATTACATCTACATCAATTATTAGTGAAAAACTGAAATAGGTCGATAAATTACATAGGATAATCCTTGAATAATTTGTCTCCTTATTGAAAATTTAGGAACTCTTGATATCAATCATCCCTTAGTGTTTTGGATAACAATTTCTCAAATAACTTAGACTGAAAGGCCATCCATAGAAGCCCCCCATTCATGGAATCTTATACCAATATGTCTCACAATATTTTTTATTCCTATAAGAAAATACCTATAAAACTTCACCATTTTATATGGGGGTGTCTCAATTTGATCAAATAACATTAACATGTACAATATCTAATACTCAAATACATAAGTTACACACTCCACAAGATCAAAGGGGGTTCTAAGACATCAACTCCAACATCAACTATTCAATAAATGACTCGTATCCCAGAGTTATGTGGTTAATATGATGTATCGAAAACACCATTCTTTCACCAAACCCCTCATATTATCATTTCCAATCTCTTTTAACCATTGTGGTCATCCTACATAACTAATAACCTCTATAATTGTCTCTTTATCTACTCTAAAAACAAGGGAATCATCACATGCATGCCATTGTGTAACATTTGTTTCTCCCTATGGATGGTCTAAATAGAGTCTATCTAGGTGGAATCACACTTATATCCAAATAACAAGATAATAAAAGGTATTAATGTATGTATATTATTTAAAAGGAAAAAAGTAGTTGGTAGTGTGAACCACTAGCCCTTACACTTCACTACCGCACCAAAGTTCTGTATCGTTCAATATTGGAACCCAATTAGCTGGTATGAGGGCCATATTTCATATACATTTTACCCATATAGGATACACACACCTAAGACACCAAGAGTCACATACCCTGGATGTATAAGTATAATTCCACAAGGAAACAATATAGTAAACCATTTTATTAGTTTTTTTACATGTTAAATAATCAAACACTTATTTATTTCTGAAACTACTATCGTTTTCTGTGTTTGCTGAGAAACTTCCACCAAAAGACTACACTGGAAAAAAGTATTTAGTCTATTATTTACATTATATGCTTCCTAACTGCTTCCATTTCATTCCATGTTCCAAAAAAACATATCATATTAAAAACACATGTGCTATGTGATCCCTACGTTCCAAAGATAATGTATTAGTACTCCTTCTTGCCTCTTTGGGAGAAGTGACCAAAAAATATGTGACACCAAAATTAATTTAATATAACCAAAATAACTCAATTGTGTTAATTAAATCAATAACAACAAAAGCATTTCCCCCCATAAGTTAGACATCATCTCATTCTATTATTGGATATACACACAACATGTCCTCAATCTCACATTCCAACACATTTTCATAGTCATATTTGTTGAACCTAAAATGAAATTTCACTTTTTCATAATCAATATTTAAAAGAACGTAGAGACAAAAAGACATTGTTTACAATTGGTGACCAAATCATTCAGGAACTACATTATAATACCCACATTGTGATACCACTTTGTAATATCACACCGCCCTATAGCCACTCAACAGGTTCTCAGACCAGAAGTATGCTACAAGACCTTAGGCAAGCCTCCCTTTAAGAAAAATGGTGATGACCGTAACTGATGGATTATTGTGTGGTAGTTCTGTGACTATACCCACTCAGGATAAAAATAATTAAAATAATACTAAAAAAATGTAGCTTAATAAAAATATTAATAATCACCAAAATGTACATATATACAATTGAAATGTCTAAAAACCATTTAATATAATTTATGATTGTAAAAATGTATATAGGATCCTCTAAAGACTGATTATATATGTATATGTTAAAAACCCATTATTCCCTTAATGAGAAAATTAATATCTCCTCCTCTAAAAATATACATCTATCCCATTCACTATATACATACCCATAACTACTAAGAATTAGATATTGAGATTTTTCCCAAACTTATACTCAACACCATAAATTTTATTCTCATCCTAGAGGGCTCATGCAAGGTGTAAGTGTGAATTAGTAGGCCACAACCAATGGGTTTTTGATCCAAAAACCCTAAATATACAAGGGTATATAAAAAATGAATAGATGATAGCCAACAATATCACTAAAATAGCTCCCCTTTCAATCAACAACCATAAGTGATAATTTACCAGCAATGTCCACTGTCAGGGTGGAATAATACATCCAAGGTCTGTTATACTAGAAGAACCTTTATCCTTCTCTCCAATCACATAAAACACGACATCACACACCAACCATTAATATTTAGTTATCCAATCCATTTTTATGCCCCAATGCCACGCCCACAATCCATCTCAAAAATACATAAGGGCATCTACATAATTTACAACTATCGTATTAATGAATCAACAACCCAAGGAATAATTATACACTTCTTTCCATGTCTCATCCTAATATTCCACAAAAAAAGACGGTGTCCCCTAATTAAATGTCACAACTACCAAAAATTAGGGCCTTATAGAGTGAACGAATTATCTGTACTAATATTCAAAAAATTAAGTTATATAACTTCATCTAAAAAGGCCTCAACACACAACATGTCGCTAACACTACCTCAGGGAGTTATACATTTTGGGAGGATTATAGAAATTCGTTTTTGAAATGAGAAAAAATCCACCATCTATCCAATACAACAACTTCACCTAGTGAGACAATGTACACTAACAAAATATTCATATATGAACACTTTATCCTACAAAGTAGGAAGAATGTTAGAATGTTTTATTAGAAAGAGAGTCCATCTGATAATTCATACCCAAGAGTAATTTTAATTGGATCAAGGAATTATGAAACAAACTTAATCACAACACATAAACTCAATGGATTACTCTTCAAAAAAATAAGAAAATAAATAATATGAATGAAATATATAATGTGGTTTTGAAAAATTACTACATCCATGAGGGAACATTGAAAACATTTCCATTGTGGTATATACAAGAGATTAAAAACAATCTCTCAGTTCTTCTTCAAAGGGGTATTGAAAAATTAATTATGAAACTGAAAGTGTTCATATATTTATCATTCATCAGTTAGAGAGTTATGACACCACCTCCTAAAAGAGTTTTTTTCCCAACCAAATTTTTTTTACATCCTCTAATAATTATGTTAAATATCCCATAGACATCGAAATAATTAATACCAAGTTGTAAATTTAATTTTAATTGACAATATATAGTCCTTATAAAACACAAAACACATGTGTGAGGGTAGTAGCATGTTTTCCCAACTCTTGTAATAGTGACGTTACTTCATATAATTATATTTGTCTTATCATCCCTCAATCTAGTGAAATTTTGTTTTTTACCTCTATCCTAAGGATGTTCTATCTATTTAAAAAAATATTTCCAAATTATCTAAAACTGTAGAAGGAAAACCTCCATATGGTGTATCCAATTTTTTTCTAATTATCTGTATCTGAAGAACTATGTCTAAAAAATCTATCTACAAAACTCTATTTAATAAATTAGGAATAGATTTCCACAAAAACCAAAAAAACATCCATTTCATTAATTCTTCATGATTTAAAGACCAATTATTCTATCATTCACCTTAATTCTTCTTTATGTATGATGAAATTGTTTTCTGCATTTCATCCGATCAGTCGAGTCCAAATGAACCAAAATGTTCCTCATTCCTTCTTGGAGTTCCATGTTTGAAAAAATATTTAAAATATTTTTCATCAAAGTGATCTTATAATGATCCTAAAATTTAACCTCCATAAGACTTTGTATGAAGTGATATTTCAGGTAAATGTGGTTGGATCTCACACGAAACACTATATTGGGGGAAAGATGGATAGTATCCTAACTATCATATAGTTGAACTTATTTTCTAGTTCTATTCTGATTTCATTCTACAATTTCATTGACTATATGAATTCATACCATTACTTAGTGGTAGTATATAATTCTACACTTATTGTTGATAAATGATCCTCTGGTTGAAACTAAGACATCCAACATTCTAATGATCCAAAATAATTAAATAAAAATTTAATATTACATCTATTTGAATGCATGTGTCTATCAAAATCAAAATCTATGAAACCTTTCAAATTACAATCAATACTAAAACATAAATATGAATCCCTTTACCATTTCAAGTATCATAAAATCCATATTATAGCTTTCCAATGTTTCATTCGAATATTCTACATGAAATGGATAACAACTCACACTATAAAATAAATATTTTGTTGAGTAAAAACTGTTGGATATATAAAACTTATTATAATCAATGAATACATAAACTTATACTTGTCATGAAATTATATTTTCAACGATAATGCTTATGATTTCCAAATTTTTAACTGTTCGGGGAGGGGGTTGATATTGGTTTATAAATATCCATTTTGAATCATTCGATGAATTTTCTACTGTATTTAGTTTGTGATAAAAATGTATAATGATATTTTCAATACCTCTTAATTATAATTCACGATATCTTCTTAGATTTCCTAATATCTGTCAACTCAAATCCTCTTGATATATTCCTCTGAAGATTCTCAATATTTTTTAATCTTGATCCCCTATCAATAAATCATCCACCTGCAAGAAGAGAATGATATATGTTTCATCCTTCAATTGATTTTTGTAACAATTGTTTTCATACTCATGTCACCCGATTCATTCTTAAAACATAATACTGTAAAAATACATATTCCACTACCTTAGAGAATTCTCTAAATGATAAAGAAATCATTTTAACCAATAAACCAAATCCTTATTCTAAGGAAACTCAAAACCCATGGGTCGAACTATGTAAAATTATTCCTCCAAATATCTCTAAATAAAAGTTATTTTCACACTACTCTATATGTTGATCATCTGATGCAACATTGCATAGCACTATTTTAATAGCTTTTCATTTAACCACTGATTATAATTTTTTAGAAATGTAAATTACTTATTTTTTATGAAATACTTTCTACAAAAATCTATATTTATATCTCTTGCTTCCATATAACACCTCTTAAAAATGAAAAAAAACGTTTTTTTCAAACACCTCCATCAATTTGGTAGAACAAAAAAATCAAATGTTTGTTGATATTTAAGGAATTAATTTCCTCTTTCATGGATGACTCCCACTATTTAGAGTCTCTGGGAGTAGTTTCATCTTCTAGACTATCTGATTCTCAAGTGTCCATTACAAGTAAGAAGTTCATATAATAATTAAACCACAGAAAATGTTTCCTTATAGAAGTGGATAATTTCAAAACAACATTGGGTATATCCATTCAAACATCACTATTTGGTAGTCTTCCATACATTAAATATTTTTTTGATCATTCTCAACCATGTACAGATATGTCCAAACATTCACCATCTATCAATGGTCTATATGATCGTCGGCTTTTTGGTACACAAACTAATGGAGTTTCAACCTTTGATTTTTCTACTAATCGTTCTAATTAAAATGATTTTCCTATATATTCCATTTGATCATTATATAAAATTTATAGATAATATTTTCTAGAAATACTTATCAACTAGATTCAGATATTTCCACATAAGTTCATCATTAAAAAAATCTCATTTACATGTTACTTTTTCCATTAATCATCAAACATGTGATAACCAAAGTCATCATCATCATACCTGACAAGAAACCATACTTTGGGTTCACCTCTATCTTATCATTGTCTTTATAATTCATATTAAAATATGTGATAGTTCTAAAAAAAATTATATTGTTCATCTCAAGTCTTTTTCTAGAACAATGATCCATACGATTTTCCAATCCCATATATGAAGTCAAACTCTGATTCAACATGTAATCTATTTCATTCATGGAATCATCCCAGATTAAATTTGGTATTCCCAAATAAATTCGTATAATTATATATTTCACTATCAATGTATGATTAATTTCATAAATAATTCTATTTTTTGGAGTATCTAGTACAATATTCTCATGCTTGATTCCATTACTGTAATAGGAGAAACAAATTTACTTCATAAAAAATTACTACCATTTTCTTCTTTGAGACATTTCCTCTTTATTTAACACTATTCCTCAATCATAACATTCAACTGAATTATTTCAAAAAGAAAATTGAATTGATTATTACAAAAGTAAATCTAACCCTTTTAAGAGGAATCATCCATGATAGTCACAAAATATAGTGAAAGTTCTTATGAGTGAACAAGGGTTAGGCCCCAAAATTAAAAATTAACAAGTTCTATCTTTTGGTTCCTTGACTTTCTTTAATCCATTTTTAACGATACTCAATTTTTTTTCTAGTCATACAACTATCACATCTTCCAAGGTCCGTGTTATTTATCTTATATATATCTTTCATTATTATAAAATTAATATTTTTCTCGTTGTAGTGACCAAAACAATAATTACACTTTTTAAGACTTCCTGATAAAATTTTTTCTAATAGATAAATCTCCAACACTTTTTATGGAATGATACAAGGTACCATTATTTACTCTACAAGAAGTCACACTTGCACATCGAATAATCTTACAACCCCAATTTTAAAAATTGATTTAAATTCCTACACCATTTAATTATCCCACTGATATTTTGTTCTTCCATTGACATGTAATGTGTTTAAAATCTTTTTGATTTAGAAAAATTCCATTCTTTCAACCACATATTCGCATAACCTCTCCCAGATATATGTACATCATCATTTTAAGATATTTTTACTATATGCATTATTCCAAATACATATTAAACCATGATCCATCACTCATAAATTTAAGTGAAGGATTACCCTAAATCAATTACACATGACTCCTCTAGAATGATCATACTCATAATCATGTTAGACACTCCATCCACTGAACTGACAATGTTTTTCCTTCTAGAAGATGAGTCATATATTTGATTCCATTAATCATTCTTCATATGTTCCTTATTCCCAAAAAATTTCATGTAAGACATGCACCTGTCTACATACCATAACATCATCTCTAGGACTAATCCTCTGATGATTTATTCATCTAATGATCTTATTGATGAACAAACCATCCTTTACTAGAATAATTATAAAAGTTTCTATGTGAATTACAAACATAATTATACCTCAACTCTTCATTCAATATAATTTTTATAGTATCCTCAAAACTATGATCTAACTTCCCAATAGAGTTTCTCACCACTGGAATAATGGAATCCAAAAATACATGGGAGTGATATAATAATAATAAAATCCCAAACATCATCATTGAATGTTATCATCATAGATTCAATAATATCTAAAATTAGATTAAAATCATTCCCATGATCATCATTAAAGATTTTGTCCTACAACTTTAGGCTGAATAATCTATTCTATATGAAAACACTGTTAACAGAAGTTAGCTTCTCATACATTTCAAATAATGTCATCATAACCATAGAATTAGTTTTCATATCTCTAATATTGAAAGGAACATTTTGGGAAGAATACATCCAAATTAAGGATAAATCCATTCTATCTAACTTCCATAATTCTACTTTATTATTCGATTCAGGAAAATTTCTTGAAGAAGGGGTATCATGATCTTTCTGTTTCAGATTATCTTCAAATTTCATTCTCTCAATTGAGGAATATACTTCAATGAACTTATGGATATTAAGTTTTCATTTGTAAAATTTATATGTACTAATAATAACAAATAAACTAAAATCTAATTACTTTCAAACAAAGGAGAGAAGCCACATAAATGATAGGACTGAATTCGAAATGAAATTTTGATCCTTATGATTTGGCTTTTTGGGAGGATTGGAGAACCCTTTTTATAGAAGGAGGACACCTCTATCCATTTTATACAAGATATGAACTTGGGAAAAAATGTTCACCGGATGATAACGTTTTTATGAGAACTTAATATTGAAAAGTGGAAAAAACTTCACAATCATATATTAAATAAAGAAGTCATATGATAATTCCATCTCATTATTTCTATGAACTATAAATAAGAATATTTGACCCAAAATAAGCCCCACGTATAAACTCAACAGATCTCACTACACACAAAACATTAAAACGAAAAATATATCAGAAATAATTAAAGTTGTTTGCAAAATATTCTACATCTATAGGGGAGAAATGAAAATATTTTAAATGTGATAGAAATAATATATTACAATAAACTTTTCCACATACTCCCCAAAGAGGTATTAGAAAATAAATTTTAGAAACTATACTATTCATATAGTAATTATACACTATTTAGAGAGTTAGTCCACCACCTCTTTATAGAAGTATTTTTCCAGTGAATTTTTTTTCAATAACCTCTGATTCTTGTGATAAATATCGTGATGGCTTGAGAAAAAACAAATACATAGTTTTATTAGAAACAAAAAAATCCAAGGGTGAGGCAAAAAAATCTAAATATCCTTCTAGTGGAGCAGGCCACCTGGCCAGGTTCATCTCAATTGAGGAACTCCACATTTCCTAAATTAATAATTCTAATTAACTTATGAACTACTACTTATATTGTTTTTTATTATTATTTAAAATAATGAAAATTTAAATTTTTTATTATTATCTAAAATAATTCAAAGATGAGTAATTATATCTTATCATTAAATGATAAATAGAATGAAATTATAAGCAATGAACTTGGTCTTAGGTTAGACTAGGAGTTCTATCATTATAATCTCATTTTTTAAAAATTATTTTTATTAATTTAATTATGAAATATCATGAATGGACTTTTAATATTTTATTTAGTGCTTTTAAATCTTGAATGCCTTTTGAAATCTAAATTCCACTTCCTCGTGTAATCAATGTTGATGGCACGCCTCGGTTAAGTGTGTGACATCTTCCAAGACCCAGCTTCAACGTATCTTGTTTCATTCTTTGATAAAATAAACTCTAAAAAATGATGAGATAATCAATGGAAGGGTGGTAAAATAATAAAATAAAATAATTCAAACAAAATTGAGTTACAGGTAACGAGGTACAATCATTATACACATGCATGCCACTCATTTCTACACCAAACATAAAAAAACATTATGAAACAATTCATGAACACCTAACCTCCCTCGGGCCATGCATCATGTCATCCCCTCACTATTGAAGGTAATAGATCACAATGGTGGAAAGTGGTAAGAGAATAAAACTAAAACTAAAAATAATATAATATAGAAAGACAATAAAAAAGAAAATAGATTAAATAATATTAAAGAAAACTATGGTTAATGTGAAAACATAAAAATAATAAGAAAATAAACACATGAAGTAATATGTTCAAAAAAATATGAAGAATAAAATAAAATATAGGAGAATGAGAATACAATAAAAATAGAACAAAATTAAAATATTAAATAAAAGAAGAAAACCAAATGGATTAAAAAATTAAATAATAATTAGAAGAGGTAGATAATGGAGAATTAGGATGGGGAAACACAATTGTAACAATATAATACATCTGATACACTTATAAAAAGTAAATTAATTAATAATGATGAAGAAAAACTAAACTAAAATAGAAAGAAAAAATAAAAAGAAGAAAATGGTAGCATTATTTGAGCTTCCTCCTCCCTATGTGGGTGTGCGAACATTATTTAATTGTTGTGAGGAATCCCCCTTTTATATTAAGAGGGTGTAAATCGGTATTATCATTCAAAAAAATAGCTTCAAATATTCATAAATATTAGTTTCCATTTCAATGGGGGTATTAAAAATATCTAAATTTGAATATTTGAAAATATCATGCCTTCTTGATTATCATCATAGACTATGGGAGCCCCGCATGGATTCAAAGTGCATGGGGTACATAGCTCATGCCATGAATGGAGTATGTAGATGTGGTGAGGGAACATGTAGGAACGGTAGTGGAGACTCCTCTTGATCCCTTGATTATTTTGGCATTCAAAGTGGTCAGATGAGGACTTCATATTGGTTATACTATAATCTAAAGGGGATCCTGATACATCTATAAGGGTGATAGTGGAGGCCATGATCGAGCTCTAAAATCATCGAGTGAGGCCATGGTAGTTCTCCAATTATTAAAAATAGTGTGGGAATCAAGTAAGTGTGAACAGAATAGAATCTCAGTTATGTGCGGTGTATAAGAATGAGGTGTCACACGGCTAAATGAAATGTTGATGTTTCAATTAGTTTTAGCTATACCCATAAAGAATATTTCCCTGCATCGAAATGCATATGTATGGAGGCACTTATTAAAAATTCAATTTGTGGATCCCGATCCACAATGACTTTTTATGGGGTCTAAAAAATCAATTCCCTTCATCGTGGACTACCTTGTCCTGGTGATTATTTCCTTCATCCACCTAGTGGGTATCACCGCCCCAGTCCAACACATCCATGTTGTGGTCCAACCATATATTCATAAATAATCATCATATCGATCCCTACATAGACCCCCCCCCCCATTCGGCTGCCATTGGTGATGGACCTCCCATTGTCCTGCATGAACAGGTGCCCCTTGTAGACTGCATATGTGGCATAGAGGCCGTTAAGATCAGTGTTTTCCCAATGGCCATCATCTTTTTCAAACACCTATAATGATACGAAATAATCACTTAACAAAAACTAATAAATCATCGATAAATGAAATTCAGCATTCAAAATTATTTTATTCTAATAAATCATTTTTAATTATTTATTTGTAAATTCCTACTTTTGAATAAAAATATATTTATATGGGAATTTCAATTAAAAAAATTAAAAAAATTATATCTTATTTAAAAAGTATTAATGGAAATTGAGTATCTCGTATAACTTCTATTGAAATCAATAATAAATAGTAATAACAAAACAAATCATCACTTATTTAAGGTACCAAAAAGTTTCTTCTGCCCACATAGGGACTACATTTCTCTACCTGATGATCTCCATCTGACCATCCCTCTATCCAATGATACTACATCCCCAGACCTCTATCTGATGGTTGTTTAGTAGAATAACAATGTTTCTACCCAAACTCTATAAAAAGAATAAAAAAACATCCATCTAGTCTATTTTATTTTCTGTGTCCGATTATCTCCATCTTAAAACTTTTTTCAAACAATTGTTTCTTTATAACATTATTCAATTAATACAAAATAATGTTCTAAAACCCCAAATACACCTTGTGTTCCCAAAACCCCAATAACCCCATCATCAAACCATAGTGAATTTCATCACCATTAATCCTAGGCTACACCATCAGTGAACCAATTTCTATAAACCACATATCCCTATGATGGCAATGATCACCATAATCCACTATTTGATTTCATACCACCTTTCCTCACTTATATTGATCAAATTCACCCACCATCACCTAGGACATTCCAAACACATTCATATAGACCCATATCATCCATTTAATTAGGGAAACAATATCTATAAAAAATGAAATCATTCCAATACAACCATGGAATCTCATATAATACCTTCCATACCATACCATGCTAAACTGCAGCATTCTACACATGATAACACCTTATCATTTCTATAATGAACAAACATAAAAACATACAATTTAGAACAGGTCTCAATTGGACCTCCATATTCATTCCTAATTACTATAAATCACCTAGTGTATGTATAATTTAGGAATAATCTTGTCCCATCCTTCTTATAGGTTTTAGGAATCCACTAATTATGAATCTCTATCAATTTCAACAATAATCAAAATATCTAAAAAAACTGAAAAATCCATAAAATTTGGGTTTTATGATAGTGACAAATAAATATTGAGAAATATAATCGTTACACACATTCTTGTAGTTAATCTTTCCCATAACTCCTCATACGTCATATAGCACAATATTATGATTAGAAATGTGAAATATATCCCTTATATAATAAGAGAGGGGCATGAGAAAAGTTTTTAGTGATTTATGGGGGTGTTCTGGGTATGAAAGACCCCAAAAATCACGTAAACTATATTTTATATTCATTGATTTAATATTACAAAAATTTCGGAAACATTTTCCATTCACACCAAAATTTAGAAAAGGAAATTATCATTCTATGGCCAAGAGGTTTTCGGAAACACTGTTCCCTTGATCAAAATATTTCTAAAAAATATCACATGATTCCCAAAAATATCTATTTAGATTATAGACATAGTTATTCCCTAAAAAATCATACTAGATATATCTTACTATAATCAACATACTAGTAATAGTTATTTCAACATAATCCAATTCTGGGAAGAGAAAAGTATCAGACTAGAAACAACATATAAGAATGTCTCTATAATGAATAGTGATTAAAAAACAAGGAATATTTTGGAAAAGGAAAATATCATACTAGAAACATATTATTAGAGAGTCCAAATACTATTATTAGTGTTTCCGGTATAAATATCTCTCTATGAAATATGATAATATGAATAGTGATTAGAGTAAAAATATTTTACTATAGTAATGTCATACTATGAATAGAAATATCATACTTTTAATATTGTTTTCATTATGAATATCTTACTAAATAAATATCATAATATTAATATTGTTTCCATCACAAATATCATATAAGAAATGTCATAATATTAATATTTTTTTTAAATGAATGTCATAATTGGGGATTTTTCTTTTCAAAATTTTATAAAAACGCCATCAGTCCAAAAAATGTGTAAAAAACCTCTAAAATATAATTTTTATACCTTATATATGTATAGAAATAGTTTAATAATATTATTTTAACTTTGGAAATACATGAAACAACATATTATAAAATATTTCCCCTCCTAAACTGACTACTATTACCCGATACCTATGACTTTAGAGTTATGTGGAAGAACAATAAATATGTTATAATATTTTATATTAATATTATAACCTATGAATATATAGTAATATAAAGTTTAAATTAGGAATTTATATAACACCAACTCTAATAGAATCCATATTCTATCTATCCTTATATATATACTAGTTTTTTTTAGTATTTAGAAAACATAATAAGGGTGAGATTAGATTCTCCAAAGGGTAACTACAATAATAGTTCTATGATGAGGAAGAAACATTTATAAATAAATATATAATAATAAACCATTATAATTTTAATGTTATATAAGAAATAAATGATACCTATGTAGCACAAAAAATTGGAACATGAAAAACAATCATTCAGAGAACTCATATATATTACCCATAGTATTCTTATGGATCTGATGAAATGGAATCAACCATTATTATGTTATTTTAATGAATATAATGGTATAAATATTTCAAATACCATTGTATCATAGTGACTATGATTTCATGGAAACTTCTCATACCAATTTATTTTAATTCCTCTAATGGCATGGATATTAGAAATATCATGGTATCTAAATGGTTCAGATGGCATGATTACTACCAATATCATGATATTATAATTCTATACACATATAATCCCTAGAGGTAAAAAATTTCCCAGTACATTAGAGGTATATATAATAAGACCATCCATCTGATAACATGTCCAGTATATATTTTATAACATATATTTTTTTGATCATAATCATAAAGTCTTGATATTGTATATCGATATTCAACACTAACCAAATTGTATGAAATACGAATTTCAATCCATCTAATCTCATGTGAAATAATAATAATGGTTTCAATATATATTTTTATTGATCAAAATATGGTTTTACCAATTATTCATAGTATATAATATATCTAAAATGTATTATGAACTTATTGGTTTTCAAAGAGTCGTATGAGTGGATTTTCAATGAAAATTTTAAATGTACCACTACAAAATGATATTCCAAGGGCATGATTATTTCGGAGCCTTAATGGAGATCTCATAGGACATGTCATCTTTATAGAGTAACACATATGGTCTGTTTGACCTCATTACTTTCATATAATTACCTTTCGAAAATATATTTCCTAAATATGTATATGTAAGGGAAATTATTAATAATGATTATTATATTTCCCTTATGATTAAAGTACATGGGATGGTATTAGTAGAAAATTTTATAAAAAAATTATGTATAATAAGAATAAAATAAAAATTTAGCTTTCTATCAATCCCAATAAAAAATTCGTTTTACACTACCATATATGTATCGGAAAATGTGTATTGAAGCTTGGTTAATTTGACTGTTTCGGCATACTATATGTTTATGAAAATGGAATAATGAGATGAAATGGGGAATATATTCTTTATAATATATCAAAATGATAATAATATAAAATAAACTATATTATATAAACAATTAAGTTATTTTTTAAATACATTTATAACAAAATAATAATAATGTGAAATGAAATAAAAAATAATTGAAATATTTTACTTGGACATGCTATATCATTTAAAATTTGTATAAAAATATATTTAAAATGTTATATCATGGAATAAAGGTAATATAGATTATAATAATATAGAATAAAGACCATTAATTCATATAAATATTAATTTCAAGATAATTCTAAACCAAAAAAATTATTTAGAAATGAAAAATAGGATTATTAAACAAAATGTTGGAATCATAATAGTTTACGCAAATGGGATTCATTAGAGTGAATGGATTATTTATAATATATAAAACAAATAATTGATGATAAAATATTGATAATATAATTGGATAATTAAATGAAAATCATTTTAAAAGAAACCATAAGAATAGAATAACAATTGGGAAAGTTTGTGATGGATTATGAACCCTTACATTCATATAATAATAAAATAGTAAAAGGAGAATAATGACAGAGAATAAATAATATAAATTTTAAAATAAAAAAAAATATAATATTATACTATAAATAAAAATACATCATCCAATTAAATGAAATTTTAATGTGGAATAGAATAAATGAATGATAATTTGGAATGACAAGGGAACGATGGAAAAACATCACCTTACATAAAATCCTTGGTTTAAAATTGGTCCTTCTAACCACTAGGAATATCCTAGATTAAAGGTAGAGCTATGGGAGAGAATTTAGGATATAACTATGATTCCTAAAGTTTATCTAATTGGGTGTTGAAATGATAATAGTTTTGGGTATTTATAGGTGTGGGGAGTTCAATATCATAGAATTAATTATTTATTATTTAATTATTCCATTATCTCAGGATATCCACTACACCCAAGGTTCATTATTATCTCATTCAATTTGGAAATATATTTATTATTTCCAATATTAATCTATGATTACAAAATTGGTCAATATTGTTCATCCTTACATATATATGATGTTATGTTTACCATATATTTCTAAATGTCTCCATTTTCTATAATATTTATAATTATTATAAAAAATTTAACAAATTTCACCAATTATATATTTTTTCTAGATTCTAAGTATATAATCCATTTTATCATTTTCTTCTAATGACTATGTGAGATTTTTCTTTTAAATTTAAAATTGAATATTTAACAAAAATATAGTACCCGAAATAAATTTATTTTATATATAAAATAAATTTTTTATTAATACTACCTTATACCCTATATACATAACACCTTTTGACACCATAATAATAAATAATGGTGATGAATATTTTAGGGGAATAATAAAGCATGGTTCAACCAAAATTGTTTAGGATATATGCCTTAAATCAAAATATGTTCATTTGATTTTTATTAGCCACATAATAATAGATTATAAGGGAATATCAAAATGAATCATTCCACTACCTCAATATATTGTAGTGTATGATAGGTTATTTCATTCGGTAGTATGAATAAAATTCTATGATTCATTGACATCCTATGATTCATTAGGAAGTCATATGATAAATCTTATCATTTTAGTGATCTTCAACATGGACTACCATTTACTATTAATGATTCAAAATATGAAACATTGCAAGATTGAATGATAAATTCATGTGAGAAATGCATTAAAAACATAATAATTACTCAATAATTTGATAACTAATTAGTAAATGTTATACTAACTTAGTAATTTCTAATTTTCTTATATGAGGGGGTAGTAAGCATAAACATGGTTCTTACGAACCTTGTGCAAGCCCTAACTGAAAATCTCTCTCTCCATATGAAGTTTACTTCCAAATATTTTACTTTTCCTCAAGATATACTAGAATATAAGAGGATTAAAGAGATTCATTCCCTTATGATGGGTGATTCATCATCTTCCCAAGGATACATCATGTAACACCCCATTATCTTAAATTATTTATTTTCCTTTGAAAATTAATTTTTTTGATATCTTGTGATGTACAAAAACCCAAAAAAAATTACAATATTTTATAACCAATAAAAGTTATATATTAAATTGGCATTTTATAATAGTAGTAACCAGATTATGAGAAATATTTAGAAAAAATAATAATTTCCTTTATTAGTAACTATCCAATGATAAAACTCATTATTGTGGTTAAATACCTAGTAAGATCAGATGATGATTTTAATGATGACCATTAAAAAATGGTATTTTTATATAATTTATTTTATAAAACTAAATATATTATAAATAAAATATATTCCTGATGTTAATAATAAATTAACACATATATAATTAGGAATTTATAAGAAATTATAATAATAATCGTAAATATTTTAGAATTTTATTTTCATATGAACTAATTTTTCATTATATTAATGTTTTATTTGATTGTTAAATACATAAATTAAAGAAATATAATTTAATAAAATAATCATAATTTTTTTTATAATTTCAACATTTGAATACGATGATTGGTTTTTATTTTTTGGGATTAATTGATGTTACGGTAAATACTGAACAAACATAGCATTTACTAAAATGATAGAGTTTATAACTACATAAAAACGTAAATATAACATATATACATATAATAAATTTATCATGATATAAAATTTATTTATATATTGATAATATTTATTTAAAAATTATTTTTTTAATTTTTGAAAATCTTCTTTAAAATAGTGGAAAAGAAGCAATTTTTTTATAGTAAAAGAATTTTTTATTTTCTTATATTAAAGATATCCTACCAAGTAAAAAATTAATAAAATAAAATAATTTTTAGTTTGAATCAGTATATATAAATTATATGAAAGTTACCATTTCATTTTAATAAATCAAAATAAATTTACTATGATTAACGTTCATTATAGCTATAACGGTAAAACCGTGGTTTTCATAGAATTATTTCTATTAACATTCAGTAATTTTTATCTAATAAAGTAAAATATAATCATATAAAAATGATTATTAAAAATCGTAAACTGATATATAAATATATTAATACAAATTTAATTAGTAATCAATAAATAATAATATTGTGAACACATAATGGTGAAAACTACATTTTTCTACAGAAAAACTTTTCTATATATTAAATTTTTTAATTTAATATAAAATATTACCAAATTTAAAAATTAAAAAATATTAAATTAAGTATAAATTTTTATTTATAAATAAAAATAAAATAATGAGGATATAATTTATATTTTTAGTAAAATATAAATTACTTATTTAAAAAACTAGTTACCAAGGTAAAAGAGTAAATTTTAAAATGTTACCAGCTATTAGTAAATGACACACAAAAAGATTAAAAATTTGTTTGTCAATTCATGGTGGAGGATTTTATGACCCAATACCACCCTTCACTCAATTTCTATATACTTTTATAGCCTTTAAAACTTAAATAGTGGCATACTATTATTGAAATGTACTGAGTACATTCAAAATTACCCTTCTCATCACTTATAAAAGGGAAAAACCTTCACCACTTAATAATACATATATTACTCATAATTTTCATCATAAAATATTCAATTTTATCCTCCTATAATATTATTGCCCATTAATATTCCAATGGTATCAATTATTTTGCTTATTCCATCCATTTCATGGGAGATATCCAAGAGAAACCTCATGTTCTCCACAGGTGGATTTCTTCATGCATGTTATTTTCTTCTAAACCATCCTCTTACAAAAGTTTTATATACACAATAATATATTAAAATAATTACTATATTTATATTTTAATCTAACAATGGATGAAATATTACTTAAGACTTTTAATACACTGAAAAAGCATAACAACATTGATAATCGGTATGTGCAGGCTACCACGTCCATAAAGAGATGTGGTTCACTTTTCATCACCACATATCAGGGTAGAAAACAAGGATATATTTAGTAAGTGGGTGGTATTATATTTTAAAATTATTATTTTAAATTGAGAATTTACCATATACCTTCATTTAATAACATTCGTTAAAAAATTGAAATGTTCACCATGTGCAAGTGTGGACTACCATCTCCAAAAATGATGAATTTCATTTTTCACCACCACCTATAATGGATGGTTCTAATGATGAATTTATTTTAGTTTTATTATATATAATTAATTTATAAATTTATATCAATATTATTCTATCGTAACATAAAAAAAACCTTACTCAATAAATAATTGTAACACGGTCTCATTCAGGTCAGTTTTGACCACCAATGTGAATAATGTTATAATATTAAAATTATAAATGACGTAGAAATATCATATAATGATAATATAATTTAACAGTATTTTATTTAAGAATATAAATGATTCTATAATGTTGTTAAAGATATTTAATATATTTATTAATATCACTTATAAATCATTAAACACATAGAAACTAGTTCTTCATAATTTTCATTTTCACAGATTGTACCTTAATCATTAACCAAATGAAAATGGGATATAATTAATCATTTAGGCACAAATATTTTTATAGAAAATAAATATTCTCATAAATATCTATTAAATTTCAATATATTAATATTCAATACAACTCATAAAAACTAATCCAAAGACCATAAAGGTTTAGCGTCTTTGGAGACTATATAAAATATATTATTATTTCATAAAAGATCTTAAACATATCCAATAATTAAATTATCATTCATTACTATTAATATATATTCCATTCTTAAAACCTTTCTTAAAAACATGTGGAAATAAAACATAATAAATAGTGGGCTCAGATTCTTAGTAATGGTAAACTTGGGAGATATCTATCAATGATCACATGAAAGAATAATATAATACTAGGTGTTTGAGATCATGAATATTAATTAATAACACCATAACCAGTCTATCAGGGATATTAAATAATATTCCTTGAATAAAACATTGTCATTTGGATATAAATGAATCGTAATGGTGATAAATCATCATAAATAAATCACGAAACATTAGTTCATATCATGGAATTGTGGAATCATCATAATTATAGGATCTATGTTGTATGTCAAGTTTAACATACAATACCCTTAAATCAAAATTGGTCCGGAAGAAACACTTGTTTCCCATTTTGTAATGGATCAATCATTATCACCAGTTTTCCATTTATTAATGTCTATAGCATCATAACTTATTTCCTATTTTATAACAGATTCATAATTATCACTTATTTTCCACAGTGGATCAAGCTTGTTGACTTTTTTACTATATTAGATCAAGTACACTGGAAAGTTTTCCATAATCATATCAAGTGATATAAATCATTATCCAATTCATTGTAAGAAGATATAAGTAACACACATCCTTGGTTATAACTTTACCACTATCCTTATTTAAATTTTAACTACCATCCTAGGTTTAAAAAACTGAAATCACATATTTAAAATCATACATAAGTTTTTTTTAAGATAATAAAACATTAATCATATCATTAATCCTAACAATAAAAGGGTCTCTTAAACAATTCATCACATAAAAACCCATTAAAAGCAAATGGGTCTCATATTCATCTCATCAATTCATTATTGTATAACCTATAGAAAAGATATTGGTTTCATAAACATCTCTTTTTCATAAGTAGAAACAATATAGATAAATAAAAAGGATGGTTAAATTTCACCATATACATAGTAAATTTTATGTAACATCAAAGATGTCATCTTTGATGGAAAATGATTTTGAAAGATCACATGGAAAATTTCATTTGTAAAATAGCCTTTTCCCTATGAAAATAACTTTTTAAAACAACAATTTAAAAAAAATGAAAATTATTTTATTTTAAAATAACATTTTAATATTATAATGTTATATTTAAATCATTGACTAGTATTGATAGTTGAAAATTACATTCTTGACACACAAGAAAACAATGATTCCATTAAAATTTTGATAAAATAAAGAAGGTAATTGATTTGAAAAGGACAAGTAATATTCCTTTTAATCCATATTGAAAAAATTAAAACTTGGGTAATAATTTATGGGATCATAAAAACATCATTAACATATTTTTATAAAGCATAGATATGGAATAAAAAGTGTTTTCAACCGAAGAGAGAAATAAGCCAATTTTTCCTAAAATAATATTTTGGTCTCTTTATTTCTAGGAGATCGGAAAATGAAATTAAAACTTTTATGTTCTATAAGAACCCATAGTATATTAAAATAATAATGTTTTTATAGGTTGATCATAATATCTCATTATTGGGAGCATATGATAAACAATATAATTAATAATTGAGATTATACCACTAAACCATTACTAACATGGTATATTTTAAATAAAAATACCATTTAAACTAATAATATTATATATATATATATATATGTATATTCCATAATTATATTAATGATTTCTGTAAAGAACATTCATGTTATTTACACACAAACATAAATTTGAAACAAATTGTGTATTAGGTATGTGTCCCACAGATTTAAAAATGAGTTGAAAATCCTAAACCTACATTTGTAAAATATAATAATAAACCTCCTGAAATAGTATCCTTAAATTAAACTTTAAATATAATAAGAATTAATAAATTCTCTATATAAAATTTCTATGAGGTTGTATGTACACCTCATAAAAGAATATAGGTTTATAACATGATATATGTCTCAAAGAATATAATTTGAGATGAAATTATCATATCACTTTGAAGACTTTGGAATCATAAGAACCATTAAATTATAGTTTTAAATTAAACTTTTAATATAATAAAATTAAATATATTCATGATATAAAATTTTAATGGGGATGTATATAAATCTTATAGAATAAATGATTGGTGATAATGGCATATTTCTCCCTAAAATGAAAGATAGACTGGAAATCCCTTATCTCAAGTCTTGAAATTATTTATAAATATTCAAATATAATGTATAATAAATTTACTTTTGTAATTAAATTATTATACAACCAAAATAAATTTTATCATAAAATATATAATTTACCTATAACAGTTTATTACTTATTTTTTTACAATTCAATGTTAAAACTCCCCTTCAAGTAATAACTACTTTGTTTTTCCTGGATGTTGTGGTTTGGCAATTTCACTACTTTTATTTTGATAATAGTTCAATAATATCAACAATTTTGTACATGATATAGATATCATATATCTTTATTATATATTTATTTATTTTAATCCATAAATGTTAGACCCAAAGAATGAATTACACTATTCATTGAGATTGTATGTCTTATACAAGAATGTAATTTACATTTTATTGACGAACAAAATTGAAGGAATGTAAAAAATAAATAAAATTTTCATTATAATTATTTTATCATACTTATCAAATTTATAAATTATATTTATCTTTATTAATTCGGTGTATATCTTATTTCAAAACCAAGTGACGTCGCTTTGCGAGGTGGTAGTCCTCCATACATACGATAATCGTTATCGTATTCCCACAGAAAGAAAATTTAGATACATATAAGATATTATGAATAAATAAGTATTATTATTTAATAAATTTAATATTTATAGTATAAATCAATCATTAAATATACCTCTAATAAGTTATTGTAGAAAAAAATTATCAATTCGCATGGTAGTAGTCTGTCATACACACGATTGATGGATTGTTTCTTCTTTTATTAAAGAGGATATAAAAGTATATTATTACATAAACATAATAACATATAATTATAAGGTAAATAATGGTTCTTTTTTATATGAATTATTAGTTCATGAATTTAGGTGAAAGGATGATAAGTGAAAAGAAACAGATCAGTGGCAACAATAACCTTTTCTTAGAATAGCCTCCTTTGGATATCTTATTATGGACCCTAAGGTTGTAATTTTTGGATGAAAATAAGATCTATAATATTTATATTTATTTTTGGGATTTATTTTTATACTATTTAGTCAATTAAATGGGATTAAATTTTGTGAAGAACTGAGACGAGGAAGTCCCCTTTTGATAATTATGGTTGAGTGACATTTTTGTTTTAACCCAAACAAATATTCAATAATGGGAAGTACCTCTAACCCAAAGTTCCTAAAAAATAAATAATTTATATTATGGAATATATGGTTTATCCACAAAAAAAAACATTTTTAAACATTTAATTCCTTATCCTTTATGTTTTCTCATTTTTACCATTATTATTTTCACTCCGGTAACTAGTTTTTTTATTTACCTAGGTAATTTATCAACAAAGAACAAAATAAAAAAATGAAAATTATTATAAAATTGGATAAAAATTATTAAAAATATTAAATCCAATATATTAAATAAAAATAATATGTGTGCGGTAAGTTAATTGTAATACAAGCGCATGAAATGTGAAAACCTATGTTTTATCCTTCAACATGGTAACAATGATTTTACTATTTTGTGTTAAATATAATTATTATGAAAGGACCATTGGTCCATGAATGAACAGTGATATGTATTTTTCAAAATATAATATGAATTTTTCATAGGATAGGATTTTTATGAATTTTAAGTTATTTAATAAAATATTATATATTATAAAATAACAATAATGTCAATTTGACACTATTAATTTAATTTGACTTTAAAAACGTCACACAAAAGGGTTTAATTGGAATATATTATTTTCATAGTAATATTTCATGTTATATTTACATAAAAATTCATGGAATATAATAATTCCTTAAATTTATATTACTTTCAATATAATTAGTACCTTTTATTTTATTTTTAATTTATGTAATTAATTACTCCCATAGTGTTTCATAAGAATTTAAAGTGGTTATATAATTAATAAAAATTTAAAAAAAATACCCTAATGAAAATAATTTTATTATTATCAAAATTACTATAAATATTCATCCTCATCATATTTTTTACCTATGTGGACACATAATTGAAATTTGAAAGCATTAAATTGATCTTTTGTATTTTTCATTACATTATTTGCTATATTGGACACCTTCATGGAACGTTTTCCCAAAATCTTTTCAAAATACATCCATATGTAATTATACTCTTAATAATCACAAAAAATATAAATACAAATAGTTTTTATGTCATTTTAACTATTGTTGTTTTAGTTTAGCTGCTCAGTAAAGCTAGTTTAACCTTAACTGAGCTAATTAATTTTGATAGTTTTTACTATTAATTTTATCAAATATTAAGTTGATAATATTATATGAAATTTATTACTATTATTTAAAATATTGAATCCATTTTTCTAAATTCCATTCACATATGTGGAAAATTATTATTTAAAATTATACTCATAGAAGTGATGAAAAATGAATTTTACAATGAGAAAATTTTCAAAAGTATAGAATGTTTTATTGTTACAATTCATTGTAAAATTGATTAAATTGATATAAATTGCATTAAAAATATATAATTGGAGTAATTTAAATTTTAAAACATATTTAATCAATATAAAACATTTTAAATTAATTAAAAAAATGGATGATTTTAATATAAATCATTAGTTTTTATTTTTCCCTTAAAAATTAGTTATTTTATAAAATTCACAAAAATTTACCTGAATATAATTTTGAAATTTCGTTGAGAAAATGATTTTTATTCGTAAAATTTATTTTATAATAATTTTAAAAAAAATTATCATTATTCTTTCCAAAAAATTATTAAAAATAATTTTTTTTTGAAAAATTTATATTCTATGAATATAATGTAATTACTAAAGAATTTATACTTATTTATCAATATATTTTTTATAAAACTTTTATCATCAATTTTCAAAAAAAGATTCAATTCATACAACAAAAACTTTTGATTAGGTTATAACTGTCAAGTTTAAATAACAATATTAATAGTATATCACAATTTGTTAAAAGATGGTTTTTTATGTAAGGAAATCTACCAAGGAAATTAAATTTACATCAAAATTATATTTCATTAAATCATAAGGTGCAAGATTATACCTCCTTTAAAATAATTTTTTAATCAAAATTTCAAATGGTCGTCTTAGTCAGGAGTTCCAAATTCCAAAATTACTATTCGTAAATCCCATTTCATAAAAGGATTGATAAAAATTACTAGTAAAAAAGAGGAAGTTAAATATGAATTACATCTTGAAATAATATAAAATTATGTTTCTAAATAGAAGAAAATCAGTTGGAATTTAAAACAATAGTTTAGAAAGAATAACAATTTAGTAGATAATGTTATACTGTATATCTCTTTATGATAGGAGAGACCATCGGTTAATCAAAAATAAATAACATTCTCAGTTTAAGATAATTTTCCTAAAATTGAGGGATTATTTTACCATCTATTCAAGGAAAAAAAAGAAACATCCTTACTCGATAAGTATAATTTTATCCATTAATCAATTTCTACCATAATTTTAACTCTTCCTCTTAATGGAGAGTATTCTAGATGAATTTTTTATGCAGGCACAACTAAAAAATCATGAGATCCATAAAATAATGATATTACATTCCTTGAATATCTAGTTATCATCAATACAATAATCGTCAGTACAAGTTATCAAGTATGTAAAAAATTTCATTTAATAAAATAGTACATTAATCCCCAAATCTTCAACCATAGTTTAACAAAAACCATTCTATATGGGGTTAACCGTAAGACCCATCCAAATTTTTTAAATTTTCATAATAATGGTATCTGAATTTTCAAAATAAGCATAACAATAATACCACAAATATAAAATTGAAGATTTTAATTTTTTCTTACCAAATATGTGAACAACTTGTTCATATATTCCATTAACAGAATGTAATAACTGTAATTACCACAAAACTCAATTAATATTTACATTCTTCATAATTACATAATAAACCAAATATAATTTTAAATATTCCATAAATCCAAAAATGTTTTAAACTCCATCAGTGATAACATAACCCACTTTTTCATAAAATCGTTAATTAGTTCCAAGGTCATCAATACAATATAATTTACTTTATCCATATAAATAATCTTTTTATCTGAACTAATCACAATTATCTCAACATCTAGTAGATATTAAGTTTTATATTTCCATTGATCATGTGTTTTCCATAAAAAAATTCCTTTCCATTAAATAAGTTTTCTAGGTCATTAGTACCATTGAACATAGTCTAGAAATCACTAAAGAAAAATTTAAATTGAAAATGCTTATATATGTTCTTATTCCAATAATATAATTCTTGATTTCCAAAATATAAACACTTAAATCATCCCACATCATTATTTAACCATTAACTACACATTATAATATTATTCCCTAATACCACTTTCCTTTAATATGTCCTTTGTAATCTCTTCATCATTAATAATTAAACATTTACTTATATCACCTTATTGATCCTCGTCATAAACTCTCCCCCTATGAAATAAATTTTTTTAATGTTTATAATTTCCATATTTATAACATTTTACCATTGAGGATTCCATTGGTGAACCATTATTCTAATACAATGTGTTAACTGAAATTATCAATTTTACACAGCTGTTACATACTTTGTTCCCTACTTCACAACATATAAAATTTTTTCTTGTTCCCTTGATACATTACATGTTGTATTTCATCCCCCATTTCCAATATATAATAAATTAAAACATTTTTCATTTATGTTCTCAACCACCTAAGCTCTCACCAAACTATATCCCTATCTTCTTTGGTGAGTTTGAGCATTGGAAAAGGTTCATGTTTTACATCATATATCATAATAAATTGTAAGATCCTGGTTTTTGAGAAAGGTATGTTCTCGTTATGTTTTGGTTAAATTCCTTGTTTTGGGATTCAAGGGTTGTATCATGAAAGTTTGAGAGGCCTTGGGGGTGTTCCGGGGGGCTCGAGGTATGAAAGAAGGAAAACTGGGCAAGATAGGCCAAGGCGCACGACATGTGCACGGTCAGCCAAACGGTGCGGCCTGCCCAGTTGAAGCTGTGTGACCCTCTGTTCTCTGGACAGAAGCGAGCGCATGGTTTGTGCATAGTTTTCCAAACCATGTGGCTAAACTATGTGGCTCCTCCTCCTTCGGGCAGTGGCTTGCACTCGGTTTACGCACAGTTTTCCAAACCGTGCGGCTAAGCCATGTGGCCACAAAAAGTTGGAAAATTTAAAAAATTTCCACTCCGGGCTTTATAACCCCAAATTTGGATTTTCCTCCCATCTTCTCCTCTTCACCCAAGGTGCATACCAAGCCTCCCAAGGACTCCAAGAGATCAAACTCCTTCGATTCTAAGGATTTTTTGGTGTTGTTGGTTGCAGATCGAAGCTCCTGGTAAGGCTAACCTCATCCTTGCTTCTCTTTTTGGTTTAGGGTTAGTAACTTCCTTTCCTCTTGTTATGTAACCCTAAAACCCTATCTTTTGGGTGATTTATAGGTTTAATCTCCAATGGTTGGTCAAATCTATGTCTAAGGAATCCATTGAGGGTGTGTTCAACCGTGGATTCGAGGTAGGTGGTCTACAAGTTATATCCCATGGTTATTTAGGGTTTTTGTGCATGTTTACTTGTGTTCTTGTTTTTTCAGGGTTATGTCTTTAATAACCTTGGCATGATTGGTTATAATGGTGTTCAAAATGTCAAATGGGAACCCTGACGATCCCCATGGGATGTGTTGGGATGGACTTGACCTAATTGGGGACATCCATGGTATGTGTCGGCTTTTCCCCGGGTTTATGGATTGTTATTGAACAAGTGACATTGTTGTGGTAAATTGTATAGCCCTTGATAAACATGGTTGGATGAATGGTTAAATCATGGAATGATGAATGGGTTAAATGGGTTAATGAGTAAATTGATTAAAGACCATAATGGGATAGGTTAGGGGTCTTGGATTGAATGCTTAATAAGATAGTCATAACACATGCGAATTGAGTGAATGGTTAAATGACGTGAAATGGTAATGTGTTAATGGGTTAAGTCATAATGTGAATTCCCATGTGGGTTGTTTTGAATAGTGTTTTCCAATGGGCAATGGTTGGATGGTTGGTGGTTATTTATATATAAGCATGTGAACATGGCTTTGTAGAGTGGGGTATGACATGAGGATCTACGCCCACGGGTCGAGTGAAGACTAAGGCTCTAAACTCCACCCTAAATGCTTGGGTTAAGAAAGGGTACTGAGGGTCTATTCTCCTAATGGTTTCATCCATGTGGACTGAGGCTTCGAGGTGAGGATATGGTTTCTATGAGGGAGTTAGTCCTAGTGAGATAGGATAACGACGTGTTTACCCTCTTGCATGTGATTGTTGGCCTTAGACCCATGTAACATAATGTATGTGATTAACCCATGGAATTGTGATGAAATGGTAGTGATGATAATTGGTGTGAAATGAATGGTAATGGAAGTGGCAATGGCATTGGATCTGAACTGGTTAATGGAACCTTAATAATAACTTGTCATTTATCATTCATTTTCTTTTTGCATTCACTACCTATTTATACTGGATATTTTGTAGACACCGTTGGTGGTGGGATACTGAGTTCTACTCACACCCAGCTCGGGCCACCGTTGGGTACCTGAGAAAATTTCATATTTACAGGTCAGGAAAAGGGCAAGGGTCCTTTCTAGATAGTTGAGTAGACATGGGTAGTACTTGGTGGAGGATCCAGACTTGGAGTCAGGACCATTTTTGGGATTTTGGCAGTTGTCCTTATTTTGGGTTTTGTTCACTCCTGTACTTGTAGTATGGCATGGCATATTTATTGTTGGATATGATTGCTATACTTGTTCCATGTTTACTTGTTATTGTTTCCGCTATTTGGTCTATTTATGTTGTGTCTTACTCTGATAAAAATGGGTTATAGTCTCCCCACTTGACTTTATAGACCCCTGCTGCTAGTCGGTAGCCTTTGGCATACGGGGAGGTGTGCTTAAGGTCATGTAACCACCTGGATCGGACCACCGGTTTAGTGGCTTCCAGGTCAGGTATGTTACATAAGTGAATATGAATAATCAAAATAACTTCCATAATAGTAATCATCTCAATTTTTATTCATTAAAAAAATTTCTATTTAATACAATGTTATCCCATTTCGATCTGGTTCCCATCATATATTAAAACCAAAAAATAAATTCTGAGAAAATATATTCATAGTGGAAAACCACATTATCATGAAAAATAATTTATAATATTCCTAAATAATGATAATTTATTTTCCATATGTGGAACCTTATGTTTACCAACGACTATTCATGATCATCATCTATTAAAATCCTTTATGATGGTTCTAAGAGAGTTTTTGAATTTATAAAATATGTCCCCCAATGAGTTTTAAACTATATGTGTACAAAGGAATGTTTTATTTCACCATGTGATGATCAAGTCCAATTAGATACACCATTTTGAGATTATCCACATAAGGTAAAAATAATCTTAATGGACATACACTTTTAGTATCCATAATGGGAAGTAATTTCCTTGAGACCACATGATCCATCCTTCCCATAAATTTCAGAACATTTTCTTATAATTAGAATTATACTTATAGTTATCCCTAGACATTCCCCTATATATCTCACAAAAGTTCCCTAATCCTAGTATCCAATGCTAAATAAACATTTTCTATCATACCAACTATAATAAACAAATATTTCTATAAATACATATGATATCTTAATATAGTAATATTAAATACATGTCACAAAAACTCACCTAAGGAATGTAATGTTTTAGTGTATTTGGAGAATGGATACACAATATTCTTATTTCATGAATCATATTCAAAATATAAAACATCTATCTCCTCATTTTTAACTCCTCACTAATAGACTCAACATAAAAACATTCTTTATAACATCGATAAAGGAAATATAAGAAAGGGTGAGACTAAATACTCTGTAATGATTAACGTGAGAGATATAAAAAACGATCACATAAAATCATAAGGGTTTGAGATAATTAATATATCATAAAAAATATCACACCCAATATATCATGGATCATAAACATAAATCATGGAATAAAACATTTTTATTTCAAAATACTTTAATCATCCGAGTGAGGAATCATCATAAATCAATCATGAATCACAAGTTCATGTCATATAACCATAGAACTGTTATAAGTATAGGAACCATAATTTATATTATGTTTAAAATCTAATAATATAAAATCATAATGGATCAAGAATTAATACATATATCCCATTTCATATTGGAGAAGGCATAATCACATATTTCCCATATCAAAACATATTCTATGTCATGATATGTTTCCTATTTCATAATGGATTAGGAATCATCACATGTTTCCCATGGTGTATCAATCGCATCAACTTATTTACAAAAGTGGATCAATAACATAATCTTGTTTCCACAAATCATATCATGACACAAATAAACTATACCCAATACATTATAGGGACATATATGTCCTATGTCTCCTTTTTCATAACGTGAGCATTGTTCATGATTAAAATATAATGACCATTGTTCATGATTAAAATATATATATACATATATATAAAGGTGGCGTGTGTGAGGTTGTGTGCCTTTTGCATCTAATTTCCACCAAGTACATTAGTGTGTTGAATAATTAAAATGACGTCACCCCGAGGTAGGGTCCCAAATCCTTATCACATTATTTAAGAGTTAAAGATTCTTTAAATAAATAAAGAATGTGAGTTTCCTTCATTATGGAACTGCTATGTTTTCCTGACATGATAATTAAAGATAAATTTATGGTTAGTTGTAATGTCATATCATGCTTTCTGTGGTTTTTATTTTAATATGTATTTTTGTTGGAGCTGATATATGAGATGTCGATGCATGACACATTCGATGTTATTAAATGACACTGTCTATGTGTGATAAATGAGTACATGAACATGTGTTGATTCTTAGAATGTTTTTCTAATTTCCTTAAAGTGATATAATTATTCAGTTAAATTATTTGAATGGGTTAGAATGGGTAATAAGGTAATTAATTTAATAATTAATTATCAAGTCATGAGTTTGAATAAATTTTGGTTTTTTCTATTTATTGAGAATATTAAATATTTGACATGTTCGGAATATAAATTGGAAATTGGTAATAATTAATCAACGGATTAATTATTACATGTTAAATAATAAATGGTTAATTTAATGATGGTTGGTTAAATAGAAATGATTTAATTAATTAATTTTTAATTAATTAATTTTCATGCATTATATTAATATTGAGAATTGATTGTTTGTTACAACTATTGTCCAAGGGTACCTTTTGATGGATGTTTGTTTTCCATTCCTTATGTTGTCTTGGATGTAGTTCTTTAAAAATAGGATGTGTTGTGTGAGATGGTTGAAAATATCTTGGCCTTGTTCAACATGTTTTCAGATGATTATGACATGCATGTAAATTTTAAAAGTCAGGTACAAATCACTATTTGAGTGGATAAGTTCATACTTGTTAAAGAATTTGGATAATTAAATCATGGGTTAATTATTTAGTGGGCTTTATATGAATAAATAATTGTTAATTAATTATAAAATATTAAGATATTGAGTTCTTAATTAATTTTTATCTTTTTTATGGGTGACTTATGATGTAAATTAGTTGTTTAATTAATTAATAGATTGGAACAATTAATTTAAGAATTAATTAATTGATGGTTTGGGGCTGTTAAACATGGAATTATACACCAATGATAATTATATATGTAAGGTGAATAAACGTGTTGTGAGATGGGGACTAATGATCCAAATAATCACGAGGTTCTAGACATGGTGTTCTACACCAAGCTAGCATGTAAATATTCATTTATGGGACATGGACTTATGCTTCAAATACCCATGTGTTGTGAGATAAGGACAGACTCTCCAAGTTCTCACGAGGGTGCAATACATGATGTTTTACAACCATTAAATTTACATTGGATTTTGGGTCCAATTGGTTGAACATAAAATGAATTAATTAGTTAATGAAAACTATTGCGACATTATGATTAGTGAATTAAATATAATAAAGGGTTCATACTTATCAATGAATTGGGTTAATCACTATTAGCGGACAGACCGATGAGCGAAACACTTTATTTTTGGATGGGCTCAGATATATTATTTGAAAGATTAAATTGAATATTTTATGATTTTTCATCCATTCCAAATAAAAATTTTGGATTTGGTCTTTACATTGATTACTTAGATGGTCTTTAGAGACATCCCTTGTGAGTGACTTATACGGGGGATGTCGGGCTTAGGATGAATCTCATGACTTTCATAATTTAATGTGGTTTGAATAATTTATAAATGAAAATAATTGTGTAATTATTGTTTAGTATGCATGAAAATGTATAAGTTAGGTTCTGAAACAAGCTAAGGGATGAAGCAGGTACTTGGATATATAGATACATTGTACTTCTTACATTATTTACACATGCTTTAACATAGTTTAAATTATTTATTAAATGTACATATTTGGGGTAGACATTAGTGGTCCTGGACTACTGAGATTTATATCTCACACCCTACTCGGGCCACAATTGCACTGGGTACCCAAGTAGATTCTATTTGGTAGCAGCTTTGTACTTTTTTCATATACATGGGAGATAGGAGAAGAGGACCGAGCGGAAGCTTCAGATGCTCGAGGAGACCACCCTTAGTCATTATTTATTTATTTCTGTATTTGAATGTAAAGAATGATGTTTTGTTCACTATTTTATTTTTTTATCATTAGCATGTCATTCATACATCTTCTGTATAATTGGTTTTCACCATTTGTTTTGAACAAGATTTATAAAATTTGCCTTCCACTGCATTATAATTTATTTGAATTCATCCGTTATTTATTTTCATGGTCTATTATTTAACTCTAATATGAGGGTATAGTCTCCTTAATGATTATCCTTAGACCCTCACTGCTAGTTAGCAGCCTCTGGCATACGGGGAGACACTCGTGAGGTGATGTGGTGACCGTATGGTCCATCAGTTCAGTGGTGAGCTAGTTCAAGATGTTACTAAGTGGTATCAATGGGATTATTTTCCTTTTTCTTATGGTTTTGGGGTTGGTTGACTGGAGACTAAGAATGTGTTGGCATTTCAGTTAATAGATGTTCTTAGGAATGACCACCCCATGTATGGGAAAAGACAAAGTGGTCAAGCATTGGATTGTTGTTCACGGTGTTCATTGTTAGAGTTGATTTGATTTCACCTTGAGAGACTAGTGTGTTTTCCACTTCTTGTTGATTATGATAATTCTGAAAAACAATTGTCTAGTACTGATATGTCAATGAAGTTTCATACACGCATCATCTTAGGAAATTAGAGATTCACATGTAAAGCTTATAACATTCCATGTAGTTGAATTAGTATCATTCCTGCAAATTTTGATTGTTTTCCTTGGGTGCAATGCCCTGTTTTGATCAGATTTACCATGCCTCTTTCAATATCATGTTTTAGTGATACATTTAACATTCTTGAGTAATTATCTTCCATAATTCCTCAGTTATTATCATGTTTTGTTGTTGTTCCATGCTTCTTTGTAACAGCATGTTGTTGTGTTACTGCTTATGCTAACACGCTAGAGATGTTTTGATATCTAATAGGGCTTCTAAAGTTAAAATCTTTAATGAATATTGATTGTTATAAATGGTATACAAATGCCATAGATAAGGTGTAAGGGTGCCTTATCGATTTGTAGATGGACTCCCATGTGTTTTAACCTAATATAACGATGGTATGTCTTAAAATGTTTATGAATGTAAAACTACTTAGTTTTGATCAAAATGAACTGTTATTGGGTTGATTTTTGAAGAACCTGGATTGAATAAATGGGACCCTCATAGGACTTCATTTTGGTAAAGTGAATTTAGATGATAAATTACAATTTATATTTGGATAACACTATCTGTGAAATGTTTAAATATTTTTTTTTATATCATGTATGTTTTTCTTGTTGGGCGTTGATTCAAATCCAAGAGACTTGTTGTGAAAAAGTGCTTGTGTGTTTGTTGAAATTTATTCAAATATTGAATGGTTGAAATGAACTAATTAAAATGTCTAAAATTAAAAGGGGATTTTGAACCGCATGATTTAGATTTTACATGACCAAGAGAGAGGGTTTAAATCTATGTTTCATGGGGGATTATCCTGTGGTAGGTAGTACCCTTCTAATTTTCAAAGATGTTAAATTAAGTTTGTCCCACTACTCGAGAGGACATCTTGGTACTTGGATGTTATGGCACACTGATAGGTTTATGTAACAGCTATTATGATCAATGTTTGATATGGGTATTACGGTTCTAGGAATTTCATATACATGCATTAAGTGTTCTGAAATAGTGCGTAAGTGAGCGGATGATCTTTTATTTCAACATCATAGAAAATCCTAAGGTGGGTAGTGTCGCATCATTGTCAGTAAACATGTCGACAGGATATTCTAAGAATTTAGAATAGAGTTTTCTGGTAGTAGTTCTACTGAACTTCATAATGAACTTGGTTTTCCCATAGTACTCTCCTCTGAATATGATGAGCATGTCCCCTATCTTGACCTCATCCTTGAGACAATAAGATAGTGTTGGTCTTACGCAGTACTAATGCTTCAAATTTTGTATGCTTGATAAGTGGTTTTATCAGGGTTGTACGAGGGATGTGTGGTTTGTTTGGGCTAACCTGTTATTCGTGTTAGGGTACAGTTTTTTTAAATATCCTTGTGATACCTTAACTTGAAAATTTCACCGAAAGTCTGGTAAGGACTTCGATATACATGTGGATGGTTTAGAATAGTTTTAAAGGCACATCATCAGTTAAAGGGTGAATGTGGGTTTTGGATCCATGACGTCTTTCTAGGGAAGCATGTGCAACCTATTCTATTGGTTGATCGAGATTCAACCATTTTCATTGACTAGGTCCCAGTAATGGCCTCTAATATAAGAACTATTTCGATGTTTAAGTTATAAAGTGATCATTGGATCGGGTTTTAAATTCTTTTTCATTAGGGTTGTGAAGGATTATAGGTGTGTTTGGAATTGGGAATGCAACACATCAGTTCTAATGAGATTAAATGACCTTTTTAGGTCGGTTTTTTAGTAGTGGTTCTCGATGGCTTCATAGGAATGCGATGTTTTTAAGGTGGGTAGATTGTAAAATCCTTTATTTTTTTAACAGGGCTAAATACGAAGGTTTTCGGGACAAAATTGGTTTATCAACGGGTTGGTTTTTTAAACTGAGATCCAAAATTTTATTCCGAGTGTTGGAACACTTAAAGGTGTTGTTTTTGGACTTGTGTAATTACTCGATAATTTTAGCGGGTGTCCTGATGAGTCTTGGGAGCACCAGATTTGGAAAAGTCCTGTTAAATGGATCTGCATGGGCAACGCACGATTGCAGTCCATCCCATGCAATTTACCTGGTTTAATATATTATTTAATTTAATTAAATAAGATTATATGAGAGTTTTTGATTAATTACAAGAATGTTTTAATAATAATAATAATGAAGTTATTATTAATATTATTGAAGATTAATTAAATGAATGATAAAGAATTAATTAATTAAAGGTTGAATAAATTAATGTGGTTGTTGGTTTTATCGAAGAATAGTTTTAATTAAATGAAGTGTTTCTAAATTATTAATGGACCATTTATTATTAAATGAAGGTTATGGGTTAGAGTTTTTATCATTAAAATCATATTAATGATATTATAAATAATTGGTTGTTTTTTGTGTTAATTAAATGATAGGTGGAATACTAATAATAATAATAATGTTTTAATTATTATTATTGGGTTTATTTAATTAAATAAATGTTAAAAGATTTTAATTAAAATATTAATGGGGTGTAATACTTGTGTAAATTTAATGATGCAGTTGGGTATGTCAAAGTAAAGCATAATTAAATAAGGAGTTTCAGATTTAATACTAGAGCATTGTTATTAAATTGATGTATTGGGTTATACCAAATGTTTGAGTAATAATAATGGTATTATTATTCTTATGGTTTTATGAGTGTTATAATTATTGATAATTAAGTTATTGTTATTATAGATAATAATAGTAATTAATTGGGGAGTTTTGGTGGAATTAAAAAATAATAATGTTTTCATAATAATAATAATGAGGATGTAATTATTATTATTATTGTGTTGATTAATTATATTCAAGGAAAAATGAATTTAATTAGTTTTGGTAAAAGATTTATTTTAATTACATTGAAGTCAAAGAGATTTTAATTTAATTGATGAGTAAATGAGACATTGATTTTCTCAAAGATATGTTTCCTTTTAACAATGATTTATTGGAGTTTTTTGGATTTAACAAAAGAAACATTTTTTTATCTTTAATGAGGAATTTTTTAAATATAATGTTATAATTATAAAAATATTAATGATATTATTATTATTATGTTTATTATTATAACTATTAATGTATATTTATTAATAATTTATGTGTATTATTAGTGTTAGAAAATATGGGTGGGCGTGACTTTCTTCTTCCCCGAAGAGGCATGAACCCCACGAGGATCTTCACCCCTAGGCAGTGTGATGTAGCGGCTTCTCCAGCTTCCTCCTCCATGTAGTCATCCTCTTCTAGACCTCCATCAGCGCGGAACCCCTCGGACGACCCCCTAAAACAACATGACACCCCCCAGGCAGCCTCCCATGCAGCACGCAAGGCCCCCTTTCCCGATTCCTTCATCCACAGGATTTTTATATGAATTATTCCTTAGATTGAGTCTGAATATTCAAGGGTTGTGCAATGAGGTTCTCAGGGTACCTTGGTCTGCGTTCTGGCATCTGTCACCGAAGGTGATGTAGTTCGGGCCAATTCAGTTCATCGGCATTGTTCAGAGGGCGCGCACACGTGAAAATATATATTTGGATATTTATAGTTAAATATATATACATATATATATATAGGTGGATCATGTTCAACTATGTTCCTTTTGCAACAAATTTCCACTAAGTACATTCAATTGATGTGTAATTAAAATGAAATCACCCCGAGGTGGGGTCTCAAATCCTTACCACATTATTTAAGAAATATATCTTCTTTAAATAAATTGAGAAAGAGTGTTTCATTGATTATGGAACTGATAAGTTTTCTAGAAATGGTGATAGAAGTTAAACTGCTGGTCAGTAGTAATGTCATGTCATGCTTGTTGTGGTTTGTATTATCACATGTCTTCTTGTGGGAGATGATATATGATATATCGATGCATGAAACTTTTGATGTTATTAAATGATGCCTCTCATGTGAGATAAATGAGGACTTGAATAGGTGTTGATTTTAAGAATGTTTTTCAATGTTGGTTAAAGTGATATGATTAAATATTAAAATGATTTGAATGGGGAAGAATGGGTAATAGGGTAATTAATTTTAGAATTAATTATCAAGTCATGAGTTGGAATAAATTGTGGATTTTACTGTTTATTGAGAATATTGAATATTTGACATGTTCGTAATATAAATTAGAAATTGGTAATAATTAATGGATGGACTAATTATTAAATGTTAAATGGTTAATTAATTTATGACCTGTTAATGAGATCATATTTAATTAATTAATTGTTGAATTAATTAATTTGTGTGTATTAAATTAAGATTAGGAATTGATTTTTTGGTAGGAAGGTTTTCCAAGAGAAAGGTTTTGATGTGTGTTTTTTTTCATGCCTTAAGTTGTCTTGGATGGAGTTTTTTAAAATATGATATGTTGTGAGAGATGGTTGTTAAATATCTGGGCCTTGTTCAGCATGTTTTTAGATTATTGTGATGTGCAGGTAAATTGTTAAAGTCATAGACGAATCACTCTTCAAGAGGATGAGTTCAGACTTGTTAAAGAATCTGGATAATTAAACGTTGAGTTAATTATTTAGTTGGCTTGCTAAGAATAATTAATTGTAAATTAATTATAAACTGTTAAGATGTTGAGTGGTTAATTAATTGTAGACTTTATGATGAGTGATTTATGTTGTTAATTATTTGTTGAATTAATTAACAGATTGGATTAGTTAATTTTTTTAATTAATTAATGGATGGTATTTGGCTGTTATACATGGCATTCTACACCAATGATAAATATATTTGTATAACTAATAAATGGGTTGTGAGAAAGAGGCTGATGCTAAAAATACTCATGGGGTTATAGACATGGAGTTCAACACCCAACATGTATGAAAATATTAATTTATGGGACCAGGACTGATGATCCAAATAGCCATGGGTTGTGTGACAAGGACTGATGCTCCAAATACTCATAAGGGTGCAAGACATGATGTTCTGCCCCCATTAAATTTACATGGGATTGTGGGTCCAATTTTTTGTACATGAAATGAATTAATTTGTTATTGAAAAATTATACAACATTATGTTTGGGGAATTAAATTTGATAAAGGGTTTATAATTATCAATAAATTGGGTAAATCCTAGTTAGTGGAAGGACCCAAGAGAGAATCGCTATATTATTGGATGGGCTCTGACATATTATATGAAATATTAAATTGAATATTTTATGACGCGTTATCCATGCCAAACCACAAGCTTGGATTTAGTCTTTACATTGATTACATGGATGGTATTTGGAGATATCTTTGGTGAGTGACTTATATGGGGGTTGTCGGGCTAAGGCACAATCTCAAGACTTTCATAATTTAATGTGGATTAAATAATCGGTAAATGAAAATTATTGTTTAATGATTGTTGATTATTCATGAAAAATGTATAATACATGTTTGGAAACCAACTGGGGGATGAAGCAGGTACTTGGATATATAGTTACATTATACTGCTTCCATTATTTATAAATGCTTTCACACGATTTAAATTATTTATTAAATGTTTGGATTGGGGGTAGACACTAGTGGTCATGACCAACTATGATTTATATCTCACATAAAACTCGGGCCTCTATTGCATTGGGTACCCAAGTAGATTTTATTTGGTTTTCGGTTTGTGATGTTTGCATATACACGGGAGATTGGAGTAGAGGCCCGAGTGGAAGTTCGGGATGCTCCAGGAGACCACCCATGGGGAATTTATTCATTGTTTATTTATTTCAGTATTCAAATGTAAAGCATGTTATTTTTTTCACTATTTTCTATTTTTTTATCAATATCATGTCATGCATTCATCTTCTGTATAATTGGAGTTGGTCATTTGTTTTTTACAGGATTTATAAAATCTATCTTCCGCTCCTTTATCATTTATTCGAATACATATTCTATTTACTTCCATTATCAATTATTTATCCTTGATCTGAGGGTATTTTATCCCCACATACTATCTATAGACCCTTGATGCTTGTTGATAGACTTTGGCTTATGGGAAGACGCGCTTGAGGTTATGTGGTGACCGGTCCGGCCACCGGTTTAGTGGTGAGCTGGGTCGGGATGTTACATAATCATTACCAGTTAGTCAAACAAAACTTCAGGGGTGGTTTATATTGAGGTATTCATCCTCAAAAAATGTCATCATGTCATACTAAGGGTCTATTTCATGGTCTATGAAATTATGTAAATGTGTTTCATAATTTAATGTCAAAACCTACAAATTATTGCATTTGGATAAATTGAGACAAATCATAAAAACCAAAACTTATATGGAGAAGTAATAGACAACCTAACAAAACATGGTAGCGGAATATTAATCCAATATCATGCTTAGATTTTGGATAGAATGAGATGAAATAGAGAAACCAAAAAAACACCATGAAAATAGGGTATATATTCTCTCATGGATATAAAATCCAATACAACGTTGAAAATAGAGAAAGGAATCAACGGAATTATAGTGTTACTAATCAAGATCCAATGCTACAAATGAAGATTGAAATGAATTCTGGATGGAGGTGATACTTCAATGCCTAGGAGGAGAGGAAGGGATATCCCTCACACATGAGTTGTTGTACATTTGAGAAAGAGGAAGAAGGAATTACATATTCGGGGTAAAGAAGAGAAAAAAGTAATTTATAGTATTTTTAATAGGGAACAAGGTTTGGTCACATGGTTAAACAAACCATGTTCCAAAAATTCACAACAACTATACTTGGTTCCACCCTACACATTGATCATGCAAATTTATATAAAAACTATGTGAAAAACATGTGTTTGGCACTATCCAATGACCCATGCCCCATATGGTTGAGACAATGGGTTAGAAAAATCAAGTGTAGAACCTGAAGAGTTTATTTTAGGTTTCTTATGTCTGTGAGGCTCCCCTTTCATGGTTAAACAATTCATCATAGACCCTTACGTGGTTATATGGATGAAGTGCACGGTTAGTAATAAACAAGTTTCAATCATGTGCCTCGGTCTATTTTCCAAAAAAATAAGAACTATTGGCCTGAATAAAACCTGAATTCTCCATAAATCTCTCTGACTCCATTAGGAAATTCCATTAGTGTAAAAAAGAAAGGTTGAGGCTGAAAATTAAATGATTCTTTACCTCTTCAAAAAAACAAGGATGATATAACCTACCCGCCATAAAAAATATTTAACTCTTGTTTCTGTGAGGTCATTTTATCTGTGTTAATGAATAAATATTATCATTGATCATTTATATCATATTATTGATCTTATTTATTATCATGTACATAATTTTGATTCTATATGATTCATTCTAAAGTAATTATACTTCCCCAGAGAGACTTTATGATACATTCATCAATATGAAATTGGTAATCCTAAAAAGAAGTATACATAACCAAATAATCTTAATTTGGATCGAAAAAATGAGAAGGCTCAAAATAATAATGGTGATGTAAAGAAACAAGGAATGTATTGTGCATGGCTCATTACCACTGAGGATAAGCTATTAAATTGGATACTGACCCGACACTATCCAGTTTGTCAAATGTCCCAATAAACCTAGGTGATAAATTATACTGCCTCTAAATTAGTCGATGACCTCATCTAGGTCAAACAACAAAAGAATACCAGATCTCCCACCTTGAAATCTAGATGGCAGGGGTGGTGATTTACAAAAATATTCTACCTAGACTGAGTTTTATCCATATATTTATGGATATGTTGTACTAGCTTCAATGTCTCTTGAATGAGATGAGGAACCAAAAGTGATACATATCCTACCTTTTATTATTCACATAGGCAATTAGAAATTCATATTGTGGGGATCCTCAAATGGATCCATATAAATAGTGTCTTAAAAAGATTATTATAAGAAAATTCAGCAAGTGGTAAGAGTTTTTCTCCAAGAACCTCGAAAATCAAGGACACTTGCACATAGAATATATTCTAAATCCAATATATTATTCCACGGATGACCATCACACTAGTGGTGATATGTTTTACTCATAAGTATATATGATCCCAAATCTATCAATAACCCCTTAAAAACTAAGGAGTGGACCAAGTATCCCAGTTTGATACAATATTACATGGAACGCCATGATGTAGTATAATCTATCAGACATGGAGTCTACTAGGTCCATCCACTGGGAAGTTATTTCATATAGGTACTAAATGGAAATCCTTCATCAACCTCTACATGATCACCCATATGGAATCACTGAATCCTAGGGGACTACCATATCCCCACCAAAAAATATAGAGTGATGTTATCCCATTTCCATTCGGGAATGGGAAATTTTTGTAAAAGACTGGTAGGTCACTGGTGTTCAACCTTCACCTACTGACAGATGGAACACAGAGTAAAAAATCCCTTGTTCTTTCTTTTCATCCCATCCCACTAATAATGGTGGCATAAATAATGGTCCATCTTAGATAGTTCAGGATTTAATGCCAACATGGAAACATGAAATTATCACATCAATTTCAATATCATTTTTGAGGTACACAAACACATCAATAGATAAACAGGATCTCATCCTTATCAATAGTGTATCCAAGTGGTAACTCGTCACTATAAATACTTTAACTAAGGACCAAGCTTCTAGAATCATAATTCTATCACCTCGTTATCAAATCTATAAGTGATGAATCCACAACTAAATCCATATGGAAATGTTTTTGATGACATTCCAAAACATCCATACAAATCTATGAAAGAATATAATCTAACTACCATTAATTATTGGCTTAGTAAATACCTTGAATCTGAGTTTTCTAGCTTATAGAATTATAAAATAAATTTCACTTACCAGGATATAGGAATGTTGAAAGTAAAAATACTGATGGTATTCAAACCAAATTCTTTATTGAAGTTTTATGTTTCACTGAGTGATATTTTACTTGAGGATTTTATGTTTTTTTATATGATGAAATGTTCCCCCAATATATGATTTCCACAAAAACACAATTTATGAACCATTATTTCAAAATCAACAATGTGTGTCAGGTGATTACACTCATGTGCCCTCAACCAAATAGATATATACACTATGACTCATTCAACATGACTCAAAATATCTTTTTTTCAAATGCGTTATGAGTCAAAATATACTATATGGCCTCTACTAGGCTCTAGAAAAATTATGAATGGTCCAAAGGTTAACCTTTCTTCCAACACATGAAGGGCCTTCTCATAAGAATCACACCATGTGAACATTGAACTTTTCTGGGTTAATCCTATAAGTTATGAGGAAAGGGAACTAAATCTCTGAATGTAATGAAAATAGTAACTAGGTAGCTCCTTGAAACTCTATATACAAGTAGAATTCTTGGATTTCTCTTAATAACAAATGGATCTCAACTTTCTAGATCTACATATACCCCTAACAATGATATAATGTGACCTAGGACGTAAAATTTATCAATAAAGAAGTGTAATTTTTGGATCTTCTCATATAGCCTTTTCTCTCTTAGAGTATATAGAATGATTTCATGGTGTTTGAAATGATCATGTTGAGTTTAATACTACACTATTATATCATCCATGAAAACTACCACAATGTAATACAAATAATGATGGAGAATTAAATTCATAAATTCCATAAATATAGTTGGTGAAATCATTAAAAAAATTACATTACTAGATACTTATACAATTCATACCTTCTTTAAAATTCTATACATGGTATATCTAAGTGTATAATTTTAACCTGATGATAGACTGATCCTAAATCAATATTCTAGAAGATCATATATCCATTTATATAATCAAAGATATCATTCATTCATGCAATGTAACACCCCAAACATCCATGCTACACTTCTCTCTGAATAATACAGTAGTGTGTTTTGTACGCAACTTCGACTTCTAATACACACCACAACCAATCAAACTAGCCGTTATGAATAGTGATACCTAATTTTTGAAATTTTATAAATTTTATTTCTCAAAATGGACTTCATTTTTGGATTCGTGATATCAAATTTATCCAAGGGTGAAATTTTGGTACTTTTCAGATAAATTTTATATTTTGATGAATAGTGAAAATTACTAAATTTTAATTAAAAAAAACTTTTTTAATAAAAATAATTAACAGTGATACATTATGAATTTGAGTGGTTTTAAAGAATATTTATAATATATTTTTACCATTTAATACAATGTTGGTCATTGAACAAAATTTCACAATTAAACTGGACATAAATAAGTGTCAATCTTTTGATAGTTATTATATCTTAAAAACACGCTTTTTGTTTGGACAGCGGGAATTAATTTTCAATTAATTTATTCCACTTGTGTGTTTGGAATTTGGAAAAATGGATTCCACATTTGGAATCAGGATATCCAAATTGTGTAAATAGGTAACTTTTATTTTTAGACATTTTGAATAATTACTTCGGTAAATATTTTATTTACCATGGTTAAAGGGTAAATCCGGTAAATAAGGGTAAAAAAATAATATTATAATAATAATAAATTACCCTAAAACGTGTCGTAACCCTATTGGTGGATACATTTACGACCATGGGAATCTTTGGGTGGATTTTGGGACCCCATGGAGCCACTAGTTGGTGATAGGGAGACTTTATATTAATTAAGTTAAAGTAAATACAAAAATGACATAAGCTTATATCTTTTAGAAAGAAAATTTTTACATAGGGTTATATGTTTTATATTTTCGATTATAAATATTCATTAGAAAGATAAAACTATTTCCTACATAATGGTATTTTATTTATAATTTTTAGACATTTAAAAGGTAAAAATATATATGACACAATAATCATGCAGTATTTTCATTATTAATTAAAGAATCAAATAATTGGTATTATAAATGTTAAAATAAATAAAATTTGAAAGTTTTGATGAAATAAAAGAATTTTATTGGTTAATATGACATGTTAGGATTGCTTAAATGAATTTGGTTCAAATTAATAAAGTTTTTAAAACTTTAACAAAAATCAATTATTGAGTAGTGTCAAAATTGACATAAATGAGTTTTTTTAAACAATATTGTATTATTAATTTATATACTATTCCTAAAAATCTAAGGATCGACATAAGGACTTATATCATTATTGGTTTATCATTAATGGACCACTTTGGGGTCTCTTGGATGTATATAGTGGGTTTTTTAACTATATAATATAAAAATACAAAGTGACATGGTAAGTGTCAAACTAATTAACTAAGAGTTAAAACTATAAGATAAGGTTAATATAATGACCCAAACCTATCTAAAATCTATTGCTTGAAAGGATTTATACCCTGTCACACCTTATACTTTTAATAATACACTTTTTATTCATTATAATCCGAATATTATTTTATTATAAAATATTACATTAAGTTTTTCCGAAAGAGCCCCTCGCCCCTCTTATAAAAGGGCACTCCCCCTTCTCATTAATTCACACATTCAAAGCCATTTGGCTCGGCCAAACTCTGCACAAACATCCTCCCAACTTCCCTCAATTCATCCTAGAGGCCTTAGTTTGACATAAATCCAATCTAAGGAGTCATTTTGATCAAATCAAAAGGAAGAACCCGAAGAAGAGGTAACGTCTTCACCACCCTCTTTAAGGTTCCTTTTCTTCTTCAACATCTTCATTCCATGTTATTTGCATTCTAAAATAACAACTCCATTATCTTCTATATACTGTGATGTTATTATAATTATGGAACAAATAAATTCATTATTCTATATATCCCATGAATGACATGTCACCATGCGTGCATACATACGACCTACCGTCTCCACGTTGGGGTGTAATTGTTATTCAATATATTATTATTTATATGGGTATAAAAATGATGTATAATTCAGATAAATATTAAATATAACATGATAATGATTCTTTCTATATGATATAACATCCAATTATATATTATTTTAATATCAAAAGAATGATATTGTCGCTCGTGTGTACGTATGGACTACCGTCTCCACGAACGCGATGAGATTCATTCCCCATCGTATCCATGAAAATATAATTCTCATTTGATGATTAAAAATATATTTTAAGGACTTTATATAATTCTAGATATGAATAAGATAAAACCTATCCATAATAAACATGACATAGGTAACAAAACATATAAAAGAAAACAAGTAAGTTAACACCCGAAACAACGATAATACTAAGATATTATCAACAAAGCGATGTTAAAAGATCATATATGATATCATATTAATGTATATGATTATTGTATAATTTAATAACAATTATTTCACCATTATAAAGGTGTTTAACCAACCCTCTACCAAAGAAAAGTATAAGGTAATGGGTTTTCATCTCACTCCTTATTCCTGTGAGATTCATGCCATATTGCCACTATTACCTTTTGAGTGGTGTATGTACTGCCCATAATTGTATTCTTTGTGTAATAAACTTTAATTTATGTGTATTTAAATAGTCAATGTATGATACCTCTTTCATGAGGTGTATGTTTTGTAAGTTACCAAATTAGTAAGGGTTTATTTCACAATCTCTTCATTATTCGTGGTTGTTTATACGTAATTATCTATTGGGACCTCTTTATCATCCAAATCCATGTTTCTTAAAAATGTATTTCAAAACATTATTGATATTTTATAGAATATGGGTTAAATTCATTTATACCCCTGTTTGACTTTTTATAAGAGGTTTATAAAGGAATCTTTATGTCGTTTTCCAAACAAGGTCCTTTTTAACCTTTTCGACAGAATTAAGGTAAGAATGTCTTTTTTTAACTTATACGGCAGGTGTGGCTATTTTCGGCCGTTATAAAATCTTAGAAGCTTCCCTTACATGCTTATAAGTATATTTTCAAAGTAAATGTTTTATATTATAATTATGTGACATTTAAATTATTTCAAAAAAATAGACATTTCTCTCAAATAGTTTCGATTTCATCTATGTCAACATACTTTGATGGATTTTAAGCTTATTTGAAGTTGATTTATTATGATACAAAACTTCCATATTTTATTGAAGGTTTTGTGATATGTTTGACTGTGGATGTGTTATTTTTATACCATTCATGGTTTATGGAGAATGTATTGACATTTCGTATGCTAGTTTTAATAAGAATGTTTATGTTTTGTTTAAACTTGTTCATATGAGGAATGAATTAGACTTAATAAGTGACGGGTGGAGCCCGTTATAGCTACTCGATGCATTGGTAGGTCTCATGAGACAAACTAGGGTCTTGGAACGAGGCCTTGAAAAAATATTATTTTTAGTCTTGGCACGAGGCCTTGGCTACGTGGTTATGATAGTCTGGCATTATGCATTCCATTATTATGAAAGTGCTTATTGATTTTGAATGTGATTATTCGACTAGTAGAATATCCATGTGAATAAGTAAATGGAATCATTTCATTTTATCTTTGTCGTATTATGCTGATGTTCAATTTTAAAAGGCTTTTTTTTAGTTATACATTGCCTTAAATGTTTATGTTTATTTATGAAAGTTTCCGCTATATTGTTATCCTTACTGAGCATTTGAGCTCACCCCTTTCAATGTTTTATTTTTCCCAGGATGTGAAGAAGTATTTAATGAATGACCTATAGGGATTGTATGTGGGTATATGAGTGTGGAATATGGACACAAGATGTTGTTGTAGTTTTCATTTTTATGATCTACTGTATGACTTATGAATATATCTAGTGTTTCCAAGGCTACTGAACTAATCAGTCTTTAGAGATTTGATCTTTCTTCTGATCATGCCAATGTTATGTAATAATGCACTGACTCTGGGTAACTGGGGTCGGGGAGTTACAGTTGGTATCAGAGGAAGTTTAGTACAAACCATGGAATCTATATTTAGATAAACTTTGATTAGAGAACATAGCCCTAATATAGACATTGAGGATTAGTATTGAAGAACTTCCTAGAATTTTGGTATTGTAGAGATGTTGTGAGTTTTCGGAGCAATACATCCCTCTCTGGATACGAGCAGGTAGAGGTGGATCTGGCACAGATGTACCTAGGGGTAAAACCTGAAAACACCTCTTTGAGCTAGACTCAAGTGGGAATGGGTTCCCGACAACGGGCCTTGCTGCACGCTTGGTTACGAAACTCCCCGGAGATATGATTATGAAAATTCTCATTTTCATTATAAACCATTATGAAGGGTTTATGAGTATATACTTCCTCAATGAAAACAACTTTATGATTATGGATTATATCCATAAATCGTTCAATTTACATTAGGTACATTACATGTTTAGAAATTAATCATTGCAATTCATAAACTGACCTAGTTTATGACATTGTATAGAAATGGCGCCTAGTAGAAGGAATGTGAACTCCAGTAATACGTATGACCCAAAGAATAAGAAGGATCGTATCTTTCATAGTATTAAGCCATCATTTTGAAGGGAAATAGTCTCCCACGTATTATCATCATATGAAGAAATAGATTCATGTGTTGATAAGATAAGTAAAGAGTTCACTGAGTACTATGGCTTCGAAGGGAAGCAAGAGAAGAAAAGGATGGAAGAGAGAAATTTGGATAATGGGAATCAGGAAAAGAAGAATTTCCCCATATGTGATAGTTGCGGGAAGAAACACCATGGAAATTTCCTAAAAGGAATGGGAGTTTGTTTTAAGTGTGGAGAAAAAGGAGACCATGTACGTGACTGGAAGGGTAAGAAAAAGGTTTCAAATATACAATGCTTCATCTACATGGAGTGGGGACACTACGCGAATCAATGTTCAAATCATCATAGTATTCACCAAATGATTCTATTGGATAATAATCAAGTTATGATACTACCATAGATGAGAAGTAATGATTATAGTTATTATGTTGTTATTAGAGAATTATGTCATTTGAGTGTTGTATCAACAATGTACTAGTTATAATAATTTTGGAGTATATAAGGATTATACTACAGCACTATTTCATTAAGGACTTGAGATTGTGTGGAACTGAGAAAATTGGCACAATAACTAGTTAAATTTTTGGAAAATATGTGGTTGGGAGAATGATAAAACATAATATGGTTCTGATAATGAGGTAGTGATTTTGGAATAAGAGATGGTTGATTTGAATAAATTATATTGGATATTCTTGACTACCTTGAAACTGATTAATGTGTTCTATTCCAATCATTGTTAGAGTTTACAACATTTTTGGATAGAAGGAGTATATCCAGTATTCTATGAGGAATAAAGGAGCATGAATGTAATTAATAAGGTTTTTTGGTAATTCATGATGTACAGTGTTTTAAAAGAATACATGACGAAGGTGTTCACTTGTTATTACGTGGGAAAAAGGATCTTCATTTTGTTTACCTTCCGTACAAATTTTGGACTGTGAGTTTGGGAAGAAGTATTTTGGATAAGTCTAGTTTGAGATTATTTTTTTATTTCCATAAAAAGGAAAACCAAGAGGTCGGGCGGTAACCCGTCGCGTCGGGCAAGGCCGCGAGACTTGAACCCACAACCGAAGGGAGACAAGGGTGTATCACAAACCACTGACCCACATGATGTCCTGGATTGAATAATGTATTTTTTTAAATGGTTCTGCTGGAATAATTATTAATTCATTTTTTTAACCCAATACGAATAGGATAAATAGAATATATTTTTATGTTCTATTAACTTATAGAGTGACAGATGAGTTTGTGGTAGAAATTAGTTTGAAGGATGGAACTATACTTGAAATGTATACATTTTTTTGATCTCTTATTCTTGTTGGAACCATGGTCTTCTATGCATGATTTGGAGTATGGTTTGTGTTTGTTGTCAATAATCAATGGAAGTTCGGATCATGTACTAGAAAAGAGATCATATCATTCAAACAGACAATAGTATTGAAGGTGGCGTCGTTTCCCAGTATTTGTCAAATTTTTGGGGACCAATATTTGGAGGTTTGTGAGCATCACGAATAGTCGATTTCCATGAAGATCATAATTTAATATGGAAAAGGCATGAGTTTCACGAATATGGGATTCATGGATCGGATTTCGCGAAGACCAAAAGAATGGAGGCGGTGATTCTTCGCAATTACGTCAAGCTTCTCGAACGGCAGAGGCTGGAGAGCTTCGCGGCGATGAAGGGCTTTGCAAGGGATCTTCACGGAGATGAAGGGATTTTCGAGGGAGCTTCACAGCGAAGGTGTGAAGTAATTTACGGGACGCTCCGCGATTACGACGAACTCTGCGAATTCAAAATTTCTGAGGTGCTTCGAGATTTGGATAGAATTCGGCGGAAACTTTGGAGCTTCGCGATTTGAGATGACGTAGCGTTGACTTCGTGCAGAGGGGTTGAGGGTCAGTGGAATCGCCTATAAATAGAGGATGACACCCTCAAGAGAAGTAGAGATAATTTCAGAGAAAGTCCTTTGCTCTCGGTTCGCAAAGGTCTCTCGTGAAGGCAGTGTGCTTCGCGAAAGAGGAGCTTCGCGGCGGCTATTCTAGCTCCGCGAAAGTCATGCGCCCCATGTTGGCTCAGTGAGCTTCGCGAAGAGGCAGGAGCTCCACGACAGCCAAGCATTGCAAAGGCTGGAGCATCACGAGAGTGCTTCGCGGTTGAGCTTCGCGAAAAGGCAGGGACTCCGCGAAGGCTTGTTTGAGCTTTGCAAAATTGGGAGCCTGATGAAGTAGGGTACTTTGTGAAGGCCATTTCCAAAGGTTTTTTTCCCAGTGGACAAGGGAAAAGGGGGTATTTATCAGTGGTTGGAATTTGGACTTTAACAGAGAATTAACTCAGGAATCTGATGCAAGAAAAGTCTCATTCTGAATAGAAGACAAAGACCTTCATGTCTATCTATTGAAGAGACCTTCCCGTCTATAAATTGAGTGAGACTTCTCCAACAGCAGTGAGCCTGGAGGAGTCAATGGGAGTGACCCGAGGGAAGCAGTGATCTATCCCTAAACCTTTGTAAAGGCAGTGAGCCTGGGACAAAGTGACTATGCCCGAACAATTGTAATCGACAACTAGTGAAGATTAGTGGAATTAGGTACGATCGACAACTTGTCGGTGTATACTCCTTGGACGTAGCCCTTAGTCGTGAACCAAGTAAAAATAGATGTGTCATATCTCTGCATGTGAATGTTTCATTACTGATCATATCCATCATACAGATTTAACGAGTTCCTACCAACGTGGGAACAAGATCCATAACTTTAAGAAGAAAAAGTCCACACCCTGATTCACCCCTCCCCTCTCAGGGTGTCCCAGGGTCCTACAATTCAATGAAGAAATAAATTCTCAAACATTAGGAAAGGCATCTTAAAACCAAAAATGTGTTATCCTAATACCATATGTTTTGTTGACCGATGGTATTTTAAATCATCATATATTGGTGTCTTTGAGGCCCACAATTCTACAATTGTTTGTGATTGATGACCTCGATCACTCCCTATAAATATTTACGTTTTTCCTCCAATTACTAGTCTCTAATTTCCACCAATGTTGTTCTAATCGAGATCGTAATTTGGTGTTGAATCTTTCATTTCACTTTTTCCCATATAAAGACTAAATTTTATTAACCAAATTTCCGATGTGGGTTTTCCCAAAGGTATTTTCTATTTTCAACCTTTTATTTTTGAAAAATAATTTCAAATTGCAAGGACACAATTTATTGAATGAGGGAATAATTTAAAACCCCAATATTCCATGGTACGCTTCTCTCTGAATAATAGAGTAGCATGTGTTGTACTCAACTTGGAGTTTTAATACACACCACAACCAATCAAACTAGCCGTTATGAATAGTAATACATACTTTTTGAAATTTTATAAATTTTAGCTCTCAAAATGGAATTAATTTTTGTGTTCGGAATATCGAATTTAGCCTAGGGTGAAATTTTGGTACTTTTCGGATAACTTTTATATTTTGATGAATAGTTAAAATTGCTAAATTTTAATTAAAAACAACTTTTTTAATCGAAATAATTAATAGTGATAAATTATGAATATTAGGGTTTTAATGTATATTTAGAATATATTTTTACCATTTAATTCAATGTTGGTCATTGTACATAATTTCACAATTAAACCAGACATAAACAAGTATCAATCTTTTGATAGTTATTATATCTTAAAAACACGCTTTTTGTTTTGACAGCGGGAATTAATTATAAATTAATTTCTGCCACTTGTGTGTTTTGAATTTGGAAAAATGGATTCCATATTTGGAATCAGGATCTCCAAATTTTTAAAATAGGTAACTTTTATTTTTAGACATTTTGAATAATTACTTCTGTAAATATTTTATTTACCATGGTTAAAGAGAAACTCTGGTAAATAAGGGTAAAAAATAATATTATTATATTAATAAATTACCCTAAAACATGTCTTAACCCTATTGGTGGATACATGTCTGACCATGGGAATCTTTGTGTCGATTTTGGGACCCCATGGAGCCACTTTTAGGTGATAGGGACACTTTATATTAATTAAGTTAAAGTAAAGACAAAAATGACATAAGCTTATATCTTTTAGAAAAACAATTTTTACATAGGGTTATATGTGTTATATTTTCGATTATAAATATTCATTATAAATATAATGAGATTTCCTAAATAATGGTATTTTATATATAATTTTAAGACATTGAAAAAGTAAAAAAAAATATGACACAATAATGATGTAGTATTTTCCTTATTAATGAAAGAATCAAATAATTGGTAGTGTAAATGTTAAAATAAATATAATTTGAATGTTTATATGACATACACGAATTTTATCGGTTAATATGAAATGTTAGTATTTCTTAAATTAATTTATTTCGAATTAATAAAGTTTTTACGACTTTAACAAAAATCAATTATTGAGTAGTGTCAAAATTGTCATAAATGAGTTTTTAAAACAAATATTATATTGTTAATTTATATTATATTCCTAAAAATCTATGGTTCGGCCAAAGGAATTAAATAATTTTTTTTGTATCATTAATGGACCACTTTGGGGTCTCTTGGATGTATATAGTGAGTTTGGTAACTATATAATATAAAAATACAAAGTGACATGGTAAGTGTCAAACTAATTAACTAAGAGTTAAAACTAAAAGATAAGGTTAATATAATGACCCAACCTGTCTAAAATCTATTGGTTGAAATGATTTAGACACATACCCACCTTAGATTTTGAATAATCCACTTTGGATCCATTATAAATGGAATATTATTTTTTTATAAAATATTACTTTAAGTTTTTCCTAAAGAGCCCCTCACCCCTCTTATAAAAGGGAACTCCACCTTCTCATTAATTCACACCTTCAAAGCCATTTGGATCAGCCAAAATCTTCCCAAATATCCTCCCAACTTCCCTCACTTCATCCTAGAGGCCTTATTTTAATCCTAAATCCAACTTAAGGAGTCCTTTTGATCAAATGAAAAGGAATAACCCGAAGAAGAGGTAACGTCTTCACCACCCTCTTTAAAGTTCCTTTCTTCTTCAACTTCTTTTTTCCTTGTTATTTCCATTATAAAATAATAACTCCAGTATCTTCTATATAATTTGATTTTATTATAATTATGGAACAAACAAATTAATTATTCTATCTGTCCCTTGAATGACATGTCACCATACGTGCGTACGTACGGCCTACCGTCTCCACGTTGTGGTGTAATTGTTATTCAATATATTATTATTTAGATGGGTATAATAATGATTTATAATTCATGTAAATAATAAATATAACATGATAATGATTCTGTCTATATGATATTCCATCCAACTATATAATATTTTAATTTCAAAAGAATGATATTGTCACTCGTGCGTACGTACAGACTACCGTCTCCACGAACGCGATGAGATTTATTCCACATGGTATCTATGAAAATATAATTCTCAATTGATGATTAAAAATAATTTTTAATGACTTTCTATCATTATTTATATGAATAATATACAACCTATACATAATAAACATGATATATGTGACAGAACATATAAAAGAAAACTAGTAAGTTAACACCCGAAACAATGATAATACTAAGATATTATCAACAAAGTGAGGTTAAAAGATCATATATGATATCATATTAATGTATATGATTATTGTATAATTTAATATAAATTATTCCACCATTATATAGGAGGTTAAAAAACCCTCGACCAAGGAAAAGTACAAGGTAATGGGTTTTCATCTCACTCCTTATTCCCGTGAGATTCATGCCATATTGCCACTATTACCTTTTGAGTGGTGTATGTACATCCCATAATTGTATTCATTTTGTAATACACATTAATTTATGTGTATTTACATATTCAACGTATGATACCTCTTTCATGAGGTGTATGTTTCGTAAGTTACCAAATTGGTAGGGGTTTATTTCACAATCTCTTCATTATCCGAGGTTGTTTATACGTAATTATCTACTGGGACCTCTTTATCATCCACATCCATGTTTCTTAAAAATGTATTTCAAAAAATTCTTGCTATTTTACAGAATATGGGTTAAAGTCATTTATACCATTTTTGACTTTTTATAAGAGGTTTATAAATGAATCTTTCTATCATTTTCCAAACAAGGTCCTTTTTAACCTTTTTGATAGAATTAAGGTAAGAATGTCTTATTTTAACTTGTACGGCGAGTGTGGCTATTTTCCGCCGTTATAAAATCTTATAAGCTTCCATTACAAGCTTATAAGGATATTTTCAAAGTAAATGTTTTATTTTATAATTATGTGACTTCTAAATTATTTCAAAAAAATAGATATTTCTCTCAAATAGTTCTGATTTCATCTATGTCAACATCCATTGATGGATTCCAAGCTTATTTGAAGTTGATTTATTATGATACAAAACTTACATATTGTATGGAAGGTTTTGTGATTTGTTTTACTATGGATGAGTTATTTTTATACCATTCATGGTTTATGGAGAAAGTATTGACATTTCGTATGCTAGTTTTAATACGAATGTTTATGTTATGTTTAAACTTGTTCATATGAGGAATGCATTGGACTTAATAAGTGACGGGTGGAGGCCAATATTGATCCTCGATGCATCGGTAGGTCTCATGAGACAAAGTAGTGTCTTGGAACGAGGCCTTGACAAAATTTTATTTGTACTCTGGGAAAAAGGCCTTGGCTACGTGGTTTTGATAGTCTGACATTATGCATTCCATCATTATGAAAGTTGTTATTGATATTGCATGTGATTATTCGACTAGTAGAATATACATGTGAATAAGTAAATGGAATTATTTCATTTTATCTTTGTTGTATTATGCTGAAGATCAAGTTTAAAAGTCTTTTTTTTATTTATACATTGCCTTAAATGTTTATGTTTATTTATGAAAGTTTCTGCTATATTCTTATCCTTACTGAGAATTTCAGCTCACCCCTTTCAAAGTTTTCTTTTTCCCAGGATGTGAAGAAGTATTTAATGAATGACCTGTAGGGATAGTATATGGGGATATGAGTGTGGACTATGGACACAAGATGCTGTTGTAGTTTTCATTTTTATGATTTAATTTATCACTTATGAGTATATCTAGTGTTTCCAAGACTAATAAACTAATCGGTCTTTCGATATTTGATATTTCTTGTGATCATGCCAATGTTATGTAATAATGCACCAACTCTGGGTAACTGGGGTCGGGGAGTTACATGCAAGTGGTTACGAATTCTTATCTATAACATTATTTAAATAATGTTAATCCACACATATCCTATGTATTCTATCCACCTTTTTGGAAAAATGCCTAAGTGAATCCCAAGGAGAAGTACTTAGTCGAATAAACCACATGGATTCTATGTACCACAACTACCTCTTCAGTTCATGAAGCATGTTATGATCTATATTGTACATAGGAATGGAATGCGGTTCTTCTATAAGAAACAACTCAATGGGGAAATTTTTCACTACCTTTGGAGGCAAGTAACAAAAATTATTATGCAAAACATCTCTATAGCAGTCCACCATTAGATGAATAATAGTATGTCATTCTCATAAATCATCAAAAAAAATAATGGAATCAAGGGCCAACAATACACCCAGACCATGATGCTCAAGTCCATCTCATCATTACTTGTCATCCCATTCTTCCATATGAATGTATTTTTCTTCCTCCAAGAATAAAAAAGACACCCTATAGTGATTATAGTCAATATATTCCGAATAAGGTTTTAATTATTCCATCAAGAGAATAATGTAAAAACCCACATTCTAAAAGAAAAAAAGGTTACATAACATACAGTCTCCATCAATATCGATGGTGAACTTATTATATTGGTTTCGAATTTAAAATCAAACTCTCTACAAAGAATAATGAGTCCTTTCACTGAATATGTACTCAATATTACATTCAGGACTCTTTCATACATCCAAATATTAAAAAGGTTGTGAGGGCCCTATCCAAAATAAAGAAGATACTAAATTTGTAGCTACTAATCTCATACCATGAATTAAAGATATTTTGAGACTCAGGCCCTCATCTATAGGTTTCAGTATATATAATTTTCTTAATCAACGTCCAAGAGATATAGCCCGAAAAACCTGAGTAGGTCTTCCCTACTGATGTTGCATGTCATAAAGATGGCTTCCTTATCTATGACCTCACCCTCAGCCTGTATATTTATCAGTAATCTAGATCCAAACCTATAAAAGTGTTATTGATCCCACACCAAATTGTAGATCTATCTTAGACCCTTTGTCAATGGTGACCAGTGGAATGGTCCAAAAAAATATATGGAGATATTACATTCATCTGGAAGAACTAAAATAAACTGGGTTTCTATCACATTAAGAATTCATATGTACCTAACTTTCACAACAATGGAATTACACATAAAAGCCCATGTGGATACTCTAATTGATAATAATTTTATGAAAATCCTCAATACAATGCTTCCTTCCACTATATAAAGCACTTACAAACCAAGGGGATAAATAACTATTCCCTTTACTTTCAACATCCACAAGGTTTTTGATAGAGATAAAGGTCTGGTTCACCATTTTTTAAATTAAAGATAATCTAAATATGTTCATGTAGGATCAACTAGAATACTTAATTCCATCCATGAATAATTTCAGACAGGACAATTCATCACTTATAATTATCAGTGTAATAATTGATGATCTGTGAAGTGAGATGATTCCAATATGATATTTATATTACCCTATTCTAGGTGAGTCAAATCACTATATCAGTAAGTTCTTAGTGTTTATGAGAATATGTAATCATAGAAGGTGGTCTGGAAGTCCCTCCTGACTATACCCTTATGTTGATATTCTAAATTATGTACATTCCACCATCACATGGTAGATCCAGAAAACATATAATGTGTGAGCCTGGTTTTCCTTTCTAGAAGTGTCCCTAAATTCTCAAATATTGAAATAATGTTCCCAACCCATATATCAAAAAAATGGGTGACACCATCCCCCAATAAAGAATGTGTGTTTTATTATATTAACACCATAATCCACTCTCACATTGTTAGTTTATTTCGTGAATTAGCCAAAATAGAATTATCTAACCTTAAGAAAATATCTCTCAGAAAAGAAATAGTTCTCAGTCTAGGTACAATATTTTTTACTACTATATGTGCCTCATGTGGAACTACAGGTAGGTCAGTTGTTATGTCATATGTCTTGAACAATACAAAATCTAAGGGAATCAATATTTTGGCATTTAATATATGGAATGTTTTTTAAACTGAGTTTATGAACTTAATTTAGAGAGTTTCGTCACTTAAATGTGTTTTTATGTGGTTCAAGGATCGGGGGGTTCCCTGGGTGTTTCGTCCTGTTTTGGTAGTTTTAGGATCTGAAACCTCATGTCTAGTGGAGCTGGAATGGGCTCACAGTTAGTATGAAACTCTATGGCCCTTAGCAGAAAAAATATACTATCTATTTTTAAATAAATTAAATTAATTAAATTAAAATATAATGAATAATAAACGGATAGTAAAAAGAAAGAAATTTTTTAAAATAATAACAATATTATTATTATTATTATTATTATTATTATTATTATTTGTTTAGGTTTTAAGAAAACCCAAATTGGGGATCTCACCCCTTTCTTCCATTCACTCATGTGAGTCCCTCCATGGGATCCACTATAGGTTGTGAGATGCACCGCCTACACAGCTCCTCCTCAATTGATGAAATCCATAAGTATTTCTTACTAATTTCTCTCTGAGTCTTTTAGGTTGTTCAAAGCATCTCTCGAAACTCCTTGGTTTATATTCTGGAAATATCCAATGAAGTTAGAGTGGTTTAGATAATCTATTTCCACCATCCTCAATTTATGGTAAGTTTTTCCTTTTTATTCATTGTTGCTCATTTAATAATAGGGGATTTGATGTTTTATAAGTTCCTAGAATTCTTCATTGAGTGTGTTAATCTTTTCCATAGTGTTAAGAGTCCCAAGTATTTTTTTATAGAGTGTTTCAAGACTCCATGAAGGGTTTCACTCATATACATACATTTATATTTATATATATATATATATATATATCTATGCCACAAACCAATCCGGGTCGACCCTGAACCGATCAACTGAGCCAATCTGAGACATGGTGTGAAGGGTGTTCCCGATCCCCGCAGGCTGGAAACTAATATCGGGAATTAAAATTAATTAGTTGGGTATGATTTGGCCCATAATAAAGATAAATAATCATAAACAGAAAAAGAAGATAAAGAAAGGAAAAATAAAACGTACAACTTGGAAGCGGATAATGGAATCAATGAAGTAACCTAACATACCTCAAGAAAACCTGTGGGTCACCACGGAACGTAAACTATACTCACTCCCAAAAGAGATTCAAGATTGAAGCCTGTAAATTAAAAGTAAAGTATACATGAGCACCAAGATGCTCAGTAGGAATGCCAAAATATAACCACGTTATATGCCCCTTCCTTTAGTAAGAAATGAAATCATGCCAGTTTGAAAATAAGATATAATAAAATAATTTTTTCCTTCTTTTCCAATTCAAGTAATGAGCATGAATTTTTAATTAAACCATTTAACTCCCAATACATTTTCAAAATGGGTTCCAAGAATGCATTTAAATTTCAAAATGAAAAGAAACCAGTTTGGATTAAAATATGGTTTTCACAAATAAGACACCATGTTTGAAACAATTGAAATGAAAATTTCATCACAAGCAGCATGATGCAAATGAGCACCATGGGTAATACCTATAGGTAACTAGAATAAGTGGGACCCTAGAAACCTTATACCATGGTGAAAAATGGTATAGAAACCATGACCCTCAGAAACAATGGCTTAGAAGACCACGACCCATAGAAAACATGTCTTAGAAGACCGCGACCCTCAGAAAACATGGCTTAGAAGACCATGACCCTAAGAAAACGAGGCTTAGAATACCACGAAACTCAAAAATTCATATGTTTAGTTAGTGTGGCTGCGTCAATCATCCTAGAAGAACATGGACGAACCCCTACCATGTCATCTAGCATACTACTCTTGGTCACCCACCTAGATACCCAGGTTTCTCATTGTGCTCTATTTCAAGTGGTGGTGAGTTTTCTTTATCAAGAAAACCTATATGTAAATAACAAATTCTTTTTATAAAACCCATTCAAATTATCACCACCATTCTCCCTCATTAGGTGGTTTCCCCCTCTTCCATGTCACACAATTCATAAGCATTAAATTAATCGCATAATAAAAGATTCAACATAAAAATCATTTTTCTAAAACCAAAGGGGGCGTTCATCAAGTAAGGTTTTTAGTTTTCATAAAGAGCACTTTAGATTCCAAACAGGCTTAAATAAATGAACGGAGCATTTTTTTTACAATTAACTGGCCAAAAGGCCAAACACCTTTTAAAGTACACATTACCAATTTCAAACCACTTATAAAATCAATTTTCAAGAAAATTTTACATAAGACCGATATCATTAGAAATACATTTCAATTTCAAAAATAAATTCATAATCATTACAGGCAACCAAAACCAAATTTCATAGCATGTGTATATAGAATAAATGTAAAACATACTTTTAAAACAAGAAAGTAATTATGAAATTCAAATTAAAGGCATAGGTATAGGGGACCTACCTCAAACATGTTGCCATTTGTCGATGACCACTCGAACCGACATGTGGCGCATACACGCACATGCATTTATACATATATATATATATATATACAAACACCCCTAGTTGCATTGCAGATATTTCCTACGCCATGAGGGAATATGTACAAATAGGGTGCATATATATATATATGCCTTACCCTATGCATGTACATGTAGGATACCTCGACACCCACAGCCCAAACCATCATGGCATGGTCCATGCACTTCGATGTCAAAACACAGAAAACATCCTGCACAAACTCCTCCACACATCAATCGCACAACAAGGGACAGGAGGGAAAAAAGGGTTCGTCTGGAGGAAGGCCGCTCACTGGAGGGAGAGGGCGGGGGCGATGGAAATAGAACCGGCAAGAAGGAGGGAGGTCGCGCTGGACTCCCGCAAGCCGGGTAGGGGTGCCTTCAGAGAGATGTCGGCCAGAGGGAGGCAGCACAGCTAAAGGGAGGGCCCACCAGAGAAAGTTATGAAGGGGTGGGAGGGTGGACATATCCAAGAGAGAGGGAGTGGGGTGTCGGTGGTGGCTCGACGAAGGGAGGCCGCATGAGGAAGAGCGGGCGAAGGGAGGGAGGCGCATCGGAGGGCCCTCGCCGGTGTGGGTAGCGCGAGTGGGAGAAAAAAGGTTGGGGGAGCACCGCATAAGGGTAAGGGGTAAACGGTAAGGGGGTCTTATGGTTTGAGGAAAAATAAAAGAAGAAAATAAAAAATAAAAATAAAATAAGTAAATAAATAAATTAGGAAATAAGAAAATAAAAGAAAAAAATATAAAATAAATAAAACATTTACAAATAATAACAGACATAATAAGAATTTTAATAAACTCTAATAATAATAATAATATTGTTCGTAATAACAAAGTAATAATTATAATACACGTGATAACAATAGTATTATTATATATAATAATAATAATAGTATTAATATTAATACTAAGATAAAAATAATTATAAATAAATTAATATGAACAATATTGATATTAATAATAATAATTATTATAATAATTATAATAAAATTAATATGATATTAATAAACCTGATATACATAACAAAATTAATATAATGTTAATAATAATAACTTAATAAGAACAACCCTTTATTAATAAACTTGGTGACCATAATAATAATAATAATTACCATTATTATAATTAAAAAAATAACTCCTTAAAAATAATTTTATTTATTTGTCTTGAACATGAGGTAGGCCGCATGGTGACCCAGGAAAAGTTGTATGGCTATGAATACGCCCTGCGCATGCATCAGACACTGTCATGGGTAAAGCATTCATTAACCAACAAAATTCAAAAATTTCAAACAGGCTAAGCCAGCAGCTCGATAGAATGTTTCAATGTCTTGATAAAATAATAAAATAATATTATTTTAAAAGTTCAGGTGTGGAAATCTTTATATATATCTTCCATTTACATATTCCCTCATGTAAAGTGGAATAGGTTCATTGAATTAAGGAATGCATATATTTATTGAAATGTGTTTAGATGAAAGTGTGGAGTGAAATCGTGTTTCCATCATCAACATTGTCACCTGCCAAAGTGTTCGTCTGGGTTGATCTTTGTGGTAGGATCCCTATCCTTGACTATATAAATTTAATAATGCATTATGTTCTTATTTATACAATTTGAATTATGATTTCCTTTGATAAATTGAACTTCAGACCGTGAATTAAATTCTTAAATATGATAAATGGTTTTTTAGATAAAAAATGTTATTTTTTATATTAAAATCCCTCCAATAGAGGTGCACTTTCTTATAAGATAAAAGGTAGGGATTAGACTTTTGTGATTCCTTGGATTATTGCATATGAGTTTCATTAATCATTGAGGTTATGATTAATATATGGCACATTTAGGATATGAATTCTAATATTATTAGAAAATAGAGTTCCCTTTTTAAAAATGTTTTAACAAACAAGACACCATCTAAGTGCTTTACCATCTTATAAATTGAATAACATGGAATGGTTTATAAAAAAGGGAATGGTCATGTAGGAAATTTCCATGTTTACCCATGGTAACATCTAAGTACCACTTGAACCTTGATAAATGAATTTCCCTGAATTGTTTAGTTAAATGGCATTAGTAGAATGGAATTTCTTGATAAGAGTTATTTTCATCATTAAAATTTTTAAATGAATTAAATTAAATGGAATTTTTGTGGGTGGTACAAACTAAATCCCTTTTTATCTAATAATTTTTTTAATGTAATTAAAAAATGTGCAACCATGCTACCATGACACGGGCAAGGACAGATAAATTTGATAATCCATGTAAAACTATAATATTTTAATTTTAAACAACTATTGAATTCCTTTGGGTGCCCAAGCAAGGAGAATGAGACCTACAACCACCCAATTGGTGTGCCAGTGTAAGATCCCAGTTTTTGGAAGGGTATGTTTTCATTATTTTTTGGTTGAATCCCTTGTTTAGGGATTCCAGGGATATCTTTTGAAAGTATGAGAGGTCTTGGGGGTGTTTCAGGGGCTTAGGGCACAAAAGAAAGGAGAGATGGCCAAGACTAGCCTGGGCACACGGCCTGTGCAAGCCAGGGAAAACTGTGCGGCCTGCCCAGGTAAACCGTGCAACCCCTCCTCCTCCAGACAGTAGCATGTGCACCGTTTGTGCACAGTTTGTCAAACCGTGCGGCCTCTTAGTGTTGCAAAAAAATACAAAATTTCCACACTGGGATTTTAAGAACCCACTCGGGATTTCCTCTCCATTCCTCCCTCTTCGCCTTAGGAATGAACCAAATCGCCCAAGAGCTCCAGGAGGTCAATCTCCCTAGTTTCTAAGGCGTTTTTGGTGCTGTTTTATGCGGATCGAAGCTCCGGGTAAGGCTAATCCCATCCTTGCTTCTCTTTTTGGTTTAGGGTTTGTATCTTCTCTCCCTCTTGTTTCGAAGCTCAAAAACCCTATCTTTTGGGGGGATCTTGGTTGAATCTCCAAAGGCTGGTCAGACAGGGGTCAAAGGACTCAATTGAGTGTGCATTCAACAGCGGTTTCGAGGTAGGTGGTCTAAAAACATTATCCCAAAGTTTTATGGTGGATTTATGCATGTGTGGCTTTGATCATGGTTTCCTTTTGATGATCTTTGATCAACCTGGATGCATTTGGTATAAAGGATGCCTAAAATAGTCAATGGGAACCCTCATGATCCCCCTGGGATGCATTGACAATGAATTGATCTAATTGGGACCATCCTTGGGGTGTGCCTACTTTTCCCAGGATTAGGGATTGTTATTAAACAAGTGACCTTGTTGTAATAAATGGTAGATCCCTTTATGAATATTTTGGAATGGTTGGTTGAACTAGGAATAGAAGTTAGGTGATGCACCTAGACTTGGAAATAACCAAAGGGTTATTTGGAATGGGTTGAATGGTTGATTCATGGAAATGATGAACAGGTTAAATGGGTTAATTAGTAAACTGATTAAAGACCATAATGGGACATATTTTGCGTTGAGTGTTGAATGATTAGTGAGATAGGAATAACACATGGGAATTGGGTGAATGGTAAAATTATGTGAAATGGTAATGTGTTAATGGGTTAAGGCATAATGTGAATTCTCATGTGGTTTGTTGTGAATGATGTTTGTCAAAGGGCAATGGTATGGTGGGTTTATGGTTAATTATATATATAAGAATGTGCACATGGCTTGGTAGTGTGGGGTATGACTTGGGGATCTACGCCCACGGGTCGAGTAAAGACTCATGCTCTGAACTCCACCCTAAATGCACAGGTTAGGAATGGGGACTGAGGATCTATTCTCCTAATGGTTGCATCCACCCAGACTGAGGCTTCGAGGTGAGGATATGGTTTATATGAGGGGGGTCAGTCCTAGTGAGATAGGATACCGATGTGTTTACCTTCTTGCATGTGATTCTTGTCCTTAGACCCATGTAACACAATGTATGTGATTAACCCATGGAAATGTGATGAAATGGTTAGTGATGATATTTGGTGTGTAATGAATGGTAATGGAAGTGGAAATGGCTTTGGATTTGAACTGGTTAATGGAACCTTAAATAATTACTTGGAAATCATCATTCATATTCCTTTTGTATGCACTACCTGTTCATACTGGATATTTTGTAGACACCGTTGGTGGTGGCCTACTGAGTTGTACTCACACCCTGCTCGGGCCGCCATTGGGTACCCAAGAAAACTTCATTTTTGCAGGTCCAGAGAAGGACAATGGTCCTTTCTAGATAGTTGAGTAGACATGGGTATCACTCGATGGAGGATCAATAGTTGGATTCAGGACCATTTTGTTTATTTTAGTCATTGTCTTTATTTTGGTCTTTTGTTCACTTTTTCACATGTAGTAGGACATAACATATTTATTGTTGGAAATCGTTGTTATACATGTTCCTTGTTTATTGATTATTTTTTCCACTATTGGTTTATTTCTTTTGGGGATTACTCTTATAAAAAAAAAGGGTATAGTATCCCCACATGACCACAAAGACCCTAACTACTAGTCGGAAGCCATTGGAATAAAGGGAGGCACGCTTAAGGTTATGTAACTACCTGGATCGGAGCACTGGTTTAGTGGATTTCGGGTTGGGGATGTTACAAAGTGGTTTCAGAGGAAGTCTTTCTTATCCTTCTCTGAGGTCTTGTTATTTGGGATAGGTTTGCAAGGGTTAAAAGGTGTTGGGCCTTGGTAAATGAGCTCATGCTTGGGAGTAGCAAACCCATGTATGAGGGAAAACCCATGTCACCCAGGGTGGGAAATGCTGTTCTTGGTTTTGTGTTGTTATAGTTGATGATATTTCACATTTTGGTGATGCACATGTGGTTTTATGTGAGTGTTTTATGATATTTGGCTTGTAAACTTAACGGCACGAGGATTTTCATTCATGTATCATGGTAGGAACCTAGGGAGATAGGTGACATGCATTGTGTTATGCACACGCACGGGGTGGGTGTGTGAGGCAGGAAAGTAGTGTGTATCATGCATTTCATGAAACCAAAAAAAATGAGAATAATGAAATAAAAAAAAGTTTTTAAATGACTTTTAACAAGATATAAGGGTTTGAAATGAAGTGGAAAATATTTTTTTGTAAAAGTTTTTGTCAGTTTGGTGGTAGTGCTTGGTTGTTTACCCCGTGTTGACCATGGCCCATGGTGGGGATGGTCAGGGTGGTGAATTTTATGTGTTAATGTTGTTGAATTAGTATATAAAAATGGGTTGTTGTAGCTAGTAAATATATTTTGATGAAGTCGTGAATGTTTTATGGTATAAGCGTTGAATCTCGTTCTTGGAAATGTAGAAAAATGCCACCACGACGTCGATTACAATTCGGGAAATGGGAGAATGTTCTTGAGAACACTCCTCCAGTAAAAGAGCACGAAAGTGTGGTGGTCAATGAAGGTAGAGAAGACCAGTTCTAGGAGAACTTGGCTTGCCTTATGCAGAAGATGGATCGGGACCCAGGGTGGGTTGCACTGAGTATGTTTGAGCTGACCATGGAGTTCCAGCTGCAGCACCCTCCGACCTTCACCGGAGAGGGTTGGCTAGAGGCAGCGGAGTTCTGTTTAGATTCTGTCCAGATGATACTGGATAATCTAGAGACCCTTATTGAAAAGCGAGTAAATCTGATAATTTATATGTTGTGGGGCCAGGCAAGGCATTTTTGGGACATTCAGGCTCAGGCCGAGCAGGCTGAGGGAATGTCATGGAAGGTTTTAAAGGAAATGTTCCTAGAGCATTTCTACCTAGATACTTTGAGGCAAGAGTGGGATGCAGAGCCTATGATCCTTACTTAGGGATCACTATCGGTGATGGACTCTGCTAGTCGCTTCACTGATTTTCAAAGCTTTGTCCTAGTGCTATCTAGGGATGAGGTAGCAGTAGCAAAGCGTTTCCAGGATGGGTTGAGACATGAAATCAGGTCTCAAGTAAATATATTCTGGTTGAAGAGGTTTGCAGAGGTGACGGATCAGGCACTCATCTATGAAATAAACATAAAGTTAGCTTCAGGTGGTGGGCTTGTCGTGCCAGATGGGCGGACAAGTGGTGCATCTTCCGAAGCTCAGAAGCATAATTTGGAATGTTTCCAACAAGGTGGTCAGAAGAGAGGGTCAGCCTCTTAGAGTGGAAACCAGGTGTTCTGTTATCAGTACGGTAGGTCGGGGCATGTGCATGGTCAGTGTCCTCAACCTCCAGTCGAGTATCGTTTGTGCAGTAGGATGGGGCATGTGCAGAGGTTCTGCAGGAACCCACAGCAGACAGGTGAGCATGATGACGAAAAGAAGGTGCCGAATACGGGAAGGGGATTAGTTTCCACGTATCATGCAGGTAGTTGGAGCTCCACGAGATGCACTGTTAGGGGCGGTGGATGTGTAACTCTAGGGAAATATCACTCTGGCCAGCAGGGCAGTGTGGCGTAGGGTGCTCTGGCTAGGCCCCGGGGTAGAGGGGCAGGTCAGCTTCAGGCAGTTCAGTTTGTGCCTCTTGATGGCAAGGCCGAACCGTCAACTATTCGAGGTACGATCCTTATAGCTTCTATGTTTGTCAGTGCATTGTTTGACACAGGTTCCACACACTATTTTTTTCTGCTCAACTTGTGGTAGTGATGGGTTTACCAGTGGAGAGGTTGTGTGGAGTTATGTCAAATGACACCCCGTTGGGGGTGCGGGTTGAGGATATCAAGCAGTGCAAGTGATGTGCCTAGGAAGTTGGTGGGTATCATTTTCTGTGGGACTTGTTCATTATATAGATTTCAGGGTTTGACCTAATCTTGGTAATGGATTGGTTGGTGTTGTATCAGTCTCACATAGACTATTATCATCGTAGAGTATCATTCAGGTCAATTGAGGTTGGCGCTTATGTCCACCGTGGCGAATGGGATGTTCGAGCAGGGCGTGCAGGGATGTTTTGTCAACAGCTGAGTAAACTCATGGCTCAAGTGGCATGTCTCATTCTTGATTATGATTAGGGGGGAAATCTAATTTTCCTCCTGTGGTTGGTCGATTTCAGGATGTTTTTCTTGAGGATTTCTCAGGGTTACCACCCGAGAGGGATGTCGAGCTCACGATCGAGTTTCTCTCGAGAGCGGAGCCAGTTTCTATTCCTCCATAATGAATGGAACCGGAAGAACTCTAGGAACTGAAGGTTCAGCTTGAGGAGTTAGAGCGTATTGGGAGTATCCATCCTAGTACATCTCCTTCGGGATCACTTGTTCTTTTTTCTAAGAAGGCGATGGGTCGTTGAGGCTGTGTGTTGACTATCAAAAGTTGAATCAGATGACGGTGAAAAATCGGTACCCTCTTCCTAGAATTTTTGACATGTTTGATTAGTTGAGGGGTGCATTAGTGTTTTATAAGATTGATCTGAGTTCAGGTTATCACCAGATGAGGGTGATATCTTCTTACGTATCGCGGACTGCTTTTCGGAGTCGGTACTGGTTTATTGAGTTTGTGGTAATTCCTTTCAGCTTGACCAATGCACTGGAGATGTTTATGGTGTTGATGAACCGAATATTTCATCCCTATCTAGATCAGTTTGTGATTTTATTTCTTGACAACATCTTAGTGTACTCAAAAACTCATGACGACCATGCCCAACATCTTGACATCGTCTTGGGTACACTAAGAGAGCATCGAATATACGCCAAGCTATCAAAGTTTTAATTCTGGAAAGGTGAGGTGCATTTTCTGGGTCACATCATCTCAGAGGGAGGTGTGACAGTGGATCCAGATAAAGTGCAGGCAGTTTTATCTTGGGAGCATCCCAAGAGTGTTTCTGATGTTTGGAGTTTTCTGGGTTTTGTCAGGTATTACCGAAAGTTCATTCAGGATTTCTCTCGCTTGGCAGCACCACTCTTGGTCTTGACCAAGAAATGAATCCGGTTTGAGTGGTCTGAGGATTGTGAGAACTCCTTCCAAGAGTTGAATAAGTGGTTGATGACCGCACCTATCTTGATCTTACCTGAGACGGGTAAGAAGTACATCGTTTTTTGTGATGCGTCTTGAGTCAGACTTGGGGCTGTGTTGATGAAGGATGAGCAGGTTTTGGCTTATGGTTCAAGGTAGTTGAGACCCCATGAGAAGAACTATCCCAATCATGACCATGATTTGGCTATACTGGTGAATTCCTTGAAGTGCTGGAGGCACTATCCATTAGTAGAATGGTTTACTGTGTTTACTGACCATATGATTTTAAAGTATATCTTATCACAACAGGATATGAACATTCGGGATCGAAGATGGGTTGAATATCTCCATTCTTTTGACTTTGAGTTGGTGTACACACCGGGAAAGGGAAACAGTGTTGTTAATGCTCTGAGATGGAAGGTTCAGAATCAGGTGGTTCAGGAGTCCAGCACCGAGTGGATGGTGATGGATTTGTTTGCAGAGATGCACCTGGAGATGCAGGAGGAGAGTGGTCAGGTCACTCTTGTTTCCTTAACAATGGAGTCGACTCTTCTGAGTCTAGTTAAGGAAGGTCATCTTGACGATCCTATGTGTTTGATCATGAAGGAAAATCTTAAAGGTGGGGATCTTCCTTCTCGCTGGGTCATCGGTGTGGAAGGTGTTGTTCGTGTTCATGATCATGTGGTTGTTCCAAAGTCTGTGCGGGAAGAGTTGATGCATAAGTTTCATGCATCAAAGTGGGAAGTGCATCCTGGTTTGACCAAGATGTACCGTGGTCTCTGAAGGAAGTTTTGGTGGCATAGAATGAAGAAGGAAGTTATGGGCTTTGTGGCACGGTGCCTTACCAGTCAGCAGGTGAAGGCTGAGCATCAACACCGAGGTGGTTTTTTGCATCCATTGCCCATTCTGGAATGGAACTAGGATAATGTAACAATGGATTTTTTTCATGGGTCTTCCGAGGACACTATGGAAGAATGATGCAATCTATGTGGTTGTGGATCGGTTAATGAAAGTGGATCATTTCTTACCAATTCAGGAGACCTTTATAGTCGACCGGTTGGGTGAGGTGTATGTTTGGGAAAAATTGAAATTGCATGGTGTTCCTCGGACAATAGTTTCAGACCGATATCTACATTTCACATCGCATTTCTAGCAAGGGTTGCAGAAGTCGCTTGGTACATAGGTGTTTTTGAGTACGGATTTCCACCCACAAACGAACGGGCAGTCAGAGTGTATGATCCAAGTGTTGGAAGAAATGTTATGAGCTTGTGTTTTGGAATTTGGTGGTTCTTGGGAGAGGCACCTATCGTTAGTTTAGTTTTCCTAAAATAACATTTTTCATGCTATGATTCAGATGACACCGTTTGAGGCACTCTACGAGAGGCCCTGTATATCTTCGTTGTGTTGGCTAGAGGCCAGTAAATCTGAGTTGTTAGGTCCAAGTCTCGTGAAGAAAACTTCAGAGAGAGTTAAGTTGATCAGGAAGTGGTTGGCTATGGCTCAGATTAGGCAAAATTCGTATGCAGATCTAAGGCGTAGACCTCTTGAGTTTGCGATGGGTGATAAAGTGTTCCTTCGGGTGTTGCCAAGTTTGGATCACCGTCGGATTCTAAAGCAAGGTAAGTTGGTGCCCAGGTATGTGGGACCTTTTGAGATTGTGGAGAGGATCGAACCATTGGCTTATCAATTGGCTCTTCCATAGCGATATGGTGGTATGAATGATGTGTTTCATGTGTCGCAGCTTCGACAGTATCACCCTAACCCATCTCACGTTGTTTATGTTGAGGATGTGGAGTTTGAGGTTGATGCGTTTTTTGAGGAGCATTCGGTTCATGTGGTGGATCGTAGTGAAAAGGTATTGCGAGGAATGATTGTGCCATTAGTGAGAGTACTATGGTAGCATCGGAAAGTTCAGGATGAAACATGGGATCGGGAAACGGATATGTGGGATTAGTGGCCCGAACAATTCTCTTTGTTGGATCAAAGAGGTTTGGAAGCTCGGTGCGAGGACGAGCTGTTATAAGTTGGGGAGGTTGTAAGATCCCGGTTTTTTCAAGGGTATGTTTCCGTTATGTTTTGGTTTAATCTCTTGTTTTGGGCTTCAAGGTATGTATTCTGAAAGTATGAGAGGTCTTGGCGGTGTTTTGGGGGCTCGGGGCAAGAAAGAAAGGAGAGCTGGGAAAGACAAGCCTGGGCGCACGGCCAGGGAAACCGTGCGGCCTGTCTAGGTAAGTCGTGCAACCCCTCCTCCAGAAAGTAGCATGTGCATGGTCTGTGAATGGTTTGTCAAACCGTGCAGCCAAACCGTGTGGCCTCTTAAATTTGGGAAAAATTACAAAATTGCCACCCCGGGATTTTAAGAACCCACTCAGGATTTCTTCTCCATTCCTCTCTCTTCACCATTGGAACGAACCAAATCTCCCAAGAGCTCTAAGAGGTCGATATCTCTCGTTTCTGAGGAGTTTTTGGTGCTGTTGGATGCAGATCAAAGCTCCGGGTAAGGCTAATCCCATCCTTTCTTCTCTTTTTGGTTTAGGGTTTGTATCTTCTCTCCCTCTTGTTCCAAAGCTCTAAAACCCTATCTTTTGGGTGAGTTCTAAGTTGAATCTCCAAAGGCTGGTCGGATTGGGGTCTAAGGACTCTATTGAGTGTGTGTTCAACCGCGGTTTCGAGGTAGGTGGTCTAAAAACGTTATCCTACAGTTTTATGGTGGATTTATGCCTGTGTGGCTTTGCTCATGGTTTCCTTTTGATGTGATTTGATCAATATGGATTCATTTGGTATAAAGGATGCTCAAAAATGGTAAATGGGAACCCTCACGATCCCCATGGGATGCATTGAGAATTACATTACCTAATTGAGGCCATCCTTAGGGTGTTCCGGCTTTTTCCCGAGCTTAGGGATTGTTATTAAACAAGTGAACTTGTTGTAATAAATGGTAGAGACCTTGAAGAATATGTCTGCATGATTGGTTGAACTTGGAATATAAGCTAGGTGATGCACCTAGACTTTGAAATAACCTAAGGATTATTTGCAATGGGTTGAATGGTTGATTCATGGAAATGATGAACGAGTTAAGTTGTTTAATGTGTAAACTGATTAAAGACAACAATGGGACAGATTATGGGTTCAGTGTTGAATGCTTAGTGAGATAGGCATAACACATGGGAATTGGTTGAATGGTTAAATGATGTGAAATGGTAATGTGTTAATGGGTCAAGGAATAATGTGAATTCTCGTGTGGTTTTTTGTGAATGGTTTTTGTTAAAGGGCATTGGTATGGTGGGTTGATGGTTACATATATATATATATAAGCATGTGTACATGGATTTCTAGTGTGGGGTATGACTTGAGGATCTATGCCCACGGGTCGAGTAAAGACTGATGCTCTAACCTCCACCTTAAATGCATAGGTTAGGAACGGGGACTGAGGATCTATTCTCCGAACGGTCTCATTCACCGGGACTGAGGCGTCGAGGTGAGGATATGGTTTCTATGAGGGGGTTAGTCCTAGTTAGATATGATAATGATGTGTTTACCCTCTTGCATGTGATTTTCGGCCTTAGACCCATGTAACATATTGTATGTGATTAACCCATAGAAATTTGACAAAATGGTAAGAGATGATATTTGGTGTGTAATGAATGGTAATGGAAGTGGCAATGGCTTTGGCTCTGAACTGGTTAATGGCACTTTAAATAATTACTTGGAAATCACCATTCATATTGCTTTTGCATTCACTACCTATTCATACTGGATATTTTGTAGACATCGTTGGTGGTGGCCTACTAAGTTGTAATCACACCCTGCTCGGGCTGCCATTAGGTACCTGAGAATACTTCATGTTTCAGGTCAGGAGAAGGGCAAGGGTCCTTGATAGATAGTTGAGTAGACATGGGTTACACTCGGTGTAGGATATAGACTTGGAGTCATGACCATTTTGGGGATTTTGGCTATTGTCTTTGTTTTGGGCTTTTGTTCACTTTTGCACTTGTAGTAGGACATGGCATATTTATTGTTGGAAGTGGTTGTTATACATGTTCCTTGTTTATTGATTATTTTTTTCGCTATTGGTTTATTTATTTTATGGCTTACTCTGATAAAAAGGGGGTATAGTCTCCCCACTTGACCACAAAGACACCCGCTGCTAGTTGGAAGCCTTTGGCATATGGGGAGGCGTGCTTAAGGTTATGTAACTACCTAGCTTAGAGCACCAGTTTAGTGGCTTCCGGGTCATGGACATTACATCCAGACATGGATTTAATTTCCATTAAGTATGTTTAACATTTAACCCCAAAAATAATTTTATAAATCAATTAATTGCGGGACTAGATTTTTGAATTGGAATAACAATAAATTGTTTGATTTTTTTTGGTAGAATCACATGGCTAAATTTTTTGATTAATATATTAAATACATTGGGGTTCAAAGATTAACTAAACCGGTTTTATATAATTATGATGATAATAAAGAACATTGATTAATTAAATGAAATGGTTTGATAGATGGTAATTTTTATAAATTGATCCTTTTTTCTTATGATGATAAATATGTTATTTTTTATATAGGAATTGTGATTTTTCTTTCTTATATTTTCATATTATGTGATATCAATGTGATTAATACCTGAGGGTTTGAAACTAGTTGGCATGTTTAGTTTTCTTGAATATGACTCATGTTCAATTTGGATGCTCGAGGACTTGGTGCATGATCTTCTATACCGCCTGAGGGAAATGAAAACATGAACTTAATGCCCAAGGCAGAGTGTATGATTATATGGGTTGTCTAGGGACCCAGGTTTGGATTTGATTCCTGAGGTATTGGTGCACGTTTTTGTACTGCCTAATGGGTAGGTGTACAGGTACTGAATGCTTGAGGGAAATTTATATGTTAATGTTAGATGCCTAAGGGAAGTATGCCCAGTCACATTACTCCAGAGGGTGAGATTCTAGTTATTCATGAGGGCTTGGTGCATGTTTTCATACTACCTATGCGATAGGCGTTCTGGTACTGAATGCATGACATAAAAATATATTTGTATGTTGAATGCCTCGGGGAAAGAGGCATAGTAACATGATACCTAAGGGAAAGAATCTAGATATTTCTAAGGGTTGTATTTTTGTTATCCTGAGGGAAGACGCGGTATTTTTATGGTATATATGGAGTTATTCATCCTCAAAAGTATAATTTTCCACTGATTTGGGTGATCCATCATGATGCATGAAGATCTACCACTAGAAATAGATACATGGATGGGTAAGAAAGTAGGTAAAGCATCTACGTGTCCCTTATGAACCCGGGAAGGTTGTTGTTAATTTATTCATCACTTCTTATTTAATATTCATCCTATATATGCTAAATACTTTACATTTTATATTAAGTAATGGTTTGGGTTAGACATCAAAGGTTTTTTCCTACTGAGATTATTATCTCTCACCCTTATCTAGCATTGTTTGTCACCCAAGAATATCTTCTTACTCATATTTCTTTGGACTTATTTCTTGTGTTGTATTGTGTATGTGGGAACTAAGGAGCACAATATTGGGTTCTTGCTCAGGATTCTCCAGGATTTGACCACTATATTTTTTCTTTTTCTTTTTTATTTTATACTACTTGTACGTTGTAGTAACAGCTAACATTACATGCATCATTAAATGGAATTTTTGTTGTCCATTTTATTGTTAGTTAGATATTTTATTATTCTTATGATTCTTGTCTTTCACTTATTTACAACTTCCATTGTTATTTGTTGTTTATCTACTATTATACCACTCTGTGACTGTGATTATGATGGTATATTCTCCCCCATTGAACCACATTTACATCATCTCTACTAGTATGTAGAATGTGTTATATGGGGAGGTGTTCTTAAGGCCATATGACCCACTGGTCTGGCCACTGTCCTAGTGGTGAGTAGGGTCTGGAAGTTAAAAAGTGGCATAAGATCCAGATTTCTTTTTCTTTTTCTTAATACTTTGGGAAGATAGATAGGATACTAGGAATGTGTCAACTATAGGTTAATAGTCTTGTCTAGGACTTATCACCCCACCCACTAGGAAATGGCCAAGCAGTCAGGGCTGGTAATTATTTTTTATGATATTTTGTGTTACAACTGATATGATTTAACCTAGAGTGAATAATGTACTTTCCACAACTTATTGATTTATTGAATTATTGAATTTATATAATTTTACCCATGTACTGGTGTGACAAGGATGAATCATTACATGTATCGTGTTAGGAACATAGAAAATTCACAGGCCATGTAGTTTCATATGTCAGATGCTTGTTGTTTGGATTTTGTGCCTTGGGTCATATAAAATTGTTGTGTTTATACAACATGTCATGCCTGTTTAGTATGTTATTATTCTATGATTTCAGTATGTTTCTATATTTTAGATTCTTTTAGTTACATGATTCTCATTATTTTAGATATGTAATTGATTTTAGTGGCTAAATGTATTTGGTTATGATTAAAATGGGAGCCAAATGCCAAACTGTGAAGCTTATGGATTTATTAAAGATTGTTAGATGTCTTCCCAAATGACTGGACTATTGAACATTATTATGTTGTATTATAAAATGGTTTTAAGTTCAAAGGATATTCAAATTTAATTTGAAGTGAACTGGTTAACAATATAAATGCTCAACTAGATTTAAGTAGGTCAGTTGGGGCATGGTTTAAATGAGATGACCCTTAATAGGTGTTTATAATTTTATTGGTCAGGAAACTATTGTTGGGTTGCATGATAATAAACTAGGTTGGATTTTTTGTGCCCTCATAGGCAGCCTTATCTATTAAAAAGGAATTTACATTGGTAAATTTCTTAATTATTACTGAATTACAAGTAGTCTAAAATAATTTAAAAGGGATTTTATTTGAGACTTTCCTAGTTTTCCTTGACGTGTTAGACAAATATATTATTACAATTAAGATTACAATTTCAATCAATTAAATTTTCATAAAATGGAACCCTAGGTGGTGTCCTATGATTAAACAAATTCTCAAGGGAAGTTTATAGTTTCTATTTGAGTTTCCATATAATGGAAGTGTGATTATTATTTTGGTTATGTTTCATTTTATAAATGTATTATATTATAGCCTCTTGAGCGTAGTGACATTTTTATTATCATGACCTAGAGACAGGGTCAGCTCTTATGATTTTGTAAGGGGCTAGCCAGTAAGAGGTAGCACACTTAGATCTTAAATTCCTTTCTAAAAACTATGAGATTTCTATTTTATGTTGTCATTCAGGTGTTGTCATCCCTAGTCAGACATTATTTTCTTTAAAAAGATACCCTTTTCCAGATGGGTGTTCATATTTTTCATGGACTATAATACAGGTTTGAGCATGGAGTAATGTCCAGTTTCAGTAGGTTCGAAATGGCTCGAGCATAGAAGGATGTTTCATAGGTCACTTGACCCTATCATATTCCTTAGTGATGGATGACTTAGTATGTCATCATCCTATTAAATGTTCATATGGTAAAATAAAACTCTGATCTAAATTCTAAGTGCTTGCCTCCAAATTCATGAAGTCATGCTTGTAGAGACCCGAAGCTTGACGTACCTGGACATTACATTACTTTTGTGGAATACTTAGTACATAATAAAAATAGACACACAAGGACCGTAATAGTTTAGTGTCTTTGGAAACTCAGAATATAATCTTCTAATCATGGTGAAAGATCATCAACATCTCCCATAATGATCTTCCCCCTATTTTTGTTTCCTAAAACCATTCTTTGTATCCTTGGGAAAAGAAAACATAAATGGGGTGAGCTCAAATTCCCATTAATGGTAAACATAGAGAACATAAAATAATCCATAAACATTTGAATGCAAAAACTTGAACATAAAATCTAAACATCAAAATCTTGAGCAAAGACATGAATCTTGGAAGTACGTAAGGCATATATCATAATGGAACATCAATCAGGATAAAATATAATGGGAATAAAACATGTAATTGTGGAAACCATTCAGCACAAGTCATGATTTCCATAGTAGCCAAGGCATTGCTGCCAAGACCATCTTAGTGGACAAAGTCCCTTTCTGAATCGAGTTCACTCCTCGTTTTAGTCCTGTAACACTAAACCAGATTAACTTATTATTCCAGCCATGTCTATCTCATGAGATATAAATCTTTACCCAATGCATTGGAGGGAGATATAGGTCCAACCCATCTCATAATGAAATCATTCTTACTTGTGCCACAAAATAAACTTAAAACATTCATCATAACCCAAAGAATAAAATGGGTTTTATAAACATCATACCATCATCTCATAATCCATATAAAACAAATGGAAATTTCATCATAAGAAAAGGGAAACCATTTAAATCATAGAGACATTATACTTGAAACATACACATATTAATTAATGTCATCTTAGATGGAAAATGGTTTTTATAAAACATTTAAAATGAATTCTTGAGGAAAATATCATTTCTTCTTCAAAATCATTTTCTTTTCACAAAATGCCATGCACTTTTAAAATAAAAGTATTTTGTTGAAAATTTTCATAAAATCTTGTAGAGTAATCTTCATGAAAATGAGGCGTTATGAAACTTCAAAAATCCATTCATGCCGCATAAGTTAAAAATAACATTCTTCTCGTACTTTTGTCAGAAAAGTCAAGTACCTCGTTTGGTAATCAAAAAACGATTCCTTACATACCATGTAGTAAAAGTAAAAAATGGGAAAAAGCACATTAAACATACAAGAAAACATTTTAATAAAACTTGGACATGGATGATAAATATTACCCCAGTAAATACTTACGTATTAGCAATCTCGGATAGAAAACAATTAAGATTGCAACATTATCACTTACCATAGGTCTGATATGATTCGTACGTTTCCGAAACTCTTATATAATGATTTAAATAATGTCATTGACTTATTAAAGAATCATATTCATTTTTATGATATCATATATGGTTCACTTATGACTTTATATTACCCGTTCTTTTGTAAGTTCCATGTTAAAGCAGCGTTTTGGGTAAAATCGTTTTATTTATAGTACGTGTTTGGACTTGTTGTTCTTGATATTATTACTTTTATCCTGATTTACTTAATTCCACAATGTAAAACATGATTTATTTATAATATATATTCATTATATACATAAATATATGATAGATCAATTAAATGGAATGAAATACAGCATTCATGGAGACGGTAGGTCGTACGTACGCATGAACGATGTTTTCGTTTCCTTATTGAATTGAATGAAATTAATTAGATGACATACATATATATACAAATAAATCTAGTATCATTATTATGTAATATATTTCATGATTACTTATTATATATACTTTATAATCATTCATGAATGGTTAACATGGAGAATGAATCGCATCGCGTCGTGGAGACGGTAGTCCGTACGTACGCACGAGCGATGATATCATTCCCATTATCGGGGAATTGCATTGAAGTATATGTATAATATTTCAGAATCAATATCAACTTGAAATAATCATATATAGTTATTTATTTACACCATTATACCCATCCAAGTAAGGTGGTGGTCGAAAACAGATTACACCACGGCGTGGAGACGGTATTCCGTACGTACGTACGCGTGGTGATTTCGTTTTCCGTATGATGGATAGATGGTGAAATATGGTTGTTTTATACTTATAATATCATATAATTATATGACTGATACTGATGTTATTACTTCATAATGAAACAACTAAATAAGAAGAAGTATAAGAAGAAATAAAGTTGAATGAATCGGTAACGGATATTACCTCTTCTTTCGACATGCCTCTTTGAAACCTCCTCTTAGGGCACTACGATTGGTCTTTGAAGAAGACCAGAACCACTAGGATTTTTCTAGGAAAGTGGAGAAGAGAAATTTTCAGGGGTTGGCCGACCATGAAGGCTCAAAGTGGTGTGAGGAAGAGAGGGAGGAGGTGCCCTTTTAAAAGGGAGGAGAGGGGCACCTTAGGAAAAACTAAAAATATTATAATATTATAAAGTCATATTCGGTTTTTAATAGCTTAAAATTGATTTATTTCTAAGATAAGGTGGGAATGGGTCGAAATACTCTCATCCAATGTAATTTATACAAGTTTAGGTTTCTATTTTAACCTTATCATTTACATTTAACTTTAAGTTAAATAATTTTTCTTTTACCGTGTCTTCTTGTTTTCTTACACTATAAGGTTAATAAACTTACTATAACAAGCCAAAAGATTCCCAAGTTGTTTACTATTAATATATATAACCATATATAAGTCATTTTGCCGAACCTTATATTTTTAGGAACAAAATAACAATTAATAATATAATATTTGTTTTAAAAACTATTTTATGTCAATTTTGACACTATTTGGTAATTGATTTTTGTGAAAATCCTTACAAAATGATTAGTTAGAACAAAGTTAAATAAATAAATATTAAAATGTAATATTAACCTATAAAATTAGTGTAATTCATAAAAAGTCTCAAACCACATTTATTTGGGTATTTATAACATGAATTATGTCAATATTTCATTAATAATATAATTGTTGCATCATCATTGTGTCATAAATAAATTATCTTATTTAATATATAAAAATTAAAAATAAAATATCACTATGTAGGAAAACATTTTATCTTTATAATGAATATTTATAGTAGAATTTATCTTATGTATAGCCCTATATTAAAACTGATTTAGTTATTAAACTTTGATTTTAACTATTTTAACCCTTCTTTAAATAAATTAATAATAAATGTCCTAATCTAATTAAAGTGGGCCTAAATGGTCATATTTTATTCCTAAGGTTGTTTTTGGTCGAATTAAACTTATCCAATATAATTAGGACACGTGTTAGGGTAATAATAATATCATTTTTACCCTTAATTACTCAATTTACTTTTAACCGTGGTAAACAAAAGTAAAAAAGTTACTATTCACCAAAAATTATTTTCATCACATTGAACCACATTTTAGTCCTTGATATTAACCGTGTCTCTCGGATTTTTGAAATTCCCCTCACAGTAGTGGTAAAATTAACTTTTATGTCAGTTTTCAAATTCTCCAAGGAGGTGGGTAAAAGACGGTGAAAAGTTCAATAAACTTTTTATATATCTAAAATTATTATAAAATGACTCCAATGACTTAAATTGACCTTATATAGGTATTATGTATCAATTTTGACCTAAAATAAATTTAAATAAAATAAATAATTATTTAAATAAAAAGTCGGTTTTTGAATAGTAACCCAGTCTTTTCACAATTCATCCAAAATTGAAATTTTTCAGAAAAATACCAAAAATTCACCCTAGGCTAATTTCGATGATCTGAATCCAAAAATGAAGTCCATTTTGAATGATAAAATTTATAAAATTTCAAAAGGTGGGTATTACTATTCATAACGGCTAGTTTATATAACATATCATTGTTTAGCGAAAATCGGTATTGCGTACAACACACGCTATCATGGAAGGTCGTGATTGCATGTAATGCAAGACAAGTCAGGGATGCGTGTTGTGCAAGATCCTTTTGGTGTAGCGTACAACATAAGACATTAATGAAATTAAAAATAATATTTTTCATAAAATCTCGGGGTGTTACATTCAACCCCCCTTAAAATGAATTTCGCCCTCGAAATTCGTCTGGGGTATAAATGGTTTACTACTCAAAAGTTTTTTTAATAGAAAACCACATCGTAAAAAGGAATACCAAAACTTGGCTTTAAAAACTAAAGTATGAAACATAATGGTTACCCAAATTAACTAATCACTGGGTTTCCACATAGGAGAACATAGGTGAAAATATGGATATGGAAGAGAAATCTAACTGTCATGTTCTGAAGGAAAGTGGTAGAGAACATGGCTATGAAAAATCCAAAATCCACAAAGCCATAAATTTGTGATGATCTAGGCTACCATCTGATTCATCGGATATAAGGGCACTCGGAAAACATTTTTGGTTTTCAAGATCACTTCCCTAAAGTTGAATAATTTGAATTAGAATAAATACTTACTTTATTTTGGTATAATCTCACCAGTGTTCGTGCCTTGAATAATTTCCACTTCATCTCTTTAAGAGATGAAGTTGAATTTATCTTTTGCGAAGTTTTAGCTGATCATGTGATAGAATGATAGGTCATTCCATCTGTCTCAAACCTAAGTTAGCAAAAGTTATATACATAATTCCATCTATGGGGAGATTAATCACATATGGTTTCAAAATGGACTTATACTTCATATATCATCCTGTATAATAAAATAAAGCTAGTTTCTACTAACTAGGGACCTCCTGTAGGACAGTAGTAGGAAATAAAGGCCTGTCGCACTTTGGTTGTGGGTTCGATTTCCACTGCCTTGTCCGACGTGACGGGTTGTCGCTCGTTCTGTAGGTTGTCCTTTTTTTTCTAAAAATCCAATACTAACTTATGTCCAACATAATCTATTCTAATCTTTATACTTATCCATAATATTGCAGTCCATTATCATATTATAGTAAAAATGATTACCAGAGATTTCATATAACATGAATGCTAATACCATCGTTGATCCCCATATATCATAAGATATGTCTTGTTGGTCACATTCCAAACATTAGAAGGACTTAATCATGTATTCTCTTGAAAAATAAATACCCATTTAACCATAGTGAAAACATTAATGCTGTCAAAAGTTAACTCTTTGCACATACCAAAATCAAAAAATTATATATACTCAAACCATGATATAACTTTGTCCTTATATCAGTCATGAGATCATGAATACTGTCAAACATTTCATTTTCTCCTTATCCCTTCATTATGTGCATATCATCTTCTTTCCAAAATATTTGAATTACTTTTCATGGTTACTGGTACAATAAAATTAATGAAAACCACAATAGACTAATACAAAAATATTCCAATACACCATAAAAGTACCTCAACAACATTATTCATGAATACCAATACATAAACACTTCAATCCATCCTCTTCATTGATTGTCATGGAATAAGCCCTTCCTTGATTTAGAAGTAACCTCTTAAGCCAGGGCATTGAGTTTGGTAATGCCCATGTTCTCCACAAATAAGACATTGAACTCCATAATAGTCTATCACTCTATGACCCTTTTCTCCACACAGATAACATCTTCCCCTCTATTTGATATATTCCTCGAGGTTCTTCTTCCCTTCTTTAGAAATCTCAATCGTCCTTTCTCTATGCTCCTCACTATGCGAACATGCATAAAATTCCATCTACCTCTTATTTGATGACTTAGGAATACCACCAAAGTTCACCTTGTTAATCATATATCATGATGATTGATTTGGAATAGTCACAATATCTTTCTCTCTAGGCATTAAACAATTCTGTTGATCACAGTCACCAATTTGTCCATCAGAATCAACGTTAACAGAATTCCTTCTCGTTCCCTCCTTTGACTAAAACCAAAAACCATAGTGTAAGAAATAGTTAAAATAACGAGGAACCACATAATCATTCAAAGTCACTTATGGGATTTCTAACTTATCACACATTCTTTAATCCATGAAACCTTAGGTTCACCCTAGGTTATTCATGATCGTCAACCTAGTTCTAGTACTGTAACCTATAGTTATACTAAACCTTAGGGACACCCCTATACATACCTTAGAAATATCTCTAGGGATATCACTAATGTTTTCCCATCCTATTTTTCAAAGGTTGACTAAACCTTTCCTCTGATACCAACTATAGAGACCCGAAGCTTGACGTACATGGACATTAGATTGCTTTTGCGGAATACTTAGTACATAACAAAAATAGACACACAAGGACCGTAATAGTTTAGTGTCTTTGGAAACTGAGAATATAATCTTCTAATCATGGTGAAAGATCTTCAATATCTCCCATAAAGATCTTCCCCCTATTTTAAACTAAAAACATTCTTTATATCCTAGGGAAAAGAAAACATAAATGGGGTGAGCTCAAATGCCCAGTAAGGGTAAACATAGAGAACATAAAACAATCCATAAACATCTGAATGCAAAAACATGAACATAAAATCTAAACATCAAAATCTTGAGCAAAGAAATGAATCTTGGAAGTACGTAAGGCATATATAATAATGGAACATCAATCATGATAAAATATAATGGGAATAAAACATGTAATTGTGGCAACCATTCAGCATATGTCATGATTTCCATAGTATCCAAGCAATTGCTGCCAAGACCATCTTAGTGGACAAAGTCCCTTTCCGAATTGAGTTCACTCCTCGTTTCATTCCTTTAACACTAAACCGGATTATCTTACCATTCCATCCATTTCTATCTCATGAGATATAAATACTACCCAATTCATTAGAGGGTGATATAGGTCCCACCCATCTCATAATGAAATCATTCTTACTTGTGCCACAAAATAAACTTAAAACATTCATCATAACCCAAAGAATAAAATGGGTTTCATAAATATCATCCCATAATCTCATAATCCATATAAAACAAATGGAAATTTCATCATAAGAAAAGGGAAACCATGTAAATCATAGAGACATTAAACTTGAAACATACACATATGAAATAATGTCATCTTAGATGAAAAATGGTTTTGATAAAACATTTGAAATGAATTCTTGAGGAAAATATCATTTCTTCTTCAAAATCATTTTCTTTTCACAAAATTCCATGAAATTTTAAAATAAAAGTATTTTGTTCAAAAAAATTCATAAAATATTGTAGATTAATCTTCATGAAAATGAGGTGTTGTGAAACCGTAAAAATCTGTTCATGCCGTATAAGTTAAAAATAACATTCTTCTCGTACTTTTGTCAGAAAAATCAAAAAGTACCTCGTATGGTAATCAAAAAAATATTCCTTACATACCATGTAGTAAAAGTCAAAAATGGGAAAAAGGACTTTAAACATACATGAAAACATTTTTATAAAACTTGGACATGGATGATAAATATTACCCCAGTAAATACTTACGTATAAGCAATCTCGGATAGAAAACAATTGAGATTGCAACATTATCCCTTACCTTAGGTCCGATATGCTTCGTACGTTTCCAAACCTCCTATATAATGATTTAAATAATGTCATTGACTTATTAAAGAATCATATTCATTTTTATGATATCATATATGGTTCACTTATGACTTTATATTACCCGTTCTTTTGTAAGTTCCATGTTAAAGCAGCGTTTTGGGTAAAATCGTTTTATTTATCATACGTGTTTGGACTTCTTGTTTTTGTTATTATTAATTTTATCCTTATTTACTTAATTCCACAATGTAAAACATGATTTATATATAATATATATTCAGTATATACATATATATATATATATGATAGATCGATTAAATGGAATGAAATACACCGTTCATGGAGACGGTAGGCCATACGTACGCATGAACGTTGTTTTCGTTTCCTTATTGAATTGAATGAAATTAATTAGATGACATACATATATATATAAATAAATCCAGTATCGTTATTATGTCATATATTTCATGATTACTTATTATATATACTTTATAATCATTCATGAATGGTTAACATTGAAAATGAATCTCATCGCGTCGTGGAGACGGTAGTCCGTACGTACCCACGAGCGATGATATCATTCTCATGATTGGGGAATTGCATTGAAGTGTATGTATAATATTTCAGAATCAATATCACTTTGCAATAATCAAATATAGTTATTTATTTACACCATTATACCCATCCAAGTAAGGTGGTGGTCGAAAACAGATTACACCATGGCGTGGAGATGGTATTCCGTACGTACGCACGCGTGGTGATTTCATTTTCCGTAGGATGGATAGATGGTGAAATATGGTTGTTTCATACATATAATAACATATAATTATATGATTTATACTGATGTTACTACTTAATAATTAAACAACTAAAGAAAAAGAAGTAGAAGAAGAAATAATGTTGAAAGAATCTGTAACGGATATTACCTCTTCTTTCGACACGCCTCTTTGAAACCTCCTCTTAGGGCACTAATATTGGTCTTTAAAGAAGAACAGAACCTCTAGGTTGTTTCTAGGGAAGTGTATAAGAGAAAGTGGCATGGTTTGGCCGAGCATGAAGGCTCAAAGTGGTGTGAGGAAGAGAGGGAGGAGGTGGCCTTTTATAAGGGAGGAGAGGGGCACCTTAAGAGAAACTAAAAATATTATAATATTATAAAGTCATATTCAGTTTTTAATAGCTTAAAATTGATTTATTTCTAAGATAAGGTGGGAATGGGTCTAAATCCTCTCATCCAATGTAATTTAGACAAGTTTAGGTTTCTATTTTAACCTTATCATTTAGATTTAACTTTAAGTTAAATAATTTTTCTTTTACTGTGTCTTCTTGTTTTCTTACACTATAAGGTTAATAAACTTACTATAACAATCCAAAAGAACCCCAAGTTGTTTATTATTAATATATATAACCTTATCTAAGTCATGTTTCCGATCCTTATATTTTTAGGAATAAAATAACAATTAATAATATAATATTTGTTTTAAAAACTATTTTATGTCAATTTTGACACTATTTGGTAATTGATTTTTATGAAACTCCTAACAGAATTATTAGTTAGAAAAAGTTTAACTAAATCACTAATAACATGTCATATTAACCTATAAAATTAGTTTAATTCATAAAAAGTCTCAAATTACATATATTTGGGTATTTATAACATCAATTATGTCAATATTGCATTAATAAGATAATTACTGCATCATCATTGTGTCATAAATAAATTAAATTATTTAATGTCTGAAAATTACAAATAAAATACCATTATGTAGGAAATCGTTTTATCTTTAAAATTAATATTTATAGTCAAATATATCTTATTAATAACCGTATATTAAAAATAATTTAGTTATTAAACCTTGATTTTATCTATTTTAACCCTTCTTTAAATAAATTAATAATAAATGTCCTAATCTAATCCAAGTGGGCCTAAATGGTCATAGTTTAATTCTGAGGTTGTTTTTGGTCAAATTACACTTATAAAATAGAATTAGGACATGTGTTAGGATTATAATAATATCATTTTTACCCTTAATTACCATATTTACTTTTAACCGTGGTAAAAAAAAGTAAAAAGTTACTATTCACCAAAAATTATTTTCATCTCGATGAACCACATTTTAGTCCTTGATATTAATCGTGTCTCTCATATTTTCTAAATTCCACTCATAGAAGCGGTAAAATTAAGTTTTATGTCAACTTGCAAATTCTCCTAAAAGGTGGGTAAAAGACAGTGAAAAGTTCAATAAAATTTTTATATATCTAAAATTATTATAAAATTACTCCAATGACTTAAATTGAACTTATATAGGTATTATGTATCAATTTTGACCTAAAATAAATTTAAATAAAATAAATAATTATTTAAATAAAAAGTCGGTTTTTGAATAGTAACCCAGTGTTTTCACAATTCATCAAAAATTGAAAGTTTTCAGAAAAATAACAAAAATTCACCCTAGGCTAATTTCGATATTCTGAATCCAAAAATGAAGTCCATTTTGAAAGATAAAATTTATAAAATTTCAAAAAATGGGTATTAATATTCATAACGGCTAGTTTATATAACATATCGTTGTTTAGTGAAACTCAGTGTTGCGTACAACACAAGCTATCGTGGAAGGTCACGATTGCGTGTAATGCAAGCCATGTCAGGGAAGTGTGTTTTTTAAGCTCCTTTTGGTGTAGCGTACAACACAAGACATTAATGAAATTAAAAATAATATTTTTCATTAAATCTCGGGGTGTTACAATGCTGATGAGAAACATGGTGTATAGTTAAGGTTGTGTCATTTCCCATGTGATCTTGGTGTATTATTTTTTCACATACATTGTGCCTACCAAGTAAAATGAGATAAAATAAATTATTATAGTTTGGTTAAATCATTGATCCATATGTTTTTGAGTACCGTTTTTGGTCATCACTGGAGTAGTGAGACCTGAGCATACAGAAATCAAGTTCCTCTCGATGCTCTAACTGACTTTTTGAGACATGGGTGTTTTACATGTTAGTTGGTTTGGTTTTGGTTTTCAATCCAATTGTTTAAACATTTTCATTTATAGTGGTTAGGACCTATCACACTTTTTAACATCTATTCCATCTCTTCTTTTCAATGTTTAGGATACTTCTATGAAGAGTAGTGTCATATAAGTTCTATTAAATATGTGTACTTATAGGTAGAATAAACACAACCAAAGAGGACCATTGTAGAATGGTTGGTCTTGATTAAATGATCATGAGGCTTTTGAACTCTAAATCATGCCGGTGCTTTCTTGGCAGCATTAATTTGGTGTGGTTGGAGGTGTATGCATCACATGAGAAATGTCGTTGTTCATGGGTGGATTGTGGTGGTTATCCTTGAATAATCACGAGATGCCTCATGTGGTAATGTCTCATTGAATGGTTAATGATGGTGTGTTGGAAGTTAAATCTATGTTTCGTCTAAGATATCCACCAATAGTTATTTTTCCATTTTGTTTCTCGTAATTGTTAAAATCCTATTTGTGTATTATTCCTTGAGAAATGAGAATTTCACCTTTCTTGGCATCCTCCTTGATAAACTAAGAGAGCATTGGTCTTACACCACACTATATTTTAATAGATGTTGGGTCATTTAATTTTCATCATATTGATTCTTTCTCAACATGTGGTTCTTATCAAGTCATGGTTAGTCTTGAGGGACCCCTGGATTCATGTGTAGGAATTCCTTAGATGAACTCTTTTCCACCAGTTATTTCTTATAACACGACCATTAGGCTCATGTTTCTATATGCTTTGTCGAATTTGTAATAAAGATATTTTATCTTTCATTAAACATCATACTTATAATTATAAAGGGTGGGATACCTTGGGTTAGTTCCTAAGACTCAATTTCCTCGAATTTGAGGTTATAAAAGAATTGTTTTCAGGCTTGAAGGTGATTTTTTAGGAAGGTTGATGATTGTAGAGGGTTATGAAATGATTTAACCACTTTTCTCATGTTTTGGAAATTATGTTAAATGGTTAGGATATGTTTTTTCCATGTAACATCACTGGAAGTTTGGTATGGACTTTTATGATCATGTTCATTTTAAATGTGAGTTTCCATGGGAGAAGGCATCACAGTTCAATTGGAAATGAGTCATCCATTTAAGATGAGTGTCTTCAAGAATGTTCATCCTAATGTGTATTGACTTTTATTCCTTCTTGTTCAATTTAGAAGGTCATTTAAGAACTTGTTTAAATTGGTAACTAGGTGATGGTAGGTGTGGTTTGATGGTCATTCACGTCTTTTGTGGAAAGCGTGCTCAATCAGTTTTGGTAAGGTCGATTATAATTCGACCATTTCTTTTAGAATGGTCTCTGTTTTGGAATTGAATGTAATTTGGTTTCAATTATATTAAAAAAAAATTCTATGATCTTCATTATAATTCTTAGTGGAATTATTTATAAAAAAATTCCACTTGTAATGATTTCATGGCTCAGAATTTGCCTCATCGGATGTTAAAGCCAAAGATGGGAAGTACCTTTGGATGAATTTTTAACAATATGATGATGTGATTGTTTCTTTATCTAAAATATTTGGTTAGATCCATCTTGGTGTTTATATTGGAAAACAAATGATGGCTTAGGATTTGATATCATTTGTGTCATGTGTTTGAAAAGTTTTATATGTTGTGTTGGGAATTTGGAAATGCAACGTGACCATTTGAATGAGACTTCACAACCCCTATATGTTGGGTTATGTTTTCGATGTTCATAAGGTCCTCTTAGGGTTGAGAAGTTCTATGTTGGGAATGTTTTAACATCTCTTGTTTTGAACTAGATAAAATCCAAGGGAATTTTAACTTTAGGCATTTACTCGAAGGGTAATTTTTTAAGTCAATATTCAGAATTTAATTTTGAGAGTTTCAACACTTAAATTTGTAGTTTTTGGATGTTTTTTAAGGATCATGGGGGGCCATGTGTTCTCTCATGTTAAGGGAGCATCGGGATCCAACACCTCATGTTAGGAGGAGTTGGTTGGGGAACACGGTTTTTCTGAAATCATGTGTCCCTCAGCAGAAAAATCGTATAGTTTATTATTAAATAAAATAAATTAACTAATTTAAATTTTATTGTAAAATAAATGGATAGTAAAAATAAATAAATGTTTTAATAATAATATTAATAAAATTGTTATTATTATTATTATTAACATTATGTTTATTATTATTATTATTATTATAGGTTTTAAGGAAAAAAGGGGGAGCACACACCTCTCCCTTAAACTCGCATGATCCTCTACCTAGGATCCTCTACAAGCCACATGGTGAACCCATTCCATAGCTCTTACCTTGTCGACTAAATTTATCTTGATTTCTTTTTCATATATCTATGATTAGTTAAGGTTGTGCGAGGAGTCTCCTGGGAATCCTTGGTTCATATTCTTACCACCACTACTGAAGGTGATGCAGTTCAGATCATCTCATCCATTGACATCTATTTGGGGTAATTTTTTCCTTCGTTCTTCATCAGCACTCATTTAATAATTATGTATTTGATTGTTTATGAGTTCCTTATTTTCTTATTTGAGTGTGTTGGTTTTTCCACATTGTTTTGAGTCTCTAGTATTTATTTGAATATAAATTTAATAATTCATGAAGGTGTTTTCTCACCTACATATGTATGTATATATATCATACTTATATATATTCCCTCATGGTGAGGTAAATATGTTCATTTGATTAAGGTGTGTATATATATATAGTAATGTATGTCCATGGAAGTGTGGAGAAAAATTGAGTTTCCATAATCAATGTTGTCAAGTGAAAAAGTGTTTTTCTAGGTTCCAATTTGAGTTAGGAACCTTATCCTTGACCCATTAAATATAAAAATGCTCTAATTACTTCTATAAATAAGTTGCATTTTTTCCTTTGATAAATTGAACAACAAACCATGAATTAAATTCTTAAATATAAAAAATTATTTGTATTAAAAAATCATATTTTTATAATAAATCCCCTCAAATAGAGTTGTGATGTCTTCTAAGCTAAGAAGTACTTATTATACTTTTATAATTTCTTCACTTACTTCATTGGAGTTTCATTATGTGTGGATTTTATGATTACTATATGGCATGTTTATGATATAGCTTCTAATGGAATTAGAACATCGAGTTCCCTTTATAAAATTTTTAAAGAACCAAGGCACCATCTATGTGCTTGCCAATCTAATAAATTGAAATACTGGGAATGCTATATAAAAATTGAATTCCCATGAAGTTAGTTGCACGGTTTCCCCTTGGTACCTTCTATGTACCACTTGAACATTGATAAAATAATTTCCATGACATGTCTAATTAAATTGTATTATTTGAATGGAATGGTGTGACATGATGTCTTTTTTTCATTAAATGTTTTAAATGAGTTAAATTTAATTGAATTATTGTGTGTGGTCTAAAATAAATCCCTTTTTATCTAATATTATTATCTATAATAATTTTTATATTTTCGGTTGTGCCAGCATGTCATGTGAAATGACCAGATAAATTGGCGTATCCCTATTAAGCTATAATATATTAATTTAAAACCAATATTGAATTACTTTGGGTCCATATGCAAGAAAACTATGACCTCCAGCCACCCAATAGTTGTGTGATATTTGGATTTAATTGCAGCCAATATAGTTTGACTTTTGATCCCAATAATAATTGGATAAATCAATTGATTAATGGATTTGACTTTTGAATTGGCATAATAATAAATTTTGTGATTTCTTATGGTACAATCACCTTTGATATACTGGTTAATTAATATATAAATTAAAAAAGGTAGAATGATTAATTAAATAGGTTTGATATAATTATGAAGATAATTATGAACTTTCACAAATGAAATTAATTTGTTTGATAGATGGTAATTTTTTTAAATTGGTTTTTGTGTCTTATGATGATAAATCTTTTTTGTTTGATACTAGAACTATGATTTTTCCTGGATGTTTTTGATATTATGTGATATCAAAGTGATTTATAGTTTAGGTCCTGATACTGTTTGTCAATTTGAGTTTTTCTGGACATGACTCATGGTTAATGTGGACACTCGAGGTCTTGGTGCAAGTTCTTTCATAATACCTGAGGAAAAAGAGAACACGTGCTTCTGAATGATGGAAGTTTATATCATTATATGGGATGTATAAGGACTCATGTTTGGTGTTTACTCATGAGGTATTGGTGCTCATTTTAATTCTTCTTGAGGGAAAGGTGCACTGGAACTGAATTCCTAATAGTAGATTATATATTTATGTCGGATTCCTAAGGGGTATATGAACAGTCACATGATGTATGGGGAGAGATTATAGTGATGCATGAGGGCTTGTTGCATGTTTTTTTACTACCTGAGGGATAGGTGCAATTGTACTAAATTCATAAGGTTATATTATACATTTATGTCAGATTCCTCAGGTAAAGATTCATATTCACATGATGACTGTGGGAGAGATTATACAAATGTCTGAGCATGAGATTTAGGTCAGCATGAGGGAAGAGGCCCTATGTTTATGGTATATTTTGGGTGATTTATCCTTGGAAGGATAATCTTCCATAGATTTGGGTGATCCATCCTAATGTAAGAAGAATTACCCATAGAAATAGATAATTGGAAGTGTGGCGGTGTTGGTATAGTCTCTAGCTGACCCTTATGAACATATATGGGTTGTTTTTTATTTATTCATCACTACTTGTTTAATTTTCGTTTTATACCAACTCATTGATTCACATGTTATATCAAGTAAGTGATTGTGCCAAACATTATGGGAGTCAGCCTATAGATATTATTATCTCGCAGCACACTCGGGCACTATTTCGCATGAGATTAGATATTCTTGCTCACTGGTCATTGAATTCATTTCTTGTGTTGTGGTGTGTACATAAGAGCTTGGGATCACAGGATGGTACTCTTTCATAGGATTCTTTATGAGTTTACCATTCATTTTTTCTTTCATTTTTTTATTTTCTACTACTTGTAACTGTAGTAACACATGAAATTATATGCTTCATTAAATGGAATTGGAATTGGACATTTTTTTATATAGATATTATATTATTATTTTGTGGCTTATCTTTCACTTATTTACTGATTCTGATGTTATATTTTTTATACTATAACGCTATTTTGAAATATAATTATGGGGGTATAGTCTCTATACTAAACCACCTTCAAAAACTCACTACTATTCAACAACCTCTTCCATATGGGTAGGCGTGCTTGAGGACATTTGGCCCATCAGTCTATCCACCGTCTTAGTTGTGATTTTGGCGAGGATGTTACATCAGGTCCCACCTTCTCAAGAAAAAATTCATTTCCACCTTCTAGGAGATTGACATGTGGTGTTTTTTTGATGTGTATATCTACACTGTGAAGAAAAAACATCAAAAAATAAATAATGAAGATAATATTATTTAATGGAAAATAAGGACAGCTCCATATCCTAACAAGAAAAGATATTATAATAGACTACCAGCTTCTATAGATAGGTCAAGGTAAGATTATAATTTATAATAATAGTAATTCTGTTATATCAGCTTTCAATTCCACATTATATATTAAAAAAACCTTTATGTTTTAATTATAATCCATTTTTAATGGAAATAATTTATTTTAATGGTTATAATTTTAATAAATTCATGTTTATATAGACTTATAGTTTTATGTAATTCTATTCCAAATTAATATAACCTAATCATTATATGTTATAATTTACATTCCATGTAATAGAAACCAACCTCTATATCTGGTCTCATGTTGTTATAATACCATACAAGATGATTTTATTAAATGGATCACTATTCATAATCTGCAAAGTTACAAACATTATAAATTATAATTCGATTCAATTTAATCACAACCAAATAACATTTAAGAATGTGTGACCATGGTTACATAGATGTAATCAAGTCATAATTGGTTATTTAAGGTCCCACAAATAGGCCATGTGGAAAACACTATTTAGGTTAATGTATAAACACTAATTAACAAATTGTTTTTCTTTTCTTTCTATCCATAAATTTTAGGAAATTTTACAATTATAAAAATTGAGGTTTATACATTAGGAAATGGGAAATGGGAAATGAATGAAATCAAATACACAAATAAGGGAATTGGAATAACATATAAATCATTAGGTACCTATGATGGTGAATGATATAATATTCCCTTGTCATTTATCCCTAAGGGTAGAGATATATAAATATAACAAACATCAAAAATCATGTGTTCCACCCAATGTTCAAATTATAAAAACTACAAAAGGAAAAATCCATAGAAAAAAATATCATCCCTCATAACAATTTTTTTCCCTCAAACATGGGTTACATAATCCCATAAATGTATTATTACTATGTTTTGACACAACCTAATTTCTTTTCTACCAACCCAAAAATATAATACAAATGAAAAAACCCGATGATAAAACATTGTGGTGTTACAGACCTGATTCATTCATATATAACTAAACCGAGTTATCCACATGGCCTCAAGCATATATAATCATATATCAAATGTTTCTGACTAGAATTTATGGACAACAGTGATATGGTGGGGATAATATACCATATTTATCATAGTGGAGCATAGTGGAAAGTAATGGATAAATCAATAGAATCAATATAAAAAACAAGAAAAAAAGTATCCAGATAATAATAGTAAACATTAAATAGAAAATAGAGTCATGTAAAAATGATTTCATGTCTATATAAAATGACCAATAATATATGGAATCAAGTATACATAAAATACATTTATAAAAAATTATCAATGAAAAAAAATTATCCCCATGAAAATCCCAAGCATTGGCTCAGTCATCTTCTATCAAGATCCCATCAAATAAAAAATTCAAGAATCAATATAAAATAACTTTCACTTATACAATCCTACTTCCATGAAATATTCTGATATGCCAAATGGTGGCCCGAACAAGGTGTGAGTAAAACTAAGAAGACAACCACAAACTGTGTCTATTGATAATCCAATATTTCATTACAAACAATAACATTGTGTCAATTATACAAGAATAAATAAGATCTATAAAGTGTGTATTTAATAAAATCATGTCTAAGAATATAATTAGTAACAGTGTGCAATGTTTAAATGAGGTAAAGAATCATAATGAAGATGAAATATGTAAGAAACACTACCTTTGTCTCATGTTCGATGTCACTAAATATATACCATTTACTAGTCTCGAAACCTAAATTGGATGGCTTTGGCTTCCTCTTCGAGTCTGATGAGAATTTCCATGGAAACCACAATATATATTTGATTAGAGTTCAAAAATATTATCCATGGAATTATGTTTTTGAGGACATCAAGACGAATCCAAGGATATGATCCAAGGAATTCTAATTACATGAATAAAGTAGTATAATTTTTTTGTTAGAGTGAGGATATCACACATTTAATACATTAACTGTGTCTAAGGCTGGTATAACACTTGGTAGTCATATAAATGAATCATGTGGTTCCCTGGGAGCTTCTCAAGGAATTATAGGCCTATAATTCATGTCTTACTCAAGGAAAGACACACCATTAATGGATCTGTCAAGGTCCACAATAAAATTCCCTAATTTCATTCCAAAATTTAACATAGGCTAAGTTAAACATGATTTCTTTATTATAACTCGATCCCTTCTATTAATAATTTCATTTAAAAGTTACCAGTGAGGGTATGTGATGTACACATATAACTTCATAATATATTTAATTAAATTATGGAATTATACTCGGAAGTGGATGGATTTACATGCCGTTGGGATGGTTTATTACAGGGAAAGAACGACAGTAATTGGAACTTAGTTGAACCCACCCTATGTTGTGGTTTATGTAGTTGTCTTAAAAATCCAAAAAATTAAATGGGTTTGATGAAGGGTATAAGTCATGGTCTATGAAATTCAATAAATGAGTTCACATTTAATAGGAAATGTGTATAACTTCTATCATAAGATACTATAATGAAAAATCATAAACACCTAGACTTTTATTGAATAGTAATGATCACCTACCTTGACTCGGTACTAGACACCCCATCTAGTATTAACCTCAAATTTAGAATGGAATGAAAAAAATGGAGAAACTAGAAAAAAACGCAAAAATGGGTTCATAAGATCACATGTAAATGGCATCCAAGATAGAAAACAAAACATAGAAAGGAATAAATGGAATGAAAATATTATCAAAAGTGATCAAATATAACTCATGGTGATCAAAACAGAGTCTGAATGAAGGAAATACTTCAAATACTAGGAGGATATAAAGGGATATCTCTCATGTTTGAGCTATTATGAATTTGTAGATGATAAAAAGGTTATTATATTTTAGGGGTAAATGTGTTGAAAAAAAATATAATTTCTAGTATTGACACTAGGGAACACACTTTGGGTGCATCGTTAAAGAACATGTGCACATATACTGTCAATGGTTCTACACCTCACATAGTTCATGCACATGGTAAGAAAAACAGTGTGTAAACTATGCATTTAGAAAATCCCTATGACACCCACCTTGCATGGTCTCAGTGAATTGTTAGAAAAAATGTGTATAAACCATGTGTGTAACCTCTTTGGTTTATTTCGGGTTTTCACTACCATGGGGATCTTCATTCATGATTATGCAAATTATGATCCACCATTATTATGATGTGTGGTTAAGAATCATGCTTAGTATTAACCATGCGCCAATTTTTCACCTCATTCTATTTATTAAAAAACTGTAATACATGGTCTTGAACCATGCTTAAATTATCCTGAAAGATACATCGCCTATTTTGGAACATACATTAAGGTAAAATGATAGTTTGAGACATAAAGTTAAGTGATCGATACATCATTGAAAATCTGATATCTTACAAATTATATCTCTTAAATTGAGTGATTAATACATAAGTAATTTCATTTACCATATTCATTTAATTCATGGGGTTTGGAGATCTATATTGTGTTATTTCTTTAAATGTCCTTCATTTTAAAATATAATATTGTCGTAAGGGTTATTTGTCGAATGTTTCAATTCTAGGAGACATGTTTGATATTTTTCACCATTATTTGTTTAAATGGTGTATTAAATTACCCATATACCTTCAATTATAATGAATATATTTAATTTCATGTTATTAAAATGTCCATTTCATGGAATCCCTTTTATGTTCATTTGATTCCTACATTTTCTTTTCTATAAGGGATTTATTATCATGATATTAATATCTTGAGACCTAATTCTTAATGTAAATCATGATATCATTAATATGATGTATATACTACCTATTTGAGACATTACATGATGATAATCTCTTTTTCATCAAATTGAGTGTTTTATTTAGTGTTTTATCTTTTAAAGTTTTTTCCCATCTATGTCAAGGTCCACCGAAATTCATTATGCTGCACTTAGGGTATATGTTTTTTTTGTCACTATATGAGGTAGATTGATGATTGGTTTCTTTAGAAGCTATATATAAATAAAAAATCCTCATGTTTTCTCACTACTGAAATCTCAAATGGTTTCCAATGGGAGTTATTCCTCCCACTGAAAAAACAAATGTTCATCACATTTGGGGTGAGTTATGGGAACTATTTCAAAACTAAGGTAATTTAAGGCCCAAACCAAAATTCTAATGAACTGGTGGCCTGATCAGGTGGGACTTAGGGCCTCATAATCCACATTCTGCACACTAGAGCCTACTAACTAGTATTGATAGAATGTAATGTTTCCATGGGAAGACTATGCCCTCATTACCATGTGAAAAACACATAAGTAAATAAGGGAAACATTAGAAGAAATAAAAAACTAGATAGATAAATTTCATAAGAAGAAATAAAAAACACATTAATTGAAATTCTATAATGACTGTACACACATAGTAGATAGTGTAGTACATATTATACTAGTGAATTGTAGCAAGCGCCAAATTTTTTAAAAAAAAAGTCAAAAGGCCAAAATTCTACAAGAACCTTGAATGTTACGAGCTCTATCCTGACTCTAATCCCCTAGCTCTACCCTAGCCATCCTATTGTCTATAATTATCCTCAGGCCACACCCTGTACCTACATCATTTAACTATGTAGCATCTTCTTATGTACCCAGTTACTATGGTGGCCTGAGAAGCATGTGATTATTACTCAGTAGGTCCTCACTAATGGTCTCTATTGAAATTTTAGTCTACGAGTATAGCGACTCAAACTTTTCTTACTTTACTACTACATCATTTAAAAGATAAACAATATAATAGTATTACACATAGAGGATCCAAAGGTTTAGTGTCTTGGGAAAACTAAGACCATACATAATAAATACATCATCAAGCATAAACATTTATTTAATTTCTTCTTCTCTAGATTATTATTAGCACTATTCCTCTCCTTAGTACATGTAGACACCTAAGGATATACATCCAAAGGGGTGAGAAAGAATCCCAGTAAGAGGATAGATGAGAACAATATAGCATGAGGTGATCATAGTCATAACATATGCAAAAGTTCATGAACATGATAGGAGCATAAATACAAGGCATGAAATGGGGTAATGCATGAAAATGAAACATCATGTCTTAGTGGTTAACTACCACACATACTTGTGAACCAAGCTAGAATCTTTTTCACACATCATTTCACATTTACTCATGAGATTCGTCACTTTACCTAATGCATTGGAGCGCTATATAATTCCGGGTGCACCCGTCACATCATACCATTATCATTTATCATGCATGCCACAATGAACATATAACATAAAACAAAATAATGGACCCATGAAAATTAATGGTTTTCATCTCATAATAACACATTCATAAGCTTTGGGTTCCCAAAATAAAGAGGGAATAACACACATGTTACAAGAACCGTCCACTTCAAGTGAGAGGTAAAAGGGGTGTTCTTAAAATACGAGTTCTTTTGGAAAACATTTTGTTGGACATAAAAACAAGTGAAAAACATGTATATCCTGGAAAAGTAAAGGCAATGATGAAAAAATGATCTTTAAGGAGTAACCATATCAAAAAAGGACTGAAAGAGGGAGAACCCGAAGGAAGAAAATTGGGTTAGAGATTTCCCCTTACCTTGTACTTGAATACTTCCTTCTCTTTAAAGTCATGTATAATGACATTATATTCATTAATTAGAAATACAGAACCATGTGTTCATTAATAGGTTTCATTATGGTTTCATTATGTCATATTTTGTTACTTTGGATGAATTATAGAGTTTAAAAACATTTTTTGGGGTTGTTCGTTTTTATGGTTTTTCTTGGGTGGTTCACTTGTATTCTTAAATTAATGTTTGGGTAGAACATGAGTAAGCATACAGAAATGATATTACATGTCATTAATGATATTATAGGAGTTTTAATTATCTTATAATTAATTATATTAGATCCATGTGGATGAATCATTTGATAAGAATTAAATGATGGTTATTTGGGTCAATTTGGGCGGTTTTTGGATCACAACGAACTTGTTTTAACTTATCACTTAGTAATATGGAAATATGTTATTTCCAGAACTTTAAATAGAACATAATACACATTAAATATTCTTGTTCAACCATAAAAATGGTTTCATGACCAGATTTGAAGGTATAAAAGGAAGAAGAAGGTATGTTTTTCTTGAAGGTGATAAATTAACACCTCTCGAACAACGTTCTCTTTAATAAAATAAAAAATAAGAGGAAAGGGGTTTTGGGTGATAAAATATCCCATTAGAATCATAAAATTACATTATATGTATAATAATGGAGTTAAAATACTATTTGGATGAAGATAGGTGGGGAGAGATCAAGAAATGAACTTGAACTTGAATGAAAATTAAAGGAGAAGGGGGAGGGAAATTACCTCTTGAATCCCTCTCTTGAGAACCTCCTTAAGGGACTAAGCTTCGTATTTTGATGAGACCAGAAGCTTTTAGACGTGGGGGAGAGCCTAGGGAAGATTATTGGGTATATATTAGACTATTCTTGAAGCTTTAGAGGTGTGGTTTGGCAAGAGGAGGGGAGGGCTTATTTATACATGGGGAGGGAGGTGTTTTTAGTATAAAATATTAAATCAAATAATATATCAAAAGTTTGACTTGAAATAGTAGTTTTTTGACATACTAAATCATATATTAATATAATATAATTATTTTTAGGCTTTAATTCATCTTTATAATTCGAATTAATTAATTTATCAAAAGGAAATTGAAAGAAGGAGAAAAAGACACTTTATGAAATCACCTTTTGACTTTAGGCTTTGGAAAGTTCTTTTTAGGCTTGAGAATTGGATTTTTTGTATTTTAAGGAAAAATTTATGAAACTTAATATAATTTGGCCAAAACTAAAGTTCTAGAATGTTTATGGCATCATTAAATCATTAATGATGCAATTTAGTATACACCGATTATGCGAAAAACTGTATTTTTTTACTATTCACCAGAAAATTGAAGTATTTCAGAAAAAAACCAAAAATTTACCCCTACCATTTTTCAACATGTATAATAAAAAAATGAAGTCCATTTTTCAAAAATAATATTCTAAATATTATGAATTTAATATTTAATTAAAATCATAATTTACTTAAAAAAACAGTTTTTAAGATTAAAACTGATTTATAGGGCTTTCAAAAATTATGTAGGGTCTTATAAAATTTTCTGAAAACTATGAGAAAATGTTTCAATAATTTACGAACACATTTTTGGAAAATAAATTTTCTTCTAAATTAATTAATTAATTATAATTAATTATTTATGACTTACAAAATACCAAAACGTTTACTAAGGTCAAATTGTCACTTTCTAAGATTTCTAAATTTTATTTTATTATTCATATGTAATGTTACTCTTATGTTGGATGATTTAATATTCATAAGGGTCATATTACTATTCAAAAGGGTATGTAACTATTCCTAAGGGTACGTTACTATTCACCAAAAATTATTTTTGTTTCATTGGACTCCAAAAATCATCTTGAACACAACCGTGTATGTCGGATTTTCAAAATTCAAAACATAGGAGTGAAAAACTTATGTTTAAAGGTCACTTATCACTTAGTAGTTCATTATGTGGTGTTTTCATGTTATTTTATGTCATAATTATAAGAAGGGAATTTCCATTGAAAAACTTTGGGTCGTTACATTCTTCCCCCCTTAAGAAATTTCATCCCCGAATTTTCACTTTACACAAACAGGTGAGGGTACTTGTCGTTCATTGCCTCTTCTGGATCCCAAGTTTCTTCCTCAAACTTATGGTTCCTCTACAATACTTTGACAAGATGGGTGTCTTGTTGCGTAGAACCTTATCACTCCGATCCAGAATCTTTACTGGCTACTCCTCATAAGAGAGATCATCTTCCAGCTGCACCAACTCTGAGTTTAGTACATGTGAGGGGTCTGTTATGTATGTCCTTAGTAGTGATACATGAAACACATCATGAACTTGAACCATATTCGGTGGAAGTTCTAGACGATAGGCAACGGCTCCTATGCGGTCAAGGATCTCAAAGGGGCCAATATACCTTGGGATTAGCTTCCCTTTCTTCCCGAATCGCATGACTCTCTTCGGTGGAGATATTCTAAGGAAGGCTTTATCTCCAACGTCGAACTCCAAGTCCCTTTGATGGTTGTCAGCATAGCTCTTTTTCTGACTTTGAGAAAATTTGATGTGTTTGTGGATGACATGAACATTCTCTGTCATCTCTTGAACAAGATCGGGCCCAAGTAGCTTTCTTTCTCCAACTTCATCCCAACATGTTGGAGTTCTACATCGCTTCCCATAAACAGCTTCATACGGAGTCATCTGAATACTTGAGTGGAACCTATTGTTGTATGAGAACTCAACCAATGGGAGATGATGATCCCATCCACCTTCAAATTCTAGAGAGCAGGATCTTAGTATATCTTGAAGCATCTGAATAGTCCTTTTAGACTGGCCATCAGTTTGGGGGTGATAGGTTGTGCTAAAATTTAATTCAATACTCAAATCATGTTGAAGGATCCTCCAGAACTTAGATGTGAATCTTGGATCACGGTCAGAGACACTTGATAGTGGAACACCGTGTAGTCTCAACAATTCCTTCACATATATCCTTGCAAGTTTTTCAAGCAAGAGGTCTTCCCAAATAGCGATAAAATGGGAAGTCTTGGTGAGTCGGTCAACCACAACCCATATCACATTACTTCCCTTTGATGTCTTTGGGAGACATGTGACAAAGTCTATAGTAACATTTTCCCATTTCCACATGGGTATAGGCAATGGTTGTATCATACCTTTGTACTTTTATCGCTCAGAATTAACTTGCTGACAAACCAAGCACCATGATATATATTCCACAATCTACTTCTTCATGATATCCCAAAATAAGTGTTCTCAGAGATCAGGGTACATCTTGGTACTCTCAGGATGGATAGAGAAAGTTGAGATATGTGCAATATCCAATAGCTCCTTCTTTATCCCGGGTGATGAAGGAACACAAAGCTGCATTCCAAACCGAATCACACCATCATCGTCGATATGGAACTCTTGCAGCTTCCCTTCCTTTACTGCATTCACCCTCTTTTGTATCTCCACATCATCCCTTTGTGCATCCTTAATCTTCTCTTGGATGGATGGTTGCACAATCATTTGGGAAAGGTATAATGTATCCCCTACCCTTATGATTTCCAAATCCATTCTTTTCATATCCAAGAAGATAGGGTCTGCATCATGGATAGAGTAGCAGGTTCTTTTCTACTTAGAGCATCAGCTACCTTGTTTGACTTTCAAGGATGATAGTGAATAGGGAAATCGTAATCCTTGATTAGCTCTAACCATCTCCTTTGATGCATTTTGAGCTCCTTTTGTGTGAATATATACTTTAGGCTCTTTTGGTTGGTGTATATGTCACACTTCTCACCATAAAGGTAGTGCCGCTATATTTTCAAGGCAAAAATCACGGCTGGTAGCTCTAGATCATGTGTTGGGTAGTTCTGTTCATGGATATTCAACTGTTGTGAGGCGTAGTCTATCACGTTATCATTTTGCATGAGTACACAACCCAAGCCTTTCTTTGAAGAATCACTATATATCACAAAACATTCTCCACTTTTCGGTAGTGTGAGTACAGGTGTAGTGATCAGCCTTCTCTTTAGCTCCTTGAATCTTCCCTCACATTCTTCCGTCCAGACATACTTTACCCCTTTCCTTGTTAACTTAGTTAGTGGGCTTGACAATCGTGAGACGTTTCTATCAAAACTTTTTTAGTACCCAGCTAATCCAAGAAAACTACAGATTTATGTGACACTAGAGGGCCTGGGACATTCCTCAATCACCTTTGTCTTTGAAGGATCCACAGAAACTCCCTCACTTGTGATCAGATGTCCCAAGAACGTGACTTGATTCATCCAAAAGTCACACTTGCTGAACTTGGCGTACAACTTCTCCTTTCTTAATGTCGCCAACACAAGTCTTAGATATTTGTCATGTTCCTCCTTTCTCTTAGAGTAGATGATAATATCATCAATAAACGCTACCACAAATTTGACGAGGTAATGTCTAAAGAATCTATTCATCAAATCCATGAAGATTGCAGGGGCGTTAGTAAGTCCGAAGGGAATCACAAAAAACTCATAGTTCCCATACCTTGTACGGAAGGCGGTCTTCTAAATATCTTCCTTCCTCACCTTTACCTGATGATATCCAGAACGAAGATCCACCTTTGAGAAGTATTGAGCTCCTCTTAACTGGTCGAAAAAGTCATCAATCCTTGGGAGAGGATAGTTGTTCTTTATGGTGATCTTTTTGAGTTCCTGATAATCTATACACAGTCGCATCGTTCCATCATTCTTCTTCACAAAAAGCACTGGCGCACCCCAAGGTGATGCACTAGGGTGTATGAACCCTTTGTCAAGATACTCTTTCAGCTACATCTTTAACTCCTCCAGTTCGATAGGATCCATCCTATAGGGACACTTCGAGATACGAGTAGCTCCAGGTATGAGTTCAAATGGGAACTCTACCTCATGATCCGGGGGAATTCCTAGTAACTCTTCGAGAAATACATCACCGTATTCCCTCACGATGGTAATTTCCTTAATGTTGGAACTTTCCTTCGACTCAACCATTTGGGCGAGGTATGATTCTTCATAGGGAATCAACACCCACACCATTGAAGGATTTTTCAAAGGAGATTCATGATCTTCCTTGAATTTTTAGAGGAGCATGGGATGGTTTAGAATATGAAAAGATATTTCCTTTTCCGGACAATTGATATGTGCTCTATATAATGAGAGCCAATCCATTCCAATTATAGTGTGGAATTCCACCAAGGGAAGTATTATGAGGTTTTCTGGAAGAATCTTCCCACATACGTCAATAGGAGAAGTGTCAAACACTTGGGTTGCAATGATTTCACCACTTGGTGTTTTTACAGAAATCTCTAATTCAAGGTTTCAGGGATTCGATTCTATAGTTCTAGAAAACTTGCAAGATATAAAAGAATGCATAGAACCAGAATCAAATAAGACTTTTTCCATTCTTGAGTGAATAGGAAGTGTACCTTGTACGACTTCATTATCATGCTCCACCTCTACATTAGTGATGGAATAATCCTTCCCTTGTTCCTTTGGCTTTGGTGGCTGCTGACGCTGATTACGCTCGAGAGCTCTAGGTTTAGTGGACTGGCTTGCATAGTGCCCTAGATCCTTACAGTTGTAGCATTGAACCACGAGTGGTTCTCTCCTTTCATCGGCTACATTCTCCTTCCTTTTCATTTCTTTTTGACAACCGTGAGCATGGTGTCCTTCTTTCCCACACTTGAATCATTTCCCCGTCCCTTTGAGGCAGTTCCAGTGGTCCAACTTCCCACATTTTTTTCATGTGGGTCATTGAGTTTTCTTCCCACCTTTATCATTAGATCCACTAGCTTGAAACTCCATCTTTCTTTTCTTATCACCATAGCCATGGGAACATTCACCAAACTCCATCTCCACTTTGAGATCACACCAAACAACTTCTTCATAACTCCCAAAGTCTCGAATTGAAAGATCCTTTCGAAGGTGTGGTTTTAATCCACTAAAGAATATATCAATTTTGCTACCATTATTGATAATAAAACCCGAAGCATACTTTGAGAGCCTTGTGAATTTCACTACAAAGGTTGTGACAGATTCTCCTTCTTTTTTCTTGTGCTCTATGAATTCTCTCTCCATCTTCGTGCGAAGAGTTCGTGGGAAATACATATTAAGAAATGTTCTCTTAAAGTCTTCCCATTCCATATCTTCAATTTCCTCCCTTGGCTTGGTGTTCTTAATCAAAGCCCACCATTTATAGGATTCTCCATCTAGACAATAAATGGATAGATTCACCTTCTTCATCTCAGAATAGTGAAGCACATAAAAGATCTTCTTCCTGGAGTTGACCCACTGTTCCGCAACTAGTGGATCAGAAGATCCAAAAAATGTCGGTGGTCGTTACCACATAAAACATTCGATAGCTATTTTCTCCCACTTTGGGGAAGGAGGAAGTTCCCCATTATTATGGTTATTATTCATAACCTGAGATAATTCAGTAATCATCTCCATGAAATTTTGAACTCCACCACCCAAATCATTGGGGATGTCATTCGGGCAATTGTTCCATTGGCCCTCGCATGAGTTGTTGGCCTGATTTCTCCTGGTTCCCACCATTTTCTAAAATAGAAAATGTTAGAATAAAACATAAGCAAACAAGTCATGAATAACTTATTCATTTAAAAAATTTATACCAAAAACATAACATATGGGATCCCTAGGTAAATATTCTTGTGTACATATTTTTACATAGTCTCATGCTAGAGGTTTTCTCTAGGGTTCACTAATCCTAATTCCGAAATTAACTAAACCTTGCCTCTGATACCAACTATAACGACCCAACCTTTTCTTATATTACTATTACATCATTTAAAAGATAAACAACATAATAGTATTACACATAGAGGATCCAAAGGTTTAGTGTCTTGGTAAAACTAGGACCATACATAACAAATATAACATCAAGCATAAACAATTATTTAATTTCTTCTTGTCTAGCATCTTATTAGCACTTTTCCACTCTTTAGTACATGTATCCACCTGAGGATATACATCAAAAGGGGTGAGATAGAAGCCCATTAAGAGGATAGATGAAAACAATATAGCGTGAGGTGAGTATAGTCATAACATAGGCAAAAGATCATGAACATGATAAGAGCATAAATACAAGACTTGAAATGTGGTAATGCATAAAAATGAAACATCATGTCTTAGTGGTTAACATCCACACATACTTGTGAACCAAGATATAATATTTTTCACACATTTTTTCACATTTACTCATGATATTAATCACTTTACCCAATACATTGGAGCACTATATAATTCCGGGCGCACCCGTCACATCAAAACATTATCATTTATCATGCATGCCAAAATGAACATATAGAATAAATCAACATAATGAACCCATAAAAATTCATGGGTTTCATCTCATAATAACACATTCATAAGATTTGGGTTCCTAAAAGAAAGATGGAATAACACACATGTTACAAGAACCATCCACTTTGAGTGAGAGGTAAAAGGGGCGTTCTTAAAAGAAAAGTTCTTTTGGAAAACATTTTTTTGGACATAACAACCAGTGACAAACATGTATATCCCTGAAAATTAAACGAAATGAAGAAAAAATGATATTTAAGGAGTAACAATATCAAAAATGGAGTGAAATATGGAGAACCCAAAGGAAGAAAATTGGGTTCGAGATTTCCCCTTACCTTGTACCCGAATGCTTCCTTCTCTTTAATGTCCTATATAATGACATTATATTCATTAATTAGAAATAAAGAACCATGTGTACATTTATAGGGTTAATTATGGTTTCATTATGTCATATTATGTTCCATTGGATGACTTATAGAGTTTAAAAACATTTTTTGGGGATGTTCATTTTTATGGTTTTTCTTGGGTGGTTCACTTGTATTCTTAAATTGAAGTTTGGGTAGAACATGAGTAAACGTCCAAAAATGATATTACATGTCATTAATGATTTTAAAAGAGTTTTAATGATCTTATAATGAATTATATTAGATCCATGTGGATGAATAATTTGATAAGAATTAAATGATGGTTATTTGGGTCAATTTGGGTGGTTTTTTGATCACAATGAACTTGTTTTAACTTATCACTTAGTAATATGGACATAGGTTATTTCCAGAACATTAAATATAACATAATACATATTAAATATTCTGGTTCAACAATAAAAATGGTTTCATGACCAGATCTGAAGGTAGAAATGGAAGAAGAAAGTATGTTGTTCTTGAAGGTGATAAATTTACACCTCTCGAACAACGTTCTCTTTAATAAAATAAAAGGAAGTGGGAAAGGTGGTTGGGTGATATAATATCAAATTAGAATCATAAAATTACAGTATATGTATAATAATGGAGTTAAAATACTATTTTTATGAATATAGGTGGGGAGAGATCATGAAATGAACATGAACATGAAAGGAAATTAAAGGAGAAGAGGGAGGGAAGTTACCTCTTGACTCCTTCTCTTCAGAACCTCCATAAGGGCCAAATCTTGGTCTTTTGATGAGGATAGAAGCTCTTGGATGTGGGGGATAGCCTAGAGAAGATTATTGGGTAGATATTAGTCAATTATTGAAGCTTTAGAGGTGTGGTTTGGCAAGAGGAGGGGGAGGGCTTATTTATACATGAGGAGGGAGGTGTTTTTTGTATAAAATATTAAATAAAATAATATATCAAAAGTTTGACTTGTAATAGTAGTTTTTTGACATCCTAAATCTCATATTAATATAATATAATTTGTTTTAGGATTTAATTATTCTTTATAATTCGAATTCATTAATTTATATAAAGGAAAGTGAAAGAAAGAAAAAAAGACACTTTAAGAAATCACCTTTTGACTTTAGGATTTGGAAAGTTCTTTTTAGGTTTGAGAATTGGATTTATTTAATTTTGAGGAAAAATTTATGAAATTTAATATAATTTGGCTGAAACTAAAGTTCTAGAATGTTAATGTCATCATTACATCATTAATGATTCAATTTAGTATACACCGATTATGCGGAAAATGGTATATGTTTACTATTCACCCGAAAATTGAAGTATTTCAGAAAAAACCCAAAAATTTACCCCTAACATTTTTCGATGTGTAGAATCCAAAAATGAAGTCAATTTTTCAAAAATAATTTTCTAAATATTATTAATTTAATATTTAATTAAAATCATAATTTACTTAAAAACAGTTTTTAAGATTAAAACTGATTTATAGGGCTTTCAAAAATTACGTAGGGTCCTATAAAATTATCTAAAAACTATGAGACAATTTTTATATAATTTATGAAAAAAGTTTAGGAAAATAAATTTTCTTATAAATTAATTAATTAATTATAATTAATTATTTATGACTTACAAAATACCAAAATCTCTACTAAGGTCAAATTGTCCCTTTCTAAGATGACTAAATTTTATTTTATTATTCATAGGTAATGTTACTCTTATGTTGGACGATTTACTATTCATAAGGGTCATATTACTATTCATAAGGGTATGTTACTATTCCTAAGGGTACGTTACTATTCACCAAAAATTATTTTTGTTTCATTAGACTCCAAAAATCATCTTGAACACAACCGTGTATATCGGATTTTCAAAATTCAAAACATAGGAGTGACAAACTTATGTTTAAAGGTTACTAATAACTAAGTAGTTCATTATGTGGTGTTTTCATGTTATTTTATTTCATAATTATAAGAAGTTAATTTCCATTGAAAAACATTAGGTCGTTATAATGAGTTTAAAGCATATTGATGTGTAATAAATAAATAAACCAATAATAATAAAAACTCATAGAAAAAAATTGAACCAAGTTAAGCCTTGGATATCATTGGGCTGACACCGGTTGATATTACCCACTTTAAACTCGTCGGTATCTCTCCTCATGATGGAATCATCAAGTCTCAAATCAATTCCAAGTCACATCTCCAAGGAATCCATAATCATGTTTCCTAATAAGAATCTACATTGATTACTTTTTTATTCCATCCCGGATTGCTATAGGAATAAAATTTTATCTTGGGTCTCAAATCAATTCATCATCACAATCATTCATAACAATGGCTTGATTTGTATCCATGGATTACACTTGAGTCATTTAATACTGAAAATAATGAAACTGAATCTAAGGAGATTAGACCATGGAATTAAATAATGGAAAACCTCAGGAATCAAGCAAGTTAAACTGGGGAATTTGATTATTATACACATGGAATTTTAAGTAATTAATCTATATAAAACCCACTGGTTTGATTAATTCAATCCATAGCATTTAAATTCATTGAATCCAATTAATAATTAAATCCTTGTATTAAAATGAGTCTAATAGTATTATTCAAGGCTCATAAATGGAATTCAACACCGATAGATATTAGAAAGAGTCTGAGGGATATCTCTAAGTTATTCTACACCAATATTTTTCATAAGGAATCCAAGGGCCTTCCCATGTAAATTCAATTCTGAGAATCAATCTCAATAATATCAACTTAGTTTTTATTCCAAAATTCAGGCATAAAATAGTTAACATTCTAATTTAGGGGCACCGGTTTGGGTTATTTTCCATATAAACCACATTAACACTTTAATTTCAAATTAATATTTTATCCAAATTCATGATTTCATTTGTTATTTCCAAGTCTATGAGAACTACTATATCCTAAGGGAAAACCTAGGATACCTTCATTTCAATTTAAAATCCTTCAATTCTATGTGTAGCCCTTAACCACCCAATTTATTACCCAATTCAATGGAACAAGCTAAATTCCCCATTTAAATAGATCTAATGAAGGTTATACCCAATTAAACATGATAAACTAACTCAAAATGGGTATTCAATACTTCTCTAAGTCTATAATTAATTTAATTTATATATTGGGTCATGGGTCTGATGATTTAACAAGACTAAATAGACTAAAATGAAACAAAGTGGAAAGACATTAAAGGAATATATTATAGACCACCTACCATAATCTTGAAGAGACCCACTCACATGATATTGTATTTTGGTTTGATCTAGAACAATAAATATTTATGAACCTTAAAAACAACTTGAAAGTGGGAAATATCACCCCATTAATAAATAAATAAAACAAGAAAATGAGAAAAAAAATAGTCATATATGTGATTTTTTTAATATCCTTACATCAAGAGCTCCAACACATCCAATGGAAATCCAATCACCTACGAAATTTAGAAGATCTATTGATGATAAAGAGAGGAAGTGTGAGGATCCTCCTATATAGAAAATGGACAGGAAAAATTTTTTATAAAGAAAGTGGGGAGAAGGGGTTTAATGACCCTTTCCCGTTTTTCTTAAAATGACCTATAACCTAGAATCAAGTTGAATTTGGGTTCACTGAAAAACATTTTGGCCTAGGAAGACTGCACCCCCTAATGGAAGTCCATTGATTAGTTATGGTACTCCATCCGTCTAGCTAGTAAAAATGAAACCCCTTTGCTGTGCACCCAAGCCACCTTCTAATCTACCCATGAGATATGGAGTCTCTTAAACCCCCTATCGTACATCATTCAAATTTAAAAAAAAACTCTATTGAGGGGTAACATCCCTTAGAATTAAAATATGAATGATGGTATAAATTCTTTCGCCACCACTAATTGAAAACTCAAAACATTCCTAAAAAACACACATATAAAGACATAGGGTTTTTTAGTTTCCCCACCATATAAAACTCATCCACAAGAATTACCCCCACACAACATGGATCTTGAATTACAAAAAAAAATCATATGCTTTACTGATTAGGGTCGTATAAATACCTAACCAATAATGTCGCTGTTAAAAAATTCATCCGCACGTACATAGCAGAACCGATCAAGATCTCAACTCAAACACAATTCCCCACTAGTGATGTTATAGAAAAACCCCAAATTTACTATAATCACACCTCACAGTTTGGTGTTATCAGTATACTCTAGACCAATATCACCCAAAAAAATCTAAAAGTGTAATATGCCTTATGATACTATCCATCACATGTGGAATTTCCTCAAAAGTGATGTAGACATGTCACCTAAAAACAATTAATCCTTATAGAAATGGTTAACTACCGAAATTTCATTCTAATAAAAATATAAATCAAATCAAATGATTATCATCCCACTCTACTGATCACCATCCTCTAACCAACTGATTTTATCCAAAATGAAACAACCAACAGTCTCATCCCACTAGGTTTGTTAACATGAAATTTCTAAAAATTCCCAAAAACCCACATGAAACACAAATTACCTACTAAACCAATCCATGGTGTTCTCCCAAACATATGAAATCCAAATTAATAATTTATGAGATTAATCCTATCAGAAATCCATCTTTATCACTCACTAGAAATCTCAAGTACCGCACATGTTACATGATTGAGATCAACAACCTAATCCTTAAATCAAGGACTATTATCATTGATATGTCTCAGGTATTCTCTATCCAAACTAATCCAAAATAATAACACCCTAATATTTAACAATATGTCTAATATTAAATATATTTAATCTCTTTTATATCTAACTTTCTACATAAATGTTATCTAAAACGAACTCCAAAATATTATTATTTTAACATGACCATTATAACATAGCAGTTAAATTAGTTGGAACAAATATTATTAACAACATTATGAAATATATAATTTTCCAAATCATTGTTAATTTATTAATTAATTTTTTTTGAATATGTACATAATTTTTAGTAAAGCCATTTTATTCTTCAAATATATATTTTCTTCAAAAAGTGATTTTTAATGCTCTCTACGAGAAAATAAATATAATAAATTTTTTAAAACATTTGAAAATTTATTTTATAAAACTAAAATAATTTTTGGATTTATAATGTCCAAACTATATTTGGAATTATTTTTGAGAATTGTTTGAAAATATTAATTTTAAAGTGAATAGTAAAACACACTAATTTTTTTAAAACAATCATTTTCTTTATATTAAAAATTAATTTAATGATTTTAAAATTATTTGAAAGTAACTTAAGAAATTTATATATTATTTAAACAAATTTTATAGCTTATTTTATTATCAATGGTCTTTTGGCTTCAAAACACTTTTTCCCAAAAAAATGATTTTTTGTTGCATTTTGACAGTTTAATTTTAAATATAATTTTCCAACTTATATTTTTAGAATTTTTAAAAATGGGCTTCTCATTTGAAATCATGTGATAAAAATTATTTTATAAGTTCTTTTTCATTTTTAGGAATAAAAAGTTACTAGAGTAAAAATAAGAAAGATTTATCTTGTTATAGGTAAATAATGTATCATGTTAAAGTTAGAAGGTAAACCCATAAAATTCATAAAAAACACTAAATGGGTGGTAGATGTTTTTATTGAACTTAAACATCATTTAAAAAATTAATTATCATATAAATTCATTATAATTAATTCCCATGAAATTTTTGGCTTTAAATATAAAATAATCAGTATTTAATCATATAAAACCACTCATCCTCAGGTATAAATACCACCCCTCAACTCCCCCTTTCTCCAAAAAAGAATTAACGATTTTCAAATATCATCCCAATTATATCATCTTTACTCTCCCCACTTCCATGTTCTACTATTATCACAAATATACCAATTATATGTTATTTAATGGGTTCTTCAAGGAAGTGATATTCAAGAGGAAACATTCTAAAACAACCACTCTTAAATTATTTTCTTTTTCTACATTCTATTCAACCCATTAATCCATAATCTCTTAATAACATAGATATAATTTTTATACTATAATTTTATATTTATAATTGAATATATTTTATCCATCCCTTTTCTTATCTCCTCTTATCCAAGGAATCAAAACCATTATCCAAATTATGGTGGTTAAGTATCTCTATGGTTAATGATTCTTCATTTTTCATTACTGCCTTCAAGGATGATTATAAAAGTATTATTCTATTTAAATCATATCTTAATAGGTATATTATGACGTATTTATATTCTATAACTAATATATTAACATAATATTTAATAAAATTAATCTATTATGTGATGGTCAAAAAACCACTAAAATAAACTAAACATTTATCATTAACATTTTATCAAATGAATAATCCCAAAGTCAGAAATAAAAAAGAAATATGGTATCATTTAATCTTATGGAATTACAAGAATACTATTTAATTTTTCTTTTAAATTTGTACTTCCATTTTGAATAAAAAACTCAAAATTATAAAAAATGAACCTACAATGAAACCATGAAACGAACATACCTAAAATAAAAAAAAATGAAATTTTATTTTTTAATGGGTGGTAATTTGTTATAAAATTATCATATAATATCTTATTAATATTATTTTAGTTCTGTAATTAGTTATTAACATTATTTAAACCTTTATAAAGGAGGTTAAATAAAGAAAAAATAAAGGGATGTGTGAGGTATGGGTTTCCCATTTCCCATTAATTTTGATGAGATATATAACTTATTCACTACTTATTTATGGTGTGTTCGGTATATATTTCTGTATGATATATCATATCATTAATATCATTATCATCATGGTATTAAATTTTTCATTTTATAAATATTACTTTAATAGGGAATACAATTCGATTTACTATAAATTTGTAATGGATTTCTTAACTCAATTTACATTCCTTAGGTTAAACTTATACTTCACTAATTATTCCATATTAAGATTATATGTGAGATGAATTTGGATTATATTAAGTTTTACATTCAATTTGTTATTTTTATTTACATATGATTCACATAATTCATTCATTATGTTAATGCTCGGTTCGATTAGGTGATATTTATTTGCGATTTTCAATTAAAATTTATATTTCTTAAATTTCCCTTAAAAATATAATTTTCTTCCATTTCCATGTTTTCTGAAATTGATTCCAAAAATATTTTAAAAATTCTATAATGATTTTATATAATCCATTTTTACTCATGTATGACACTTTTTAAAATGGTCTTAAAGAATTATTTTTGTCATTTTCTAAATGATATTCTTTATGACATTTTCGATAGAAATTCAGATCGATTGTTTTTAGCATATATGGAATGAGTTTATTTTTTCACCATTACTATTCGTTAATGGTTTTAATCTTCCTATATAATTTTATAATTTTATTTTCAAATAAAATGATTTACTTTTTAATTATGTGAATTTTCAATAAAAATTCCAAAATTGAAAGTTGTTTCCCTCATTAATTTATCCAATTGTTCTTTCAAAATAATTTTCCATATAAGATTACATCCTTTGATGTTACATATAATTTATTAGGGTTATTATTTAAGTATATTGTCCTTATTTTTTCTCTTAATGGTTTATATTTATGATGGCACGATGTTTATGAATCTCGTTCATTTTCTATGCATTATGCTATGATGAAATGTTTTTGAAACACATTTCTTTCCCATTGGTTATGAAATGATGAAAATTTTATGAAACCCATATATATTCATGGGTTTTTATATGATTAATGATTTATGATCATTTGGTACACATAAGTATTATTTATATTATGTGATCGGTGGGACAAATATCTACCTCCAAAGAATTTAGGAAAACTTTTTATCTTATTAGATAATTAAGGACTACATGTCATTGGGAAACATGTACATACTAATCCAAAATAAGAAACAAGTGTGTCTTGATCCACTATGGGAAACCGGTGTGTCATGATTCATTAAATGGAAGGTCATGGTAGTCAACCTGGACATGTGAATTTTTTTTGAATATTTATGACGGTTCCAAAATTTTATGGAATAATATTATAGTTCATAATGATATATGATGATTTCTCACTCTTATTCTCCATCTTTTTTGAAAGGATAATGTAAATTCCATGAATCAAGTTTATAATCCATGAAAGTTTGGGTGGGAACATCATAAGTTATGTTCATTATCACATAACCTTGTTCTTATCTTATCATTTTATATGATCATGTATTGATATCTTTTATGTTTACCATTACTGATCATTTGAGCTCCCCCGTTCTTATGTTTCCCTCCCCTGGTTATGAAGAATGTTTTAGATATGCCTCGCCTAATTTGAGTACTATGTGAGAAGATCTTTGTAGAAGATGTTGATGATATTTTAGAAAATAAGAATATTTTATATCTAATCTCCAAATACTCTAATCTATTATGGTGCTAGCATGGATTGTATTAATATGTATTAAATATTAATCTAAATAGATGTAATATTTTTGAATAAAAAGATTGAGTCATTAGATTTTGTATTAAATATTGGTTTAGACGATCTTTAGAGATTTTTTTTAAATTTTATGAAAACCCTGGGGTTAAGACTATGTATTGGATAAAATCATATTTTTTTTATAATGATCCTGAATAACCAAGGATATACCTAATGTTTCATTGATTAAAATTAAGGATTCATTTTTTAGGCATCATAGCTAATTATTATGTGGTTTCCCTATATGATTATTACTTCTCACAATAATCTTTTGGTGTTTTATAAAATGGATGGAACCTTGATTACTAATGTTAATGTCAAATGTGATGGAAAATGGAATGATCATCCTCATGAGAAACTATGTAAATTGGAATTTAGAAAGGGAAACCATGTTATTATAACTAATCAGTAATATCATAATATAATCAACAATATTTACAATATTGGGATTCTTATCCCATCTAATAAGATAAATATGTATCTTTATGGTGACCACATAGAAAGGAAATTTCAATTCTCCTCATCTAATGAAAGTGGCAAGAGGCATCAAGGAGAATGTTTCCAATGAACTAGAAGATTATATGGGTGTCAAAAGGAAAAGTGAAAGATTTGTATAATATAATGGATAATAATAATGAAATTTATTAGGTATCACCATTAGTTAAATTATTTAAATGAGGAATGTACAAGAATTATGAAAATCAATGCCCTAATGGGAAATATCGTGAAGTGAATCTGAAAGTTTTTATGTGTAATGGTTATATTTAAGATGGTGAAGGGACTAATAATTACATATGGGATGGAATAGTCATTAAGTAATAATTTGTGGAATCCTAGATAATTATTTTAGAAGGTGGTGGAATGGTTCAATGTTTATGTATTGGAATTAAAGAATAATATTATAGAAGAAATTTTATATTATTAAGTAACAATTAAACATCTAATAATTAGTCAACTACAATTTTTCCTTCAAGATTTAAAATCATAAGTTGAATGGTATTGGTAAAAATAAAAATTTATTGAGATGGTGTGGTGATATTTTCGGAAAAGGCATCTTTAAAGGTAAATATAACCCTTAATATATGCATGATGTTGAGATAATAATGAGGTAAAGTTATGTTTGATTGCAATAAAATAAATGGGATATTATTGATGTCATTGGAACAAATTAGTAATATTATTACAATTTGGATTATGATAACATGGATTTATTTTATATAAATTTTGGATTTCTTGTATGTGTAAAGGGTTAATTTTTTAAATCAAAATTTTTTTTCACTATGTTTTTATGGTAATTTAGGTTAATATCATGTTTTAACAGAATATAAGATAATGGTCTTCACATGTTTGGTGTATGAAAATTAGCAGCTATGTAAAGTAGTTTGGTGGATTAATGATAAGTTGATTTTGAATATTGAGTGTAGTTATTTAGAATGTTTCAGATTTTAATCTTTTTGTTGGATTATAAAGGTATTGTCATGAACTAACCTGAGTCGACCATGAACCGGTCATTGGACGAGATCTGCGGCATGGCCTAAAGGGAATTCTCGACCCCTATGAGATGGAAAAAAGTATAGAACATCAAAACATACAAGTGGGAATGATTTAATCCCAAAAAAATAATAAAGATCATAAAAAATAAAAATAGAACAAGTAGATATAACCTGCAACTGAATCTTATGTAAATATAAGATGATTTAGTTACCAACAACAACTAAGAATACTGAAATGAAAAACAAAACTATGAAACAAAATTGACATTGGACAATGATAACTCATTCTCCATGTGACCATTTGGTCACGTTCAACCACATGATAAACACCTCTTTAACAATGATCATCTAAACTAGGAAAACCTAAGAAAAACAGAACCTATAAATAAAGAGCTAAAGTATGTAAGATTAACGAAATGATTAGTAGGAATGCATGAGGTAAACCAAGGAATAACATAAATTTCCCTTTCCCAGAAATATTCTAATAACACTAGTTTGAAATATATTTATAAAATAACGTTTTTCACATTTCATTAAGTAAATATAGTTTTCCCATTATAAAAACAAAAACATACATCATTTCTCTTTAAAAACAGACTATCCATTTGATACAAAAAACTAAACCAAACACCTAATCAAAACAATATAGGTTTGTGCTGAAAATAAATAAATTAATAAGTAAATTGTTGATGATGAAAATAAAGGAAACATAATGTAAACAAGTAGATATAAAAGTAACCATGGGTGATCCAAGACCCCATAGAAGACCCCTGAATGTTCTTAGTTCAGAACAACCTATAGGCATATGGTGAGTCCCCAAAGTCAATAACCCATGGCCACCCTAAAATTACCAATCCAGTGGAACCTCCCACAAAACCTATTTTGAAATCCATGGGGTACCAACCCATCTAATTATGGTTGTTCAACAAATGTCACTTCATCCCTTAAATGATTTCCAAGAACACATGGTAATAGAAAACTATGTAAATGGGAGGCCCTCACATGCGTGAATCATCTTATATGGCACAACCACACTAATATACATCAAACACGGGCATCGACTATATAATAACACATAAATTGAAATACTAGATAGGGGTTCCCACTATATACATACACATATTTACATACATACACACATATATATATATGTGGGTATATATCAATTCATTAATGGTGGAAATTGGCCACTCACATCACATTTCTTCAAAATCATACCTCAAAATGTTCAAAGTTTCCAACTAGGATCTTACATTTTTCAAACCAAAAAGTGTCAAAAAATCAACCCAGCTCATCATTTCTAAGTACATAATTCCAAATAGTCCATTACTTTACGAGACCAAAATATTTTACTAAAAATATTTTCAAACTTTTTCTAAAGAAACCTTAAACACTAGCCTTATATTTGTAATGACAAGTGGGAATTTTTGCACCAACATTATCCAAGACATGATTTGAGATAAACTGAACCAAACCTCTTAATATCTCATTTAAAACCACTTTTATAAATCACACAATGGAACCAATATTATATAGAAACCTACAACTATTTAAAGAAATATGTTATGTGTATAAACACCATTTACTATGCCATCTTCATTTGTGGGAACATCCATGTGTGCACCTCGTGCACCCTTGGATGTGCCTACATCTAATGGCACCATCTAAGATTCCAAGAAACATCTAACACCGACATAATTAAAATAAATTTCACACTAAAACCATTTCAAGAAATTGGTCAGAATGGACTGAAGGCCTTCATTTTTTATTATTTTTGGTAATCCACCTTTCCAGGGGTGTGGGGGAACCCTTAAAAGGAATAAAGGCTCAGAGACAATTACATGACCCGTAGGTCTTAGAGGAAATCCCCCACACAAGACAACTTGGAACTGCTCCTCCCTAGTATATGTCATGATATCATCACTCCACCTTCGTAGGGATGGTCGGCCAGATGTCCTATGCTAAGCTACCTAAGCCTGGTACTGATGGCAAAGTCATACCCTCTCATTCTTCCAATTCTAGTTAGCTCTACTCTAGTGAATGTGCCTTCTCAGAATCCTCATCTTACGCCTTTTCCATTGTAGTCTGACTGATACATCTGCATTCATGTAGCCCAAAGGCCTTGGGGAGGCCCAAAGGCCTTAAGGTGGCCCGAAGGTGTTGAGAATCAGCTGGCCTGAAGGCCTTTGGTGGCATTAAATCTTTGAAAGACCCAAGGACCAAACTAGTGGCCCAAAGGCTGGGATGAGTGAATAGTTCCGACTACCATAGTACCGAACAGTACTAGCTACAGTGATGCTACATCACTTCTACAGTATCTGAAATTACGCCTCCACCCGGATTTGTCCTCAGGTATCTTGAATGCCCCTACCGATCCATCAACAACTTGGATGAGGCTCATGTTCCCATTTCAAAACATTACTTTCAATCACGTAAAAAATTTAATAAATCATTTAAATAATTTAAACAACACTTTTAAGTAGCACAAAAAGGATTACCACCCAAAAAAAGTCTTGAATACCTCTTTTGAAATCAAATTCACACCAAGTCCCTTCCAAAATAAATTTATCATCTCATACCCAATCTCATAAACCACTTGCAAAATTTATAAAATGCTAGAAAATGACTCAACCAGGGTTTGAACATAAATCACACCCATTTCCTCATGAAAAAATACATCATAAAACAAAAAATGTAAAAAAACTTTCATAATCTACATTATCACCACAAAAATAGTTTAAAAAGAAAATTATAAGGTTTAAAAAACAACTCCATATAGCACAAAAGGACTTTATATAAGGGAAAAACCCTATTTCATAAAGAAAACCCCATTTTCAAAACAAATTATTATGAGATATTTTCAAAACCCTCTTTCTCATAATGTAGATAATCATTAAAACAATCCAATAATTTATAAGAAAATATAATATTTTAATCAACAATTATTTTTCAAAGAGTCCCATAAAATAATATTTTTAACAAATCCTACCAATTTGAAAACACCATATTATGCTAACCAAGGGTATTACGGGTTTGCAAAACTTGTGAAAAAATTAATTGATACTATTTATTCATTAAAATATTTCTTCGAAAAGGATAAAAAACTAGAATTAACTACCTCAAAGGTGTGATATTATGGTGAAACTCTCAGAGGATGATGGATACGCCTCTACAAACAAGACTAAAACCTTAGATCCAAAAAATACCATACCATAAATTAACCCTAACTTCATGGATTTAAAAAAAGTTAAGATACTCCAAAAATTGAAAGAAAACACATCGGAGAGAGGAGTCGCTACCACCGGAGGAGGATGGCATGCTGAAGGATGTGGCGCACTGGAGTGGAGTCTAGTTGGAAGAGGGTCATGTAGCATAGGGGAGTTCACTAATGATGTTGCATGATCAAGAACGAGAGAAGGTTGTGGTTCCATGTAGGGGGAATCCAGAGAGGGATGTGGCATGAGGTGTAGGGGTGCCATCGAAAAGTGCCATAGGGTGGAGGTCTGGCCAGAGAATGGAGAGCGTGTAGGAGGCGGGTTACACAGGGAAGGGGGGTCAATGGGGGGAACCATGAAATGGTATGGGAAGGGGAAGAGATCCCTAGGATTAAAATAAAGAAAAAAATAACACTTTTATAAAATAAAAATAGAAATAATACTAATAATAATTATAAATATAAGAACATAATAATAATAATAATAATAATAATAACATAATATTAATAATAATATTATTATTATCAATATCATTAAAATTATTATTATTATTATTAAAAATTATTCAAATATTGTTTCAAAAAAATTTATTTTTTTTAAATATTAGGCAACTTCACGGTCACCTGGGATGACTGCACGGTTACTGCTAACCGTGTGGTGCCTATACACCGGTCCAAAACCCACCAAAATTACCAAACATCAAAAAAATTTAACCAGTACTCAACCCAAACCTCACTGAAAATATCCAAATCCAAGAAGTAATAATATAAAATAAGGTGTGTGATAATTATCTCAGAAACAAACACTCTATTCCCTAATAAAGTCACCAAGCTGAAATTTTATCAAAAATTGAGTCTATGTTGTAACACAACCATAAGGAAAATGGGATTTTGGGGTGACTATTAATTTCCCAAGTCACACTCAATCGATCTAGAAAAAACTGAAACCTGAAACTAGGGGAGAACATGAGAGGTTTATTCAAACCACAAGGATTCTACTAGCATGGAACTTAAAAACCCAAACATTCCACCCCCAGGAGGCGGTGATGTGGGAATTCTCAACGGATCCAAAACAACATAGATTACATGAGCGAAACAACTCCACCACTTTAACTAGAATCATTTCACACACCAACTGGACCCCCAATAATGGGGAAACACTCAGGAAAAGAAATTTCGACTAAACAATAGACCAAAAATACCATTAACATATCTCAAAAAACCCAAACATCTCCATGCGAGAACCACTAAAGAGAAATAAACCCACACAAGGGCCAAACACATCTTAAGAACAATGAAAAAATTCATAAAACCATATTTAGAATAGATTCAACCACTAAGGATGTGATATAGAGAGATCATCACACTATTACAACAAGATCTGAACTTAAAGTAGTAGGAAATAATGAATAAAGAAAACAAAAATTTCTATATTTCAAAATGGAAGATAATGAACCGGGATAAGGACTCGCATATACCTAGAAACCCTGATTGTGTACAACCTTCACCCTGAGACCTGTGGTTAGGGCTCTGATGGGTCTTGCATCTCCTACCTCATATTCAGGTATGAAAAACCCTTTGTCAAAACATCTTCTTCATGAGACTCTTTCTGTAATAACTCCCTAGATGACCTAGATAGTCGCATCAATGGAATCTCTTTAGAAATATATGACATGATAACTTCAAATTCCCAAACCAGCCACACTGGTGGTACACATGGGAATGATCTGAAAAACTGGAAACCAAAACCATTGATAGAGACTCCTTATAAGTTGGTTCCTCCAGCATATACTTCTCGTCTTATGGGGAACCTTTATGTGTAGCAAGAGATTCCATATTTCTAACCACCTATTCTCCAAAGACTAACTCAGTAAGGAATTGTTCCTCTACCGGCTTCTTGAAATGACAGTCCTCTGAAGAGAGTACTAACTCCTTGATCTCAACATGAATACCCTCAATGAACAGAGAAGAAGTCATGAAATCCTACAACGCAACTTCCAAATAAAAGGAAACAAGTTCCTTAATGTGATCAACATAGGATGTCAACAAATATTGCCTTTGTTGAATGCCCATGTGCTCTTCCCTTTTCATCATCTTCACCTCCTCAGGTACGAACCCCCAAACGATGAAGAACATAAAAACATCCCACTTCATCCAAATATTCATTAAAGGTGGGGTGAAAGACTCCAATACATCCAATGTTAGACCTTCAAACAGACCTAAAATGGCCCGCACTCGGATAGATTTAGGATTTACCAACACACTGAAGACATGATCGACCTCTTCAATCCACTCCATTTCCTCTAACAAAACTTGATCACCACTAAGTATAGGAAACATTTGAGAAGAACCCAAAACTGGACATGACTCCTTAGTAATCCTCCAATCCTTCATGGGTTGAATTTTTTGAACTACACAGAATACACAAACCAAAACTGACATCAAATTGAAGCATAATCAAAAGCAACATCCTGAGCAAAAATGACCGGCTCAAAAACCAAAAAAAATAATAACACATCCAAAAACATTTCTTTCAAAAGCCTCCATTTTCATTTAAATTTTTGAAACAACCTTTAGAAAGATAAGTACAAGCCTTTGGTTTCAAATAAACACCCATGGAATTCTCTTAGAAAGCTCAAACTACCACCAAACCTTCAATCAAAAATGATTTAATTTTCAAAACCCACATTATGAATTTAAATCCTTTTAAAATAAAACATTTTCATTTTAAAACCATTTTTATTTCCAAATAAACCCTTACACAAAAAAAAACCAAGATGACACTCAACATGAATCAAACTACCAAAGTGAGGGACTAGTGGTCAGGATTAACCCAATGACATTGTAGTGGGAAATGCTCCAAGTAATCAACAACAACTAGGAGGATCTTTAGTTGGGTACTCAGACTCTACATGGGTCAATACTCCATGTGAAATCACATTGTAATGCTGGCTAGCCTCTGTTATCCACCCTTAATCCAAAATAAGAACAAAAAACTCAAATGCCAAACAACCCCTAGAAACTCGAGGTTTGGAATGATCAAGGGCTCCTGACACCCTTCCTTTACCTACCACTAAGTCCTGATAGTCCTAATCTCCCACTATCTCACACACTAAATAACAAGGGCCTCATGTTATACCATTTTATCATGAACCAAACTAGGTCAACCCTAAACTGGTCACCTGAGCCGATACACATCATGCCCTAAAGGGCGTTTGTGATCCTCACGGTTTGGAAACTTTTACCAAGAATCAAAATATAAAAGTGGTAATGATTTAATCCCAAAAGAGATAATCAGGATCAAAAAAATAAAAATTGAACAAGTAAATATAACCCTAAACTAAATCTTAATTAAATAAATAAACTGATTTAGTTAACAAATACAACAAATCATATTAACATTAAAAAAACTATGAAAAAACATACATTGGAACATGCTACCACAATCTCTATGTGACCACTTAGTCACCTCCAACCAAATGACCAACTCTACTCCACCAACGAGCAACTAAACCTGGAGAAAATGAGAAAAATAGAACCTGCAACATAAAATATAATGTAGCCATGATCACTGAAATTCAAAGTATAAATTAAAGACATAAACCATAAAATTCCTTGAATTTTACTTTCCCAAAAAAATCCAATAACACTTATTTGAAATATATTTATAAAAATAAGTTTTTCACATTACCGTAAACAAACATGATTTTCCCATTATAAAAAAAACATATTCCACATTTCATTTTAATAATATATTATCCTTTTTAAACAATAAAACTAAACAAAACACCTTATCAAAACAATAGAGGTTTTTGTGGAAAATAAATAAATAATAAGTATGTAAATAGTGAATACAAAATCTAAAGGTAGCAAAAAGTAAAAAAGTAGATACAAAAGTAACCAAGGGTGACCCTAGAAATCCTTAGAAGACCCTTTGAATTAGTTGGTTTAGAAACTCCTACTGATGTCTGGTGAAGCCCCTAAGTTAATAACTAATGGTTTCCCTAAACTAACAAATCCAGGTGTACATCCCTCCTAGCCTATCAGCAATCCATGGGGTACCAACCCCTCTAATCAGGTTTGGATAGAAATTGTCACATGATCTCCTAAAAGGCATCTAGGAACCCATAGTAATTGTAAACTATGTGAGTGGGAGGCCCTCATATGTGTGACTCACCTTACCTGCCACCACCTCACTTACCTACCCCAAACACAAACATCTCCTATACGATAACCCATAAAGGGAAATCATTGATAGGGATACCCACTATATATATACATATATAAATATATCTATATATCTAATCATCAATGGTACTAACCAGACTTTCACTACACATTTCATCTAAAAAATACCTCAAAATGTGAAATATATTCCAAATTGAATTTTACATTTTCAAAACACATCATTTCCAAAAATCTACCCAAAAAATCATTTCTAAGACCTCAATGCAAATGGGGCCTTTAATTAATTAGGACAAATGCGTTTACCAAAAATATTTTCAAAATATATCCAAAGAAACCTCAAACACTACTCCCTATATTTTCAATGTCAAATGGGCCCTTTTTGCACAAAAATTCACCAAGACATGCTTCGAGGCCAACCAGGACAAACCTTTTTGATATCATCTAAAACCTATTTTGGAAATCACACAATGGAAGAAACATTAAATAGAAACCCAAGACCATTTGAAGAACAAATATTTGTGGATAAACACAATTAAAAGTACCATCTTCATTTAAGTCCACTTCCTTGTGTGCACCTTTTTCACCCTTAGATTTGTCTACATCTAATTACACAATATAAGCTTCTAAGAAACACCCAAAACGCTATTTAAAAAAATAAAACACACACAAAAAACATTTCAAAAAGTTATTTGAAACCATTTATATAATTTAATTAATAGTTAAACCAATTTATAAACCACTTCTATGTAGAACAATAAGTATTCCCACCAACAAAATTGAAATCCACTTTTGAAATCGAATGCACACCAAGTCCATTCAAAAATAATATTTTCAACTCATACACAATTTAATAAATCACATTCACAGTTTATAAAATTTTATTGAATGACTCAACCAGGGTTTTCACATAAATCCCACCCAATGCCACATGAAAAATCAATCTTAAAACCAAATGCATGAAAAACCTTTTAATTATCTTCGTTTTCACCACACGTACAGATTAAAAAAAATTAAACAATTTATACAAAACTACATGGAGAAAATCATGTCTTTACATAAGGGATACACCCAATTTACAAAAGAAAAAAAATTATGCCAAATGATTATCTGATATTTTCAAAACCCACTTTTTCACCACACACCGAATTTATAAAACAAGCCCAAAATCCATAAGCAGGTATAAAATTGTCATCAACAATTTTTAATCATGGAGTCACCTAAAAACATATTTTTAACAAAGCCTACAAATCTGAAAACACCATATTATGATAAGAAAGGGTGTTATGGGTGTGAAAAACATGTGAAAAAATTAATTGAAACTATTCAATAATTAAAATATTTCATTGGAAAAGTTAAACACTTGGAATTTCCTGCCTCAAAGGGGTGATACTGTGATGAAACTCCTCGAGTAGGATGGACAGGCATCTATGAGCGAACCGCAAACCCAAGATCCATAGAAGATCAGACCAAACATTAACGCTAAAATATATGGTTTTCCAAAATTGAAGAAAAACCCAAAAAATGAAAGAAAAATAAATCGAGGAGAGGAGTCACCATCGATGGAGGAAGGTGGCACGCCGGATGAGGTGGCACGCCAAAGAGGAGGTTGGCCGGAGGAGGGCAGTGCAACAAAGTGGAGCTCACTGGCGGTGCCATGCAAGTAGGAAAGGGTGAAAGTTGTGGCACTGTGTGTGTGTGGGGGGGGGGGGTTAGGAGGGAGATATGGAACTTGGATGATGCACCATCGTAAAGTGTCGTTGGGGATGAGGTCCAATCAGAGAAAGGAGAGCACATAGGAAGTGCGTCACGCTAGGAATGGTAAATTGAGGGGGTGGTGTCATGATATGGTAAGGGGAAGGGGATGAAAGACCTGGGTTTAAAATAAATAAAAAAATAAAATTTAAATAAAATAAAAATAGTAATAATAATAAATAATATTATTATTATTATTATTATTACACAATAATAATAATAATAACATTATGATAATAATAATAATAGTATTTTTATTTTTATTTTTATCCTCATTATTATTATTATTATTATTAAAAAATTATTTAGTTTTTTTTCAAAACATTTTATTTATTTTAAATATTGGGCAATCGGACAATCACATGGGTCGACCGTATGGTTACTTCTAATCGTGCAGTGCCTGTACACCTTCCCAAAACCCACCAAAATTATCAAATATAAAAAAATTAAACCATCACTCAACTCATAGCTCGATGAGAATTTCAAATGCCAAGAAATAATAAAATAAAATAATTTTAAAGGTGGAGGTGTGATAGTAACCATTTTTTTGTTTACATTGATCTTGTAATAAGGTTTTATAGATTAATTTATTACTTAAATATATTATTTTTTAATTGTATTGGATAACCAATGCTAAAAGAAAATTATGATGACAACTAGATATAGAAGGAATGAGTTTTCATCCCGTTATGGATCTTATGATCCATTAGATCTTTAGGAATTACAATTTAAACTTCATTTCATAGAGTAAAAGATGAAGAGGAAATTATTAAGGAGTATCCAAAGGGTGATGTTTTAAATATTAAATGAAATAAAAAACAAATATCAACTCAAAGTATTTTAAAATATATATTTTTTCCTATTATCATAATTTATAATGATATCAATGACCTTTAACAGAGATATTTAGCTTATGGTTTTTGTGTTCATTAACCTCATTTTAACCATGTTCCCTATCAATAACAATCAGAACATTGTAGTTATAATTATCTTCCATGTCCATATTTTCTCTTCCAATTAATTTTTTCATAATCAGAATCCTTGTTTTGTGGTGAGCTTTACATTTTACATTCCCTTTTTAAGAGTTTGTTTCATTGACCCTTTTTAATATGTGTGTTTTGCAAAAAGGAATTTTCAAATAACCACCTTTAATTATTGATGTTCAATTTCAAATTTTTTAGGATTAATTTTTTTTTTAATTCTTAATCATATCCGGATGGAAACATATCGATAGGCACATACACCAAATTTATATCAAGATCGTGATATGTTCCATGTATCTCTCATATGGGAGTATATACATGATCCTTTACATGCTCTAAACATTGAGTTCGTACCACGATAGAAAGATCATTCTTATAAAGAAAAACTAATATAGATTCTGTATTGAAGGTATAAATTTATACAAAACACGACCACTCACCTGATTAATGTTTTGTGTCGAAACTAGAAATTTGAGGAAGCAATGTGTGAGACTGATGATGTGAGGAGGAAGAGTAATCCATATATTTTTGTATCTGAGTTAAAAATATTGGGGGTAAAATTTATTTTATGGTGGTAGAATTTTAAACCCCAAGAGTTTACGTTATGTCTATTTTTAAATAAATTTAATCTCTTTGATATCTTACTCTGCATAGAACACCGAACTTAAAGGAAATCCAAAATATTATTATTTTAACATGACAATTATAACATAGTCATTAAATTTGAGTGAATTAATAATATTAACCTCATTATAACATATAAAACTTTCTAACTCATTTTAAATGAATTAATTATTATTTTTAATATGTACATAATTTTTAGTAAAGTTATTTGATTCTTCAAATATATGTTTTCTTGAAAAATAAATTTTTATTTCATTCTATGAGAAAATAAATATAAATTTTTTTAAACATTTTAGAAAATTTATTTCATAAAATTTACATTTTTTAATTATCATTTTGAAATTATTATATGATAAATTTTTGGAAATTTTCTAAAAAGATTAATTTTTTAGTTAATAATAAAAAAATAAATTTATAAAATTATCATTATATATTTATTTAAGAAATTATATGATTTTAAATTTATCTCAAAGTAAATTAAGTACTCTTTAGTTATATATAAATAATATTTATACCTTATCTTGGTATAACTACAGTTTTTTGCTTAAAAACACTTTTTTCCAAACAGAACTATTTTTTGTTTCTTTTGGATGGATTTAATTTAAATGTAATATTGAAACATTTTTGTTTTCATTTTTAAAAAACCGATTCCATATTTTGAATCATTAGTTTAAAATTATTTTGTTTGTTCATATTAATTTTTACGCCTAAAATCTTTTCCATAGTAATAAAATTGATTTACTATAGTATAGGTAAAATAATGAAGTGGGGTAAGGTTAAAAGGAAAAACAAAAATACATAAATAATATCAAATTAAAATGGTGGTTGAATTTTTATCAACCTTAAACATCCATTAAAATATTATTTATCATCCAAATTTTTTTATAATTAATGAAAATCAAATTTGGTAGTCTTTAAATGTTAAATAATCATTATTGAATCACATAAAATCACCCCTCCTCAAGGAAAAATACCTCCACCTTTCTCTTCACAGTACTTGAAGATTATCCAATATTTTTGAATATTCTAATCCCACTATCCCCACATAAAACATCTATTTATATCACCCAAATACCAATTCTATGTTATGTAATGGGTCCTTCAAGGTGATAATATTCTAGAGGAATCTTTCTAAAAAAAACTCTTTTAATTTATTTTCTTTTTCTACATTTTACTGACCCCCTTCAACCATAAAATCATAATAAATCTATTATAATGTATATATTGGGATTTTATATGTCTAATTTAATATCTTATATCCATTAATTTTCTTATCTCCTCTTATTTAATGAAATGAAACCAATGTCAAAAATTATGATGGTAAATCATCTATGTGGATAATGATTTCTCATTTTCCATTACCACATTCAAGGATGGTCATAAAAGTATTATTATAATTGAATAAAATTTTATATTGTTTATTATAACCTATTTCCTGTTCTAGAACTAATATATAGGCACAATATTAAAATAAATGAAACTAGTATGTGTTGGTTGAGAAATCTAAAAAATAAACTATTCATTATTCATTAACATTTTATTAAAGAATCATCCTCACGTTAGAAAAAAATTATATATGGTACTATAGAAAATAATGAAATTGGATGAATACCATTTCATCTATATTTATAAATTTTGTTTCCATTTGACTATAAAATCCATATTTTGTGCAAATGAACTGACCATGAAATAATGAATCAAGTCCACCCAAAACAATGAAAATAATGAAATATTATTAGTGACCAAATTGTAAAATGTTATGAAAGGATCATAAAAGGTATAATAAAAATGATTTTATATATTTAATTAATTAATAAAATTCTTTTAACCTTTATACATGAGTTAAAATTATTAAAATCTAAAAGGAAGTGTGAGGTAATGGTTTCTCATCTCACTTTTACTTCTTTGATATATATTCCTTATTCACCAATTATTTCTTAGGTGTGATGTATATAATTCCCTTTGATATATGTTATTTTTAATATCATAATATTAAGGGTATTGAATGTTTTATTTTATAATTATTAATTCAACGATTGATATGGTTCAACTAATTACAAAGTATTAAGGGATTTCTTAACTCAATTTCCATTCATTAGATTAAAATTAAACGTCATTGATTATTCCAAGTTAAGATTAGTTGTGAGATGACATCTGAGTATATTATATTTTATTTACACATTTTATTTGTATTTATATCTGATAAAAATAATTGATTCACTTGATTAATTCTCACTCAATGATATGATATTTATAAGGGACTTTCTTTTAAAAAATATTTTTAAAACTTTACCTTAAATCACCCTTTTTCTATCATGTACATGTTTTATAAAAATATTTAAAAACTTTTTTTAATATTATATTAGAGTTTTTGAAATTAATTTTTACTAATGTTTGAGTTTTTTTCAAAATGGTTTGAAAGAATTTTTTTCTTATTTTCTAAATGATGTTTTTATGACTCTTCCAACCAAAATATTAAAGGAATGTTTTTTTAACTTATACAACATGAGAGGATTTTTTCACGATCATGATGGTTAAATTATTTGAATCATATTATATAATATTATAAGGTTCTATTAAAATTAAATTTTTTCCATTTTAATGTGATTTACTTTTTAAAAAAAATTCAAAAAGGAAAAGTTGTTTCCCAAAAAAAAATACAACTAATCTTTTAAAATAATTTTCTATACAATATGAAGTCATTTGATGTAACTTTTAATTTTCTGGTTATTCAAGGATATTATCCTTATTCATTCTCTAAATGGTATACATTTATGGTGAGAGTATTTTTATGAATCTTTGTTCTTTTCCATGAGTTATGCTATAATGAAATATTTTTTAACCCCGTTTCTTTTCTATGGGTTATGAAATAATGAAATTTTTATTAAACTCATTTCTTTTCTAGGGTTTTGATATGATGTATTATTTATGGTCTTATGTATCACATAAGATTGGTTTTTATAATGTTATGGGTGAGACCTATATCACCCTCCAATGAATGGGGTAAAAATTTATTTCTCCTGAGATAATAATGGGAAATAAGTCAATGGGCTTCATCCACTATGGGAAATAGGTGTGTCTTCATACATAATGGGAAATAGGTGTGTCTTGATCCACTACAAAAAAAGGCGTGTCTTGATCCAATATATTGTTGTTGTTGGTTGTTAATATTGACATATGACATGGTATTCTATATTTATTATGGTTCCACACTTTTATGACATAAATTAATGGTTCATGTTTGATTTATGGTGATTTCTCACTCCTATAGTCCATGTTTTCTAAAATGATAATGTTTTGGACATGAATCAGGTTTATAATCAATGAAAGGTTTGGTATGAACATAGTAAGTTATGTTCTTAATTATATAAACTTATTCTTATATTATGTTATAAAATTATCATTGATTGATATGTAATATGTTTACCCTTACAAGGCATCTAATCCCACCCGTTCTTATATTTCCTTCCTCGGGTGATGAAGAAAGATTTAGTTAGGGTATGCCTAAGAGGAATACTATGTGTGAAGATATTTGTGGGAGATATCAAAGATCTCTGAAAAAATAATAATATTATATATCTATTATCCAATGAATCTAAACCTTTATGGTTTTGGTGCGGATACTATCATTATGTAGTTAATATTCAACTAAATAGATGTAATATTTGTGTATGAAAATCTCGAATCATTATAAAAACACACATGGAAACTCGATCTAGATAAATATACAACATTTTCTAAAAAAACTAATTCACAAATAAAAACCATTCAAAAGATATTAAAACTCCTCATTCGTGATCCCAGACTTGATAGATGAGTTTTTATGATCACCCAACCACATGGTCCAAAAACAACAGATTTCATTAAAAATAAAAGCCAATAACCCAACCTCATACATTGTGCATTATAAAATGTACCTTAAGTAATTTACAACCCAATGTGTCTATTAAAAACCAAGAAAACACTTTTAAATTCAATGGTTAGATAATTCAAACACTTGATTATGGATTTTGATGATTTTAATAAATCATCAGATTAGGATGAAAAATCCCACATAGGAATTCCTTGACTATACAAAACAAAATCTATTTATTTCTATCCTCAACCTTGAGTAACAATACATTGTTGATTTTATAACTATCTGAGGTTTTAATTGTTCTCTACGATAATAACTAGTGGTTCATTTATCAGATTCACCCGCAGGTCACATTTAAAATGTATTTGACCAACATAAGCACTCAAACATCTTCCAAAAACACATCTAAACGTGGTATTATAATCATTCATGGATCCTAGATAATTCGGATCTACTAGATCAATATCTAGTCACACCACACCAAAGACAACACAACTCTAGTGTTGAATCTCTATTGAATAATTTGATTCTCCTAAGTATTTAGTGTTCTTATCATCACCCATGGAAGAAAAATCACGATATATATAACCCAATTCCTAATTTTTACCAAAAATAGTGGTCATGCATGGTCATCTAGTTAAAAGCTGAGAACCATAGACAATACAAAAACCATTTCTCATATCATTCTTACAGAAATGTAATAAATGTATTCTATTGAAAACTACTCAAAAACAATGGTTTCACCCCCCCAAATAGAATTTGGTGAAATCCCCACCACAAGGTTTTTCCTAAACAACCAACCAAAGAAACCGAACAAGAGTAAACATAACATAAATATGAAAAATATTCTAGGCCATGCCCTCCCACTTCAAAACAACAGGTCGTGATGCCCAAAAGTATTTGTAATTCCCTGGTCAGCTTAGTCTATGAGAATGTTTTGACAGAACCCAACATGCCTCCATGACTCTCCCCCAAAACGTAGTAAACCCATATTCACCACAACATTACCTTTATCAAGTTTCTCAAGCTCTTCTAGGACCCAGAAAATTTTTAAATATTCTATACATGGCCCGTTATACCAAACCAAAGCCAAAAAAATCCCACATATATCCACCATGAACCACCATAATCATAAAAAAAAGTTATTTCATAAAATCATTATAATCACCTCACCTAAGTAACATTATACCCCTTAAATGGACAATCACTATCTAAATTATTACTAAATACATGGGGGTGACAAACTCTCTAGTTAACCATTTCTTACCTATATCTCCCAGTACATTGAGTTTTATAATTCTGATACTTGGTCACATAAAAATTCATATATCTAAGTAGAACATTGATAAGAGATGTCATGGTCTCTTTCAAATGAAGCATAATTTTTACTTCTTATGTGTCGTAGAGTGGTTGACCAAGGTCATCTTTCAAATGAGGAATTAAATTTAAAAACATATTAAATATATTTTGAAATAAAACAAAATAACATAAGAAGATACTTAAAATTATAGGTGGGTATTTATATTTTATAATACTATAAGAAGTATGTTGGAATAAGACTGTATATATTTTTACGTTTTATTTTCTAAATGATATTGAGAAAGCACAACAAAAAGATATTTTTTAAAAAAATATTTTAAAAGGGTTATTTATCTAACTTTTATTATTCACTTATTAGTCATTATCACTTAATTTAACATCCGTTTAATTATGATCCCTTAATTTTTTAACCCCCAAACCCAATGAAAATTAACATTACCGCAAAGATAGAAATATTTAAACCCAAGGCTAGATTAGGAATTTTCAATCGCAAAACCCTACTTTGATTGTTGTTATATGTCTAGATTATGGTTTTTGGTAAGTTAGGCCATAAATCCATTTTATAAATAATGATTAATTTATTTTATGTATGATATTTTAACTCTACAAAATTATCCTGTGTTGTTTAGTTTTACAGATTAAGGTCATGCTCTCACAATTTACACAATTCTCAACCTCATGTGTATTGTGTTAATTATTAAACTTCATACGTTGTATCTTCTAATTTAAAATTGAAATACTTGGATCATTTTATATGAATTAAATTATCTCATTGGATCAAAAGATAAAAATTAAAAAGGTAGTAAATAGATCAATTACTAAAACAAACTACTCTTATATGGGTGGAGTAGTCAACATTGAAACATTTTTAATTAACAAAGGTCATGGAAAGGGTATATGCAAATAACATTTAGTATCTTTATTTCCAGAACAAAGATGAATATTAGAGAATAATTAAATTTAATAAAATGTAACAAAACATAATGTATTGAAGATTGACTAGGGATTTTATTACCCAAACCAAAATATCACAATGTGAATAAGAAGAAGAAGTCTTCGATGAAGGGATCCTTACATCAAGAACTATCCTAATTGAAATTCTTGGATAATTTGAGTGCAATCACTTCCCCTATTCCATAAAAATCCTAATTCACTTCACAACCCCTCCATATTATAAAAAACCCAATTTATAAAGTGGAGAGGAGGCTAGGTTTTAAGAGGATTCAAGTGTGAATGGGTAAATTTGGACAAATAATTTAATCCAAATTTCACTACAGGTTTGACAATAAAAATGTGTGAAAAAACTATCTTTCCATAAGGTTTTTTTGAGAAAATGGTTCCTCAATATCCTCTCCAATTTTGGTTCCAATCCATGCATGGATGAAGGAGATATGGAACAAATGGTAAAGTGATGTCCAATCAATAGAGTTCAACCCAGCTTTTAATTAATGGCCCATTTACTCCACATAAATGCATTATCAAGCTCATATTTACTAAATTAATGTTCTATACCATTGAGGGAGGAACATATTTAAAAAAAATTACGTTTAAATAAAACATTTAAAAAAATTTATTGATGGAATACTACAAAGAACATTAAATTGTAAAACTGTAATTTTCATTAAATTTTCAAATGAATGATCTAATAAAAAATATTTAATTAATAAAAATATATAACAAAATGTGATAAAATATATCTCATTTATTATCAATAAAATATTCAATAAAAAATTTATCATCTCCCCCAAACATACGCTTTTTCATTACTGGGCAAAACCTCATATCGTGTTTTCCAGAAAATGATGTATGTTAAAATTTCTCAATCTAGGATATTAAAAGGAGCATCGAAAGATTAACCAAAAACAATTCAATCTCAACATATTAGGAATTAAATGAATCAAAAATGATATCAAAAAAATAATGTAAAATCAATGACACTAATCCAATGAAAACAACTTTTGAGTCAATTATTCCACAAATTCCCCATGTTTGAGGGCCGATCATTTCAGGATTGTCTCTCGACCATTTATCAGGTATTGTAAAGACTCGTAAAAATCAAGGGAAATTTTTTATTAATTTTCTTTGGGATTTTACAAGAATGCATTTTCTGACGGTACTTGATTCTGAGGCCCGGTGTGCCTTGAATTTCTATACGAAGATTAGCTCGGGTACGTTCAGTGAACGAACGAGCGGGTTTTTCTAACTTTTGAACCGTTGCTCGGAATTGAATTCCAAAGGCACCGATGGATTCACAGCGCCGTTAATTGCTTAGGAAGACCTTTTCCGGAGTTGCGTTTTCATGAGAGAAATTGTTAAAAATTGTGGAAGTTAAAATAAAACTTTAACTACAATTTTTATTTCTAAGTGGTTAAAACCTTTGAGTGGAAGTTGGGGGAAACCACCCAACTTCCCATGGGAGGTTGTGAGGGTGGTGGGGCCCACACGAACCCCACCCCTTCATATTCTCTAACTCCTTCAACTCACCATTAATTTTGATAACTTAAGTTAATTAATTGGTGAGTTTAATGTGAATGTTTGAAATTCAAATGCTTAATTTATGTTTATAAAATAAGTGTTGAACTTATTTTATTTTTGGTTGGAAGTCTTGTTTCTTGAGAGGTTTGGGAGAAAACCTAAGGGAGGCTTGGAGATCTTCATCTTCTTCGTCGAAGAACACGAAGAACGCGAAGAGCGCGAAGAACGCATCGATCTCCGACGAAGAACGCTGAATCCTCGGAGATCGACTACGCGACGTCGTGTACCGCGACGCCAACGACGCCTTCTTCCACAACGATTATCCTTTCACGACGCCTCCTTCCGCGACGGTTATTTCCGCGACGAACCTCTGTTCAAGCTGCGCTCGAGGTAGGGGAATTATTATTTTGTTTGTTCCTGATTACTTCAACGTTGGCTTATCGAGTTTTTGTGGTCGTCTGTTATCGCAATAACAGGAGGAGGTTGGACCGCATGAACATGGCCGAATCTCCCCCCCTTTTTGGTTTTTTGATATTGATGCGGCATAAGTAAGGCAACGCGATGTCGAAGCACCGTGCAGGAATCGTTTAGGAAAGGGGGATAAGCGTGGCGCCGTTGCACCGCACTGTTGAAGACGAACCAAAGACGTGGAGCTGTCACGCCGTGCCTGAGAACCACAAAAGCACCGCGGCCAGAGTAGGGTTGCGGTGGAGGGGCACAGCGCCGTCACGCCGCGCCGGACGAACCAAGGTCACGACCGGTTTTGGGCCGCGGCGGAGCAGGGAAACCGGCGGCCGGGTCCGGGCCGCCGGCGTCGGAGCAGGGGGACCGGCCTTGCCGGTCCCGTGGCGGCAACAGTCGGCCGGCCGGAGCGGGCCGGCCGGACAGGGGATGAGCCAGGGGTTAAAACCCCTGGATGGCCATCTTGAGCGGCCCCATTATGGGGCCGCGGTTACAACAAACGGGGGGCAGCGCCCCCTCCCCCCCCCCCCCCCCCCCCCCCTCGCATCCCGAATGGCTCGGCCTTTCGGTCGAGCCCCCTGCCCGGCGCGCCGGGCCGCCAGCGCGCCGGGCCGGACCGCACCCCAGCCAGGCCGCACCTAGGTGGGCCGGACCCGGACCCAGGACGGGTCGACCCTGTGCGGGCCGACCCAGAGGGTATCGGGCCGGGTCGGACCGGGCCTGAACCCCCTAATACCGAACCTTTTTCGGTCTGTTGCCCATAACATGGGTTGCGGACCTCAGATCGACGCACCGTCAGCTGCGATGCGATCCTCGGATCGAGACGGTCGTTTCAGTATATCTCACTGAAGGTTTAGGCGGACTTTGGGTTCTGCCGGTTTGGTTCGTACACAAAACCAACCGGGCCCTCAGAGCGGAAATGCTTATAACTTGAGTTTCGGACGTCTGATTGATGTGTCGTCGACTTTGTTGGATTCCTCTATGTGAGAAGGACCTTTTGGATTACTCCCCTCGAGGTTTGGATGCAGTTGGAGTACGGTCGAGTTGTTTTTGACTTAAAAACAAACCGGGCCCCTGGGACGAAAAAGCCAATAACTCTCAGACCAGGCGTCCGATTGACGCGCCGTCAGTGATGTTGAGTTCCTGTTGATGATACGTAACATTTGAATACATCAACTCCGGACTATGTGTCAGTTGATGTATCAGCCCTTAGGCTCATGGAGCGGACCCTCCCGAACGAGCTTACTGTATGCGGGAACCCTGGAGCTGGCTGTGACTGCGATGACAATGACGACTATGCAGAAATCCTCCGTGGATTCGACGATGATGACTACAGCACTCAGTGATCCTACGTGGATCAGTGCTACCGATCCTGTGTGGGTCAAATCATCTATGGGTCAGTGCTCAGCGGTCATGTGTGGGTCAGCGCCTACAGATCATGTGTGGGTCCAATCCTATGTGGGTCATTGTGGGGGTTAGTTACCTATTGATCCTGTGTGGGTCAGATCCTGTGTGGGTCATTGTGGGAGTTAGTTAGCTATCGATACTTTGTGGTTCATTGCAGGGGTTAGTACCTATCGATCATGTGTGGGTCCAATGGCGTAGATGAATCAGTAGCTACAACTGATCATCTCCATCGTCTTACGAAGGAGTATACCTGTGTCAGCTAAATCTTGACTTGCTTTCCTATGTGGATTACGTTATGCTTTCCTGTGTGGATCGGGTTGTGATTTCCTGTGTGGATGTGATCGAACTTGGGCTCGGATGTTGGAGCGAACTAGAATTGATGACTTAGGTATATGTATGGTCATATACCTAAGTAGTGTCGGATGTTACTTCGTGATTGTATATTTACTTTGTGGATTATACTTTGTGGATTATGGGAGACCTTCGGGGGTCTCAAGGTCCATACTGAGTAGCTTATACTCACCCCTGCACGGGCTATGCCCGCACTACGTTGTGTTGGTTGTAAATGAAGGACAGCGTTGATCGCGGTTGAGGCTTGCGGAGAAGGTCGGTACCCGGAGGTGGACCACTGGGCGGGACATACTCGGAGCGGACGGCTGGACCCGAGGAGCTGTGGAGGCTATCTGTACCCACCCTTCTAGTGGTACTTACAGTGGACGACTCGAGACTGCAGATTTAATTTTCAGTTTCTGTACTCCCTTTTTCAGTTGTACTTTACTTTCACTTTGGGTTTGTATTCTGGCCCACTTACTTTTCCACACTTACTGTTGTACCCTGTTTTTACTTAATGTTTACTTCTTCTTGCTTTCTCTGTGGTGTTTGTTTACTTTAAAAAGGTAATGTCATCCCTTTTTACCGAGAATTACACCTTGGTGCTAGTCGCCAGCCCCTGGCCTATGGAAGGCGGGCTTGGGATAGTCACGGAACGGGCCCCGAGGATGGGTCGTGACAAATTGGTATCAGATGAGTTCGGTTCTATTGCAGAACTCAGGACTCTGATATTTTTCTATGTGAAGCAATAGTGTTAAGAGTATTGAGTGTGGTTATCAGTCCAAGGAGTCCAGTGTTGGTGCGGCGGCCAACATATCCGTACACCAGGACCCTGAATTCTGATTTTTGACTTAATGCACGAAAACATTGATTGCATGTGTGATTCAAGTTTTATTTGTGATTACTTTGTGTCAGCTCACCAAGTATACTATTTTACCGTGGAACACCTGTTTCTTTACAAGATGGCCCCACGATGATAGTCATCTAGGGTTCTGAGTGTTGTACGTGAAGACAGCCCACCGAGCGATGAGGCCTCGGTACAGGGCCCTTTAACAGCAGAGGCACCGGCGATACCTCTACCCACCGAGCCACCGATGCTACTAGCCCCAGCCGATGATGATGCACGTTGCCTTAGTGCACTGCAAGAGTTTCGGCATCAGCGACCGCCCAGGTTCCGCAGGGAGACAGACCCTCAGGCAGCCGAGGATTGGCTGGAGGTAGTTGTATGGGTTTTCAGGTTAGTGAGGACACCAGCAGACCTCATGGTGATCCTCGCAGCGAGCCTCCTGTAAGCGGCAGTAGGCATATGGTGGATCTTGATGCTCCAGGTGCACGAAGAGTCATCTCTCCTCTAGAATAACTTTGAGGGCCTCTTCTGCTCAGAGTTAGTCCCAGCCACCCTCTGTGCGGTGCGCATCCAGGAGCTTCTTCAGCTGCGGCAGGTCAGCTTGACGGTCGCCCAGTACTCGGCAATATTTACAGATCTCTCGCGTTATTCGACGGACATGGTACGAGACCCATTCTTCCAGGCCCAGGCCTTCGAGCAGTGATTGAGGCATGAGATCAGGGCATCGCTGATCTCCCTCAGCATTCCGACACAGGCAGGGGTACTGGAACGAGCCCTTCTTATTGAGAGCTTTCTTGATGAGCCTACACCAGCAGCGAGACCTACCGCAGGGCGGCACGTAGCGGAGTCTTCTCCAGCTGGCAGTAGACAGATGTCGTAGAGGTCCAAGCGGACCAGTCCATCGGGTGGACGACCACATGATATTGGCTCAGAGGTGCGGGGAACACGTAGAAGATCCAGTCTTACGAGTGGAAGACAGTGTTATGCATGCGGCGGGCAGGCCACTTGGCTCGTGACTGCCCAACCCTCTATGCAGAGGAGCAGAAGACGGTTGAGGAACCACCTAGGCAGAGGCAGAGGTTCGACCGTGGTGGTCCGCAGGGAGCAGGCGGACGAGGTCGAGGAGCTGGTCGAGCGGCATGTGGTGGGCAACGTTTTGAGGCTCTACCACCACCACCACCAGGAGGTCCACCCCGACCACAGGGGAGATCACAGCTTCAGGCAGCTAAAGCATATGATCATAGAGCTCCAGAAGCGGGTGGACAAGTGCGGGAATAGCTCCAGGCATTGAGGCCCTTGACCATAATGCCTCTAGCTTCTTTTGTTTGTGTTGTCTTGTGTCCTTTTACTTTGATATGAGGTAATAAAAGACACTTGCTTGGGTGAAATTTGCTTTCTTGTCTTTTGTATGTTAATACTAAGAGGTGCCGGTTATAAACTGTTGACTTGACCCTCACTTACGAGATTATTACTAGAAGAGACCCAATGACCACACACTGATACTGACAGTGTGACTCAACCCTTGGTGGCGAGAGTAACGGTTGGATCTCTTGGTAGAAGCATCGAGTCCTTACGACGTCATCCATGGCATGAATTAACTAATCATGATGGGACTGACTGTATTAGGTAAGGAATGTGATTCATCCAGGGGATGAGACCGAATTTCCCTTTTCGGCAAAGGAGAAATCATTGCAGCTTTCATAACGTTAAGGAGGAAGGGGAAACCCTTCGTGTGGTTAGACAGATGTCAGCAGATCTTCCAGGAGCAGAGACAGAGATTGACCAGTGCGCCTATATTAAGGATTCCGGAGGAGGTAGTTCGGTACGTAGTTTACTGTGATGCATCAAGGACAAGACTCGGATGTGTCCTGATGCAGGAGCGGGCCGTGATCGCCTTTAGATCATGTCAGTTGAGGAAGCAAGAGAAGAACTACGCTACCCATGACCTGAAGTTAGTAGTAGTGGTCTTCGCTCTGAAAATGTGGCGACACTATCTGATGGGTGAAAGCTTTGCAGTCTATTCCTATTGTGGAGTTCGTTTCTCGATGCCTCACCTGCTAGTAGGTGAAGGCAGAGCACCAGGTACCAGCAGGCTTCGTATAGCCCTTAGAGGTCCGAGAGTGGAAATGGGACAGCATATCTTTGGACATTGTGACTGGACTTCCACGCAATTCCAGGGGTCCCGACTCCATTTGGGTGATTGTCGACCGACTCACCAAGTTGGCTCACTTCTTACCCATCAGAGAGTAGGGCTCAGTGGAGAGCTTGGGGTGCCTCTACATTCAAGAGATTGTACGGCTTCATGGTGTTCCATCATCTATCGTCTCCAATCGAGATGCTCTCTTTACTTCCCGTCTTTGGAAGGGGTTGTAGGACGCATTTGGGACACAGCTACATCTGAGTACCGCCTTTCACCCTTAGACAGATGGTCAAACGGAGAGGACCATTCAGGATCTCGAGGACATGCTCCGCGCATGTGTCCTCGACTTTGGTCGCATCTGGGAGGACCACCTAACCTTGGTGGAGTTCGCGTACAACAACAGCTACCACTCCACCATCGGGATGGCACCATACGAGGTATTGTACGACCGACCTTTCAGGTCACCTCAGTGCTGGACAGACCCTGGGGAGTCAGCACCTGTGGGACCAGAGATGGTTCAGGCCACGACAGAGAAGGTCCAGGTCGTCTAGGAGTAGATGAGGATAGCTCAGAGCCGACAGAAGTCTTATGCTGATAGGAGGCGGAGGCCACTGAAGTTCGAGGATGGCGACCACATCTTCTTGCGGGTCTCACCTCGACATGGTATACAGATATTTTTCCGAGGAGGCAAGTTGTCTCCATGCTTCATCTGACCATTCCAGGTCCTCAGTAGGATTGGCGAGGTGGCCTATCGCCTGGATCTACCACCTCAGTTGCACCGAGTGCACGATGTCTTCCACGTATCTCAGCTGAGGAGATACGTGCACGACCCGACACATATCATTTACCATGGGGAGCTGGACATTGATGATGGGGAAACTTTTGAGGAGGTCCCAGTGGAGATCAAGGATCGATAGGAGCGAGCCCTACGTGGGCGGTCGATTCCTCTAGTGCACATTAGATGGTAGCACAGGAACCTCTAGGAGAGTACTTGGTAGCGGGAGGCTGAGATGCGTGCACAGTACCCACATTTTTTACCCTAGTTTTTGATGTATCTTTATGGGGATGTAAAGCACTAAGGTGAGAGTAATGTAAAGACCCGTAAAATTCAAGGAAATTTTTTTCTTAATTTTCTTTGTGATTTTACAAGAACGCGGTTTCTGACGGCACTTGATTCTGAGGCCCAGTGTGCCCGGAATTTCTATCCGATGTCTAGCTCAGGTACATTCAGTGAACGAACGAGCGGGTTTTTCTAACTTTTGAAACAGTGCTCAAAATCGAATTCTGAGGGCACCGATGTATTCGCAGAGCTGGTAATTGCTTAGGAACACCTTTTCCGGAGTTGCGTTTTCATGAGAGAAGTTGTTAAAAATTGTGGAAGTTAAAATAAAAATTTAACTACAATTTTTATTTCTAAGTGGTTAAAACCTTTGAGTGGAAGTTGGGGGAAACCACCCAACATCCCATGGGAGGTTATGAGGGTGGTAGGTCCCACACGAACCCCACCCCTTCATATTCTCTAACTCCTTCAACTCACCATTAATTTTGATAACTTATGTTAATTAATTGGTGAGTTTAATGTGAATGTTTTAAATTCAAATGCTTAAGTTATGTTAATAAAATAAGCATTGAACTTATTTTATTTTTGGTTGGAAGTCTTGTTGCTTGAGAGGTTTGGGAGAAAAACTAAGGGAGGCTTGAAGATCGTCGTCTTCTTCGTCGAAGAACGCGAAGAATGCGAAGAACGCGATGAACACACCGATCTCCGACAAAGAACGCTGAATCCTCGGAGATCGACTACGCGACGCCGTGTACCGCGATGCCAATGATGCCTTCTTCTACGACGATTCTCCTTTCGCGACGCCTCTTCCACGATGATTATTTCCGCGACGAACCTCCGTTCAAGCTATGCTCAAGGTAGGGGAATTATTATTTCATTTGTTCCTGATTACTTCAATGTTGGCTTATCGACTTTTTGTGGTCGTCTGTTATCACAATAACGGGAGGAGGTCGGACCGAACGAACACGACCGACTCTCCTCCCCTTTATGGCTGATTGATATTGATGCGGCATGAGTAAGGCAGTGCGGTTCTGAAGCACCGTGCAGGAATTGTTAAGGAAAGGGGGAGAAGCGTGGCGCCGTCGCACCGCGCCGGAGAACCACAAAAGCACCGTGGCCGGAGCATGGCCACAGCGAAGGGGCGCGGCCCCATCGCGTCGCGCCGGATGAACCAAGGTCGCGGCTGGTTCCAGGCTGCGGCGGAGTAGGGAAACTGACGGCCTTTTCCGGGCCGTTGGCGTCAGAGCAGAGGGACTGGCCTTGCCGGTCTCGTGGCGGCAACAGCCGGCCGGTCGGAGCGGGCCGGCCGGACAGGGGATGAGCCGGGGGTTACAACCCCCGGGGTGTCCATCTTGAGCGGCCCCATTATGGGGCCACGGTTACAACAAACGGGGGGCAGCGTCCCCCCCCCCCACCTCTGCATCCCGAACGGCTCGGTCGTGCCACTTGGCCAGGGCGCCGGGCCGCCAACGCGTCGGGCCACCGAGTCGGGCCGCGCAGGCCGGGCTGGGCCACACCCAAGTGGGCCGGACCCAGACCCGGGACGGGTCGACCCAGTTCGAGCCGACCCCGAGGGTATCGGGTCAGGTCGGACAGGGCCCGAACCCCCTAATACCAAACCTTTTTCGGTCTTTTGCCCATAACTTGGGCTGCGGACCTCCAATCGACGCATCGTTAGCTGCGATGTGATCCTTGGATCGAGACGGTCGTTTCGGTATATCGCACTCAAGGTTTCGAATGACTTTGGGTTCGGCCAGGTTGGTTCGTACACAAAACCAACCGGGCCCTCGGAGCGGAAACGCTTATAACTTGAGCTCTGGACGTCCGGTTGACGTGTCGTCGACTTTGTTGGATTCCTCTAAGTGGGACGGACCTTTTGGCTTACTCTGCTCAAGGTTTGGATGCAGTTGGAGTACATTCAAGATGGTTTTAACTTAAAAACCAACCGGGCCCCTGGGACGAAAAAGCCAATAACTCTTAGACCGGGCGTCCGATTAACGTGCCGTCAGTGACATTGAGTTCCTGTTGACGATATGGAACTTTTGGATACATCAAATCCGAAATATGAGTCAGTTGATGTATCATCCCTTCGGCTCGTGGAGCGGACACTCCCGAACGAGCTTGTTGTGTGCGGGAACCCTAGAGCTGGCTGCGACTGCGACGACAATGATGACTGTGCAGAAATCCTCCATGGATTCGACGGCGATGACTACAGCACTCAAAGATCCTATGTGGATCAGTGCTACCAATCCTACATGGATCAGTGCTACCGATCCTGTTTGGTTCAGATCCTGTGTGGGTCAGCTCTCAGCGGTCCTGTGTGGTCCAGTGCCTACAGATCCTGTGTGGGTCTTATCCTGTGTGGTTCATTGCGGGGGTTAGTTACATATCGATCCTGTGTGGGTCAGATCCTGTGTGGGTCATTGCGGGCGTTAGTTACCTATCGATCCTATGTGGGTCACTGCGGGGGTTAGTACCTATCAACCCTGTGTGGGTCCAACTGCTTAGATGAATCAGTAGCTACAACTGATCATCTCTATCGTCTTACGAAGGAGTATACCTGTGTGAGCTGAATCTTGACTTGCTTTCCTATGTGGATTACGTTATGCTTTCTTGTGTGGATCGGGTTGTGATTTCCTGTGTGGATGTGATCGAACTTGGGCTCGGATGTTGGAGCGAACTAGAATTGATGACTTAGGTATATGTATGGGCATATACCTAAGTAGTGTCGGATGTTACTTCGTGATTATATATTTCCATTGTGGATTATCATTTGTGGATTCTGGGAGACCTTCAGGGGTCTCGGGGTCCCTACTGTGTAGCTTATACTCACCCCTGCATGGGCTATGCCCGCACTACATTGTGTTGGTTGCAGACGACGGACAACACTAATCGCGGTTGAGGCTTGCGGAGTAGTTCGGTACCCGGAGGTGGACCACTGGGCGGGACGTACTCGGAGCGGATGGCTGGACCCGAGGAGCTGTGGAGGCTATCTGTACCCACCCTTCAGGTGGGACTTACAGTGGACGGATTGAGACTCCGGCTTTACTTTTCAGTTGTTGTACTCCCTTTTTCAGTTGGAATTTACTTTCAGTTTGGGTTTGTATTCTGACCCACTTACTTTTCCACACTTACTGTTGTACCCAGTTTTTACTTAGTGTTTACTTCTTCTTGATTGATCTGTGGTGTTTGTTTACTTTACAAAGGCAATGTCATCCCTTTTTACCGGGAATTATGCATTGGTTCTAGTCGCCAGCCCCGGGCCTATGGAAGGCGGGCTTGGGGTAGTCACAACACGGGCCCCGAGGACGGGTCGTGACAGGTATATTCAGGTCAAGAAAAATGTATCATCATACCGGATTCTATTCCACCAAACATGTTCAACGTCCTTTGTAATTAAATTTCCAAACCCACCCATTTAAACATTCCTAAAATTCAAACCTGGAGCTCCTGACCAAGATATCCCCACATGTACATTTCTTCACTCACCTCTTTATTTTTTTTTATTTTTTTAGTGTTTAAAATTTTCATATATTTTTTACACATGCATAGGACTATCTGGCATAGTAATGGAGTTGATCGGAAGAGAAACGAGCATATGGAATGACCATGTTATAAGCTGAAAAGAATTACTTACACAGACTATACCTTCAATTGGGTAATAGAAACTCGAAATTCATGATTGTGTGTGATGTTAATAAATATATTAAATAACACAGATTTACCAAAAAATTCCCACAATGAATTATTTCAGAAATATCATTGGATTCATAAATAAAAAATCAAACACATCATTGACCAACTTCAATTTTCAAAGAAATCAGAAACTGATGATGAAAACTTTCCCTCGATTAACATGATTCCCATGAGGTTTGAAAAATCAAATATGCAATCTCAATCAGTTCCACAGATGTAATGATCATCTAATTTTTTTTGTTTTTAAACAATAACAATTAAAATAGGAAACACACCATAAGAAAAAAACCTAAGGAATATACCTAGCATTCCATCCCCTCCCACACACTTAAAATGTTACATTATCCTCAATGTGACTCTATTAATTGATAAAATGATCCTAAAATGAATAATTAATATTAGGAAATATATTATAAAATTTATAGGGTAAGGTATAGCATGATGTTTCAAGTGATGATGGGTTCATGCAGTGTGATGATACGAACCACATATGTTGGGAATCCCTTAGATTATTTCTTTTACCACTACACATTGACTTTAAAGATTCTTAATGTTTCCTATTGATTAAATTCCACTAAACAGCAAGGGAAAAATATGTGATAAAACATAAGGGCCTAACCATCAGGAACACAACATAATGGGCATTAACTTTATTCATGAACTGTAGAGTAACACATTCTCTCAAACATTAAACTCTCATTTTATATCATTTCAAGGTGGTCCATCTAGGTTGTGTTACTTCTAATTGTAAGGACGCATTTAACTATAATTGACATGATTCTTCTCTCCTTATTAGTTTTCTTACTAATAGATTTACTAGAAAAAAAAAGAGAACTCATCCCATAGAATATGACCACCGTCCATTGGTTATAGTCACTTAGAATTTTTATCACACCTTAGCATGTGTTAAAAGAAGATATAGATAACCATATTCCTAAGACAACTGCATTTGATTCAAATGTAGATGTACATGTGACTTGCCTTTAGTGTTACATCCATGTGTTCTATATAATTTTTCATAAAATCCAAAATAACTTATCAATGTGTTAAGAACCTAATCCCCTTAGAAAATTTTCCCAAGAACTGGGATGAGTTTGATTTTCTATATGCTCAAGTCACCATATACCAGGGATGACTCCAGATCAATGTGTCGCAAATCAAGTCTTATATGAGTACCACCAAACACATATTGTTGGCTTTATGATTTTTGAAAATCGATGGTACCACATATACCAATACATATTTCCCCAATATTACATCAAAAAATTGAACATCCTTAATACAATCCATAGGTTTATCATCCCTTTGCATGAATGTATCAGCGGCTCATGTAAAGAACTATCCTAGATTCAGATTACTCTGTACAACTATAAAACAAAATGATGACCTCATGTGTCATCCAACACTAAAGGGGAATGAAAATAATGATCACATGACCTACTAAGTAGCCGACCATTCCCTTGGCATGTCTAGCATGATATATGTAAACATTTTTAATGAACACACTCATATAAGAGTTAAAAAAACCCAAGACCACCAATCAAAACAATGGGGTCATTTTGGAATCTAAGAGTCCTATACAGACAATGAAACCCAAAGATTACCCCTTATTAGGAAGCTTATTTAATTTAATGAGGCTTTTAATGATCTGATGGCTCCTCCTATAGTGGGATATCCCCTTATCAAAGTTCAAAGTGACTACACAAAATGAGGTCATGACTATGAAAAGACACTAGGATTAAGATCCTATCATTTTGGTTCAAGAAATATGGAAATAGGCCTACAGGTAACACACATGTTCTCATGTCAAGGGAAAAAATCAAGGGAAAATGCATTCGGATTTAAAATAACCTAACATGAGGGTTAGAGAAAAAACACACTTTAAGGTTTCATTGATTCAGTCTATTTATTTATATTTGAACACAAACATTTTTAAGGATTATCTTCAATGAAAATCAAATACTCATCATCAGGAAAAATCTTCTAGATATGGCCCCAAGGAAAAATAGGAATTTTATATTGAACTTCCTTTTAACATTATTACTTATTAGAATCCCTTTATAATTATGCCATTAAATTACATAACACTATTTTAAGACTATTTACTTATTTATAAGGCCTTACACAATTGTCTTAGTTTACGAATATACCAATTAAAATTTATATAGGGTGACACCCTTCAGGTTTAAATTGAAATTTTAATTAACTAATGCCTCATATATAAACATTACTCAAAATTAGATAGAAGGTCATTTTTTAATTAAATATGTCTTGTCAAAAGGGATTTCACCTTACGTTTACATGAAAAACCATAAAGACGGTTATGGGTGCCTTAAAATGTCCTTATATAGTAAAAACATACCCCCATGGGGTTAAACAATAATTCATATCTAATAAAAGAAGACCTATCGAGGTACCATCTCATCATTTTGGGTTCTTCTATAAAAACCTTGAAATTTTAAGCATTTATTTTTAAAAACACCCTTAGCTGGATCATTTTATAAGAACATTCCCCCACTAACCTACTAAGGTCCCATTATGTATTTAATAATTTAACCATACGGGGCATTATTCCCAAGTAATACAGGTATGAGCCTTAATAAGGAAATAAAATTAATTTAATGGTCAAAATATTTAATATTCATTCTTCTTTATCTAAGTATAAAGATCATAACAGATGATTCAGTTATATGGGTTACCACATCTTGATTTATTAAGTGCCCATACACTTTACAAATTACATGTGGATCCCATCAAACATTAATTATTTTATCAAGGATTTAAAAAGAAAATTCTACAGCTATAACATTTATGCAATATCCATTACGTACATTAATTGAATCTACAATGGTTCGATTATATGGGTCATCACTTTATAATTTATAAGGCCCCAATATACATTACAAATTGAAAATTGAATCCCATTTAATTCCAACCAATGTGTATCATCCTATTCAATATAATAATAGAATCACATAAATTGGAAACAAGGCCCATTATTTAATCAAGTAAACATGGTATGAATTGTAGTAAATATTGGGAAACAATATAATGAATTACTATGCATGCTAAATAAGCATACAATTATAAAATAAGTGTTTCATGATACTATATAAACATGAAACCAAAAATAAGGAATGTAAAAAAGACATGCGAATAAAACATGAACGGAAGATCAACAAATTTCAAACCTCCTAAAAATGAAATCTATATACCATAGAATATATATAGAATTGGAATCCCAATATGCCTATAATAATGTATGCAATGATTCCTCATTACCATGCTAGGAAAAGGGTAAATTTTAAATCTCATAAATTAGTAAGCAAATAAATGTTATCCAATCATTCAAGGTGAAATCAAATCAACTGTAATAATGATACCAAAAACAATAGTAACATCAGTAAACACTTGTAATTTTCCTGATATGTGGGTTGATCACTCCTAGGAATGACTATTTACCAAGAAAAAACATTCCTAATCTCTTTCCTACCATCCCAAAACAATAAGACAAAATCGAAATGGTAGCTCTGATACCTCTTTGTAACATCTCAACTCGACCAGCCATTAAAATGGTAGCCATAATGGAGTCCATATATTCTCAAGCATGCCTCCCCATATACCAAAGTTTTTTTACTTGAAGTGAGGTTCTCATGGTCGTATGGTGTGGGGACTATGACCATATGATCATAGTATAATAGTAGTATATCACAAAATAAATGACATACAATAGTGGAAGCAATAATAATGAAACGATAAAGTAGTGAAAGAAAAATATATTAATTGAATAATGTGGCAACACCAAATAAAATACAATGCATGAATTTACATGAGATGTTAGAGAAGTTAAATCAGAGACACACATCACATAGTATAATACATAAAAAAAATAAAAGATAGTACAAATTTCCTGAGACTGAACTCTATGAGAATCATATGTACTATATCAGTCTTGTGCTCCTAACTCTAAGGAACAATAATGACAGCATAAGAAATAAACTAAGGACCCAAAAACATGAAGAAATACTCAAGTACCATTGTGTAATGGCGGCTTGAGTAGGTTTTGAGATATACTCAGTAGGCCACCACAAATGATGTATAACTCATTATCCAATTCATGAACAAAAAGTATGTACTGTCTATTTGTAAAAAAAAGTAATGCAAAAAATGTGATATTAATAAAATATCCAAGTTGGTATTGGATCCTTCTTAGACACCCAAACCAACAAAACTGACTTTTTCCTAAACCCGAATTTTTAAACCAAGAGTAACCTATGTGAAAGGGATATACATAATAATGGTGATTAAAATTTAAGAAGCTAGAAAGTTCTCAACCCATCCATGTGATTTGGCATACTGGACGCATACCTTGGATAATGAATATGCATTGTTAGCCTTTACCACAATAGTAACTTCAAAATTTTAATAAGGATCATCCTGGTCTCGCCCAATGTTCACATTAACAAGGATCCCAAGTATCACCCTAGGAGTTCTATAAATGTTCATTATCGTCAGAGTCCATCTAATGTGATCCATGAATGGTATTGAAAGTAGAACTCTTGGACTAATGTGATACAACTAACTCTAATATCATTCCTAGTATTAATAATTAGAAGAACAAGTCTAACTTTTGGCTTGGTTTAACCAACTAACCCTTGAGCCTGTCCAAGGTGTCTCCCCTGGGGAAGTAGTATCTATCATGCTTGGGTAAGAAGAACATGTTGTGAGCCAGTCCTAGCATACCATTATTTTCCCTGGTGTATGAACAATCTGTCAATGTAGTTTATCACAAGCACGATGAGACCATTATTATAATTCCATGGAAGGAAACCCGATGGTCACTTATGGGTTTCATAATTCATTTAATCATGAAAATTAAAGAATAAAAATTCCATGTTAATGAGCATTCAATAAAATTAAAAAAATAAGCCTTTAAAGGGCCACACCCATTTTCCTCTTCATTTATTTTTAAAAATGGATTGATATTCTATAAATCCCCATCAAGATGTATAACATAAAAAGAATCCATGGAAACACTCATGCTATAAGGCCAAAAAGTAAACGAACACATTTCATTTCTCCAATTTTAGGATAGTTCACCAAATCAAAAGAGTTTTTAATAAAACATAACGTTATTCAAGAAATTCATTTATTTCACTTCAGTAAATCCAACTTCATCACAAAGCATAAAGAAACCCACCTGAAGGGGGTTCTAAAATAGACGAGCATAAAAATTTAATATAAAAATTAAAGAACACCCAAATGGGTGTCTCTAACAATGGATGATAAAATTTAGAATGGTTGGATAAAATAATTCACCCAAAAGGGGTGGTTTGGGTTGAGTTTATAACCTCAAACCACACAAATTTGGGTCCAAATGCATAAAAAGTAGAGCTAAGTAATTTAATTCAGAGAATTATTTTATTTTTAAGTGATAACATATAATTCTATAACATGGAACAATAGTTAAATTTTAATAAAATGGGGGAAAATGAGAAAAAAATATATATAACACATAACTTATTTCACAGATGACTCGTACACCAAATACCAAGTTATGATTTGGTTTGGTTCGAGAGAAATTGAATAAATTTAAGAAATAGAACAAAGTTTTTAAAATATTGTGAATTAGATTGCATAAAAATAACCCAAAATATTTTGGTAGAAAGAATAAATGAAATCAATAGGACTGTATGTATTACTACAAGATTTCATATGCTTCTGATGGTTATCTATTTGGATGAAGGATGCGGGATATATCAAGAACCCTACCATAGAGGAGGAGGAGGGGCCTCATGTATAAGGAAGAAGGGGAAACCCACTATGGAAAAGAGGAAAAATAGATAGGATTAAAATCTAAGTTCATTAAGGTGTAAATATTAAATTCACCCAACATCCATGGGAAAATGGTTTGACCGCATGGTTTTCCAAACCATGCACCAATTTTGGGCTAAGGATCTTCCCAAAAACCACCTCTATTGGTCGGATTCATGGTTTTTCTAGCCATGCACATACCATGAAAAATAACACTATCCAAAAATATAGAAAGCTACATGTCCATGTGACTCCTCCCTCACTGTTATAAGAAACAATGTGGAACCACCTACTCCAATTCACCAAGCCACACAGTTTCTTCTAAAGGCCACATGGTTTCAGAAAAACTTTTTTCTCAACCAACTTCATTCATAAAGCTGAATTTGAGGCCTCAACACTCCTAAAACTAGAAGAAAAACTTGAGGGACCCCTTGGGATTTTAAAAAATTATAAAAACAACACTTTAGACTATTCCAACTCTCAAAATCTTGTTTAAGCCTCACTTTAAAGAAATAACCATCCACCCAACTAAAAATTCAAGCTCTTTTAGGAATTTTTGTCCTATCTAAAAATAGGGGATACTAGAAATTCACATAAGTGGTAGAATAAATTTTAAAATTAAACACAGAAATGTGATGAAAAATAATTATTTCAAAAGTAAATATTTTCAAAATTATACAAATTTTTAATATATAAATTCAATTTAAAATTGATTCCAATTGAACCGAATGAATTAATAAATATATATTTGAAACAATTTTACTTTTAATCCCATTTTAATATAAAATTGAGCATTTAAAATTATTAAATACAAATAAATGTTTTATAAAAATCATTCATTTTTACTATTTATCAAAAAAATTAATATTTTCCAAAAAATTTGAAAAATGAATTCTAAGATAATTTTGAAATGTAGATTTTCAATATAAATTTTATTTTTTCAAATTAATTTATAAAATTAATTTTACTATTTTCCCACAAAAAGGAAAAATATTTGTTTGATAAAATGGTATTTTCAAAGAATATAATGATTTTAATAAAAAATAAGTACTTTTTGTTAATATTTTTTCATTATATAAAACCAATATACTTAATTTTTAAAATGTGTCTATTTCTGTTCATGTCCAAATTAAAATTATAATATTAGTAGTATATCATGGTTTGTTAATACTTAAAGTTTCATGTAATGAAATCTATCGTAGAAATTAACTATATTTGAAATATTTATTTCATAAAATCTCATAGTGTTATAAATGTTCTTGTCATCATAATTTTTGTATCCATTATAACGTGATTCAAAGGGGCATCAGGTGAAATAGTGGGTGTCATGAAATCACACAACATGGATGTGTTTCAATAAGGTATCACATGATACATGTGAGTCCCTTATCTTGTGCCTCATTTTCACATTCGTTTTATTATCATTCACTTATCCATGCTCCTAAATAAGGTTCTAATAAATTCTACACCTTTGATATAATGTTTGAAAGGGAAAGGAAGGAATTGTTTCCAAGGAAATGGGGACCCATTTTTTGTCCCGTGTTCCCCTTTTTTCTACTTAACCTCCATATTACCACCACTATAAATAGGTGGTCAGGGGTCCATACATGTGACCTAATGTAACATATGTTTAATTATTTTAGCTTGTTATAAACTTCATCACATGTCTTCATTTTGTGGCTCTAAATCATAATTTCATCAACTGATCTACTTGTATAACCACTTTACATGACCATCATTTAATAACTAATTTGTTTGATCATCAATGGTATATTTATTATTCACTTAATCACTTTAACCATGTGTTTCCATCATAAATTGGCTACCATGTCACTCTAGACTGTCCAGAAATTCATGTGTCTCCATAGTGATCTTCTGATAATGTGACTCTATAAAAGTTATGTAACTTATATTAACCTGCTTGAATTTTAATTCAAAACTAAAATACCTTCTTTTATTTATATTAATTTGGGATTGGAGACTAAGGAGAATACATCCCATTAGAATGTTATGGTCTACAAAGTTAAAGTAAACCAGTGTGATATTTTCAAGTTAGTTCATTGACACCTTATGAGATTAATGGGAAACAACCTAACATAGTACACTTTATCTGACTAGATACCCCTATAAGGGTTCATTTATTTTAATAACATGTTTATTTCACCTAATATGGAAGATATATGGACTTATTCCAAGATAATCAGGACTCATCATACCTACTAAGTTAACATATCCCCCATGGGTTATTTCATAGCTATGGAAATTCACACTAATAGAAATGTGATGAAGACTGCTATAATTGATATATAATGAAATTGGTTTATATATGATTTTGAAAGACATTTTTATTTATTGATGATATATAAATATTTAACCAATCAAAAATTTAGATGGATATCTTACATTGATTTATAATTAAGTGGGGCTTTCAGCATGGACTGGATTTAGACCTTCTAGGTGCAACATACCTGCAAATACTTTTCATTGGAGATGAAGGGAGTAGTTGTGCATAAGGTTGGATGGTTTTCATAGACCCTATCTTATTGTAATAAAATCCTTATATCTGATTTAATCAGTATGTGGAGCCCAGAAACCAATACATTCCACTTTATGTATGGAGAAATTGGCATTGGTCTTTGGTATGTGGATAAAGTTAGTGGGGATGCAATCCTTTAGGTTATGTAAAACAAATTTGAGCCTCTTTATTCTATTTGGGGATATACTAAATCGGTCACTCATATTCTTAAGAAGATTTTGGATTTAGAAAAGTGGATCCAATAATGAGAACCACATCCAAATGTATACATATCCTTAAAAACTGGGAAACATTATTAATAAAATGTACTTGAGATGATCAATTAGAAAAAAAGCCTAAGGATTGTCCGGTATGAAATAATAAAGGGGTAAATGGTTCATACTATCCTACACTAGAAAAAGAATGATTCAAAAATAGGATACGGAATGTAATATGCTATGATAATAATTTCATCTAATTGGAATCCTTTTTCTAGTGAGGCTCATTAGTGGTTACCTACTTCTTATCCATGAGAAAAGGTGGGGTTAATGTGACTAGTTTTGTAATGGTGGTGTAGTTGGAAAGTTTATGGAAAATTATCTTTATCATACCTATTTTATCAAGGTTGTATCTCTAACATCGTAATATATATAATTAGAATTCAAAAAATATAATTTCAAGCCCCTTATAAGTATTATGGGGTTGGATGGGAACCTATATGGGTGTCTATGAGTTTATTAATAACTAAGGAAATACTAGCACCTAGATTAGGCCATATATTCAATGTATCTGTGAGATCGGATTAGTTTGCTCAAAATCATGGATAGGAAGGATTGATAAAATAAGCGCAACCAATTTTTATAAATTATGTATATATATTTGATCATAACTATTAATTAAAATGGTTAGGGAGTCCCAGATGAGATTTCCGACTTTGTAGTCATCTATGAGGATTCCATGTCATCATAGGTATGAAAAAAACTTATTTGTGAATAGTATGTTCCCTACTAGTTCATAAGGTAGTTAGGATGTGTCTAATTTTTTTTCCAATCCCATAATAAATTATATAAATGGATTAGAATCTACTAGTTTCCCACTAAACCTTACATCCTTTAAAAAGGAAACTAACCTTTTTCTATGCGACATTCCAACTGATTGATACTCGTATTTTCAATTTATAAAGTCTTATAATAAAACTAGGATCTTTTCCTATATATATAATAAGTTATACATCCTATTAGAAAAGATAAAAGGTCCAATTTAAATAGGGAATGATATCAAACAACATCTAACCAAAATAGATGGAAAGGGGTTTGAAAAATGGATTGCTTCATGTAGATCACTGGGGCCAAAGATTCCAAAGAAATAGGTTAGTCACTTTGAGCTCACTCCCACATAAAGAGAGGATCCAAAATGTGATTCACCTCTTCAATCACCCAATCTAGTCATGGATTAATTTCCTATGTAATGATCAAATTGGTATGACTGGAGAAAACACATATCGCTTATTGATGTTTCGAATGTGCTCTAGGAGAAATCTGATAAATGAGGATTTAGGAAGATGAAATATCCCAAAGATATATAACATGAAGAATAGCCTACTAAGGTTATGGCCTAACAATTAGATATCAATGATGAAATTCATTCTGTATATGTCTAATTTTACTATATGGATCTGTCATTGTGGATAAATGTAATGACCCAAAATTTTAAATAAATTTTGTTTCCTAGATTTGTGTGTTACTTTATTTTATACTCAAAAAAAACTATTTCATTTAATAAAATGAGTATAATTAAAATGGGACCATTGGGTTTCGACTGTTATATGACAGTTGGTCAATATAACCGTTTGAAACTAAATGTTGCGATTATTGTCTATAAATACAAGCGATATTGATTAATTAATATAGAAAGAAGATTTCATGGCCCCATCCAGTAGTCTCGGGCCGATTGTAGCCTATCTGATGGAACTCGGGAAGGAGGTCGAACCTTTGGCTTTGCTCTGGACCAACCCAAGCCGAACTTCATCGTGTAAAGTTGGAATGAAATCGCCTTCACGATATGTTCAAGATGATAGAAATCCCTACTCGAGAAATGTTGGTCGAGCCACCCCAATATTTTATCACCCTAGAACACCTTACTCTCCAGTCATATGCTGGTGTTATAAGGGGATATGTAACGATAACTTAGCTAATTTATGAAATCCTCTCAGATAAATAAATTTTCATTTCTTCTTATGGTGAAGTTTTTGAATCCCAAGTATCTGGATATATATGGGACGTATATTATTGATGAATTATTGAAAAAATGATATTTTAATATATTTATGTAAACCTTAAATAATTAAAAATGTGTAATGATTCTCAAAAAATTGTCTTGTACAGTTATGTTCAGTAATAAATTTAGAGTCTAATAAGATCAACTTAATTTTTGATGAATAGTAAATTAGGAATAGTGGTTTTACACTTATGATTAGTAATGTGATAAAATGTATTAAGTAACCTCACTTAAGAATGTATTAATATAATTTAGGCACCTTGATTAAGTAATGTGATTCAATAAAATATGTAAATAATTGTTTCAGAAATTATTTTTTTTGAATTAGCTATTTTGGGTGAATAGTGTTTATTATTTAAAAATTAAATTAAAATTATTTAGAAAATTATTTTCATAAAGGGGAGTTCATTTTTGAAATCAGAGCATCGATATTTTGTTAAGGTGAATTTATGAGATTTTTTTGGAACAGTTGAATTTTCAGTGAATTGGGTATTTATTGAAAAATTAAATTAAAAATATTAAGAAAATTATTTTCATAAAATGGAGTTTAATTTTGATATTAGAGCATCGATATTTGGTTAAGGTGAATTTTTTGGATTTTTCTGAGAAAGTTAAATTTTCGGTGAATGGTGAAAATACAGTTTTTGAGTTTCGGGTGTTTAATGACATCATTAAGGATGTAATAATTATGAAATAATTATGGTCGACTTAAGAATATTAAGATAAGGTATTAGGTGTCCTAAGTGGCCAATACCGGGGGCAAGCCCATGGTTTTTCTAATACCACTGATGTGGTGTCCCTTGGAAATTAAAGCTTTGTCCCATCACTTCTCCTATAAATACCAAGCCATTCCCTCATTAATTTCATTTCCAAATCCTCCCCAATGGATTTATGGTCTTTTTACCTCCCAAGAAGTCCTCCCAAGGTGACCTTAAGCCTCCCAAGGTCCCTACCTTCAATCTTTCGAAGTTACTCTTCAAGGTAGGGGATCCTTTCACCCTCCTCCTTTAAATTCATGACTTCCTTTAGGTTGTGTCTTATATTTTTCTTCTCTTTATGTTGAGGGTATGTTCTTATAAGTTCTTATTACTTTACATTTTATGTCCAAATGATGAGAGACCCTTTATTCTCTAATCAATTTGTTTTTCTAAATTTTTATGTGATGCTTTTAGGCTGCCCAATTTCTCATAAAAGGAATCACGTCTTCTCTTTTATATCATGTTCCTTCTCAAGTGGTATGTCATTAAAATTTACATACCATGTTCTTAACTCCATGTTTTTCTATATTTATACTGTATTATAAGTTATTTATTATTGGGTTACTCTTGTACCCTCTATTTCCAATGTTTTCTAAAACCATGTTATAAAGCAGTTATGCTGCAGAAATTTCACCTCAAAATTTCTATCTCTTTCTCTCAATAAATTCCCTTGTTTATTTATGTGAATACCCATACCTATTTCATTTATATGGGTTATCATAAATATATAAATATGATATATTTGATTTTGGAATGGACATACATATAACCCTCACTCCCTTTCCATGGGTTATAAATTATATAATGATCTTATTTTTAAGAGATTTTAAAACGTCACGATTTTGAAATGAAACGCATTTCTTTTATTCCATATGGTTTATTTATGAAATGTTTGAATATGATCTATGTGTCTCAAATGTATGTAAAGGCATATTAAGGGTGTGCCTGATAGCACTCCAATTCATTGGATAAATAGTTAATCTCTAGAGATGACATGTTTTACGATACCTTGGTGAATAACATTGGTAATTTTTATAACACCTTGGGGATGGACCTTGGAGATATGTTCATGAATGTCTAAATGAAATGTTGTAGCCACATATTCAATTTATGTTTGATGTTAATTTCATTATGATATTCCTATTCTTCCATTTCTCATGTCTTTATGTTTTTATGCCAGTTCTTATTGATATCACAAGTACATTGGCTCCCTTGTTTACCCTTACTGGGCCTTCTGCTCACCCTTTCCTTTGAAGTATATCTCCAGGATATGAGATGCCGTAAATGTACATAGAATGAACCTATGATGAATCCTTTCAAGTGGTTTAAAATAATTTTTTATGGTGTTCTCATGTATTGTGTTCCTGATTTCCAAGACGCTAGACATTAAAGATTCTCTCTTTGTAAAATGTAATGAAATGTTATGTAATAAGAAGGTGGGATGTCATAGTAGGTATCAAAGGATATTTTAGTTTTTTATGAAAATTAGTATATGAAAACTTTAGGAAAAACCCTATAGAAGATTTTAAATATAGGAAATCTTCCTCGTATTTCAGTGAGTATTGTGTAAGTGGTTTATCAAGTAAATACTTCTCTATCTAGATACGTGCAGGTAGAGGTGGCTCTGGAACAGATGTACATAGGGGTAAAACCCTAAAACACTGCTTTGAGATAGAATCTAACAGAAACTGGTACATGAAAATGAGCCTTGATAAAGTCTTGGTTATGACACTCTCGGGGGATATGTTTGGTTAATCATGATCTTTTTATGAATCATTATAAAGGAATTATAGAGAAATGTAATTGTCTAAGAATGAAGTTTTAAGACATAAAATCCTTTTTAGTTAAAATATTTGTAAATGAAATAAGTTTCTCGCTAAGGATATATTCTTTTATAAAATGTCCCAATCATCCAAGAATACGTTGACATATTTCTTGAGGAGTTACTCAGACCTCCAGCAGAAAGAGAGGTAGAGTTCTCCATTGAACTGGTACATGGTTCTCATCGGATATCAAAGACCCCCTATAGGATGGAAAATGTAGAGATATAGGAATTAAAGAAATAACTCCAAGATATTTTGGATAATGGGTTTATCCAGCAAAGTGTGTATCCTTGGGGAGAACCAGTTCACTTTGTGAAGAAGAATGATCGATCGATGTGACTATGCATTTATTTTAGAGAATTGAATGGGATCATAGTGAAGAAAAAATACCCTCTTTCAAGAATTGATGGCTTATTTGACCAACATTGTGGGGATAAATGCTTCTCTAAGATTGATCTTCTTTCTGGTTATCATCAATTGTGGGTAAAGAATAATGATATTCCAAAAACTGCCTTCCGATCAAGATATGGGCATTATGAGTTTGTTGTTATTCCCTTCAGACTGACTAATGCACCTGCTATTTTTATGGATCAAGAATAAGTTGATTTTGGAAACTTATGTTTTATCAAATGGATATCCTTTGTGTGGGAAAATGATTTGGTGACTAAATGATAAAGGTTATTTTCGATGAAGTTTTCTCTTTTGGAGTACTCTATTCCTAACGGAAATAAAATACTACAGGATTTAAATTGAGGAGGAATGGTTGAATTGTTTTTGTAAGAATTTATGTATTTATTGTGGATATATTGTGACTTGGTTTATTTCTAGAAAATTATGAACCTAGCATAGAGAATATGTGAATTGGTTAATTACACATTAGTATGAGACTTTAATAGTAGTCGATGTTATTTGGAGATAAATGTTAAGATTTATTGGGGAAGACTATGTGATTAAATACTTCTAAGTTTTGGGTTCCAATCTTAGTTTGGATTATTAAGAATAATTTTAAGGATGATTGTGTATTGAATTGTATTTTTGGATCTTTTTGTACCTTTTGTTGAATTTGAGAAATTAATAGTAAAATTTCTTTTTATAAAGTATTATCCTTTTTGGGGATTATATGATCTCGTACTAACCATTTTAGTTTTAGTTGATGACTAAAGACAATGTAAATATATAGTTCTTCTTTTTTGGATTATGTGATTCTATAAGAGATGATTCTTGTGCTTTTGATGAGACCAGGTCGTTTTTAATGCTCTTTGTTTGGAGAAATGATTAGTCTTGGTGGAAACTTATTAAAGGATGAAACTCTACTTGAAGGTAAGTATATTTCCTTATGTTTTTATTCTATGTGGTAAATGAATTACTCAAAATTATGAAAATGAACGTAAAACAAAAATATTGTTCGTTTTCATTTCCTACTGGGTAATCAAATACCGTTTAACACATCATAATTTTTTGATCTTCTTGGGGTTAATTTTATTCTAATAATGTTTTCTATCACTCTCCATCAGAACTTGACCCTTTTTTTCCCTTCTATATCCATGATTTCTTACATGGAATCCTAGTATGGGTTAACTCGGGTGACCTTTGTTCTTCCCTTTCTTCCTTTTAATGTAATTATTTTTCTGACTCTTTTTTTGATGTTTTACTTCCAACAAAATTTCCACGAACAATTTAAAAATTGTGAGGATGCAATTTCTTAAGGGGGAAAGAATGTAACGACCTGAAATTTTGAATAAATTTTTTTTCCTAACTTTGTGTGTTATTTTATTTTATACTCAAAAAAACTATTTCATTTCATAAAATGAGTATAATTAAAATGAGACCATTGGGTTTCGACTGTTATATGACCATTGGTTAATATAACCATTGGAAACTAAATGTTGCGATTATTGTCTATAAATACAAGGGATCTTGATTAATTAATATAGAAAGAAGATTTAATGGCCCCACCCAGTAGTCTCGGGCCGATCGAAGCCCATCTGATGGAACTCAGGAAGGATGTAGCAACTTTGGGCTTTGCTCTGGACCAAACCCAAGCCGAACTTTATCGTGTGGAGCTGGAATAGAATCAAATTCATGAGAAGTTCAAGATGATAGAAATCACTACTCGGGAAATGTTGGCCAAGCCACCCCAAGATTATATCACCCTAGAACACCTTACTCTTAGGTCGAATGCTGGTGTTATAAGGGGCTTTGTAACGAGACCTTAGCTGCTTTATGAAATCTGCTGAGATAAATAAATTTTCATTTCTTCTTTTGGTGATGTTTGTGAATCTCAAGTACCCGGATAAATTTGGGATGTATATTATTAATGAATTTGGGAAAAAAGGATATTTTAAAATATTTATTTAAACCTTAAATAATTAAAAATTTGTAATGATTTTCAAAAAATTGTGTTCTATAGTTATGTTCAGTAATAAATTTAGAGTCTAATAAGATCAACATAATTTTTGATGAATATTAAATTATGAATAGTGATTTTACACATATGATTAGTAATGTGATCAAATGTATTAACTAAACTCATTTAAGAAAGTATTAATATAATTTAGGCACCTTGATTAAGTAATGTGACTCAATAAAATAGGTAAATAATTGTTTCGGAAATTATTGGTTAAGTATTAGTTTTTTTGTGTGAATGTTGTTTTTTATTTAAAAATTAAATTAAAAATATTTAAAAAGTTATTTTCATAAACTGGAGTTTATTTTTGAAATCAGAGCATTAATATTTGGTTACGGTAAATTTATGGGCTTTTTCTAAAATAGTTGAATTTCCAGTGAATAGTGTTTTTATTTAAAAATTAAATTAAAAATATTTAGAAAATTATTTTCATAAAATGGAGTTCATTTTTGAAATCAGAGCATCGATATTTTGTTAAGGTGAATTTTTGGGATTTTTCTAAGAAAGTTGAATTTTTGGTGAATATTGAAAACACAGTTTTTGAGTTTCGGGTGTTTAATAACATTTTTAAGGATATAATAATTATGAAATAATTCTGATCGACTTATGAATAGTAAGATAAGGTATGAGGTGTCCTAAGTGTCCAATACCTTGGGAAAATACAATGGGGAAGCCCATGGTTTTTTTCAATACCACTGATGAGGTGTCTGTTGGCAATTATTGCTTTGTTCCCACACTTCTCCTATAAATACCAAGCCATTCCCTTGTTCATTTAATTTCCAAATCATACCTAATGAAGTTCTGGTCTCTTTACCTCAAAAGGAGTCCTCGCAAGGTTCCCTCAAGCCTCCCAGGGTCCTGACCTTCATGCTTTTGAAGTTACTCTTCAAGGTAAGGGATCCTTTCACCCTCCTCCTTTAAAGTCATGACTTCCTTTAGGTTGTGTCTTATATTTTCCATCTCTTTATGTTGAGGGTATGTTCCTATATGTTATTATTACTGTACATTTTATGTCCAAATTATTATAGACACTTTCTTCACTCATCAATTTGTTTATCTTAATTTTTAAGTGACGTCGTTAGGCTGCTGAATCTCTAATAAAAGGAATCACATCTTCTCTTTTCTTTCATATTTCCTTTTCATGTGGTATGTCATTAAAATTTCCATACCATGTTCTTACCTCCATTTTGTTCTATATTTATACTATATTATAAGTTATTTATTATTGGGTTACTCTGGTACCCTCTCTTTCTAATGTTTTATAAAACCATGTTATATAGCTGTTATGTTGCAGAAATTTCACCTCAAAATTTCTATCTCTTTCTCTCGAGACATGCCCTTGTTTATTTATGTGAATACCCAGACCTATTTCGTTTCTATGTGTGTTCATAAATATATCAATATGATATATTTTATTCTGGAATGGATATACATATAACCCTCACTCCCTTTCCATGGGTTATAAATGATATAATGATCTTATTTTTAAGAGCTTTTAAAACGTCACGATTTTGAAATGAAACTCATTTCTTTTATTCTCTATGGGTTATTTATGAAATGTTTGAATATTATCTATGTGTATAACATGTAAGTAAGTACATATTAAGTGTGCACCCTGATAGCGATCCAATGCATTGGGTAAATATTTAATCTCTAGAGATGACAAGTTTTACGATACCTTGGTGAATAACCTTGGTAATTTTTATGACACCTTAGGGATGGACCTTGGTGATTTGTTCATGAATGTCTGAATAAAATTTTGTAGCAAAATATTCAAGTTATTTTTCAATTTCATTTCATTATGATATGACTATTCTTCTATTTCTCATGTCTTCATGTTTTTATTCCAGTTCTTATTGATATCACAAGTACATTGGCTCCCTTGTTTACCCTTACTGGGCCTTCTGCTCACCCTCCTTTGATGTCTATATCCAGGATATGAGATGTAGTAAATTTTCAGATAATGAACCTATGATGAAGCCTTACAAGTGGTTTATAAGAATGTTTTATGTTGTTCTCATGTATTAAGTTCCTAATTTCCAAGACACTAGATTTTAAAGATCCTCTATTTGTAAAATGTAATGAAATGTTATGTAATAAAAAGGAGGGATGCCATAATAAAAGTCACCGGTCTAGGGGAAGCTAAGAATAAAGAGGGAATCCAACAAAAAATTTATGAAGGGTTGATATAAATCTCACTAATTAATGAATATTTATTGTAATTGAAAATTTTCTAATTATCATTTTCAATATTAAAATAAGATTGAGATATTTGGATTCTTCTTTATACCTCAATATATCCTCTTAGTGGTATGTAGGTTGGTTACAATGCATATACTATTGATAGGGATGATGAAAATGGATCCCCCTACTAGATGGAGCCTATGTAGGTAGTCATCACTAGCCCTATTGTGGTGTTTCTAGTGCCACTACAAATTCAATCTATGTTTCCTCAAGAATCTATTCCATCCAAGGTGATTCATCTAAATGATTTATGAAATATAAAAAAAATTATTGTTTCTTATTATGTAATATGTTCTTGATCTGATTAGTAAGTAACATATTTTTATACATGCTCCTAAGAGTATCTTTTTAATTTTTCTTGACCAATTTTGACTATATAGGTATCCAACAAGATTCCCTAAGGGCACAGATACCCACAGTTGAAGGATATATATTTTTTACACTTTTTGGGGTCCTTGGAAGTTGAAATAATGATGGTGGATTAATAAATATTAATATTGGTTCGTCACCCAAACATACCAACTTTTATATTTTATGTTTGTAATGAATGAAGTAGGGTCCTCAACAATCACTCTCTTGAACACAGAACAAAATAATATGAGTGATCTAATCCCAAAACTAATTATAGGACCCCATATTATAAGATAATTCAACACATTAGTGGTATTCCCCAAGGTCTATATGGTGTTAGAACCAATACCCAATTCGTACATGATGGTTATCATTCCCTTCAACCCAAATTAATCACATAAACTCTTAAAGACCCTTAAAATCCATTTACTCTTCATAGGATTTTTTTAGATCCAACAAATCATTATAAGACGAAACATGCCTCTTCTATAATTTCACACTCCATTGTGGTCACATTGAATCGTTAACCATTTTTTATGTAAGAAACACTCTTTGGTGATGATCCTAGTATACCAATAGAAAATATTAAAATCATTCCTCATGTCTAGGAGATAATGAAAGGATTATTTGTGGCCACATCCAATGTTGGTACAAATCTATTCTTGCATGGATCAACTAATTTATTTTACTTTGTTGACTAACTTACAATATATTTCTGATCTTAATAGGTTTGTCCTAGAGTTTAGTTATTTCAAACTCACTTTATTTAGTGTTCCATATGATGATAGTGGAAAAGTTGTAGTTTAACACTCACATTTTTATTAATATTACCATTTTATAATATATTTTCATTTTATAAAATACTTAGGTTATCTTTTAAAAAAATGGTTTTGGATTGTTTTGGTAGCATTTTTTGAGTTATATGTTTTGAGAAAGGTATGTGGAAACTGGGAACTATCTATAAGAAAACATGTGCGGGATACTTAGTGTTTTTGGGTAAGATCATTGTTGGTATATTATTTATCAAAACTATGTGTGTACCTTAGATAAACATAGTGATTTGAGGGTTTTGAAATAGTAGTAGTTCATGGTTCGCATATGGTTTTCCAAAAAGTGCAGCACAATCATGTAACTCCATGGGTAATGTCTAGAAGCATGAGTATTATTGGTTCATGGTTTGCTAAAACATGTGGAACAACCATGAAACTATCTTATTTAAAGATATTAGTAAGTGCATGGTTAGTGAAAATATCGATAAGCTATGTGGCATGACCGTCCAACATGCATTAAATTCCCCAAAAATACGAGTTTAACTTGGATTTACACACTAAAACACACATTTTCTTCTACTATCCTAGAATCTCATTCTAATATTCCCTACTAGGATTACATGACAATTAAATTTGATATAGAAGGTGACTTTTATGAATAAAAATGATTTTGATATCCATGATCAGTGGCAATTCGTTGTTCTTTCTTATTATGTACAAAACTACTCATCTCCTATCTCGCAAAAAGATAGATAAAAATGTTATCGATAGATATATGTCCTATGATTTGTATTTTAATTAGATATTTTTGGGATTTATTAACTGGAACATGTTTCAAACAAAGATATATTATTTCATTTGTTTCTATCTTAATTTTTATCACTCGTTGATAGGTAGGTGGCCTCTCTATATTCTGCACTTCTTCTAAAAAATGAAACTATAGAATCTATTAATGGTTTTATTATATTTTCATAGAATAATTTTAAATATTCCTTAAAGGAACTAATTTTTTTATGATTTGGAAATATTATATTTATAATTACGTTTATAAAACCCATTTTATTTATAATTTTAAATTTTAGTTCTCAAATTTTGGTTTTGGTTTAATGAATGAAATATTTTATATAAATTCTTTTAAAGGGAAGAAATGGGTTCTTTGGAATAAACTTATTTGATATTTGGCATCAATTATTTTCATAAGAACATTTTCATTATATGTGACCAGGAAAAATTGGTGCAATCCTCTATGGAACTTGTATATTGGTACACTTGTGATGACATGGTGCATAGATAAGAAACTTTTCATGATTATAGAACTATAACCTAGAATAAATATGTGTGTGTAAGATAGAGAAAAATGGATTTAGTTTTAAAAGTGGAAAATAAATAATTCAAAATTGAGTACTTTTAAATGTTTTAATTAAACTATTTTATAATGGATATTTTTTTCTTTCCAATTAAACTATATTAAATTGAATTGTTGTTCTAATGTTTCCCTTTTAACAAAAATAATGTTTTAATTTTTGGGCCACATGCTCTTTTCCCAGTGAAATGTGTAGGGAATTATTAGGGGATTACCTAATGAGTTTTATACTCACCCACTTCTTGTGAACTTTGGTTATTTTTAGATTTTATGTATTGATATACTTGTAAAGGTTTGGTGTTATATGTATCTAGTGGAATATCATGATTTTTGTTTCTTAGGTTGATGTGTGGATCATGAATTTCTCTGTTTGAAAATTTGGAGTAATGTCACATCAGTTTTAGAGTGTTGGTATGTTATTTGTATTCTTTGTTTTGTCCATTATTACTTTGTTTTTACTCGTATGAGTGTGATATTAATTAAGATTTCATTTAAGTTGTTTCATTTTACTCATGAATCATACAGTTGGTTTGGATGTTTTTATTTCTTATTATCAGATTTTGATTCTATTCAAGGAAAATCATACCCCATTGTTTTTCTATTCCATTGTATTTATTTTTATCCTTCAGTTTCTTAGGGATGCAACATAAACATAGATGAACCTCTAACATAGCACAAGTGAATGGTTTGGGTGGGGATGTTACAAATGATCTCAGTTTTTCAAGGAGATAAGAATGGTAGGATTTGAAATATATAAAAATATATAGTTAATGTATTTACATGGAAAATAATTTTACTAGGGTACCTTGGGTAAAAAAAATGTTCTGAGACACTTTTTGGTGTAACTATATCCATTATAATGGGTTTAGTCAATGAGTGTACCATATCATTCATCAGTTCTCAGACTTCCCACTAAAACCACAGGGTTTGTCTTAGGTTTGATGATATTTATAAATTTGAAAAGGTAGTTTATTTTTGATATGTTGGTAGTAATTATTATTTCCTTTATAATGGAGAAATTATAATACTTTAGTTTTGAGTGAGTGTTGACTGAGTGATGTTTTCTTCTATTTATAGAAAAATAGAACAAGGTCAGCCTCATAAAAAACCCATAAGAAGGGGTCAGAGAAAATTTGGTTTCACGTGATATAGAGGTGAGACAACTTCTTGTTCAGACAAATTTCTAATCTTTACAAGTTGTCGACAAATAAAATCAGAAATAATTAACCTTGACATGTGGATAATTCAATAAAAATTCAAAAATAAAATCCACCAACTATTCATGGGAAATTGGAACCTAAAAAGGTGGAGATGTGTCTCAATACAATTAATTGGTTTTTATATTTCCATAATACCACATATAAGCTAAATTTAAAGTTAATAGTATACTTTTTTTTAGGATCTTTCATAAAAATTGTGTGATTTTTTTTTCTAGGAAAAAGTTGACAAAATCATTACATCGGATGACTTTGAATAATTTTTAAAAATATAATTCTATCCTAGAATGATCAAGATCACAATAAAATTACATTTATTTATATTAAGGTAAAAATATATATCATTGAAGGAATTTTCAGAATTTTTTATGAACATATTTCATTTTTCACTAGAGTTAGCTACTGTTGTGTCTTTGAAAAAAACACCTTTGAGACCAGACATAAAATAGAGATTAATTTGTTGATTTTTTTCATTTTTTGTTATATATTACCTAGATTTGGTTAATATATAGATTTTATTGGAAGGATATATCACTAAAAATCCAACTAGATTAAGTTTTTTTTGTCTCTAGAGGAAAAGGTTGGAAATATATTTCTTAGAATAAGAAAAGGTTGTACACCGATTCTTAATGAGTTGGAGAACCTTAAACTCAAAACACTAGATTAAATAATTTTTTTCACACCATAAATGAAACTTGGGATGTTACTGGTGTAGATATTTTGATCATGTCATGTGGGAAAAAAGGTCACCTATGTAGGAATACAACCATTGTGGAATATTTGGAAATATGAAACAATATTGTATAGTGACTCTTTGGAAAACTAATGGTAATGGATTGACCATGTCCCAAACATCCTATTCTAATATAGGTTGATCAATATGAAATTTTATCCTTACTAAAAAATAAGATATATAGGGTGCCTCTTGTGTCAATCCAACACATCTACAGTCATCACAACCAAAACAGAGCAATAATGAGTTTTTTGGCATGTATTGTAAGCACTAGTATAGTCCCAATAATATTTTTAGGGAGGATAAATCTATTCATTTTACTGTTTGAGTTATTATTGTTTTAAAATCTACTCTAATGTTTATTATTATTTATACCGATGAAACCCACTCTTTTATTATTTCTCTTATTGTAAGTATTATGGGTTTTCATGTTGAAATGATTAATCTTGTCTTCAAACATTAAAAAACTCATACACAATGAGTGTATTGAGCCATTAATGTGTTTAGTGTGTTCTATAACTATCAATTGGGATGAGTTTATTGGGGATTTATTTGTTCTTGAGATGGACATCTTTGACTAGAATTTGGGAATGGATTGGTTAACATCCTTTAAGGACCACATTTACTTTTATGCATGAATGTTTAGTTTCACAACATCGGATGGAATTCAACATATCATTTAAGGGTAATAGGAAGTGAATGTAATAAGAGAAAGACCTTCAGTATCGGTTGTGGGGACTATCTATTAACATTTAGTCGTATTTATATTATCAACTATTAATGTAAAAAACATATGGATTTTACAACAATTTTGGGTCAATTTTATGAAGTCATTCCACTATTTCACTTATGTTCTATTGGTTGGAACCAAAAAAATTAATGGAATTGAATTTTTAGTTGTATAATTTGGAAAGAAAAGGATTCATTCAACCTAGTATGTCTATATGGAAAGAAATAGTTATTTTTTGTAAAAAATAGTGGATAGAACTCTTTGGCTTTGTATGGATTATCAATAGATAAAATAGGTTGTGAAAAAAAATTGATATATTTTTTAATTAATTGGTGATATTTCTTGATCAGTTGGGGTGATCCAAATGGCTATCTAAGATACATTTACAAATAGGGTATCCCCAACTTTGATTTTGGAAGGAAGATATTCCAAATAAAACATTCATAAGAAATTATGGTCATTGTTAATATGTGGTTACACACTTTGGGGTTAAAAATTCATTACTAATGTTTATGAAATTAAGGAATTAGATTATTTGAATATATCTTAACTCATTTATATAATTATTATTTAATAATATTTTTCTGTATTCTAGGACATAGTTCGGTCAAAAAAACTTGGGCAATGTGTTCTGTATCATTCATGAGAATCTTCTTTACGCTAAAAATTCGATGTGTAAATTTTTTATACAATGGGTATGTTTCCTTGGCCACATAATTTATGAAATAATATTTCCTATAATCACTAAAAATATTTTAATCATTATCTTTTGGAAACAAAAAAAAGAATATATTTGCGATACATCATTTCTTTGGCTTAGATTGTTATTACCAGTGATTTTTTTGTGACTTTTCTGTAATTTACACTCTAATGATACCATTGAATAGGAAAGGTGTTCCTTTATAATGAAATGATGATTCTCATAAATATGTTCAATAGCATGAGGTTTGGATAGACTCTACACATATCCTTATATTTCCAGAGCAAGGATGAGGATATGGGGTCTATTATGAGGCATCAAGATCTGGTTTAGGTTGTGTTTTCATGTCCGTAGATCGTGTTGTATATTATAGATTTCAAAGTAATTGGTGAATAAGAATAATCACCCAACACATGATTTGGAATTAGATATAATATTCCATTCCTTGAAAATATGACATCATTTTCTATTTTGTGATAAGTCCACGGTGTTCAAATATTACAAATGAATAAAAAAGATATTATCTCAATGGGTATTGAATTTAAGGAAATAAATATGTATAGAATATCATATAATGCTTGAATTAAATAGATGTATTCTCCAGGAATGTGAATTCAGTGGAAGATTATTTGAGTAGTAGTTCATATACTTAGACTTCTAAAGAGCCTTAATATCAGTGGAAAATGATAATGGTTGTAGCTGATATACATATGCATTGTGTTGAGAAAGGTGATATTGTATTTTTTGTACCTATATCTCTTGTTCATAATTTTATTTGGTAGGTTAAATATTCTATCACATATGATCCTAAGTGCCTAAGGATGAGGTTGAAACTAAAGGGTGGGGAGACCATTGAGGTATGGACACTAGATGGATGATCTGTAATGTATTTTAGGAATCATATTTTGGATCCCAAAAATTATTGGTAAAAAATAGATTCTTCCCACCACCATTTGATATGGTATGTTCATACTAGATTTTTAATGGTTTGAAGGTGATGAGATAATAGTTTTAGGGGGTCGAAAATAAGAAGAAAGTTTTAGATTATGTCTCAAGATTCATCACATGTTAGCAAGTCAAGAAAATTCATTGATGTCTAGCTAGTATGTTTAAATTTTTACCTACAACCATATGGAAATAGTGATGTTTAGTTATGAACATTACAATAGTTATACCAAGATGTTTCTGAAAAATTATTCCATATGGGTAATTGTGGATCAACTCACAAATTCTACTCACTTCATCCCAATTCATGAATATAATTTGGTGAAATATTTCTAAAAACTCAATATTCAAGAATTTTTAAAGTTTAATAGAGAATGAGTTTCAATTATATCAGAATAGAAATATTGGTTTTGCAACTCAATTTTTAAATCTTTAAATAAAACCCTTGGAAATCAGTTGAAAATGAATATAGATTATCATCTCCAAAATGGATGGAAAATTGGTATAGATGATCCAAAAAATTAAAGTCATGCTTATAGCTTGTTTTATGGGTTTTATAGGCTTATGGTAGTATCATATACTATTATTTGAGATCCTATAAAATAATATTTTTCATTCCCTAATATATATGGCTCATATTAATGTTTTTATTTCCACCACAATCATTCTAAAATTTGTTGGGGTAAAGTAGGTGAAACTTACCTTATCGAACCTATAAATTTTTATGGGATAATAGTGAATATTAAAATGATCCCATAAAATAATTAAAACAATTCAATATATTCAGAAATCTTATGTATATCATCATCTATAGTCATTATCATTAGATATAGGTAATCCTATTTTCTTGCGAGTCTCTATTAGGATAAGGAATCATCATTTGGGTAAACTATTAAAATCTTATCCTATGTAAATTTTACATTTTCAAATACTTGAATGAATTTGTGATGAATATTATAGTGTATATTTACCTCCAAGATTAAACTTTGTGCACAGTCTATTTCCTCTATCTCAAATGAAGAAGCACCAGACTGATCCTGATCAAGTTATATGATGTGACCATATTTATCTCGATCCATTGGAAACCTTAATCCATGTGTTGATATTAGTTTTGGATATATGGTAGAGTAAATTCTTAAGGAAAATTATCAGTTGTGTATAAATATTATAGAACCATGGTAAAATTCAGAAAGATACACGAGAATGTGAAAACATTATACTAGAACATTGCCCTGATTTTTTTCAAAACACCATAAATATCCATATATCTAGGGATGTAAGGACTAATTTGGGGAGATTTTAATTCCCCTCGTTTTAGTAACATTAGCCTTTTACTGTTTATTTTTAAATTGTATAATAATTTCGTTGAGTTTTGGGAGTTTTCATATGGTTTGTGAGTGTTCTAGAAGTGTTTAGGAGGTGAATATGTTGATCATTCTCGACTATCTCTATGAAAGTTTTATTAAGAGACATTAGGATTCATGAGATTGGAACATGGTTGGTGCACAATTTTGAAAACCATAAAAATTACCAAGAGAAATAAAAAAAGTACCCATTAAAAACCATGAGGTATCGGGGTTTAGATAATAGTAGTGTATGGTAGGTGCATAGTTTTCTAAACCATGGGGAAAAACCATTTGAATCTGTGTTTTAGAGAAATTAGTATTCATATGGTTGGGACCTAGTTTAAAAAACTATGTGTCCTTACTGTGTGTTGTGTATTAAAATCACAAAAAAGGATTTTAACTTGGATTTACACCCTAAATATCAAATTTTTTTATTATACCAAACTCTAAAACTCTTATTCTATATTAAAAATACTGGGAGATTCCTAATTGTTAACAACAATATGACAAAGATGATAGTTATTTTCAGGTATTGTCTTTTTTTGTCATGGATGTTTAAGAAGGTAACAAATCCCTTCACTTTGTATTTGGTTAAAATCAGACTGAAAACAATATTCATAAAATCTAGCATTAAAATTTCCTTTATATTGGGAATATATTTTCTAGATGAAAAGGTTCATCGAACTCTCCATGGGTTCCAAAAAGAAGATAATATCAAAATGAGGTGCTTCTTTAGAGTCTTCTTGACATTGATGAAAAACTGACGATGCTTTGCAATTTCTTAATTCACAAAACTCATAATATTTATTAGTAACTTGTGATGTATTCATGATGAATTAAAGTGTATAAAAGGTTCTTCCAATCAAATTCAAACCAATATATTCAGTAAAATCATATTCTGGTTGAGTAAGGAAGAAATATACTACTGAAGGAATGGGAAGTTAGAATACATTCTATTATATGTTAGGCAATTATAAAGGTGATCATCAATGTATTCAAACTCTTGAATAATGTAATGATACTTTTTTAATGTTTTTTAAAGAATACATTTGATGAATCCTAATATTTAAAGGATGAGTTCAATAATAATGAGTTTTCTAACAGCTGATTATTTTTAATGATAAGGAGGATGATCATAATGAAGGTACTCGTTTTCAATCACATCGAATGAAAAATTATTTAAATTATTTTTAGAATGAATTTTCTAAATGAATAGAAATTTAATTAATATAATAATCAGAGAATAAAAGGAATTTAAGTTTCCTATGATTTTTTAATATAGCTGAGACTAATTTATAGATGTAACCTAACACTAATAACTTAATAAGATTCAGGATCACCAGTTTGAATAAAGAAGAATTTTGGAAGAAATTTTTGTAGGTTTTGTTGAAGGAGTATAGGAAGCTTTCTTGAAGAGTTTGAATAATATTATGTTTCCATAAATATAAGATTTTGTTCCAAGTTTCATAATGAGAAGATATATGTCTTCGTTTTTGCATTTTGTAGAGAGAAATGTATTGAATAAACTATTATATTAAACCTGTATTCTTTATAATGAGGTATATTGCATGTGGAATCATACTAGAGTTTTACTTGAATAATATTGAATGAGATACAAAAATATTGAAAAGGAAGAGTATGAATCTCAAATAAGGTGATTGTTTTTTTTGTTTTATTAGTTGGTATGGAGCATCATAATTAAGAAATCGTACTAGAAAAGTCTTATTAGAGAATAAAAAATGGACTGAGTTTTCATTAATAAATTCATAAGTGAGATGAAGTTGTTAGAAAATTCAAAAACATTTGAGAAGAGTTTATATGAATTTTGATGTCAATATTACCCTTAAATTCAAAGAGAGTTTATGATTTTGGAAAATTTGGTTGAGCTAGAAACTTTTCAAGAATCCCACCCAAACCATTTATGTCACCTATAAAAGGTGAAATTACTTTTTACTATGAACTGAAAAAAGTAAAATCCATGAAGAGATTTAATAAGGTGGGGAACTGAAGAATTCTATAGATAATAAGAGGTTTGAATATTCTATTTTGTTGAAGTAGTTTTCTAGAAAAAAGATGCATTTGAGAAGAGGAAATATTGTATTCAACTGATCATCATATTTATACAGTTACTATATTGGGTTGGATTACCATACTGGGAAAATCATATTTGTATTTAGATATTATAAAAGAAGAATCTCAGCTTTTTCTCAACCTTATTTTGACAGAGTTATTTATTTTCTATATTGATCAATCAGCCTTGGAAAATCAGACTGGGAAATCAGACTATGTTTTGTTACAAAATCTAAAATAATTTCTTACCAGCTTCTAAGAAATAAAGTGAAATATTATTTTTTATAATCATATTTGTGAATGTTGATCAAGAATCACTCTAAAAATTTGTTACAAAAACAATATTATATCATTTTATGATATGTGAAACACATGCACTATTATATTGATCATTGTTCTACATGAGTTTATTAGGATATCCTACACATTGTATTCCAAACAAAATTGATTTTTTTCTAGTGATTGTGTAGTATTGAATCAGTTCCAAACCATACCAATGAATTAGCTACTCTTACTGAGTAGTAAACCTTATAAATTCATATGTTCCTATAGATGTGTGCTTATTTTGTATTTAGTAGGGAATGAAATATTTAACAGTATGTGAAGGCTATTTTAGATATAAGGAATCAAGAAATAAAATATACCAATGAGTCATCCCACTCCTCCTCTTAGTTATACAGCTATCTTAACTGGGAAATTACAATTATAATCAGAGTGAAGTTTACCTTTGATTATTATTTGTAAATGTTTCGAAGAAAAATTTATAGTGAATTTTAATTGTATAAACAGTAAAGGTATCCTAGTTTTTTTGGTAACAATTATCATTTTTGGAAAAATAGAATGTTTCCTTATCTTATCTCAATTCGATATTATATTCTTGAAGTTGTGATTGATGGATTTCCTCTGTTGGGAAACAATCCCTCAAAGTAACATTGATTCATATTTGGGTTGCCTGTGTTTGTTGAAAAAGAGTGTTTCCATGGTCTGTTGTGGAATTCTGAATATATTGTAAAAAAACTATGTTGAAAAAGAAAAATGAAAAAGATTGGATTCTATGGAGGCAGTATAAAAGTATCTTATATAATGTGTCATTGTTTCCAAGTGTTTCCAAAAAAATTGGGGTCCAAAATTAAGAAACAGGTGAAAGGTGTTTTTTATAAAAGATGTTGCAGGAAAGATTGAAGGTGGTTTTGACTATTGCAAGCAAGAATTGTTTTGGGATCACTACATAAAAATATAGAAAAGGAATAAAGCACAATAATGATTTAGATTTTTATGAAATATGAGGCTACATGAAAAAGGATTACCCTAATATGACATCAAATGTGGTTTTCGCACTTAAAGAGACTCTTTCAAGTGAAATGGATGAAACATTAGGATCCTGTGAATAGGGTTAGTTGGGCTTATAAGTAGGTAGTTACCCCCTCATCTTAGTAGATAAATAGTTAGTGAAAATCATATCTTTAAATAATTAAAGTCGTGAGTTTCTCATAACAAGGGAGTTTCGTGCAAGTAAAGAGTTACATGCAAGAATAGAGTTGACTGCATGTAATAAGTTTCACATAATATTGGAGCTGCATGGAATATTTAAGTGGTGTGCATGATTTATTCTCTAAAAAAGGAAAATATATCATGCAAGTAATTAGAGTTGCACATAGTTCATCCTAAGGTTGTGAGAATGTTTTATGTTTCTTAGTATATATGTGGTAAATTAGTATTCATCAGTGGATGAATGGGGGACATAAAAATTTAATCTACATTTAGTATATTATATATTCATTAGAGATAATAAGGGGATTCACAAGTCAATAAACATTGAGTGGATCCCTTCCAAGATCAATTAGCAAAGAAAGTTGAAGATGGTGTATCCTTTCACTGGTAGTGAGCTAGATAAAGAGATATAGGGAGTGGACCTTGGGAATGTAGTGAGATGATCCTAATCCTTGTAAATACATTGATCTTATATGTAGATGAGATCAATATCAAACCACCATTCTTTGTAGTGAGACTTAGTGGATTTGGTACAATCGACACATTATCATTGTATACACCTTAGACATTTCCCAGTGAGGGTGAACCAAGTAAAATTGTTGTGTCTGGTGCATGATTTCAATTATGTTCATACATTACTATGGGAATGATAGAGAGAGAATAGTGCAATGTTTAATGAATAAACAAGATCTAAAATGGCTGAAGTTTTAATCTATCATACCCTAATCACCCCCCCCCCTCTTAGGGTGTTTAAACTAATTGGGATAACAATTGGTATCAGAGCGAAAGGTTGAAATTCAGTGGTTCTCTCTCAGTAGAACAAATGGGGTTTGTCAATCACAAAGTGATTACAATCTTTGATGGGAGTAATTTTTAGTTATGGAAGAATAGAATGTAGCACTAATTCTGATCATTAGGAATAGATGCCTTTACCACAACTATGCATTGAATATCAGCTAATAACGACTATGTCCCTTTATCATAAGTTGACTAAAACAATTGGATGGTGATCCCAGTGGAATCAATGCTTTAGGGGTGTCTAACAAACATAATTTAGAAGAATTTGATGTCATATCATTCATCACATAATATGTTGGAGAAGTTGTTGAATATTTATGAGGGCGACTCAAAATACAAAGAGGCAAAGGTATAGGTTCTATGAAACAAATATGAGGATTTTATAATGGACCCCAATGAGTCTGTTGATACATTATATGATCTAGTGAATGTTTTTGTGAAAGACATGTGAGATCTCATAGAAATCATTGAAGATATAAGTATTTTTAATAACATATTGAAAAAACTTACACCTTGGTTTAATCTAAAGGATTCGGTATTAGAAGATAAATATCCAGAGGATATGACATTTGATTGCTTACACAATACACTTGTAGCATATGAATTGTGAAATGATGATAACGATGTAATAGAAAATGGAATGTCCAAATAAATGGAATGTAAGGCCATGAATATGCTCACCATTTAATATGGAGAGGAAGATGAAGATACAGGTGAGGTGATGTCATTCCTTTCATCAAATAAACAAATAAGAAGATGAAATTTCAAAGGGAAACTATTGTTGGAATTATTTTGATGAGGAATAGCTATAAATCTTGAAGCATGGTTCCCCATTAAGATTCAAGAATATTAAGAGGATGAAGATAAAATTCCCATGATGAAGTATTCAGCCTACATGAAAGGAAATAAAAATTTTAAGAAAATTTTCTCCAAAAAGATGAATCTTCTTTTAAGAGAAAATGATCGTTCTGATGAATTTGAGGTAGAATAGATGGAGGACTTCAAGGATCATAATTCAGATGATATGGTTGAAGTTTTCATAAATTCCCAAAAAAGGGAAGATAGTGACAATGAAGAAGAATAAGTCAAAGGAATATTTGTCCATCAGGTTGAATTAAAAGCTTCTCTTAAATAGATAGATATTTGGAGATCCAAAAAGAAGAAATCCAAAAAAAAGTGGTTTGTGATGCCAAATATTTAATAGAGTTGTAGGAAGGGGATAAGTCTGATTTTAATGAAGAAATTGAAAAAATGAATTCATCAATTCCATAGAGCACAAAAAGGGTTTTTGAGTACAAGATCAAGATTGAAGAATAGAAAAGGGAAATCGATAGTTTGTTTAACACTATAAAAGTTCAAATCAAGCATATCAAAAAAAATGAAGATGATTTTGTTAGCCTACAACGAAGTGTTAAAGAACAATAAAAACTATCAATAACCCATAAGAAATTAGAAAATAAGATCATTTTGGAAACAAAGAAGATGTAGTCGGAGCATAGAGATCAAGTAGAACAGAAGAAACATTCAAATCCAAATGATAAGGCTGGTAAAAGGGTTGGTCAAAAATAAAGAGGTGTTATGATTAATGTCAAACCAAAAGAACTCAATCCTAAATTGATGATTTATTTTTGTATAATATAGAGTCAGAATATTTAGAGAACCCAAGGGAAAACCAGTAGTCTAGAAGTTACACACAGGAAGGCACCTCACATCAGGTGTTATTTCCGCCGAAATATGGGACACTCACCAAATATGGGTTCCAAATCTAAGAGATATCCAAGGGAATAAGAAAAAAAATAGAAGCCAAAAAAAACTCAATACTCTAAAAAATCATTCTAGGTTCGTTGTTTTAGGTGTGGAGGATTTGGTCATATTTCTAGATACTATAAAATAACCATGTAGAGTAATGTTCTAAAGTAGAATCGAACTATTCTCAAATAGATATTTAATTAACTATCAATTGATCTGAAAATACAAAAAACAAATTTCAGTATTTCAAGATATATCTAGTATATCATTCACCAAGAAGAAAAATATCATTAATCCCTACTAAGTATAAATTAAAAATCATGGATTTTGAAGAAAAAATATGACCAGGTAGCAGTTTCAGAGATTACTTCAAAATCAATAGATCGCACTAGAATATGAATCATTAATAGTGGATGAAACTCATATATGATATGAAATAAGGATATGGTTACTAGAATCAGGTATGATAAAGAAGGTATCATAATATTTGGAAATGATGAAGGACTGAAAATAATTGGCTCTGGAAAAGAAACGTTTGTGGGGAAATACATGAGATGTGAAGATGTCTTAGTTATTGAAGGTCTCAACCACGTATTTCTTAGTTCCAGTCAACTATGTGTCTCAGGACATTCCATAATAATTATCGATAAATTTTTTGTCATCAAGAAAAAATATGGTGGTGTTTTTTACAAATAAAGTGTAAAAAATGGAATATCAACCCTGAGAGTGGAGAAGAAGATTTGTACTTTTGTCCAAGGAAGAATAAAAAAGGTAAGGCATAAACATCATGGTCATTTGATCCAAACATCCTTGGAAGATCTGGTGGAATATGATGATTCTTGATACATCCCAAGATTATCACCTGATTGTACTCGTATGTGTGATGCTTGTCAACAAGTGAATTTGATTCAAAATACATATAAAGAAAAAGATAAAAGGTCAAAAAAAATCTTGAGTTGGTTCATATTGATGTGTATGGACCAATTTCACCAAGATCTATTGACGGGAGGAGATAATATGTTCTCTTAATTAATTATTTTAGAAATAATTTCATGGGTATCAATCATCACCCACAAGTTTAAGGAGTCCAGTTGCATTAAAAATATCAATGAGAAGTTAAAAAGATGATAGAACAGAAAATCCAAAAGATCAGAATAGATAATGGAATCAAGATCACAAATTTCCAAGTAGAGGATTATCTCGAGAAACACGAGATAAGGCACCAAGTTTCAGTATTTAGAACATCATAGTAGAATTGATTATTTTAGAGACGAAAATTGGATTATCAAGAATGTGTATAGAAAAAATCACTTTGAGAAAGATCTTCTAGAAAAAATTTGGAAACAAGTAGTGATGACATTTTTCAACACATTGAATAGATCGTTACTATGTCTGAAAGAAGGGAAGACTCTATAGGACAAATGGTATGGAAAGAAGCCTTCATTAAATTACTTTCAACTCTTTGGAATTAAGTGTTTTATTCACCATAAGTAGAAACACTTGAAGTTTGTGTCCCATTTAGATAAAGGGATATTTCATGGAAACTCAAAGAAAAGAAAAGTATATAAATTCTTCAATAAGATGTTGGTAAAGGTAGTTGAAATCCATGATGTAACTATAATGGAAAATTAAAAGAATATTCAGAAAATACATGATTATTCTAGGGAGGATAGTGATGAAGATATAAGTATATCAGGGGATGTTCTAGTTCTAGAGGCCGATTGAGAAGATGATTCAGATAATTGAAAGGATGATCACAACTCATTATCCACACAAATAAATAATATAATAGATAAAATTGAGATATATAACATAATCAGTGATTATAAAATTACATTATAGACGAGGCAGATAAACACTCTACAGCAAGCGTCATAATTATAATAGTTAGAGTATAAATGTTTGGATGAAGAAGATGGAGATGAGAATTTGGTTCTGTCTATGAAGGAATATATTAGCCAAATTGAGAAGAATCGGGAATGGGAGATTGTTTCAAGGCCAACATATATGAATTCCATTAGGACTAAATGGGTCTTTTACAACAAAATTATTGACGATGGTGTGGTAATTTAAAACAAATCACAACTACTGTGAAATGGGTGCTCTAAAAAAGAGTGTATCAATGTTGATGAAACATTTTAACTTATTTCATGTCTAGAGGAAATCTGATTATTCTTGGCCATAGGAGTGCAAAGAATGTTCAAGGTTTTTCAGATAGACATCAAGTAGGCACTTCTGAATCGGGTTCTAGAAGAATATGATTATATTGAACATCCATATGGTTTTATCATTCATGAAGATGAGAACATAGCTTTTCGGCTGATGATGTCTTTATATGGGTTGAATTAGGCACCAAGAGCATGGTATTCAAGACGAGATCAGTTTTTGAAGAAACTTGGTTTCAAGCATGGTGGAGTTAATTACAATTTATATGAGAAAAAATATAGTAATCAAAGGATTATGGAGATGGTATTTTTCAATTACATTATATTTGGTGGATCAGATGAAGCATCGTATAGAAAGTTTTCATAATTCATGAAAAGTGAATTTGAAATGCCAATGATTGGTGAACTGACATTTTTCCATGGTTTACAAGTGACACAATGAAATAATGTCACATTTATCTCTCAAAATAAATATGCCAAGGAGGTTTTGAAAATATTTTTAATGGATTATTACAAGGAGATGATGACTCTGGTGGCTACCCTAATGAAAATATCATGCGATGATTAACTAAAAGAAGTTAATGTCATCGAATACAAGAAGATCATTTGAAGCTTGTTGTACCTGATAGTGACAAGATCAGATATTTTTTTCTACATGTAAAGAATAATGGTATCAACGAAATTCCTAGGAAAGACACTTTCTAATAGTGAAAAGTGTACTTTAGTATATCAAGGGAATGATGGATTTTGGTTTTCTATACAATGAAAAATCTCAGAAATAATTATTGGGATTTACAGACGCAAACTGGGATGGTTTAGAAGATGATAAAAAATAAAAATCATGTGGTACTTTCTACCTTCTTGGATTTAGTAATTCTTCGATAAGTAAGAAATAAAATTTTATTTCATTGATCATTGTAGAATCTATATATATTACAGCCACTCAGGATTTCATGTAGTTATTGTGGATGAAGAAATAGCTTGATGATATGGGAGTTGATGTGATGTCTCTAATCATAATTCATTAAGATAATCCAAGTGATATAAATCTTATAAAAAATCCAATACATCACTCAAGGAAAAATCACCTGAAAATCAAGTATCATTTTATCAAGGAGAAAGTGAAGCAACGGATTGTGAAGTTAGAGTATGTGCCGGCAGAAAAACAGGTTGTGGACATTCTAATAAAGGACTTACCCAAAAAATCATTTCAAAAGAATTGAATGGATCTTGGAGTTCAATAGACTCCCAGAAATTGAAAAAGTGTGGATGTGGGGCCCCATATCCCTGAGGTGTGGTTTGTTATTTCCCTAATGTACTAATATGTGTTCTTTACCATACTACAGAACACAATGAAGTGAACTTCAGTTTCATTGAAAAAGGTGGATAAATTGTGGCTATAGAATGGAGAAAATGTCTTAGTAAATACATGGGGAGAATATAATAGCTGTAGAAGTGAGATAGGGACAGAAGATAGGTGGAGTAGAAAGATTTAGGTAGTAGAGAGCTGGGGGATTTTTAAATCAAATTATTCTAGAGATGACCGATCAAATGGAATATATCACAAAAGATGGAGTGTGTGATTAAGGATATTGAGTGGTTTCGAAATGAATTGAATCATTGATTAACTATTCATATTACTCATTTTTCTCATGTTAATCTTGGATAATGTGGGTTTAGAGTATGTGTTGGGTAATTCATTGATTTCTATATTAATCACAATAAGTGAATATTGATTGGAGATGAAAAAATCTATAACGAGTTAACAAAATGTAAACAGTTTTCAACAAACCAAAAGGGGCATATTGTTGGGAAAAAATCTCTTAAAGTAACATTGATGTATTTTTGGGTTGATTGTGTTTTTTGACAATGTGGGTTTCCACAGTCAATTGTGGAGTTCTCGATATACTATTAACAAACTATGTTCACAAAGAATCATGAAATAATAATGGATTCTCTAGAGGCAGTACAAAAAGATCATATACAAGGTGGAAATTTTTCTTAGTATGTTCCAAAATCTTTATGTCCAAAATCAAAAAAATGGTGGAAGCTATTTTTTGAAAAGGTGGTTTTTTGAAATATTAAAGGTGGATTGTAATTCTTCACACAATTCACGTTTTGGGATGATTGCATCAAAAGATTTAAAAGCCATAAAGTGGTTGAAAGATTTGGATTTTCACGAAAGTTGAAGTTACGTGAAAGAGGCTTACGTGCCCAATGTGACATAAAATGTGCTTTTTCATGCTTGAAGAGGATATTTCACATGAAAAAGAATCTGCATCAGTATCTTGCATACATGTTCAGTAGTGCCTATAAATAGGATTCTACCCCTCATATGAGTATCTAAACACTTAGAAATAATAGGAGCTCTGAATCGTGCATGTGGTGAGTTGCGTTTAAGAAGCGAATTGTGTGAAATTAAGGGGTTGTGTGGAAGAAGGGAGATGAGTGAAAGTAATTAGTTTCATGTAAAATATGAAGATGATCACAATTTTTAAGTGGTGCTCACATTCTTTTCCATGAAAAATGAAAAAGATGTGTTTATGGAATTAGAGTTGCGTGAAAGTCTTCGTAAGGATGTGTGAAGGTTATAAGTTTCCTAGTACATGTTTGGTAAAGAGGTATTCATCAGTGGATAAAAGTGAGACCTCAATAAAAAATATACATGTAGTGGAGGATGCATTTATTAGAGATAATAAAAAGACCTATAGGTCAATAAACTATGATTGGATCCCTTCTAAGAATAGTGATAGAAAGAAGTGGAAGACGGTGATCCTTTCCACAAGCAGTGATCCAGAGAAAGAGATATAGGGAGTGACCCTCAGGAATTCAGTTAGAAAACCTGAAACCATATAAAGGTAGTGATCTTGGGTATAAATGAGATCTATCCTAAACCACTATTATTGGTTGTGAGCCTTAGTGGATTTGGTACAATAACACATTGTCATTGTGTTCTCCTTGGATGTAGCCCAGTGAGGTAAACCATGTAAAATCATTTTGTCTCATGCATGATTTCAATTCTATTCATACAATTCTACAAGATATAGATAGAGAAGAGTGTTTCGTTTAATAGAAAAATACTATCTGAAGTAGAAGAAGGTCTAATTTGTCTAACCCTGATTCCCACCCCCCTCTTAGGGTATTTAACTTAATCGGGCTAACATCCCCATATTTATTAAAAAGTTCCTCTTACATCAATTACTAAGAATAATCCTAATAATTATGAAAGGTTATAGAATTCTTTAATATCATCACTTTATGAAAGTAAATTTATATGGTTGAATGTTGTTTTTATATCCAAAGGTATATGGGATAAGATAAAAACATATATTAAGGCAATACAAATGTGTAGATGAAAAAATTACAAATCTAGAGGCTGAAGTTTGAATGTTTTAAAATGGATTATTATAAATCTATTGAGAATTTATTTACCATGGAAAATTACAATTATATAACTATTAGATGTCTTGGTGAAATTTGAATGACTCTATAGTTGTTAGTAATATGTTTATAATCCTTCTTGAAAATTTCATGCTAACGTTTATTTATTGGAAGATAGAGATCTGAAAACTTTATTTTTAAATTATTTTCATATCATTATCATATCTTTTTAAATGAAAAGGAATAAAGCTATGAAATGTAAAAACAATTGATATAGAAATGTCTTTCAATGTTTCTAGGAAAGAGAAGTCGAACAAGATTCTTATTGAAAAATAAGTGGGTGATTCTAATTCTGAAAATGAGTATGTAAAAATATTTATGATATTTTAACCATTTTTTCTAAAATTGTGAGAATAGGTACCGGTAAAAATAAAGGAAACAATCCCTTGAAATAATTTGAATGTGGAGTCATTGGGAACTTTGATGCTAATTTTCCTTGATGAAAGAAACAAATATTATGCTTATAAAAAAGATAGAAAGACAATAAGATCATCGATGAAATTGGCTGACAAGGATAATTATTTTTCAAGAGGGAAAGATATAATTTTCTTAAAATTCAAAAGAAGTTTCTTATCTAATGATATGTAAGGAGAAGATAGTGATGGTGAATCTGAAAAAAAAAAATATAAGTGTGCTGATGAGAAAAATTTAGTAGAAATAGTTAATAATGAAGAGTTTAGAAGTAGTAATTCTATAGAATAAGAATAAAATAGATTGAAATATCATCTGGAAAAAAAAGCTAAAATAATTCCTAATAATGATTGGAAATCAGGAAAAATAAATCAGGAAGTTGAAAAATGAAATTTCCTCATAAAAATACAAGAATTTATTCCTAATTCCAAACCAATAAAAGAGATTGGTGATTTTAAAAAATATCATCAGGATGAAAAGAATCATAATGAACATATGGATGTGAAGTAGAAGGCAAAAGAATAAGAGTTGAAACTTTTACAACAAAAACATTCTAAATCTAAAAAAAGGTACAAGTTTCAAAAACTCTATCTTTATAGTTGGTGAAAGCTCTTATAAGAAGAAACCTGGGAAGGATAAAAAAAATATACCTTCAATGGTTGAGAATGAATATGGATATGTTTAAGAAAAGGTAAAAGTTTGGAATATCATGTACATGGCCAAGATTAACAGTGGAGAGTTTTGAAGTTTCTAAAAATCCGGAGTCTGAAAATGTTTCTAAGCATTGAAAATATGGAAATTTTTCTATTACAAATGGTTCTGATAAGGCTGAAATGAAATCCAGTCTTGAAAATTGTATTCCAATTGATAAAAACATGTCTGGTGGCCAATAAAGTTAAAATAATATAGGCAAGCAGGTTTCTGAGAAACATGTTCACAACTCTAGTTAATATAGAAGTTCCATAGGAAAATACTCTTTCTATGGATACTGTGGGTACTGTGGTGGGTTTGGGAATATGGAAAATATGTATTTATTTAACCAAAAACACTAATATTATTCCATTAATTACAGAATTAAAAGGTTTAGGGGGTTTAAATCACCTCAAATGAAGAAGTCTGCAAAGGTTGTTTTGATGTAACTTGAAAATCTTAAAGTAAAAGTTGAAAACAGGTTCCAACCCCTAGAAAAAAAAAATTGAAGTTGTAAACAACCTTGAAATTTCTTAAAAGGATGTTTTTTTACCACCACAAAAAATTCATGTTTACAATTCAAAGATATGGAATGAAAAACTCTTATTGTAGAAACCTCCTTGAAAGCTATAAAAGTTTAGTGATATTAGATTATTTTTCATGGTTTTTCTTCTAATATTACCAGATATTTAAAGTTTTTGATGAATGTGAAATAATTTAAAGATTGAATAGTGAAATTTGTAAATGAATAATCCTTGATAATCAAAGGTGTTGGATCATCCATCATTACAAAAGAAAAGTTAAAAACCAAGAAATATTTATATGTTGATGTGCTAAAACATAGCTTACTAAGTGTTTCACAACTTTATGATGAGGGAAACAAATTCATTTTTAGAAAATTTGGTTTTATTATAATAATTGAGTAATATGGCTAGATAGTATCAAGATGCCAATATACAAAAGGAAATTTTTTTCAAGTTGGTGAAATACCAAAAAAAATTGTTACTAAGGTATGGTGTAAGAGAATAATTTGGGCAGAAAAGGCTGGGACACACATTCTATAGAAACATGAAGAAGTTATCAATGTGAGATAGTGACTTTGAAATTTATAATTTTCCAATAATAAGATATTATTGTTGTACTATTTCTCATAGGGGAATAATTACAACTCAGTATATAAGAAATATGATATTTTTTCCAAACAACCCATAGAACTTATCCATTTTGATATTTGTGGTCCAATGATAAAAAAATTAAAAAAAATGGGTATAAAAACATAATCACTTTAATTTATTTATTTAGTTTCATTATTTGTGCTATGTATATGAAGAATATGTTATATGGTTTAAAATATTAAAACGTTTCAGGAGGAAAGCTGAGAAGGATATGAATATTCGGTGAAGAAGTTGATAAATGATATAGTGGAGATTATAAGAATAAAGAATTCTAAATTTATCTTGAGAATCATGGAATTTGGTATGAGTTCAGTTCCCTATAAACTCCTCAAAAAATGGTGGTAACTATAAGGAATAAAAGAATTTTAGTGGAAATAGGGAGAACTATGTTACTTGAACATGTAATTTCTCATTACTATTGGGGTCAACCCATGAGCACAACTTTATATATTCAAACCCAATTTTTCTATAAGACATATTGGAATATAACTCCATATGAAATTTTTTATGATAGAAATCTAAGTTTTAAAAACAAAATATTTTTTGTGAGTCTATCTATTATAAAGAAAAAAGGTCAAAACTTTGGAATGTTTGAGCGGAACGGTGAAGAGAGACTTTTTCTTGGATATGCTTTGGATAGAATAGGATATAGATTTTTCAAAAAAAACGAGAATAATTTTGTATTTTATTGATTTTATTGTTATTGAAAATTATTATGAAGATAAATAGAGTTGTACTGATAAAGAAAATTGAGCAAGATAAGGAAAGTTTTGTAAATATTTCTAAAACGGATACAGACAATTGAAATCCTACTCAAGAAGAAGAAGAATCAGACATCGAAATTTTTACTGATAAGGAATAATCTAAAAATTCTCATCCCAGGATAAGAAATGAAGTGGAAGCATTGGACATTATTAGTGATAAAAATCAAAAGGATCAAACTAGAAGAAAAATAAATGATATTACACATACATATTTGTATTCAAAAGATGATCTGAATGATGTGAAAGAATATTTTGAGTATCCAGAAAGCGTTCTGTCCATCAATGAATATCTTGTTTAGATTGAAAAGAATGATACATGAGAACACATACCAAAACTATATAAAAAATGTTATTGGTACAAAGTGGGTTTTCTAAATCAAGTTAAATGAGGAAGGTTAAGTGATAATAAATAAGGTAAGATTTGTATGCAATGGTTACTCTCAAATTGAAGGTGTTTATTTTAATGAAACATTTCATTAGGTGGAAAGGTTAGAAATAATAAATAAAATTCATTCTATTGATGCACATCATAGTTAAAAAAAATTCAAATTGAAGTAAATTCCATATTAATGTATATGGATCTTAATGAGGATGTTTACATTGAACAACCATGTGGATTAATTATTGGTAAAGATGAAATCTATGTATGCATTTTGATAAAAGAATTGTATGTGTTGAAATAATTTCTGAGGGAATGTTACTCCAAATTAGATACTTTCTTAAGGAATATGGATTTCATGAAAAGAAGAGTTGATTGCAATATTTACATCAAAGAAAGTCAGGATGTTTCCCCCATAGTAATTTTTTAAGTTGACTAAGTTATCTTAGCTAGGAATGATGAAAGATCTCATGAAATATTTTCTGAAGAAATGAAAAAAAATTGAGATGTCCATGCTGGGATAAGGAAATACTTCCTTAAGTTAAAAATTCTGAAAAAGAAGAATACCATTTTTCTTTCTCAAGAAACAAATGCTAAGGAAATTCTTAATAAGTTCAGCACTGGAAACTCAGAACCTATTCCACATTGATTTTAGTGGAAAAAATGTTGTATAAAGATGGATAAGGAAAGAAAGTTGGTCAAAATGGGTTCCAAAAGCTGATTGTAAGTTTATTGTATTTGACTGACTCAAGACCCCTCATTTTTTATGATGTAACCTTATGTGAAATATTTTAAACTGATCATAATGAATCTCATTTATATACTATACAATGAATTCTCATATATATTAAAGTCCAAAAAAATATAGAATCGGGTATGATAGCTTAGAAAGTATTGACTTTTTTGGGTATTCAAATATTGATTGGGCTGGAAATGTTGATGATAGATTATCATCATATGTTGGGGTTTTTCTTCTAGGAAAAGTTCTATTAGTTGGCATACAAAAATATAATTCGTTAACTCTTAGTACAACTAAATCTAATTATGTTGTTTCTACTCAAGCCACTACCCAACTTATATGGATGGAGACTCAGTTAGAATATTTACTTGTTGAAGTGAAGTTATCCTTGATCTTGGTTTATGATAATAAAATTGAAATCAACCTCACTAGGAATCCAACATTCCCATTGAAAATATATTGATATCAAATATCATTTCATCAATTATAATGTGGAGAAGAATGAATTGAATATGGAGTATGTTCCTACCTGGGAATATGTTGCTGACATTTTCATAAAAACGTTACCGAAGGAATATTTCTCTAAATTGGAGTTGAACTTGGGTGTCCAACCTATTTCTCATCAAGTATGAGGTATTTTTTCCCTTATCCCATATTACCTTTGGATAGTGTTTTCATGGGGGATAATTGTTTCATAAATCTGTCATTATATAATCATGAATAAAAGAGGGGGAGTTGTGGGTAATATACGAATTCAATAATGTAAGTGTGTAAAATATTTTAACTTCCAGTAGAAATAGTTATAGGAAAAAAATTGTATTACAGGAATTTTGAAGATATAAGGAATAAAAAATGAGGAAGAAATATGAATAAATTTTCATAATCAAAAATTTTGGACATCATAGTTTTGTTATCTATAATTCTAGTTTCTTACAACAAGTTATCTCACATAGGCTAATAATTGATGACAAGTAATCCATATATTGAGGTTACAGTGTTCAATGATTTGTGAATAATTGGTTGACAACAAAATCTAAATGAGGAAGTTGTTAGGACCAAGCTACTAAGGATGATAATCATTTCCATGTATTGTATTCTGTTGTCCAAGAAGATTAACAAGAAAACAAATCCCATCACTTTGTATTTGATGATAAATATACTTACAACCATATTTAAAAAAATTACTAAAAAGGCCCATCGGATAGGGAATGTGTTTTATATATGAATAGGTTCATCAGGATCTCCTTGGGTCTGGAATTGAAGAGAATATCATAATGATGTGCTGGTTCAGAGTCTTTCTAACTCTAATGAAAAAATGAAAATGCGTCACTATTTTTTCATTGAAAAAATTCATACGTTTTCTAAGTTACTTGCGATTTAAGCATGATGAATGATAGGGGAATAAAAGGTGATGAAAATTGTATTTAGTTGAATCTTATTCATAAAAACAATATTCAGCTCGAGTAAGAAATAAAGATGTTACTAAAGGAATATGATATTACAATATTTTCCATTAAAAGTCATATGATTCTAAATATAATCTTCCTTGTATTCAAAGTCATGAAGAAATTCATGTTACTTTAGAAAGTTTTTGAAAGAAAAAATTTGATGAAGTTGAATATTTTGGGTCTCATGATCATTATAATAAGTTTACTGAATGTAGATTTATTTAAAGGCTAAGGTGGATGATCATAATAAAGGTACTGGTTTTCAGTCACATATTAAAATCCAAATTAGTTAAAATTATTAGATAATGAGGTTGATGAAGTGGAAAATGTTCATTGGTATCAAAAATTTAAATGAAATGGAACTTAATTGACACTGATTATTAGAATGAATCTGATACTGATTAATAGATGTAACCTCACACTGATAACTTAATCGGATTCAAGACCATTAGTTTAAAGAAGTAATAATATTGTTAGATAGTTTTAAAAGAATTGTCAAAGGGGGACAGGAAGCGTTCATGAATATTTTGAATAATTTGATGTTTCCATCATAATCAGATTTGTTTATAAGAATCGTAATTGAAAGACCTATGCTTTTCTTATTATATTTGGTGCAGACCAACGTATTGAATAAACTATTATTATGAAACTTTCTTCATCGTAAGGATTTGGAATTAGACTGTGGTATTATTTGAAGAAGTTTAAATGAGATATAAATGTTTTGATAAGAAGGAATTTGAATATCAAAGATGATTTTGTTTTTGTTTTCATCAGTTGTTATAGAGTTTCATAATGAAGAAATCATATTGGGAAATGATATTGGAGAAATAAAATAGGACTGAGATTTTCTAAAGAAGTCAGAAGTCATAATAAGTTTTTAGGTTATTTGAGAAGGTTATTTAATAGTCTAGAAGAATTGATGATGTTAACATGCACCTGCAATTCAATGAGAGTTTATGATTTAGGGAAAACATTACCTAGAAACTTTTCAAGATTCCCAACCAAACCATTTTGGGTAACCTATAAAAGGTTAAAGTACATTGTACATTGAACATACATAATTACTATTCATAAAGTCAAGAGAATAGTTGGTGAAATAAAGTATTATAGAGAGAATAAGAGGTTTTAGTATTGGTTTTTGTTGAATAAGTTTTCAAGATATAAGAACTATATGAGAAGAGATGAGATGATATTCACCTGATCATTTTATTCAGTTGGTTACCATATTAGGTTGGATCATCAGACTGGGAAAATCATATTGGGATTTCCTACTTCAAGAAGAAGAAGTTCATTTTTTTCTAAACCATATTCTAATAGATCTATATATAATATATATTGAACAATTGGACTGGTAAAATATGACTGGGAAATCACACTAAGTTTTATTACAAAGTCCCAAATATTTTCTTACCAACTTCTGGGTAAGAAAGTTGGAAACTTTTTTAAAGATAATTTTTTAAAACATTGATCAAGAAGAACCATAACATGTTTTTTATAAAAACAATATTATATCATTTTGTTCTACTTGAAGAAAATTAATTTTTTATTTATCCTTGTTCTACATGAGTGTATGGGCATATCCTACTCATTGAATTCCACATAAAATTATTTTTTCTAGTGAATTTTGTCATATTGGATCATTTCAAAACCATACCAAGGATGTAGCTACTCTTACAGACACATGAACCTTATAAATTCTTATGTTCCTATGGATGTGTTCTTTTTTTCTTTCCAATAGGGAAATAAATGTTTAATAATAGGTAAAAAATCAAAAGTAAAGAAACATACAAAAAGATATCACTAGTCCAACCCCTCCCCTATCAGTGATATAAATATTTTTAATAGGAAATTACACCATTGATCTGGATATAAATTTTGATTAATATGTGTGAATTATATATTTTTAATTGGTGGAAAGTCCTCAATATTGAATATTCTCTATAGATATACTCATATCCTCTCACATTGTGACATATATATAATATGTTATATACTGATCTATGTCATATGGTGTTTTTTTAGATCTTGTTGGTATCTGTTAATGGGAACATGTTTACTGGTCTAGTCAATAAGATTTTTTGTTTCATTCTTCATTGTTATCACCCATTGAGATGTAGGAGGCTTCTCTCTCTTTTCTGATTGTTATATACCTTGAAGGATATGTTTTTATTGATTTTTTTCTTAATGTTTTAATGAAAATGTGAAAAAAAACTTGAAGGAAGAACTTTTTGGTTAATGATTTTCAAATATTTTATTTTTATTGAATTTTAGAAATCCCATTTGATATTTAATTTTAGTTTTTGGATTCAAAATACTATTTTTGGTTTAATTCCAAAAAGATGTTCTATTAAAGTTATTAAAGTGAAGAAACTGTTTAGGTGGAATAAATTGATATGGGATTTTACCTACATTGTTGTAATGAGTTAATTTTCCTTGGTACTAATCCTAAAAAATGAATTTGTTACATTAAGGAACCTAGAGATTAGTCTCCCAGGGATGAATTGGTTGATCTAAAAATAACAGATCATGAGTTTGGATTTTTCAGTCGGCATGAATGTGTGTTTCATTATGTATGAGATATAGAGAGAGAGAATAAAACATATCGTGGTTATGATATGTGTAAATGATGCATGAGAAAAGTTATTTGTTCAAAAAAATTCACAAATATTTTTCTTATGGATAAATTGTTTTGTCTTCAATTTACAATATTTAAAATTGAATTATTATTCAGATGTTTCTGTTTTGATAAAATAAATTGTTTTAAACTTTGATATAACATGTTCTTTTCCATGTTTCGTATATTGGGAAGTATTTTGGGCTTACCAATTTTTTTATACTCATCCCTATATTGGGAAATTTGGTGAATTTTCTAATTTTGTCCATCAAGACAAAGGTAAATTCATGGTTTCTTATATCTTTAGTGGAACATCATTATTTTTCTTCCTCAGGTAGATCTATGGAGCATAGATTTCTCTATCAATTTATTTGGATAGATTTGACATCAGTGTTACTATATTAAGATGTCCTTTTGTTTCCCTATGTAATAATTCAATTCATTTTCATTGTTACTCTATCATTAATTTTTATTTTGTTTTCACTTGATTTGAATCATTTTACTCATTCATCATATAGTTAGTTTGGATGTATTTGTTTTATCCTAATAGGTTGTTTTTTCACGTAAAATCACCCCCCCCCCCCCCCCCCGCAAAGACTTAATAAGCCCTTGTAATTTATTACCATCCTTTGGTGTCTTGGAGTTTTCACCTATGTTTAGTAGCACCACCAACCCAACCCAAGATAAAAAGTTGGGATAGGATTTTACGTGTTTACCAGTTCACCCCAAGTATTTTGGGAGAGGAAAATCCATTATATTCTCCTAGAGACATAGTTTTTGAATGCATCCCTATTTTTAGATTAGACTTGGGTTGAGGCCCAAAACATATTGCATTCAAAAAACAATTTATATTATATGTGTAAAAATAAATATGTTTCCTAATCGCAAAGATCCCATAAATATATTGAATAATGTTTGGGTTACCTCCAATTCATTTTCATCACTCGCTATTGTAGAGTATATGATTAACTTCCACTTTACATTATGGTGAAAGAGGTGCTCATAATATTGGAGAAAGGTGGATCTCAAAAACTATAGATAACATCATAGAAGGACTCAACCATCATGATATTTCATCACAATGATTCCATCAATGAAGACTCTAACTATATAGTGGTGGTAGAAAAACTCTAGGGAATTGTTTCCAAGGAGCATTCTAAATTAGATAGGCTGCGACAAGAACTTCAAAAAAATTGTTACATGCTCATTGTCTCTGAGAAAATGATTGATGAAGAACAATGGATTTTCGAGACATCTAAGAAGGCCGAGACAGATTTTCTATGATACATACATCAATGAAATCCATTATAGTGGTAGAAACCATAATCAAAAATCAATGACACAATGTTGTGACCAACAAGGGGAAAAAGTGAAAGGTGTTAATAAATAAACCCATTATACTCCATCACAATATTATAGCTTTAGGGTCCCATTATTTTGGTAAACATTGGATAGACTATAAGAATTAGAGGATTTTTTTCCTTCAGAACCACTAAAGAATAATTTTACATGTATTACAAGTGCTACTGCCAATATTTTAATTCGTCATAGAATCTTGATGACTTGAAATCATATAAATCACTGTGAAACATTAAGGATCTCTGAATTTTAAGCCAACACAAATTCTATTTCAAATACTTAAACCCAAATAAATTATTCCTAAACATGGATCAAGGGATGATAATGGTATAAACACTACAATGAATGCACTAGATCTATTAAATCAATTAATGGTTATAAATTACCTCAGGGTGCGTCTCACATAATGATATTAGTATAAACGCCATCAGCAAATAAATAGAACTTGTCTATTAAGTAATGATGATTAATTCCTCTTAGGTTTGGCATACAAATGGATATAGATAGAAAATACATAACTGATTCCCTTGATATTGTCTATTCAAGAATAATAATGAATTATCCTAAAGTGCTCCTCCCATAAAAGTGTTGGTATGAACACCATAACCAACGTCATAGAGTAGGTCCATTCAGGAATGATGATAAATGCCTAGAAGGAATGGCTCATGAATGGATATGGGTAGAAACACCATCCATACTATAATTGAGTTGTTCCATTCAGAAATTATGATGAATTATTCCTAGGAATGGATCATGGGATGATTTTGGAAGAAACTCATTTCGAAATTCACTAGTGCTATTCAATCTTGGAATTATAATGAATTCCTCTCACGCATGGGTCTCAGAAAGATATCAGTAGAAACATTATCACTAATGCACTAGAGCTAGCCCATTCGGGAATAATGATTAATTACTTTTGGATATGGATCATATATATATATATATATATATATATATATATTTGTGTGTGTGTGTGTGTATAAACACCATCCTCGATGAACTAGAGCTGATACATTCAATAATGATGATGAATTCCTCCCAGACTTTTCTCACAAAAGGATATACATAGAAACCCCATCACTAATGCACTATATATTTTCCATTTAGGATATTGGATGGATATTGGTGGAAACACCATCACTAAGGCACTATATCCTGAACATTTAATAGTGATAATGAATTCCACAGTCATGCCTCATAGACAGATATTGGTAGAAACACCACCACTGATGCACAAGAGCTAGTCCATTAAGAAATGATGATGAATAGTTTAGAATAGAAGGGGTTATATAAGTTATCATGTTATGAAAAGGGATTAATATAAATTTTTCCTAATCTTGGATATTTGAAAGAATAGATTGAAAATTTTTCTTTATATATAGTGGGCCCCAAAATCATTGCATATTTATCTTTTATTGTCCTTGATTTTTCTGAGGAAATACATAGGTAAATCATTGCCTGTATTATTTCCTTAAGACCTATAGGTCATTTAATGTCTCCAAGCCCATGGGAAATGTAATATATAAGCCTAATGTCCTTGTAAGGGTTCCCCCTCATCCCTTGAAATGGGGGTTATCAATTTCAATTAAAAATAAGTCCATCCCGCCATTTATGCTACATATGTATAGCATATCAGGATGGGAAATGTATTTTACTTAGAATTATGAAAATAGTATTCCAACCTATCATGGTTTAGTCATTTTCGATTTTTAAATTCCCAATTTTAGTATGTTCATGCTGGGTACATGTCTAGTAAGTAGAGAATTAACCTATTATTAGGCCTCCCATTATATGTTATAAGCATGATTAGTACCATGCCTTTTTCCTAGAGAAATTTAATGTCATGTGAATCGTACCATTACACCATATAGTTTCGGGTCATGTGATTATGTTTGTCAAAAGGTTCAAGAATGATGTACCACATCCTTGCACCAAGAATAGGTTGGGTAAATGATGGCATAATGTCAAGGATGTAAAACATTCTTGAATAGTAATTTTTTGGTCAGATAGAAATATAGAAGATGGCCTAGAGAGTTTGAATAGAACAGATTAAAAAATTATAGATAAGTACTAATTATTAAAAATAATTAAGATTATTAAATAACATAGTTAATTAGAACTGGAAAAGGTCAAAGAAATAAAAGAAACAAGGATATTTTTTATAGTTGTGTGGTACAAATTGGAACAAGTATACTCTTATAAATCTCTAATCAGTGATAGATACATTGTACACTAATCTTATTTTTATAGGAGAATAAAAACTCTAATTAAAAAACATTTCCAAAAAATTATATGGTTAACCACACTGACATGATGAAATTTCTATCGGGGGTCACAAACTAAACAAAAAAGTAACTTTACACATGGAAATCACAAAAAAAAAATTGTCCATGCATTAAAAACTCTGAGTCACAACCTAATGAAAGAATGAATGAATTATCTTCTATAAAAAATAACAAATCGACTTTGGGAGTACATGTGAGAGATGTGAAGTAGTGTTATAGATACAATAAACTAGGATGAAGGAGTAGATGAACAAAGAAAGAACATGTACATGGTCTTGAGAAATGTATTATGATGTTTTCTCATGATATTAATTGTCGTATAATATTTGAATCATCCCATGGGATATTGTCTAGCAGATGGAAACATGATGACATAGGAGCATCACTTCAAAGTTTAGAGTAATTCTTTTTTCCTCAAAATTTCATGTTTTCATATATCATATATTTATGTCTATTAAAACTGCATGTCCGAAATTAATTTAAATAATAAATAAACTAAACACATCTAATAAAGGATAGATAATTTAAAATTCAAAAAAATAAAACTAAATTAATACAAAGAGAGAGAAAAGACATAAATTATTATTCCACAAATATCACTCAAATCATGACCCGAATTTTAATCAATGAAGGCTGACTCAAAAAAAACACTAGATTAAATAATTGAAAATACTTTTGTAATAATTGCTTAATGAAATATCCCATGAAAATACAAATTTTTAATTCGAAATATGAAATTAAAAATATCCATTTAAAATAGGAACCAAATATGGGAAAATATCATAAATTAAAAAAATAAATAAAATTTATTAAATCAATTTTGGATATTTTTAATAACAACTAACATTAATTTATAAATAATAAAATTCAAAAAGAAAATATGAAATAATAAAAATTATTTCTCTATTTCAAGCTATAAGTTTCATTCCTTAAACTAAGTCACACTCTGATCTTAAAAGAAATATGTTTAAACAATGAAAAACTATTCACATAGGTTCTAAATTATTAACATGTATTTATCAATTCATTAGAAAATTAAATATATGAAATAAAAATTTATCAAATAGATATAAAAAACAAAACATAAAACATATCATTTTTTCATATTTTATAAAAACCTATAGAAATTCGATGAAATATGTAGCCAAATTCCCATAGGGGGTTTTCAAGTAAAAACTTTTCTCTACATAAGTGAATTGACCACACGAGAAAATGAATGTAGGCAAATTGACATAAACGATTCACCGCAAGGATGACTCTTGTAAGGGAGTCACATAAGTGAATTCTTCATGTAGGTGATTCTAATATCTGAATTCATAAAAACTATAAACAAATTGAATTTTATAATTTTGAGACCAGAAACCAACCATCTTTATAGTATATTCATATTTAGGTTTTTTAATATTAAATTTTTACAATTTCATTTTATTTCCAAACAACTAATAATATCATTAATCAAATTTAAAAAAAACCTTGTTATGATTAAAAAACTACAAAAATAATTTATGAAAAAATATATATATAACATAATAAAATAATTTTATAGATTATATCCTAATTTCAAACAATATACAGATTTATTATGACATCTATTTATTCTACTTGAATGTATATAATATTCTTGCCTTTCTAAAAAAAATCACTCATTTTAGACTTATTTATCTTGTGATATGGTTAAAATATAGAACGTAACTGATTCTAGAAAAATTTACCATGTTGATTTCAAAATAGCCTCATAATTCATAAATAGGCTACGTTGTTATGGAATTGGATATGTGGTGAAAAATAATTTTAATGAATTGGAATCATAATAAGCATGCCTAAATGATATTTTAAGGTTTGAAATGACTTATTTATTATAGGATATCAATATAAAACTTTCCGAACATGTTATTACAATTCAAAATATGAAATCTAATGATTTTTTGAGAAAACATCTTTTGATATACTCAAATTTAAACATTCTTTAATCAATATACAATTAAAATTAGTAATATAGTTAAAGGAAATTAAACAAATAAATCTTGGTAATTTTCAAAAAATAAATTGGATTAATGATTCACTCAGAAAGTGTATTATGGGCTTTGTAAATCATATCTCAAGGATATTGAATCTAGGATAATTGTATGGAATAGGTTCAAAATGTATGACCACTAACCATATTCATATTATGTGATATTTTTTAATTATTTTATGGAATATATATACTATAGGACCCCATTTATTAAGGTGAAAACACATTTGGTTGGTAGGACAAACTAAGGGCACATTTATAGGTGCCAAATTGGGGAGTGTAATAATATATAATTATAGGTGTACCATTAAAGATGGATACACTTGTTATTGATAGAAATTAATGGTTGTTGAGGATTCAAAACACCCATGAAATAAGGTAGGTTATCGAGAGAAATATATACAAGGAGGGTCCTAGTACCATAAAACATATTTTTTCATGTACTGAACATTTTATCAAGGCCACGGGATGTAATAAATCATTTCTCTAACTTGTATTAGGATTAGAATGGTCCATTGAGCATGGATCGACTTATAATTGGCCCATATAATGGGCCACATGAAATATTTGCCTCTTTTATTTTTTATAAAACTTTTGACTAATCTCTTTAAAATTAAATACTTGAAATTGCATAATTGAATATTACTCACACTACTATTTATATGTTCTTATTCTGACATGTTTTAGGTTTATTTCACTTGTTGTTTTGGTACATGCAATCTATATTGTCCAAGGATAACGTTTAAAGTTGTTGAGATTTTATCATTGTGAACACAACTTAAAGCTATGATTCATGGCCTAGAGTGCCAAAAGTTTCAAGGAAGGATTCATGAAACATTTAAAATTGGAAGTATGAAAAACAATCCAATTTGGATCCACAATGTTAAGAGTAATCTAAAACTATTTTGAACAGGGGATGAGGATACTGTAAATTATTTCACATGGTCCTCGAACCATGAGTATGGTTATGGGAAAGATACACAAGGGATAGACCCTAAGCATTTTAAAGGATTGATTCTATTATAATTTTACCTAGGATTTTAGAAATTAGAGGACCCTTTCTCTAGAGAGGAAAATTCCCCCGGTTGGCAGGCCATACCGAGGGAATATATGCAGGAATGGAATTAGGGAATATATGCAAAGACAAACATAGGTTTCCCTTGAACCTGAATATACTTGTTACAAATATACATGATATATTGGTTCCATCCTAAGAATATTGAGACATTAATTTTGATTTATGTACTGAGAGGTTTATAAATGGTGAAGGAAGTATCAAAAACCTCAGTTGACCATTGTTTGGCTATTTAATTCTTTTGATAAGGATTGAAAAGGGATGATGGATTATGTCATATGATTTTTATAATAACATCAAAGATGTAATCTCATTTAATTTCATGTAACAAGAACCCATATGTAAGTCAGTTTAACTTCATAAAACAACCACTTAGATATAGAAGGGATGAGAAATATGGTGGAAATTTTATCATAGTTAGGGTCTATGAGTTGGTGATGAATTCATGGATGGTGAATTTCACTTCTCTCTCTATCCAAAATTTTAGATTTTTAAAGGTCCTAGAATTAAATATGTTCCACATAAGAGACAAGAGAATTTTGGAATATAAAACTTTGTATTTCTCCTTGAATATTGGATTTAGGTGTATCATATGATAATAAAAAATTTCCAAGTGTTGTTCTTAATAAATAATATACACCACATAGATATTAATCATATGAAATGGAAAGGGGATGTTTCTTAGAATATTTTCATAAATGGGGGAACTCATGTCGAAGACTGCAGCATAGTTTTGGCTCAAACATAGGCAACTTTCTAATTTTTTGGTAGCATTTATTCTCAAGTGAGATAAAAGTTTATTTTATTAGTACTAAAAAAGGAGAATACCCATCATGAATAAAGAGTGATCTGATTAAGCACCAAGATTAGTTTTTGTAATTTATGTTTTCTATAGCTAGACTCATTTGGGTGTAGCTAAATTTTCTTTTTGGATATAAATAAAAAAAATCATGTTGCAACTATCTATTTTGTTTGAGCCCTTTTATCAGGGTGGAATAGATTTCAGCATAGGTTCAAGAAGAACTCAGTAGTAAAGATACCCACATAGATCATGATATTACATTTTAGTAGAGACATTTTTTGTATTATTCTACATAAATAAATTTCTTATGTGTTGGAAATAATTTGTGTTTTACCTTAGTGTAGATTTATCCTAATGAAATGAGTGTTTCCTATAGTGAAATAATCCTATGGTGAAAGTATGTAATTTTTTGAAATTGTAGTTATGCATAAGATTGGGAATCCTATAGTCACTATGTATCCCATGTTGATATGAATCAATCCAAACAAAGTTATTATATTGGATATCCCCTATATAGATCGAGCTCGTATGTATGGGAAGTGGGGTATTTTATTTCAGATTTTCATCTAAAAATAGGATTGATAATATTTAAAACACTATGTATCATGTGTTGACACTAATCAAGCCACATATAGTTCCCATATTTTATTTACATATATAGAGCTCATTTATATATATTGATGAAATTTTGGTTTAGAATTACAGTTTTACCTATGATAAGAGATCAGGGTATCACTATATATCATATAATAAAAAGAATCATTCCATGCATATTTCTTTTTTTCACTATGAAGATCTTGCTCAAGAATAAGGGAGGTTGTTTTCAATATAGGTTCACAAATTATTAACTCTATGATGAATACTTTTAGGTATAACTAGCTCATATAGAGTGTGGATAATTTCATCAAGATGCAAAACAAATTATGTGAGGCAAATTCTATACAGATCACACTAATGTGTAGTTATACAGAATTGAGTCACACCTTATTGTCATTCCATTTGGGAAATAAACTATTGTTGGAGGGGCTCAAACACTAAATTAGAAGAGGTCCATGTATAAAAAATTATGGGAGGGCCCCAGATAGAAGATCCAAGTGTCACTAATATCCTATGATAACAGGAATTAATCCCATGTAATTATTAAATATAATGTTTCCTATAGATATCTTACCCATACACAGGGTGAGGGGGTATTTTTATTATTTTTGGTTGAACCTAAGACAAATAATAGTAGTGTCATTATTTATCCTATTAGTTTTTAGAATCAAGACATGCATAGTTATTTTAAGTAATGACTACTTGTATAGATCTATAACATATAGAAGTAATTGGGGAAATTATTTCCCTAAGTAATAGGATGATCATATACAAAATACCGCTACACTTATAAAGATCTCATGTATCTGAGAATGTTTTGTAAATAATGGTCTACACCAATAATTTTAAATTTATACAATATGGAATTACACTACATAGTTTTACATCATGAAATAAGGATGGTGACCAAGGATTTTAACATCATATGATAAGGATGTGGGGGATATGTTATTAAAAATCATACCACTATGATGTGGATTTTATACTATTTATGTTCTTTCTTTGAGGACTTGGATGCTATACGGTTTAAAGTATTGCTTCCAAGACATAAAATCTATGAAATTTACTATGTTTTCATTGGGGCTTGGATTCTATGAAATTTAATGTCTTGAATCATGTACTAAGATCCTATACATTTTAAATTCTTTCCTTCTGAACTTTCGCATTATATAGATTTAAGTATTACCTATAGGACATGGATGTTGTGCAGTTTAAATCTAATTTTTAGAACTTTTATTCCTTGTAGTTATATGTTTTTCTTATAAGATATAGATGTTAGTCAGTTTAAGATCTTACCATCAAAACATGGATACTAAAATGATAATTGTGAAAATTATTTATTGATAAAACTTTTTTTGGTAGGGTAATGTTTCCTTCCTCATCCATCAATACTAAGGAGTGAGATCCATTTTAATAGCCCTTCTGTATGAAAAAGTTTGTTACCATTTTTCTTCCATCCTTTGAAGCTTATTCCATGGTATCATCAAGGTTATAATAAGCAATACTAACTCACATTTAATGAATTGGAAGACTCAATCATTCTTGTTGAAGGATCATGCAATCTGATTCTGATAGACTTCCAAATTATTTCATATGTATAACCTATTCTAATCATGTCTTTCTAACACATCATGTCGCTTTGGTTATTGTTCATCATCTAATGTTTGACCGAATATAGAGTTTTAAAATGAGGGAAACATTAATTCTATAGTAATACCTACCTCAATTTAATAGATAATTGAATATGGAGTTTCTTGTGAGGTAGTGAGGGTTGTGTTACAACAGTATCGCACGGTATATTGGAGTTTTTTTAGGCAAGACTTATTATATTTATCCACCGTATTGAGAATTATATTTCTTAGGTACTTTTTTAATGTCTATATTTTTACATTTACCATTTAATGATTGTGAGATGAATATTTGGAGTTAATGTTGTACTCTTAATAAATCATTTTAACTTGGGGGAAAATAGGTTAGTTCAATTTTTCATCAATATTATAGGAGGGACACCAAATATTTTGAAAATGGTATACATCATGAATTTTAATACATTCTTTATGAAAACTTATTTTTGGGGTATGGAATTAGCCCATTTTGAAAATGAATTCATTTTTAGAAAAGATATACTTAAGTTTTATTATTATTTTTGGGGGATATGGCCCCTTGAAATCCATTCCCTATATGGAAAATGGTCTTGTGTATTTGGTAGTATACAACAACACTAGGGGGTTTCAGTTGAAATTTGAATGTATGTGATATAAATTACACATCTTAGTGAATTCCACATTGTCTTATATCATTATTTCTTAAAAATAACCAAGCCCCCTAATTGGGTTGGAGATACTAGTCCCCAACTAATGAACACTGAAGAAGTGTGTGTGGAATTTTTACATTATGACAAGTTTCTCTCCTTCTTAGAGAAGTATGAGGAGGGCTACATCAAAATAATGTTTATAAAATAATTTCTATTCATATATCCCATTACAAAGGGTGAAAATTGTTTTGAAAAATTGGATTTATTTCTTTTTAGATTTATCCAATGGGAGGGTATAGTTTTGTAGGATACCCATTATTGGTCTCAATTATCTATAATCAGTTGACAAGGACAATTGAACATGGCATATCAAAGTATTGGTAATCGAATTCTCCTCTTTCATGTGAAAAATTAAAAAATAGTATACTAATCTTATGTGTATGAGGTGGAAGACTATATCTTCCTTGTCATAGTCATCTATGATTATGGTTTCATTATACCGTGCAAAAAAATAGCATTATGTGTGTGGGATAATGATTCAACATCAACTCAAAAGGAAATTCCACTATCAGTCCCCCCACATAGCTGATGAGAGGGGTTAAATATTTCTTCTTGAGAAAATACTAATCATTAATCTTCTTAAAAAATTTATGAATATCCTTTTACATTTATATGGCCTATATATAGAACCTGGATTAGTTTCGTGCCAATGATAAGGGTTTTCCCTTTATTAATAAAACCTTATTAAAATTTTCATTTTTGGGTGTTACTATTTCGTTTTTTGTATACTGTCATTTCGATAGTTCCAGTCCTTGGACATTGGTAATTGTTTACCCATATAAAAAAATTTAATCATCGTATAAATATAACATATATTAATTATATTTATATTTATATTTATATTCATCACTAAATGATAGATATATAAAAATGAATTACACTTGTCATAGAAACTGTAAGTTGTACATACGCATGAACGTTGTTTTCAATTTCTGATAGATGGAAAAAAATAAAGATAAATAATAATTCACATTTATTAAAAAAATATTATATTATATATATAATATATATTAATTAAATATATCCTTATTAAAATCTATTTAAATCATAAATGAAAAACTAATAATAATGGTTTGTGGAGGTGGTAGTCCACACATACGCAAGAGTGACTTTATTGTTTTCCAGTGGATTGGAATGTATGAAGTTATATATGATATTATATATAAAAAATAATATTTATTTATTAAATATAATATATAAACATTAAACCCATAAAAATAATTACCCTTGGTATATGGTTATCGAAAATGAATTGTTTCACCATGTTGAGTCCACACGTACAAACGAATGATACTTTCGCTTCCCATTTGATCAAAAAAACTATCTATATTGGCAATTAGAAAATAATAATACAATTTACATATATTTAGGAAACCATATTTTTTATTTTATGATAAATAATACATATTTACAAGATCTAGATGAATAAATGATTTTAAAATAGTTAGGTAGGATGATTACCCCTCTTTTGGTTGGCCTCTAATAGATAATTTCTTAGGGACCTGAAGAATGGTATTTCAGGAATACTAGAACATTTAAATCATGGATAAGGAATTTTAGAAGATAATTGGATAGGGTATTTTTTATATTTATGGCTCAAAGTGGTGTAACTAAGAGAAAGTAGGGGTTCCCTTTTATAAGTGGAGTAGAGAACACACATGTAATTTCTCAAAATATTAAAATATAATAAATTCATACTCAAAAAAAGTTTTCCAAATATATAGATATTTAAATGTGGGATAATATGAGGTCTATATATGGAAAACTATTAGTATTTATACATGTTTAATTGTAATAAATTCCCTTTTCTCTTGGTTTTACCCCTAGTGGGCTTGTTTTCACCATAACAATTGCAATATATTTTTATTGTGTTTATTCTTCATTATGACCAAATATAAAGTTGAAATTTTTACTAAATATCAATTATTTGGATTCTAAATATGAAATTCATTTTATCATATTTAGTTTATTGAATTTTAAAAATTTAATTTAAAATTAAAACTGAGAAACACAATGATAATAGTTTTTCCAAATTGGTTTTTCCAAACTATGAAAAGTTTTTATGAAAAAATCATATATAAAATTAATTAAAATGTTATATATTTGAATAATCATAATTTAAAATAAAAAAATAATAAATGTAATTTTTAAAATCTTTAAATGTAATGAAATTTTTCAATAAAAATCAATATATTTAAATATTCTTTAAAAAATAAATAATTTTATAAAATTACCAAAAATTAATTCTAACAGAATTTTTATATTATAATTTTAAAAATTACGTTTATTTTATCAAATTGATTTTATAAAACTGGATAAAATTTATTATTTTATTTTCTCACAAACATAAACAAAAACCATTTCTGAGGAAAATTTATTTTTGAATAATATAAATACAATAAAAAATTGTTTTCTTGTTTATCAATATGTTTAATAAATCTATAACTTTATTACATAATTTAAAAAAAGTAGTTTTTGTTGTTCACTCTCCCAATTTAATAGTTGGGTTATAATAGTATACTACATTATGGTTTAATTAGACTTGAGTTTTCATGTATCTTAATTTATCAAGGAAATTAAATTTATTTGAGTAAAAATATATCAATAAAACTAATGTTGTTACATTTATCATATACCATCATCATATCATATTCATTGATAAAGGGAAACCTTAATCATGCTTCATTGAATACCACCACCTCCACAAACAACAAATTTCATTTTTCATCACCACCCTTCATGGATAGTTATAAGAATAAATTTATTGAATGTATATGATATTTGTGAAATTTTTATTCTTCATTTAATGTTATATTGTCATTAAATAAAAAATTATTTCTCAATAAATCATTATAACACGCACCTATTTTTGTCAGTTTTACCACCTACATAAAAATGTTATAATATTTATATTCTGAAAGATTAATGAATATCATATATTTATAATAATATAAAATAATAATGTATTAAATATATTTTAATGATCATATAAAATTATTTGTTACATTTAATTTATTTATTAAAATATCAAATTTTTATCATTCAACATGCTGGAACCATTTGGATGGTGTTCTCGTTCGATGAATCTCTCCCTAGAGATCTCGATGGCATCCATTAATTCTGGGTCTCGATGGAAAATGATGATACTTTTTTCACTTCCACTCTTCCCTTGAAGTAGGATGTCACTTATACTATTTTTTTAAGGAATCTTTGATTCACTTGACATCAATTCTGAATGAATCTGTAATGAAGAATAATGGTTATTACGATCTAAAAAAATATGTGAATCTTTCAATGGATGGAGATCTATCCTTGGCTAATGAACAAGGTACTAATTCCTTTTCTAGATTCTCGATGAAACTCATTTTTTATCTTACTCTTCTGGAAGGATTATGAAGGATGGATAGCTAAATTTGGTTTAATCCAACCATTCAATCATTTCTCAATTCATAGATGATTGCAAGCACTTGATTGTTTATTAGTTGGAGTCATAGTGGGGAATAAATACATGGAGGTTTCAAGACCTATAGGGAAATATGTTTATATTTTGGGGGTTCTATGGGTGGATGATTGCATTAATTGGTAGGGTTTTTTCATATAACATTTCATTCTTCTATTATGAAGATGAGATCTTGGGGAATGAGTCTTATCCCTCTCAAGCCTATTTATCTTCAAATCCAAGAATGGGATCCCAATTAAACACATAAATTGATATAAATTAAACTACTTAGTTTTGGATGACACACTTTTTTCTGAGATAGTATCTATAGTATCAATAATTTTTATGGGATGTAACCTCTATTGAAGGGATTCCTATTAAATTTGACAAATAAACTGAACATGAAAGGTTTATGAGATATTTTATACTTCTTATAGATATCGAATTAAAATTAACTCTTATTGATGCATTAGTTATTGAGGATAATAAATTCTATTTTGAGATGAATGTCAAGATTGAAATTTCACCTGAGTTCTGTCACAAATGCCACTATATTGGAAGTGTTATTGATAAATGTTTTAAAGGTTCACGTTTTTATATCTATAAAGAACTTGGGCATAGAGATCATATGTGAAATATAGAATTATCATATATAGTAATTGATAATGTGGTAGACATGAATTCTTATAGATGTAATAATCTAATCACTCTTACTACCTTTGTTGATGTATCTCTTCTTATGGATCGAATAGCTACTAGTACACAATATTTTAATTCTAGAGATGTCAATGTGTCTTCTAACATTATGTATCCATATAGGAATATTGATATTCCTATTTCCATTGGTCTTGAAAATTATTCCTTATAATTTAAACTTGGGAAAAAAATATTTATAGAAATCCAATGTAGGTTATGGACAACTTCATATTTTATTCAATGTTGATAAATGCTCAGAAATTAGTATTTTTGCAAATAAAAAATGGTTATCTGTTCTGTATAGATAGATATACCTTTGTATCTACATACTCTTAATTCTATTGATTATAATTTGGTTGATACTATGAAGCAGCAGGATGTAGATGTTCCCTCATTCAAGATGGTTGATATTCTAGTTAATGTGTCTCAACATGAAACTTTTTAAGTTACTACTACTTTTCTCAAGCACATGAAGATCCTTTGATGGATTTGGTTTTTGTTGTTGAAATATAATCTTCATGTTCTATTACTAGTAGTATGAGGAACATTACCAGATCTCATGTACAGTCTGGCAGTGGTTGATTTACAACTAGTTTAAATTTTAAATATTTGGGTAAGGGAGCTTCCACTTCTAATCCTTCTAATGAACTGGCTGTGATCAAAGTTGATTATTTGATTTTAAGAAATTTGGATCCTAGAGAGAGATATATATTTAGAATTATCGATTTTTTTCATGATCTATGGTATGAATTGTGGGATACTTGGAAGCATGATCATCATTCATGTGGGAGAGTTTCTTGTGGAAGGGGTAGAAGAGGTTGTAAATGATAGTTTTCAGGTTGTGGTTGTTGATTGTGTCGTTCAGGAAATCTTCGAGTTATGAAGTATAATATTTTTTTGTTTTTGTGTCTTTTAATGTGTTTTTTATTGTTATGTGTGTTCTCTACTTGTTTTTACTCTTTCTCTTATCTTTTATATAGTTGGGTTTTGTCCCTTGTGCCCTATCTCTATTTTCTAAAAAATATCATTCAAACCAGTTATTCACAATTTCTATTTTCAAAAACCATACCATTATCATTCACCAAATGAAAATAGGATATGATGAACAATGAAAACATCATGATTATTTTATATTATATAATATTAAAATTATGAAAAAAAATTAATATATAAAATTCTATAATTTCATTACCAAACTAGTACAAAAAAGTCAATCTGAGTTTCTAACATCAAATGATGAAAATAAACCATAACCAAATAAAATATTTATAGTAAATGGTTAAAAATGAATTTTATACATGATAGAAAAACAAATTTGTTCTATAATAATTTTTAAATATATTTTTGTTTTTTATATACTGAGATAGAGTGCATCGACTAATCACGAATACAAGGTACAATGTTTTTTGTCTCAAATTGAATTTCTTGAGACATATTTCTTATTGTGGACAATGATTTATTTGATGTGGTGTGATTACAACCTAATTAATTTATTTTAAGATATTTATATAATTCTTGGTTTTTGAAGAATCATATCATTTTATTTCATAGAATGGATTTTGATTCAAATGATACCAAAGATGTTTGATTTATTTGTCGTTATTTTCAATTACATGGGACATGTTTGATATTTCACAACACTATTTCCTTATATGGTGTTCCTAATAACCGTTATTATATTAATTATAATGAATATATTTTATTTCATGATTTTTTTCATTTCCTGGTAACCCTATTTTGTTCTTCTATTCTTATTTTACCGTTAACATAGGTGATTCTTTGTCTCAAATTAAATTTCTTGAGAAATAATTATTATTTTACAGTAATGATATCTTTTATATTTTTTACATAATACCTATTCGACACATTATATCATGACTCTATATTTTTCCTTGAAATTTATTTTTTTTATTTCATGTTAACACTTTAGAAGGTGTTTTCCATCTACAACAACATCCTTTGAAATTAATTGTGTCACACTTAAATTTGTGTTGTTTAACCATCCACCTTATTTATCTAGATAGATTTTGTCCATGATATCCCATTACTAACTATTAGAGTATTGATTTTTAGTATGTCAGTATCTCAATATGGATATTTATTAGTTCCAAGGTAATGTTGATTATAAATTTTATTATATTTGATATCTTTTATACAGTGAATGTATAAGAATTATTGAAGTCCTCAGTGAACCCTAGTATTATATAGACCCTCATTGAATCAGCTGGCCTCATGAGAAAAAATATTTTCGTATTTTTTGTATGTCTACCCAATTTAATCCAAATGTATTTGATGCGGCCTTTTTGGAAAGAATGATGTCTTGGTTGTGATCTTAATGGAAAGAATTATGACAATTTTAAGGCCTTGATTGTTAATATCAAGAGGTCTATAATTATGCATTCCATCACCATGAATTTAGTTATTATTATCCATGTTATTAATTATATTGTTGTTTCATACATGGATTTGTTTCAGTCTCATGTGATTAGTTATATGTCATTATTTTATTATCATTAATTTTCTTTCAAATTATTCATGCTTTTTTTATTCCTCAAAATCTTCTATTATATTATTAACCTTACATGGAATTTGATATCACCCTTAATTTTACTTCATTTTCCAATGTTATGAAGAAAAGAGTTTCACATGATATGTATCGAAGAATATCTTGCATGGAAAATATGTAAGATATATTGAATAATTATTATAGATTAATTAGTTTATTATTTTTTTGTAAAATTGTACATTGGATGATAAATACATGGGATTTTTTAAAAATAATGAGTTGGCTAATTATTTAAAGGGAAAAACCTAATAGGTAATAGGAATATATATAATGTAGTATTTTTTATATATCATGTAATTATGTGTTGTTCACATTTGGTAGTTTTTGGAAATAGAGGGAGTCCTTCAATAAAATCATAGTGATCTTCATCAAAACACTATAATTATGATAGTTTCAACCAGTCTTTAGTGGAAGGTACATGAGTCTCTTAATTTATATTTATACATGTCTCTAGTTATCAATCATTTTATATCATGGGAATTGGATTTTTAGTTATTTAAAGAACATTTAATAAGTTTTTACCTATAATACCCTCTCTTCACTGATATTTTTATTTTATATTATTTTAAGTTAATTTTATGATAGAAATATTTTTATGTCATGAGATTTATTTTTTTAAAATTTTTTGAGTTTTTTTAATATGAACATTTTTTGTGGGGTTATAAGTAAACATGAAACAACCATGTGTTGGAGTTTTTAACGGTATAGTTTCATTCATAATAGTTATCACATGGTTATTTTAATAGTGAAGTGACATAGATGAAAATGTGTAGGCTATGTTTGGGATGTTCTGTATGGGAAGAATATTCAGTGCATGGTTCATCAAACATTTCACTTAAATAGTGTGATCTACCCAACGGCACAAAAATTTATTTCTTCCAAAAATAATCCAAATAAAAATAAAATAAAACCAATCCCTTAATTCCCCTCTCCCCCTCTCACGTCGAAGAATTCTCTATCTATGGAAGAGTTATCTTGTGTTCCTTACCCCATCCATATCTCTACTTTTTCTGGTGATAGAGAATTTTTTTTTAATATTTTATGTTTTAATTAAATGTTTTTAAACCCACCATAGTGTAATTTAATGGTAATTTATCACATATTTAGGTTTTTGAAGTATTTTGAGATTAAATGAAAATATGGACTAAAAATAGATTTTAACGTATTTTCAGGAATTTTTTATTTCAATCATATCTTTTTTAATTTTGACTCAAATAGTGTCATACAATTTTTTTTATAAATAGTGATTTGTTGGATAAATAAATTTCAACTGGATCAGATCTTGATTAGAAATTCTATGCCCCCAAAAATCATTCTTTGTGGAATGTTTTTCAGAAAATAAATGTGGACCCTACATAACTAATAGAGACAAAACATTGGATCCACATGTCCAAATTCATTTCTTCAACTTGGTCGGAAATTCAACTCACAAATTCACACCCATGATAAATTTAAATTAAAAATTATTTCATTACAAAATTTATTTAATGGGTCAAAGAGGGAGTGAATTTAGGAAAATTGTTGACAGGAAAAAGGCTTGTTCTGTAATTAAATCGTAAAAAACTATGAACTTTTTCAAATAATCTAAAGTTATTAGGGTCCGTAAGAAATTAAATTTGGAAAAACTCTAAGGAATACTTTAAAGGATGATTCTACCATTCATGGTGCCTCCATGATGTGTAACCCAAGTACACATCGTGTACCTGTCGATGCACAAAAATAAATGAGTTCGAAGCAGATGTGGCAGAGGAGAACTTGTATCTGTGGTAGACATCCTGAGAGAAGAGTACAAAAAATTACTGGAGTCAAAGTATTAAAATGATATTTGTGTGTATTCAAAATATGTGGAGGAAAACTCAGAGCTGAAGTACACGACGAATACCCCCTATACATGTCGTGACAATGTCGGGACACTGAGAATTTAATGTGATGCTGCATGTTCCCCAGGGGTTTCGGCCTATAAATAGATCCCTAAACAACCATTCTGAACCATTATAATGAATACTATACCAGAGAAGAGAGCATGGGGATACTACTTAGGATTTTTCACTTTATTTCTTTACTTTTTAGTTTTGTTTTCTTGTAATGCATGCTTATTTTTAATTAAAGTGTTTTCTTTTCCATCTTGCACCACAAATCTAATTACTGTCTCTCTATCATATTTCCATTTTAACATCTTCTCACTTATCAATGGAAAGTTACTAACCCAAGGTTTGGCTTGGGGGGAGGGGAAGGATTCACAGTGTTCTTCATTATTTCACTTCAATTCAAAACGTTTTAAAATCTATTTGTGGTGGATATGGGAATATTTCATGGGTGCGGCAGGCGTCCACCGTGAAACTAATTCAAAATACACTCTTTTCCTTTAATTCATAATTTTCCCTCCTTTATATTAGGAAAAACCTTCATACGGTGGAGTTGGAATTTCCATAATTGATAAAATGGCATACGGTGGAACAGGGTTAATTAGGAATAACATTCTCGGTTGAGCTGTTATCCCCATTGACTAGTGGAGGAGGGGTCGTTTGGTGTGCCTGACGCATAATAAAATCACACACTCTTTAAACCAATGTAATGTAATTCATTGATGAGGTTTCATAAAATGAATTATCCTATTGAATTTAAACAATAAATAAATAATGAATGTACGTGTGTTATCCAACCTAAGGACCAAGTGCTTTCTTCCCTAATTTCATTTTGTCATCATCTTTATCTGCATTTAGATTTAAATTTTTCATTTCATTAGTTTAATTTCATACTTTCAAAAATCAAAACCATTTTTTTCAAATATTAAAAACCCCAAAAAGGATTATAATAGGTTAATTAGATTTATAGATTGAACCAACTCTGATGCTCCTTAAGTGAGATGACCATGGTTGGCCACTATACTACACTAGGTATATAAAATTTCTTTTTCCACACCCTATGACAAGCGTGTGTCAAAACTGGCACTATTTAAGGGGATCTAAGTAGTTATTTTGATCACTTTTTCAAAATACCCATTTTTGTAAATATTTTCCTTTGTTTTATTTAAAACAAATTCAAAAAAACCCATTTTTCCATGATGCATTCAAATTTAAATTATTATGCATGTACCAATTTTCCAAGGTGTAGGAAGAAGAAAATAACTACACTAAGGAGGCCCTCCAATGAAGGGATGATGCTCTAATGATATGGTTAAAATTAAATTAAATAGAACATTCAACATGGATCTCACTTGAAGATCTCATGTACATGACTAACAAACTAAAATCTGACATTAAAATATTCAATACTATGAAGGAAGTGCCACAGGTCGTCCCAGATTTCCCTGAAAACATCCATCAAGTTTAAGACAAACTCAATGTGGAGGATCTTGGCTACCTACCTCCATCCTGTGATAATCAACACCAAGAGAAACTTTTAACTCAAGAAGAGATTGAACCTAAACCAACTTTGGGAGTTGAACCTTTCATTGACTCTATCTCTTATGGTTTTATTGAATCTAAATTATACGTCACTCCCTCTTGTTTTATAGAATTAGACAGTCTTTTTTATGCCTTGGAGGAAGAAGAAGAAACTATTCATGCACCTATTGATAAACACCTAGAGCTCCCTAATGGAATTGAACATCTACTGGAGGAATCCCGTGAAGAGATATGAGTGGCTCCACGAGAAGAACCATAGACACAACTAGAGAAACCATTGGATTTTGAAGAAGATATTACAAAAAGTAGCAACAAAGGAGGAGGAGGTTCCATACTTCATCATACCCCCACTATAGAAGCTATAACACATTGCGAAGGGGTGAGATCTGGTGTACTCTATCTATGGAGTCCACCTCAAAAAAAAACAATGAACTGCAAGCTAGTAAGAACAACATGTGTTGGTTCATGTCAAAGAAGATCCACCCACCATCAGATTATGGATAAAAGATAGCACTACCCTCTGGAGGAAGTAAAATTAACCAGGTCCCACTTGGGTGATCACACCAGGATTTATATTTACAATATTTCTAGGAATTTAGATTTTAATTACATTTCATAGGAAATAATTTACCATGCAGCCCACACCTCCTATCTTTTTTATCTTTTATGACATGATCCTTGTGCTTAATTGAGTTACTTTCTTTTATAAGACTATAATGGAAGAATAAATAATAAAATAGTATAAGATAAGGACTAAGATTCATGGAAAAGGATGTTCATTTTCATTTTTTATCTTTTTAACTCCTTAAATTTTTGTCCAACAGCATTTTTTGAGTGTCAAAGTGAAATTGTATGCCCACACTAGAATTTATGTTTTACTCAAATTATCAAGGAGACATGAGTTTCTTAGGAATATAGTGATTCCATGTTTTAGATTTTAATTTTAATAAGATTGAATGAGTAAAATGAAGAATTAAATTGTTAAAATGAACCATGGATATTGAAATAATGTCTCATCATTTGAATGAATTTGTTTATTCATGTAAATGAAATTTCCCTGCCATATTTTAAGATTTGAATTTTTGAAGTCCATGTTAATTGATTTTTTATTATTATTAATTTCATTAGTGGCTGTCCAATGTTATATTTCCCATTCCTGAGAGGATTCCTATAATAAGTGCTTCCTATTTATCTTGAGCATATTTCCTGAGTGATCTTGGGACATGTCACCTGCGAGAACTTGTAATGGAACTTGTAGAAGCTATGACTATGAAAAAACATATTTAAAATGATTGAGGTATCATTTGGTATGAACTTATCCTAAAATAACACCTTTACATTAATACTTAATTATACCATAGAATCCATGAATGAACTTTATAAGAATGAGCAACATTTCAAGTCATTTTTATCCATTCCTACCCTACTCTTGGTATTTTCCTGATATTTTAATGTTGAAGTGTGTGGGTGAAGGTAATAATGGTGGAATGGATTTTTTAAATTATAATTAAAAAGTGTGGGGGTGATATTTTTGTGTAATGATAATGGTCATTTAATTCATTCATTTTAGTCTTTAATGTTTTCCCCCTCTTGAAAAAAATAAATAGAAAAGAAATGACCAAAAAAGGAAAAAATCGGTTTGGATTTGGGAATACCAAAAATCACCATTTTCCAAACTGGTGATATTTTGATTGTATGTGGTTAGATGATGGATATGAGGTTTTATCTAATCAGAAATTTTGAAAAAATAATTACAAAAAAATTAAAAAGTAAAAATATTCAAGAGGGTGTGAAAATCATTCATTATGTTTGTTTCATCATGACCTTACTTTGAATTTTATAGAAAGTGGATGTTGTTACACAGAAGGGGACAATTTCATCACACTTTTTCTTCTAATATCATGAATTTTACTTATGATATTATCCTCCTCCTTGAGACTTAATTTTTAATGCATCAAATCCTACCGACCTTAATCCTTAGAGTCATTTGAAACTTTATTTCAAGTCCCCATGATTTTATGTGTCTTTTGCCTTTACAAAGTGGAGAAAGTAGTTTATTAACATGACTATGTATAAGGACCAAGTTCACATGATATGAGAATAACTCTACTATAATTTTATCATGAGAGATGAGAGAAAATATTCAAGTGAGGTAAATCAGGACATGGCATGTATAATAATAATAAATTAAGAAGCATGAATTAATGCAAGAGAGGTTCCTCCAATTTTCAAAGAGGAAAAGTAAAATACATGAATTGATTATTTCATTGAAAAAAGTGGAATTAAATTGATACTTCATGTGAAAATTGAAAAAAAAATCCATTGAATTTTTTTCTATTTTTATTACATTGAAATGTGAATATTAGTAACATTTGAGTCCTATGAATTCCATGTTAAGATATTGTGCTTGAAGAAAATAATGAATAAGTGTGGGGGTATTTGACAGAGAAGACTTATGTGAATATTTTATGTGTTAATTAAATGTTTTTAACCCCACCATAGTTTAATTTAATATGTATTTATCACATATTTAGGTTTTTGAAGTATTTTGAGCTTAAATGAAAATATGGTCTAATTTTGGATTTTAACATATATTCATGCGTTTAAAATTTCAATCATATATTTTTCAATTATGACCCAAATAATGTGATAAAGTTTTTTAGAAACATTTATTTTTTGTATAAATAAATGTATATTGGATCAGAGATTGATTCGAAAGTCCTTTCCCTCAAAAAATCATTCTTTGTGGAAATCTTTTCTGAACAACATTCTGGACCCTGCATCACTAATATAGCTATAACTCTGGATCCACATGTAAAAATTCATTTATTCTACTTGTGATGGAAATTAAACCCATAAATACGCAACCATGGTAAATTTAAATTTAAAATACGTTCGTTAAGAAATTTATTGAATGGGTCATACTAGGAGTAAATTTAAGAAACATTTGGGCACAAAAAAGTAGTGTTACGTAATTAAATCATAAAAATATAACCACAATCCCAAAATATTTGAAATCTTTTAGGTCCATAGGAAATTAAATTTTTAACAACTCTAAAGAAGACTCTAGAGGCTAATTCATCCATTAATGGTGTCTATAGAATATGTAAAGTATGTACACATTGTGTACCTATCGACGTGCAAAAAAATGTGTTCTAAGCGGACGCGGTGGAGGAGAACCCATTTCTAAGGTTCATGTCATGATAGAATAGTACATTTTATGACTGGATTCAATTTCTTCATACAATATTTGATCATATTCGAATGATGTGGAGGAAACCTCGGATTTGAAGTACATGACATGTACAACTTGTACACATCATGACAATGTCGAGACGTTGAGAATTTAATGTGATGCTGAATGTTCCCCACAGGTTTTGGCCTAAAATAGAGTCCTCAACTACCCTTCCAAGCCATTATAAATCATGATATAATAGAGAGGATATCTTGGGGCTACTGCTCAGTATTTTTCACTTTCCTTATTTTTTTTGTATTATTTTCTTGTAATGCATGCACATTTTTAATTAAAGTGTATTCTTTTCCATCTTCCACCACTAAACTAATTACTCTCTCTCTTAAATAATCCCATCATGATCTCTACTCAATTATCAGTGGAAAGTTACTAACTCAAGCCTTGTAATTTGGGGTAGGATTCATGGAATTCTTAATTATTTCACTTCAATTAAAAATGTTTTAAAATATATTTGTGGTGGATACAGGAATATTGCATGGGTGCAACAGCCATCCACCGTGAAACTAATTCCAAATATACTCCCTTAATTTAGGAAAAACTATTATACGGTGGAGTTGGGGTTTCCATAATGGATGAAGCATCATACGGTGGAGCTGGCTTACTTAGGAATAACATTCTCAGTTTAGGTGTTATCCTAGTTGACTAGTAGAGGAGGTGTATTTTGGTGTGCTGAACACATACTAAAATCACACACTCTTTATATCAAGGTAAATTAATTCATTAATGATGTTTCATAAAATGAATTATCAAATTGAATTTAAACAATAAATAATGAATGAATGAATTTGTGTTATCCAACCCTAAGACCAAGTGCTTTCTTCACAAATTTCATTCTGTCAGCATCTTTATCTGCATTTAGATTTAATGTTTTCATTTCATTAGTTTAATTTAATAATTTAAAGAAAAACGCAATTGTTTTCAAATATAAAAAACCTGAAAAATTATTATAATGGGTGAATTAGAATTAGTGATTGAACAAACTATGATGCTTCTCAAGTGAGACAACCCTATTCAGCCACTGTACTGCTCTGGGAATATAAATTGTCTTTTTCCACTCCCTACTATAGGCGTGTGTCAAAACTGGTGCCTTTTCTGGGAATATAGTGGTTATTTCGTTCACTTTTTGAAAATTCACATTTTTGTAAATATTTTTCTTTCTATTCATTAAAAAAATTCAAAAAAAAACACATTTTCCATGAATCATTCAAATTCAAATTATTATGCATGGAACAATTACTCAAAGGTACAAGAAAAATAAATTGACTACACTAAGGTGAACCTCCAATGAAGGGATGATACTCTAATGATAAGGTTAAATAGATGGAAAGAGGACTTACAACATGAATCTCACTTGATGATTTTATGTCCATGGTTGATGAACTAAAAACTGACATTAAAATATTCAAGACTAAGAAGGAAGTGCCATGGGTCTTCCTGGATTTTACTGAAGAAATCCATGAAGTTGAAGCCAAACTCGAGGTGGAGGATCCTGACTACCTACCTCCATAATGTGATAATCAACTCCATGAGGCACTTTCAACTAAAGAATATATTGAAGATAAACCAACCTAGATAGTTGAACCTTTCATTGACTCTATTGCTTTATGTTTTATTAACTCTGTATTGCATGTCACTCCCTTTTGTTTTACATAATCATACAGTCTTTTCTATGCCTTGGAGGAAGAAGAAGAATCTAGTTATGCACCTATCGAAGAACACATGGAGCTCCCTAAAGGCACTGAACATCTACTGGAGGAATCTCAGGAAGAGATATTAGTGGCTCCACTAGAATAACTAGAGACACATCTGGAGAAACCACTATATTTTGAATAAGATATTGAAAAAGTAGAAATAAAGGAGGTGGAGGTTCCATACATCATCCTACCCCCTCCATGAACGATGTTCCACATTACAAAGGGGGAGGATCTGGTGTACTCTATCACTGGGTCCTCCTCAACAAAAACAAATAAATGCATGCTAGTGTGAACAACATGTGATGGTTCATGTCAAAGAGGATCCACCCACCATCAGATTATTGATAACAGCTGGTATTTCCCTCTGGTGGAAGTAAAACAAGATAGATCCCACTTGGGGGATCATACCAAGATTTATCTTTACATGATTTCTAGGAATTTAGAATTCAACTTCATTTCAAAAGAAATTATTTATCATGCAGCCAACCCCCTCTTATATTTTTGAGATTTTATGACATGATCCACGTGGTTAGTTGAGTTGTTTTCTTTTATAGGATCTTAATGGAAGAAATAAACATCAAATAGAAGAATATAAGGAATGATATTCATGGAAAAGGGATTTAATTTCCATTTTTTATCTTTTTAACTTCTAAATCTTTCTTCCAACAACATGTTTTGAGCATCAAAGTGAAATTGCTTGCTCACACTTGAATTCATGTTTTACATGACCTATCTAGGAGACATGAGTTTCTTAGGAATCTAGTGATTCCATGTTTTATATTTCAATTTTAATAAGATTGAAGGAGTAAAATGGATAATTGAATTGTTTAAATGAAGCATAGATATTTAAATAATGGCTCATGATTTGAATGAATTAGTTTATTCATGTAAATAAAATTTCCCTACAAATTTTCATGACTTGAATTTCTGAAGTTCAAGTGAATTGATTAGTAATTATTATTCATGACATGAGTTATTTTCTAATGTTATATTTCCTATTTTCAATAGGATTTCTCGACCAAGTGCTTCCTATTTATCTTGAGTATATTTGTTGAGTGATATTGGGATATGTCACCTGCCAGAACATCTAATGGAACTTGTCTATGGTATGATTGTGCAAAAACATATTTAAAATTATTGAGGTATCTTTTGAAAATACCTTATCTTAAAAGAATACATTTAAATTAATCCTTCATTATACTATAGAAGCCATGAATGACCTTTATGGGAATTATCTACATTTCAATCCATTTTTATCCATTTTTACCCTACTCTGAGTATTTTCATGATGTTTTAATGTTGAATTATGGGGGTGAAGGGAATAATGGTGGAAGGGGTGTTATAAATTGTAAGGAAGACATGTGGGGGTACTATTATTGTGTAATGATAAAGTTTATTTGATTCATTAATTGTACTCTTTATTGTTTTTCCCATCATGACTAAAAAATATAAAATAAAAGGAAGAAAATGAAAAAAATGGGTTTTCATTTGGGAAAACAAAAAAATAATTTTCTAGACAGATGATCTTTTGATCATATGTGGTTAGGTGATGGATTTGATGTTCAATCTAATCATAAATTTTTAAAGAAAAAATGAAAAAGTAAAAAAATCAAGAGGGTGTACAAATCATTCAATATGTTTACTTGATCATGACCTTACGTTGAATTTTGGTGAAAGTGGGTGATGCTACATTGAAGGGGAGAATTTCATCAAATTTTTGATTTTGATATCATGCATAATACTTAATATCTTATCCTCATACTTGAGCCTGATTTTTTAATGCATAAAATCCTACCAACATTATGCCTCATATTCATTTTAACCTTTACTACAAGTCATTTGGATTTTATGTGTCTTTCGCCTTTACAAAGTGGAGAAAGTGGTTATTTAACAACCCTATGGATATGGATAATGTTCTCATGATATGTGAATTACTCTATTTGAATTGTATCATGATAGATGTGAAAAAGATTCAAGTGAGGTAAATCATGACTTGTCGTATTTAACAGTAATGAATTAAGGGGCATGAATTAATGAAAGGAGAATTTCCATCAATTTTTAAAAGGGAAAAGTAAAATAAATGAATCAATTATTTCAATGAAAAGTAAGGAATTAAATTAATAATTCAAGTGAAATTTTATAATATTATTTAACATTTAAAATTGTTTGATTTTAATTACTTTGAAATATGAATATTGGTAACTTTTGAGTCCTAAGAATTCTCTATTGAGATCTTATTCTTGTGGGCAAACATGGTTTAAGTGTGTGGATATTTGAGAGATAAAATTTATTTGAATATTTTATGTGTTAATTAAAAGGTATTAAACCAACCATAGTGTAATTTAATTATAATTTATCACATATTTAGGTTTTTGAAGTATTTTGAGCTTAACTGCAAATATGGACTAATTTTGGATTTTAACATATTTTTATGACTATAGTATTTCAATAATATATTTTTCAATTTTGACCCAAATAGTGTTATACAATATTTTAGAAACATTTATTATATGGATAAATAAATTTCAATTGGATCAGAGCTTGATTCGAAATTCTATGCCCCAAAAAATCATTCTTTGTGCAAAAATTTTCTGCACAACATTTTGGACACAACATCACTAATAGATCCATAACTCTGGATCCCCATGTCCGAATTCATTGATTACACTTTTTTTTTGGAAATTCAACTCATAAATAAACACCCATGATAAATTTAAATTAAAAATTCGTTCCATATGAATTTTATTTAATGGGTCAAACAAGGAGTAAATTTAGAAAACTTTTGGATAGAAAAAATTGGTTTTCAGTAATTAAATCATAAAAATCATAAAACATTTCCAAATGATCCGAAATTTTTAGGGTCCATAGGAAATTAAATTTTCAAAAACTATCAATAAGACTATAGATGATTATTCGGCCATTAATGGTGGCTATATGATGTGCATCCCAAGTACAAGTTCTGTACTAGTTGATGAAAAAAATAAATGAGTTCGAAGAGGATGTGGCGGAGGAGAACTCATATATGTGGTACACGTCATGTAAGAGGAGTACATGTCATGACTTGAGTCAAAGTATTAAAATGAAATTTACACATATCTGAATGATGTAGAGGAAAAGTCAGATCTGAAGTACAGGACCTGTACCCCCTGTACACGTCGTTACGTCTGGATGCTGAGAATTTAATGTGATGTTGCATGTTCGTCGTGGGTTTGGGCCAATAAATAGGGCCCAAAACATATTTTATTAACCATTAAAAAGCATAATAGACCAGAGAGGAGATCATGGGGATACTGCTTAGAATTTTTCACTTTCTTTATTTTCATTTTAGTTTTATTTTCATGTAACGCATGCTTACTTTTAATTAAATTGTTTTATTTTACATATTCCACCACTAATATAATTATTCTCTCTCTCTTCCATATTTCCATTTTGATATCTAATCACTTATAAATGGAAAGTGACTAAACCAAGGCTTGTATCTACGGGGTAGGATTCACGGAGTTCATCATTATTACACATCAATTCAAAATGTTTTAAAATCTATTTGTGGTGGATAAAGGAATATTTCATGAGGGCAGCAGTCATACACCATGACACTAATTCCAAATCCACTCCTTTGCTTTGATTAATCATTTTCCCTCCCTTATATTGTGAAAAACCTTCATACGGTGGATTTGGGATTTCCATAAGGGATCAAATGTAAAATGGTGGAGCTGGGTTAATTAGGAATAACATTCTCTATTGAGGTGTTATCCTAGTTTACTAGTATAGGAGGTGTGGTTTGGTGTGTCAGATGCATACTAAAATCACACATTCCATAAATCAAAGTAAAGTAATTCATTAATTATGTTTCATAAAATTAATTTTCAAATTGAATTTAAACAATAAATAAATAATGAATGAACTTGTGTTATCCAACCATAGGACTAAGTGCTTTCTTCCCTAATTTCATTCTTTTAGCATCTACATCTGTATTTAGATTAAAATTTTTCATTTCATTAGTTTAATTTCATACTTTAAAAAACCAACACCATTGTTTTAAAATATTAAAACCCATAAAAACAATTATAATAGGTTAATTAGAATTATTTATTGAACCAACTGTGATGCTCCTTAAGTGAGATGACTCTGGTCTGCCCTTGTGCTGCACTAGGAATATAAATTTTCTTTTTCCATGACCTACAAAAGGTGTGCATCAAACCCGGGGCCGTTGTTGGGGAGATAGGAAGTTATTTAGATCACTTATTCAAAATTCACATTTTTTTAAATATTTTTTAATTTTTTAAAAAAAATCAAAAATAAAACTCTTTTTCCATGATGTATTCAAACTGAAATTATTATGCATAGAACAATTACTCAAATGTGTAGGAATAAGAATCTGACTAAACTGAGGCATCCTTCCAAAAAAGGTTTGCTTCTCTAATGATAAGGTTCAAATAGAAGGAAATATGAATTGCAACATGGATCTCACTTGAATATTTGATGTCCATGGATGATGAACTCAAAACTGACATTAAAAGATTCCATAATAAGAAGCAAGTGCCATGGGTCTTCCCAGATTTCACCGAATACATCCATGAGGTTGAAGCCAAAATCAAGGTGGAGGATCCTGACTACCAACCACCATCCTACGATAATCAACTCCAAGATTCACTTTCAAATAAAGAAGATATTGAAGCTAAAACAACTTACTGAGTCTAACCTTTCATTAACTCTATATCTTATGGTTTTATTTAATATTAATTGTACGTCCCTCCCTCATGATTTGTGGAATCAGACACCCTTTTATATGCCTTGGAGTAGGAAGAAGAGACTGGTCATGAACCTATTGAGGAACACCTGGAGATCCCTAAAGGCAATGAACATCTACTCGAGGAAGCCCATGAAGAGATATCAGTGGCTCTACCAGAAGAACTAGAGACACATTTTGAGAAACCACTAGATTTTGAAAAGGATATTTCAAAAGCAGCAAAAAAAGAGGAGGATTATGCATACTTCATCCTACCCTCGCTATACATGTTGTACCACATTTATTAGGGGAAGGATCTGGTTTACTCTATACATGGAGTCCTCCTCAAAAAAAACAAATAATTGCAAGCTGGGAAGAACAACATTTGGGGGTTCATGTCAAAGAAGATCCACCCATGATCATATTATTGATAACACCTAGTACAACCCTCTAGAGGTAGTAAAAATAGCCAAGGCCCACTTGGGGGATCATACCAGGAATAATATTTACATGCATTCTAGGAATTTAGATTTCAATTTTATTTCATAGGAAATAATTTACCATTTATCCCACTCCCTCCAATATTTTTTAGCTTTTATGACATGATCCATGTGCTGAATTGAGTTTTTTCTATTATAATACCATAATTGAAGAATGAAGCCTCAAATAGTGGAATATAAGGACTATGATTCATATAAAATGGAGTTCATTTTTATTTTTTACATTATTAACTCCTTAAATGTTTTTCCAACAACATGTTTTGAGCGTTAAAGTGAAATTTCGTGCTCACACTTGAATTCATGTTTTACTCATCTTATCTTGGAGACATGTGTTTCTTTGTAATCTAGTGATGAAATATTTTATATTTCAATGTTAATAATATTGAATGATTAAAATGGAGAATTGAATTTTTTAAATTAAGCATGGATATTGAAATAATGGCTCATGATTTGAATGAATTAGTTGATTCATGTTAATGCAACATGTCGAAGTTATGACTGTGCAAAAAATATTTAAAATGATTGAGGAATCTTTTAAAAATCCATTATCTTAAAATAATACCTTTAAATTAATCCTTTACTAGCCTATATAATCCATGAATGACCTTTATAGGAATGAGCCATATTTCAATGCATTTTTATCCCTTCCTAACCTAATCTCGGTATTTTTGGGATATTTTAATATTGAAGTGTGGGGGAAGAGAATCATGGTGTAATGGATGTTATAAATTGCAAGGAAAAAGTATGGGGTGATATTTTTGTTTAATGATAAAGGTCATTTGATTCATTCATTTTACTCTTTATTTTTTTCCCCCTATTAAATAAAAAAATAGAAAAGAAATGATAAACATTTGAAAAAAAAATAAGTTTTGATTTGGGAAAACCAAAAATCACCATTTTCCAGACCAAAGATCTTTTGATCCTATGTGGTAGGTGATAGATGTGAGGTTCTATATAATCATAACATTTGAAAAAAAAGTAAAAAATGAAAAGGTAAAAAAATCAGGAGGGTGTGCAAATCATTCATTATGTTTATTTGATCATGACCTTACATTGAATTTTAAGGAAACTGAGTGTTTCTACATTGAAAGAGATAATTTCATAACTATTTTGATTTTGATATCATGAATTTTACATAAGATATTTTCCTATTCCTTTAGACTTAATTTCTAATGCATCAAATCCCAGAAACCTTAAGCCTTAGAGTCATTTGAACCTTTATTGCAAGTCCTCGTGATTTTTGGTGTCTTTTTACATTTTGAAGTGGAGAAAATAGTTCATTGAAAATACTATAGATATGGAGCATGTTATCATGATATTATCATAACTCTACATTAATTGTATCATGAGATTGAGAGAAAATATTCAAGTGAGGTAAATCATGACTTGGCATGTTTAATAAAAATGAATTGAGGAGCATGAATTTATGAAAAGAGAAGTTCCGAAAATTTTCAAAAGGGAAAAATAAAATACATGAATCACTTATTTCATTGAAAATTAGTAATTAAATTAATAATTCATGTGAAATTTGAAAATTTTATTAAAAATTGAAAATTTTATGTTTTTTTAATTTAAAATTTGAATATTGGTAACATTTGAGTCCGATGAATATCATGTTGAGATCTTATGCTTGAGGATAATCATGGTTTAAGTGTGGGGGTATTTGACAGATAAAATATATGTGAATATTTTTGGTGTTAAATAAATGATTTTAAACCCACAATAGTGTAATTTAATGGTAATTTATAACATATTTAGGTTTTTGAAGTATTTTGATCTTAAATGTGAATATGTCCAAATTCCAGATTTGAACATATTTTCATGATTTAGAATTTCAATCATATATTTTTCAATATTGAGAAACATAGTGTGACACCTCTTTTTATAGAAACATTTATTTGTTGGATAAATAAATGTCAACTGGATTAGAGCTGGATTTGAAATTATATTCCCCCAAAAACTCTTTCTAAGTGGAAAGTTTTTTGAATTGCATTGTGGACCCTACATCACTAATAGATCCATAAATCTATATCCACATATCCAAATTAATTTATTCTATTTGGGTTATAAATTAAACTCATATATCCTCACCTATAATAAATTTATATTAAAAATTCTTTCATTACAAATTTTTTTGAATGGGTCAAACAACTAGTAAATTTAGGATAATTTGGACAGAAAAGAGTGGTGTTCCTTAATTAAACCCTAAAACTCTAACCACGTTTTCAAATGATCTGAAATATTCAGGGTCCCAAGAAAATTAAAATTCGAACAAAAAATCAGAAGACACCAGAGACTGATTCATCCATTTAGGTTGGCTACAAAATGTGTAACCATGTACATGTTGTGTACCTATCGATGGGAAAAAATAAATGAGTTTGAAGCGGGTGTGGCAGAGGAGAACCCGTATCTGAGGTACATGTCATGAGAGATTTGTACACTTCGTTACAAGAGACAAAGTCTTAAAACTATATTTGTGTGTATTTGAAATATGCATAGGAAAACTTAGAGATGAAATACATGACATGTACCCCCTGTAAACATTGTGACAACGTCGGGACATTGAGAATTTAATGTGACACTGCATATTCCCTGTGGGTTTTGTCCTATAAATAGAGCCCACAACTGCCCTTACAAACCATTCCAAAGTAGCCTAGATTAGAGAAGAGATCCTGGAGGTACTTTTTAGGATTTTTCACTTCTTTTCTTTTATTTTTAGTTTTATTTTCATGTAATGCATGCATATTTTTAATTAAAGTGTTTTCTTTTCCATCTTCCACCACTAATCTAATTACTCCCTCTCTTCCATATTTCCATCATAATCTCTACTCACTTCGCAATGGAAAGTGACTAACCCAAGGTTTCTCTTTAGGGGGAGGATTCATGATGTTCTTCATTATTTCACTTCAATTCAAAATGTTTTAAAATCTATTTTTGGTGGATACAGGAATATTGAATGGGTGTGGCAGTTGTCCACCAGGACACTAATTCCAAATCCAATCCTTCTATTTTATTCATAATTTTATTTCCCTTATCTTAGGAAAAACCATCATGCTGTAGAGCTGGGGTTTTCATAAGGGATGAAATGGCATACAGTGGATCTTAGATAATTATTAATAACATTCTCGATTGAGGTGTTATCCTAGTTGACTAGTGGAGGAGGTGTGGTTTGGTTTGTCGAACGCATACTAAAATCACACTCTTTAGATAAAATTAAATTAATTCATTTATGAGGTTTCATAAAATGAATTATCAAATTTAATATAAAAAATAAATTAATAATGAATGAACTTCGGGTATCCAACCCTAGGACCAAGTTCTTTATTCACTAATTTCATTTTTTCAGCATCTACATCTGTATTTAGATTTAAAATTTTCATTTCATTAGTTCAATTTCATATATTCAAAAACCAACACAATTTTTTTCAAATATTAAAATCCCAAAAAAGGATTAGAATAAGTGTATTAGAATTAGTTATTGAAACAACTGTGACACTCCTCAATTGATATGACCGTGGTCAGCCACTATGTTGTACTAGGAATATTATTTTTCTTTTCCATGCCCTACAACAGGCATGCGTCATCTGGTCACTTTTTATTTAGAATTAATCTGTGATCTTCCAATATTATTTGTTCTTATAATATGCTTAATTTTCTCTCCTTTCCCCATTATTTTCCCTTACCATCTAGAAATGTTTGATTTGGATGAGATCTAGGGGTTTTAGGTTGGGATATTATTGATATCCAATTTTTTTCTAGCTCTTGTTTGGATCCCTTCAAAAAAAATTCAATCCACCATTGAAAAAGATATGTTTCAGAAAATTCTAGATCATCTAACATCATTTTGAGGTAGGTGTTTCTTTTTAGCACCAATGTATTACCTTTTATAAAATTTATTATGTGATCACATGATTTTTTATGAATTTTTAAACATTTTATATACCTGTAGTAGTTTTGAATCATTGTTTGAAATGTATTATTACTTTTTATTGTCTTATTCCACATTCCAAGTGTATGTAAAATTTCCTCAAGTGGTTCTTTTAAAATTATTTGGGTGTCGTAAAACAAATTATGGTTTTACATGTAATTGGAATTCTTTATTTGGTTTTAATTTCCTCTTAAAATGGTTTAGAAACCGATCATGGACTTTTCTCACATGTAACTGTTTGTTTAAATACTCATTTTTATTTGGTAAATTAATTTAAATAATTTATAATTTGTTTATATTTTTTCACTTCTAATGTAGGAGTGATTTGTTTTAAATTATTTTTTAAAAATGAATCGATTGGCCCTCCTATAATATATATTGGGATCATGGGAATCATGATTTTTGGAAAAAACTAATTTAAAACAGACTGTGTGTTCTTAAGAAAATGGTTTTGGGCATCGTTTGGTTTATTTAAAAGTGAATTATTTATTTTAAATATGATTTTAATGGAAGGTTTTTAATATAAATAATAGATTTCAAAGTGAGGTTTGGTTTTCAAAGGATGTTTGAAATGGGGTTTTCCAAATATGAGGTAAAAACATAGCCTCTTTGGAACTTTTATGAAATCTAAATTGTAAATTTATGTAAAATTGTTTTTAAATGTATGAGAAAATCCTAAATCCCCATTCATTCAATTTTCACATTATGACTTGTGGCACTGTGGACTAATATTTATGTTGACATGAATTTTTTGATTCTCATGCATGGATTTATGTTTTAGTATCTTACATGTGGGGGTGTGGGTGGTAAGGAATTACTTATTTCAAAATAATTTTTTCTTTCCATTTGATATTATGATTTCTCACCTCTTCATTTGAACTGTCATGGGATTCCTAGAACGATATTTGGTGAACAATATGAGTGAAAATACTAGCATAGAGCATGTTCTACTGACAAGGAATAATTTTCCCATCTACACCAAGATGTATAGACCAAATGGGTAGCAGGACCTTTTGTATACCATGGCTAACATATCCTCTCCATCAGGTTTATTTTTAGATAGTTCAATGGCACTACAACAAAAATTTATAGGTTCATTACTGTCATCATAATTTTTTTATCACAAGTTAGGGCCTTTTAACACTAGATCCTGGGGAAATTTTCCATGACACTAGGTGATTTTTGGAACTTTAGTGGATATCATTTATGATTTGATCATATTCTCATAACCTATTTAACCATCTAGGTCATTTCTTGATTGTATTCTTTAGATCATGTCTTCAATTTTAATGGTTACTATGTGTGATATATGTATCTTCTTTTATGTGTGATGGTTTACATTAAAATGGGATACTTTATATGGTTTTAAAGTATGGTTTTAAAAGGTATTTTTTTATTAAATTAATTTTTAAGAAATTGTTTTCCATCAAGTTTTTTATGAAAAAAAAAATTTTTCCCGAGATGCTAGTAAAGAAGATAAGATTTTGGTTGGGATATGTTTTTATGGTTTAAAGGCCCTATTTCTTTGGATGAAAATGATTGATTTAAATATTCTAAAAATCCTTGTTTTAATTTTATAAAAAGTATGGTTTTTAGAAAATGTGTATATGGAATACTGATTATATTTGTTTTATAGATTATGTTAAAACATATTTTATATAATATGTTAAAACTATCATTTTAAAACTATTTTACTAAGGGATTTCAAAAGTTTTAGTAGGTGGTGAACAAATGGGATTATTTATGTCAATTCTTATCAATTATTCCATTTTTATATTATGATTCAAATTCTTGATTCTCTTTGAGGAATTACTGATCTAGAGATTAAAGTTAGTCATTTATTTTATTTAATCATCTGATTATTACCATTTAATATTTTCTATGGATGGAGGGTAGTGATATCTACTAGTAACTGATGAAATTGCATTTTTTGGAAGCTTTTTTCTTCTTTGTTTATGAATTGGAGAGAGATTGGTGGTGAAAGGAGGGATTGTTTCATTATGTTATTTTTCATCATATTTTATTTGTCATAGATATATAATAAAAATATGATTCATGTAAAAAAATTAGTTTCTACTATCCCTTTTACTTTAATTATTGGGTAAACCCATTCTCAAGGGTGTTTCTATTTCTTCTATGTACTAGTTTCTTCACAATGTGGATCAGTAATTCCATTGGGGCCTAGGGTAAGCTAGTTAGTGAATCCTTTTGATGGATGTCCCAAGTAGGTTTTTTAAAAATGGTATCATAGGTTATGTTTTTTTCCTTATAGAATCATAAGGATTTGGGAGGCCCTTTTTTAGTTTGGGTGTCATGTTATGATTGAGATAGAATTAGTTATTGGGACTCATGAGGTAATTCTCAAAAGATTATAATTAAATACTAATTTCCCCAATCCTCATGTTCTCATCAGAAATGGGTTTGAATTTGGAATTTAAAAGTTTATTGGATTTCATGTTGATTATGTCTTGATCCTTATTAAAATAGTTGAGTTTGACTTGGGTAAAGTTGGATTTTGTGATAAAATTGGTGGATGGATCAAGAGAGTAAGATCAGTATCCATGTCTTGATAAACTAAGAGTGATCAAACATTGAATCTTGAAATGTCTTGGGAATTTTTGTGTAATTTTCATGTGGTCAATCAAACAGTATGGTTGATTCATTCATAGTTCGGTATCATGTGTGGCTGGTTTTTTAGACTGCTCTTAAGATATCAATAATGGTAAGGTATGAGTTAATGAGGGTCTTATAATATGTTGATCACATATATTAGTTTTGGTTTGTCATAATGGTGTGCTTCCTTTTGGCTTGATTATGGTGTGAAATGGTTTTTTAGGAAAAAATAGGATTTTAAGGAAATTTTATTTTATTTTAATGGTATCATTCAGGATATGTATAAAATGGATTTGAATTATTTTTAAAGTACTTTGGTTTAGAAATTAATCAGTGGGTATTATTTGTGAAATAGAAAGGGGTCTTGTAAATCTCTTTGTTTTTAAAATCCATTAGTTTTCTAAATATAAAGGACTTAAAAATACATTGGGTTATACTAAAAAAATTTAATGGTTTCATTTAATGAAAATAAATTAGGTTTTTAAAATGTATTAATGAATAATATTTCATAAATCAACTATATTTTTTAGAAACATTACCTTGGGGAATTAGGGTATTAATTAAATTATGGTGATTTCTAAGTGGTTGGGATTTTTTAAAATATTATGTGTTTTTGAAAATTTATTTTCATTCCATTAATAATATGGTGGTTTGTAAGGAAATGGGATTTTTTAGAATATGATTTTCCTTTTTTTTCATAGTGTTTTTTGATTTTTTTCCATCACAGGTTGGGACCAGTTGATTTGATTTTGGGAAAATATCTATGTTGACTCTATTTTCCATTTTAAATAATGTATGACACATAGAAAGGTCTTAGTAAAAGTTTAGTGGTTGTAATTACGGGTTTCTCTTTACTTTCTTGACTGTTTCCCAGAATCCAAGTGAATTGGAAAGTGTTATTTTTTCTTTTTGGTTATGTGGTAGTGATTTATCTGTCTACTTTTTTTGGGAATATCATCTTGGTGAGCCGTGGATAGAAAATCATATAACTTAATGTGGATCAATCTGATTGAATTTTTTTTTCTGTTTTGTCCTTGGATAATGGTTTTTCTTGGATTCGTGCTTAGTGATTTTAGATCCTTATATCAATTAGGTGTATTTTTTTAGTGTGACCCACTGGTTTCTATTTTGGTTCCTTTTTTTTAGCAGTTTTGGATTGTGGGTTGGTTTTTTACCTGTGGTTTTTTTGTAGTGGTAGATTGGTTTTCTTTATTCATATTCTTTTTTATGCCCTATGTGGAATATTTTCTTCAACGCTAACTTTTATTGTGAGGCTTTAATGAGTTTATATTTGTTTTTTTTCTTGTGTAAGGACCATGGGAAAGTTATTTGGGTGGCTTGGACCAATGTGGCAGTGGTTGATGTTATTCCCTAATAGCTGTCAGTTTAGATCTTATTGTGTTCGCCATGAGAGGGGATTCCAATTGTGAGTTCCTATTTAATTTTGTTTTCCTTCTTTTTATAATCCATGTTTAGGGCTCATGTAATTACTTTGACTAAGGGATTTTTTAATCATTTCTTTCTTTGGGAGTTTGGGAGAAGTGATGGTTTTTTTATCATGGTCTCATAACCTGTAGTGGTTTTAGATGATTTGGTTGTGGTTATTTTTAGAGAACTAGTGATATTAGCATGGATGTTTCTTGGTTTTGAGGAATTTTTGTTTCCATGGAGACACTTCTAAGTATAATATTTTTTGTTCTCCATCATTTAGAACAATTATAAATGGTGGGGAGACCTCTATTCAGACTCTCATCATTGATAGTTTCCTATTGGATACTCATGTTTTATTCTCATTTAAGCCTTTAATAATTTCATGAGGATTTTTAGTGGTACATTAGAGGATGTATCTTTTTTAATATCTTTTAATCGTATGAAACCTTAGTTTTTCCCTTACCCTTTTCACTTTTTGTGAAGGTTTGATGAGTTTTACTTTTTTTTGTTACCTTTACCTGGAATAGGGACTTAAAAAAGGTATAAAGTGGAATTGTGGTCATAATTATGGCACACAAACATAACTAATATTTTTATTTTATATTATTTAATGTTAATTTGGATCTATTTAATATTCGGAAGACCCTAGAATCAATTTTTCAAATTTTAATAATTTTTTAACTGTGCATGATTAGGAGTAACCATGTGGAAACTTTGTGCAAGTGTACGTTAATGGGATAGTGAAATGTGATATTATTATTTAAACTATGTAGTGTCTAAGAGGAAACTATGTGTGATATGTCTGGTTTGTTCAGTTGGGCATCATGATTAGTGCATGGTTAGTCAAAAAGTGCACCAAAACCATTTGATCTACCCAAGGGACCAAAATTTTCTTTTTTCAGAAATTTTCCCTAATAAAAAAATAAAATCAATAACACACTTCCCCTATCCCCCTAATCAATCAAAGTAAGATGCACCTTGGAAGGATCCCTCACATGTGTGACACCCCTCTCCTCCTCAATACTCCATTCAACTATTGATTCTTAATAAATAATGTGTGATCTTGTTAGGTAATGTTTTCTTATACTCTATTGAATTTTATTCACTCTTTTACCCTTTATTTTCTTATTCCATATTATCATGTGATATTTTTCAGAACCCTAGGTGTTCTAGGATGGATGATTTTCTATATGCCCTTTGTTTTTATGACTTTTATTGTTTCAAACCATTTTAGCTCTCCTATCATCATTTAGAGGTATGGATTTACTTTTAATCCCATTATATTAAATATAATTAAATATTGTATGTGTTTAAATAATTTTTAAGAAATTTAGAAACATTTAATATTCACTTTTTTGGATATAATCATTGTTTTAATGATTTTGGTTCTTATTATGTGATTAGGCGCATGAAAATGCATGTAAAATTTCATGAATTTCTATTTTAAAATACTTAGTGTTTTAGAACATTTATTTTATGGTATTACATGTATCTAGTGTTCCCTAATTGGTTAAAATTGGATTTTAATATTTTCAAGAGGGTTATGATGTACTTTAGTCTCATGCCAAGTGTTGTTTTAAATTCTAATTTGGCTTTGCTAAATGGATTTAAATATTTTAAAACTTTATTTGATTTTGATTCCCCTTTTGATATGGGTATGATATATTTTAAAGTCTTGTTTTATAAAAATAAGGGAGTGGAACACTATGAAAACATTTTGGGACTAGGGGCCTTATGGTGTTTTCAAATAAGCCTTTATAAAGGGAATGATAGTTTCTTTGACAATGGTTCATGGTAATATTTTGTTACTTATAATGTGGATTATTGGCTTTTAAAGTTATTTTAATAAATATTGTTATTTTTCTATGTTTTCTCAGAAAGTTTATTTTAGTTCACAAAGGAAGTTATAAATCTGGTTTTTAAATGATGTGAAAATGGATTGGCCACCCTACATCTGTTATGAAATTATAACAGAAATTTAAAAACATGTTTTTAAAATTTATAAGACCTTATTTGTGTCTTATGTGTTTACTTTTCCTATTGTGTCATACGAAACTATGGGTTATTCTTTATGTTGGAATGAATTTTTTATTCTCATGCATGGATTTGTGTTTTGGAATGCTGCATGTGTGGGTGTGGGAGGTGATGCATGAGTTATTTTCAAATTCATTATTATTTTTTTATGTGATCATATTATGTATCACTATTTTGTTTAACTTGTCAAGGGAGTCCTAATAGTTTAGTAGGAGATGTATATAGGTGAAAACCCTATCTTAGATCTTGTCTAGTAGACTAGGGATTTTTTTCTTAGATACATTGAGATGGATAGAACAATAGGAATAGCATAAACGTGTGTTCCCCATGGTTGAGGTATCCACACAGGCGGTATATTTTAGGTTAATTTGATGGCAAACCCAAGGATGTTCCCATGTTCATAAGTTACATCCTAGTTTTCTTGTATCTTATTCAATACATTTGTTACTATATCTTATGGAAGATTCCCATGAGGCTTGTTCCTTTTTGGAAACATTTTTGGATTTTGTGTAGGATTTGACAGTATTCCCCTAGATTTTTTTCCCATTTCAACCATCACATGAATGTATTATTTGGATTATGATTCCTCATTTATTGGTACCAATATTTTATTTATATATAAACTTGTGTCTGTGACGTCTAAGTTTCTAATTGGTTATTTTTATTTGGGTTGAAATTTTGGTTTAAAAATTAAAGTGGTTTCGTTTTCTAAAACGATTTTTTAAGAAATGGTTTCACTTGAATTTTTTTTAAAAATGAGGTTTTCATGGGATTCTTGGAAACTGTAGGAAAATGTGGTTTGGTTTGTTTTCTATTGTTTAAAATCTATATTTCCTTTTTTAAAGGGTTTAAGTTAAAAAAATTAACCATCTATGTTTTTATTTTTTAAATAGGATTTTTGTTTCATAATGTTTATGTGGAATATTTATTAGAATTATTTTATAAAGCATGTAAAAACATATTTTGTCACTTATGTTGAAACTAGCATTATATAAACTATTTTACTAATGTTTTTTCATATTTTCAATGGGACGTAACCAACTTGGGTGGTTTATGATCACACATTTCTATTATTTAAGTTATAGGTTTTGATTCCTTAATGTCCCAGTTCCGGAAGCCACCCAGAGGCGCCCAGTACCCGGTTGGTCACATGGCCTCAAGCTCATTTCCCCAAATTCTAGAGGCTGCTGACTAGCAGTGAGGGCCTTGGGTGTGATAGTGGGGAAACTATGCCCTCATTGGCAGAGTACACAGTGGAAGTAAACAAAACATGCAATAGGGGAAGCAGTAAATATCCAACAACCATAAACATCGGAAGACTAAAACAATAAACAACTAGAGCACATATTTATATATTAAATGATGAATGATACATATCTAGGAAATCATCCAAACCGGTCATAATGTTGTAAATACATAAAGTACCAAAATAAGTACAAAAGAAAAGATAAATAGCTCTGCAGCATTGCAAGTCTATGCTTGGTCCCATGCTCTCTTGCTCCAAAGCAATAAAGTACCTGAAGTCGAAGGGAGCATGCCCTTGTCTATACCTACAACAACATAGACTGTGTGGGCCCAAAAGCATGGCCCAAACAGGGTGTGAGAGTAAATCCTAGGAGGAAACCACTCGAAGATCTGTGCCTAATAGTAAGTGAGTATATGGTAGGTAATAGTATTGTAAGTGGTAAACTGCAACCTGTAAATAGTAAGCAGTAAAACAGATCATATCAGTGATCAATCCAAAAATCAACAAGCAATAGTGAAGCAAACAGCTAACCACAACAGGAACCCCTCTAGGAAGTACTCGTAGCCAACCCCTCTAGTCCTATCCAAGAAGTACCGACAACCATCTGGGCAGTGCACTCAGCCTAACCCCTCCGGTTTGGTCATACGAAATTATAAGACTCTCTGGGGAATCTTGCTCATTCAATTCCCCTTATAGTCTAGGGTAGTCAGGGACTCTCTAAGTATGATCATATGGTCTAACCCTCTTATAACCCCATGGTCTAGAAACTCTCTGAGGAAGCTCACTCGGTCAATCCTCCTATAGTATCAGGTCTATCACAGACTCTCTAAGGAAGCTTGCTCGGTCAATTCCTCCTCTAGTCTGGAATGGATTAAGAAAATTAAAACAATTAAAGACTCTCTGAGGAAGCTCACTCGGTCTACCCTCATGTATTCTATAATATGCAAGACTCCTTGGCAAGCTCACTTGGTCTATCCCCTATAGTTTATAATTTCCAAGACTCCATGGGAAGCTCACTCAGTCTATCCCCTATAGTCTATAATGTCCATGACTCTCTGGGAAGATCAGTCAGTATATCCCTTATAGTCTATAGCACTAGGTTCTCACAGTTTTGTGCCAGTCAGTGCATAATAATGCTATAAGGCCAAAGTACACCTATAGAGCTACTGGGCTAACCAGTCTACAGAATAACAAGCATGTCAAGAATATCATTCCATCCTACGGTCACAAGGCATGGAAAACTGGTACAACGGCCAAAGGCTAACAAGACCCAAAAGTCATAAAAAGAACAAGACATGGGAAAAACATCCAAGCACATCAATTATCCTCAAACATGATCAACTTACCTATACACAAGCATAAAATCAAGGCAAGAAAAAACAGGGGAAAACGGTAAACACACAATACCCTGTTCACGGGTATTGGTGGAAATTTGCATTTAAAACTCAAAGACATCGAACGGTAAGGAACAAACCACCTACCTTTATGCTAGGAGATCGATATACTAGAACCGCAAGGCTTGAGTCTCCTTATAACGTCTTAGATCTACGAAAATGAACAAAACGTTCAACCAACGATATCTTGAGAAAGAGGGAAAATCATGGAATGAAACCCAAGAAAAAGGAAGATCTCACCATTGCGGTTCCAATGAAATAGACGGCGGTCGATTTGGAAAACCGGCGGAGGCTCTGGGGCTCAGAGAATGTTCGTGGACATACGGGATGCACTTGGTTGATGAACACGGAGAAGAACACGATTCTGTCGATTAGGCGAGACCCTGGTCCATTTACTGAAAAAAAAAATAAAGTACATGACGTGTACTTATGAAGTACACAGCGTGTACTAGGCTTTTCCGTACTCCACTTTAAGCAGCCTCCACATCGCCCCTACACAGTGTGTGTGTGTCCCGAACATGTCCAACACACGGCCTTGCACGGCATCAAAGTACATGGTGTGTACTTATAAAGTACACGGTGTGTACTTTGAAAATTTCTAGATTTTCCTCTTTTTCTCAAAAACAACCAAAAAAGGAAAAACATACATGAAACGAGGATCCGGGTTTTTAAAGATTATTCCTCTTACCTCCATTTAAGTGTTGACTAGTCTTGGGATTGGGGATAGTCATTTATTTTATGACATAATCTTATTAGTCCATTTTATTTCTTTCTATGTATGGATGGTGTATATATATAACAGTGGATGATGTAAAGGAATAAAATACTGACATTATTTATCTCAGCATATGTATGGAAGTGAGAATGTGGTTAGTATATGGATTGTTAACTTACATTCCTTTATATCATTTTCATATATGATTTAGTATAGATTTGTGGTATATGGATGGTTCATAATGACCTTTTTTCTAGATTCATGTTGTCACTTTTACTCTTATTTTAGTGAAACATTATTCCCAAGTGTGTTTTTATGATGCCCAAGCACTAGTTTCCTACATGTGGAGATCTGGGATGACCTTAAGACTAGTAGTAGTATGGTTCTATTCCCGTTAAGAATGTCTGACTAGGATGATTCACTACATAATCTTACCATAGAAACCAATCCGTGGTATCAAAGCTCTACATAGATTATTTTATTCCCAAAACCATCTTGAAAATGTTTACTTTTTATTTTTTATACATGCAATATTGTTTATCAAAGTCTATGATATATATTTTCCTAGGAAAAAGTGATATAATAATCCATGTCATCTAATAAGATATTAATTAGTCAAGCGTCCACTATTAGATAATGTAAGCTATGTTGGGGTTGTACCTTGTGATATGGGATATTATAGGTAGTGATATACTGTGTTCCTTTAATTTTTCACTATATCATAACAACTGATATAGGTGATTATATCCAATTATAGAACTAACTTATGTAGATTAAGAAATATCATCATGTGGTTATGGAGGTATTGGTTGTATCATCAAATACCACTCCTAGAACTTAACAATTGAATGAGACATATTATGTTTAATTCTCTCATAAAATTTGGTGGATAAGGATGTTATTATCTATCAAACACGATAACACACCAATCATAATTCATGATAACTGTATCATAAATTATGGTTTATCTTAAATTGTACAGTATAATATTCCCGAAAAAAATTAATCTTTATTTTATTAATTATGAATTAAATTTTATAATTTACCAAATGCATATAAATTATAGAAAAATGTATTTTGGGATATTTATTTAATTTATAAATTAATTATAAAGTAATTAAATATAATATGTTTATCACTAATCAGTAAATTATTTTGAAACTTTTAATATATTAATATTTCACAAAAAGTAAGTGTAAACATTTAAATAACATTTTCAAATTATATTGAATAACCTTTAATTTGTATATAAACTGTTGTATAGAAATTATAGGTGTAATTTATAAAATGTTTATAAATTAAAAAATTATAAAGGTATTATTGGTTAAATTATCAATTGTTCAAAATATTTAATTTGAATTGTTCAAATTAAAAGGCCTTCTAGAAATTCTTCAAACTATATGAAAATTAGCTTTGATAGTTGATATGATCAAGGAGTAATTGATAAATTAGTCATATTATGCATATTTATATAATATATATAAATAATTCATATATAGAATGTTTTTAACGACCCAAACTTTTAAATAATATGTGTTTCTTAAATTGGTGTGTTATTTCATTTTATACTCCACAAACTATATCCTTTAATTAATGAAGTGATACCATTGGGTTTCGACTGTTATATGATCGTTGGTCAATATGACCATTGGAAACTAAACTCTTAAAGTTACAATTATTGTGTATAAATAAAAGTAATCATGGTTACTATAGAAAGAAGTGTCGATGGCCTCATTCAGTAGACTCAGGGCATACGAAGCCCATCTGTCAGATCTTGGGGGAAGGAGGTAGAATCTCTGGGATTTTCTCTAGACCAAGCCCTATCTTAGCATCATCATGTGAATCTTGAATGGAATCTACTAAGGGAGAAGTTTAAGATGATAGAAATCACCACTCAGGAAATATTGTCTGACCACCCCAAGATTCTATCACAATAGCACACCTTACACTTAGGTCCTATACAGGTGTTATAAGGGGCTATGTAACAAGGCCTTAGATACTTTTATTAATCCATTGGTATAAATAAAATTTTTATTTTTTCTTGTGGTAAAATTTGTGAATTTAAAATGTATGGATAAATATAAGATGAATTTATAGAAGTTCTATATTATTGATGAATTTTTGAAAAAAATGGTATTTTAAAATATTATTGTATTCTTTAAATAATTAATAAAGTGAATTGATTTTCAAAAAAACCTTTTACAATTGTGATCAGTAATAAATTTAGAGTCTGATAAGATCAACTTGTCTTTTAGTGAATAGTAAAGTATAAATTGTACGATACCCTTATTAATAGTAATGAATAGTAAATCAACCAAAAAAATAGAAACTTCACCCATGAATGTATAAATATAAGGTAGACATCTTAAAAGTGAAAAAATGATCGTAGTATAAATTTTTATATTTTTGTAGGTCATAAATTTTTCTATTTAAATTTTTATCATTAATTTAATAATTTAAAATGAAAATGTATTTTCTTAAAATTTAATCATAAATTGTTACATTATTTTCTTATGGTTATATGATAATTTTATGGGACCTTGATTACTTTTTCAAAGAATTTCAAAATGAGTTATAGATTTAAAGTTGATTACTTGAAATAAATAATGATTTTATTTCAAATTAAATTAAAAATATGCAGAAAATTATTTTCATAAAATTAAGTTCATTTTAAAATTCAGAGCATCGATATTAGGTTAGGGCACATTTTTGGGACTTTTCTAAAATAGCTGAATTTTCGGTCAATAGTATAAATACAGTTTTGAGTTTCGGGTGTTTAATGACATCATTGATGATGTAATCGTGATGTAATGAATATGGTTGAATTTTTAATAGGAATATATGTTATGAGGTGTCCCAAGTGGCCAATACCATGGGAAATACCTTGGGCATGCCCATGGTTTTGCAAATACCACCGATGAGGTGTCCCTTGAAAATTAATTAAATATTCCCTCACTTTTCCTATAAATACCAAGACATTACCTCATTCATTTCATTCCAAAATCCTCCTCAATGAAACCCTAATCTTTTTAAAACCCAATTTTTCCTCCCATGGTTCCCTCAATCCCCCCAAGGTCCCAACCTTCATGCTTTAAAAGTTACTCTTCAAGGTAAGGGTATCGTCCACCCTCCTTTTTTTGTCATGATTTCCTTTATGTTATGTCTTCCTATTTCCATATTTTTATGTGGGGGTATGTTGTTATATATTATTATTACATTCCATTTCATGTAAAAATTATTAGAGACTCTTTCTTATCCCATCAATTTATTTTCTGAATTTTTAAGTGACATTGTTCGGCTGTTGATTTTTTGTAAAAGAAATCACATCTTCTCTTTCCTTTTGAGTTTCATTTTCATATGGTATTTCCTTAAAATATCCATACCATGATCTTATTTCTTTTTATGTTGTACCCATACTGAATTATGATTTTTTATGAGTGGGTGTCTCTTTTCCCCACTCTTTTCAACGTTTTCTAAAACCATGTTATATAGCTGTTATGTTATAGAATTTTTGTCTAAAAATCTCTCTCTTTTTCTCAAGAAATTCTCTTTTATTATTTATATGAGTTACCAAATCTATTTTTATTTATAAGGGTATTAATCAATACTTAAAATTTATCTATATTATTCTAGAATTGAAATAAATATAACCATCACTCCCTTTCTATGGGTTATAAATGACATAACGATCAAGATTTTAAGAAATTTTAAATCGTCACAATTTTGAAGTGAAACCCATTAATTTTACTATCTATGGGTTATTTATTAAATGTTTTATTATGATCTATGTGGATCACATGAATATAAATACATATTAAGGTTGTGCCCTGATAGCGCTCTAATGCATTGGGTAAAGAATTTAATCTCTAGAGATAACAAGTTTCACGATACCTTGATGAATAACCTTGGTTATTTTTATGACACCTTGGGGATGAACCTTGGTGATATGTTCATGAATGTCTAAATTAAATTTTTTATCCACATATTAATGTTATGGTTCAAGTTAATTTCATTAAGAAATTCCTCTAATTCCATTATTCATGTCCTTATGTTTTTTATCAAGTTCTTATTGATTTCACAAGTAAACTGATTCCTTTTCTTTCCTTACTGGGCCATCTGCTCATCCTTTCCTTTAATGTATGTCTCGAGGTTATGAGATGCAATAATTGTACTTAGAAGGAACTTATGATGAAGCCCTACAAGTTTATTAGAATAATTTTTTATGTTTTCATGTTTTATGTTCCTGATTTCCAAGACTCTAGAATTTAATCATCCTCTATTTGTAAAATGTAATGAAAAGTTATGTTAAAAAGGCTGGATTCCATAGTTGGTATCAAAGGATAGTTTAGTTATTTATTGAAATTAGGCTATGAAAACATTTTTAAGAATACTATAGAAAAGTTTAAATATAGGAATACTTCCTGGTATTTTTGTGAGTATTAAGTAAGTGTTTTATCAAGAAAATACATCTTTGTCTAGATACGAGTAGGTAGAGGCGGCTATCGAACAGATATACCTTGGAATGAAATCTCTGAAAAGGAGTTTCGAGCTTGACTTGGGGTATCCTCGTACATGGCAATGGGCCTTGCTAGACTCATAGTTACGACACTCTCGGGGTATATGTTTGGTTAATCATAAACTTTTTATGAATCATTATGATGGATTTATAAATAAATGTTATTGTATAAATCATGTAGTTATAAGACATAAAATAATTTATTGTTAAAAGATTCATAAGTCAAAAAAATTTCTCACTAAGGTTATATTCTTTTAGAAAAAGTCAGTCAATAGGAGGAACTGCACCAATGGTGAACGCAATGGACCATGCGCTGACGACGCTCCGATGGAAGCTGGAATGGAAACTTTCATGCGAATGATGAACCAACTAACTCAAGTTATGGGAAATAACTTGAATCAAGCAAGAGACAAATATCACCATGAATGGAACAAATTTCTATTGAATCCTTTATACGTAAACCACCACCAACCTTTAGAGGATCTACCAACCCATGGATTGTTGAACAGTGGATCAGCTCTATCAAGAAGATATTTTTTGTGCTCTGTTATTCTGAACAAGAGAAGGTCGCCTTGGTTGTTTATTGCTTAGAGGGATAAGTTGATCAGCGGTAGGAACTGATTAAAACCATGAGGCCAAGAGTGGTGGTTGAAGCTATAGAGAGGGAAGAGTTCAGAGGGATATTCTTCAATAAGTATTACCCTCGATCTATGAGAACAGGAATGGAGAAGGGGTTTCTCGAGCTGAAGAAAAAGGAGAATGAGTATGTGGGAAGCTATGAGATGAACTTCACAGGGCATTCAAGTTACACCACTAGCATTTTCATGGATCCAAATGGTAAGTTTGGTAGATTATTTAGTGGACTGAGACCTTATATTTAGAAGAATCTAGCCAACTGAGATTATGATAGCTATGAGAAGATCATGTGATGTGCGATGAAAGTCGAACTGTTGTTTGGTGAGATGCAGTGGTCTCCTAAATCCAATGACAAGAAAATATCTCTGGAGCCAATATTAGGGAGGAGCATTGATTAGGGAATAAAAGGAAAGCAAGTACAATGTCCCACAGGTAATAAATGTGGGAAGAATCATTTGGGGAACTACCTGCTCAGGAGCAGAAAGTGCTACAAGAGTGGTAGATATGGTCACATTGCACGGAATTGTCATAGTGAAGTGAATCCACAAATTTCTGACACTAACGATAATGGGAAGATGGTGCAGGCCCTACATGATATCCAATCCTATAAGTGTGGAAATCTTGGGAACTTTTCCCATAATTGTCCAAATATGAGGGCAGTGGAGGGGAATCACCATCAGCCACATCATCGACCAAGGGAACATGGTCATACTTTTTAAATCACTACAGCTGAATTTGGAACACCAAATTATGTGTTGGTATGTACTACTGTTGTTTTATCAAAGATAGAAAGTACTTTGTTTGATTATGGTTCTGCAGATTTTTTTTATTTCCTCCATGTCTGTTAAGAATTTAGAATCAACCCTCGATTTGCAAAAGGTAGAGTTATCAGTCAAGACTCCTGGCAGGAATATCCAAGCATCTTTAGTGTTTAGAAACTTTAGTATTTATTTTAGTGAGAACAATATTATCCCAAATTTAGTAGTCATTCCCATGCTGGAATTCGACATTATACTAGGGATGGACTTGTTCTCAAAGTATAATGCTAAGATCAAATGTAGAAGCAAGGAAATCCCAATAGTCATGAATGGAAAACCTATAGTTATCTTCTAAGTAGAGGTATCTCAACCTGATCATTGTCTATAAAAGCCTCCTATATCCTTCTTTATGGATTTTATCGATGAAGAAGTAGTAAATGAGAGTTTGAGGATAGAAAATGTCACCATTTTCTAGGAATAAATTGACGTATTTCTTGAGGAGTTACCTAGACCTCCCCTGTAAAGAATTGTAGATTTCTCTATTGAACACGTACATGGATCCCATCTGATATCAAAGACCCCATATAGGATGGAAAATATTCATCTGGAGGAGTCAAAGAAACAACTCCAAGATCTTTTGGAGAAGGTTTTTATCTGACCAAGTGTGTCTCCTAGGGGAGAACCAGTTCACTTTGAAAAGAAGAAGGAAGGATCGATGCAGCTATGCATTAATTATAGAGAACTGAATGGAATCATAGTGAAGAACAAATACACTCTTCTAAGAATTGATGACTTGTTTGACCAACTTCATGGGGCTCAATTCTTCTCTAAGATTGATCTTTGATATGGTTATCATAAATTGAGGGTGAAGAAAGAAGATATTCTAAGAAATGCTTTCTGATCAAGATATGGTCATTATGAGTTTTTTGTTATCCCTTTGGACTGACTAATGCACCTTCTATTTTTATGGAGTTGATGAATAGATTCTTCAAGGACTACCTCGATAACTTTGTGGAAGTTTTTATTGAGGATATTTTGATATATTATATAATTCGTGGGGAGAATGAGGATCATCTAAGAGTAATTTTTTAAACTCTATGAAAGGCGAGGCTTTTTGGAAAGTTCAGCAAATGTGAATTCTGGTTACAACAAGTTTCTTTCTTGGGGAAAATTGTTTCCAATGAAGGAATCAAAATTGACCCCACAAAGACAAAAGTTGTAGAGGAGTGGCCTCAGACTACAACAATAACTAATATTCGTAGTTTACTTGGATTGGTGGGATATTATATGAGGTTTGTGAAAAAACTTTTCACAACTTTCTAATCCATTATCCAAGTTAACTCGAAAAGGGGTCTAGCTCTTCTGGACAAAGGAGTGTGAGGAAAGTTTCTAAGAGATGAAGAAAAGACTGGTTACTACACCCGTGCTAACTCTACCCTTAAATGGAGAATGATTCATCATTTTTAGTGATGAATCTCGGAAAGGTCTTGCGTGCGTCCTCATGAAAAAAAAGAAAAAGTCACTACTTATGCATCTCGACAGTTGAAGACTCATGAGAAGAACTATCCTACGCATGATCAGAGCTGGATATGGTCATTTTTTCTCTAAAGATATGGAGGCACTATCTTTATGGGGAGAAATTTGAAATATAAAGAGTCTATAAAAGTTTGAATTATATTTTCACACAAAAATAATTGAACATGAGACTGAGGAGATGGTTGGAACTTCTCAAACACTATGATTGTTCAATTCATTGTTATCCAGGAAGAGTAAACCAATTCTCGGATGCATTAAGTAGGAAAGACCCAGTTGTTCTTTCCAAGATGAGGATTCAAAGAGATCCTTTGATCAATGACCTTGTAAAGCAGGACATGGGAATTATAAGGGAAGGCACATCATCAACCCTAACCCAAATGATTCATCAACCTTCATTACTAGAGAAGATCAAGAATGTTTAGAAATTAGATCCCTTGTTATAGATAATGTTTGAGGCTTTGAAGGATGGGAAGTTTCCAGAGTTCAATATCGATCAAGAAGGTGTGGTAAAAATTTTTACAATACTATGTGTTCCATCTATTTTGGAAATAAAGAAGGATCTTATGGATGAATCTCATAGCTCAACTTTCTCTATACAGCCTATAATCAAAAAAATGTATAGGGACCTTCGGGATCATTATTGGTGGGAAAATATTAAAAGGGAGATTGTTGACTACACTTCAAGTTTTCTATTATGTCAGCAAGTGAAGGCAGAGCGAAAACTTCCTAAAGGGGTATTACAACCACTACCCATACCAGTATGGAAGTGGGAAAATATCACTGTGGACTTCGTCACGGGTAACCCGAAAACTTCCAAATGAAACAATGTGATATGGGTTACTGTGGACCGTCTCACCAAGACTGTCCATTTTATCTCCATTCAGGATGATTTCTCTCTTGATTAACTTTCCATGATTTATGTGAAGGAAGTGGTAAGGATGCATGGAGTTCCACTTTCTATCGTATCTAATCGTCATCCAATGTTCACATAAAAATTTTAGAGAAGTCTTTAACATGCTCTAAGCAATGAAGGGAATTTCAGTATGGCCTATCACCCCCAGACTAATGGACAATCTAAAAGGACTATTCAAATACTCAAGGATATGCTGAGAACATGCTCAATTTAATATAAAGGTGGATGGGATCAACATCTCCCTTTAATTGAGTTCTCTTACAACAATAGCTTACACTGGAGCATTCAAATGGAACCCTATGAAGCTCTATATGGGAAGCGATGTAGGACTCTTACTTGTTGGGATGATGTTGGTGAGAGAAATATTTTTTGGCCTGATCTTTTGTAAGAGATGACATAAAATTTCCATTCCATCCAGCAACACATTAAGTCTGCTCAGAGTCGGTAAAAGTGTTATTCCGACAATCGTCGAGGGGACTTCGAGTTTGATGTTGGTAAAAAATAATTTCTTTGAATTTCACCTTAGAAGAGAGTCATGAGGTTTGGGAAGAAAGGTAATCTCATCCCTAGGTATATTGGATCCTATGAAATCCTTGATCATATAGGAGCAGTGGCATATCAGGCTACACTCCCATCAAATCTAGCACAAGTTCATGGTGTCTTTCACGTATCCCTCTTGAGTAAGTACATACATGACCCTTCACAAGTACTAAATCCAAGGGTGGTAAAACTGGAACATGATCGCTCTTATCAAGAGCAGCTGGTGGAGGTCTTGGATCATAGAGACAAGGTTCTACATAACAAGACTACCCACCTTGTTAAGGTGTTGTGGAGGAACCTGAAAGGTGAAGAAGCCACTTGGGAACCAGAGGAGTCTATGATGCAGAAGTACCCACACCTTTTCTCTTCTTAGGGTATGAGTAAAAATTTCAGGGACAATATTTCTTAAGGGGGGAAGAATTTAACGACCCAAACTTTTGAATAATATTAGTTTCCCAAATTTGTGTGTTATTTCATTTTATACTCCACAAACTATATCCTTTAACTAATGAAGTTATACCATTGGGTTTTGACTATTATATGACTGTAAGACAATATGAACGTTGGAAAATAAACTCTTAACATTACAATTATTGTTTATAAAAACATGTAATCTTGGTTAAAAGAAAAAAGAAGAGTTGATGGCCTCATCTAGTAGACTCGGTCTGTATGAAGCCCATCTGTCAGAACTTGGGAATGAGGTAACATCTCTGGGCTTTGATTTGGACCAAGCCCAAGGTGAGCTTTTTCATTTGAAGCTTGAACGGAATCGCCTAAGGGATAAGTTCAAGCTGATAGAAATCAACACTCGGGAAATGTTGTCTAAGCCACCCCAAGATTTTATCACCATAGCACACCTTACACTTAGTTCTTATGTAAGTGTTATAAGAGGATATGTAATGAGGTCTTAGATACATTTTCTAATCCCTTGGTATAAATAAAATTTTTATTTCTTCTTATGATAAAATTTTTAAATTTTAAATGTCTAGATAAATATGGGATTAATTTATAGAAGTTCCATATTATTGATTAATTTTTTAAAAAATTGTATTTTAAAATATTTTTGTATACTTTAAAATAATTAATCATGTGAAATGATTTAAAAAAAAGGTCTTCTGCTATTATGATCAGTAAGAAATTTAGAGTCTAATAAGATCAACTTGTTTTTTGGTGAATAGTAAATTATGAATAGTAACATACCCTTATGAATAGTAATGCATAGTAAATCAGCCAAAAAATAGAAACTTCATCTAATAATGTATAAATATAAGGTAGAAATCTTAAAAGGGAAAAAACAATCATAGTTTAAGTTTTGTTATTTTTTGTAGGTCATAAATATTTTATTTAAAATTTTATAATTAATTTTATAATTTAAAATGAAAATATATTTTCATAAAATTTAATCACAAATTTTTACTTTATTTTCTTTTGGTTATACGATAATTTTATGAGACCTTGATTACTTTTTCAAGGTGTTACAAAAAGAGTTATGGATTTAAATTTGTTTATTTGGAAAAAATAATGATTTCATTTAAAAATTAAATTAAAAATATTTAGAAAATTATTTTAATAAAATGGAGTTTATTTTTTAATTCAGAGCATTGATATTAGGTTAGGTTAAATTTTAAGGATTTTTCTAAAACATTTGAATTTTCGGTGAATAGTAATAATACAGTTTTGAGTTTCTGATGTTTAATGACATCATTGATGATGTAATAAATCTGGTCGACTTTTGAATAGTAATATATGTTATGATGTGTCCCATGTAGCCAATACCATTGCAAAATACTAGGGGAAAGCCCTTGGTTTTTCAAATACCACTGATGAGGTGTCCCTTGGAAATTAATTAATTATTCCCTCACTTTTCCTATAAATACCAAGACATTTGGTCATTCATTTAATTCCAAAATCTGCTTATACTAATATCTGATCTTTTTACCTCCAAAGGAGTCCTCCCAAGGTTCCCTCAAGCCCCCCAAGGTCCCAACCTTCAATCTTTCGAAGTTAATCCTTAAGGTAAGGGAACCTTCCACCCTCCTTTTTTGTCATGATTTACTTTAAGTTATGTATTCATGTTTCCATCTTCTTATGTGGGGGTATCTTCTTATATATTCTTATTACAGTCTATTTCATGTTCAAATGATTATATACCCTTTATTATCTCACCAATTTATTTTTTGAATTTTTAAGTTACGTCATTAGGCTACTAAATTTTTGTAAAAGAAATCGCATCTTCCCTTTTCTTTCGATTTTCATTTTCGTATGGTATTTCCTTCAAATATCGATACCATGATCTTATTTATTTTTATTTTGTACCCATACTGTATTATGAGTTTTTATGAGTGGGTGAATCTTGTCCCTGCTCTTTTCAAAGTTTTCTAAAACCATGTTATATAGCTGTTATGTTGTATAATTTTTATCTACAAATATCTCTCTTTTTCTAAAGAAATTCTATGGTATTATTTATGAAAATACCCAAATATATTTTTATTTACAAGTGTATTTATAAATAAATAAAAAATTTCTATTTTATTCTTTAATTGACATACATATAACTCTCACTCCCTTTCTATGGGTTATAAATGACATAACGATCAAGATTTTAAGAACTTTTAAAACATCACGATTTTGAGGTGACACCCATTACTTTTACTCTCTATGGGTTATTTATGAAATGATTGATTATGATATATGTGTCTCACATGAATATAAAGACACATTAAGGGTGTTCCCTGATATCACTTCAATGCATTGGTTAAAAAATCTAATCTCTAGAGATGACAAGTTACGTGATACCATGATGAATAACCTTGGTAATTTTTATGACACCTTGGGGATGAAACTTGGTGATATGTTCATTAATGTATAAATTAAATGTTTTAGAAACATATTCATGTTATGGTTCAAGTTATTTTTGTTATGAAATTCCACTACTTCAATTTCTCATGTCGTTATGTTTTTTATCAAGTTCTTATTGATTTCACAAGTAAACTGATTCCCTTGTTTCCTTACTAGGCCTTCTGCTCACACTTTACTTTGATGTATGTCTCTAGGTTATGAGATGAAATAATTTTACTTTATAAGAACTTATTGTAAATCCATACTAGTGGATTAGAAGAATGTTTTGTGTTTTCGTATTTTATGTTCCCAATTTCCAAGACACTAGACTTTAAAGATCATCTGTTTGTAAAATGTAATGAAACGTTATGTTAAAAATGTGGGATTCCATAATTTTAATGTTTCTAATATCATATACCTAACTAAAATTACATATAAATAATAATATTAAAGAGTTTATATTATAATTAAATTAAAAATTGTTTATAATTTCATTATTTATGAATTATTCACAAATTGTTTGTATCATGTTTAAATATATGGATTTATAATTTATCTATTTTATCCCTATATTTATTCATAGTTATAATTACCATATTCTTAATATTTTAATTCATTAGTTTAAAAGGGTTAAACAACTTCTATAAATCGTTATGCATGCACATAAGGAGTTACATGCTAGTTATTACCAAAGATTTAGTTTTCTTCTTCCCTAAAATTGTCTTGTATCGGATTATAATCTTGAATTAAGTAAATAATTATGATTTACACATATTTGGTGTTATAATTAAGATGAAATTATGTCTTTTGTAATGTATCCTTAGTTAGAGATACTCTGGGATCAATTGACTAATTCCTTAGAAGCTTATGCCTTATCTAGAAAAGTGGGGGTTAACTATCTGTCACTCTAAGATTACTGAAATGTGGATTATTAATTTTATATTATTCAAATAATTTCATAAAATTGATTTATGTGCCTTATTCATATGATATATTTTCATATATATGAATATAGTTGGTTTTTAATTATACTTAATAAAACAATCTATGCGTTTTTTAAATAGTTACATGTCAATATAATTTGAACATATTGATTTGGTGGAAGGAATTGGATTCAAAAATAAATCATTATATTAATTAAAACATATAAAATTAATAACATGAGATTAAATGGTAATATTAAATCCATTTAAAATGATGAAAATTTTCAAATGCTTTATAATGAAAATATGATTCAATACTTCGATCATTAAACTAAGTAGGTTCTATCAAATCAATGTTCCCATAGAATATCTAGAGTAAGGATTAGTGTAAATATCTAACCTTAAATATTCTTTAATCAAATCCTACTATGATATTTTTATTACACTTATCTAGGAAACCCTAAGAGTTAGGATACGAGAGGAATGGTGTAAAGTTCATCTATATAATGGAAGACATAAATATTTTTCTACATGACCATATAAGTGTCATATATATTATGATTGGAATGTTTTGTAGCCTAAATAAATTTTTTTAGAGGAACTATAAAGTATAATCATTGATTGGAGAAATATATATCTTCTCTCACAAATTGATATGATTAATTTTAATAGTAGGCATTATATAGTGGAAGTAAATTTTATAATTGTCCGTATTAAATATGTGAAAAACATTATACTCATCTGATAAATTCCTTTTTTTCATATAAATATAATCATAATTATCCAAATTTACTTTGAGATCAATCCCTGAAAAGGGTATGCTTAATATAAAAAACTTCTCAAACTGGTATGGAGACATAAAAAATATTCATAAAAAGAATATTCGATGTGTTAGAAATACCACTTCTTGAGTAACTAACTATTAAAGTTGATCAAAAATATATAAATATTATTATGATAACTGTATAATGATTCACTAATGGATTCAAATGAATTTTATGAAAAATGACATAAGTATCTTTTGTCTCCGCTAATAAATTCAATATGATTGGATATACTGATGATTTTATGAGACAGAAAGTTTCATTTAAGGATTTTTCTGGTTGCGGAATTCACCATGGAATCATTATTTTGAAATTTAATAACTATATAGACAAGTTAAAAAAACAATTTATCCAATTTTATAAATGTTTTTGATGAAATATGAACTAGGGAATGTTTTTTCCACGTTGTGGTGAATAATTGATATTACGAGTGGGTAAGAGTTAAAAATAAAATATAAAACATTTGTTGGAAATTTTAAAAGGTGTTTCTATAAGTATCCAATCATGTTCATTGAAAACAAATTGTACATTTCAGAAGGTAAGTCTTTCATATGAATGAAATGTCTTGAGATATGTAAATTGGTTTAAAAATGACAAGAAAACACCATTTCAAATATTAGAATTATAGAAAAAAAATCATTGATCATTGAAAGTTATGTGATAAAGAATTTAAACTTTACAAATCATGTATGTATATAAGAGTTTAAAATAAATTATAGTGTTAAATAATCTTGTAGCTTGCATCCAAATAATGATACACAGGGTTGTTGAATCCTATATTTGAATGTAATGGAAGATATCATTCTTAGATAGATCGTCGTATGTGATGTGCATAGTTATGTAATTTCTATTATATGAAAAGAGAATTATTTTTTTGATAATAATTTTTTAGGAAAAATATTATAAAATAAAGCTAATACATATGGTTTATGATTTATCAAAATCTATAATATAATTTATAATAATATGATGAAAAATAAATTATACTGGAAAAAATGTGTCAAAATATTTTTTTAAACATGATTTTTTTAATCCCACCTGCATCAATGAAATATTTTGAAGAATAAAGTATTACTTTCAATAAAATACTCTAAAACACATAGAATACCATACTAAATATGGTTATTAATTTTTTATTTGGAAAATATTCCTATTAATAGGTATAAGTATTATTTCATACACAAAGGATTTTTTTATCCTATAATGATTTTTCTGAAAAGAATATTTTGTCTTATAGGATAGTGGGAGTACATTTAGACTTATAGAAGTTAAAATTAAATAAATAAACGATTATACCGGTTAAAATAAAAATTTAAGTCAATTAATATTCTAAATGATTTTGGTTATATTGGTAAATTATTATTATTATTGGTTTTATTTTTTTTCAATACAATTTAAGGTAAATGTGTGATGTATGAGGTTCCAAGATTGATATCGATGATGAATTTATAAAAAGATACAAGTTGACAATATAATTTATTAACACCATAAAGTTAATGTTGTAAAGTAAATGAGTTTGAATAAAATGTTCAAGAAGTTGAATAATTATATTATAATCCCAAATTCTAACCATCATCTAAAATTTATTACTTCACAGGTGTAAATCGATAAATATTTTAGTGGGAGGGTTTTATTTGATTGACACTTAGAGATGTGGAAGAGATTACATAGATATAAAATGAGTTTACAGAACCCTAAAAGTGTATAAAACATAAGGTCGGTCTGGTATTCTTTCATATGTGATATGATAAGATAATTACATATGTATGGTTTTGTAAAATTATTTTCAATGAGTTCAAGAATATTAAATGTATCGTTTTATATAAAAAATGACACCCACTTTATCAACCTCATTGTAGAAGCACATTAAGATGGAGGGTGAAAGTAAGAAAGCTCATTTGGAGATCCTTAAACTGCTGAATGAATATCCTATTACAGCTATCATTTTTGGGAATGAAAAAAAAGAAACATGCTAAATTTTATATTAGTTTAGATAAGGAATCCGATAGAAATTTTCATGCGGTTAAGGGAGTTCATTCGGAATCAATTTCAGTATGAGTATCTCCCTCACATAAAATTTATAAAGATAATCTTAATCAACCAGATGTTAAGGTCTCCTTTGGATCTATTTATAAATCTAGTTTAAACCATACAAATTTAAATGATAAATATGTCATAAAACTTTTTAAAACATTTGGTATTATTTTGGTTGATGTTATTCCACCAGTCTCTATTGTTTCCATGGAATATGGGACTAATAATGTTAATATTATTTTTTCTAGATGTATATATGTCACTATGACTCTAGATATAGATGAGAAAGAATATGATAATTCTATGGAAGGGTAATAGTAATTGAATGATATGTATCTAAATTTTTAATTTTTTTAGATGATTCAAAAAAACTAAGTGACAGAATTCTATTTCATAATGTCAAATTAGATTGGCATGCATCCCTACTGAAGATAGAGCTAATTCGTTATTTCTCATGAGTAATAAAAAACTAAAGAATCAAATTACTGATGTTGATGTCTTGACGGTGATATAATCTAAGAAATCATCATGTAAGTGATTTTATGTGATACATTACTCTATTATAACTATATATGTTAGTATTAATCTTTTTGGAGTTTCTTTTAACAAGGTTGATGTCGAAAGCTATGATGTTTTAAAAATTACTTTGATGATTCTACAACTATTCAAAATTCCATTATGTTAATGTAATAAAAAAGTGATGTTATGTTCCTAGTTTTTTTAGGGAACTGTTGAGGATAAAGAGAGATGGTATAATTCAATATGATTTACAAGTAAGCATACTAATCAGCATTTATCCTAGATTTATAAGAAAAAAAATCTTCTCACTAAATGCATAAATGTAGACTATATTATCAAGCAACAAGGATTATATGGATTGGAAAAATCATCAAATAATTAAAATTAATACTTTATACTTGCCCAAAATTTATTATTAAACGATTATTTTAGGTGTTTTAGGGGGATCCCCAAACTCAAAATCATTCATTTGGGAGAAGGATTAAAGGACATTAATTTATTTTCTCTGTTTTCTCTCTTAGAAATTTTATACTAAGGTATTACCCCACTAAAAGTAATTATTTTATGAATTTATCTTAATTATGTTTATATATATATATATATCATGATTTGAAATAGTAATTACACTCCCAAATTATGACTTTGAATTATCCCTAATAGATACTTATCATGGACTATTATAGCCTATGATAAAATTGTATGGTTAGGATTAGTATAAATTGTGTGTCAATATATTGAAGATACTCAAGTAGCATAAAATTGATTTTTTATAATGAATATCCCATGAATTATACCAAATGGATTATTTCACACTATGTATTTCTAATAATATGGGTGAATGGTTCCTATTTGAATTTCCTCAATAAAAGAGGTTGGATAGATACTCATTTTGAGAATCGCCGTACTTTGATACATTTTTTACACAATATTTGGGGCTTATCTAATCAAGAGGTGTTTGGGTATGTTTTTGGTTATGTTATCAGTCATTTCCAAACCAATATGGGATTTATCCTCTCATATGTTGTGTATGAGATTTGGCCCCTTGATTGAGGCAGTTTTTTGAAGTTTATGACCATACCTAGAAAATAAATTTGGTATTATCATATATAGAGATAAGGGCCTCTGTGTAATAATGAATAAAGAATAATGAAATTTGTTTTATTCATTAACTTATTTAGTCTATAATTAGACAATCAAGAACATATGAGTTTCTATAAAAGATTTACATACTTCATATCCCATGTTTACTCAATGTATTTGACAAATGGATCATGCAAAAAATGTATTCTTGCATATGATATATCTAGGGGATATAGATATAGAGATATATGTGTTAAATAGGGATCATTCCATATCTCTATTTTTGTTTTCTAACAATAATTATTTTGCTAAAGGAAACCCTTTGTGTACATTTATGGATTCATTAATTCATTATCAATGTTACATAGGCCCATGGGGTCCCACATTGTGGTTTGATGAATGGGGGTCAATTATTGCATATAATGATGCTAAAAAAAATTATAGTTTTTCCTATAGAATCCTGCAATTGGTATTTATAGGGTATTTCATTTGTCGTGATACATAAGGAATTTTATGATAGCTTTCCAACTATTTTTTTGGAATAAATATAAAATGATTTTTGTATATATTTTAAAATTTTATTATATATGATATAGTATATGGTGAAATAGAACTATGTTTATAATTATTTAGTGAAAGTGGTAGATTGAAGGGTATATACCCCAAATCCATCTATGTAAATATTATTTATAATGGACATATAATAAGATACAATATGGGTATATCATAAGGACTCATGACACTACATTACTCAATCATAGTTTATAAATGGTTATATTATAAGTTATTATGAATAAAAATGTATGATTTATTCACACCATATGATTTATCATGGGGTTGAATTAGGAAATTTTCCATTTTATTAATCTTTAATGTGGGATAAAATTTATTATTAACATGTTATAACATGAATTTTTAGGAGATTAAATGATGCATTCGAGCAATAAATATATAAACAATTAAAACTTTACTCATGTATTATGTAATTCATTGGTAAATAACATATTGAGATGGGAATGTATATTAATGGATTTTACATAGGGGAATTCAACATGAAAATGGTTCACGAAAACTTTGGGAAACCCTCAATTGAAAATATCTCTTTCTTTGTAATTATATATTCCTCATATTTTCCATTTCTTGAGGCTTGATATCATATTATGGGATTAATGAGAGTATCTCCCTTATGGTGGGTGATTCGACATCATCTTCTTGATATTTCATGGATGAAGTATTCCTCTTGAATCATCATAGTGATCTTTATAAAACCACTATGATAAATAAAGTTTTATTGGATAATTCATTTATATTTATATGTGGTTTAGGATATCAAGCATGGTAGATCTTGGGAATGGGGTATATAGTTTTATATTCTATAATGATTAAGTGATAATCAATCCTTTTAAACCCATTACATTGTTCTCATGGTGATTCACACTAACACGCACTTATTTTATAGATGATTCTTATTGAACCTCAATTTTTGTAGTTTATCTTGAGAATAGTTTAGGGAATACCTTAGAGATTTTACATACTTCCCAACCTCAAATAAATGTACCTCATATGATATTTTCCTACCAGTTAAACATATTGTTCTTCTAAATCACTTTTAACAATATAGTTTTTTTTCATTTTATACAAATTTCTCCCTCTAATAGAAGAATCTTAACTATCTCAACTTTTTATGACAAATCATGTTCCAGTTGTAATACCTCAAATTAATGTATATGATATGGGCTCAATATATACTTCCTTTGTAGAGATGGATGAATAAAATAATTTTATTAGGAAATATTTGGTAATAAGTTAAATTAATAATCCACTGGTCCTATTCACCCCAATATTTGAAAAGAGTCAATATAGATTGGGATTAATTTTCCCTTTCTTCCAAATTTCAAGATTTCTTTCTAGGGAGATATATATAAGAATACATGATCACCAACCTAAAGCTCTAAATCTTAATATTTTATTAGTATGTCCCTTTTGGCTACATTGAGCTGTTTTGATGTGTTGATAGATAACCTTCACATTATTTTTAGTCTCTTGAATTAACATTAAACAATGTAACTTTTTATTTCCATCTTCATCTGAATAGTATAGTGTTCAAAAAATCATCCCATAGATATCCACAAAAGCTTCCATCATAATGATTAAATAATACATATTATGATATGATAATTAAACCAAGGGGATTTATTCATCCTAGTTTCAAAGAAAATGATTTTTTCATGAACTTAACATATATTCAAAAGTATACATATTCCTTTTAGATTATCCATCAATAAAATGGTCGTGTGAAATACTAATATGATTCCATGTTCTTAGCTCTTATTAATGAATCTTATAATTTTTTAGGTAAAATAGAAACCAAAATCAGTGAAAATAAAGAGAGGCTCATCATGATTCCTCGCAACTTCCCATATATAAATCTTACCAAGTCATTCAAGGAATTCGTTCTACTCTTTTTTATATTAAATGTGTTAGATTTTTGGATTGAGTAACCACTACCCAAATAGTAGTGTAACCCTTTTATTTAATCGATAGAGTTGGGAAAAAAATTATAGTTATTTTTTCTGACTTCTATACTAATATTTGAAATAGTTACATCGTCCATTTGGGTAACAACTTTTCATATTTGACTTTGTATAAAAAATAAATCATGACGTGTAATGTAAAATTTTATGATTATTATTATCCCACCAATAGTTCCCCTAAATAACATTATACACATTTTTTCTCCACATATTTATATTGAAATAACATATATTTGAATTGTCTTATAATTTCTTATTCAATCTAGGTATTTATGGAATACATAACTAGTTCCCAAATATAAGGACTCCAACCTTATCAATTTTTAACTCTAGAAACATTCCTTCTTGCATGTATTTAATTCTCTAGAAAAAATACTTAATCATTTTATTCAATTCTATATTTTTCACCAGTAATGATGGTTGAGTGATCATACAGGAAATATTTTATGCCATTCATACCTTTATTAATCCCATATACAATCTCATTAGATAATTGATCTTGAAAAATTATTTATATCCTTATAGTAGTGAAAGTTCTATAATCCTTTTAACTGGAGTAATTATTTACTTTGTTCACCATTATTTGAGGATAATAAATGGTGAAATCATAATCTTTCAACAACTATAGACATATCCTATTCCTCATGATTAACTTGATTTATGTAAATATATTTTTTAATACATTTATGGTATTTTTACATATATTACACCTTTCTGTATATATATAATGATGTTAAATCATCAAATAAAATAATAACACTTCTAATTCAAAATCATGAGTGGGATAATTCTTTCCATGAATTGTCAATTTTCTTGATGTATATTCCCTAACCTTCTCATTTTCATCAAAAAAATAATCAAAATATATCTTTGATGAATCGCTATTTATGATTAATCATTCACCATTATAGAATAAGGTTACCACAAGTAAAGTAACCAAAATTCTCTTGAGCTCTTCATATCTTTATTCACAATTTTTGTTCCAGGAAAACGGGACCCCCTTCAATAATTACATGGTTAGATAGTTATAAAATCCTTATAAAATCTTCAAAAACCTATAATAGTAAATGTATAAACAAATAAATTCATGGATCTCAATCATAGGTGAATGTATAAACCTTTTTTCTATGACTTCATTCTTTAAATGGTCAATTGAAATGGATTCAAAGGTGACCACAAGCCCAAAAAATACCAATTTTTCTAGCCATAATTCACACTTATTGAAAATAGTGTATATATTATTCCTCATTAATTTAAGTAAAAAATCATTGAAAGGACATAATATTCATCTTATATTTATGAATAAATAATAATATTTTCAATAAAGATTACAAAAAAATCATGGTTAACCTTAAGAACATTATTCTATAAATCCATTAAAATAGGAAATTCATTTTAAAAAAATATTTACACAAATTCATATAATACATAACTACTTTAAAATAAATTATTTTAAATGTCACTCATTCCTACCTTAACTTGATGATATCAATAAATTAAGTCAATATTTAAGATTTTTGAAGCATCAAAAAGTTTGTAGAATATATCATAAATTCTTAAAATGGGATACTTATTCTCAATTATGATAATATTTGGATATTGTAAATAATTATATAATCTAATAGATGTATCCTTATTCATCCCAATTAAAATAAGAACTTCCCAAGGATACACACTTGGATGTACAAACCCCTTGTTCAATATATCTTATAACATCTTCTTTAAATCCTCAAGGAAGACTGTAGCAATTCTATATAAAATATTTGATATGGTTAGAGATATAGGGACTATATCAATAGAAAACTACTATTCTCTATTTGAGGTTGTTCTATGAAATTTTATCAGAAAACATCTATAATTTTTTCACAATGGGTATATCCTCCATTTTTATTCCTAACTTCTGTTACATTAATTGAGAGTGACAACCATACCCATATGATGCTAGTATTCTATACATATAACATTATGACCTTAATATTTTAGATTAATTCCCATTATTAAAATTTAATAATGATATACTGAATCAAGATAATATATATAAAAAAATTACTTGATTATTTAAATTTCCCTGGTAAGTTGAGATCCCATCCATACTCAATATAGTAACAAACTCAAATAGTAGAATAATTACTATATTTTTATGTAATACTTCCCAATAAATCATGCTAGGTTAGTATTTAAATATTTTTGTAGTAATTGGTGCATCATTAATTGTTACCATAGATAAGACTTCATTATAACACTCGAGCATCAATTATAGTAAGCATTTCTTTTTAAATAAACTACAGCATAATGCACATAGCATTATTCAAGACTATGATTAAAAGATATACTACCAAATTTTTTATATTAATATTGAAATAATTAATATCAATTTTTAATTATTAATTCAAAAATTACTTTACTTTGACATTTTTAGTTTTTCAAAAATAGTTTATTTTTGGGGTGAATATTGAAAAAATATTGATTTTAGAAATATTGTCATTTTTAAGAAGTTATAAAGATATGGGAATGATGTAAAAGTTTATGAAATAGTTTTTTATAGAAAAAATATATAAAAAAGAAGTAATAAAATAAATATAAATATAAAATTTTAAATTATAAAATATATTCCTAATATTATGGAAATCTATATAATTTTTTTGTTAAAAAATTGTTTGTAGTTATTTTATATTAATCAAGTATTTACAAGGTTCATTTTAGTTTTTTTTGTATAAAATAAAAATAAGTATTGTTATAATAAATTAATAAAATTAAATACATTTAAATAAACATTATACTTTCTTTTTCCATAATATCACTTTTATTCTTAAATTAATTTTTTTTCTAAAAAACGGGTTTTCATTGTATTTTACAAACATATGTAAAAACTAATTTCCATGAATACATGAAATTGAATTTTTTGAGTGGCATACATATTTTTTATCATAATAATTGATAATATATAATAATAACAACTTAATTTTCTATCATAAAAATTGTTACAATGGTTAATATTTATCACTTCGGTTAAGGATAAAATGACTTAAGAGGGTTAAAAAATAAATAAAAATTAATGATAACAAAAAACAATTTATTAAACTTAATTTTTCTATTTTATTTCAAAAACAACCTTATAATATTCTAATCTATAATAATTTGGATCCACATAACCTTATTAATACATATAGTATATATAATTTGGATCCACATAACCTTATTTACACATATATTATATATTAATGATTCATGTATTTATATTCTTTTTTCTCACCCCAATTATATAAAGGAGACCCCTATCCTCATTTTTAAAAACTACATGATATTTTTAGTTCAACCAATATGTTCCAAAATACATTTAAAAATACCACCAAATTTCCTTGAGGTATCAGTCTCATAAAAAACAAATTTAATAAGGATTATCGTGTAATCTAGAAGAGGTTACCAAAAGAAGAGGTATATGTTCTTATCAATATTTTTTAAGCACCATTATTCATAAACCTCATCCAAATCATAAATAAAAATCTTAACAAAATTTAATCAATATATTAACCATACTCATATGTTTTTACGTTAATGTAACATTAATTCCATCCCTCTTTTCTGTTATATATAAAATTAAAACATCGCTCATGCATAGGTACGACCTACCAATAGTGGTATAATGTGTTTTTTATCACCACTATACTTGGATGGTTATAATCATGGAATTAATAAACATATATGACATTTATTTAATAATTATGATTATGGAAATGTAATATATAATTTATATTCTTACCTTTATTTCCAATATAAAATTATTATGTCGCATTTGCGTACGTGTGGACTACCACCTCCATGAAGTGATGTGATTTTTTTTCTATTACCACCATGCATGGATGATCCTAAAATTTATTATAATAAATATAAAACTATATTAAATAAATTAATAAAATTATGGGGATAATGAAAAATAATTATAACACCTTTTATGAAACACAAATATATTTTATCAAAAAAATCTCATGTAAATTTAATTTCATCGATATCTTGTTTTACATAAAACACCATGCTTAAATGAACCACGATATATTATTAAAATAATATTAATTAAAGTGGTATTTATCAACTAGAAATTGGATTGGTGTTTATTAATAGTAGTAAAAAAATTATGAAAATTTCATGGTTTACATGTTTATGAAATAAATTCAATGGTTATCAGTTCATTATAAATTAAAATAGAAAACTTATAAAATAAAAATAAATATTTTTCTAAAAAAACTATTTTGATCCGCACAATGTTTATTTATCATAATAAACTAAATTACTCACAATGGGTGAATTATTTTAATAAAATTATTATATTTTATGTTTAATTAAATTTTTTATCATTCATCTTATATGTTTGATTGGGATCAGAGAATAATAAATCTAGTTTTATTCTTAAAACACATTTTTATAAAAAAACAGTTTCATCTGGTTTTTCACACTTATTTTAAAATTATTTGTTGCAATTTTTAGAAAACATATTTGAGAAAAAGAAATTCATTTTTGAAATAAAAAATTCTAAATTATCTTCTATTTCATGTTTTAAATTTTCTAAAAAGATTATTTTTTTTGTTGAATAATGAAAATAATGATTTTTATTAAATAAACTTTTATTGTTTAAGGAATTTAAAATTTTCCATTTTTAAAAAAATTATTAAATTATATTATTAATAATTGAATTTATATCATTGAAATAAATTTTATGTTAAATTTGGACATAAAAAAGTTTTGTACATTTGAAAACATTTGTAATGACCCATAAATTTCATGAAATTTTTTTTTCTTAAATTCTTTGGAATTTTACGAGTACGTAGTTCCTAACGGTACCTGATTCCGAGGCCCGGTGTTCCTTGAATATTTTTCGGAAGTTTTGTTTGGGTACATTCAGTGAACGTACGAGTGGGATTTTCTATCTTATGAACCGGTGCTCGGAATTGAAATATGAGGGCATCGATGAACTCGTAGCGCCAGTATTCGCCTAAGGGGACATTTACTGTAGTTCCGTTTTATCGGGAGGAAAAGTTAATTTTTGGGGTTTTTTATTAAAAATAAATAAAAATATGAGTTAGATATTTTTATTTGGTGGGTGGTTATAATCTCCAAATGGATGTTGTAGGTGGGTCCCACACCCCACATAACCACCCATGAAGGGTTTTAGTGTGGTGTGGCCCACACGAACCCAAACCCTTTTACCTCCCTTCAACTCCCTTAAACTCCCCATTTACACCCCTTAATTAATTTGACAACTTCCCTCTTTTAAGGTGAACTCTCCACCTCCCTCCATTGATTGTTCCAACCCCATCAATTGAATTAATTTTGCTCCCTTAATTAATTAATTTGTGTGTTAACAATTCATTTTGAATTGTTTTGAATTTAATGGAAATGTTATTATATTAGAGGGCCTTTTATTATATTATCTTGGAAAATATTCATGGGAAAAATCTGGGAGAAAAACTCTTGGTGGAACTTCCTTTTCTCGACAAGGAAAATTGTGCTTCTAGGAAGAACATCCCTAAAGAAGAACGCGAAGAACTTCTTCCAATGACGCTTCCTCCTCAGACGCACCCTAACGTCAAGGAATCTATGTCGCATTCGAATTCTCTTCCTGCGTCACGACAATTACTCTTCCTCCAACATTGACGGGACGACATCGTTCTTCGCGACGCCATCTTCCATGACACCCGACTACCACGACGCACGTCTTCCATGGTTCGTCGACGTGCGACATGAATTACAAGGTAGGGGGTTTGTATAATTTAAATTTAATAAATTATACCTTCGTTATTGTTGAATGCAAGTGATCGTCTATGGCCATTTGTTACCGCCTAACGCGGAGTGCGCGGGCCAAACGAACACGGCCCAATGACCCTTACTTGTATCTTGTTTTTATTAGCGATGTAGATGGTGTTGGAAGAGGTGGCGGCGACTAGAGTTGGTGATGATCGGGGGCGGCGACGACCGAAGGCTGCGGCGGCAACGGTGGCCATGCGCCGGCCCGAAGAGGACCGCGGCATCGGGTGCCAAGCAGAAGAGAGACGGTGGCCTGCAACCATGGGTCGCTCAACCGAAGAAGAACCAGCCGGCTAATTCTAGCTAGGCTGGAAGAACTGTGGCCCCTCTCGGAGCCGCGTTAAGGAGGAACCGCGGCCTGCGCTCCGCGGGCCGCTTCGGCGGGTGAACCGGCCGGCCGAGTTGAAGAAGACGTGGCACCCAAAGGTGTCGCGTGGGAGGACAGAAGCCCTCTATGAAGGCCCCTTGTGCCATAGAAGACCGTCTAGCTTTGGACGGCTGGGCAGGAGGGGCGGTGCTGCCGTTTCAGAAAGTCGGGGGGGATGCGCCCCCCGCACCGCTTGGCCAGCTGGCCAAGCCGCGCCCATGCGTGGGCCAGGCCACCTTCAGTAGGGTCGGGCCATGCCCAGACGGGCCGGGTTGCACCCTACTGGGCCGGACCCGGACCCAGGTTGGGTCGACACGGTTCAGGCCGACCCAGGGTGGGTTGGGTTGGGTCGGACCGGGCCCAAACCCCGCTCTTCGGACACATTTTTGTATTTCACTCATAACATGAGCTACGGATCTCCAATCGATGCACCGTTAGTTGCGTAGGATTTCTTGGATAGAGATGGTCATTTTGGTATATTACACTCATGGTTTTGGAAAAGTTTGTGTATGGCCGGGTTGGTTAGAACTCGAAACCAATCGGGCCCTCAGAGCGGAAACACTTATAACTTAAGGACCGGACGTCCGATTGACATGCAATCAACTACATTGGTTTACTTTTGACGATACGGTCCTTTTGGAATAATCCAAATGGCATTCAGCTGATATTGGATTATGGCCGGGATGGATTGTACCTGAAATCCAACCGGGCCCCTGGAACGGAAAATCTAATAACTCTCAGATCAGGCTTCCGATTGACGCACTGTCTATCGCATTGGGTTCTTTATGATGAGACGGAACTTTGGGATACATCAACTCAGGACTTCGTGATAGTTGATGTATCGACCCCTATTCTCGAGGAGCGTACCCTCCCGGATTCGAGTGTGTTGTGTGTGGGAACCCTAGAGCTGGCTGCGACTGCGATGACTACCGTACTAGGATCCTCTGTGGGTTCGACAACGACATCTACCATACTAGGATCCTTCGTGGGTTCGACGATGATGACTATCGTACTAAGATCCTTTGTGGCTTTGATGACGATGTCTACCATACTGGAATCCTCCATGGGTTTGACAACGATGAATTCCGTACTAGGATCCTTCATGGGTTTGACGACGATGACTACTGTACTGGGATCCTCTGTGGGTTCGACGACGACGTCTACCATACTGGAATCCTCCGTGGGTTCGAAAGATATGAACTCTGTACTAGGATCTTATGTGGGTTCGACAGTGAAGACTTTTATACTTGTATCCTGAGTGGGTCTGACAGAGTAGCTGGTCTTGTATCCTGAGTGGGTCTGACAGCTTAGCTGGTCTAGTATCCTATGTGGGTCTGACAACTTAGATGAATCAGTTACTACATCTGATCATCTCTATCCTTATACGAAAGATGTATACCTATGTGAGCTGAGTCTTGACTTTCACTCATTATCATCGATGTGATTGACTTACTATCCTATGTGTACTGGGTCATGATTGGGCTCAAGAGTTGGAGCCGAACCGTGATTGACAACTTAGGTATTTTTATGGGAATATACCTAAGTAGAGTTGGTTGATACTTTGTGATAGTGTATTTCTTCTGTGGTTTATCCTTCGTGGATTCTGGGAGACATTCGGGGGTCTTGGGGTCCCTACTGAGTATCGTATACTCACCCATGCACGGGATGTGCCCGCACTACGTTGTGTTGGATGCAAACGATGGATAGGACTGATCGAGGTTGAGATTTGTGGAGCTGGATGGTACCTGGAGGTGGACCACATGGCGAGACATACACGGAGCAAACGGAAGTACTCGAGGTGCTGAGGAGACCATCTATACCCACCCATTAGGTAGGATTCTTGGAGGATGACACAGTTTTTGTTGTTTTACGTTACTGGTATTGTACTATCTTTTCGGTTGTACTATACATCCTATTGGGTTGTATTTCTGGCCCCATTCCTTTCAGCACTTACTTTTGTATTCAGTTTTACTTAGTTCTTACTTCAGTTCCATACTCTGTTGTGTTTGTTTACTTTTATTAAGTCAATGCCTTCCCATTTTAGGGATTTATGCCTTTGGTTCTAGTCACCAGCCCCTGGCCTATGGAAGGCGGGATTGGGGTAGTCATGGCATGGGCCCCGAGGACGGGTCGTGAAAAATTAGTATCAAAGGAGTCGGTTCAACCATAGAAATTAGGACTCTGATCACTATTTTCTATGAAGTTGTAGTGTTAAGAGTATTGAGTGTGGTTTTTAGTCTAGGGAGTCCAGTGTTGGTGTGGCGGTCGACGTATCCATACACCGGGACCTTGATCTCTAAATTCTGACTTAGTGCACAAAAACACTGATTGCATGTGTGTTTCCTTTGAAAAAGTTTTCTTCGTGATTACTTTGTGTCAGCTCACCAGGTATACTGTTTAAACTGTGGTGCACTTGTTCCTTTTCAGGATGTCCCCATGAAGGTATCCAGCTAGGGTTCCGAGTTACGTACGAGATGGTAGCCCACTAAGCAACGAGGCCCCGGTGCAGGGCCCCATCACAGCGGAGGCACCAGCGGTACCATTACCCGCTAGACCACCGATACCACCAGCTCCAGCAGTAGAGAGTGCATGCCACCTGAGTGCGTTTCATGAGATCCAGCGATAGAGGCTACCCAGGATTCGGGGAGAGATGGACCCCCATACAACTGAGGATTGGTTGGAGGCTATCGTCAGAGTTTTTGTATTGGTAGGGACACCATCCGACCTCATGGTGATCCTTACCGCGAGTCTCCTGCATGCAGCGGCAGGCAGATGGAAGAGCCTGATGCTCCAGGTGCATGACAAGGCATTACTACTATGGACAGACTTCGAGAGCCTGTTTTGGGCAGAGTTTGTACCAACCACCCTTTGTGCAGTGTGGATTTAGGAGTTACTTCATCTCTAGCAGGGCAGCATGATAGTAGCTCAGTACTCAACGAGGTTCACTGACCTCTCATGCTACTCCATGGATATGGTATGAGACCCGTTCTTCAGGGCCCGAACCTTCGATCAGGGACTCAGGCATGATATCAGGGCTTCGATGATCTCTCTTAACATCCCGAAGCAGGCGGGGGTGCTGGAGAGAGCCCTTCTAGTGGAGAGTTTTCTCGCTGAGCAGTCACCAGCGGCGAGACCCTCTACAGGACGACACGTAGCAGAGTCTTCTGCAGCTGGTAGTAGACAGTTGACGCAGAGGTCCAAGAGGACCAGGCTATCTGGTTGGCGACCTTAGGATACAGGTTTAGTTGTGAAAGGTACATGAAACAGATCCATCCATTCGAGGAGCAGGCACTGTTATGCATGCGGCGGGCAGGGTCACATGGCTCAAGATTGCCCAACCCGCCCTGAAGATGAACAGCAGGCAGTAGAGGGACCTCCCAGGAAGAGGTAGAGGTTCGACCGTGGTGGTTCGCTGGGAGAAGTCGGACGTGGCAGAGGAGCTGGCCGAGCAGTAGATGGTGGACGACGTTTCCAGGACCTACCACCACCACCACCAAGAGGTCCACCTCAACCGAAGGGAATGGGTGTAAAGGGGAGATCTAAGCTTCAGGCAGCTAAGGCCTATGACTATAGTGCTCCGGAAGAAGGTGGATAGGAGCGGGACTAGCTCCATGCATGGAAAAAAAATCATGATGCTTCTAGCTTTTTTGATGTCGTTGTTTGTGGTTTCTTTTTGTCTTTGTACTATGAGCTACTATAATAAAAGTCACTTGTCCGTGTGATGTTCGCTTTCCTACCTTTTCATGGTTGATACTAAGAGATTTTAGTTAAAATTGTTGATTTGACCCTCACATTCGAGATTCCTACTAGAGGAGACCCAGTGACCACACACTACTTCCGATAGTGTGACTCGTCCCTTGGAGGCAAGAGTAACGGTTGGATCTCTTGGTAGTGGCGTCGAGGCCTTATGACGTCGTCCATGGAATGAAATAGTACCATTCATGTCGGGATTGACTGTATTAGGCAAAGAAAGTGGTTCATCCAGGGGATGAGACTAGATTTCTCTTTTTGGAAAAGGAGAATTCTTAGCAGCTCATGTAGGACGTAAGCGAAAATGGGAGTAGTCAAGTTCTTTACAAATGGCTAGTCACACCCATAGTTCATTGAGCGAACGGTTTACAGTTTACTCCAATCTCAAAAGTCTCAGTTGTGTCTTCTTATAGAAGGGCCTGGACCGGAGACGGTGATGTTGGCTTGAGTTCCTCCGTGACTATGACATTGAGATAGTCTATACTCCTGGGAAGGGGAATGGTGTAGCATATGCTCTCAGTAGGAGATCAGGCATTCAACTGCTAGGAGAGGAAACAGAGCAGCTGGCCGCGTTGCAGATATCCTTTGTGGATAGGGATGGAGTAGCCTTTCTGCAGTCCCTCACAGTCACTCCTACACTACTTCAGTGAGTCAGAGACGGTGCAGGCTATGACCGAGCAGGTGCATATCATCTAGGAGCATATGAAGACTGCACAGAGTAGACAGAAGTCCTATGTTGATAGGAGACAAATACCACTGGAGTTCGAGGATGGTGACCATGTCTTCTTACGGGTCTCACCACGATGAGGTCTACAGAGATTTGGCCGAGGCAGCAAGTTATCTCCGCCCTTCATCAGAACGTTCCAAGTACTCAACAGGGTAGGCAAGGTGGCTTACCGTCTGGCCCTTCCACCTCAGTTACACCGGGTGGACGACGTCTTTCACGTATCTCAGCAGAGGATATATGTGCATGACCCATCACACATCATCGGCCACGGGGAGCTGGACATCGATTATGGGGAAACATTCACGAAGGTCCTGGTAGAGATTGAGGATTGATAGGAGCAGGTCCTGCGTGGATGGTTGATTCCTCTGGTGCACGTTCACTGGCAGCATGGGAACCTCCAAGAGAGCACATGTGAGCGGGAGGCTCAAATGCGTGCTCAGTACCCTCATTTGTTCCCCTAGTGTGTGTTGTAGCTTTACGGGGATGTAAATCCCTGAGGTGGGGGTAATGTAAAGAACTAGAAATTTCAATGAAATTTTTTTTATTACATTATTTGAAATTTTACGACTACGCCGTTTCAAACGACACCTAATTCCGAGTCCCGATGTGCCCGGGATATTTTATTGAAGTTTTGTTCGGGTACATTTAGTGAACTTACGAGCGGGGTTTTATAACTTCTGAATCAGTGGTCGGAATAGAAATCTGAGGTCATTGATGAACTCACAGCACCGGTATTCTCCTAAGGGGACATTTACCATAGTTGTGTTTTATCAGGAGGAGAAGTTAATTTTTGCGGTTTGTTTTTAAAAATAAATAAAAATTTGAGTTAGATATTTTTATTTGGTGGGTGGTTATAATCTCCAAAAGAAAGTTGTATGTGGGACCCACACCCCACATAACTATCCATAAGAGGTTTTAGTGTGGTGGGGCCCACACGAACCCAAACCCTTTCACCTCCCCTCAACTACCTTAAACTCCCCACTAACACCCCTTAATTAATTTGACAACTTCCCTCTTGTAATGTGAATTCTTCACCTCCCTCCATTGATTGTGCCAACCCCATCAATTGAATTAATTAAGCTCCTTTAATTAATTAATTTGTATGTCAACAATTCATTTTGAATTGTTTTGAATTGCATGGCAATGTTATTATATTGGAGGTCATTTTATTATATTTTCTTTGCAAATATTCGTGGGAAAACTTTGGGAGAAAAACTATTGGTGGAACTTGTTTTGTCAACAAAGAACACTGTTTTTCAATGAAGAACATCCTCGACAAAGAACGCGAAGAACTTCCAACGACGCTTCCTCCTTGGATGCACCCCGACATCAAGGAATCTACGTTGTCTTCAGATTCTCTTCCTGCTTCACGACAACAACTCTTCCTCCAACATTGACGGGAAGACACCGTTCTCCGCGACGTCGTCTTCTACGACGCCGGACTACCACGACGCACGTCTTCCGTGGCTCATTGACGTGCGATGTCAATTATGAGGTAGGGGGTTTGTATAATTTAAATTGAATAAATTATACCTTCGTTCTTGTTGAATGCAAGTGATCGTCTATGGACATTTGTTACCGCCTAATGCGGAGGGAGTGGGCCGAACGAACACAGCCCGAAGACCCTCCGTTGTTTCCTGTTTTTATTCATGATGGAGATGGTGTCCGAAGAGGTGGAGGCGTCCAGAGCTGGTGATGATCAGGGGCGGCAATGACCGAAGGCGGCGGCGGCCGCACGCTGGCCCGAAGAGGACCGAGGCACCGGGTGCCGCATGGAAGGGAGACGGCGGGCCGCAACCGTGGGCCGCATGGCTGAAGAAGAACTGGTCGGAAAAAGCTGGCAGATCTGGAAGAACCATGGCCCCTCTCGGTGCTACGTTGCAGAGGAACCGCGGCCCGCGCTCCGCAGGCCGCTTCGGCGGGCGAACCTTTCGGCCGCCTTCCGGTCAGGTTGAAGAAGTCGTGGAACCCGAAGGTGTCACGTGGGAGGACAGCGACCCGCTGTATGGGCCGCTCGCACCAGAGAATACCATCATGTTTCTGCCGGCCGGGCAGGAGGGGCGGCACTACTCAGAACCACAGTTTCAGAAAGCCGGGGGGGCCGCGCCCCCTGCACTGCTCGGCCAGCTGGCCGAGCTGCGCCCATGCGCGGGCCGGGCCACGCCCCGCTGGGCCAGACCGTAGCTTTCGGGATGGTTCGTGCCCTACTGGGCCGGACCTGGACCCAGTTCGGGTTGAACCGGTTCGGGCTGACCTATGGCGGGTTGGGCCGGGTCGGACCGGACCCAAACCCCCCTCTTTGGACCCATTTAAGTATTTCTCCCACAACATGAGCTACAGATCTCCGATTGACACACCGTCAGTTGCATAGAATTTCCTGGATCAAGATAGTTGTTTTGGTATATTACACTCAAGGTTTTTGCGAAGTTTGGGTATGGGCAGGTTGGTTCGAACTTGATACCAACCAAGCCCTCGGAGCGGAAACGCTTATAACTTAAGGACCGGATGTCCGATTGACGTGCCGTCAACTACGTTGGTTTACTTTTGAAGAGACGGTCCTTTTGGAATACTCCACATGGGATTAGGCTGAGATTGGAGTATGGCCGGGTTGGATTGTACCCAAAATCCAACCGGGCCCCTAGAACGAAAAAGCTAATAACTCTCAGACCGGGCATCCGATTGACCCACCGTCTTTCGCGTTGGGTTCCTTATGATTAGACGGAACTTTGGGATACATCAACTTAGGACTTCGTGATAGTTGATGTATTGACCCCTTTTCTTGAGAAGCAGACCCTCCCGGATTCGAGCGTTCTGTGTGCGGGAACCCTCGAGCTGGCTGCGACTGCAACGACTACTGTACTGGGATCCTCCGTGAGTTCGACAACGACATCTACCATACTAGGTTCCTCTGTGGGTTCGACGATGACGACTACCATACGAGGATCCACCGTGGGTTCGATGACGATGTATGCCATACTGGAATCCTCCGTGGGTTTAATGGTGATGACTTCCGTACTAGGATCCTATGTGGGCTCGATGATGATGACTACCATACTAGGATCCTCTGTGGGTTCAACGACGACGTCTATAGTACTGTAATCCTCCATGGGTTTGATAGCGATGACCTCTATACTGGGATCCTATGTGGGTTCAACAGCGAAGACTTATGTACTTGTATCCTGAGTGGGTCCGATAGAGTAGCTGGTCTTATACCCTGAGTGGGTCTAACAGCTTAGCTGGTCTAGTATCCTATGTGGGTCCGACAGCTTAGATGAATCAGTGACTACGTCTGATCATCTCTATCGTTATACGAAAGAGGTATACCTGTGTGAGATGAGTCTTGAATTTCAATCATTATCATAGATGTGATTGACTTACTATCCTGTTTGTAATGGGTTGTGATTAGGCTCGAGAGTTGGAGTCAAACCTTGATTGAAAACTTAGGTATATGTGTGGGCATATACCTAAGTAGAGTTGGTTGATACTTCGTGATCATGTATTTATTTTGTGTTTTATCCTTCGTAGATTCTAGGAGACATTCGGGGGGGTCTCAGGGTCCCTACTGAGAATCGTAAACTCACCCCTGCATGGGCTATGCCCGCACTACGTTTTGTTGGATGCAGACGACAGACAGCACTGATCGAGGTAGAGATTTGTGGAGATGGACGGTACCTGGAGGTGGACCACTTGGCGAGATGTACATGGAGCAGACGGAAGTACCCGAGGTGCTGAGGAGACCATCTGTACCCACCCTTTAGGTGGTATTCCTAGAGGATGACACAGTAGTTGCTGTTTTATTTTACTGTTGTTATACTATCTTTTCAGGTGTATTGTACTTACTGTTGGGCTTGTATTTCTAGCCCATTTTCTTTCAGCACTTACTTTTGTATTCAGTATTACTTAGTGATTACTTCATTTGCGTACTCTATTGTGTTTGTTTACTTTTATAAAGGAAATTCCTTCCCATTCTAGGGATTTATGCCTTTGGTTCTAGTCCCCAGCCCCTGGCCTATGGAATGCGGGCTTGGGGTAGTCACAGCACGGGCCCCGAGGACGGGTCGTGACAACATTTTCTTTAGAAAACCACCTTTCATTGCCTTTGTGGGTTTAATTTTAAATTTAATTCTACAGCTTCTTTTAATTGAATTTGATAAATATTTTAAATATTTATAATCATCATAATTAATATAATCTAAAAATTTCACCTAATTTTATTCTCATAATGATTAGTAAAAACAATAGAAATCTATTACTATGGTAAAGGTTAAAACATGTTCATATGGGGTTAAACTAAAAATATAAGGGTTAAAATGACATAAAACCTTCTTAAAAAACATTTTCTGAATATATTTTGACATTAATATTATAAAATCCTAATATAATACATTTTGGATAAGTTTTTTTAATAAACAATCTTCATAATATTTTATAACATAGAAAAATTACAACTTTGTCACTCACCTAAATTATAAAAGGACAACCCTCTCCAATCCTATAAACACTTCAAGATATATTTTGTTTATCCATTACATACCTCAATCCATTTTTTTAATTACCTCCAAATTACATATATTCCCTTATTTTATCATAAATACATCCTAGTAATGCTTTAGGTATAAACCTAAAGAGGTTGTTCGAAAATGAGGTATAGTTTTAACCCTACTTTTTGGTTTTATTTATTCTTCAACCACCGTAAAAACTTCCTAAACAATGATGACGAAATCTCATCATTATCTTCCATATAATGATATTTTATTATTTTAAATTCATAAGCTATATATATCCCTCTCTCCAATCAAATGAGAAATGAAATTGTTAGTCATGTGTATGATGGACTACCATCTCGCAAATCATTGTAATTTGTTTTTCCAACACTACCTATCACAGTTGCATATAATACTAGATTTAACATATATATATATAATATTTATTAAATAAGTATAATTATGGAAATATTATATAACATATACCTTATTACCATCTAATCTAGTGGAAAACGATAACATCGCTCGTGTATACTTGTGGACTACATCCTCCACGAAGCGATGTGATCCATTTTTCATTTTTTTCTTTACATAGATTTTAATAAGGATAGATTTAATGAATATATATATAATATAAAAGATATAATAGTTATTCTATAAAGGTTAATTAATATTTATCTTTATTTTTTTCCCACCACTAGAATTTGAAAACATCATTCATGCATATGCACAACCTACCATCTCCATGAATTGTTTAATTAAAATTTCTATATGTATCATTAATGATAATTGTAAATACATATAGAATAAATATATATTTTATATATATCATTTATAATATTATTTATATTTTTGAACCATGATCAAAGTAAATGGACTGAAACTGTAGTGACCTTACCTTAGAATGTTTAGAGCTAGTGTGTAACGCCCCGACCCCAGCTACCCAGAGTCGGTGCATTATTTTAATACATTGGCATGATTACAAGGACTAAAGTACTGGTGGAGCGATTAGTTTACCAGTCCTGGAAAATATATTACAAATGTGAACATTACATTACATTATAAAATGAAAAAAACAATAACATTGTCTCCAATGACCACATTCATATCCCTTGGATTATCCCTGCAGGTCAGTCATAATATAATTATTGGAATCCTGGGAAAAATAAAACATAGAAAGTGGTGAGCTCAGATTCTCAGTAAGGATAACAATATATCATAAACTTTCATAAATAAGAATAAACATTTAATACAATGTATAAAACTAAAACAAAAGACTTTTAACTAATTTTTTTCCATTATATGTTTTGTTATGTAATCCATGTTTGATTTGGATAGGATGTATTGTATTCATATACAGAATGATATTAACTTCTTAAATATTTTTTCAATAATTAAATTAAAATTATTCTTGAATGATTATGATGGGTAATGAATCTCATCGCGTTCATGGAGACAATAATTCGTACATACGCACGAATGCTACTTCCATTTCATTTTTTTAAGGAAAGAAAACCAAATGATACATAAGTATATTATTATTTCATTATAATATAATATTTTATATATGTTAAGTAAGTACGTTAGCACCATTCTTTATACGTTTCATGTATGGTATGAATGAGTCATATCACTTTGAGGGGGAAGTAGTCCGCACTTCCTCAAATGAAATTATTGTATATATACAACATGAAAAGAAAAAACGTATGATATAAAAGAGAATTATAAAAGATTATAGATAAAATAAATATCATATATATCGTATATAATTATAGTGACATCATAATGGCTACCATAAGAAGTGGTTGTAGAAGATTTAACAATCATCGTTTCGGGAGGCATTAGTTCTTCGTCCACAGAACATTTTGTTCTATACCCATTAGATAGAGGTGTGTGTAATTGTAGTTCAAATACTTCTCATAATGAAAACCTAGTATATTTTTGAAACTATTTTTGTTATAAAATAATGGAATAAAAAGATTTTAGAGGGTTGGAGACGTAAAATAAAATAAAATTACTTTAGAGGAGATGTTACCTTTAAATTGGGTAACTCCCTTTAATTTTAACCAAAAGTCTTCCTTAAAGTGCCTTATGCCTAAAATAAGGCTTTTAAGAGGAATATAGGTATGTAGGGAGCTTAATTGGGCAGAGTTTGGATGAGCCAAGGGGCTTGAGAGGTGTGAGAAATGGGTTAGAGGTGAGGGCCTTTTATAAGGGGGAGGAGGGGCTCTTTAGAAATGTTTGAAAATATTATTTTATTATATAATTATTTTCGGTTTATAAAGGTCAAAAACTCATTAAAGTTGAAGATAGGATGACTCATGTTCTAAATAAAAGAATCCAATAAGAATTTGATAGGTTTTTGATATTTTTTTAATTTTTATAATCTCATTTATTTAAATCCTTCTTCAATGAGGTAAACACTGCATCATTATTGTTTCATAAATAATTTTATTTATACGATGTCTAAAAATTATAAAAATAATACCATGATTTAGGATATATTTTTATCTTTCAAATTAATTTTTATAGTCTAAAAGATAACATATATAACCAATTGTAAAAAATATTTTACTAAAAGATATATGTTTATGTCATTTATTACATTACTTTAAACTAATTAATATAAAGTTTCATTATCCCTCTCAAGTGGCTCCATGGGGTCCCAAAATAAACCCAAGGATGAACATGGTCGTACATGTATCAAACAATAGGAATAGGAAACATTTTAGGGTAATTTAATATTATTATAATAATATTTTTTACCCTTATTTACAAGATTTACCCTTTAACCATGGAAAATAAAATATTTTCTGAAGTAAATGTTCACAATGTCAAAAAATTATTGTTACCTATTTACACAAGTTGGAAATCATGATTAAAAATATGGAATCAATTTTTCCAAATTCAAAACATAAAAGTGACAGAAATTAACATAAAAATAATTTCCATTGTCAAACCAAAAAACGTGTTTTTAAGAAATAATAATTATCAAAAGATTGACACTTCTTTATGTCCAGATTGAAAGGGAAATTACATCCAATGACTTAAATTTTATTAAGTGAAAAAAATATAATCTAATTATACTTTAAAACCACTCTAATGTATAATTTAACAATATAAATTATTTCTATTAAAAAAAAGTTCTTTTCAGTTAAAATTTAGTATTTTTCACTATTCATCAAAATATGAAAGTTATCAAAAAATTACCAAAACGTTATCCAAACTAAACTTTTATGTCCTGATTTTGAAAAATAATTTAATTTAATTAAATTTAATATATAAAATTGCCAAATCTTGGTTTTAAAATGTTTTTCCATTAAAATGCGGTAAAATTTAATTTTTTGAAAAATACTTCTTTTATCTGAAAAAATTGAATTTGTTCTTATATTATGTCTAAGAAACAAATAATATGGATTATAAAATTATATGGAGTATATAAAATTCAAAATTTTGTTAATACTATTCATAACCACTTTTTGAACTGCTAGTTTGGTAAGACGTGGTGCGGTCGAACTCAGTGTTGCGTATAATGAAAGTTATTAAATTTCTTTGAAAGGATAACATACTATGAAATATTGGGGTGTATTATTATTCTTTCCTTAAATAAATTTTGTCCTAGAAATTTTAAAATTTTCTTTGAAAATAAACGGTTAAAAATAGAAAAATGCCTTTTTGTAAAACCCACATTGGAAATTCGGTTAATGAAATTTAGTCTTAATAAATGGGAAAGAGAAATGAAAAAGTCACAACCAAATTATGATCTAAATAAGGAGAACATTTCTGGAAATTAAAGACACATAATTGTAAAAAACTTAAATATTTATCGGGATTGATTACGGTCATCAACCACAAACAAGTGTAAAATTAAGGGCTTCAATGCTCTCAATCTAAGAATATTTAAAATATCATCGGTTCAACAAAACATAAGGTATTAGAATAACACATTTTTTGTTTTAAGATCACTTCTATAAAGTTTAATAATTAACTTATTCATAGAATAAGTGGAAAAAATATACTTGACTAGTAGAGTTTCATCCTTCAACTAATTCCTACCACAAACGCATCTTTCACTCCAAAAGATAATAGAATTCAAAAATATTCTACTTATCTTAATCATATAGGGTTCCAAAAATAATGAATTTATAATTAATTTGTCAGACTATTTAAAAAACTACATTATACAAACTAGGACATCACGTAAGCTAGTGGTAGGTTATTTCCCTTGTCACCCTTCGATTGTGGGTTCAAGTCTCATAGCCTTTCCGAATGTGACAGGTTGTCGGTTGACCTCTGGGTTTTCCTTTTTATAAAAATCCAAAAATAAACTTAATAAATTATTTAACCTTAACAATAGAATCCAATTTCAAACTTAATCTATTCCAACCTTTAGACTTATCCACAATACTTCTATCCGAACTCACAATCCGAAATTTATAAGGAAGGTCACATAATATACAAGTGAATACATTCATCTTGTATTCTCTTAAAATGTGGAAATAAAATGAATTGTCAAAAAACCATATTTGAATAGGTATATACTTCTGTATTCCTTCTATAATTCATAAAATACTTGATATACTCCTTAAATCCAAAAATGTTGAAATCACCAATAATGATGGAATAAAAATCATTAATTAGTTCCAAGTTATTCAATAATATCCAATATAATTTATCCAAATAAATCATCTCTTATTCCAAAATCAATACCACGGTATAAGGACCATATTAAAGTTTGTCTTTCGTTCAACCATGTATTTTCCAAAAAGTTTAGCTTGCTATTAAGTCACATTTCTTGGTACCAGACAATCTCAAATCCTTAATGAAATAGTACTATAGTACAATCCTTATATACTCCATAATTATTATAACCAGTACATCATTGATACAACACTCAAATGACATAATTATTTAATATAAACATAAGAACACTAGTCATTACTCTTCATCTTTGGTAATATCATAACTTGAATATTATCTAGCAACATCCTTTTTGGTATGCTCTAATGGTTGGGACATTGATTCGTGTAGTGTCCCAACTCTTTGTTGATGAAGCATTGTACATTTGAAACCTTTTTCTTACCCTTCCAATCATGTAATTTCTGTCCTTTTTCCACACTTGTAACAAACTCTCATTCCCTTCAAGCATTTAACAAGAAGATTCTTTCCACTGTTATCACATATAGGAAAAATCCTTCTTTCCCTTATTCCCTTTATCCATCTTTCTCTCTACCATCCTTTTCTTCTCTGGCTTCACTTTAAATCCATAGGACTCTGAGAATTATTTAATTATCTTATTAACACATGATATTATTTTTTCATATGATGATAATACATGGGAGACTATTTCTTTTCTAAATTTTGGCTTCATATAATGAAAGATATGATCCTTCTTACTCTTTGGATCATGCATATTACTGGAGTTCTCATTCCATATACTGGGCGCCATTTCTAAAAAATGGAATACACTAGGTTTTTTAGGAATCGAAATGCATAATTCTAAACTTATAAAATACCTAAAAGAAATTGAAAATATTTTTCATATAATCTATAATCATAAAAAAGGTGTTTTTTTATGAAGTATTTACTCCAAAGTACTTCATAATTTCTTGTAAAAAATGTGAATTATCATAAGCATATCCACTTGTAGTTTTGTAACAAAGAGTGCATCAAGGCTCGTTGTCGCATACCAAGATACCCCAGGTCAAGCCCGAAACTCCTTTTTGGAGTTTTCACTCCTAGGTGCATTTGTTCCAGAGCCGCCTCTACCTGATCATATCCAGACAAGGATGTATTTCTTAGAAAATTCAAAAAATATTTACATTACCAAAATTCTAGGATGTTCTTCTATACTAATCCTCAAATTCTATCTTAGGGTAATGTTCTATAATCATTGTTTTTATAAATCTAGTTTCCATGGTTATTGCTAAACTTCCTTTGATACCAACTGTAATGCACCGACTCTAGTTACCCAGAGTCAGTGCATTATTTTAATACATTGGCATGATTACAAGGAATCAAGTCCTGAAGGACCGATAGGTTTTGTAGTCATTGAAAATAGATTACATCCATGAACATTACATTACATTATAAAATGAAAAAAAACAACAACATTGTCTCAATTGACAACATTCATATCCCCTAGAATATCCCTATAGGTTATTCATAATATACTTCTTCACATACTAGGAAAAATAAAATATAGAAAGGGGTGATATAATATGCTCAGTAAGGATAAAAATATAGCGGAAAATTTAATAAATAGGTATAAACATTTAAGGGAATGTATAAAACTAAAACAAAATCCTTTTAAACATAAACTTAATCATAATATAGAAAAGATAAATCAAATAATTTCATTTACTTATTCAAATGGATGTTCTAGTAGTCAAATAATCACATGTAATATCAATAGCTAATTTCATAATGATGGAATGCATAATACTGGACATCATAACCACATAGTCAAGGCATCGTGCCAAGACTACAAATAAATTTTTTTTCAAGCCCTTGTTCTAAGACACTAGTTTGTCTCATGAGACTTACCGATGCATCGAGGAGTTATAACGGGCTTCACCCGTCACTTACTTAGTCCAATGCAATCCTCATATGAAAATGTTGAAACATAACATAAATATTCATATTAAAACTAGCATACTAAATGTAAATAATTTAACCATAAATCATGAATGGTATAAAAATAGCACATTCATGGTAAATCATATCACAACTCATTAAATACAATATTGAGGGTTGTATTTACAATAAATCACCCTCAATTAAGAATAATATCCAAAAGGATGTTGACATAGTTGAAAATGATTAGTAAAACTCTTTGAGAGAAATATCCTTTTTCATGAAAACATTTAAAACTCACACAATTTATAAAGGAAGACATTTAAAATAAATTTTTGAATCAAAGTTTCCCACACCACTTGGAAACTTTTTAAATAATTAACATTTTAAAGCATTCATGTCCATATAAATAAATCTTTTAAAATCCATTTTTAAAACATGGACATTAATTAGAATGATTTAGAAGAATAAATATTTAAACCATTAAAATGATATTTTAGTTGAATATTCCCTTAAAAATAATCCTTTTGAAAACTCTTTTATCTAACATGGACATGGATAATAAATATGTCCCAGTAAATACTTACACATAAACAATATCGAATAATAATGAGATTGAGGAATTAACCCTTACCATGTACTTTTCTTTGGTCTAGGGTATGTTAACCTCCTCTATAATAGTTAAATAATTGTTATTAAATTATACAAGAACCACATTCATAAATATGATATCATATATGATCTTCTAATACTGCTTTGTTAATAATATTTCAGTAGTATCATTATTTCGGGTGTTAACGGATTCGTTTTCCTTTATATGTTTCATTACGAAAGCCATGTTTTTCATGGATATGATGTATTTTATTCATATATAGAATGATATTAAGTTCTTAAAAATTATTTTTAATAATAAAATGAAAATTATTCTTGAATGGCTATGATGGGTAATGAATCTCATCGTGTTCGTGGAGACGGTAATTCGTATGTACACATGAACGCTACTTTGATTTCATTTTTTTATTTTAAAAAGAAAGTAAACCAAATGATACATAAGTATATTATTATTTCAGTATAATATAATATTTTATATATTTTGGGTAAGTTAATTGACACCATCCTTTATATGTTCCATGTATGGTATGAACGAGTCATATCACTTTGAGGGAGCGGTAGTCCGCACTTACTCAATTGAAATTATCGTATATATACAACATGAAAAGAATAAAGGTATGATATAAAAGACAATTAAAAAAGATTATAGATAAAATAAATATCATATATATCATATATAATTATAGTGTCATCATAATGGCCACCATAAGAGGTGGTACTATAATATTGAACAATCATCGTTTCAGGAGCCAGTAGTTTGTCGTCCACAGAAACATTATGTTCTATACCTATTAGATGAAGGTGTGTGTAAGTGTAGTTAAAATACTTCTCATAACAACAACCTAGTATATTGAGGATACCGGTGTTGTTATAAAATAAATTAATATTGGTAGTTTAGGGGTTTGTAGAAGAAAAATAATAGAAAATAACTTAAGAGAAGATGTTATCTTCAAATCGGGTAACTCGGTTTGGTTTGAACCAAAAGGCTTCATTGAAGTGCCTTCTACCTAAGGTAAGGATTATAAGAGGAATATAAGGATATATGGAGATTAACTGGGAAGAGTTTGGATGATACAAGGGGTTTTAGAGGTGTGATAAATGGTTTAGAGGTGACAGATTTTTTTAAGGGGGAGGAGGGGATCTTTAGAAATGTTTGAAAATATTATTTTATTATATAATGATTTTCGGTTTCTAAAGGTCCAAAACATAGTATCACACTCAAGTGGATCCATTGGGTCCCAAAATATACCCAAGGATGACCATGGTCAGGCATGTATCAACCAATAGGAATAGGATATATTTTACGGTAATTTAATATTATTATAATAGTATTTGTTTACCCTTATTTACCAAATTTACACTTTAACCATGGTAAATAAAATATTTACTGAAGTAAATGTTCATAATATATAAAAATAAAAGTTACCTATTTACAAAATTTGAAACTCCTGATTCCAAATATGGAATCCATTTTTTCAAATTCAAAACACAGAAGTAGAAGAAATTAATTTAAAATTAATTCCCATTTTCAAAACAAAAAGCGTGTTTTCAAGAAATAATAACTATCTAAAGATTGACACTTGTTTATGTCCAATTTAAATGTGAAATTACATCCAATATCCTAAATTAAATTAAATTAGAAAAAAATAATCTAATGATACTTTTAAACCACTAAAATGTATAATATAACACTATAAATTATTTCTGTCATGACCTGTCCTCGGGGCTCATGCCGTGACTACCCCAAGCCCGCCTTCCATAGGTCAGGGGCTGGCGACTAGTACCAAGGCGTAAATACCGGTAAAAAGGGAAGGCTTTTCCTTGTAAAATAAACAAGCACCACATAGTAAGAAAGAGGAAGAAGTAAACACTAAGTAAAAGCTGGTACAAGAGTAAGTGTGGAAAAGTAAGTGGGCTAGTATACAAACCCAAACTGAAAGTAAAGTACAACTCAAAAAGGGAAAACAGCAACTGAAAGGTAAAGCCGCAACGACGAGCTGTCCACTGGGAATACCACCTGAAGGGTGGGTACAGAAAGCCTCCACTGCTCCTCGGTCCAGCCTACTGCTCCGAGTACGTCCTGCCCAGTGGTCCACCTCCATGTATCGTCCTGCTCCGCAAGCCTCCACCACGATCAGCGCTGTTCGTCGTCTGCAACCAACACAATGTAGTGCGGGAATAGCCCGTGCAGGGGTGAGTATAAGCTACTCAGTAGGGACCCCGAGACCCCCGAAGGTCTCCCAAAATCCACAAAGGATAAACCAAAAAGGAAAGATACAATCAAGAAGTAACAACCGACACTGCTTAGGTATATTCCCATACATATAACTAAATCATCAATTCCAATATGCTCCAACCTCTGAGCCCAAGTACAACCCAGTCCACACAGGAAAGTATACGTATTCCACACAAGAAAGAAAAACGTAATCCACACAGGATATCACAACACAATCCACACAGGAAAGAAAACAGGATTCTGCTCACATAGGTATACTTCTTCAAAAGATGATAGAGATGATCACTGATCCATCTAAGTCGTCAGATCCACAAAGGATCGATAGGTACTAACCCCCGAAAAGACCCACACAGGATCTGTAGGTGCTGGCTCACACAGAACCGCTGAGCACTGACCCACACAGGATCGGACCCACACAGGATAGGTAGCACTGATCCACACAGGATAGCAGAGTGTTGTAGTCTTCGTCGTCGAATCCACTGAGGATCTCTGCACATTCGTCGTCGCAGTCACAGTAGCAGTCACAGCCAGCACTAGGGTTCTCGCACACAGCAAGCTCGTTCGGGAGGGTCCGCTCCATGAGCCGAGAGACTGATACATCATCTGACACACAGTCCATAGTTGATGTATCCAAACGTTTTTTATCGTCAACAGGAACTCAACGTCACAGACGGCGCGTCGATCGGACGCCCAGTCTGAGAGTTATTGGCTTTTTCGTCATAGGGGCCCAGTTGGTTTTTAAGGCAAAACCAACCGGACCATACTCTGCCTGCATCCAAACCTCGGGCAGAGTAATCCAAAAGATCTGTCTCTCTAAGAGAAAACCAACATAGTTGACGGCACATCAAACGGACGTCCAAAGCTCAAGATATTAGTGTTTCCACTCCGAGTGCCTGGTTGGTTTCGTGTACGAACCAACCCGGCCGAACTCAAAGTATTCCGAACCTTGAGTGCAATATACCGAAACAACTGTCTCGTTCCAAGGATCGTGTCTCCACTGACGGCGCGTCGATCGGAGGTCCGTAGCCCGAGTTATGGCAATTGAACCCAAACGGTCCAAAGACGGGGGTTTCGGGCCCGGACCGACCCGGCCCGAGACCCCCCGGTTGGCCCGAACCGGGTCGACCCGCCCCGGGTCCGGGTCTGCCCGGCCTGGCTAGGCACAGCCCGGCCCGGCGTGGTCCGACGACCCGCGCGCTGGTTGGCTGCTCGTCCAAAACGGCCGAGCCGTTTTCGCTCGCACAGGGGGGACGCTGCCCCCCCCCCCCCCCCGGTTTTCTATAATTATGGCCCCTTTATTGGGGCCTCATGGATGTCCAGCCGGGGGAATTAATTCCCCCGGCTCCTCCCTGTCCGGCCGGCCCGACCTGGCCGACCGGTTCCTGCTTAACGGGACCGGCGATGGCCGGTCCCCTTTCAGCTCTGACGCCGGCGGCCCGGTCCGGTCGCCGGTCACCTTGCTTCGCCGCGGCCCGGAACCGGCAGCGGCCCTTGTCGTCTGGTGTGGTGCGACGGCACCGCACCCCTCCGCCGCGGCCCCGCTCCGGCCGCGGCGTCTTTGGTTTTCTTCGACGCGGCGCGACGGCGTCGCGTCTTGTTCAACTTCACGGCGCGGCTCGACGGCGCCGTGAAGTACTTTCCGTGCGATTTTCGCACGGTGCGACGGCACCACGTCATTCCGTCCAATCCACAAGTATCAACAAGGATAAATAGGCGGGTCGGACCTATTTTTGCGGTCTGGCCCCCTCTCGTTAAACGATAACATTTAGTCGAAGATCCATGAAGATCGACAAACTAGAATCATGAACGGAAGTAATTAAATAAAATAAAAACACCTACCTTGGTTTCAAGAGCGGAGCACGTCAATCGAGCTACAGAAAACAAGCGTCATATAGGTCGGGTGTCGCGGAAAACGAACGTCGACGTTGCGAAGCAAGGATTCGAAGACGTTGACGGAGATTTCATCGCGGGAAACTGTCGCGGAAGAGACGACGCGGAAGAAGAATGTCGCATCGCGGGTCGGTGTCGCGGAAGACGGTCTCTGAGGGCTCGGCGATCCACGTTGGAGATCGTTCGTTCTTCGCATTCTTTCTCAAAGGGAATGAAGAACTCAATACTTCCTTAGCTTTTTCTCCAAAAGCTCTCAAACAACCCAACACCAACCCAAATAAAATAAGTTCTCAACTTATATTATTAACACAACAAGGGTTTTGAAATTCAAGAGTTTGAATTTCAAAAACCTACATTTAACTCACCACATTAATTCCATAAGTTAAGTAAACTTAAGTTATCAACATTTAATGGGAGTTGAGAGGGGTTAGAGGATATGAAGGGGTGGGGTTCGTCTGGGCCCCACCACCCTCATAACCTCCCAAGGGAGGTTGGGTGGTTACCCAACTTCCATAAAGAGCTAAACACTTAGAATAAAAATTGTAGAATAATAATAAATTAACTTCCACAATTTTTATCATCCACACCCGAGATAAGGCAACTCCGAAACAGGAGTTCCTAAGCAATTACCGACACTGCGGTTCCATCGGTGCCCTCAGAATTCGATTCCAGGCACCGGTTCAAAAGTTAGAAATTCACGCTCGTCCGTTCACTGAACGTACCCGAGCTAAACTTCGGATAGAAATTCCGGGCACTCCGAGCCTCGGAATCAAGTGCCGGCTGAAACTGCGTTCTTGTAAAATTCCAAAGAAAATTAAGAAAAAAATTCCCTTGAATTTTACGGGTCTTTACATTACTCCCACCTCAGGGCTTTACGTCCCCGTAAAGATACATTATAACTAGGGAAACAAATGAGGGTACTGATCACGCATTTGAGCCTCCCGCTCTCAAGTGCTCTTCTGGAGGTTCCCGTGCTGCCATCTGATGCGAACTAGAGGAATCGACCGTCCATGTAGGACCCCCTCCTTTCGATCCTCGATCTCCACCAGCACCTCCGCAAAAGTCGCCCCATCATCAACGTCTAGCTCCCCATGGTCAATGATGTGCATCGGGTCGTGCACGTATCTCCTCAGCTGAGATACGTGGAAGACGTCGTGCACCCGGTGCAAGTGATGTGGTAGAGTCAGGGGATAATCCACCTCGCCAATCCTACTGAGGACCTAGAATAGTCCGATGAAGCATGGAGACAACTTTACACCTCGTCCAAATCTCCATAATCCACGTCGAGGTGAGACGCGCAAAAAGACGTGGTCGCCATCCTCGAACTCTAGTGGCCTCCGCCTCCTGTCAGCATAAGACTTATGTCGGCTCTGTTCTGTCTTCATCCGCTCCTGGATGACCTGGACCTTCTCTGTCATGTCCCGGACCATCTCTGGTCCCACAAGTGCTGACTCCCCAGGGTCTTTCCAGCACAAAAGAGATCTGCAAGGTCTGTCATACAACGCCTCGTATGGTGCCATCCCGATGGTGGAGGGGTAGTTGTTGTTGTACGCGAACTCCACCAAGGGTAGGTGGTCCTCCCAGCTACGACCAAAGTCAAGGACGCATGCGCAGAGCATGTCCTCGAGAGTCTGAATGGTCCTCTCTGTCTGACCATCCGTCTGAGGGTGAAAGCCCAGGTTCAGACGTAGCTGTGTCCCGAACGCCTCCTGCAACCCATTCCAAATCCGGGAAGTAAAACGAGCATCTCGATCGAAAGGGACTGCTCCAGTACTCCTGTCTGAGTCGGAATGCTGAGGGAGATCAGCGATGCCCTGATCTCATGTCTCAATCCCTGCTCAAAGGTCCGGGCCCGGAAGAATGGGTCTCGTACCATGTCTGTCGAGTAGCGTGATAGATCAGTAAATCTCACCGAGTACTGGGTGACCGTCATGCTACCCTGCCACAGCTGAAGAAGCTCCTGAATGTGTACCGCACAGAGGGTGGCTGGGATGAACTCAGAGCGGAAGAGGCTCTCAAAATCTGTCCAGAGAAGAGATGCCTCATCGTCCACCTGGAGCATCAAGCTCCACCATCGTCCTGTTGCTGTGTGTAGTAGGCTCGCTGCGAGGATCACCATTAGGTCTGCTGGTGTCCTCACTAACCTGAAAACTCTCACCACTGCCTCCAGCCATCCCTCGGCTGCCTGGGGGTCCGTCTCCCCACGGAACCTGGGTGGTTGCTGGCATTGGAACTCATGCAGTGCACTGAGGCGACGTGCATCGTCAGCGGCTGGTGCTGGAAGAATCGGTGGCTCGGCGGGTAGAGCTACCGCCGGTGCCACTGCTGACAAAGGGCCCTGCACCGAGGCCTCGTCGCTCAGTGGGTTGTCGTCACGCTCGACTCTCGGAACCCTAGCTGGCTGCCGTCTTGGGGCCATCCTGAAAAGGAAACAGGTGCGCCATGGTCAGAACAGTATACCTGGTGAGCTGATATAAAGTAATCACAAAGAAAACTAGAAACACACAAGAAATCAATGTTTTCATGCATTAAGTCGGAAATCAGAAGTCAGGGTCCTGGTGTACGGATACGTCGGTCGCCACACCAACACTGGACTCCCTGGACTGATAACCACACCCAATACGCTAAACACTATTGCTTCACATAGAAAAGATCAGAGTCTGCGGTATAACTGAACTCCTCTGATACCAATTTGTCACGACCCGTCCTCGGGGCCCGTGCTGTTACTACCCCAAGCCTGCCTTCCATAGGCCAGGGGATGGCGACTAGCACCAAGGCGTAAATCCTGATAAAAAGGGAAGGCATTGCCTTGTAAAGTAAACAAGCACCATAGAGTAAGCAAGCATAAGAAGTAAACACTAAGTAAAAGCTGGTACAAGAGTAAGTGCGAAAAAGTAAGTGGGCCAGTATACAAACCCAAACTAAAAGTAAAGTACAACTCAAAAAGGGAAAAGAGCAACTGAAAGGTAAAGCCGCAACGATGAGCTGTCCACTGGGAATCCCACCTGAAGGGTGGGTACAGAAAGCCTCCACTGCTCCTCGGTCCAGCCTACCGCTCCGAGTACATCCTGCCCAGTGGTCCACCTCCAGGTACTATCCTGCTCTGCAAGCCTCCACCACGATTAGCGATGTCCGTCGTCTGCAACCAACACAACATAGTGCAGGCATAGCCCGTGCAGGGGTGAGTATAAGCTACTCAGTAGGGACCCCGAGACCCCCGAAGGTCTCCCAAAATCCACAAATGATAAACCACAAAGGAAAGATACAATCACAGAGTAACAACCGACGCTACTTAGGTATATGCCCATACATATACCTAAGTCATCAATTCCAATACGCTCCAACCTCTGAGCCCAAGTACAACCCAGTCCACACAGGAAAGTATACATATTCCACACAGGAAAGCAAAACATAATCCACACAGGATAGCACAACACAATCCACACAGGAAATCAAACAGGATTCAGCTCACACAGGTATACTTCTTCGAAAGACGATAGAGATGATCACTGATCCATCTAAGTCGTCGTACCCACAAAGGATCGATAGGTACTAACCCCGCAAAGACCCACACAGGATCGGACCCACACAGGATCTGTAGGCGCTGGCTCACACAGAACCGCTGAGCACTGACCCACACAGGATCGGACCCACACAGGATCGGTAGCACTGATCCACACAGGATCACTGAGTGTTGTAGTCATCGTCATCGAATCCACTGAGGATCTCTGCACACTCGTCATCGCAGTCACAGTACCAGTCGCAGCAAGCACTAGGGTTCCCGCACACAACATGCTCGTTCGGGAGGGTCTGCTCCACGAGCTGAGAGGCTAATACATCAACTGACACATAGTCTAGAGTTGATGTATCCAAAAGTTCTGTATCGTCAACAGGAACTCAACGTCGCAGACGGCGCGTCGATCGGATGCCCGGTCTGAGAGTTATTGGATTTTTCATCCTAGGGGCCCTGTTGGTTTTTAAGGCAAAACCAACCTGACCGTACTCCACCTGCATTCAAACCTCGGGCGGAGTAAGCCAAAAGATCCGTCTCACTAAGAGAAAACCAACATAGTTGACAGAACATCAAACGGACGTCTGAAGCTCAAGATATGAGTGTTTCCGCTCCGAGGGCCCGGTTGGTTTTGTGTACGAACCAACCCGGCCGAACTCAAAGTATTCCAAACCTTGAGTGCGATATAATGAAACAACCATCTCGTTCCAAGGATCGTGTCACCGCTGACGGTGCGTCAATCAGAGGTTCGTAGCCTGAGTTATGGGCAATTGAACCCAAACGGTCCGAAGATGGGGGTTTCGGGCCCGGACCGACCCGGCCTGAGACCCCCCGGTTGGCCCGAACCGGGTCGGCCCGGCCTGGCGCCGCCCGGCCGGGCCCGGCGCGCTGGCCGCGCGGGTCGGATACTCGGCCACGTGGGGGGGGGGGGGGGCGCTGCCCCCCCCCCCCTCCCCCGGTTTCCTATAACCGTGACCCCTTAATTGGGGCGGATGGATGTCCGACCGGGGGAATTAATTCCCCCGGCTCCTCCCTATCCGGCCGGTTCCAGCTCAACGGGACAGGCGATGGCCGGTCCCCTTCCAGCTCCGACGCCGGAAGCCCGGTCCGGCCGCCGGTCACCTTGCTCCTCCACGGCCCGGAACCGGCTGCGGCCCTTGTCATCCGGCGGGGTGCGACGGCAGCGCGCACCTCCGCCGTGGCCCCGCTCCAGTTGCGGCGTCTTCAGTATTCTTCGACGCGGCGCGATGGCGTCGCGTCTTGTTCAACTTCATGGCACGGCTCGCCGGCGCCGCGAAGTACTTGTCGTGCTATTTGCGCGTGGTGCGACGGCACCACGTCATTCCGTCCAATCCACAAGTATCAACAGGGATAAATAGAAGGGTCGGCCGTGTTTGTGCGGTCTGGCCCCCTCTCGTTAAATGATAACATTTAGTCGAAGATCCGCGAAGATTGACAAACTAGAATCCTGAACGGAAGTAATTAAATAAAATAAAATCCCTACCTTGGTTTCAAGAGCGGAGCACGTCAATCGAGCTGCGGAAAACGAGTGTCGCGTAGGTCGGGCGTCGTGGAAAACGAACGTAGATGTCACGAAGCGAGGATTCGAAGATGTTGACGGAGATTTCTTTACGGGAAACCGTTGTGGAAGATACGACGCGGAAGAAGAATGTCGCGTCGCGGGTCTGTGTCACGGAAGACGGTCTCTGTGGGCTCGGCACTCCACGTCGTAGATCGTTCGTTCTTCGCGTTCTTCGTCAAAGGGAATGAAGAACTCAAGACTTCCTTAGCTTTTTCTCCAAAAGATCTCAAACAACCCAACACCAACCCAAATAAAATAAGTTCTCAACTTATTTTATTAACACAACAAGGGTTTTGAAATTCTAGAGTTTGAATTTCAAAAACCTACATTTAACTCACCACATTAATTCCATAAGTTAAGTAAACTTAAGTTATCAACATTTAATGGGAGTTGAGAGGGGTTAGAGGATATGAAGGGGTGGGGTTCGTGTGGGCCCCACCACCCTCATAACCTCCCAAGGGAGGTTGGGTGGTTACCTAACTTCCATCAAGAACTAAACACTTAGAATAAAAATTGTAGAATAATAATAAATTAACTTCCACAATTTTTATCATCAACACCCGAGATAATGCAACTCCGGAACAGGAGTTCCTAAGCAATTACCAGCGCTGTGGTTCTATCGGTGCCCTCGGAATTCGATTCCGGGCAACGGTTCAAAATTTATAAATTCTCGCTCGTTCGTTCACTGAACGTACCCGAGCTACACTTCGGATAGAAATTTCGGGCACTCCGGGCCTCGGAATCAAGTGATGTCTGAAACCGCGTTCCTGTAAAATTCCAAAGAAAATTAAGAAAAAAATTCCCTTGAATTTTACAGGTCTGTACAATTTCGATTAAAAATGTTGTTTTTAATTAAAATTTAGAATTTTTTACTATTCATCAAAATATGAAAGTTATCAGAAAATACAAAAAGATTATCCAAACTAAATTTTTAGGTCTTGATTCTAAATAATAATTTAATTAAACTGAAATGAATATATAAAAGTGTCAAATATTGGTTTTAAAAAGGTTCGCCATTAAAAGGCGGTAAAATTGCATTTTTTGAATAATACTTCTTTTATCTGAAAAAAATGAATTTGTTTTTATATTATTTCTCAGAAACACATAATATGGATTCTAAAATTATATAGAGTATATAAAATTCAAACTTTAGTTAATACTATTCATAACCTCTTTTTGAACAGCTAGTTTGGTAATTCGTGGTGCGCTCGAACTCGGTGTTGCGTGTAACACAAGTTATTTAGTTTCTTTGAAAATATAAAGTACTTTTAAATATTGGTGTGTTACATAGTGTCTTCTATTATTACATTAGAATTATTAAAAGGAAACACGTCCCAAAGTATCGATCAGTTTAGTATCCTTTTTAAAAATGAAAGATAATTGAGGCTTTTATTACAAATAAATATTCAAATTACAATATGACTATTTTCTTGATAATAACTTTATCAAAACTAGAAAATCAATATATATATTTCTTAGTACACATCATGGAATTATAGAGTAATGAAAAAAAATAAGTGTGAGATCAAATCCTTAATAATGTTTAAGTATACTGGATGCTATCATGAATAAATAATAATAATTAAAATTGAAAGATAAATAACTAAGAATATGTGCCATTTAAATAACTAGATAAGGAATAATCAATATGGAAAGGTAAATAGTTAAAAAAAAAATTTAATCAATAAACTAATAATTAAATGTATTGATAGATAATGCAAAATTGAAGATCTCATGGATAAATAATAATAACAATTACATAATTCTAAATGTAGTAAATTATTAATTATTGGGAATCATGTCTGAGGCACGTGAAAAAACATACCATCAAGACCTTTCATGAGATGGTTTAAAACTACATGTAGAAACCTAATTAATTTGGACAATAGGTTTGTCTCACATGAACCTGTCGATGCATCAAGGGGATATATAATATTTAGACCCCACCCATCACTGATAGTCTAAATAATTCTTCTTATATCAAATAATTGATTTGATTAATAAACAATGTTCCTTATCATCAAATATTAATTTTGTGTAAAGGATAAAGATTTATCAATATTTACCTAGTCAATAAAATAACATTAAATTTAAAACTCCACATATAGAAATGAGATACATTTTAAGAAATAAGCATATCCACGAAAAATTATATGCATAATTAACGGAAATTTAATTTCTAGTGAATATTTCTTAGGGAATATAAAAAATTAATCATGGAAGGGAATTTAAATACTATCCTTGGTCAAAATAACCATAAAACATCCAGAAAAAGAATAAGGATGGTATAAATATGATGTATACCAATAAGAGTAAGAATAAGGGTTATTTCTGCTGATGAAATAAAAATACCTTTTGAAAAATTCTTGATATAAATATACTTATTTTTTTTTGAAAAACATTTTGAAAATTATTTTCCTTGAATATAACTTTTAAAAATATTTTCATTAAAAATAACTTTGTAATATTTCAAAAGAAGATTCAAAAAAATGACGGTGGGTAATTCTATATGAGGTAAAATGAACATTCATTTTACATTGTTAAAATGTTATGAAAGTGATTTGTTTAAAAATCTACAAGAATATAACTTTGAAAAAAATTTAAAAAATAATAACTAAGTAAAAAATGTATTTCAATAAATCATTTTTTATAGTTTAAAGGAAATATTTTTGAATAAATTTTTTTAAAGCATGGTTTTCTAAGAAAATGGATTTCTAACTGAATATAGAAATGAAGTATTATTCTATTAAAAACATTTTATGAAACATTTTAAGTACCAAATAATGTAAAATGGTACCTATAATTTAAAATAATCATGAGTAAAAATAGGAAAATAAAATTAAAAGGATAATTGATCAATTATCCAATAATTTTTTAATGGAAATTCAAGTGTAAACAATCCTGAATAAAATGATACGGTGATGTAAACCCTTGAAAACACCATAATGTTGAATTCATAATCAACCAATGAATAGATTATGTGAATAATTTTTAAATACACATAAAATAACTGTAAATGAAAAAATAGATACTCAAAATTCATAATAAACATAATAATATAATATTAACAACAACAAGGTAGTAATATATATATCAATAAAATAAAATTAAGTTATGAAATTATTTACCACTTGGTAATTATTAATTCAAATCCCATGAGATTTAATAATTAAAATTGAAACGTAAAATACCATGTATAATAAAATATTAGTGATATTACATGTAAATGGGTAGTTTATATGCTAAATAAAAGAATTTAGGTTTATAACATTACAATGTACCTTAAGGAAATGAAATTGAGATAGAATCCCTTACCTTAAGCTCCTTTTTTGTTGAACACCCTTTAACCTCCTTTGTAATGTATTTAGAATTCGAAATAAATTATTATAGAACCATATTAATATTTATGGTATCATATATGGTTATTTTATAACATCTTATCACCCACTTGTCAATAATATTTCATTATTTTCACTATTTTGGGAGTCAATTGCCTTGTTTTTCAACTATGTTTCGACTTGTTTTTTTATTTCTCTTGCATGGATCATGATTACATAAACTCCAGAATGTAAAAAATTATTTTAATATTATATATATTTGTTATTTATGTATTATATTAATCAATAAAATTTGGAGATAGAAAATGAAATTCATTGTTTTTTGAACTACTACAAAATAGGCATTTAACAGTTCTAGAAATGGCCTTTATCCTCACTAGAAAAGGACTAACGATGTGAGCGAAATTAAAAGCCTATAAATTTTATCATCACTTCTTAAAGAACTTCTAAAATTTTTCTTTATCAACACTATAGAAGAAATGATAAATTATTTCTTTATCATTTCTTTTTAAATAACTGATAAAGAATATCTTTATCAGTGCCTTCAAAAGCATTGATAAAAATCCATATGGCACTTTTCTGTAGTAGCACACTTCAGCACCACTGCATTGTGTTGTTACAACACACTGCAGCACCAAAAACACCACAAGCACTAGAACCACACCATATATATCAACAAAACCAAGTCCCAATACAAAATTTAAATTAAATAAAATTTAGAATGCAAATACCAGAAAAAACATTATATTATAGATATTTAAAACATTGTTTTATACAATTACATAAATACTAATTATTACATGAGTTCAAAAACAATCATAAATATCAATGTTACCATGATTTCCATTGACTTTCTTTGCTGAACTGCCAACACTGCATGAGAATCTTCTAAAAAACCACATCTGCTCGTACAAAAGAATCCACCTGTGTTAGAAAACAATTATTATATGAGTAATACTAATAAAACAACTAAACATAAATATGAAACAATAAATTAATTATATATAAATTATTTTATTGTGAAAACATCAATATTACCTCTGTGATTGAGAAGAAACAACATCATTTCTCTTCCTGTATAAGAAATTGAGGTAACATGAAAGAAAGTGATAAATGCACCACTGCATGGGTGAAAAGAATTTAAGGGAGAAGAAGCAAGAATGTTGGACATAGCACCCCAACTCGAAAAACATAATACACCTATACAAGAAAACAATTATTATTTGAGTAATACTAAAAAGAAAATAATTAAACATAAATATGAAATAATACATTAATTTTATGAAAAATGATTTTACTATGTAAACATCAAGACTACCACTATGATTGAGAAGAGGACGCATCATTTCTCATCTTGCAAAGGTAATGGAGGTAAATTAAAAGAAATTTATAAATGCACCATTTCATGACTAAAAATATTTTAATGGAGAAGGAGCATTAATGTTGGACAGAGCACCCAAACTCGAACAAAAGAATCCAATGGTATAAGAAAACAATTACTATGTGAGTAATAATAAAAAGAAATGAATTTAACATAAATATGAAACAATAAATTAATTATATAGATAATGATTTTAATTTGCAATCAGAAATATTAACTCTTTGATTGAGCATACACAATGTTATTTCTCTTCCTACAAATAAATTGGAGGTAACTTGAAAGAAAGTTATAAATGCACCCCTGCATGGGTAAAAATATTTTGAGGGAGAAGAAGAATGAAAGTTGTACAGACCACCCCAACTTGAACAAAAGAATCCACCAGTATAAGAAAAAAATTATTATATGAGTAATACCAAATAAAAATTAATTAAACATAAATATGAAACAATACATTAATTATATGGATAGTGATTTTACTATCCAAACATCAAGATTACCTAACACATAACAATAATGTTACCCAATTACCTAAGATTCTCTTTTATTTGTGGTCAATAAATTTTCACATTCACATGTCACTAACATAGCACATTTACAAACACAAATCATGACAAAAAAATTACACATAGTCTCCCACTACTTGCACACCCAAACCCCATTTGAAAATATACTCACAAAAAATCATTTCACAAACATTCCTCACACCCATTATGTATGTGAATAATTCATTTAAAAAGTTCTATAAAATAACCCCAAGAGGCATCAAAATGCTTTACATCAAAAACACATCCAAGTTCACATGAAAATTCTACTTTTAAAATTAAACACATTACATAATCTCATCAATCATAATTTGAAACACTTATATAATTTAATAAATCTATTAACTCATTTAAAGAACACTTCTAATTAAAAAACAAAGTTTGCACCATTTCACAACAAATTTCATAGCAAGTCCCTTTTTAAAAAAATTGCACACAACCCGAAATCATTTTCAAAACATGTCTTCCATCCCATAAAACAATTTACAATTATAATTAAAAAATGGTACAACATGGCCAACATGGAAAATTATGTCAATTTCCTTTAAGAACATACTTACAAGCCTATCTGTATTTATAAACCTTTGAAAAGATGATATTCACCTTTCAAAAATCCCATAAAACCCTTCCACGGAACACCACACTAAAATACACACACACAACATAGCCATTTTCTATTAAAAAACCAAATCCCAACACAAATCATTTCAAACCCTTTGAAAACACATTTTTCATCACTCAAACCATTTAATAAACCATTTCCCCATCTTAAATTTCATTTCTAAAACAAATTCTTCATTATTTAAACACTTCACAACCCATACTAAAAACTTCAAAACAAGACTAAAATGCCCAAAATGATCCATATCCCATCAAAAATACTTTTTCAACACATGTACGCCTTAATCACTCATAATAACACATTTCTCACTACTCAAAAATTTAATTGAACACTTCCACTAATTTTTTACAACAAGGCCTATATAGAAACTTAACAATTTCTCTTTAGAAAAGTTATTTTCAACACAAATGCTTGTCAAAGCATTTCAAAAAGATGTTTTCACCACAAAAATAAACTATAGAGCATGAGAAAATTAACCATGTGAGAAAATTAAATTATCTAAAATTTTTAGGGCTTGGAACCACCTAGATCAAGAGGATAAATTTCTAAAAATTGATGTGAAACCCCACCCGCATAGCAACTGAAATTGAAAACTAGATTTTAGATGAGATGTTCGTGCAACTGGAGCACAAAAAACATTCTATTGGTGTGATTCGAGCTTTGATTCCTCGAGGAGGAGCACCAGTAGTTGGTGACTTCTATATAAACTTCTTGATATCATGACGAGTTCACAAATGGTTCGGGTTTTTGAAATAGATCAGAACAATTTTACCAGAATTGATGAAAACAATATTTATCAGTGTTGAAGTTAGATCATTGGTAAATATTCATTTTATCAGTGCTTTATTTAGTGCTGTCAAATTCTAATCTTTATCAGTCCTTTTTTTGTGCTGATAAATATTCTTTTATTAGTGCTTATTAACGAAATGATATTAAAGGATATATAATTATAAATATAAATATAAATATTTAAAAAAATTCAAGATACTTAAAAAAATATAATTATAAATATAGTAAGTATATTCATTTTTAAAAATATTTATTATAATTTTATAATTATTTATTTCTAATTATAGAAATATTTTTAAAAAATATTATTTATATCATTATATATATTTATATAATTATACATATATTTAATAAATATATATAAATATAAATATAGTAAATATATTCATTATTTAAGTAAATTGATTATAAATTTAATAATTATTTAAATATAAATAATTATTTATTAATAATTATAAATATATAATTGTATATATATATATATAGTAATTGTTCCTTTATAAATATATTTATCTATAACTATTTTTTACAAATATATTTTTAACATTATTAATGAATATCTCATTATAAGTGCATGCATCTATGTTAAAATTGAGTGAAATTGAATAGATTAAGAATAATTACACATTAACAACATTGAAAAAATGGATAACTTTGGTGTTTTTTAATTATATACAAAAATGTATTAATTACCTAAATGTAAAATCAATATAACACACATTTGATCTTTGTTAAATTGAAAAATCAAATGACATTCAATTATATTTCGACTGCTATGAAATTATAGTCAATATTTTTATTTCAAATTAATTTTTAATTATAAACCATTTTTCAATAAACATATGACTATTTAATATAAACTATATAAATATTTTGTAATATATAAATCATATTTATATACATTAATATATATATCTATATATTTAATATATACAATTTAATAACATTAATTATCATAATTATCTAATTAATAAAAAATATTATTAATTAATAATTTTAAATCAATATATTATTTTTTATCAATAATAATTTAATTAATAATATTTTTAATATTTTTTTATTAAACACATTTTTTATTTTTTATTTATTTCCTTATTTCGTTATATTTATATAAATATTAATCAGCACTAAAAATAAAGCGTTGATAAAGGATATATTCTATTATTGCTAGAATTAAATCACTGATAAAGGATATCATGTATTAGTGATAAAAATAAAGCGTTGATAAAGGATACTCTTTATTATCGCTAAAAATAATGCACTGAAAAAGAATACCTATATCAATTCTAAAAATAAAGTGATGATAAAGGGTTTCTTTTATCAGTGCTAAAAAAGACATGCTTATAAAAGGTTAAATTTATCATCTTTTTATTTATCATTGATAAATATTTCATTTAATAGTATTTTGTTATATCCTTGATAATTACCCGTGCTATTAAAGGTGTATCATGTAGTATTGTGGAGATGGTAGGTCATACATACGCATGAACTCTATTTCCATTATCTTATCATATTAAAAGAATGAAAATTAAATGATGTATATGTATCTTATAATTATTTTATTATTTATATGTCATATTTATCCTATATTTTAATTAAAATCATTTTTAACACATTCTAGGTAATGTGTGAAGGAATCACATTGCTTTGATCTAGAAGTAGTACACTCGATCACAAAGATTTTTATCGTATTCCCAAAAAATGGAAAGCATATGGTATGTTTTGTAAATTATTTCTAGAATCATAAATATATTATAAATATCGTATATATAATATATAAACTATAAATACAAAATAATTCACAACCATGAAATGTGTTAATGGAATAACGAATGATATCGCTTTTCAAGGCGGTAGTCATCTATACACATGAACGATGATTGTTTATCCCATTTTATGGAAGTGAGTGAAGTTCTAGGTAGTACCCTTAATATAAAAAAATATAAATATATTTCTGATATTTATTTTATTATTTAATCATGATATAAAAATAATTTAATGGGTAGATAATGAAATAAAACAAAAGTGCTTCTTCAAGGTTGTTACCTCTTCTTTAGGTGACTCCTTTTTCTTTTCACCAAAAATCTTCATTGGTTGACTTTATGGAAAAATTTAGGCTTCTTGGAATAGGGAGGTATGTTTGTAAGTTATTGTTTTTGGGTATTTTCTTAGAAATATTTTCTGAAAGGTATGAATAATTAGTGAGGGGAGTGAGTTCCCTTTTATAGTGGAGGAGGAATGGCATTTTTGTAAATATAAAAATGTAAAAAAAATTATTAAGAGTTACCCCTTAAATAATGTTCCACTTATAATAGCACATTTTATATAAAACGAGTATATGTAATAAATGTGTCCATAAAATGGGTTTTAGATAAGTTTTTATATCATTTTTTCCCATAAGATTAAAGTTTAACCCCTAAGTAAACTAATTTTCACCTTAATTGCAGTAATAAATTTTCATTGATTTCACTAATATTTTGGGTCAAAAACAAATTTTACCTTAATATACTTTATAAATTGCACTGATTCCAAATTTAGAATCCATTTTTCCAAAATAAAATCATCGAAGTTGCAGAAATTATTTTAAAATTAATCCCACATACGGGATGAGAAAGTGGGTTTTTAAAGTGAAAATGTTCAAAAGTTAACTATGTTTTAATATATAAATTAAATATATAAATGATACCAATGACCAAAATTGTGTTAATATTTTTAAATTGATCTAATAATATCTTAAAAATAATTAAAAATATAATTTAACACTTTAAATTTTATAAATGAAAAGTCTGTTTTCAATTAAAATTCAGTATTTTTCATCATTCATCAAAAAAAATGAAACCTCACAGAAAAATAGAAAAATTCACAATAATATAATTTTGACATTAAACATTCAAAAATTAAGTTTATTTTCCATTATAAAATATATAATTGTTAAAAAATTTAGTTTTAAAATAGTTTTTCCAATAAAAGGTGGTAAAACTACCTTTAGAAAAATATACCTATTATGCATAAAATTGGATTTTTTTTCTTATCTTACGACTATAAAAACTATTGAATGAATGTAAAAAATAATTTATTGGATATATAATATATATATTTCATTAATATAATTTTCTTATAGAAATTAATTTTATTTATTAAGAAAAAACATCTTTAGTTTCTTAAAAATAGTTTTTATAGAAACATTTCCTTTAAATTCAATCAGTTTTTATATTAATATCTAATTAATTGGTCACAAATGAATTTATATTATAAATATATAAACTCATTGTCATGTTTGATGCAAGATAACTCATTATTTTGTGCATTTAAAGTTATAGAAATGAATTAATTTATTTAAAATAGTATATATATTTTAATGTCTTGGGATCTAATATTACCTTCTATACTTGTTGATGCGTATAATACACACTATTGAATAAAATTTTATTCTTTTATAATTTCATGGTTTTTTAGAAACTACCAAACAAAAACATACAAGAAAACCAAAGAAGTTATTACAAAAAATATGGATTTTTACAAATAATTATTTATCAATGAGTGATAATTTTTTTAATTAAATGATATATTGAATGATATATATGATTATGGTTTAATATTTAATGTATAAAAAATCTATTTTTATTATACAAGAGGTTCCAATGTGTTCAAATAAATTCAAGACTTGAGGTAAGGTATTTTCAACTCACCATTGTTTCTATGAGACACATTCCATATTCACCATTTTTTAATTATATTGTGTTTTTAATGAAAATTGATATATTTTATTATTATTATTATGAATTTTAGGGATATTTACATGTTTATATAGGGTTCTTTATTTTATAGGCAGTATGATTCAAATGTTACCAAAGGGATTAGGGATTTATGTTACAATATCCTTTTTTTTAGTATTATATTTATTATTATTACAATGATGAACTTTATTGATCAATTTCTCAATAATATCATAAATTATCCCATAAATGAGTTATTTATTGAAAATAGATGTTGTACTTTCATTTTACTTCCTTTAATAAAAAAATAGAGGGAAATATTTTTTTAAGGGAAATTCGCTTTATTTTTCTCTTTATAAAAAACGATGTTCTCTTCCATGTCCATATTTGCTAAAAAAATAATGATACTTTCAGAACACTCTAATAATTAATTAATGAAATTTTTACTCATGATTGGTATTTTAAACAAATTCTTTTAAAACAAATATTCTTTTCATTTACTGAAAGAGTTTCTTTTGAACTTTAACCAAAAATGTGAAATGAATCATTCTTTTAAGGTATATAGCAAGAAAAATATTTCACATCGTCATGATCATTAAATGATTTAAAGTATACATTATAAATTTTCAAGTTTATTTTCAAATAAAAATGATTTTTAAAATTTTTTGGGAATTTTTTCTTAAAATTGTTGTTATAAAATATTGTCCTGGGATCCACTTAACATATTCCCCGAGTCAGTGTGTCGAATGGCCTCAAGTGTGCCTCCCTATATGATAGAGGGGGATGACTAGTAGTGAAAGTGTAAAATTGGTATAGTGGGAAGACTATAACTTCATATCAAAGTGTCAAAGTGGACGTAATTAGGTATAATTCACAGTGGAAGAATAATATAAATAGATAGAATCGATAAACAAATTTGGAATAAAAAAAAGATAACTAAATAAGTAAGAAGAAAAATAAATTGATGATTGAACAGTTGATAACAATATCATTATCCTCTATGGAATTTTCTGATATTTATATGCATAACATAGTATAATACAGAAAGAAAATAGGCATATACAAGCATGGTACACAATAGTAAAAAGAGGAAAAAATGAAAAAAAACTCTAATCATCTCATGACTATACCCATTTCTCTACTCCTAAGCTCCAACTAAGGGTAAATATTGTAAAATAATAGTAGTAGGGACCTTTCTATTATTAGTACATGTATACATATAATCTTATTCGGTGCTCAAGGTAGCATGTCTAGGGTGTGGAATAAAATCTCAGTATGCCACCACCAACAGTGTCTATGTGTAATATAAGAAGTGTTCATAACTAAAGAGTATGAAGGTATAAAACAATAAGTAAATAACTATTGAAATAAATAATTATCCCACTCAGGTTCCTAAGGGACACATTGCGACTCAACCTATTTCATCTCGTTATCAGAATAAATGTCTGAATGGTCAGTATAAATATAGTAGTAATATATATATAGTATAATTATATATATTTCATCCACCTATATGAACCAACTACATGGGGATGTAAATGCCCATTTACCTAGAATACTAGTTCTAGTTGGATTGAGGTATAACTCAAATATCCATGACCAGTCTAATGAGCCTATAATTCCCAGAAATAGAGTACACTCCCTACATCCCAATAAAGTGAAAGATGTCAGGAAACAACTCATATGGTGACTCAGACATCATAGAATCAATCTAATCATTGAACACGGTGTGCAAACCCCAATATACATATATTATCACTGGTTCAAGATTTCACACTCTACAGCCGATGTAAGGTAGCATGATTATATGCCATGCTCAATAGTCCCTTACCATCAAATCACAGCCTCTATAAAGGCATATTATAACTATGAATCTAATGGGGAAATATCTCCCATACAACTCTTTTTCTAAGCCCATATATACATATATATAATAGGCATGGTCATTTATAAAATAATATATAATGGAAAACCTCTTATTAATTTCATTCCCCAATTTCAATTCAATTTAGAACACTAAAATTAAGATTAAGAATTTCAAAAATCATAAGCAAGGGGCATGGAATTACCATCCCATGGGGTCACTCTATTAAAACCCAATTGATTCATTTCACTTAAGGAAGAGAATGACATCTTTCATAATCCAAGCCATGTGATCAACTATATTTAACTCATTTAATTCATTAAAAAATGGAAAAAATGTCATAAATCTCAATGAGGGTAACTTAGAGGGTGAAATGGACATTAAAGGAACTTTCATAATTGGGAAATTTTAAGTATAGTATGAACTAAACACCTAATATATTCTTTGGGTTCCAAGAAGAGTCGTATATTAAGGTGAATTCCATTTAAGTTTAATCCCAAGCCTAAAGAGGTGTTTTGGGAAATTTGGAAATTAGCTTCGAAGAATAATTAGCATGCCCAAGGGGTGTCCATAAGTGTGGAAACAAACCTCCAATCCAATAAATAAGGATCAATGAACATGTATCTAGGTGAAAGGTTCAATTATACATGAATTTATTAATATAATTGGAATGTTCAGTGTAGGCTGGAATGTATCACATTGTCATAGCTATGAGACATCAAAAATCAACGGGAAAAAACGTGACCACCTACCACAACACCATAGACGATGCCACGCTCAATATTGGACTTAGATTCAGAGTAGGTTGGAATAGATATGAGGAATGATCAAATTCCCCAAAAATATGGAAAATTAGTCTGCACCTAAATAATACAATGGATTCAAAGATGAACTTATATAGTAATTGAGAGAATATGGGAGCTTACCGAGATGGATCCAATTCCTCATATGGATAGAATATTGAACACCAGATGACTGAGTTGTCTCAAGGCCTATATTTCTTTGGATCTCAAAAGAGAAGAAAGGCCATGATTCTAGTTCTAGATAACAAAATAGTAGACAAAAAATTAAAGAGTAAATTGGAAATAGTTTTCACTTTTCATCCAAAATTTGGTGGTGCACAATTTAGGTGTACAGTTTAAAAACACATCCAAAACTGTGTGATAACCCACTGTAAAAAACCTACATTTGTTGCACAGTAATGTACCTCATTCAACATGGTTGTAGTCAAATCATGTGACCAACATGTTCCCACTATCTACAGCTTTTTAGTTTGAACTGATCAGGGGGAAAATGTTTTATTGTTTTAAACAAATAGTGCAACCTAGTTATTTAGCCCATTTTCTAGAACTCTAAGCTCTAAGGAAGCCCCATACACACATGTGACCTTCCTTAGGTCATAGTACACCTTTAACATGATTTAAAAAAGGATTCAAATTAAAAAACAAATACCCCATACCATTATAAAAATATAGGTTTTTACAACCTCCCCTTATTAAATAAACTTTTCCCCAAGTTATCCTTCTGTGGGTAAATAGGTTTCATCAATGAATTTTTTTGGCCATTGAGATTGTATATCAGCTTCCTGCTACATGGTTTCATCCTACACCTGACCATGCTTCCATATCACTCTTACTAGGTAACGGACCATCCTCAGAGTTTCATCGCACACCAATCAACAATATGAATGGGATTCTCCTTGATGGAGGCATCTACATCCAGCTAAACTTCATCAGGATTAATTAACTGGGATGGGTTTGGATAGTATCAGTAAAGCTGAGATACATGAAAAACATCCTAAATAGACCAGTATATCTATTGAAGTTACAACTAGTAATCCACTAGTATGATCTATTTCACAACCTTTAAGGGTATAAAAAACATTGGTCAAACCTTACCCTAATTATAAAAATGTTAATGGGCCATCTTGGGAAAGACTTGTAAGAAAGCCTTGTCTCTGACCTCGAACTCATGAGGTAACCTCTATTAATTAGCATACAACTACTGTCTGGACTGACCTGTCAGCATGTTCCTTCTGATCATATGGACCTTCTTTGTAGTCTCTTATACAAGACATGGTCCAAGAATAGGTTCTTCCCCTACCTCTAGCCATCAATGAGGTGAGAAAAAAGGCCTGTCATATAAGGCTTTATAAGGATCCATCTCGTTGGTACCCTGAAAATGTTACTATAAGAAAACTCAATTAGGTGAATGTGTTTCTCCCAGAAACCCCTAATAAGAAGTACGTAAGATTGTATCATGACCTCTCGAACCTGAATAGTATGCTCCATATTTCTATCAGTCAATGGGTGATAGGCCAAGATAAGAAGTACATGACCAAGGCCATCAGTAACCCCTTCCAGAAACGTGACATGAAATGAGAATCTCCCTCAGAAATGATAGATTGGGGATCTCCATGAAGAGGCACAATCACTCTAAAGTACAACCTTCCTATCTTGTCTACCACAAATTCATCTTGTGCTTACAGGAAGTGTGTGACCTTCCACAACAGATCAATGATAATCCACACTATACCATTTCCCCAATGTGATATGGGTAAACTAGTCAGAAAATCCATTGAAACATAATCTCATTTAAATTCAGGAATGGACAATGGCTATAAAATCTCTACCAATCACTAACATTCCTCCTCAACCTGATGAAAAGTCGAACACCTAGTGATGAATCTGAAAATCTCTCATTTCATATCAGGCCACAAATACTAGCACCGAGGATCCCTATATATTTTGGTGACACCAGGGTGAACTGAAAATGTTGAAGTGTGTAATTCCTATATCGTCACCTCTCTAATGTATGTCAGCACCCATACACATCCATGTAACAATAAGGTATCATCCTCATCCAGAGTCTAACCTGATGATGTATCATTATCTAAAACTGTTTCCCTCATGACAAGGCACTAAGGATTTGATAATTGTCTCATTATCAGCCATTGTAGAATAGTAGAAGTCACTAATAAGGATGTGAGGATAGTCTTCCAATGGTTCTATAGAACCCCAGTGTTGATTTATGAGTATATAAGAATAATATTACATTTGCCACTAGATTTTTGAACCTTCAGTGTCTAATCCTTTCATATTAGTGCATCTGCTACAGAATTCCCCTTTCAAATCATGTATGAAAGATTCAAATCAAACCATTGTAGGTACTCAACCCATCTATACTCCATGATATTTATATCCCATTGTGTAAAGATTTACTTGAGGATTTTTTGATCAGTGTACCCCAAAAAATTATCCCCAATTAGATAGTGTCTTCAAAAACATAATTCAACCACAAAAGTAGTGAGATCGAGGTTGTGGGTCAGGTAATTCTACCCGTGAGGCCTCAATTGACGAGAAACATATACAATGAATCACTTTTCCAACTTGATAATAGCTCCAAAGACAATACCTGATGCATCATAGTATAAATTATAGATTTTTGGGTATGAACGAATAAGTATCAGAACTGAATTAGAATGGACCATTAGCTCTTAAAATTCTACTTCACAAGCTTCTGAATAAACAAATTTCACACCTCTTTTTGTCAATCCAATAAGCAGTGTTGCAATGCATGAGAAATATTGGAAGCAGGATATATAATATTTGGAAATCTCCAAGAAACTTTGAATTTCAAATAAATTATTGGGATACTCTAAGGAAACAATATCACTCACTTTATCTAGGTCTACTAAAACTTCTGAATCCGAGATAATGTAACCCAGGAAGTGGACTTTGTCGATCGAAAATTTTCTTTTACTAAGAAAAAAAGGTAGATGATCCTATCTCAGTGTATTCAGCATGATCTCGTGATGGGTTTCATGTCCATATCTATAGTATGAATACACCAAGATGTCATCAATAAAGACTATCACAAATGAATCCAGATACAGGTGTAAGACTCAATTCATAAGATCCATGAAACCTATAGGTGCATTCATAAGTCCAAATGGCATGATCAGGTACTTGTATAGACCATACATGCTCTTAGAAGTTGTTTGAGGAATGTCTAAATTCTTGACATGTACATGATGATAGCCCAACCTCATATCTATCTTTGAAAACACTTTCTCCCCTCATAGATGATAAAAGAGGTTATCTATTTGAGGTAGTGGATATTGGTTATTAATTGTGAGTTGGTTAAAATTAAAGTAATAAAAAAAGAGCTGAAGATTACTATCCGCCTTCTTGGAAAGAAGTATCAGTGAACCCCTAGGATAAGTTCTTGGGTGTATGGAACCTTTACCATCTGAATCCTATAACTATTTCCTGAGATATAGAAGATCCTTAGGCTCCATCCTAAAATGAGGAATGGGCACTAGAGATACCCTTGATATAATATCAATAGTAAACTCTACCTCTCACACTCAACGTAAAGTCCTCCAAAATTTATGGATATAGACCATCCTAACACAACATCTACACTCAGCTAGATCTCATGGACATTGAGGCTTCTTGTGTCATAGCTTCCCATAGTGGTGATAAATAAAAATTATCTATTCACGATGATATTTTCTGCTTCTTCCTCTTTGAGTAGTCTCAAAATGTATTTTTCACCCATAATAAGAACCACTGATAACTCTTGGTGTTGAACCACCCTGACTCGAACCTTCATAATCCATCAAGTTCATATCTATAAAAATGGTATTTTTTGATAATTTCATAAAAGTTTTTCAACCTAAACACATTGACCTATGATCAAATAGTGTAAACTAATCCATCCTCGAATTGCCCGGAAGTAAAAATATCATCAGCATCTAGTGTAGGAGCGAATCGATTCAACTCTATGAAATGCTAAGAGTATTCCATAACTGACATAATCCATTAATATAGGTTCATGAATTATCTAGATCTATTTTCCCTTAGAGTATAGGGAAATAATTAGTAATATAATATATTTTGAAAATCTTCCAATATTATATCACAATGTTTATCCACCAAGGTGATAACATCCCACTACTATTTGTCCAAATCATGAATCATATACACATCTTTCTTGACCCTCTGCTCTAGATGCATATCTATATTATTGAATATTTAAAAGATTTCCTTGATCCAAGACTCCATAGCATGAGGTCCTCCATCACCTGATAAAGTGGTAGGTTTATGCTTCTGAAATTCAAGAGTCAACTCTTTCATGTTATGGGTAGGTTGAAATATACCCTTCATGTTCTGCCCCATACAAAGAAAACCCTCTCAAAACTAGGCATCAACACCCATATCTAGAATAGGAAGTTCAGTAATAGGTGGTTCTATGGGAGGAATCACTAGTATCTCATTGCCCTCCACCTTAGAAGCATGTTCATTATTTCCTTTAAGGTGTGTGATCGGAGGAGGTCAAAGAGGCATAATGTTATAATGCCAAATTCCCACCTTAAAAGAGAATTAATAATTTTAAATTATTTCTGATGAGAAACTAAAATAGGTAAAAAATGTTCTTATAGAAAATAGCATGCCTCTATACCTACTCAAAAAGCCAGAAATATGAGGTGGAAGAGGCCCCAATAGTCCTAAGAATGTATGAGACACCATCAACCCACTATTATGGCCATGTTTGGGTTTAAGTCTCAATGTCAGATATATATATATATATAAATGGATTTTTATATCTTCAGAATACATATTCAATTTAGGTTTTTACTTGTTTAGGTATTTAAATAATGTAAAATGGTTGAATCAAATGGTATATCATTTCATGTTCCATTAGGGTTTGTACTCATTATGAACCAAATCATGGAATCCACTTGAACCACACTATAACACATTCCATACCATGAGACAAATGTTCCATGGATCAACATGCATTAATTAACTGATTAATTTGTATAATTTAACCTATTCAAAAAAACTATTAGCTTAATGAATTCACATTATGTATAAGTTATGTTTTATAATACCTATAAGAAGTTTCAACATAATTAAATACATCTTCAAGGAACAATCAATAAGAAACGGGCATATGCATGGTGAAAATAAACATTGAATGGAAATATGTATGGCCTATTAATCATATAGAACCTATGATGATGCATGTACTAATACTAGGACCTTGTTTCATTGGTCATAGATAAATAAATCACATTTAAATAACATCAATAACATTAACATCATAACTCAAGTGTTTCACCCAACAGCGAAGTTGAATCAACCATAACAAGAGAAAGTAATAATAAAAAGTTCCCATCCTCAGAAATTTGGGTTTCCCTTGTACATGGGTTAGCTACGTCAAGGAACATGGTCAATTCTAAAACCCTTTAACTCTGGGTATTATATTTTAAACCCAAATATTATGGTAAAAGAAAATAAAACCCTCTGATACCACATTGTAATGTCCCGACCTAGGATCCACTTAACCCGTGTCCTGAGCATGTGGGTCACATGGCCTCAAGTATACCTCCATATATGCCAGATTTTTTAGAATATCAGTGAGAGTGTAAAGGTAGTATAGCGGGGAGACTATACCCTTATATCATATTGGAAGAGCAGATACAATGTGATATAATTGACAAAGACAGCATAATATAAATAGACAAAATCATTAACTAATGAAAAAGAATAAATAGATAAATGAATAAGTAATAATTGGAAGAAATAGATGATTGAATATATAATATTAATATAAAAAGACTCACTAGTAGTGTCTTGTAATTGGATTCATGGAATTCTAAAATATATAAAGTAAACATGAATATACAATCATGCTACACAGTAGTATAAAAGGAAAAATAGTAAAAAAACTACAAGAATCTTGAGTCTATGTCTGATCCTCTGCTCCTAACCTTTAACTAAGGGTAAATAATGTAAAAGACTAGTAGTAGTGAACTTTACCTTATCAATACCTATAGACATATAATCTTCTCAGGTGTGGAAGGTAGTTGAGTAGGGTGTGACATAAAATCTTAGTAGGCCACCACCAATGGTGTATACATGTAATCCGAGTAGTTCCCATAACTAAAAATTGTAAAGGTACAATAGAATTAGTAAATCCATGCTTAAATAAATAGCCAAGACACATAATTTCCTAAGGGATACCTAACGGCTCTACCTGCTTCAGCTTGTTTCCAGAAAGAATTTCTGAATTGTCACTATATATAATAGTAATATATATATATATATATAGTATAATTATATATTTCATCCACATATATCAACCAAGTACATGCAGGAATAAGTGGTCATATACTAGGAATACTAATGGTGGATGGGCTAGGCCATAACTCAGAAATCCATAACTAGTATAACAAGCCAATAAGACCATGTAATAGGGTACATGACCTACATACCAATATAGTGATAGACACGATGAAACAACACTTAGGATGGTGAGTGATCCATTATTAAATCACTATAATCATGGAACTCGGTGTATAAATCCTAATAACCATATAGTATCAATGGTGTGAGATTCCAAACTCCATAGCCAATGTAAGGTAGGGTGATTATCTCCCATGCTCAATAGTCCCTTACCATTATCTAACAACCTCTATAAAGTAATATTATAATAACTTCCATGGGAATTACCTCCCATCAATTTCTTTTAACAATCCCACATATATATAGAGTAGGTATTGTCATTTATAAAATAATACATAAATAATAACCTCTTATTAATTTCATTATTAAATCCCATTTCCATTTAGAACACTATAATTCACATTAAGTATTTTAAAAATCATAAACAAGGGGCATGGCCTTACTATCCCATGGGGTCACTCCATTCAAAACTATTTGATTCATTTCACTTAAATAAGACCATACCAACTTAAATAATCCAACCAATTTGATTAATTCCGTTTAACTCATTAAATTCATTAAAACATGGAAAAAAGCCATAAGTCTCAAAAGGGAATATTTAGAGGGTGACATTGTCCGTAAAGAACATTCCTTCTTAGTAAATTACAATGATAGGATAAACCAAACACCTAAGAGGTTCCTAAAATTCCATGAAAAACCATATATTAAGGACAATTCCATTTAATTTTAATCCAAAGGCTAAATAGGTGTTTCGGGAAATTTGGAAATTATTTCGAAGTGACACACCCAAGGGGTGTCCGTAAGTGTGGAAACCATCCTATAATACAATAAAAAAGGTTCAATGAACAATTATCTAGGTTAATATATCAATTAGACATGATGGAATTAATTTATGTGGGATGCTCGGTGAAGGAAGGCATGTGGAACAATAGCGTAGCTACGAGACATCAAAACACAAAGGAGAAATGATGCGACCACCTACCTCATGGTCATAGATGATGCCTCGCTTAACATAGGCTTCAGATTCAGAGTAGAGTTGAAGAGATCTAAGAAATGGTCCAATGACATGAAAATAAGGCAAAAGATACAGCACCTAAATAGAGCAATGGACGCCAAGATAAAATTAGATGGGAATTGAGAGACTTGGGGAGGTTACCGAGATAGATATAATGCCTGGTATGGATCAAATATCATACACTGGATGATAGAATTGTCTCAAATACTACCTTTAGAGTCTTTAGATCTAAATATATTTTGAATAACATGTTTTATTCACTAGAGAACAGTGGAGAATAGAAGAAAACGTTAAAGAGTTAAGTGGTGGATGTTTGGACTTTTCACCCAAAATTTGGTAGCGCACGATTTAGGTGCATGGTTTTAAAACCATGCACAAACTGTGTGATAACCCACAATTATTTTCTTTCTTGGCATGGCTCACCTCTTTTGAAGATGATGTGGATCAGCGGTGATGATTTATTGTTCACCATCGCTTCTGAAGACGTGGCTCGACTCCATCATGGTATCTTGGCTCGGCCGGCATGACAATGTGGTCTTCAGCAGTTCTGATGCGGCTCACCCAGATCTGAGTTTTCTGGAGGGCAAGTCGTTGATCTTCAGTATTGGTTTGTGGTTTCTCAGGTGTCATTTTTTTATGTTGTGATTGTGAATTTGGATGGTTCTTTTTTTGGTTTGGATTGATGCTGACGGATCTTCTATACCCTTCCACTGGTTCCTCATCATCGTGAGGGTAGTTTCAGATACTGATGAGGTGTATTTGTGGTTCTGATTGGTGCAGATCCATGCCCAGAGTAGTGTTTCTTTTTTAGGATGACCCATATTACTTCATCGGTGATGTTCCCTCAGTGTGGGGTTGGTCCATCCAGTCCTATGTGACTATGGTTTGATCTCACACCTTTTGAATTGTCTTCCAGGATTGTGAAGCTGTGGTGGTGGGGGTGTTTGTGGTGGGAGGCGGGGTTTGTTTCCATGGATCTGTGATTATGGAATGGTGGAAAGGTTTTGTCTTGTGAGATCTTTTGGATTGGTGATGAACACATTCACCATGTGGATCAGTCCCCAAAGGAGGTTCTTGAGCTTTTTTTCAACGTTGTAGTGCTTTTCAGATTTGGATGTTTGAGAGGGTATAATGTCAACCATCGGATCGGTCAAGTTCTCTGACACATGACACTTGTTCGATGGTCATCCATGCTTTAGTGGAGAGCTCTATCATGGTTATATGCTGGGAAGGGGTACCTCCACGTTATCATTTTGGTTTGTCTCTCTTGACCTTTAGATCATGATTTTCTTAATTGAATGATGACTATTAAAGTTTTTCCCCTTCCTCCATTAAAAGGGGGTTTCTACTTAAAATAATAAAAAAATTAAAGGTCTTTGGGACGTTGGAGGAGATGTACCTCATCCAACACATTTTTAGAAAAATCATGTAGCCTACAGGTGCCCACTATCTCCATCCTCATGGTTAAAACTAACTATGTGGCCTGGGTTGAATGGTTTAAACAACCATGTGGGCTAGTTCTTTAACCCATTTTTTGGAACTCTGGGCTCCTAACAGGACCTGAATTCTCTTGAGACCCTCCTTAGGATATTTTAAACCATTTTGATGATTAAACCAAGGATTTAAAAGGAAAAAAAAGATTTGTACCTTCATGAAAATAAGTGTCGTTATAGTTGTTTTTAAAGTGGGATGGTTGCTTTTCCAAAAAATAATTAATGATATTTTTATGGAATTTTAGTTCATCAACAACAATAAAAATTACGGTTTATTTTGTTTTAAATATGATCTGATCTAATGGTACCATCCTTATTCTTTCTATGTAAGTTTTTTCATTATATATGATTTTATTTTTATGAAACCCATTTATTTTCCATGGGTATTTCTATGACGGATTAATGAAATATATATTATACCTATTTTCTTTGCATGGGTTGTGACATAAATATATGATGGATGATTAATAATCTTATGAAACACATAGGAATTTTTTTATTATCTAATGGGTGGTCCTATAATTATATATCCATTTAATACATTGGGTAAATCTTTATATATTATGATATAATTATGGCATTCAAGTGTATGTGCTTGATCCACTACGGGAAACAAGTCATTGTGCTTAATCTACTTTGAGATGTTAGTAGTGGTTTCTGATGATTTATAATAAAGGAAATAGGTAGGGATGTCTGATGCATTACGATTTGATGGTCTCAATAATTAAACTTGATAAATGAAATGTTTTCTATACATATTCTAGTGGAACACTTTTATGATATGAACTTATGATTCATGGTTGATTTAGGATCATTTAACTCATGTCTTTTGAAATGATAATGTTATATTCAAAAACTCATGTTTATGATATTTTATATATTGGGTATGAAATTCAAAAGTTGTGGTCATGATATCATACCTTAATTATCATATAATGATTTCATATGAGCATCAATTAATATCTCCCTTATTTACCATTACTGATCATCTTCCCTCACCCTTTCTTATGTTTCATTTTCCCAGACTATAAAGAATGTTTTTAAGTAGTTTATATCTATCAAGATTACTAAATAGTTAGATCATTGAAGGATCTGTTGAAGATCAATCATAAAATAAGATTATTTTAAATCTACTCTCCAAACACATTAAACAATTATGGTCCATGGGTGTATATTATTGAAATTGATTGAATATTCCTCAAAAAAAGAAGCAATATTTATATATAAAAGTTGAATATAAATATATATGGAATAAGAGGAAAATTTTAGTCAAACTTTGGATATTTTTATAATAAAACATTGGGGGAAACCCTGGGGATGATTTTTTTGTATCGGATAACATCCTAATGTATTGGTAAGGATAAGATTATTTGGTTTTCCTACCAATAAATACCTTTCAATATACTATAAGTAGATGTGGTTTTAGAATAGATGCATCTAGGTGTAAAAAACAAGAAAACTTTTGGTTGAGTATATCTCATTAATTATTTTGGTTCACGGTTACTGTTCCCTTACTACACCTGTCACAAACCAATCTGAGTCAACCCCTAACCAGCCACTTGATCCAGTCTGTGATAAGACCTAAAGGATGTTCCTGATCCCCATGGGTTCTAAACTAGTGTTGGGAATTAAAATAAATTATTTGGGAATGATTTGTCCCATAAAAAAATGAAAAATAAATAAACCAATAGAAATATAAAAATAAAACTAAACACCATAAGTGGAAAGAAACTAAAACTGCACAAGTACCTCCATGTGACATCATGGTTCACCTCTAACGGTAAGATAACACTTCCTCCATGAGAAAACCAAAGCAGGAATTAATAAAAAAATATAAAAACATAAATAAAACAATATGCATGAGTATTAAAGCTCATTAGGGATTCCTGAATTAACTATTCTAAATGCAAGTACTTTAAAGAGAAAACCAAGTCATGCTAGTTTGAAAATACATCTATCTAAAAATAATATTTTTCATTCTTTTCAAATTAAAGTAACATGCTTCTATTTCATTGAAAACCCATTTTCTTTCCATAACATTTCAAAACGAATAGTTTCCAATCATGCATAGAAATTTTAAAATGAAATGAAAATATTATAACTTAAAACATTGTTTTCATAAAAGGGAAAACAAGCATGAATCATAAAAAAGATAATCACATCACAAGTATTATTGCACAAATGAGCATCACGGGAAATCCATAAAGATAACTAGTATAAATGGGACCCTAGAAACCTAATACCTTAGTGAAACATGGTATATAAACCACAACCAAAATTTTCCTTATGCAAGAGCCCTAAGAGGAAACATCCCATGATCCTAGTGGTCTATAATCAAGTCTAATGTTTAGTTAGTGTTTTAATCATCAATCTTGATTGATAAATCTTGGAAAAGACACTTCTAAGTCAACTGTCTTACTAGTCCTAGTGTACCCACCTAGATACCTAGGTTTCCCATGTGCTCTATTTCATGTTAGGGTGAGTTTTTTGTCAAACTAACATATATGAACATATTATTTTCTTTACTCAAAAACAAATCCAACCTCTCACCACTGGTCTTACTCATTGAACTCATCCCCCTTTTTATGTCACATAACAATGCACAAGCCTATTCACTATAGACATATGAAAAATCAGACATTTAATATTCACATCATTTTTCTAAAACAAGGGGTCATTCACTGAGATGGGTTTTCTATTTTCACAAAACAATCTTAATGTTCCAAATGGGACTCATTACTTTACAAGCAATATTTTCATTTTTAAAAAACATAATCACCAAATAATTTCAAAAAACTTCTAAAATCCAAATTAAGAAACCAAGGCACAATACTTTTAAAAAAAGATTGAATCCATGATAAAAAAAGAAAAATAATTAAGAAAAATAATTTACTAATTAACCTCAAATTCACACCAAATTCCATGCATTTTTTCTAAACTAACCAAAATATAAAATTTCCATTATTTTTCAAAAAATCACACAATAACCCATATTTTCTCAATTCAAATTTCACAACTAATATAAACAGACTAAATATCTTGGGAAATACCAACCACTTACCCAAAATATTTTTAGAAAACAATTTTAAGAACTTAAAGTTCTAGAAATCCTAAAGCAAGCTTGGAAGCACACTTAAATGAATACTATACATTCAAAAACATAAAAGTGAATCATGAAAAAAAGGAAATTCCAACACCAAGCATAACCATCACTTTGTATAACATGTATACACTATTTAATATTAAAAATAATATTTAAAGAACTCTAGAAATTAAGGAATTCAAATTAAAGGAATTGACATTGGGGACCTACCTCAAACATATAGTTTTTTTATGATGAAGACCTCTCGAACTAACCCTTCATTCTTACACAAACATGAATTTATACACACACACACACACATATATATATATGAATACCCATATCTTCATTGCACATATTACCCACTTCATGATGTAATATGTACAAAGAGGCCATATGTATATATATATATAAATATTTGTTCCATACCCAAGAATGTAAATGTTGGTGCTCTCGACTCCCACAGCCCAAAACCACTTCACGAGACCCAATTAACTCTAGAAAAATTTCAAGCAACTCAAAAATGACAAAACCCCTAATTTAAAATTAATCGAACAAGAATGAATGGAAAACCATTACCAAAATTAATGGTTTGAGGACCAAACTGGTACAAAACACCTCGCCTTCGACGGTGGACAAAAAAACACCTAAATATGACCTAAGAAAGAAATTTCACCCCTATTAAGGAGGGAAACATCAAAAATTTACACACCCAAAACTCTAAGGTTCGGGAAAATGGATTAGGGTGATAGGGAGGGAAAATTAGTCAAAATATGGGGAATTATGGAAGAAAATATCCTACCATGTATATTTGATGGAGAATCCTCAAGAAACTGAGAGGATAATCTAGTAGAGAGGGAGCTCGATGGAGGCGGTGGTGCATGGCTTCGAAGGGAGAATAGAGGGGGGTTCAAATAGGAGAGGAAAAGGTAAGGGGGTGCACCATCTAGGGAATAAGGGGAACCCCTTTGGGGTTCAATTAAAAACTAACATAATATTAATTATAATTATTATTATTATTATTATTATTATGATAAACTTAATAATAATAATAATCATTATCATCATAATAATATTATTATCATAATTATTATTAAAACAATTTATTTTTATTTTATTTTATTTCTTAATTTATTTTTTATTTTGTTTTGTTTTGTTTTGTTTTGTCTTGTTTTGAATATTGAATAGGTCACATGGTTTTTCTGCACAATCTTCCAAATAGTGGGCTAATAATGCGCACCCAACTAGAGAGGAGGGACCCTCGCACGGGTCAGCCACAGGGTTACTAAATCATGCACCCACTATATTGGACATCTCTATCCAGTTCCAGTACTAAACTTCATGGTTTCTCCACGGTTTCTCAAATCATTCACAACCCATACTCTTTACCATTGGACACCCAACACAAGCCACACAGTTAATTGGAAGAAGCCAATAGTTTTCCCAAATTGGGTGTTACCTATATGCCAGATGCTTCCCAGATCAAAACATCTATTTTCAACAAAAAACCCAAAATAATCAAACTATCACTCAACCCAAACCTCAAAAATAATATCCAAATCCAAAAAAGAATAAAATAAAACAACTTAAAAGGTTATGGTGTGAAAATTCTCCCCACCAAAAAAAAAATTCTTCCCCATGAAATTCACCCATCCAATCAACAAAAAAGATAAACTAGAAACAGGATGAATCCAGATAAAACTATGAACCACGGGGTGACCATTCAACTTAAAAAGTCACACCCAAACACCTTTAAGAAGAACTTAAATATTAGGGTCCTCAGGGAAAAGAAAAGGTTTCCCCCCACCATAAGAACCTGACTATCGTCATGGCACTACTTTAGACATGACCAATGTGGGAACACATAACACAAACTAACCCCATGCTTCTCTACTTGAGCTAAATAACAATACCCCCATAATAAAGAAACCCCAACCCAAACCAAAATACATGAAATAAGAGTAACCCACGAAGAAACTTGTACCAAACAGCAGATCAAACCAAGACATGTTATTTTTGTAGAAACTGAACATCCCCAAAGCAAGCACATGGGAGAACCAAAAACCAAAAATAATGCATCAAATATAATAACATACTAGAAAGAACAGCTAATCAAGGAATTGCATTCCATAAAGATCACAACCACTATAGCTCCAAGAGAACAATTCCACCATATTCTCATAAGGAAGAACTTATATAAATAAAGGAGACCACAAAAAATATATATATACTCCTTCTATATGGTTCCACACACCCTTTGAAATTCCTAAATACAATAAGGGATTCACATTTACACCTATGGTTGGAGCCCTGATGTCATGAAGCATCTACATCCCCACAGTCTGCAGCTGACGATATTTAATTAAACATTCTTATTTAAGTAGTGGAGATTATAGAACCACTTTATAAGACTCAAACAACCCTGTCGAAAAAAACAAAAAATCGTATACATCCTTCTATTTTCAGATAACAATGGTTGGTGAAAAATAAATAATACTTGGGTGTGGTCCAAAGTTATGAAATCATCTGGCTCCACCACTCAATTAAGAGTCTGGGTAAAGTTGACCATGGTAAGACTCAAAGAAAAACCTATTAATAATTTTCTCAAAAACCCTAACCTTCTAAATTTTGAAAAGTTAATCCCACTAAATTAAGACCAACATTGTTTCCCAAAATTGAAATTCACCTAAACACATAGGAAGGTATCCTAGAGTCTGAGCTTCCACTCCTTACTGAGACTTTTCTGGGGAATACTCAAAAACTAAAAGCACAGAGCTGTATCAAAAATCATCATAAACCAAAATACTACACTTCCATCACAAACCAAAACCAAACCAAAAATCACCTTTCCGACCACAATTCATCATTTAAAAACCAATATCCCCTGAAAAAGGATACCAAACACAAAAATAAAACACTAAAAAACTACTCACCCACTTTTCAAAACATTGAAATCAACTTATTTGAAAACCATTTTTCCGTAAGAAAAATAAATTAAATACCCACTATTGATATTTAATGAAGTATCACATATATATATATACACTTGTAATAGATCTGTCACTCATCCACACATACCACCAATTATCCACTTTACACATGCATACATCCATATATGTGATCATTCATAGAAACACCTAGGGTTAATTCAAAACATTTCTCATTTCCAAAATAGATCATTCATCTTAAAGCATAAATTCCAAACCAATTTGAAGTTTCCTCTTATCATTAAAGTGGAAAATTTTATTATTCCCAAGAAAATTTTATTTCAAATTCCAAAGATTATTCCCAAATTTCCCAAATGATTTCCAAAACATCCTCCATTTTTTCCTTTGAAACCAAACATTCTATTTAAATAAAAATGTTCCCAAAAATCATTTTCATTTCAAAAACCATTTTTCCACTACAAATAGCATTTTTCCTTTTGAAAACACATTTTATAAAAACAATTTTTACTTTTTAAATACACTAATTCTAACCAAAACTAATCCCAATCATAAATCACTTCAAAACTTCAATAATAAGGAACTGGTTATTATACTTAACCCAACAACATGGCTAAGCAGACCATGATCTGAGTGAGAATAAATAACAGGAAGTTTCTGGAACTATTTACTCAGAAAATACATGTTCTCTGCTCCTTGAAATCTCATATCATAACACTAACTCACCACCATTGACATACCTTATCCACACAAACCATAAAAAGAAAAACCATAATCCTGAATAACCCCAGGAAACTCGAGGCTCGGGTTGGGAAGGCATCATGACATCCTTCCCACACCCGCCTATTGAGTCCCAATATTCCTAATATCTATGATACATAAAACCCCATTTAAAAATGTCCTACTTTGATACTATTTTTTCATGAACCAAATAGGGTCAACACCTAACCTATCACCTCATCCATCCCATGAAAATACCCAAATGGAATTCCCAATCCTCATAGGCTCGAAACTAGTGTTGGGAATCAAAATAATGAAATTGAGAAAAATTTGTCCCATAAACAAATGAAAACAAAATAAAAAATATAAATAGAACAATAAAACTAAACTCAAGTAGAATAAAGAAAATAAATCATCAAAAACACACCCCTTTGTGACCTCATGGGTCACCTCCAATCATATGATCACACTCGCTCCACGAATGAACCAAAGTGGGAATCATCGCCAAAAGCCAAAAAAAATTAAACTATAGGAGTGAGTATTAAAACTCATTAGGCATGCCTGAATAAACTATTCCATATGACTGGCCATTAAAAAGAAAACCAATTCATGCTAGTTTGAAAATGCATCCATATAAAAATAATATTTTCCATTATTTTCAAATTATAGTAATAAGATTCCATTTCCAATGAAAATAATTTTCTTTCCATAAAATTTAAAAAACAATATTCCAAACAGGAATAGACATTTTAAAAAGAAAGGAAAACAGTTTATCTTAAAACAAGGTTTTCATAAAAAAGAAAAAATTTCTAAAGTAACTGAAAATAAAATCACATCACAAGTATCATGTCACAAGATATCCCCATGGCTAGTCCCTATAGGTAAATAGTAGAAATGGGACTCTAGAAACCTTATAACTCAGTGAAATGTGGTATAGTCACGACCTCCCAAGGGCCTAGTAGTCTCTAATCATATCACATGTTTAGTTAGTGTTGTAATCATCATTCCTACTTGATGAATCTGGGATAAGCCACTTCTGAGTCAACTAGTGTACTAGTCCTAGTCATCCCACCAACAAACCCAGGTTTTCAGTATTTTCTATTTAAAGTGGTGGAGAGGTTTTATAAAACTAATATACATTAAAATATCATTTTATTTACTCAGAAACACATCTAACTTATCACCATCGATCTCCCTCCTTGAGTGCATCCCCCTTTTTATGTCACATGGAAATCCACAAGCCTCTTCAATAGGAACATATCACAAATCACACATTTAACATACACATCATTTTTCTGAAACAATGGTAATGCCTTGAGAGGTGTTTTCCATTTTCAAAAACCATTATTAACGTACTAAACGGGCCTTGTCACTTTACAGGGAATATTTACATTTTTGAAAACATAATCACCCAAAACATTCCAAAAACTTTTAAAATCCCAATTAAGAAACCATGTCACCACACTTTTAAAATTAGCTTGAAAATATTATTAAAATAAAGAAACCATTTTAATAAATGAAAATTAAAAATTAACCTCAAATTTACACCAAATCCTAAACATATTTCCAAACTAACCAAAACATGAAATTTTTATTTTTTTTAAACAAATAACACAAGAACCAATATTCACTCAATTCAACTTTCACAACTAATATTCACACACCAACAATATGGTAAAATTCCAACCAAACACACAAAAAAAATTTATAAAACACTTTTAAGAATTTAAATTTTTAGGAATCCTAGAGAATCTTAGAAGCACACTTAAATTAAGACTATAAATTTCAAAAATTAAAACGGAATCTTGAAAAATAAAGGAAATCCCAACACCAAGAATCAACATAAATTTTCATAAAATTTATATACTATTTAATATATAAAACACTTTTTATAACACTCAAGAAATTATGTAATTTAAAATAAAGGCATAGTCATAGGGGGCCTACCTCAAACATGTTGTTTTTTTATCGACGACCACTCAAACCAACCCTTTTTGCTTACATGAACTTGTATTTATAAATATATATATATATACCCCTAATTTCATTTCACATATTCCCCTCTCCATAAGTTAATATGTATAAATAGGGAATCAATATATATATTCATTACCCATGCATGTGCATGTAGTTTCTCTAGACTCCCGTTGTCTGAAACCACTTCACGAGACCAAACGTACTCTAGAAAATTTACCAAACACTCAAAAACCACAAAACCCTTAATTTAAAATTAATCCAATGTGAAAGAAATGAAAACCCCTACCAAAATTAATGGCGGGTGGACGGAAATGGTCTAAAACACCTCGCCTTCTGTGGAAGACACTGAAACATGCCGCAAGGTGACCTGAGAGATACATTTCACCCCTATTAAGAAGAGAAACATAAACAATTGTCCCATACAAAATCCTAGGGTTAGAATGAATGGATTAGACTAACGGGGAGAGGGGAAATCATCCAAAACAAGGATAATGAGGTAATATAAGGTCCTACCTTGGGGATTTGATCGAGAATCGTCAATAAATCAAGAGGAGAAGCCAGTACAGAGGGAGATCGATGGAATGGGGTGGCACATATCTTTAAAGGGAGAAGGGAGGGGGATTGAGTGGGAGAGGGAAAGGGAAGGGGGTGTGCCATATAGAGAATAAGGGTAACCCCTTTGCGGTTCAATTAAAAAATAACTTAATAATAATAATTATTATTATTATTATTATTATTATTATTATTATAAACATAATAATAACCATAATAACCATAATATTATTATTATTATATAAACTTTATCTTCTAATTTTATTTTATATATTAAATTTTTTTTATTTTAAACATTGGGTAGGTTTCATGGTTTGGCTGCACAATCTTCCAGACCCAGCACCAAATGTGCATACTCTACTGGAGAGAAGGGACCCTCACACAGGTTGGACAAACAGTTACCAAACTATGTGCCAACCATGATGAATGCCTCTTTCTGGTTATAGAAAAAAACCACATGGTTGCTTCATGGTTTCCTTAACCATGGATAACCCATGAACCTAACAACTTGACACCCAACACAATAAGCATAGTTACCTGGGTGAAGACACATAGATTTATTAAACCATTCTCTCATTGTGCGCCAGATACTACCAAGATGAAAACATCCATTTCTCAACAAAAAATCAAAAGAATCAAATTAGTACTAAAACTAAACCTTTAAAAGAATATCCAAATACATAGAAATAATAAAATAAAAAAATTCCAAAGTTTTGGGTGTGACAGCACACCTGGTTTGATAGTTCTGGGGGATATGATTGGTTTAATTCACATTTTTTTATGAACCATTATAAATTATTTTAATAAATGATGTATATGGATGAACTAGGTCAAACCTGAGGTGTCATAAGATAAAAAGAAGGTGTCATGAATTATAAAACATTTAAATTTTTAATGATCATGTGGTTTCCCACAATTTTTATTATTTATCACAATTTTATTTTTTTTAGTTTTAGTTAATAGATATAACCAAAACACACTTTTCTACCAATGAACGTGATGGACAGTGCAATGATGGTCCACCTGAGCAACCAAATGTTTTGGGTGTTGGATTAAACAATCTTGTTTCTATTCTCATACAACTTTCTCATGATATGAATCATTTTGATATTCCAAATGATCAAATGAGGGAGTAAGGTATTGTTTAGTCTTTCATGGGGAATCATCCATCTTCTTTTAGTGGGACTTCTGGTCTACAAGTAGTTGAGCGATAGTTCATCTCCATTGAGAAGATATTTTCTGTTATTTATTACTCATAACATGAAAAGGTTTCCAAGCCATTTTTCATTTAGAAGTCAAATAATATCAATGTTTTAACCTTAGTAATAATATAACAAAAAAGTAATAAATTGAATCTAGGGAATGGGTAAGTTTAAGGGGAAATTTTTCAGCGAGTACATACCTAGTATTATATATAAAAAGATGGTGATTTAATTCCTTAAGTTTAAGAAAATGAGTATGAATACATACATTATTATGAGAAAAAATTTAAAAGAATTGTAACATATGATTCTGGTTTTATTATTATCCCACAAATGAAAATTGATCAATTTTTTGTGGATTAAAACAATGTCTCATAAATATGTTGTCAATAAAATACTTTATTATATATGAATAAACCATTAAATGTGCACTCATTATAGAAATGAAATTTAGATATTCCCCCAATCCCATTGATTTGATAAGAAAATGGTGATTTAGAATAATTAAATCTTGAATAAATCCCATGGTGTTATGAAATTATAGACATATTCATACCAAAAATGTGGGAAGAAACATTAAGGTAATTTCTGGAATAAAATGGGAGGTTCTTTAAATGTGGAATGGTAGGGCATAAATCCCCTGAATGTTTAATGCAAAATAATGGTCCATTTAATTCAATATTAGAGTAGAAGACACCAACTAATCCACCACCCACTCTCAAATCTTCAAATATAAAGTGTAAAAGGATTATGCCAACTAGTTCATGAAACCAAATGATTATGATAATGATTGGCTTTAAAAGCATATTATGATCAAAGATAAAGGGAAATATAATGTGATCATGACATCTAAAGTGGGATATAAGAATTAAATGATGAAAGTTACACTTATTATGCACTTTATAATTGCTAATGTATTATTTGATTATGGATATACACACTTTTTTATATCTATGGAATTTGAAATGGGTATTTAATTACCAGCTTAATGATTAGATATTTAGTTATTAGTGAAATTTTTTTATGGTATTATGGACTCACCTCATGTCCATAGTTCCTCTATAATTGATGTTTTTGGGAACTTTTCCCTTTAAATCAGGTGATTCTCCATTTATTTTAATTTTATGTGATTCTAAACATAGATTGGATTTATTTATATGAAAACCATATCAAATTTTTGAGGAAGAGAAGTGAAGTTTTTTTTAAATAAACCTATGCACATTTATCAATGTGAGGATAAATACAAACATCAAATGGAAAATAATTTTGTCTTTTGGGTCTTAATTTTTATCCATTATGGTTATTTTTCTCAGATGGTTTGGTAGAACCTAAACAATTAAGAAAAGATTATTATTCATAAGTTTATTGATTTCTTTCCAAAATAATTTCTAGGTCTTTAGTAAAATGAAGTTGAGTTTTCAATTGATGTCATACCTGGTGATGCACATATTTCAAACATTCCTTATATAATGGACCCTATTAAGTTATATAAATTAAAGAAGAAACTATAGAATAATCTTTATAAGAGATTTATTTATCCAAGTGCATCAACCTGGAGTGCACTAGTTCTTTTTATTGAGAAAAAATATGAATGAATACAACTATGAATTCATTATAAAGAACTTCATAATATAAAAATCAAGTACAAGTTTCCTCTACCCCGTTCCAATGATTGGTTTGATCAATTATGAGGAGCTCAATTTTAATGTCACGGTTCTGGGTGCCACCAAGAGATGCCCCGTACTCGGTTGGTCACATGTCCTCAAGTGCATTTACTCAAACTCCAGAGGCTGCTGACTAGTAGCATGGTCCTTGGGTGTGATAGTGGGGAAACTATGCCCTCATTTGCAGAGTAACGTAGTGGAAATAAATAGATAACAATAGTGGAAACAATAATGATACCATACAAAAGTAGACAGTAGAAGACTGAAATAAATAAATAATTATGAATATATATAAATGATTCCTAATACATATATCTAGGAAAGCATCAAAACAAGTCATAATGTAGGAAAATAGTACTAAAGCAAAGTACAATGAAAACAATAAACTCCAATAGCATCACAAGCCTTGGCTTGGTCTGATTCTCCCAACTCTACCACAATCAAGTACCTGAAGTAGAAGGAAGATTTCCCTTATCTATACATGTATCAATATAATCTATTTGGGACCAAAGAATGACCCAAACAGGGTGTGAGCCAAATCCTAGAAGACAACCACACAAATATCTGTGCCTAACAGTCGGTGAATATACATATGGTAGGCAATAAGAAAAAAAAGTAGTAACACAGAATTACTCAAAAGTAAACAGTCCTACAGTTTCATTTACAAACATTTACATTTAAATATTTAATCAAACAAAAACAAATACAAGTAACCCTCCAGGAAGTTCTCACAGCCTAACCCCTCTGGTTCTAAATACAAGATAAGATATAACTAAGACTCTATGAGTAATTACTCACCATAAATTCCCCCTATAGTCATGTGTAATCAGAGACTCTCTAAGGAAGAACTCATCATCAATTCCCCTTATTGTCTTTTAACTGTAAACTACAGACACTCCGAGGAAGATCTCAATGTCAATTCCTCACATGGTCTCATAACGTAATTATAGACACTCTGAAGGAGCACTCAACATCAATCCCCCCCTATGGTCTCATAGCGTGATAATTATAACATACACTCTGGGAAAGCCCTCAACATAAATTTACCCTATATTCTCACTATGCAAGGTTCCCACAGACCCATGTAAAGAAATCGTGCACAAATGATAATCATCATCCAAAGTAAACCTCAAAATACTAATTGGCTAAATTAGATACAAGGAATGGCACAGCATATCAGATAAATAATCATTCCATCCTAACAACACTTGGAATGGAAAACAAAGCAGCCTAACCAGAAAGCTAGACCAAACGGTCAAAACAAGCAAACATGGAAAAAACATCCATATCATGGAAAAGTTAACCCTACTCCTAAACAATCAACCTCTATCTAAACAAACAAGGCATAGGATGCACTAGCAGGGCTAAAAACCATAAACCCGCAATACCCTTTTCTTGGGTATTGGGAACTTTTTCACACAAAATTCAAACACTATCTATGGAAAGGCATAGACCACCTACCTCAACATCGTGATATCAATATATGTGAATCCCAGGCCTTGAATTTCTCAAGAACATTGTAGATCAAAAAAAATGTTAAAAACATTTAACTGAGGATAACTCGTGAGAAAGGAGAAATCAAGAGATGACGTTCAAGAAGAAAGAAGAACTCACTGATGTGATTACAATGAAAATGATGGTGGTCGATTCTGAGAAAGGATGGTGATTTGAGGGCTCAGAGAATAATCGAAGGTCTCGTTCACTCCTGGACAAGACAGATGTAGAAGAAGTATGTTTTTTCTGTTAGACGTGACCCCGACCTGTTTAATGAAATAAAAAGAAATTACATGAAGTGTATTTTAAAAAGTGCATGGCATGTACATTCCTTTTTTAGCCTCCACTTTAGGTGGTCTCTAGGTCACCACACACAGCCATGTACTCTGCCATTACATGGCCAGTACACGGTCACCCATGGCAACTGGGTATATGGCGTGTACTTAAAGTACACGGCATGTACTCCTGAAATTTCCAGAAACTCCTATTTTTCTCAAAAACAACCAAAAAAGAAAAGAGTACCTGAAAGAAGATCTGTGTTCTTACAAAATTCCCCCCTAAATGAAATTCATCCCTAAATTTCCCTATCAAGGAAGCGTAGAAGAAAAAATCCCGAACATCTTCGGCCACTACGATCGTACATCAGCATCCCTCTCCCAAGTCTCATCATGTACTCTCCCATGCTGCCATAGCACTTGTACCAGAGGAACATAATTGCCATGGAGAAACTTCGCACTTTGATCAGAAATCCAAATAGGACGCTACTCGAACAAGGTGTCCACCTCAAGCTTAACCTCCTCAGGTTGGAAAACATGACATGGGTCTGAGAAGTAATGTAGAAGCTGAGAAACGTGGAAGACATCATGCATAGCCTGGTACCTATGAGGTAACTGCAACTGATAGGCAACCTGCCCGACTCTCCCCAACACCTCAAAAGGACCAACGTATCTCGGTGAAAGCTTACCCAGTCTCCTAATCCTCCTGTCTACCAACCTTCGTGTGACACATAGAAAAACCTGATCTCTGACCTCAAACTCCAGAGGCCATCTCCCTCAATCAGTATAATATTTCTTTCATGACTATGCAGTATCCATACTCTTCTGAATCAATTATATCTACTTTTTGGTCTCCTGGACAAGATGAGGTCCCAACATAGTTGTCTCTCCTACCTCCAGCCAACATATGGGTGATCGGTATGGACTACCGTATAAAGCCTCATAAGGTGCCATTAGAATAGTTGCTTGAAAACTATTATTGTAGGAAAACTGCACAAGAGGTATATGCTTCTCCCAAGAACCTATAAAGTCTAGGAGGCATACTCGAAGCATTTCCTCCAGCACCTGAATCGTACGCTCAAATTGGCCATCTATCTATCAATGGTATGTCGTACTTCAGATGTATAGAATTCCCAACTCATCAAAACTGAATGTCTCCTTGATCGACAAGAAGTGAGCAACCTTCATGATCCTATCAATGAAAACCCAAACTGCATCATTCCCTCAAGGAAACCTCGTCAAGCCTTTCATGAAGTCCATTACAACATTGTTCCACATCCACTCGGGAATGGGTAACTACTGCAAAATCCATGTTGGTCACTGATGATCTTCCTTCACCTACTGACAGGTGGAACACCTCATGAAAAAACCAGCAACATCTCCCTTCATACCTGGAAACCAATAATAACAGTGTAGATCTCGATAAATCTCGGTGACACTAGGATGAACGGCCCAAACTAATAAATGAATTTCCCGCATCAGTAGCTCGCGTAAGTCTGATGGAATCCACATGTGCCCAAAAAACACAATACCCCATCCTTACCTACTATCCATCTAGAAATAGGGTCCTCTCCTAACACACTCTCTCATAGGACTAGGCCTTTAGAATCTGATAGCTACCTCATTCGCACTAGATCAAGTAGAGTAGAGATAACAACTACAGAAGAAAGGAAGGTATGCCCCTATCTATCGTGCACCTCAAAATGCATCTCAGAGAACAGATCTATAAGCTACCACTCACTATTGGCCTCCTGAAATTCCTATATTTGGGTTCTTCTGCTGAACTCATCAGCCATTGTGTTTCCTTTCCCAGGCGTGTAAGCAAGTTCAAAGTCAAAGGACTGAAGGTACTTGACCCACCTTCACTATCTCAGATTTAAATCACACTGAGTGAATATATACTCGAGACTTTTTTAGTCAGTGAAAATCACAAAATGCTCTCCTAGAAGATAATGTCTCTGACAATGTATAGCATGAACAACTGCAGCCAACTTGAGATCATGTGTTGGGTAGTTTCTCTCATGTGGCCTCAATAGTTGAGACCTGTATGCAACGACTCATTCCCCTTGCATAAGCATTGATCCCATCCTGATACCTGATGCGTCACATTAAATAGTATAGCTCTTTCCGGGCTCTCGCAAAACTTGTATTGGTGCTGAAATCAACCTCCCTTTGAGCTCCTAAATGGCTTACTCATAAGAATCAGACCACAATTACTTCGCACCCTTCTTAGCCAGGCCCGTCAATAGACCTGCTAAGATTGAAAAGTCATGTATAAAGCATCTGTAATATCCATCTAGCCCTAGAAAACTATGTACCTCAAAGAAATTCTTCAGCTGCTCCCAGGAAACTACTGCCCTCACTTTCTTTGGGTCTACTAATACACCTATCTCTGAGATAACATGACCCAAGAAGTGGATTTGGTCCATCCAAAAGGGGTATTTTGAGAGATTAGCATATAATTGATGCTCTCTTAGTGTACTCAAAATGATATCAATACGTGTGGAATGATTGTGTTGAGTGTGATAGTACACCAAGATATCATCCACGAAGACAGCCATGAAAGAATCCATGTATGGATGGAACCCTAAGTTCATCAGTGCCATGAAAACTACAGGCACATTCATGAGACTAAACAACATAACCGCATACTAATATAGACCATACCTACTTCAGAAAGCTGTAAGAGGTACATCTGATGATCTAACGCGCAAATTATGGTAACCGGATCTCAATTCAATCTTAGAGAACACTCGGGCTTCTCGAAGTAGATCAAAGAGATCATCAGTCATCGGCAAGGGATATCGGTTTTTGACCATCAATTGTTTCAAATTTCGATAATCCACACAAATTTGGAGGGTACCGTCCACATTTTTCACAAATAGGACAGGAAAACCCCCAAGAAGAAGTACTAGGTTGGATGAACACCTTAGCCTATACCTCCTCTAGTTGATTCTTGAGCTCCTGTAACTCTAGTGTAGCCATCCTATAAGGAGGACAGGACACTGGTGACGCTCCTGGAACAAGATCGATAAAACATTCCACCTCTAGCTCTAGAGTAAAACCTGAAAATTCCTCCAGAAAGAAATCCATAAAATTATCAACCACTGGATGAGAGTCCAACTATGAAGTCCCCTGGTCATCCAGATATAGACTAGCAATCTGGGTTGTTACTCCTCCTAATACATGATGCTCGAATCCTACTCTGCTTACCTAGACATTCAATTCGTCCTTATGAAGAAACGATCCGCTCTCTGGTGATGTGAAACTCACCTTATGATAATGGAAATTGAAAACAGCCTAGAAGGGAACTAACCAGTCCACTCCGAGAATGAAATCATAACCTATCATCTCTAGGACATAAATGTCCCATAAGAAGTGACACCCACCAACCTCGAGAGGGAACTCCTTTCACTAACGTATACTAGCTATTCTAGTCCCCAAAGGAGTTTATATATTCAAGATATCAGCGGAATAAAAGAAACAGAGCCCAAATCTCTCCATAAAAGAAATAGATATAAATCTATGGGAAGCCCCTATATTGAAAAATGAAAAAACTAAAACTGAGGCAACAAGAATAGTACCTCGAACTGTATAGTGTTTGACACCCTTATTCTGATGGGTCTGCTCCACAGCAAAAGTCTGACCTACTTCACGGGCATGTGACCATGCCTAACCACTCTAAGTTGATCCACCCTATTGTCACTGAAAGCCTGGTGATTGGATACCATGTTCATGACCTCCACCTCGTCCTGAATGGCCAGAAGAACCCCAGTTCCCAGATAGATGAGAAACTGGTGGTGCTTTTACTGAACGAGGAGTCCTAGAAGAACCCCTATCACCAGCTGCTGGTGAAAAGAACTGATAGAAGAATTGAATATTACCCATTTTTACGCAATATCGGCACTCCACTAGGTCTCTCGGGCAATGTGTCCTTGTATACCCACTCTTCCTGCGCTGGTAGCACACCACCAAGCTATCGGGAGAAGTGTTCCGCTTCCTCAAATCCCCGCACGTAGACACCCTGTGACACTTCCTCCTATCAGTGGGAGGGATTAAAACTCCAGATATCAAGTCGCCCTGGCTCACAACTCCAAAATCCCTCAATTTATGCTCTTTGATCAGTGCCTGGTTGACTATAGAAGTGAAGGAAGTCAACCAAAAGATGTTCACCTGAGATCAAATGTCATTCCTGAGACCATCCTCAAACTGCCTTTCCAGGAATGAATAAAATCCACCTAAAAATGGTGTAAAGTGATTCATATCTATGAATCAAGAAGAATACTCCATAACTGAATGAGTACCATGCTCCAAACTCATAAACACTCAGGCTCGATCGGCCTTCAAGGTCTCTAGATAAAAGTAATCATAAAAGGTATGCTGAAACTCATCCCACAACATATCCTACAGGCGTCCCTCCTGTGAGAACACATCCCACCATCTCATGGTAGAGTCCCGAAGCATATATGTATCAAGATTCAACCTCCTCTCTGGAGGCATCTTCAGATGCTCGAAGATAGAAATCATGGATACTACCCATGACTCTATAGCCTGAGGTCCTCCTTCCCCTATGAAGGTGGGAGGATGCTACTGTAGGAAAACCTGCATCAAATCTTCCATTGATGGGGCAGGATGCAGTGCTCCATGGAAGGTCTACTATAACCACATGAAGCCCTCCTGAAACTGTGCATCGGCACCTGTATCTAGAATAATGGTTGGTGCCAAAATGGGAATGACTGGAGGATCTACTGGTTGTCCCTTATCTACCATTTCTAGAGTCTTATTGCCACCCCATAACTGGTTCACAACTGGAGGACATCTCGGCAGCATGACTCTTCCAGGTCCAGCAGACCCTTTAGATTTAGATTATCAATGGATGAAACATAGAATTTTATGAAGGGAACAGGAGAAAGAAAGCATTGAAGTTTTACTAAACATGGATACAAAGTGTGTATACCACATACACGGCGTGTTACCTTAATCCTTCACAAGGGCGTGTACTTTTTCCAACCCAGGTTGTGTAACACCCCATACACACGACATGTTGTCCTAGCACATGGTGTGTACTTGAATCATATTCCCCTGCTCGAGTCCCCTTACACAGCTAAGCCACATAGTTTCCCTAAAACAATTCTATTCGGCATGTTACTGCAAGACATGGTGTGTACCACTTAGGTTTCAACTACCCATGTTGTTAGTCACACGGGTGGACACACGACTGACTCTACACAGTGTGTTTATACCAGACACGGTGTGTACAAGAATCATTTCCACTGCCTTATGTTGCTCAATACACGGACAGATACAATGATAACTCTACATGGCATGTTCCAGATGGACACGGTGTGTACTTTCTGATTTTTCATCCACCCGTGTCATTAGTCACACGACTTGATACAAAGTCTCTACAACACAGCGTGTACAACCAGTAAACAGCATGTCTGCCCAAAGATTTTATCAACCCCATGTCTCTACCCAGAAAGATAGTGAAACGGTTAGAGACTACATGATGTGTACATACAATACATGGCATGTATTCATCATTACACGATGTGTATTCTGGGTTTTTTCAGACAAACATGCCTTCAAAAATACTCTGAAACCCATAAAAACACTAAAATGAACATTAAAGTGCCAAATTTCAATCTGTGAGGGCCCATACTCCCCATGAATCAAATATTGACATGTTATACATGTATTATTCAAGAATAAAAGTGTAATAATCCACCAAATTTTGGTTCATGAGGGCCCATAACACCTCAAGAACCAAAGTTTGGCATTCATTAAAAGGAAACCTTACATTGTATAATACCCTATCAAGAGCAGGTATTCTATCAAGGAATCTATCACAACAACATGCATATCTGGCACAACATCTCTCACAACAACATGCAATCAGTAATTCACCCTAAATGGCATGGCAAGAATGCATGACATGTGATCTCTAACAAGTGCCTATTTGATCATGAGATCGAATAACCTCATCTCATCTATTTGAAATAGAAATAGAACCTCAATAATATCAATTATAATAGCACAAAATATGTGAATTACCCAATAGTGAAATCAAATCAACTGTAAAAAAATTGAAAAACCAGAAAAATTGCAATAATGAGGTAAATTGGATATTCACTATACACGGGTTAGCTTCTGTTGGGAACATATTATTACCAATTACCTATTTCCTTCCTATCTCAGGCTATAGGCTCCAAATAGTAAGTCAAGAAGAAAACAACACCTTTGATACCACTTTGTAACGTCCCTGTTCTGAGTGACACCTAGAGGTGACCCGTACCCAGTTGGTCACATGGCCTCAAGAACATTTCCCCGAATGCCAGAGGCTGACGACTAGTAGTGAGGGCCTTGGGTGAGATAGTGGGGAAACTATGCCCTCTTTGGCAGAGTAACGCGGTGGAAATAAACAGATAACAATAGAGGAAACAATAATGATGCCACACAATAGTAGATAGCAGAAGAATGAAATAAATAAATAACTGGGCATATATATAAATGATACATGATACATATATCTAGAATAGCATCCAAAAAAGTCACAATGGTGGAAAACAGTACTAAACCAAAGTAAAAAAAGAAAACAATAAACTCCAACAGCATCTAAACCCTCAGTTTGGTCCCATGCTCCCAACTCCACCTCAATCAAGTACCTGAAGTAGAAGAGTGATTTCCCTTATCTATACATACAACAATATAATCTGTTTGGGCCCAAAGCATGACCCAAACAGGGTGTGAGACAAATACCAGTAGACAACCACCCAATGATATCTGCCAAATAGTTAGTGAATATATATATGGAAGGAAATAAGAGAAAAATATGTAGTGATACAGATGTACTCAAAATCAAACAGTCTTATAGTTTTATTTAGAAACAATTACTTTTATTTATTTAATCAACCAAAAACAAATACAAGTAACCCTCTGGGTAGTTCTCATAGCTTAACCCCTCTGTTTCGAAATAAAAGGGAAGATATAACAAAGACTCTCTGAGGAAGCACTCACCATCTATTCCCCCTATAGTCATGTGTAATCAAAGACTCTCTCAGGAATCACTCACCATAAATTCCTCCAATAGTCTTTTAATGGTAAACTACTGACACTCTGAGGAATCACTCGACATCAATTCCTCCTATAGTTTCATAATGTAATTATAGACACTCTAAGGGATAACTCAATTTCAATCCCCCCCAATTGTCTCATAATGTGATAATTATAACAGACACTATGGGATAGCCCTAAACATCAATTTCCCCTATGGTCTCACTACACTAGGTTCCCACAGCCCCGTGTAAATCAATCGTGCACAAATGATAATCAGCAGTCAAAGTAAACCTTAAATTACTATTTCTCTAAATTAGCTACAAGGCATGGCACAACATATCAGATAAATAATCACTTTATCCTAACAATATTAAGAAGGGAAAACAAAGCAGCCTAATAAGCAAGCTAGACCAAACAGTCAAAACAAGAAAACTTGGGCAGAACCTCCATAGCATAGAAAAGTTATCCCTATTCATAAACAACCAACCTCTATCCAAACAAACAAGGAATAGTAGGCAATAGAAGGGATAAAAACCATAAACCCACAATACCCCATTCTTGGGTATTGGGCACTTTTTCACACAAAATTCAAAGATTATCTATGGAAAGGCACAAACCACCTACCTTAGCATCCTGAGATCGATATACATAAATCTCATGCCTTGAATCGCCCTAGAATGATGTAGATCTACAAAAAAATTAAAAAAGTTCAACCTAGGATAACTCATGAGAGAGGAGAAATCAAGAGATGAGGCTCAAAAATAAAGTAGAACTCATTGATGTGATTCCAACGCAACCGACAACGGTCGATGCAGAGAATAGACGGTGAGTCAGGGGCTCAGAGAAGAATCGTCGGTCTCGTTCTCTCCTGGACAAGATGGACAAAGAAGAAGTTTGTTTTTCTTATTAGACATGACCCTAGCCCATTTAATGAAATAAAAAGAATGTACATGACGTGTATTTTAAAAGTATAGGATGTGTACTTTCCTTTTCCAGCCTCCGCTTTAGGCAGTCTCCAGGTCACCACACACGTCCATGTACTCCGATGTTACACGGTCAGTACACAGTCACCCATAGTAACCAGGTACATGGAATGTACTTGAAGTACGTGGCATGTACTCCTGAATTTTCCAGAAACTCCTCTTTTTCTCAAAAACAACCAGAAAAGAAAAACGTATATGAAAGAAGATCTAGGTTACATCAATACTTTTCCAAGATTAATATTCAATCTGGGTTATATCATTTAAGGATTAAAAGTGAATAGATACCCAAGATAGCCTTCCATATGAGGTATAGAAACTATGGATTCATAGTGATGCCATTTGGTCTTACAAATGTCTATATTTTCATCATTGATTTAATGAATATTGTCTATAAAGATTACCTTGATCATTTTTTGGTAGTATTTTTGGATGATATTAATAGACATTAAACGATAAATAAAGATCATTAATATCACTTGAAAATTGTACTTAAGACCCTAATAAAAGAGGAATTGTATGAAAAAATTTCAAGCGAAGAATTCTGGATTCCGAATGTTTCATTATTAGGTCATATAATCTTACTTTAGGGTATTTTGGTGGATCCTCCAATGATGTATGTTATTATGAAATGGACCGTACCAAATAAAAGTTACTAAGATACATAGTTTTATTTGTTTGGATATATATTATATATACATTTGGAAGAATTATTCATGGATTTCTAACATGCTCACTATTTTCAATTGGAAGGGATCTATTTTACTTTGGACTGATGAATGTGAGAAAATTTTCAATAAAGTAAAGAGAGGGTTAGTCAGTACACCTATGCTTATATTACCCTATAGTGGATAAAGGGGTTTTATCTTTAGAGATACATAGAATAAGGAATCATGATATATTCTCATGATGAATTATATGGTTATAGCTTAAGCCTCATGAAAACAACAGGTACATGAGAAAAATTACCCAACTCATGATTTGGAGTTAGTTATAGTAATTTTTTAATTAATGATATGGAGTAATTACATTCATGGAGAAATATATGATATATATACTAATAATAAAATAATAAATTATATGTTCACTCAAAAAGATATGAATATGTGATAGATAATATGGTTGGAGACGATTAAATATTATGATTTCTCAATACAATACCACCCTAGGAAACTGAATAATGTGGAAAATTATTTGAATAGAAAGGATCATGTTATCTTATCTATGATAAGGATCACAAAAGATCCGATACTTATTTATTTTCAAAGGATGTATTTGTAAATCTTGAAAGAATTGGAGAAATAAAATCTTACTCAAATGAATGTTCATCCATCTATCCATTTAAGGTTTAACGGTGCACAAAATGAAGATATAGGGTTACAAAAAATGTGATAAATGTTTGTAATTTTAAATATGATTGTGATGGAATGATAAGGTTTAGTAATCATTTTGTTTCTCATTCATACTATATTTAAACGAACAATTAGATAAAGCTTATAGTCCATCGTTATTTATTCATCCTAGAAGTATAAAGATTTATAAAGAATCTAAATGGTACTTATAGTTTAACAACATGAAAATGGATGTTGAAAATTTTTATCCTAGTGCTTGGTATATAAAAGATGTAAGGTTTAGAGATAAAATTATAAGGATACATTACAACAATTACCCATGCCAGAATGGAAATGGGAAAACGTCACCATATATTTTGTCATTGGACTCCCCAAAACCTCTGAAGGCCATAATTCTACTTAGATTATAGTAGACCTCATTACAAATTCAGGACACTTCATTAATATCATATAATATTTATCTATTGATCATATTTCCAAAATATGAATTATGTAAGTGGTATGGATTTATGTAGTTCCACATTCTATATTATTTAATTGGGATTTGAGTTTTACCTTGAAGTTCTAGTGAACTCTTTAGCCAAGTCTTCATACAGAGTTGAGTTTTAGCACTATGTATAACCCTCATATAGATAGTCAGTTTAAGAGAACCATTCAAACCGTAGAGGTTATGTTGAGATATTATTTTATGTAATTAAAAGGTGTTTGGGATCATCACCTTCCACTAGTTGAGTTTTCTTACAACAGTATCATTCCACTGAGAATTCAGATGGCTCTTTAAGAATCCATCTTTGGAAATAAGTGTAAATATCCAATGTGTTGGGATGATGTTGGATAAATAAATCAATTAGTAATTGATCTTGTTGAGGAAATGAAAGATAAGTTTTGAACCATTTAGTAGCACATAAAGGCATCAAAAAGTCAACTGGAAAGTTATGCTAACAATCATCTATGAAATTTGGTGTTCAAAGTTAGTAAGAAGGTGTTTTGGTGAATTTCCCCATTGAATAATATTATTATAATTGAGAATAAGGGAAAGATGATCCAAATATATATTGAAACCTTCAATATTATTGATTTATTTGGTATGGTATCCAATCATTTGTTGCTTCCTCCATACATCTCCCAAGTTCACAATATGTTCTATTTATCTCTCATGATAAAATTAATACATAACCCTTTATATGTACTAAACATAGATCTCATACCATTAGAAAAATATCTTGTCTTTTTAGGAATTACTCATGGTGATTTTGTTTCATAGAGATAAAGTTATATGAAGCATTTTCACCCAATAGGTCAATTTTTTTTTGGTGAAACCTCCAATTTGAAGAAGCTACGTGGGAACCAGAGGATGTTATGATGAAAAATTATCCTCAGTTCTTAGTACCATAGTAATAAAATTTCAAGGGTAAAATTATTTTTAAATTGGAATACTATACCATAAGAATATTTTATGAAATATAAATTCTCAAATAAATTTAATCTCTTCTATAGATTGTGTTACATTCAACATCATGTTTAATCGAACCATGATATACTATGGAAATATTATTATTTAATGTAAAAATTATTATCTAGCCATTGGATTGGAAGGTTTGAATAGGATGAACTAAATTAATAAAAATTTGTGGTTTAAACATGTATAAATTAAATTAATTTATTATCAATTTATTATAAATGAAAATATAAATCATTTGAAGGTAAAAGAAATATTTTCTAAAAAATAATGTTTTTATGCACGCAATGTGTTTTTACATTAATAAATTAAATTAATCACTAATAATGAATTATTCTAATTTAATTTATATAATATATATTCAACTAAATGTTTAATCATTAATCTAATATTTTTTATAGGCATGGGATAAGAATAAATCCAATTTTATGCTAAAAAACTATATTCTTCAAAAATATTGTTTCGTCATATTTTGTGACCATACTTTAAAATTAATTTTTTTAGATTTTAGAGAATTTATATTATAATATTCAATTTCTTTTTTATATCAAAATGAAAAAATTATCTTATAGTAAATTTTTGATAATTTTCGGAAAAAATTAATTTTTTGATGAATAATGAAAAATATCGAATTTTATAAATAATTGTATTTTTTGCCTACGGAATTTAAAATTTTCCATTTTTTAAATGGTTTTAAAAGAAAAAAATTCCAATTATATTACTATTAATCCATTTTATTTCATTTTAATCAATTTTATGTTAAATTTTTATATAAATAAATCATATACAGAATAATAATTTTTCTTTGGAAAATTGATTTTTATTATGTTTGTGGGTTTAATTTTAAATTATATATTCCCACTTCTATGAATATAATTTGATAAAAAGTATTATATATCTGAAATTATAATATTTAATATTATTTAATAATTTTAACTTAATTTTTTATAAAAATAAATATTAAAAAATTTAAAAAATATTTTCCATAGTTAAGATTGAAACATCTATAACGGGGGTTAAACTAACAATATAAGGCTTAAAATTACCTAAAAACATTCTAAAACTCCATTTTTTTGGTTTTATATATAACATATACTTATACCCTCTAAATAATATCCACTGTGGAGCCTTTTCCCATTAAAGTGAGCTAAAATTATTTTAAAACTTTTAAAAATTACAAGTCTGTCACTCACCTCAATTATAAAATGGCACCCCTCCCTTCTATAATATACACATAAAGATCTCTTTTTAGACCAATAACTTCCAAAATTATTTTTTCATATCCCTCCCCATGACCAATATCCCCAGGTAAGATCATAAATCCCTCCTATTAAGGCATATGTATAAACCTAAATAGGTTATCTAAAAAAGAGTTATAGTTCTAAACCATGCATTTTCATTATATTTCTTCTTATATATCTTTAAAATATTATTTAAATATGATTATATAATAACACCATTATCTTAAATACAAATATATTTTATTATTTTAATGGAATAACCTATATTCAACACTTCTTCAATCAAATGGTAAACTAAACCATCGATCGTGTGTATAGTAGACTACCTCCTCGCGAACCAAGGTAATTAATTTTCCATCCCCACCTCTCAAAGATATATATAATTATAGATTCAATTTAGATATATGATATTTTTAAAATAGTTATACTTCTTAAATTATAAAATAACAAATAACTTTTTACCTTTAAATCTTTTGAAAAATGATAGTGTTGCTCATGCGTACGTGTGGACAACGGCTTCTACGAAGCAATGTGACTTTTTTGTCGTTTACACTTTACAAGTATGGTAATAAAGATATATTTAATGAATATATATTATAATTATTATATAATTATTCTTTAAAGGTTAATTAATATTTGCATTTTTTTTGATCTGTTAAATGTGAAAACAGAGTTTATGCGTACATACGACCTAGCATCTCAATAAATACTGTAATTAATTTTCCTATATTTATCTTTTATATATTTTTATAAATACATATATAATGACTATATAGGATATTTATATCATGGTTAATAGTATTTTCATGGTTTATCCATCATCAAATTAAAATAATCAAAACATCCAATTAAAAACATACATGTGTCAAAACCCAGAATAGTTATTTTAACAAATAATTATTAATAAAGTTGTGATAAAAATTTATAAGAAAATAATATATGGTATTATATATATGATTGTGGTTCTATGATATAATTATAATTAAAATATATTTACTATAAATTAGGTTCTAATATGTATGAAGAATTTCAAGACTTGAGGTAAGGTATTTTCATCACACTTTTGTTTCTATGACACACATGTCATACTCACTACTTGTTTCTTTTATATCATCTATATACTTACCTTAAATGTATTTTAAATTATTATTATGAAATATATTGGGATTTCAATCACCATATAATTTTATTTCTTTCAGGGGGATTATGAATAAAAAAGTTCCAAAGTTGTAATGGATTTATGTTACAATCTAATTATTTATCAGGAGTGTTTTAATTATGATTACAATAATGAAATTTATTAATATATCTCTCAAAAATTTCATAAATTTTATTCTAATATAGTTATTTTTTTATGTTACATGTTTTCATTTCATTTTTCTCACTTCAAGAATTAAAGAGACTGGTATAATCTTTTTAATAAAAATCAACTTTATTTTTTCTTTTGATGGAGAATTTGTTCTCTTCCCTATCCATGATTTCTAAAAATGATTCCAAAACTATTTTTAACACTCTAAAATTACTTATTAAATAATTTTTTACCCATAAATTACTTTAAAAAAAATTAAAATGAATCTTATTTTCATTTTCAAAATTATGTACTTTTAATGTTTTACCAAAAATTTTAAAAGAATAATTATTTTAATTTATACATCATGAATGAAATTTTTCACCCCTTGATCAGTCAATTATTTAATTATTAATTTTTTAGATTTCCATATTTATTTAAAAATAAAATTTTCTTCAACAATATTTTGTGAATTTTTTGTTTTAAAAATTTATTTTTTATGTGGAAATTTCATTTTTAATGATTGATTTTATATCATTTTTATGGAATTTATATTATTAAAAAATAAAAAAAAATATGGTGTTGGTTATGCTTTAAAGTGGATATAATCCAACAGTATGATAATTACACTTTCTGAAGATGGTTTATGATTATTGATGATGATATATTTATGAAACCCATTTGTTTTCCATGAGTTGTAATATGATCGACTGATGAAATGCTTATGAACCCCATTTTCATCCTGCGAGTTATGATGTGATGATATGATAAATTCTTAATGATATTATGGAACACATTTTTATTATCTTTAATTATGTGTTGGTTGGTCCCAGAATTATATTTCCCTCCAATATGCTAGGTAAATCTCTATATCTCATGTGATTAGTATGGGATGAAACTCAATTTGATTGATCCACTATGGGAAACAAGTAGATATGCTCGATTGAATATGGGATGTAGGTGGTGATACCTAATTCATTATGATATTGGAAATATGTAGGGATGTATGATCAGCTATGATTTTGTGGTCTCGATAATGAAACTTGACATATGAATGGGTTTTTATAATTATGATGATGTCACACCTTTATGACATAAACTTACTATTCAGGATTTATTTATGATGATTTTTCATTACTATGATTCATGTATTTTGAACATATAAAGAAATATTTCATGAACTATGTTTTTGGCCTTTGGCATATTGGGTATGAAATTTATATGTTAGGGTATTGATATTAGAACCTTATTCTCATCTTTTGCTTTCATATGATCGTTTCATGATATCTCCCTAGTTTACCCTTACTCAGTATCTAAGCCCACCCTTTCTTATGTTTCATTTTCCTAGATTATAAATAACCTATTTATGTATGGCATGTCTATAAAGATAACTAATTATAGGGATCAATTTTGGAGATGTTAAAAATCATTCATGAAATATGAAAACTGTGTATTTATTCTCCAAAGACACTGAGCCATTACAGTTCTCATGAATTTATCTATGAAATGTATTGAATATTAATCTAAATATATGTAATATTTATGTTTGTAATGTTTGGAAAACTATTTTTTACCACATACAATATACTAATATAATTGGGGATAAATTGGTTGAAAAACCTTAAGTAGTCAATGAAATCAAGTACTATTCAAATAATGGATTATAAATGATTATAAAAGGGAGTAAAAAATAAATATAGATGAATATTATTGCTAAAGAGGTATTTAATATTTATAAATTCATTATAAAAAACTATAAAACATGTATGACTAAGTGTATACCAAAGGTAATGGATTTTTACTACAATCTCATTTTATTATTAGATTATATATGTTAAGATTTCCTTTGAGAAAATTATATGATAACAATCTCTTAAATTTTATATTTTTCTTCTAATATGGTTATGTTTAGGGATTAAATTTTTATATTCCATTTCTTTTATTTTTGTATCAATAATCAATAAGTATGTTACATGTGAGTACATTCTTCTAGAAATCATGTTTTAAAATTTTCCTTCCAATTCTTCTTCTTCTATGTCTAGGTTATTTTAAATTTCTCTAGAATATTATTCTTTAAACTTTAATGATTATTTGAAGTTAGTTTACAAAATATTTTCCTTATTTTAAAATTATTAAATGTAAAATTCTTTTCATTTTCAAAAGGATCTACTTTTGGACTTTTTACTGGAAGTGTGAAATGAAACCTTGTTAATATTTACAGCATGAAAAAAATTCATTTTCATGACAATTTTTTTTATTTAAAGATTGATTTACAAGTTTCTATATTTATTTTCAAATAAAATTTTTTTATCAATATTCTATTAAATATTATATAAATTTTTTTAGAAGAAATTGGTATTATTTTCCTGAAGGAATGAAAATATTTTTGGAAGTGGTTTATAAATTCATTCCTATATAAAGTTATAAGTAAGTAATTTGTAATGATTATATTTTCTTTTATTCTATATTTCAAAAAAAAATTACTAAAAATAATTTATTTATAATAAATTGATGTTCTATTTTATCCTTTTATAATTCATGTTTTTTAGGATTTTAACTTTCTCATGATCACATTTCCTATCTCTCTCCATCATTTTATTTAATAATATTTTCTTCTCAAGTTCTATATTTAATATATCATGGAATTATATGGTATGATTTCCAATAATTTGATATTTTATTAACTATATACCATCTAAATATATGGTTTTAGTTTAAGAAATCATATTAAGAATTTTATTTCATTAGCTGAGGAAATATCTTGTATTCTTGATTCAATATAGATAAATTTTGATTTACAAGGAATTTTGAGAATAAATTATATTAATTATTCAAGATATGATGAATTCATAGGATATGAATATGATGGGTGTGTCTCAGTTAAATATAGCCCCTAAATGCATCAAGGGTTCTCATGAGTCAAAATTTTAGGCATGACATATTAGATGGGATTTTGGTTTTCACCATCCCATTTATTAAGAATTTCTTAGTTGAGGCCTTGATGGTAGGATTCATGATATATGGGAAAATAAATTGGTGGTATGATCATGAATGACCAAATTTATTAATTTAATTTATTGATATTTTATTTTCCATTACCTATGAGATTCATATGTTTATTATAACACCTCAATATTTTAAAAGAAGACTATTATGTTCAATATTGTATATAACACACAACACTAAGCTTAAACGAACCATGAAATATTATATATGACCATTGTAACCTAGCTATTGAATTAGAGGGTATGAAGAGGAATAATCAAGTTACAAAATTTATATATATATAATGTTATTAATTAACCAAAAATTATTGATTAATTCTTAAGAAATAAGTACTCAATTTTTTAGTAAAGTAATATTAAGCTTAAAAATAAATTTCCTTCAAAAATAAAGAGAAAATGTTATATTTAAATTTTGATTATTTAAAAAAAATATTTTATAAAATTTTCTAAATTTTTTAAATCATCATATCAAAATTACTTAAGTGTGAATTTCTGGTACTTTTTTAAAAGGCTTTATTTTCCAATTAATAGTGAAAAATACTCATTTTTATTGAAAATTGTATTTTGGTTTCAAATATTAATAAGTTCCATTTTATTTTAAAATTGATTAAATTTATAATTTATTATATTATTTATCATAAATAAAATTATGTTTAATATAATCCATTTTGTGTTAGAATTTGTTCTAAAAACATTTTCTATATATAAAAAGTCATTTTTATAAAATACTATTTTTTATGCACGCAATTTGTTTTTATCATAATAAATTAAAATGATCACTATTAGTGAATGATTTTAATTAAATTTATATATTATATATTCAGTAAAAGATTACATTCATCTAATATGTTTTACTATTCTTGGGATAATAACAAATCCAATCTTATGAAAAAAAAAATATTTTTCTAAAAGTTGTTTTCATCATGTCTCACACATGTATTATAAATTAATTTTTGAAATGTATAGGTACTGAATTTTATAAAATTAATTCCATATTTGGAATAAAAATGTAAAAAAAATTAAATAATAACCTTTCGTTTTAGGCATTATGAGTAGTAGTCATGGTAAATTAATTACCTCAGTAAAGGGTAAATCAAGATAATATGGGTTAAAACTAAGTTATAAGGCCATAATTTTTCATTATAATTATTCTTATATTCAAGTAATTTGATCTTTATCACCTTAGGATCTAAATTTATTGGTTTAATGGATACTTTTCTATAACACCCCAACCTCAGTTGCCTTGTGCCAGTTCTAAAAGATGTTGTGTAATTTTTTTATAAAAAGGAACTAAAAAATTACGCAACTCATTACATAAACTATGATCTTTATTGTTCTAGGTTTTGTAGAATTAGATACAAATATTACATTTCCTCAAAACTATAAAAAAATAAACTTCAATTTGTTGACTCCAATAAGTAAATAACAGCATAAATAAATCTACTCAACCTGTAAAAATGAAGTTAAAATATAGTGTGATCATTTAAAATGCTTGGTAGGAGGTTTTTAAAACAATTAATAAATTATTTTCAAAACATTTCTTTGAAATAAGTATGAATACTTAAATAATTTTCTTTAAATTAATATATCATCTCTCATATCATGTCTTCAACATTTTCTGATAGTTACTAAAAATAATTTGTGTGGAAAACCCATGCTTAAGAATTTCTATTTTATTTAAAAGTTACAAATAAAAGTCATTATGTAATATGAACGCACTTGAATAAAACTGCATGAAATTACACTTAAATGTTATATAATTACCATACATAATTATGTATTACATGTCCGAGGTGCGGATAAATATTTACTCATGAAATATTAATTTTTTAGAATTACACATAATATAATATCAAATATGATTTAACACATAAATTCAAACCATGAATTGATAGATAAATTTCTAGAATTTGTTTTTTAGATTAGAAACTAACTATTAGTCCTTCTTTATAAATTAATTTCTATATAAGTATATACTTAAATATAAAACATTATACCATGTGCATCTGAAATTATAAAATTGATTAATTAAAACCATACACAAATTCATTAGAAAATGATTCTTATCCATGGATATACTACTAGTAGAATAATAACATGGAAGGATAAATACTAACATCATAATGAAAGAATGCATAATGCTAGAAATTCTGAAACATATTGTTAAGGCCTTAGACAAGACATCTGAAAATACTAGGGTAAGGCCTCATCCAATACCCAATTTTGTTTTGACTAATGAGACCTAATGATGCATCGAAAGGATATAGAGGGCCACACCCATCACATAATATGTCCAATGCATATGGGAATGAATAATGTCAGATAACTGAAATGTATTGTCGAAGCCTCAGCCAAGATGTTTGAAACTACTCAGGTAAGACCTCAGCCAATACCCAGTTTTTTTAGTCTCATGAGACCAACTGATGCATCAATATCCTATAGTGAACCTCACTTGTCACTTGCTAAGTCCAATTCATTCCTTATATTAATGGGTTTAAACATTACCGACATATACATATGCCATACAAATAACCTTCTTTACTTCTAATGCACAAATAATCAGGATAAATAAATACACAAAATCTCTCTAAAATGCATGTAATGTCCTTTATAAATTTAACGTTATCCATAACTAAATATGACTGAAAAATTAGGAGGTTTGAATGCAGTTAATCACATGAAATGATAGTTTTTTCACATAAAATGATAACTTGTTTGGCGTTGTCACATAAAATGATAACTATTTTAATTTAAAAACTATGTTACTCATGACTACATACCATAAATTGATAAATCATAACTTTGTATATGGATTTGGAAATAACAGGCTTACCATTTTTAATAAACAAAAAGATGTACACATATGTATATACTTGAAATAATAACTACAATATAAAAATAATAAATCTTTTTAAAATTTTAAGGCACACATTAACAAAACAGGGTTGGGTTATTGTTTTCCATTAAAAATAATAGATTATATTCAATTACGCAAAATGAATTTTAAATCGAAAAAAACCTTTCAAACATATATATATATATATATATATATATTCGTAAAAAATGTATATATTTATATGTACTCTTTTTTAGAACCAAAATCATTTGATAAAACTTAAATCCTTCAGTTTCAATTCTAAAAAATAAAATATATAGAAACAATTACATTTACTCACATGTGTATAAATATGTTCATATATACATGTATAAAATTATTATTGGTTGAAAATATTTTATCCTTTAAAAACCATACATCATAGAAATAACCATTTAATTCAATACCTTTATCACAAGAAAATAAACATTTCATACTTATATATATGTGTTTTTATACATGTGATGCTAAATTTATAATGCTCATAATTGTGGACTAAATTCATGTTTTAGAAAAACTTCAATAAATTATAATGTACCTTAGAGGAGTTAATGTGAAATCAAATTTAAAACATACACTTTGTGAAAAACATGTATATAAGTGGAATAATATTTTTGGAAACGTACTTATAATTAGTATCCCATTATTCTTAATTAAATTTAAATTTGATAAAATAAACATACACTCATACATTAATTGTTCTGAAAATATTATACTTAGTTGGATAGATATACATATATATACATATATATGTGTGTGTATTTATATACACCCTTAAGCATAAAGCCTAAATTGTATAACTTAATAAATACATAATTTGATCCCATATAGTTTAATAGTATGTAAAAATATTTTCTACATCAATAAATATTAATAAATATTTATCATCAAAAAATCTTAAGTGAAATCAATATATTTATACGATTGTGAATAAAAATAATTGTGTATATAAGTATTGATGGAATCAAACGAAAACAAATTTAATCCCTTAAAACATGAATTTAAAACAAGGATATTTCATAAAAATTTATTAAACCAAAAAATATATATATATACTTATATATATATTTACATACCCTTATGTATACATATAATTCTTGTAATTTCAAATGAAAAATAATATGAACCCTTACCAAATATAGGCTAGAAATTAAAATTCAATAAATACTCTCATCTTATGACATCTAAAAATATTTATATAGTTAAATATAGATTTATATATACTTATATATATATATATTCAAAGCAGTATAGTTGATCAAAAATAGTTAAAACCCTTACCTGAATCAAACCATAAGAGGGCTATGAGCTTCTAGAAATTTAGTAGAATGGAATGGGGAACTTGGAGAGATGACGGTTGGATGTTTTAATGTGAAAAGACGGATTTTATAAACTGAAAATAATAACATATATTATTTTAATCCATTTACGGATAGAAATTATAGATGATTGGTATTATATTTATGTTTATATCAATGAATTCTTAAAGAAGACATTGATATGATGAAAGGATTTATTTACAATTTAGTCAATTTAATTTGGAAGAAGAAAAAAATGAAATTGCCACGGAAGGAGGGTGACTTCAATGGTGGAAATGAATGGATAAAAGGACGGGCATCAAAAGTTTATTTCTATTGGTTGTTAGGTTTGAAGAATAATGGCGGAGGATGAAGAAAATAATCTCATACGTTAACCTGTAGCACGATGAAGATCAGCATGGTGTGGACTGGTTGAGTTGAGACTGTGTTCATCGAGGGAGAAAGGAAGAGATGACCCGAATGATTTGGAACTGATCCAATAGTTGTAACAAAACCCTAACACCTAAAAGAGATGGTCTGATTAGTTAAATAAGGGGGAAACCAAGTTTAAGAGAGGCCAGATCAGACATCCAGGAGAAGTCACGGCTTGGTTGGGTGGATTAAAAGAATTGGACGGCTTGCAAACGGCTTGTGGGGGTTGGGGAAGAAGAATACCCCTTTTTCATTTTAGTTTCATTATATTTTTTTATTACTTTAGTTCCATTTTTTTAATCCTTTCATAATTTTTCACTTTTCCTTTTATATGAGTCATGGAACATCAATTATGGCTCCTTGAGAGTTGTGTCATGCCACTTTTGACTTTTGATTTTATATTAGAATATTTTTTTTAAACAATTCAAAATGAAACAAATAAACACATTTATAATAATAAAATAACACATATAGATACTAAAATAATAAAAAATAATTATTTATTTTGAAAATTAAATAATATATATATATATATAATATATTTATAAATATATACATATATATATATTAAAATAAGTATATATATTTAGAAAACATATAATTAATATTTTTAAGTCATGTATATATTTTAAAAACATTTCACATTTTTCATCTTTTATTTTACTCTTTTAAATTCATTTTTAAATATATTTCATTTTAGAATTTTTAAAAATATAAATATATATATTTTTAATTTTTTTTAATAATTCAAATCACAAATATATATTGTGTGCTTTTTCCAAATATAATAATTATACATATTTCTAATTTATAAATTTTATAAAAAAAACATAATATATCTCATAGAATTATAAGATATATTATTTTTAAAATAAATTTTTACCCTTATTTATTATTATAATAATAAATTTTATTTCATAAAAATAATTAAATAAATATAGTTATTTTAAAATATTTTTTTAAACAATGTGAAACCATATTGGTCTTTAGAATATTAATTGGAAAACTATAAATAACGGCTATAATTAATTATAACTATGGTAATTAAATTTTAATCAAATTAATTAAAACTCTTAATTTGAAGTATTATTTTTAAAGAATATTATATTTATAAACATTTCATTAGTTTTTTTTAATTATAAATTAATCTATTTAATATAATATTTATATAATAAAATTATATTGGAATTCTTGATATGTTATATTATTCCCCTCTCAACAGAATTACATCCTCGCAATTTGTTCAACAGACTATAAATTCTGAATTTCCATCTTCTGAATTATGAAAAACTAAAACCGCTAAATTTATAGACTCAACAACATAAATTATCGTAAGTTTTCTAGACTGTTGCTCGAATACCAATTGTAACACCCCGACACCAATTGCCTGATGTCAGTGCTAAAATATACTCTGTAATTTTTTTTATAAAAAAGAACTAAAACATTACACAAAACATTACATAAAGAAGGATCTTTACTGGTCTAGGTTTTGGATAATTAGATACAACTATTACATTTCCTCAAAAATATACAAAAATAAACTTTAATGTGTTTCCTTCACAAAGTAAATAATATCACAGATAAATCTACTCGACCTGTAAAAAATGATTTTAAAACGTAGGGTGAGAATTTAAAATTCTTGGTAAAGGGTTTTTAAAACAATAAATAAATTATTTTCAGAACATTTATTTGAAATAAATATACATACTTAAATTATTTTCTTTAAATGAAAATATCATCTTGCATAGTGTGTCATCAACATTTTTCGAGAGTTACTAAAATTCATTTTTAGGGAAAACCCTTGCTCAATAATTTTTATTCTTATTTAAAATTTACAAATAAAATTAATAATATGATATGAACTCACTTGAAAAAAAAATGCATGAAATTCCACTTACAAGTTCGATAATGATCATACTTAATTATGTATGACATGTTAGAGGTGTGGATATAGATTTAAACATGAAATATTACTTCTCTAGAATTGCACATAATATAATATCAAATAGTATTTAACACATAAGTGGAAACCACGATATTATAAATAAATTTCTAACTTTTTTTATAGATTGGAAACTAACTATTAGTTCTTTTTTATAAATAGTTTTCTATATAAGTATATATTTAAATATAAAACATTATACTATGTGAATCTGAAAATATAAAATAGATTAATTAAAATCAAACACATGTTCATTAGAAAATGATTCATATCCTTATATATTAAACTAGTTGAATAATCACATTGAATTCCAAATACTAACCTCATAATGAGGGAATTCAAATTGTCATACATTCTGAAACATATTTTCAAGGCCTTGGCCAAGACATCCAAAAATACTAGGGTAATACCTCGACCAAAACCCAATTTTTTTTCTCATGATACCTACCAATACATCGAGAGGATATAGTGGGACTCACCCATCACAAAATATGTCTAATGCATGTGGGAATGCATAATGTTGGACAACTGAAACTTCTTATCAAGGCCTCATCCAAGACGTCTGAAACTACAAGGGTAAGGCCTCCTCCATTACCCAACTATTTTTTTCTCATGAGACCTACCGATGCATCGAGAGGCTATAGGGGGCCTCACCTTTCACTTTCTAAGGCCAATTCATTCCTCATATGAAAGGGTTTAAACATAACTGATGTATACATATTCTATATAAATAACCTTCTTTACTTATAATGCACATATAATATGGATATATAAATATATACATGATCTCTAAAATGCTTGTAATGTCCTTTATAAATTAGACAATATCCATAACTATGCATGACATATCATGAGGTGAGGATGCAGTTTATCAAATGAAATGATAGTTTTCACACATAAAATGATAACTTGTTCAGTCTTTTAAAATAAAAGGATAACTATTTTAATTTAAAAACTAGGTTACTCATGACCATATACAATAAATTGATAAATCATAACCTTGTATATGGATTTGGAAATAAGAGGCTAACCATTTTTAACACAAAAAGATATACACATATGTATATACATCAAATAATAACAACAATATCAAAATAATAAACCATTTTAAAATTTTAAGTAAGATAATAACAAAACATGGTTTGGTTATTGTTTTCCATTAAAAATCAAAGATTATATTCACTTAGGAAAACTAGATTTTTTATTGAAAACAACCTTTACAACATGTATACATATATACATAAAATATGTACATATTTATATGCACCCTTTTGTAGAACCAAATTCATTTGATAAAACTTAAATCCTTAAGTTTTAATTCCTAAAAATAAAATAAAAAGAAACAATTAAATTTTCTCACACGTGTATAAATATATACATATATATATATATATAATTTTTATTTGTTGAAAATATTTTATCCTTTACAAAACATATGTCATAGAAATGATCATTTAATTCAAAAACTTTTTCAGATGAAAATAAACATTTCATACTTTTTATATATATATATATACATGTGAAATTGAATTTATAATGCTCATCATTCCGAATAAATTCATGTTTTAGAAAAACTTCGATAAATGAGAATATACCTTATAATAGTTAATGTGAAATAAAATTTAAAACATACACTTTGTTAAAAACATGTATACAAGAGGAATAATGTTTTTGGAAACATACATAGATTTCTTATCCCATTATTGTAAATTAAATTTAAATTTTATTAAATAAACATACATTCATACATTAATTGTTCTGAAAAATATTATACTTAGTTGGATAGATATACATATATATATATATGTACAACCTTAAGCATAAAGCATAAATTGTATAACTAAATATATAAACAATTTGATACCCTATAGTTTCATAGTATATAAAAAAATTTCTACATTAATAAATCTTAATAAATATTATCATCAGAAAAATCATTAGAAAAATAGGTATATATATATAAACAATTGTGAATAAAAATAATTGTGTATATAAGTATTCCTAAAATCAAATATAAACAAATTGAATCTCTAAAAACATGAATTTAAAAAAAGATCTTTCATCAAAAATTATTAAACCAGACCAGCTATATATATATATATATATGTATGTACATATGCATACGAATACATATAATTCTTGAAATTTCAACTGCCAAACCAAATGAACCCTTACCAAATATAGGTTTGAAAATACAAAATAATACATAATCGCATCTTATAGCATCTGAAAATATTTATATGGTTAGATATAGATTCATATATAATTTAATCTTTACAAAGTACCATAGTTGATCAAAAATTGTTTAGACCATTTCCTAAATCAAATCAAAAGAGGGCTAAGAGCTTCTGTAAATTGTGTATCATTTAATGGGGAACATGGGGAGATGAGGGTCAGACGTTTTTATATACAAAGAGGGTTTTAATAAATTGAAAATAATAACATATATTATTTTAATCCATTCATGGATGGAAACTATAGATAATTGTTATTATATTTATGTTTACATCGATGAATTCTCAAGGAAGCTAGGGATATGATAAAAGGATTTATTTACAATTTATTCAATTCAATTTGGAATAAGGAAAAACTGAAACGGCCAAGGACAGAGGGTGACTTTGACGGAGGAAAGGAATGGAGAAAAGTAGGGGCATCATGGGTTGATGTATATTGGTTTATAGCCTTGAAGAATAGTGGAGGATGAAGAAAATAATCATGTAGGTCGACCTACAGCACACAATAGACCAGCACTGCATAGACTGGTTGATATACGACTATGATCATCAAGGGAGAAAGGAAGGTACGACCAAAATGATTTGGAACCAATCCAACAGTGGTATCAAAACCTTAACATCTTAAATAGATATTATGATCGGTTAATAAAGTGGTGCAACTGAGTTTAAGTGAGGCCATATCGGACAGCTAGGAGAAGTTACGACTGGGGTGGGAAGATTAAAAGAACGGGATGGCCTGTAGGTGGCTTGTGGGGGAGGGGGCTGGGGAGGAAGAATAATCATTTTTAATTTTAGAATCATTATTTTTTTATTGTTTTACTGCATTCTTTTAATCCTTTCATGCTTTTTCACTTTTTAATTTTATATGAGTCATGGCATAACAATTATAGCTCCTTGAGAGTTCTATCACACCACTTTTTACTTTTGATTTTATTTTTGAATTATTACTTTTTAAAACAATTCAAAAGGAATCAAATCCACACATTTTTAATAATAAAATAACACATATAGATACTAAAATAATAAACAATAATTTCCTATTTATAAAATTAAATAAAACAAATATATATTTATAAAAATTATATTTATAAATATATAGTTTTATATATATATATACTAAAATAAGTATATATATTTACAAAACATATAATTTATATTTTTAAGTCATGTATATATTTTAAAAACATTTTATTTTTTTATCGTTTTTTTTATTCTTTTATATTTATTTTTTTTAATCAATATCATTTTAGAATTTTTAAAATTATAAATATATATATATATATATATATATATATATAATTCATTTTTCGTAAATAAATCAAATAACAAAAATATAATGTCTGTTTAAATTTTATAAAAAACATAATATATCGCATATATTTATAAAATATATTATTTTAAAAAAATATTTTACCCTTAATTATTATTATAATAAAAAATTCTATTTTACTAAAATAATTAAATATATTTATTTATTTTAAAATATTATTTTAAATAATGAGAAATGATATTTTTCTTTAGAATATTAATTTGAAAACTATAAATAATTAGTAAAAGTAATTATAAGTATTGTAACTAAATTTTAATCAAATTAATTAAAACAGTTAATTTCAATTATTAATTTAAAAAAAATTATCTTTAAAAAAATCATTTGTTTTTATTAATTATAAATTAATCCATTTAATAAAATATTTATATAATAAAACTATGTCGTAATTCCTAGGATGTTACATTTTAAATGAAAATGAACAATATAATATTTAAAGTAATTAAAGTTACAAAATGCAACACTTAGTTTTAAATGTCTCGTATGTGTCCACATAGGAAAAAATCTAGTAATGAATGAATATAAATGTCTATTTTGGGATTATTGAAATTATTTTCAGGATTAAAATTTATTTATTATTTTTATAAATTATATAGTTGTGATAAATTCAAATGCTGTGATGATATCATATTTATTCAATTATTATAAAAATGAAATGGATGGTTTTAAAAATATTAAACTTAATATAATTTGATGGATTTATAATGTTCTAAGAATTTTATAGATGAACAAGAAATATTAGTGTTATTTTGAATGATTATATTTGAGTTCAAAATTTTTCATTATGTATTTTAAGTCAAATTAAATGAATAGTTTAAAATTTTACATCAATGATATTTTATCAAAATAGTTTTTCATTAAGTTAATTAAAATTTTTAAAAATATTTTAAGAGGACAAATAGGATATTATATAGTTGAAAATTTCATCATTTTTTCAATTATAACTCAATACTAAACTTTTTGGTCAAAAATAACATAAGGTAACATTGTAGTATTTTTGTGTTGAATGTATTTGTTGAAAAATTGGTATTCTGTGGTCATTTATAGTGTTCTAGAGAGAATTTTGACAAGTAATTCTAAAAAAGATCCATGAAAAAAGGAATGGATTCCTTGTAGGTAGTACATAAAATTGTATATATAAGGTGGTTCTCTTTATCAGTGTTTTAAACATTTTCACTATCCAAAGTTTGTAGGTTGGAAAAATCATTATGAAAGTTAGATTTCTATGAATTCAATGTAAAAGTATAGAAAATGAATGATTTTTGTTAAGATTCATGTTTGACGAAGGTAGGGAGATTTGAAAAGGTATTTGGTTTCATGAATACTGGGTTTCTCAAATGTGTAAAGCATCACGATCGCATGATCAAAAAGGTTACATCTCCATGGCTACAAGAAGTGGATCATTGAGAATGTGTGATGAAAATAGATACATCTCTATGATTATGAGAAGCTTCGCAAATAGTGAAATTTACCTAATTCTTCTCAAAATAGGGAACTTCACAAGTAAATTTTGGTATCTTCATGAAAAGGTGATAAGGAGTATGGAAGCCTCTAGATGGGAGGAAATTCCTATAAATATGAATCTACCCCCCTCATAAAAGTATAGAAAGCCTTCATAAAAATACATAGGCTCTAAATTCAGAACGTTGATTTGTGAAGGCTATTCTTGGAAAAATGTTTACAAAGAAAGAAATTTTATGATGGATATGAAATATAACCGAAATATTTAATCATCTTGAATTTATTAATGTTTTTGAATGATATGAAAATCTTACTAAAGGAGGGGATCGTCACGAAGGCTAAGTGATATTCGTGAAAGTGTTTGAGAATTTCAAAATGAGGTTACTTTGTGAAGTCTTGTTGAGCTTCATAAAAGTTGTGGGATTCTCTAAGGCTAAGTAAGCTTCATGAATGGAAGGATATTCATGAAGGTAGTTGTAATCATGAAATTATTAAAAAGGTATCTCCCAGTAAATCTGTGGTAAATTGGTATTCATCAAGTGGATGAAAGTGCTACTTCAATAGAGCATCTACTAACAATTGAGGATGCATTTATTATTGATAATGAATGGAATTTATGTCCATAAACTTTGTATTAATCCTTTCAATATCCTTGAGAAATTTTAGAGTAATAAGGTAATTTTTTCCACCAGAAGTGAGCCATCAAAAGAGAGATCGAGGTTGTTTCCCTTAGGAAGTAGTGAGTTGTCCATAAACATTGTAAAGGAAGTGAGACTAGTCATAGAATTGATCTAGCCCAAACTTATTTTAGTAGTGATTCTTTGGGGATTTGGTACATTGGTTCATTTTCGTTGTATTCCCCTTAGACGTAGCCTAATGAGGGTGAACCAAGTAAATTTTTTGTGTTTCATGAATTCTTTTATTTATATTCATACATTGTTATAGGAAATGGAGAGAAAATTGTTTTACTTAATTATTAAATAATATATAAAGGGAAAATATTTTTAATCTGTCATATTGTGACTCACCCACCCTAGGAAATCTAACCTTGTTGGGATAACAATTTGTATCAGAGTGAAAGGTTAATCTTAGTGTTTCTCTATGTAGGGTTTCAATAGTGGTTGCCAATCCCAAAGGGATTCTGAAATTTGATTGAAACAATTTTCAATTATGGGAGAATCATATGCATCACTAATTCCAATATTTAGTAATAGATGCCTTTATAGTATCGATGCATGGAATTTTATCCAATATCGATAGTGGTGCTTTATCAAAATATGGCCGAAGGTAATTGGATTTTGATGCACAAGGTACCAATGCTTTTGGGGGAGCCCTATATAACGTAATATATATGAAGGTGATTTCATGTATGTCATAACATGATATGTGGGGAAAGTTTTTGAATGTTTATGAGGGAGACTTAAACATCAAATATGAAAAATTATAGGTTCTATGGAATATGTAGGAGGGTCTCATAATGCACCCTAATGAGTCTTTTGATACATTCTTTAATCAAGTGAATATTTTTATGGAAGACATGTTTTTTATCAGAGAAATTATTGAATATTTAAATGTTAACAAGAATATATTACAAATACTTATACATCAGTTCAATCCAAAAGTTATTGTATTGGAAGATAAATACCTAACTGAGATGACATTTTATAGCTTACACAGTACTCTTATTTTATAAAATATGAGAAATAATGATAATGAGTCTGTGGAAAAATGGAAGACTAAATATGTGGAATTAAAGTCCATAAAGAAGATTACTATTTAAGATAAGAATGAATAATAAAACATAAATTATGACATGTCATTCATTTCATAAAATTTGAAAAGATGAAATGGAAAGTTCAATGGGAAACTCCCACTTGAATGATTTTTATTTGGAAAGGTTTGACATCTTGTAGTGAGGTTCCCTGAGAACTTTCAATATGATAATGAGGATGAAGTAAAAATTACCTTAAAGAAGTAATCCGCCTATGTGATATATAAGAAAATAATTTAGAAAACTTTCCTAAAAAATCATATTATTTCAAAATAAGATGAAAGCTCGTAAAAATAAATGGCATAAGAGTTGAAGAAATAAAAAGATCATGAAGAAAATGATATGGTGGTGGTTATTAGAAATTCCCAAATAAAGGAAGAAACTAAAAATAAATAATGATAAGTGAAAGAATGATTTGGAATTCAGGTCTAATTAGAACCTTCAATTGAAGTGATAGACATTTGGATAGAAAAAACTAAGAAATCCAATACGGTAGTTCATGATGCTAAACTCTTCGTTCATGAGTAGAAAGAAGAGAACTATGATCTGATATATGAAATATAAAATATTAACTATTCAATACTAGAAAAATTGGATACGATTGGTGAGTATAAGAGCATATTTGAATAACAAAAAAGATGAGTCATGGTTTGAATATTATAGTGAAAGATCAAGAAAAACTAATTAAAAAGCTTGAGAAGGAGTTTTTCAATCTACGAATTAAAGAGAAAGATCAAAATAAATTGTTGGCACCATAAAAGAAGGTAGAAAAGGAAGTATAAAATAGAATAGTATATTTAAAATCTCTTATAAAACAAACAAAGGAATGATGGTAGAATTAAATGATCGATCTAAACATTATAGCTGGTATGGGGCTTGATCGAAAAAAGAAATCAGTAATGGTTTATGTTAGACCATAAGAAACCACAAAAAAATGGAAGATTGATTTGGGTATGAATTAGATCTATAATATAAAAATAAACCAAGGAAAAACCAGTAGTGAAGTACTGACACAGAAGAATACACCCTTTGTTAGATGTTATTGTTGTGGAAAGATAGGTATCGTTGAAAATTGTATGCTCCATAGCCAAGAGGTATCAAAGGTAACAAGACCAATAAGGGAAACCATACAAAACTCAGTATTCCAGGATATTATTTGATAGTAACTATTTTAGGTTTAGAGGATTTAGACACATTGTAAGATATTTCTCATCAAAAATGCTGATGAATATTCCAAAGGAGACTAAATGTGGTCATGTGAAGCATCTAAATGTATAATAAAATGGTATGAAAATGAAAAAATGATTAGAATATCTACGAGATGAATCTGGTCCATTATACTCCAAGAAATATTAAGACTGTCAATATGTACTGGGTATTAAGTCAAAAACATGAATCAAAAGGAAGATAGATAAACAGAAAGTGGTTAAAGATATTACTTTCAATGAATCGGATAACACTAGAATATGGATCATTGATAGTGGATGCACCTCCCATATAACAAGAAATAAAGAAATGGTTATAGGAATCAGATACGACAAGTAATTTATTATAATATTTGGTAATAATGAATGATTGAAAATTATTGGCTCAAGAAAATCCATGTTTTTGGGGAAAAGACATTATACGTTCATATGTATTGGTTTTTGAAGGTCTCAGTCACAACTTGTTAAGTGTACGTCAACTATGTGACTCATGAAATTATTTATGATTTTTAAACAAATTTTGTATCATTAAGAAAAAATACGGTGTAGTTTTTTGTAGGTAAACCATATGAATGAGAGTATCTACCTTGTAAGTGGAGAATAAAATATGTGCTTTTTCTCCAAGGAAGAGGAAAATATGTTATGGAATAGACACCTTGGTCACTTACGCCAAAATTTGTAGGAAGATCTGGTGAAATGTGATTATTCTCGATACCTCCCTAGTTTATAATGTGATCTTATCTATACATTTGATTCTTGTCAATAAGGGAATATCATTCAAAATATATATAAGGAAAAGGATAAAAGTTCAACAAAAGTTCTTGAGTTGGTGCATATTGGTGTGTGAAGACCTATTTCACCAAAATCTATTATTGGTAGGAGATATCATGTTCTCTTCATTGATTATTTTACAGAATGGAATGGGTTTCTATCATCACTCATAACTCTGAGGTGTTTAGTTTCATAACAAGTTGTCGAAGGTATGTTAAAAATATGCTAGGTCCAAAAATCTAAAATCTCCAAATGTGAGATTTTGAAAAGGCATGATAATGGTTTTTTGAAAATGGATTTATTTTCAATATCATGATGGACTTTTCAAATTAGGATGAAAATGTAAAGTTTGAAAATTTAGAAAAGCCTTATTTTCATAGTGTTATGTGAAAAAATTAAGATTGTTAAGACTTCATTTGCTAGAGAGTGAGACTTATGGAATCTTGTTTTGATGATATAAAATAGTACCTAATGTGTGTCATAGAAACCAACCCAAAGAGGTTGTTAAGAATGTGGTTGCACCTGATCAACAAGTGAACCAACATCTTGTTCAGAGTATTTTTTAGGCTTTCCAAGAATTGGATAGAGGGAATCGAAGGGATGAACCAAGGAAAGAGGATCCTTCCATTCAATTTCAAAAGAATAATCCACCCATATTAAGGTTATTTGGAACTAGAGAAGGTAGAGGTGTGGCTGAATAGGATGAATCAAATCTTATATTTCCTTAGAACACTTTCAAAGCTGAAAGTCAATTTGGAAATGTATATGTTGGAGGATCTTGTATTCTAGTAGTGGGATTTAGCAATTCAAACTTAATTACACCAAGGAATTTAATGGGAGGATTTCGAATAATATTTTGACAATAAATTCCATCCTCATACATTAGGGATAGTAAAAATGGTAGACTTTCCTCATTCCAAATAAATGAACCTATTAGTGACAGAGTGTGCAGCTAAATTTATAGATTTAGTTCAATTTGAACCTAAAGTTGTTTTGAGTACAACCTTGAATGCATGAATTTTTTTAGACAGGGCTGAGATAGGAGATTCACTCAAATATTATCATGATCTGTATAAATGATTATAAAGAGATGTTCAATAGGGTGATGGTGGTAGAGAGTGATATCTCAAGAGCTATGGGTGGATAAAGCATGTTGATACCAAGAGGAAACAATGAGAACTTTAATTCAGGGAATAAGTGGAAGAGGGAAAATTATTTCCAACATAGTGGGATGAATAAGAATCAGATTATTGGATCAGTGAATCTTCCTCCAAGACCCAAGAGTAAAGTTGGATGTTTCAAATGTGGTTTATTCGACCACATGAAGCGATATTGCACAACACCACCACGATCACTCCATAATTTCAATAAAAAGGTGCATATTCAGAATTATTATCACAGTTCTCAATGGTCATGTGTTCAAGATGCATCTCATGTGTCTTAGATGTCATATTCTTTGATGATATGAGTGCAGCATAATAATTCTCATTATCATAACTGAGATATCCATAATGATTTTATAAATATGATGACTCCTTGTAAGAGAAATCTCAATAGGAAAATAAAGAACAAAGTGCAGTGAGTAAGAAGTTTTATGGAGCTAATCAAGTTACTGTGGATGATCAATCTGGGCCCTTGATAGTGAGAGGTATGATTATTTTGAATTCTACTTGTAATAAAATTTTGTTTGATATGGGTGAACCCCATTCATTTTTCTTCTTCTTGAGTTTTTGATCTTCTAGGTTTAAATTTTCAGATGATATCTTCTATTTTAAAACATAAAACATCTATTGGTCAAAGATAATGTCAAAACATTATGTGTAAATCATGTTCTATAACTTTTTATGAAGTTGAGTCGATGTGGAATTTCTCTATGCTTGATATAGATGCATATGAAATAATCCTCAATACATATTTATTGACTATGTTCAAATATCACATCAATTTTTATATGAAAAAGGTTATATTTACGACTGATGATGGTGTCGAGCATCTTTTTATAGGAGAAAAAAATATAGAGGTGGGTAAATCAGGCTTATTATCACCAACTGTTGGGACGATATCATAATATTTGGTAGTTTTGAACATGGAATCAATGGATGATATCAAGAATGGATGTTTTCGAATAGTTTTTAATCAATTTCATGTTGTTTTCCCCAAGAAATTTTGTGGGTTTCCACCCACAAGAGAAGTGTATTTTACGATTGATATCCTTCTAGGAATGAGACCTATTTACCTTCTATCTTACTGGATGGAACCAATAGAGTTAATCGAATTTAAAGTGAAATTGGAATAGATGGAAAGCAAAGGGTTCATTCAGCATAGTATGTCTTTATGGGAAGCACTGCTCTTATTTTTCAAAAAGGTGGATGTAACTCTTCATCTTTTGGTGGATTATCCTAAGCTTAACCAAGTTACAATATAGAATTGGTATCCACTTCCATGCATTTATGATCTATTTCATCAATTGAGGGGAGCCCAGTGGTTCTCTAAAATTCAATTACGATTAGGATATCACTAATTCTGGGTTTCTAAATATGATATTCTAAAAATAGATTTCAGGAGTAGATATGGCTATTATAGTATGTTGTAATTCCTTTAGGCCTTAAGAATGCCCCAATATTCTTTATTGAATTTATTAATATGATATTTCAATGGTATCTATATTCATTTTTTGTGGTTATTTTGGATTACATATTTGTTTATTCAAGGAAAAGGGTTTAGCATGAGAAATACTTAGTAAGAGTGTTGGGAATTTTACCGGATCATCATTTGTATGAAAAGTTATCAAATTGTAATTTTTGGATATAAAAATGTACATTTACTTGTCCATGTAATCTCTTAAAGGGTTGCTTCTATGGATCTTGAAAAGATAGAGGCTACTATCTCTTGGAAACCACTAAATAATGTCTTTGAGATATGTAGTTTCCTCATTCTATCTAGTTATTATCGATGTTTTTTTCGTGATTTTTCAGGAACAAATTCATCAATTACAGCTTTGACAAGTAGAAATGTTCCATTACAATAGAGAGAGGAATGTAAGAAGTCTTTTCAAGAGCTTAAAGTTTTTATTACATCATAACCAATCATAATTATTCTGGAATCTAGACATGGGTATGTGGTGTGTTGTGATTCTTCGAGATCTGGGTTGGGATGTGTTCCCATGTTGGGAAATCATATTGTTTCTTATGGCTCACGATAGTTATGGTTTCATGAGAAGAACTACTCAATGAATTGTTTGGAGATATCTTTTGTAGTCCATGGTTTAAATACTAAGAATCATTACCTATTTGATGAGAAATTTATAGTGTTTATGGATCATATGAGCTTAAAACATATTTTATCACAAATGGATTTGAACCTGAGACAAAGAATATAGATGTAATGTCCCCAAATATTGGACTTTTACTTGATATACACACCATGTAAAGGAAATATGGTGGAATATTAATTAAGAAAAAATTATTATTCTCATCTTTAAAATAGGCATTAGATCAATGGTAGTTGATATTGGTGATAGCTGACATATACTTGGATTGTGAATAACAAGTCAATGTTGCATTTTTCTTTTAGGTTTCTTTTATTCCAAATTTGGTGGAGGGGGTCAAAGAGGAATAGACATCTGATTTAGAATATATTTCTATGAGTTAAAAAATCAATGGTGGGGAGACCATTTGTGGATGAAGGTTGGATGGGAGATTAGTTTTTTGATTTTAAAATCGGATGTTCATGCCTATTTTTTGTCAAAAAAAACTTCTTCATGCTTAACATCATTAGAAATGGGTTGTTCATTCTAGAATATAGCAAACGTATAAGGATTGGAAATCACAATTTTTGTGGGTAGGAATGGAAAGGAAGGTGTTCAAGTTTGTTTTGAGATGCTTAACTTTTCATTAGGTTAAGTAAATCACTAGAGACCAGTGGGTAAGTTATAGTCTATACATATCCTTGTTTGTAAATGGGATCAGATAGTCATGGATTTTGTTAATGTTCCCCCAAGAACGGTTTGGAAAAAAGATTCCATATGGGTGATAGTGGATCGACTCTCAAATTAATAACATTCCATCCCTATTCATGAATCACATATGGGGAGGAATTTTCCATGATTTATATCCAAAAAGTGATACATAGGTATGAAGTTCCAGTTTTGATAGTATTAGATAGAGATCCGATGTTTATATATCATTTATGGAAATCCTTACAAAAAACCATTGGAACATTGTTGACTATGAGTTTGGTGTATCATCGTCAAACTGATGAACAATCCAAAAGGATAATAAAACATTGCAAGACTTGTTATGGACCTGTGTAATGGATTTCGGTTGATCATCAGAGAAACATATACCATTAGTGGACTTCTCATATAACAATAGTTATTAGTCTTAGAAACATATGGATCCTTTTTAAGCATTGTATAGGAATCCTTTTTGTTCTCCACTTTTTTAGGTGGAAATAGGTGTGACTCCATTGGTTAGATTGAGCCTGGTCTAAGAGACAATAAAGATGATTTAGTTGACTTGTAAGAGAATAAAGATGGATCACAGTCATCAAAAAACATATGTGGATCATCATCAATAGTTATAGGAATTTGAGGTAAGTAATCATGTGTTCTTGAGAATCTCTCTGAGGATTGGGCATCATCAATTTGGTAAGTGGGGAAACTTATCTCCTTGATATATAGTCCCTATTGAGATAAATTAATAGGTTGGTGAGGTTTCACATCTGTTGGATTTACAACCATGGTTCATTCCAGTGCATAATGTGTTTCATGTATCTCATTTCAAAAAGTATCAGCCTAATCCTGACCATGTGATTCGATGGGATCACATTAACCTAGATCTGGATGCATCATTAGTAAATGTTTCGATATGTATTTTGGATAGGAAAAATAAATTCTTTCATGGGAAAAACATTGTTCCAGTGTGATTTTTTTGGAAATATGGTCATATTCAGGAAGGTACTTCCGAAAGATAAAAGGAAATGGTCAAGAAATGGCCCAAATTTTTTTAGTAAAATGGTGGTATTCAACTTTCCAAGGAAATAAAGTATAATTTTATAAATAATGTATCACCCCTATTTTCAAGTAAGTAACTATTTATATCTGTATTTTATGTATTTAAATTGTTTTGGTGAGGTTTTGGAGGGTTTGAAATTATTTCGGAATGTTTTTGGGTCTTTTCTAGAGGTTCACAGTTTGACCATGGTTAATAAAAACCATAAAAATCAAATTAGATACCAGGTTAAGGGAGTAAGTGGGCTCTAGGAAGGTTCACATTTTCCACACAGTATTTCCAAACTATGTGGCCAGCTATGATTAATCATGTGAAGTGAGGTAGATGGTTTCTATATGGATAGATTATGGTTTGTCTAACAGTGTAATCCAACCTTGTGGGGTTCTCCTTGAGTTAATGGTCGGTACACGGTTGGAACATGACTTTCATAACCATTCAACCCAACCATTCACGGTTAAAAGTTAGATCCTAAAAAAGTTGATCTAACATGTTTTAGCGTCAAATCCCCTTGTTTATCACTATTTTCAACCCTAACTAAGTTTTTACTCCTTTAAAAGGTTGTGGGGACCTTCCCCTTCGATTCGAGAGCAATCATGTTAGAAAATCTTGGTGAATTGGATGTTGTATTACTTGGTAAGTCTTTGTTTTTGATGGTTTTTCTTAGATCTACCCTTAATCCCTATCTTGTATTCATAGATATGATCTATTAGGGAAATACATATGAAAGTGGATTCCAATAATATTGAAATATGGATGTTTTTATGTTAGGTAATGAGATTTAAAATTGGTTTTTGGAGATTCAACTCAGTTTTGTTGAATATTTCATGTTCTTATTCATTTTCACTATAATTCTTGAAGTATTTGGGTTAAATATCAACTCCTACTATTAGATAATTAAGTATTAGTTTTATATTTATTTAATTGTATTAAATTGTTGGGGAAATTATTGTTCAAATCATGGTAGAAACCTTCTTTAGTGATGGTTTTTAGTTCTGTGGAAATTATTTGTTGTGCAAACCACTTGTTCTAATGATTTTAAAATGATGTTTTAAAAAATTTCTTGGGTTTGATTGATGGAAAAAGGTTTTAGGGAAAAGTTTTCAAAAAAATGTTGTTTTGTTGAAATCGATTGAAATGTTTTCAATAAAAGTGAGGTTTTTTTGAAATGGATTTAAATGGTTGGTTTGGAATGGTTTTTTAGTATATTGTTGGTGTGAGTACATGATTCCGATGTGACCTAGAATAAAGGGTTTATACCATTTCGATATAAGGGATATGACTATGCATAAGGGGCATGTTCCATTGGGGTATAAGGAAATTGGATACATAGTGACGACTAAGTGGATGGATGAGAAACCACTCATGAGTTTGGAACTATCGTTGAAGCATGCTTTTGTGGGTGTATATGTGAATCATAGATTGGGTGTGCCAAAAAGTAATGTAAACTGAATTAAAGAACTATTTATTTTCTTTCCATGGAAACTATTTTGGTTGGAAAATATTTTTGGTTGGAATTTCTTTGGATTTGATATAAACAGGTCAATAGTTTTTAAATGGTTTTATATAAATTTTTTAATATAAATGTGATAACATATTCTATACTAGTGGCATGAGTATGGGATTAATTTGGGGAAAACCTACTGAATTTCATTACTCACCCCCTAATTTTTCACTTTTTTTCTTTTGTAGATACTGTTTGTCGAGACAGAAGTAAAGGTAAATTATCGCATTTATTTAGTGGTGATTCATGATACTTGGGTTGTTTTTTGATTTTGTGTATGGAGCATATGGGAGATATAGATTTGTGTCTTTGGATAAATTGAGATTTGTTGGTTTTGTATTTTGAATTGTATTTGATCTTTTATTCTTCTTGGTACTCTGATGTTCTTGGTTGTATTTTTTATACATTGAGTTGTCTAATGTTGTTATCATGCTTCATATAGAGGTTTTTGTTAGGTTGTGTTTAGTTGTGTTTGTTTTTTTTCAAATGGAAAATTTTCCCCTAATTGTATGGAATTTCATGTAATTTATTTCCATCATTTGAAATCCTAGGGATATAACCAATGGCCAAGTAGCAATTCTGCCTCGACTCAAGCTAATGAGGAGTGATGAGATGTTACAATAAACATCTGAATTAATCAGAGTTTTTTTCTTTTTTTGCACTATATAGAATGAATACTTCTACTTATTTATACTTATCCTTTTCTAATAGATATAAGTATCATAAATACCCTATAATATTACAGATGTAGGTGGATTTTAATAAAAAAATTAATTATAACATCAATATTTTTATTTCAGTTATTTTAAAACCAATGTTAAAAATATTTCTCAGGTTAGTAATTAAATAAATGATATAAAATCCTTTTGAATAAATTATTAACATCATTTATTTAAATAATTTATATGAAACCTTAAAAAAATTTATTTGTAACATCAATTTTTTCAATAACTATTGTAGAAAACTTTTAGAATATTTTTGACATCATTTTCTGAAATAACCAATATCAAAGATGAAAACTAGGGTTTTGTTTATGTCTATTATTAAAAGAACTGAAGTTTAGATTTTAAACCTAACTTGTATATTTAAATTTATTCACATCATACCCATGTGATTTTTATTTCTCAGCTAAAAATATATCACACACTATTTTTCATTTCCCTTCAAAACAATTATTTCTCACACTATCTATAAATCTATCATGACCATAAAATGGATCTTCTAATTTTTTATTACTCCCTATGTTCTTCATTTATTTATTCCATATAATTATTGAATATAGATAATGGAAATTCAACTATATTTAAATTTTTTAGGGAGTGAGTAGAATCAAAGATAAAAACAGTGGTAATGATTTCCACAGTGCTAATGATATTTTTTTATGATTATATTATTTATCAAAGATCATCGAATAAAGGTAAATACATTTAATATTCACTTTTATTTCAATTTAAATTTTTTTAATTTAATTGTTAATCATATCTATTTATTAGTGTTAAAATGTATTTGAATAGCCATTAACTATTTCGGTTTTTAAAATGTAGACTACTTTTTTACCCTATGAAATCATGATTCAATATTGAAAATCATATTTGTTTTGGAATTTCAATTTTATTATTTTTTCTCCAAAAACGCCTTTCTAGGTAATGCATTCTCTCATATATTTCATTAGAAAAACATATATCTTTTATATAATTATTTAAAAAATGTAAAAAATTATAGAATAATATATAAAATTTATATTTCAATAATAACTATAATTTTAAATATTTTAAACATTTATTATTATAACTAATCTTAAAAATATATTTACTATATCACTCATAATGACATAAATTATTACATGATGTTAAAGAGATAAAAATAACCTCAAAATACATCTTTTCACTATTGGAGTGAATAATTATTAGTGTTGAAGAATCATTATTAACTACAATTTGGCCTACCCAAGAAGCGCCACTATTAATATAAGAACTATTTGTTCGATCTATTTGGAATCCCACCTTTTTATTATATAATGTTTCATTACAAGATACAAACAGAGGATCTTTTAAAGATTGTTTTCTTGGAAATAGGGTATACAAAACATGAAAACATAAAATATTCCTATAATACACTTCAAAGGATTATTCATGGGTTAATCATAAGTTATATTTACTATATCTCATAACATAAGGAGATACATCCAAGGAAACGGGTGATCACGAGGCCTAGTAAGGGAAACTATTTACATATGATCATGAAGAATATCAATAAGAATATAAGGAATATCATTATAGAATGAGAAAGAGGACATGAGCCATATTATAATAAAAAGAACATGAATTTCATCATGTAAATGTGTCTACAAGATTTAAATTATATATTCATAATCATATCACTAAGGTTTTTCACCAAGGTTTCATAATTTAAAATTACCAATGTTATTCAACAAGGTTTCGTAAAAAATGTCCTCCCTAGAGACTGAATTCTTTACCCAATTCATTAGAGTGTTATCAGGGTAAAACACTCATAATTATTAATTAATGTATTCCACATAGATCATAATCAATGATTTCATTAATAACTCATTGAGAATAAATAATGGACTCCTTATCAAGATCTTAATATATAAAAGTTCTTAAAGACATGATCATTACGTCTTTTTTAACCCATAAAAAGGGAATGTGGGTTTATTTTGTGTAAATCCATAAATAAAATAAATAATTTTGATATCTTGTTTAATACCAATATAAAATAAAAACAATTTTGTATCCACACAATGAAAATAAAAGATAATTTCTTAAGTAGAAGTGAGAAATTTCGAGAAATAAATTTGGCAGCATGGCGGCTAAAAAACATGGTATTATAAAAGGTTAAAATGATAGCTTAAAAGGTTATACCACTGATAATAAATAATTTGGAAGTAATTTTATTATCATAATGGTAATAAAATAGACTAATTTCAGTAATTATAAAACACATACAAAAATAGGTTCTTAAATTGAAGAGAAAAGAAAGATAATTTTCTTAGCTTGAATAATTACTCCGAAATATTGAGGAATGGAGCCTTTGGGGATTGAGAAAATCTTAAGAGGACACTTTGTTAGGAAAAAATACCAAAACATCATGAATTATGGATTTGGAGTGAAATGAAATGGATAAATGGGTAGGTATTTATATCAAAAGTATAGAATTTGTTTAATAATTTCAAATATAGGATTTGAAAATCTAGTTTGTGGAAAAAGAAAAAACATTGGCTTACCCATGGTTTCTTCCCATGGTTTTTGAAATTTGGGACACATTTTATGTTATTTTAATCCACCATTAAAAACATCATTTTTAATTACATTCTATGGTGTGGAAAAGAAAAGTTTCCACAAAGTAATGTTTTTAAAGTCAAAGTTTCCATTTCAGACTTCAGAAAGTCATTTATATGTTTTAAAATTGACTAAAATACTATAAAATAATTTATGTTAATTAAATAAAATATTTTATGTCGTTTATTATTGTTAATTAATTATTAAATCATTATGACATAATTATGAAGTCATTAAACATATCAAAAAACCAAATTGTTTTTACAATTCACGAAAAACAAATGTGTTTTGGAAAATTATTATAAATTCACCCTAACCTAAATTATATGTGATTATATCAAAAAATTATGTATATTTTATCATAATAATTCTATAAATATGATAATTTTAACTTTTAAATTTAAAAATACTTTTTTATCAAAGCAAATAGTGGGTTGTAAGGAATAGTCAAACTTTTGACACCTAAAAAAATTCCAAAGATAAAACAAAATTATTTTATCATTTATATTTAAATAAGATTTTTTCTACCATAAAATTTCATCAAAAAAAATTTACTCAGCATATCTGTCACGACCCGTCCTCGGGGCCCGTGCTGTGACTACCCCAAGCCCGCCTTACATAGGCCAGGGGCTGGCGACTAGCACCAAAGGCGTAAAATCCCGATAACTGGGAAGGCATTGCCTTTATAAAAGAAAACAAGCACCACAGAGTACAAGCGGAAGAAGTAAACACTAAGTAAAAACTGAGTACAACAGTAAGTGAGGAAAGTAAAAAGGGGCCGGAAATACAAGCCCAACTGTAAAGTAAAGCTGCTACGCCAATCTGTCCACTGGAAATTCCACCTGAAGGGTGGGTACAGATAGCTCCTCTGCTCCTCAAGTCCCGCCATCTGCTCCGAGTATGTCTCGCCCAGTCGTCCACCTCCGGGTACCGCCTCGTCGTCACGTCCACCTCTGGGTACCATCTCGTCGTAAGGTCCTCCTCTGGGTACCATCTCTTCGTATAGTCCACCTCCATGTACCGTCCAGTCCTCGAACACTCGGCCTCTGTCAGCACTGCCCGTCGTCTGCAACCAACACAACGAGGTGCGGGCATAGCCCGTGTAGGGGTGAGTATAACGATACTCAGTAGGGACCCCGAGACCCTCAAGGTCTCACTAAACCAACAAGGATAACCACAAAGAAGATCTCAACAGATAACCTCTACTTAGGTATATACCCATACATATACCTAAGTTATCAAGTAACACATCTCAATCATGAGGAAACACAAGGATTATGAAATCAACGGATAACCACTACCCGGGTATATGCCCATACATATACCTAAGTTAGCAAGTGACTCATCTCAAGCATGAGGTAAACACAAGGTCAAAAGTCTCAGCTCAAACCAGGATTTTCATTATCGAAACCGTAACTGCTGAAGAGCTCCGTCTCTGGAGTGTACAGTGGTCCTGTCACGACTCCGAGGTACTGCTCACTAACCTAAGACTGCTAAAGAACTCCACCCATCGAGTACTGCGGGCCAGCTGCTACAACCAAGCGCTCTCATGTGCCGCTACAACCAAGCGCACCTCTGTCGTGGGTCTGCCGCTACAACCAAGCGCTCCCATGTGCCGCTATAATGATGCTACCTCCCTCCCAAGTTCTAAAAAATGTGCTTCTTATGACATGACTCTACTGGTCGAGGTCATCTCTTCTCCTTTAAAAATTAATTATCCTTCATCATTACTGCTCATAAACACTAATTATAATATTATAATTATTACCAATGGGTATAGTTCTTAATGGAAAAATTTTACTATAGTTATATTGACTAATGGTAATATTTGAACAACTGTCATATAATGGTTAAATATAAATGGTCACATTTTCCTTTATACTCTATAAATAACACTTCATTAATTCATTCAATATTCAAAACAATCATGTTATAATATGTTGTTTTTTTTACTAATATTTTGTTTTATTTTTGTAGTGTTTTTCATGAGGAAATGATTATAACGGATTTGAGTGATCCATATTATCCTATTTTGTATTTTCTATTTTATATTTTTTTTCAGTTGTAATATTTTAAATTTTAGTGGGTTTCTAAGATGATTAATGTTGTAAGAACTCATATCTTCTTTCATGTATGTTTTTCCTTTTTTCTGGAGTTTTTATAAAAAATGGGTTTTCTAGAAATTTTCAAAGTACACGCCGTGTACTTTCTGAGTACATGCCGTGTACTCTGATCCAGCTCAAAGCTGTGTGCTGGCTGTGCCGGGCCACACACATAGTGTGTAGGGGTGACGTGGGGGCCGTTTTGGCGGAGTACGGAAAGGACCTTGTACACATCGTGTACTCTGAAAGTACACACCGTGTACTTTCTTTTTTTTCATTAAACGTACCGAGGTCACACATAACCCCTATTTTCGTCTTCTTCTCCAGTTTTTGACCGTCCGAGAGCCACTGTACGGCCGGATCTTCAACGGTCTCCCACCTCGCCGTCTGTTCTCCGATTCGAGCTCAGTCAGTTGTGTTGGAATCATAGTGGTGAGTTCTTCCTTCTTCTTGAGCCTTGTTTCTTGTTTCCTCCTTGTTTTCAAGTTATCGTGGGATGAAAGTTTTGTGTGTTTTCTCATATCTATCTTGTTCTAATGGGAATCTGTCGTCGAGGTTCATGTATATCTTTCTCCTAGGATCGAGGTAGGTGTTTTGTGCCTTTCCATAGAAAGTTGATGGATATTTTTTGCAATTTCCACCAATACCCCTGAACGAGGTATTGCGTGTTTCATGTTTTGCCCTTGTTTCTTGCCTGATTTTCTTGATTACTTTAGTAGAGGTTATTGCTTGTTATTATATTATTTTGTTTGTGCTCAGTTTTCTTTTCCATGCTTGTTCTGCCTGTTTGGCGTTTTTCCAGTTGTCATGCCTAGTTGTAGGATTGTGGACTGTTTCCTTGTTTTGTTGTTGAGACTTAGTTGATTTCCAAGTAGTTCTTGAGGTTTACTTGGACATTATACACACACTGATCATGTTTAGTTATACTCAGGATTGTGAAAACCTAGAGTAGTCGACCAAAGGGAGAATTCACAGAAGGGCTTCTCCAGAGTGTCTTTTAATCACGACGTGAGACCAAGGGGAGAATTGACGAAAGGGATTCTCTAGAGTTTCTTTTAGTTGCGACGTGGGCTATAGGGGGGATTGACGTTGAGTGATTCCCCAGAGATCCTTTAGCACGATACGAGACTATAGGGGGAATTGACGGTGAGTGCTTCCCCAGAGATTCTTCTTACATACGTAGCTGAACCAAAAGGGTGAGACTGTGTGTGCCTCCCAGAGGGTTGCTAGTACTTAGAGGTTGAACCATAGGGGTTAGACTATGAGAGATACCCAGAGAGTAAGTTGTTCCTTCTTTTGTGGCTGGCTGCTTACTTATGTTATATACTTGTTAGAACTGTGGATTGTAGCTGTTTGTGCTTTTTTGTTTACTGCTTCTTGTTTTAGTACTCCATGTATTCATTGACTGTTAGGCACAAATATTTGGGTGATTACCTACTGGGATTGTATCTCACACCCTGTTTGGTCCATGCTTTTGGGCCCAAGCAGACTATGTTGTTGTAGGTATAGACAAGGGAAAGCACCCTTCTACTTCAGGATCTTGATTGCACCAGGAGCTGGGGAGCATGGGACCGAGCCGTGGATCGCGATGCTGAGGAGCATACATTGTTTTCTTTTGAACTTGGTTTCAATTTTATTTCAGAACGTTGTTGTGTTTGTTGTTTTTCTTAGATACTTGTACCTGCTGCATCATTGTCATCATAGTTATATATCTACATTTCTTCTGCTGTTTGGTTTCTGTTGTTATGCTTGTTGTTTACTGCTTCCGCTGTTTATTATTGTTTTCTTACCTTGTATACCTTACCGAATGAGGTAATAGTTTCCCCACCAACTCACCAAGGCCCTCACTGCTAGTCGGAAGCCTCTGGCATTCGGGGAAATGCGCTTGAGGTCATGTGGCGAACCGGGTACGGGGCACCAGTGGAGGGGAATCGGACTCGGGTCATTACAAAGTGGTATCAGAGGAGTTCTTTTATCATGTATTACTGTTTGGAGACCTTAGCTAGGGATAGGATGGATTTGGTACTTGGAATTAAGCTATGCTTGTGAGTAGCTAACCCATGTATAGGGAAAATCCATACTACCTCATTAATTACAGTTTTCTGGTTTTGAGATTTTATGGTTGGTATGTTTTCACCTAGAGTGATTTGTATGACTTGTGCGGTTATTGTTTTGATATCTCGGTTCTATTTCTGTCGCAACCCGATGAGATGAGCGTATGCCATCTCATGCATCATATATACACTTGTAGTAATCACATTCCATTCATTCTTGCCATTCCATCTAGGGTGCATTAGCGATTTCATGCTGTTGTGATAGACTATGTGTAGATTATGCATGCTGTTGTGATAGTTGCTTGATAGATTCTCTGATGTTATGTTGGAAAACTGTTTGTTTTTTCCTTACTTAAATTGAACTCCAAATTTTGGTTCTTGAGGTGTTATGGGCCCTCACGGATCGGAATTTGGAACTTTTTGCCTTGTTTTTGTGTTCTGGAATTCTGTGTAGTTTCTGAGCTACTGCCCAGAAAAACCCAAAATACACAGCGTGTAATTTTTAGATACACGCCATGTAGTTTTTAGGCCGTGTCACTGACCGTGTGAGCAGAACACGGTGTCATAGGAGTAACATCGGGAACACGCCGTGTACCATTGGTTCACGCCGTGTGAGTTCGGAGCCGTGTACTCAGCTATGTCACTAACAACACGGGCCGGGGAATCTTAGGTAGAACACGCCGTGTCCGTAGGGAACACGCCGTGTAGTCCTGTCCAGGTACCCAGCCGTGTCATGAACAACACGGGCTGGCATGACCTTATTTTCTGCACACTGTGTTTTTTCGGAACACGCCGTGTAGTCTTGCCCAGGCACCCGGTCGTGTCACGAACAACACGGGACGGTGTCACCTTCGACTATAAACCCCGTGTTTGTTCGGAGCACGTCGTGTAAGGTTTATCCGTGTAGAAGGCCATGTTCTTAACAACACGGGCTGCCGAAGCCTTCTCCAGTACACGCCGTGTTTGTTTCGAACACGTCGTGTAGCCTCGGGCTGAGTCGGACCGTGTGGGTTAGCCGTGTAAGGAGAATCGGGAAGGGGAATAGTTTTCAAGTACATGTCGTGTGTGTGGGTCAACACACTGTGTAGTTTGAAGTGTACATGACTTGTAGGGCAGGGGTATATGCCCATGTCAGTGGTTTAAGAAGACACGCCATGTAGTTTTATACACGTCGTGTAGTCGTGTTTTTCAATCTTGTGTGTTTTTCTTCACATGTTCCCATTTTGTACTCTAGTGTTCCTTGTCCTTGTTTTTCCTGGTCTAAGGTGTGCTTTTGATCTTTCAGAGCTATGCCTCCGAGACGTCCTTCGGTCATACGTCTGCCATTAGGCAGTGATCAGACGCTAGACATGGATGATCAGAGACTTCCTGTCGATCCCCCAGCCGAGCCAGCCTTGGCACCGGTTGTTGTACCAGTCACAGGAGCTGATGCGTAGTTCAGGGAAGGTTTCATGAGGATGATGCAGGCCTTACAGGGAGCACTGCCTCCTGCCTTGTCTATGGTAGACTTGACATGGGTTATTCAGCAGCAGCATCCTCCCACGTTCTCAGGGGAGGGAGGACCTCAGGCTATAGAGTCATGGTTGGAATCCATGCTGACTATCTTCGAGCATCTGGAGATGCCTCCAGAGAGGCGGGTCAAGCTCGCCACCTACATGCTCCAAGACTCCGCCAAAAGGTGGTGGGACGTGATCTCACAGGCGGGTCAGCAGTAGGTTATGGCTTGGGAGGAGTTCCAGCGTGTGTTCTACGACTACTTCTACCCGGAGACCCTGAGGGCCGATCGAGCCCGGGAGTTCATGAGCTTAGAGAAGGGTACTCTATCTGTCATGGAGTATTCCTCTCATTTCACTGAGCTGCAGCATTTTACACCCCTTCGAGATGGGAGTGGGGTGTTCTTGGTGAGGAAGTTTGAGGATGGACTCAGGCGGGAGATCCTCTTGCAGGTGAACATCTTCCATATGACTTCCATTACTTCCATCATCAACCAAGCACTGATTGCGGAGCGCAATCTGAGAGACTCTAGAGCTGCAAGTCAGGGTGGTTCTACTTCCAGAGCTATCTTCCCTTCAGATGACAGCAAGAAGCGCCGTAGGGAGCCTATGCGTGGTGATGCAAGGAAGCGAGACGCATCATCAGGAAGCCAGGTGACATACTACCAGTGTGGTCGGACAGGGCACACGAGGCTGCATTGCCAGAGAGACCCCGTGGAGTGTCGATCTTGTAGCAAGATGGGTCACCTTCAGCGTTTCTGCCAGGTTTTCTCACTAGAAGTAGGTGACCAGGGTTCTTCCATGACTCCTCATACAGGAGCAGCCCCACCAGTCTCTCACCAGTCAGGGAACTGGAGTTCTTCTAGCCATTCGGTTTGAGGTGGAGGTCGAGGCCGTGGCGGTCAGCCACCAGTCCCTTAGCACACCAGCAGGGAGGTTCAGCTCAGAGTGGTCAGTCAGGGGCATAGGGCCGCGGTGCAGGCCAGTCTTTCGCTATGGAGCAGACTTATCATGAGCAGGATCCCGACCATTCTACTGTTTGAGGTACGATTTTAGTAGCCTCAATTTTATCTTCAACCCTTTTTGATACTAGTGCTATGCATAGTTTTATCTCTATTGACATTTTGGAGAACCTTGGACTCTGCATCTTTTCTTCTGCCGAATTGTTGACACTAGACACACCTTTGGGAATGAGGACATCTAGTGTAAGTCAGTGTAGAGAGTGCCCTCTCGAGATTGCAGGGTATCGCTTCTTATGGGATCTCTATGTCCTAGAGATGACAGGCTATGATGTCATCCTTGGCATGGACTGGTTGATTCCCTTCCAGGAAGTCATCGACTACTATCGCCGCAGAGTCTATTTCATTTTACCAGAAGGTGAGTCATTCCTTCATAGAGGAGAATGGGACGTTTGGGCGAGTCAGGCAGGACTCGAGCATCTTGGGCTAGGAGGAGTGACGACCCATATTGCTAGTCTTTATCTAGATGATCAGGGGACTCCACAGTTGTAATTTCCTCCAGTGGTGGATCACTTCAGGGACGTCTTTCCAGAATACTTTTCAGGGTTGCCTCCGGAGCGTGAGGTAGACTTCTCTATTGATCTCGTGCCAGGAGCGGCACCGGTGTCCATTCCTCCCTACAGGATGGCCACACCTGAGTTGCAGGAGCTCAAGAAGCAGTTGTAGGAGTTACAGGCTAAGGGTTTCATCTGACTCAGTACTTCTCCTTGGGGTTCTCCTATTCTATTTGCGAAAAACGCAGACGGTACCCTTCGGCTTTGTGTGGATTATCGGAAGCTGAACAAGTTGACGGTCAAGAACTGATATCCATTTCCGCGGATTGATGACCTTTTAGACCAACTTCGAGGAGCCCGGGTGTTCTCGAAGATTGACTTGAGGTCTGGTTATCATCATTTGCACGTTAGAATATTTAGATATACCTCTGACAGCCTTCAAGAGCAGGAATGGTATTTACGAGTATACAGTCATGTCGTTCGGTCTCACGAACGCCCCTACAGTTTTCATGGCACTGATGAACCGAGTGTTCCATCATTACTTGGATTCCTTCATTGTGGTCTTTGTGGATGATATCTTGGTGTACTATCACACTCGACACGACCATGCCACCCATCTTGAGATCATTCTGAGTACACTAAGAGAGCATCGGCTTTATCCTAAACTCTCAAAGTGCCATTTCTGGATGGATCAGATTCACTTCTTAGGTCACATCATCTCAGAGGTAGGAGTATCTGTGGACCTATAAAAAGTGAGAGCTGTAGTTTCTTGGGAGAATCCGAAGAACGTTTTTGAGGTAAGGAGCTTCCTAGGGCTGGATGGATACTATAGATGCTTAATTCGGGACTTTTCTCATCTAGAAGCACCCTTGACAGGTCTGACCAAGAAGGGGGTAAAGTTCTTATGGTCAGATTCTTGTGAGTCAGCCTTTTAGGAGCTAAAAGGGAGGTTGACATCAGCACCGATACCAGTCTTGTCAGATCCAGGCAAGAGATACACTATTTACTGTGATGCTTCGGGTATCGGGTTGGGAGCTGTGCTTATGCAGGGGTATGGAGTCGTTGTGTATGGGTCTCGGCAGCCGAGGCCACATGAGAGGAACTACCCTATGCACGATCTGGAGTTGGCAGCTATTGTTAATGCCTTATTCTGTTGGAGACACTATCTTCTGGGAGAGCACTTTGTGGTCTTCACTGACCACAAGAGTCTCAAGTATATCTTCACTCAGTGTGATCTGAATCTGAGGCAGCACAGGTGGTTTGAGTGTCTACAGTCTTTTGACTTTGAGATTGCCTATATGCTGGGAAAGGGCAACGCCGTAGCAGACGCGTTGAGCAGGAGAACCTAGATTCAGGCAGTTTAGGAGGCCAGTAGTGAGTGGTAGCTGATGGCTCTATTCTATGAGATGCATCTGGAGGTGCACAACAGACGGGGACAGACCTTTCTATCTTCTGTAGCTGTTTCCTCCACGCTACTTGATCAGGTATGGATGAGGCATCTACCAGACTCAGAAGTCTTAGCCAGGTATGAAGAAGGATGTTGCTGGTTTTGTCATGAGATGTTCTACTTTTCAGCAGGTGAAAGCAGAGCATCAGCGACCAGCAGGCCTTTTTCAGCAGTTACCCATTCCGGAGTGGAAGTGGAAAGATGTTGCGATGGACTTCGTGACAGGGTTGCTGAGATCACCTCGAGGGAATGATGCTTTTTGGGTTGTCATAAACAGACTTATGAAGGTTTCTCACTTCTTGTCGATCAAGAAGACCTTCAGTATAGATGATCTGGGATGACTTTACATCAGAGATATCATTCATCTGCAGGGAGTTTCACACTCTATTGTTTCAGACAGAGATGTGAACTTTACCTCTCGGTTCTGGCAGGGACTTCAGAAGGCCTTGGGTACACAGGTAATTTTGAGTACAGCATACCATCCCCAGACTGATGACTAGTTCGAGCGCACGATCCAGGTGATTGGGGATATGATCCGAGCTTTCATTCTATACCTTGGTGATTCTTAGGAGAAGCATATTCCTCTGGTGGAGTACACCTAAAACAATAGTTTTCATGCGACCATTCAGATGGAACCTTACGAGGCTCTATACGGTAGGTCATGCCAATCACCCTTATGTTGGCTGGAGGCAGGAGAGGCAGCTTTACTGGGACCTCGTCTTGTACAGGAGACTTTAGAGCAGATAGAGTTGATTCAAAAGAGGATGGCTACAGCACAGTCTCGGTAGAAGTCTTATGCTGATCAGTGGAAACTACTTCTAGAGTTCGAGGTCGGTGATCAGGTTTTCCTGCATGTTGCACCGAGGTTGGGACACAAGAGGATTCAGAGACAGGGTAAGCTTTCACTGCGGTACGTCGGGCCGTTTGAGGTCTTGGAGAGAGTGGGTCCGGTCACCTATCGGTTGCAGCTACCTCAGAGGTATCGGGCCATTCACAACGTCTTCCACGTCTCTCAGCTCCGACGTTACTTTTCAGACCCATCTCACGTCTTTCAGCCTGAGGAATTCGAGCTTGAAGCTGATGCGTCATTCGAGGATCATCCTATCTGGATTTTCGATCGCAGAACGATGGTTCTCTACGGGCGGTATGTTCCTCTGGTACGGGTGCTATGGTAGCACGGGCGAGTACAGGACGAGACCTGGGAGAGGGAGGTCGATGTATGATCACAGTGGCTGGAGCTGTTCGGGGATTCTTCTTCTCCACCTCGTTAGGGAAATTCAGGGACGAATTTCTTTAAGGGGGGAAGTTTGTAAGAACCCGGATCTTCATTTAGGTATGTTTTTCCTTTTTCCTGGAGTTTTTAAGAAAAATGGGTTTTCTGGAAATTTTCAAAGTACACGCCATGTACTTTCTGAGTACAGGTCGTGTACTCTGATTCGGCTCGAAGCTGTGTGCTGGCCGTGCCGGGTCACACACACGGTGTGTAGGGGTGACGTGGGGGCCGTTTTGGCGGAGTACGGAAAGGACCCAGTACACGCCGTGTACTCTGAAAGTACACTCCGTGTACTCTCTTTTTTTCATTAAACGGACTGGGGTCACGCCTAACCCCTATTTCTGTCTTCTTCTCCAGTTTTCGACCGTCTGAGAGCGACCATATGTCCGGATCTTCGACGGGCTCCCTCCTCGCCATCCGTTCTCCGATTCGATCACGGTCAGTTGCGTTGGAATCGCAGTGGTGGTTTCTTCCTTCTTCTTGAGCCTTGTTTCTTGTTTCCTCCTTATTTTAAAGTTATTGTGGGATGAACATTTTGTGTGTTTTCTCAGATCTATGTCGTTCTAAGGGGGATATGTCGTCGAGGTTCACGTATATCGATCTCCTAGTATTGAGGTAGGTGGTTTGTGCCTTCCGTAGAAAGTTGATGAATATTTTGTGCAATTTCCACCAATACCCCTGAACGGGGTATTGCGTGTTTCCTGTTTTTCCCCTGATGCTTTCCTTCTTTGCTTGATTTCTTTAGTAGAGGTTATTTCTTGTTATTATAGTATTTTGTTTGTTCTCAGTTTGCTTTTCCATGCTTGTTCTGCCTATTTGGAATTTTTCCAGTTGCCATGCCTAGTTGTAGGATTGTGGACTATTGCCTTGTTTTTCTGTTGAGCCTTAGTTGATATCCAAGTAGTTCTTGAGGTTTACATGGACGTTATACACGTTCTGAGCATGTTTAGTTATACTCAGGACTGTGAGAACCTAGAGTAGTCGACCAAAGGGAGAATTGATGGAAGGGCTTCTCCAGAGTGTCTTTTAATCATGAAGCGAGACCAAGGGGAGAATTGACGGAAGGGATTCTCCAGAGTGTCTTTTAGTTGCGACGTGGGATATATGCAGAATTAATGTTGAGTGCTTCCCCAAAGAGCCTTTAGCATGATACGAGACTATAGGGGGAATTGATGGTGAGTGCATTCCCAGAGAGTCTGCTTAATTATGTAGCTGAACCAGAGGGGTGAGACTATGTGTGCCTCCCAGAGGTTTGCTAGTACTTAGAGGTTGAACCATAGGGGTTAGACTGTGAGTGCTACCCAGAGGTTTACCTGTTCCTTCTTTTGTTGTTGGCTCCTTACTTGTGTGTTATACTTGTTAGAACTGTGGATTGTAGTTTTTTGTGCGTTTCTGTTTACTACTTCTTATTTTAGTACTACCATGTATTCATTGACTATTAGGCACAAATCTTTAGGTGATGGCCTACTGGGATTGTATCTCACACCCTGTTTGGGCCATGCTTTTGGGCCCAAGCTGACTATGTTGTTGTAGGTATAGATAAGGGCAAGTGACCTTCTACTTCAGGATCTTGATTTCACTAGGAGATGGGGAGCATGGGACCGAGCCATGGCTTGTGATGTTGAGGAGCTTACTTTGTTTTCTTTTGCACTTGGTTTCAGTTGTATTTCATCACGTTGTTGTGTTTGCTGTTTTTCTTAGATACTTGTACCTGCTGCATCATTCTCATCATAGTTATATATCTACATTGCTTCCACTGTTTGGTTTCTGTTGTTATGCATGTTGTTTACTGCTTCCGCTGTTTATTGTTGTTTTCTTAACTTGTATACCTTACCGAATGAGGGCATAGTTTCCCCACCGACTCACCAAGGCCCTCACTGCTAGTCGGAAGCCTCTGGCGTTCGGGGAAACGCGCTTGAGGTCATGTGGGGAACTGGGTACGGGGCACCAGTGGAGGGGCTCCGGACTCGGGTCATTAAAAATGTATTGGTAATTATTAAAGAGATATTGTTTTGTTTTTGTTAATATAATATAACAAAAAAATTCTTAGGAAACAAATATAATTTACCATCTTGGGTCATTACAATCTTCCCCCACTTAGAAATTTCATCCCTAAAATTTCAACACATTATCACAGTTCAGAAAAGGTGAGGTTAATTATTCTTTATTATTTCATCTCGTTCCCATACCACATCTTTAAACTTAGGGTTCCTCTTTAACACTTTGATAAATTGGGCAGTCTTTTATGTAGAACCTTGTCTCTATGGTCCAAGATCTCCATGGGATGCTCCTTATAAGAGATGTCAAGCTCAATTTGTACCATTTCTACATTCTATACATGTAAGGGATCAGGTATGTATATACTCAAGAGAGATACATTTAATATATCATGAACATGAGATAGATTTGGTGTAAGTGATATCAAATAGGTAACTACTCATATATGATAAAGGATTTCCTTGGAGCCATTGTACCTGGGGATAAGATTCTCTTTCTTTCTAATCTATATGACTCTCTTCCATCATGATATTCGAAGGAAAACATTTTCCCTAACATAAAAATCCAATTCCCTTTTATGGTTGTTAGCATAGATATTCAGTCAACTTTGAGTATATTTTATATGTTTTTGAATGGCGTGGACCTTATCTTTCAACTCTTGCACAAGATCAGGACCAAGGTTTCTTCTCTCACTAACTTCATCCCAAAAAGTAGTAGTTCTAATTTGATTCCCATATATAGATTTATATGATGTTATTTGAATACTTGAGTGGTAGCTATTGTTGTATAAAAACTAAACTAATGGGAGGTGTTGATCCCCTCCCCATTTAAATTCCATTAACAATGTTCTTATCATGTCCTCGAGTGTTTAAATAGTCCTTTCATGTTGTATATTGGTTTGGGGTGGTAGGTTGTATTGAAATTCAATTCAGTATTCAAATAATGTTGAATAATTATTTTGAATTTAGATGTGAACCCTAGATCAAGATCAAAAATGATAAAAAGTGGCACCCCAAGAATGATCCCCACTTCCTTTACATATATCATGGAAAATTGGTTGGGAGATAAATCTTCATGAATAATGATAAAATGGGCAGTCTTGTAGTATTTTCAAAAATTTCCCTTTTCATGTTATATCACCAATAATGATCATGAAGTTCCCTATAAATTTTATTTCTCCCATGATGGATATATAATGTAGAGTCATCATATTTATCCATCAACTATTTATTTATCTTCTGAATAGATGGAACACGTAGACTTTTATGAAATTTAATTATACCTTCCTGATCAATATTGAACTTAATAAACTTCCCATTCTACACATCCTTTATCTTATTTTGTAAAAAAGTATATTCTCTTTGATATTTCTTGATCCAATAGAGTAATGATAGTTGAGAAATTATTAAGGATAGGATTGATCATATCTGTAACAGCCCAAGATTTTATAAAAAAATATTCTTTTTAATTTTATTAATGTCTTGTGTTGTACGCTACACCAAAATGAGCTTGCACAACACACATCCTTGACTTGACTTGCATTACACGCAATCGCGACCTTCCTCGATAGCGTGTGTAGTACGCAATACCGAGTTTCACTAAACAACGATATGCTATAAAAATATTATTAAAACTAGCCGTTATGAATAGTAATAACCACTTTTTGAAATCCAGTAAATCTTATTTTTCAAAATGAACTTTATTTTTGGATTCGGAGTATCGAATTTAGCCTAAGGTGAAATTTTGGTACTTTTCGGATAACTTTCATATTCTGATGAATAGTGAAAATTACTAAATTATAATTAAAAACAACTTTTTTAATCGAAATAATTAATAGTGATAAATTATTAATTTGAGTGGTTTTAAGGTATATTTAGAATATATTTTTACAATTTAATACAATGTTGGTCATTGGATGTAATTTCACATTTAAACTAGACATAAACAAGTGTCAATCTTTTGATAGATATTGTTTCTTAAAAACACGCTATTTGTTTTAACAGCGGGATTTAATTATAAAATTAATTAATGCAACTTTTATGTTCTGAATTTGGTAAAATAGACTTCATTTTTGAATTCGGAATATGAAATATAGCTTGGGATGAAATTTTGGCATTGTTCTGAAAAACATCAATTTTTGATGAATAGTGAAACAACTAAGTGGTAGGTTAAAAACTGAATTTTGCATAAAACTTAATTTTACCGCTTCTGTGAATGGAATTTCGAAAATCCGAGAGACACGGTTAATATCAAGGACTAAAATGTGGTTCAATGAGATGAAAATAATTTTTGGTGAATAGTAATTTTTTACTTTTTTTTACCGCGGTTAATAGTAAATAGGGTAACTAAGGGTAAATATGATATTAATATTACCCTAACACATGTCCTAATTCTATTGGACAAGTGTAATTCGACCAAAAACAAACTTAGGAATACAATATGACCATTTAGGCCCACTTGGATTAGATTAGGACATTTATTATTAATTTATTTAAAGAAGGGTTAAAATAGTTAAAATCAAAGTTTAATAAGTAAATCATTTTTAATATGGGGTTATACATAAGATCAATTCGACTATAAATATTCATTAGAAAGATAAAAAGATTTCCTACATGATGGTATTTTATTTGTAATTTTTAGACATCAAATAATGTAATTTATTTATGACACAAAGATGATGCAGTAATTATCTTATTAATGAAATATTGACATAATTGATAATATAAATACCAAAATAAATGTAATTTAAGACTTTTTATGAATTCCAATAATTTTCTAGGTTACTATGATATATTAGTGATGATTTAATCAACTTGGTTCGAACATATAATTCTGTTATGACTTTCACAAAAATCATATATCAAATAGTGTCAAAATTGACACAAAATAGTTTTTAAAACAAATATTATATTACTAATTGTTATTTTATTCCTAAAAATCTAAGGTTCGGCCAAATGACTTAGATAAGGATATATATATTAATAATAAACAATTTGGGGTTCGTTTGGCATGTTATAGTAAGTGTATTAACCATATAGTGAAAGAAAACAAAAAGACACGGTAAAAGTTAAAATAATTAACTTAGAGTTAAATCTAATTGATAAGGTTAAAATAATACCCTAAACTTGTCTAAATCATATTGGTTGATAGTATTTCGACCCATCCCCACTTTAGCTTCGAAATAAGACCCTTTGGAACCATTATAAACCGATTTTGACTTTAATATAAAATAATATTTTGAGATATTCCTAAGGTGCCCCTCTCCTCCCCTATAAAAGGACACCTCCTCCCCCTCCTCCTCACACCAATTTGAGCACTCAAGCTCGGAAAACCCCTGCCAAAATCTCTTATCCACTTCCCTAGAAACATCCTAGAGGTTCTGGTCTTCCTCAAAGACCAATTCTAGTGCCCTAAGAGGAGGTCTCAAAGAGGCACTTCAAAGAAGAGGTAATTACCGTTACCAATTCTTTCATCTTTATTTCTTCTTCCACTTCTTCTTCTTAGGTTGTTTCATTATGAAGTAATAACATCAGTATCACTCATATACTGATATTTTATTATAAGTATGAAACAATCCTATTTCACCATCTATCCATCCTACGGAAAAAGAAATCACCACGCGTGCGTACGTACGGAATACCGTCTCCACGCCGTGGTGTAATCTATTTTCCACCACCACCTTACATGGATGGGTATAATGGTGTAAAGAATAACTATACATAGTTATTACAACATCATATTTATTCTGATATATTGTATAATCCACTCCAATTCAATTCAATATTTATAGAAATGATATCATCGCTCGTGCGTACGTACGGACTACCGTCTCCACGACGCGATGAGATTCATTCTCCATGTTAACCATTTAAGAATGATTATAATGTATATATAAGAAATAATAATGAAATATATGACATTATAAAGCTACTGGATTTATGTATATATATACATATGTATGTCATCTACTTACTTCCATTTCAAGACAATAAGCAAAGAAAAACAGCGTTCATGCGTACGTACGGACTACCGTCTCCATGAACGGTGTTTTTCATTTTATTTATCTATCTATTATATATATATATATACTGAATATATATGATATATAAATCATATTTTATATTCTGGAAGTAAGTAAATCATGATATAAGTAATAATGATGTCAAGAACAACAAGTCAAAACACCTACGATAAATGAAACGATTTTACCCAAAACGCTTCTTTAACATGGAATTTACAAAAGAACGGGTAATATAATGTCATAAGTGAACCATATATGATATCATAACAATGAATATGATTTTTTAATAAGTCAATAACATGATTTAAATCATTATACAGGAGGTTCGGACACTTACAAAGCAAGTCGGACCTAAGGTAAGGGAAATATTACAATCTCATTTTTATCCGAGATTGTTTATTCGTAAGTATTTACTGGGGTGTATTTTATCATCCACATCCATGTTTCATCGATATGTAATATTATTTCCATCCAACTACAATTGTTTATATCCATTTTTACCCTTCGGTGAGTTTTTAGTAAAAGATATGAAAGGAATCTTTTGTCGTTTTTCGTACGAGGTACTTTTTGACTTTTCCGACAAAAGTACGAAGAATGTTTTTTTTAACTTATACGGCATGAATGGGTTTTTAAAACATTATTTCCAAGAAGATTCCTTTACAAGTTTTCAAGTTTATTTTTAATCAAATTCTTTTATTTTAAAGTTGTATGACATGTTATGAAAGGAAAAATGTTTTTGAAGAAGAAAGGATATTTTCCTCAAGAATGGAGTTCAAGTGTTTTATCAAAATTATTTTCCATCTAAGATAATAAAGGGTTCTGTTTTTATCCCTATTATTAAATTGATTTGATCATGTTGTGATGGAATTATTTTTATGAATTCCTTTATCTTATATGAATTGATTTATGATGTCATGATGTTTCAAGAATCCCATTTTTGTTACATGTGTTATACGATGATGTATGATTTATGATTATGTGGCACACATAAGAAAGGATTCATTATAAGATGGGTGGGACCTATATCTCCCTCCAATGCATTGGGTAATGATTTTATATCTCATGAGATAGACATGGCTGAAATGGTAGGTTATACCGGTTCAGTGAAACAGGACTGAAACGAGGGTTACTCGATTCAGAAAGGGACTTTGTCCACTAAGATAGTCTTGGCAATGAGTCATGACTAACAAGAAATGATTTTCCATGATTATGTGTGCTTTCCACAAAGTTTCATGTTTTAAGTTATGATTATTCTGATTACATTTCACTACCATGATTTATCCCATGTTATGAAATTATGCTCTCTTTTGCAGGTTATGATTTCCAAAATGTTATGTTCTTATGAATATGATGTGATTGATATTTCTTTTGTTTACCCTTACTGAGCATTTGCGCTCACCCTTTTATGTTTTCTTTTCCCCAGGATATAAAGAAAGGTTTTAGGTATAAAAAAAAGAAGATCTTTATGGGAGATGTTGAAGATCTTTCACCACGATTAGAAGATTATAGTCCGAGTTTCCAAAGACACTAAACTATTACGATCCTTTAGTGTGTGTTTTTGTTATGTACTAAGTATTCCGCAAAAGTAATGTAATGTCCATGTACGATAAGCTTCAGGTCTCTACAGTTGGTATCAGAGGAAAGGTTTAGTCAACCTTTGGAAACTAGGATGTGAGAACGTTAGTGAGATCCCTAGAGATATTTCTAAGGTATGTCTAGGGATGTCTCTAAGGTTAAGTATACGTATAGGTTATAGTAATAGAATTACGCTAACGATCATAGAATTAAACCTAAGATGTTAGATATTGAGGGTACTAACCCTTTATTATGTTGTTTTCCCTAGCATGATTTTTGCCTCTCACACAATTCTTTTTGGGTTTTAGACGATGGCTGGAACCCGAAGGAACCGTGTTGATCAATGCAATGGACAATGCAATGATTGCCCTCCTGAACAAACAAATGTTATGGGAGATGGAGTGAAAAATCTTATTGCTATACTTACACAAGCTATGAATCATTCTGAACTTCCAAATGAGCAGAGAAGGGAACAATATTCTATTGAGTCCTTCATGAGGCAACGTCCACCTTCTTTCAGTGGGACTTCCGATCCACTTGTTGCTGAACAATGGATCAGTACCACTGAAAAGATATTTTCAGTTCTTCAATGTTCTGAACATGATAAAGTCATCTTTGCAGTATATCGTTTGGAAGGTGAAGCTGATCAATGGTGGAATCTTATCAAGAATACGAGGCCAAGGGATGAAATTGAGTCCATGGAATGGGACGAGTTCAAGAACTTGTTTTTCAGTAAGTAATTCCCTCGTATTCTTCGAACAAAGATGGAGAAAGAGTTTCTTGAACTGAAGCAAAGGGACGATGAATCTGTTGGTACCTATGAAGCAAATTTTACAAGACTTGCAAGGTATGCTTCTGGTATTATCATCCAACCTGAAAGTAAAGTTGATCGATTTTTCAGTGGCTTAAAACCAAGTCTTCGAAGGGCATTAGCTATAAGAGACTTCAGTAGCTATGAAGAAATTGTGCGTTGTGCTATCAAGGTAGAAATGGAAGTTGGTGTTACATATCCCTCTCATGGTTTTGACAAGAAACGAAAGATGGAGTTCAAGGAGAAATCTCAGAATAATGGTGAAAAGAAGATGAATGTTTCCTTATGCACAAAGTGTGGAAAGAAGCATGGTGGAGATTGTCTTAAAGGAACTAGAAAATGTTTTAAGTGTGGAAAAGAAGGTCATCGAGCAGCTGAGTGTCGAAGTAATGGAAAAAGGGTTTCTAATGATGTGAATAAAGCAAACACTGCAGAGAACGCACCACCAACACTTCAATGCTTCAAGTGCAAGGAAATGGGGCATTATGCTAATAATTGCCCTAATACAAGGGTTAGTGATGATCAACATGAGCAACCACTGAAGGCAAAGGACAAAGGGAAGTCACATGCGATCACTATTGGCGATGTTGAATATGATAACGATGTGGTGGAATGATTAAGCGTTTATGTAATGGGATTCCAAAATAATGTTGTATCATTGAGTATTGCAATATTTATTGATGTGGTATTCAAAGTGATTGAGATATTTTTTTTTTGAAATAAGATGATATGCGCATAATGAAGACGAGAAAATGAAATGTTTAATAGTATTCATGATCTCATGATTGATATAAGGACTAAGTGATATCATGGTTTGAGTATATAGAATTTTGAGGATTTTGGTATGTGGAAAGTGTTAACTTTTAACTGCACTCATGTTTTCACTAAGGTATTCAAGAGAATACACGATTAAGGACTTTGAATGTTTGGAATGTGACCAACAAGACATATCTTATGATATGTGGGGATCAATGACAGTATTAAATCTCTGGTAATCGTTGTCACTATATTATGAGAGTGGACTGCAGTATTATGTATAAGCCTAAAGATTAGACTGGATTATGTTGGACATAAGTTAGTATTGATTAAGGATAGAAGATTTTCGATATTATTGATGGGATGTTATAGTAATGTAGTTTTAGAAAAAGGACAACCTGCAGGACGGGCGACAGCCCATCGCTTCGGACAAGGCTGTAGGAATCGAACCCACAACCGAAGTGCGACTGGCCTTTATCGCCTACCACTGGCCTACAGGAAGTCCCTGTTTAGTAGAAACTAGTTTTATTATATTAAGCAGTATGATATATGAAGTATAAGTCCATTTTAGGAACTATATATGATTAATCTCACTATAGAATGACTTATGTATATTTAATAACTTTTGCTTACCTTTTGTTTGAGACAGATGGAATGACCCGTCATTCTATCACATGATCTGCTAACACTTCACGAATAACAAATTCAACTTCATTTATTTAAGAGATGAAGTGGAAATTGTTCAAGGCACGAACAACAGTGATATTGTATCAAAATAAAGTAAGTATTTATTCTAATTTAAATTTTCAACTTTAGGGAAATGATCTTGAAAACCAAAAATGTTGTCCTAGTGATCTTATACCTGATGAATCAGAGGGTACCTTATATCATCACAAATCTATGGATTTGTGATTACTGGCTTTTCCATAGCCATGTTCTCTACCACTCTCCATCAGAACATGATGGTTAGATTTCTCTTCCATATCCATATTTTCACCTATGTGGAAACCCAATGATTAGTTTATTTGGGTAACCGTTACGTTTCATACTTTTGTTTTTAAAGATTGGTTTTGATATTCCTTTTTACGATGTGGGTTTCTATTAAAGAAACTTTCGAATAGTAAACCATTTATAACCCCGACGAATTTCGAGGGCGAAATTCATTTTAAGGGGGGTAGAATGTAACAGCCCAAGATTTTATAAAAAAATATTCTTTTTAATTTTATTAATGTCTTGTGTTGTACGCTACACCAAAATGAGCTTGCACAACACACATCCTTGACTTGACTTGCATTACACGCAATCGCGACCTTCCTCGATAGCGTGTGTTGTACGCAATACCGAGTTTCACTAAACAACGATATGCTATAAAAATATTATTAAAACTAGCCGTTATGAATAGTAATAACCACTTTTTGAAATCCAGTAAATCTTATTTTTCAAAATGAACTTTATTTTTGGATTCGGAGTATCGAATTTAGCCTAAGGTGAAATTTTGGTACTTTTCGGATAACTTTCATATTCTGATGAATAGTGAAAATTACTAAATTATAATTAAAAACAACTTTTTTAATCGAAATAATTAATAGTGATAAATTATTAATTTGAGTGGTTTTAAAGTATATTTAGAATATATTTTTACAATTTAATACAATGTTGGTCATTGGATGTAATTTCACATTTAAACTAGACATAAACAAGTGTCAATCTTTTGATAGATATTGTTTCTTAAAAACACGCTATTTGTTTTAACAGCGGGATTTAATTATAAAATTAATTAATGCAACTTTTATGTTCTGAATTTGATAAAATAGACTTCATTTTTGAATTCGGAATATGAAATATAGCTTGGGATGAAATTTTGGCATTGTTCTGAAAAACATCAATTTTTGATGAATAGTGAAACCACTAAGTGGTAGGTTAAAAACTGAATTTTGCATAAAACTTAATTTTACCGCTTCTGTGAATGGAATTTCGAAAATCCGAGAGACACGGTTAATATCAAGGACTAAAATGTGGTTCAATGAGATGAAAATAATTTTTGGTGAATAGTAACTTTTTACTTTTTTTTACCGCGGTTAATAGTAAATAGGGTAACTAAGGGTAAATATGATATTAATATTACCCTAACACATGTCCTAATTCTATTGGACAAGTTTAATTCGACCAAAAACAAACTTAGGAATAAAATATGACCATTTAGGCCCACTTGGATTAGATTAGGACATTTATTATTAATTTATTTAAAGAAGGGTTAAAATAGTTAAAATCAAAGTTTAATAAGTAAATCATTTTTAATATGGGGTTATACATAAGATAAATTCGACTATAAATATTCATTAGAAAGAGAAAAATATTTCCTACATGATGGTATTTTATTTGTAATTTTTAGACATCAAATAATGTAATTTATTTATGACACAAAGATGATGCAGTAATTATCTTATTAATGAAATATTGACATAATTGATAATATAAATACCAAAATAAATGTAATTTAAGACTTTTTATGAATTCCACTAATTTTCTAGGTTACTATGATATATTAGTGATGATTTAATCAACTTGTTTCGAACATATAATTCTGTTATGACTTTCACAAAAATCATATATCAAATAGTGTCAAAATTGACACAAAATAGTTTTTAAATCAAATATTATATTACTAATTGTTATTTTATTCCTAAAAATCTAAGGTTCGGCCAAATGACTTAGATAAGGATATATATATTAATAATAAACAATTTGGGGTTCGTTTGGCATGTTATAGTAAGTGTATTAACCATATAGTGAAAGAAAACAAAAAGACACGGTAAAAGTTAAAATAATTAACTTAGAGTTAAATCTAATTGATAAGGTTACAATAATACCCTAAACTTGTCTAAATCCTATTGGTTGATAGGATTTCGACCCATCCCCACTTTAGCTTCGAAATAAGACCCTTTGGAACCATTATAAACCGATTTTGACTTTAATATAAAATAATATTTTGAGATATTCCTAAGGTGCCCCTCTCCTCCCCTATAAAAGGACACCTCCTCCCCCTCCTCCTCACACCAATTTGAGCACTCAAGCTCGGCCAACCCCTGCCAAAATCTCTTCTCCACTTCCCTAGAAACATCCTAGAGGTTCTGGTCTTCCTCAAAGACCAATTCTAGTGCCCTAAGAGGAGGTCTCAAAGAGGCACTTCAAAGAAGAGGTAATTACCGTTACCAATTCTTTCATCTTTATTTCTTCTTCCACTTCTTCTTCTTAGGTTTTTTCATTATGAAGTAATAACATCAGTATCACTCATATACTGATATGTTATTATAAGTATGAAACAACCCTATTTCACCATCTATCCATCCTACGGAAAAAGAAATCACCATGCGTGCGTACGTACGGAATACCGTCTCCACGCCGTGGTGTAATCTATTTTCCACCACCACCTTACATGGATGGGTATAATGGTGTAAAGAATAACTATACATAGTTATTAAAACATCATATTTATTCTGATATATTGTATAATCCACTCCAATTCAATTCAATATTTATAGAAATGATATCATCGCTCGTGCGTACGTACGGACTACCGTCTCCACGACGCGATGAGATTCATTCTCCATGTTAACCATTTAAGAATGATTATAATGTATATATAAGAAATAATAATGAAATATATGACATTATAAAGCTACTGGATTTATGTATATATATACATATGTATGTCATCTACTTACTTCCATTTCAAGACAATAAGGAAAGAAAAACAGCGTTCTTGCGTACGTACGGACTACCGTCTCCATGAACGGTGTTTTTCATTTTATTTATCTATCTATTATATATATATATATACTGAATATATATGATATATAAATCATATTTTATATTCTGGAAGTAAGTAAATCATGATATAAGTAATAATGATGTCAAGAACAACAAGTCAAAACACCTACGATAAATGAAACGATTTTACCCAAAACGCTTCTTTAACATGGAATTTACAAAAGAACGGGTAATATAATGTCATAAGTGAACCATATATGATATCATAACAATGAATATGATTCTGTAATAAGTCAATAACATGATTTAAATCATTATACAGGAGGTTCGGACACTTACAAAGCAAGTCGGACCTAAGGTAAGGGAAATATCACAATCTCATTTTTATCCGAGATTGTTTATTCGTAAGTATTTACTGGGGTGTATTTTATCATCCACATCCATGTTTCATCGATATGTAATATTATTTCCATCCAACTACAATTGTTTAAATCCATTTTTACCCTTCGGTGAGTTTTTAGTAAAAGATATGAAAGGAATCTTTTGTCGTTTTTCGTACGAGGTACTTTTTGACTTTTCCGACAAAAGTACGAAGAATGTTTTTTTTAACTTATACGGCATGAATGGGTTTTTAAAACATTATTTCCAAGAAGCTTCCTTTACAAGTTTTCAAGTTTATTTTTAATCAACTTCTTTTATTTTAAAGTTGTATGACATGTTATGAAAGGAAAAATGTTTTTGAAGAAGAAAGGATATTTTCCTCAAGAATGGAGTTCAAGTGTTTTATCAAAATTATTTTCCATCTAAGATAATAAAGGGTTCTGTTTTTATCCCTATTATTAAATTGATTTGATCATGTTGTGATGGAATTATTTTTATGAATTCCTTTATCTTATATGAATTGATTTATGATGTCATGATGTTTCAAGAATCCCATTTTTGTTACATGTGTTATACGATGATGTATGATTTATGATTATGTGGCACACATAAGAAAGGATTCATTATAAGATGGGTGGGACCTATATCTCCCTCCAATGCATTGGGTAATGATTTTATATCTCATGAGATAGACATGGCTGAAATGGTAGGTTATACCGGTTCAGTGAAACAGGACTGAAACGAGGGTTACTCGATTCAGAAAGGGACTTTGTCCACTAAGATAGTCTTGGCAATGAGTCATGACTAAAAAGAAATGATTTTCCATGATTATGTGTGCTTGCCACAAAGTTTCATGTTTTAAGTTATGATTATTCTGATTACATTTCACTACCATGATTTATCCCATGTTATGAAATTATGCTCTCTTTTGCAGGTTATGATTTCCAAAATGTTATGTTCTTATGAATATGATGTGATTGATATTTCTTTTGTTTACCCTTACTGAGCATTTGCGCTCACCCTTTTATGTTTTCTTTTCCCCAGGATATAAAGAAAGGTTTTAGGTATAAAAAAAAGAAGATCTTTATGGGAGATGTTGAAGATCTTTCACCACGATTAGAAGATTATAGTCCGAGTTTCCAAAGACACTAAACTATTACGATCCTTTAGTGTGTGTTTTTGTTATGTACTAAGTATTCCGCAAAAGTAATGTAATGTCCATGTACGATAAGCTTCGGGTCTCTACAATATCCCTTCGCCGATGATTCTCAGGTCCAACCTTACTAGTTCCTTGATCAATGGATCTCCTTGAATCTTTATCATTCCAAGCACAAAGGGGTCTTCCATACTTAATGCATCGGTAAATTTTTTTTCAATTCTAGGGTGAAAATGAATTGAGAATTCATAGTATTTAATAAGTTCTATCAATATCCATTGTCTCTGTTCCAAATCCTTATATTTTAATATATACTTCAATGTTTTTTGGTCTATGTATATATCACATTTCTCCACATAAATATAGTGCCTTCATATCTTCAGAGAAAAAATTAATACTGCTAGCTCCTAGTCATGTGTAGTATAATTATACTCATGAGGATTTAACTATCGAGATGCATAAGAAATCATCATTTAATTTTTTATAAGGACACACCCAATCCCTTTCAGATATGAATCGATATAAATAACTAATAGTTATCTCAAAAAAGGTAGAGTTAACATAGGTGGGACAACCAATCTCTTACTCAGTTCTTGGTAACCTTCTTCACACTCCTAATTCCAGATGAACTCTACCCCTGTTCAAGTTAACTGGTTTAGTGGATTATAAAGGCATGAAAAAATTTCATAGACCTCATATAATATCCTACAAATCCTAGGAAACCATGAATCTCACATACTATTATAGGATAAGGCCACTCTTCTACAACCTTTTTCTTGGTAGGTTTAATTGATATTCCTTCTTCAATTATAAATCTCCATAAGAAAGAAAATCCATGTAACCAAAATTCATATTTTATAAAATTTCAAAATATCCTTTCCTTACTCAAAGTTTTCAATATAACCCTTATATGGCCCTCATGTTTCATGTTACTTTTGAAATATATCAGAATATCATCAATAAAAACTACCATAAATTTATCAAGGTAGTACTTAAAGAGTATATTCATAAAATAAACAAATATATCAGTGAATTAGACAAGACAAGGGATATAAAAAACTCATAATTCTCATATCTTCATTAGAAGTCAGTCTTTAGAATATCTTCTTTCTTCGCCCTCAATTGATGATAACCAGATCGAATATCATTCTTTGAGAAGAATTGAGACCCAAAAAATTGTTTAAATAAATCATCAATCCTTAGGAGAGGGTATATTTTATTCACTATGATATTGTTAAGTTGAAAATAATTAGTGCATATCCATATTGATTCATTCATCTTCTATACAAAGAGAATGAGTTCTCCCCAAGGAGGCACACTTGCTGAGATAAATCCCTTCTTCTAAAGATCTTGAAGTTGTTTATTTAATTCCACTAGCTCCACATTTTCCATTATATATGGGGTATTTGATTTTGATTTGGATCTAGTTATGTAGTTTAATGGATAACTCTAACCCTCTTCTAGGGGAAGTTCTAGTAACTCCTTAGTAAATACATCAATTTATTCCTGAATTATGGGGATATTTTAAATTCTTATACTTTATTTTCCTTCTTCCACTTCATAGATTATCTACATAAACTAGCCTATGGGATGTGCCTCTAGAAAAAATATATTGTTGGTATATATCTCCATTGAAAATAATTATCAGTTCTTCATTCAAGACTATTGATATTTCCCTTCCACATCAGTTGATATTGGAATTATACATTGAGAGCCAAGCCATATGTAGTATAGTATTGAATTGCACCATGGGAATGACTACTAGATTTAAGATGAGATTATGATTTTCAAATTCAATAATATATTTTCTATACACCATTAATTCTTGGATAAACCCTCTAAGATTCTTAACTAATAATTCTACTTCTATAATTTCATAGATTGATTTTATATTATTTCCAAACTTGGAGGAAATAATGGAATGCATTGAAAATGAATCAAACAAAGTACTTTCAAGATTTTAGAGAACAAATATAGTACCAACCACCACATCATTTAGAGCCTCTACATTAACTATTATATTAGAAAATTCTCAACCATTCCCCCTTGTCCTATGCTGAGTTTGATGGTGATTTACCACTATTATCTTCTAATTTAGATAATAATTGGAAAAGTACCCCAGATGTCCACACTTGAAGAATTAATCTTCAAGCTGGACCTACACCATCTTCCCTTTGTCAATAGTGTTGAGTAGTTTAGGTTTCACCTAACTATGATAGTTCAAATCTATAAGGGTATCATTTCCACACATTTAACATTTTTACTCCTGATCCATAAGTTCCCTTAATGTTTCTTCCCACATTTGTTGTACATGGAATGTTTCACTTTCTTCCCTTTTATTTTGTGATCAAAGTCCCTCCCTGAGTATAGATCTGTATCTCTCTTCTTTTCATTCAACCTATGTGAATACTTAATTTATCTAATCTTCAATTCAATCTCCATTTCACTCTACATTATCTCCTCATAGCATTCATAGTCTTGATTCTTCAAATCCCTTCATAGATGGGGTCTCATTCTGCTGAAGAATATACCAACCTTTACCTTTAGTTTCATAACAAAACTGGAGGTGTAATGACAAAGTCTTTTATTTTTTATCTCTTTCCTTCTCAATGAATCATTCTCCTTTTACTTTAGCTCGAAGAATTCCTTCTCTGTTTTTTTTTTCTCATCGAACGGGGAAAATATTTATTGAAAAATATTACCCTAAACTGTTCTCACTCCATAGAATCAGTCTCCCTTCTTGAATGCATGTTTTTAATCAGTTTCCACCACTAGTCAACTTATACTTCTATGAATTATACTACCATTGTGACTTTCCCTTTCTCTGAATATTAGAGTATAAAAAAGAACTTTTCTATAGAGCTTATCCATTGTTCAGCAATCAATGGGTAGGAAAATACACTATAATATGGTGTTTATTGAGAAGTGAAGGACTCAATGGAAAGTTGTTCCTTTCAATGTTAATATGGCCTCTATACTTGATTCAATTTATTATTCCTAAGTCGAGATAGTTGATTCATCATTCTCATGAAGTCTTCCATTCTGAATTCCATCAGAGGGTCATCGAAACATCATTCATTGTACCCATAATTTATGTGGTTTCTCTTATTTCCCTCCATTTTCTAAATTAATAAATCCTTAGTAAGAAACATGTTTATTTTAAGAATATTATAATTATAAAGGGATATTATTCCTTCATGAATAAATATGTTATTATTTAAAAATAGTTATATTTTCTATATATCATTTATAATGGTTCATAAAAATCATGTGATTAACCAAATATTTCCCCTAGGATTGTCAAACCAGGAGTGCAGTAAGGATCATTTCCATGAACTAGTTCTTCAATCGAATCTATCTTAATGTGTTTTTTCAAGTGTTCCCCAATATACATTTTTTCTAGAGTTAAATACACTTGTTCGTATCCAGATAGGGATTTCTTTCCTCATAAAAAAATTACTTAATACTCCACCAAAATACCAGGATTTTTTCCAATATTTAAACATTTCTCTAGGGTTAATACTAAATAATTATATTCCTAATTACCACAAATAATGAAACTTTCCATTCATACCAACTATTTTATACCACCTTTTTATTACATAAATTGTCATTACATGGTAAAAACAGATGATCTTTTAAAGTTAGTCTCTTAGAAATAAGGTACATAAAACATAAAAAATTAAAAAATTCTTCTAATTCACGTGAAAGGATTAAACACGGGTTCATCCTAAGTTACATTTCCTTTATATAATAACCTGGGGAAATACATCAAAGGAAAAGGGTGAGAATGAGGCCTAGTAAGGGAAATAATTAACATGTGACCAAGAAGAATATCAATAAGTATATAAGGAATATAATTATACAATTAATAGGAGAATATGAGGAATATAATAATAAAAATAACATGAATCATAACATAGAAACATAGAAACAAAAATTAAAAGATATATTCATAAGCATATCACTTAGCTTTGTCACCAAGATTTCATATTTTAAATTTACTAAGGTTACTCACCAAGGTATCATAAAACATGTCATCTATGGAAATTAAATTCTTTACCCAATGCATTAAAAATCTATCAGGGTGGACCCTTCATATTTAATAATTAATTTCAGCCACATATATCATAATTAATCATTTAATTAGTAACTACGGGAGAATAAATAATGGGTTTCTTATCAAAATCCTGGAATACAAAAGTTTATATGGACATGATCATTACATCATTTTTGTCCAACAAAAAGGGAATGTGGGTTTATTTTGTGTAAATAACAGAATAAAATAATTAATTTATATATCTAGGTGAATAACTATGTATAATAAAAAGGTTTGCGTATTCACACAAATAAAATAAAAGATAATTTCTTAAGGAGAAGAGGGAAATTTTTGAGAAATAAATTCACCAGCATGAAGGGTAAAATGTGGATTTAGAAAAGGGTAAATGAGAGGATGAAAGGGTATTCCATTGATAAAAAATAATTTTTATGTAATTGTATGATCAAAATGTTAATGAAATATATTAATCATAACAATTATAAGACAAATACCAAAAGTAGGTTCTTAGATTGAAGGGAGAATAATGATAATTCCCTTACCTTGAAGAGTTACTCCTAAATATTGAAAAATGGAACATTTGGGGGATTTAAGAAACCTTGGTAAGACTCCTTGGGAGAAAATAATACCATAAATTCATTTATTATGGATCATGTGTGAAGGTAAATGGATAAATGGGTGGGATTTATATCAAAACATGAGGATTTGTCTAATAATTTCCAAATATAAGCCTTAGAAATATAGGTTGTGTAAAATGAAAATCTATTGGCATACCCATGGTTTTTTCCATGGTTTTGGAAATTTGGAACAATTTTTATTTTATTTTAATCCACTAGAACTGAACATCATTTTTTATTACTTCGTTTGTCATGGAAAAGTAAACTTCCCACAAATTATTGTTTTTAAAGTCAAATATTCCATTTTAGAATTTAGAAATACATTTATAGGTTTGTAAATTGATAAAACAAATATATTAAAATACTCCATATTAATAAAATAACATATTTTAGGTCTTTTATTGTGGTTAATAAATTATTACATCATTAAGAAATAATTATGAGTTCCTTAAATATACTAAAAAAACCAAACTGTGTTTTTACTATTCACAAAAAAATAAAGTATTTTAGAAAATTCTCATAAATTCACCCTAACCTAATTTAAATGATCTAATTTTAAAAATGAAATTTATTTTGTTATAATAATTCCCTAAATATGATACTTTTAACAAGTATATATAAAAACCCATATTTGTTAAAAAAATAGCATGTTGTAAAGCTGAGTCAAATTTCTAACACTTAAAAAAATTCATTGGGCATAATAAAATTATTTATCATTTATATTTAAATAATAATTTTTATAGAATACAATTTTATTAAAATAAATATTAATCACAATAACTTAATTTATTATTAAAATTTATAACTTTTCTAAAAAGTAAAATTTGTGTCAGAAAAAATAATTTATCAATTTAGTCTCAATTAAATGTATATTATATTAATAAAAAATATTCATAAAATGGAATTGATGAAATAAAAATTCTATTTATTAAAATAAATTACTTTTAAAGTAACCTAGGATTAGACATTTAACCCCTTATAACACTCATGTATGACTTAAGGTTCAGGTGTGCAATCATGATAGATTCATGGGGAGACTCGGATAACGTCGTCTAAGAGGTAATTTATCGTAACTTGAACATATCTCATATGTGATTTAATTATAACTTCATTTCTAAATATCCTCTTGGTATTGGACAAGGTCAACCCTAGTGATACTACCTCCCTCCCATGTTCAGATAAATGGGCTTCATAAAGCATGACTCTACCGATTAAGGTCATCCCTTATTCTTTCTGTATTAATTATCCTTTTTCATTACTACTTAGAAACACTAATTATAACATTAGAATTATTATCAATGGGTATAGTTCTCAGTGGTAAAAGTTTTCAATAGTTATATTTACTAACAATCATATTTAACCAATGGTCCTATAATGGTTAAATCCCAATGGTCACATTTACATTTATACTTAATAAATACCACTTCATTATTTTATTCAATATTCACAACAATCATTTTTCAATATGTTGATTGATTTTATAAAATTTTGTTTTATTTCTATAGTGTTGGTCATGGGGGTGATTCTAATTGATTGGAATGATCTGTATTTTCCCATTTTTTCTTTTTTGTTTTATATTTTTTGTTTATTTGTAATGTTTGGAATTTTAATTTATTTCCCAGATAACTAATGTATTGATCAATATTAAATAGATGTAGTTTTTTTGTGTGTGATATAATATAAAACACATTTTATCAAGAAAACAATATCATTTTAATAAAACCTGGGTTGTTAAAATCTACTAAAAATGCATACCCAATCATCTATGGTTCACCAACATAGTTGAAACACACCAAACCATATAGAACCTTGGGTCTCAAAGATATGGTTATAACCATTCCCAATACACATTAATCAATATTAGGATCAAGATAAATCAATAAGGGGATATTAAAAAAATTATCATTAGAGAAACATACCTCAAAAAAGTAAATAGATTATCTACTATAGGAACAAACTCAACTTTAGTTCTTTTAACTCTTAAACTCTAACCACCTTAGTGGCATAAATATCTCTTGAAGTAGTATGAACCCTCTTGGAAAGGGAAGTAATGAGAACACCTATATCAAAAAACCCCATTTAATATATTTCCTAAACAAATGTGGAAATAAAATTAGGTAATATTAGTCAATCCACATCTACCTCAAGTAGATGGTTAATTACCATCTCCATAGGAGTGAAAGGTTTCACATTATAGTAGAATTTGTACCACGTATTGGCACACTTAATGACATTATAGTGTGGGTGGAACATTGTGGAACCATCCTTAATTAAATCCCAATAATATTCAATATCTTTTCAGACTGATATCATGGTCGGGGACTCTATTAATGTCATGGGAAAATACTTCTAAGGAAAAGAGTGATAATACATAGTTGGAAAAGGATTCTCCAAATTTATTGTGTCAAGGATAATCAACACCATCTAATTTTATGGATAATACTCAATATCTACAGAATAATAATAGTTCTTTATATAATATATAGGTTAATTCATGTTCACCATGATCAGATTATTATTATTGAGGGATAATAGGTAGAAACAAATCCCATGCATCTTATAATAATTATAAATATTGTGGCCAAAAAATTATAATTGGTACAAAATATGGGTGAAAAATAAAAAATATATATTTTAAATTAATCTATTTATTCCATAAACAATGAATAAATTATATATCAAATATGGCCACAAAATATAAATCAAAAGGAAAAACTCTTACTTGTATTAGATGTTTTTCTATGATATTCTATACATATTCATGAAGAAACATTCTAATGTTGTTACCAAAACAATATATAAAAATTTTATTCTTTAAGTACAATATAAATCTTGGAATCATTAACTATATTATGGTATAAAGATATTTCTTATTGGTTTAAATCATTGGGGACCAACGCAATGTAAATAAGTTTTAAATAAATGGGAAGACTCTAAATAGGAAGTGGTTTAGTCCTACTCACATATACATTTCATTTTGGGAATATGAGAACCAATAAATCACTCCACCCAACTATTTTTTACTTTCCAATTAGTATTGACAAGATGGTAAAAATTTTCAATTGAAGCTTGAAGATTACCAAACCAAGAAACACAAATAAATTGATGCACTAAAATGGATTCTTATTGCTTGAATGGAGATAGATTGAAATACATCACCCATTCCACCAAACACAAAACCTTAGGAAATATCATGATAAGTAGAATATAGGGAAGAGAAAATTTTGAATTAAATTATATATAGTGAGGGATATATCTATACATCACATATATTTGTAGAGGGAATAACCCTAGAAAAGAATCATTTCCCCACCATTATGATGGAATAGGGGTTAAGGTATTCCCTATCAGATTCAAAAATACTAACATGGATTGAGAAGAGAGAAAATTGTATCCCCCACCCTTATTTATAATCAAATTTCAATAATGATAAAAAAATCCTAGTTACAAGGTCTATCAAATACTCCCTCAATAATCCCTTATCCAAAAAGAGTTGGGTCACTCTTTTCTATAAGTTATCACATATACTAATCATAACCCATGTATAATTTCCCTCAAAGACTCATTAAATCCACAAAACATGGATCCAATTAGTTGAATAATGTGAGGAGTCCTAGATTATATACCAATCTCACTAACACCACTCAATGTATTAGGAATACATAATCCACAATGGACTCAATACTTATCCTAGGCTGACCTAAACATCATATGAGGTAAGTCTTACTATCTGGTATAGCATGTTTCATGAATAATAATGAATCAATATCCATATAAAATCTATACAATGAAATATCATACTAAGATATCATTGAATAATATCATGTTTCTAAAACATATCACTTCTTACATGAGGCTATCCAAACCAAATCATTTATCACAATAATATCTATTTATTTCATTTAAAAATTCAAATACAATACTCTTATATAATAAATTAAAAAAGAATCTCATATTAAGATTGTACACCCAAGGTCCTCAATACAAAATCAAGGTAAAACTATGTTTTTATTTAAAATCAGATTTTAAGTTCATTTATTTTACAAACCATTTTACATTAATTTAAAATTTCATCTCACAAACATTTATCTTTATTAAAAACTTTTTTTTTTATATTTCATCCATTTCATTTAATAAAATCATTCTATAACATTAATAGACACATCCCGTGAAAGTTGTAACATGGGCCACTAACACTCATTTAACTGAATAATCACCAAACTGTTTATCCAATCTATAAGATCATTTGTTGATTATTAAAATGACGTGAGGTCATATCATTTTACAATACCATATGATATCACACAATGATGTTTTTCCTAATTAAAATCATAAATTAATATAATAAAACCAAAAATAATTTCATCACAAGCCATAATAATCAATATACTCAATAAGTAAAGTCCACCAACTACATTCTATATTTATTAATTTCCATTCAATCCCATGATATCCATCCATAATTCCTATAATTCATATATCATTAAAATCCTAAAAATTCAATAATCTAAACCATAAATTTAAAAAAAAAATCTATACAAACCATATAAAACTCATTTAGAAGTATAACGATACTGAAATAAAAGACAAAAGAGTTAATTAACCTTGGAATTATCTTGGTCCTCCTATAATAGAAAAAATAAAAATTTCATTACCTGAATAACCATTTAGTTAATCTAAAATTGACCAAATATCTATAAAAACTCACTTGAAATCATAACTCCATTAAAATAGTGGAAAATGAACTATTTAATTAATTTATGATCCTTCTCTATCCACAATAATTGAAATAATTCTATCTCATATTGATTACAATGATATTATAAAATTTAATACTTAATTACCTATCCATATCATCCAAAATTAATATAATAATAAGTATTATAGTATGGGATATGTAATGGAGAAATTCAAACATCATATCGATGAACTAAAAACAAATTAACACCATGAATCAATTTAAGAAGAAGGGAGGATGTGGACATGGAAGTGGAATACCCTATTTAATTTTAAACTAGCTGGGAACTAATGAACTTTAAGGGATATTAAAATAGAACCTATAGAAAAGAACAATAGGTCCCTCCTTTAAAAGTGGGTTAAGCCTTGCATCGAATGTTTAGTGGTCAATAGCAGACTCTCAATGATACCATTGGTATTTAGTGGCCTTCCACTAGTCTTTTAGTTGGAAGGAAATCGATTTTTTTCACTTCTCATTATAATATAAATTTGGTGTACTATAACTGGGGTTTTAGTGGCTAATTTTGAAACCCACCAAGAACCCCCTTTCAACAAAACTCTAAAACATCCTCCTACAAAATCATCCATTTATTTTCTTATGTTCAATGCCTCCTTTTATACTCTTTTATAACCTAAACAGTATTATCCTCTCAATTTATCCTGAAATTCAAACCTATTGAAGTTTTATCCACCAAATTTTGGCATTCATTTTAATTCCACTAATATCCCATAATGTAAATGATTATCTAAGATCATGGAAAAGCTATTTTTTCACTATATTATGTGATTTCAACACTAGTGTGGAGTGTGGATAATTTAAATGAATGACCCTGACTATATCATGATGCATGAGAGATTGATGGTGGGGGCCCCATTATTATTAGACTTAATATGATAAGTTAATTATATACATACATGGTAGCCTTGTGTTACCCACACACATGACGAAGGGGGTGATGTGAAAATTTTACTCTTTGTAATGATAGTTCATCCAGATATAACTCATATATAATACGATGTAAGAACATCGTACTAGTGACTAAGCACAAAGTAGGACATAATGAGATATGTATTGACATTCCTTAGTCAACAGTAGGTGAAGTCCAAACATCACTGGTTAGATTGTATTTCATCACCATATTTTTTCCTTCATGGAAGTGGGATGAGGACATGATGGATTTTTGTAACTAGTTAATTCTGATATCCTATATTTTGAGAAAATTTTTGGGTTATCAGTGATGGATTTACGAAGATAGATCATTTCTTGATTTAAGGGAATTATTAGTAAATGAACAAGGAAAAATATATATTTTATAGATACTCAACTTATATATATTTATAAAAATAATTTATCTAATTAAAATTGATGATTCAAATATCATTTTTTGAAATCTATTTAAAATGGAATTAAAAACTCAAGAAAACATTTGTATATCTTATCACCCATATATTAATGGGTAGTCTGAGAATAATATCTTGGTATTTAAGGATATGTTACACTTATATATTATAGATTTTTGAAGTATATGGTAAGGAAATATATATGCAATATAGAATTCCTATAAAATTAGTTTTCATGAACTAATTTAAATAATATTTTTTCATTATTGGTGTTGTGAAACTTGTAGGTAAACCTTATACATGATAGTGGTTAGAGAATCATATCAAGTTAGATCAAAATAGGTAAATGATAATACTAATCAGACAATGGTTCGTAAAAATCCATAGGAGAAATAAATAAAGTATAGGAGGAACCATTTTTTGGAGTTTAACATCAATTAATAGGTGTTTGTTAAAGTGTCACGATGATTGGGAAATCATAGGATAATAAAATAGGGAAATCCAATACCTCATTTTTTAGGAATTCTTAAGATCATATAGAGGATTGGGATAGTTTTCTATAATTTATTTCTTACAATGACGTATATTACAAAGCATAACATATTTCATATATACTGGTTGGATATATATGTATTAGACCCATCATATGTCATCATGATAGTTAAATATGACTTAAATCCATATACATAATATTTAAAAATGACTTGTCAATGTATAAGATTATATTGTGAATATTCTATGTGCAAATTTGATAATCTATTTTTGGTGATATGAGTAGGTACAGATGTCCAATTATCTAACATAGGGATAGAGATTTATTTTAATATTTCCTAGTGATGTTGTTTATCTATGAAATAATCCCATAAGATTCCCACTAATATCATTTTAGTAGACACCAAAAAAATATTCAAAACCTGTAGGATATTTAAAAATATGAATCAAGAGTGATACGAAAAAACATCTAATAAAATTAATATTTCCAAAAAATTAAGAAAATTTATTTTCAATGTTTCGAATATAAGAATTAATATTATTTAGAAAATATTTAGAGTGACATATTTTGATTCATCAATGTATAAGTGGGGATCTGATAAATATGAATGATAAATTTTATTTAGAGAAAATTGACCATTTTTCAAGTTATAGTGCCCTCCTACTAAATAATGTAGGATCAATATGACGGCTACTCTTGGTTTCATTATATTTTTTCATACTCTTATAATAGATTATCAAAGGAAATAAATGAGTAATGACAACTATTGATGAAAACCAACATGTAATCAATGAATAAAAGATATTAGATACCTAGAAATTGTAACTATAGATAATGATTCTCCTAGAAGTACTATTTATGAACTGATTGAGTTTTTTACTAAAACTTTAATTGGAAGTGAATGATATGTTTTGGTATAACTGATATCTATGATAAATACACTGAAAAGAAATGTATAAGACTAAATTATTACATTGAAATGAATAATAAAAACAAGGAGAAGAAGAAAAACTATAGATATGGTCACATAAATTCTTCGCAAAGATATAGACTCTAAAGGATTTCAAGATTTATCCCCAATAATTTTTTTAAAAATCCTTATCTATATATACATTAATTATGACATTCCTATTATATACCTTATGATCAATGTCAAATACCATTTCTTTTTTATGGTAAATTTCACCCTTATATACTTTGGGTAATAATGAATCCATGTTTTTCATCTCAAATTATCTTGGGAAGAAAATGTAAGAGTCAATCATTGATGATTTCAGAAACTACCTTATAATATAAATTATAAAGGTAGATTAGAAAGAAGTTTTGGAATGAAAATGGATATAGATATTATGAATTAAGATGAGTGATATTGTATCCACTAATCTATGATAATGATCACCCTAAAAGAAATATTGAACCACTCCTATGACATCAACTTTGATAAAATTTTAAGTCTTAGAGTAGAAAATATAGGATATCTATCATGCCACAACATGTTATCCATCCCTAAATTTTTTACTTCTTTAAGAATTTATTCTTTATTAAGAATAGGCCAAAGTAAGTAATTGGGGTAAAAAAATATTGATGAAGGGACTATATTAAAGAATTATTTATGATAATTATCAAGAAATATCCTTCATTGATATTGTAGAATACCACCATTACCGTTAGGAAACCACATAAATGTGCATGCACAAGTGCACCCAACTTATTGCTTTTTTTTGTGAATGAACCATATAGAAATTAAAGTTTAATTCTTATATAATGGCTTATCTATGTGGGCACTTATGGAAGTAATTATTTTTCTTATCTCCCTTATGAATAAACTGAGCATAAAGATTTTATATTCCATATATTTCCCCATAAAGGGGGAATATTTTACAATGCTTTTTATTTAGTAAGCATTGATTAACTTTCTTGATCATCTCAATGGCGTTATAATTATTAATCAAGATTTGGAATTTCCTTAATCATATTTGAGAGGGTAGTACTAGATACATAATATTTTCACACCCATTATTAAATATGAGTCATCAACAACTTAAGTTTCAGGTAAATAAGATCCCAAAAATTCCAAGAGGTAGAAATGTCTTCAATTAAATCTTATTAAAGTGTCCATGAATGAGATGATATGAATCTATCACTATTTTCTTTGGAATTACCCAAATAAAATATAAATGGACAATGTTTGGATAGATAATTAAAAACATGGGTTACATGTAACCCTTAAAAGGTATTGATTTTATATATAATTTTACATATGTAATGGATTGATAGATGATAAAACTGACAATTTTTATAGATAAAAGTGGTAGGTAATACTATTGTGGATAATAAGACACCAAAAGATACATACTAGGTGGCATCGAGTTCCTAATAAATTCCATAGTAAACCTCAAATAGTTGAAAGAGATAGGGCGAAACCCATGGATTAGGCTTTTAGTACTTGGTGGAAATGTATCATATAGTCAATGTCCTTGGAGTGGCTTGTGGTCAGCCACTAGGTTCCTAATAGTTTTCATATTAAAATAAATAAGGTAATATTTATAAACTTTTTTATGTTTCTTTTTTTAAAACTTGATTATTATCCCATTTAATTGAATAATTAATATGGGCCTCATTGGATGTTTATATTAATCTCTTATTTTGGAGTGAGAAAGAAAATTTATATTATAATGGCTTTTGGATCAATTTGCATCATTGAGTCGTGGATAAGTTGGTGTACCATACATTCATTAGTTTCATCTTCTTTTGTTATTAGATAGTCAAAAATAGAGTTTAAAATCCATCATAGGTGATTTTATTTTATTTTTTGGATCGATGTGGATTTATCCATTTTATTGAGGAAACATATTATGTTGCGACTCAATTTGGTGTCCACTTCTACATCTAGTGACATATTATTTGATCCAATTGATTTCAATTTCAAAGGGTTTTGGGAACCTAAGGTGAGTAACTAAATAGAATGGTATGAGTGATAAATGAATTATAATAGGACAGGGAATGAAAATTAAATTATCCATTATGGTCAAATATAGATAGTGGAATGGGATATTAGATTATTTCCTCTTATATGTGTCTAAGAAAATGAGTGGTACATACTTCTAAAGTGATAATTATACACTTTGAGTATGGTAAATACTTTTACATTAATTAAATTATCATATTTCTATTGAATTTAAGTGATCCATGGGTGGATAATGATGAAATGGCATGGGTTCAATGGAATATATTGAGTAAGTCTGATGGGTCATCAGTCATTAGTGTTAATGACATATGTTACAAGTGGTGCATGTTTTTTTCAAATTAAATTACTCAAGATTGGGGTGAATTGAGTATACAAAAAAACTTTTAATAAATATTTAAAATAAATTTCCCCAATTAATAAAATAGCCTAGTTGACTAAAATAGTTTAAATATATATATTTTTTAAAAATGATTCTCATAAGCTCTTTCATAACCCAGTTAAATTAATTTTTTAAAACTACACTAACATTTGAAAAAAAAATTAATCTTAACAAGAAAAATATATAAAAAACTTATAAAAGTTCACAATCAAAGTATTTTTTCCCTGGATAATTTATTAAAACTAAATCTATTTTTTTCATAAAATAAAGTAAATAAAAATAATACATAGAATAAATAACTACGATACATTCATTCTCAAGTTGAGACCTAATCCTCTCTACTTAATAATCACCCACTTCTAAGTACGTTTATTGAAGAATAAGCTTATACACAACCTAGATCATGGGTTATAGTTATCAATACACATTGGTAGTCTCTTCTACACAAAAAATCTTCAAAAATTAGTCATGGGATAGAAAATGTAAACTTTGGGTGAATAGTGTATCTGAGTACACTTTAATATAGTACAAAAATTGTTCTTGAGAAATAAATACGTACAATTGGAAAAACGCAAGAGTAAATAAAATAAAGAAGAAGATATAGATAATTTATAGGGGTGGTTTTTTGATATATTTGTCTAATTGAGTTGAGAATATCAACAATGATATTTATCCCATTTCAGATTGTAATTAAATGTTTACACCATAATCAGATGTCACAAGGTTTTGTTTTTTTCATGAAAAAAACTTTCATATGTTGCAAAGTCATTCCTCTATTCTTTTGAAAATATACACTTGATATCATCTATCTGGTTAGTCAACAACACCATGTAATCAAGTATATTTTGTGAAAAAGGGGTTCCTTGAATTTATAGATTTTTAAAACCTACAATTATATATTTCTGAATAATAATAAAATAAGATAAGTCCTCACACTAGCCAAAAATCCCAAAAACCTAACTTTTTCCTCAATAAACCTGAATATTTATTTTATGAATAATCATTCTTAAATACTTTTAATTATAAAATCTTTAATTTTCAAAAAATTTCATAAAAAATACATTGGAATAATTAATTTGAATTTAATTCTAGATATCCATGCAAGAATAACTTCATATAGAAGTAGTGGTTTCATATGGTGGTAGAATATCTCTACTGGCAGTAGTAGATCTGAATTAGTGGTATAAAGATTCATCATTCGGTAGAAAAACTAGACTTATCATATCATAATTCAATTAATGGATATAGTCTTAGACTAGAAGTAGTGATTTTTTACTGGGAGTATCAAATTTCAATTAGTTGTATAAAAATATGATAATCGGTAGCAGAATATTACTAAAGGTAACAAAATATCACTAGTGGTAGTTATCTCTAACTAACGGTATAAAGATCCCTACTTTTAGTAACCACAGTTTTTTGAAGGTAGTAAGATCCTTTGAATAGTATCATAAGTTCCCAAATGATACAAGTGAAATAGAGGAAGCACGCTAAAACTAACGGTAGCACAAGTATATTTGCAGTAGCTTGTTGTACTTAGATAAATTTTATGTAAAATATTGAGTTGTGAAGTTTATATCATTCAAAACATAGATATTCAATCATAAATGAAACATTATTTGTGAGACTTAAAATAATGAATTACTAGATTGATCCATTAATCTCCTCTTTTTTTATGATCACAAATCCTGCTTTTAAATGAAATTCAAAACAATGAGTTTCAAAGAATTACATATCTTAAAAGAATGTTAGATAAAGTTACATGATGTTTATAAAATAATAACACATACATATGATATAAAAAGGCACATAAACTATTATATCATACTCATTATACACATTCTCCCCTTTTTAGTACTATAAAAAAGTGGAAATAAAGATAATATTTATCAAAACCATTAGATGTGAATAAATATTAATGAGTTGTGATGAAGATATAAATAAAATGATTACATCATAAAAAATAGAATAATGAATTCCATATCATATCCTAGTCAAAGTTTGAATTAGTCCCTTCATGAATAGTGGTAGGATTAACTAGGTCATTCTTTTTTCTAGTAGAAATAGGTGTAGGAGTAGGGGAAGAAGGAGGTGCATGAATCCTGAATACAATGCTTGACTCTATTGTCCTAATATGTCTCACAACCTAAATGGGAGTAAGTCCAAAAGGACTAACTAAAATAGGGTAATATAAAGAGGTACTAAAAAATGTGTAGATACTATAGATATCATATGAATGGTTTGTTGATCAATCACTTCAGACCTATAAGTGTATAAAAAAAATATCAATCTTCTACAAAAACTATGGCATGATTATGCGCCCATGCTCCACCATCCAAGTGAATTCAATCTTCTCTTCCATAAAAACTATTAATAATGGGGATATCTCATTCAACTAACTCACCTACTCCTTGAAATCCCAAGTAATATGGGGAAACCTAGGTTCTCATCAAATAACATAAAATGATAATTTATCTAATTTTTTGCATAACTCTTAAAAATGTAATATTTTATAGCTTTGGTAATAGTTTCCCTATCACTTCTAGCCACATTTAAATATTCTCTAGCATGGTTATAGATGTGCTTACCCTGACATTAAATCTGATGAAGCTCGTCTTGGTGAAAATGAGATGAATCACTCAATATACTCTGCATATCCTCTTGAATAATACTCCTAATCATATTAGAATCTATAAAAGCAGGAATATATGGAGGTGGTGCTATGGAAGAACAACCAATAGATAATGAAAAAAATATTACATGTACTGATAGACTACTCTTGGTCATTTATATATTAATATCCTCTAATATATATTGAATATAACTATTTTTCTCCAATATCTTTTCTTCCTCCACTTCAAAATCTCTCAGTATTAGAAACACCTTTGTGTGGAGGTGATCCATGAACAAGGATACAATAAAACATATGTCATCTTGACTAAGATAGGTAGAATACTTGGTTAATCTAGTAAGAGAACCTAAAATCTTATCCTTAATGGTATCCAAGTTAGCATGGATCAAGACACTATAATGAGAATAAGGAAGAGGAGGAGAATTTATCTCCTTTCTAAGTGAAGGAGTATCATGGGAAGAAACTACTTTCTCATTAGTAACTGATAAATATACAATTTCTTCCTCATTTCTTGAAGGTACCACATTTGTAAAAGGCTAAATAAACTTTTCAAGGTCACTAATATCTCTGAACATATGGAATGGTAATACCACCATACTTTAGTGGACTACACCCATAATCTTTGCCATAATCTAAATCAAAATAGGAAAGGCCAAGAATGTTTTAACCTAGGGACTTCTCCACTATAGATGGTAAATCCCCTATATCATATCTCACTAGAATCTTAACATTTTTTCAAACAAAAAATATCTAAGAGTTAATATCCCAATCTCTATTTATAGTCTTACAAAAATAGGAAATATTGATGATGGGATTAATTTATTCAACCTCGCCTACACCATCCATGTCATATAAAGAGTCTTCATATTACACAATGAAATCCTCTGAACTCTCTAAAGTATAACTCTAAAACTAATCACCATTATAAATATTAATATCTTAAACTTCATCATATTCAAATAGAATTTACTTAGAGGTTAATGAAGCATGATAGTTAAGGGGTACATATGAAACATTTTGGATATTCACTATATCTTGATCACTCTATAATTCAACAGAAACTACAATATATTCTTCTTATTCATCCATATATTACAAAGATTATATCTCATCTTTAGAATCATCCTCAAACACCTATTCACCATAATAATATTCCACCACCACTTTTAGTTCTAATCTAGTGTTAACCAAATCCTTATTCCTTTTGGGATTCATAATTAGGTTAATTTTCTCATAATATCTCTCATTATCCACCACTAAATTAATTAACTAAGGGTTCCAATTAACTTTAATCCTTTTACAAGTATCTAATATTGATAAAGAAACCACCACTACAAGTAACATTTTATTCATCATTAAACATCTGACTTCTTGAATAAATTATGGAAAAAATATTTTGGGATAAATAATATAATTATGACTAGAATTAGACTTACATAATTCCATCATATGCACCATAAGTTATCCATAAAGGTTTATCTTGTCCCTCATTTTCATAAGATACATAAAAAATATATCTTGATACCTCAACACACTAAAGTCTCCCTTCCTAGGACACAACATAATTTGGATGAATTTGAAGACAATCTCGCATTCCCCATCAAGTACTACTTTAGTTATAATTCTTATCGTAGCATACCTTTTAATATCCTGAAGGGATTATTCAAAAAATAATTTCACATGATCAATGGGATAATAACCTTGGTAGTCCTTATATATTTTTTTGTGAGGAAATTCTAAGAACTTTTCCCTCTACTTCAAAGAGAACACGAGTTTCTTCTTATCTACCAATGTCCTAATGAAATCGTTCTTATCCCCAAAATCTAATATGGAATACAAATAAATATTTTCATAAGAAAACAGATTTTAAAAATATTACCTATAATTATTCTTATTTTATATCAATTATTAATCAAATTGGTGTTAATAAATTTTTTTTATTGACAACATTTTTTATCCTTAAAATATTTAGTATCTTAAAATAAAGTGTTTAAAATCCAATTTTAGATCGGTTATAATTTAAAGAAAAAAACTAATCTTACTAGTTATTTGGTGAAACTAATTAAATTTTATCAATGTCTTAGTATTAATAAACACCTTTATATTTATTTATACATATATTTTATATTTTAGTTACCCCAATTTTTACACACCAATTCAATGGATACATTTTAAAAGTTATATAGTTTTTTTCTGTGGTTTGGTGTTGTGTGTATAGAAATATATCAAACACATTAGGTTTCAAAGGAAATTAAATTTAAAATCTCAATATGTTATAATATAAGATCCAATTTAATTATATATATTGAATTTTACATCTGAATAAATATTTTCTTTTATAATTAGTAATATAATATATTTTAAACTACTAAAATACACAATTCATTATTTCATTAATTTGAAAAATTACATTTAAGAATAAATATATCCATCAAAATGGAAACAAGTACAATAGAAAAATAAACATAAAAAATAAATATAACAGAATTTGAAAATGGTGATGGTGTTGATCTCCTAGAATTATCATACTTGTAAACAGTATTGCCAAAAATATACAAAATATTAGTAATCCAATAAAAATTTTAGAAATGAAAAAATTAGAAACATGAATTGAATGATAAATTAATTAATTAAAGGGAATTTATATGTGGTCATATCATTATTAGAATAGTAACTCGACTATTTATAATAGTTACTTGACAGTTAGGAATAATAACATGATTTTTAGGAATGGTAAATAGACCTCAAAATAGTAAAATTTTAATTAAATAATATTTATAGAGAATAATTGAAAAATATATATATAAGTATTATAATTCTTTAAAATAAATATCAATATTGAAATCCCAAAGAATATATAAGAAAGTTTTTAATAAACTTTATTTCAATGTATTTCATAAAAAACATATTTTTTATGTTAATAATTAAAATTACCTATGGTTTAAATATTTTTTGATAAAATTAATTTTATTTTTATAATTATAATTTCTAAATTTCTAAATTTTATTTTTTGGTAATTTTCAAAAAAACTACAATTTTTATGTGACTAGTAAAAATTCAATTTTTTTCATAAATATTATGTTTTAAATTGAATTATTCATGGTTTAATAATGACATTACTAATTTTATAATTTCATGATCAAAAAAATGTTTAATAAGTTAAATGATTCATTAAATTCAAATTTCAAACCTAAAGTGTATTTTACAAAGTCTAAAGTATGAATTTTTTCTTTAAAAAAACAATTTTACATTTTTCCACTTTGGTTTTTAATAAAATAATTAATTATGTTTATAAAGGGTTTTAAAGTTTCAAAAAAATATTTTAAATCAAATTTAATTCATAATTTTAAAAATATATATGTTATAAGCTTTACTTTTTAAATTATAATTTATTCAATATATTGTCCTAAAAACACACCTCTCCTCGTGTATAAAGACATCCTCCCTTTCCCCATGGAAAAACACATCTATCACACTTCTAAAAGAAAAATATCTACCCAAATTATATCTCTATAGACACTTATATTCCTTTGGTTTGTTTTTAAGTCATAAAACTCCAATTTTTCAAGGAATTAAGTGTCCTATATAAGGAAAAATTCAATAAATAGGTGAGGTTCTTTCATCATTTTATTTCATTTTTATTTTATAATTCATTTTCCCTTAATTCCATTCTAATCCAAACCATCATAAAAAATTTAAATATTTTTTAAAAATTATATTGATAAATTTAATATTCTATAAAAAATTTATTTACAGTAAAATAATACATTATATATCTCAAACCTCCTATTTTGACAATGACCAGTCAATAGTTGGTTAATCACCCACGAAGATATTTTCAACTCTCCACCTTTCACTACCTTTATATATGGTTATAATAGATTATCTATAATATATAAATGTATAAATATATATATTTATATTATTGCATATTTAATTTTATTAATTTATAAATTGAAAAAATTAAAATTAAAAAATTGAAACATGACAGGATATTTTGAAAGAAAACATATTATCCAAACCATAAACTTTTAACAAAGAAAATTGAAAATAAAATCCAATGATTATAATTGATTGAGAGTAAAAAAATGAACATAATTCCATTAAAGTTTAATATTTTAATAAACATAAATTCATTATATATGATGTGGGAAGGTAATGAAATAACACCTGGACTAAGGTAAGAGGAACCTTGATCCCAACTCCTTCTTGTTTGGTTTATCAATTACTTATCTTTATTTTCTTTTTAGAATCTTATAAATTTATTCAAATAACATATTTCACTTTTCTTAACATTTTTATTTCCTAGTTATATATATTTTTCTACTTCATAAAGATTATTTCAAAGCTACCAATAATGATTTTCAAAAAAGTACCTTATTTTTTGAAATATCTCATTAATTAATTTTAAAATGTTTCACATTATTATCAAGACCATTGATCATTTATGAAAACATTTAATGTCTAAAAATATGTTTTTTTCATTCTTATTTTGGAATCCTCAATGTTTATTCACTAATATGTGATTGAAAGCACCCTTGTGAAACACATTTTCTTCTAGTGGATTTATTTCATGTTTATCATTAAAATATGTTCACTTTATTTATTAAATTCATGATTAAAATAATTTTATTATGTGATGGGTGGGATTAGAATTATATATCCACCCAATACAATTGGTAATGTGATATATCACATGAGATTATGTGTATTATGTGTGAAAATAATCCTTTTTGTGTTCAAAATTATGATGTCATGATTTATACACATATGTTATGAATGAATACGATTCTAACTTTGTCTAATGATATTTTTGGTACTTAACCACTATGTTATGATGTTTAATTATTATTTATATGCTAAATTATAATCCTTTTTCAAATATTTCCCTCATGATTATGTTGATAATCCTATGTTTATGATATAATTATTATTATTATACTCACCCATGTACTGTGGAATCATGCATCTTATTCCTTATATATTATTCCTACCCATAATGTGCTTATATCCCACCTATTTATTTAATGTATTTACTCAAGTAAATACATATAATAGGAAACATGAGAGCTTTTATGAGGACTATAATGAAGGATTTAAATAATTTCTATTTTTTATTATGTACAAGTGATGTATAATCCTAATTTTCCCAAGATACTAAACCTTTAGATTCTATAAAGTATTAATAATGTGTTTTTTATCTTAAAAATGATGTAATAGTCGTTTTGGAAAAAATATGGGTAACTATAGACTACTTCTACATGTTTTTTTCTTAAGAGGATGAGCTTAGGCTGAGGTTTATAAATTACATGACTCTAAGGCTTAACTGTGAATGGATCAGGATGAATTTTGATCTTCAGTACTATTATAATTTGTATAAGACTTGACTTATTATGTAGTTAAAAAATATAAGATAATAATGGAGTTAAGATTAGAAGTATTTATTTACTGATGTGTATATATTGAGATAGCATTGTGTTAAGTAAAGCTTGCAGCATGCAGGTCTGGATAAGTGATTTCATTTTAAGGATGTGTCATGGTTAATGATGATATGGGTTAATACAACATAGTGTACTAATGATCAATAATTGTATGATTTATCATCTTAGAAATACATTATGCAAATATGCATCATCTAAATTAGGCAAGGCATATTCATTCAAAAATGGTAGGTCTGGGTGTAGCACTTGGTGGAATTTTGGGATCATCTAAATAATTGGGAGACTAGTTGGCAACCTATATAAAAAAAATTCCATGATGAAAATTATGATTAATAATTTCTATAACAATACAACATAAAGGGAAAAAAAATTAAAGACTTTATGTTTAATACATAATGAAAATTCAAAATACTATCTTTCATTCAAATCATAGAATTAAAATTATTTTAAAATTTATATTGATTTCTATACTAACTAATAAAATATATTGATTAACTAATTTAAATATATAGTGGAATAATACTTAAGAATGAAATTATTAATGGTTGTTCCCTAAATTTAGTCATGTTTTTTTATCATTAGGACATGTGTGTCATGTAATGTATATTAATTGAAAATCATTATAATTTATTTATATTTTCATACAGAACATGAGGTATGATATGATAAAAATACCATAGAATATATGTATTACCAATTTATCCTTGATTTGTGATCATGATATTGTGTTCTGGTGATATGTTAAGATTGGTATGAGTAAGATAACTTGTATAAAGAGAAATATAATCACACCTAGGATATAAGTTGGTAAAATTTTATTCAGATTTACCTTATTAAAGTACACAATTTAGATTTTCATATATGTGTCATTTTTGTTTCTTATGTAAACATTAACAATGGTTCCTTCAACCTGAGATTATAAAATAGGTTCCATACTTATATGATTTCATAAATTAATAATTATCTAAATTAATTTTGTAATTTGTATTAATATAAGGTCATTGGCTATGACTTTAATTAAGTAAAAGAATTTGATTAACCTAGATAGTATGTTTTTTCCATATGATGAGTTATGAAATTAATGTCCATAATTTAGTTTAAATAATATAAGTTCGTGCTCAATCTAATATAATTATATGTGATGTAATTATATATTATTATTTTCAACTCAATAATTGAGAAAAATATATAAGTTTTACAATATTGACATTATCCATGTATCATTCCTATTCTTGATGCTAAGGAAAAATAAACTTTTCTACATGTAATCAAAATAAAATATTTAGGACTACACTATAGTTCATTGATCATGCTATAGAGAAGGTTGAGTCATTTTTTGATGGATTTAAAAAACATGAGACCTTCATGCCATAGTAGTTATCCTACTACACAATGTGTTTATATAGTTAAAAAATAACATTTTAAAACTATAACCATACATCGTAATGGTGGAGGCTGTGCAATGATGAATGTTTTTCTGGGAAAATTTGACCAGTTCGAACAACTATGCTAACATGGATTCACATTTTAATTTTGGTGGTTATTTAAACCTATAATAACTACATATTTAAATTTAATTGTCAGAATTAATGAATTTCCCATCGGATAATGATGATAATAAATTTTATTTGTTTTCAAAAGTTTATATTTGTAACAACCTAAACATTTAGGAATAAAATTCCCTTTCTTTTGACTTAATGTCTTATGGTTATAGAAAACACATACACTTATTTTATTTTATCCAATTGGATTTAAATTATTTTTAAGTATCATTACTATTGATAATATAGTTGTTGAACAGTGATCACATGAATAGTATAAATATAGGCTTTTAAAAATGTAATATTTTATATCTTTGGTAATAGTTTCCATATCACTTCTAGCCACATTTAAATATTCTCTAGCATGGTTATAGATGTTCTTACCCTGAGATTAAATCTGATGAAGCTCATCTTGGTGAAAATGAGATTAATAACTCAATATACACTGCATATCCTCTTGAATAATACTCCTAATAATATTAGAATCTATAAAAGCAGGCATAGATGGAGGTCGAGCTATATAAGAATAACCAATAGATAATGAAAAAAATATTACATGGACTGATAGACTACTCTTGGTCATTTATATATTCATATCCTCTAATATATATTTAATATAACTATTTTTCTCCAATATATTTTCTTCCTCCACTTCAAAATCTCTCAATATTAGAAACACCTTTATATGGAGGTGAGTCATGAACAAGGATACAATAAAACATATGTCATATTGACTAAGATAGGTAGAATACTTGGTTAAGCTAGTAAGAGAAGCTAAAATCTTATCCTTAAAGGTATCTAAGTTAGCTTGGTTAAATACACTATAATTAGAATAAGTAATAGGATGAGGAGTTATCTCATTTCTAAGTGAAGGGGTATCATGGGAAGAAACTACTTTCTCGTCAGTAACTGATAAATATACAATTTCTTCCTCATTTCTTTTAGGTACCACATTTTTAAAAGGCTTAATAAGCTCTTCAAGGTCACTAATATCTGACAAATATCCCTTAGGATCACTCTAAACATATGGAATGTTAATACCACCATACTTTAGTGGACTACACCCATCATCTTCTCCATCATTTAATCAAAATAGGAAAGCCCCAGAATGGTTTAACCAGGGGACTTCTCCCCTATAGATGGTAAATCCCCTATATCATATCTCACTATAATCCTAAAATTTTTTCCAACAAAAAATATCTAAGAGTTAATATCCCAATCTATATTTATAGTCTTACTGAAATCGGAAATAGGGATGAAGGGATTAATTTATTCAACCTCACCTTCACCATCCACATCATATAAAGAGTCTTCAGATTACACAATGAAATCCTATGAACTCTCTAAAGTATAACTCTCAAACTAATCCCCATTAGAAATATTAGTATCTGAAACTTCATCATCTTCAAATAGAATTTACTTAGAGGTTAATGAGGCATGATAGTTAAGGGGTACATGTGAAACATTTTTCATATTCACTATATCTTGATCACTCTAAAATTCAACAGAAACTACAATAGATTCTTCTTATTCATCCATAGATTATGCAGATTTTATCTCGTCTTTAGAATCAGCCTCAACTAACTATTCATCAAAATAATATTCCACCACCTCTTTTATTTCTAATCTAGTGTCAACCAAATCCTTATTCCTTTTGTGGTTCAGAATTTGGGTAATGTTATCATAATATCTCTCACTATCCACCACTAAATTAATTAAATAAGTGTTCCAATTAACTTTAATCTTTTTACAAGTATCTAATATTGATACAGAAACCACCACTACAAGTAACATTTTATTCATCATTAAACATCTGACTTCTTGTATAAATTATGGAAAAATATTTTGGGATAAACAATATAATTAGGACTAGAATCAGACTTAAATAATTCCATCATATGCACCATAAGTTATCCATAAAGGTTTATCTTGTCCCTCCTTTTCATAAGATACATAAAAAATATATCTTGATACCTCAACACACTAAAGTTTCCCTTCCTAGGACACAACATAATTTGGATGAATTTAAAGACAATATGGCATTCCCCATCAAGTAATACTTTATCTATAATTTTTATAGTAGCATACCTTTTAATATCCTGATGGGATTATTCAAAAAATAATTTCACATGATCAATGGGATAATAACCTTGGTAGTCCTTATATATTTTTTGTGAGTAAATTATAAGAAATTTTCCCTCTACTTCAAAGATAACATGAGTTCCTTCTTATCTACAAATGTCCTAATGAAATCATTATTATCCCCAAAATCTAATATGGAATAAAAATAATTATTTTGAAAAAATATCAAATAGAATGGTCAATTATTTATAGACAAACATGAATCCCGCCCTTTTTATTGAATAACTTTACAAATCGGTGACTTACATGAATGTAATGAAATAGTATTTATTTTTTTCTCAACAATTACTTTTCAAGACAAAAGAAGAGGATTTCATGTCTTGATAGATCAATTTTACTTTACTTTTGATTTATTTTGAGTACATGACTCCTCTAGATTACCAAAACCATGCATAATCTTCACCATCATAGAACTTATATCTAGATTGAAGGATAAATTTCAAAGGTTGGGGTTCGAGTGAGAAAGGAGGAAGTGGTTTAAAGGGGTGTGTGTGAGAGAGGATTCAATTTAGAATCTTAATAGGTATTTTTATCTTTTAGGGAATAAAATAAATTTTAAATATAAAAAATAAGTGTAGAAAAATATTGAATTTAAGAGTTAAATAATATAAATTATTAATAATATAAAAAGTTTCATAGAAAATCATCAACAGTAGCATACAACTGTACTAACCACAAAAGTCATCCAATGGTAGTGACCACCTGCATCAACTGACATCATCATCAATGGTATTACTCAACATTATTACCTAGTACTGGTATTAAAATATTGGCAACTAGGTGGTAGTAAATAATGTTATTATTAAATGATAATATTCAATGGTAGAACATGGACCGAAAGTAAATTAATTGTAGCACATGCCTCATGATTAACACAACCAGATTCAATAAGATTAAGGAAAAAACTAAGATGAATTAATCTTTCTAATTTCATGTTTGATATATATTATTCTCTCGATATTCAATTTATTTTTAAAAATTTCAGCAAGATAATATTAATTTCAAATAAATCCAAGAGTTATATAACATTTTTGAAAATTTCCTTTCAAAAAATGACGTCTTATGTCGATGTTCTCAATAATGATATATGGGGTTCTAAGAAATGAAAATATTACCTATATTTTCATAATTTATCAAGTTATGTCTAAAATGATATCCATAGTCTAGTAAAGTGTCTTTCATCAAAATAATTTGTTCACTAGAAATTCTTGATGTTGTATACTTAGCTTTATCGATGTATAATTTATTAGAATTATTCTTTTTACTACACTGTGATACTATATAATTGCCTAATAACTGAAGTGATATCAAGGTTTTATTTCTATCTAACTTATAGCCAATAAAATATATATCTGAATAAATAAATAATTTAAATTCTTGTCCTCTAGAGTAAAACAATCAAAAATTAGTTACTTTCTTGAGCTATTTAAAAACACTTTTGCCATTATTAAAATGATATTCCATACTATTTTCCTTAAAACTAGCACACATACACACATGAAACATAATATCAGGTCATTTAAATGCTATTTAAAGAAAAATCCCTATCATACCTCTATAAATTGTTGGTTCAACAAGTTTCCCAATATCACTAAGATCCAATTTATTGGTGGCACACATTAGAGTATCACTACCGTTAGATCTATCCATTCCAAAATATTTAAAAACATAATTTTTATATTATCTTTGATTTAAAATGATTCCTTCCATATTTTTTAAAACATGAAAACCACGGAATAATTTTAACTCACCCATTAAGCTCATTTTGAATTCATTTTATGTCATTTTTAAAAATTATATACACCATCTGTTTTTAGATGATCCAAAAATTATATAATGAAGATATGTTTTAACTACTAAAGAATATGTTGAAAAACATTTTATAAATAAGGTTAGATCATCTATCCCTTTAGAAAAATAATTAGAAATAAATTAATAATTGATCCTATCATACCAAGATATAGGAGATTATTTAAAACTAAAAACTGATTTTTATCATTTGAGAACAAGATTTTGAAAATTTGGAATTTAAAAACTAAATAGTTTTTTTTTAAATATCCTCAAAAAAATATGCATTAAGAAAACAACTCTTGACATCCATTTGATATAGTTTTAAATTCAAATGTTCTACATAATAAATAATCTTTTTAATAACCACAAGTATAGAAATAGGAGAAAAATTCTCCTCACAATCCATACCTTCTACTTAACTATATCCTTATCCAACTATTCCAACTTTATTTCTACCTATGGTGCCAAACTCATCAAAATTATTACTAAAATCCCATTTAGTGTCAATGGTTAGCTAGTATTTAGGTCTTTCCAAAATTTCCCAAACTTGTTTCCATTCTAATTGATTCACCACTTCTTGCATGTCCATTACCTAAAATTTACCATCAAGAGCTTTAGTCATGTTTTTAGTTTCAAGATTTAAAAACAAGGCTATATGTTTTACTCAGAATCTTAGATAATCTACAGAATATTACTTGTATCAATATCTCTAGTAATAACATATAACGGAGGGAAAATTGGTTTCTAATGGATCTGGGCCTAAAATTAATTGGTACATCATTTTCTTCTTTAGGTTCTGAGTCGAACACTTCCTCAAGGTTGGGTAATTTTTCTAAAACATGTTTTACATGGTAATCATTGGTCTTGGTTGAGGTATTGATATCCAAGTAAGAAAAATCATCCTCAATATTTTCTAATGGATTTTTATGTCCATGTGTATATATTTCATCCAATTTGAACTGTATATAGTCTTCCACTTATTTGGTTATTTTATTAAACACCCTATATGATTTACTGGAGGTTGAATAACCAAGGAAAATTCCTTCCTTGCTTTTGGATGAAAATTTATCTAAACATTATTTTGGGTTCAAAATAAAGGCTATGAAACCAAAAACTCTAATGTAATTAACCTTCAGTTTCCTTCCATTCCATAACTCATATAGGGTATTATTTAGAATTGGTTTTATAAAAACCCCTATTGATGATCTATCATGTTATATTATCATGTTCTTCTCAAAAATAGATAGCTATGTCATATTCATTGATCATGTCCTAGAAAATCTCTTGAATAGTCCTATTCCTTCATTTAACTAATCTATTTTGTTAGGTATTCCTAATAGAAATGAATATGTGATTATATCCATATTGTGATAATAATTTTTCAAAGAATTTATTTTCAATATCACGGCCATGATTACTCTTTAATGTCTCAATAGTAATTCTACTAAGGATTTCAAAAAAATTTGAATATTTTGAAAAATGGGAAAATCTTTACTTTTATAAATAAAAAGAATACCAAATTAAATTTAAAAAATCCATCTATAATAACAATGTAAAAATGATTTTTACCTAGGATAAAACTGTAGAAGTTCCAAAAACATCTATGTGAATCAAATCTAGGAGTTGGGAAGTTAAAACTTCTATATTTGGTTTGAAATAAATATTATTTCATTTCCATTTTTGACAAGGGTTACATACTTTGTCATCTAGAAAATCTAGTTTAGGATAATACATAACTAAAACTTTCTTAGTTAGCTTTCTAAGAGAGGTAGGTTTTTAGTTTCCCAGTATTCTATGCCACATATAATATTATTTATGAAATTAAATTAAATAGCAAATTTTGGGAGAAAATAATGACTCTAAATAAAATTTATTAACATTACCATTACCTAAAGAGGTAAAACTAAATAATTATTATAATAATAGATTTTCCTAGAATTATTTTGAAATAATTCGTGACAACCATCATAAAATAATTGTGATATGATGACAAAATTATTCTTTAACTCGTCAATAAATAAGACTTTATAAATTAATATTGAATTATAATTATTGATTTGAATAAGTATAATTATTTTTCCTTTAGAATTATCAACAAATTGGACATGTACATCATCTAAAATTATAAGGCTCTTATAGAGTGATTATTCTCCAATCATGTGTCGAAAACATCCACTATCAAGATACCAAAAATTCCTATTGGTAATCTTCAATCATGTTTCCTACAATAAGTTAAAACAAGAATTCATTTTGGTATAAACACTTTCTTGGGACTAAAGAAGTTAGAAAAAAGATATTTTGTAATCAAAATTTGTTTAATAGTTTTATCATAATAATAATTAAGTTTTTAATTAAAATACATATTATTTCATAAATAAAATGAAATGTTTATAAAACTAGAAGAGATTTAGGTGTGAATAAACTAATTTTTCAAGATGTTCCTTCAACCAGACTAGTACCCAATATCAGTTGTGTAGTTTGATATAGTCTTCTTATCAGGAATCCTATTCATTGTTTATCTTCCATTTTTTAATATTTTAACATCCTTTTTTAAGTTTCTCATTTGAAATTTTAGGTTCATTATTATCCTTTAACAAATAAGTCATCTTATTTTTCTTTAGATAGTAAAATTTTATCACTATGATATAAAAAACGATTCTTTTTTAGATTATTATATATATCATTCAATTCATTCATAGTTTCTTTAAGCATAAAAAAATATTCCTTCAACTCTGCGATATGAATTTCAAATTCATAAGGAAAATAACTAAGTGAATAATATTTAATTATCTTGGATGTGTTTTCTATAAATCACATATTATCCCTTTTATTATGGTCTTCTCTATTTGAATCAGATTCACTATAACTATCCTCAAATATACTTGAGGTTCCCTTAATAGCTCTCTTATATACTTTTTCTTTTCCCTCATAATTTTTCTTGAACATTATTTTTGGACTTTAAACTTTGATATTCCCTTTTTTATAGCATTAATAAAAAGTTTCTTCTCATAGTTGATTTTAATTCTTCCAAATTCATAGTTTTTCCATTCCTTAAACCACAGTTTAATTTCTAGAAGAATTTATTATTTTTTTATAATTTCTTAAATCTCTTACTTAGATGAGATAGCTCCTCATCACTTTCATAATATTACTTCTCCTCTATTGAGCTATTCTATTTGAATTTTTATTCCATTTTTAACTTTAGAGTTTTGAGGGAAACTAGTTTTATTTTTGGTTCATCAGCCTCTTTATTCACATTAAACTATTCCTTGTACATCATTAGTACATCGATAACCTCTTTTACGGGTAGTTTTCTTATGTCACATGACTATCAAAAGGAGAGAGAAGTTTCTCTCTATAAATCAATTAAGAACTATTGGTATCCTGCCATTTTATCATTGTCTTCTATTTTCTATCCAAGAACACACATCGTATGATTATTTCATTGAACCTGGGATACATTTCAAAAATTGATTCATCAGGATTCATTATAAATGTATCATATTTAATAGTATAAGTATTTTTTAATATTTATTTAATATTTGATGTGCCTTTATGAGACATAATAAGTGTATCCAATATTTTAAAAATATTTGGAAAATAAACTCATCTTCTCCCAAAGAATAATACAAGGAATTAATAGCTTTACAATTGTAGTCATGGGAAGCCTTAGTGGAATTAGACCAATTATCCCTAAAATATTTTAATTTTTTATATTAATATTTAGTTACTATTCAAATTTCAAAATACATGCTCTCAGGATGTATCTTAATTTTAATCTTCTATTGAGCATAATTAGTACTCTTAAAAAAAGGAGGTATAATATATTAGTCCCCTCAAGTATATTATTATCAAAAAATATTTTATAGTAAAAATAAATTTAGATATTTTTTGGTAAAAAAATGATCACAATTAAAGATAAATAAATAAATAAATAAAAGCATACCTATAAATACAAGTGGTGATCGGAGTGCAGTACTCAAGAGGGAGTGAATTTATTATCCAATTAAAAAATTATGTAAAAAACAATTTAAAAAATATTCCCCCAATTCATAAGATAGAATAATTAAATAAAATATTAGAAATATATTATTTTATATTTTCAAAAAAATAAAAGGATTAATCACAAAAAAAAAAGTTAAAACACTTTTTAAAAACCACTTTAAATTTTGAAACAAATTTAATCCTATAAGACACAATAAATAACACACTAATTAAATCAAATTGTCAATTAATTGTTTTTCTAGAGAAGTTTTTAAAACTGAAACTATTTTTTTATTAAAAAAATCAAAAAAGAATAAGGGGTACATAAAAAATAAAAATAAGATATTCAATCTCAATTTGAGACTTAATTCCCTCCACTTGATAGTTACTCATGGCTAACAATGTTTATTAAACAATAAACTAATCCAAAATCAAGATCAGGTTTTACAGTTACAACTACACATATGTATTCTAGGATATACATAGCCTCTTACATAGTTATTTTTGGGATATAGTAAGTAAAGAATGTGTGAAGAGAGTATCTGAGTACTCTCAGATATAGTACTAGAGTTTTTTCTCCACAAGTAGACAAGTAAAATAAAAAAACATAATAAAAAATAAAAAATAAAAGAACTTAGAAAATTGGTGGCCTCCTTGTTTTAATGATCACAAAATCTTGATTATTATGATATTAATAAGTTTCATGTTTTATGATATAATTGCATTTTATAAGACATAACGGTGAGATTTTGGTAATTTTATAAATGAATCACTGTTAAAGTTGAGTCACGGCCAATAATGTCTCACCACCATAGAAGTCTCACCACTAAGGATGAATCACCACTGAGATGGAAATTTGAAAAAGTATGAGTCACTTCCACACTATGTCTCACAGTAAGCATTGAAATTTGGCTATGTACTGGAATCACCTACCATCATTAATGTGTCACTGCTATGATGGATTAATTAGAAAAGTATGGGATGAATCTCCATCAGGGATGAGTCACCACTGGAAAAAAATATACAGCTAATTGTTGGATTCACCTACCACTGAGAATAGTCATCACCAGCCGACTATACTACCAGATTCTGACTCCCCACTAGAAGATCTCACCGTTAAAAAAGACTCACCATCATACTCTCACCACCCGACTTTTCAGAGTGTCTCGCATCCATTTCTAGATACCTCCAAATTTTATCACTATTTTAAAGACTCACCACTAATATTTTATATTTTTTTAATTAAATATCTCTAACATCTATTTTATGGAATTTATTTCCTGGACTTATTTTAATTATTGTTCCTTAATTTCATGATAAAGATACATTAAAAATTTGGGTTAAAATGTGCATTATGAGGAGTAGACGCTTTGATGGATTATATTTAATAATAGTGCTCATAAAAAAGATCAAGGAGACTCCCCTAAGTGTAATGAATAATAGTCAATATGAATGAAAAATATACATATACATATAAAGAGAGTTATTTTGTTATGCAGCGTGACTTACACAAAGTATCTACACCAGTGATCAATTTTAGAAGAGGTGAATCACAATGAACATCTATACTACATCCTATAGACACACCAAAAGTACTTGACAACACACTTTTCTATAGAATATTTCAGAAACTTGACTCGACCTTCATTTTAGAACACACTCAAGGAGTCACAAGATTCATAGCTTATCAGACAGAGAAACACAACATTTCTAGTTATCTTTACTTTATCTATTTTTTATTTTCATTAATTTAAAATTATCTATTTTTTATTTTAATTATTTTAAAATTAGTGTGTGTATACGTTTTTTACTACAGATGCATTACTTCCTTCTATAAACTAGAAGATACTTATATATCTTCTCAAATTATTTTAACACCTATTTCACACGTGTTGTGGTAGCTATCTGGTTTTTTCTTTTTTCTTTTTATTCCTATGAATATTGTGAAAGAGTTCCATGTGTGGCTTAGATAGTTGTTATACTATTTCATTACCTGATCTAGGTTGTGGATCAAATTTTATTTTATATAAACTTCTTAGTCGCGAGTGATTGAAAAGTGAAGCGGACAAAATCTCAACTTCAGACTGAACCTCTAGTATTCATTTTCCGCTGTGTGTTTTATTTTATTTATTTATAAAATTTAAAACTGAATCTATTTTAAACTGTAAACAAATCTCAAAATTGATATTTAATCTTAATTAGTGTTTATATAATTTTTTATTGATTAAATTTCTTCCAAAGGATAATGTAATATATATAATCTTTTAACTAAGACCTAATAATTCATTGTTAATTATTTTAAAACCTCAAGTCTTATATCGATCATCTATTTTGATTAACTAGTACGTATTTAAATTAATTGGGGTATTTTATTTTATCATGTTTTTAACAAAAATTTTTATTGGCCACTCAATTCACCCCCCCCCATCTTGAGATACTCACTCTGACAAACATTTTGTATCATAGGATTAATATTTTGTATCAAATGTTTTTAAAAAAATTAACTATGATTTTAATAGTTATTTAAAGATCTTAAATTTATATTAGTTATAAATTCAATTATTTATATGGATAATATACAAGAATTTTTTCTACTAATATACCTCCTTTTTCAATAGTAATAATTATGCTCTGTGGAAGATCAAAATGAAAATGAAAATTGAAAGTATGGGTTTTGAGATTTGGTTTGTTATTGAAGATAAGTATGAGTTACCTGAGACTTATAGAAGTACTTGGGACAATGATACAAAGATTCCCTATAATAATAATTATAAAGATACGAATGCCTTTCATTTTACCTTAGGATATTATTAAATTAATAAAATTTATTCTAGTAAAACATCCTTTGAAATTTGGGAAACATTATCTATTTTTCATGAAGTAACTACCAATGTTAAATAGATAATAATGAATATTTATACTATTAAGTATGATAATTTTAATATGAAACCTGGTGAATTAATTTATGATATGTATCTAAGGTTCAACAAAATTGAAAATACCATGAGATCCTTGGGAAATCCAGTGTCAAATAAGGAACAGATTAGGTGACTTTCTATATGCCTTCCTAAAAGATGGAGAGGGACATTAGTGTCAATTTGAGAGTATTGAAAAATTAGAAAATTATCAGTTAAGGAATTAATTGGTAAGTTAATGATGTTTGAAGAAGATATAAAATTAAATATAGAAGAACATGATGAGTTGAAAATTTTGTAGCTTACAATACTACTACATTCAAACAAAAAATAAAAGGAAGAAACAAAATTTATTAGCTAAAATGTCTATTGAAAGTGATTCACACTAGAAAGTGCTGAGGAAATGGCCCATCGGAACAAAAGATTCATCAAATATGCAGGAAGAAGAAATGTTTCATAAACCCTAGTTAGGAAGGAAAATATCGCAGCAAAATAACTTAGAAGAAATATTGGAAAAGTAATGATAATACAAATGATATAGCCTACTATGAATGCAAGCATAATGGGCATGTACATACATATTGTCCAAAATTGAAATACAAAGAGAAATATGAGGATAATAAAAAAATTAAAGAAATCCATGAATATAAATTGGAGTGCATATAAATATATCTTCAGTGACTCAGACACTAATCTTGAAGAAAAGTCTGACCGGGCTAACATGTGCTTCGTGAAAAAAGTCTTTGAGGTACATTTTATATCTACTATCTTACTTATTCTTAATTATGAAAACTCTAAAATTGGAAAAAACTATAGAAGATATATCTCAAGAAGATATTTTTGAATATTTTAATATTCTATAGGTTTCCATTAATGAACATGAAAATAAATATATTGTTCTTAAAAAATAGTATGCTTTAACTGCTAATACTAAATTTGATATTGCTATTGATAAAGTGAAGAATCCTCAGTTGTTAAAAGAAAACACTGAACTTAAATTTCCCATTGAACAACTGAATAAGGATTACGAAAAGTTTACAAATGGTAGAAAAAATATTACTTAGATTTTAGGGAAACAATTTGCTCCAAAAATATGTTACAGGTACAGGATACCAACCTAGACAGATAAGAATAGTAAAGCGAACTTTTGTACCTAAATCTAAATATGAATGTTCGGCTACCAGTTATAATTTTAGAGGAAAAAGAAATGATTTTATTTCAACAAACATAAACCATATTTATGATATACCTGTTAAAAAATGTGGGTTCTCAAAGCCCTGATTACTAATGCATCTCGACCCAAAAAAACTAGGGACCAAAATCATTCTCTGTATATATTTTAGTTTTTAGGAAATTTGTTTTAAGACATCCTATAAAAGTATATGGTACATGGAAAGTAGATATTCAAGTAATATGATAGGATACTAATAATGTTTCAAGATCCAAATAAAGGTTTATAGTGGTCATGTCACCTATAGTGACAATTCTATAGGGAAAATCATTGGCCTTATTCAAATTGGTAACACTAATTTGTTGTATTTTTCAAAGTATTATTTTTCCATGGTTTGAAGTATAATTTTATCAGAATATCTCAATTAAGTGACGATATTTTTCATGTTAAATTTGAAAATAATGGATATAATTTTTTTATTCTAAATATTCTTTAGTTTTTAATTATTTAAGTATGAAAATATTTATGTTGTTGATCTTAATTATTTAATTTCTCACAATGTTTCCTGCTTGAGTTCCTTTCTTAAAGAATCTTGAATTTTGAATAGTATAATAGGCCATCGTAATATTCACTCACATAGGAAGCTTACTAAGAAATTTTTAGTCAAGGATCTACCCAAACTAGAGTTCCCAATTGACAAAGTCTGTAACCCCTATCAAAAATGAAAATAGAACAATATTTCTTTCAAATTAAAGAAATAAGTTTCAACTTATCAAAATCTTGAATTGGTTTATAGGGACTTATTTGGGCCATCTAGAGTTTCTAGTCTAAATGGAATGAACTATTTTTATGTACTAGTAGATAAATTTTCTAGGTATACTTAGGTGTTCTTTATAGCTCACAATAGTGAATCTGGTCATTACTTCACCAAGTATTCTAGATCTGTAGAAAACCTAAGTGGGTTTTGAATTAATACTTTAATAAGTGACCATGTTCATGAGTTTGAAAATAAATACATTGAATCATTTTTTTCACAAAATATCTATAGTCATAACATTTCTCCACCTGGGACCCCTCAGCAGAATGGAGTTGTAAAAATATGACATAAAAAACTTAAAGAGATTTCAAGAAATATGCTAAATGAAAATGAATTACCTGTCTACTTTTGGGAAGAGTCTCTGAAGACAGCCTATTATATAATCAATAGAGTGTTAATTCGACCTATCATAAAGAATCACCCTTATGAACTTTGGAATATTATAAATCCTAAGTATAATAACTTTTGAGTTTTTTGTTACAAATTATTAATTCTTAACACTAAGGGTAAAATGGAAAAATTTCCCTCCTAAAGTGATAATGGAATTTTACCGGGATATTCTACCTCTAATAAATTTTATAGAGTTTTTAATAAAAGGACCAAGACTGTGAAAGAGTCTGTTCATATAGACTTTGATGAGAGAGATCCACATGAGCCCAATAACTCTTTAGAAACCCTTAAGAATGATTTATCCTCTTAAAACATAAATTCTAAACATATTGATTCTACTATAATGAAATCCTAAAAATCATCCAATTCTGAAGAGCTTTCAGAACCTGAACCCAAACCTGTAGAGAACCCTGAGGTGACCACACCCTCTTTTCTAAGGTTTTAAACTCTTAAGTACCATCCTTTGTATGTTATGTTTTGAGACCTTGATATAGATACATAGACTAGAGATTATCTATGAAATTAGGTTAAACATTTAGCATTCTTGTCACATATTAAACCAAATAACATCAATGATGTAATTAATGATGAATTCTCGGTAATGGAAATAAAAGAGAATTAAATAAATTTTAAATAAACGAAGTATTTTAACTTTTGTATAGACTCAAAGACACCTTAAATAAGGTACTAAAAGGGTGTTTAGAAACAAGGTAGATTAATTGAGTGCAATTATAAGAAATAAGGGTAGACTAGTTACACAAGGGTATAGTCAAGAAGAAGGAATAGACTATGAAGAGACCTTTGCATCATTATCCAGAATTGAATCCATTATAATACTACTCTACTATACATCTCATCAAGATTTCAAAATATATTAAATGGATTTTAATAGTTCATTCTTAAATAGGTTTATAATTGAGGATGTTTTTGTTTAATAACCCCCTAGTTTTAAAAATCCCCATTTTCCAAACTGAGTTTTCAAATTATCATAAGATTTGTATGGTTTAAAACAATATCCTATAGCTTGGTATAATAGTCTCATATCATTTCTTATTTCAAAAGTTTTTTAAAAGGGTATATCTAATTCAATTATTTTTATAAAAAGAATTTCAAAAGATTTTTTAGTTGTAAAAAAAATTTAGATGATATTATTTTCGAATCATAAGGAAATTACATATTTACTGAGTTTTCAAAAATAATGAAAATTGAATATGGAATGATTTTTATGGTTGAACTAAAGCTATTTATTTATTTTAATATTTTTTAAAATAAAAAAAAAGAATTATTTTGAACTAAAGTAAATATATTAAAGATATTTTAAAACATTTTAACGTAGATAGAACTAAGAGTAGTGATACACCTATGAGTACTACCTGTAAATTGGACCTCTATGAAACTCAGAAAATAGTGGTTCAAACTAGTTAAAGAGGTATGATTTCAAGTCTTCTCTACATAACTATTCACTGACCTGATATTATGTTTAGTGTGTGTGTGTGTGTGTGTGCTCATTTTAAAAAAAATAAAAAGATCCATACTTGGTTGATGTAAAAATAATTTTCGAATGCATCAAATATTCTAAAAATTTAGGATTTTTTTATCTAAGAGGATAAGTATTTGACATAGTTACTTATTCAAATTATGGTTTTGAAGGATGTTAGTTAGAAAGAAAAATAACTTCTGAACATGTCACCTTTTAGGAATGTCTCTAGTTTTGTGGTGTAGTAAGAAACAAAATTATATTAAACTCCCTACTACCAAAGCTTGGTACATAGATATAGGTAGTTACTGTGCACAAATTTTATGGATGAAACACTCATTACTAGACTATGTATATCAATTCAAACATTTCTCTACAAACTTTGATAATACAAGTTCTATAAATATTTCTAATAATCCTATATCACATTCTAGAAGAAAACATATTGATGTAATACATCACATTTTGAGATATTATTTTCAAAATGGTGATATCACTCTTGAATACATTGGTATAGAACATCAGCGTACTGATATTTTCATTAGTCCTTTTAATTTTGAGAGAATTAATTACATAAAATATGAGTTAGGTATGATTGATTTCAGTTAATTTTAATTTTCTAGGACTCATCTTTAGGAATGTATTGATGTTGATTCTTCTCACTATTGTGATTTCTCACCATTGTAAATGTCTCACCATTGATACTTCTCACCATTTTGATTTCTCATGGATGTGATTTCTCACCATTTGGATTTATCACTGTTTATATTTCTCAACATTGTAGACTTATCACTGTTGATAATTCTAACTATTTAACAATTATCACTATTGTAATTCTCATGCCTTTTTAAATTTTTCTGTTTCATGGTGTTAGTTTCTAAACCACTAATTTTAACTTATGTATGGTTAATTTTATTTTCTTATTCTATTAAAATGTTTTTTTTAGATTTTCAAATTTTATTTCGATTTTTTGAATCCATAATAACCAAATGATATAAATTATATGGTTTTTATTATTCCAACATTCACCACTCTCTCCGCCTTTTCTCTCGAACCATGTCGCATCCTTTCCACTGATGATAGTTTTCCTATCTTTTTCTTTGCCTGAACCGATCGAGCTGAACTTTATGGCCAAAGTGAAGAATCCATCAGTGTCTTCACTAGAAGGTTTGTGCCCCACTAGTAAGAAAAAAAGGAACTGATACATCCTATTACTTTGTAGCCATCGAATCCCTTTCTTTCAAAGAGAGTGGTTTTTTATAAAAAGTAAGTATAGGTAGAATGGTTTTTTTCATGTAATTATTTAGTGCTTCAAGCTATACAGAACCAAGGATGGGTGGATTGGTTCTCTTACAACCAGATAACTTTCTATCCTAGGTTGGTATATAATTTTTACATGTTTTTATAGTTTTCCTTTAAATAAAATGAATATTTGATTTGAAATTAGATTAGTGGCTACATTTTTGTATTCTCCTTAATCCAATGGGATGAATGCTTGAATTTTCAACATAAGGGTGTTTTTAAAGATTATTAAGGAACCATTATGTATGTTGGTGATAATTGTATCCATGAATATTCCTTATATATGTTAATTGATGATGGTATAGTAAGAACGAAGGTAGCTTCTGAACTTTATGATGAAGGCTGGTTGGTTTTCAAATTCATATAGAATAAGATTTATCTAATAAAGGGTTAGTTTTCTACCATGAGGTATCAAGATGTCTACCTATTGTGTATGATGAAAATATGTGAAAAGATATACTAATGAAAATACATTATTCTTCACATTTTGGAAATGACCAATCCCACTTCAAGATCCAACTCCCTAATCTAGCCAAATTTTATTTCAGCAATGTTGAAATATAAAGGTGTGGTTGGGAAAAATGAAGAATATTTAGTAGATTTTGGTGGTTTTTTTATCACTATAATAATTTGTGGAAGGATGAATATTATTTTGAACCCCTAGAAGAATCAATGGGAAGATGATATTGAAAATATTTATGTTGAGTTTAATCAAGTAAACCACCCTTAGAGACATAGAGATATTGTAGACCCTAGTCTGGAGCCTAATGATATTGTTGAATATTATGATTCGGATGAGAAAGAAGAAGCGGATGCCCCAAGAGATGAAGAGGAGAAATTATTTTTAGTGGATGAAGGAAGTGAACCTTACTTGTCATGATAATCACCTCCTATTACCTATGGAGCACCTAGTTTACCAAGGGCTCTCCCTAAAAGAGAAAAAAATTAAATAAAGGAAGCTATGAGGATGAAACCAAAGTGTTGGGTGAAGAGAAATTTAAAAGTACATTCAAATACTCTGAGGAAAATGAAAATGGTAAAGATGAGGGTGAATGAGAAGAAGATGATGAAAATGATTATGGAAATATATAAGGAAATAGTTCTGGAAATGAGTATAGTAATGGATGTTGAAATAGAGATGATGTTGATGATGGAGATTCTAACACTGATGGTTCTAGTGGTAGAATTAGAGTAGAGGATGTTGAAATACCATAGGTTCTTGTACCTTCTCCTAGAGGTTTTGTTTTTAGATCATATGAGAGGCCTAGATTTTTTTTTGAAGTGGATATAGATGCTATAGAAGAGGAAGATGCATCAGTTGAGAGGGGTAAATCCCCAATTTTAGAGAGTCACCAAGTTTTTGAGGATGATTAGACAGTTTCATATCAATTTTTTTGTTGAGAATATAATGGTAGATACTATTTTTGAGTAGTTAGTTACTGAGAAGATATAAGTTGAGAAGGTCTTGCAAGTTATTTATGAACAAAGATCCTTTTACAAACCTACTATTGAGACCTCTGTTATTGTACCTATTGTATTTGTAACTGTAGTTTATAATTATTTTGTTTCTAAGATATTGGATAGTTGGATTGACCCTATTTATAAATAATTGAATAAGATTTATGATAAATTTGGGAGTCCACCAAATAATGGTGGACCAAATTTTTAATATGTAAGGGATCCTGAGGGATATTCGGTGAGTCAACTTGATGTTTCTTGTGAGTTTTTGTGGTTTGAATCTGGTGTGCCTACACCCTTAACTATAATTTAGAGTGTTGTTTCTCATATTATCCCACATAATCTAGTGTATGTGGTCACCAAGGGTTACTTATATACTTTCTATAAAAAGGTTTTATCCAATTTTTTTGAGAAGTTGAGGAATAAAGCTCTATTGGTTATTAAATTAAGTCGAAATGATGCTTGATATTTTTTTGAACTGGTGATTGAGCATATTCATCCAAAAATGATGCATCATATACAAGAGGTTGAAATAGAAGATAGAAGGATTGATAATATTTTAGAATTTTTAAAATCCACTATATATAATATGTAGTCTTATTTTGATGATTCCTTGATAGACTTTTTAGAATGGATTGAAAATATTACTTTAGTAGAATCTAGTTATACTAATCCTCCTCCTCCTTCTTTTGATTTTAAGCAACTCAGATCTGTTTTACGGGAAGATCTTAGAGAAGTTTCAGGTGGTGAGCCCTTCATACCTCAGGATAGATTGAGGAAGTTTGAGCATCATAGTGATCATGTACTCATGTTAGTTAAAAATTATGTAATGTACATGAAGGGTGACATAGAGACTATAATAAAATTTATAAAGAAATGTCAATCTTGGATTTTCACTAAGCATGATATGGACTCTCACTTTATGTTCATAGTATATAATCTAAGGATGACTTGAGTTTATCAATCTTTCAAAGAGGATGTAAACCAATTGAATATCCTAAATCTATAACTTCAGGGTTTTACTAAATAAAAGGAAGAATTTTTCATTACTATAGATAGAGGTTCCAACATTATCATGGATTTCATAGACCATAGGAAATCATTTTAGTATGTTAATGGAACAAATTTTTTGGCTCATCAGTCCATACATATTACATTCCATCTGACTCCTCCAACTAAAGATCTAGATTACATCAATCTTGGTGCGACCAAAAATCCTCATGCACCTTTTCCATCTAGATTTCAACTATTTTCTCTGTCTCCAAAAGAGTAAGTACAACTCCTCAGGCCAATTATTACCCTAGAGACTCCTGATCTGACTTGTATTCCTCCAGTTGTTCCTATTATTCCCTCATTTTCTACTATTGATCCTTATGCCTTAGAAAAGACAAAAGGAAAAACACATCTTGACCTTTCATCTAATACCATTGACCTTTAATGATTATCCTTGTTGTCTTTGATGGGATTTTTTGGTAACTATTTCTGTTGATACCTTGTGGTTGTACTATCCATGACATTTCTAAATGGTGATTTTTTTATGATTATTCTTATTCCATTCTTCTTCTATGACTTTATTGTTTTCTTATTGTGCATTTTTTGATAATACCAAAATGGTGATAATGTTTAATGGACTTTATCTCAATTCCATATATATTTATGATATTCCAGTTATATTTATTTAATACCATCTGAGTTTAATTTTCCTTTGATATTATTTTATTTCTTTTCCTTTAATACCATGTGTTATTTTATTTATCTTCTATACAATCTACTTAATATCAATGATACCACATGTATCTTCTTTACTTATAATGCCCTAATTTCTCTTTAATACAGTGTTTATAAAATTACATGATTTGTGATCATCAAAAGGGGGATATTGTTGGACTCCTTGTCTTAATGATCACAAAATCATGATTATTATGATAATAATGGGTTTCATATTTTATGATCACATTTAATTTTATAAGATAGATTGGTGAGATTTTTGTAATCCTTGAAAAGAATCATCGTTAAGGTTAAGTCACCACCAAGAATGTCTCACCACCATGGAAGTCTCACCACCAAGGATGACCCACCACCAAGATGGAAATTTGAAAAAGTAAGAGCCTCTTCCAGACTATATCTCACCATCAGCACCAAAATTTGGATAAGTAGGGGAATCACCTACCATTATCTATGTGTCATCACCTGGATATATTTTCTAGAAAATTATGGGATGACTCGCCATGAGGAATGAGTCACCGCCAGAACCAAAATACAACTAAGTGTTCAAGTCACCTTTCACTAAGAAGAGTCACCACCAGTCTGACATACCACCAGAGCCTGACTCATTGCCATAATTACTCACTATTCAAAATACTCACAATTATATTCTCACCACCAGACTTTTGAGATTGTCTCCCCACTAATTCAAGACACCGCTAGCTGGTGTCATCATTTTAAAGACTCATGTACACTATTTTATATTTATTTTGAATTAAATACATCTAATGGATATTTTATTTAATTTATTTACTAAATTTATTTTAATTATTTTCCTTAATTTCTTGATAAAGATGCATTAAAATTTCACGTCAGGACATACAGTATAAGGAATATATGATCCTAAGGATTCTCTTTGTTATTACTGCTAATAGAAAAGATCAAGAATTATACCTCATGGTTAATAACTGGGAATGACTTTGAATGAAAAAAATATACATGTAAATGTGAAGAGATATAAGTTTTTGTTAAGTGTGACATACACAAAGAATCTATACTGGTGATCGAATATAGAATAATTGAATCCCATTGAACATTTGGAGTACTTCCTACAGACATAGAAAAAGGATTTTAGGACACTATGTTCTACATAAGATTTCATAAAATCAACTCAAGATTACTTTTAGATCACATTAAAGGTGTCACGAGCTTCAGATGTTATCAAATAGAGCAACATAACAATTCTACTTATCTTTACTTTCTTTGTTTGTTAATTTTAATTAAATTACAAAAAGTGTGTGTGTACTTTGTAAACTACACAAGAATTATATCATGATTTAAACTACAAGATACTTGGATATCTTCTCAAACTCCTTTTACACTTATTTCCCACATGTTGTGGTAGAGGTCTGGTTGTGGTATGTTTTATTTGTATTCCCATGAATATTGTTTAAGAGGTCCATGTGTGGCCTAGAGAGTGGTCAAACTATTGTAGTACCTGATCCATTTTTTGGAAAAATGTTTTTATATAAAATTCTTGGTATTGGGTGATTTACTGGTGGTGAGGACTATGTCTCAACTTGATACTGAACCTCTTGTATTCATTTTCCACTGTGTGTTTTGTTTGATTTATTTCAAATATTTAAAACTAAATATGTTTTAAACTATATATAAAACTCAACTGTTATAGTTATTATTAATTAGTGCTTATATAATTATTTGTTGAGAAAAAAATTTCAAAGGTGAAGTAATATTACATACTGATTTAACAGAGACCTAATCAATCTTTGAGAATTATTTTAAAAGGTAAATTCTTATATAAATCACCAATTTTAGTTAATAGGTCCATATTTAAATTAATTGGGGTATTTTATTTTAAATTCTTTTTAACAGAAATTTTTATTGGGTACTTAATTCACCCCCCCCCCTTGATATACTCACTCTGACCAACAAAAATAGTTATATGAGTGATTAGTTAGTTATTTTTATTTGATCATATTTTGAATACCAGTACTGATCATCTTCCCCTTTAGAAGTTTCTTTAAATATGTACACTTCAACAAGACAACACAATTTTTCTATTTTTAGATGAATGATAGAGTGTCATATGTTTCATATATAATCCTTTATTATTTTCAAAAGATACCATTAAGCTTATTTATCTAGCTAGTTAGTATCATCATGTAATATGGTAGCATTTATGCATTAGGGGTTCCTCTTATTTATAGTTTTTTAGAACATCCAATTATCTATCACATTATAATAATAAAATAAGATAAATCCTAATACTTTTAGAAAATCTGAAAATTCTGACCTCGTCTTCAATGCACCTAAGTAAATATTTTAAAAATAATCACTATTAAATCCTCATAAATATGACAACATTTACTTGTATTAAATTCTACAAACTAGATACTAGAATAATTTATTTGAATTTAATTCCAGATACCTATGGAAGTATAACTTCAACTGGAAGTAGTGGTTTTATCTAGTGCTATAAAATATCAAATGGTGGTAGAAAATATTAACTTATTATTGGAAGATTAAATTTTTTATAGAAGACAAAGCATCGTGGTAGAATACTTTAATTAATGGAATTATAATAAGAAGTTTTTTTGTGAGTATGTAATGATGATTGGAAATTTCAATTAGTAGTCGAAAAATATTACTAGTCATACTAGAATTTAATTACTGGTATAAAAATATGAAAAGATATTGAAATATCTTACTAGTGGTGGAAAGATATATATTGTAAGTAGTGGTATTTTTCTAGATGGTAGTAATATCCTTTGAATAGCAACATGTGTCCACTGATGGTAGAATTAAATTTGACGTAGAAAGCTATAACTAACAGTAGCATAACTATATTGGCAGTATCATTTTATATTTAGAGAAATTTTATGTAAAATCTCAAATTGTGAATCTTTTATCATTGAGAATATAGATATTCAGTAATAAATGAAACATTATTATATGAGAATTAAAATAAGTAATTGCTTAACTGAGCCAATAGTATTGAAAGACTACTTATATCTTAGATATTTAACCAGTGGTCTAAAGATAAACTTGTGGAGTTGAAGATATGTGACTGGTGAAGTTAAGAGAGACCAGTAGGGTCTGAAAGGTAAGAATAATGAGGTTCGTATTGACCATTGGGATCTAAAGGGTGTAACCATTGGGATCAGTGTAGACTAGTGGTGACTATAATATGTAATCAATATGATTGGGATAGAACATGGGTCAACTGACCCATCACCATTGAGACTGATCCATATATCCACGAGAATAATGAGTGTGATAATGAATTTCACCTGCAATAGTCCATGGGTTGGAGGTTAATGATAAAGTAATAAATCTATAAAATGAAATGAAATACTCACTAGAGAACATATAAGAATACTTAAAGGAAATATGTAAGCCTTATACCCTAATCAATATTAAAAATTCATGACCATCTAGTATCATGATAAATTAAAATATATGAATGTCACAAAGTATTAAAAGAAACAATATTATCCCAATAAAACAATATCACAACCTAAAAATTTTGAAAACCAAATATCTAAAATATATCAGTCATATATATTCGTAGAAATTAACATAGAGCTCCCATGAATACTGAAAAACTAAACTAACACTATATATATTCACTAATAATTCAATCCTATAAACTAGTTTTTAAAAGTGGAGTAATAAATATACACATACTTAGTAGGTTATCCAAAAAATAGTCTAAATAAAAACATCAATATCTTGTATACATAATAATAAAATTGGTGAAATTATATTATTCAGTTAGATACTCATAGTTAATCTCCACATATCAATGAAATGGGTCAAATATTTACTAGGGAAACACTTAATCCTTAGAATCCATTAGTCATAATATAGTGTCAAGTTTTTCAAAAAAATATATTTCCAATCTCAATAAAAATAAAAAAATCTAAACCAAAAATTATTCACATAGTATAACTCACACTAAAAAATATAAGTGTATACTAAAAAAATTACAACCATTGAGTACCATTATCCTCTAAATTTCATCTTGAAGTTATCCCTAATCAATTATTTTCTAAATAGTGGGTGAGAGGGAAGTAAAACCGATAAACTAATTATCCTTCAAATACTAGTTTGGATAAATGATTAATTTCAGTGAACCACCCCTAAGATATGCAAGTATAAATTATCTGAGAAAGGGATGGTAAACTATAAGATTGGATATTGGGTCTCACCTGATAAATTCATCTCAGGTTGTAGGTTACATAGAAAGTGGTGCTCAAATAACTGAGGTAACATCAAGATATAGTAAGGAATTATAACCAAATTAGTACCCATGACTATCCAATAAATGATTTCAATTAGTCCATAGGGTTTTTTTATCATTCAGTTATAATACTACCCATCACCTAAGAAGAAACCTCTTAGGAGAATCCATATATAAATCATATCTTAAGAAAGTAAATTAATACATGATATATAAATACACAATAGATTTATATCATGGGTTACAAATATGAAATCCAAAATAAATAAATAAAATAATTTTACATTGTTAACTCACTTTATTGGATTGCATTATCAATCTTACAACATCATTGAATGCTTTTATCCATCACATGGTTCATTTTGGAGTACTGATTATTCATTGGGATCATCATATAAGTCTTCAAAATGTGTATACATTCACTTTTCCCTAGTTTTTATTTAAAAAATTTTATATTTATAATATCTCCAAATCATTTAACATAAGGCACCATTTCATTCTACTATGAAAAAATATATTAAACAGTGTTCTAGGAATTTTATTAGGTTGGTTCATTGTCAATATTGATATAAAATAATTTAAATTGCCAAAAATGTTCTTCAAATGATCAATATTGGCCTCAAAAATATCCCAATCAAGATCTATATAAAAAAAGTTAAATTAACTATTAATTTTTTGAAAATTGATACAATCCAAAAAATCATCACTCCCACTATTTATATAGATATAATTAACCAAATTAATCATCTAAGAATGGGAAAGTAAATATTATATGTGGTGGAGAGGTGGGAGAAGGTAAGCTGAGAGTATCTTAATTGAACTAGGTTGACTCTATTTAGCCCAAGTCCTTCTCTCTCTAACCTAGCTTATTATATGGTTGAGCGTGGATCCCCTATCAACCAGCAAGTTTTGGCTATCCAAATAATCCTTGATCAATATGGGTTGCAACTATGGTCTATGTTCATATCCCATCGGCTATCTTCGATGTCACATAACTAGAAAACACAGCCCCAATCATACACATGAATTGATTAGGAGGAATGAGTCTTACAAAAAATACCCTAAAATTAGGAGAGATTCATGTTTAAATGAATAACTATCTTCCCCAAATACCTTCCTTTAAAAATATTACTTTTTTTTATTCTCCACAAGCCTCTACCCATCTATACATTATATGATACTTGTCTTTGTCCTACTCTTCAATCAAAAACCATTCAATTTCCCATGAAAATTCTAAATCTTGACCTTGATATAGATAAACTCTCCTTGATAATGTAAATTCATCACTAAAAACTTATAGATGAAACTCCCGCTACTTTTTCACCCCATATATTTTTTTTTATGTCCAACTCTCCTTATCACTAAATTCCAGGATTCCATGAATAGGCATCATCTACTGTTTTTCAGAATAATAATTTTAATTACCCATGTTTTTTTATAAATCCTTGACTCAAGTTATGATAGGTGTTTAGGATATCTATCCACTATACCCAATGGTGACATCATTCAAATATGATGAATAGTGAAAAAAAAATATAAATTAATTATTAATATCAATTTCATTAAAAATTTATAATGATTTAAATATTAAATAATCATTAGAAACATGACTCAAATAAGTGAAATTAAATAGAAATCATTACCTCATAAGGGACTACATTCACTCAATTCATTGAGATAATCTTTTTATTAGGATGCATTGAGAAATGTGTGAATTGAGAGATTATGAATTAATTAATTATTTAAATATAAATATGGTCCTTAGGTTAAGATTTAAGGCCAGTGTTTGATTATCTCACCATTAATCAAAACATCACATTTTTATAAATACTATGTAGAATAATTCTAAATTCAAGTAATGGTTTTCAATAAATCTTTTATTTTCTCTAAAAAAGGAAAAATGAATGCATAAAATTAAATAAACTAACTAATTAATTATTAAATGCCTAAACAATAAAAACCATTTTGATTTACACCAAACTACCACCCATATCTAAACACCAAGTTTTGAGATCAAGGCAACCATAAAAAAATTATTCCAATTCATTACTAGGTTAAATGAGTACTTTACTGGTTGGGTATAAGATTACAAAAATCACACTTGTAATTTTACTAATTTCAACTATGAAATTTTTATACTTATCTATATATACACCCAAAAATATTTTTTTCCATTAAAATATCTATTATTATATTCTATATTAGTTTATAACACCATCATATGGACTCCTTATTCTAGTTACTCTCCTCAACACATTCATGCATCCAATATACTCTATGGGAATAGTACACCCATATAGGACATCGTTTTTGTGATCCTAAATCTCAAAAAAATCATTTATGAACTTGAAATGTTCCTAAAACTCTAGCTCTCCCTTATCAATCAAATTATTTAGATCACGGCTATACTTCCGTAAGTATGCCACATTGAATATTTTTTTCAATAATTGTAGCTATAAAGGTAGTGATCACTAATAAACTTCATATTATACTTTATCTAGTGACTGGAAGGGTAAAATAAATAATATGGAGAGGTTACAACCTCATCAAAACCTTTGATTCCCATGTAGTAGAGAAACTCATAGGAATATATAATCGTCCATTATAGAACACATTGTTCACCTCTTTTCATCCACAAAGGACTTATTCCTATTATAAATCATCATAATATGCTCTCTAATCTACTTTACTTCCTCAAAAATACTTCTCATAACTTCTTGTTCAATGATGCTAACTATTCAATATCTACCCAATATAAAGGAAGATGAAAATTTCTTCTATAAAATGCCTCATATGGAACCATCTCTATAGAGGAATTATAGTTTTTTTTGTAACAAAACTCCTACCAGGGTATATGTTTGGGATATAATCTACTATATTCCAGTGTGTAAGACTATAAAAAGTTCCCAAAGAGTTACAATGGTCCTATCAATCATGAACATCAATGTGTAGGTTAAATATGGTTCTAAGGAAACAATGGGTAAAAAATGTTCTAATACTCTCTAAATCCTTGATGTTAATGGAGCATCATGATCAAATACAATCAACTAAGGAACCCATTCCACTTGACCATATTTTTGGAATATAGATATGTGAGCAGTGCCACTAATCTATTCTCTCTGATATGGAAAAAATTAACCAAATTTCTAAGTGACAATCTACCAACCAAATAGAATCATATCACTTGGTTGTATGTGGAAACATGTTAATTTATTCCATAGATATTATCTTTAACTTCATCTTAAGAAACTTAAATTACTAAAAAAACTATAGGAACCAAATACTAAACATATACGAATTAAAGATTAAGGAAAATTGGCACACACTTAACCCCAAATCTCTTTATTATTTACAAATAGAACTATTTCTATAAGGAATGGTACACCTTCCAAACATCAAGATGTATTACCATGGGTTAATGATGAAACTTTCATATGAACTTCTCTATAATACCATTTATAATAGATGATTGACCATATAATCTAATTCAGTTCCCTACATTTTCAAACCCTTCATATAGGTAATCTTCTAAGATAATATGATTTTACCACACCTCCACCCCTAGACCACCCAACTAATATTTAGACACTCTATTCACTAGTTAAAATGGAGGTGATATCAAAAATAATAAATATTTAATAAGCACTAGATTTACATCAAGATGGAAAGGGGATGACTTCTCTCTCATTTTTCACTCATTCCTAACCTCTTAAGAAACATAATTGTATATCATTCTACTCAAGTAATCTATGAAAAAATTACCCTTCCTTTGGTATATATGATCTCAAAGTTTGTGTCTTAGATAAACTTGATCCACCTCCACTACCTCATGTATAGATCTTACTATTAAAGGGTATGGGAAAGGTCATATGATATGTGAAGACAAAAAACATTTAACTATCATCTATTTCCACTATTAATTCATTAAAAAATAATTTTTTATAGCTTTATTTCATGAGTTATACAGATACACTCATGAGGGAATAATTTTCAAGACCCATAGGGAAGAACCATTCATTGTTTCATTTAGATACAACCAAACCATGATGTGAGGTTTCATAATACACATAACACGGGGCTCCCACACTTATCTAGTTCAAAATCAGTATATTATTCAACCTTTCCTATAACCTTTAGAATTTTAACTCATTCTATTATAACTAAATGAAATTCAAACACTTTATAAATACTCTTATTTTTCTGAATATAGAATTTCAATAGAAATTTGATTTTTTTTGTATTTATGGTGCTCATAATGGGTAAAATAGTCACTTTACCCTAGTATATGATCTTAGATAATTTTTTATAACTAATATATTGGTCCTGAAATTGGTTATTTATATTAGGACAAGATTTTTTGGAATTATGAGTCCTTGGAATTTTTGAAGAATATTTCTTATTTTATTAATTAAATATTAATTATTCATGCAGGTTTAGGATAAAAATTTTATTGGGTGGAGTGTTAGATTTATATTCTGAATCCATGGATGATTATATAATGGAGGTTTTTCCTTGGGTGTAGTATAAACCCAATTCAAGTTCTAGGAATCCATACAAGTGTTTAAATGGGCATTAATTTAATTTAATAATTAATTAATTCAAATAATTAAACCAATCCCCCCACATTAGTATTCCTAGAATGATAGGAATGGGGATATTTATTTTAACTTGAACATAATGGTAGGACTAATGGGGAAGGGGGAATGAGTTTTCGCCAAAAAAAATTCATGGAAAATATCAAGATCATATTCAGGTGTAAGAGCTTTCGAGAGTGGATTTAGACACGAATCTTTAGGGTTTTTACCATATAGTAGGTTGGTTTTTTAAATTTATTCCTCAATCTCTATAGATGTGTTTTTTTATGTTTCATAAACCCATTATGACTATTAAGGTCCCCAATAGGGTCGATATGTGCCTAATCAAGGAATACAGAGTTTTGGGAGGTATATAGGGGTTTCAAGATCATAAATCTCGATCACATTTCATGTATTTTAAGAAAAAATGCCATGTGTTATACCCATTTGGGAAGATGGGTTTTTTATTTTATTTTTTGAACTAAACACGGTGTACTGTGAGTACACCCTGGGTACTGGTACATGGGCATCTGCCCAAATATATGGGAAGGTGAAATTTTGGAAACTACACGCTGTGTAGTAGAGGTGCACACCATGTAGAGGGACATATCCATGATGACAAGTAAATGTGAAGACACCCTATATTGGGGATACATTTCCATGTATAAGTATACAGCCTGACATAAGGTATGATATGGTCTTGTAGTAGTATATGTCTATACCTCATATAGGACATGGTCGTCTATTGGTACAAAGAAAGAAACCATGTGATCCAGACTATGTAAAAGAACTTGTTCCGGAAGGAGGTTTTGGAGTACATGTTGTGTACTTTGGGTACATGTCATTTACTATTAATTTTTTAAACATTGGAGTGTTTTCTGGGATTTGTTTCCTTAGAGTCAGAATAAGGCACAAGAGGAGTCTGTTTTTGAGTGTTTTTCTTCATAGAATTTGAAGGTGGATCCCTTATGGAATTTTATGGACTTTTAATAGGAGATTTGGATTGATTAAGTAATATAAGAGATTTTTTCCTCAAAAATGATTCTATCTATATTTTGAGAATGGTACATGGTATGATACCCATGTGAGGTTCTTGAGGATGATTGGAGGATGTACCATGAGTCTCTTGAAGACCTCAATTGGTGTTAGAATGAGAATTTCCATGGTTAAAGGGATTGATTTGAGACTCAAGGTGGTGGATAGGTTTGGTGCACAAGACAACCTAAGTAGAATTGGAAATGGTTTGGGCTTGAGGTTATATGCTTTATAAGGATTTACTTCATTTAAGGGTTTTGAGTCCATGAGATTCTAGATACTAGGTTGTGGGATGTGTTCCCACTAAGAGACGGGCACTATCCCAATATTTTTATAGTTAGAGAGGATTATAAGAGGAATTTTTTCACTTTTTTATAAACTACAGTATCCTAAAAGTGATGAATCTATTCATGTGTGACATAGAGGGCCAAGTGGATTCCTGATTGATAAGAAGACCCTTAGCAGGTGCGTGTGATTTCGCAGTAATGGTTGTTGGTGTTACCTTGGTACCTGAATTGATGTACGATCCATGTGGGTATGATATTTTGATGAAGAGTATGGTAATTAATCCAAAACGTTTTATGTTTCTTTGTTTTTTGATGTTGATACTTGGTTTATGTTGTAGGGAAGTTGTGATCTAATTGGGTTGTCACGTTTTATATCCAAGTTTAATGTTGTGGGCTACCATTGATGAGTGAGTTAGACTTTATAATCCACAAATATAGATCTAGATTTCTGACACACTTCTCCACATCTGAGGATTAAAGAGTCTGATATTATTATTCACAAATATTGTTTCATATTTCTAACATGACTCTCTGGATTTTAGGTTTATAGTGTTGTACATTGATGGTTTCAGGCGTAGTAGAAGCATGTGGTGGTGGGTGATATATTAAAATTTATTTTAATAATCATTTCCCAAAACCATGAGTGGAGATCATACATGTAAAATTTATAATTTATTTATTTAATATTTCAAAAATAAATAATTGGTCTTAAGAACATGATTTATTGATGATTTTTTATCATTAAAAATGACCCTTTAAGATTTTCTTTTATGTCTATGAATATCCAATGATACAATCCCTCTAGAGGTGATCCACACATGCTCCAATGATCTCCAAGAAACACTACTTGATCACTGGGTTCTAGAATAGAAAATTGAATGTCTTGTGTTATTCATTCTTGGTCTCTAATTCTTCAGTATTAAAGAAATATTTCTTGAATTTCTCATTATTGAGAATGAGAGAGGAGTAGTCGAGAGAGAATTTTTTGTGCACAGCAATTCTCTATTCTCAATTTTTAGATGCCTTATACAATATACATTACTATCTATTTATAGAGATCATGTTTAGGTTAGAATATTATTTAATTTCATATTCTCCATTAAATAACATTTAAAACCTTTACTAAATCTCATGTCAGATTATAATAATATCATTATTATTATTTTGTGGCACGTGCCAACTTGCGCAACAAAAAATATTATGTAATGGTCTTATTAATTAATCTTTTTCACCAAAATCAATCTTCTTCCATTTAAAATACTTTATAACTTATTGAACAAATGAATAAATATTTTATTCATGAATAAATATTTTATTCACAATATAGCGAATAAATATTTATTAAAATATTCAATAAATAAAATTAAATTTTTATTCACACTTTAGTGAATAAATATTTTATATATATTCACATAATAAAATAAATTATTTTTTAATAAAAAATAATTATTTATTACCTTGTGAATATGAGATAACAATAAAATTTGAGTAAATGTATTCCTTGATCTTGAGAATAATATTTATTCCAATAAATAAATTCAAATAAAATTTAATTGAGATCTATTGAATCACATAGTGTGCGACCCTCTAGGATTTTTTCTCATTGGAATTAGGTGGCATTGCCTAATGTTCAAGACTATTACCTAGTAATGGGTAAAGGCAACCAATATAAATAACTTGATTTCATAATGATGACAACCACTTATGAATGATCACTATGTAATATAATCCCTTTGTATCAATACCACATTAAGAAGGTTTCATATCTATAACACCAACCTATATGCTCAATACATCCTTTTTTGACTATCTAAAATAAACATGTAATTCCACCATGGAAGTAGAATTTAGGGATACTGATCAATTATAGTCTAATGGAAGATATATCATCTTCCAAAAATATGGAAGGGATAAATCCTTCCTCAAATTATCCATTAATGAAATGTCACTCGTGACGTACCCAACATATCCAACTTCACCATGAATTGCCATCATCATGGTTTACAAAATACATATAAGTATGTGAGATGTAACATGAATTTATAATAATATCAATTTCTAACAACCATCACACATTCTCTCAAATAGGAATATCTTCGGGCACCAAAACACACAGAATTCCTACAGGTGGGTCTCTTCTTATAATATGTCATCATAGAGATTACTATGTGTGAAAATCATGATAAGAAGCCTCATATTTGTAAGAGTACTCTCACCTAATATTATATGTACTATTTGTCCCATTATAGTATGTTATACAACCATAAAACCTTATTTAAGAATATTATTATAGAACATCAAGGTTCTCATCATAGTAGGGAACTACCATGACCTTATCAATGCAATGTATACTCTAAGACATTCTTAATTTAGTTTCAAGAATAAAAATGATCAGTATGTAATAATAAATTTTAATAATACTGAATACATCTAATATTCATATAATCAGAGTACAAATAGTTGTGCCTAGGACACCAACTCCAAAAAAACTCTAACTTGTACTAGAGCCAATTCCACACGACCTTTAGTCTACTAGACCTCACTTGATAGCCATGTTTCTATGGAGTTGTGGATTTAGTTAAGGGTTATGTAATGTTTTCTTCGGGGGAAATACTTCTCACAACTACTTCACATATCTAAGAAAAAACTCTTGATAGATGATACTTCAAAAGTATGTACTTCTTCCACTTATGTTACCTTGGATATTTCTCAAGATCCACTACTCTAGTACTATCACAATAGAGTGTGATGTGATCTTTATTATTAGGTACCACATAAATATATTCGTCAAAGATTCACAACCATACTACTTCTGTAGTTGCCTTATATTCCTCAATATACTCATACTCTACTATAGAATCTACCAACATAGCCTGCTTTGATCTCTTCCAGCTCACAGCACCTCCATTTAATGTGAATATGTATTATGTTTTTGACTTCATGTCATATTTTTTAGTTTGGAAACTAGAATCTTCACATCATCTGATTACTAGTTCCTTATCTACTAAATAAACCAAGAACATGTCCTTAATACACCTTGTATACTTAAGTATAGTCTTGACTTCCATCCAATACAGGTAATCTAGATTTTCTTGATTTCTTCCTACAACACTTAATGTATTGGTGGAATCTAGCTCATTACATAGTATAACATATATGACAAACCCAATCACTTATGCATATAGAATCCTTTCCATTTTTTCTTCCCTCTGGTGTTTGAGGAAACATTTTCTTAGAAATATAAATTCTATATAACACTATCAACAATCACCTCTTGGATTTATCCATACTAAATATTTTCCATATATTTTCAATGTATATACTTTGAATTAGGCCAATCAACCTCTGGGATCTATCATGATGAATATTGATCCCAAAAATATATGATTACTATTCCAAATCCTTAATAGAGAATAATTTATTCAGCCACACATTAACATACTATAAGGATGGTATTTCATTTTCAATGAGTAATATGACATCAACATATACTATTACAAAAATTACTACACTCCCATTAAACAATTTATAGATGCACAACTCATATTTTTCCATTTCAAAACCAATTACATTATGGCCTCATAAAAATGAATTTTTCATGACTTGGTTTCATGCTTCAATCCACAAATGGATCTTTCCAACTTTCATACCTTATTGGCATCCTTTGGAGTCACGAACCCTTCGGGTTGTGTCATGTAAACATCTTCCTGATGGTTCCCGTAAAGGAAGATAGTTTTGACATCCATTTTCAAAATATTCTAATAAGGGAAAGTGGAAATGGAAAGTATAATTTTAATGGATTTAATCATTGAAACTGGTGAAAATGTTTCTTCGTATTCATTTCTTCGATGTTATTTAAACCCTTTTGTAACCAGTCAGGACTTATAGGTATTAACTTGTACTTTAGTGTCTATTTTCTTCTTTAATACCTATTTTTAACTAATAGAATTTATATATAATATAGGGTATACCAAAATCTAGACTCATTTTTGGTACATAGAATCCATTTTATAATTCATGGCTTATTTCCACATTGAATGATTTGATCCACTTTACTTCTTCCTTGTAGGTTAAAGGGCCATTATTATTAACTAATAATTATTCAACATACTCAATGACTAGAAAAACATACCATTATGATTATCTATAATCTCTAGTACTCTTATATAGTAATTTTTTCTATAGAAAAAATTCTTCTTCCATGGGGATTTATGGATTTTTTTGTGTGCCAACTCATGTGCTTCTTGAGCCTGGACTTCATCAAAGTCTATCTCTCTCCCACTATCTCTTTTAGACATAATATCCTTCTCAAGAAATTAGGGACATATATCAAAGAAACCCTTCTTTTATAAATTATTTTAAAGGTATTTTCCCCTTTTTGGTATATCCTATAAAGATACACTTTTTGCCTCAGGGTGCAAGACTTTTACCAAAAGGGGACTTAACAAATGCTTTTTCAACCCCGCACATGTATGTAAGACAACATGGGTTTCCTTCCATTCCATAATTATTATGGTATACCATCATTCTCTTTAGTTGGAACTTGGTTTAGTACATATTTTTTTGTTATTAATTCTTATCCCTAAAATGATAATGGAATACTCGCATGTCTCATTATTGATCTTACCATTTCTAACAAGGTGTGGTTCCACATTTCATTTACACCATTCCACTAAGGTGTATATGGAGGATTGAGTTGATATAATATCCAAAACTATCATAAATAATCAATGGGGTCTTGATTAAGATATTCTCCACCATGGTCTGAGCGGAGTTTATTAATCTTCTTAACAAGATAGTTCTCAACTTCATTCTTGTATTCTTTAAATTTATCAAAATAATCTAACCTAAAACTTATTAAATAGTAATATCCATATCTATTGAAATCATCGGTAAAATTTATAAAGTATGATTACCCACCCATTTACTCTCTAGGAAATGGTCCAAATGCATTAGTATGAACTAATTCAAGAATCTATTTACCCCTTTCAATTTTTATACTAAATGGGGATTTGGTCATTTTTTCTTGTAATCATGTGTGACATACACCAAGTGGTTTTAATTAAAAATAATATAAATATCCATCTTGATTTAATTTATTCAAGTGCTTATCATTTACATGACCTAGCCAATGATTCCAAAGTTGGGTTTGGGATTAACCATGTGATGTAACTTTGTTATCAATTAACATTACATGGTGTGTATAATCCAACACATAAAGACCGATATTTAAATATTCCTTGACATAAAAAATGATATCTTTATAAAAAAATAAAAATTTATTAAAAAATTGAAAATAAATCCACTTTTTTCTAGTCTGGATAGAAAATTAATGTTTCTAGTAACTGAATCCACATAATAACAACCCTTTAAAACTACGATCATTACTGTTAGTAATGTGAGGTGTTATCCTCGATAGCGACAGCAATAAGTTTTTCTCAGTAATATCCTCATAGATCTATGTATTGTCTATCAATATTTATGAATCTTCTTGGTTTCTATTTTTGACTACATATGTGAGCACCACAATCTATACCTAAAACCCAATTTTTATAACTAGATAAATTGCACTCGATAAAAAACACACCTAAAGCTTCACCTTGTTTATTGGGTTGGATATATTTTTTCATCCAGTGGGCCTTCTTTCCACATGTAAAATATACAACATATTTTTCTATTTATTTACCCTTTATATTACTCTTACTGAATGGGCTTGAAGAATCATTGGGATTAAATCTCTTCACATGATCTTTCTATTTTTTCACTATAAGGACAGAATATTTTTCTATATATATCCTTATCAACTTGGTGAAGAAGAGTCAGATGGTCTATAAAATACTTCTAAATGTTTTTATTATTAAAATTCACAAAAAAAAATCTAGAGAAACTCTAAGGGGGTGATGCTATAATGAGATCGGTGCCTAGTTCATAGGGGAGTTTAAAACCTATAACCTCTATGTGCTCAATGTATTCAATGATCTTGACTAAGTGAGTCTAGATGAGGAACCCTTTCTAATATTTTTCTCAAAAATCACCTTGGAAATATCAAAATGTTCATATCTATCTCTCTCCTGGTATATACCATGGAGGTTCTCAAGTATTCTATACATATCCATAATTTCATGAGACCTCATTTGGTCACTATACATCGATGAAAGAATAAAAAATTGAACATCAGCCATGTTACTCAAATTTTTCTCATAGATAATGAACTCTTTATCACTCTCCTCATTAGTAGGAGGATCATGAATTTAGGATTCTAGAACATAAGATTTTTTTTCATGGTGTGTCAGAACCCAAAGCTGTCTAAACCACTTCTGGAAGATAATTATAGATAGTAGGTTGTCTTTATCCAATATTTATTATAGGTATATTATGGATGATGTGATTTCCATTTTATTCTATAATTAAAAGAACAGGTTCTATGTACTTTTTCTTGATTAGAAATTCTAAGAGAAATAACAAATTAATTAATTAATATTATTAAATCTCCAACTATTTTATAAAGTCCAAATAGACTTCACCATTGAACACAAAATGTCTAGTTTTTATGAAATTATAGTGTCAAGGATCACCATTAATTTTCTTAATTATTTAGACTTTGGACATGAAAATCATGATAAAGTGATTTTGGTAGGTGGTATGTCTAACTGCAGGTTTGTAGATCATTGATCTATTGTGTGGATTTACCTATCCCAAAATCCTTACTTTGATTTCCTCAAAACTTTCCTCCAAATTTAAATTGAATCATCTTTGGTCATTTAACACAATACAAGTTCGGTTAAGTTAACCCAAAACTCTCATGAGAACTCCCTGAAAAAATTATGTGTCTTGACTTTGGCTATGTACTACACTTAGTTCAATGGTTTCGTTCCCAATAAAGTAATAGAATTCTTAGTATGAATTAATATTTGGTTGACATATTTAAATTAATTTATGTATAAATTTTATCTTGTTTTATCATTTACATGTCTAGATAATATTAAGTGGATGTTACTTAATTAATTAAATTTGTCTGAAAAATCATTTATGCATAATTCATTTATTTAATTTCCATATTTTCATATTAATTCATTCATTTATTTGACTTTGGACTTTCATACATAAAATAAATAATTCATAGATGTAAATAAAGTATATTACCTAATCACAATCTTATATAATGGTTAATTTAATGATCAGACATTAAATCAACCTATATCCTAGGATAATAACTCCTTTTATCATCCATGGCATGAGATAAATCATTCCACTTGTATATAAATGTATCATTGGGTTAGCATCATCATGGTTCCATCTTGTACCACCTCCAAACACTTGGTATGACCCATTAATTACAAGTATTTATTACTCACATGACGGTAAGGGGAACCAAATGATTGGTTAAAGGAGATTACATAAATATACATGGATAATAAGGTCCTTTATAATAATAGAGAGAGGGGTGACTCACATACCATCATTTAATTTTATATTAAATAATTTCAAACCCATGTAGTAAATTAAATAAAATAAATTCCAACATATACATAGGTCTTGGTCAAGATTGGGATTGGTCATATATGTAATTAATATACAAAAGTAACCAGCTAGTATTAATTTCTTTATTTTTTCATTATTTTTAAGACAAATTTACTTTCATTAATTAATTAATAAACTAATTAATTAATTATATTTCATCATAATGATCATTTAATTTTAATTATAAATACCCATCATTTTTTGTACTCATAGAAAATAAATGGTGGCACTAATAATGTCATATTAATTACAAAAAAAATTAATTGTGAATTTAATATTCATAAAAACAATTATTAAATTTTCAAACACACATTGATATGTCAATCAATAAAATAAGGTTTTAATTATAAATTTTTTAATTTAATGTAATTTTTAATTTAAGTCCTTTAATGGGAGACTACATGGAATGTATAGTCTAGCTATCTATCATTTACCTCAATTGTCGTGTATCCGAGTCACACGCTTGGGCCTTCGGTGTGTTAACTCAGCCAGACTATATAGTGTGTGCATGCCAGATACACACCATGTATCTTATTTTCATATTCCATGTTATTTCAGTCAATATGCAGTGTCCAATGAATTCACCATGTGTAATTAACTAATTGCCGCATCAAAGTACAATGTGCATGGGTACACGATGTGTACTCCGGCTACACGCCAAGTAACACAGTTTTACTTGCCAAATATTTGTAACTTCCTTATGGAATCCCTATTCATTCTTCAATTATTTATAAACCTTTAAGAAAATTAATCACTTGATGAATTTGATTAATATGTTGAATCTTGTTAATTAAAATTATATTAAAGAATAAATAATAAGAAATTAAAACTCAACCATGATTTCATATGGATCGACAATAAAATAAATAATTATAAATTCAATCATGGTCTCTCTGTTACCACTTTATGGTTCCAAGAATAGTGTAATTGTGCGGTGGTGGAAGATATATTAAATTTTCTTTTAAAAATCATTTCATGATACCATGAGTGAGGATCATGCACATAAAGATTATAATTTATTTATTTAACATCTAAATCAATAATATTTGGGTATATGATCTTTATTTCATAATGATTTCTGATCGTCTAAAAATACCCCTTCATATTTCCTTCATTACACTATTAAAATCCAAGGATAAAATCCCTCTACTTTTGATCCACATGTGCTCCAATGATCATTCAGCAACACCACTTGACCACTGGGTGCTTGTGTGGTGAATGGAATGTCTTTCATTGTTTATTCTTGATCGTTTGTTCTTCAGTCCTCAAGAAATCACTCTTAAACTTCTCATTATTTAGAGGGAGAGACAAGGAGGATTTGATATAGAATTTTTTGTGTACAAAAAATTTCTATTCTTAAATTTTAGATTCCTTATACAACAGACAAAACTATCTTTTTATAGAGAAAGGTTTTAGATCAAAATATTATTCAATTTCATTCTATCCATTAAATGAAATTTAAAACCTTTAATAACCCCTAGGACATATAATAATAATATCATTATTATTATTTTTTGGAACTCACTAACTTGCACAATTAAAAAATTTGTAACCGTCTTGTAAATTAAAAATTTTCACCACACACGGCCTTGGTCCATTAAAACTCTACCAAAATTTATTAAACAACCGAATAAATATTTTATTCACAATATATTAAATAAATATTTATTAAAATATTCAATAAATAAAATAAATATTTTATTCAAAATCCATAGAATAAATATTTTATATATATTCACATTATCAAATAAATTATTAATTAATAAACAAATAATTATTTATTACCTTGTGAATATTATCAATTAATAAAACTTGAATAAAATTATTCCTTGGTGTTGAGAATAATATTTATTATAATAATTGAATTTAAATAGAATTTAATTTAGTTCAATGGAAACACTTAGTGTCTTACCCTCTAGAATTATTTCTCATGGGAATTAGGAGGACTTGCAAAAGTCCCTGATTATTATCAATTGGTCAAGGCACCCAAGAGAAAGAACTTAATGTGACAATGACAAAAACCACATAAAATATCTCACTATGTAATATAATCCCTTTGTCTCGTTATCTAATTGAGAATTTTTCACATCTATGACAACAACCTATATGCTCAATATGTCTTTCTTTGACAATCTGAAATAAACACATCATTACACCAAGGACATAGAATTTAGGGGGGTGATTCCATTCCAATAAAAGGTCTTAGATATCAAATTCCATTAATATGGAAGGTACAAATCCTTCCTCAAATTATCCATTAATTACATGTCACCCATGACACACCCAACATATCCAACTTCCCCATGAATTGTTCTCTTCATGGTTTACAAAAATCATCTAAGTACATGAGTTGTAACATGAATTTATAATAATATTAAAGTCCAAGGACCATCACACACACTCACATATAGGAATATTTGATTGCACAAAATCATAAATAATTCTTAATGGTAAGTATGTTCTCATAATCTCCCATGTGAGAGATTACCAAGTGTGAACTTCATGAGAAGAATCCTTGTTTGTTTACGAGAACTCACACCTTGCATTCTATGTACTATGTTTCCCATCATAGTGTGTTATCCAAAAAGGAAACATTATTTAAGAATACCTAGAACATAATGGTTATCATCATAGTGGGGAACTTCTATTAACATATCAATGAAATGTATACTCTATGAAATTATTACATTAGATTCATATAGAATAACCATCAGTATGTAACTACAAGTATTATTAATATTTAAAGCATCTAATATACAAGTAATATATGTACAAATAGTTGGTCCTATGACACCAACTCCAATAGAAATGATGTTCCCCATGAATGGTTTTGGATTTCATAAATGATGCTCCTAATATAAGGCTCGGTAGGTTAGAAAAGACACTCTATGACCGTATAATATGAGGTTGGATCAGATGCTCTATATCGATAGATAGAGTTTGTTTTTAGTATGAGTGCTAGATCGAGGTTCTAGTAATGTTGATTGAAATTATTGATTATAGTGGACATGATGTTCCAAATATGTGTTTGAGATTTCAAATTGAGGATTTGAGAATGAGTAGTATAATATATGGATTAGGTTTCAGACTGAGGTACTATAAATTGATATTATAGCGTATGATTTATGTCCCAAACTGACATTATGGGAAATGATGGTATGCTATATGGATGTTCATGTAAGATTGATGCTCTAGTCGCAATCATTTATGATATATAGGATAGAGGTGAGACCGATGTTATGAGGTTTGGTAGTACTTTGGTGTGAAACTAGAACCTTATATTGATGCATCTATTTACCAAATAAGAGATAGTGATTAATGTTGTAATAATTGGTTTTGGAAGCCATGGATGTGGTGCCTTTATGTTACCTGGGACACACGGTCATGGAGGCATGCTCAGAGACACCCCAGTGTTGGACAAAGTAGGTATGGTTGATTAGATTCATGGACCCAAGAATTAAAAATGGTTTTATTTATATTTATTTTAGTTGTATTTCAGCTAATCTGGCCATATTTCATGATTATGCACTTATTGTGACATTTCGACTCAGGATACACTTAACCCATTCCCTACGCTAGTTGGTCACAAGGCCTAAAGCATGCCTCCCCATACACCAGAGGTTGCTGACTAGAAGCGAGGGTATAGAGGTGGTACGGTGGGGGAATTATACCCAATTATCATAATTTCATGATGAAAATTACCAATATACATAAAGAATTAGCATAAGAATAATATAAATAGATAGAATAACACTGTAGTGGAAGAATAAATATAACTGAAATAATATAAAATTGTGGCAGTGAAAATAAATGGAGAAACTAAATAAATATCTGGAAATCCACTAGGTAATGTCTTATACATGGATTCATGGAATGCTGATACAAAAAATAAAATAGGGGACAACATACAATCATGCTATACAAAATGTATAAAAAGAAAAAAAAATCTTCTCCATAAGAATCTAGAATGAAAGCTCATTCCTCTACTCTTAAGCCCATATTATAATCAATCATATCAATAACTTGTAGAAGGGAACTTTCCCTTATCAATACCTGTAGATAGATAATCTTCTAGGGTACCAAATGAATTCTAAGTGGGGTGTGAGAAAAAAAATTCAATAGGTCACCCCCAACAGTGTCTATGTGTAATTAAAATAGTGATCATAACTAAATAGTTTCCATGTATAACAGAATAAGAAAAACAATACTGAAATAAATAACCATTCCTATTAGGTTCTTATAGGACACATAGTGGGTCTACCTACTACAACTCATTTCTTGAAGGAATGTCTGAAAAGTCACTATATATATAAATAGTAATAATTTATATATATAGTTTAATCATATATTGATTCTACCTATATTAACCAAGTATGAGTAGACATAAGCAGCTATATTCCTGGAATACTAGTTTCTAGCAGGATAGGGGCATAAATCAAACATCCATGATCAGTCCAACGAGCATATAAGCTCAAGAAATTGGATACATTCCCTATATCCCGAGAATATTTTGAGACATCATTCACAAAACTTAGGATGGTGAGTGAGACATCATTTCAACACATTAATCATGGAATGTGGAACATAATCCCAACACCCATATAGTATAACTAGTGTGATATTCCATACACAACACCCAATGTAAGGGAGTATGATTATATGTCTTTCTCAACACCTATTAGCATCATATCATAGCCTCTATAAAGGATTATTATTATTTATAAAGTTCAACATGAGGAAATACCTCTCATGTAACAAGTTTACTAAGAATTTATATATAGATAAGTCATATTCATCTTTAAAACATCACACATTAGGGAAAACCTCTCATAGGTCCCTTTAGTCAAGTTTAATTCCATTTAAAACATTAAAATTCATAATAATAATTTTATAAAGCATAAAAAAATTCATTTCCTTACCATCCTTTGAAAACATTCATTTAATCCATTTTAAAGAGGTAAATCTGTGATTATTATTCCCTTCAATTCAATTAAATCCATCAAATTCACTAAAGTGTGGAAATTTAACTCATATGGATTAATGAGTCCATTGGAAAGGATACATATTCAAATATGGAAATTTCATACTTGGTAATATCCAAACATTTGTATTAAAATAACCTAATGGGTACCTTGGGTTCCATTTAACACTCATGTCTCAAGGAAAAATTCATTTAAAGGCTAAGTCAGATTCTAATTAAGTCTTCTAGGAAATTAAGAAGTTGACCATTAAGGGGTAAATCAACTTGAAACACCAATTTGGTGTCCATAAATAAGTAATGGATCCTATAACCCACAAAAAGGATCAATATACATGTATAAAGTTAAATGATCAATTAGTCATGAAGAAATATATATAATTTTGATGCTCTGAAAAGGTCAGCATGTGGAATAATGGATTAATTACGAAACATCAAAACTCAAAGGAAAAATGATCTGACCACCTACCTTAAGGCCATAGATGACTCCTCACTCAATATCATACTTAGATTTAGTATAGGTTAGAAGAGATCTGATAAATGGTCTAATACCCTAAAAATAGGGAAAATAATCATTCACCTAAATATAATGATAGACTCTAAGGAAAATTGAAATAGGGGGTAAGATACTAGGGGAGCATACTGGTATGGATCCAATACTTCTCATGGATCATGAATAAAACATAGGATGGGAGATCTAGCTCAATAACTATATTGAGGTGTTCTTGAGCTCAAAGGAGAAGGAGAGGGGTCCTGGTCTATTATAGGAAGAAGGAGAAAAGAAAAACTATTTTAACTTAAGGGAGGGGAAAAATTAATTTCACCAGAAAATACATTGGTGCATGTTTTGGATGCACATTTTGGCCAAAACATGAAAAAAAATATGCTCAGTTCACTACTTCTAAGGGGAACTTCACACATTTAGGAACATGGTTTGACTAACCATTCACAAACTTTGCAAAATGGATTTGTCCCAAACCTACAACTGAATGTACAATCATGTTCCCTTGGTCGCACGGTTTCTGAAAAAAATTTGACCCAGTTTCTTCTTCCCATTTTAGGGATCCAGTCTCCGAACAAGACCTAGATATGTCTGATACCACCATGTCTTGATTATTATTCAACATTAGGGATGATTAAGGAATTCAAATTGGAAAACTAATTATCTATACCTTTATTTAAAAAACAATTCGTTATAACCTCCCCTCATTAATGTAACCCATCCCCAAGATATCCATATGAGGGTAAAGAGGTATCATTAATTGATATTTTCATCCACTGAGATCATATATCAGATTCCCATTCCTAGGTTTCTTCTTGTACTCGACCATCCTACCATGGCACCTGTATCATAGGAACTGACTTACCTTGGAATGTATTTACACTCCAATCAACAATACACATTGGATACTCCTTAAAGTAAGAATCTATATCCAATTAAATATCATCAGGATGAAAGACATGGGTTGGGTCAGGATAGTATCAGTGAATCTATGATGCCTGAAAGGCATTGTGAATTAGCTGATATATTTGAGAAAGTTTCAACTAGAAATCCACTTGTCTGATTCATTTCACAACATCAAAGTGTCCAAAAAACCTTAGTGAGAGCTTACCCAACTTATGAATACATCTATAACCTAACCCAGTTGAGTCTCATAAGAAAACCCAGTCTCCAACCACTAACATAAGAGGTCACTGGAATCTATTAGTATGTGACTACTTGCTAGACTGAGCTATCAACATGTGCTTTTTGATTAGATGGACCTACTCTATAGTCTCTTCCTGGAGATGTGGTCCAATAATAGTTGCATCCCCTTCCGAAATCCATCATATAGGTAAGAGGAAAGGCCTATAATATAAGGATTCATAAGGATCCATCTCGTTGTTATCGTGAAATATGTTATTATAATAGAACTCCACAAGAGTAATGTGTTTCTCCTAAGAACCTACAATGTTAAGGACACATGCATGGAGCTTGACCTATATAACCTGGATCATATACTCTATATTTCCATTGGATTGTGGGTGATAGGACATTCTCAGAAGTACTTGCATACCCAAGGCCTTCTGCAACCCCTTCCAGAACTGTGACATGAAATGACCATCTCTGACATAAATGATATAACGAAGAGCTCCATGAAGACATAAGAGCTACCAAACATACAGAATTCCTATATCATCTACCATGAAGGTCACTCGCATAGGTAAGAATTGTGTGCCCTTCCTAAAATGACCAAAAACAACCCACACTGTATTGTTTCCATGAGGTGATCTAGGTAGACCAGTCAAGAAGTCAAATGAAAAATCATCTCATTTCCACTTAGGAATGGATAAAGGCTAAAAAATCCATTCTCATCATTGGTGCTCCCCATTTCTCATTTCAGTACGGTTCAAGGCCAACCACCAATCCCGTTTCACATCGCATCTCATGAGACTTAACTCTACCAAATGCATTAGAGTGCTATCTAGGTACACCCATCTCAGAATTTCCATGAATATTCCTTCCAAATAAATAATCTTTCCATGTAAATAATCTTTCCACATAAATAATCATACATAATCAACCATTCATAAACATAAGGATACCAATGGAAAGAATTGGGTACCACAATCATGACATAAAGCATAACCAATGACCGTATCATAAAAGTGCCCATGCAAGAAATGGATTAGAACATAAAAGGACATTCATAAGGTAAAATAGGAATATAACATGGTAGGTGGTTTCAAATATAAGTGACAACATATATGAAATGTATCTGATAAATTCCCATATTATCTCCTCTTTGGTATATCTTGGGACCCATACACACCCATGGAACAATAATGTATCATCCTAATCCATGGTACAACCTGAATATGTATCATAATCTGAAGCTCTTTCCCTTAGGATGACGCCCTGGAGATCATATAACTACCACATTCTTACCCATTCCAGAATATTTGAGGTCATTAATAAGGCTGAGAGGATAGAATAACCATGATCCTCCTAAACCACAATTTGATTCAATGATAATAAGTCCATAATCTTCCAATCACTACTAGATTCCTGAACTTCATGTGTCTAAGTCTTCCAGATTAGAGTTTTAGCTACTGAATTCTTCTTTCTAGACATGCAGGTAAGCTCCAAATAAAATGACTGTAGGTACTCCTCCGACTTGCACTATATAAGATTCAGATCCCACTATGTAAAGATGTACTGGAGGATTTTATAATATTTGAATACCAAAAAAATCTCTCCAAGTAGATTGTGTCTCTAGTATCATAAGTAATGCACAATAACAGTGAGATCTAGGTCATATGTTAGGTAATTTTTCTCATGAGGCCTCAACTGACGAGACCTGTATGCAACAAATCGATCACCCTGCATTAGAGTAGCTCTAAGCATGATACCTAATGCGTACATTATATAGTATAGCTCCTAAAAGGATTTGGTAGAATCAGCATCGGGGTTGAAGTCTGTTTGGACTTCAAATCCTGAAAGGATTCTTTGCAATCTTATAACCATACGAATTTCACACCCTTCTTTTTCAACCTCATAAGATATGTTTCAAGGAGTGAGAAATTCTAGATAAAGCATCTTTAATATCTATAAATCACCAAGAAACTCCGAAAATCAAATACGTTCATTGTATTAACCCAATAAACTATGGATCTCGCTTTATTGGGGTCTATTGAAAAACCTACATCTGAGATAATGTGACTCAGTAAGTGGAATTTATCGATACAAAAGTGGCATTTACAGATCTTAGCATAGATTTGGTGCTCTCTCAATGTATTCATCGTGATATCAATATGGTTTTCATGTTCATGATTGGAGCATCAATACACGAAGATATTATCAAAAAAATACTACCACAGATGAATCCAGATACGGGTGGAAAACTAGATATATAAGATCCATAAAGATAGAATGTGTATTTGTGAGTCCAAAAGGTATAACTAAGAGCTTTTATAGGCTATACCTACTCCTAAAAGTTTTTTGAGGTATTTTTGAAGTCCTGACATGAACCTAGTGATATCCCAACCTTAGATCTATATTAGAAAACACTTTCTCACCTTGAATCTGATCAAAGGAGGTCCCCTATTCTAGGTATTAGATACTGATTATTCATTTTAAGCTGATTCAAATGATAGTAATCCACACAAATCCTAAGTGTACCATCCACCTTCTTGGAAAATGGACTAGTGAACCTCAAGGAGAAGTTCTGGGATGTATGAAGCCTTTAGCCTCTAGATCCTACAATTTCTTCTTAATTTATAGAAGATCCTTAGGTGTCATATTATAAGGAGTAATGGTCTATCTTGAGTCACACTAACATCCCATTATCCATTTTACATGGGCCTAATGCCCTCTAGTGATGTATACATTACACTCTAATGATAGTAGTCAATATGGTTTCAATAGGTAACTAACCAGTCTATCCTGATAATTACATCAAATCCTATCATGTCAAGGACATAAGGCTTCCACATGAAAACGTACTCACCTGTCTTAAGAGTACAATTCTTAAAATGGTAAATTTCATCAAAATGGATACCCAACTAAGTTTTTAGAATCATGATTCCATAGTAGAGTTTTACCATGAGGCTTAGAATCATAGTGATTTCATCATAGATAAAAGAGTGAGACATTCCTATATCAAACAAAGAAAACACTAAAGTGGAGGATAAGAGAATAGTTCCTCAAATAATAGAAGTTTTGTCTCTCTTCTCATCAGGAATAGGATGGACAACATTTAACTAGCCTATAACATGGCCCTAATTCACCACCTTACTATCCTGAGCAAGCCCGCTCTATTGGAATTGATAATCATAATTATGGATGCCTCTTCCTCAACCACCACCTCAGCCTGATCGTTCAGTGCTATTACAGTTGCATTCCTATAATGATCCTATTTTCCCCACTCCTAGCTGAGTAGTAGGTGTAGATCCCCACTCACTAGGTACTAGAGGTAAAGTCTTATAGAAGCATTGGATATTATCTATCCTACCACAGTATATGCGCTCAATTGGATCCCTTAAACACTAATGCTTCATGTACCTCGGCTTCCCACTCTGGGGAAATTTGAAGAAGCTATCACTGTGAGGATCCTGTTTTCTACTACCCCTATGAGAAACCTCTAAACAATGCATGTGCCTAGAAATAGAACCATAGATAACTTTACATTTTGAACTACTATGAAGCACACCATCATATTCCCTCAGATTTCCCTCTATAATGAGGTTCTAGTTGATGATTTCAGAAATGTTTGTCAACCTAAACACATTGAAATGTGATCGGATGGTGTAAACCATCCCATCTAGGAATAACCTGGTGGTCATAATATCATCATCAGGTAGATTAGGAGAGAACCATTGAATCTCTTTTAAATGAGTAGAGTATTCCATAACGGACATGCTCCCCTTCTACAGGTTCATGAAATCTCCATCTCTATCAGCCCTCAATGTCTATGGAAAGAAATAGTCATAGAAGATGGTATGAAAATATTCTCAAACCATATCTATATGAAAATATTCCTAGTTTATTACGTCCCACCACTTCTTGGATGAGTTATGTATCATATATGCTGCAATCTTTTCACTCTTCTATGGAGGCATCTCATGATGCTCGATAATAGATAGGACTTCTTTAAGACAAGACTCTGTAGCATGAGGTCCTCCATCCCCTGAAAAATTTGTAGGACGATGCTACTGAAACTCAAGATTCGACTCTACCATACTCAGGGCAGGTCAAACTACACATTTCATTGACTACACTATATGGAGAAAATCCTCTTAGAACTAGTCTACAGTTCCCATACCAGGTATAAGAAAAGGTTCCATAGGTGCCACTACAGGAGGAATCGCTAGAATATTAGGGCGAGTCACCTTAGGATCATGATCATCACCATCTTTAGGGTGTATTATTGGAGGACATCGTGGTTTCATGATACTATACTTCCAAACTCATGCCTCAGAAGAGATTTAAGAAATTGTGAATATTTCATTTAATAAACTAGGACAGGAGTAAATACTTCCTATAGAAATAACCATGCATATCTTCCTACTTTGAAAGTCATGTCTAGATGGTAGAAGAGACCATAAAAGGCCATAATAACATAATATATACCCCACTATCCACTACTAAGGTAAGGTTTAGTTATAAGTCTCTATTTCACATGTATATTATAACCAATTTCACTTTAGATGTCATATTCGTTTTCAATTTTTGCTTGTTCAATTATTTAAATTACATAAAATGGTTGAATTAGATGGAATATCACTTTAAATTCATAAGGGACCGTACTCCTTATGAACCAAAATATGATATATATTCAACTCACACCATAACACGTTTTGTTCCATGCGATGAATAGTTCATGGATCAATGTTCCAAAATTGATTACTTAAGGTGGCTGTATTAACCTATTTAGGAAAACACTATTAGGATAAGGTAGAAACATTATGTATAAATTATTTTTTCCAATCCCTATAATATGTGTTAGTATAATTCTACATATATTTAAGACACTATTAATATGAAATAGGAAAATGCATTCCAAAAATAAGCATAACATGGGAAAATGCATGGAATATTAATCATTATGTGCCTAATAATGATGCATGTAATTATTTTCCATTCCCTCATATTATCGGGCCACGGATGATATAAATCCTCATTCAGAACAATAATAATAACCACAAAAAATCATGGTCATAACCCAATGGTGAAATGATATCAATAGTAATAGGAAAAAGTATAACAACAATTATAATTTATGAAACTTGGCCTATACCCCAAACATGGGTTCACAATGCTCGTGTATGGCTTATGACCAAGTTCCAAGAATTCTCGATTCTCCAATCTATTATCTCAAAATAGTAAAATAAGAAAGGAAACCACATTGATACCACTTTGTAAAATCCTGACCTGGGATCCAATTAACTCATGCCCTGAGCCAATGGGTCACAAGGCCTCAAGTGTGCCTCCCCATATGAAAGGGGCTTCAGACTAGTAGTGAGGGTGTAAAGGTGGTAGGGTGGGAAGATTATACCCTCTTATAATAATGGAGTAGTGTAACTAACCAATAAACATACAACAATATCAGAATCATAATATAAATAGACAGAATAACAATACAATAGAAGAATAAATATAACTAATATAATAGACAGGTGCAGAAGAAAAAATAAACAGAACAACTGAATAAATATCTCGAAAGAAACCAGGTAGTGTCAGATACATGTATTCATGGAATAATAATAATAATAAAAAGAGAACAGTGGATAGTCATATAAGTATGTTATACAAAAATAACAAAAATAAAAAAGATTCTCCACAAGAATATCAAGCAAAAGCTTGGTCCTCTACTCCTAATCTATAACTATAAGAAAGCACATCAACAACCTAAATAAGTGATTTTTCCCTTATCAATACCTACATATAGATAATCTTATCTTTTACCAAAGTTCACCTGAGTAGAGTATGAGATAAAAATCTCAGTAGGCCACCACCAATGATTTCTACATGTAATCCGATTAGTGATCATAAGTAAATAGTGTGCAGGTATAACAGAATAATAAAAACAATACTGAAATAAAAAACCAGCCTTCTCAGGTTCCAATAGGACACCTGGCAGGTCTACCATCTTCGTCTCAATGCAGGAAGGAATGTATGAATAGTCACTATATATATAATGTAATAATATATATATAGTATAATTATATATTTCATCTACCTATATGTACCAAGTGCATGGGAATGTAAGTGATCATATACATGGAATACTAGTTTATGGTTAGACTGAGGTGTAACTCAGACATCCATGAAAAATCCAACAAGCTTATATGGTTAATAAATACGGTACATGTCCTACATCCCAAGAAGAGTGTGAGACTTCATACATGACACTCAGGACGGTGAGTGATCTATCATATCAACACTCTAATCATGGAATGTACTGTGTAATCCCAATACCCATATAGTATCACTGGTGCGAGATTCTATACTCAACACCTGATGTAAAGGATTATGATTATCCATAATGCTCATCACCCCTTACCATCATATCACGTCCTCTTTAAATGAATATTCATAATTATAATGTTTAACATGAGGAAATACCTCTCATGTGACATTTTTACCAAGTCTTTATATATATATATATGTCGAATATTCATGTTTACAACAACACACATGAGGAGACACCTCTCATATGTCCCTTTAGTCAAGTTCAATTCCATTTAAAACATTACAATTCATAACAATCTATTTATAATGCAAAAATAATGGAATTTACATAATATTATTTGAAATAAATCATTTAATACATTTTAAAGAGGGAAATCCATCATGAGTATTCCCTTCAATTCAATTCAATCCATCTTATTCACTAAATCTTGGAAATTTAACTCATAAGGCTTATGGAGTCCATTGTAAATGTTACATGGTCAAAGAAGCTAGTTACCCGCTTGGATAAATCCAACCATATATGGGCCAATTGCCTAAGGTGTGCTTTGGGTTCCATTTGACACTCATGTCTCAAGGGAAATTCTATTTAAAGCCTCTTCCATAAGCTAATTAGATGTTCTATGAAATTATGAAATTATGAAATTGACTATTAAAGGGAAACTCAACATGGCACACCTATGGGGTGTCTATAAATAAGGTAGGCATCCTCTAACCAACAAAAAAAGGATCAATATACATGAATTAATGTGGAAGGATTAATTATACTTGAATAAATCAATATAATTTGTATTCTTGCAAAAACCTAGTGAGATGAACAACAGATTAATTATGAAACAACAAAACTCAAATGGAAAAAAATGTGACCACCTACCTCCAGTCCATGGATGACTCCTCGCACAATATAAACCTCAGATTCAGAGTAGGCTATAAGAGATCTTACAAATGTTCTAATTCCCTAAATATAGGTAAAATGATCTTGCACCTAAATAGCATGATATATTCAAGGGAAAACTGAAATATGAGGTAAGAGACTAAGGTAGATTGCCGATATGGATCCAATCCTTCTAACGGATCATGAATTGGACACTGTATGGGAGATCTACCTCAAAGCATAGATTGAGGTGTTCTTGAGCTTAAAGATAAAAAGTTGGGTGTTGGTCCTATGGAGGAATAAGGAGCAAATAAAATTGGATTTTAACTTAATTGGTGGGTAAAAAGGTAATTTCACCCCAAAATACATAAGCACATAGTTTGGCCACATAGTTTGGCTAAACCATGCAAAAATTATTCTTAGTTCACTACTAATAAGGGGGAATTTCAAGGTTAGGCAGATGTTATAACTAACCATGTGCAAACCATACAAAATGGATATATCCCAAACCTATAACTGAGTGTACGGACATGCACCTTGGGTTGCATGGTTGTAGACAAACCGTGTGGCCCAGTTCCTTCTTCCCATTTGAGGGCTTCGAACTATCCCCAGACGTTCTCAAAACCTCCTCATATTTATTAGGATTCAACATTATGGTCGATTAAGTAATTCAAATTGAAAAATAAATGATGCATACCTTCATTAAAAAGATGGGTTGTTACACTTATGTAAGTAGATTATAGGTTCTCCATAGGGGGTTCCCTACTAAGATTTATTTCTCACCCACTATATGTGTACGTCAGTGTGTTTGAATACCTTATGTCTCCCTTCACGGTGAGAATGGATGCATGACATATAGGTATAAGGCCCATAATTTCATGATCAAGTGGGTTTCTCATGTGGAGCCTGATGGTCGGGCTAGAACAGCTTGATAGTGTCCTAGAGACTAGGTCTATAACATTTCTTAGAGTTCATAGTAGAGGCTAATGTATTTATGTTTTTTATGTGATTAGCTTAATTCAAAACCAGTGTCTTACATGTGGAATGGTAGTTCAGGCCTTTAGAATCTTTTAATTTATTATATCATGCTTTTTTTTCAACCTATTTATTCTTTCTATATACTCTGATGTGTTTGTTGTTTAGTTATTTACTTCTGGTTGTGAACTCTGGTATGGAGGTATAGTTTCCTCATAGTTCTACCTTATACCTCCACTACTAGTTGATAGCTTCTAGCATATGAGGAGGTGTGCTTGAGTCCTTGTGGTGAAAATTCTTGTGGAAGTTTTTTAGTAGAATCTGTTCCATGATGTTATAATGCGGTATCATAGGAGTTACATTCCTGTTACTTTGTTATTTGGGGTTTGATAGACTCGACATATAGAAATGTGTCAGTACTTGTTATGGATATTAGACTAGTATGTCAAAAACACCTATTCAGGTTATAATTACAGGTTACCAGGGATGGGATTCATGTCCTTGGTTTTTGATGTTATGTTTGTATATGATTTTCAGCTTAGGTGATGCACATGTGATTTAGATTTGATAATTTATGATGAATTTTTGTCTCTTGGATCACCGTCATGATGCGTATGGTTTGGTTTTTAGTCATGGTCTATAAAGGTAAGTGGTGTCTCATGCATCATGGTAGGCATGTATAATCCATGTGTTATGTGCCTACTAGTGTGATTTTTAGATGATAGAGGATCAAACGTTTAAAGTGTAGAAAACTTATCATATAGTTTTTTTCTATATAATTATTGGTGTAATTATACACTATAGGTACTTATTTTATGTGGATCCCATTCTGATGGTAGGTTATATTGATCTACAGTGAGATGCTCGATGATGAGGATGCTAATGTGGTCCTTATTCATAATAGGTGCAGTGACCCTAGTTGGTCAGTATGGTATAGTTAAATGATCATTGAACCCTTTTGGGTTCTTTTTTTAAGTTTGTTATGTGTCTTGGTTCTTCTAGAGAGCAATCTGATGTGCAATTTCTCAGAGAGGATGTGTTCCCTGGTTGTGTATAGTTTTTTTGGCACATGAATTCTATCATATTTGAAACCATATAGAAGGGTGTTTTGATAGGTTTATTTCATTTAATGTTGGGATAGGAGCATAATTGATTCCCTATGATTTTTGGTCTTCATTAAGTTGGACTAAATATAGGTGGATGAACCTAGTGAAATGACATGAGACTTGATAAGTAGGGAAATGTGGGAGTGCCTAATGGTCTTCTTGATGTGACTCCAGTATAGGTTGGTAATTTTGTTTGTCTTTTGAGAGTGAAATATGTGAGGGGATGACTGAGTTTTGTGTGCCTTTGGGCATGTGAATCATAAGAGTATGATTTAGACCTTTGAAAAAAGTGCACAAAGGGTGAAATCTAGTGTGTTTCATATGCATGTTGGATTCCTTTTGTTGAGAGGGAGCACTTTTGTTCTATTTCTTCAAACATATAGTTAGTTTCAAGAGGGGAAGGTTTATTTGGGTGCATATATGAGGAAATGGTTGTATGGATCAGTTGTGCATGGAGGTTATGGTCTAGATTAGAAGCACAAGAGGTGATCAGTATTATTTGGATAGAGCTCGTGATCTAAGTTTCATGAGATGTGATTCATTAGAGTTGTAATAAGGTCTTTTGGTTGGGTAACACAAGAGCATGTAATGATTAAGAGTTGATGGGGTCATGGATTTACAATCACGTCTGATGCTCTATATTTTTTTGTTTATGTATTGGGTGTTAGAGAAGTGTATGACATGATTCTTGAATTTATAAGGTATCCAAGTATAGGCTTAGATTTGATGTGGGTGTGATGAGAGGTTTATAGGCATAGGCACCCAAGTCCCTCGGGATAGAATTTTGATGTTATGGAATGGATGAGTTATGGTGGTACTCACCAAAGAAATATTAGTGTAGCAATAGTGTGTAGATTTTCATTCCCACTATATTAACATTATCTAAAGTATTCTAACAGATAATCGGCTATATACTAGGTTATATTGATGTTTCTTTGGGTTGGTAAGGGGCCTTCAGGGCGGTTTTACTTTTATAGATGTGTTTGTGAAGTAATACGATGGGATTTCACCATTGTCCATCAGTATGTTAGGCCCTCATGATGGAATAGATTTTATTGAATACCTTGGGTTACATTCTTACATCCTAAGAAAGGTTTATAGTTGATGTTTCATTTTTCACTCTGGTGGGAGCAAAATAGAAATGTATAGTTTTGATTTTTGACTATGATTAAGGAATAGTCCATGAAAACTATGTTCATTTCAAAGGTGATATAGGGTTAATTATATATTGGGGGAACCAGATTTATTATGGAGGTGTAAAATTTGTGTGGGTAAGGTTAAGGATGTAGTGAGAACCACATAGAGCAAAATGGTGGACTATTATGGATGTGTTTTGGTGGGTGATTCCAATGGTGGTAAGTTTAATGGATAAGAATAGGTATTTATAGGTTGTGTTATTTAGTGGGGATTACCAAGATCCTGATGATGAGTTTTAGATTATGGAGTGATGACTTAGTATGATAGGTATGGTTAGGAACTATCTTAGTGGTTTTTTTATGATGGAAATAGGCGGATTGGACTTTTATGGGTTATATGCCTTATCTTTGGAAATACACAGAGGATCCCAGTTGTCATCCTAAATTAGAAAACAACAAGTTGAGCATGATTTAAGGAATAAGGTGGGTTATAGTATGTGTTTGTAAGATAAATTATTCTTCTTATAGATGAGAGGTTTTGTGGTGGGTAGATTGTAAAGGCCTGTGTTATTCCAGATTTCGAATTTGAGAATAAATTTGATTTTTTTGTATTTTGGGTGAACCTGAGGGTTAAAATAGTCATTATCCCATAATATATGATATAATATAATTTTTTTACTACCACTTCATTGGTTTACAAATAGGACGTTTAACCTAGGAAATAATTTGTGTATAATTCTAAGCCATTCAAATTTTGGCCACATATTTATTATTTAACTAATTAAATTTTAGATTATTTATGTAGTTTATAGTGGAAATATTTTTGGGATAGAGTGTATAATTAAGATGTTGACTCCACCGTTGAGTCTAGAAAATGGAATTTTTATTAGGAAAGGTATAAACCCAAATTAGGTTCGAGGACTTGAGATGCATGTTCAAATGAAAATTTAATTAACTAATTAATTAATTAAAATAAGTAAAATACCCCCCCCCCCCATTTTTATTCTTATGCATGATAATAAGTAGTATAGGGATTCCCCCTTTCACATGGAAACTATACAAAGAGGGAAGCTGGAAGTATTTGTATCTAAACTTCATCTATGGAAAAGATTGAGATTGGATCAAGTTGCATCAGCTTCCAAGAGCAGATTTGGACTTAGAGCTTTGGCATTTTCAACATGAGGTTGGACTATTTTGAGTTTTATTTCCCAATCCCCATAGTTTTTTTTAGAATTAAAATCCATTTTATGACTTCTAAGGACCCCATGGGAGTCTATTTGTGCTTAATCAAGGAAAACGGAGGTTTTGGAATGTTTGCAGGGGTTTCTCGATTAGAAATCCCAATCACACGGATTGTAGATCAGGATCACACATCAAGTGTTCTTCCTATTTAGGGAAGATGGATTTTTTTTGGAACTAAACTCTATGTACTAGAATTATACATCTTGTAGTGGGACATTTTTATGTGGATGAGTACTTGGGAAGATGAAATTTGGGAAACAACACACCATGTAGTAGAGGTATATGCCGTATAGAGGGACTTGTCCATATGGACATGTACATGGGAAGGCAGCCCATGTCGGGGCTCATGTCCATGTATATATATAGAACCATACTCTATAAATTACATGTATTTGTATTATTACATGACCAACCCTCTTATAGGATGTATCCATGTAGTGGTAAATGGCCATACCCTATGCGAGCCAGACCATATAGAAGTACATGGCCAGGCAAGAGGTTTTGGAGTACATGCCATGTACTTTGGGTACATGCCCTACACTTGGGGAACACACTATTCTCTACCCCCTTATTACAATTTGGATGTTTTTGAGTGATTTTTTCCCCTGGAGTTGGAATTGGACACAGTAGGAGTTCATTTTGAGTGTTTTTTCATATAGAACACAATGGTGGATCAATAAGGATTTTTTAGGACTTCTAAAAGGTGGTTTGGGTTATGGAAAAGATGTTTTCCTAATGAAAGTGACTGCATATATATCTGGAGAGTGATACATGGGATGATACCTAGGATAGGTTCATTAGAATATTTAGAGGATGTAGCATGATTTTTTTTTGAGACCCCTATTTTTAAACGAATGGGATTGTCCTTGGTTTGCAGTACTGATTTGTGACTAGAGATGGTGGATAGGTTGGGTGTACGGGTCAACATATGGTGAATTTTAAATTTTTTTGTCTTTAGTTCATCTCCCTTTTGAGGATTTAATTCCATTGAGTACTATGAGGTTATGAGATGATAGATATTAGGTTTCAAGGTGTGTGAAATCCAAGAGACGTGCATTGGATCAATAGTTTTGTTTTTACTGCATATTGGCTTAGAAATTTTTTCACTTATGCTCTAACCTATAGGATCAAAATATGGATTCCTCTTCTTGTGTACCAGTTTTTGGGATCCAAAGAGGGATTCCTTTGTTCATGTGTGACCCAAAGGACCAAGTAGGTCCCCTATTGATAGGGTTTCCCTGAGCAGGTGAGTGTATTAGGGTATTAATGGTTATAGGTATTCCATTAGAACTTTAATTTATGTATTATTAATATAGGGATGACATATTGATGATAGGCATGTAATTTTGGCTTTCCCTTGTTATGTTTCTCTATTTTTTGAGGTTGAGACTTGGTTTATATCATAGGGATGTTGTGATCTCATTGGGTTGCCACATTTTGGAGCCCGGATTACTATTATGAGATAATATTGATGAGATAACAAAACCTAATGATAAATAAATACGGTTATGTATATTTTAAATGCTATTCCACATCATAGGCTAAGATATCTAGACATGATGATCCAAAAATGAGGTTTTTGATGTCTAACATGATACTTCACTTCTGATGTTGATAGAGTTGGACATGATGTTCACCTTGCATGGTTGTGGATGTCTCAAATTCCACTAAATATTCTATGTTGAGTAGGTTATACATGGAACTCAATTCTTGTATGATATTAGGTTAGACAAGATTCTACATATCAGTATCGATAGTTTGTTTATGGTTTGAGTTTTGAACTGAGGTTCCAGCTAGGTTGATTGATATTTTTCAGTTTGATGGATATGAAATTACACATATGTGTTTGCGATGTTGGATTAAGTCCCCATTCATGGGTTTTATACTATATGGATTTTGTGACATATGGGTATTTGGACACTGATACTATACTATATGGTTTAATTCCTAAACTGGTGCTTTGGGAATTGATGGGGTACCACATTGAATAGGATGTCAGACTGATGCTCCAGGAATGATTATTTACAATAAGATTTGGTATATTTACATTTTATTTATAAACAATCATGTAAAATATATATCTAATGTAATTATTTATTTTCTTCTTCAAAAGGATTGAATTAGATGATCCTAAAAGAATATTTTGATAATAAGGTTAATCTAAACTTAGGGATCCCATAGGATATGACTTTAGAATTTATTTTCACAGGATAATAAATGTTTTATTCATGATTTATTGACTTATGTTTTTTTTATAATTTGTATTTTAGTAAATGGTGAGAACTAGGAGAAATTAAACTAACAACCCATGTGATGGAAAATATATAAATTTTCTAAAAGATATTCCCAATGTAATGATAGGTAGTGTTCGAAACTTGATAGTGGTATATACCTAGCTATCTCACGATATAAAAAATAAAATAATATTTTGAAACATATTACCTCACATGTAAGGGGTATCTATCCATTGAGTCCTTTATCTGTCAATAACCACTAACATTTAGTATATCTTCTTATCCACTAATTATGGAATAGCAGTTTAACTCATTAGAAAATATCTTTCTATGTTCCATTATTCTGATGAGGATAAAGTTATTATAGTCATCTATTATTTAAATGAATTATTTGATTAGTGGGGGACATTCATAAAGATTATAAATCCAAAATAATAAATGGAATAAATAGAGTGGAAAGACTTTAAGAATATGTTTCTTAATAATTATTACCCTAAAACTATTCAATCAAAGATATAGATAGAATTTATATAGATTAATAAAAAGGAGAGTGAATCTATCATTGCATATGAGGAAAATTTCACAAGGATTTCAAGGTACACTTCAGGTTTCATTATCGACAATCATAAAAAAATAGATATATTCTTTATTGTATTAAAACCACTTTACTTGAAGTCTCTAGTTGTCTAAGACTTTTAGATTTATTAATATTTATTTTGATTTTAGCTCAAACTAGAGATGGATTTTCGATAATGGTCCCATGGATATGCATATAATAATAAACTAATGGAGTTTCAAGCTATAGGGTTTAATGATAAATGATAAAATAAGATCCAACCACCAATATTTCAAATAAATGGAAAGAATAATCAAGGTAATTTCCAAAATGGAATGAGGAAATTATTTATTTTTTGGGATATAAAGTCATCAAGATCGTGAATGTAAAAGATTTGTGAAGAAACTGACCAACATGATGGAGGAAAGGAAGGTACAAACCAATGAACCACCCAAGGTTTAGTTCTTCAAATTTAAAAAGTAAGGGTAGTATCCAAGCCAGAACACTAAACCAAGGGTCTTTAAGGGTATTCAACATTATAAACCTCCAAATTTTATGGAGAAAGGGAAATATTATATCATCACGACTACTAATATGGAGCATAAAAATTAATTAATATAAGATAAACTTCTTATTCACTCAATAATGTAAAAAAAATATTTGATTATGTTTCTATACATTCCTTTATATCTTACTAGTTTTCTAGAACTATTGAATCACATCCATGATACCTTGAAGAATATATATCCATAAAAACACATAGTAGTGAGATAATTGAAAACCAATTGTTGGGCCCTTATCATGTTAGTGTTTATGGAAAGATTATTCTAGGAAATTTAATAATCCTTCCCTTAGTGTAATTTGATTTTATACTAGGTATGGATTGAATGTCATTATATAGAGCTCACATCAACTATTGGAAAAGGGAAAACTCTTTCTATATCAAAAACCATATCATGCCCATGTACATATAAAATGAATATCATGAGTCTCTTTTAGAAAATACCTCAATGGTGTGGGTGTTGATACCCAGTGAATAATTGTATCTTTACCAAAAGGTTTCTTCAAAGGAAATAATTATCCTTGAGTAAATTCCCACTGTGAGGGAATATACTGATGAATTTCCTCAATAGTTTCCTTGAATTCCCCCAAAATATGAGGTAGAGTTCACAATATTACTTATAATTTTAGAAACATTTATCTCTAAATGACCTTATAGGATGGAAATAATAGATATAGAGGAGTTAAAGAAGTAATTTCAAAGGAATTTAAATAACTATGCCCTAGTGTGTCACCTTGCGGAGAACCATTTCTCTCTATCTAAAATAATAATGGACCAATACAGTTGTAAATTAGTTTTTAAGAGATCAATAAGACCACCATTAAGAACATGTATCTCCCTCTAAGTATTTATGACTAGTTTGGTCAACTTCAAGGAGCTATATACTTCTAAAATATGAATCTATATTATATTTATCATCATAAAAGGGTGAAGAGGGAATATTTTTAGAATATATCCTTCTGTATAAGATATTAACAATATTATTTCATTATGATTCCCTTCATACATTCTAATTCCCCTAAAATATTCATGGACTTGATGAATATAATATTTAGAGACTTAATCAATAGATTTTTTGTAGGCTTTATTGATGGAAATATCATCTACTATAAGAGAAAGGAGGAACATGAAGATCATTTAAGGATTATGTTAGTGATATTAATAAAGGATAATACATATTCTAAGTTTATCAAGTGTATATTTTGAATATAGGAAGTCACATTCATGTGGTATGTGATCACAAGTGAAGAAATTTAAAAGGACCCCTCAAATAAAAAGGAAAATAATGAATGGATCAGACCCACATGTGTCACATAAATCCATTTTTTTTTCTTTGATTATCCTAGTAATACTCATGGTTTTTGAGAAACTTATTAGGATTATGTATCACAATAACTAAGTTAAGATCTAAAGTAATAAATTATTTCTAGATATAATAATGTGATTAAAATTATAATGAGATTAACAAAATCTAGTAACAAAACATATACCCTCACTACCCTCAAGTGGAGAAGGGTTTTTGTTACACAGTGATGGTTCAAAAAATTAATGGGTTTTTGTGTACTCAGGTGTAATGATAAAGTTGTAGTTTATGCCTCAAGATAGTTGAATATCACTAAAAATAACTACTGAATTCCTGATTTGGAGTTATAATCTATAATATTCACTTAAAAATTTTAGTGGCTCTACATCTATGGTGAGATGTGTAAAATATATTTAGATCACAAGACACTAAAGTATATATTCTCACAGAAAGAGCTCAATAAGAATCAATGAATATGGTTAGAGTTAATATATGACTCTGATTTCTCTATTCACTACCATCCTATAAATTAGAATAAATTTGTTTAGGATAATAGTAGAAAATAACCCACTACTCTACCCATAATGTGGATTGAGAAATACTTTATATTTATTGACATATAAAGGATGGATCATGATGTCATAATGATAGGGAATAAATCATACCTTGACCAAATGATTTCCCACACATATATCCAAGTAAATATCAAGGAGGTGTAAAGAGATGATTTGGATCTTCAAAAGGAGGTGATAGAAAAAAAAAATTAAGTCTCATGAATTAATCATCAAAACAATGGTTCTATTCAACTGGGAATTATACTTTGTGTCTCATCGTCATATAAGATAAATAAATATCTATTAGATAATTATTGTTGCTTATATTTTCATATATATACTAAAAGTACCAAAAAGTATTATGATCTTTGATAGAACTTCTATGGGGTCAACATGAAGAATGATATTTTTATAAACACTAAGAAGTTCTTACTTTATTAGAAAGATAAATTGGATTGATAAAATTTTAAAGGGAATATGAAAAAATTTACAATACCCATATGAAAATTGGATAACATCACCATGAAATTTTTCACTAGTCTCTAAAATATATTCAAAGGAAGAAAGGAAAGTTGGTTTATAATAGATCAACTAAGCAAGAATTTCCACATAATTGTAATTCAGGAATATTTATATCTCTACCAACATACCAAGATATATATAAAGTAATTGGTGAGGAAAATGGGGAACCACTTTCGATCATATCTAATCATAATAAAAGTTTTAATTTTAAATTCAGTATAATTATTCAATAAGTATTGAATATTGAATTAAAATTTCATATGGCCCATCACCCCCAAACTGATTCCCAATATAATAAGAGAATTTAGACACTCGAAGAAGTTATAAGAGCTTTCATAATAGAATTTAAAGGAATATGGGATCAATATCTTCCTCGGTTGAGTTCTCATACAATAACAGTATACACTCAAGTATTCAATTTTTCCCATGTGAAGCCCAATATTGGAAGCAATGTAGAACTCCTACATTTTGAATTGAATTTGGTGAATTAAAGCTTCTTGTACTGGATCTTATACAAGAGATAAAATATGAGTTTCAATCCGTTCAGTAACACATTTTAGTTTATCAAATTAAATAAAATATATATGATGAAAATCATCGAAAGGGACATAGATTTTGAGGTTTGATACAAATTTTTTCTTCAAATATCACCTTGTAATGGATTTATATAGTTTGGAAAGAAGGTAATTATTAGACCTAGGAACATTGGTCCCTATAATATCCTTGATCACATGGTAGTCTTATCCTATCGAATAATTTTCTACCAAACATGGCTCAAGTTCATGATGTGTTCCATGTATATCTATTTAGGATGTTTATACCAAATCCCTTGCATGTACTGAATCTATAGGAGATACAACTATAGCATGACCTCTCTTATGAGTTTTAGCCAATAAAGATATTGGATAATAGAGATGGAGTTCTACACAATAAGACAACTCACCTCAATAAAGTTCTTTAGCATAATCACAATTATGAATAAGTGACATGGGAACCTAAGGAGGAAATGAAATATAGGTACCCTCATCTATTCTCATATGAGGATATGAGTTGAAATTTTAATGTTGAAATATCTAAATTCAGTAGGAATGAATATGATACCATGGATGTAACTACCCTATAATTACACGATTTATATAAAATATTTCATTATTAAAAATCCCATGAAGTTTTAGGTTTAGATATTTAGAGATTTATGAAATAAATTAACTAACAAAGATTATGTCATTCTCATCAAAAATAATTTCTTCCCAAAAAATAAGAATTTAATTAATCTTTAATGTTTCTTTAAAATATTTTACAAATTTTCCAAACATGTTACTATTCTAGACATGTATATTTTAGTACATTTATTCATAACATGGGGAAGTGGAAACATAAGAAGAATGAGCTCAAATGATTAGTAAGAAAAACTACATATCAAAATATATCATAAAATAAAAAAGGAATGAATAATATGGTCATAAGTAAATAATAATCAAATAAGTAAATATAATTAATCAAATTGTATTGAAATAAATCCATAGGTGAGAAAAAAATATAAATAATCGCATGGATAAAAATAACTAGTATAATTGTGATTGAATTCATAATGTCAGACCTCATAATCATACAGGAAAATCCTTGTGTCAAGCGATCATCAAAATACCAAAAATTCATCATTCTAGGACATCATGAACAAAAAAAGCACGGTATTGTTCTAATACATCTTTGATAATTGGGAATGTATATGTCAAAAACCAAGGCTAGTTTGTCTCATGAATATTACTGAGACATGAAGGGAATATTCTTGGACCCACCCATCACTAATTAATTCCAATGAATTCATCATATAAATTAATGAGTAAACTATGAAATATGTAACCAGCATTTCTTAGTAATCAATATACATCGTTATTGAAATAATAAGTATATGGATTTTCTTTATTTCCCCAACCCATAAATGAAATATAATTATTTGTAAATATCCATCAAAATAATAATATATAGATAAATGGGTGTATATTTAATTCAATATTTTATCTAAATCAATAGATGTATAGATTATATTTTAACACCCTTCAATAAAATGAATAAAATATAGAGTTTTAATAGAGGAAAGGAATTAAAAGAAAACTAATATTTATACCCAATTAATGATTAGGTAAGATAAAAGATATTATGGATCATTCCTGTGATAGAGAACAACATTACATAATCCATCTTGATAGACAATGTTGAAAACATCGTATGAATAATGTCCATAAACAAGAAAAAAATATGTCAAAAGTTTTAGAATTAGATGAAAAATAATTTTTAGGATCATTTGAAAAAAATGGAAATAAAAACTAACCTTGGACTTTTGAAAACATTTTATAAAATAAAATATTTAAAAAAACTATTGTAATAAGTATTACATTATAAAGTGATTGAATATCATGTATAAAAAAATAGTTATATTAATCATGTATTTAAGAACCTTATTAATATTAATATCCTTTTATAAATTCATTTTTAATTATTACCTACATTTATATATGTTATGTATTATCTATCTTCAAAATTGAGTGTGTGTAATCTTGATTGTTTTGATCTGGTTTTGTAATAGAAGTGTTATTATTCATTATTCTTCAAAATTTCATCATTAAAAGATCATAAAAGGTACAATTATTTATGAATTATAATAATTTATTATTCAACAATTTCATTCTATGGGTTTTTTAGTTATGATCCTTAAAAATTGAATCATTAATGCGCATGTTTTGATGACTTGTAGCGAACAAATATTGGTATCTTTATTAATGAAGTTAATTTTAATGTTCTCATTCCAGAACAAAAATAAAATAATTATTTTCTTATTTAAATCATATATTTTCAGTAATTAAGTTCTCATAGTCATCCATGATATTATATTATATTATTTTTCTAGTAGGTGGTGAGACTAGAACAACATTAACAAAACATAATTAATGGAAGATTATGGTTTTGAAAGTGGTTTAATCTGGAATAACGTCAATATTAAAAAATAATAAAGATATTATTCAGATATTTTTAAAGTTTTGAATCATATTTGAAGATATTTTAAAAAAGAATAAATATACTATATGAAAAATGAGAGATGTTACTCTATGAAGGAGGTAGTCTACACAAATACTAGAATGACGTTTTCATTTTTATTAATGGAAAAGGGGAAAGATGGTTAATGATTATAAACAAAATATAAAAACATTAATTATACTATAAATACATAATTAATAATAATTTAAAAAAATACATTTTAAAAGGAAATATATAGAAGAAAAAATGTTAGGAAATGTTAGTACTTATGTTCAAAACACAAGTTTTCCCTAGGATGACTCCTTGTAAAGGGAGGACTAATGCAAAAATATTGTGTACATGAGATTAAAGAATTTAAAGGGGGTTATAGGGGAAGGAAATGCGGTAGATTTTCCAGAAACCAAAATTCAGATTGGTCATGAAGGGGTGGAAGAAATCCCCTATAATAAGTGGTGAGAGTTTCATTCTTGTAAATATTTTATCTTAATATAAAGAGATCATGTGTTTCACATGTCAAAAAGGCTCCAAGATGATCAATAATTAATTGGGGATAATTATTGGTCAATAAAAATCTCATAAAATCAATTAGAAACATGTTTTTAATATTTTATACCCTTTACCCCTTTAGTTAACTCATTTTATCCTTTTAGATTTTATTACAGTAACTTTTTTTTCCTAAGTAATTTATTTTATATGTATAAAAATAAGATAATCCTTATTAAATAATATGGACCCGCTCAATAAAAATTTTAAATCCATTATATTATATTCACTTTCTAAAAGTGATTAAATTTAATTTTTGAATTATAAATGTATAGAAAAATAATTTTATAGAATAGTTTAACTTAAGTTATAAATTATGAAACATAGTTTCATAGGCTAAAATAAATATTTTTAAATAAATAATGTTTCTTTAAAAATAAATATTTTTTCTAGAAAAGTGTTTCATAAATTCCCCACCCATACTTATATAATAATAATTTCATAAAGTTCATGATATTTTATAAAATGGAATTTTTCAGTATTAACTTAAAAATTAATTATTTCAAAAAATATCCAAAATTCATACTGTGATAATTTTAAAATGTTGAACTAAAAAATTATTTTCAACATTTTAGATTAAAATTCTGAAATTTTGGAATTTAATTTTTAAATAAAAATATAAAAATATAATGAAATATTTTTTCATAGGAAAACAAATTTATAAAATATTATCTAATCTTATTCTTATTGGCAATTGACTATTAATAAAATTGGTGTTAGTATATCATTCATATAAAAAATATATTTATTATCTTAAAATAGATCATATAAAATCAAATTTTAGAATGGTTACATTTGAAAACAAAAATTATTCTTATTAGTTATTTAGCGGCACTAATTGAATTTTATAAATTCCTTAGTATTAATAATGACCATTATTTTTTATTTTGATATATATTTCATAATTAGGTAACCTATATTTTTACTCTCTAATTATATACCTACATTTTAACCATTACATATTTTTTCATCATTTTCTGTGGTTTGGTGATGCATGTGAATAAAAAAATCAAACAAATTAAGTTTAAAATGAATATATAATTTTAAATCTCAGTGTGTCACATTATCCCCCTTAAATAAATTTTATACTCACAATTTTAGTATTCAATTACTAATAAAATAAGTTAAAAGTATATAAAACAAAATAATAAATCAATATATAATATCAAATGATGTGTCTACCTTAATATCATTGGTATGACTAGGAAACACATCTTCCCTCTCATCATGTTAACCGATTCATTTATCTTTCCTTTGAAACATGTTTCTCTATGACCTCATTTTTTATACATGAAATATATTCTAGTTTCTTTGAGACATCCCCTTTGGTTCCTCTTCCCATATTTTTTACACGAAGAAAATGGAATCTTATTTATTTTATCATATTCATTGCATGAACTTCCATGTGACTACATATTTTTCTTTGTTAGTGCAATTGGTGACTCAACTAAGTTCATAATATTAATCATAATCCTTGATAGATGGTTTATCATAATCATAATATTTCTCACTCCAAATCTTATCCTGTTAGTTTACTCTTGGATAAAATCTCTATATTAAACATGTAATCCACAGTTATCTTGGTTTCTTTAGGATTCATCCATCACTAAAACCAAAAGCGGTTAGCATGAGTGATGAATAATTAAAATCATGACAAAATTATTAAAAATTAAACCTCAAGTTGTATTACACTATTTAACCATCATGTTAGCTTACATTTATTTTCTGTTTAATCTATATCACTCTTGGATAAACCTAAATTACTTTGGGTTTTCTTTATGAATCCCCCCAATCTTCCAAAATAACTTTCCCAAATTACCATAAACTTTATTACAACCCAAAAAGAATTGAAATATATGATCTAAAAATTCAGCTCTCACATTATCCATAATATCACATATCAATTAATATATACCCTAACTATTGAATATCTATATTTTAATATTTGTTATCCATGGTAATTACCTTATTAGGTTCCCTAATATGTATATTTAAATAATTTATAATGGTTCATAAGTTATTTTTGAATCATCTAAATCATATCTCATAGGAGTGTATCTTCAGGTGTATAGTATTAGGCCCACTCATCATGAACTGGGTGAATATAGAGTTGATACACAACCATCCTTTGTTTAGTTTGATTACCTAAAGGTGCATATGTGCCATAGCCACTTCAATATTCCAGTATCTATAAAAGGATATGATTTTCAAGACACCAAAAACTCTATAATTTTCTAAGATTTAGGATGTTTTCTTATAAATTGAATCATCCCAAGGTTTTTCACTATATTTATCTCGTCTTATTCTATAAAAAACAAAATGTATTAAATATTACCACAATCAACTTAAATAGTTATCTATACCTTTGAAATTATAATCATCCTTAAACATAATAACCCATGATGGTACCTAAAACACTTAGATTATCATCAAATGATATCCTTACCTCTAAAGTTATCTATAACCTAATATGATACCTACTGTGATTCCTCATATGTAATCATACCATGATTAAATTATTTATATCAAATATTTTATTACATACAATCTCATGACCTTTTAGGTTTTTAAATTTAGAGAATTATGACAAAACATTAACTAACAAAGCCCGTTTATTTATAATCCAATAGAAATTTTTTTCCCCACTAAATAAGAAACTAATTATTATATATTATTTATTAATCATCTCCTATAAATTCTATAAACATGTTATTCTTTTAAACATATCATGTAATATACTTTTCTTCATATCCTAGTTATATGGAAACATAAGAAGGGTGATCTCAATTGATCCGTAAGATAATGAATATTTCAAAATCTATCATATAATATACAAGGAATTAATAATATGATAGTAAGTAAATGATAATAAAATAATTAAATAAAACTAATCATTTGAGCTTGAAATAAATCTATAGACAGTATAATACTACAAATAATCACATTGATAAAAATAACTGGTTTTATATTGATAAAATTCATAATGAAAAACATCAAAACATTAACATAAATTCACTATTCTAGGACTTTATAAACATAATATAAATTCCCCAATACAAAATAACATAAACATATCTTTAAGGATTCATGCAATGACATCATAAATTGTTGGGCGATCATACCTCGAGTACCCATTCTAGTTTTTATCATGATACCTATCAATAAATTGAGGGGATATTTCAAACCCCACCCATCACTAATTAACTCCAATGAATTAATACTATGAATTAATGAATGAACTACATAATACATTACCAATATTACTTATTAATCAAAATAAATCCATATTTAAATAATAAGTTTATGGATTTTTGGTATTTCCCCTATAAATAAATTGAATAAAATTTTATATTATCATCGCTAAAACTAAAACTATATAGAGTAATGGGTATATAGTTAATTAAATAATTACTTAAAATAAATTTATGAATGGAATATAGGTTAACACCCTTAAATCAAAGGTATAAAGTATAGAGTGTTCATATAGAAAATTATTTGGAAGATAACTCGTATTCATACATAGTGAATAATTAGGCATGAAAAAAGCCAGTGACTGATCATTGCCTTGATAGAGAATAACATTACATAATATTTTAAAACAAACAAGTTGGATGGTATCATTTTATGAATTTCCTTGATCAATAATAAAATATATCAAAATTTATTGACTTTCATGAAAAACACTTGTTTGGAGCATTTGAAAATTTATTTTGGAAATAATATATAACATTGTCATTTTTAAACCATTTATTAAAAAAAATTATTTATAAAACCAATATAGTAAGGTCTCTCTTTAAAAATAATGAAAATGTAGATGGGAAATATTATAGGAAAAGGTAAAATTCTAGAAATATTTCCTCACACATAAATGTGTATGAGATATTTGTCTCATATTTATCAAAAATTACCCATACAGAAGTGAAATATGTATATAGGGGGATAAAATATGTTAAATATTCAATAGGAAGCCAAAATTTAGATATTTCTTTAAGGTATGGTGGAAATTCCATTTTATAGGTGGTGAGAATGGAATTTCCATTTTTTTCAAATTAATATAAAGAGAGCACATGTTTCACAGGTCAACAAGTCTCCAATATGGATAATAATAGATTTTGTATAAGGTTTTCACAAACTAAAAATCAACCACTCAATTAAAAACATGTTTTTAACATGTTAGGACTTTTAACCCATTGGTTAAGTCATTTTACCCATTCAGTTTTTATCCTAGTAACTAGTGTTTACCTAAGTAATTCATTTTTTATGCCTCAAAATAAAATGGTTCATATTACATAATATATACCATATAATTAAAAATTATAAATACATATTATTATATTAACTTTATAAAAGTGATAAATATTAATTTTATGATAATAAATGTATTAAAAATAGTTTTATAGAATAGTTTGACTTAAGTTCTAAAATATCAAACATAGGTTAATAAACTATAATCAATTGTCTTATATTCATAATTTAACTTATAAAATAAATAATTTGTCTTGAAAATGGTTTTATAAATTTAAAAGGAAAACTTATATACTAATAATTTCATAAAATTCAATGTTTTATTAAAAATAATATTTTTTTAGTATTTATTTAAAATTTAATTATTTCATAAAAAAATTTAAAATTCAACCTAAGACAATTTTGAAATGATAAATTCAAAAATAATGTTATTTTTTAATATTGAAGTTCTAAAATTTGGGGATTTATTATTAAATAATAATTTAAATATATGATGAAAACTATTTTCACAAGAAAACAGATTTTAAAAATATTACCTATAATTATTATTATTTTCTATCAATTATTAATCAAATTGGTGTTAAAAAATTATTCTTATTGACAACATTGTTTATCCAAAAAATATTTAGTATCTTAAAATAAAGTGTTTAAAATACAATTTTAGATGGGTTATAATTTAAAGAAAAAAAATTAATCTTACAAGTTATTTAGTGAAACTAATTAAATTTTATCAAAGTCTTAGTATTAATAAAGACCTTTATATTTATTTATACATATATTTTATATTTTAGTTACCCCAATTTTTACACACCAATTCAATGGATACATTTTAAAAGTTATATACTTTTTCTTTTTTTGTTGTGGTTTGGTGTTGTGTGTATAGAAATATATCAAACACATTAGGTTTCAAAGGAAAATATAATTTCAAATCTCAATATGTTATAATATAAGATCCAATTTAATTATATATATTGAATTTTACATCTGAATAAACATTGTCTTTCATAATTAGGAATATAATATATTTTAAACTACTAAAATACATAATTCATTATTTTATTAATTTGAAAAATTACATTTAAAAATAAATATATTCATCAAAATGGAAACTAGTACAATTGAAAAATAAACATAAAAAATAAATATAATAGAATTTTAAAATAGTGATCGTGTTTATCTCCTGGAATTATCACACTTGCAAACAATATTACCAAAAATATACAAAATATTAGTAATCCAATCAAAATTTTAGAAATGAAAAAAGTAGAAACATGAAGTGAATGATAAATTAATTAATTAAAGGGAATTTATATGTGGTCATATCATTATTGGAATAGTAACTCGACTATTTATAATAGTTACTTGAGAGTTAGGAATAATAACATGATTTTTATGAATGGTAAATAGACCTAAAAATAGTAAGATTTTAAACAATTAATATTTATAGAGAATAATTGAAAAATATATATAAGTATTATAATTCTTTAAAAGAAATATCAATATTTAAATCCCAAAGAATATATAAGAACGTTTTTAATAAACTATATTTCAATGCATTTCATAAAAACATATTTTTTATGTTAATAATTAAAATTTCTTATGGTTTAAATTTTTTTTGATAAAATTAATTTTATTTTTATAATTATAATTTCTAAATTTATAAATGTTATTTTTTGGTAATTTTCAAAAAAAACATCAATTTTAGGTGACTAGTAAAAAATCAATTTTTTTCATAAATATTATATTTTAAATTAAATCATTCATGATGTAATAATGACATAAATAATCCTATAATTTCATGATCAAAAAAATGTTTAATAAGTTAAATGATTCATTAAATTCAAATTTCAAACCTAAAGTTTATTTTAAAAAGTCTAAAGTATGAATTTTTTCTCTAAAACAACAATTTTACATTTTTCCACTTTGGTTTTTAATAAAATAATTAGTTAAGTTTATAAAGGGTTTTAAAGTATTAATAATATATTTTAAATAAAATATAATTCATAATTTTAAAAATATATATGTTATAAGTTTTACTTTGTAAATTATAATTTATTCAATATATTGTCCTGAAAAAACAACTCTCCTTGTGAATAAAGACATCCTCCCTTTCCCCTTGGAAAAACACATTTATCACACTTCTAAAAGAAAAATATCTACCCAAATTATATCTCTAAATACCCTTATATTCCTTTGGTTTGTTTTTTAGTCATAAAACTCAAATTTTTAAAGGAATTAAGTGTCCTATAGAAGGAAAAAATTCAAGAAATAATTGAGGTTCTTTCATCATTTTATTTCATTTTTATTTTATAATTCATTTTCCTTTAATTCCATTCTAATCCAAACCTTCATAAAAAACTTAAATATTTTTTAAAAATTATATTGATAATTTTAATATTCTATAAAAAATTTATTTATAGTAAAAGAATATATTACATATCTCATACCTCCTATTTTGACAATGACCCGTCAGTAGTTGGTTAATCACCCACGAGGATATTTTCAACTCTATACTTTTCACTACATTTATATATGGTTATAATAGATTATTTATAATATATAAATGTATAAATATATTTATTTATATGATTATATATTTAATTTTATTAATTTATAAATTTAAAAAATTGAAATTAAAAAATTGAAACATGATAGGATATTTTTAAAGAAAACATAATATCCAAACCATAAAATTTTAACAAAGAAAAGTGAAAATAAAATCCAATGATTATAATTGATCAATGGTTAAAAAATGAACATAATTGAATTCAAGTTTCATATTTTAATAAACATAAATTCATTATATATGATGTGGGAAGGTAATGAAATAACACCTAACCTAAGGTAAGAGGAATATTGATCCCAACTCCTTCTTGTTTGGTTTATCAATTATTTATCTCTATTTTCTTTGTAGAATCTTATAAATTTATTCAAATAACATATTTCAATTTTCTTTACCTTTTTATTTTCTAGTTATATTCATTCTTCTACTTCATACAGATGATTTCAAAGCTACCAATGATAATTTTCCAAAAAGGACCTTATTTTTTTGAAATATCTCATTGATTAATTTTAAAATGCTTCATATTATTAGAAAGACCATTGATAATTTATGAAAACATTTAATGTCCAAAAATTTGTTTTTCTCATTCTTATTTTTGGATCCTCAATGTTTATTCACTAATATGTGATTAAAATCACCCTTATGAAACACATTATCTTCCAGTGGATTTATTTCATGTTTATCATTAAAATATGTTCACTTTATTTATTAAATTCATGATTATAGTAATTTTATTATGTTATGGGTGGGATTAGAATTATATATCCCCCCAGTACAATTGGTAATGTGATATGTCACATGAGATTATGTGTATTATGTGTGAAAATAATCCTTTATGTGTTCAAAATTATGATGTCATGATTTATACACATATGTTATGAATGAACATGATACTAACTTTGTCCAATGATATTTTTGGTACTTAACCACTATGTTATGATGTTTATTTATTATTTATATGCTAAATTATATTCCTTTTTCTAATATTTCCCTCATGATTATGTTGATAATCCTATTTTTATGATATAATGATTATTATTATACTCACCCATGTACTATGGACTCATGACTCTTATTCCTTATATATTATTCTTACCCTTAATGTGATTATATCCCAACTATTTATTTAATGTATATTCTCAAGTAAATACATATACTAGGAGAACATGAGATCTTTTATGAGGAATATAATGAAGGATTTAAATAATTTCTATTTTTTATTATGTACAAGTGATGTATGATCCTAATTTTCCCAAGATATTAAACCTTTAGATTCTATAAAGTATTAATAATGTGTTTTTTATCTTAAAAATGATGTAATAGTCATTTTAGAAAAAATAACGGAAACTATAGACTAGTTCAACATGTTTTTTTTCTTAAGATGATGAGCTTAAGCTGAGGTTTATAAATTACATGACTCTAAGGCTTAACTGTGAATGGATCTGGATGAATTTGTCTCTTCGGTAATACTATAATTTTTATAAGACTTGACTTATTATGTAGTTAAAAAATATAAGCTACTAATGGATTTAAGATAAGGATTATTTATTTACTAGGGTGGATGTATTGAGATAGCATTGTGTTAAGTAAAGCTTGCAGCATGCAGGTCTAGATAAGTGATTTTGTTTTAAGTATGTGTCACGGTTAATGATGATGTGGGTTAATAAAACATAGTGTACTAATTATCAATACTTGAATGATTGATCATCTTAGAAATACATTGTGCAAATATGCATCAGCTAAATTAGGTAAGGCATATTCAGTCAAAAATGGTAGATCTGGGTGTAGCACTTGGTGGAATTTTGGGATCACCTAACTAATTGGGAGTCTAGTTGGTATCCTATATAAAAAAAAATCCATAATGAAAATTATGATTAATAATTTCTATAAAAATACATCATAAAGGGAAAAAATTAAAGACTTTATGTTTAAGACATAATGAAAATTAAAAATACTATCTTTCATTAAAATAAAATAATTCAAATTATTTTAAAATTTATTTTGATTTCTATCCTAACTAATAAAATGTATTGATTAACTAATTTATATATATAGTGGAAGAATACTTAAGCATGAAATTATTAATGGTTGTTCCCTAAATTTAATCATGTTTTGTTATCATCAGGACATGTGTATCATGTAATATATATTAATGGAAAATAATTATAATTTATTTATATTTTCATATAGAACATGAGGTATGTTATGATAAAAATACCATTGAATATATGTACTACCAAGTTATCCTTGATTGATGATCATGATATTGGGTTGTGGTGATATGTTAAGATCAGTATGAGTAAGATAACTTGTATAAATAGAAATATAATCACACCTAGGATATAAGTTGGTAAAATTTTATTCATATTTACCTTATTAAAGTACACCACTTAGATTTTCATATATGTGTCATTTTTGTTTCTTATTTAAACATTGACTATGGTTACTTCAACCTGAGATTATAAAATAGGTTCCATACATATATGATTTCATAAATTAATAATTATCTAAATTAATTTTGGAATTTGGATTAATATAAGGTCATTGGTTATGACTTTAATTAATAAAAGAATTTGACTAACCTAGATAGTATGTTTTTTTCCATATGATGAGTTATGAAATTAAGGTCCACAATTTAGTTTTAATAATATAAATTTGTATTCATTCTAATATAATTCTATGTGATGTAATTATATATTATTTTTTCAACTCAGTAATTGTGAAAAATATATAAGTTATAAAATATTGACATTATCCATGTATCATTCTTATTCTTGATGTCAAGGAAAAAATAAACTTTTCTACATGTAATAAAAATAAAATATTGAGGACTACACTATAGTTCATTGATCATGCTGTAGAGAAGGTTGAGTCATTTTTTGATTGATTTAAAAAACATGAGACCTTCATGCCATAGTAGGTATCCTACTACACAATGTGTTTATATTGTTAAAAAAACTTTTTTGAAATATAATCATACATCGTAATGGTGGAGGTTGTGCAATGATGAATGTTTTTCTGGGAAAATTTGGGCAGTTCGAACAACTATGCTAACATGGCTTCACATTTTAATTTTGGTGTTTATTTAAACCTATAATAACTACATATTTAAATTTAATGGTCAGAATTAATGAAGTGCCCATCGGATGATGATGATAATAAATTGTATTTTTTTCAATAGTTTATAGTTGTAACAACCTAAACATTTATGAATAAAATTCCCTTTATTTTGATTTAATGTCTTATGGTTATAGAAAACACATGCACTTATTTTATTTTATCCAATTGGATTTAAATTATTTTTAAGTATCATTACTATTGATAATATAGTTTTTGAACAGTGATCACGTGACTAGTATAAATATAGGCTTTTAAAAATGTAATATTTTATAGATTTAGTAATAGTTTCCCTATAACTTCTAGCCATATTGAAATATTCTCTAGTATGGTTATATATGTGCTTACCATGACATTAAATCTGATGAAGCTCTTCTTGGTGAAAATGAGATGAATCACTCAATATACTCTGCATATCCTCTTGAATAATACTCCTAATCATATTAGAATCTATAAAAGCAGGCATATATGGAGGTGGAGCTATGGAAGAAGAACCAATAGATAATGAAAAAAATATTACATGGACTGATAGATTACTCTTGGTCATTTATATATTCATATCCTCTAATATATATTGAATATAACTATTTTTCACCAATATATTTTCTTCCTCCACTTCAAAATATCTCAGTATTAGAAACACCTTTGTATGGAGGTGAGCCATGAACAATGATACAATAAAACATATGTCATCTTGAATAAGATAGGTAGAATACTTGGTTAATCTAGTAAGAGAACCTAAAATCTTATCCTTAAAGGTATCCAAGTTATCTTGGTTCAAGACACTATAAGGAGAATAAGGAAGAGGAGGAGGATTTATCACCTTTCTAAGTGAAGGAGTATCATGGGAAGAAACTACTTTCTCATCAGTAACTGATAAATATACAATCTCTTCCTCGTTTCTTGTTAGTACTACATTTGTAAAAGGCTTAATAAACTCTTCAAGGTCACTAATATCTAACAAATATCCCATAGGATCACTCCGGACATATGTAATGGTAATACCACCATAATCTAGTGGACTACACCCATCATCTTCTCCATCATATAAATCAAAATAGGAAAGGCCAAGAATGGTTTAACATGGGGACTTCTCCCCTATAGATGGTAAATCCCCTTTATCATATCTCACTAGAATCTTAACATTTTTACCAAAAAAAATATCTAAGATTTAATATCCCAATCTCTATTTATAGTCTTACTAAAATCGGAAATAGTGATGAAGGGATTAATTTATTCATCCTCGCCTTCACCATCCACATCATATAAAGAGTCTTCAGATTACACAATAAAATCCTATGAACTCTCTAAAGTATGACTCTCAAACTAATCACCATTAGAAATATTAGTATCTGAAACTTCATTATCTTCAAATAGAATTTACTTAGAGGTTAATGAATCATGATAGTTAAAGGAAGATATGAAAAATTTTGGATATTCACTATATCTTGATCACTCTATAATTCAACAGAAACTACAATAGATTCTTCTTATTCATCCATAGATTACACAGATTTTATCTCATCTTTAGAATCAGCCCCAACCACCTATTCATCATAATAATATTCCACCACCTCTTTTAGTTCTAATCTAGTTTCAACCAAATCCTTATTCCTTTCGGGGTTCATAGTTAGGTTAATTTTCTCATAATATCTCTCACTATCCACCACTAAATTAATTAACTAAGGGTTCCAATTAACTTTAATCCTTTTACAAGTATCTAATATTGATAAAGAAACCACCACTACAAGTAACATTTTATTCATCATTAAACATCTGACTTCTTGTATAAATTATGGAAAAAATATTTTGGGATAAACAAAATAATTATAACTAGAATCAGACTTACATAACTCCATCATATGCACCATAAGTTATCCATAAATGTTTATCTTGTCCCTCCTTTTCATAAGATACAAAAAAAATATATCTTGATACCTCAATACACAAAAGTCTCCCTTCCTAGGACAGAACATAATTTGGATGAATTTAAAGACAATCTGGCATTCCCCATCAAGTACTACTTTAGCTATAATTCTTATAGTAGCATACCTTTTAATATCCTGATGGTAGTATTCAAAAAATAATTTCACATGATCAATGGGATAATAACCTTGGTAGTCCTTATAAATTTTTTGTGAGTAAATTCTAAGAACTTTTCCCTCTACTTCAAAGAGAACACAAGTTCTTTCTTATCTACCAATGTCCTAATGAAATCATTATTATCCCCAAAATCTAATATGGAATACACATAAATATTTTGAACAAATATCAAATAGAATGGTCAATTATTTATAGACATACACGAATCCCACCCTTTTTATTTAATAACTTTACAAATCGGTGACTTACATGAATGCAATGAAATAGTATTTATTTTCCTCTCAAAAATTACTATTCAAGACAAAAGAAGAGGATTTCATGGCCTGATAGATCAATTTTACTTTAATTTTGATTTATTTTGATTACATGGCTCATATAGAGAACCAAAACCATGCATAATATACACCATCATAGAACTTATATGTAGATTGAAGGATAAAGTTCAAAGGTAGGGGTTCGAGTGAGAAAAGAGGAAGTGGTTTAAAGGGGTGTGCATAAGAGCAGATTCAATTTAGACTCTTAATAGGTATTTTTCTCTTTTAGAGAATCAAGTAAATTTTAAATATAAAAAATAAGTGTAGAAAAATATTGAATTTAAGAGTTAAATAACATAAATTATTAATGATATAAAAAGTGTCATAGAAAATCATCAACAGTAGCATACAACTATACTAACCAAAAAATTCATCCAATGGTAGTGACCACCTGCATCAACTGACATCATCATAAATGGTATTACTCAACAATATTACATAGTAGTGGTATTAAAATAGTGGCAACTAGGTGGTAGTAAATAATGGTATTATTAAATGATAACATTCAATGGTAGAACATGGACTGAAAGTAAATTAATTTTAGCACATGCCTCATGATTAACACAACCAGATTCAATAGGATTAATGAAAAAACTAAGATGAATTAATCTTTCTAATTTCATGTTTGATATAGATTATTCTCTCGATATTCAATTTCTTTTTAAAAATTTCAGCAAGATAATATTTAGTTCCAATAAATCCAAGAGTTATATAACATTTTTGAAAATTGCCTTTCAAAAAATGACATCTTCCGTCAATTTCCTTTTCTCAATAATGATATATGGGGTTCTAGTAAATGAAAATATTACCTGTATTGTCATAGTTTATCGGGATTTCTCTAAAATGATATCCATAGTCTAGTAAAGTGTCTTTCATCGAAATAACTTGTTCACGATAACTTCTTGATGTTGTATACTTAGCTTCATCAATGTATAATTTATTAGAATTATTCTTTTTACTACATAGTGATACTAGATAATTGCCTAATAAGTAAAGTGATCACGAGATTTTGTTTCCATATAACTTATATCCACTAATATCTATATCTGAATAAATAACAAATTTAAATGCTTGTCCACTAGAGTAAAACAATCCAAAATTAGTTACATTCTTGAGCTATTTAAAAACCCTTTTGAAATTTTTAAAATGATATTCCATACTATTTTCCTTAAAACTAGCACACATACACACATTAAACATAATATTAGGTCATTTAAATGTTATTTAAAGTAAAATCTCGATCATACCTCTATAAATTGTTGGTTCAACAAGTTTCCCAATATCATAAAGATCCAATTTATAGGTGGTACACATTAGAGTATCACTACCGTTATATCTATCCATTCCAAAATATTTAAAAACATAATTTTTATATTATCTTTGATTTAAATCAATTACTTCCATGTTTTTTAAAATATGAAAACCAAGGAATAATTTTAACTCACCCATTAAGCTCATTTTGAATTCATTTTATGTCATTTTTAAAAATTATATACACCATCAGTTTTTAGATGATCCAAAAATTATATAATGAAGATATGTTTTAACTACTAAAGAATATGTTGAAAAACATTTTATAAATAAGGTTAGATCAGCTATCACTTTAGAAAAATAATTAGAAATAAATTAATAATTTATCCTATCATACTAAGATATAGGAGATTATTTAAAACTATAAACTGATTTTTATCATTTGATAACATGATTTTGAAAATTTGGACTTTAAAAACTAAAGAGTTTTTAAAAAAAAATATCCTCAAAAAAATATGCATTGAGAAAACAACTCTTGACATTCATTTGATATAGTTTTAAATTCAAATTTTCAACATAAGAAATAATATTTCTAATAACCTCAAGTCTAGAAATAGGAGAAAAAGCTTCCTCATAATCAATACCTTCTACTTAACTATATCCTTATCCAACTATTCCAACTTTATTTCTACCTATGGTGCCAAACTTATCAACCTTATTACTAAAAACCCATTTTGTGTCAATGGTTAGCTAGTATTTAGGTATTTCCAAAAGTTCCCAAACTTGTTTCCATTCAAATTGATTCACCACTTCTTGCATGTCCATTACCTAAAATTTACCATCAAGAGATTCAGTCATGTTTTTAGTTTCAAGATGTAGAAACAAGGCTATATGTTTTACTCAGCATATTAGAGAATATCCAGTATATTACTTGTATCAATATCTCTAGTAATAACATATAAAGGAGGAAAAATTGGTTTCTAATGGATCTAGCCCGAAAATTAATTGGTACTTCATTTTATTCTTTAGGTTCTGAGTCAAACAGTTCCTCAAGGTTGGGTGATTTTTCTAAAACATGTTTTACATGGTAATCATTGGGCTTGGTTGAGGTATTGATATCCAAGTAAGAAAAATCATCCTCAATATTTTCTATTGGATTTTTATGTCCATGTGTATATATTTTATCCAATTTTAAATGTATATATTCTTCCACCTCTTTGGTTATTTTATTAAACACCCTATATTATTTACTATAGGTTGAATAACCAAGGAAAATTCCATCTTTGATTTTGGATAAAAATTTATCTAAACATTCTTTTGGGTTCAAAATAAATGCCATGAATCCAAAAACTCTAAAGTAATTAACCTTCAGTTTCCTTCCATTCCATAACTCATATAGGGTATTATTTATAATTGGTTTTATAAAAACACCTATTGATGATATATCATGTTATATTAACATGTTCTTCCCAAAAATAGATAGTTATGTCATATTCATTGATCATGGCCTAGAAAATCTATTGAAGAGTCATATTCCTTCTTTTAACTACTCTATTTTGTTAGGGAGTCCTAATAGAAATGAATATGTGATTATATCCATGTTGTGAGAATAATGTTTCAAAGAATTTATTTTCAATATCATTGCCATGATTACTCCTTAATGTCTCAATAGTAAGTCTACTGAGGATTTCAACAAATTTTGAATATTTTGAAAAATGGGAAAATCATCACTTTTTTAAATAAAAAGAATACCAAATTAAATTAAAAAAATCCATCTATAATAACAATGGAAATGATTCTTACCTAGGATAAAACTGTAGAAGTTCTAAAAACATCTGTTTGAATCAAATAAAGGAGTTGGGAAGTTGAAACTTCTATATTTGGTTTGAAATAAATATTATGTCACTTCCATTTTTTACAAGGGTTACATACTTTGTCATCTGGAAAATCTAGTTTAGGATAATACTAAACTAAAAATTTCTTAGTTAGCTTTCTAAGAGAGGTAGGTTTTCAGTTTCCCAGTATTCTATGCCACATATAATATAATTTATGAAATTAAATTAAATAATAAATTTTTGGAGAAAATAATGACTCTAAATAAAATTCATTAACATTACCATTGCGTAAGAAGTTAAAAACTAAATAATTATTAGAATAATAGATTTTCCAAGAATTATTTTGAAATAATTCAGTACAACCATCATCAAATAATTGTGATATGATGACAAAATTATTCTTTAACCCATAAATAAATAAGACGTTATAAATTAAGATTGAATTATAATTACTGATTTAACTAAGTCTAATTATTTTTCCTTTGGAATTATCAACAAATTTGACATGTACATCATATAAAATTATAAGGCTCTTAAAGAGTGATTATTCTCAAATAATGTTTTAAAAACATCAACTATCAAGATACCAGAAATTCCTATTGGTAATATTCAATCATGTTTCCTACAATAAGTTAAAACAAGAATTGATTTTGGTATAAACACTTTCTTGGGACCAAAGAAGTTAGAAAAAAGATATTTTGTAATCAAAAGTTGTTTAATAGTTTTATCATAATAATAATTAAGTTTTTAATTAAAATAAATATTATTTCTTAGATAAAATTAAATGTTTGTAAAAATAGAAGAGATTTAGGTGTGAATAAACTAATTTTTCAAGATGTTCCTCCAACCAGACTAGTACCCAATCTTAGTTGTGTAATTCAATATAGTCTTCTTATCAGGAATCCAATTCATGTTTTATCTTCCATTTTTTAATATTTTAACATCCTTTTTTAAGTTTCTCATTTGAAATTTTATGTTCATTATTATCCTTTAACAAATAAGTCTTCTTTTTTATTCTCTATATCAGAAACTTTTATCACTAGCATATAAAAAATGTTTCATTTTTAGATTATTATATATATCATTCAATTCATTCATAGTTTCTTTAAGCATAAAAAATATTACTTCAACTCTGTGATATAAATTTCAAATTCATTTGGAAAATTACTAAGTGAAGAATATTTAATTATCTTGGATGTGTTTTACATAAATCACATATTATCCCTTTTATATCTACTATCTTACTTATTCTTAATTATGAAAACTCTAAAAGTGAAAAAAACTGGAGAGGATATATCTCAAGAAGATATTTTTAAATATTGTAATATTCTATAGGATTACTTTAATGAACATGAAAATAATTATATTGTTCTTAAAAAATAGTATGCTTTAACTGCTAATACTAAATTTGATATTGCTATTGAGAAAGTGAAGAATCCTCAGTTATTAAAAGAAAACACTGAACTTAAATTTCCCAATGAACAACTGAATAAGGATTTATAAAAGTTTAAAAATGGTAGCAAAACTCTTACTTAGATTATAGGAAAACAATTTTCTCCAAAAATATGTTACATGTATAGGATACCAACCTAGACAGATAAGAATAGTAAAGAGAACATTTGTACCTAAATCTAAATCTGAATTTTTGGCTACCAGTTATTATTCTTGAGGACAAAGTAATGTTTTTATTTTATTTTATTTTATTTTTAAAGGCAATGTCTTTGTCAGAGAACAAGACACAAAATATTATTAAAAAGAGGAAGAAAATTACAAAAGTCGAAAATAGGAAATTTTATTACAATCCCTTTCATAAAAAGGGAGGAGATCAGCCGGTAAAGTATCACTCCACGTAATGGCCTGGTTGATCCCTTTGTTAGCAAGCCCATCTGCCACCTTGTTAGCTTCCCTATAGGTGTGGGTGGCAATGTATCTGATCTACTGAAGAGAACTAAGGCAGATTTTCCAGAGTGTTGTGAGAGGTCAGGCAAGATGAACCACACCATTCCAAATAGATTGGATGATGGTGGTGGAGTCACTCTCAATCCAGATATTATCCCAGCCTTTTAATTTAACAAAGTTGACCGCATGGATCATGGACAGCATCTCCGCCTCCAGCGTAGAGGCAGAACCACAGCTACCAAAAAAGCATCCCTGGAAATGACCAACGTAGTCTCTGAAGATGGCTCCATATCTCGTGGGACCAGGGTTTCCATTTGAGGCTCCATCAACATTGATCTTTATCCAGCCAGAGATCAGAGTCTGCCAAAACACTTCAAAAGGACGCTTCGGATGATTGTAGTTCCCTTTAATACGGAGCCGACAAAGAATGCCAAAGTCACCAACCGAGTTATTACATTTGGCATTCTGAAGAGTGGAATCATCCGTAATAGTAATCAGAATTCTCGAGCGACTTGCATAAAGATTTAATGAGACACCATTGTGTATAATATCATTTCTATCATACCGAATAATGTGAAGAAGCTCAGCAACTGCAGAAAGGAAGAGGTTTTTAATCTGCGGTGAAAGATCCATCTCCACACATAATTTGAGAAGCGAGCAAATAGAGTCAGCAATTAACCATCTGCAATCAAAAATGTCACTAACAAAATTCCAAAGAGAAGAGGCAGTAGCACAGGACAAAAACAAGTGATTTATGTCTTCCCTATGTTGATGACAAATCGGACATCTAGACCTCAGTTGAACCCCAAAATATTGAAGGCAGACCTCAATGGGAAGTCGGTTGTGGGCAATATGCCAAACAAGATTAAATCTGTAGGGCTTAATACAGGTTTTATCAAAATACTTTAGCCAAGAGAAGTAGGATTCCAAGTGGGAGAATAGGTTCTTGTAATAGGTTTTGGAGTCCAAGAGCCCATTATGAGATGGTTCCCAAAGAAGACAGTCTTCATCTGTAGAGAAGGTGTAATCATCAACCACAGTTTTGATATGATCAGGGATGTCTAAATGAGGGGAGTCCATAACATCTTTAATGGATGAGTTTATAGAAGCAGGAACTTCATTCGAGGAAATCATCGAATTAAGGGGAACGCCATTCCAGTTGTCTAGCCAGAATTTCAGTGTAGAGTTATAAGAGGCCATCCATATAGAGTTGTGCATGATATTGGTAAAGGAATTTCTAATATATGGCCATAGAGAAGAGTTAACATAACTCAAGTTGCGGGATTTGAGCTTATCCAGGAAATGGTTTTTGAGGAAGGAAATGGAGTCAGCTTTACTGTTAATTAAGGTCCAAGTGAGTCTCGGCTGAAGGGCTTCATTAAAGAAACTGATATTTTTAATTCTAAGCCCTCCATTTTCAATAGGATTACAACAGGTGGACCAGGGGACAGTAACCAGTTTTCTCTTCAAAATAGTCCCCGTCCAGACAAAATTTTTAATATACGTGTTAATTTTTTTAAGGAGGCTGATTGGCCATTTGTAAATAATTAACTAATAAACCATTTTGGAGACAATAGAAGCTTTCACAAGGCAGATCCTACCAGCCATAGGAGACTAATCATGTTTCAAGATCCAAATAAAGTGTAATGGTGGTCATGTCACCTATGGTGACAATTATATAGGGAAAATCATTGGCCTTATCCAAATTGGTAACACTAATCTCTTGTATTTTTCAAAGTACTATTTTTTCGTGGTTTGAAGTATAATTTGATCAGAATATCATAATTATGTGATGATATTTTTCATGTAAAATTATAAAATAATGGATATAATTTTTTGATTCTAAATATTCTTTAGTTTTTACTTATTTAAGTATGAAAATTTTTATGTAGTGGATCTTAATTAATTAATTTCTCACAATGTTTCCTGCTAGAGTTCCTTTCTTAAAGAATCTTGGATTTTGAATAGTATAATAGGCCACCGTAATATTTACTCACATAGGAATCTTACTAAGAAAGTGTTAGTCAAGGATCTACCCAAACTAGAGTTCCCAAATGACAAAGTCGGTAACCCCTATCAAAAATGAAAATAGAAGAATATTTCTTTCAAATTAAAGAAATAAGTTTCAACTTCTCAAACTCTTGAGTTGGTTCATAGGGACTTATTTGGACCATCTAGAGTTTATAGTATAAATGTAATGCACTATGTTTATGTACTAGTAGATAAATTTTTTAGGTATACTTAGGTTTTCTTTCTAGTACACAAAAGTGAATCTGGTTATTACTTCACCAGGTATTCTAGATCTGTAGAAAACCTAAGTGGGTTTAGAATTAATACTTTAATAAGTGACCATGTTCATGAGTTTGAAAATCAATATATTGAATCATTTTGTTCACAAAAATGTTTATATTCATAACTTCTCTCCACCTGGGACCCCTCAGCAGAATGGAGTTGTAAAAATAAGAAAAAAAACACTTAAAGAGATTTCCAGAAATATGCTAAATGAAAATGAATTACCTATCTACTTTTGGGAAGAGGCTATGAACACATCCTATTATATAATCAATAAAGTGTTAATTGGACCTATCATAAAGAGTCACCCTTATGAACTTTGGAATATTAGAAATCCTAAGTATAATTACTTTAGAGTTTTTTGTTACAAATTATTAATTCTTAACACTAAGGGTAATATGGAAAAATTTCCCTCCTAAAGTGATAAAGGAATTTTACTGGGATATTTTACCTCTAATAAATTTTATAGAGTTTTTAATAAAAGGACCAAGACGGTAAAAGAGTCTATTCATATAGACTTTGATGAGATAGATCCACATGATCCTAAGAACTCTTTAGAAAATCTTAGGAATGATTTATCCCCTCAAAACATAAATTCTAAACATATTGATTCTACTATAACGAAATCATAAAAATCATCCAATTCTAAAGAGCTTTCAGAACTTGAACCCAAACCTATAGATAACCCTGAGGTGACCATACCCTCTTTTCAAAGGTTGTTAAGCTCTTAAGTACCATCCTTTAGATGTTATGTTTTGAGACCTTGATATAGATACATAGACTAGATATTATCTAAGAAATTAGGTTAAACATTTATCATTCTTGTCACATCTTAAACCAAATAACATCAATGATGTAATTAATGATGAATTCTAAGTAATACAAATACAAGAAAATTAAATAAATTTGAAAGAAACAAAGTATTTTAACTTTTGGATAGACTCAAAGACATATTAAATAAGGTACTAAAAGGGTTTTTAGAAACAAGGTAGATTAATTGAGAACAATAGTAAGAAATAAGGCTAGACAAGTTGCTCAAGGGTATAGTCAATAAGAAGGAATAGACTATGAAGATACCTTTTCATCATTATCCAGACTTGAATCCATTATAATACTACATGAATATACATCTCATCAAGATTTAAAACTATATTAAATGGATGTCAATAGTTCATTCTTAAATAGGTTTATAATTGAGGATGTTTTTGTTGAATAACCCCCTGGTTTTAAAAATCCCCATTTTCCAAACTGATTTTTCAAATTATCATAAGATTTGTATGGTTTAAAACAATATCCTATAGCTTGGTATAATAGTCTCATATCATTTCTTATTTCAAAAGTTTTTTAAAAGGGTATATCTAATTCAATTATATTTATAAAATTAATTTCAAAAGATTTTTAGTTGTAAAAATTTATGTAGATGATATTATTTTCGAATCTTAAAGAAATTACATATTTATTGAGTTTTAAAAAATAATGAAAATTGAATATGGAAGGATTTTTATGGGTGAACTAAAGTTATTTATTTTTTTTAATATTTTTTATAAAAAAGGAATTATTTTTAACCAAAGTAAATATATTAAATATCTTTTAAAACATTTTAACATAGATAGAACTAAGAGTAGTGATACACCTATGAGTACTACCTGTAAATTGGACCTTGATGAAACTGGAAAGCTAGTGGTTCAAACTATTTAAAGAGGTATGATTTCAAGTCTTCTCTATATAACTGTTCACTGACCTGATATTATGTTTAGTGTGTGTGTGTGCCCATTTTCAAGAAAACCAAAAGAGCCACACTTGGCTGATGTAAAAATAATTTTCAAATGCATCAAATATTCTACAAATTTAGGATTGTTTTATCCAAGAGGATAAGTATTTGACATATTTACTTATTCAAATTATGGTTTTGAAGGATGTTAGTTAGATATAAAAATAACTTCTGAACATGTCACCTTTTAGGAATGTCTCTAGTTTTGTGGTGTAGAAAGAAACAAAATTATATTAAACTCCCTACTACCAAAGCTGGGTACATAAATATAGGTAGTTATTGTGGACAAATTTTATGGATGAAACACACATTACTAGACTATGGATATCAATTCAAAAATTTCTCTACAAACTTTGATAATAAAAGTTTTATAAATATTTCTAATAATCATATATCACATTCTAGAACAAAACATATTGATGTAATACATCAATTTTTGAGAGATTATTTTCAAAATGGTGATATCACTCTTGAATACATTGGTATAGAACATTAGAATGATGATATTTTCATTAGTCCTTCTAATTTTGAGAGAATTAATTACATAAAATATGATTCAGGTATGATTAATTTCAGTTAAGTTTAATTTTCTAGGACTCGTCTTTATGAATGTCACAATGTTGATTCTTCTCACTATTGTGATTTCACACCATTGTAAATGTCTCACCATTGATACTTCTCATCATTTTGATTTCTCATGGATGTGATTTCTCACCATTGTGATTTCTAACTATTTATATTTCTCACCATTGTAGACTTATCACTATTGATAATTCTAACTATATAAAAATTATCACTGTTGTAATTCTCATGCCTTTTTCAATTTTTTTGTTTCACACTGTTAGTTTCTAAACCACTGATTTTAACTTATGTATGGTTAATTTTATTTTCATATTCTATTAAAATGTTTTTTTTATATTTTCAAATTTTATTTCGATTTTTTGAATCCATAATACCCAAATGATATAAATTATATAATTTTTCTTATTCCAACATTCACCACTCTCGCCGCCTTTTCTCTCTAACCATGTTTTATCCTTTCCATTTATGATAGTTTTCATATCTTTTTCTTTTCCCGAACCGATCGAGCTAAACTTTATGGGCAAAGCGAAGCATCCTTCAGTGTCTTCACAAGACGGTTTGTGCCCCACTAGTAAGAAAAAAAACTAACTGATACATCTTATTACTTTGTAGCCATCTAATCCCTTTCTTTCAAAGAGAGTGGTTTTTTATAAAAATTAAGTACAGGTAGAATGGTTTTTTTCATGTAATTATTTAGTGCTTCAAGCTATACAGAACCAAGGATGGGTGGATTGGTTCTCTTACAACCAGATAACTTTCTATCCTAGGTTGGTATATAATTTTTACGTGTTTTTATAGTTTTCCTTTAAATAAAATGAATATTTTATTTGAAATTAGATTAGTGGCTACATTTTTGTGTTCTCCTTAATCCAATGGGATGAATGCTTGGATTTTCCACATAAGGGTGTTTTTAAAGATTATTAAGGAACCATTATGTATGTTGGTGATAATTGTATCCATGAATATTCCTTATATATGTTAATTGATGATGGTATAGTAAGAAAGAAGGTAGCTTCTAAACTTTATGATGAAGGATGGTTGGTTTTCAAATTCATATAGCATAAGATTTATCTAATAAAGGGTTAGTTTTCTACCATGAGGTATCAAGATGTCTACCTATTGTGTATGATGAAAATATGTGAAAAGATATACTAATTAAAATACCTTATTCTTCACATTTTGGAAATGTCCAATCCCACTTCAAGATCTAACTCCCTAATCTAGCCAAATTTTATTTCAGCAATGTTGAAATATAAAGGTGTGGTTGGGAAAGATGAAGAATTTTTAGTAGATTTTGGTGGTTTTTTTATCACTATAATAATTTGTGGAAGGGTGAATATTATTTTGAACCCCTAGAAGAATCAATGTGTATATGATATTGAAAATATTTATGTTGAGTTTAATCAAGTAAACCACCCTTAGAGACATAGAAATATTGTAGACCCTAGTATGGAGCCTAATGATATTGTTGAATATTATGATTCGGATGAGAAAGAAGAAGCGGATTCCCCAAGAGATGAAGAGGAGAAATTATTTTTAGTGGATAAAGGAAGTGAACCTTACTTGTCATGATAATCACCTCCTATAACCTATGGAGCACCTAGTTTAACAAGGGATCTCCCTAAAAGAGAAAAAAATTAAATAAATGAAGTTATGAGGATGAAACCAAAGTGTTGGGTGAAGATAAATTTAAAATTACATTCAAATCCTCTGAGGAAAATGAAAATGGTAAAGATGAGGGGGAATGAGAAGAAGATGATGAAAATGATGATGGAAATAAAGAAGGAAATAGTGATGGAAATGAGTATAGTAATGGATTTTGAAATAGAAATGATGCTGATGATGGAGATTCTGACCCTGATGGTTCTTGTGGTAGAATTATAGTAGAGGATGTGGAACTACCACGGGTTCTTGTCCCTTCTCCTAGAGGTTTTGTTTTTAGATCATATGAGAGGCCTAGATTCGTTTTTGAAGTGGATCTGGATGCTATAGAAGAGGAAGATGCATCATTTGAGAGGGTTAAATCCCCAATTTTGGAGAGTCACCAAGTTTTGGGGGATGATTAGACAGTTTCAGATCAACTTTTTTATTGAGAATATAATGGTAGATGCTATTTTTGAGCAGTTAGTTACTGAGAAGATAGAATTTGAGAAGGTCGTGCAAGTTATTTATGAACAAATATTTTTTTACAAACCTACTATTGAGACCTCTGTTATTGTACCTATTGTATTTTTATCTGTAGTTTCTAATTATTTTGTTTCTAAGATATTGGATAGTTGGATTGACCCTATGTATAAAGAATTGGATAAGATTTATTGTAAATTTGGGAGTCCACCAAATAATGGTGGACCAAATTTTTAATATGTAAGGGATACTGATGGATATTTTGTGAATCAAGTTGATGTTTCTTGTGAGTTTTAGTGGTTTGAATTTAGTGTTCCTACACCCTTAACTACAATTTAGAGTGTTGTTTCTCATATTATCCCACATAATCTAGTGTATGTGGTCACCAAGGGTTACTTATATGCTTTCTATAAAACGATTTTTTCCAATTTTTTGAGAAGTTGAGGAATAAACCTCTATTGGTTATTAAATTAAGTCGACATGATGCTTGATATTTTTTTAAACTAGTGATTCATCATATTCATCCAAAAATGATGCATCATATCCAAGAAGTTGAAATAGAAGATAGAAGGTTTGACAATCTTTTAGAATTTTTAAAATCCACAACAGAGAATATGTAGTCTTATTTTGATGATTCATTGGTAGACTTTTTAGAATGTATTGAAAATATTACTTTAGTAGCATCTAGTTCTACTAATCCTCCTCCTCCTTCTTTTGATGTTAAACAACTCAGATCAGTTGTACGGAAAGATATTAGAGAAGTTTAGGGTGGTGAGCCCTTCATACCTCAGGATAGTTTGAGGAAGTTTGAGCATCATAGTGATCATGTACTCATGTTAGTTAAAAAATGTGTAATGTACATGAAGGGTGACATTGAGACTATAAAAAAATTTATAAAGTACTATCAATCCAGGATTTTCACTAAGCATGATATAGACGCTCACTTTATGTTCATAGTATAAAATCTAAGGATGACTTGAGTTTACGAATCTTTCAAATAGAATGTAAACCAATTGAAGATCCTAAATCTATAACTTTAGGGTTTTACTAAATATAAGAAAGAATTTTTCATTACTATAGATGGAGGTTGCAACATTATCATGGATTTCATAAACCATAGGAAATCATTTTAGTATATTAATGGAACAACTTTTTTGGCTCATGAGTCCAAACATATTAAATTACATCTGACTCCTCCGGCTAAAGATATAGATTACATCAATTTTGGTGGGACCAAAAATCCTCATGCACATTTTCCATCTAGATTTCAACTATTTTCTCTGTCTCCAAAACAGTAAGTACAACTCCTCAGGCTGATTATTATCAGAGAGACTCTTGATCTGACTTGTATTCCTCTAGTTGTTCCTATTATTCCCTCATTATCTACTATTGATCCTTATGCCTTATAAAGACAAAAGTAAAAACACCTCTTGAACCTTCGTCTAATACCATTGACCTTTAATGATTATACTTGTTGTCTTTGATGGGATTTTTTTTATAACTATTTCTGTTGATACCTTGTGGTTGTACTATCCATGACATTTCTAAATGGTGATTTTTTTTATGATTATTCTTATTCCATTATTCTTCTATGAATTTATTGTTTTTTTATTGTGCATTTTTTGATAATACCAAAATGGTGATAATGTTTAATGGACTTTATCTCTATTCCATATATATTTATGATATTCCAGTTATATTTATTTAATACCATCTGTGTTTAATTTTCCTTTGATACTATACTATTTCTTTTCCTTTAATACCATGTGTTATTTTATTTATCTTCTATGCAATCAACTTAATATCATTGATACCACATGTATCTTCTTTACTTATGATGCCCTAATTTCTCTTTGATACAATGTTTATAAAATTACATGATTTGTGATCATCAAAAGGGGGATATTGTTGGACTCCTTGTATTAATGATCAAAAAATCATGATTATTATGATAATAATGGGTTTATATTTTATGATAGCATTGAATTTTATAAGATAGATTGGTGAGATTTTTGTAATCCTTGAAAAGAATCATCGTTAAGGTTAAGTCACCACCAATAATTTCTCACCACCATGGAAGTCTCACCACCAAGGATGACCCACCACCAAGATAGAAATTTGAAAAAGTACGAGTCGCTGCTAGACTATATCTCACCGTCAGCACCAAAATTTGGATAAGTAGTGGAATTACCTACCATTATCTATGATTCATCACTAGGATATATTTTCTAGAAAATTATGGGATGACTTGCCATGAGGAACCAGTCACCGCCAGAACCAAAATACAACTAAGTGTTAAAGTCACCTTTCACTAAGAAGAGTCACCATCAGTCGGACATACCACCATAGCCTGACTCATTTCCATAATTACTCACTATTCAAAATACTCACTATTATATTCTCACCACCAAAATTTTCAGATTGTCTCCCCACCAGTTCAAGACACCGCTAGGTGGTGTCATCATTTTAAAGACTCGTGCCCACTATTTTAAATTTATTTTGAATTAAATAAATCTAATGGATATTTTATTCAATTTATTTCCTAAACTTATTTTAATTATTTTTCCTTAATTTCTCGATAAATATGCATTAAAATTTCGCATCAGGACATACAGTATTAGGAGGATATGATCCTATGGATTCTCTTTGTTATTGCTGCTGATAGAAAAGATCAATAAGTATACATCATGGGTAATAACTGGGAATGACTTTGAATGAAAAACATATACATGTAAATTTGTAGAGAGATAAGTTTTTTTGGAGTGTGACATACAAAAAGAATCTATACTTATGATCAAATATAGAATAAGTGAATCCCATTGAACATCTGGAGTACTTCCTACAAACATAGAAAAATGATTTTAGGACACTATGTTCTACATAAGATTTCATAAAATCTACTCAAGATTACTTTTAAATCACATTAAAGGTTTCACGAGCTTCAGATATTATTAGAGAGAGCAACATAACAATTCTACTTATCTTTACTTGCTTTATTTGTTTATTTTAATTACATTACAATAAGTGTGTGTCTACATTGTAAACTACACAAGAATTGTATCATGATTTAAACTATAAGATACTTGGATATCTTCTCAAACTCCTTTTACACTTATTTCCCACATGTTGTGGTAGAGTTCTGATTGTGGTATGTTTTATTTGTATTCCCATGAATACTGTTGAAGAGGCCCATGTGTCTCTTAGAGAGTGGTCATACTATTGTAGTACCTGATCCATTTTTTGGATAAAATTTTTTATATATAAAATGCTTGGTAGTGGTGATTTACAAGTGGAGAGTACTATGTCTCAACTTGAGACTAAACCTACTGTATTCATTTTCCACTATGTGATTTGTTTGATTTATTTCAAATATTTAAAACCAAATATGTTTTAAAATATATACAAAACTCAACTATTATAGTTATTATTAATTAGTGTTAATGTAATTATTTATTGAGAAAAAAAATCAAAGGTAAAGTAATATTACATACTGTTTTAACAGAGACCTAATCAATCTTTGAGAATTATTTTAAAAGATAAATTCCTCTATAAATCACCAATTCTAGTTAATAGGTCCATATTTAAATTATTTGGGGGATTTTATTTTAAATTATTTTTAACAGAAATTTTTATTGGTTACTCAATTCACCCCCCCCCCCTCTTGAGATACTCACTCTGACCAACAAAAATAGTTATATGAGTGATTAGTTAGTTATTTTTATCTGATCATATTTTGAATACCAGTACTTATCATCTTCCCCATTATAATTTTCTTTAAATATGTACACTTCAACAAGACAACACAATTTTTCTATTTTTAGATGAATGATAGAGTGTCATATGTTGCATATATAATCCTTTATTCTTTTTAAAAGATACCATTAAGCTAATTTATCTAGCTAGTTAGTATCATAATGTAATATGGTAGCCTTTATGCATTAGGGGTTCCTCTTATTTATAGTTTTTTAGAACATCCAATTATCTATCACATTATAATAATAAAATAAGATAAATCCTAATACTTTCAGAAAATCCGAAAAGTTTGACTTCGTCTTCAATGAACCTGAGTAAATATTTTAATAATAATCATTATTAAATCCTCATAAATATGAAAAAAATTACTTGTATTAAATTCTAAAAAATAGATACTAGAATAATTGATTTGAATTTAATTCCATGGACCTATGAAATTTTAACTTCAACTGGAAGTAGTGGTTTTATCTAGTGGTATAAAATCTAAAATGGGGGTAGAAAATCTTAACTTATTATTGGAAGATTAAATTTTTTATAGAACACAAAGAATTTTGGTAGAATACTTTAATTAATGGAATTATAATAAGAAGGTTTTTTGTGAGTATGTAATGTTGATTGAAAATTTCAATTAGTTGTCGAAAAATATTACTAGTCATATTAGAATATAATTACTGGTATAAAAATATGAAAAGATATTAAAATATCTAACTAGTGGTGGAAAGATATATATTGTATGTAGTGGTATTTTTCTATATGGTAGTAAGATCCTTATAACGGAAACATGATTCCACTGATGGTAGAATTAAATTGGAGGTAGAAAGCTATAACTAATAGTAGCATAACTATATTGGAAGTAGAATTTTATATTTACAAAAATTTTATGTAAAATATCGAATTGTGAATCTTTTATCATTGAGAACATAGATATTCAGTAATAAATGAAACATGATTATATGAGAATTAAAATAAGTAATTGCTTAACTGAGCCAATAGTCTTTAAAGACTACTTAAATCTTAGATATTTAACCAGTGGTCTCAAGAGAAACTTGTGGAGTTGAAGATATGTGACTAGTGAAGTTAGGAGAGACCAGTAGGGTCTAAAAGGTAATAATAATGAGGTTTGTATAGACCATTGGGATATAAAGGGTGTAACCATTGGGATCAGTGTAGACTAGTGGTGACTATAATATGTAATCAATATGATTGGGATAGAACATGGGTCAACTAACCCATAACCATTGAGACTGATCCATGTATCCATGAGAATAAATAGTGTGATAATGAATTTCACCTCTAATATTCCATGGGTTGGAGGTTAATGATAAATTAATAAATCTATAAAATGAAATGAAATACTGACTAGAGAACATATGAAAATTATAAGGCCCATGCCTTAAACCTTACTTAATCTTGAGTTATTAAAAGATTACACATTGAGGATCTTTTCGGGTTTAGAGTTTTAGAGAATTAGATCATAAAACTTGCATTACATTCCACATGTAAACAAAGTGGTTACATAAAGATATTATTATTCTTTCCCATCAATGGAAACATATTTAAAATAAAACATGGATTCTTTCTTGACACTTCCTTGACACTATCATCATATCATGTACCTTTCCCTTGACTTGTGAAAAACATTTCAAAAAAACTTGGGATGAGCATAAAAAGCTCAGTAAGGGATATAAAAATATAGAAAGGAAGCATGGGTACATATATACATAAGAATAAAATCATACTTTACCCATAAAACAAAATCACTTTAACATACCTCATCAAATCATGAATAAATCATAGAAATCATAAGACATAAAGGTAACTTGAGGCATTCATAACATTCTTACGTAGGGAGTAACCCTCTTGGTTACGTTTGGAATACCCATCACAGTATATTCCCTAAATCTCTTCGGAGAAACCTTAACCTTTCACTCATTCGCGTTACCCAATGCATTTGAGAGCTATATGGGGCTCACCCTCCCTTAGTTTATCACGGAACCACCCGTCTTCATAATAATGCCCAAGAACCTCAACATAATCGTATCACATAAAACATGCGTAAAGGAAACATAATATTTCCACATTTAAATCACAAGATATCAATACAACACATTGATATAAAAACATTATGAAAACCATTTTCAATACCAAAATAAAAGAAATGTAAAACATGGTATTTATTTTTCTTTTAAAAAAAGGTATGGCTTGTAGAGGAAGCCGAAACTCAAATAATGGTCACAGCGGCGGAGAAGTCGTTGTCGCCGCATACGTACGACAAAAACATTCCCTTTTGTTGTTTAGTAAAACGCTTCGTATAAAAAAAGATTCCTTTTGAATAAAAGTAAAAGTCAAAGGGGTTTATACACCGTATAAAAGAAGATTGTGTATAAAACAAAATATGCCTCAATGAAAGGAGATTGAGACGAAGTCCCATACCTCGAGTCTGACTTGACTCGATCGTTCTTTAATCTCCTGAATAATAAACTTAAGTTAATTTCTACTTTTTTAAGAACCTTTTAAAAGTTTATTATTACTTTTATGTCACTTATTGCCATGTCATGAACACTATGTAATTATTTAAGTTAATAACGGTCGTTTTAACGATCATTGGTACTTGAGTCAAAAATAAACCCTTTATAATTACAAGTTTTTCATGTATCCATTATATCCAGAATGGTATTCATGATGTAGATATCATAGATATCATATATATCCAGTACATTAATGCATTTATAATATTATATAACATTTATAGGTAAGAAATTAAATGCACCGTTCATGGAGACGGTAAGCCGTACGTACGCATGAACGCTACTTTCATTTCTATTTTGTATTTTATAGAATGGAATCGTAATGATATAAAAGTATATTATAATTTCAGTATAATATCATATATAATATCATAACTCCATACTTTATACGTCCCACATATGTTATTTAACGAATCAAATCACTTTGAGGGGGCGGTAGTCCACACTTACTTAAATGAAGATATCGCGTTTACCCATAATGGAAACCATAAAGGTATGCCCAAAATGAAAAAATACAGAAGCTTAAGGAAAAAAGTAAACATATTATATATCATATATAACTATAGTGACATCTTAATTTCCACCTTTGAAGGTGTTAAAAGAATGTTGAACAATCATCGTTTCAGGAGGCATAAATTCACCATCCACAGAAACAGTATGTCCTTTAACCATTAGATGTAGGTGTGTGTAAGTGTAGATAGAATCCTTATTATAAAAACATATTAGTATATTAAAGATACTTTAGTTGTTACAAAATAAATGAATAAAAAGTGTTTAGGGGGTTGGAGAATCAAAATAAAACAAAAGGACTCAAGTGAAGACATTACCTTAAAATCAGGTAACTCCCTTTGGTTTGAGCTCAAAGGCTTCCTTGGGAAGACTTCTTCCCAAAGTTAGGCTTCAAGGAGTAATAAAGAGACATGGAGAGACAAAATGGATAGGGTTGGGCCGAGCCAAAGGCTTTGGGAGTGTGGGTAAGGAGGTAGAGGTGGGGGCCTTTTATAAGAGGAGAGGAGGGGCACTCTTGGAAAGTAAAGAAATGTTACTTTATTTGAAAATTATTTTCGTATTCAAAAGGTCCCACATTGATATAATTAGAGGGTAAGGTGATAAGGGTTAGAAATCCACCCATACAATAGGTTTTGGACATGTGTAGGTCATATATTTCACATTATCATTTCATTTTATTTAAATATTTTATTAATGAGGTAATCGCTGCATCATCATGATGTCATAAATAATTTAATAAATTTAATGTCTAAAAATTATAAAAAAAATATCATGATGTAGGAAATCGTTTTAGATTTCTACTGAATATTTATAGTCCAAAATATCATTTATGTAGACAAAAGTAAAAATATTTTACTTAGGTGATACATTCTTTGTCACATTTAACATTCTTTAAAAATAAAAAGATAAAAAGTTACTTTCTCACAAAATTGATTCCATGGGGCCCCCAAGTCTGGCACAAGGCATCCCATGGTCTGCCATGAGACAACCAGTAGCCTTAGGACACATGTTTTGGTCTTTTTCTTTTATTATGATATCATTTTATTATCTTTAACTACCTGATTACTCATTAATCAAGATAATTAAAGATAATTACCATCGTTACTATTCATAATGTCCAAAAATAAAAGAGTCTTAATTAAATAATTTGGACCTTATGATTCCAAATATGTAATCCATTTTACCAAATTCCAAACACATAAATTGCAATAATTGATTTAAAAATAATTCCCGTTGTCAAAACAAATAGCGGGTTTTTTTGAAACAATATCTATGAAAAGTTTGGCATTAGTTTATGACCAATTCCAAAGTGAAATTAATCATAATGACCACCATTGGATTAAATGGTAAAAATATATTCAGACTACACTTTAAGACCACTAAAAGGATAATCTAACCATATAATTAAATTAAATGAAAAAGCAGTTTTGATGTAAAATGCAGTATTTTTCACTATTCATTAAAAAATGAACATTGTCAGAAAAATACCAAAAATTTATCCAATGTAAATTTCAATGTCCCAATCATAATGAATATGTTTATTTTGACCAATATAGATTATAAAATTGTCAAAAGTTTGATTTAAAAAGGGTTTGCCATCAAAAGGCAGTGAAACAATCTTTTAAGAATATTAGTGTATTCCATGCATAAGATTGTATTTATTTTCATTTTATGCCTCTAAAACACTATATTAATCATTAATAGACATAGATAAAAATATCTATTATTCATTACTTACTTGGGATGTTACATCCTTCCCCCCTTTAGAAAATTGTGTCCCCGCAATTTATTTACTTATCGAATAAATGGGGGTACTTATCCCTCATTGCATTTTCAGATTCCCATGTTGCCTCTTCCATCATGTGGTTTTTCCACAAAACCTTTACCTGATTAATCACCTTATTCCGTAACACTTGCTCCCTGTGGTCAAGAATCTGGACCAGTTGTTCCTCATAAGATAGGTTCTCTTCCAGCTGAACTACCTCTGGACTCAAAACATGAGATGGATCTGGCATATACTTTCTCAGCATCGAAACATGAAAAACATTGTGTACCTGAGGTAAACTCGGAGGTAAAGCCACCCGGTATGCAACTGATCCAACTCTCTCCAGAATTTCATATGGTCCAATGAACCTTGGACTCAGCTTTCCTTTCTTACCAAATCTCATCACACTTTTCCAGGGTGAGACTTTGAGAAAAACCTGATCACCTACCTCAAAAGTTAGATCCTTCCTCCTATTGTCTGCATAACTCTTCTGCCTACTCTGAGCTGTTCTCATGTGTTTCTGAATCAGCTGAACTTTTTCTGCCATCTCTTCTGTCTCATGTTCAACTCTTTCTGAGTGAATATATACTTTAAACTTTTGTGATCAGTATATATTTCACACTTTACTCCAAACAAATGATGCCTCCAAATTTTTAAAGTGAAAACAACAGCAGCCAATTCCAAATCATGTGTAGGGTAATTTACCTCATGAGTTTTCAACTGTCGTGAAGCATAAGAAATTACCTGATCATTCTGCATTAGGACACAACCAATTCCTTTCAATGAAGCATCACTGTATATAACAAACTCACCATTCCTGGAAGGTAGTGCCAAAACTGGAGCATTCACCAATATTCTTTTCAATTCCTGAAAACAATCATCGCATTCTTTTGTCCAGATAAAATTAACACCCTTCCGAGTTAGCTTAGTCATTGGACTAGATGATCGTGAAAAATTTCTAGCAAACCTTCGGAAATAGCCTTCCAAACCAAGGAAGGTACGAATCTCAGTTACATTTGTGGGTCTTGGACAGTCTTCCACAACTTTTGTTTTTGCAGGATCAATAGTTATCCCATCTTTAGAAACAATGTGACCAAGGAAAGAAATTTGTTGGAACCAAAACTCACACTTGCTAAATTTTCCATACAGTTTATTTTCTTTTAAGGTTTTCAAGATAACCCTTAAATGTCTTTCATGCTCCTCTTTACTTTTAGAAAACACCAAAATATCATCAATGAAAACCACCACAAACTTATCCAAGAACTCATGGAAAATTCTATTCCTTAAGTCCATGAATACAGAAAGTGCATTGGTTATCCCAAAAGGCATTACTACAAATTCATAATGGTCATATCTTGTACGGGACGCGGTCTTCGGAACATCTACTTCCTTTACCTTCAGCTGATGGTACCCCGATCTCAAGTCAATCTTTGAAAAATACTGAGCTCCCTGGAGCTGATCAAACAAATAATCGATATGAGGCAAAGGATATTTTTTCTTAACAATGATGTTATTCAAGGCTCTATAATCAATGCAAAGTCTCATTGAACCATCTTTCTTTTTAATAAATAAAACAGGAGCACCCCATGGTGATGTGCTAGGTCGAATGAAACCTTTCTCTAATAAATCTTGCAATTTCTCCTTCAACTCTAAAAGTTCAATTTGTTCCATTCGATAAGGGGGTTTTGAAATTGGCTTAGCATCAGGAACTAAGTAAACAGTAAACTCAACTTCCCAATCTAGTATTAATCCAGGCAACTCATCAAGAAAAACATCAGGATACTCATTTACCACTAGCACATCATTAATCTGAACAGTTCCCTTGTTTTCAATGATGTGTGCAAGGTAACATTCATTTACCTATTTTCCAAGTTTCTTGGCCTCTTGATAAGTTATCAATAGTAAGGGTTCATTCTTGTACACAAACTGAAATTCTTTCTGTAAAGAAACTTCTTTAGCTCTACAGTCAATCTTAGTATGGTAAATAGAGAGCCAATCCATACCCAGGATAACATCAAACTCTACTAGAGGTAGAACAATAAGGTTTGCAAGTAGGTTCTTTCCACAGATAAGGATAGGAATATTCTTATAAATTCTTTTTTCCTCAACATTTCCCCCAGGTATTTTTACCAAAAGTTCAGGAGTCATTTCTTGAGATGGTATTCCCATTTTACTAGAAAAGTTTTCAGAGATGAAAGAATGTGTAGACCCCGAATCAAACAACACACTGGCATAATCTGAAAAAACAAACAAAGTACCTGATACAACTTCATTGGATGGCCTGACATCTGCTGAAGTAGTTTCAAAGGATTTCACCACCCCTTTCTGCTTGTAGTCTAACTGCTTCCCATCACCCAAGCTCTTTGTCAGACACTCGTTTGCATAGTGACCCATCTCATTGCACTTAAAACATTTCACTAACTATAAATCAAATTTGGTCTTACCTTCACCTTGATCTTTTTCAGTGCAATCATGAGCCTTATGTCCCATCTTACCACATCGGTAGCACTTTCCAGAATTCAGAATACATTCCCCAGTATGCCTTTTGCCACATTTATCACAAACTAGAAACTTATATTTCTTACCATCAGACTTTTTTGAAGAATTCTTCACTTTCTCCTGCCACCTTGGTCTCTTCTTCTGCTGGTTTTTATAGAACACTTGATCATCGACAAACTCCATTTCCACCTTCTCAGCACATCGAAAATACTTTTCATAACTTTTAAACTCACGAGAAGCTAATTACCTTCGATATTTTGGCTTTAATCCTGAGTAAAAACAATTTATTTTACTATCAAGGTCTCGGATAAAATTTGGAGCATACCTTGCCAATCGAGTGTACCTTTCTTCATAGGTAGCCACTGACTCTTCCTCTTGCCTCAATTCCAAGAATTGATTTTCCATCCTAAGTCGAACAGCCTTAGGAAAATACTTCTCAAGAAACATACCTTTGAATTCATCCCAGTCAAGAGCATCAATCTCATCGGCGTCCCTGATATTTTTAACCATCGACCACCACTGATCGGCTTCACCCTCCAAACGGTAAATAGCAAAACTAACCTTTTGATTGTCTGAACACCCCATGACATCGAAAATCTTCTCCAGTGCTTTAATCCACCCTTCAGCTAACACAGGGTCAGATGATCCTCTGAATGATGGGGTATGTTGCCTCATGAAATGTTCCACCACTGACATGTTCCTCTGCGGTTGATCTGGCTGATCTCATGCATGGATACCACCACCATTTATCGCTTGAGTCAACCACGCCATTACTGCAACAACCTGTTCAGTTCCAATTCTGACCATCTCAGGATGCTGATATGGAAGGTTATTTCCTTCTGCATGCCTTCCTAGCACTGCTACCCTGTTTCCTCTGCGGAAAACCATTCTGAACAAATATGTCTTATATGAAGTAACATGGTAATCTTCAAATTCTATATCACTTCAATTTGACCATAAAAAAAATATTTTTTGATAATCATTTAATAGAATTCTAACTCCTAAAGTTATCTAAACCGACCTTTGATACCAACTATAAGGCCCCGGCCTTAAACCTTACTTAATCTTGAGTTATTACAAGATTACACATTGAGGATATTTTCGGGTTTAGAGTTTTAGAGAATTAGATCATAAAACTTGCATTACATTCCATATGTAAACAAAGTGGTTACATAAAGATAGTATTCTTCTTTCCCATCAATGGAAATATATTTAAAATAAAACATGGATTCTTTCTTGACACTTCCTTGACACTATCATCATATCATGTACCTTTCCCTTGACCTGTGATAAACATTTAAAAAAAACATGGTATGAGCATAAAAATCTCAGTAAGGGATATAAAAATATGGAAAGGAAACATGGGTACATATATACATAAGAATGAAATCATACTTTACCCATAAAACATAATCACTTTAACATACCGCATCAAATCATGAATAAATCATAGAAATCATAAGACATAAAGGTAACTTGAGGCATTCATAACATTCTTACGTAGGGAGTAACCCTCTTGGTTACGTTTGGAATACCCATCACAGTATATTCCCTAAATCTCTTCGGAGAAACCTTAACGTTTCACTCCTTCGCATTACCCAATGCATTGGAGAGCTATATCGGGCTCACCTGCCCTTAGTTTATCACGGAACCACCCGTCTTCATAATAATGCCGAAGAACCTCAACATAATCGTATCATATAAAACATGCGTAAAGGAAACATAACATTTCCACCTTTAAATCACAAGATATAAATACAACACATTGATATAAAAAAATTATGAAAACCATTTTCAATACCAAAATAAAAGAAATGTAAAACATGGTATTTATTTTTCTTTTAAAAAAAGGTATGGCTTGTAGAGGAAGCCGAAACTCAAATAATGGTCACAGCGGCGGAGAAGTCGTTGTCGCCGCATACGTACGACAAAAACATTCCCTTTTGTCATTTAGTAAAACGCTTCATAAAAAAAATATTCCTTTTGAATAAACGTAAAAGTCAAAGGGGTTTATACACCGTATAAAAGAAGGTTGTGTATAAAACAAAATATGCCTCAATGAAAGGAGATTGAGACGAAGTCCCATACCTCGGGTCCGAATTGACTCAATCGTTCTATAATCTCCTGAATAATAAACTTGAGTAAATTTCTACTTGTTTAAGAACATTTTTAAAGTTAATTATTCCTTTTATATCACTTATTATCATGTCATGAACACTATGTAATTATTTGAGTTAATAACGGTCGTTTTAACGATCATTGGTACTTGAGTCAAAAATAAACCCTTTATAATTACAAGTTTTTCATGTATCCATTATATACAGAATAGTATTCATGATGTAGATATCATAGATATCATATATATCCAGTAAATGAATTCATTTATAATATTATATAACATTTAGAGGTAAGAAATGAAATGCACCATTCATGGAGACGGTAAGCCGTACGTACGCATGAACGCTACTTTCATTTCTATTTAGTATTTTATAGAATGGAATCATAATGATATAAAGGTATATTATAATTTCAGTATAATATCATATATAATATCATAACTGAATCCTTTATACGTCCCACATATGGTATTTAACGAATCAAAACACTTTGAGGGGGCGGTAGTCCGCACTTCCTTAAATGATGATATCGTGTTTACCCATAATGGAAACCATAAAGGTATGACCAAAATGAAAAAATACAGAAGATTAAGGGAAAAATAAACATATTATATATCATATATAACTATAGTGGCATCTTAATGGCCACCTTTGAAGGTCTTAAAATAATGTTGAACAATCATCATTTCGGGAGGCATAAATTCACCATCCACGGAAACAGTATGTCCTTTAACCATTAGATTTACGTGTGTGTAAGTGTAGCTCTAATCCTTCTTATAAAAATATTCTAGTATATTGAAGATACTGGATTTGTTACAAAAGAAATGAATAAAAAGAGTTTAGGGGGTTGGAGAAGCAAAATAAAACAAAAGGACTCAAGTGAAGACATTACCTTAAAATCGGGTAACTCCCTTTGGTTTGAGCTCAAAGGCTTCCTTGGGAAGACTTCTGCCCAAAGTGAGGCTTCACGGAGTAAGAGAGGGATGTGGAGAGACAAAATGGGGAGGGTTTGGCCGAGCCAAAGGCTTTTGGAGTGTGGGTAAGTAGGTAGAGGTGGAGGCCTTTTATAAGAGGAGAGGAGGGGCACTCTTGGAAAGTAAAGAAATGTTACTTTATTTGAAAATAATTTTCGGATTCAAAAGGTCCCACATTGATATAATTCTAGGGTAAGGTGATAAGGGTTCTAAATACACCCATCAAATAGGTTTTGGACATGTGTAGGTCATAGATTTCACATTATCATTTCATTTTATTTAAATCTTTTATTAATGAGGTAATCACTGCATCATCATGATGTCATAAATAATTTAATAAATTTAATGTCTAAAATTTATAAAAAACTATCATGATTTAGTAAATATTTTTAGATTTCTAATGAATATTTATAGTCCAAAAGATCATTTATGTAGACAAAATTAAAAATATTTTACTTAGGTTATACATTCTTTGTCACATTTAACATTCTTTAAAAATAAAAAGATAAAAAGTCACTTTCTCACAAAAGTGATTCCATGGGGCCCCCAAGTTTGGCACAAGGAATCCCATGGTCGGCCATGAGATAACCAGTAACCTTATGACACATGTTGTGGTATTTTTGTATTATTATGATATCATTTTATTATCTTTAACTACCTGATTACTCATTAATCAAGATAATTAAAGATAATTACCATCATTACTATTCATAATGTCCAAAAATAAAAGAGTCTTAATTAGATAATTTGGACCTTCGGATTACAAATATGTAATCCATTTTACCAAATTCCAAACACATAAATTTCAATAATTTATTTAAAAATAATTCCCGTTTTCAAAACAAATAGCGGGTTTTTTTGAAACAATATCTATGAAAAGTTTGGCATTAGTTTATGACCAATTCCAAAGTGAAATTAATCCTAATGGACACCATTGTATTAAATGGTAAAAATATATTCATATTACACTTAATACCACTTAAAAGGATAATCTAACCATATAATTAAATTAAATGAAAAAGCAGTTTTGATGTAAAATGCAGTATTTTTCACTATTCATTAAAAAATGAACATTGTCAGAAAAATACCAAAAATTTATCCGATGTAAATTTAAATGTCCCAATCATAATGAATATGTTTATTTTGACCAATATAGATTATAAAATTGTCAAAAGTTTTATTTAAAAAGGGTTTTCCATCAAAAGGCAATAAAACAATCTTTTGAGAATATTAGTGTATTCCATGCATAAGATTGTATTTATTTTCATTTTATGCCTCTAAAACAAAATCTTAATCATTAATAGACATAGATAAAAATATATATTATTTATTACTTACTTGGGATGTTACAAAAATACTTAAGGGAAATATGTAAGCCTTATACCCTGATCAATATTAAAAATTCATGACCATCTAGTATCATGATAAATTAAAATATATGAATGTCACAAAGTATTAAAAGAAACTATTTTATTCCAATAAAATAATATCACAACCTAAAAATGTTGACAACCAAATATCTAAAATATATCAGTCATATATATTCATAGAAATTAACATAGAGCTCCAATGAATACTGAAAAACTAAACTAACACTATATATATTCACTAATAATTAAATCCTATAAACTTGGTTGTAAAAGTGGAGTAATAAATTTACACATACTTAGTAGGTTATCCAAAAAATAGTCTAAATAAAAACATCAATATCTTGTATACATAATAATAAAATTAGTGAAATTATATTATTCAGTTAGATACTCATAGTTAATCTCCACCTATCAATGAAATGGGTCAAATATTTACTAGGGAAACACTTAATCCTTAGAATCCATTAGTCATAATATAGTGTCTAGTTTTTTAAAAAAATGCATTTCCAATCTCAATAAAAATAAAAAACTATAAACCAAATATTTTTCACATAGTATAACTCACACTAAAAAATATAAGTTTCTACTAAAAAACTACAACCATTGAGTACTATTTTCCTCTAACAACTAACATCTTGAAGTTATCCCTAATAAATTATTTTCTAAATAGTGGGTGAGAGGGAAGTAAAACCAGTAAACTAATTATCCTTCAAATACTAAGTTAGATAAATGATTAATTTCATTCAACCACCCCTAAGATATGCAAGTATAAATTATCTGAGAAAGGGATGGTAAACTATTAGATTGGATATTGGGTATCACCTAATAAATTCATCTCAGGTTATAGGTTACCTAGAAAGTGGTGCTCCAATAACTTAGGTAACATCAAGATATAGTAAGGAATTATAACCACACTAGTACCCATGACTATCCAATAAATGATTTCAATTAGTCCATAGGGTTATTTGATCATTTAGTTATAATACTACCCATCACCTAAGAAGAAACCTCTTTGGAGAATCCATCTATAAATCATATCTTAAGAAAGTAAATCAAAACATGATATATCAAGACACAATAGATTTATATCATGGGTTAAAAATATAAAATCCAAAATAAATAAATAAAATAATGTTACATTGGTAACTCACTATATTGGATTGAATTATCAATCTAACAACATCATTCAATGATTTTATCTATCACATGGTTCATTTTGGAGTACTGATTATTCATTGGGATCATCATATAAGTCTTCAAAATGTGTATACATACACTTTTCCCTAGTTTTTATTTATAAAATTCTATATTTATAATATCTCCAAATCATTTAACATAAGGCACCATTTCATTATACTATGAAAAAATATATTAAACAGTGTTCTATGAATTTTCTTAGGTTGGGTCATTGTAAATATTGATATAAAATAATTTAAATTTCCAAAAATGTTCTTCAAATGATCAATATTGACCTCAAAAATATCCCAATCAAGATCTATATAAAAAATTAAATTAACTATTAATTTTTTGAAAATTGATACAATCCAAAAAATCATCACTCCCTCTATTTATATAGATATAATTAACTAAATTAATCATCTAAGAATGGGAAAGTAAATATCATATGTGGTGGAGAGGTGGGAGAAGTTAAGCCGAGAGTATCTTAATTGAACTAGGTTGACTCTATTTAGCTCAAGTCCTTCTCTATCTAACCTAGCTTATTATATGGTGGAGCGTGGAGCCCCTATCAACCAGCAAGGTTTGGTTATCCAAAGAATCCTAGATCAATATGGGTTGCAACTATGGTCTATGTTCATATCCCATAGGCTATCTTTGATGTCACATAACTAGAAAACAGAGCCCCAATCTTTCACATGAATTGATTATGAGGAATGAGTCTTACAAGAAATACCCTAACATTAGGAGAGATTAATTTTTAAATGAATAACCATCTTCCCCAACTGCCTTCCTTCAAAAATATTACTATTTTTTATTCTCCACAAGCCTCTACCCATCTATACATTATTTGATACTCGTCTTCGTCCTAATCGTCAATCCAAAACCATTTAATTTCCCATGAAAATTATGAATCTTAACCTTGATATAGATAAACTCTCATTGATAATGTAAATTCATCACTAAAAACTTATAGATGAAACTCCCACAACTGTTTCACCCCATATTCTTTTTTATGTCCAACTCTCTTTATCACTACATTCAAGGATTCCATGAATAAGCATCGTCTACTATTTTCAGAATAATAATTTTCATTAACCATGTTTTTTTATAAATCCTTGACTCAAGTTATGATAGGTGTTGAGGATCTCTATCAACCATACCCAATGGTTACATCATTCAACTAGGATGAATAGTGAAAAAAATATAAATTAATTATGAATATAATTTTCATTAAAAATTCATAATGATTTAAATATTAAATAATCATTAGAAACATGACTCAAATAAGTGAAAATCAATAGAAATAATTACCTCATAAGGGAATACATTCTCTCTATTCATTGAGATAATCGTTTTATTAGGATGCATTGAGAAATGTGTGAATTGAGAGACTATGAATTAATTAATTATTTAAAAATAAATATGTGCCTTAGATTAATATTTAAGGCTGATGTTTGATTATCTCACCATTAATCAAAACATCACATTTTTATAAATACTATGTAGAACAATTCTAAATTCAAGTAATGGTTTTCAATAAATCTTTGATTTTCTCTAAAAAAGGAAAAATGAATGCATAAAATTAAATAAACTAACTAAATAATTATTAAATTCATAAAAAATAAAAACCCTTTTGATTTACACCAAACTACCACCCAGATCTAAACACCAAGTTTTGAGATCAAGGAAACCATAAAAAGATTATTCCAATTCATTACTAGGTTAAATGAGTACTTTATCGGTTGGGTATAAGATTACAAAAAACACACTTGTAATTTTACAAATTTCAACTAGGAAATTTTTATACTTATCTATATATACACCCTAAAATATATTTTTCCATGAAAATATCTATTATTATATTCTAGATTAGTTTATAACACCATCATATGGACTCCTTCTCCTATTTACTCTCCTCAACACCTTCACGCATCCAATATACTCTATGGGAATAGTACACCCATATAGGACCTTGTTCTTGTGACCCTCAATCTCAAAAAAAATATTTATGAAATTGAAATGTTCCTAAAAATCTAGCTCTCCCTTATCAATCAAATTATTTAGATCATGGGTATACTTCTGTAATTATCCCACATTGAAGATTTTTTGCAATCAGTGTAGCTATAAAGGTAGTGATCACTAATAAACTTCATCTTCTACTTTATCTAGTGACTTGAAGGGTAAAATAAATATTATGGAGAGGCTGCACCCTCATCAAAACCTTTTATTCCCATGTAGTAGATAAACTCATAGGAATATATAATCGGCCACTATAGAACACATTGTTCACCTCTTTTCATCCACATAGGACTTATTTCAATTATAAATCATCATAATATTCTCTCTAATCAACTTTACTTACTCAATAATACTTATCATCACTTCTTGTTCAATGATGCTAACTATTCAATATCTACCCAATATAAAGGAAGATGAAAATTTCTTCTATAAAATGCCTCATATAGAACCATCTCTATAGAGGAATTATAATTTTTGTTGTAACAAAACTCCTCCAAGGGTATATGTTTGAGATATAATCTACTATATTCCAGTGTGTAAGACTATAAAAAGTTCCCAAAGAGTTAAAATGGTCCTATCAATCATGAACATCAATTTGTAGGTTAAATTTAGTTCTGAGGAAACAATGGGTAAAAAAATGTTCTAATACTCTCTAAATCCTTGATGTTAATGGAGAACCATGATCAAATACAATCAACTGAGTAACCCATTCCACAAGACCATATTTTTGGAATATAGTTATGTGAGAGGTGCCACTAATCTATTATCTCTGATAGGGATAAAATTAACCAAATTTCTAAGTGATAATCTACCAACCAAATAGAGTCATATCACTTGGTTGTATGTGGAAACATGTTAATTTCTTACATAGATATTATCTTTAACTTCCTCTTAAGAAACTTAAATTACTAAAAAAAAAACTATAGGAACCAAATACTAAACACATACCAATTAAAGACTAAGGAAAATTGACACACACTCAAACCCAAATATCTTTATGTTTTACAAATAGAACTATTTCTATAAGGAACGGTACACCTTCCGAACATCAGAATGTATTACCAAGGGTTAATGATGAAAATATCATATGAACCTCTCTATAATAACCTTTATAAGAGATGATTGACCATATAATCTAACTCAGTTCCCTATATTTTCAAACCATTCATATAGGTAATCTCCTAAGATAATATGATTGTACCACACCTCCACCCCTAGCCCACCCAACTAAGATTTAGACACTCTATTCACTAGTTAAAATGAAGGTGATATAAAAAATAATAAATATTTAACAAGCACTAGATTTACATCAAGATGGAAAGGGGATGACTTCTCTCTCATTTTTTACTCATTCCTAACCTCTTAAGAAACATAATTTTATATCATCCTACTCAAGTAATCTATGAAAACATTACCCATATTTTGGTATATATGATCTAAAAGTTAGTGTCTTGGATAAACTTGATCCACCTCCTCTACCTCAAGTATAAATCTTACTATTAAAGGGTATGGGCAAGGTCATATGATATGTGAAGAAAAAAAACATTTAACTAGCACGTATTTCCACTATAAATTCATTAAAAAATCATTTTTTATAGGTTTATGTCATGAGTTATATAGTTACAATCATGAGGGAATAATTTTCTAGACCCCTAGGGAAGAACCATTCATTATTTCATTTAGATACAACCAAGACCATGATGTGAGGTTTCATAATACACATAACACGGGGCGCCCACACTTATCTAGTTCAAAATAAGTATATTATTCAACATTTCCTATAACCTTTAGAATTTTAACTCATGCTATTAGAATTAAATAAAATTTAAACACTTTATAAAGACTCTTTTTTTTCTGAATATTGAATTTTAATGGAAATTCGATTTTTTTTGTATTTATGGTGCTCATAATGGGTAAAATAGTCACTTTACCCTATTATATGATCTTAGATAATTTTTTATAACCAATATATTGGTCCTGAAGTTTTTTATTTATCTTAGGATAGGATTTTTTGTAATTCTGAGTCCTTTGAATTTTTGAAGAATATTTCTTATTTAATTAATTAAATACTAAATTATTCTTGCAGGATTAGGATAAAACTTTTTTTGGGAGGAGTTTTAGATTTATATTTTGAATCCATGGATGATTATATAATAGAGGGTTTTGCTTGGGTGTAGTATAAACCCACTTCAAGTTCTATGACTCCATACGAGTGTTTAAATGGATATTAATTTAATTCAATAATTAATTAATTAAAATAATTAAACCAATCCCCCCACATTATTATTCCTAGAATTATAGGAATGGGGAGATTTATTTTACCTTGCACATTATGGTAGGACTAATGGGAAAGGGGGGAGGAGTTGTCACTAAACGTTTTTTGTGGAAAATATCAAGATCATATTGAGGTGTAACAGCTTTCGAGAGTGGATTTAGACCTGAATCTTCATAGTTTTTACCATGTAGTAGGTTGGTTTTTAATATTTATTCCTCAATCTCTATAGATGTGTTTTTTATGTTTCATAAACCCATTATTACTATTAAGGTCCCCAAGAGGGTCGATATGTGCCTAATCAGGGAATAAAGAGTTTTGGGAGGTACATAGGGGTTTCAAGATCATAAATCTCGATCACATTTCATGTATTTCAAGAAAATACGCCATGTGTTCTCCACATTTGGGAAGATAGATTTTTTATTTTATTTTTAACTAAACACGCTGTACTGGGAGTACACCCTGGGTACTGGTACATGGACATCGGGCCAAATATATGGGAAGGTGAAATTTTGGAAACTACACGTCGTATAGTAGAGGTGCACACCATGTATAGGGACTTATCCATGATGACAAGTAAATGGGAAGACACCCTATATTGGGGATACATGTCCATGTAGAAGTATACATCCTGACACAAGGTATGATATGGTCTTGTAGTAGTATATGGATAGACCTCGTATAGGATGTGGTCATGTAATGGTACATTGACAGAAACCATGTGATCCAAACTATGTAAAAGATCTGGTTCCAGAAGGAGGTTTTGGATTACATGTTGTGTACTTGGGGTACATGTCATTTACTATTCCTTTTTTACACATTGGAGTTTTTTTTGGTATTTGTTTCCTTAGAGTCAGAATAAGGCACAAGAGGAGTCTATTTTTGATTGTTTTTCTTCATAGAATTTGAATGTGGATCTCTTAGGGAATTTTGTGGACTTTTAATAGGATATTTGGAGTGATTAAGTTATATAAGAGATTTTTTCCTCAAAAAATGAGTCTAACTATATTTTGAGAATGGTACATGGGATGATACACATGCGAGGTTCTTGAGGATGATTGGAGGATGTAGCATGAGTCTCTTGAAGACCTCAATTGGTGTTGGAATGAGAATGTCCATGGTTAAAGGGATTGATTTGAGACTCAAGGTGGTGGATAGGTTTGGTGTACAAGCCAACCTAAGTTTAATTGGAAACATTATAGGCTTGAGGTTATCTACTTTATAAGGATTTACTTCCTTTAAGGGTTTTGAGTCCATGAGATTCTAGAGACTAGGTTGTGGGATGTGTTCCCACTAAGAGACGGGCACTATCCTAATAGTTTTATAGTTAGAGAGGATTATAAGAGGAATTTTTTCACTTTTTTATAAACTATAGTATCCTAAAAGTGATGAATCTATTCATGTGTGACCTAGAGGGCCAAGTAGATTCCTTATTGATAAGACGACCCTGAGCGGGTGTGTGTGATTTGGCAGCAATGGTTGTTGGTGTTCCCTTGGGACCTGAATTGATGTAAGATCCATGTGGGAATGATATTTTGATGAAGAGTATGGGAATTAAGCCAAAACGTTTTATATTTCTCTGTTTTTTTATGTTGATGCCTGCTTTATGTTGTAGGGAAGTTGTGATCTAATTGGGTTGTCACATTTTATATCTAGGTTTCATGTTGTGGGATACCATTGATGAGAGAGTTAGAATTTATAATCCACATATATAGATCTAGATTTCCGACACACTTCTCCGCATCTGAGGATTAAAGAGTTTGATATGATTATTCACAAATATTGTTTCATATTTCTAACATGAATCTCTGGATTGTTGGTTTATAGTGTTTTACATTGATGGTTTCAGGCGTAGTAGAAGCGTGTGGTGGTGGGTGATATATTAAAATTTATTTTAATAATCATTTACCAAAACCATGAGTGGAGATCTTACATGTCAAATTTATAATTTAATTATTTAATATTTCAAAAATAAATAATTGGTCTTAGGAACATGATTTATTGATGATTTTTTATCATTAGAAAATACCCTTTATGATTTCCTTTCATATCTATGAATATCCAATGATACAATCCCTCTAGAGGTGATCCACACATGCTCCAATGATCTCCAAGAAACACTACTTGATCACTGGGTGCTAGAATAGAATATTGAATGTCTTGTGTTATTCGTTCTTGGTCTCTAATTCTTCAGTATTAAAGAAATATTTCCTTCACTTCTCATTATTGAGAGTGAGAGAGGAGTAGTCGGGAAAGAATTTTTTGTGCACATCAATTCTCTATTATCAATTTTTAGATTCCTTATACAATATACATTACTATCTACTTATAGAGATCATGTTTAGGTTAGAATATTATTTAATTTCATATTGTCCATTAAATAACATTTAAAACCTTTAATAAATCTCATGTCAGATTATAATAATATCATTATTATTATTTTGTGGCACGTGCCAACTTGCACAACAAAAAATATTATGTAATGGTCTTATTAATTAATCTTTTTCCCCAAAATCAATCTTGTTCCATTTAAACTCCTTTATAATTTATTGAAAAAATGAATAAATATTTTATTCACAATATAGTGAATAAATATTTATTAAAATATTCAATAAATAAAATTAATATTTTATTCACACTCTAGTGAATAAATATTTTATATATATTCACATAATCCAATAAATTATTTTTTAATAAAAAATAATTATTTATTACCTTGTGAATATGATATATCAATAAAAAATTGAATAAAAGTATTCCTTGATCTTGAGAATAATATTTATTCCAATAAATAAATTCAAATAAAATTTAATCGAGATCTATTGAATCGCATAGTGTGCGACCCTCTATGATTTTTTCTCATTGGAATTAGGGGGGATTGCCTAAAGTTTAAGACTACTACCTAGTAATGGGTCAAGGCACCCAAGAGGAATAACTTCATTTCATAATGATGACAACCACTTATGAATGATCACTATGTAATATAATCCCTTTGTATCAATACCACATTAAGCAGGTTTCAAATCTATATCACCATCTTATATGCTCAATACATCCTTCCTTGACTATCTGAAATAAACATGTAATTCCACAATGGAAGTAGAATTTAGGGATACTGATTCATTATAGTCTAATGGATGATATATCAGCTTCCAAAAATATGGAAGGGATAAATCCTTCCTCAAATTATCAATTAATGAAATGTCACTCATGACGTACCCAACATATCCAACTTCACCATGAATTGTCGTCATCATGGTTTACAAAATACATCTAAGTATGTGAGATGTAACATGAATTTATAATAATATCAATATATAACAACCATCACACATTCTCACAAATAGGAATATCTTCGGGCACCAAAACACGCAGAATTCCTACAGGTGGGTCTCTTCTTATAATATCTCATCATAGAGATTAATAAGTGTAAAAATCATGATAAGAAGCCACATTTTGTAAGATTACTCTCGCCTAATATTATATGTACTATGTGTCCCATTATAGTATGTTATACAACCATATAACCTTATTTAAGAATATCATTATAGAACATCGAGGTTCTCATCATATTAGGGAACTACCATGACCTTATCAATGCAATGTATACTCTAAGACATTCTTCAATTAGTTTCAAGAAAAAAAATGGTCAATATGTAATAATAAATTTTAATAATATTGAATACATCGAATATACATATAATCACAGTACAAATAGTTGTCCCTAGGAAACCAACTCCAAAAAACTCTAACTTGTACTGGAGCCACTTGCACATGACCTTTAGTCTACTAGACCTCACTTGATAGCCATGTTTCTACGGAGTTGTGGATTTAGTTAAGGGTTATGGCATGTTTTCTTCGGGGTAAATACTTCTCAAAACTACTTCACATATCTAAGAAAAAACTCTTGAGAGATGATACTTCCAAAGTATGTAATTCTTCCACTTATGTTACCTTCGATATTTCTCAAGATCCACTACTATAGTAATATCACAATAGAGTGTGATGGGATCTTTATTATTAGGTACCACATAAACATATTGGTCAAAGTTTCACAACCATGATACTTATTTAGTTACCTTAGATTCCTCAATATACTCAGACTCTACTATAGAATCTACCAACATAGCCTTCTTTGAGCTCTTCCATCTCACAGCACCTCCATTCAATGTGAATATGTATTATGTATTTGAATTCATGTCATTTTTTTTAGTTTGGAAACTATCATATTCACATCATTTGATTACTAGTTCCGTATCTACTAAATAAACCTAGAACATGTCCTTAATGCACTTTGGATCCTTAAGTATAGTCTTAACTTCCATCCAATATAGGTAATCTGGATTCGCTTCAAACTGGTGAAAATTGGTGAAAATTTTAATGGATTTAATCATTGAAACTGGTGAAATTTTTTCTTCATATTCATTTCTTTGATGTTATTTAAACCCCTTTGAAACCAGTTAGGACTTATAGGTATTGACTTTTCATTTCATGTCTAGTTTATTCTTCAATACCAATTTTTAACCAATAGAATTTATATATACTAGAGGGTATACCAAAATCTAGACTGATTTTTGGTACATAGAATCCATTTCAAAATTCATGGCCTCTTTCCACATAGAATCATTTGATCCACTTTAATTCTTCCTTGTAGGTTAAAGGGTCATTATTATTAACTAATAATTAGTCAACATCCTCAATGACTAGAAAAACATACCATTATGATTATCTATAATATCTAGTACTCTTATATAGTAATTTTGTCTGTAGAAAAAATTCTTCTTTCATGGGGATTTATGGATTTTGTTTTGGTGCCAAATCATGTGCATATTGAGCCTGGACTTCATCAAAGTCCATTTCTATCCCACTGTCTCTTTTATAGAGAAGGTCCTTCTCAAGAAATGTGGGACATCTATCAATGAAAACCTTTTTTATAAATTATTTTATAGTTATTTTCCCCTTTACTCGATAGGAAATGGTCTAAATTCGTCAGTATGAACTAATTCAAGAATATATTTAACCCTTTCAATTTTTCTACTAAATGGGGATTTGGTCATTTTTTCTTGTAATCATGTGTGACATGAAAAAATTGGACAACGCATACCGTTGAGGAGAGTTTATGATCCCGTAAGGGGTGGGGCGTTTTAGGTTTTCTCCCTGGCGTTGTCTTCTTCTTCGCCTCATTGGGATAGCGGCTCTTCCTCGGTCATCTCGGCATCTCATGGTGTGGCGGCTTCTCCCGCGGGGAGGGCGGCCTCTCTCGGATCAGGGTTCGTTCTTCTGCGGTGAGGGTGGTCGGGTCCCCGGTGGGCTCGGGGTCGATTTCTTCCACGGCGTGAGTCGTGTTCTGGTGTGACATCGGGGTGGAGGTCCTTCTCTGTGGTGAGGGATCTGGTTCTGGTGTGTCAGGGTTGTGGTTCGTTGTAGCATCGGGGTGTCTAAGGCGGCGAAGGGGTTTCGATCCGGTGTGCTAGGGTGTGATCTGGTTTCCGCGGTGCAGGGGGCGTGCTCTGGTGTGGCTCTAGGGTTGCGATCCGAGCGGTGTGGGGTCGATTCAGGTGTGTCGTTGGGGCGGCATCCTTCTCTCTTTCTGTGGCGGGGGTCGCGTTCTCCTTCTCCCACGGCGTGGGGTCAAGACGGGTTTCCATATTTTATTCTGCAGCAAGGAGTTGGATCTGGTCTTATTCAACGTCGGGGTGGGGTTCCTGCTTCGCGGTGTAGGGGTGGGTTCGTCCACTGTATTTTGTTTCAGTAGGGGTTCCATGGTGGGTTTGCGGAGTTCTCTATGTGCGGGTTCAAGGGCGGCGTCAGGTCCTGTGGTGTGGATGGTGAGGATCTAGTTTCTTTAAAGGTTTGTTGTGAAGGTTCTTCTGGACTCGATCTGTAGACGACGCTTACAATGGTCTCGCCGGTGACCTGCAGTAGATGTTGAACATTTATGGGTTGCTCACCGATAGTAGATTTACGTGGCAGGGGTGTGGCTCGAGGTGGAGTTCTTCCCGAGACGCCTTGGTACTTGTGTTTGAAATGTTGTAATGGTTTTTGAATTTTGAATTTGGATGGTTGAATATGTGGGTGTAGTGTTTGGTTATAATTTGGAACAGTTGCTGTTTGGTTACTGGTAACCCATAAACTGGTTTTGAGAAAATGAAAAAGAATGATTTCCGCCATGTGTGACATACACCGAGTGGTTTTAATTAAAAATAATATAAATATCCATCTTGATTTAATTTATTCAAGCACTTATCATTTACATGACCTAGCCAATGATTCCAAAGTTGGGTGTGGTATTAACCATGTGAAGTAACTTTGTTATCAATTAACATTACATGGTGTGTATAATCTAACACATAAAGACAGATATTTAAATATTCCTTGACATAAAAAATGATATCTTTATAAAAGAATCAAAATTTATTAAAAAACTGAAAATAAATCCACTTTTTTCTATTCTGGATAGAAAATTAATGTTTTTGGTAACTAAATCCACATAATAACAACCCTTTAAAACTAATATCATTACTATCAGTAATGTGAGGTGTTATCCTCGATAGTGACAGCAATAAGTTTATCTCAGTTATATCCTCATAGATCTATGTATCGTCTATCAATATTTATGAATCTACTTGGTTTCTATATTTGAATACATATGTGAGTACCACAATCTATACCTAATACCCAATTTTTATAACTAGATAAATTGCAATCAATAAAATACACACCTAAAGCTTCACCTTGTTTATTTGGGTGGATATAGTTTTTCTTCCAGTGGCCCTTCTTTCCACATGTAAAATATACAACATATTTTTCTATTTATTTTCCCTTTATATTCCTCTTATTGAATGGGATTGAATAATTTTTGGGATTAAATATCTTCACTTGATCTTTCTATTTGTTCACTATAAGGATAGAATATTTTTCTATTTATATCCTTATCAACTTGGTGAAGAACAGTCAAATGATCTAGAAAATACTTCTAAATGTTATTAATATTAAAATTCACAAAAAAATCTAGAGAAACTCTAAGGGAGTGATGTTATAATGAGATCGGTGCCTAGTTCGTTGGGGAGTTTAAAACCTAGAACCTCTATGTGCTCAATGTATTCAATGATCTTGAATAAGTGAGTCTAGATGGGGAACCCTTTCCAATATTTTTCTCAAAAATCACCTTGGAAATATCAAAATGTTCCTATCTATCTCTCACATGGTATATACCATGGAGGTTCTTGAGTATTATATACATATCCATGTTTTCATGATACCTCATTTGGTCACTATACATAGATGAAAGAATAAAAAATTGAACATCGACCATGTTACTCAAATTTTTCTCATAGATAATGAACTCTTTATCACTCTCCTCATTAGTAGGAGGATCATGCATTTAGGATTCTAGAACATAAGATTTTTTTTCATGGTTTGTCAAAACCCAAAGCTGTCTAAGACACTTATGGAAGTTAATTATAGTTATTAGGTTGTATTTATCCAATATTGATTCTAGGTATATTATGGATGATGTGATTTCCAATTTATTCTATAATTAAAAGAACAGGTTCTAAGTACTTTTTCTAGATTATAAATTCTAAGAGAAATAACAAATTAATTAATTAATATTATTAAATCTCCCACTATTTTATAAAGTCCAAATAGACTTCACCATTGAACACAGAATGTCTAGTATTTATGAAATTATAGTGTCAAGGATCACCATTAATTTTCTTAATTATTTATACTTTTTCCATGAAAACCATGATAAAGTTATTTTGGTAGGTGGTATGTCCAACTGCAGGTTTGTAGATCCTTGATCTATTGAGTGGATTCCTCTATCCTGAAATCCTTACTTGGATTTCCTCAACACTTGCCTCCAAATTTAAATTTAATCATCTTTGTTAGTTTAACACAATACAAGTTTGGTTAAGTTAACCCAAAACTCTCATGAGAACTCCCTGAAAAAATTATGTGTCTTGACTTTGGCCATGCACTACACATAGTTCAATGGTTTCATTCCCAATCAAGTAATGGAATTCTTAGTATGACTTAATATTTGGTTGACATATTTTAATTAATTTATGTATAAATTTTATCTTCTTTTATCCTTTACATGTCCAGTTAATATTAATTAGATGTTACTTAATTAATTAAATGTGTACGATAAATCATTTATGCATAATTAATTCATTTAATTTCCATATTTTCATATTAATTCATTCATTTATTTGATGGTGTACTTTCATACATAAAATAAATAATTCATAGATGTAAATAAAGTAAATTACCTAATCACAATCTTATATAATGTTTTATTTAATGATGAGACATTAAATCAACCTATATCCTAGGATAATAACTCCTTTTATCATCCATGGCATGAGATAAATCATTCTACTTGTATATAAATTTATCATTGGGTTAGCATCATCATGGTTCCATCTTGTACCACCTCAAAACACTTGGGATGACCCATTAATTACAAGTATTTATTACTCACATGACGGTAAGGGGACCAAAGGATTGGTTAAAGGAGATTTCATAAATATACATGGATAATAAGGTCCTTCATAATATTAGAGAGAGGGGTGACTCACATACCATCATTTAATTTTATATTAAATAATTTCAAACCCATGTCGTAAATTATTATATACATGGATAATAAGGTCCTTCATATGATATACATTCAACTCACACCATAACACGTTCCATTCCATGCGATGAATGGTTCATGGATCAATGTTCCAAAATTGATTACTTAAGGTGGCTGCATTAACCTATTTAGGAAAACACTATTAGGCTGAGGTAGAAACTTTATGTATAAATTATTTTTTCCAATCTCTATAAGAAGTGTTAGCATAATTCTACATATAATTAAGACACTATTAATATGAAATAGGAAAATGCATGCTGAAAATAAACGTAACATGGAAAAATGCATGGAATATTCATCCCAATGTGCCTAATAAAGATGCATGTAATTATTTTCCTTTCCCTCATATTATCGGGCCAAGAATGATATAAATCCTCAATCAGAACAATAATAATAACCACAAAAAATCATGTTCATAACCCAATGGTGAAATGATATCAACAGAAATAGGAAAAAGTAGAACAACAATTATAATTTAGGAAACTTGGCATATACCCCAAAAATGGGTTCACAATGCCCGAGTATGGCTTATGACCAAGTTCCAAGAATTCCCGATTCTCTAATATATTATCTCAAAATAGTAAAATAAGAAATGAAACCACTTTGATACCACTTTTTAACATCCCGACCTGGGATCCACTTAACTCATGCCCCGAGTCGATGGGTCACAAGGCCTCAAGTGTGCCTCCCCATATGACAGAGGCTTCAGACTAGTAGTAAGGGTGTAAAGGTGGTACGGTGGGAAGATTATACCCTATTATAATAATGGAATAGTTTAAATAACCAATAAACATAAAAAAATATCAGAATCATAATATAAATAGATAGAATAATAATACAACAGAAGAATAAATATAACTGAAATAATAGACAGGTGCAGAAGAAAAAGTAAACAGAACAACTGAATAAATATATCGAAAGAAACTAGGTAGTGTCAGATACATGTATTCATGGCATAATAATAAAAAAATAGAACAGGGGATAGTCATATAAGTATGTTATACAAAAAAACAAAAAGAAAAAAAAACTTCTCCACAAGAATCTCGATCAAAAGCTTGGTCCTCTACTCTTAATCTACAACTATAAGAAAGCATGTCAATAACCTAAAGAAGTGATCTTTCCCTTATCAATACCTACATATAGATAATCTTATCTTTTACCAAAGTTAGCCCGAGTACAGTGTGAGATAAAAATATCAGTAGGCCACCACCAATGATTTCTACATGTAATCCAATTAGTGATCATAAGTAAACAGTGTGCAGGTATAATAGAATAATAAAAACAATACTGAAATAAAAAACCATCCTTCTCAGGTTCCTATAGGACACCTGGCAGGTCTACCATCTTCATCTCAATGCAGGAAGGAATGTATGAATAGTCACTATATATATAAAGTAATAATATATATATAGTATAATTGTATATTTCATATACCTATATGTACCAAGTTCATGTGAATGTAAGTGATCATATACCTGGAATACTAGTTTCTATTTAGACTAAGGTGTAACTGAGACATCCATGAAAAATCCAACAAGCTTATATGGTTAATAAATACGATATGTGTCCTACATCCCAAGAAGAGTGTGAGACTTCATACATGACACTCGGGATGGTGAGTGATCTATCATATCAACACTCTAATCAGGGAATGTCGCGTGTAATCCCAACACCCATATACTATCACTGGTGCGAGATTCGATACTCAACACCTGATGTAAAGTTTTATGATTATCCATAATGCACATCACCCCTTACCATCATATCACGGCCTCTTTGAATGAATATTCATAATTATAATGTTTAACATGAGGAAATACCTCTCATGTAACATTTTTACAAAGTCTTTAAATATAGATGTGGAATATTCATGTTTACAACATCACACATGAGGAAACACCTCTCATATGTCCCTTTAGTCAAGTTCAATTCCATTTAAAACATTACAATTCATAATAATCTATTTATAATACATAAATAATGGAATTTACATAACATTCTTTTAAATAAATCATTTAATCCATTTTAAAGAGAGAAATCTATCATGAGTATTCCCTTCAATTCAATTCAAGCCATCCTATTCACTAAAGCATGGAAATTTAACTCATAAGGCTTATGGATTCCATTGTAAATGTTACATGGTCAATGAAGCTAGTTATCCTCTTGGATAAATCTAACCATATATGGGCCAATTTCCTAAGGGGTTCTTTGGGTTCCATTTGACACTCATGTCTCAAGGGAAATTCTGTTTAAAGCCTCTTCCATAATCTAATTAGATGTTCTATGAAATTATGAAATTATGAAATTGACCATTAAAGGGAAACTCAACATGGAACACCTATAGGGTGTTTATAAATAAGGTAGGCATACTCTAACCAACAAAAAAAGGATCAATATACATGAATTAATGTGGAAGGATTAATTAGACTTGAATAACTCAATATAATTGGGATTCTTGAAAAAATCTAGTGTTAGGAACAATAGATTAATTATGAAACAACAAAACTCAAATGGAAAAAAAATGTGACCACCTACCTCCAGGCAATGGATGACTCCTCGCTTAATATCGACCTTAGATTCAGAGTATGCTAGAAGAGATCTTAGAAACGTTCTAATTCCCAAAATATAGGTAAAATGATCATGCACCTAAATATCATGATATATTCAAAGGAAAACTGAAATATGAGGTAAGAGACTAGGGGAGATTGCCGATATGGATCCAATCCTTTTGACAGATCATGAATCGGACACTGTATGGGAGATCTAGCTCAATGCATAGATTGAGGTGTTCTTGAGATCAAAGGATAAGAATTTGGTTGTTGGTCCACTGGAGGAATAAGAAGAAAAGTAAATTGGACTTTAACTTAATTTGTGGGTAAAAAGTTAATTTCTCCCCAAAATACATAAGCACACGGTCTGGCCACATAGTTTGGCCAAACCGTGCAAAAATTATTCTTAGTTCACTACTAATAAGGGGGAATTTCATGGTTAGGCATATGGTTTGTCTAACCATGTGAAAACCATACAAAATGGATATATCCCAAACCTATAACTGATTGTACGGACATGCAACTTGGGTTGCATGGTTGTAGAGAAACCATGTGGCCCAGTTCCTTCTTCCCATTTCAGGGATTCAAATGATCCCCAGACGTTCTCAAAACCTCCTCATCTTTATTAGGATTAAACATTATGGTCGATTAAGGAATTCAAATTAAAAAATAAATGATCCATACCTTCATTGAAAATATGGGTTGTTACACTTATGTAAGTAGATTATAGGTTCACCATAGGGGGTTCCCTACTAAAATTTATTTCTCACCCCCTACATGTGTAGGTTAGTGTGTTTGAAAACCTTATGTCTCCCTTCAGGGTGAGAATGGATGCATGATAGATATGTATAAGGCCCATAATTTCATGATCAAGTGGGTTTATCATGTGGATCCTGATGATCGGGCTAGAACAGCTTGATAGTGTCCTAGAGACTAGGTCTATCACATTTCTTAGAGTTCATAGTAGAGGCTAATGTATTTACGTTTTTTATGTGATCAGCCTAATTCAAAATCAGTGTCTTACATGTGGAATGGTATTTCAGGCCTTTAGAATCTTTTAATTTATTATATCATGCTTTTTTTCAACCTATTTATTCTTTCTACATACTCTGATGTGTATGTTGTTTAGTTATTTACTTCTGGTTGTGAACTCTAGTATGGAGGTATAGTTTCCTCATAGTTATACCTTATACCTCCACTACTAGTTGATAACTTCTGGCATATGAGGAGGTGTGCTTGAGTCCTTGTGGTGAAAAATCTTGTGGAAGCTGTTTAGTGGAATTTGGTCCATGATGTTATAATGTGGTATCATAGGAGTTACATTCCTATTACATTGTTATTTGGGGTTTGATAGACTCGACATATAGAAATGTGTCAGTACTTGTGATGGATATTAGACTAGTGTGTCAAAAACACATGTTCAGGTTATAATTCCAGGTTACCAGGGATGGGATTCATGTCCTTGGTTTTTGATGTTATGTTTTTATATGATTTTCACCTTAGGTGATGCACATGTGATTTAGATTTGATAATTTATGATGAATTTTTGTCTCTTGGATCACCATCATGATGCGTATGGTTTGGTTTTTAGTCATGGTCTATAAAGGTAAGTGGTGTCTCATGCATCATGGTAGGCATGTATAATCCATGTGTTATGTGCCTACTAGTGTGATTTTTTAGATGATAGAGGATCAAATGTTTAAAGTGTCAGAAACTTATCATATAGTGTTTTTATATATAATTATTGGTGTAATTATACACTCTAGGTTCTTATTTTATGTGGATCCCATTCTGATGGTAGGTTATATGCATCTACAGTGAGATGCTCGATGATGAGGATGCTAATGTGGTCCTTATTCATAGCAGGTGCAGTGACCCTAGTTGGTCAGTATGGTATAGTTAAATGATCATTGAACCCTTTTGGGTTCTTTTTTTAAGTTTGTTATGTGTCCTGGTTCTTCTAGGGAGCAATCTGATGTGCAGATTCCCAGAGAGGATGTGTGCCCTGGTTGTGTGTAGTTTTTTTGGAACATGATGTCTATCATATTTGAAACCATATATAAGGGTGTTTTGATAGGTTTATTTCATTTAATGTTGGGATAAGATCATAATTGATTCCCTATGATTTTTGGTCTTCGTTAAGTTTGACTAAATATAGGTGGATGAACCTAGTGTCTTGACATGAGACTTGATAAGTAGGGAAATGTGGGAGTGCCTAGTGGTCTTCTTGATGTGACTCTAGTATAGGTTGGTAATTTTTTTTTTTTTTTTGTATTTTGAGAGTTAACTATGCGAGGGGATGACTGAGTTTTGTGTGCCTTTGGTCATGTGAAGCACAAGAGTATGATTTAGACCTATGAAAAAAGTGCACAAAGGGTGAAATCTAGTGTGTGTCATATGCATGTTGGATTCCTTTTGTTGAGAGGGAGCACTTTTGTTCTATTGCTTCAGACATATAGTTAGTTTCAAGTGGGGAAGGTTTATTCGGGTGCATATCCGAGGAAATGGTTGTATGGATCAGTTGTGCATGGCGGTTATGGTCTAGATTAGAAGCACAAGAGGTGAGAAGCATTATTTGGATAGATCTTGTGATCTGAGTTTCATGAGAGGTGATTCATTAGAGTTGGAATCAGGTCTTTTGGTTTGGTAACACAAGAGCATGTAATGATTAAGAGTTGATGGGGTCATGGATTTACAATCACGTCTGATGCTCTATATTTTTTGGTTTATGTATTGGGTGTTAGAGAAGTCTATGGCATGATTCTTGAATTTATAAGGTATCCAAGTATAGGCTAAGATTTGATGTGGGTGTGATGAGAGGGTTATAGGCATAGGCACCCAAGTCCCTCAGGATATAATTTTGATGTTATGGAATGGATGAGTTATGGTGGTATTCACCAAAGAAATATTAGTGTAGCAATAGTGTGTATATTTTCATTCCCACTATCTTAACATTATCTAAAGTATTCTAACAGATAATCGGCTATATACCAGGTTATATTGATGTTTCTTTGGGTTGGTAAGGGGCCTTCTGGGCGGTTTCACTTGTGTAGATGTGTTTGTGAAGTAATACGATGGGATTTCACCATCATCCATCAGTATGTTAGGCCCTCGTGATGGAATAGATTTTAGCGAACACTTTGGGTTACATTATTGCATCCCTAGAAAGGGTTATAGTTGATGTTTCATTTTTCACTCTGGTGGGAGCGAAATAGAAATGTATAGTTTTCATTTTTGACTGTGATTAAGGAATAGTCCATGAAAACTACGTTCATTTCAAAGGTGATATAAGGATAATTATATATTGGGGGCACCAGATTTATCGTGGACGTGTAAAACTTGTGTGGGTAGGGTCAAGGATGTAGTGAGAACCACATCGAGCGAGTCGGTGGACTATTATGGATGTGTTTTGGTGGGTGATTCCAATGGTGGGAAGTTTTATGGATCGGAATAGGTATTTATAGGTTGTGTTCTTTAGTGGGGACTACCAAGATCCTGATGATGAGTTTTAATTATGAAGTGATGTCTTAGTATGAAAGGTATGGTTAGGAACTATATTAGTGGTTTTTTTATGATGGAAATAGGCGGATTGGCCTTTTATGGGTTGTACGCCTTATCTTTGGAGTTACACGGAGGATCCCAGTTGTCATCCTAAAGTAGAAAACAACGAGTTGATCATGGTTTAATGAATAAGGTGGGTTATAGTATGTTGTTGTAAGATCAATGATTCTTCTTATAGATGAGAGGTTTTGTGGTGGGTAGATTGTAAAGGTCTGTGTTATTCCAGATTTCGAATTTGAGCATAAATTTGATTTTTTTTTTTATTTTGGGTACACCTGAGGGTTAAAATTGTCATTTTCCCATAACATATAATATAATATAATTTTTTTACTACCATTTCATTGGTATCCAAATAGGGTGTATAACCTATGAAATATTTTGTGTAGAATTCTAATCCATTCAAATTTTGGAAGCAAATTTATTATTTAATTAATTAAATTTTAGATTATTTATGTAGTTTATGGTGGAAATATTTTTTGTATAGAGTGTATAATTGAGATGTTGACTCCACCATTGAGTCTAGAAAATGGAATTTTTATTAGGAAAGGTATAAACCCAATTTAGGTTCCATGACTTGAGATGCATGTTCAAATGAAAATTTAATTAACTAATAATTTAATTAAAATAAGTAAAATACCCCCACCCCATTTTTATTCCTATGCATGATAATAAGTAGTAGAGGTGTTATATCTTTCACATGGAAACTATACCAAGAGGGAAGGTGGAAGTAGTTGTCTCTGAACTTCATCTATGGAAAATATTGAGACTGGATCAAGTTGCATCAGCTTCCAAGAGCAGATTTGGGCTTAGAGCTTTGGCATTTTCAACATGAGGTTGGCCGATTTTGAGTTTTATTTCTAAATCCCCATAGTTTTTTTAGAATTAAAATCCATATTATGACTTATAAGTTCCCCATGTGAGTCTATTTGTGCCTAATCGAGGAAAAAAGAGGTTTTGGAAAGTTTGTAGGGGTTTCCTGATTAGAAATCCAAATCACACCGATTGTAGATCAGGATCACACATCAAGTGTTCTTCCTATTTAGGGAAGATGGGTTTTTTTTGAACTAAAATCTATGTACTATAATTATACATCTTATAGTGGTACATTTCTAAGTGGATGAGTACTTGGGAAGATGAAATTTCAGAAACCAAACACCATGTAGTAGAGGTATATGCCATATAGAGGGACTTGTCCATATGGCCATGTACATGGGAACGAAGCCCATGTGGGGGCTCATGTCCATGTATATATATAGGACCATACTCTATGAATTACATGGATGTGTATTAGTACATGAAAAAACCTCTTGTAGGATGTATCCAAGTAGTGGTAAATGGACAGACCCCATGCGAGCCAGACCATATAGAAGTACATGGCCAGGCAAGAGGTTTTGGAGTACATGCCATGTACTTTGTGTACATGCCCTACACTTGGGGAACACACAATTCTCTATCCCCTTGTTACACTTTGGATGTTTTTGAGTGATTTTTTCCCCTGAAGTTGGAATTTTACACAAGAGGAGTTCATTTTGAGTGTTTTTTCATGTAGAACACAATGGTGGATCAATAGGGATTTTTTAGGACTTCTAAAAGGTTGTTTGGGTTATGGAATAGATGTTTTCCTCATGAAAGTGACTGCATATATATCTAGAGAGTGATACATGGGATGATACCTATGATAAGTTCATTATAATTATTAGAGTATGTAGCATGATTTTTTTGAGACCTTTATTTTTACAGGAATGGGATTGTCCTTGGTTTGCAGTACTGATTTGCGACTAGAGATGGTGGGTAGGTTGGGTGTAAGGGCCAACCTGTGGTGAATTTGAAATTTTTTTGTCTTTATTTCATATCCCTTATGAGGATTTAATTCCATTGAGTCCTATGAGGTTATGAGATGTTATATGTTAGGTTGTAAGGCATGTGAAATCCAAGAGACGGGCATTGGATCAATAGTTTTGTTTTTACTCCATATTGTCTTAGAAATTTTTTCACTTATGCTCTAAACTATAGGATCCAAATATGGATTCTTCTTCTTGTGTACCAGTTTTGGGGATCCAAAGAGGGATGCCTTTGTTCACGTGTGACCCAAAGGACCAAGTAGGTGCCCGATTGATAGGGTGGCCCTGAGCGGGTGAGTGTATTTGGGTATTAATGGTTATAGGTATTCCATTAGAACTTTAATTGATGTATTATTAACATATGGATGATATATTGATGATAGGCTTGTAATTTTGGATTTCCCTTGTTATGTTTCTCTATTTTTTGAGGTTGAGACTTGGTTTATATCATAGGGATGTTGTGATCTCATTGGGTTGCCACGTTTTGGAGCCCAGTTTACTATTATGAGATAATATTGATGAGATAACTAAACTTAATGATAAATAAATATGGTTATGTATATTTGAAATGCTATTCCACATCATAGGCTAAGATATCTAGACATGATGATCCAAAAATGAGGTTTTGGATGTCTAACATGATCCTTCACTTCCGATGTTGATAGAGTTGGACATGATGTTCACCTTGCATGGTTGTGGATGTCTCAAATGTCACTAAATATTCTATATTGAGTAGGTTATACATGGAAATCCATTCTTGTATGATATGAGTTTAGACAATATTCTACATATTAGTATCGATAGTTTGTTTATGGATTGAGTTTTTAACTGAGGTTCCAGCTAGGTTGATTGATATTGTTCAGTTTGATGGACATGAAATTACACATATGTGTTTGCGATGTTGGATTAAGTCCCCATTCATGGGTTTTATACTATATGGATTGTGTTTCATATGGGTATTTGGACACTGATACTATACTGTATGGTTTAATTCCTAAATTGGTGTTTTGGGAACTGATGGTGTGCCCCATTGAATAGGATGTCAGACTAATGCTCCAGGAATGATTATTTACAATAAGATTTGGTATATTTACATTTTATTTATAAACAATCATGTAAAATATATATCTAATGTAATTATTTATTTTCTTTTTCAAAAGGATTGAATTAGATGATCCTAAAAGAATATTTTGATAATAAGTTTAATCTAAACTTAGGGATCCCAAAGGATATGACTTTAGAATTTACTTTCACAGGATAATAAATTTTTTATTCATGATTTATTGACTTATGTTTTTTTCTATACTTTGTATTATAGTAAATGGTGAGAACTAGGAGAAATTAAACTAACAACCCATGTGACGGAAAATATATATATTTTCTAAATGATATTCCCAATGTAATTAGAGGTAGTGTTCAAAACTTGATATTGGTATATACCTAGCTATCTCACGATATAAAAAATAACCTGATCTTTTGAAACATATTACTTCACAAGATGAGGGGTATCTATCCATTGAGTCCTTTATCTGTCAATAACCACTAACATTTAGTATATCTTCTTATCCACTAATTAAGGAATAGCAGGTTAACTCATTAGAAAATATCTTTCTATGTTCCATTATTCTGATGAGGTTAAAGTTATTATAGTCATATATTATTTAAATGAATTATTTGATTAGAGATGTACATTCATAAAGAATATAAATCCGAAATAATAAATGGAATAAATCGAGTGGAAAGACTTTAAGAATTTGTTTCTTAATAATTATTACCCAAAAACTCGTCAATCAAAGATATAGATTGAATTTATATAGATTAATAAAAAGTAGAGTGAATCTATCATAGAATATGAGGAAAATTTCACAAGGATTTCAAGGTACACCTCAGGTTTTATTATCGACAATGATAAAAAAAATAGATAGATTATTTAGTGTATTAAAACCACTTTACTTGAAGGCTCTAGTTATCTAATACTTTTATATTTATGAAGATTTATTTTGATTTTAGCTCAAACTAGTGATGGAGTATGGATAATGGTCCCATAGATATGCATATAATAATAAACTAATGGAGTTTCAGGCTATAGGGTTTAATGATAAATGATGAAATAAGATCCAACCACCAATATTTCAAATAACTGGAAAGAACCATCAAGGTAATTTCCAAAATGGAATGAGGAAATTATTTATTTTTTGTAGATAAAGTCATCAAGATCATGAATATAAAAGATTTGTGAAGAAACTGACCAACATAATGGAGGAAAGGAAGGTACAGCCCAATGAACCACCCAAGGTTTAGTTCTTCAACTTTAAGAAGTAAGGGTAGTATCCAAGCCAGTACACTAAACCAAGGGTCTTTAAGGGTATTCAGCATTAGAAACCTCCAAATTTTATGGAAAAATGGAAATATTATACCATCACGACTACAGCATAAAAATTAATTAGTACAAGATAAACTTATTATTCACTCAATAATGTAAAAAAATTATTTGATTATGTTTCTACACATTCCGTTATATCTTACTAGTTTTCTAGAACTATTGAATCACATCCATGATACCTTGAAGAATATATATCCATAAAAACAGATAGTAGTGAGATAATTGAAAACCAATTGTTGTTCCCTTATCATGTTAGTGTTTATCAAAAGATTATTCTAGGAAATTTAATAATCCTTCCCTTAGTGTAATTTTATTTTATACTAGGTATGGATTTAATGTCATTATATAGAGCTCACATTAACTATTGGAAAAGGGAAAACTCTTTCTATATCAAAAACCATATCATTCCCATGTACATATAAAATAAATATCATGAGTCTCCTTTAGAAAATCCCTCAATGGTCTGGGTGTTGATACCCAATGAATAATTGTATCCTTACCAAAAGCTTTCTTCAAAGGAAATAATTATCCTTGAGTAAATTCCCGTTGTGAGGGAATATACTGATGAATTACCTCAATAGTTTCCTTGAATTCCCCCAAAATATGGGGATGATTTCTCAATATTACTTATAATTTTAGAAACATTTATCTTTAAATGACATTATTGGATGGAAATAATAGATATAGAGGAGTTAAAGAAGTAATTTCAAGGGAATTTAAATAACTATGCCCTAGTGTATCACCTTGGGGAGCACAATTTCTCTCTATCTAAAATAATAATAGACCAATACAGTTGTAAATTTGTTTTTAGGAGCTCAATAAGACCACCATTAAGAAAATGTATCTCCCTCTAAGGATTTATGACTTGTTTCATCAACTTCAAGGAGCTATATACATCTAAAATGTGAATCTATATTATATTTATCATCATAAAATGGTGAAGAGGGAATATTTTTAGAATACATCCTTTTGTATAAGATATTAACAATATTATTTCATTATGATGCCCTTCAGACTTTCTAATTCCCCTAAAATCTTCATGGACTTGATGAATATAATATTTAGAGACTAAATCAATAGATTTTTTGTAGGCTTTATTAAGGGAAATATCATTTACTCTAAGAGAAAGGAGGAACATGAAGATCATTTAAGGATTATGTTAGTGATATTAATAAAGGATAATACATATTCTATGTTTATTAAGTGTGTATTTTGAATATAGGAAGCCACATTCATGGGGTATGTGATCACAAGTGATGAAATTTAAAAGGAGCCCTCAAATAAAAAGGAAAATAATGAATGGATCAAACCCACATGTGTCACATAAATCCATTTTTTTCTTTGATTATCCTAGTACTACTGATGGTTTTTTAGAAACTTCTTAGGATTATGTATCACAATAACTAAGTTAAGATAGAAAGGAATAAATTATTTCTATATATAATAATGTGATTAAAATTATAATGAGATTAAAAAAATCTAGTAACAAAACATATACCCTCACTACCCTCAAGTGGAGAAGGGTTTTTGTTACACAGTGATGCTTCAAAAAAGTAATGGGTTTTTGTGTACTCATGTGGAATGATAAAGTGGTAGTTTATGCCTCAAGATAGTTGAATATTACTAAAAATAACTACTCAATTCCTTATTTGGAGTTATAATCTATAATATTCACTTAAAATTTTTAGTGGCGCTACATCTATGGTGAGATGTGTGAAATATATTTAGATCACAAGACACTAAAGTATATATTCTCACAGAAAGAGATCAATAAGAATAAATGAATATGGTTAGAGTTAATATATGACTATGATTTCTCTATTCACTACTATCCAATAAATTATAATAAAGTAGTTTAGGATAATAGTAGAAAATAACCCACAAATCTACCCATAATGTGGATTGAGAAATACTTTATATTTATTGACATAAAAAGGATGGATCGTGATGTCATAATAATAGGGAATAAATCATACCTTGACCAAATGATTGATCACACATATAACCAAGTAAAGATCAAGGAGGTTCAAAGAGAGGCTTTGGATCTTCAAAAGGAGGTGATAGAAAAAAAAAGTAAGTATCATGAATTAATCATCTAAACAATCGTTCTATTCAATTTAGAATTATACTTTGTGTGTCATCATCATATAAGATAAATAAATATCTAGTAGATAATTATTTTAGCTTATATTTTCATATTTATACTAAAAGTACCAAAAATTATTATGATCACTGATAGAACTTATAGGGGGTCAACATGAAGAATGATATTTTTTTGAACACTGCGAAGTTATTAGTATATTAGAAAGATAAATTGGATTGATAAAATTTCAAAGGGATTATGAAAACATTTACCATACCCACATGAAAATTGGATAACATCACCATGAAATTTTTCACTAGTATCTAAAAGATATTCAAAGGAAGCAAGGCAATTTGGTTTATAATAGATCAACTAACCAAGACTTTCCACTTCATTGTAATTAAAGAATATTTATCTCTTGACCAACATACCAAGATGTATATAAAGTAAGTGGTGAGGAAAAATAGGGAACCACTTTCGATCATATCTAATCATGGTAAAAGTTTTACTTTTAAATTCAGTTGAATTATTCAATAAGTCTTGAATATTGAATTAAACTTTCATATGGCCCATCACCCCCAAACTGATGCCCAATATAATAAGACCATTTAGACACTCGAGGAAATTATAATATCTTTTGAAATGTAATTTAAAGGAATATGGGATCAATATATTCCCATGTTGAGTTCTCATACAATAACAGTATACACTCAAGTATTCATTTTTTCCCATGTGAAGCCCAATATTCCAAGCAATGTAGAACTCCTACATTTTGTAGTGAACTTGGTGAATTAAAGATTCTTGTACTGGATCTTATACAAGAGATAAAAGAGAAGTTTCAATCTGTTCAGTAACACATTTTATTTTCTTAAATTAAATAAAATATATGTGATGAAAATCATCGAAAGGGACATAGATTTTGAGGTTATATACAAATTTTTTCTTCAAATATCACCTTGTAATGGATTTATGTAGTTCGTAAAGAAGGTAATTCTTAGACCTAGGAACATTGGTCCCTATAATATCCTTGATCACATAGTAGTCTTATCCTATCGACTACTTTTCTACCAAACGTGGCTCAAGTTCATGAAATGTTCCATGTATATCTATCTAAGAAGTATATACCAAATCCCTCGCATGTACTGAATCTATAGGAGATACAATTATAGCGTGACCTCTCTTATGAGGTTTTTCCAATAAAGATATTAGATAATAGATATGGAGTTATACACAACAAGACAACTCACCTCACTAAATCTCTTTAGCATAATAACAATTATTAATAAGTGACATGGGAACCTAAGGAGGAAATGAAATATAGGTACCCTCATCTATTCTCATATGAGGATATGGGTTGAAATTTTAATGTTTAAATATCTAAATTCAGTAGGAATGAATATGATGTCATATATGTAACTACCCTATAATTACATGATTTATATAAAATATTTCATTATTAAAAATCCCATGAAGTTTTAGGTTTAGATATTTAGAGATTTATGAAATAAATTAACTACAAAATATAATGTCATTCTAATCAAAAAAAAAATTTTCCCAAAAAATAAGAAATTAATTATTCTTTAATATTTCTTTAAAATATTTTAAAAATTTTGCACACATGTTACTATTATAGACATGTAATTTGTAGTACATTTATTCATAACATGGGGAAGTGGAAACATAAGAAGCATGAGCTCAAATGATTAGTAAGGGAAACCTCATATCAAAATATATCATAAAATAAACAAGGAATGAATTATATGATCATAAGTAAATAATAATTAAATAATTAAATATAATTAATCAAATTGTATTGAAATAAATCCATAGATGAGAAAATAAAATATAAATAATTGCATGGATAACAATAACTAGAATAATTGTGATTGAATTCATAATGTCAGACCTCATAATCATACTGTCAAAGCCTTGTATCAAGGGATCATCAAAATACCAAAAATTCATCATTCTAAGACATCATGAACAAAAAAAGCAAGGTATCGTTCTAAGACATCATTGATAATTGGGAATGTATATGTCAAAAACCAAGGCTAGTTTGTCTCATGAATCTTACTAAGACATGAATGGAATATTCTTGGACCCACCCATAACTAATTAATTTCAATGAATTCATCATATAAATTAATGAGTAAACAATGAAATATGTGACCAAAATTCCTTAGTAATCAATATAAATCGTTATTAAAATAATAAGTATATGGATTTTCTTTATTTCCCCAATCCATAAATGAAATATAATTATATGTAAATATCCCTCAAAATAATACTATATAGAGGAATGGGTGTATATTTAATTTAATAATTTATCTAAATAAATATATGTATAGAATCTATTTTAGCACCCTTAAATAAAATGAAGAAAATATAGAGTGTTTATAGAGGAAAGGAATTAAAAGAAAACTAATATTTATACCCAAATAATGATTAGGTAAGATAAAAGATATTATGGATCGTTCCTGTGATATAGAACAACATTACATAATCCATCTTGATAAACAAATTTGAAAACATTATATGAATAATATCCATAATCAAGAAAAAAAAATATGTCAAAAGTTGTAGAATTAGATGAAAAATAATTTTTAGGATCATTTGAAAAAAAAATGGAAATAAAAACTAACCTTGGACTTTTGAAAATATTTTATAAAATAAAATATTTAAAAAACTATTGTAATAAGTATTCCATTATAAAGAGATTGAATATCATGTACAAAAAAATAGTTATATTAATCATGTATTTAATAACCGTATTAATATTAATATCCTTTTATAAATTCATTTTTAATTATTACCTACATTTATATATGTTATGTATTATCTATATTCAATATTTAGTGTGTGTAATCTTGATTGTTTTGATCTGGTTTTGTAATAGAAGTGTTATTATTCATTATTCTTCATAATTTCATCATTAAAAGATCATAAAAGGTACAATTATTTATGAATTATAATAATTTATAATTCTAAAATTTTATTCTATGGGTTTTTTAGTTATGATCCTTAAAAATGAAATCATTGATGAGCATGTTTTGATGACTAATAGCGAATAAATATTGGTATCTTTATTAATGAGGTTAATTTTAATGTTCTCATTCCAGAAAAAAAATAAAATAATTATTTTATTATTTAAATCATATATTTTCAATAATTAAGTCCTCATAGTCATCCATGATATTATATTATAATATTTTTCTAGTAGGTGGTGAGACTGGAACAACATTAACTAAAAATAATTAATGGAAGAGTATGGTTTTGAAAGTGGTTTATTCTGGAATAACGTCAATATTAAAAAATAATAAAGATATTTTTCAGATATTTTTAATGTTTTGAAACATATTTGAAGATATTTTAATAAACAATAAATATACTATATGAAAAATGAGAGATGTTACTCTATGAAGGAGGTAGTCTACACAAATACTCGAATGACATTTTCATTTTTATTAATGGAAAATGGGAAAGGTGGTTAATGATTATAAAAAATATATAAAAACATTAATTATACTATAAATACATAATTAATAATAATTTAAAAAAATACATTTTAAAAGGAAATATATAGAAGAAAAAATTTTAGGAAAATGTTAGTACTTATGTTCAGAACACAAGTTTTCCCTAGGATGACTCCTTGTAAAGGGAGGACTAATGCAAAAATATTGTGTACATGAGCTTAAGGAATTTAAAGGGGGTTATAGGGTAAGGAAATGGGTTAGATTTTCCAGAAACCAAAATTCAGATTGGTCAGGAAGGGGTGGCAGAAAGCCCCTATAATAAGTGGTGAGAATTTCATTCTTGTAAAGATTTTATCTTAATATAAAGAGATCATGTGTTTCACATGTCAAAAAGGCTCCAAGATGATCAATAATGAATTTGGGATAATTATTGGTTGATAAAAATCTCATAAAATCAATTAGAAACATGTTTTTAAAATTTTAGACCTTTTACCCTTTTTGTTAACTCATTTTATCCTTTTAGATTTTACTACACTAACTAGTTTTTTCCTAAGTAATTTATTTTATATGTATAAAAATAAGATAATCCTTATTAAATAATATGGACCCTCTCAATCAAAATTTTAAATCCATTATATTATATTCACTTTCTAAAAATTATTAAATTTAATTTTTGAATTATAAATGTATTGAAAAATAATTTTACAGAATAGTGCAACTTAAGTTATAAATTATGAAACATAGATTTACAGGCTAAAATAAATATTTTTAAATAAATAATGTTTCTTTAAAAATAAATATGTTTTATAGAAAAGTGTTTCATAAATTCCCCACCCATACTTATATAATAATAATTTCATAAAGTTGATGATATTTTATAAAATGGAATTTTTCAATATTAACTTAAAAATTAATAATTTCAAAAAATATCCAAAATTCATACTGTGATAATTTTAAAATGTTGAAATAAAAATTTATTTTCAACATTTTAGATTAAAATTCTGAAATTTGGGAATTTAATTTTTAAATAAAAGCATAAAAATATAATGAAATCTTTCTTCATAGGAAAACCAATTTATAAAATATTATCTATTCTAATTCTTATTTGCAATCGAATATTAATAAAATTGGTGTTATTATATCATTCATATAAAAAATATATTTATTATATTAAAATAAATCATATAAAATAAAATTTTAGAATGGTTACATTTGAAAACAAAAATTATTCTTATTAGTTATTTAGCAGTAATAATTGAATTTTATAAATTCCTTAGTATTAATAATGACCATTATTTTTTATTTATATATATATTTCATAATTAGGTAACCTATATTTTTACTCTCTAATTTTATACCTACATTTTAAACATTAAATATTTTTTCATCATTTTCTGTGTTTCGGTGATGCATGTGAATAAAAAAATCAAACACATTAAGTTTAAAATGAATATATAATTTTAAATCTCATTGTGTCACATTATCCCCCTTAAATAAATTTTAACCACAAAATTTTAGTATTCAATTACTAATAAAATAAGATAAAAGTATCTAAAATAAAATAATAACTCAATATATAATATCAAATGATGTGTCCACCTTAATATCATTGGTATGATAAAGAAACACATATTCCCCCTCATCATGTTAACCGATTGATTTATCTTTCCTTTGAAACATGTTTCTTTATGACCTCATTTTTCATACATGAAATATATTCTAGTTTCTTTGAGATATCCCCTTTGGTTCCTCTTCCCATATTTTTTACACGAAGAAAATGGAATATTTTTTATTTTATCATATTCATCGCATGAACTTCCATGCGACTACATATTTTTTTTATTAGTGCGTTTGGTGACTCAACTAAGTTCATAATATTATTCATAATCCTTGATAGATGGTTTATCATAATCATAATATTTCTCACTCCAAATCTTATCCTATTAGTTTACTCTTGGATAAAATCTCTATATTATACATGTAATCCACTATTAGCTTGGTTTCTTTAGGATTCATCCATCACTAAAACCAAAAGGGGTTAGAATGAGTGATGAATAATTAAAATCATGAAAAAATTATTAAAACTTAAACCTCAAGTTATATTACACTATTTAACCATCATGTTAGCTTACATTTATTTTCTTTTTAATCTATATCACTCTTGGATAAACCTAAATTACTTTGGGTTTTCTTTATTAATTCCCCTAATCCTCCAAAATAACTTTCCCAAATTACCATAAACTTTATTACAACCCAAAAATCATTGAAATATATGATCCTAAAATTCAACTCTCACATTATCCATAATATCACATATCAATTAATATATACCCTAAAATTTGAATCTCTATATTTTAATCTTTTTTATCCATGGTCATTATCTTATTAGGTTCCCTAATCTATATATTTAAATCATTTATAATTGTTCATAAGGTGTTTTTGAATCATATAAATCATATCTCAAAGGAGTGTATGTTCAGGTGTATAGTATTAGGCCCACTCATAATGAACTGGGTGAATATAGAGTGATACACAACCATCCATTTTTTAGTTTGATTACCTAAAGGTTTATATGTGTCATAGCCACCTCAATATTCCAGTATCTATAAAAGGATATGATTTTCAAGAGACCAAAAACTCTATAATTTTCCAAAATTTAGGATGTTTTCTTATAAATTGAATCATCCCTAGGTTTTTCATTAAATTTATCTCATATTATTATATAAAGAACATAAATTATTAAATATTACCATAATCAACTTAAATGGTTATCTATACCTTTGAAATTATAATCAACCTTAATCATAATGACCCATGATGGTACCTAAAACACTTAGATTATCATCAATTGATATCCTTACCTCTAAATTTATCTATAACATAATATGATACCTACTATGATTCCCCATATGTAATCATACCAAGATTAAATAATTTATATCAAATATTTTATTATATACAATCTCATGACCATTTAGGTTTAGAAATTTAGAGAATTATGACAAAAAATTAACTAACAAATCCCGTTTATTTATAATCCAATTGAAAAAAAATCCCCACTAAATAAGAAACTAATTATTATATAGTATTTCTTAATCATCTCCTATAAATTCTATACACATTTTATTCTTTTAAACATATCATGTAATATACTTTTCTTCATATCCTAGTTAGATGGAAACATAAGAAGGGTGATCTTAGTTGATCAGTAAGATAATGAATATTTCAAAATCTATCATATAATATACAAGGAATTAATAATATAATATCAAGTAAATGATAATAAAATAATTCAATAAAACTAATCATTTGATCTTGAAATAAATCTATAGACCGTATAATACTACAAATAATCACATGGATAAAAATAACTGGTTTTATAGTGATAAAATTCATAATGAAAAACATCAAAACATTAACATCAAGTCACTATTCTAGGACTTTATAAACAGACTATAAATTCCTCAATACAAAACAACATAAACATATCTTCAAGGAATCATGCAATGACATCATAAATAGTTGGGTGATCATACATCGAGTACCCATTCTAGTTTTTATCATGATACCTATCAATAAATTGTGGGGATATTTTAAACCCCACCCATCACTAATTAATTCCAATGAATTAATACTATGAATTAATGAATTAAATACACAATACCTAACCAATATTACTTAGTAATCAATATACATCCATATTTAAAAAACAAGTTTATGTATTTTTGGTATTTCCCCTATAAATAAATTGAATAAAATTTTATATTATCATCGCTCAAACTAAAACTATATAGAGTAATGGGTATATAGTTAATTAAATCATTACTTAAAATAAATTATTGAATAGAATATAGGTTAACTTCCTTCAATCGAAGGTATAAAGTATAGAGTGTTCATATAGGAAATGATTTGGAAGATAACTCGTATTCATACATAGTGGATAATTAGGCATGAAAAAGCTTGTGACTGATCATTACCTTGATAGATAATAACATTACATAATACTTTACAGGAATTAAGGTGGATGGTATAATTTTATGAATTTCCTTTATAAATAATAAAATATATCAATATTTATTGACTTTGATGAAAAACACCTATTTGGCGAATTTGAAAATTTATTTTGGAAATAATATATAACATTGTCATTTTTAAACCATTTATTAAAAAAAATTATAAAACCAATATAGTAAGGACTCTCTTTAAAAATAATGAAAATTTTGATGGGAAATATTATAGGAAAAGGTAAAATTCTAGAAATATTTCCTCACACATAAATGTTTATAAGAGATTTATCTCATATTTATCAAAAATTTCCCATACAGAAGTGAAATATTTATATAGGGGGATAAAATTGGTTAAATATTCAAGAGGAAGCTAAAATTTTGAGATTTATTTAAGGGATGGTGGAAATTCCATTTTATAGGTGGTGAGAATGGAATTATTGTAAATATTTCATATTAATATAAAGAGAGAACATGTTTCACAGGTCAACAATTCTCCAATATAGATAATAATAGATTTTGTATAAGGTTTTAACAAACTAAAAATCAACCGCTCAATTAAAAACATGTTTTTAACATGTTAGTACTTTCAACCCATTGGTTAAGTCATTTTACCCATTCAGTTTTTATCCTGGTAACTAGTTTTTACCTAAGTAATTCTTTTTTTATGCCTCAAAATAAAATGGTTCATATTACATAATATATACCATATAATTAAAAATTATAAATCCATATTATTATATTAACTTTATAAAAGTGATAAATATTAATTTTATAATAATAAATGTATTAAAAATAGTTTTATAGAATAGTGTGACTTAAGTTCTAAAATATCAAACATTGGTTAATAAACTATAATCAATTATTTTATATACATAATTTAACTTATAAAATAAATATTTTGTCTTGAAAATGGATTTTTAAATTTAAAAGGAAAACTTATATATTAATAATTTCATAAAACTCAAGGTGTTAGTAAAAAATAATATTTTTTAGTATTTATTTAATATTTTTTTATTTCATAAAAAAATTTAAAATTCAACCTAAGAAAATTTTGAAATGATAAATTCAAAAATGATGTTATTTTTTAATATTGAAGTTCTGAAATTGGGGGATTTAATTATTAAATAATAATATAAATATTTAATGAAAAATATTTTCATAAGAAAACAAATTTTAAAAATATTTCCTATAATTAATCTTATTTTCTATCAATTATTAATCAAATTGATGTTAATAAATTATTCTTATTGACAGCATTTTTTATCCATAAAATATTTAGTTTCTTAAATTAAATTTTTTAAAATTCAATTTTAGATGGGTTATAATTTAACGGAAAAAAAAATTAATCTTACTAGTTATTTAGTGAAACTAATTAAATTTTATCAATGTCTTAGTATTAATAAAGACCTTTATATTTATTTATACATATATTTTATATTTTAGTTACCCCAATTTTTACACACCAATTCAATGGATACATTTTAAAATTTATATACTTTTTCTTTTTTTTTGTGGTTTGGTGTTGTGTGTATAGCAATATATCAAACACATTAGGTTTCAAAGGAAAATATAATTTAAAATCTCAAGATGTTATAATAAAACATCCAATTTAATTATATATATTGAATTTTACATCTGAATAAATATTTCCTTTCATAATTAGGAATATAATATATTTTAAACTACTAAAATACATAATTCATTATTTCAGTAATTTGAAAAATTACATTTAAAAATAAATATATCCATCAAAATGGAAACTAGTACAATAGAAAAATAAACATAAAAAATAAATATAATAGAATTTGAAAATAGTGGTCGTGTTGATCTCCTGGAATTATCACACTTGCAAACAGTATTACCAAAAATATACAAAATATAAGTAATCCAATCAAAATTTTAGAAATGAAAAAAGTAGGAACACGAAGTTAATGATAAATTAATTAATTAAAGGGAATTTATATGTGTTAATATCATTATTGGAATAGTAACTCGACTATTTATAATAGTTACTTGATAGTTAAGAATAATAACATGACCATTAGGAATGGTAAATAGACATCAAAATAGTAAAATTTTAAATAAATAATATTTATAGAGAATAATTGAAAAATATATATAAGTATTATAATTCTTTAAAATAAATATCAATATTAAAATCCCAAAGAATTTATAAGAATGTTTTTAATAAACTTTATTTCAATGTATTTCATAAAAAACATATTTTTTATGTGAATAATTAAAATTACCTATGGTTTAAATTTTTTTTGATAAAATTAATTTTATTTTTATAATTATAATTTCTAAATTTCTAAAGGTTATTTTTTGGTAATTTTCAAAAAGACATCAATTTTTAGGTGACTAGTAAAAATGTAATTTTTTTCATAAGTGTTATGTTTTAAATTAAATCATTCATGATGTAATAATGACATAACTAATCCTATAATTTCATGATCAAAAAAATGTTTAATAAGTTAATTGATTCATTAAATTCAAATTTCAAACCTAAATTGTATTTTACAAAGTCTAAAGTATGAATTTTTTCTTTAAAAAAACAATTTTACATTTTTCCACTTTGGTTTTTAATAAAAAAATTAATTAAGTTTATAAAGGGTTTTAAAGTATTAAAAAAATATTTTAAATAAAATATAATTCATAATTTTAAAAATATATATGTTATAAGTTTTAATTTGTAAATTATAATTTATTCAATATATTTTCCTAAAAACACACATCTCCTCGTGTATAAAGACATCCTCCCTTTCCCCTTGGAAAAACACATCTATCAAACTTCTAAAAGAAAAATATCTACCCAAATTATATCTCTAAAGAACCTTATATTCATTTGGTTTGTTTTTAAGTCATAAAACTCCAATTGTTCAAGGAATTAAGTGTCCTATAGAAGGAAAAAAATCAATAAATAGGTGAGGTTCTTTCATCATTTTATTTCATTTTTATTTTATAATTCATTTTCCTTTAATTCCATTCTAATCCAAACCTTCATAAAAATTTTAATAAATTTTTAAAAATTATATTTATAATTTTAATATTCCATAAAAAAATTATTTATATTAAAATAATATATTATATATCTCAGACCTCCTATTTTGACAATGACCCGTCAATAGTTGGTTAATCACCCACGAGGACATTTTCAACTCTCTACATTTCACTACCTTTATATATGGTTATAATAGATTATTTATAATATATAAATGTATAAATATATTTATTTATATGAATTTATATTTAATTTTATTAATTTATAAATTGAAAAAATTAAAATTAAAAAATTGAAACATGACAGGATATTTTTAAGGAAAACATAATATCCAAACCATAAAATTTTAACAAAGAAAATTAAAAATAAAATCCAATGATTATAATTGATCGAGAGTAAAAAATGAACATAATTCCATTAAAGTTTCATTTTTTAATAAACATAAATTCATTATATATGATGTGGGAAGGTAATGAAATAACACCTGACCTAAGGTAAGAGGAATCTTGATCTCAACTCCTTCTTGTTTGGTTTATCAATTATTTATCTTTATTCTCTTTGTAGAATCTTATAAATTTATTCAAATAACATATTTCACTTTTCTTTACCTTTTTATTTCCTAGTTATATGCATTCTTGTACTTCATAGAGATGATTTCAAAGCTACCAATGATGATTTTCCAAAAAGGACATTATTTTTTGAAATATCTCATTGATTACTTTTAAAATGTTTCATATTATTAGAAAGACAATTGATCATTTATGAAAACATTTATTGTTCAAAAATTTGTTTTTTTCATTCTTATTTTGGGATCCTCAATGTTTATTCACTAATATGTGATTGACAGCACCCTTATGAAACATATTATCTTCCAGTGGATTTATTTCATGTTTATCATTAAAATATGTTCCCTTTATTTATTAAATTCATGATTATAATAATTTTATTATGTGATGGTTGGGATTAGAATTATATATCCCACCAATACAATTGGTAATGTGATATATCACATGAGATTATGTGTATTATGTGTGGAAATAATCCGTTCTGTGTTCAAAATTATGATGTCAGGATTTATACACATATGTTATGAATAAATATGATGCTAACTTTGTCCAATGATATTTTTGGTACTTAACCACTATGGTATGATGTTTCATTATTATTTATATGCTAAATTATATTCCTTTTTAAAATATTTCCCTCATGATTATGTTGATAATCCTATGATTATGATAAAATGATTATTATTATACTCACACATGTACTATGGACTCATGCCTCTTATTCCTTCTATATTATTCCTACCTTTAATGTGCTTATATCCCACCTATTTATTTAATGTATATACTCAAGTAAATACATATACTAGAAGAACATGAGAGCTTTTATGAGGAATATAATGAAGGATTTAAATAATTTATATTTTTTATTTTGTACAAGTGATGTATGGTTCTAATTTTCCCAAGATACTAAACCTTTAGATTCTATAAAGTATTAATAATGTGTTTTTTATCTTAAAAATGATGTAATAGTCATTTTAGAAAAAATAATGGTAACTATAGACTAGTTCTACATGTTTTTTCTTGAGATGATGAGCTTAGGCTGAGGTTTAAAAATTATATGACTCTAAGGCTTAACTGTGAATGGATCTGGATGAATTTGGATCTTCGGTACTACTATAATTTGTATAATACCTGACTTATAATGTAGTAAAAAAATATAAGCTACTAATGGAGTTAATATAAGCAGTATTTATTTACTAGTGTGGATGTATTGAGGTAGCATTGTGTTAGGTAAAGCTTGCAGCATGCAGGTCTGGATAAGTGATTTCGTTTTAAGGATGTGTCATGGTTAATGATGATGTGGGTTAATAAAACATAGTGTACTAATGATCAATACTTGAATGATTGATCATCTTAGAAATACATTGTACAAATATGCATCAGCTAAACTATTTAAGGCATATTCAGTAAAAAATGGTAGATCTAGGTGTAGCACTTGGTGGAATTTTGGGATCATCTAAATAATTGGGAGTCTAGTTGGCATCCAATATAAAAAAATTCCATGATGAAAATTAGGATTAATAATTTCTATGACAATACAACATAAAGGGGGGAAAATTAAAGACATTATGTGTAAGACATAATGAAAATTCAAAATACTATCTTTCATTAAAATCATAGAATTAAAATTATTTTAAAATTTATTTTGATTTCTATCCTAACTAATAAAATGTATTGATTAACTAATTTACATATATATTGAAAGAATACTTAAGCATGAAATTATTAATGGTTGTTCCCTAAATTCGTTCATGTTTTGTTATCATCAGTACATGTGTATCATGTAATATATATTAATGGAAAATCATTATAATTTATTTATAATTTCATATAGAACATGAGGTATGTTATGATAAAAATCCCATAGAATATATGTATTACCAAGTTATCCTTCATTGATGATCGTGATATTGGGTTGTGGTGATATGTTAAGATCATTATGAGTAATATAACTTGTATAAAGATAAATATAATCACACCTAGGATATAAGTTGGTAAAATTTTATTCAAATTTACCTTTTTAAAGTACACTACTTAGATTTTCATATATGTGTCATTTTTGTTTCTTATGTAAACATTGACTATGGTTCCTTCAACCTGAGATTGTAAAATAGGTTCCATACTTATATGATTTTATAAATTAATAATTATCTAAATTAATTTTCGAATTTGGATTAAAATAATGTCATTGGTTATGACTTTAATTAAGTAAAATAATTTGACTAACCTAGATAGTATGTTTTTTCTATATGATGAGTTATGAAATTAAGGTCCACAATTTAGTTTTAATAATATAAGTTTGTGGTCATTCTAATATAATTCTATGTGATGTAATTATATATTATTTTTTCAACTCAATAATTGGGAAAATTATAAGTTATACAATATTGACATTATCCATGTATCATTCTTATTCTTGATGTCAAGTAAAAATAAACTTTTCTACATGTAATCAAAATAAAATATTGAGGACTACACTATAGTTCATTGACCATGTTGTAGAGAAGGTTGAGTCATTTTCTGATGGATTTAAAAAGCATGAGACCTCCATGCCATAGTAGGTATCCTACTACACAATGTGTTTATATAGTTAAAAAAATAAATTTTTTGAACTATAATCATACATCGTAATGGTGGAGCTTTTGCAATGATGAATTTTTTTCTCAGAAAATTTGGGCAGTTCGAACAACTATGTTAACATGGCTTCACATTTTAATTTTTGTGGTTATTTAAACCTATAATAACTACATATTTAAATTTAATGGTCAGAATTAATGAAATGCCCATCGGATAATGATGATAATAAATTGTATTTGTTTTCAATAGTTTATAGTTGTAACAACCTAAACATTTATGAATAAAATACCCTTTCTTTCGACTTAATGTATTATGGTTATAGAAATCGCATGCACTTTTTTATTTTATCGAATTGGATTTAAATTATTTTTAATTATCATTACTATTGATAATATAGTTGTCGAGCAGTGATCACATGACTAGTATAAATATAGGCTTTTAACAAATCCTTTTGACATAGACAAAGGAACTGATGTCCTTAACCGGTAGGATCTGTCCCTATGAAGCCAATTTATCAAAGCTTCCAAGGCAGATATCATTTTTGGGATTTTCCCTAGACCAAGCCCAAGCTGAGATCTAACAACTTAATCATGATAGTAACCTCTTACGAGATATGTTAAAGCTCATCGAGATCACGGACAAAACCATGTTCACCGACGGCCCCATGGAAGCTCTAAAATCATACGCCTTACTCTTAGGGAATATAATGGTTTAATAAAGGTATATATATCCATACCCCATAATTAAGAATATGTAAATTATTTTTAGTATAAAATAATGAATATATTTTTATCTTATTATGGTAAATAATTTTTAAATCACAAATAGTGTTTTTTAGTTAATTAAGAAATATATTTTAAAGTATTAATGAATTTTTGAAATAAATAATATTTTAATAAAATATTATTATTAAATTAATTTTATTAAATATTAGTGATCATATAATTTTTATGAAGTCAAATGTAATTTTTATTAAGGTTTGAAAACTATTTTTATCAAACCAGTCAATTTTAAATAAATGTCCATTTTTATTTTAAAAGAGAAAATTCACATATTTAGAAAATTATTTATATAAAATTAATATTATTTTTGTAATCACGACATCAAAATTATACAATGGTAAATTTTTCATAATTTTCTAAGACATGTGGAATTTTTGAGTAAAAATTAAATACCATATAAATATATAGTGTGTGTTTTGACATCATAATGACCCAATATTGATGTAATAAATAATATAAAATGTATATTCAAAAAAATAATAGTTTTAGATTTAAAATTATATGATTTTAGATTTATTTTATTTATTTTATAAATCCTTAATGAATCCTCCAAGACTTATAAAATATTTTAGGATTTTAAAATAATTTCTGAGATAGTGGGACTCAACTCCACATAATAAAGGGAAATATTTTAATATCTTAGGACCTTAAACTTATAAAATATTTTATACCACTCCCCTTTTACAGAAACCATGGTTAAAACCATTGTATAGTTTTTGGTTTTGAATATTTTATTGTGTAGTGTCCAAAAACAAAATAATAAAGAAATATCCCTCATTTCCTATATAAACCCACCCAAGCTCCCATTTCTATTCAATAGAAATCATTAAATATCAACCAACCTATTCCCCCTAGAGTCCTAAAAATGTTCCTCCAATCTCCCAAGAAGCCCCTCCCAAGTATTTGGAGTCACACATCCAAGTAAGGGGTCTTCCACTCTCCTCTTTTATCAAGCACTCCTTTTCTGATATGTCTTTTAATTTCAATTTTCATATGTTGGGATATGTTCATACATACTCCCCTTATATTCCATTTGATTTAAAAATAATGATATCTTCCTTTCCACTCTTATTAATCCATCCATGATCCTTTATATACATTTGTTACCATGTAGAAATTTTGTAAGGGATCCTTACCTTCCTCTCTTACTTTCAATTCAAGAACATTGTTTGAAATTAGTCTTTTTAAATTAAATTTGTTATATTTTAATCCTTTTATAATAGATTACCTACTTTCCATTTGATGTTATGTTAATTAGGGATCATTTATTCCCCATCATTTGGACCCTTGCCTAAGCCTTTACTATGCCAAAATACTATAAGGGATTTCTCTCTTTTTATTTCCATTCAAACACTTATTTTATATTATGAATCTTAATTAAATTTAATATGTTGTTATATTATGTTCCATGATACCCTTACTTACCATTTCATGTATAAATTATGAGATACCCCTTTCACTCTCAACAATACATATTATGAATTTCCATATGATGTCGTTATACTGCCGAAATTTCACTGTGAATTTCCATGCCAAAATCATCATGTAATGAATACCATAACCATTCTTATATCAAGGGTATTCGTCTTTATGCACTTATACTTATTTATTTTGGACTTAAATTTATTTATTCTACATTAATTTATCGTGTAATAAATTATGGTGTTGAATAAATCCATGTTATATGATGAATTTGGCACACTTAAGCATGAGATTTAAATAATTATGAAGGGTGTGCCCTGATAGTACTCCAATGCATTAGGTAATGATTAGTATCAGGACATGTCATATTTGGATAGGGGTTTACCTGATTACTTTATGGTAATTTTTTCCACCATGTTGGGATAGGGTTTTACCTGCTTTCTTTTTGTTTATGATGTAGTGTTTTTAGTTATTCCCACATTTCCATGTTATGATTATCATGCTATATCATGCCTATATATTCATGTTCCTTCTTTCCTCATTGATATTCCTTGTATAAAATTTAATATTATCCTCATTTTATGCCATTTTTATTCCCTTGTTAGGCTTTATATCTCACCCCTTTCTTATGTACATCCTCAGGTTATCCCATACAGTGGTAAGTATAAAGGAATGTTGTGGTCATGTAAAAGAGGTTTTCGATAAAGATATTGAATTTTATATTTTAAGTTGTTATGTAATGTTCCTAATTTACCAAGACACTAGACCTCTCTTTCTTTTGAGTTATATTACATGAAAATCTATGTAATAAATCATGTTTACATGTGTAATAAATAGTGGGGTTGTTATATTTGGTATCAGAGGATATGTTTAGTTATTATTGGGATTAGGATTATAATATCCTAGTGAAAACCCTTAGGGATAAGACTAACTATAAGAAAAACATCCCTAAATTTTGTTGAGTATAGTGTAAGTGGTTTATCAAGAAAATACATCCCTATCTGGATACAAACAAGTTGATGTGGCTCTAACACAGATGTATCTAGGGGTAAAACCTAAAAACAATGCTTTGAGCTAGACTCGAATGGGAACCAGTACACAAAAATAGGCCTTGTTTAACTCCTAGTTTTACACTCCTAAGGGATATGCTTTTATAAATTCATAAGCTTAGTATGAAAAATTATTAAGGGAATAAAAAAATCCCGTAAGAATATACTCTTGGAGACAGATCATGGATAACATAGAATGAAATCTAGAAACTCATAAGTTAAGGAGATAAATGTAATTTATAAGTTATCCCTTCAATGTAATTGGATTCCCATTTATGTGTTTAATTGTTTAAGATATTAATCACTAATTCTATATTGGATAGAGTAGAACCAAAATCAAAAAGTTAATGGTAGTGTTGGTGTTCATAGTTCTACGCATTTCTTCATATCATGAAAGTTTAGTAGAACTTTTCAATCACCATCACAATGCTTCGAAGTGGAGTTATTGGAGAAAATGGAAAATGGTGAAATTATACATCCCAAGTATATAACTCCTCCCTTATCACCATTTTTGGATTGAACTTCCCAGAGAACCTTTTTATATTTCCCTTGGTAGAATTTGATGCAATTCTGGGCATGGATTGGATTTCCCTATATAGTGACAATATAAATTCCCATGAGAGGGGAATCAATCTCCATATGGAAAATAAACCACCAATTTCATACAAGTGAAAGGAATAGGATGAATCTTATTTAGCACCATCATCTCAAGTATGGATATTATTGACCTATAAGATAGCATATCTAGTTAAAATGATTTATTCTAAGGAACGAAAAATTATTGAAAACATGACTACTATGAGGGAATTTGCTGATGTGTTTCTAAAGGAATTGACTGGTCTTCCTACTAGCTGATAGGTCAAATTTTCAATAGAACATATATCTGATACATTTCTAATATCCAAGACTCTGTATAGAATGGATATTGATGAAATTGAGAACCTAAAAAACAACTACAAGAGAATTTAGATAAAGGATGTATACACACAAGTGATTCAACATTTTGTGCACCAGTTCTCTTCATCAAGAAGAAGGATGGTTCATTGCGCCTTTGCATTGATTATTGTAGCTCAAAAGAATCATGATAAAGAACAAGTATCCATTTTCGGGGAATTTATGACTTGTTCGATCAGATACATGGAGCACAATACTTATCTAAGGTGGATCTGTGATCAAAATATTACTGAGGGTGAAGAAGGATGGAATCCCCAAGACTGCTTTTCATACAAGGTATGGGCATTATGAGTTCATCATGATGCCATTTTGACTCACTAATTCCCCATAAATCTTCATGGATATGATTAATAGAATATTTAGAGATTAACTAGAAAATTTTTTGGTGGTATTTATAGACGATGTTCTTATATACTCCAAAACCAAGGAGGATCATCAGAATCATCTGATTACTTTGATAAAGACTTTTCAATAGGATAAGCTCTATGAAAAGTATATCAAGTGTGATTTCTGGTTGAAGGAAGTATCATTATTGGGGAATATCATCACAAGTAATGGGATATCTATAGATCCTTCTAATACAAATGAAATTGAGGGATGGATGAGGTCAACATCTTGGATAGATATAAATAGCTTCCTTGATTTATCCGGTCATTTCCACTGATTTGTGAGAAACTTATCATGATTTTAAAACCCTATTACCAAGATATCTTGTAAGAGAGTCAAGTTTCATTGGAATGATTAAGTTCAAGAAAGCTTCATGTAGTTGAAAAAAGTGTCTTATCATTAAAAATATTCTCACACTACCCACAATTGGGGAGATTTTTTTAATCTTCAACAATGCTTAAAAGAAGGGATTGGGATGTGTGTTGATGAAAACTGACAAAGTAATTACCTATTTCTTAGGACAGTTGAAAATTCATGAGAAAAAAATATCCCATGCATGATCTAGAGTTAGTAGTTGTTATATTTGCATTAAAAATATGGCGTCATTATCCATTTGGGTAGAAGTGTAAAATATATAAAAATCATAAAAGTCTCAAATATATATTCACCCAGAAAGAGCTGAATATGTTCCAACAAAGATGGATGGATCTTATCAAGTATTATAACTGCTCAATCCACTACTATCCTAGGAAAGAGAATAGGGTAGCGGATTCTCTAAGTATGAAGGACCCAGTAATTCTATCATTGATAATAATTGAGAAGGATCTGATCTTCTTAGATTTTATAAATATGGATAGGGGAATCATAAATAAGGGAACATCATCAACCCTTTCACAAATTATTGCTTAATCATATCTTTTGGAAAGGTTATAGGATAATCCAAAAGATCATGAGATAATTCAGAATAAAGTAGAAACTATCATAAAAGGTACACCCTCAAAGTTCATTGTTAATGAGAAATAAATTCTATTATTTGGGTTGAGGCTATGTGTTCCATCAAATCCTAAGTTAAAGAAAAAACTTTTTGATGACACATATAGTTTTAATTTCTCCATTCACCCAGGAAACACAAAGATGTATTGAGATCTCCAGGATCACTATTGGTGGGATAACATGAAGAAGGGGATTGCTGAATACACATCAATGTGACTGGTATGAGAGAAAGTGAAGTCTGAGAGGAAAAAATCTAAGGGGATAATGCAACCATTATCTATACCAATGTGGAAATGAGAAAAATCACCATGGACTATGTCACCAAATCTCCGAAAACATCCAAAGGAAATAATTCTATCTGGGTTATTATGGATTGTCTTATAAAGACTACACACTTCATTGTGATTTGAGAGGATTTCTCACTAGATCAACTAACATTATATATATCATATAAGTGGTAAGGATGTATGGAGTACCAATATCAATTGTATCCGATCGATATCCAAGATTCACCTCTAAGTTTTGTAAAAGTCTTCAGTATGCTCTAAACACTGAGATAAATTTTAGTACATCTTATCACCCTCAAACTGATGGAAAATATAAGAAAACTGTCCAAACAATTGAGGACATATTTAGAGCTTTCTAAATGGACATCAAAGGTGTATTGGACCAACATCTTCCTTTGGTGGAGTTCTCTTACAACAAGAGTTTCCATTTGAGCATCCAAATAGCCCCTTATGAAGCCCTTTATGGGAAGAGGTGTAGGACACTAAAATGTTGGGATGAAGTTGGGTAACAAAAACTTTTAGGTATGAAAATGGCCGAAGAAATGAGGGAGAAGGTTAAGACCATCCAGCAGCACATCAAAGCTATTCAAATTTGACAAAAGATCTATGATGATAATCATCAATGAGACCTAGCGTTTGATGTTAGAGACATGGATTTCCTCCACATATCTCCATGTACATGAGTAATGATATTTGGAAATAATAGAAAGCTTAGACCAAGTTACATAGGCAATTTTGAGATCCTTGATCACATCAGAGCAATGGCTTATTAACTAGTACTCCCACCGAACCTATCTCAAGTACATGATGTATTCCATGTATCACTATTGAGGAAGTGCATACCTGAACCATCACATGTACTCAATCCAGAGGTGGTACCATTATAAAATGACCTTTCCTATGAGGAGAAGCTGGTGAAGATCTTATATCATATAGAAAAAGTTCTACAAAATAAAATAATGCCCCTCATCAAGGTATTGTGTAGAAACCACAAGTTTGAAGAAGCAACATGGAAATCAGAGGAAGTGATTAAGAAGAGATCCTCTCATCTATTTTAGTGTGGGAAAAGGAAAATTCGAGGGTGAAATTTATTAAGGGGTGAAGGTTGTAACAATTTGAACATTTATGAAAAAAATTATGTTTCCTTTCACTTAATGTCTTATGGTTATAGAAAACACATGAACTTATTTTATTATATCCAATTGTATTTAAATGACTATTAAGTATCATTACTATTGATAATATAGTCATTTAATAGTGATCACATGACTATTATAAATATAGAGTTCTAACAAATCCTTTTGAAACAGACAAAGGAAGTGATGGCCTCAACCAATTGGACCATTCCCTATGAAGCTCATTTATTGGAGCATATGAGGGAGATAGAATTTATGGGATTTTCCCTAGACCAATCCCAATCTTAGATCCAACAACTTAAGCTTGAGAGGAACTGCTTATAGGATAAGTTCAATCTCATCAAGATCACATCCCAAACCATGTTCACCGAATGGCACCATGAAAGCTCCACCATCGTGCACCCTACTCTTAGAGTGTATGATGGTGTAATAAAGGGATATATATCTAGACCCTATCATGGAGAATATATACATTATTTTTAGTATAAAATATTGAATATATTTTTATCATATTATGGTAAATAATTTTTAAAGCAAAAATAGTATTTATTTTGGTTAATTAAGAAATATATTTTTAGGAATTAATGAATTTTTGAAATAAATAATATTTTAATAAAATATTATTATTAAATTAATCTAATTAAATACTAATTTTAATATATTTTTTATGAAGTCAAATGTAATTTTTATTAAGGTTTGAAAACTATTTTTGTAAAAGCTGTCAATTTTCAATAAATGTCATTTTTTATTTCAAAAGTAAAAAAAAATATTTACAAAATAATTTAGATAAAATGATTAATATTTTTTGAATTAGGATTTCAAAATTATCCAACGGTGAATTTTTCATAATTTTCTAAGATAGTCTAATTTTTGGGTAAAAATTAAATACCATATAAATATATAGTGTGTTTTATGAAATCATAATGACCCAATATTGATTTAATAAATAATAAAAAATGGGTATTCAGAAAAATACAATTTTTACCTTTAAAATAATGTGATTTTAGATTTATTTTATTTATTTTATAAAGCCATAGTGAATCCTCCAAGACTTATAAAATATTTTAAGATTTTAAAATAATTTCCTTGAGAGTGTGACTCACTTACACATAAACAAGGGAGATATTTTAATATATTTGGACCTTATCCTTATAAAATAATTTATACCACTACCCCTTTCTATAAACCATGGGAAAAACCCATGGTATGGTTTGTGGTTTTGAATATTTTATTGTGTAGTGTCCAAAACCAAAATAATAATAAATCCCCATCATTTCCTATATAAATTTACCAAATATCCCATTTATATTAACTAAAACTCATTCAATATTGGATTCCCTCTTCCATCTACATCCTATAGTCCTCCCAAGGCTCCCCCATGCTCCGAATAAGCCTCTCTCAAGCCTTTTGAGTCACACATACAAGTAAGGGATCTTCCACTCTCCTCTTTTATCAAGCACTCCTTTTGTGATATGTCTTTTAATTTCAATTTTCATATGTTGGGATATGTTCATAAATACTCCACATAATATCCATTTTATTTATAAATAATTATATATTCCTTTACACTCACATTAATCCATCCATGGTCCTTTATATACACTCGTTACCATGCCGAAATTTCTTAAGGGATCATCACCTTCCTCTCCTCCTTTCAATTCAAGAACATTGTTTGAAATTAGTCTTTTTAATTTCAATTGGTTATATTTTCATCCTTTTATAATCAATTACCTACTGTCTATTTTATGTTATGTTAATGAGGGATCATTTATTTCCCCTCATTTGGACCCTTAACTAAGTCTTTACTATACTGAAATCCTATAAGGGATTTTTATCTTCTCATTTCCAGTCAGACACTTATCTTGTATTATAAATCTTAATTTCATTTCATATGTTGGGATATTATGTTCCATGTTACCCTTACTATATATTTCATGTATAAATGATTAGAGACCCCTTTATCTCTCATCAACACATTTTTGAATTTCCATATGATGTCGTTATGCTACCGAAATTGCACCGTGATTTTCCATACCAAAATCATCATGTAGTGAATACCATGCTCATTCATCTATCAAGGATATTCATATTTATGCACATATACTTATTGATTTGGTAATTATATTTATGAATTATACATTACTTGATATTTGAATAAATTTTAGTGTTGAATAAATCCATGTTATATGATCTATTTGGCACACTTAATCATGAGATTGAAATGATTATGAAGGGTGTGCCCAGATAGTGCTCCAATGCATTGGGTAATGTTTAGTATCATGACATGTCATGTTGCTATATTGTCTTACCTAATTCCTTTATAATATTTTTTCCACCATATTGGGACATAGTTTTACTTGATTCTTTTTTGTTTATGATGCAGTGTTTTATATTATTACCACATTTCCATGTTATGATTATCATTTTATATCATGCCTTTATATTCATGTTCTTTCATGCCTCATTAATATGCCTTTTATAAGATGTATTATTATTCTCATGTTATACCATTTTTATTCCCTTAATGGGATTTATACCTCACCCATTTTTTATATACATACTCAGGTTATCCCATTCAGTGTTAAGTGCGAAGGAATGTTGTGGTCATGTAAAAGAAGTTTTAAATAAAGATATTGTATTTCATGTTTTAAGTTATTATGTAATGTTTATAATTACCCAAGACACTATACCTCTTGATCTTATGGGTTGTATTAAGTGAAAATATATGTAATAAATCATGTTTAAATTTTTAATAAATAACAGGGATGTTATAATAGAAAAGGAAATGAATAATTTGAAGGAAAATTTCCTATAGACATTATGAAAACATTTCTCTGGAAGAACTTATTCTGAAAGGAAGAACTAATGGAAGAAGGAGCTCAATAGATGAAATTTATTCTTTTGTAAGATGTATAGAAGTAATGAAGAGAATTTTAGGTTAGTTTTGCTAATAGATAAAGGATAAGTATATTGAAATGTTTATATCTGAAAGTATTCATTGACATCAAATGATTAGAGAGATAATTAAAACCCTAAATAATATTTTTAAACAGATTTAAGATCTACTTAAGAATGTAATCCTTAAGGTAAAACCATTGGAAGATATATAAAGAAACCATGATGATTGGAAAGATAAACCATACTAAAGAATTGAAAAATTAACTATGAATCATTAATAATGAATATAGGTTTAACTTTACCTTAAATAAATATTTTCTTCTATAAATATGGTAGGATCATGAATCATAGCACCAGTAGAAGATACATTGAACATAATATGTTGAATGATATCCAGTAGATTATATTGTATATTATGACGAGAAACATGAACTACTAAAGTGTTAAAAAGTATAAAATTATGTTATAGAAGGATATTCTAGAATAAGATACCCAGCCCAATAAAGGTTTCATAAGAATAAGTCGGATTTTTTCATACTAATCTTTCATCAGAAGAAAATCACTATTGTAGAAGGCCAACTCTGATCCAAGATAAGATGAATTTACAAAATCTTGTTCTTCAAAATTTGAGGATACATGTAAATAATAATGGAGTTTTATGAAACTAGAAGTTGGTTCAATAGAATAAGAGAATTTGAGTAGGACTAATGTTCAATACACTATAAGTCAAACTGGCCAATTATGTTAAAAAACTTTGGATGATGTAAATATTAAGTATAAGAGGAAATGAAAGTATAAGTGACTAGTCTAAAGCTTATTAAGACTAGATATATGAATGATTAAATTATAAAATTTTTTAAACTAATATGATAAAAAGGAATAACCATTTGAATATGAGGAATCTTGTACAAGTGGATGTTTAGAATATTAGAAGACTAAAGCTGTAATTGAGTCAATCAGAAGATGAACCTACAAGAGAAATCCAAACTAAATAAAGGCGTATTAAATGGGGACAACTAGAATCACATGAATCATGTTAAAAAAAATTAAGTACTTAATTATGTAGAATATTGATCTGAATAATGAGAATATTTATAAGGATCGTATTGATTTCATTAGAATAACATTTACCAGAAGATGCTAGAAGGACTTTACATTAATATAACAACATATATTTTTATGATATTGAGATATATGTTCAAAGTGTAATATTCATTTATGGAAAGTTCATGATTAAATATAAGATATTTGGAACAATTGAAGATAGTTGATTCTATGTTTTTTGGGAGATATGAGGAAGTCAAAACCAAATATCTTCAAAATATAGTAAAAGTGGAAACTTTATGAGTATAAATAGTGGTAATTTCATATAGAAGCTCATGAGCTTCCCATATATATCAAAGTAATATTTCATGATTAAATAGGTAAAACACTTGAGTTAATGTATGTAAAAGAGTTTATATTGAGATATAGTTTTTTAATATAAAATAGAGTAAGTATTTTACTAATCACTTCCATCAGAACATCAAAAACTATCATAGTTGTAGAGATCAAAACTTAAAGTTTTGAAGTTTAGTGAGCTCCCAAGATCTAGAAGACACGAAGGAAGAGACCCTATCCAATGTTAAGCACTGACTTATAGAAATATTGGATATTAAAGTAAAATTCAGTGATATCTCTGGAAGAAAATTATATTAGAATGAGGATAGGACAATATTCATAATGAGTTTAGTGAATGATCAAGAGGTAGTTGAAGTTCCATCTATGAAAAATTTTGTAATGAAATTGTGAATATGGGTGGTTTTAGTATACATAATTCTAGATTTCCTATCATGATATATATGGATATTTTTGGGAGATAACTCAATTATAGGAATTAGTAAATATTTTAATGAGTAAGACCCACTTTTAATTCGTCTAAACATTTCTGGTGTCATTCCCAAACTACTATTCATATTATAATTTGTCCCTACATCACCAAAATTAATCATCATAACATCTCAGGCTCCCATCCCATTACTCATAAAATGTTCCAAACCATATCAAATTTATCATCAACAAGTCAAGTCAAAGAAAATATCTAATCACCCGAGAGCATACGTATATAATAAAAATATTTTTTCATACAGGTAAAGCAACTAAGGTCATGGCATCGAGGAAGTCAAGATTCCTGCAACAAGGAACAGGCTTATTCAGACCCAAAAATTTAATTTTTGAAAACAACTATTTTAATTCCATATTTAACTGGTTTATTATTCATATCTTTTTATCAATAAAGAAACCTATTTTCTCTAATTATCCAAAGCTATAAACCAACAAATACATGCCTCAATAATTATCTCTATGTTTAAAAAAATCAAGATGAGAAATATTTATTCTACTCTTTATTCTTCTATTAAATTATAATATAATACCATCTTTAGTTTTTTAACATTTTAAAGTAATTTTCCATGTGAAAAAATCAACAAAAACTATGAAAAATTTATATCATGCTACCTAATAAACAATAGGAGGAAACATCAAGAAAAAATTAACCAAATGTGATCAAAAACCCAGCCATTATTTAATTTTCCCCATGAAATATCAATTATATTTAACTTGAGATAATATCCATTTCAATTCTTTAATTATGAGAATTATACAACTAATTATGGTAATAAAATATTAAGAATTATAACACTATAGAATTCAATTTTCCTTTTGTCTCTGATGGATAATTCTATATTGCAAAGGCTTAAAACTTAGAGCTATAATACATGATATCTTAATATTCTATTATTGAAATTATTATAAATAATAATAATAACATATATCACCATACAGTTTCTATATTCTAAAGATAAAAATTTTATCTATAGCATGTAATATTATTTCTAATTAAATTATTGAATTAATAATACATTAAGATAAACACTATATGTGATTTTATATTCTTTCTCATCCTTTATAAATTTCCATAATATATAAAAATATTATTCATAGGATTCAAAAGCTATTATCTTTCATTTTCCTTGATCCAAATTATTTAAAAAATATAAGTAATGGTTAATTCACTCTTCCACAAAAATTAAAGGAGAATTAAGGGATCCCCTACTATGAAGTAAATAACTTCATGCAATTGTTTTAGAAGAATAGGTGTGAGAGGTTGATGATAACAAGCTGGAAAAACACAAGAGAGATAAAATAATTTGAAGATGGATCACATGACTCAAATGGAAAGATTTATATCACACAAACTTTATAAAAAGTAATTCTAAATTAATGGGAGGGATGTCTATGATTTTCAAAAATAACAAAGAATATTTAGATATCCCCAAAAGATTCACCAAACCTTACATATCTTAGTCTCATTAATATCTTTCCATTTAGTTTTCAAAACATGACCCATTAAAGACTCATACAATTAAATAAGGTCAAATATCTCATTTAAATCTATTAAAAACTATAAAAATCATTTATTTATATTAATATTTCCTCTAATATCATCAAAGGAACACTACACAAGAAAACTAGGGATAAATAGGAATTTTTAAAGATTAAAACAGCTACCCTTATGCAAAAAAACGTACATAGTGTAAGGGTAATATGGTCTTACCTTTATGTAGCCATTTAACCATACGTGGGTGTTAGAAAAGTTGTATGCCCCTTATATGAGGTTAAAAAACACATTTTACATTTATGTGAGAAAGAATCTACCAATATGTGAGACTCAAAAACTCACAAGGACCCCTATGAAGCCTAAAAAGCCATCCCAACCTTTATGAAATAGAATCAAGATAGTGTTTACCCTTACATTGCTTATGTAATTTCACATTTAAATTTAAAAAGATCTCAAAAAACCCCCTACATAAATTTAAATAGGTTTTCCATTTCACGAGGAGGAGGTTCTACATAAGGGTAAGAAGTTTTTTTAAAAAAAAATAAATTCAATAATAAAACTAATGAAACAAAAGGTAATAAGGGTTTGAGAACCCTCTTAACACCTCATGAGGTACCTCTCAAGGATCTCACTATGAAAAGAACTCAACTATACCACCAAAAGAACAATTTGAATAAATGTGTAACATCAACAACCAGCCTCAAGAAACACTCATAGGAGATATGACATTCATACAAGGGTAATTCCATAAACAAGAATTACATCATGGAAAATAATCAATCTCATAAAATAGTAAGTTCAATCACATCATCCAAATAGAAAGGAAGTAAATAAAGCATAAAAAACATAGGATATTGAGGGTGAATCCATGAATCTACCTCTCAACTACCCTCCTCTAATCTATCATTCCACCATAGTACATAAACTAAAGGAATAACATGTATGTGCAACTCCTTCTGATAGTCTTGAATCTTGACAATTCATTCTTTCAAGGATACACTATCTTATGTATCTAGTTCACCCCATTTGATGATGTGATAATATTCCAAAATATATTAATGAATCTATGCTACATGGAATTAATCATGAATTTGGATCATCTTTGGACATAGTTATAAGTATTATGCCACATCTCCAACATGATCTATCACCTCTAAAGGCCCAATAAACCTAGGAAAAACTTTACTCACCCGACTGAATTTTCACTTCCTATGATGCTAATATACATTCAATAATATGTGATCTCTAACATAAAACTACAGAGGCCTCCTATTATGATCATAATAAGACTTATGATGACCCTACAATCCCTTAATTTTCTCTAGGATCATATGTACCTTCTCTGGTGTACTCTTCACCAATTCTAGTCTTAGAACAACTGACTCTACGACCTCATTATAGAACAATGAAGATTATTATTTTCAACCATAAAGTTATTTGAATTGGGATATACTAATGATTGAGTGATAAATATTATTATAATTGAACTCCACCATGGGTAAATGTTTCACCTCCAAAATCACAATGAATACCTATCCACACCCTATAAATAAAATGTGGATCATGATTAGGTATTATTATCTTCACAACCCCAATAATTCTCACTATCTCCTCTAGGAACTACCTTGACAAAATCTATACTAAGCTCGACTACTTAATCAATAGGAAATGATATGAATTCATCAATTTGTCCATGATCACCCATATTTCATCATAAATACCACTACGGCAAAGAAGGCATTTAGCGGCGGTTTTCAAAAACCGCCGCTAAATCGTGCGTCGGGAAACTATTCGCGGCGGTTTTATTTATTTATTTCTTTATTTCTTTATTTCTTTATTTATTTTCTTTATTTCTTTATTTCTTTATTTCTTTATTTCTTTATTTCTTTATTTCTTTATTTCTTTATTTCTTTATTTCTTTATTTCTTTATTTCTTTATTTCTTTATTTCTTTATTTCTTTATTTCTTTATTTCTTTATTTCTTTATTTCTTTATTTCTTTATTTCTTTATTTCTTTATTTCTTTATTTCTTTATTTCTTTATTTCTTTATTTCTTTATTTCTTTATTTCTTTATTTCTTTATTTCTTTATTTCTTTATTTCTTTATTTCTTTATTTCTTTATTTTCTTTATTTTATTTATTTTATTTATTTTATTTATTTATTTATTTTCTTTATTTATTTATTTATTTATTTATCCATGCATGCACATCCCATGCACATGCACATGCATGCCCATGCATGCCCATGCAATATAAATAAGTCTTGCGTCTGGTGAGATTTGAACCCCTAACCTCTTGCATATTTTCCGAAGACTTTACCACTCCAGCAAGCTCGACATGTGGTTAATAAACAGAAATTAATATACTTATATATATTAATTGAAAAAAAAATACATAAATAATAGATATAAACTCGATACTAATAAATAATAAATAATAAATAATAAATAATAAATAATAAATAATAAATAATAAATAATAAATAGCGAATAATAAATAATAAATAATAAATAATAAATAATAAATAATAAATAATAAATAATAAATAATAAATAATAAATAAATAATAAATAAATAATAAATAAATAATAAATAAATATAAATAATAAATAATAAATAATAAATAATAAATAATAAATAATAAATAATAAATAATAAATAAATATAAATAATAAATAATAAATAAATATAAATAATAAATAATAAATAAAGATAAATAATAAATAATAAAGAATAAATAATAAATAATAAATAATAAACAATAAACAATAAATAATAAATCATAAATCATAAATCATAAATAATAAATCATAAATAATAAATAATAAATAATAAATAAATATAAATAATAAATAATAAATAAATAATAAATCATAAATCATAAATAATAAATAATAAATAATAAATAATAAATAAAGATAAATAAGAAATAATAAATAAAGATAAATAATAAATAATAAATAATAAATAAAGATAAATAATAAATAATAAATAATAAATCATAAATCATAAATCATAAATCATAAATCATAAATCATAAATCATAAATCATAAATCATAAATCATAAATCATAAATCATAAATAATAAATGATAAATAATAAATAATAAATAATAAATAATAAATAATAAATAATAAATAATAAATAAATATAAATAATAAATAAATATAAATAGTAAATAATAAATAAATAATAAATAAATAATAAATATAAATAATAAATAATAAATAAATATAAATAATAAATAAATAATAAATAAATAATAAATATAAATAATAAATAATAAATAAATATAAATAATAAATAATAAATAATAAATAATAAATAAAGATAAATAATAAATAATAAATAATAAATAATAAATAATAAATAATGAATAATAAATAATAAATAATAAATAATAAATAATAAATAATAAATAAATATAAACAATAAATAATTAATAATTAATAATTAATAATTAATAATTAATAATTAATAATAAATAAATATAAATAATAAATAATAAATAATAAATAAAGATAAATAATAAATAATAAATAATAAATAATAAATAATAAATAATAAATAATAAATAATAAATAATAAATAATAAATAATAAATAATAAATAATAAATAAATATAAACAATAAATAATTAATAATTAATAATTAATAATTAATAATTAATAAATATAAATAATAAATAATAAATAATAAATAATAAATAATAAATAAATATAAATAACTAATAATAAATAAATATAAATAATAAATAATAAATAAATATAAATAATAAATAATAAATAAATATAAATAATAAATAATAAATGATAAATAAATATAAATGATAAATAAATATAAATAATAATTAATAAATAATAAATAAATATAAATATAAATAATAAATAATAAATAATAAATAATAAATAATAAATAATAAATAATAAATAATAAATAATAAATAAATATAAATAACAAATAATAAATAAATATAAATAATAAATAATAAATAAATATAAATAATAAATAATAAATAAATATAAATAATAAATATTAAATAAATATAAATAATAAATAATAAATAATAAATAAATATAAATGATAAATAAATATAAATAATAAATAATAAATAATAAATAATAAATAATAAATAATAAATAAATATAAATATAAATAATAAATAATAAATAATAAATAATAAATAATAAATAATAACTAATAAATAATAAAGAATAAATAATAAATAATTAATAATAAATAATTAATAATAAATAATTAATAATTAATTAATAAATATAAAGAATAAAGAATAAATAATAAATAATAAATAATAAATAACCAGTTACAAATAATATATAATAAATGAATTAAAGTATATTATAAATAATAAATAATAAATAATAAAGGAAACACATGAAAAAATATGAAAAGACGTGATAAGGGATGAAAAATCATGAAAATGCATGAAAAAGGATGGAGAAGCATATGAAGAATGAGGTATTAGAAAGAATGAGAACGCATGAAAACTCGTGACAACTCTGGAAAACTCCTTAATAATTCAACATAATCATCATAATAACCCACAAAAATTCATTGATAAAGATAACAAGTCATGGAAACCCAAATAAACAGTAATAAATGGAGCTACCGTTAAAACCCGTCAAAACAGTCATAAAGAGACAAAAACATTTGACTCACATTAACGGAGATAACTTAAGATCCGAGAGTCCATTTTAGATCCACGACCTGTCAAATCAAAGATCCTGAAATGATCTTCAACCTGAAAGGTGAAAGAGTCCAAATGGACAGGCAGATTGGAAGTTATGACCATTTAAAAAAAAGCTGACGGGGAACGGGTGCTAGAAACGAGGCATTGAAAAACATAACAAACCCGATATCCACTAAAAAGGCCATAACATATGATCTAGGAGTGCATGTGGGCGCCGCGACCAGTCAAACTGAAGCTCATAGAACGAGCTATGATCTGGCAGGTGGAGGAGGCCGAACTGACACGCGGATCGAAAGTTAGGTCCGTTGGAAGACAAGTTTGACGGGACACCGGTGACGGAAACGGGGTTTTGGAGGCCTTTGGAGGGGTTTTGGGGTCGAAAAACCCGACAGAAGCTTACTTGTATCATACTAGTGCGTAGCTCTCTTCGCTGGCTTCGATTTGATATGTGGTAGAGCCCAAACAGACACCCGGAGCGAAAGTTATGGCCATTTGAAGTTGGAGAACTTTTTTCAACTTTTTTATAACTCTAATATCGTCCACACCTTAGAACGTCTCACGGTTTTGATTATATGTGCCTCTATATCTCTTCATGAGCTTCGATTTGACTGGTTGTGGCGCTTCAACGGATGCCCGGATCAAAAGTTATGGTCGTTTTAGTGATTTCGGGGTTTCTCACGTTTTTTTATTTTTTTCATTTCATTTCACGGCGGTTTTACCGAAACCACCGCTATTTTGCGGCGGTTTTTTAAAAAACCGCCGCTAATCCTCGAATAAAATTAAAAAAACATAAAAAATAAATTTTAAAAAAATTAAATTTTTTTTTGCGGTTTAGCGGCGGTTTTTTCGCAGCGGTTTTTAAAACCGCCGCTAAACGGCGATTTTCTCATAGTGTACCTTTACGCCTATGTAAAACAATTATTAAGTCCATCATTATGTCCTCCCACTTTCTATTTGGATAATCAAGTAGTATAAGCAGACCATAAGGAACATAAGTCTCGTCCTTCACATTCCAGAAGACCAAACATCGCAAAAAAAGCTATAAAACTAACTTATTCATACCAGAACACAAAAATTGGTCCCTCATATAATTATACATATTTATCAAACATGTATTTAAAACTAAGGGATAATTATAGGATACATATAGAACCACATTGCATCACTGAAGCAGTGAAAATATTTCCTTGGAAAAGTACTATGATGATGTCCATCCTCAGGCCATCCCTTAGAAGTGTTGATATAAAAAACTTAATCATGCCAAAAATTAGCCTCATAATCCTCTATTTGGGACTCTTAAACTTATTATAATAAGTATTACTACACAAAAAACTGATAAAGACATCATTTTCCATCAACAGCTCCCATATCAATGTTGATGCTTCTAACTCTTCCATCACTCTTGAAGAATCTCTACAGTCACACACAGCACCCCCACAGAAATTCCTATTTAATGAATCTTCCACAAAAATTCCTTTTCTAGGTGTAAATGAAATATTGAAGTTATATTATTGAAATAACTCCATCTACTATCACTTCTATATATTCAATTCATGTTTGGAGAAGAAGTTCTTTAGACTCTTATGATCCATGAAGACCACAAAATGTTCACTTGTAATATAGTGCTTCCAAATATTCAAGTAAAACACTACCATTTAAATATCAAGATCACAAGTATAATAGTTACATTCATGAGGTAATAATTTCTATGACCTATAAGAGATAACCACCCACTATTTCACTAACACACAACCTATTCCAATTCGCAAATCATCATAGTAAACCTTGAAATCAATTCCCTCCTATGATGATAAAAGGACTAGAAAATCATATAACTTATCCTTTATTTACTCAAAATTGGTTAAGAACTAGTTAGTATTGAAAATTTTAATATCCTTCCAGGTCAGTGTTGTCATAGAAGCTATAATCCATGAGAATTCAAGTACATGACTCCTATAATAGCTGAAAATACTATGAAACCAATGTACCTCTACAACATTATTAGGGGATACCAAAGAAATCATTATATATATATTTAAAATATATATAGATACTCCATGATAATATATGAAATTACCTAAGAAATAGACCTCATTAGACCAGAACTCACACTTCAGCAGCATCCTAAATAGCTAATGAAACCAAACAACTTGTAACATGGCACTAATATGCTCTGTGTATTCCCCACCAAACTTTGAAAACAAAAGGATGTCATCGATAAATACCACTAAGAACCAGTATATAAAATTATATAACATTGCATTTATAAATCCCATAAACATAGTTATAGCATTCATAACTCCTAACAACATCACAAAGAACACATAATTCTTGTAATGACATTTTAAAATAGTATTTGGGATATCCTCATCCTTTACTCACATCTGATGATATCTATAATTCAATCCAATATTCGAGAACTTGATATCTCCCTTAAACTCATTGAATAATTCATGAATCTATGGAACAGGATAGTGGTTTTACATATTCACCTGATTCAAATGGATATAATCAACACACAACCACTGACTAACATTTTCCTTCTTCGTGAATAGAACTGGAGCTTCCCAAGGAGATACTTAGGACCAAATGAATACTCTCTACAATATATCATTAACATGAATATGTTTATCTTGAAACTCAATAGGTTTCATATGATATGTAGAAATTAATATCAAATAAACACATTCTTTTATCTCTACCCTAAATTTGATCTCTCAAAGAGGGGTTAGTATCACAACCTCTTCCGGGAAGACATCGGGATTCCCTTCAAAAATACTGGGAAACACAAACAACCTATCCTCACCAAAACTCATCATCAGGATAACCATCATTGAACATAGAGACTCAAAAAACCTATGAATCATTTTAGGGTATATGTTTCCTATAAACACCACCTTTCCTCAATCAATTTCATAGAATATGATGCCCATATTGAATAAATCTATAATATCCTACACTTAATATATCAAATACATGTGGGGGATGATGTAATATGGTTTAATTTGTAAACATAATAAATCTACCCAAGATTAGTGCTTCTCGAGCACCAATTCATAGCCTCTAATCACATCAAATAGTCTAGATTGGACTTTAACTAGCATAGTTAATGCTAATGGAACTGTAATTCTCTCCACCTCAACTCCCAAATAAAATACTAGAACATGTGAAACAATGGATTGTATAGCTCCTGAATCAAACATGGAATAAAACCAAATTAAAAAAAGGGAGATAATACATCATATAACATCATTTCACCTAGAACTAAAAATGATAAAGTATGTATATGAATGCCTCCAGACTCCATGGCCTATTTTTCCCTGATGGGGACCACCTCCATGATCATTCAATAGCTATTACTTTGTAGGAAAAGGGATATAAAAATGTTGTCATATTCATACCCCATACCCTCTCTACTAACTATAAGCTATAATGTCCTATTGTTACAACCTCATCTAAAAGTGTTGAAAATGATAGACCTAAAATAGGATACTATCCACTCACTAACTAATGAGGAAAGTTAGAAATTATCACTTCTGATGTCCACAACCTCCAGAACAAAACAAAATTACACCCAACCTATTGGAAGGGGTCTAAGAACCACTAGCTCTTGTGAAACATGTTGAAGAAGGCTAGAACCTACCCCTATTGACTTAAAATTCTTCTTCTAATCATACAAATAATGACCAATAATATATATGATCCTTGAAAGATCCTTGTGACTCCCCTCTCATGAGGATGTGGTCCAATCCAACTACCTCTTAACTACTTTTTTCTTCAGAAACACCTTGGAATATGATTTAAATATAAATGGAGTGACTTAATGTTGGATATCTAGGTAAAAAAGTCTCCTTTAAATGAATCATACTAGACTCTCCATATTGTATAAGGTTTGAATCATAATGTAGGAGGTTATTATACCTGATGTTGAACTCTCAAACACCCCTATTGAATGGTAAGGATCTCCAACCGACAAGTTTCCTTAACTTTTGAAGATAGAAAATCAGCCTCAAAGTGACCCTTGAAATTTTCCCATGAAACATATGACTCCTCATGATCCTGAGGGAATAAAATCCACCATAACTGAGATGACCCATGTAGAATTTTCATAGCTAAATAAACCCAGTTCTTCTTCTAAGAATTAATTCAATTAATGGTTATCTCTACCTCCTACAACCATTCCTCTATCAGCCAATATGAAATAGATCCCTCATACTTTTTTAGAACCTAACACTAAAATTCTCAAAGGGTCATCCTCCAAGTGTCATCACCATCAACCTCAACTCTATAGAGATCTTCTAGAACAACCTACTATACATATTTGTCACAAACATAAAGTGGACGTCAATAAAGAGCTATATCTATAAAAGAAAAAAAATTAAATACTATTTAACATAGGAAAAAATAACATTTTAGGTTAATTAATTAATTCATTTTAACATATTATCCATTATCCATCCAATTCAAACATAGATGAAAATAATCTAGATCCATGATCCTTACCTAGGTCTCTACCCCACAAGTATCATCACATAACTTATCATGTTTAGTAAATTTTAAAGTTGTTGGATCAGATCACATGTAGCCATAAAATCCAATATCTTAGCCATACTACCTTGTTAACATCATGTACTGATCCCAACTAATAATATGTCCTTACCAACCCATGTATTCTCAATAGTTCCTAACTCCAAAATCTATATTATCTCTCACCCATTAGATTTAATACCACTCTATCATGACCTTCTCCCTCTAATGGTACCCCTCCAAGAAAATAAATGAATAAAGAGATATAATGACCCCTACATCCCACCCCCAATATGTTACAGTTTGTAAACTAGTAGTTAGGGTATATAAATCACACACATGGGATGAATTACCCTCATATAGATTTAAGGAGTGATATATAAGATGATAAATCCACCAAAAAAAACCACAGATAAATATAGAATCAATCCCAATACATTTAATGTCATATATAAACTAATATAACTAAAAAAGAAAACCGGGAAATATTGAAAGTGGATCCTTAGAAATGACTATGAAGCTCCAACAGCCCATTAACAACTCCTCAATCTAGTACCATACAACATTATCAAAAAAAAGATCCTATAGACCTAAAAAAAATTATATATGTAGGTAGAGTATAACATGTATACACAGTAGGATACTCCCTAAAACCTCCCACAAAAAATTTCAAAAAAGTATACTAAAGACCCATGAATAAAAAAATTAAACTAACTCATAACCTAGGTAGGTAATGCTAGTTTCCCATCCTCACCATGGACCACTCACTATATAACATATCAATGTAAAACACTCCTCATAAAAGGAATATATATATAATTAAGGTACTCTACTTCCACCTCCCTATTGGTTTTTCTCTCTCACACACCAATGCCACACATCATATACTCATCACTTCCATAAGTAAATTCATCCATGATGTGATTCGGACCTCATCCCTACCTAAATTAGTCCCATGAAAGGCCCAACATCTCAAGTCAGCATCAATATGTATATCCATCTCATCACCATCATCTCATCTGTAACCAAGTGTATTCGTGGAAGCTACTAAAGTATAGTTAAATGCATTATACCTCAAGACATCACACCCCATGCGGGTACATCTATAAGTATATGTAACCACCATGTTTAGAAATAAGTATGTTCTATAACTCAAGTTGTTGTAGACCACACATACATATATAATAAAATTGAGTGACATCACAACCTAAGTAGGAACAAACCCTATATTGTAATCCATTATAAAATGATATATGACTATGCATACTAAATCTAAAGGCAGAGTTGGGGAGAGGGAATGGTTATCCATATATTCCCTCACCGTCATGGATATTGAGGAAAACACTATCCAAAAAACATGGGTTTATTTTTTCCATATAAACATGGATAGTGAAGTGTATGAAATCATAAAATATAAAATAATACCATACACAACCACACTAAGGAAAATAGCCTAGCCTTAGACTCATATGCCACTATTATTTCACCGTAAATATGGATACCACCAATATGGACTAGATCTCAATATTGTATTGAAGAATAAAGTTTCATATTAATTAATTAATTATTTGATAACTAATATTATTTCATATTTATTTTCCAATATTAACACTTTAATATTTTAAATATAGTGCATTTATCACCATAAATGTTTTTATATTCTCATTTAATACAACGTCATCTATGAATACCAATAACCAACCTCATTAATTTTTTAGTTCACATGTCTATTATTAATCCTCTAGGTACTCTAGAACTCAGACTAAGCTACCACTTTAAGAATTCACTTTTATTTTATAACATATAACTACATCAAGAAGTTTGAAATTAATAATATAAATAACATCCAACCATATGGCCATCAAGTATGACTAAAGATATTGAAGAGAAAGCCCCACTTTGAAATCATCTTAACTAACCTATTGTCATTTCGACACCATTACACATAGTAAAATCTATATTTCCTTCATTGGCATTGACTCTCAACACATCTTGGGCTCCCATCCCATTGATAATCAAATTTTACTAACTATATAAAATTTATCATTAATACATAAAATCACAGAAAGTCTTTAATTAGCCTTGAGAACACATACATTAATTACTAAAAAATTTATCACTGAGTATAAGGAACTAAGGTCATGGAATCAAGGCATTATTAAATCCTCCCAAAAACATTAATTGCATTAATCTACATTGTTAAGGAACAAAGGTCATTGAATACTCCCACAATAAGAAATATTCTCATATAACCCCAAACATTTACATTTATCAAAAAACCATTTTAATTTCATCATTAATTAAATGGTTTATTTTGAATAGTTTTTTATAATAATGAAACCTATAGGAAGTATCTATCCATAGCTATAAAAAAATTATTCAACCATAATTTCCATGTTTAAACAATTCAAATATGTTCAATAATTATTCCTCTCATGCATCTTCCATTTAATAATAAAACATACAAGATTTATCTGGTTTAAAAGTTTCATGAAATTATCCATACTAAATAATCAATAAAAATACATCCAAACATATATATCACACTACAAATGAATAGAAAGAGGTAGCATCATGAAAACATAAACCAAATTCGATCACAAAACCAATCATTATTTAATTTTCCATATCAAATATCAATTATATTTAACTTCTGATAATTTACATTTAAATAATTTGATTCCCAAAATTATAAAATTTACTATAATCATAAAATATTAAGAAGTTTAGCACTGTTGAACACAACTATCCTTTTCTCTCTCACAGTTAATTGTATATTATAAAGTTTTGACACATAAAGTTATAGTATGTGATATCTTTAAATTCCATTGTTGAAATTACTATCAATAGTATTAATAACATATATCACCAGGATATTTCCATATTCTAAAAAATATATATTTATCTACAGCATGAAATATTACTTCAAATTCAATTCTTGAATTAAAAATACATTAAGATTTTCATTTTGTTCATTTTTATCATCTTTCTCATTTTTATAAATTTCTAGAATATTTAACTATATTAATCATATGATTACCATGATATTATATTTAATTATAGATAATCTCATTCAATTAAACATAATATTTAAGTCATGATTAATTCCAACTTTCACAAAAATGAAAGAAGTAACATATCCCTTACTTGGAAGGAAAGAGCTTCCCATGATTTTTGTTCAATAACAAGAGGGAGAAGGTGATGCATGTAGGCTGGAAGAACATAGGTGAGCTAGAATGATTTTTATAAGGATCACAAGACTCAAAAATAAGATTTGGAAAAACTCGATGTGATATAAAGAAAGTATAAATAAATGAGAGATAAGAATCTAATTTTAAAAAATAATAGAAATTTTTTTTATATCTCCAAATGATTCATCAAACTTTTCATATTTTAATCTCATAAATTTATTTCCATTTACTTTACCCTACATGACCCATTAAAAACTCAAAAAATTAAGATAGTTCAACTATATCATTTAAATCTCATAAAACATATAAAAACCACTGATTTCCATTAATATTTCATTTAATATTACCAAAGGCATGCTGTTAAAGGAAACTAGAAAGAATTATAATTTTTTTAAATAAAATAGTTACCCATACACAAGAATCATTCATTACATAAAGGTAATATAGTTTTAATTTTATATAGAAATTTACCTTTACAAGCAGTTTTGAAAATGGGATTGACCCTTATGTGAGCTTAAGAAAACATCAATTAACTTTTTTTAAGGAAGAAATTACCTATATTCAAGACTCAGAAACTTAAAATAACCATTATGCAACCTAAAAAACCTTTCTTTACCTTTAAATAATTCAAGGAAAATAGATACTACCATTAAAATATTAATTAATTTCAGGGTTACCTTTACTCAAAGCTCTAAAATAGCCACTTAATAAAGTTAAATAGGTTTACCACAACATTGGTAGGGGTTTCTCTCTTAGTGTAACAAATAAACATTAAAAAATAAATTCAACAATTAAAATAATAAATTAAATGTGAAAAGTGTTTGAGAACCCTCCCGACACCACTAAGACTTGGTATAATACATAGGGAATGAATTTAAAATTCTAAGACCTTACACATCTCCTCAAACCACTTCGGGCTCGAACGTGTAATGGCATGAACCATCCTTTCTCATTTTTAACAATTACTTACTATTTCAAAATTTTAATCACCCAATAAATCTTGATGAAATTTTTTTCAGAAATTGGATAAGATATACCCCTATTTACTATTGAATAGATATCTCATGGTGTGAATATTGTTTGTAGTACAAAATTCTTATATGATTAGGTAAAGGCATCATACTTACATAGCTTGTGATACATGTTTACACTGCTCCTTCAGTAAAAAACCATATGTAACTCTTATTTATAGTACAAATCATGTGATATTGGAAAAAACTGTGACAAGGTTTTTCCTACATAAAAAATCTTTATGAACTAGGACTCCCTTATCATACCAAATGTGGGGTATCCAGCTTAAATGAACTTGCCCAAACCCTCCTTCATAGCACCTACATGCACTGGGTACTCCTCTTGGAACTCTTTCATCCTACTACTAGCATGTTTCAAGATCTTAAAATGATACTCTATATCATTATACTTTCACCTGGTTTATGATTGGATAACTTTACCTTGAGTTGGGTTAGCCTAATCTCCAGGGTACTCAGCTGGTTGGCTAATTTTTCCTACTCTGAAATCCTTAATTTCATCACAAGTCTAAATTTTATGTAAACCTACTAAGATTAAAACTCATCCTTTATCTTGGTTACTAACATAGTAAAAATCCCTTTTTATCCTTAGTATTTAGGTAGTCTAAAATTATTTACACCATAATCAAGTTTTTAATGGTGCTAACCACCTATAATTCCTTCAACTTTCCACAAGAGCCTCTAAAACCTACAAAAATATCAAAACTTCAATGATTTATCAAATAAACAACTCATAAAACATGATTAGGCCCAAAAATATATAATAAAAACATTAAAAATACCATCTTGAATCACAAGTATCAAATTCCACCACACTAAAATAATTTATTATCCTTAATAAAAAATACACCTTAATAAAGATTCCATGAGATAGAATCCATTGATAAGGGAAGAATAAAATTAAAACATATCTATAAAACCAAGTATTAAATTAAAAATAATTAATCTCAATAACTCATTCCCCCTAGAAACTAGTTATGCTTGATGACAAGACTTTTCTCTAATTCCTTCTTACCTCTATCATTTATTTCTCAACCTTTCCTTAGGTGTCCATTTTTAGGATGTGATTTACCTTTCTGAATAATTTTTACTCAACACTCAATATCATATGAAATTATAGTTATAATTGATATAAAGTATACACATCATATCCATAATCTTGTAAGGTATCTATAATCTCCACATTTTAAAGACAAAGATCCCAATCTATCATTAGGACTTTACAATTAGGTTCAAATGACTAAGGTTTTGTGTTGGTTGATATGTCATGTTAGAAAAATTTAAAGATAAAAATGAGCTTTATAATCTAATTAATATTATATGATAATAAAAACTCGAGCTCAATAAATACACTCCTCTATAAAATGATAGTTCCCCCAATTTTTTAAACTCAAAGTAATGGTCATGAACTGTATAAAATCATAAGGAAACATTACCCTCTTATTATTTTCTTCTTCTTTTTTATTTTTTTAGAATTTTTTTCATGGGAAAATTCTCTCACACATCACCAAACCACACATTATCTCCTCATGAAACTAATTGTAATAGTTATAAACAGATCATTGGTTGTGTATTGGTGATTTATAGCACGTCCAAGTTACGGTCCATTTTTTATTAAATTTTTCCATTTTTCATTTTTTTTTCTAATTTCTTTCATGTTTTTTCAAGATGGATAATAATGTAATATAATTAATTATATAATCATAAATACCCCCCCCCCAATCCAATGAAACCTACCTCACATCACTACCTTGATGAAATATAACTCTTTTCTACAAAATAACATCTCCCTTACACTAATTCAATTGAATATCAACAAAAATACCAAGAGTAAATGTGGTAAAGGATAATATAGTATTTTAATGTGGATCTTCCCTATCAATATTTATTCATGGTTTCTATGGGATAAAATAAAAACTAAATTTCAGTGAAGTTCTCAATGATAAGGGATAAAAAAAATCTTAATCAATTTAAATGTGATTTTTTGCAGTCATATATTTGATAATATTCAATGTAATTTATTTTATTGATGTATATACTATGTTCTCTCAAGAAAGATTAAATTTGAAAGAATATAAAAAAATAGGTCATAAAACCTTTTTGGAATGGAAATTAAAAAAATTAAACAATCACACTAGACATGAATACCCAGTAATGATGTAATCAAAAATAACTTTATAACTTAAAACCAAGTATAATTTTTTAATTTTGATATTTTATTAAATTATACCTAGGATTTAACAATAAATTAATTATCAATTATTTTCACCAATAAATTTCATGTTATTAAATGATTTTTTTTTTTGAAATTTCACAAATAAATAACTTGACTCCAATGGACAATGTCAAATAGACCAATGAAGACAAGAAAAAAGTTAAGTGGGGTACCATGTTTGCAAGAAAATATCCCCCATCCTCAAAAAATTAATATTCTAAAATTATCCCCACTATTGGATAACAATGTGTAGGGTTCACTAAATAAATAACTAAATGATAATAAAAAAAATTATGAGATAAGAAAAACTTCCTTTGAAAAAAGTAGTATTTAATGTGATCTGTGTGATCTGAATCGGGGAACCTTCATTTATCGATGAAAAATGGGATGTGAGTCATAAACCAAAAACTCCCTAAACTTGAATGTGTAAAGTTAAAAAATGATAAACAGTATCACAAATAGAGAAGGTAACGACAAAAAATGGGTCTATATACTCATTCAAAGGATATGAAATAGATAAATGATAAGCATGAGATGAAATAGGTACATGGAAAAAAAATAAGTAATGATAAAATAAACAAGAAATTGGGGTAGGAATATCCTAAGACTCTAGTTACCCATCCTCAAGGTATATCCTAATGTCCTTTATATGAGTTTTCTTCTTATTGGGAGTGGGATTTTGAATCAGGTCAGTAGTATCACTTAACTAAATAGTGCTATGATTTAGAAGAGGTAAATCTAGGGAACCATCTGGTAGCTCATCTAGAATGGTATGATCTATGAATTTAATTAGTTAATCTAGATTAGTGGGGGATATTTTATTATAAGGAAAAAATCACGAGGTGGCTTGATCATCTGAAGAATCCTAAATCTGAATAGATGTTGCATATCTAGGAACTGATTCAATGAATGAGGCCTTATACACTTTATTAATGGTATTCCCCTTCCCCTTATATTGGTAGTCCATCAAAAAGTATTATTGGGAAATTTGATCTGTAAAAACATTTTGAATTAGTGTAGGGGTTTGGGATAGTGTGCGTCAGACTATAGATGTAGTGATAGGGGAATAAGGGACTATTTTTTTAGCTGATTCTAGTGGTTATGGGTCAAGTGTGGGATTCCTTGGGTGAGTAAAGGGATACATAGGAGTTTATTGGAATTGAAGCCCTTTATCTTTAAAAATAACCTAAAGTATCTATGTAATTAATTTGATAGAGGCCCCTAAGTAGTGAAACCACATCTCCAAGGTGGGAGTGGTTTACGATAGTTGGGCCTCAGTAGGTGGTGTCCTCATCACAACCCCAACTTAGGTGGTCCTGGATGCTAAATACTCCAAATAATGATCCTCAATCTCAATAAAGATATACTCATCAGCCCACTCATATCCCTTTCCCTCTTAATTCAATAGTCCTATAATAAATAAAATATATAGATTAATCAACTACAAGATGACAACGGATGAAATAGGTAGATATGTCTCAATAAATCCCAGGTGTTGGTCTAGATGGGTAATGAAATTCCCCACATAACATCCCACATGATTTTCTATATTTTTCCCTATAATAAATTGAAAACTAGTGTTCCATTTGAATGGATGGGATATTAAATAATATGGACATGAGTAGCACCTCAATTTGGCTCACCACTCCCTGATAATTTTCTCTGTCAAGACAAGCACGGGAAAATATCTATAGTAAAGGATTGCATAGATGTGTGATCTTGGTGGTCTTTTGATCATGGTTTCTAGTATGATAAGTAATCATCTCTGCCTATAACTTATTTGTGTAACCCTTATTTGGATTTAAAGTTAGGTTCATATATTCTATCATCTAAATGAAGTAATAACTATAAATGCCCAACCAAAATACATTCTCCTTTAGAATCAAAATTCAGTGCTATCAACTTATCTTAAATTTAATCTAAATAAAGGTGATCTAAAAAATTGATATAAATAAGATAAATATTTATCTAATTGATTACTTTCAAACTTGGATTATATTCTCTAAATTTATGGCCTACATAGCCTCTATGAACTCCTTCTCCATCTAAATCCATCGAATATTGTCAAATTCTACAATCTTATTCGTTTTTATCAGCCTCATTTTATGATTTTTAAATTTATCATTTTTTTATACTAATTGAACTATATAAATGGGTTTATGATCCATTGTGGGGAATACTCTTCAAAATAATAATGGGATGTATATTTGGAATAATTGATAGGGTTGTTAGAGGGTAAAAGGGAAGGTAAAGGGGATTGGGTTTTCTGTTTCTTTGAGTGTATAATTTTTGGGTTTGGAAGGTCACTTGGATAAAGGATTTATGGATGAAGGATTGGGTATAGTTTTTATAATACATGCCCCTGGTTGGGTATGAAACTAATGGAATATTAAAATGGGGGTTTCAATGATTTGGAAAGGATGGGGTGAGGGGATGTTATGGTTTATAGTGAAGAAATGATAAAATAATGAGTGAGGAAACATATAGGGTAGAATCTATTGGGGATAAGGGTAAAGAGTAAGATAATTTAAACAATAAAATGCATGGAACACCTTAAAATTTTCAAGGAGTGGAGATGGAAAGTGAGATGGAAAGATAATCATACTAGAACTCTGATCTGAGGGAGAAAATGAAGAGGCATGGAATGTTTTAGGGTTCCACCATGAAATTTAAATTTTCTCAAGTTATAAATAGTATTAATTCCCTCATTTGAACCATAGTAATTCAATTAAAAAACACAATAATACAATTTTTTATATAAAATTCCACATCCTGATCCATGAACATATTGATGAGAGATAGAAAATGAATAATCGAATAGATTTGGTGAAATTCATAAGAATTTTCATTGTAAAACTCAATTCATATTCATTTTGATGTTATGTTTTCAAAATCCTAGGAAAATCAAGACCATGATATAGTAAATTTCATATTGTGGGTGATCATATTTATAATGCAAATGGGTAGATGAAGTATTGTAAATAATTGATGATTTTTTTATATAAAATATCATAATGTGACATATTTATTTTGTGTTATGAAACTTTAGATTACCTCTATATAACATTTACACTTCAAATTACCCTTATTCATGTATTAAATGACTATGATTTAGTCTACAAATCTACTCTTTCACAGTCAATTCATTTCTATTATTTCATGGTTCTATCATGTTATGGCATGAATGGTTGGGTGTCATTAGAGATAGAATGGATAATTTTTACCTTGGAGGCATTACATCATGAAGTTCTTCATTCATGCTATGAACTGGAATTTTTTATCGGGTTCTACTTTAACACAATATGTGTTCATTATAGGAGACGGTGATGGAGATGATAATGATTTACTAAAGTATCTACCCCCAAAATTATCTATCTTATTCAAAATAATGTATAAATAAACTATAAACATACTTGGGTTTCCTCCTAGTTAGTTCTTCATTTTATGTCGAGGGTATGGAATACCTTCTAGGATATCAATTGAACATAAAAGGGAGAATGCATATGTGGTACACCAACCCACACTCATAGATCTAGTTATAAAAACACATACATTACACATATGATTTAATAATAAATGAGATTAACCAAACTAAAAATATCTTTCTTTTACACTATTTCCATAAAATAAACATTATATCTCATGATAAACACACAATCCCAATAACCAAAGGGTTAGTGTCATTGATAACTAGTAACATGGGTAAATTATTTTATACACTTATGAACATTTTTCCATAGTTTAGCCACACTATATTCCCTTATAGACTTCTCATAAGTAATACTCATATTCATAACCTATGGAATATAAACATATGAATGTGGTGACCCCAAATGACTAGTAAGGGAAAACTCATAAACATGTCATCAAGGGTTAGATCATAATCATATGAGAAAACACAATCATTAGAGAAATATCTTATTAAAAAGAATATGGAATAATAAATTTTATCCATAAGTCATGGTAAAAGAAAATTTAATCTCAAATATAAAACATATACTGTTAAAAAAGTGTGTCGATCTATGAGATAATAAACTTGATCCATGGAAAATAATTATAGGCATATTACATAGAAATGTAACATTCCCTTAAAACATATCATGAAAAATAAATTTTACATAAATATAATTATATGAAAATTATAATTTCATAAAAAAACAAATATTGAGACATCATTTTATGAAAAAACAAAATGGAAACACTTCATGTTGTGAACAAACAACATATCCATGTTTCATGTTGTGAAAAAAATGTCTACCCTTCATGTTGTGTATAAAAAAAAATTCCCACGCTTCATGTTGGGAATAAAATGTCCACACATAACATCATTATATCATGAGATATAAATACTTAAATAATTAATTTAAGGGTGATATAGGCCCCCCACCCATTAACCTTCATACATATGTGTGACATAAGATATCAATCATTCATCATATCATGAACACTCATGGAAAGAAAATGGGTTTCATTTAATTTTAAAATGGTATCACATATGTGATGCCAAAATTAAGTCAACTAATACCAAAATTTTAATCATCGTAAAGGGGTATTTCATAGAGGCATTTATTGGATGATTTATAAATCATAACTATATAGGAATTAGATATTTTGAGTTAATGATAAAATGGAAGTGAAATGTAAAAGTGTCTTTAAAAAACATTTCTAAACATTTTAAAAAAAATAAGAAGTTATGTTTCACTTTTGAAAATATCACTTTTGAGAAATTGAATAGGAGGTATTTTCAAAATCATTATTTGGGGAGAAATATAAACAATTAAGCCTCAAAAAAGAAATAAAATTTTCAAAATGGTGAAGTGAATTTTTTTAAAATTATTTACTTTTAAGAAGAACCTTTAATAATGAATCCTTTTAAAGGATATAAATGTTTCAAAAAGTTAAATTCAAAATACTTTGAAAACATTAAATTTTAAAAATAATTTTCAATAATGGATCCTTAAAAAAGATATAAAGGTTTTAAAAATATGAATTGAAAACATTAGTAAAAACTTTTACTTTTAAAAATAATCATCAATAATGGATCCTTGAGAAGATATAAAGGTTTTTCAAAGGGACTGTGGAGTGGAATATAACACATTTGTTATGAAACAATGGGAAACATTTTCTATATTATGAAATACCTTTTTTGAAAACCTACATTGTAAAATGACTAATAAAACATTATTTTTAAAAGAGGGAAAGGTAAATATAAAGGATACCTAATATAAAACACAATTATGCTTCCAAAAAATAGAAAATTCATTGGAATAGAAAATATGGACATAGAATAGAAATTTTTATTAATGAGAACATTAGTTTTTTATGACAATGACATACATTTATAGGGAATAAATTCATCAAGGATAGAGAATTGAATCAAAAATGACATTTTTAATAGATAGAAAGAGAAATTTAAATATAAAATAATATTTGGGAAGAAACCAATCATAGATGTAATAAGTTCAATATGATACATTGTAACCCAAAGAAAGGGTGATTTAGTTAATAAAATCTCTTAAAACTTTGTTATCTTTCAAATAGAAACCCCTGAAAGGTAGAACATAATATTAAGTTGAAAATCCATTTAATTTAATGAATAATATTATAATAATACATATATGTATTTTTTATACACTACCAAAAAATAAAAAATTGGTTAATTTAGCATAAGTATTAAAGAATAAAAATTGAGATGATAATAACCCTTACTGCTTAAAAAAGTTTTTAATAAAAACCCCTTAAAAGAGAGAGATTGAAATTGAACCTCAAATACTCTGAATAAAATATAATTCCTGATATTATATATCCAATACATAGTATATACATAATTTAAATTAAATTAGGTGTATAAAATAAAATATGTTTCAAAGAAACAAAATTGAGATGAAACACCCTTACCTCAATTCCTGAATTCCATTAAGGATTTTTTATATCCTGTATAAAAAAATAACTACCTTAATAACCTATTTTAGAACCTTATTCATAACTATAACCTTTTATAACCTTTATTTGAAATAATTTATTACCAATATAATAGTTTCTTATATTTTATTCTCGTCATCAGACGTTATTATCTTTAGTTATTTATTTAGTAAAAGTTTCATAATAGAGGGATCATTTATTATTTATAGGTTCAAATTTAATCATTATAATATCATTTTAGGTACTATAATAGATGTTTTCTAATGATTTATAATGTTTTAATTTAATTTTATGAGTATTTTTAATTATATTACATGATGATGAAATAGCTAATGAGTTTTTTTCGGTAAGTTTTAACAAACAAATGGGTAGTATATTAATAATAGGTTAAATATTAATATAAATTTCAAGAACCATAAAATAAACCTTATTTTATAATTATTGTCTTATAAAAAAAGTACTTGTGTTTTCATAGTCATATTTGAAATAAATTTATAGCATTGCTCGTTTAGGTGGTTAAACTGACCCAAACAAGAAAAAGCTATAATATTTGGGAGAATGTGGTTTAGAAAATGATTAAAATATCATTATTAAAGAATAATAATGATATTTTTTATATATTTTTAGTATATTGAATCATATTTTAATATATTTTTATAAAAAATAAAATAATATATGAAAAATTAAATGCATTGCTTCTTGGAGGCGGTAGTCTGTATATACACATGGGCGACGTTCACATTTTACATAGAATATAAAGAAGGTGGGAATTGGTTTATATTTTCATAATATTAATAATTTTTCAAATATAATATTTATTCATTAAATAAACCCTTTTAACCATCCATGTAATCAATTGTGAAAAATGGATCATGTCACTTATGGAGGTGATAGTCCGCACATAACACAAACGATGTTTTTGTTTTATCAGTAATTTAGAAAAATATAAAAAAAATATCCCATAAACATGATAAAATTTTGGTATAATTATGATAATAATTTAATTATTTAAATATTATTATATTTTATTAATAAAAGGTAGTACCATAAATAAAGGAAAAGGAAAGAAAAAGGAGTAAATGAGAATTTTACAATACTCATTGAAATATCCCTTTTGGAAATTGGATTAAGGCCCTTAGACGCAATATTTTGGGAATACAAAAACCTATAGTGCATTGATAAGAGTGTTTGAGAGTTATTTGGTTAGATTTTGGTCAAATATAAGAGGCTTTTGGTGTGATAACAAGTGGGTGGTGATGGATCATGTTATAAGCGAGAGGTGTGGTATTTTTGTAATAATATAAAAGGTAGCATCGCTATTAAAAGATAAATTGGATCCAACAATACAAAATAATGGTGAGTGGTAATTTTAAGGTTAATAAATCCTCAAAATAAGTTTTTAATAATTATTTAAACATTTTTTAAATATTTTTTTCTTACATATTTAATTTTTACCAATTTTGGTTTTTACTATGGTAACCAATTTTTACCTAATTAATATTATTTTAATGCCTAAAAATAAAATGGTTATAATTATATAATTTGGACCTAATTATTCCAAATATGAAATAATTTGTTCAAATAAAAATTTTATAGGTTATAGATATTAATTTTATTATTAGCGCACATTACACAAAAAAACTATTTTTAGAAAAAGTGTATTTTTATACTTAAAAATTATGATTAAGATTAATTACCAAGGTTGATGATTTATATGAAATTAATTAGTTTTTATTAAAAAAATAACAGTTATTTTTATTTCAAAACTATCCAAAATCAAATTCCACCTTATGGATAATTAGTTAAAATATTTAAACAAAAAATAGTTTTTATTAGCATAAAATTTACTTAAGTTTCAAAAATGTTAAACATTAGTTTTATAAATTAAACATTATATTTTTTAAGTAATTTATTTTAATTTAAAAATATATATTATTCATATATAAAAAGTTTCATAAACATTCGTATCATTCTTTTATTATGAAAATTTCATAAAATTGAAATTATTTGCAAGATCGATATTTTTCACTATTCACCAATAATTCAATCATAATTAAAAACATCAAAAAATAATCTTAAGTTAATTTTTAAATTTTTAAATAAAAAATGAGATTAATTTTCTAAAATTAAAATTTTAAAATTTATACATTTAGTTTTTAAATAAAAATAAAAAATATAAATAAAATCTAATTTCACTAAAAACTGACATTTTTAAGTTTCCTTACTATTATTTCATATCAATTTTTAATTTAAGTAATGTTAATATATTAGTTAATATATAATAATATTTTAAAATTTATCAATCTATTTTACTATGATAAAACATACAACACTTTCAAAAATAGTTATTTAATAAAAAACAATCCTTTTAATGTTAAATCATATTAATTATTTATCCCTTAAATGTAAGTAATTGTAGTTGGGTAATATATTTTTATTTACTAGAGGTTTTGTTATTATTTTAATTTTATTAATAATATTCATCTAATATGGGGTGGAGCCTTTTAGTTAGGTGTTGTGTGTGAAGAAAGTTACCAAGCATATTAGATTTATTTAATAAATATGTATATAGTAAAATCTTGGAGAATTATAGCATCCCTCCTGAAAAAGTTAAATGTATATATTTAAAATCTATCTATTTACCTTGAATAGTTCTTTATTCCCTCTCTTAATTTAAAATTACCCTTTTGGAAATACATTAATCACTAGAAACGATCCCAACCACTAAGAATTTAGTTTTCCTGTAGACATTCTGAGATGTGAATTAAACCATAGTACATTATCTTGAGGAAAAATGGTCTATCAGGTGATGCATTTGTCATTACATTTTATAGTATCCTCCTTGTAAATATTTTAATTCTCATAGTAATCTTCTATCAACTCTTTTATCTCATCAATTTGAAATAATCACTTTCCACATCCCTTTTATATCCATGTTTATTTTCTTAACAGCCCAAAATGACTAGTATTATAACTTGATAGGTAGGTGACAAGGATTCCCATAGAAAATACGGAATGAGGCCCTATTAATAGTTGTTTTATATTTTTTCAAGTATTTTTAGAGTGCATTTTCAATTTTCTAACTCTAATCCTTCTATCTATAATTAACTATCTTTTCTATGATTTTCTTTATCTATGAGTTGGATAATAATACTTTAATGTTAGTTTGTGGGTGATAAGGGGTTCTAATATTATATAAAACTACATATTTATTGATAAATATCATTATTATGTGGTTATTAAAATAGGTGACATGATCACTGATGATAAACCGTTGAATTCTGAACTGAGAAAAAACATTCTTCTGTAAAAAATGCATTACCACTTTCATCATATTTATAGTTGTATCTTTCACTTCCACTCCCTTTGAAAAATAATATTTAAATTATAGGATATAATTATAGTTGAAGTATTTTAGGAATGGGACAATAAAATCAATACCCCACATATTGAACACTTGTACCTCAAGAATTGGGTTGTGTAGCATCACATTCTTCTTCCTAATATTACCTATCATGTGACACCTATCATAGATTTTGAAAATTTCTAAATATTGTAAATGGGGTTTAGATCAAAATAATACAATATAAAGTATCTTTTATATGGTATTATTATATCCATGGAAGGTCCTACTAGTTGATAAATGATATAATTCTAGTGCACTTGGTATTTCTACCTTAGGTACACACCATCTAACCAGGTCATTTCTACATTGAATATAAGGGGATAATCCTAGATATAATGAATAGATTCAACAAAGAACTTATAGTTTTTTTGTTAATAAAAAGGAGGTTATAAAATCTCAAATTCTAAATGGTTCCTTATATTATTTAACCATGCCCTAGCTTTCACATCCACAAAGAACAATGTCTCATTTGGAAAATCATCCAAAATATCCAAATTTCTTCTTCCTTCATATTTGGAAGCTAAAACATTTATAAATGGTCATTGATGATATTTTTAGAACCCTTATTATCCTTTATGATAATGTAAAACTCTTTCAGTAAAAGGATCCACTATATCATTCTCAGCTTGGAATCCTTTTTTTAACAAGTATCTCAATGATGCAAGGCTAGTAAAAATAATAGCTTTAGATAAGACAAGAAATAGCCTGAATATATAGAAAGAAAAGGAAACCATGGAAAGATCCGTCTTAATTTTTTTTAATTCATTTTCATGTTATTGGGTGTATATATATAATAATAGATGTTTTGAAAAATATGATCGACTCATTTTCCTATAACAACTCTAATAGAGAAATCACTTATGGCACACATCAGTTAAAAACCTTGTTCTAAATCAATAACTACAATTATCAAGGTGACCACTGAATTCTATATTAAAATATAAAACTATTCATTTCAATATTCATCAAAATTTAGGGACACATCCCTCACTAAATGATGGCTAAGTGTTCAAGAAATCTTAGAGAAATATTTTAAAAAACATTGATAGAACCCCACATGACTAATGAAGCTTATTATCCCATTCACTTTTGTTGGTTTAAGTAAATATTTTGTGACCTTAATCTTTGTTGAATCAATAATTATTCATTATTTTTATATTTAGTTCCTAAGTATTATCCCTCCTTATACCATAAAATAATAATTCTCCCAATTTATAACTAATCACTTTTCTTCACAAATATTCAATACTAAATCAAGGTTACTCAAGTATAATTAAAATTTATCCTATACATAGAAAAATAATTCATAAATATTTCTAGAAACTCATCATATATATCATGATAAATGTGTGTCATGTACAATTTGGAAATGGTTGGTGCAATACATATCCCGAAATAAATCTTGTGTTGGGAAAAAGTTCCATATGGGAAAGTGATGTAATCTTTGAGTATTCAATTGGGCCCATCAGTATCTAATTTTAACCAGAATATCCAATGAGGAAATAATAAAACTCATGTCTTAATAAACCTTCTAATATTTTATCCATTAAAGTGAATGGTAATTTAGGTTTTATAGTGGCTATGTTTAGCTTCCTGTAATCAACACATACCTACCAGTCTATAAAATTTCTTTTGGGGGTCATATTTTTTCATTATTTTTCACCACTATCATTCCACTCATCTTTACCACCACCTGAAGAGGTCTCACCCACTCACTGTTTTGATATATAGAAAATTATCCCAACAACTAATTATTTTAGCACCTCTTTCTTCATGACTTCTTGTATTTTCTTAGTAAGTCTATATTGTGTTTTGTGGCTTGGTTTTATTCAATATTCTAGAAAAAACCTTATGGGTACACACCTTCAGACTTATCCCTTTAATGTCAGCAATTCCCCATGAAATGTAATGGTTCATTCCTCTAAATATTATTAATTTTATTATTCATATCCATAATTTATAAACCATTTATCGTATTTTTAATTCCATAAAATATTTCTTTCTTATATATAGAACAACTCTTGTTCTTAATAAGGAATAAAATCACATCTTGTATAAAAAAGATACAAAAATAGAATTTATTTTTATGGTGGGAGAATAATAACATTTCTCCAATTTTATAACTAATCCACTAGGTAGACTTTGATCATAAGATTTTACTTCTAATGTAGAAACTCTTACACTATTACCTACATGAAAATATACTTCTCCATTCATCAATACCATTATATATTTGAGTCTATGTTTATCATCACAACTGTGTGATTTTCAAGAAGTATCTAATAACCATGAGTCGAAGATAGTGGAATTGTTTTCTATAAAATTCACATTAAAATGATCTGAATCCTACTCTTTGAGAACACTGCTAAACCCTAGATACTAATATAAAACTATTTTATAGGTAAAAACTTTCATATGTCTCAAAATGATTATCATAAAGTATGAAAAAATCTATAATGAAGACATGTCTATGGGTAAGTATCATGTTTTATATCTTTTAATAAAGGACCTTTAATGAATGTAATCTCACTAAAAATTATGACCACATGAATCATATCCATTTATTAAGACAATATATATATTTTAATAAGTAATGAATCTAATATGAAATTTATTTCTCCACTTAGTTATTTTTGGGTCCTGAAAATTCCACAGGAAAGAACAAGGGAATTCGATGAATTTGGAAAAGGGTATAAATAAACCCAAAAAAGAAAGAGTTTAAATAAAATGATCAAAAAGGATAATCCATGAAGGAGGAATATGCTCAAAATATAAGAATTGTTATTTGAATATCCACTTTGTGTGGAGTTCCTCCACCCCGTGAATGAAATCGTTTGTGGGATGAGATAAAACTGTTGGTACCCACAAATGAAACCAAATAATTTGTGGGGATAGATGGTGATTTACATCCCCTAAGAATAACGGATTCCCTATGAATGATAAATAATTTTTGGGATAGGGATTTTATTTTTTCTCCCATAAACAAAATCATTTGGTTGGCTAGGATTCCTCATTATGATCCAACAAACAAAAACACCACGGCCCACCAAGTACAATTGGTCATCCTAGTACTCAGTCCCTTTGTTCCTCTATAAAAGAACCCTAAAGGAAACTAAAAATAAAAATGATTAATATAGAAGTAGGAGAGAATGAGGATAGCCCATATGAGATTTAAAATATGGATCCTTCAATTCTAAGAAGGTAAACCCACTACACAGTGTTAATTAATAAACTAAATTTATCTTATGTTTGAAAACCCAAGACTCCTTCACCGATACCACACTAAGGGTTAAATGGGGATAGCCCCTTTTTGGACACCATCCCACATAGAAAAAATCTATTCTGAGGTATCCCTTCCCTATATATAAAAATTCTATGTAGGAGGAACTTAAACCCATGTAGAAATACGCTATACGGGTAGAACCTAGCCTCGCATAGAAAAATAGTTCATAAGAGGAACCTGAGTCCGCATAGTAAAATACTATGTGGATAGTACCCTCAACCGCATAGAAACAAGATATATAGAGGGAACCCCATCTCACATAAGAACATTTTTCATGGCATGGGTCATCCTCAGGTGTTCTACTCTCCAACTCCTATCACTTCCTTTTGTCATACCATTGGGGCCCACATTAGTCCCCTCATGAACCAGTCGAATGACATTAGTCCAAGGCCTCTTCTAAATCCACCTAACATGTATGATTAGTCATCACACACATAAGTATGTTCTATAAAGTCTACAAACCCATGGTAAGTGGAGTTCCAATGGTACCTTCATTGATAAAGCAGACCCTCAAAATGTTTTCAAGTCAAAATTTCCATGGTAACAAGGGTCCCAACCTTAGTGATTCTTATATGGACCTCTCCATTCTGGGTGGGGAGAGAGGGGTTCATGATTTCATTTCCATTTTAGGAATAATTTATTATCCTTTTTTCGTTCCTAGGAACCATAATGGAATCCCTCTTAGAGTACACCCCTAGTATTTTTTGTTGGAGGTGGCACTTTTTCTCCTCTTCACCAACTTGGGTCATAGCTGGATAGATAACCATATGTTACTATATTGGTTACCAAAATAAGATAGGTGATGGGAACACTCAAATCCCTATCCCTCCCTCCCCCTTTGGGATCCAGCATCCATTCACCGGTAGCCAAAAGTGGATCAGGTTATATTTATATCTATTAAGTCCTCTTATTTCTCACACTGAGACTGAATCACAAGGGATTAGAGGTTAGTGGTGATCATGATATATTCATGATCCCAAAACTCAATTAGTACTCTTACATAGGTGTAAGCCCCAACCTTTATTTAAATGTCCCTATGACTACGTGTGATCCCCAACCCATTTTAAACTATATGAGATTTGATTTCCAACTAACTGGGATACATAGTAATCCTCCTTGAGGTCCAAACCCAACAGCCAAGTTAACCCTAATATTCTCTAAACCACATTCTTAGTAGGGTCATATCCAACTAGGAGGGCCACATTCCTTTGGGTTTCCTTTCATCACCATCCTTATTGAGTCACATACCATGTAAGATCATTCCCCCACATGGAAGACCACATCTATTCCAAATCCCTCAGGCTGTCATGGCGTAATTCCCACACCATCCTTGTCTATGCACCTTTCACCTAGACATCCTTGTCGCATGCTGTTAAACTGCATGGTTTCATCTTTGTTACGTGACTTTAAAAGTTTATGTGTCTTATTAAGTGGAAATAAACTAAAAGTTTTCTGATTAATTTCACAAGGATACATGGTAATCCTGTCTTACAAGTCAAATCCTAACATTAAAAAAACTTTCATCTCCCTAGATGACAGTAAGCTTTAGAGAACCTCACCACATGGCTCAAAACCAACATCATCCTAATGAATGACCAAAGAATATCTACTCTATTTGTAAAATGGTACCATTAATGTATAACATCATATACATGCATATATCCCCATTAATTAAGAACCTCATATACATAAAAATTATTTGAAACACATGTGTACAATTGGTTGTTAATTCAGGGTGATCCATATCATACTTAGTAATGAACAAAGGATTCCCAAACATATGTTAAATCTATAAGAGAGTCCCATAATAGGAAATATTTCCCCATAAAAGGGTATAATGAGAAAGACTTCCAATCCTCTCAACCAATATGAGTTCTTAAGTATTTTTGGAAAAGTTTCCCAATGAGAACCTACCTTTGTAAATTATGTCCGTGAATCGTCATGGATGTGCGAACTGTTGTTTGTTTTTGGTTCTACAAAAAAAACCATTTGGAAACTGATTCATCATAAGTGGGTGTGAGATAAGAATGGTTGCAAAACATTAAAACCCCCTTCAATCAATCATAACATAAATGGATGTCATTATTATTTCATCAAAGTTACTATTGTACGGGCCAACACTATGACTCCCTCCCATCAGAAACGAAATGGTAAACTTTACATGAATCCTTAACCAAGGTGGCAATATTACCCCACATCGGGTCTCTTTTAATATCAAAATAAAAGGGGGCCAAGTATAATGATTAATGGCACATGTGTTCATTTTTAGAGATGTGACTTTGATGGGGTATCCTTATGTGTGTTCGAACCATATATTGTAGGAACATTTCACCAGAAATCTATTCTAACCAATGGATTCTTATAAGATCTCACAGACATGCGCATAAGCCTCAACATAGTCCAGGTCCTCAACCAAATATAGGATTCCATCTCTCACCCAACATCTTTAATGATGGGGTTTGAATGCATTAGTTAGGGATAACACCGTAATGGTACTCTCCCCATCCTTGAGGCAGCTCGACAAGCCCTCCATCCTATTAATCCTCACCATCCATCCACCCAGTGATGGTCATCAATATAGAATCAAATGGACCCATTTTATATCTCCAGTTGTTTTGGGAGCCTAACCCCAAAATGTGATAATGAGTTCATCCCTTACCTATGGGAGGAAGATGAAGTGCTCGCAAGAGACTTCATCCAAGCACCATAGGAGTATCATCCAAGGGCCCCTGCTGATAATTGTCGCTACCAACATTGTACATCTTAGTATCCTCACCCTAAATAGGATACCACCCTATCGACCCCATCCAATATCATGTGAACCCAGGTCCCCAGGGCTTCTTGCAGAGGGAGATGTTCAAACAATCTGGAATAGTCCATCATTCTTATTCCTGCTAAAGAATCCCTCCATGAAAATACTAAAGAAAACTATGATCATATGCAATTTATTGATCATTCACATCAATCCTTCCATGAAAATATAGATTAAAAAACATGAAGATGCACATTCCTATGGATTCATATGAATCCCCTTATTAAAATATGGAGGAAAACTACAAGCAGATGAAAATACAAACTCTAGTACATCAAGACCACCATGAAAATATGATGGTAATTAAACGATCAAGTGGACATATCTTGACTACAAATCAGGAGTTGACTTGCATTCCTTCCCCAAAACCGAAATGGTCATATATTCCTATTTACACCAAGGATGTTTCTCATCATATCCTAGCAATAAAGGAGGCCCAAACATCTATTCTTGACCATATCCTACAAACCTAACAATATTTAATCACATCAATAGAAATAGAAAGGGGTTGGGCCCATGACCCCACCTCCTCAAGTGGGGTGACTCATTCACACAATGAGATGATCACTTAGGAGTAGATATGCATCCCTACTCCCATACAATAGATTCATTGGAAACATTCCATGATAAATGAACAATAGGGTCAGGCAAAAATACTTATTCCAACTAAGGGACACCAGTCCACTTCGGTGGTTGCTCTAGGGATTTCATATATACCTTTCAGAACTTCAGAATATTATCAAAATATCTCGGCAACACTATGGAAGCCAGTCTAACAGGAACCCATATATGAAGTTCATCACTTATAATAAGCTACCCCAATTTCCCATAAGATATTTCCAAAAAGGAAACTTCACCAAAGGCAATTGGAAAATAAATATCAGACTTATAACACTACTCTACTAGAAGTTGTAGTTATTGGGGCCATAAAACATATATCAGTGGTGCTTTAGGATCCTGAAAATACATTTCCAAATTACAAGAGTTGAAGTAGTAGTTGAAAAGTTACTCCACAAAACATTGTTACCAACAGATCTGAAGTTCCTCCACAGATTATCTACCATGAAAGATTCCTTCATGGGAATAGACTGATCGATCATGAGAGCCTATATTCTGATTAGCATCATGGTGGCTCTCCTCATGTCTAGAAGATCAAATAGCATGAAGTTTCACCCCTTGATGTCATCCTCCCTAAAGGTCTTCCACATCGTATACACTGAAGAAATTCTCCTTGCAGTTAGACATCGATCTATGATGGTAGTCCTCTCCATGATGGAATTCGATGTGAACGTCCTCCCCATAATGACATATCATTTCAGTAATAAGGTCCTCCTATAACAACCCTTATTTTTATTTCACATTTAAAGATTATTTATTAAATAAAATTATACTTAATGCAGCCCAAAATATCAATAAGTCTAGTGTATTTGGGAAATTAGGTACATTTCATAACAACTTAAAACATGAAAAGAAACATATTCATTGAAAACTTCTTTAACATGACCAAAAATTTCCTCTGTACTTAAAACTGTATGGGATAACCTAGGGACATACTTAAGAAAGGGGTGAGTTATAAATCTCAGTAAGGGAATAAATAAGGCATAATATGAATAAGAAAATACATGTTAGAAAATAGGCATTTTAATGGAGTATAAAAGAACAATGGATAATAAGACTTGATATAGCATGATAATCATAACATTAGAAATGTGGAAATAACTTAAAACATTTCATCATAAACCTAGGTCAAGGATAAACCCACTGAGACATCATAGTGGACAAATTCACATAAAGGAATCAGGTAAACCCACATGATACTAAAAATTACCCAATGCATTGGAGTTTTATAATGGTGCACCCTTTATATTTATTTCATTCTCACGCTTAATTGTTCCACATAGGTCATATAACATGGATTCATTCAAAATCATAATTTATTCCATGATAAAGGAATGTATATTAAATACATTTAAGTCTCCAATAAATAATTATATGTTCATTAAGGTGAATATACTTGATATGAAATGGGTATGGTATTTACTATACAATTATTTTGGCATGGAAAATTAGATTGCAATTTCGGCAGCATAACGACGTCATATAGAAATTCATAAAATTGGTTGATGAGAGTGAAAGGGGACTCGCATAATTTATACATGGAATTGAAAGTAATAGTGACATTTAAATAAATTTTCCAAAATAAGTAATTTTAAATATAAGGATTAATATAATAAAGAAACTTTTAAGAAAGATGAGAAATTAAAGAACACTTCCAAAATTTTGGCATGGTAACGGGTCTACATAAAGGTTCATAGGAAGGATAAATGAGAGTGGGAGGGGCTATAATAATTTATAAATAAAATTTAAAGTAATTGGTATAAGTAATAATCATATACCAATATAAGAAAATTTAAATTAAAAAAATAACATTAAAGGAGCTCTTGATAAAAGAGGAGAGTTGAATATAAGGTTCCCTTACGGAATTTCAGCACAGTAACAGCTTAAGTACGTGTAAAAATGATAGATTATAAATGGTATATCATTAAAAGAGCTTGGGAGTGCCTTGGGAGGAATCTAGTGTGTGTAGGTCAGAATATGGATGTGCTCCAAGGATTTTTAATGAAGATAAATGGGAACTTGAGTAGGTTTATATAGGAAAAGTGGGGGATTTCTTTATTATTATTATTTTGGACTCTACATAATAAAATATCCAAAACCGAAAACCACACCTTGATTTTTCCCCATTTATTCTACCAAATATTAGTGGTATACATTATTTTATAAGTCCAAGGTCCAAACTTATTAAAATATTACCATTTTTTATGTATAGGTGAGTCACACTCTTAAAGAAATGATTTTAAAATCATAAAATATAATATAAATCTTTGAGAAATCAAAATGGATTTACCAATTCAATAAAATAAAATTAAAATAACATTATTTTTAAGTTAAAACATATATTTGGTTGTGGATACTATTTAAATTACCTATTACATCACTTTTGGGTCATTGTGATGTCATAAAACACAAGGTATAATTATACAGTATTTAATTTTTACTCAAAAATTATGAAACAATTACTGTTAAATAATTTTGAGATTATGATTCCAAAAATAATATCAATTTTATATAAATAATTTTATAAATATTTGAAATTCACTTTTAAAATAATAACCTATATTTATTGAAAATGATGGGTTTTTGACAATTACATTTTTTTGAACCCTTATAAAAATTACATTTGACTTCATCAAAATTATATGATCATTTATATTTAATAAAAATTATTTAATAATAATATTCTATTAAAATATTATTTATTTCAAAAATCCATTAACTCATCAAAATAAATGTCTTTATTTAAAGTGAATACTAGTTAAAAATACAATTTTATTTTATCTAACTTTATCAATAATTATTTAATCCTTTATAATGTAATAAAAAATATTATCAATATTATCATGAAATTAAAATATAAATATTAATACCATTAGGGTTAATTTTATTATAGTACTTGTTAAAATTTTATTAATATTATTTTACCCTTGATTAACCTATTTTACTTTTACCGTGGAAATTAATATTTACTAAAATTACTGTTCATATTTTTCAATAATTAAGTTGACCTTATTACATAATATTAAATAATATGATTAAAAATATGGAATCAATTTTATGAAAATAAATTCACATATTTGGAAGAAATTAATTTAAAATAAAACCCTTATGTACAATGAAAAACAGTTTTCCAAAAGAATCCATTTTTTATGGGAAAGATGATTTTTCTTTAACTATATAACTAGTAATATTTGTTAAAGGGATTTAAATTCATAAATATAGATATTTAATCTAAAATTTTAATTTAAAAAAATTCTCATAAGGTGTTATTATAATCAAGATAAATTTTTCATTTTAAAATAGATTTCAAAACAAATGTATTTTAAGCTTAAAAATAAACTTATGCTAAAATATGGTGTAAAGATGATTGAAAATGTAATTAATTGAATAAAATTAAAGAAAACTTATTTTTCCTTGAAGTAAAATTAAAAATTATAATTATAATTTTAAATTAATTAATTTATCAATATAAAATATAATTTTACTTATAAATTGTTTTTTACTATTCACTAAAAAAATTATATTTTTAAAAATTTAATAAATTTAACACTAAGTTAATTTTGATATGATGATATAAAAAATGGAGTTTATTTTAAAAAATAAATTTTCTAAAATTTTTATAAAATAATTATAACATATGTTTATAAAAATAAATAAAAAACATTTTTGAAGAAAACATACAAAAAGACATTACCAAAAATTGATCTATTATTTTCTAATAATTTATCAATATATTTTAGGCATATATATATTTCATCAATTATTTAATCATAATCATATCCATAAATTTAATAGAAATGTTGAAATGGTCATATTTAAATAATCATTGTTTGTTTGGGTTCGTTTTTGCGTATCACATAGGCTATCGAACAACTCTCTTTTGAAAATTTGGGGTGTTACATTCTTACCCCCTTTAATAAATTGCATCATCACAATTTAAACTTGAAATTGATAAGGAATTTTTTGACACTTGTAAATATCTTTATGAACTACCCACATCGTAAAAGGGGTTAATAAAATATCCACTTGAAAAGAGAGAAAGGGAAGTACGAAGGTCATCACATAAATAGGTTTCCAAGTAAGAGAACCATAATCGAAGATGAAAACATAGATATGGAAGAGAAAATTAAAACCAAATAACTAACTAAGTTTGATAGAGAACATGGTCAAGATAAATTCAATGACCACAAAACCATAAATTTGTGGTCGATAAAATGACCATCAATTCATTAGAATATGAAAACAATTTTGATTCAATATTATTTCTCTAGAGTTAAGAAATTACTTTATCATTTAAACTAGGAACATAAGTAAATATTTTTTATTGAAAAGTACAATTAATTTCCACTACAATATCCTGTTTTTCTCCAAATAATGAGAACTTAATATGTTTTTTTATAACTGTATCACTAGAATAAACCTCTTATAGATCACATAATAAACCAAATAATAACAGGTTATCCCCCTTGTCTTTACTAAATCAAAAATGGCTAGCATAAGGTGAGATAATACCTTAACACATTAGTCTCCAAAATTCCATAAAAAACCCAAAAGTTTAACATTTATCATTCCTTAAATATATACCCATATATAACACTAATAACCTAAAAATTAAAGAGTGTTTTAACCTCAATGTATGTGTCATAGAATTCTTCATACACCTCGAAAAATATAAGATAATTCATCTCAAATAATCCTAATGAGTATATATTCCTCAACCTAAAATAAAACCTCTCCCAAAATATTTTCAATCACATAAAAATAAGAATATTTTATCCCTGTAATATGTTTCAAAAAATATCATACAAAAATTCCATCACATAAATCTTAAAAATTTGAATCAATAATTTTAAATATAAGATTAGTCTTAGAAATATCACTCCCAGAATCATTAGGTCTATCTGAACATCAATTACCTATTAAGGGTTATCAACCCCTGAAACATGTGTTTTCTAAAATGTCACTTTATCACTAAATCACATGTATAGGTTATTGGTACCATTCAAACTAAATTTCAAGTGTTTAAAGAAGAACAACTATAGAGAAATCCATATATGTTTCATGATTCATATATCTATAATGTCATTGATATACTAATTTAACAACATAAATCCCAAATAACCCTACATAAAAACATTAATCATTAAACTTCAAATATTTCTATAGCAAAAGGCCTTCCTTAAACCCAAACATTTTATGTAGATACGCTTAATTATAGTGAAATAATATCCATACTAAAGAATATTCAATACCCACCTTATACTTTTATAGAATATAAGGGTGACTTATGGTATGGATGATCAATTCCATATCCCAAAATTTATATTGGCTATATAAAAGGAAAACCATTTCATAACAAGGATAACATCAAATTACACTAAAGTAAGAATGATAATATTTTCAGGAAGAACATTCCCGCTAACATCAAAATGGTATACATAGTCGTTTTTTGATAATGTAAAATCATTTTAGGTGGTGATTCATTATTCTCAGAAAACATAAAAGATATGCTAATTGGGAATGAATTTAAATACAAAATGATAAACATAATTAATGAGTAGAGGTTACATGTACTTTAGTTGTCATGATCCACCTTAGTATAGGAATTTCCCTATTCCCTTTTTTATGGAGATTGTTGATGCTCAACATGCTTCCAAACCCTTGGAATGGAGAATTGTCTTGGATAATGCCCAACTTTTCCGCATTTAGGACAAATAACTATATATATTACATTAGATTGAACCTTATTTCCATCTATCTCATTTTCCAATTTTCCATGGCAATTGGATACTTTATGTCCTCTCTTTCCACACTTAAAACATATCCTAGTCCCTTTGTAACATTTCCCATGGTTCCTCTTTCCAAACTTATTTCATAAAGGAAATTGTGTCTTCTTACCCTTTTCACCATTATCCAATGAACTTTCATGAGATTTAATCTTCCTCTTTATTGACTTATTTGGACATTCAACAAAGTTTCATTTGTTAATTGTGATTTTTGATAACTATTTTGGCTTAATCATGATATTTTCTACTTGATCTCCCATCCAATTGGGCATCTCGTTTAGGTAATCATGACATTTTCCTTCACATTGGTTGTTTTCTCAGTTACTTCTATTTCCAAAAATTATTTATAATAAAGTGGAAAAATTAAAATTATTATTTTTAAACACATAAATGAGAATCCAATGAAATTAAAGTGATAACTTATAAATGAAATATATTTCCTTAACTTATAAATTTCTAGGATTCAATCTATTTTATCCATGATCTATTTTCTAATAATGAAACTTATGGGAAATTTTGATCCCCTAATAATGGTTCATAATGAGCTTGTGAATTTAACAAATCATATCCCTCAAGAGTGTAAAACTAGGTGTTTAGTAAGGCCCATTTTGTTAAACTAGGATACCCTGAGTCAGGCTCTAAACACCTTGTCAAAGTTGTCACTCATAGGTACATATATTCCAAAACCATGTCCACTTATAGTATCTAGATAGGGATATACATTTTTTATAATCCACTTACTCTATACTTACCAAAATTTAGGTATGTTTTCTTATACTTGGTCTTATCCTAAAGGAATTTTCTATAGTTCTCTAATCCTAAGGATTTCACTAGAGTTTTCTAATCATAATCCCAAAAATAACTAAACCTGTCCTATGATACCAATTATAACAACCCTTATCTTTATTTCACATTTAAACATGATTTATTACATAAAACTACACTTAATAAAACCTATAAGATCGATCGGTCTATTTTATTTGGGAATTTAAGTACATTACATAACAACATAAAACATGAAAAGAAACATCTTTATTGAAAACTTATTTAACATGAACAAAAATTTCCTTTATACTTAACATTGCATGGGATAACCTGAGGACATACATAAGAAAGGGGTAATATATAAATCTAATTAAGGGTGTAAACAAGAAATAATATCAAGAATAAAATACATGTTATAAAATAGTCATATCAATGGAGCATGAAAGGAACATGGATAATAAGTCACGATATAGCATGATAATCATAACATGAGAAATGTGACAATAACTTAAAACACTACATCATAAACATTGGCCAAGGTTAAACCCACCAAGACATCATAGTGGATAAATTCCCATAAAGGAATTAGTTAAACCCCATATATCAATATGAAGTATCATGATACTAACCATTATCCAATGAATTGGAGATCTATTAGGGAGTTCCCTTTATAATCATTTCATTCTCATGCTTAAGTGTGCCACATAGATCATATAACATGAATTCATTCAACATCAAAATTTATTCTGAGATTAGGTAATGTGGAGTACATACATTTAAGTCTTCAATAAATAATTATATGTGCATAAAGTTGTATATACTTGATAGAAAAATGTTTATGGTATTCACTACACAAATATTTTGGCATGGAAAATCACGGTACAATTTTGTCAATATAACAGCGTCATATAGAAATTCATAAAATGGGTTGATGAGAGAGAAATGGGTATCTCATAATTTATAAATGGAATTGATAGTAATATGTACATTGAAAGTCATTCCTCAACATAATTAATTGTAAATATAATGTGTAACATAATAAAGAAACTTTGAAGAAAGAGGAGAAAGGAAATAACCCTTACAAAATTTCAGCATGGTAACAGGTGTGTATGAAGGTTCATAGTAGAGATAAATGAGACTGAAATGGGATATTATAATATATAAATAAAATGTAAAATAAGGGGTATAAGTAATAATCATATCCCAATATAATAAAATGGAAATTAAAATACATAACATTAAAGTAGTTCTTGATAAAAGAGGGGAGTGGAAGATAAGGTTCCCTTAGGGAATTTCGGCCTAGTAACGGATTAGGTAAGGGTCAAAATGAGAGAGTATAAATGGTATATCATTGAAATGACATTAATTTTATAGTAATTTAATGATAATAATTTAATTACAATATAACCAGTTGAAATTAAGAATACTAATTTCAAAAAAGGTTGTTGAATTGAATGAACGAGATGAAGGGGAGGATCCCTTACTTGAATCTGTCACTCCAAAGGCTTGTTAGGGTATTCTTGAGAGATTTGGGGCACCTTGGGAGGACTATAAAGTGTGGAGGGAAGAATATGGACGTGATCCAAGTAGTTTTAGTGAAGATAAATGTGATCTTGAGTGTGTTTATACAGGAAAAAAGTGGGATTTCATTATTATTTTTGTTTTGGACTCTACATAATAAAATATCAAATACCACAAACCATATCATGGTTTTTTTCATGGTTTCTTCCAAATGGGAGTGGAATAAATATTTTATAAGTCCAAGGGTCTAAATTATTAAAATATTACCCTTGGTAATGTGGAGTTGAGTCACACTCTTAAAGAAATGATTTTAAAATCTTAAAATATATTATAAGTCTTGGAGGATTCATAATAGCTTTACCAAATAAATAAAATAAAATTAAAATAAAATTATTTTAAATGGGAAACATATATTTTTTATTTTATACTATTTATATTACTTATTACATCACTTTTGGGTCATTTTATGTCATAAAATACAAGGAATATTTATGCGGTATTTAATTTTTACCTGAAAATTCGACTATCTCGAAAAATTATGAAAAAATCACCATTGGATAATTTCAAAATTCTGATTAAAAATATAATATAAATTTTATCTAAATAATTTTATAAATATTTGAATATTAAATTTTAAAATAAAAACCGACATTTATTAAAAATGATGGGTTTTTTACAATAACATTTTTTTAAACCCTTATAAAAATTACATTTGACTACATAAAAAGTATATGATCATTTATATTAAATAAACATTATTTAATAATAATATTTTATTAGAATTTTATTTATTTCATAAATTCATTAACTCATAAAAATAAATGTCTTAATTGAAATTGAATACTAGTTAAAAATACAATTTGTCTTTTATCTAATTTTTATCAATAATTATTTAATCCTTTATAATGGAACAAAAAATATAATAAATTTTATAAATAAATTAAAATATAAATATTCATACCATTATGGTTTCTTTAATTCTAGTCATTTTAAAATTATTATTATTATTTTACCCTTAGTTATTCTATTTTACTTTTACCATGGAAGTTAATATTTACTATAATTACTATTCATATTGTTCAAAAATTAAGTTTACCTTATTACCTAATATTAATTAATATGAATAAAAATATGGAATCAATTTTATGAAAATAAATTCAAAAATGTGTAAGAATTTAATTTAAAATAAAACCTGCAAGTATGATGAAAAATAGTTTTCTAAAAAATACATTTTCAAGGAAAAGATTATTTTTCTTCAACTATATAACTAGTGATATTCATTATATGGATTTAAATTAATAAATAAAGATATGTAATATAAACATCTAATTTAAATAATTTTTCATCAAGGTTTATTATAATCAAGATAAATTTGTCATTTTAAAACAGATTTTAAAACAAATGTATTTTAATACTAAAAATAAACTTATACTAAAATCCATAGTAAAGATGATTTAAGATATAATTGATTGAATAAAATTAAATAATAATTATTTTTATTTTAAGTAAAATTAAAATAATAATTATACTTTTAAATTAATTAATTTATCAATATAAAATATATTTTTACTTAAAAACTGTTTTTTAACTATTCACTGAAAAAAGAAATTATTTTTCGAAAAAAAATCAAATTTTCACCCTAAGTAAATTATGATATGATGATATAAAAAATGTATTTTATTTTATCAATTAAATTTTATAAATTTTCTAGAAAATAATTATAATGTATTTTCATAAAAATAAATAAAAATATTTTTGAAGAAAACATAAAAAAAGACATTACCAAACATTGATTTATTATTTTTTAATCATTTATCAATATATTTTGTAAATATATATTTTTAATAAATAACTTTATCCTAATAGTATATATAAATTTAATATAAAGGTTAAAATTGTTATGTTTAAATAATCATTGTTTTTTTGGGTTTAGTTTTTTGTATCGTATAGGATATAAAACAAAGTTTTCTCTTTTGAAAAGTCAGGGCGTCACACCTCCTCTTGTTGTTTTCCTTCCTAAAGGTCCTCCATAGGGTATACACTATATAATTTCTCCACATATTCAAACATCATGCTATGATGGTAGTCCTCACCATGATGGTATTTTCTGCAAAGTTCCTCCCCACAGTGACATCTCATTTCAATAAGAAGGTCATCTCCTTTACGAGTCAAATACGAGAAAGCCCTAAATTCTAAGGTGCTTGAAAAGATGGGTTCAGATTTGTTAGATACCCTATCAATGACAAGAGATACCCTTTCTCAACTAAAAGATTTCTCATGGTAACACTCATTTTCTGATCCACCCTCAGACCATTCTCATACCACTGAAACCTCCACTATCCCCACTACTTTAAAAAAACATCAAGAAGCTCTCATGATGTGGTGATTAAGTAGAGGAGTATCTTGTAAAAGAATATAAGGATATGTTTTTCATGAGAATACAATTTTTCAGGGATGATATACCTATTATTTTTTTGTCCTCATCCACTTCTCAGTTCAACATTCCTAAGTAATTGTCAGAAGAATGCATACACAACATCCATCTAAATCTCTGGACAACTCTCCTCTACCTGAAAGAAAAATTATTAACTTAAAATGGGTATGTAGACCATGTGAAAATATTGGGAGAGTTTTTTCATCAAATCAACCTCGAATCTCTCCCATATGTGCGGAAACCACAATCAGAGAAATAGTGGTAGGATCATCATTTGGCATGCCTCAATGTATTACATGATTTGTGTCATATAATTGTAAATGCCCTACCTATTGTTCACATTCAGGGATGGGGGGAACATGGAGATTTTCATTTCATCCCATGACCCATTCAGAATAACCCACTAGAAATTACATCATGTAATTTCATTATTCCAAGGAGGCTATCAAGAAAAACCCATGATCAAGAAAGAAAAAATAGTTAACGAGAATTAGCCTCGAATAAGCCTCAAAAGTGTCAATCCTAATGAGATAAATCCATTAAAAAAACTCTTGATCTAGGTAACTGATAACATTAAGTAGGATTCTCATTTAAGGTAATCCAATCATCAAACATTGTTAATTCCTTCGGAAGCAAGAAGTTATCATGCTGACATAGCATTTCACTTATCTCACGATCGAATAGGGAGGCACGAGATTGAGAGAGTAGCGATAATAAAAATAGCCACTGCAATCCAGGATCATCCCCAGTCCATATGTATGGGGGAATTTTTAACACAAAATACACCTCCAAGTCTGAAAAACTCATCCTGAGGCACAACAATAAGAGAACGGGAGCAACCCCATCCTGTAGGTCTAGAATCATTTTACCCCAACCTACATTTTTAAATAAATAGTTCTTTTCTCATTTAGGGAGGAAAACATGAGGTGAGGTCTCCCTATTCATCCCACCTCATGAAACATCTCCCCTTGAGGGGAGGTATATGACTAGGCTGCAGGGAGGTTCCCTCTATGTCACCCTTTATTAGGAAACTCAAAGAAGACACCAGAAAGAAAGGAAGAGTTCCAAAAAAGGATGCAAACATCCCTCTAATAATTAAAAATACAGTATGATCCCCATAATTAATTATGAATTAGTAAACTTCTTGTACTTTAATCCTATATATGAAATCAAAAAATGATGAAAACATAGAGGATAAAGGGGAGAATGTTTCCATCTGGAACATGGTCCGAACTAAAACAAATGAAGGTGTGCCTACCCAGACTAAGAGAATCACACTAAATATGGGTGCCCCCTCAAGCAATCCCTTACTATCTCCTTAGTGAATTTCTACTAAATATAAGAGTAAAGGCAAGGTAGCATATGACCCACCTTCTCTTGATGGGGACGATCTCCCTGCACATGAAAAATGATTCGCTCTATAGGAGGAAGAAATTAAAGAGTTGAGGAGACTCAATGCCAAGTTTCTCCAAGGTAGAATTACTACTAAATATGATCCATGGGAAGATCCTCAACGTACACTTACAATATTTGTAAATCCATAGGGGTTCAATCCAGTGACTGAAGCAAGTTTAGAAGAGCCACCCAACATGATGCCAAGGCCATTGGTTTACCTTCATTTAATCATGGACAGATATCAAGATTTATCTCTATCAAGTAGACCACTAGAACGGTTTTATGAAAATCCTCAGAATATTTCCTTAGCTAGATATCATTTATAAATAATATAAGAATGGGTGTGTCAGTTTCTTCCCATTTTTCACCTATCCAATCCCCTATTCAACTGAATGTTCATCAAGGGCTTATCGACTCAATCGAGTAATTGGAAGATCGATTGGAATCCAAGGAGGAGATTCATGAACCAATACAACTATAATGTAAAACTTACCCAAAATGGGTGAGCAAAAAATCACCCACACAAAACTTTGAGAGTCCTATGTTTCTGATATTCAATGGCTCATGTGACCGAAATAATATCTAATTCACTTTTCATCCCATTGTGATCTGATGATGGGAACTCCTGATCAATAAGAAGTAGTGAAACTTAGATTCTTTGTGAAGACCTTACAAGGGACATACCTTGTATGGTACATAAGTTTTCTAGCTCGGTCGATCACGGGATAAGAGGATCTCTATCAACAACTCCTCTTTCAGTTAAACTAAACACTATAAAAGAAAAAAATCATTGACCTCTTGAATTGAAAACACAAAGAAAATTAAAGAGTCTTGGATTTATTTTCTAGATGGAAAGGGTTGAATTAATCCATGAACCTACCACTTCCCCAGGATGATATGCTCACACTCTGTACTGAGAACCTTCACGAAAAGCTATGAATGCTACTCATCTTGGTGAAATATATAAGTGGATATTAGGATTTCTCCACCATTTCTCAAAGAATATAATATTCCATATAATGGAATAATCTCAATTCCTAAATAAATCCCCAGGTCCTAGGGAAACAAATAGGAAAGAAGAGGCGGTGTCTATTACACTTAAGCTAGCCTCTACATCAAAACCAACTCCAAAAACCACACCATGTTGTGTAGATCACATTATATGCTAGCAGCGACCCCCACCTCAACAGCATGAGTGAAGGGGACCCTAGAAGAATCAATTCCAGGAGAAAGGAAACAAATTTTACTCATTCCAAGATGATCAGTTCCATGAATACATTATTGTTGTTGTGGATAATGATTTGCTCCACTATCTAGTGACTAAGAGGCATGACCAAGTAACTCTCGATGACCAGCCAGATTATTTACCCATCCATAGGATGTTGGGGAACACCATTCAGTAATACTTCATATTTAAAGAAATCCTACAAAAAATAGTGAATTATGGGCAAGTAAATTTTCAAAATCCACCAGCACAAGTAGTATATGTTTCTAATACTAACCATGAGGAAGAAGATGAGTTGAAAGAATTAATTACCATAAGGACAGAGATTTTTTATGGTTGGATGGATCAAAATACAATCAAATGAACTAATTGTATTCTCTAAGCATAGTTAAAACAACCAATTATGCTCCCAACTGCTTCCACTACAACACTATCAATGTCATTATCCCCACAAACCTCCAAAAGACAACCTTTCAAAAAGAAGCATGGATAGAAAGATAGGGAGAAAGCACTAGAGGATTAACATGTGCTAAGGGAAACATTGTATTTGAATCTCTTAGAATTTATGCCCTCATATTTTAAACAATAGGAATCGCTCCTCCAAATGGCACCACTTGAAATGGTCATCTAGGAAAAGTCATCATTCAATGAGGATTTAATATTCAAATACATTAATTTCATTAATTTAATGGATCCCTTCTCTAATGATGAGTATGCCTATGAATTCAAGTTCCCCACACCCAATTGGGGAACTAGAGGAAGAGGTCACAGCAGCTGAAGATACTGGGGAAGATGTAGTTGTGGAAGGAACCAAAATTCTAGCCATGTCCCTACTCAAACTGTCAATGTAGTAGAAACTTGTGGAATATCCCTTCAGTAGGTCCAACTAGAGAAGGAAAATCCCCATGCACCTTCCAGAATCCACCCGGGCCCGCTCACTCTAGAATATCAATCAAAGGGGGTACAGGTGTCCAATCACCTTCAGTGTGCAGACAGGCCTTCTCAGCCCAACCCACCAAAGATATGAGCACCTCCAAATCCTATTTTGAGGGATGATCCATCCACATAAAGTACTCAAGACCCTAAAGTGCCTTTGAAAGTGAATCCTCACACTAGGAAGAAGAGGAATTTAGACTAGAAGTATGAAATCTATCAACATTTATCCTTGGTACTAGTTAATATATCAATCTTGGATGCCCCGAGCTTATTAAAAGACCTCAGGGAAGCACTAATAGAGGCTTTTCTAATCCCCTAAGATTTTGAATTCAAAGTGGAAACTTTTAGGTCTATCAAAAAGATACTGATCAAGCATAATGTCATGTGGTTATCTCCTTAATATATCAAGATGAAGATGTTTTTATACAAGTACACATCTGAACCATGTACGTGTTCAGTAGGATAAATGGTTTTGATATATGAAAAAATTTCATTGATAATGGCTCTAAAGTAAATATCGTCCTAGTATAGACACTTCATCAGTTGGGTTGCAATGAGTATAACCTATAACCTTTTACTCTGAAACTACAGGGCTATAAAAAATCAAGAAAATTCCACTAAGATAAATCAAACTTAGGGCTTAATTTGGAGACCTCATATCTGACTCAAAATTTCTGGTTGTCCAACAGGATGTGACCTTCAATGTATTATTAAGAAGGCCTTTATTGCATCAACATGTTCAAATCCCCTCATCGTACCATAAATGCATTTAATACTACATTAATGGAAAAATTGGGATATTTCACGCTGATAAATCCATGTTTGAATCCTATATTTGAAATTTTGTTGATGTAGTATTATATCATAGGGAATGGAAAAAAGGCCCTAGATGATGGTTTTTCTCAGCTCACCACCCTGAATATTTTAGAATTGATCCACCCAACCCCTTCAAACTGATTAGTGAAGAATATGTGTTACCTATCAATCAGATCAAGCATATGAGTCCAAGTTCAGATGCATATTCAGTGGTCTTCATGATTTCAGTCATGACCACTGAGTTTAGTAGTGTTGAAAAATTTTCTAACTCCCCTGACAATGGTGAAATCTTAGATGAAAATTCCTTTATAGGGAATGGAAAAAGGCCCTAGTTGATGGTGTTTCTTAGCTCACCACCCTGAATAGTTTAGAATTGATCCACCCAACCCCTTGAAACTGATTGGTAAAGAATATGTGTTACCTGTCAATCAGATCAAGCATATGAGTCCAATTTCAGATTCATATTCTGTAGAGACCCGAATCTTGACGTACATGGGAATTACATTACTTTTGTGGAATAATTAATACATAAAAAACAGACACACAAGGACCGTAATAGTTTAGTGTCTTTGGAAACTCGGAATATAATCTTCTAATCATGGTGAAAGATCTTCAACATCTCCCATAAATATCTTCCCCTTTTTTTCTTACCTAAAACCTTTCTTTATATCCTAGAGAAAAGAAAACATAAAAGGGGTGATCTCAAATGCCTAGTAAGGGTAAACATAGAGAACATAAAACAATCCATAAACATCTTAATGCAAAAACTTGAACATAAAATCTAAACATCAAAATCTTGAGCAAAGACATGAATCTTGGAAGTACGTAAGGCATATATCATAAGGGAACATCAATCATGATAAAATAGCATGGGAATAAAACATTTAATTGTGGAAACCATTAATCACATGTTATGATTTCCATAGTAGCCAAGCCATTGCTGCCAAGACCATCCTAGTGGACAAAGTCCCTTTCTGAATCGAGTTCACTCCTTGTTTCAGTCCTATAACACTGAATCGGATTAGCTTACCGTTCCAGCCATGTCTATCTCATGAGATATAAATCTTTACCCAATGCATTTTAGGGAGATATAGGTCCCACCCATCTCATATTGAAATCATTCTTTCATGTGACACAATATAAACATAAATCATTCATCATAACCCAAGAATAAAATGGGTTTCATAAACATCATTCCATCATAACGTAATCCATACAAACAAATTGGATATCATTTCATCATTAGAAAAGTGAAACCATGTAAATCATAGAGACATGATACTTGAAACATACACATGTGAAATAATGTCATCTTAGATGAAAATGGTTTTGATAAAACACTTGAAATGAATTTTTGAGCAAAATATCCTTTTTTCTTCAAAATCATTTTCTTTTCACAAAATGTCATGAAATTTTAAAAGAAAAGGGTTTTGTTGAAAATAGTCATGAAATGTTTTGGAGGAAGCTTCATGAAAATAAGGCTTTATAAAACCGTAAAAATCCTTTCATGTCGTATACGTTAAAAAAACATTCTTCTCGTACTTTTGTCGGAAAAGTCAAAAAGTACCTTGTAGGGTAAATAAAAGAAAGATTCCTTTCATACCATGGGGTAAAATTCAAATGGGTAAAAAGGACTATAAACATACATAAATTCAATTTTATAAAACATGGACATGAATGATGGCAATAACCCCAGTAAATACTTACAAATAAGCAATCTCGGATAAAAATGAGATTTGCACAATTATCCCTTACCTTAGGTCCGATATGCTTCGTACATTTCTGAACCTCCTGTATAATGATTTAAATAATGTCATTGACTTATTACAGAATCATATTCATTGTTATTATATCATATATGTTTCACTTATGACTTTATATTACCTGTTCTTTTGTAAATTCCATGTTAAAGCAGCGTTTTGGGTAAAATCATTTCATTTATCGTATGTGTTTTGAATTGTCGTTCTTGATATTATTACTTATATCCTGATTTACATAATTCCAGAATGTAAAACATAATATATATTCATCATATACATATATATATTATAGATCGATAAAAGGAATAAAGTTCACCATTCATGGAGACGGTAGGCCGTACGTACGCATGAACGCAGTTTTTGTTTCCTTATTGAATTGAATGACACTAAATAGATGACATAGATATAATTATACATAAATCCAGTAGAATTATTATTTCATATATTTCATTATTATTCATTATATAAACTTTATGATCATTCATGTATGGTTAACATGGAGAATGAATCTCATCGCGTCGTGGAGACTGTAGCCCGTACGTACGCACGAGCGATGATATCGTTCCCATAATTATTGAATAGAATTGGAGTAGATGGTATAATATATCAGAATCAGTATGATGTTATAATAACCATATATAGTTATTCTTTACACCATTATACCCATCCATGTAAGGTGTTGGTGGAAAAACAGATTTCACCACGGCGTGGAGACGGTATTTCGTACGTACGCACGCGTGGTGATTTCGTTTTTCGTAGGATGGATAGATGGTGAAATAGGGTTGTTTAATACTTATAATAACATATCAGTATATTATTTATACTGATTTTATTACTTAATAATGAAACAACTAAATAAGAAGAAGTGGGAGAAGAAATAAAGTTGAAAGAATCGGTAACGGACATTACCTCTTCTTTGAAGCGCCTCTTTGAGACCTCCTCTTAGGGAACTAAAATTGGTATTTGAAGAATACCAGAACCTCTAGGATGTTTTTATGGATGTGGAGAAGAGAATTTGGAAGGTTTTTTCCGAGCTTGAAGGCTCAAATTGGTGTGAGGAAGAGAGGGAGGAGGTGCCCTTTTATAAGGGAGGAGAGGGGAACCTTTGGAAAAAGTAAAAATATTATTTTATTATAAAGTCATATTCAGTTTTAAATAGCTCCAAATTGATTTCTTTCGAAGCTAAGGTGATTATGGGTCGAAATACTCTCATCAAATATAATTTAGACAAGTTTAGGTCATTATATTAACCTTATCATTTAGTTTTAACTCTTAGTTGATTAGATTGACATTTACCATGTCACTTTGTATTTTTATATTATATAGTTAATAAACTTACCATATACATCCAAGAGACCCCCAAGTGGTTCATTAATGATACACCTATCATGATATAAGTATCTTGGCTGAACCTTATATTTTTTAGAAATATAATAACACTTAATAATATAATATTTGTTTTAAAAACTATTTTATGTCAATTTTGACACTATTTGGTAATTGATTTTTGTGAAAATCATAACAGAATTATTAGTTCGAAAAAAGTTAATTAAATCAAAACTAACATGTAATATTAACCTATAAAATTAGTTAAATTCATAAAAAGTCTCAAATTACATTTATTTGGGTATTTATAACATCAATTATGTCAATATTTCATTAATAAGATAATTACTGCATCATCATTGTGTCATAAATAAATTAAATTATTTAATGTCTAAAAATTATAAATAAAACACCATTATGTAGGAAATATTTTTAGCTTTCTAATGAATATTTATAGTCGAATTTATCTTATGTATAATCTTATATTAAAAATGATTTAGTTAGTAAACTTTGATTTTAACTATTTTAACCCTTCTTTAAATAAATTAATATTAAATGTCCTAATCTAATCCAAGTGGGCCTAAATGGTCATATTTTATTCCTAAGGTTGTTTCTGGTCGAATTACACTTATCCAATAGAATTAGGACATGTGTTATGGTAATAATAATATCATTTTTACCCTTAATTATCCTATTTACTTTTAACCGTGGTAAATAAAAGTAAAAAGTTACTATTCACCGAAAAAATATTTTCATCTCATTGAACCACATTTTAGTCCTTAATATTAACCGTGTCTCTCGGATTTTCGAAATTCCACTCACAGAAGCGGTAAAATTAAGTTTTATGAAAAATTCAGTTTTTTAACTACCACTTAGTGGTTTCATTATTCATCAAAAAATGAAAGTTTCCAGAAAAATACCAAAAATTAGGCCTAAGATATATTTGATATTATGAATTCAAAAATTATGTCTATTTTACCAAATTCAAAACATATCAGTTGCATTAATTAATTTAAAAATTAATTCTCGTCGTCAAAACAAATAGCGTGTTTTTAAGAGATAATAATTATCAAAAGATTGACACTTGTTTATGTCTGGTTTAAATGAGAAATTACATCTAATGACCAAAATTGTATTAAATGGTAAAAATATATTCTAAATATACTTTAAAACCACTCAAATTAATAATTTATCACTATTAATTATTTCGATTAAAAAAGTTGTTTTTAATTAAAATTTAGTAATTTTCACTATTCATCAGAATATGAAAGTTATCTGAAAAGTACCAAAATTTCACCCTAAGCTAATTTTGATATTCCGAATCCAAAAATGAAGTCCATTTTGAAAGATAAAATTTATAAAATTTCAAAAAGTGGGTATTACTATTCATAACGACTAGTTCATAATAATATTATAATAATATCTCGTTTAGTGAAACTCGATATTGTGTACTACACACGCTATCGAGGAAGGTCTGTATTGCATGTAATGCAAGCCAAGTCAAGGAATCATGTTGTGAAAGCTCCTTTTGGTGTAGCGTACAACACAATACATTAATGAAATTAAAAAGAATATTTTTCATAAAATATTGGGGTGTTACATTCTACCCCCCTTAAAATGAATTTCGCCCTCAAAATTCATTGGGGTTATAAATGGTTTACTACTCGAAAGTTTCTTTAATAGAAACCCACATTGTAAAAAGGAATACCAAAATTTGGCTTTAAAAACTAAAGTATGAAATGTAACGGTTACCCAAATTAACTCATCACTGGGTTTCCATGTAGGAGAACATACATGAAAATATGGATATGGAAGAAAAATCTAACCATCAAGTTCTGATGGAGAGTGGTAGAGAACATGGCTATGAAAAATCCTTCAATCACAAAGCCATATATTTGTGATGATCTAAGGTACCACCTGATTCATCGGATATAAGGGCACTAGGACAACATTTTTTGTTTTCAAGATCATTTTCCTAAAGTTGGGGAATTTGAATTAAAATAAATACTTACTTTATTTTGTTACAATCTCTCTTTTGTTTGTACCTTGAACAATTTCCACTTCATCTCTTAAAGAAATGAAGTTGAATTTGTTATTCGTGAAGTGTTAGCAGATCATGTGATAGAATGACGGGTCATTCCATCTGTCTCAAACAAAATGTTAGAAAAAGTTATTAAATATACATAAGTCGATCTATAGTGAGATTAATCATATATGGTTCCTAAAATGGACTTATACTTCATATATCATACTCCTTAATATAATAAAACTAGTTTCTACTAAACAGGGACTTCCTATATTCCAGTGGTAGGCGATAAAGGCCTTTCACACTTCGGTTGTGGGTTTGATTCCCACAGCCTTGTCTGACACGATGGGTTGTCGCCCGTCCTACAGGTTGTCCTTTTTCTAAAACTACATTATAAAAAAAATATAGCCTTAAACAAAACTAACTTATGTCCAACATAATTCATTCTAATCTGTAGGCTTATCCAAAATACATATGTCCAATCTCATATTATAAAGAAAACGATTACTTGAAATGTCATCAACCAAGCATGTGAATACCATCATTTATCCCCCATATATCTTTCTGGTCAAATTTTAATCATGTGAATACCTTAATCATGTATTCTCTTGAAAAATGAATACCCGTTAAACCTTAGTGAAAACATGAATGCTGTCAAAAGTTAACTCTTTCCGCATACCAAAATCCAAAAATTCTATATACTCAAACCATGATATAACCTTCTCCTTATATTAGTCATGAGCTCATGAATAATATCAAACATTTAATTTTCTCCTTATCCCTTCATTATGCGCATATCATCTAGTTTCCAAAAATATCTGAATAACCTTAAATGGTTACTAGTACCATTCATCATACACTTTCAAAACATAAGTAAAGACAATAGTGTAACGATCCTTAGATGTCTTTTTATTCCATAGTACCATGAGATTACTTATACAACATTACACTTGATAAACATGTAATCATTCCACTACCTTCTTAAAACATTGATCGAGCTTCAACAATTCTTTCATCTCACATATCATTTGTAGTCTCTTCATCATCATCAACATAAATACTACCCATACGACCATACTGATTCTCTTCATGAGACTTTCCCTTAGGGAATTGGTTTGCATAATTCATGTACATTCCACATTTAAAACATTTAACCATTGTTGATGTCGTAGAAATACCATTATCCTCATCCATGGTGTTAACTGAACCTTTTCCTTTGCACTTACTGGCTTTGTGTCCTTCTTTTCCACACCCAAAGCATCTTCCAGTTCCTTTGAAACATTCTCCTTGATGCCTCTTCCCACATGATTTACATAGGGGAAATTGAACTTTCTTTCCTCTATGATCATCATGTAACTCCATATTTCTCTTATTAGCCGAGTCAGGAAACTTACCAAATTTGAGTTTATTGATCATATTATGAGATTGATGATTTGGCATAATAATGATGTTTGGACTTCCAAATCCCATTTCATTTGGTTGCTCATGAAGAATATCATTCCATTTTCCATCATATCCTCCATTATCGTGAATCATCTTGTTTCCAGCCATTTTCTAAAACCCAAAAAGAATAGTGTGAGAGACAAAAATCATAATAAAGGGGGAGTAACTTCAATATCTAACATCTTAGGTTTAATCTAATATCGTTACCATAATTCTAGGACTATAACATATACTTATACTTAACCTTAGGGACATCCCTAGACATACCTTAGAAATATATCTAGGGATCTCACTAATGTTTTCGCATCCTAGTTTCCAAAGGTTAACTAAACCTTTCCTCTGATACCAACTGTAGAGACCCGAAGCTTGACGTACATGGGAATTACATTACTTTTTCGGAATAATTAATACATAAAAAAACAGACACACAAGTACCGTAATAGTTTAGTGTCTTTGGAAACTCGGAATATAATCTTCTAATCGTGGTGAAAGATCTTCAACATCTCCCATAAAGATCTTCCCCTTTTTTTTCTTACCTAAAACCTTTCTTTATATCCTGGGGAAAAGAAAACATAAAAGGGGTGAGCTCAAATTCCCAGTAAGGGTAAACATAGAGAACATAAAACAATCCATAAACATCTGAATGCAAAAACTTGAACATAAAATCTAAACATCAAAATCTTGAGCAAAGACATGAATCTTGGAAGTACGTAAGGCATATATCATAAGGGAACATCAATCATGATAAAATAGCATGGGAATAAAACATGTAATTGTGGAAACCATTAAGCACATGTTATGATTTCCATAGTAGCCAAGGCATTGCTGCCAAGACCGTCTTAGTGGACAAAGTCCCTTTCTGAATCGAGTTCACTCCTCGTTTCAGTCCTGTAACACTGAACCGGATTAACTTACCATTCCAGCCATGTCTATCTCATGAGATATAAATCTTTACCCAATACATTTGAGGGAGATATAAGTCCCACCCATCTCATATTGAAATCATTCTTTCGTGTGCCACAATATAAACATAAATCATTCATCATAACCCAAGAATAAAATGGGTTCCATAAACATCATATCATCATAACGTAATCCATACAAAAAAATTGGATATCATTTCATCATTAGAAAAGTGAAACCATGTAAATCATATAGACATGATACTTGAAACATACACATGTGAAATAATGTCATCTTAGATGAAAATGGTTTTGATAAAACACTTGAAATGAATTCTTGAGGAAAATATCCTTTTTTCCTCAAAATCATTTTCTTTTCACAAAATGTCATGAAATTTTAAAAGAAATGGGTTTTGTTGAAAATAGTCATCAAATCTTTTGGAGGAAGCTTCATGAAAATAAGTCTTTATAAAACTGTAAAAATCCTTTCATGTCGTATACGTTAAAAAAACATTCTTCTCGTACTTTTGTCGGAAAAGTCAAAAACAACCTTGTAGGGTAAATAAAAGAAAGATTCCTTTCATACCATGGGGTAAAATTAAAATGGGTAAAAAGGACTATAAACATACGTGAATACAATTTTATAAAACATGGACATGAATGATAGCAATAACCTCAGTAAATACTTACGAATAAGCAATCTCGGATAAAAATGAGATTTGCACAATTATCCCTTACCTTAGGTCCGATATGCTTCGTACGTTTCCAAACCTCCTTTATAATGATTTAAATAATTTCATTGACTTATTATAGAATCATATTCATTGTTATCATATCATATATGTTTCACTTATGACTTTATATTACCTGTTCTTTTGTAAATTCCATGTTAAAGCAGCATTTTGGGTAAAATCATTTCATTTATCGTATGTGTTTTGACTTGTTGTTCTTGATATTATTACTTATATCTTGATTTAAATAATTCCAGAATGTAAAACATAATATATATTCATCATATACATATATATATTATAGATCGATAAAAGGAATGAAATACACCGTTCATGGAGACGGTAGGCCGTACATACGCATGAACGTAGTTTTCGTTTCCTTATTGAATTGAATGAAACTAAATAGATGACATACATATATATATACATAAATCTAGTAGCATTATTATTTCATATATTTCATTATTATTCATTATATAAACTTTATGATCATTCATGTATGGTTAACATAGAGAATGAATCTCATCGCGTCGTGGAGATGGTAGCCCGTACGTACGCACGAGCGATGATATCGTTCCCATAATTATTGAATAGAATTGGAGTGGATGGTATAATATATCATAATAAGTATGATATTATAATAACCATATATAGTAATTCTTTACACCATTATACCCATCCATGTAAGGTGTTGGTGGAAAAACAGATTTCACCACGGCGTGGAGACGGTATTCCGTACGTACGCACGCGTGGTGATTTCGTTTTCCGTAGGATGGATAGATGGTGAAATAGGGTTGTTTAATACTTATAATAACATATCAGTATATGAGTTATACTGATGTTATTACTTAATAATTAAACAACTAAAGAAGAAGAAGTGGGAGAAGAAAAAAAGTTGAAAGAATCGGTAACGAACATTACCTCTTCTTTGAAGCGCCTCTTTGAGACCTCCTCTTAGGGCACTAAAATTGGTCTTTGAAGAAGAAAAGAACCTATAGGATTTTTATATGGATGTGAAGAAGAGAATTTGGTAGGTTTTTTCCGAGATTGAAGGCTCAAAGTGGTGTGAGGAAGAGAGGGAGGAGGTGCCCTTTTATAAGGGAGGAGAGGGGCACCTTTGGAAAAAGTAAAAATGTTATTTTATTATAAAGTCATATTCGGTTTTAAATAGCTACAAATTGAATTATTTTGAAGATAAGGTGATTATGGGTCTAAATAATCACATAAAATATAATTTAGACAAGTTTAGGTCATTATATTAACCTTATCTTTTAGTTTTAACTCTTAGTTAATTAGATTGACATTTACCATATCACTTTGTATTTTTATATTATATAGTTAATAAACTTACCATATACATCCAAGAGACCCCAAGTGGTTCATTAATGATACACCTATAATGATATAAATATCTTGGTCGAACCTTAGATTTTTAGGAATATAATAACAATTAATAATATAATATTTGTTTTAAAAACTATTTTATGTCAATTTTGACACTATTTGGTAATTGATTTTTTTTAAAATCATAACAGAACTATTAGTTAGAAAAAATTTAATTAAATCAAAAATAACATGTAATTTTAACCTAGAAAATTAGTGAAATTCATAAAAAGTCTCAAATTACATTTATTTGGGTATTTATAACATCAATTATGTCAATATTTCATTAATAAGATAATTACTGCATCATCATTCTGTCATAAATAAATTAAATTATTTAATGTCTAAAAATTATAAATAAAACAAAATTATGTAGGAAACTTTTTTATCTTTCTAATGAATATTTATAGTCGAATTTATCTTATTTATAACCTTATATTAAAAATGATTTAGTTAGTAAACTTTGATTTTAACTATTTTAACCCTTCTTTAAATAAATTAATATTAAATGTCCTAATCTAATCCAAGTGGGCCTAAATGGTCATATTTTATTCCTAAGGTTGTTTTTGGTCTAATTAAACTTATCCAATAGAATTAGGACATGTGTTAGGGTAATAATAATATCATTTTTACCCTTAATTATCCTATTTACTTTTAACCGTGGTAAATAAAAGTACAAAGTTACTATTCACCAAAAAATATTTTCATCTCATTGAACCACATTTTAGTCCTTTATATTAACCATGTCTCTCTGATTTTCAAAATTCCACTCACAGAATCGGTAAAATTAAGTTTTATGAAAAATTCAGTTTTTTTAACTACCACTTAGTGGTTTCACTATTCATCAAAAAATGAAAGTTTCCAGAAAAATACCAAAAATTAGGCCTAAGATATATTTGATATTATGAATTCAAAAATTATATCTATTTTACCAAATTCAAAACATATCAGTTGCATTAATTAATTTAAAAATTAATTCTTGTCGTCAAAACAAATAGCGTTTTTTTAAGAGATAATAACTATCAAAAGATTGACACTTTTTTATGTCTGGTTTAAATGTGTAATTACATCCAATGACCAAAATTGTATTAAATGGAAAAAATATATTCTAAATATACTTTAAAACCACTCAAATTAATAATTTATCACTATTAATTATTTCTATTAAAAAATTTGTTTTTAATTAAAATTTAGTAATTTTCACTATTCATTTGAATATGAAAGTTATCCGAAAAGTACCAAAATTTCACCCTAAGATAATTTCGATATTCCGAATCCAAAAATGAAGTCCATTTTGAAAGATAAAATTTATAAAATTTTAAAAAGTGGGTATTACTATTCATGACGACTAGTTCATAATAATATTATAATAATATCTCGTTTAGTGAAACTCGATATTGCGTACTACACACGCTATCGAGGAAGGTCTTTATTGCATGTAATTCAAGCCAAGTCAGGGATGCATGTTGTGAAAGCTCCTTTTGGTGTAGCGTACAACACAATACATTAATGAAATTAAAAAGAATATTTTTCATAAAATCTCGGGGTGTTACATATTCAGTGGTCTTCATGATTTCAGTCATGACCACTGAGTTTAGTAGTGTTGAAAAGTTTTCTGACTCCCCTGACAATGGTGAAAGCTTGGATGAAAATGTTGTCATTCCATCCTTATATCTCCAAGAAGATCCTGACTCACTAGATGAATTAGAAGATGTTGTCTCGTCACCCAAATAGGACTAAGATACTTGTCCTCTATCCTCTCTAGAGTTTTAAGGAAATACCACACTATCATCTAGATCAGAGGAAGTCACTTCATCTTTTTAATGTCAAGTTATCAACTCCTCTCCTACATATGGTGATATTACCCCCTACTTACTCCCCCTATGTAACAAGAGGAAGATAAAGAGGATGAAGAATATGAGGATGAGGAGTAGGAACATAGGGACACCCCTCCGGTATTTGAGGAGGGTGTCTCTACCACCATTGGTGAACTTATAAAAATAAATCTAGGTAAAAAAAGAAGACCCACGACCCACCATGATCAGTGTATCCATGTCTTCTGAAGAGAAAGATGTGTATACCTCCTTCCTGAAGTATCATTGGTATGTATTAACCTAGAACAACATATAAATTATGGTCCTCGACCTCAGGGTGTCCGCTCATCACCTGGACTTACTAAAGGACTACCAAGGCTATAAACATGCAACCAGAAGGACGCACCTGATGAAAAATTCCAAGATTAAGGCCAAAGTTGAAAATATTATCAGACCCAACATAATTTTATGGGTCCAATATACAAAATGGATGGAAACTATAGTCCCTGTTAAGAATAATAATGGGAAAATTAGATTTTGTATCGATTTTATAGATCTTAACCATTATTTCCCAAAGGATGATTTCCCAATCCGAATCACATAACTGTTGATCAATGAAACAACTGGATATCAGGATCTCTCTTTCATGGATGGATATTCAATATACAATAAAATCATAATGGCCCATGAAGATGAAGAATACCCCACCTTTAGGGATCCTCAGTGAGTGTTTTTCTATTGGTTAATTCCCTTTGTCCTAGATAATGTCAGAATTACATACTAACGGACCATGCATCTCATCTTCAGACCCTTATTGGGTAAGTTTTTTGAATTCAACATTGATGATCCAGTGGTTAAATCTTAATAATTATTGTACCACATGAAAGATATTGAAACTATATTAAAAAATTTATTATAGAACTTCCTAAAAATGAACCCCTTGAAAATTTATTTTGGCATTACCTAAGGTAAATTTATTAGCTTTGGCATATGTCATCGTGGAATCAATGTCGACCCCAAGAACAAAAATTTTATCCTTGGCATGTTGCCTCGTTAAAACCATATAGAGTTGAGAGGACTTTAAGGACACTTATCCTACATATAGATATTTATATCCAAACTTGTTGTAAGATTCCTTCCCTTCACTAGTTTGATGAAAAAGGGGGTTATATATCAGTGGAATGATGATTTTCGGGAATCATTTTATAGTCTCATAAAATATCTCTCGATCCCACTAGTGATGATGACTCCTTTCAAAGGGAGGCCAATTATTTTGTATGGTACAGCCTTAGAGAGATCATTGGGTACCTTTATCACAAAAAATAATTACACTAGTAGCAAAAAAGTCCTTTATTACCTTATCCAAACTCTGATCGATGCTGAGACTCATTATTCAGATATCGAGAAGAGTTTTCTGGTGCAAATCATTACAGTCCAGAAATTGAGGCACTATTTATAGCACCATGATTTTTTTTATCTCTCGTAAAAACCCACTCAAATACATTTTCAGTTGTATGATGTGGACCAAGAATCTTTCGTGATGGGAATTCATCCTTCAGTAGTTTGAAATTCAATTCATGCCTCATAAAGTGGTCAAAGGACAAGAATTAGTAGATTTTATGGCAAATAACCCCTCAGTAGAAACGACTTCATTGGATACTGAATTACCTGATGAAGAGGTATTATATATTCAAGAATTCCACCAAATATGGGTTATTCATTTCGATAGTGCATCCAGAATCCTGGAAAGGAGGAGAATGGAAGACCACAATCTTAACAAAGTGGCGCTAGGATTTATACTCTTTTCTCCACAAAAGGCATTCTAACCTTACTCCTCCCTACTATCAGAAGGGTGCACAAAAAATGAAATAAAATTTCATAGTTTAATTATAGGGATAGAGTTGTAACTTTAGGTATAAGTGAATCACTTTAAGATACAAGGAGATTTTAAATTAGTTATCAAGCAAGTCAATAGTGATTATTCCTTCTAAAAGGAAGAACTAGTTACCCTGTTGAACCATGTCTAAGGACTAATAGTGGAATTCTCTTTGAAGATGACATTTAATTATGTCCCACAGTCACAAAATGCCCAGGTGGACACCCTTGAAAATACAGTCATGTCTCTAGTAGATCCAAACTGGGATAAAATAGTCATCAGTATTGTGCACCTCCATATGGTCTCACCTTTCTTTCAATCCTACTCTGAAGATATAAATGAAGTTAGTCACATCCCCTCACCATATGGTTCTACCATTTGTTGGATGATACCCATTTTGGAATACCTTCAAAATGGAGAAATCCCAGCAGACAGAGCTGGGAAAGATAAAATCTAAAGATGAGCAATAAACTTTGTGTAGTAAGATGGCACGAATCATCAAAAGGTCCTCTATAAGAATATCCTTGATGGGATCCTTCACATATTCATTTATGGAGAAAAGACTACTATTATCATGAATGAGGTGCACACTAGATCCTATGGTTCCCACCAGTTAATATTCAATATTTCTTATCAAATTCAGAGGCTTGGGTACTAGTGGACCACTATAACATAAGACTACACAAAATTTACCAAAAAGTTTCATTCCAGTTAGGTTCATTCCAACTTCATTCACAAACCCTTATAGTTATTTCACATAGAAAAGTAATCCTAGACATTTTCCATATGGGGAATAGAAGTCACGGGACTATATCCTCCCATTAAGGTTAATAATTTCAAGTACATTCTTACTAAAACCAAGTTCTTCTCCAAGTGGGCTGAAGTTATACCCCTCAAAGAATTTGGGTCAAGGAACATTATCAACTTTGTGAAAGCCAACATAATCACTAGATTTAGTGTCCCTTATACAATACTAATGGAAAATGTCATTGATTTCTATTCTTATGAATTAGAGAGGCTATATCAAGAGTATGACATCAAGTCCAATAATTCATACCGCTACCACACAGCAGTTAAAGGATAGATAGAAGACTTCAAAGTGACCCTATTGAAGATACTCTAAAACATGGTAGATAAGGAAAAAAATTAAGGGATAGAAAATATCCTACATACCTTGTGGGATTACTGGGCCATGACCCTCACTACCACAAAGAAGACCCCATACTCATTGGTATATAACACAGAGGTGGTCTTTCCCATTGAAGTTCTATTTCCCTCACACTATGTTTCCATCTGTGATCAGTTATCCATGTATGATCAATCCCAAAAATGGTTATATGAATTGGAGTGATTGGATGAAAAAATATTTCATACCTTGAATCATTTAGAATTCCACCAAAACTAGATCACATGATCCTTTAACAAAAAGGTCTGCCTCTGGTCTTTCCTTGAAAGAGAGATGGTGTTGGTTCTCAAGACTACAATGATACCCAGAAAGAAACCTCTGAAGTTGGAAGTGAAATGGGAGGGACCTTATACCATACATAAGGTATACTAAAATGGATATTATTCTCTGATTTCAATGGAATGATAGTTTACCATGTCTCACATAGACACAAGGTTCCTCAAGATGTATTTCATATAATCACATGGTAAATATTCTTGATTGCATGACATTAAACTACATTGTAAATTATCTAAGATACATGATGTTAAACTACATATTTTGTCACTGTCACATGACCTTAAAAAGAATGACATATTTTTCTAGGTCACAAGATAATAAACTGCAAGATACTAATGTCCACATTGTATAGTGTTAAACTGAACAACGCCATATTGTCCCCACTAGAAAGGACTTTACCCCTGGTATTGGTCATCTACCATGTGATATTCAAGAACTAAATTTGCCTTGATTCCTATAATCATATGATACATAGTGATTCCCAGACCTCTAATCATGAGCCCTGCTGCAATACACTTTTCCTTTCACGTCGGGTGACCCATTTCCATGTCGCAAGATGTGAAATTGCATGGTTTCTCAAGAACTTTGTGTGGCTTAATTATCATTCCAATGGGATGTGTAGTGATGCCCAGACCCTATGTACTGGAACCAGCTATGAAACAAAGTAAAAATTCCCCCCTCTACATATATATCATACCTTCATAGAGAGTTCTCATCCAGAACTATGTCTGGCTTGATTCCTTCAATCACATAATATATAGTGATTCTCAAATCTCCAATATTGGGTTCATCCACAACATTATCCCTCTTTCACATTAATTAACCTTCATCATCATCACATGAAATTAATCTTCATGGGGTCCCAAAATTATGTGTGGCTTGATTCCTATTCACGCATGATATGTAGTATTTCCCAGGTCTCTAATATAGGGTTTAGTTGAAATAATTAAAACAATCAAAGGGAAAAATTCCCCCCTCTTAGTGTATAGGTCAAAACTGTATAGGGAACAAGTTCTAGAATAGTGTTTAGATTGATTCTCGCTCTAATGAGAAACGTAGCGATTCTCGGATCTCCAATCCTAGTCCAACCATCTCGAAATAAAAAATCTTCTACCCTTCATTTTTATCACCCTTGTATGGTGGAGTAAACCTTTTCTGCCCCTTGTTTCTTACACCAAGCATATCTCATATAGTCTTAGGATTTTTTGTAAGGGATTCCACATGTGGTCAAGGTGTATCAATTCACGTCAGTGTTACTATGGTTCTGGTTGCATGACCTTAAAAGGTGCAATAGATATCCCCACTGCATGATGTTAAACAGCATGGTCAAGGCCAATTTAAGAACTATGTATGTCTTGGTTCCTTATATAACAGGATGCATATTGAAACCTAGGTATTTAATCTTTGGTTCATCCAAAATATTTTCTCTTTATATTAAGTAACTTATTTCCTTATTGCATGACATTAAACTATATAGAGAACATCCTTGCTACATGACATTAAACTGTACAGATATTTAATAACTACATGTGGATTGATTCATATTTTTATGAGATATATATTGATTCCTAGACCTCATTTCCTAGTCCCATCCATGGGTCAAATAAAAAATAAAAAAATTACCTATCTTCTATATACAAACAAAGTTCTATTCATGAGATTATAAATTTGGGTTCCTCATTCAGGGATTCAACAAGGAAACAAAAATTTCCTCCTACATATGAATCAAATCGATGTAGGGAACTTCATACTCTATTCCTAATCCTTGTCTATATACTTATTATGTACTCGAATGTATTTCTTCCATTTTCCATACTCTATGTCCCTGGAAATTTTGGATCTCCACAATCTTTCTTTGGCCATCAAAGATGGAGGTTTGGTTTCATGAGTACACCTTTTTTTGATTATACATAATATCCCCTAGTTGGATTTTCATAAGTTTCCCACATTAATAGTTTATTAAAAAAAGGAAAAATCATCCCCAAGAGAGGTCTCTTTTATCTCTGTAAGCCCTAGTATCATTTTTTCTCCATATCATTTCTCCTGATCGGAGAAACCCCAAAATCATGGTTTACATTTTCTTTCCCCCTCACATTCAAGGAATGTAAAAACAACAGGGATTAATGAGCCTTTTATTACTAATAATTTCCATGACATATGGTCCTATCAGTATGACCTAAAACTATAAGACCCCATGTCATCTTTACCATATGATGTTAAACTGCATGGTTGATGTCCTGGTTGCTTGACACTAAACTGCATGATTTCTAAGAACTATTTTTGGATTGATTCCTATTATCATAGTATATGTAGTGATGCACAGATCTTAACTTTTAGATCCATCTATAACACAAAATATCCCCTTTTCATATGTATGGGTCAGATCTTCACAGGAGGTTTCCCGTATAAGAACTATGTATTCCCTGATTCTGTTATTGATGAGATACATAGTGACACTCAGATTGTATGTCCTATCTCATCCATAATAACAACAATAAAAAATTCACCACTTTCCTATACACGATCTAGATCTACATAGGAGGGTCCAATACATGTCTCACCCCACTTTTGAGCCTGTTTTCAAAGGAAGGTGACCTTTTCCCCACACAAGATTTCAATCAATGTGTGGATAAACCTTCCCAGAACTACATATTTATTGATTCATACCATCATAGAATATATAGTGATGCCCAAATCTCTAATCCTAGTTCCATCCGCATAAAAATTTAAAAATGGCCCCCTCCCTGTGCACGGGTCATACTTGCATTGGGAACCTTCCCAAAACTATACATGGATTGATTATTATTTTGAATAGATACATAGTGACACCTAAACATTTTATCATAGGAATAGCCATAAAAAAGAGATAAAATCCTTCCTTCCTATATATGGGTCAGATCTGTGTAACGGAAACATTTCTACCCATTCTCAGAAAATTTCAACATAAAATGCTCTTTTCATATTCATGTAATTTCCTTTCATAAACCAAAAATTATGTTCGGGGAAGTCCAAATCTCCAAAAATTTCCCTAGCCATTGGAAATGGAGGGTTAGTGTCTTAAGGAAACCATTGTTTGACTATTCACAATATGCCCCAGTTGGTTCTACATAATTTTCCCACACAAATGGCCTATCAACCAAAGAAAAATTAATCTTCAGGATATAATTTTTATATCTCCATATTCCCCAATTATTTTTTCATCCCATATCACTCCTCGGATTCAAAAACTACAATATTATAGCTTACAACCTTTCCCCTTTATGCCTGAACATGATGGAATACTCATGGACAGATTACTGTGAAAAGGGAAAATCATCTATCTCTTGATCAAAGCTAAATGATCTTAAAATATATCCATTGAACATCCATACCAAAATATGTTAAACTATATGGTCCATGTTCTAATCACACGACATTAAAACTACACCATGCTTCAACCCTTCATCACACAATCCAAATTCATGTAATAGTGGTTTCTCATTTATTTTTAGAGCTGGTACAGATTCCCTCATCATTTTCAGATATCATTCCCTTATAAATACACCCTTCATAGTCTTGGGAAATCTAAATTTTCACAAAATACTTGGCCATCAGAAATGGAGGGTCACTATTCTGAGGACACCTTTGTTTGGATATGCACAATATACCCTAGTTGGCTCTTCATAAGTCAACTAAAGTAAAATTTGTCCTCATGAGATAATTTTACTATCTTGGTATGCCCTAAAAACATTGTGTTCTAAACTATTTTTATGGTCCCTCCCTACGTACTTGTCCCATACAATGTCTTAGATTCTGAAATCACAAAACAAGGGTCTAAAAACCCCCATTCATGACTAGAAAACATTGGGACATTCTCATCCCATAATCTCTATCAGGGACATTAACTCATAATTCCCAATCAAATGTGTTCGGCCTAAAACATTATTCACATTAGTCTAATTGAAAAGACTCTAAACTTCCCACAAAAAAAGATACATAGTACATGCCAAGTTGAAAACCTGTAAAGGGAACCCTAGATAAAATTCAAGGTCTATCTCAAAAAACCAACATTTTTCATGGTTTATGAAAGAATAGAACAATCAAAAAAAAGTTACACAAAACTTGTTAGGTCAAAACCCCGCAAAGGGAGGCATAAGAAAAAGTTGAGTTATGCCTGTTAAACCCACACCATAGTGGACTTAGGTAGAAATTAGTGTGGTAATGAAATAGACACAAAGATTGTAGGGTTTTTCATGTAACCCTATAAATGGTAGAAACTATGCTCACTGAGTCCCTTGACTCGAGAAAAAATTAGAGCATTGCATTATCATGTCAATTTGATTATCCTAGGTTGTGATTAAAATTGATATCTAGTGGAGATAATCTTTTAAAACATGACCAGTTAGGATTGATTGGCATTGAAGGATAAGATAAAGGATAAGTATTTGGCATGGTATGCCTCTGGGCCTTCGGGTCATGTATTGCAGGTTTGTCAGGCCTTGTGCCTTGGGCCTAAGGGTCATGTATGGGTTCCCCTTCAACCCTTAAAAGGGGGATTATCCATAATAAAATAAAAAAGAAGGCCTTCGGTCCATTCGGGCAATTGAATGGGAATAATTAAAGAGAATTCACATCCTGGAGTCTCCCTCATATGTTATCAAAAAAAGAGGAAGAAAGTAATAATGGCTACAACAAAATTCATCCTACCCTATTCATCAGATTGGCTAGTGTCTGGCCTAAGACATCAAGATCTTGCTCAATATTGGTTCTTCATCCTACTTTAGATTTATCTAGTAGGCTCATTTTTTTAATAAAATCCCTTAGCTATTGACCTCTCTGTTTGGATGATTTATGTTCCACAGTTATTGATGATAGTTGTGCCTTTAAACCAGCTATGTGACCCTCACATTCTCACAGTTCCATAGTTCCATAGTTTATGTAGTCATATAATCGTAAACTTTTGATTATTCAGTAACTAAGTTATACATTTTTGTAGAAGTATCCTTTAAATATTCTTCTTAGCAGTTAGATCCATTGAATTGGAAAAGTTAACATTCACGTGCAGCCAAGTTTTCTCAAGAAATGAGAATATGGTGGATAAAGATATATAAGTTTCGGTAATCAAAGATGCATGTTCCCAAGAAAATGAAAAGTTGGCAGAGGGTTTCCACCTTATTTGAAACCTTTGTTAAGGGGGTATCCCTGATGATAGTGTGGATTTGGTATCAATACCATTTACACACATCCTAATGGTTAATGATGGCATCAAGATCCTATCCTTTTTCATCCACTACTATAGGTATATAGTTTAGGATTACAGTTATAACAGACAGGATCTCTCTAAATTGAGACACCTAGGTGGGAAAGTCCTCCATATCTATTGTTGGCTCAATCTCAGAAGATAAGATGATAGAGTTGGTATCAATTTCTAGAATTACCGATATTATGCCTCTTGGATCTGCCTCGGTGGGATTTCCAATAGTGTCATGTTAAAATTATGGTGTCAACACTATTCCCTAAAAAATTAGGAATTGATAATGAATCTCTCTCATAATTATTGTAATGATGGGATGAATGATTTCTTCCTAAAAAAGTGGGTATATATAGAACAATAGGAAAAGGAAGAAGAGTGGCCAATGGTTTATGAACCCGTCAGACTGACTTCCCTAGCACTCCATCAGCATAGTACTCCACCCACATTTGGGTGTAATCCCATAATAAGTTAGTTGATTATGCCATAGGAGGTAAAATGGTTTTCTTATCAAAACCCTCACACATCATCATCCACCACAATTGATGAATAATGACTGGGTATGATTCCCTTTTGAAATGGGTGATGGGTAAAGATGTAACTAGTTGTAGGCATCCAAATTGTCATGAAAACCTATAATGTGTGTAAGGTTCAAAAATGGTTACCCTATACACTTGAGTAGTCAGAATATTATCTCAAAATGGGATGATGTAGAAATTTACTTCTAGATAACCCCTTACATTATCCGCCATCTCCACATAGGGTTATAGATAAGGCGTGAAATAAAAATGTGGTAAATCATTTAACAGCTTGAAAATGTCATCGATGCCCATGGATTTCAGGTGAATGAAAGAAATATTGAGCATGGAAGGGTGAAATTTGGAATAAGGGATTATTTTGGTATGTTGATACTCATAGCATTGATAGTGTTCCAACACCCAACCATATAAGAATTGAAATGGCCCACTGAGGAGATGAAGGGATATTCCCTCCTATATTGGACCCAAAAATTCATAAATATGAGTAAGGGTGGGTATAGAAAAGTTGATAGGTTATCCCTACACAAATATTTTCCCCACCATTAAGGTATAGATTCAGATACTAGTATAGACATTGTAATATTGAAAGATCCATCCACTCAAGAACATGGTTAGAAATCCCACCAACCTAAAGTTAAGAGATATGTCTACCTGGATTATGTGTCCCCATGTGGTATGTTGTCTTAATTCAAGATTATCCTAGTAAAAACCCTAAATACCTCATGTCTATTGAGTTAGATGAGTCCTACTATGTCAAATTTTTATCCTTTTACCATTAACATTCAGAAAAAACTTTTTCCAATCATTGAATGGAATAAGTGAGCGAGTATGGAGTGTTTGAGAAAGAAATTCCTCTGACGCGATCAGAAAATCCCTCACCAATGAAGATAATTTCTCAATGTATTCTTAGGTATTTGTTGTAGGTGGGAACTCATAATTCATATTATCAAGAATGGTGATTCCCCCTAATTGGTATATATCCCATAAGTTGAACCCAACTTCACCATGCGAAAGGAGGAAAGTATTGGTGCTCAAACTCTAGTGACTGATCAATTCAACAAATATCTCATTTGGTGAGTAGACCATAAACTGAGAGACCCATACTGCCAGATATAAGCTGAAAACCTCTAGTCTTATGGTAAATTTTCTACAATTCTGGTTCTCCCAGAATTCCCATGACCATTCATCTGAGAAATTTCCTCCAGATCGTAACTCCCACTTGGAGATACAACCTCTGTTGGGATCTCCTCACAATATGCTTAAAATGGATGGGTAATCTCATATATAGGATTACAAGGATATTTCCTCACTATGTTGGTTTCTTTGAGTCCACATAAAACCATTCAAAAAAATATTTTCTCTTGATCTGACTTGGAAATGATCATCCTTATAGTAGATATGTTCACTTGGTCATGATCCTAAGACATCTCAAACCAAGAGGCTGGGAGATTCTGATCAACCGGTAGAATGGAAGCATATTCTTAAATTCTAAAGTTATAAAGTGGTATTAAGTTGGAAAATGGGTAAATCATAGGCTCTAGTGAAAGGAGTTTCTTAAGAATACCCTCCTGAGGGATGATGTAAAGTTGAAGATTGTCTTTAATATTCTTATTCACAGAACTTCTTCCCCAATTTATAGTTTTCTAAGTAGAATCCATGGAAATTTTATCCCTATAAAAATTTCAGTAAAATTATGTGAGATTAGTTGAAAATAGTGCATATCAATGTTTGAAAATGATGTCACTTCGACAGTGAAGTGATCATCCTGTGAGGTGATCAACCCACAATGCACTCAACCTATGAGGCACTCAACCCGTGAGTAATTTCAGCCCACTGGGTCCTCAACCCACAAATTATATAGATATGTAACATGTAACGCCCCGACCCCAGCTACCCAGAGTCGGTGCATTACTTCGTAACATTGGCATGATCACAAGAAAGATCAAATCTCGAAAGACCGATTGGTTTAGTAGCCTTGGAAACACTAGATATATTCATAAGTTTTACATTACATTATTAAACGAAAAACTACTACAACTACATATTGTCTCCATAATCCACACTCATATCCCCACATAATATCCCTACAGGTCATTCATAACTTACTTCTTCACTTCCTGGGAAAAATAAAACATAGAAAAGGGGTGAGCTCAAATGCCCAGTAAGGATAACAATATAGCGGAAACTTTCATAAATAAGAATAAACTTTTAAGGCAATGTATAACTAAAACAAAAGCCTTTCAAACATGAACTTTCAACATGGTATGGCATAAATAAAATGAAATAATTCCATTTACTTACTCACATGGATATTCTACTAATTGAATAATCACATGCAAAAATCAATAACCACTTTCATAATGTTGGAATGCATAATGCCAGACTATCATAACCACATAGTCAAGGCCTCGTGCCAAGACTACAAATAATATTTTGTCAAGGCCTTGTGCCAAGACACTAGTTTGTCTCATGAGACCTACCGATGCATCGAGGAGCTATAGCGGGCTCCACCCGTCACTTACTAAGTCCAATGCATTCCCATATGAAAAGGTTTAAACATAACATAAACATTCGTATTAAAACTAGCATACGAAATGTCAATAATTTCACCATAAACTATGAATGGTATAAAAATAGCACATCCACAGTCAAACATATCACAAAACATTCAATACAATATAGAAGTTTTGTATCACAATAGATCAAATTCAAATAAGCGTAAAATCCATCAAAGGATGTTGACATAGATGAAATCAAAATTCTTTTTAAAGAAATATCTCTTTTTATTTTGAAATCATTTAAGATCCATATAAAATAACACATTTTCTTTGAAAATATTCTTATAAGCTTGTAAGGGAATTTTTGAAGATTTTATAACGGTGGAAATTAGCCGCACCCGCCGTATAAGTTTAAAAAAAACGTTCTTACCTTAATTCTGTCGAAAAGGTTAAAAATGACCTTGTTTTGAAAATGACGGAAAGATTCCTTTATAAACCTCTTATAAAAAGTCAAACAAGGGTATAAATGACTTTAACCCATATTCTTGTAAATAATAAAAATGTTTTGAAATACATTTTGAAGAAACATGGATGTGGATGATAAAGAGATCCCAGTAGATTATTACAAATAAACAACCTCGGATAATGAAGAGATTGTGAAATAACCCTTACCTTGTACTTTTCCTTGGTTGGGGTAGGTTAACCTCCTGTATAATGGTGAAATAATTGTTATTAAATTATACAAGAATTATATATATTAATATGATATCATATATGATATTTTAACATTGATTTGTTAATAATATCTTAGAATTATCGTCGTTTCGGGTGTTAACTTACTTGTTTTCTTTTATATGTTTTGTTACGTAAGACATGTTTGTAAAGGATAGGTTGTATATTATTCATATCCAGAATGATATAAAGTCCTTAAACATCATTTTTAAATCATCAAATGATAATTATACTTGAATGGATACGATGGAGAATGAATCTCATCGCGTTCGTGGAGACGGTAGTCCGTACGTACGCACGAGCGACAATATCATTCTTTTGATATTAAAATAATATATAAATGGATGGTATATCATATATACAGAATCATTAACATGTTATATTTATTATTTACATGAGTTAAACATCATTATTATACCCATCCAAATAATAATATATTGAATAACAATTACACCACGACGTGGAGACGGTAAGTCGTACGTACGCACGTATGGTGACATGTTATTCAAAGGGTGGACAGAATACTGAATATGGTTGTACCATATTTATAATAACATCACAGTATATGTAAGATACTGGAGTTATTATTTTATAATGGTAAGAACAAAGAAAGAGGAAGTGGAAGAAGAAAGGAACTTGGAAAAGGGTGGTGAAATCATTACCTCTTCTTCGGGTTCTTCCTTTTGATTTGATCAAAAGGGATCCTTAGGTTGGCTTTCTGATAAAACTAAGGCCTCTAGGTTGTAGTGAGGGATTTTGGGAGAGTATTGGGGCAGATTTTGGCCGAACCAAAAGGCTTTGAAGGTGTGAAGAAATGAGAAGGAGGAGTGCCCTTTTATAAGAGGGGTGAGGGGCACCTTTGGAAAAGCTAGAAATATTAATTTATAATAAATTCATATTCGGTTTCTAATGGCTCCAAAGCTTATTATTCAAAGGTTAAGGTTGGGATAGGTCTAAAACCACTCAACCAATAGAATTTATACAGGTTTGGGTACTTATATTAACCTTATCTTTAAGTATTAACTCTAAGTTAATTAGTTTCACTTTTACAATGTCTCTTTGTATTTTTATATAATATGATTAATAAACTTACTATATACATCCAAGAGACCCCCAAGTGGTACATTAATGATGAACCTATCATGATATAAGTCTCTTGGCCGAACCTTAGATTTTTAGGAATTTAATATCAATTAATAATATAATATTTTTTTTAAGAACTCTTTTATGTCAATTTTGACACTATTCAATAGTTGATTTTTGTGAAACTCATAACAGATTGATTACTTCGAAAAAAGTAAATTAAATCAATCCTAATATATCTTATTATCCTAGAAAATTAGTTTAATTCATTAAAAGTTTCATATTATATTTATTTGGGTATTTATAATATCAATTATTTTAATTTTTCACTATTATAGTAATTACTGCATCATCATTGTGTCATAAATAAAATAAATTATTTAATGTCTAAAAATTATAAATAAAATATCATTATGTATGAAATCTTTTTAGCTTTCTAATGAATATTTATAATCTAAAATCCAACATATATAACCCTATGTAACAATTGTTTTTCTAAACGATATATGCTTGTGTCATTTTTGTATTCATTTTAACTTAATTAAAATAAAGTGTCATTATCACTTACAAGTGGATCCATGGGGTCCCAAAATAGACCCAAAGATTCCCATGGTCGACCATGTATCAACCAATAGGGTTAAGACACGTTTTAGGGTAATTTAGTATTATTATAATATTATTTTTTAACCCTTATTTACCGGATTTACCCTTAACCATGGTAAATAAAATATTTACCGCAGTAATTATTCAAAATGTCTAAAAATAAAAGTTACCTATTTACACAATTTGAACATCCTGATTCCAAATATGGAATCCATTTTCCTAAATTCAAAACACAGAAGTGGCAGAAATTAATTTAAAATTAATTCCCGCTGTCAAAACAAAAAGCGTGTTTTTAAGAGATAATAACTATCAAAAGATTGACACTCGTTTATGTTCGGTTTAATTGTAAAATTATGTCCAATGACCAACATTATATTAAATGGTAAAAATATATTCTAAATATACTTTAAAACCACTCAAATTCATAATTTATCACTATTAATTATTTTGATTAAAAAGTTGTTTTTAATTAAAACTTAGTAATTTTCACTATTCATCAAAATATGAAAGTTATCCGAAATGTACCAAAATTTCACCTTAGGCTAAATTCGATATTCCGAATCCAAAAATGAAGTCCATTTTCAAATATAAAATATATATAATTTCAAAAAGTAGGTATTACTATTCATAACGGCTAGTTTGATTAGTTATGGTGTGTTAGAACTCGGTGTTGCGTACAACACACGCTATCACATTATTCAAAGAGAAGTGTACCGTAGAAGCTTGGGGTGTTACATTCTCCCCTCCTTCAATAAATTGCGTCCTCGCAATTTGAAATTGTTCTTCGAAAATAAAAGGTTGAAAATAGAAAATATCTTTGTGGGAAAACCCACATCGGAAAATGAATTAATGAGGCCTCTATTTAAAATAAAGAGTCGAAAGTATGAAGATTACCGAAAATAACACATACTAGGGTTCCATGTAGGAAAATATGGATATGGAAGAAAAATCTAACCATCAATTATCTGATGGAGAGTGGTAGAGAACATGGCTATGAAAAGGCCAACAATCCCAAAGCCATAAATTAGTGATGATTTAAGGTACCATCTAGGAAAACATTTTTGTTCTAATTTGCTTTTCTTAATATTGAGGAATTTATTTATGAGATTGGCTAAGATCATAAGGAGATATACTTACAATATAATTAGAGTTTTATCCATTAATAAATTTCTACCACAAACTCATCTTTCACTCTAAAAGATAATAGAATGTAAAAAAAAATTCTATTTACACTATTCGTATAGGGTTCCAAAATAAACGAATTTATAATTCATCTACAAGATCTTTTAATAAAAACTACATTATTTAATCCAGGACATCTCGTGGGCCAGTGGTAGGTGATACACCCTTGTCACCCTTCGGTTGTGGGTTCAAGTCTCGCAGCCTTGCCGGACGCGACGGGTTGCCACCCGACCTCCGGGTTGTCCTTTTATGGCAATCCAAAATAATCCAAACTAGAACTATCCAAAATACTTCTGTCCAAACTCACAGTCCCACATTTATAGGGAAGGTAAACATAATATAGATCCTTTTTACCCCGTAATAGCATATGAATACCTTCATCATGTATTACCATATTCCTTATTGATTCCATTCATGCTCCCTTATTCCATATAGAATGCTGGATATACTTCATTAATCCAAAAATGTTTTAAACCCCAAAAATGATGGAATATACAAATCATTAATCAGTTCCAAGGTAGTCAAGAATATCCAATATTATTTATCCAAAACAATCACATATTATTCCAAAATCACTACCTCAGTATCAGAACTATATTATGGTTTATCATTCTCTCACCCATATATTTTCCAAAAATTATCCTGCTATTGAGTCACTTTTCTTTGTTCCACACAATCTCAAGTCCTTAATGAAATAGTACTGCAGTACAATCCTTATATACTCCATGATTATTGTAACAAGTACATTGTTGATACAACACTCAATTGACATAATCAACATAAGAACTCTAATCATTCCTCTTCATCTGTGGTAGTATCATAACATGATTATTATCCAATAACATCATTTGCGGCATAGTCTGATGACTGGGACATAGGTTCGCGTAGTGTCCAAACTCCTTGAAAATTAAGCATTGTACATTTGAAACCATTTTCTTACCCTTGAAGTCACGTACTTTGTGCCCTTTTCCTCCACACTTATAACAAACTCCCATTCCTTTCAGGCAAGTTCCAGGGTGTTTCTTTCCACAGTTACCACATATGGGAAAATTCTTCTTTTCCCTCTTCCCTTTATCCATATTTCTCTCTTCCATCCTTTTCTTCTCTTGCTTCCCTTCAAAGCCATAGGACTCAGTAAACTCTTTACTTATCTTATCAACACATGATATTATTTCTTCATATGATGATAATACATGGGAGACTATTTCTCTTATAAATTCTAGCTTAAGACCATGAGAGATATGATCCTTCCTTCTCTTTGAATCATGTGCATTACTGGAGTTATCATTCCTTCTAATGGGTGCCATTTCTAAACAATGGCATAAACTAGATTAGTTTATGAGTCAAAATACATAATCCCATACTTATAAAACACTTAACATAAATTGAACTATTTATGGATATAATCCATAATCATAAAAATGTTTTCTTTGAGGAAGTATATACTCATAAACCCTTCATAATGGTTTGTAAAGAAAATGAGAATTATCCTAAGCATATCCCCCGGGAGTGTCGTAACCAAGAGTGCAGCAAGGCCCGTTGTCGTGCACCAGTTCCCGTTCGAGTCTAGCTCAAAGAGGTGTTTTCGGGTTTTACCCCTAGGTACATCTGTGCCAGAGCCGCCTCTACCTGCTCGTATCCAGACAGGGATGTATTGCTCAGAAAACTCACAAAATCTCTACAATACCAAAATTCTAGGAAGTTCTTCTACACTAATCCTCAAAGTTCATCTTAGGTCCACGTGCTCTAATCAGAGTTTATCTAAATCTAGCTTCCAAGGTTTGTACTAAACTTCCTCTGATACCAACTGTAACGCCCCGACCCCAGCTACCCAGAGTCGGTGCATTACTTCGTAACATTGGCATGATCACAAGAAAGATCAAATCTCGAAAGACCGATTGGTTTAGTAGCCTTGGAAACACTAGATATATTCATAAGTTTTACATTACATCATTAAACGAAAAACTACTACAACTACATATTGTCTCCATAATCCACACTCATATCCCCACATAATATCCCTGCAGGTCATTCATAACTTACTTCTTCACTTCCTGGGAAAAATAAAACATAGAAAAGGGGTGAGCTCAAATTCCCAGTAAGGATAACAATATAGCGGAAACTTTCATAAATAAGAATAAACTTTTAAGGCAATGTATAACTAAAACAAAAGCCTTTCAAACATGAACTTTCAACATGGTATGGCATAAATAAAATGAAATAATGCCATTTACTTACTCACATGGATATTCTACTAATCGAATAATCACATGCAAAAATCAATAACCACTTTCATAATGTTGGAATGCATAATGCCAGACTATCATAACCACATAGTCAAGGCCTCGTCCCAAGACTACAAATAATATTTTGTCAAGGCCTTGTGCCAAGACACTAGTTTGTCTCATGAGACCTACCGATGCATCGAGGAGCTATAGCGGGCTCCACCCGTCACTTACTAAGTCCAATGCATTCCCATATGAAAAGGTTTAAACATAACATAAACATTCGTATTAAAACTAGCATACGAAATGTCAATAATTTCACCATAAACTATGAATGGTATAAAAATAGCACATCCACAGTCAAACATATCACAAAACCTTCAATACAATATAGAAGTTTTGTATCACAATAGATCAAATTCAAATAAGCGTAAAATCCATCAAAGGATGTTGACATAGATGAAATCAAAATTCTTTTTAAAGAAATATCTCTTTTTTATTTTGAAATCATTTAAGATCCATATAAAATAACACATTTTCTTTGAAAATATTCTTATAAGCTTGTAAGGGAATTTTTGAAGATTTTATAACGGTGGAAATTAGCCGCACCCGCCGTATAAGTTTAAAAAAAACGTTCTTACCTTAATTCAGTCGAAAAGGTTAAAAATGACCTTGTTTTGAAAACGACGGAAAGATTCCTTTATAAACCTCTTATAAAAAGTCAAAAAAGGGTATAAATGACTTTAACCCATATTCTTGTAAATAATAAAAATGTTTTGAAATACATTTTGAAGAAACATGGATGTGGATGATAAAGAGATCCCAGTAGATTATTACAAATAAACAACCTCGGATAATGAAGAGATTGTGAAATAACCCTTACCTTGTACTTTTCCTTGGTTGGGGTAGGTTAACCTCCTGTATAATGGTGAAATAATTGTTATTAAATTATACAAGAATTATATATATTAATATGATATCATATATGATCTTTTAACATTGATTTGTTAATAATATCTTAGAATTATCGTCGTTTCGGGTGTTAACTTACTTGTTTTCTTTTATATGTTTTGTTACGTAAGACATGTTTGTAAAGGATAGGTTGTATATTATTCATATCCAGAATGATATAAAGTCCTTAAACATCATTTTTAAATCATCAAATGATAATTATACTTGAATGGATACGATGGAGAATGAATCTCATCGCGTTCGTGGAGACGGTAGTCCGTACGTACGCACGAGCGACAATATCATTCTTTTGATATTAAAATAATATATAAATGGATGGTATATCATATATACAGAATCATTAACATGTTATATTTATTATTTACATGAGTTAAACATCATTATTATACCCATCCAAATAATAATATATTGAATAACAATTACACCACGACGTGGAGACGGTAAGTCGTACGTACGCACGTATGGTGACATGTTATTCAAAGGGTGGATAGAATACTGAATATGGTTGTACCATATTTATAATAACATCACAGTATATGTAAGATACTGGAGTTATTATTTTAGAATGGTAAGAACAAAGAAAGAGAAAGTGGAAGAAGAAAGGAACTTGGAAAAGGGTGGTGAAATCATTACCTCTTCTTCGGGTTCTTCCTTTTGATTTGATCAAAAGGGATCCTTAGGTTGGCTTTCTGATCAAACTAAGGCCTCTAGGTTGTAGTGAGGGATGTTGGGATAGTATTTGGGCAGAGTTTGGCCGAACCAAAAGGCTTTGAAGGTGTGAAGAAATGAGAAGGAGGAGTGCCCTTTTATAAGAGGGGTGAGGGGCACCTTTGGAAAAGCTAGAAATATTAATTTATAATAAATTCATATTCGGTTTCTAATGGCTCCAAAGCTTATTATTCAAAGGTTAAGGTGGGGATAGGTCTAAAACCACTCAACCAATAGAATTTAGACAGGTTTGGGTACTTATATTAACCTTATCTTTAAGTATTAACTCTAAGTTAATTAGTTTCACTTTTACAATGTCTCTTTGTATTTTTATATAATATGGTTAATAAACTTACTATATACATCCAAGAGACCCCCAAGTGGTACATTAATGATGAACCTATCATGATATAAGTCTCTTGGCCGAAACTTAGATTTTTAGGAATTTAATATCAATTAATAATATAATATTTGTTTTAAGAACTCTTTTATGTCAATTTTGACACTATTCAATAGTTGATTTTTGTGAAACTCATAACAGATTGATTACTTCGAAAAAAGTCAATTAAATCAATCCTAATATATCTTATTATCCTAGAAAATTAGTTTAATTCATTAAAAGTTTCATATTATATTTATTTGGGTATTTATAATATCAATTATTTTAATTTTTCACTATTATAGTAATTACTGCATCATCATTGTGTCATAAATAAAATAAATTATTTAATGTCTAAAAATTATAAATAAAATATCATTATGTAGGAAATCTTTTTAGATTTCTAATGAATATTTATAATCTAAAATCCAACATATATAACCCTATGTAACAATTGTTTTTCTAAAAGATATATGCTTGTGTCATTTTTGTATTCATTTTAACTTAATTAAAATAAAGTGTCATTATCACTTACAAGTGGATCCATGGGGTCCCAAAATAGACCCAAATATTCCCATGGTCGACCATGTATCAACCAATAGGGTTAAGACACGTTTTAGGGTAATTTAGTATTATTATAATATTATTTTTTAACCCTTATTTACCGGATTTACCCTTAACCATGGTAAATAAAATATTTACCGCAGTAATTATTCAAAATGTCTAAAAATAAAAGTTACCTATTTACACAATTTGAACATCCTGATTACAAATATGGAATCCATTTTCCTAAATTCAAAACACATAAGTGGCAGAAATTAATTTAAAATTAATTCCCGCTGTCAAAACAAAAAAGCGTGTTTTTAAGAGATAATAACTATCAAAAGATTGACACTCGTTTATGTTCGGTTTAATTGTAAAATTATGTCCAATGACCAACATTATATTAAATGGTAAAAATATATTCTAAATATACTTTAAAACCACTCAAATTCATAATTTATCACTATTAATTATTTTGATTAAAAAGTTGTTTTTAATTAAAACTTAGTAATTTTCACTATTCATCAAAATATGAAAGTTATCCGAAATGTACCAAAATTTCACCTTAGGCTAAATTAGATATTCCGAATCCAAAAATGAAGTCCATTTTCAAATATAAAATATATATAATTTCAAAAAGTAGGTATTACTATTCATAACGGCTAGTTTGATTAGTTATGGTGTGTTAGAACTCGGTGTTGCGTACAACACACGCTATCACATTATTCAAAGAGAAGCGTACCGTAGAAGCTTGGGGTGTTACATAACATCCTGTTATCTTTATATTAGTTATGTTCTAAACCTTGTCATAGTTTTTATTTTTCATTGACTGGGTAGGGTCGAGAAGGTATCATGAGGATACCTATAATGGTGAAGTTAGTGATTTGTTGGATTCTTATCTCTAACTGGTTTTTTCTATAGCCTGATGAATAATTACATGTTGTTTAATATGGTTACACTCTGTGTAAATCCATAAATGAAAATAAATCTATTTTTATCAAAAGGTGACATATTTCTTAGTGATTATGGGAGTTAACAATTACACGACGTGTAATTGAGTTACATGTTGTGTAAAGTCATGATGATTGTTTTTAAATAGGAATCCCAGCTAAAAATCCATTTAATCTTCCTCCATGATTCCTTTTTCTTGACCTAGAGTCTTCACTGAGAAATTTTGGGATCCTCCAACCCCTCTGGCCCTTTTTGTTCGGTGATTGATCCTTGTTCTGATCGTTGTGTGACATATCAATTAAGAGTTCTCAATGTTTCTTACTCTCTTATCCCTTAAAGTTTGATAGATCATCTAGGGATTGATGGATTTAAACCCCATGTTGTCAAATATTATTTCTATGTTGAGTTCCTAGATCTTTAGTGCCTTCATTCTTGTTGGTGGATCTCGTTGCGAGCATGTGTGGCCCAAGTTTTGAGGTATGTGGTTCCATCTCTATCATATGTTAGATAAACTATATTGTTCCATTTTTATAAATTGATTTATAAATAAATTGGTATGAAATTGGCATTATTTTTTGTATGTGTTTGAAATGGATTTTAAATAAAAGTGGGTTTCCTTGGTTTTTGATAAATTTAAAGAAAATGGGTTTTTTCAAAGCATTGTATGATTTTTGAAAAAGAAGTGGGTATGGTTACCCTATTAAATTTTTAATTTTATAAATGGTTGTGAAATTATTTTGAAAACATTGATATGATTTTGAAAACGAGCACATGGGTTACCTTGGGTACTTGGTGGAAGGTTTAGCTTGATTCCATCATCCATTGTGAGGGTTCACTTTCTGGGCGTTCCTATTGTCCTAGATTGTAGATTGTTGGTTCTAGGTACATATTTGATGTTGGGGTTTCACACTTTTGGGTGTCTACCTGGTCATGGAATGTATATAATTGGATTCAGGTACCATAGTGCACTGATCATATATTTTTTTGTATGAGTAGTCTATTGCCCGACCTGTTGTATTCCTTGGTGGTGTGATACCTATGTTTCTACTATGGTTTTGTATTTCTTGGATTTGTACTATTTTATCCTTGATATGTATGTTGATGCTTTTGAAATATGATATGGAAAATGTGCTTTGAAATTTATATATCTGCTTTTATTTTAGCACTATGGAAGAGATAAAGGTTTATCATGTTTTCTATAAAAAAATTCTTTATTGTTTATCATTCCATGTTTTATTTGAAATAAGCATATGATAATTGTTATATAGAGACTTGTTATGGATCAACTGGTTGGGATCCTATTGATCCTATTATCTCACACCCTATGTACCCCTTTGGAGGTGTGTATACCTTTGTATGCATTTTGATGTAGGGAAAGGAAAGGTGTCGTAGTGAAGCGGTAGGTTTTCATGTCAGATGAGTTGGGTTGCTGGTGGTGAGATGGTCAGAGGTTTCCCATACTATCACATGGAGTAGTTACTTGTTTTGGTTTTCCTTGGCAGTTGGACTTGTCTCTTGGAGTCTTTAGTTGCATTAGTTGCTGTTTTTTTCTGTCTTCTTACAGATATGGTATACATATATATCAGTATTGCGTTGTTTCTTTTTGCATTGAGTATGTATATCTTTCCATGTTTTTCAATCAGGTTGGTAAGAAATCATTCCCTTGGTGTGTTGTTCAATGCCTGGGTGCTTTTCACTAACCCATCGGGATCAGGAACACCCTTCGGGTATGTAATGGGTCGGTTTGAGTCCCAGGTTTGAGGGTAACCCGGGTTGGTTCATTACAAAGTGGTATTTGATGAGTTATCTCATCAATAATCCTTAACTTGGGACATCTGTTAGACTAGAGATAGGATTTTTGGGACTTGAGAGGTATGTTGTGATGAGTTCTTGGGTAGATCTTGTTGTGAAGAGACTCAAGTTTCCATGGGATATTGGGATATGTGTCTCTAGTGTTGGGTTTTGTTTTAAATATTAGTTTCTTCTTATGGGTTTTTAGGTTTGAACTGAGATTTAATCTGTTGTTTGATTGTTCCTTCTATTTTGGTGCACAGTAGTATGCCTCTGAGACGTCTTCCATGAGTTCCTTTAGAGGGTGCAGCTTATGCTCCAAAAGGGAATATGTAAATAGATAAAAATATCATTGAGGCTATATTATGGGAAGTTTTTTTTGTTGATCAAAATGTAACACGATTTCATAATGTAGTTGTCAAGGTATAGCTAGGAGCTGGAGGAGAGGGAGATCGATTGAGTGAATTATTGTAAGAGAATCCATCATTATTTAAATTAAATAATGAACCTCAATAGGCAGAGGACTATATGGATAGTATCGATCAAATCTTCAAATTTCTGGTGACAACTAAGAACATCAAGGTGAAGTGTGTAGCATTCAGGCTCAAGGGTTTTGGTAAGCGATGGAGGGATTCCATAATCTAGGAAGATAGACACGTGGATAGGATCAGAAGAGTTTCAGATCCCTTTTCTTCCAACTATTTTTTCCAAAGTCATTGATGCTAGAAAAATCACTCAAGTTCCTCTCTTTGTAGTAAAGAGAGCATTCGGTGTCAGTGCACACCAACCGGTTTGCTGATCTTGTCCATTTTTCTCCAAACGTGGTGAATAATGACTAGTTGAAGGCTCAAAAGTTACTGCAAGGTTTGCAACCTGATGTCAGATCACATGTATTTATATTAAAGATTTCTACCAATGTAGTTATGGTAGATATATCTATGATGGTAGAGATGAATATAGAAATAAAAGGTTGGATTTTCCACCTATTCTCTTCCATCCAGTGGAAGATTGAATGGAAAATATGGGAGGAAAACGAAGTGGAAGGATCATCGCAGGAGTGGTGGAGGTGGGTCTCGGTAGTGAGCCACCTCTACACCATCTTCTACAAATATTAGTGTACATCTAACTTGGTATCAATGTGGAAGCGTTGGACACACCAGATATTTTTGTCTTATGCCCATGAAGACATTAAACAACTGTGGATGTGTAGGGAATTTACAACACTTCTATCATACTATGGCTATTCCTCATTATAGTCAGACTATGTTGACTCCAAAAGCTATTATGGGGCAGTCATATTCTTCAAATACTACATGGATCTATCCACATGCCTCAGTAGTAAATAACTTTCACACAGTATATGAGTGTCTAGTGGATGTCGATGCAGGTCCAGCAATAGTGAGAGGTACTATCTATATCACATATTTTGTAGTGATTTCTTTATTTGATATGGGTGTCTCCCACTCATTTATATCTCCACATTTTTTCGATATTCTTAAAATTACAATGGAACTTATTTCCTTTTTTATGGAGTTAGAAACACCCCTTGTAAAGAGGAAAGAGTATGGGTTTCGGTGTCCCTCTTATTCATTAACTATAGCTGATATGGAGTTGGTTTGGGATTTTATCATTCATGGTTTGGATCTGTATGATGTCATCAACAATATAGATTATCTATTCACTCATTTAGATGAGGTTGATTATTATTATCGGCATGTTTCATTTCTTGATGTTTATAGGGGTTCTCTTATGTTTCAGGGGGTGTGGGACCCAAGGTCTGTTCATGCAGGGCCTTCCCACCAAGATCTCAGGTGTTTTTTGTCTACTATCGTGATTGATAATGATGAATTTTCTTCTATTGTTGACTTTCCCATTGTTGTTCATGACTTTTCTGAAATTTTCCCATATGACTTCTCTAGTATCCCTATAGAGAGATGGTTGGATTTTATGGTTTACTTGGTTCCAAGGAAACAACCAATATTGATACCTTCTTATCATATGGAACTAACAGAGCTAAAATAGCTTATGATTCATTTGGATGAACTCTTGGAAAACGTTTTTGTTCACCCTAGTGTTTTACCTTGGGCATCCCCTGGGTTATTTGAAAAGAAGGTATATAGTTCACTTCGATGGTGAGTGGACTATTGAAAGTTGAATCAGGTAACAGTTAATAAAAAGTATCCTTTGCCTCGTGTGGATGATTTTTTTGATTAGTTAAAAGGGACAAATTGGTTTTCAGATATTGATATTTGGACAGGTTATCATCAGCTCATAGTTCAGGATTCTGATATACCAAAGACAGATTTTAGAAGTAGGTATGGAAATTATTAATTTATTATGATTCTTTTTGTTTTGACTAATTCTCCTATAGTTTTTATAGCTTTGATGAATCAAATATTCCATAAATATCTTGACACTTTTGTGGTGGTGTTTGTGGATGATATTCTGGTTAATTTGAAATCCAAGTGTGAGCACAAGCACCATATGATTTTGGTTCTGGAAATTATGATAAGTAACCATTTGTATGGAAATATTTCAAAATGTTGTTTCTAGATTCAAGAAGTGAAGTTATTAGGTCATGTTATTTCTAAACATGGCATATTAGTTGAACCTGAAAATTTGAAGGTTGTCTTATCATAGAAAGAACCACATAAGGTCTTTGAGATTCAGAGTTTCCTTGGTCTTACTGGATATTACCGATGGTTTATAATATATTTCTCTAAATTGGAATCACATTTGACTACCCTTACCATGAGAGTAGAAAAATTCACCTAGGATCCAAAGTTTCAATCCTCTTTCAATGAATTGAAATGACTTCTAATGTCAACTCATATCCTGATCTTACCTAAGTTGGGTAAGGGATACGTGGTATTTTTTATGCTTTTGGTGCTATTTTGGGTTGCGTGCTTATACAGGATGATCATGTAGTGGCTTATAATTCTCATCAACTCTGACCACATGAGAAGAATTACCCCACTCATGACTTAGATCTTTTCATGGTTATGCATGTGCTTAAGTGTTAGTGGCACTATATTTTTGGGGAGAGGTTCACAATATTTTATGATCATAAGAGTATGAAATATATCTTTTCTCATAAATACCTGAATCTTAGACAGAGACAATGGGTAGAATACCTTAAAAAGTTTGACTTAGATATCTCTTACACCCTAGTGAAGGGTAATGTCATTTTGGATTCTTTGATCAATAAACATCTAAACTAGGTAGTGAAAGAATCGTCGGAAGAATATCACTTGATGGGTCTTTTTGCATAGTTTCATATTAGAGTCTTGGAATTAGGGGAAGAGATCTCTTTGACTAGATTTTAGTTGAACTCTACTCCTCTTGATTTGATTCTTCATGAACATCATCTTGATGATGAGTTCCATTTAATTAGGGAATCTCTTAATGGTGGGGAGACCATTGATGAGTGGTAATTCTCTAAAGAGGATGTTATTTTATTCCAGTGTCATTTTTTTAGAACCACATTTAGTAATAAGATCTATTATGGTCGATTTCTATAGTTCCCAGTGGCCAGTTCACCCAGGAACCATGAATTTTTTCTATGACATGCGGCGGAAATTTTGGTGTCCTGGTATGAGATGGGACATTTCTAAGTTTGTCTCTCATTTCTATACATTACAATAGGTGAAATTATAGCATCAAAAACCTTTGGTTTTACTGTAACCACTTCCAATTCCTACTTGGAATTGGGATGAGATCTCTATAGACTTTTTTTGTTGGGTTTCTGCATACCCATAAAAAGAAGAATGTGATGTGGGTTTTGATCGATAGACTGAAGAAATTGTCTAACTTTATAATCATTCAGGATACAACCAAAGTTGAGAAGTTGTAAAATATCTATGTGAAAGAGATTATTTGGTTTCATTGAGTCCCATTTACTATAGTTTCTGAAAGAGATCCCTGGTTCACATCTCAGTTTTGGAAAGGCCCTCAGGAGGCATTGGGATCTCAGGTTTTTTTCAGTACGGTATACCATCCACAATTTGATGGACCAATAGAAATAACTATAAAAATTATTGAGGGTATTATTAATTCTTATGTTCTTGACTTTGGTGGGTCTTGGTATGATCACTTTGGGCTAGTTGATTTTTCTTATAACAATAGTTACTAGACCATGATCAGAATGTCTTCTTTTGAGGCCTTGTATGGCTGGACTTGTAAATCATCATTGTCTTGGTTGAGGATTGGTGAAAGTTCCTTGACTGGACCGATCTTGGTTCAAGAGATGGTAGAAAAAAATTATTTTATTCGTTGGAGAATGTTGATGTCACAGAGTAGGTATAAATCTAATACTGATCATCATCATAGGTCATTGGAGTTTTGAATTGGTGACCTAGTGTTCTTTAAATTTTCAACCCATTTGGGTCATCGATGACTTGGAAGGCAAGGTAAACTTTCTCCTGAATATGTGGGATCTTTCAAGGTTATAGAGAAAGTGGGGAAGGTTTCTTACCATTTTTAACTTCCACCACATATTGCGTTGATACATAAAATGTTTCATGTATCTCAGCTCTGAAAGTATTTATCTTATCCTTCTCATGTTTTGAGCTTGCATGATCTTAAAGTTGATCCTCAATTATCCGTGACTGGGAGGCCAATTAGGATAGTTGATTCTGAAACCAAGGTACTTCATAGGAGTATGATACCTTTGGTTTGAGTGATATGGTAGTACGGTTCAAATTCTAATGAGATGTGGGAATGCGAGGCACTAATGAGAGAGTGGTGGCCTCATTTTTTTTCATGGAAGCTTCTTCATAGGTTTTTTAGGGACAAAAAGTTTTTATGGTGGGGAGGTGGTAACATCATATTACCATTATATTAGTTATGTTTTAAACCTTATCATAGTTTTTATTTTCAGTTGATTAGGTAGGGTTTAGGAGGTATTTGGATTATATCTATAATGGTAAAGTCAGAGATTTTTTGGATTCTCAGCTTTAACAGATCATTTCTACAGCCTTTTGAAGAATTATAATTCATGTAATATGGTTACACACTGTGTAAATCCATAAATTAAAATAAATTTTTTTTTATCAAAAGGTTATTTATTTCTCGGAGATTATGGGAGTTGACAATTAAACAATGTGTAATTGGGTTACATGTCATTTAAAGTCCTAATGATTATTTTTAAATTGGAAATATGGATAAAATTTCATTTTATCTTACTCTAGTATTCTTTTCTCTCAACCTATAGTCTTCCCCCATGTGATTTTTGGAGCCTCCAAACCCTCTAGACCTTTTCTTTTGGTGAATGATCATCATTCTAGTCATTATGTGACATGCCAGGTAAGCATTCTCTCCATTTCTTACTCCCTTCTCCCTTGGAGTTTGATAGATCATATAGGGATTGATGGATCTAAACCCCATGTTGTCAAATCTTATTTCTATGTTGAGTTATTAGATCTTTCGCACCTTTTTTCTTGTTGGTGGATCCTGTTGCAGGTGTGTGTGACCCAGGTCTTGAGATAGGTGGTTCTGTCTCTAGCCTACGTTTGATAAACCGTATTGTTCCATTTTTATAAATTGATTTAAAAATAAATTGTTATGAAATTAGAATTATTTATTATGTGTGTTCAAAAGGGATTTTGAAGAAAAGTGGGTTTTCCTTGGTTTTTGATAAATGGAAAGAAAAGGGCTATTTTTAAAGCATTTAATGATTTGTGAAAAATAAGTGGGTATGTTTACCCTATTAAATTTTTAATTTCATAAATAGTTTTGAAATGATTTTAAAAAAATTGAGATGATTGTGAAAATGATCACATGGGTTACCTTGGGTACTAGGTGGAAGGTTCGGATTGAGGTCATCGTCCATTGTAGGGGTTCACTTTCTGGGGGTTCCTCTTGTCCTAGAGTGTAGATTATTGGCTCTAGGTATGTATGTGATGTTGGGGTTTCACACTTTGGGGTGTCTCTCTAGTCCTTTAGTTTAGATAATTGGCTTCAGGTACCGTAGTTCACTGATCATATATTTTTAGGTATTAGTAATATATTTCTTGAACTATTGTGTTCCTTGGGGTTGTGATACATGTACTTCTACTGTTATTTTTTATTATGTGACTTTGTATTTTTTTATCCTTTATATGTATGTTTATGATTGTGAAAGATGATATAGAAAATGTGATTTTAAATTGATATACATGATTTTGTTTTAGAACTATGGAAAAGGTAAATTTTTACAATGTTTTATATAAAAGTGATTTACTACTTATCATGCCATGTTTTATTTTAAATGGTCATATGAGAATTGTTATACGGAGACTTGTTATAGATCACCCAAGTGGGATCATATTGAGCTTGTTAGCTCACACCCTATTCACCCATTTGGCGGTGTATTGAACTTTGTATGTCTTTCAGTGTAGGGAAATTCAAGGCGTTGTAGTGAGATGGTGGGTTTTTGTTTTAGCAGAGTTGTGTAGCTAGTGGTGAGATGGTGGGAGGTTTCCCACACTATCACATGGAGTAGTTTCTTGTTTTGTTTTCCCTTGCAGTTTGACTTGTCTCTTGGATTTTTTAGCTACTTTATTTGTTGTTTTGTTTCTATTGTCTTCTTAAAATTATGGTATATATATATCAGTATTCCCCTATTTATTTTTTCTTTTAGTGTGTATATATTTCCATGTTCTTCATTCATTTTGGGAAAAAATCATTCCCTTGGTGTGTTGTTTGATGCCTGGGTGCTTGTCACCAACTCATGGGGATTGGGAACACCCTTTAGGTGTGTAATGGATTGGTTCGGGTCCCAGGTTTGAGGGTAACCTAGATTGGTTCATTAAAGGACACTATAAGGGAGATTAAAAAAATATCCTTTATGGTTTATGAGGTTTGGTGCATAGAAATTTTGGCTGCAAAGGAAGAACTCTTTGCAGAAGCACAAGCAACAAAGGAGAGTTCACAGAGTGCTCGGTTCATCAAGAAATTTGATAAAGGACAAATGAGTTGGGACCCCCTTTTTATAATTTTGGTCCCCTCTATAGGTCCACAAGCATACCGCAAATCATTTCAAAAAAATGACATGTTTCTTCATCAAAATAACCACCTCTTCATCCTGGTTAGAGAAAATTTCAATGGGGGAATTTTTTGGGTCCTGAAAATTCATCATACAAGAAGAATCGAATTAACTTATTTTGAAAAAAATTTATAAATAAAACCAAAGTAAGGAGTTTGAAGAAAATTATCAAGAAGTAAAATCCATGAAGGAGGACTATGGTTCGCATAGCAAAACCATTATATGGACTGCCACTCTTTATGGTGTTCCTCCACCCCGTGAGGCATCCCGCTAATGAAATCACTCATGGGATAAGATGGAACCACTAGTTCCCATGAATGAAACAGAATAGTTTGTAGGGATGTATGTTGATTTTTATTCCCCACAAATGAAATCATTTGTGGGCCTAGGTATCCTCATTGGTCTCCCATAAATGAAATCCCTATGGCCCGCTTAGGAAGTCTGTCCATCCTGGTACTCGGTCCATCCATTACTCTATAAAAGAACCCCAAGTGAAACTTAAAAGAAAAATGATGAAGATTTCATGAGTAGATCATTATGAGGGCATAAAAGAGAACCAAAACATAGAGCCTTGGATTCTAAGTAGGTAAACCCACCGCATAGAGTTAAGGAAGAAACTAAATTCATCTAGCGTCTTCATAACCAAGACTCCTTATTAGACATTGCATTGTAAATCATAAGTGGATGGCCTCTTTTCTGACCACTAACCCATGTAGAAAAAATTTACATGGAGGGATCCCTTCCCTATGTAGAAAAATTCTATGTTGGAGGAACTCGAACCTATGTAGAAAAGCTTTATTTGGGCGGAACCCAGCCCTACATAGAAAAATACTATGTGGGAGGAACTCGAGTCTAAGTAGCATAATGATACTTGGATAGTACCCTCACCTGCATAACAACAAGTGATGAAGAGGGAACCTCATCCTATATAATAACATGCTACGTGGGATGGGTCATCCAAAGGTGTTCTACTCTCTATCTTCTATCACTTATTTTTTTCATACCATTGATCCCCACATTGTACCATTTGTGATCCAGTGTAATGGAATTAGGGAAAGGCCTCTTATGAATCCACATGACATGTATGATCATATAATTGGATACATCAGTGTGTCCTCTAAATTCTACATAACCCTAGTAAGTGGAGTACCAGTAGTAACCTCCTTGACAAGGAGGACCCTCAGAATGTTTTCAAGTCAGCATTCCTATGGTAATGAGGGTCATGACCTTGGAGGTGATAATGTGGACCTCCCCATTCTTGGTGGGGAGATAGGGGATCACGCTTTCCATTCCATTCTAGGCATATTTTCTTATCCACCTTTCTTCCCCATGAACCATAAGCGAATCCCTTTTAGAGTAAACCATTAGTCTTTCTTTTGGGAGGAGGCACTTTTTCTTTCTTCACCATCCCGATTCATATCTAGATAGATCACCAAATGTGACTATCCTATTTCCCAAAATAAGAGAGGATGTGGACACACTCAATGCTCTCTCCCTCTCCCTTTGGGTTCCAACATCCTTCCACTAGCAAAAAAAAGTAGATTATGTGATCTTCATATCTACTGATTCCTCTTGTTTCTCTCACTGAGCATAACTCACATGGGATTAGAGGTTAGTGGTGATCATGACATCTACATGATCCTAAACTTCCATTGGGCCACCTCCATAGGTGTAAGCCCCAACCTTCATTCAAATGGGACTCCTTATAGGTGTAATCCTCAACCCATTTCAAAATACATGGTATTTTATTTACAGCTAACTAGGATATGTAGGAAGCCTCCCTGAGTTACAAATCCAACACCCAAATTAACCCTAATATTCTCTAGGCCACATTTCTGATAGGTTCATATCCAAACCATAGGGCCATGTTCCTTTCGATTCCCTTTCATCACCATAATTATTATTTCACACCCCCAGTAAGATCATACACCCCACCTAGGAGGCAACATCTCTTCTAGGTCCCCCAGACCACCTTGGCATAAGTCCCACGCCATCCTTGGCCAGTAACTTTTCACATACATGTCCTTGCTGCATAACGTTAAACTACATTCTTGGGTCCTAGTCACATGACTTTAAAAGGTGATGTGTACTATTAAGTGGCACCAAACTACATGGTTTCTAATTAATTTTAAAATGATACATATGAATACTAATATAAAAACGCCTTTTGTCTCTTAGGATGAAATTAAACTCCAGATCACCTCACCACATGGCTCAAAACTAGCATTGTCTCAATGAATGACCAAAGAATCTATCCTCTGTTCATAAAAGGGTACCATTTATTGAGAATATTAGATATATATAGATATCCCCATAAATGGAGAACCTAAAATATATACAGATGATTCCAAACACATGCATTCAATTGGTTTTTATTTCAAGTTGACCCGCGTCATACTTAGGAATGAACAAATGATTCATGAATATATTTTAAATGTATAAGAGAGTCTCATAATAGGAAATAGTTCCCCCAAAAATGGTGTGATGAGCCCGAATTCTCATCCTCTCGATCAATGTGAGTTATTAAGTATTGTTGGCTAAGTTACCCAATAATAACCTTACTTTGGAAAGTAATTACATTAATAATAATGGATATGAGGACCGTTGGGTGTTTCTGATTCCACAAAAAAAACCTTATTGGAAACCAACCCATCATACTTGGGTGCCAGATAAGAACTTTGAACCCAATATGAATGATTATGAAACATTAAAACCCCCAAAATCAATCATACCATATAGGGATTCCATGATTATTTTGTCAAAGCTCCTATCATATGGGCCAACACCATGACTCCCTCTCATTAGAAATAGTTATTTAGTTAGGGAATCATCCCAATCATAATAATCTGGAATCTTAGATATCTGAGTGGAAAACTCTTTACCCCAATCCCTCATATGGATTCACTCAACTCTATTCCTCGAGTATCTTAATCCTATTAGGGTCTCCTAGCTAATGTAACCCAAATTAAATTCTAAGAAAAATTGTATAATCCTGTTATGAAAACCCATTACATTGTTTTCTTACACAAGATAATCTCAAGAGAACACAACTATGTAAGAACCTACCTGGTTAGATGATCAAGGACTTGAAAAATTTCTCTTTAGAAGAAATATCACACTTAGTATTTTAGGGATTTCATTTAAAAGTATTTCCAATTCAACATACATCATATTCATATTAAATTCTTAACTATTTCATCATATGAAATCTTTATCTTCTCATATTTTATTCCTTTTTGTATTCATGATTCTAACAATTTAGATTTGGAATCCCTATTCCATCCACCAAATTTATATGATCACACCATATTAATATGTAACTATTCACACAACCCACAATCTATGCTACATACCCAAATATATAAGCTAAATATATCCATACATATCCAAATGAATCATGTGAATAAGGCATAAGAACTATTCATGTAATGTTTTAGAATAATATGTGATTGAAAAACTCTATATGGGTAAGCTCGAAGTTATAAATAGCCAACCCCAACCTTTATGCAACACAGTATACACCTCTAGGCCAATAGGAAGTCTAAACTAATGTCACAATCTCCAGGGAGACTTTACTTAAGATAGAATATAATTCATAATAATTTTAAAATATAATTTTTAAAAAATATATCTAACAACTAAATTCAATCTAAAAACTTTAATTACAAACTAAGGTCATGGTAGATAAAAACTAAATCTTAAGAATTTGTACCTAGTGAGAAATAATTAATCTTCACAATGTGATAAAAAAAAGAGTGGTCAGTGTTGCGGCCAAGTGATTCTCATCTATAGGTTACCACATGGGGGGGTCAATACTCTAGTCATAGGGGATCCATTCCCTTGTGCATCATGGGGATCAACACCCAGAAATATATGTAGAGGACATGCACCCATGTCCATGGGGGATTAACACTCTGGTCATCGGAGATCTACTTATAAGTATGTCAAGGGGATCAACACTCTGAAATAAGCCTCTGGCGATTCTGCCTAATCTCAATCATCATCGAGCATTGCCTCAGATCAGTGTTATTCCCAGAACATTGAGTGTCGCCTTAGATAGAAATCATGAGTGGATCACATCATATCATATCCAGAAATCCACTATGAAGGGCATTATCATGTTCTACTCAGAAAAAACACTCTAGATAGGTTGCTCACAGGCCACAATCTAAGTCCAAAAGAAGGAGATATGAAAGATAGAAGATTTATCAAGTGGTACACAATGTGTATAGGACCCACACAACATGTTACCCCGCCTCATCACCTAGAAGTTTTTCCATCCATAAAGAGGTACTAAACAGTATATAAGTACCCCTAGGTGTGCCAGTGTACTCCTAGAGTACATGGCATATCTAGATAAAAGGCTGACGAGCACACGATGCTCGTTGTTGGTCTAAAGAGAAAAATGTAATTTCACTAAAAGTTATCTTCAAATGGAGCCAGATAACCAAATGGATCACACAATTGTGATCCTTATGGAAAAATGCGTAAGATCAACTATTCATTCACCCAAATTAGACACCCAGTAAAAAAGCCTCTTTTCACCGCATTGTGCATGAATAGTGCCTCATGGGGCCCACGTCTTGATCCCAACATAAGATATAATGATATCACCACTTCAATCCTCCAGGAAAAATGTACAATATTGGCTATTAATTTTTCTAATACAGACACCCAATGAAAAAGTCACATTTCACCGCATAATGCCCAAACTAGGCTTCGTGGGGCCAGCACATCTATTTCTATCTAAATACCCAAAATTGGTCTTGAAATGTCTGCCTAAAATCCAAGGTCAAGATGCCACTGATGGAACATTAATTGGACATCATAAGAAGAAGTTATGTCTGATACAAAAATTCCTCAATAATAATAAATATATTATTATTATGATAATTAGGCGTTTCATGAAACTGAGCCATGAACTAGAATCTTTAAATTTACAAACTAGCCTCAAAAGTTCCTTCTTGATAGTAGTATCATTTTTTCATAGACAACACATAAAAAGGACGCTTTGTTTAGGAGATATGGTTATTTGAACCCACAGCCTGAAGACCCGCTTGGCCCTCTCGGCCTAGCCCGCCTCGGCCCTCCCTGCCCTGCTCTTGCATAATGGTCCTCCTCCATGTACCCAACCGTACCCCTAAATCTGTGTTTTTGTCTCATGGATCCTTCAGATGCGGACCACTAGGCTTCCTCTGATGCTCCAAAATGTGAAATGAAACCAGATCTGGAATCCTCGTGTCCCGATCTAAATAGACTTGTGTTCCTCTTGAAGATCCATCACTGTTTCATTGTAATAAAAAGTAGGTGGTCCCTTTCATGGACCACCATGCCTCCTCTAGTTCCCAAAACTTGAAATAGTCACAGATCTGGAATCCTTGGATCATGAACTACATGGATCTATGTTTCTCTCTACGATTCATTGTTGTTTCAATGTAGAAAAAATTTGACGAAGAATAACAGATGAAGAACAAAAAATTATGGGCTCTAAAGATATATTGATTGATGTTTTTGTTAGTTCGGTCATCTTTGTTGATGTTTAATGTATCAAAATTGAAAACAAATGAAATTTATAAAACAATTATTTCAATTGGGGATGTAGAATCCAAAATAAAATTCCTACTTTGATTCAGATCCATCATTGTGTTTTCCACGATCTGATGTGCTCGAATCTGTAGTGCCATTGCGATCTGTTGAAGATCCGATGCTGATTTTCCAAAGGAAGGAGAGGAGGAGAGATTATTTCAGCTGTGGGAGGAATGATCCAAACCCTAGGTCATTTTCTTAATGACCTATTTATATAATTTAATAAGCCTCCCACCAACAGTTTTGGGATCCAAACATCCTGTGCCCTCTCACTTTATGTCATGCTTAAGAAAAAACACCACATTATGAATTCAACGGTGGTCTCAAATTACCAGTCTGAGAACCTGTTAAAAGTTATTCAATATGAATTCCAAGATAAAATAATTTAATTTAATAGTTTTATTTATGGTTATATCCTCCATGACTTTTTTTACAGAAGACTCATGCCAACAAATGATATGACTCGCCTAGGGTAAATACCATGCTCTAAACTCAATCGTGCCCTTGGATTTATGATCCAAGCTACCATTTAAAACATATCCTATATTTGTCACATGAATAGTATAAAATATACTTAATGTTTTTATAAAATTAATTACAGGCACACCGGGCCTCAGAATCGCACGTCATCTTAGCACGTAGATCTGGAAATATATATATAAATATTCCAAAGTATTACAAGGAAAAACCAGGGTCTCAACATCATTCAATCCTTCAATATTTTCATCCCCAAAAAGAAAAAGTAGGAAAATAACTCAGGATATCGATCTCACATATGGATCTCTCATTCCTAGGAACTCCCTGCATGTTTTCGTGATTCCATAACATGCGAACCAAATGGATATTCCATCCACATAAATTTCACTTCTTTCGATCCTCAATTAGAATCGGGTGATACACAAAGGTGGATCTATCTGCAATGTCCATCTTGACCCAATTGATGATGTGCATAGGATAATGCATGTATCTCCTTAGTTACAACACGTGGAAGACGTCATACACCCGCTCCAACTATGGGGGTAGAGCAAGGAGGTAGGCAACCTAGCCAACCCTCTACACAAACTGAAAAGGCTCGATGAATCTTGGGGATATTTTCCTCACTAGCCAAACCTTCACATCCCACATCACGACTAGAACCACAGTTTATCCCTAGAATAATACCTCATGATTCCCTCCTTTAGAATATCTTTCAGGTGAAACTCATAAGGATATCTAGTCATGTGAGATCTCATAGTTGATGTCTTACAACTGAGACTCTCTTATACACTTGAGAAGCAAAAGAGTCAACACCATCAACTAAACAAAAAATTATACTCTCCTGCTCTTTTGGGGCTAGCATCAGGGAATATAACTGCTCTGAAACTTCCTGCACTAGGAAATCTTGGTACTTCCTACTAAGGAAATATGCTACAACATTTCCCTTTCCTAAAGTATTGAGTATCTCAAAGTCATATTCCTATAGGAACTCCATCCAGTATTATTTCCTTAGGTTTAGGTCTCTCTAGGTGGAGACATACCTGAAACTTTAGTGGTCTAAGTAAACCACAAAGCACTCTCCCAGAAGGTAGTGTCTCCACATTCTCAAGATGAAGAATACCGCTTCCAGCATGAGTTAGTGATCCGCATAGTTTTTTTCATGAGGTCTCAGATACCTTGACTTGTATTCAACAACTGACTATCACTATACCAAGGTTGGTGTTGAGCATGAAAAGGTACTAATGAACAAGGTAGGTGAGTAATATCATCCAACCATGAGAATCTAGACACATAAATCATGTGGCATACCCTGCACAAATTCACCTTTCTTAGAAGGAGAGTAACCCCAAACCAGATACTCCACCGCACCCACTAGTGACATCCCAATCCAAAAAAGTGTCGAGCAGAAAAACTCCACTAGCAATGTCAGGACCTGCTTCGACACTTCATTGCACAACCTCACCCCAATCGCACAAGTCATAGGGACTCATACACCACACCTCGATATTATCCTCTTTGGGTGCCACTAAAAACCCTCATGATTTTTCTCGTGTCCCAAAAATTCATCTCGGTGGGGAAAGAACCCCTCTTCCTCATGAATTCGAAGTTACGTCAAACAACACCGACACAGGGTTACACCGACACCCCGCTTCACCCTAATAATACCTCAAGAGATAAAAAGGGATAAAAGGGTACCTCATACAATGTCTAACAATTAATATTGAAAAAATTTAAGAGACACAGAGTGTATATATTATCATCTCAGGCACTGCAGGATCGTAGACATCCATAGCATGCAGCTGCCCATGACCCCAGCCGCCAACTTCCTAAGCCTGACATGGATAGACTGGTGGTGGTGGTGGAAGGATCATGTAGTGACGTCCACTACCCATAGCTCTTCATGAGCCACTATTAGCATCACCTCTCTGGGGACCACCCTATTCTAACCTGGGGGATCCCTGATCATGGCATTGTATCTGTCGTGGTGGTCCATCTGATATCTTTCTAAGATGCTCAGCACATATGGTTGGGTAGTATTATGCCATGTGACCTCAACCATTATAATCATAGCACTATCCCTCCTCAGGATATCTCAGTTCCCTGTGTTATCCCTGTCCATGTGCCTAAGTCTGATCATGGGGATGCCTCCTATGTTGAGGCCCTATCAACTAACATCTTCTAGCTGCCACAGACATCTCATCTTTGTTGCACTCACTGCCCAAACCAGTTATTCGGCATCCCTTTGGCAGAAATATCTCTATCACCAATGCCTGCTCCAACACCCCAGCATAGGTGTGGATACACAAGGGTACTATGATAGTAAAGATCTCTCTGTGGAGTCCCTACTGAAAATTTTGTGCCTAGAAGTATCCATCATGGATCATGTCCAGAGAGTACCAAGTTAGGTCTGTGAAACTAGTCGAGTACTCTTTCACTATCATCCCTCCCTTAAAAGGCTCTTGAAGCTCCTGAATTTGAACATATCATAAGTAGAAGGGGTAGTACTTCTCACAGAACAGCTGACAAAATTCATACCATGAGAGTGCCAACTCATTGTGCATCTGAGTAACCAAGATCTACCAATGTCCAGTCATCCCATGGAAAAGACTGGCTACAAAATCCACCATCTGGTCTTCCAGTGTCCATACAAGCTTGAAGAGGCAGACCACTTACTCCAACCAATCCTCTACTGCCTGAGGATATGGATCACCGTGGAACCTCAGTGGTCACTAGAACTAGAACTCACGGAGTGCGCTCAGCCTGCACACATCCTTATCCTTATTTATTGGGGCTATTTGTTTATCAAAATGTGTAGGTGTTGCTACCTATCCACCTAGAGGGAGGGGATTGCATGATGGACCCTAAAATGAGGCCTCATCACTCATACGGTCATCGTCATGAACCGGATCTGGTATTCAGGTTGGCTGTTGTCACAGAGGAATCCTGAATGTTATCAAGGAGTACCACAGTCATATGATCATATATATATATATATATATCAATAATAATGGGGAGCTAACTCAAGAAGAATAGTCAAATACTCAATCTTATATGATGCATGTACCCTTGATCCCTGAATAAATGTCTCAGCATGTTGAGTCGACAAGTGGGTAATCAGGGTCCTGGTGAATGGTTATGTCGGTCGTTACACCATCACTAGACTCCGGGCCTAAGAGCTGCACTCAAGACATGTTGACACCGTTTCCCTAAACCCAACCAAAACCTTTTTAGGGAAACATCCGAACAACGTCCCAAGGGTCAAACCACCTCTAATACTAATTTTTCACGACCCGACCCATGCCAGGCTTGAGCTGCAACTACCCCAAGACCACCTACATTGTCCATGGGTGGTGACAAGCGTTGAAGGTGCAAAAAACTCAGGGAGGAATTTTCCTAAGTACCTATACACATGCACACAACCATCTCAATGAAAAAGTGCAGAGGGAAAGAAGTAAAATATGTTACACTACTGTAAATAAACCAAACATGCATGGACCACTAAACAGTACAAGTATAGTACTGTAAATTGAAAGAAAAAGGGGAAAAATACATGCCCAGCCAAAAACATGTCACAACTTGATATAAATTGTAAAAGTAAAATAGTTGAGAGACCCCCTCTCATGGATCCCAAGCTATGACCATCATACACGGTCCAAGCACCCATATCCCTAAGCTTCTAAGAAGTCACAATCAACTTATCCATCATCTGTATAATGCATGACACATGTGGGAAAAGATCATGTATGGGTGAGTATTAAAATACTCAGTTGGACACCCTAAAAAGGTTAAGGGGGATCAGTAAGAGATACACTAGAAAGGAAAATAGCAGATAGAACAAGGTATGGTAAAAGAGTATAGCTCAACCCAACAAGAGAGTGAGGTAAACTCATAAAAACACAAGGATCTAGAAATATTGACAACATGAACTTCACATCGAGTATTCTCTACCTACAGTAGGAGAGTATACTGGTCCAACCATGAGAATATAGACATAGAAATCATGTGACATACCTCGCTCATCTTCAGCTCTCCTAGAAGGAGAGTAACCAAAACCCAAGGAGTGGGTACTGAAATAGGATATATATATATATATATATGTATATATTCTCAATTAAATAAACTCAAATGAATGAGTAAGGGGTTATCCATCTCACAACTCATCCCAAGAAGAAGAGTCACCAAAAATTCCAAGGAAAAGACCATCTGCGATGCCTAGCATCCCACACATCTTCCCTGAACATGAAAGTCAAAGGGGCTCAATCAACACACCTTGATACTATCTTCTTTGGGTGGCATTTAATCGCCTGCACGGTTTTAGGTTGCATCCCAAGAACATATCTCAATGGGAAAAGAGACACTTTTTCTTATGAGTCCAAAGTTACATCAAACCACATCTCATCACTGATCCACATAGTTTAGAGGTCGTGTGTCAAGATTGAGGACCCATGACTAGCTCAGCAAGAGTGTTCCACTCTAGTGTTGTTAAGGACCCATGCCCAGACCGATAGGAGGGTTCCACTCTATTCATCGGGGATCCGCGACCTAGTACATCAGGGGGATCAACACCCGGAATTCGATGGGGACTAGCTGTCATCCCCACTGAAGGGTATATGCTGGAGGGTATTTCCCATCAAGTTGTTGTAGAGTAATTACGCCCATGCCAGTGGGGGTTCAACACTCTGGTCATCAGGGATCCACACCCTAATACATCAGGGGGATCAACACCTGGAACTAGCTGCAGAGGACCTGCACCCATGCCGATGGTGGGTCAACACTCTATTCATAAGGGATCCATGTCTTAGTACATCAAGGAGATAAACACCCAAAAAGAATCCTCTGGTGATTCTACCTAACCTCAGCCATCATTGAGCATCGCCTCATATAGGTGTTATGACCAAAACATCAAGTGTCACCTCGGATAGGCTTCATGCCTAGAACATCTCACATCATATCTCGAAATCCATTACAAAGGGAACTATCACGTTATATGTTGAAAAACACTCAAGATAGGCTACTCATGGGCCAATATTCAAGTCCAAAATAAGAATACATGAAAGATATAAGATTTATTAAGTAGTACATGGCATGTATGGGGCCCAAAAGATGTGTGACCCTGACTCATTGTCTGGCCATGTGCCAAACCGTACTTGGGTACTAAACTGTATACAAGTACCCCTAGGTGTGCCAGTGTACTCCTAGAGTACATGGTATATCTATATAAAAGGATGAGGAGTACACAATGATCATTGTTGGTCTGAAAGGAAAAAAACATAATTTCATTGAAATCCCTCCTCAAATGGACACAAATAACCAAATGGTTCACACTGTTGTATTCCTTGCGGAAACATGCACATGATTTACAATTAATTCGCTCTAATCATACACTCAGTGAAGAAGCTGCATTTCACAACATTTTACATGAATAGTGCCCCCATGTAGCCCATATGTTGATCCTAAAATAAGATATATGGATTGAACCATTGTGATCCTCATAGAAAAATATATGGTATTTACTATTCATTTGTCTAATACATACACCCGGTGAAAAGGTCACATTTCACCGCAACACACCCAAACTGGGCTTCGTGGTCCCTGAACTATGATTTTGATCTAAACACCCAAAATTGTTCTTGAAACATATGCCTAAAATCAAGGATTGATATGTTTCTAACTGCGCGTCAATTGGACATCGTAAGCAGAAGTTATGTCCGATACAAAAATTCCTCAATAATAATAATTATATTATTATTATGATACTTAGGTGTTTCGTGCAACCGAGCCACGAGCCCTAATCATTAAATTTCCAAACTAGCCACAAAAGGTCTGTCTCAATAGTAGGATCACATTTCTATAGACGGAACATAAAAAGGAAACACCATTTAGGATATATGGAAATTTGAACCCATAGCTTGAATACCCACATGGCCCATAATGATCCAGCCTAGACTGCTCACCTGGGTGGCCCACCTCGCTAGCCTGCTAACCCTATACTATGCACCTGGTTGTGCCCTGTGCTCCGCGTCTCCGTCCTGCAGCTCCTGTGGCTACCACTGCCAGCCACCGCATACCAGTGGTCCCTTCCATAAACCAACAGGCTTCCTACGATGCTCCAAAATGTGAAATGAAACCAAATCTAGAATCCTCGAGTCCCGATCTACACAAACCTATTCTCCACTCGAATATTTATCATTGTTTCATCATAACAAAAATAGGTGGCATCTTCCATAGACCATCGGGCCTCCTCGAGTGCCTGAAACTTGAAATGGTCGTAGATACGGAATCCTTGGATCTTAACCTGCATGAATCTATGCTTCACTCCACCATTCATTATTGTTTTGATGTGGAAAAATTTTAATGATGAAGAATAGTGAATAATGGATGAATAAAATGAAATTATGGGATCCAAAGATAGATCGATCAATGTTTGTGTTAGTTCGTCCATCATCATGGATTCTCAAAGTAGTAAAATCAAAAATAAATGAAATTTATGAAACAATAATTTCAATTGGGGATGTGGAATACAAAAGAAAATTCATACTTGGATTCAGATTCATATTTTCTTTTTCCATGCTCTGATCTGCTCTGATCTGTAATGCCATCATGATCTGTCAAAGATCCGACATCGATTTTTCAAAGGAAGGAGAGGAGGAGAGATTATTATAGCCATGGGAGGAATGATCCAATCCCTAGGTCATTTATTTAATGACCTATTTATAGAATTTAATAGGTCTCCCGCCAATGGTTGTGGGATCCGAACATCTCGCGCCCTCTCACTTTATGTCATGCTTAGTCAAAACATTGAATTAAAAACTCAATAGTATTCTCAGATTTCTAATCTAAGACCCCATTAAAAAGTTATTTGATACAATGTATGAGATAAAATAAAATAATTTAATAATTTTATTTACAGTTACGTCCTCCGTGGCTTTTTCCACCGAAAACCTACACCGACAAAAGTTATTTCTCATCTAGGGTAAACGCCATGCTCCAGACTCAACTGTTCCATAATATTTCTAATATGATCTGGAATTTAAGAGATATTCCCTTTACTTCATGTATATAGTATAAAATATACTTAATATTTTTATAGAATTAATTTCAGATGCATTGGTCCTTGGAATCGCACGCCATCTCGGAGCCTTACTCTGGAAATATATATAGAAATATTTCAAACTCTTACATGAAAAAACCAGGGTCTCTATAGTATCACCATGCATGAAAACCATATATGATAGGTGAGTCGTAAAATGATTTTTCTAATAAGGAAACAAGATCCATGAATAGGAAAATGCTTTATAAAAAGTAGTTCATAACCCGATTGAACTACCTTTTAGGGTATCTTAGGGACCTTGGTAATGAATTATATAAATATTATATAAAATATATATATATATATACATACATATATCGATATTTATATATTTATATATTTCAAAAGTATAAAATTGGGTTTTTAACTTTGACTTTTTTTACATAAATTTAAAAACAATATCATTACAAGTGTCATAGTAAATATATTTTTTACATATATTTTAATAACTGGTGTTAAAAAATATATACAACCACGGTTATAATTAAAAACTTATTAACTTTAATTTTTTTAATATTATGTCATAATTTTTCACATCCACTCTTTAAAAATATACATGAAAAATGATCTTTCCCACCAATTATTTAAATAACTGACATAAAAAGTATAATTGTTTTTTAAAAAATGTGAGAGAACATGAAACCTCACATGGTTTTTTTGGAGAATATTATTTTTGGAATGTTGATCCTTTACAAAATAAAGTATTTATTATTTTATTTGTTGATACCATTTTGTATTCTTCACATTTTATGTATTTTTTTTATTATGAAAATACATGTCTATACATGGATTTTTATTGTACCTGATGTAGTTTTTTTTATAATATGTTAAATATAGATCAATTTTACATAAGGAGTGTTATGGATGACTTAATTTGACATAGTTCCTGGGAGAGCTAATCCCACATGACAGGGCAGTGGAGGTGTTTAATCTTATATAGTGATCTTGTTTGGAATTTTAATATGATTCCATCAGATGAGATTAATGTGACACTATATGGGATATTCATATAAAGTTATTGGGGTAGCATAGAGATCATTCTTGCATAACAGTTTAGATTTAATATCATGTCACACCACTTATTAAATACTTGTTACAATCAGTGATTCTTTTATGTTTCCTCAATATAAGATGTTCCCCTATCTTCTATGTATTCTTTTTTATCATTATAATTATGTTGCCTTTATATGTCCCTAAGGTGCACCCCTGAAAGAGAATTGGAATTTTTTATTCCCTAATATTAAGCATCTGAGGGAGAAAACTAAGAGAGGTTTTTGAGAGAGGAGGAGGATCTTTCTTAGGGATTTTCACCATTGTTCCACCATGCCTATTTTAGAGGATAGATCATCCTTACAATCTCAGAGGTGGATAAAGATAGTGACAACATTTTCTACCTTTCTAAAGATCATTTCCAAGTTCTTGGTGAAATTTTAGTGTTTTTAAACATGTTCTTATTGTTTTTTGGTCTCTATATTATAATTTTATTCTATAATATTACCTATTCAAATTATTATTCAATGTTTCCCTAGTTTATCTATGTCATCTAGTTAAGTAAGGGTTTCCCCTCGAATAATTTCTATGTTTTCTATTGTATACTTTCTAGTTATCATTTTTCATAATAAAATATTATGGATAGTGGTGTTCTTGTCATTATTATAGGTCCTAAAATAGTCTAAGCATGTTATATCTTAGTTTTCTTTGACACTTTAGCTTCTTTTTTTGTGGGATTTGTTTCTCTCATGTTTTTACTATTTTATCTTATAGATTTTGTGTTATTTATTTTAAATTTGAATAAAATTATTCAACTCTACCCCTTATCACCTCTATTGAGATGGTTCTCTTTCTTTTATGAACCCCAACAATAAGTATTAGAACTTGTGATTGAGTTTAATGATGTATTCTATTAAGTATAATGTTGAGAAATCCAATGGAGAGATCAATTTTAATTTATGGAGTGTTAAGATGTGTGTTTTTCTAGTCAAAAATAGTCTTGAATATGCCTTATGTGGTTTAAATAATAAATTCAGCACCATGTCTACCCAAGGGAATACTGGCAAATCTTATGTTTATTTTTACCCTGATGTTCTCAATAAAGACCAATTCATGTTGTTATTGATCCCAGGTGACAAATTCATGTATGAAGTTGTTTATGAAACATCCAATTGTGTTATATAGCTAAAAATAAAATATTTATACATAATTAAGTCACTTATTATTAGGTTGAAAAATAAAATTCATCTTCATAATATTAAAATAAACCATGGTACTCCTATCTAGGTAAATTTAGATGAATTAAATAAGGAAGTTTTAAACTTTTCTAATGTTTATGTAAAAATGGGGTATGTGGATCAAGGTATTATGTTTTTAAATTCATTAGATGACTCATTTAATACTCTTAAAAATTCTATATAAAGTATGGTAAGGATTAAATTACCCTTTAGGAAGTGATGTTTGTTATTTTATCATGGGAACATTAGACCAATATCTCAAAGGTGGAGTCTTCAGGGGTGAATTATAGTTCATAGTTACTAAATATTATGGGTTAGTCAATAAACAATGGTAAGGAAAGTAAAAAATGGGAATCAATTTAAGTATTTTAGGTGTCATTAGTGTGAAAAAACTATCCACGTTAAAGGGTAGTGTCCTAAGGGTGAAATTAGGGATGGGGAGCTCAATCAAATGTGGCATTCCCTAGTTATTATAGTGTGGATAACCTTTAGAGACTAATAGTCCCCTTAGTGTATAGGTAGAGTGTATATATAGATTTCCTCTCATCTGTGATACTAGGACTGGATCTACATGTGATTTTCAGGGGGTACTTGGAAGGGAGGGTGTGGGGACTAGGTTTTTAGGGCTCTTTAGGTCTAGGTAGAGAGTATTTCATATGTCAGTTTGTTTCTTTGATTTTTTTTGTTTTATATTATTTTTACTTTTTTAATTTGTGCTTTTATATATCTATGATTTATTCTATTTATCTTCCATTTAAATTACTATTTATTTCTATCTTAGTTGTTATGTAAGTTAGTGGAGTGTTTGGCATAATTGGTGTCACTTTCAAGTGGAGAATCACATGGGATTCCATTTATTTTTAGGTAGAAATGTATATATGTGGTAATATCAGGTTATTTTTTGTTTCTATGAATAAGATATATATTTTTTAGCATATTTTTAGTTATGGATGCCTTTAGATGAATTGGTATAAGGTTTCAAGTGTCAACATGATACATACTATGTCATGATCAAACTGAGTTTATCGGTTACATACTTAGGGTTTTTTCTGGAGATGAAAACTATTTGAACCATTTTATAGGTTATAGTAGGTGAAAAAGTTAGGATAAAAGTTTTTTATGATATCTCTACTTGTGTTATCTGGTTGAAACTCAATCATCTATACATGAATAAGTCTCTTCTTGGTAGGTTGAAAATGAAAATGTGACTTTATAATTTTAAAATATTCCTTAGTATATCTATTTGAGTTGACTTAGATGAATTCAATAAGACAATTTTAGACTTGGATAATGTAGATGTGAAGATAAAATATTAGGATTAATCCATTATGATGTTAAATTCCATAAAAGACACATTTAATCCTGTTATGGATTCTATTATGTATGGTAGGGATTCAATTATCCTTGAGGAATTGAAGTTCATGGTTTTATCTAGGGATATTTAACAGTTTGAAGGTAGAGTCTAAAAGGGTGGAGTTTGGTTTGGAGTTGTTGAATATTAAGGTTAAATCAAGAAACAGTGGAAAGGAAAGAAAAAAATGGAAATTAGTTTAAGGATCGTAGGTGTTATCAATGTGGAAGACCTTCCACATTAAAATATATTATCCCAAGGGTAAAATTAGGGATGGTGGATCTTAGTTGAATGTGGCTTACCCCAATTTTGATTTCTAGATGTCCTTTAGAGACTTTTAGTCCCATTAGTGTAGAGTTATGGTGTAGAACTAGGTTGTATCTCTTACGCAATCATATGATAGAATCTATATGTTATTTTTAGGGTCCCTATTTATAATGGAGGGTATGTGTGGCCATTGATTTCAAGGAACCTTTAGGTCTAGGTGGAAGGTCCTTCTCTTATTGACTTAATTTTTTTTTTGTGATTTTTATTTCTTGTACTACTTTTATTTGAGTTTTCATGTAGTTGTGATTTGTTATGTTTATTTACCATATAAATTTATACCACTTTCTAGGTTTTTTGTTTTATACGTTCTATTGGAGTGTTTAGTATATTTGGTGATACTATCAGGTGTATAATCACATGGGATTCCACTTATTCTGGTGGAGACCGGTATATGGGTGGTAATCCCTATTGATTTTATATTTCTATAAATATGATGAATATTTTTTCATGTGTTTAAGAGTAAATATCTTTAGATAAATTGTTATAGGTAGACAAGTGTCAATACAACACATTCTATGGGTATAATAAAACTGAGCTGATCAATTTCATACTTTGGGATTTATGTGTAGATGAAAACTATTTAAACCATTTGATAGATTTGATTATAATTTAAAGAACATTTCCCTATTTTAGTTTACAATTTATTTTTTAAGGTGGATATTTTTTATTTTTGTAATGTGAATCTATTACCATTTAAATTTCTTATTATTTAATTTTTTTATTCCTTGTTTTAAATCATCACATATTTTGTGTTTTTTTTATTATGAAAATATATTTTTGTGGTTGGATTGTTTTTTTTCAATACAATTTTTTGTAATCTTAAGTAATTGACAAATAAATATTACATGTGGATTGTTCTAGCTGACTTAATCATTCATAGTGCGTAGGTGAGTTAATCCTGTGTAGCTAGGAAGTGGGGGTGTTTATCATTTTTTAGATCTTGTTCTTTTTTTTAATCTTACTTCAATAGATTATATTAATATAATGAGGAAATGATATTAATCTTGTTTGGTTGAGGTAGTAGAGATTTCATTCTCACATAGTAGTTCAAAGTTAATCTTACAACACACCAACTATTCTAGATTTTTTATAAAGGTTGATTCTTCAATATTCCTTAAATAGAACATGTTTCCTTACCTACCATGGAATCTATTTTGGAATGATGGTTTATAGTGACTCGAGATTCTCATATATGGATATTAAATCTTTTTAGATTTATATTCATTAAATTACACAAACACGTGATAAAAACTGTAATAGTTTAGTGCCTTTGGAAACATGAAACATAGTATTCTTAATTCTTGAAAGATCTTAAATGTTTCCCCTAAATATCTCCCCATTAAGTGCTCTTCAAATACATTCCCTAATTAACACCATTCTTCATAACCTGGGGAAAGGAAACATAATAAAGGGAGATCTCAGATGCTCAATAAGGGTAAAAAGGTGAGATACATAATCATATCATGAAATAAGGGTATGATAATGTGATCATAACATTTTAAAATCATACCCTGGATATCAAAGATCATAATCTTAAATCATGTCATAAATATTGGCAGTTAATAAGACATGAATCATAAAAAATACAAGTAAATGATCTATGAGATCATAATATTAACAAAAGACATATATTTTTCACACACACATAATCATAGAAAACCTTATGCCCAGGCGAATGACTAAGACATTCACAACATGTCAGGATTAGCATAAACACTCATGTACCAGCTTTAGGCTTGTTATAACCACCCATTTACCCTATTTTTGGGCTTGTTATAACCATCCATGTACCCACCATTTTAGGATTTGTCTAACCACCTATGTATTCTCCATTTTAGTCTTGGGAAAACTACTCATGTTCCCTCCTTTTTGGACTTGGTCTAACCACTTATATACCCTCATAGCATGTAGAACATTTATCATTACCCAATGCATTAAAGGGAGGTATAGGTACCACCTATCACATAATGAAAATCAGATGTATGCATTTCACAAGATCATAAAACATTCATCATATCATAACTCATGAAATGAAATGGGTTTCATAAACATCATATCATAACCTATATAAAATAGATAGTTTTCTTAATAATTTCATCATTTCATCATAATATAACATGTGGAAAATAAGTAGGTTTAATAATAATTTTATCACGGTATAACCCATGCAAGAGAAACAAGTTTCATAAAAACCTTGTCATCATAAACCATTCACAGAAAGAATAAGAATGGTTTCCTTGGTTCATATCCCTAAAAAATAATAAGTTATGTAAAAAGTTATTATCTTAGATGGAAAATTATTTTGAAAGAAAATCACTTGAAATTTTTCTTGAGGAAGATGATTTTTTTTTTTTTTGAAATTTACTTTTTAAAAGTAAAAACATTTTCAAAATCCTTTTATTTGAAAATAACCTTAAAAAATTATGAGGGAAACATTAAAAATAATTTAAAATGTTTCTTAAGGAAGATAGCCTTTCTATTTTCAAAAAACATTGTAAAAATTTTAAAGAATCAATTTATTTTAAAATAACCTTAAAAAATATAAAGGAATATTAAAAGAAAATAATGGTCATGATGACAGAAATTTTTTTCATGTCATACAAACATCCCTTTCACATTTTTGATAAAATTAAAATGACCATTGTTTGGAAAGAGACAAAAAGATTTATTTTTAAAAATATTTTTAAAAAATAAAACATGGTTAAATTTTATTTTTAAAAATAATAGGATAGTAATAAAATATTTTTGAAAACATTTTAAAAAAACATGGTTTTAGAAGAAAACATATTTTATACTAGAGAGAAATAAAGATAATTTTTTAAAAAAACATTATTTTGAACTCTTGGGTACATAAAGAGAGGAAAATGAAGGGAAAGCATTAACTCTCATGATATAACCCATGGAGAATAAAATTAATGAGTTTATTGATATTTATATCATAATATTTCATCATTAGAAGTATAATCATAAACAATCCTGATAAACAATGAGTTTGTAACATAAAACTCTTACCACTTCAGTAAAATTGAATAATAATTCCCAAGAAATAATAAAATTAAATGAAACCTATAATTTCATTAAAATAATAATATTAATGATATAAATTTTCATAGGACATTATATACATCTCATAAAATAATATAGGTGTATAACATAACATATGTCTCAGAGAATGAAAATTGAGACAAAAATCCATTACCTCTTTGGTAAGTTTAAAACTATAAACCCCATGAAAGAGAGATCTTAAATTGGATATGTAAATATTCATAATTATAAGTATAGTCATCATAAAATATATTCAGGTGAATTATATACATTTCATAAATTAAATATATGGTGATTATGGCCTATGTCTCATAGAAAATAAAACATGTGATGTAAATCCCTTACCACTTTAGTAATATTTGGAATTGTAAGGCCTAATAAAGAATAGAATCAAATGAAACTTTAAATATCATAAAATTATTATATTCATGATATAACATGTAAAATATTTTTTATATACACCGCATAAAAGAAATCAGTGGTGAATTTTCATATGTCTCCTAGAAATAAGAGAGACTAGAAATCCTTTACAGATTTGGTATTTTTTGAACCGTAAACCCCATGAAATATAGATCCTAAAATGGATATTTAAATCCCATTAATTTTAATTTTAATAATAAAAAAATAAATTAATTATAATTATATACACCACATAAAAGAAATATGTGGTGATTATGGCTTGTGTCTCCCAGAAAATAAAAAGTGATATGGAAATCCCTTACTTTATGTCTCGACTTCCTTCATACACGTTAAAATGTTTTTTATAATAAATATAATTTTATTATAAATATATTAAAGATATATACTTATATATATCATATCATATATGATCTACTTATGACATTTTATTACCCTTTTATTAACAATTCCTTGTTAAAATCGTGTTTTGGGTAATTACCGCTTTGTTTTTCGTATACGTTTTGATTTGTTATTTTTGGTCCTATTAATTTGATCACAGTTACATTATATCCAAAATAATAATCATAAAATAATTATAATATTTATAAATCAATTATAATTTTAATTCCAATCATGAAAAATGGTTTTGAGAAATTAAGTGTGTTAGGATCATGGAGACGGTAGGTCGTATGTATGCATGAGTAATCTTTTTTGTTTCTCAGTGATCATTTTAGAAATGAGATAAGTAATATTTTATCTTTATATAATGATAATAATATAAAAAATATAATATTTTTTCTTTAAATATACTTATATATATATCATCTATTTGGTGTGGTGATGAAAAGAGTCACATTGTTTCATGAAGGTGGTTCTCCACACATACACAAACGATATTATCATCTTTCATTGAGTGAAAAGGTATGAAATAAAATGATATATTATCTTTAAAAAATTATAAATATGTCATAAATTTTATAATTATATCATTTATATCATATATATTTATTAACTTTATCCTTATCACCTTCCATGTAAAGAATTAGTGAAATACGAAATACATCACTTTGCGAGGCGGTAGTCCGTCATACACAGAAGAGACATTATCATATCTCAAAAGGAATGGAAATTAAAAATATATATATATATAATATAATTACTCTATAGGAATAATTATGTTATAAATATCATATATATACTTTTTATCCAACATCCTAACCAACCATGAGAGGTGGTAATAGAAAAATGAATGAAATCGGTTCATGGGGGGGTTGTCCACTGTATATAAGAACGATGATTTGGTAACCCATTTGATAGAAGTGGGAATGGTTTTAGGTCATGAACATAAAATAAAAACATCTCATTATATGTAATATATTTATTTTATTATATAATAAAGTTTAAATAATAATTTAAGGCGGTGTAGGAAGAAATAAAATAAAAATGCTCATTGAATAACATTACCTTTTCTTCAGGTATCCTCCTTACATTTTCACTTAAATCCATACTATGATGAATTTATACAAAAAAAGATTATATTATGAAAGGATGGAATTTTTAAAGTGATTTTTCTAGGTTTTGGCCAAACCAAAATTGCATTAAGGTGTAAATAAGAGAGGATAGGGGTATCCTTTTATAAGTGAGGTGAGTGGCACACTTGTAATTTATTGAAATAAAAAGTTGTACCAATGTTTTTATCATGAAAAAAGGGTTAAAATATATTATTCAAGATACTATAAGGGTTAAAGTTGAAATATATCCATAAAATTTGTTTTTTATAAGTATTGGGTCATTTTTAACCCTTGTCATTTTAGTTTAACCCCCCTGTAAACTCATTTTTACCTTAACCACGGTAAATAATTTTTACTCTTTTTAATATTTATTTGGGGGAAAAATTAAGATGAACTTATTATATAATATAAATTATAATTATTCCAAATATTTAATTCATTTTTTAAAATTCAATTCATAGAAGTTTCCAATTTTAATTTAAAATTATTCCCGCATACATGATGAGGAAGCGGGTTTTTAATGAGAAAATGTTCAAAAGTTTACAAATTTTTTATATCAAAATTTAATATAAAAATTATTAAAATTACCTAAATTGGATTAATATATATTATTGATAAAAATTTACTTTAAACCCAATTTAAAATATAATTTTCTTTTATAAGTAATTTAAATGAAGAGGCGGTTATCAATTACCCCCCAAATGGCCTGAAGGCCTTCTTTTTATTGATTTTTGATAACTGCCCTTTCAAGGGATGAGGGGGAACCATTAAAAGGCCTGTAAGCTTAGATATTACATGAACCGCAGGTCTTAGAGGAAATATACAAACTATAACTACATGGAACTACTCCTCCCCAGCATCTGCATCATGATATTATCTCTCCACCTTCGCATGGTTGTTCAGCTAGGCTTTCCGTGCATGCACAGGATAGTCCCAATGGAGACTCCATACCCTCTATTTCTTCCACATATATTATCTTCTACTTTGGTGAATATGCCTGCTCTAAATCCTCATCTTGAGTTTGCTCCTTGTAGAGTCTACCTAGTCCATTAAGCAAAATTTTTTGTGGGCCGAAATCCTTGAGGTGGCCAGAAGACCTTGAGGTGACCCAAAGGCTTTGTGGTGGCCCGAAATCCTTACTAGCCCGAAGGCATTGGGTGGCCTGAAGGCCTTGAAGGACCCAAGGACCAATTTAAAATTAATCATTTTCCATTATTCATCAAAAATGAATCTTTTCATAAAAATACCAAAAATTAAAAATAATATAATTTTGATATGATGATTTCAAAAATTAATTAAAAAAAATATTCTAAAAGTGGTAATAATTAATTTTAATATAATTGTTCCATAGGCGATAAAATTGTTTTTTAGAAAAAATATGGTTTTAAGCGTAAAATTGGATTTATTCATATCTCTTGTATAAAAAACACATAATATGAATGTTAAAAATTATATTAAATGTATAATATATAAATTTCATTAATATAGTTTTTAAATAGTTATTCTTTTAATTTATTGATGTAAAATACACTTGTACGCATAAAAATAATTTTTAAGAAAAAAGATTTACTTATATTTTAAAAATGGTTTTATTTTCATTTATAATTAATTGGTCACAAAATATTTCATTATTTGTGTGTATAGAAAATGTTTCATAATTTAGTTGATCCTATTCATACCTGTTATTCGAATGGATAAGTGATAAATATCATATTAAATAATGTTATTTTATAGTATGTCACATTTTGTTTAAAATAATTTTTTCCTATAACACAAGATATATAAAAAATAAATTAATTTGAATAAAATATTTCATAAAATCTTGGGATGTTACATTCTACCCCATTAAAATGAATTTCACCCACAAAATTTCTCTTCATCATCAAAGTTTTAATATTTAAAAATTCCTTTATTGAAACTCACATCATAAAAATGAATAATAAAACTTCCCTTAAAAAGAGAAAGTTAGAAACATAATGGTTACCTAAAGTAACTCATAACTAGGTTTCCAAATAGAAGAAAATAGGTGGGAAGTGAATATTTTTACTTGAAGTAAATGACTAAATAATTATAGAGGGTGATAGAGATCACTGATCCTAAGAAAGTGGGTGATCTAGAGAAGGTTAATGAACACAAAACTATAAACCAATGAGGCGTGAAAAGGGTCATTGATATAATCAAAAAATTTGATAATAGAGAAACATTTTATTTCAATATCCTTATTATAAATTTGAATAATTTTCAACAGAAGATATACTTATTTGATTTCATTTCATTTCATAAGAACAATAACATCCTTTGGTTGTGACTTGATCAATTTACACTTCATCTCTTACTCTAAGAAATGAAGGTGAATTTTCAATGCCTGAATCACCAATGGATGATAAGATCCAAAAAGAATTATAATTCATTCCTTCTATATCTAGTTAAAAAATGGTTATCAATTATTATCCAATATGGATTAATATCTAAAACCTCATTCAATGTTCAAAATAAACTGTTTTATAAATATTTAACCTTATGAACCTTCTGAAATATTAAAATAAAAAACTTTAGAAAGAAGGCCACTAAATTTACAAAATGAACTTATCGTTAATCCCCCAACAAGAATGAAATATCTCTTAATTGTCACATACCAAACATGTGACTACCTTCCTCATGTATTCTTTTGAAACATGGTAATAACTTGAATTACTATAAAACCTTGTTGAAAACATACATGCTTCCTTATTTCTTAAATAAAACATTAATTTTGTTTATATATTCTGTAAGTCCAAAATTTATATAAACTCCATCAATGATATCATAAACCACTTTTTCAATAAATAATTACTTAGTTTCAAGGTAATCATTAATACACAATTTACTTTCTTCTTATCCATCATCTCTTTATTCCAACATCCTTATCTCAAAATTATGAACATATTAAGGGGTATATTCCCTTCATAATGTGTTTTCTATAAAATATTTCATTTACATTAACTCACTTTTATAGGTTATCATATTCATTAAACATATTCTTAACAATATTTAATGAAAAAATATACTGAAAAATCCTTATATATTTCATAATTCTTGAATTCCAATACATAAAAACTTCAATCATTCTAATCCATTCTTAAGACATTAACTAGGATTCATTATCTTATCCATTAACACTTATTTCCCTTCATATGTAATTCTTAGTCTCTTCATCATCAACAGAAAAACCATTACTTGTACAACCTAACTAATTCTCATCAGGAGCTTTCCCCTTAGGATATTTATTTTCATAATGCATGTACTTTCCACATTTAAAACATTCAGAAGTCGATGATACCTTAAGGAGAATATTATTATCATCTATTTCTTTAACAAAACTTTTCATTTTTCCTCTAAAATTACTTTCTTTGTGTCCTTATTTTCCACACTCAAAACTTCTTCCCATTCCTTTTAGACATTCATATAGGAAACTGAATCTTATTTCCTCTATGATCTCCACTACTTGAACTCTCATAGAACTCTATACTTCTCTTCTTTGGTGAGACTGAGACTTGGTATAGGTGAATTTTTTTAATAATGTTATGTGATAAATGAATAGGAATAATCATGATATCCTTTACTCTAGTAATTATCCCAATTGGTTTCTCATCATCACATTGTCTATCACAATTAATGTTGACCCAATTCCTTCTAGTTCTCTCCATTGAATAAAACCAAAAAACATGGTGTGATGAACATTAATAATTTTTTAAAACCACATAATCATAAAAAATCACTTATAGGATATCTAAATCATGGAGACTTATTTTAAATCTATGAAACCTTAGGTTTAACCATGTTCATTCATAAACATCATCTATTTAAATCAATCATGATGGTCTGTATAGAGTTTGTGAATTTTCAAATAATATCCCCTGAGAGTGTCAAACCATTTGTTCAATAAGGCCCATTGGCGTACACTAGGTGACAATTAAGTCCATCTAAATGATCACTTTCAGGAGTTATTACACCTAGGTACCTCTATTCCAGAGCCATATCTAATTATAGTATCCAGACAGGGATTTAATTTCTTTTAAACCACTCACTCTATCATTTACCAAACTTACAAGAAATTTTACTATTCTTTGACTCATCCTTATACTTATCCTTAGAGACATTCCTATAAATAAAATTAGAGATATTCCTAGGTATATCACTAGAGTTTTATCATTTTAGTTTCTAATGGCTAACTAAACCTTTCCTTTGATACCAACTATAATGACTCAAGATTCTCATACATGGATATTACATCTTTTTATAATCTTATTCATTACATTACACAGACACATTCCTGAGGACTATAATATTTTAGTTCCTTGGAAACATGTAAAATGGTATTCTTAATTCTAGAAAATTCTACAATGTATACCTAAAGATCTTCCCATTAAGTACTCTTCATAGACATACACTACTTAACACATTTATTCAAATCTTGGGGAAAGGGAATATAAGAAATGGTGATATCAGATGCTCGGTAAGGGTAAACAAGGGAGATACATAAAAATATCATGAACATAAGGGTATGATAATGTGATCACAATATTTTAAAATCATAACTTACATATCACAGATCATAATCATGATTCATGGAATAATGATTGGTAGTTTATAAGATACGGATCATAAAGAAATCAAATAACATGATCAATGAGATCATAACATTAACATAAGAAATATATTTGTGGTATAAATATAATCATATAAAACCTTATATCAAGGATACTGACCAAGACATTCATAACATGTTAGGCTTGGGCTAACCACCTATACACCTACTTTAGGCTTGGGATAACCACTTGTATACCCTATTTTTTGGGATTGGGATAACCACTTGTGTACCATTTTTTTGGGGCCTGGGAGAACCACCCATGTACCCTCGTTTTGAGGTTTGGTCTAACCACTCATGTACCCTCATTTTCAGGCTAAGGCTAACCACCCATATACTCTCTAATATTTTAGAAGATTTATCATTACCCAATGAAATAAATGGAGAAATAGGTCTCACTTATAACATAATTAAAATCATATATATTTGTTCCACAAGATTATAAAACATTAATCATATAATAACCCATGAAATGAAATTGGTTTCATAAACATCATATCATAACCTATGGAAAAGTTATAGGTTTCATAATCATTTCATCATTTAATCATAGAATAACCCATGTAAAAGAATAAGGCTTCATAAGAATTTTATCGTGGTATAACCCATTGAAGAGAAAAGGGTTTTATAAACACTTTTTCATCATAAACCCTTCATAGAAATAATAATAATGGTATCCTTTATTTCATATCCCCAGAAAATCATAAGTTACATAAAAGGCTTTCATATTAGATGGAAATTTATTTTGAAAGATAAATCACTTAAAAAAATTATTTAGGAATATTAATTTACTCTAAAAATATCTTTTTAAAACTAAATACATTATCAAAATCCTTTTATTTGAAAATAAACTTGGAAACTTATAGAGGAAGCATTAAAAATCATTTAAGAAATTTCTTAAGGAATATATCCATTCTATTTTGAAGAATAATTTTTAAATAATTTTAAAAATTAATTTCAATGAATATAACCTTGAAAAATTATAAATTAATATTCAAATAAAATAATGGTCATGATGGTGGAAATTATGTTCATTCCATACAAAGATTTCTTTCACATTTTTTATAAAAGCCAACGGTCATTATTTGGAAAGTGAAATGAATATTGGTTTTTTAAAACACTTTCTAAAATTTCAAACATGGTAAAAATGTTTTTGAAAAATAATATGATATTAATAAAACATTTTTGAATTTTTTTTTAGAAAATATGGTTTTAGAAGAAAACATATTTTTGACATAAGAGAGAAATAAAGTTGATTTTTATTAAAACATTATTTTGAACTCTTGGGTACATAAAGAGTGTAAAATGAAGGTAAACATGTATTCTCATGAAATAAATATAGGATAATAAATTTCATGATTTTATTGAGAGGTATATCCTAATATTTTATCATTGTAAGTATAATTATAAACAATCCTGATAAATAATGAAATTGTAATATAAAACTCTTACCACTTTGGTAACTTTGAATCATAATTAACATAAAATAATAACATTAAATAAAACATATAATATCATTAAAATAATAATATTCATGATATAACATTTTAAAGGTCATTATATACACCTTATAAAATAAGATAGGTGTATAACATAACATGTGTCAAAGAAGGCAAATTAAAATAAAAATCTCTTACCGCTTTGGTATCTTTGAAATCGTAAACCCCGTGAAATATGGATCATAAAATGGATATATAAATCCCAATAATTTTAACGATAAATATCATAAAATATATTAATTTTAATTATATACACCACATAAAATAAATTTGTGGTGATTATGTCTTGTGTCTCGCATAAAATAAAAAGTACAATGGAAATCTCTTATCGCTTTAGTAATCATTTGAATCGTAAGACCCGATAAATAAAAACATTAAATATAATTAAAATGGTGATATTAATTATAACACATGTAAAATTGATAATATATTTATCACACAAAAGAAATGAGTGGTGAATTTCTATATGTCTACCAGAAATAAGAGAGACAAGAAATTCCTTACCGATTTGGTAACTTTTGAACCGTAAACCCCATGAAAGATAGATCCTAAAATATATATTTAAATAAAATTAATTTTAATTATAATAATAATAAAATACATTAATGGTCATTATATACACCACATAAAATAAATATGTGGTGATTATTGCTTTTGTCTCATAGAAAATAAAAAGTGAGACGGAAATCCATTACCTTACGTCTCAAATTCCTTCATACACATTCAAAAGTTTTGTATAATAAATATAATGTTATTAAAAATATATTAAATAACCATAATTATATATATCATATCATATATGATTTACTTATGACCTTTTATTACCCATTTATTAACAATTCCGTATTAAAATCACATTTTGAATAATTACTGCTTTGTTTTTCACATACGTTTTGATTTTTTATATTTAGTCCTATTAATTTGATCATAATTCCACTATATCAAGAATAATAATTATTAAATAATTATTATTTTAGACATAAATTATACTTTTAATTCCAATCTTGAAATATGGTTTTGAGAAATGAAGTACATTAGGTTTATAGAGTTTGTAGGCCATACGTATGCATGAGTAACATTTTTCATTTTTCAATAATCATTATAGAAAGGAGGTAAGTAATATTTTAACTTTATATAAATATAATAATATAATAAATACCATATTATTTAATTAAATATACTTATATATATCATCTGTGTGGTGTGGTGATGAAAAGAGAGTCACCTTGTTTCGTGAAGGCGGTAGTCCACACATACACAAACGAAATTATCATCTTTCATTGAGTAAAAAGGTAAAAAATAAAATGATATACTATCTTAAAATAGTTATAAAAATTTAATTAATATAATAATTATCTCATTTATATCATATATATTTATTAAATTTATCCTTATCACCTTCTACATAAAGCGTTAGTGAAAGATGAATCACATCTCTACGCGAGGCAGTAATAAACCGTACAAAGGAATGACGTTATTGTAGCTCCTAAGGAATGGAAAGTAAAAAAAGGTACATTTGATATAAGGAATAAATAGGAATAATTATTTTATAAATATAATGTATATACTTTTTATCCATCATCCTAACCAACTATGAGATTTTGTAATGAAAAAAAATGAATGACATCGGTTCGCGGGGTTGTTGTCTGTCATACACATGAACAATGATTTGATAACCAATTTTATGGAAGTGGGGGTGGTTTTAGGTAATAAAAAAACATAAAACCATCTAATTATATGTAATATACTGCTTTTTTTCTATAATCATGGTGAAATAATAATTTAAGGAGGTGGAGAAAGAAATAAAATAAAAATGATCATTGAATAATGTTACCTTTTCTTGGGGTATCCTCCTTACATTTTCACCCAAAGCCTTCCTAGGAAGGATTTATTCCAAAAAAATGGTTCTATGATGAAGGTAGGGAAGTTTTAAAGTGATTTTTTTAGGTATTGTCCAAACCGAATGGGTGTGAAGTTGTGATGAAGAGAGAATTGTGGTTGGCCTTTTATAAGTGAGGTGAGTGGCACACTTGTAATTTTTTGAATGAAAAAGGTGTACCCATATTTTTCTCATGACAAAAGGGTTAATAATAGAGTATTATAGATTCTATAATTTTTAAGGTCTAAATATATCCATAAAATTTGTGTTGTGCAAGTTTTGGGTCATTTTTAACCCTTATCATTTTAGTTTAACCCCTGGTGAACTCATTTTTACCTTAACCATGGTAAATAATTTTTATTCTTCTTAATATTAGTTTTCATCAAAAACAAAGTTGAAATTATTATATAATATAAATTATTAATATTCAAAATATTTAATTCAATTTTAAAAAATTTATTCCTAGAATTGGAAAATTTTAATTTAAAATTATTCCCGAAGATGCGAAGAGAAAGTAGGTTTTTAAAGAGAAAATGTTCAAAAGTTTACAAATTTTTTATATCAAAATTCAATATGAAAATGATTAAAATTTCCTGAATTTGATTATTAGATATATTAATAATCTAATTTTACATTAAAACCAATTTAAAATATAATTTATCTTTATAAATAATTAAAACGAAAAGGTGGTTATCAATTAAAATTCAATATTTTCCAATATTCATCAAAAAATGAATCTTTTCAGAAAATTATCAAAAATTCACCATAATTTAATTTTTTATAATTATTTAAAAAATAATTTTATGTTTTCAAAAAAAATATAAAAGTTTAAAAATTAATTTTTGTATTAGTGTCATAGGCGACAAAACTGTTTTTTAGAAAAAATACAGTTTTCAACGTAAAATTAGATTTATTATTATATATTGTCTAGAAAACATATAAGATGAATGTTAAAAAATATTATTAATATATAATATATAAATTTCATTAATATAATTTTATAAAAGTGATTTTTTTAATTTACTGGTGTAAAACACACTTGTTCACATAAAAATAGTTTTTCATAAAAATATTTCCTTTTATTTTTAAAAGGTATTTATTTTCATTTATAATTAATTTGTCAAAAAATATTTCATTATATATACATGTGTAAAACATATTTTTATAATTTAGTTAATCCTAGTCATATTATCCATTCCAATGGCTAGGTGATAATTATCATATTAAATAATAATATTTTAATAGTATGTCACGTTTCATTTAAACTCGGTGTTTCCTATAACACAAGATATCTAAAAAATAAATTAATTTGAATAAAATATTTTATAATATCTTAATATGTTACATTATACCCCCTTAAAATGAATTTTCCCCTTAAAATTTATCTCGGTCATCAAAGGTTTAATATTTTAAAATTTCTTTATAGAAACCCACATTGTACAAATCAATAATAATAATTCCCTTAAAAATGGAAAGTTGGAAGCCTAAAGGTTACCTGAAGTAACTCATAACTAGGTTTACACATTGAATAACATAGGTGGGAAGTGAATAATTGGAAATTGAGGAAAAGTATAAATAATTGGAGAGTGATACAATTCGTTGATCATAAAAAAGTGGGAGATCCAAAGAAGGATAACGACCAAAAAACCATAAATCAAAGAGGTGTGAAAAAGGTCATTGATATAATCAAAAAATATGATAATAGAGAAACAATATATTTAAATATATTTTTTCTAAATTTGAATAATTTTTACTATAAGATATACTTATTTTGATTTCATTACATTTCATAAGAACAGTCTCACCCTTTGGTTGTGCCTTGATCAATTTCCACTTCATCTCTTACTCTAAGAAATGAAGGTGAATTTTCAATGCCTAAAGAACCAATGGATGATAATATACAAAAAAATTATAATTAATTCCTTGTATATCTAGTTAAAAAATTTATCACCGTTTATCCAATGTGTATTAATCTCTAAAACCTCATTCAATGTTCAAAATAAACCATTTCATAAATGGTTAACCTTATGACCCTTATGAAAGATTAAAATACTAAACTTTTTAAATAATTACACTAAATTTTCTAAATAAACTTATCATTCATCCCCCAAATAGCTTGAAATAACTCTTAATTGTCACATAACAAACATGTGAATACCTTCATCATGTATTCTTTTGAAATGTGGTAATAACTTGAATTACCATAAAACCTTGTTGAAAAATGTATGATTCCTTATTTCTTAAATAAAACACAAATTATTGAATATATTACTTAAGTCCAAAAGTTTTATAAACTATATTAATGATATCATAAACTACTTTTTCAAAAAAACATTACTAAGTTCCAAGGTAATCATTATTATGCAATTTCATTTATTTATATCAGTTATCCCTGTCACGACCCGCCCTCGGGGCCCGTGTCGTGACTACCCCAAGCCCGCCTTCCATAGGCCAGGGGCTGGCGACTAGCATCAAGGCATAAAATCCCAGTAAAAAGGGAAGGCATTGCCTTATTAAAGTAAACAAGCACCTCAGAGTAACAAGCGGAAGTAAAGAAGTACACAAAACTAGAACAACTGTGCTGAAGTAAAGGGGCCGGAAATACAAGCCCAACTGTAAAGTAAAGTACAACTCGAAAGGGAAAACAGCAACTGAAAGTACAAGCGGCTCCTGGGACGTCCTCCTCGATTCCTACCTGAAGGGTAGGTACAGATAGCTCCACAACTCCTCGGGTCCAACTGTCCGCTCCGAGCACGTCCCGCTCAGTGGTCATCCTCCGGGTACCGACCTACTCCGTAAGCCTCAACCGCAGTCAGCGCTGTCCGTCGTCTGCAACCAACACAACGAAGTGCGGGCATAGCCCGTGCAGGGGTGAGTATAAGATACTCAGTAGGGACCCCGAGACCCCCCGAAGGTCTCCTGAAATCCACAAAGGATAAACCACAAGAAGATACAATGACAAAGTAACATCCAGTATTGATTAGGTATATGCCCATACATATACCTATGTCACCAATTTCCGTTCGGCTCCAACACCGAGCCCAAGAACAACCCAATCCACAAGAAGAGTAAACAGTAAATCCACACAGGATAACAGTACAAGTTCACACAGTTTATAACAAGTTTATGAAATCAACGGATAACTATTACCCAGGTATATGCCCATACATATACCTAAGTTATCAAGCGACCCATCAAAAGATCATTGACTCAGCTCAAACCAGGATTTTTATTATCGAAACCGTAACTACTGAAGAGCTCCGTCTCTAGAGTGTACAGTGGTCCTGTCACGACTCCGAGGTACTGCTCACTAACCTAAGACTGCTGAGGTACTCCTCCTGTCGAGTACTGCGGGTTTGCGGCCAACTACCGGGCGCTCCGTCCGCTGAGGGTCTGTCGCCTAATACCGGGCGCTCACCCAAATAGCCTACTGAGGTACTCCTCTGACGAGTACCGCGGGTTTGCTGCCAACTACCAGGCGCTCCGTCCGCCGTGGGTCTGCTGCCAACTACTGATCGCTCCGTCCACTGGGCTAGTCGACTCACTCCAAGTCGAGTCGGTCAAGCAGTCATCAGGTCTCAGTCGGCTACACGGTCTCCGTACTCCGCACGCACATATCCACCGTCGCGGTTCTGTCGCTACAACCAAGCACACACACTCCGTAGAGTATCGCGGGTCCGCCGCTACAACCAAGCGCTCCACCGCCAAGGGTCTGCTGCTGCATCCAAGCGCACCACCACTGTCAAGTACCACGGGTCCGCCGCTACACCCAAGCGCTCCCCCGCCCGCTCGTCTCCGGGAGGGTCCACTCCACGAGCTACTGGTCGATACTCCAAGTATCTCAAAGTCCAACGAAGAAGTGCCACATACGTCCGCTTCGTCAAAGGAGTCTCAACGCAACAGACGGCGCGTCAATCGGACGCCCGGTCTGTGAGTTATTAGCCTTTTTGTCCCGAGGGCCCGGTTGGTTTCGTGAGCGAACCAAACCCGGCCATATCTCAACTGTATCCAAAACTTGGGCGGAGTATGTCAAAAGTTCCGTCCCACTTAGAGGATTCCATCAAAGTCGACGGCACGTCAATCGGACGTCCGGAACTCAAGATATGAGCGTTTCCGCTCCGAGGGCCCGGTTGGTTTCGTGAACGAACCAACCCGGCCGTACTCCACCTGCGTCCAAACCTCGGGCAGAGTATACCAAAAGATCCGTCTCACTAAGAGGAACTTATCAGAACTGACGGCACGCCGTTCGGACGTCCGTAGCTCAAGATATGAGCGTTTCCGCTCCGAGGGCCCGGTTGGTTTCGTGAACGAACCAACCCGGCCGAACTCAAAGTAATCCGAAACCTTGAGTGCGATATACCAAAACGACCGTCTCGATCCAAGGATCGCGTTGCCATAGACGGTTCGTCATTCGGAGGTCCGAGGCTCAAGATATGGCCAAAAGACCGGAACTAGTTCGAAACGGGGGGGTCCGGGTCCGGGCCGACCCGGCCCGACCCCCCCCCTGGGGCGGCGCGGCGGCGCGGGGTGCCGCGGCGGCGCGGGGTGCCGCGGCGGCTGTCGCCGCAAGGAGGCCGCGCGGGGGAATCAAATCCCCCGCTTTTCAAGAGGCGGCGCGACATAGCCGTGCCGTTATTTTTAAACCCCCCCCCCCCCCCTCACGTGGGGGGGGGGCCTGCTGGTGTGGAACCGGGGGGCCGGCTGCCCCCCTTCCTTCAAGAACCGCCCCCCTCATAAAGAGGGGGGTTTTGTGTGTTGGCCGGGGGAATTAATTCCCCCGGTTTAATGCCTTCCGGCCGGCCAGCTGGCCGGCCGGTTTTCTCCAACGGGACCGGAAATTTCCGGTCCCCCCTTCGGCTTCCGACGTCGGCGGCCCGGCCGCCGGTCTTCTCTTTCCGCCGCGGCCCGGAACCGGCCGCGGTCTCCTCGTCCCGCCGCGGCCCGGAACCGGCCGCGGTGTTTGTCGTCCGGCGCGGTGCGACGGCACCGTGCCCCTTCGCCGTGCCTTGATCCCTTTCAACGCGGCGCGACGGCGTCGCGTTCTTGAAGATTCTTCCTCGGCGTGGCGCGACGGCGCCGCGCAAAATAATTGCATGGTTATCCGCGTGGTGCGACGGCACCACGCCACTTTTCTTCTACCCGCAAGAATAAACAACAAGAACGAATGAGGGGGGGTTCGGCCGTGTTCGTGCGGTCCGGCCCCCCTCACGTTAAACAATAACACTTATATAATATATTCAAAAGCCTCACGTAGACATGCGATCCACGAGCAAGAATAGAATAAATTAACAATAAATCAACAACCCCTACCTTGGTATAAGGTTCGAAGATTGTCAACGTTCCACGGAAGACGACGTCGCGGAGGTCGGGCGTCGCGGTAGCCGTTCGTCAAATCCGATGACGAAGAGGTGCGTCCGAAGTGATACGTCGTTGGCGAAACCTCGTACGCCGACGAAGGTTGTCCGAGGAGGAAGCGGTGTTCTCTCTCGTTGACACGGAAGACGAAGAAGAGCGGAGCGGCGTTCTTCGTCGGAACTTGAGTGTTCTTCGTCAAGTCTTGAGGAAAGTCAAATAAAAAGAAAACAACGAACTCAAGAACCCCTACCTCGATAGTCGCACGCTGAAGTAGTCGTGGAATATCGGTGTCGATTCCTTTGACGTCGGAGGAAGAGTCGTTGTCGATGGCGTTCGTCGCGGAAAACCGTCGCGGAAGAGATGACGCGGAAGAAGTATGTCGCGTCGCGGATACGGCGTCGCGGATGGACCGTGTTCTTCGGCGGAGAAGTTCTTCGTTGAAGAACGGCGTTCTTCGCATTCTTCGTTGAAGTTGAGCGTTCTTCGTGATCTTCGTCAGAGATGAAGAAGAAGAAGAAAATGCTCTCCACCTCTCAAGAAGACAAACAATTAACCAAAATAAAATAAGACTACATCTTATTTTATTATCACATAACACACTAGAATTTCAAAAGTTTTAAATTCAAAAGGATTAACTCCCAAAATTAAATAAGTAACTCAAGTCATTTAATTAGGGGTTAAGCAAGTTGGGAGAATATGAAAGGTTTAGGGGTTCGTGTGGGCCCCACCACACTTAATCCTCCCAAGGGAGGTTAAGTGGGTGTGGGTCCCACTTCCAACCCCCTTTGGTAGGTTTTATCAAGTTATAATAAAATTTGTTCTTCACAAATTTTATTTAACTCAAACTAAAAACCCCAAAACTAACTTTCAACCCGCAACAAACGCAACTCCCGAAAAGGTCTCTTTAAGCGAATATCGGCGCTGCGAGTTCATCGGTGCCCTCGGATTTCAATTCCGAGCACCGGATCAAAAGTTAGGAATTCCCGCTCGTTCGTTCACTGAACGTACCCGAGCCAAACTTCGGAAAATAATTCCGGGCACTCCGGGCCTCGGAATCAGGTGCCGTCTGAAACTGCGCTCTTGTAAAATTCCAAGGAAAATTAACAAAAAAAAATTTCCTTGAAATTTCCGGGTCTTTACATTACTCCCACCTCAGGGCTTTACGTCCCCGTAAAGCTTCAACTCACACTTAAGGGAAACAAAGTAGTACTGAGCACGCAACTGAGCTTTACGCTCCCATATGCTCACCTGAAGATCTCGTGCTACCCGTGAAGCACCCCAGAGGAAGCAACCATTCACGTAGAACCTACTCCTGTCGATCCTCGTTCTCTACTAGAACCTCTGTGCTTGTCGCCCTGTCATCGACGTCCAACTCCCCGGGGTCGATGACGTGTGAAGAAACATACACGTATCTCCACAGCTGAGACACGTGGTGGACATTATGCACCCGGTGCGACTGAGATGGTAGGGTCAAGCGGTAAACCTCCTCGCCTACCCTGCTGAAGATCAAAAGGGTCCATCGAACTTCGGAGATAACATGCCGCCTCGGCCACATCTCCGAAACCTCATCGGGTTGAGACCGTATAAGAACGTGTTCGTCACCCTCGAACTCAAGAGGTTTCCCTTTTTAGGTTAGAACTAAAACTAAAAACTCCTGATGCCACAAGGGTAGGGTTGACCAACTCAAGAGTGATCGGTCACACCCTCTTATGCCTGAGTTTAACATGTGCTGCCCAGGGTTTCCTTTTCGCCGACCAAGGAAAACCCATTCCGACGTTTGCCTAAAACAGTCAACAGGGGTATGATTTGTGAATCAAAACCATACCCAGATCAACGTCGTAAGGCCTCTACGCTGCCACCAAGAGATTCCAACCGAAACTCTCGCCTCGAGGTCAAATCACACCGTCGGCATAAGCGTGATTATCGAGTCTCCTCCCAAAGGTATCTCCAGACATGAGGGTCAAGTCTACGGCTTACCCGGAACCTCTAGGTCTGGGACATGATTCGTGGAAGGGTAGAATGATTGGTTCCTATGTCTAAAGATATGGAAGCTCGTAGTAGACATAATTCGTACCCCGAATCATTCTTAGAGCTCCTGGGTCACACTCCTTGACCGCAATGCAGCTATTCTCCTCCCCAGCCCTCCTGCTCCCTGAACCTGGCGGGGACTACTAAGTCGGGTGGTCGTAACATGTAGAAATGTACACCACCACATGCTGCTCTCCAAGCTCTGCTTCCACGTCTGCAACCCTGCAGATTCATCTGTCCTTAGCACTTCCTCCTCCTAAAACATTTTACACGCCCGAGTCTCTGAGACTGGCGCTAGTTTCCTGCCTTTCACTGCTAACGTTCACAACCACAAAGGTTCTCTCTAGCATCCTAGCATAGGTAGAAATGCATAGAGGAAAAGTAATGGTTCGGATGTCCCTTAGACACACTTCGCTCAGAAGTTCGAGTCTAAAGAACTGATCACAACGTAACTAACGAGTACCAAGATTGATTGGTAAGCCACGTTGAGTGCTCTGCTTCCGACATGTCATACTGTCGAAGCTGTATTAGCTCCAGAAAACTCACAACCACCTCCTCAAGCCAGTCCTCAGCCGCCTATGAGTCAGGCTCACCTCGAAACTTGAGGGATATCTGGTGCTAAAACATATGTAAGGCACTAAGCCTGTGAGTCTCTGTTACCGGTACCGCCGGTAGTGTCTGCTGACCAACAGGTAGTGACATAGCTGGCGCTCTACCCGTAGGTACTATCCCAGGTATCGGTTCGCGTACTGAAGCCTCATTACTATAAGGACCAACCTCATGGTCACTCACTGGAAACACCAGGAGCTAAGATCATCATCCGCTCTACTAGTATCAAAGCTAGGCGTAGAACTCTAGCAATCGCCTCCATCCAGTCCACTGCTGCCTGGGAAATCTGTCTCGCCTCGTATCCTCAGAGGCCTCTACTGCTGGAACTCGTGCATCGCGCTCTGCTAGCGTGCACCGTCAGCTAGTGGCATTTGCTGCCTAACGGGTGGTGGTGCTGCTGGTACACCACCCGAAGGTGCCAACACTGAAAAAGGGCCCTGCACTGGAGTCTCGCTGCTCGGTGGGCCATCATCGAGAACTCTCTCGGAACTCCAGCTAACTATCTGCATGGTGACATCCTGAACAGTTGTGTCATGGTCAACGATTTATACCTGGTGAGCTGACCTGGTTTGAGCTGACTTTAAACCTTTTGGGAAACACACACGCAATCAGTGTTTTCGTGCATTAAGTCGGAAATCAGAAGTCAGGGTCCTGGTGTACGGATACGTCGGCCGCCGCACCAACACTGGACTCCCTGGACTGATAACCATACTCAATACGCTAAACATTATTGCTTCACATAGAAAAGATCAGAGTTCGCGGTAGAACCGAACTCCTTTGATACCAATTTGTCACGACCCGCCCTCGGGGCCCGTGCCGTGACTACCCCAAGCCCGCCTTCCATAGGCCAGGGGCTGGCGACTAGCACCAAGGCGTAAAATCCCAGTAAAAAGGGAAGGCATTGCCTTATAAAAGTAAACAAGCACCTCAGAGTAACAAGCGGAAGTAAAGAAGTACACAAAACTAGAACAACTGTGCTGAAGTAAAGGGTCCGGAAATACAAGCCCAACTGTAAAGTAAAGTACAACTCGAAAGGGAAAACAGCAACTGAAAGTACAAGCGGCTCCTGGGACGTCCTCCTCGATTCCTACCTGAAGGGTAGGTACAGATAGCTCCACAACTCCTCGGGTCCAACTGTCCGCTCCGAGCACGTCCCGCTCAGTGGTCCTCCTCCGGGTACCGACCTACTCCGTAAGCCTCAACCGCAGTCAGCGCTGTCCGTCGTCTGCAACCAACACAACGAAGTGCGGGCATAGCCCGTGCAGGGGTGAGTATAAGATACTCAGTAGGGACCCCGAGACCCCCCAAAGGTCTCCTGAAATCCACAAAGGATAAACCACAAGAAGATACAATCACAAAGTAACATCCAGTATTGATTAGGTATATGCCCATACATATACCTATGTCACCAATTTCCGTTCGGCTCCAACACCGAGCCCAAGAACAACCCAATCCACAAGAAGAGTAAACAGTAAATCCACACAGGATAACAGTACAAGTTCACACAGTTTATAACAAGTTTATGAAATCAACGGATAACTATTACCCAGGTATATGCCCATACATATACCTAAGTTATCAAGCGACCCATCAAAAGATCATTGACTCAGCTCAAACCAGGATTTTTATTATCGAAACCGTAACTACTGAAGAGCTCCGTCTCTAGAGTGTACAGTGGTCCTGTCACGACTCCGAGGTACTGCTCACTAACCTAAGACTGCTGAGGTACTCCTCCTGTCGAGTACTGTGGGTTTGCGGCCAACTACCGGGCGCTCCGTCTGCTGAGGTTCTGTCGCCTAATACCGGGCGCTCACCCAAATAGCCTACTGAGGTACTCCTCTGACGAGTACCGCGGGTTTGATGCCAACTACCAGGCGCTTCGTCCGCCGTGGGTCTGCTGCCAACTACTGGGCGCTCCGTCCACTGGGCTAGTCGACTCACTCCAAGTCGAGTCGGTCAAGCAGTCATCAGGTCTCAGTCGGCTACACGGTCTCCGTACTCCGCACGCACATCTCCACCGTCGTGGTTCTGTCGCTACAACCATGAACACACACTCCGTAGAGTATCGCGGGTCCGCCGCTACAACAAAGCGCTCCACCGCCAAGGGTCTGCTGCTGCATCCAAGCGCACCACCACTGTCAAGTACCACGGGTCCGCCGCTACACCCAAGCGCTCCCCCGCCCGCTCGTCTCCGGGAGGGTCCACTCCACGAGCTACTGGTCGATACTCCAAGTATCTCAAAGTCCAACGAAGAAGTTCCACATACGTCCGCTTCGTCAAAGGAGTCTCAACGCAACAGACGGCGCGTCAATCGGACGCCCGGTCTGTGAGTTATTAGCCTTTTCGTCCCGAGGGCCCGGTTGGTTTCGTGAGCGAACCAAACCCGGCCATATCTCAACTGTATCCAAAACTCGGGCGGAGTATGTCAAAAGTTCCGTCCCACTTAGAGGATTCCATCAAAGTCGACGGCACGTCAATCGGACGTCCGGAACTCAAGATATGAGCGTTTCCGCTCCGAGGGCCCGGTTGGTTTCGTGAACGAACCAACCCGGCCGTACTCCACCTGCGTCCAAACCTCGGGCGGAGTATACCAAAAGATCCGTCTCACTAAGAGGAACTTATCAGAACTGACGGCACGCCGTTCGGACGTCCGTAGCTCAAGATATGAGCGTTTCCGCTCCGAGGGCCCGGTTGGTTTCGTGAACGAACCAACCCGGCCGAACTCAAAGTAACCCGAAACCTTGAGTGCGATATACCAAAACGACCGTCTCGATCCAAGGATCGCGTTTCCGTAGACGGTTCGTCATTCGGAGGTCCGAGGCTCAAGATATGGCCAAAAGACCGGAACTGGTTCGAAACGGGGGGGTCCGGGTCCGGGCCGACCCGGCCCGACCCCCCCTGGGGCGGCGCGGCGGCGCGGGGTGCCGCGGCGGCCGTCGCCGCAAGGAGGCCGCGCGGGGGAATCAAATCCCCCGCTTTTCAAGAGGCGGCTGCCCCCCTTCCTTCAAGAACCGCCCCCCTCATAAAGAGGGGGGTTTTGTGTGTTGGCCGGGGGAATTAATTCCCCCGGTTTAATGCCTTCCGGCCGGCCAGCTGGCCGGCCGGTTTTCTCCAACGGGACCGGAAATTTCCGGTCCCCCCTTCGGCTTCCGACGTCGGCGGCCCGGCCGCCGGTCTTCTCTTTCCGCCGCGGCCCGGAACCGGCCGCGGTCTCCTCGTCCCGCCGCGGCCCGGAACCGGCCGCGGTGTTTGTCGTCCGGCGCGGTGCGACGGCACCGTGCCCCTTCGCCGTGCCTTGATCCCTTTCAACGCGGCGCGACGGCGTCGCGTTCTTGAAGATTCTTCCTCGGCGTGGCGCGACGGCGCCGCGCAAAATAATTGCATGGTTATCCGCGTGGTGCGACGGCACCACGCCACTTTTCTTCTACCCGCAAGAATAAACAACAAGAACGAAGGAGGGGGGGTTCGACCGTGTTCGTGCGGTCCGGCCCCCCTCACGTTAAACAATAACACTTATATAATATATTCAAAAGCCTCACGTAGACATGCGATCCACGAGCAAGAATAGAATAAATTAACAATAAATCAACAACCCCTACCTTGGTATAAGGTTCGAAGATTGTCAACGTTCCGCGGAAGACGACGTCGCGGAGGTCGGGCGTCGCGGTAGCCGTTCGTCAAATCCGATGACGAAGAGGTGCGTCCGAAGTGATACGTCGTTGGCGAAACCTCGTACGCCGACGAAGGTTGTCCGAGGAGGAAGCGGTGTTCTCTCTCGTTGACACGGAAGACGAAGAAGAGCGGAGCGGCGTTCTTCGTCGGAACTTGAGCGTTCTTCGTCAAGTCTTGAGGAAAGTCAAATAAAAAGAAAACAACGAACTCAAGAACCCCTACCTCGATAGTCGCACGTTGAAGTAGTCGTGGAATATCGGTGTCGATTCCTTTGACGTCGGAGGAAGAGTCGTTGTCGATGGCGTTCGTCGCGGAAAATCGTCGCGGAAGAGATGACGCGGAAGAAGTATGTCGCGTCGCGGATACGGCGTCGCGGATGGACCGTGTTCTTCGGCGGAGAAGTTCTTCGTTGAAGAACGGCGTTCTTTGCGTTCTTCGTTGAAGTTGAGCGTTCTTCGTGATCTTCGTCAAAGATGAAGAAGAAGAAGAAAATGCTCTCCACCTCTCAAGAAGACAAACAATTAACCAAAATAAAATAAGACTACATCTTATTTTATTATCACATAACACACTAGAATTTCAAAAGTTTGAAATTCAAAAGGATTAACTCCCAAAATTAAATAAGTAACTCAAGTCATTTAATTAGGGGTTAAGCAAGTTGGGAGAATATGAAAGGTTTAGGGGTTCGTGTGGGCCCCACCACACTTAATCCTCCCAAGGGAGGTTAAGTAGGTGTGGGTCCCACTTCCAACCCCCTTTGGTAGGTTTTATCAAGTTATAATAAAATTTTTTCTTCACAAATTTTATTTAACTCAAACTAAAAACCCCAAAACTAACTTTCAACCCGCAACAAACGCAACTCCCGAAAAGGTCTCTTTAAGCGAATATCGGCGCTGCGAGTTCATCAGTGCCCTCGGATTTCAATTCCGAGCACCGGATCAAAAGTTAGGAATTCCCGCTCGTTCGTTCACTGAACGTACCCGAGCCAAACTTCGGAAAATAATTCCGGGCACTCCGGGCCTCGGAATCAGGTGCCGTCTGAAACTGCGCTCTTGTAAAATTCCAAAGAAAATTAACAAAAAAAAATTTCCTTGAAATTTCCGGGTCTTTACAATCCCTTTATTCCAATATCCTTATCTCGACATTAGGAACATATTATGGGGTATATTCCCTTAATCATGTGTTTTCTATAAAATATAACATTTCCATTAATTCACTTTTCTAGGTCATTGGAATCATTCATCATATTCTTGAAAATATTTAATGAAAACTTATACTAAACAATCCTTATATATTTCATGATTCTTTAATTCCAATACATACTTGAATGGCCCAAATGCCTTCAATTTTTATTGATTTTTTTTATAATCCCCCTTTCAAAGGATGAGTGGGAACCTTTACATGTCCCTAAGGCTTAAGTGAAATTACATGACCTGTAGGTCTTAGGAAATCAACCCAAACAAGAAAACTTGAAACTTCCCTTCCCTAGAAAATGTTGTGATGTCAACTCTCCACCTTCGCATGGTTGGTTGGCTCGTTGTCCTATGTAGAGTTTCATATCCACAGTACTTATGGAAATTTCATAACCACTCCATATTTCATGTCTGGTTATCTCTTCTCTAGTGAATTTTTCTTCTCTGAATCCTTATCTAGAGCCTTGTTCCATGTAATATTGCTGGTATAATTGCATATTCAGGTGGCCCAAAGACCTTGAGGTGGCCCAAAGGCCTTGTGGTGGCTTGAAGTCCTTGAGGTGGCCTGAAATCCTGATTTTCCCAAAGGCCTTGGGTGGCCCTAAGGCCTTGAAGGACTTTAGGACCAAACTAATGGCCTGAAGACCCAAATAGATGAATAGTTCCAGCTCCTACAATATTAAAAAATACCTGATATAGTACTGCTACAGTAACCCAGAAATATGCCTCCACCCGGATTTGATATCGGGTCTCTTGGATGCACTTTCTGAGTCCTCACCAACTGAGTTGAGATTCATGTGCTCTAATCCATGAATAATTCAATCATTCTACTCTATTATTAAACCATTAACTAGGAATCATCATCTTATTCCTTAAAACTTATTTCATTTCATATGTCATTCTTAGTCTCTTCTTCATAAATATAAAAACCATTACTTGTACAACCTTATTGATTCTATTAATGAGATTTCCCCTTAGGGAATCAATTTTCATAATGCCCATATTTTCCACATTTAAAACATTCAATAGTTGATGATACCTTAAGGGGGACTATTATTATCATCCATTTCTATAACCAAACATTTCATTTTTCCTCTGAAATTACTTTCTTAGTGCCCTTCTTTTACACACACAAAACATATTCTTTTTATTTTGAGACATTCCCTTGAGTGGTTCTTCACACATTCTTAAAATATAGGAAACTTAATCTTCTTTTCTCTACGATCTCTACTATCTAAACTCTCATATAAATCTAACCTTCTCTTATTTGGTGAATCTGATACTTGGTTAAGGTGCACATTGTAAATCATTTTTCATGATAAATGAATGGGTATAATAATGATATCCTTTACTCTAATAATCATCCCATTTGTCTTCCCATCAATACATTGTTTAACAAATTTATTGTTGTCCTAGTCCCTTTCGGTTCTCTCCATTTACTAAAACCAAAAATCATAGTGTGAACAACATTAATCATAGTGGAAAACCACCAAATCATGAAAAATCACATATAGGATATCTAAATCATGTAACCTTATTTTTAATATATGACACCTTAGTTTTGACCTAGTTCATTCAAAGTCATCATCTATTTAAATAATTCATGATGGTTCATAAATAATTTGTGAATTTCAAATGCATATCCTCCGAGAGTGTCAAACTAGATTTTTAACAAATATCATTTTAATTCACCTGGTGATGATTAAGTCCATTTCAATGCACCCTTTTTAGATATATTACCCCTAGGTACCTATGTTCCTGAGCCACATCCACTTATAGTATCCAAACTTGTATGTAATTTCTTATAAAACACTTACTCAATCATTTACCAAAATTCTAGGACATTTTACTGCACTTTGACTCATCCTTAGACTTATTCTTAGAGACATCCTAAGAAATATCATTAGAAATATCCCTAGGTATCTCACTAAAGTTTTCTAATTCTAGATTCCAATGGTTAACTAAACCTTTTCTATGACACCAACTATAGCGATCGAGGCTTCTCATACATGGATATTACATATTTTTATATGCATATTCATTACATTACATAAACACACACCTGAGGACTATAAAAGTTTAGTGCCTTTGGAAACATGGACCACAATAGTCTTAATTTATAATATATCTTCAATGTATCCTCTAAATATCTTATCATTAAGTACTCTTCATATACATAACCTACTTAACACCTTTATTTATAAATTGGGGAAAGGAAATAAATGAAAGGGTGGTCTCAAATGCTTAGTAAGGGTAAACAAGGGACATACATAAGAATATCATGAACATGATTGTATGATAACATGATCATAACATTTGAAAATCATTCCATTCATATCAAAGATCATAATATTGCTTCATGGTATAAATATTGGTAGTCTATAAGACATAAATCATAAGTAAATCAAAGAACACAATCCATGAGATAATAATATTAGAATAATACATAGATTTGTGGCATAAAAATAATCATATAAAACCTTATGTCAATTATACCATCCAAGACATTCATAACATGTTAGGATTGGGATAACCACTTGTGAACCTACTTCAGGCTTATGATAACCACCTATGTACCCTATTTTTTGGGCTTAGGCTAACCACCTGTGTACCCTCCTTTTCGAGCTTGGGATAACCACTAATGTACCCTCCTTTTCGATCTTGGTCTAACCACTCATGTACCACCCTTATACCATATAATCATTACCTAATACAATGGAGTTATCTATAAGTCTCACCTATCACATAATGAAAATCATATGTATGTGTTCTAAAATATCATTAAAAAATTAATCATATCATAACCCATGAAATGAAATGTGTTTCATAAACATCATATCATAACCTATGGAAAAGAGATAAGTTTCATAATCATTTCATCATTTCATCATAGCATAACCCATGTAAAATATGAGAGTTTTATAATAATTTTATCATGGTATAAACCATGGAATAAAAATGGGTTTCATAAACACCTTGTAATTATAAACCCTTCAGAGAAATAATAATAATGGTATCCTTGGTTAATATCCACAAAAAATTATAAGTTACATCAAATAATGTCATCTTAGATGGAAAATTATTTTTAAAGATAATTCACTTAGAAAATTTATTTAGGGAGATGACTTTTCATTAAAAATCACTTTTTAAAACTAAAAATATTTTCAAAATACTTTTCATTGAAAATAACCTTGAAAAATTATAGATAAAGTATTAAAAATAATTTAAAACATTTATTAAAGAAGATAGCCATTCAATTTTGGAAAACACTTTTAAAATAATTTTAAAAATACTTTTCAATGAAAATAACCTTGAAAATTTATAAATTAATCTTTAAATAAAATAATGGTCATGACTATGGAAATTCACTTTATGTCGTATAAAGATTCCTTTCACATTTTCAGTAAAAAAAATAGACATTATTTGTAAAGAGACGTGAATATTCATTTTTTAAAAAAATTAAAATTTCAAACATGGTTAAAATGTATTTTTAAAAATCATATGATAGTAATAAAACATTTTTATAATACATGGTTTTAGAAGAAAAAATATTTTCGACTGAAGAGAGAAATAAAGTTGATATTTCTTAAAAATGTTATTTTGAAATATTCAGTACATAAAGAGTGGAAAATGAATGGAAACATGTATTATAATGACATAACCATAGTATAATAAAATTCATGAGTTTCTTGAGAGTTATATCCTGACATTTTATCATTATAAGTATAATCATAAATAATCCCGATAAAAGATGAGAATGTAGCATAAAACTCTTACCACTTTGGTAACTTTGAATCATAGTTCCCATGAAATAATAACATTAAATAAATATTATAATATCATTAAAATAATAATATTCATGATTTAATTTTTCAAAATTCATTATATACACCTTATAAAATAATATAGGTGTATAACATAATATATGTCTCAAAGAATGAAAATTGAGATAAAAATATCTTACCGCTTTGGTAACTTTGAAACCATAAACCCATTGAATGAGGGATCCTAAAATGGATATATAAATCCCCATAATTTTATGGATAATAATAATAAAATAAATTCATGGGAAGTATATTCGCCATAAGAAATTTGAGGTGATTATGGCTTGTGTCTCACAGAAAAGAAAAAGTGATATGGAAATCTCTTACCCCTTTAGTAATCTTTTGAATCATAATTCCCAATAAAGAATAACATCAAATGAAACTTTAAATATAATTAAAATGAGTATATTCATGATATAAAATATAAAATAGGTAGTATATACACCAAAAAAAATAAATGATTGTTGAATTTTCATATGTCTCCTAGAAATAAAAGAGAGACCAGAAATCCCTTACCAATTTGGTAACTTTTGAACTGCAAACCCCATGAAATAAGGATCCTAAAATGGATATATAAGTCGAAATAATTTTCAGTATAATAATCATGAAATAAATTCATGGTCATCATATAAAATAAATAAAACAAATATGTGGTGATATTGGCTTGTGTCTTAAAGAAAATAAAAAGTGAGACGGAAATATCTTACCTTATGTCTCGACTTCCTTCATACACATTCGAATATTTTTCATAATAAATAATGTTTTATTATAAATATATTAAAAATCATAATTATATATATAATACCATATATTATTTACTTATGACCATTTATTACCCTTTTATTAACAATTCCTTGTTAAAATCACGGTTCAGATAATTACTGCTTCATTTTTCATATATGTTTTGATTTGTTATTTTTGGTCATCTCAATTTGATAATAGTTCCATTATATATAGAATAATAATCATGAAATAATTATAATATTTATACATAAATTATACTTTTAATTTTAATTTTGAATGATGGTTTTGATAAATGAAGTACATTGTGACCATTAAGACAGAAGGTTATACGTATGCATGAGTAACGTTCTCCATTTTTCAAAAATCATTATGGAAATGAGGTAAGTAATATTTTATCTTTATAGAATGATAATAATAACATAAATACCATATTATTTCATTAAATATACTTATATATATCATAAATGTAGTGCGGTGATGAAAAGTGATTCATGTCGTTTCGTGAAGGCGGTAGTCCACACTTACACAAACGACATTATCATCTTTCATTGAGTGAAAAGGTAAGAAAGAAAATGATATATTATCTTTAAATAATTATAACTATTTAATTAATATCATAATTATTTCATGTATATCATATATATTTATTAACTTTATCCTTATCATTTTCCTTGTAAAGTGTTAGTGAAAGATTAATCACATCGCTTTGTGGTGCGGTAGTCTATCGTACACATGAGAAAAATTATCATATATCCTATAGAATGAAAATTAAAAAGTTATATATGATATAATGAATAAATATCTATAATTATTTTATAAATATAATACATATATATATACTTTATATTCATCATCGTGACCAATCGTGAGAGGTGGTAATGTAAAAATGAATGATATCAGTTCGTGAGGTGGTTGTCCACCGTACACACGAACGATGATTTCATAACCCATTTAATGGAAGTGGGGGTGGTTTTAGGTCATTAACATAACATAACAACATCTTGGTAAATGTAATATATTGGTTTTATTATATAATCATGGTTAAATATGAATTTAATGAGGTGAAAGAAGAAATAAAATAAAAATTCTCATTGAAGAATGTTACCACTTATCCGGGTATCCTCCTTAGGTTTACACCCAAATCCTTCTTAGGTTGGATTTATGAGCAAAATAAATATTCTAGAACTATAATATGGAAGTTTTAAAGTTATATGGAAAGGTATTTTATGAAAAAAAATGGTGTGAAGGTGTGAAGAAGAGAGGATAGTGAGTGGCCTTTTATAAGTGATGTTAGTGGGACACTTGTAATTTTTTGAAAGAAATAGGTGTACCCACGTTTTTCTCATTCCAAATGAAAAAAAAGTATTAATATTGATTATATAAGTTATAATGTCGAAATATATCCTTTAAATGGGTTTTGGACAAGTTTTGGGTCATTTTTAACCCTTATCTTTTTAGTTTAACCTCCCGGTAAACCCATTTTTACCTTAACCATGGTAAATAATTTTTACTGCTATTACTATTTATTTTTGTTCAAAAATTAAGTTGAACTTATTAGATACTATAAATTATACTGATTCTAAATATTTAATTCATTTTTATAAATTTCATTCACATAAGTGGAAAAAATTAATTTAAAATTATTCTCACAGACGTGATGAGAATGAGGGTTTTAAAGAGAAAATATTCAAAATTTTAAAAAAATTATATCAAAATTAAATATGAAAATGATTCCAATATAAAAAATTGGTTTAATATATATATTATTTATTTAATTTTACTTTAAAACCAATTTAAAATATAATTTAACTTTATAAATAATTTAAACAAATAGGTAGTTTTCAATTAAAACTCAATATTTATCGTTATTCATCAAAAAATGAAACCTTTAAGAATAATCCTAAAAATTCACCCTAAGATAATTTTTATATTATTATTTAAAAAATTAATTTTTTTTCAAATAAATTATCTAAAATTGTTAATAAATAATTCTAATATAAGTGTTAAAGGTGATAAAACTACTTTTTAGAAAAAATATAGTTTTAAGTGTAAAATTAGATTTATTCTTATATATTGTCTAGAAAATACATTAGATGAATGTTAAATATTATATTGAATATATAATATATAAATTTAATTAATATATTCCAAATGTGATTTGTTTAATTTACTTATGTAAAACACACTTGTGCGCATAAAAAGAGCTTTTCATAAAAAGATTTCCTTTTATTTTAAAAAGGTTTTTATTTTTATTTTTAATTAATTGGTCACCAAAGATTAAATTATATATACATGTTTAAACCATATTTTCATAATTTTTTTAATCCTATTCATACTCGTCATTCCAATGGCTAGGTGATAATTATCATATTAAATAATAATATTTTAATAGTATGTTACATTTCATTTAAAATCGATGTTGTGTATAATGCAAGATATATAAAAAATTTAAATTAATTTGAATAAAATATTTCATAAAATCTTGGGATGTTACATGATTGTCTCTTTTTTGTATGACCCCAAGGTGCACCCTTTAAAGAGAGTTTAAAATTTTTATTCCCTAGTCTCGAGCATCCGAGAGATAGAGAGAGAGTTTTTTAAAAAGGGGGGATGATCATTCCTGGAGCTCAACATCATCACTCCACTATGCATGATCTAGTGGAGAGTTCATCCTTGAGAACTCATAAGAGAATGAAAATAGTGACATCCCTATTTTTTTTAAAGATCGTTATCAGGTTCTTAGTATAGGTTTGGTGTTTGTAAGCATTCTTTTCTTGTTTTTTTTCTATGTGTGAGTTTGTCTTGGAAGTATTTAAACACTTATTTTTAACAAACCTGGTTCATCATGTTCATTTGTTTAAGAAAGGGTGGATTCATAGATAGTATCTCTATTTTCCATTGTATGTTTACCAGATTTCATATTTTATAATAAAAGGTTATGGAGGGTGGTGTTCTTTTCATACATGTAGGTCCAATGTTGTAACATCCCACCACTCCTCATTATATTGAGGAGGAAGGACATTAATTGACCTTAAGTGACATACCCAAGGCTCCAAAGGCTGGAAATAAATTACAAGGGATTCATTAATAGTTTGGGGATTATTTTACATTTTGTAAATAAAAAAACCAACCAAACATTCTATGACCAAATAAACCAATACAAGATGCATGATATAAAAAAAAGACAACTCAAAACAATACGATTTATATCAATACCAACAAAAAAAGTGTACCATATAAGAATACTACAAAACAACAAAATAAATAGTGGATCACATATCTAGTAAAACCTAAAAACTCTAAAATAAAACTCCAAGCTTCAACCATTCTCCATGCTCCAACTCCACAAAACATCCCAAGTATCACTATGAACCACTAGAAAAGTGTGATACTTTACCTTTTCATGTGTCTTGATAAATAATATATAAAAAACCACCAAAGTTACAAGAAGGGTGAGTAATAAAACTCTGTATAATTTCTCAAAATGACTTCCCTACTCATGTCACTAGGATATAACTGTTATCAAATTTATATAAAACAATTAATATAAAACAATTAAAAATAATTTACCAAAGCCAAGCTAATTCAAAGTAAAATAGTTTTCATCATAAAAATAGTTTTCCAAACTAAATTAATATCCAAGGAAATCAAACAAAAAAGTAATTAACCATTAATCAAATTCCCATGTTGGCATAACCCATTCCATTTCACATAACCACACACACCCATTTAACCACACAACCATGCAAGCTCGACGTTACCTTAATTGTGGAACTTTCACATCCATACCCATCTCATTCCATCTATTTTTAACCATTTTATCCAAAAATATGAAATTCAATCTTTCCAAACCAAGTCAACCATTTCAATAAAACAACATTTTTATTGAAAACCAACCCAATAAACCATTTAAATAAAATAAAACCTTTATTGAAAATCAAATAAAAACCCACTTCAATAAAACTATCCTTTTATTGAAAAAACTTTTCCATGTATCATAATCAAATCACCATTTTAAAATCAAGCAACCAAATTCACCTTTGTTCAAAACACCCAATTTTTCATAATACCATAAATTGTCACCAAAGAAGGTTTCCAAAAATCATTTCATAACAATTTATCAATGAATTTCACACAAAACAATAAATTTTAAATAAATCCTTTAATTTCTAAGTATAGGAGTCAAGAGTGAATCCACCTACCTTAGAAATTATGACGAAAATGAAGAACGGCACTAAAAACATATATGAAAACATGTTAAATCTCCAAAAACTCACCTTATATCTCTTCCCCTATCATAAAAAATATAAATCTCATCATATTTGGCATCAACTACCTTATATATATCCATAAAAAAGTATATCTAAGAAACCAATATAGATGGAGAAGTATATCTAAGGAAAACCACCATAAATGATGACTTACCATGATATTCAGGCTTAGATGCACCAGAAAACGCCATCAGATAAGTTCCAAATCGATGGGTAAAGCTTCCTTAGCCTTTTGGAGAGATAAATACTGAGTTTAGGTTAAAATGGATGAGAAAATGGGTGTTAAAACAAAAATTCTACCTAGATCCACTTTTTTTGGATCCTGTTTTTAAACCATGCACGGTTAGTCACACGGTTAAGAAAACTGTGTGCTAACCATGTGTCAGCTTATTGCTCAAGGAGGACCCTCACATAGTTAGCTCACACAATTAGAAAAATATTTTATAACCATGAAAAATACCATTGTCCCATATTGTACAATTTCTCCTAGGAAATTGCACAGTTTTGAAAAATTGTGTGTCTGCCCGTGCGCCTTCCCCTAATCCCTTGTCTCATTATGAATGGTTTCCTATAGGAGTTTCATGGTTTCCACTAATTGTGCATCAACCATTCACCTTTAGATAATCCCAAAAAACATTCCAAAAGGTTTCCAAAACCTCCCAAACTTCACCCAAACACTTTATATACTTAAAATACATAAATGAAGGGTTACTTACTTGAAACCGAGGGTGCTAAATTCTCCCAACCATTGGCCTTTTCATCCCCATAAATTAAAAAAACATCATTTCCCTGAAAGTATTCCATCTATTTCTCTTTCATTTCCTTCTCTCGTTCCCATATCTCTTCCTGAATCTGAGCACATTTCCAAAAAAACCCGCAATAAACCGATGCTTTTTTCATGCAAGACTTTCTCCTGCTTATCCACAATCCGCACTAGCACATGCACCAATGAAACATCCAGCTCTAGTTCAACATGATCTCATCTAATCACATGGTCTATATTAGTTTTATACTTTTTCAAATGAGATACATGAAACACATTATGCACAGTACTGAACCATGGTGGCAATGCCAACCGATATTTCACCTCGCCAACTCATTCCAATATCTCAAAAGGGCGTATGTATCAAGGAGATACCTTTACCTACTTCCCAAAACAACAACTTACAAGCCTTGGAGTGATCCTCAAGAAAACATGATCACTCACGTCGAATGACAACAGTCATTGACAATTATCTCCATATTATTTTTGAAAACTTTGTGCCATATCCATCAATTTCCTAATAAACTGAATATTCTCATTTGTTTCTTGGACAAGGCTTAGTCTAACCAATGAAGTATCACCTATTTCCACCCAACAATGTGGATAATGATAGGGATTCCCATACAATGCTTCAAAAGAATCCATATGTATCGAGGATTGATAACTATTGTTATATGATAACTCCACCAATGACATGTGATCCTATCATGATCCACCAAAATTCATTACACAAGCCTGCAACATGTCTTCCAATGTTTGTATCGTCTGTTCTAATTGCCCATTTGTTAGAGGATAATACACCATACTCATAGTCAAATGAGTCCCAAGGGATTTCTGCAAGGATTTCCATAAATGATATGTAAACCTAGGATCTCTAGTCGAAACTATTGAAACTGATATGCCATGACTCTTTACCACTTCTCAGATATAGATTTTTGACAAGTCCTCCACCGTATGATATTCAAGAATAGGGATGAAATGGGATGACATTGTGAGATTATCCACTATCACCCATATAGAATCATGTTTCTAAACCATTATTTGGAGTCCTATTATAAAATCCATAGATATATGCTCCCATTTACAAATTGGGATAGGTAAAGACTGCAACATACCTGTTGGTCACTAATGATCTACCTTAACTTGATGACAAGTTAGGAATATAGAAACAAACTTAGCCACTTTCCTTTTTATACCAACCCACCAAAACTATTCTTTAAACACCTTATAAATCTTCTATATTCTAGGATTAATAGCTCATCTTAAATGGTGATAAGCATGAAGAAGTTGTTCCTAACATGCCATAGGTATGGCCATCCAATTTCTGAACCACAACACTAAACTTTCATCCAGCATCCATCCCTCAATGGTTTCCCCACCATTGATTTTTAACCTCATAACCATGAATTCTACATTGTATTTCTATTCCTCTTTAACCATCTCCACCAAATCAAGAACGGATTAAACTAGAAAGAAGGTCATGACTTCACCTCGATCTTCACATTTGAATTGCATGTCGGCTAGGACTGACATCAACTGCCACTCATCTGAGGCTTCTTTTTCTAACTGAGCATATGATTTTCTACTTAATACATCATTGACCAAATTTTCCTTTCTTGGTGTATACATAAATTCAAACTCAAACATTTGGAGATACTCCATCCATATTCTTTGTATCATGTTCAAATCCTTTTGTGATAAAATATGTTTCAAGCTCTTATGATCTGTAAACACAGTAAATTTCTCACCAAATATATAATGACTTAAAGTCTTCAAAGCATGGACTATGATAGCAAGATCCAAATCATGTGTTGTGTAGTTCTTCTCATGTAAACTTAACTGTCTTGAGCCATAAGCAACAACATGATCTCCCTGCATGAGAAAATAACCCAACCCAGATCTTGAAGCATCACAATACACCACATACCCTTATCCTAATTCTAGAAAAATCAATATTGGTGTTGATGTAAGGTGAACTTTCAGCTATTAAAAAGACTTCTGGCATTCCTCGGTCCATTGAAATGAAACATTTTTCTTTGTCATAATTTTCATCAGTGAATCTAGTAATGATAAATTATGAAAAAAACATCGGTAATAACCAGTTTTGACCAAGGAAAATCTACATCTCAAAGAAATTCTTTGGCAGTTTTCAAGAGATAACAGCTTCTATCTTTTCTAGATCTAGAGAAATACCTTTTTAGAAATTACATGGCCAAGAAAACGTACCTACTATATACGAAAATCACACTTTGATAATTTTTCATACAGACGGTGATCCTACAATATTCCTAACACTGTCTCTAAGTTTTACTCATGCTCCACCCTTGTCCTTAAATACACCAATATGTTATCCATACACAGAACCATAAAATAATCTAGATATCCTTGAAATATTTGATTCATTAATTCCATGAAGACCACTAGTGCATTCATAATACCTAAAAGCATTACCACATATTCATAATGTCCATATCTACTCCTAAAAGTTGTCTTTAGAATATCCTCCTTCTGAACCCACAATTGGTGATATCCTGGTCACAAGTTAATTTTGGAGAACCACTGAGATCCCCCCAATTTATCAAATATATCATAAATGTGTGGAAGTGGATGTTATTTATTTATCATACCTTGTTTAAGCTTATTATAATCCACACATAGATGAATAACTTCATCTTCCTTTTGACAAACAAGATCAGTTCTCCCCATTGAGACGTGCTAGGATGAATGAAACCTTTGCGTTCTAGCTACCCTAATTGCACTTTCAATTCCCTTAATTTTATTGGTTTAATTCTATAAAATAATGGAAATAATAATAGTCCCCTAAAGGCGATCAATCATAAATTCCACTTCTCTTATCAGTGGTAACCTTGAGAAATTTTTTAGAAATGCATCTAGTAACTGATCAACCACTGCTAGAAAACTATTAGTATCGATCTATTACATCGATGCCAAAGTAAAATACACTAATTAGTATGAGATAATTATAATTGCTGGTGCCAACAAGCCTAATGCACCCACCTTTACATTTTGGTCTCTTCAAAAGAGATGCTTGACACCATCATCCATCATAAAACTGACCTTTCTAGTATAATAGTCGATGTGAGCCTTGAACATTATCAATCAGTCCATACCCAGGATTATTTCATAGACATCCATCTCAAGCACAAAAAAAAGTATCATCTCATCTCATCTCTATCAATAGTTATAGAACATGCTCTATACACAAAGTCTTGACATTCTCTTTGACCAAGAGGATTTTGAAGTTTTAACATGGAAGACACCATCTCAACATCTAAACCTAGTAAATCAACATCACAAGAAGCAATAAATGAGTGGGATGCACCCATATCAAACATATCTTGCATAAGGGTATAATTTAAAAGAATAATACCACTCATCATTGATGGTCCAGACTGATCATCCACAATCACCTTCTCAGCTTCATATAATTTCTTACTCATGACACTTTGTTCCTTATTTACTTATTGAGATTGCACTACCTGAGGAGTCATGGTATTCCTAGAATCACCATGGATAACTTTGTTTTGCTGATAACAGGTATTCTACTTCCCTCATCCCATCTGGTGATCCCTAAGAAGTTTCTCGAGCACCTGACCTTAGAGCACTACGAGAATAGTGCTAAAGATACCCCATCTGATTGCAATTGTGGCATGCTCTAAGTGGATTCGTACATTCTTACTTCATGTGGGTAAGAGAACCACACTAGAAACATCCTATATTTCTCTTGGGATTTGGAGGAAGGTTTACTAGTCTAGCTATATGATTTTGAGTCATGATCCCATCTTGGAAATAGGTTTCCATCTTCCTCTTGCTCCCAACATTATATTTCTCACTGTTTCCCATAGGTATCAACATACACCCTCTTCTCGTATCTCCTTAGATGTATCTTTCTACCATCACTGTTATATTGACCATCTCTGTATAATACTTGATACAAAGCACAAAAATATTTGAGCGAATCTTTTATCTCATCCCCGATTCCAAGATGCGTACCTTCAAGGAAACACTAGAAACAATTTCGAGTGAAAATCACACTAAATTCATGAATTTAGCCACATACTTTGTGACATAATGATTTTCCTACTTCATGTTGAATAACTCCATCATTCGTTGAATTTTGAACGTATGAGGATAGAATTGTTTGTTAAAAAATTCTTCAAAATCCTCCCATGCAAGTCTTTGGCCCAATTTATCCTGAATAGCTAAATCTTACCACTGATGTGCAAGATCCTCCAATATATATATCACTAGACAGACTTTCAGCTCTGCTGGTGTGCCAATGAAATTAAAGATTCGATTCATCTTATTCATCTATTGTTGAGTCAATAAGGTGTCCTTATGACTTTTCCATTCCTTCATGTTTGGAAAATCACAAACACTCTATCTTAAAGAAAATTTCTTTTTCGCTATATTTTTTATTCATAAGGAAATTTTTCCTTCCCCAAGGAAATTTATCCTTACCATGTTTTCATTGTTCATATTATAATATAACTCATTTTATTTCTAAGTATAAAATCCGGTTTCGTATCTAAAACCTCGGAATCTTATAAATACTTAGACATAGATCATTCTATTTTCAGGATCCAAATTCAGGTTCCGAATTCTCTGAATTTAGACTCTGAACTTTCTGAGTTCAAACTCTGAATTCTCTAAATTCAGAATTCAAACTTCCTGATTTTAGACTCTGAATTATCTGAATTCAGAATCTGAACTATGTGAATTCAGACTCCAAATTCTTATGAATTCATACTCATAATTTCCTTGAAATTCAGAATCTGGAATTCTATAGAATTTAGGTTCTGAATTATTTTGAAGACAGAATCTGAATATTCATGTATTATAGACACTGAATGTTTTTTGGTCAGACTCTGAACTTTTATTTTTCCTTACACTCCGAAAAATGGATTTGGTTAAGCAACCATATTTTTTCTTACTCTTGTTATAGTTATAAAACGATGGCATGCTTTTTGTTTCTAACCAACCGTTTTTTGAGTGACACATGAACAGGTCCCTCCGAAATTCAAGGAAAAATATGACCGTTGGAGGAGGGAGTCTACCGTTAAAGATATGCCTATAAATAGGATCTCATTTGAACAAGCTCAAAAAATTTGATAAGAGGTTGATCAATCTAGAGATTACATGTAGCTGAAGTGATTTCTAGAGAGAGAGACTTTATTGCTTTGTGCGTACTAAACATCTTGTTCGGAATTGCTTCGTGTGACTCCGAATGTTGCTGAGTACATTTGAGGGCTTTTGGGGATATGAAGACAGAGGTTCCGACTACCTTGAAGTTCTAGGGCTTGCGGGGATAGCAAGACAGAATCCGATATTTGTATCGATGGATTACCCTGGTGTGGGTAAGACAAGATTTATTGAAAGTATAAATCAAGGGACCCTTATCCAAGGTTGTTGGATACCCTTCTCTTTGGGTTAAATATTTACTACTTGTTACGTGTATTGTTTCAAGTTTTCTATTGCATTTTGATTGATAAGGAAAGTATAACTATCTTATACTTTCTTATACTTGTACTCTGATTAGTAAGATTTTATATGCTCTAAGGTAGAATATTTATCTTTGTAAACTTTTCTTAAGTTTGATTTCTAGAACCACATTTATGGAATCAAGCAAATTTGTAGAACTAAGAGGTTTTTTGAATTTACCTTATTTAACTTTGTTAAACATTACCATCTTTAAAAGTTCTAAAGGAATTTTTTAAAGTATACAATTCACCCCCCCCCCCTCTTGTATATTGAGCATCTACATTCATTATTTTGATCCTACAATTGGTATCAGAGGAGGTATCTGAAGTCTTATATTCACATATAAGTTTTCTTGCTCAAGTTTTTCATTGTTCTATATTTTCCTTGCTTAGGATATTTTTATCCTTGTTTACAAACTTTTATTACTAACAAGTTTGTGTAGAAAGACATTTTCTTTGAGATGACAGGAATGAATATTGGTTCAATTGATAATATTAATCCTACTAGACCACCTATTTTTTATGGGAATGATTATGAATATTGGAGAGATCATATGAAGACTTTTGTTATTAACACTGGAGTGGAAAACTTTGTTATGCTTACTGGAGATTACAAGATTCTTGATAAAGAATTCAGAACTTTCACTAATCAAGAGAAGTTGGAATATCAACTATACTACAAGGTATGCAATAATTTGCTGTGTTCCATGGCCAAGAATATATATAGCCATATTTCTTCTTGTGAAGCTACAAATTGTATTTATAAGAAGCTTGAAGTAACTCATTTTGGAACTTCCAAAGTTATTGAAACTAGAAGAGCTATGCTTAGAGCTGAGTACTATGGTTTTTTCTTTCCTTGTGGAGAACCTATATGTAAGGTAAAATAGAGATTTATGACTATTGTAAAAACCTTACAATCCATGGGTGAAAAAGGTTTGGATGATGAGGCACTTGTAGACAAGATTATAGACATCATGCCTAATGAGTGGGAATCCAAGAGAAAAGCTATAGACAAGAATAGGAAAGTCTCATAGATCACTCTTGATGAGATTTTTGGAACTCTTCTTTAACATGAGACTAGAATGAAGAGAGATGATGACAGTGTTAATAAGAAAAATGGGAATGGAAGTGTTGCTTTTACAACCACCGTTAATCGTATGAAATCCAAGACTCCTGATAGAGTTACAAGATCTAAGTCTAAGAAGGTCACTGTTTTATCTGAATCAAGTGAAAGTGAATATTTTAAGAATTAACTAGCTAATATTACTCGAAGGATGAACAAGATAGTTTGGAAAAAAAAGACTTTCATTATAGATACAAGAAGAAAGAAAGAAAGGATAAGAAAGACTTTGAAGTCACTTGTTATGAATGCAAAAGAGCTGGGCATATAAGGCCAGATTGTCCTATGCTTAAGAGAAAAGATAGAAAGGAAATGCATTATGAGAGGAATAGAAATAAGTACTACAAAGATAAAGCTAAGAAAATTTTGAAAGCTAATGACACTTGGAGTGCCAGTGGTGGAGACTCTTCTGATGAATCCTCATATTACGAATCTTCTGGACAGAAGAATCTTGGTTTACTAGCCAAGTTACCTATTGAAAATCATTGTTTAATGGAAAAGGTACACAATGTTGAATCCATAACCAATGTATCCTTTAATGCTAATTATAGTGATAGTAAATACTATGAATCCTTGGATGAAGAATCTTCTTCTAATGAAGATAATACTTTACCTACCTATGAAGAATTTTATAGGTTTTCTAAGCTCCTTGAGAATGAAAATTCTAAAGTCAAGAAAAAGATTGATAAGGAAAATTATAGAATTTCTATTATTACTAAGGAAATATCATATCTTTCTAAAGATTTTGATAATAAAACCCTTGATTTTGAAAGTATTTCAAAAAAACCTTGAGGAAGTTAATTCTGAGAAAGATAAACTTTCTAAGGATCTAGAAAAAGTTATTTCTAAGAAAAATGATTTCGAGCCTAACTCTAGTGCTAAAGCTAATGTTTTTGAGGATAAGAACTTGTTTATTAGACTAAAGTTAGAAATATTTTCCTTGAGGAAGTGTTTGTCAAACTTTACCTTAGGGAAGGAAAAATTTGATAAGATGTATTCCCAAATTCGACCTCTAAGGAATAATTCTGGTTTTGGTTATACTAGCTCAAAACCGATTTTTAGTAACAATTATTTTGTTCCTCAAAGTTCTCCATTATACACTAAGTGTCAGTGTGGTGGGAATTGGTAAAAAATTGTTCCTTAAACAAAACTCAGTCTTTAGGTTTTCATAAAGCTTACTTTTCAAAGAAAATGTAGATACCTAAAAATTTTCTTTCCGAAGTTTCCAGATCCAAGAAAGTTTAGGTTCTGAAAGTCTAACACTCTTATTTTTAGGAAAATAAAGATAGTACCAATAGCAATACGCAGTACATGGATATTGGATGTTCTCGGCATATGACTGGTAACAAAAACTTCTTTGAAAATATTATCAAGACGAAAGGAGGAAAAGTAACTTTCAGAGATAATGCTAAGGGAGAAATTATTGGTATAGGTAATATTGTTCTTCTTGGAAAAACTTTGATTTCAAATGTTTTATTTGTTAAGGGTCTTAATCACAACCTCATTAGCATAATTCAATTATGTGATGAAGGTTACCTTGTGAATTTTAGGAATGACAAGTGCTTAGTACACAATTCCAAGGAAGAGTTTATTCTTTCTGCCAATAGGAAAGATAATGTTTACACACTAAACTTAGAAGACCTTAGGAACCAAGTCCTACCTTGCCTTAGTGTAATGGAAGATCATTCTTGGTTGTGGAATAGAAGGTTAGGACACTTTAACCTTAGGAACCTATGCAAAATCTCTAAGAAAATACTAGTTAAGGATCTACCGGAGTTTATATTTGATTCTTCAAAAGTTTTTGATCCTTGTCAATATAGAAATCAACATAAATCAAGTTTTAAATCAGTCGGTGAAGTCACAACTACTGATGCATTACAGTTAGTGCATATGGATCTTTTTGGTCCAACACAAACTGGAAGCATTGGAGGCAAATATTATGTATTTGTCTTAGTTGATGATTACACTAGATTTATGTGGGACTATTTTCTAGAAAAGAAATATGAAACTTTTTCTTATTTCAAAAGTTTTAGAGCCCAAGTTAAAAATGATAAAAACCTTCCTTTGATAACTTTTCATAGTGATCATGGAGGAGAATTTCAAAATTCTGATTTTGAAACTTTTTGTAGTAGAAAAGGCATTACTCATAACTTCTCAGCACCTAGAACACCTCAACAAAATGGTGTTGTTGAAAGAAGAAATAGAATTCGTCAAGAGATAAAAAGAACCATGTTGAGTGAATATTCGGTATCCAAACATTTTTGGACTGAAGCTGTAAGTACTGCTTGTTATACTATAAATCACGTTTTGATTAGACCTTTTCTTAATAAAACTCCTTATGAGTTATGGAATGGTAGAAAACCTAGACTCTCCAACTTCAAGGTTTTTGGTTGCAAGGTATTCATTCTGAATACTAAAGATAATCTACACAAATTCACACCAAAATATAATGAAGGAATTTTCTTAGGCTAATCCACAACTTCTAAGGCTTATAGAGTTTTCAATAAAAATACTTGTACTGTTGAAGAAACAGTACATGTCAAATTTGATGAAACTGATCCTTTTGTTTTTAAACAGCCTCAACCTACATCTTCATATGTGTTTTCAAAAACTGATTATCAACCTTTGTTAGAATATCCTTTTGATAATAAAAATTTTCAAGAAGGTATTTCTGAAACATTTACCCCAGAAGATTTTTTACCCTATGTTGATGAACATATTTTAAAAAACCCAAATCAGTTGTTTTTAAAAAATCATCCTAGTTATAGTATCATTGGTGATGTAAATCAACCTGTAAGGACAAGAAGTTCCTTAAGAAATGAATTATAACATCTATCATTCCTTTCCCAATTAGAACCAAAAATCATTGATGAAGCTTTAGGTTATGATGATTGGATAAAATCTATGCAAGATGAGCTAAATGAATTATAAAGGAATAAAGTCTGGACCTTGGTTGAAAGACCTAAGGAAACTTCTGTTATTGGAGTAAAATGGGTCTTCAGAAATAAATGTGATGAAAATGGAATCATAGTAAGAAATAAAGCTAGATTGGTTGTTAAAACCTATAATCAACAAGAAGTAATAGACTATGAAGAAATCTATTCTCCAGTAGCTAGACTTGAATCTATTTGTATTCTACTTGCCTTTACAGCATTCTTCAATTTCAAAATTTTTCAAATGGATGTTAAATGTTCTTTCCTTAATGGTTTCATACAAGAGGAAGTTTTTGTTGAACAACCTCCTGGTTTTGAAGATACAAAACATCCTGAACATGTTTACAAACTTACCAAAGCTTTGTATGGATTTAAGCAAGCCTCTCAAGCTTGGTATGATAGACTTACAGGATTTTTGCTTCAAAATAATTATGTTAAGGGAAATGATGATCCAGCCCTTTTATAAAGAAAGATAAGAAAAATGTTTTGATTTATGTTTATGAAATTATATTTGGTTCAACTCAGCAATCTTTAACTGATTCTTTTGCGGATCTAATGAAATCTGAGTTTGAAATGAGTATGATGGGTGAGTTAACATTTTTCCTTGGTTTTAAAATTTCTCAAAAACCAGAAGGAATCTATATATCCCAACATAAGTATATTAAATATATTCTTAAAAAGTATGGATATAACAACACTAAGAGTATAAGTACTCCCATTGGTACCTCAAATTCACTTGATCTTGATGAAGCTGGGAAACCAGTAGATCGAACATCTTTTAGAGGTATGATAGGAAGTCTACTTTACTTGACAGCTAGTCGTCCAGACTTAATGTTTTTAGTATGTTTATGTGCAAGATATCAATTCAATCCTAAGGAATCTCATTTAAAGGTAGTGAAAATGATTTTTCGCTACTTAAATGGAACCATGGATCTTGGACTCTTTTATACTTCTGGAAATGATTTTGTTTTAAAAAGTTTTTTAGATGCTAACTTTGGTGGATGTAGAATGGATAGGAAAAGTACATCCGGAACTTGTCATTTCTTAGGAGATTAATTAGTTTCTTGGTCATGAAAAAATAAACACTCAGTAGAACTTTCCACTACTGAAGCTGAATATGTAGCAGCTGGAAGTTGTTGTGCTCAAGTATTGTGGATGCAACACACACTCACAGATTATGGCATGAATTTTACCAAAAAAAAATATTGTGTGATAATACTAGTGTTATTTCCCTAAGTAAAAACTCTGCACATCACTCTCGTGGAAAACACATAGATATTAGGCATCACTTTCTTAAGGATCACACATAAAAAGGAGATATCATTCTTCAATTTATCGGAACACAAGATTAACTTGCTGATATTTTCACAAAATCTTTACCCTCTGATAGATTTGAAAACATTAAACAAAACTTAGGAATGATAACAGTAAGGTAATCTTCCATGTTAACTTCTTTTTTAAACCAATCTACTTACAGTAACAAACTCCTTTTCATAGGGGGTACATTTTTTTAGTTCAAAATTTTTCGTAATGAAAATTTTTGTAATTCAAAAAAAAATTAATGAATATTTTTATAGTTCAAAATTTTTCATAATGAAAACTTTTGTAATTCAAAAAAATTTCGTAATGAAAATTTGTGTAGTTCAAAATTTTTCGTAATGAAGATTTCTGTAATTCAAAATTTTTCTTAATGAATATTTTTGTAATTCAAAAAATTTTCATAATGAAGATTTTTTTAATTCAAATTTTTTTGTAATAAAGATTTTTGTAGTTCAAAATTTTTCGTAATAAAGATTTTTGTAATTCAAAATTTTTCGTAATGAAGTTTTTTGTAGTTCAAAATTTTCCATAATGAAGATTTTTGTAGTTTAAAATTTTTATAATAGAAATTCTTCGTAGTTTTTTTTGTAATGAAAATTTTTCGTAGTCTCAAAAAAAATTGTAGTCTAAAAATTTTTCGTAGTCTAAAAATTTTTCGTAGTCTAAAAATTTTTCGTGGTCTAAAATTTTTGTGGTCTAAAATTTTTCATGGTCTAAAAATTATTTTCGTAGTCAATTTTTTTTCTGTTTTTAAAATTTTCATAATGAATATTTTCGTACTCAAAATTATCATAATGAATATTTGTGTACTTAAAATTTTCGTAATAAAGTTTTTTGTACTTAAAATTTTCGTAATAAAGTTTTTTGTGCTTAAAATTTTCGTAATGAAGATTTTTGTACTTAAAATTTTCATAATGGAGATTTTCATATTGAAAATTTTCATAATCAAAATTTTTGGAATCTAAAGTTCTTCAAGAAGAATTTTCCGCATTATGAATAATTTTTCTAGCAATCTGAAAGGTATGTTTTCTTTCTTAAATTATCATAATCATATTTTACTTGTTGGTATTTTCATCTATTTTTTAAAATTTTCTTATTCTTTTTTCCTTGAATCTGAATGTTTTTATTAAAAACCTCAAAAGATCATAATCCATCAAAATTATTCTTCAGTTTTTTTTAAGCCGTCAGATCTGAACAAAAGGTTTTTCAATCATTAGATTGAGTATGGAAGGTGAACCATCGCCTCAAACGCCTATATAAAGGACCCCCAATGGTTTTCCCACATCGAAACTCAAGCCTTCGCGTGTTGAAGCTCTGACCCTCCAACATAATCTCGTTCCGAAATCTTCAAGGTTTCCTAAACTCTGAATGTCTATTGAAGCTTCATCTCAAAAATAAATGTCATCCATAAAGGAAATTTCTGAATGGAAGGTTTACAGAGAAATGTTGGTTCATCTGAATTTATTCACTAAGTATGATTCCATTATCTCTAATAATATAAAGTTGAATGGGTGGGAGAGTGTTTGCATTTTGAAATCGAAATCATGGGATCCAGTGTATCCGGAGTTGCTCTTTGAATTCTATGAGATAGTAACTTTCTTCAGGGAAGAAGGAAAGAGCAAGTTTTCTTTCAAGTGTTACGGGAAGATATATTCACTTTCTTACACCAAGGCTGCAAGATTGGTTGGTATTCCTTATGAAGGAGAAGCAGAGTTCTGCTCACATAAGCTCCCAGATGTTCAAGGAAGTTTTATTAAAGAAAAAGCCATGGATTTTCTTGGTCTTTAAGAGGTAAAGACTCCAAATATTCTTCACTTGTCTACAAATTTTTGTATTCTTGAATTGTGGGTTCAAGGATTCATCATTCTGAGAAAAGGTGATAAGGATACATTAAAGAAGAGTGACATCTACATTATGGATTTCTTGTTAAACTTAAGAAAGATAAACTTGGTTAAGCATATCTTGGTTATGATTGAGAACATAAAGAATGGGAATCTGAAGGCTCAGATTATTATGTATCCAGTCATTCTATCAAAGATGATTGTTTGGTGTTTATAATCCTTCAAAATTTCATGCAAATCTAAGTCAAGAAATTGAAAAGTCGTGTTGCTAAGTGATGAAACCTTGAGAAGGATGAAAGTTGGTTTTTTCAAAGAATTCGAAGAATTATATGATTTTCCTGAAGAGGAAGTTGAAGCACTTTCAAAGAAAAAGGACGTGGCTAAAACCTCTAAAAAGGGTGGAAGGAATATAAAGTTAAAGGAAGTGGAAGAGAATGAAAAAAACCCAATATAAAAGGAAACTCAATTTGCACCACCAAATCCAAAGAAACAAAAAGCTTATCCTAATGAGGTTGTAGCCAAGTGGAGGGAAGACAAGAAAAATCAGAAAGAAGTGGGGCCTAAATTTGGCTTGAATCCTGTTGAGGCAAAATATTTGAAGTAAAAGCCAGCTGAAGAGCTTAAGAAGAAAGAGAAAGATAAGAAGCAGAATAAAAAGTTGTATGTGGCAGAGATAGTACAATCACTTCTGAAGGATACTGAGAAAGCATCTGAGAATATTCCAGTACCAGAATCCTTCCTGATAGAACCTTTACCAAAGACTCTGGGAAAGAAGTTTGTGACTTTGGAAGAAGTCCAAGAAAAATAAGTATAATAAAAATAAGTATAATAATAAGAATAATAAGGCAGTGGTGATACCGAAGACTTGATAAAGCATGTAGAGGATTTTCATGAGAAGGAAATCCCTTCTGAAAAATTATCATTCCGAACCTCTGAATCTGAGTCTTCAAAACATGCTACCCCAGAGAAAGATGAGGAGAGTGGAGAATAAGTGAACAAAGTGTCTGAAGAAGAAAGCTCCAACCAAGATTTCATTCAGTCATAGGATGCTGAGGCATGAGCTGAGAAGGAAGAGGTAGATGAAGATAAAATTGTGCAACTATCTGATAGTGAACACTAATCACCCAATCAAGAAGAAGTAATTCCAAAATCTGATAAGGGAAAATAGTTGGTTGTTGATACACCTAGAAAAGCAGTGGTGAAAAAGAAGGAAGTGGGTGCTTTATCAAAGAGGAAAGCTGCTGATATTGAAAAAGAATCCTCACCAAGAAAAATCTCTGATTCGGAATCGTCCTCTCTTGGACATGATTTTTTTGTCCAATATTTGAAAAATCTTTTTGGAACTATCCCTCTATTTATAAGCATAGAATCAAGATGCCAGATGCTTCAGCACACCTTAAATCAAAAATCGGATTCAGTATATATGGTGATGGATAAGTGCATCAAACTTGAGGCCGATTTCAAAACCTTTTTCATAAACTACGAATACCACAAAATATCTTTCAAGAAGATGACTAGCTGGTCAAAGAAAACTATAGAAGACATGATAATTCTTGATGAATTCCAAGAAAGCATCAAGGATGCATTTGACATAGAATATGTGAAAATAAAGTATCTCACAAATAGTTTTGAGGAAAAGTTAACTCTGGAACAGAACTCTTGGATACAAGAAGTAAAAGATCTGAATGGTTAATTATATTCAGTCGCTTAGAGTTGGAAGAGGGAAATAGATCTTAGAATCGAACTTGAGGAAAAAATTACTAAGCAAGAAGAAGTTCTAAAGGGACAAGCAGGATCTCTTAAGGCTCAAGAAGAAAAAATCAAAGCCTTAGAGAAGAAAATAGAAAAGCAGGATCAGCTTCTCAAACGTGCAGAGGAAGATCACAAGGAGCTCAAGAATCTCAAAACCATAGTAAATAAGTTTATGTCGAAGGAGAATGAATGATAATATTGTTAAATTCCGATATTTTTTTGTATTTCTTCCTTGTATAAATTTTTCCAATCCTAATGACATTTTTTGGTTTCTCGTCTTTTGGTTGTTTAGTACTAATATTTCAGGTACCATATTTCCTTTTCCATTCCCTATATTCCTTTTTGAAATTCACAAAGGAGAAGAAATGAATTTTAAAAAATAATACAAAGTAAAAGAATAAATTTCCCTAAGTAAGGGGGAGTTCATCTAAGGGGAAGTTCTTATCCAAAAAGATTTTCGTATGCAAAAAAAATGCTAAGTCTCAATCCGAAAATCAAGAATACGGTCCTTATTGTTTCCAAAGCCTAATGGGGAGTTAGTCTTATTCATCATTGTTCATGTGTTAAGGGAGATAAGTTTTATTTTCAAAGTCCAGAAAAATATTTTCTAAGTCCTTATATTCTTTTTTGTAAGGATGTTTGTGCTTTCCAAAAAGGGGGGAGATTGTTGATTCAATAAGGTTTCCTTATGACTTTTCCATTCCTTCATGTTTTGAAAATCACAAACACTCTATCTTAAGGTAAATTTCTTTTCCCTATATTTTTTATTCATAAGGAAAATTTTCCTTCCCCAAGGAAATTTATCCTTACCATGTTTTCATTGTTTATATTATAATCTAACTCATTTTCTTTCTAAGTTTAAAATTTGGTTTCATATATAAAACCTCGGAATCTTATATATACTTATACATAGAGCATTCTATTTTCAGGATCTCAATTCAGGTTCCGAATTCTCTGAATTTAGACTCTAACCTTTCTGAGTTCTGATTCCAAATTCTATGAATTCAGACTCTGAACTTTCTGAGTTCAGACTCCGAATTCTCTAAATTCAGACTCTGAACTTTCTGAGTTCAGACTCTGAATTCTCTAAATTCAGAATCCGGACTTTGTGAATTCAGAATCCGAATTCTTATGAATTCAGACTCATAATTTCCTTGAAATTCAGACTCTGGAATTCTATAGAATTCAGGTTCTGAATTCTTTTGAAGACAGAATCCGAATATTCATATATTATAGACACCGAATGGTTTTTGGTCAGACTTCGAATTCTTTTATTTTTCCTTACACTCCGAAAAATGTATTTGGTTAAGCAACCATATTTTTTCTTACTCTTTTTATAGTTATAAAATGATGTCATGCTTTCTGTTTCTAACCAGCCGTTTTTTGAGTGACATGTGTACAGGTCCCTCCGAAATTCAAGGAAAAATATGACTATTGGAGGAGGGAGCTAACCGTTGAAGATTTACCTATAAATAGAAGCTCATTTGAACGAGATCACAAATTTTGATGAGAGGTTGATCAATCTAGAGATTACATGCTGCTGAAGTGATTTCTAGAGAGAGATACTTTATTGTTTTTTGCATACTGAACATCTTGTTCAGAATTGCTTCGTGCGACTCTGAATATTATTGAGTACATTCGAGGGCTTCCAAGGATAGGAAGATAGAGGTTCCGACTACCTTGAAGTTTGAGGGCTTGCGAGGATAGCAAGACAGACTCCGATATTCGTATCGAGGGATTACCCTGGTGTGGGTAAGATAGGCTTTCTTGAAAGTATAAATCAAGGGACCTTTATCTAAGGTTCTTGGATACTCTTCTCTTTGGGTTAAAAGATTTACTATTTTTTACGTGTATTTTTTCAAGTTTTCTGCTGCATTTTGATTGATATGGAAAGTATAACTATCTTATACTTGTACTCTGATTAGTAAGATTCTATACGCTCTAAGGTAAAATCTTTATCTTTGTAAACTTTTCTTAAGTTCCATTTCTGAAATCAATCAAGTTGCTAGAACTAAGAGGTTTTATGAATTTACCTTGTTTAACTTTGTTAAAAATTACCATCTTTAAAAGTTCCAAAGGAATTTTTTAAAGTATACAATTCACCCCCCCCCCTCTTGTATATTGAGTATCTACATTCATTATTTCGATCCTATATCCACACATTTTCCTTCTATATTTCTGAATCACCCCAAAATATGGGTAGATTTTTCTTCTAAAATTGGATGGAATGATCCACTTTACTTGGTTCACCCCTCCTATTCCCCGTATCCACAGCTTGAAAATCTTGGACTATACTCTAAAACAACTATTGGTTCACCTATGGTTTAGGTTCAACAACATTCTCAGCAGCTTCTTCCGGTTGGTTCCTACGACACCTATCAGGTGCCATTTTCAATATAAACAACAAACACCATAAGTCTCACTCATTATCAATTGAAGGATTAACATTTCAAATTCTACCACATCATATTATCACAACAATGCTTTCCAAAATCAACTTTTACCATGTTCAACCATTTTTTTTAAAAAAATCAACTTTCTTTTAAAAATCCAACCATTTTCAAAATACCACAACTATGATCTTTTCAAAATATTTCATTTGAAAACATTTTCAGCATTTTTCAAAAAACACATATTGCACCAAATCATATATCATTACTCAAAATGAAATATTCAATCCTAGTGGTAAGTCATTTATATAATGAATTTCATGCTCGTATCATTGGATAAACCCATTAAAATGAGATTTTAAATCATATAAGTGTCTCTAAATGACATTTTTACCCAACTCCCGGGTAACTTGAAGTTCAACATAAAAAGGTTAGCTATGTCTTTTTATGCTATACATTTCAAGTCCCAAAAATCCTACTCATTTCTACTAACATGAAACAAATAATAGACCAGAATGAATATCAACTCCAAGACTGAGATAATTGAATACCACTTATTAGGTAAGGTCCAAATAAGTTGATACCACTTGTAACACCTCATCCATCCTCATTTTCTTGAGAAGGCGGAATGAAATTACTTGACCATAGGTGGTATCCCCAAGATGCCAAAGGCTGGAAATAAATGTCAAGGGATTCATTAACAGTTGGGGGTGATTTTCCCTTTTGAAAATAAAACAACCAACCAAACATCCCATGACCAAATAAACCACTACATGATGCATGATATAAACGAAAGACAACTCAAAGCAATAGAATTTATATAAATACCAACTAAAAAAGTGTACCATAGTGGAAGACTACAAAACATCCAAATAAATATTGGAAGACATATCCAGCAAAACCTAAAGACTCTGAAACAAAACTCCATTCTTCAACCATGCTTCATGCTCCAACTCCACAAAATAGCTCATGTGTTACTATGCACCACTAGAGAAGTGTGATACTTTACCTTTTCTTGTGTCTTGATAAACAATATCTGCAAAAGCACCAAAGTGTCAAGCAGCGGTGAGTAATAAAACTAAGTATAATTTCCCCAAAATGATTTCCCTAATCACGCCACTAGGATAGAACATGTCAGAACATTTATATAAAACAATTAAAAACAATTTACCAAAGCCAAGCCAATTCAATGTATAATAGTTTTCATCTGAAAAACAGTTTTCCAAACTAAAGCCATATCCAAGGAATGTAACTGAACAAGTCATTAACCATTACTCAAATTCCCATGTTCGCATAACCCATTCCATTTCACATAACCAAACACATCAGTTTAACCACACAACCAAGCAATCTTGTTGTTACCTTTGACGGTGGACTTTCACGCCCAAACCCGTGATGGTGGAACTTTCACATCCAAACTCGTGCCTTTGATGGTGGAACTTTCACATCCATACCCATCCCATTATATCCATGATTAACCATTTAAAAAAACCACATGCAATTCAATCTTTCCAAATCAAATCAATCATTTCAATAAAACAGCATTTTTATTGAAAACCAACCCAATAAACCATTTTAATAAAATCAACCCTTTATGAAAACCAAATCAACAAACCACTTCAGTAAAACTATCCTTTTTATTGAAAACACTTTTCTATGTATCATAATCAAACAACCATTTTAAAATCATGCTACCCGATTCACCTTTGTCCAAAACATCCAATTTTGCACAATACCATAAAATGTCACCAAAGAAGGTTTCCAACAATCATTGCACAAAAATTTCATAATAAATTTCACATAAAAAATAAATTTGAAATCAAGCCTTCAAGTTCTAAATAAAGGAGTCAAGAGTGAAGCCACTTGCCTCATGAATTATGGAAAAAACGAAGAACGACACTAAAAACGTCCACGAAAATGGTTGAATCTCCAAAACCTACATTAGATCTCTTCCCCTATCATCAACAAAGAAAAATTTCATCATATTTGGAATCAACTACCTTAGATCTATCCACTGCAGAAGTAGATCTAAGAAACTGAGAGAGAGGGATAAGTAGATCTAAGAAAAATCACCAAAAACCACCATAAATGATGACTTACTGTGATAGTCGGGCTTCAACGCACCAAGAAAAGCCTTTGGATCAACTCTGGATTGATGGGGAAAGCTCCATTGGCCTTTGGGAGGGATAAATCACAAGTTTGGGTTGAAATTGAGGAGGAAATGAGTATTAAAACACAAATTCAACCTAGATCCACTTTTGTGGATCTTTTTTTTAAACTGTGCATGGTTAATCGCATGGTTAGGAAAATCGTGCGCTAACCGTGTGTCAGCTTCTGCCTCAAGGAAGAGCCTCACACAGTTGGCTCGCACACCGTACACCAACCATGAAAAGGCCAACTGTCCCATATTGTACGATTTCTCCTTGGCGGCTGCACGGTTTTGACAAACTGTGTGCCTGCTCGTGCGCCTTCCCCTTAGCATCTGTCTCATTATGCACAATTTTCACTAACTGTGCACCTTTAAAGAATCCCCAAAAACATGTCAAAAGGTTTTCAAACCCTCCCAAACTTCACCCAAACACTTTATATACTTAAAATACATAAATGATGGGTTGCTTACTTGAAATCGGGGGTTCTACAAACATGATCTAAAACAAATTATATATTGGTGTTCTTTACCACTTTAGCATCTTTTTTATGTTATTTTCTTTATCCTATCTCCACTATTTTATCTCCTGGACTTCATGTTCTTTGTTTTACGTGTGAAGAACATTATTGAACTCAAAAAAGTTGATTGGATGCGGGATGGATATTAGAGCGGCGACTAATCACTAGCATCAGCGAGCAACTATCAAGAGCACACTTGACAAATGCCTCATGCACTTCTGTGTGGGGCACCAATGACAAAGTTGCGGACAGGACTTCGGGGTGACAAGGGGTGGTGTGGGTGGACGTAAGGTGAGAGTGGTTATTGTGATTTGGGACCTTTAGGCCACATCTCAAGGCCTTTGTGTCTTTGTGCCTTTGAGTCATGTATTCTGAGACTTTCGGGTCATGTAAGTTTTCCTTCTCAACCAATTTAACAAGTGGTTTTATCTAGAAAATGAAATAAAAATGGAATTGGAGGATTGAAGTCAATCCCTTGTTACCTTTTTTGAGAGGTTGTTGTGTCTTTAATGCCCCCCACCCAACAAAGAAGCAAGAATAACAAAAATTACAATTCAAAAACTCATATCATTTTCAATGTTGAATTACAGTTTCATATGATAAAATAATTAGTTCGCAATTATGTAAATGAATGAAATAACTATTGTTGATAAAATCATGATGATGATCAGCAGATCATGTTGACAATGAAAGAAAAAAAATCCAATGTGAATGAAAGAGAACATTCCATGGATTTTACCTGTAGTAAGGATCTTTGGTCAAATAATCATTTTCGTACATAGATCGTCATCATCATAGAAGTTTTCAAAAAATATTTCCTTAAACTGCTTTCATTACTATCATTGTCACCAATTATATCATCTTCGTCACCACCATCTCCCTCAAAACATTCACTATTGTTGGTAAATCTCTGTGATGGTTTGAAGCATTTGTTCATGATTTGGAAATTATGAGTGATGCAAGATATACTTTGGGAGAGGGAGAAAAACGTTAAAAATGAATTTTTGGGAGAGAAATGACAAACGTATGTATGACATGATAAATTTGTAGGTGAGAAAAATTCACGAAAGAGATTGCATGGGGGAGGGGAGTGGCATGAAGTGGAATTAATAAAAGATCCATGTTAGGGTTAGTTTCTTAATTTATATTTCATGTGGGTTATTTTAATAACCGATATGAAAGATATTGTTAAAAATATATTTCACATCACTTATTTTAATAACTTGCATAAAATATATTGAAAATGATATGTTTTGCGTGGATTATTTTAATAAGTGACATGAAAGATATTGTTAAAAATATTTTTCACATTTGCCCCACCATTGGTGGTGGGGTGGTAAGGGTTTGGGGGGGTGAGGGGCAGGTCGCGGAGTCAAGTCCTCGGGCTTGCAATTTAATGTAATTTTCTTCCTTGCATCGTGTGCCGCTTTCGCGGTTGTACCCAATTTTTTTTTCACATTGCTTATTTCTATAAACGACATGAAAAGTACTTGCGTTGTAGGTTTTGACATAATCGTGAAAAAAAGACATTAAAAATGTTCATGTTTTTAGGTTTACATTTCTTTAATAACTGATGTGAAATTAACCCCGTTTATTAAATAGCTGAATTTTTAATTACTTTTTATTACTAGTGTTTATACTTTCACACGATTTACATTAATATATCTTACTATAAATATGAATAATATGAACATATATATATGTATATGTGTGTGTGATTATTTAAATATTTAATATATATTGGTGTGTATAATTATTTAAATATTTAACACATATGTTTGTATGTATATATTATATTTTGATCTTTGTAATTTCATAAAATTTATATTAATATCTTACTATTAATATAAATAACATATGTGTGTGTAATCATTTAAATATTTAATATATATACACACACTTTTATATGATTTATATTAGCTTACTGTTAATACTAATAATATATGCGTGCGCGCTCAAGGTGCCTGCCGAATCATTTAAAATTTTAATACACACATTTATATAAAGAATATGTATATTATTTTTAATAAAAAAAAAATTATAATTTTTTTTCATAAATAATATTATATATATATTGTACCTATAAATTTATATATTTATAATTTTATATGATTTATATTAGTATTTTGCTTTTAATATAAATAATATGATAAGCGCATACAGATTTAAAAATTTATTAATTTTAATGATAAGGTATTTTTTAGAAGAATTCTTTATTTTTTAAAAAGTTTATCATTTTAAATTTTAAATTGAAATATTTTTATTTGTAATATATATATTTAAATGTCATTTTTTTAAAATAAAAAAGTTTGACCGGCTGAATAGAGATAATTTTGAAAATATTCATTTTTTTTTTTTTTTGCGTCTAATCGTTTTTTTACGTTTGGATCTAATGGTAAATTGGTTTTGTTTTTTAGATTTATTAATTAATATTAGTATTTAAAAATATCCCGCAATATTCTAGAAGACGTGGAAGGACAATGCTATATCGTGGGTCATGCAGCATTACCGTGGGGGGTCACATATGGTGAGAGAAACTCGTCTACCATCTCAGTCAATAAAGTATGGTATGATGTGGATGGAGGTATTGGGGTCACATCCTTCCATATGCCCATCTTCTCTCCATTAATATATATGTATTTAAAATAATATCAAATAAGATATGTCCATGCTCTCTCCATTAATTAAAATATTTTATATTTTACATATTTTGTCATAAATAAATTAAAATTTTACAATGTATGTGACTTAATTATATGGAATGGAATTAGAATCTTCTCTAATAACCCCTTTTACTATTCTTTTGTATCCTTAAGAAGTTTTGATATATAATTTTTTTTAAACCATTGGATTGGAAAAACAAATAAGTGGGATGCAAATGGTTTTTTCAAAAAACTTAAAATATAAAAAAAACGGTAATATGTTTTACAACTTAATAAATTTTATGTCCTTATAAAAATTATTTTTTATTTTTATAGTTAACTGTTAGTTTTTGAAGTATTTCAAAATTAATAATTTATAGTCATATTTCAAAAAACAACAATTTCTAACTATTGTAACCCTAGACATCATGAGATTGAGGGTGAAGGAGGGTGTTACTTAGTCCAAACTTTTTCATGGTTACAAATCACATTCCCTTCAAATCGTGTTCCCTTGTTTAGAAGAAACCCTATTCAAACTATCTTTATCGATCACACCCACATCTAATATCATTCACATGTTCTGAAAGTAAAAACTACCTACACTTATGAAATTTACTTCGTTCACCCGCACTACATCCACTACTATAGAACAATAATTTTAACAACGCTAAACGAAGTAACGTTGATCTAAACACCGTTAAAAGGGGTCTCTTTTATTGACGCTAGAAAAACGATGATAAATGGTGAGATTTATCAATGCTAAAATAAAGTTCATAAAGGTCATACAGCTGCAGTGTGTTGTTGATATTACAGCACACTATAGCATCAAATGCGGCAACAAAAACAGGCAACCAATACATACAACAACAAATACATGATATGGCAAATTAATAATTTGATTGAAATAAAAATTACATCTCAAATAAAAAAACATTATATTACAAGCATTTCAAACATTGTTTTGTACAATTATATGAACAAGTATAATTTAACACAGATATTAAAAAACACCAATAGTTTCATTGTCATCGCCACCCGACCTCCTCTCAAAAAAGCACAATCATGATATCTGTTGTCGATCAAACCACCCCAATTTAAGCAAAAGAATTCATTTGTATAAGAAAGCAATTCTTATGTTAGTAATATTATAAAGAAATAAATTAAACATAAATATGAAACAATAAATTAATAAAATGTCAATTTTAAACTGATAACTGACACTTTGTGTCATACCGGACACATTGTGTATCAGATTGATATGCGGCTGATTCCTACACGTCACAAACAACTTATGGAACATTGTTTTAAAGTATCAAAACAACCCGAATGTATTTTCTTAGTTTCACTACTACAAAACCGGGTTTATCCAGTGCTAGGGTTTTAATAACGCTAGCTAAAAACGCTGTTAAAAACCTCTTTTGTCAATGCTAAAAAGAGCGTTGTTAAAGGGGTCTTTGACAACACTTTTTTTAGCACTGCTAAAGACACACTTTTATCAGCGCTTGTTTATAAGCATTGATAAATGTCCGCCCTATATCAGCGCTTTTAAAAAAGCACTGATAAATGATGTAAGAACTCTGTTCTTACTTTGAGGTATGAGTTTCTTTTATTCTTTTTTCCTTTGAGTTGTTTTTGAGAAAACAGAGGAAAACTAAACAAGTACTGGAATCACACTATTCCACGACCTGACTTAGGGTTACACACCATGTAGGTTGGCCGTGTATGATGGGAATGTAAATTAATTTCATTTATTTTAGGATCTTTGAAATATGTGATTATCACATAGATAAACAAAATTCAAAAGAAGATAAGACATACCTTGATCCATCTTCTTTATTTGAATCTTCTTGATTTTCTCCCACTTAAAAGAATTTCTATCCTTTGTCTCCTTTCTCTTCCGCAGCAAAATTGATGGAATGTACCAGAATTTAATTGAGACTTAATTGGCAAGGACACGACCCTTTAAATATGGAAAAAACAGTTATTAAAAGTGGTTATTTAATTAAATGTCAAAGTCTATCAATTTGTCAATTATATCCCTCATTATCCCATTATAATAATATTAAACAAATTTAATGTGAGTTATTCCAACATTCTCCCACTTAACTCATGTGATATTTATTTATGATGTTTAATATTCAATCGATCATTATGCACATTTATATATATTCTATCATGTATACAACATTCATCATAATAAAGGATAATGTCCACATGAGTCATGACGGTCCTATATTCTCTATTAATATACTCTCTTCCATGTACTACAATATGAACATTTTTCTTATCATAATTAAAATGGGATATATATATATATATATATATATAATTGGTCCAACGATAATGTATTTATTAAAGACTATGTCTGCTATCATTATTCAATTCAATCATGTATACTTATTGAAAAAACATGCAACATGATCAAAACATTTATAAAAGTGTCAATTGTAATAATCATAACATTCAATAATACATTGAAACCTACTCAGTGACAATGCTCATACTTTCAACATGTCCAATAAATGTCTTGGGCAGTAACCCTTTCATCAAAGGGTCATCAATCATAAGATTTGTGCTAATATGTTCAATTGACACCTTATGTTTTTGAACTTCATCCTTAACTGCAAAGTACTTTAATTCTATGTGTTTAGCACCTTTGGAATATCGGTCATTCTTTGAAAAGAATACTGCTGCGGTATTGTCACAATAAATTTTCATGGGCTTGGCGATACTGTTGACAATTCCAAGTCTTAAAATAAAGTTCTGGAACCACGTACTCTGAATTGTAGCTTCAAAGGATGCTACAAATACATCTTCCATGGTCGAAGCAGCTATAACCGATTGCTTTGCACTTTTCCATGATATTGCTCTATTGGCTAAAAGATACACATAACCAAAAGTGGACTTTCTTATATCAATACAACCAGCAAAGTTTGAATCTGAATATCCAATCACCTCAAGATCATTGGATTTGTATAAGTAAGCATGTGATCCTTTGTTCCTTGCAAATATCGCAAAACTTTCTTTGCAGCTCTCCAATGATCAAGTCCAGGATTACTTTGGTATCTTCCTAACATACCAACTGCACAACTAATATCTGGCCTTGTACATGTTTGAGCATACATCAAGCTTCCAACAACAGATGCATAAGGAATTTCTTCCATATGTTTTCGTTTAAAAACATTTTTGGGACATTGATTGAGATCAAATTTATCTCCTTTTTGGATTGGAATTGGTGATGCTGAACATTTTTCCATCCTAAACCTCTCTAAAATCTTATTGATGTATGAATTTTGAGATAAGCCCAATATACCTTGAGTTCTATTATGAAATATTTCTATTCCAATCACATACTTGGATTCTCCCATGTCCGTCATTACAAAATTATTAGAGAGGAATTTCTTTGTCTCATATAATAGACCAAGATCATTTGCAGCAAGCAAGATGTCATCAACATATAGAATCAAGAATATAAATTTACTCATACCGATCTTCTGATATATACACTGATCAACGATGTTTTCCTTAAATCCAAAAGATATAATGGTATCATTAAACCTAATACACCATTGTCGGGAAGCTTGTTTAAGTCCATATATTGACTTATTTAATTTACATACCATGTGTTCCTTTCCTTCAATGGAAAAACCCATTGGTTGATCCATGTATACATCTTCCTCTAAGTTTCCATTTAGAAAGGCTATTTTAACATCCATTTGATGTAACTCTAAATCATACCGAGCTACCAATGCCATAGTAATTCTGAAAGAATTTTTCTTAGAAACCGGTGAGAAGGTTTCCTTATAGTCTACACCATCCTTTTGAGTGAATCCTTTAGCAACAAGTCTGACCTTGTAACGTTAAAGGTTACCAAGAGAGTCATATTTGGTTTTGAAGACCCATTTACATCCAACTCTCTTAGATCCTTCAGGCAATTCCATAAGGTCCCACGCTTTATTTTGTTCCATGGAATTCAACTCACATTCCATGGAATCTAACCATTTATCAGAATTGTCACACTTTATGGCTTGATAATATGAAACTGGATCATTATTAATGCCAATATAATTTTCTATTTCATGCAGATATACTACATAGTTGTCAGAAATAGCTGATCTTCTTTCCCTTTGGGATCTTCTTAACACTATTTCTTGCGGTTCTTCAACCACTTCTTCATTGTGAATTTGGGAAACATTCTGTTGTTGTTATACTTGATTATTTTGTGATGCAATAATTTGAGGAACAAAAACAAGTGAAGTTGAAATACAAGAAAATGGAACTTTAATTCTAACTTCTTTAATTTCCACATTTTGTGGAACTTCACTCCCACTGGATTCACTATTCTCGATAAATCTAACATTTTCAATTTCAACAATTCTCATACTATGGTTAGGACAATAAAATCTATATCCCTTTGATTTCTCTGGATAACCAATAAAATATCCACCGATTATTCTTGAATCCACTTTTCTTTGTTGTGTATTATATGCTTTTATTTCTTCCTGGCAACCCCATATATGTAGGTGTCTTAAACTAGGTTTCCTACTAGTCCAAAGTTCAAAAGGAGTCTTTGGAACTGCTTTACTAGGAACTCTATTCAATATATACACAGAAGTTTTTAAAGAATACATCCACAAAGATAAGGGTAAATAAAAATCACTGAACATACTCCTAACCATATCCATTAATGTTCTATTATGCCTTTCCGCCACACCATTTTGTTGTGGTGTACCTGGCATAGTGTATTGTGCACATATGCAATGACTTTCTAGAAACTTTGCAAATGGACCAGGGTTTTTTCCACTTTCATCAAATCTTCCATAATATTCACCACCCCTATCAGAACTTATGACCATAACCTTTATGTCTAATTGCCTCTCAACTTTATTTACATAAATTTCTAAGGCATTTATTGCTTGAGATTTCTCATACAATAAATATACACATCCATAACGTGAAAAATCATCAATAAAGGTGATAAAGTATTTTTCTTTACCAAAAGAACTAACATCAAAAGGTCTACATATATTGGTATGTATGATATCAAGGAGTTGAGTACTTCTTATGGAACATTTCTCTTTGTGTTTTGTTTGTTTTCCTTTAATACAATCCCCACAAATGTTTAGGTTGGTGAAATCCAATTTTGGAAGGATTTCAAACTTAATCAATCTCTCCAATCTTTCTTTAGAAATATGACCTAAAAATTTATTCCATAAATAAGAAGAATTTTCATTTACTAAACCACGTTTAGTACCAGAATTATGATTCAAGGTCATAAGTGTTTCAATATACATATTATCAAGATTTGGTTTATATAAACCATCATACAATAAACCAGATACAATCATGCATGTATGCTTAAACAAACTAAAATATCCATTCCCAAAATTAAAAAAGTATCCAACAACATCAAATTTTGATAAAGAAAACAAATTCCTAGATATACTAGGTACATAAAAGGTTTCACATAATTACAAACTATATTCACTATCAAGGATTAAACGGTAAGTCCTGACAGCTTCAACTGGAACTTTTACTTTATTCCCCATGAATATGAACTCATCAGTTAGGTTTATGATTTGGGTTTAAAGGAATCCCTGCATTGTATTAGAAACATGAGTCGTACAAACAGAATCAATTCACCAGGTATTATGTGGAACTTCATCTAAGTTTGATTCATAACATGTATAATCATTTTGCTTACCTTTCTTTTCAAACCAAGCCTTACGTTTCATACAATCCCTTTGAAGATTTCCAACTTTCCCACAAAAATGGAATTTATCTTTATTTGTGTTCTTCTGGTTCTTGCTAAAAGACTCATTAACCTTCAATGGTCCCTTTCCTTTTCCATGCTTCTTTATACCATGCTTCTTTCCTCCTTGATGATGCACATAATGGATAGAGTTGATTCCTTGACCTTTTAAATGTGTTTCCTCTTGAACTAGCATACTATGCAATTCATGCACATTCCATTTATCTTTCATGGTATTGTAGTTCATTTGGAATGGTTCATAGTCAGACTATAATGAGTTTAGGACAAACTATACAAGGAAACTTTCATCCACTCCCATTCTTAAAGACTTAAGTCTTGCTACAATGTTTGTCATTTTAATGACATGCTCATACATAGTATGAGAACCATCAAACTTCATAGCGTTCAATGTACTCATTAATTTCCTAGAAAGAGATTTGTCAGCAGTTTGAGATCAGTCTCCCATAGATTTCATAAATTCTTTAGCACTTTCAGTTTTAGGGAGACCTGACTGGATGTTACTTTCTATATATGCTCATTCGCATGAACATCAAACTTAATTTGTTTGATCTTTCCCATGATGCATAATATACTATATAATCATCGCTACTGTCATCTGTTGTAATAGCAGGTTTCTCTACTCAGAGTGATAAATCAAGATCCAATACACCAAGGTGAAATTGGATTTTCTCACTCTAATCAGAGAAATTTAATCCATTAAAGATCGGAACAATTGATGTCTATGAGTGAAATGATGATGAAAAGATAACTACAATAAATAAATACTTAAAATTAATGCTTCAAAATAATAATAATACATTGATTTAGACAAATTATTTAACATAAATGTGTATTAGTGCTCTCTTTTGGGTGATACACTAATACATAAACATAATTGATACTAATTAAAATAACATTATTTGGAAATAATATATGCATCAATTAGATTTATTTATTATCTTTGGATATATAAATAAATCTCAAAATGCATACATATATATATATATATATTGCCAAAAATTATATTCATAAATTATAAGAATATGAAAATTGCCTTTGGGAAATTAATAAATATCTCATAATAATGAATTTCAATTACTCATAAAATATCATAATAGTATCAAAATTTTGAGCAATCAATATATATTATTTTAACACAATTTTGAAATAATTTTAACTTTATGATTTGACCACTTTGGTGATTAAAAAATCTCATGCAATAATGTTCCAAATATAAAACATCCTAATCATAACATAGTTATAAATACAAATAAATTTTAATAAACATAAATCCAAATCTTGTTTACTCTTTCTTTAATTTTTTTGGCGTCAAATTTAAAACTCTAATATTTACTTAAAATAACGAAAAATCAATATTATAATTTTTTTATTACAACATTTAACACAATCCAATGTCTAAAATAGATTTTTTTTTAAAAATAACAACAATCATTATTTTCTCATTCAAATAATGATAATCATTTTTTAACAATTTTTTGAGGTTTGAAAACCCATGAAAAATAGGGGCTTAATTGTTTACTATTATTAAATTTAAATGGATAACCTAGTAGTTTGAATTTAAAAACTGTAAATAAGAGTTGATGCATCAATTTCATTGCAGTTTAAAAACCCATATTTCTTTATTTCTTCACCGTGCATTACACATCAGAGCATTAAACTTTAAGGACGTCATTATTACTTTTTTTCTAATTAATTATGATGACTCATGAACAAAGAATCATTTAAAGGTTAAAGTGTGGCCCACAAAACAAAAAGATCTACTGCATGATTAAATTTGAAACAAAATTTAAGAGAAATCACATTTATTTCTCATTTATTGATTCTTCAGAATCAAAATTTTAAAATTCCATTATATTATCAAATAATAATAATAAGAAAATAAGGATATTTTAAAATCTAAAATCATCAAAGAGGCAGTGCATTGAGAATTCAGGAAAGAAAAAAAATGCAGCGTATTGATAAAAAAATCCCTCCACACACTATCATAATTATTATTAACAAACATTAAAATAAAATAAAAAATCCAGAAAAAGCATTGATTGAAGAATGAAGTCCAGTTTTTTTTAAGGTTCTTAATTTAGCGCAACATAATAATGTAAGAATTATGGAAAAACACAGATTTCATAATTTAGCCTTTAATACCACATGTAAATGAATTTCATTTATTTTAGGATCTTTGAAATATGTGATTATCACATAGATAAAAAAATTCAAAATAAGATAAGACATACCTTGATCCATTGGATCTTCTTTATTTGAATATCCTTGATTTTATCCCACTTAAAAGAATTTCTATCCTTTGCCTCCTTTCTCTTCCACAAAAAAATTGATGGAATGTACCAGAATTTAATTAAGACTTAATTGGAAAGGACAGAACCCTTTAAATAGGAATAAGACGGTTATTAAAAGTGTTTATTTAATTAATTGTCAAAGTCCATAAATTTGAAAATTATATCCCTCATTATACCATTATAATAATATTAAAAAAATTTAACACGAGTTATTCTAACAGGGAATACATGATGTGTAGTCTTTTTGGAAAGGAAAAGAGGAAAAACCAACTACACACTGTGTACTTCCTAGTACACACCATGTAGTCAGGTTGGCAGGTCCTGGGAAGTAAGTCGATAGAAAACAACAACCAAATGAATAGTTAAATGATATACACACCATGTATATGGACTTACATGCTGTGTATTGTGTGTTTTTTTCTTAAAAAAGACAGTAGCCTCTTTCTTCTATCATTTGGATATAAGACTCACTGGGTGGACAAACAAGTAGCGTCGGGACTGATTTCTTCTCCCGTTTTGTCATCCGGAAGACGATTCGAACACCGTAGGATCCGTTGGAATCCTCTCGGGAAGTACTTAATTCCTCTTGATCCATTCTTGGTAAAAAAAAATTTCTCGACTGAGTTATTTAAGGTCAAGTGATTATTATTGTTTCATAGATCTCTATCGTTCTATCTTGAATTGGAAGTCGAGGCTGGACGAGGAGAGTCATACTATAATGAGGTAGGTGGTCTTGTGCCTCTCATTAATTGTCGAGATGTTTTTATGTGCCTTTTTTTCGCGTGCCTATGTTTAGAGTGCCACCTTAAAAGGAAATTGATCCTCGTTATTATCTAACATTGTTATGGTAATTAATTCAATGAATTAAAGCTTTTTTGTATTTTTTGTTTGATTAAGGGCCACCCTATGGGTGAATTTCCCTAGGATAAATATTATTTAGCCATTTTGGACAAGGATGTCTATGGGTATGCCTTTTTTTCTCTTATAGGGTTGTTTAAAATTAACTTGGTTATTAAATGGAAATTTCATTTTCAATAGAATTGTAAGTGTTTTTATTATGGCTTAGGGATTGTGTTTTCCCATTTGCCCATGTTGTGGTTTTGCTTGTTTAAGTAGGTTGGAATGTTTTATTGAATTTTAATGATTAAATGGTAAATAGAATTGGGTGATACACGATTTCAGTTTAGAACACCATGAAAGAACTAAAATTACTGTTGTACATTGCACCTTGGGTGACACATGGGTTCAACTTAGATTGCCATGGACAGAATCAAGAGGCTTTTGATTTATATGTCATTAGTGATGCTTGGGCTCCCTAGCAGGACCACCGATAACATACTATATTGAAATGATCTTATACTATACCTTGGGTGATGCATGGGTTCATCTTAGAACACCATATATGGAATCAAGATACTTTGTTTTATATGTCATTAATGACACTTGGGATCCCTAATAGGACCGCCAAGTATAGACTAAACTAACATGAATTTATACCAATGTCTAGAGTGATACTCGGGTGTGACGTCCGAGACCCGGATTCCACTTAACGGATGCCCTGATCCAAGTGGACCATATGGACTCAAGCGCATCTCCCCGAACACTAGAGGCTGCCGAATAACAGTGAGGGCCTAGGGTGTGTCCGTGGGAAGACTATTCCCTCATTAGCAGAATGTAGCATAGTAGAAGGAATATAAAAGAATAGTAAACAATAGAAACAATATAAATAAATAGAAAAAGAAAAATGATGAAATAGATAAATGAGAATAACAATAACTGTATCAACTGAAACAATGATGATGTAATAAAATATCACTAGAAAATTGGAAAACATGGATACAAGACAATATGCATAACATGTTACACAAATTAAAAGAAAACAAAGACTATTCCAATCATCCTGAGATCCAACTCGGTCATCTACTATCAAGATCTATCATATCGGTAAGAAATCAAGTGTTCGAAGCAATATGATTCCCTTTTTCAACACCTGCATTCATGTAATCTACTCTGGGTACCAAACAACACCCAAAGAGGGTGTGAGATAAATCTCAGTGGGCCACCACCAACAGTGTCTATAACCTCCGGCCCGTGTAATGGAATATAAAAGTGTGCAGGAATGCATATACAAAGTAAAGAAATAATTACAATATAACTAAATACCCAAGTACCTAATTCAGCCCTCAACTGGTGTCTGATCATGTAACCGGTTCATTTTAAGTAATTACCATTTAATGTTAATAGGTCACGTGAGGCATAACTAGTACTGACATCACCTTGTGATAGTATAAGTAGTAAAGGTCCCAAGACGTAACAAGGTAACCTGAAAAAGATATCCAGTGAGGGAGTTCTAGGGTAATAACCAAGGTAACGTAGATCTCACGAAATGCTAACTCAGTAATATCTGAGTCTAGCTAAGGGGTAATAGTGTAATCTAAGGAGTGTAATCCAAGGCATTCCACAATAAGGCGCCTACCGAGTCTAAGGTGATCGACCAAGTTAAAACAGGGCTAAGAAAAGACAGGGCCCTATGAGCTATCACCATGACACCTACTAGTCAATGCTAGATCCAAGGAGTGTATTCGAGGTATCCTATAATAATGAAAAGGACCCTACGATAGTATACCAAGCATCTGAGAAATAGAAAAGAACCAGAGTCTAAGTGGGTATCAACCTAAGAAAACTGCATCCTTGAATCTAAATGGGTTTCCCAAGACCCAAGGTATTCTCCTCTTATAATCCAAGGTGATCTCGAGTTAGTCCATTCCTTTTTCACATTGTAATCATGTAATCATTTATTAGGTTCAAGCCTTGTCTTCCATTAGTTTGGATAGGCCAAGTAGCATTGAAATTGTTTAATCAAGTCTTTATTAATCATTAAGGCATATTCAATTATTGAGGTTCACTCCGCTACCTTCCATAAATATGGCAAGGGGTGCTACGAACATGTAACCTTTTCTCAAACTCATTTGATAAGGCCAAGTTATATACTTAGTATACATTCCATTTCACATTTCCCATTTAATAATCAATTTTAATCACTTACCTTAGGTAGGTCAAGTGGAAAGAATACATGGTACATGCCATTATGAAATTCTAATTAATCCTAATCCATTTATTATAAGAAGACTCACCTTTATAAAGGTCAATCAATGTCACACCCGAACGATGGCTCAAACGTGCCGAAACACTAAAACCCAATTATGGAATAACCTTCGACATGATGCAGATTGAGTTGTGGGTGTAACCACTAACAACTAATCACATATTTGAAAATAGCATAACCATACGATTCTAACAAGTATAATCATGACATGTAAATTTAATAAACCGTTTCCAACGAAACAGGTGGGCCCCACATGAATATTCTAAAAACAACAAACTTTAGGGATGAGTTACAGACCACCCACCTTAGGGTTGTATGATCCTTCTCCTTTGGAATTGACCCTTGATTTGGCTCAGATCGGAGTAGATCTAAGAAAAGGTGAAAAAAGATCACATGATGATATCTTGGTTGAGAGAAAGAGAAAAGAAGAACGACTAAAGAGGACTTAAGTACTTACCGTTTCACATACAACATGATGAACGAAAGTTCGATCGGATACCAGATGAAGGAGATATCTTAATCCCTAGCTTTGGCCTTTAAAAGATCCAAAAATGAGAGGAAAAGGGGTTAATCCCACTGATTCTCAGATTAGGGAGGAAGGATTGGATTAATAGATCATTAAAGGAAAAACTATAAATTTACCCAAAAATTTAGCCTGCGCACAGTTTGTCAAACCGTACATAAATCGTGCGAGATGGCTCTACTAGAGCGGTTTGGCCGCACGGTTTGATCAAACCGTGTGCAACCCATGCACAAGTACATGGGAAAAAGGGGAATTCACATGGTTAGGCCGCTCGATCGTGATCCAACATGCGAGGTGGATCTGTCTGAAAAAACACAATCTGTACGGTTTTTCAAACCATGCGGAATTTCACATGGTTTACTCTAAATCACACACAGAGTCTATTTTCTCCAAAAAGATGGGTTCCAGGCTCTGAACAATCCTCAAACACCCTCAAAACCTTTACTAACTCATTAGGCATCTAAATTATGTCCAAATTAAAGATTTAGACAAAAAATTAAAGGATCTATACCTAATTAAAAAACTGGGTTCTTATAGTCTTCCCCCCTTAAAATAACTCGCCCCCAAGTTCTCCTTCCAAGGGAAAATAAACAATGTCTAAGAATAACTCTGGCCATCGAGCACATACATCGGCTTCCCTCTCCCAAGTCTTTACCTATACTCGGTTGTACTGCCATATCACCTGTATGAGAGGGACAGACTTGCCTTTATGCTTTGGTCAACGATGCGTATTAGATATTCCTTAAAGGTAGCATCGATATCTAACTCAACTTTCTCAGGATCAAAGGTATGAGATGGGTCAGCATGATATTAGAAAATCTATGAGACATGAAAGATATCATGCATGGTATGGTAACTCTAAGGTAGTAGAAACTGATAGGATACCGGCCCGAATCTCTCTAGAATTTCAAACAACCTGATGTAACAAGGTGAAAACTTTCCCTTCTCCTTAACTACATATGCCCTAGCCTGGGTGATACCTGAAGAAAAACATGACCCCCAACTATGAACTCAAGAGGTCATTGACGACAATTGACATAAGATTTCTGTATAAACTGAGCAGCAATCATACACTTTCTGATTAGATAAACATGTTTTTAAGTCTCTTGAACAAAATGGGGACCTAGTAGGGCTACCTCACCTGCCTCTAGCCACCATAAGGGTGAACAACATAGCCTACCATATAAGTCCTCAAAATGAGACATCTGAATCGTCGCTTGAAAACTGTTATTATAAGAGAACTCGATGATAGAGATATACTTATCCCAAGAACCACCGAAATCAAGGACACATGCTTGGATCATATCCTCTAGAACATGTATCATCTGTTTTAATTTTCCATTGGTTTGAGGGTGAAAAGATGTGCTTAGAAGCACTTGAGTCCCCATATCTTTCTATAAACCCTGCCAGAACCGTGAAGTTAAACGAGAGTCCCGATCTAAAATGATAGTATGTGGAACCCCGTGTAGTTGTATAATCTCAAGGACATACAGTCTTCCTAGTTCATCAACTGAGAAATCCTCCCAAATAGGAATGAAGTGGGATGATTTTTTTAGCCAATAAATGACTACCCAGATAGCATCACTACCCCTCGGTGACCTAGGTAAGATGACTAAAAAATCCATAGCAACATCTTCCTATATCCATTCTAATACTATAAGTGTCTATAACAATCCTACAGGTCTCTGGTGCTCCACCTTCACCTGATGACAGGTGGAAAACCTAGTGATGAAGCCTGTAATCTGACATTTCATCCTAGGCCACCAATACTGGCGTCACATATCTTGATACATCTTCTAGATGCTTGGATGAACTTCCCACTGAGAAGCATGGGACTCTTTCATTAACTCATATCTCATATCTGTAGGAACCCAGATATGTCCACATAGATGCAGGACGTCGTCTTTGTCCATTGAAAAATCCGAAGGTGGGTTATCTCCTAATATACTCTCATGGAAAACCAAACCTTAAGGATTTGAAAAATTCATACTCTTCACCTTCTCAAGGAGAGAAGAGGTAACTATTAAGGATAAGAGGTAAGACTAATCATGACTATCATGAAAGTACAGATGAAGTTTAGAAAAGAGTTCCATTAACTTCCATTCATCACTGGATTCCTATACGGCCTGTTTTTGAGTTTTCCGACTCAGTGCATCAGCAACCACATTTCCCTTTCCAGGCATATAGGCAAGCTCAAAATCAAAGGATTGTAGATATTTTACCCATCTTCGCTGTTTGAGGTTCAAGTCACACTGAGAAAATATATAATTTAGGCTCTTGTGATTTGTATACACCACAAAGCACTCACCTAATAGATAATGTCTCTAGCAACGTAAGTCATGGACAACTACTGCTAGCTCGAGGTCGTGCATCAGGTAATTTCTCTCATGAGGCATCAATTAACAAGATCCGTATGAAACAACTTTTTCTTCCTACATCAACACTTCTCCTAGGACAATGCATGATGCATCATAAAATGCGATATAAACTTTACTAAGTTATGGAAGAATTAGAATCGGTGCTGACACAAGCCTCCCTTTTATCTCCTAAAAGGATTTCTCACATGCTTCTGACCATGTGAACTTGAAACCCTTCTTTGTAAGACCAGTAAGAGGTAAATCAAGATAAGAAAAGTCTTGTATGAAATGCCTGTAATATCCAGCAAGCCCTAAGAAACCCCTGATGTCAAACACATTCTTAGGCTGATCCTAGGAAACTACAACCCTAACCTTTTTAGGGCCAATAGAAACTCCTGATTCTAAGATAAAATGATCCAAGAAGTGGACCTTGTCGATCCAGAAGTCACATTTAACATGCTTGACATAAAACTGATGCTCTCTCAGTGTACTTAGAATGATCTTAAGATGTTTGGAATGGTCATTACGAGTGTGATAATACACCAAGGTTTCGTCCACAAAGACCATGAAAAAAGAGTCCAAATAGGGGTGGAAAACCCTATTCATCAAATCCATGAAAAAGACAGGAGCGTTCGTAAGACCGAAAAACATAACAAGATACTCATACAGATCATACCTGCTATGAAAATATGTATGAGGTATGTCTGATTGTATGAATTTCACCTGATGATAACTCACTCTCAGGTCGATCTTAGAGAAAACCTTTTCTCCTCAGAGCTGGTTAAAGAGATTATTTATTTGAGGAAGTGGATACTAATTCTTAATCGTAAGACGGTTCAACCTTCTATAATCCATTCATAAATGAAGAGTTCCATCTGTCTTCTTAGAGAAAAGCATGGGTGAACCCCAAGAGGATGTACTAGGCCGTATAAATCCTTTGGCCTCTAGGTCATCTATATGCCCACTTAATCTCTTGAAGCTCAGTAGGTTCCATCCTATACGGAGGAATGGACCCTATAGCTGCTCCCAAAAAAAGTTCAATTGTAAACTTTACCTCTCTCTTAGGAGGTAAGCCAAGAAATTTATGAGGAAAGACTTCCCTGAAATGATCAACTACTGGAGGGAAATCCATTTTATGTAAATCCTGATCCTCCATGAAAAGTTTTTCAATATGGGTAGTCACTCCACCTAGCCCATGATTCTTCGATCCAGCACTCCCATCCTAGACATCCCACTCACCTTTAAAAAGATAACCGCTTCCTTATGGTGATGTAAAAGAGACCCTGAGACGATAGCAGTCTACAAAGACATGATAGTGGAATAACTAGTCCATCCCGATAATGACATCAAAGCCCGTCATCTCGAGAATAAAGAGATTCAACAAGAAAGGGTAACTGCCAACCTCAAGGGGACAGTCCATGTACCGTCGTATGCCCTCCATCCATATTCCCAATAGTGTGTTGAGGGTCATCACACCATAGTGATACTTTATCTCTAGTCCGAGACTTTCTATGATAGATACAAAAATGAAAGAGTTTGAATCACCTATATCAAACAAAACAGAGACAATAGTGGAGGCTACTAGAATAGTACATTGTACTGTAGATGGTCCCACAACTTGATCCTTGGGTATCGGTTGTAAATCATGCAATTGACATGATCCACAGCCTCGTGCAACAGATGGACTACTACGATCATGATTGCTCTACTGGCGCTACTGGTGATTAGGGGTCAGGCTACCACGAACACAACCTCCTCCTCGGCCAGACCTATCGGTGCTACTCCAACTCCCCACCTAACATGGAACAAAAGAAATCTCTCCTATAGGTGAAGAAGATGCTGATCCTTTTCCACTTGAAGCTGGTGGGAAGGTCTTGCATAAATGCTGAAGATGACCCATACGACTGCAAGCCCGACACTCCATAGGGTCTCTATCACATTGAGGATTCTTATGCCTTGTTCTTCCACACTGATGACACACCATAGAGCTATCAAACTGGATACTCTGGATGCCACTGTCCCGGTGAAAAACCTCAAGGGAACGTTTCCTGCCACCGGAAGAACTACTAGCCTAATGCGACACCAATCCTTTAAACCCGGTACTCATTCCACCCCTCAGGTTATGCTCAGTGATAAGGTCCTGATCAACTATTTCAGAAAAGGTAGGAAGGATAAAGACATTCACCTAAGTTCATATGGCATATTGGAGCCCGTCCTCAAAACGTCTAGCACACAAAATATCACCACCACCTAGAAGCGGTGAAAAGTGCTATAAATCACTGAAACGTGCTGAATATTCCATAACTGACATAGAACCCTACTCAAGATTCATGAAATCACTGGCTCTGTTGGCTCTCAATGCATGAGGAAAGAACTGATCATAGACGTAGTATATAAATCATCCCATAACATGCCCTGATGATGACTGGACTGGGTAAGAACATCCCACCAATGGTTGGACGAATCCCAAAGAATGTATATAGCAAGATTTACTCTCCGATCTGGAGGTGTTTCCAAATGCTCAAAGATAGATAGCATGGACTCTATCCAAGACTTAGTAGCCCGAGAACTGCCATCCCATGAAAAATTAGGAGGAGGATGCTGCTAGAACTCATGGGTCAAATCATCCATCTTAGGTGCAACCCGTGGAGAAACTTGCATGGACTGCATCAGATGTAGGAAACTATCACGGACTTGAGCATCAGTTCTCAGATCAGGTACAAAAAGCCATGCCTCAAGTGGCACTCCTAGAAGTAATACTGGTAGCTTAGGGCCTACCATGTATAGAGCATGGTTTTCACCACCCTCCTGGATAACGACATGAGGACCTCATGGAAACATTGGTCTAAAAATTCCAAGCACACACCTCAGAACAAGCTTAGAAGCAAGGATATAACATCACTAATATAAGCTCAAAGTAAGAAAACTCACTACCTGAGGCATACTACCCAAACTAATCCCTTAGAAAGCCAGGTATCGATAAGTGATCAAGTATAAGTTTCATGTCATTTCATAGTTAATTTCCAGGTTTACTTATATACCTTGTATAAACATGACAAGGTGGGATAAGGATGTGCAACCAATTCATTTTAGATTTTTGGATTTACTTTATAATGGAGAGCCGTTTCCGATGAATTAGCACGCATACACCTATCACCAGAAACGACACCCATTTATTTTTAGTATAATGGATTAACTTGGTAAATTAATCATCCCAACCCATGAGGGACCATACACCTCATGAATTGAGACAAGAAATCACTCAATATTAAAGTAATACATGTACAAGCAAACTATCACAACATCAATCAACAATACCAAGAATATCAAGCAATGAAAAGCAGTGAAGTACACATATATGGCATGGAAATATGCATGAAATGTGACCTATAGGTTCCTATAATGATGCATGAAAAAAATGATCCTTTCCCTTATATCATCGGGCTTTGGATGAAATAAAATCCTCAAACAGAGTAATAATCAACAACACCACACAACATGTGCGTCACCCAATGGTGAAATAATATCAATTGTAAAAGACAAAATTAGAATAACAATTATAATTTAGGAAACTTGGTTTTTACCCTGAACATGCGTTCGCGATGCCCAAGAACGACTTATGAACAAGTCCCAAGCATTCATATTTTCTAATCTATTATCTCCAAATAGTAAATCAAGAAAATAAACCACTTATGATACCACTTCATGACGTCCCAGATCCAAATTCCACTTAATGGGTGCCCAGAGCCTAGTGGGACACATGGCCTCAAGCACATCTCCCTAAACACCAGAGGCTGCCGACTAGCAGCGAGGGCCTAGGGTGTGTTTGTGGGAAGACTGTGCCCTCATTTTAGCAGAGTGTAGCACAACAGAAGGAATATAAAGGAATAGTAAACAACAGAAGAAATATAAATAAATAGAAGAATCAAAATGATGCAATAGATAAAAGAGAATAAAAATAATTGTATCAACTGAAACAATGATGATGTAATGACATGTCACTAGAAAACTGGAAAACATGGATATAGGAAAATATGCATAACATGTTACACAAAGTAAATTAAAACAAAGAATACTCTAAGAATCCTAAGATCGAACACAATCATCTTTTATTAAGATCCATCCTATCGACAAGAAATCAAGTGTTTGAAGCAGTATACTTCCCTTTTTCAACACCTGCAGTCATGTAATCTACTCCGGGTGCCAAGAAGCACCTGAAGAAGGTGTCAGATAAATCTCAGCAGGCCACCACCAACGGTGTCTATAACCTATGGCCCATGTAATGGAATATAGAAGTGTGTCAGAATTCATATATAATGTAAAGAAAGTAGTACAATATAACTAAATACCCAAGTACTTGCTTCAACCATTGGCTGGTATCTGATCATGTAATCAATTCATTTTAAGTAATTACCATTTAATGTTAATAGGTCATGTGAGGCATATCCAGCACTGACATCACCTCGTGATAGTATAAGTAGTGAAGGTCCCAAGACGTAACAAGGAAACCTGAAAAAGATATTTGGTGAGGTAGTTCCAATGTAATAACCAAGGTAACATAAATCTCATAGAATGCTAACTCAGTAGTATCTGAGTCTAGCTAAGGGGTAAGAGTGTAATCTAAGGAGCGTAATCAAAGGCATTCCACAATAAGGCACCTACTGAGTCCAAGGTGATCAACCAAGGTAAATGGGTCTAATAAAGTACAGGGCCCTATGGGATTTAACCATGGAACCTACTAGTCAATGCTGGATCCAAGGAGTGTATCCAAGGTATCCTGTAATAATGAAAAGGACCCTATGATAGTATACTGGGCATCCGAGGAATAGAAAAGAACCAGAGTCTAGGTGGGTATCAACCTAAGAAAACCACATCCTTGAATCAGAATGGGGTTTCCAAGACCCAAGGTATTCTCCTCTCAAAATCCAATACATGCTCAAGTAAGTCCATTCCTTTTTGATATTGTAATCATGTAATAATTCATTAGGTTCAAGCCTTATCTTCCATTAGTTTGGATAGGACATGTAGCATTGCAACCATTTAATCAAGTCATTATTAACCATTAAGTAATATTTAATTATTGAGGTTTACTCCACTACCTTCAATAAATATAGAATGGGCTGCTATGGACATGTAACCTTTGTTCAAACTCATTTGATAAGGCCAATTTATATACTTAGTATACATGCCATTTCACATTTCACATTTAATAATCAATTTTAAGCACTTACCTGAGGTGGGTCAAGTGGTGAGAATACATGGTATATGACATTATGAAATTATCATTAACAAAAATCCATTTATTATAAGAAGACTCACCTTTAGAAAGGTCAAGCAAAGGTACACCTGAATGGTGGATCAAACATGCCGAAACACTAAAACCCAATTATGGAATAACCTTTGACATGAGGCGGATTAAGTTGTGGGTGTAACCACTAAAAACTAATAACATATTTGAAAAGAGAATACACATACGATTCTAAAAAGTATAATCATGACATGTAAATTTAAGTAACGACTTTCAAAGAAATCTATGGGCCCCACATGAATATTCCAAAAACAACAAACTTTAGGGATGAGTTATAGACCACCCACCTTAGGGTTGGAAGATCCTTCTCCTCCAGTATTGGCCCTTGATTTGGATTGGATCATTTTAGATCTAAGAAAAGGTGAAAAAGATCACATGATGATATTTAGGTCAAGAGAAAGAGATGGCTCTGCCCGAGCGGTTTAGCCGCATGGTTTGTCAAACTGTGTGGATTTTGTTTTTTTGGATAGAGCCACTTTGAACGGTTGGCGCATGGCCGTGCAACCTAATTGTGTGAATTCCCCCTTTTTCCAGGTACCTGTGCATGGCTCGCACATGGTTTGATCAAACCATGTAGACAAACTGCTCGGTCAGAGCCATCTCACACAGTTTGTGCACGGTTTGATAAACCATATGGACAAACTGTATGTAGGCTAAATTATTGATATTATTGTGGTTCTATTTTGTAACAACCTGATGAGACGAGGTTATGCCATCTCATTCATCATATATTCACTTGATATAAATGATATTCCATGCATACTTTCCATTCCATTTAGGGAGCATTAATGATTGCATGCTGTTGTGATAGATGTCGTGATAGAGATGCATGTTGTTGTTATAATGCCATGATAGATATGCCTGCTATTGTGATAGGTGTATTGGTAAATGATATGGTTCAAATTTGATGTACTCCAAAATTTGATCTCTGAGGTGTATGGTCCCTATTGGATCAGAATTTGGTGGATCATGTTTTAGCCTTTGATATAGAATTGTATTGTGATATGTTATGCTTGGGTGCCAAACTTTGATTTGTGGGGAGTATAGGCCCTCACGGATAAGAATTTGGAATACCACTAGTTATTTTTTCTAGAGAACATGGGTTTTTTGGGCATTTTGGAGTTTCTATCCTGAAAAACCCAGTATACACAACATGTATTTTAAGCTAATATGCCATGTGTTATTCCTGTTCAGGGAAGATGATGTTCAAAGTTTTAATATGTACACACCATGTACTATATATACACGCCGTTGGGTTAGAGACAGTGTGTCCGACCATGTGATAAGGAACCTAGGGTGATGGGTTTCACAAGTACACGGTCGTGTACTTTTAGTACACGTCGTGTGGGATTACTCAGGTAGAACCTGTGTGGATGTGGCCGTCTGGGAGTACATGGCCAGTAGGGAGACTTGAGTACACACTGTGTACTCTTCTAACATGCCATGTACATGGGGTTGATACATGCCCAAGTTGGAGAGACTACACGAGCATGTAGAGACTTAAGGGCACAAGTCGTGTATGTTTTTTACATACCGTGTAGTCCCATTTTTTCAAAAATTTTATGGTCTTTTCCTGTTTTGTTTTGGCACTCTTGCATGGAAAACCTTGACAATGAGCTCGAACTGAGATGTGTGCTTGACCATGCAAATTCATGACATCATGACGACCTTGAGATATTCACCAGGAAAGTGACAATGATCAAACCCCAGAGGTGGTAGGCCATGGGCTACTAGAGGATCCTCTAGACATGCCAGTCATGGCACTGGCTATTATACCAGATGCAGGTGTAGATTCATAGTTTTTTGAAGGATTTATCAGGTTTATACAAACTTTTCAGGGATCACCACAACCTGCCACGTCTATGGAAGATCTGACATGAGTGTTTCAGCAGCAACATCCACTTACTTTATCAGGATATGGAGGAACACAAGCTACATAATCATGGATGGAGGCTATTCTTTCTATCGTTGAGAACTTGGAGATGCCTCTTGAGAGGAGGGTCTAGCTCGTGACATATATGCTTCTTAATTTTTCCAAGAGATAGTGGGATGTTATCACTCAAGTAGGGAATATTCGAAATATGACATGGGAAGACTTTCATGTGGATTTCTATGATTATTATTTTCCCAAGACGCTGAAGTCCGACCAAGCCCAGGAGTTCATGCACCTGGAATAGGGAACATTGTTAGTTATGGACTATTCTGCCCAGTTTACTGTGCTTCAGCGATTCACACCTATTCTGATGGGTGATGAAGTATCAAAATCTAGACTATTTGAGGATGGTCTCAGGCTTGACATATGATCATAGGTGAATGTTTTTAGGTTACCTTATATCTCTACTATCGTGAATCAGGCGCTGATCACCGAGCACAATCTGCGGGAAGCTAGTGGTGCGAGCCAGGGCGGTTCAGCACCGATTTCTGGTACTATCTCAACCAGCAAGAAGAAGCGTCATCTAGAGTTCTCCCATAGTGATAGTAGTAGTCAGAACCTTTCTTCTAGTAATCAGGTGCAGTGATACCGGTGTGGTAGGTCGGGCCATATGAGGCCTCAGTGCATGAAGGACCCAGTTGAGTGCCGATCTTGTGGAAGGATGGGCCATCTACAATGCTTCTGCAAGGCGTTTCCACCAGTGATGAGTGAGATAGGTTTTTCACCAACCCCATGTTCAGGAGCAGGGTCTGTAACTTCTCCTCAGACAGGTAACTAGAGTACGCCAGGGTGTTCAGGCCAAGGTGGTGGTCATGGTCGTCGTAGCCAAACCCTAGGATCTCAGTGATAATAGGGCGGGTTAGGTCAAGGCAGCCAGACTATGTCATATGGCCGCAGTATAGGATAAACATATATAGTGAAACAGAACCAACATGAGCAGGATCCCAGAACTTCTACTATCATAGGTACTATTCTAGTCGCCTCTGTTTTATCTTCTACACTTTTTGATACCGGTTCTACACATAGTTTCACATCATTTTCTGTTGTGGAGATCCTTGGGCTCTGTATCTTTACTTCTGATGACATTATGACTTTGGAAACTTCGTTAGGTATAAGAATGGAAGGTGTGCATCAGTTTAAGGAGTGCCCCCTTGAGTTTGGTGGGTGTCACTTCTTATGGGACCTGTATGTCTTAGAGATGAAAGGATTCAGTGTCATTCTAAAAATGAACTGGTTGGTCTCCTTTTAGTCCTTTGTTGACTACTATCACCATAGGCTGAGTTTCACATCACCCAAGGGAGGGTCTTTTCTAGAAAAGGGTGAATGGAATGTCCAAGAGAGAAGAGTTGGACCCAAGCATTGTGGATTGGGTGGGATGACAACCCAGATTGCGAGTTTATATATGGATGACTAGGGAACATGTCTAGAATATTTTACTCTAGTGGTTGATCATTTTAGGGACATTTTCCTAGAAAACTTCTCAGGTTTACCTCCAGTCAGAGAGGTAGAGTTCACTATTGAGCTAGTGTTAGGGGATTTACTAGTATCCATTCTTCCTTATAGGATGGATACGATGGAGTTGCAAGAGATCAATAAGTATTTGGAAGATCTGGAAGCAAGGGGTTTCATCCGACCTAGTACTTCTCCTTGGGGTTCACCAGTCCTTTCTGTGAAAAAGGTGAATGGTACCCTTAGGCTATTCATGGACTATCGTAAACTAAACCAGTTGACGATTAAAAAACGATTCCCCTTTCCATGGATAGATGGCCTATTTAGTTAGCTTTCAGGGGCTCAAGTGCTCTAAAAAATTGACTTAAGGCCAGGATATCATCAGGTATGTGTTTGACTTGTAGACATACCTTGTACAAACTTTAGTAGAAGGTATGGTCTATATGAGTACCTAGTTATACCATTTTTTCTCACAAACATGCTAGTATTTTTTATGGTGATAATAAACCGAGTATTCCATACTTACCTAGATTATTTTGTTGTGGTTTTCATGGATGATATCTTTGTGTATTCTCACAATCGACACGACCATGCCAAACACCTTGAGATTGTTTTGAATACACTAAGAGAGCATCAGTTATATGATAAGCTCACAAAATGACACTTCTGGATGGATCATATTCTCTTCCTGGGTCACATCATCTCAGATATAGGAGTATCAGTGGACCCAAAGAAGGTTAGAGTAGTAGTTACCTGGGAGCAACCCAATAATGTTTTTGAGGTGTAGAGTTTCTTAGGGCTAGCTGGTTACTACATGCATTTTATATAAGACTTCTCAAACTTGGTAGCATCGCTGACATGATTTACTAAGAAGAGTGTGAAGTTTGTGTTGTTAGATTCTTGTGAGACAACCTTTCAGGAGCTGAAAGTGCATTTGACTTCTACGTCAATACTAATATTTCCAAAACTGGGAAAGAGTTACATCGTATACTGTGATGCATTAGATATTGGGCTGGGAGTGGTGCTTATGCAGGGGGATCAAGTTGTTGCATATGGGTCTTGGAAGTTGAGGCCACATGAGAGGAATTACCCTACACACAATCTCGAATTAGTAGTAGTTGTTCATGCTTTACACTGTTAGAGACATTATTTATTAGGATATCATTTTGTGGTGTACAAAGACCAAAAAATTCTCAAATATACATATTTACTCAATGTGATTTGAATATGAGACAATGAAGGTGGTGTTGGAGTTGGTGGTCTCAAACCAACTACTTTGTACTTTATTCATTAAATAAAAGCCTTATCACATCTTGATTGTTCTTCTGCATGACATGTCATGTGATAATGTCCTAAGGACAGCTGTTGCATTAAAGGGTCGTAGCGGATCCCTGCTATGATGAGAACCCGAAAGTGCCATAACACTGTTCTTGAATGTATGTTCTATAGCCGAATGATATTATTTGAGGGACACAAATAATACAGGTCATTAGGGGTGAGGACTCATAAAACTTTGAGGCACCTTCTCATGGTGTGCGCCCTTGGTAATATCTAGGAGGATATTATGATAACGAGACCCGCCAGTAGGAAATCCACATTTCATAGTGTCATTGGATGTTCCTATCTACGGACTTGTGTATTGATCCTTAGACTTTAAGATTATTATTAATGGGTATTACAACTCGCACACTTAGATGTATTGACGAAAACTGTGATGACACACTGTTCGCAGCGAGGTAGGATACATTGGGTGCATCACGAGTAATACCGCATTAATAGATAATGCGAGAAAGGATTTGTCCCTTCCGTTCCATAACGGAAGTAGATATCTTAGGCCCTTTGATGGAATTGATATAGCCTAAATAAATCCATGGCCATGGTAAGGTATGGGCAAGTTCAATTCCAGGAAGTCAAAGAAAGAATAATCAAGCACATGGGTTGATGGCACTAGCATGCAACCCGCTTGATTGGAGATATCAAGACAAAGAGATTATATTACACGGTAAGCGTTCGTAGGAGGTGACACGTCATTGCGGCGTTAACTTCTTTCTCTATGGGTGCCTTGGCATGTTGCTAGACGCTAACCTTGGACTTTAGGCAGGCTCAGCCTAATGCCACTGAGAAAGAGGCCTAGAGGGTCACACACTAAGTGTGTCCATGTATCTCAGTTAAATATTAATTTAACAAGTTAAATAAATATTAGTCCCGACTGTGGTTTAATAATTATTTAAGGATGTCTGATCGCATTTATTTTGACACTAGTTATTCGAGAGAATATAATGTGGATAAAATAATATATTTATTAGCGAGTAATGAAATTACATTTATTTAAGAAATAAATAGTCATTACTCAAGGTCTAATAAATGTGGTGGAGAAAAATAGAAAATAAAAGTACACGCCATGTATATTAAATATACACGCTGTGTAGTTTATGGAAAACAAGTACACGCCATGTATTAATTATTACACGCCGTGTAGTTTTTCCAATTGGGATTTTGAGGATTTAATATTGTTTTATTAAATGATATTTATTATAATCAGCGTGGGCGCATGTCAAGGAATTAATAATTCAACATGGGGGTTTTCAATAAGAGTTAATGAAATAAATAAAACGTGTAACGCGTTTATTTATTGTCATAACTCTATTAACCTCAAACCTGATTATAAATATCCTCGCAACCCCAACATTTTTTGTGAGCCATTGTTGTGCACAACGGATTTGGAAATACTCTCAAGCCAAGAGATAATTCCCATTCCACCAAGAATGACCTCAAGTTACGAGAGCAAGATCCTCCACTGGATCATGGCGGTCGAAGGCGGACATCACAAGCGAAGGTTCTTCCGCGCTAGTACCCGGAGATCTCTTCGGCGACGTCCGGAGATACGTGACACACGTGTGGATCACCTCTAGAGGAATCCCACACTTGGATTCTACGACGCAACGACGGATCACCGAATCGTGACCAGACACATCAACGAAGAAAGAATTCTAACGAGGTAATTCTTATGCATTAATTAAATTAATTATAATCAACATATGATGATCCTCCTCAAGGGTTCCGGGACTCATCTTTTCTTTTCGTTCTTCGTTCTATTCTGAAGATTCGGCGTTTTATATCGTGACGGATCTCAGATTGAACATTGTTTAACGAAAAATTAAGTTGGGCAAACCCACCAACGCGATTCCGCTGCGCCGAGAACCTACAAGTGGTATCAGAGCGGGTCATATCGTTGGTTATAATTATTTAGTTTTTTGTTGGTGATTTACGCATTTAATAATTTAGTTATTTCAATTCATGTTTAATTGTTCTGGAAATATGAATATCGAGATCTGTTCCTCCTCTCTCATTTCTCGTTCACCTCACAGAAACAGATTTTTCTTTTAATTTTGATTAAAATAAAATAGAGGAACTCATCCGGAGGAGCCAAATGTTTCTGGCCATATAACACCAGAATACACGGCATGTATTCGGAAGTACACACTGTGTAGTCTAGGTTCAATGCATTGACTGATCCGCCAAATCAGGCCGTGTATTGGATTCTTTCTAAGAATTTAAGACACCGTGTGTTGACCAGAAACAGGTGGCACACGGTTTCCGGAATACATGCCGTGTGGTCCAATGAACACGGCGTGTAGTCCCTTCGGGTTAGGGTTGGGTCGTGTAATCCGTACATAGCCTTCCCGGCTGGAAACCGTGTAACACGGAAACTACACAGCGTGTGTCCCACTGTACACGCCGTGTACTCCGAAAATTTCCAAAGTACATTAACACGCCCTATCCCCGGGCGTGTACTTTAGATGGATGGTGAAGAAAAAGTACACGCCGTGTAGTCGGAACTACACGCCGTGTACTCACCCAAATTACGCATATTTATTAAAATTTATTATTATATTATACAAACCCTTGAGACGTGTACCATGGTGCAGGTGTAAAGCTAAGGCACAACACATGATAGGTGTTTTATATATATGTGTTTAATTTAACATCTGCGTAATAAATGGGAATTCTCCGGGTTGCCTCCAAGGTACAAGTTGTGTACAAGGATAATTTTAAATGAATTTATTTGTTTAAAATTATGATGGATGAGAATCTCAAGGAAATTCAGAAAAGGGATTTAAGATAAAAGGATTGATTAATTAAAGATAATTAATTGATTCGAGCGTGATTTATCTTAAACAAGAACGATTAAAGAATTGAATGCTAGTTTTATTTATGCGTAAATATCGCTGCATGTATGGATGATCATGAGCTAGACCGAGACCTTTGTATGTGAATGGTTTCTTTTAATTAATTTATTTAAATTAAATTTGTTGGCCTGCGAGCCATCTCCTCATTAATATGTAGGGCCTGCGCGCCCAAGGATTCTTTTATGTAAAAACCCCCTTTTTCCCCTCACCTGCGTGTGAGATAAATGCATATGTAATTGATGGAGCTCCCAAGCTAGTGGAGGCGGCTCAAGTCAGGAGCCAAGATGAAACCAATCCAAGGAGATACAAAGGTGTACAGGTGGAAATCTATAAACACGAACCCGAAAGGTTCAAGGTGTTTCTCCCCTAGGTCTTGGGTTAGTTTATCAACCTCTAGATAAAATAACCAATAGAAAAGCTCATGATCATACCATTTATTTTATTTCTGTTAGTTGCATGGTTTATTTATTGTGGGTGTGTTTTCACGATCACACAATTAATGAATTAAACGAGCATGCAAGATGGAACTAAAATAAAATTGGCTTATACGTAAATATTATCTTAGACATGGTTAATCACTTAAGTATATCCCACTTAATATTAACAATCATGTAATCAAAGATAATAAAATGGAAATTTACATATAAGGATAAAATCCCTCAAAATAAATATTAAGTCGGCATAGCCTTCCATAATATTGGTTAGAATCGAACCATAGTTCAAAGTGCTTGACCAACCCTAGTTGGGGTGATTTCAATTATCGGGGAATTCTAATTCAAGGTTTTGGGTTGACTTGACTTGGTTCACATCAAGGGTTGACTGCCACAGCAGGACTTGGTGTGACCAAGAGGCAAAGGTTGAGGAAATCCAAAAAGGATTTCAGGATTGGGGAGTCCACTCAGTTGATCAAGGAACTGCGAGTTAATGCAGTTGGCATTTGGAATGCCTACCTAAAACCCTTCAAGTTGCTTGACCAACCCTAGTTGGGGTAATGCGAAGGGCAATATGGATCCTTGCCACTAGAATATTCACGCAATAGAATATTCCGAAGTCAATGGTGAGGGCTGTTGGATTTCGATAAAATAGTGGGAGACTAATAAGTATTAATTTATTTATTTGTCTCAATTTTTATAATAAAGTACTAAAACTTTGCTCATCTTAAATTGTAGAAACGGCAAGAAAATGACTTCAAACATATCATTTCACACCATACTCAAAAAAGAAAAACTTCTCACCGGCACCAATTTCCAAGAGTGGCAGAGGAGTTTACACGTCGTCCTTCACCACGAAAGGAAATTATATGTACTGGAAGAGCCTATTCCAGTTGCGCCTGGGAAAGAGACTAGTGATGAGGAATTATCTCTCTACATGAAACACATGGATGATGCCACAGATGTCCAGTGTTTCATGCTATCGGCCATTTCTAATGAGCTCTTGAAGCAACATGAAAACATGGATGTGTATAGCATGATGTATCACCTTAAATATCTCTACCAAGAGAAGGCGAGACAGGAGAGGTATGAGATCTCCAATGCTTTGTTTACCATGAAGCTTGGAGAGTCTGCGCCAGCTGGGCCTCATGTGGTCAAGCTTATTGGATACATTGAACGCTTCGACATCTTAGGGATTAAATTCCCAGATGAGTTGCGTACAGATCTCATCCTATCATCATTGCCCAAGACCTTCTCTAGCTTCATTGTCAACTATAACATGAGTGGAAATGAGAAGAGTCTATCAGAGCTTCTGACCTTGATTCGCTAGGTAGATAAGGATATGGGGCATGACAAACCCGCGGTCCTTATGGTGAACAAGAAAAGGAAGGACACGGCAAAGGGGCTAAAGACTTATAAACGGTCTGAAGCCCCCGAGTACCGTCCCTCCAAGAAGGGGAAGATCTAGAGGCAGGTAAAGGAACGGGAAGCAGTGTGTTTTGCATGTGGCAAGCAGGGCCATTGGAAGAGGAATTTCACCCAGAAGCGTGGGGACGCTAAAGGTGAATTCATTATCGAGTGCAATCTTTCTATTTCTACACATTGGGTATTAGATACAGCTTGTGGGGCTCACATCTGTATTCAAATGCAGGAACCAAGTAGATTTAGAAAGATCGCCAGAGGAGAGGTGGATCTTCGAGCTTCTAATGGCGCAAGGCTGGCTGCATTGGCTATTGGCGACTATCACCTCTCATTGCCAACTGGCATGATTTTGGTTTTACAAAACTGTTATTTTGTTCCTAGTGTTACCAAGAACATAATTTCTGTATCTTGTTTGGATATGGATGGATTTATTTTCAAGTTTGGAAATAAGGGTTGTCTCTTTTATAAGAACAACGTATGTTATGGTATGGCACATTTGAATAATGGTTTGTATGTATTAAATTACGAAAATCAAGTGTTGGAAATTGATAACGAAACAAACTCACACGACTCATACATCACCCAGTTATGGCATCACCGCCTTGGTCATGTGAACGAGAAGCGCTTGAAAAAGCTCTTCCAAGATGGCTATTTAGACTCTACTGAGCTAAAACCACTTGATAGATGTCATGCTTGTTTACAAGGAAAAATGACCAAGCCGCCTTTTGGTGGACAAGGTGAAAGGGCCACAGAGCTTCTAGGATTGGTACACACAGAAATGTGTGGACCATTTCCAGTAGAAGCTAGAGGTGGATATTCTTACTTTATTACTTTTACTGATGATTTGAGTAGATATGGCTATGTCTACTTAATGAGGTATAAGTCAGAGTCCTTAGAGAAATTTAAGGAATTCAAGAATGAAGTAGAGAATCAACTTGGTAAGAAGATAAAGAAGCTTCGATCGGATCGAGGTGGAGAATATCTGAACCAAGAGTTCATCGATCTTCTACGGGAGTCTGGGATTCTATCTCAGCTCACTCCTCCTTATACACCACAGTGGAATGCTGTTAGTGAAAGGAGGAACCGCACCTTGTTGGACATGGTGAGGTCGATGATGAGTCATGCGGATCTTCCATTATCCTTTTGGGGATATGCATTACAAACTGCAGCATACACATTAAACCGAGTACCAACTAAGGAGGCAAATGGAATTCCATCCGAGTTATGGAATGGAAGGAAACCCACTTTGTCGCACACACGTGTATGGGGATGCAAGGCGTTTGTTAAGGCCTTCTCAGGCAAAAAACTAGCACCCCGGGGCATGAAGTGTATCTTTATAGGATATCCCAAGGAAACAAAAGGATATTACCTATATAACCCCCAAGACAAGAAAGTGACTATCGCCAGATAAGCCGTCTTTCTTGAGAGGGAGCACATCCTCAAGAAGGATAGTGGGAGAAAGATTGACTTCGACGAAGTTGATGCTCAAGATACACAGGAGTTGGTACAGGAACAAGTTCCACAGGTCCCCGTGGAAGAGGTTCCAGAAACACAAGTACTGCGTAGGAGCTCAAGAGAGGTAAGGGAACCAGAGAGATTTGGTTTCCTAGTCACCGAGGATGATGAATCATTATTGTTGGACAATGATGAACCTCTCTCCTACAAGGAAGTAGTAGAAAGCTCAGAAGATGCAAGATGGCTAGAAGCTATGAATTCTGAGATGGATTCCATGTATCAGAACCAAGTTTGGGTTCTGGTCGATGAGCCAGTTGATGTAAATCCTGTTGGATGCAAATGGGTATTCAAAAGAAAGCTGGACATGGAAGGTCGAGTTAGCACCTATAAAGCAAGGCTAGTGGCTAAAGGATTCAGACAGCGTCAAGGAATTGACTATGATGAAACCTTCTCGCCAGTTGCCATGTTTAAATCCATAAGAATCATACTTGCCATAGCAGCTTACCATGACTACGAGATTTGGCAGATGGATGTCAAAAAAGCATTCCTTAATGGGAACCTTCAGGAAGATGTCTATATGACACAACCAGAAGGGTTTGTGACACCAGGTGAAGCCAAACGGGTTTGCAAGTTGCAGAAATCCATTTATGGATTAAAGCAAGCATCCAGGTCATGGAACATTCGATTTGATGAAGCCATAAAGGAATTTGGTTTCATTAAGAATGAATGTGAGCCATGTGTTTATAAGCGGTTTAATGGGAATGCGGTCGTCATCCTAGTGGTATATGTTGATGACATATTGCTTATTGGAAACGACGTACCAGCCTTACAGTCAGTTAAGGACTGGTTGAACAAGTGTTTCTCCATGAAGGACTTAGGAGAAGCAGCCTACATTCTAGGGATCAAGATCATTCGTGATAGATCCAAGAGGCTGCTTGGACTAAGTCAGGGTACATACATTGACCAGATACTAAAGAGATTTAGTATGGAAAAATCCAAGAGGGGATTGGTTCCAGTGTCACATGGGTTACATCTTTCTAAGAAAATGTGTCCCCAGACACAACAGGAGAAAGATAGGATGAGCAAGATCCCATACGCTTCGGCTATAGGATCCATCATGTATGCCATGTTATGTACCAGGCTTGATGTTGCCTATGCACTGAGCATGGTAGGCAGATATCAAGCAGATCTAGGAGAACAGCATTGGACTGCTGTTAAGAGTATCCTTAAGTATCTGAGAAGAACTAAGGATATGTTCCTAGTGTATGGAGGAGACGAGGAGCTTGTCATCAGAGGGTATGCTAATGATGGTTTTCAAACAGATCAGAATGATCTGAAGTCACAATCTGGATATGTTTTCTGTCTCAATGGAGGAGCTGTGAGCTGGAAGAGTTCAAAGCAGCCAGTTGTCGCCGATTCTACAGTGGAGTCCGAGTATATAGTGGCTTCTGATACAGCCAAAGAAGCCGTTTGGATTCGGAACTTTGTCCAGGAGCTTGATGTGGTGCCTAGCAGTAAAGATCCCATTACATTGTATTGTGATAATACTGCAGTGGTGGCTCTTACAAAAGAACCAAGGTCACATCAACGGACAAAGCACATACTCCAGAAGTATTACCTCTTGAGGGATTTCTATCAAAGGGGTGAAGTTGCAGTGAGCAGAGTGTCCACGGAAGAGAACGTGGCGGACCCCATGACTAAAGGCCTATCTTAGTAGAAGCATGAATATCATGGGAGAGCTAGCAGGTTAAAGGTTGTTAGCAGTTGGCTCTAGTCCAAGTGGGAGTCTGTTGGAGTTGGTGGTCTAGAACCAACTACTTTGTACTTTATTCATTAAATAAAAGCCTTATCACATCTTGATTGTTCTTATGCATGACATGTCATGTGATAATGTCCTAAGGATAACTGTTGCATTAAAGGGTCGTAGCGGATCCCTGCTATGATGAGAACCCGAAAGTGCCATAACACTATTCTTGAATGTATGTTCTATGGCCGGATGATATTATTTGAGGGACACAAATAATACAGGTCATTAGGGGTGAGGACTCATAAAACTTTGAGGCACTTTCTCATGGTGTGCGCCCTTGGTAATATCCAGGAGGATATTATGAGAACGAGACCCGCCAGTAGGAAATCCACATTTCATAGTGTCATTGGATGTTCCTATCTACGGACGTGTGTATTGATCCTTAGACTTTAAGATTATTATTAATGGGTATTACAACTCACGCACTTAGATGTATTGACGAAAACTATGACGACACACTGTTCGCAGTGAGGTAGGATACATTGGGTGTGTCACGAGTAATACCGCATTAATAGATAATGCGAGAAAGGATTTGTCCCTTCCGTTCCATAACGGAAGTAGATATATCAGGCACTTTTATGGAATTGATATAGCCTAAATAAATCCATGGCCATGGTAAGGTATGGGCAAGTTCAATTCCGGAAAGTCAAAGAAAGAATAATCAAGCACATGGGTTGATGGCACTAGCATGCAACCCGCTTGATTGGAGATATCGAGACAAAGGGATTATATTACACGGTAAGAATTCGTAGGAGGTGACACGTCATTACGGCGTTAACTTCTTTCTCTATGGGTGCCTTGACGTGTTGCTAGATGCTAACCTTGGACTTTAGGCAGGCTCAGCCTAATGCCACTGAGAAAGAGGCCTAGAGGGTCACACACTAAGTGTGTCCATGTATCTCAGTTAAATATTAATTTAACAAGTTAAATAAATATTATTCCCGACTGTGGTTTAATAATTATTTAAGGATGTCTAATCGCATTTATTTTGACACTAGTTATTCGAGAGAATATACTATGGATAAAATAATATATTTATTAGCGAGTAATGCAATTACATTTATTTAAGAAATAAATAGTCATTACTCAAGGTCTAATAAATGTGGTGGAGAAAAATGGAAAATAAAAGTACACGCCGTGTATATTAAATATACAAGCTGTGTAGTTTATGGAAAACAAGTACACGCCGTGTATTAATTATTACACACCATGTAGTTTTTCCAATTGGGATTTTGAGGATTTAATATTGTTTTATTAAATTATATTTATTATAATCAGCATGGGCGCATGTCAAGAAATTAATAATTCGACATGGGGGTTTTCAATAAGAGTTAATGAAATAAATAAAACGCGTAACACATTTATTTATTGTCATAACTCTATTAACCTCAAACCTGATTATAAATATCCTCGCAACCCCAACATTTTTTGTGAGCCATTGTTGTGCACAATGGATTTGGAAATACTCTCAATCCAAGAGAGAATTCCCTTTCCACCAAGAACACCCTCAAGTTACGAGAGCAAGATCCTCCACCAGATCAAGGCGGTCGAAGGCGGACATCGCAAGCAAAGGTTCTTCCGCGCTAGCACCTGGAGATATCTTCGGCGACGTCCAGAGATACGTGACACACATGTGGATCACCGCTAGAGGAATCCTACACTTGGATTCTACGACGCAACGGCGGATCACCGAATCGTGACCGGACACATCAACGAAGAAATAATTCCAACGAGGTAATTCTTATGCATTAATTAAATTAATTATAATCAACATATGATGATCCTCCTCAAGGGTTCTAGGAATCATCTTTTCTTTTCGTTCTTCGTTCTATTCCGAAGATTCGGCGTTTTATATCATGACGGATCTCGGATTGAACATTGTTTAACGAAAAATTAAGTTGGGAAAACCCACCAACGCGCTTCCGCTGCGCCCGGAACCTACATGTGGGTGGAATAAATTTAGTCATTTTATTTTGAGCTTTCCTATATACCTGGGAAATGCAATGCAGTAGATGATGTATTGAGAAGGATGAATCAGATACAGCCAGTGCAGGAGGCTAGTGGTGAGTGGAAGTTTATGGATTTGTTCTCTGAGATTCATTTGGAGGTGCACAAAGAACAAGGGAAAATGTTTCTTTATTCTATAGCTATTACCTCTACTCTATTGGATCGAGTGTAAATGAGGCAACTATCAGATTCTGAAGGCCTAGTTCTACGGGAGAGTGTGTCAGCTGAGGAACCTCTTCCTGGTTGGGTAGTATGTGATGATGAGATCCTACATATCTGTGGAAGCATTTGGGTTTCAGTGGACATACGCGAGGAGATGATGTGGGATTTTAATGCCTATGTATGGGTAGTGCATCCCACTGTCACCAATATGTATCAAGATTTACATCATTAGTATTGGTGGCCATGTATGAAGAGAGAGGTATCTGGTTTTTTTCATGAGGTGCTCCACCTGTCAGCAGGTGAAGGCAGAACACCAAAGACCAGCAGGACTTTTACAACATTTACCCATTCCCGAGTGGTAATAGAATGATGTAGCAATGGATTTTGTGATAGGTTTACCGAGGTCACCTTGAGGAAATGATGCTGTATGGGTTGTTGTTAACAGGATCACAAAGGTTTCACATTTCTTACCGATCAAGGAAACCTCCAGTGTTGATAAAATTGCGAGGTTTTACATATGTGAGATTGTACGATTACACAGGGTCCCTCATTTTATCATTTTATACATGGATGACTGATTTACTTCTCATTTCTAGAAAGGGATACAAATGGATTTAGGTACATAGGTGCTTCTAAGCATAACTTACCACCCCAGACAGATGGCCAGTCAAAGCACATGATTCAGGTGCTGGAGGACATGCTTCGGGCATGCATTCTAGATTTTGGGGGTTCTTGGGAAAGACACATACCCCTTTTTGAGTTTTCTTATAATTATAGTTTCCAGGATACTATTCAGATGGTTCCATATGAGTCTTTTTATGGTAGACTATGATGATCACCCCTATGTTAGTTGGATGCAGGAGAGGTAGCTATGCTGGGACCTTGTCTTGTCTAGGAGACCACTGAGTAGGTTTAGTTGATTTAGAAGTGGATGGCTACTGCACAGTCTCTTTAGAAATCATACGTCGATCGCCGGAGATGACCTTTGGAGTTCGAGGTCGGGGATCAAATTTTCCTTTGGGTTGCATTGAGGTTGGGACACAAGAGGATTAGGATATAGGGAAAACTTTCACCGAGATATGTCAGTCTATTTGAGATTCTGGATAGAGTCAGGATGATTTCATATCAGTTATAGTTACCTTAGAGGTACTGAGCCATGCATGATATCTTCCATGTATCTCAGCTACGTTGCTATCACTCAGACCCATATCATGTTTTTCAGTCCAAGGAAGTTGAGATTTAGGTTGATGCATCCTTTGAGGAGCATCCGATTTGTATAGTTGACCGAAGCACAAAGGTTCTCTGAGTTTGGTCAGTTCCTCTTGTATGGGTACTATGACAGCATAACCGAGTTCTAGATAAGACTTGGGAGAGGAAAGCCAACATACATGTTCAGTGGCCAGAGTTATTCTTAGATATTCCTTCACTACCCTTGGAAGGAAAATTCTGGGATGAATTACTTTAAGGGGGGAAGTTTGTAAGAACCCGATTCTTACATTGAGGTAAGACTTTATTTTATTCTTTTTCCTTTGAGTTATTTTTGAGAAAATAGGGGAAAACTAAACAAGTACTGAAATCATACTATTTCATGACCTGACTTAGGGTTACATGTCGTGTACTCCTATGTACACACTATGTATAATGGGAATACATGGTGTGTAGTCTTGTCAAAAAATAAAAGAGGAAAAAACAACTACACGCTGTGTAGTCAGGTCAGCAGGTCCTGGGAAGTAAGTTAGTGGAAAACAACTGCCAAATGAATAGTTAAATGATATACATGCCATGTATATGGACTTACACGCTGTATATTTTGTGTTTTTATCTTAAAATGGGAAGTAGCATCATTCTTATGTCATTTGGATAGAAGGATCACCAGGTGGACAAACAAGCAGCATCTGGATTGATTTCTTCTCCCATTTCGTCATTTAGAAGATGATTCGAACACCTTCGGATCTGTTGGAATCCTCCTAGGGAGTGCTCGATTCCTCTTGAGCCATTATTGGTAAAACTTTTCTTGACTAAGTTATTTAAGGTTGAGTGATTATCCTTGTTTCGCAGATCTCTACCATTCTAACTTGAATTGGAAGTCGAGACTGGACGAGGAGAGTCATACTACGATGAGGTAGGTGGTCTTGTGCTTCTCATTAATTGTAGAGATGTTTATATGTGTTGTTGTGCCACACAGTTTTTTAGGGTGTCACCTTAAAATGAAATTGATCCTTGTTGTTACCTAATGTTGTTTTGGTAATTAATTCAATTAATTAAAGCATTTTTGGATTTTTTGTTTGATTAAGGGACACCCCGCGGGTGAATTTTCCTTGGATAAATATTGTTTAACCATTTTTTCCAAGGATGTCTATGGACATGCCTCAATTTCCCTTATAGGGTTGTTTAAAATGATCTTGGTTATTAAATGGAAATTTCATTTGTGATATAATTGTAAGTGTTTTGATTATGTCTTAGGGATTATGTTTTCCCCTTTGCCCATGTTGTGGTTTTTCTTGTTTAATCAGGTTGGAATGTTTTATTGAATTTTAATGATTAAATGGTAAATAACATTGGGTGATACATGAGTTCAGTTTAGAAGACCGTGAATGGACTCACGTGACTATTGTACATTGGACATTGGGTGACACATGGGTTCAACTTAGAACACCATGGATAGTCCCAAGAGGCTTTTGATTTATATGTCATTAGTGATACTTGGGATCCCTAGTAGGACCGCCGGGAACGAACTAGATTGACATTATCTTATACTACACCTTGGGTGAAACATGGGTTCAGATTATAATTCCATGGATGGACTCCAGATACTTTGTTTTATATCTCATTAGTGACACTTGGGCTCCCTAGTTGGACCACAAAGTATGGACTAAACTGACATGAATTTATACCAACGTCTAGAGTGATACTCGGGGCTCCCATGTAGGACCACTGATAATGGACTCACAGGATGTCGGTATAATTTCACCTGGAGTGATACATGAATTAAAACTTAGGAATATCAAGAATGGACTCAGGTTATAATTAAATAATGGAACAGAATGAATTGTGACATGTCTGCCAATCCAAAGAATAAGCTTGGATTCAGTCTTCACTTACTTGTTTAGAAGGTCTTATGAGAATTCTGTTGTTCTTACTTACTACGGGGAATGTTGGGATTAGGTCGAATTACAAGACTTAAATACTTCAGGTAATTATATTACTAATGAAATCTATAAATGAATTTCATTACTTATAGGATTTTTTTACTTTTGTGTACTTCCTAGTTTATTACATTTCCATTGTACACTACTACTGAATATACTCACAGATATATTAGCACTGACCATAGGTGGTTTTCTACTGGTATTTATTTCTAACACCCTGTTTAGGTCATGTTTTTGGGCCCAAATAGACTATATTTCTGCAGGTTTCGATAGGGTAAAGTGACCTTTTACAGGTACTTGATTGCTGCTTAGGAGTAGGAGAGCATGAGACCAAGAAAAGGCTTATGATGCTGTTGAGTTTCATTTTGTGTTACCATACTTTGGTATTATAGTGTACTTGATTGAAATATACTATTTTCTCTATTTTCTTAGAACATGTGTCATGTTACATCATTTTGGTTTTACATGCATTCTGGTTATCTTTATCTTTTAGTCTTCTATTGGTTACTTTAGTTGCATGCTGTTTACTACTTCCATTATTGTTATTATTTATTCTGTTGTGTTACACTCTGATAATGAGAGAATAGTTTCTCCACTATCACACCCTAGGCCCTCACTACTAATTGGAAGCCTCTGGCATTTGAGGAAATGCGCTTGAGGCCATGTGGCCAACCGGGTACGGGGCACCAATTGAGTGACTTCCGGATCCATGACGTTACAAATGAGATCATTTATTAGTGATTTTTTATAAGCACTAATAAAAGTATACTTAAAAAAAATATTTTTCATTAAAAATAATATATTAATATATAAATATATTTATATCGATATTAATATAATATATATTTTTTGAAATATGTTTTAGATAAGGTAAATAAGCATTTACACTTAATATATAATATATTTAGTGAAAATGACTTATAAAATAACTAATTTTTTTTTTTCAATTAATAATTTGCTTATTATTACCGATTAATAGTCATTTAATATCAATTTGAAGATAAAAAAATCAATCTTTTTAAAAAAATATCCAAAATAAGTTGGAAACGTAACTCAAATTTCAAACGGTCATAACTTTTGATCCGGGTGTCTGTTTGAGCTCTACCACATATCAAATCGAAGCCTGCGATGAGCTATATGCCCTTAGTTATAAAGATAAACCTTTTTCATATTTTTCGAGGCAAAAAAATTCCCAAAAGGCCTCTAAAATCGAGTTTTTAGTCCTGGTACCCCGATTTTTTTAACGTAACTCAAATTTATTATTTTCTTTTTTCTTTTTAAAAAGGGAGACTCTAGGAGTGACCTTTTATTTTGATTCCTAGGTTTCATATTGATATTATGGTTTTTAAATCTTATCATTTTTCACAACGTAATTTTATTTATAATTAAATATATGCATGTTTTCTTATGTTTACTTGTAATAAATCACTTATATAAATGAATATATCAACATATTTATGTAAAAATGTATATTATAATATATCTAAATAAATAAATATTCTGAAATTTTATTTAAAACAATATCTAACCATTTTTTACATTATACAAATAGATTATATATACATATGTGTCTGTATTAATAAACAGATATATATATATTATAATCTAATATATTTAAATGAATATAATATATAATATATTTAAATAAATATAATACATATCATAGGCACACATATATTGTATAAATGTATTTAAAAATAATTATATAAATATATATATGTAAATATATATGTAAATATATATATAAATAAACAGAAATATAATTAAAATAACACCAAAACAACATAGTGTAGTGGTAAAGACATTCAATATTTAAAGGATAGGTGCATGATTCGAATCAAGGTGGGTGCGCATGAGGTTGGGAATTCAAAAAGCACTGATAAAAGGGGTGGTGGGGGCAAAAACATTGATAAAGGGGGTGTGGAGTGCTATTAAAGGGGTCATGGAAGCGCTATTAAAGGGGTCAGGGGCATAGGTGTCCAATTTTTTTTACCCACTTTAATAGAGTTGCCTTTATAATCCCTAAAAAATTGTTGTTAAATACACCCTTTAACAGTGCTAAAAAAAGAGATGTTAAAAGGGTTCCTTTAACACTGCTTTTTTTAGCACTGATAAAAGTTTTGGACTTTTAACCACACTTAGATTATCAACAATTTTTTAGAATTGATAAAGGCATTTTATAGCACCATTAAAATATTTTTTTGTAATAGTGTTTTGAGTATGTCACTTTTCTTTTGTTACAAAAATGTCAATTTTAAATAAACAGACACATTTGGAGTCATAGCAGTCACACCATATGTCGGATTGAGGTGAGACTGATTCCTTTACATCACAAATGACTTATGGATCGTTGTACAAAACTATCAAAACAATCCAAATGAGTTTACTTAGTTTTGAGTGCGTCACTTTTCTTTTTACTAAAATGTTATTTTAAATTGAAAGCATACACTTTGAGTCATACCAGTCATATTGTGTGTCAGTTTGACGTGAGACTGATTCCTATACATTAAAAATGACTTATGAATCATTATTATAAATTATCAAGACAATACAAGTGCATTTTCTTGATTTTCAGTGAGTGAAACATATTTTGAACTAAAATATCAATTTAAACTGATAACGAACACTTTGTGTCATATCAGGCACACCGTGTATCAGATTATGGTTGAGATGATTCTTATACGTCACGCATGACATATGGATCATTTTCCTAAAGTATCAAAACTATATAAATGTTTTTTCTTAGTTTTGAGTATGTCACTTGTTTTGTTACTAAAATGTCAATTTTAAATAAAAATACACACTTGGAGTCATACTGGTCACACCGTACGCCGAATTCAGGTGTGACTAATTACTACACATCATAAATGGATTATGGATCATTTTCCTAAAATATCAAAACAATTCAAATGTGTTTTCTTAGTTTTGAGTATGTCACTTGTATTTTTTACTAAAATGTCAATTTTAAATAAAAAGACACACTTGAAGTCATACCGAATACACTGTGCATCAGATTGAGGTGAAAATGATTCCTATACACCCCAAATGTCTCATGAATCATTATATTAAAGTATCAAAACAACCTGAATACATTTTATTGCTTTTGAGTATGTCACATCTTTTTTTACTAAAATGTCATTTTAAACTGAAAACATGCACTTTGAGTAATATCGGTCACATCGTGTATCAGTTTGACTTAAGACTAATTTCTACACATCACAAATGACTTATGAATAATTTTCATAAATTATCAAGATAATCTGAGTGAGTTTTCTCAAATTTCAGTGAGTGACACATGTTTTGAACTAAAATGTCAATTTTAGACTAATAAGGTCACTTAAAGTCATATCGGGCACACCGTGTATCATATTGAGGTGCTATTGATTGCTACACATAACAAATGACTTATAGATTATTGTCCCAAAGTATCAAAACAATCCTAATACGTTTGCTCTATTTTGAGTTTGTCTCGTATCTTTTTTACTAAAATGTCAATTTTAAACAAAAAGATACACTTGGATTACACTACTACAAAACAAGCCATTAACAATGCTAGAAAAAAGTACTGATAAATGAAACCTTTATAAGTGATAAAACAAGCATTGATAAATGGTAAATTTTAGTAGTTCTTTTTTTGACCATTGATAAAAGGTACCCTTTATCAGCATTTTAATTTCAGCGCTGATAAAGAGTACCATTTATCAGCGATTTATTTTTAGCACTGAAAAAGGTCATCCTTTATCATCACTTTATTTTTAGTGCTAATAAATGGCACCCTTTATTAGCGCTTTATTTTTAGCGCTCATAAATGGATCATCTATTAGCATTTTTTAGTACTGATAAAGGTATGAATAAAATAAAATAATGAAATACATAAAAAATAAAAATGATTTTATTAAAAAAAATATTAAATTTTTTATTAATTAAATAATTATTGATAAAAATTAATAAATTCATTATACTATATATAAATTATAAATACTAATAAATATTACATATTAAATATATAGATATATAAAAAATAAAAATTAAACAAATAAAAATTAAAAATAAGTAAATTGAGAAAAAATTTAATTTTTTAATTAAATAATTATGGATAATGTTAATAAATTGTATATATTAAATATATAGATATATATATGAATGTATATAAATATGATTTATATAATATAAATTTTTTATGTTTTATATTAAATATTCATATATTGAGTGAATAATGGTTTATAATTAAAAATTAATATGAATTAAAAATACCGACTAATTGCATAGAGTAATGGACATAATTGAATGTTGTTTGATTTTTCAATTTAACATAGATCAAACGTGTTATATTGATTTCATATATATGTAATTAATGTATTTTTATTATATATATATATATATTTACTATGTTTTAATATTTTCAATATGTATTCATTTTTATTTCAATATATATCCACATTTTTTAATAATTTATATGTAATTAATAAAAATTATAGATTTTTTCAATATTGTTAGTGTACTCATTTTTAATTTATTCAATTTCACTCATATTTCACATGCATGCACTTAAGATTAAATATTCATTAATAATGTTAAAAATATATTTATAAAAAAATATTTATAAATAAAAATATTTATAAATGTACATTTACTATATTTATACATTTATATATTTATAATTATAAATAAATAAATATTATTTTAAAAAAAAGTATTTATATAATTATAAATAAATAATTATATATATTTAAATAATTATTAAATTTATAATAAATGTATTTAAACAATGAATATATTTAATACATATATATATTAAATAAATAAATGAATAAATATATAATTATATATAATAATATAAATATTATTTTCTTAAAAGTATTTATATAATTATAAATAAATATATATATATTTAAATAATTATAAAATTATAATAAATATATTGAAATAAAGAATATATCTACTATATTTATATTTATATATATTTATTAAATACATATATAATTATATAAATATATTTACAATTTTTTTATAATTATAATTATAAATCATTTATCAGCGCTTAAGTAATAAGCACTAATAAAAGTGTCCCGATCTATAGAAAAATCCCTAACTAGTCACGAACTCATCGTGATATCCAAAGATTTCTATAGAAGATAACCTTTGTCGGCACTCCTTCTCAGTGAATCGAAGTTTGGATCAAGGCTCAAATCAAGGCTCGAATAATTCCAAAACTCAAATCCAAGGCTCAAACGATTCAATGGTCGAAGGAATCCAAGGCCCGAACGTAAGTCTTTCTCTAATTTCTCTCGAACGTAATTATTTATCTACTTTATCTTGGAGAACTCAGGGTGTAAAACATCAATGGTTTTGGCTGTGGTGGAGGCTATTTTGCAACTATGACTATGGTGGGTTAACCATTTTGGATATTTGGCCATGAAGATCATCCATTTTTATGCTTGGAATTTTCAGAGTGTGAAACACCTATACTGTGAGCGTTCCCAACTTCACTCCCAGGCCATACGAGCATCTCCTTCCTTCTTAATTATAGCTATGAATTAATGTAGGGGATTTGTGAGATACTCTTTTATTTATGTGAAAGTGTGGATGAATCATGATTTATTTGCATTGGATAAATAGTGGAATTAACCATATGGTAGAAGTCCCATCCCATTTTACATCATCAATATAATTTTGTATGTATCAATTTCCATAATGGTGGTTGGGTAGCCTATGAGACTGCTTCTTGTCATATTAAAATGACAAGTTATTTTCATATTTGTGTAGTAGAGACTTTATATGGTGAGTGATGTTTTATAGATCTATTAATTTTGTGATTCCACTTAGATTTATGAGTGAAGTAAGGGTATTACACTTAGAAAATGTGACCTCACGAGAGTAGTTCTGTCTTGGTAGAGGCTAGTGTGTATGGGATAAATGTTTCAAGACTTGTTGTGTTTTTATCCCTTATTTGTGATATATCTTATTGATGTGTATTATTGTTTTATGACAAATTATTTATAGGACTCCCTAAAATATTAAGGATGGGTCAATGTGTATTAGATAACCTCCCTATAATCCTTCAGATGGGTATATCTAATGTGATAACCTCCCTAGAATCCTTGGGATGGGTCAGTGTGGTGATATGACATCCCAAGAGTCTTGATATGTTTAATATTAAACGTAATAATTCCTTAGGATGTTATATCAGTTGTTCCAAAAAATAGAATGGAGGTTATCAAATTATATATATTATAAATTATTTTTAGGTATTCATCATTTTAGGTCTATATGTATTGGTTCCACCCCTAAGAATCTCTAATTACCATCCATGTATATGAAATAACTCTTTATTTATTAAAATGTTTTATCAATACATTTTTATATATTCTAGTTGATTGAATGAGAGTTTATTATTCTTGTTTATCATATTTGGGTTTCTTATTACTCCTTAATTGCCTATATTATATTTTCATTTGTTTAGGGGATTTATGAAAGATTTTATGTGTGTCAAACAATAGTTATTATTGCAATTTGTTACTTGAGACTCATCCCCCATATCTTTTATAAACAACTGTCATCCTCATCAATTTCATCTCCCAAATAGTTATAGAATTTTGTTTATTGATACTCATCCCCCATCTCTTTTATGTTTATTGTACTACTCTAATCAGTAGTCATCCCATGGATGAATAACACTTAGAGTATTTCAAACAACATAGGTGAATGTCCACAAGAGATGGAGGATGTGTGTCAAACAACAAAATGCAATGATAAATGTTTGGGAGATGAGTTGATGAGCATGAAAGTTGTCTATAACTTTCAACTTTGAATGAATTATGAGAATAACACCTACCATAGTGGATTTATTCTTTTATAAAATTGAATTACCCATTTTCTTCAAATCATACTAAAATTATTTGAAGCAATCAAATGTTGGGTTTACCTTATTAAAATTGTCTATAACTTTCACCTTTGATAATGAATATATTATGTGTATTTATTTATTTATTGTACAAAATTAAAATTTTATGAACCCAAAAGGATGGATATGAATCAAAAATGGATACACACTAATCATTTGACAAAATATTATGAACGTGGAGTTAAAGAGTTCATCATGTTTTCAATAGAGCATGCATATAACCCTTCTGAAATCCTTTTTCTGTGTTTACGTTGTTGTTATTAAAGAAACATTAGTCCTAAAGAGTTGTAAGAACATTAGATTTGTCACAAAATAGATTCGAGCTATAAATTTTGGACAAAATATTTATAAAAACTCAACATTCACACTTATTGGGATGATACTATGGTTTATGGATCATTTGATATGAATACGAGTGTAAATGATGATGGATATTGCATGAAAGAAATGACAATGGTAATTGAAGATGAAATTTGTGATCTTAAAAAGTAGTTTTAGAAGTTAAATATCTATTATAAGAGACCATTATATGTTGGTTGTACTCAATACACAACATTGTCAGTGGTATTGAAGTTATATAATTTGAAAGATGGAAGCAGATGGAGTGAAAAAAACTTTACAGAACTACTTGGTCTCCTAAATGATATGCTACTAAAAGAAAATGAACTACCATGTAAAACGTATGAGGCTAAACAAATGATACATTCAATGATAATGATCTCTAAAAAATACACACTTTTCCAAATGATTTTATATTATTTATAAATGACCATGAATCAATCATAAAATGACCTAGGTTTGGTGTAGATCGATATAAGAAAAATGAATAAAGTCCTTCAAAATATGTATGATACTTTTCCATCAGTCCATAGTTTTGAAGACTATATGGATGTTAGGAAACCATGAGATAATTTATATGACATAAAAATATAAGAATTAAATATGGGAAACTACGTCATCCAACAAATTATCCTTAGTGTAAGAAAATTTATTATGAGTATCCTAAATTTGGAAATGAGCTGAGAAACTTCTGTCTTGCATTATCTATAGATGGAATAAATCATTTTGGTGTACATATTAGTACTCACATTACATGGCATGTCATGTTGGTAAATTATAACTCGCCGCCATGGTTATGCATGAATCACAAATACATTATGTTCTCTATGCTTATATCTGGACCAAAGTAACCCGGTAATGATATTGATGTCTATTTGGATCCATTGATCGAAGAGTTAAAATTGATGTGGGATATAGGTGTTATAATGTATGATGATCATGGAAGTGAAGAATTCACATTGAGTTCCATGTTTTATGGGATGATAAATGACTTCCCCACTTATGAAAATTTATCAGGATATAGCATTAAAGGAATGTTGGGGTGTACCAATTGTGAAAAACACACACACTCAGTTCGATTGAAACATTATTTAAAGATTATGTTTTTAGGACATTAGAAATTTTTACCTCGACGAAATAAATACCGATCCTAGATGACATCATTCAATGAGAATATCAAATAAGGTACAACACCATCTCCAGTAATGAGTGATCAAATGTAATATAAAGTAAAATACATTGACACTATTTTCAATAAACCATTTTCAAAAAACCTTACAAAATCAGGTTAGAAGAAGAGATCAATTTTTATTGAATTAGTGTACTGGAATTGTTTATATTTCATACATTTTATTGATGTCATGCATGTAGAAAAATATATTTGATAATGTTATTGTAACATTACTAAATGTTCCTAGAAAAATGAAATCTGAAATCAAGGCTAGGTTGGACATGATTAACATGGGGATAAGGGAAGATTTGGCACCAGTGAAGGGTAAAAGCCAGAATTTTCTTCCTCTAACAACTTACACTCTATCCAGAAAACAAAAATTATAATTTTTTATTTTACTTAATAGTGTAAAAGTTCCATATGGGTATTCATAAAATATCAATAATGTCACTCCAATGAATAATTTGAAGTTACAAGGACTAAAATCATATGACTATCATGTTTTGATGCAAGATATGATGCCTATTACTTTCCATTACATTTTTCCTAAAAATATACGACATAAATTAACCAGACTCTACTTATTTTTTCAAATCCATATGTAGTAAATTTATAGACCCAATAAAGTTTCCAATCATGAATAAGGAGGTTTCAGTCATATTATGTGAATTATAGATGTTCTTCCCATAATCATTCTTTGATATAATGGTCCACCTGATGGTTTACTTGGTTATTGAGGTTCAAATATGTTGTCCTGTAAATTATAGATTGATGTATCCCATTGAATGATATATGAAGATTTTGAAATGGTATTTTAATAATCGAAGTTATCCAGAAGGTTGTATTGAAGAATGATATATTGTTAAAGAAGATATTGAATTCTGTACTAATTACCAATCAGGTATTGACAACATCAGTCTCCCAAAGTCTCATCATAGAATACACCTTATGGGTGAAGGGATTTATAAAAGAGACATTGTTATAATTACATTGAAAGAGCGTGATAAAGAACACCTTTACATTTTACATAATAGTGAATATGTTGATCTATACATTGAATCCCACACAGAAATTCTTATAGATTTGAATCCATTAAGGGATGAAGGATGTATATCAAATACACATAATAAATAGTATATAGGACTTATATAAAAATTTATAAGGACTTAAAATTTTATAATAAATTATCTAAAAATATGAATTCAATTATCGAATGACTTCAATGGCTACCCAGAGGACCAAATGAAAATGTTATATCTTACATTGTTCTTGTAATCAATGGCTATACACTCTATACAAAAGAACACGATTACAACTGTACGATGAAAAAAAGTGGTGTTGCACTTGTGGTGGAAGCGATGAAAATTTTTGGTTACAAGGATATAAATACAATTTATATAAATATTTCATATTTTGGTATTATCTAATAGATATACGAGTTGTAACAACATTTCAAGTTCTTATTTTTTGTTGCAAATGGGTTGACAATATGAGTGCGGTAAAAGTTGATGAAATGGGATTCATGAAGGTGAATTTATGTGTGGAATGGGAAAAAGATAAGCCGTTCATAATGTAATCACAAGTAGTGAATGTATTTTATGTCTCAGATCTAGCAAACAAGAATTGTCAGATTGTCCTACTGGAGACTAAAACAAATGTCGGGTTAGATGAAAATTCAATCGAAGTTGACTCTTTCATTGGGAGATCACAATCAGTTCATAACAGTCCCAATATAGACAATGTCTTGTACGTTATAGGGGACCACAAATATTTGATTTGGATTTTCAATAGAGGAACCAAATCCCTAAAACCTTTAAAAAAATAGAGTTCACTGATAAGGTAAAAGTGTTTTTTAATATACTATTTTTTCCCTCATAATATTATACTTTCTATACTATATTAATATAATATAAATTAAATTTTGACCACTCACGAGGAAAATTTATTCTTCAAATGATGATGTTACCAATCCCTCAGAAGAACACACTATAATAAAGGAAATTCTTTGGGAAGATGTAAAGGTAATGTTACGATATACTTTCTCTATTTTATCGAAAAATTATACAATGAAATTTCAATTTAATTCTCATTATTCCTTAAAGATTTTGTTTATTTTATAATATTTATGTCCACATTTCATGAATTTATGCACCAAAACTTCCATAGACTTCTCCCTCAAAACATTTTCACCCCTATAATGTTTTATTTATCACTTTCCTTCAAGTACCCTCCACCGCCTTTGTAGGAAGAGCTACAAAACTTCCTCTACTCAATCAAAAAGGTAATATTGATGTTTTTATAGTAAAATAATTTTCCATAGAATTATTATATTATATTTATATTTATATTTAATTTATTTCTTTTTATTAATAATCACATAATAATTGTTTTCTTATATAGATGGATTCTTTTGTTCGTTTTGGGGTGGTCTGTCCATCTTTCATGCCTTTTTATACCAAAACTTCTCTAGACATCTTATACCTCAAAACCTTTTCACCCCTAAAATGTTGAAATTTATCACTTTCCTTCAAGTTCCCTATACTACTCAATCATAGAGGTAATCTTGATATTTTCATAGTAAAATAATTTTCCATAGAATTAATGTATTATTTTATATTTATGTTTAATTTATTTCTTTTCAGTATTACTCATATAATATTTTTTTTTTTATAAAAGTGGATTCTTTTGTTCGAGTTGGGGTGTTTTGTTCAAATATTCTCATGATCATGAGAGATTATACTTCAAGCCTACAAATGAGATAATGACAATAAGGAAATGCATAAAAAATGCATACAACCATTTTGAAAAGGTGAATTCATACTAATTATTTAATTAATTTTATCATTATTTTATCTACTTTTGTAAGTTAATTTCCTTATCATTTTTATATAATACTTATTTAGTTTTTTTAAAAAAAATTGGGAAGTTATATTTTTCTTTTAACTATCTGCAACAAGATACAAAAGAGATAAAATGTTTCTTTCGACAAATGTTTCCATGATTTCCATTTCCATTTCCTTTCTTTGTTGAACTTCCAAAACTGAATATTGAATCAATTTTCACTATTAGCTAAATTTTTTTTCTCGTTGTTGAAATCCAGAAGAGTAGAGGAAGATCATGTGCCCATTTTGGTGACTTCTCATGATATAATGGGAACATGAGCTTCCCCTTCTCTTCTAGATTTTAACAATGAGAAAGGTTTTTTTGGCTAAGTAAATAATGTAAATATGTAGTTTTGGAAGTTTGATAAATAAATTTAATGAAAATAATATAAAATTTTTAATTTAGGATTGTTTTGATACTTTGGGATGTGTCGAAATTAGCCGCACTTCAACCCGACACACGGTGTGACCGATATGACGCAAAGTGTTTTTTTTATTTAAAATTAATATTAATTTTAGTAAAAAAGAAAAATGACATTTAAAACTAATAAAATATATTCTTATTATTTTGATACTTTAGTAACAATATACATAAGTCATTTGGGATGTGTAGGAATTAGCCTCACCTCAATTTGATGCACAGTGTGACTGATATGACTCTAAGTAAGTCTTTTTTATTTAAAATTGGCATCAATTTTAGTAAAAAGGAAAATATACCTACTCAAAACCAAAAATACAAATTTTTATTATTTTTATACTTTAGTTCAATGTTCCATAATTCATTTTTGGTGTGTAGGAATCATCCACACCTCAATGTGATACATGATATGCTCGATATGACTCAATGTGTCATTTATTAGTTTAAAATTTATAGTTTAGTTGAAAAAGTATCACTCACTAAAAATTAAGAAAACACACTCAAATTTTATTAATAATTTAGGACATAAATTCATAACTCATTTTTTTACTTATAGAAATCAGTCTCATGTCAAACTGATACATGATGTGATTAGTATGAGTCAAAGTGCATGTTTCTAGTTTAAAATAACATTTTAGTAAAAAAAGCGATGTACTCAAAACCAACAAAATTCATTTGGATTTTTTGATACTTTAGGAAAATTATCCATAAGTCATTTGAGACATATATGAATCATCCACACCTCAATCTGATGCATGGTGTGACCGGTATGACTCTAAGTGCATCTTTTTATTTAGAACTAACATCAATTTTAGTAAAAAGGACAACTGACCTACTCTAAACTGAGAAAACACATTCATATTGTTTTTATACTTAAATAAAATGATCCATAATTTATTTTTGATATATAGGAATCAGCCACACGTAAATTCGACGGACAGTGTGACTAGTATGACTCAAAGTGCGTCTTTTTATTTAAAATTGACATCAATTTTAGTAAAAAGGACAACTGACCTACTCAAAACCAAGAAAATGAATTTGAATTGTTTTGATACTTTATAAAAATTATCTATAAGTACTTTTTGATATTTAGGAATTTTCAACACCTAAATATGATACATGATGTTCCCAACATGACTAAATGTGTCCGTTATCAATTTAAAATCGAAAGTTTAGTTCAAAAAGTATCACTCACTGAAAACTAATAAACCATGCTCAAATTGTCTTAATAATTTATGAAATTTATTTATAACTCATTTTTGACATGTAGGAATTGGTCTCATATCAAACCAATACATGATGTAATCAGTATGATTCAAAGTGCGCGTTTCTAGTTTAAAATGACAATTTAGTAAAAAAGGAAAGTGATTCATTCAAAACCAAGTAAAAACATTAATATTGATTTGATACTTTATAATAATTATCCATAAGTCATTTGGTATGTGTAAAAATCATCATCACCTCAATCCAACACACGGTGTGATCGGTATGACTCCAATTGCACCTTTTTATTTAAAATTGACATCAATTTTAATAAAAAGGACAATTGACCTAATATAAATAAAGAAAAAACATTTAGATAGTTTTTATACTTTAGGAAAACAATACATAAGTAATTTTTGACATGTAAGAATTAGCCACACCTCAATCCGATGCACAATGTGACTGGTATGACATCAAGTGCATCTTTTTATTTAAAATCAACATCAATTTTAGTAACAAAGGACAACTAACCTACTGAAAACCAACCAAATGCATTAGGATTGTTTTGATACTTTATGAACACAATACATAAGTAATTTTTGAGGTTTATGAATCAACCAAACCTCAACCTAATACACTATGTGCTTGGTATGACTCAATGTGTTCGTTATCAGTTTAAAATTAACATTTTAGTTCAAAAAGTGTCACTTACTAAAAAGAGAGCAAACACGCTCGGATTGTCTTGATAATTTAGAAAAATGATTCATAAGTTATTTATGATGTGTAGGAATTAATATCTTGTTAAACCAACATATGATGTAACTGATATGAGTCAAAGTGAGTGTTTTAAGTTTAAAATGGTATTTTAGTAAAAAAGACAAGCGACGTACTCAAAACTGAGAAAAAAAATTCAAAATATTTTGATACTTTAGAAAAAATGATACATAAGTCATTTGATACAAGTAGGAATCATCCACACCTCAATATGATATATGTTGTGACTAGTATGACTCCAAGTGTGTCTTTTCAATATTTTAGTTTCATTTTAGTCTAAAACGCACATCACATCACCAAACCAAGAAAACAAGCCTATATTGTTTTCTCATAATTTTATCTACTATTAATTAATCAATTTACTTATCATTTTTAACTTAAACTTATTTAGTTAATTTTTAGAGTGATAATGCTTGAAGATGAATAGGAAATGGCGTGATGTCCAAGAATCAACTACAACTCAATCTGATACACAATGTTCCTAGTATGACTCAAATTTTAGTTTTAAATTAACAATTTATGTTAATTTATTTATTTATATTATTATTAACATAAGAATTTTTTTCTTATACAAGTGATTTTTTTTCTCTAGTGGGGGTTAGATCAAAAGAAAAAGGAGCACTTATGTTTTTGAATGTATGTAATAATTTTTACTTATGTAATTGTATAAACCAATGTTTGAAATATCTATAATATAGTGTTTTTTTTGTATTTGTGTTGTAAATTTAATTTCATTTAAATTATTTATTGGTACTTTATTTTTCTGATTTCGTAGTGATTTTGGTGTTGTGATGTACTATTACAACACCCACTTTGAGTCATGCCGGTCACATCATGTATCTATTTGAAATTATATTTATTCCTATATGTCACAAAATAGGCCTATTTTGTACGATGTGACTGTGATGTGCTATTACAACACCCACAGTGCTAAAATGTCATTTTAAACTGGTATGACCACTACTTGGTATGACTCAAAGTGTATGTTTTTAGTTTATAATTTACATTTTAGTTCAAAATGCACATCACATAATCAAGACTGTGAAAATGAATTCATATTATTTTCATAATTTAGGGAAATTATCCATAAGTCATTTGAGACGTGTGGGAATTATCTACATGTCAATCTAATGTACGATGTGACTGGTATGAACGCTACTACAAAATAGGTGTTTAACAGTGCTAAAATGTCATTTTAAATTGAAAACACCCACTTTGAGTCATGCCGATCACATCATGTATCTATTTTACATGATATTTATTCTTACATTTCACAAATTACTTGTGAATCATTTTACTAAATTATAAAGATAATCCAAGCGCGTTTTCTTGGTTTTCAATGAGTGAAACCCATTTTGAACACTAAAGTGTCAATTTTAAACTGATAACAGACACTTTGAGTCATACCATGCTCATTGTGTATTGTATTGAGCTTCGGTTGATTATTACACATAAAAATGACTTATGGATTATTTTCTTAAAGTATTAAAATAATCCGATTTTTTATGATTAGTTTTGAGTATGTAACTTCTCCTTTTTAATAAAATGCCATTTTTAAATAAAATGAAACACTTTGAGTCATACCTATCACACCGTGCATCAAATTGAGGTGTGGTTAATTAGTACAAATCAAAAATTACTTATATATCATTTTACTAAAGTAAAAAAATGATCCAAATGTGTTTTTTCTATTTTGAGTATGTCACTTGTCTTTTTTACTAAAATGTCAATTTTAAATAAAAAAACACACTTGGAGTAATACTATCACACCGTGCATCATATTGAAGTTTGGATGATTCCTACATGTCAAAAATGACTTGTTAATCATTTTTCTAAAGTATCCAAGAAACCTAAATGCATTTTCTTAGATTTGAGTATGCCACTTGTGGTTTTTACTAAAATGTCATTTTAAACTGAAAACATGCACTTTGAGTCATACCAGTCACATCATGCATCATATTGTGGTGAAGATAAATCCTACTTGTCATAAATTACTTATGGATAATTTTCATAAATTATCAAAGCAATATGAATATAGTTTTTAGGTTTTGAGTATATCAATGTTTTTTTACTCAAATTTCCTTTTAAATTGAAAACATGAACTTTGAGCCATACCAATCTCATCATGTATTGATTTGACATGATAATGATTTATAAATATCAAAAATTACTTATGAATCATTATCCTAAATTATCAATACAATACAAGTGTGTTTTCTCAGTTTTTAGTGAGTGGAACACATTTTGAACTAAATTGTCAATTTTAAATTGATAATGGAAACTTTGAGTCTAACTGAGAGCACCATGTATCAGATTGAGGTTCAGATGATTCTTACATATTAAAAATGACTTATGGATCATTTTACCAAAGTATTGAAATAATAAAAAAGTGTTTTCTCAGTTTTGAGTCTATCACTTTTCAGTTTTACTAAAATGTCATTTTTAAACTGAGAACACATACATTGAATCATAACAGACACACTGTGTGTCAGATTGAGGTGTGGTTGATTCCTATATGTTAAAAGTGATATATGTATCATTTTACTAATGTATCATATAAAAATTATATGAAAATTGACTAAACAAATCAGATAAAATGATGAGAAAATCAACTAAATAAGCAGTGGGCATTCACCTCTTCATGATGTCTATATACATTCTGACACCAGGTATACTACCCATTTATTTCTAAACAAATATATTTCTTCTTGTGAATACAAGGACTATCAAAATTACTGGTATTACTAGAAAAATATAAATAATATATTAATAAATATTTTAAATCAAATTGTAATTATCTTAAAAAATAGCTTATTATTGGGAATCTGAGTTATACAAACGATTATATACCAACAATTTGATGAATTGTTTATACAAGAAACCTATACCAAGGGTTTGGGTAAATTGTTGGTATAGACATGTATATTGACACCTATAACAATGGGTTAACCAAACCATTGGTATATGTAATTTTCTAGGACACCTATGCCAATGGTTTGGTTAACCTGTTGGTATAGGTAATTTTATTGGACACTTATATTAATGGTTTGGTCAGACTATTGGTATAGGTAATTTTTTTAGACCCCTATACAAATGGTTTGACCAAACTATTGGTATAGGTGGTTCCATTATTTAATAATAATAATAATAATAATGATAAATAAATAATTTTAAAAATTATATATATATATATATATATATATGAACATATAATATACCATAGGATAGTGGTAAAGTCATTAGAATATAATTAGGATGTGCTAGGATTAATACCCAGGGTAGGATTTTTTTCCAATAGAGGACCTATTCCAATGGTTTGACCAAAATCATTGGTACAAGTAATTTTTTTGGACACCTATACCAACAGTTTGGTCAAACCGTTGGTATAGGTGGTGCCATTATTTATGCATAATAATAATAATAATAATTAAAAATAATAATTAATTTTTAAAAATAATTATACACACACACACACACACATATATATATATTTAAATATGTGAACATATAAGTTGTTATAGGATAGTGGTAAATTCATTGAAATATAAGAAGGAGGTGTTGGGATCAGTACCCATCATAGTATTTATTTTTATTTTTATGGACACCAATACCAATGGTTTTCTCAAACCGTTGGTATAGGTGGTGCCATTATTTATGAATAATAATAATAATAATAATAATAATAATAAATAATTCATTTTTTAAAAAAATTACACACACACACACATGCACATTTATATATATGAATATATTAGTTGTTGTAGGAAAGTGGTAAAGTCATTGGAATATAAGTAAGAGGTGCTGGGATCAATACCCAACATAGGATTTTTTTTTCAATAGAGGGGCTATACCAATGGTTTGTTCAAACTATTGGTATATGTATTTCCTTTGAAATTACCTATACCAATGGTTTACGAACCATTGGTATAGGTATTTTATACCAATATATCATTAGTACATGTCTTTCCTTTGAAATTACATATACTAATAGTTTGAGAACTATTGGTATAGGTATTCTATACCAACAGTTTGGTTAAACTATTGGTATAGGTCTATAAAGATGGTGAATCACCCAATAGTCACCCAAACCATTGGTATAGGCTATAAAAATGGTTTGGGGGGGGGGTTATACCAATGGTTCCAAACAATTAGTAAAGCCTTTTTTCCAGTTGTTCCTCTTTGGGGATGTTAGTTTATTGATGTCATATGATATCTTTCATAAATTTTCAAATATAATAACCACAATCTTTTCCATTATATTGTTTTAGACATTGTAGAAACATTTAGAAAAATAAGTATTTTTTTATATATGCTTTGATAGTGAAATATTATTATATATACCATAATACTTATCCACTTGTAGAAGTTGATAGGATCCTTGTATTCATGGACTATCCTCATTCCATGATTTTGATGATATTTAAAAACCTCCCTATCATAACATAATTTTCATGAAAACAAAATATAAAATATATAACTTGTAATTTAGCTGTAAAAGATTTCATGTAGTGTATTAAAAGTTGGTAAACGACATCATGTGTAGTCAATTTTTTGGTTATCCATGCATTGGATCAAGACATTAGATCTTTGGAGTATCTAAATCATCTGTAATGAGTAACCAATGCTTCCTAAAAAAGGAATAAGTATTGAAATGAATGAAAATATATTTTTTATGATTAATTATAGAGTTTTACCCATGCATCATGGGTATTAAGAATTGTCGGTCGTCTGTATGTTTTCTTTCAAACATTGTGGCCAGTTTGTCAACTATTCCTCCATATTGATTTGGTTTCGATAAGAATAGTTGTGTAGAAGTGATTCGATGACCAATGATTCAAAATTTATGTTCACATGGTTTCCCCTTAAAAAATAGTATTCATATATATGCCTGTAAAAATTATGAATAGTATTTATTCATAATTAACACAATAGATTAGCTATTGGGAAAACAAATCATGAAAACACACCTCATGTAAACATTTACAACTTTGAATCCTAAAAATTAATGTTTGAGGATTTAATTTACATTATCAAGAACAATATAGTCTATAATGGCCTCTCCATATATCTATTCTTTAAAATAAATTTGGGTTGTATCACCACTTTCTAATGTTGTATCCATATAAACATTTAATGCTAGTAAATGCTGAAGTTCAAAGAGTGGGGTATAGGTAATTTTTGAATATATTTTCAATTGCTTGTTTTATCCTTTAGATCATTTTGATTTGACCTTCAATTTCAACCCCTTCTCTTTGTCTGTCTATAATAACATTCATCGGTTCATACCATTTTCATTAATTATTAATGGTTTTGTATGAAAAATAAATTGGAAATTAATACCTCCTTGTTGACATTTTTTTACAATATCTAATGACTATCCTATGAATGTTGCAATATCTTGTTCAACTATATGAATATCCACATCATCAAGTGGAACAGGTGACTCGGTCCTTTGCTCTTGAGCTACATTAGTTCTTACTCTCACATGACCTATTGAAAGTTGTATCTTGTGTAGAATATCTCATTGGATATTGAAAATGGTAGCCCTAACAATAAGGATATGGGTTGGTGTTGATAGATATAAATCACAATCATTTTAACCCTATAGAATATCAGTACAAGAAATGTATCATTGTCTTCCTGATTCCCATTTCATATAAATAGTTATGAAAATATTGATTACCTCTACTAAGATAGCTCTTTGAGGGTAATGGCTCACCTTAAATGTGGTGGGGGTAGGGGTGGGGATATCTTCATGTAGTGTTTGTTCTTGTATTGTTTCTTCTATTTAATTCCTTAACATAACATTTTCTAACAACTTAGGGTGCCAATTAAATATTTCTTCTAGAGAAACTAATCATGCTTGAAACTCATCCATTTTCTTATCTTCATCCCCATGTTTATTTATTTTCTAAAAATATGTTTGGGGTGACACCCCAAAACCCACACCTATGACATGACCATATTGTTCTAGACGCTTCAAGGCTACTAAAAATTGCTATTCATCAGGTAAAACTAATGATGATTCTTATGTCTAAGTCATATAATAAATATAGAAAAATAAGTAATCATTATTATGTAATACCTATTTAAATGGAAATAGATTTTTATTATGTACTTCTTACACATGATTTCCAAACTTTTTGTGTGTTTTCATATATTAATATCCCTAATTTATTTACACATGCCTCCATCCATAGAACATGATGTGGGATGGAAGTGGATTTGTATTTTGATTCATCAATATGCATATAAATATGGCAACATAATTATGTCATCTTTTCATGTCACATAAAAGTATTATAGTAGATTTAAAATACATACCAATTTCTTTTCAAGTAAAGCATACCACATCCTTGCTTTGCGATAGAGGTACATTGGTTTTACTACCCATTAATTATTTTTAGAACTCAATTACTATTTTATAAATTAACAATTATTAATCAAAGTGATTAATACATTTATTTTCAAGAAATATATCACCAATCACAATGTACCTAAAAAATGTCTCCTCACATTGACCAATAAATGCATCCCAAACTTTTTGGATTATCAGGTGTGCATACATTTGTGGTGGGTGCAGGTTTATTTTCCCTTTAACATATTTTATATGATACTTTATAAGAATTATGAGAAATCATTTGGGAGCCTTTCTATTGAGAATTAATAAAAATTTCATTCAGGATTCATCTACTATAAATGCAATTTTCAAGGGATAATTAAGAGAAAGTCAATGTTTCATTATTTTATTTTTTAGAAAAATAAAGGAAGTTTATTATAATGTTACCATAATATCTTCCCAAATGAGTGTATTAAGTGTGGGTACAACATTGTGCCATGAATCTACATCAATAAGAACATGAATACGAGTGGTGATCCCAATGTAACTACTGAACATGTACTTTGGGGTTAATAGGTAGGCCACATGAATTCTATCCAACCTCAAATTTGTTGCCTTTATTTCTCACCTTAATAATTTTTTCTAACACTGTCGCACTAAGATGCTTCTATTTTTTTCTGGGACACCTATTTTTCACCATATACCATTTATTCATCTTCAATATCATCAATATTGCATTCCTATTTATTAATATCACCAGCATGTGAATAAGGTTGTTGTTCCTTTGTATTGGTAGCACTAGCATTTTGAGAAACCTATTGTTCCTCAAGATTGGGGGCATCTACATGCACAAAAGTCATTATATACAGAAGTGGTTGAACATTTAACTTAAATAATGTAAATACAGAATTGAACATATACTAATATTATGTAACACAATGTATATTAAAAAAAATATAGCTTAATTATTTAACTCTATTTTCAAAATGTTGAAGGGATTTGACTCCTCTATCGAGTATCAAAATCCCTTCATTGTGTTCTCCTATGAAATACAAGGTGTCGTCTGCATTGGGAATGATATGAAGTGATTGAAACATCCCAATGAAATGCTTATCTTTAGTTGAATTGACATCTGACCCTTCATTGGTTTTGGTCTATAACAGAATAACTGACCACTTTTAGTTTGCGGGATCTAGAATAAAAAATAATTGTACTGCTTGTGATTCCATTATAAATGGTTGACCTTTGTACCTTTACTTAATAAAATCCACTTTCAAGAATCCAAATTTATCTATTTTAATATCACTCCTATTATTGACCCACATGCATTGATAAATCAACACTTGGAATGTTGTATAATCCAACTCCCATATCTGTTTGATGATGCCAAAGTATAACATGTTTGCATAAATTTTACTTTTGTCCTTGGTACTAGATACATGCATCTCTTCAACAAAAAGTGTAACTACACTATTTTTCATGGTACTATGCTCATAATGTTCATTTTTATAGAATTTATAACCATTAATTACATAACCATTATAAGATAATACATGCATACTTGGTCCTCTGGCTAGCCATCAAAGTCTTTCTGAAATTGAATATAGATTTTTAGATGAATTCTTTAAAATATGATCTCAAAATGATATTATAAACTATTTATTATGTGTATTTGATATATATATTTCATCCCTTTATGGATTCAAATTCCAAAGAATTTATTTTTGGGTTTCAATATATGGGGAAAAATCTAAACTGTTACGCAAAACGTAAAGGCGGGCCTACTGTTGATTTGTAATAGTAATTGTGACAAAATCTATTCCAAACTCATAATCCACCCCGCATGATAAGATTTTGATAGAACAATTATTTCCACATCATAAATATAGTATAAAAATGTTTTTTAATGTCAACATTTTAACATTGGTTCTTCAAGACCGATGTTAAAAGTCTCCTGTGCGGACTTTTAACATCAATTATTTAGTAACTGATGTTAAAAGCCCACTTTTAACATCAATTATAGATAAAAAATGTTAAAATTCCAAATTTAAGCCTTTTTACATTTTTTTATTTAATAAATTTTTTTACAAGATATTAAAAATATCATTTTTCTTGTCTATTTTATGTTAACCAATGTGAAAAACTAGATTTCAACATCGGGTTTTTCAAGAAATGACCTTAAAAGTCATTTTTTCACATTATTTTTTTCAAAAACATAACATTAATAATTAAAAAAAATATATATTTCATTTCCTAAGCATCTATTTTAATGGTCTTGGATCTCAAACGAAGTTACATATCAAAATTTATGACCGTCAGAAGTTGGACTTCTCTAAGACTTTGTTTAGAGATTATCATCTTCCAACGTCCATAACATTTGATACATAAGTCCATTTTTGCACCAATACCACTCAAATTGAATCTTGGTAAAAAAAATAAAATATTTTAATCATTATTAACATTATTTTTTTGAAAATTGATGTGAAAAGTGACATTTAACATCCATTTTTAAAAAACCGACGTTATAATTCCTCATAGAAGACTTTTAACATCATTTTCCACCAAGAATCTATATTAAAAGTAATGTTTCATGTTGGGTTTTCAAAAAAAACATTAAAAATGTTTAAATATTTTTATTTCATTTTATAAGCTTCTATTTGAGTGGTCTTGGAACTAAAATGGACTTACAGATCAAAAGTTATAGACGCCAGAAGTTGATCATCTCTAAACAAAGTCTCAGAGAAGTATAACTTTTGATGACCATAAATTTTTATATGTAAACCCATATGAGTTTAAAAACCCTTCAAATATAATATTGTGAAATTAAATAAAAGTTTATAAACATTATTAATGTTAGTTGTTTAAAAAACTGATGTGAAAAATGACTTCTAATGTTGTTTCCTAAAAAAACCGACGTTAAATGCTAGTTTTTCACATCGGTTATCATAAAACTGATATGAAAAATGAAAATTTTAATATATTTTCATGATGGTTATCACAAATCTAACATGAAATATAAATTTAATATCTCTCTAATGCATAAATCCTATTTTTTTACAATGGGGCATCAAAATTTTCAATTGCCGCCTAAAATTTATAATACCGTGTTTGCTTTTACCATTTAATTTATGTGTTTTCACACTCCACATATATTAATTTAATGATAAATTATTTCTATCATCATTGTTCCACCAACTCAAATCATTTTATATTCATTATAAATCCAATATTTCTTATTTTGATGATCTCTTCATGGTATTTGTTATTATTTTTCCATGATTTATTTTTTTATGATTAGTATTATTAATTAATATACTAGTTAATGATTCCGTTCTTATTATAATGAAGAATACTTATCAGTATCACAGTAAAACTACAAATATTCCTTTGGATTCTAAAATTCCTTCTAAGACGAAGCTTTGTTTGCCTCATGAGATCTTTCCTTGGAAGAAAATTATATCCACCAAAACTTCAACATCCTTGAAAATTATATCAAAGATTTAAGTTTTTTCTAGATTTTGTATGGTTTCTATGATTTTTTATTGATATTATATTTTACATGAATGGATTAAACCATTATGAATAATATTTTTTGAAAAAAATATTTTTAATGTCATTTTTAAGAAAATCGATGTGAAAAATATTTTTTTAACGTCACTTTTTTTAAAAAAAAACTGATGTTAAGATGGTCTTTCACATAGGTTTTTTAAAAACCAACATGAAAAATCATAAAAAACATTTTTAAGGTTGGATTTAATAATATAAGTTAAAAAAATATTTACAACATTGCATTCAAATACTTCACCTCAAGAACTGATGTTAAAAATATAAAAAACCAACGTCAAAAACCTATTTTTGTACTAGTGAATTGGTAAAAAAATCAATAGATTCCTCAAGAACATATCGATCTGCAATACAATATTTTGGATGACTTATATTTTTTCATACACTTTAAAAATATTCATATTCCATTTAATGAAGTACATCCATCTATAATGTATAGGACTACATAGTCGAATATCTCTTATCAAGTGAACCATCAAGTGAACCATCATATTAAAGAATACCGGTAAGAAGAACATCTCCAATTCACAAAATATGATAGTAATTTCCTATTCCATAGTTTGAAATGTATCTAGGTCTATAAATTTTCTGCATATATATTTGAAAAATAAAAAAGCTGGGTTAATGTACGATGGACATTCTTAGGCAAAATGCAACGTAAAGATACATACATTAGATCTTGTATCAAAACATGTCAGTCATGTGATTTTAGACCCTTTAACATTAAATCAGTTATTAATATGATATTATTTATATTTTTTAAATACCCCTATAGGACCTTTATATCATTTAAGAGGTTACAACACTAATATATCTCTTTCCTGGAAAGAGTGTAAGTAGTTGGAGGAAGAAAATTCTATTTTCACTCTTCACAGGTTCCAACTCCTCTCATATTCACATGTAAATCATGTTTAACCTAGTATTAATTCCATAATTTGTTTTGATGTGTGAATTTATTAATGTTCCAATGACACTATCACATACATTGTTTTTCAACATTCATAACATCAAGAAAATTTCTGATGTACAAACAATCCCGGTATGGTAATTCAAAAAAAACTGATCTTTTTTTCCAACTAGTTTTTGTATGGTTTTTCAAAAAAGGCTTACCAAAAGTAGTATCTATATCTTATAATTTATCAAATAATTAATCACCTATTAGTGGATATGGTGTTTTACATTCTTCTAAACTTCTATTTAATGATGTCATCCAAGATCAGTACTTATGTTATTGGGGTAAAATCAACGATGTCCTAGAAACATAGTCTTTGATGAATATTTCAACCTAATTGATTGTATAACTTATTAAAAAATGGCACACCCTTGAGTTTGTTTAATTATATATCCTAAAAAATTTCTTTAATAAGTAAATTCATTTATCGTCCCGTACAACATAACTCTCATTGTAAAATCTTAATTTATGTAAGCATCATACAAAATAACACCTAAATACCACAATAATTTTAAATCTTCAATCAATGGATTCAAATAAACATCAATATAATTACCCAGTTTTTTTGGTCTGGATATAATCATATATGGAACAATGTATTTTTATTTCATTCATAACAACTATGATAAGTTATAATTTACCAATATAACTGGCCATGTACTATGAGTGCTGTTTTGAAAACCAAAAGAATCCACTCTATATATAGATAGAACAATACGAAGGTTTCTTGGATTGTTTCCAAATTCAGGATACCTGTGATAAATTATCTTCCATTGAGGAGAGTCTATCAGGTGACAAAGTTTCATATCTTTATTTATTGTATCTACACGCCACATCAATTATCTTATAGTATCATTTCTTCCATATAGGTTCCTAAACCTTTGAATGATTGGAAAGTACCATAAAACTTTCATGGACCCGATTCATATTTCTTGTATCGAGAATAAACACACTTGGGAAATTTTTAAGTGATTTTTGGTCTTTGAGAAGTAGTATATAGTCATTTAGACATGTATGTATTCTTTTAGAGATCATACCCATTAAACATAGCATTCATTTAGCATCATATGTTCAGCAAGGAAGTTCATTATATTTTAGAAGAATATAATTAAAGAGAACATGTAGTTCAATAAAACTGGTGTCACTCCATCCATTTCCTACTTTTAAATTATACAACTTTTGTATGGCTAATAATGCAGTATATTTAGTACAACCTATATACAATGACATCTTTTCACATTTATTTAAATTTTCAATAAATTTTGGATAATCATGAAGTTCATATTAAAATGTCATTTTCATTTCCTCAATATGATCTTCATCATTAATCACACCTATAATTACATCCTTGATATGGTCTTAATAATTATCCACACTTGTAATTATATAAAATGATCCATAAAACACAGTCTTATCCCATTCACTAGCTACATTCAGTTTTCCCCACGTTTAGTCCAACATTTATAACTTTGATCTATTCTATGATAGTTAAAGTGTTATTCTAACTCCTATGGTCTAATTATTATTAAATAAAAATAATGTAAACATGGAAAAGGGATTTGAGAAGGGTCATATGCATGATCTTTTGCAAACTTGATGAACCATCACACTCCATCCTTATACTATTTTGTCATATGATTGGAATCCACCCATTTTTGATTTATATCCATCCTATTTGATTTGGAAATATTAATATTTAACAAAATAAATAAAGTATAAAACAATTTCACTAAAAAAGTCAATTTTATGATTAAAATATTACTGTAATGTAAGATTATTAATGGTTATGATTTTTAAGACATAAATTGGTTTATTAATATTTATGATTTTACTAACATGAGTTATAATTAATCTTTTATATATTATATGAACCAAATAAACCATATATTACACTAATTTGGGTTCCAAGAGAGACCACTCCCCTATCAGATCCCAACATAGAGGTGATAAACATATGGAATTTAATATAAAGCTTTGAAACTAGCTATCTATATCAATGCTTGATAACTATTTTTATATAAAAAAATTCAATTTCTCAAATTTAAAATTTTATCTCTCAATGTTTGGAATAATATAATTTTCATATTTTGGTTTCCTAAAAAGAAAAAAATATTTAAAGATGATACTTTAATGGTCACTAAAAATAAAATAAAAAAGGTAATGACTTGTTTTAAAAATACATTGTGGTTTTAATATATGGGAGTGTGATGGATACTCGAAAGTAAATGAGAAGAATTGTTTATTTTTAATCCATGGGAGAAAGAGGGATACTTGGAACTTAAATTCAATTACTAACTGTGCACTGAAAAAACACTTCCTATTTATCAATTGCATTCAACACCTTACAGATAATTGGGATGTGTTCTTATGGTGCAAGGTTAGGAGAACCATGAAATCAGAGCGAGAAATAATGATGAATGAGTGAAAATCAATGTGAAGGGAGAGGGTGAACTAACAATGGATTGAGGCGAAAGAGATTGGGTGGAACATAAGATCATGAGAGATACTTGAAACTTGGAACCGATTACCATTTGTAAACCATAAAAACTTGGCCTACTTATTATTTTTTTCACCACCTTACATAATAAGTGGGAAGGGTTTTTATAGTGAAAAAATAGGAGTTCTATACAATCAAAGTGAGAAATAATTATGAATGAGTGAAAATTAATATGAAGGGGAGGGAGAGCATGAACCAAAAATGGATTGAGACAAGAGAGATTAAGTGGAGAATCAACAAGGTATATCAAGGAAAAATAAGATTTCTTACATGCGTGCTGTTCAAACTATTTGGGAAAATTAAAAACAAAGATGTTCAAGGGGGAGCGATAGATCAAATGTGATCACATAACTTGATTTTAATATATCATTATAATTTTAAGACATTAAAATTAGATAAACTTTAAACAAAGACAAATATATTCATATAAATTTTAAAATTTTAAAAAATGTTTAAACAAAGAAATGATTGTAATTTTAATTTAGCTTCATTTTATTTCAAAGTAAAATTTAGTAAAATAAAATAAATTATTTTCAATTATTTATATAATTTATTAATTCAAAATTATTAATTCAAGATAATTAAAAATATTAATTAAAAATTATTAATTCAAAATAATTATTAATTAAAAATGATTATTTCAAAATGATTATTAATTCAAAATTATTAATTCAAAATAAATATTGATTCAAAAATATTAATTAAAAATATTTATAAATTTAAAATTATTTAAAAATTATTTATATAAACTATTAATTCAATATAATTAAAATTATTTATAATCAAAAATTATCTATAGTTAAAATTATTTATAAATTATTAATATTTATTTATATACACAAAATAAAAATTATTAATAATTGTTTGTTATTATTAATTATAAATTACGTTGAAGTTATAAAAATATTTATTTACAAATTATGTTGAAAATGTTATTTTTTATTATCATGAATAAAAGATCTGATCATTTATATAAATATTAATTTAAGAAAACATTGAATAAAATACGCAGAGGGGGTAATGTAGAAAATTTCAAAAAATGGCACATACTCGATGGGTTTCCTTCCAGATCATCCTGATTTGGGGTGATTAAAAATATACAATGGTGAGATGGTGATAAGAACGAAATGAGAATATATTACAAATTCTGATGAATTCAGCATGACTAGATGATGATGTTTAATCCTATCCATAAGGTCATGGAAGGGTAAGATGTGGAAACACATAGGGGCTAACAGAGGGGGTGCCGGGGCCAACGCTAACATTGAAACCGACGTTGAAATATTTTGAAGGAAAATAAATAGGAGATAAAATATGCGGTGATGGATACAATTAAGGAAGAATCCTCATCAAATATGGAGGAAAATCACGGCTCCTGCAGATCCCAGTGTTGATTCAAAAGTTTTACTCTTTACTTTTCCATTACTTTTGTTTTAGAAATCACAAACAATTTATTAAAAACATATATACTAAATTTTTATGTCCAAAGCATTTTAGAATGTTTTTTTGTAGAAAACATTACCTTTAACCATACTTAGAATAAATTTTAAATTGTTACAGATATAAACTTTACATTCTTAATTATGATTATCATAATGAGTATGTGTCCGATTAATTAGACTCAACTTTATTAGAACTAAAAGTTAGAATTTCTATCATGACTATCATACTGACAAAGTCTTAACAATTAGATTGATACAGGTACAGATAAAATTAGATTGAAACTCATAAAGGTTATTGTAATGAAAATCATAAGGAAGTTCATTGAACTAACTATGTTTATAATATAAATATGGAAAACTTATTTCTAAATTAAAGAAATTTTTTATACTCTGATGGTGTATACCAATATGACGTCAGACATTCAGTTACACCAAATCATTATGAGCTATCAAGTTCCAGGTGTCCAAAGTCATTATTAAAAACTTATAAAAATATGATCGTTGGGAGATCAATATAACCATTGGTAGATCTCCTATAAATACCAGGTCATTTGAAGAGTTTGGGGAAGCTAGAAGATTTATTCATTTGTATTTTCTCATTTTGTGAGAGCTCTCAAGTTTTCATAGCATGAACATCTTGTTCATAGTATTTGTAATTGTTTAGAGTTTTGTAGTTATAAGGAAACCTTTCCAGGTTGTCTCCTTACTAACTTTTACATTGTAATCTGCATCCAATAATCATAACGATTGGGGGATTCCAGGCATAGGAAGACAGAGAATCTAATCCATCAGATCGAGGGCTACCGGGGCTAGGTAGATAGAGAAAATCTAATCATAATATTGAGGGCTTCTGAGAATAGGAAGACAGATCCATTCTAATCAATATATCAAGGGATTACCTGGTATGTGAATACAAACTTTCCTATAAGTATAAAATAAGGGATACCTTTAGTCCGGGTTATAGAATAACTTAATATTAAGTTTAAAATTAGTTTATCTTTTAATAGCTTGAAAGTCATTCTTTATTTTTTAGCTATTTTATTACTTATTGTTTATAAGTTTTTATTTCCGCTGCACTTATAATAGAATGTGAAATATCATATTCATCATTTTATTCTATTTGTTTTATCTGTACTATTTTTATTACAATAAAAGAAAACTCTTCAATCAGATCCATATTAATTCAGATCTTTTACACTATGATTTAATCGTATTGATTCTACTTATGATTCCATGACTTTTTTCATCAGACTGAGGGCTGAGTATGATAAACCAACTTAAAGAGGCTTTGGATTTGTTTCATTTAATTATTTTAAACTCAATTTTTAAACCAAAATTCACCCCTATCTTGTAGGTATTGTCATCAAGTGCATATATTACGATACAAGAATTGGTATCAAATCCACGTAAATAGCTCTGTGATTCTGATAGTCAACAATTAACATCAGAACATATTTTCATTGATCAAATACCTTTTGAGGTTTTTAATTTCTTCACTATAGAAAGTTAATGAAGTTTTGTTATAAACTTTTTGTTTATAAATTTTTTTTACATTAATGTATATTTATGGAAAAGAATATATATATTTGTTTTAAAGATGGCAGGACTTAATGTCAGTTCAATAAAAAACCTAAATCTAAACAGACCTCTTATTTTTGATGGTGTTGACTATGAGTAATGGAGGGATATGATGAAAATTATTGTTATCAACATAGGAGTTGAATTTTTTTTATATTTACTAGAGATTATAAAATTCTTGATAATGATGTTACTACTTTTAGTCATCAAGAGAAAAAATAATATCAGTTAAACTATAGAGTAAGGAATACTTTATATTCTATAATAAAAATAATTTATAGTCATATTTCTTTGTGTGAATCTTATAATAGTATCTGTAAAAATCTTGAAGTTACACATTTTGGTACTTCTAATGTTGTTGAAATTCAGAGATCTATGTTAAGAGAAGACTACCAATATTTTTATTTCTTATCCGGAGAATCCGTTTCCATGATGCATCATATATTTATGACTATTATAAATAGTTTATAATATATTGGTGATAAATGTATTGATGATGATATTATTGTGAAAAAGACAATTGATATCATTCCCAATAAGTGGGAATCGAAGAGAACAACATTTGATGAGACTATAAAGTTAAATAATCTTACCTTGGATGATCTTATTGGTACCCTTATGTAGTATGAGGGTAGGCTCAAGAGAGATGCTATGAAATAGAAAAATAAAAATGGTGGAGTTTCCTTTGAAACAAAACCTACCTTACCTAAAAAAGTAAAATCTGTACAGAAATTTGTTAAGCCTTCAAGAAAAAAGAAAGTGGTTATTCAATCTGATTTAAGTGTTTCTAAAATTCTGAGAATGAATTAGTAAACTTGTCCAGAAGGATGAATAAGATAGTGAACAATAAATATTTCTAATATCGATATAATAAAGGCCATAAATATAGAAGTGATAAGAAAGATGAAGTTACTTAATACAAGTGTAAGAAAGCTGGACACATTAGAAAATATTTTCCAAAGTTTAAGAGGAATTATAGAAATGAAAATAATTCAGAAAGGACTGCCATGAAATATTATAAATACAAAGTAAATAAAGTTTTAAAGGTTATTGACACTTGGAGTGCTATTGGAGGTGACTCTTCTGAAAGTTCTTATGAGAATGAAATTTCCGGACAGAGGGATATAAATCATTTTGAAAAATCACCCCTTGTAAATCAATGTTCCATGGATAAGGTACAAAATACTTAAAACATTACTAACATGTCCTTAAATTATAATTATCTTTATAAGAATGATTCTATATCTTTTGATAAGGAATATTCCTCAGAATAAGATAATTATCTTCCTTCTTATGATAAAGTTTCACGATTCACTAAATTTCTTGAGAATGAAAATTGTAAAATTTGAAAAAAATTCATAATGTTAAGGAAAAAATTTCTAAGGATGATTAAAGAATAATTTTTTTGAAAAATGAAATATTAGATCTTTCAAAAGACATTGATAAGAATATTTCATAGAAATAAACTTTTTCTAAATATTTTGAAGAAGTAGTTTCCGAGAAAATGTTTTAGAATCTAAACTTACTTCTAAAACTAATACCAATGAGGATAAAAATTTAGTTGTAAAACTAAAATCTAAAATCTCAAGTTTGAGAAAAATTTTATCAAAATTTATCACTAGTAAGTAAAGTTTTGATAAAATTTATAAACAAATCAATCCTCATGGTAATAGTTTTGTAATGGGTTATAAATATAGAAAACCTATTTTTAGTAACAATTTATTTGTTCCCAAAAAATCCCCCTTTCCCCAAGTGTTAAAGAGATAGACATTGAAAAAATAATTGTTCATTAAACAAAGTCAAATCCCTAAGTTTTCACAAAGTATATTTTTCTAAAAAAATATATTTTCCTAAAGTTTTGTTTTCTAACACTACCGGTCCCAAGAAGGTTTGGGTGCCAAAAGTCTAATGTTTATTTAGGAAAACAAATATAGTACCAGAAATAAGAATACACGGTACATGGATAATGGATGTTCTATGAATATGACTGGTAATAAGGAACTATTTAAAAGGATTATCAAGATGAAAGGTGGAAAAGTTACTTTTAGAGATAATGATCAAGGAAATATTATCAAAATAGGTAACATTGTTCTTATTGGTAAAGCCTTAATTTCAAATGTTTTCTTTGTTAAAGGAATTAATAAAAACTTTATAAGTATAAGTAAATTATTTTAGGATGGTTAACTTGTGAACTTTAGGAATAATAAATTCTTAGTACATAGTTCCAAAGATGAATTTATTATTTCTTCTAATCAGCATGATAATGTTTATACACTTAACTTAGATGACCTTAGGAGCCAAGAATTATCTTACTTAAGTGAAATTGAAGATCAATATTGGTTATGAAATATAGGGTTAGGACACTATAACCTTATAAACTTATCTAAGTTGACTAAGAAAGGACATTTTAATGATCTATCGAAACTTAGGTTTGATACTTCAAAAGTTTGTGACCCTTTTCAATAGGTAAGAAACATGAGTCAAGTTTTAAATATATTAGTGAAGTATCAACTTCTTATTCTTTATAGTTACTTCACATGGACTTATTCGGTCCTACAAAAACTAGGAGTATTTGTGGAAAATACTTTTTACATTTCTTGGTTGATTATTTCACAAGATACACATGGGTTTATTTTCTCACAAATAATTTTGAATCCTTTTTTTTATTTTAAAACTTTTTTAACCACATTTAAAAATGAGAAAAACCTTCCCTTGATAACTATTCATAGTGATCATGGTGGAGAATTTGTAAATTATGATTTTGAAACTTTTTGTAGTATGAAAGGTATTGAACATAACTTTCTATCACCTAAAACCCCTCAATATAATGATGTAGTTTAAAGATAAAATATAATTCTTCAAGAAATAAATAGAACCATGTTGAGTAAATACTCAATTGATAAACATTTTTGGGATGAAGTGGTTAGTACTATATGATTTATTATAAATTTAGTTTTAATTAAAACCATTCTTAATAAAAATTCTTATGAGTTGTGAACAGGAAGAAAACCAAAATATTTTTACTTCAAAGTTTTTGGTTGCAAAGTATTCAACCTGAATACAAAATACAACTTACATAAATTTTCACCGAAATCTGATGAAGGTATATTTTTAGGTTATTCCACTATTTCTAAGGATTATAGAGTTTTTAATAAAAAAATCTTATACTATTGAGGAAAAAATGCATGCTAAGTTTGATGAAACTGATCCTCTTGTTTTAAAAAACCTCAACCAACATATTTAGATGTGATATCTAAAATTTATTTTCAACCATTGATAGAAAGTTATTCTCATAAGGATATAACTCAAGAAATTGTTTATAAAGTTATTGCTTAGGAAGATTTTATACATATTGTTGAATAACATACTTTTAAAAACCCAATAAGTCAAATGTTTCTTTGGAATCATTCTAGTGATAGTATCATTGGTGATGTAGATCAACCAGTTATGACTAGAAGTTTCTTAAGGAATTAAATTGAACATCTAGATTTATTATCCCAATTTTAACCTAAGAATACTGATAAGGATTTAGCTGATGAAGGTTGGATTAAGGAAATACAAGATTAAATCAATGAGTTTGAAAGAAAAAAGTATGGAATTTAGTTGACAAAAACTTCTATAATTGGGGTAAAATGGGGTTTTAGAAACAAATGTTATAAGAATATAATAATTGTTAGAAATAAATATATAATTGTTGTTAAGGGTTATAATAAACAAGAATCTATATATTATGAAGAAACCTATGCACTAGTATCAATACTTGAAGTAATTCGAATACTTCTAGCATTTACAGCAGTCTTTAATTTCGATTTTTTTCAAAAGGATGTGAAGTGGGATTTTCTTAACAGATATTTTCAGGAAGAAGTTTATGTTGAACAAGATCCCAATTTTTAAAATAAAAAACATTTATAATCTATTTATAAACTTTCTAAAGCTTTATATGGACTTAAAAAAACCCATAGATCATGACATGATAGATTAGTAGAATTTCTGTTAGAAAACAATTTTTTTTAAGGGAGATGTCATTCCAATTTTTTTTATAAAACAAGTTAATAAAAAATTATGATTATATAAATTTATATTGATGACATTATATTTGGATCAAATAAAAAATCTTTAATAAATTACTTTTCGAATCTTAGGAAATCATAGTTTGAAATGAGTATGATGGGTGGGTTAACATATTTTCTTAGTTTTCAAATTTCAAAAAATATAGAAGGAACTTTTATATCTCAACATAAGTATATAAAATATATTCATAAGAAATTTGGATATGACAATACTAAAAGTATTATTACTCCCATCGATACCTCAAATAATTTATATCTTGGTAAGACTAGGTAACTAGTTGACAAAATGATTTTTAGAGGCATGATAGGAAGTTTACTTAACTTCTAGTCATCCAGATTTAATGTTTTCTATATTCTTATGTAAAATATATCTAGAAAATCCAAACGAATACCATTTAAAATATATAAAATGTTTTTTGTTACCATAAGGGAACTATGAATTTAGTACTTTTCTATTCTTCTAGAAATGTTTTCGAATAATTTTTTTAGATGCCGACTTTGGTGGTTGTAGAATGGATAGGAAAAGAAAATCCTGAACTTTTCATTTTTAGGAGATTATTTAGTTTCTTATTCATGTAAGAAACAACTCAGTAGCACTTTCCACTACTAAAGCTGAATATATGGAAGCTGGAAGTTGTTGTTCTCAAGTGTTGTGGATGCAAAACACACTCACTGACTATGGAATGAGTTTTATAAAAAATAAAATACTTTTTGGCAACATAAGTACCATTTATTTAATTAAAAACCCATAATATAACTCACATGCTAAGCACATTGATATAAGACACAATTTTTTTATGGATCACACATTTAATAGAGATATAATTTTACAATTCATAGGAACACAAGATCAACTTGCTGACATCTTTAAAAATACCCTTAGTTATGATAGATTTTAATATATCAAACATAATCTAGGAATGATCAACATAAATTAATCATTCATATATACTTATTTTTGACCTATCTCTTTACACTAAGTCACTCCTTTTCAAAGGGGGAGTACATATGTTTTTTGTTTTTAAAAAATTGTTAGTTTTCTAAAAATTTTAGTTTTCCAAAAAATTGTATCATAATGAGTTTTCTAGATACATTTTTCTTTAAAATTTTTTTAGATTTATAATTATTAAAATATTTCTTAGCCTCAGAAAATTTTATAAAATATATGGACTCAAATTTCCTTAAAAAAATTTCAGATTTAAAAAAATTTTATAATGAGTTTTTATTTTGTTTCCAGTATATTTAGTTTTATTTTTAAAAATATTATAATTTATTTTATGATAAAAACTACCATAATTAGTTTTTTTACTAAAACCATCATATTCAGTCTTTTAAAACTATTGTAATTACTTTAGTTTACAAAAATCAAGAAGAATAGTATTTTCATATCGATGAAGCTCTTCAATTCAAAAGATACTTTTTTTTTATTTTATTTTTTTCCTATTTTATTATAATTAGTTTATAATTGTTGTTGTTCAAATTTTATTTTTATAAAAACTTTGTTTTTTAAATATTTTTTAAAAAACCTTTTCTTAATTGGATTCAATCTTAGTCCAATAAATGTTTTAAATCCTCAACAATTCAAAAATTTCATTAAAAATTTATTTAGATCATTTTAACCACCTGATCAGACATGTATTCATCTTAACCACATATCATGTAATGGAAGATGAACCAAATCCCTAAGAACTTATATAAAGAGGTACCTATTGTGTCCCACATCAGTTGTTTTAGGTTTTTTCTCCCGAGTTGCTGCTGCCTTTAAGTTGCTCAGTTCGGTCAGATTCCTTTTTGTCCATTTCACCAGCACCAGTCCTAGTTATATGGTGACCAAGGAGGCTTTTTAAATGGTATTTTTTCATATAAATGTTGTTAGAGTGGTCTTTATTTGATAATTATTATTCCACATTGAAAATGATTATTTCTTTCTAAGGCTGGGTGTTTGTTTGTGTTGAGAAACCAGATAAGGACTTTGATTTATTTTATGCTGATAATGTTCCTAAATTATATGAATCTGTTAAGTTTTTAACTGATTATGGTAAATATAAAATTTATTTCCTGATGTATGGAAAGAGACATAATATTTCACATAAGAAACTATTAGATTTGGTTGGAATACAATATGAGGGAGAATTGTATTTTCCATCTTATAAAATTCCTAATATTCTTGGTACATTTGACAGAAGAAAAATTGAGGATTATTTGTTTTCTAAATATGAGAAGATTATAATAGTTTCCCATATTGCACCAGACAACTGTTTCATTTCCCTATGAATGAAAGGATTCTTAATACTAAGAAAAGGAGATCGAGACACCTTGAAAGATTCAGATGTTTTTGTATTGGACTATTTGGTGAACTTAAGGAAGATTGATCTTGTTAAGTTTGTTCTTATCATAGTTGAAAATATCAAAACTAACATAATAAAATATATGATCATAATGTTTCCTACTCTCTTAAGAAATATGGTAGTTAAATGCATTAAGGTTTTAAAAGTCCCAAAAATTTTGTTCCAATGATATAAAAGATCTCATTTATAAGTGATGATATGATGGATAAGAAGAAATTGTTTTTTTAATGATAAGTCCAAAAATTTTGTCAGGAAAGTTGGTGGTGAAACTTTGGAAGAAGAACCATAAAATAAATCATTGAATTTTGATAAGAATAAAAAGTGTAAGGTTGAAATCTCACCACCAAAAAAGTAGAAGAAACAAAAGATAGTTCCTAATTTTTTTATAAATAGTGGATGAAAAAGAAAGCAGGAAAGAGACTAGGAGATCCTCAGATCATACTTGAACCTATTGAGTCCAAGTAAAAGAAAATTGATGACGCTGATACATTATAAAAGGATTAAAATAAAATAATGAAAAATAAGAGGTTTATAGATAATAAAATTTGTGAGAATCTTTTGAAGGGAGTTGAGAGAGCTTCTAGGAATGTAGTTCTACCTATTTACATATAGATCAAATAATATCAAAATTAGGTCTATTATTTCATGATACATCAGTTGTATATGTTGAGATTCCTTTTATCGATGGAAAAGGAAATAATTTTTTTTGATGAATAATCAGTACCACCAATTTAATAAAAAATATCGGAACTAGCACCAGTAGGAAAATGATATTTGAGAACAACTAGACAGATCAAGGAGGAGATTGATAAGGTAGTTGATGAAGATGTTTAAGGTAATGATAATGAAGGATAAAAAGAATAAGGAAGAAAAATTAATTTAAGATCTTGTTGAAGAAGAGGTGGATATTGAGAATGAAGATGATGAGAATGAAGAGTATGAGAATGAAGAGGAAGATGACAATGAAAAAACCCAATCTGATAAGTATTGATTAGAATCATAATTAGCATCTTCATCAAAAATATCTTCTAAGGATGATAAGGATAGTAAATTTGTAATTTCTAAACAAAAGGAATCCTCATTAGAAGAATAAATAGAGTTATCATCCAAGAAATATGAGGAAGATAAAAATTCAAAGACAAAGGTTGATGATAAAGCTGACATCGATGATGTAGATATTCCTGAATTATCTGATTATAATGAATTCAGAAAAAAAGTCTATAAAGTATTTGAAAACAATGTTTCAAAGATTGAAAAGAATACAGGCAAGAAATAATAAGTTATACTAATCCAAATAAAACCTCATGAGGTTCACCCAGATCAGTCTAATTTAGCTGCAACAATTTCTTTGGAAGGAATTGACTATATAGTTCATGTATTAAAGATATTAGAAGTAAAAATTCCTTATTTTCTAGGACTTGAAACAAGGGTCAAATTTAATAATGAAAGTCTAAATGAGAAATTAGAATCAATAGAGGATTTAACTGAGAAAGTGATTCAGATCGAATCTGATTTAAAAGATTTTTAGGAATGTTCTCAGATACATAGAAAGACATGCGATCAGAAGGTAAAATGGTCCCATAAAGTCAATGCTGATATAAAAATGCATGATGATCAAATTGATTTCATAAATGAATGTTTGGAAGAATCAAAAAATTCTTTTAATGAGTTATCTTCTCACATGGATAAAAGGGTAAAGTTTGTGGAAGAGTTTCAAGATACAACTGATGATCATATTGAGGAAGTTAATTATTTGAAGAAGAAGATCCGAGATATAGAGATTAAAATGTATAGACTTTGATCATGCGAGGATGAAATTATCATATTGATAAATGAGAACAAATAATTTATGAAAAAATTTATATTCAAGAAGAGAAGGTTGAAAATATGGAGAAAGACCGTCATGAGTTCAATAAGATCAAGGCCTTCTTCAAGACTTCGATGAATAAATATTAAATTCTTTTTATTTTGAACTATCATTCTAATTTTTTTCAAAAACATTTGAATTTTTTGTAATATAATAATTTTCTTTTATCTAATAATTATTTTTATGAATGTTTTCCAATTCTGATTGGTTGAATGTTATTTCATAATTTTTATGGAGGACTAGTTAGTTTAAAATTGTTTTGTATTTTGTTTTTCTAAATTTTCAATAAATTTTGGATTTTTTCCCCATTCCTTTTTGAAAATCATAAAGGTGGATAATTTTATAGAAAGGGGTAGAAATTATTTTTAAATTGATAATTCTTAAGTAATGGGGATCTATAAAACAAATAGGGATAATCTTATACAATGAGGGAGAATATGATCTTAGGGAAGATATTATCCAAAGGGGAAGTTCATCATATTCAAATTCGTTCTCTCCATTATATTTATAATAGTTAAAAACTCATGGGGAGTTAAGGTTTAAGGTTTAACTATGAATAAAAAGTACTTAAAAGAACATGGACTATAAGTTTTTCAAAGTTATTTTTTATTTAAGTTTTGGGTTTTTGATTTCAAAAAGGGGGAGATTGTTGAGTCAGAAGTTTTACTTATTACTTTTCCATTCCTTTTATTTTGGAAATAAAAAAAACTTTCATAAAAAATATTTACTAAATTTTTATTTCCAATGTGATTTTGAATGTTTTTTATAGAAAACATTAAATTTTACCATACTTAGAATAAGTTTTAAAGTATCACAGATATAAAATTTACATTCTTCATTATGATTATCATAATGAGCATGTGTCTGATTAATTTGACTCACCTTTATTAGAACCAAAAGTTAGAATTTCTATCATGACTATCATACTGAAAAGGTTTTAACAATCAAACATATATTGGTACCTATAACACCATACTAAAACTCATAAAGGTTATCATAATGAAAATTGTAAGTAAGTTCATCAAAATGAAAATGTTTATAATATGAACATAAGAAACTTATTTCCAAAGTAAGAAACATTTTTTACACTGTGATAGTGTAAGACAGTACAACGTTGGAAATTTAGTTACGCTAGATCATTATAAGCTGTCAAGTTCCAAGTGTCTAGATTCATTGCAACAAACTCTAAAAAATATGACCATTGGGTGATCAATATGACCGTTGGGAGCTTGCCTATAAATACCAGGTCATTTTAAGGGTTTTAGGAATCTAGAAACTTGATTAATTTGAATTTTATCATTTTCCAATAGCTCTGAAGATTGCATAACGTGAAAATCTTCTTCCTAGTCTTTGTAATTGTTTAGAGTTTTGTAGTTCTAAGGAAACCTTGTCAGGTTGTATCCTTATGAACTTTTGTACTGTAATTCGCATATGATCATCGAAATGATTAAGGTATTCCAGAGATAATAAGACAAAGAATCCGAGCCATTGAATAAAGGGCTACCAAGGCTAGTTAGATAAAGAAAATATGATTATCATATTGAGGGATTCTGAGGAGAGGAAGATAAATCCATTTTGATCATTGTCTTGAGGGATTCCCTGGTAAGGGAAGACTAAATTTCCTGTAATTATAAAATAGGGAATACCTTTAATATAGATTATATAATACCTTACTATTAAGGTTAAAATAGGTTTATCTTTTAATAACTTTAAAGTCATTCTTTATTTTTTCATCTATTTCATTACATTTTCTTTACAAGTTTTTATTTCCGTTGTAAATATAAAAGAAATTGAAATATTGTATTCATCTTTATATTCTATTTGTTTTATCTGTACTATTCCGATTACGATAAAAGAACTTAGTTTAATCAGATCCATATTGATTCCAATATTTTACACTCTGATTTAATCATATTTATTCTGATTATGATTCTGTGACTTTGTTCATCATACTGAGGGCCGAGTTCGATAAACCAACTTAAAGAGGGTTTGGGTTTGTTTAGTTTAATTATTCTAAGATATTTTTTTAAACTAAAATTCACCCCCTCTTACAAGTATTATCATAAATAGAATATATTACAATTCAACACCCAGAGCATGGACACATAGTCCCTCACGATATCCACTATCTCCCTCAAAATCTTCTTCGCTATTTCTGTTCACTAGAACGACTCCCCACATGAATATATATATAAAATGGAAACCACATGATCATGTTGTGATGGGATAAGGGATGCAACGAGCAGTGGATATCCATGAGATAAAAAATAAATTGACACATACCTTAGATTTTGAGAGGATCAATTCACTGAGAAGATCGATGAAGAGCGGTGGCAGTACTTCGATTCCTTGAGAGCTTGAACAACCTGAGGGAGGAAGACTCTGCTAGGGTTCTATTTAAAGATCGGGTAAGGTTTTTATCAACTATTTCAAAAAAGTTCTGATAAAGAGTGGTTTTATCAACGCTAAAATAGTAATTACTGATAAAAATGATATTTATTAGCACTTTTTTAATGCTGATAAAGATTTAATTTTGTTAATATAATAAATATTATTAAATATATTTATTAATTAAATATATTTATTATAATTTTATAATAATTTAAATAAATATATTTATTTAGTATTATAATTATAATTATATAATTATATATAATTATAAATATAATAAATATTTTTATTAATTAAATATATATATTTATTTAATATATTTATTATAATTTTAAAACTATTTAAATATATATATAATAATAATAATTATAAATAAATATATTTAAGATTATTTATATATAATTACATATACTTATAGAATTATTTATATATATTTATTATATATATATATATATAAAATTATAAATATAATAAATATATTTATTATTATTCTATAATTATATATATATATATATTTATAATTAAAATTTAAAATAAATTTTTGATGTCTGCCAAATGAGCATCGACAAATCCATATGGGAAGAAATACCTAAATATGAGTATTATTCTCTTTGTAAAGTAAAGGAAGAAAAAGGTGGTTAGAACTTGCAGATCACGTAAGCCTCTAAGATACACACGATCACGAGACCTTCAAAAGGTCACAGAAAGAAGCTATACACAATGCATCACCTACATAAGATCTCACAAAGCCCCTTTGATAAGACCTTATATTCTTGCGAAGGCACCCTAGACACTCGCTGATCGCACGACAACTGCCGAATGAGTACCCTAGAATCATGCAACTTGTCAATCAGTGGATACTTGGAAATCCATCCAAAATAATTGGAAAATAAGGTGAAAAAATCCAAAATGAGGGATCCTCTTGTAGTCGTAAAGCTCATGTGACGCACCCAAGAGGTTCGTGAGACACCACAAGCCTCTGGAGACATGCTCACCTCACTGTGTGAGAGCCCACAGACATGTCACCTACATCACGTGAAGGTCCCTAGACATATAAAAGTGGTCCTGTGCTCCCCCACCAGTTCTAAAGACAAACAAAAGAATTTTTCAATGAAATGATCATGGATCACCAGATGACCCTTTGTTGGTCATGTGACACATCACCGATGGGGATAGTTATTGTCTTCTACCACACTCAAGAAAACTCATGAGATCTCCAACCAAGTAAAATAAATAAGAAAATAAAAAAATGAAAAATTTGAGATCATCTCATGGTCGTAAATTTGACGGGATGCACCCAGGATGTTCATGAGACACCCCAAAATACCCCGAAGAAATGTCCCCCTCACCACGTGAGAGACTGTTGGCATGCCACCCTTATCACGCAAAGGGATTCAGACTCATCCATCCAGTCCTATGCTCCCCCTTCAACTACATAAGGCAAACAAAAGGGTTTTCCCATTAAATGCTCTTGCATCACCACACGACCCTTTGTTGTTCACATGACACATCACTGATGGGGATAGTGATTGCCTTCAACATTACTTGCACACACTCAATAGATCACCAAACCTTTGACAAATAAAGAATGAAATAAATGGGAAATGATGGGAGCTTCTTGTGAAGGTTAGATATGCTAATTACCATTGATCATGTGAAACCCCTTGCTTAATCTCACGAATCCCCCTGTAAATCCATCCTTAGCTCATGAAATACTCTAGGAAAGCAACCCTAGATTACAAGAAATCCTTTCAACATGAATTCTAATCTCATGAAGTCCCTTGTACATGTCAGTCTGACATTGCAAAAGTCCCTTGGCATGTCCACATGATTAGAAAAGAGCCTTTGGGTTGATAAATCAAATAAATGAGGTGTTTAAGGGATGTTATCATGGTCACTAAAAGCCACACGATGCCCCTAGATAACCCATGATAGGATCATGTAAGAAAGCATGACTCCAAAGCCCTCCATTGACTCCATCTTGAATTTGTGCGATAAGCACCATGAAAAACTGTGCATAATCACAGTGGTGAGGCATATAAATCCCCCACCCCAGCATAAAAAAATGATTTTTTTTGGAATCCACACATAGAATCACCCAATCATCAGAGTGGAATTATCTAACTGACCAATATCACAATTTCAAGGTCTTTATCTATGTAAAAATCTAGGGAACAACCTAGTGGATCATGCAACATGCATAGGAACTTAGCGTGATCACTTTAGATCATGCGAAGGACTTCTGGAGGGTTATGAAAAGGACATACCACATCTCTACTGAACCACAAAAGACCTAAAAGTATAACACTAAATAAATTTGATGCACATATGCAATATATATGAGAATAAAAGACTAAATACATGATACTTTAGTGAATACATATACAATTATCTTCATTCACTTATCATGACTCATCCAGATCATGCCACAACATTGGGGCATGTCACCCAAGTTCTGAAATGTCCCCTTGGAACACCATTTGGATCATGATATGTCTTCTGTACACATCAATAAATTCATACGATGTCCTCTAAACATGTCATCCAAGTCACACGAATCCCTCCAGACTCACTATCCATATCTTGCGATTTCCTCTAAACATGTCCCCCCAAGTTATACAGTGACACTAGTGTATGTCAACTCAGTCTCACGTAGCCCTATGGGTTTTTCAATTAGATCGCACAACACCCTCCAATCATATCAGATAGGTCTCACTAATCCTTATAGGCTTTCCAATCATATTTTGTGACACTCTCTAGACATTTCAAGAAAGTCACATGATGTCCTTCAGACATTTCATCCAAGTATCATGAAGCCCTCGAAACTCACCATCTAGATCTTGCAATGTCCTATAGACATGTATCACAAGTTTTTTGGTGAAACCAGTGTATGTAAGCTCAGTATTGTGAAGATCTCTGGGCCTGTCAACCAAATCTCGTGACACCCTCCAAGAATATCAGCTAGGTCTCGCAAATCCCTCTGTGCTTGCCAATAAAATCTCATGAGACTCTTTGGATACATCAATAAAGTCATGAGATGTCCTCCATACATGTCATACATGTCTTGAAAATCCCTTTGGACTCTCCATACAGATTTTGTGATGTCCTCTAGACATGTCGCCCAAGTTATACAATGACACTGGTGTACGTTAGTTTGGTCTAACAAAGCACTCTGGGCTTGTCAACCAGATCTCGTGGCACCCTCTAAACATGTCAGCTAGGTCTCCTGAAGCCCTCAGGGATTTCCAATTAGATATCACAACACCATCTAGGAATTTCATTCAGATTACGTGATGCCCTTCAGACATGCCACCTGGGTTTCGTAAATCCCTTCTGGATTTCCATCCAGATCATGTGTTGTCCTTAATACATGGCAGCATGGGTCATGTGTTATCATCTGGACAAGTCAAATAGGTAATGTGACACTCTCCAGATATGTCATCCTTGGTCATGAAATTATCTTTATACATACTCATCCAGATATTGTGGAATTATCCAAAATTTTCAACTAGGATTATGCAATTTTCATTAGACATGTCCAAGAATCCTTAGATAGGTCAGGTAGACAATCATCCCATGATAAGTAGATATCCTAAGGCATGATAACTTTTTCCAGCGTGCATACTAGGGAAACCTCAGTGTGTAAGCCTTGATCAATTAAACTATCAGAACTCCAATTTCTGCTATAACCAAGATACATAGGACGCCTTCCTAAGGCCCAAGATCAAATATACACTTACCTCAGTTTAAGTACATCTATGTATCTAATATTTTACCCATAGGGACTTAATAATTCCCATGATCTGATCATTCATCATTATCCATTAGTGGATTGAGAGATCAATTGAACCATAAGAACTTTGATTCTTGTTATAACCAGGATACGTAGGATGCATTACTAAGGCTAAACCTCAAAAAAACTCTTACCACAGTTAAATTCCATCCATGTCTTAAAAATTTCAACCATCGGGACCCAATCATTCCCATGGGATGATTATTCCTTTTCATCCATCAATGGGTTGAGAGATCAATTGAACTATGAGAACTCTGATTCCTATAATAACCAGGATACTCAAGATCCCTTTCTAAGGCTTGAGATCAATATTAAACATCTAAAGGGGATATCCTAGCACATAAGTCCTATATTCATAAGTAGCGAGACTGATTATTTTCCATCCCTTATTTCTCACACCAAGCATAGATCACATGGGCTTAGGGAGTTACAATAATCATATCATTCATATCATAATCATCTGTCAATATTAAGGAATAATTAGAGTGTAATCCATGACCAAATTGAACTACAATGACTCTGATTCATGCCATAACCATGATACATATGGTGTCTTCCTAAGTCCCAATCTCTATATGAAACATTTGAAGGGCTATCCCATCATATAAGTTTCACATCCATATGCAATGTGTATAATTATTTTATATCCCTTATTTCTCACACCGATAATAGATCACATGTTCTTAGGAAGTTTTAATAGTCCTATCATTCACATCATGAATCTCCCACAAGTGAGAGAAACCTCACTGTATAAGCCCCAATCATCAACATAATATGATATATCTTATATACTAGGGAAACCTCAGTGTTTAATCCCCAATCAATTGAACCGTGAGAACTCTGATTCCTAATATAACTAGGATGTAAAAGGAAATTTCCTAATTACTGAGCTCAAATATACACTTACCTCAATGTAAGTCCATCTATGTCACTGAAAATTCAACCAACAAGACCCAATCATTCCCATGGGATTCTCATTCATCTTAATTCATTAGTGGACTGAAAGATCAACTCAACTATGATGCCTCTGATTCCTGATATAACCAAGATACGTAGGACACCTCCTCGAGTTCAGAGATAAAATACTTAGTGTTTAGGTACCCATATATATATATATGTCCTTTTTTTATGATGTAAAATTTCATAGGTTTAATAAACTACATGGGTTTTGATTCATGTTATAAAGTAGGATACATAGTACGCCTCATAACAGATCAATCCCATCATTGACATATTAATCACCTCCCAATATGGAAAAAAATTCCAAAGTGCCTGGTTATATGGATTCAACATATAAAAATCTACTCATTTATGGAAAATAGATAAAGAACCTCAGATATATATAGATGGATTCACTAATAAGACCCCCTTCTCTTTCATATAAAAGGGTTTAACCTATGATCATTTTTTAGGGTAAATGATTCCATATTAGGATTAGGAAGAGATTCTTGAATATATCTTAAATCTATAAGAGAGTATTGGAGTAGAAAAAATTACCCCCAAAAGGGTGCGATGAGCCCAACCACCCATCCTCTTGACCAATGTGAGTTCCTAAGTGCCATTGGATCTGAAACCCCCAAGGGCCACCTTTCTTTGGAAAGCAAGTCCGTAATTATTTATGGATTTAGGAACCATTTGGAGTTTCCATTAAGCATAATAATGATGAACCTGATGTGAATGATTGTATAACACATTCAACCTCCCAAAATCAACTGTCGGGACAAACCAAATTCACTCCAGTCATCTCTTTTTCGGTGAGACAAATATGGTGAACCAGACATGAACTCATACCATGAAATTTTATTCATAAGATAAAAGAGGATAGATTGTATAGTTCTCATTAGAACATTTTGTTCTAGTCATGATGGTGCATCAGAGGGTTGTGTCTTTTTTTTCAAAAAAATGGTGAACCTGGAATGAATGATTGTATAATAGATTGAACCCCCCATAATCAACCATCAATCCAAACCCAATTCACCAAATTCATCTCTTTTTCGATGAAACAAAGTTGGTGAACCAGATATGATATCATACATTGACGTCTCCTTTGTAAGATAAAAGAGGATAAACTCTCCAGTTCTCATCAGAACATTTCGTTCTTTTCATGAGGGGGTATCAAAGGGTTGTGTCTTTTTCGTCGAAACAAAAATATATTTAAAATGTATTTATATATAATTATAAATATAATTATATATTTATATAATTACATTTATTTATAATTATGTCTTTTTATATAATTATATATATATTAATATATAAATATAAATAAATATAAATATAATAAATATATTTATCATTATTTTATAACTATTTAAATAAATAATTGTTTATTTATAATTATAATTACAAATAAATATATTTAAAAATAATTGTATATAATTATAATTATATTTATATAATTATACCAAGATGACTCAATCATGGATTTGGAGACCAAACCCATGACTCCAAATTTATTAAAAAACATAAAAAGTATAAGAAATGAGATGATTCATAGAAGGTATAAGAGCCCACATGAGACTAAAAGAAGCTAAAAATAATAATTAAACTCTTACAAATCCCTTTGGATCCCCAATTATTAGGGTTTTTTCCTCTTCCCTTTGGATGTCGACCTCTCTGTCATGTCTTCTTTTGTGAGACCTCATCTTCTTTATCTAATGAAGATTCATAGGAGTCCCCAAGAGTAGAAAAAATCCTGAATTTCCAAGATAAATTCTAAAAATAAAATTTTGGATCAGATTGAAATCCATATTCAATGTTTATTGATAAAAACCTCTAGAATGATAAATAGTCATTGAATCTAATGACATAAGGATCCATCTGAGAATAAATAAATTCATGTTATGGAAAAAACCAATCAACCACTTCCTTGCTAAGACCTTCATTGGGTATTTCACCTTTATAGTCTTTAGGGGGTATGATTATAGAGTTCCTTTCCCATGCACGATCACATTCCTGATCCGATGCCTTACCAAAAGTGAAATATGCATTTTTTATTAAATCATTGAAGTGGGATTGGGTATGACCACTCCAAATTCTCATTATTACTTGGATGTAAAACTTACAGGGGTGGAACTTGAAAAGAATTTCTACTTTTATGGTCAAGTGATTTGGGTGGGGTGACCAATTAGAACCCCTCCTCATCCAAAAAAATGTTATTACCTTTATGAGTCCTTAATTATCCACCCCTACCTGTATCACTACCCATATAGGGATCATGATATTGAAAATGATCCAAAAATGGAACACTTTCATAGCCACCCATCATGTGTATCACATGAGAATTATTTTCACTGGTCCAATTATCATCTCGAGAACTATTAATACCAAAAAAGAGTATTAGAGGCCTCTTAAACATTAGAAACAATAGGTAAGTTTCTGACCATCTTTATAATCAGAATAGATTTTTCTAAATCTTTTTTTTGATCCTTATCCAAGGTATTGTCATACATTTTCTATACTTGAGTGCCAGTTTGATTCTTCGAATGTGTAGGAGTCTCAATATCCAATTTTTTTCTTTCCCTTATGTGATTTTTAAGCAATCGATTGTTCTTTAAGTAGATTTTTATCAGCTATATCATGTGAAAAAATTTCATTATAAGATTTCCTTTCCATATACTCCCTAGAGTGCTCATCCCCATAGGCCATAAGCTCTCCCAGCTTTTGGGTAGATTCTACTCTATGATTAAAATCCTCTAAGTTCACTTTTATATTCATTCCTCTCTGATAGAAATCTTGGATTACATTTTTATCACCACCCTACAACTAAACTGATTCACCACCAATTAGTAGGGATTAACCAATCCTTTGTGCTACTTGATCATCAGACAAAAACACCTCATTATCATGCCCTTCTCAACCAACTCAGCCCATGATTTTTAGAGCACTGCCCATTGTAGTCCCTTAATCACACACAAAGGGACTCTAAAGCAACCACATTAGGGAATATCTTCACACCAGTCCCCATAGGATCTTAATAGGAGTGTTAACAAACCTAGACTTTGATAGACCATCATGATAAACAGAATGATCCACCATATTATGACTAGATTTATATCCAAGAAAATTTCTCACTAAGATCACCTGAGTCTTTACTTCTCTATCTTGAGGCATCTCCTGACCATCATTACTTGGAGAGTTGGAATTCACAATTTTCCTATTTTTCAAACACAAACTTTCATAATGCCCACACATAGAGTAGTAATTACAAATAATGTATCTCGTACAAGTTGAAGAGTCCTGGCCTATTACCTTGCAATCTAGACATAATCAAGGAATTTTTTGATATTCAATTCTCATTTCAGTCTTATCTTCATCAGTATAAAGAAAAAATTTATCAACCAGTGTAAAGCATAAGTCTACTTCCACAAAAAATTGACCATAGTGCCTGAATCTGGACGCCTTAGTTTCTTTATCCATTTTAATGGGAACCCCTAGAGATTGTGCAATATCATAGAGGATCCCAGGGTGCCAAAGTATCTAGTTTAGAATATATATATATATATATATATATATATATAAATTAATAATTATAGTTATAAATAAATACATTTAAAAACATTTGTATATAATTATAAATATATTTATATAATTTTATATATTTATATATAATTATATATATATATATTAATATATATAATTACAAATATAATGAATAAATTTATTAATTAAATATATTTATTATAATTTTATAATTATATATATATATATATATTTATTTATAATTTTATGAATAATTTTTTTTAAAAATTATATATATTTAAAATTTTATAATTAACTATTTAAATTATATTTTTTTTCAAAAATTCATTTAAATAGATTAATTATATAAATTTCAAATATAATTTAAATGTTAAAACTTAATAAACAAAAACGAATAAATATTATTTATATAAATTACAAACATATTGAAAATATTAAATATATAGTAAATAAATATATATATAAATACATGTTAAAAAATGATTAAATTTATTTTTAACATTATTAATGAATATATAATAATAAATGAATATATAATTTTAAATAAATTACAAAAATATTAAAAAGTGAATTTATAACATTTACGTGAATTACATACACATAAAAAATGAATAAAAATGAATAAATAGATGATATTAATTATATAAATAACAAAAATTATTAAAAGTAAATATATTAAATATAAAAAATATTAATAATTGAATTAAATTGAATTTTATTAAATCAAATCAAATTAAACACACACACACACACATATATTCATGATTAATAGATTAAAATAAATTTATATTAAAAATGAATAATTATAGAAAATAATAAAAATGAAGAGATATTAAAAAAGAATAAATTATATTAAATCAATAAAAATACTTGCACACACACACGTACATGTACACATGACACACACACATATATGTACAGATACGCATCTACACTCACACGCACATACATACACACATACACACACATACATATACATATATATATATTTATACATATGTATATATATTTTAAATTATTTAATATTAATATAAATATATATTTAAATAAATATATTAATTTATATATTATATAATTTTTTAAATAAAATATTAATATATATATTTATTTTAATTATATACACATCTTGTAATTAATGTATATAAATAAAGTATTAAACATTTTGACTAATATAAATTTGATAATTTTTTATATAAAAAATTATGAAAATAACATTCATTTTTCACTAAAAGTTATATAAATAATATTTATATATTATATTTACGTATATAAACTTATTGTTATATAAATACTATTTAAAAATATATAAATATTTATATATAAATTAAATTACTCACTATGACCTTTATCAATGCTAGAAGAAAGTGCTGATAAATGAGTCACCGTTATCAGTGAAAAAAATGATAAATGGGGGACCTTTAACTGTGTTAGAAAAAAACACTGATAAAGGTTACCGTTTTATCAGCGCTTTTGTTAGTGCCAATGAAAATTAACTTTATCAACACTTTTTTTCAAGCACTAATAAAATTAACCCCTTTATTAGCATTTTTTATCTAGCACTGTTAAAGTTCATCGCTGCATATAACACGATCTTTGGTAGTGATCTAAGGATCATACACTCAACATTATGCTGATGTATCAAAAAATCCACTATAACTCATTGTTTTTATGGATACAAAGTTTAAGTGAATTCAATCCTCACTAAAGCTCATTGCTTTTAAAATGATTTAGGGAATGACTAAGTGGCTCCCAAGGGACACTCTCATTCTCTTACTCTATGAAATGCTCTATAAGATATCAATTTATATACTTTTAGGTATCTCCATGATCAACATATAGTCTTAAAGTAAGTTGCATAATAATTCCATATGTGATGCTCCAATGTATTTCATGTGATTCTCCCTGATTCCAATTCTAGATATAATCAACTCCTTGTGAGAAGAGTTGAATCTTCGATTTTAAAATAAACTTTACATAATATCAAACAATATCCTCTAAATTGAATAATTATACCATATGAATTATCTTCAATGTATTCTATCTTCCTTATTCCTTAAAACCAGATGTATCCATGATATTCCAAAAATATAATTTTCAATATACTCATAATAAGTGTAAGGGATTGGTTTTTCATGATACCATCCTTTGTGTTTTTTGAGGATAAAGATTCTTGGGATAAGGATGGAAAAGTAGAAGTGGCATTGAGTTGAAATTTCAGTTAGGAGAGAAGATTACTATGTAATTATTCATATTATGGGGAAATTTAGTTTCGAATTTGGACCTTATAGTTTAGTAGAATCCCTTATTATGTGGAGGCTCTAAGTGAGTGGATTTGGTGTGTCTACCTCCCAAGGAGTCACTGCAGTGTAGGTTTGAGGTTCCACCTTGGTGCCCTAGAGGGTAGAGTCCTTACCTTTTATGATTTGGGGGTATCTATTATGTGGTGCTTTAGGTTTCACTGCAAAACTAATTGAGGTTATAGGATCAAGAAGAGATATGTGGGGTTTGCATAGTTGATTCCAAAGGGTGGGTTCAAAATCCAACTTTTATGACTTATCCTCCCTTGATGCACTATGGTTTTAGGGAAAACCCTAGGGATTGTGGTGTAGTATAGGGGGTTTCATTTTAGTGATATTAAATTAAAACCTATATAAATTATTAAGTTCTTTCAAAACATTCTTATTTCCCCCATTATCCTTCAAATCCTAGTCAAACCGAGGGCCTATTTCAAAGAATTTAATCCACCTTTTCTAGCCTTTATCCATCTAATTCTGGAGATCGATCCATTAGAGATCTGAGGTTAGTTTTACCACTTATTCATTGGTTTTATTCTTACATTTTTTCTTACCATGTTATGGTTTTTTGTTTCATCAGTTTTAGTGTGGTTTTCATTTAGTGATTTATGGATGACCACTTACGAGATTCTATCATTAGGGATTGAAGATTCCTTGAGGGAGTGATAGTTTGAGACCTATTATTATTATTATATTCTTAATCATAGAACATTGAAAGGTATATCTCGAGTTAGGGGATTCCTGGACTTTTTTAATGTTCAAGTGTGGGATTATCATAATTTAGTTTCATTGGGAAATGGTTTCATTAAACTTAACAAAGATAATAACCAGAATTAAGAATGAATCAGAAGGGTATTGTGATAGCATGTGGTGATGAAATATTGATGAAGCCTCTTGATATTTTCTAAATATCAAGGTATAAAATTTTATATGATTATTGTTGTTTATTAACATGGTTTAAATTCTTTAAATTGGTTAAGTAATGTAAATATAGTAAATATGAAGTGAAGATTGAAAGTGACATGTGAATTTAATTACTGTTCCTTATTAAAAACTATTGAATGTGAAAGTATTTATTGAAGCATGTTGATGGATGATTCTTCAATTTTATCATTTATTGAGGATATTTTAAATTTTATTGATAATTATGGATAATTATTAGTTAATTCAATATGGTAATAAAAATATTGTTTGTTGGAGATAAAGTTTTGTGGTAGTTTGAGCCCATCCTTATTTATTCAAGGCTTGTATACCTTGGAGTTATGGCCTTAATTACCCCATTAAATTGTGTGATAAAAATTATTTTGATTCCATTTATTCATTATCTAGGATTTTAGATCCCGTGTTGTGATTTTTTGTGAATCCTAGTACAATTGGGATATTAAGAAAGGGGTGGATGATACGAGTTGAGAGTGGGGCATGTTTGTTGCCTATTCATTGAGATGTGTTTGATGTTGGATTGGATTGCGATGGTTTGAGAGATGGTATTTCCTATGATAACACAAATGATGTTAATAATAAATAAATTTCATTTTTTATTAGTATTCATGATTATATTTTTTGAATCGATATCCACTATATAGATTTTAAGAAAATATTTAGTTTAAAAAGAAATAGTTTTTTAACCAAAATTGTTTTTCATGAATTATATGGTTTTATTTAAAATTTAAATTTATAATTTTTTGGAATTGAGTTTTATAAAATGTACTTAATTTTTTATATCAATATATAAAAATTTTATTAGGGTTTTTTTGGGTTTTTTTTCTAAAAATTTTATTTTTAGAATAGTGAAAATACTATTTTTACACTTACCACAACTTTTATGACATCATTATAAAGTAATAATAAAATAAAAATTTATAAAAAACTTTTCATTTAACAAATATGTATTAATAGAATAAAATAATTAATTTAAAAGTGTTAAGTTTTATTAATAAACCTATGTTTGAAATCCTGAAGCCTAAGTTATATTTTATTCAAATAAAAAATTATTTTTAATTATTTACTTTTAATAAGGTGGTTAAAGGAATCCATTCAATTTTTTCCTGGTTCTAATGTTAAAAAAAATTCATTTTTGTAAATAATAAACCAAAAAATTTAAATGTATCATCACTTCTCAATACTCTTATGCCTAAATGATAAAATAATCAATATTTTAACCCTACAACACTCGTTTTCTCAAGTATAAATACCCCCTCTCTTTTCACTAGGAAAGCCACTTCCCATTTAGTTTAGATGAACCAAAACCTACCCAAATACCTTAAAAAAACCCCTATACAAATCTTATAAGTCCTAGTATTCTCAAAATACCAATCATAGATGGCTTAATGTGAAATCCAAAGAGAGATATCCAATAAAGAGGTATAAGTCCTAACTGAATTATTTCAAGTATTTATTCTTCTAACACCTTCAAATATTCCTTAAAAATATTGAAATAAAAACATATATATCCTCCATATAAAAAAATATTTTTATGATTGTGGTACAACACTTTTTCATTTCTTTTTGTATCCCATGGGAAATGAAAACATCCCCAATGAGTATGTGTGGACTACAAGCTCCACGAAGCGATGTGTTTCATTTTCCATTACCGCTTCACATGGATGGATATAAAAATAAAATTAATGAATATATAATATTTTTAGGATAATATTATTATTATATAAATATAAGATATTATTTACCTTCTTACCCTATTTCTATCTGTTGGAAATTGATAATGTCGCTCATGCATACGTGTGGAATACAACCTCCAGGAAGTGATGTGATTCATTTTTCATTTTCGCCTACCATGGTTGGTCATAAGGATGGAAATAATGAATAAATATGAAATTTATAAAATATTTATTATTCTATAAAAGTAAAATATTATCTACATTATTTCTTTCCCACTCTGTATAAAAATGAAAACATCGCTCATGTGTATATACATACAACAATCTCTATGAAATGATGTGGTTCATTTTTCATGACCAATTTACATGGTTAATTAAAAAAGTTTATATAGTGTATATATATGATTAATTTTTCAAGTTTATTATTTTGGATCCAATGGAAAAATAACCCATTTGACCATGATCATTACACTAATGTTGTTTTGGGGTTATAAACTGAATGACCCCAAAACATCCAACATAAACTTAACCATTTTAATAACTAAATAAGTATTGGAAATAAATGAAATAAAAATTATAATAATTAAATTAATATGAATTTTTTTATTAAGAAATTATAAATCTAATATTATTTTATTATCCTGGAGTTAGATATAGTAACTCCTGCTTTGGACCAGAGGGAAATTTTTCTGAAGGAACTTGATTTTTCAGTTTAGTGGATGAGCCAAATTGTAAACTATGCTTAGTAATGACATTATGAGAGTTAAAACACTTAAATTTGTTTTTTATATGTGGTTAAAGGACCAAGGGTTACCGTGGGTGATCCACTGAGTTTTAGGAGCATCTGGCTCTGAAACCTCAAAATCTGGGGAAACTGGTAGGGGTGCACAGTTTTTTTGAAACCATGAGACTCTCGAGGTGAAATTGTGTGGCCAATATAGTGGAGATGGAGGTATCTCATGGTTTTTTCTAACCATGTGAGAGGGGCCTCATGGCCATGTGTTTTCTTTTATATTTCTTGACATAGGGGAAATTTATAGTTTACACATAGTTCCCCAAATCGTGCGCATGAACCTTGTGAGCTCCCTTACAAAGTAGTGACCGAAGCATGATTGGAGCACGATTTGAAAAACCATACATCCAAACTATGCACCTTATTAAAAGGAAGAAATTATATTTTCCCCTGATTCTTTTTTTGTTTCCCATCCACTTTTCTCCTCCTCCATATGCAGAAGCCCCTCCCACTGAAGCTTCTTCTCTCCCCTAGGTATGGAGAGAACATAATCATCCAACCTCCATTTTTACTACTTTTTATCATGTTAAAAGATCACTGGTGAGTCTTTAACACATTATTCAACCTTTATTCATTTAAATTATCATCTTTTGTGCTATTTTGGTGCAAGATAATTCACCCTATTTTTGGAAAATTTATCTATTTCTTCATTTTCTCTTGATCTGGACTGAATCAAGACTTGATATTGGATGTGTGAGTTTTATTAAGCATGAGGTATATGGTATATAAATTTTTACCTAAAATTATCACCATTTATAATTTATTCTATTGTTTCGGGTGCCGATATACCTGTTCAATGAATTTAAAATATGTTATACTTGATGTCAAACCTCTTTCCCTAATTTTAGAAATCTTGTATATGAAATTGGAACCATTGAAGGTCATGTACCTTTATATGTAGCCATACTTTTAGGGAACCTACCATGAATTTAATTTAATTAATTAATTGTTTTTCTAATAAAACCCCTTGTTAAGGAGCACTATCTTATAAAATGTAAACAGGTTAATTAACTGAAATGTGGAAGGATGTGATACTCCAATAAGTTACCCCTTAGATACCTAGCCATCTCCTAAGTGGTTATGGACTATTTATTATGGAACAAACTTGATGAAATTTTATGTAATTCATGTTAGTATGGCCTATATTATACAATTTCATGTATGGTGTTATCTTCCATGGGTACTCCACATGGAATTAATAAATTTAACCAATACTTTGTATTACTTGATAATGTAAAGGACCACTTAATGAATTAAATGACAAGTTTATGGGCATGACCCTATTCTAGTGTCCTTGTAATGGTTTATGTAATTTTTAAGTATATAGCCTCTCTTATTCCTTACTTGAATTGGTAAATGGGATTTTCCCCTTAAAGTACATGACTAGTGATGTGTCATGTTTTTGAATATGGCCTTCTCCCTTATTAATTTAAATGATTAAATAAATTGTGATGTGAATTGATCGATAAATGGGTTCCATTTATAGAACTCCTTTGATAGGAACATAGGTTGTTAGAGATTATATATACCTTGGGAAATACTTGGGTCTCCATTTATGGGATTCCAAAGAAGGGATCATAGGTTACTTGAGTTCTGATATGTCATGATCGATACATGGTATGCCATGTATGGGCTCACCATGAATTTTTACTACCCCTAAATGATATATTCTAGTTTCCTAGGGAGACACAGTGGATGGGACCAGTGGATAGATGGTTATACCATTCCATGAATGATACTTGGTCACCTATCTGAGATACCGGGGATGGGATTTGAGGGTTTCACATTCACTCTATGTTGAGAGTGATACTTGGGATTCCATTTATGAATATCCTTGGATGAGATCTTATGGTATTGAGAATTTATAGTGCCCTCAGAGTTATACTTGGGATTACTTTTTGGATTTCCTTGGACAGGCTTAGGGTGATTCTTATTAAACTCTAATGATGATTCTTATATTAAAAATTAATAATGCATAACCATTATCCAGGGATGAATTCTCTAAGAAAAATCACATGATTGGGGTCTGGCCCATCACTTGATACTTTTTTATGATGAATTATTCTTAAACCCATATTATATATTCATAGGTTTTCCTACTTTTAGACATATTCGACTTAGGAAAAAGCAGGTAGTGTTGGTTGGGTATCCCATGAGGAACCCAAATCGATGTATTTATTTATTTTTTGCCTTTAATTTATTATGCACATACACAATACTATATTATATATTCATAGACAAGATTATGCTTTAGAAACCATTAGTGGTGGCCTACTAAGTGTATCTTACACCTTTCTTGGGCCGCCATTACACTAGGGTACCTGGGTAGACCTCATGTTCGTAGGTCCATCAGTCATTACTTGTGATGTGCATTGTACATGGGAGTTTAGAGAAGGGGACTAATCTAGAGATTAGGATACTCATGGAGTTATCCCATGGAGATTTTTTTTTATTTTTTTTACTTCTATTATATTATTCTATATTTCTTGCTATATTTTTATTTCTTACAAATGTAGAATCATCAGGACACACATGCATGGATTTAAATTTGGAATTGGACAATATATTAGTTATTATTTTTATCTTACCCAAATTTTTATGTATTTATACTACTTACACTATTGTATATTGATTTATTATTATTATACCAATTTTATACTCTAATAATAAGGGTATAGTATCCCCACTATACCACCATTGGACCCTCACTGCTAGTTGGAATCCTATGGAATATGAGGAGCCATACTTGAGGCCATGTGGAAATCTGTCTAGCTACTGGTTTCATATTCAGTCAGGTAGTGATGTTAAATTAGAGAACATATAAAGTTAGAATTGATTTATGGGAAGTGAATTTCTTTTAAAAATCTTGTTTTAATGTTTTCATTTAAAGTAATTTTCTTCCATGTCAAGGTTATTTTACATGTTTTCAAGAATGTTATTAATTTTTTTTCAAAGTTTGATGAAGGTAATTTTCAATTATTTTGGAATTTATTTACAAAGCATTAAAAATAAATCTTTTCAACATTTTTTGTATGTGTTATTTATGAATTTTTACAAAAGTGAAAAAAGAATGTTTTTAATGCATATATATTGATCAATCTTTCCTGAAATCATATCCATTATTCATTATCAATATTTTTTCACAAGTTTCCTGGTTATTTTCAAATAAAATATTCCTCTAAATATTCCAGGAATTATTAGTTTTAAAAAGTTTTTCTAAGGAAACAAAATCTTTTTTCTCATCTTTATGAGACAATTGAAAATATTATTTCTTATAGGATTGAATACCAAGTCAAATGGGTTTTATAATTAAATTTAAATACATATGTTTTTTATTCATGACAAGGTACTTAGAAATTTTATATGAATGATTGGTGATCCTGATATAGCTATGATGACATGTGAGCCTAATATATCTCTCTAATGAATTGGGTAATGTAACATATTTTACATTTGATAGGTTACTCCTAAGAGATATGATAATTATTTGGTTATAAGATTCCATTTTAAGGGTTCTTATTAGGGTGAATAAAAGAATAATATCCCAAGTTACCTACAAAATATGATTTTAATGGTCAATAAAGCAAATATTTTGATTTCAAAAGTTAATAAAATGAGTTTACATTTTTAAGGAAAGTATATAAGATTTTTGTAAAGTTAAAAGGATTGATTTTAAAGGAAATTTATTCACGAGTTTCCATGTTTTCCAAGAAACCATTATGATTATGATTTATGATTTCATATGAAATGTTTTCTGAAATTTATCAATCAATTAATTTGTTTTCATGAAAAAGTAAATGAATATTTGTGGTCAAATATTTATTGTGAAAAATGGAAAAATTTATTATGGATTTTAAAGTTTATAATTGGACTAAAATATTTATTTTATTTTATGTCCCTTATTGAGATTTTTTTTCTCATCCCACATTTTAAAATAAATTTTCACTAGGCCTAAGGAAAATTATAAATTTCAATAAATTTAGAGTTTGAGATAATGAATTTTTTTTTAACAAATCTAGTGTGTCTTTATAAAACATGTTTTGTGGGAAAAAAGGATAATGTGTGGAAATGTACACTTTTTATTTAATTTTTTTACTTAATTCCCTAAAACTATAAATGAAAAAGATAATAGAAATATAAGAAAGTGAATCCCATATTATAAACCATGTATTTATAGGTTGAATAAGGTAGAGATTATTATATATGGTATCTAAGGAAAGGTTTAGTTAAATTTATAGGTTATGATGATGTTAAAATACAAAATAAAGAAATTATAATTTATGGTTATATTATCATGAGATAACTTTTTAATATTTTAATGTTGATTTATCTAATCTATGTTAGTTTAGAATGGTCTTCCACAAATTAATCAAGGCAGTTATGGTTGAAAAAATATTAGGAAGATAATATTAATATGAACTAACAACATGGAATGGTTGTGTAATATCCCATTTTTATGGAAAGTTTGAAATTCAAGGAAATTTTTCCTTTTTTTATTTAGCAGACGAGATAGATTTCGAACCAGGATTTGGGATAATATTTTGAGAGTTTAGACACCTAAAATAGGTTATTTTAGACTTGAAATAAATCCCAAAGGGTGTCTAGAGGGATCATGAGAGCAGCGAGAGAGAATTATAGAAGGTCGGTCTAGTCAGGCCTATAGTCTTTAGCCACTAACTAACTTATGGTAGTCTACCAGTTAGTCGATGGCCTAGGTAGTGGAACCTATAACCTACAGGTGTCCACCAGTTATCCCATAGGGTTTTTAGGGGAAAAAATTACAGTTCTTCCCCCTTAATTTTTTAGAAGGGGGAGTCCCCCTTCTCCTATTATATTTGTCATGTGAACAAGGGAAGATCCCCCCTTGATCTTTCTCCCTTGACCAAGGAGTGTTTTTGAGGAATTTTTGGGTCATCCTAGTTATGTTCTTACCTTATTTTATCTCCACCTTTCTTCCCCTTCATTCACTTTTAATTTTTGTTTACAGGTTTTGAGTTTTGGTGTCGATTTCACTAGAGTATGGTAGGAGTATCCAATTCTCATGATGCCTCTTATCTACCTAGATAGAGGAAACCTGGGTGCCTTCATTATTCAATTCTATTAAGTTTTGTCATGTTGTGAAATTTATTAAGGTTTTCATTTATTTTAAATTATTTTTTTTGACAGAATCAGTGTTTTTTGTTATGGATTTTTTCCAGATTAGTGCTGGGGGAATGTCACGAACCTTCAATAGATGGTTGGTTGAGGTTCAAACTATATGGAGGTGATGGGTCAGTGGTTTAGTGGTTATGAAACATTTAATAAAATTGGAATTAATTTTTTAATTTATTAAATTAATTAATTATAAATTTATTTTAATTAATTTTTTTGACTTGTGGAATGAGCTTGGTGGTTATTGATCAGGGTGTGATGCATGGACCTTGGGAAAATCTTGGAGAGTTTAGGCAGGAGTTTATAGGTAGTGAATAAAAATGGAAAGGATTCTAAAATGAGGCAGGTAGTCCATATTACTTAACTTATGTATTATTAATTATTATTTATGATTCATGTGATGCACCGTGACACCATAGACCAAATTGACCTATTAAAATTAATTAATTCAATTAATTTATTTTAAAAAATTAAAACGTTAAATTATAGTGTTGTGACTTAATTTAAAATGAGTGAAATTCCATGGCCACGTGTAACTTATGTATTTTCTTACTTTCCTCAACCACTGATGTCCAAGGCCATGACTATTATTGTATTTCTTTGGGGATATCAAGTCCCCTTGAGGGGTGTGAACGGAGTGAGTGTGACCAAGTAGTCCTCATGTAGGACACCCTTGAGACATCTCAATAGAGGTGTAGAGAGATGGATAAAGTTTTTGAATCCAGAAACTATATATGACCCTAGTGAAACCTTGTATACATTTTTATTATTGAATTGAACCTTAGAGAAGTTTCCCTCCACCTTGATATGTGACCACCGTATGGGTAGTCCATGGGTAGTTGATGATAGGTTAGGTGTTTGGAGTGAATTAGTGATAAATCGAGTTACTTGAGATGGGATTTAAGTTATTTATTGGGAGTGGTTCCCAATATAGACTATGAGGCCATGTATATTTATGAAATTTTTGAGGAATGTGATTCCTTTATGATACGAGTGATGACATGAGACTTGACCAAGACCAGGGACCCCAAGTGGGGTTCCCCCATTTTTTTAATGACTTAGAGAACCCAAGTGGGTTCCCCTGTGATGTGTTGAATCTAGAGAGAGGGTGTTCTTGGACTTAGATAGTGATGAAATGTGTAGGCATTTTACCAACCCATATTTCCATTATTTTTATGAGTAGTTTATAAAACTACCTTGAGGGTTGAGTTTTATTCTTTTGTAATGGTATACACCCTTGGGGTAGTTTTTTTTATGAAATAGAAATACCCATAGGGTGTTTTTTTTATTTGAATAAGAAAACTCATACAGGGGAGTTTTGTGTTACTTTTGGGCTTATACCCATACTTATAAAACTCCCATATGGGAGATCCATGTTACTACCAGATGATATAACTCCCATTGGGGAGGTCCATGTTACTTATAGGATTATGCATTGGCTAATAAAAATGCAGCAAGGGAGGTCTGTGATACTCATTTTTATGTTAGGGAGAACCAGGTCCATTATATTGGGATACAAGGTCATCATGATGTGCTCAGATACTCCCTGACATTAGACAAAATAGGTATGGTCAATTTGGGTGATGGACATAAAGATCAACAGTAGTTATTGGTTCCAAGGTATGACTTGGTACCCTTGTGAGGTGGTGGTGGTTGGCATGGTCCATGTGATGTGCTCAAAGATATTCAGGCATTAGGCTGAAGCAGGTATTGATGGTGTTATTTATTTATTTATGTTCAATAGTTATTTATTTATTTTGTTCATGTCACATGAATATATCACTACATAGATAGTTATAGTATTAGACCACATTGGTGGTGCCCTATTGAGTTTTTTACTCACACCCTAATCAGTTGGACATAACACTTGGGTACCCAAGAAACTCTATATTTTTTGCAGACATAGGTTAGTATGGGGGCCAATATTTATATGATTGAGTGGGACAACTTAGAAGATGCCAGGATCTAGAATGAGGTATGTCTCAGAGTAGTAGTGGAGCCTCAGTTTTATTTTATTTTTTATATGTATCAAACTAGTGGGTAGTGGAGTTATTATGACAGTATGTATGTCACTGTATTTTAAATTACTAATGTTGGATGTTTATTTATCCCTAGGTAATCTGATTATATACTTCAATGGTTGAATTTTGTCCATTTTTTATATTATCATGCACTCTGATACATTTTTTATAGTCTCCCCATGATACCTACTTAAACCCATGCTTCAAGTTGGTAACTTCAAGAATATGGGGATTCACACATGGGGTCCTGTAGTGAATCGGTTCAGTTACTGTTCATAGTGATCTGGTCTAGGATGTTACAAAGTGGTATCAGAGGCCTTATTCTTTTTATTTTATCTTACTATTTGAGATATGGTAGCAAGGATATAGGAATGTGTTTATGATTATGAAGGATATAAGAATAATGCATCACAAAGACCCATTTCGTTAGGAATTCCAAGTTACCAGGGGATTATGTTTTTTATTCTTAATATAAAATGTTACAATTATATGATTTTAACCTCATGTGATGCACATGGTATTCATATTTATGATTTTATTATGGATTTGGATATTTTATCATTGAGGAAAGAGGAATCTCATGCATTATGATTCAGTACATAGGATTCATATGACATATATGAATTTTAGTGTGTGATTATATCATCGATGACAGGTCCATTTGTTTAATGTGTTAATAATTTCTCATACGAAATTTTCTTATACAAGTACTTGGTGGAATTTTACTCACTTGGACCGATATATATACACACTTATTTATTATGGAAAGTCATGTGGATCTATGGTGAGACACATGATGTTGATGATAATTCAGTTCCATGTGCAGGAGGTGAAATGACCCTAGTTGGTCGATGCAAGCATTGGACTCCCTTATGATAAACCCCTTATGGGTCATTTTTATTCATTTTTGGTTATTTAAAGTTCTAATAACAAAATTTATGGTGTTTTCCCATATAATTTGAAATAAAATTATATTTAACTGAAGATCATGTTTATGGCCCTTTGAAATTATTCATTTATTGAAATGTTGTTGTGTATAAAAATGTTAACCTAAGAGTCGTGATTCTCGAGGGAGTAGTCTCATAGGTAGATGCTCATTGAGAATCAGTGTCGAGTAGGTAGTTTTGGTGTGTGATTACTACTATGTATAAAAGACACTATAGTGGGTGTTTGGCACATTGGATACATGTGATATATAATTGGATTACCACGAGGACTTCTTGGGTATGATAAGTATTATGTTGGGGAGTTTGTAATCTCCCATGTACATGAACGATTTGAAATTCAAGGAAAATTTGATTTTTTTTATTTGGTAGATGGGATATATTTTAAACCGGGATTTGGGATAAAGTTTCAAGAGTTTAGAAATCTTAAATATGTAATTTTATACTTGAAATAAATCTTGAAGGGTGTATGGATGGCTCTGGAGGGTAGCAGGTGGGTACTCGAGGAGGCCAGGATAGCTGAACTTGTAGTATATGCAGCTACTGGCTAGCTGGTGGCCTGGGAAGTGGTATTTGTAATCTATTTGTAGCCACCATCGAGATGATGAAATTGTACTAGCTAACTAGTGTTGTATGGTAGTGGAAAGATCCACTTATAGGAGGCACTATATAATTGATGGGGTTTTTAGGAGAGAAAATTACAATTCTTCCCCCTCTAGTTTTTAGAAGGGGTAGGCCCCCTTCTATTTTTATTTTGGTTGCATGAACTAGGGGACAAGCCACCCCCTACTCTTTATCTTTCCCCTTTGAAAAAGGGGTGTGTTGAGGAGTTTTCATATGATCCAAGGTATGTTCTTTCCACCATTGATCTCCATATTTATTCACCTTTGTTCGTATTTAACTTTGGTTTATGGGTTTAGGGTTTTGGTGTTGATTTCACTAGATCGTGATGGAATCAGCTTATTTTCATGAGGCTTTTACTCTGCTCAGCGAGATGAATTCTGGGTGTTTCCATTTATCAATTTTATTAATATATGTAAAATTACCAAATTTATTAATTTTTTTCATTATTTTTCATTTTTTTTATTTTTAAATTTGTGATTTTTGTTAGGGATGTTTCTCAAGTTAGTGCTAGAGGCATGGTGGTGACCTCCAGTGGATGGTTGGTCGAGGTTCCAGTGATGTGATGGTGCTGAGTGAGTGGTTTAACAACTATATCATGTTAGATAATATTGGAATAATTTTTTTTATTACATATATTAATTAATTATTACTTGATTATAATTAATTATTAGATTCATGGTGTAATCTAGTTGCTCGGTGCTCGGGGTGTGATGTGTGGACCTTGTGCGAGGCTTTGAGAGCCTATGTAAGAGTTTCTGGTTATTAAATAAAAATAAAAAAGATTTTAAAATGAGGTAGGTAGTCTTTGGAAGTCTCTCTATATATTAATGCTTATTATTTATGATTCATGTCATGCACCTCCATTCCATGTATAGTGTTGTATCATTTGAATTTATTAATTGAATTGGATGATTAAAAAAATAAAAATATTAAATTATAATGGTGCACTTTATATAAGAAGTAACGAAATGTCAAGGCCACATTGGACTTGTGCATTATCTTACTTTTCCTTAGCTGTCAATGGACTAGACCATGACTATTTTCATGATTCTTTAGGGATATCTTAACCCCATGAGGGGTGTAACTAGAGTGAGTGTGAACTAGTGGTCTGTGTGTAGGATACCCTTGAGACCTATAGACAAAGGTACAATGATCTAGAGATAGAGTTTGGCCCTGTGGGATATATATGACCCTAGTGAATCCCTGGAGCCATTTTTATTATTGAATTGAACCTGGGAGGAGTTTCCCTCCCCCTTGGGATATGGCCACCATATGGGTAGGACTTAGGTAGTTAGTGATAGGTTAGGTGTTTGGACAGACCTAGAGATGACTTGGTTTGTTTGAGATGGAATTTAAGCCAACTCTTGGGAGTGGTTTCCTATATGGATAGTGAGTTTATGTATATTTATGACATTTACAAGGAGCGTAGTGCCTTAGTGAGATAGGAGATGACCCAATACTTGATTGAGACTGATGATTCTAAGTAGGGTGCCCCCATTTTTGTGATAACCAAGGGGACCTCGATGGGTGACTTAGTGATGTGTTAAACCTAGCAATAGGGTGTGCTTGGATTTGGATAGATATGGAGGGTTTAAGCATTCAAGAAACCCTTATTTTTTTTTACTTCTATGAATGGTTTAGAAAACACCCTTGGGGGTGGAGTTTTATTTTTTTGTAATGGTATATTCCATTGGGCAGGTTTTTTATGAAATTAAAAATTTCCATGGGGTGGTTGTTAATTTTATTTGTCTAAGAAAACTATCATAGGGAGGTTTTTGTTACTTTATGGCTTATTCCATAGTTGAGAAAACCCCCATAGGGGAGGTATGTTTTACTACTGGCTCAGAAAACTCCCTTATGGGAGGTCTATGTTACTTACTAGATTTTTATTAGGCTAAAAAAACTCCCATAGAGGAGGCCTGTGATGCTCATTTTTGTACTCCAGAGACTCAAATATATTATATTGGGTGGCATGATCATCATGATGTGCTCAGAGAAGTATTAACGTAGACCAAAGAAATTATAGTCAATCAGAGTCACATACCTAAGGATAGACACTGGTTACTAGTTCTAGGGTAAGAATTGCTCCCCAGGTGAGGTTGTGGTGGTTAGTGAAGTCTACACGATGTGATCAGATACTTCCCAACAATGTAATGAAGAATTAATTGTTGGTGTTATTTATTTTATTATGTTAAATAGTTATTTATTTATTATAATCATTCCACATGCACACATCATTGCATCTCCCATTATAGTACTTGACCACATTGGTGGAACCCTAATAAGTTTTATACTCACACCCTAATCGGGCGGCCATTAAGCTTGGGGTCCCAAGAAGATATACACTAGTTATAGTCTCATGTTGTGGTGAGGCCTAATATTTATATGACCAATCAAGAAAACTTGGATGACATCAGGATCTAGGATGAGGTATAGATCAGAGTGAAAATGAAGCCTCAATTTTATTTTATTTCTTTTGTTTATTATTTATATGTGATCTTCCTATTGGGTGGTTGAGTTTTTATGATTTTACGTATATCTATAAATTTCATATTTCTAATATTTAATGTTTATTTATTACTGTGTACTCTGATTATTTACTTCTGTGGTGGATGTTTGAATATTTTTCATATTATTGTTAACTCTAATACCTGGGGTATTATATCCTCATGATACCTCCTTAGAATCCCATTGTTAGTCTATATCCTATATATTACAAGGAGGAATCATTGAGGTTATATGGTTAGATGGTTTGATTATTAGTCATAGTGATCTAGGTTGTGATGTTACATATTAGATAAAAGCAGTTTTTGCTAGCATTTACTTAGTTGAAATAAGCTATTAATGGTGGAACCTAAGGAATATAGACACTGGATTTTTCATAGAGGAACATGTATATAATAAATAATTTCATGAAAAAGTACCCTTAGGATTATGGTGGATCCTCAGTCCCAATGAAAGATGAAGTATGGATTAATGATTTAGAGAATATATTTGAAGTTCTCTGATGTTCAGAACATTAGAAGGTAACCCTTGTTATTTATATCTTTGAATGTGAAGCTGATAAATGGTGGTATTTGATTAAGAACACTAAGTAAATAGAATAAATTGATTCCATGGTATAGATGGTATTTATATATATCCTACTTGAAAAGTATTTTCCTAAAGTTATTCAACTTATAATTGAAAGGAAATTCTTAGAGTTGAAGCTAAAGGAGGAGGAATCTGCTGCCACTTATGAATATAATTTTACCAGATTGTCCAGGTATGTACAAAATTTCATTCTCAACCATGGTAGTAAAATTGATGAATTTTACTTGGGATTGAATCCAATTTTATGATTATGTCCAGTTACTCATGAGTTTGGATGTATGAGAAAATTCCATGGTGTCCTGAGAAAGTTGAGATGATATTTTTAGACTTTTAAAATAATAAGTATAAGAAGAAATCCTGGTGGAAGGAAATGTGAAAGCATTCATCTAATAAACCTGAAGTTATGAAAATTCAATTATCATATTGTGTCAAGTGTGGAAATAAGAATTTTGTAAAATGTCTTATGAGATATGGGAAGTGTTACTGATGTGAAAAGTAGGTAGTGAAATGTTTTAATTACAATATGTTAGGACATTATAACAATATATGTACCTAGTTAGTTACTGAAGTTAGGAATCATCAAGATCAGAAAAAAAGGTGAAACAAAGTCTTTTTCTACTACTATGACAGATTCCTAATTTTTAAATGAAGTGGTGACTGGTACATTACTTGTTTATTTAGATTATTCTAAAGTATTTTTTTTGATTTTATATCCACAAATTCTTTTATAACTAATAAATTTTCAATTAAAATGGAAATACCATATTAAGAAATGGAGTCAAAACCCTTATTAAAACTCATGGGGTAGTATAAAGGCAATAAGAATTTATATAAATATTTCTATTATCATCCGTGGAATGGTTTTTATTATGAACCATATTGTATTTCTCATTATAGAGTCTAATGTTATTCTAGGTATGGATTAGATTTCTATTTATCATGATAAGATATATTCTAGATCTAAATAATTTATTTTTTAGAATTATTTTCCATTATTATATAATAATGAATTCATACATTTTATTACAAATCAAGAATCATAGAAATAGATAAAAAATGGAAGTGAAATTTGTCTTTCACATATTTTTCATAGGAAAGAAATTATTCAAATTAGTGATGTGCCAATAATAAATGAATATATAGATGTATTTCTTGATGATTTTCTAGGTGTTATTCCTAATCTAAAGGTTTAGTTTACTATTGAATTAATTTCTTATACTAATCCAATTTCAAAACCTCCTAATCGAATGGATTCAGTTGAATTGTTAGAATTGAAAAATAATTTACAATATTTATTTGATAAGTGTTTCATTTACCCTATAACTTCACCTTAGGGTGATCATATTTTGTTTTTTGAAAATAAAGATGGTTCCATGGGGCTTTACATTGATTATAGAGCACTCAATAACATCATGTTATGTACAAGTATCCATTTTCTTATATTGATGACTTTTTTGATGTACAGATACTATCAAGAATATTTTTGGTGGGAAAGTATGAAGAAATATATTGATGATTATACCATGAAATGTTTGACTTGTCAATAGGTCAAAGATAAATGATAACTAATGAAGGGGATGATTTAACCTTTTTTAGTTACAGAATTAAAGTGGGAGAACATATCCATGGATTTCATGGTGGTATTACCAAATACATTTCGAGGTTATAATGTGATTTGGGTTATTTTTATCATTTGAATAAATCTACACATTTTATATCAATTTTAGATACCTTGTCTTTGGATCATATTTCAACACTTTATATTAAAGAGATATTCAAGTTACATGGAGTTCCCCTCTCCACTGTATCTGATTGTGATCCCATGTTTACATCAATTTTATTGAAAGTAATTTAGAAGTTTATGGATATTGAAATAAATTTTAGTAAAACTTTTCATCCTCAATATGATGGAGAATAATAACATGAAATTATGAATTTAGATAATATTATTCATGATTTATCATGAGATTATAAAGAAAATTGGAATCACCACCTATATTTTGTTGAATTTTCTTATAATAATAGTTTTCATTCAAGTATATACATGAAACCTTTTGAGGAATTATATGTAAAATGATGTCAGACTCCAACATGTTGAGATGAAGTTGGTGAATGGAAGTTATTAGGACTATAACTGGAAGAATAAATAGAATAGAAGGTATATATAATTTAGTAACACATGAGGATATCTTATAGTAGGAATCATAGTTATTCCTATCATAAGAGGAAATATCTCTTTTTTTGAGGTTGGAGATCATGTTTTTATTAAAGTATCTTCGTGGAAAAATGTTATGAATTTTGGAAGAAAGGGAAATTTAAGTATGTGAATTATTGGTCTATATGAAATTTTAAAAAGTCCTGGATCAATTGATTAAAATTTTTATTTAACTCTGAGTTTATCACCGGTAAATGATGTGTTTCATGTTTCTTTACTAAGAAATCGTATACTTGATGTATCTCATGTTTTGAGCCCTGAAGTGGTACAGTTAGAGGAAAATATATCTTATAAAAAAAATCTAGTTTATACTTTTGATCATATAGATATGGTACTGGGAAATAAGTTAATTCAACCATTTATGGTTTTATGGAATAATCACATGATTGATGAAGAAAAATGGGAATCAGAAAATTCTATGAGGGAAAAATACCCTCACATGTTTAAGTAATAAAATTAAGATGATGGAATTTATTTAAGGGGGAAGAATGTGAAAACCCATTTAATGTTAATAATAAAGTAATTTAATGTATTACTTATATTCAAGATTATATTTTATGCATTTATATTCACTATACTGATTTGGAGAGTTTTTTTAGTCGAAAAAGAAAGAATTTTTAAACAAATTATTTATCATGAATTATATAGATTTGTTTTAAATTTAAATATCTAAATTTTAGGAATTTAATTTTATATAATGGAGTTAAATTTTTATATTATCTTATCAAAATCATCTTTTGGTTAAATTTTGGGATTTTCCAAAAAAGTTGATTTTTTATGAATAGTGAAAAATACTATTTGATGCATATCACACCTTTTATGACATCATTATGATGTAATTAAAAATCTATAAAAAAATTTGATCTAAAAAATATGTATTTAAGGAATAAAATAATTAATTTAAAAGTATAATTTAGAATTTATAAACCAATGTTTGAAATTTTGAAGCCTAATTAATATTTTATTCAAATAAAAAATTATTTTTGATTGTTTACTATTAATAAGGTGGTTCAAGGGTTCCATTTGGTATTAGAATGAAGTAATGTGAAATAGACGTAATTTTTTTAATAATAAACCAATTTTTTTAAGGAATCATCACTCTTCAAATGTCTTAGTCCTAAATGATAAAATAATCAATATTTTAACCCTAAAACACCTCTCTGCTCAAGTATAAATACCCCTCTCTTTTCACTTGGAAAACCACTCCCTATTCACTTTATATTGACCAATAACTTCGCAAATACCTTTACAAAATCCCTCCCCACATACTAGAAGTATCAGTATTCTCTAAAGACCAATCCTAGAAGGATTAAGGTGAAATCCAAATGGAAATATTTGAGGAGGTGGTATAAGTACCAATCGACCTATTTAAAGTTTATTTATTCTTATAACGCCTTAAAATATTCCTTTAAAATGATAAAATAATAACATTAGTATCTTAAATATACAAAAAAGTAATTATTATTATGGTATAATCCTTTTTCAGTTTCTTTTTCTATCCTATAGGATATGAAAGCATCACCAATGCGTACGTGTGGACTACCACTTCCACAAAATGATGCATTTCATTTTCCATCACCACCTCACATGTATGGTTATAAGTATGTAATTAATAAATATATAATATGTTTATATGAAATTATTACGATTATAGAAAGATAATATATTACTTACGTTCTTACCCCTTTTCTATCCGTTGGAAATTAATAATGTTTCGTGTACGTACGTGTGAAATACCACCTCTACGAAGCGATGCGGTTTATTTTTTATTACCACCTAACATGGTTGGTTGTAAGGATATAACTAATTAATAAATTTGAAAATTTTAGAATATTTATGATTCTAAAAAAGTAAATTATTATCTACTTTATTTATTTTCCACTCTATATAAAATGAAAACATCATTCGTGCGTACACATGGATTTCCATCTTCATGAAATGATATGGTTCATTTTTCATGATTACATTATATGGTTGGTTTAAAAAGATTATATAATGTATAAATATGATAAATTTAACATGTTTAAGATTATTTAGTTAATGGAACCATAACCCTTTTGACCACATTCAATGCACTTATGTTTTTTTGAGGTTATAAACCAAATAACCCTAAATGTACGACAAAAAAAAATAACCATTTTAGTTGCTAAATAAGACATGGAAATAAATGAAATAATATAAATAATAATAGTAAAATTAAAATTAATTTTTTTATTAAAAAATTAAATATTTAATATAATTTTATTTTTTAGGATTAAGAGTATATATGAATCTAAATGGAACTTAAGGTAAGGGACTTAAAAAATATTATTTTAATGTTTTCCTTCCAACTATTTTTCTTCCATGTCAATGTTATTTTAAAAGTTTTCAAGAACTTTTTTAATTATTATTTAAAGGTTGATAAAGGCCATTTTCAATTAGTTTTTACTTTCTATACAAAGTATTAAAAATTAATCTTTTCCACATTTTATGTATGGGTTATTTTCATCTTTTTACAAAAGTGAAAAAGAATGTTTTTTAACATAAACAACTTGATATCCCTTTCCTTCCATCATAGCCATTAATCATTATCAAAATTCATTTAAAAAATTCCATGTTTATTCTCAAATAAAATATTTCTCTAAATATTCTAGGAATATTTATCTTTAAAACGTTTTTATAAAGAAACATAAACTTTTTTATCATCTTTATAAGAAAACTAATAGTTGTATTGATTATGCACTTGAATACAAATTCAAATGGGTTTTATTATTAAAGTGTAATATATATGTGTTTTATTCATAATATGATTCTTATAAATTTTATAAGAATGATATGTGATCATGATATATCTCTCCAATCCATCAAAAAAAGTCTCAGAGTTTACCAGTGGTACATTACTTCTAAGAGATATAAGAATTATATGGTTAGGTGATTCTTAAGAGATATGTGGTTTAGAACTCAACCCTAACTAAGAAAATCCTTCATAGGGCCCAGTATCTCATGTTGGAATCTATTTATATATCCATTACATCACCTCATCCTATATCCCATATAACTTGTCACATCTTCCTCCTCCTCATCATCTCATCCATAACCAAGTAGTAATTCTAAGAAACACTATAGCCCATGTATCATGAATTATACCTCAAGAAATCAAAGACTATGAAAGTAAACCTATAGGAAACCAGATTCCCTAGACTTAGAATACAAGTAAGTGTTACAACTTCAACACGCTATATCCCAAACAAAGATGTATACTAAAATTGAGATCCATCATAGCTCATGAAGACACGTACCATATACCTTAATCTATTTTAGCTTAGATACAACTACACATCATGCTAAATCTAAAGGTAGATTGGGGAAGAGGTAGAAGTCATCAATATGTGGTTATATTTATAAATAAGGTATATGATAGTCTACTTTTATGTACTGATTATCACTACTTAAACCAAATGATAGTGAATAAACACTATCCCCTCTTACAGATTGATGATTTATTCAATCATATAAAGAGATATAACTAGTTTTATAAGATATATTTGTGATTAAAATATAATTAAAAGCGAGTGTAGGATGAGGATTTTATGATGACAACTTTTATTTGTTTCTATCTGAATTATGAGTTCATTTTAATGACATTTGGTGTTATAAACACCCAAGACATGTTCACGGAACCGATGAATTCCGTGTTTTGTGAGTTTCTAGATAAGTTCATGGTGGATTTTATTGATGAAATTATTGCATTATTTGATTTATAGGTGGTTCATATAGAGTATCTTTGTGAACTTTTTTGAGCTCTTTAGTATCATCAGCTATTTGGGAAACTTTTGAAGTGTGAGTTATGGGCACATGAAGTCCGTTTATTAGATCATTTTTTATCTCATCATAGAGTAGTTTTGGATCCTAAAATTATTTAAGTAGTTGTTTTTTGGGTATCCCATAATAATTTTTTAGATATGTAGAGTTTCCTTGGTCTTATTGGTTATTACAAGAGGTTCATACCCTAATTCTCTCAAAATGTGACTCCACTAATATATTTGCCTATAAGTTATCATGATTTTGTGTGTAATTACTAGTGATAAGATATTTTAGATTATTTAAAAGAGAATCTAGTTAGTTATATAGTTCTTCATTTACCTAAAGGGGGAATTACGTTTGATTATGATTCGTGTTTTGGTTTGGGTTGTGTTTTGATGAATAAGTGAGAAGTTATCTCTTATGGGTTTTAAGAGCCACGATCACATGAATGTAACTATGCCACTTATGATATTGAGCTTATTTTTGTTGTGTTTTCTATGAATTTGTTGTGGGATTACCTCATTAGTGATAAATTTTTGGTCTTTACATATTAAAAGAGTTTCGGAAATGTCATCTCCCAACCTGATTTGAATTTATGAAAGTGATGATGGCTGGGATGCTTATAGGGTTATGAATTGGAGATTTATATACACCAGGTAAAGGGAATTTTGTGGATAATTCTTTGACCTATAAGTCTCATGGATATTTCATTAACGTGTTTGGTGTTGTTTGAAGGGTAATTTAGAAGCTTTTTTTGATACACCATGATGTGAAAAAATTTTATAGTAGAGAATATCTTTATAAGATTAAGGTTAAGACATCCTTGGTGTAGTAGGGGGAGGAGTATCAAAAGGAGGATTTTTATATAGAGGTATAATGATATCACATTGTTTTTGGTGATGACCACGAGATATGGTATGATGATGATCACAATCAGGTGTTGTTTTGGGGTAATATATTCATTCCTTTAGTGATGCGTGGCATGGTTCTTTATGAGTTTCATAGTTTTCCATTCATAGTATATCTTAATGTGGCTTGGATTTATCACTCCTCATGATTTTATCTTTTATAGTATGGAATAACATTATCTATTGTAGAGTTTTCCTATCGATGTTTGGTTTTATAAAGAGTAAAGGCTATGCATTTTGTTCCTAATGGGTTACTTCACCATCTAGATGTTACTTAGTGCAAGTGGGAGGGAATATTGATAGAATTTCTCATCAATTTTTATCAAGATCTGGGTGTATGTGATTCTATATGTGTGATCATAGACCAATCAATGAAATCAAATCACTTATTGGTGACTAAGGAGTTGAACTCAATATAAGTTTTATTGAGGCAATATCTGGAGGAGGCAGTGAGGCTTCATGGGGTTTGGAAGAGGATCATCTATGATAATGATCCTTATTTTAACTATAAATCTTGGATATGTCTCTAGTGTGATTTTGGATCTTATTTATTCCTTAGTACCACATTTTATTTGTAGATGGGTGGTTATCCAGGGTGGTCTATCCAGACAGTAGATGAATATTGTGCACATGAATTCTTGATTTTGGAGGTTCATGGGTGAGTCACTTTCCCTTGGTGGTGTATGCTTATAATAATATTTATTACTTCATTATTGGCATATATCCATTAAACTAACTATATGGATGACCCTAACTATCTCTATTATGTTAGAACAAGGTTGTAGAGTTAGCTATTCATCGACTATAATTAGTTCAGAGCATGATAGAGAAGGTTTAAGTGACCCATGATCACAAGATATCTAGAAGTCTTATGATGATCATAGGAAGAGTCCGATAGAGTTCAAAATTAGAGATCATGTGTTCTTAAAGATATATCCCCATCCTGGGAAGTGAAGTTTTGGTTATGGGATTCAAGTTTATCTTTGATTTTTTGGACCATTTGAGGCGTTAGTGTGTGTTGGATCTATTGAGTATCAGTTATAACTTCCCCTAAAGTTATTCTATATTTATGAAGTATTTTATGTGTCTCAGATTCATTGGTATATTCATAATGATTCACATTTCATTGACTATGGAGAGTTGGTAGTTGAATATAACGTGGCCTTTTAGGAATTGTTTATTAAGATCCAGTATCATTAGGATAAGGTGTTGCATGGAAATTTTATTCCCTTGGTTCATATGTTATGGTGGCATAGTGTCTTGAAGGAGAGTACATAGGAGAAGGAGTCCCAAATGAATGCTCAATATCCCGAGTTATTTGATGTTTGATCTTGTTGAATTCTATATTGCGGATAATATATATATATATATATATATATATATATATATTTTCCTTATAAGACTTTGAAATATATTAATAAATATTTTTGTAGCTAGGCTCTAAGATGACGTGAGATTCTGAGGTTTGGTGAACCCAGAATTAATTTTATAAAATTATTAAATATATTAATACCATGCATGCGTATTTTTTTAGAAATAATGGAATAAATCCTAAATGGATTCTCAAATTAACAATATAATACAATTATTGAATCCAAATCATGGGGTTTACCCTTGGTGCGACCTAAGGTTTGTTGGCATCAGATGTCTAGTTGAGGTAGCCATTTGCAGGTGCTTTTTATTAAAATAAATAAATAAATAATTTAATTGTTTTATTAAACAACCTAACTAAATACTCCATAAATGATACATTATAAAAATTCTCTATACCTAGCCACATAAACCCTATTAGAATTGAGAGGAGCTCTAACAACCTTCATTGGTGAATTGACATCAAACAACGATTAGTGATTGGATTGAGGTGGATTGACAGATAATAGATGCAGTGGATCATCCTCATCACTAGAAAATATGTTCTTCACTAACGATCAATTCATAATAAAGTTAGGGATTATAAATTTATGTTTCCTCCATTTATTAAATGTTTTAGTGTGACTATTTGATTATTTAATTTTGATTTTTCATATCCACACCCTTCGCATGATCCCATTTTTGAAATAAATTGTTTTATTCAATTTATTATTTATTGTGACTTGTTCTCACCATCTATTTACCTTCTTTGTAATCATTGTCCATGAAATCTTGAACAATGATGTTTATCACCCTTATTATTATGATTTTCCACCATCGTTACTAACATTCTTCACCGTTGGCCTATGGTGTCGAGGTTCTACTTTTCTGAGGTGGGTTCGAGCGTGATTGAACCCTCAGATTCATGGAGAATGTGTGAAGGAAAATTAGGATGGAGATTTTGGTATGGATAAAGATTTGTTATAGGATATAGGTGATGAATTATATATATATAGGATACAATATGGTTAACAGGAAACAAGAGGTGTATAGGAAGCACAATGGACCACCGCGGGCGATTGGGATTTGATTTCCAGCCACCATAGGGACAAAATAGATGTCTATAGGTGAACCCCACCAATTTTAGGTGGTCAAATGATGGGAATCACAATAGTGTTCATGGATCTAGAATCTATGTGAAGAACTTTACCTTATGTGGAAAACTTGACTACACGTCATGTAGTCTAATGAACACACGCCGTGTAGCACCACATGATTAAAATTTTATAGTTTTATGTGGAGATAAGAATCACACGCCATGTGGTTGGACCCACACACTATGTGAACCTCCTTGGGTGGATGATCCATGTTCCAGTTGCACACGTCCAGGACTCCGTATGAGAGGACACGTTGTGTACTCTAGGATTACACAAGCATGTGTTGGTACTCTAGCATAACCAGGTACATGACATGACCATATGGACACATACACGACCAAGAGCACACAGAAAGTCCATGGGTGAATAAGATATGCTATGTGGGGCCCGTAAACTCCATGTATAATGAAATGGCCACTGATCCCCATCCAGGGGAGAACATTACTAGGAAGTGGAGTGGGATCACCCACTGTGTAGATCCCTTACATGCTTTGTATCCCCATTTTATTTTGTGAAACTTCCACCTTTCATATTCCCTTCATATGGACTCAGATTTTGGCCAGTGAGTAGCCTATGCTGTGTAGTTTTATGTGTAGAATGTGATGGTATAATTCATTTAGATATACAATGTTGAATTTATGAGTGTGGTTCTTATTTAGGTGATCATTGATGATAAAAGTAATGGTGAAGGATTATCAAAGAGATGTTAGGGTTGGAAACCCCCTATCATACTAGGGTGAGGGTTCCCTATACTCATCGCAATTGTTTGAGTGGAACCCCCATGATAGACTAGGGCATGGTTCCTCTACCTACAGAGTGAAAATCCCCCAGACGGACTAGGGTGTGTGTCCTATACCTAATGAGTTGCACCCCCTGATGGACTAGGGTGTGGGTCCTCTACCTACTAAGTGGACCCCCATGATGCACCAGGGAATGTATCCTCTACCTATTGAGTGGAACGCCCTTGATGCACTAGGGTGTGATTCCTCTATCTACCATTGAGTGGAACCCCCATGACACACTAGGGAGTGGGTCGTCTACTTAGATATTGTGCACCCTAGACTACGCAACATAGTGGCGAGGTGTGTGTCCTCTACATAGTTACTTCTTTAGAAACATGATATGTTGGGCCTCAGAGAAAAATTTCTTTAAGCTGTGTGTAGACTCATCAGCTTGGGATGGAGAGTGTGATGGATATCCCCTTTCTCTCTCATTTGTGTTTCTTACACTACGGGAAAAAGGACTTTTTCGATGGGAATAAATCCCGTCGCAAAAAGTCCGTCCAAGAGGTCTTTTGCGACAGGGGTAACAACCCGTCGCAAATAACCAATTATTTGCGATGTGATTTCGTGTCATGTCGCAAATGGTTTGGCGTGGGTAGCGCGCCAAACCGCGCAAAGGTTATTTGCGATGGGGGGATCCCCCCGTCGCAAATAGTGAAGTATTTGCGATGAGGCCCGTCACAAATACCCGACAGTGGTTAATAGTTTTTTGCGACGGGACGTCCTCCCGTCGCAAAAAGTGTGTCGGTAGGGACTATTTGCGACGGGACCCGTCGCAAATAACTTTTTAACCGCCAACAGTAATTAATGCGGGCGTAGGTATTTGCGACGGGTCCCGTCGCAAAAGATACTATTTGCGACGGGTAACCCGTCGCAAATAATCCCGTCGCAAATAATCTAACCTATATATACCCCATCTGTTTTTCTTCTCATTCCACTCAATTTCTAGATCTTGTTTCTCTCTAAACTCTGATTTCAGAGGGAAAATTTTTCTAAGTCAATTTTTTTGGTCACGAAGAAGTTGTGATGCCGTCTACATCAATAGCAAATCAAGTTTAAAGGTATTTATGTTTTATTTAATTTATTATTTATTTCAAATTTTTATGTTAATTTTTATTATTGTTGATTAGTTGTAATTAAATTGAATTGAAATTGTTTTGTCATGACTATTTATTTGTACTAATAAATTGAAATTTTTAGTATTATTTTTTAATAATCAGTAGTAATTAGTAATTATTAACGATAATTAGTAATGTATATAATTAATTTGTAGTAATTAATAATTGGTAATAAATAATAAATACTAATAATTAGTAATAAATATTAATAATTACTAAGAAATAGTAATAAATAGTAACAATGAGTAATAAATTGTAATAAATTATAATAATTAGTAATAAATTGGAATAATTAGTAATAAATTGTAATAATTAGTAATAAATTGTAATAACTAGTAATAAATTGTAATAATTAGTAATAAATTTTAATAATTAGTAATAAATTGTAATAATTTGTAATAAATTGTAATAATTAGTAATAAATTGTAATAATTAGTAATAAATTGTAATAATTAGTAATAAATTTTAATAAATTGTATTAATTTGTAATAAATTGTAATAATTAGTAATAAATTGTAATAATTAGTAATAAATTGTAATAAATTGTAATAATTAGTAATAAATTGTAATAATTAGTAATAAATTGTAATAATTAGTAATAAATTGTAATAATTAGTAATAAATTGTAATAATTAGTAATAAATTGTAATAATTAGTAATAAATTGTAATAATTAGTAATAAATTGTAATAATTAGTAATAAATTGTAATAATTAGTAATAAATTGTAATAAATTGTATTAATTAGTAATAAATTGTAATAATTAGTAATAAATTGTAATAATTAGTAATAAATTGTAATAATTAGTAATAAATTGTAATAATTAGTAATAAACTGTAATAAATTGTATTAATTAGTAATAAATTGTATTAATTAGTAATAAATTGTATTAATTAGTAATAAATTGTATTAATTTGTAATAAATTGTATTAATTAGTAATAAATTGTATTAATTAGAAATAAATTGTAATTATTAGTAATAAATTGTAATTATTAGGAATAAATTGTAATAATTAATAATAAATTGCAATAATTAGTAATAAATTGTAATAATTAGTAATAAATTGTAATAATTAGTAATAAATTGTAATAATTAGTATTAAATTGCAATAATTAGTAATAAAGTGTAATTATTAGTAATAAACTGTAATAATTAACAATAAACTGTAATAATTACTAATAAATTGTAATAATTAGTAATAATTAGTAATATTTATTAATAAATACTAATAATTAGTAATGATTAGTAATAATTAGTAATATTTATCAATAAATACTATTAATTAGTAATAATTAGTAATAATTAGTAATAATTAGAAATAATTAGTAATAATTAGTAATAATTAGTAATAATTAGTAATAATTAGTAATAATTAGTAATAATTAGTAATAATTATTAATAAATTGTAAGAATTATTAATAAATTGTAATAATTATTAATAAATAGCAATACTTAGGAATAAATAGGAATAATTAGGAATAAATAGGAATAATTAGCAATAAATAGGAATAATTATCAATAAATAGGAATAATTTGGAATAAATAGGAATAATTAAGAATAAAGAGGAATAATTAGCAATAAATAGGAATAATTAGCAATAAATAGGAATAATTAGGAATAAATAGGAATAATTAAGAATAAATAAGAATAATTAGCAATAATTAGGAATAATTAGCGATAAATAGGAATAATTAGCAATAATTAGGAATAAATAGCAATAAATAGTAAATAAGAATAATTAGTAATAATTAGGAATAAATACTAATAATTAGAAATAAATACTAATAATTAGCAATAATTAGTAATAATTAGGAATAATTAGCAATAAATAGCAATAAATAGCAATAAATAGTAATAATTAGTAATAATTAGCAATAAAGAGAAATAATTAGCAATAAACATGAATAATTAGGAATACTTAGGAATAATTAGAAATAATTAGCAATAATTGGAAATAAATAGGAATAATTAGCAATAAATAGGAATAATTAGTAATAATTAGTAATAATTAGTAATAATTAGTATTAATTAGTAATAATTAGTAATAATTAGTAATAATTAGTAATAAATAGTAATAGTTAGTAATAAATAGTAATAGTTAGTAATAAATTGTAATAGTTAATAATAAATAGTAATAGTTAATAATAAATAGTAATAGTTAGTAATAAATAGGAAAAGTTAGTAATAAATAGGAATAGTTAGTAATAAATAAGAATAGTTAGTAATAAAGAGGAATAATTAGTAATAAATAGGAATAATTAGTAATAAATAGGAATAATTAGTAGTAAATAGTAATAATTAGTTAGGAACAGTTAGGAACAATTAGAACGAAATTTTAATAAATTTTAATAAATTTTAAGAACTTGGCACAATTTCCGGTAGATTAACGACACTCCTTTTTCTTGATGAATTTTCTCCTTTCGACTATCACCAACTCAAAACATTATGAAAAATGTACTACTAAATAGGCATATTCAATCTCGTATGCACGAGATTGGATATGAATTTGTAGGATCAGATTTTTTATAATGTTTTCAGGCGGTGACAGTTGGAAGAAGATGATTCATCAACGAAAAGGGGGCTCTTTTGTCCGACGGCTCATTTACTTGCATATTTCTTACACTGAAATCACAATGAAGAATCTAGTCTGAGATATGCATATTCATTCTTATGCATACGATAATGAATATTCATACCTCTGACCAGATTCTTCATTGTGATTTCAGTGTGAGAAAGATGTAAGTAAATGAGCCGTCAGACAAAATAGTAGCCGTCAATCCACTGGAATTTGTGTCTCCCTTAATTAATGGTAATTATTAAGATGTAGTAGTAATTAGTTTTTTTTCAGATAGTGTTTTTATAATTTCAAATTATTCAAAAATAGTGATGATTTTATATTTTGTAGAAAAATATGGAACAAGGAAGTCAACATCAGTCATTATTAGATGATTTCACTTGGATAAATCAGCGCAAAAATCCAAATGGTTCTAGTTTAAATCCTATATATATTGAGGGTGTTGAATCTTTCTTAGCATTTTCATCATCAAAACCAGAATATATTTCATAAGGCACAATTAAGTGTCCTTGTAAAAAATGTGCTATGAGAAAGTTTGACACATTTGACAAGGTTGGGGAACATCTCTTGCGGTTTGGTTTTCAACCAGATTATGTTTTTTGGTATCAACATGGTGAACACAGTTCTAGATAAGATACTAATAACTTGATTCTGGATCTATCACAGTTCTGACATCTAGTACATGATGTTGCAGGTCCATCTCTTCAACAAACTGAAACTCACGATGATATTGATTTAACTCTTGAGTTGGAACCATCCAAATTTTATGAGTTGTTGAGGTCTGCTGAGGATGCATTACATCTTGGTTGCAAGATAAGAAAATTAGAAGCAGTTGTAAAATTTATGGCTATTAAATCAGATAATGAAATGTCAAACAACTGTTTTGATCAGATATTTTCTTTGGTTAAAACAATGTTACCTGAAGGAAATGTGTTGCCTATAAATTACTATAAGAGAAAGAGGCTAGTTCGTAATCTGGGCCTTAGTTATCTGAAGATTCATGCATGTGAAAATGATTGCATCTTATTTTCTGGTGAAAATGAGTTGTTGGATAGTTGTCCCACATGTGGACAATCGAGGTATAAAGAAGCTCAACCCGGGAAGTCTGGATCAATTCCTGTAAAATAGTTGAGATATTTCCCCCTTACACCTAGGTTGTAATGTTTATTTATGTCTCATAACATAGCGTCAATGTTGTCATGGCACAAAACCAATATTTTAACCTGTAAAAGTATGAATCATCCATCTGATGGTGATTTATGGAAACATTTTGATCGTCTGCATCTGTCGTTTTTCTTTAGAAGCCTGAAATGTGCGATTGGGTCTTTCTAATGACGGTTTCTGTCCGTTTGGTTCTTATGGTAGTCAGTATTCATGTTGGCATGTCTTTATAACTCCGTACAATCTACCTCCATGGATGTTGATTAAAGATCCATATATCTTTTTGACCTTATTAATCCCAGGACATCCGAAAAAGAATATTGATGTTTATTTTAAACCATTGATTGATGAGTTAAATGCATTGTGGAGTAATGGTGTTAGTACATATGATGTTGCTGCGAAACAAAATTTCACATTGAAAGCTACATTGATGTGGATGATTAGTGAATTTATGGCATATGGAATGTTATCTGGCTGGAGTACACATGGTTCGAAATCATGTCCTTTGTTTATGAAAGACAACAAAGATTTTATGCTCTTCAATGGAAAAAAACCTTGCTATTTTTACTGTCATCGCAGATTTCTTCCAAACGATCATCCTTTTCGAAGGAAAAAATCTCATTTCAGAAAAGGCACAATTGAAAGGGATGAACCTCCAAAGATGATCTCAGGTACATAGTTAAAATATATTATATTTTCATTACCTACCATCACATTTGGGCCAATAGTAAACCAACAGAAAATTCATGGCTTTGGGAAAGAACATAATTGGGTAAAACGAAGCATTTTTTGGGATCTCCCATATTGGTCTGATTTGTTGGTCCGCCATGTGTTGGATGTCATGCATATTGAGAAGAACTATTTTGATAATTTATTTCATACAGTTTTGGATACACCAAGTAAGACCAAAGATACTATAAAAGCATGATTAGATCTTTCCCAAATTTGCAGGCGACCAGAACTTGAACTATTTGAAAATGTTAGATCACCAAGGTTAATTAAGTGAAAAGCAGATTATACACTGTCCAAAGAGATTTGCTTATTATTTTGTCAGCAGATTGCAGATTTGAGACTTCCAAATGGCTATACTTCCAATTTGGGAAGATGTGTTAAGAATGGTCATATTATCGGATTAAAAAGTCATGATTGTCATGTTATAATGGAAAGACTTATGCCGATTGGATTAAGAGGTTTGTTGAATTTTACAATTTGGGATTCGATAACAGACATATCATATTTTTTCGAGACATTTGTGCAGCGACAGTAGACTACGATGCGCTAAGAAAACTAGAAGAATATGTTGCTGTAATTATATGTAAACTGGAAAAAATATTTCCGCCTACTTTATTTGACTCAATGGAACATCTGATATTACATTTTCCACATGAAGCTAAATGTGGAGATCTAGTACAATTTCGATGGATGTACCCATTCCAGAGATGCATGCGGAAATTGAAGAAAAAAGTACGTAACAAAACATCAGTTGAATGCTCAATTGCTGAAGCTTATTTGCAAGAGGAAATTGCTTTTTTATACTCTCACTATTTTGAATCTGAATATCCCTCAAGATAAAACCGCATGGGAAAGAATGAGGGAAATGTTAATAATGAAATGGAAAATAAATTATGAGTTTTTAATCAGCCAAATATTGGCTTCGATGGAGTTCAAGGATGATGGATTTCAGATGATGAACATCACAGAGGTCATACATATGTTCTACTCAACTATGAAGAAATGACACCATTTGTACTGTGATTGATTCTATCACTTATTTTATAATTTCTGTTATAGTATGTAAACTTATTTTATTTTTAGGTTATATGATAATCATATCAAGAAACATCTTCCACAAATTACAGCAGCTGCTCTTGAAGAACGCATACAATGTTTTTCTCAATGGTTTCAAAAACTGGTAATATAAATTATTGATGGTTTAATATCAATTCAGTTTACTATTTATTATATTGATAATTGTTTTAAAAATTTTCATGTGTCTCAAAATGATGATAAAATTGATAAGAGACTGTGTATATTGAGTAACCCACCATCCAAAATGGTTAAATCTTATAATGCATATGTGGTGAATGGTTTTCGATTTCATACACGTGTATATGGGGAATGAAAAAAAACAATGAACAGTGGAGTTTGTTTGAGAGGATCACATCATAGAGAAACTAAAACTGACTTTTACGGCATTCTGAATGAAATTATTGATCTATGTTATCTTGGACAGAATTACATAATGATGTTTAAATTTCGGTGGTTGGATACTGAGAGAGGCTTGCATGTTCATCCGACTCATGGAATCGTCAATATTAAATATAAAATTATTCTTATAGTAAATGAACCATTTTTACTGGCTCAACAGGCACATAAAATTTATTACAAAACATAATGTGCTACTTCAAGAGACCTGAGTGATTGGTGGAGCATAATAAAAATGAAATCTTGGGAAAATCAATTTACTCAAACTGAATGTGGTTCTGCTGAAGTGGAAGGAATTGAAAATTTTCAAGAGACTACTCAAAATCCATTTTTTTCACAAAGAAACATGAATATCTATGATGACACCCCATAATTAAGGGTCGATGGCGATGAAGATGTTAATGATGTTACAAATGAATTTGAAATGACAAGGGATGGTGAAAGTGAAACTCATATGGATATTGATGATGCCGAGGAGGAATATGAATACATTGACATCGTCAGATATGAAGATGATGATGAAGGTGAACATTGACATAGTTAAATGCTGGTTATGATCATAACTAATATATATCTATATATGATAGTTATTTTCAACTATCTACTAACAACAATAATTTTGTGTTTCAGATGGATCCTAATCTATTTCGCGAGTTACAGGAGGCTGATCTACCTTTGGATGAGGGGGATGTGGGATCATCTGACCCTCAGCCTACTGGTGGTTTAGGAGGTACGCGGAGGGGGTGCGGTCTTGCGTGACTGATGATTCTTGACCCTATCCCCGAGTGACATCCACGTCTTGGCTTCAATCCACACACATAAAGGTATGATAACCTATATATTTTAGTTAGATTTTTTATTAATTTATTTATATATATACTAATTGTTTTATAATTTATTCTTTTTTCATAGTTTTTCACATGTAGCTATTGGACAGAGTAGCGCTATCTTGCGCAATTATTTTTCTCAGCCATGGATCACATGGGAACATATTCCCATTGATGTGCAGCTTTCCTTTTACAATCATTGCCTGGTAGGTAAATAAATAATATTTATTTTGAAATTTATTTTTTTAATAACTTGATAATATAAATTATTTGTAGGGTTTATGGTATCCCATCAATGATAGCATACACGACGCTATCCATGCAGCATGAGAGGTGGCTATTCATGAGTGTTTACGTTAGTTTTTGCACAATTTGAGAAAGACGACCATTAAGAAAGTAGGAGAAACAATATTTGATGAGTCGTGTAGAGCCCACCGACCAGAGTACATTTCATCTCAGGTTTGGGATGAATTATGTGCACACTGGTTGGGTGGTGGATTTCAGAGGAGGTCTTCATTGGGTCGGCAGAACTGGGGGAGACAGGAGTTGACACATCGAGCTGGTAGCCATTAATTCAGTACGCATAAAGAGCATTTGGTAAGTATATTTTTTTAAAAATTTATATAACTCTAAATATAAACATTTTATTTTAGATTTCTATAGGAAGTCGATCATCCCGATATTACGGAGTTCAACATTTATCGGAGGATGTATAGTGATCCAGCCACTAGAGAGATTTAGAGGTGATCACCATCGTCAAATTGTGGTTAGTATTATTTTTTCAGTTTGACAATTAACTGCATATAATATTTTCACAATTTTAATTTCAAATTAGAAATGAAGGAGTCATATGAGGCTACGACCTCTCAAACACAGGTTGAGGGTCAGGATAAGGAAACCGATCAGACTAGTGCACACCATTTTGATGAGGCGACATGGATGCAGGTGACTCAGTATGGCTTTGAGAAGCGCCGAGTAGTTAGTATCATCTCTCATGTGACTCCTGGTACTTATTATGGTACTGTTGCGATGTCGATGTCCATCTCGAGAGGAGCTCATGGAGAGGCATCATCTTCTGCCTCACAGTATCAGGAGTAGTTACGATCTCAGAATGACCTTATAGAGAGTTTGCAAAAGCAGTAAGAAGAGATGCGTCAGTAGTAGTATCATCAAAAGCAGCAGTACGAGGAGGAGATGCATCGATGGAAGCAGCAACATCAGGAGCAGATGGAGTACATGCGCCGTCTAACTTGTAGTTTGGGGATGGAGTTTCCTCCACCATCTCCTTCAGCTCCTCCACCTCCTCCAGAAGACGACCCCCAATGATTTTTTTATGTTAAAAACATTTGAATTTAACATTTTTTGTAATATGAACTATTTATAGTTTCTGTCTTTTATATTGGTGTGAATATTATATAATTTAATTTTTAATATTTTATAATTTTTTTTGTGAATATTGAGAATTTTAATAATTTTAATAATTTTTATTTTTTATTATTTTAATAATATTAATATTATTGTTTCATTAATCATAATTTTATTAAATATATTTTTTCAGTATTATATTTTTTAATTTTTGTTTATTTTACTAATAATAATAATAATAATAATATTTTATGATTTTTTTATATTTTTTTGTGAATATTGAGAATTTTAATATATTTTTATTTTAATTATTTTAATAATATTAAAATTAATTTTTCAATAAACATAATTTTATTAAATTTATTTTTTAAAATTTTATTTATTATTTGCGATGGGTTCCCATCGCAAATAATCTAAATAATTTTTTTAAAAAAGTATTTGCGACGGGATTAGGGACCCATCGCAAAAAGTATTTGCGACGGGCTCGCCGCAAATAGTCTAAATAATTTTTTTTAAAAAGTATTTGTGATGGGACTATGGGACCATCTCAAAAAAATTTATATATATATATAAAGTATATAATCGGAGACTTATTTGCGATGGTGAAGTAGCCCGTCGCAAAAAAATTATTTTCGACGGGCCCGTCGCAAATAATATTTTTTGCGACGCCGTTTTCTGCCACGGGCTATTTGCGACGGGCCCCCGTCGTAAAAACTTATTTTCGATGGTATCCCGTCGCAAATAACCTATCGCAAATACCTAGAATTCTAGTAGTGTTATATGAGAGTATATATCTGTGTTGTTGGGTTTTATTTCCCTCTTGGTTTGGTCTGATCTAAATACTTCTATCATGTCTTTATTTCTCCCTCTTCAGTTTTTGGGGCATCCTAATGGTTATGAATATAATCACCCATGTATGGGATTTTCTCATATGTATCATGTCTTATGAAGATGATAGACATATTGAAGATGATTTTAGAGAATCATAGGGAAACATGGGTGCATAGATTGTTTATGGTGTTCAATCTTGGATTTCAAGATACGTGATATATTATATTAACTTTGTTTAAGTTTTTGTTAGTTTGGGATAGACTTTCTGGGTGGGTGTGTATTTTTCACTTTAAATTTTTTATTACACCTCCACACTCTTTTTTATTCCCAATAGATTATTATATTCATGATTTTTACTCTATATTCTACTGTATTTTATTTTTTTATTCCTCTGAAATTATTCATGAAGATGGTTTGGTGCCTGTGTATTGGTACTTTAGGAAAAGACCTCCCATTTTAGTTATTCATTCTCAATGCTTGTCTCCAGCCCTTGGAATATGGAGGTGGGATTGGGTTTTTTGCAGCCCCATCTTCTGTCGATCAGGTGGGCCTTGGTGGGTTGGGTCATTATACAGTGGTATCATAGGTGGTTTCACCTCAGGATAGTGTTTGGAGTTTTTCCCCATATGAGGTTTGGCTGGGAATTTAGGGTAATAGTGTCAAGGTGTATCAAGTTTGGTTTTTAGGCCAAGTAACCTAGTGTTGGTGGAGCAACCTGTATATCCGTACATCAAAACTCGGACTACCAACTTGTCAACTCAAAATACCAAGAATTTTTTTGTAGGGAACATTGATACATGAATCCTATAGGATTGATTATTTTGAAAATACTTCTTGAGTCAGCTCCCCATATATATGTGCTCATCCAATTATGGGTCATTTTTATTACATTTAGGATTCCTCTATGAAGACAGCCTGTGAGGTTACCGATTTAGGATTGTGATGACGATCTAATGAGTGATAAGACCACATTTTTGGGAGCATCTCTCAAGTTCTTTCCTCCAGGTAGATAGGTAGTACCACCCCTTACTATAAAGCAACAAATTGTTCTGGAAGAGTAGGCTATGGATGCAGGTAGTCTTAGCGCACTCCATGAGTTATAGTGCTAGAGGTTATCAAGGTTCCATGGTGTACCCGATCCATAGGATTCAGAGGATTGTATTGAGTCATTGATTCAAGTTTTCAGACTTGTAAAGAACTTGAATGATCATATGGTTGTGATGAAAGATATTAATTTCCACAGAGTAGTTGGGAACTGGTGGAGTTGAATCACATTGACGCATGATGAGTTGGAACTCTCATGGTCTAAATTTAGGAAGCTATTTCATGAGGTGTACTACTCATCACGCTTTCGATAAATTCACATTTATGAGCATTTAGAGTTATAGTAGGGAGGGATTATAGTTTCTGAGTATTCCTTGAGGTTTAATGAAATTACATTAAACTCCCTCAACATTATTTAGGATGGCTAATTTCATGTGTGAAAGTTTGAGGAGGGTCTCCTTGGAGACATCCATGTCAGTATGGTAACCCTATGTATTCCCATATATAATGGAGTGATAGAGTAGATATTAGTGATATAGAGCTTCCTATCTAAGGGATTCCATGAAGCTGGAGCTATCAGCGGGAATCCTGGGCCCGAGTCTTCTCTAGTAGCTAGAAGGAAGCAATCAATAGGGTATTAGCATAGGATACCTTCTCATGACAAGAATTATACTTGTGGTCATACAGCATAGGGCACTCATATAGTACTAGGGTAGTATGGAGAGGGGTGATGCTATGAATGTGATGAGTGAGGTCACATGACACACACTTTTTTAAACTGGTGTGATGAAAAGGTGAGGAAAATAAAAGATGGACCACCATGGTAGATGCAACACCGTAATCATGGATCTCCCAGATGAGGCCACAGAGGCCATCCAGGAGGCGATGCTGACAAAGGAATAGACATAACTATGGATAGAGGATCTGATGGTGGTGGATGATGTTATGAGATACTTCCACTACCACCATCAGGAGACCCATGCTAGGCTTAGATAGTTTCCTGTTGGGGTTGTAGATAACTGTACACTATGGATTCTTATGACCTAAAAACTCAAGAGATGATCATAGGTATGATATGTGTTTATTCTACTATTGATTTAGTACAAGTGTAAACATGTACAAGTCATACCTTCATCTCCTTGATACTAGTGAGAGAGATGGATCTCCCATTTGAGAATTTGGCCCAATAGCTTTGGATTGAGGTTCCTATAGGGAACTCTTCTTTGATAACACTTGTCTGATGGTAGTGTGAGCTATCTCTTGGTGGAAAGAGTTTATCATGGGTCCTCTTGGTCATTATGATGTGAACTTATGATGTAATATTGGGCATTAATTGGTTTTCCATGGATTGAGCCCATATTTTCTATCCCTTCAGATGAGTTACATGCATTTAGATATATGGGATGTGATCCTCCTTTGTGGGAGTGATATTTCCCAAGGTGGAGAAAGTGGGTCTTGTGATCAGGAAGATGCAACCCATCACCCATCAGTTGGAGAGTTTATCCCTTGCCGTATTGGGATCTTCAGGCATCTGGTTTACTTTAATAATGGATGACTATATTTATTTCTTCCATAAGGATGTTTTGGGACTACCTATGAAATGGGAAATGATATTTTTCATCAACTTGAACCCAGAGACCACTCTGGTATCTTCTATGGAACATCTAATGGCCCCTATAGAGATCTGATGGTTGAGGGTGTAGTTGGAGGGACTTTTATAGATGGGTTTTATCAGACCCAGTGTGTACCCCTGGGCATCTTAGATTTTTTTTGAAAAAGGGGGAAGTTCTTGTGGAGTTGTGTTGATTATCATCACCTAAACCAAGCCACGATAAATAAAAAGTACCCCTTACTGAGGATTGATAGCCTCTTTGATTAGTTGTGAGGTGTAATATGGTTCTCAAAGATTTATCTTAGGTTTGACTACCACCAGTTGAGGGTTTTCAAGGATGATATTACGAAGCTATAATTCTGATGTCACTATAGAAAATATGAGTTCTTGGTGATGCCTTTTGGTGTGATGAATTCCCCCACTATGTTTATTGCTTTGATAAACTAAATCTTCCAGCCATAATTGGAATAATTTGTTATTGTCTTCATTGATGACATAATAATCAACTTTTTAACATAGGAGGATCATAAAAAACACTTGAGGATGATGCTAGACTTAGGCTAGGAGCACCAACTTTATGGTAATCCCTTAAAGTTTTAGTTCTAGATATGGGAGGTTCACTTTCTAGGTTATCTGATTTCTAATAATGGATTATCTATAGACCCAAAAAATATTAATTCAATGATTCTTTAGAATCCACCAAAGAGTGTGTTATAGGTGAATGGTTTCCTTGGTTTGGAAAACTAATATAGGAGGTTCGTGGTGGAATTATCTAGGATTGCAACCCTTTGACCACCCTAACATTGAAAGGGAATATGTTTACTTGTATTGAGAAGTCTTAGATATCCATTGGGGATTTTAGGATGAGGAAAACTAGTGCTCTGATTTTGAGACCACCAGAGGAGGGCATGGAGTACGTTGTGTATTGTGATGCCTCTAGAGCTAGGCTTGGCTTCATGTTAATACAGAGACAGGTAGTGATTGTATATGAGTCAAGGAATTTGAGACCCTATAAGAAGAACTTTATGACTAAAAATATAGATGTGGTAGAAGTAGTATTTTATCTTAGGATGTGGAGGAACTATCTTATGGGACAATGCTTTATTTTTTACTCAGACCATCAGAGTCATAGAAGTGTATTCAAAAAAATAGATACTAACCTAAAACAAAGGCAATGGTTGGAGTTCCTGAAGGACTATGAATTTGAGATAGTATATAATCTTGGGAAGGGTAGCATGGTGGAATATTACCTCAGCAGGAAGTCCCATTCCTATCTGGTGCAGGAATCATATAAGCAGTTGGCTTATTTGCAGTTGACCCTCATGGAGGAGAGGGGTGAAACTTATCTTCAGTCAATGGTGTTGAATCCTCCAGTTCTCTAGCATGTGAAGGAGGATCAGTTGGTATACATCAATTGTGAAGTCCTATATGGCCAGGTTTCCTCAGGAGATTCACCACATGGATTCTCTAAAGGATGGAATCACATTATCCCTTTATAGGGATGAATAGTGGTTCTGGTCACATTGTGAGAGGATGTGATGAGGGAGTTTCACACATATAATTTGGATATAAATCCTAGTGTAGGTAATATTTATAGAGACCTTTAGTGTAAGTTTTTGTGGGCTGAAATGAGGTGGAGCATGGCTGAGTTTGTCTCTCGTTGTCTCACATGTCAGCAGGTGAAGGCTGAGTACCAGGTTCCCACATGTTTTTTTTAGCCTCTTGAGATCCCGGTGTGGAAATGAGATGGAATATCCATGGAATTTGTGAAATATATTCTATATAAAATGAGAGATAATGATGTAATTTAGGTGATAGTTGACCGACTTACCAATTCATCACACTTTCTTGTATCAGGGAGTAGAGTTTTGTGGAGAGTTTGGGGTAGTGATATATTCGGGAGATTTTCTACCTTCATGATGACCCCTAAATTATTTTCTTCAACCATGATGTGTGGTTCATGTCATGATTATGGAGAGTACTACTAGAGGTATTCAAGATCCATATGAGTATTAGTACAACTTTTCACCGCCAGATGGATGGTTAGACCGAGCTCACTCTCTAGGTGTTGGAGGATATGCTAAGGGCCTTCATGTTTGAATTTTTCCAAATTTAGGATGATCACTTAAATTTGGTAGAGTTTTCATATAATAATATCAATCCCATTACTATCAGCATAGAACCTCTTAAGGATCTTTATTGGAGACGCTAAAGGTCACTCTTATGATGGACTGATATCAGTGAGACATCTCTTGCTGGGCCATAGATAGTGTGGGAAATGACATAAAAGGTCCAGGTGATCCATGAGTGGATGAGGATATCCTAGAGTAAGCAGAAATATTATGTATACTAATGTCGTAGGCCTTTTGAGTTCATGAAAAGAGACCGCATTTTCCTAAGAGTCTCCCCATGGTGAGGATTGTGATGATTCAACTAGGGAGAAAAGCTATACCTAAGGTTTATCGGGACATTGAAAATCCTATAGAGGGTTGGAGAGGTTGATTACCACCTAGCCTTACCCCATAGTTGATGTGGGTTCACGATTTCTTACACGTGTCGTAGTTAAAGATATATGTGCACAACCATACACACACTATTGACTGGGGTGATCTGGACATCAAGGATAGATAAACCTTTACAGAGTACTCGGTGGTGATCAAGGATTGATAGGAGAGGATATAGTGAGGATGGACCATTTATTTACTTCATGTGTTGTGGCTATATGAGAGAATGCATGAGAGCTCATGAGAGTGGGAGATCCAGATACAGGCTCATTTTCCCCACATTTTTTTTCATTTTTTTTCATTTTGGGGATGAAAATAATTAAAGGAGAGAATAATTTAGAGACCATATTTTTTCAATAAAATACTTTGAAATATATTAAGAATAATTTTTGGATCCAGATATTGAGATGAAATGAGATTATGAGGCTTAGTGATCCTAGAATCAATTTTATAAAAATATTAATATCACACACAACTTTTTTTCAAAAAAAGTGTAATAACTCTTAAAAAGAGTATCAAATCAAAAATCTAAGACTAAGTTTAAATTTGAAGTGTGGGTTTTACCCTAGTCATGACCTATGGTTGGTCGGTGCTAGACGTCTGATTGAGGCAACTGTTTGCAGGTGAGTTTAATTAAAATAAGAAAATAAATAAATTATTTGTTTTATTAAATGACCTAATTAAATACAATATAAATATTCCATTATAAAATTTCTCCATGGTTATCTGTATAAACCCTGATAGATTTGACAAGATATCTGATAATCTTTATTGTGAATCAATATCAAACAAAAATCGGTGATTGGATCGAGGTGGATTGATAAACAGTGGAAATAACAGATCATCCTCACTATTGTAAAATTCATTCTTAACCCAAAATCAATCCATAATCAAGGAATTTCATATAAATTGTTGTTTTTTCTCTTTATTAAATGTTTTAGCATAGATATTTTATTATTTTCATCTAATTATATGTATTCCCACCTCTCACATGAGCTCATTGTCGAAATAAATTGTTTTATTCAATTAATTGTTTATTATGTGATGATATCACCATATATTTCATTGATTTTTAATATTTGGAAATATTTATTGGCCAATTATGTTTATCACCATGTTATTGTGATTTTACCCCATCGTTCTTCACAATATTCATAGTTAGCCTATGAGGTCACGATTCAACTTTGTCAGGGAAGGTTTGAGTGCGATCAAACCCTCAGATTCATCATGGATGTGTGAATGATGATTGGTATTGTGATTTTTGGATGTATTGAGATTATTTGTTGGATTTAAGTTATGTTTTCTATATATCTAGGATTTGGGATGATGGATGAGCGATGAGAGGCATATAGGATGCGCAACGGACCACCACCGGTGATTGAGATATGATTTCCGGCCATCAGAGGGATGAAATTGATGGACGGAGGAAAAAACCACTATAAAACCCAAGATTCTAAAATAAAATTTTATTTGATAGCATGTACGACACACAACACTGAGTTTAAAGAACTAATGGATTATATTTCTTTAAAGTTAATCTCTTCGATAACTTATGGAACATGCAACCCTTAGTCGAAGTGAACTGTAATATAGTATATCTAGTCAATAAATTAAAAGTTATGAATAATAAAAAATTTATTGTTAATATTATGGTTATGAATTTACTATAAATAAAATAATAATCATTTAAAGGAAAAATATTTTTTTTAAATAACTGTATTTTTCTAAAATAAGGTTCAGTTACTCTTTGCACACATAATTTAAAATTATTTTATACCACTTTTATAAAATTTGTTTGAAAAAATAAACTTCATTTTTGAAATCATTATATATAAATTATATTAGGGTGAATTTTTGATATTTTTCTAAAAAGTATCAATTTTTTGATAAATAGGGAGAAATATTGAATTTTAATTGAAAACTTTCATTTGGTTTAAAATGTTTATAAAGATAAATTATATTTTAAATTGGTTTTAAAGTAAATTTAGTTCAAATTTATATCAAATAATCCAATTTATATCACCATAAAAATTTTCATATTGAATTTTTATTTAAAAACTTTATAAACATTTGAATAAATTTTCTTTAAAAACATGCTTTCTTGTTGCATTTTTGGGATTAATTTTAAATTAAAAATTTCCACTTGTGTGAATGGAATTTAAAAAAATGGATTCCATGTATTTAATAATTATAATTTATATTATATAATAAGGTCCACCTATTTTTTAATCAAAATGTACAGTGAAAATAGTAAAAATTAGTTACCGTGGTTGAGGTAAAAATGGATTTACCAGGTGTCAAACTAAAAATATAAGGATTAAAATGACCTAATTTTTTTTTAAAATATATTTTATGGAAATATTTCTACCCTATAATGTGTAAGTCTTGGTAATATTGTATTTTTTACCCTTTTTTCATGTGAAAAACATTGGTACACCTTTTTCTTTCAAACAATTACAAGCGTGACACACACCTCACTTTTAAAAGGCCACATTTTCCACTATTCTTCACAAATTCACACCCTTTTGGTTCAGCTAATTCCTACTAAAATAAATCCCCATCATCCCTCCATTCATTCTATAAGCCTTATTTTGGAAATAAATATAACCTAGGAAGGATTTTGGTGCAAAGCTAAGGAGGATACCTGAAGAAGAGGTGCCATTCTTCAACGAGTATTTTTATTTTATTTATTACCACACCTCCCTAAATTATTATTAAACCATTATGATTTAATAAAATAAGTATATTTCATATACTAAGATGTTTTTATGTCCATTTCATGACCTAAAATCATCCCCACTTCCATCAAATGGGTTATGAAATCATTATTCGTGTGCACGGTAGACTACCGCCTCACGAACCTATGTCATTCGTTTTTTCCATTACCACCTTTCATGGTTGAGTTTGATGATGTATCTAAAGTATATATCTATGATATTTATAAAATAATTATAAATATTTAGTTATTATATCATATATATCTTTTTTATTTCCATTTTATATGGGATATGATAACATCGCTCGTGTGTACAGAGGAATACCACCTCACGTAGCGATGTGATTCATCTTTCACTAACACATTAGATGGAATGTAATAAGGATAAAGTTAGTAAATAAATGTGATATAAATGAAATAATTATGATACTCATGACATATTTTTTATTCTAAAAATATAATATATCATTTTCTTTTTTACACTAAAAAATGATAACACCGTTCATGTACATGTGGAATACTACCTTCACGAAGAGATGTGACTCTCTTTTCATCACGACACCACATGGATGATATATATAAGGATATTTAAAGAAATAATTTGGTATATATGATATTATTACAATTATTTAAGGATAAAATATTACTTACACTATTTACATAATGATCACTAAAAAATAGAAACATTACTCATGTGTATGTATGACCTACCGTCTCAATGATTGTAACATAGTCCATTTTTCATAACCATATTTCATGATTGGGTTTAAAATTAAAATTGATGTAAAAATATGATAATTATTTCATGATTATTATTCTGGTGATTATGGAACTATATAATATGATCAAGAATTATATCTTTCATGATAAAAAACGAATGAGAAAACAAGGCAATTAACACCTAGAACAATGAAAATAATGAAATATTATTAACAAATGGGTGAAAAGATGTTATAAAAAGATAATATATGATATTATAAATATTAATATCATTCTTTAATTAGTTAATAACATGTTTAAAATCACTATACATGAATTAAATATTGATTCTAATGTTTATACTTTCTAATTTTCCTTTCCTTAGTTTTGAAAATCACAAAAAAAAAATTTTAAACACTATTCTACTAAATTTGATTGTCCCAAGTATTCTAGAATGTTTTTGTAGAAAAAATATTTTTATACTAAATGTATAAATAATTCTTAATCTAAATGAAAATAAAATTTATTCTTAAAGTATGATACATCATATTGACTAAGAGTTTGGTCCATTAGACTGACTAATGTCTTATCCATCAGATTGACTAATGTTCTATCCATCGAAATGAGAAAAGTAATATCCATCAGTTTGACCATATTTTAGTTCATCAGATTGACAAAAATATAGTCTATTAATCTATTAAATTTTTATAATTGGAATGTTGGGATTATTTTTATCGTATGGAATTAATTATATTATTGCAATGGTGATATCAAAATGACATTAGATGGAGACATTTTGTAGAGCTATCTAGTAAAGATCATCTGATGCTATTTTAACCAACTCTGAGAATCATGGAAATATGATCATTTGGGGGATGATTATATATATGAGTGAATTCTAGAATATGGGAACTGATGCATTTATAACTCAATACATCTAAATATTCCTCTTCCTGAACATCTCATTCTTATGATTTGTAATATTTCATAGTGTTTATGTTATAAGGATTTTGAGTGAGGAATTATAAAATCCTTAGAATAGTTTTTCTATTTTATTATATTATTTCGATATGGGTCCATATTGATGGATTCTAGGGATATGAAGATAGGTGATACCGATTAGGATGATCAATGGCTTCCAGGGTCTTGGAAGATAGAGCTGTTAATGATCTTTGGATCGAGGTATTTCTTGTTTAAGAAAGACATAAATATTGCAATATTCATATTGAAGGATTTCTTGGTGTAGAAATACTGACAATATAGTTAGCTTGAATACTATGGATATCTAAGATTGGATTTAGGACTTCCTTAACTCTTAATTTTAAAGAGTATAATATCTCTTATAAATATTGTAAGTCATTATTACTATATTTTAGGCTTTTATATTACTTGTTTTAACAAGTTTTATATTCTTATATGCAATTTATATTAGAAAGTTTGTTTTACTAAATTTTTCTAACATATGTTTAACCAGACTACTTGTATTTCCTTTTAGTAGCTCTGATTTATCAGATGATTTTTAAGTATGATACTATACTTTGTTCATCGGACAATTTTTGAGTTTGATATTTAAAACAAAATAGATTTTGGATTTTATGTTAGTTTAATTTTTAAACTACAATGCGCCCTCATTTTATAGCCATCATATTCTCTTAAGATCCAAAAATTGGTATCAGAGAAAGTTCAAATGATTTACTTGAAGTGTTTTTTCTCTTATTATTTACTACATGTTACTAAATTTTTTATAAATTGTTTGTTTATAAACTGTTATTACAGTAACATGTAAATTCACTACTACAAAAAAGGCCTTTAATAGTTCTAGAATATGACTTTATTAGTTCTAAAAAAGCCCTAATAATTTGAGTGCGGTTAAAAGATAGAAACTTTTATCTGTTCTGTTAAAAGGTTCCTTTAATAGAATTTTTTTTAGCATTGTTAAAGGCTATTTTCACAGTGTTTTTTTTTGCATTGTTAAAGGAGGCCTTTAAAAGTTCTTTTTTAGCACTGATAAAAGCAGCGCTATTAAAGAGGGTAAAATTATATTTTTTAGATATATGAGCTTGACCCCTTTTATCATCACTTCCAAGACCCCTTTATCAGTGATTTTCACCCTCTTTTGTAGTGCTTTTCACCACTACCCCTTTATCAGCACTTTTTAAATTTCCAGCCTCATGCGTGCCTGCCTGGATTCAAACCCTTCACCTCTATTTCGAAGATGGAATGCCTTTACCACTACACCATGTTGTTTTGTTATTTGTTTAATGGTATTTCTATATATATATATATATTTACATATATCTTTATAATTATTTTTAATTATATCTATACAATATGTGTGTGTTTGATATATATATATACACTTATATTTATTTAAATATATTATATATTATATTCATTTACATATACTAGAATATAATATAAATATATATCTGTTTATTAATACACACATATATGTATATGTATCTATAATATAAAAAATGGTTAGATATTGTTTTAAATACATTTTTAGAAGATATATTTATTTTTCATATATTAGAATATACATTATTACATAAATATATTGATATATGTAATTATATGAGTGATTTATTATAAGAAAATATAATAAAACATTCATATACTTAATTATAAATAAAATTACATTGTGAAAAACAATAAAATTTTAAAATCATAATATCAATATAAATGTAACACATGGGAATAAATTTAGTCTCCACAAAAAAGTCAATAAGACCCCCTTAAATGAGGCTGAAAATCTATCAAATGTCAAAAAATTAGGGAGCCCCGACTAAAAAATCTATTTTTGAGGACTTTTAGGCTATTTTTGGCATTGAATAATGTGAAATAGGTTCACTTATGTCACTACGGTCATAGAGATTATCACAGTCTTCGATTTGATATTTGGTAGAGCCCAAACGGACACCCGAATCAAAAGTTATGTCCATTTGAAGTTCGAGTTACGTTTTCATCTTATTTTAGATATTTTATTATTTTTTTTTGATTTTTTTTATTTTCAAATTGATATTAAATGAATATTACTCAGTAATATTAAGCAAAATATTAATTAAAAATATTTTTAATTATTTTGTAAAACATTTTCACTAAATATCTTATATATTAAGTGTAAATGCCTATTTACCTTATCTAAAACATTTTTTAAAAAATATTTATTATATATATATTAGTATAAATATATTAATATATTAATATATTATTTTTAATGAAATATTTTTTTGAAGTATAATTTTATCAGTGCTTGTAAAAAAGCACTGATAAAGGGGGGGGGGGTATTTATCAGCACTTCTAAAACAGTGCTGATAAAACCTCCCTTTATCAGTGGTTTTTTACAAGCACTAATAAAATACCCCATTTATTAGTGTTTTTTTAAAAGTTCTGAAAAAAATACCCCATTTATTAGTGTTATGAATGTATGAAAGCTATACATATCATAAAAAATTTTCTTAAGCTAAATAGAAAGTATAAGAAGGAAAGAAATTCTGATAATATTCCCAAGAAGTATTACATGCACAAAAATAAGAAGAGTTTCAAATTTTTAGATACTTAGAGTGATAATTGTGGAGATGGTTATTATAATAATTCATCAGATAATGAAATTTCAGGTCAGAAGAATATTGGATTCTATGAAAAAATTCCAAAGGTTAACAAATGATATATAGAAAAGGTAACTGCTGAATATCTATCAAATCTCACATTAAATGAGAATTACCATGACATTGATATCAATAATAGTATTCTACATATTCTGAAGAATAATATTATTTATTTGAAGAATTTTTTTTTTACCAAGTTTTGAAAAAGTTTCTATATTTTTTAAATTACTAGAAAATGAAAATTTTAAGATTTCAAAAAATTTGAAATTGCTCAAGAAAAACTTGTGAAATAAAATTCAAGGATTTATAATTTAACTATTGTAATATCATATCTTTATAAAGATTTAGATAAATATAATTTTTAGAAAACTAATATTTCTAATGAATTAAAAAATTATAATTTTGAGAAAACTTGTCTACTAGATTGTATATGAAAACTTAGTTTGAATACAATTATATTAAAGTAAAAAATTTAGTTATAAAATCAAATTATGAAATATTTAGTTTGAAAAATATTTTTTCATAGTTTAACATAGGTAAGTAAAAATTTTATAAGATTTATAATCAGATAATACCTCATATAGATGTATCTTAAATGGGTTTTAAAAATAGAAAACCCATTTTTAATAATAAATAATTTGTTTCTAAAAGTGCTCTAATTTTCACTAAGTGTCAAAGTTACATGAACTGGAATAATAAATTATCTTAGAATAAAATTCAATCCTTAGGATTTTATATAGCTTATTTTTCAAAATAATTAACATTTTCTCAACAATGTAAAGTTGAAAAAAAAGTGGATTCCTAAAATTTTACTTTTTGATAATATTAGACCCAAGAAGGTTTGGGTTCCAAAATGCTAATGTGTTTCTTTTCAAGAAAATAATGAATGTACTGGAAAAAATATTATGTACATGGATAGTGGTTTCTCCAGACATTTTATTAGAAACAAGAATTTTTCAAGAATATTATAAAGATAAAAGGTGGAAAATTTACATTGGGTGATAATGTTGAAGGAGAAATTACCAGAATAGGTAACATTATTCTTCTTAGTAAAGCATAAATTTCAAATTTTTTATTTGTTGTTGGACTTAAAAACAACCTTATTAACATAATTCAATTATGTTATGAAGGTTATCTTTTGAACTTCCTAAGTTATGGATATACTATTCATATATCTAAATATGGATTTATTATTTTTTCCAATAAGCATGAGAATGTTTACACACTAAACTTAGAAGTACTTAAGATCCAAGATCCACCTTTAATTAGAGAAATAGAAGATCAATCTTGGTTCTATAATAAAATATTAGGAATTTGTAATGTTAGAACTTTAACTAAGTTTTATAAGAAAGGAACAGTTAAAGATCTAATGGAACTTAGTTTTGATACTTCTAAAACATGTGATACTTTTCAATTTGTAACGAAACACAAGTCATGTTTTAAGTCTATTAGTGAAGTCTCAAGTTATGATGCTTTACAGTTAGTGTACATGGACTTGTTTGGTTCTACACAAATAGGAAGTATTGATGTAAAATACTATTTAAATGTTTTAATTTACGATTACACTAGATATAATTGGGTATATTTTTTTGTAAAATAAGTTTTAAGCTTTCTATTATTTTAAAACTTTTGTAGCCATTGTTAAAAATGAGAAAAACCTCTCCTTGATAACTATTCAAAGTGATCATGTTAGAGAATTTTTAATTTCTGATTTTAGAACTTTTTGTAGTAAAAAATTTATAATTCCTATTTTTTCAACACTTAGAACACCATAGAAAAATATTATAGTCGAAAGAAGAAAAAAAATCTTCAAGATATTAAAAGGACCATGCTGAGTGAATTCTCAATTGATAAACATTTTTGGGTTGAAGTAGTTAGTAATACCTATTATACTATAAATCTAGTTTTAATATGACCTTTGATTAATAAAACTCTTTATGATTTGTGGAAAGTAAGGAAACCAAAATTTTCTTAATTCAATGTTTTTGGATGTAAAGTATTCATTTTGAATTATAAATATAAACTACATAAATTTTCCCCAAAACACAATGAAGGAATATTTTTAGATTACTCTTCAACTATTTAGTCATATAGGGTTTTTAATAAAAGCACAAGTATTATTGAGGAAATAGTTCATGTTAAATTTGATGAAACTGATCCTTTTATTTTAAAACTAACTCAACCCACACCATTATATGTTATTTCAAAAACTGATTTTCAACATATATTGGAATGTTATTCTCATGGGAGAACAATTGAAGAATATATTTATGAAGTTATACCTTAAGAAGATATTCAACATGTTGTTTAAGAACTGAGTTTTTTAAAACCAAGAAATTAGTTTTTTATTAGGAACCATCCTTGTGATAATATCATAGGTTATGTAGATCAACTAGTTTGTAATATAAGTTCTTTGAGATATGAAATTGAACATTTTTCATTTTTACCTCAATTTGAACCTAAGACTCTTGATGAGGCTTTTGGTGATGATGATTAGATAAAATCAATGTAATATGAAATCAATGTATTCAATAGAAATCAAGTTTGGAATTTTGTTGAACGACCTAATGATACTTATGTAATTAGAGGTAAATTTATTTTTCATAACAAATGTGATGAAAATGGAATAATAGTTATAAATAAATCTATACTTGTTGATAAAGGATATAATCAACAACAGGGTATAGACTTTGAATAAAATTATGCTTTGATAGCAAGACTTGGATGAATTTGTATAATTCTAGCATATGAAACATTCTTAAATTTCAAACTATTTCAAATGGATTTTAAGTGTGAATTAATTAATGAATATGTTCATAAGGAAGTTTATATAGAAAGACCCCCTAGATTGGAAAACGAAAAATATCCAAAACATGTTTTTAAAATTTCTAAGGAACTTTACGAACATGGATAATCCCCTAAAGCCGGTTATGATAGATTAACTGGATTTTTTTATATTTTTTATGTTAAGGGTGTTGTAGATCCAACCATTTTTATAAATAAAGTTTCTAAAAACATCATAATTGTTTAAATTTATGTCGATGACATTATATTTGGTTCACCTAAAAAATATTTAATAGATTCCTTTGAAAATCTTATAAATTATGAATTTGAAATGAGCATGATGTGAGAACTTACTTATTTTATAGGTTTTCAAATTTCACAAAAACTAGAAAGAAGTTTTATATATCAACACAAGTATATAAAATATATTCTTAAGAAATTTTGATAAGAAAATACTAAATGTATTAGTACTCCTATCATAAACTCAAATACATTAGATATTGATGAATATGGGAAACCAATTGATCAAAAGATCTTTAAAGGAATGATTGGAAGTTTACTTATCATTTAGTCATATAAATTTAATGTTTTCTATATTCTTATTTTCAAGATATGAAGTAAATCCAAAAGTGTACCATCTTAAAGTAGTAAAATGAATTGTCACGAACCAGCCTGGATACCCTAGTACCATATCACCCGATCCAGAAATGACATGGCCAAAAGGATGTTCTTGATCGCCACAAGTTATCGACTAGCACCTAGGATTATATAAGATAAAAGAGGGAAAATTTTTTCCTAAAAACCATGGAATATAAATAAAAAAGTTAGTACGCTCACCACTCAAAAAGAAGAAAGTAAAAGAAACAAAATAGGTATATCAAAAAACCAAAATAGAACATCATCAATGTAATCATAGAATGAAAAGATAAACTCAATATTCCACTGGAAACATCACTCTAAGCCTAAAGGATCAAGAATATCTACCACCTCCAAGTGGAACTTTCCCTTTTCCTAGACTTGACACAAGGAAATATATAAACACCAGAAGGAAAAGTTAGCGTGTGAGATAAAAATACCAGTTGGGTCTCACTAAGTGATTCATAAAAATATTCCATAATAATAAATTGATTCATTATTTAAATTTAAGTAAAATAGGTAATGTCATAAATAATAAATTTTCATATTAAAAAAGCATTATTTTATTTCAAAATTATGGAAAACATTTCAAACATAGATTAAATAAACATTTAATATAAAATATTTTATATAAATTACTATTAATGAGTAAAAAATATTTCATAAACAATGGAATATATATCAAAATAACCACAATAATCAACATGGTCATCTACCCTATGGTACACTTGTTCCTAGTTATATGATCCTCATACATCTCATATCAGTGATCATAGCAATATGTTTACACACATCCCTCAAGATTTGGATGAATATAATTCATCAACTTCCAATCAGGGATAAGATATTTCTAATTACATTTTTATTAGAATTTTCATCATCAATTCATTGTAAGGGAATTAACATCCTAGCATGCTTGTCCCAAAAAACCCACTAACTACCTAGGCTTTCATGTGCTCAATCAATCAATCAATAATCGAATAATTATCTTATTATAAATCAATCATCAATTATAATTTAATTTCCCACTTTTCATTTCAATATGCTAATTCATTTTCAAAACCAAAGCATGGGTTTTTCATAAATTCATGTCTTTTTTCAATACAAAACCAATCATAGATTTTTATGAATTTAATTTAATCCATTTTCTAAAATAATTTCATCAATTCCATTAATTTAAAAAAATGTCCCAAATTCTAATTCCATTGGAATTGGAGGTTTCCAAAAAATCCATTCCATCTCAAATTCCAATTCTAATTCTCATAAAATTGAGTTTTCAAAAATAAATTGAAATTAAATCAAGGTTTAATCACATGGAAAATCTCAAATAGAACCACCTACCTTTAATCACAGAATCAAATATCAACACCCGAAACGAGATCCTCCAATGAAGAATGATAACAATAGAGATTAAGAGATCAAACCTAAAATCAATATCTATTTAAACATAGTTTATATCCATAAAAAACATTATGATCTAACACTATCTAAGGATTAGGGAAATAGAGAGTAGGATATGATACATGAGAGGAGATTCACTTACCTAGAGAAGATCAAATTAGGTCCTCCATGATTCTATTTTCTAAGGAATGGGTTTGGAGAAGGCAAAATCAGTTTTAGAGATCCATTCTAGCCAAGAAAATTGATTTAGGTCGATATGGGGTAGATCTAGGGATTAAATAGAGTTTTAGTAATTTCCTTATAATTTTTTAGAATAAAAACTCCCACACACATGGTTAGTTGGGCAGGGCCACATGGTTAGAAAATCCATGCACCCTAACCATTCCCCCTACTTTAGGGTGAATGGTTTCTACTAGGAGGGGGAATGGTTTTCCAAACCGTGCAAAACCCTACTATCCAGGGTTGAACGCTTTGCACTAGGGTGGAGCACGGGTTGTGCAAACCATGCACTAATTGTATAGAGACCAAATACTTCAATTTTTTTAAAAAAATTCACCCAAAGCACCCCAAAACAAGCCCCAACCAAAGAATGATCAAAATAAGGGTTTAGGAATACTTGAAAACTAGTAACATGATGTTATAAACTAACTACCATATAAAATTTCTGTCCCTAGAAAACCTGTCAATATGTTTCCATATAAAAAAGATGAGGAAAATAATATCTCATCATTACCTCCCTCTCCTGAGTCTCATGTGAATCTGAACTGTGATTACATAACACTCATACCAATGGTATCATACTCCCATGAAGTACCTTTTTATCGAAATAAAAAATACTAACCGAACGCTCAATCATGGATAAATTAGGATCACCATAAAGATCCTCCCAGCTCAAGACATGAGATGGGTCAGAAAGTTACTTTCATATATGATATACATGGAAACAAATATGTATCTACATCAATTGAGGTGGAAGTGATAAATGGTAAGACACTTTCACCACCTACTCAATAAACTCAAAAGGTACCACAAAATGATGATCAAGCTTCCCTTTCATCCCAAGCCATCGATGGCCTAAATGAGGTGAAAATTTATATAACACTTGGTTACCAACTAAAAAATCCAATAGTTTACTACAATGATAATAATAAGATTTATACTGAATTTGGGCCATCAACATTTTATGACAAATAAACTAAATCTTTTCTATCATTTCTTAGAACAATCTTGGTCCAACTAAGGAACATTCACCAATATTCAACAAACACAATAGAGATTTACAAGGCCGATCATACAAGACCTCAAAAGGATCCATTCTGATTATGGACTAGAAACTATTTTTATATCAGAACTCAACTAGTCCCAAATAGTAATCACAAGCTCCACCAAAGTCAAGAACACATGCATGAAGCATATCCTCAAGAATATGTATAGATCTCTCTATATGGGCATATATATATGGATGTTATTCAATAATTAAACAAACCTAAGATACTAGTGCCTCTTAGAGACCTATCCAAAATAGATAAGTAAAATGAGGATCTCTATCAGAGACTATAGCCGATGAAACTCCATGAAAACAAAAAACATCTTTCATATAGAGATTTCCCAGCTCCTCAACTTTGGTTGTATCACGAATGGGTATAAAGTGAACTGATTTGGTAAGCCCATAAATCATAACCCATATCACATTATTTTTTCTAGGGGTACATGGAAAACCAACCACAAAGTCCATAGAACTATCATCCCACTTCCAAATTGGAACTAGAAGTGGATGAGGCAAACTCAAAGGTCTCTAGTTCTCGGGCTAAACCTGTTTCCAAGTACAATAATAACAGACAAAATTAATAATTATTTATCTCATAACTAGATACTAGAATCGACACTATATATCATAAAATATATTTTTGGTCCCTAGGTTCACTACCCAATGATAATTATGGAAATCCCCTCACAACTTTCCTCATAGATAACAGCACAACAAACCAACTTTGAAAACATAAAATACCATCTATGGAGAACTACTAATTAGTAACTATATCCCACCATAAAGAGAGTATCTAATTCCATATAATTCATTATCAAGATAATATTTCATAAGAATAATCTTGAGAAGAGTGGAGGTCCAAGGAACACTAGACAAGACAACCTTGGTACCTATTTCATAGTCTCCTAAATGAAACTATTCAAAAAGATCCATCAAGTTCCACTCGTCTGATGATTCTTTCATAGTATAGGTCAGAAGATTCTAGTTTAAAGCATCAGAAATGACATTCCCTTTCCCTAGGGTATAGGAAATTTTAAAATCAAATGACTACATGTACTCCACCCAACCCCTCCGGTAGAGGTTCACATATTTTTGAGAGAAGATATTTCACAGGATGTTGTGGTTGGAATAAATGGAAAACCTTTCTTTAAAAAGGTAATTCCACCAACTTTTAAGCACATTCATCACAACTGTGATTTTAAGGTCATTGTTCAAATAATTCTTCTCATGTGGCCTATGCTACTGAGAACCACAGGATTCCATGTGATCACCCTGCATAAGAACACATCCCAGACCTGAACATAATCCGTCATAGAAGAACAAATAGCCCTTACCATCCTATAAAAGAGTCAAAAATAGTTTATAACTCAAAATAAATTTTATTTCAACAATATAACTCTCACATTCTTTATCCCAAATGAATTTCACCCCCTTTAGAGTGAGTTTGGTCACCAGATAAACCAAATTTGAGAAATATTTTACAAACTGGTGATAATACCCCACTAAACCCAAGAAGCTCTAAATCTCAAAAACATTACACTATTTCTACCATGCCATAACAACTTTCACCTTATTAGGATCAACTGATTTACCATTTTTTGAGACTATGTTTCCTAATAACTTCACTTCCCGAATCCAAAATTCAAATTTCGATAGCTTATCATAAAATAAGTGATTCTTCAAAAATCTAAAAAATCCTCTAATATGATGCATATAATCTTTCTATGACAAAGAGTAAACCATGATTTCGTCCAAAAATACCACCATGAACTTATCAATATACTCATGGAATATACTATTCACTAAATTCATGAAGACCATAAGAGGTTAAAACAAATGGCATGACAATATACTCATAATTAGAACAACTAGTCTAGAAGGTAGTTTTATGATTATCATATTCTTTTCTCAACTGGTGGTAACCGTATTAAGGATAAACTTTGAGAAGAACTTCACCACTTTCATCTAGTCAAAGAGATCATCAATTCATGGAAATGGATTTTTTTCTTTACCATTACTTGATTTAGTTTTCTCTAATCAACACATAGGTGGCGTGTTCTATTAGATTTCTTAGAAAAGAGAATAGGCACCACACAAGGTGACACATTTGGGAATATAAAGACTTTCTACAATAGGTCATCCAACTAATTATTTAACTCTTTTATTTCATATGGTTCCATATGGTAATAAGGTATAGATACCGGCCAAGTAATGGGCACTAAATCAATAGATAACTCTACCATTCTCACCAGTGGGAAACCTGAGAATTTAGAAGGAAACATGTTAGGAAACTCAATAATAACTATAGATAGATTATCAATCAAATATTTCCACTCCATGTACAAAGAAAACAGTAATACTAATTTCTACAACTCTGGATATGAAGTTCCATCTCTAGTCGACCTCAGGTCCAATTCTCCTTGAAAGATACGACAGACCCCATCATGTGAGGTAAAGGAGACCCATCAGATATAACAGTCAATTTGGGCATTATTATCGACGATAGAATCTATAATGAGAATGAAATCAAGAGGTTTCATGTCGGGAACTAGAAAATAACAATTAATCTCAATCTATGATAAAGAGAACATAACCAAGACAACAGAGACCCTACTCTATCTTTGTTTCAAGGGGTGTAGTAATATTCATCACAAAAGATAAAATATTTGTAGAAAGATTTAGTAGGTTCAAAATATGAGTTGATATAAATGAATGAGATTCACCAGTATAAAATAAATAAGTCACTAAAGATGAAGCTATAGTGGTGTTTCCCATCACATTCATTTTACCTATATTAGCTTCCTCTATAGAATATTACACTGCGTGAAGAAGCTTCATTTTGGATGCCTGTGCCTAGTAACCCTTAGATATTTAAGCATCTGATTACACCACAATAATTTTTGGTGCTGATGAGACCATTCCACAATTTGGGTTAGAAAAGATATAAAATAATTTCTACAAGTGTCTTAAACATCCACAAAATCTATAGATCATGGGCGACTCAGCAAAAACCATTTCAAATACACAGGATTTTCACACTATAAGTAAGTCAAAGGGCCTATAACAAGAACTACATGAGTCCTAGAAGAACCCTACTATCGAGAACCACCATGAGAATCATCATGATTTCTATTTTATTTAAAATAACCCATAGAACTATAATAAGGGAAAAAGGAACTCCCATTAACCTTGACTTACCAGCCAAATCAAGTTCAACCATCAATGCCCTATCCATCATGTTAGCATAAGTGGCGAGCCTCAATAAGAAAACCTAGGTAGAATATTTGGTTGAAGAACCATATAGAACCATTGAGACTTTATCTTATCATTCGATACAATCTCATGTGAAAAATTTAAAATATTGACAAATAGGTTTTCATACTCCATCACGGCCCTGTTAGCCTGCTTGAGTTTGAAAAACTCCATAGCCTTAACCAACACTATATAATCTGGATATAATTGGTTGGTAAAAATAAATTTAAATTCCTTCCACTATAAAACCTCTTGATTTTTCTCTTTCACCATCGAGTCCCACCATCTCATTCTAGGTCCCTCTAGCTTGAAGGTTGAACATTTCACCTTAATTGAATCAGGTGCTTCCAAAAAGTCAATATGAAGCTCTATATTTCCCAACCAATCCTTAGCTTATTGAGGATCATTAGAGCCTTGGAATAATGGTGGATTATAGTGAAGGAACTCTTGATCATGATTTTAGGATACATCCGTATGAGGTTCCACAAATATTTCTTGAATGAGAACATGTGCAAGTTCCTGTCCCAAAACTTGGACAACATACATAATGATCTCAACAAGGTTCTGGTCCATAGGAGGATTCACCCACTATGGTTCACCAGTATATCCCTCATGGTGTATATTCACATGTCTTCTCAGAGGAATTATTCTACACAAATTTAGAAAAAAACAATGTATACATCATAAGATTATTCAGATCAACAACTCAAATAAGAGTAACAATGAAATTAATCCCATCAAACAAGACAGAAAGATTTGGATTTTGACCTATCCAAATCAAAATCAAGGAAAATACTAGAAATATATCAAATTATTCCTCAAGACACCTTTACTAAACCACCCATAATGACTTAAGGCTCATTATGATGAGATATGGACATAAAATTGCTTATAACTATGTCCTAAGTCCCAAAAAGATATCCAAAACTGCATACCGACATTAAGGAAAGATGATAAACCTGCATTTTTTATACCACTTTGTCAAAAACCAACTTGAATACCCTAGTAACCTGATACCTTATCCAAAACTAACATGACCCTAAGGGAATTCCTGATCCTCATGGGTTGGATAGTATAACCTAGCATAATATAAGATAAAATAGGGAACTAGTTTTCCTCAAAATAGTGAAAGATAAAGAAACAAGTCAGTATTCTCAACACTCAAAAATAAAAAACTGCCCAAAACTAAATAGTTATATCAAAAAACAAAATATTACATCATCAAAGTATATAGAAAATACCAAGATAAACTTAACATCACAATGGAAACATCACTCCAATCCTAAAGGATCAAGAACATCTACCACCTCCAAGAGGAACTTTCCCTTTTCTCGAACTTGGAAGAAGGAAATATAAAAATTATCAAAGGAAAAGGTAGGTTTTTATATAAAAATCCCAGCACGGTCTCACCAAGTGCTCCATAAAAAGAATCCATAATAATAAAATGAATCATGATTTCAATTTAAATAAACTAATTCATGGCATATTACATTTTTATTTTAAAAAAAAAACATTATTTCATATCAAAATGATGGAAAAAATTTCAAACATGGCTTAAATGTATATTTTATATAAAAAAAATTAAAAAATAACTAGGTCTGAGTAAAAAAATTTAATAAATAATGGAATATATATCAGAATAATCACAACAACCAACATGGTCATCTGCTACATGGTATGATGGTTTCTAGTTATAGGATCCTTACACATCTCATATCAGTGATCATAGAAATATGTTTTCACATGTCCCTCACTCTCAGGATGTATATAACTCATCAAAATCCAATCAGGGATAAGATATTCCTAAATAGGTTTTTGTTAGATTTTTTATCTTCAAAACTTTGTAGGGAATTAACATCCTAGAATGCTTGTCCAAAATAACTGACTAACTACCTAGGCTTTCATGTGCTCAATCAATCAATCGATAATGTAAAAATAATTTTATTTCAAATCAATAATCAATTGCAATTCAATTTCCCAATTTTCAATTTCAATATTCCAATTTAGTTTTGAAACCAAAACATGAGTTTTCCATTAAATACTGAATTTGCAATATAAAACCAATCATAGGTTTTTTAATTCAATTTAATCCATTTTTTAAAATCAATTATCAAATCATTTCATCAATTCAATTAATTTTAAAATACACCCCAAATTCTAATTCCATTGGAATTGGGGGTTTTCTCCAAAATCCATGCCATCTCAAATTTCAATTCCAATTCACATAAAATTGTGTTTTTATAAATAAATTGAAAGTAATTTCAAACAAATCAAACAAATCAATATTTAATCACATGGACAATATCAAATGGAACCACCAACCTTTAATCACAGAATCAAATATCAACACCCACAATGGGATCTGCCAATGAATAACAAAGACAATAAAGATCAAGAAATCAAAACTAGTACCAAGATCCATTTAAATGGAGTTTAGATCCATAAACTACACAATGATCTAATACTCTCCAAGGAGGAGAGAAAGAGTGAGCTGGAGAAGACACATGAGTAGAGATTCAATCATTCAGAGAAGATTGAACGAGATCCTCCATGCTTTGATATTCTAGGAATGAGTTTGGAGGAGGAAAAATAACATCTATAGAGATATAATAGTCATGGAAATCAATTTAGGTTGATCTGGTATTGATTGGGGGCTTAAATAGTTTAAATTACATATCATTTTACACATATTATGACATGATTTTAAGAATAAATAACCATAAAATACAAAAAAAATTCATAAAGTCTAGTGTCTTTGGAAGATTAGGTACACAAAACCGAAAACTTGGAAATAGAATAAAAAATATTTATATTAATAATATATAATGATCTCCTAACATCAATTGAGATCTTACATCTATATAGGATAACCTGGGGAATACATATACAAAAGGTATGAGATAAAAATCCCAGTAAGGGAATAAAAATAGAAATAAAGCATAACACCTGGGTTGGAAAGAATAACATGATGACATAAAAAGGCATGGAGCATGGATAAAAATATAGAACATGGGATCATGTAATAATGGTAACATAGTAATGTGGTATAAACATATAACAAAATATAAATATGAGTCAAGGTTAACTGCTAAGACTATATCACACGGTAGACAAAGTCCCATAAAGGAATCAGGTTTACTCCCTGTCCCAAAATGATGTATCATGAGACTAAACATTACCCAATTAATTGGATCACTATTTGGGTGAATCCATCATAAAATGTTCATTAGTGTGTGTTCCATATAAATAATCATATATAAGGAATAATCATAAGGGTTACCCATGGAATAAATGAGTATCGTAATCATGTCATAAGGTATAAAAAATGGGGGTATCATAAAGGTGTACATGAAAGAATGGATTTCAAATCATAAATGGACCTTAATAAGGGAAAATAAGTATAGACCAAGATAATTTATGTCAAAATTAAGTGAAAACATGTAAAAGAGTGTTTAAGAAACTCTATAAATAAGCCACTTTGGTGTAGTTTAAGGGAAAATTTAAGAGTATTTAAAGAGGAAAGTGCATATTTTTTTCATAAAAATAGACACAAAAAAAGATATTTTTTCATTATAAAATTATTTATTTTATAAAAAAATGGTGGCTTAAAATAGATTATGGAGTGTACTTGAAAATGGTTATGAAATTGGGAAGTTCCCTTTTAAATGGGGTTGCTTATCAGGAGGAATTGAAAAGGAAACCTTATAAAACATGTATTTAACCATCAAAGAAAGAATTATTGAGATAGATAAATATTTTTGGGGAATAAAAATAGAATTTTGGAGGAGTTTATAATAATAATTAATAATTACATTGGGTCAAATAGAGAGAAAGAACAACCTGAAGGAAAAATGGGGGTTCGAAGAGAATCATTTACCTTATGTCCAAAAGTGTTTTTCACTTGTACTTAATGTCCTAGATAATAAACATAAATCCATTAATTAATTAATTATAAATATAACATACATGTATTTTATTTATTATAATTTTATTAATTTCACTTATGGTCTTTTTGATGAGTTATAAGATTCAATTTCACCATTCTAGGAGTGTCTATTTTCTTGGTCTTCATGATCAGTTCGCTTGTATAAAAGTATGGAAGTTCATGTAAAATGGGAATATTTATCCAGAATTAAAATTATATGTTATTAATTAAATTCCAAAAGTTTAAATTATCTTTTATATCATTTGGTTATATGGTATGAGGATGATTCATCAGATAAAACTTTAATGAAAATGATTTAATATTTTTGGTGGTTTTTATGACCATCATGAACTTATACCATTTTATTTAATATCATATTTATATATAGTTTAAAAACATTATATAAATTATAATATTTATAATAAAATCTTATTTAACCGTAATAATGGTTTTATGACTGCCTTGAAGGTAGTAATAGAAAATGAAAACACATCATCCACGATGGTGGTAAATCGACATATCACAGACAATTTTTTCATTTTTAGAATAAATAAGAGATGATAAGGGGTTTGATGATGGATATAACATTAAAATAATAAAATTATAGTATATATAAGATACTATAGTTATCATTAATGTTTTAATTGAGGAGTTAAGGTGAGGATAAGAAAATAAAATTAATTAAAATAAATTAAAAGAGAATGAAAGAGGATTTTACCTCTTGAATTTATTCTCATTGAGAACCTTTTTAAGAAACTTGAGTTTAGTCTTTTTTTTGAGAATGAAAGATCTTATACATTAGAGATATTATTTAGAAGAGTATTGGGAAGAATTTGGACAAGTGTCAAGTCTTTGGATGTGTGGGGAGAAGATGTGGAGAGGGGTGATTTTTATAGGGGAGGAGAGGGGAGTTTTTTGATTATTATATTCATTATTTTATTATTTTGGATCAAGAATATAATTATTGTTGATACTTATCACTAAATATATTAAATAATTAAGGATATTTATATATTATGGGCTTACATCATCCACACATCATCCATCACCCAAAAATTCATGTATTGAGCTTATATTGTAAATTATCATATTTAACTATTCACAAAAATTCAACTATTTTACAAAATTCCAAAAAATTCAGCCTAAGAATTTTTAAATGTGTATAATTCAAAAATGGAATCCATTTTATGAAAGAAATTTAAATTTTTAATAAAATCACTATTTTTTCTAAAAATACTGATTTTAATATTATAACGGTTTTATGACATTTTCAAAAATTAATTAAGGTATTATAAAACTATCATATGATCATAAGACAAAAAAATATTAATTTAATCTATTTTATGAAAATTATTTTTCTTTTAAATCATTAATTTAATTATAAATTTTTAAATAAGCATTTTCATTTCAAAAAAATACCAATAATTAATTTATCATTTTCAAAATATTTATTTACTTATTACATGATATAAATATATTATATTTTCATTGTTACGCCCCAAAGTTTATTTCTCTTGTAATAATAATAATATGGTTTTAATTTATTTTATTTTTATAAAAACTGAATAAAATATACAAAATGGACACATGGCTTTTTATTTAAATAAGACACTGAAGTGTTTATAATACACCAAGATCAAAAGAAGCCATACTACCCAAAAATACCTATCAAAAAACTTATCAAAATTACAGGGAGACCACCCATAACAACAAAAACCCCAAGAAGGTAATATAGGTCCTTAGGATCCCTCATAATGAACATTAGTATGGACAAAGCCTCAACAGCCGCACTAAGAACCAATGGAATGAAAAGGGCCATTTTCTTCAATTGCCATGAAATTAGGACACCCTAATGCATTGTTTTATAAGGCATCAACTCAACCATTTCCTTGGGTGACCAGTGATTTCTAACGGCTATAATTATAACCGTTGGCCTTTTGGTGAATTAACTAAAAACATTTAAGTATAATTTAGTTATCCAAATATTTAAGTTTTGAATTGAAAATTATAAAACAACCTATAATCATGAACTTTAAAAGCACATGGTATAAAATTTTGAACTAAACTTTAGTGATTTTGAAATGAGATGAGGATTTCAAACGCCTTGTGAATATTTCAAATATGTTGTAAATTTTTTCATTGCTAATGCTTAAATAATGTTTTAATTAAACTATGTTTGATTTATTTTTAATTAAACTATGTTTGAGTTTTATAATACTAGTATAAAAGTTTTCATATGGATATATTTAAGTTATAACTTATGCTTTAAAACTTTAGTGTTTATAAATAAGTTTAGTAATACTCTTAGTTAAGACAAAGTATAATTTAATTTATACTCTTTAACCTTTCGAAGTTTAAATAAAATTCATGTTTTATAAGATATTTTCTATATAGTTGAAATGAATGTATTAATTTCCTTATAAATTTATAATTTTGGAAGTTGGATTTTATTAAAAAAAAATCCCACTAGGGACAACCCTTTAGCTGGGCCAAAGGGAGGTAGCTCGTGCTAGGTGGATGAGCCTAGCCCTCAACCTCAGCTTAGGTTGGCCTGAGTGTGGGCATAGTTTCCCCGAAGGGCACACAAGAGTGCATGAGGGATCATAGCGCACCACCATGGGCATGAGGCTACGACGAGGCAGGGGTAGGCCAAGGCCTGCGGGGGGGCAGGAGACTGTGTACAAGTCCCCCGTTGTGTGTGATGTGATTTTTGAATATATTCTAGGAGTCTTAGGCTTATAAAGAGGCCACGAACAACTCGTTGATTTGATGTGGGATGATGATTTTCATGGAAAACGGGATCTGGGCCATTGGATCACGTCACGCATGATCTTGGCCATTGAATTCGATCCAGCACTCGACCCTCAGCAACTGCGGAATACCTCTGTGTTTTCGTACACTGTTCGATCTGACGCGGATCTAATCTTGGCCGTCTGAGATTTTTAAAATGTTGCGGTGCCATTCGATCTTGTCGCGGATCAAATACAAGCCGTCTGTTACCTTTAAAATCCACGGATGCACCCCGACCATCGGATAAAGTTCCCTTAAAATATTCTTTAAAAGTTTAGTATAATATAGTTTATATAAGCAACCATTTCACCCCCAATCATTCCTCGGTTTTCCTCCTCCTCCATCGCTTTCCTCAGGAACCTCCGAACTCTTCCCAAGCCCTCTCCTACCTCCTCAAACTAATGTAAGGATTTTAAATTGTCTTTTATTTGTTGATTGAGGTTATATACATATACATGTGTATACTCATAAGAATATATATATATAACCCTATGGTTCAGTTAAAACTTTCTCTTAAACTGAACCTAAGTTTCGTAGATTTTGAGTCCAATAAGTTTTATGAACTTGAGGGTTTTCATAATGCATACAAAACATAAATATGTGATATACATATATATATATAAGGTTGTATGTATTTTCAGTTTATATATATAAATAGGTATGATCATATAGTTTTGGGTGGAAACCCTCAAATACCCAACCCTAGGTCCTACGGATTATGGGTTATGCAATTTTTTTTCAAACTTGAAGGAATAATTTCTTTCCTCATGCAATATATATATATATATACACCTTATATATCCGAATATATATGTACACATATATAACCTTACAGTTTTACACAAACCCCTTATGTTCGGATTTGAGATTTCTAAACTTTGAGATACATAGTTAATAATGAACTTCAAAATGAAAAGAATTATATGTAGTATAAAACTTTTATATACTATACATTCCCGATTATGTATGTTCTTATATAGATATATAACCATATAGTTTTTAAATAACCTCCTTGATATTCAGTTTCAAGTCCTTTATACTTTGATTTTTAAAGATGAGGTATAATTTTGTTATATTCTCATATATACATATTTATATACAGTACACATGGTCTTATATAATGGTATAGTTTTTTTATCTCTCCTTCTGGACAAGTTATAAATCCTTCAACATTGAACTTCTATGATTAATGGATGTTTTTGATAAATAAGTGGAAACTAACTTTGGTGTAAGACCCATTAGTGTACTCGATTATACATGTGAGATATTTATGTTTACATAAGCATATATGCACATACATAAGAATTTTTAATAAGTAACCCCTTTAAATTTCACTCTATGGTTTTTAATTCCAGAACCCCTTTTAATTTTAAGTCATATGAGTTTTATTAGGATTTTGTTATTTGTTGTGGTTGAGTTTCTTGCTTTTTATTTTTTATATTATGGTGTTATATACAAAATCATTTTAACAATAAATGTTTGAGCATCTGCAAGCTTAAAACCCTATATGAAATGTTTGGTTTACCTGTTAATTAATTATGCATCCAAATGAAATTCCAATATGTAATTTATTTATATGGTCTTAGAATTTATCATTATATTTTACAAAATTTGTATTTATTTTAGTGCATTATTTTTCAGCACATATAACAAATCTTCATATCATTTTACCATTCAGTTATGTAGTCATATAGTTAATAGACTTGTCATTAGCATCTAAACGCATGATTCACTTTATATATATGTAAATGTTAAAAGATTAAATTTAACTACTATGACCAAATATGGATTAAGTTCTAAATTGTTCAAAGTGGTATGGGAAACTTTGAATAATATGAAATGTGAAATTAAATATTCAAAGTGGTATGAGACATTTTGAATATACGACCTTTTGGAATATGAGGAATATATTGACTCGGTATAACGGGTTGGGGACCAGTTAATGAAATCCATCGATATATCGATAGTTTTAATGAGACATTCAGGTCATGGAACATGGACATTGACATTTCAGGTCATGGCATGAGGCCATCGACATTTTAGAGTCTTGACATGAGGTCTTAATAGGGTATGATATTATACATTCCCTCATTATGTGTATGATAATTAATTAACCAAGTGGATATTCGACTAGTAGAATATCCTTGGTTATGAGCCAGTACTTATGAGTATCAGAAAATGTAGATGCTTATGGAATGATGTATTCTTAGCACCCAGTGAATTATAACCAGTGTATGAAATTGAAGTTATTACCATTACGTGCAACTCTGATTATTCATTACTCTTAGTTGTTAAATTTGTACTTACATATTCATATGTCATACATATTTAGAATTTATTTTAATTATTTGTCCAAATGAGCATGCCTATAATTGAATCATGTTCCCTTGTAATTCTATTTGCATGATTTTAATTGTGCACTTTTATTATTATGATATGTTACATGTGTTACAAATTTTCTTTAAAAAAATGTTTTATATAAAGTTTTAAAGAATATTTTCAAAAGTGATAATTAGTTATTATGTTTTTTTAAAACCCCTTACTGGTCATTCATATGTTCACCCTATGTTTTTGAATAAAATTTTTTAGGTATCAGTTTGGGCTAAAGAAGTTTGACAAAAGTGGCTGGTTTCCCAGAACTTGAACCGAATTCGATCTTCTGTATGGGGCATGATGTGTAATTTATCAGTGCATTTTTTTGTTAAAAATTACACATCATTATTCAAGGCACCAGATTTGGGTATTTTGGGGTTGGAGTCATCACAATTGGTATCAGAGGATTCAGTTTAGATAACTCTGGAAAACCATAACTGAAAAATTTACTTAAGCATTACTAAGTATGATATTTTCATCAGATGGAAGATGGAAACACCAGTATTTTGTCTCTTCCTATTGAGGCCCTAGAAACAATAATTTCCATATCCAGTCATGAAAACTTTGTGAATAATGCCTATATTTTCATGAAATACAAACACCTCTACGACATGTCCAACTATCCCTGGGTATTTCAACTCCACTGAGGAGCAGGTTTGGACTATTTTTTTTGATGCAAACCCAATTTCCATCATACGCACGTCGTGGAAACTACTTCAAAGGAATTTTTAGATAATTCACCGTAGCGAAAGGCATATTATCCCTCATGGACTTCTAAGAAGCTGTAGTAGTGGGAGACCTCTACGTAGCATAGATGTGAAAAGTATTGTCATATGGACATTTTGGTCAAGTAATGGACTTCGAAATTCTTGTATTTGAAGCCTCCCATTTCTTGTAAAGACATCAAGTACACACTGATGTCTCTTAGCTATACACCCCTCATGTCAGACTCTGGAGACACTATAAGTGTAACCACAAGATTGAACCAGACTGCTCGAGTTGCATTTGGTTCATGGAGATTGAGAGTTTTGAAGTTGTTTTAGGGATTCGTGTATTTGGGAACTAGAGAAACCATCAGTCTTTGGGGTGTTATGTACAAGTTGTTTATGAAAATATAATTTGATGTATCTTCCTCCTTATATCTTTTTGGTGTATGAGTTTCACTTATTGGACTTTCATAAATTTTTTTTAGATGGAAGGACAAAGCCACATTTTATCTCTTCCCATGGAGATACTAGAGACCATCATGGTCAAAACCTGTGTAGAAGAGTACCTTCCATTTGAAAACCTACGGAGAACGTACAAATATATTTACGGGATATAGAACAGTCTGGACATTATCTATTCCTATGAAGAGAATGCTTACATCTACCACCGTATAGCCAATGCTCAACTTTCTGAGTATAGACAAAGGGGAAAGTACCAAGAAGGTCTTTTCCTATGCTTCACCCAATCCCAAAACTTCACGGCTAGGGTAATATTTCAAGATTCTACCTTTTAAGGGGACTTACGTGAAGCCTACATGTACCAGATCCTAAGTATCATTTTATATGACCATGTTGATGTCATTGAAATCCTCATACAGTAGACGGTTCGACGAATCCTTAGAGAGTTTGTCCATTTGGACATCTCCGAGCTCTCTACCTTTTGAGCCTCCCTCTGGAAGCCCAAGTTTACACAACGTGAGTTCAAACCATACTGTCTGAAGTGTGTTTGGTCTAGGGAAGTAGAAGAGTTGAAAACCAACTTGGGTATTCATCTATCCTTACTCGAGGATCCTCCATGATAGAGGATGTGGTAAAGAACGTCAGGGAGTCTTCTTTAGTTTGGTTGTATGAAATGAATTTCACGGACACAATTCTTGTTAGGGGGGATAATGTGACTCCCCTAAGTTTATTTATCTTGTAATAATAATAATATGGTTTTAATTTATTTTATTTTTATGCAAACTGAATACAACATACAAATTGGACACATGGATTTTTATTTAAATAAGACACCAAAGTGTTTACAATACACCAAGATCACAAGAAGACATACTACCCAAAAATACCTATCAAAAGCCCTATCAAAATTATAGGGAGACCACCCATAACAACAAAAACCCCAAGAAGGTAATATGGGTCCTTAGGATCTGTCATAATGAACATTAGTATGGCTAAAGCCACAACAACTTCACTAAGCACCAATGGAATGATGAGAGCCATTTTCTTCAATTGCCTTGAAATTAGGTCACCCTAAGGAATAGTTTTATAAGGAATCAACTCGACCTTTGCCTTGGGTGACCATTGAATTCTAACATCTATAATTATAGTCATTCTCCTTTTGGTGAATTAATTAAAAACATTTAAGTATAATTTAGTTTTCCAAATATTTAAGTTATGAATTGAAAATTATAAAACAACCTCTAATCATGAACTTTAAAAGGACATTGTATAATATTTTGAAATACACTTAAGTGATTGTGAAATGAGATTAGGATTTCAAACGCCTTGCGAATATTTAAAATATGTTGTAAATGTTTTCATTCCTAATGCTTAAAAAATGTTTTAATTAAACTATTTCTGTTTTATTTTTAATTAAACTATGTTTGAGTTCTATAATACTAGCATAAAATCATTATTATGGATATATTGAAGTTATAACTTATTCTTTAAAACTTTAGTGTTTATAAATAATTTTATTAATACTCTTAGTTAAAACAAAGTATAATTTAATTTTTAATCTTTAACATTTCAAAGTTTAAATAAAAGTCACGTTTTATAAGATATTTTCTATATAGTTAAAATGAATGTATTAATTTCATTATGACTTTGTAATTTTGGAAGTTGGATTTTATTAAAAAAATAAGTCCACTAGGGCCAGCCCTTTAGCTGGCCCAAGGGAGGCAGCTCGCACTAAGTGGCTGAGCCTAGACTTTAGCCTCAACTTAGGCCGGACTAAGCATGGGCATAGTTTCCTCTAAGGGTACACATGAGCACATGAGGGATTAGAGCATGCCACCGTGGGCATGAGGCTATGGTGAGGTAGGGGTAGGCCAAGGCCTGTGGGGGGAGGGATCCCATGTATAAGGCCCCCTTTGTGTGTGTTGTGATTTCTGAACATATACCAGGAGTCTTAGGCTTATAAAGAGGTCACGAATGTCTCTCTGATTCGATGTGGTATGGGGATTTTTGAGAAAAACGGGATCTAGACCATTGGATTGCATCATGAACTATCTGGGATGTTGATTTTGATCCAGCGCTTGAACCTCAATAACCACAGAATACCTCCACATTTTTGTACACCGTCCGATCTGACGTGGATCTAATATCGACTGTCCAAAATTTTTAAAATGTCGTGGAAAACCAGGGCCACCCGATCTAGCCTTGGATCAAATCTGAGCCATCCATCACCTTTAAAATCCACAGACACACCCCGACCATCAGATCAAGGTCAAAACAGATCTTGGCTGTCCATTTATTCCTCAGTTTCTCTTTCCGCGACGTCTTCTTCCTCTTCTCCACCTACTTTGAACCAGTAACCCCAATATATCCTATTTTCACCATTTTCTTCTCCCATGACAGCCGCTGGACCCCCCTTCTTTCATGTGTTTTCCACAAAGACCTTCCCCCGTTGTTTTAATATACTGAACAATCCTCAGATCCTATGCAAGTGTCCTTAAAATATTCTATAAAATTCTAGTATATTATAGTTTATATAAGCAACCCTTTCACCCCCAAGCATTCCTCAGTTTTTCCTCCTCCTCCCGCGCTTTCCTCAGGAACCTCCAAACTCTTCCCAATCCCTCTCCTCCCTCCTCGAACTAATGTAAGGATTTTAAATTTCCTTTTCTTTGTTATCTGTCCGTATATACATATACATGTGTATACTCATAAGAATATATATATATATAACCCTATGGTTCAGTTAATTTTTTTTCTTAAATCAAACCTAAGTATCCAAGATTTTGAGTCCAAGAAGTTTTATGAACTTGAGGTTTTTCATAATTCATACAAAACATAAAGATGTGCTATATATATACACAGTTTTATGTATTTTCGGTTTATATATACATAAATAGGTATGATCATATGGTTTTGGGTGGAAACCCTCAAATACCCGACCTTAGGTCCTATGGATTATGGGTTATGTAATTTTTTTTTCAAACTTGAAGGAATAATTTCTTTCCTCATAAAATATATATATACCTTATATATCTAAATATATATATACACATATAAAACCTTATAGTTTTACAAAAAACCCCTTTGTAATGGTCCAGACCTCTCCGGCCCATTCCTTTTTCAAAAAGAAGCTCACGAAATGTTCTGGAGGGTAAAATGGACTTTTCCGACACTTTCCAGAATTTTGAAACTACACGCCGTGTTGTGTGAGTACACGCCGTGTACCCCCTCGCTGGGTATACCCCATGTTGAAGGCCGTGTCCTTGCCGTGTGAAATAAATGGGTACATGCCGTGTGTCCTAAACTACACACCGTGTAGTCCCTCCCCGCGTATGCATTACCAGTCAATGACCGAGTGCCATGTTGGAGATGTGTATTTTCCATGTGAAATAAATGGGTACACACTGTGTGTCTAAACTACACGCCGTGTAGTCCCTCCCCGCATATGCTTTACCCTCAAACCGTGTGTTGACCAGTCAACGGCCATAGAGCCGTGTTGGAAGCCGCGTGGAGACTATGTAAAATAACTGAGTACATGCCGTGTACTTTTTCTTTTCTCACCTATAAAAGGAGGGGTCCCCTCCTCCTTTTCAACTCACTCCTCTCCTCCCCATTCCTCTGATCAGAGCTCTCCGAAGATACTTGAAGGATCCTTTTCTTTTATAACTTCTTCGTCCGAGATCTGATTTATGATCCGTCAGCGGCCACAGGATCGTAACGACAAGGTGGAACTTCCGAGATTGGATCCGTTGTCTCTACTTTGGCTTTTCCTTTCCGACTTCCACCTGAGGAGGGTTTTTCTGGGACCCGACAGAAGTGACGGACACCGACAAACGTCTTCTAAAGTTGATCCGAGGGAGCGTTGTGATCAGAACCTGTTGAGGTAGAGATCTTACCTTCGTCTCTCTAATTTGTGCATCATGCGGGGTGGGTATCCTTTTGTTTTCATGAGAAACAGCTGAACCATTAAATAAAGATAATAATTGGTTAAAGAATGGGGATGGGGAAGTTGTTATGTTTATCTTTGTTTATCCTATTGATATATTGTGAATTGAATATGATTATGCCTACTGAAAATCACAGTCGTTGGGGGCCTTTACTTGCACAATTAAATGTTTCCCTATCTTTTTAGACCGTTTTTGTGGATGGAACCTTGTGGAATGTGGAATTTGGTTAATCACGTAAATTTGGATGATTTAAAATCTGGAACCCTTGTGTGATCATCCTGGTTGAAAAAAATGGAGTAATGAACATGTGGGTGTTGGCTCGGATACGTGGAATGCGATGGGGGTGTTTTGTGGGTTGTTATGGATTGGGTGAGCAGCGGGGCTACGATTGAATTGGTTGCGGGTTGGTGTGAATGCTATGTTAGTGATGGGAAACAGGGCTGTGATAAATGGTATTAAAGGGTTAATGATGTATGGGTTCAGTGTGATTGTGGTTATGGTGGTTGGCAGCGGGGCTGCAGGGATGGGTTGGAATGTGTACGGACTATGGGTTGTGAATAATAAATAAAAAGTGGAAGAGTTAATGAATGGTGGGTCATGGTAATGGAACGAGATTAATAATCAATGGGGTTGGTTGGTTAATAATAAGGGACTTGTTTGTGTTGCTTGTGTTTTTTAAATTGATTTGTGGATGGCAGAGATATGATTTACGAACGATTGATGTGGTTGGTTGTGGATAGTTTCCCAGTAGTTAAGGAACTAATAAACTAATTCTGCTGAAACATGAAAACCTCAATGGGGTTTGGGTTGTTTGTTGTATGCATGCTTCATAGTAGCAGTGCCGAGGCACGTGCTCAATTTCTCTGTTTAGAAGCCATAGGTTGGGCTGTGTGTTTGGTATACATATATATATATCTGTATCTTTTGTGTTTTATCGCACCCCACCCATGTTGAGCACTTAGTGCCGAACACTCCCATTTCATGGGAGAGGGTGTTTTCCCCTTAGGTACAAGCTCCTTCCTGCTCCTTCTTCCCTAGTCTATGATGGATTGAGGCGACCTTACACCTAAGACCCTTCAGGTAGGTTTCGATTGGGGTGGTTCTAGCCCAAGACTCTTCGGGCAGGTTTTACTGTTTTCCCTAGAATCTTCAGGATGAGTCCCAGGTGTGTGCGGGCGGGATACGTGGTTGTGAGGCCGAGGTGTGTGCGAGCGGGATATGTGGTTGTGAGTGCGGGCGGGATACGTAGTTGTGAGGCCCAGGTGTGTGCGGGCAGGATACGTGGTTGTGAGGCCCAAGTGTGTGCAGTCGGGATATGTGGTTATGAGGCCCAGGTGTATGCGGGCGGGGAGAGTGTGGAAGTGTTAGGACGTTCGCCGTTAGGAAGAGCAGCTAACTAAAGGGAAATGGTGCAGGTTACCCAATACTATTGTTCTTATATACTACTACCTGTTGTGATTGTGTTTTTGGTGAGTGTGGTTGGTGAGGTTGGGTGGATAGAATTCCTTTCTAGGTTTCTTCTGTTGTTCTCACGGGACATTAGGATGTCTCCCCACTTGTGCACGGGAGCTTTAGGTTTCCCTATTGAGTTTACTTGTATGATCACCCTACGTTTACTTTCAGGTTTCCAGGAGGACTACCAGGGCTGTACGAGACCCTACTAGTCGGACAGTTGGAGTTGTTGTAGTTGATGTACTCTTGTTTTCTTTTGGTATTGTACTTTGAGCTTTCTTGTACTTGCACCTTGTTATGAAATTGTTTAAACATGCATGTGGGCTTGGTTTGGGTTTATTTCTATAAACTTGTTCTTTTTTTTGGTTTACTTGTCCTATTTCCTGATCTTAAAATAATAAAAGGGCAATGCCTCCCATATTTGTGAAAACTCATACCCTTGGTGCTAGTCGCCTACCCGGGGCCTACTGGAGGCGGGACTCGGGGGTCATTATCTCCCTTTCACCATTTCCAGCTCAGGAGGGGCATCTTTGGTGGGAGGGGGTTGTGATAGAATGGTATCAGAGGTGATGGTTGAGAGATAGGATGGAGTCTGGAGTTAGGCACAGTGAATATTGCATGGGATGGTAGGGAAACATTGTTAGTTAATCTTGGCGCGTGACATAGGCTAGGGAAGACCGGCTAGGACACGAGATTTTAGGGCCCCCCCATTATCTGATGCAAGGACTCTGAGCCTACCAAACGACCAAGTGAGACTACATTGATTGCAGGGTAGATACCCTAGGGAAGATACATGCATCATCATGATTGTGTTTTACATGATTTGGGTGTTCTGGGAAAGAAATTGAAATAAAATGATAAAATGAAACCCTGAGAAATTTCCTTAATACTTGGGATTAGGCGATCTCTGTTTACTGTACAACTATGGCACCTAGACGTCGTCCCCGGGTGGCTCAGATGGCCGAGGCCCATCAGATTCAGGTGGTCGATCAGTTGAGGATTGACCGAGAGGAGGAAGATAGCCAGTGGAAGAAGAATCTCCGTTCTTTCCAGCGGCAAACCCCCAAGAAGTACCAGGGTAGTACTTAGGATACGGAGATGGAGGGGTGTCTTGAGGAGCTAGGGATCGCTTTTACCTTGATCCGTGCTCCGAGGGAGTACTGGGTTCCCCTAACAGTTAGTCATCTGAGAGGTGCGGTGTGACAGTGGTGGATGCTCTACCTCGGAGAGAGGATAGAGGCAGAGGTTCCATGGGCTGACTTTGAGAAGGAATTCCGAGAGGAATTCCTTTCTTCCATGATCAAGGAGGATAAGCAGCAGGAGTTACTCTCCCTTAAGCAGGGGAGTATGTCGGTACGAGAGTTGGGGATCAAGTTCAAGGATCTCCTGTGCTTTGCTCCGGATCTCTTTCCGGATGAGGAGTCTCGGGCAAGACGTTTGGAGGAGGCGCTTCATCCTTTACTCCAATATGATGTTATCCCCTTCACCCTTCCAACGTACTTGGAAGTACAGAAGAAGGCAGAGGTTGTAGAGAGGATGCACTAGCTGGGAGGTGCACCATGAGAGGGGATCTATCCGGGCTTGTCGAAGGGGAAGGCAGTCAGTAGCAGGTCTCCTGTGATAGGACCTTCCAGGTTCAAGCCAGTGGGGAGCAGGCCCCAGCAGTTCCAGTTTAGATCTTCAGGTCCTCGTCCCTTTTTCACGATCCCAGGACTGAAGTGTTTTTATTGTGGATGTTTTGGGAAAATTCAGAGTCGGTGCCCAACCCAAGCTCAGTACGGTGGAGGTGGGAAGGTTCAGTGCCCACCTTAGCAGCACCATTTGCCGGCGAGGCCCTTCCAGCAGCAGCAGGACCATGCTCCTCCGAGGACAGACTTTGCGGGAGGAAGTCGACCTTAGGGTGCTCCTCAGGGACCTCGACCAGGGCGTGGTCAGGGAGGTGGATGACATTAGAGAGGCAGAGGAGCTGGGAGTGGACAGTTTCACGCAGCAGATTTGACAGCTCCAGCAGGACCATAGGTGGTGCGAGGTACAATTTGTTTGTTCAGCACTCTCGTTTCTGCTTTGTTCGATTCGGGAGCTTCACACTCCGTTGTTGCAGTTGGTCTAGCCCATGCATTGGGAATAGAAATAGAGAGACTTTCCGTACTACTGGTGCTGAGTACACCAGTTGGAGGCCAGACCAGCATATCTTGTGTTTGTTGGGGATGTGGGCTAACATTGGGACCACATCGATCTAGTGGGGAACTTCTTCTGTTACAGATGAAACCATACGATGTCATCCTAGGCATCGACTGATTTTTTTTATGTTAGTGCCATTATCGACTGATTTCAGAGAAGAGTCATGTTCTCCGACGTGGACGAGCAGTGTGTATCTTTTGTTGGTGAGAGGAGCTATCAGGTGGGAAGCCGGCGTCTGGAGCCTCTCCTTTCCTTGTTAGGCGGGTTATCAGTGGTTCCAGATGATACAGAGATGATGGATGTCCCAGAGGTTGTTGGGGAGTTCCTCGATGTTTTTACTGAGGAGGTTGTGACTCTACCCCCCCGACGTGATGTTGAGTTCGGGATAGACTTACAGCCTGGTGCCAGTCCGATTTCTATGGCCCCTTATCGGATGGCACCTTCGGAGTTGTGGGAGTTGCGAATTTAGATTGACGATCTGATGGAGAAGGGTTTTGTTCGACCCAGCGTATCACCATGGGGTGCTCCAGTTTTGTTTTTGAAGAAGGCAGATAGTGGTCTCAGGCTATGCATATACTACCAAATGTTGAACCAGGTAACAGTCAAGAACCGCTAACCCCTTCCAAGGATAGATGATCTCTTCAACCAACTGAGGGGAGAAGGTTGGTTTTCCAATATTGATCTGCGATATGGATATCATAAGATGAGGGTAAAGGACAGTGACATCTCGAAGACGGCTTTCAGGTGTAGGTATGGGCACTTCAAGTTTGTAGTGATGCCTTTTGGAGTTACGAATGCACCGGCTGTGCTCATGGGACTTATGAACTTTGTCTTCCGAGAGTTTCTGGACCGGTTCGTCGTTGTGTTTATCGATGACATCCTGGTCTACTCAAGATCATATGAGGATCACGTTGAGCATCTTAGGGTAGTCTTTCAAGTCCTTTGACACCACCATCTTTACAGGAAATTGTCGAAGTGTAAGTTCTTGACGCAAGAAGTACACTTCCTTAGGCACGTGGTGTCTCAACATGGAGTGTCGGTGGACCCGTCGAAGGTGGAGACAATTGTTTCTTGGGTAGCACACAAGAGCGTGGCAGAAGTTCAAAGTTTCTTGGGGTTAGCAGGTTACTATCGGTGGTTCGTTTCGGACTTCTCTCGAGTTGCTGTTCCATTGACAGATTTGACTAGGAAGAACCAGGTTTTCCTATGGAGCGAGCAGTGCCAGAAATCTTTCGACTACCTGAAGGATAAGTTGGTTAGTGCTCCCGTACTCAGGTTTCTAGAGGAAGTGTTGTTGTATGAGGTGTTTTGTGATGCTTCTGGCCTTGGTCTGGGGTGTGTGTTGATGCAGAAGAAGGGAGTGATCTGTTATGGGTCTAGACAGTTACGACCTCACGAGCGTAACTATGCCACCCATGACCTAGAGCTTGCAGCAGTAGTGTTCGCACTGAAGTTGTGGTGACATTACCTCTTTGGGGAGCGCTTTGTGGTCTTCTCAGATCACAAGAGACTGTGTTATATCTTCTCCCAGCGTGACCTGAACTTATGGTAGTGGAGATGGGTCGAGTTTCTCTAAGACTATGACTTTGAGATCTCTTACACTAAAGGTAAGGGCAACGTTGTAGCTGATGACCTGAGTAGGAAGTCACATAAGGAAGTGGTTCGGGAATCCACTGATGCTTGGAAAGCGATGGGAGAGTTGGCCGCCTTGCACTTGGATGCAAGGGTAGAAGGTGTTAGAGGCTGTTTGTTTCAGATGACGGTGCATTCCTCCTTGTTGCAGCAGGTGGAAGAGTCTCAGTGGGAGGACTCTGAGGCGGAAGTGATGCGGGATCGTGTCAATCAGGGAAATTCTCCAGAGGTATGGTCAGAGGACAGCTGACATCAGATTCTTTTCCATGGAAGGTTGTTTGTTCCGGAGACAATGCGTGAGGGAGTTCTCCATGAGTTCCATAGCTCAGCCTTCGCGGTACATCCAGGAGTTTCAAAAATGTACCGAGGCCTGAGGGAACAGTTTTGGTGGCCCAGGGTGAAATGGGCAGTGGCAGAGTTTGTGGCTAATTGCCTAGTGTGTCAGCAAGTGAAGGCTGAACACTGTGTTCACAGTGGGTTGTTGTATCCTTTAGATGTCCCCGAGTGGAAGTGGGATGACATCTCAATAGACTTCGTCATAGGACTACCTAGATCTCAGGGTGGTTATGATGCTATCTGGTTAGTGGTGGATCGACTGACGAAATCAGCTCACTTCTTAGTAATTAAGGAGTCAGGACCGGTGAGTACCTTAGCACAGAGGTATGTAGACGAGGTGGTGCGTTTTCATGGAGTTACAAAGACCATCATCTTAGATCGGGATACTCGGTTTACCTCATGAGTCTGGAGGGGGTTACAACATGCTTTTGGCACCCAGCTACGCCTTAGCACTGCTTTCCACCCCCATAACGATGGGCAGACAGAGCGGACTATCCAAACGTTGGAGGACATGCTGTGAGCATGCGTTCTAGATTTCAGAGGATCATGGGTTAGATATTTTCCTTTAGTAGAGTTTGCCTACAACAACAGCTTCCACTAGACTATTGGCATGGCACCATTTGAGGCTTTTTATGGAAGACCATGTCGTTTACCCATTTGCTGGGCAGAGGTTGGTGAGATAGGTTCTCTTGGGCCAGAGGTAGTATAGAGCACCACGGAGAAATTCCAGCTTGTACGTGAGAGGATGAAAGCGGCACAGGACCGATAGAAGTCTTATGCTGATCGTCGGAGGAGGCCCTTGGAGTTCGAGGTGGGAGATCATGTGTTCTTGAAGGTTTCCCCTCGACGGGGGTAGCAGAGGTTTGGGAAAGGGAGCAAGGTCTCACCTAGGTTCATCAGACCTTTTGAGGTGCTGAGGCGAGTCGGCGAGGTGGCATATCAGCTAGCCCTACCACCTCAGTTGAAGAAAGTTCATGACATCTTCCACGTCTCCCAGCTACGTCGATACTTACACGAATACTCTCACATTATCGACTGGGGAGAGCTAGATATGGGAGACGATGCGACCTTCGAGGAATGACTAGTCAGAATCGAGGATCGTAAGGAGAAGGTGCTCTGTGGATGAACCATTCCATTGGTTCAGTGTTGTGGAGGCATGGTGGCCTTGAGGAGAGCACTTGGGAGCGGGAGGCCCAGATGCACGCTCAGTACCCGGAGTTGTTTTGACTTGTGTTTTCCCTTGTTCTTATGATCTTTGTGTTGATGTTATACTCTGTACCTTTGATATATGGAAAGCTTGGCTTGTCGGTTGTGAGACCTTTTGTTTCCTTGTTCTCTGGAAGTATGTATCATGTTTGGATGAGTGGGAAAAAGGGAAAAACCTGATCCTTAATCGAGACACATTAATGCGGATGCGATTGAACCCGTGCGGGCGAGTCAGTGCCTCCTAAAGCGGATAATATCTCGACATAGGAGAAGGAATTTCCCCAAAACACATGTTCGGGTAGTGTGTTGGTTGTGTGGTGTTGGGGGTAGTTCGAGTTGAAAAATCCTAATGTATGAAAGTGGGAAGACCAAATTCTTAATCGAGACACATTAATGAGGATGCGATTAAACCCATGCAGGCGAGTCAGTGCCGCCTAAAGCGGATAATATCTCGACATAGGAGAAGGAATTCCTAACGCATATGATTAGGGTTGTTGGTTGGGTTCCTGTTATAACGAGAACCCTAAGAGGTATCTTATTGGGTTCCTCTGGGATGGTTTTTGAATTCTCAGGGACGAGAATGTTTTAAGAGGTATCTGATGTAATGGCCCGGACCTCTCCGGCCCATTCCTTTGTCAAAAAGAAGGCCACGAAATGTTCTGGAGGGTAAAATGGACTTTTCCCACACTTTCCAGAATTTTGAAACTACACGTCGTGTATTGTGAGTACACGCCGTGTACCCCCTCACCGAGTATACCCCGTGTTGAAGGCCGTGTCCTTGCTATGTGAAATAAATGTGTACACACCGTGTGTCCTAAACTACACGCCGTGTAGTCCCTCCCCACATACACGTTACCAGTCAACGGCCGTGTGCCATGTTGGAGCCATGTCCTTGCCGTGTGAAATAAATGGGTACACGTCGTGTGTCTAAACTACACGTCGTGTAGTCCCTCCCCACATATGTGTTCCCCTTAAACTGTGTGTTGACCAGTCAACGACTGCGGAGCCGTGTTGGAAGCCGCGTAGAGACCGTGTAAAATAACCAAGTACATGCCATATACCATAAAGTACACGCCGTGTAATTTTTCTTTTCTAGCCTATAAAAGGAGGGGGTCCCCCCTCCTTTTCAAATCACTCCTCTCCTCCCCATTCCTCTGAGCAGAGCTCTCCCAAGAGACTCGAAGGCTCCTTTTCTTCCATAACTTCTTCGTCTGAGCTCCGATTTACGATCCGTTAGCGGCCACAGGATCGTAACGACGAGGTGGAACTTCCGAGCTTGGATTCGTTGTCTCTCCTTCGGCCTTTCCTTTCCAAATTCCACCCGAGGAGGGTTTTTACGGGACCCGAAAGAAGTGACGGATGCCGACAGACGTCTTCTAAAGTTGATTCGGGGGAGCATTGTGATCAGAACCTGTTGAAGTAGGGATCTTACCTTCGTCTCTCTAATTTGTGCATCATGCGGGGTGGGTATCCTTTTGTTTTCATGAGAAACAATTGAACCATAAAATAAAGATAATAACTGGTTAAATAATGGGGATGGGGAAGTTGTTATGTTTATCTTTGTTTATCCTATTGATATGCTATGAATTGAATATGATTGTGCCTACTGAAAATCACGGTCATTGGGGGACTTTTCTTGCGTAATTAAATGTTTCCCTATCTTTTTTAGACCGTTTTTGTGGATGGGACCTTGTGGAATGTGGAATTTGGTTAATCACATAAAGTTGGATGATTTAAAATCTGGAACCCTTGTGTGATCACCCCGGTTTAACAAAATAGAGTAATGAACATGTGGGTGTTGGATCGGATACGTGGCATGTGATGGGGGTGCTTTGTGGGTTGTTATGGATCGGGTGAGCAGCGGGGATACGGTTGACTTGGTTTTGGGTTGGTGTGAATGCTATGTTAGTGATGGGCATCGGGGCTGCGATAAATGGTATTAAAGGGATAATGATGTACGGGTTTGGTTTTATTGTGGTTATGGTGGTTGGCAGTAGGGCTGCAGGGATGGGTTGGAATGTGTACGGACTATGGGTTATGAATAATAAATAAAAAGTGGAAGAGTTAATGAATGGTGGGTCATGGTAATGGAACAGGATTAATAACCGATGGGGTTGGTTGGTTAATAAGAAGGGACTTGTATGTGTTGCTTGTGTTTTCCTAACTTGATTTGTGGATGGAAGGGATATGCTTTATGAACGATTGATGTGGTTTGTTGTGAATAGTTTCCCAGTAGTTAAGGAACTAATAAACTAATTCTTCTGAAACATGAAAACCTAAATGGGGTTGGGGTTGTTTGTTGTATGCATGCTTCGTAGTAGCAGTGCCGAGGCACGTGCTCAGTTTCTCTGTTTAGAAGCCATAGGTTGGGCTGTGTGTTTTGTATACATATATATATCTGTATCTTTTGTGTTTTGTCGCACCCCACCCATGTTGAGCACTTAGTGCCGAACACTCCCATTTCATGGGAGAGGGTGTTTTCCCCTTAGTTACTAGCTCCTTCCTGCCCCTTCTTCCCTAGACTGTGATGGCTTGAGGCGACCTTACACCTAAGACCCTTCAGGTAGGTTTCGATTGGGTGGTTCTAGCCCAAGACTCTTCGGGCAGGTTTTACTTTTTTACCTAGAATCTTCGGTATGAGGCCCAGGTGTGTGCAGGCGGGATATGTGGTTGTGAGGCCCAGGTGTGTGTGGGAAGGATACGTGGTTGTGAGGCCCAGGTGTGTGCGGGAGGGCTACGTGGTTGTGATGCCCAGGTGTGTGCGGGCGGGGAGAGTGTGGCAGCATCAGGACGTTCTCCGTTAGGAAGAGCAGCTAACTAAAGGGAAATGGTGCGGGGTACCCAATACTCTTGTTCTTATATACTACTACCTGTTGTGATTGTGTTTTTGGTGAGTATGGATGGTGAGGTTGGGTGGATAGAATTCCTTGCTAGGTTTCTTCTGTTGTTCTCACGGGACATTAGGATGTCTCCCCACTTGTGCACGGAAGCTTTAGGTTTCCCTACTGAGTATACTTGTATGCTCACCCTACGTTTACTTTCAGGTTTCCAGGAGGACTACTAGGGCTGTGTGGGACCCTACTAGTCGGACAGTTAGAGTTGTTGCAGTTGCTGTAGTCTTGTTTTATTTTGGTATTGTACTTTGAGATTTCTTGTACTTGAACCTTGTTATAAAATTGTTTAAACATGCATGTGGGCTTGGTTTGGGTTTATTTCTATACACTTTTTCTTTTTTTTGTGGTTGACTTGTCCTATTTCCTGATCTTAAAATAATAAAAGGGTAATGCCTCCCATATTTGTGAAAACTCATACCCTTGGTGATAGTCACCAACCCGGGGCCAACTGAAGGCAGGACTCAGGGGTCATTATCTCACTTTCACCATTGCCAGCTCAGGACGGGTATCTTTGGTGGGAGGGGGTCATGACACCCTTATGTCTGGATTTGAGATTTCTAAACTTTGAGCTTCAAAGTTAATAAAGAACTTCAAAATTCAAATAATTATATATTGTATAAAACTTTTATATACTATACATAACCTATTATGTATGTTCTTATATATATATATATATATATATATAACCATACGGTTTTTAAAGAAACTCCTTGATATTCAGTTTCAAGTCCTCTATACTTTGAGTTTCAAAGATGAGGTAGAATTTTGTTATATTATCATATATACATATTTATATACAGTATACACGGTTTTTATATAATGGTATAGTTTGTGTATCTCACCTTCTATACTAGTTATAAATCCTTCAACATTGAACTTCTATGATTAATAGATGTTTTTGATAAATAAGTGGCAAATAACTTTGGTGTAAGACCCATTAGTTTACTAGATTATACATGTGAGATATTTATGTTTACATAATCATATATGGACATACATAAGTATTTTTAATAAGTAACCCCTTTAAATTTCACTCTATGGTTTTGAATTCAAGAACCCCTATTAATTTTAAGTCATATGGGTGTTATTAGGATTTTGGTATTGATAGTGGTTGAGTTTCTTGCTTTCTATTTTTGACATTATGGTGTGGTATACAAAAGTATTTTAACAATAAATGTTTGAGCATCTGCAAGCCTAAAACCCTACATGAAATTTTTGGTTTACCTGTTAATTAATTATGCATCCAGATAAAATTCCAATATGTAATTTATTTATATGGTTTTATAATTTATCATTAAATGTGACAAAATTTTTATTTCTTTTAGTGCATTAGTTGTTATCACATATACCAAATCTGCTAATCATTTTACCATTGAGTGACATAGTCATGTAGTTGATAGACTTGTTATTAGAATCTAAACCCATGATTCACTTTATATATATGTAAATGTTAAAGGATGAAATTTAAATACTATGAACAAATATGGATTAAGTCCTAAATTGTTCAAAGTGGTATGGGACACTTTGAATAATATGAAATGTGAAATTAAATATTCAAAGTGGTATGGTAAATTTTGAATATACAACCTTTTGGAATATGAGGAATGTATAGACTCGGTATAACAGGTTAGGGACTGGTTAATGAAATCCCCTCAATGCATTGATAGTTCTCACGAGACAGTCAGGTCATGGCACAAGGCCATTGACATTTTAGGTCATGGCGCGAGGCCATTGAAATTTTAGAGTCTTAACATGATGTCTTGATAGGGTCTAATATTATACATTCCCTCATTATGTTTATGATAATTAATTAACCATGTGGATATTAAACTAGTATAATATCCATGGTTAAGAGCTAGTACTTATGAGTGTTAGAAAAAGTAGATTCTTATGGCATGACATATGCTTAGCACTCAATGAATTATAACCAATGTATAAAATTGAAGTGATTCCCTTTACACGCAACTATGATTATTCATTACTCTTAGTTGTTAAATTTGTACTTACATATTCATATGTCATACATATTTAGAATTTCTTTTACTTATTACTCAAAATGAGCATGCCTATAATTGAATCATATTCCCTTGTAATTCTGTTAGCATGCTTTTAATTATGAACTTTTATTATTATGATATGTTACATGTGTTGCAACTTTTTCTTAAGAAAAATGTTTTATGTAAAGTTTTAAAGAATGTTTTCAAAAGTGATAATTGGTTATTATGTTTTTTTAAAACCCCTTACTAGGCATTAGTATTCTCACTCTATGTTTTTGAATAATTTTTTTAGGTATCAGTTTGGGATAAAGAAGTATGATAGAAGTGGCTGGTTTCCTAGAACCTGAACCGAATTTGATTCTCTATAAGGGGCATGATGTGTAATTTATCAGTGCATGTTTTTGTTAAAAATTACACATCATTATTCAAGGCACCGAATCTGGGTATTCCAGGGTCAGGGTCGTTACATTCATGCATAAGATACCCAAATTTTATTTATACTTTCAAAGGCAATGTTACTATTCTATAGTATGGTTTACTATTTCTAGTTGTCAAATTACTATTTTAATGGTCAAGTTACTATTGCATTGGTGCAGGTTCCTTAATTCCTATGAATATCTCATATTTAATTTATTATTTTTACCAAATCTCATGATCCTCTTTCATGGAGATATATGGAGGAATACTATATCTCTAACCTTAAACTCCAAGTCTCATTGATGATTGTCTATATATCTCTTATGTCAATTATTGGATGAATTAATGTGGTGCTGAATGGTTTTCATTATTTATACCATTTCTTCAACCATTTTAGGTCCTACCAGCTTACGTTCACCAAATTTATCCCAATATGATGATGTTATGCATCTTTTCCCATAAAGGGATTAATATTGAGCCATTTGGAAGCTCGAGTGGAAACTGTTTTTGTAAGAGAACTTGAAAAGAGGTAGATATTGGTCCCATCCTCCTTTGAAGTCCATATAACATGCTATCAACATGTCTTCTAGTTCATGAATGTTATTCTCAGATTGGCCATCATTTTGAGGATTATAGGACATACTGATGTTCAGATTAGTGTTTAGAGAATTTTGGAGATTTTTCCAGAACATAGAGGTAAATCTATAATCTTGATAGGATACAATCAATAATGGTACTCCATGAAACCTTACCACTTCTCTAATGTATATTCATGCATGTTTATTGAGTGATAATTCCTCTAGAATTTTCTGCTACAAAAGAGGTCTTTAACAATGCTTAAATAGGCCTTTATCAGCACTAAAAAAGTGTTTAAAACCAAAGAACAATTAAAATCCCAAAGCTTTTATCAGTGCTAAAAATGCGTTGTTAAAAGGGATCTTTAGTAGTTCTTTTTTTAGCGATGTTAAAGGTGGCCTCTAAAATTGATTTTTTAGCACTGATAAAGGTAGAACTATTAAAGGGGGTGAAATTATATTTTTTTGGACCTCCATGAGCCCAAATCATTTTTAAGAGTTTCCACAACACCTTTAACAATGATCCACCACCTTTATCAGTGCTTTTCACCCACTATCCCTTTTATCAATTCTTTGAAAATTTCCATCCTCATGCACTCCCACATGGATTCGAACCCTACACCTCTCCATTGAATATGGAACGCCTTTACTATTACACAATGATATTTTTTTATCTGTTTAATGATATATTTTTTTTATTTATATATATATATTTACATATTTACACACACACACATATTATTCATATATTTATATAATTATTTTTAAGTACATTTATAAAATATATATGTGTGTGATATATATAATTATATTTGTCGATGCTACTAGAAAATAACTGATAAGAGGGGGGGGATCTTTATCAAAACTTCTAAAAAAGAATTGATAAACCCCCCTTTATTAGTTCTTTTTTACAAGAACTGATAAAATTCCCCATTTATTAGCTCTTTTTTAAAATCACTGATAAATTGTGGGCCTTTATCAGTGCTGGTGAAAAAGCACTGATATATTCCCCCTTTAATAACTCTTTTTTTGGCACTGATAAAGAGGGTATTTAACAGTGATTTTAGCTAGCACTATTAAATCCCTAGTGCTGGATAAACCTAGTTTTGTAGTAAATTTTTTGATAAAGTGAGATTTCTTTATAATATGATAAAAAAACCCATATAACATTGTTTCCTATGGATTTCTTCAGAAGTCCGGTGACAAAGTCCATGGTGATATTTCCCATTTCTATGTTGGTATGAGTAATGGTTGCATCATCCATTTAGACTTTTTCCTTTCAATCTTCACTTACTGACATACCAGGAACTTTTATGTATAGTCATCGATCTGCTTCTTTATATTTTACCACTAATAGTGATCTCTGAGATCCCGATACATATTTGTGATTCCTAGGTGAATAGAGAAATTTGAGCTATATGAGTCATTCAGAATCTCTCTCTTTATCATTGGATTAGATGGTACACATAATCGTGAACCAAATATTAAAAATCCTTCCTCATCAATTTTGAACTCTAAGGATTTCCCATTTCTGATAGCTTCTAACTTTTTCTAAATTTCCTCATCATTTCTTTAATCTTCTAAAGGATGGTTGAGAAATAATTTGATAAAGGATTGATGATGTTCCTTAATTAATGACTCCCATGTCTATCCTTTAAAGGTCTAAGAATATTTAATCCTTCTCAATTTACATCATTAATAAAGTTGCTGGATCCTTTATATGTTGAGAATCCACACTTTATTTTCTTTATCAAGATGGTAGTATATTGAATAGTTATAATCCTTAATAATCTCTAAACATCTTCACTAGCACACATTAATATGTGAATATATATTTTAGGCTCTTATGATCAGTATATATCTCAAACTCCTCCCCATAGAGATAGTGCCGCCAGACTTTCAATGAAAAGATCACTACCGAAAACTCTAGATCATGAGTCGGATAGTTTTTCTTATGAATTTTTAACTTACTTGAGGTTTAGGCCATCACTTTATAAATTTTCATCAGTACACAACTTAATAAATTATTTTATCATCACTGTATATCACAAATACTTCCCCACTTGTTGTTAGTGTGAGTACGAGTGTAGTGATAAACCTTTTTTTCAACTCTTTGAAGCAGTCTTAATATTCACTAGTCTAGATAAACTTTACTCCATTCCGAGTAATCTTGGTTAATGAGTTTAAAAACCATGAAAATTTCTTCAAAAATCATCAATAATACCTATCTATACTAAGGAAACTAAGGATCTCCATTATAGATGTTGGCCTGAGCTACTCTTCTATTTCCTTTGTCTTGGAAGGGTCCACAAATATTCCTTTGCTAGTGAAAAATTTCCACAAGAATGATACTTCCTACATCAAGAACTCATATTTATTATACTTTTCATAGAGTTTATCCCTTATCAAATCCTTTAGAATAGTATTAAAATGCTCCTCGTGTTCCTCCTTGATCTGGGAGTATATCAGAATATCATAAATAAAGACTTCCAAAAAATTTTAGAGGTAATTTCTAAAGCCTCTATTCATTAAGTCCATGAAAATTGTTGTATAATTAGTGAGTCCAAAGGGAATCAATACAAAATCATAGTTTATGTACCATATTCAAAAGGTAGTATTGGGAATATTTTCCTTCTTAACCTTTAATTGTTGATATCCTAACTAAAGGTCCACCTTAGAGAAATACTTGGCCCCATGTAGCTGATCGAACAAGTCATCTATCTGTGAAAGGGGATACTTTTTCTTTATCATTATTTTTTTGAGCTCATGATAATCAATGCAGAGGTGCATTGATCCATCCTTATTCTTGGAAAAGTGGATTGGCGCACCCCTTGGTGATGCAATTAGGATTATAAAACCCTTTTCCAGATTCTCTTGTAACTACTTATTTAGTTCCTAAAACTCAATGGTGGCCATATATAAAGTGTCTTCGATATAGGAAAATATTTATGAATAAGTTAAATAAATAAATAAACCTCTAGGTTAGGAGGAAGACTAGGAAATTCTCCAAGGAACCCATCAGTGTTGTCCCTCTAAATGGGCATGTCTTCAAGCATGATTCTCTCATTTATATCAATCATTTGATCTATATATGCTTTCTCATAAGGAAATAATATCCATAATTAAGATGATGATTATAGAGGAGATTCATAATCATCCTTACACTTGTACATAATTGGTGGATTCCTCAGGATGTGAAGAGTGATCTCCCTTTACTAAATATTGATGTTGGATTTAAATAAATATAGCCAATCTATGCCCAATATATCATCAAAATCCACAAAATTAGGTAAGACAAGATTTTCTGGGATTTTCAATCTAGAAATATTAACTAGGGAGGATTTATATAATTTAGATGCAATAATTTACCAATTTTTTATTCTTACAGATAACTCAACCTCTATATTTTTATGTGGTGTTTGAATTGTTCTAATAAACTTGCAAAATATGAAAAAATGCGTAGAACCAAAATCAAATTGTACATTTTCTATTACTACATGAATAACCAGTGTCCCTATCATCACATAATTATTAGGCTCCTCCTAGGTATTAGTGATAGCATATTACCTTACTTTATGCCTTGGAGGTTATTGTAGATTACATCCAACAATCCTTGGGTTAGTGCATTGGCTTGTATAATGTCCATGTTCCTTGAAATTTAAACACTGCACTACAGGCTGAGTATTGATATGAACCTTCCTTTATTCCTCCACATTTATGGTATTCCTCATATCCCTTTTTCAATTATTATCTATACTCCCCTATCTTCCACATTTGAAGCAACTCATCATTCCTGTTAGGCAGTTTCTAGGATGCTTCTTCCCAAACTTTTGATTAACAGGATGTTGAGTTTGCTTTCCATCATGGGGTTTATCTATTGATCCTCCCATATTGAACTCAATTTTATAATTTTTATCCTTATGACCATGATACCACTAAGAATATCTGATATCTATTTCAACCTTAAGGTAACAATGGACAATATCTTCGTAGCTGTCAAAGTCTCAAATTTCCAATGCTTATCATAGACTCGACTTTAGTCCGATAAAGAAGCTACCCACCTTGCTTTAAGTGTTCATGAAAAATATAGTTTCATATCATAAAAAACTTTTAAATTTTTCCTAGTACACCCTGATATACTCATCTTCCTTTTGATTTAGTATGAGGAACTACCTTTCCATCTTATGTTAGAGAGTTTAGGGAAAATATTTACAAAAAAATATTTTCTTGAAATATTCACATTCCATGGAATGAATTTCCTACTTAGACTTTGTGTTCTTAATCAGTGTCCAATAATGATCAGATTCCTCATCAAAATGCTAGAATAATAGTATAACTTTATATTCTTTTGAGCATTAAATGATAGATAATATCTTGTAAATGGATTTAATCTATTTCTCTTTGATGATTAGATCAGATGATCCACTAAAGATAGGAGGCCTTTTTCATATAAAGGATTCAATTAAAAATTGATCTTTCTTAGGATAAGGATGGAGTTAAAAATGATTCAAGTTATTATTCATAACTTGAGATAGTTGAGAAATTATTATCATGAATTCTTGAGCTCCTGTTCCCATCAGTTTTGGCATTTCATTAGGTCAATTTTCACACTTTTTATCATAATGAATATTGGAACAATTACTCATATTTATATCCATTAAATAAGAAAAAGAAAGTAAAATTATGGGGGGTGAGTCTTGAATACTTATCTAATAAAAATATAAAAATCCAACTTTGAACATATAAGTATAAACTTGTAAACAAAAATTATATCCTATTTTATGATTCCCTAAGTTTAAATCTAGATTATCCACAATCATATGATTATACCAAGAGTTATTACTAAAGTGATCTTTTCCTAATTATATAAAAATAAATTTACCATTATCTAATACTAACTATGACCACCCTATTCTTTTACACATATTATTACTTGATTTTAAGCATAAATAACCATAAAATACTAAAGAAGGATTGTAAAGTCTAGTGTCTTTGGAAGATTAGGTACATAAAACTAAAAAAATGGAAATATAATAAACATATTTATATTAATCTTAAATAATGATCTCCCAACATACTTTGAGATCTTACGTCCACATAGGATAACCTAGGGAATACATATACAAAAAGGATGAGCTAAAAATCTTAGTAAGGGAATAAATATAGAAATAAATCATAGCACATGGGTTGGAAGGCATTACATGATGATATAAAAAGTAATGGAGAATTAATAAATATATAGAACATGCAATAATGTAATCATTGCATCATAAATATGTGGAAGTAATATATAACATGACATAAACATGAGTCAATACTAGCTGCCAAGACTATATCATATGGTGGACAAAGCTTCATAAATGAATCCAGTTTACTCCCTATCCCAACATGACATATCATGAGACTAAACATTACCCAATGAATTATAGTTCTATCTGGGTTCAACCATAATAACATGTGCATGAATTTTTGTGTCATATTAAGAATCATATATAAGGAATAAGCATAAGGGTTATCCATAAAAGAAATGGGTATCATAATCGTGTCCTAAGGAATAAAAAATGGGAATATCATAAAGTTGTCCTTGAAAGAATGGATTTTAATAATAAATGGACCTTAATAAGTAATATTAATAACATATCATGATAATAGATGTTAAATTGAATTTAAATCATTTAAAATAGTGTTTAAGAAACATTTTAAATGAGCTACTTTGGTACAGTTTAAGAGAAAATATAAAAAAATATTTAAAGAGAAAAATGAATATTTGTTTACATAAAACAAAAAATGAATTATTATAGTTTTTCATGATGAAATGAGTGATTTTATAAAAATAATTATGTGTTAAAAAAATTATGGAGAGTACTTGAAAATGGTCATGAAATAGGGAAGTTCCCTTTAATCATGCTTTCCTATAGGGGGGAATTAAAAGGCGAAACTTATAAAACATGTATTTAACATAAAATAAAGAAGAATTGAGAAAGGTACAAATGTTTGGAACATAAAAAAAATTTATTAGGATTAAATAAGAATAATTAAGAATCACATTGGGGTAAAGAGATATAAAGCGTAACCTGAAGGAAAAATGGGGGTTTAGAGAGAATCCCTTACCTTATGTCTGAAAGTGTCATGTACTTTTACTTAATGTCCTAGATAATCAAATTAAATCCATTAATTAATTAAGAACCTCTTATATGTATGTTATTTAGTATACTTTTATTACGTTCATTTTTGGTCTTTTTTATGAGTTATAAGATTCAATTTCTTCATTTCGGGGGTGTCCGTTTTCTTGGTTTTCAGGATCAGTTCACTTGTATACAAGTATGGAAGGTAAAATGGGAATAATATTCTAGAATTGAAATTATATGTTATTAATGAACATTAAAATGTCTAAATTATCTTATATATAATTTTTATTAGGTAAGGGAATCATTCATTAGAAAAATCATTAAAGAAAATGATTTAATTAATTTTGGTGGTTTTCACGACCATCATGAACTTATATCATTTTATTTAATATCATGTTTATATATTGGTTCCATAACATTATATAAATTATAATATATATAATTAAATATTCTTTAACCATAATAATGGTTTTATAACTATCCTTGAAGGTGGTAATGTAACATGAAAATGCATCATTTATGACGAAGGTAAATCAACACATCACAAACGATGTTTTCATTTTTAGAATAAAAGGGAGAAGAGAAGGGTTTTAATGATGGATATTATATTTATATAATAAAATTTCAGTATATATAAGATACTAGAGTTATCATTCATGTTTGGATAGAGGATGTGGGGAGAAGGCAATAAAATAAAATAAATTAAAATAATTTTAAAGAGAGGAATTTCTTCTCCTTGAGAACCACCATAAGGCACTTGGTTTTGGTATTTTGTTGAGACTAAAAGCTCCTGTAAATAAGAGAGACTCTTGGAAAAAATATTAGGCAGAATTTGGACAATATTTAAGGACTTAAAGGTGTGAGGAGAATAATTAGCGAGGGGTGGTATTTATAGGGGGGAGTGGTGTGTTTTTTGATTATTATATTCATTATTTTGGCTCAAGGTTATCAATAGTTTTGAACCTTATCACTAAATATATTAAATAATGAAGGATAATTTGAGATTATGGTCTTAAATCATTCATGTATTATCCATGGCTGAAAAACTCATGTATTTATTATATATCGTAAATTATCATATTCCACTATTCATAAAAATTCAACTATTTTAGAAAAATCCAAAAAATTCACTCTAACTATTTTTATATGTGTAGAATTCAAATCTCAAATTATTTTTGTGAAATAAATTTAATTTTTAAATAAAATCATCATTTTTTCAGAAAATAAAGATTTTAATATAATAACTGATTTCTTGACTCATTAAAAAATTAATTAAAGTATCATAAAATTATATTATTATCATAATACAACATAATATTAATTTATTAATATATTTTAAGAAAACAAATTTTCTTTTAAGTCATTATTTTAATTATAAAATTACAAATAAACATTTGTGTTACATAAAAAAACCAATACTTAATTTATCATTTTTAAAATATTGATTTATATATTCCACAATATAAATATATTATATTCTCATTAATAAGGTGCCCAAATTTTATTTATACTTTCAAAGGTGAGGTTACTATTCTATTGGATGTTTTAATATTCCTAATGGTCACATTAATATTCCAATGGTGAAGTTAATATTCCTATAAATACCTCTTATTTAATTCATTCTTATATTATAAAATTTTTATTGTGTTCTCTATGTGATTTTATGTGATTTATACTATATTAAATATATATAAGAATATAATTTCCATTGATAAAATTTTGGGTCATTACAAATAGAGGTTCAGAATTTTTTTTATAAATTTTCAAAATAAAAAAGCCCCATACACATAGTTAACTGGGAATGTCCACACGATTAGAAAATTGAAAGGTGCTGTTGTGGGTGACCTTAAATGATTAGTGATTTTTTGGGTACTTAAGTGCATAAGAGTGGCTGACCAAGGTCGTCTCTCAAAGGAGGAAGTAAAACTTACAACTTATTAAAGATATTTTCAAAATAACATAAAGTGGAATAATAAAACTACTTGAAAGGATGTAGGGGTTTTTTACCGTTCATAAAACTAGAATAAGTTTTATGGAAGAAGATTGTATAATATTTTTGTTTTTATTTTTAAAATGAAGTTTGATTAAAAAGACACAACAAAAAGACGTTTTTTAGACAATATTTAAAAGGTGTAATCGATCTAAATATACCTATTTATTTACTTATTAATCATTATCATTTAAATTAATATCCACTTAATTATGACCCCCTAATTTTTTAACCCCTGAACCTTATGATAATTAACTTTACCAGAAAGATGAAGAGAATTACGCCCTAGGCTATCTTTGGAACATCCAATTGCAGCACCCTTATTTGATTGATGTTTTAAGGATAACATATGGTTAGTGAAAAATTAAGGCACATGTCCATTCTGTAAAATGAGGATAAATTTATCTTAGGGATAATATTTTAACTCTATAAATTTATCATGCGTGGTATTATTTTACTGATTAAGTTTGCGCTCTCACAATTTACACAAATTCTTGACCTCGCATGTTTTTGTGTTAATTATTCAATTTCTTACTTAGTTTTTTCTAATTTAAAAACTCAATTCATAGATCATATTAAGTTAATTACAGTATCTATTTGATTCAAAATAAATGAATGAATAATCTTAGATGTATATTGATTAATAAAAAGAACTATGCTTCCATGAGCGGTGTAGTCATCGTAGAAACATTTTGCACGTGAAAAGGTTTATAAAGGGTAAAACCCAATATCATTTCTACTTTGGGTTTCATAACAATTAGGAATATTAAATAAGAATAAAATATAATAAAACAGGGGAATAAAAAATAAAATATAAGAAATAGAAGAGGAATAAAGAAGTTTATTATGGAAACATAAATATTACAAAGCAAGAAAGAGAGGAAGGCTTTAATGAAGGGATCCTTTCTTCAAGAGCTTCCCCTATGATTGTAGGGTGTTCTAGAACCTCTCAGTTAGTGATAGGACTTCTCTATAACCCCCAAAATGACAGAACTTCACTCCTTGGTCGAACTTCCAAATGGTGTGCTCAAGGTGTCAATTTATAGCCAAAATGGGGAGTTGTTTTGGGAACCCAATTTTCAAGATACCAATTGTGTATCAGTTTGGAGTTGGTAAATGAAATTATCTAGATTTGTAAAAAATATAAACGTTATAGGAAATAATCTTTACTATCTCTATGTCAAATTTGACAGCCAATGGAGGATGAAACTGCAAGATATGGATGAAATATAGAACCAAATCATTGACTTCATGCAGATTCTATCCCCAGGAAAGATTGGCTCAGATGGACCCCTTAATGAATGAATTGGGCTTCATCTCCTTGAGATGTGTTTTCTCCCCTGAAGTTTTGGATCGGCCCACAAAATTTCATCCCATTTAGAGGTTTTTATTTTGATCAATGAGTAAATCAATGTACGTATGTCCTTGGGATTCCAAGCAGTTTGGATCATTTCTCTTTTGGATCATCTCCGACCTTCAAAGCCACATCCTCCTATAAAGAAACCACCAAAACAAGAATAATTTCCCTTTTTAATAGTGATAAACATTTAATAATTGAATCAAATAGGATGTTCAATTTGAGATAATATTTTTAATTTTAAATACAAAACTAGTTTAAAATGGTGATGTAGGGGTGAAATAAAGTAGTGAATTGTGATGCGATCACACCCCCACACTTACCCTTTTTCACTCATGGGAAAAAACTAATATCATGTATTCCAAAAAATTGTGACAAGTAAACATAAATATCAAATCAATTTTTTTTAAAACACACGTCCTTAAGATCCAACAATTACACACCAAGAAATAAAAGATATCATGCCTCATAAAAAACCATTATTTCAAGTTCTCCATTTATATCATTCAATATATTTCAACTTCATTCATCCTCCCATGCACAAAATACTTACCTCACTTTAATTTTCTCTTATCACACAAATATCAATTTTTTCAGCAATTTATTTCTCATTCAAACTCATACAAGGTTCATCATAGGCTTAATAAATTCCTACATTGCCAACTGATGTGAGTCAAGGACATATGTTTATCATGAAGAATTTTCCAGGTTGTTCTATGTATTTTGGTTGGTAGGATTTAGATGTGAAAAATTATGAGGCTAAATAAGGAGGTCTTGACTCTTTTTGAAGAAAAATTGCATTAATCAGATTTTCACTTAAATATGGTCTCCTCCTCAATATCCATAGCATCAATTCATGTTCATCATCATGAAAAATTAAGGAATGTGCACACCATTCATCATTTTAGCAGGAAAAATGTCAACATTATCAAACATGATTTTCTTGAAAGCTTCATATAGGCACAAATTTCTCCCTCTATTAGAAGCTCCAGAAAGGCACAAATTCACTTATCATGAAAGCTCTAGAAAATGCATAACCTTAAATATAATGATTTTCTTAAGCAGCAAACACAACTTGTCAGAATTTAATTTTCCACCCAAAGTATCACAAAATGTGGTAGCACAACACAAGATAGCTTCCCCCACACATACGCTTAACTGGATTATGCAATTTCACTTTAGGAGTTGGTTGGACAAGGAAGACTGGCTTGTAATATGGTTAACCTAACATGCTGTTCATGGATTCTAAGGGCTACATGGATTAAATGTTCAAGGTAGGACATTATAAAAAGTATTCTTTAAAATAAGTTCTTTAATACCAAACTAATGCCTCAATCATTTAATCATAAGTACCTCAAACCCTCACATTTTGATAGGAAGAAATAAAATTCTAGTTAAATAAATCATGGTTTGGTTCTCTCAAGAAGTGAGATAAATGTAAATAATATGAAAAGAATGGTTCAGAAGCCTCACAGGAAAGTGATTTGAAATAAAAAGACAGTGAGATGTGGCATGGGATTCAAAATTTAGAGTACTTTTCATGAAATTACTAAAGATTTGAAATTGAAACAAAGTCATTTTCAGCATTCATTTAAGCTTAGTTTCATAGGATAAATTGTTTCACTTATTGATATGGATTTCAAAATCTTGATGAGAATCATTTCAACTCAAAATTTTCAAAAACATGAAAAAAATTGAAAAATAAACACACAAAATTTGAAACACACACAATTTTTTTTATAAAAACATTGAAAAACAAGAAAATAATTGAAATTACTAAACTAAAAGGTTCCCCCCACACTTAAAATATTGCATTGTCCTCAATGTGAACCCATGAGATTATATGTGCACATGAAATGTATAATTTTAAATAGGAAAAATAATAAAGTGAAAGGGTTAGGAACAACCTAATATGCTCAAGTAATGATGAGGTCATGCATTGTGATGAAATCCACTACATCAGTAGGAAGTTCCTCAATGTATTTCTGAAAGCGTTACCCATTGACTATAAAGATCCTTCCTATGTTCTGTTGTGTGATCTCCACTGCACCATAAAGAAAAAAATTAGTCACAACATAAGGACCTAACAATCTGGAACACAACTTACCAGGCATCAGCTTCAGTCGTGAACTATAGAGAATGAATTTCTCTCCAATATGACACTCCCTTTGTTGGATAATTATATCATGATCTTATTTTGATCTTTCCTTATAGAGCCTTGAGTTATCATATGAAGACAATCAAATCTCCCCAATCTCTTGAATTTGAAACTTACTTTGGATTCCAACTTGTTCCAAATTTATGTTGCATTTCTTTATAGCACAATAAGCTTGATGCTCAACATCCACGGGGAGATGACATGTTTTCTCAAAAACAATACAAAATGGGGATATACCAATGGGTGTCTTGTATTCTGTCCTATAATCCCAAAGTGCATCATCCAAGTGCTTGCTCCAATCTTTCCTATTCGGTTGCACAGTTATCTCCAAAATTTGTTTCAACTCCCTATTTGAAACCTCAGTCTGGCCATTTGTTTGAGGGTGGTATGGTGTTGATATTTTGTGTGTCACCCCATACTTTCGAAGGAGGGAATCCAAATTCTGATTGCAAAAGTGTGTCACTTGGTCACTAATGATGGCCTTCGGTACTCCAAACCTGCAAAAAATTTGTGCTTTGACAAAGTACACTACAACATGAGAATCATCAGTCCTGGTGGCCTTATCCCCCAACCATTTACTCACATAATCAATAACAACCAAAATATACAAAAAACCAAAGGTACTAGGAAAAGGAACCATAAAATCAATGCCCCATATATCAAAAATCTCACAGAATAGTATGGGTTGTTGGGGAATCTCATGTCTCTTAAAATTGTTCCCAGGGTGTTGGAAATGAGACCATGACTTACAAAACACATGGGCATAATGGAATAATCTAGACCAATATAATCTAGAGTCCAAAACATTCCTAGCTATCCGTTGGGGTCCAACGTGTCCACCACAAGCAAGTGTATTACAAAAATGTAAAACAGACTCCAACTCATTATCAGGAACACACCTCCTAATATCTTCGTCACTACACATGCACCATAGGTATGGATCATCCCAAACATAAAATCTTGACTCACTCTTTAAATTTTGGACTTGATGTTTCTTTAAATTTGTAGGGAATTCAGAGGCAACAAGGTAGTTATATAAATCAACATAACAAGGATGCGTACCTGATATGGAATAAATATTCTCATCAGGGAATGTGTCCCGAAGTGGTACCTAGTCCAAGGTGTCATCCTCTAGTGTGTGAGTAAGCCTACTCATGTGGTACACCACCAAGTTTTCTGACCCCTTCTTGTCCTTTATCTCAATATAAAATTCCTAAAGAAGGAGCATCCATCGGATAAGTCTGGGATTTGCATCAGGATTCGTTAAGAGGTACCTCATAGCTGTATGGTCAGAAAAAACAACTACTTTAGAGCCCAATAAATTTTAATGAAATTTATCTAAAGTGAATATGATAGAAATAAACTTTTTTTTTCTGTGTTTGTGTAGTTTTATTGGTCTGAATATAGTGTCCTCGATGCATAGGCAATCACATGTGAACATACCTCCACCCTCTGATATAAGAGATCTCCAAACTAGAAGTTCGAGGCGTCACACATAAGCTCAAAAGGAATGTCTCATTATGGGGGCCGTATGAGCTGTGGAGTGGTCAGACACTTTTTCAGCTCATCAAATGCTACCCTGCATGAATCATTAAACAAAAAATCAGAATCCTTTTGAAGTAATCGCGAAAAAGGAAGATAAATCTTACTAAAATATCCGAGGAAGTGCCGATAAAAGCCTGCATGACCTAGGAAAGATCTAATATCACACAAAAATGAAGGATATGGTAAGGATGAAATAATGTATATCTTAGATCTATCAACCTCTATCTCATGTTTTGAAACTACATTCTCTAAGATAATGCCATGCTCTACCATGAAATGACACTTTTCAAATATCAAGACTAGATTCTTCTCAATAAAACGATTCAACACCTTTCCCAAACTACTTAGACATTCATCAAATGAGGATCCATACACTATAAAATCATCCATAAAGACCTCCATCCAGGTCTCAATAAAATCAGAAAAAATACTCGCAATGCATCTCTGAAAGGTACCTGGGGCATTGCAAAGACCAAATGGAATCCTCCGGTAGGAAAATGTGCCAAAGGGACATGTTAATGTAGTCTTCTCCTGATCCTCCAGAGCTATAGAAACCTAAAAATATACAGAAAATCCATCCAAGAAACAATAATGTGTCTTCCCAGCTATTCTCTCAATAATTTGATCAATAAATGGGAGGGGGAATTGGTTCTTGTGAGTGGACTGATTTAGTTTCCTATAATCTATACACACACACCAACTGTTTTAAAACCTCATTGGAACTAACTCATCTTTCTCATTTTTAACAACAATAACACCACTTTTCTTAGGCACAAACTAAATATGACTCACCCACTAGGAATCTTAAATAGGATAGATTATACCTACCTCTAGAAATTTCTCAACCTCTTTTTTAGAAACCTCCAAAAGTATTGGATTGAGTCTCCTTTGAGCCTGCCTTACCGGTTTATCCCCATCCCCCAAAAGAATCCTATGCATGAAAATGGAGGGGATAATACCTGATATGTCTACCAAGGTCCAAAAAATTGCCTTAATGTTCTCTCTAAAAAGATTCAAAAGTTTTTCTTCATGTTCAGAAGGGAGATTGTTAGAAATGATAATAGGTAATTTCTCACCACTTAAAAAGTATGAGTGTTTTAGATTTGGTCGTAATGGCTTGAGTACCAATGTAGGGGGATGATGTATGGATGGAGAAATTGAAGGAAATGAAATATGTGCACAATAAACATCAGTATCAGAATATACATAATCAAAATTATATAATAAAGCATCAAATCCTTCATCATACTCCACAACCATATCATAATCAGATTGAACATGATCAAAATCAAAATATGAATCCATTTCAAAATCAAATCTAAGAGAGTTTTTTTGCATTATAAACATGTGTGGAATTACTCTTAGACATCAAACTAGAACCAATGCTCCTAATATCCCTAATAATAGGACAATTAAAATCCATGGGGTTTTTACTTGGTGGTTCAAAATGGGAGATATCAAAAGAAGAACGGTCCTCAGAGGGGTACTTCATGGATTCCATGATATTAAATATCCCAACTTCATCTCCAAATTCCATGGAATGTGTACCCTCATTGAAATTTATGATAGTATTTGTAGTTTTGAGGAAGGGACTACCTAAGATAATGGAATCATGTGAACTTACCTGATCTTCCTCCATGTTAAGAACATAGAAATCTGCTGGGAAGGTCATGTCTATTAACCGAACAAGTATATCCTCAAGGACTCCCACTAGATATTCCATAGATCTATTTTCAAACTACACCACTACTCTCATCGGTTTCAACTCACCAACTTACAAAGAATATAATATAGAGTGAGGCATCACATTTATGGAAGCTCTGAAATCACAAAGAGCATCAGAAAAGTGAAACTTCCCTATAGTGCATAGGATGGTGAATGTACTCGGATCCTTTAACTTTGTTGGAATTGCTAGAGTTGGTGTAATGAGTGATGACACATTACTTACAAGATTGATTCTCTCATTTCCCTTGATTCCTCTTTTATTGGTACAAAGTTCTTTTAGGAATTTGGCATACCTTGGGATTTGGGTATATAATACAATATGGTTGATAATTAATATTAGGTGCAGCCAATTCCCAAATGATTCTATTAAGTTCATTTCCATTAATTTTTTCCTTTTATTATTATTTTAAGTTGGATTTAGAGGTGTTTCCATTTTTAATGTTCTTGGAGTGGAGTAATTCTACAACAGGTTGAATGTTGAAACTTCCCATAGACTGAGAATGTCTGATTCGATCTTGAAGGCTACGTTCAATCTCAGGGTCAATATCTAAGAGATCATCAGGATTAGTTTGTGTCATAAATCAAATACAACTGAAAAGAAGGAAATTGTACCATAGTAAAATAAAAATAAAAATGGGAAGTTTGAGATGATTTTTTAAAAATAAGAAGAAGAAAATAGAAGAAGAAGAAGAAAGAAAGAAAAAACAGATTGGGTAAAGAAGAAATAAATAAGAGAAGAAGAGAATAAAATTTGAAATAGAATAAATACCTAAAATTGGTTGAAATAAGTACTTGGATCCTCGAAAATAGCTCCAATTTGAAAGGTGATATCGTGGGATCCCTCAAATGATTAGTGATTTTTTGGGTACTTAGGTGTAGCAGAGTGGCTGACCAAGGTCGTCTCTCAAAAGAGGAAGTAAATTTGACAACTTATTAAAGGTATTTTAAAAATAACATAAAAGGGAATAATAAAACTACTTGAAATGATGTGGGTATTTTTACCATTTATAAAACTAGAATAAGTTTTCTAGAAGTATATTGTATAACATTTTTGTTTTTATTTTTGAAATGAAGTTTGATTAAAAAGACATAACAAGAAGATGTTTTTTAGACAATATTTAAAAGGCATAATCAATCTAACTATACCTATTTACTTATTTATTAATAATTATCATTTAAATTAGTATCCACTTAATTATGATCCTTTAATTTTTTAACCCCCAAACCCTACAAGAATTAACTTTACCACAAAGATGAAGAGAATTAAGCCCTAGGCTATCTTCGGAACATGCAATCGCAACACCCTTCTATAATTGATGTTATAAGGATAGATTATGGTCAGTGGTAAATTAAGGAAAATGTCCATTCAGAAAAATGAGGATAAATTGAGATTAGGGATAATATTTGAACTCTACAAATTTATCCTACGTGGTCTTGTTTTATCGATTAAGTTTTCGCTCTCACAATTTACACAAATTCTCAAACTCGCATGTTTTTATGTTAATTATTCAATTGATTACTTAGTTTCTTATAATTTAAAAACTCAATTCATAGATTATATTAATTGAATTATATTATCTCATTGATTCAAAACAAATTAATGAATAATCTTAGAGGTAGACTGATTACTAAAAAGAACTACGCTTCCATGGGCGGTGTAGTCATCGTAGAAATGTTTTGCCAGTGCAAAGGATTTGAAAGGGTAAAACCCAATCTCATTTCCACTCTTGATTCCAGCCCAATTAAGAAGATTAAATAAGAATAAAACAGAGTAAATTAGGGTAATAAAGAAGAAAATATAAGAAATAGAAGAGAAACAAAGAAGTATATTATGCAAACATAAATATTACCAAGCCAGAAAGAGAGGAAGGCTTCAATGAAGGGATCCTTTCTTCAAGAGATCCCCCTCTCAGTATAGGGAGTCCTAGAACCTAAAAGGTGGTGAGAGGACTCCCCTATAACTCCAAAATAGAATCAATTCACTCCTTGGCCTAACTTCCAAATGGGGTGACCGAGGTGTCAATTTATAGCCAAAATGAGGAGTCGTTTTGGGCACCCAATTTTTGAGATACCACTTGTGTATCGGTTTGGAGTTGGTAAAATAAATTATCTCAAGTTGGAAAAAATAGAAAAGTTTTATGACAGAATCCTGACTATATCCTTGTCAAATTTGGTAGCCAATGGACGATGAAAATCCAAGATATGACTGAAATACAGAACCAAATCATTGAATTCATGCAGATTTTGTTCCCTGGACAGATTGGCTCGGATGGACCACTTAATGAACAGATTGGGATTTATCTCCTTGAGATGAGTTGTATCCCATGAAGTTTTGGAGTGGAACACAAAATTTCATCCCATTTGGAAGCACTGAATTTGAGAAATTAGCAATACAATGTACAGATGTCTATGGGATTCCATTCAGTTTGGATAATTTCTCTTCTGGATCATCTTCGACCCTCCAAGTCACCTCCCCTTATAAAAAAATCACCCAAACAAGAATAATTTCCCTTTATAACAGTGATAATAATTTAGTAATTGAATAAAATGTGATTTTCAATTTGATATAATATTTGTAATTTTAAATACAAAACTAGTTTAAAATAGTGATGTAGCGGTGAAATAAAGTAGTGAATTGTGATGCGATCACACCCCCACACATACCCTTTTGCACTCCTAGGAAAAACCTCATATTATGTATTACAAAAAAATTGTGATAAGTAAACATCAATATCGAATCAATTTTTTTTTTAAAACACATATCCTTGAGATCCAACAATTCCACACTAAGAAACAAAATATATCATGCCTCATTAAAAACCATTATTTCAAGTTCCCATTTATATCATTCAATATATTTCCTCTTTATTTATCCAACCATGCACAAAACAATTACCACACTCGAATTTTATCTTATCACACAAATGTCAATTTTTTCAGCAATGTCTTTCTCATCCAAACTCATACATGGGTCACCATAGGCTTGATAAATTACTACATTGTCACCCGATGTGATTCAAGGACATATGTTTACCATGAGGACTTTTATGGGTTGTTCTATGGGTTTAGGTTGGTAGGATTTAGAAATGAAAAATTTTGAGGATGAATAAGGAGGGCTTGACTCTTTTTGAAGAAAAATTGCATTAATCTAATTTTCACTTAAATATGGTCTCCCTCTCAATCCCCACAACATAAATTCATGTTCATCATCATGAAAAATAAAGGAATGTGCACACAATTCAAAATTTTATCAGAAAAAATGTCAATATTATCAAATATGATTTTCGTGAAAGCTTAAAATAGGAAAAACTTTCTCCCTCTATTAGAAGCTCCAGAAAGGCACAACTTCACTTATCATGAAATATCGAGAAAAGGAACAACTTTCAATATAATGATTTTCTTCAGCAGTAAACACATCTATTAAGAATTTAATTTTCCACTCAAAGTATCACATAATGTGGTAGCATGCCACAACCCATCCCCCAGGGCCCGTGTTGTGACTACCCCAAGCCCGCCTTCCATAGGCCAGGGGCTGGCGACTAGAACCAAAGGCACAATTCCCTAAAACTGGGAAGACATTGCCTCTATAACCTGAAATGCACACAAAATAGCATACAGTTGGATACAAAACACTAAGTAAACTGTATTACAAAAGAGTGATGAAAAGTAAAGGGGTCGGAAACCCAAGCCCTACTGTAAAGTACAAGGAACTGGAAATACAAGTAAAACTGAAGAAAGGAAAAACAACTACTGGTTTGTCCTCCAGGATTCCTACATAAAGGGTAGGTATAGATAACCTCCTCAAAACTCCACATCTGTCAGTATCCTCTATGTAATGACTCGTCGTAAGGTCTAGATCTAGGTACCGTCTAGTCATGGTACTCTCAGCCTTAGTCGGTGCTTTCCGTCGTCTGCAACCAAAACAACGAGGTGCGGGCATAACCCGTGGAGGGGTGAGTATAACGATGCTCATTAGGGACCCTGAGACCCTCAAGGTCTCACAAAATCCAACAAGGATAAACCAAAAGGTAAGAAAACAACAGATAACCCCACTTAGGTATATGCCCATACATATACCTAAGTTATCAAGTAATCCATCTCAATCATGAGGTAAACACAAAAGTTACTGACTCAACTCAACCAGGATTTTATTCACATTATCGAAACCATGTCTGCTGAAGAACTCCTTCTCAATCGAGTATAGTGGGCCTGCCGTGACACCAAGGCGCTTCCCACTAACCTTGAACTGCTGAGGTACTTCTCCTGTTGAGTACCGTGGGTCTGCTGCGTCACATAGAGGCACTCCCCACCGCGGGTCTACCACGTCACTAAGGTGCTCCCGCTAATAGCCTGCATAGGTACTACTCCTGTCGAGTACCGCAGGTCTGCCGCCACAACTAGGTGCTCCTCCGCCGTGGGTCTACCGCGACACCAGGGTTCTCCCCACTGGGCTGGTCGAGTCACTCTGAGTTGAATCGTTCAACAGTCATCAGGTCTCAGCCAGCTACTAGGTCTTCGCACTCTGATCGCTCGTCACCAGAAGGATCTGCTCCATGAGCTACTGGTCGATAATCCAACTACCACGAAGTCCCACAAAGAAGTATCTCAATGGTCCGCCATGACATAGAGGTCTCAACGCAACAGATGGCACGTTAATAGGACGCCCGGTCTGTGAGTTGTTAGTCTTTTAGTCCTGGGGGCCCGGTTGGATTCGTGCATGATCCAACCTGACTATATCTCAACTATACCCCAAAATCTAGTGGGGTATACTCAAAGGGACCGTCAAGATCCAAGATTACCAGCGCCACTAAAGGTTCGTCAAACGGACTTCTGGTGCCAAAGATATGGCCAAAAGAAAGTAAAGGGTCAGTAGTAGGCGCAGGTCCTGTCCGACCCGGTTCAGGTTGACCCGGCCTGACCCATTGGGTTCATCCCGGCCCGTTGGGCCCAGCGCAGCCGGCCTTGAGGGTGGTTTGGCTAGGAGGGGGGCTACGTAGGAGGCTCGGCCCGGGAGGCTAGGGTCGGTTCGGCTAGGTTCCGCGAGGGCCGTGGCTTGGGCGGCTTGGGTTGGGAGGCCGGAAGGTGGCCGGGCAGCCGGGAGGCTGGCGGGCGGTCGGGAGCTGGGAGGCCAGCGAGTGACCGGGCAGCCGGGAGGTCGACGGGCGGTCGGGAGGCCGGTGGGTAGCCAGGCAGTTGGGAGGCACGACCGGTGCGGGGGATCCGGTTTGGCCGAAGCGCCACGAGGGCTGCGCGGGTTGCAGAGACCGCAGGTTGCGCAGTTGTTGCCTGTCACCTTTGTCGCCTCGTCGTTTCGTCGCCATGCCGGAGAACATCACACAAAAGAGATCGATGGAGGGATACGAGCCATGTTAGTTTGGCCCGCACCCTCCACATTTAGGGTTATAACAATCAGTTCATAAGAACAAATCACAACAACACACCCGCAAAAGGAAAACATCCTCGTTCTTAATTTTGAAAGAAATTAATAACATGACACTTAAATGAAAATAAACCCCTACCTTGATCGTTTCTCATTGATGGAGTCGTGGGGAAGAAGATGGATCGTTGGAAAAATTTGGACGTCGACATTTTCCCCAATCGTCGGTTTGTGTGCTGGATTTTCGTAGTCGACGACATCCTACGTTGAAGAGGTTCCAAGGAATAAAGCTGAAGACGCTCCTTGCCGGCATTCTTCATTGGAAGAACGTGTTCTTCATTCTTTGTTGGCGAGAGCTTTTCTCCCTAAGCTCTCTCCTCTCCAAAGTTCCACTAAGATGAATATGCTAAGCCAAAATAATATTTTAAGTTTACCTATTATTTAATCGTTGGTACAAAATTCAAATGGGTTAAACAATTAATTGAAAGCGTTATCTCAAATAATTAATGAGGAGGATTTGGAATAATTAAGTGTTAGGGGAGTTGAAGTGGCTCCCCTACACTTAATGGAAGTTTGGAGGTTTCTCCCCATTAATGGGGAGTTTCAAGGGGGTTAAAAACTTAGGTGGTCCCCCCCATAATAAACATGAAGAGGAGGTTAGGTTCGGGTGGGCCCCACCACCATAACCTCTCATGGGAGGTTAAGGTGTGGTGGTCCCCACCTCCAACTTCCACATGGAGGCTTTAGCCAAAAAAATAAAAATAAAGCTGCACAACTTTATTTTTTTTAATTCTTTCACTAAAAACCCAAAATTATCTTTTATTCCTGACCAACTGCCATCAAGGTGAAAGTCTCCTTAAGCGAATATCGGCACTACGAGTTCAACGATGCCCTCAAATTTCAATTCTAAGCACCAGTTCAAAAGTTATAAAAACCCACTCGTACGTTTACTGAACGTACATGAACAGAACTTCAGAAATTGATTTTGGGAACACCGGGCCTTGGAATTACACGCCGTCAATTTTTGCAGACTCTCAAAATTCCCATGTATTTAAGATAAAAATATTCCACAGAAATTTCAGGTCTTTACATTCTCCCCACCTCAGGTCTTTACATCCCCGTAAGCTATAACTTGAACTAAGGGAACAAGTGGGGGTACTGAGCACACATCTGAGGCTCCTGCTCCCATGTGCTCTCCTGGAGGTTCCCGTGCTGCCAGAAAATGCGTACCAGAGGTATTGACCATCCACAAAGGACCCGCTCCTGTTGATCCTCAATCTCTACTAGAACCTTCATAAAAGTCGACCCATAGTCTACACCCATCTCTCCATGGTCGATGATGTGAGAAGGGTCATGTACGTATCTCCTCAGCTGGGATACATGGAAGACATCGTGCACCCGGAGCAACTGAGGTGGAAGAGATAAGTGGTATTCCACCTCGCCAACTCTACTGGGGACCTGAAAAGGTCCGATGAATCTTGGAGATAACTTGGTACCTCGACCAAATCTCAGTAAGACTTGTCGAGGTGAGACCTATATAAAGACGTGGTCGCCATACTCGAACTCCAGAGGTCTCCATTTCCTTTTAGCATACAACTTATACCTGATCTGTGCAGTCTTCATCCTCTCTTGGATGATCTGCACCTTCTCTGTAGTAGCCCGTACCATCTCTGGTCCTACGAGTGATGACTCCCCTAGGTCAGTCCATCACAAAGGTGATCTGTAAGGTCGCCCATACAATGCCTCGAAAGGTGTCATCCCAATGGTGGGTTGATAGCTGTTGTTGTATGAAAACTCCACCAAAGGTAAGTGATCCTCCCAGTTGCGACCGAAGTCGAGAACACAAGCACTTAGCATGTCCTTGAGGGTTTGAATGGTCCACTCGGTCTGACCATCCATCTGAGGATGGAAGGCGGTGCTCAGACGAAGCTGTGTCCCAAAAGCCTCCTGCAACCCCTTCCATAGTCGGGAAGTAAACCGTGCATCACGATCGGAGAAAACTGTCGAAGGTACTCCATGTAGCCGCACAATCCCCTGCACATAGAGGCATCTCAAGTTCTCTATTGAATCTTGCTCTCTGATCATTAGGAAGTGGTCCGACTTGGTGAGTCGGTCGATGATCACCCAAATCGAGTCATGACCCATGGATGTACGTGGAATTCCTATCATAAAATCCATGGATATACCATCCCACTTCCACTATGGGACCTCTAAAGGATGAACCAAACCTAGTGGTACCTGATGCTCCGCCTTCACTTGCTGACAAGTGAGGCACCGGGAGAAAAACTCTGCAAATTCCTTCTTCATTCCCGATCACTAGTGCTGTCGTCGGAGGTCCTGGTACATCTTCACCACTCCAGGATGTACCGATAGAGGGTACATGTTGAACTCCCTCAACACTTCCTCCTGAAGCGACACTAGTACCATGGTACGTCCTCTGAAGAGGATGATGTGCTCCCCACCTTCAGAAAATCCATCAGGTGCCTACCCTGTGGATATCTGAGCACATCGTGTCTTGTAGTCAGCGTCCCCATGCTGCGCCTCCCTGACTCACTGAAGAAGTGGGGGAGTGACCGTAAGAGACTGAAGAAAGGCTGCTCCATCTCTCTCCACAAAGGATATATGTAAAGCAGCCAACTGCTCTATCACCTCACCTAGCAGCTGTATACCAGATATCCTACTGAGCGCATCTACAACAACATTCCCCTTCCCAGGAGTATAGACTTTCTCGAAGTCATAGTCTTGGAGTAACTCAAGTCAATGTCGCTGTCTCAGGTTCAGGTCTTTCTGGGAGAAGATATACCTGAGACTCTTGTGATCAGAGTACATGGTAAAATGATCACCCATCAGATAGTGTTGCTACATCTTCAAGGTGAAGACCACTTATGCTAACTCCAGGTCATGGGTAGCAAAGTTCTGCTCATGCTGTCTCAGATGTCATGAACCATAAGAGATCACTGCTCACTCTTGCATCAAGACACATCCGAGTCCGGTCCCTGATGCATCGCAATAGACTATGTACCCCACACCTTCCTCTAGAAGTCTCAAGATGGGGGCACTGGTCAGCCTCAGCCTCAGCTCCTGAAAGTTCTGCTGGCAACTCTCTGACCACAAAAAGGGTTTCCCCTTCTTCATCAAGGCTGATAGTGGTGCTGCAACTCTGGAGAAATCTAGCACAAATCTCCAGTAATAACCATCCAAACCCAGGAAACTCCGTACTTCCGTCACAGTCCTACGAGGATCCCAAGAAAGTACCGACTCAATCTTCACTAGATCCACTGCAACTCTAGCCTCTGAGATGACATGTCCTAAAAAGTGAACCTCTCGGATCCAAGACTGGCACTTCGAGAGCTTACCATAAAGCTAGTGCTCTCAGAGTGTGTCCAGTACTACCCACAAATGATAGGCATGCTCCTCCTTAGTAGTTGAGTAGATCATAATGTCATCGATGAAGACTAAGACAAAGCGGCCGAGGTATGGCTGAAATATCCTATTCATGAGTCCCACAAACACTGCTGGAGTGTTCATTACGTCGAATGGCATAACCAAGAACTCGTAGTGGCCATACCGACTTCTGATGGCTGTCTTCTACACATCCTCATCTCAAAATCTAAGCTGATGATAGCCTGATCTGAGATCTATCTTCGAGAACCACCATGCTCCCTTCAACTGATCAAAGAGGTTTTCAATCCTTAGGAGTGGGTACTTATTCTTCACGGTCACCTAGTTCAGGCGCCGATAGTCAACATAAAGCCTCAAGATCCCATCTGCTTTCTTGGAGAACAGAATCAGGGCTGCCTAAGGAGAAACACTGGGCCAGATGAATCTCTTCTCCTGAAATTCCTCTACCTGTACCCGCAGCTCACGAAGCTCCATGAGAGACATCCGATATGCTGGTGTAGATATAGGTGTCGTCCCAGGGTACAAGTCAATATAAAAGTGTACCTCTCTACGAGGAGGTAGAACTGGAACATCATCAGGGAAAACATCCGCATACTGATCCACCACTACAGGATAGCTTGGACTCTCCACATCAACTGCTCCAAGGGTAAGACCGGCCAACTGATGAGTGATCGGCTGCACCCTCCTCTGGGTAAGTCTGTCCTGTGCTGTAAATGCTCCCTTCTTGCTAGTGAAGGTAAGCCTGATCCCATCTGTGTGGACACACCGCACTTTGTGCCTAATACAGTCAATCTAAGCATGGACAGTAGATAACCAGTCCATACCCAAGATGATGTTGTAAGGCCTTGACGCTGCTACTAGGAGATCCCAGCTGAAGCTCTCGCCTCCTAGAGTAAGCTCACACTGCCGACACCAGTGCGTAATCGCCAAGTATTCTCCTATAGGAGTCTCTAGCCATAAGGATCGATCCAACGGCTCTATCGGAATCTCCGAGCTCCGAACGAGGGTAGTGGCTAGAGTGCCATGATCGTAAGCCTCAGCTTCCTGGAGCTGAGCTCTCACATGTACACCTACTCCCTTCGGTCGGGGTGGACCCCCAGGTGGTGGTGGTGGTAACACCTTGTAATGTCGTCCACCGCTAGCTGCATGGCCAGCTCCTCTTCCACATCCACCTGTGCCCTACAGATTGCCTCAATCAAATATCTATCTCTTCCTAGATGGTCCTTTGACCATCTATTGATCATCCAAATGACGGGTTGGATAGTCACAAGCCATGTGACCCTGCCCACCGCATGTGAAACATTGCCCGCTCCTGGAATGTATGTCTCTGCTCCAGGTTCCCCACACAACCAATCCTGAGTCACGCAGTTGTCCACCTACAGGTATGGTCCTATTGGAACTCTACGACATCTTTCTACTGCCAGCTGCTGAAGACTCCACTATGTTTCGAATGGTGGAGGATCTCACTGCTGGAGACTACTCAGCAAGGAAACTCTTCAATAGGAGGGTTCTCTCTAACACCCCTGCCTACGTCGGGATGCTGAGTGAGATCACCGAAGTTATGATCTCCCACCTGAGTTACTGCTTGAAGGTCCAGGCCCTGAAGAAAGGGTCTCTTACCATGTAGGTGGATTAGTGTGAGAGGTCTATGAACCTCGCTGAGTACTGAGCTACAGTCATGATTCCCTACTGCAGACGAAGTAGCTCCTGTATGCACACTGCGCAAAGAGTCGCTGGGACAAACTCTGCCTGGAACAGGCTCTCGAAGTCTTCCCAAAGAAGATCATCTCATTGTGAACTTGGAGTATCAGGATCCACCATATGCCCACTGCTTCCTGTAGAAGGCTGGCAGCAAGAATCACCATGAGGTCGGCTGGTGTCCCTACTAGTCGGAAAACTCTCACCATAGCCTCCAGATAATCCTTAGCCGCCTGTGGGTTCATCTCTCCCCTAAAACTGGGTGGCCTCTGGTGCTGGAACTCGTACAACATGCTCAAGTGGAATGCATCGTCTGCTGTTGGGGATGGTGGCATCAGTGGCCCAACAGGGAGTTGTACCGCTGGTGCCTCTGCTAGAAAAGGGCCCTACACCGAAGCCTCGTCGCTTGGTAGGATATCTATGCATACAACTCTCGAGACTCTAGCTGGTTGTCCATAGGGAGGAATCCTGAAAGAAATAGATGTGACACGGTCAAAAGACTAAACCTGGTGAGCTGACATGGTTGAGCTGACTTAAAGAATTTTTTTGAAAACACACATACAATCAGTGTTTTCATGCACTGAGTCAGAAATTAGAAGTCAGGGTCCTGGTGTATGGATACGTCGGCCGCCACACCAACACTGGACTCCCTAAACTGAAAACCACACTCACTACACTTAACAATATTACTTCATAGAAAGAAAGATTAGAGTCCTAAGTTCTGTGGTAGAACTGACTCCTTTGATACCAATTTGTCACGACCCATCCCACGGGGCCTGTGCCGTGACTACTCCAAGCCCTCCTTCCATAGGCCAGGGGCTGGCGACTAGCACCAAAGGTGTAATTTCCTAAAACTGGGAAGGTATTTCCTTTATAAACTAAAACGCACAAAATAGAGCACACAACTGGATACAAAACACTAAGTAAACTTTATAACAAAAGAGTGATGAAAAGTAAGGGGCTAAAAATTCAATCCCTAATGTAAAGTACAAGGAACTGGAAATACAAGTACAACTAAAGAAAGGAAAAAGAGCTATTGTGTTGTCCTCTAGGATTCCTACATGAAGGGTAGGTATAGATAGCCTCAGCACTCCACGTTTGTCAGTCTCCTCTGTGTACCGACTCGTCGTAAGGTCCACCTCTGGGTATCGTCCAGTCCTGGTACTCTCAGCCTAAGTCGTCACTGTCCGTCATCTGCAACCAACACAACGAGGTGTGGGAATATCCCGTGCAGGGGTGAGTATAACGATACTCAGTAGGGACCCCGAGACCCTCAAGGTCTCACAAAATCCAACAAGGATAAACCACAAGGTAATAAAACAATAGATAACCCCACTTAGGTATATGCACATACATATACCTAAGTTATCAAGTAATCCATATCAATCATGAGGTAAAAACAAAAGTTATTGACTCAGCTCAACCAAGATTTTATTCACATTATCGAAACCACAGATGTTGGAGAACTCCTACTCAATCGAGTACATTGGGCCTGTCGTGACACCAAGGCACTTCCCACTAACCTTGAGCTGCTGAGGTACTCCTTCTGTCGAGTACAGTGGGTCAGCTGCATCACACAGAGGCACTCCCCATGGTGGGTCTGCCGCGTCACCAAGGCGCTCCCTCAAATAGCCTGCAGAGTTACTCCTCCTGTCGAGTACCACGAGTCTGCTGCCAAAACAAGGTGCTCCTCCACCGTGGGTCTACTGTGACACCAAGGCGCTCCCCATCAGGTTAGTCGAGTCACTCTAAGTTGAATCAGTCAATAGTCGTCAGGTCTCATCCAGTTACTAGGTCTCCGCACTCTGCTCGCTCGTCACCGGAAGGATCTGCTCCACGAGGTACTGGTCGATACACCAACTGTCATGAAGTCCAATGACAAAGTATCTCAAAGGTCCACCACATCATAGAGGTCTCAATGCAATAGACGACATGTCAATCAGATGCCCAGTCTATGAGTTATTATCCTTTTAGTCCCTGGGGCCCAGTTGGATTCGTGCACGATCTAACCTGACCGTATCTCAACTATACCCCAAACTCTAGTGGGTTATACTCAAAGGGACCGTCTATTGCGTTGAGACCTCTATGACATGGTGGAACTTTGAGATACTTCTTCATGGTACTTCGTGAAAGTTGGAGTATCAACCAGTAGCTGATGGAGTGGATCCTTCCGGTGACGAGCGAGCAGAGTGCGGAGACCTAGTAGCTGGATGAGACCTGATGAATGCTGACCATTTCGATTTGGAGTGAATCGACTAGCCCAGTGGGGAGTGCCTTGGTGTCACAGCAGACCCACGGTGGAGGAGTGCCTGGTTGTGGCGGCAGACCCACGATACTCAACCAGAGGAGTACCTCTGCAGGCTATTAGGGGGAGCGCCTTGGTGACGCGGAAGACCCAAGGTGGGGAGCACCTTTGTGTGATGCAGGAGACCCACAATACTCGACAGGAGGAGTAACTAAATAGTTCAAGGTTAGTGGGAAGCGCCTTGGTGTCACAGCCTGCCCACTGTACTCGATTGAGCAGGAGTTCTCTTGCATCCGTGGTTTCGATAATGTGAATAAAAATCCTGGTTGAGTTGAGTCATTAACTTCTGTGTTTACCTCATGATTGAGATGGATTATTTGATAACTTAGGTATATGTATGGGCATATAACTAAGTGGGGTTATCTATTGATTTCATACCTTTTGGTTTATCCATGTTGGATTTTGTGAGACCTTGAGGGTCTCGGGGTCCCCACTGAGTATCATTATACTCACCCCTACACGGGCTATTCCCACACCTCATTATGTTGGTTGTAGACAACAAACAGTGCCGAATGAGCCTGAGATTACTAGGACTGGACGATACCCTGAGGTAGACCTTACGACGAGTCGGTACACAGAGGAGACTGATAGACGTGGAGTGCTGAGGAGGCTATCTGTACCTACCCTTCAGGTAGGAATTCAGAGGACAACCCATCAATTGTTTTTCCTTTCTTTAGTTGTACTTGTATTTCCATTTCCTTTTACTTTATAGTTGGGCTTGTATTTCTGGCCCCTTTACTTTTTAGCACTCTTTTGTTATGTAGTTTACTTAGTGTTTTGTATCCTGCTATGTGCTCTATTGTGTGCGTTTGAGGTTATAAAGGAAATGCCTTCCCAGTTTTAGGGAAATACCCCTTTGGTGCCAGTCACCAACCCATGGCCTATAGAAGGCGGGCTTGGGGTAGTCACGTCACGGGCCCCGAGAGACGGGTCGTGACAAATTGGTATCAGAGGAGGAACCCAACCTTAAGTGCAGTGCACTACCTGGGTTGAGATATAGGGCCCACAACGAGGACGCTGTTCTCTAAAGGGGAGGTGATTGTAACATCCCCAAATGATAAAGGGTTAAATGACTAAATGATATGTCTCATGTCAACAAGGTGCACCTTCCTTTTCGGGAGTCTTTCTGATTAGAAATCCATAGTTAAGCATGATTAGAGATTATGCGGCTACATTGAGTACCTTCGACGATTGTCTCCGATCGTGATGCACAATTTAAAAGATAGTTTTTGGGTTTTTAGTGAAATAATTAAATAAAAATAAAGTTGTGTAGCTTTATTTTTATTTTGTTGGTTAAAGCCTCCATGTGGAAGTTGGAGGTGGGGACCACCACACCTTAACCTCCCATGAGAAGTTATGGTGTTGGGGACCACCTGAACCTAACCTCCTCTTCATGTTTATTATAGTGGGGACCACCTGAGTTTTTAACCCCCTTGAAACTCCCCATTAATGGGGAGAAACCCCCAAACTTCCATTAAGTGTAGGGGAGCCTCTTCAACTCCCATAACACTTAATTATGCCAAATACTCCTCAATAATTATTTGAGCTAACGCTTTCAATTAATTTTTTAACCCATTTGAATTTTGTGCCAATGATTAAATAATAGATACACTTAATCTATTATTTTGGCTTGGCATATTCATCTTGGTGGAACTTTGGAGAGGAGAGAGCTTAGGGAGAAAAGCTCTTGCCAAAGAAGAATGAATAATTCATTCTTCCAACGAAGAACGCCATCGAGGAGCGTCTTCACCTTTCTTCCTCAGAACCTCTTCGATGTAGGACATATTTGGCTACGACGAGCCCGTACACAAGCCGACGATCGAGGAAAATGCCGAAGTCCATATTTTTCCAATGATCCATCTTCTTCCCCGTGACTCCGTCGACGAGCAACGATCAAGGTAGGGGTTTATTTTCATTTAAGTGTTATGTTCTTCCTTTCTTTCAAAATGAAGAACATGGTTGTTTTCCTTTTGCGGGTGGGTTGTGGTGCTTCGTTCTTATGAACCGATTGCTATCACCCTTAACGTGGAGGGTGTGGTCCAAACTAACATGGCCCGTCTCCCTTTGTTGATATCTTTTGTGTGATGTTCTTCGACATGGTGATGAAACAACGAGGCGATGAAGGCAACCAGCAATGACTGCGCTACCCGCGATCTCCGCAGCCCGCGCCGCCCTTGCGACGCTTCGGCTGAACTGGCTCCACCGCCCTGACCGCACCTCCCATCTACCCGGCCTTCTGGCCACCCACTGGCCACCCGGCTCCCGGCCGCCCGCCGGCCTCCCAGCTCCCGGCCTCCCGCCGGCCTCCCGTCTCCCGGCTGCCTTCCGGCCTCCCGGCTCCCGGCCACCCGACGACCTCCCGGCTTCCGGCCGCCCGCTGGCCTCCCGGCTGCCCGGCCGCCCACCGGCCTCCCAGCCTCCCGGGCTGAGCCGCCCGAGATGCGCCCCTCGCGGTGTCCGGCCGAGTCGGCCTCCAAGGCCTAGTCGCCCGAGCCGTGCCCCTCGTGACGCCTAGCCGAACCGACCCCAGCCTCCCGGGCCGAGCCGCCTACGCGGCCCCCCTCCGGGCTGAACCATCCTTGCGACCTGCTGGGTGAGGCCCAAACGGCCGGGCCTAACCCAACGGGCCGGGCCTGACCCAAAGGGTCAGGTCGGGCGACCCGAACCGGGTCAGCCCAGACTAAGTCGGGCTGGGTCGGTCCGACCAGGTCAGACTGGACCTGGGCCTACTACCGAACCTTTACTTTATTTTGGCCATATCTTTGTCACCAGATGTCCGTTTGATGAACCATCAATGATGCTAGTAATCTTGGGGCTTGGCTGTCCCTTTGAGTATACACCACTAGAGTTTTGGGTATAGTTGAGATATAGTCAGGTTGGATCATACACGAATCCAACTGGGCCCTGAGGACTAAAAGGCTAATAACTCACAGACCGAACATCCGATTGACACGCCGTCTGTTGCATTGAGACCTTTATGACATGGCAGACCTTTGAGATACTTCTTTGTGGGACTTCGTGACATTTGGAGTATCGACTATTAGCTTGTGGAGGGGATCCTTCTGGTGATGAGTGAGCAGAATGCAGAGACCTAGTAGCTGGCTGAGACCTGACGACTGCTGACTGATTCGACTCGGAGTGACTTGACTAGTCTAGTGGGGATCGTCTTGGTGTCGCGGAAGACCCACGACAGAGGAGCGCCTGGTTGTGGCGGCAGACCTGTGGTACTCTACATGAGGAGTACTTCTGTAGGCTATTAGGGGGAGTGCCTTGGTGACGCAGCAGACCCACGGTGGGGAGCGCCTCTGTATGATGCAGCAGACCCACGGTACTCGACAGGAGGAGTACCTCAGCAGTTCAAGGTTAGCGGGAAGCGCCTTGGTGTTGTGGCAGTCCCACTATACTCGATTAAGCAAGAGTTATCCAGCTGCCGTGGTTTCGATAATGTGAATATAATCATGGTTGAGTTGAGTTAGTAACTTTTGTGTTTACCTGAGTACCTCTACAGGCTATTAGGGGGAGCGCCTTAGTGAAGCGGTAGACCCACGGTGGGGAGAGCCTCTATGTGACGCAGCAGACCCATGATAATCGACAGGAGGAGTACCTCAGCAGATTAAGGTTAGTGGGAAGCGCCTTGGTGTCGCGACATGCCCACTATACTCGATTGAGTATGAGTTCTCTAACAGCCATGGTTTCGATAATGTGAATAAAATCCTGGTTGAGCTGAGTCAGTAACTTTTGTTTTTACCTCATGATTGAGATGGATTAAATGATAACTTAGGTATATGTATGGGCATATACCTAAGTGGGGTTATCTATTGTTTTCTTACCTTGTGGTTTATACTTGTTGTATTTTGTGAGACCTTGAGGGTCTCAGGGTACCTACTGAGTATCGTTATACTCACCCCTTCACGGGATATGCCCGCACCTCATTGTGTGGGTTGCAGATGACAGACAATGCCGAATGAGGCTAAGAGTACCAGGACTGGATGGTACCAGAAGGTGGACCTTACGATGAGTCGGTACATGGAGGAAACTGACCGATGTGGAGTGCTAATGATGCTATCTGTACCTACACTTCATGTAGGAATCCCGGAGGACAAGCCAGAAAATGTTTTTCCTTTCATCAGTTGTACTTGTATTTCCAGTTCCTTGTAATTTATAGTAGGGCTTGTATTTTCGGCCCCTTTACTTTTCAGCACTCTTTTGTTATACAGTTTTCTTAGTGTTTTGTATCTAGCTGTGTGCTCTGTTGTGTGTGTTTCAGGTTATAAAGGCAATACCTTCCCAGTTTTAGGGAATTACGCCTTTGGTGCTAGTCGCCAGCCCCTGGCCTATGGAAGGCGGGCTTGGGGTAGTCACGGCATGGGCCCCGGGGGATGGGTCGTGACATAACACAACACAAGATAGCTTCCCCCACACTTAAGTTCAACTACATTATGCAATTTCACTTCAAGAGTTGGTTGGATAGGGAAAATTGTCCTGTAATGTAGCTAACCTAAGAGGCTATTCATGGATTCTAAGGGCTAAAAGGATTAAATGTTCAAGGTAGGACATTATAAAAAGGATTATTTGAAATAGGGGCTTTAATACCAAACAAATGACTAAATCATTTAAACATAAGTACCTCAAACCCTCAAGTTTTGATAGGAATAAATCAAATTTTGGTTAAATCAAGCATGGTTTTGTTCTCTCAAGAAGTGAGATAAATGTAAAGTTTATGAAAAGAATGGTTCAGAAGCCTAATAGGAAAGTGATTTCAAATATAAAGACAGTGAGATGTGGCATGGGATTCAAAATTCAGAGTAATTTTCATGAAATTACTAAAGATTTGAACTTGAAACAAAGTCATTTTGAGCATTCATTTAAGCTTAGTTTCATGGGATTAGTTATTTCACTTATTGATATGGATTTCAAAATCTTGATGAGAACTATTTCATCTCAAATGTTTCAAAAGAATGCAAAAAATTGAAAAATAAACATACAAAATTTTAAAAACACACAATTGTTTTATAAAAAACATTGAAAAACAGGAAAACAATTGAAATTACTAAACTAAAAGGTTCCCTCCCCCACACTTAAAAAATTTCATTGTCCTCAATTTGAACCCATGAGATGATATGTGCACATGAAATATATAATTTTAAATATGACAAAGAATAAATAATTGAAAGGGTTAGGAACAACCTGAGATGCTCAGGTGATGATGTAGTCATGCAGTGTGATGAAATCCACTACATTAGTAGGAAGTCTCTCAATGTATTTCTTCAAAATTTTCCCATTGACTATGAAGCTCCTTCCTGTGTCCTCTTGCGTGATCTCCACTGCACCATAAGGAAAAAAATTAGTCATAATATAAGGACCTTACCATCTGGAATGCAACATACCAGGTACCAGCTTCAGTCGTGAACTGTAGAGAAAGACTTTCTCTGCAATATGAAACTCCCTTTGTTGGATCATTATATCATGATCTGATTTTGATCTTTCCTTGTAGGGCCTTGAGTTCTCATATGAAGATAATCGAATCTCCTCAAGCTCTTGAATTTTCAACTTATTTTGGATCCCATATTGTTCCAAATTTATGTTGCATTTCTTTATAGACCAATAATCCTGATGCTCAACTTCCATGGGGAGATGAAACGTTTCTAAAAAACAATCCGAAATGGGGACATACCAATGGGTGTATTTTATGTTGTCCTATAAGCCCAAAGTGCATCATCCAAGCACTTTCTCCAATATTTCCTATTAGACTGCATGGTTTTCTCCAAAATTTGTTTCAACTCCCTATTTGAAACCTCATCTTGGCCATTTGTTTGAGGGTGGTATGGTGTTGATGTTTTTTGTGTCACCCCATACTTTTGAAGGAGGGTATCCAAATTCCAATTGGAAATGTGTGTCCCTTGGTCACTAATGATGGCCTTAGATACTCCAAAACTGGATTTTTTTTTGCTTTTACAAAGTCCACTACAAGATGAGAATCATCAGTCCGAGTTGCCTTATCCTCCACCCATTTACTCACATAATCAACAAAAACAAAAATATAAAAAAACCAAAAGAACTAGGAAAAGGACCCATAAAATCAATGCCCACACATCAAAAATCTCACAGAATGGTATGTGTTATTGGAGAATCTCATATCTCCTAGAAATGTTCCCAGTGTGTTGGAAACAATAGAATGACTTACAGAACAAATGAGAATCACGGAATAATGTTGGGAAATATAATAAAGAGTCCAAAACATTCCTAGACGTCCGTTGGGGTCCAAAGTGTCCACCACAAACAAGTGTATGACCAAAATGTAAAATAAACTCCAACTCATTATCAGGAACACACCTCCTAATAAATTGGTTACTACACATGTTCCATAGGTATGGATAATCGCAAATATAAAATCTTGACTCAATCTTTAACTTTTGGACTTGATGTTTCTTTAAATTTGTAGGGATTTCAGAGGCAACAAGGTAGTTAAATAAATCATCATACCAAGGATGCGTACCTATGATGGAATAAATATGCTAATCAGGGTATGTGTCCTGATGTGGTACTTGGTCCAAGGTTTCATCCTCTCATGTGTGAATAAGCCTACTCATGTGGTACACCACCAAGGTTTCTTAACCCTTCTTATCCTTTATCTCAATATCAAATTCATGAAGAAGGAGCATCCATCGGATAAGTTTGGGCATTTCATCTGGCTTCTTCAAGAGGTACCTCGGAGCTACATGGTCAGAAAAAACAACCACTTTAGAGCCCAATAAATATGAAAAGAATTTATCTAAAGAGATTATGATAGCAGGAAACTCCTTTTCTGTGGTTGTGTAGTTTTCTTGGGCTGAATGCAGTGTCCTCGATGCATAGATAATCACATGTGAACATCCCTCCACCCTTTGAGATAAGACAACTCCAATTGTGAAGTTGGAGGCATCACCCATAATCTCAAAAGGAATTCCCCATTGTGAGGGATGTATGATCGATGGAGTGGTTAGACACTTCTTCATCTCATCAAATTATACCCTGCATGAATCATCAAACACAAAATCAGAATCCTTTTGAAGTAATCACTACAAAGGAAGAGAAATCATACTAAAATATCTGATGAAGCACCGATAAAAGATTACTTGACATAGGAAAGATCTAATATCATGCACACATGAAGGATTAGGTAAGGATGAAATAATTTCTATCTTAGATATATCAACCTCTATCCCATGTATTAACACTACATTCCCTAAGACAATTCCATGCTCTACCATGAAATGACACTTTTCAAAGTTCAATACCAGATTCTTCTCAATACAAAAATTCATTACCTTTCCCAAACTACATAGAAATTCATCAAATTAGGATCCATACACTGTAAAATCATCCATAAATACTTCTATGCAAGTCTCAATAAAATCAGAAAAAAATACTCACCATGCATCTCTAGAAGGTACCTGGGTGTTGCAAAGTTCAAATGGAATCCTCCGGTAGGCAAATTTACCGAAGGGACAGGTGAATGTAGTCTTCTCCAGATCCTACGGAGCTATAGGAACCTGAAAATATCTAGAAAATACATCTGAGAAACAATAATGTGTCTTCCCAGATAGTCTCTCAAGCATTTGATCAATAAATGGGAGTGGGAAATGGTCCTTGTGAGTGGACTGATTTAGTTTCCTATAATCAATACACACATGACAACTATTTTGAACCCTCATTGGAACTAACTCATCTTTATCATTTTTAATAATAGTAATACCATTTTTCTTAGGCACAACCTGAATAGGACTCACCCACTTTGAATCTGAAATAGGATAGATTATACCATCCTTGAGAAAATTTTCAATCTCTTTTTTAAAAACCTCCAAAAGTGTTAGATTGAGTCTCCTTTGAGGATGCTTAACCGGTTTAGCCCGATCCTCCAAAATAATCCTATGCATGAAAATGGAGGGGATAATACATGATTTGTTAGCCAAGGTCCACCTGATTGCATTAATTTTCTCCCTCAAAAGATTCAAATGTTTTTATTCATGTTCAAAAGGGAGATTGTTATCAATGATAACAATTAATTTCTCACCACTTAACAAGTTTAATTATTTTATATTTGGTGGTAATGGCTTGAATACCAATGTAAGGGGGTGATGTATGGATGGAGAAATTGAAGGAACTGAAATATGTGCACAATAAACATTAGTATCAAAATATAATTCATCAAAATCAGAGAATAAAGAATAAAATCCATCAATATACTCTACAACCATGTCATAATCAGATTGAACATGATCAAAATCAAAATATGAATCCGTTTAAAAATAAAATCTAAGAGAGTTTTGTGCATTATAAACAGGTGTGGAATTACTCTTAGACATCAAACTAGAACCAATACTCATAATCTCCCTAAGCATAGGACAATCGAAATCCATGGGGTTTTTACTTGGTGGTTCAAAATGGGAGATAACAAAATCAGAATGGTCCTTTGAGGGGTACTTCATGGATTCCATGACATTAAATATCACAAATTCATCTCCAAATTCCATGTAAAGTGTACCATCATTGACATTTATAATAGTATTTTTAGTTTTGAGGAAGGTCTCACCTAATATAATGGGAGAATGTGAACTTACCTGATCGTCCTCCATGTTAAGCATAGAGAAATCTACTGGGAAGATCACGTCTCTTACCCCGACAAGTACATCCTCAAGGACTCCCGCTGGATATTCCGTAGATCTATTTGCCAACTACATCACTAATCTTGTAGGTTTCAACTCACCAACCTATAAAGAAGAGAATACAGAGTGAGGCATCACATTTATGGAAGCTCCCAAATCACAGAGCATCAGAAAAGTGAAACTCTTATATGGTGCATGGGATGGTGAATGTCCCTGGATCCTTGCACTTTTTTGGCATTGCTAGAGTTGGTGTAATGAGTGTTGACACATTCCTTCCAATATTTATCCTCTCATTTCTCTTGATCCCTCTTAGATTGTTAAAAAGTTCTTTTGGAATTTTTTATACCTTGGGATTTTCTTGATGGATTCAAGTAGAGGGATGTTGATCTCCACATGCTTTAATGTGTCCAAGACCTCTTTTTTCATTACTTCATTAGCCATATTTTTGGTTTGTACAACTCTATTTGGAAATGGAAGGGGTTTAGGAAGAACATCATCAATATTTTTCTTACCTTTATCTTTCTCATTAGATTGCTCATCAGTTGGTATGGAATGGGGATTCTCTAGAGTTGAGGTGAATTCAGGTGCAACGATAGGTACAGATGAATTAGGTGTTTTCTTCCCACTTCTCAATGTGAGGGAACTAAAATTACCCTTGGGATTTGTAGTAGGTTGGGAAGGTAGATCTCCAGAATTCTTATTTACCAGTTTATGGAGGGTAGTGGCAATATGCCTCATTTGTGTTTTGAACTCCCTTAGCTCCGAACCTTGACTCTTCACCTCATTCTGTTGATTAAGAACAATTTACTTAAAAAGGTCATCAGTGTTAGAATCTACCTTGGGTGGGGGATTCCCTTGTTGTTGGCTTGTTGTTTCTTGGGCTTCAAATCTCTTTTGGGTTGTTGGAAACTCTGTTGGTAAGGTGGAGGCTGTTCGAAGTTTTGTTGAAAATAAGGCATTTGTTGTTGTCCAGATCCATACCTCTTGTCTGATTTATCCTTCCACCCTTGGTTGTATGTTGGAGAAAAACAATAAAACTTCTTTTGAGGATATGTCTATTGTTTCTGCTGATATAGTCTCCCTAACAATACTGCTGCGCAATCCTCCGTCTCTTGTAGTTGCGGGCAACAGTCAGTTGGGTGGCTTGTCTCATTGAAAATGCCACAAGGCCTTGAAGAAGGGGGTTGGTATGTATTTTGATCCAAATAAATCTGTCTCACCATAGTTTTCAATTCTTCCAACTTGGTATCAATCAAATGACTTTCAAAAGAAGATGTATTTACTTGATGTACTCCCCTAACATGTGGTGTATCTCGATCGCCAAATTGTTGGGAGTTTTGGGCCATCTTGTCAATCAATTCACATGAAGCTATTGGTGTCTTGTACACCAATGCTCCTCTATCCACTACATCCACCATGCTCCTCTCCATATGTGTGATTCCTTCATAGAAGTATTGGGTGAAGAGTTTCTCACTAATTTGAAGATGTGGGAAGCTTGCACACAACTTCTTGAATCTCGCCCAGTACTCATATATTGACTCCCCTTATTCTTTCTTGATCCTTGATATCTCCTTATGAATAAAAGTGGTCCTTGATGTTGGAAAAAATCTCTGCAAGAAAATACATTTCAAATCATTCCAACATGTGAAATCCTCAGGTTGTAAATAATACATCCAATCCTTTGTAGCTCCATCAAGTGAGAATGGGAATACCCTTAGTTTTATTTGATCTTCAGAAACATTTCTTGGTTTTAAGGTTGAGCTAACCACATTAAATTATTTTAAATGTTTGTTTAGATCTTCACCAGATAATCCATGAAATTTTTGAAGAAGCTGAATTAACCCAAAATTCAATTCAAAGTCCGATTCAAGATTTGGGTATGCAATACAATTTGGTTTATAATTAATATTAGGTGCAACCAATTCTTAAATGGTTCTATTAAGTTAATTTCCATTATTTTCCACCATTGGTTCTTGTTTTAAGTTGGATTTAGAATTGTTTCCAATTTCAATGGTCTTGGAGTGGAGGAATTCTCCCACTGGTTGAATGTTGAAACTTCCCGTAGACTGAGAATGTCTGATTCGAGCTCGAAGGCTACGTTCAATCTCAGGGTCAATATATAAGATATATTTGGGATTAGTTCGTGTCATAAATCAAATACAAATAAAAATAAGAAAATTGGACCATAGTAAAATAAAAATAAAAATGAGAAGTTTCATTTGATGGTCCAAAAAGAAGAATAAGAAAATTGAAGAAGAAGAATAAAGAAAAAAAATCAGATTGGGTAAAGAAGAATGAAAGAAGAGAAGAAGAGAATAAAATTTAAAATAAAATAAAAACCTCTAATTGGTTGAAATAATTACTTGCCTCCCTGGAAATGGTGCCAATTTTAAAGGCACTATCATGGGTGCCCTCAAATGATTAGTGATTTTTTGGGTACTTGGGTGCAGTAGAGTGGATGACCAAGGTCGTCTCACAAAGGAGGAAGTAAATTTGACAACTTATTAAAGGTATTTTAAAAATAACATAAAATGGAATAATAAAACTACTTGAAAGGATGTGGGTTTTTTTACCATTCATAAAACTAGAAGAAGTTTTCTGGAATAATATTGTATAATATTTTAGTTTTTATTTTTGAAATGAAGTTCGATTAAAAAGACACAACAAGAAGATGTTTTTTAGACAATGTTTAAAAGGCGTAATCGATCTAATTATACCTCATTATTTACTTATTAATAATTATAATTTAAATTAATATCAACTTAATTATTATCCCCTAATTTTTTAACCCCCAAACCCTACGAGAATTAACTTTACCACAAAGATGAAGAGAATTAATCCCTAGGCTATCATCAGAACAAGCAATCACATTACCCTGCTTTGATTGATGTTCTAAGGATAGATTATGGTCATTAGTAAATTAAGTCACATGTAAATTCTATAAAATTAGGATAAATTGAGCTTTGAAATAATATTTTATCTCTAAAAATTTATCCCGCGTGGTATTGTTTTTCCAATTAAGTTTGCGCTCTCACAATTTACACAAATTCTCGACCTCGCGTGTTTTTGTGTTAATTGTTCAATTTCGTACTTAGTTTCTTATAATTTAAAAACTCAATTCATATATCATATTAAGTGAATAAAATTATCTCATTGATGCAAAATAAAGGAATGAATAAGCTTATAGGTAGATCGATTACTAAAAATAACTACGCTTTCGTGGGCGGTGTAGTCATCATAGAAACGTTTTGCATGTGCAAAGGTTTAGAAAGGGAAAAACCCAATATCATTACTACTATTTATTCCATCCCAATTAGGAATATTAAATAAGAATAAAATAGTGTAAAATAGGGGAATAAAGAATAAAATATAATAAATAGAAGGGGAACAAAAAAGTTTATTATGCAAACATAAATATTACAAAGTAAGAAAGAGAGGAAGGCTTCGATGAAGGGATACTTGATTCAAGAGCTCACCCTATGAGTATAATGAGTTACAAAACCTCTAAGGTGGTGAGAGGAATCCCTATAGCTCCAAAATGGTAGCACTTAACTCCTTGGAAAAACTTCCAAATGGGGTGCCCAAGGTGTCAATTTATAGCCAAAATGGGGAGTGGTTTTGGGCACCCAGTTTTTGAGATACCACTTGTGTGTTGGTTTGGAGTTAGTAAATGACATTATATTGAGTTGGAAAAAATATAAAATTTTTAGGAAATCATATTGACTATTTCCATGTCAAATTTTCTGTCCAATGAATGATGAAAACGCGAGATATAGCCGAAATACATAACCAAATCATTGACTTCATGAAGATTCTGTCCCCTAGAAAGATTAGCTTAGATGGACCTCTTATTTAATGAATTGGGCTTCGTATCCTTGAGATTAATTGTATCCCATTAGATTTTTGAGCGGTCCAAAAAATTTCAGCCCATTCAGAGGCACAAATTTTTAGTAATGAGCAAAATAGTGTACAAACGTCCTTGGGATTCCATGAAGTTTGGATCATTTCTCTTCTGGATTATCTCCGACCCTCGAAGTCACCTCCTCCTATAAAGAAATCACCAAAACAAGAATAATTGAAATTTTCAACATTGATAAAAATTTAATAATTGAATCAATTGAGATGTTCAATTTGAGATAATATTTGTAATTTTAAATACAAAACTAGTTTAAAACAGCGATGTAGGGGTGAAATTAAGTAGTGAATTGTGACACGATCAAAAATCCATACAACCTAACCATCCCTATATTGGGGTGAATGATTTATACTAGGTGGCTGCATGGTTTTATAAATGATTCCCAGACCATGAAAAACCCCACTATCTTGGGTTACATGATTTCCACTGGGTTGGTGCATGGCTTGAGAAAATCATTTTCCAATCATGCATAGCCTAATGACTTCCAAAAGTTTTTAAAATTTCACTTGAAGAACCGATAAATAATTACCAACCAAAGCATGGTCGGATGAAGGTCCGAGAAATGCCTTAAAACTTGTAACATGAGATTAAATAGATTTTTCATTATCTTAATAGAACTATGAATTTTGGTTTATTTTACTCTTCTGGAAATTATTTTGAGTTAATTTTTTTTAATTCTGAATTTGGTGATTATATAATGGAGTGAAAAGTAAATTTATAACTTATAATTTCTTAGGAGATACCTTAATATATTTTTCCTATAAGAAACAACACTTAATATCTCTTTCCACAACTAAAACTAAATATATGGAAGCTCAAAGTTTTTATGCTCAGGTGTTATGGATGCAACACACACTCACGAACTATAGAATGAGTTTTAGTAAAACTCAAATATTTTGTGATAACATAAGTGCCACTACATTAAGTAAAAACCAAGAACATCATTCATGAGAATAAAACATAGATATATCTAACCATTTATTTTGTGATCACAAAAAAAGAGATATCATTTTACCATTCATCGAAATTCAAGAAGAAATTTCTAATATATTCACTAAACCCCTGAGTTATGATAGATTTGAATATATTAAATAGAAGTTAGGAATGATCAATATCAAGTAATTATTCATATCTACTTCTTGTTTACTAGTATCCTTACTTTAATGAACTATTTCAAATATGGAGTACATATGATGCATTTTTCTAAAAAAAAATCTATTTTTTTAGAAAAATATTTTATTTTTTTATCATTTAATATTTCAGAATATTTTTTTTAATAATTTGTTTGAGAATAATTTTTTTAAAAAATGTTTTTAAAATAAAAATAATTACTTAAAGCATTGGAATTAATTTTTTTTAATTTTTTTCAGATGATTTTTTATATAGATTTTCAGATTCAATTTATTTTAGAAAAACATAAAGGAATAGGTTTTGGATACAAATTTCATAATGAAAGTTAATTTTTTTACTTTGAGAAGTATTCTTATAAACTTTTAGTTTTTTAATTGTATATTGAATTTATTTTTCTATGTTATTTTACATATTATTTAATTTTTATAAACTTTCTATATGTTACAAATCTTAGAGTTTATCTAATCTAACAGTATGCTATTAAGATAATATTATCTTTTCAAAAATAAAATATAAGAGTTCATAATATTTGTTAAATAATTCAAGGGTTAATATCAACTATCAGATCAAAATATGGTTTCAATTTGATCTATTAGATATCTGTAATTCAAAAGGTCACCCCTGAGCCTATATATAAGACCATGGGACATTTTTTCTCACATAGATTCTCATAATTTTCTATTGACCCTCAGATCTCCATTTTATGCTTAGTCCAAAAAGTTTGGCATTTTTATGATTCACTTATTCTGTTTGATTAGTTTGTCTTGGAATCAGTCTTAGAATGATGGAATCTACTGATGATTTTTCAAAAAGATAACAGTAAAATAAAAGTTGATCAAAAAATCTTGGTATGATAAGTATGATTATCTTTTGAAACAATTTATTCAGTTTAAAGGATAGAAAGGATTTTTATAGAAAAAGATGATTTTGATTTTTATTATTCATAAATTTTTAGAGAATTCAATTCATCAATGGAGTTTAGTATGTAAGATGATTTGGATTTATTATATTTCATAATTTTTGGTGAGATTTTGAAGATAAATTTTTAGCAAGTGACTGATTTAGTTGTGGTACCTTTGGAAGGATATTCTTACTTTCCATCTCATAAAATTCTATAGAAGCTTGGTAGTTTTGAAAATTCCAAATCAGAAACTTCATTTTTTCATATTTTGAAATGGTATGTAAGGTGTATCATCTGACTCAAGATGCTAGAGTATTTACTTTATGGATGGAAGGGAATCTAATTCTAAGAAAAAGATACATGGATACTCTAAAAGTTCTTGATACTTTCATATTGAATTTCTTTATCAATATTAGGAAGATAAACTTTGTAAAATTTGTGTTTATATCCATTGAATCTATAATGAAAAATTTAATGAAGTTAAGGATTATTATGTTTCCATGTTTTATAAGTAAGATATTGTTTAATTTTATAGAAGTCCTTCTAATAAATAATTAGTCTTATACGGTTCAATAAAAGGCTTCATTAATTGGAGAAGAAACTATGGTAATAATGAAATTAGTTTTTAATCCATAACTCAGAAAATTTATAAACAAATTAGACAAGGTAGTATCTGATGCTGAGGTAGTTAAATAGAAAGAATCAATTAAATAGAAAAGGAAAGATGATTCCTATCCTTCTAATCAGCAAAAGAAATAAAAATCGATGTCTGTTGAGGAATTCAAGAAATTAATGGAACAAAAGGCTCATGAAAATCTAGGAGATCCATATTTCTAAATTGATAAATATAAGGTGTTATACTTGAAGATAAAGACAACTGATGTAATTAAATATGTAGATAAGAAGAAAAATCATAATAATGGTATTTCTAAAGCAATGATGATGAAAAATTTGATTAAGAGCATAGAAAAATCATCATCTAGTCTAACTTGATCAATTTCACCATTATCAGCTGTCCAAACAGTTCTTGGTTTTAGAACACATTTTCCACCAATTATAATTTCCTAGATCCATCAACACCAACATAGTTATATTTTGTTGAAATGTTTTTTATTTTAGTTATTTTTGAGAAGATAAAGGGTAAAGGAGTTGAAATTGAAACAAAAGTAGAAAATATAGAAGATAAATAAGTACAAAAATCACTTAATAAATCAGTTCAAAAAGAAATTCATTATTCATTTCAAAATTTGAGAAAAGAAGATAAAAGAACCGTGAGGTAGTTAGAGAAAGAGATTGAATAAAAATAATAAGAATAAGAAACAGAAGATGATGAAGAAGGAAAAATAGAAGAAATAACTTTAGAGTCATCTTCACCTTCTACATCCTTACCAACTCATTATAATAAAAATCTTGTTTTAGAAGTTTATATAAATGAAAAATCCTCATCACATGAAAAAGAAGAATCAGAACATTCCCATACCAAAATATTGGACAAAGATCAGAATGATATGGAAGTTAATGTAATTAAATTTTCTAATGATGTAAATATAAAATAGAAAGAAAATATTGGTGTTTGTCCATATAACCATCATATTTCAGATTCTTCATTGGATTCTTCAGATACATCAGTTACTAAATATTAGAAGAGAATATATTTTATTTTTCAAACTTTGAAATATATTACAGATTCAATGCCTTATCTATGAAAAATTTAAGTCTAGAGAAATAGTATATAGAATAGTTTGAATCAGAAATCAGAGTCATTGAATTTTTTGACAGAGTGTTTTTTGTAATGAATCTGATATCAAATGTTTCAAACATAAAATAAAGGCACAAAAGAGGAGTTTTAATCAAATGGTGAAACATCCAAGAAAAATAGATAGTGATTTGAAATAACCTGATGAGAAGTTTGATGATTTTAATAAAGAATTTTTGTTATTGAAGAGTCATTTGGGAAGTTATCATATGATTTCTATGTTAGATTGAAATTTGTGGAATAGTTCAATGATTTATCAAACTATCGGAATCAATAAATCTTTAAACTCAAAGAAGAGATTCAAAATCTCAAATATGAGAATTCTAGAATCTTAAACATTGAAGAAGACTTCTAGAGGCTAAATGAAGAAAACATAAAGATCATAATTCTTGAATAAGAGGTTGTTAGTTTGAAAGTGTAGAATCAGAAGTTCTCAGTAATGGTTGAAAATATATCTAAGCTCGAATCTAAAGTAGCTGATTCTGATAATAATCAATATGATTTCCAAAAGATAAATTCTATTTTCAAGAATATTTACAAGAAGTAATGAAAATTTTCATTCTGAACTCTTGATGTATTTGCAAATCAAACTTCTTGAATGCAATCTTGTTTGAATGAATTATTATTCAAATAAAATTTCTTTAAAAATTTTCCAATTTTAATTAGATTAATTTTCTTTATTTATTTCTTGGATGAATTTTTATTAAAACACAAATATTTTTTGTTATACTTTCTAACTTTTTTAAAAAATATATTACTTTCCATGTTTCTTTTTGAAAACCACAAAGGGGGAGAAATTATCAAAGGGGTATAACTTATTGAGAAAGAGAATATGAAATGGATGTTTTTATTCTCATTCTCCTAATGTAATAATGTCTTCTATTGTATGAAGAATTTTGAAAAAATGGATTTAAAAGATAGTGGTTGTTAAGATAATAAAAGGGATATATTTCTTTTGAAGAAATTATTTGAATTTCTTAAACATAAAAAAGTGATGTAAAATTTTTAAATTTAATTTTTTTTTCATTTGATATGTTGTGTTTTGTTTTTTTAAAAAGGGGATATTTTTTAGTATAAAGTATATACTTTCCACTTTTCCTTTTCTTAGTTTTTAAAATAAAAAACAATTTATTTAAAATTTATTTTATTAACTTTGAATGTCACAAGTATTTTATAATGTTTTTATAGAAAAAAGTATTTTTATACCAAATGTAGAAATATTTATTAATCTAAATGAGTATAAACTTTATTCTTAATGTTCGATACATCAGGATGAATAAGAGTCCTATCCATCAGACTGACTAATGTATTTTCCATAGAATTGACTAATGTTTTTTCCTTTGGACTGACCAAATTCATATCCATCAAATTGAACACAATTTAATCTATCAAACTATTAAAAGTTTATAATTAAATTATTGGGATTATTTCTATTGGATGGAATTTATTACAACATTGTAATGGTGCTATCAAAAAGACATCAGATGGAGATTTTTGGATGAGTTGTCTAGTAAAGATCATCTGTGGCTATTGTATCCAATGATGAGAATCATATAAATTTGACATTTGGAGGGAGGCCTATAAATAGGAGTTCATTTGAGATGCTAGGAGATGTTTCATTTTCAACTCAACATGTTTGAAGATTTACCTCCTTGAGTATCTAATTCTTACACTTTGTAACATTTAAAAGAGTTTTTTTAAGTATTATGAGTAAGGAAATGTAAAATAATTAGAATATATTTTCTTTTATATTCACTTGTTTAGATTTGAGTCTTTATTGAGGGCTTCTAGGGACAGGAAGATAGGTGACACTAATCTGGATGATCGAGGGAATCTAGGGGGTTGTAAGAAAGATTTGATACCAATTTTCATATCTAGGGATTTATTATTTAAGAAAGAAATTTCTATTCTGATATTTATACAGAGGGATTTACTGTTGTGGAAAGACATACCTTACAGTTATTTTGAAAACTTTTGATATCTTATGTCCGGATTTTGGACTTCTTTAACTCTCAAGGTTAAGGAGTAGAAAATCTTTTATAAAGTTTATAAGTTATTATTACTACATTATAATCATTCATATTACTTTTTTTTGACATTTTTTAGATTAATAACTAAAATTTATATTAGAAAGTTTTTTTGCTAAACTTTTCTAATATTAATTAAACCAAACTATTTATAATTCTGTTTAGTAACTCTAATTTATCAAACAATTTCTGAGTTCGATATCTATACTTTGATCATCAGATGATTTATAAGTCTAATATTTATAAAAAAAATATGTTTTTGGTTTTATGTTAGTTTAATTTTTAAATTAAATTACCCCCTCATATATCCATCATATAATCTTACGATCCAACAATTAAATCATGTTCAACTAAAAGAAAGTGTGAGGTAAGGGAATTCATCTAAATTTCCCTTCATTGATTAATATTTTAATGTTATGTACCTAATTTATTTATATGGTGCACATAATACCCATTTTACATGTAATATCATGATTCCTTAATAATTCATGGTATTTTTAGTTTCAATTTCAATTATTACATCTAAGGGGATTTTAATTAAGAGTTACCAAGTGGTAAAATATTTCATAACTCAATTTATTTTCATTTAATTATATTACATATTTTTATATTTGATATTCTAAGATCACAAGTAAAATTACTTTTAATTATATTTTATTATATTTAATTATTTATGTGAATTTATAGTTGATATACATAATCGATTCATTTATTAATACTTAGTTCAAAGTTATAATCATTTTAAGGGTTTATTTCACAATCTCATTCTAATTGAGATTGTTTATTATTGAATTTCAAATGAAGGAAATTATTTGACCATTTCCTAATAAAACCATTTCATTTTATTGTCCTCTGGTTATTCATGATTTTAACATGTAATAGTACCATTTCCCACAATTTGGTACTTAAAATAATCTAGCAAATGTTTTTTTTGAAAATATGACTTAATTTCTCTCTTTGTTCCGAAATCTATTTTCTTCGAAAAACATGTTTTCAAAAAATGTCTTCAAAAATCTAGATAATATTTTTTTAATAATTAAAGAAATAGATTTTTACACCCTTTTTATTTTTTAAAAATATTTTAAATGAATCTTCATATCATTTTCAAAACAATTCTTGTTTGGATTTTACTAAAAAATTAAAGGAATTTTTGTTTTAACAAGTACAACATGATTGAAATTTCCAACCATCATAACTAATGAAATGTTTTAATGATTCTTTATAGGTATTAAAGATTATTTTTAATGATAATTATTCTCAAAATGTTTTGTGATCTTTTAGTTTTAAAAAGTAATTTTCATAATGAAAAGAATATTTTCCCCAAGAATGTTTTTAAAGTTATTTTTGTGGTTTTTATCTTCATCAATGAAAAAACCCCTTTATTATTAATCCAATGGGTATATATTTTTTTGATACCATCCTTATTATTTTAATGGATGGTTTGTTGTGATTTTGACCAAGTAAAGTATTTACATTCACATTATTGATTAATTTTTTTAGTCATTAAATTTTCCTGGAAATATTCACTTTCCGATGATCATTGAAAATTAAATTTCCCCTAAATTTCCATATTATTTATCCGGGATATGATTATTTCTTAAAATATATCTCATTTATAAATACAATATTTTACTTTGAAAGTTATTTGATTGAATGTGGAAATATTGTTAATCCATATTATTTCTTCAGAACAAATATTTATTGTTAAGGCATGATGTTCATGAATTAAATCAATTATTAGATATATGAGGAATGATTTTGACCTAAAGAAATGGGTGGGGTCAGGTTATAGATTACCCCTCGATGCATTATTAGTCTCATGAGGTGAATTAGTAAGCTAGCATAAAATCAGTTATCTAAACTTGAGGGATTTATACCCAGTAGTTTTAAACTGTATTGAGGATAGATCATAACAGTAAAAGTATCATGTGCCTAAGACATGATGTCAATTAATTAATCATTTCCTCTATTTAGAATTAATTTATTATTAACCATGAGTTTTTTTGTAATGATATTATATTTGGAATCATTTCATCCTCAGTTACTGATTATATGGCACGTGTGTTCAGTTATTTACCTTTCCATATTAATTATGACTTATCCATTTGTGATAGTCATGTTATTTATTAAATAGAAAGTTTCTTAATTTTTTTAACTTTATATATTGATTATTTCCATGATATTTTCACATTGATATTATCTATGGATGCACTTCCTTCTCAATTTATTTATTACATGGCATGTGTGTTTAGTTATTTACCTTTCCATATTGATTATTCTTATTGATTAATGATAGTTTCCACTATATGAAACCCTTAACTAAGAATTTTATCTCAACCTTATTTTGTTTCCTTTCCATAGGAATCCATAAACTGTATTATGATTGATGTGAAAGGATATTCTAGAAGGAATAATTCTATATTCTTATAAAAAATAAGTTGTAATTTGTGTTGTCAAATATAATACAAGACTCATGTATGTATTGAGTTTTCCAAGTCTAATTAACTATTTAGTCCATTGAGATGTTATTCCTTGTATCTTATACCAATGTAGTAAATTAGATATCAAATATGGGATACTTGGGTTGGGGTTGCTACACTTATAGGTTTTGGGTGGTCAAATGGTGGGAATCACAGTAGTGGTTGTTGATCCAAAATCCTTATGAATAAATTGACCTTATGTGGAAAAAATGACTACATAATGTGTAGGATGATAAACACACACTATGTAATACCCAATAGCTATAGATATAAGGTTTCATGAAAAGATAAGGATCACATGTCGTGTTGTTGGTCCCACACACTGTGTGACACTCCCCCAGTGGATTAGCCATGTGCGAGCTGCACATGGATCATAATCTATTCGGGAGGACATGTCATGTACTTCGGGAGTACACAGTTATGTGCCAGTACCTGGGAACAACCAAGTACATGTCTAGTTATATGTCAAGAACTAACGAACATGATCATGAACAATATAAAACAGATAGGCCTTGAGTGGCCGATACATTCCATATGGACTTCATACATGATGTGTAGGATGAAAAGCCCACCAAGCCATGTCTATAAGAGAACACGTTTGGGTAGTGGATTGGGAACACATTCAGTGTAGACCCATTACATTCCATGTATCCCCCTTTTATTTTGAGAAAAATTTCACCTTTTTTATCTTCTTCATTTGAACTTATATTATGTCCTATGAGTAGCCTATCCTGAGCAATTTTCCATGTAATATGTGATGGTAGATTTTGTACTGTCTTTTGAGATGTGAAAAGGAATTTTTTTAGCACAAAAATTATTTAGGAAATTATTAATGATGGAACTGATTGGGAAGGATCATCTGAGAGAGGCTAGGGTTGGAAACCCCCCATCGTACTAGGGTGTAGGTACCTCATGCTCCTCACATTGTATTGATTGGAACACCCTCTTGGACTAGGGTGTGGGTACTCTACTTAATGAGTGAAAAAATATTGATGCATTAAAGAGTTTTTCCTCTACCTACTGATTGGTACCCCCTGATAGACTCAAGCATGGGTCCTCTACCTATTGATTGGAACCCTCTTGACACACTAGGGTGTGGGTCCTCTACCAACTGAGTGAAACCCCCCTAATTGACTGGGGTGTGTGTCCTCTAACAACCGAGTGGAACCCCCTGATGCACTATGGTGTGGATCCTCTATTGTCATATTGAGTGGAACCCCCTAACTCCACAAGACATTGGTACTATACTTGGAGATTGTTCACGCTTGACTATACAAAACATTAGCATGGTGTGGGTCCTCCACATGGTTTATTCTTTAGAAACATGATATACTTGGCATCAAATATAGACTTCTTAGAGCTGTGGGTAGACTCATCAACCAGGGATGGGATGTGAGATGGACATCCCCTTTATCTATCATCTGGGTTTCTTATATGAACATATATATCTATTTTGTTGGGTATTGTTTCCATATTCAAATGGGTTAGGCTGAATACTTTTATCATGTCTCTATTACCCCCTATTCATTTTTGGGGTGTTATACTAGGTATGTATATACTCTCACCTGTATGGGATTTCCCTACACATGTCATGTCTTATGAAGATGATAGAGTGATCATCGATGATTTCAGAGGAGTATAGGTATACTCAGGTGCATAGACCACATTTGGTGGCTGAGTTTGGATATTGGGACATGGGATCTCTCATATTTACTTAATTCTATTTTTTGTTAGTATGGGAAATCATTTCTAGGTGGGTATGTATTTTTATCTTTACATTTCGGATTACACTATCACACTCTTTTGAATTCCTTAGAGTTTATTACATGCCTGGTTTCTACTCTAGATTTTACAATATTTTATTTTTTTATTCCTCTTCACTTATTTATGGAGATGGTTGGATGAATGTGTACAATAAATTTAGGAAAATGCCTCCCATTTTTGTAATTCCTTCTCATAGATTGTCACTAGCCCTAATCTATAGAGGCTATCATGGGGTTGTGGTAGCCTAGTCCTCTGTCGGCCAAGCGGGTCTTGATGGTTCAATTTATTACATATATATTACATTTGCTTGTTTTATGAGACGATGGTTGGTATTTCATGTTTATGTACCTTTTTTATACGATCTATGGGCTATGTTCATATCCCAGTGAGACCTCTAGGAAGTATCTTATAGGATAGTTGTTCTGCTTCACTTTCTATCCACCCTAGGTTTTTGTTTAAATTATCAAGGATGAGAATTGTTTAAGATGTATCTGATGTAAGGGAATAGTTTTTCCTAATACATTCCTTTGTGTTTTTTGGAGTATGGAGATGTATGATAGGTGTATGGAATATTTAAAGTGGATTTGAGATGAAATTTTATCCAAGATAGAAGTTTATGGTGTGATCCTTTGGATTACGATGTGGTATAGTTTTGGAGGATGAATTTGTGGTGTTTCTATAGTCCTTACAGCATGAAGGCTCTGGGTGAGGTTTTTTTGTGTCTATATATACCAAAGGGTTATTGATTCATGGGAATGGGGTTACACCATAAAGTTATAGATGGATGAGACCGTGTTTTTATCGATTCGGGGGTAGCTGTGGTGTGGAGATTTAGGTTGTGCCACAACCATGCCAGAGTTTATTGGATAAAAGAGATATATGTGGGGTTTGAACCATGTATTTTGAAGGATGATTTTGGATTCAAAACTTTACAGAATATACTCCCTTACTTCACCATGGTTTCAATGAAAACCCTTGGGATTATGGTGTGGTCAAGGGGGTTGCGCTGTAGTGTTATAAAATTATTACCGATATAATTTCTTAAGTGATTTTAAAATATTCGTGTTTTCTCCATTCTCTTTTTAATCCTAAGTAACTTGACGGACTATTTTGGAGATGTGAAGCCCCCTTATTTAGTATTTAACCCTCATCTCCTGAAGATCAATCCGTTAGAAATCTAAGGTGATTTTCCCACTTCTCAATTGGTTATTCTTCTTCTTTTTTATCTACAGATGGTATTGTTTTTTGTTTATTTGGTTTTGGTTGGGGATTATTTTAGTTATTTATGTATTATTCCTTATGGGATGTTATTGTTTGGGATGAAATATTCCTTACAAGATAGGTGGTTGGCGATTTTCACTTATTCTACCTTTCTTTTTTGAAGAACATTGAAAGTTCCATATCGACATAGGGGATTCATGACCATTCTTTAGTTATATGAAAGTGGGGGATTATCATGATTCAATTTTTTGAGTAATTTTTGAATTTAAAATAATAATGGTAGTGATTATAATTAAGAATAAATTGGAAGGGTATTGTGAATGATTGTGGTGAAACATTATTGATGATTCCACTAGATGTTTTTTTGATAGTGTGCTATCTATTTTACTTTGATTATAGTTGTTTCTTATCATGGTTTAAATTCATAAAATTGGTTAAAAAACATAAATACATTAAATATGAAGTGAATATTGAAATATTAATTTGAATATAATTGCCATTATTCCTTGAAAACTATGGAATATAAATGTATTTCTTAAATTTTGTTTTTGGTTGATTCTTAAATTTTATTAGTTACTGATGATAGGTTGATTTTTGTTGAGATCTATTCATAATGAATCAATTAATTCAATATTGTAATAAAAGATTATTTTCTTGAGATATATTTTTAGGGATATGAAATCCCATCCTTTTTTGTTAAAGGATCACATACCTTAGAGTTATGGCATTATTCCCCCTATAATTTTTGTGGTGAAAATACCTTTTAATGTATTCATGATCGATGATGGATGATACCATGTTGTTATTTTTAGTTAAACTAGGTGTGGATGTGATATTAGAAAATGCATAGAAGAAATGAGTTGAGAGCATGGACTTCTGGTTTCCTATTTGTCAAGACACAGTTAATGTTGGAGTGGATGGTGCATGTCAAGAGTTGGGCTTTCCTATCACCAGTTTATTATGTTGGGTGGTTATTTGGTTGGTTGGTAGAGTTTAAGAGCTAATCTTTACCATCTTTATTTATTTTTCATTTTGATGGGAAATTTTCCTGATTTTCTTGGGATTTCTAAATTCCTTCTATAGTTGGATTATGCATCGTGAGTGCATTTCTTGTTATGTTATTTTAGGTAGAGTCTTAGAATAGCTAGATTATATAATGGTAAATTTATTTTAAATGAAACCATGGGATGGGGTTTTGAAGATGAAAATTTTAATTACATGAAAACTATGGGATGGATGGATTAATTATCTATGAGAATGGTATGGAAATTTGTAAATTGTAATATGAATTATCAATCATGTTGGTTTGTAATAAAATGAAATGATTGATCAGGTATTTGTAATGGGGTTTAATGAATGGTTGGAAATCTACAATTACTAAATGAAAATGATTATAGATGTTAAAACTTGATGCTTATGTGCATGTATGAGATCTTGTTTCTTATACCTCAGTAGTGATAACCTAATGTCATGTGGGGTGACGGTTTCATTTGTGTCTAAGTCTAAGTAGTTCCCCTTATTTTGGCTGTGTGATATCTATTTTTATATTTTTCAATTTCATATGTTCCACCACTAGAGTTGGGTGGGAAACTGACTCTTAAATGTTTTTAGGTATGGGTATTTTAAATAACATCAAGGTTTCTAATGTAATGAATGGATGAATTATCCCCCTTAACTTCTCTCCCTTCAGACAAAACATTATGTGTAGACGTATCTCAATTGTAATGGATTAACATATAGGGTATGTGTCTACATGAGTTTTGATGGATCTCAATTTTTTTTATACATCAGTGTGTGGGAAGTAGTTACTTGAGGTTATAATACATAATTTTATTCCATATGTAGTGAATGTAGTTTCCTATAAGTGTCCTTATATAGGTTGTGATGGCTTGAGGTTGAATTTATGATACATGAATTGTAGTGGATTTTATAATTGATACTTGGTTATGGATGATATGATGAAGTGGTCATGAAAAAATGGACGAGAAGAAGGATGAGGTGATGAAATGGATATATAGAATGATTTCAACATGATATGTTAAGCCCTGTGTAGGATGAGGTTAGGTAGGGTTGAGGCCTAACCCATATTAAAAGTGATTTGATATATGGAATGGATTGTATCACAATAAATTTGAAATTAGGACATGAGAGTGATAAATCAGTGGGGAAGTGGATTAGGGGTATATTTATTATGTATATGTTTTTGATATAAAATGAATCACTTCTATGTGTTACTTGATGAGTGAGTCTTGGTGAGGATAGGGTATAGTTTTCTCTACTTAGGTAACATGTTGTTTTTTTATTCACTAAGATTTAGTATAATTATTTCAAATTTTCATGATATGTTTCAGGGAGGATCCTACTAAGTATACCTATATTTTCACATAATATATATAAAAACTATTTTTAGGCATGTAGGAGATGGTGAGTGATAGAGATGGGAATTACTACCATGAAGTGGTTATCTATTAATTTTTTGAGTTCATAGTTATTTCCCAGGATTTGATTTTAGTATTTCTTATTGTTTTCTATTTTTTATAACATTAAATTTATGTATTGTGATGGTTTATTTATCTATGTAATAGTGTTGATTTGTGGATAGAATCTTATCTCTTATCCTTAAATTTATATATAGAGGGTAATAACTCATATTTCTATTAATTCTATACCCTCAGTGATAGTATCTAACTTATGAACTATTGTAGATGAGATTCGAGGGTCATCCCCATCTTCACTACCAACCCATGAGAGGTACTAGTGGATGGGGGTGGGGGGGGGGGGTTATGAAATAGTGTTATCAAATCTTATCGTTGAGATATAGTGTTGAAATTGGGGATATAAAATCATGAGTATTTCATGGGTTGGTAGTAAAATAGTGTTATATGAATATATGACATGACATAAATAGAGGATACCATATCGGACATAAAATTTTATCCCCCCTATGATCCGATTCAAGGAACTTCAAGTTTACTAAGCATGCTAAAAGACGTGATGCTACTTGTGGAGTAGAGACCTAGGTATGGATCACTTATCTTGTTTTTTAATATGGAAGATAATGAGAATTTACTTGAATTTGAATCAATTAACCTCAAATATTCCATATTCTGGGTTTTGAAGTCCCTAACATTTTTTTGGTGCATGTATGGCTCCGGGTCCACATCCTCACCAGGTTCATTTCCAAGATGTTTAGAAAGATAATCTAGAAAGTCACCAAAAAGTTGAGATTGATGAGAATTATTTTTGGAGGAGGATACTCTAAGAGTTTAATTACAAGGGTTTATATAAGTATGAGGGCTCTGTTTCACATACATAGATCATGACTTGGTTAGAGGAGGTAGAGACTACCTTTTGTTTAATTTATGATTGGAGGGAGAACTAGGTTTCATTATATGTGATGATGTTATATGGGGAAACTCATAATTTGTGGTTATTATTCTTTATGTATCATGAGGAGTCATCCATTATGAGGGAGATGTTCTATGACTAGTTTCTGGTCAATTATATTTCTTTGAAGGAAACTTATGAGTATAAGATTCTTACTCTCATCTAGGGGAAGTCCATTGTCCAGGAGTTTAGTATCTAGTATAAGTATCTCTTATGTTATGTTTTGAACCTTATTTAGGATGAGGATTCTTGGAATATTCATTTCAAGGAGGATTTTCATATATAGTTCAAACACCAGGACACCCCAATCATTTTCCATTATATATTGAGGTGATGAAAAAGGGATAGGTTATAGAGTATTCTATATCATTCCATATCATCACATGAGGGGACTAATTGGGACTCTATGAGGAGCATAACTATGGCATAAATTTTTCAGTTTCCTGGTAATATGATAATTCAAATGGAAGAGAGTTTATTCCATCCATCTTCAACCAGTTTTACTGGGGTTGGTAGTTCTTAGAACCCTACCACTAGATTAGGTATGGTTTTTTTCATATGGCATGGGCATTGGAATATTGAGTTCTCAACCATTATCCCAGTCAATATGGATTTAATTACCCTCTTAAAGTTCATCTATTTCACAAGTATCCTCCAAATTAGAAATAGTAGGGTGATCCGAATTTGGATATGTAAAGATGGGATGAGGCAGGAAGAGGTAAATCCTATAGTGATCCTCATCCTCAAGAAAAATTATCAAAACTCAAACATGATGGGGGTCTCTATCTGGGTTAGTGAGTCTATGGATTATTCCATTATCAGATTCATTACTTAGAGTTTCTATCACTAGGTGAGGTAGACATCATGTGATATAATATTTACTTATATTATACTTTAGTTTCTACTTTTATTTAAGAGCTATGCACTACCTTGTTGTAACCAACTTAGTATATTCTTTTGGAATTAAGGTGGAGATGCATCCAATGTTGTTAGAATTGACTACGTTGGTTGGAGGTCGATCTGTCTTGTATGATGTGTGAAAAGATTTTGAGTTGATGTTGGGAAAGCACCATGCTGAAGTGTCCCTTTCATATAAATTTTTTATTTCTATTTTTATAATAACAATACTCATTCATTTCATAATTATAATTTCTCACAAATTTTATCCAAATCCTTTATTCCCTCAACATGAGTTAAGAAAAATATTTGTTTATGATCACATTTTTTATAAGAAATGTTATTGTTTATAATTAATTAATTTTTTGATGTTCATGTTTATTATGTAATAAATTAATTTGGGAGAAAAATACATCACTATATTGGTTAATATTACATATTATATAAACCTATATATTATTATATTTTAAAAAATGTAGCTATGTCTTAACTAACTATATGAACAAAACCCAAGTGACATCATGGAAAAAAGCCAAGTAGCAATTTGAAAAAAATATAAGCAACCACTTGTAAAAAAATCCAAGCAACCGCATGAAGAAATGATAAGAAAATGTATGAAGAAAATAAACTTACCACTTGAGTATTGATGACACCACGATTCATTGTTTCATTTTCACCCTTACAACACTGTGTTAAACTTGTTTTGTATTGAAAAATATAAAATAATAACAAATTTCACTTCATGTTGGATTCAATTATTTTGGGTTTATCACTTTTAAAAAGGTAAATGATACTTTTTTTATAATTTCATTAAAGGTGGAGGTGATTTGGAGGGCCCATGATGATGTCCAAGAAAAATGGGCCAAACTGCGCAGGATCTATGCAACCTAGTGGAATTATCCGCAAAATGATACAGAAATATGATACAAATGGGTATATTTTTTTTGGGATTGTCCAAAATTACTTGGGATACATTTCATCTAAAGAAACCCAAGAATCATTCATACATCTAATGGCCCAACTGACCTAATCTGTCCAGCACACCGAATCTACATGAAGTCAAAAGTGGTGTGCTGTGATCTATCCATATATTGAGCTGTAGGGGTCCAGATTCAATCAAACTTTCTATGGATATTGTAAGGAGGTGGGTATACATCTTTTTTATTTTTTCTAATGCGAGATAAGGCTTTCTGGTGGTTTAAAACTATGTGACAAGTGGTTTTAAGAAATCTATGTGCTCAAAACCACCTTCCCATTTTCCTATAAAATGGCACCTTGGGATTCCCATTTGTAAGTTCGGACATAAGGAAAATATTCAGTATTTTGGAGACCCAAATTATTCCTCTCATCATCCAAGATGTTCTGGATGACCCTATCCTCATAGGGGGACCAAGGATGAAGGCAAAGTTCCACCCGAGCTTCCCCCTCCTCCCGATGTCGAGCTAAATGGTGGATGATCATTTCTAGGGAGCTACAAACACTTTGTAGGGAGTTATGACACTTTTTATTCTAATTATTTTGTGTAATTTGTGTCATAAATATTTCAATTATTTCTTATCTTGACATTCACCTCCTCTCATTTCATTTCTATTGATATAATTAAGTAAAACATTTTTTATTTCAACACCGATTGGGTTGAGATTTCAAGTTGGAATCTTGGGTTGTTCTGATTGGAAAACACAAGCATACTTTCTATCTCACACATATATGAGATTTCATTATGAATTGGTATCCTTTAATCTGTTATTGAAGTCCAAACCTTAACAACATGTTTTTTCTGTCAAGGGTTGGTACTTTGTGCAACATTTTGAGAGGCAAGAGGTGAATCAAGATCATGAAAACCCTCAACCAAAGAATTAAACAAAACCATGTGGAATTTTCAGAATAATGAATTATCCAAGATTTGTTGTGAACTTTAAGTGACATACTTCTCTCATAATTCTTAAATCACCAGCTTATTCTGTCAACTATTAAACTCTTTAAGTTAAGTTATTTTCTTAAAATTGTTTTCAAAATCATCCCTCTATTTTAGTAATATTTATTAAAAATACACACTATAAGCTACCAAATATCCTTTATATATGACCTATGGTATACCCTAGACTACAAAATATTATTTAAATAACTATCAATTTGACGTGTCATGACAACACCATCAAATTTTGGCATCGTTTCCGGGGAGCGCTTTGTTTTTTTAGTGCGTGTTTTTAATAAGATATTTGTAAATTTTGTGAATATTTATTTACCTTTTTCAATACTTTTGTGTTATGATCTATTTTTTGTGTAGGTTTGGTTCAGGACGCATTATAATCTAGGAGATTTACCTCTTTTCGAACCTAAACTGGAGAGGATCTTATATCAGCGACACCAAGAGGCAAAAGAAAACCCTTTGAAGGAGGACACACAAAACATCGAAACTCCTCTTAATCCTTCTACTTCTTATTATGTAACCAATATAAAAACTGAAATTAACTTGCATAATATGGATAAAAACAATTGAAAATTAAAATAACTAACCTCACCTAATGTAGATATCCAACCCATATACATTCAATTACAAGGCAAGGCACCCAATTTTGAACTAAAATCTGGTCTAATTCATCTATTACCAAGATTCCCTGGACTTCCTAAAGAGGATACACACAAGCATTTAAAAGAATTCCATACTGTGTGTTCAACATTAAAACCTGTAAATGTGGATGAAGAACAAGTAAATCTATGGGAATTCCCTTTCTCATTTTAAGATACTGAAAAAGATTGGATTTACTATGTTAATTCACCAATTAGAGGTTGGACGAACATGAAACGTCTTTTTCTTGAAAAATATTTCCCAGCCTTTGAAACTGCAACTATAAGGAAAGAAATATATGTTATAAGGCAATAAAAAGGGGATCTATTACATAAATATTGGGAATGCTTTAAAAGGTTATGTTCAAGCTGTCCACGCCACCAAATAAGTGATCAACTTTTAATTCAGTATTTTTATGAAGGTTTAATTCCTATTAATAAAAATATGATTGATGTTGCTGCAGGTGGTGTGGTTGTTGATAAGAACCCAATTTCTACAAGAACCCTAATTGAGAACATGGTACATAACACTCAATAATTTGGTACAAGGTCCAATGTACCCATTCAAGGTGTCCCTGAGGTGCAAAGTACAAAATTTGAGAGGAAGGTGGACACGAAGTTCGAAGAGGTAAGTACCCTTCTTCAAAAACTTTCTCTTTACCAAGGGAAATCCCAATCTCCTCCTCCCATACATTGTGGTATATGTTCTTATGAAACCCACTACTCTGATTAATTCCCCCAACAAAGAGAATATTCTGAGAGTTGTGAAACAATATTTCCAGGCCACCCCTATAACCAACCCTTTAGGAAAGAACCATAATATCCATCCAATCCTGGGTGGAAAGACAACCAATCCTATAAGAAAAAGTCTATTCAAACTAACCACAACAACTATGGAACCAACAGGGTCAGATTTTTCATCCACCACCTCCCAAAAATCCTCAACCACCCCAAAGGCCTTTCCCAAAACCCCCTCAAAAACCCGAGACTAGCCTAGAATTTATGATGAAAGAAATGACTACCAACAGTCTCCAATTCTATCAAACCACCTAAAAATCCATATAAGACCTCAAAAACAAATTAATCCAAGTAGCTAACTTGGTAGGGAAAATTGAAAGTCACGGGTTGGGTAAACTATCATATCAACCATTAGCCAACCCCAGAGATAAAGGAAATGTTAGTGCCATAACACTTAGGAGTGGAATAAAACATAAAATCCAAATGAAACCTCCATTAGATTCATCCCCTCCTGAGGAAACCTCCATCCCAACCACTAAAAATGTTTGAAATTTTGAAAAACCATGTCTTGAGAGAATCCATTTCAAAGGAAATAGTGTGTATGTCGGTGAGTCTCCTAGACAAGCCATTCCTCTTCCATTTCCCCTAAGGGACACCAAAACTAGAAAACAAAAGGAAACTGAACTCAATAAGAATTTTTTTGAGACATTCAAAAAAGTGCAGGTAAAAATTCCCTTGATTGATGCTGTGAAATAAATTCCAAGATATGCAAATCTTTTAAAGGGGATGTGTACACATCAAAGGAGACTTCGTGGTGATGAGAAGGTAATCTTGGGGAGTAATGTCTCAGTATTGATAGAACCATTACTGCCTACCAAATGCAATGATCCCGGAACCTTCTCGATTCCATGCACTATAGGGGATTATTCATTTTCCAATTCTATTCTTGATTTAGGTGCTTCAATAAATGTGATGTCTCACTCCATTTACTCTTCGTTACAGGTTGTAGAATTGAAGCCAACTAGGATAGTTGTTCTGCTAGAAAACTAGAGTACCACACACCCCTCTGGAATATTAGAGGATGTTCTTGTGAGGGTGAAAATTTTAATTTTTCCTGCTGATTTTTATGTGCTTAAAATTGAAGATGATTGGATGAATGGACATGCCCCGATTATATTGGGGATACCCTTATTAAAAACTACCAAAACCATAATTAATGTAAATAATGGTACATTATCTATGGAATTTGGTGGTGACATAGTCCATTTAAATATCCTTGATGCCATGAAGTACCCCTTGAAGAACATTCCTCTAACTCTGTTAATTCTATAGATGTTCTCCCTTCTCTTGAAAAAACTTCATTTAATTCCCCTGATCCCCTTTCTGAGTTTTCTTAATTGATAGAAATTCTAGGAAATGATTCACGCATTGATTGTTGTAGTGGTCTAGAGAAATGTAATGAATGTTTGTTGATTGATGATTTCTTGAACACTGAGGTTCCACTAACCATCGATAATACTGTTATGCTTGTAAAAACTCATTCCTCATATGATGATGACACCATTGAGTATTTAGATGAGATTGATGACCTATCACTTACACACACACTTCCATAAATAAAAAATCCACCTGAATTAGAACTAAAAGAACTGCCACAAGATTTAAAATATTCATATCTTTAGAATGTAAACAAGCTACCCTTCATCATTTCTAGTTCACTCCCTCCTGAGCATAAATTACGACTTCTTGAACTTTTGAGGGAGTATAAACAAGCTTTGGGATGGACACTTTCTGAAATTCCTGGTATTAACCCATTAATTTTCACACATCATATTTTATTAAATGATGAGTCTAAACCCTTGAGGCAAGCACAACGTAGACTGAACCCAAACCTCCTAGAAGTTGTGAAAAAATAGGTAACAAAATTATTGGATACTGGAATCATTTAACCCATATCTGAAAACCAAAGGATCTATCCCATTCAATTAGTTCCTAAAAAACTGTCCTTTTAGTAATAAAAAATGAAAATAATTAATATGTTACAACTCGTGTGCATAATAGTTGGTGTGTCTGCATAGACTATCACCGACTAAACCAACACACTAGGAAAGACCATTTACCATTACCATTCATTGACCAAATGCAAGACATGATAGTGGGAAAGTCCCATTAATGTTTTATTAATGGGTATTATAGAAAATTTCAGATCCATATTTCCCCGGAGGATCAAGAAAAGACAACCTTTAGTTGCCCCTTTGACACATTTTCCTATAGAAGGACGCCATTTGGCCTGTGTAATGCTTTAGGTACATTCCAACGATGTATGGTTAGTATTTTTTTGAATTACCTAGAGAATTACATGGAAGTTTTCATGGATGATTTCGTTGTTTATGGATCCTATTTTGATGAATGTTTAAGTAGCATTGGTTATGTCCTATGTCGCTTCATTGAAAAGAATCTTGTATTAAATTATGAGAAATGCCATTTCATTGTGAGATAAGGTATAGTTTTGGGACATGTCATTTCTGGGGATGGTATCCAAGTAGATAAATCAAAAGTGGATGTCATTTCTTCCCTACCATTGCCTAAAAATGTACAGGATGTGTAGTTTTTCCTAGGTTATGTTGGACTTTACCATCATTTCATTCATGAATTTAGTAAAATTTCACCCCCCCTCTCCCGATTACTCCAAAAAGGAAAAGTTTTTTTATAAATAATATGAAGAGGATTTTAATAAATTAAAATGGAGTCTCACATCACCCACAATAATCCAACCACCTCAGTGGGATTTACCATTTGAGATCATGTGTGATGCCTCTAACTATGCAGTTGGGGAAGTCTTATGAAAAAGGGTCGATCGAGCTCCACATGTCATTGCCTATGCCTCATGTACTTTGGCCCCTGCCCAAGAAAACTACACCACAACTAAAAAATAATTCCTTTCCATTGTGTTTACCTTGGACAAATTCAGCTCATACTTTTTGGGGTCCAAAGTCATTTTTTTCTCAGACCATGTAGCCCTCCAGTATTTCCTTAAGAAACCAGAAGCCAAACCACATCTCATTCATTGGATGCTCCTCCTTTAGGAATTCAATATAGAAATTAGTGATAAAAATGAATAGAGAATGTGGTGGCTGGCCATATCATAAGGACTCCCCCATCCTCAGACATTAACTCGTCCCCCTGTATTCCTATAAATGATATGTTTCCTGATGAGAAATAAAACAGAGTGAAAGATGTTATTACTTAGTATGCCAAAATTGTAAATTATTTGGTAGCATATTGAATTATTATGGATTTCAACAAAAACCAAGCCATTCATCTAAAACATGTGTCTCATTGGTACATTTGGGATGACCCATACCTCTAGCGCACATGTAGTGATCAAGTCCTTATGTTTTGTGTTCCCAATAGCGAGTTTCAGTTTTCCCTTAGATTCTTCCAAACTCTTGATTGTGGGGGCCACTTTGGTCCCCAATGGACTACTCACAAGGTCCTTGATTCTGGTATCTTTTGGCCAACACTTTTTTGGGAATCACTAGATTTTTGTAAATCTTTTACTCGTTGTCAATGAATGGGTAATGTCTCTAAAATAAATGAAATTTTACAACAACTATTGATATTTCATGACATTTTTGATGTTTGGGGTATCGAATTTATGGGGACATTTCCTAATTCCTTTGGAAACTTGTACATTCTTCTGGAAGTTGATTATGTGTCAAAATGGGTAGAGGCACGATATACAAGGATTGATGATTCTAATATAGTTATAGAATTTCTGAGAACCCAAATTTTATGTAGGTTTGGATTACCTAGGTTCATCATCAGTGACCAGGGTTCTCATTTCTGCAACTGAACAATATAATCACTTTTGCGTTGGTATGGGGTCAGTCATTGAGTTTTTACTGCATATCACCCATAGAACAATGGTCAAGATGAGGTGTCAAATAGAGAGGTAAAAAAAATTCTTAAAAAAATGGTTCAACCTAATAGGAATGATTAGAGTCTCAGACTTGATGATTCATTATGGGTTTACCGTACTTCCTTTAAGACTCCCATTGGCATGTCACCATATTAGATGGTGTTTGGAAAGAGTTGTCACCTCTCAGTTGAGATTGAGCACCGGGCCTACTAGGACATCAAACAATGCAATTATAATATTTATGGTGCAGGTGCTCAAAGGAAGTTCTAGATTCATGTGCTAGAAGAAATGAGAAGAGATTCATATGAGAACTCCCAGATTTATAAGGAGTTTACCAAGGCTACCCATGACCATCTCATCCTTCATCGTCAATTCCACATTGGGCAGAAGGTCCTCCTATACAATGCATGGATGAAGTTGCGTCCTTGTAAGCTTTTTTCCCACTATTTGGACCATACACTGTTACAAACGTCTCTCCATTTGGTTTTCTCCAAGTTAAAAATTAAGAAACCAAGAAAACCTTTACTGTCAATGGGAATCGGCTGAAGTACTTCCATGAATCTATTCCGGAGTCCCTGATAGAGGAATTCCATGTTTGAGAAGCAATCTATGAATGAAACTCACCCAGTTTTATTATTCCTTTCTACATTCTCATTTCTTACAGTAATGACACTACACACTTTAGGTGTGGGGGGACGGGTATATTCCTGGGTTAGTTAGGAATTTTCATCATCTTTCTTCTTTTTTTATCTTTCTAAATTGTATTGTTACTTTTTCCCTTCCTCCCCCTCACTTTTGTGATATAATATTACTTTTTTATGCCCAATTTATCATGGAAAATGATGACCATTTAGTTATAGAAGTTATTGAAAATGCATGTGGAATGTTCGTATTTCATGTTGTTTTAACATTCAAAAAAAATTATGATGAAATGTGAATTTTAGCAATAATTCAATACTGTGGTGTGACTTTATTTTTAAATTTAGTTCTTTGTCGATGATATAAATGGTTTTATAATTTTGAAACCTTTGAGAAGAATGGTTCCCTTTTTTGTAAATAGTTTAATGGAAAATTGTGTCACTTAATCTCTCCACACATTTTAACACCCAATCATGAAATATGAAAATTTCTTACTCAATGGAAGGTAAATATAAGTTAGTTTGATTTTTCTATACTTTCCAAAATCATTTTTCCATACGTTCATTCTTTATCCAATCTATTTTATTACTGTACCAGATTGAACTATGTGTGTGTACCTATTATCTGACTTTTTTATGCCCTACAAAAATAGATCTTGTTATAACTATTACAATTAGTGTTTTAAGGAGATAAAACAAGGGTTGGTAGAAGAGTGTGATATTTATTTCAAGTTCAACTTTTGAAAAAAATAATAAATGATGAGAGTGATGAAATGTACATCATATGGGGATATCTAGGTCGGGAGCTTATGGTTTGACTTCTGGGAATGATTAAGTGAGTGGGTATTGAAATTTTATTACAAAGTATGTTGGGAAAGTTCGGTGGAAAGGATCTTGTAAGTTGAAAATTATTAAATTAACTTATATTTACTTGATAGAAAGTGGAAAAAATAGCACAAAATGGTTGTAACACACACACATGGAGAATTAGTGACATGATTAAATTTTCAATTATTTTATTTCATTAGTATCATTCATATCATAGAATTTCATTTGGATACAATTTTTGAGACATTTTTTCCATGATCACTGAGAATAACTCCTCGGTGTGATTTTTTCTTTGATCACATTTCTACCAGGAAATAAATTTTCATTGAATTTTAAATATTTATGAAGTTGGAAATATCTAAATTCACAATTTTTTGAAATATTACTTTTCCGAGGAGTGCAAATGTTTAGTTGTGGGGGTGTGATCACACTGCAATTCACTGTTTCATTTCCACCCTTACAATACTATGTTAAACTAGTTTTGTATTGAAAATTATAAAATAATAAAAAATTTCACTTCATGTTTAATTCCATTATTTTGTGTTTATCAATTTTAAAAAGGTAAATGATACTTGTTTTGATAATTTCCTTAAATGTGGAGGTGATTTGGAGGGTCCAGGATGATGTCCAAGAAAAATGGGCCAAACTGCGCAGGATCTATGCACACCAGTGGACTCATCTGCACACTGCTACCGAACCGTGCATCCAAATGGGTTAATTTTTTTTCTTTCCCAAAATTAATAGGGATACATTTCATCTAAAGGAACCCAAGACTCATTCTTCCATCTGATGACCCAACCTACCTGATCTTTCTAGCACACCGAATCTGTACGAAGTCAAAAGTGGTGTGCTGTGATCTTTCCATATCTCGAGATGTAGGTGTTAAGATACAGCCAAAAATTCGGTGGAAATAGTCAAGATGTGGGTATATAACTTTGTTATTTTATCCAATGTGAGATATGGTTGTCTGGAGGTCGAAAACTATGTGACAAGTTGTTTTAACAAATTTATGTGCTCAAAACCACCTTCCCATTTTTTCATAAACTGGCACCTTGGGATTCCAATTTGTAAGTTCGGCCATGAAGAAAATATTCAGTATTTTGGAGAGCCAAATTATTCCTCTCATCATCCAAGAATTTATGGAGGACCCTATCCTCATAGGGGGACTATGGATGAAGGAAAAGTTCCACCCGAGATTCCTCCTCCTCCCAATGTCGAGCTAAACGGTGGACGATCATTTCGAGGGAGCTACACACACCTGGTAGAGAGTTACGACACTTGTTATTCTACTTGTTTTGTGTAATTTTTGTCATAAATATTTCACTTATTTCTTATCTTGACATGAATCTCCTCTCATTTCATTTCTATTGATATAATTAAGTGAAATGGTTTTTATTTAACACAGATTGGGTTGAGATTTGAAGTGGGAATATTGGGTTGTTCTGATTGAAAAACACAAGCATACTTTCTATCTCACACATAAATGAGATTTAATTATTATTTGGAATCATTTAATCTATTCTAGAAGTACAAACTTGACAACATGATTTTTGTGTCAGGGGTTGGTACTTTGTGCAAAGTTTTGAGAGGCAAGAGGGGAATCAAGTTATTGAAAACCCTCAACCAAAGAATTAAACAAAACCATGTGGAATTTTCAGAATAATGAACTATCCACGACGTGTAGTGAACTTTAAGTGACCTAATTCTCTTATAATTCTTAAATCACCACCATATTCTGTCAACTATTAAACTATTTAAGTTAAGTTATTTTCTTAAAATGGTTTTCAAAATCACCCCTCTCTTTTAGTAATATTTATTAAAAATACACACTATAAGCTACCAAATATCCTTGATATATGACCTAGGGTCTACCCTAGACTACAAAATCTTCTTTAAATATCTATCAATTTGACCTGTCATGACAATACCATCAAATTTTTGCACCGTTGTCGGGGAGCGCTTTGTTTTTTTGTGCGTGCTTTTAAAAAGATATTTGTAAATTTTGTGAATATTTATTTACCCTTTAAATCCTTTTGTGTTATGATATATTTGTAGCATAGGTTTGGTTTATGAAGCGTTCTAATATAGGAGATTTACCTCTTTTCAAACTTGAACCGGAGAGGATCTTACGTCAGTGACATCGAGACACAAAAGAAAACCCTTTGAAGGAGGATGCACAAAACACCAAAACTCCTCTAAATCCTTCTACTTCTTCTTATGGAACCAATATAAAAACTAAAAATAACACTGCATAATATGGATAAAAACTGTCTAAAATTAAAATAACTAACCTCACCTAATGTCGATATCCAACCCATATACATTCAATTACAAGGCAAGACACCCATTTTTGAACTAAAATCTTGTCTAATTCATCTATTACCAAGATTCTATGGACTTCCCAGTGAGGATCCACACAAGGATTTAAAAGAATTTCATACTATGTGTTCTACATTAAAACTTGAAAATGTGTATGAAGAACATGTAAATCTAAGGAAATTACCTTTATCATTATAAGATACTTCAAAATATTGGCTTTGATATGTCAATTCACCAATTAGAGGTTGGGCGAACATGAAATGTCTTTTTCTTGAAATTTTTTTCCCAGCCTCTGAAACTACAACTATAAGGAATGAAATATGTGGTATAAGTCAATCACAAAGGGAACCATTACATGAATATTGGGAATGCTTTAAAAGGTTATGTTCAAGCTGTTCATGCCACCAAATAAGTGATCAACTTTTAATTCAGTATTTTTATGAAGGTTTAATTTCTATTAATCGAGATATGATTGATAGTTCTACAGGTGGTGTTCTAGGTTGATAAGACCCCAATTTCTGCAAGAACCTTAATTGATAACATGTAAAATAACACTAAATAATTTGGTACAAGGTCCAATGTACCCATTCGAGGTGTCCCGGAGGTGCAAAGTACCAAATTCGAGAGGAAGGTGGACACGAAGTTTGAAGAGATAAGTACCCTTCTTCGAAAACTTTCTCTTTCCCAAGGTAAATCCCAATCTTCTCCTACCATCCATTGTGGTATATGTTCTTCTAACACCCACTACTATGATCAATGCCCCCAACAAAGATAATCTTCAGAGAGTTGTGAGACAATCTTTCTAGGACGCCCCTATAACCAACCCTTTAGGAAAGAACCATAATATCCATCCAATCCTGGGTGGAAAGACAACCAAGCCTATAGGAAAGAGGGTATTCAAAATAACCTTAATAACCATGGAAGCAACAGGGTCAGAGTAGTCATCCACCACCACCTAGAAATCCTCAACCACACAAAAGGCCTTTCCAACAACCCCCTCCAAAACCCAATCCTAGCCTAGAGGTTATGATGAAAGAAATGACTACCAACAGTCTCCAATTCTAGTAAACCACCTAGGAATCCATACAAGACCTCAAAACCCAATTAATCCAAGTAGCTAACTCAGTAACAAAAATTCAAAGTCACGGGTTGGGTAAACTACCCTTCTCAACCATCAGTCAACCCTAGAGATAAAGGAAATTTTATTTCCATAACACTGAGGAGTGGAACAAAACTTAAAATCCAAATGAACCCTCCTTTAGATTCATCCCCTCCTGAGGAAACCTCCATCCCAAACATTAAAAATGTTTGAAATTTTGAAAAACCATGTATTGAGAGAATCCCTTCCAAAGGAAAGAGTGTGTATGTCAATGAGTCTCCTAGAAAATCTATTCCTTTTCCATTTCCCCTAAGGGACACCCAAACAAGAAAAAAACGAAGGTGAACTCGATAAGAAATTTTTTGAGACTTTCAAAAAAGTGCAGGTAAAAATTCCCTTGATTTATGCTGTGAAATAAATTCCAAGATATGAAAATCTTTTAAAGGGGATGTGTACACATCAAAGGGGAATTCATGGTGATGCGAAGGTAAGCTTGGGGAGGAATGTCTCAGTGTTGATAGAACCATTGTTGCCTACCAAGTGTAATGATCCTGGAACCTTCTCGATTCCATGTACCATAGGGGAGTATTCATTTTCCAATTCCATGCTTGATTTAGGTTCTTCAATAAATGTGATTATTTACTCCATTTACTCTTTATTTCAGGTTGGAGAATTGAAGCCAACTGAGATAGTTATTCAGCTAGAAAACTGGAGTACCACACACCCCTCTGGAATGTTACATGATGTTCTTGTGAGGGTGAAAATTTTAATTTTTCCTGCTGATTTTTATGTGCTTAAAATAGAAAATGATAGGATGAATGGACATGCCCTGATTATATTGGGGATAACCTTCTTAAAAACTACCAAAACCATAATTAATGTAAATAATGGTACATTATCTATGGAATTTGGTGGTGATGTAGTCCATTTCAATATCCATAGTGCCATGAAGCACCCATAAAAAACATTCTTCTAACTCTTTTAATTCTATATATGTACTCCCTCATCTTGAAAAAAAATTATTTCATTCCCCTGATCCCCTTTTTGAGTTTTCTTAATTGATAGAAATTCTAGGAAATGATTCACTCATTGATTGTTGTAGTGGTCTAGAGAAATGTAATGCATGTTTATTGATTGATGATTTGTTGAATACTGAGGCAAAGATTTGTAAGTTCGGACAGGAGGCAAAGCTCTGTTATTTGGAGACCCAAATGATTCCTCTCATCATCCAATAAGTTCTAGGGACCCTTATCCTCCTAGGGGTATCAAGGATGAAGGTGAAGTTCTACTCGAGCTTTCTCCTCCTCCCGATGTCGATCTAAACGGTGGATGATCATTTCGAGAGAGCTACACACACTTGGGAGGGGGTTCTGGCACTTGTTCTTCTACTGGTTTTGTGTAATTTGTGTGGTAAATATTTCACCTATTTATTATATTTACATGCATCTCCTATGATTTCATTTCTATTAGTATAATTAAGGGAAATGTTTTTTTTATTTCAACACTGATTGGGTTGAGATTTCAAGTGGGAATCTTGGGTTGTTCCGATTGGACAACACAAAAATCCTTTTTATCTCACACATATATGTGAATTCAATATTCTTTGTTAGCCTTTAATATGTTATTTAATTACAAACCTTTACAATACTATTGTTGTGTCAGGGGTTGGTACTTTGTGCAACGTTTTGATAGTCAAGAGGGGAATCAAGATCTTGACAACCCTCAACCAAAGAATTAAACAAAACCATGTGGAATTTTCAGAACAATGAACTATCCAATATGTGTAGTAAACTTGTAGTGATATCCTTATCTCACAATTCTTAAATCCCCACCTTATTCTATTAACTATTAAACTCTTTAAGTTAAGTTATTTTCTTAAAACTATTTTCAAAATCACCTCTCTCTTTTAGTAATATTTATTAAAAATACACACTATAAACTACCAACTCTCATTTAGATATGAAATAGGGTCTACCCTAGACTACAAAATCTTCTTTAAATAACTATAAATTTGATGTGTCATGAAAACACAATCAACTATTTATGGGCAACAAGGAAAACATTTGAAAATTTTCTAATTAAACATGAAGATACTTGATCGATCGAAAGGTAATCAATCAAATATAAAAAAAATTATAAAAAATTCATATAAAAAGAATTTTATTCAAAGTTACTAAAAAAGAAATGTCAACTTACCATGTTTCCATGTTTTTAATCGAATATAATGTTAATTTGGACAAGTGTTGAATCGACCACGCAAGGGTTTTGAACTGACTATGCTGGACAGATTGACTATATGTTGAAAAACCAATCAATCACCCATTGAAAAACTAATGGATTTCTTGTTTAAAAACTGATCAACCTCAAATTAAGTTTGATTAAACACATAAGGAAAGATGGTATATAATATTTTTAATCTTACCGTTAGTTATGGACTACCATGATAAATTGACCATGACTTAAGGGAGTATTTTCTACGATGCTCTTTTTTTCATAATTTTTATCTTTTATAAATTTTTGATTTACTATAAGTTTATTTTAAAGGTTATCATTGATCAAATGATTTCTTAAATACGTATTAATTATTTTAATGATAATAAATTTTATTTTGGAAGAATTATATATAGTATTAAATTCTCATCATTTGGGTTAAATTTTCACATTGGTTTCTTGAAAAAACACGAGTTTCAAATTCAAATTGTTTGGAATTTAAACAAATTGTATCACATGATTTATGATAGTATTACAATGAATGTTAATATGGTTTATTATGGATTATTTATGTTTTATTAATTATTATAATGAATTATACTATATATATTTCTTTAATATTATAGATTATCAATGTAAACCATGTGGGAATATTTTATATATGTATTTAGTGATGGAATCAAATTTTTTTACTTGGTAAGGATAAAATAAAAAGTGATTCATGATTTTAATATAATTTTTATAAAATAACTCTATATATTTCATTTGAAAAAACCAATTAAAAAGATAGGTTTAGGATATTCTTTGACTGTACTGTGCTGTAAACCTTGGAAATCAGTTGCTGCACTTGGATAAACTTTAATTATTTGATCCATTATTTATAGAGGGAACATTTCTCTCAAATCCATTAATGTTCACCTTGTTTCTATAGTTATTAATTATTTATAAATGTACTTAATCATGTTTTTATACTACCCATAAATGCCAGGAGTCGGGTTATACTACCCCATAAAAAAGGTATGGTTTCTTCAATAATTTATAAAAGGATTAGGAATTAGTTGTGCCTTGGTATGGATAAAAGTAGGGTTTGTCTTATACCACCACTTAAAAAGGTAGGTTATAGGTTGTGCCACTAGGTGTGACAAAGATAGGGTGATTGGGTGAAACCTCTTGGTGTGAAAAAAACCTATTTTGGGAATTTATAATAGGGTTTAAAATGAATTGTAAATTGTTGTGATCTATCTTCAAAAGTTTGATATCCCATATTTAGTGGGTGTCATTTCTCTCTGTGTTTGAGAGGGGTGAATAGTAGAGCATGGTCATTTAGATCTAAAATAATATAAAAATATATATGTTATTTTATATTTATATTTATACTATATTAATTATTATATTTAATAATAGTTCATTAAGTACTTTTAAAGTGGTCAATTCACCCCCTTCTTAACCATTAAACTATTATCACATTGAGACCTAACTGTTGGTATCAAAGGGAGTCCCCTAATTTGGAATATTTATATTATTTGTGTTAATAAAATCCTAATTAAATATTAATGGTGAAAAGATCTATTTTGAGATGGAAATAATAAATGTGAATGAAGATTGGAGACCTCAAAGACCTCTATTATTTGATGTAACCAATTATGGTTATTATAAGTCTCTCAAGGAATATTATATTAAGCACCTCAACACTGATAGTTGGAAAATCAGGGTGAAATAATATAAACTTCCTAAAGTTAATCTTGAATTTTTAATTGGTAATTATTATTTTAATTTTTTAATTATAATGTAATGAATATTTTATAGTGTTAAATTAGTATAAATGTCCATATCCATGTATCTACATGTAAAACAACACATGAATTAATGATTATTATTTAAATTACTCATTTAGGTTTTGATAATATTATAAGAACTAAATTGAGAATGTTAATATTTGAGTATCAAGATTTTAAAATCAGTGAAGAAGAAATAATCAAACAATTGATTCATATATTTAAAATTATTGTGAATGGTATGCGCATCTTAGAATAAAATATAGACAATTCAATTATAGTTGAAAGAGTTTTAAGAGCTTTAATGAATAAATGACATCCTAAAAAGGTATCCACTAATGAAAGTAATTTTTTAAGGAATATAAATTAGATGATCTTAATGGATCTTTAATACAATTTGAATTAGAATTAAAAAATATCACTGGAGTGAAAATTTTCAAAAAGAAAGAAATTAATTTTAAATCAAAAATGAATGTTACCCCTTACTATTATAATTATAAATTATAGAGAAATGAAAAATATGAATTTGTATAGGTTTCCCAAGATAGAAAAAATAAAAGATTCTCAAAGACAAGAAAAAGGAATTACCTATGAAATAAGAAAAGCAATAATGGTAATGATTATAATGATGTTATCTATGATGAATATAGAGAAAATGGGAACATAAAGCATAACTGTTCAAGAATCATGAATGAAAAAAATGGAAGGAAAAAATAAAGAAATGAAATAGAATCAATTACAGTTTTATGAAGTTATAATTTAGATTTAGATTCAGGTAATTAATCAAGTTTAAGAAAATAATATTAAAACATGTGTTTATTGGCATTAATAAAATAGGGAAGTGAATTTGATTTCCCTTTTTATTAAGAATCTAATTTTTATTCTTCTAAATATGATTTTTTTAATAAATTTATATACTCAATCATAAATCTAACATGATTAAATTATTATTCAAAAATAATAATAGAAAATAAAAGGTTGTTCTTACTAAAAATGAAAAATTGATAAATAATGCTTAAAGGTCAAATGATAAATTATGTATTAATATATAAAAGGATCAACTTGAAAATATTAAAATTAATGGTTATTAGTATAAATATTAAGAATATAAAAGAATTAAATTGGGTGCTATTTTAGAATAAAATGATAAATTTAACAATGAAATTGAAAGGTTTAAGGATGACCTATCCACGTTTTTCAAGGGAGACAAATTTATTCTAAAAAGATGAGTGTAAATAAAATAAAAATAACGAAAATCGGTCTTGGTTATGATAAAATTTTACATAAAATGTATAAAACCACCTTTTTTAAAGATTCTAGTGGAAGTAAATCTATTTGTACATGTTTTAAGTGTTAAATGAAAGGCCATTGTGAAAATGAACACTTCATGAGATTTCCACAGCCGCTTGGTCAAACCAATAATTTTATATCAAAATCAATATCTTATAGATTTGTTATGAATTCATGTTTTAAATCTATATAAGTTACCAAAAATTTATATACTAATCCTATTGGACCTAAGCTTTCATGTATACCAAAATATACTTGAATATATATATTTTATAGTAAGTGTGTCTTGGAAGAATAAAAAAGGATGTGTGGCATATAGACAGTGGATATTATTGACATATTATTAGTGATATCTCTATGATTTTATCTTTTAATAAATGTGATGGGGGTAGTATTACTTTTTGTGATAACTCAAAAGGAAAATTAAAATATTTTGGTGAGGTTGAAATTTCAAATTTGTTTGTTATTTCATAGGTTTTTTATTTAAAGTATTAAATCATAATTTAATAATTATTCCATAACATTGTGTTGCTAATATTAATGTTAAAATTTATAATGAAGAATGTAATATTTTTTAATAATAATATGTCTTATTTTATTTATAAATAAAACAAAACATGTATTCAATTTATTTTTCTAAGTTGACTAAAAGAAATATCAGATGATTAAATACTATAAAGTCTAAATATGTTTTCTTCCATAGATGATTGGGCCACAAAAATTTTAGGTCATTACATAAGATTCACAAAAAGGAAAAGACGTTGGATCTTCCTAATTTGAAACTCGACAACACCTATGTGCGTGATTAATGATAAAAAGGTAAGAAAGATAACTTTTCATTTAAATCTATTTATGAGGTACAAATTTCTAGACTCTTTTAAACATTATATTTGGAGTTTTCGGACACATTAAAATTGAATGTCTTAGAGGAAAAAGGAATTTTTTGTTATTGTTGATGAAAATAGTAGATATACATGGAAATATTTCATTTCAAATAAATCCAAGACTTAGTATAAATTATTTATCTACTGTAAATTGGTTTAAAATAAAAAATGTTATATAATATTATCAAATATAAGTGATATAGGTAGTGAGTTTTCATATGCATAATTTGATAAATTCTTTAAAGATAATGGGTATAATGATATCATTTTTGATCCAATGACCTTATTTTGTTTTGTGGTAGAAAGGAAAATATGGGAATTCCTAAAAAATATATAGGACAATGTTAAATGAGTATTCTTTTCCAAAATATTTATAAGAAGAAGATTAAAAATAATCTTTTCATTTTTCTAATTGAATTTTTCTTAATCCATTTTTATGGAAGACAAATTATGAAATCTATATTTAAAGGAAGACTAGAATTAGTTACTTTAGAGTATTTGGGTATAAAATTTACATTCTTAATACCAAAGATTCAATGAAATTTTGATTCAAAATATGATGATGGTATTTTTATAGGATATTCTAATTCTAATAAGGAATAAAGAGTTTATAAAAAAAGATCATTAGTAGTTAACATATCTTTTCATGTTCAATTTGATTAATATCATTTAAAGGAAAGAACATATTATTTGGACCAAGTTTAGGAATAATTTATAGATTTCAACTTTAGTGAACCTAAAAATTCATAATTAGATTCATATATTGAGGGGGAAAGTCTCTTTCATGAAAAAACATTAAAATTTCATAATGATCATCCATTTGAAAAAGTATTTTGAAATATAACTATTGGCATTTAAAATACAAATTAGTTAAGAAATGTTTGTTCTTATCAAGATTTAATTTATATTTTTTTTCCAAAAAATATGGTTGAAGAGATATCTAATTAAAATTGGATTATGGAAACGCATGAAGAATTAAACCAATTTGATAGAAACAAAGTATGGAACTTAATAAAACACCCTAAAGTTTTAAATATTATTGGAACCAAATAGATATTTTGAAATAAGTTTGATGAATCTTGTTAAATAATTATAAACAAAAAATAGATTAATGGCACACGATTACAATAAAGAAAGATGAATTTATTTTGAAGAATAAATTCCCCATTTTCTTGATAAGAATCTATAATAAATCATTATATATATATATATATATTTATTTAATTATGGAATTAAAAATTTTCAACTAGATTTAAATATTGAATTTATGAATAGATATATTTTGGATTTTTTTTATTAAATAGCCCCTAGGTTTGAGAATGAATCTAAACCTAACTATAATTTGAAACATTAAAAATATATTTATGTTTGGAAACACGATCCTTGATATTTGAATGAAAGGTTGTCATTTTTTCTTTTAAATAATGGTTTTCAAAATGGGAAATGTGATCTAACTCTATTTATTAAAATGGATTCAATAAATAATTTAATTATTCAAATATATATTGATTATATTACATTTGGATCTTCAAGTCATTACCTTTATAATGAAATTTTAATTTTAATGTCTTTGTATTTTGACATGAGTATTATGGGCGAGCTTAAGTTCTTTTTGGGAATACAATTACTTTAAAAAAATATGGAATTTTTATTAATAAATCAAAATATGATAAAAAATTATATAAAAGGTTTGGTCTTAATTGTTGTGAAAGATTAAATGTTCCAATGAGTAATTATTGTATGATGAATTTTAATGAAGTTATAAAACCTATTGATAATAATTTATTTAGAGTTATGATAGATAACTTACTTTATTTGAAAACATCATGACCCGATTTGATGTTTTTAGTGCGCATATATGATATATATCAATATAATCCCAATGAAAGTAATTTAAAGGAATTTAAAATCTTAATTACGAATGTTAAGGGATATGTTAATCTCAGATTATTTTTTCCTACACATACTTCATTTGATCTAACTATTTTTCTAGATTATTATTTTATATTTTTAAAAATAGATAGAAAAATCACAATATATATGTGTCACATTCTTGGTAAATTTTTAGTTTCATCGAGTTATAACTAATAAAATCTAGTGGATTTATCAACTGCTGAAAGTGAGTATGTTGCTACCAATTCTTATTGTTTATATCCTTTATATATTAAAAAACCTCTTTTTAATTTTGGCCTTAATTTTTAAAATACCATGATTTATTATGATAATAAATATGATGTTTATATCTCTAAAAATCTATTGTGGTACTCTAGGAATAATCACATAGATTTCATATATCACTTTCTTATAGATCTTGTTAAAAAGGGAATATTCTTTTGGAATATGTTTCTACAAAATATCTGTATGATGATATTTTTACTAAACCCAAAGATTTAGCTGTGTCTGATAAAATAAAATTTGAACTTGGTATGATGGATACATAATTTTATATTATATGTTTAATGGGTATTAAAATATGTTTATCCAATAATTATTTAATTCTTTCAATATGCATGTTAAAACATTATATTTATCACTAGCCTATTATGTAACAATTGGCTACCACTTAATTCATTGAATATAATTCTACATCATTCTATGAACACATTGACATGTTTTCGAGTATATTCGAGGCTTGAGATGAATTTTAAACTTGTAAAAACCATTTTAAAACTACAGTGTACTCTTAAAAGAATTAATTTAGTAGGAATCCATGTTATGTGTTTTATGTAACTTTTAAGTTAGTTTTTTTCCTAAAAATCATTCAGGGGGAGATTTCCATGTTTGATTTTAATTATAAAGGTATGTTACTTTCCTTGTAATGATTTTATATATTTTGGGATCCTATTTTTTCTTAAATTATGGTCACATTTAATAGGGAAACATTTGTTTAATCTTTTTGATCAATTTTAAAAGGGGGAGAAATTTTGGAATTAATATATGTTTTTTAATTATACAAAAGGGGGAGAATGTTGAACTGTATCCTTGATACACTTTATTTATTTAGTTTTTGATAATTATAATAATTATTCATTTCATAATTATAATTTCTCATATCTTTTATTTTAATCCTTTATTCTCTTTAACATGAGCTAAGAAAAGTACTTTTTTATGCTTAAATTATTTATATGAAATGATATTTCTTATAGATAATTACTATTTAAATGTTTTTTTTTCATGCATTTTGTGAAAAATTTTTGTTAAAAAATATATAACTATTTGTGTTAATATCACATATACTATGAATCTACATATTAGTCTATTATACAAAATCTGGCTAATTCTTGAGAGACCCTAAGAAAAAACCCAAGTTACCACATGAAAAAAATCCAAGAGATTACTTGAAAAAAATAAAAGTGACCATATGAATAAATTATAATAAACTACATAAATAAACATGAATGACTGCATGACTATAGATTGACCATAAGACAAGATTTTAAAATTTTTCTAACTGTTAAACATAAAGCATGAAGAAAACTCGATTGAACATAAGGTATTGAATCGACTATAATAGAAAATTCAGTAATGTCAGAGACTAATCATACCATTACAAGTGATCACACAATTAAATTTCAATCAACCACATGGTGATTTTTCTAATTTACCATAAGGTAATTTTTTTAAGAATTGAATCAACTCCATAAACAATTTAAGATGGCTGCGTTAAACTGACCAACCACACATTGAAAAACAGATTGACCGCATAATGAATTAGATCAATCACATGAACAATGATGAACTACCTTAAATTTGAAACTATTGTGAGTTATTAATTACAATGATATATTTATAATTCCTTAAGGGATTATTATCTATGATTCTTTATTTTTTATACTTTTTATATTTTTTTCATCTTGGATTTACTGCAAGAATATTTTAAAGGTTTTCATTGATCTAATTATTTCTTAAATATGTTTTAATTATTTTGAAACTATTAAATTTTATTTAGATTGAATATATAAAGTATTAATTGATCATAATTTTGGTTGAAGTCTCACATTAGTTTCTTATGAAAACATGAGTTTCAATTTTTTTTTTGAAATTTGAATAGATCACCTTTAATGATTTATGAGAGTGTTCCAATGAACTTTAATACTATTTATTATCATTTTTGGAGTTTTATTAATTTTTAAAATGAATTCAATTGTAAAACTTGTTTTAATATTACATATTATCAAATTAAACCATGTTGGAATATTATAAATACACATTCAATAAAGGAATCAAATTTTTTATTAGTAAGAATGAAATAAAATGAAATTCATAATTTTAACATGTTATAAATAAAATAAATTTATATCCTAAGTTTTACATAATCAATGAAAAAGATATTTTGAAGATATTATTCAATTATACTATGCAATACACCATGGTGATCAATTAATTATCTCAATTGAACTTAAATTGTTTGATATATTATTCTAGAGAGAATCATGTTGCCTCAACAATTATATCCATTATTGTTCATTTTGTTTTTATAGTTTTTACTTAGTTCTTTTGTTCTCATTACTTAATCATGTTGGGTTATACTACCTATAAAAGGTAGTAGTTGGGTTATTCTACCCCAAAGAAAAGGTATATATTATTTTATTAATTATGAAAGGAAAGGAAATTGGTTGTGCCTTGGTTCAAATAAATGAAGGGTTAGGTTTCTACCACCAATTCAAAAGGCAGGTTCTGGGTTGCGCCTCCAGGTGTAAAAAAGGAAGGTTGATTGGGTTAATCCATGGGGTTTGAAAAAATATTGTTTTTAGGTTATGCATCTAGTGTCTAAATAGTAATTGTAAAGGTATGTGATCACCCTTTAAAATTAAGATATTACATTGTGGGTGTTATTTTTCTCTACGTTTGAGTGGGATGAATAGTAGATCAAGATAATTTAGGTCCAAACTATTACAAAAAATCAATGTGTCCATTTAACTTTATATTTATATGACATTTATTATTAAATTTGACAATAATTAATTAAATATTTTTAAAGAGTCCATTAAACTGCCCCTCTTGACCATCTGATGATTCTCACATCAAGACCTAATAATTGGTATCAAAGGGAGTCCCCCATCTTTGGAATACTTATATTATTTTCGCTAATAAAATAATGAATTAAATAGTAAATGAGAAAATATTTATTTTGAGATTGTTGGAATGAATGATAATGATGGAATGACACCTCAAAGGCCTCCAATATTTAATGGAACAGATTATGGTTATTTTTAGTCTCACATGGAAGGTTTTATTTAGAACCTAGAATTTGATAGTTGGGAAATCATTGTGAGATCATATAAACTTCCTAAAGTTGATCCTGAATTATTTTCTGGTAATGATGATGTTAGATATGTTTTTAATTACAAGGTAATGAATCTTTTATAGTATAAAATTAGTACAAATGTATATATTAATGCATTTATATATAAAACAACACATGAAATATTGTGTATCCTTCAAGTAACTCTTTTATATTCTGACAAGAATGTAAAAACTAAACTGATCATATTAATATTTGAGTATCAAGAGTTTAAAATGGGAGAAGTATAAATAGTTAATCAAGTGTTTCATATATTTATAAGTATTATTAATGATATGAGTAACTTTGGAGTGAGTCTAGAAAATTCAATTCTAGTTGAAAGAGTTTTAAGAGAATAATAGAATAAATTGAGTGGTAAATGGTTGCTATTGATAAAAGTAAATATTTCAAGAAATATCCATTAGATGAGATTATCATGTCTTTTTTGAAATATGAATTAGAATTTAAAAATATTTATCAATTAGAAAATTCAAAAAATACAGGTATTTATTTTAAATAAAAAATTCATGTTACCACTTACTCTTCTGATTCTAAATTGAAAAGGAGTTAAAAACTAATATTTATATGTTGACTAAGAGAGAAGAAATAAATTATATCAAATAGAAGAAAAAAGAGTTAAATATGGAATAAAGAAATAAATAATGGTAATTTTGATAATGAATTTATCTTTTATGAATGCAGAAAATGACGGAACATCAAGCCTAATTTTACAAGACTTAAGAATGATAAAAAAGAGAGAATGGTACAAAATGGAAAAGAACGAAATGGAAACCGTATGGAGTTATAAATCTAATTCAAATTCGTGCAATGAATCTGGTCTAGGAAAATAATAATAAAACCAATGTTTAATTGATTTTGAAACACATATAAGTGAATCTAATTTCTCTTCCTCTTCTAAATATAATTTTGATTCTTCTAAATATAACTTGTATAAAGAAGTTGATAAAAATAAATCATAAACTAAAAAAGATTAATGGATTATTCAAAAACCCTAAGATAAAATACAAGGATGTTCTTGATAAAAAATAAAAAGAAAAAAATTATCCTTTGAGGTCAGATGATAAATTATTTTCTAATTTGGAAAATGTTAAACCTAAAAATATTATACATAAATACTATCCTTATTAATGTGAATAAGATCAAATAATTAAATTTGATTTTGTTTTGGAAGAAAACGATAAATATTAAAATGATATCTAAAGGTTTAAGGCTGATTTATCCACTTTTGTTCAAGGGGAAAAAGGTTATGATAAAATTATCAGTTTAAATAAAATGAACAAAAAGAAAAATATCCCTAGTTATGATAAAATTTTACCCAAAAATTTACATATTCTTCTTTGATAAAGGTTCAATTGTAAGTACATATACTTTTATATGTTTTATGTTTCAAATGAAAATCCATTATGAAAAATAATTCTCCTTGAGATTTCCAAAGCCTCTTTGTCACACCAAGGATTTTATCTCAAAATCACTCTCTTCTAAATTTTCCATGAATATATGTATGAAATCTATATGGCTTACCTAAAATTTATATACTAATCCCACATAAACCAAGTTCTCATGGGTTCATAAACATTATTCAATATTTCTTTGTGGGAATACAGTCTTGGAAGCATAAAAAAGGATGTGCGATGTTGGATAGTGGATTTAATTGAAATATTACTGAAGATATCCCTAGGTTTATATCTTATAATAAATGTGATGGTGGTATTGTAAATTTTAGTGATAAATCAAAGGTAATATTTAAATATTTTGGAGAGTTTTTAATTTTAAATTTGGTTGTCATTTTGAAGGTTTTATTTTTTGAGTGATTAAAACAAAGTATAATAAGTTTTAATTTTTTTCTGATAGTGTGAATTTATCATTTTAGAATGAAATTTTTTTATCTTTAAAGAATAATCTACATTTTTTTTGAAAAAAGTAATGGGAAATATTTATTCAATTAATTTTTTAGAGTTGACTGTATTTAATGTCAAAATTTTAAAAACATTACAATCAAAAAATGTTTTATGGAATATAATATTGGTCCATATAAATTTTATGTTGTTACACAATAATTTCCAAAAGGAAAATGTTTTTGGATCTACTTGATTTGAAATTTGAAAAAAACTATGTATGTGATTGATTCTTAAAAGGTAAGAAATACAAGGAGTCATTTAAATTTATTCATGTGGTATGAACTTCTAGAATTCTTTAACTTTTACATTTGGAATTATTTGGCCCCATGAAAACTACATGTCCGAGAGGAAAAATTTATGTGTTTTTTTATTATTTATGACTATACTAGATATACATGGACATATTTCCATGCACATAAGTAAGAGACACAGTTTAAAATTATTACATTCTATAAATTGGTCAAAAATAAAAAAATTATCTTAATTTATCAATTAAAAGTGATATAGGTGGTGGGTTTTAAAATATGGAATTTGATAAATTTTATGAATATGATATGTATAATCATATTTTTTAGCTCTTAGGACCCCAAACCAAAATGGAGTGGTATAAAAGAAAATAATACTTTTTAAGAAATGTATAGGACAATGTTAAATGATTGTTCTTTTACAAAATATTTCTAGGTAGTAGTTAATAACTCAGTTTTTCATGTTTGCAATCGAATTCAACATTTTTAAATAAGAAAAATTATGAAATCTAAAAATAATGGAAGACTAGAATTGGTTAATTTTAGAGTATTTGCATGTAAAGTTTACATAACAAATACTAATGATTTACTAAAAAGTTTGATTAAAAATACAATGAGGGTATTTTCTAGGATATTATAATTATAGTAAGGTATATAATGTTTATAAAAATATAACATTAGTAGTGAAAGAATATGTGAATATTAAATTTGATGAAAATAATTTTAATGAAATAAAATATCTTTTGGATCAAGGTGAGAAGGAATTTAGAGATTTCAACTTTAGTGAACATAAAAATTCATAATTGGATTCATCTATTGAGGGGGATCATCTCTATAATGAACAAACATTAATATTTCATAAAAATAATCTATTTCAAAAAGTAATTGGTGATATAATTTCTAGTATTAAAACTAGAAATTCTTTAAGGATTAATTATTCTTATCAAGATTTTATTTATAATTTTTTGCCTCAAAATGTTAATGAAGCATTATCTGATTCAAAATGGATCATATAAATGTATAAATAATTTAATTAGTTTTATAGTAATAAATATAATTATACCCCCAAAAGATAAAAATTTTATTATAACCAAATAGATCTTTATAAATAAGCTAGATTAATATGGTCATATAATTTGAAACAAAGATATATTAATAACTTAATGTTACAATAAAGAATAATGAATTGATTTTGAAAAATAATTTGACCAGTTCCTCAATTATATTCTATAAGAATTATTTTGGCATATGCATATCATTTTGGAATTAATTTTTTTAAATGTAAGTCAAAATTTCATTTATGAATGGATATAGTTACAATTTTTTTTGTAAAAAACCCCATGTTTTGGGAATGAATATATACCTAAAAATGTTTTTAAACTTTCAAAAGCTCTTTATGGTTTGAAACAAGCTTCTAGATTTTGGTGTGAAAGGTTGTAATTGTTTCTTTGGAATAATGGTTTTGAAAAGGGGAATGTTAATAAAAGTTTATTTATTAGATATGATTCAAGATATAATTTAATTTTCAAATATATGCCAAGGATATTATATTTGTGTCTTCAAGAGATTCAATTTTTTATGAATTTTCAAATTTAAATTTTTGGAGTGCGAAATTATTCTTATGGTTGCAATTATGCTTTTAGGATTAAAAATAATTGAAATAAAGATGGTATTTTCCTAATCAGTAAATATATTTTAAAGAATTAATTAAAAGGTTTTAATTGATGGTTTTAAAAGCTCAAGTTTTCCAATGAGTAATTCTTGTAAGATGTATTGTAAAGACCCGAAGCTTGACATACATAGACATTACATTACTTTTTCGGAATACGTAGTACATAACAAAAACACACACACAAGGACCGTAATAGTTTAGTGTCTTTGGAAACTCGGAATATAATCTTCTAATCGTGGTGAAAGATCTTCAACATCTCCCATAAAGATCTTCTTTTTTTTTAAAATCTAAATACTTTCTTTATATCTTGGGGAAAAGAAAACATAAAAGGGTGAGCTCAAATGATCAGTAAGGGTAAATAAAAGAAATATCAATCACATCATATTCATAAGAACATATCTTTTGAAAATCTTCACCTGCAAAAGAGATCATAATTTAATAACATGGGATAAATCATAGTAGTGAAATGTAATCCCAATAATCATAACTTAAAACATGAAACTTTGTGGAATACACACATAATCATAGAGAATCATTTCTTATTAGTCAAGAGTCATTTCCAAGACTATCTTAGTGGACAAAGTCCCTTTCTGAACCGAGTTCACTCCTCGTTTCAGTCCTGTTTCACTGAACCGGTATAACCTACCGTTCCAACCATGTCTATCTCATGAGATATAAAATCTTTACCCAATGCATTGGAGGGATATATAGGTCCCAACCATCTCATAATGATACCATTCTTATGTGTGCCACAAAATCATAAACCATACATCATAGCATAACCCATGTAATAAAAATGGGATTCTTAAACAACATGACATAATAAAACAATTCACAAAGATAAAGGAATACATAAAAATAATTCCATCACAACATAATCAAATTAATGTAATAATAGGGATAAAAACAGAACCCTATATTATCTTAGATGGAAAATAATTTTGATAAAACACTTGAACTCCTTTCTTGAGGAAAATATCTTTTCTACTTCAAAAACGATTTTCCTTTCTTAACATGTCATGCAATTTTAAACTAAAAGAAGTTGATTAAAAATAAACTTGAAAACTTGAAAAGGAAGCTTCTTGTAAATAATTTTTTAAAAATCCATTCATGCCGTATAAGTTAAAAAAAACATTCTTCTCGTACTTTTGTCGGAAAAGTCAAAAAGTACCTCGTACGAAAAACGAAAAAAGATTCCTTTCATATCTTTTACAAAAAACCTACCGAAGGGTAAAATTGGATATAAACTATTGTAGAAGGATATAAATATTACATATTGAGGAAACATGGATGTGGATGATAAAACACACCCCAGTAAATTCCAAAGTATAAACAATCTCGGATAAAAATGAGATTGTGATATTTCCCTTACCTTAGATCCAATTTGATTTATAAGTGTCCGAACCTCCTGTATAATGATTTAAATAATGTCACTTACTTATTAAAGAATCATATTAATTGTTATGATATCATATATGGTTCACTTATGACTTTATATTACCCGTTCTTTTGTAAATTCCATGTTAAAGAGTGTTTTGGGTAAAATCATTTCATTTGTCGTCCGTGTTTTGACTTGTAATTATTTATATGATTACTTAGATCATGATTAATTAATTTCAGAATATAAAAAATGATTTATATATAATATATATTCATAATATACATATATATATAATAAATCAGTAAATGGAAAGAAATACACCGTTCATGGAGACGGTAGGCCGTACGTACGCATGAACGCTGTTTTCGTTTCCTTATTGAGTTGAATGGAATTAAGTAGATGACATACATATATATACATATAAATCCAGTATCATTATTATGTCATATATTTCATGATTACTTATTATATATACTTTATAATCATTCATGAATGGTTAATCATTGAGAATGAATCTCATCGCGTCGTGGAGACGGTATTCCGTACGTACGCACGAGCGATGATATCGTTCCCATGATCGTGGAATTTTATTGGAGTGTATGTATACTATTACAGAATCAATATCACTTTACAATAATCATATATAGTTATTATTTACACCATTATACCCATCCAAGTAAGGTGGTGGTGGAAAATAGATTACACCATGGCGTGGAGACGGTATTCCGTACGTACGCACGCGCGGTGATTTCGTTTTCCGTAGGATGGATAGATGGTGAAATAGGGTTGTTTCATACTTATAATAACATATCAGTATATGAGTGATACTGATGTTATTACTTCATAATTAAACAACCTTAGAAGAAGAATTGGAAGAAGAAATAAATGTGAAAGAATCGGTAACGGAAATTACCTCTTCTTTGAAGCGCCTCTTTGAGACCTCCTCTTAGGGCACTAAAATTGGTCTTTGAGGAAGACCAGAACCTCTAGGATGTTTCTAGGGAAGTGTAGAAAAGAGTTTTGCAGAGGTTGGCCGATCTTGAAGGCTCAAAGTGGTGTGAGGAAGAGAGGGAGGGGGTGCCCTTTTATAAGGGAGGAGAGGGGCACCTTTGGAATAACTAAAAGTATTATTTTTTTATAAAGTCAATTTCGGTTTTAAATAGATCCAAATTGATTTATTTCGAAGATAAGGTGGGTATGGGTAGAAATACTCTCATACAATAGAATTTAGACAAGTTTAGGTTCCTATTCTAACCTTATCATTTAGATTTAAGATTAAGTTAAATAATTTTAATTTTACCGTGTCTTCTTGTGTTCTTACACTATAAGGTTAATAAACTTACTATAAGAAGCCAAAAGAATCCCAAGTTGTTTATTATTAATATATATAACCTTATATAAGTCATTTGGCCACACCTTAGATTTTTAGGAATAAAATAACAATTAATAATATAATATTTGTTTTAAAAACTATTTTATGTCAATTTTGACACTATTTAGTAATTGATTTTTGTGAAAATCATAACAGAATTATTAGTTCTAAAAAAGTTAATTAAATCAATACTAACATGTCATATTAACCTATAAAATTAGTGGAATTCATAAAAAGTCTCAAATTATATTTATTTGGGTATTTATAATATCAATTATTATAATTTTTCACTATTATGGTAATTACTGCATCATCATTTTGTCATAAATAAATTAATTTATTTAATGCCTAAAAATTATAAATAAAATATAATTATGTATGAAATCTTATTATATTTCTAATGAATATTTACAATCGAATTTAGCTTATGTATAACCCTATATTAAAAATGTTTTAGTAAATAAACTTTGATTTTAACTCTTTTAACTCTTCTTTGAATTAAGTAATAATAAATGTCCTAATCTAATCCAAGCGGGCCTAAATGGTCATATTTTATTCCTAAGGTTGTTTTTGGTAGAATTATACTTATCCAATAGAATTAGGACATGTGTTAGGGTAATAATAATATCATTTTTACCCTTAATTACCCTATTTACTTTTAACCGTGGTAAAAAAAAGTAAAAAGTTACTATTCACCAAAAATTATTTTCATCTCATTGAACCGAATTTTACTCACTGACATCAACCGTGTCTCTCGGATTTTTGAAATTCCACTCACAGAAGCGGTAAAATTAAGTTTTATGAAAAATTCATTTTTTTTACTACCACTTAGTGGTTTCACTATTCATCAAAAAATGAAAGTTTCCAGAAAAATACCAAAAATTAGGCCTAATAGATAATTGATATTATGAACTCAAAAATAATGTATATTTTACCAAATTCAAAACATATCAGTTACATCAACTAATTTAAAAATTAATTCCCGTCGTCAAAACAAATGGCGTGTTTTTAAGAGATAATAACTATCAAAAGATTGCCACTTATTTATAACTGGTTTAAATGTGAAATTACATCCAATGACCAACATTGTATTAAATTGTAAAAATATATTCTAAATATACTTTAAAACCACTCATATTAATAATTTATCACTATTAATTATTTCAATTAAAAAAGTTGTTTTTAATTAAAATTTAGTAATTTTCACTATTCATTAGAATATGAAAGTTATCCGAAAAGTACCAAAATTTCACCTTAGGATAAATTCGATACTCCGAATCCAAAAATGAAGTCCATTTTGAGAGATAAAATTTCTAAAATTTTAAAATGTGGTTATTACTATTCATAACGGCTAGTTTTAATAAAATTTTAATAGCATATTGTTGTTTAGTGAAACTCGGTATTGCGTACTACACACGCTATCGAGGAAGGTCGCGATTGCGTGTAATGAAAGGAAAGTCAAGGATGCATGTTAAACAAGCTCCTTTTGGTGTAGCGTACAACACAAAACATTAATGAAATTAAAAATAATATTTTTCATAAAATCTCGGGGTGTTACATTCTACCCCCTTAAAATGAATTTCGCCGTCAAAATTCGTCGGGGTTATAAATGGTTTACTATTAAAAATTTTCTTTAATAGATACCCACATCGTAAAAAGGAATACCAAAACTAATCTTTAAAAACAAAAGTATGAAACGTAACGGTTACCCAAATAAACTAATCACTGGGTTTCCACATAGGTAAAAATATGGATATGGAAGAGAAATATAACCATCATGTTCTGATGGAGAGTGGTAGAGAACATGGCTATGGAAAATCCAGAAATCACAAAGCCATAAATTTGTGACGATCTAAGGTACCATCTGATTCATCAGATATAAGAGCACTAGGACAACATTTTTGGTTTTCAAGATCGTTTCCTTAAAGTTGATGAAATTGAAATTAGAAGAAATACTTTCGTCATTTCGGTATAGTCTCACCGTTGGACAATTTCCACTTCATCTCTTAAAAAAATGAAGTTGAATTTGTCATTCGTGATGTATTAGCAGATCATGTGATAGAATGATGGGTCATTCCATCTGTCTCAAACAAAAGGTTAGAAATGTTATCAAAAAAATACATAAGTCCATATATAGTGAGATTAATGATATATGGTTCCTAAAATGGACTTATACTTCATATATCATACTGCTTAATATAATAAAACTAGTTTATACTAAATAGGGACTTCTTGTAGGCCAGTGGTAGGCGATAAAGGCCAGTCGCACTTCAGTTGTGGGTTCGATTCCCACATCCTTGTCTGACGCGATGGGCTGTCGCCCATCCTGCAGGTTTTCCTTTTTCTAAAACTACATTACATAAATAATATCAAAAAAAAGTTCTATCCTTAAACAATACTAACTTATGGTTAACATAATCCATTCCAATCTTTAGGCTTATCTAAAATACTTCGGTCCAAGCTCATAGTATAAAGAAAACGATTACTTGAAATATCGTTAACCAAGCATGTGAATACCATCATTTATCCCCCATATATCTTGTTGGTCACATTCCAATCATGTGAATACCTTAATCATGTATTCTCTTGAAAAATGAATACCCATTAAACCTTAGTGAAAACATGAATGCTGTAAAAAGTTAACTCTTTCCACATACCAAAATCCAAAAATTCTATGTACTCAAACCATGATATAACCTTCTCCTTATATCAGTCATGAGCTCATGAATACTATCAAACATTTAATTTTCTCCTCATCTCTTCATTATGCGCATATCATCTACATTCCAAAAATATCTGAATAACCTTTCATGGATACTGGTACCATTAATCATACACTTTCAAAACTCAAGGAAATACAACAGTGTAACAATCCTTAGATGTCTCTTTATTCCATTGTACCATGAGATTACTTATATAACATTACACATGATAAACATGTAATCATTCCACTACATTCTTAAACCATTGACCGAGCTTCAATAATTCTCTCATCTCACATATCATTTGTAGTCTCTTCATCATCATCAACATAAATAATACCCATACGACCATACTGATTCTCTTCATGAGACTTTACCTTAGGGAATTGGTTTCCATAATGCCCGTAGATTCCACATTTAAAACATTTAACCATTGTTGATGTCGTAGCAACACTATTATCCTCATCCCTGGTGTTAACTGAACCTTTTCCTTTGCACTTACTGGCTTTGTGTCCTTCTTTTCCACACCCAAAGCATCTTCCAGTTCCTTTGAAACATTCTCCTTGATGCCTCTTCCCACATGATTTACATAGGGGAAATTGAACTTTCTTTCCTCTATGATCATCATGAAACTCCATCTTTCTCTTATTAGCCGAGCCAGGAAACTTACCAAATTTTACTTTATTGATCATATTATGAGATTTCTGATTCAGCATAAAAATGATGTTTGGACTACCAAATCCCATTTCATTTGGTTTCTCATGAAGAATATCATTCCATTGTCCATCATATCCTCCATTATCGTGAATCATCTTGTTTCCAGCCATTTTCTAAAACCCAAAAAGAATAGTGTGAGAGGCAAAAATCATAATAAAGGGGGAGTAACTTCAATATCTAACATCTTTGGTTTAATCTAATATCATTACCATAGTTCTAGGACTATATCCTATACGTATACTTATCCTTAGAGACATCCCTAGACATACCTTAGAAATATCTCTAGGGATCTCACTAACATTCTCGCATCCTAATTTCCAAAGGATGACTAAACCTTTCCTTTGATACCAACTGTAAAGACCTGAAGATTGACGTACATAGACATTATATTACTTTTGCAGAATACTTAGTACATAACAAAAACACACACACAAGGACCGTAATAGTTTAGTGTCTTTGGAAACTCGGAATATAATCTTCTAATCATGGTGAAAGATCTTCAACATCTCCCATAAAGATCTTTTTTTTAAATCTAAATCCTTTCTTTATATCCTGGGGAAAATAAAACATAAAAGGGTGAGATCAAATGCTTAGTAAGGGTAAACAAAAGAAATATCAATCACATCATATTCATAAGAACATATCTTTTGGAAATCTTCACCTGCAAAAGAGATCATAATTTCATAACATGGGATAAATCATAGTAGTGAAATGTAATCCCAATAATCATAACTTAATACATGAAACTTTGTGGAATAGACACATAATCATAGAGAATCATTTCTTATTAGTAAAGTGTCATTTCCAAGACTATCTTAGTGGACAAAGTCCCTTTCTGAACCGAGTTCACTCCTCGTTTCAGTCCTGTTTCACTGAACCGGTATAACCTACCGTTCCAGCCATGTCTATCTCATGAGATATAAAATCTTTACCCAATGCATTGGAAGGAGATATAGGTCCCACCCATCTCATAATGATACCATTCTTATGTGTGCCACAAAATCATAAACCATACATCGTAGCATAACCCATGTAATAAAAATGGGATTCTTAAACAACATGACATCATAAAACAATTCATATACGATAAAGGAATTCATAAAAACAATTCCATCACAACATAATCAAATCAATGTAATAATAGGGATAAAAACAGAACCCTATATTATCTTAGATGGAAAATAATTTTGATAAAACACTTGAACTCCGTTCTTGAGGAAAATATCCTTTATACTTCAAAAACAATTTTCCTTTCTTAACATGTCATACAATTTTAAACTAAAAGAAGTTGATTAAAAATAAACTTGAAAACTTAAAAAGGAATATTCTTGTAAATAATTTTTTAAAAATCCATTCATGCCGTATAAGTTAAAAAAACATTCTTCTCGTACTTTTGTCGGAAAAGTCAAAAAGTACCTCGTACGAAAAACGAAAAAAGATTCCTTTCATATCTTTTACAAAAAACTCACCGAAGGGTAAAATTGGATATAAACTATTGTATAAGGATATAAATATTATATATTGAGGAAACATGGATGTGGATGATAAAACACACCCCAGTAAATTCCAAAGTATAAACAATCTCGGATAAAAATGAGATTGTGATATTTCCCTTACCTTAGATCTGATTTGCTTCGTAAGTGTCCGAACCTCCTGTATAATGATTTAAATAATGTCATTTACTTATTACAGATTCATATTCATTGTTATTATATCATATATGGTTCACTTATGACTTTATATTACCCGTTCTTTTGTAAATTCCATGTTAAAGAGTGTTTTGGGTAAAATCGTTTCATTTGTCGTCCGTGTTTTGACTTGTAATTATTCATATGATTACTTGGATCATGATTACTTAATTTCAGAATATAAAACATTATTTATATATAATATATATTCATAATATACATATATATAATAAATCAGTAAATGGAAAGAAATACACCGTTCATGGAGACGGTAGGCCGTACGTACGCATGAACGCTGTTTTCGTTTCCTTATTGAGTTGAATGGAATTAAGTAGATGACATACATATATATACACATAAATACAATATCTTTATTATGTCATATATTTCATGATTACTTATTATATACACTTTATAATCATTCATGAATGGTTAATCATTGAGAATGAATCTCATCGCGTCATGGAGACGGTATTCCGTACGTACGCACGAGTGATGATATCGTTCCCATGATCGTGGAATTTTATTGGAGTGTATGTATACTATTACAGAATCAATATCACTTTAAAATAATCATATATAGTTATTATTTACACCATTATACCCATCAAAGTAAGGTGGTGGTGGAAAATAGATTACACCACGGCGTGGAGATGGTATTCCGTACGTACGCACGCGCGGTGATTTCGTTTTCCGTAGGATGAATAGATGGTGAAATAGGGTTGTTTCATAATTATAATAACATATCAGTATATTAGTGATACTTATGTTATTACTTCATAATGAAACAACCTTAGAAGAATAAGTGGAAGAAGAAATAAAGGTGAAAGAATCGGTAATGGAAGTTACCTTTTCTTTGAAGCGCCTCTTTGAGACCTCCTCTTAGGGCACTAAAATTGGTCTTTGAGGAAGACCAGAACCTCTAGGATGTTTATAGGGAAGTGTAGAAGATAATTTGTCAGAGTTTTTCCGAGCTTGAAGGCTCAAAGTGGTGTGAGGAAGAGAGGGAGGGGGTGCCCTTTTATAAGGGAGGATAGGGGCACCTTTGGAATAACTAAAAATATTATTTTATTATAAAGTCAAGTTTGGTTTTAAATAGATCCAAATTGATTTATTTGGAAGATAAGGTGGGTATGGTTATGAACCATCTCATCAAATAGAATTTATACAAGTTTAGGTTCCTATTCTAACCTTATCATTTATATTTAACATTAAGTTAAATAATTTTACTTTTACCGTGTCTTCTTGTGTTCTTACACTATAAGGTTAATAAACTTACTATAAGAAGCCAAAAGAACCCAAAGTTGTTTATTATTAATATATATAACCTTATATAAGTCATTTGGCCGAACCTTAGATTTTTAGGAATAAAATAACAATTAATAATATAATATTTGTTTTAAAAACTATTTTATGTCAATTTTGACACTATTTAGTAATTGATTTTTGTGAAAATGATAACAGAATGATTAGTTAGAAAACAGTTAATTAAATCAATACTAACATGTCATATTAACCTAGAAAATTAGTGGAATTCATAAAAAGTCTCAAATTATATTTATTTGGGTATTTATAATATCAATTATTATAATTTTTCACTATTATGGTAATTACTGCATCATCATTGTGTCATAAATAAATAAATTTATTTAATTTCTAAAAATTATAAATAAAATATCATTATGTAGGAAATCTTATTATATTTCTAATGAATATTTACAATCGAATTTATCTTATTTATAACCCTATATTAAAAATGTTTTAGTAAATAAACTTTGATTTTAACTCTTTTAACTCTTTTTTGAATTAAATAATAATAAATGTCCTAATCTAATCCAAGTGGGCCTAAATGGTCATATTTTATTCCTAAGGTTGTTTTTGGTCGAATTAAACTTATCCAATAGAATTAGGACATGTTTTAGGGTAATAATAATATCATTTTTACCCTTAATTACCCTATTTACTTTTAACCGTGGTAAAAAAAAGTAAAAAGTTACTATTGACCAAAAATTATTTTCATCTCATTGAACCAAATTTTACTTACTGACATCAACCGTGTCTGTCGGATTTTTGAAATTCCACTCACAGAAGCGATAAAATTAAGTTTTATGAAAAATCCATTTTTTACTACCACTTAGTGGTTTCACTATTCATCAAAAAATGAAAATTTTCAGAAAAATACCAAAAATTAGGCCTAAGATATATTTGATATTATGAACTCAAAAATGATGTCTATTTTACCAAATTAAAAACATATCAGTTACATTAACTAATTTAAAAATTAATTCCCGTCTTCGAAACAAATGGCGTATTTTTAAGAGATAATAACTATCAAAAGATTGACACTTGTTTATAACTGGTTTAAATGTGAAATTACATCCAATGACCAACATTGTATTAAATTGTAAAAATATATTCTAAATATACTTTAAAACCACTCAAATTAATAATTTATCACTATTAATTATTTCGATTAAAAAAATTGTTTTTAATTAAAATTTAGTAATTTTCACTATTCATCAGAATATGAAAGTTATCTGAAAAGTAGCAAAATTTCACCTTAGGCTAAATTCAATACTCCGAATCCAAAAATGAAGTCCATTTTGAGAGATAAAATTTCTAAAATTTTAAAAGGTGGTTATTACTATTCATAATGGCTAGTTTTAATAATATTTTAATAGCATATCGCTGTTTAGTGAAACTCGGTATTGCGTACTACACACGCTATCGAGGAAGGTCGCGATTGTGTGTAATGCAAGGCAAGTAAAGGATGCGTGTTGAGAAAGATCCTTTTGGTGTAGCGTACAACACAAGACATTAATGAAATTAAAAAGAATATTTTTCATAAAATCTTGGGGTGTTACATGTATTGTGATAAAGTTGAAAAGAACAATGGAAAATATTTTGAAAATGTACAATAGGTATGTGTCACATTATTATTAAATGTATAGTTCCATGAAGTTCCAAGAAACAAAATTCAATGGTATTATCAACTGTTGAGAGTGAGTATGTTGATGCTGCTTCTTATTGATCACAATATTTATGGATTAAAAATGCCTATTCTGATTTTTGTTTTAATTTTGAAATTTTCACGAATTATTATAACAATACACATGAAATTTATATCCATAAAAATCCCTTACAACACTCTAGGGTTATACACGTTGATGTTAGATATCTCTTTCTTAGATATCATTTTCAAAAATGGAATATTATTTTGGAATATATTTCTACAGAAGATTAGTATACTCATTTTTAATGAACCCTTTGATTTAGCTATGTTTTCTAAAATCAAATTTGAAATTGGTATGATTAAAATCTAAATTGACATAATATTTTATTAGTGGGAGTAAAATTATTCATCATATAGAATTTATTATTTCATCCAAATCCATATTAAACTTTTATATTTATCACCAGATTGTGCTGTAATAATTGGATACCAATTAATAATTTGAATATCATTATACACCATTCCTTGAATATCTCAATACATTTTAATGGCTTCTTAATGCTTGAGATGGATTTTAAATTTTCATACACAATATCTAAACTAAAGTTCACTCTTAAATTCATGAATTTAAGGAGAATCAAGTTATGTATTGGATATAACTTTTATGTTAGTTTCTTTCTAGTAATCATTTAGGGAGAGCTTTCCGTGTTCAGTTTTAATTTAAAGGGTTTATTTCATTTTTATAAGGATTTACTATCTTAGGGAGAATATTTTCACTTAAAATATCATCACATTATATATTGAAAATTTTATTTAACATTTTTAATCAATTTTAAAAGTGGGAGAAATATTTTAATTTACATTTGTTTTGTAATTATCAAAATGGGGGAAAATATTGAAGTAGATTATTGATCCACATTCTTTATTTATGTTTTGATAACTAAAATATTTATTTATTTCATAATTATAATTTATAATATCTTTTATTTCAATCATTTATTCCCTCTTACATTATTTGAGAATAAGTATTTGTTTATGACTACATTTTTATAAGAAATTATATTATTTATTATTTATTACTATTCTTTCATTCGTGTTTGTCTTGATTTATGTGAACTATTTTATGGAGAAACATACATAATTATATGTGTTAATATAACACATACATTGAATCTATAGATTAGTCTATTTTAATTTTTTTTATAATTCTTGACTGTCTACATATACAAAATCCAAGTGACGACACAAAAAAAAGCTAATAAATCTCATGAACTAAATCCATGTGACCGTATGAATAAATAATAATAAATCACTTGAAGAAATTTTACTCACCACATGAATATAAATTAGATTTAAGATATAAAATCAATGTTTTTCTAATAGTTAAACAATCTATATGAATAATCTTGATCAGCCATAAGGAATTAAATCGACCATAAAAGGAAATATTGAAAATTCATAGACCAACCATGTCATTCTAAGTGAACAAAATAAGAAATGGTAATAAAAAATATTATAATTTTTTGATCAACCAAAAATTTTTTTTTTCTAAGAATTGAATCAACCATATAAATATTTTAAACTGGTGGTTCTAAACTAATTTTCCACAGGTGAAAAACACAATCAACCGAGCATTGAAAAATTAATTGACCGTATGTTGGAAAACTAATCAATTACATATTGAATTCGTTAAACTGCATGAATAAATACCACCTAGCATAAGTTTGAACCCAACATGAGTTAATACCTATAATGATAAATTAACCATACCTTATGGGAGTATTTTATATGATTATTTTCTTTTCATACTTCTTACATTTTAAACATTTTTTATTTATTTCAATTTTGTTTTAAAGATTTTCATTGATCTAATTATTTCTTAAATACATATTAATTATTTCAATGCTAATAAATTTTATTTTAAGTAATTATAGGTAGTACTGAATATTAATCATTTGGGTTAAATTTTAACATTGGTTTCTCATAAAAAAGAGTTTTAAATTAAAATTGTTTGTAATTTGAAGAGATTTCCTCACATGATTTATGAGAGAGTTATAATGAATTTTAAAACTTTTTTATTATTTATTTTTAGTGATTTATAAATTATTATAACAAGTTCTTCCATAAAAATTATTATATTGTTATATATTATCAAATTAATACACATGGGAATATTTTAAATATGCATTCAATGAAGTAATCACATTTTTCCTTGGGAAGTATGAAATAAATTGAGCTTCATTCTTTGATTTTTTTGAAAAATGAAGTCTATATATTATGTTTGAAAAAAGGTGAGAATAATGGTTGAGGATACTATTTAAATGTATTTTTCAATACACTTTGGTGATAAATTAATAATCTCAGATAAAATTCAATAATTTTTTTCATTGTTTTCGGGGAGAATCTTACTGCCTCGACTCTCAGATCCATTCATATTCATTTGGTTTATGTAGTTCTTAATTATTTCTATTATTTTCTATACTTAATAATTTTGGTTTATACTATGAATAAAATACAGGATTCTGGTTATACTACCCCTCAAAAAGGTATAGGTTATTCCATTATTGGTAAAAGGAAAGGGAATAAATTTTTATTTTGTCCATAAAAAGGTAGTGTCTGGTTTGTACCACCACTTCAAAAGGATGGTTTTGTTTTGGGACTCTATGTGTAAAAAAGTTAGGTTGATTAAGATAATACACTAGGTGTAGAAAAAGGTTGTTTTGGTTTCTGCATCAACGGTATAAAATGTTATTGTAAAGGGTTGTGATCTCCCTTCAAAATTTTAAAGATTCTATTGTTAGTGGGTGTCACCTCTCTTCATATTTGAGGGGGGTGAATAGAAGAGTATGATCATTTATATAAGAATTACTAAAAAATAATTATTTTCATTGCTATTTATATTTATACTACATTAATTATTAACTTTGATAATAATTAATAAAATATTTTTAAATTGTGTAATTTTCCCCTCTTGAAAATTTAGAAATTCTCACATTGATACCTAACTATTGGTATCAAAGGGATTCCCTAAGAATTGAAATATTTATATTATTTGTGACAATAAAATACTAACTTAAATAGTAAAGGGAAAAATCTATTTTGAAATGGAAGGAATGAATTAAAATGATGAATGTGTATCTCAAAGACCTATATTCTTTGATGGAACTGATTATGATTATTATTAGTCTCAAATGTAACATTTTCTTAAGAAATCTAGCATTCAAAGTTGATTAGTTAGGGTGAAATTATATAATGTACCTGGATTTTATCCTGATTTATTGACTAGTAATTATTTTGTTAAATACGTCTGGAATTAAAAGGTAATTGATATTTTATGATATACAATTAGTAGAAATGTCTATAGACATGTATCAACATGTAAAATAACATATGAAATATGGTTTATTCTTTAATTTACTTATTTAGGATCTAATAAGATTATAATAACTAATATAATCATGTTAATAGTTGAGTGTCAAGCATTTAAAATGGGTGAATAAGAAACTTTCAATCAAATTTTTCCTATACTTACATTTATTGTGAATGAAATAAGTATCTTAGGAGAAACTCTAGATAATTAAAGTTTAGTTGAAATAGTATTAAGAGATTTATGTAATAAATGAAATTCCAAAAAGGATATTATTTATGATAGTAAATATTTCAAGGAATATACATTATATGAGTTTTTTAGATCTTTACTGCAATATGTATTAGAATTTAAAAACAATTTTCAAGAGGAAAATATAAAAAAATGTTTTTTTTAAAATTCATGTTACCACTTACTCTTTTTATTATGAATTAAAAATCATTGAAAATGTCTAAGTTTTATAAGTTTCCCTTGGGATAGTAAATAAGGATACTTAAAGAGAATAAAAAGTAATTACCCATAGAATAAAGAAATAAATAAAGGTAATAATGATAATAAACCTATGTTCTGTGAATGCAATGAAAGAGGGAACATCAAGACTAATTTCTTTGGAATCAAGAATGATAAAACAAGATATAAAAGTATAAAAAGAAAAAGAAATAAATTTAAAATGGAAGGATTTATAATTTAGATTCAGATTCAAGTAATGAATCAAGTGTGGGAAATGAATCAAAAAAATAATTATTTAATGGATTCAAAAAAAGGTAAGTGAATCTAATTACTATTCCTATTATAAATCTAATTTTTATTCTTTCTAAATATGAATTGTATAAATAAACCGATAGAATCAATCTTAAAGATAACAATATTACCAAATTATTAAAAAATCCTAATATTAAATAAAATTATGTTCTTACAGAAAATGAAAAAATGAAAAAAAATACTTCAATATCAAATGATAAATTATGTGTTTATTTGGTAAATGTTCAAATTGAAAATATTAATCTTAAATATTATCATTAAAAATGTAAAGAATATTAAATAATGAAATTTGGTTTATGTTCTGGAAGAAAATGATAAAATTATAAATGAAATTGAAAGGTTAAACGATGATCTATCATTTTTATTCAAATTAGAAAAAATTTATGATTAAATTATAAGTTTATTGAAAAAAATAAAAAATTATTGGTTATGATAAAATTTTACCCAAAAATGTATAAACCCTTTTTTTCTAAAGTTTCTAGTGAAAGTAAATCAACAATTACTTATTTTAAGTGTCAAATGAAAGGTCGTTATGAAAATGAATGCTCATTGAGATTTCCATAACATCTTAGTCACACTAATAATTTTATCTTAAAATCATTTTAGTATATATTTCTCAGGAATACATGTCTGAAATATATATGGTTCAAAAAAATTTATATATAAATACCATTGGAATCAAGTTTGAATGGGTACCAATACATTCTTGAATTTATTTTTTGTAGTAAGTTTGTATTGGAAGCATAAAAAAGGATGTTTGGCATGTGGATAGTATATGTTCTACACATATTATTAGTGATATCTCTATGTTTTTATTTTCTTAATAAATGTGATGGTGGTATACTTACTTTCAGTGATAAATCAAATAATAAATTAAAAGGTTTTGGAGAGGTTAAGATTTAAAATTTGGTTTATATTTTAATATTTATTTAGTTTTTTATGGATTTAAAAATATTTTAATAGGTATTTCACCACTTTTTTATGATAATATGAATGTGAAATTTGATGATGAAAAATTTATTATTTATAAATAACTTGTCTTGTTTTATGAAAAAATAAAGTATAATATATCTTTAATTAATTTTGTTAAGATGATTGAAACAAATGTAAAATGTTAAAATTATTTAAAATCTAAAAATGTTTTGTTTCATAGAATATTGAGCTATGAAAATTTTATGCTATTACACAAGATTTCCAAAAAAGTAAAAGGTGTTGTATTTTTTGGTTTTTATAGAAACCCAAACCTTAAATGCACTTTTATCATAAAATTTCTCATAGATTTACATAAAATACAAACTAAGGATGTGGTGGTCTAGTGTATTTTAATTATTAGACACATAGATACATAATCTTAAACATAGAAACATCATATTTATTTAAATCTCAAAATAGTGATCCTAACTCCAATATATCATCTAAAACTGCATAGGATTCCCTCGGAAAAAAATACATTAGGAAAGGGTGATCTTGAAATCCTAGTAATGAATAAACATGGAAATAATGTATAACATGAGAGTCAAGAAGAATAATATTATATCATAAAAAGGATGATCATAAGCTTGAAAAAATGGAATAAGGGAATGCTATTATAAGATCATGAAATCATAGAATATATGGACAAACATAAGTCATGGCATCATATACATAAGTCAAGGGTCACTCCCAATACTATTATCTTAAAGTGGACAAAGTTCCATGGTCGATTGGGATCACTCCTGATTTCCATAAACCTAGTGGAAAAAGTTAATGGTGCATTAGATTCTCTTATTAATACATTACATAACATATCATGAGATATAAAGATTTACCTAATTCATTATAGGGCTATATAATTCTAGGATTGTCCAAAATATAATGAAAATCATACATATTCATTCCACATGAGGTAAAAAACCATACATAAATCATAAGTATGACCAAATTCATAAGAAGGAAGTGAGTTTCATAACTCTAATTCAAGGAATAAATGAACGCTAAATGATAAGGATTGCCAAGAGAAGAATAAATTAAATTATTTTAGGCTTTCATAATTGAAAATGGTATATAGATCTTGAATATGGATTTCCAATGTAGATAATTCATGAGAATTATTTAAAGAAGAAAGGATAAAAATAAACCACTTTGGTAGAGATTTTATGAAATAAAAAAGTAAATACCTTATTGTTTTCTATAAAACCATAATTAATACAAGAGTAAAAGAATGAGGTTTTTTAGATGTTGTTCATGTTTTAAAATCATTTTTTGGGGGTGATTCTCAACATGAGGCAAAAAATGGGAAAGTTCCCTTAAATATGGTTTAATTAAATGAAGGAATTTGAAAGGGAACTAAAAATTTGTATAACCAAAAAAATAAAAAGTATATTTAACTAAGAATATATGTAATAGATATATATGAAAACATATAATGATTTCATGAGAGTAATATTACATAAAACGGATAAAAATAAAGAGAATATGTAACCAAAAAGAAATTATGGTGGTATAAAATATCGTACAAATGATCATCGAAGGAAAACCATTGTAATATTTTAAAATAACTTTGTTTTAAATAACACATCATTAAAAGTGATAATAAAAATTCTTTTTAAAAATAAGAGAATTTAAAAATGATGGCCACATGAGAAAATGCATAATTATGTTTCCAATTAAAAAGGTGAACATTGGCGGGAAGTTAAATCATGGACAAGGAGGATAAACTATCATTTATGAGGATGTGAATTATTATTAACATTGGTACATTTTCAAGAAGGAACAAAACTCATTAATATAGAATATTTGAATCAAAATTGATCTCCTAAGATAGAAATATGGTAAACCATATGAAATGAAAGACAAATCTCAAGGAGAAACATTGTAACTCATGAAAAAAGATTGAGTTATGAAAAACATTATATTTTATTGAAGAAATAAATCATAGATGACAATAAGTAAGATCATGAATGGAAGTGAATTTTCTAGATCAAAAATAATTTATGATATTATAATTCAAGGATTTAGTAGTTACACCATTCAAATAAATATTGGTTCATAATATCAAATCATGCCTCATTGAAGGGTAATTGAGATAAAAACCCATACCTTGTTTTAGATTCATTATTTGCACGTGACTAACTTCATAAATAATAAAATTATGTTTATTTTATAACTTATTAAGAAATTTATTATACTATATGTAATTTAAAATAGACTATTTAGAATTATATTCTATTTATTTATTATATAGTGTTTGTTTATTATTGTATAAAAATCGATTTGATATCACCTTATTTTGATAGTTTTAGAGATCAAAGATGATATTTTAATAATAATTTATATAGAATATATAATCCTTATGGAACTAAAAAACAATAATTAAATTTTTATTAACTTATAATAACATTAGTATTTGTGTTACCATTGTCATCCACAACAGAGTTTTTTATCATTATTCTACTTGGTGGTTAAAACAACCCAATCATGAACACACTATATCTCTATGGGTGGGTATGGTTAAGGAATTGTATAATATCATTCATTATAACATAAGTATAATGATATTTTTTTAAGTTGGTAAATCATATTTTAATTGTTTTAGATAAATTCTTAAAATCATGATGAAAACTGAAAAGCATTACTTCATGGAGGCGGTAGTCAACACAACACATGATTAACAGTTTCATTTATCAAAGAATGAAAGGTAATTAAGGTATATGATAATTTTACATTTCAATATAATATTAATATCATATATATCATATTTATTCATCAATACCATCACTAAAACCAACCTTTAGAGATGGTATAAAAAAAGAAGATATCACTTTATGGAGGTGGTAGTCCGCACAATGCACTAACGACATTTTTGTTTTTCATAGTGGATAGAGAAAAATAAATAATATTTATTTCTTTAATATAATAATATACAAGTGTACTAATTATTCATATTTCATTATATTTTTATATATATTATATATTTTTAAGATAAGACTAATGAGAAAATATTTTGATAAAGGTAAAACTTAAATTGTAGACTTGATCTTATTTTATATATCTTCTTGTAAAAGCAGGATTTAAGGTAATATATAGAAACTAGAGGATTATGTAAGAAAAAATGGATTTTATTAGAGGAAATGTTTTCAAATTTTCACTGGGAAATCAAATATGAAGTGTAACCATGTAGGGGTGCAAGTGATACCCTTTCATAAGTGAAGAAAAGGTCATTTTTGGGAATACCCTTTACACGTCCATGATATCATCACATTAATACTTGTTAAATGACACCAAAATTTCATAATAATAGAGTTTTGGTTGATATTGGGTCAATAAATCATCAAACAATACTTTAAAAACCTATTTTTTAACATGTTTAAATTCTTTTACTATATGTTTTTCCATTTTAAAATTTTGATTTTTACCTTGGTAAGTGGTTTTTAACTAAGAAATTTATATTTTATTTAAAAAATATAAAGTAAACACTATTAAAAAATATTTATGTTTTGAAAATAAATTCAATATCTATTTATTCAAATTGAATTTATAAATATTAATAAATCAACTTTTAAATTAAAACATTTAATATATAAAAGAACAGTTTTTGTTAAAAAATGAATTTTAACCACTATTTCTTCTCAATATTATTTATTGTAGATTACCAAATTAATTGGTTTTAATATAATTTAATATGTTTTTAAAAATAATATTAAATTCATAATTTAAACAAGATCAATTTTATTAATTAGGTAAAAATTACACGATATTAATAAAACTATTCATTTAAAAAATGGTTTTACCATTATCATGGTAATTAACTTTAATCTAACTAATATTATCTTTATACATAAAAATAATATTGAACTTGTTAAATAATATTTAAATTTTGAACTTAAATAATAAATATATCTTTTAAATTTAATTTCTAAAAGTGATAAATTCTAATATTTAATATAAGCATGCAAAAAGAGTTTTTAGTGTGAAATATTACTTGAGTTTAAAAACTGTTAAACATGTGTTTTATAATCTAAAAAAACTATTTTTAATTATTTTATACTAATTATTAAATATATATTTGTTACATAAATTTTTTTCTTAAACCTTTATGCTATAATTTTATTATAAAATTATAGTTTTTAGCAAAATCAATATTTTTATGATTAAATTAAAAATAGATTATTTCATAAAAATATCAAAAATACATAATAAGATAATTTTGATATAATGAATTCAAAAATGTACTTTATTTTATAAAATTAAAATTTTAAATTTTATAAATTTATATTTTAAATGAAAAATATAAATTATAAATAAAACTATTTTTTTAATGTTGGGTCCAAAGCCTATTTTTATTATGAAATCAAAGTACTACTTCTATCTTGCTAAAGGAAGACCCTTTACATAGCCTGTAGGCCCAAGAAAAAGTAGACCATGAACATGGCCTAAAGGCCCAGTGTAGCATCATGCCTACATCATCCCACCAATGTCAACCAGTCTGCATCATGCTTGCATCATCGTATGCATGTATCATGCATGCATCACCACCTGCGATGTAAATCTCCCAAGGGGATTTCCAAGATTCAATCCCAATTCTTTTGGATGCAGAATTATGGGGTTTAATACTCATGTTCCACCCTAACTGTAATGAAACCGTTTTTATTGGAAAATGGAATTTTTAAACATTATGCGTTCTTAATATTATTCCATATTAGTTTCTAATTTAAGTACTGTCAATATATTTGTTAATATATTATAATATTTTAAAAGTTTCAATTTAATTTATAAGAAAAAAATAGAATACTAAATTAAAGAGTTCTCTAAAAATAAATATTACTTTCATACTAAATACTATGTAACAAATACCATTAATTAATTATTTATATTCTAAAATTTAATTTTTTATACTATATTGATATTGAAATATTTATTTGAATTTTACATATATATATTATCACATTTTAATAATAATAAAAATAATATTTATATATAACAATATATATATAATATTTTTATTTTATTATTAGTTATTTTTTAACACTACAAGATATTTTTATACCTATTGGATATATATGAAATGACCATATTAACAATATCCATATCTGTAATGACTATATTTTCAATAACCATAAGCTTATTCCATTCACACTTCTCATTTCCATTTTAGATATGAAAATATTCTTTCTCCAATCATGATGTTCTTCACCATTATGGTTTTTTTTGGATATTGGTTATCCAAAAAGGTATAGATGGCACAAGATATCATCTAGTGTTAAGGTTTTTATTCTTTCCTATTTATTTTACATGTTTTATTTATACACTTTTAATGGTTTCACTAGTCTATGGTTATTAATAAACAATGGTGTGTAATAATTATTTTCATTTTGTTCTATTAGAATTTATTATTATGAATGAATAAAATATTTTTTGTTCAATTCATATCTTGCATGAATTATTTCTGAATATATTTAAATTCCTTGAATATATTGAAAAAATATTAGAATTATAAATATATATATTATGGATATAATATGATTTCTAAAAATAAGGGTGTCATAGAGTTAAAAATTGACAATACCTATGTATGTGAGTCATGCTTTAAAGGTAAGAAAGATAATTATTCATTTAAATATGTTCATGAGGTATGAACTTCCAAACTCATTCAACTTTTAAATTTTGATTTATTTTTCCACATTAAAAATACTAGTTTTGGAGGAAAAAGGAATGCATTTGTTATTACTGATGACTATAGTAAATGTACATGGACATTTTTCCTTACACATAAATACAATTCTCTCTCTAAATTTGTTACCTACTATAAATTTGTTTAAAATAAAAAAAGTTATATAATTTTATTAATTAGAAGTGATATAGGTTGTGATTTTTAAAATATAAAATCCAATAAATTCCATGAAGATAATGGGCATAATTATAATTTTTCATCTCCTAGGACCCAAAAAAATTGCATGGTAGAAAAAAATAGCAATTTAATGGAAATGGATAGGAAAATGTTAAATAAGTATTATTTTCCAAAATATTTCTAGACAGAAGTTGTTAACTAATATTTTCTTGTTTCTAATCAAATTATTCTTATTCCACTTTTGATGAAGACACCTTATAAAATCTGGAAAGAAAGGAATCCTATAATTGGTTACTTTAGAGTATTTGGGTGCAAACTTTACATTCTTAAAACCAAGGATTCATTAGAAAAGTTTGATTCAAAATATTATGAGATTATTTTTATAGGATATTTTAATTCTAGTAATCCATATAGAGTTTATAACAAAATAACATTAGTAGTTGAAGAATATATTCATATTAAATTTGATAAACATTATTTAATGGAAAGAAAATATGATTTGGATCATGTTTAGGAAGAATTTAGAGTTTCCAACTTTGTTGAACCAAAAATTTAATAATTGGATGCATTTATTGAGGGGGATAGTATCTTAGGAACAAAAATTAAAAGTTAATAAATATTCTCCATTTGAAAAAGTAATTTGTTATATAATTATTTCTATAAAAACATGAGATTCCTTAGGAAATTTTTGTGCATATCAAGCTATTATTTCTGATTTTATGCCTCAAAATGTGGATGATGATTTATCTGATTTATAGTATATTATATAAATTCAAGAATAATTAAATCAATTTTCAAGGAAAATATCTTGGAACTTAGTCAAACCCCTTAAAGATCAAAATATTATTGGAACCAAATCGATCATTATAAATAAGTTATAAGAATGTGGTCAAATAATTAGAAATAAAGTTATATTAGTGTCTCAAGGTTACAATCAAGAAGAAGGAATTGATTTTAAATAACTATTTGGATTGGTTAATCAATTATAATATGTAATAATTATTTTGGTATATGTATTTTAATGTGGAATTAAATTTTTTAAAATGGTTTTCAGAATTGAATTTATAAATGGATATATTTCTGAAATGTTTCCTAAAAATAGCATATAGGTTTTGAGAATAACTTTATTCCTAACCATGTTTTTAATCTTTCAAAAGCTATTTATGGATTGAAAAATTCTCCTCAAAATTGTTAGGAATGGTTTCCATTGTTTCTTTTGAATAATGGTTTTGAAAGGGGAAAAGTTAATCAAACTGTATTTGTTAAAAGGGATTATATAAATTATTTAGTTATTAAAATATATTATGTTGATATTATATTTGGATCTTAAAGTGATTCAATTTGTAATTAATTTTCAAATTTACTGCCTTTGGAGTTTTACATGAGTCTTATGGGTGAACTTATGTTATTTTTGGGATCACAAATACATCAATGAAAATTTGATAATTTTATCAATGAATCAAAATATGAAAAATAATTAGTTAATAGGTTTGGTATTGATAGTTGTAAAATCTCAAATATTCTGATGAGTAATTCTTGTAAGCTGTATTATGATAAGTTGTAAAAACCATTGATAATATTTTTTAAGAGTTATGATTGCAAGCATACTTTGTTTCAAAACATGAAGAATAAATTTTATGTTTTTAGTGGGTATATATTCTAGATTTAAATCTAATCATAAAGAGTCATTTAAAGGTAGTTAAAAGAGTAATTATGTATGTTAAAGGATTTTTGAATCATATTTTATTTTATCCTACACAAATTTCATTTTAAATAACTAGTTTTAAATATTATTATTTTTACGGTTGAAAAATAAATAAAAAATCACAATATGTATATGTCACTTTATTGTTAATTTTATAGTTTTATAAAGTTCAAAGAAACAAATTTAAATTAATTTATCAACTAATATAAGTGAGTATATTGTTATTACTTCTTATTATTCATAGTATTTAAAGATTAAAGAAACTATTTATGATTTTGGTTTTAATTTTAAAAAGATCCTAATTTATTATGATAATACATCTGTAATTTATATGTCTAAAAATCCTTTCACCACTCTAAGAATATACACATTCATGTCAGATATCACTTTCTTAGATACCATATTCTAAAGGGGAATATTATTTTGGAATATGTTTCTACAAAATATCAATATGATGATATTTTAACTAAAACCCTAGATTTATCTATGTTTGGTAAAATAAAATTTTAACTTGATATGAGGGAAATCTAAATTTATAAAATATTTTTAGGGGGAGTTAAACTAAGTTTTTTCTCTAATATTTTAATTTTTTTCAGTATATATATATATATATTTTTAATTTTTCAATGGATTATGCTAAAACATTGGTTTACCAATTAATTACTTGAATATCACTTTACATTATTTCATGAAAATATTGACATGTTTTCAATGATCCTTGTTTATTGAGATAAATTTTAAACTTGAACAGAAAAAAAATTAAAAATGGAGTGTAATATTAAATTAATTGATTTATGGGGAAGACTAGTTATGTATTGGATTTAATTTTATGTCAGGTTCTTTCCTAGTAATCATTCAGGGGAAGCTTTAACTATCCAATTTTAATTCAAAAAATCATTTTCCCCTTTAATGGTTATCTATCTTTGGGGAAACTATTTTTATTTTTATTTTGTTCACATTAAAGAGGGTTAAATTTTTTAAATATTTTTGATCAATTTCAAAAAGGGGGTGAAGTTTTAAAATTTACACTTGTTTTGTAATAATAAAAAATGGGAACAATATTAAAGTGTCTCACTGATCCAATTTTTTTATTTACGTTTTGATAATTACAATGCTTCTTCATTGTAAAATTATAATTTTTCAACACTTTTAATTTCCACCCTTTATTCTCTCTAACATGAGTTATGAAAAGTATGTTTTATTCTTATATTGTTCATAAGGAAAGATATTGTTTATAATTAATTATTATTATAATGTTTGTGTTTGTCATGTATTTTGTGAACATATTTTGGAGAAAAATACATCACTATATGTGTTAATATCCCATATAAAATGAGTCTATAGAATATTTTATTTCAAATAATCTAGAAAATTATTAACTCTATGTATAAAAAAATCTAAGATACCATAAGAAAAAAATACAAATGATTACATGAAAAAAATCTAAGTGACCACATTAATAAAGTTTTTGAGACCACATGGAGAAAATTGACTGACTGAATGATGATTGGTCAACCGTAAGACAAGAAATCAAATTTTTTATAACTATTGAACTGACCACTTGTAGAAGATCATTGGATTTTAGGTTATTTAATATATTGTAACATAAAATCTAGAAAATTCATAGGCCTATGGTGAAATTCCAACTGAATACACAAAGAAATATAAATCTACCCACTAATCATTTTTTTGATTGATCATAAAGTTAATTTTTCTCAGAATTGAATTGATAGCTTAATGAATTTAAACCAGTCATGCCAAACTAATTGACCACACATTAGAAAACTGACAGAATACATGTTGAATTCAATTGACCATATGAAGAAATATGAACTATCATAAGTTTTAAAACATCATGAGTTCTCACCTAGAATGAGAAATCAATCGTTCCTTAAGGGAGTTTTTCTATGATGATATGTTCTTCTTAAATTTTATATTTTATAAATTTCTTATTTACTTCAAGTTTTTTAAAGGTTATAATTAATCAAATGATTCCTTAAATACATATTAATAATTTATATGATAATATTTTTTTTTGGAAGAATTATATGTAGTGTTAAATTATCATCATGTTTGTTAATGTATCATGTCGGTTTTTAAAAAAATATTAGTTCCAAATTTTAATTTTATAGAATTTGAAAAGATTTCATCACATGATTTAGAAGATTTTTCCAATGTACTTTAATACTATTTTTAAGGATTGATAATGATATTTAAATTATTATAATGATTTCTATCATACATATATTTTTTTAATATTATAAATGATTGAAATAAACCATGTGAGAATATTTTACATACACTTTCAATGAAGGAATCTCATTTTTTACTTAGGAAGGATAAAATGAAATAGGATTTATGCATAGAATCAAATATTTAAAAAAGAAATCTATATATTCAGTTATATAAAATGATTGAAAAAGAGAGGATGTAGATATTATTGAACTATACTATGTGATACACCCTAGATATCAATTACTGTAGTTGGATAAACTTTAATCATTTGTTCCGTTGTTTCTAGAAAGATCCTCATGACCTCGACACTTAGATCCATTCATGTTCATCCGGTTTCTATAGTTATTAAATTTTTATATTTCCTTATATACTTAACAGTGTTGGGTTATTCTACCCATAAAAGTTAGGTGTCTAGTTATAATACCCCATACAAAAAGTATGTGATCTTCCATTATCAATAAAGGAAAGTGAATCTATTGTGACTTGGTTCAGATAGAGTATGTGTTTGTTTTCTACTACCACATAAAAATATAGGTTATAGTTTATGCCCATAGGTGTGAAAAAGGAAGGGTGATCAGGTTAATCCAGTAGGTGTGAAAAAAATAATCTTTTGGGTTGTTATTCCAAGGATTAAAAAGTCATTGTAAAGGGTTGTGACCTCCCTTCAAAATTTATAGATTCCATAACTAGTGCGTTCTATCTCTCTTCTCATTTGAGAGTGGAGAACAATAGAGTAGGACCATTTAGATCCAAAATACTATAAAAGTCACAACATTCATTTCTATTTATATTTCCATTTTTTTAATTAATAACTTTGATAATAAATCATTAAATATTTTTAAAGAGGTTAATTCACCCACTCTTGATTACGAAGCCATTATCACATTGAGACCTAAGACATCGATCTTGGGGAGATTTCATATGTTTTCAGATGTAAACACATGACATCATCCTTGAAATATAATAACAGCATTTAGTGAAATATATTTTGGATTTATATAGTAAGAATGTAACACCCTGAGATTTTGTAAAATATATATTTTTGATTTTTTTTTGATATTCTGAATTTTACACAACATTTAATATAGCTTGTTTTACGTGAAGGAATTATGTTTGGATTTCATTGAATACTATACCATGTTAACATTTCATTATATGCTACACTAAGATAAATTTGCGCTACACGCAACACTGAGTTGGCCTATGTTACACGCAACACTAAGTTTATATGAAATAATATTTTATTATTATAATTATTTAAATGAGATAGTTATAAGATTGTAAATAAACATAGTAATATGAATAGTAATAACTAATTTTTAAATATTATTTATAATAGTTTTATATAAATAAAACATATTTATAATAAAACATATAATTTTTGGTAAAGTCTTTATATGTTTGAAAAGATTATTTTCTCAAATAAAATGATTTTTATGTCCTTATGTGAAAAATAATAAAATTTATTTTTTAAAAAATTAGAAATTAAATTTGATAAAATAAAATTAATTTTTAAATTCATAATTTCAAAATTATCTTAGGGTTATTTTTTGGATTTTTTTTGAAAAACTTCATTTTTGGATGTATAGTGAAAAAATACAAAATTTTAATTCAAATATGTTTTTATTATAATTTATTTATATTGTTAAATTATATTTTAATTTGGTTTTAAAATTTAATTAGATAAAGTTTACATAAATTAATCCAATTTAGTTCATTGGAATAAATTTACATTGAAATTTGATTTAAAAACATTTCAAACTTTTAAACATTTTTGATTAAAAAAGTCATTGCCATGAAACCTCTACGAGATTAATTTTAAATTACATTCTACCAATTATTTGATTAGAATTTTTAAAAATGGATACCATATTTAGAACAAGAATAATTTATAATTAATAATAACTTCATCTTAGTTTTTAACCAAATATATTATTAAAATTAATTATAGTGATTAAGGTAAAAACAATATTACTTAGTGGTTAGAAATTAATTTAAGGGGAAATATATCCTAGAAACATGTGCATAAATTTTTTTCCGGAAATATTTCGACCAATTAAAGTCCATTCTCAAAATTGAAAATTATTTGAGGCCCATGATGTAAGAGATACCTATCAATAGTGCTTACCTTTTTATATTTACAAGAATGCCACTCCTCCTCCACTATAAAAGGACACTCATACCCCTCACTTATTCACACATATAAAGACCTTTTGATCAACAAAAACCTATAAAAATGAGCTCCCAACTTCCCTAAATTAATCATAGAATCCTCCCTTTTGGAATAAATCCAACCAATGAAGTATTTGGTGAAAACCAAAATGAGTTACTCAAGGAAGAGGTAACTTCCTTCAACAATCATTTTATTTTTATTTCTTTCTCCAAATCCTAAATTATTATTATTAAATTATTATATAATAACCTAATTTTCTAGAATTTACTAATATGTTATTATGTTTAGGTTTCTACCTACACTCACACATGCTTCCATCAAATGGGACTCACAATCATCATTTGTGTGTACGACATATTATCGCATCCTGATCTGAAATCATTCTTTCTTCTATTACCACCACTAAAGGTTGGAAATAATAATGGATTTTATGTTTTTATATTACATATATATTATATTTATGAATTATTTATAATTCTTGAGTTATTATATAAAATATACCTTCATGGTTTCCATTTTGTGTAAATACATTAACTTCATTTGTGGATGTGTGGACTACCGCCTCCTCAAAGAGATGTGATTCGTTAACACTTAACATGGAATATATTAATGATGGGTTTAGAAAAATTATATAATTTATATGAAATAATAATTATACTATAATGACAATGTATATACACATATATTTCATATACTTTACCTTTTCAATACTATAAGATACCAAAACAGCGTTCATGCGTATGTACGACCCATTGTCTCCATGAACGATGTATTCCATTTCATATTTATATATTTTATATATTATTATAAATATTTATATACTGAATATATATGATATTTATATCATGTTTTAGTTTTTTTTAAATATATAAATCATTATCTATGTTTTATGATCAAGAATAGGAAGTCAAAACATATATAAAAAACGAAGAAGATATTACCTCAAACATAACATTAACATGGAATTGTTAATAAATGGGTAATATAAAATCATAATAAAATTATATATGGTATTTGATATAATAATATGGTTCTATGTTATATTTATAATAAACTTATATTTATTATACATGAGGTTTGAACGTGTACCAAGAAAGTCTATACTTAAGGTAATGGTGTTGTCGTCTCACTTTTATTTTTGTGTGATTTATGCCTTATTCACCACTTATTTAATTTGTGTAGTTTACATACTGTTCATGAATTTATTTTATGATTTTTATACTTAAATTTTTGGGTATTTACATATCCATTTTATGATCTTTCCTTCATTGGATTTATCATTCAAAAGTTATCAAATAAGTAATGTAATTTTGTCTCAATTTTCCTTCTTTGAGATACATGCCATGTTATACACCTATATTTTCTATGGGGTGTATCTACTGACCTTATACATGTTATATCAATAATATCATTATTTAATGATATTTTAAGCTTCATATAATGTTATTATCTAATTTTTATTATGATCCAAAGTTACCAAAGTGGTAATAGTTTATTGCTACAATCTCATCGTTTATTGGGATTGTTTAAGATTATGCTTCCAATGATGAAATATTACGATCCATATCTGAAGAACTCTCATGTATTTTCTTATCATATATTTATTCATGATATGTTTATGTATTGGAATTAATTTTCCAGTCTTTTTTACTTAATATACTTAAGAATGTGCTTTTAAAAAATCTAACTTTATCTCTCTCTTTGGACATAAATATATGTTCTTTCAAAACTAAATTTTATAAAAAGGTTTTCAATTTTTTTAATGTTTAAAAAGTGTTTTAAAAATTTTCAATATTATTTTATATTTTTTCAATGAAAAAGGGTTTTCAAAATGTTTTCAATCATTCAATATAAGTTTTAAATTAATTTTCAATGAAACAAGTTTTCATTTTTTTTAAGTTCCATTATTTTTTTAAAGAAAGAGGTTTTAAAAATGTTTTCATGATTCATTTATATGTTTGAAAGGGAAAAGGTATTAATTTTTTATTACTTTATATGTTTTCAAGGTTATTTTCAAAGTAAAATGTTTTCAAAATTTTTTATTTTCTAGAAAGTAGTTTTAAAAAAAAGGGTGTTTTCCTTAGAAATGTTTTAAATGAATTTTCATGATTCTTTTATATGTTTTAAAAGTGGTTTTAAAGAAAAGAATTTTGAAAATGTTATATGTTTTAATAAATTATTTTGAAATAAAATTTATTTTTAAATGATATTTCAAAATCCTTCTCCATATAAGATGATATCATTTGATATAGTTTATGATTTAATAGGGTTGTGATCTAAGGAAACTATTCTTATTATTTATTTGAATGGTTTATGATTAATATTAGAAGTTTTTTTATAAGAACTGTTTATCTTTCATGGGTTATACCATAATAAAAAGTTTATGAAACCCACTTACTTTCACAAGTTATTATATAATGAAATGATTATTAGAACCATCTCTTTTTCGTAGGTTGTGATATGATGAAGTCTTTTTAATGCCCATTTCATTTCAAGTGTAATGATATGATGAAACCCATATCTTTTTTATGGTTCAACATATGATGGATGTTTTATTATCTTGTGGAACATATATGTATGATTTTATAATGTGAATGGTGGTACCTATATCTTCATCCAATTAGTTGGGTAAAGATTCATATATCTCATGATATTGACATGGATGGAATGAGGAGTGAACTCAATTCAGTAATACAGGGCTTGAATAGGAGGTGAACTCTGTTCAGTAATATAGGGTTGGAATGAGTAGTGAACACAGTTCAGTAATACATGAGAGAACAAGGATATAACTCAGTTTAGTAATATAGGGATGGAACGAGGAGTGAACTCAGTTCAGTAATATATGTATGGAATGAGGAGTGAACTCAGTTCAATAATATAGGGCTAGAATGGGAGGTGAACAACATTTAGTAAAATAGGGATGGAATGTGGGGTGAACCCTATTATGTAAACGGATTTTTCCAATAATATGGTATTCAGAGTGAATCTTGATTAATAAGATGGTTTGGGGAGTGAACCCACTCCACTAATATGGAATTAGAATCAATCCTTTACTACTAATAAAATAATTTTATATGTCTATGTGTCTGCCAAAATCACATGTATTATGATTATGTTATTATCTCATGAATTACTCTCTTGATTTTCTTATGATTCTTATCTTATGAACTACTGATATTTATTAAATAAATATTTATTATGATATTTTATATGAAGGATATGATCTTTTAATGGTAAGATCATGTTCTTATACCCTTATACTCATGTTATTATTTCATATCTCCCTTGTTTACCCTTACTGAGAATCTGAGCTCACCCCATTATTATGTTTTCTTTCCCCAAGTTATGAATAAAGGTATTATGTAGGAGTGCTAAAGTGAAATCTCTTTAAGGGAGATGTTTGAATATCTTTCACCATGTTAGAAGATTATGTTTACAAGTTTCCAAACACACTAAACTATTATAGTCATGGGGCATGTATTTTTTAATATGGTGAATATTCATCTAGAATGATGTAATATCAATGTATGTTAAGCCCAAGTCCCTGTAAAGTGAATTATATTCTATGATTCTAAAAGAGAGAATGCTAAGTTTTTTGGTGAGAAGGACCCTCAGATGAGATATAGGTGTGTTGAGTTCCTATCTTCCTTGATGGTCGATATTTTATTGATCATAGTGTAGGATTAGATGATGGTGTTTCACAAGGTTTTATATGAGTACCCTGATGAAGGGGTTGAGACCTTATCCCCTCGATATGAGATTGAGTTTGGGGTAGAGTTGCAGCCGGGTGTCGGTCCAATATCAATGTCCTTCTATGAGATAATTCCTTCCGAGATGTGAGAGATACATATTGCAATTGAAGATATTATGTAGCAAGGTTTTATTTGGAGTAATATATCACCATACGGTCTTCCAGATATATTTATGATGAATTCATATAGCAATATTCTTTTTTGTATCGATTATCACTGCTTGAACCAAGTGAAAGTGGAAACTACTATTCCATCCTATGGATTAAGAATTTATTTGATAAACAGTATGGAGATATCAAGTTCTTAAGGATATATTTATATTTAGGATATCATCATGTGTGAGTAGAGTATGAGGACATTCTAAAGACTGCTTTTAGATATTGTTATGATAATTTTGAGTTCATTGTTATATTATTTTATATTATAAAAAATACAACTATGTTAACGGGACAAATGAATTTAATGTTTCTTGAGTTTTTTGATTAATTAATGGTGGTATTAATTTATTTCATCCTTATATTTTATATATTATAGGAGGATTATTCAAAGAATCTATAAGCTATTTTGGGATTTCCTCAGTGTCATCAGTTATTTGGGAAGTTGTTAATCTGTGAGTACTAGAACCATATTGTACATTTCTTCAGCCATGTTTTGTCTCAGTGTGAAGTAATCAAGGATCCTTTAAATAATAAAGTTATTTTTTATTTAGTACCCCCATTTTTGTTGTGGAGGTTTAGAGTTTACCTGTTCTTACTGGTTATTACTAGAGGTTTGTACATGAATTCACTTAGATTATGACTCTGCTGGTAGTTATGAAAAAAAGGACCCAGATTTCATCCCAGTTGACTTATTTTAGGATAATTTCATGTATTATAAGGAGAATATAGATAGTTTTATACTTGTTAATTTTATATAAGGGGGTATTTCATTCAAGGTTTATTGTGATGCCTTAAATATTGGATGTGGGTGTGTTCTGATGCATAAAAGAGTGGTTATCTCTTATTTGTCTCAATATTTTTATTCTAATGAATATAAGAACTCCACCCATGACCTTGATCTTTCAATGTTTGTATTTTCATGGATGTGATGGAGGATTTACCTCATTTAGGATCACTTTTTGGTCTTTAAAGATCATAGGAGTTTGAGGTAAGTCTTCTCCCATCAAGATATGAATTTATGACAGTGATGGTAAATGAAAATTTAGTAAGATTATGTTTTAGATATTTTCTATACATTAGGGAAATAGAATGTTTTGGATGAGTAATTGAGCATAAAGCCACCTGGAAATTCCATTAATGAGTCTGGTGATGTTTGGAGGGTGATAAAGGATATTTCCATGACTCACCATGATATTGAAGAAGTTGATGATAGAGGATTTCTTTTCAAGATGATAGTGTAGTCATCCTTGGTGAAGTAGTTGGAGGATTCCTAACTTGTAAATTTTTATGAGGAGGTCTGGAAATATCAAGTTGTTTATGGTGATTCCCCTAAGGTATGTTCTAGGGATGATCAACATCACGTGTTGTTATAGGGAAGGATCTTCTTTCCTTCAGAGATGTGTGATTTTGTTCTCTATGAGTTTCATTGTTTTCACTTAGTGGTATATCCTACAGTGTCTAAGATGTATTTCACCATGCAAGTTCCATTTTTTCATCTAGTATGAATTGATTTGTTGTAGAGTTTATCTCTTTTTGTTTTTGTTTTCTAGAGGATGAAGGCTGAGAACCTTGTTCTTGGTGGGTTAATTCACCCACTTGTTGTTCTTAGTTGAAGTGGGAGGACATCTCAATATACTTCATCACAAATTTTCCTTGAGTATAGGGTGGACGTGATACTATATGATTGATCATGAATTTTTTAATGAATTCATATCACTTATTGGTAATTAAGGATTCTAGGTCCATGGATGTTTTATCAAGGAAGTATCTGAAGAAGGTAGTGAGGTTTTATGGGGTTTCGAAGATGATCATCTCTGATTGTGATCCCCATTTTACCTCTAGGTTTTAGATATGTATCTAGTATGGTTTTGGTTCTAAGTTATTCCTTAAAATCAATTTTCATCTATATAAGGGTGTTTATATAGAGTAAACTTTATACATTTTAAAAATACATTTTGCGCACCTGAATTATAGATTTTGAATGTTTGTGGTTGAGGCACATACCCTTGATTGAGTATGCTTATAATAATAGTAATCACTACTCTAATGTTATATCTTAATTTAAAGAACTAGAAAAATGACCCTATTGATCTATATTATATTAGACTGAGGTTTGAGAGTTTTGTATTCTTAGAGTAGAATTAGTTTAGAGATAATTTGAGAGGAATTTTATGTGATCCATGAGTGCAGGATCACCAGAAGTCTAGTAATGATCGTAACAGGAGGCCTCAGAAGTTCAAAATCGGAGATCATAAGTTCTTTAAAATAATTTCTCATCATAGGAAATAAAAGTTTATATGTGGTAATAATATTTAACCTTGATATTTTGTACCTTTGGAGGTGTTGGTAGAAGTTGGAGCTATTACATTTCAATTACAACTTTCTCTTTGGGTTAGCTGGATTCATGATATTTTCAAATGTCATAGATTCACTAGTATCACTTTCTCTATGGTCAGGTCGTGTGGCAGTACAATTGCTTGGTGGAGAGTACTTAAGATCATGGGATGTAGTTTCATTATCAATATTCTGATTTTCTTGATGTTTGATATTTTTGAATACTATGTATGAAATTTTCTTATTTTATGAGATGATGGTCTATTTTACATGTTTACAATCCTCATTCCTATGAGGCGTTGGATGTGTTATTTTTATAGCGAGACCTATGAGAGGTATCTTATGAGGTGGCTATTCTGTTCCCTTTCTTAACTTCCTGAGTTTTTGTTTAAATTATAAAGGATGATGATTTTGGGGATCATGCATGCCTGATCCGAACTTTCCTAGTATAAAGGATGATAATTGTTTGATAGGTAGCTGATATAAGAGCATAGTTTATTCCAAGACATTATTTTATGTTTTGGAGAGTATATAGATGTCTAGGAAGAGTATAAAAGAGTGAAAGTGGTGTTCTACTGAAACTTTAGCTGGGAGAGGAGATTATAAAACGATCCTTTGGATTATAGTCGGACATTGTTTTAGAGGTGTACCTTGCACCGTAGTTATAATAATCATAGCATGAAGGATTGGAGTGAGGTGTTTTTTTGTCTCTACCTCTTAAGGGGTCCCATGAAGGATGGGCTTGGGGATATTCCATTGAGTCCTTGAGGGTCAAGAAATGTCTTTGCCAATTTCCAGGTAGTTTTAGTAGAGAGATTTAGGTTGTTCCACAACCTAACCCATGGTTATATAATTAGGGAGAGTTATACAGGGTCTTCAACATATATTATAGAGGGTGGGTTTAGATTCAAACATTTACGACACATCCCCCCTTTTTCATCATGGTTTTAGTGATAACCCAAGGGATTGTGGCATTGAAAAGTGGTTTATATTGTGGTGCTATTAAATTAAAGAAAGTATAAATTATTAAGTTCCTTTAAAATATTCTTATTTTATCCCTTATACTTCAAACTCTATGTGACATCATGTAATATTTTAGAGACTTTATGTTCTATTTACTAGGCTTTAACACCCTACTTTTAGCGATCTATTTGTTGGTGATCTGAGATGTGTTTTCCTTCTTCTCCATCAGTTCTTCATCTCCCATTATCTCTCTCTCTCTCTTTGTATATTATAGTTATTTATTTATTTAGTTTTGATTGGAGATTATTTTCATTATTGATGGATGATTCCTAGTGGGATGCTATCCTTATGGATTTAAAATTCCTTATGAGAGAGTGGTTATATATTTTTGTTTCTTCTTCCATTATTTCTCAGATAACATTAAATTTACCATATTTAGGTAGAAGATTCATGAAATTTGTTTTATTATATGAAAATGTGAGATTATCCTACTTTAGTTTCTTTGAATAATGGTGAAATTGACCATAATGAATATAAAAACCATAATTAAGAATGAATTAGAAGGTTATTGTGAATTTATGTGGTGATATTGAAGGATACAGATGTAGTAGAAGTGCAGCGGTTGGGAGGGCCCATATTTTATTTTTCTGTTACCGATGACTAATCTGGGATCAATATGACAATGAATGCCAGTATCCATAGATTAAAATCAATGATTTAGAAAAATAGTAAAAAATCACCGGATCAGAGAAAGGGGATTTTGCACATCATGTTTATAATTAATTTATTAATTTTTAAAGAAATTAAATACCATGGTCTTTGGTACTTTCTTCATTAATGATCATTGATCATCCGAAATGACCATTCCATATTGCCTTCGTTATTATCATGAGGATACAAAGTAGAATCCCTCTAGTAGTGATCCACACGTGCTCTAATTGTCTTCAAACAATTACACTCATTCTTTGGGTGCTAGAAATTAGTCAAGGCACCCAAGGGAGAGGACTTAAAGTCGAAACAATGACATCCACATATGAACGCTCACTATGTAATATAATCCATTTATCACAATATCTCATCAAGAAGGTTTCATAATAGTATCATAAACCTATATAATTGATAATTATTTCTTTGACTACCTAAAATGAACTAGTCATTACACCATGGACATGAAATTTAGGGTGACAGTTCTATTTCAATCAATGGACTGAAATATCAACTTCAATAAATAGAAGGGACAAATCTTACCTCAACTTATCCATTAATAACATGTCATTTATGAATAACCCAAAGTACCCTACTTCCCACAAACTTATTCCGTGATAGATTTCATCAGTAAATCAAAGTGTATGAGTCGTGACATGTATTAATCATAATCTTAAAGTATAAGGACCATTACACACACTCACAAATAGAAATATCCGATGACACCAAAACATGTGGAATTATTACCGGCGGGTATATTCTCATAATCTCCCATATTAGAGATTAAAAAATGAAAAATTCATGAGAATAAGTCTCATCCACTTATGAGTACTCGCACCTGACGGTCTGTTTACTATGTGTCCCATCATAGAATATCATCCAATCGCAGAACTATATTTAAGAATTTTACCATATCACTTCAGGTTTCTCATAATATTTTGGAACTTCTATGACATAATTAATGTCAAATATACTCTAGGACATTATTACATTATATTTATGCTAAATAATGAACAATATGAAATAATATGTTTAGTATTTAAATACATTAAATATTCAAGTAGTCAATGTACAAACAGTTGGTCCTAGGACACCAACTCCAACCAACTCCCACTTGGACTAGATCCAAATGCCTATGACTTTTAGTATTCTAGACATCTAATGATGATCATGTTTCTACTGAGTCAAGGCTTTAGTCAAGGGGTGTGCCTCGATTTCTTTTATGTAAATACTGTTCAATGAAACTTCACCTCTCTGATAAAAATTCATCAAGAGATGATACTTTTGAAGTATGTGATTTGTCTACTGACTTGACCTTGGATATTTTGTGAGAGAAACCACTATAGTATTATCATAATATAGTGTGATGAGATCCTTACTTCTAGGAACAAAATCCAGATCTTGGACAAAGCTCCACATCTAAGATGATTCTTTAGTTGCCTCAGAAGATGCAATATACTCAGACTCTGCTATAGAATCTGTGGCCACACCTTGCTTTGAGATCTTTAAACTCACATCACCTCCATTAAAAGTGAATATGTATCCCATTTAAAACTTCATGACAACTTGATCAGTATGGAAACTATCATATGCATATCCTCTGATGACTAGTTCCTCAACTCCTCCATAAACTAGGAACATATCCTTAGTTCGCTTCAGATACTTAAGGATAGTCTTAACGACCATCCAATAACAGTCACCTAGATCAGCTTGATATCTTCCTACCACAATCAATTCTTATGCAACATCTAGCATAATACATAACATAACATACATGATGGACCCAATCGCTAATGCATATGGAATCCTTACCATTATCTTTATTTCCTCATGTGTTTGAGGATACATTTTTTTGGAAGGATGAATTCCATGTGAAACTGAAAATAATACCCTCTAGGATTGTTCAATTTGGAATCACTTTAGTATTTTGTCATTGTATGTACTTTGAATTAGGCCTAGAAATCTCTTGGATCCATCACGATGGATCTTGATCCCAAGAATATATGCTACCTCACCCAAGTCCTTTAGGGGGAATCATTTATTCACCCATGACTTAACAGATTGTAAGATTGGTATTTTATTTCCAATAAGTAATATGTCATAAACACATACTACTAGGAAAATGAGTGCACTCCCACAAAGCTATTTGTAAAAAAAGGATCACGTTTTTTCTTTATAAAACCAAATTATGTTATAGCTTCATCAAAATGAATGTTTCATGACCTAGATGCTTTATTTAATCCATAAATGGATTTTTTCAACTTTTATATATTATTGGCATCTTTTTGAGTCATAAACCCTTTAGGTTGTGTCATAAAGACATATTCCTGAAGGTTCCTATTAAAGAAGGCTGTTTTGACATCCATTTTCTATATCTCATAGTCATGGTAAGAGGAAATGGATAGTATAATTTTAATGGATTTTATTATTGAAACTGGTGAAAATGTTTCATTATAGTCAATGTCTTGACACTATCTAAACCCTTTTACAACCAGTCATGCCTTATAGTTACTGACTCTTCCTACCATGTACATTTTCTTCTTGAATACCCATTTATAACCAATAGTCATTACATCTACTAGAGGATCTAACAATATCCAAACATGCTTTTGGTATATGGAATCCATTTTAGAATTCATGGCTTCTTGCCACTTAGCAACGTCTCTGCCACTTATTTCTTCCTCGTATGTTATAGGATCATTATTATCTACTAATATTGATTCACTATCCTCGGTAACTAGAAAAACATACTATTATAGTTATCTAACCTCTCTTTTACTCCTATGCAGTACATGTGTCTCTGGAATAGATCTTTCTTCCACGAGCCTTTGTGGAATCTTCTCCTATTCCAACTTTTTCTGTACCTTGATCCTCGAATTTATCAAAGTATATCTTGCTCCCACTATATATTTTGGAGATGTTCTCCCTTTCAAAGAATATGGTGTGTCTTTACTATATAACCTTTTTGTATGACAGTTTGTATACGTAATATCCCCTTATTAACATGGGGTATCCTATAAAGGTACACTTTGTGCCTCGAGGTGCATGTTTATTACCTAAAGAGGCCTTAACAAACACTTCACTTTCCCACACATGTAAATTTGACAAGATGGGTTTTCTTCCACTCCAAATATTGTATGGAATACCATTTACCAATTTAGTTGGTACTTGGTTTAGTATGTGCGCCACTGTTTGTAACGCATATAACCATAAGGATAATAGAAGACTTGCCTGACTCATCCTTGATCACACCATGCCCAACAAGGAGTGGTTTCTCCTTTAACTTACACCATTTGACTGAGGCGTGTCAGGAGGACTGAGTTGTGATAGGATCCCAAACTACCGTAATTAAATAATTAAGTATTGATCATGTATTCTCCACCTTGGTCTGAGTAGAGATTCTTAATCTTCTTACCATGCAGGTTCTCAAATTCATTATTGTATTCCTTAAATTTATCCAAATAATCTGACTTATACCTTATTAAGTAGATATATCCATATCTACTAAAATAATCATTAAATGTTATGAAGTATGAGTACCCACCCATTGATTCAACTGGAAATGATCCACACACATCGATATGAACCAATTCAAGATGGTCTTTGTCCCTTTCACCATTCCCACTAAATGGGGATTTAGTCATTTTTCTTTGTAAACATGAATGACATACACCAAGTGGTTTTAGTTTGAAATAATCTAAATATTGATCTTGATGTAACTTTGTTAAGAGTTTCCCATTTACATGACCTAGCTAGTGATGGAAAATTTTGGTCTGGTATGAGTCATGAGAAGTAGCTTCGTTATCGATTTACATTACTTGGATTGTGTAATCCAACATGTAAAGACCATTATATAAAATTTCCTTTTCAAAACAATTGATATCTTTTTAAAACAACATTAATTTCCAAAAATGAAAATAAATCCATCTGTATCTAGTCTAGATATAGAAATAATGTTTTTTGGTTAGATAAGGCACATAATAATAAATTTTTAATACCAAGATCATCCTAGTCGGTAGTGTGATGTGGTAGTTTCCAACAGCTATAACAAAAAGTCTAGATCTATTGACTGCTCATAGATGTACCTCCCCTCAATCAATTTTCTTGAATCTACTTGGTTCCCAAAGCTTCCCCTTGTTTCTTTATCTGGGTGTAGTTTTTCTTATAGTGGACCTTCTTTCCACATGCGAAACAAATAGCTTCTTGTTCTCTTACATCCCCCTTGATCTTAATTTTTTATGAAGGGAGTGAAGAAGCTTCGGGCTTAAAGATCTTTACCTTCCCTTTCCTCTTATTCATCATAAGGACAATAGGCTTTTTTCACTTCATGTCTTTGTCCACTTGGCGAAGTAGGATAGGAAGATTTGGTAGACACTTATCAATGTTTTTTATATTGAAATTCCCAAAAGAAATGTATAAGCTCTGAGGGAGTGATGCAAGAATGAGATTGGTATCCAGTCCTTTAGGGAGTATAACCATAAAACCTCCAGGCACTCAATGTAGCCAATGATCTTGACTACATGAGTCCCAGCTGGGGAACCCTCTCCAAGATTACTCTGAAATAGTACCTTTGAGATCTCAAACCTTTGTTGACTTTCTCCCTCCTGGTAAAGACCATGGAGGTACTCAAGAATACCATAGGTTTCCATGTTTTCATGAGACTTCATGAGTTCACTAAACATTGATGATAACATCAAACATCAAACATCATCCACTTCATTAATATGTTTACCGTAGACCAGGAACTCTTCATCACTCGCCTCTTGGGAAGGAGGATTAGGTAATGAGGACTCCAACACGTAATATTTCCGTTCATGGAATAGAATGACCTGAAGGCGTCTAAACCATTCCTAGAAGTTACTACTAGTGAGGATGTTGTATTTATCCAATATTGATCACATGGATAGTGTGGTTGATGAGCTTGTCATTTTATTCTACAATTAAAAGAGAAGATAATTATTTCTTTCTTGGTTACATTTTATGAGAAATATTAAATTAATTTTCTTATGTATCCTACTATTTTATCAATTCCCAATATCCCTAACCATTGAAATTAGAATTTTTAGTTTTTAGGACATTCTAGTGGAAAGGATCCATTTTCCCCTTTGTATAACCCCAAAAATGGTTTGTCAATCTATTTGAAGGTATTTATATAGGCTGGTCTTTTCCAACTACAGGATTTCATCTCCTTGATCCATTGAGTGGAATCCCCAATCCTTAAATCCTAACTTGTATTTCCTCAACACATTCCTTCAAATTTAAAACCAAGTCTAGAAAGGGATACCCTTTTGATGTAAAATAGTTATGTCAACCCAAATGTTTCGTAAGATATTTTTTTATAAAAGTTTGTTTCCAAACAAGGGTTAGTCAAACAAATAGTTTATTGAGACTTTCCGTTAATCAAGTAACGGAAGGCTTAGTCTGACTTAATATTTTACTGAAGGATTTTTATCACTTATTCATAAATTTCCTTATTATATATATCACATGATTGTTAATATTAAGTGGAACTTATTTAAGTGATTAACCATGTATTGATAATATTAATGCATAAGCCTAGTTTATTTTAGTTTCATATTGCATGATTGTTAATTAATTAATTATTTATTCACGATAATACATCCACAATGAAAAACCATGCAACTGAAGGAAATAAAGTAAAGGGCGTTATCATGAGCTCTTGTAATGGTTAGTTCATCCAGCGGTTGATAAACTGACCACTGACCTAGAGGAAATACATCTTCAACCATTTATGGATCATGTATACAACTTTCCACTGATACATCTTTGCATCTAATTGGAATGGTTTCGCCTTGGTTTCTTACTTGAACTTCCTCCACAAGATTGGGTGATCCATCCATTACATATGTTTTTTAATTCACACACAGGTGATGGGTAAAAAGGGGACTCACATAAAAGAAACTGTGGGCATATAGACCCTACATATTAATGAAGAGAGATGACATACATGCCAACAATTTAATTTAAAATAAATTAAAAGAAAACCAATGACATACAAAGGTATGGTATAGCTAATGATCATCCAAGTACATGCAACAAATTAAACATTTAATAAAACTATCATTCAATTCCTTAATCGTTCTTATTAAGATAAATCATACTCGAATCGATTAATTATTATATTTAATTAATAAATCCTTTTATCTTAATAATTTTCTGAATTTACTTGGGATCATCATCTATAAACTTAGAGGTAACATGGTGAACACCCATTAGAATATACATGATATGCAATTATGAACATTACATAATCATTCATGTTTTAATTTTGTGTAATTTGGTAAATTACATAGTGTATAATTATAACTACACAATGTATATTTCTTTCACCATCTTATCTACGGTATAAGCCTAGGGACTTGACATGTGAGGCATAATTTGGAAATCTTAGAGTATATGGCATTTCTAGTGGCGCACACACCATTTTGTCTCTGAGTTACATGGTTATCGGTCGTCTTAGCCATGTATGGGATAAATGGTTTGGACCGTTACCCCCAGGGACTACACGCCGTGTCTAGTGGGCCATTCAGTGTGTAATATGACTGATCATGTGTCATTATTTCCTGGTCAACATGTGGTGTAAGAATTTACTACAACACATATCATTAATGAACACACCTTGAGTAATTTCAGAATTACTCTCAATGAACTGAACAAAACTACATAGTGTGTAATATGGAATACACAACATGTAACTCTGAATACACAACATGTACTGTCGTGTTACATGGAAATAATCATCAGCGCCACCTGATGAGATCCAAAATTTAATTTTAATCAAAAAATTATTTTTTTCGGTTATATCTACAAGAAAAAAAGAGAAAGAACATATCTATAAATTCTAATTACAAGAAAAATTAAACATGAATTGAAAAACTAAATTATTAAATCATAAATCATTGATGAATTATTTAAATAATTACAAATTATTATGAACCTTGATCTGATAACACTTGAAGGATCGAGACATAGCGGAAGTGTAAAAATTGGGAGGAAATGGCTTTTATTTTTCCATAATCTATGACTAATCTAGGATCAATACAACGATGAACGCCATTATCCATAGATTGAAATCAAAGATTTAGATAAATAGGAGAAAAGTGCTGGATCAGAGAAAGAGGATCTTGCATATCAAGTTTATAATTAATTTCTGAAGAAATTAAATACCTGGGTCTTTGGTACTTTCTTCATTGATGATTGTTGATCGTATGAAATGACCCTTCCAGATTTCCTTTGTTGTGCTATTGAGGATCCAAAGTATAATTCCTCTAGCGGTGATCCACACGTGCTTGAATGGTCTCTGAAAAAAACCACTCATTCTTCGAGTGCTAGCGCAGTGAAGCGAATTTCTTGTATCAATCGATCATCAGTCTTGAAGAACTCCTCTCATTATTGAGAGGGAGAGATGAAAGGATTTTAGGGAGAAAAAGTTTGGAACAAAAATTCTCAATTCACTGGGGGTTGTCAAAATAGACGTACCTGCCTATTAATTGACATGGGGTTTTAGTCACAATATTTAATTTAAAAAAAACAATTAAATGAAATTATAACTATTTGAGAAAACCCATGCAATATAATAACAATAACAAAAGCATTATTTGTGGTGCACCAACTTGTGGAAAATGGAACCATAAATAAAATCTATGGCCACATAATGATAAAGATATTATTTTTATTTCTTACACCAACTGGATAAACATTATTTATTGACTTGTAAATAATGAATTTATCAATGGACACAGTCTTTGTCCATTCAAACTCCTCTTCCATTTATTGAACACCCAAATAAAATATTGTATTCTCTTAAAGAAATATTTTTATTTTCAAATTAGTAAATAAATATTTATTAAATGTTTAATAAAATAAATAAATAAATTTTATTCACAATCCAATGAATAAATATTTATTTAATTTATGTGATCATTTTATCTTGAAAAAAATTATTCCTCGGTCTTGAGAAAAATATATATTCAATTAATTAAATTCAAATAGAATTTGACATATACTACTAGAAACACTTAATGTGTGACTGTCTAGGATTCTTTCTCATTGGCATTAGGTGGGCTTGCATAATATTTTAGATTATTATCTAGAAACAGCTCAAGGAACCCAAGGGAAAGAACTTAAAGTCAAAACGACGACATCCACATATGAATGCTCACTATGTAATGTAATCCCTTTATCATAATATGTTGCAAAGTAGGTTTTATGATAGTTTCATCAAACTATATGCTTGATATGTCATTCTTTGACTACCTGAAATAAACTCATCATCACACCATGGCCATGGAATTTAGGGCAATGGTTCTATTTCAATCAAAGGGTTGAGATATAAACATACACAAATGGAAGGGACAAATCCTTCCTCAACTTATCCATTAATAACATGTCATTCATGATGAACCCAATGTACCCTACTTCCCGCCAATATATGGCATGATATTTTTCATCAGTAAATCAATGTGCACAATTTGTGGCACATATTAATGAAAATATTAAAGTCTAAGGACCATTACACATGCTCGTATATAGGAATATCCAATGACACCAAAACAAGTGGAATCCTACTGGCTTGTGTGTTATCATAATCTCTCATATTGGAGACTACCAAGTGTGAACTTCATGAGAAGAAGTCTCATCCTCTTATGAGTACTCGCACCTGATAGTATGTATACTATGTGTCCCATCAAAGTATTTCATCTAACCACATAACTATATTTAAGAATATTTTCATTGCAATTCAAGTTTATCATCATAATGGGGAAATTCGATGACCTTATTAATGCAAAAAAATACTCTAGAAAATTATTAAATTATTATCATGTAGAACAATGAACAACATGTCATTATATGTTTAATATTTAAATAAATTAAATATTCATGTAATAAAAGTACAAATACTTGGTTCTAGGACACCAACTCCAACATGTACTATGTTGATGATGCCTCATTATATTTTCTAGATAGTGTGGTATCTATTTTTATGTGATTATTATTATTTATTATCATGATTAAAATGATTGAAATTGGTGAAAAAATTTAAATCTATTAAATATGATGTGAATAATGGAAGACTCTTCTGAATTTAATTACCATGCTTAAGTGAAAACTACTGAATATGAAATTATTTCTTTGAAACATGTTAATGGTTAATTGTTATATTTTTTTTCTACTAAATACATGTTTCTTATTATTGAGTGATACTAGTCTATTGTAGTTCTGGTCATAAATTCATTGATATCACTATAGATATAATGTAGTGTCAAACCTCAAGATTATCTCAAGGTGACAATGTCCTTATCTAAGTGCATCTTCAATTTTTTTGGTATTTTTTTTCATTAAAATTATTAAAGGAAGCATGATAAGTAGTGATGAATAAAAATAATAAATAAAGTAAAAGTAACAAAAATTGAAAGAATAGAAAATGTGAGGAATAAAAAAAACACCTTATAGGTTGAATTTGATTTTACTTCCATTAGAAATATACAAAATGATTTTACCATCAACACTCAATGAAAATAAATTCATGATTTATGTCTAAATTCATACACCTCTCTCTATAAAACAATGAAAACTCAGGCATGTAATGTATTCTCATACATGATATCTACCCTTAATGTGAAAATAAAAACTCTGTCGAACCACCTCACTCAAGAATGTCTTCGAGGAAGACGTGAACTTTATGAGATTATTCAAATCACACAACCATCACTCATGAAACTCTATTGAATGAACTGAATGGGGAATAGGAAAAGGGTAAAGGAAATAAGAGTAGAAAACCAATCATATAAGTGAGAAAGTAATCACATCTCCCTAATTCACATTCATAGTATTACAAGAGAGAAGAGAAAGACATGATCATATTGATATTTTGATCTCTAGGTTGCATTATGATTCACCACCTATATCTAGATTTGAAGGTTCAACAGGAATAAAATAGAATATATTTTTATAATGTATTAGTTTTTTCTGTATAATACTTTGGGATAATTTTATGAACATTTCTAGAGCCAAGAGGTGAGAGTACGTGATATTTTGAGGCTCAGTGAGCCCAAAACTTATATTTTAAAGATATTAAATATATTAATATCAAACATGAAAAATTTTCTTAAAAAAGTGGAATAACTCCCAAATAGTCTCATATAAAAAATATGATATAGGTGTTGATTATGGAATATAGAATTTTACCTAGGTGTTATATAATCTTTATCAACTTTGGTTTACTGGTTAAAAGCCGCCATAGATGCAAATAATAAATTTAATTGATTAATTGATTAATTTATTTGTTAATTGACAAAACAACCTGGTTTTTACTCTATAAATATTCTATTATAACCTATTAGTAGGGTTATTCTCACAAACCTGATAATTTAGAGGAGAGATGTTGGAGGAGTTCATGGAAGAAACAATAGATCCCAATCGATAACCAAGGATCGTCTCCACCAATGCAGCTTGTGGATCACATAAAAAATAATGACATGTGATAGTTCATTTCCAATGACCGATCCAAATCATGGCAGGATTTTTTATTTAGGTATAATTATCCATTTTTTTATTATTCTAAAAAAATGTGGATCAATCAACTAATAGATTTATTTGCAGATCAAATGTATTGCAGGTATGGGTTTGTTTATCTAGGATTTGGGGAAATATTTTTATTGTTTATTTTTTGATATTAATTAATTATTATAATAGAAATGGATCGATTCCAAAAAAAAATGACTGTGCTTTGTTCCTCATCTTTAATTTTGGCGTTTTCCCCTTGTTCTATACATGTTCATCGTTGGTATTTCTTTTGGATAAGATTTAAATATGATTGGAAACAAAATATTTCATGTTTTACATTTAGCACAACATATTATTTCCTTAGGTCCATATTTGGGATCGATGATATAATCGATGTGTGTGATGACTATAGTAGATCATTTTATGAACTAGGGGTTTGTGTTCACATTTTTGGAATGCGGTAGTGGTGAGTTGAGATGACGGTTGTTTTCCAAGTAGTGGATGTGGCCAAAATCTAGATATCGAAAATGAGGGGTTTGGTCAACCCCATATCCATGAACTACAACATTATTTTTGGCAGATTTAGAGGCTAAAAAGTCTTGGAATTTGATGAATTAATAATCTATAATTTTTGAGAAATTCTCAACTACACAACATCTAGATTTATGAATACATTCTGTGTAACACCCTGAGATTCTATGAGAAATATTTTGTTTTTATGTATTATGTTATACGCAACACCAAAGGAATCTTTCACTAAACACAACACTGTCTTGGCTTGCATTACACGCAAGAGCAACCTTGCTCGATAGCTTGCATTGTACGCAATACCGAGTTTCACTAAACAACGATATGTTATTAATATATGATATAAACTATCCGTTATGAATAGTAATACCCACTTTTTGAAATTTTATAAATTTTATCTTTCAAAATGAACTTCATTTTTGGATTCGGAATATCAAAATTATCCTAGGGTGAATTTTTGGTATTTTTCTGAAAACTTTCAATTTTTGATGAATAGTGTAAAACACTGAGTTATAGTTTAAAACTGAATTCTTATTTAAATAATTATTTATTTTATTTAAATTTATTTTAGGTAGAAATAGATACATAATACCTATATAAGTTAAATGTAATTCATTGGAAGCATTTTATAATAATTTTAGATATATAAAAATTTTATTGAACTTTTCATCGTCTTTTACCCACCTCCTAGGAGAATTTGAAAATTTACATAAAACATAATTTTACCGCTTCTGTGAGTGGAATTTCAAAAAATTGAAGAGACACGGATGATATCAGTAAGTAAAATATGGTTCAATAAGATAAAAATAATTTTTGGTGAATAGTAACTTTTTACTTTTATTTACCACGGTTAAAAGTAAATAGGGTAATTAAGGGTAAAAATGATATTATTATTACCCTAACACATGTCCTAATTCTATTGTATAAGTGTAATTCGACCTAAAACAACCTTAGGAATAAAATATTACCCTCTAGGTCCACTTGGATTAGATTAGGACATTTATTATTATTTAATTCAAAGAAGAGTTAAAAGAGTTAAAATCAAAGTTTAATAAGTAAAACATTTTTAATATAGGGTTATAAATAAGATAAATTCGACTATAAATATTAATTAGATATATAAAAGGACTTAATACATAATTATATTTTATTTATAATTTTTAGACATTAAATAATTTAAGTTATTTATGACAAAATGATGATGCAGTAATTACCTTATTAATGAAATATTAACATAACTAATGTTATAAATACCCAAATAAATGTAATTTGAGACTTTTTATGAATTAAAATAATTTTATAGGTTAATAAAAGATATTTGGGTTAGTTAGTTGAATTGTTTTCTAAGTAATAATGCTGTTATGAATTTAGAAAAAACAAAATACCAAATAGTGTCAAAATTGACATAAAAGATTTTTTAAAACAAATATTAAATTATAAATTGATATTCTATTCCTAAAAATCTAAGGTTATGTAAAAAGATTTATATAATAATATATATGACATTATTGAACCAATTTGGGGTTCTATTGGAAGTTTATAGTATGTTTATTAACCATATAGTTTAAGAATACAAGAAGACACAGTAAAAGTTAAATTATTTAACCTAGAGTTAAATCTTAATGATAAGGTTAAAATGGTAACCTAAACTTGTCTAAAACCTATTGGTTGAGATTATTTCGACCCATAACCACCATATCCTAGAAATAAGTAACTTTGGATCCATTATAAACTGAATATGACTTTATTATAAAATAATATTTTAAGTTTTTCCTAAGGTGCCCCTCCCCTCCCTTATAAAAGGGCACCTCTTCCCTCTCCTATTCACACAATTTTGAGCCTTCAAACTCGGAAAAAACCTAACCATTTATATTATAAAAATATCTAGTCATATCATAGAGGTTCTGTACTTCTCAAAAGACCAACTCTAGTGCCCTAATATGAAGTTTTAAAGAGACACGTCAAGGAAGAGGTAATCTCTTCTACCGATTCTTTCAAGTTTCTTTCTTCTTCAACTTCCTATTATTTATTTGTTTCATTATAAAGTAATAAAATCAGTATCAATAATATACTGATATGTTATTATAAATATGAAACAACCCTATTTCACATTCTATCCATCCTATAGAAACCAAAATCACTGCGCGTGTGTACGTACGGAATACTGTCTCCACGCCGTGGTGTAATCTATTTTCCACCACCACCTTACTTGGATGGGTTTAATGGTGTAAAGAATAACTATATATGATTATTATAAAATGATACTGATTCTGAGATATTATATCATCAGCTAAAATTCCATTCATATAATTATGGGAATGATATCATCGCTCGTGCGTACGTACGGCCTACCGTCTCCCCGAAGTGATGCGACTCGTTGTACATGATCTTCATTGAATAATGATTATATAAATGAATTTAATGAATAAATATGATATATATTACACTAATAACATTCTGTAAATTATCTATCTATAACCTAAAAATAGGAATAAGAATATATTCGACAAAACACGCATAAGAACATAAAGCAATGAACACCCAAATAACAAGTAGCAATGAAATATTATTAGTAAGAAGATAAGAATATGACCATATATGATATCATAAAAATGAATATGATTCTATAATAATTCAATGACATTGTTTAAATCATTATACAGAAGGTTCAGATACGTACGAAGCATATTCGACCTAAGGTAAGGGATAATTTTGCAATCTCATTTTTATCCGATATTGCTTATACATAAGTATTTAATGGGGTTATATTTTTCATCCATGTCCATAAAAATGTTTTTCATACAGTGTTTAATATTATTATATGTATTTTTAAAGTCATTTTTCCCCTCTTTGACTTTTAATTTGTGTTATGGAAAGAATCTTTCTTTTGTTTACCATACAAGGAACTTTTTGACTTTTCTGGAAAAAGTATGAGGATAATGTTTTTTTAACTTATACGGCATGAATGGATTTTTATGATTTCATATAACATTATTTACAAGAAGATTAATTTACAATTTTTCAAGTTTATTTTTAATGAACTTATTTTAGTTTAAAATTTTATGACATGTTAAGAAAGGAAAAATGTTTTTGAAGTAGAAAGAATATTTTCTTCAAGAATGGAGTTCAAGTGTTTTATCAAAATTATTTTCCATCTAAAATAAAATAGGGTTCTATTTCTATCCCTATTTTTACATTGATTTGATTATTTTATGATGGAATTATTTTTATGAAGTCCCTTTATCTTTTATGGATTATGTTATGATGTCATGATGTTTAAGAATCTAATTTTTATTACATGGATTATGCTATGATGTATGCTTTATGATTTTGTGACACACATAAGAATGGTATCATTATGAGATGGGTGGGACCTATATCTCCCTCTAATGCATTGGGTAAAGATTTATATCTCATGAGATAGACATGGCTGGAACGACAAGTTAATCTGGTTCAGTGATACAAGACTGGAACGAGGAGTGAACTCGTTTTAGAAATGGACTTTTCCCACCATGATAGTCTTGGAAATGAGTCTTGACTAATAGGAAATGTTTTTCTATGATTACGTGTGTATGCCACAAAGTTTCATGTTTTATGTTATGGTTATTCGGATTACATTTCACTATAATGATTTATCCCATGTCATGATATTATGATCTGTTTTGCAGGATTAATATTTTCAAAATGTTACGTTCTTATGAATATGATATTATTGATATTTCCTTTGTTTAACCTTACTAAGCATTTGAGCTCAACCTTTTGTATTTTTTATTTTCCCCAAGTCAGGAAGAAGAGTCTTAAGTAGGATATGCCAAAAGGGATTCTAGATTTGATGAAATAAAAGAGAGACAATGTAGATGCTTTATGAACCAGTTGTTTATGTTTACCAGTTTCTAAATACACTCTACCTATAAGGTCCTATCATGGTTTTGTTATATGTTGTAATAAATATGCTTAAATTCGGAAGTAATAACAATGTATGTAAATTATGGGTCGTTATAGTTGGTATCAGAGAAAAGGTATAGTCAACCTTTGGAAACTAGGATGTGAAAGCCATAGTAATAACCCTAAGGATATGTATAAGCATAGAACACAATATTAGTGTTTTAGAAATGGCCATGAATAACCTATGATAAGACCTAAAGTGTGAAATTTTATTCTTGATTATGTGGTTTTCCTATTATGGTTAGTGTTTCTCACACTATGCTTATTGGTTTTAGTTAATGGCTAGAACCCAAAGGAACTGTGTTAATGATGAATGTGATGGGAAATGAAATGATTGTCCCCATGAGCAACCGAATGTTATGGGAGATGGAATGCAAAATCTTATAGCCATGCTCACACAACTTTCTAAAGCTATGAATCATGCAGGACTTCCAAACGAGCAAAGGAAGGAGCAACATTCTGTTGAATCCTTCATGAGGCAGTGTCCACCCTCATTCATCGGGTCTATTGATCCATTAGTGGCTGAACAATGGATCAGTACCACTGAAAAGATATTTTCATTTCTTAAATGTTCTGAACATGATAAAGTCATCTTAGCAATATATCGTTTGGAAGGTGAAACTGGTCAATGGTAGAATCTTATCAAGAATATGAGGCAAAGAGATGAAATTGAGTCCACGGAATTGGATGAGTTCAAGAACTTATTTTTCAATAAGTGCTTACCTCGTATTCTTCGAGAAAAGATGGATAAGGAGTTTCTTGAACTAAATCAAAAGGATGATGAATCATTTGGTACCTATGAAGAAAATTTTACAATACTTGCAAGGTACACTTCCGGAATTATTATCCAACCTGAGAGTAAGATCAATCGATTCTTTAGTGGCTTAAAACCAAGTCTTCGAAGGGCATTAGCCCTAAGGGAATTCAATAGCTATGAGGAAATTGTTTGATGTTCTCTAAAGGTTGAGATGGACATTGGAGTAACCCATCAGTCATATGGTTTTGATAAGAAGAGGAAAATGGAATACAAAGTAAAATCTAAAGACCACACTGAAAAGAAGATGAGTTTTCCCTTATGCTCAAAGTGTGGAAAGAAACATGGTGGGAATTGTCTTAAAGGGACAAGTAAATGTTTCAAATGTAGAAAATAAGGTCATCAAACATTTTAATGCCACAATGATGGGAAAAAGATGTCTAGTGATGGAAACAAGGAAAAGGCTACACAAAATGCACCTCCTACACTTCAATGTTACAAGTGCAAGGAAATGGGGTATTATTCTAATCAATTCCCTAATACAAGGGTTGTTTATGATGATCGACGTCAACAAAATCTTAAGGCTAGAGAAAAAGGAAAGTCACATGCAATTTCTATCGATGATGTGGAGTACGATAACGAAGTGGTGAAAGGTACACTTACCATCCACTCTAAAGTAGCAAATGTTTTATTTGATTCTGGATCCACCCACTCTTTTATTTCTGAAGAATTTTATAAGGGTATCGCTATATTACCTCAACAATTATATGTTGAGTTAGCTGTGACAACCCTTAATGGCACAATAGTCACTTCAAAACTTTACAATTCTTCTCCGATTGAAGTTTGTGGGAAAGTGCTTCCTGCAAATCGTGTGATCCTTCCTATAGTGTAATTTCATGTGATTATTGGTATGGATTGGATTTATTTATAGGGAGATCATATCAATTTCTAAAGCAAAGAATTCACATTTCATATTCTAGATCAATCAACGGCCATCTATCGATGCAAGGATGAATATAACCTTCCGGTGGAAATTTCTTCCATCTTATGGGTCTTGATTACAATAAATGAAGGTTATTTATCTCAAATGGTTGGAGAGAAACTCATGATTAATAATACCCCCATTGTATGGGAGTTTGATGATGTGTTTCCATAGGAATTTCTAGGTCTTCCACCAAATTGTGAAGTTTAGTTTTCAATAGAACTCATACTGGGTACTATGACCATTTCAAAGACACCTTATAGAATGGCCCCAATTGAGTTGTAGGAATTCAAGAAGCAACTCTAAGAGAATCCTGAAAAGGGATTCATACGCCCTAGTGCATCACCTTAGGGAGCACCTGTTCTATTTGTTATGAAGAAAGATGGATCAATGAGACTCTGCATTGATTATCGAGAACTTAACAAGATCACTATCAAGAACAAATATCCTCTCCCACTCATTGGGGACTTATTTGACCAACTACGTGGAGCTCAATAATTTTCCAAGATTGATCTTCATTCTGGGTATCATCAATATAGGGTCAAAAGGGAGGATATACCAAAGATGAATTTTTGTACAAGGTATGGACACTATGAATTTATAGTGATGCCATTTGGTTTTACTAATGCCCATACTATCTTTATGGATCTAATGAATAGAGTATTTAGAGACTATCTTGATCAGTTTGTGGAAGTCTTTATAGACGATATTCTTGTCTATTCAAAGAGAAAGGAAGAACATGAAGATCACTTGAGAATTGTATTAAAGACCCTAAGAAAGGAGAATATTTATGCCAAATTTACCAAGTTTGAATTTTGGCTTCAAAAAGTTTCATTTTTGGGTCACATAATATGAAAAAGGGGATATCTATGGATCCAACAAAAATAGAGGTTATCGAAAAATGGTCGAGACCGACAACAGTAACTGAGATCCAAAGTTTTCTTGGTTTGGCTGGATATTATCAATGTTTTATGAAAGATTTTTCATGATTATCTAATCCACTCACCAGGTTGACTCGAAAAGGAGTTAAATTCGTTTGGATAGAGGAGTGTGAAGAGAATTTCAAGGAGTTAAAAAGAAGGTCATCCAGTGCACCTGTTCTCACACTGCCTTTTAGTGGAGAAAGGTTTGTGATCTACAGTGATTCATCCAAGAAGGGATTAGGGTGTGATATCATGAAAAATGTTATGGTGATATCTTATGCCTCACGACAGTTGAAAATCCATGAGCAAAATTACTCAACTCATGATTTGGAGTTATCTGCGATAATCTTTTCATTAAATATTTGGAGGCATTATATTTATGGTGAAAGGTGTGATATTTATAATGATCACAAAATTTTAAAGTATATTTTCACACAAAAGGAGATGAATATGCACCAAATAAGATGGTTGTAGATGATTAAGGATTACGACTGCTCAATTCATTACCACCCAAGGAAAGAAAACAAGGTGGCAGACACATTAAGTTGACAAGACCATGCCAGCTTATCCATTATGAGGATCACAAAAGATCCAATATTTTTTGGATTTACAAAGGTTGGATATTGGAATTATAATGGAAGGGGAAAAATATTATCATTCTCAAATGAATGTTCAACCATCTATACATGTAAAGATTAAAGAGTCACAGAAAGAAGATGTAGAGTTACAAAAGAAGGTGAGAAATGTTCCTGAATTCCACATTGATTATGATGAAATAATATGGTTCAGGAATCAGGTTTGTGTTCCTTCCATCCCATAATTGAAGAAGGAAATATTGGATGAAGCTCATAGTTCTTCATTCTCTATTCACCCTGGAAGCACAAAGATGTATAGGGACCTGAAGGAGTACTTCTAGTGGTATTGCATGAAAAGAGATGTTGCTGAATATGTCTCTCGATGCTTGGTTTGTCAGAAATTTAAAGCTAAGAGACAGAAGTCTAAGGGGATGTTACTACCATTACCCATACCAGAATGGAAATGGGAAAACATCACTATGGACTTTGTCACGAGATTTACTAAAACATCCAAAGGAAATAATGCTATCTGGGTTATAGTTGATCGTCTTACGAAGTCGGCACACTTCATTGCTATTAGAGAGGATTTCTCCCTTGATCATCTTGCCAGGATATATGTAAAGGAAGTTGTAAGATTGCATGGAGTACCACTTTCCATTATATCTGATTGGGATCCCAAGTTTACCTCGAAGTTTTGGTGAAGTCTTCAGCATACTCTAGATACAGAGTTGAGTTTCAGTACTGCTTATCATCCTCATACAGATGGTCAGTCTGAGAGGACAATTCAAACTATAGAAGACATGTTGAGAGCTTGCTCTATGGATTTCAAAGGTGGTTGGGATCAACACCTACCTTTGGTGTAATTTTCTTATAACAATAGCTTTTACTACAGTATTCAGATGGCTCCTTATGAAGCTCTATATGGAAAGAAATGAATAACTCCAACTTTCTGGGATGAAGTTGGGGAAAGAAAGCTATTAGGACCTGACGTTGTTGATGATATGGAAGAAAAGTTTAGATCTATTCAATAACACATAAGATCAGCTCAGAGTCGACAAAAAATTTATACTAACAACTGAAAAAAGACCTAGAGTTTGAAGTGGTGGATAAAGTGTTCTTACAAATATATCCCTAGAAGAGAGTAATGAGATTTGGAAAGAAGGGCAAGTTGAGCCCTAGGTATATTGGTATTTTTGAAATACTGGATCGTGTTGGGAAGGTAGCTTATCGATTGGCGCTTCCACTGAATCTATCTTAAGTTCATGATGTGTTCCATGTATCTCTCTTAAGAAATTATATACCCGATCCTTCACATGTACTAAGCTCATAATTTGTACTACTGGAGCAAGATCTTTCTTATGAAGAACAACCGATAGAGATTCTAGATCATAGAGAAAAAGTTCTACGAAACAAGACAATTGTCTTGGTTAAAGTTTTATGGAGGAACCAATAATTAGAAGAAGCTACATGGGAACTTGAGGATATGATGAGGGAGAGGTATCCTCATCTGTTTGTTACGAAGTGACGAATTTCGAGGGAAAAATTATTTTTAAGGGGGGTAGAATGTAACACCCTGAGATTTTATGAGAAATATTTTGTTTTTATGTATTATGTTATACGAAACACCAAAGAAATATTTCACTACACACAACACTGTCTTGGATTGCGTTACACGGAAGATAAACCTTCCTCAATAGCTTGCGTTGTATACAATAATGAGTTTCACTAAACAACAATATGTTATTAAAATATGATATAAACTACCCGTTATGAATAGTAATATGCACTTTTTGAAATTTTATAAATTTTATCTTTCAAAATGAACTTCATTTTTGGATTCGGAATATCAAAGTTATCCTAGGGTGAATTTTTTGGTATTTTTCTGAAAACATTCAATTTTTGATGAATAGTGAAAAACACTGAGTTATAGTTTAAAACTGATTTTTTATTTAAATAATTTTTTATTTTATTTAAATTTATTTTAGGTTGAAATAGATACATAATAACTATATAAGTTCAATTTAATTCATTGTAATCATTTTATAATAATTTTAGATATATAAAAAGTTTATTGAGCTTTTCACCGCCTTTTACCCACCTCCTAGAAAAATTTACAAATTTACATAAAACATAATTTTACCACTTCTGTGAGTGGAATTTTAAAAATAAAAGAGACACAGTTGATATAAGTAAGTAAAATGTGGTTCAATAAGATAAATTAATTTTTGGTGAATAGTAACTTTTTACTTTTATTTACCACAGTTAAAAGTAAATAGGGTAATTAAGGGTAAAAATGATATTATTATTACCCCAAAACATGTACTAATTCAATTGGATAAGTTTAATTCGACCAAAAACAACCCTATTAATAAAATATTACCCTTTAGGTCCACTTGGATTAGATTAGGACATTTATTATTATTTAATTCAAAGAAGAGTTAAAAGAGTTAAAATCAAAGTTTAATAAGTAAAACATTTTTAATATAAGGTTATACATAAGATAATTTAGACTATAAATATTAATTAGAAATATAAAAGGATTTCCTACATAATGAAATTTTATTTATAAATTTTAGACATTAAACAATTTAAGTTATTTATGACACAATGATGATGTAGTAATTACCGTATTAATGAAATATTAACATAATTGATGTTATAAATACCCAAATAAAAGTAATTTTAGACTTTTTATTAATTAAACTAATTTTATAGGTTAATATAACATATTAGGGTTAGTTAGATGAATTTTTTTCGATGTAATAATGCTTTTATGAATTCATAAAAAACAAAATACCAAATAGTATCAAAATTGACATAAAAGAGTTTTTGAAAAACATATTAAATTATTAATTGATATTATATTCCTAAAAATATAAGTTTCGGAAAAAAGACTTATATAATAATATATATGACATTAATGAACCAATTAGGGTTTTATTGGAAGTTTTTAGTAAGTTTATTAACCATATAGTTTAAGAATACAAGAAGACACAGTAAAAGTTAAATTATTTAACTTAGAGTTAAATATTAATGATAAGGTTAAAATGGTAACTTAAACTTGTATAAAACCTATTGGTTGAGATTATTTAGACCCATACCCACCCTAGACTCTAAATAAGTCACTTTGGAGCCATTAAAAACTGAATATGACTTTATTATAATATAATATTTTAAGTTTTTCCTAAGGTGCCCCTCTCCTCCCTTATAAAAGGGAACCCCTTCCCTCTCCTCTTCACAAAATTTTGAGCCTTAAAGCTCAGCCAAACCCTGAAAATTTCTCTTCTAAACATATCTATTTATGTCATAGAGGTTCTGGTCTTCTAAAAATACCAACTCTAGTGCCCTAAGAGGATGTTTAAAAGAGACACGTCAAGGAAGATGTAATCTCTTCTAGCGATTCTTTCAAGTTTCTTTCTTATTCTACTTCCTCTTCTTTATTTGTTTCCTTATAAATTAATAAAATCAGTATAAATAATATAATGATATGTTATTATAAATATTAAAAAACCCTATTTAACCTTCTATCCATCCTATGGAAAACTAAATCACCGCGCGTGCGTACGTACGAAATACCGTCTCCACACCGTGGTGTAATCTGTTTTCCACCAACACCTTACTTGGATGGGTGTAATGGTGTAAATAATAAAAATATATGATTATTATAACATTATACTGATTCTGAGATATTATATCATCAACTCCAATTCCATTCATATAATTATGAGAACAATATCATCGCTTGTGTGTACGTACGGCCAACCGTCTCCACGATGTGATGCAACTCGTTCTACATGATCTTTATTGAATAATGATTATATAAACGAATTGAATAAATAAATATGATATATATTACACTAATAAAATTTTTTAAATGAGTTATCTACAATCTAAAAAGAGTAATAAGAATCTATTTGACAAAACACGCATAAGAACATAAATCAATAAACACCTGAATAACAAGTAGTAATGAAATATTACTAACAAGAAGATAAGAATATGACCATATATGATATCATAACAATGAATATGATTCTTTAATAAGTCAATGAAATTATTTAAATTATTATACCAGAGGTTCTGATACGTCCGAATCATATCGGACCTAAGGTAAGGGATAATTTTGCAATCTCATTTTTATCTGAGATTGCTTATACGTAAGTATTTACTGGGGTTATATTTTTCATCCCTGTCCATAAAAATGTTTTTTCATAAAGTATTTAATATTATTCCATGTTTGTTTTAAGTCATTTTTACCCCTTTGACTTTTACATTGTTTTATGGAAGGAATCTTTCTTTTGTTTACCATACGAGGAACTTTTTGACTTTTCCAGAAAAAGTACGAGGAGAATGTTTTTTTAACTTATACGACATGAATGGATTTTTATGATTTCATAGAAAATTATTTACATGAAGCTTAATTTACAAGTTTTCAAGTTTATTTTTAATGAACTTATTTTATTTTAAAATTGTTTGACATGTTAAGAAAGGAAAAATGTTTTTGAAGTAGAAAGGATATTTTCCTCAAGAATGGAGTTCAAGTGTTTTATCAAAATTAGTTTCCATATAAGGTAATATAGGGTTCTATTTATATGCCTATTTTTACATTGATTTGATTATGTTATGATGGAATTATATTTATGAAGTCCTTTTATCTTATATGTCTTATGTTATGATGGAATGATGTTTAAGAATCCCATTTTTATTACATGGGTTATGCTATGATGTATGATTTATGATTTTGTGGCACACATAAGAATGGTATCTTTATGAGATGGGTGGGACCTATATCTCCCTCCAATTCATTGGGTAAAGATTTATATCTCATGATATAGACATGGCTGGAATGGCAAGTTAATTCGGTTCAGTGATACATGAATGGAATGAGGAGTGAACTTGTTTCAAAAATGGACTTTGTCCACCATGATAGTCTTGGAAATGAGTCTTGACTAATAAGAAATGATTTTCTATGATTATGTGTGTATGCCACAAAGTTTCTTGTTTTATGTTATGGTTATTGGGATTATATTTCACTACTATGATTTATCTCATGTCATGATATTATGATCTCTTTTGCAGGATTACGATTTTTAAAATGTTATGTTCTTATGAATATGATATGATTGATATTTCATTTGTTTACCTTTATTGAGCTTATGAGATCACCCTTTTGTATGTTTTCTTTTCCCCAGGCCAGGAATAAAAGTATTAAGTAGAATATGCCAAAAGGGATTCTAGATTTGATGAAATAAATGGGAGACAATGTAGATGCTTTATGAACAAGTTGTTTATGTTTCCCAGTTTCTAAAGACACTATACCTATACGGTCCTATAATGGTTTTGTTATATGTTGTAATAAGTATGCTTAAATTCTTAAGTAATAACAATATATGTAAAGTACGGGTCGTTATATTCGGTGTAGTCCACTCTGTGTGGAACTAGGGTTTCTACAAAAATATAAGTATCAAAAAACATGTAAAACATGTCACATTCCATGTGAAACTTGTCCATTTAGTTCTACATGTATAAGGAGAACATTCCTTGGAGATCATGTGGTCCCACATGTCATTTGTCGAGTGATACATTCCTTTTAATTCAAAAAGTACATAGGTATGGGCATAAAAAATGTTGAGTGATATATCACCATATACATACCATTTATCATAGGGACACACCATGTATTGTTTAAAACTACATTCCTTGTGAGTGTGAGGCATGGGAAGTACTAGGATTAGCAAGACACATCATGTTCTCCATGGGACACACAATGTACTCCTTAAAGGAAAGGTTTGAGTCCTTTTTCTCCTCATATTAGTTTCTTTATGAGACTATATGAGATTTCTTAGACCAATATCAGTTTAGTTCATTACCTTGATCCATTTTTATGAGGGTTTGGTGTAAAAACACTTCCTCATAATAGGATCATAAACCCTCTATAATTCCTTTAGATGTATACAATGTGGATGTGTTCCCTTATTCTTGAGTGAGTTAGCCTCAATATGAATCCATGAGGGTTTTGTATAATATATGGTCCCAAGAATTGGACTTCAGACCCCTCAGTGTATTTTATCATGTATACATTTGAGAGTCCAAGAGAAATTCTCATTTCCTTCATAATACCTAGGTAGTATTTTTATAATCGTCCTGGCCCACACTTACACAAGTGTTGATCCCCTATCTAGTAGGATAAATCTAGTAGATTCAGGTGTCCCCCAATGAGCCCTAAGCATTGAGCTCCTATCTGTGTATCAAGATTTGATATTCCTAATGGGGGAATTAGTCCAATTGAGTGTGTATCTTAGATGAACCCTCTTAGTTTACATAATTCTTATCTATGGATAGGGCAAAATGGGCAAGACATGTAGGACTAGTGTCATTTGTGAAAATATTACCCATGGAATATATTCTCTTGGATGAGGGTTACCTTTAAACCTTGAGTATAAATATGGCTAGAAGTGGTTGATACCTTTGTTACCTTGAGTATTTCATGAGTAAATATATATCATCATTATTATAATTATTCCTATATCTTGATTTATATACTTAATTTTTCTGATATTACTACTCGTGATGTTTTATGTTTGGTTATTTCCGGGTATAGTACTACGTATTTCTATAATCACTCCTACATGGGCTCTGCCTGCACATATCAGGTCTTATGTAGATGATAGATATTTTATAGAGTTCTTGGAGGACTCATAGAATGTGGAGCATAGTTTGGGATATATAGAATGAGGTGTATATTAGTGTTAAATTTGACAAGATTCCCCTCCTAAGAAGGTTGGACTCTTTTCCAATTTTTATGGGCTTGTATTTTCTCCATTTTTATTTCATCCCAGTATTGATGTCATACTCTAATGTGGGATAGATGTTTTACCTGAATTTATTATATCATCTATTTTTAATTTTTCAATATTTTATTGGATTTAAGATGTGTGCTTTCATACATGTAGTTTAGGCTAATGCCTCCCATGTGTGCGATATTTATATGAAACACTTGTCTGCAACCCCTAGAATATTAAAGGCAAGATTGGGGTAGTTATTATGTTACTCATTATCTTCCAAGAAGGCCCCATTGGTTCGGTTTTTAATAGAGTGGTATCAGAGTATCATTCTAGCCTAGGATTATAGTATGTTTTTTTTTTCTATCAGTGAGATTGGTTTTGGATTTATGGAAATAATGTTAAGTTTTTCTAGTTCGAATTTTAGGCCAGGGACTCCAGTGTTGGTGTAATGGATGACACATCTATTAACCAGGACTCTGATAACATTCTTGTTGGCTCAGTACACGTGGACACTATTTTTAATGAAAAACATTGGCACATGCATCATATAGGAATAGGATGTGGTTTCCATGTCCTTCTTGAGTTAGCTCACTAGATATACTCATTGAAGATGGTATGTATTGTATATTTTTAGTATTTTTCCATGATGAAAACCATTTATGTTTTGGTAGAAGAGTCGAGAGTATGACCTGATGAGTGACTAGGACTCCAGGAAGGGTCTTGGTCATGTGGATGTCTTTCTTCATAATTGAATGTAGGTGGCGATTTCACCTGTTGACCAGTTCATAGACCCATCTACTATGATATAGGTGGATTCATCATGCCAAAATGAGTTTTGGATAGATATTTTGGTATTGGATTATGGTTCACTAGGATTGAATTCATATTATGAGCTTCAAAGGAAGGGATTTCCTAGGATCCAACTTTATCAAGACCCACCAATAGTAGGCATGAAATTCAGGCCTCATTGAAGGAGGCACCATCATTCATAGAGACCATAAGGAAAACTCCATACACTGAGGAATTATCATTTTATTACTTATGATGGGTATGTACATATTTCATAGTATTTTCCTAAATTTCATGATGAAAATACAGAGGTAGTGAATGATCTTCCTTGGTAGAGGCAGCAGTTAGAGCAAGGAGGTCTGTAGGGAAGTGAATGTGATGGAGGAGCTAGAGGAGTAGTATGAGGCGGATGGAGCTTTGGTTTGATGCTACCACAACTATCCCTAGGTGGACCACTTTGGTATTGAGATTATGGTGTTAATAATCTCCGGTAGATGCAGGAATTAGATCCATTTTACCAGAGGCTCTAGGAGTGTAGGGAGACACATTGTGTCCTTTATACTGTTTTTATAATACTATAAGTCACATGTGAAAAACACCCTTTTTTCATTGTTTTTCTAGTATTTTTTAGGTATGTATGGGGTGTAGATAGATCCATGTGTTGGTAACATTTGGCTTAGCTCTAGACTCTCAAGGTAACAGGATGATTCCCCCACTAGGACATGTTCTTGAGATGCGATCCAAAACCATGTAGGTGAGTTAGTGTTTCCCATGGTGGATAGTGTAAAGTTGTGTAATATGATTTCCTTTGAATTTTGTATTTGAGGTCGGTTGGTTTAATAGGGCGTTGAAGTAGGACTTGGTTGAGGTGAATAGGTGGGTGAGGGAAACGATAGTTCTAGGAAGAGTGAACTTGTAGAGGCTTCGAGTACCGCTTTAGGTATGAAGTGTGTCTTTTCTAACCCATGTGTAATTTTTTTACAGATTCATGAGTCATCCATCCCTATAAAAACACCCTATTTGAGACCTAGTGATACCGGTGAAACCTTTCTTTTCAACCACCCTTTTTTGTTTAAGTCTCTTTCCAAGAGGATTAGTGATCTCACATTTCTATAGATAGCGTGACTTGACTCTACGAGGATAGGGAGAGAGACCCATGTTAAATATCTTTGTAGTGTTAGTGAGACCATAATTTTCTTCCTATATATAGACTAGTTTACTACCATCCCTACTTAGTTGGTTTCCACCAGTATGTTTGGTAGAGTTTTTGGTTTTTGGAATGGTTTTTTCCTCCTTTGATAAGGAGTGATCCCTGATAAGGTTAGGATGAGTTTATTCACAAGTGTTTATTATCGAATCCTTATAAATTGGATACTATTACCCTTGGAGTCGTGGATGATATGAGCTTTCAATTTTTTATGATGGTGGAGGAGTATGAGGGTGTCAATCCTGAAGATGAGATGGATTTACCTCCTCAAGAGGAGTTTGTTTTTCTACAAAGGTCTAAAATCCATGTACTAACCCAATATTTGATCCATAATATGGGTTTAACTCATTGATCTTCTTAATATTGAGTTTTTATTAGAGTACCTATAGATCAAGGGATGTAGATAGAGGCCTTTGTAGGACCCAATGTGTTCACCTGGGAATCCCAGTGTTGTTCTTTTGAGAGGAGAATGAGTTCTTGAGGTTGGGTGTGGTTTTACATCACCTAAAATAGGTTATGTGAGGAAGGTTATCAACCCCTAGAATCATTGAATTCTTCGACCAATGGTTAGGGGTTAAGTGGTTATCAGAGCATGACCTTAGGATGAGTTATAACTAACTCTTGTTTTTGATTAGGGTATACTAGAAGTGTCTTCCCAAATACAATGTGGTTGTTTTGAGTTCATAGTGATACCCTTTGGTGAGTTTAATTACACAAAATAATCACGAGACTTATGGACTAGGTCCATAACACATCATGAATATGTCCATTGTAATCTTATTCAATGACATCCATATGTTATTGGAATCTGAGTTGGATCATGTGAGATACTTGAGGATGGTGAGGTATACCTCAATTTGATGGTTTATACCCATCCACATATTTAATAACTCTAGGAGGAACAAACAAGAAATATCAATTGTGAGATCTCAAGTGTGACAAGATATCCAATGTATATATTCAATTAGGATTTTCTTAAGGTGGGGAGAATTTCATACTTGTTTGAGGATGAATGATGAAACCAGTAATGTTGCAAAAGGAGGTTCTAAGGAGGTTTTTTTCCATTAATAATATATTTTCAGAAGTTGAGGATATACTAGGATCTCTTAAAATTAGTTGGAAAACCAAGGGATTTGTTGCGAGTTTTTGATTTGAACTCTTAAGTGTCTCACTTGGTGACAACCAATACGGCTTTGTGGAGAGTTTGGGATTCCTTTTCATTGGTGAGGTTGTCCAAATTCATATAATTCACTCAATGATCATTACAAACTATGATTCTTGTGTTACATCACAATTAGGGAGAGGATGCGAGAAGCCTTTTAGTGTTCAGTTATAGTAGGGCTTCGTGTTTTCCTGACTCAGTTGGCTAGGTAAAGTGGAATGTTCAAGTTTTTATGAACAGGCATAGGGTTATCATGTTATTTTTAATCCATATATGGGAGGATCATCCACCATTGGTAGAGTTTACATATCATAATGATTAACACTCCACCATCAGTGTAGCACCCTTTTGAGTCAACGTGTGAGGGACCTTTAAAGGCATTGATATACTGGTTAGAGCTAGTGGGTAACAATTCTTGGGTCCAAGTTTTGCTTCTAGTGATTATTTTAAAGGGTGTAGTTCATACATGGGAGGATGAGGACTACTTAGAAATATAAATAATACCTTACATACCAATGAAAAAAGAATTTGGATTTTGAGATATGTAGAGTTTTATCTAGTGTGATAGGATATCTCCAGGGTTCATAGGCCCTTCATTTTTCCTTTTAATGTGCCTCATTTGCAAGGTGGTTTACCTTTTGACCTTGTGATTGTAGTAGTTATGGTTACTTAGTGTTCTTAAAATATTGAATATGAGGAGGTATGTGCATGAATTATTGTTGATATCAACATATGAGAGCTGGACATTGAGGGTGGAGTTACCCTATCAAGGAGCTGGTGGCATTTAGAACTTATAAGAGAATGCCCTTTGTGGTTGAGTGTATCCTGAAGTGCAAGTTTTTGATAGCATAGGAATCCTTTGGAAGAGATCGTAGGAGTGGGAGACTCTGTTGAGAACTTATTACCCTCTCTTATGAGTAGTTTTTTCTCTTTTTGGGATGAAAATACTTAAAGGTGGTTAGAATATAATGTATTAATATTTTTCTATGTAAGAACTTAGAATAATTTTAGGAATATTTCCAGAGATATTTGAAGAGAATGTGCCAGATTATGATGCCCACTGAACCCAAAATTGATATATTAAATATATTAATATCATACCCGAATAATTTTCCTAAAAAAGTAGAATAAATCCCAAAAAGGGTCTCAAATAAGAAATATGTGATCACCATTGATTTTAGAATGTAAAATTTAAAATAGGCATGGAATAATATTTTCAGCATTAGAATCTTGGTTAAATACCATCATGAACATAAATAATAAAATAAATAAATTAGATTAATTTATTTTTTTACCATACATAGTGGCCTATTTTTTCCTGTATAAATACACTATTATAACCAATTCATTGGGTTTTCTTCATAACCTTGAGAATTGAGAGGAGATCTATTAGAGAAGATATTGGAAGATGAAATTGATCATGATCAATAACCAATGATTGTCTTTACCAATGCATCATGTAGATCTCATCAATGACAATGATGTGTGGTCATTCTTCTTCTGTGATTGATCCAAATCAATGTAAGAAATTTAATTTATGTGTATTTATCCTCGTTTTATTACCCTATAATGAAATTAGGTCAATAAAATAATAGATTGATTCTTATATTGAATGCATTACATGTATGGGTTTGTTTATCAAGGATTTTGGGAAATATTTTTTTTGTTGGATTTTCATTCTTCATTCAAACAAAAAATAGATTAGGGCCAATCTAAAAAAGAACTGAGGTTTTTTCCTCATTTTTTATTTTTTGGTTGTCTCCCCTCTTTATATTCATGTCTATTGTTATTATTTATTTTGGCTGGTGGTTCAATGAATGCCCAAAAACTGATCATTGTGCATTCAATATTTTATGAAGAAGATCATTTCCTATGGTTTGGATTTAGGATCAATGATGCAGTTGATGTTCATGAAGATAAAAATAGATCATTGGATTAATCAATGGTTCATATTCTTGGTTTTGGAATGTGGTAGTGGTGAGGTGCAATGAAGGTTTTTTCAAGAGTAGTAGTTGTGGATAAAATCTGGGTACTGATGATGAGGGGGTCCATTCAACCCTAGATCCATGAATTACATCCTAATATTTGGTGTATTTAGAGGATATTGAGTCTTGGAAGATGATGCATGAATAATCAATAATTTTTAATAAATTCTTAACTACACATCATGTAGTTTTATGAACACATGTCATGTAGTATTCCTTATGCATCACTAGGGTTTCCATGTAGAGATATGTATCACACACTATGTGAAAAATGTCAGAAGTCATGTGACCCTTATATGAACAGTTCCAGATGTCTAGGGAGTACGTTCATAGATATCATGTGGCCCAATATGCTAGGTGTGGTGGGATATATTCTGTGTAAATTAAAAAGTAAACGGGCATAGGCAGAAGGAACACTGAGTGCTATCTCATCATCTACATGTCCTATACCCTTTGGGACACACCATGTATTGTGGAAATGTTCTTTCTATGTGAGTGTGATGAATGAGAAGTATTATGATTAGTGAGACATGACATGTACCCCAAGGGACATGTCGTTTACTCCTTAAAGGATAGGTTAGATTACTCTTTCTACTATATTCATCTTCAGTATGAGCTTGTGTGATCTTACTTGGATCAATATAAGTTGAGTGTGTTGCCTTGGTCCATTCTTATGAGGGTTATGTGTGGAATCACGACCTTATCATAGGATCATGAATAATATATATCTTCCTAATAATTGTATTGTTTGGGAGAGTTCCCTTATTCCAGAGTTATTTATTCTCAATCCACATCCATGGGGGTTTAATATAGTAGCTAGTACCAAGCATCTGAATTTATACCCCTTAGTAGATTAGATCATGGATCCCTCTATGATTGCTAGAGTGATCCTCATTTCCTTCATACTCCCTAGATAGGGTTGTTGGAATCAGCGTGACCAACACATACATTGGCATGGATCCCCTATATATCAGGATAAATCTAGTAGGGTCAGGTGTCCCCTAGTGATCCCTCGATATTGATCCCCTATCCGTGTATCAAGATTTAATCTTTCTGATGGGGTATTAGTATATTTAAGTTTATTTCTTAGATGAACCCTCTTTATTTCCTTCATGTTTCTCTATGTATGAAACCTAATGGAAATAACCAATCAAATTATTTTCATTAGTGAAATTATAACTCGTAGATTAGATTTTCTAAGATGAGTGTTATCATCAAACCTCAAGAAGAACTATGGATGGTAGTGGTTGATACCTTTTAAACTTGTAGTTTTTATGAGTGTATCTGGGTTATAATTTTTTTCATTATACCTATATCTTGATTGAAATACCTTTTTTTGATGAGATGTATACTCTTGATATTTTCTGTTTGGTTATTTTAGGGTGAAATACTGGGTATTGTTATACTCAGACCTACATGGTATCTTCCATCACATGTCATATATTATGTAGATGAAAGACCTTTTATCGAGTTCTTGGAGGAGTTGGAGTAGGTGGAGCATAGTTTGGGATCGATATACCAAGGTGTATACGAGTGTTGCGTTTTACAACATTCCCCTCCTTCTAAGTTGGTTGGACTATTTTCTAGTTTTTCATGGGATTGTATTTGGAAAATTTTTATCTATTTTAAGTACTGAGGTCATACTATCATGTTAGATAGATTTTGTGAATGAATTTATAGTATCATATTTTTTTTAAATTTTCATCATTTTGTGGTCTTGGATATGTGTGCGTGCATTCATGAATTTTAGGCTAACTCCTCCCATATGTGTGATATGCCTACTCAGTGTTAGTCTCTAGCTATTAGAATATTGGAGTAAGGCTTATAGAAGTAATTAATCAGATCATTTCTAGACTGGTGGGTCTTGGTGGATCTATTAATGACAATTTTTTTTGTAAGAGAATTCATAAATACAGAATCCATGAGAATGAGGAATTAAGTCCCCATGAGGGGATTTATTATCTTATTTAAAAAAGAAATAGAAAATTAGTAAAAAACTATTCTAATAAGAAGAAAAATCCATGTTCAATGATCCCAAGCCAATCATCAACTTCATTATATTTAACTCTAGAAATTACTTAAAGCTCCTTTAACTGAATGTGCTCCCTCTGCATGTGTAGGCTTTAACTCCAAGCGATTTATATTTGGATGCTTCTCTGGATCAATTCACCACTCCCAGTATCCTCAAGAGTATTAAAAGGAATTAAAATAATTAGATTTTTTTGATATGTTAGGTAATCCTTCATTTTAATCGATCTTCACAACACCTTTACATGATACTCTTTTAGTGCAACATTACCCATACACAACACTGATAACTGTTAAACCCTCATATTTTGTGAAATATTTTTATATAGATATATTTAATATTTTTGATATTTTTAATTTCATGTAACACATAATATAGATTTTTTATATATTAAAGAAATAAATTTGGCTAACGAGCACTACAATCAAGACTTATATTTGAATGCAAAACACACAACCCCAACTTGACTTGAGTAACATGCAACACCAATTTTCTATAAAACATCATTTTATTGTTATAATTATTTAAACAAGATAGTTAAAAAGTAGTCATTAAACTTAATAATATGAATATAAATAATTTTTAAAATTATTTAGAATGGTTTTATATAAATAAAACATATTGATAATATTACATGTAATATTGGTAAAGACTTTATATGTTTAAAAATTCTATTTTCTCAAATGAACTTCTTTTTTTATGTCCTTCTATAAATGATAATAAAATTAATTTTAGACACCATTATAGATTGAATTTGATAAAATAAACGTCATTTTTTAATTCAGAATTTTTAAATTAGGTGAGGGTAAATTTTTGGGATTGTTATGTGAAACAACAATTTTGAGTAAATAGTAAAAAAGTACTAAAATATAATTCCACAGTTCTTTTTCGTATAATTTATTTATATAGTTAAATTATTCTTTAAGTCAATTTTAAAGTAAAAATATATCAATTATACCCATATTAATCCATTTTTTTCATTATAATCATTTTTATACTGAATTTAGATATAACCTCTTAATAAAATTTTGAATATTCTCACTTTAAAACCCCCCTTTCTCACCAATCTGTGAGATTAGAATTAAACATAACTTTTCTGCTTATGTGGACTGAATTTATAAAAATATACATACACAGTTTAAATTTGTATAATATTTATAGTCTAATAATATCAACTTAATTTTTTACTAAAAATATTAGTGAAAGTTACTCAACTTAATTACTGGGATTAAGGTAAAATTAAGTTTATTAAGGGAGTAAACCTTAAACTTAATAGAAAAAATAGCCTATAAACTTGTCCAAAACCCATTTTATTGTCATATTTTTTCTATAAAACTTCCATTATTAATTTTTTTTTGATTTTTTATGAATTTTTCAAGGATAAAACGTTGGAACACCTTACTTGTTTAAGAAAATGCTAAGTGTGTCCCCTCCCCCTTATAAAAGGCCACCACCCATCCCCCTTATTCACACATGTCCAGTCACTTAATTTTGTCTAAGATCTACCAAATTAAATTCCCAAAATACCTCCCTTCCTCCCTAAATCCTTTCTTTGGTCAGAAATCCCACCAAGTAAGCCCTTTGGTACAATGCAAAAGGATTTACCCAAAGAATAGGTAACATCCTTCCTCAAGATCCTTTCATTTATTTTCATTCTTTACCACCTTAATTATTCTTATTCAACTCTTATATAATAACACCAGTGTCCTTAATATAATAATACATTTTTATTCTAATTTTTCTACATGCACTTACACATAATTCCATCCAATGGGTAAAAAACTTATCATTCTTGTGTACGGCGAACTACCACCTCATGAAATGATATTCTTCATTTTACCTTTACCACCTACAATGGTTGGGAATTATGATGTAAAATCTATTTTTATACGATATTTATGATATTTGTGATTTATTTGTACTTATTTAGTAATTATATAAATCCTACCTTCATGCTTTCTATTTTTTGTAAATAAAATATCCTCGTTTGTCGAAGTGTGGACTACCGCCTCCACAAAGCGATGTGATTCATTCACACTTTACATGGAGTTTATTAAGGATGGGTTTAGTAAAATTATATGATATGATAATTTATCTATAATTATATATATATTGTATTCTTTCTTTCAATACAATAATAAAACAGAAGCAATGTTCATACATACGTACAACCTACCGTCTCCATGAATGATGTATTTCCTTTAATATTTAAATATTTTAAAGATTAATATAAATATTTATATAATGAATATATATGATATATGCATAATTTTTTACATTCTGGAAATAAGTAAATAATGATATAAGTAATAGGATCAAGAATAACAAGTAAAAAAACGTATAATAAACAAAGTATTTATTACACAAAACATTACATTAACCTAGAATTGTTAATAAAAAGGTAATATAAAGCCATAAGTGAATCATATATGGTATTATATATAAGAAAGTTTTTATAATTTAGATGTATAATAAAATTATATTTATTATATAAGAGTTTTGGATATGTACAATGAAAGTCAATACTTAAGGTAAGAGAATTTCATCTCACTTTTAATTTCCGTGAGATACAAGCCTTATTCACCACTCATTTATTTTGTGTAGTGTGTATAATAACCATGGATGTATTCTATGATTTTTATAATTAAATTTATGTGTATATATATATATATATTTTATTACCTTTATTTCATGGGGGTTATGTTTCAAAAGTTACAAAATTGGTAAAGTAATTTTGTCTCTATTTTCCTTCTTTGAGACACATGTCATGTTATGAAACAATACTTCCTTTGACATTTTATATCATGAATATCTTTATTTTCATGATATTTCAAGATTTATATGATGTTTTTATTTTAATTTTATAATTATTCAAAGTAAATAAAGTGGTAATAGTTTATAGCTACAATCTCATCATTTATCGAGATTGATTATGATTATTCTTCCATTGATGAAATATTATGATCCATATCTTAAGAAATATCATGAATTTTATTAACATATGGTTATTATGGTTATATATAAGTAACAGAAAAATTTCTTTCACTCTTTGGTACTTAAAATAATTTAGAAAATGTTTTTATAAAAATTCGACTATATTTCTCCTTTAGGTCAGAAATCCGCATTATTCAAAAAACCATGTTTTCATACATGCTTTAAAAAATATTTTCAAAGATGATATTTTAAGAAAATTTATAATGAAAAATGATATTAATTTTTTTTATTGTTTCCAAATAATCTTTTATATGTTTTAATTTGTTTTCAAAGAAATGGTTTTCAATTTTTTTTAAATATTTATTTATAGGTTTTTAAATTGTTCACAAAGAAATGGGTTCCAAAATGTTATCAAGATTATTTAATATGTTTTAAATGGAAAAAAATTTCAAAATTATTTATGTTTTAATTTTTTTTCAAATAAGAAAGGATATTTTTCTAAAGAAATAGTTTTAAAAGATCTTTTAAATTATTTTCTATCTAAGATAACATATGTTGGTGTTACTCATGATTTTATGGAAAATGATCCAAAGGTTCCATTAATATATTTTTTATCTTAATGGTTTTTTTTGATATCATGATGTTTAAAAACCCAATTTTTATTCATGAGTTCTATGTTTATGAAACCTGTTTCTCTTTTACAAGTTATATTCTATTTAAACCCACTTCCTTTCATATGTTATATTCCTTTTTAACCCAATTATTTTCATGGGTTATGATTTTATGAAATGATTTTGAAACCTATCCCTTTTCCATAAGTTATGGTGTGATGAAATGTTAAAGATACCCATTTTTTTTCATGGGTCATGATATGATGAATATTTTTTTATCTTTTGGAATATTCTTATATGATTTCATTTTGTGATGGGTGGGACCTATATCTCCCTCTAATGAATTAGATAATGATAAATGTTTTATAACCTCAAGAGGGTATACATGAGGGATTCACAAGCCCAAAAAAAGAGGGTACAAAGGATTGAATCCCATGCCCAAAATAAGAGTGCGCATGAGAGGGAATCCCAATCCCAAAACAAGAGGGTACACTGGAGGGCATCCCAAGCCCATAAAAATAGGGTACACAGGAAGGACATCACATGATTGAAACAAGAAGGTACAAGGGAGGGCATCCCAAGCCTATTACAAGATGGTACACAGGATGGAATCCCATGCCCAAAGTATGTACATGGGTTATTATCCCAAGCCAAACATTTTATGAAGGTCTTGGTAGTTATAATTGACATAGGATTTTCTATAATTATGTGTATTCCACAAATTACATGACTTATTCCTATGTCTTGTTTTCATGTATTATTTGCTTGTTTCCATTATGATCCATGTCTTATGTATTACCAATCTTTATGCACTGTCTCTTGATTATGATCTTGTTATGTAGGGTATGATATTTTATTGTTATTATCATGTTATCATACCCTTGTGTTTATGTTATGCTTATGGATTTTCTTTATTTACCCTTACTAAGAATTCAAGCACACCCCTTTCTTATATTTATTTTCCCCATGTTGTGAATAATGGATTTAATCAGGATTAATAAAGGGGAATATCTTTAATAAATATGTTTAAGATCCTTCACAGTACTAGAAAAATGTGTTCCATGTTTCCAAATACAATAAACTGTTATGGTCCTCAGAAATTTATTTTTGTAATGCGATGAATATTCATCTAAAATGATGTAATATTTATATATGTTAAGTCTGGGTCACTATAGCTTCTATCAATGTAAAGGTTTAGTCAACCATTGGAAACTAGAATGAGAAAAATTAAGTGATATCCCTAGTGATATTTTTAAGGATATTTCTAGGTGTATCTATAAGGATAAATCTAAGGATGAGTTAATGTTTAGGAAAATGTCCTAGATTTTTTTTTAAAGGATTGAGCATGTGGTTTCCTAGAAATACATACCTGACTGGATACTAAAAGTGGACATGGTTCTAGAAAAAATATAACAAGGAGTAACAACTCCAACAAGGCGCATCGGGCATGACTTGAGCATAACTTGGTACATGACAATGGGCCTTACTATACACCTAGTTTGACACTCCGTGGGTAAATTCTTCAAGAATTTACAAAATCTTTTTGGACCATCATGAATAATTTAAATAGAAGGTAATTAGGAATAACCTATGATAAACCCAAGGTGTCATAGATTAAAGAAGTATGTGTCATTATTTAGAAATATTATAAGTAATTTTTCACGATTATATGGTTTTTGGATATGATAAGTGTTTTTCACCCAATGATTTCTGGTCTTAGTCAATAATAGGAACTATAAAGAATTGGGTTAACATTTAAAGTTATAGATATAGAATGTATGGGCATTATAAAAATCTATGTCCAAGGTGGAAACCTTATAAAGAGAATCAGGAAGTTTGTATGAGTAATGGATATACTTCTAAAGATAAGGAGACTGAAAATGACATGTGAAAGGTATAGAATGTTCTTAGAGTATTTTTTACATTAAATGAAAGAAGCATGATTAGATTAAGGTTGAGGAATCATAACACACAATTCATATTCTATATTTTAGAAAAGAGGTATTAAGGGATAAGATGACGAATCATGTATAATAGTTTAATAATAATGATGGATAATTGTACTATATATTTTTTTTGAATTAAAATATTATGTTTTATGAATCATGAAATATATAAGTTTTTTTAGTACAAGTTTTTCATTAATAATTTTTAATGGATATGTTAAATGGTGCTGGTGAGGTAGAAAGGTGATTTCATAGAAAGGTGATATTTTGATTCAGGTAATGAAAACCTTAATGTATTCTTTATGTTGAGATAATTGTGTTTGGATAAAGATATGTTGGATATGAATAAGTAAATTGGATAGTATTGATTACCTCAGAACTCATAAAGATTTTTTTTGAAAAAGTAGTCCATGTGGGGGTGCTCTCAGGAGCTCTCTGCTCTCGGGATTTCCTTAGGGTTTGACTGCTTTGGGCGGACTGACACAAAAAATATTTTCTTAAGTGGAGAAGGTTGATGGGGATGATGTGGGATCTCAGTGAGTGGATGGTTTTGGTGATAGGTGATGGTGGGGGGTCCATGACGGGAGGCATTATGTGGATTTTATTTGGGTTACGATGGGGGGATCTCCACACGAGAAAACATTGTGAGTATTCTGTGGATTCAGAGGTTTATCCATATTTAGCCACAGATCCATTGTGTTGTAATCATGTCATTCTAAGCCTTTCTAGGGTCTTCAGGTGATGACATCATGTTTATTCCTAGATCAGATTTTGGCTTGCAGCCGTGGAAAAGGTAGTTTATGGAATCAGTATGATTCTCTTTGTGAGACAATTATTTTATGTTGAATTATTTCTAGATATGTAGGTGGACTGTCTCAGATGTTTTAAGGTTTGAATTGTGTTAGTTTAGGGTTTTTCCCTCACTACCTCTAGTGCAAGGAAGTCTAAGAGACAATGGTAGTGGCGGTTTTTGTGGCATTCATGTCAGTGAGGCGTTTGATTTTTCTTTTTCTAATGCTAAAACATGGATTGATTCTTGATAAGGACTTCAGGTCATCTGATGTGTTGAAGTAACCATTTATTCTCTTTAATCGCTGATAATTTGTCCTGCCTCTATTTGCTTGGTTCTCTACTATGGTTCTATGATTCCTCCATTCTCTTTGAGAAGGAGTAGTGTGGTGGTATTATTGGTCCTTTCAGACATGATATCGAGTAGCCAGTGTAGGGAAATTGATGGTGACTATCATTTTGATTTATTTTGGTGACTTATTAGATTCAAAATTTGGAAAATTATCAATATTGGTTTTTGAGATCTGAATTGGGAAGGATTTGAGGAAATTTTTGGATTTTGGTTTCATTTTGAATTTTAATGGTTAAAGAAACCAACACTCTATAAGGATCAGCTCCAGATGAAGATATATATCAAGAATAATTCATTGATCATGTCTATTTAGTTTTATAATAACGAGATTGTTTGGTTTTCCATCAGTACCAGGCCCGTGAAAACTTGTGTGAGATAGCTTGTCGAGCGGTCATGTGAGGTGGAGGCCTGATATAATGATGTAGTTTTTGGAGTGGGGTAGTTCCTTATAGGAATTATTTTGGTTTTTTATTGTATGATTTTATTTTGGTTTTCCCACTTTTTCCTCAAAAGTTCTTTGGAAATAAAAATTTAATTTTTAGTTAGAAAAATAAGTCTATGTTATCACAGATGAAGTTTAAAAGATATTATATTTATGAAATATATGTAGTAATATTTTGGAATAAGGAATAATTAATGTTTTCCAAAATTATTTATGGAAATTTAAGTTATTACCATGTTTTAAGATAATATACGATGAGGGTATTCACATGTGTGGAATGTGATAACAGAGAGTTACATTGTGATATCTGTGGGATCAATGTTAAGATTATTTCATGAATTTCCTTCTAATGTTTTGTATTTTCATCTTTTATAAGGGTTATAAGGTTAACCATTTATGAAAATTTTAATTTAAACTTAAAAATAAATATTTATATATTTAGGTTTTATTGAAAACCTTAGTTAAAATTCAATTTTTTAATTTACATTATTTAAAGGATGTGCATAATATTTATTTTTGAAATTACATAAATGTGGTTTTAAAAAAGTACATACTATATGTCACGTGACAACTCATTATGTATAGTAAGGCTACAGGTCTCGAACCCAGGACTGAAGGATGAAAACGGTTACATGCCAACCACTGGACTATGTGATGTCCTGGTTAAAGTGGAATTATTATTTTAGTTAAATAATGTGATGAATAAATATTAATGATGAACCCGTAGTGTTATTTTTTTGGTTTAGAGATTATTTTATTAATAATATATACTTTGGATAATAGTTTGAGACAAATAGTTTGACTTGTTATTCTTTTATGGTCCTTAAATGTTTTAAAATTGTATTTTTGTGCTTCAGGTATCAATGTTAATTTATGGATATCCATTTTTTGATGTAATGGATGAATTATAAATTGATATAATCACAACTAAATAATGAAATTTTGTTTATGTAAATATATCAAGTAAGTATATTTCCTTATATTCATGGTACTTAAAATAATTACTCAACATTAGAAAATCGATAATTTTTTTTGTCTCAATACCTTAATTTTTATTGAACTGATGGACTTTTAAATCATCACAAATTAATGAGTATGAGGCCCTTATATTTACATTGATAATTTAGTTTCTTTTTATTGATGTCCTAAATCACTCCCTGTATATATTTATGCTTTTCATCCAAGTCCATGTCTTCACTTTCCACCAATGTTCTCCCATGTGGAAAACTAGTTATGAGTTAATTTGGGTAAATATCAAGTTTCCAAATTTCCCATTTCTAAAAAACTATTGAGTATCAATTTTTAAAATGTGGGTTTCTATGAATGGAAGTTTAAATTATTAAACCTTTGATAACCAGAGAAAATTTGGGTTAAAAATTCATTTTAAGGGGGGTAGAATGTAACACCCCAAGATTTTGTAAAATATTTTTCTACAAATTAATTTAATCATTTTGATATTTTTCATTTCATGAAACACTAAATATAGTTTTTATATATATCAAAATAACTACTTTTGTCTCATGTTCACTACAAATAATTCTTATATTATCTTGTGCTACACGCAACACCGACTTGGCTTGAATTACAAGCCACACCGAGTTTATAAAAAACGTCATTTTATTATTATAATTATTTAAATGATATAGTTATCAACTAGAAATTGAACTTATTAATATGAATATAAATAGATAATTTCTAAATATTATTTATAATACCTTTATATTAATAAAAAATATTTATCATAAGACATGTAATAATGGTAAAGTCTTTATATGTTTGAAAATACTATTTTCTCAACTGAACTTATTTTTCTATCCTTAAATGAATAATACTAAAATTTATTTTAGAAACTCTTATAGATTTAATTTGATAAAATAAAATTCATTTTTTAATTCATAATTTCCAAACCAGATTAAGGTGAATTTTTGGGATTTTTCTGAGAAAATTTATTTTTAAATAAATTGTTTAAAAATATTAAATTTTAATTCCAAAATTCTATTTTTGTATAATTTATTTGTTTAGTTAAATTATATTTTAAGTTTTTTTAAGTAACAATAGATCAATTATAAATTTATTAATCCAATATAGGTTATTGGAATCATTTTTATATTGAATTAAGATAAACAACTTAATGAACTTTTGAATATTGCCACTTTAAAAACCTACTTTCTAGTCGTCCGTGGGATTAGCATTAAACATAATTTTTACGGTTCAATGACATGAATTTAACCAAAGGAAATAATTTTTTTTTATAAATATAATATTTATATTCTAATTAGATCAACTTAATTTTTGAGCAAAATGATTAGTGAAAATGATTAAAATTATTGACAATGACTATGGTAAAATTATGCTTAATTGGGTGCTAAACCATAAAAATTAAGTGAAAAAATAACCAAGAAACTTTTAAACACAAATTTTCTGGACATATTTCGACTATAAACCTTCCATTATTGAATTTAGTTGGTTTTTATGACTTTTTAGGTAAAAACTTTTTTACACCTTACTTTTGTTCAAAAATGCCAAGTGGGTCCTCTCCCTCCCTTATAAATGGCCCCCACGTATCACCCTCATTCACACCTCTCAGGACACTTAAGTTAGGAAAATATCTACCAAATTAACTACCCCAAATACCTACCTTAATCCTTAAAACCTTCATATATGAATAAATCCCACCAAGGAATCCCTTTGGTGCAAACCAAAAGAATTTACCCAATGAAGCGGTAACATCCTTCATCAAGATCCTTTCCTTTATTTTTATTCTCCACCACATCAATTATTTTTATTCAATGATTATACAATAAAATTTTTCTCCTAAATATACTAATATTTTGTTATTATAAGGCTTTTACCTTCTATCACACATACTTCCATCTAATGGGTAACAAACTTACCATTCTTTTGTAGGATGAACTACCGCCTCACAAAACAATGTTGTTGGTTTTAACATTACCAACTCTCATGGTTGGGGATTATGATGTAAAATATGTTTTTATATGATATATATGATATTTATTACATATTTATAATTTTTATTTATTATATAAAACCTACCTTCATGCTTTCCATTTTGGAAAAATACGATAACTTCTTTTGTGGAAGTGTAGACTATCACCTCCTCAAAATGATGTGATTCGTTTAGACTTTACTTAGAATGTATTAAGAATGGGTTTAGTAAATTTATATGATATTTATTAATTAATAATTATAATTTAATTCTATTATATATTTATATACATATATTTCATTTAATTTCTTTCTTTCAACATGATAATAAAACGGAAGCAGCATTCATGCCAACATACAACCTTCCGTCTCCATGAACGATGTATTTTTTTTAATATTTATATATTTTATATATTACAATAAATATTTATAAAATGAATATATATGATATATAAATCATCTTTTACATTTTAGAAATAAGCAACTCATGATCTATGTAATAGTATCAAGAATAATAAGTTAAAACACGTATAATAAACAAAGAGGTTATTACATGAACCATTAATTTAACATGAAATTATTGATAAATAGGTACTATAAAGTCCTAAGTGAATAATATACTGTATTATATATTATAATATTATTATTTTGTATATTTATAATAAACTTTTTTTATTATACAAGAGGTTTGACAGTGAATAAATAAATTCAAGACTTAAGGTAAATGAATTTTATCTCACTTTTTATTTCCATGGGATACATGCCTTATTCACCACTAATTTATTTTTTGTGGTGATTATAATACCTAGGAATGTATTATATTATTATTAAAATTAAATTTACTTGTATTTATGTATCCCTTTTTATGATATATTTTTCATGAGGTTTATGTTTCAAAAGTTCCCAAAGTTGTAAAGTAATTTTGTATCAATTTTCCTTCTTTGAGACACATGACATGTTATGAACCTATATTTTTATACGAGGTGTATATACTACATTTGAAATTTTATATAATGAATCTCCTTATTTTCATGAAAAATTAATCTTTATTTAATTTTATTATTTCCATTGTATTATGATTCAAAATTACCAAAATGGTAATGATTTATAGATAAAATCTCATCATTTATCGAGTTTTTTTATTATTATACTTCCATTAATGAAATATTATAATCCATATCTTAAGAACTCTCGTGAATTTTCTTACCCTATGATTATTCATGTTATATCTAAGTTATCATACAATTTTCCAATCTTTGGTACTTAAGATAATTAGGAAAATGTTTTCATGAAAATTAGACTTCATTTATCCTTTCAGTCAGAAATCCATGTTCATTAAAAAACCATGTTTTCAAACATGTTTTTAATTTTTTTAAAGGTGATATTTTAATCTAATTTTAAATAAAAAATTGTTTTAATTTTTTATGGTTTTTAATGAATCCTTTATAAGTTTTCAAAGTGTTTTCAAAGAAATGGGTTTCAAAACCTTTTCAAACATTCTTTATAAGTTTTCAAAGTGTTTTCAAAGAAATGATTTTCAAAACCTTTTTAAGATTATTTAATATGTTTTCAAAGGAATTTTTTTTCAAAATGAATTTTGATTTAATTTTTTTTCAAATAAGAAAGGATATTTTCCTTAAAAATGGTTTTAAAGGATATGTTCATATTATTTTCAATCTAAGATGACATCCATTGGTGTAACTTATGACTTTATATAAAATTATACAAAGGTTCCATTCATATTATTTTTATGAATGATATATTTTTCTATATCATGATGTTTATGAGACCTTTTTGTCATTAAAAGGTTTTATTTTTGTGAAACCCTTTTCTCTTTCATGGGTTATAATATTTTTAATTAAACTTATTTTCACGGGTTATGCTTAAATGAAATTATTATGAAACCTATCCCTTTTCTATAGGTTATGATGTGATGAAATGTCGATGATACCCATTTATTTTCAATGGTAATTATATGATTAATGTTTTCTTATATTTTGGAACATTCCTGTATGATTTCATTATGTGATGAGTGTGACCTATATCTCTCTCTGATGCATTGGATAATGATAAATGTATTATGAGATCAAAAGGGTACACGGGAGGGAATCCAAATCCAAAACTAAGAGGGTACAAGGGAGGGAATACCAAGACAAAAGAAAGTGGGTACATTGTAGGGAATCCCAAATCTAAATAATAGGGTACATGAGTGGGAATCCCAAGACCTAAATAAGAGGTTACATGAGAGGGAATCCCAATCTTGAAATAAGATGGTACATGAGATGTAATATCAATCTTGGAATAAGAGGGTACATGAGAGGGAATACCAATCTTGAAGTAGGTATATGGGTTATTATTCCAAGACTAATATGTTATGGAGGTCTTGGTAGGTATCCTTTACATAGTATTTTTTATACTTATGTGTATGAAAAAAATTCCATGTCTTATTCCTATGTTATGTTTTCATAGACCACACTCTTTTTTCCTCTAGGATTCATGCCTTATGAACTGCCAATATTTATGTAATATCCCATGATTATGATATTTTTATGCATGATATAACCTTCAAATGTTATTCACATGTTATCATACCCTTATATTCATGTTATGCTTAGGAATTTCCTTTATTTACCCTTATCGAGCATTCAATATCTTCCCTTTATTATGTTTTCTTTCCTCATGTTATCAAGAAAGGTGTAAGTAGTATTAGTAAAGGGAATATATTTAAGGAACATGTTGAATATCTTTCACCATACTAGAAGAATGTGTTCTATGTTTCCAAAGAAACTAAACTATTATGTTCCATAGGCATGTATTTTCGTAATGTGATGAATATTCATCAAAAGTGATGTAATATCCATGTTTGTTAAGCTCAAGTCACTATAGGAACCATGATTGTATCCTAATATGAGTTGTTGAAGTGTTGTGATAATCTTTAAAACGTATACTTTCAACTTGAAATTGGTATTCTCAACAATATAATACCTTTACATAGATTATGAGGAACACTACATGACATTTATGTAGCTCTTAACAGGACAAAGTTTAGATTTATGTATCATTAGGATATTTTTGGATACCTTACTCAAGTCCTCAAATATGTTGGTTTACCATAAATAAATGTTCATATGACCTTTACACTTATTATTCTTCACCTTAATATAGCCATTTTCCATGGAACACTAACCTTATTCAACTCTTAGAGTTCCAAAATACCCTATACAGGTTTTTAGGGTACCCGTACACAAGATGAAAAAAACTAAAAATTTACAATGTAATGAATTCATATTAAATAGGTAATCTTAAATTTTTTATAGAAATTTATAAAATTTAGTGAATTAAACCATAATATTTTATTTTGTAAAATATATTAAAATTATAATCATGAAACCTTGAACAATTATGTTACAAACTCTAAATTCTTAATTTTTTTAAAAACATATCTAAATGATTATTCCATAAAAAACAACCAAAATGTTTTCTTGAAAATATATAGAAATTAAATAACAAAACATTATCAATTAAGAACTAAAAACAAACATATTTAATTTTTTTCAATGAATAAAAAATTCAACACTGATTAACCAAAACCAATAATTCTCCATTATAAACATATTTTTAACTAACAACTTCAATTAATTTCCCCAAATGGATGTGAAAAAATGTATAAAAATTAGGCCACATCAAAATACCCCACACTCAACATATGATTTTTTATTAATAAATAATTTCTAAAAATTAAATAGAATAAAAGTAATCTCAATACAGAAAAATTGAAGTGCTAGTAAGGAGTTGGTTTTCAAATGTATATTCCCCCATGGAACCTCCGATGTAGTAAATGTGATTTTCCTCTTTAAAAGTATGGTACATTGATAATTTGTCTTTCTAGTTTACAAAACTGATTAAAATTTGATTTTTTGAAAAAAATTAAATAGACTTCACTTTCCATAAAAATTTTATTCCAAAACTCTCTTTTTATCGACATGAACAAACTCACATAAGTATCACAAAATAATTATACACAACTGAAGGGATGGGTTAGTTGAATAATTATCCACAATGAATAATTAACCCATCCACCAATTTTAACTTAAATAATTAGGAGTCCACAATAATTAGGGGTTTATGTAATAACCCATTTAAATGTAAATATTATATCAAGAAGATCAGAGTCCGGCATGAGCCGGTCCTCAAAAATAATATATAATAAAAAAGGAGTCTGGCATACAAGGGGTTATAACATAAGCGAGTGTGCAAGACACCACATCGATCCGCCTCCACCATCAGAGCACAATAATCTAGGGTCGTGAAAGACCACATCATGTCAAGGTCAAGTATAGCCTTTTTAGAAAGTGTATCCGAAAACTGATTAGCCTCCCGGTACACATGGGAGACAACCATCTGTAATTGATTGACTTGGAAGAGACAGTAAACCCACTGAGGCAGCACACGCCATGACACATTTAACGTTCTAGTGCTCAGAGCATGAATAACAGTCATTGAGTCAAATTCAATCCAGAGCCATTTCCAGTTAAACTGGACAACATACCTTATTGCATGAATCATGGCCCAAAGTTCAGCTTCAAAAGCAGTACCAAGGCCAAGGTAATGATAAAAGCATCCCTTAACAAACTCACGAAACGTGCGGAAGACTCCTCCACATCCAGCTGGGCCCGGTGCACCTGATGCTTCTCCATTAAATGTAAATATTATATGTTTAATTCTAATAAAAAAGTACAAATTCAATGAAAATTTTAGAACTTAATCCCAATATTTTACAAAAAGTATGTTTTTTTGAGAGAGAAATAAAAATAAGTTCTTAATTAAATCCATAAAAAAATAAAAAATATTAAACCCCTCAAAGTGAAAAATAATGATCAGATATCAGAAAATTTTTGAATCATCAAATAAAAAAATTAATGCTTAAACAATGTCAATGCTGAAAAAATTTGAGGGTATTTAAACTTGAACTCAATGAATTATAGTTTATCACATTTAAGAACTTCTCCCTCACACTTAAAACTTAACATTTTCCCAATGTTGATTCTAAAAGTGGGATAAATAATTAAAAAAACTTGGTTCAAAAATATTTTGAAATTCAAAAGTTCAAGAGATTATTTAAAGGGGTTATAAAAAATCTAAAAAAATATTTTACACACAAATAATTCAATTATAAAGTTATAGAGAATAAAAAAGGATTCAATTGGTTACTAATGAAACATTTTAGTGAATTTGATAAAATTTTATAAAATATGAAAGCTTAAACTTTAATTATAAAAGGATTTTAAAAATAGAATATACAACAACATGAAAAACCAAAATTTTTGAAAGAAATATCATCAAAACAATAGAAACAACCATTAAAATGTTTTATTAAATTAATTTCAACATGAAACTATGCTTTAAATTAAAATTTCAAGTATTTAATTCATAAAAAGATGAAGAAATATATTTTTAAAAATCATATTAATGTGCATAATTAGAACGAGTAGTTCCCATGACATAGAATATTTAACCATTCGAATTCAAATTAATACACTTTTCTGATTTTCTATTATAAAATACCTTATTATTAGATTAATTTTATATCTTAAAATTTAAAATAGATAAGAATTAGATTCCTAGATTTTAAGTTTCTATAAAATATAACTAGAGTTTCATTAAAGGGAGTTTGATTCAAATTTCTATAAGATTCAACTTATGGTGAACCTTTAAAATAATTGGGTTTTTTCACTAATAAATTATTTTATATACTCTTAAAAATCATTTCCAATATTTCTAAAAATATAGATTTAAAAAATTATAAAACCTGATTAATATAGTCTAAATTCAATTAAGCCTAAAAACATAGATAATATAGTAAACACACATGATTTTAGTTAAAATTTTGAATGATTAATTATTTTATCTTTCTATAAGTTTCATTATTTACAAATACAAACCATAATTTATGTTATATATTTCAGTATTCTATTGGTTCCATTAAATCATGAAAACAAGTTCCACATTCCAAAATTATATACCTTCCCCCACACTTGTTATTAAACCTGTAGTAATAAATTAAACTCTTAAAATATTAAGTTAAAAAGATACAACATGAGTAATTATAAATTAGAGTAAATGTGTATACCCTATCTCATTATTTTTTCCATAGAAAACACCAACACATTTAAAGTAACTAAAAAAATACAAATTAAAAATAGAAAAATGAAAAATGAAAATCCAGGAATAACCCCCAAGGGGTTATTTATTAAGGATTTCCATATCTGGAAAACTTTTGGTTCATCCCAAATTATTTGGGGGTGTGGTTTATTTCTTTAATTACATCAAATATTCTTTATTACATTGTGTTTCCTTATACATTGGTTCCTAAGAACAATAAGAATGTATTTTTCTTCATGGTACTCTTCCCCAATAACCATGAATTTATTTTCCTCCTCTTTTTTTATATTCCTTCTTTAGGTTTTAAGGTTTATAAATAAAATTTTTGAGTAACATAAACCTCAGGAAATATCTCTAATAAATCCTTAACCATATAATCATCTTCAAATATTACCATGTTAAGTTTATAATCATTAATAATAAGTAGAGAATATGGTGAAGATAAATCAGTTGTCTTGGATTCTTCCTCTTCAATAATTTCCACCTCATTTTTTGATTCAATTTAATTATCCTAAATAGATCCATACTTGAATTTTTAATCCAATTTTGGAGCTTTAGTAGTGCCTCAATAGGTGTATTTACAGATTCCTCTAGAATCTTTAGGAAATCAAAAATTTTAGCTAACTTATTAAAACCTACCTAGGAAGAAGGAATGTCAAGATAGACTTCAATATAATCAAAATCAATTAAAAACATAGATTCTTATATAAAATAAAAATCCCCCACATTTTTCTTATCTTTCTCTTCATCTTAAAAAAATAGAGCCCTAGGGAGTAGGTTCAATGATGGAGTAAGGTATCCATCCTACTTCAGCCTCTCCAACAAATTAACCACTTCCATTACAGTGCCTTCCATGCCAAAATATAGGGTATCTTTAGGTGACACAACCTTTCAAAAGGTATAAAAATCATTATATAAATTATAAAAAATTATATCATTTAATTTTTTATTATAAAGTAATTGGTCTTCCAAAACTAGTCTGAATTCTCATATTTTAGTATGATACCTCTTATACTAACCCTCAAAGTGATTTTACAATTTTATATTTGAATCAAAATGAATGTCAATATATAAAATGTGTATGTATAGATTCTTTGAGTTCTTTTTTCTTCTAATATTATTATTCTTTTCCTTTTTCCCATATTACTCTCAAAATCTTCTTCAGTGGTTTATTATAATGATTTCATTCACTTTTGATCCACTTGAGATAAGTTTTTTCACCACTAAATATTTCATTTTCTTCCCAATAGTGACTAGGAAATCTTTAGTATATTCTTTAATTATCATTACTTTCAATGAAATATGAAAATATTCCATAGATTTACTAAGTTCCTCCACCTGAGAGTATTATAAAAGTGAATTTGTATCAAAATTACTAGTTTCCATCACTATTGACCATAATAATTAAAGTAAATAAAGTGAAAAACACTATTAAAAACAATCCTACCAGGAAACAACACTGATTTCTGATATGAGGCTATTATAGACTCAGTAATAAATAAATTTATAACCCTCTATATATAACATTATGGTTAATATAGGGGTTTTATCAATGTATTAGTGTGTTTATCTAAGTGTGTTTTTAAAACCCTCTTTGGATTTTTTTCTCAAAAGTATCAATAGAAACATGTAAAGTAGTTATGAAAAGAATCAATAAATAAATGAAAAAAATAATACAAAAAGAATACAAAAAGTTATCAAGAATAAAAGAAGTTTGATATTGATCTTCTCTTTACTACCATTCACATATTTACAGTAGGATTTAACAATAAACACACAACCTCACTTAGTTCATGATTTATGTCTCAACTCATACAATTATATCTTTAAAATAATGAACAAACATTTATAAAATGTATTATTATATATAATAACACTCTCTATTATGGATATAAACAAACCACATCACTTAAGAATGTCTTCTAGGAAGAAGTAATATGCATGATATTATCAAATCACACAACTGTCACTCATCAAACCTTTTTAAGATAAATGAACGAGGAATAGGTAAATGATAAAGGACTAAATATTGCCAAAATGATCATATAAAATAGTGTGTTATCACCTCTACACACATTACCTTCACAACATACCAAGATTTAAGTAAAACATATAATATTATAAATATTTATATCTCCATGAAGCTTTGAGATTCACCATCTAGAGCTAGATTTATAGGTTATCCCTCTATGTTTGGAGGTTAAAGAAAATATATAGGGAATAAAAAAATAACATTTATTTAAAACATAGAAGATAGAATTAATGAATAACTGAGAATGAGGAATAAAGTCCCTGAGATAGTAACTCACCTCTTATTTGAAAATGAAAGAGTAAGTCAATAAAAAACATTCTAATAGGAAGAAACAACCATGCATAATTCTCTCAAGTTAATCTTCAACTTTATCTAATTCGAGTCCTGTTATTCTAGAAAAGATACTCTTACTGAATGTGCTCCCCCAAAAATAAAGTCTTTGGATATAAGAAATATTCACTTGGATGCACTACTAGAGAAATAGGTTTTGAAGCCCCCTCACACGGGCGACCACCTTTGGTGGAAGCTATGATTTTCAAAAAAAAACCCCTTCGGCGCCCCCCTCTCCCTGTGATTCCCCCCTGTGATTCCCCCCATCCCCACGTCGCTACCCGTACCCCGTCCCCCGTCCCCTCACCGCCCTCCACCCTCTGCTCTGGCTTCCCGTGTCTCCGGTACCCTCACCCCTCCGCCCTAACCGCCCTCTGATCCGGCTCCCCCTGTCCCCTCACTTCCCTCCACTCCAGCTCTGAAGAGTTATGACTCTGGATTCTCATGAACTCTGACTCTAAACTTTGTGAGTTCTGGTTCAGAATTCTTGTGAATCCAGACTCTAAATTTCCTTGAAATTCAGACTCCAGAATTCTATTGAATTCAGGTTCCTTATTCCTATAAAACAGAATCCGAATATCCTTGTACTGTAGACTCCGAATTTAATTTTGGTTAGAATATGATCTTTCATTTTTTCTTACATTCTGAATATTTAATTTTAGTTATGTAACCATGTTTTACTTATACTTGTTTTTTTATAAAACAATGTCGTGCATTCAGTTACTAACCAACCATTGTTTGAGTGACAGGTGTACAGGTCCCTCTGAAATTCATGGAAAAATATGACCGTTGGTGGAGGGAGCCAACCGTTAAAGCCATTCCTATAAATAGGAGCTTATTTTAAAGAGCTCACAATATACTGTTCTACGACTCTAGATATTACATGTTGTTGAAGTGCTTTCTAGAGAGAGTCTCTCACTGCTTTGTGCATACTGAACTTCTTGTTCAGTTTTGCTTTGTGCGACTCCGATTGTTGTTGTGTACAATCGAGGGCTTCCGAGGACAGGAAGACAGAGGTGCTGATGACCTTGAAGTTGAGGGATTCCTTGGTAAGGAAGATATAGGTACCAACTACCTTGAAGTGGAGGTCTTGCGGGGATAGAAAGACAGACTCCGATCTTCATATTGAGGGCTTACCCTAGTGTGAGTAAGACAAACTTTCTTGAAAGTATAAATCAAGAGACCTTTATCCAAGGTTGTTGGATACCCTTCTCTTTGGGTTACCCGATTTACCTTGTTATTTGTTTTATTACATGTTTTCCACTACATTTTTATTGTTGAGGAAAGTATAACTTTCTTTTACTTCCTTATATTTGTACTCTGTTTTAGTTAGATTCTATACGCTTTAAGGTAGAATCTTCATCTTTGTAAACTTTCATTAAGTTTCATTTCTGGAATCACTTTTCCAGAATTACTTTCTCGAAATTATATTTCCCGATTCAAGAAAGTTTATAGATCTAGAGGTTTTTTGAATTACCTTATTTAACCTTGTTAAACATAACCATCTTTAAAGTTCTAAAGGAATTTTTAAATTATACAATTCACCCCCCTCTTGTATTTTGAGCATCATTAGATACTCCATACAGTGTCTCTATTATTTAGATCCAACATTTTTTATTATAGATTATATCATACTTAGACATACCATCTAACAATTGGTATCAGAGCAGGTTACCTTTAATCCTGAACTAATCTAACAATTGGCTTTAGAATTTTGGTTCAATCTGAATTAAATTCACAATTAGATTCAGAAGAGAATAATTCTTATTATTACTTTCAGAATTGATTTACCAGAATCATATTTTTTGGAATCATAATTTTTGGAATCATATTTTTCGGAATTGTATAGTTCAGATTCATTTTTTTAGAGATACTCTTGTTCTATATTTTTCCTTTCATAGGAATATTTTTCTTGTTTACAATGTTTTTCTATTAACAAGTTTTTGTGTGGAATGAATTCTCTTTAAGATGGAAGGAATCAATGCTGGTTCCATAAACAATCTCAATCCAACAAGACCACCTATCTTTGATGGAAATGACTATAAGTACTGGAGAGATCGCATGAAGACTTTCATTATCAATACTGGTGTTGATAATTTTGTTATGCTTACTAGAGGATACAAAATCTCTGACAAAGAAGTTAGTACCTTTACCAGTCAAGAAAAGCATGAATATCAACTGAATTATAAGGTATGCAATACTTTTCTTTCCTCTATGACTAGAAATATATATAGCCAAATTTCATCTTATGAAGTAGCAAACAATATTTGGAAGAAACTTGAAGTTACACATTTTGGTACATCCAAAGTAATCGAGACTAGAAGAGCTATGCTCAGAGCTGAATACCATGGCTTTTACATTCCTTATAGAGAACCCATATGTAAGGTACAACAAAGATTCATGACTATTGTGAATAGTTTACAGTCAATGGTTGAAAAAGAATTAGATTATGAAGCTCTTGTTGATAAGATCATATACATCATGCCCAGTGAGTGGGAATCCAAGAGGACTGCTATTGATAAGAACAGAAAGGTTACTCAGATTACTCTTTATGAACTCTTTGGAACTCTTCTTCAACATGAAACTATAATGAAGAGAGATGCTGATAATGTAAATAAGAAGAATGGAAATGGAAGAGTTTCTTTTACTACAACTTCTAATCATATGAAAGCTAAGACTCTCGAGAGAGTTTCCAGATCCAAATGTAAGGAAGTTGTTATCTAATATGAATCTAGTGGAAGTGAATCCTCAGAGAATGAATTAGCAAATCTTGCTCGAAGGATGAATGAGATAGCTGGACAAAGGAAATTTCAATATAGATATAAGAAAAAGGAAAGGAAAGAAAAGAAGGATTCAGAAGACACATGTTATGAATGCAAGAGAGCTGGACACATAAGGACTGATTTCCCTATGCTTAAGAGAAAAGAAAGAAAGGAAAATAATTCTGAGAAAAATAGAAAGAAGTATTACAAGGTTACATCTAAGAAATCTTGAAAGCTAATGACACCTGGAGTGCCAGTGGTGGAGACTCTTCAGATGAATCTTCAGATTATGAATCTTCTGGAGAGAAGAATCTTGGTCTAATAGCTAGACTACCTATTGAAAATCATTTTTTAATGGCTAAGGTACACAATGTTGAATCTATGACCAATGTTTCTTTGAATGCTAATGATAGTAAATATTATAACTCTTCTGATGAATAATCTTCTTCTGATAAAGATAATACTTTACCTACCTATGAAGAAGTTTCTAGGTTTTCCAAACTTCTTGAGACTGAGAACTCAAAACTCATGAAAAAACTTGATAAGGAAAATTTGAAGAATACTATTATTACTAAGGAAATATCAGATATTTCTAAAGATCTTGATAATAAAAATTCTGATTTTGAAAGTATTTAAAAAAATCTTAAGGAAGTAAATTCTGAGAAGAATAAACACTCTAAAGATCTAGAAAACATAATTTCTAAGAAAAATGTTTTTAATCCTAGCTCTAGTTCAAAATCAAATGTTTTAGAAGAAAAGAACCTGGTTATCAAACTCAAATCTGAAATTTTTTCCTTGAGGAAGTTTTTGTCAAACTTTACCTTAGGTAAGGAAAATTTTGATAAAATGTATTCTCAAATCCGACCTCTAAGGAATAGTTCTGGTTTTGGTTATAATAGTTCTAAACCTGTTTTTAGTAACAATTATTTTGTTCCACAAAGTGATCCTTTTGCACAAAGTGTCAGTGTGGTGGAAACTGGGCAAATAATTGTTCTCTAAACAAAACCCAATCTTTAGGATTTCATAAAGCACATTTTTCTAAAAAGATATGGGTGCTGAATATTTTGCTTTCTTAGAATTCCGGATCCAAGAAAGTTTGGATTCTAAAAACCTAACTTTTTCTTATTTTCTGGAAAATAGAGAAGGTACCAATATCAGTACATAGTACATGGATAGTGGGTGTTCCCAGCATATGACTGGTAACAAAAACTACTTTGAAAATATTATCAAGACGAAAGGAGGGAAAGTAACTTTCCGAGATATTGCTCAGGGAGAAATTATTGGTATACGTAACATCGTTCTTCTTGGAAAAACATTGATTTCAAAAGGTTTATTTGTTAAGGGTCTTAAGGACAACCTCATTAGCATAATCCAATTATGTGATGAAGGTTACCTTGTGAATTTTAGGAATTACAAGTGCTTAGTACCGAATTCCAAGGAAGAGTTTGTTCTTTCTACCCATAGGCAAGAGAATGTATACACACTAAACTTAGAAGACCTTAGGATCCAAGATCTACCTTGCCTTAGTGCAATGGAAGATCATTATTGGTTGTGGCATATAAGGTTAGGACACTGTAACCTTAGGAACCTATGAAAACTTTCTAAGAAAATATTAGTTAAGGATCTACCAGATCATAGATTTGATTCTTCAAAAGTTTGTGATCCTTGTTAATATGAAAATCAATTTAAATCAAGTTTTAAATCAGTCGGTGAAGTCTCAACTACTGATGCATTACAGTTAGTGAATATGGATCTCTTTGGTCCTACACAAACTGGAAGCATTGGGGGCAAGTATTATGTATTTTTCTTGGTTGATGATTACACTAGATTTTCGTGGGTCTATTTTCTAGCAAATAAGTCTGAAGCTTTTTCTTATTTCAAAATTTTTAGATCCCAAGTTAAAAATGAGAAAAACCATCCATTGAAAACTATTCATAGTGATCATGGTGGAGAATTTCAGAATTATGATTTTGAAACTATTTTTAGTAGAAAAGGCATTACTCATAACTTCTCAGCACCCAAAACACCTCAACAGAATGGTGTTGTTGAAAGAAGAAATAGAATTCTTCAAGAGATAACAAGAACCATGTTGAGTGAGTATTCTGTAGCCAAACATTTTTGGGCTAAAGCTGTAAGTACTACTTGTTATACTATAAATCGTGTTTTGATTAGACCTTTTTTAATAAAACTTCTTATGAGGTATAGAATTGTAGAAAACCTAGACATTACTACTTTAAGTTTTTTGTTTGTAAGGTATTCATTCTAAATACTAAAGATAATCTGCATAAATTCGCACCAAAATATGATGAAGTAATTTTCTTAGGCAATTCCACAACTTCTAATGCATATAGAGTTTAAAAAAAACACTTGTAATGTTGAAGAGACAGTACATGTTAAATTTTATGAAACTGATACTTTTCTTTTTAAACAACCCCAATCTACATCCTCAGATGTGTTTTCAAAAACTGATTATCAACATGTGTTAGAAGATCTTTCTAGAAAGGAAAATGTTCAAGAAGATACTTTTGAAACATTTACTCCAGAATATTTCCTACCCAATGTTGATGAACAGGTTTTACAAAACCCAAATTAGTCATTTCTAAAGAATCATACTAATGATAGTATCATTGGTGATGTAAATCAACCAGTAAGAAATAGAAGTTCCTTAGGAAATAAAGCAGAACATCTAGCATTCCTTTCCCAATTAGAACCAAAAAAGCACTAATGAAGCTTTAGGTGATGATGATTGGATTAAAGCTATGCAAGATGAGATAAATTAATTCGAAAGAAATAAAGTCTGAACCATGGTTGAAAGACCTAAGGAATATTCTATTATTGGAGTAAAATGGGTGTTCAGAAATAAGTGTGATGAAAATGGAATCATTGTAAGAAATAAAGCCAAATTAGTTGCTAAAGGCTATAATCAACAAGAATGAATAGACTATAAAGAAACCTATGATCCGGTAGCTAGAATAGAATCTATTCGTATCTTACCTACCTTTTCAGCATTTTTTAATTTCAAACTATTTCAAATGGATGTGAAATGTGATTTCCTTAATGGTTATGTTCAAGAGGATGTTTTTGTTGAACAACCTTCTGGTTTTGAAGATACAAAACATCCTGATCATGTTTTTAGACTTACCAAAGATTTGTATGTAACACCCTGAGATTTTATGAGATATATTTCTTTGATGTATTATATTATACACTACACCAAGATTAGCTTGTACTATACACAACACCGTATTAGCATGCAGTATACACAACACTATTCTTGGCTCGTGTTACACATAATTTCAAGTTCGTTTTGTGGAAATTATTCTACGCAACATTAAGTATATATTTTGTTTAATGTATAAATGAAATAAGTTTTGATTATGTTATACACGACACCAAATGGAGATTTCACTGCACGTATCTCTGACTTGGCTTGCATTATACGCAATCAAGACCTTCCTCGATAGCGTGTGTAGTACGTAATACCGAGTTTCACTAAACGAGATATTATTATAATATTATTATGAACCAGCCGTTATGAATAGTAATACCCACTTTTTGAAATTTTATAAATTTTATCTTTCAAAATGGACTTCATTTTTGGATTCGGAATATCGAAATTATCCTAGGGTAAATTTTTGGTATTTTTCTGAAAGCTTTCAATTTTTGATGAATAGTGAAAACACTAGGTTACTATTTAAAAACTGACTTTTTGTTTAAATAATTATTTATTTTATTTAAATTTATTTTAGGTCAAAATTGATACATAATACCTATATAAGTTCAATGTAATTCATTGGAGTCATTTTATAATAATTTTAGATATATAAAAATTTTATTGAACATTTCACCGTCTTTTACCCACCTCCTAGGAGAATTTGAAAATTTACATAAAACTTAATTTTACCGCTTCTGTGAGTGGAATTTTGAAAATCTGATAGATATGGTTAATATCAGGGAGTAAAATGTGGTTCATTAAGATAAATATAATTTTTGGTGAATAATAACTTTTTACTTTTATTTACCACGGTTAAAAGTAAATAGGGTAATTAAGGGTAAAAATGATATTATTATTACCCTAAAACATGTCCTAATTCTATTGGATAAGTATAATTTTACCAAAAACAACCTTAGGAATATAATATTATCATTTAGGTCCACTTGGATTAGATTAGGAAATTTATTATTATTTAATTCAAAGAAGAGTTAAAAGAGTTAAAATCAATGTTTAATAACTAAAGAATTTTTAATATAGTGTTATACATAAGATTAATTCTACTATAAATATTCATTATAAAGATAAAAATATTTCCTACATAATGGTATTTTATTTATAATTTTTAGACTTTAAATAATTTAATTTATTTATGATACAATGATGATGCAATAATTAACTTATTAATGAAATATTAACATAATTGATGTTATAAATACCCAAATAAATGTAATTTGAGACTTTTTATAAATTAAAATACTTTTTTAGGTTAATATGACATGTTATTATTGATTTAATGAACTTTTTTAGAACTAATCATGCTGTTATGAGTTTCAAAAAAAATCAATTACCAAATAGTGTCAAAATTGACATAAACTTGTTTTTAAAACAAATATTATATTATTAATTGTTATTATATTCCTAAAAATATAAGGTTCGGAAAAATTACTTATATAAGGTTATATATATTAATAATGAACCACTTGGGGTTATTTTGGATTGTTATAGTAAGTTTATTAACTATATAGTGTAAGAAAACAAGAAGACACAGTAAAAGTTAAATTATTTAACTTAGTGTTAAATCTAAATGATAAGGTTAAAATAGTAACCTAAACTTGTATAAAACCTACTTGTTGAGATTATTTAGACCCATCCCCACATTAGATTCAAAATAAATCAATTTAGAGCTATTATAAACCGAATATGACTTTATTATAAAATAATATTTTATGTTTTTCCTAAGGTGCCCCTCTCCTCCCTTATAAAAGGGCACCTCCTCCCTCTTCTCTTTACACAATTTTGAGCCTTCAAGCTCAGAAAACACCTGCCCACTTCCCTTATAAACTTCCATATAAACATTTTAGAGGTTCTGGTCTCCTCAAAATACAAACTCTAGTTCTTTAATAGGAAGCTTAAAAGAGGTGCGTCGAAGAAGAGGTAATCTCTTCTACCGATTCTTTCAAGTATCTTTCTTCTTCAACTTCATCTTCTTTAGTTGTTTCATTATAAAGTAATAACATAATTATCAATAATATACTGATATGTTATTATAAATATGAAACAACCATATTTCATCTTCTATACATCCTATGGAAAATGAAATCACCGCGCGTGCGCATGTACGGAATACCGTCTCCACGCCGTGGTGTAATCATTTTTCCACCACCACCTTACTTGGATGGGTATAATGGTGTAAAGAATAAAAATATATGGTTATTATAACATAATAATTATTCTGAGATATTATATCATCCACTACAATTAAATTCAATAATTATGGGAACGATATCATCGCTCGTTCATATGTACGGATTACCATATCCACGATGCGATGAGATTCATTCTCCATGTTAACAACTCAAGAATGATTATAAAGTATATATAATTAATATTAATGAAATATATGACATGATAAAGCTACTATATTTATGTATATATATATATATATGTCACCTACTTACTTCCATTCAAGTCAATAAGGAAAGGAAAACAACGTTCATGCGTACATATGGCCTACCGTCTCCATGAACGATGTTTTTCTTTTCATTTATCTATCTATTATATATATATATATATACTGAATATATATGTTATATAAATCATTAATTAAATTATAGAAGTAATTAAATCATGATATAAGTAATAATAATATCAATAACAACAAGTCCAAACACGTACGATAAATAAAACGATTTTACCCAAAATGCTGCTTTAACATTGAATTTACAAAAGAACAGGTAATATAAAGTCATAAGTGAACCATATATGATATCATAAAAATTAATATGATTATTTAATAAGTCAATTACATTATTTAAATCATTATATAGGAGGTTCGGATACGTACGAATCATATCAGAACTAAGGTAAGGGATAACTTTTCCAATCTCGTTTTTATCTGAGATTATTGATTCGTAAGTATTTACTGGGGTTATATTTATCATACATGTCCCTATTTTCTAAAAATGGTTTCATGTATGTTTAAAGTCCTTTTTACCCATTTTTGACTTTTACTACATGGTATGTAAGGAATCTTTCTTTTTTTACCATTTGAGGAACTTTTCGACTTTTTCGGCAAAAGTACGAAAAAAATGTTTTTTTAACTTATAAGGCATGGACAGATTTTTATGGTTTCATAACGCCTAATTTTCATGAAGATTCTTATACAAGATTTCATGACTATTTTCAAAAAAAATCCTTTTCTTTTAAAATTTCAAGGCATTTCGTGAAAATAAAATGATTTTGAAAAAGAAAGGATATTTTCGTCAAGAATTCATTTCAAGTATTTTATCAAAACCATTTTCCATATAAGATGAAATTATTTCATATGTGTATGTTTCAAGTATAATGTCTCTATGATTTACATGGTTTCACTTTTCTTATGATGAAATGATATCCATTTGTTTTATATGGATTATGTTATGATGGGATGATGTTTATGAAACCCATTCTATTCTTTAGGTTATGATTTATGTTTATGTTGTAGAACATGTAGGAATGATTTCATTATGAGATGGGTGGGACCTATATCTCCATCAAATTCATTGGGTAAAGATTTATATCTCATGAGAAAGACATGGCTGGAGCGATAAGTTAATCTGGTTTAGTGATACAGGACTGGAACGAGGAGTGAACTCGGTTCAGTAAGGGATTTTGTCCACTAAGATGGTCTTGGCAACAATTCCTTGACTACTATGGAAATCATATCAAGTTCTTAATGTTTTTCCACAATTACATGTTTTATTCCCATGCTATTTTATCATGATTGATGTTCCATTATGATCTATGCCTTACGTACTGCCATGTTTTATTTCATTGCTCAAGATTTTGAAGTTTAAACATTATGTTCATATTTTTTAGTTCAAGTGTATATGGTTGGTTTTGTTTTCTCCATGCATACCCTTACTGATCATTTGAGCTCACCCTTTATATGTTTTATTTTCCCCAGGACATAAATAAAGGTTTTAGGTAAGAAAACAAAAGGGGAATATCTTTATGGGAGATGTTGAAGATCTTTCACCATGATTAGAATATTATGTTCCGAGTTTCCAAAGACAATAAAATATTACGGTCCTTGAGTGTCGGTTTTTGTTATATATTAAGTATTCCGAAAAAGTAATGTATTTTCCATGTGTTTCAAGTTTGGGGTCTCTATATTGTATGGCCTTAAACAAGACCCTCGAGCTTAGTATGATAGACTTACAAGATTTATGCTTCAAAATAACCATGTTAAGAGAAATGAAGATCTGACACTTTTTATAAAGAAAGATAAGAAAAATATTTTGATTATTCAAATTTATTTTGATGAAATTATATTTGGTTCAACTCAGCAATCTTTAACCGATTCCTTTTTGGATTTAACGAAATATGAGTTTAAAATGAGTATTATGGGTGAGTTAACATTTTTCCTTGGTTTTCAAATTTCTCAAAAACCAAAAGGAATCTATATATCCCAACATAAGTATATTAAAGATATTCTTAAAAAGTATGGATATGACAACACTAAAAGTATAAGTACTCTCATTGGTACCTCAAATACACTTGATCTTGATGAAGCTGGGAAACTAGTAGATCAAAAAACTTTTAGAGGTATGATAAGAAGTCTACTTTACTTGACATCTAGTCATCCTGACTTAATTTTTTTAGTATTATTTTGTGAAAGATATCAATCTAATCCTAAGGAATCTCATTTAAAGTTAGTGAAAATAATTTTTTGCTACTTAAAGGGAACCATGGATTTAGGACTATTTTATTCTTCTGGAAATGATTTTGTTTTGAAATTTTTTTCAGTTGCTGACTTTGGTGGATGTAGAATGGATAAAAAGAGTACATCCAGAACTTGTCATTTCATAGGAGATTCATTAGTTTCTTGGTCATGAAAGAAGCAACACTCAGTAGCACTTTCCACTACTGAAGCTAAATATGTAGCAGCTGGAAGTTGTTGTGCTCAAGTGTTGTGGATACAACACACACTCACAGACTATGACATGAGTTTTACCAAGACACAAATCTTGTGTGATAATACAAGTTCCATTTCCCTTAGTAAAAACTCTACACATCACTCTCGTGCAAATCTCATAGATATTAGGCATCACTTTCTTAGGGATCACACACAAAAAGGAGATATCATTCTTCAATTTATCGGAACACAAGATCAACTTGCTATTATTTTCACAAAATCTTTACCCTCTGATAAATTTGAATACATTAAACAGAAGTTAGGAATGATAACCGTAAGTTAATCCTCCTCAATAACTTTTTTTTGAACCAATATCCTTACAGTAATAAACTCCATTTCATAGGGGGAGTACATTTCATTGTAATTTTTTTATATTTATCATAATGAAGTTTTTCATATTTTTTGTAATGAAGTTTTTCATATTTTTTGTAATGAAGTTTTTCATATTTTTCGTAATGATGTTTTTCATATTTTTCATAATGGTGTTTTTCATATTTTTCGTAATGATGTTTTTCATATTTTTCGTAATGAAGTTTTTCATAATTTTTGTAATGAAGTTTTTCATATCTTTCGTAATGAAGTTTTTCATATTTTTCGTAATGATGTTTTTTCATATTTTTCATAATGATGTTTTTCATATTTTTCGTAATAAAATTTTTCATATTTTTCGTAATGAAGACTTTCATATTTTTCGTAATGGAAATTTTCGGACTTGAAATTTTTGTAGTGAAGTTTTTCGTACTGAAGATTTTCATAATGAAGATTTTTGTAATGAAAATTTTCATAATGAAGATCTGTGTACTCAATTTCTTTTTCGTACTCAATTTTTTTTAATCTAAAGTCCTTCAACAAGAATTTCCCTCAGTATGAATAATTCTCCCGACAATCCAAAAGGTATGATTCTTTCTTGAGTTTTCGTAATAACCTTTTACTTGTTGTAAGGTTCTTTTGTTTTTAAAATTTCTCGGATTCAAGTTTCCTTAAATCTGAATGTTTTCCTTGAAAAACATCAAAAGATCGGATCCTACCAAATTTTCCTTGAAGCTATCATCTCAACCATCAGATCATATCTGAAGACTTCTTAGCCCTTGGATTAAAATGGGAAGATGAACCTTCGCTTCAACACCTATAAAAGGGGACCCCCGACAGTTGTCCCACATCCGTTTTCAAAGCTTGTGCATGTCGAAGCTCTACTCATCTTCAGAATCCCGTTCTAAAATTATCAAAAGTGCTCAATTCCGAATGTCTACAGAAGTTCCTTCTCAAGATATGTCTTCTATCAAGCCAATTGCGGAGTGGAAAATATACAGAGAGAGGTTAGTGCACCCAAACTTCTTCAACAAGTATGACTCTATTATCTCCAAGAACATCAAGCTTAATGGATGGGAAAGTGTAGCCATATCAAAGACATAAGCTCGGGATTTTGTGTATCCAGATCTTCTCATAGAATTTTATAAATCTGTTTGTTTTTTCACGGAAAATGGAAGAGAAAAATTCTCCTTCAAGAGTTATGGAAAGACATATGCACTCTCTTACACCAAGGATACTAGCTTGGTAGGGTTATCCCATGAAGTGGAAGCTGAGTTTTGTTCCCAAAAATTACCGGATGTGCAAGGAAGTTTCATCAAAGTGAAAGCTATGCAAAGTCTTGGACTTAAAGATTTCAAGACAGCAAAGATCGCTCACTTGTCTACCAACAACCGGATCCTAGAGTTATGGGTTCAGGGTCTTATCGTACCAAGAAAGGGTGACAAGGACACTCTTAAGAAAAGTGATACGTATATCTTAGATTTTTTAGTAAATCTAAGGAAAATAAATCTAATTAAACATATTCTCATTACGATATATAATATCAAGAATGGGAATCCAAAATCACAGATAATCATGTATCCTTCCCTTCTCTCCAAGTTGATAGTTCAGTGTCTTGACTCTTTTAAGATTCCTTGCAGTTCCAAGTCTAGGAATTGCAATATAATGCTGATCAGTGATGATGCTCTCAAGAGAATGAAGGTTGGTTTCTCCAAGGAGTCAGGTGAATTTTATGATCTACCAGAGGATGAGGCAGAAGCCATTGCAAAAAATGATGAAGAGGTTGAACCATCAAAGAAAGCTGGAAAGAAGAGGAAGCTAAAGGAAGTGGAAGAAACAGAGAAAACTCCTAAGGCCAAAGAAACCGAATCCGCACCTCCAAAGCCCAAGAAATAGAAAGCATATCCAGATGAGGTAGTTTCCAAATAGAGGTAGGATAAGAAGAATCAAAAGGAAGGGGAGCCACGGTTTGGCCTAGATCCTGCAGAGGCCAAAGCATTGAAATAGAAAGTTGCTGATGAGCTTGAGAAACAATCCAAGGAGAAGAAGCTTAAGAAAAAGATATCAGAGGAAGAGATTGTGCAATCTCTTTTAAAGGACACTAAAGTTGAATCTGAGAACATTCCCGTACCAAAAACCATCCTCGTAGAACCATTGCCTGAGACTCCGGGAAAGAAGTTCATGTCTCTAGAAAAAACCAAAGAGAAGAAGGTTGAAAAGGAAGTTGTGGAAGAAGAACAACAAGCTGAAAGCACTGAAAATATAGCTGATTTGATAAAAAAAAGTAGAAGACTTTCATGAGAAATAAAGTGATTCTGAAAAATTGTCAATCCGGAATTCTCAAGCCGGATCATCAAGACTTTCTACTCCTGGGGTTGATGAGAAGGCTAAAGAGGAGGTGAACAAGTTGTCTGAAGAAGAGAGTGATAATAATGACTTTATTCACCCTGAAGATATCGAGGCTAGAGATGAGAATGAAAGAATTGATGAAGATAAGATTGTCAAATTATCTGAAAGTGAGTAGGAATATTTCGATGAAGGAGATATTCTGAAAATTAATAAGGGGAAACAAGTGGTTGTTGATACCCCAACCAAGGAAATTCTAAGGAAGAAGGAATACAGAGGATCCTCTAAGAGGAAGATTGTCGAGTTAGAGGAAGAACCACAATCTAGCAGAATGTCAGATTCAGAGTCATCAGCTTTAGGACATGATTTTGTCATTCAGTCCTTGAAGAAGTTAGTGGATACCATTCGGATCTTTCCAACAATTGACTCCAGATGCCAAATGCTTCAGCATAGCATGAATCAAAAATCAGACTTTGTATCCATGGTCGTGGATAGTTGTATAAATATTGAGGCCGAACACAATAATTTTCTTATCAACTTTTAAGCCCATAGAAAATCTTGTAAGAAAATGGTGAGCTGGTTGAAGAATGTAGTCGAAGATTTGAGAGAGCCTGATGACTTTAGAGATGATGTTAAGAAAAATTTTGATACTTCAGATGGTAAAATCAAGTATCTTACAAATATATTTGAGGAAAAGATAAATCTTGAGAAGAATACTCGGATTCAAGATGTCAAAGATCTGAATGGAAAGTTGAATTTTGTTGTCCAAAGTTGGAAAACAGAAAGGGATCTACAGATTGAAATTCAAGAAAATCTTGTGAAGCAAGATGAATTTCTGAAGGCTCAGGAAGAGGCTATGAAGGCTCAAAAAGACCGGATCAATGCATTAGAAAAAAAAGAAGAGGAGGATCACAAAGAGTTAAAGAAGCTGAAAACCATTGTGAAGAAGCTAATACCCAAGGAAAAAGAACCAAACTAGATCCAAATCTGATATTTTTTTTATCTATTTTTCTTTGTACAAATTTTTTCAATCATAATGAAACTGTGGTTGCTTGTTTTTCTTGGATTTTTGCAGTAACATTTCAGGTACCATATTTCTTTTCCATTCCCTAAATTTATTTTTGAAAATCACAAAGTGGGAGAAAGGAAAAATAATTTCAAGTAAAGAATAAATATCCCTATGTAAGGGGGGGTTTATCTAAGGGGGAGTTCTCATTACGAAGATTTCCATACTCAAGATAATAAAATTTCTCATTCTGGAAATATAGAATCCAATCCATAGAGTTCCAAAGCCTAAGGGGGAGTTAGTCGTATTCACTATTGTTCACAAGTAAAGGGATATAAGCTTTATTTCAAAGTCTAGAAATTTTTCTAAGTACTTATACTCTTTTTCATAAGGATGTTTCCACTTTCCAAAATGGGGGATATTGTTGAGTCAATAAATTTTTCCTTATGAATTTTCCATTCCTTCATACATGGGGGATATTTTTATGTCATTAAGGCTTTCCTTATGACTTTACAATTCATTCTTGTTTTGAAAATCACAAACACCTTATCTTAAGGAAAATTTCCTTTTACCCTTGTTTTACTTTTTTAAGGAAAATTTACTTCCCCAAGGAAATTTATCCTTATCATGTTTTCATTATTCAATCAAATTTTTTGTAAGTTTAAAATTCGGTTTGAAACCAAAACCTTGGAATCATATAAATGCCTAGATATGAAACATTCTGTTTTAGAATCTGAATTTTCAGTATTCTGATTACAAATTCTGGATATGAACTTTCTAATTTATGACTCTGAATTCTAATTACGAATTCTGGATAAGAACTTTTCTAATTTATGACTCTGAATTCTAATTATGAATTCCGGTTACGAACTTTCTGAGTTATGACTCTGAATTCTGATTACAAATTCTGATTACAAACTTTTCTAAGTTCCGACTCTAAGTTCTCTGAATACAGACTCTGAACTCTTATGATTTCTAACTCTGAATTCTTATGAAATCCGACTCCGAACATTGTGAGTTCTAGTTCCAAATTCTTGTGAATCCTAACTCCGAATTTCCTTGAAATTCAGACTCCGGAATTCTATAGAATTCAGGTTCCAAATTCCTATAAAATAGAATCCAAATATCCTTGTACTGTAGACTCCGAATTTAATTTTGGTTAGAATCCAAACATTAATTTTTTTTACATTCTGAATATTGGATTTTAGTTATGTCACCATATTTTATTTATACATGTTTTGTTATAAAATGATTTCGTGCATTCAGTTACTAACAAACCATTGTTTGAGTGAAATGTGTACAGGTCCCTCTGAAATTCAAGGAAAAATATGACCATTGGAGGAGGGAGCCGACCATTGAAGCCATGCCTATAAATGGGAGATTATTAGTATGTTCAGAAAATTGGCCATTAGGCCATTAGGATAATTGGTCTTTAGACCAATTGGACATTTGGCTAATTGAACAATTGGTTTTTAGGCTATTATGGAATTAAGAAATTAGGTGAATTGGTAAATGGGACAATTTGACATTGGGTCATTAGGAAAATTGACCTTTAGGCCAATAGGATAACTGATCGTTACGCCGTTAGGATAATTGTTCAATTGGATGTTAGGCCAAATGGTCATTAGGCCATTATGCCTTTTATTCCAATTGTACAACTAGATAATAGGCCATTATTCTAATTTTTTGTTTGGCCACATAGTCCTTAAGCTAATTGGCCATTAGTATTAGTATGCTTAGAAAATTGGCCATTAAGCCATTAGGACAATTGGTATTTAGACTAATTGGACATTTGGCTAATTGAAAAATTTGATGTTATGCCATTATGCCATTAGGAGATTAGGTGAATTGGTAAATGGGACAATTTGACATTGGGTAATTATGAAAATTAACCTGTGGGCCATTAGGATAATTGATCATTATGCTGTTAGAACACTTGGCCAATTGGATGTTAGGACAAATGATAATTAGGCCATTATTCCATTATTCCAATTGTACAACTAGACAATAGGAGGATTCGTTTGATCGCGGTGACTGGAAACACATTTTCGGAGTCATAAAACACCAAATAGACGTGTAACGGTCAAAATCAGAGAAAACATCCTCAGAATTACTTGAAATCCCACACAAATAATAGAAATATTATTTTTGACATGTAGGAGGAGACGACATGTCAATCGGACGTGCGGTGTGCGTGGTATGACCAAATATGTTGTTTTTAACAATTTGGAGCGCTCTAAAAGGGTGCGTTGGGAGGTCAAAACCAGCTGAATGACCTTAGGATGTCATGAAATCATACGATAACAACCGTGGTGTGAATTTTTAAATGGTCGGGCAGACGGTACGTCAATCAGAGGTGTCGTTTGACCGCGGTGACTGGAAACGCATTTCTCGAGTCATAAAACACCAAAACGACATGTAATGGTCAAATTCAAAGAAAAATACCTCAGAATGACTTGAAATCACACGAAAATAATAGAAATATTATTTGTGACATGTATGAGGAGATGAAACATCAATCGGATGTGCGTTGTGCGTGGTATGACCGAATATGTTGTTTTTAATAGTTTGGCGCACTCTAAAATGGTGCATTGGGTGGTCAAAACCAGCCAAACGACCTCAGAATGTCATGAAATCATACTAAAACAACAGTGGTGTGAATTGTGGAATGGTTGGGAAAACGGTACGTCAATCGGAGGTGTCGTTTAACCGCGGTGATCGAAAACATATTTACGGAGTCATAAAACACAAAACGACGTGTAAAGGTCAAATTTAGAGAAAACATCCTCAGAAAGACATGAAATCACACGAAAACAATATAAATATTATATGTGAAATTTAGGAGGAGACAGAACATAAATCTGATTTGTGGTGTGCGTGGTACGACCGAATATGTTGTTTTTAACAGTTTGGTGCGCTCTAAAAGGGTGTTTAGGGTGGTCAAAACCAGCCTAACTACCTCAGAATGTCATGAAATCATACGACAATAACCGTGGTGTAAATAGTAAAATTTTTGGGCAGACAGTATGCCAATTGAAGGTTTCATTTGACCATAGTGACCATAAATGCATTTACGGAGTCATAAAACACCAAAATGACATGTAACAGTCAAATTCAGTGAAAATGTCCTCATAATGACTTGAAATCACATAAAAACAATAGAAATATTATTTGTGACATGTAGGAGGAGAAGACACATCAATCGGACGTGTGGTGTGCACGATATGACCAAATATGTTGTTTTTAACAGTTTGGCGCGCTCTAAAAGGGTGCGTTGGGTGGTCAAAACCAGCCGAAAAACCTTGTAATGTCATTAAATCATACGACAACAACCGTGGTGTGAGTTGTGAAATGGTTGGGTAGACGGTACGTCAATAGGAGGTGTCATTTGACCGCGGTGACTGGAAACACATTTTCAGAGTCATAAAACACCAAAACGACATGTAACGGTCAAATTTAGTGAAAAAATCATGAGAATGACTTGAATTCACACAAAAAAAGAAATATTATTCATTACTTGTAGGAGATGATTTCATGTCAATCAGACGTGCGATGTGCGCGGTACGCCCGAATATGTTGTTTTTAACAGTTTGTCGCGCTCTAAATGAGTGTGTTGGGTGGTCAAAACCAGCCGAACGATCTCAGAATGTCATGAAATCATACGACAAAAATCGTGGTGTGAATTGTGAAATTTTTGGGCAGACGGTATGTCAATCGGAGGTGTCATTTGACCGCAGTGACTGGAAACGCATTTCCGGAGACATAAAACACCAAAACGATGTGTAATGGTTAAATTCAGAGAAAACGTTATCTGAATGACTTAAAATCACATGAAAACAATAGAAATATTATTCGTGACATGTAGGAGGATATGGTATGTCAATAGGACGTGCAGTGTGTGCAGTACGACCAGATATGTTTTTTTTAACAGTTTGGCGCCCTCTAAAAGGGTGCGTTGGGTGGTCAAAACTAGACGAACGACCTCAGAATGTCCTGAAACCATTTTACAACAACCATGGTGTGAATTTTGAAATTTTTGGGTAGACGGCACGTCAATTGGAGGTGTAGTTTGACCGCGGTGATCGAAAACGCTTTTTCGGAGTCATAAAACTCCAAAACGACGTGTAATAGTCAAATTCCGAGCAAACATCCTCAGAATGACTTGAAATTACACAAAAACAATAGAAATATTATTCATGACATGTAGGAGAATACATAACGTCAATCAGATGTGTGGTGTGCGCGGTACTATAGAATATGTTGTCTTTAACAGTTTGGCGCACTCTAAAAGGGTGTGTTGAGTGGTCAAAACCAGCCGAATGACCTCAGTGCAACATCCCGACTCCACTAGGATGGAGCTGGTGCATTACTTGTGATATTGGCATGGTTAGAAGGAATGAAAATACCTAAGTAACGATCATTTTAGTAGTCTTGATGAAACTAGATACACTGATGTAACTCAAATTACATTGGAAAAGGTTTCAAAATACAATACATAATAAAAACTAAAAACTGCATCCACAAGAACTCAATAAAAGGCCTTCTCTTCATCACTTGTTGAAGATATACAATGAAAGGGGTGAGCTGAAATGCTCAGTATGGGTTAAAAATAGTGGATGCATGAATACAATAATAAGTGAATCATAGAAAATCTGACATAATCAATATGGCATGTTGAATAAATGGAATACTAATGCCATTAACAAACTGAAAATGTAACTGCATCTATAGATTTTTTCATAGTTAAAACCTCATGGATAATAATAACTGATAATGAATTAATATAATTCTTATTAATTGGACATCATGTATCTGGCACATGAAACTATAATACTGTTGAAACGGGTTAGCTCTGTGGGTAGAAACCCGTCTGATTTTTGGAAACAAACTCGAAGGGTTTGTCGCAAACTGATTTGTCTCATGAGACCTGCCGATGCATCGAGGGGCTGTAATGGGCCCCACACACCACTATATGTCCAATCATTCTTTATACATTGATTCAATACAAGAGAAATATGCCTTTTCAATATCCGTATAGAGTAGAGTATACAGATTCACCAATATTTCCATAATAACTTTCCAAATAAACACCGTATGTAAAATGGTATATGGTTTAGACAAAAATCATATCCATGAAATTAGATTGTGGATATTTAATATAAATACAATTTCAAATGGAAAGTGATCTCAAATGGTCAATAGGTACACCACGTAAATATTGTTAGGTGCATAATACAAAGTTATTCACAACAAAGGGGATATTCTTCAACAAAGTGAGAGAGAGGATCCCTTATGAAGATTGTTTCATTAGAGTGAAGATAAGTAAATGAAATATTTATGAGTGAAAAATGAAAATAGACAAAATATAATTGGATATACTGTATAAAACAACAAAATTACATTCACACATATTCTTAGAAATAGATGTATAACTCAAAGAATGAAAATTGAGTTAAGCAATCCCTTACCTTATGCTTGAAGGTGCTCTTGACTTGTTATTAAAGACCTGAATAAACAAATTAGGATTATTAATTTATAAATACAGAAACTATTTTATATGTAATTTATATGGTATAACCTTATTAATTTCATTAATGGACTTTTTTTGGATTTAATAGATTCAATTTTATTGTTTTGGAAGCATTTTCTTACTTGGTTTCATGCTTTGTTTACTTGTATTCGTGAATGGAAGTTGGTTTCAAATATGGTTAAACATACAGAATTGTTAATATAGATTATTAGTGAAATTAAGTATACATAAATGATCTTATAGTGATTCTGGTTATATACCATGAGGATGACTCATTCGATGAGTTAAAAAAACACTTGAATTTGGCTTGGCAGTTTTGTGCTCAATAAACTTGTTTTGTATTATTATTCCATATTATGAATTTATAAAGATTCCAGAACTTTAATCAAGATAAAACTCATATATTATGACCTGGTTCAACCATATATTTTTTTTCATGACCATACTTGAAATAATTAATGGAAATTGAAATTACAACATCCACGATGTTGGTAATTCGACACATCACAGACAATGTTTTTATTCCTTAAATAAGTGGGAGAGGAGAAGAATAATGATGAAGAATTTTCCATAAACATTAGAAAATCTATAATATAAAAGATTTTGGAGAATACATGCCTCTTTGTTAATATTAGGTGAGGAAAGAAGAAGAAAATAAACAAATCTTAAAATGAAAGAAAACTTGATAAATTTCTCACGAAAATTCAGTAGCCTAACGACGTCTCTTAATCTTTCATAAAAATAGTTTGATGAGAGGAATGGAATATCTCATCACTAATATATAATATGGATAGTAATGGGTAATATTTAATGAAGTATCCCAACACAATCCAATGGTAATGGAATAGAATAACATAAAATGAAAGAAAAGAAAGAAAATAAAAGAGGTTGTTTACCTCTTGATATCTTCTCCTTTAGATCCTTCTTAAGGGATTTGGTTTTGGTCTTTTGGTGATACCAGCAGCTCTAGGACGTGGGGAAGAGACTTGGGAAGATTATTGGGCATAATTTTGAGGAGAATCAAGGCTTAGAGGAGTGAAGAGAAGAGGTGGGGTGGGGGGGGGGTTATAGTGGAGGAGAGGGGTAAATTTTGAATATTTAATTTCATTATTTTATTATTTCCATCAAGACAACCAATAGTATTGTTTCATGTGACCACTAATATTAATAATGGCATGTGAGTTCGAACCAAGTGGACTTGCATCACTTATGATGTCATAAATAGTGTATTTTATTGATAATTTGTATATATGGTATTTTATTGTATTTCACTATTCATCAAAAATTCTAGAATTTCAGAAAAATCCCAAAAATTTACCCTAACCATTTTTTGACGTGTAAAATTCAAAAATGAACTCCATTTTTCAAAATTAATTTTCTAAATATTATTAATTTAATTTTTAAATAAAGTTATAGTTAATTCGAAAAATAACAATCTTGAAGGTACAATTAGTTTTATTTCTCATTGAAAATCTAATTAAGATCTCATTATCTTATTGATTTAAGAAAAGAAAATAATTTTATTATTTACTATTCATAAGGGTCATATTACTATTCATATTACTATTCATAAGGGTATGTTACTATTCACCAAAAATCAAGTTTGTTCTATCAGACTCCAAATTTCTTTTTAATCACAACTCTAGGTGACCATTTTTTGAAATTCAAAACATAGAAATGGAAAAATTATATTTAATGGCTAGGTTTTGACTATCTTTTAAATATCATAGTGTTGTTTCAAAGGAACACAGTGATGAATAGAATGTATTTAATGGAAACATACCATAAAATGTTTGGGTTGCTACACTCATAATGTTATGAAATGAAACGACACAAACCATGGCCTGAATTCAGAAATGGATGGGTAGACGGTACATCAATCGGAGGTGTCGTTTGACCGCGGTGACCGAAAACGCATTTCCAGAGTCATAAAACACCAAAACGACATGCAACGGTCAAATTTAGAGCAAACTTCTTTAGAATGACTTGAAATCACAAAAAAACAATAGAAATATTATTCATGACATGTAGGAGGATACGAAACATCAATCCGATGTGTGGTGTGCGCGGTACGACTGAATATGTTGTTTTTAACAGTTTGTCGCGCTCTAAAAGGGTGTGTTGGGTGGTCAAATCCATCCAAACGACCTCATAATGTCATGAAATCATACGAAAAAAATCGTGGTGTGAATTGGGAAATGGTCGGGCAGACGGTATGTCAATCGGAGGTGTCGTTTGACTGCGGTGATCAGAAACGCATTTCCAGAGTCATAAAGCACCAAAACGACGTATAATAGTCAAATATAGAGAAAACGTCCTCATAATGACTTGAAATCACATGAAAACAATAGAAATATTATTCTTGGCATGTAGGAGGATATGACACATCAATTGGACGTCCGGTGTGCGCGGTACGACCAAATATGTTGTTTTTACAGTTTGGTGCGCTCTAAAATGGTGCGTTGGGTGGTCAAAACTAGCTGAACGACCTCAGAATTTCATTATATTATACAAAAAAACCGTGGTGTAAATTGTGAAATGGTCGGGTAGATTGTATGTCAATCGGAGGTGTCATTTGACGACGGTGACCAGAAACGCATTTCCAGAGTCATTAAACACCAAAACGACGAATAACAGTCAAATTGAGAGAAAATGTCCTTAGAAGGACTTGAAATCACACGAAAACAATATAAATATTATTCGTGACATGTAGGAGGAGACGGAATGTCAATCGGGCATGCGGTGTGCGCGGTACGACTGAATATGTTGTTTTTAATAGTTTGGCACGCTCTAAAAGGGTGTGTTGGGTGGTCAAAACCAACCGAACGACCTTGAAATGTCATGAAATCATACGACAACAATCATGGTGTGAATTGTGAAATTTTCGGGCAGACGATACATCAATCAGTGGCATCGTTTGACAGTAGTGACCAGAAACATATTTCCGAAGTCATAAAAAACCAAAACGACGTTTGACGGTCAAATTCGGAGAAAACATCCCTAGAATGACTTAAAATCACACGAGAACAATAGAAATATCATTCGTGTCATGTAGGTGGAGACAACACATAAATAAAACATGTGGTGTGCGCGGTACGACCGAATATGTTGTTTTTAAGAGTTTGGCGCGGTCTAAAAGGGTGCATTGGGTGGTCAAAACCAGCTGAATGACCTCAGAATGTCATGAAATCATTCGAAAACAACTGTCATGTGAATTTTGAAATGGTCGGGTAGACGGTACGTCAATCGGAGGTGTCGTTTGACTGCGGTGGCTGGAGACGCATTTCCAGAGTCATAAAACACTAAAATGACATGTAATGGTCAAATTCAGAGTAAACATCCTCAGAATGACTTGAAATCACACGAAACCAATATAAATATTATTCGTGACATGTAGGAGGAGACGGCATATCAATTGGACAAGCGGTGTGCGCAGTATGACCGAATATTTTGTTTTTAACAGTTTGGAACACTCTAAAAGGGAGCATTGGGTGCTCCAAACCAGCCGAACGACCTCAGAATACCATGAAATCATACAACAACAACCATGGTGTGAATCGTGAAATGGTTTGGCAGATGGTACATAAATCAGAGGTGTCATTTCCGCGGCGATCAGAAATGCATTTCCGAAGTCACAAAACACTAAAACGACGTTTAACAGTCAAATTTAGAGAAAATGACCACAGAATGACTTGGAATCACAAAAAAATAAAAATATTATTCTTGAGATGCAGGAGGAGACGACACGTCAATCGGACGTGCGGTGTGCGCGATACGACTGAATATGTTGTTTTTAACAGTTTGACGCGCTCTAAAAGGGTGCATTGGGTGGTCAAAACCAGCCGAATGACCTCAGAATGTCATGAAATCATACGACAACAACCGTGGTGTGAATTGTGAAATAGTCAGGTAGACGGTATGTCAATCGGAGGTGTCATTTGACCGCGGTGACCAGAAACACATTTCTGGAGTTATAAAACACCAAAACGACATGTAACAGTCAAATTCAGAGAAAATGTCCTCAGAATGACTAGAAATCACACAAAAACCATATAAATATTATTCGTGACATGTTGGAGGAGACGACATGTCAATCGAACGTGCGGTGTGCACGGTACGACCGAATGTGTTTTTTTAATAGTTTGGAGCGCTCTAAAAGAAGGCGTTGGGTTGTCAAAACTAGCTGAACGACCTCAGAATGTCATGAAATCATAAGACAACAACCGTGGTGTGAATTGTGAAATGGTCGGGCAGACGGTACATCAATCAGATGTGTCTTTTGACTGCGGTGACCGGAAACACATTTCCGGAGTCATAAAACACCAAAACGACGTGTAACGTTAAAATTCAGAGCTAAAATCCTCAGAATGACTTCAAATCACATGAAAATGATATAAATATTATTTTTTCCATGTAGGATAAGACGACACATCAATTTGACGTGTGGTGTGCGTGGTACGACCGGATACATTGTTTTTAACAGTTTGGCGCGCTCTAAGATGGTGCGTCGAGTGGTCAAAACCATATGAACGACCTCGGAATGTTATGAAATCATACGAAAACAACCGTGGAGTGAATTTTGAAATGGTTGGATAGACGGTACATCAATAGGAGGTGTCGTTTGACCACAGTGACCAGAAACTCATTTTCGGATTCACAAAACACCAAAACAACGTGTAATGGTCAAATTCAGAGCAAACGTCCTCATAATGACCTGAAATCCCAAAAAACAGTAGAAATATTATTTGTGACATATAAGAGGAGACATAACGTTAATCAGACGTGTGGTGTGCATGGTATGACCGAATATGTTGTTTTTAATAGTTTAGCGCGCTCTAAAAGGGTGTTTTGGGTGGTCAAAACCGGTCCAAAAAACTCGGAATGTCATGAAATCATACGAAAACAATCGTGGTGTGAATTAAGAAATGGTGGGCCAGACGGTACATCAATCAGAGGTGTCGTTTGACTGTGGTGACCAGAAACGCATTTCCGGAGTCATAAAACACCAAAACAACGTGTAACAGTCAAATTCAGAGTAAACATCCTCATAATAACTTGAAATGACACGAAAACAATAGAAATACTATTCGTGAAATGTAGGAGGAGACGAAACATCAATCAGATGTGTAGTGTGCGCGGTATGACTCAATATGTTATTTTTAACAGTTTGGCGCACTCTAAAAGGGTGCGTTTGGTGGTCAAAACCAGCAGAACGACCTCATAATGTCATGAAATCATATGACAAGAACTGTGGTGTGAATTGTGAAATGGTCGGGCAAACGATATGTCAATTGGAGGTGTTATTTGACCGTGGTGACCAGAAACACATTTCCAGAGTCATAAAACACCAAAGGGATGTGTAATGGTCAAATTCAGAGCAAACATCCTCAAAATGACATGAAATTACAAGAAAAAATAGAAATATTATTCGTCACATGTAGGAGGAGCTGGCACGTCAATCGGGCGTGCGGTGTGCGTGGTACGACCAAATATGTTGTTTTTAACAGTTTAACGCGCTCTAAAAGGGCGTGTTGGGTGGTCCAAACCTGCCAAATGGCCTCAGAATGTCATGAAATCATTCGACAACAACCGTGGTGTGAATTGTGAAATGGTTGGGCATACGGTATGTCAATCGGAGGTGTCGTTTAATTACAGTGACTAGAAAAGCATTTCCGGAGTTATAAAACACCAAAACGATGTGTAACGGTCAAATTCAGAAAAAGCATCCTTAGAATGACTTGAAATCACACAAAAACAGTATAAATATTATTTGTGTCATGTAGTAGGATATGACACATTAATCAGACGTGTGGTGTGCGCGGTACGACCGAATTTTTTGTTTTTAACAGTTTGGCGCGCTCTAAAATGGTGCATTGGGTGGTCAAAACCAGCCGAACGACCACAGAATGTCATGAAACCATACTATAACTACCATGGTGTGAATTTTAAAATGGTCGGGCAGACGGTACATCAATTGGAGGTGTCGTTTGACCACAGTGACCGGAAACGCATTTCCGGAATCATAAAACACCAAAACGACGTATAATGGTAAAAATTAGAGAAAATGTCCTCATAATGACTTGAAATCACACAAAAACAATATAAATATTATTCGTGACATGTAGGAGGAGATGACATGTCAATTGGACGTGCGGTGTGTGCGGTACGACCGAATATGCTATTTTTAACAGTTTTTTGTGCTCTAAAAGGGGGAATTGGGTGGTCAAAACCAGACAAATGTCTTCATAATGTCATGAAATCATACAAAAAAAAATCTTGGTGTGACTTTTGAAATGGTCGGGCAGACGGTACATCAATCGGAGGTGTCCTTTGACCGTGGTGACCAGAAACGCATTTCCAAAGTCATAAAACACCAAAACAGCGTGTAACGATCAAATTCAGAGAAAACGTCCTCAGAATGATTTGAAATCACACAAAAACAATAGAAATATTATTAGTGACATGTATAAGGAGACGACATGTCAATAAGACGTGTGGTGTGTGCGGTATGACCAAATATTTGTTTCCAATAGTTTGGCGCGCTCTAAAAGGGTGCTTTGGGTGGTAAAAACCAGTCGAACGACCTTGGAATGTCATGAAATAATACGACAACAAACATGGTATGAATTTTCAAATGGTCGGGTACACGGTACACCAATCATAGGTGTCGTTTGACCGCGGTGACTGGAAACATATTTCTGGAGTCATAAAACACCAAAACAACGTGTAACCGTCAAATTCCAAGAAAACTTCCTCAGAATGACTTGAAATCACATGAAAAAAATAGAAATATTATTCATGACATATAGGGGGAGATGACATGTAATTCAGACGTGCAGTGTGTGCGGTACGACTGAATATGTTGTTTTTAACAGTTTGGTGCACTCTAAAAGGGGGCGTTGGGTGCTCAAAACCAGCCAAACAACCTCGGAATGTCATGAAATCATTTGACAACAACCATGGTGTGAATTTTGAAATGGTCGGGCAGTCGGTACGTCAATTGGAGGTGTCATTTGACTGTGGTGATGAGAAACGCATTTCCAGAGTCATAAAACACCAAAACGACGTGTAACAGTCAAATTTAGAGAAAACGTTCTCAGAATGACTTGGAATCACACAAAAACAATAAAAATATTATTCATGACATGTAGAAGGAGACGTCACATCAATCATACATGCAATGTGCACAATACGACTGAATATGCTGTTTTTAACAGTTTGGCATGCTCTAAAAGGGGTCGTTGGGAGCTCAAAACCAGCCTAACAACCTCGGAATGTCATTAAATTATACTAAAACAACCGCGATGTGAATTGTAAAATGGTCGGGTAGACAGTACATCAATTAGAGGTGTCGTTTGACCGTGGTGACCGGAAACACATTTTCGGAGCCAAAAAACACCAAAACGACGTCTAATGGTCAAATTCAGAGCAAACGTCCTTAGAATGACTTGAAATCACACAAAAACAATATAAATATTATTCATGACATTTTCGAGGAGACGTCACATCAATTGGACGTGCGGTGTGTGCGGTACGACCTAATATGTTGTTTTTAACAATTTGACGCGCTCTAAAAGGGTGGATTGCATGGTCAAAACCAGTCGAATGACCATAGAATGTCATAAAATCATATGAAAACAACCGTGGTGTGAATTTTGAAATGTTCGGGGAGACAGTACTTTAATTAGAGGTGTCGTTTGACCACGGTGACCAGAAATGCATTTCTGGATTCCTAAAACACCAAAACGACGTGTAACAGTCAAATTCAGAAAAACCATCCTCAGGATGACTTGAAATCACATGAAAATAATATAAATATTATTTGTGACATTTAGGAGGAGATGAAATGTCAATAGGACATGCGATGTGCACGGTACGATCAAATATGTTGTTTTTAACAATTTAGCATGATCTAAAAGGGTGCGTTGGGTGGTCAAAACCAGCCGTACGACCTCGTAATGTCATGAAATCATACGACAACAGCCATGGTGTGAATTTTGAAATGGCTGTGCAGATGGTACATCGATCGGAGGTTTGGTTTGATCGTGGTGAACGAAAAGGAATTTCCGGAGTCACAAAACACCAAAACGAAGTATAATTGTAAAATTCAGAGAAAACATCCTCAGAATGATGTGAAATTACACAAAAACAATAGAAATATTATTCGTGACATGTAGGAGGAGACGAGACATCAATTGGACATGCGGTGTACGCGGTACGACCGAATATGTTGTTTTTAATAGTTTGGTGCGGTCTAAAAGGGTGCGTTGGGTGGTCAAAGCCTGCCAAACGACCTCAGAACGTCCTGAAATCATACGAAAACAACCGTGGTGTGAATTTTGAAATGGTCAGGTAGACGATACATCAATCGGAGGCGCCATTTGACCACGGTGACTGAAAATGTATTTCCTGAGTCATAAAACTCCAAAAAGACGTGTAACAGTAAAATTCAGAGAAAACATCCTCAGAATGACTTGATATCACACAAAAACAATATAAATATTATTCGTGATATGTAGGAGGAGACAAAGCATTAATTGGACGTGCGGTGTGTGCGGTATGACCAAATATGTTGTTTTTAACTGTTTGGTGCACTCTAAAAAGGTGCGTTGGGTGGACAAAACCAGCTGAACGACCTCATAATATCATTAAATCATACGAAAACAATTGTGGTGTGAATTATGAAGTGGTCGGGTAGACGATACGTCAATCAGATGTGTTTTTTGACCGCGGTGACTAGAAACATATTTTTGAAGTCATAAAACACCAAAACGATGTATAATCGTCAAATTCAAAGAAAACAACCTCAAAATGACTTTAAATCACATGAAAACAATAGAAATATTATTCTTGACATATAGGAGGAGATGCCACATCAATCGAACATGCAGTGTGCGCGGTACGACCAAATATGTTGTTTTTAACAGTTTGGCGCGCTCTAGAACGGTGCGTTGGGTGGTTAAAACTAGCAGAGCGACCTCAAAATGTCACGAAATTACACTAAAACAACTGTGGTGTGAATTGTGAAATGTTCGGGAAGACGGTATGTCAATCAGAGGTGTCCTTTGACCGCAGTGACTGGAAAAGCATTTCCGGAGTCCTAAAACCCCAAGACGATGTGTAATGGTCAAATTTAGAGAAAACATCCTCAGAATGACTTTAAATCACATGAAAAAATAGAAATATTATTCGTGACATGTAGGAAGAGACAACATATCAATCGGACGTGTGGTGTGCGCGGTACGACCGAATATGTTGTTTTTAACAGTTTGGCGTGCTCTAAAAGGGTGCGTTGGGTGGTCAAAACCAGCCGAACAACCTCAGAATGTCATGAAATCATACGACAAAAACCATGGTTTGAATTGTGAAATAGTCTAGCAGAGGATACGTCAATTTGAGGTGTTGTTTAACCTCGGTGACTGGAAATGCATTTCCGGAGTCATAAAACACCTAAACGACGTGTAATGGTCAAATTCTGAGAAAACGTCCTCAGAATGATTTGAAATCACATGAAAACAATAGAAATATTATTCACGACATGTAGGAGGAGATGACATGTCAATCCAATATGTGGTGTGCACAGTATGACCAAATATGTTGTTTTTAACAGTTTGACGTGCTCTAAAAGGGTGCTTTGGGTGGTCAAAACCAGCTGAACGACCTCGGAATTTCATGAAATCATACGACAGCAATCATGTTTTTAATTGTGAATGGTCAGGAATACGGTACATCAATCGAAGGTTTCGTTTAACCGCAGTGACCAGAAACACATTTTCAAAGTCATAAAACACCAAAACGATGTGTAACGATCAAATTCAGAGCAAACTTCATTAGAATGACTTGAAATCACACAAAAAAATAGATATATTATTCCTGACATGTAGGAGGAGATGATACATCAATCGAACATGCGGTGTGCACGGTACGACCAAATATGTTTTTTAACAGTTTGGCATGCTCTAAAAGGCTGCATTGGGTGGCCAAAACCAATCGAACATCCTTGGAATGTCATGAAATCATACGACAACAACCGTGGTGTGAGTTGTGAAATGGTCAGGTTGACAGTACGTCAATCAGAGGCGTCGTTTGACCACGGTGACCAGAAACGCATTTCTGGAGTCATAAAACACCAAAACGACGTGTAACAGTCAAATTCAGATAAAACATACTTATAATGACTTGAAATAACTTGAAAACAATAGAAATATTATTCATGACATGTAGGAGTAGACGGTATGTCAATCGGACCTATTTTGTGCGCGGTACAACTGAATATGTTGTTTTTAACAGTTTGGCGCACTCTAAAACGGTGCGTTGGGTGGTCAAAACTGGCCGAACAACCTTAGAATGTCATGAAATCATACGAAAACAACTGTGGTTTGAATTTTAAAATGGTCAGGTAGATGGTACGTCAATCAGAGGTGTCGTTTGACCACGGTGATAGGAAACACATTTCCAGAGTCATAAAACACCAAAACGACGTGTAACGGTCAAATTCAGAGCAAATGTCCTCACAATGACTTGAAATCACAAATAAACAATAAAAATTTTATTCGTGTCATGTATTAGGAGGCGACATATCAATCAGATGTGCGTTGTGCGTGGTATGACAGAATATGTTGTTTTTAACAGTTTGGCACGCACTAAAATGGTGCGTTGGGTGGTCCAAACCATCCGAATGACCTCAGAATGTCATGAAATCATATGACAAAAACCGTGGTATGAATTTTGAAATGGTCAGGTAGACGGTACGTCAATCCAAGGTTTCGTTTGACCACAGTGACCGGAAACACATTTCCGGAGTCATAAATCACCAAAATGACATGTAATGGTAAAATTCAGAGAAAACGTCCTCAGAATGACTTGAAATCACATGAAAAAATAGAAATATTATTTCTGACATATAGGAGGGGAAAACACGTTAATCTGACGTGCGATGTGCGCGGTACGACTGAATATGTTGTTTTTAATAGTTTAGTGCGCTCTAAAAGGGGCGTTGGGTGCTCAAAACCAGCCGAACAAACTCTGAAAGTCATGAAATCATACAAAAACAAATGTGGTGTGAATTTTGAAATGGTTGGGTAGACGGTACATCAATCATAGGTGTCGTTTGACCGCTGTGACCGGAAACACATTTCCGGAGTCATAAAACACCAAAACAACGTGTATCAATTAAATTTAGAGAAAACGTCCTCAGAATGAGTTGAAATCACACGAAAACAATTGAAATATTATTCTTGACTTGTAGGAGGAGAAGACACATCAATCAGATGTGCGGTGTGTATGGTACGACCGAATAAGTTGTTTTTAATAGTTTGACACGCTCTAAAAGGGGGCGTTAGGTGCTCAAAACCAGACGAACGACCTCCAAATGTCATGAAATCATATGAAAATAATCGTGGTATGAATTGAGAAATGGTTGGGTAGACGGTACATCAATCAGAGGTGTTGTTTGACCACGGTGACCAGAAACTCATTTCTAGAGTCATAAAATACCAAAACAACATGTAACGGTCAAATTCAGAGAAAACGTCTTCAGAATGACTTGAAATCACACAAAAACAATATAAATATTATTCGTGGCATGTAGGAGGAGACGACACATCAATGGGATGTGTGATGTGCACGGTACGACCGAATATGTTGTTTTTAACAGTTTGACCCGCTCTAAAAGGGTGCGTTGGGTGGTCAAAACTAGCCGAACGACCTCGAAATGTCATTAAATCAGACGACAACAACCGTTGTGTGAATTCTGAAATGGTTGGGTAGACGGTATGTTAGTCAAAGGTTTCGTTTGACCACAGTGACCAGAAACGCATTTCTGGAGTCATAAAACACCAAAACGACGTGTAACAGTAAAATTCAAAGAAAACATCCTCAGAATGACTTTAAATCATAAGAAACAATAGAAATATTATTAAAGACATGTAGGAGGAGACAACACATCAATAAGATGTGCGGTGTGTGCAGTACGACCGAATATGTTGTTTTTAACAGTTTCACGCGGTGTGCGCGGAGAGAATTCCTTTTTAGACCACAAAACACTTCCACAAGCTAAACCAAATACTCGAAAACTAGAAAAAAATCCTAAAATGATAACATTTCATAAATTGGGGGTTTAAAATTATTATAGCACCCATGATTTTATGTCCGAATTAATTTTATTATATATATACTAACTGAATAAATATGTCTAATTTACGTTTGGATTGTTTAGTTGTTTTTTGTATCTTATTATCGGTTTATTGAAGCAGAAGATTGAAATGGATTGGACCTATTTGGATCATTGAATATGAAGCACGTCTGTAATTTATTGATTATGAGGATCCTAATGTTTATGTTGTTTGGAATTGTTTTCTTTTTTTAATGATTTTTACTCTATTTCTGCTATTTAAGAACCATCAATGATTTTTTTTTAAAAAAATTTCTGGGATAGTGACCGCCATTGGCGGTCTGTATAGGTCAGCCGGGCATCAGTTCAGCGACTGCCAATGGCGGTTGCTATTGTTCGGCCGAGCAGCAGGTTAGCGACCGCCTGGCGGTCACTGTAGGCCAAATTTTCAGCCCCCTTCAGCGAATGCCATTGGCAGTCTCTGTAGGCCTACAACATCAGGCCTAAAGCGACTGCCATTGGAGTTCACTGAGCAGTCTCTAAAGACTATTAAAGACCACCAATGGAAGTCTCTAATTCCCTAAGTTTTTGTAGTGATTCATCTCTGGATTGATTTAATACCCATAATATCCTTAACAAGTTTTGAAGTATTAAAAATCATTATATTCCTTTTTCTATTTTAGAGTATTTGGAATTTTAATTAATCCTCACAGCACATTTATGAAGTTCCATTGTAGTGCGACATCACCCATATGTAGCATTGGGAAGCTTGGATATACCCTCACATGAGCTATTGAAGAATGGTGGTACCCTTATGAAACTCTTATTTCACCTTGGCATTGGTTTTATCAATTGAAAAATACCCTTACAAATCTATACAGTGCATGTCATGACCTTTAGAAAACAATTCATAGGACCACGAATACCCATACTTAGCCTTTGTAAATCTTAGGATATTGTGGAAAAATCGTTAGATATGTTGGTTTACCCTCACAAAACATTCAAATGAACTTTACAACATAATTAATTTACCTTGATGTAACCATAATCCAGGGAGCACTAACCTTTCATAGTGATTAGAATAAAAAACTACACATACATTGGTTTTAAGAGTACTCTTATGTTGGTTGACAGAACCAAAAAATTTATAAAGCCATGAATTCATATGAAACATATAATTTTGAATTTGTTTTCTAGAAATTCTTAATCTTAAAATAATTAAATCAGAATATTTTATTCTCTAAAATATATAAAATCAAAAATCATAAAACCTTTAATTGTTAAATTTCAAACTCTAAATTCTTAAAAATTATTTGAAAATTATATCTCCATGATTATTATATAAAAACAACCCAATTTTTTTCTTAATAATATGTAGGAATAAGGATATGACATTTATAAATTAAGCACAAAAAACAATCATATTTAAAAAATATATTCAATGAATTAAAATTTCATCTCATATTAACTAAAAATTAGTAAATTTCTATTATCAATACATTTTAACAAAAAAATTCAATTAATTCCTCAAAATGGATATGGAATAATGTTTTAAAATCAGAAACATTATTGATACCTATACATAATAAATTGGTTGACTTAATATGGTTTTAAAAAGTTTGTTTTCTAGAGATAAAATTTTAGGGTTGTGTGAGATTATACTTTATTAAAGGCTTATATTCCATGGAGTTATGACCCTAGTTACCCCTTGAATTTGTGCGATGAAAATAATTTTTTCCATTTATGTATACTCTAGGTTGGAAGATTCCTTATTGTGATTTGTTGTAAAATAAGGAATTTTAGGGATATTAGGCAAGGGGTGTATGAAACAAGTTTAGAGTGGATATTTCTTGTTTTTTATTTATTGAGATGTGATTGATGTTGGATTTTATAACATAGTTTGATAGTTGGAATTTCCTATTATCGGTTTTTTTATGTTGGGTGGTTGTTTGGTTAGTTAATATTAATTGAGATATGGGATTTCCCACCTATCTTGATGTGGATGGATAGTTTTCATAATAATTGTTTATTTTTATTTACAACTATATTATACAGTTGGCTTATACATGGTGAGTTCATTTCTTATTATGGTATTTACGTCGAGTCTTAAAAAACCTAAATTATGTAATGGTAAATGAGTTATAAATAAACCCAAGGGATGTTCTGTTGGTGATAGTAATGGTAATTAAATGATAAATATGTTATGGTTGGATTAATGCTCTTTGAGCATGTGACGTAAATATAAAAATTGTAATGTGAATTATAAATCATGTTGGTTTGTAATTAAATGAAATGATTAAGCCATAATTTTTTTATTAGGATTAATAAAAGGTTGTTAATTTCAAATTACTAAATGAAAATTAATAACTTTATTGACACTTGACTCTTGTGTTCATGTATGAGATATTGTTTCCTACACCTTTTCAATGGCATTCGAGTGTTATGTGAGATGATAAATGCAGTTGTGTTTAAGGCTTGGTAGTTTCCCATAGTTTGGTTCATGATATCAATTATTATATTTTCTGATTTCAAATTCTCTACCACCCATGTTGGGTGATAATTTGGATTCCCAATTTTTTTAGGTATGTGTGTTTTTTTGAAAATCTAGGTTGGTGAGGGAATATATTCTTGACTTCTCCCTCTTTACCTATATCCCTTATAATGTAGCATGATGAGTAAGTGAATCTATAATGTAATGGATTAAGGTATAGGACATGTGTCTACATGGTCTATGATGGATCCCAATTTTAATATATATGTGTGCACAAGTAGTAGATATTTGAGGTAATAAAAAATACTTTTATTCTAACTATAGTGACTCTAGATTTCTACAGGTTTACTTTCATGAGCTATAATATCTTGATGTATAATGAACAATACATGGGATGTAGCGACTTTAGAATTGTAACTTCAGTTTTGATAATGAGGTTGTGACAAGAAGTGTGGTATGTAAGATGAGTTTATGAAATTAATATTTAGTCTAATGCTGACATGAGATGTTGGGCTCTACATTGTACTAGGGTAGCTAGGACCAAGGATAGACCCACATTAGAGGCGACTTTATATATGTAAGGGATTATAGCACATAACATTTTGTATTGGGGTGTGAGATAGAATAAGTAGTGGGGAAGTGGAAGTGGAGTACCTTTATTATATATATATATTATTTTTATATATAATGACTCACTTCAATGTGTTACTTGGTGAGATATTCTTAGTGAGGATTGTATATAGTTTTACCATCTTAGGTAATAGGATGGTTTAATTTGATTATTCATCAGGATTTAATATGATTAGATAATATTTTCATGAAAGGTTTTAGGAAGGATTATATTGATTATACCTATATTCTCATCTGATATATATTTAAACTATTTTTAGGCCTGTAAGAGTTTGTGGGTGATCGATCTGGGAGTTACTAGCTTACACTAGTTTTTTTGAGAGCTGTTGGAGTTCCTGGTTTCCACCTAGGATTTTATTTCAGTATTTATAATTGTTTTCCATTTTGTATGAAATTAAATTTATATATATTTTTGGTTTATTTATCTATTTAATGATGTTGATTAGTTTATCTTATATTTTATATTTTCCATAAATTTATAAAAGAGAGTAATTCCACCCATTTTAATGCATTCTATACCCTTGGTGCTAGTCGTTAACCCATGGAATATTAGAGGTGGGATTCAAGTTTTTTCATCATCTTCACTACTAGACTAGGAGGGGTACAAACCATGGGTGGAGGGGGACCATGATAATTATAATCAACACAATCCTTTTAATCATGATATCCAAAAAAATCCATATTGCTGGTCATCTTCCTTATTATTTATTTTACCTTCCCAAAATACTCAATTCATTTTCTCTAAATTCCTTATTTTTATATTAGTTATATCAAGAAAATTTATCCATTTATTTTATCTATATTCCTCCTTTTTTTGTAATAATATTTTAATTTCAAATCTAAATCCAAGAAAATAACTACCTTGAACTTACTATACTTCAAACTCATCTCTCAAATCATATTCAAGGAAATATCCTCTATTAAAATCCATTTATGTTATTGATGTTTTTACATAAATATAAAATGGTTAAAGGAGTTATAAATCATAAAATATAGATGTAACCTATAGTTTTTAATACTCAGTGGTGTCTTCTATATACAAAACACTTCTTTCAGGCTCCACATTAGACTGACCATGGTGTGGTGATCCAATTATAATGAAATAACACATTTACAAGAAACATTCCCCTTAAAATAGCTTACTCTGTGCTTTCCTTCATGTTTTCACTTCAAATAATGAAAAACCAATACTAAAAACATCTTTCTTAATGGTGTGGTGCTTCACCAAGAAATCATTTCAACAACCCTTTCTCAAGTCATCCACATCTTCTATAACCCTTACATAAAATCTAGTAATTTTCATTCGAGATGTAAAACTGCTTCCAAAACACCCTTTCTAGAACTCCCCAATTCATTAAGGGAATTTTTAATCCCAATGCATCCTCCACTACAATGTGACCATCATCATACTCAGATTTCAATTTAATACTCATTCACCACAGTCTTCACAAGGCCTATTGAAATGACATGTAAGTCGTTTTAATATCTCCAGGTCTTCCATAATACTCCTTGATTCATCTTCTTCCAAAATTTTCACGTGGCCATCACGGAAATGCCAAAAAAATGATTCTAGAATGATATGAATTACAAAATGATCAAAGATTCTATTTACATGTCATTTCTTAATCTATCATTATTTAACTGGTATCAGTACGACATGAATAACTCTTCTCCTCAAAAACAAAGTAGGATAAATCCTTAGGGATTGGTTATAAACCTTATGTATATAAGGAGAAACATTTTTGTTTTTTTTTTATTTTAGATTATATATACTTTTTGGCATGACCAGTGTCACCATGGAGTTGTGTGTTATTCCATCAGTAAACTTCTTCAATTCTTGTCATGATAATTCCTTATAATATTCAACTCCTTCCAAATCCATAATATGCTTGAATAAGCACATTAAAACCCACCAAACATCCATTTGAACTATATTTTACATTACTCCCCAAAATTTATCTTCTGAATCTAAGTCCTTGATATATAGTTATATCAAGGGGACTCTTTTCATCTTCCCACTAGTGCTTCCAAGTGCACCTCTTCTCTAGATCTTCCATGAACATACTAAAACTCCAATTTCATATATTCAAATTCCAAATAATAATATATCATCATCACCCTCTACGATTCCATTATATGTTCAACTTCATAACATCATAATGACTTTAACAAATATAACCTTTAGTAATTTTTAACACCTTCAATGATTTTCATTCACCATCCTCTAGTTATTTCCAACCCCTTTAATGATAATCATTCATCATGCTTTAGTGAATATGAAAAAATTCAAAATAAAACTTCCTGATTGTAAAAGTAACTCAATTAATAAAAATAGGAAACAATATTTAAAAAAATCAATAAATTTTTAATATTTTAAATAATGTTTTTTATTATTTAAAAAAATTAAATTGTTATTAACATTTTAAAAAATTAGTCTATTATAAGAATTTCTTTATATTTACCACAAAGTAGTATTTTTGGAATATCATATAAATAATATATTTTTATTTATATTTTAAAAAATAATGAAATATTATTCAATTAAAAAAATAAGAAAAAATACATTACAAAATATGAAGTTTGAAATTATTAAAAAAATAAAAAATCATCCATATAATTTTTTTTATATATACAATTAAATATCAGTTTTAATAATTTTAAAAATTATTTTCTTATTTATATTTAAAAAAATAATTACTTTAAATCAATTAATAAAAAAATGAAAAATTACTTTTTAAAAAATTATAAATATTAAATAACTTTAGAAATTAATATATTTGTTATCCCTATGTTTTCTTAAGTTTATATAATAATTTGTAAATAATTTTCAAGAAATAAAATTTATTTATATTTTTAAATAAATTATAATTCAGATAATCAAAATTAGGAAAACAATTCTTTTAAAAAATATAAAATTTGAATCGTTTAAAAAAATAAAAAATTAATATTCTTAATTTTTTTTATAATGATAATAAATTAATAATTTTTAAAAACTTTAAAAAAATTGTAATCACATTTCAAAAATTTCAAATCAATTCATAAGAAACTGATATACTAATTACATATTTCTCATAAAAATAAATTTTGTATGAATTTAATAGTAAAAGAAATATGTTATTCCTTGTATATGATATAATACAGTTAAAATCGAGTGTTTTAAATTTTATTTGGATGTTTTTAAAGACATAAAAATTCTATTGAAAAATTTTAGTAAGAAATTTCACTAAAAAATATCAATTGAAAATATATCTAGAAAATTGAAAACCCGTAGTAAAATATTATTGAAAAATTCCACCTAAAAATTCTATTGAATTATTTTACATGAAAAATTTTTATTAGAAAATTCCACTGAAATATTAAAGTGGAATATTTCAAAAAATACCATTGTGGAAAATTATAATGAAAAATATCCTGCGAAATTTAAAGTTTAACTGTCTGGTGAGAAAATTACATTGTGATATTATGATGAATATTTTCATTGAAAAAACCAATTGTAAAATAAAAGTTGATTTTTCACTTGAACATACCAGTAAAAAATTCAATTGGAATACTCTCTTGGAATTATTATACAAAAAACATATCACAAACATCTAATATTTCTTTGGAATATCCTTCTCTTATAGATACATATGTGCTTCCACTTTACATGCACCACAAGAATTGTCTTTCTATAGAGATCTTTCTCACTATGATAAACTATATGCATTTAATGATCATTAAAGGATGCATCAAACTATAGATCAACATCCCTAATATTGATCATTTTCAACAGGTCATGATAATATCTCCACTGCTGTAATACATGGAATACATCATGCATAGTACTAAAATATTGTGGGAGATCTGACCTATATACAACTAGACCAATTCTCCCCACTAACTCAAATGAATCCATATACCTATTTACTAAGTTCCCCTATCTTAGAACATGATGTGTCCTAATATCAACAAAACTTGTATGAATAATGGGTTACCAACCTAAAACACAAGAGGTTTGAGTCACTGGTCCGTATAAGTTATCTTCTTGCTCTGGGTAGTTACCATCTGATTCTGGATCATCTAAATATGTTCTAAAGTATTTTACACAAGACTTAACACAATCATTACTAGATCACTATCCTATAACCAATATATATGTGATCATCATAGTTCACCATATAAGTCCTTATAAGGTTCCATTTAAGTCATCACATGAAATCTATTATTATAGGATAATTACATAGAGGAAAAGTTTCTTTCCTAGGAACCACAAAAATCTAGGACACACCCTCTCAAAATATACTCCAAAATATATATAGTCCTCTTTGACTCTCTATTAGATTATGTATGATAGGCAGTTCTCTGTTTCACCTTCATATAAATCACCTTCTATACACCTTTCCAAAATAAATCCTTAAAACATAAATCTCTATCATAAATGATACTCTAAGAAACTCCATATTAGTGAATAACCTCTTAGAAATAGATATTTCACTACCCATATACTAAAAATGTCTTCAAGATTGATATAAAGTGATCCATATTTATTAGCTAATCCACTATCATCCAAACTACATCACCTCCCTAGGGAATCCTTGACAACCCATCACATAATTCATTGTAATGTAATGCCACTTCTACTCCAGAATTAGTGATGTCTGCAAAATACCATATGAATTCCAATGTTCTACCATCACATATTAGTAGGTGGAGTATGATGTGACAAAGACCTCCATATCCTTTTTCATCCCTGAACACCTATATTGTCAGTGCATGTCATGATACATCTTGGTAAGCCCTAGGTAAAACACCCACTTTGAGGCATGCAACACTCACATCAATTTCTCCCACATGTTCTTAGGGAAGAAAGCATGACTATGAACATGCATGATCTTATCATTATCGATTCCCTTGTCTATTGGCATCTCCCCACCATATATAATGTCCCTTAGGGACATGAAATCTATATCTGATAAATATATGCTCTTAATCCTATTGGGATGTAAGGTAAAAATAGATAAGGAAACAAGGGTTAGTCAACCATGATACTCTAGAATCTATGTTGATCCCAAGTGTTTTATTTATAGTCAGTGTGTTAGTGAATATGTGATGGTGAAGTGGTGATTCTTGGAGAAGTGATATGGAATCACTTGATGGCATTGGATTTTATGCTTTAGAAATTCCCCTAGTCAAAAAATGATGTTTTTAAACTGATCATAATTGTCTACAATATGTTAACAATAAATTATAAAAAGTATACAATGTTGAAAATAATGAAGAAGTTAAATCCATGAAACATTTGCCTTATTTTACGAGGTGTTTTGATGATTTTTGAATAATAATATTAAGAAGGCCAGGAAAAATGTACTGACATTTTTTATGAAGAATATGGAGAGTTTTCCTTGGAATATTATTTGTGGAAGGCTTGGTTTTAATGATTATATACTTATAAATTTTCTTACTATATAAGAATTGGCGGTCTTATTAAAAAACAAGGGTCAACCTCACAGGCCAACCTAGGACAAGGCTCAAACATGGCGTTGGTGGGATAAGAGGTTAACCACACCCAAGGGAGCCAGACAAGGTCATCGTACAAGGAGGAAGGTAAGTGGTGGACCAATGTGTAAGTCCCACAAGAGAGAACACCTAGAGGAACACATGCGAATGGGAAAAAGAACCACTGGGACACAATGCATGTTTGTGGGTGTGTAATGCAGCTGCTGATCCCCTACTTCCATGGAACATCTATGTATCAGAAAATATTGTATGATTTACTAATGGCCCAATGAAGTGAGATTTTGATATAGGATGAAGAATCCACATACATTGTTCCTCATTAATTAAAATGACATTCATAACGTAGGGAACTCGATGCAAATGATCTGATCTTTTTGATCATCACAACACCACCTTCCACCTCTAGTGATGCTTGACTATTTCTATTCACTAGTGTTAAGGGTCCAACATCTGTGATCAAGATAAATCCTTCCTTATAATTTCTATGATAATTTTAGGTAGATATGAGGATGAGAATCCTTATGAATAAAATCTATATCTTTAATTCATGCAGATAACTTGAAGACATGTCTCAAACGAATGAATTAAAGTTACAGAGGTCGTTTGTGTTACATGATGTGTTTGACCATCTCGGTGAGGGAGATCATGTGATTATATACCATTCAACTAATAGTATTCATCAATAAATATTGTAAGATAAGGCTCAATATTTTCTGGAATAATATAATTTGATAAATATAGAATGATTATGTATATTTAAATACTTTGTTATGGATTAAGACTTTGAGATTCTACATGACATAAAAACTAAAAGAAAAGTAGTGTAAGGAATGAAAATCCTTTCCAATAAAAGGATGAGTACCAAGCCTATGATTTTTTTTCTCTGATTTTGAGAGATATCTCATTTTCTAAAGAAAAAAGAGTGTCTGTGAAGATTTTATTTCATAAAGAGAGAACCCATACTCATAATATCCTTACACGAAGGGGAATAAAATCCCACAGGTATTCAAACTATGTTTATAAATATCGAAGAAGCCTCGTGACAAATGATTTTGTGAAGCCGTTAGGGATAAAAAAATATCCATAATCACTAGTATTAATAATTTGAGTGAACAATTTGAGACTAATGAGACAGTATCTCCAAGAGTTATTTGTAAAGGTGAAAGAACTAAGATATACTTGTGCACTTGGTATGTGTTAATAAGTTATTGCCTGAATTATTTTGTTCACAAGAAGGAATATAGAGTGTGTGTGAATATATGTTTCATGAAGGATAGTGCAAGATACAATTAGAATAAGTGCATGTAGAAAATTCCATGCATTATATGAATAAATGGGAAGAAAAAGTGCATACCCATTCAAGTTTGTATACATGACTATGAAGCTTGAAGGTGGATAGTGCATGAGAACATGCACATGTGAATAATATCTAGATAAAAATTTAGATACCCAAAATGGTTTAAGATAACCCATAAAATTAATAAATAATATAAATTAATTTTCTAGGTTTTGAGTTGTGATATGTCAAGAATAAGTGAGCATATTATATTCAAATTGGCTTTAAGGAAGAAAAGAAATATCATCATCAATAGTTTCAGGAGTTTGAAGTATTTAGATGTGATATTTTATGTGATTTAAGTGTTATTTTTTGTTTTAGGTTGTGGGAAACTATTATTTTAGTGGAAATCTAGAGAGAATAGCATACCTTTATGCAATTAAAGAAGTGTTCTATGTAACCCCTTATGACTAGAGAGAAGAATATGTGATTGGGGTTTCTAACCAATCAAAATAAGAAGTGGGATCACATTGAGACTGAAAATTATAAAAATATTGTGCTCATATGATATTTAATTTTACTACAATTAGGAAATGGCATGGAATCCAAAGAGTGGATTAGATCATAATAGTTCAACATAGGTTAATTTCAAAAGAAAGAAAAACTATGAAAACCACCATTGATTTAATGCCCTTCTCAGGGGTGGAATATTTCCCTTGTCAATTCAATATGTATTAGAGGGAGGTTACCTCTATTAGGATTCACTAAGTTCTTAATATGGATAACATGTGTTCTATCAATAGTCTCTATGTTCTAACATTCGATGGAAAGAACTATAAAAGTTGGAAGAATAAAATGTTTCCCTATCTTCAATCTCTTTTTCTTGAAGTTAAATATGTATCTATAGTTGGATTTCCACCTATTTTTAAGATACATCTATGAAATTTTATGATAAGTTAAACATGGAATTTTATATAAAATATCAAAATTCCATTTTCATGCATCTTTCATAAAAAGTGAACAAAAAGGTTACATGACTCAAATATTGCAAGAATATTTGGGAAAATTTGGGAAGAATTTATAATGGAGAAATAAAGTAAAGGAGGCCAATTTAAAAATTAGAAAATAAAATTTGAAGATATCAATATGGATGAAGATGAAAATGTTAATGAATACATGAAAAGATTCATTGAAATTTTTTAGTAATATTATGGGTTTTGAAGAAAGGTTATATGATTAAACTATTATCAAAACATTGATGAGAAGGTTTCTTGATTGTTTTGATCCTAAAATTTTAGCCACAGAATACAGAGAATATCTTTCTCTCTATGAACTAAAAAATATTTTTATTACTTATGAAATGATAAAGATTTTAAATTTCATGAATATTATCAAATATGAGATGGACTTCAAGGACATGAGAAAGCTCAAAATAAAAGATGATGAAATTCCCAAATCAATTTAATTTTATGATATAGAATTAAATGAATATTATAATAGAATTATTTCTCTTATATTAAATAAATTTAATAAGGGAAAGTATAAGCGTAAGGGAAAAATACAACTTAGATGTTATAATTGTAATGACTTTGGATGCTTCACTATAAATTATCCTAAGAAGAAGTCTGCTGAACCCAAGTCAGATATTGAGAAACATCAAAATAAAAAATGGGGTAAAATATAAAAATATTAAACTAAATTTAGCGGAAGAAATAATTAGTTATTAAAATATAAAATAAGAAGCTATTTGGGTAAAGAAGAAAAGTTGAATCCACATCATAAAACCAATCATAAGATAAAACTAACTTTATATATCTTGTCAATAATGATTTTTATACCTCTAGTAGTAAAGATGATGAAAGTGAATGAAAAGAGTTGGATAAAATATTGAAAAATGATTTGGAATAATATCTTGATATAAATAAAAATATCAAGAAGGATAAAAGGATATTATTGAAAGTAAATAAAGAATATGAAAATAAAGAAGTTTTGTACTCATAATAGATCAAGATATATAATGTCAGTGTTACTAAAATGGAGAATATGGTAAAATTCCTTGAAGAAAAATTTTCTCTAAAAGAAGAAGAATAGTCAAAGACCCAAATAGAGTGTTTTTATGCTAAAGTTAATTTAAATATGATTAAATAAGATTTCAATAAATCTTTTGAGGTCAATGAAGAATCATCACAAGCTGGTGAAAAGAGGGGTTTTAAGAAGTAGGTTAATTCAAATATTCATTAATTTCAAAATAATATTATTATCTCTATCAAGACAGGTCCAAAAATAATTTTTGGACCATTCTGGAGCATAAAGGCTAGTAAGAAATTCTATTTTAATCCAAAAGAAGAAAGTGATTCACCCAGAAGATCTTTTCCACCAGAACAAATACAATCACAATATATGGAATGAAAACCTCAACAATCTTTATTATAAGGCTATTATCATAATGGAAGATCATGTTTTATAGGATATTGTTGGTGTTTTGGAGTGTTTGAATAAAAAAAATACTCATATTGGAATAACTTTTCACTACTAGAGATGCGACGTTAACCAAGGGGGAGCTATTTTGAGAAAAGGAGAACACAATTTCAGAGTAACCAAACAGTTACTATGAATTCATCTTATCTGTGAACATAGAACAAGTTTGAATTCATTGAAAAACATATGGAATATGTGATCATCATATACATATTACTAAAATTTTCATGAGTGGGATTCATGAAAAATATACAATGTTGAGAAAGGAAAGGGAATTCAAAAGATTAATTAAAAAATAATACTTCACTGATGTTTCTTTAAAGGCTAGTAGAAGAACCAAGTAATGTATACATGATATTGGATTTTTTTCACACATTATTGGTGAAAATAAAATCGTGAATCATTGAGAACTATAAATTGGGAGAAGTGTATTTCAACAATGGTTTCTCCCTAAAATCAAAGGAGTTTCTTTGATAGAGATTGAATCCCAAAACCAAAATGTTCATAATGTATTGTTGGTTTAAGGTATAAAGAAAACTTTTATTAGTTTCAACCAACTTTGTGATGATGTACATGTGGTGGTATTAAAAAATAAATCATGTTTCATCAAAAGGAAAAAGGTTGTAAGGATCATCACTCAAGGGAAACGAAACAATAAAAATTTATTTCAAGTTAGTGATTCTAAAAAATACCATCACTTGAGTGCCAAAGATGAAAATTGATTATGGAGAAAGTACTTGTCTATATTGGTCAAATGAGGATGGGTAAATTTTTGAAGCATAATATAGTGAGAGATCTACCCAAGATAAAGATAGATAGAGGAGAAATCTATGAAACCTGTCATAAAAGGAAAATAACACAAGGTTTGAATAAAGGAGTGGACATTTTTTAATCTAGAACACTTGAACTTATTCATATATATTAATGTAGTCAAATAAGAAAAAATTATACAATATGTGTTCTATATTTCATTATGTTCATTTATGATTACAGTTAGTTAACTAATGTCGTGTTTATCAAACAAAAGTTAGAGACAATCAAAATGTTCAAACCTTTCATATGGAAATATGAGAAGGATTTAGTTCTCTACATTAGGAAACTAGGATCAGATAGTGGAAAGGAGTATAATTGTTATGCTTTTGAAATTTATCTTTCCAAAAATATAATCAAGAATCATTATATCACACCAGTTAATCCATAGAAAAATGGGGTAGCTAAAAGTAAGAACAGATGCATAGATGAGATGGACACGACTCTGTTAGATTGACACAAAAACTAAAAGTATTTCTAATGATAATCTTTATTTACTATCATATAAATAAAAAATATACATCTACTAATTCCAGATACATAAAATACCCCATATGAAATGTGGCATAATAAAATAAAACTATCAAATATTTTATAGTTTTTGGAAGTCCATGTATTATAAAGATCAAGAACAACAATCTGAGAATATTTGAAGTAAAAGACAAGGAAGGAATTTCTGTGGACTACCTAGATAATGTTTCTGGGTTTATAAGTTCTAATAAATAGATACATAAGATATTTTACTAAAGTGATGTAAAAATTATTGAAAAGAAGGCTATATTAGATATATTTGTTGATTTATATTCAAAAGATTCAATAGGAAATTGTATGAAAATAGAATAGAAGAATGATGAAGTTACTTAGAAAGAGACAATAAATATTATATTTATTCTAAAAAAACTAATGATTAATATTATGTTTATGGAAATAAGATAAAACAATACAGAAAATTGACGAAACATGTTCAAAATGAAAATATCGTTGTTAGTCAATAGACCCTAGTTCAAAATAGAAGAATATTGAGTCTTTAAGATCAAAATAATATTATTTATCAAATTAAACATCATAAAATAGAAGAAGAATTTGAGAATGAGGAGTGGATACAATCTATGAATGAGTAAGTTGATCAGATTGAGAATAACTCCACTTTGTATCTTTTTCCAATACCAAAAAATAATTTTTTTTGGCACCAAGTAGGTTTTTAGAAATAATATGAATTAGAAAGATGAAGTATCATGGAACAAAGATAAGATGATGTGAAAATTATATTATCAAATGAAAGGAATTTAATTTTAAGAAACTTTTTCAATGGTATTAAGATTAGAAATTATTAGATTGTTCTTGGTAGTGGATGTACAAAAACATCATCAAGTTTATCAAATAGATGTAAAATCTTCATTTATAAATGAAGACCTTGAGGAAGAAGTATATATTGAAAAAACTCATAGTTTTGTCTTAGATAATGATGGAATCATGGTATACATGTTGAAGAAATCATTTTATTGTTTGAAATAGGCCCCAAAAGCCTAGTACTCTAAATTAGATGGGTTTTAATAGTTGTGATGTTTATAAAAGAGAAAGTTGTTTATTAAATTTGTGTGAGAGAGATGTCTAAAGGTATTCTCATAAATTGTATATATGGATGACATGATATTTTTTGGTTACAATGAGTGTCTGTGTGAAGAGTTTTCTAAGAATATGAAAAGGAATTTTGAGATGTATTTTTTTTGTCAGATGACATACTTTCTAGGATTTTACATTGAAGAGACCAAATTACATATTTCTATCTTAGGAAAATTATGCTAGGGAATTGTAGAAAAATTTTGGAATGAAAAATGAAAAAAAAGTTTCAAATCCAATTTTAGTTGGAACTAAATTGTGCAAGGATGAAGTTGGAAGCATTGTTGACCAGAAATAATTCATAAAAATCATTTAAAGCATGCTCTATTTAATATCATCATGGCTAGATATTACTTATGAAGTGACTCTATGTTCTATATTTCATAGTGATCCAAAATTATATCACTTATTGGATTCTAAGAGAGTTATGAGATACATGTAAGGAAATTTTAACTATTTGATACTATATCGACACAATAAATATTTGATATTGATGGGTTTCATGGATATAGATTGGGTAGGTGACTTTACATACAAAATATCAAATTCAGGTGGAACTTTATTTATGAGAGAGGGTTGTGGGAGTTAGTATAAAAATAAATAGAGTTTAGTGAAATTGATTATGACTAAGTTAGGATATGTAGAATTTAAACACGATTCTAAATAGATGATTTGTATTCCAGTACAATTAAAATATATGAAGATTAAAACTGAGAGACCCTTACAAATATTATGTGATAATCATAGGGCTATAGGGTTGTGTAAAAATCTAGTTCAACATTAAAGATCCCAACATATTGATATCAAATATCCCTTTTTCAAAGAAAATTTGATAGGTTAAAATATCAAGCTTGAATAAATTTATATAAAAGACTAGGTTGCATATTCTTCCACTAAAGATATAGAAAAGGATAGGGTAGTGGAGCTAAGGAAAAACTTCACGTTTAGCCTTCTCCTCTCACCCAAAGATTGTAAAAGTTTACTCACTATTCCCTATTATTTTATGTGTTATGAGATAAAAAGTAAGGAATTGAAGGAAAAGTTTTTCTCATCAGGGAGTTCATTAATTTCTATGTCGATAAAAATGAGTTCATCCATTGAGGGGGAGCTTTTATGAGACATGATTACTTTTCATTTCTTTGATAAATCAGACCCCTATATTGAGAATTTAAATTTTATGACCTTGTTATCATATGTGAGTATTTTTTACAGAAAACATATACATTATTGGCAATATATCCCTTTTTTTCTACTCCAATTTAGCTGACATAGACATAGCGTTGATTACCTAAAGGATCATTCTTAAGAGAACTAAGTGATATCATCTCTCTCTCAAAAGTGTTCAATAAATAATATTAAAAGGGATGAGAATTTGTTTTTGAGAATAAATATGACATGAGGAGATACCCATGTACCATTTTCAATTTATTTTCAAATAAGGGGCCAAAATTTTACACATATTAACCTTTTCAATGTGAAGATATACTAAAAAAATTTAAAAGTTAATGGTTATTAATCTAAATTGTTTCATTTTTTTTCAAAGTGTTAGTAAATATGTGTTGGTGAAGTGGTGATTCTTAGAGATGTGTTATGGACTCACTTGATGGCATTGGATGTTGAACATGAGAAATTCCCCATGTAAAATTAGATGATTTTTGGATTGATAATAATTGTATAACATACGGGAAGAATAAATTAGAAGAAGTGAACAACGTTGGAAACAAAGAAGTGAATTACATGTAATATTAACCATATTTTATGGGATATTTTTATGATTTGTGAAGAAGATTTCTATGAAGGAAATGAAAAATGTATTAAAATTTTTCGTTATAAAGATGAAGTGCTTTTCTTGGAATATTATTAGGAAATGATTGATTTTATAAATTATATATTTATAATATTTATAAGTACATTTTCATTTGTGGAATTATTAATAAAAATAATAGCTAACCTCAACAGCTATCCTAAGACAATGCTCAACCAAGGAATTGTGGGACCAAGTGGTCAACCATGCCCAAGGGAGTCAGCCAGGGCCAACCTACATTGTGGAAGGTAAGAGGCATACCTGTGTGTAAGGCCCATATGAGTGCATGCCTGAAGGCGCACATGCTGATATGTGAGAGGCCCACTAGGCCACAACTTGTGTTTGTGGGAGTGTAATGTGGGTGAAGATCCCCCACTTCTATGGAAAATCTCTGTAGAAGTGAGGATTGTATGATATGTTGAAGTCCTGAAAAATAATAAGTCTGATGTGGGATGCATGATCCGTGAAAATTATTGCTCAATCATTAAAATGTTATAAATAATGTGGGCCTTACAATGTGGTTAATCTGAGCTATCTGATCAGCATGTCCTCATCTTCCACCTATAGTGATGCTCATTTTTCTTCACCCATGTTAATGGTTGAATATTTGATGATTGATCCTGATCATTTCATTAATATTATGTGATAATTTTTAAGTGGTGATGAGGTTGAGAATCTCTATGCATGTAACATGTGTTTTTTCAGGCATGTAGATAACTCGAAGACATTCCCATGCCTAATGAAAACCAATTTTTAGATACCATTTTCGTTACGTGATGTGTTTAAGCTTCTAAGTGAGTAGGAGAGTATCATTATCATCCCATGCATGTCGGGAGTTTCATTGTAAACTCACATAAGATAAGGTACTATATTTTTCAGTATAAGACATTTTGATATATAATTATCTCTTCATTATAATTAAATACTATGATAAAACCTCAAAATAATTGATTTGACATGGCATAAAAACTAGAATAAAGGTAGTGTAAGGAAAAATGATAATTGACTATGAAAGGAGGAGTACCAAGACTATGAGTCATTACTGTGATTTTGGGAGAGATCACATTTTTTTGAGGAATAAAAATCATCCATGAAGCTTTTGATTCATGAATAGAGAATCCCTACATGTTATATTCTTTTGAAAATGAGAAGATAATCCTTTGGGTCTTCCATCTAAGATTAACATTCTTGAAAAATCCTCAGGAGGAATGGTTTCATAAATCCATTAGGGATTTGATGATATCCTAAGGTGTTATTATTCTAATTTTTTACGAACCATTTGAGACATGTGAGATAGTGTATCCAACACTGAGTCATAAAGGTGAAAGGACTGAGATATCCTTGTACACTTTGTCTACATTAAAAAATTATTTTATGAATATTATTATTTGAAAAAAGAAGATAATGTGTGTGAACATATATATTTATTGAAGGATAGTGAATGATATAGCTATAAGAAGTGAAAGAAATACATTTCATAAAGTACATGAATAAAATATAAGAACAAGTGAACACCTATTCAGGTATATGCAGAAGACTATGAAGCTTTAAGGTGGACAGTACATGAGCACATGCACACATGAATAATCACTTGAGAACATTTTAGAAACCCAAAATTGTTGAACAGAACACATAATATTAATAATGAATATAAATGAATTTGAAAATTTGATATTTTTGTGATTTTAAGAATATGTGAGATATGTTATTGAAATTATCATGAAGTCTCAAAAGAAATTTTTTCATATATAGGTTTAGGATATGGATGCATTCTGAAGTGATTTTTCTTGAATTTTAAGTGTTATTTTTTTCAGGCATTGTGAAACTGTTGTTCTAGTGGGACTCTTTAAATCATTTTGTAACTCTATGATATTAAATAAGTGTTCTATGTAATCAATTGTTATTATAGTGGAGAATATTTTATTTTGGTTTCTAACCAATCACAATAAGAGTAGGCTCACATTGATATCAAATATTGTAAAAATATTATGTTGTTATGTTATTTACATTCATTGCACTTGGAAAAGGTTGTGAAATCACAAGAGTGGATCAAATCTTAATAGGTTAACAAAGGTTAATTTTGAAAGAATTAAAAAATATAAAAACCACCACTGATTCAACCCTCCTTCTTAGTGGTGCAATATATCCATGGTATCTTTGACCTCTAAATGAATCTCAACACATTGAGTGATCAATATCCACTGAATCCTTAAATTCACAATTTCCTAATCCTATATCCTATAGATCAATGTGTCTCTAATGATATAATCCTTTATAGTGGTATAATCCAGCTCAAAGACAAAATATTATAGATACTCAAACTATCTTCATTTTCAGAGGTTCATACCCCAATGTAAAAAGATATATTATAGGATTTTATGATTCATGTATACTATAATACTTTATCTCAATAGTTAATGTCTCTCAAATATTAGGGAATTCACTTCTACTTACAGTACCAGTTCATACATTGTGTATTTTCACTTATGTGGCTCAACTGACTAGACCAATACACAACCACACGATTTTGATGCAACAATACTTCTCTCAGCCCGACCCCTAGAGCATCAAAATACATGACATATTCCTTAAATGACTTGAGTAAGGTCCCCATTAGTACTACATTCAGCCTTCCTTTAAACTCTTAGAAGGCCCTCTCACAATTTTATGACCATATAATCTTTACCCCCTTCTTGGTCAAACAATTCCTAGGTGATTCTAAATGAAAAAACTCAGGCAAAAAACTCTAGTATAACATTATAAGCCCAAAAAACTATATAGGTAAAAAAATACTTTGGATAATACCAATAAATAACAAATATAACTTTATCATGGTCTATAGATACTCTATTCTAAGAGATCATTTGACCCAAATGTGTAAATAATTGATCCAAAAGCTTCACTGGGAGATATTGGAATAAATCTGATGCTCTTTAAGTGCACTCAATATAATTTACAGATGTTTTTCTTGCTCCCCTCTTGACCTAGAGTGAAAAATAATTTCTTATACAAATATGAACATGACCATGATGAACTATGAGTGGAAAACTTGATTCATTGAATTTATAAACAATGCCAACACATTCATTTACCCTAACTTAATCACCATATGCTCATATAATTTAATGAACCAATTTTTTATCCTTAAATAGATGATATATTAAATAGTGTTTTCAAACATTATACCAAATTAAAAAAAAGAAAAATCTTTATATATTTTTAATATTAAATATGACCGTCAAAACATAGTTATTAAATTTGATGGTATAAATAGAAGTAACCATATCAAAAAATATATAAATAAAATAATAGGAAAGGTTATAAGAAAGTGACAGTCTTCCTTAAAAATCCCATTTTTATATGCTCAGAATGGAGGTGGATTCACTAGGGTTTCCCTTGATTAAAACCAATCCAAATGCGAGCAATTACGACTTGAGAGAAATCAGTTATAGGAAAATCTAATGCTGGTAGAACTCACTACAAAATCCATGCTATCAAAATCACCACCCTTGACTTCCACTACTAGTTATCTTACCCTTGGATTTTATCGAAATTTAGAAAGGTTTTTCTTGAGTAGAAGTTAGTATAATATCAAAACTTATTTTTTATCTATAAAATAAAATGGGCATATCAATATAAATTCCATTTTAAGATTAAAAACATTTGTTTTCTTACTTCATATATTAAAATAAAATTACATTATTTTTAGATAAAAATAAAAATAAATTATCATCCATTCAATATATATATTCCTTGATAATAACTAATAAAAAAATAGTTGGTATTATAAAAAGTGTTATTAATCTATATGAACAGTTTTAAATTAAACTTTGGGATATATTTAAATATTGAATTCTAAAATGTTATAAATTTAATTTTCCAAAATTAACATCATTTTTTGATTTATCATTTTCATATTAGTTAAAGGTCAATTTTTAGAAATTACTCTAAAATAATTGATTTTTAGGTGAATAATGAGAAATACCATTTTTTAGAAATGATATGCCTTTTGTAACCTTAGTTGGATAAATTCATAACTTAAAACCTAGGAGAACTGTTTTTACCAAATATATGTCTTTAAAGTAACCTTATATATTTTAGAATGTAATGATTTTATAGAAAACCTATATTTGATATTTTAAAACATAAGAAACATGTTATCAAAAAGTATTCTACTTCCATTATACATTAGTATTTTAAAATTATTTTTTATCAATGCAACCAAATGAAATGGATTTAAAATTTAAAATTAGTGTGTCCAAATTAACTTAAAAGGGACAAATTTTTTTAAGCATAAAGATTAAGTTACCTAGGGTAAATATTAGAAATCTTGGTAAAAAAATTATTTTTCAAAAGAAAAATACTTTTTGAAATATTGTTTATTTTTAAAATTAAATGAATAAATTTTAAATTTAGGCTCTAATATAATGTTAAACATGTATAGAAAATAATTGACAATCATTTAATTTGAAATAAATACAAAATAAGACTATGAACACTTAATTATTAAAATTATATTTTTTTAAAAAATTCAACACATTATATGTTTTGAATTAAAATTCAATTGTATAATATTTATAAATTGAATTATAATGAATGGATCTGAAATTCATATTCACCATGTCAAAATTTTGTAATAAGTGACTATCAATATTTTTAGTAATAAAATAATTGACATGATTTTTATTTAATTGAGATTAATAAGTGATTAAATGACTAATCTAAGGCGGTTGGATCTTCCCTAAACTAACATGACCTTTATATTCTCACATTTTTTATATTTTTAAAATCTTACCTACATATCTTACTCACATTCCTTCACCCAACTCACCTAATTTTCATGTCTTTCCTTTCTTATCCCTCACTATTCATTTCCATGAAAATGTCCCTCTTCCCCACTTATTAAAGGGGGATCACATACACCCTTTCAATACTCAACAAATATTTCGAAATTTCATTGAATGCCTACCCAAATATCCTCCCATTGAATTCATTTAGACGCCCTAATGCACCTGGTCAATAAAAATTAGCCATGTCCCTAAAACATAAGGCCTTCATCAAGAGGAAGTTCAATGTATCAATGAAGGTATCACATATTTCTTAATATCTCTTGCTTATTATTTAATTTATAAACAAAACATAACCATATTATAATATAAAATCAACATAATTAGTGTATTTATATGTTATTATAGTAATTTCACAACCATTATTTATTCTCTACAATCTATTTTGAAAATAAGAATCATCGTTTTTGCGTGTGTGCAGATTACTGCCTCTATGATGCAATGCTTTTGGTTTTTCATCAAAAACTATCTTAGATGGCCTTAATGATGTATATTATGAATAAATATTATTTATATAATGTTTTTATTTTCATAAAATTATCACTTAATATCCAACTCCACCCCTCTTTTTCCTTGAGTTACAAAAACAGTAATCATGTAATGTGCAGATGACCACATCCATGAAGAATCATTTTTTCATTTTTTCTAGGTTTTCATTAATTTTACATAAATATAAAAATATGATTCAATGTAATAAAAATTTAAAAATAATATAATTATTATTCTATTATAATGATATTATGTCATAATAAACAACTCTTTGACCATACTCACTAATTGAGTTAATGGGTGTTCAATATTTATAACACCCATAGATTTTACAAATAAATTTAATATTGAATTCATGTAAAATTGAGTCTCTAAAAAACACCACTTTGATATAACCTAGTTAGTAAACATAATTTTTCCACCTCCGGGATTTGAATTTTGAAAAAATGACATACATAGTTGCGTTCATTAAGATATTTAGAGTATGATATGACAAACTTAATTTTTGATGAATAGTAACTTACCCTTTTGAATAGTAACACACCCCTATGAATAGTAATGCTAATATTATGAATAGTAATGAATAATAATGAATATTAAATTGGACAGAAAAATAGAAACTTCACCCATGAATGTATAAATACAATCTAAACATCTTATAAGTGAAAAAATGATCACAGTGTGAGTATTGGTATTTTTTTATGTCATAAATATTTTAATTAAAATTTTATGATTAATTTAATAATTTAAAATGGAAATTTATTCTAATAAAATTTATTCATAAATTGTTACCTTATTGACTTATGGTTATAAGATAAATTTATGGGACCTTGATTAATTTATCAAGCTCTTATAAAACAAGTTATAGTTTTAAAGTTGTTTTTTTGGAATAAAATATGATTATATTTAAAAATTAAATTAAAAATATTTTAAAAATTATTTTCAAAAAATGGATTTTATTTTTGAATTCCACATTCTGAAAAATGATTGGGGTGAATTTTTTGGTATTTTTCTAAAATACTTGATTTTTTTAGTGAATAGTAAAAATACAGTTTTGAGTTTTTGATATGGTTAATAACATCATAATGATGTAATAATTAATATAAAATCCTGGCCGAATTGTGTAAATTAAAATATGATATGAGGTGTCCCAAGTGGATTATACCATGGGAAAATACTAGGGGAAATCCCATGGTTTTGCAAAAACCACTAATGAGGCATCCTTTGAAATTAATAAAAAACTCCCTCTCATATACTATAAATACAAACTCACACCTTCATTTTCATTCATTAAAAACTCATAATCCTCAAATATCTGGTAGTTTAACCTCCCTAGGAGTCCTTCCAAGGTGTCTTCAAGCCCCCATGGTCTCAAAAATCATGTTTTAGGATTTTCTCTACAAGGTAAGGGAATCTACCACCCTTCTATTTTCCAAGTACTCTTTCTAAGTTATTATCTTTTAATTTATTTTGAATCATGTTGGTATATGTCACTCCAAATGTAAAGACACGAAAATGTCATGTTTTTTTTAAATAAATCAAATTATTACTAGTCTGCGAAAATTGACGGCATGTGATTCCATGGCCTGGAGATCCTGGAATGGAATTTTGAACTTTTTTAAGGTTCGCTCAATAAACATGAGGGTGGTGAATTATCTCTTTTGAACCAATGCTCAGATTAAAAATCTGAGGGCACTGTTGAATCTTCCATGCTAGGATTCGCATCTTAACTTCGATCGGCAAGGGTTGGAAGAAAAAGTTAATTTTTGGACTTAAAGAAATAATAATAAAATAACACAATGAGTTATTTTATTACTTTCTTGTAACTATTGAGTGGTGGTGGCGAGACCGCTAGGTTGTCCGACCATTAAATGACCGGTTACACTTGGTTTTGTAACCGAACCGTTGAGAGAATTAATAGGTTCAATAATTCTATTCATTAATGAACATCATTAATTGTGTGGTGCGTTGATTCTCTCTTTTATCTAGTTAAATGAAGCTCGGGCATGGGTTTTTGGTACTCAAGAGTTGAACCTCTGAAGAAGTGGTGTGCATATTCCTCCAACCTAGAACGATGCTTCGATGACCATTAGAGAATTCAACGATGAGCAGCAAAGGATGTGAACATTCTCCTTTGTCCACAACACCCTCGAATGTGAACACTTATTTTTCTCATCCGTAGTGACTTCCAGCGAACTCGAGGTAGGGGTTTTGTTTTAAGAGTTAAATTATTCCATCTCCTTCAATGATGTTGAACACTTCTGATGTTATAATGCCAACATGGAGGGCACGTGGCGAATGAACAAGGCTCGTACCCTCCGCTGATCTCGGTAATGGTTGCGTTCTTCGTGGGTGACCAAAAGATATGAAGGCAAGGTGGAACCAAGGGCCGCACAACATAGGCACTATCTCGGGAAGCTAGTAGGTGAAGGTGAGAAAAAAATAGGACCACCAGAACTTCACCGGTGGCCCGTGGAAGCTCTTCCAACATGACAATGCCAATGGCCATGGGAGGCAGCGGCCAGAAACCGCTGGTTGCGAAGAGGAGGTGGCACTTGAAGGCGACGCAATAAACAAGGTGCAGGCGGCCGATTCTGGCTGCGTTGGAAATGGTGGTGCATCACAGTATATTTCCATAGAGAAGGGTTGTGGATCTGAGCTACGGAAGACGAAAAGGGATGTCGGCCATCGTTGATCACGTTGACGTCAGGCGGCGAGCAGTAGAGGAAGGTCGCGGCTTCGAGCTATGACAGAGGGCGGACCCATGACCCGTGGGTAACCGGTTTGAGCAGACCGACCATGTTGCATGACACCATCCAGCGCTGCTACTTTGAAGACCCAAATATCTGAGCTATTCAGGAGGGAAGCTGACCCCCGCGCCCAGCCAACAGGCCGGGCGATTCTGCGTCCCGGCAGGCCGCGCCCAGTCGGGTGAGTTAGGTCAAACTCGCGGCCCATTGGGCCTAGCCCGTGGCTATCGGGATGAGCCCACGACCCTGTGGGCCAGACCAAGACCAAAAAAACTGAACTGGGCCGAGCATAGCCCCTTCGGACTGGGCTAAGCATGGCGGGTCGGACTGAACCCAGACCCCTTTTTCAACCCAGTTACACTTAAATGGGCTTATCTACTAAACCAGACATTCGTTTGATGAACCATCTACTGCTCTAGAACCCTTAGGATGAGTAAAACCTTTTTTGATACTTCACATGATTTTTAGAGAAAGTTGGAGAATGGTCAGGTTAGATTGACCCAGAATCCAACTAGGCCCTTGACCCTAAAATGCCTATAACTCACAGACTGATCGTCCTATTGAAGCACCGTCTAAGGCATTGGAACCCTTATTACATGGCAGTATATTAGGTTATTTCTTCATGGGAATTTTTTGTGGTTGAGTTATGACTGATGAATTTTGGAGAGGATCCTCCCAGAATCAAGAGTGCTTCGTGCGGGAATCCAGTGAGTGGCTATGAGGTGGAGAATGAAGGGTTATCTTGTGGGGGTTAATACCTATCGATCTTGTGTGGGTCAGATCCTATGTGGGTCATCATCAGCGATCCTGTGTGGATCAGTGCATACCGATCTTGTGTGGGTCAAATCCTGTGTTGGTCAGCGCTCAGCGAACCTATGTGGGTCAGCGCATACCAATCCTGTGTTGGTCAGATCCTGTGTGGGTTAGCACTCAGCGATCCTATTTGGGTCAGCGCATACCAATCCTATTTGGATCAGATCCCATGTGGGCTAGCAGTAGAGCCCCTTGATAGAATAAGATGATCTAGCTTTACGAATAATAATTTGTACTTCTGTACTAAAGTTATACCTAATTTGAGTTGAGTCTTTACTTGTACTTTGTGATTGATATCATGATTTGTGGATTTCCTTTATGGAATTCTGGGAGACCATCAGAGGTCTCAGGGTCCCTACTAGGTATTGTTATACTCACCCCTACACGGGCTTTGCCCACACCTTATTGTGTCTTGTGAATATGACAGATATCTAGACCGAGTCTTGAGGAGTGAGGGCTTGATGGTGCTCAAAGATGACTGACAGACGGTGTATGGAGGTGACCGGTAGACATGGAGAGATGCAGTGATGATTTGTACCAACCCTTCAGGTACAAATTTTGTTGGATGACCTCAGGATATCTTTTCCCTTTTTGTTGTACTTTAGTTTCACTTGGGCTTGTATTCTACCCCCTTTAATTTCAATAATCACTTTTACACTCAGTATTGGTTTTTAATTATGGTTGCGGCTTTCTCTTCCATCATGTTTACTTATGTGAAGTGTTCCATATCTGTGTATGTAAAGGTTTTTTAGGTAATTCCTTCCCATTTTTTGGGATACGCCTTTTTGGTGATAGTTTCCAACCCCTGGCCTATGGAAGGCGGGCTTGGGGTAGACGTGGTACGAGCCCTGGGGGTCGGGATGTGACAAAGTGGTATCAGAGGGCAGTCGGTTCTACCAGAATAACTAAGAGTCTATGTTTCCAATGAAGCAATAGTGTTGAGTGTCTTGAGTTCCGGTTTCAGTTTGGGGAGTCCAATGTTGGTGCGGAAACCGATGTATCTATACACTAGGTCCCTGAATTCTGATTTCTGGCTCGATACACAAAATATTGTTTGCGTGTGTTTTGAAAAGGCAGTTTTTCTCTTGATTTCATTGAGTCAGCTCACCAGGTATAAATTATTGACCATGGAACACCTGTTTTATTTTTAGGATGTTTCCACATAGATGTCCATCCAGGATTCCAGATAGAGATCATGAAAACAGCCCACCGAACGATGGGGAATTGGTGTAGGGACCTCTTATGTTGATGGAAACTTCTGGTGGTGTACATGCAACACCACCACTCATGGGGTAGAAATTTCCACCAGTCCCACTAGCAGACCATGCACACTGACTGAGCGCATTACACGAGTTCCATAAATAGAGGCCTCCGAGGTTTCAAGGCAAGATATATCCCCAGGTAGCTGAGGACTAGATGGAAGCTATGGCATGGGTTTTCTCTTAGTTGAGACACTAGCAGATCAGATGTTGATCATATTTGCTAGCATCTTCCAAAGCACAATGGGGAGATGGTGGCGTCTGATTCTCTAGAGGTATAAAGAGGTGACACTCTCCTGGTTGGACTTAGAGACCCTCTTCCAGGCGGAGTTTGTACCAGCGAATTTATGCTCAGTGTGTATACAGGTGCTGCTGCACTTACAATAGCATAGCCTGATAGTGGCCTATTACTCAATAAGATTCATTGACCTTTCTCACTACTCCACCGACATGGTACGAGACCCTTTCCTCAGGACCAAAACCTTTGAGCAGGGTCTCTTACGAGATATTATAGCATCGATGATATCACTCAATATCCCGATGCAAGTTGGGATGCTTGAGCGAGTGGTATCGGTGGAGGGATTCTTAGCTGAGCACGCACCGACGGTGAGAGCCACCACCGAATGGTAGGTAGCCGAGTCATTTTTATCAGGTAGTAAACAGATGATGCAGAGGTCCAAGTGGTCCAGAGCATCTATAGGGAGGCCCCAGAATGTAGGGTTGGAGGTGGAGAGCTCACAAGATAGAGGGGGTCAGCAGAGGAGCAGATTGTGCTTCACATTCAGCGGGCAGGGTCACATGGTTCGTGAATGACCGAACCACCGTATTGATGATCAATATATGGTCGAGGGACTGTTGAGGAAGAGGCATAGATTTGAGTGAGGAGGTCTGCAGGGTGGTGGATGCGGTAGAGGAGCTGGCTGAGTAGCAGGCGGTGGGTTTCGATTTGAGGTTCTACCACCACCACCTCCAGGAGGACCACCCCAATCTCAGAGAGTAGGTGGAAATGGACGGGGTCAGTTTTAGGCAGTTGAGGCCTATGATCATGGTGCTCTAGAGATTAATCGAGGTATGATCTGTGCCTATTCCACCCAAGCTGCAGTACTTATAGAGACATGTGCTGGTCGCTCTTTTATTTCCAAGACTCTCGTTCAGAGCTTGGAGATTCCTATGTTGTTGGCTTGATATTTATGATTAGAGATTTATACTAGAGAGGATTCAATGATTAAACACTAGTTACGGTAGTGTGATTTTACTCTAGGAGGTGGGATCTTCGGTTGGGATCTCCTAGTATCAGCATAGAGGCCTTACAATGTCATATTGGGTATGGACTGGTTATCCATAGTTAATGATCATATTAACTATTTTAGGCATACGGTGTGGTGTGTCCACACGGATGAGACCCAATTTTACTTCACCAACAAAAAAAACCCTTAGAACATAGGACACACTCTCTTGGAGGAGGGTGCAACTGATCACTCATTAGTTTTCTAGCCTCACAATCGATGTAGTGGATGAGAGGTGTCTGAGCTATTCTGTTGTTGTGAACCAGTATGTCGATGTCTTCCCTGATGATGTTCTGGGACTACCCCTCTTATATAGGTAGAATTTTACATCTACCTGTACCCCAGGATGACACCGATATCTACACCAGCATATCGGATGGCTCTCGTGGAGATTCGTGAGCTGAGGGTATAATTCAGAGACTTGTAGAGGAAGGGGTTCGTAAGGCCCAATGTTTATCCTTGGGAAGTCCCATTTTTTTTTCATGAAGGCAGATGGGAGTCTGAGGCTTTGTGTGGACTATCAGCGCCTAAACTAGTTGACCATGAAGAACAAGTATCCACTTCCAAGGATTGATGATATATTCAATCAGATAAAGGGAGATCAGTGGTTTTCAAATATATACCTCAGATCAGGCTATCACCAGCTCATGGTATAGGATATGGATGTATCTAAGATAGATTTCATATGTCGGTTTGGCCATTAAGAGTTCTTAATGATGCCTTTATTCATGACCAAAGCTTCAGAAGTGTTCATGTGACTCATGAATAGAATCTTCTAGCCTTACCTTGATCGCTTTGTTATTTTCTTCATTGACAACATCTTTGTATAATCGGCATCGGAGGAGGAACACGCTACTCATTTAAAGATAGTTCTGGATACACTCTTAGAGCACCGAATTTATGGAATGCTCTCGAATTGCTAGTTCTGGATATGGGAGGTCCACATTACATGACATGTTATTTCGACGGCTGGAGTTATATTGGATCCAGTGAAGATAGAGGTAGTGCTTTATTGGGAGCCACCCAGGAGTGTGACCGAGGTGCGGAGTTTCCTAGGATTGTCTAGGTACTACCAGGTATTTTTACCTAATTTTCCTGGGTAGAAACACCCTTTTCAGATTTGACAAAGAAGGGAAAACCTTTATTGTTGACAGAGAAGTGACAATAGAGTTTCTAGGAGCTGAGGAAGAGACTAATGAGTGCCCCCTTCTCGAGGCTACTAGAAGAGGGAGTTGGGTATGTAGTCTACTACGATGTATCAGGGACCAGACTAGGATGTGACTGGATGTAGGAGAAAGTGGTGATCACTTATGGCTCATGATAGTTGAGAAAACATGAGAAAAACTACACTACCCATGACCTAGATTTAGCAGTAGTGGTCTTTTCCTTGAAGATGTGGCGACACTACTTGATGGGTGAACAATTTACCATCTACTCCGATCACAAGAGGCTTGTGTTTATATTCTCACAGATGGACCTAAATTGAGACAAAGACGATGGATGGAGTTCCTCTGGGATTATGACTTTGAGACAATCTACACTCCTTGAAAGGGAAACGTGGTGGAAAACACACTCAGTAGGAAGTTTGGTTTACAATTTTTGAGTGAGGAGATATAGCAGCTAGCCACATTATAGAGATCCTTCATGGATAGTGGTGGAGTAGCTTACCTCTAGTCTATGATAGTTACTCCCCCACTTCTTCAGCGAGTCAGGGAGGCATAAATTGGGTACGTTGAATATGAGGCCTGACATGCTTAGATATCCTCTGGATGGGCTCCAGTAGGATTTTTTGAAGTTGGGGAGCACATCATCCTTTTTAGGGGATGTAAAATGGTACTGGTGATGCAATGAGAGGAGGTTTTGAAGGAGTTACACACATCCCATTTGGAGATACATCCTAGTGTGGAAAAAATGTACAAGGACATACAACATCAGTACTTGTGGATAGGGATGAAGAAAGAAGTGGCATAGTCTGTTTCATGGTGCCTCACTTGTTAGCAAGTGAAGGCTAATCACCATGTTCTAGCAGGCCTGACTTAGCCACATGAGGTGCCAGAGTAGAAGTGGGATGAAATTTCCATGGTCTTCATGACAGGGCAACCACATATGTCTAGGGGCTATGATTCCATCCAGGTGATCATTGACTTACTCACCATGTTGGCCCACTTCCTACCTATCCGAGAGTAGGGATTAGAAGAGGGCTTGGAACACCTATACATACTGGAGATTGTACGACTTCCCGGGGTACTATCAATGATTGTTTCAGATCGTGATGCTCGTTTTACATCTCAATTGTGGATGGGATTGTAGGATGAATTTTGGACTCAGCTACTCTGAAGCACGACCTTTCATCCTCAGGAAGATGGTTAGACAGAGCACACCATACAAATGCTTGAGGACATGCTTCATGCTTGCATCTTTGATTTTTTCCGCAGTTGGGAGGACCACCTGCCACTGGTGGAGTTCACTTACAACAATAGTTATCACTCCACCATTGGTATAGAGCCGTTTGAGGCCCCGTATGTGTGACCATGTAGATCAACTCTATGCTGGATATCCCCAGGGGAGTCAACACTTTTGGGTCTAGAGTTGGTATAGGAAACTTCTGAAAAGGTGCAGATCATATAAGAGAGGATGAATATTGCACAGAGCCCGAAGAACTATTATGCTGATAGAAGATAGAGATAATTAGAGTTCGAGGAGGGATATCATGTCTTCTTATGGGTCTCGACCCAACGAGTATTTCATAGATTTGGCCGGGGTGGCAAGCAATATATGATTTTCATCGGACCTTTCCAGATCCTCAGCAGAATTGGTGGGGTGGAATACCGTCCAGATCTTCCCCCAAAAATGCATTGGGTGCATAATTTTTTCCATGTGTCATTACTAAGGAGGTACGTGCATGATCCATCAAATATTATCGACTGATGAAAGCTCGACATTGAAGATGGGGAAACATTCACAGAGTTCCTAGTATAGATAGAGGATCGATAGGATAATGTCCTACATAGGCAGTCGATTCCCTCAGTGCGAGTTCAGTGGCATCATGGGAACCTCTAGGAGATCACATGGGAGTGGGAGGATCAGATACATGCTCAATACCCCCATTGGTTTCCCTATATATTGTTTTAGATTTCAAGAACTAAAATCCCTAAGGTGGGGAGAATGTAAGAACCATAAATTACATGTATTTTTTAAATTAAATGAAATTATTACGAATCATCAAAAATTGACGGCATGCGATTCCGAGGCCCGGAGAGCCTGAAACAGAATTTTAAGCTTTTTTAAGGTATATTCAATAAATGTGTGGTTTATGAATTCTATCTTTTGAACTAGTGCTCAGATTAAAAATCTGAGGTCACCTTTGAAACCGCAGCACCATGATTCTCTTAATGGAATCTTAACATTGACCAGAAAGGGTCATATGAAAAAGTTAATTTTTGGACTTTACAAAAAAATAATAAAATAACTCAATGAGTTATTTTATTTCTTTCTTGTAACTGTTGAACAATGATGGAAGGACTGCTGGGTTTTCAAACCATTAAATGGATGGTTACACTTGGTTGTGTAACCGCACTATTGGGAGAATCAATAGGTTCATTAATAAAATTAACTAATGAACTTCATAAATTGTGTTGTGGGTTGATCCACTCTTTCACCTATTTAAACAAAGTTCGGGCATGGGTTTTTGGCCCTCAAGAGAGGAACCTCTGATGAAGTTCCATGGTATATTCCACCAACCTAAAATAAGGATATGATGATCGTTGGAGGATTTCACAATGAGATCCAAAGGACGCGTACCTTCTCCTTCGTCAGCGGCACCCTCAAATGTGGAAACTCTTTTTCTCATCTGCAACGACTTCGAGTGAAATCAAGGTAGATGTTTTGTTTTAAGAGTTAAATTGTTCCATCTACGTTGATGATGTTTAACCCTTCCCATTTTATAATGCTAACGTGGAGGGCGAGGAAAAAACGAAAAGGCCCAGACCCTTCGCTGATCTCGGTAATGGTTGCATTCTTCGTGGATGATCGAAAGATATGGAAAAAAGGGGGATCCAAGGGTTGAGTAGCATAGGCACCATCCCGGGAAGCCCGTAGGTGTAGGCGAGAATAAAATCAGACAACTGTAGATTCACCGGTGGCCTGTAAAAGCTATGCTGGCACCAGTGACTGAGGGAGGCGGTGGTCGGCAACCTCCAATCACGAAGAGGAGGCAGCACTCAATGGTTCCACAACAGACAAGGTGCAGTCATCCGACACCAGCCACATTGAAAATAGTGACGTGCCATGGTTCTGAGCCATGATGGATGAAAGGGGCGGCCAGACATGACTGGCTGTGTTGATGCTTGGCGGCGCACTGAGGAGGAAGGCCACAACTTCAAGATGTGGCAGAGGGTGGACCCACGCCCCATGGGTTCCGTGGGTGACCGGTCTGAGCGGACTGACCAGGTGGTGCAGCGCCATCTGGTGCCACTTCATTGAAGACCCGAATGGCCAAGCCATTTGGGAGGGGAGCAGACCCCCGTGCCCGACCAGCAGGTCGGGCGATTCAAAGACCCGACGGGCCGCGCCTACTTGGGTGAGCCAAGTCGAAGCCGTGGCCCAGCGAGCCCAGCTTGCAGCCAGCGAACCGAGCCCACGGACCTGTGGGTCAGACCAGGCCAATCTGAACCGGGACGAGCCTAGAACCTTCGGACCTAGCCCAGCTGGCCGGTTTGGGTCGGTCCGATGGGGTCATACCGGACCCAAAACTCGTTTTCAGCCTAGTTACGCTTAAATATGTGTATCTCCTAATCCGGACATCTGTTTGATGAACCGTATATGGAACAAAAACCCTTAAGAAGAGGTAGACCTTTTTTTATGATCCACTTGAGTTTTGGAGAAAGTTGGAGAACGAACGAGTTGGATCGACCCTGAATCCAACTGGGCCCTCGACACTACAATGCCTATAACTCACAAACCGGTCGTCTGATTGACACACCGTCTGATGCATTGGAACCCTTATGAAGTGACAATTCATCAGGTTACTTCTTCATGGGACTTCATGAAAATTGAGGTACTACCAATGGCTTCAGCATAGGGTCATCTTGGAATCAAGAATGCTTCATGTGGGAATACAATGGTTGGCTGTGAGGTGGAGAATGAAGTGTGATATTATGGGGGTTAGTAACTATCGATCCTATGTGGGTCATATCCTGTTTGGGTCAACACACACCAATCCTGTATGGGTCAGTGCATACCGATCCTATGTGGGTCAGATCCTATGTGGGTCAGTGCTCAATGATCCGGTGTGGGTCAGCGCATACTGATTCAGTCTGAGTCAGATCCATTGTGGGTTAGTGCTCAGCGATCTTGTGTGGGTCTGTGCATACCAATCTTGTGTGGGCCAGCAGCATAGTCCTTTGACAGAATAAGTTGATCTAGCTTTATGACTAATCATCTATACATATGTACTTAAGTTATACCTGGTTTGAGTTGAGTCTTTACTTGTACATTGTGATTGAGATCATGGTTTGTGGAATTTTATTTGTGGAATTATGGGAGACCATCGGGGGTCACGGGATCCCTATTGGGTATTATTATACTCACCCCATTACATGCTTCACTGGCACCTTGTTGTGTCTTGTGCAGACGATGGATAGCTAGACTGAGTCTTGAAGAGTCAAGGATTGACAATGCTTGGAGGTGATTGAAAGATGGTGCACGGAGGTGACCGCTAGACATGGAGAGTTTCAGTGACCAGATGTACCTACCCTTCTGGTAGGAATCTTGGCCAACGACCTCCAGAGTATTTTTACCTTTTTTTTGTCCTTCCATTTCAGTTGGGCTTGTATTCTGGCCCCATTAATTTCAATACTCACTTTTACACTTAGTAGTGGTTTTTATTTGTGGTTGTGACTTTCTTTTTGGTTGTTTTTACTTGTGTGAAATGTTCTCTATCTGTGTGTGTACATGTTTTTGAGGTAATGAATTCCCATTTTAGGGATATGCCTTTTCGGTGCTAGTCACCAACCCCTAGCCTATGGGAGGTTGGCTTGGGGTAGTCATGGCACGAGCCTTGGGGGTTAATTCATGACACAAAATCCCCTAACTATACATATTATATAAGAATTATGAGATTCCACTTTTCTATCATCAAAATATTTTTTGAATTTTTAAGCGGCGTCGTTAGGCTGGCGAAATTTTGAAATGGATTTCTCATCTTTTCTTTTATTTCGAGTTCCTTTATTTTCTTTTTTATTCCTAAAATCCTTTCATCCAAATTTTATGATATCTCTAGTAAATTACATGTAATGTAATTTTTTTATGATAATGGAATAATTCATCCTCATCTCTCCTTTCTCCTTCTTTTATACTAAAAATGAAAACACCATCCAAGATGTGTTAGATTATCACATTCAAGGACGACGAGTTTTCAATTTCTATTACCATATTCAATTTTGGTCATGAAAACATTTTTAGGGTTGAATCGGACTATAATATAGGTATTATAACCCATGTAAGGGTTTTTAATTCATTTTTACACATGATACTAATTTATAAATCAAAATGAGTAAGTTGTGATCAAGAACTGCTAATTAACCCAAACAATTGTCATTAAAGTTCTATATAATGATTCTTCTTCACTCCCAATAACCAAATGATTTTTCTGACCATGAAATATTGTGTTTGTTCACTAATAACATACAAATTCTATTTTGTATAACCATTCTAATTCTACATATTTATCGGTACATGAATAAAAATAAACTAATCATGAAAACCAAGGAAGAAAACACCCACAAACAAGGAAATTGAATCTATTTACTCATAAAAAGGACATTAATTAACCTAATAAGGTTATACGAGATCAATTAAATGTTGGGGAGGTTTTGGAATTATTAATTTATGAACCTAAATTTTATTATTCAGGTCATTAAGATCATGTGAGTAACATCTTCAGACTTAAGGTAAAGATTTTCCACCTGAACCTCCATTTTCATTCAGGTTACTTTTATTATTTACTTACCTCAATAGAATTGTTATTAATTAATATGAAATCCTCATAAATTATGTTATAATGTTCTATTTATGTATACCAATCATTATTCTACCTTCATTTATATATAATTATATGTTTTAAATGGATCTTTCAAATATTCTTCACGTAATACAAGCTCAACTCAAGGGAATTTCTCAAATTCTTACCTATTTTCAAGGGAATTATATAATCTATTTTTAAAAACCATTATCATTCAAAAATAAAAAATTTTATTATGAAAATAATATCTCACTTCTCTTTTGGTTTTATAGAAAGACCTTTCCAAGAGAACTATTCTTTTCAAAGTAAAAGAGTATTTATCTCAATAATTGCTCAATGATTTTATAAGGGTATCTACATATGTTTTAAAACTTATATTGATTCTTATGTATTATTGGGATTAATATTTTATGATATCATATAACATATTTTATTTAATGGTTTATGATTATTTTGACTGTGTATGTGTTATCTTAAAACTGTTCCCCAATTTACTCAGAATGGTTAGTGTTTATGCTTAATGTTTGGGGAACATTATTTACATTTCATATGTTAGTTTCAATATGAATGTATATGTTGCTTATATTTATCAATATTCATATATGGAATTAATTTGAATTATTAAGTGTTGGGTGGGGCCCTCTATATCCCCTCGATGCATCCGTAGGTCTCATGAGACAAACTATGGTCTTGGCACGAGGCCTTAACAAATTGGATATTTATGGTCTTGGCACAATGCCCTGAAGATACAGTTATGATGTCCCGAATTATGAATTACCTCATTATGAAAATAGTAATTGAAATTTAATTTCTTTATTTGACTAGTGTAATACACATGATTATGTTTTATTATGATATTAGTTATTCATCTCTTATTCCTACCATAACGTGTTCATGTTTACGTGTTTTTAGTTATTCACCATGCCTAATGTTTATGTTGATGATATCCTTTGCTGTATTGCTCACTTTTAGTGATCATATGAGCTCACCCCTTTCTTATGTTTCATTTTCTTAGGACATAAATAAGTTTATTATGAATGAATTTCATGGATAAACTTAGAGTTACAGGTGTTACCAATAAAACTTATATGTTGTATTTAATTTCAAGTTGTAATGTTGAACCTATGTTTTTATCTTGTCTCCAAAGATACTAAACTACTCATTCCTTTGGGATACGATGTTCTTATAAGTATTCCAATGTAATACAATAAGTCACTGGGTCTGGGAAATTTGGGCAAGGTCATTATAGTTGGTATCAAATAAAGTTCAGTAGAAAACATGGAAACTAGATATATAAAATGTTAATTAGAGAAAAAAACTATAAGATAGTTTTTGAGGGTAAGTATACAAAAATATTATAGAATTTCAGTAAGGAATTGGTTATGTGTATATTTCTAGAAAATACATCCCTATCTGGATAATATAAGTGGATGTGGTTTTGGAATAGATGTACCTAGGAGTGAAAACTCCGAAAAGAAGTTTCAGGCTTGACCCAGGGTATCCTAGTATATGACAATGAGCCTTACTGTACACCTTTTTTTGACACTCCTAGGGGATATGATTAGGATAAATTATATTTTATTTACAATCCATTATGAAGGATTTCTCTATGTAAAGAATTTTAATTCATGCTAAGTATTTTTATATGTTGAGATTATACATTATGATTCATTACTTAATCTGGTGAATGTCATTATTTAGAAATGACTCCTAGTGGAAGGAATGGAAACCGCATGAACTCACATGTCCCATGTATATATTTCCCTCTAATGAAATATTATGATGTTGGATTTTGGGCTGAAACTAGTATAGAGAAACTTATAACTGTACTGGGAAAACTTCCTCTGGTTATGAACAATAACCTTACCTAATTGGAGAATCTAGATCGACAATATGTAGGATATATGTTAGATCACTTTATGTGACAACAACCTCCATAATTTAATATTACTAAAAACCCATTCTTAGTAGAGCAGTGGACTTGTTCCTTAGAGAAGATATTTTCCACTTTGGAAAAAAGGGAGATGGTTGTGATGGAATTTTATCATTTGTTAGGAGATGTTGATCAATGGCAGACACTAATTAAAGACACAATGTATGAGGAAGAAATAGAAGAAATATAATTGAGTTATTTTGTGGTAATATTCCTAGAAAAATACTTCCCTCATGAACAATGAGCAGATATGGAATGACAATTTCTAAATCTGAGGAAAAAAGTGAATGAGAATTTTGAAAAGTATAAAGCTAATTTCAAAAGGTTAGAAAGACATGTTGTCGACTACATATGTAATCCAAGGAGAAAGATCGATCAATTATTTGATGGTTTTAAACCATTCCTCCAAAGGGATATATTCTCTCAAAGATTATCATCATATGAAGATATTGTCTCAAGTGCTATCAAGACGGAAAAAGAATTTTCTAAGTCTTATGATTTTAAGGGAAAGAAAAATAAGAGGAGGGCTGGTGAAAACTCTGGAAAAGGAAATAAGGAAATGGAGAAGAAGGGAAGAGTTGACCTTTCACCCTATAGTAATTGTGGAAAGAAACACCATGTATTTTTTCTGAAGGGAATGAGAGTATATTATAAGTTCAGGGAAAAGGGCCACCAATCTCATGATTACATGGGGATGAAAGAAACAACCAATGTTCAATGATATAGTTATAAAGAGAGGGATCATTATGCACATGAATGTCCTAAGTGTTAAGTAAAATTTTTACAAAGAATTCCAATGGTGAAAGGCCACGATTATGTGGTCACAAGTGTGGAGGTTGAAGTTCCTAAAGATGTGGTGGTAGGTACTTTAATTGCTTCCTCTAACTTATCCAATGCTTTATTTGATTTGGGATCATCATATTATTTCATATATTCCTATTTTTCTAAGAAAATTAGATATTTCTAATTTTATTTAATAAGGGAGTTGTCAGTCAAAACTATTAAGGGAAGTATCATTGCAACAAAGTTGTGTCAGGAAGTCCCTATTATGGCATATAAATGTGATTTATCTACTAATATTATTATCATACCCATGATTAACTTTGATTTAATCCTTGTTATGGATTTAATTTTGGATCATGATGAAAAGATTTATTACAAGAAGAATAAAGTTACAATTTTTTAGGACAATGTTGAATCCCATATTTTTATAGCAGAAACATCAATATTAGATTCCCATCTAGATCCACCCCAGTAGCTCTAATGAATTAAATTATTGGAGTGGAAGGGAATGAAATATCTATGGGTGTGGAATGGATTTTTCAAATATAGGATGTACTTATTGTGTAAGAATATATTGAGGATTTTCTATTTGATTTACCTAGACATCCTCTAGAGTAGAAAATAGTGTTTTCCATTGATTTAATTCCTGGTTCAAGTCCTATATAAAAGACTCCTTATAGAGTGGCCACTATGTAATTAGTATAACTGATGAAACCACTATAGGAATTTAGTGATAAATGATGTATTTTCCCTAGTGTCTCTCCATGGAGAGCCCATGTTCTTTTCGTTAATAAGAAAGATGGATCTATGAGGATGTGTATTGACTACAGGGAGATCAATGTTATAAATATAAAGAAAAAGTATCCACTACATCACATTGATGCTTTATTTGATCAAATTCACAGAGGCCAATATTTTTTGAAGATTGACATTCAATCTGGTTGTCATCAATTACTAGTAAAGAAGGATTAAATTCCAAAGACAGTGTTTCAAAATAGGTATGGGCAATATGATTTTATAGTAATGCCTTTTGGACTGAATAATATACCCTATATTTTCATGGATCTAATGAATAGAGTTTTTAAGGAATATATAGATGAATTTTTGGTGGTATTTGTTGAGGATATCTTGGTATACTCCAAAAATCTACTAAGATCATGAAAGTCACTTGCGCACTATTATGACGACTCTCATAAGAAATGAATTATATGGGAAGTTTTGAAAGTGTGAATTTTGGATTTAATCAGTTTCCTTTATTGGACACATTATATCTAAGGATGGAATATTTGTTGATCCCACAAAGACAAAAGTTGTATAAGAATGGCCTACTCCAATGAACATAACCGAGGTACATTGTTTTATTGGTTTAGAAGGTTATTATGGGCGTTTCGTTCAGAACTTCTCCCATTTAGCCAACCCAATGACCAAGAATACATGTAAAAGGGTTAAGTTTATATGGAAAAAATAATTTGAATAATTTTTTTGGGAAATGAAGATGAGATTAGTGAATTCTCCAATCCTAACTCTACCATTGGTGAATGATGGTTTTGTGATCTATAGTGATGCATCAAAGAGGGGAATTGGTTGTGTTCTTATATATAATGATAGAGTTATTTACTATGCATCAATGTAGTTAAAAATTAATGAACAAAACTATCCTAATAAAAGTCTTGAGTTAGCATTTGTAATCTTTGCTCTGAATATATAGAGACATTATCTCTATTGTAAAAAATTTGAGATATATACGGATCATAAGAGTCTAAAATATCTCTTCTCAAAGAAAGAACTCTACATGAGCCAAAGGAGATGGCTCAAACTAATCAAGGATCACTACCACCTAGGAATTTTAAACAAGGTAGTCGATGCATTGAGCAAGAAGGATCATGGAGTACTCAACAAAATGAAGATTTACAAGGATCCTTTGTACATGGATCTAGTGAAGATGGATATGGAAATTATCCATGAAGGTGAAAAATCACAACTTTTTCAAATGGATGCCCAACTGTATTTATTGGAAAGAATTAAATCTATATAGTTTGATGATGAGAATATTCAAAAGAAAATTAGTGCTATGAAAAATGGGAAGTTAGCTGACTTCATGTGTGATGATGGAATTATGAAATTTGGGAAGAGGTTATGTGTTCCCTCTATACCCAAGCTTAAAAGGGAGTTATTGGATGATGCTCATAGATCAAAGTTGTGTATACAACTTGGTATCACTAAAATGTATAGTGATTTGAAGGAACATTTCTGGTGGTATAATATGAAGAGGGAAATTGATGATTATGTATCAAGATGTTAAGTCTGTCAATAAGTGAAGCCTGAACAACAACATCCTAGAGGATTCATGCAACCTCTACCTATTCCAACTTGGAAATGGGATGACATCATCATGGATTTTTTACTTGTATTACCAAACACTATGAGAAAGATTGATTCAATATGGGTAATTGTTGATCCACTTATAAAATCTACACATTTCCTCATTATAAGGGAGGATTTTCCACTGGAGAGCCTAGCACATATCTATATGAATGAAGTTGTGAGACTTACTAAAGCACCTCTCTACATTGTTTCGAATCATGATCCATGATGTAAATTGAAATTCTAGAAAATTATTTAGAAATAATTGGATACTGATCATCATTTGAGTACTCCCTACCTCCCACAAACTGATGGGTGATTAGGAAAGACAATCCAAACCTTAGAGGACATGTTGAGATCATGTTCACTTGACATTAAAGGTATGTGGGATCAAAATTTACCTTTAGTGGATTTTTCCTACAATAATAGTTTCCATTCAAGTATTCAAATGGCACCATATGAAGCATTGTATGAAAATAGTTGTTGAAAACCAACTTTTTAGAATGAAGTTGGAGAAAGGAATCTAGTGGGCCCTATGCTTGTGGAGGAAACAATAAGGAAGGTAAAGACTATCCAAGGTCATATTAAATAATCTCAAAGCATACTAAAAAATATATGCTAATAATCAAAGGAAGGATTTATAATTTTAAGTGGGAGATTATGTTTTCTTAAAGGTATCTCCAAGGAAGGGTATTATAAGATTTGGGAAGAAAGGGAAATTAAGCCCTAGTTATATAGGCCCTTTTTAAATTCTGGAGAGAATTGGTGACGTTGCATATTATTTGGCTATTCCACCTAGACTATCTAAAGTACACAATGTGTTCCATGTCTCATTGTCGAGAAAGTACTTGCTAGACCCAACAAAAGTCTTCACTTCTGAAGGTATAGAACTGGGACATGACCTATCTTACTTTGAAGAGCATATCCAGATTCTAGACACTAAAGAACAAGTGCTGAGGAATTAGATGACTCAACTGGTAAAGATACTTTGGAAAAATCATAAAATCGAAGAGGCAACATTGAAGCCTGAGGAGATTATGATGAAGAACTACCTAAATATTTTTGTGAGGTAAAATTTTGGTAATTTCAAGGAAACAATTTTTGTAAGGAGGGGATAATGTAACACCCCCAGATTTTGAAAATAAATTTAATATTGAATGAATGAAACACTGAGTATCTAAAAAACACTAATTTGATATAACCTATCCAGTAAACATAAATTTTCCACCTCTGTGATTTGAATTTTGAAAAACCGACATACACAGTTGCATTTAGTAAGATATTTAGAGTCTAATAAGGCAAACTAAATTTTTGATGAATAGTAAAATACCCTTATGAATAGTGACATACCCTTATGAATAGTAATGTTTCTATTATGAGTAGTAATAGATAGTAAATCATCAAAAAAAAAGAAACCTCACCCATGAATGCATAAATACAATTTAGACATCTTATAAGTGAAAAAATGATCAGAGTGTGAGTATTGGTATTTTTGTATGTCATAAATATTTTAATTAAAATTATATGATTAATTTAATAATTTATAATATAAATTTATTTTCACTAAGTGTAATAATAAATTGTTAATTTGTTGTATTATGGTTATAATATAATTTTAAGGGACCTTGATTAATTTCTCAAGGTGTTATAAAATGAGTTATAGTTTTAAAGTTGTTTTTTTGGAATAAATTATGATCTTATTTAAAAATAAAATTAAAAATATTTAGAAACTTATTTCCAAAAAATGGATTTAATTTTTTAATTCTACATGTATAAAAATGGTTGGGGTGAATTTTGGGTATTTTTCTAAAATACTAGATTTTTTTCGTGAATAGTAAAAATGTAGTTTTGAGTTTTCAGTATGTTTAATGGAATCATAATGATGTCATAATTAATATAAAATTATTCTGAACTTTTTTACCTTAAAATATGATATTAGGTGTCACAAGAGGCTAATACCATGGACAAATTCCGTGGACAAGCCCATGGTTTTGCAAAAACCAATAATAAGGTGTCCTTTGAAATTAATAAAAACTTCCTCTCATTTACTATAAATACTCACTCATCTATTCGTTTTAATTCATTCCAAACTCATCATCCTAGAAGATCCAAACGTTTTATATCCCTAGGAGTCCTCTCAAGGAGTCCTAAATCCTCCATGGTCTCAACCATCTTATTATAGATGTTACTCTACAAGGTAAGGGAATCTGCCACCCATCTCTTTTTCAAGCACTCTTTTTATGTTATTCTCTTTTAATTTTTTTGGATTATGTTGGGATATGTCATTACATATCCCCATTAATGTACATATTATGTAAGAATTATGAGATGCCCCATTTATCTCATAAAAATATTTTATGAATTTTTAAATGATGCTGTTAGGCTGTTGAATTTTTGTAAGGTATTTCTCAACTTTTCTTTTATTTCAAGTTCCTTTTATTTTGTTCTTTGCTCACCAACATTAATCCAAATGTTATGATAACTACAGTAACATACATGTACTATAATTTTTTTTGATAATGGAATAATTTATCATCATCTCTACTTTCCCCTTCTTTTATACTAGAAATGAAAACACCTCTGAGATGTGTTAAATTATCAAATTCAAGGATGACGGGTTTTCAATTTATATTAACATATTAAATTCTTTCCATGAAGCCATTTTTATGGTTAAAACAGAATATAATAAATTTATTATAACTTATTTAGGGTTATTTAATCCTTTATTACAAATGATACTAATTTATAAATCAAAACGACTTTATTGTGATCAAGAACCGCCAATTAACCCAAACAATTGTCCTTAAAGTTTTATATAATGGTTTATCTTCACTACAAATAACCAAATGAATTTTATGACCTTGTAATATTTTATTTGTTAAATAATAACATACAAATTCTATCCTGGATAACCATTCTCTTTCTACGTGTCTATCCATAAGTGAATATAAGTAAACTGACTATGAAAATCAAGGAAGAAAACACTCCCAAACAATAAAATTTAATTTATTAACTCATCAAAAGGCCATTAATGAACCTAATAAGGTTATAAGAAAAAAATTATATATTGGGTTTGAATTATTAATTTTTGAGCCTAAATTTTATTATTCAGGTCATTAAGATCAAGTGACGAACATCTTCATACTTAAGGTAAGGGTTTTCCACCCGAACATCCATTTTCATTTGGGTTACTTTTATTATCTACTTACCTCAATCAAATTATTATTAATTAATATGTAATAATAATAAATTATATGTTAATTTTCTATATATTTGTACCAACCAGAATCATACCTTTATTTATTGGTAATTATATGTTTTAAAAGGATTTTTCAAAAATTCTTCCCGAAATACAAGCCCAACTCAAGGGAAATTCACAAATTCTTACCTATTTTCATGGGAACTCTATAATTAACTTTTATAAAAAATTATATTTATAAAATAAAATTTTTTATTAATAAAATAATATTACACTTTACTTTTGGTTTTATAAAAATACTTTTCCAAGAGAACTCTTCTTTTCAAAGTAAAAGAGTATTTATCTCAAGAATTACTCAATGATTTTATAAGAGTATCTACATCTGTTTAAACACTCTTATTGATTTTTATATATTATTGGGATTAATATTTCATTATATCATATACCATATTTAATTTAATGGTTTATGATTAGTTTTATTATTTATGTGATATCTTAAAACCAATCACTAATTTACTCTGAATGGTTAATGTTTATGTTTAATGTTTAGAGAAAGTTATTTAAATTTCATATGTTAGTTTCAATACGAATTTATATTTTATTTATGTCTATCCACATTCATATGAAGAATGAATTGTACAAAGTAAGTTTCAGGTGGGGCCCTCTATAGCCCCACAATGCATCAGTAGGTCTCATGAGACAAACTATGGTATTGGCACGAGGCCTTGACAAAATGGATATTTATGGTGTTGGAAAGAGGTCTCGATAGTATGGTTATGATGTCCCACATTGTGAATTAACTCATTATGAAACTATTAATTGAACGTTCATGTGGTTATTCGACCAATAGAATACACATGATATTTTATGACATTAGTTATTCCTCTCTTATTCCTACCATAATGTTTAAAGGCATTTGTTTTTAGTTATTCACCATGACTAATGTTTATTCTTATGATATCTTTAGCTATATTTTTTACCCTTACCGAGCATATGATCTGACCCCTTTCTTATGTTTAATTTTTTAAGGACATGAAGAAGTTTATTATGAATGACCTATAGGGATAAAATTTGAGTTGTGGAAGTTAACAATAAAAATTATATGTTTTATTTCATTTAAAGTTTTTTTGGAACCTATATATGTATCTTGTTTCTAAATCTACTAAACTACTCAGTCCTTTGGGATAAAAATTTCTTGTAATCATGCCAATATAATAAAATAATGCAACGACTCTAGGAAACTAGGGCCGGGTTCTTACAATATTAGGTCGGTTTGATATCCTACTTGAATAATGATATGAAATTAAACTATAGATGATTGTAAAAAAATAATTTATGTTATAATATTACATAAATATTTAAATAATATTTTTTGGTTATGTAAGGTACGCATCAACATTTAACTGAATAATTATTTAAACACCCTTTGTTGGTTGAAAGTTACTAATCAAATGTTCTTTATCTATTTAATCTACTTGGATAAAGAATAATGTAATTATACAATGAAATTTATACTTAATAAATACTTTTAATTCATAGATTTTAATAAAAATAACGAAATTTTATTGATGAACTTTTTATGAAGAACAAACACTGACACTGCTCCTATGAAATTACTACAAACTGTTAAAATTTTAAACAAATTATGTGGAAAAATTGAAAAAAACCAACTAATGTACATATATATAATGATAATAAAGGAAAATAATAAATAGTTTTAGGTATGAATATGGCTATAAAATATCATTTTAATTTATTTAATTTTTATTATATGAAGTTAGAGTGCCTTCTTCTAATCAGGGAAATAACGTAAGGGTTTTGTTGTCTCAAATTTGAATCCCTTGAGACATGTTGATCATATACACCATCTTTTATTTTATATGGTGTATATAATACCCATTTTTTATTTTGTATCATTATTTAATTATATTTCATGATGTAAATTTTTTTATTCCATTTTTATTCATTCTTTGGATTTTGATTCAAAATATACAAAGGCCGTAAGAGTTTTCATCTCAACTTTTCCTTATTGAGATATGATTTATTATGTTACACCAATTTATTATTTAAATTGTGAATATAATAACCAATACTGCATTTTTACAAAATCAATGATTAAATCCATGTTATTTACAAAGCATATGATTTCTAAGCTTCCAATTTAGTTTGATTAAAAATTTATTAAAGATTTAAGTGGTTTTCCTGAGTCAATTCTCCTCCTTGGTTCATAATCACTGAACATTGTCTATTTTAATTCATGATTGATTTATTATAATCAATAATTATTTTAGGATGTATTCCGCCTGCTTTTTGGGGTAATAAATTTTCATACCAAATTATTCTTCTTTTATTTTTTAGAGTTTCATTAAAAATATTTTTTATGAATTATTCCCATTATTTTTGATTTTTTCTTCCATGTCCATATTTTTTCATCCAATTAATGTTATCTTTTACCTAATTGAAATTAATTTTCTTATCTACAGTGATACGTATATTTCAATTATTTTATTTTAAATAAAATTATTCATTATAATTTTTAACGATGTGGGTTTTTTCAATAAGGTTATTTTAAAATGTTCAAATGGTTTTTCTAACCTTTAAAAAATAAAAGGTTTTATCATAAACCCCACATTTTATTTTGATAAAATTTATGTTTTTCTTTCATTTTATTATTCTTAAATATTCTTTTCAAAATAAAATTTTCTGAAAGTGTTTTCACTTATCATTTTTGAAACCTTATTTCTTTTCAAGGACCCTTTATTTATACCTAATTATAATAAGGTTTTAAAGAATGTATTCTATTTACATTCTAAAAAATGTGTTATTGAAATTAATTCACACATTATATTTTATAAATAAATTATAATGGTTTTGTGAAAACTTTGTATTTTCACTTCAATTTTTACTCAAACAGTGATCCCCTACGAAGGGATGTTTTGATCTCCCTCCATATGTTATTATGTTATGATTCCTTTTAGTAAATGATATTTTCATATCTTTTGATTTCTTAAGTTAATGGTATTTAACTTCTTAGGAAATCAGTTATTTTTTTCCATTGGTTATTTATGATATGATGATGTTTTATTTTAAGTGGAACACATATGTATGGATGATAATGGCTGGGGTCCAATATGTACCTCCAATTCATTAGTTTATGTTTATAAATTAAGAGATAGTTAAGAAAGTACATAATTTGTTTTCTACATAAGTGTGGTAATGTTGGGATTGTACACAATTTTTGGCATGGAAATATTGATTTTATTCTCATAGGCATATAAATAATGGATTTTCTCACATTGATTTTACAATAATTCTAGTTGTTCCTCCCTTCCAAGTTGTTCACCCAGTAATGATAAATTTTCAAGATGAATTTCATTTCCTTAAAATGCTACAGTATCATGACTATTTCATATTATTTTATATTATTTATTTTTATGCTTTTGATTACTAATATGTATTTTTATCCCTTTAATATATTTCATGATTATTTAATTATCTTATGGGGTTTATACATGGTCTTATGATATTTTATTACGATATTTATGTATTCCCCATATTCAACCTCATGTTTATGATCTCATACTTTATGATGGATTTCCCCTACTATGTGTTTGAGATCATCCCTTTCATATGGTTTTATCACATAGGTTATGAAGATGATTATATCATGTTAGATATCTCAAAAAGGGTCTAAAAGAGAATGATTATAGAGAAATGATCACAATTTTTGTAAAATAATATGTTTATATAGGTATTCTCTAAGATACTAAACATTTCATTCCTTATGTTATATTACTATTTGTGAGATGTATATTTATATTATGGGGATAATGTATTATTTATGTTATTTTTATCTTAGGTATCTCTAGTTTTTATCAGTGGTAGGTTTTATTAGTTTTGAATATTAGTTTAGGTATTTTGGTGATTATTTTTAATAAACTAAGTGAAAACCCTAGAGATGAGTCTAAGTATAGAATGATATCCTGAAATATTTGTAATATATTGAGTAAATGAATTTTCTAATAATAAATCCCTATTTTGAAACTATAAATGGATGCGACTATGGTACATATGCACTTAGGGGTAATCACCCTAAAAAGGTAATGCTTATAATTAACTCTATTTTCACCATGATACATGATGAGTTGGCCTAGGACTTCACACCCGGTTTGACACTGCTAGAAGATATTCTTTGGTTGATCATGTGGTCATTTTAAACCACTATAAAGGATTTATTTCCTATTTAGTTTGATGGATTAAATTAAAAAGTGTATGGAAACCCAACTTTAATTAACATAGGTCAAACTAATATTGATATAGGTTGAAATAAAGGAACTATGGTCCAACATATAAATGTAAAAGAACAATATTTTTAAAGGTTAAAAGCCTTTTAAGATTATGACAATTCCTCTCTATTGTTAATATTTTGTCACTTATGTCAACTCTTTTAGTTTTAGTAATGTATGGAAGTAGAAAGAACTGTGGGTGTATAGGAAAATTAAAATATTAACTCAATGAACAACCCATCATAATTAGATATTGAATGAGAAACCTTTTTATTTTTTTAAACCAGCTATCAAGAAAAAAGATTAATAATGTGAACTTAATAAAAGTCCCAAACACACCAACAAAGAGAAATATGGAGTTTAATGAAAGATCTTGTGATGAAGATAACTAAGGAAAAAATGATCAATTTAATATATGTAAAAAATTTGGAATGAAGCACCAATTAAATTACCTTAAGGGGACTCGAAGAATCATTGCTTGGGGTAAATGAGGCCGTAATGCATCAAACCATCAAGGGAAAATGAAGAGTTAGATTAATATGAGGAAGTAAGATAGAAATATTCCTAGGGAAGCACTAATAATTAATTGTCTTATGTGTGGAGAACTTGATAATTATCCAAGAAAATTCCCTAATCCAATGATTTATGAGGATGGTAGGAATCCATAACCTTTTAAACCCAAAAAATCAAAGAGAAATCCATGAAATGACTATGGATAAAGAGGATAATGGTAATTATTTGTTCACTTAAACCCAACCCTATATTAGTGGATTTATTATAGCTCTATAATCCTTATTATATTTAGGATTATTTCTAAGAACATCAAGTCACCACCCTCAATGATTTATATTTTAAGAATAACATTTAGTGGTATGATTATTATGTTTTTCTGAATATAAACATTATGAAAATCATAATATTATCTATACAAATAAAATTCATTTGGTTTTCAAAATATAGTGGTTATATTCCCATAAACTCGCCATTAATTAATAAAATAGGAAAAAACATTCAAAATCAACCGTGAATATCTATTAGTGCAAGTCTAATTATGAGTTATCTAAGAAGAAAACTGAATCCTTCCCATGGGTATTATTACTTAGTTATGAGATACATTTCCTTGAAATTGTTATGGAAAATAAGTGTTTTATAGTATTTCCTATGATATTTAGGATCATATCATGAGTGTAAATACCCAGAATTTTCATGTATTTTTTTAATTAAATGGTAATTTTACGAGTTTGTGAAAACTGACGGCACATGATTCTGAGGCGCAGTGTGCCCGGAATGAATTTCAGAACTTTTTTCGGGTATGTTCAGTTAACTTACGAGCGGGTTTTTGTAACTTTTAAACCGGTTCTTGGAATTGAAATCCGAGGGTGCCGTTGAACTCGCAACACTGGTATTCGCTTAAGGGGACCTTCACCTCGACTACAGTAGGTCGAGGGTGAAATATAGAATTTGGTTTTTTCATGAAAGAATAAAATAAAATAAAATTGTGTAACATTTTATTTTATTTGGAACTCCGATGTGGATGTTGAGAGGTGGGGACCACCAGAATTAAACCTCCCATGTGGAGTTATGGAGGGGGGGACCACCATGATTAACCTCACATGTTGGTTATGGTGGTGGGGACCACCTGAGGCTAAAACCCACTTGAACTCCCCTCTTTAATGGGAGAGCCTCTTGAACTCCCTCTTTAAAGAGGGAGGTGACCATTGGTATCCTTCCACTTTAATGGTGCCAACCACATCAATTAATTAATTAATCCAATTTGAATTTATGCCAACAAAATAAATAGATAACATATTCTATTATGTTGGGATTTAATTTCTTGTGGAATTGGGGAAAGGGAGAAGCTTGGGAGAATCGTGGAAAAACTCATCCTCCAATAAAGAATGCCAACGAAGAACGCTCTCGCCAATGAGAAACGTCTTCAATGACAATGAACCGACGATCGAGGAAACGCCGACGTCACTGACGTCTATCTATCCCCAACGACATCGTATCTTTCTTGGCAACCTCTGTCAACAAATCTCTAAGGTAGGGGTGTGTTTTAATTTGATCAATGTCAATTTCCCTCTCACATTGAATCATCTTCCTTAAGTCGTATGCTACTGCCCAAACACGGAGTTTATGGGCCAAAAAAACCTGGACCGACCCCTCTGAAAATCATGTTGATCTTTGTGTGATCTTAAAAATGGTGATGGCGACTAGTTTCAGTGGTTGGTACCGGTGGAACTCGAGAACCATGATGAAGGTGATGAACTAAGGGCGGCCGGTCAAGCCCGCCGCCAACGAAGGTACAATGCTCCGCCGCTCCACGACCTCCGCGCCTCACGGCACTCCGCCGCCAGAGGCCTCCACGCCTCATAGCCTTGCCGCACTACACCGAGGCATCCGTGGCCTCCGCCGCCCCGTGGCACCCACGACCTCCCGCTACCCCGTAGTACCCGTGGCCTCTGCCGCTTCGCGGCCCGCGGCCTTACACGGCTCCGCTGTACCTGTGGCCTCCGCCGCCCTACGGCACCCGCGGCCTCGTGCCGCTTTGTGGTACCAACTGCCTCGCACCGCCCCGTGGCACACGTGGCCTCCGCCGCCCCACATAACTCGCGGCCTCCGCCGGCCCACGGCACCCGCGGCCTCCGTCGCCCCGCGGCCTCGGCCGCCCCACGGCACCCGCGGCCTCGGCCACCTCGCGGCACCTGCGGCCTCAACCACCCCGCGACACCCACGGCCTCGGTCGCCCTGCAGCACCTGTGGCCTCAACCGCCCTACGACACCCACAGCCTCCCCCTCCTAGCGGCACTCGCGGCCTCCGCCACCCCGCAGCACCCACGACCTCTACCGCCCTGCAGCACCTGCGGGCTCGCGCTGCCTTGCGGCTCCCGCGGCCGCCTCGCCAACCCACGGGCCATTGCCTCGGTCGGACTGGACCCGGACCCACTACGACTCATTTACACACTTTCGGCCATAACATTGACACCAGGTGTTCATTTGAAAGACCGTCAACGGTGCTGTAAACCTTGGAGCGAGACGATCCTTTTGGTATACCCCACTTGAGATTTGGATAAAGTTGGGATACAGTCGGGTTGGATTGAGCACGAATCCAACCGGGCCCTTGGGACTAAAAGGCTAATAACTTACAGACCAGGTGTCTATTTAACGCATCGTATGTTGCGCGGATACCCCTATGACTTGGTGTTCCTTTGGGATACTTATTCATGGGACTTCGTGGAAGTTGGAGTATCGTGAAGTGTCTTGAGGAGTGGACCCTCCCAGAGATGATCAATCCTAGAACATGAATGCAATAACTGGCTATGACTTGAGGAAGATATACTTCCTGGGTCTGTGATTGAGGGTCCCACATGGAACCGCTCTAGGATTCTATGCGAGACTACCCGATCGATCCTGTGTGGATCAACACCTAGAGATCCTGTGTGGGTCAGTATTGAGCGACCCTGTGTGGGTCAGAACCGAGTGATCCAGTGTGGGTCAACACTGAGCGATCCTATGTGGGTCAGAACCTAGAGATCCTATATGGGTCAGATGATGATTAGCGATCCTTCGTGGGTATGCCTTTGAATAGAGTAAGATGATTTAGTAGTTACATCTAATCCTCTCTACTACTGTACCTAAGAAATGCATGGTGTGAGATGAGTTTGTACCTGTGTGGTACTTTCCTTCATTGTAAAACCCTGGTGGTATTCTTCTACATGGCATACCTGTGTGGTAATTTCCTTCATGGTATTCCATCCTTTGTGGAATAGTTGAGCTTTGGGACTTGAGTTGGACTCTCTGTTTTTCTCATGATTGAGATGGGTATACTTGATAACTGAAGTATATGTATGTGCATATACCTAAGTAGGGTTGTTAGTTGATTTCATGATGTGTGGTTTATCCTTGGTGGATTTTGTGAGACCTTGAGGGTCTCATGGTCCCTATTGAGTGTCGTTATACTCACCTCTGCACAGGCTATGCCTGAACCCTTTTGTGTTTGGTGCAGACAATGGATAGCGCTGACTGAGGACGAGAGTACCAGGACTGAAGGTAGCTCGGAGGTGGACCTTAGACGAGGCATACCACAGAGACAACCATTTGAGAGATGTACCTACACTTCAGGTAGGATCCTTGGTAGGTGATCACAAGAGTTGTTCCAGTTTACTTGTACTTTCAGTTTCTCATACTTTCCAGTTGAGCTTGTATTCTGGAACCTTTTACTTACTGTACTCACTCTGTTTACTATTCAGTTTACTTGAGTTCGTATCTTGTTGTGTGCTTGGTTGTGTGTGTTACATGTTATAAAGGCAATGCCTTCTCAGTTTAAGGGAATAAGCCTTCGGTGATAGTCTCTAGCCCCTAGGCTATGGATGACGGGCTTGGGGTAGTCACAGTACGGGCCCTGGGGGACAGGTCATGACAACAAGTCATGTCAATATTTTCAGTACCTTTAGTTATTCCTACAAGTAAATGATAATTAAATTGCGAGGAAAAAATTGATTTAAGATTGTATAATATAATGATCCAATTTTTTATACTTAAATAGATGATATATTAAATAGTGTGTTTCAAATAGTATACAAAATTAAAATAAAATAAAATCCTTACTATATTATTAATATTAAATATTACCATTAAAACTTAGGTGTAAAATTAGATGGTATAAATGGAAGCATCCATATCGCAAAATAAATAAAGAAAATAGGAGTAAATGGAATTTGGAAGTAGAAGCCTTCCATATGAATCCCATTTGTCTAATATCGCAAGGGATTTATATTTTCTAGGGTTTTACCTAGAAGATTCCCAATAAAACTCAAGAAACTATGACTTGGGAGAAATCACATATGAGAAAAGATTAATCTTGTAGAACACACTGGAAAATCCATGCCAATGGAATCACCACCCACGACTACCACTACCAGTAATCTTACCCTTTTATCTTATACAGAGGTTATAAGGTGGTTTTTGAGTATAAGGTTCTATGATATCAACATATATTATTTATCTATAGAATCAAATGAGAATGTCAATATAAAAACCATTTTAAGCATAAAACATTTTCCTTTTTTCCTTCCAATGTTAAAATGAACCTATATAATATTTAGATATGAATAAACATAAAAATAAGTTATCAACCATTTGATATATATATTACATTACAATAAATAATAACAAAGAATAGTTATCATTTAAAAAAGTGATATTAATCAATGTTAACCATTTTAGATTATATTTTGGTATTTTATTTAAATATAGAATTCTAAATTGTAAAAAATTTAATTTTTCAAAATTTAATTTTTTTTTTCAGGTATATCATGTTCATATTATCCCATAATTAATTTTTTAGTTTTTTTCTAAAATAATTTATTTTTAGGTGAATAGTTCAAAATACCCTTTTTTAAAATACCACACCTTTTGTAAAATCACTTGGATATAAGCATAAACTAAAACTTAGGAATAATTTTTCTTGAAAAAAAATATCTTTTAAGTGACATTATATTTTTTAAAAATATAATTCTTTAATTAAAAACCTATGTTTTATATTTTAAAACATAAGCCATATTTTCTCAAAAATTATTTCAAATACATGATACACTAGTATTTTAGAATTAATTTTTATCAACTAAATCAAATGAAAGAGATTTAAAATTTAAAATTTGTGGTTAAAAATTATCTAAAAATTTCCACTTTGTTTTAGGTATGGAGATTAATTTACCTTGGGTAAATATTAGTTACCTTGATAAAATAATTATTTTTCAAAGAAAAAAGAATTTATAAATATGGTTTATTTATAAAATTATATATTTAAATTTTAAAATAAATATATAATATTATGTTTAAAAATATATAAAAAATAATTAACACACATTTAATGGGTAATAAATTTTAAATAATTATAATAATATTTAAAGATTAAAACAACATTAAAAAAACTATTTTTTAAACATAGTATATGTTTTTATTTAAAATTAAATTTTATCATTTAGAAATTAAATCAGGATAAATGGATCCCAAATTCTTATTCAACAATTCAAAATTTATTAATAAGGGTCTACTTATATTTCTAGTAATAAAATAGTTAACATGATTAATATTTAATTAAGAGTAATAGGTGTTTAAATTTCTTATCTAAGGTGGATAATTTTTTACTAAATTAACATGATATTTATACATTTTAGAAAACAAATTTTATGTGTTAAAGTATTAACTATATGTATTAACAAATTTTCATCACATAACTTGCATAACCTTCATGCCTTACATTCTTACACCTTATATACCATTCTTTTCCGTGGATACGTCCCTCTTCCCCACTTATAAAAGGGCGATCACTTCCACCCTTTCAATAATACAAATCAATTTTTAAATTTCCATGGAACCCTGAAATAATATATTCTCCTTTATTTCCTTTATAGTAACTAATTCCCATGGTCAAAATAAATTGTAATATGTCCCTAAAATCTAAGGCCTTCATCAAGAAGAAGTTTAAGGTGTCAACGTAGGTATCACATATTTATTAACATTTGTTTGTTACTCTTTAATTTCTAACCAATCCATTACCATAGTCAAGGAAAAAATAATAATTATTATTTTTATATACATTTTTATAATAATATTACAACCATTATTTATTCACTTTTATTATATATGAAAAACATTAATCATCATTAGTGTGTGGGTGAAGATTACCTCCGCCATGAAATGACACTTTTACTTTTTCATCACCTCCCTTTATGGATGGTATTAATGATTGAATTGATTAATACATATTATTCATATAATGAATTTTTCTTTCTAAAATTAAAACTTACTATCCACCACCACCCTCTCATTAATTGAGTAAAAAAAATGCTAATTCTATGTTGTATGAACTACCACCACCTTGAAGAATCCTTTGTTTTATTCTAGTGTTTCATCATTTATCAAAAAATATTAAAATATGGTTCACCATAATAATTATATTAGAATAAAACCATTAATATTTTTTCAATAATTCTATTATGTCAAAATAAAATCCAACTTAACATACTCAATACTCGAGTTAAAGCGTGTTCAATATTGGGTTGGTTTAACCACCCACTTAAATAATTCTATGATATTATATCATATATGATTATGAAAACATAATTTTTTTTGTATAATATGAAATAAATACATAAATAATTATTTTTTGGTTCTTGAAATGATACATCAATATTTAACTCATTAATTAAGAAAACACCCTTCATAGGTTGAAAATGATTGAAAAAATGATCGTTGTGGATTTCATCTTCTTAGATAAAGATTAAAGTACTAATGAAATGAAATTTAAACTTTATAAATAATTATAAGAAATAAATGATAGTAATATTAAGTAACTTTTAATGATGAAAATTTTAAGAAGAACTAACCTTGACACCAATCCTATTAAACTACCATAAATAGTTAAAACTTTAAACACTCGATATAGGAAAATAGGAAAAAAAGTAATATACACATAGATAAGGATTATAAATTAAAATTATAATTTTTTTAGTTATAAATATATATCTAAAATATTATGTTAAGATATTTATGTTTTTTAGAGGAATTAATATCTAATTTTACTTAGTAGATAAACAATTAAAGGGTTTCTTTATCTCAAAACTGAATCCCTTGAACATGTTTATTCTATACAACATGTTTCAAGTTTTATTGTGAAAATACTACCAAAATTTTATTTTGTGTCTCTATTTCATTATAATTCATTATGTTCAATGTTTTACTCCATGTTTATTCTCTCTTGGGGTTTGATTCAAAATATACAAAGGCTGTATGATTTTTCATCTCAAATTCTTCTCATTGAAACATGTTTAAATTTTTTTTCACCAAATTCCATTTTCTATGGTGTATTAACAATCCATGAATGTATTCCAAAAAGATCCATGATTTAAACTTGGGTATTTATAGAACCATATTATTTTCAACCTTCCAATGCCTTTTTAATTAAAAATTACTAAAGTAATAAGGATTTTTTTTTCATGACTTAATTCTATTCCTCACGCTATTATCACTCATATTTTTATATTTTCATTATTGATTTATATATTCAAACCTATGATTATTTTAGGATTTATTACACCTTATTTTATAAGGTAATCATGTTTCACATGAAATTATTCTTCTTATATGATTCTAATGTTTTGTTAAAATTAATTTTTTCAATAATAATCCCATTTTTTAAATAACTTTTTCTTTCATGTCTAGATTTTTAATTCCCACAAATATTATCCTTTAACTATTAGACACTAAAACTATTTTTATCTACAATTACACATTAACTCCTCTTATTTAAATTTAATTATAATGACTCTTCACCCTTTATAATTATGTGGGTTTTTTAATAAGGTGATTTAGAATTGTTGAAAACTATTTTATACCCTTTAAAAATTAAATTTTTTTATCATTCACACAAAATTTTCTTTTAATAAAATTGATGTCTTTTTAATTTTACAATATTAAGGATTATTTTCAAAATTAAAAGTTTTGAAATTAATTTTTCTTCTCTTTTTTGAAACCATATTTCTTTTCAAGGTTATTTTATCTGGACTTATTTATAATATGGTCTTCAAGAATTATTCTAAATCCCTTATAAATTGTTTTTTATTGAAAGTAATTCAAACAAATATTTTATTAAATTTTTTAATATATTTTAAAAAAACTTTTTTGAACTTCAATTTTTCATCCAAGGTTTATATCCCATAAACTAATTTTTTTATCACCCTCAATATGATAACATATTATGAATCCTTTTTTAATTTATTTTTTATATCCTATGATTTTGTATGTTCATATTATCTTAAAGTTGAAGAAACACATTCTTTTTTCCTTAGGTAATATAAGATATGATAATGTTTGATTTTAAGTGGAATATATATGTATAGATGATGAAGTGTAGGGTCCTATATATCCCTACAATTCATTTTCATAAGTTTATATCTCATGAGATAGTCATAAATAGATATAATGATATTGTTCAGATAAGTGTGGGCATGCCGGGTTCACTCATATTTTCAGGTGTAGTTATAATGAGTTTTTTTACACAGGAATGGGAATAATAGATTTTCTGTTATAGTATTTTATATTATTATGGTTACACCACAATTCCAATTTTTTCACCATGTTATTCTAAAATTTCAAGATGCATTTCATTTCCTTGTAATTCTAGGTTTTTAATATTATGCCTTATTTTTAAAGTATTATTCAATTTCCAGTTTTATGATTATTGATAAGTGTTTTTATCCATAAAATATAAGTGATACATCCTTAATGATCCTTTAAGATTATATGGTTTTCATACATGTTATTATGATATTTTATTAAGATATTTATGTCTTCATCATATTTTAATTCATGTTTATGATCTAATAGTTCATGAAATGTCTCTTCCCCTACAGAGAATTTGATCTTACCCCTTTATTATGTTTCCATTATCTAGGTTATGATGAAGATTATATCATGTGAGATACCTAGAAAAGGGTCTAGTGGAACACGATTATGTATAAATGTTCCCAAGTTTTGTAAAATAAGATGTGTACATAACTGTTATCCAAGACACTAAACCTTTTGGTCCTTGGGTTATGTAACCCGTTTGTGAGATGTATTTTTAGCTTTTGAGATTAATATATTATTTATTTGTTGTTTTTATGGGATCACTTTTATTGTTAAGAGAGAAGTGTTTAGTTATTTTTGGAGAATAGATTATTTATTTTAGGGATTAGTTTAAATAACCTCAGTGAAAACCCAAGATTTGAGTCTTGGTATCAGAAAATATCAGAAAATATTGGTAAAGTATTGATTTGATAGTTTTTCTAGAAATATGTACATTTATGGATACTACAATTGGATGAGACTGTGGTACAGATTAACCTAGGGTTAATCACCCTAAAAAGGGTTGGCTAAGCATTAATTCAATCATTAACTAGATGCACAATGAGTGGGCCTAATACAACACACCTGGATTGACACTCAAAGGGGATATTCATTGGTTGATTATGTGGCCATTATGAACCATTATAAAGGATTGATTTACTAGTCAGTTTGAGTGATTAAGTTGAGAAATTTTAGATAAACCAATTTAAATCAACCTAGGACAATCTAATATTGATATAGATATGACCAAAGGAAGTATGGGTCAATATTGAAATATAATAGAATAATATGTTTTAACGTCAAAAAACATTAATGATTCTAAAATTTTCCATGTATTGTTAATGTTTTTTCACTCATGTCAAATGTTTTTCTTTTAGTAATGGATGGAACTAGAAGGAATGGTGGGTTTTTGGGACAATGTGAAGATTACCTCAATGAATAACCCATCAGAATTTGAGCTAGAATGAGAAACCTTATAATTATGTTAGACTATATATCCTGAAATATGATTTACAATGTGAATAAATTCTAATACCCAAACACACAAAATAAGATAAATATATAGTCACATGAAATATCATGTGATGAATGCGATGAAGGAAAAAAGGTTCAATTTCATGTTTTTAAAAAATGTGGAGTAAATCACCAATGCAGTTTCCTCAAGGGGATTAGAAGATGCTTTGCTTATGGTAAATGAATCCATCAAGCCTCAAACTGTCAAAATAAAATAAAGAGTTTAATTAACTTGAGGGAATATGATACAAATCATCATAGAGCACCACTAATGATTCAATTTGTTACATACAGATAACTCAATAATTATCCAAGGAAATACCTTAACCCAAGTATTGCTAAGGATGGTAAAATACATAACCTCTAAGACTTAGGGAGCTTGGAAGAACCTATTTAATGAATATCAATGAAGATGATAGTGGTAGTTAGGTGTTCAACAACCCTTCACCCTGAATTAGTCAATGCATTTTAGTTCAATACATTCTATTTTATATAGGATTATTCCTAAGAATATTAGTTCACCACCCATAATGATTTTTTATTTTAATAAAAACATTAAGTGGTATGATTATTGTGTTTTTTGGAAATAAACTTTGTGAAAATAATAATATTCTCCTAAAAAATATTTTTTAAAATATGTTGTCTATCTTAACATTTAATTAATATTAATTTATAGAATATATAATAAAACACACATTCTAAATCATTTGTGACCTTATATTAGTGAAATACCAACTATGAATTATCTTGGAATAAAACTACATGGATATTAATACCTAGTCATGAGAAACATTTCCTTAAAATGGTTAAAGAAAATAAGTTTTTTCTAGTTTTCCATCTGATATTTAGTATTTTATCTTTAGTATTTTTAATCTTTTCTCCAACTTTAACTATTCATATAAGTAAATTATAATTAAATTGTGAGGACATAATTTATTTAATAGGGAATAATGTAATCACCTGGGTTTTTCTATTTAAATAGATGATATATAAAATATATTGTTTCAAAAACTATACCAAATTAAAATAAAATTAAAACCCTGATATATTTTAAATATTAAATTTAATGGTTAACACTTATCCATTAAATTAACTTCTATAAATGGAAGTAACCATATCACGAAATAAATAAAGAAAATAAAAGGAAATGACAACCATAAGAGCAATATTTTAATAAAAATACCATTTTTCTAAGCTCGTTAGGGAGGTAACTTATCTAGGCTTTCCCCTAGACTTATCACAATCCAATCCTGAGCAACTATGAATTGAGAGAAATCACTTGCGGTAAAAGATTAAGTTTTTAGATCTCTCTATAAGATCCATGCTAGCAGAATCACCTCTTGTAACTTCCATTATCATGTATCTTACCCTTATATATTTTGTGTTGGTTATAAGGGATTTTTTAGTAGAATTTAGTATGATATCAACTTGTAGTTTCTATCTATACAATTGAATGGGAATATCAAAAGAAAATATATTTTAAGAATAATGAATTTTGTTTTTTCTTCCCATATTAAATGAACCTATATTAAATTTAGATATGAAGAAAATAAAAATAAAATATCATCCATTAAATATATATATTCATTGAAAATAAGTAAGAATAAAGAATAGTTATCATGTTTTAAAAAAAGATCAATTAATCAATATTAATAGTTTTACATTATATTTTTGGGGTTTGATTTAAATATTTAATTCTAAAATGATAAAAATTTATTTTTTTAAATTAATGTTATTTTTGGACTTAACATGGTTATATTAAATTAAGATGATTTTTTGGAATTTTTTCTAAAATAATTAATTTTTAAGTGAATACCAAAAATGTGGTTTTTTGAAAATACCATGGATTTTGTCACATCTCTTTGATATAAGAATGACCTAAATCTTATAAAACCATTTTCTTGACCAAATATATGTATTTTTGGTAACAATATAAATTTTAAAATATTATGTATGAATTTAAATCCTATATTTGATATTTTTAAAGCAAAATAAATATTTTCTATTTTTTTAAATAAATTATATATTAGTATTTTAAATTTAGTTTTTATAAATTGAATAAAATTAAATGGATTTTAAATTTAATATCAACGAGTCAAAATTATCTAATAAGTGCCAATTTATTTTTAGGAATAATGATTAAGTTTCCTTGGATAAATATTATTTACACTGGTAATGTTATTATTTTTCAAAGAACAATACTTTTCTAAATATAGTGTATTATAAAAATTAATTTAATAAATTTAAAATTAAAGAAACAATATGTTTTTAAAGATATATTAAACTTAATTATATATCATTTAATGGGTAATCAATGTTAAATAAAACTAAGAACACTTAATGATTAAAAAACATGAAAAAACAGTTTCTTCAACACATTATATATTTTAATTCAAAATTTAATTTTATTATATTTTGAAATTTAATTTTTCTATATTAAGACAAAATTCATATTTTTCACATCAAAATTTTGTAAAAAGTGTCAACTTATATTTTTAGTAGTAAAAAAATTGACATGATTAATATTTAATTAAGAGTAATATGTGTCTAAATCACTAATCTAAGGAAGTTCGATTTTTTCAAAATTAACAAGAACTTTAGAATTTATAGAACATTTTTAGGTTGAAAAGACTTACATTCATTCCTAACCAACTATCCCTAACCAAACTCATCTAAATTTCTTACCTTCCCATTCTTACCCCTTACTAACCATTATTTTCCAAAGAATGTCCCTCTTCCTCACTTATAAAAGGGACGTCACTTCCACCCTTTCAATAATACATAGATATTTATAAATAAACTTAAAAACCTATCCAAATACCCTCTACCTAAATTCCTTTACAGTATATAATTACCATGACCACCATAAATTATCCCAAGTCCCTCAAATCTATGGCCTTGATCAGGAGAAAGATCAAGGTCTCAAGGTAGGTATCACATCTTTCTTAAAATTTACTTCTTAATATTTCATTTCTAAACAAATCATGAACATAGTATAATAAAAACCTCAAAATAATTAGTGTGTTGATATGTTATTGTAGTAATATTAAAACAACTATTCATTTTATCCCATCTACAATAAATAACAAGAATCATCATTCATGTGTGTGTGCGGATTACTACCTCCATGAAGTGATGATTAAGGTCATTTATCACCACCCCTCATGAATGTTATTAATGAATTAATTGATGAATAAATTTTATTTATCTAATTTATTTATTTTATTTGAAATTATCACTTACTATCTATCTACTCCCATCTGTTTTTGAGTAATGAAAATTAAAATCATGCATTGTACGAACTACTACCTCCATGAAAAATCATTTTTTTTAATTTTCTTATAGTTTTCAATTATTTATCTAAAAATATTAAAATATAATTCACCACTATAAAAATATAAAAAAATATAATTATTATTTTTTATAATGATATTATTTGAAAATGAACACCCCCTTAACCATACCCACTAATCAAGTTAAAGTGTGTTCAAGATTAGGTCAGTTTGACCACCTACATGAATACTGATACGTAATTATAACACGTGTGATTATGAAAAAATAATTCCTAGTATAATACGAAATAAATATTTAAATAAATATTTTTTTAGGAAATTATTCATTAAAATTTAACACATTAATTAAGAAAAACCTTTTGTAGGTTGAAAATCACTGAAAAATTGTTCATTTTCAAATTCATCATATTGGGTAAAGAATAAAGTACCCATGATAGAAAATTTAAACTTCCTAAATAATTACAAGTGATACATTATAGTAACATTAATTAACTCTGAATTATTATCTTTTAAATAATAACAAACACCATCACCACTCCTACGAAGCTACTACAAACAATCAAAACTTTAAACACCCAATATTGGAAAATAGGAAATACTAACTAATATATATATATATATATAAATAATTATTATTAATGAAAATTATAAGTTTTTAGGCATGAATATGGTTATTAAATAGTATTTTAATATATATAGGAATATAAAGAACATTTCACTAAACGGTGTAACAAGGTAATGGGTTTTAGTCTCAAATTTGAATCCCTTGAGGCATGTTTATGCTACACACCATGTTTAATTTTACATGGTGTAAATAGTACCCATTTTTTTGGTATCATTATTTCAGTATATTTCATGATTTAAATGTTTTATTCATTTTTTTCTCTCTTGGTTTCTTTATTCAAAAGATACCAAGGCCGTAAGAGTTTTCATCACAACTTCTCTTTATTGATATAAGTTTTAATGTTTTGAACCAATTTATTTTTTATATTGTCTATACAATTCCCAATAATGTATTCTAACACAATCCATGATTTTATATATTGTATTTATAGAACTGTATGGTTTTCATGCTTCCAAATTCTTTTTATTGAGAAATTACTAAATCTAAATGGGTTTTTTTCATCACACAATTTTCTTCCTTAGGTCATAATCACTCATATTGGTCTATTGTATTTAATGATTGATATATTATAACTTAATGATTTTAGGGTGTATTCCACCTTATTTTATGTGATAATATGGTTTCACACAAAATTTTTCTCCTGTGATGATTTTAATGTTTTCTTAAAATGAATTTTTGTTAAAAAAATCCCATTAATTTTAATGGATTTTTTATTCGATGAACATATTTTTACTTCCCCCTAGTGTTATCCTTTCTATAGTATAAAATCAAACCATATTTATCTATAATTACCCTTCTATTACCCTTATTTAATTTTTAACTAAAGGTCCCTTTATCTTATTTAATGATGTGTATTTTTTGAAAATGTTTTTTCAAAATGTTTAAAAGGTTTTTATATCCTATAAAAATAAAATGTTTTACAATCCCGTTGAAATGTTATTTTGATAAAATTAAGGTTTTTTTAAGTTTCTATTATTAATCATTCTTTTTTAAAGATAATATTTTCAATGTATTTTCACTTATCCTTTTTGATACATTGTGTCTTTTAAAGGATCTTTTTTGGACCTCTTTATAATAATTTTTTCAATAAGTTTTATATTTCCCTTTCCAAAATTTTAGTATTAATAGCAATCCACGCTTCATCTTATGTAAAAAAAATTAAAAGGATTCTGTGAAAGGTTTTTTATTTTCACTTCTATTTTTCCTCCAAGGTTTATCTCTAATGAAACAATGTTTTTATCACCCTCCTTATGTTATTATGTTGTGAATACTTTTTGGTAATGATATTTTTATTTCATATTATTTCTTATGTTAATTTTATTTGAATTTTTTAGAAACCAATTCCATTTTAATTTAGGTTTTTAAGATATGATGATGTTTGATTTTATGTGAACAAATATGTATGGATGATGGAGAGTGGGGTCCTATGTCACCTTGCAAAGAATTTATTTAAATTTACATTTCATGTGATGGTCACGAGTATACATAATATATTTTTTCAAACTAGTTTGTGCAAGATGGTTTTTCTCACATTTTCAAGTGTATACATAATGAGTTTGTTCACATATGGGTGTGAATAATGGGATTTATCACACATGTTTTCCTATGATTTTGGTAGTTCCACATGTACATATTTTTCACCTAGTTATTCTAAATTATCCATATAAATTTCATTTCCTTGAATTTACATGTTTTTAAAATATTTCCTTAATTTTAAAGTATATTTCATTTTTAAATTTTATGATTATTGCTTTGTATTTTGAGACATATTATATTTTTCAATCTTCATTAATGTTCCTTTATGATCTTACGATTTTCATACATGGTATTTTGATCTTCTATTAAGATATTTATATCTTCCTCATATTTTACTTCATGTTTATGTTATAATACTTTATGATATGTCTTTTACCCTACCGAGTGTTTGAGATCACCCCTTTATTATGTTTCTATTCCCCATGTTATTATTTTGATTATGTCACGTGAGATACCTATAATAGGATCTATAAGATCATGAGTAAGGAGAAATGTTCATCAGTATTAAAAAATAATATTTTTTATGTAGCTAGTCTTTAATACACTTAAACTTTTGGTTTGTGGGTTATGAAACTATTTGTGAGATACATTATTTAGATCATGTGATTAATGTATTTTTTATGTCATGTTTCTCTTGGGGGGGTTTATATAAACCAAACATACTTCTTAAAGCTGTATGAGGTATATAGGATGACCTCAACCTCATACGATGATAACTTGACATTAGAAAAATATTTTAGAATATTCATGTCCCTCTAAGATGATTAAATAGTCCATTAATATGTAGAAGTGGATACATATTTTTAACCATATTCTGATTTAGCTTCTGATATTTGACGCATAACATCCAGGAAGGATCCACCTTCTTTAATAATTGGATGGGGGATCCCTAATGATATATACGTAGTCGAATAAATTCCTTAGACACCACATCCTCTAACAGAGCCTTAAGATATCAAGCTCCATCAAAGACATATTCTAGGGAAGAATAGAAATAATATCTCTACCCAACACGAGCTCATTAGTAAAATTCACCTCCCTCTTAGGCATAAATAAAGATAAATCAATAGGTAATACATCCTAAAACTAGTGAAAAACCAGTGAATAAACATCATTTTGTATGCCCATATCATCTAGCACTAAACTAGAAATTTTGGATGTAATCCTACAAACTGTTGATGGTTAGGATATACACAGCCTACTAGAATATCCCATTACCTATTATGGATGTACATTCCATCCTTGGGATACATAACATACACCCATAAATTTTAAAAGTCTATGTGGGATCGATACCACCCTAACCACTCTATCTCGATAATCAAATCAAAACCAGTCATATCTTAAATAAAAAGATCCTTGAGTAATTTATAACTGCTAAACTCTAGATAACACCATCTACATTGAAGAATAACCTCTAAAAATCCTAATAGTGTGTTAATTGACATAAGCCCATTTTGATAATCTATATCTATCATTAGTCCATTAAATAACTGTGTAGATATAAATAATGTGAATAACCTATATTAAACAGAGCACATTTCAATGTAGAAGTGACCGAGATCATACCTTTAAAAGTAGAAGGTTCCACATCATGGTCTATATGAGTAGGATATAGAGAATGTAACTAGCTGAAATCAAGATCTTATACCTCATCCCAAACACTCGGAGTTATACTACACTTCTGTTACAATTTCATCTGACCCTGATCACCACAACCACTATCTCATCATGAATAACTGATAGAACTATTTCTTCCAACATATTCACCAATAGTATCCTCTTATAGAACCTATGAAAATGGTTTAGTCTCTACTCTAGTGGTAATCGATCACAATTGGAGTGGTAGTGGATGACCTTTCCACACTGATGAAATAACATAGTGTTATCATATATATAAGTAAAAGATGATCCACCACCATATTTGGTTTATTTTACATTACTTTATTGTGGATTTCCTTATGAAGGTTTCTTGATACTTGATGAACCATCACGAGTCCTCCCAGTGAAATCCACTTTCCTTGAGCCCTACCCTTTCCAAGGTTCCTCTTCATAGTATGTTTTAAGTTCATGACCTCAAAGAAGGATGGAAGGTGAAAAAAAATTCCCTTGGACTCGAATATCATAACACAACCAATCATCAAATATCCTCACTTGAGATACCTCATCTATCACCAATATAGCAGAAAATCACAATAAGTTTGTAAAATGATTATTGTAGTCCATGACCAACCTATTCCACTATGTAAGATGTATAAAATCCATATTCTTTCACCCCTAGTTTAGTACCCAAAGTTTCAAGTATGTAACCCTTAATTTGTTCTTTTTATGGTTTTAAGGTGTAAGGGTGAAGGTTGGGAGAGTTGGGAGGACTTTGAAAAAGTTTTTGGGGCTAAAGTATAGGTGCACAGTCTGTGCATGGTTTGTCCAAACCATGCAGGAATCCAAAGATAAATCATGCACACTAGAGAAATTTGGACAGAATATTCGGCATAGTTTATGAATGGTTAGTTATACCATTAAAGTAGGACATTTAGGGGTTTCTTTAAGTCTGTATATATCATACGATTAGGACACGGTATGTCTAGCAGTGCGGTCAAACAAAGCGCAAAGTAAAATCTAGATCCTTAAAATTAGGATCTCAGTAATTTTTGAAATAACTCCTTTGTTTTTACTCTTATGTGCACATAATTCTATAATACTCACAATTTAAAGTATTATAACCACTATAAAGTGTTTTGAAGTCAATCTGAAGCCCTCCCTTGGAGTTTTCAATCCCAATTCTTGCGGTAAGTGATGTTCTTTATCGTTCTTGTCATGTTATCTTAGACCTACTTAGATATAATTCTATTCCATTCATGATTTATCTGAAATATAACTTTTATGGGTATATATATGAGTGTGGATGAAAATTAAGTTGAGATTTGGTCTTGATATTTCTAGGAGAAGTCATTTAATGGAGTTATGTAAAAAATCGACACGACGTTCTTGAGCGTTCTTCATCTGTTTTTGGTTTTCATTTAAACCTTCGAGGTAGGTGGATTCAATATTGATTCCATGTAGTTGAAATGATTGAAATGATTTTAGATTTAATATATTTTGTTGAATTTGTTTTCATCTCGTTGTTGAACACTTGTTGGAATCCCTCTTTTGTGATGGGTTTGTAAATTATGGAAATCTGGAAAATTGGGTGTTTTGAATAAAGTGATTTTTATCTTGGTTTTAAAATTTGGATTTTAAAATGTGTATTTTCTAGAACAATGGAACATGTATTTGATGAATAATTTTTTAATAAAAGTAATGTTTTAGTTAAATGAATTGTTTTTTTCGAATTGTCTTGCTCAATGGGTTTCAATAAAAGAATAGTTTTATTGAAAGGGTTTGAATTGATTGAACACACTTGGATTTGGCATGGGTTGAGCATGGGTCATGGTGTGTGTTCATATGAATTTTAAAGGGATAAATTAGGGCATTATGGACCACCATCAAAAGTTTGGGATGGATATGGGTGTGAAGTAATCCCATCATTGTGGTCCACTAAGTGAAGTTTTAGTAGAAGGATAACTCACTGCTCACAATTTTAGGGAGTTTTATTTGCATGCATGTATGGGTATGTTGTGAAATATTGAATTGTTATACTAAAATGATATTGAAAATTAGTTTTAAAGACTTGTTGTTTTTTATTATTAGAACTATGACTTTCGTGAAAATTGTTTTAAATATCACTTGTTTTCATTTGGTTACAAACAATTTTTGAACTTTTTTATATTGTGTTATAAACTATTTTGCAAAAAAAATTTATATAATTTTTTTTATATAAATATGGATAACCTTTATATCATAATGGAATGAGTAGGGAAGTAATTGGGGAAATCATACTGAGTTTTATACTCACCTTTACTTAGTCTCTTTGGTGCTTTGGTAGATGCTATCTTCCGAGGCATGGGAAAAGGAAAAGTATCACACGTATTTAGCACCACCTTATAATACTTGGGATGTTCGATGATGTTAGAGCATATATATTTTGTATAATGGAATATTGTAGTTACCTTTGATTATTTATATGTCTTTATACTATTTACTTTTATAGTTTCATTTTCTTCAACTGCAACATACTTTGGTTTGGTTTTGGATATAAAAGAAGTTGTTGATTAGTCTATCTTAGTTCATGCGTCATATGATGTTTAGTACGTTATGGTTTTTGGTTAATTGTTTTATTTACAAAAAGGAAAATCATCCCCCAATTGTATTTGAAACAATTCATTATTTATTTCTAGACTTTTGTCTCTTGGGGATGTCACTTAAGGCCTAGTAATGATTCATTGTGTTCTCAATCTAATGAGAATAAGCGGGTCATTAAAATGAGGGACATTGGATAGAAGTTTTCAAAGAAAAAAATTCTCAATGTACTTATAGTATAACCCCAAATAAAGATATTTCTTGACTAGAATATCCCACCATCATGTTGCATAACCTCAAATCATAGATACTACCCACATTAGTCACCCTTATGGAGGTATATGAATATGCACAATGATTTTATGGACTAACTCAACCCATAACTCAACTTCCTAAGGACCAAAATCCCTAGAAAATATTAACTATTTATATAAATGAAACAATTTAGTCAACTCTAACATCATTTTTTTTTGTGTGAGGAGGAGGTCTATCTTTCTTCAATACTATATGTACGAACATCACTTGCAGATGATGATCCATCACCTTACCTATAATTGCAGGTGGTCCCAACCCAATAACCTACGGAGTATTCTTATCACCACCATCCTAATGATAAAATAGAGTCAAACATTGATTAATTTGTCTATAATTATAAACAAATACCTCAAAACACATTACTACAATTTTTATTGGTATTTTACGTAAGGGAAAATGATAACAGGGACAACACCCTGCTACTTTATATATCTCAAATCATAAAAATTTAAAAACTCAAGAATTATCACATGATGAAACTTCCCATAAATTTTCTCAACCTCATTTTCACGTAAATTTCATATTATACCCAAACAATCCATGCCATATTAGTTTCCCATTTACATTAACTATAATTTCCATAACCAAGGGTGAGTTAAATGATATTTCAATTATAACTTATAGAGAAAAACAATTTATAAGTTGCAATTGAAATTTTATTTAGCCGATTCCACATAATAATAAAAATAAGTGATTATGTAACCTAATTTTAATCATTTTCATTAACCAAAAGTTTTCATAGTTGAGGCTCGGTTAAATTTAATTTCAATTATAGGTTATTGAGGAAAATAATTTATAAACTGTAATTGGAAATTTTTAGATAATGCCACCAAATAATCCAAACAAGTATTTAAATAACATGTTTTCATCCATTTAAAAAATCACTAAAAATATTGAAAATGACATTTGAATACAATATGCTATAAATGATACAAGAACACACAGCCTATTTCTATTCCAACAATGTGATAAAATCAAATAACTAAAAAAATTAAAATCATATGTGCCACCCAAGGTTAAAATACATCAACACTAAAAGAAAATATAAAGAACATAAATCCAATCCCAAGTAACCTATCCTTTACCTAATATGTGGGTATAAAAATACTAGGAATGAGATCAATACTATGTATCAAAAACTCTTTACCACTCATATACATTTACTGAATTTTATGTTAAAAAGAAAAAAAGGAAAAATTGATCTGGGTGCACTTTTTAAAAATCCCCTAGTCTATGAACACTAATTGATTTTGGATCAAAGATCTCCATTAGAACACATGTAGAATTTTCAAAAATCCAAAGGTTATTAATTAACAACATGAGTCTATAGTGGTACAATTAGGAGACTATACCACACATTAGAGTAAAAAATAATGAAAATAAAGGCATTCACATACAATATACAGATAAAGTGGTAAACAAAATTCCATACACATGACAAAAAATAATTAAAACCAATGCTATAACAAAATAAACTATATATAAGTTAATAATTCATACATCAGTGGACCATGTACAAAAATATGCAAAAAAATAAAAAAAATAAAAAATCTAGGAAACTCCTCCAAAATGTTCTTGAGTGCTAGCCCAAACTCCCATGTTATATCCTAGAAATCTTGATAAAGAATTAGTCATAGGGATATTTCCATTATCATGACTTGAATCAATGAACTCTGCTTTATTACCAAATTAATTCCCATGTAGGGTGTGAGTATGACTCTGTAGGCCACCATCAATAACATCTAAAAGCATATCCAGTCTATATATAAAGTGTGCACTGATGTGCATAAAAAATAAATGAAAGTATTAGTAAATAGACCATCATCAATCCCCCAGTTTGACAATTATACCCAAAACCAACCATACTTACATTGGCCTAATATTGATGTTTCTATCGATAATATCCCATAAAACCAAAATGAAACACAAGTCGAAAACCAAGTAACTCCAAACAATGATTTATAATGAGTCAAATGGGGGTCGTCCCAAGGAACATAAAACTATGTTCTATTGTAACACCTCAAGATTCCATGATATGATTTCTTTGAATAACACAATATCTTGTGTTGTATGCAACTTTGAGTACTAGAACACCACGTCTAATCAAACTAGCTCTTTAAAAGCAGTTATGAATAGTAATACCAATTCTTGAAATTATATAAATTTTATTTTTCTAAATGAATTTCATTTTTGTACTAGGAATATCAAAATTATCTTAGGGTGAATTTTTGGTACTTTTCTGACAACATTTATATTTTGATGAATAATGCAAATACTAAATTTTAATTAAAAACAACTTTTTTAATCAAAATAATTTATACTGTTAAATTATAAATTTGAGTGGTTTCAAAGTATCATTAGATTATATTTTTATAATTTGATATAATGTTGGACATTGGATTCAATTTAACATTTAAATTGTACATAAACACATCTCAATCTTTCGATAGTTTTTACTTCTTAAGAACCCCCCTTTTGGTTGTGACAATGAGATTTAATTTAAAATTAATTACTTCAAATTCTGTGTTTTGAATTTGGAATATTGGATTCCATATTTGGAATCATAATTTCAAATTTTTTTAAATAGGTAACTTTTATTTTTAGACATTATGAATAGTAACTTTAGTAAATATTTTATTTACCATGGTTAAAGGGTAAATCTAGTAAATAAGGGTGACAAATAATATTATAATAATAATAAATTACAATAAAACGTGTCCTCACTCTATTGGATGATACATTTCCAACCATGGGCAGCCTTGGGTCGATTTTGGGACCCCATAGAGCCATTTTTAAGTGAAAATGACACATTATAAAAATTAATTTAAAGTTAAGGATAATGTAATAGAAACACATATCTTTCAGTAAACAATTTTTTATATGGAGTATTATAAGTGATATTTTCAACTATAAATATTCATTAGAAATATAAAACTACTTAATAAATCATGTTATTTTATTTATAATTTTTAGACATCAAATAAATATATTTATTTATGACACAATAACGTTGCAATATTTTTCTTATTTATGAAAGAATAAAATAATTGATGTTATGAATAATAAAATAAATATAATTTGAAAGTTTTTATGCTATAAATTAATTTTCTATATTAATATGACATTTTAGAGTTGATTCAATGTATTTTTTTTCTATGTAATAAAGTGTTTATGACTTTAACAAAAAAAATACTAAATAGTGTCAAAATTGACATAAATGAGTTTTTAAAACAAATACTATTTTATTAAATTATAAAATATTCCTAAAAATCTAGGATTAATCCAAAAGACTTAGATAAGTTTATATATTTCATTAATTAAGAATTTCAGGTTCTCTTGTCATTTTATAGTAAGTTTATTAACCATGTAACATAAAAATACAAGAAGACATGGTAAAAGTTAAACTATTTAACTAAGAGTTAAATCTAAAAGATAAGGTTAATATGGTGAACTAAACTTATATAAAACCTATTGGTTGAGATTATTTCAACCCATACCCATATTATCCTCGAAATAAATCTATTTTGTGCTATTAGAAACCAACAATAATTTTATAATAAATTAATATTTCAAGCTTTTTCGAAAGTGCCCCTCACATCTCTTATAAAATTGTACTTCCCCTTCTCTCAAATTCAAACCTCCAAAGCCATTTGGCTCGGCCAACCGCTACTATAGTCCCCTCCCAAAAACCCTCAATTAATCTTATAGGCTTTTCTTTGATCATAAAGCCAACCTAAGGTGACCTTTTTTTTCAAATCAAGAGGAAGGACCTGAAGAAGAGGTAATTATTTCATCAGCTCTTTCAAAGTTCTTTTCTTCTTCCACTTCCTCTATATTTGTTGTTTACATACCAAAATAATAACCCCAGTACCTTTTACATATAGTTATGTTATTATAAATATGGTACAACGATATTCACTATTCTATCCGTCATATTAATGACAAAGTCACCATAGGTGTGTAAGTACGACTTACCGTATCTACGTCATGGTGTAGTTTTTTTATTCTACACTTCATTAATTGGATGGGTATAATAACGAGTATAATTGATTTAAATAATAAATAATTTTTTTAATGATTATATATATAATATACCATCCAACTACATATTATTTCACAATCAATAGAATGATATTATCGCTCGTGCGTATGTACGACTTACTGTCTCCACAACGCTATGAGATTTCGTTCCCCATTGTAACCATTCAAGAATAATTTTAAATTGATGATTAAAAATAATTTTTAAGAACATAATATCATTCTATATATGTATCAAATACATCCTATCCATAAAAAACATGACTTACATAACAAAACATATAAAGGAAAATGAATCAATTAACCCCCGAAACAATGATACTACTGAAATATTTTTAACATGGAAATATTAAAGGATCATATATCATATCATATTTAAGTATGTGGTTCTTATATAATTTAATAAAAATTATTTAACCATCATACCAGAGGTTATCTTACCATCGACTATGGAAAATTACAATGTAAGGGTTAATTTCCCAACCTCTTTTTTATCCGAGGTTGTTTATACGTAAGTATCTACTGTGACTTATTTATCAACCACATCCATGTTTCTTAAAAATTTATTTCAAAACATTTTTAGTATTTCATAGACTATTAGTTAAAGTCATTTATACCCTTTTTTTAAATTTATAAAATTATTTGAAAGGAATATTTCCATCGTTTTCCAAACAAGATACTTTCTGACCTTTTCGAAAAATTAAGGAAAGAATGTGTTTTTATCTTATACGGTCGGTGTGACCATTTTCCACCATTATAACACCTATGAAGATTAACTTGAAATATTATAATAATATTTTCAAAATAAATGTTTTCTTTACTTTTAAATGATTTCAAAGTAGAATGATATATTTCACTCAAATAGTTTTTGGAGTGATTTCATCTATATCAACATACATTGATGGATTTTACACTTGTTTGATGTTGATTCATTAGGATAGAATATTTTATATTGTATTGAAGGTTTTGTGATATGTTTTACTATGGTTGTGATATTTTTATACCATTCATGGTTTAGGGTTGAAGTATTAAGATTTCATATTCTATTTTTAATACAAATGTTTATGTTATGTTTCAACCTTTTCAAATGAGGAATGAATTGGACTTAGTAAGTGATGGGCGAGGCTCGCTATAACCCCTCTATGAATCGATAGGTCTCATGAGACAAACTAGTGTCTTGGAATAAGGACTTGACAAAATCTTTACTTTTAGTCTTGGCATGAGGCCTTGACTTTGTGGTAATGATGTCCGACATTATGCATTCCATCATTATGAGATTGGCTATTAATATTACTTGTGATTATTCGACTAGTAGAATATCCATGTGAATAAGTAAATGGAATTATTTGATTTATCTTTTCCATATTATGTTGATGTTTAACTTTAAAAGGATTTTGTTTTAGTCATATACATTACCTTAAATGTTTATTCTTATTTATGATAGTTTCTGATATATTGTTATCCTTACTGCGCATTTGATCTCACCCATTTCTTTTGTTGTATTTTTACCAGGATGCGAAGAAGTATATTATAATTGACCTATAGGGATAGGCTAAGGAATATGAGTGTGTTCAGAGAAGAAACAATTTTGTTTTTTTATTTCATAATGGAATGTGAAACTTAGGTATGTATCTAGTATTTCCAAGGATACTAAACTAATCGGTCATTTGGGACATGATCTCTTGTGATCATGCAAATTTTATGTAATAAAGCACCAAATATAGGTAACTTGGGTAGAGAAATTATAATTGGTATCAGAGGAAGTTTAGTACAAACCTTGGAAACTAGATTTAGAAAAACTCTGATTAGAGAACATTACCCTAAGATAGACTTTGAGGATTAGTATAGAGGAAATCCAAAATTTATTGTAATGTAGATTTTATGTGGGGTTTTTATGAAATACATCCCTGTATGGATACTAATATTGGATGTGGTTCTGGAACAGATGTACATAGGTGTGAAAACTCCGACAAGGAGTTTCATTCTTGATTCGGGGTATCCTGGTACACAACAATGGGCCTTACTGCGCACTTGGTTTGACACTCCCAGGGGATATGCTTTATAAAATTCACATTTTCTCTAAAAACCATTATGAAGGATTTATGAATAAATAATTCTCTAAACAAAACATTTTTATGATTATGGAATATATTCATAAATTATTCAATTTACGTTAATTATTTTACAAGTTTGTAATTATGTACTGCAATTCATAAACTAATATAGTTTATGACATTATTTAGAAATGGCACCTAGTGGAAGGAATGGAAACCATATCAATGCACGTAGTCCATGTAGGGATTTCTATCCTACTCAAGATAATTATAGTGGATATGGTGATTCAACTAGTGATGGACAACTTATTACCATACTGGGACAACTCACTCAGGTCATGAATAATAACCTTACTCTCATTGAGCACCCAGATCCATAACGAGGGGAATCAATGTTAGACCACTTTATGAAGCAGATACCAACAACATTCAATGGGACTAAAAATCCATTTGTAGCTGAGAAATGGATAAGTTCCTTAGAGAAAATATTTCAATCTTTGGGGATTAGCGAAAAAGAAAAAGTTTCCATGGAAGTTTATCACCTTACAGGAGATGCAGATTAATTGTGGTCATTAGTTCAAAACATAAAGGAAGATTAATAATTATCAAATATGGAAGAAAGGGAGTTTAAAGAGATTTTCTAAAAAAACACTATCCTTGTAAATATTGAGCTGATATAGAAATGCAATTTCTGAGTCCAAGGAAAAAAGAGGATTAGAATGTTGCAAAGTATGAGGCTAACTATACGAGGTTATCAAGGAATTATATAGATTATATACGTAACACAAGGAGTAGGACTGATAGATTCTTTCATGGGTTAAAACCATTTATCCATCGAGAATTAGTCTCAAAATCCTTCTCATCATACGATGATATAATCTCATGTACTTTCAAGACAGAAAAGTAATTCTCTAAGCCTTATGACTTTAAAGGGAAGAAAGAGAAGAAGAGATCGGCTGAACACTCTAAAAAAGGAAATAAGGGAAAGAAGTGAAAATTTAACTTTCCACCCTATAGTAAATGTGGGAAGAATGCCCCTAGTACTTACCTAAAGGGGATGGGATTTTGTTAAAAGCGTGGAGAAAAAGGCCACCAATCTCATGATTGAAAGAGAAAGAAACATGATATCAATGTTGAATGCTAAAATTATAGAGAAATGGGGTATTATGCAAATTAATTTCCTAAGATCCAAGGAAAATTACCTCAAAAAAGGCCAAGGGAGAAATTCCAAGCTTATGTGATCACTACTGCTAAGGTTGAAGCCCCTAATGATGTGGTGGCAGGTACATTAATCATTTACTCAAAATTAGACGATGGTTTATTTGATTCTGGATCATTGAATTATTTCATATCTTATCAGTTTTCCAAGAAAATTAGATATTTATAATTTGAATTAACAAAGGAGTTTCAGTTAAAACTCTTAAGGTATGTATCATAGCAACAATGTTTTTTCAATCAGTTACCATTACAACATATAGACAAGCTTTATCTGCTAATCTTATTGTCATACCCATGATTGAATTTGATATAATCCTCAGTATGGATTGGCTTTAAAACCATGGTTTGAAAATTTATTGTAAGAAGAAGGAGGTTACAATTATTTATGATGATAAGTAATACCTTATCTTTAGAGAAGAAGTGACACCATCTGATTATCAAATAGATCCACCCCCTATAGCTATACTAAATTCAATTATTGGGGAGGAAGGGAGTAAAATAACTATGAGTGAGGAAAGGAATGATCAAGTAGAGGATGTATATATTGTGCTAGAATATATTGATGTGTTTCCAAAGGATTTACCTGGACATCCTCCAGAATGAGAAATTGAGTTTTCCATTGGCTTAATTATTACTTCAAGGTCCATATCAAAGACCCCTTATAGAGTGTCCACTGTGGAATTAGTGGAACTAAATAAACAACTAGAGGAATTAAGTAATAAAGGATTTATTCTCCCCAGTGTTTCCCAATGGGGATCCCCTGTTCTTTTTGTTAAGAAGAAATATGGATCTATGAGGTTGTGCATTGACTACAGGAAGATCAATGCTATAAAAATAAAGAACAAGTATCCCCTACCTCACATTGATGATTTATTTGATCAACTTCATAGAGCTTAATATTTTTCAAAGATTAACCTTCGATATAGATACCATCAGTTGTACGTGAAAAAGGAAGACATTCCAAAGGCATCTTTTCGATCTCAGTACATGCGTTACGAGTTTATAGTAATGGCTTTTGGGATGACTAATGCAGCCTCTATTTTCATGGATCTAATGAATAGAGTTATCAAGGAATATCTTAATGAATTTATAGTAGTATTTATTGATGATATCTTGGTATACTATAAAAGCTAAAAAGATCATATTAACCACTTTCACACTATTATAAATACTCTTAGAAGAAATGGATTATATGGGAAGTTTAGAAAGTGTGAATTGTGAGTTCAAAAGATTTCTTTTCTTGGCCATATTGTCTCTAAGGATAGAATCTTTGTTGATCCTTCAAACACAAGGGAAATTCAGGAATGGCCAACACTGATGAGTATAACTATAGTACAAAGTTTTATTGGTATAGTAGGTTATTATCGATGTTCCGTTCTGAATTTTTCCCAGTTTTCTAACCCATTAACCAAGGTCACACTTAAAGGGGTTAAATTTGTTTGGACAAAAGAGTGTGAAAAATGTTTTTAAGAATTTAATATAATATTAGTCAATTATCCTATCTTGACTCTACCATCAGGGAATAATGGGTTTTTTATTTATAGTGATGCTTCAAAGAAGGGACTTGGTTGTGTCCTTATGCCAAATGATAGAGTTATTTCCTATATATGGTGACAACTAAAAATTCATGAACAAAACTTTCCTACTCATGATCTTGAGTAAGAAATTTTAATCTTTGATCTGATGATATAGAGACACTATCTCTATGGTGAGAAATGTGAGATATATATTGATTAAAAGAGTTTGAATTATATTTTCTCATAGAAAGAACTCAAAATGAAGAAAATGCGATGGCTCGAACTACTCAAGGATTATGATTGCACAATACACTACCACTCAGGGATGGAAATTAAAGTGGATGATGCTTTGAGTAGAAAAGATCATGGAGTTCTAAACAAGATGAGAGTTGAAAGGAATCCTATATTCATGGATCTAGTAAATATTGATATGGGAATAATCATGAATGGTGAAACATCAATACTTTTCCAAATTGTTTCCAAATTGTCTTTTCTAGAAAGGATAAAAAGTTCTTAGACTAATGATGAGGAGTTTCAATATTAAATTAATGCAATGAATGATGAGAGATTGATTTAAATTTTATATGAAGATGGAATTTTGAAATTTGGGAAATGGTTTTATGTTCATGATATACCAGATCTAAAATGGGAATTGTTAGATGATGCTCATAGCTCCAATTTCTCTATACACCCTGGTAGCACTAAGATGTATAGAGATTTGAAGGAACATTTTTGGTGGGACAAAATGAAGAGAGAGAGAGAGAGATTGTTGATTATGTTTCAAGATGTATGGTTTTTCAACAGGCTCAGGCTGAAAGACAACATCTTGGAGGAGTCATACAACCTCTTCCCAAACCTGAGTGTAAATAGCCCATTGCAGAAAATGGCGTCGCAAATACATTTATTTGCGACGAGACCGTCTCAAAACATGCTATTTGCGACGGAATTTTTTCCTGTCGCAAACAAGACTCCGATTATATACATTATATATCAATCAACCATTTGCGATGGGCCCGTTGCAAATACTATTTGCGATGGGAAAATTTCTCATCGCAAATAACCATCCGATTATATACATTATATATATAAAAACATTTTGCGACAGGGCCGTGGCAAATAGTATTTGCGACAGACCCGGTGCCCCGTCATAAATACTATTTATAAAAAATTATATTTATCTTATTTGCGATGGTATCTCGTCGTAAATGGTCCCATCGCAAATACTAATCATAATAAAAAATTTTAATAAAATTATGATTAATGAAAAAATTATATTATTATTATTAAAATAACAAAAAAATAAAAAATATTATTATTAGAAAAATAAAAAAAAATAAAAAATTATAATACTAAAAAAATATATTTAATAAAATCACGATTAATAAGAAATTAATATTAATATTATTAAAATAATAAAAAAAATATAAAATTATTAAAATTTTCAATATTTACCAAAAAATAAAAAAAAGTCATAAAATATTATTATTATTTTTAAATTAAAAAAATAATACTAATAATAAATAATAAAGTATTAAAAATAAAAAAATTAAATTATGCAATATTTGTACCAATATAAAAGCCAAAAACTGTAAATAGTTCATATTACTACAAATCTTGAATTCAAATGTTTTTAACATAAAAAAACAAATCACTGGGGGGGGTTTGCTAGAGGAGGTGGAGGAGATGGTGGAGGAAACTCCATCCCTAAAATACGAGTCAGAAGACGTATGTACTCCATCTGCTCGTGATGTTGCTGCTGCCGCTGCTACTCCCATCGACGCATCTCGTCCTCGTGCTGATGTTGCCACCAACACATCTCTTCATATTGCTTCTGCAAACTCTCTATATGACCAGCCTGAGTTTGCAACTGCTCCTGATACTGTGAGGAAGAAGATGATGCCTCCCCACGAGCTCCTCTCGAGTTTGATGCCGGCATCGTAGCAGTACCATAATAAGTACCAGGAGTCAAATGAGAGTCGATACCAATTACTCAGCCCTTGTCAAAGCCATACTGAGTCGCCTGCATCCATGTTGCCTCATTAAAATGGTGGGCACTGGTCTGCGCAATCGTATCGTCCTGACTCTCAGCCTGTGTCTGAGAGGTCACATCCTCATATGACTCCTTTAATTCCAATTTGAAATTAAAATAGTGAAAATATTATATGCAGTTAATAAAAAATAGAAAAAAAATACTAACCACAATCTGACGCTGGTGATCACCTATAATATTTGTAGTGGCTGGATCATTGTACATCCTCCGATAAACGTCGAACTCCATAATATCGGGATGCTCGACTGCCTATAGAAATATAAAATATACTATTTATATTTAAAGATATATAAAATATTTTAAAAATATACTTACCGGATTCTCTCTATGCGTACTGAATGTATGACTACCGACTCGATGTGTCATCTCCTGTCTCCTCCGAATATGGAGTCCCACTGAAGATATCCTCTAAAATCTACCACCCAAATAGTGTAAACATAATCCATCCCTAACATGAGATGAAATGTACTCTGGTCAGTGGGCTCTATAGGACTCATCAAATTCTGTCACTCCTGCTTTCTTAATGGATATTCTTCTCAAATTGTGAAAAAACAGACGGAAACAGTCATGCATAGACACCTACCATGCCGCGTGGATAGCTTCACACATGCTATCATCGATGGGATACTATAAACCCTACAAATATTTAATAATATATAGTTATTAATAAAATAAATTTCAAAATAAATATTCTTTATTTACGTACCAGCCAATGATCAAACATGTCGTGCCACACATCAATGGGAATCTATTCCTATGTGATCCATGGATGAGAAAAAAATTTATGCAAGATAGCACTCCCCAGTGCAATAGCTACATGCGCAAAAATGTGAAAAAAGGAATAAGTGATCAAACAATTAGTATATATATAAATAAATTAATGAAAGCTTACATAAATATACAGGTTACCATACCTCTGTGTGCATTGATTGAAGCCAAGACGTGGATGCCGCTCGAGAATAGGGTCAGAAATCATCAATCGCGCAAGACCATTCCCCCTCCATGTACCCCCTGAACTTCTAGTAGGTTGAGGGTTAGATGGTCCAAAATCCCCCTCATCCAAAGGTAGATCAGCCTCCTGAAACTCGCGAAATATATCAGGATCCATCTAAAACACAAAATGATTGTTGTTAGCAGATTGTTGAAAATAACTATTATATATAGATATATATTAGTTATGATTATAACCAACATTTAAATGTGTCAATTTCCATCTTTATTTTCATCTTCATAGCTACCCATGTCAATGTCTTCATCTTCCTCCTCAACATCATCAATATCCATATGAGTTTCAGTTTCTTCATCTCTTGTCATTTCAAATTCATTTGTAACATCATTAACATCTTCATCATCATCGATCCTTAATTGTGGGGTATCATCATCGATATTCATGTCTCTTTGGGAAAAAGATGGATTTGGAGAAGTCTCTTGTAAAATTTCAATTCCTTCCACTTCAGCAGAACCACATTCAGTTTGAGTAAACTGATCTTTACCGAGATTTCATTTTTATTATGCTCCACTAATCACTCAAGTCTCTTGAAGTAGCACATTACTTTGCGTAATAAATATAATGTTCCTGTTGAGCCAGTAAAAATGGTTCATTTACTACAAGAAGACTTTTATATTTAATATCGATGATTCATGAGTCGGATGAACATGCAAGCCTCTCTCAGTATCCAACCATCGACATTTAAACATTGTCATGTAATTTTGTCCTAGATAACAAAGCTCGATAATTTCATCCAGAATTCCATAAAAGTCATATTTAGTTTCTCTGTGATGCGATCCTCTCAAGAAAACTCCACTATTCATTGTTTTTTTATTCCCCATATACTCGTGCGTGAAATCAAAAACCTTTCACAACATATGCATTATAATATTTAACCATTTTGGATGGTGGGTTACTAAATATAAACAGTCACTTATCAATTTTATTAGCATGTTGAGACACCTAGAATTTGAAATATATTTATCAATATGATAAATAATAAACAGAATTTATATTAAACTGTCAATAATTTATATTACCAGTTTTTGAAATCGTTGAGAATTTTTTTTATCTACATTCTTCAAGAGAAGCTGTTATAATTAGTGGAAGTTGTTTCTTGATATGATTATCATATAAACTAAAAATAAAATAAGTTTACATAATGAAACATAAATTATTGAATAAGTGATATAAGTACTCACAATGAAATTAATGTCATTTCTTCACAATTGAGGAGAACATATGTATAAGCTCTGTGATGTTCATCATCTGAAATCCAACGTACATTAACTCCACCAAAACTAATATTTGGATGATTAAAAAATGATAATTGATTTTCCATTTCGTCATTAACATTCCCCTCATTCCATCCCATGTGATTTTGTTTTAAGGTATATTGAGAATCAAAATAATGAGAGCAGAAAAAAAGCAATTTCCTATTGCAAATAAGCTTCAGCAATTAATCCTTCAACTAATACTTTGTTACGTACCTTTTTCTTCAATTTATGCATACATCTCTCAAATGGTTACATCCATCGAAACTATACGAGACCTCCACATTTAGCTTCATGTGGAAAATGTAATGTAAGATGTTCTATTGAGTCAAAGAAAGCCGATGGAAAGATTTTTTCCAGTTTACATATGATTACAACAACATCTTCTTCCATTTTTCTTAGGGAATCATAGTCTGTTGTCGCTGCACAGATATCTTGAAAAAAATATGATATGTCTGTTATCGAATCCCAAATCATAGAATTCAACAAACCTCTGACTCCAATTGGCATAAGTCTTTCCATTATAATACAACAATCATGATATTTTAATCCGGTAATATAATCATTCTTAACACATCTTCCCAAATTGGAAGCACAACCATCTAGAAGTCTCAAATCTGCAATCCACTGACAAAATAATAAGCGACTCTCTTTGGACAGTGTATAAACTTCTTTTGGCTTTATTAACCTCTATGATCTAACATTTTCAAATAGTTCAAGTTCCGGTCGCCTACGAATTTGGGCAAGATCTAATTGTTCTTTTACCGTATCTTTGGTCTTACCTAGTGTATCCAAAACTTTATGAAATAAATTATCAAAATAGTTTTTCTCAATATGCATGACATCAAACATGTGGCAGACCAACAAATCAGTCCAATATGGAAGATCCCAAAAAATGCTTCGTTTTATCCAATTATGATCTTTCCCAAAGCCATCAATTTTCTATTGGTTTACTATTGGCCCAAATTTGATGGGAGGTAATGAAAATACAACTAATTTTAATTCTTTTCCTGAGATCATCTTTGGAGGTTCATCCCTTTCAATAATACCTTTTATGAAATGAGATTTGTTCCTTCGAAAAGGATGATCAGTTGGAAGAAATCTGTGGTGACAGTCATAATACAAAGTTTTTTTTCATTGAGGAACATAGAGGCTTTGTTGTCTTTCATACAATAAGGACGTGATTTCAGACCATGTGTACTCCATCTAGATAACATGTCACATGCCGGAAAGACACTAATCTTTCACATCAATGCAGATTTTAATATGAAAATTTGTTTTGCAGCAACATCATATGTACTAACACCATTACTCCACAATGCATTTAACTCCTCAATCAATGGCTTCAAATAAACATCAATATTCTTTTTCAGATGTCCTGGGGTTAATAGAGTCAAAAAGATATAGGGCTCCTTCATCAACATCCATGGAGGCAAATTGTACGGAGTTATAAAGACATGCCAACATTAATAATGACTACCATAAGAACCAAATGGATAGAAACCGTCAGTAGAAAGACCCAATAGCAAGTTTCAGCCTTCTAAAGAAAAATATGGATGCAGACGGTTAAAATGTTTCCATGAATCACCATAAGATGGATGATTCAAGCTTTTATTAGTTGAAATCTTGGTTTTGTTCCATGACATCATTGATGTTGTGTTATGAGACATAAAAAAACACTACAACCTGGGTGTAAGGGGGAAATATCTCAACTATTTTACTAGAATTGATCTAGACTTCCCTGGTTGAGCTTCTTTATACCTCAATTGTCCACATGTGGGACATGTAACACCCCGAGATTTTATGAAAAATATTCTTTTTAATTTCATTAATGTCTTGTGTTGTACGCTACACCAAAAGGAGCTTGCTCAACACGCATCCTTGACCTACCTTGCATTACACGGAATCGCGACCTTCCTCGATAGCGTGTGTAGTACGCAATACCGAGTTTCACTAAACCACGATATGCTATTAAAATATTATTAAAACTAGCCGTTATGAATAGTAATAACCACCTTATAAAATTTTAGAAATTTTATCTCTCAAAATGGACTTAATTTTTGGATTCGGAGTATCGAATTTAGCCTAAGGTGAAATTTTGGTACTTTTCGGATAACTTTCATATTCTGATGAATAGTGAAAATTACTAAATTTTAATTAAAAACAACTTTTTTAATCGAAATAATTAATAGTGATAAATTATTAATTTGAGTGGTTTTAAAGTATATTTACAATATATTTTTACAATTTAATACAATGTTGGTCATTGGATGTAATTTCACATTTAAACCAGTTATAAACAAGTGTCAATCTTTTGATAGTTATTATCTCTTAAAAACACACCATTTGTTTTGACGATGGGAATTAATTTTTAAAATCGTTAATGTAACTGATATGTTTTTAATTTGGTAAAATAGACATCCTTTTTGAGTTCATAATATCAAATATAGCTTAGGCCTAATTTTTGGTATTTTTCTGGAAACTTTCATTTTTTGAATAGTGAAACCACTAAGTGGTAGTAAAAAAAAATGAATTTTTCATAAAACACAATTTTACCTCTTATGTGAGTGGAATTTCAAAAATCCGAGAGACATGGTTGATTTCAGTAAGTAAAATTTGGTTCAATGAGATGAAAATATTTTTTGGTGAATAGTAACTTTTTACTTTTTTTTACCACGGTTAAAAGTAAATAGGGTAATTAAGGGTAAAAATGATATTATTATTACCCTAACACATGTATTAATTCTATTGGATAAGTTTAATTCGACCAAAAACAACCTTAGGAATAAAATATGACCATTTAGGCCCACTTGGATTAGATTAGGACATTTATTATTATTTAATTCAAAGAAGAGTTAAAAGAGTTAAAATCAAAGTTTATTTACTAAAACATTTTTAATATAGGGTTATACATAAGATAAATTATATTTTAAACATTCATTAGAAATATAATAAGATTTTCTATATAATGATATTTTATTTATAATTTTTATACATTAAATAAATTAATTTATTTATGACACAATGATGATGCAGTAATTACCACAGTAGTGAAAAATTATAATAATTGATATTATAAATACCAAAATAAATATAATTTGAGACTTTTTATGAATTCCAATAATTTTATAGGTTAATATGACATGTTAGTATTGATTTAATTAACTTTTTTCGAACTAATCATTCTATTATGATTTTCACAAAAATCAATTAATAAATAGTGTCAAAATTGACATAAAATAGTTTTTAAAACAAATATTATATTATTAATGGTTATTTTATTCCTAAAAATCTAAGGTTCGGCCAAATGACTTAGATATGGTTATATATATTAATAATAAACAACTTGGGGTTTGTTTGGCTTCTTATAGAATGTTTATTAACCTTATAGTGTAAGAACACAAGAAGACACGGTAAAAGTAAAATTATTTAACTTAATGTTAAATCTAAATGATAAGGTTAGAATAGGAACCTAAAAATGTCTAAATTCTATTGTATGAGAGGATTTAGACCCATACCAACCTTATATTAGAAATAAATCAATTTGGATCTATTTAAAACCGAAATTCACTTTATAATAAAATAATATTTCTAGTTATTCCAAAGGTGCCCCTCTCCTCCCTTATAAAAGGGCACCCCCTCCCTCTCTTCCTCACACGATTTTGAGCCTACAAGCTCGTCCAAACTCTGCCAAATTATCTTCTCCACTTCCATAGAAATATCCTATAGGTTCTGGTCTTCCTCAAAGACCAATTTTAGTGCCCTAAGAGGTGGTCTCAAAGAGGCGCTTCAAAGAAGAGGTAATTTTCGTTACCGATTCTTTCACCTTTATTTCTTCTTCCACTTCTTCTTCTAATGTTGTTTCATTATGAAGTAATAACATAAGTATCACTCATATACTGATATGTTATTATAAGTATGAAGCAACCCTATTTCACCATCTATACATCCTATGGAAAACGAAATCACCGCGCGTGCGTACGTACGGAATACCGTCTCTACGCCGTGGTGTAATCTATTTTCCACCACCACCTTACTTGGATGGGTATAATGGTGTAAATAATAACTATATATTATTATTTTAAAGTGATATTGATTCTGAAATAGTATACATACACTCCAATACATTCCCATGATCATGAGAACGATATCATCGCTCATGCGTACGTACAGACTACCGTCTCCACGACGCGATGAGATTCATTCTCAATGATTAACCATTCATGAATGATTATAAAGTATATATAATAAGTAATCATGAAATATATGACATAATAATGATACTGTATTTATGTGTATATATATGCATGTCATCTACTTAATTACATTCAACTCAATAAGGAAACGAAAACAACGTTCATACGTACGTACGGCCTACCGTCTCCATGAACGGTGTATTTATTTCCATTTACTGATTTATTATATATATGTATATTATGAATATATATTATATATAAATCATGTTTTATATTCTTAAATTATGTAATCATGATCTAAGTAATCATATGAATAATTACAAGTCAAAACACGAACGACAAATGAAACGATTTTACCCAAAACACTCTTTAACATGGAATTTACAAAAGAACGGGTAATATGAAGTCATAAGTGAACCATATATGATATCATAACAATGAATATGATTCTTTAATAAGTCAATGACATTATTTAAATCATTATACAGGAGGTTCGGACACTTACGAAGCAAATCAGATCTAAGGTAAGGGAAATATCACAATCTCATTTTTATTCGAGATTGTTTATACTTTGGAATTTACTGGGGTGTGTTTTATCATCCACATCCATGTTTCCTCAATATGTAATATTTATATCATTCTACAATAGTTTATATCCAATTTTACCCTTCGGTGAGTTTTTTTGTAAAATATATGAAAGGAATCTTTTTTCGTTTTTCCTACGAGGTACTTTTTGACTTTTCCGACAAAAGTTCGAGAAGAATGTTTTTTTAACTTATACGGCATGAATGGATTTTTAAAACATTATTTACAAGAATCTTCCTTTTCAAGTTTTCAAGTTTATTTTTAATCAACTTCTTTTTGTTTAAAATTGTATGACATGTTAAGAAAGGAAAATTGTTTTTGAAGTAGAAATGATATTTTCTTCAAGAACGGAGTTCAAGTGTTTTATCAAAATTATTTTCCATCTAAGATAATATAGCGTTCTATTTTTATACCTATTATTACAATGATTTGATTATGTTGTGATGGAATTATTTTTATGAATTCCTTTATCTTATATGAATTGTTTTATGATGTCATGTTGTTTAAGAATCCCATTTTTATTACATGGGTTATGCTACGATGTATGGTTTATGATTTTGTGGCATACATAAGAATGGTATCATTATGAGATGGGTGGGACCTATATCTCCCTCCAATGCATTGGGTAAAGATTTTATATCTCATGAGATAGACATGGCTGGAACGGTAGGTTATACCGGTTCAGTGAAACAACACTAAAATGAGGAGTGAACTCCGTTCAGAAAGGGACTTTGTCCACTAAGATAGTCTTGGCAATGACTCTTGACTAATAAGAAATGATTATATATGATTATGTGTGTATGACACAAAGTTTCATGTTTTAAGTTATGATTATTGGGATTACATTTCACTACTATGATTTATCCCATGTTATGAAATTATGATCTCTTTTGCAGGTGAATATTTCCAAAAGATATGTTCTTATGAATATGATGTGATTGATATTTCTTTTGTTTACCCTTACTGAGCATTTGAGCTCACCCTTTTATGTTTTCTTTTCCCCAGGATATAATTAAAGGATTTAGATAAAAAAAGAAGATCTTTATGGGAGATGTTGAAGATCTTTCACCACAATTAGAAGATTATATTCCGTGTTTCCAAAGACACTAAACTATTATGGTCCTTGTGTGTGTGTTTTTGTTATGTACTAAGTATTCCACAAAAGTAATGTAATGTCTATGTACATCAAGCTTCAGGTCTTTACAGGACAACTATCCAATGACTCATTTTCACCAAAATATAAGATGTAATCATTTTGACAGGCATGAATCTTCTGATAAAAAATGTCCATATTACAAACCGGCCTCTTGCTCTCATAGTAATTTACTAGTTACAGATTTCCTTCAGGTAACAGTGTTTTAACCAAAGAAAATATCTGATCAAGACAGTTGTTTGGCATTTCATTATCTGATTTAATATCCATAAATTCTGCAACCGCTTCTAATTTGATTATCTTGCAACCTGGATATAATGTATCCTCAGCAGACCTCAGCAACTCAAAAAATTCGGACGATGCCTAATCAGGAGTTAAATCACTATCATCTTGAGTTTTATTTTGTTAAATAGATGGACCTGCAACATCATGTACTAAATTTTGAAACAGTGATGGATATGGAATCAAGTTATTAGTATCTTCTGAGGAACTGCGTTCACCATGTTGATACCAAAAAACGTAATCTGGCTGAAAACCAAACCACAAGAGATGTCCCTCAACCTTGTCAAATGTGTCAAACTTTCTCAGAGAAATTTTTTTACAAGGACACTTAATTGTTCCTTCTGAAACATATTCTGGTTTTGAGGATTCAAATGATAAGAAAGCTTCAACAGCCTCAATATATACGGGATTTAAACCTGAACCATTTGGATTTCTACGCTGATTTATCCAAGCACGATCATCTAATAATGACTGATATCGATTTCCATGTTCCATATTTTTCTACAAAATATAAACCATCACTGTTTTTAAATAATTTGAAATTATAAAAACACTATCTAAAAAAGGAAGATAAATAATTACAACTATTTATTAATAATTACCATAAAATTTAGGCGACATAATTTCTAGTGGATTGACAGCTCCTCTTTTGTCAGACGACTCATTTACTTGCATCTTTCTCACACTAAAATCACAATGAAGAATCTGCTCGGAGGTATGGTTATTCATTCTCATGCTTACGAGAATGTATAAGCGTACCTCCAAGCAATTTCTTCATTGTGATTTCACTGTGAGAAAGATGCAAGTAAATGAGCCTTCAGACAAAAGAGCCCCCTTTTCGTAGATGGATTATCTTCTTGAAACTTTCACCGCCTGAACACATTATGAAAAATGTGGTCTTACAAATGCATATTCAAACTTATGCATATGAGATTGGACATGCATACATGGAAGCATACTTTTTATAATGGTTTGAGTTGGTGAAAGTTGAAAGTAGAAGTGTCATTGAGTAAAAGGAGTGTCGTCAATCCACTGGAAATTATGCCAAGTTATTAAAAGTTATTATAATTTATTCCGATTTATTTATATTTATTCCTATTTATTACTGTATATTTCTAATTTTTCTTACTTATTACTAATTATTCCAATTTATCAGTAATTATTCCTATTTACCACTAATTATTACAATTTATTTCTAATTATTACTTTTTATTCCTAATTATAAATATTTATTACTAATTATAAATATTTATAACTAATTATTACTAATTATTCCTAATTATTATTAATTATTACTAATTATTACTAGTTAATACTAATTATTACAATTTATTACTAATTATTTATAATTATTCTTATTTATTTCTAATTATTTGTATTTATTACTAATTATTCCTAATTATTCTAATTATTAGTATTTATTATTATTTATTCCTATTTATTACTAATTATTTCTATTTATTACTATTTACTTCTAAATATTACTATTTATTGATAATTATAAATATTTATTGCTAATTATAAATATTTATTCCTAATTATTCATAATTATTCTTAATTATTCCTAATTATTCATAATTATTCCTAATTATTCCTAATTATTCCTAATTATTCCTAATTAATCCTAATTTTTCTGAATTATTCCAAATTATTCCTAATTATTACTATTTATTCCAATTTATTCCAATTTATTCTTATTTATTTGTAATTATTACTATTTATTGCTAATTATTCCAATTTATTGCTAATTATTCCAATTTATTTCTAATTATTCCTATTTATTTCTAATTATTCCTAATTATTCCTATTTATTTCTATTCATTACTATTTATTCTTATTTATTAGTATTTATTCCTATTTATTACTATTTATTATTATTTATTCCTTTTTATTAGTATTTATTATTATTTATTCCTATTTATTATTAATTATTCTTATTTATAATTAATTATTTCTATTTATTACTAATTATTACTAATTATTCCTATTTATTTGTAATTATTCCTATTTATAAATATTTATTCCTATTTATTTCTAATTATTCCTAATTATTACTGATTATTCTTATTTATTACTAATTGTTTCTAATTAGTCCTATTCATTACTAATTATTCATATTTATTACTATTTATTTCTAATTATTCCAAATTATTACTGATTATTCTTATTTATTACTAATTGTTCATAATTATTCCTATTTGTTAGTAACTCTTATTATTTATTCCTAATTGTTATTATTTATTCCTATTTATTACTATTTATTTCTAATTATTCTTAATTATTTCTAATTATTCCTAATTATTACTAATTATTCCTAATTATTCCAAATTATTACTATTTATTTCTATTTATTACTATTTATTTCTATTTATTCGTAATTATTCCTATTTATCACTATTTATTGCTAATTAATCTTATTTATTGCTAATCAATCATATTTATTGCTAATAATTCCTATTTATTGCTAATTATTCCTAATTATTTCTAATTATTCTTATTTATTACTAATTATTCCTATTTATTAGTATTTATTCCTATTTATTAGTATTTATTAGTATTTATTCATATTTATTCATATTTATTCATATTTATTCCTATTTATTATTAATTATTCCAATTTTTAGTAATTATTCCTATTTATTACTAATTATTCATATTTATTACTAATTATTCCTATTTATTACTAATTATTCCTATTTATTCTTATTTATTCCTATTTATTACTAATTATTCCTATTTCTAATTATTTCTACTTATTACTAATTATTCCTATTTATTACAAATTATTCTTATTTATTACTAATTATTCCTATTTATTACTAATTATTCCTATTTATTACTAATTATTCATATTTATTACTAATTATTCTTATTTATTACTATTTATTTCTAATTATTCGTAATGTTACTAATTATTCCTAATTATTCGTAATTATTCTTATTTATTACAAATTATTCATATTTGTTATTAATTATTCCTATTTATTACTAATTATTTCTAATTATTGCTATTTATTGCTAATTATAAATATTTATTCCTATTTATTCCTAATTATTCCTAATTATTCCTAATTATTTCTAATTATTCATAATTATTCTTAATTATTCATAATTATTCCTAATTATTCATAATTATTCCTAATTATTACCAATTATTCATAATTATTCCGAATTATTACCAATTATTCTTATTTATTAGTAATTATTTCTATTTATTACTAATTATTACTAATTATTATTAATTATTTATTTTTATTTCTATTTATTAATATTTATTGCTAATTATTCCTGTTTATTGCTAAATACTCCTATTTATTACTAATTATTCCTATTTATTGCTTATTATTCCTATTTATTAGTATTTATTCCTATTTATTCCTATTTATTACTAATTATTCCTATTTATTATTAACTATTTTAATTATTAGTATTTCTTCCTATTTATTACTAATTATTCCTATTTATTAGTATCTATTATTATTTATTCCTATTTATTAGTAATTATTCATATTTATTAGTAGTTATTCTTATTTATTAGTAATTATTCCTATTTATTAGTAATTATTCCTATTCATTATTAATTATTCCTATTTATTACTAATTATTCCTATTTAATACTAATTATTCCTATTTATTCCTATTTATTACTATTTATTCCTATTTATTACTATTTATTCCTGTTTATTACTAATTATTTCTATTTATTACTAATTATTTCTATTTATTACTAATTACTCTTATTTATAACTATTTATTCCTATTTATTCCTATTTATTCCTCATTATTCATAGTTTTTCTTAATTATTACTATTTATTCCTATTTATTACTAATTATTCCTGTTTATTACTAATTATTCTTATTTATTACTATTTATTCCTATTTATTCCTAATTATTACAATTTATTTCTAATTATTACAAATTATTCTATTTATTGAAAATTATACCTATTTATTTATAATTATTCTTATTTATTGCAAATTATATATATTTTTTCTTAATTATTTCTAATTATTCCTAATAATTACTAATTATTAATATTTTTTTGCTAATTATAAATATTTATTCCTAATTATTTCTAATTAATTATTCCAAATAATTACTAATTATTCCTATTTATTACTAATTATTCATATTTATTTTTAATTATTCCTATTTATTAAAAATTAGAAACTAATAATTTCAATTTATTATTACAAATTACAATTATTAAAAAAACAATTTAAATCTAATTAAAATAAAAATAATTAAAATAATTAAAATTAACATAATAAAATAAAATAAATATTAAATAAAATAAAATATAAATACCTTTAAACTTGATCTTCTTTTGATGTAGACGACTTCAAAACTTTTTAGTCAAAAAAAAACTAACTCAAAAAAATTCTCACTCTGAAAATAAGGTTGAGAGAGAGAGAGAGAAAATGAGAATTGAGAGGAGGATTTGAAAAAACGGACAGGGGGTATATATAAGTAAGATTAGTTGCGACGAGACCTTTTGTGACAGGACTACCGTCGCAACAGATACCTTTTGCGACGAGGCCCGTCGCAAATACCTTTGCCCGCATTAATTGCTGTCGGCGGTTAAAAGGGTATTTGCGATGGGCCCCGTCGCAAAAGGTATCTGCCGACACACGTTTTGCGATGGGGTATCTTCCTGTCGCAAAAACCCACTTACTGCTGCCGAGTATTTGCGACGGGTCCCGTCACAAATAACTTCCGAGCGATGAACCATTTGCGACGAGGAAATTCCCCCCTCAAAAAACCTCCCCGTCCCAAAAAAACCATTTACTGGCACCGGGTATTTGCGACAGGACCTGTCGCAAATACCTCCGAGCGATGAACTATTTGCGGCAGGAATATTTCTCGAGTCGCAAATAAGCTTCCTGCGGTTTGGCGAGCAATCCGCGCCAAACCGCGCATTACTTTTTGCAACAGGCCACAAAAAACCGTCGCAAATTACAAGGTCTTTGCGAAGGGGCGACTCCCCCATCGCAAATAATCTCTGGACTGAACTATTTGCGACGGGATATTATCAAGTCGCAAATAACCCGTCGCAAGAGGTTGTTTTTTCCGTAGTGAAACTCCCATGTTGTATCCTAGTAATCTTGATCAAGAATTAGTCATAGGGAGATTTCCATTATCATGACTTGAAACAATGAACTCCGCTTGAGTACTAAATGAATTTCCACGTAGGGTGTGAGTATGACTCAGTAGGCCACCATCAGTGACATCCTAAATCATATCCAGTCTATGTATAAAGTGTGCACTAATGTGCATAAAAAATAAAGGAAAGTGTTAGTAAATAAACCATCATCAATCCCCCAGTTTCACAATGACACCCAAAACCAACCATACTTACATTGGCCTAATATGGATGTTTTTATCGATAATATCCCATAGATCCTAAATGAAACACAAGTGAAAAACCAGGCAATTCCAAACAATTATTTATAATGAGTCAAATGGGGTTCATTCCAAGGAACACAAAACTATGTTCTATTGTAACACCCCAAGCTTCCACGATATGCTTTCTTTGAATAACACAATAGCTTGGGTTGTATGCAACTTCGAGTACTAGCACACCACGTCTAATCAAACTAGCTCTTTAAAAAGAAGTTATGAATAGTAATACCACTTTTTGAAATTTTATAAATTTTATTTTTCAAAATGGATTTCATTTTTGGATTAGGAATATCAAAATTATCTTAGGGTGATTTTTTTGTACTTTTCCGACAACATTCATATTTTGATGAATAGTGCAAATACTAAATTTTAATTAAAAACAACTTTTTTAATCGAAATAATTTATAGTGTTAAATTTTAAATTTTAGTGGTTTCAAAGTATCATTAGATTATATTTTTATCATTTGATATAATGTCGGACATTATATGTAATTTCACATTTAAATTGTATATAAACACATGTTAATCTTTTGATAGTTTTTACTTCTTAAGAACCCGCCTTTTGGTTTTGACAACGAGATTTAATTTAAAATTAATTACTTCAACTTCTTTGTTTTGAATTTGGAAAATTTGATTCCATATTTGGAATCATAATTTCCAAATTTTGTTAATAGGTAACTTTTATTTTTAGACATTATGAATAGTAACTTTAGTAAATATTTTATTTACCGTGGTTAAAGGGTAAATCTAGTAAATAAGGGTAACAAATAATATTATAATAATATTAAATTACAATAAAACTTGTCCTAACCCAATTGGATGATACATTTCCAACCATGGGCAACCTTGGGTCGATTTTGGGACCCCATAGAGCCACTTGTAACTGAAAATGACACTTTATAAAAATTAATTTAAAGTTAAGGAAATTATAACATAAACATATATCTTTTAGTAAAACATATTTTATATGGAGTTATATAAGTGATATTTTCAACTATAAATATTCATTATAAATATAATATTACTTAATAAATCATGGTATTTTATTTATAATTTTTAGACATCAAATAAATATATTTATTTGTGACACAATAATGATTCAATATTTTTCTTATTTATGAAAGAATAAAATAATTGATATTTTGAATATTAAAATAAATATAATTTGAAAGTTTTGATGCCATACATTAATTTTCTAGATTAATATTAAATGTTAGGGTTGATTTAATGTATTTTTTTCTACGTAATCAAGTTGTTATGACTTTAACAAAAAAATACTAAATAGTGTCAAAATTGACATAAATGAGTTTTTAAAACAAATACTATTTTTCTAAATGATATAATATTCCTAAAAATCTAGGTTTCAGCCAAAGTACTTATATAAGTTTATATATTTTACTATTTAAGGACTTTGGGTTCTCTTGGCATTTTATAATATGTTTATTAACCATGTAATATAAAAATACAAGAAGACGTAGTAATATTTAAACTATTTAACTAAGAGTTAAATCTAAAAGATAAGGTTAATATAGTGAAATAAACCTGTATAAAACCTATTGGTTGAGATTATTTCAACCAATACCCGCATTATCCTCGAAATAAATCCATTTGGTGCAATTAGAAACCAAAAATATTTTTATAATAAATTAATATTTTAAGCTTTTTCAAAAGTGCCCCTCACCTCTCTTATAAAATAGTACTTCCCCTTCTCTCAAATTAAAACCTCAAAATCCATTTGGCTCGGCCAAACCCTACTAAAATCTCTACCCAAAAAACCATAAATTCATCCAATAGGCCTTACTTTGATCATAAATCCAACCCAAGGTGCCCTTTTTTTTCAAATCAAGAGGAAGAGCCCGAAGAAGAGGTAATTATTTCATCACATCTTTCAAAGTTCTTTTCTTCTTCCACTGTCTCTTTATTTGTTATTTCCATACCGAAATAATAACCCCAGTAACATTTATATATAGTGATGTTTTTATAAATATGGTACAACCATATTCACTATTCTATCCATCATATTAATGACAAAGTCACCATATGTGCATACATACGACTTACCGTATCTACGTCGTGGTGTAGTTTTTATTCAACACTTCATTAATAGGATGATTATAATAATGAGTATAATTGATGTAAATAAAAAATATAAAATTTTAATGATTATATATATATAATATACCATCCAACTACATATGATTTCACAATCAATAGAATGATATTATCTCTCATGCGTACCTACGACTTACTGTCTCCACAACACGATGAGATTTTTTTCCCCATCGTAACCATTCAAGAATAATTTTGAATTGATGACTAAAAATAATTTTTAAGAACTTAATATCATTCTAGATATGTATCAAATACATTATATCCATAAAAAGCATGACTTACATGACAAAACATATAAAGTAAAATGAATCAATTAACTCCCAAAACAATGATACTACTGAAATATTTTTAACAAAGAAATATTAAAGAATTGTATATCATATCATATTTATGTATGTGGTTCTTGTATAATTTTATAACAATTATTTAACCATCATACCAGAGGTTAACGTACCCTCAACTACGGAAAATTATAAGGTAAGGGTTAATTTCCCAATATCTGTATTATCCAAGATTGTTTATACGTAAGTATCTACTATGACTTATTTATCAACCACATCCATGTTTCTTAAAAATTTAATTCAAACCATTTTTAGTATTTCATATACTATTAGTTAAAGTCATTTATACCCTTTTTTAATTTTATAAAATTATTTGAAAGGAACCTTTCTATTGTTTTCCAAACAAGGTACTTTATGACCTTTTCGACAAATTAAGGAAATAATGTGTTTTTAAATTAAACAGCCGGTGTGACCATTTTCCACCGCTATAACACCTTTGAAGATTCCCTTGAATGATTATAATAATATTTTCAAAATAAATGTTTTCTTTAGTTTTAATTGACTATAAAGTAGAAAGATATATTTCACTCAAATAGTTTTTGGAGTGATTTCATATATGTTAACATACTTTGATGGATTTTACACTTGTTTGATGTTGATTCATTAGGATATAATCTTCTATATTTTATTTAAGGTTTTGTGATATGTTTTAATATATTTGTGTTATTTTTATACCATTCATGGTTTAGGTTTAAAGTATTAATATTTCATATTCTAGTTTTAATACGAATGTTTATGTTATGTTTCAACCTTTTCAAATGAGGAATGCATTCGACTTACTAAGTGACGGGCGAGGCTCTCTATAACCCCTCTATGAATCGTTAGGTCTAATGAGACAAACTAGTGTCTTGGCATAAGACCTTGACAAAATCTTTACTTTTAGTCTTGGCACGAGGCCTTGACTATGTGGTAATGATGTTCGAAATTATGCATTCCATCATTAGGAGATTGGATATTAATATTATTTGTGATTATTAGACTAGTAGAATATCCATGTGAATAAGTAAATTGAATTATTTGATTTATCTTTTCCATATTATGTTTATGTTTAAGTTTAAAATGAATTTTTTTTAGTCATATACATTACATTAAATGTCTATTATTATTTATGATAGTTTCTGTTATGTTGTTATCTGTACTGAGCATTTGAGCACACCTCTTTATTTTGTTTTATTTTTACCAGGATGTGAAGAAGTATATTATGATGGAACTGCATGGATAGGCTAAGGAATGTGAGTGTGTCCTGAGAAGAAACAATGTTGTTTTTTATTTCATAACATAATGTGAAACATAGGTATGTATCTAGTATTTCCAAGGCTACTAAAATGATCGGTCTTTCAAGACTTGATCTCTTATGATCATGCCAATGTTATGTAATAATGCACCAACTATAGGTAACTAGGGTCGGGGAATTATAGTTGGTATCAGAGGAAGTTCAGTACAAACCTGGAAACTAGATTTACAAAAAATCGGATTAAAAAACATTATCATAAGATGGACTTTGAGGATTAGTATAGAGGAACATCCATAATTTTTGGTAATGTAGATATTATGTGGGTTTTCTAAGAAATACATCCCTGTATGGATACTAATATTGAATGTGGTTATGGAAGAAATGTACCTAGGAGTGAAAACTCCGACAAGGAGTTTCATGCTTGACCCGAGGTGTCCTGGTACACAACAATGGGCCTTACTATGCACTTGGTTTGACACTCCCAGGGGATATGATTTGGATAATTAACATTTTCTCTAAAAACCATTATGAAGTATTTATGAGTAAATAATTCTACAAGGAATTTTTTTTTGTGATTATGGATTATATGCATAAGTTATAAAATTTATGTTAAGTATTTTACAAGTTTGGAATTATGTACTGCGGGTCACAAACTAATATAGTTTATTCCATTTTTAATGAATGTCTCCTAGTGGAAGGAATGGAAACCGTATCAATTCACGTAGTCTATGTAGGGATTTCCATCCTACTCACGATAATTATAGTGGATCTAGTGATGCAACTGGTGATAGAAAACTTATTACCATACTGGGACAACTCACTCAGGTTATGAATAATAACCTTACTCGCATGGAGCACCTTGATCCATACCGAGGGGTATTAATGTTAGACCACTTCTTGAGGAAGAAACCACAATCATTAAATGGGACTACAAATCCATTTGTATTTGAGAAATGGATAAGTTCCTTAGAGAAAATATTTAATGCTTTGGGGAGTAGGGAAAGGGAAAACGTTTCTATGGAAGTTTATCACCTTACAGGAGATGCAGATTAATGGTGGTCATTAGTTGAAAACATAAAGGAGGATGAAGAAGTATCAAATATGGAATCAAGGGAGTTTCAATATATTTTCTCAAAAAAATACTATCCTTGTAAATATTGAGCTGATATGGAAATGCAATTTCGGAGTCCGAGGAAAAAGGAGGATGGGAATATTGAAACATATGAGGCTAACTTTACGAGGTTAGCAAGGCATTCTATAGATTATATACATAACTCAAGAAGTAGGACTGATAGATTCTTTGATGGGTTAAAACCATTTCTCCATCAAGCATTAGTCTCTCAAACCTTCTCATCATACGAAGATATAGTCTCATGAGCTATCAAGACGGAAAAGGAATTCTCTAAGTATTATGACTTTAATGGGAAGAAAGTGAAGAAGAGATCGGTAGAACACTCTGAAAAAGGAAATAAGGGGAATAAGGGAATAGTTGACTTTCCACCCTCCAGTAAATGTTGGAAGAAAAACCCTGTAACTTACCTGAAGGGGATGAGATTTTGTTACAAGTGTGGAGAAAAAGGCCACCAAGCTTGTGACTGCAAGGGAACGAAAGAGGTTGTCAATGTTGAATGCTAAAATTGTATAGAAATGGGACATTATGCAAATGAATGTCCTCAGATCCAAGGAAACTTACCTTAGGAAAGGCCAAGGGAGTAAGACCAAGATTATGTGATCACTACTGCTAAGGTTGAAGCTCTTAATGATTTGGTGGCATGTTCTTTAATCATTTCCTCAAAATTAGCCAATGCTTTATCTAATTCTGGATCATCTCATTATTTCATATCTTCCTATTTTTCCAAGAAGATTATATATTTATAGTTTGAATTAATAAAGGAGTTTTCAGTTAAAACTCCCAAGGTAAGTATCATAGCAACAAAGTTTTGTCAATCAGTTACCATTAGGGAATATAGAAAAGCTTTATCTACTGATCTTATTGTCAAACCCATGATTGAATTTGATATAATCCTTGGTATGTATTGGATTTTGGACCATGATTTGAAAATTTATTATAAGAAGAAGGATGTTACAATTATTTATGAAGATAAGGAATACCTTATATTTAGAGAAGAAGTGACACCATCTGATTCTCATATAGATCCACCACCTGTAGCTCTACTAAATTCAATTATTGGGGAGAAAAAGAGTGAAATAACTATTAGTGTGGAAAGGAATGTTCAAAAAGAGGGTGTAAATATTGTGCTAGAATATGTTGATGTGTTTCTAAAGGATTTACCTGGACATCCTCTAGAATGGGAAATTGAGTTTTCCATTGGCTTAATTCTTACTTCAAGGACCATATCGAAGACCCCTTATAGAGTGTCTACTTTGGAATTAGTGGAACTAAAGAAACAACTAGAGGAATTAAGTAATAAATGATTTATTCTCCCTAGTGTTTCTCAATGGGGAGCCCCTTATCTTTTTGTTAATAAGATTGATGGATCTATGAGGTTGTGCATTGACTACAAGGAGCACAATGCTACAAAAACAAAGAAAAAGTATCCCCTACCCCACATTAATGATTTATTTGATCAAATTCATGGAGCTCAATATTTTTCAAATATCGAACTTCGATCTGGATACCATCAGTTTTACGTGAAAAAGGAAGACATTCCAAAGACATCATTTTGATCTAGGTACATGTGTTACGAGTTTACAACAATACCTTTTGGGATGACTAATGAACCCTATATTTTCATGGATCTAAATAATAGAGTTTTCAAGGAATATATTAATGACTTTTTAATAATATTTATTGATTATATCATGGTATACTCCAAAAGATACAAATATCATAATAACCACTTGCACACTATTTTTGATGACTCTTAGAAGAAATGGATTATATGGGAAGTTTAGAAATTATGTGTTCTGACTTCAAGAGATTTCTTTTCTTGGCCATATTGTCTCTATGGATTGAATCTCTATTGATCCTTAAAACATAAGGGAAATTCAAGAATGGCCAGAACTAACGAGGATAAGTATGGTACACAGTTTTATTGGTGTAGTAGGTTATTATCGGCGTTTCGTCCCGAATTTTTCCCAATTGGCTAACCCATTAACCAAGCTCACACTTAACGGGGTTAAATTTATTTGGACAAAAGAGTGTGAAAAATGTTTTTAAGAATTCAATATAAGATTATTCAATTCTTCTATCTTGACTCTACCATCGAGGAATGATGGGTTTTTTATTTATAGTGATGCTTCAAAGAAGGGACTTTCTTGTGTCCCTATGCATAATGATAGAGTTATTGACTATGCATCACAACAAATAAAAATTCATGAACAAAACTTTCTTACTCATGATCTTGAGTAAGAAACTGTAATCTTTGATCTGAAGATATGGAGACACTACTCAAGGATTATGATTTCACAATATACTAACACCCGAGGATAAAAATTAAAGTGGAAGATGCTTTGAGCAGAAAGGATCAAGGTGTTCTGAACAAGATGAGAGTTGAAAGGGATCCTATGTTCATGGATCTAGTAATGATTGATATAGGAATAATCATGAATGGTGAAACATCAATACTTTTCAAATTGTTTCCAAACTGTCTTTTATAGAAAGGATAAAAAGTTCTTAGACTAATGACGAGGAGTTTAAATATTAAATTAATTCTATTAAAGATGGGAGATTGATTGAATTTTTATATGAAGATTGAATTTTGAAATTTGGGTAATGGTTTTTTGTTCCTAATATACCTAATCTAAAAATGGAATTGTTGGATGATGCTCATAGCTCCAATTTCTCTATACACCCTGGTAGCACTAAGATGTATAGAGATTTGAAGGAACATTTTTAGTGGGACAACATGAAGAGAGAGAGATATTGCTAATTATGTGTCAAGATTTATTGTTTTTCAACAGGTTAAGGCTGGAAGACAACATCCTAGAGAAGTCATACAACCTCTTCCAAAACCTGAGTGGAAATGGGATTATATTATGATGGACTTTTTCATGGGGCTACCAAATACTCCAAGAAGGAATGATTCAATTTGGTTTATTGTTGATCATCTTACCAAGTAACCATGATTTCATGCTAAATGAGAATATTTACACTTGAATTTTTAGAAAGACTATATATTAATGAAGTTGTAAGACTTCATGGTGTACCCCGACTAATTTTTTCTGATCATGATCCCCGTTTTACATCAAGATTCTGGAAAATTAATCAGAAATACCTTGATAATGAACTTTGTTTGAGCACTTACTACCACCCTATAAATGATGGACAATCATAATGGACTATTCAAACCTTAAATACATGTTGAGATCTTGATCACTTGACTTTCAAGGAATGTGGGATTATTATTTACCTATGGTAGATTTTTCCTATAACAATAGCTTCCATTCAAGTATTTAGATGGCGCCATATGAGGCGTTATATAAAAAGTGATGTCGCACACCAAATATTTGGGATGATGTTTGTGAAAGAAAACTCATAGGCCCAAAACATGTTTAGGAAACAATGGAAAATATTATGATTATCCAAACCCACATAAAAAATGCTCAAAGTAGGTAAAAGTGCTATGCCGATAATCAAATGAAGGATTTTGAATTTCAAGTAGGAGATCATGTTTTATTGAAGGTATATCCATGGAAGGGTGCTATAAGTTTTGGAAAGAAGGGTAAATTAAGTCCCTGGTACATCAGGCCTTTGAAAATTCTAGAACGAATTAGAGTTGTGGCTTACAATTTGGGAATTCTGCTAAGTCTCTCCAAAGTTCATGATGTGTTCCACGTATCACTGTTCAGAAAATACATGCCTGACCCAAAGCATGTATTCACCCTTGAAGAAATAGAATTGGAACATGATCTGTCTTATTTTGAAGATCCTACTAGGATTATTAATAACATAGAACAAGTGTTGAGTAACCGGATGACTCATCTAGTAAATGTTCTTTGGAGAAACCATAAAATGGAAGATGCAACATGGGAACCTGAGGAACTTATGATCAAGAATCACTAGAATCTTTTTTATGTAATGATATTATAGATATTTCGAGGATGAAATTAGTTAAATGAGGGAATAATGTGACACCCCAATCTTCTATAGTACACTTCTCTTTGAATAATACAGTATCTTGTGTTGTATGAAACTTTGAGTTCTAGCACACCACGACTAATCAAACTAGCCGTTCAAAAAGTAGTTATGAATAGTAATACACACTTTTTGAAATTTTATATTATTTATTCTTTAATATGGACTTATCTTTTGGGTTAGGAATATCAAAATTATCTTAGGGTGAATTTTTGGTACTTTTCTGATAACATTCATATTTTGATGAATAGTGAAAAATACTAAATTTTACTAAAAACAACATTTTTAATCAAAATAATTTATAGTGTAAAATTATAAATTTGAGTGGTTTTTAAGTATAATTAGATTATAATTTTATTAGTTAATATATTTTAGTTTATTTTATATAATTTCACATTTAAATTTTACATAAACACATGTCAATCTTTTGATAGTTTTTACTTCTTAAAAACACGCTTTTTGGTTTTGACAACGAGATCAAATTTTAAAATAATTACTGAAAATTATGTGTTTTGAATTAGGAAAATTGGATTCCATATTTTGAATCAGAACCTCCAAATTGTGTAAATAGAAAACTTTTATTTTTATACATTATGAATAGCAATTTTAGTAAATACTTTATTTACAATGGTTAAAGGGTGAATCTGGTAAATAAGGGTAAAAAATAACATTATAATAATATTAAATTACCCTAAAACATGTTCTAACCCTATTGGATGATACATTTATTACCATTTTAATCCTTTGGTATATTTTGGGACCCCATTAAGCCACCTGTAAGTGAAAATGACACTATAAAAATTAATATAAAGTAAAGGAAAATGTAAGATGAATATATATATTTTAGTAAAAAAAAATTATATGAGGTTATATAAGCGATATTTTTGACTAAAAATATTAAATATATAGTTAAAAATATTTCCTACATAATTGTATTTTATTTATAATTTTTAGACATCAAATAAATATATTTATTTATGACACAATAATGATGTAGTGTTTTCCTTATTTATGAAAGAATCAAATAAAGGATATTATAAATATTAGAATAAATATAATTTTAAAGTTTTGATGCCATAACAAAATTTTCTAGGTGAATATGCCATGTTAGGGTTTATTGAATTTATTTTCTCTAAGTAATAATGTTTTTATGAATTTAACAAAAAACAAATACTAAATAGTGTCAAAATTGACATAAATGAGTTTTTAAAACAAATACTATTTTATTAAATGATATACTATTCCTAAAAAACTAAGTTTAGAAAAAATGATTTAGATAAGGTTATATATGTCAATAATTAACCACTTTAGGTTCTCTTGTCATTTTATAGTATGTTTATTAACCCTCCAATTTAAAAATACAAGAAGACGTGGTAAAAGTTAAACTATTCAACTAAGAGTCAAATCTAACAGATATGGTTAATATGGTGACCTAAACATGTATAAAATCTATTTTTTGAGATTATTTAGACCCATACCCACATTATCCATGAAATAAATTCATTTGGTGCTATTATAAACCGAAAATTATTTTATAATAAATTAATATTTCAAGCATTTCGTAATGTTTCTCTCACCTCTCTTATAAAAGAGTACTTCCCCTTCTCTAAAATTCACACCTCCAAAGCCATTTGGATCTACCAAACCCTACTCAAATATCCTCCCAACAACCCTAAATTCATCATAGAGGCCTTACTTTGATCAGAAATCCACCCAAAGGTGCCCTTTTTTTCAAATCAAAAGGAAGAACCTAAATAAGAGGTAATTATTTCATTACCTCTTTCAAAGTTCTTTTCTTCTTCCACTTCTTGTTTCTTTGTGGTTTCCACACCAAAATAATAACCCCAGTACATCATACATACTATTATGTTATTATAAATTTGGAACAACCATATCCGTTACTCTATCCATCCAATGAATGACAAAGTCACCATACGTGCGTACATATGACTTATCATCTCCACGTCGTGGTATAGTTTGTTATTCAATAATTCATTTTTTGGAAGGGTATTTAATGAGTATAATTGATTTAAATAATAAATATTTTTTTAATTATTATGTATCTATAATCTACCATCCAACTACATATTATTTCACAATCAATAGAATGATATTACTGCTCGTGCGTATATACGGCTTACCGTCTCCACGACGCGATGAGATTTCATTCCCCATCATAACCATTCAAGAATAATTTCTAGTTGATGATAAAAAATAATTTTTAAGAACTTAATATAATTATGGATATGAATCAAAATACATCCTACCCATAAAAAACATGACTTACGTAACAAAACATATAATGGAAAACAAATCAATTTACACCCGAAACAATGATACTACTGACATATTTTTAACAAATCAATATTAAGGGATCATATATGATATCATATTTATATATGTGGATATTAAATAATTTAAGAAATATTATTTAACCATCACACTGGAGGTTAATGTTCCCTCAACTAAGGAAAAGTACAAGGTAAGGGTTAATTTCACAATCTCTTTATTATCTGAGGTTGTTTATACTTAAGTATTTACCGAGACTTCTTTATAATCCACATCCTTGTTTCATAAAAATGAATTTCGAATCATTTTTAATATTTTTTAGACTATGGATTAAATTCATTTATACCCTTGTTTGAATTTTATAATATTATTTTAGAGGAATCTTTCCATCGTTTTCCAAACAAGGTACTTTATGACCTTTTTCACAAATTAAGGAAATAATGTTTCTAACTTATATGGAGGGTGATACCATTTTCTGCCATTATATCACCTTCAAAGATTCACTTTCAAGATTATAATAATATTTTAAAAAATAAATGTTTTAGTTTATTTTAAATGATTTCGAAGTATAATGAGATATTTCACTCAAATAGTTTTTGGATTGATTTCATCTATGTCAACATCCTTTGATGGATTTTACGCTTGTTTCAAGTTTATTCATTAGGATACAATATTTTATATTGTATTGAAGGTTTTGTGATATGTTTGACTATGGATGTGCTATTTTTATACAATTCATGGTCTATGGTTAAAGTATTAAAATTTTGTAATCTAGTTTTAATATGAATGTTTATATTATGTTTCAACCTTTTCAAATGAGGAATGTATTGGACTTAGTAAGTGACGGGTGGAGCCTTTTATAGCCCCTCGATGCATCGATAGGTCTCACAAGAAAAACTAGAGTCTTGGAACAAGACCTTGACAAAATCTTTATTTGTTGTCTTGGCACTAGCCCTTGACTATGTGGTTATGATGTACGACATTATGTATTCCATTGTTATGAGATTAGCTATTGATATTACATGTGATTATTCGACTAGTAGAATATCCATGTGAATAAGTAAATGTAATTATTTGATATATCATTTCCATATTATGTCGATGTTTAAGTTTAAAATGCTTGTGTTTAATCCTTATACATTTCCTTAAATGTTTATGCTTATTTATGATAGTTTCTTCTATGTTGTTATCCATACTGAGCATTTGAGTTCACCCCTATCTTATGTTTCATTTTTACCAAGGTGAAAAGAAGTATATTATGATTTACCTGAAAGGATATTCTAAGGGATATGATTGTGTCTAAAGGAGAGACAATGTTGTTTATTTATTTGATATGGTAATGTAAAAATTATATATATATATATATATATATATATATAGTATTTCCAATGCTACTAAACTGATCTGTCTTTCAGGACTTTATCTCTTGTGATCATGCCAATGTTATATAATAATGCACCGAATCTGGGTAAATAGGGTCAGGGCATTACATATATAACATGACCAAGGGACGCTACCTCAAGGAACTACAAATAATATTCCATAATATGTACATGGGGGCTACCCCAAGGCACTCCAAACTGTGATCCATTATAATTGGAATGGGTATTACCTAGGGCACTCTAAATCATTGAGCCTATGGGGTTTACCCCAGGGATTCCAAATCATGTTCCATATCATGTCCATGGGGCTATACCCCCAAGAAAATCCAAACCATGTTCTATAACCCAATAACATAATAAAATTCATTTATAAATTAATTTAATTTAGTTTATCATTTTTAATCAATAAAAATGGCATTGGATCCTAGTGTTCACCCTAGGCACCCTTGTTAATATAGAAAAGGTCACGTCTATGTCCAAGGTACACCTATGGTCACCCCTTGAATTACTTAGTTTCTTTTCTATGTCAAGATAACCTCAATTTGTAGATAAATCCATGTATAAACTAATCAATAAGATGTTTTTGACATGTGAAAAATTTAAATTATAGGTATTAAAAGAACATAACAAATATTTATAAATTTTAGGTCAAGCGTTTGGTATATTAGTGTGACTATAGATCACATGCACAATTGATTGATGATAATTTTAAGGGATATCTTAAGAACCACCTACGTTATTCTAGTTTGTATGTACCCATAAAATACTAGCCTTTGGTTCAAGTTAAAATGGAAGAAGTTTGAAAACTTGAATAATACCTTGAAAATAGATAATATTAGATAAAAAAGTGAGAACATTATTAATAATAGAAGAAATCTAGAAGGAATAGATATAGAAGGGTATACTTACCTTAATATTCTAACCACAACTGTCAACATTCAATTTGGGGGATATATGAGTAATAACATACTTGAAGAGAGGAAAATCCATTATGGATGAGAAGTTATCACACATGTTGGACAAGAAGAAAAACCTTTTGTTTTTATAAAACCCCATGAAAATAAAACAATTTCACTTTAAAAAAGCCACAAAAAAAATTTAGGACTTGAATTTAGTTCAATCCATGAATGAGTTGAGGTAGGGGGTTACTCCCCTTTTCCCACCAGTTTCATGGTGTGAAATAATGTTTCATTCCATGAAACTATTTTAATAAGTATAAATGAGTTGGAAATCGTCCTCCCTTTTCTAGAAGCCTTTCCAAGCTAGTTTGGACACCCCAAAAAATCATAAAAGAGTAAAATTCATGTTCTTTTAAGATAAAATAAAATAATTAATACCACATAAGGTTTGGAATTTTATAAATTCCATTAGAAATATTCATGGGAAAATTCTATGGCACGATTTAACTATAAAATTAAATTAGAAAATTCTGTTGGAAAATTCAAGTGGAAATGTTCACAAGAAAATTGCAGTAAAAAATTATATGGAAAATTTTCAGTGATAAATACAACTACACATTAGAATAATATATTGAAAATTCAATGAAAATAACACTGGAAATTTATACTACAATTATAGAGTGAAAAAACTACTAAAAAGTTTCAATGTAAACATTGAATTGTAATATTTTAATGAAAGAGTACTATCAAACCCCAACCTTTAAAATTATTTTACTTTATTATTTATTGGATTTGGTTATCCTCATTGATGATTATGTGGAGTGATGGTTTAATGTTTTTGAATTTTGTTGACAATGGTGGATTTTGGGCCAGTGCACGGGCACCGCACGGTTAGTGGTAACCATGTTCTCGGCCCATGCGACCGTGCAGATGAACAATTATTGAAATAAATAAATTTTATAAATTTTTATACCTTAATAGTAATAATAATAATATTGTGTAGATAATAATAATAATAATATTATTATTATTATTATATTTTTGTAATACTACTATTTCTAAATTGATATTAATAGTATTATTTTTAATTTTTTTATTAATATAATTATTATATAAATGAAACGAATGTTGTTAAAGAGATGATGATGATGATGATGATGATTATTATTATTAATTTTCTATATTATTATTATTATTATCATCATCATCATCATGATTATTATTATTATCGTTATTAAGTATCTATATTATTATCATTTTTGTAATTATTATCATTATTACTATTATTATTATTATTAAATATTTTTTTCTTTTTTTATGAACCATAAATCTTCCCTAGAGCCCCATTTCCCCTTACAAGATCCACATAGTGAAAACCCCCTGGATTCTCTTACTTTTTCTGTAGCACACTAGCCACCTTACTTCCATGTTCGCGCATGCCCACCCCACCCCAAACCCATCCCTCATAAGCAATCCAGCCAACCCACCCTCCAGCCACATTCTCCTCCATCGGCAGTGACACTCGCTACCCCTTCTCTCCCACTCACGCGCAAAACAACCAGCCAGGTAAGCACCGACACTCCCTCCAGCGACCACTCCTCCCTTCAGCATTCCCTCTAGTGGTTTCTTTTCCTTCCTTTGGTGTGTCCTTCCCCTCAATTTCTATGATTTTAATGGGGGTTTCTTGGTTTACCGTACTCTAATGGGTAGTATTTCAATAGGGCTTGTGTTTGCTTCTAATTTAGGGTGAACGGTTGGACTGCGAGGTCTTGCTCACCCCTTCATTGAATTTTCATGGGGTTCACACATGTTTGAGGTAGGTGAATTCACATTTCTTAATTTTTGAATAATTTCATTAATACTTTAATCCTTTAAATAAATTATAAACATTGATTCTCTTGCTTGTGCAATATTAGTTGATTTTTAAAAACATTATTTTCATCTTGTTAATTCCCTTGGTTAATTTATTTTTGTGCTTCTTGATGATTTGTTTTTCAAAAAATAGATTTCTATGTGAAATTATTATGGTATCTATATTTTCTTATGCTAAATGTGTTCTATTAATTCCCAATTTTTTCAAATACTTTTTAAATGTGGTTCGAATCTTTATTTAGTGTATAAATGGATCATGGTAGTGTTTACTTGTGGGTATGATTTGTTAAAAATAGGTTTTGAGATTTTTTTATATCTATGTCCCTACGTATACCTATCTAATTGAATTTGATTAAATTTATTTTTATTTTAGATGGTTAAGTTAGATGATTTGGGTAATGTTTGATGATAAAATCATTTTATTGACGTAATTTGGCTTGTGTTGGGTTGAATTTATGAAATTGGTTTGTTTTCATTTAATATTTCTATAACTCCACAAATTATTTGTGTGTTTTTATGGTGGGGAAAGTGATGACCCATTTTGTGTTTTATAAAGTGAATGGTTTTAAAATGTTTAAAATCACATTTTTCCCCTTTAAGTGCATTGTAAAGGTTTCATATTATTTTTCTTATAAAATTTAATTAAGAGTGAAAGCCCCTTTTGCATCGCATTCTCTAAAAGTGATAATGTGAATGTGGTATTTTATGTTTCTTTTGAAGAAAAATTGTAAATGTTTTGGTAAATGCATTGGGTGAGTAATACTAGGGGCCATTTGGCATTTTGAGTTCGTTGTGTGTTTTGTATTATTTTTTAAATAAAGATATAAATGGTTTCTTGAATGGTTCTTTGGTTTTTAAATTAGGTTGGTTTTCTTGTGAAAATTTCAAAATAATGATTTCAATACGAAACCTCAATGGGTATTCCCTTTTGGCCCTTGGTGTGTGTTTTGGTGGATGTTTGACATAATTGTCTTGTATAACACCCAAAATCAAAAGTGATGTTTGTGTTAATTTTTAGAAGAGGAATGTGGTTTGGAAAATGTGTGTGCCTAATTGGAAACTTAAAGTTTTTTTATGAAATGACTTAAATGTTTACGTGAAATGAATGCTCGATTGGAAAACTATGTAACACCTTGATGTTTTTATGAAATATTTTCTTTAAATATTTTTTTTTATTTAGTAGCTTGATTTGCACGAAATCACGAGTTTAAACAAACCATGAGATTTCTTTAATATAAAATTACCTTTATATCCTATCCATTAGGTTATTCTGAATAATTATAACTAACTTTGGAAAATGCATTATGAATTCATTGGCTATTAATTATTTATGAAAAATATAAATCAATTAGATATTTTAATTTTTGAGTGAATTCCATTTTGTAATTAAATTAAAGAGATATATGTGTTATATACTTAATAAAATATTTTTTATATTCATCAAATGGATATTTTAGTCATATGGTATGAATAAAACCCTATTTTATGTATAAGAACTTAGTTTTTAAAAGGTTAATTTTACACCTTTGAAATAAGAACCCATTTTAAATTAACATTTTGACACATTAATAATTTCCATATTACAAAATAAACTTGTTATTTTGAATCAGGATATAAAATTTTAATTTGGATAAATTTCTGATAATTTTCTAATAACTTTCATGTTTTTATGAATAGTAAAAATATGCTAAATTTTAATTAAAAAAACTTTTTTCATCGAGAAAATTTATATGGTTAAATTATAATATTATATGGTTTTAAAGTAAAAATATAATATATTTTTACCATTTAATATGTTTTATTACATTAGCATTAATTTTAAATTAAATTCATAGGTAACAATATTTCAATCTTTTACAATGTTTTAACTTCCAAAACTCGTTTTCTCATTTCAACAATGGGATTAATTTTAAATTAATTACTAAAAATTCTGTGTTTTGAATTTGAAAAAGTGGATTCATATTTGGAATAACAAGGTCCAAATTTTATGAATAGTTACCATTTATTTTTGGACATTATGAATACAAACTTCAGTAATTAGTGTATTTACCATAGTTAAAGGGTAAATCTGGTAAATATGGGTAAAAAATAATAATTTAATAATATAAAAATACCCTAAAATGTGTCATAATCCTATTGTATGAGATATTTACGACCATTTTCATCCTTGGGTTGATTTTGGGACCCCATGGATTCACATGGGTGTGAAAAGGACATTTTATAAGAATTAATTTAAAATAAAGATAATTATCACCTAAAAAGATAACATTTTCTAAATCGATTTCAATATAGGGTTATACAAATTATCTCCATATCTATAAATATTAATTAGAAATATAAAAATATTTCCTACATCATGGTATTTTATTTATAATTTTTATACATTAGATAAATATATTTATTTATGATACAATTATGATGTAGTGATTACCACATTAATGAAAGATTCAAATTAATGAATTTATAAATATTAAAAAAAATATAGTTTGGTTATTTTTATGTCATACATGAAATTTATGGATGATATATACATGTTATATTTGAGTTAATGCCTTTGTTTTGAAGTAATAACGTTGTTATGTTTTTTATAAAAAAGTCAATTATGAATAATGTCTAAAATTGACAGAATTCATAACTTAAAACATAAAATAGTTTATTAAATGATATTAAATTCCAAAAAAATTAAAATTCGAAAAATTGTTTATATAAGTATAAATATTTCATAAATAACTTTTTTTGGGTTGTTTTACATGATATGATAATTAAATTTACCCACAATGCGTAAATAACATGATATCACAGTAAGATTAAAAAGGTTAAAATAAGGGTTAAACAAAAAAGATAAGAATAAAAAAAATATTATAAACTTATCTAAAAATTATTTTATGATGGGTATTCGAACCAAAATAATATTATATTTGAACTAAAAAAGTTTTGGACCATTTTTAGTTGAATTTGAATTTAAAATAAATTAATATTTGGAGAGTTTCTCAAAGTTCCCCTCTCCTATCATATAAAAGGGCATCTAATCCCTCTCCTCTTCACTTCATTTTGAGCCTTAGAGATCAGACAAAACCGACCCATTTCTCTTATAAACTTCCCTAGTTACATTATATAGGTTTTTTCTTCACAAAATACCATCTATAGTTCCCTAAGAAGAAATGAAAAGATAGCACATTGAGGAAGAGATAATCTCTTCTACCAATTCCTTAAAATTTATTTCTTCTTCTACTTACTCTTATTTAGTTGTTTCATTATAAAGTAATAAAATAAGTATCAATAATATACTGATATGTTTTTATATATATTAAACAATCCTATTTCACCTTTTATCCATCCTATAAAAAACAAAATCACTGCGCGTGCGTACGTACGACTTACTGTCTCCACACCGCGATGTAATATATTTTTCACCACCACCTTAAATGGATTGGTATAATGGTGGAAATAATAACTATATATGATTATTATAACATTATACTAATTACGAGATACTATAAATCATTAAATTCAATACCATTCAACAATTATGGGAAAGATATCATCACTCATGCGTACAAACGAGTTAACCTCTCTACGGTGCGATGTGATTCGTTATACATAATTTCCATTAATCCATGATTAGATAAATGAATTTAATTAATAAATATGATATATATTATAATAATACCATTATTTAAATGAAGTAATTATAACCTAAAAATATTATTAAGAACTTATCTTATAAAATATATATAAGAACATGGAATAGTTAATACCCAAATCACGAGTAATAGTGAAATGTTACTAACAAACAGATTCAAAAATGATCATAAATGTTATCATAGAAATGATTATCATTATATAATAAATAATTAACATTATTTAAATCATCATACATGAGGTTCAGATACATATGAATGATATCTGACCTATGCTAAGGGATAAGTTTGCAATCTAATTTTTATTTGAGATTGTTTATACCTAAGTATTTACAAGGGGTATATTTATCATCCATTTCCATGTTTTATAAGAATATTATAAAAAAATTACAATTATTCTATGTATGTTTAAATTCATTTTTACCCATTTTTAATTTTACAACATGGTTTGGAAGGAATCTTTCTTACATTTACCATACGAGGTACTTTTTGGACTTTTCCGACAAAAGTAAGAGAAGAATGTTTTTTTTAACTTGTACAACATGACCATATTTTTATGCTATCATAATTATTTATTTCCTTTAATCTTACCCTACATGATTAGAAAGTTACTTTCATATAAAATTATTTCTTCTAAAATTGGGTGATATTTTGAGGAAGGAAAACATTTTTGAAAAAGGAAAGGATATTTTCCTCAAGAATGAAGCTAAACTATTTTATCATAATTATTTTCCATCTAAGATTACATAGGTTTATGGTTATATAAATATTATTACTTTGATTTGATTTTTTAAATGACGAAATTATTTTTATGAAATAAATTTTTGGATTATGTCATGATGGATTGATGTATAAGAAACCCATTTTTTTCATTTTTTGTGCTATAATATATGTTTTTTGTGTGGAATGCATAAGAATGGTTTAATTATGAGATTGGTGAGACCTATATCTCCCTATAATTAATTGGTTAAAGATTTATATCTCATGAGATAGACATGTCTAGAATGAAAAGTTAATCTGGTTTAGTGATACAGGGATGGAATGAGGAGAGAACTCAGTTCAGTAATGGAATTTGTCCGTTATGATGGACTTGGAAATGAGCCTTGAATAATATGAATTGATTTTATATGATTATGTGTGCATGAAAAAAATTTCATGTCTTATGTTATGACTATTTGGATTACATTTCACTTTAATTATTTATCCCATGACATTATATTGTGATCTTTTTTTAGGAGGATAAATTTTTTAAATGTTATGTTCTTATGATTATGATATGATTGTTATTTTCATTTTTTTTACCCTTACTGAGAATTTGAGCTCACCATTTTATATGTTTTTTCCCCAGGACATGAATAAGGGTATTAAGTATGATATGCCAAAAGTACTCTAGTTATGACTATATAAACAGGAGAGAACATAGAGGTTTTATGAACTGGTTTTTTATGTTTCCTAGTTTCTAAAGACACTATACCTATATGGTCTTTTCATGGATTTTTAATATGTTTTAATAAATATACTTCAATTCTGAAGTGATATCAATTTATGTAAAGAACGAGTATCTATAATTGGTATCAATGGAAAGGTATAGTTAACCATTGGAAACTAGGATCAGAAAGCCTTAAGGATATGTCTAAGTATAGGATACAATCCAAGTATTTTAGAAATGGTCATGAATAACCTAGGATAAAACCTAAAGTGTACTAAATTGAAAATTTATTCTTGATTATATGGTTTTCGTATTATGATTAGTCTGGATCACACTATTTTTATTGGTTTTATTCCATGTCTAGAACCTAAAGGAACTGCGTTAATGCTGAATGCGATGGGAAATGCAATGATTATCCCCATGAGCAACCAAATGTTATGGGAGGTCGAATGAAAAACCTTGTAGCCATTCTAACACAACTTTATCAAGCTATGAATCATGATAGGCATCCAAACAAACAAATGAGGGAGAAACATTCTATTAAATCATTCATGAGGCAGCATCCACCTTCATTCAGCGGGTCTTCTGATCTATTAGTGGCTAAACAATGGATTAGTACCACTGAAAAGATATTTTCATCTCTACAATGTTCTGAACATGATAAAGTAATCTTATTAGTACACCGTTTAGAAGGTGAAGCTGATCAATGGTGGAATCTTATCATGAATACGATGAAAATAGATGAAATTGAGTCCATGGAATGGGATGAGTTCAAGAACTTATTTTTCAATAATTACTTTCCCCATATTTTTTGAAAAAATATGGAGAAGGATTAACTTGAACTTAAGAAAAAGGATGATGAATCCATTGGTCTCTTTGAAGAAAATTATACAAGACTTTCAAGGTACTCTTCTGGAATTATTATCCAACCTAAGAATAAGATTTATTGATTATTTAGTGGCTTAAAACCAAGTCTCTTAAGGGAATTTTACATAAGGGACTTCAATAGATAAGAGGAAATTTTTCGATGTGCTCTCATGTTTGAGATGGAGACTGGATTAACCCATCAGTCATATGGGTTTGATAAGAAGAGAAAAATGGAATTCAAATAAAAATCTAAAGACCACACTAAAAAGAAGACGAGTTTTCCCTTACGCCAAATATGTGGAAATAAACATAGAGGGAATTTTCTTAAAGGTAATAGTAAATGTTTCAAATGTGGAAAAGAAGTTTATCGGACAATTGAATTCTGAAGTGATGGGAAACATTTGTCTAATGATGTGAACAAATAAAATGATACAAAGAATGAACCTCTTACAATTAAATGTTTCAAGTGAAAATAAATGGGGAATTATGCAAATCAATTCCCTAATACAATGTTTATTGATGATGATTGAAATCAAAAAACTCCTAAAACCAAATACAAAGGAATGTCAAATGAAATTACTATCATTAATGTGGAGTACGATAATGAAGTGGTGAAAGGTACAATTACAATCCACTCTAAATTAGAAAATGTTTTACTGGATTCTGGATCCACCCACTCTTATATTTCTAAATAATTTTATAAGTTTATCTCCATATTACCTCTACAACTAGATGTTGAGTTAGCTCTCACAACTACTAATGGAAAAACAACCACATAAAAAGTTTACAATTATTCTCCAATTGAAGTTTGTGGGAATGTGCTTCCTAAAAATCTTGTTATCCTTCATGTAGTTGAATTTGATGTGATTCTTGTCATGGATTGGATTTCTTTATTTGGAGATCATATCAGTTTGCAAAGAAGGGAATTCACATTTCATATTCTAGATCAATCTGTGATCATCTATCAATGCAAGAATGAATATAACCTTCCAGTAGAAATTTATTCCATCATATGGGTCTTGATTCCAATAAATGAAGGTTATTTATCTCAAATGGTTGGGGAGAAAATCATTATTAAGAATACTCCCATTGTAAAAGAGTTTGACGATGTATTTCCCGAGGAATTTCTAGGACTTCCACTAAATCGTGAAGTTGAGTTTTAAATAAAACTCATACTAGGTGATATGCCTATTTCAAATACACCTTATAGAATGGACCCCATTGAGTTGCAGGAATTGATGAAGAAACATGAATATAATATTGATAAAGTATTCATACGCCCTAGTGTGTCACCTTGGGGAGCACCTGTGTTGTTTGTTAAGAAAAAGATGGATTAATGAGAATCTGCATTAATTATCAAGAATATAACAAGATGATTATCAAGAACAAATATCCTCTCCTGCACATTGATGAATTATTTGACCAACTACATGGAGCTCAATACTTTTCAAAGATTGATATTCGTTCAAGATATCATTAATTAAGTGTCAAAAAGGAGGATACATCAAAGATGACATTCCGTACAAGGTATGTCCACTATGAATTTATAGTGATGCCTTTTGGTCTTATTAATTCCCCTGATATCTTCATGGATCTAATGAATAGAGTCTTTAGAGACTATTTGATTAGTTTTGTGGTAGTCTTTATAGATGATATTATTTTCTATTCAATGAGCATGGATGACCATGAAGATCACTTGAGAGTTGTACTAAAGACCCTGAGAAAGGATAATATTTATGACAAATTGACAAAGTGTGAATTTTGGCTTCAAAAAGTTTTATTTTTGGGTTACATAATCTCAAGAGAGGGGATATCTGTGGATCCATCAAAAACAAAGGTTATTGAGAGATGGTCAAGACCAAAAATAGTAACTAAGATCTAATGTTTCATTGGTTTAGCTGGATATTATTGAAATTTTGTGAAATATTTTTAATGATTATCTAATCCCTTCACAAATTTGACTTGGAAAGGAGTTAAGTTTGCTTGGATGGAGGAATGTGTAGATAATTTCAAAGAGCTAAAAAGAAGGTTAGCTAGTGCAACTGTGCTCACACTACCTTATAGTGGCGAAAGTTTTGTGATCTAAAGTGATGCATCCAAGAAGGGGCTAGGGCATGTTCTCATGAAAAATGATATGGTGATAGCTTACACCTAAAGACATTTGAAAATCCATGAGAAAAATTTCCCAAATCATGATTTGGAGTTAGCTATGGTAATCTTTCCATTAAAATATAGAGTCATTAGCTTTATGGTGAAGGGTGTGATATTTATACTAATCATAAATGTTTAAAGTATATTTTCACAAAAAAAGAGATGAAATGAACCAAAGAAGATGGTTGGAGTTGAGTAAATATTATGAATGCTTAACACATTACCACCTTGGGAAAGAGAACAAGGTGGCATATTCTTTGAGTCGCAAAGGCCATGCTTGCTTATCCATGATGAGGATCATGAAAGATCCAATATTTATGGATTTTCAAAGGGTGGATCTTGAAATTTTAATGGAAGGGGAGAAATATTATCTTTACCAAAAGAATGTTCAACCATCTATTCAAGTGAATATTAAATAGGAACTAAATGTAGATAAAGAGTTACCAAATAAGGCGAGAAACATTCCTGGATTCAACCTTGATTATGATGAAATAATAAGGTTTAGGAACCAGTTTGTTTCCTCACATACCATAATTAAAGAAAGAGCTATTGGATGAGGCTCTTAGTTCTTCATTCTATATTCAACCTAGAAGCACAATTATGTACAGGGACCTGAAATAGTGTTTATGGTGGGATGGTATGAAAAGATATCTCACCAATTATATCTCTTGATGCTTGGTTTGTTACTTTGTTAAGGCTGAGAGACCGAAGTCTAAGGCGGTGTTACAACCAGTACCCATACTAGAATGGAAATGGGAAAATATTAGTATATAATTTGTAATCAGACTTCTGAAAACATCCAATGGAAATAATTCTATCGGGGTTATAGTTGATCTCCTTACAAAGTTGTCACACTTCATTACTATTAGAGAAGATTTCGCTCTTGATATTATTTCCCTGGTATATGTAATGGAAGTGGTAAGATTTCCTAGAGTACCACATTCCATTATATCTTATCGGGATCTGAGGTTTACCTCAAAGTTCTAGCGAAGTCTTCAACATGATCTAGATACAGAGTTATGTTTTAGCACTGCTTGTCATCCTCAGATAGATGGTCAGTCTGAGAGGACAATTCAAACTCAGTAAGACAAGTTGAGAGCTTGATCTATGGATGTCAAAGGTGGTTGGGATCAACACCTTCAATTGGTGTAATTTTCTTAAAATAATAGCTTTCACTACAATATTTAGATGGCTCTTTATGAAGTACACTATGGAAAAAAGTGCAGAACTCCAACTTGTTAGGATGAAGTTGGTGGAAGAAATCTATTGGGACCTGATCTTGTTGATGAAATGGAAGAAAATGTAATATCTATTCAACAATATATAATAGAAGCTAAGCGTTGAAAAAAAATTATGCTGGCTACTGAAGAAAAGACCTAGACTTTGAAGTGGGTGATAAGGTGATCTCACGAATATCTCCCTGGAAGAGAGTAATGAGATTTAGAAAGAAGGGAAAGATGAGCCCTAGGAATATCGGTCCTTTTGAAATACTGGATTGTGTAAGAAAGCTATCTTACCGATTGATGCTTACACTGAATATCTCTCAAGTTCATGATGTGTTCCATTTATCTCCCTGGAGAAAGTACATACAAAATCCTTTACATTTACTAAGATCAGAAGTCATACCGTTGGAGCAAGATCTTTCTTATGAAGAACAACTGATAGAGATTTTGGATGGTAGAAAAAAAGTTCTACGAAACAAGACCACTCGCTTGGTTAAAGATTCATGTAGAAACCACCAATTTGAAGAAGCTACATAGGATCTTTGGGATATGATGATGGGGAAGTATCATCATATTTTTGTTTCCAAGTGACTAATTTCGAGGGCGAAATTCAGTTTAAAGGGGGTAGAATGTAACACCATGATTTTTTATGAAATATTTTATTTAAATAATTTTTATTCTTCAGTAGCTTGGTTTTCCTGAAATCATGAGTCTAAACAAACCATGAGATTAACTTAATATAAAATTACCATTATAACACAACCATTATGTTATCAAGAATAATTATAACCAACTTATGAAATGCATTATGAATTCATTGGCTGTTAATAATTTATGAAAAATATAAATCAATTTGATATTTTTATTTTTGAGTGAAATAAATTTGTTCACGAAATTTATGAGATATATCTGTTATATACTTAATAAATTTTTTTGATATTCATGCAATGGATATTTTAATCATATGCTATGAATAAAACCCTATTTTATGTATAAGAACCTATTTTTTAAATGGTTAATTCTATACCGTTGAATTATGAGACAATTTTAAATTAATATTTTGAAACATTAATAATTTCAATATAACAACATAAACATTTTATTTTGAAGTGGGATATAAAATTTACTTCGTATAAATTTCTGAAAACTTTCTTGTTTTGATTAATAGAAAAAAATACGCTGAAATTTAATTAAAAACAAATTTTTTCATCAAGATAATTTATATGGTTAAATTATAATATTGAATGTTTTTAAGGTATAAAAAGAATATTTTTGTACCATTTAATATAATTTATTCCATTAGCATTAATTTTCCAAGGAATTCATAGGTAAAAACATTTCACTATTTTCCAATGTTATAACTTTTAAAACCTGTTTTCTCATTTCAACAATAAGATTAATTTTAAATAAATTACTGCAACTTCTGTGTTTTAAATTTAAAAAATGGATTCCTTATTGGGAATAAAGAGGACCCAATTATGTGAATATGTACCTTTTATTTTTGGACATTATGAATAGCAACTTCAGTAATTATTTTATTTACCATGGTTAAAGGGTAAATATGGTAAATAAGGGTAAAAAAATAATAATTTAATAATATAAAACTACACTAAAATGTGTCCTAATACTATTGTATGAGATATTTCATACCATGGGAATTCTTGGGTCAATTTTGATACCCCATGTATTCGCTTGTATCTGAAAATGACATTTTATAAGAATTAATTTAAAGTAAAGAAAATTATAACCTAAACACATATCTTTTAGTAAATAGATTTTAATACAGGGTTATATAACTGATCTCCATGTCTATAAATAGTCAATAAAAATTTTAAAATATTTTCTACATCATGGTATTTTATTTATAATTTTTATACATTAGATAAATATATATATTTATGACACAATTATGATGTAGTGATTACATCATTAATGAAATAATCAAAAAACTGAATTTATAAATATTAAAACAAATGTAATTTGGTTATTTTTATGTCGTCCAAGAATTTTTTGGATGATATTTACATATTATATTTGGGTAAATTTCTTAGTTTCGAAGGTATCAGGTTTTTATGAATTAAAAAAAATTCAATTATGAATAATGTCTAAAATTAACACAATTCATAACTTAAAACATAAAATAGTTTATTAAATGATATTAAATTATAAAAAATATAAGATTATTAATTTTTTTTAAATATGTATAAATATGTCATAAATAACTTTTTTGGGTTGTTTGACATGATATGGTAATTACATTAACCCAAAATGTGTAAATAACATGATATCACACTAAGATTAAAAAGGGTAAAATAAGGGTTAAACACAAAATATAAGAATAAAAAAATATTCTAAACTTGTCTGAAAATTATTAGATTATTGGTATTAGAATCATAATAATCATTTGTTTGAATTAAATATTATTTGGCCCATTTTTTGTCGAATTTTAATTTATAATAAATTATTATTTTGAGAGTTTCGTAAAGTGCCCCTCTCTTATCTTATAAAAGGGGACCTCCTCCCTCTCATCCTCACTCCATTTTTAGCCTTAAATATCAGCCCAAACCTGGCCATTTCTCTTATCAACTTCCCTAGTTACATTCTAGAGGTTCTGGTCTTCTCAAAAGACCAACTCTAGTGCCCTAAGATGAAATTTAAAGGAGGCACGTCGAGGAAGAGGTAATCTCTTCTACCGATTATTTCAAATTTATTTCTTCTTATACTTCCTATTCTTTAGTTATTTAATTATAAAGTAATAACATTAGTATCACCAATATTTTTATATGTTATTATAAATTTTAAAAAACCCTATTTCACCTTCTATCCATCCTATGAAAAATGAAATCAGCACGTGTGCGTACGTACGACTTATCATCTCCACGTCGTGGTGTAATCTATTTTTCACCACCACCTTACTAGGATGGGTATAATGTTGGAAATAATAACTATATATGATTATTATAACATGATACTAATTTTTTGATACTATACATCATTCACTTCAATACCATTCAACAATTATGGGAATGATACTGTTGCTCACGCGTACGTACGACTTACTGTATCCACAGTGCGATGTGATTCGTTCTACAAAATCTTCATTAAAACATGATTATATAAATGAATTTAATGAATATATATGATATATTTTATACTAATACCATTATGTAAATAATATAACTATATCTTAAAAAGATGAATAAGAACTTATCCGACAAAACATACATAAGAACATAAAGTAGTTAATATTAGAATAACGATTAACAATGAAATGTTACTAACAAAAGGATGAAAATATGATCATCAATGTTATCATAAAAATGATTATGATTCTGGAATAAATAATTATCCTTATTTAAGTCATCATACACAAGTTTTGGATACATGCTAAGGACATCAGACCTAATGTAAGGGATAATTTTTCAATCTCATTTTTATCTGAGATTGATTATATGTGAGTATTTACTAGGGTTATATTTATCATTAATTTCAAGGTTTTATAAGAATATTCTAATAAAGTTTTTACTATTATTCTATGTCATTTTAAAGTCATTTTTACCCATATTTACTTTTATAACATGGTTTGGAATGAATATTTTTACGTTTACCATACGAGGTACTCTTTGGACTTTCCGAAAAAAGTATGAGAACAATGTTTTTTTAACTTGTATGACATGAAAGGATTTTTATTCTTTAATAATGATTTATTTAAGCTTCTCCTTCAATATTACAAGGTTATTTTCACATAAAATGATTTCTTCTAAAAATCTGTGATATTTTGAGGAAGGAAAATATTTTTCAAAAAGAAAGGATATTTTCCTCAGGAATGAAGCTGAACTATTTTATCAAAAACTATTTTCCGTATAAGATTATATTGGTTCATGTTTATATCCATATCATTACATTTAGTTGAATTTGTAAATGATGAAATTATTTTTATGAAATCCATTTATGGATTATGTCATGAGGGATTGATGTTTATGAAACCCATTTTATTTCATTAGTTATGCTATAGTGAATGTTTTTATGTTTTTTGTGGAAAATGTAAGAATGGTTTAATTATGAGATGGGTGGGACTAATATATCCCTCCAATTAATTGGGTAAAGATTTATATCTAATGATATATAGACATGGATGGAATGTAAAGTTAATCTGGTTCAGTGATACAGGGCAGGAACGAGGAGAGAACTCTATTCAGTAATGGAATTTGTCCACTATGATGGTGTTGGAAATGAGCCTTGACTAATATGAAATGATTTTCTATGCTTATTTTCATATGCCACAAAATTTCACGTTTTATGTTATGACTATTGGGATTACATTCCACATTTATGATTTATCCCAAGACATGATATTGAGATATTTTTTATGCAGGATAAGATTTTTAAATGTTATGTTCTTATGATTATGATATAATTGTTATTTCATTTTTTTACGCTTAATGAGAATTTGAGCTCACCCTTTTATATGTTTATTTTCCTTAGGACATGAAGAAGGGTATTAAGTATGATATTCCAAAAAGGAGTTTAGTTATGATGAAATAAATGGGAGACAATGTAGATGTTTTATGAAACAGCTATTAATGTTTCCCAATTTCTGAAGATACTGTACCTATACAGTCCTATCATGGTTTTGTTATATGCTGTAATAAATATACTTCAATTATGAAGTGATATAAATGTTTTTAAAGATTGGGTTGCTATAAATTACATGTTTTTAAAATAAATTTCTGAATGCTTAGGTGATGTAATATCCCGATTAGTATCTTTAACTATGAAAACTTTGTATATGTATACAGTGGGAGACCCTATCTCGGATTTCTATATATGGTCTTCATATAGGGGATGTCTGTGTTTGTGGTAGGAAAGTGCAGTGATGATAGGTAAGGTGAGTCACACATGTGTGGGAATCCTTCTTACATAGTTATACTACCACCATGGGTTCCTCAACATTTTCTAGATATCCAGGTGATGGTTGCTTGCTAGCCCCGATTAGATGGGTTGGTACCCTCCTAGAGTGAAAGATATACCAGGAGGGTTTGCCAATAGTGAGGACAGGTTAGGGTATCTAGTTAGTTATTGACTTAGGGGATTCACTATACATAAATAGGTGGTTCCAAATTGAGTATGGCCATGAGTCTTCAAGGGATATTTAGGATCACCCATAGTTACTACTTTTATTTCCACTTGTTTACTTTCCACTGCCATTGGTTTCAACATGAAATATTTTCTTATTATTTTATTTATTTTTAGCATAGACCTATATTTTTTTGGTTAGGTATTTGAATTAGTTTTTGGTATCAAAAAAATAATCTCATTTTAAAATAAAATGTGGTGTGTGTTTGTTTTTAAAATGTGAATGACTATGTTTACTAAGGGAAATGTGAAAAAGATATTTTTATAATTGTATTTTGAAACTAGTATGGGTGGAATGTTTCAGTAAGGAATCACTAGGATTCTGTGGTGATTTCCTACTGATCATTTCAGTGCTCACCAATACTTTATCTTTTCTATTTCAGGTCCCAGTTTTGGATTGCTCTTATAACGAGTGTGGTTCTGTGTGAGGTGGTGACCCATGAGGTCACATAGAGGTACGTTTGGCTATGTGAATTTATTTTACTTCAAATATTATTGTAATCTATTTGTTATATTTTTTCTATTTATTTGTATTTTATTTTGGCATAAAATCATTCTCACTTACTTGTCTTGGTGCCAGACACTAGTTGCCAGCCCGTGGGGATTAGGAACACCCTTTGGGTTATGCCATGGACCAGCTCAGGTGACAAATTCAGGGTCAAACCGGGTTGGTTCATGAAAAAAATGGTATTAGTGTAAAGTTATTATTATTTGGGGTGTCTGGTAGATTGAGATTAGGACTGTCAAGATTTAGAAGGTAGGTGCGAGAAGAGGGTCGCGAACTCTTTCTCACACTGATCCTCAAGTTACCAAGGGTTGTCCTTGAATTGAGTTTTCTAATTTTATTTTGGATTGAGGGATGGTAATATAGGTGAGCCGGTATCATGTTGGGGGCTCATTGCGGACCTCCCATCGGTTGTTGGTTGTGGTTTTGGTGCGATGAGGCCACCAATGATATTTTTGTAATTTTTTACACTTTATAAATAAGTTGGTTAATTATTGAAAAATGTTATGATTAATTAATGTGGGTATTTTGGATATGGTTAGGGCCCCAAGTGACATGACCAAAACTGGTGAATCTCGGATGATCTTGGGTGAGCATGGGCATGGGTTTTTAGGTGGTGAAATAAATGTGAAAGAACATTCATTTGAGTTAAGTGGTCCTCATTAATTTTCCAATGGATTTTTTCATAGTGTTTATATTCATGTGGGTGTGTGGCCTCATTAGTAGGAAGATGACCTAATTTTTATTGAATTTTCAAATCAAATTTAAATAGTTTAATTTAAATTAAAATGTTAAAATTAAATAAAATGACTATAATTGGATAAAGTGTCAAGGGACCCACTAGACCCTCATGTATTGGTTGGTTTTCCTTAGTCATCAATGTCCAAGGATTCAATGATAAGGGTTATATAGTGGACTTAGTATAAGACCCTTGTTACTTCTGGATATAGGGTACAAGTGAGAAATCCGATCCCATAACGATTCGACTGTCATGTGGGTAGCTACCCTAAAGACATAGTAGTTAGGTTGGGTGTGGGGTCTGACCTAGTAGTTACAGGTTGGGTGATTTTTTCTTAAATTCATCACTGAATTAATTTTAGTGTGACTAGAAACTTATGGCCATTGAGAAAAGATTATGATGGTGATGATATTATAGGATGATTTTCCCCCATAGCATTGAGGGTATTTCCAATAGTCTCATTGCGACCAAGGAACCCTGTTGGGGTGCCTCTTCTTGATGAATCATAGGGGACCAATAGGTACCCCAAATGACCATCCAACCTTGAGTTGGTGTGTGTGGGTATGGGTAGAGAGGGTAGTGGGTGTCACTTTAGAACCGGTACCAAAAAATATGTTCTTGAGGGGTTGTGGATCGTGGTGTTGGTCATATGAATTTGACTAAAAACTCTCTTTATTAATGCATTCACTTATTCTTTGGATGTAGCTATGGACACTGTAACACCCCGAGATTTTATGAAAAATATTATTTTAATTTCATTAATGTCTTATGTTGTATTCTACACCAAGATTACCCTGTGCTATACGCAACACCGTATTAGCTTTCAGTATACGCAACACTATTCTTGGACCGTGTTACACACAATTTTGATAATAGTTATTCTACGCAACATTGAGTATATATATATATATATATATTAAATGTATAAATGAAATATGGTTGGATTCTATTATACGAAACAATGAAGGATTCTTTCACAACACGCAACCCTGACTTGGCTTGCATTACACGCAATCGCGACCTTCCTCGATAGCGTGTGTTGTACGCAATACCGGGTTTTAATAAACAATGTTATATTATTATAATATTGTCATGAACTAGCCGTTATGAATAGTATTAACTAAATTTTTAATTTTATAACATTATTATTCATCTTACACATTTCTAGAACATGGTATAAGAACAAAATAAATTTTTCGGGTAAAATAAGTATTTTTTCAAAAAATGCAGTTTCACCGCCTTTTGATGGCGCACCCACTTTAAATATAGTTTTCGACATGTTTATATGTTCAATTTGACAAAATAATATTCTTATTTTGAATCCGGATGTAAAAATTTACATTAGATAAAGTTTTGATATTTTTCCGACAACTTTCATATTTTAATGAATAGTAAAAACATGCTATATTTTAATTAAAAACAACTTTTTTCATCGTAATATATTATGTGGTTAAATTATAATATTGAATGGTTTTAAAGTATATTTAGAATATATTTTTACCACTTAATATAATGTTGGTCATTGGACACAATTTTACAATTAAACCGAACATAAACAAGTGTCAATCTTTTGATAGTTATTATCTCTTAAAAACACGCTTTTTGTTTTGACAGCGGGAATTAATTTTAAATTAATTTCTGCCACTTCTGTGTTTTGAATTTAGAAAAATGGATTCCATATTTGGAATCAGGATGTTAAAATTGTGTAAATAGGTAACTTTTATTTTTATACATTTTGAATAATTACTGCGGTAAATATTTTATTTACCATGGTTAAGGGTAAATCAGGTAAATAAGGGTTAAACAAATAATATTATAATAATATTAAATTACCCTAAAACGTGTCTTAACCCTATTGGTTGATACATGGTCGACCATGGGCATCTTTGGGTCGATTTTGGGACCCCATTGATCCACTTGTAAGTGATAATGACACTTTATTTTAATTAAGTGAAAATGAATACAAAAATGACACAAGCATATATCTTTTATAAACACAATTGTTACATAGGGTTATATATGTTGGATTTTAGATTATAAATATTCATTAGAAAGATAAAACTATTTCCTACATGATGGTATTTTATTTGTAATTTTTAGACATCAAATAATTTAATTTATTTATGACACAAAGATGATGCAGTAATTATATTATTAATGAAATATTGACATAATTGATAATATAAATACCCAAATAAATGTAATTTAAGACTTTTTATTAATTCCACTAATTTTCTAGGTTACTATGATATATTAGTGTTGATTTAATCAACTTTGTTCGAACATATAATTCTGTTATGACTTTCACAAAAATCATATATCAAATAGTGTCAAAATTGACACAAAATAGTTTTTAAATCAAATATTATATTATTAATTTTTATTTTATTCCTAAAAATCTAAGGTTCGGCCAAATGACTTAGATAAGGATATATATATTAATAATAAACAATTTGGGGTTCGTTTGGCATTTTATAGTAAGTGTATTAACCATATAGTGAAAGAAAACAAAAAGACACGGTAAAAGTTAAATTATTTAACTTGGAGTTAAATCTAATTGATAAGGTTAAAATAATATCCTAAACTTGTCTAAATTCTATTGGTTGATAGGATTTCGACCCATCCCCACCTTAGATTAGAAATAAGACCCTTTGGAACCATTATAAACCGATTTTGACTTTAATATAAAATAATATTTTGAGATATTCCTAAGGTGCCCCTCTCCTCCCTTATAAAAGGACACCTCCTCCCCCTCCTCCTCACACCAATTTGAGCACTCAAGCTCGGCCAACCCCTGCCAAAATATCTTCTCCACTTCCCTAGAAACATCCTAGAGGTTATGGTCTTCCTCAAAGACCAATTTTAGTGCCCTAAGAGGAGGTCTCAAAGAGGCGCTTCAAAGAAGAGGTAATTACCGTTACCAATTCTTTCATCTTTATTTCTACTTCCACTTCTTCTTCTTAGGTTGTTTCATTATGAAGTAATAACATCAGTATCACTCATATACTGATATGTTATTATAAGTATGAAACAACCCTATTTCACCATCTATCCATCCTACGGAAAAAGAAATCACCGCGCGTGCGTACGTACGGAATACCGTCTCCACGCCATGGTGTAATCTATTTTCCACCACCACCTTACATGGATGGGTATAATGGTGTAAAGAATAACTATACATAGTTATTACAACATCATATTGATTCTGATATATTGTATAATCCACTCCAATTCAATTCAATATTTATAGAAATGATATCATCGCTCGTGCGTACGTACGGACTACCGTCTCCACGACGCGATGAGATTCATTCTCCATGTTAACCATTTAAGAATGATTATAAAGTATATATAAGAAATAATAATGAAATATATGACATTATAAAGCTACTGGATTTATGTATATATATACATATGTATGTCATCTACTTACTTCCATTTCAAGACAATAAGGAAAGGAAAACAGCGTTCATGCGTACGTACGGACTACCGTCTCCATGAACGGTGTTTTTCATTTTATTTATCTACCTATTATATATATATATATATACTGAATATATATGATATATAAATCACATTTTATATTCTGGAAGTGAGTAAATCATGATATAAGTAATAATAATGTCAAGAACAACAAGTCAAAACACCTACGATAAATGAAACGATTTTACCCAAAACGCTTCTTTAACATGGAATTTACAAAAGAACGGGTAATATAATGTCATAAGTGAACCATATATGATATCATAACAATGAATATGATTCTATAATAAGTCAATGACATTATTTAAATCATTATACAGGAGGTTCGGACACATACGAAGCAAATCGGACCTAAGGTAAGGAAAATATCACAATCTCATTTTTATCCGAGATTGTTTATTCGTAAGTATTTACTGGGGTGTATTTTATCATCCACATCCATGTTTCATCAATATGTAATATTATTTCCATCCACCTACAATTTTTTAAATCCATTTTTACCCTTCGGTGAGTTTTTAGTAATATCTTTGAAAGGAATCTTTTGTCGTACGAGGTACTTTTTGACTTTTCCGACAAAAGTACGAAGAATGTTTTTTTTAACTTATACGGCATGAATGGATTTTTAAAACATTAAATCCAAGAAGCTTCCTTTACAAGTTTTCAAGTTTATTTTTGATCAACTTCTTTTATTTTAAAGTCGTATGCCATGTTATGAAATGAAAAATGTTTTTGAAGAAGAAAGGATATTTTCCTCAAGAATGGAGTTCAAGTGTTTTATCAAAATTATTTTCCATCTAAGATAATAAAGGGTTATGTTTTTATCCCTATTATTACATTGATTTGATCATGTTGTGATGGAATTATTTTTATGAATTCCTTTATCTTATATGAATTGATTTATGATGTCATGATGTTTCAAGAATCCCATTTTTGTTACATGTGTTATGCGATGATGTATGATTATGTGGCACACATAAGAAAGGATTCATTATAAGATGGGTGGGACCTATATCTCCCTCCAATGAATTGGGTAAAGATTTTATATCTCATGATATAGACAGGGCTGGAACGGTAGGTTATACCGGTTCAGTGAAACAGGACTGAAACGAGGGTTACTCAATTCAGAAAGGGACTTTGTCCACTAAGATAGTCTTGGAAATGAGTCATGACTAACAAGAAATGATTTTCCATGATTATGTGTGCATGCCACAAAGTTTCAAGTTTTATGTTATGATTATGGGGATCTCATTTTCACTTCTATGATTTATCCCATGTTATGATATTATGAGCTCTTTTGCAGGTTATGATTTCCAAAGGCTATGTTCTTATGTATATGATGTGATTGATATTTCTTTTGTTTACCCTTACTGAGCATTTGAGCTCACCCTTTTATGTTTTCTTTTCCCCAGGATATAAAGAAAGGTTTTTAGGTAAAAAAAGGAAGATCTTTAAGGGAGATATTGAAGATCTTTCACCACGATTAGAAGATTACGTTCCAAGTTTCCAAAGTCACTAAACTATTACGATCCTTGTGTGTGTGTTTTTGTTATGTACTAAGTATTCCGCAAAAGTAATGTAATGTCCATGTATGATAAGCTTCAGGTCTCTACAGTTGGTATCAGAGGAAAGGTTTAGTCAACCTTTGGAAACTAGGATGCGAAAACATTAGTGAGATCCCTAGAGATATTTCTAAGGTATGTCTAGGGATGCCCCTAAGGATAAGTATACGTATAGGATACAGTCCTAGAACTATGGTAACGATCATAGAATTTAACCTAAGATGTTAGATATCAAGGATACTCCACCTTTATTATGTTGTTTTCCCTAGCATGATTTTTGCCTCTCACACTATTCTTTTTTTTTTGGGTTTTAGAAAATGGCTGGAAACAAGATGATTCACGATAATGGAGGATATGATGGACAATGGAATGATATTCTTCATGAGCAACCAAATGAAATGGGATTTGGAAGTCCAAAGATCATTATTATGCCGAATCATCAATCTCATAATATGATCAATAAAGTAAAATTTGGTAAGTTTCCTGACTCGGCTAATAAGAGAAAGATGGAGTTTCATGATGATCATAGAGGAAAGAAAGTTCAATTTCCCCTATGTAAATCATGTGGGAAGAGGCATCAAGGAGAATGTTTCAAGGGAACTGGAAGATGCTTTGGGTGTGTAAAAGAAGGACACAAAGCAAGTAAGTGCAAAGGAAAAGGGTCGGTTAACACCATGGATGAGGATAATGGTATTGCTACGACATCAAAAATGGTTAAGTGTTTTAAATGTGGAATGTATGGGCATTATGAAAACAAATGCCCTAAGGGAAAGACTCATGAAGAGAATCAGTATGGTCATATGGGTAGTATTTATGTGGATGATGATGAAGAGACTACAAATGATATGTGAGATGAAAGAATTGTTGAAGCTCGTTCAATGGTTTAAGAAGGTAGTGGAATGATTACATGTTTATCAAGTGTAATGTTGTATAAAGAATCTCATGGTACTATGGAATAAAGAGACATCTAAGGATTGTTACATTGTTGTCTTTCCTTGAGTTTTGAAAGTGTGTGATTAATGTTACCAGTATCCATGAAAGGTTATACAGATATTTTTGGAATGTAGATGATATGCGCATAATGAAGGGATAAGGAGAAAATTAAATGTTTGAAAGTATTCATGAGCTCATGATTGATATAAAGACTAAGTGATATCATGGTTTGAGTATATAGAATTTTGAGGATTTTGGTATGTGGAAAGTGTTAAATTTTAACTGCATTCAAGTTTTCACTAAGGTTCAATGGGTATTCAAGAAAGTACAAGATTAAGGCCTTTAAATGTTTGGAATGTGTCCAACAAGATATATCTTATGATATATGGGGATCAACGATGGTATTAAATCTCTGGTAATCGTTTTCACTATGTTATGAGAATGGACTGCAGTATTATGGATAGGACTAAAGATTGGAATGGATTATGTTGGACATAAGTTAGTATTATTTAAGGATAGAAGTTTTTTCGATATTATTTATGGGATTTTATAGTAATATAGTTTTAGAAAAAGGAAAACCTGTAGGACGGGCGACAGCCCATCGCTTCGGACAAGGCTGTGGGAATCGAACCCACAACCGAAGTGCGACTGGCCTTTATCGCCTACCACTGGCCTACAGGAAGTCCCTGTTTAGTAGAAACTAGTTTTATTATATTAAGTAGTATGATATATGAAGTATAAGTCCATTTTAGGAACCATATATGATTAATCTCACTATAGATCGACTTATGTATATAACGTTTTCTAACCTTTTGTTTGAGACAGATGGAATGACCCGTTATTCTATCACATGATCTGCTAACACTACATGAATAACAAATTCAACTTCATTTATTTAAGAGCTGAAGTATAAATTGTTCAAGGCACGAACAACAGTGAGATTGTACCAAAATAAAGTAAGTATTTATTCTAATTCAAATTATTCAACTTTAGGGAAACGATCTTGAAAACCAAAAATGTTGTCCTAGTGCTCTTATATCTGATTAATCAGATGGTACCTTAGATCGTCACAAATTTATGGCTTTGTGATTTCTGGCTTTTCCATACCCATGTTCTCTACCACTCTCCATCAGAACATGATGGTTAGATTTCTCTTCCATATCCATATTTTCACCTATGTGGAAACCCAGTGATTAGTTTATTTGGGTAACCGTTATATTTCATACTATTGTTTTTAAAGATAAGTTTTGGTATTCCTTTTTACGATGTGGGTTTCTATCAAAGAAACTTTCAAATAATAAACCATTTATAACCCCGACGAATTTCGAGGGCGAAATTCATTTTAAGGGGGGTAGAATGTAACACCCCGAGATTTTATGAAAAATATTATTTTAATTTCATTAATGTCTTATGTTGTATTCTACACCAAGATTACCTTGTGCTATACGCAACACCGTATTAGCTTGCAGTATACGCAACACTATTCTTGGACCGTGTTACACACAATTTTGATAATAGTTATTCTACGCAACATTGAGTATATATATATATATATATATATTAAATGTATAAATGAAATATGGTTGGATTCTGTTATACGAAACAATGAAGGATTCTTTCACAACACGCAACCCTGACTTGGCTTGCATTACACGCAATCGCGACCTTCCTCGATAGCGTGTGTTGTACGCAATACCGGGTTTTAATAAACAATGTTATATTATTATAATATTGTCATGAACTAGCCGTTATGAATAGTATTAACTAAATTTTTAATTTTATAACATTATTATTCATCTTACACATTTCTAGAACATGGTATAAGAACAAAATAAATTTTTCGGGTAAAATAAGTATTTTTTCAAAAAATGCAGTTTTACCGCCTTTTGATGGCGCACCCACTTTAAATATAGTTTTTGACATGTTTATATGTTCAATTTGACAAAATAATATTCTTATTTTGAATCAGGATGTAAAAATTTACATTAGATAAAGTTTTGATATTTTTCCGACAACTTTCATATTTTAATGAATAGTAAAAACATGCTATATTTTAATTAAAAACAACTTTTTTCATCGTAATATATTATGTGGTTAAATTATAATATTGAATGGTTTTAAAGTATATTTAGAATATATTTTTACCACTTAATATAATGTTGGTCATTGGACACAATTTTACAATTAAACCGAACATAAACAAGTGTCAATCTTTTGATAGTTATTATCTCTTAAAAACACGCTTTTTGTTTTGACAGCGGGAATTAATTTTAAATTAATTTCTGCCACTTCTGTGTTTTGAATTTAGAAAAATGGATTCCATATTTGGAATCAGGATGTTAAAATTGTGTAAATAGGTAACTTTTATTTTTAGACATTTTGAATAATTACTGCGGTAAATATTTTATTTACCATGGTTAAGGGTAAATCCGGTAAATAAGGGTTAAAAAAATAATATTATAATAATATTAAATTACCCTAAAACGTGTCTTAACCCTATTGGTTGATACATGGTCGACCATGGGTATCTTTGGGTCGATTTTGGGACCCCATTGATCCACTTGTAAGTGATAATGACACTTTATTTTAATTAAGTGAAAATGAATACAAAAATGACACAAGCATATATCTTTTAGCAAAACAATTGTTACATAGGGTTATATATGTTGGATTTTAGATTATAAATATTCATTAGAAAGATAAAACGATTTCCTACATTATGGTAGTTTATTTGTAATTTTTAGACATCAAATAATTTAATTTATTTATGACACAAAGATGATGCAGTAATTATATTATTAATGAAATATTGACATAATTGATAATATAAATACCCAAATAAATGTAATTTAAGACTTTTTATTAATTCCACTAATTTTCTAGGTTACTATGATATATTAGTGTTGAGTTAATCAACTTTTTTCGAACATATAATTCTTTTATGACTTTCACAAAAATCATATATCAAATAGTGTCAAAATTGACACAAAATAGTTTTTAAATCAAATATTATATTATTAATTGTTATTTTATTCCTAAAAATCTAAGGTTCGGCCAAATGACTTAGATAAGGATATATATATTAATAATAAACAATTTGGGGTTCGTTTGGCATTTTATAGTAAGTGTATTAACCATATAGTGAAAGAAAACAAAAAGACACGGTAAAAGTTAAATTATTTAACTTGGAGTTAAATCTAATTGATAAGGTTAAAATAATATCCTAAACTTGTATAAATTCTATTGATTGATAGGATTTCGACCCATCCCCACCTTAGATTAGAAATAAGACCCTTTGGAACCATTATAAACCGATTTTGACTTTAATATAAAATAATATTTTGAGATATTCCTAAGGTGCCCCTCTCCTCCCTTATAAAAGGACACCTCCTCCCCCTCCTCCTCACACCAATTTGAGCACTCAAGCTCGGCCAACCCCTGCAAAAATATCTTCTCCACTTCCCTAGAAACATCCTAGAGGTTCTGGTCTTCCTCAAAGACCAATTTTAGTGCCCTAAGAGGAGGTCTCAAAGAGGCGCTTCAAAGAAGAGGTAATTACCGTTACCAATTCTTTCATCTTTATTTCTACTTCCACTTCTTCTTCTTAGGTTGTTTCATTATGAAGTAATAACATCAGTATCACTCATATACTGATATGTTATTATAAGTATGAAACAACCCTATTTCACCATCTATCCATCCTACGGAAAAAAAAATCACCGCGCGTGCGTACGTACGGAATACCGTCTCCACGCCGTGGTGTAATCTATTTTCCACCACCACCTTACATGGATGGGTATAATGGTGTAAAGAATAACTATACATAGTTATTACAACATCATATTGATTCTGATATATTGTATAATCCACTCCAATTCAATTCAATATTTATAGAAATGATATCATCGCTCGTGCGTACGTACGGACTACCGTCTCCACGACGCGATGAGATTCATTCTCCATGTTAACCATTTAAGAATGATTATAAAGTATATATAAGAAATAATAATGAAATATATGAAATTATAAAGCTACTGGATTTATGTATATATATACATATGTATGTCATCTACTTACTTCCATTTCAAGACAATAAGGAAAGGAAAACAGCGTTCATGCGTACGTACGGACTACCGTCTCCATGAACGGTGTTTTTCATTTTATTTATTTACCTATTATATATATATATATACTGAATATATATGATATATAAATCACATTTTATATTCTGGAAGTGAGTAAATCATGATATAAGTAATAATAATGTCAAGAACAACAAGTCAAAACACCTACGATAAATGAAACGATTTTACCCAAAGCGCTTCTTTAACATGGAATTTACAAAAGAACGGGTAATATAATGTCATAAGTGAACCATATATGATATAATAACAATGAATATGATTCTATAATAAGTCAATGACATTATTTAAATCATTATACAGGAGGTTCGGACACATACGAAGCAAATCGGACCTAAGGTAAGGAAAATATCACAATCTCATTTTTATCCGAGATTGTTTATTCGTAAGTATTTACTGGGGTGTATTTTATCATCCACATCCATGTTTCATCAATATGTAATATTATTTCCATCCACCTACAATTTTTTAAATCCATTTTTACCCTTCGGTGAGTTTTTAGTAATATCTATGAAAGGAATCTTTTGTCGTACGAGGTACTTTTTGACTTTTCCGACAAAAGTACGAAGAATGTTTTTTTAACTTATACGGCATGAATGGATTTTTAAAACATTAAATCCAAGAAGCTTCCTTTACAAGTTTTCAAGTTTATTTTTGATCAACTTCTTTTATTTTAAAGTCGTATGACATGTTATGAAATGAAAAATGTTTTTGAAGAAGAAAGGATATTTTCCTCAAGAATGGAGTTCAAGTGTTTTATAAAAATTATTTTCCATCTAAGATAATAAAGGGTTATGTTTTTATCCCTATTATTACATTGATTTGATCATGTTGTGATGGAATTATTTTTATGAATTCCTTTATCTTATATGAATTGATTTATGATGTCATGATGTTTCAAGAATCCCATTTTTGTTACATGTGTTATGCGATGATGTATGATTATGTGGCACACATAAGAAAGGATTCATTATAAGATGGGTGGGACCTATATCTCCCTCCAATGCATTTGGTAAAGATTTTATATCTCATGATATAGACAGGGCTGGAACGGTAGGTTATAACGGTTCAGTGAAACAGGACTGAAACGAGGGTTACTCGATTCAGAAAGGGACTTTGTCCACTAAGATAGTCTTGGAAATGAGTCATGACTAACAAGAAATGATTTTCCATGATTATGTGTGCATGCCACAAAGTTTCAAGTTTTATGTTATGATTATGGGGATCTCATTTTCACTTCTATGATTTATCCCATGTTATGATATTATGAGCTCTTTTGCAGGTTAAGATTTCCAAAGGCTATGTTCTTATGTATATGATGTGATTGATATTTCTTTTGTTTACCCTTACTGAGCATTTGAGCTCACCCTTTTATGTTTTCTTTTCCCCAGGATATAAAGAAAGGTTTTTAGGTAAAAAAAAGGAAGATCTTTATGGGAGATATTGAAGATCTTTCACCACGATTAGAAGATTACGTTCCAAGTTTCCAAAGACACTAAACTATTACGATCCTTGTGTGTGTGTTTTTGTTATGTACTAAGTATTCCGCAAAAGTAATGTAATGTCCATGTATGATAAGCTTCGGGTCTCTACAGTTGGTATCAAAGGAAAGGTTTAGTCAACCTTTGGAAACTAGGATGCGAAAACATTAGTGAGATCCCTAGAGATATTTCTAAGGTATGTCTAGGGATGCCCCTAAGGATAAGTATACGTATAGGATACAGTCCTAGAACTATGGTAACGATCATAGAATTTAACCTAAGATGTTAGATATCAAGGATACTCCACCTTTATTATGTTGTTTTCCCTAGCATGATTTTTGCCTCTCACACTATTCTTTTTTTTGGGTTTTAGAAAATGGCTGGAAACAAGATGATTCACGATAATGGAGGATATGATGGACAATGGAATGATATTCTTCATGAGAAACCAAATGAAATGGGATTTGGAAGTCCAAAGATCATTATTATGCCGAATCAGCAATCTCATAATATGATCAATAAAGTAAAATTTGGTAGGTTTCCTGACTCGGCTAATAAGAGAAAGATGGAGTTTCATGATGATCATAGAGGAAAGAAAGTTCAATTTCCCCTATGTAAATCATGTGGGAAGAGGCATCAAGGAGAATGTTTCAAGGGAACTGGAAGATGCTTTGGGTGTGGAAAAGAAGGACACAAAGCAAGTAAGTGCAAAGGAAAAGGGTCGGTTAACACCATGGATGAGGATAATGGTATTGCTACGACATCAAAAATGGTTAAGTGTTTTAAATGTGGAATGTATGGGAATTATGAAAACAAATTCCCTAAGGGAAAGACTCATGAAGAGAATCAGTATGGTCATATGGGTAGTATTTATGTGGATGATGATGAAGAGACTACAAATGATATGTGAGATGAAAGAATTGTTGAAGCTCGGTCAATGGTTTAAGAAGGTAGTGGAATGATTACATGTTTATCAAGTGTAATGTTGTATAAAGAATCTCATGGTACTATGGAATAAAGAGACATCTAAGGATTGTTACATTGTTGTCTTTCCTTGAGTTTTGAAAGTGTGTGATTAATGTTACCAGTATCCATGAAAGGTTATACAGATATTTTTGGAATGTAGATGATATGCGCATAATGAAGGGACAAGGAGAAAATTAAATGTTGGAAAGTATTCATGAGCTCATGATTGATATAAAGACTAAGTGATATCATGGTTTGAGTATATAGAATTTTGAGGATTTTGGTATGTGGAAAGTGTTAAATTTTAACTGCATTCAAGTTTTCACTAAGGTTCAATGGGTATTCAAGAGAGTACAAGAATAAGGCCTTTAAATGTTTGGAATGTGTCCAACAAGATATATCTTATGATATATGGGGATCAACGATGGTATTAAATCTCTGGTAATCGTTTTCACTATGTTATGAGAATGGACTGCAGTATTATGGATAGGACTAAAGATTGGAATGGATTATGTTGGACATAAGTTAGTATTGTTTAAGGATAGAAGTTTTTTCGATATTATTTATGGGATGTTATAGTAATATAGTTTTAGAAAAAGGACAACCTGCAGGACGGGCGACAGCCCATCGCTTCGGACAAGGCTGTGGGAATCGAACCCACAACCGAAGTGCGACTGGCCTTTATCGCCTACCACTGGCCTACAGGAAGTCCCTGTTTAGTAGAAACTAGTTTTATTATATTAAGCAGTATGATATATGAAGTATAATTCCATTTTAGGAACCATATATGATTAATCTCACTATAGATCGACTTATGTATATAACTTTTGCTAACCTTTTGTTTGAGACAGATGGAATGACCCGTTATTCTATCACATGATCTGCTAACACTTCATGAATAACAAATTCAACTTCATTTATTTAAGAGCTGAAGTATAAATTGTTCAAGGCACGAACAACAGTGAGATTGTACCAAAATAAAGTAAGTATTTATTCTAATTCAAATTATTCAACTTTAGGGAAACGATCTTGAAAACCAAAAATGTTGTCCTAGTGCTCTTATATCTGATTAATCAGATGGTACCTTAGATCGTCACAAATTTATGGCTTTTTGATTTCTGGCTTTTCCATAGCCATGTTCTCTACCACTCTCCATCAGAACATGATGGTTAGATTTCTCTTCCATATCCATATTTTCACCTATGTGGAAACCCAGTGATTAGTTTATTTGGGTAACCGTTATATTTCATACTATTGTTTTTAAAGATAAGTTTTGGTATTCCTTTTTACGATGTGGGTTTCTATCAAAGAAACTTTCAAATAATAAACCATTTATAACCCCGACGAATTTCGAGGGCGAAATTCATTTTAAGGGGGGTAGAATGTAACACCCCGAGATTTTATGAAAAATATTATTTTAATTTCATTAATGTCTTATGTTGTATTCTACACCAAGATTACCCTGTGCTATACGCAACACCGTATTAGCTTGCAGTATACGCAACACTATTCTTGGACCGTGTTACACACAATTTTGATAATAGTTATTCTACGCAACATTGAGTATATATATATATATATATATTAAATGTATAAATGAAATATGGTTGGATTCTGTTATACGAAACAATGAAGGATTCTTTCACAACACGCAACCCTGACTTGGCTTGCATTACACGCAATCGCGACCTTCCTCGATAGCGTGTGTTGTACGCAATACCGAGTTTTAATAAACAATGTTATATTATTATAATATTGTCATGAACTAGCCGTTATGAATAGTATTAACTAAATTTTTAATTTTATAACATTATTATTCATCTTACACATTTCTAGAACATGGTATAAGAACAAAATAAATTTTTCGGGTAAAATAAGTATTTTTTCAAAAAATGCAGTTTTACCGCCTTTTGATGGCGCACCCACTTTAAATATAGTTTTTGACATGTTTATATGTTCAATTTGACAAAATAATATTCTTATTTTGAATCAGGATGTAAAAATTTACATTAGATAAAGTTTTGATATTTTTCCGACAACTTTCATATTTTAATGAATAGTAAAAACATGCTATATTTTAATTAAAAACAACTTTTTTCATCGTAATATATTATGTGGTTAAATTATAATATTGAATGGTTTTAAAGTATATTTAGAATATATTTTTACCACTTAATATAATGTTGGTCATTGGACACAATTTTACAATTAAACTGAACATAAACAAGTGTCAATCTTTTGATAGTTATTATCTCTTAAAAACACGCTTTTTGTTTTGACAGCGGGAATTAATTTTAAATTAATTTCTGCCACTTCTGTGTTTTGAATTTAGAAAAATGGATTCCATATTTGGAATCAGGATGTTCAAATTGTGTAAATAGGTAACTTTTATTTTTAGACATTTTGAATAATTACTGCGGTAAATATTTTATTTACCATGGTTAAGGGTAAATCCAGTAAATAAGGGTTAAAAAAATAATATTATAATAATATTAAATTACCCTAAAACGTGTCTTAACTCTATTGGTTGATACATGGTCGACCATGGGCATCTTTGGGTCGATTTTGGGACCCCATTGATCCACTTGTAAGTGATAATGACACTTTATTTTAATTAAGTGAAAATGAATACAAAAATGACACAAGCATATATTTTTTAGAAAAACAATTGTTACATAGGGTTATATATGTTGGATTTTAGATTATAAATATTCATTAGAAAGATAAAACGATTTCCGACATGATGGTATTTTATTTGTAATTTTTAGACATCAAATAATTTAATTTATTTATGACACAAAGATGATGCAGTAATTATATTATTAATGAAATATTGACATAATTGATAATATAAATACCCAAATAAATGTAATTTAAGACTTTTTATTAATTACAATAATTTTCTAGGTTACTATGATATATTAGTGTTGAGTTAATCAACTTTGTTCGAACATATAATTCTGTTATGACTTTCACAAAAATCATATATCAAATAGTGTCAAAATTGACACAAAATAGTTTTTAAATAAAATATTATATTATTAATTGTTATTTTATTCCTAAAAATCTAAGGTTCGGCCAAATGACTTAGATAAGGATATATATATTAATAATAAACAATTTGGGGTTCGTTTGGCATTTTATAGTAAGTGTATTAACCATATAGTGAAAGAAAACAAAAAGACACGGTAAAAGTTAAATTATTTAACTTGGAGTTAAATCTAATTGATAAGGTTAAAATAATATCCTAAACATGTCTAAATTCTATTGGTTGATAGGATTTAGACCCATCCCCACCTTAGATTCGAAATAGGACCCTTTGGAACCATTATAAACCGATTTTGACTTTAATATAAAATAATATTTTGAGATATTCCTAAGGTGCCCCTCTCCTCCCTTATAAAAGGACACCTCCTCCCCCTCCTCCTCACACCAATTTGAGCACTCAAGCTCGGCCAACCCCTGCCAATATATCTTCTCCACTTTCCTAGAAACATCCTAGAGGTTCTGGTCTTCCTCAAAGACCAATTTTAGTTCCCTAAGAGGAGGTCTCAAAGAGGCGCTTCAAAGAAGAGGTAATTACCGTTACCAATTCTTTCATCTTTATTTCTACTTCCACTTCTTCTTCTTAGGTTGTTTCATTATGAAGTAATAACATCAGTATCACTCATATACTGATATGTTATTATAAGTATGAAACAACCCTATTTCACCATCTATCCATCCTACGGAAAAAGAAATCACCGTGCGTGCGTACGTACGGAATACCGTCTCCACGCCGTGGTGTAATCTATTTTCCACCACCACCTTACATGGATGGGTATAATGGTGTAAAGAATAACTATACATAGTTATTACAAAATAATATTGATTCTGATATATTGTATAATCCACTCCAATTCAATTCAATATTTATAGAAATGATATCATCGCTCGTGCGTACGTACGGACTACCGTCTCCACGACGCGATGAGATTCATTCTCCATGTTAACCATTTAAGAATGATTATAAAGTATATATAAGAAATAATAATGAAATATATGACATTATAAAGCTACTGTATTTATGTATATATATACATATTTATGTCATCTACTTACTTCCATTTCAAGACAATAAGGAAAGGAAAACAGCGTTCATGCGTACGTACGGACTACCGTCTCCATGAACGGTGTTTTTCATTTTATTTATCTACCTATTATATATATATATATACTGAATATATATGATATATAAATCACATTTTATATTCTGGAAGTGAGTAAATCATGATATAAGTAATAATAATGTCAAGAACAACAAGTCAAAACACCTACGATAAATGAAACGATTTTACCCAAAACGCTTCTTTAACATGGAATTTACAAAAGAACGGGTAATATAATGTCATAAGTGAACCATATATGATATCATAACAATGAATATGATTCTATAATAAGTCAATGACATTATTTAAATCATTATACAGGAGGTTCGGACACATACGAAGCAAATCGGACCTAAGGTAAGGAAAATATCACAATCTCATTTTTATCCGAGATTGTTTATTCGTAAGTATTTACTGGGGTGTATTTTATCATCCACATCCATGTTTCATCAATATTTAATATTATTTCCATCCACCTACAATTTTTTAAATCCATTTTTACCCTTCGGTGAGTTTTTAGTAATATCTATGAAAGGAATCTTTTGTCGTACGAGGTACTTTTTGACTTTTCCGACAAAAGTACGAAGAATGTTTTTTTTAACTTATATGGCATGAATGGATTTTTAAAACATTAAATCCAAGAATCTTCCTTTACAAGTTTTCAAGTTTATTTTTGATCAACTTCTTTTATTTTAAAGTCGTATGACATGTTATGAAATGAAAAATGTTTTTGAAGAAGAAAGGATATTTTCCTCAAGAATGGAGTTCAAGTGTTTTATCAAAATTATTTTCCATCTAAGATAATAAAGGGTTATGTTTTTATCCCTATTATTACATTTATTTGATCATGTAGTGATGGAATTATTTTTATGAATTCCTTTATCTTATATGAATTGATTTATGATGTCATGATGTTTCAAGAATCCCATTTTTGTTACATGTGTTATGCGATGATGTATGATTATGTGGCACACATAAGAAAGGATTCATTATAAGATGGGTGGGACCTATATCTCCCTCCAATGCATTGGGTAAAGATTTTATATCTCATGATATAGACAGGGCTGGAACGGTAGGTTATACCGGTTCAGTGAAACAGGACTGAAACGAGGGTTACTCGATTCAGAAAGGGACTTTGTCCACTAAGATAGTCTTGGCAATGAGTCATGACTAACAAGAAATGATTTTCCATGATTATGTGTGCATGCCACAAAGTTTCAAGATTTATGTTATGATTATGGGGATCTCATTTTCACTTCTATGATTTATCCCATGTTATGATATTATGAGCTCTTTTGCAGGTTAAGATTTCCAAAGGCTATGTTCTTATGTATATGATGTGATTGATATTTCTTTTGTTTACCCTTACTGAGCATTTGAGCTCACCCTTTTATGTTTTCTTTTCCCCAGGATATAAAGAAAGGTTTTTAGGTATAAAAAAAGGAAGATCTTTATGGGAGATATTGAAGATCTTTCACCACGATTAGAAGATTACGTTCCAAGTTTCCAAAGACACTAAACTATTACGATCCTTGTGTGTGTGTTTTTGTTATGTACTAAGTATTCCGCAAAAGTAATGTAATGTCCATGTATGATAAGCTTTGGGTCTCTACAGTTGGTATCAGAGGAAAGGTTTAGTCAACCTTTGGAAACTAGGATGCGAAAACATTAGTGAGATCCCTAGAGATATTTCTAAGGTATGTCTAGGGATGCCCCTAAGGATAAGTATACGTATAGGATACAGTCCTATAACTATGGTAACGATCATAGAATTTAACCTAAGATGTTAGATATCAAGGATACTCCACCTTTATTATGTTGTTTTCCCTAGCATGATTTTTGCCTCTCACACTATTCTTTTTTTTTGGGGTTTAGAAAATGGCTGGAAACAAGATGATTCACGATAATGGAGGATATGATGGACAATGGAATGATATTCTTCATGAGCAACCAAATGAAATGGGATTTGGAAGTCCAAAGATCATTATTATGCCGAATCAGCAATCTCATAATATGATCAATAAAGTAAAATTTGGTAAGTTTCCTGACTCGGCTAATAAGAGAAAGATGGAGTTTCATGATGATCATAGAGGAAAGAAAGTTCAATTTCCCCTATGTAAATCATGTGGGAAGAGGCATCAAGGAGAATGTTTCAAGGGAACTGGAAGATGCTTTGGGTGTGGAAAAGAAGGACACAAAGCAAGTAAGTGCAAAGGAAAAGGGTCGGTTAACACCATGGATGAGGATAATGGTATTGCTACGACATCAAAAATGGTTAAGTGTTTTAAATGTGGAATGTATGGGCATTATGAAAACAAATTCCCTAAGGGAAAGACTCATGAAGAGAATCAGTATGGTCATATGGGTAGTATTTATGTGGATGATGATGAAGAGACTACAAATGATATGTGAGATGAAAGAATTGTTGAAGCTCGGTCAATGGTTTAAGAAGGTAGTGGAATGATTACATGTTTATCAAGTGTAATGTTGTATAAAGAATCTCATGGTACTATGGAATAAAGAGACATCTAAGGATTGTTACATTGTTGTCATTCCTTGAGTTTTGAAAGTGTGTGATTAATGTTACCAGTATCCATGAAAGGTTATACAGATATTTTTGGAATGTAGATGATATGCGCATAATGAAGGGATAAGGAGAAAATTAAATGTTTGAAAGTATTCATGAGCTCATGATTGATATAAAGACTAAGTGATATCATGGTTTGAGTATATAGAATTCTGAGGATTTTGGTATGTGGAAAGTGTTAAATTTTAACTGCATTCAAGTTTTCACTAAGGTTCAATGGGTATTCAATAGAGTACAAGATTAAGGCCTTTAAATGTTTGGAATGTGTCCAACAAGATATATCTTATGATATATGGGGATCAACGATGGTATTAAATCTCTGGTAATCGTTTTCACTATGTTATGAGAATGGACTGCAGTATTATGGATAGGACTAAAGATTGGAATGGATTATGTTGGACATAAGTTAGTATTGTTTAAGGATAGAAGTTTTTTCGATATTATTTATGGGATGTTATAGTAATATAGTTTTAGAAAAAGGACAACCTGCAGGACGGGCGACAGCCCATCACTTCGGACAAGGCTGTGGGAATCGAACCCACAACCGAAGTGCGACTGGCCTTTATCGCCTACCACTGGCCTACAGGAAGTCCCTGTTTAGTAGAAACTAGTTTTATTATATTAAGCAGTATGATATATGAAGTATAAGTCCATTTTAGGAACCATATATGATTAATCTCACTATAGATCGACTTATGTATATAACTTTTGCTAACCTTTTGTTTGAGACAGATGGAATGACCCGTTATTCTATCACATGATCTGCTAACACTACATGAATAACAAATTCAACTTCATTTATTTAAGAGCTGAAGTAGAAATTGTTCAAGGCACGAACTACAGTGAGATTGTACCAAAATAAAGTAAGTATTTATTCTAATTCAAATTATTCAACTTTAGGGAAACGATCTTGAAAACCAAAAATGTTGTCCTAGTGCTCTTATATCTGATTAATCAGATGGTACCTTAGATCGTCACAAATTTATGGCTTTGTGATTTCTGGCTTTTCCATAGCCATGTTCTCTACCACTCTCCATCAGAACATGATGGTTAGATTTCTCTTCCATATCCATATTTTCACCTATGTGGAAACCCAGTGATTAGTTTATTTGGGTAACCGTTATATTTCATACTATTGTTTTTAAAGATAAGTTTTGGTATTCCTTTTTACGATGTGGGTTTCTATCAAAGAAACTTTCAAATAATAAACCATTTATAACCCCGACGAATTTCGAGGGCAAAATTCATTTTAAGGGGGGTAGAATGTAACACCCCGAGATTTTATGAAAAATATTATTTTAATTTCATTAATGTCTTATGTTGTATTCTACACCAAGATTACCCTGTGCTATACACAACACTGTATTAGCTTGCAGTATACGCAACACTATTCTTGGACCGTGTTACACACAATTTTGATAATAGTTATTCTACGCAACATTGAGTATATATATATATATATATTAAATGTATAAATCAAATATGGTTGGATTCTGTTATACGAAACAATGAAGGATTCTTTCACAACACGCAACCCTGACTTGGCTTGCATTACACGCAATCGCGACCTTCCTCGATAGCGTGTGTTGTACTCAATACCGGGTTTTAATAAACAATGTTATATTATTATAATATTGTCATGAACTAGCCGTTATGAATAGTATTAACTAAATTTTTAATTTTATAACATTATTATTCATCTTACACATTTCTAGAACATGGTATAAGAACAAAATAAATTTTTCGGGTAAAATAAGTATTTTTTAAAAAAATGCAGTTTTACCGCCTTTTGATGGCGCACCCACTTTAAATATAGTTTTTGACATGTTTATATGTTCAATTTGACAAAATAATATTCTTATTTTGAATCAAGATGTAAAAATTTACATTAGATAAAGTTTTGATATTTTTCCGAAAACTTTCATATTTTAATGAATAGTAAAAACATGCTATATTTTAATTAAAAACAACTTTTTTCATCGTAATATATTATGTGGTTAAATTATAATATTGAATGGTTTTAAAGTATATTTAGAATATATTTTTACCACTTAATATAATGTTGGTCATTGGACACAATTTTACAATTAAACCGAACATAAACAAGTGTCAATCTTTTGATAGTTATTATCTCTTAAAAACACGCTTTTTGTTTTGACAGCGGGAATTAATTTTAAATTAATTTCTGCCACTTCTGTGTTTTGAATTTAGAAAAATGGATTCCATATTTGGAATCAGGATGTTCAAATTGTGTAAATAGGTAACTTTTATTTTTAGACATTTTGAATAATTACTGCGGTAAATATTTTATTTACCATGGTTAAGGGTAAATCCGGTAAATAAGGGTTATAAAAATAATATTATAATAATATTAAATTACCCTAAAACGTGTCTTAACCCTATTGGTTGATACATGGTCGACCAGGGGCATCTTTGGGTCGATTTTGGGACCCCATTGATCCACTTGTAAGTGATAATGACACTTTATTTTAATTAAGTTAAAATGAATACAAAAATGACACAAGCATATATCTTTTAGAAAAATAATTGTTACATAGGGTTATATATGTTGGATTTTAGATTATAAATATTAATTAGAAAGATAAAAAGATTTCCGACATGATGGTATTTTATTTGTAATTTTTAGACATCAAATAATTTAATTTATTTATGACACAAAGATGATGTAGTAATTATATTATTAATGAAATATTGACATAATTGATAATATAAATACCCAAATAAATGTAATTTAAGACTTTTTATTAATTACACTAATTTTCTAGGTTACTATGATATATTATTGTTGATTTAATCAACTTTGTTCGAACATATAATTCTGTTATGACTTTCACAAAAATCATATATCAAATAGTGTCAAAATTGACACAAAATAGTTTTTAAATCAAATATTATATTATTAATTGTTATTTTATTCCTAAAAATCTAAGGTTCGGCCAAATGACTTAGATAAGGATATATATATTAATAATAAACAATTTGGGGTTCGTTTGGCATTTTATAGTAAGTGTATTAACCATATAGTGAAAGAAAACAAAAAGACACGGTAAAAGTTAAATTATTTAACTTGGAGTTAAATCTAATTGATAAGGTTAAAATAATATCCTAAACTTGTCTAAATTATATTGGTTGATAGGATTTCGACCCATCCCCACCTTAGATTCGAAATAAGACCCTTTGGAACCATTATATACCGATTTTGACTTTAATATAAAATAATATTTTGAGATATTCCTAAGGTGCCCCTCTCCTCCCTTATAAAAGGACACCTCCTCCCCCTCCTCCTCACACCAATTTGAGCACTCAAGCTCGGCCAACCCCTGCCAAAATATCTTCTCCACTTCCCTAGAAACATCCTAGAGGTTCTGGTCTTCCTCAAAGACCAATTTTAGTGCCCTAAGAGGAGGTCTCAAAGAGGCGCTTCAAAGAAGAGGTAATTACCGTTACCAATTCTTTCATCTTTATTTCTACTTCCACTTCTTCTTCTTAGGTTGTTTCATTATGAAGTAATAACATCAGTATCACTCATATACTGATATGTTATTATAAGTATGAAACAACCCTATTTCACCATCTATCCATCCTACGGAAAAAGAAATCACCGCGCGTGCGTACGTACGGAATACCGTCTCTACGCCGTGGTGTAATCTATTTTCCACCACCACCTTACATGGATGGGTATAATGGTGTAAAGAATAACTATACATAGTTATTACAACATCATATTGATTCTGATATATTGTATAATACACTCCAATTCAATTCAATATTTATAGAAATGATATCATCGCTCGTGCGTACGTACGGACTACCGTCTCCACGACGCGATGAGATTCATTCTCCATGTTAACCATTTAAGAATGATTATAAAGTATATATAAGAAATAATAATGAAATATATGACATTATAAAGCTACTGGATTTATGTATATATATACATATGTATGTCATCTACTTACTTCCATTTCAAGACAATAAGGAAAGGAAAACAGCGTTCATGCGTACGTACGGACTACCGTCTCCATGAACGGTGTTTTTCATTTTATTTATCTACCTATTATATATATATATATACTGAATATATATGATATATAAATCACATTTTATATTCTGGAAGTGAGTAAATCATGATATAAGTAATAATAATGTCAAGAACAACAAGTCAAAACACCTACGATAAATGAAACGATTTTACCCAAAACGCTTCTTTAACATGGAATTTACAAAAGAATGGGTAATATAATGTCATAAGTGAACCATATATGATATCATAACAATGAATATGATTCTATAATAAGTCAATGACATTATTTAAATCATTATACAGGAGGTTCGGACACATACGAAGCAAATCGGACCTAAGGTAAGGAAAATATCACAATCTCATTTTTATCCGAGATTGTTTATTCGTAAGTATTTACTGGGGTGTATTTTATCATCCACATCCATGTTTCATCAATATGTAATATTATTTCCATCCACCTACAATTTTTTAAATCCCTTTTTACCCTTCGGTGAGTTTTTAGTAATATCTATGAAAGGAATCTTTTGTCGTACGAGGTACTTTTTGACTTTTCCGACAAAAGTACGAAGAATGTTTTTTTTAACTTATATGGCATGAATGGATTTTTAAAACATTAAATCCAAGAAGCTTCCTTTACAAGTTTTCAAGTTTATTTTTGATCAACTTCTTTTATTTTAAAGTCGTATGACATGTTATGAAATGAAAAATGTTTTTGAAGAAGAAAGGATATTTTCCTCAAGAATGGAGTTCAAGTGTTTTATCAAAATTATTTTCCATATAAGATAATAAAGGGTTATGTTTTATCCCTATTATTACATTGATTTGATCATGTAGTCATGGAATTATTTTTATGAATTCCTTTATCTTATATGAATTGATTTATGATGTCATGATGTTTCAAGAATCCCATTTTTGTTACATGTGTTATGCGATGATGTATGATTATGTGGCACACATAAGAAAGGATTCATTATAAGATGGGTGGGACCTATATCTCCCTCCAATGCATTGGGTAAAGATTTTATATCTCATGATATAGACAGGGCTGGAACGGTAGGTTATACCGGTTCAGTGAAACAGGACTGAAACGAGGGTTACTCGATTCAGAAAGGGACTTTGTCCACTAAGATAGTCTTGGAAATGAGTCATGACTAACAAGAAATGATTTTCCATGATTATGTGTGCATGCCACAAAGTTTCAAGTTTTATGTTATGATTATGGGGATCTCATTTTCACTTCTATGATTTATCCCATGTTATGATATTATGAGCTCTTTTGCAGGTTAAGATTTCCAAAGGCTATGTTCTTATGTATATGATGTGATTGATATTTCTTTTGTTTACCCTTACTGAGCATTTGAGCTCACCCTTTTATGTTTTCTTTTCCCCAGGATATAAAGAAAGGTTTTTAGGTAAAAAAAAAGGAAGATCTTTATGGGAGATATTGAAGATCTTTCACCACGATTAGAAGATTACGTTCCAAGTTTCCAAAGACACTAAACTATTACGATCCTTGTGTGTGTGTTTTTGTTATGTACTAAGTATTCCGCAAAAGTAATGTAATGTCCATGTATGATAAGCTTCGGGTCTCTACAGACACCTAGACATGCTTCCTAGGACTTGGACTACAGCCCAAATGTGACGATGGTTTGAGAGGGATGCCTAAATGTTCTTACTAAGATCCAGACTTGGGTCTTGTGTATTATTGAGTTTACAGATCGACTTTTATGTCATCATGGATACCCAGTGTCACCTAGGATCCATTTTTGGATCCCCATAAGGAATACTCGAGACACCGAGATTCGACCTCAGGTCTATATGGGATGCCTTGGACACCGCATGTAATGACCCAAAATATTATCTATAGAAATTCCCTTCTTATAATTATTCCATATAGTATAATCTCATAAAATAACATTAATAGAATAATACAATCTTTATAATTGAAATAAGAGGTATTTCTTGAAGTTGAGGAACCTATACCGATGAAATAGTAACTTGGCCTTTGGAATAGTAATATTACACTTATGAATAGAAAACAGAACAACATAATATTAAACTCAACCATGAAGGTATAAATAATATTTATGTATTTTATAAATTTAAATGTGATATAATAATATCGTAGTATAATCTAATAATTGTTTTATAAATTATTATTTAAGTGTTGATATTTTAAACAAACACAAATGTTTATTTTCAATTTTATAATTAATATAACGATTTAAAAGAAAATTTATTTTAATTAAATGCATTAATAAATTAATATTGTGTTATATTATGATTATAAGTTAATTTTGTGAGTCCTTAATTTATTTTTCAATGTTTTACAAAACAAGTTATAATTTAAAAATAAGTATTTTTCGTTTAAATAATGATTTTATTTAAATTTTAAATTTATCATATGTAGAAAATTATTTTCATAAAATGGAGTTAATTTTTGAGTTTTACACATCAAAAAATTATAAGAGTTAATTTTTGGGATTTTTCTAAAATAGTTGATTTTTTGTGAATAGTGAAATATGGTAATTTTTAGTATAATTAAATAAATGAATTTTTGAGTCATGATTGAGTCATGGATGTTGTAAGTGACCATAAGTTAAACATATCTGCTCTAATTACTATATTTATTGACAATAATCCTCACTATTTTCTTTTCTTGAGAAAAATTATAAACTAATGAGTAAAATAATGGGAAGACACCCCTCCCCATATAAATACCACCCCTCACCACCTCTTCTCCACACACCTATAAATGTTTGATCCTTATCTAAATTATAATCAAATCTCATCCCAATACCATCCAACATGTATAATATCCTTTGGTCATAAAAAAACAAAAATCAATCCCCCCTAAGGTGGTTCTCAAGAAGAAGGATTCAAGAGGTAAAATCCTATTTCTTTTCTTTTAATTTATTTTCAAGTTATTTTATTTTATTATTCTCTACTCACATCCCCTTATCCAAATGTTATGATAATTATAATAACTTACATATAATATAATTTTATTATGATAATGGAATAATCCATAATCATTTCTTTCCCCTCCCATTTTGTTCTAAAAATGAAAACATTGTCTATGATTTGTTAATTTAGCGCATTCAAGGATGTTGAAGTTTTAAATTTCCATTAACACCTTTAAAAAAACTCAAAAAAAAACATTTTATGATTAAAAAATATAATAATACATTTATTTAAACCTATTTAATTTTTTGAGGCCATTTTTATATACGTATTATTAATTAATAAAACAAAACTATTTTGTGATGGTCGAAAAACTACAAAAATAATCTAAATGATTATCACTAACATCTTATCTAATGATTTATCCTCACATAAAATTATCAAATGAATTATATAACCATTTAATATTTTATATGTTCATTAATACAATATAACATAAATTATAGAAAACCATTCTCATTTTACATGATTTTCCGTACATGTATACAAGTTAACCGATCATGAAAACCAAGGAAACCAATGCTCCTGAATAATGAAATTGAATCTCATAACCCATAAAAAATCCATAAATAAAATTAATAAAATTATAATTAATAAAATTGATGTATGAAATTTTATTACTTAATTAATTAAGTGATTTAATTTGATATCTAGGACATTAAGATTATGTGTAGAACAGGTTTAGACACAAGGTAAAGGATTTTAGCCAAACCTCCATTTTTTCCATCGAGCTACTCTTTATCTCTATTTATCCAAATGTAATGCTTGTCTATTTTTTTGTAATTATTATAAATTTAGTGTATATTTTCTAGAATCACGTATCCAGATCAGAAAATACTTATTTATTGGGGATATATAAGCATTAAAAAGGCTTCCATCACGATTCTCCACGATAAGAAAAGTCGATTCAAGGGAACTTCATGATTTCTTACCCATTTTCACGTTATCTAAATAATATGATTTAATACACAATTATTTTTAAAAAAGAAATCATTTCATTATAAATAACTATCTTGGTTCATTTATAATTTTATTCTAACAATTATTCCTTTTCCATTTTAAATAATCATTAATATTTTCATTAAACTGAACTAAAATGTTTTATTTCTAAAGTTTACTAAACACTGAATTAAATGTATTCAATATAGTTTGAAAAAAATTATCATGATATATACCTATTTTAATTTGTGAATGTATATGTATGATTTAAAACCTTTTTTCCTAGAAACCATTATGACATTCCCTTGTGTTATTCCTTTTGACATGATTATGATACCCAATTCTTTCCATGGGTAACCCTTATGATTATATTTGATTACTGATGTATGATCATTCATGTGGAACACATATTAATGAACATGTCATGACAGTTCTTCCCATATAGTGATCCAATTCATTGGGTAATGTTTAGTCTCATGAGATATCATATTGGGACATAGAGTGAACCTGATTCTTTATTGGACTTTTCCCACCATGTCCTGGAAGCTATCCTTGAATCATGTTCGTTTCATGTTATATATTGTTGTAACATTCCTATGATGTTATGATAATATGTTCCCATGTTATACATGTTATAATTTCTTATTTTTATTCATGTTTCATGCCTTTTATGTCATCCTGTTTTGCCTTCTAACCCAGGTGCTATGTTTTATTCATATGCTTATTCCCTTACTGAGATTTTTAGCTCATTCTATTTGTCATGTATTCCCCCAGTTATCCAATGAAGCTGTAAGAGATAAATGGATGTTAGGAGATAATTATACAGATTTAATAAAATACGTTTCTAGTTGGGTTATCATGTTTTCAAATTATGTACCTAATCTTCCAAAGACACTAGAATTTATGATCCTTGGTTGTATTTGATGTTAAATTATACTTAAAATTATATAGTAACATGTGTAAAAGGCTAGGGTTTCTATTGTTTGTATTAAATAAATATCAATTTATTTTTAGATATTATTACTAAATCACTTTAGTTAGAACCCTATGGGTAATTATATCACCATGTATAACCTAGATTGAAACATAGGGTATCACAGGTTAGGATGCACTTTTTATTTACAAGTTTAGCCTTCTCTGTTCAAAGTTTTTTTACATTCTTATTGGATAAGTATTAAAGACCCCTAATTGTGATTTATTTTTCATATTTAATGATTTGAAATAGGATAACTGATGAAAATAATAAATGTGATAGCGAGTGTTACTATTTACCTAATGATATTCCAAATATAATGGGAATGGGTGCCCAAAACATCATGACAGTACCTGCCCAAATGGCTCAAGTTATGAATAATAACTTGAACCATGTGGAACTCTATCCTTTTACTAAGAAATAGAAAATTGTGGTAAAATAGTTAATGTTATAAAGAACTCCTATCTATAGTGTATCTTCCAATCCCATCATTATAGAATAATTGATTAACTCCATTGAGAAGATATTATTTGTCCTCCATTACTTTGAAGAAGAAAAATTTGGGCTTTAAGTCTATCGTTTTTATGGGGAAGCTAATCAATGGTGGAAATTGATCAAGAAAATAATTCCATGGAGGAAATTGATTCCATGGATTGGGAATAATTCAAGAAAATATTATTCAATAAATATTTTTCTCAAACCCTCCATCTTAAGATGGAAAGGGAATTCCTCAGACTGAAGTAGAAGGAAGAGTAGTGTATCATGGAGTAGGAGGAAAACATCACAAGGATTTCAAGATTAACCTTCCACTTTGTCATAAACACCAAAATCAATGTAGATTTATTATTTATCAGACTATAGTCTAGTCTTTGAGAAGAATTGGTGATTTGAGACTTCGATAGTTATGAAAAGATTGTTTGTTGTTCCCTTAATGTCGAAATGGAGATAAGAGAATCTAAGTTGTCTCATGGGATCCATTAAAAAAAGATAAAAATGGAGTTTAGTATTCATGTATCAACAAATAAATACTATGATGGAATGAAGAACTAACAACCCACATGTCAAAAATTATTGGAACATGTATCTCAGAAACCACTTAATGAGAGCTAAAAGATGATTCAAATGTGGATGAGAAGGGAATATAACAAACGACTTCCAAAGGGATATGAATAATCCCACTAATTTAGAAGAATAAAGGATGTCTAAGTTCAACACTCAACTTGTAGTGAAGGGTTTCAACTGAAAGGAATAAATGCATTATGTGAGCCATTACCCTAAGCCGAGGGTAGTTGGAGGAAATCAACAAAAACAACCTCTAAGGCAATAAGGAAGGGTATATAAAATCACTAAAGCTAAGGTGGATCCTAAAAATGATATGGTGAAAGGTAAACTAGTTATTCATTCAATAATAATGAATGTACTATTGGATTATGGTTCTATACATTCATTCATATCTTTTATGTTTAGTATAAATATTCAATCACCACCTCAAAATTTGGAGGTTTAGTTATCTATGAAATCAAAAAATAGGGATATTATTGCATCCAATGTTTATAAATCCTCCTCGGTTAATGTTTTTGGAATGAACCTCCCAAAAAATATTATCATACTACCTTTTGTAGAGTTTGATTCTATGTTGGGAATGGATTGGCTATATATATAAAGACAATGTTGACTGTTGGGAAAGGGATATCACTCTTCAAATCCCAAAGCATTTTACAATTCTTTACAAGTGTAAGGAGGAGGATGAATCTCCTTCTGAATCATCATCTCAATTGTGGATATTGTTTCCTTATGGGAAAGATCATCCAACTCAAATGATTGAGACAAAGGAGATAATCATACACTAAGACATTCCCACCACGAGGTATTACACTGATGTATTCCCTTAAGAATTGTGTGATATTCTTCTTGATTGAGAGGATGAGTTCTTAACTGAACTTATTCATAGATTTATGCATATATCAAAGACACCTTATAGAATGGCCATTGTTGAGCCGGAAGTACTAAATAAGCAGTTATAGGATAATCAGGACAAGGGTTTTCTATGCTCGAGTTCTTCACCATGGAGTGTACCAGTCCTATTCATCAAGAAGAAGGATGAATCAATACACCTCTTCATTGATTTTTATGAGCTTAAAAAACTATGTTAAAGAAAAAGTTGCCCATTCCATTGATAGACGACTTGTTTGATCAGAAATGTGGGGCCAGTTATTTATCTAATGTGGAATTTTGATTAGGATATCACCAATTTAAGGTGTGAAAGGAAGATATTCCCAAGACTACCCTTATAATGAGATAAAATATGAGTTCATAGTAATGCCTTTCAGACTCACTAATGCTTCAGTAATATTCACGGACTTAATTAATATAGTGTTTAGAGATTACCTTTAATTTTTGTTGTTGTATTTGTTGATGATATTATGATATACTCCATGATCAAGGAGGAACACATAGAGCCTTTTAATACTATTTTAAAACCTTTTTGAAGGGATAAAACATATGAAAAGTAAATATAATGTGAGTTATGGATAGAGGAAGTATCATTCTTGGGGAATATAATCACAAAAAAGGGATATTTGTGGACCCTTCCAAGACAAAGGAAATCAAAGAGTGGACCAAGACAACATCTTTAATGGAGACTCGTAGTTTCCTTGGTCTAGCTTGGTATTGCCGGCAATTTGTGAGGAAATTATCATGATTTCTGAACCCACTAACCAAGATGGATCCGAAGGGAGAAAAGTTTGTCTCGACCCATGAATTTGAATACTACTTCAAAGAGTTAAAAAAGAGGCATATCACTACACTAGTACTCACACTACCAATAAGTGGGGAACTCTTTATGGTGTATAGAGATGTTTAAAATAAGGTCTTGGGCTATGTACTAATGTAAAATAATCAACTGAAATCCTATGCCTCAAAGAAATTGAAAATCTATGAGGGAAACTATCCCATGCATGATATGTAGTCAGCTGCTGTTATCTTTTCATTGAAAATATGGTGACATTATCTCTATGGGGATAATTTTGAAATATATGATGATCATAAGAGCCTCAAATATAAATTCACATAGAATAATCTTAATATGATCCATTGAATATGGTTAGAGCTCATCAAAGATCATGAATAATCAACGAACTACCATCATAGTAAGGAAAATAATGTAGTAGATGCTCTAAGTAGAAAGGATCCTTCATCTTAATCAATAATGAGAATTGGGAAGGATCAAATCTTCTTATACCTAAAAAGGATGAACATGGGAATCATTAGGGAAGGAACATCATCAATCATTTCTTAAATGATTGTTGAACCATCCCTTATGAGAAAAATAAAGGATTCCAAATAAATGATGTTGAAAATTAGAAAAAGGTGGAGCTATCATAAATTGTAAATTCACAAAGTTTGAAATTGAAGTGAAATGAGTCATAAGATTTGGGACAAAATTATTTGTACCATTAGATCTAGAGATAAATAAACAGTTTTTTAATGATTCACATAGATCTGCTTTCTATATTCACGTGCGGAGCAAAAATATGTATCAAGATCCCCAAGAGAACTATTGGAGGGTAAATATGAAGAATAAGATCACTAAATATTCATCAAAGTGATGGGTATGATAGAAAGTGAAGGGTGAAATAAAAAAGTATAAGGGGATGATTCAACCATTACACATACCAACATGGAAATGGTAAGAAAAACATCATGGGCTTTTTCACTGGACTTCTAGACACCCAAAGGAAACAATATTGTATGGGTTTTAGTAGATCGTATTACAAAGACAACTCTCTTTATTTAAATTCGAGAGGACTTATTACTAGATAAAATTTCATTGATATATATAAGATAATTGGTAAGTCTTAATGGAGTACCACTATCTATTTTATCCAACTGAGATCTGATATTTACCTCCACATTCTGGAATATTATTCAACATTATCTAAACAAATATCTGAACTTTAGTATGGCCTCACATCCTCAAATTGATGACCATTCTCAAAATACTATTTAAATATTGGAATATTTGTTGTGGTAATGTTATTTGGTCTTTAAAATAGGATGGGACCAATATATTCCTCTGGTAATGTTCTCCTATAATAATAGTTTCCACTCGAGCATCCAAATGTCTCCATATGAAGACCTTTATGGAAAAAGATGCAGAGTACAGACATGTTGGGATGAAGTCAGTGAATGTAAGCTTGTAGGAATTGAAATGGTTGAAAAGGTGAAAACTATTTAGTATCATATCCAAGAATCCCAAAGTCAACAAAAGAGTTATGCAGAAAATCATCTACGAGACCTGGAGTTGAAAGTTGGAGAAATGATATTCCTCTGCATATCTCTAGGGAAGAGAATCCTGAGATTTGGGAAGAAAGGACAACTAAGTTTCTAGTACATAGACCCATTTACAAACCTTGATTATGTCAGAGTTGTAGCCTGTCGACTAACACTTCCACCTATAATGTCTCAAGTACATTATGTACTCCATGTATCCCTCTTAAGGAAGTATATACCAGATCCTTCACATGTAATAAACTCATAGGTGGTGTAGTAGGAAAATGATCTCTCATACGAGGAGAAACCCATGAAGATCTTGGATAATAAAGATAAATTTATAAACAACGAGACTACCTACTTAGTAAAATCACTATGGAGAAACCATAAGTATGAAGAGGAAACATGGGAACTGGAGGAAGTGATGATGGATAAGTACCCTCACCTATTTTAAACGTAGAATTAAAAATAAAAATCCTAGAGTGAAATTTCATAATGGGGAAGAATGTAACAACCCAAAATTTTATCAATGGAAATACCCTTATAATTTTTTAATATAGTATAATCACATAAAACCACATTAAGAACCCAATACAAACATTATAAATGAAATAATAGGTATTTATTGAAGTGAAGGAACCTATACAATGAAAAGGTAACTTGATGTTTGGAATAGTAATACGACCCTTATGAATAGTAAACCGACCAATAGAATATTAAACTCACCCATGAAAGTATAAATAAAATTTAAGTATCTTATAAATGAAAATGTGATACAATCGTATCATAATATAAGTTAATAAATGCTTTATAAATTCTTTTTTAAATGTTGATATTTTTATAAAACATAAATGTTTATTTTCAATTTTATAATTAATATAATGATTTAAAATAAAATAGTGTAGTATAATTAAATTTATTCATAAATTAATGTTTTTAATATTATTATTATAAGATAATTCTATGATAACTTAATTAAATTTTCAATGTTTTACGAAATCGGTTTTAATTTCAAAATTGGTATCTTCCAAGTAAATGTTGATTTTAATTAAAAATAAAATTTACCATATTTATAAAATTATTTTCATAAAATAGAGTTCATTTTTAAATTCAACGCATCCAAAAAAGGTTAGGGTAAATTTTTGGGATTTTTCTAAACTAGTTGAATTATTTGTGAATAAGGAACTACAATAATTTACAGTATAAGTAAATAAATGAATTTTTGAGTCATGATTGAGTCATGTATAATGTAAGTGACCATTGGTTTGAAATAAAATGTTGTAATTACTTTGTTTAGTCACTGGAATCCTCATTATTGGTTTTCTTGAGGTAAATAATAAACTAATAAATAAAATAATGACAAAAACACCCCTCTTATCACCTATAAATACCACCCCTCACCACCTCTTATCCTCACACCTCTAAAGCATTGATCCTTTTCCAAATTATGATAAAATGTCTTCCCAATCCCGTACCCCATGTTCAATTGCCTTTGGTATCAACAAAATACCAAAACCAATCCCCCCTAAGGAGGTTGTCAAGAAAATGATTCCGGAGGTAAAATACTATTTCTTTTCTTTTAATTTCTTTTCAAGTTATTTTATTTTCATATTTTCTCATCACATAACTTTATAAAAATGGTATTATAACTCCATTACATTACATATAATTTAATTTTATCATGCTAATGTAATAATAAATCTTCATTTCTTCCCCCACCCCTTTTTGTTCCAAAAATGAATATATCATTCATTATGTGTTAATTTAGCGCATTCAAGGACGATAAAGTTTTCAATTTGCATTAACTCCTATAATACAGATCATAAAACCAGTTCTATGGTTAAAATATATTATAATATATGTATTACATACTATTTAATGTTACAGAACCATTTTATATACATATTATTAATTAATAAAACAAAACTAGCTTGAAATGGTTGATAAAAATCGCCAAAATAATCTAAACGGTTATCACGAATGTATTATCTGAGGATTCATCCAAAAAACAAATTACCAAATGAATTAAATTGATATTTAATATTATGTATGTTCATAAATAGAATATAACTTCATTTCTGGACAACCATTCTCATTTTACATGATTTTCTCTATGCGTATACAAGTAAACCGATCATGAAAATCAAGGAAACCAATGCTCGTGAACGATGAATTGAATCTCGTAACCCATAAAAAGGACATAAAAGAATATAATAAAACAAAAATAAAGAAATACATGTATATAAGGTTATTAATTAATTAATTAAAGTATTTTATTTAATTATCTAGGCCATTAAGATCATGTGTATAATAGTTTCAAACATAAGGTAAGGAATTCTACACGAACATCTGTTTTTCCTTTTAGTCACTCTTTATCTCCCTTTAACCCAATGTAGTGATTCTTTATTTTTGTGTAATTATTCTAAATTTTTTGTATATTTTTCAAAATTATGTATCCATGTAATATTATCCTTTTTTCATGGGGATATACATGTTTTAAAAAGGTCCCCTTCCCAATTCTTCTCAATGAGAAAATATGATTCAAGGAAACTTCTCAATTTCTTACCCATTTTAAATCACTCTACATTATATTATATAAGACACTGTTTTTTAAATAAATCATTTCATAATTAAAAAATATCTTGGTTCATTTCTTATTTTATACAATCAATTATGCCTTTTCTATTTTAAAGGATCATTAATATTTTCCTTAAACCTCACTAAAATGTTTTATTTATAAAGTATCCTCAACACAAGTTTTACATGGATTTGCTTCAGTTTGAAATAAATTATCATGATATATGAAATTCTTTTTATTAATTTCCATGTAATATTTAAAAACTTTCTTTCTTAGGCAGCGTTATGATATTCCCTGATGTTATTCCTTTTGACATGATCACGATACCCAATTATTTCCATGGGAAACCCTTATGATTATGTTTGATTAATTATTTATGATTATTAATTTGGTACACATATTCATGAACATTTTATGATAGGTTCACCAATATATCACTCCAATTTATTGTCTAATGTTTAGTCTCATGATACATCATGTTGGGACAAGGAGGGAACCTGAAATTTTATGGGACTTTGTCCACCATGTCTTGGCAGCTAGCCTTGACTCATGTTTATGTCATGCTATATTTTGTCACCACAATCTTATGATGATATTATTATATGTTTCCATTTTATACATGTTATTATTACTTAGTTTTATTCATGTTCTATTCCTTTTATTTCATCATGTTATGCCTTTTAACCCATGTGCTATATTTTATTCCTATGCTTATTCCCTTACTGGGCTTTTCATCTCTTCCATTTTGTTCATATATTCCCCAGGTTATCCTATGAAGATGTAAGATCACAATGGTAGTTATGATCTCATTATTATGATTAAATAAAATATGTTTTTATTTTGGTTTTCATGTTTTCCAATTATGTACCTAATCTTCCAAAGACTTTATACATTACAATCCCTGGTTGTATTTGATGGAAAATTATGCTAAAAATCATGTAATAACATGTGTAAAAGGATAGAGTCACTATACCATTGGCACCTATGATTTATATCTTGACTAGGATTAATTACCAAAGACTTGAGGAATTTATTTTTTATATGATGATTTTTTTGAGATGCCTTTGTCACCCCTAGGGTCGGCCATTCAAGTTGGATGATGTAATTCGTACCTGATCCAAATGCCAGTGATACCTAGGATATAACCATTTTTAATGGTGACATGGATGATGAAATTTAGGTATGTGATTACCCTAGATGATGGTTATTATTTTTGAGCCATTATTTTCACTAGAGTTTTGATAGATTCATATGATACCAAGGATTTAGTTGTGGATATATTCTTCATGAGTTATTGGCTGTTGATCCAAAATATGAGGGATGCTTAAGTTACACCATAATTCGGTTGTTATGTGGTTAGAATGACATTGTGACATTCTCATAGAAACCCAAAACTAGATGAAGGGAATATTGTTGATTAGGTTCAGGAAACGAAGGTTTGAAAATGGAATGACTTGATACATGGGTTGTCATGATCGAGGAGATGGGCTCCGAGAAATTTTAGTTTTTGGATGAAGTAGTATTTTTTTGATTTATTTTAGTTTTTTTTTCAAAATATTATTTATTTTTATTGATTATAAAACATACACATATCACTGCATATACTAGTGATTACAAGACGAAATTGGCATTTCCCTACCGAGTTATGTACTCACACACTTTTTGGGATTCCATTGCACCAGGGTACTCGAGAACCTTCACATGATTGGAAGTTTATATTGGAATAAGGTTTGATATTTACTAATAAATTTGGATAGATTTGATAGTGTAGATACTATGATGTGGTATTTCATGGATCCTCAATATCTTTTCTTTTATGTGAACGCGATGGGTTGAGTTTCTGCCATGTATTTCATTTTGTTAGTGCAAGATCTCTTTTTTATTATTTCTATATACTCTAAAATATATAATGTTTTGATATTTATTTTTTATTTATCACCTTAATATGGGGAAAAAGTATCCCCAAAGTACCACCTTATACCCCTATTACTAGTTTTTCAACCTCTTCCATATGGGGATGTTCACTTGAGGTCTTTTGGAAAATTAGTCTGGGGAACCAGTCAAGTGGACTTTGTACTAGGACATTATAAATTAGTATCAATGGTCTCATTTTCTTTTGTTTTACTATTTTCAGATATGGTATCTTTTTTATATAAGAAATTGTTGGATTCTGTGATTGATACTAGGCTATCTCATTATGAAGACCTTCACCAATAAGAAGTCTAGGTTACTAGGGGGTTGGGATTGATGTTTTGGATTTTTTTTATTATAGTAGTATTTGAATTTCACATTGGAATACACACATGATTTTTTATAGTTATGAGTTATTTTATTTCTTGGTCTTATACCATTATGAAGATGTCAGTTATGGATTTAAATCTTGGATTGTAGAGGCAATAGGCCTCTCATATATGATGACTTGACATGTCATATTAACATGACATGCAAGGACCTGCTAGTGTAATTTTTCCAATAATTAGAGTGTAAAATTTTTAAAGTGTTAGAAACTTCTCATATAGATTTTCCCATATAATTACTTGTTTTAATTATACTTGGATGGGCCTCCATGTATATATGCTTCATTCTGATGGAAGGTCAAGTGTATCTATCATCATATTCTTATGATGATAAACACAGATTCCCTCGATGTGTGGGATTTAGGGTGACCCTAGTAGGTCATTGAGGCATGTGGTCTCTTAGTGAGAAACACCTAGTGGGTTATTAGTATTCCATTTGGTTACTTAATGTTCCCATAAATATCTATATGATGTTTTTAGATATAGTATTGAATAAAATTTACTTAACTAATATAGTGGTTTTACTTCTCTTGATAAATATCAAGTAGGAATATTCTGGTGGTTTTAGTTAGAGTCAATAATTGAGTTTAGATAATGATTCTCAATGGAGAATTCCTATAGGGGGTACTCAGTGAGAATCAATGGATGGTTGTATAGTGAGTCATAATGTGATGTTGGTGATGTATTTGAGACCCTAAAGTGTGTGGTTCTTCATTTTAGATTTCATGGTGTTCTTGATACATGTGAAATTAATACGGTACCATGATCTGCGACCTATATGTGATTTCTCGTGTGTGGGTTAGGTGGGTGACCCTAGTAACCTTTAAGATATGGATAAGTGCCTTATTTAGTTGGTTCATGGTTTTGTGTTCTAGGAAAACTCATTAGAGTGGTTGGCCTAATCTTCTGAGTGCTTCATGAGTGTAATCACGAGTAGGTGATCCTTTTTGAGAATGATGTGTTTGTATGGGTTACTTGTGGGCCTCATATCCCAAGAACATGGTGAGAATGGATCGGGAAGAGCGACACCCATATTTTATATATGAATATGTTGAGGTGGTGCACAATGACCATAAACCTCATTATTTTTGGAATTCTAGAGGTTTTAAAGGATTATATTTTCATGAGATGGGGACTATTGATAATTTATGTTTTGGGTTAGAACACTTATTTGAATGTTGTTTTCCATGTCCATCTATGGTGTTCAGTGATGGATGAGGCATGGGTCATAGTGATGAGAAGTTTATCAAGGGAATGATGATAGTGTAACTTCTATGATGTAGAGCATGATGTCGGTCATGGGTGGTATGAACCTTGCAATATAGGGGTAATAAGAGAATTGAATCAGTTGATGAATGTTCTTTAGGGAATTTAGATGCTGTTACATGAATATTTCTAAGAAAAAATAGATTCTTTAGGGAATTATATGTATGGATTCAGATGGGATATCGAGTGGTTTCATATTTATTATGATGGGCATGTTTCATAAATTTTTATGGATTTTCAAAGAAAATATAGTGCACTCGATTTTGTAGATGGTCCGTGAGTATATTTCCATTTTGTATTGGAAATTATAAATAAGGATATGTTCCAATGTTGAAATGGAATTATCATATATGTTTAAGTGTGGTAAGTTGGTAAAAATACTCAACATTTTGGAAAAATTATAAGAGCAGGTTTCGGTAGGCAATTCTAATGATGTTGTTCCATGAAATAAAATTAGATATTATGAGATAAATTCTCGATTGGAAGCACTATAGACTAGATCAAAACTGGGACTATGAAGCATTGTTGTCTTAGGTTGGACATGTGATTTAGAGTATAATTATGTATATTTTGGTAATAATTATGATCATTGGATCATGTTTCAGTGGTTGAGTGACTTTTTTATAATAATTCCGTAGAACTGTATTATGTGTTCTAGGATGAAACATAGTCATATGTACTAGAATCGGTGACCTGATAAGGTTGAGGATAATGGTAGGATACTCAATGTAACTTCTCGGGTTTAAGAAGTGCAATATTGGGGAAATTGTAATATTCCATGTATGTACAATTTGAAAACTCCCAAGGGAATCTAAAATTTTCATTTAATGGGTGGGTCAAATTTTTATCAGTGATTTGGAATATAATTATGACTATTGAAATGCCTAAAATTAACCTTTCTATATGATGAATGAGTATTAGAAGATATCCTATGAGTTCATGTGAGACATGGGAACTTTGGGTATGTTTCATGGTCTTTTCAATGATTTTATATCAAAGTACACAATTTAATAGAATTGTTCGGCACCCTAAATCTAATAGAGTTTCTAGTTATTTTTGTATAGAATTTGGTTTCGTAGAACGAATATGGTATAATTAAGGTCAAAATATATATAATTTTAGGGGAAATATTGTGGAATTTTAGGGGAGTTGGACATCAGACCCCATGGTTGGAACAAAGTTTGAAAAACTCTATGACCTAACTGTGAGAGTTAGATGGAATGAGGTAGTGAAATCATCATGCTTAGAACAAATGTTTTTCCACCATTCATCCAAACCATATATAATATTTTAAAGGGTTAAATTACCGTTTTTTTATATTATAAAATTTTAAAGGGGAACCCATTTCACTTCTCCTCTACCTTATGTGCACACCCAACCGCCAGCTCCCATTTGTCTCTTCCATCAAACCCTATAATAGTGGTGTTCTTAAGGGATTTCTGTAGAGATTTAAGGATCATATCCACATATATTGTTCTATATCGTAATTTTCCTTAATTTTTTTATAATTTTTGGTTTCTATTTTTAATTTTGGGGCACTGATTCCATTAGGGAATGGTTCAATCTACCATTTCTCAGGGGGATTTGGTTCATCCTAGAGAGGGGATGTCCTAAGAAAATGTTTGAGAACCACCATTCATCACTTAACTAAAGTTACATTAAAATACGAGTTTATTAATTTTTTTCATTGAATTTAATTAAAATTTATTATTTTAACAACATTTCACATTTGGGATTTGGATCAGGATGATGTTGGTGCCCATTGTGGATCTCTTATGGGTTGTTGGTCATTGTTCCTACATGAAGAGGCTAATGATGAGATATTTGGCATCCATGCCTCTTTAGAATAAATATGGTAAATTAATTATAAATTATTTGATTAATTCATGTGGGTTTTTTTGGCTTGGGATTTGGCCTCGAGTGAGATGTTGATATCTGGTGGTGTGTGGACGTGCTTGGGTGAGCCTGGCTAGGAGTTAATGGGTGGTGAAATAAATTTGAAAGAACTTTGGTTTCAGGTAGTTGGTCTTTAGTACCTTCCCTATTGATTTTTAAGTCATTATATGCATATGGTCGTCGAGCCACACCAGTAGGATGATAAACTAATTATTATTTAATTTTTAAATATTATTTAAACAATTTAATTTATTTAATTTTTAAATATTATTTAAATAATTTAATTCAAATTTAATTGTTATAATAAATAAAATTCATGGAATTGGATGAGGTGTCGAGGTCCCCGTTGGACCCTCATGCTCTGGCTGGTTTGTCTTGGGCAAAAATGGAGGAGGCATTGAAGATAAAGGTTTTGTATTGTCCCCAGTTTAGGATCCCAATTAATTCTAGACATATGGAAGAGGCGAGCACTCCTCTTTCATTGAGATGTGACAATTAAGTGTGTATACCACCTAGAGACTTAGTGGTTAGTTTGGGTATGAGGACTAACCTAATAGGGATATGGAAAGTTATATGGGATTAAATCCATCAACCAAGTTATGTGAGAGTGATTAGAACTTTAGGTAATAGGAGACTAGATGGTGATATGGACGATACTGGGGGATGAGATTTCCCCCATTATTGGATGTTGTCCTAAAAGACTCATTGTGAACAAGGAAACTAAGTAGGGTGTCTCTATTTTATGTGACCTAGGGGACCAGTACACACCCCAATGACTGACTGATCTTCAGTGAGTATGTGTGGGTATGGGTATAGTGGGAATCATGTGTCGCATCAAGACCCACACATAACATGTGTTCTTGAGGGGATGTGGATCATGGTGATGGTATTAGGTATTAAAAAACACCTATATTTATAAATACCTTCCCTTATTATTTTTATGTAGCTATGGATACCTATCCATGGCACCTAGGACCCATAAAACAGGCCCAATGCGATGATTGTTTGAGAGGGATGATCAAAGGTCCTTACATGGATCTAGACTTAGGCCTTGTTTAGTTCTCATTTTACATGTATTGTATTATGATGTCATAATGGATGTGAGGTGCCACATGGGTCAATTTTTTGATACATGTAATTAATAACTAGGAAACTTATATTTGAGCTTATGTCTATTTTGGATTCCATGGATTCCATATGTCCCTAAGATGTGTAGTTTGAATATTATCTAGACACATAGTCCTGGGGAATAGTTTATATTTATTATTAAAATTAATTTGAGTTTCCTAGGTCACCCCTAGGGTCAATTAAATCTATCCTTATAAAATTACTCATACCTTATTGGGATTCCCAAGATACCTAGGATATGGCTATGAACCCATTCTTAATGAGTTTTTGTCTATTGAGTTGGAATATGAGGGATTCCTAGGTTACAAATCGATCCTATATTGTTATGGTTGGAATGATATCATAATGTTTATAAAGAAAAAAAAACACTAGAAAAATAAAGTATGGTCGATCACGGTCATGTGCCTGAGGATTGACAGTGGTATGGATTGATACTTGGGTTGGCATAGCCCATGCAACGTGCTCAAAGAAATTCCATCTTTGGGACAAAGAAGGTTTTGTCAGTTTATATTATTTATTTAATAATCTTATTTATTTATAGAGAAAATTACTCATTAAAATTTCACTACATATGATTCTGTTCACATGATCCCATTGGTGTTTCCCTATTGAGTTATATACTCACACCATGCTCATGCTGCCATTGCACTAGGTATCTGAGTAGCCTTCACTTGGATATAGGTTTAGGATGGGCTAGGTATTGGTATTAAATGGTCATATGGGATGTATTATATAGTAATAAGACTAGTATGGGGTATTTTGTGGAGCTTCAATGTCTTTATTTTTACACAAATGACCATTTGAATCGGTGTCCTGTATTTTATTTTGTCAGAGCATGTTTAGTAATTTATTATTTTTGTGTACTCTGATGTGTTTTTTGTTTGGTTATTAATTTATTATTTTGGACTATGATATGGTGGTATAGTCTCCCTAATTTACCACTATAGAGGCCGCACCTCGCCTATATAGGTCCACCAACATACTTTGGGTCCAATTTATCCCATGTACATCTTATACATGGGCATGCGCTTAGTGAGCCTTATACATGAGACTTCCTACATGAAGTGGTATCTTTTCTTCCTCTTTTTCCCATGAGTTGATCTGAGCTTCTCCCTTGGGTGTGGTTGATCTACTAGTCCAACAATTATGAGGTTGAACTTGTTCTAGGCTAGCTAGTCTATTGGATCCATTTTTACAAAGACCTATACAAATATTCTTATAAAATTTGATGTATAAAATTTAATTAGAACAATAATCAATATAAATATCACCACTAAATGACAATACCACAATTTATTTTCTTTAGATATTAAAGAAAACTAATAATTGGAATGGATGTCCTATTATTCTCTTCGAAACATTTTAATTAATATTTTAATGGTATTCATCTATTTGAAAATACTCATGAATTAATATTCAATTTTCATATCCTTAACTACTTTATTAAAATATTGTAACAATGTGAAATCTCCAAAAATATCATGCACATAGCTTAGAATATAGGAACAATTCAAAACCTTTAAAATTATAACATAGAGAATTGTTCAATCATGACATCCAATTCCGTTACATGAATCCATAATAATTTTCCATGAATCTCCACTTCATGAAGAAATGCATATTAACTTATTGAAAAAAATGGAAACTTATCTCAATAATATCCTCATTTTTATACTACTTTCAATATCACCACATATCAATTAAGACAATATGTAGTACAAACATTATCTCTCTTATTTTAAATCAAATACAGAGTTTATGTGGGATATGTTAACTCAGCTTTCTTATAAAAAATATTATTCTCCCTTTAAAGATTATTTCTTGAAAACATATAAGAGATGGATGACATCACATGGTGATCTTAGAAAAGAGCCTCTAGTTAATCAAATATAATTTTACATGGGTACCCTAGTATAGAAAACAAGAGAGATATAACCATCGACGTCTAAGCTATCCATTAACAACTATGCATGTGATTTCATGATTAGAAACTATAAAATGTTCTTTTAGGGGTTGAAAATAACTAGATTAATCAATGAAATGATAAATCATGTACACACTTTAAAAAACACATAAAAAATGTCAAGTTTAAATGATATAGTCACCCATTGGTCTCATCTTTAGCACATGATATGTCTCCCTCAAGGTATGCACTCATTTTTATCATCATGAAACTTAATGAACTTCATAATGAAGAAACATTATCCTTAAATTCCCTAAATTTGTTCTCATGACATATAAAATAACAAGGAAAAAAGAGGAACCTTTTAACAGTATTCAGTTGAGAGGATATTTTTGAAAATGAAGTATAATACAAAGTTCCAAAAGACTCTCTATTGTAATAGATTTGTTGAAAATGTATATAACATGATCTTTTGTAAAATCTATTCTATATTGATATCTCAACCTACCATATTTTATTGGATAAAGTGATATATAAAATCAAATTATTAGATATTGAATGTTGAACTATGTTTTTATACCACCCTATATCACTTTGATCATGACATAAAATTTACACTAGTTTCTCAGTTTCAATATTCAAATCTTACAATCTCACTTTCATCCAAATAATTTGTGTATAACCATGTGTAGCTACTATATATTCTCCCTCAGTCATGATTAGTGTCACTAAATTTGGTTTATTTCTATAAAAACACAACCCAATACCAGAAAGAATGGTCTACATAAATTTTTCCTTGTGTCTCAACAATAACCTAGCTAATCTGCAGTAGTAAAATTCAATAATTTCAAATATATACCATGTCTGTATAGAATACCATAGTTCCAAGTTCCATTAAAATATCTAAAAATATCTTAGTATCCAATATTTGATATTCTTTAGTATCACTCTAAAATCATGCACAAATATTAAGTGTATAATTTATATTTTTCCTTGATGATGTTAAATAGAGAACAATTCCAATGATTCTTTTGAATTATTTATTGTTAACACCGCTTCCAAATTCATCTTCACACAATTCAATTCCAACTAAAATTTTAGTTGATACTTCATTTTAATTTTAAATTGAAAACATTCTCATAAATTTCTTAGAATAATTATCTTGGTATAGAAATTTATTATTTGGTTTTTATTCAATCTATAATCCCATGAATTATCTCATCTGACCAAGCATGGACATATACAAGTTTCTTTTCATCTTATATGTAAACTATTCACGTAAAAAATCTTTATCACCAAAAAATATAATGTCATCTACATAGAAAATGACTATGATAATACCTTTGGACATATATATCACATAAATGTTACTATCAATGTTAAATTCTATAAATTTAAAATCTCTTAAAAAACCATTTAATTTTGAATACCACTCTCTAGGGGCCTGTTTCAAACAAAAAAAAGGTTTCTTCAATCTGAATACCATGTTTAAATCATTTTCTAACACAAAACCCTTAACTTGTTTAATATATACTTCTTGCACATGATTAAAATTTAAAATTGAATATTTCATTTCCATTTTATAAACTTCATAATGTTTTTGTGATTCCAAATCTATGAACATTATAACAATTTCTAGTTTTTCTAGTGGTACAAAAGTTTCTTCTATGTCAATTCCTTCCATTTGAGAGTATCCTTCACACACCATAAAAGATTTGTTCCTCGATAGATCATATTTCTCATTTAGATTATTTATGAAAACCCAATTGGTAATAATGAAATTTTTATTTTATGTATTGGACTAAGATCCCAAGTGTATTTATTCTATATCTGATCAAGTTCCATATCATTGAATGCAAATGATCCTCATGCTTAACTGATTCTTCCACTATATGCGGATACATTTTTGAAATATGTTCATTTTGATCTTAAATTATCAATCTTATTTTAGTTTTAGCTATATCTTATTGACTTCATATGATATTTTCAGTTTTAACACTCTTCAATATTTTGGTATGTTGTCACTTATTTTCAATAGTTTCATCTTCAATACTGTTTTGTTCAGAATCAATATCAGTAGTGTTTGGATCTTTCTCAGTAACATCATCATTCTTATATTTCTTTTTCATACCATTTTCTATCAAATGTTATGAAAATTTATCAACTGTGATTTATTATTTTCTCTTATTTTAAATAATTTAAACATAAATATATTCAAGTAGCTATTTTTTCTATTTTTTCCAACATATATAGCCACTTACATTAGATAGATATCCTATTAAAATTACTTCCTTAAGTTTTTCTTCAAACTTCCCAAGATTAATGTTCTATATATCTATGATACAAGTTCCTCTATAAAATTTCATGAATTTAATAATTTATTTTTATTAAACCACATTTAATATGATGTATTATTTTATTCTTGTATCAATAGATATCTTTTCTTTATATGTATGGAAGCACATATACTCATCTCAAGAAATAATTTGAGATGTTTTATTTAGAAAACATATTCCTTACTATCTCTATTATGCTTATATTATTTCTTTAGGCTTCCCTATTTTTATGTGGAGTATATTGTGTTCAATACTGATGATTTATTTCATGTTTACAAAGATGAATTTCAAAAGCATCATGAGTAATCTTCTTACCATTTTCTAATGTCAGTTTCTTGATATAGAGACCCATATCATTCTCTAACTGCCTTCTAATTTTTTTGAACATTTTAATTTCCTCTGACTTCTGTTTGATAAACATGAAATTAGTTAATCAAGTATAATCACCAATATATATAATGAAATAAAAATCACATTTGGTAGAATTTTATCGCATTAGAAAACATTGGTCAATATGAATAAGTTAAAGTGTTGTAAAAGATAGAATATCCACTCCTTTGTGTAAACCCTGAGCCAATTTTACCTTTTAACATGTTTCATAGATTTCATCACTGTGTTTCTATAAATTGGGAAGATCTCTCACAATATTATTCATTAATATTTTAATCATTTTCATTTGATTAATATGACCAATAACCCTATGCTATAAGTTATTTTCATATTTAGTACTAAAGTAACATAAATATGTTGAATCACTAATTTGAAATAAATTACCATTGGTTATTTTCCATCGAGTGATAATTATTCCATCCTTTGTGATATTGATGAAACATGAATCTATTTTGAACAACACCTCATGTATGTCATCACAATGTTGGTTGACTTTAAGAAAATTCTACTTTAGCCCTTCAACAAATAATAGGTTTTTTGATTTCAGATTCAAGGCTTCAATATATACTTTTCCAACTCCCATAATTTTCAGGGAACAATCATTTCTAAAGTTTTTTTCTTCTCTTTCATGAATCACATAGTTGCTCATAAATTTTTTGTCCCTAGTAATGTGGGATAAACATCCACTATCCAGAATCCATGAATTTGGTCTTATTCTAGATTTCAAATAATGTTTAGTGAAACAAGACTTTGCTTCATTAATTTTTTTAAATCCCTTTCCTTTATCAACATTGGATGTTTGTTCTTGATGACTAATCATGCATTTTTCAGAAATATGTTCTTTCTGGTCATATTTTCTATTGATTTATTCAAAAATTTCAAATTTATTTTGTGTTGTTTGATAAGATGAATTCATGATAATTGATTTCTTACTTTGAAGATTTGTTCTCATTTTCTTAGAATATCCCCCCTTGGTTCATGTATCATCTATGGTAGGGAAATTTTACACCAACATAAGTAATATTTTTGGACAAAAACTCCACAATACCAGATGTGTCCTCTAAACCTTGATCTCCCCAATTCATAATAGCCTTATCTTAAGGACTGTTGATGTTGTATTTACATATACAAAAATTGTCTCTACTATGGGGGAAAGAATCTTATTAGAGAATTTAATTATTCATTTGAATTAGAATATGATTTATCACAAGTATTAATGATTTATACTTGTCCATAATTTATTTTTAGACATTCATTATTAGTGATAACAAATTTATTATGAAATTCAAAGAGTGTTAAATTAACCTATTTCTTTAAACACCTCTTTTAACTAGATTTTGATAGTCATTCCTTAACCGTAATAGACTTGTTGGGATTTATCAAATATTTTTCAATATAATTTATTATTTAATAAATTTATACTAACTATTGGACTTTTATTCTTACTTGAAGTAAATATTTTCCTTAAGGTATTTTACCATCTTTTCTATTTTATCCACTTCCAGTTTGTGTCTTTTGATTTCATCAATGTAAGGAATATCTTTCTTTGAATATTATTCCATTCCCTCATCTACATTTCTGTATTTCCTTTAATAGTAGTCTCTTTTAATTTCTCGAGATTGGTGTTTTTATCAAGACATGCTTCTAATTCCTACTTTAAGATGTGATCTAGCTCTGATCATTGAAATTCATCATATTTAATGCTAGAGGTGTCACCACTTTTTCCACATTATCCATGAAGATTGTTTCATCATATGATTGGATTCTTGATGTGGATTTAACATCATATTATTTTCTTACTAAAATTATTATTTTACTTTTAATGAATTTTTTATAGATTCCATTAATTTGGTTGCACCATTTTGGATCATTCCCAATTTATTTTTATGTTGTTCCTCATCTTCTATCTCAGTTTCTATAGAAGTATTTTTCAAAAACATTAAAGAAAAGTGGACAGTTAGATTATATTTGTACCACCTTGGTGGAAAATCACCTTTACCCTTAAAATTAACCTCCTTAAATATTTTTGATACAAGAGAAATGATTTGGCTATAATTTTCATCTTTATCTTCATCATAGGATTCAATTGATTTTGAAATTTCATCATCATTGATTTTGAGATTTTTGATGGCCTCAAAATCCATCTCATCATTGACCTTCATCTTGAAGTGTGAGATCTTTTTCATTTCATATAAAATGAGAATGTTATTCAATTCATAAAGAGAAATGTCATATCAATCTTCCAAATAATATACTTTAGGAATAAAACTATCAGAAAAATTTATCAATAATATTTTGATTATAGTGGAATAATCAATCTTTTCTCTAAAACCATAAATATTACTAAAAATTTCATTGGATCTTGTTAATTATTCATCAACATTTTCTTTTTCACCCATTTTTATATCTTCAAATTTTCTCCTCTAAAATTTTATTTTGGCATCCTTGCTTTCATGTTGCCTTTATAACTTCTTTTCAATTTATCCCAAAATTCATTGTAATTTTTGAGACTCATAACCTTTGTGTAAATTTCTTATAAAGGAGACATCAAATTGGACTTTTGAGATTTTTTGTAGACTTCCATCTTTCACTTATCGATAAAAGTCTTTAAATCATCTTCAATTAAAGGTGGTAATAATACAATTACTGTATCTTTAACATCAAGGAAAAGTGATAGAATATAGTGAAATATCATATTCATCCAATTTTGATAGTTATTTCCATGTAATGTTGGAACACCCCTACTAATGATAGAATTTATTTTATCCATATTTAGTACTTATTTGATCATAATAGAGGGAACCTGGTGCTTTGATACTAATTGAAATTCTTAGAGAGATGTTGCACCACTGAGAAGGGGGCTTGAATCCATGGGAATTTTTTTAATTTTAATTTTTTTTTAAAATAAACTATGTTTAAATTTTAGAATCTGATCCAATATTATGATTTCTCAACCTCTCTAGAATGCATGAAAATTAAATAGAATGAGAAGACAATATTTTTATAGGTTTTGGTCTCAAAATGAAAATACAATTTTCCATGATTGGTTTGAAACTCTAACAATAAATACTCCACGATAATCTTAAGTGGTTACATAATAAAATTATTCTATATAATAGAATCATAATATGATTTCTATAATCCCACAAGAATAATAGCTTCACACTACCTGAAAAAAACACAAACACCCCAAGAAGAACACTTCTAAATGTTACATACTCATACAACTACTAATAAATATCTTTCTTTTGATCCTCCATGATTATTAGATTATAAAATGATAAATTTATCAATATTTTTTACAAGAAAAATATTCAGTATTATAAACTATATTATTGATCACTCTCTTACAAACTTCTCACAAGTAAAATTAACTTCATTTTATAAGTGAAATTTATTTTATTTTCTCTTTGATAAACGTTTTTTTATCCAAAATGATTCTTGTATTTTCTTTCCACACCACACATGAATTTACTACCACATGTGAATCACATGACCTGTAAAAGGTTATGTGATCATAACATCAAAAATGAGTTATACGAAACTACAATAAGTTATACAATATCTATAACAGTAACAAATACTCCTTTATGTAATCAAGTACCCTTTATATGATTCTCTTACTATTTTCATGTTATAAAAGCATGCATGACCATGAAAAACCATTTTTTAGTAACTCCATTGTGTAACCACTGAGTGAACTCCGCTAGATCAATTTTACATGTTCATGTTTTTGTCTATGAATTTTGTTTTGATCCCTTAATGTAAATAAGTACTTGTCTATATGTTTCTTTAAAATCATTTAGGTGAAATAGGTTGTGTCTATTGTGTCTCCTCCTTTGTATCATATAACCAAGAAGGGTGTCTATAAGTTATTATTCCTTCATTTGAGTGATCTAACTATTTAGGATCATGTGAGATACTCGTTTTGTCCTTTTTGAAACTAGGTGGGTTTGATGAATTTATTTATGTGTTTTCATCATGTGGGAACTCTGTTTTAGTTATTAGAGTTCTCTCTCTCAATATCTTGTGGTATTAGTAGCATCTACTATTGGCCAAGCCTTAGTTATTATGGAGGAGGTTACAAAACCTATCCTCCTATTTTCACACCATCTTGGGGACACATTAAAAAATTACTAGGATATTGGTGTCCCATTTATTTTGAATGGCTAAAAACCTCATCATCACTATGTGCTACCGAGGAGATCATGCGATACTCAAAATTAACTCGCATGATCATATTATTGATCATGTGATACCTTAGTGGAATTCTTGTGACGCGATGGTGATTATAGACATGTGGTTTACTGATCCATTGATTATCATGTGCTGAATTCATGTGACAATAATGGTTTATGTAGTGACTTCATGAAATCATTCAACCATCCTCAACCAACTCAAGTTATCGTAATGGCTTCATGAAAATCTCATAGAGGATGAAATCCATTACATGCATGTGATAAATTTTACCAAAAATTTATTAATCTATTTAGATGGTTACTTGAGATGGTGTATGTATCTATCTCATGTAGATAAAATTAAATGGCCAATGGTAGAGGAAGAATTTTTTTTAATATGCATAACTGGGAGCCATTGGATAGCGGAGAATGGCACAATCAGATGACACGGGTTATTTACACATTTTAATAGATGGGTGAACAATGTGCTACTTCCCCAATTCCAACATAAATTCACCCACCATAATTCTCCCCACTTTATTAGAGATCCCAGGCCATAATAATTTTTAGCTTTTTAAGGGGGATTAGAGCCTTTTACACTTCCACCATAGGCCACACGGGCCACGCCTCACATACACAGGCCTAATGGAACACTCCATTCCCAATGAATTCTATGCATGACTTATATATAGTTTCACTATCAAAAGGCCTTATACACAGGCCTGACCACATTATGTAGGCACTATTCTTCCTCTATCACTATTGGGATGGCCTGTGTTACTCCCTTGGGCTAGTTGACCTCCTAGTTCCACAATACTGAGGTTGAACTTGGCCTTGGCTAGATAGTGGGTTTGATCCTTTTTTTTAATGACCCATACAAACTTTCATTATAAATATTAGGTATAAAATTGGATTATAAACTTAATACATTTAAATCCCATAACCAAATTCCATCCCTCAAAATTTATTTTTGAAATACTCAAGAAAAATAATAATTGTAAGGGACATTAAATTCATCTCATAAAAAAATTTCTAATTAATATTTTATGGTATTCATATATTATAAAATCCTTAGGAACTGATATTCATATTTCATGGCCTTCACTACTTTCTTAAAATGCTATAACAATGTATAATATCTAAACATCTCTTGAACATAGCTTAAGAAATAAGAATGGTCCAATAAATTCTAGACTTAAAACATAGAAAATTTCTAAAGAGTGTCATCCAAAGGAATTACATGATTCTTTTACAATTTTCTAAGTATCACCACTTAATCTACCAATACATATTAACTTATCGACAACAAATAAAAACTAAGATAAATAGTTATCTTCCTTATTCTTCCTCTAAACTCTTCTTCTACAATATTGCCTTTCTCTCATTGTCTTTTCATTCCTATCTAAACCCTTGATCACTGTAAAATATTATGATGGTATCAAGGTTGATTCTATGTTATAGTTTTTTATGGTTAGGGATTGTAGGGGTGATTCCATTCTCATTTAGAAATTCTATATAGAAAGAAATTTTTTGAAACATTATTAGGATTCAATTGAGGTAGGTGTTTCTACAATTTCCTTTTATTTTGAAAATCATGGAATGCTTGTGTGTTACAAATTAGTTTTAAATTAATGTATGGATCTATACAATGTTTGTATGAAAATATAAATTGACTTCATATGTTTTCTTGGATATACATAAATGGGTTCATCAAGTTATTTTGAATGTTTTATTAAATATATGTTTTTGATGCGTTGTTTATCTTTAAAAAGGTAATAATAGTTTTATTAAATGGTTTTTATGGTAATAGAGGCATTACGGCATTTTTTATGATTTTAAAAGGTAGTTGTAGTGATTTTCAAAGGGTAAATATATTTTTGAAAGAGGAGTGTTTCTAAATGATTTCAAAAAATTGAAATTATTGAATTACATATGAATGTGAAATGAATTTGTATCCCAAATCAGAATTTGTTTAAATATTTGATTGAAGAATTGAAGCATATTCATATATTGTGAGGACTTTATTGATTACACCTAATATTTTTTGTTCATATGATGGATTGATTATCCTTTTGTTATAGATGTATGATGTAAGGGATGTTCTTTGTGAGGGTGTTGGATGTTCAAACAACACTCAGAGATATAAGGTATGTTATCTTGTTTTCTAGATTATCTTTATGTGTTTTGAAGTATGATTTGTTGATATTATGTTTTAGGGTGTTTTTGAGTAGTTTTGGGTTGTTTTGGAAGTGGTTTAGAGGGTGAAAATTTGGTGAATAGTTGGGGGAAATTGTGTAGATTACTTAGGTAACTATTATCCTAGAGATTTTGGAGATAACAGAGTACACATTGTTGGAACATTATTTACAAAATAATGCATCTGAATAATGGGAATTAGGATTCTTTTATACAATAGATCCCACATAGGTTTCACACTTTATTAAACTGTGTGGGTAAACTGTGCACACTGTATTAATTAATCTGAAAAATAGATTTTTACCTCGATACCTCCCTAAAAACACTAAATATGTATCATGTGAAAAGGGATTTCCATAAAAACATAGTATTAATGTATATTGACATTACATCACTTTTTTTGGAGTATTGAAAACATTAAAAAAATAACCCTAAAGAAAATTTTAGTTTAGTTCCTTTGGAAACGTAGAAACATAAACACTGGTACATAAGTGAGCTACATTATCTCCCACTACATTCTTCATGACTAGAACTCTTCTTAGACACTCCATAAATAATACAAATATTCCTAACCTGAGGAATAAAACATAAAATGGGGTGATCTCATATACTCAGTAAGGGTAAAAAATGGATACATGTAAGCATAAATATGATTATAGGTGAATGAGAATGTGATAATAACATTAAAAGATCATACACTGCATTTTAAATATCATAAACCTGAATCATGGCAGAAAAGTTGGAATTCAAATATGAATTAATCATAAGGAAATAAAGAACATAAGACCTGAAATCATTACATAGGAATAAGACATTGAATTGTGGAATACATAAACATGTGATATCATTCCCTATAGGTCAAGAATCATTACTAGAACTTATCAAGGCACTTCATGGGAACTGCACCTACTGGGTAGGACACACCAACATCCCCAGTATATGTCCTTTCTTTGTAATAGAATCAGTTTCTCTATATTCCCATTGTTGATCAGTCTTCCCCATATTTCTATAGTGTATTGGGTTTCCCCATCTTCCATCTTCATAAAGACTACACCTACTGGGTGTGACACACCTACATCCCCAGTTGCAGTCCATTCCTTTTAAGGGATTGCGTTTCACCATATTACCATAGTGGATCAAACCTGTATACTTGATTCCCATCATTATCTCATGATATATAAATCTTTAACCAATAAATTGGATGAAGATATATATCCCACCCATCTTATAATAAATTCATTCTTACATGTCCAACAAGATAATGAAACTTTTATCATATCAGGTACCATAAAAAGAGATGGGTTTTATGAACATCAAATCATAACCCCGAAAATGAAATGGGTATCATTAAAATTTCATCACATCATAACCTATGGAAAAGAGAGAGGTTTCTCAATCATTTCATTAAATTAAAACCCAGGAAAAGAAGTGTTTTTCAAAATCATATAACTTGTGGAATAGAAATGGGTTTCATAAGAATCATTCCATAAAAACATAATCCATTCAAGAAAGGATATGAATGGAACCTTTGGATCATTTCATACAATTAAATGAGTAACATCAATAGATTCCATCTTATATAGAACATAAATGGGAAAGATATTTTGAAAAAAATTATTGAGGAAGATATCCTTTTTCTTTGAAATGTATTTTTAAAACATAAAACCATTATAATACCATTTACTTTTAAAATTATTTGAAAAAATATAATGAAGTCTTGAAATAATTTTGAAAACTTTTTCCTTGAAAACTTATAAAATAATCATGAAAACATTTTGAAAACCTCTTTCCTTGAAAATTTATAAAAGAATTATTCAAAAGTTTTAAAAACCAATTTCTTTGAAAACATATAAAATAATTATGAAAACATTTTTGAAACCTTTTCCCATGAAAATGAAAAAAGAATCTTGAATTTTTTTTGAAAACCATTTATTTGAAAATAATTTGAAAACTTATAAATAAGGCTTGAAAACATTTTGAAAACCGTTTTCCTGGAAAAAATAAAAAATAATGTTAAAACTGTTTTGAAAACCATGTCTTTGAAAATTACTTTTAAAAAAAATCATGAAATTTAATGTTTTAAACATGCAAAGGAAGCTTCACAGAAATGATGGTGGGTAAATCTGTACATGCCTTATGAGGTAAAAAGAACATTAATTTTACACGGTAAAAATGTAGAAGAATTATTTATTTGGAAATTGGAAATAATATTAATTAGAAAACATTTTTAAAAGACATAGAGTGTAAAAATGACTTTTAAATATTATAAGAGAATAATAAAATATTCTAGGAAACCCTTTTTTAAACATGTTTTTGAACAAGAATAGATTTCAAATCGAAGGGAGAGGTAAAGTCAGAATTTATTAAAAACACTTTCTTATTCATATTAAGTAACAATGATTAGTTAAACTATAAAATTACTAGGATATAACTTGAATAAATATAGGGTATTAAAAATAATTATATTTCATGAGATATGGACCATAATATTTCATCAATGGGAGAATAATCATAAACAACCTCGATAAATGGTGAGATTGTAGCCATAAAATGATACTAATTTGGTAAGATTGGGTCATAAAAAATGGAAATAATAACATAACATAAATCATAACATATTTTGAAAATAAGGATATTCCTGATACATCAAGTTAATTGTAGTATATACACTTCATGGAAAACATATTGGTGCGTAACATAGCATGTGTCTCAAAGAAAGAAAATTGAAAGGAAATCACATTACCGATTTGGCAACTTTTGAAATATAGACCCAATGAAAGAAATATAATAAAATTTATATGTAAATAACAATTAATTTAAGAATAATAATCACAAAATAAATTCATTATAAACATATAAACCACGCAAAAGAAAATAGTTTTGAACATAGTATGTATCACATGAATATAAAAAGTGAGATGAAATTCCCTTAACTTGTGTCTTGACTCTCATCATACTCATTAAAACCTCTAACATAATGAAGGTATGTTTATTATACATATTTTAAAGAAACATATTATTTTATCAAATAATTTATAAATTTTTATTATGAATTTATATTACCCTATTCTTAATAATTCCATGATAAGTTTATGATTTGGGTAATATTCTCTTTGTTTTTTTCTTGTGTCTTAATTTTTTATATATTTGGTCCTTATACTTATATCATGATTTAAAGAATGTAAAACATGATATAAATATCATTAATATTCAGTATATGTGTATTATTATAGTATCATTATTATGTCATATATATCATATATTCTATAGATTATTATAATACACATATAATGAATATATAATTATAAGGACCAAATATCCTTAATAAATCCCATGTAGTGTGTCAATGAATCACATCGCTTTGATGGAGAGGCAGTCCACACTTCCTCAAATGAAATAATCATATTTTTACAAGATGGAAAACATAAGGGTATGTTATAAATAAAATTTACATAATCATAAATAAAATATAAATATATTTTCCATCATAATGTTCACCATGGGAGGTGGTAAAGGAAAAATTAACAGTCATCATTTCATGAGGCATTAGTTCCCCGTACATGTAAACAATATGTTCGTTACACATTAGATGGAAGTGTGTGTTTGTTTATGTCAAAAAAATAGTATAAAAAATTACTCGTATATTTAGGATAATGGTTTTTTTTACAAGAGTGGAATAATAAAAGTGTAGGGAGTGGAGAATGGAAAATAAAAGAATGGGTCTTGAGGGAGGGTGTTACCTCTTAATCGGGTAAATCCTTTTGGTTTTCACTAAAGTGATTTCTTAAAAGTATTTATTCCCAAAGGGATGATTCAAGGAGTAAGGGAGGGTTTTTTGGAAATCTATAGGGTAGATCTTTTCTAATTAAAAGTGGTTTGTGAGGTGTGAGAAAGTGGGATAGGTGGTGGCCTTTTATAGGGATGAGAAGGGCACAATTGGCATTTTTGAAAACAAGTTATGTGTACCCACATTTTTACCTAAAATAAAGTCATAAAAAAATAATAAATATTTTAATTTTTGTTGCATAAATATTTCCACCAAATGGGGTTTGGACAATTTTATAGGTCATTTGGGCTCTTATGATTAAGGTTTATTCCCTTGCTAAGCATAAATTTACCTTAATCGCTATAATTAATTTTAACTGCATTTGCTTACAATTTTGGTCAAAAATTATATTGAACATATTATACATTACAAATTATGATGATTCCAAATATGGAATCCATTTTTCCAAATTTAAATCACAAAATTGGAAGAAATTAATGTAAATTTAATCACGGAAACGAGGTGACAATGCGGGTTTATAAAGTAAAAACATCCAAAAGTTTGCTATGTTTTGATACCCAATTTCAGAGATAAATTGGTTCCAATTACCTAAATTGGAATAATTATTAAAAAAATTATCTTATTAATCTTTTATACCATTTAAAATTTAATTTGTCCATATAAATAGATTATATGAAATGGTAGTTATGAACTAAAATTCAATATTCTATAACTATTCATCAAAAAATAAAACCTTATTGAAAAATACCAAAAAATTATCCTAACATATTTTTATATTTAAATTTCCATGATGAAGTTTATTTTGACATATTAAATTTATAAAAGATTGAAAAATTGGACTTAAAATGGGGTTTCCATTAAAATGTGTTAAAATTATCTTCATAAAAATATAGCTTTTAAGCATAAAATTGGAATTGTTCTTATACTATGTCTATCAAATATATTGGATGAATATGAAAATTATTTGATTTAATATATAACACATGTATTACATTAATATTACTCACCATTTTTGTAATTTAATTTATTATTAAAAAAACTTTTTGGGGGCATAAAATGAAAATATATCCTTTATATTCAATTGGTTCTTATATTTTCACTTCTAATTAATTGATAACCTATGAATACATATTTTATTTGTGTAAAACCTATATTTTGATAAATTATTTGATATTATTCATCAATTCTAACTTAATAGAGAGGTTATATATTTTTTTATTAAATAATAATATATTATTGTTTGGTAAAATTCGGTCTTGAGTGTTACATAAGAAATTGAGGAACATGAATATTATGTGTGATGTACATTATCCTCGGTGTTACATGTATGGAATGTTAAACTTTATTTTCCATGTTGTGCATGGTAACTTGGTGTTGCGTATAATGCAAGCCAAAAATTGTGCTTTAATATAAAAAACTATTTTTAGTGTTTTGTGAAATGAAAAATATCAAAAAGATAAATTAATTTGAAAAAAATAATTCAAAAAATCTCAGGGTGTTACAATATCAAAAAAGAGACTCCTCTTATTGATTTTAGTAATTTTTTCCAGGTGGAAGGCGTTTAGATCTGGTATTGACTTGTTGGATCTATAAAATTAAGGCATATATCTATTTTGTTCTTCACCAATATTATCTTCACATCATCTCTCAAAAGAAACACTATATTGGATGTATCATGCACATATATAATTTATATAGCATGAAATATTATATTTTTATTGAATACTTTATGGAGAGGAACTTAAATCAACCACAATTTCATCATTTCACCTAGAATAGTTCATTGTGATGATTTTTATTTGGTAATTAGAATCCCTCCCTTACCCAAAATATATTCTTCTCCATGGATATTCATTCTAGAATCGTTATGTGATAAATTTTAGGGATAGTTATAGGGTTTTGACATGTTAATATTTATTTGGGTGGTGGTTATTGGTTATTGGATTCCTATATAATTAAGGTAGGATGTCCTTAACATGTTATGAATTTTGTATAAAAATATATTACTTGATTTTCATGTGGGTTAATGAGTATCCCTATGAGTTAATTTCCACATGACTTGGTTAGCATGAGGGTTCATGTGTAACCCTATGAGAACTCTTACTTTTCATGGTGTATTTATATGTGATTTATGTTTCATTATATGGTGGCTATAAATTTATGTGATTTTTGACTCATGTAATAACTTGTGATAATTATTCTAATTATATAGTGGCTACCCATCGAGGATATGATTCAGTCATAGAATGACTTATGCTAATTCTTCTAATTATATATGGCCTTATATCTTGTGATGGTTGAGTCATGAGATGATATGTGTAGACACATTCTAATATTATTATAACTATCCATTTATGGGATGTTTGATTTTTTAAATTAATTTTACTATCATAGTCAAATTATATGACTCGATTGATATGACATATATCTTGGAATGGTGCCAAAGTAGATAGGACAAGGGTTTATTGAACCCTAGTTAGCACATAATGACTTGACTAGTGGTGTGATTTAATATTCTATATTATAGTCATTTCATAGAAATTTTTATATATATATACTTGACTTATTCTAAGAAAATATTAGTGGTTTCCTACTAGGTTTAAAATCCCACACTGTACAAGAATCTTGGTGTCTGTTTAGACTTTATAACCAGAGATCCTGTGAACGGAAGGGGCCCAATGGTTGGTAGTTGAGTAGGAGGAGGGTGGGCTAATGCAATATAGGGATGGACTCTGGAATATTATTCATCCATTATACTTTTATATTAATATATTTTTTTTATTTTGTAACATTTATCCCTTGCATGTGTGGTTCCTATTCATTGGATGGTACTCTAGTATTCCATCCTATTACTGTATGGATATTTTTTTTATTACTTTCATTTTATTGATGTGGGTTATTTATTTTTCTATTTATTTTTTATTATTTTATATTTAATAATATTGGAAATATTTTATAGAGGTAATAGCATCCTCATGTTTCCTCATAGGCCCCCATTGCTACTCAGCAACCTCTTGAAAACATGAACACATGAGGTCACATGGAAAACTGGCCTAGACCGAGAAATTTAGGTTAGGGAATTACAAAGTGGTATAAAATATGGGTTTCATTTATTATGATTTGGGACTTGGTAGATCAAATATAGGATGTTCATAACTTAGTTAGGGGGTTATGCTAGTGCCTGACCAATACTCATACATATTAGACCTCTAAAATAAAAGAGAAGTGGGACTTCTTTTATTAATTTTATGATTATAGTTTTATGCTCTTATATGGGTTTTATTTTGTTATTATATCTTTTGGGATTTATCTTTTCTAATTGAGAAGGTTGGGTGACTCCATGGATCTTGGAATTCATGTAGTTTCACATGTCATACACTTCTTTCATATGATTGTTATAGCCTAAGCATATTATGATTTTCTGTATATAATTGTGACTAATGTGTAGGTTCAAGTATGGATTTAGGCCTTCAATAGTAATGGTTGGGTATGACTAGTAAATAAGGGTAGAATTCTAGGGTATATTTAAATTATATATCATAATTAACTTATTATATGCATATGTATTATTTTATTAAAGATGTTAAAGACAATTATGATCTTTTATCTATCATTTATGAGATGTTATTTAGATGAAATTACATTGTTCCATCTAGGGGCCTGGGTCTAGAGGTTCTTGAGGTGAGCGACGATCCTTTTGTGCCATGGAATATACAAGAGGGTGTGTATGGTAATGTTCTTACTGTTAAGATAACAGTCCACGTAGAGGAATTGATTTTGCATGGGGTTTTTCATTTCTTACCAGTTCCGGATGGAGGGGTGAATACACTTGTACAAATAATGGTGTATTCTTCTTAAGATTTTCATTTGTACAATACTCCATCATCCCAATGCACATAATGTCTTTAGGAAGTATATAATTTAATAGAGATCATTTAGGGGATATTTTAACCGGCTGAGACTCTTAAATATTTTAGGATGAAGCTGGACACCTATATTATTCAGGGACCCTCTAGAATGTGGTACAATATCATGATCCCTGAAAAGTGAAAACAGAGTTTGAAATTGGGTGACTTCAAAGAAATATTCTTCAAGGAATTATTTATAGATATTTTAAGGTTATATTAAGCCTAAATATATGTGTATATTTGGTAGGGTGTGCTATCAATGACCAATTATGCCTCTTGTTTCATAGGGATATTGAAAATTTTACACATATTCTCTGGGAATGAGGCCCAAAATGTTAGGAAATTTGAAATTGGGTTATCACCAAAACTGAGGGACCGAGTTAAGAACTTTGACCTGACATCATATCCCGTTGTAATTCATAAGGCTCTTAAGATAAATATGGGTCTATAGGAGGACATGGTAGTATTAATTCTTTCCATTTTTGGAGGGCCAACTAATGGTCTTTATAATGGTGTAATGTGTGCCTCTTTTAGTAGTTGGAAAAGGAAAGTTGAAGAGATGTGATAGGGTTATGAAAGGAAACCAGATAAGAGTAGGGGTTCTTTAGCTCCTTCCATGGGAGAATGAATTATTTGGTGTTTCCAATGTGGAAAAAGTGGATTTAACCTTAAGTGATATACAAGTCCACTGTAAGAGTGAGAATAGTTTGGAAATATGGGGAACCTCCAACATTTTTTCTCAATGATATCATTGATAGGTTCAAGTATCGAAGATATAAAGTTGAAGGCATTAAGGGATTTTCTAGGGGGACCTAATCTTGATAGTTAGGATACTATAGAAAGGTCAATCATTAGAAAATACCATAAATATAAGAAATAGTTATAGAATATGCAAGATTTAATGGTCGATGTGAGATAGGGAAATAAGTGGAGAGAATATATGTTTGATTAAAGAATATTTTATGAGATGGATTGGGTTTTGGTTGATTCTAGAGAGGATCCTTTGCTGGTGAGAGGTACAACTCTGATTATGTATATCATTTCCACTTCCTTATTTGATACAAGATATTCTCATTATTTTATCTATACCTAATTTATTTCTATTTTGTAGTTGACAGTAATGTTATCCATGAGATTTTTATCCCTTTAAACTTTTATTGGGAAGAGAATAGATCATATTTATAGATTCCCATAGTGTCCTATAGTGATTTTTGGAAATTTAAATCGATTATATTTTCTGATTTTATAAATTTCATGCTTTGATGTAATCTTCAGTGTCGAATGGTTAACGAGTTTTCAAGATTGCATAAACTACCAAAAAAAGTGAGTTTCATTTACCTATCTAGTTGATGTGGATTATGTTTTCAATTTGACCTCAATCATATCAAGAAACTTATGAGATATGTGGTTGTAATAACTCTTAAATAAGAAGAGGTGTTTGTTCCATCAACTCTTTATTCTATGGTGTATAACTACCAGGATATTTTTACAAGTTATTTCATGGGACCTACCCATTAAAAGGGAATTAAGTATGAGATTGAACTCATTATAGGTGAACAGGCAATATCAATTCCTCTGTATCATATGACTTTGACTAAGTTGAAGGAGTAAAAAGTGAAGATTAAGGATCTTGTGGGGAAATGGTTTATTTGGATGGAAAATTCTCTATGGGGTGCTTCTATCCAACTTGGTAAGAATGTTGAAAATAATATTCAGTTATATATCAATTAATGGAAGATGAATCATGTCATAGTGAATAATATGTATCGTATTCCATGGATTGATGATATAGTTGATTAATTGAGAGGATCCTAATGGTTCTCCATGATTGAATTATGATCTACCTATCATAAAATTCAGTTTAAGATTGAGTATGTGATGAACATCACTTTCTTAAGTAGGAAAAAATTATAAGAGTATCTCAGTATTCCATTCTGGTTTACAAATAAATTGGTGATGTTCATTGATGTGATGAACTATAATTTTTATTACTACATAGAATCATTAATTATTGTTTTTTTTTATGAAATATTGATATACTCATTGACCTAGGAGTTTAATGAAAGACATTTGAATATTTTGCTAAGTAAAATATGAGAATATAAACTTTATTCTAAGTTATGTAAGTGTCATTTATACACATATGTGGTATGTTTTCGTAGGTATTTTATCTCCAAATAAAGAATATCAGTTGATTTGAAAAAGGTGGAAGTTGTAATGTAATAACCATGACCTAATAATGTTTTTTAAATTCATATATTTTTTGGTTTAGATGAATATTACTAATGGTTTATATATGAATTCCCTTTTTTGGTAGTGCCTATGCATGCGATAACCATGAAGTGATTCAAGTTTGGGTGGATGAATCAGCATGAAGAGGATTTTTAGGAACTAAATAAGAGGTTGCAATATACTCTTATTTTGAATCTTGTTAAACTAAGGATTGCATATATAGTATATTTTTGTTCTTCAAGAGTTTTCTTAGGGGTTTTTGATGTAGGAAGTTCAGGTATTCAATTATGGGTCTTGTCAGCAATAACCACATAAACAGAACTACACCAACTCATGATCAAGATTTGGATGTTTAGGTTTATTCCTTATAGTGTATGAATCATTATCTATTCAATGAGAGATTTATCATCTACATAGACCTTCATATATTAGGATATATTTTCTCCGAGTGATAATTAAACCTACGACATAGGATGCAGTTGATTACTGGTATATATTAAACATTATAATGATGTATTCACTAGAGAAAGGAATTATTTTTATGGATGTTCTTAGTCGGAAGGCACATGATGTGATAACCCAAACATTAGAGGAGAATTAGAAGTTAATGATATTCTTTTTCTGCAGTAAGATGGGTGAATTTGAGGATCACGATGAAGTATTCCTCATTAGTAGAATAAGTGGAGGATAACCAATAATCAAATTTATATTTTAAGTTTATGTGAGAGATGTTGATGGGAGTCGATCCTATCCCAAGATAGTCCTTGAATGAGAATGAAACACTTCACATGTGTGAAAGATTAGCGGTCAAAAAATCAATGAGTTAATAGTTTATAAGATATTATCTTGGATCATAGTGGGTGATAAATTCATGATCAACCAAGATTTATCACAATATGAGACACCACATCTAGTGGCTGAGCATGAAGAAATACATTGTTGGGTTTATTTATTACTGCATTACATATGAGAGGGTAAATAAAGAACACTATTGGAAAATTAGATTATTTAAACCACTTCTAGTTCCTGTGTATAAGTGGGAGGATGTGGGGATGGACTTCAGGATGGGACTGCCAAGGACTCATAGGAGATGTGATGTTGTGAGGGTAGTTGTTGAAATGCTGATGAAGGTTGCACACTTTTTCCCTATTTGAGAAACCCAGTAACTATATGAATTGTGAAGGCTATATTTGAGGTAAATATTGATACTACATAGTGTTTATAATAGTATCTCATTAGATCAAGATGTTTGTTTCATGTCATAGTTTTGTAAAGTCATGTAAAAGGTGTTTTGATCATAGATGAAGCTATGTGAAACATACCACCCATATACAGAGAGACAACCTGAGAGTATAATCAGGATTTTAGTTGATATGATCAGAGTTTGCATGTTTAATTTTACTGGATAATGGGATTAACATCTAGAACTAGAATAATTTTCATATAATAACTACTTTCAGTATTCAATTGAAATTGTTCTATTTGAGTTATTTCATGGTCATCCATGTTGGTCACCGCTATATTGTATTATGGAAGGTGAGTTGGCAGTGATTGAACTAAACCTAGTGCAGTATACATATGAATGTGTGTAGTTGTTATATAAGTAGTATGTTACCACTCCTAGATGAAAAAATTCATATATTAACTGAATAAAATAACCCTTGTATTTTTCTAGGGGTGGCCGACTATTCTTGTGAGTGCCACCTTGGTTGGGTAATTGGCAGTTGTGAAGGTAGGGAAAGTTAACACCATGGTTTATGGAACTCTCTATGAATGTGGAATGTATTAGGATGATGGGTTATAGGTTGGAACTTCATCCACAACCATAGGGAATGTATGAAATGCTCTAGGTGTCACATATTAACATGTAAGAGCCTAATCTAGAGCATGTGATTGATAGTTAGTATGCGGATTTAAAGTATGATGCATCAAAAGAGGCACATCCATTGATTTTTTTTTTCTAGGGAAAAAGTTTTTTTGAGGTAAAAAATGACACCTTTTCAAGTGTTGTGAAAAAATAGGCATATCTAGGAAGATACATTGGAGGTAGAATCAGATATATAGGCTTATAGGATTGAGTTATTTTAGAAGGAATACTAGAAACACTTCTTAAGGATGATAATTCATTTAGAGGGGGGGGTCATCAATGGACCTTAGACTTAAAAGGCATGTTACATTTTTTTTCATCAAATTATCCATGTGGATTTTGAGCTCAGGCTTGTTGGGGTTTTATTTTATGTATTTTCTAGGTAGTTTTGGGATGTTTTTCAGGTGGTGTAGAGGGTATATAATTGATTCACAACTAGGGGATACCATGTGGATTCACAAGGTATTAAAAAAAGTGGGGATTACCAAGGTAACATTATGATTAGAGTCTTTGAAGACAATGGAATTTGGATGGTTAGTGTGTGGTTTACCAAACAGTGCAACCAAATCATGAAACTTGGGTTTCTTTTGGATAGAGTCTCCCACAAGGTTGGTGCATGGTTTGTAAAAAGATTAGTCCAAACCATGTGTGAAGTATTAATTAATAAAAAAATTAAAATATTAACATGAAATATCTTTAAAAACTCTCATTCCTCCTCCTATGTCTAGGCATATTAAACCAGGAGATTCCTCTAGGTTATTTTATCAATTATTTTCTGTCGGAAACAAGTTTTTAGTTGATCAAAACTCATTGGATATAGAAATCAAAGTCCTGATTCTATTTTGTTCTTCTTCTCCAAGATCTTCACATATTTTCTTAAGATGAACTATAGACCAGATCTATCATGCATAGATCTATTTCCAAGATCATTATCTAGTAAAGTTTCCTTACATCACTGAAGGAGAGGAGCCCAAATCCTCTAAAATTGCATCACTTATATTTGATGATTCAAGATCCATTCATTTTAGTGAATTACATTTGGTATGTTTAAGATTTTATTAATCCTAATTATCTTATTCTTCTTGGATCTTCATTCTAGAGTCCTTATGTGATTAATATTAGTGAGGAATCCAGGGTTTTGGTTTGTTGGGATTGATTTGGGCAGTGGTTCTCGAAAGTTGGCTTCCAATACACTTTTGGTAGGAATTCCTTTCCATGTAAGGTATTTTTGATAAAGATATATGACCTATCTTGAATTTGGATGTGTGTATCCCTTGAGAACTTTTTTTGTGTGGATTTTTTATCTTTTGGGTGTATATGTTACCCTATGAGAACACTTCATTTTCTTAGTGTAATGATATGTGGGGTTGGGTTGATTATATATTATTTATCCATAGATAATAAGGTCAAGTAATGGAATAACATGTGATGATTATTATGATAATGTTGTGGTTGTATATCAATAAGATGGTTGAGTATAACAATAATTTATGGTAATTATTCTGACTATATGTGGATATCCATCATGTGATGGTTGAGTCATCGGATGATACGTGTAACCTGGTTCTGATACTACCTTGGATATCCATCGATTATATGGTTGAGTCTTGTGATTAATTGTCATACCTCATTAAAATTATGATACAGGATTGAAATGGCATACCTCATGGAATGGTGTCGAAGTAGGTAGGACGGAAATTTATGGAATCCTGGTTAGCGCATGATGACCCGACTGGTAGCATGATTGTATATGTTTTATTTTTATTCATTGCATACAACTTTATATAAAAATGATACACATATAATAAGGGAACATTAGAGGATTTTTTTGGGTTTATACTCACGCACTGCATGGACATTTTAGTGCATGTGTATACTATATGTTTAGAGATCCAGCCAAGGGAAAGGTACCTAAGCTGGGCAGCTATACAGGAGGAGTAGGGTAGACCAAGGTGATACTGGGATAGAATACGAAATTTTTTCTATCATGCCTATTTTATATTTTTTTCTTTTCTTTATTTAGGTATATTGATCCACCACATTTGGGGACCCTTTTTACATGATTTTACTCTTGTATTCCATCTTGTTATTATATGGATATTATTTTCCATAATACTTTTTTTATTAATCTTGGTTGTTTATTTAGATATTTAATATTTATTGCACTATATTTATGATTTTTAGACATATTTTACTTAGAGTATGTCTCCCCAAATTATCATATTGTTCCTCCCCACTAGTTGAAAACATATTTCATATAATGACGTGCAAATGAGATTATGCGGAACATTATCCCAGACCGGAGGATTTGGGTCGTGAAATTACTGAGGTGAGGCATGGGATATTTCACATGTTCCATTATGGATTTATTTAGATTTATTTCTTACCTCCAAGAGTGATTATTTGGTCATGGGAATTATAGGTGACTAAGTGAATTCCTAGATGAGTGAAAACTTGAGTTGTGATTTTTCCTAACTAGAGTAGAACTAGGTTGTAGAGTGCATCCAAATGATTTTTTTCCATGGTAGCTTTAGGATTTTTGGATAGTTTAGGGCCAGATTAGTTTGAAAAAACTACCAAGGTGGGATGGTTCTTTTTTGTTGACATATGGTTCGTTTCACCAGTTCAAGATCATAATACATGAGTTCCTATGTTCGTATATAATGATGCTTGTGGCTTGATTTCTGGGTTCACATAGAATATTATATTTTATTATGTATATTTTACCCCATTTTTCAGATTTCTAGTGTCACCTTTGTGCTATTATTTATTTATATATTAATTATTAATCTTAAGGCACTAGTTGTTTGTGATCTATTATCTATGGGATGGTATATTTTTGAAATGGTTTAAATAGGTTGATTTGAAAATATGATTTGATTTAAAAAGAATATTCATTTTAGTTTTTATGAATTTTTTTTAATGGAATTAGAAATAAATTCACAAGGCATCCCATTAAAATAAATCGTTTGGATTTAAATATTAGAAATTGTTTGGATTCTTGGAATGAGAATCTTGATTTTATTTTGGTAGGGTTAATAAAAGAGGATGACATTATTTTCTTTAATGATTTTTAGACCATCACACATGACATGTATATATATATATATATATTTCATAGAATCAATAGGTGGAAACATTCTTAGATTTTCTTTTCACACCAATATATATATACATATATATATTGAATCTTTCAGGTTCTCTTCATATTTATTCTTATTCATTTAGTCTAATGATGGGAAGTTGGGATATGTATGTCAACTTGGGGGCTTCTTTGAGTGGGACTTGGGGTTTGGTTTGATTTTTCTTTTAGTTTGGCATCTCATGTTTTGACCAAGATGGACATCCATGTATTTAAATTCAATTAAGTTTATCAATATTGTTGTATGTTTATTCAGATAATATCTGTATGTTGTATCTATTGGTTGTTGATATAAAATGAATTGAATAATATCTCATTGATTATAACTCATTTATCTTATTTATTTATTTTTTATGCATATTTGATACTGCAAAGACTTCCAATGTTTGGACAATACATGCTAGTTTTTTAGTGGAAGGAATGTTGTATGTTAATTTTTTTGAGGCTGAAGAAATCCAAAAAGTGCCTTCTAATTTCCTAGGTATTTGTTGCTTGTCCTTGGGGATCATAAATTCCCTTTCAGCTAAGTGATTGATTGGGCCAGGTGATGGTTTCACTACGCCAAAATTGGCGTTTAGTGGTGGTTTTAACTGCTGCAAAAATTGTTATGCGATGCTTTTAGAAAACCACTACTAAATCATCTATCATCAATCAATTAGATGTGGGTTTTCAAAATTGTCGTAGAACGATTTAGCGATGGTTTTTTGCAGTGGTTTAAACCATAGCTAAATGATTTAATGATGTTTTCAAAAAAAAATTTAATTTCGTTAATTTATTTTACTATTTTTAATTAATTAATTAATTAATTTTCATAATTAATTAATTAATTTATGAATTTATTTATTTTCGTAGTGAATTAATTAATCAATCAATTAATTATTAAATATATATTATATATTATTAATTATTTATCTCCAAATTAATTAATTAATTAATAATTTATAATTATTAATAATTACCATGCTAATACTGAAGCCATTATTACCATGCTCATGGACATGCCCGTGCCGTATATAGAAATTCAGCATTTGGTGAGATTTGAACCCTTTACCACTTGCTTATTATCCATAGACTTTACCACTCTCGTATGCTCTTCTTGTGGTGGATAAATAGAATTTACTATACTTATATATATATTAATTGAAGAAAATAATACATAACAAATAGATATAAACTAAATAATTGTTAATCAATAATTATTAATCCATATTTATTAATAAATAATGATTGATCAATAATCAATATTTATTAATTAATAAGTAATAATTAATATTTAATATTCACTGATTAAAAATTTATATTAATAAATAGAATATAAATGAATAATAAATAAATAAATATATAACATAGAAATAAATGGTAAATAATAAATATAAAATAATAAATAGTAAATAGTAAATAATATATTGTAAATAACAAACAGTAAATGGTAAACAATAAATAGTAAATAGAATATAGTATATAGTAAATAGTAAATAGTAAATAGTAAATAATAAGTAATAAATAATAAATAATAACTAATAACTAATAAATAATATATAATAAATAACCAATAATCAATAATCAATTATCAATAATAAATAATATATAACATATAATAAATAATAAATAATAAATAATAAATAATAAACAAGTAATGTATAAACAATAAATAAATTAAACAATAAATTAATATATGATAAATAAATAATAAGCTAATAAATAATAGACTATAAAATGTAAATAATAAACTATGAATAAATAAATAGTAAATATATTATAAAAATAGAATAAGTAAGTTATTAATTACATGCTAACAATAATTTAATAATATAAAAATAAAATAATACAAAATTTAATGTAAATTAATAATTAATAATTAATAATTAATTTATAAACAACAAAAAATAATGAATAAATGTATAATAATCAAATAAATTAGAAATAAATTAGAAATAAATAATAAATAATAAATAATTAATTATAAAGAAATAGTAATAAGTAAATAATAATAAATACATGAATGATAAAAAATAAATAATATATAAAAAATAAAATAATGAAATAATAAACTAGTAAAGAAAAATTAATAAATAAAAGATAAAAGATAAATAATAAATAATAAATAATAAATAATAAATAATAAATAATAAATAATAAATAATAAATAATAAATAATAAATACTAATTAAAAAATAAAAAATAAAAAATAAAAAATATTTAATATTTAATATTAAGTAATATAAAAGAAATAAGAAATAAGAAAGAAGAAATAATGATATATAAATAATATAATAATGAAATAATAAAACAATAAAATAATAAACTAATAGGAAAAAATAAATAAATAACATATAAATAATAATTAATAAATAATAATTAAAAAACCTAAATTGTAAATAGTAAATAATAAATAATAAATAGAATTAATAAATAACAAATAACAAATAAAAAATAAAAAATAATATATAATAAAAAATAAAAAATAAATAATCAATCATAAATAAATAGTAAATAATTATTTATCAATAATTTAACAATAAAAATAAATTAATAAATAAAAATTCTATAACAAATAAATAATAAATAATAAATAATAAATAATAAATAATAAATAACAAATAACAAATAATAAATAATAAATAATAATAAATGAACATAAATATCTATAAATATATATAAAGATAACAAAATTAACATAGATATATATAAAGAAACTTTTATGTTACATAAATATATATAAACACAATCATATATATAATTGTATATTAATATAAATGTATGTATAAATAGAAGTAAATATTAATATCTCCCTATATATATTTACTCATATATGATACAATAATATATAAACATAAATATGTATAAATATTTAAACAAATAATCATTAATATATATATATATATAATATAACTAAAAGAGGAGAAAACATAATAATTGCAACACTGTCAAATCAATAAGAATGTAAATCAATGGAATAAAATCACAAATGACACAAAAAGCTTATGAAGACACTCTAAAATGAAGATAAAACCTCATCAAATGTGTATAATATATATATATAATTAAATTTATTTAAATATATTATATATTAATATACAATTACATATATTAGAATATAAATATAAATATATATCTATTTATAAATACATACACATATGTATATATAAAAACCATTTATATATGTATATATATATACATACAGTTTTATAGTAAATTTATTTGTATACTATATTTGATGATAAAGTTATATTTTATGAAATTACATTTATATATTATTCATACACACAACTATATATATATATATATATATGTATTTATTTACATATATTAGAATATACATGTAAATATTATTTTCTTATTTATCCAAACCTATTTATATATAAACATTACATATATAGGTATATATATACATATTAATGAATTTTTATAAGGTAAATAAAGTCTAAAATTATTTATTTGAAATGAAATATATAATAAATATTTATTTCCATATTTTTTATATGATGAAAAATACATTTCCATGTAAATATGTATATATTCAGGTGATTTATTTTTAGTAAATATTATAAAATATGTATATATTTAACTATAAATAAAATTATATTATGGAAACTAATAAAATCTCCAAACCATAATATCAATATGAATTTAAGCCCTAAGAATAAATTCAAAACCCACTGAAAAAAGGACAAAAATACCCCCTTAAGCGAGGATGAAAATACATCGAATGTTAAAAAATATGGGCACCACGACTGAAAACTCAGTTTTGAAAAACTTTTTGGCCTTTTTGGGCTTTAAAAAATGTGACATAAGTTTACATCTATCACTAAGGGCATTGAGATCATCACAGAATCTGATTTGAAATGTGGTAGATCCCAAACAGATACCTAGATCAAAAGTTATGACTGTTTGAATTTCGAGTTCAAATTCCAACTTTTATTGAAATGATAATAAATTTTACTCATTTAATTATTATTAAATTTAATTATAATTTTGTTTTAGATAAATTCATAGGATTCAATTTTCCTGGTTATTGAGTTAAAACTGACTCTGAGATCAAAAGTTATAGTCATTTGATATCGAAGTCTGATTTTCAACTTATGGAAGATTTGTTTTCAATTTAAAATTATTATTAAAAAATAATTATAAATATTTATTAACTGAAACATTATAATTAATCAAATTTTAAATAATAAACTATATATGATTGTAAATAATAAATAATAAATAGTAATCAATAATTAAATATTTTTTTGAAATTTTTTTCATTCAATTTTGTGTCCATTTTGAATAAAACTACACTCAAATTTTTTCGAAAAAAAACTATAAAACATTATTAAAAATAGATTATAACATTTATTGGTTGTTTTTCAAACTACCTCTGAAAACCCACAACAAAAAACCCTCGAAAAATAGATATTTTATGGAAGTGTTTTGGTGGAAGCCCAAGCCGGTTCCTGAAAAACCAACCTAAAATCATCTCGCCAGCTACCTCAAGTAGTAGAGATAACCCCACAACCATGTTCTATGTGGGGAAATACTCAAAATGTACCGCTTAATTTTACAAATTTGGATTCCAGATAATAAAATAAGCAAAATTCCTCAAAGAGAATAATATAATGCGTGTTCTAGGAGTACATAATGTGTACTACCAAAGCCAAGATTTCTTCATGTACTTAATTCCGACTTGGCATGTATTGCTAAAATACACAGAATGCCTCAAGCATATAAAACATGTTAGCCACATGGGGTTCCAATCTGTATAGCTTGGCATACGTGTTGTTGTGTAACCTAACATGGTGTGTACCTATATGTTCCATTTTCCATATATACTGTGTCAATCCATATATGTCATGAACCAAGCCGGGTCGACCGTGAACCGGTCGCCCGATTTGATTTGCGACAAGGACAGAAGGTAATTCCATATTCCCATGGGATGGCACAAGTTCATCGGTATCAAAAATCACTCATCAGAATAATTTAACCAAACTTACCATATTAAAATAACCAAAAAAACCAAAAAACTAAATTTTAAAAGTAAAACCAAACATGCCATTAACAATTTGCAGGATTTACGGACTACCAATTTAAACAAATATCCCAAGAATACCACAATAGAATAGATCCAAAACTATATATCAAACATTCAATAACTTTATAACTCACATCCTTCAATCCTATTACCCAAATCCAAAAAGGAAAACCATGATAAACCAAACCGCCACTACCAAACAACTTTCCTTTACTTGGAAGAAACAGATGAAAAGATCTACAAACACCCAAAGGTCTATGTAGGGTGTGAGACAAAGCCTAATAGGATGCCACCCATATATTATTCTATGCTATAAACTTTAAATGATAGATAACTTTCATGTTTATAAATAAAATAAATCCTTGAGATAATTTTAAAGAGAACAAATTTTAAGTAAATTGAATTTGAATGAAAGTAACTTTAAATGATTTTTTTAAAGAAAGAAACTTTAAATGAAAAATAACCTTAAAGGAAGCAAATTTTAATAAAAAATACTTTATTTTGAAATTACCAACCCAATACACAATATGACAATGGTAAGTGCGATATGGACATTGAGCACTAGTCACAAGAGAATTCCCAAGGCACTAGCTAATAATGGGACCCCGTGAACCTCGTATCTCAGTGAAATCTAGCATAGAAACCTTGACCAACTGTGTTCTCATGCATGATCCACTAGTAGGGAACAAACCCATAACTTAGTGCTATATAATCATCATCCATGTTTAGTTAATGTTGTCATGTCAATCCCACTAAGTGAAACCGGGCTACATCCACATCCAAATCAATAACAAACAGGTCCTAGTCCGCCATCCTATAAACACATGCTTCTCTTTAATGCTCAATCAAGTTTCACATGTCACATATCACCACTTCAACATCTAAATTCCATTTAAAAAATAAATTCACACCAAAAATATTCCCCAATCATTTTCACAACTTTTATATAATTTAATAAATCATTATAACAATTGATAAAACAAGATCAATAAACACCCAAGGCTTTTCACCAAAAAAAGAACCCAAACCCTCTTTAAGAATCATCCACACATCAATTCCATATGAAATATAATTTTCATCCCATAAATAATTTAATAAACCAATTACATGATTTATAAATTAATAACAAGTGACACAACATGGGTTTCCATATGGAAAACACTCAATTTCAAATAAAATTGCAACTTTAAAATTAAACACACGTCTAATCCTACCAAATAACACTTTCTCACCACACAAATAATTTAATAAATCAATCAAACCCTTAACAAAAAATTTCCAAGATGCGCAACAAGGATTTAACCCAAAAATACACTCAAATTCTTCTATTTGATATCAAGAATACACTTAAACATTTTCCAAACATCATTAACATCATTTATATAATTTAAAAAATCATTTACGCAATTTAATAAATCATTTTTACAATTCACAAAATATTTCCAACATGCATAATAGTTGTTTATCCCAATAACTTACCCAATTTCACATGTAAAAAATCTATTTTCAACTCAAACACATGTCAAATCTCTTAAAAGAACACTTAATCACCCCACATATATTTCATAAAACATTTGAAATTAAACAAACAAGCATATATAATTTATTAAACAATGGTTAATCATGGAATCACCTACCTCGAGTGGAGAAAACACTTAAATTTGGTGAAAATATTATGACGTACCCTAACTACACCATAAGGGAGCCAAAATGAACCCTACATATGAAGATTGAATCCTATTAAACTAGACTGAACACTAGACCAAACACCCTAACCACTATAAAATAGAAACCCTGAAAAGGGTGAAGCAAAACTTTATAGGGGGATTACCCAGAGGGGCGGCTGCCCGAGGGAGGGGTCGCACGCCAGGGAGGTTCTGTTGAGGAGCTTGCTAGAAGAAGGGAGGTGTGTCGGGGAGGAGCTTCAGCTTGAGGTGTGCTCTCTAGAAGGAGACACTAGAGGGGGGGCACTGTGTGTGGCATGGAGGATGGTCACCCAGAAGGATGTTGCCAGAAGGGAGGTCATCGGAAGGGAGGCACACACTGTAGTGGGGATTAACATGATCTTAATAGGGAAGAGGGGATCACGAGGGAGGAGGGAAAGAGGTAGGAGGGTGGAAGAAAACCTAAAAAACAAATAATAATAAAAATAAATAAAATAATAATAATAATAATAATAATGATATAATAATCATATAATCAACAAAAAAAACAATAATATTCGTAACAATAATAATAATATTATTAAAACATACTTTTTAATTTCTACTATTTTATTTTATTATTTTATCTTATTTTAAATTTATTATTCATTTAATTTAATATTTTTAGAGCACTGGGAAGGCCACACATTTACTTGGGCGATGCCACATAGTTTCCAAACCATGATCTGCCTGTGCATCAGATGCTACCAAGCCCAATATACTCATTTAAAATAAAAGTCATAAATTCAAATCGGGCTGCAACCTGAACCTCGATAAGGATAACTGATGCAAAGAAAATTAATAAAATAAAATAATTTAAAAAGCACATCTATGATAATTTTCCCCACCATAACACTTTCCTCCCTAAAAAATACACAACAAGGCCTAACCCATAATGTAGAAACTTACACTCCTTCATAGTAAAATGGGATTCCCAACAAACAACAATTGAGAGTGAGATAAGAAAACTATCAATGAAGTGAATTACCTAAAAACTGAACATAGGATACCAAAATGGACTCCCCACTATGTGCCACCCACCCAAAAAAGTGAAAACACCACCCGTGATCAGACAAAGGAAAATGGATTCCCACAACACACAGTCCGAGCTCTCAAACGGAAATATCTCATACATTTCTGAATGGGACCCACACCACTTTCTAGAAATTACCAAATAAGACCAAATCACATCCGATGAATACCCTCATGATTTTAAATCAGTGAAACCATTGGGTGTGCTATTATACGACCTTTACTTAAGTGTATATCTTGAGGCTAGATAGCTCCTAATGAGGCTACCTACCACCAAGTCAACACCGGGAACGAAACCAGATTGCTATCACATGGAGGTCTGAATGGACTCTACACCATAATGAACAACCTAACACTTGAGATGGAACTAGGAAACCAACATGGGGAGGCTAGAATGGAATCCCTGCCACAAATAATAGGACAACATCAATTTACTCCTGATGAATTTCAGTGAGACCCACAGTGGGTCTCCCCACCATAAAGACCAAATAGCTTAATTGACCAGAAAGGACTGACCCAATAATCCTGACATGAACTAACATGGGAGGTTACTACACAACCTAAAACTCCACTGCAAGGGGATTGACCAAGGGAACTCCAAAAATAACATAATACACCATACAGTTCGTCCCTCCTATGGGCATTACCATCCTTAGATTAATCCAATCGGAATTGAAATTGAAATGGACATATAAAGTTGTTCATACATGAAAAATCACACAAAGATCCACATATATAAGGACACAAGCATCGATGTCAAATAAGTTTAAACCACCCCCCTCTTTATGACTAAAGAGGGACTCCAAAACCTACACGGGTAAAAACATAGAGGAAAAGGATCCCCATGTCTCTTTCTAGTACACAAGACCACTTGAAACAAAACTTCCACTCAAAATGCATTAAATGTATCCATTTCTAACACTAAAGATAGAAATTAGATCAAGATCTCCTTACACCCCATGTGGGTTCTTGACTACGTGCGAGCTTCACTTCGGGACCTACGACTGGAGCTCAGATGGTTGAAGAATATCCTTCCGCATAATTAGGTGTTAAAAACTCCCAAACAGAACTCCTCCTTACTGGTGCCACAAGAAACTACAACACGATCCAACATCATCAACAGAACACAACACATCCCAAAATGGAATTACCATTACATGGAACCTTCACCAAGACAGGGGCTTAGAAGATGCCTATACATCACCCCTTTCTACTTCGAACGAGAAACATCGAGAGGAAATAAACATATACGACACATTCCTATAAAATGGAGGACTTTAGAATTTACTTAAAATGAATACACTTCTATCTAAACATAGGTTCTTGGAGGATTTCATAACCTTCACCCTTGCAGTCGAGTCAGAACCTGACACCATAAATCATCACCGAACATGACCATTGCAACCATTATAAACATTACAAGTAGAAGGACCTTATACTGAGTCCCAAACAACACACAAATCCCACAAACATCCATAACAACCTCTTACAACTATAATTACCACACTGGTGGCTTAGCATGAACTCTTTCTTACAAGAAAACTTATGAAATATCCAAATACCCTTTTGTGACAATGGTCAACTCCAACAACCCAGAACTCATTCCAATTTTCCAACTGGATTTCCCATCACCACTTCCATGTGGGACCTTCAGACATAACAATGTCAAACGTTACCTATGACCATCAAACTATTGAAGGAAACTAAATATTTATTCCACTCCTCTCACATCCTCTCTCCCACTGTGATTAAATCTTCCTATCCAGAAAAAAAGATGTGGAATCAATTCCTGAAGCTCAATAAGGGAGTCCTTACATTGGTAAGTTGGAGGATATGCCAACTTCGAATCTTCCGTGGTCGTACTTCAATCGCTCATTAACTCTTTATGGGGGTGTACACTGGTCTATGAGGAAGCCAAGGAACCAATCCAAATGTTCCACTATCCAAAATGTACCATAAAAAAACACCGAATGCATGAGGGGAACTACCATAAAAGTTTAATGAAACACTCCTCAAAAAAAAAATTAACCACCTCTTCAACCCAGAAAACTGACAAAAAATAAACATGAAAAATCATTCAAACCAGAGGGGTTCTCAAACTCAGAACACCATACAATAGAATTCCCAAAATAAAAAAGGATCACCACACAATCAACAATTTTCAAAGCACCAAATTTATTTTAAGAGAATTTTTGAAAGTAAAAAAAGGATTGTGGGGTTTACTCTCACATATGGAAACTAATGGAGTTCTACACATGCATGTTCTTATTCCAATTGGTCAGTCATCCACTTCCTTCTCATAACCTATTCATGTGGTCACTCATGAGAGTACCAAAGTTCTAGAAAAATACTTTTTTCACTTTCCAAAACAAATGTTCAACCCACATCCTTAACTATCTCAAAATCTCTAGTCACAATATCAAAACCCATTTTGAACCTCATGAAATATTTTTAGAAAAAAACCAATCATTAAAACAAGAATTCACAGTCAAATCTTACACATCAATTTCAAAAAATATTATTTCACATTAAAACACTCTCGGATTCACAAAAAATTATATTTCACACATGCACACTCATTTAAAAACTCGTTTACCCTCAATTAAAATATGTTTCAATAAATTCATGAATCTTTTCAAAATCCCACTAATTACCAAATAAAAATCCATTTTCAAACCCCAAACATAAACTCTAAAACATTTTATTCCATTCAAAACACTTTTTGATAGTTTATAAAATTCTATTTAAAACAAATTTCCAAAACCCACTTTAACCTAATTAATTCTTTCCCAACAATTAACATCAATAAGCCACATTTTTAAATTATTAAAATCCAATCCTAATAAACTCAACCCCATTTACTCAAAACCATTTCCATTTTTAAAATCTAGTTTCCACAATTTTCAAACAAGAGTTTTGCAAATGAGTTTCTTAAATGCATTATGATTCCAAAAAGTCAAGGGGAAACTAGTGTTGATGGGTGACTCAGACATATAGATGGCGGCCATACACTAGTCACACCACCATCATGGAGAGTGTTTATGATAATATAACTAGATTAACATGCCTTGCCAGACCCTATGTGCTCGGTGAGATCATTATCCTAACTCCCATTTCATTTCTCAAATTGCGAACAACCACAAGGACCAAAAGAATCAGATGAAACTCAAATTCACTTGGCGACTTGAGTCCTTTCACAAGGTTTGATGACAAGGAACCCTACTGATAATTTGAATATCAAGTCTTAATAGTCCTAGCTCTTGTATACCTAGACTATTACCCATGGGAAAAGACTCAAAAAAGAGTTACCCCCTATTCTTCCATTTTTTCACGAGCCAAGTCGGTTGACCCTGAACTGGTCACCCAAGTTGATCCACGACAAGGCCTGAAGGGCATTCCAAAACCCCACGGACTAGAAGAAGTAATCGGTATCAATAATCACATGTGAAAATGATTTACCCAAAATTAAAATATTAAAATAAATGATAAATCTAAAAAACCAAATTGGAAAACCTAAACCAAACATTCCATTAATAATTTTCAATATTTAATTTTTACCACATTAAAAAAATCCCAAATATACCACAAGAGAAGGGAACCCAAACCCTATACCAAACCTTTAGGAATGTGAGGAGAAACTTACTCTAATCCCACCACTAAGCTCCACCAAGGAAAACCATGAGAAACCAATCTTCCACAACATAACACCTTGCCTTTACCTGAAAAAACACATGAAAATATCTACATACACCCAAAGGTGTATATAGGCTGTGATCCAAATCCCAATAGGATTCCACCAAAACAGGATTCCATTCTATAAAAATTAAATGAAAAAATTAGTGTTTATAAAGAAAATAAATTTTAGAGATAATTTTAAGTAGGAAAATATTTAAGAAAACCGAGTTTGAATGAAAGAAACTTTAAATGAAAAATATTTAAATAAAGAAAATTTAAATGAAAAACAATTTTAAATGAAGAAACTTTAAAGACTATTAATTTTCTTTTTAAATTAGAAAACCAACACACCATATGCCAAAGGTAAGTGTGATATGGCTAGTGAGCACTAGTCATGGGAAAATCCCCTACGCACTAGCTAGCAATGAGACTCTAGTAACCTCATATCTCAGTGAAATGTGACATATAAACCATGATCAACTGCATTCTTGTACATGAGCCATTAGTAGGGAACACACCCATAATATAGTGGTCTCCAATAATTATCCATGTTTAGATTGTGTTTTCATCGTAAATCTTGTTATGTGAAATCAGGATATAGTCACTTCTGAATCACTAGTATACTAGTTCTAGTCCTCCAACCTAGATACTTAGGCTTCCCTTTTGTGCACAATCAAGTTTCACATGTCACATAACAACACTTGGACATCCAAATTCCATTTAAAAATCATAGAAACTCCAAAATATTCCCTAAACTAGTTTCATACCTTTTATATAGTTTAATAAACCATTAAAACAATTCATAAAACGAATTCTATAGACACCCTAGGGATTTTTACCCAAAAAAGCACCCAAAACCTCTTTAAAAATAAACTGCACAAAAATTCAATATCGAACATAATTTTCTCCCCATACATAATTTAATAAACAAATTACATGAATTATAATTTAATAAAAAGTGACACAACAATGATTTCCACATGAAAAATAGTCAGTTTAAAATAAAAATGCCACTATAAAATTAAATTCATGTCTAATCCTACCAAATACAACTTCATCACCACACACATAATTTAATAAATCAATAAAACACTTAATAAAAAATTTCCATGATGTGAAATAATGATTCACCCAAAATATACAATCAAATTATTTTCTTTGGAATCAAACGTACACTAAAACATTTTCCGAACACCATTCACACCATTTATGTAGTTTAACTAATCACACAAACAATTTGATAAATCATTTCCACAATTAAAAAAATATTTACAAGATGCCCATTAGGGGTTTACACCAAGAACATACCCAATTTCACAAGTAAAAAACTATTCCCAACACATTATCATGTAACATATCTTCAAATTCCACTTACACACCCCATGTATATTTCATAAAACTTGAATTTTTTTAAAAATCATATCTAATTTATCAAAAAATGGTTAAGCATGGAATCACCTATCTCAGGTGGAGAAAACCCTTGAATGCGGTATGAATCTTATTCTACACACAAAACGCACCACAAGGGAGATAAAAAGAGCCATAAACATGAAGACCAAACCCTGTTAAACAAGAACGAACCCTAAAATGAACACCCTACCCACAGGAAAAATGAAACCCTTAAAAGGGAAAAGAAAACCAAAAAAATGTAAAGGGTGGACATACATGGAGGGGTCTCCACCAGAGGGAGTTGTCACACATCGGGGAGGTGCCAAAGAGGAGATTTTCAGAAGAAGGGAGGAACACTGGGGAGGAGAACTAGACAGAGTTGTTCTCACTGGAAGGAGATTCCAGGGGGGTGATGCATGCGGCATGGAGGAGGGGTGGCTAGACGGAAGTCACCAGAAGAGAGGTCACCAGAAGGGAGGAACACCCAACAGTGGGACATCTCATGAGTTGGTTAGGGTAAGGGGATAGGGGTTGATGAGGGAGGGGTGTAAAGAGGGTGGAGGGTGGAATAAACCCTAAAAAACTAATAATAACAATAATAATAAAGAAAATAATTACAATAATAATGACTTAATAATAATATTAACAATAACAACAACAATAATAATATTCTAAATAATAATAATTACAAGCCTTACTATATAGTGGATCATTGAAGCTTCACAATCACATGCCTATAATATATATTCCATTTTCAATGAATAAGACCCATGCATTCAATCTTTCTAAGATACCTCCTCCTAATTGACTCATCCTCATCTCTCCATATCATCAACAATTAAGGTGGAAGAATCTCCTTCATTCCTGAATAGGGTGATAAGGGAGATGAATATGTTATTTTTAGTACCTTTAATTAATTATAAATAATAATCATTAAATGGTGTCGATCATAGGCTTTGAGATCGAACAAAAACTATACATATCCTAGTTAAATACCCATATTATAGACTTAACCACAAAGTCCAAATTTTCATCCAGGGAACCATTTTTGAGATATCGAAAATCGAACGCATGGGAATAAATAATATTTATTTACTAAATATTAAATATCATATTTAAATCACTTGTCTTATAATCTATTCAAATTTTAGAACAAGGGTAAAAACAAAATTCAGAAAACAAAAAAATCATCTAAAAATATTACAGGGTCTTTATCTACGGGGAAATAATTGTATATATTTTCACATGTGTTTGGGGATCTGAAGCTCCAAATGATGAAAAGGATTTCATCGAAGAAATAATAGATCCCTACATTCTCCCCACCTTAAAAGTTTTTCATACTAAAATATAAAACTACCATAAAAACACTAAAAGAAGGCATGGACCCATCCTCATGCAGAAATATGGCACACAACCAAATGAGATCCTCCAACTTTGAGAAGTCCATCGTAAGTAGGGATAATGAATAGATCTCACTTGAGAATCTATTTTTTCTCAATACTAAGATAGATAAACACTACCTCTAAGATTATCTTTCCTGTATATCACTATCTAGCTTAAAATCATCATAGAGTAAGCTTCTAACCCATGAAAAACCAACCTTTTCACATGTTCTATCATGTATTCCCACTCATTATATTTTTTCTCCAACAATGGGATGATAAATAATAAAAACACAAATTAATTCCATGAAACATCAATATCCTGTGGATATTGTTCATCTACTAAAGATTTTCCTTGAGGCGTGTTATAGTCCCCAATTTATAATAGGGATACCCCATGACTATCACCCAAATATAATTGAATTACATTAAAATCCACTCTAGATTATCTTAAAAATAATTCCACACAAAATCACTTGTGCCTATTTCAAATCCATATAAATAGAAGTTAGGTGAACACATCCATATTATCTAACTCAAGGAACTGAGGTAACATTAACAATATCATCTTTAACTCAAGAATTACTTTAAGAATGAATCATCAATAGTAATAACGTTATATAGGTCCTCAAACTCTACAGAAGGACCATTTTATCACTTCCAAAACCCCAAGTCAAAAAATTATTGATGAAAATACCCACCATATACCAATGGTACTATTTGGAGTACTCAATTTCTCTGATAGACCGTAAGGGATAACCCCCCAAAACCTCATCACACTATCTATGAGGAAAATAATCAAGATAAAAGGCTAATAATTGACCTGATACTCATGAACAACACAATTATCCAGTCTAACATATCTTTACCCAATCATAGAAAGGATTAATTAAATAGGCATCACAGAGAACCAAGAACACAAATTTATTCTCTAAAAAATGAAAATATGATGTATAGATGAACCACTACATCAGTTAATCAAAATCCCTAGGGGATGTTCAAAACCACAAACCGAATGATTGGTTCCTTTCCTATACGAAGAATTACAATATAGGAAAACGTATTATCCATTTTTCTAAAACTATAGATATAACCCTACAAAATTTCCACAAAACATGAATCCAAGATTACTAACTAGTATAAGGACTAGTTTTAGCTCTCAATGGTTGATCTTATTACCCAACCAAGTATTACTATAGATGAAGTATACCATGAACCATTATCTCAATCACAAAACACTTCACATTATCAGTACTCTTCCAAAATCACTCTGATGGTGAACACACGCCACTAATAAAAGTTTCTCAGTACCTTACCCAGCTAGGTTGAAATCCCCATAAAATTTACTTCTAATATTAACTCTTCCCATTAAAATATGTGAGGATAAATGTCCCCTAAAATATATTCTATGTCTATACATCAACGGTTCATAGATCCTATAGGTATTTCAAGAAACTTGACCAGAAATGAAACATCAATAGGATACAAAACCTAGAAAAATCTATCTATCTATGGTTACCATGCTTAGAATCCAAGACCCTATGCACATTACTCTATTATTAAAAGATCCCAACATGAAATAAAAATATGAACAAAGAATCATCTTAGACCATGCCCTTAATTAAGATATCACAACTAAACATCATAATGAACCATACTCACATCATTCACTTATATACGTTTAAGGAAAAAACATTTTAAAATGTCTAAGAGTTAGACAGGGGAATACTAACTTCACTAATCATCAACCATGCTCCCCAAATGTTAGGGGAGGTGTCATACTATAAGGTTATCATATATGCACCCTATATTTAATAGAATGCCAACCTCTATAGATAGAGGAACCAAATCCTAAATCATTAGGGAGAACCAAATCCTTCATAGTTTAGAGAACCCACAACTCATTATGACTGATGGAGTACCAACCCCATGTCCAAACAAAATGTACACCAGCTAAGTGGGAACCTACACCTCCCATGGAAGACCTATTCTCAACCTAATATGAGAATAACTACTGTATGTTGGTGTGTTAGTAAAACAAATTTAATAGAGGGAGGGGGGTACAGATAGCTTCAAATAAAACATTCAATTTTCATCCTATTTAAGTATTATCTTTATCAATTTTTATATTTCCAGTCAAATTAAAGATCAGAGTAATGAAAACACAAACTATATGAAATAAAATTATCACAATAGAAATATAGTTATTAATATTTTATTTATTATGGATGAAAGAGTTAACATAATATAAATTTAAACTAAATATATTATAATAACTAATGTAGGAATTAACTCAATAGTAATTCCAGAAATAATATAATGAATGTTCAAAATTAAAACTTTTAGTATTGCATGACAAACAAAATGATTCTTTAAAAGGATATTTATTAAAACTTATCTTTTAAAACAAATTAAAAAGGGAAATATAGAGACCACATATAGGGTATCCATGAATTTAAAATAGGTGTAAAATATCCATAAATTTATACGTATTGAAATATCTTACTTTTTTTCTTTGGAATCCCTCGACTAAACCTATCAGTATCTACTCAATTCCATACTCCAAAATTACTTTAGATTGGTCTTAATAGCCACTAAATCCCTAAAAAATATGATTGTAAATTCATCCATATTCATATCCCCAGAATCTCTAGATTATCTAAGATTAAAATAGAAATACTAACATATTTACTATAAAATAATCACACAATAATAATTCTTTGTAAAAACACTAAAAAAGATAAATTTTACCTAGTTAAGATGAACTCTTAGTATAAATATATTAAAAATATTAAAAATAATAAATAAATTTCAGAATGGTTAATCTATATGAACATTCTCTTCATTAATTTTTTTATGCTCGATGTTCAGATTAATTAATAGGTAACATTGTAATAAATTTCAATAGTTGAATTATACAAAAATCAAAGCCCATTATCACTGCGTTGATAGTAACTTATATTTCTACCAATGTACTCAACATATTTCACTATCGACCAATGAGTTATATAAGAACCACAATAACTATTGTAAATATGATGTAAATAATCTATCATTAATATTTAGATTATTATATTTTGTGTAAAATTGATTTAGAACTGTGGTATTTTAGTTATAGGAAGATCATTTTGTATAAGAAAAAAACCTAAACAAAAACATAAAGTGAGATTATTTTTATATAAAATATATTTTTATTTATAAAATGAATAAATAAGTGAGTCATCAATGAACATTTTTCTTACATTTTGAAAAACATAATACACACACAAAAATTTAAAAAGAATAACTAAAATTTGAAATAAATCTCCCAGTAAGGTTCATAATCGATAATTCCCCCTTATTTTGAGAAAAGGAAATTTTAAAAAATTTATTACAGAAAAAAATTCTACCACTTAAAAAGAGTTAGATAATATATTTATAAAAAATAGAAAACTTTTTTTTAAATTTATACCCCTTTGTGATTTTCAAAAAGAAACATAGAAGAAAAAAATAAAATCCAAAATTATAAAATTTATTCTATTTGAGAATTATCTAATCATATGTTTTGAATTATTTTATAGCTTTAATAGATATTTGTATCTTCAAGAAAAATCATTTTAATATTGTTGATGTAATCAAATCGTTCTATATCATTTCCATTACAAACATGTTTTTCTATCTGAAAAGATATATTAATAACGTTTCATTAGGTTGAGATTAAATTTCTCAACCATTATTAATGATCTTATTTGGAATATATTTATCATAAAATACTTGGTTATGCACTATCAGACTTTGAATTTCACTTTCTTGAAAAAAACAGAGAGTGTGATTCAGCTACATCCAATTCTCTTAGAATTTTAAAAAGTAAAACATTAAACTTCACATATGTTATTTTTATCTTCTTCAAATAAACTCTAAAAAAGATAATTATGATAAGAAACATTTTATTATAAAAAATATAAGATAGATAAAATACTAAATGTGATAAGGCCTTGAGATTACAATATTTATATAAGTATTTAAGATTACTATTATAAAAAAAGTGAAAATTTTATGTATGAGTAGTTCTCAAACACATTAATAAAAAATTAATGGCCAAAACATATGTCATATATTAATTTTTTAGAATTAAATTGAGAAAATATTTTAGTTTAAAATAAAATGTTAATTTTTGATAAATAATAACAACTTCTCTTATAATAAATAATTGATTTTTTTTTGGAAATTTTGAAAATATCCCCTAATTAAAATAGTTATATTAATGGAACTGTGAAATATATTATGGAAAAGGATGAAAATTATATATTTTATATTCTATAAATAATGGAAGATATTATTTTTTAATGGATGGTTCACAAAATAATTTATAAAAAAATTGATTTTAAAAAAAATAAATTTGAAAATAGTTATGTTTGAAATATAGATATGTTTTAAAAATATATTAGTTTAAAAAATAGTTATATTTGGAAAACATTTAAGTTTGGAAAACATATATGTTTTAATAACAATCAAGTTTCAAAAATAGTTAATTCTGAAAAATTTTCCCCTCCTTTTTTCTAAAGGAGTTTTTAATATATAGAGATATATGAAACACGAAGTGGATTGAGGATAATTTAAGGTTAATAATTCCAAAATTATGTTTAATTAATTCAAATATATCAGAAGTATGATGTTTTTTTAATATATAAACATTATGATTTTCCATTCTGATAAAGTTTCTGTATAATATCTACATTTTATGTGTGATATATAAGGAAATGGTGTCTTAGATATATTTTATCTTCTTCTGAATGATATTTTCGGTTTCTAGACCAGAAAATAGAAAAATGATTATAAAAAATAATTGGATTTCAAATAAATGAATAAAAACATTAGTATGTGTTGTATCCCCAAAACTTGAGCACAATAACTTTCGGCTGCTATATATTCAACATTAGAAGGTGAAAGTGCTACAAATTGTATTTTCTTATTGAACCAATAGACTAAAGATTATCCTAATAAAATAAATATTCGATGTGTATATTTTTTATCAAACATATACTCTCCAAATTATGCATCTGATTAAAATTTTAAAATAATATCATTTCTGGAAGAATAAAATAATACTTGTTCTTTAGTACCTTTAAGGTATATAAAAATGAATTTTCTTCTTCATAATGAGTTTAATTGAGATTAGTTTTAAATATCACACCTAGATATACTACAAAAAACTACGTCTAGATGAATTTTAGTATGATATAAGAAACTTTTAATCATACTTATATTTTTTTTGATATACCGATATACTGAATTCATCAAGATAAATCATGATACAAGTTTTTATAGGAGTACATATATTTAATGAATTTTCAAAACCAAAACTTTTTGATTAAATATTTAATATATTTATGTTATGTTAAAATATTTCCTTTTGGTCTATGAAAAATATAAAAACCAAGGAGAAATTTTAGTTTCCACATCAACCACATTTCAAACATAATTTTTTATAAGTTCATAAAAATTATCAAAAATGGATTTATGAGTTGAACAAAAAATAATGTCATCAATTTATATTTTAACAAAAAATGGTGTTTATAAAAATATTATTTATGAAAAAGGTTCTATAAACACCGTAACAGAATTATTTGGAAGTAAATATCTGGTAATTCTATCATACTAAGATCTTGGGTATTATTTAAGTTCATATAAATATTTAGTAAGTTAAAATACATTGTTTATAAATATAACATCTTCAAAAATGGGATTTTGTACAAAATAAACTTAATTTATAACATAACCATTAAGGGAAAAAAATTCACATCCATTTGAAATAATATATAGTTCAAATTTTCTGTAAAGGATAATAAGTTTATTATAGATTCTAATATAGACATGGATGATAAAGTTTCACCATAATGTACGCCTTCTTCATGGAAATATAATTTAATAATATGTTTTACTTTTTTTATAATAATGATACCATTTTAATCACATATGTTTTTAAAAAACCATTTTACTCTATTAATTTGTGGACCGATTGAAAGTTGATATTGGGTCCAATCTTAGTTCTATTCAAAATGATTAAGATTTCTTGCATGTCCCTTGTCTAATTTTCATCTCATAAAACATCATATGATATTTTAGGTTTAAATTAATATAATAAGGAATGATGATCAAAATTATTTTATAAGGAACTTCTAGTTTTAACTAATTAACATACATCTTTAATAATATCATCAAATGGATTATTCCTTAGGATTGACTATTTTTTGATAAATTGGTAAGATGATATTCTACTATATATTGTACATATTTTTTTGAAGTAACTTATAGATATTAAAAATTTTAGTCTTATCTATAGAGTATTGATTTGGTTGAAGATATTTTTTATAGTTTGGGATGGGATATTCAAGTGAGTGGGCCCCCTGTTTGGGAGGTCTGAAAGTTACGAGGTAAAGAAATGAATTTTTAAATTGTGATCAATATTATGAAATTTTGACAATATTATAAAAACAAAAGGAAACAATTAATCAAAAATTGACATGAACTATTAAATTAAAAACATTGTTTATTTTATTAAAAACACAATAAACCTCACTAGTTTTTGAATAACCCATAAAAATTTTCTCTTCTGATTAAGGATAAAATTTATGTAATTTGAATTTTTTTCTTGATAAATAGTTTACACCCGAAAACTCTAAAGTAACAAAATGCTTTCTTCCTTTTTGTTCCACAACCCATAAGGATTTTTATTAATAATTTTTTTGGAGAAAAACACAATTTATTGTATATTAATAAGTACTCATATCCTTAACCCTAAAATTTATAGCAACAAAACACTCAATTATAAAATTTTGAGTAATCTCCTCAATAATATTATTTTTTTCAACATCAATATTTTACTAGGGAATTCTAGGTGCTGAAATATTATATGTAATACGTATTTAATTTTTTTTTTCAAAATTAGTGTTAACAAACTCACCAAAATGATCACTCCAGATAGTAACTGAAGATAAATTTTTATCATTTTTAATAAAATGGTGATTTTTTTAAAATTATTAAAATAGATAGATTTCCATGTGAGAAAATAGACCCCTATAAATCTATTGTAATCATTAACCAATATATATACAGAGTATTTTCCTCCAATAAATCTTATTTTTTAATATAAAATAAATTTATACCCACTAACTGTAAAGATTTAGTAGTTAGGACATCACTTTTTGATTTAAAATTTGACATATATTTCTTACCAAATTGATAAGGATCAAGGGCTCTGATTTAATTCATTTTATTTTTCATTAAATCCACAGAATTTATTTTATAGAAAGTTTACTTAAAGTTTATAAGTAATAGTTTCATAATATTTTATGCCATAACCAAGATAAGTCTTCATAAATACTTAAAAAATGTAAATTCCATTAACATAATTATTCTAAGTCGAGTGTGTAAACATTTTCAGTCCTATTAGTAGAGAAAAAAAATTACCTTTTGAACTTTGAATAGTACATTTTTCATTCCTGAAGTTTAACAAACACCCCTCACCACATTAAAAACTTATGCTAATAATATTGTTCTTAAGTCCTTAAACAAATAAAAATCACAGAATTAAGGATTTTAAAAGAAAATAAGTATAATTGATTTTAATGATTTCACCATGTTCATCATCGCCAAAAGTGACTCTTCCTTCTTTTTAATTTATTTAAATTTTTGATGTTTGACTTATCTCAAATCATATGTCCAGAAAAATCACATTCTATATACCATTTTCTTATGTGGATAATATTAAAAATCTTTTCCTAAAAATGATAAAATTATTTTCTTGGTACCTGCACATGTTTTGGTCAAATTATGTTGACAATTAAAACTTTAGGGACCCACATAGTTCTAACCCTTTTATATTTTACCACTTATAGCTCTTTTGAAACAAAATATTTTTTTTAAATAAAAGACTATTTTTTTAAAAAAATTTAATATTTACACAATTGACTACATATTTTAAATTTACTTTAGAAATGTGTAATTTTGGGTACATAATATTTTAATTGAAAGTAAGATTTATCCAAAGTATAACCAATTTAATTTCAAGTTCTATGGGGTCTTATTTATTTATAAATTTTATCATAAATTTATTTACTTGAAGTAAATTTTGATAAAAGATTATTTAAATAAAAAACATCCTATTTAAGTTGAAAAAAATAAAATTCTAGTTATCATCGTCAGATTCCTGATCAACTGAATTCTGATCAACAAAATTTATATAAGAATTAATTTTTTAATTTAATTCAGTTGAACATTTTGAAATTTCTAGAGTTAATTTTGATATTATTTTATTTGATTTTAAAAAAATTTCTTCATTAAACACATTCATATTTTTAAATTTTTAAATTTTATTGATTTATAATATTTGCAAATCTTTCCATTTCAGATATAAGAGGAAATATTTCTTCATATTCTAATAAATTGTTTATTTACTTCAAATGGAATTTATTTTTTATCTTTAAATTATTTTGAATAATCATATTTAGTATTATAAGTGAATTTAGAATCACATCCTAAATTTTCAATTGATTATGTAGTTAAATTTTCCATAAATAATTTTTATTCCATGGAATATTTAATTAGATTCTATTTATTTTCAGTATTTTTGTTACACTTTCATTCGATGATCTGTCTAAATATATTTAGCATTCACTAGCACTCTAGGTATCCAATGATTTTAATATGTTATTTTATTTTATTTAAGAATACCATATTGGTTTTTATTTTCTACTTCTTTAGTTTTGGATAATCAGGTCTGTTATTAACATAATTCTTACACTAATAATGTATAACATATGAAGTTTCCTTCTAATCTTTTTTATTTTTCTTGTATTTTCGATGAAGAATTTATAAATTTGAACTAGTAACAGAATTAGTCATTCATATTTTAATTTGAGAATTTTTGTTGTTGCAGCCTTCTGAATAAATTTGATTCGAATACCAAAATATTCTCTTTGAGGGAAGATATTTAGAAGAGTTAGAACAAGTGTTAAAGATATGTGGATAAGTGTTTCATGAAGTAGAAGATAATTACATTGATTTTTTTATTTCTATTTTTTTAAGAAGTCCTTTTTAGTATTCTCTCATACTGTATATATATTCCAATTAAATCATCCAGACTTCACTTAGAATCTTTTTTGGTGTCATTTATTGTGGTCCTCATGGTATCACATTCTTTAGAAATAATATCAATAAGATTTTCAATGATTTTATCATTGGATAAATATTTTTCACCCATGTATTGAAAACTATTTTCTATTTTCATAAAGAGTTGATGAATTTTTGTTATAGTTTTTTCGAGAAGAAAATAAATAGCTTGATAGTCATCTATTAGGAAAGATCCGCATGCTTATAAAATAATAAATGTTCAAAAAATTTCTTCTCTTTAGATTCCTCAAAATTCCATTTTCCTCATTACCTGAAGATATCTAGAAATAGTTTTTACTGGTCAGGATTATAATAGATTATTATTAACTATATAGTTTACCTGATATTATTGTTTTTCTTCTTGATATAATTGAATTATATTATTATCTAAAAATTTACAGTTTCCCTTCATCATGTTAAAGTTTTATAATATCATATTAATGATATACTATTTCATATTATCATACTAGTAATCATAATTAGCAACCTCAAATATATGCAGTCTAGTAAAATTTACATTTTTGACTTTTCCAACTAGTACTTCCACCATCACAAAACATATTTCCTTTAACAACACAATTTATGTAAAGAATTTTAGTGGAAAATATGATATACTAATAGAAATACCCAGAAGTAAATGATTGTCAATAAATATCAAAATCACGGTAAGACTCGTTTGATACTAATTATTATTTAGGGGTGTTCTGGTAAATAAAATACAAGAGGGGGATGTATTATTATTTCAAATAAAACTAATAATTTTTATCCCATTTTAGTATTACATTGATTAGTTTTTCATATTACTGATCAAATTAAATATCGTAGTAACATTAATATAAATGGAATGAAAACACTATTAACATAGTGAAAATATAATGATTGATATTTTGTTAATTACTGGTGATAAAGTAACATAACAAAAATTTAAACTAACTGTGATATAGAAACTAAAAATAAAATTATCTCAATGGTAATTTAGGAAATAATATAGCATTATTTTAAAAAATATCATATTATAATTTATTAAACCAAATACTCCTTTAAAAATTTATTTATTAAATAATTAATTTTAAACAAAAGTGGATAGTTGATATGTATACTTGATTTAAGGTATACATGAATTTAAAAATATTATAATGTATCCCCAAATTTATACCTATAGAACGGTCTATATTACTATTTATGGAAGCTACAGAATAAACCTTTTAGTAATAGCTCACATCCACACAAAAAAATTACCTAATATATTTTTTATAGAAATGGAAGCAATCAATAATATGATTAGAAATTTTTTTCTTACTTTCCCAAGAATACCTTGATCATAAATAATCATTTGAAAAAATATTATAATCTAAATAATAATAGATTTACAAGGAACACATAACATAATAGAGGCTCTTAGAATAAACACTTAAAATGAAAAATATTATACTAATCAAAGGTAATACAAAAAATTATAAATTTTAATGATTAAAAATGTACAAAAACCATTAGAATTATAAATTCCAATGATAACTATTATCCATAATTTATTTGATGTTCAAAGAGAATATTAAATTATACAAAGCAATGTAATAAACTTCAGTAGTAAAATTATGAAAAACTCAATGTCAATTGTAACTGCATCGACAATACCATCTTTAACTACTAAAAACTCACCATGTTTCCCCCATAACAATGAGTTATATCAATTTTATATAATTATTCTATATCTGATGAAAATAATCTAGCATGAATATTCATATTACTGAATTTTAATAAAGTAATTTTAGAGATCTGGTATTTCAGTTACTAGATGTTTGTTCTGCCTAAGAAAACAACTTAAACAAAAACATAAAGGTAAATCATTTTTATATAAAGTGTATTGGGATTTATAAAAATAAATAATGAATTCAGTAATTTGATTTAATAGAAGTAACTCCCATTGATAAATGAACTACATCTTTCTTGATCATAAAAACAAACCTCTATGAATAGAGGACTTGCACCCTTACCAACAGAGGAGTACTTACCCCACTACATTATAGGAGGCCCATGACTGATCAAATCCTCAGGGTACTGACCCAATTCTTAAATGTATTACCAAAAAACCATAAATGAAATTCCATTCCATAATACATTTAGAAGATTACCAAAATATACATTTTCATATAGTGTACCCATGCCTCATCAAGTAGTGTGTGGAAAAAGAGGTGGTACAAACTCTTGTTGAGGATCCCTATCCCATATGAGCTCTTAAATGAGAGACATACTAAATCTATGAATAGAGGATCCCTACCCTATATAATTGGGTTAGATACCATCTCTATCTAATTATTAGTTGGGTGATATTAAACTTAATGGGTGAAATACAAACCCTATTTGAGTTTAGTTTTAGTCATCACATTATCGAGAGAGTCTCCTAGGTAACTAAGACATCTATGTCAATCCCGGGGCTCTCATCACCCATTGAAGGCACACATTACATATTTTGGTGAAAGAATTTTTGTTATGGAAAATTAGAATCCTCATTTCATAGCATCAACATATTAGGTCGGATTTCATGATATGAAATAAAAAATCCATATAACACTATATGATGTGAATATATACACAACTAGACCTTTTTACTGATTATCTAAGCATCCATGTTATACACTAGAATTATAAGAGTCCCTATGTTGAAATTCATCGGCTGCAACACTATAGATGGGATCCCTGATCTTTTGACTAAAAAAATCACATTTGACCAGTTTATCACCAAATATATCAAACCACAGATCATATGATACATATCTCCAAACCTAGTTCCTAGAAAAAACCTTTATTTAATAACAATCAGACACAACTCAACCGACCAGGATCCTACTGGGTAGTGATACAGTGAATGAGCCACTAAAATCCTACCTATAATAGGACATAGGCTAGTGACTAACATCGAGAATGCACATACACATATAAGAGTCCTTATCTTAAACATCCTACAATAATGATATACTAATAACAAAGTAATATATTTCATAACCATAGAGGATATATATACTAGTTTAAATTTAAATATGCATGGAGACATACTGAAATATTATAACTAGAAGGGAGGTCGTCACACCATTCTGAATATAAACCTAAGAATCAGCTTCCACAAACAATATTAGGTTCATCTATACACTATATCTATCACCCCAGAGCTCCATATCATCATGTATGAATGACCATTAACATTTATGTCATCTTCATAGACACAACATGTATGGGAACAAAGCCCATGTAGGGGTGAGTATAAAAATACCCAGTTGGTCACCTTAAAAAAAAGGTCAATAAGGATATAGGTTATATTATAATAAAATTACCAACAATAAAACCACCAAACTCAAGAATGGGAAAGATAGAACACCCTAGGTGTGTACTTGTGCATGAGGTGATGTAGTACCCATTTCTCAAATCAATGGAGTTCGATATTTTGAGTGGTGGTTGATGGGGGGGGGCTTTCTGCCCCTAGGGATGCAGAGAAGGGAGATGTATTACCCTAAGGTGTGTACTGGTGCATGTGGTGATGTTTTACCCACTTCTCAAATCAATAGAGTTTTATCTTTTGAGTTGTAGATGATGAGTGGGGAGATATCTTCCCCTATGGAATGATGCAAAGGGAGGTGTCCTTCCCTGAGGTGTGTGACTTGTTGGAGGTGTGATAGTAAAGCATATAAGTTATCATTTAGTGTTTCAACCAGCCCACACAAAATATAGAAACCCATCATACCTAATGCACTCATAGGGGAAAAATAATTTTTTAGTGTTGTAAAAATAGTCTGGAACTACACCTCTATAGCAACAAAACTAAAAGGTAATGCATCAGAGAATAACATAAACTATAATCTTATAAGATCATTAACCATTCTAATACCAATCCTTTATACTATAACTGGCCTCCTGATGCTTCTACTCAATATTTTAAACCATGAAATATTCAATCGTCATGCTGGGTTCATGCCTCCCTGAGATACACATCCGAGTGTGGGAGTGTACCAGACCAAGATTCCAAACTGTTTCTGATTAACAATAGCTACCATTATTTATCCAACACTATAACTAGATTATGGATCTCACTCTATTCTAATGGGAGAAATCATCCATGAAGAATACAAACACTATTTATAAAAGGCTACCCCACACATATTGAGTGGGATCTTCAGGAGGCCAATTCTAGTATGAAGGACTGGTACCCTTCCTTACTAGGGTTGTACCGAATCCATTAAAAATGGATAAACAAAACCTCATAATAGGAAAACATATTTAGGGAATATCCAATTCCCAGGTTCTACACTACTAACACCACAACAATTTTTCATATAGATGGTCTTTTAAAAGGTACAATCATGAATGAATTATAATCATCACTCCATCTTCCATGGTCAAAACTCATGTAGCAACATGAGAGAGAAAAGATATATACTAAAAAAATGAGGCCTATCCATGGAGGAAATCATAGAAAAGGAAATTAACAATTAGCTTGAATACCATTTAGATCCAAACAACATGCACCGATACTAACTTGGGTGAAAGTGAAAAGGTGAAACCTCTACAAGTCCCATTTTTGTCTTAATCTCATTCAATTACTCTTCTGATTAGAGGGAATTTCCCATGCAAAGTCGAACAGTAGTTTCCATGTATCTCTATCCTCTGGGGAATACATAAACAAAAACAACTCTTAGAGGAAATTGATACTAAAACAACATATAGGGTCCCATAACCAGTGTCTAAATTCACCTTTGGGTTCTTCTTCCCCTGGACATTATCTAGTCTACTGTTTGGTTTCCCTTATCATCATCAATAAATCAAGGTCCAAAACCAACCTCAAATCATCTCTCCAATGACATATAAATAGTGAAGAGGACCCCATCATTTTTCTCTACATAGTATGATACAAATAATAGAGTGTTAACTAGTTCAAATCATTCTATTGGATGAGAAAACAAACAAAATTCCTTAAATGGAGTAATACATGATGTTCTCTATGAGTACACGACATGTACACCCAAATCTCTTCTATGGTGGGCACCTCAAGCTGAATTAGTGTGTATCAACCAAATACATCGAGTTACTCGAGCTCACAAGGAGTGTGAGATTCATAATGTACTAATAAATGTACTTTATAATATGTCATGTCATGTAAACTAGTGTGATGTTTACCCATATACACAATGTTCCCTATATGGGGTGTTTGTCCTTTTATGTGGTAAAAGCCCATGTCGTGTACGGAAGGGTCCTATAAAGAGTTTCCATATCACCAACACTCTATGTGGACAACATATATTACTTGAGATATACTTCTAACTATATAACATGGGTTTTTGAGACTAAATATCAAGTAGTTAGGATTTCTAGATAATGATTTCATGTAAACCCCAATATCAACCCAAAAAAACCACAAATCAATTCAAAAAAAAACCAGAGACAAACCGTAGGAAGTATAATATCCATAAAAATAATAAAAAGAAACATTTTAATAGAAATATGGATGAAATAAAAGTAATGAGGACTTACTCAAAGAGGATTGCTGATGCTTTACATTTACATGACTCTGATCCATGATCCATGATCACTACAACAAGATTCGTTCCACTAATCTACCTAGGATGCCTCCTCTTAACCAAATCTAATGCTCTATGGATCATTAAAAGGAAAATGGGTGTGGTATTCTTCAGGAATGGACTAGGATATACGGGAGAAAAATAATATATTTTAATAACCTTAATTAATTAAAGGGAATACTCATTAAATGGGCCCGATCAGAGGCCTAAAACCAAAAAATAATTATACCCAACCTATGTAAAACCCAAAATTATTTAATAAACCCTAAAGTCTGAATTATTATTCAGAGAACCATTTATGAGATATGGATTTTCTAACCCATGATAATAAATAATATTTATTTATTAAATATTAAATTCCCTTTTTAAATCACCATACTTAGAATTGCACCAAATTTTATCGCAAGGGTAAAAAATACTTTCCACAAACAAAAAAACCCTCAGAAAAATTATACAGGACAATTATCCAGAAAAAAAAGATATTTTACCCTTTACATGGACTTGGGGATCTGAAACACCAAATCACACTGAAGAATTTTCAAGGGAAAACCAGTATAACGATAGTAAAACCAATAAAGAAATCTAGTTTGGATAATGGTGAGAGTTTGGAATGATATTCTAAATGTTGAACCCTATAATCAAATTTTGACTCTGCAACTCCACAATGTCAAATGTTAGGATGTTAATAACATCCATTGTATACTCTGAACTCCAACTAAGATCATCATCATCATCTTTATGTGAACCCATTCCATCAAAAATTTTCAATGATAGTGGCATTCATTTTTTAATTTGATTTGTAAAATATTTTATTTGTTTATAGTGAACTTTAGTAGGCCAAAATATACACCCAATTACTATAGAATACACTATTATCAATGATATAAATAATATTTATTAGTGATGAAAAACACTAATATTGAGACCAACATTAAAAATAAGATTCTTTTATCTTTTCATGTTCTTAATAAAATCTTCTTTCACCAGCATTAGAAATACAATCATAAAGGATTCCCCTATCAATATAATTACTAGCACCGAAAATGGAGGAATTTATCTCCACTATACTTAGTTCTAATAAAAGTTCACTTTATCATCAATAATGCTAGAATTTTTAAAATCCCTTTCCAACTAATACAGTTTATTAGATGCTATATGTGTGTCATTCTATAATAAAATAAATAAACCATAAAACAATAAATTATAGTACAAATATGACAACAAATAATTTTTTTTACAATGTACCATTTTTAAAATAAAAATATTACTTTAGATAATTTAATTGAAATATAAATGAATTAATGTGAAATTCAATTAAATAAAATGAAACAACTGAAAAAAATCTCATAGCAGAACTTCTCTAATGAAAAACCCAACCCTATAAAAAAGAAGCATCTTTTTATAATAAAATAACATTTATTTTAGTAATAGTACATAAAAAAATATAATTTTTCAATATAATGTTATATAATTCTTCATTAATTTCAATTGTAAAGGCATGTAGTCACATATTACAAGTAAAAAATTATAATTCAATTATTTTTTATAAAGTATAATGAAAATGAGATCAGGTTTGATTGGGTTTGAGTGTGTGATGCATGTTTTGAACTAATATTTCACTTTTTAGATAAAATAAGCACTTTTAGTCATTCCAATAAGACCATGTGTTAGATTTTAGTACAATTAATTTTTATACATCAAAAATGAAATTTTGATCATTTTAGTAAAATATTTGGACAATTAGATTAATCTTTCTTATTTTTTAGTATGTAATTCACCTTTTGAAATAAAATATCATTTTAAAATTTAAACATGAAAATTCAATAAAACAAGCCAAAATGTGTGTAGTATTTAATTAATATTAATTCCATAACATAAAAAATGGATCATCCATAATTTTCCTAATGTATCAAGATAATATGAGTTAATTTGTATAATTTTCAGTACGCGATGAGAATTTTAGAATAAAATATAAACTTTAAATTGAAAACATGGACTTTTAATCAATTAATACACTTTATAGATCATATTTATGTGTGGTTGGTTCTGAATTTACACTTAAGAATCACTTATTTTTTTCTTAAAGTATAATGAAAATTCATGATTTTTTCTCTTTTTTTGTGTATGTGACATGTGCTGTGAGATAAAATGTTTCTTTTATTATAAAAACTGTCACTTTGAGTCATACTAGCCACACAATTTGTTATTTTGATTTTTTGTTGATTCTTACCTATCAAAAATGAATTGTAGATCATTATTTTAAAATATGAAGAAATGATAGACTTTTTTCTCAGTTATGAGTATATGTTGTTGGTTTTGAACTAAAACATCACTTTTAAATGAAAACCCACATTTTAGTCATACCAACCAAAATCTTACACCCACAAACTTTAAAATATATTTTTCTTTTAACTAAATTCGATCCATTTGATAGCATGTGATTCATGATACACAAAACTAATTTTTTTTATTTCTTATAATTAAAATTAAAATGTATAATGTGTTAATTAAATGACAAAAAAGTAAAATAAATTAAGTAATTATAAGAAGTAAAACCTTAATTATTTATTGATTATCGTATTTATTTTGGTTAAAAACATTATTTTTAATGTATATTATATATTTTGTATTTAGAAATTAACTCTAAAAATTTTATAATTTGAAATTGAAAAAAATGAACTTTATTTTAGAAATCAGATTTTTAAAACTATCTTAAGTTGATTTTTTGAGATTTTTCTAAAATGGTTAATTTTTAGTTGAATAGTGACAAATATAAATTTAATAAATACCCATAATTTTATAAAATTCTTATGATATGATCATGAATTAAAAATATGTAAAAAATTTATCTGGACCTAATATGTATTTATGGAGTAAAATAAATCATTTAAAATTATTATTCTGAATTTGGAATTCCATGATTGAATTTAGAGAACCTAATTTATATTTTATTCCAATAAAAAACTATTTTATTTATTTTTCATTTAATTAAGTATTTACAAGGATTGAATAATTCCATGACTTTACTATATTTACCTTTATATATATTTTTGATATCTTTGTAATACACAAAACACTCGATTTAAACAAAACATTTTTTAGTCACGTTTTTTATAGTCAATTAAATTATATAACTTTTAGAGAGTTTATATTTTATATTTATATATTATATATTAAACAAAATATTTCTACACCCATATAATATATTTTTTTCTAGGAATAAGATAAGAATAAACCTAATATTACACAAAAATTACTATATTTTTATTAAAAGTAGTTTTGACACCTTTTGATGGAGAACCCATTTTATATCCAAATTTGGACCCTTTTATAAATTTAATGTTTCAAAATAAAAATTATATTTGATAGATAAATATTAAAATTACCTTTGGGTGAAATTTTATTTTGTGTGTGTAAATATTCAATTTTTAGCGAATTGTTACAAATACTGAATATTAATTTAAAACTACTTTTTCATAGGATTTATATATAACGATAAATTATAATTTTAATTGGTTTTAATGTTTATTTATATAATATTTTTTTCAATTAATAACATTTATTTTTTTGGAATGAATTTTAATTAGAAATTGATTAAAAAACATAGCAAAATTTCGGTAGTTTTTTCTTAAAAATCCTACATTTTTGTCCTGCCTACAGGGTGAATTTTAAATTAATTTCTACCACTTGTGTAATTGAAATTTGAAAAAATGGATAAAATATTTTGAATCAGAATAGTTATTAATGTATAATAATACCAAATTTGTTTTTGATAAAAAGTATTAGTGATAGTTATTAAAATTAATTACACTGATGAAGGTTAAATTAAGCTTAATAAGGGAATAAACCATAAACATAAATCCTTAACCAACCTATAAATTCGAACAAAGGCCATTTTATGTCTATATATTGACCCTATACTATCTTGTATCGAATTGGGTTCATTATATGATCCACTATCAACATAAAGAACGTTAATGGAATTCCATTGTCAAAATAATACATGAGTGCTACTCCTTTTCCACTATAAAGGCCACCACTTCTTGTCATTACTAACATCTCTCAAACAACTTATTATTGGCCAGGGTGTACCCAAATTTATTCTTAAAATCCCTCCCATTATCCATGAATCCTCAATTTGGGTAGAAATATTTCCAAAGAAGCCTTTTGGTACAAACTAAATTTAGTTACCCGATTAAGATGTAACATCTTCTCTAAATCCTTTTAATTTCATTTCAATTACAGACCCCCTAAATTATCATTGATACATTATTATGTAACCAAACTATTTTTCACAATATTTTAGGATGTTTTAATGTAATTTTTTCTACCTACACTTACACACACCTCTATCTAATGGGTAGCGAACATACTGTCTCTACCTACGGTGAACTACGACCTCACAATACCATGATTGTTCATTTTTACCTTACCGCCTCTCATGGTGGGAATTAGGATGGAAAAATGTTTTATATATGTTATTTCTTATATTTATAATTTATTTAATCTTTTATATATTTTATTTATAACATACCATTGTTCTTACCATCTTGTGTAAATAAGATAATTACGTTTGGGGAAGTGTGGACTACCACCCCCTCAAAGAGATATTACTCGTTCATACCAAACATGGAATGTATAAAGGATAGTTTTAGTAAAAATATGTAAAATATATAAAATATATATGAGTAGAATTATAATATACATACTTATCATTTATTTTTAATTTTTTTAATACAAAAATGAAATGAAAGTAGCATTCATGCTTGTGTACGACCTACCATCTCTATGAATTGTGCACTTCATTTCTAATATCCAAATATTATTGAATAATATAAATACATATGTAATAATTTTATATGATAATTAAGTCATGGTATATATTTTGGATTTTATAAAACCATGATATAATTAATGATAATGACAAAAAAATGTTAAAACTTACTCGAGAAAAATTGGCAATTAGCAACTGAAATAGTAAAATTAATGAAAGTTTTTAACGAACGAGTAATAATATATTATAAGAAATTAAAATATGGTATTATAAACATGATTATGGTTAGGATATTAGGTAATAACATATTTTAATCCACTATAAAGGATCCTAATTACCACATATCAAAAAGGAAGTATAAAGTAAGGGATTCCGTCTCAATTTACTTTCCACTAGGACTTATTTTTTTATGCACCACTTCACTTTAATTTAGTGTATATACTACCCTTTGACATGATATATCATGAATATACTTATTCTCATGATATTATATGTTTCATTTAATTCACCTATAATTATGATTTAAATGTTTCAAGTGGTATATGACACTTTGGAATGGTTAAAGTTTATTTTTTCTCAAGAATGTCTTCATGTAAACAACCCTTGTTGTTTCTTATATTAGTTTATGGTATTATTGATAAATCCATATTCTTTATTAAATATGGATATTTGATAAGGAACATTGATTATTAAATATATGAGGAAGTTTTTGGACATGTAATACACATGTTGGGAACCATTTAATGCCAGCCCTATGTGTTGGGGACCTGTTAATGCAAGACCCTCAATGCATCAATAGTCTCTTGAGGAGAATTAGTTAGAAAAATAGTTAAAACTATCTCTTGATGCTAAAGGTATCATGTACCTGGGAAACATGAATTCCAATAATTAATCATTTCCTTCATATAGAATTCAATTATTACTTATCGATGAGAGTTTTCATTGACATATCTATGGATTCATTTCATTTTCATTTTATTTATTTAATGTCTTGTGTTTTTATTTTCTTACTTGGTCATACTGATATTTCCTTATCAAGTTATTTTTATGTCAGTTAGTTACCTTTACATGTTAATTTATTCAAACTGATTCATTATTTATTTTTCTTTACCTACCCCTACTGGGAACTTTATCTAACCCTTATTATTTTTCCTTTCCCTAGGTTATGAAGAAGAAATCATTGAATAAGAGTTGAAGGATGTAGTTTATTTAATTTCATTTTGTATCATGTTTTTATTTCTATTTTACAATATATTATGGGTATCATTTATGTAATCTGGATTTCCAAGATTGCTAAACTGATCAGTCCTTTGGTATTTTATTACTTATAATCATGATAATGTAATAAAATAATGCACCAACTCCGAGCTTCTATAGTCCGGGCATTACAGTTTGTATTAGAGTAACTTTATCAAAATCCTTAGAATCTAGATTTAGAAAACATATATTAGGTAGCACAACCATAATATAGACATTGAGTATAATTCAACATCCATGAATTTTGGTGGGGTCGAGATTATGTGGGTATTCCTAGAAAAACATCCCTTTCTGGACACTACAAGTGGATGTGGTTCTGAAACATATTTACCTAGGAGTAATAACTCTAACAAGGTGTTCCGAGCTTGACTTAGGGTATCCTAGCACATAAAAATGGTCCTTACTGTACATATTGACACTCTCAAGGGATATAATTAGGATAATTGACATTATATTTAACTACAATTATGAAGGACTTAAATATAAACATGCTCTCAAAGTGACTAAAGTTATGATTTCATATGAATTTATGTTGAGTGCTATAGAATATTTGGGATTCATGATTTTATGAACTACTTCATTATATTCCATTTCTTTTAAAATATCACATGGAAGGATGAATGCTATTTATACTCATGGAAAATGTAGATATTTCATGATCGAGGAAATCAATACAGATGGTATTGGAATGGAAAATTAATGGAAATATTAGTTCATATTAGTCAGATTATGAAAAATAACCTTGAATCACTGGAGAAACCTATTACATAGGGAGAATCTCTTATGCTGGATTGATTTATTCAGCAGAATCCCCCATATTTTAATGGGACTACTAATCAAACTGTAGTTGAGAAATGGATTAATTGTCTTGAGAAGATCTTACTGGCCATGGAATATAGAGAAAAGGAAAAAGTTACACTTACTATCTATTGTCTCCAAGGTGAATATGATCACTGGTAGTATATGATCTATAATACTAGAGAGAAATAAGAAATTGAACTCCTGGAATAGAGGTATTTTAAGGAGACATTCATTGATAAATACTTCAATTATGATCCAAAAATTGAGATGAAGAGGAAGTTATTTAGCTTAATGAAAAAAGAAGAAGAGAGTATTGTTTATTAGGAAGAAAACTTTACAAGGTTACTTAGCTAGGTTATGGATTATATACGTAACATAGAGTACATGATTTACCACTTCCTTTAAGGTCTTAAGAGAAATCATTGAAGGGAACTAGTTTCTCAGAATTCTTCATCATAAGAAGAAATTGTTATATGTCCCATAAATACAGAGAAGAAATTCCCAAGATCCAATGTATTCAATGGAAATTAATCGAAGAAGAGATCTTTTGAACATCATGAGAAAGAAAATGTGTCAAAGAAGTATAATGTAATGAAGCAATTGCAACATTGTGAGAACTATGGGAAAAATCCCTCTGGGAAAAGCTTGAAGTGACTAGGAGTTTGTTTCAAATGTGGATAAAATAGTCATCATATTAAATACTTCAAAGGGAATAATGAAAATGATGATATTTAGTGTTTCACCTGTTGGTATATGAGGCACTAATAAATTTAATTCCCCAACCATCAAGGGAATTTACCCAAAAAGAGGCCTAGGGGAGATGGAAAAACTTATAGGATCTCTACATCAATGGTTGAAATTTCAAATTACATAGTGGAAAGTACTCTAATCCAATATATAAATTTAGCTAATGAATTATTTTATTTTGGATTGTCTCACTCTACTATATCTACAAGTTTTTCAAAGAAAATTAGATATTTACCTTTGGATTTAATAAGATAGTTTTCAGTCAAAACTCAAAAGGGAAATATCATTGCTACAAAGATGTGCTGTTCAGTCCAAATTATGACACATAATAATTCTTTATGTGCCTTCATTATAATCATCACTATGTTTGACTTTGACATAATCCTTAGTAAGGACTAGCTCTCAAAATATTATGCCAAAACTTATTTCGAAATAAAGAAGGTTACAATTTTTGAGAAAAATGTTGAATCCAATATATTTAGAGAAACAATTTCATCACCTAATTCTTATTTCTATCCTCCCCTAGTAGTCCCACTAAATGAAATTATAGAGGAAGAATAGAAACAAAAATGTATTTATGAAGAAGTTAATCTTAAAATAGAGGATGTAACAATTTTGTAGGAATACATTGATTAATTTCCTGATGATTTACAAGGACATCCCCTAGAACATGAGGTTGAATTATCAATAAATTTAATCCCTCGTGTAAGGCCAATATCAAAGAATCCCTATAGAATGGACACTACGGAATTGGTAGAGTTGAAGAAAAAACTAGTGGATTTGGGTAATATGGGTTTTATTCTCTATATTATTTCACCATTGGGATCCCCTATCATATTTGTTAAAAAGAAATATGGATTCATGAAGTTGTGCGTTGATTACAGGGAAATAAATGCTATTAAAATAAAGAACAAGTGTCCTCTACCTCACATTGATGAATTGTTTTATAAAATTATAGAGTCCAAGATTTTTCAAAGATTGAAATTTGTTCTAGGTATTGGAAATTGCGAGTAAATAAGGAGTAAATTTCAAAGACTACTTTTCATATGAGGTATGGGAATTAAAATTTAAAAGTAATTCCATTTGGATTGACTAGTGAACCCACTATTTTTATGGACCTGATGAATAAATTATTCAAGTAATATATTATTTATTTTTTGTGGTATTCATTGATGATATTCTAGTGTATTCCAAAATCTATAAGGATCATAAGAATCACTTGAAGATCATTTTTAAGATTCTTAAAAGGGAAGAGTTTTATGGTATATTTATCAAGTCTGAGTTATGGATTCAAAAAGTTTATTTTCATGGACATATTGTCTCTATAAATGTAATAACATTTGATCCTTCAAATAAAAGGCAGTTTGATAATGGCCTACACCAACAAACATAACAAAGGTAAGAAATTTCATTGGTCTGGTAGGTTACTATCGGTGAATCATTCAGAATTTTTCCTAATTGGATAAATTTGTTTACCTAGATTATACGAAAAGGGATTATGTTTGTTTAGATGAAGGAATGTGAATAATGATTCCATGAGTTAAAGAGAATATTCGTTAATGCTCAAATTTTGACTCAACCTACTGGAAGTGATTGTTTTTTCATATTTAGTGATTCATAAATGCATGGACATGGTTGTGTCCTATTGAAAAATAATAATTTCATTGCATATGAATCAAGAAAATTAAAAAATCATGAAAAGAAGTATCTGACACATGATCTTGAGTTAGAAGTTATAATATTTGATTTGAATATATAGAGAAATTATCTCTGTGGGGAGAAATTTGAAATATACACAGATCATAAAATCATGAAATGTGTCTTCACACAGAAATATCCCAACATGAGATAAAGGATATGGTTCAAGATACTCAAGAATTTTGATTTCTCAATACAGTACCTCCCAGAGAAATAAAATAAGGTGGAAGATGAATTGATTAGGAAGGATCTTGGTGTTCTAACCCAATTGAGGATTGAAAAGGATCCTCTTTTAAGGGATCTAATAAATATGGATATCGGAATTTCTATGAAAGGTGAGACATATATAATATTTCAAATGATTGAAAAACAATATTTATTCGAGAAGACATAGAATTACCAATTTGATGACGAGGAATATCAGAAGAAAATCAATGGCTTAAACGATGTGAAATTAATAGACTTTGTCTGTGAAGATGGTGTTCTGAAACTTGGGAAGAGGCTTTGTGTTCCACCTATACCTAAACTAAAAATAGAATTATTGGATGATTCTCATAGCTCAAATTTCATTATACAACCTTGTAGAAAAAATATGTATAGGGACATGAAGGAATACTTTTGGTGGGATAAAATGAAGCGGGAAATTTCATATTATGCATCTAGATGTATGGTTTGTAGACAAGTAAAAGTTGTAAGGCAACATCCAAAAGGAGTCACGAAACCTCTTTCTATTCCTATGTGGAAATAGGATGAAATTACTATATAATTTTTCATGAGACTTCCAAAGTCTCTTAGAAATAATGATGAAATATGGTTTATCATTGATTTCCTAACCAAATTTGATCATTTATTTGCTATAAAAGAAGAGCTACCTCTTTATTTACTCACAAGGATATATATTAATGTAGTTGTAAGAATTCATGGAACACATCTGTTAATTGTCTCTGATCGAGACCCCCTCTTTACATCAAAATTATGGAGGAGTCTCAAGAAATATATTGGCATCAGTATTCATTTGATTATTACCTACCATCCTCATACTAATGGAAATTCTAAAAAACAATTCAATTAATGGAGGACATGTTTAGTCATTCTCACTTTACTTTCAAGGTGTCTGGGTTCAATACTTATCTTTTTTGGAATTTCCTATAATAATTGTTTCCATTCAAGTATTCAAATGACACCGTATGAAGAAATATATAGAACTCGGTTTTATACTCCAAAATTTTGAGATGAAGCTGGAGAAAATAAACTCATAGGACCATAAATTTTTGAATATATGATAGAAAAGGTAAAGGTTATTCAGGCTCATATCAAAACGACTCAATGTAGTAAAAGGAGTTATGACGATAATCAAAAGAAATATTAAGAGTTACAAGTGAGGGATAATGTTTTATAGAAGATATATACATGGAATGGTATTATAAGGTTTAGAAGGAAGGGGAATCTGAGTCCCAAGTACATCATACCCTTCCAAATTTTGGAAAGAGTTTGAATCATTTCTTATCTTTTGGAAATGCTGCCAAGTCTCTCAAAGGTACACGATGTGTTTCGTATATCACTGTGGATGAAATGCATTCTTGAAAAACACATGTGATCACCTTTGATGAGATAGACTTGGAACTAAACCATTCATATTGCGAAGAAGCCATCAAAATTTTTTATCCTAGTGAGCAAGTATTGAGTAATCAGATGACTCATCAGGTAAAAGTTTTTAGGATAAATCAAAAAATGGAAGAAGTAACATGGGAGCTAGAAGATTCTATGAAGGAGTACTGACCAAATATTTTTAATGGTAATAACCCAAAATATCTATGGAAAAAAATTTTGTAGGAGGGAAGAATGTATCATCCCAAGAATTTACCATATTTACCTTTAGATGTTGTCGATATATTTGCAACACACACAACAATCGATTTAAACAAAACATTATTTATTTGGGTTTTTTTAAATTCAATTAAATTATAACACTTATAGAGAGTTTATATAGTAAATGTATATATTATATCTTTAAATTAATATTTTGACACCCATATAATATATTTTAGATAGGCATAAGATAAGAACAAACCCAATATTACACACGAATTATATATTTCTATTAAAAGTAGTTTTGATGCGTTTTGATGATGAAACTATTTTAAATAAGAACCTTTTATAAATTTAATATTTAAAATTAAACTTCATATATTATATTGAAATATTAAAATTAGCTTAGGGTTTATTTTTTTTATATTTCTGTGAATATTCAAATTTTAGCAAATAGTTAAAAAAACTGATTTTTTTCTTAAACTATTTTTTCATTTAATTTATTTGTAAGGAAAATTATGAATTTAATTTTTTTAATTTTTATTTTGATAATAGGTTTTTTTCAAATAAAAAAATTTAGGTCATTGTAAGAAATTTAACTTTGAAATGTATTATAAAAACATTGTAATCTTTAAGATGTTTTTACTTTAAAAACAGGTATTGTCATCCCACCTATGGGTTGAATTTTAAATTAATTCATGCAACTTATGTGATTGGAATTTAAAAAATTGGATTCTATATTTGGAATTAGAATAGTTTTTAATTTATAATAATACTATATTTGTTTTTTACCAAGAATATTTGTGAAATTGATTAAAATTAATTACAATAATTAACGTTAAATTAAGCTTAATAAGGGACTAAACCATAAACATGAAGTCTTAAAAAACCTATAAACTAGTCCAAAGGAAATTTTATGGACATATATAGGCCCCATCCACTCTTTTATAGAATTGGGTCCATTATTATATTCAATTTCAACAAGACAACGTGCTTATAATTCCCTTGACAAAATATTACTAGAGTGCCACTCCTCTTCCAACATAAGAGGCCACCATTTCCCCTCATTCCTCACACCTATAAAACCACTTATGTTAAGAAATTATCTACCCAAATATTTTTCTAAAATCTCTAACAACTAACTTGGAGTATACCTTTGGATATAAATCCTTCCAAGTAATCCTTTTGGTACAAACCAAAATTAGTTACCCTATTAAGAGGTAACATCCTAAGTCAAGCCTTTTAATTTCATTTCCATTATACACCCCTAAAATATATTAATTACATTATTATATAGAAAAAAACACTATATTATATATAGTAGGATGTTTTTATATAAAGGTTTTGACCTAAAATTACACACATCTCCATTTAATGGGTAATGGACATACTATTTTTGTTTACAACGAACTACTGCCTCACGAAACAGTGATTGTTCATTTTTCCCTTACCACATCTCATGGTGGCCATTATGATAGAAAATATATATATATATGTTATATATGATATTTATAATTTATTTATGTTTCTGTTATTTTTATTTATAACATACCTTTATGTTTTCCATCTTGTTTAAATATGATAATTTCATTTAAAGAAGTGTGAACTACCGCCCCTCAAAGTGATATGACTTATTCATGACATAAATGGAATAAATAAAGGATAGTTTTAATATAACTATGTAACATATATAACATATATATGATAATGGAATTATAATATACATATTAATCATTTATTTTTCATTCTTTTAACCAAACAATGAAATGATAGTAGCGTTCATGTGTACATAAGGCCTAACGTCTCCATGAACGGTTCACCTCATTTCTAATCATCAAATTTTATAGACTAATATAAATACATATATAATAATTATATATGATAAATAATTCATTTATTTTAGTATGGAGATGATCAAACTATTGTCTAATCAATTATAAAAAAAATAACAAGTTAAAACTTTCTCGATAAAACTAGGCAATTAACACCCGAAATAGTTAAATTAATGAAAGTGGTTAATAAACAGGTAATGAAATGTTGTAAAAATTTTAGATATGGTATAAAAAACATGAGTATGGTTATTATATTATTTATTATCATATTTTAAACCACAATACATGAGTCTAAAGTCAACACAAAAAAAGGAAGGATAAAGTAAGGGATTTCATCTCAATTTACATTCTGTTGAAGCTTATTTTATTATGCACCACATCAATTTTATTTGGTGTATATAATTCCCATTGAAATGATATATTATTAATATACTTATTATAATGATATAATAAGTTTCATTTAGTTCATATGAAATTCTTATTTAAAATTTTCAAGTGGTTTGGGACACTTTGGAAGGTTTAATACTTATTTTTCCTCAAGAATGATTTAATGTCAACAGCCCTTGTTGTTACCTATCATACATAGAGATATTATTGATAAATCCATATTATTTATTCAATATTGATATTTTGTAATGCTTTTTTTATGAAATATATGAGTAATCCTTTGGACATGTAATACATGGTTTGGGGACTGTTTAAAGAAAGCCCTACGGGTTGGGGACCAGTCAATGGAAGGCCCTCGATGCGTCGACAGTCTCATGAGGTGAATTAGTTAGAAAAATAGTTTACACATTATATTGAAAGTAAAGGTATAATTTTCATTAGAAACATTATTTCCAATAATTAATAATGGTCGTTATTGGGAATTTAGTTATTATTTATCAATGAGATTTTTCATCGATATATCTACGGATGCATTTCTTTTTCAGTTCAATGATTTAATCACATGTGTTTTTAGTTTCTTACCTCTATATATTTATATTTCCTTATCAAGTTATTTTTATGGAATGTGTTATCAGTTATTTAATTTTACATGTAAATTTATTCATATTGATTCATCATTTCTTCTGCTTTACTTACCATTACTGAGCATTTTAGATAACCCTTATTATGTTTCCATTCCCCAAGTTATAATGAATAAATATTTGAAAAAGAATTAAAGGATGTAGTTTATTTAATTTTTTATGTATAATGTTTGTATTTATATTTCCCAATGTATTATGGGATTCATATATGTAATATATCTCCCAAGACTGCTAAAATTATCGGTCCTTCGGGATTTTATTCCTTGTAATCAAGACAATGTAAACAAATAATGCACCGACTCTGAACTTCTAAGATTGGGGTGTTAAAATGATCTATTATGGTTTGTATTTCTTTAAAATTCATAAAATTCTTATTTATTAGTCCCTAAATGAATAAAATTAATGGTGATCTACAATATATATTATTTTGGTTTAAATTCATTTTTTTACTTAAAAAGTTTTTTTAAAAAATAGAGTTTCATTTCATTTTCTAAATAAATGTTAAGAGTATTTTCTACAAACATTAGAAATTGAATCTATTAAAGTGGATTTTATATTTTTAATTAGAATGTATAATTTATTATAAATTTTATTATGTTTTTGGTTATAAAAAAAGTTTCCATGGTAAAGAGTGATGTTATCTTGGTAGAGGTTAAAATGACTTAAAAGGGGTTAAACTAAGGGATAAAATTTCTAATATCACAAAAAAACACAACTTTATCTAATTGGTTTGTGTATTTCAACCGAACCTCATCTTATCATTTAAATTTTAATCAATTGTAAACACATTAATATATATATATATATATATATATATATTATATTTAAATGTTCTTAACATTAACAAGAGTGCCACACCTATGACTTATACATGGGAATCTAATCTCCCCACCTATAGAAAAACTATGATCACCATAGACCAACCATGATCTACCCAAATTACCTCCAAATATCTTATAGGTTATTATTTATGGGTTATAAGGGAACATCTTACGACCTTTTTAAAAGAGGTGAACATAAGTACACATGGATCTAACTCTATGAAAGAAAACATATAAGTGTATTTGAAAAATAGATAATAAAGCGGAATATTAGAAATATCCAAACTATTCATTAATCCAACATTTTTCTTAAATAAATTTATCTAGATTAAGATCATAAGGAGTATAAGATAAAAACCTCCTTCCTCTGAGGGGTTAATACAAACCAATGGATCAAAAAACTCTTCACGAGGACTCCCAAATGCTCATAGGGGTGTTGGGGACTTCACTATGCAATGAATAATCATATAGAATATAAGATATATATATATTTATGTATTTTGAATTATTCATATCTTTCATAGATAGTTTATTACCCTAATAGGAGAAGTATCACATCTATATACATGCTTCTTCAATGAAATTCATTTAATAATGAGCATTGACCATACATGAAGCAGTTTGAGTGTCACCTCATAAAACTCAAGTGTTATATATGTTGAAGTGTTCATTATTTTAAAAATTAGCTATATAGTTATCCAACCACAAAAAAACCAACATTTTGTTTCATAAGTGATGAAATTTGAGTGGAGAAGGACCGATTAACTATATGCATCAGATTCTTGTATAAACTAGTGTGGATATCGACCATGACATCATATATATCACTATGGAATTATGATTATCATTTTAGTGTAGATATTAAAATCTATAACTTTTATTAAAAACACCATAATTAATTTATATGAAACTTTATAAATCTTTTTGAATCAACCCATAACTTCTTTTGGATACAATTTTATTAAAATTCCTTTATTTTTGGAACAAAATTTTTTTATAAAACATAATCCTAAAACAAGGGTCTAACTATTTGCCTAAATGGGCCTTGAGAACATTGAAAAAATATGATATCAATATTTCATATATGTATGAAAATATAAGCCTTTAAAAAATACTCTGTTCTACTCAAGAAACTAATGGTTTTGGTGTGATCTTGGTTAAACATAATCATATCTTTTTATAGATATATCATCTACAAGATATATCATATACATCATATGTGTACATATATGATACCTTTTTCCATGACATCAAGTGACCACTAGACATGGAACATGTCAATCTAGTATAACCAAATCTTATTTTCATGATTCGTTGAAAAATACTGACCAAGTCAATGAAAACATCACCTTCCAATCATCTATCTGATGAATGCATCACATGTTGGGGTCAACCTAGACAAAAATAATTTTAGTTTTTTATTTATTTTGGATAATACACTTTTTAACTAGTTTGAGATGGAATCGTTATATGTCCCATAGGCCAAGATAAACAAGGAACAATACATGATCAAATGACCCAAATACTTGACTATATTAGAACTACCTCCAAGGATCTACTTCGTTGATGGCACATAACTCCCCACATCATATGGATAACCAACTAGCATTTCCCCATGTAGAGCTGCATGGTTCCTAGTGTGGATATAAATTTCAATACTCTATCATTATTCCAATCATTTTATCTCTACTCTAGTGGATTATACTTGCACTAATTTCTCTTCTTGGGCCACTCTCCCATGTGGTATGATAATATTACTTCATGAATAAATGGCCTAATGGACTGGAAGGCATTATCTTGAAGTCCTAGTGTAGCCATAAGGCATATGGATTGAAGGAATATCGAAGTTCAAAGTCCTAGTGTCCGTAAGGGCCAAATATGTGTCATGTAGGACAAAATTGGATAGATAGTTCCATATCTACAATTAATACTATAGTACCCACTAGAGTAACCACTATAGAAACTTCAATAGTAAATATTATAGTAACTCAGAAATTCAACCCTTTCCATAAATTGATCCTCTTTCAGATTCAATCAAGGGATATATGTCATTACTTATAATACAATTGGAAAAATACCATCATGGTTGTTCTATAACTAATGACATGATCAAAAATATACCCAACCACCCTCGTAAAACATATTTTTCATTAAACTTTTTAAAGTAGGGTATAAAAGTACAATGGTTCTCTTGCTAGGTATTTCACCAACCGTAGGTTCGAAGGATTGATAATAGGAATACACCCCTAAGTATATCAATGACTACAAGACCATCCATGAGATATAATTTTGTGAGTTAATCCAAGTAATTATTCTCAAATTATTACCTAATGAATGTACTCTATTTATTTCTTATAAAACTATTTTTAACAAAGAGAATATTTTATTCATGGGAGCCTTATCCTATCATTAAAACTCAGAATACTCTGTAATGATCATCAGTTAGGGAGAAATCAAAGTCATAATTTGAGTGAATATTATGATTCAACCATTCTTGTAAATTATACTATAACACACATGCATGAATGAAAACTGGATACTGACTTTATAATAATGACATGATATATTTGAAAACATTATAACAAAATTTTCATGTGTTTTATAACCATAGATTATATATGAAACGTGATTAGTTTTTTGTGGTAATGGTTTGTTCAACTAATCCACCAAATTATTCTATGTAGACACCCTGTAGAATCGAAATTAATATGCAGATTCTCAATATACAAGGGGGGGTGAATTGTATGTTTTAAAAAATTCATTTTAAAAACATAGTTTAATAGAATTAAACTAATTGATTTCAAAACCACTAACACATTAAAAAAATAACTTGGATAAGGACCTAGGTCCAATTATAATCGTAATCAGATGATTACAGTTGTATTATATAGGTCACTAATTTATCTTTGTCACAAATTGCATGATAATGGATTGTCTCCATAATGAATACAATTATCAGAGTAATGTAAATAAAGAGATTCTATAATATATTTCATAGAATCATATTGTATAGATTGTAAAATATCATAATAAAAAAATTATCATAATCTGAGTAATTGATGATAATAAGAATAATTATAGTGAAAAGAATATACAATTGAAAATGAACAAGTGAATAATCCACATTCTATTAAAAATAGTATAAAGTAATAATATAAGTAAAGGTTTAAAAATATTTTAACCAAAAGGGAAGGCTATCCATCAACCTTAGATAAGGTTCCCTTGATTTATACTTTCAAGAAAATATATCTTACCCACACCAGTGTAAGCCCTTGATACGATGATCATTGTCTATCTTGCTATCCCCGAAATCCCTAAATTAATATGATGATCAACGCCTTCTATCTTCCTATCTCTAGAACCCCTCAATTGTAATCAGTAACAATCGACAATGAACAAAGAAAAACAAAGCAATTATAGATGACAAGTGTGTTGAAAAAGATGTTTACAACTATATCAATTTAAATATTTTCACACAAGGAAATTTAGAAGAGTTTCAGTACATTAAGAAATAAATATCTTCCACATCATTCAAATGACTAGGTATTTATATGTGTTTGCTCCAACAATAATATTCTCCTCCAAAGGATGGATTTATTCCTTAAATCATGACATGAATTTGACTGGTGGAACTGTAATTGTTATATTGTAACTGAAACAACAACATCATTTGAATAAAAATCAAAACAGAATACATGACTCACTATGATTAAAGGTTATTCTTTTGAATACAATACTATTTTTGGGATGTGATAGAGTGAGTATGAAAAGAATATGGCTTATCCGATAAAATAGAAGAGTGAACATGAAATTGTTATGGAGTTATTCATTTGAAACAATGAGTAAAATTATCTAAGCTGTATGGCTTTATCAGTGAGTTCGATGAAATACATAACAATGAGATTGATAAAAAATCATAGTCAGATTATATCTATTGAGTATGGTGGAATATATAACAATGGAATTAATACAAACCATAATCAAAAAGTATTTGTTGAGTACGATGGAATTCATAACTGTGATATTATTAAAAAATAATAGTAAAAAAAGTATTAATAGACTATATATGTATTTTTTTAAAAGGATGTTTTTGATTTCCAAAACAAAATGGAATAAAAGAGTCAAAAAAATTATTTTGCCTAAAAAATATCCCCCTTTTTGGAAAGTATAAACCACCAGTTAAAACACATAAAGGAATGAAAATGTAAATATACATCACATTCAAAAGACTTATACTTATCTCCATGTGTGTTTTTACAAACTCCTGTGAATATGAATTAAATACTATTAACCCCTCCTTAGAATAATAGAATCTATAAGGATATTATTCTATAGGAATAAGCTTCCCTTACTGAGATTATTCTATTTTTAAGAAATTTTCTTGAAATATATCTTCTTTCATTCTCCCACTTTATGTAATATCCCCCATTAATAAAACATTCTCCCCCTTTGTAATTTAAAAAAATGAATAGGTAAGATATTCTAATACATAAAAAGGGTTATAGAAACAAATAATACATAGATTTTTTTTTTATCATCTAAAAAATGAAAAACATATTCATCCAATGAAATAAAATTTTCAATAAAATAAAGATATGTGCCAATAACTATTCATAAATGTTTTCAAAAAGTGAAAAAAAGAGTTCAAATAAAAGTCATTTGGTGTCCTTGTACTCCTTGGTCTCTCTCACATTTTATTTATTTATCAAATGTAAATCAACTGTCTTTATCTTCTTGAATTCTTTCCTGTCATTCATTAGCTAATCAAGGGATTATAGATGAGTTTAAAGCATTTATTCCTACTATGCTAACATCTTGTCTTGATCATGAATTCTTTCTTCCTGAATCTGATTAATCTTATCCGGTGATTTGATATTTTCTTCTTGGGAATGAAAATACTTTGTTCTGAAACTGAAAACCTTCTCTAATATTTGAAGTCTCTTTGACAAAAAGAGGTTTTTATTATGAAAATATGACACTTTGACCTTGATATCCTCAATCTCTTCCGAGTGGATTCCTTTTTAACTATATATTGTTTAAAAAGCCTTTAGTTTCTCATAGGTTTCACTGGTTATCCTATTAAAGTAAAGTGAGAGATCATTTAACATTCTTCTTATATCTTTAATGGTAATATAATTTTTCTTGAAATTTGTATCATTGGTGTGAGACCAATTGAAAAATTTGTTTCATGATTTTCTATATTCCATAGAATATTCTTCAATGACTTTGAATTCATCTTCATGTTTCAAAAACCTATCCAAAACAACTTTCACTGAGTTTTTTATTTCATTTTGACTATTTGAAATAATGTCAATATTTGCATCTAGATTTGGATAGTAGGGAATAATATTTTCATTTCTTTTTAAAACATGTTCAATATATAAAACTACTTTTATTGCAACATTTCTATCAGAGTTAGTTTCATCTTGGTAGTTATGAAGATCACCGTAGTGAGTTAATACTACCACATCTCCAATATTTTGATTTTCATTTTCATCAAGATCATCTTTATTTTCTCCATCTGACACTTGGATCACCCTCTTTGAATGTGTTTTCTGTCAAACATTAAAAGATGACTGAATTCCTATAGAAGGAAAATTAGTTGAAGTTTCTTCAGTTGATTGTACTGGTATTGTATCAGATAGTGGTATTTGAGTTTTACCAGCTCCCTTTTCTTTTAAATACTTCTTATCTACCTCCCTAGTTTTCTCTTACTTACTACTTTTACATTATTCACTATATTTTTCTTCTTCATCGATGTATTCATCAACGAACAGCTTTTATGAGTCTTCTTGTTCCTGTGATAATAATTTTTCATGAAATTTATATTTTTTTCCTCTTTGTCTTGGTCGATTAGTATTACTGAGATAAAGGGACACGATCCCTTACATGTATACTAGCACTATATTTCTTTATAGACTTCAAAAAACTTCCAATATCAAAACTTTTGGATTTCTTCATTTATCTCTCTTTCCCCTTTCTTCAGTTCTGATTGTTTCTTCACCTATAATGTTTTTAGACAAAACCTCACCTAGACTGAGACCAAAAATAGGATCTCCTTATTTTAAATTATCACGTCTTTTCTTCCATTAATCAGTCATGCCTACACTAAAAACACTCTTCTTCTTCAGTTTTGGAAGAATATAAGACTTGTATTTTGTTTTCATTTCTGAGTTGGATGGTACTTGGGTTTCACCAACTGTGTCTTTTGGGGTATCATCCTCAATAATCTTAACGAAATATTTAGAATTGGAGACAAAAGTAATTTCATCCTTCTTCTTGAACCATCACCAATCCACACATTTATTAGGTTTCTTGGTTTTGATGCAAGATGGATGTTGCAAAACATTAGGCTTTTAAAAAATAAGTTGACGTTGAATTGGAAGAAACAAAAAAAACCTTTAATTTAAAGCTCCATAAATGATATTTTTATGGTCATGAAGATATAAAACAAATGATTTATTTTTCTCAAATTGAAAAGGTAATAAAGAGTAAAAACCTCAGATACCTACAAATTCTTTCTATCACTGCTCTAGTGTATTATAATTCATTATATCAAGAGGGAAACAACCTAGTTGTATGCTAAAAAATGAGTAACTTAGCTTTTTTCTCAATGTACTTCAAACAATGATTTCTCAGCCTGTGCACTGTTAAAAGATCCCAATTGCTTTGGTAGTTTGTGGGATGGCTAGAAATCATCTCTCTTTGATTGAAGGCTTTGTAAACTTTTTGCCTCAATAGCTGAAAAAATAAATTTTCTATCATATATTTGATATGAAAATTTAAAATTGTCTTCATAGAATTATGGATTTTTATAGAATTTTATCGATTCCTCAGAAATGATGTTTATTTTGGTTTTCAGTCTTTGACACATACATATTCACAACCTTGGAATTGAATAATCCTTCTCTGGGTTGAGTCGTACTTCTAATAGAAAATTTTTTTGAGCAGTATTTCATGAATGAACTTAAACTTGGAAAATTACTTTGGTGCCATTTTTTGGAGAGGTTGATGAGTATTCAGACATAAATAGACATGAGTAACTATGAGTACGGAAAATATCAGACTCGACTGGTTGAAGGAAAGTTGATCTTTTCTGTAGTCTCTCGAAATTTTAGTGTGGGATAGGGAGGAGGGTTACCTATTTATAAGTGTGGAGAAAAGACTATTGGAATTATAAAATCTAGATTAGATTAAGAATATCTGATGGTTGAAAATTATTGAACTCTTGAGGTTCTTATATAAAAAAAATTAAAACTAAATAATGAAAGAATTCTATCATATTCATAATGGATTCAATAAACCATTTTAATAAAATACCAGTAGATATGATTGTATTGAAAAAAAGTGGAAAGTATAAGGAATTGTACCTTTCATAATATCAGGATATATTTTCTTTGTTTCATGGATTGTTTAAAAAAATGTGAGATTCAAAAATATTGAGATTGTAAAAAATGTGAGATTGATAAAAAATGTGAGATTTATCAAAAAGTGTTAGATTGATAAAAAATGTGATATTAATAAAAAATTTGATATTTACCGAAAAAGGTGAGTTTGATAAAAAAAAATAGACTAATAAAAATGAGATATTAATAAAAAAATGTTATATTGATAAAAAATGGTGATATTGATCAAGAAAATGCTTGATTGACAAAAAATGTGAGATTGATCAACAAAATGTGAGATTGATCAAAAAAAAATTAGATTGATCAAAAAATTGTGGGATTGACAAAAAATGTGTGATTGATCAAAAAATGTGATATTGGTAAAAAAAATGTAAGATTGGTAAAAAGTGTGCGATTGAAAAAAATGTGAGATTGATAAAAAAATGTGATATTGATAAAAAAATGTGAGATTGATAAAAAAGTTTTAGATTAATAAAAAATGTGATATTGATAAAAAATATGATATTGATAAAAAAATTTGGGATTGATCAAAAAAATATACTCCCACTTAAATAAGCAGTATCTTAATGTAAGGATATGATTTAAACAAGAAGTAGACATGGATGATTAATTTATAGTGTTCATTCCTAGATTTTGTTTAATGTATTAAAATATATCATAAGTTAGTGGGTTTTAAATATATCGGAAAATTTTTCCTGCATTCTGATTAATTGTAAAATAGTATCTCCCTTTTGTAGGTGATTCCTAATAAAGTGATGCCGGATATCTATGTGTTTTTTACGTGAGTGATGGTTAGTATTTTTACTTATGGAAATGGAACTAGTGTTATCCCATAGTATTTCAGATTTAGTAAAAATCATTCCATTGTAATTGAGTGTGTTTTGAATCCACAAAACTTGTGTACAACATCTTCCAGCTACAACATATTCATCTTAAATAGTGGAAAGTACTACTGGGTGTTGTTTTATACATGACCAAGAAACTAATGAATCTCCTATGAAATGAAAGGTTCCAGATGTACTTTTCCCGTCGATTCCACAACTACCAAAGTTAGTATCCAAGAAACATTTTAAAATAAAATCATTTCTAGAATAATAGAATAGTTCTAAATCTATAGTCCATTTTAAATAGTGAAAAATTATGTTCACTACTTATAAATGGGATTCTTTAATATTTTCTTCGTATATTTCACATAAGAATACTAAAAACCTTAATTCTAGATGACTATCAGTTATTTATTGTAAAATTCCTATCATTCCTCTATATATACTTTGATTCCCTAGTGTTTTATCTTCATCAAGATCATGGGTATTTGAGGTACCAATTGGAGTACTAATACTCTAAATATTGTGAGATCAATTCATTTATGTAAATATTTTATATACATATTTTGATATATAAAAGTTTCTTCATGTTTTTGATAGATTTGAAAACCATTAAATAATTTTAACTCCCCTATTATACTCATCTCGAACTCAGATTTCATAATATTCATAGAAGAATCTATTAAGGATTTCTGAGTTGATCTAAATATAATTTCATCAACATAAATTTGAATGATAAAAACATTTTTGAAATAATTATTTATAGAAAGAGTTGGATCAATAGTTCCCTTAACATAATTATTTTGAAAAAATAATCATGTAAGTTTGTCATACCATGATTTTGGGGCTTGTTTAAGTCCATATAAAGATTTGGTAGGTTTGTAAACGTATTTTGGATATTTTTTATCTTCAAAACTATGTGATTGTTCAATGAAAACTTTCTCTTGAATATATCCATTATGGAAAGAAAACTTCACAGCCATTTGGTATAATTTGAAATCAAATAATACTGCAAAGGCTCGTAGGATTCGAATAGATTCATGTCTTTCTATCATAGTTAAGTTTTTTTCATAGTCTATTCCTTCTTTTTGATTATATCCTTTAGTACCTAATTTTGATTTATTACTTACTATGATTCTTTTTTCATCACATTTTTTTTAAAAACCCCTTTACTCTAATAACGGAATTTTATTTAGGTCTTTCAACCATGGTCCAAACATTATTCCTTTAAAATTCATTTAGCTCATCTTTCATTTCTTTTATCCAATCATCATCACCTAATGCCTTCTCATGATTTCTTGGTTTTAATTGAGATATAAATGTTAGGTATTCAACTCCATTTATTAAAGAACATCTAATCCTTATGGGCTGATCAACATCTCCAATGATATTATCACTAGGATGATTCCTAAGAATCAACTGATTTTGGTTTTGTAAAACATATTCATCAACAGAAAGTATAAAGTCTTCCGAGGTAAATATTTATGAAATAATTTTTTTGAGTATTTTATTTATAAGAAGAGTTATCTAACAGAGGTTGATTTTCAGTTTTTGAAACCACATATGAAGACATATGTTGGGGTTGTTTGAAAATAAATGGGCCAGTTTCATGAAATTTAACATGAATTGTTTCCTAAATTGTACAAGAATTTTTATTGAAAACACTATAATACTTAGAGGTAGTAGAATAGAATAAACCAACACCTTCATCAGATTTAATTGAAAATTAATGTAAGTTATCTATATTATAGAGAATGAATATTGTTCGTCTAAATACTTTGAAGTAAGAAACTTTAGGTTTTCAGCCTATCCATAACTCGTAAGGTGTTTTATTAAGAAATGTCCTTATTAAAGCTCAATTTATAGTATAAAAAGAAGTACTAATAGATTCATCTCAAAAGTTTTTAAAATTTAGTACTCACTAGATATGGTTCTTGTTATTTCTTGAATAATTAATTTTCTTATTTTAACAAAACCATATTTCTGAGGTGTTCTTTGGGATGAGAAGTTATGAGTAATTATTTTCTTATTAGAAAAAGTTTCAAAATATTAATTTTCAAATTCTCCACCATGATCATAATGAATAGTTATCAATGGAAGGTTTTAATCATTTTTATCTTTGGCAGAAAAATATTTAAAATAAAAAAAGTCATCAAACATATTTGCTAGAAAATAGAGCCATGTAATTCTAGTGTAATCATCAACTAAAAATATATATAGTGTTCTCCTACGATACATCTAGTTTGTGTTGGACAAAAAATAGCCATATGCACTAGATGTAATTTATCAAAATCAATACTTCACTTATTTATTTAAAGATAGACATATGTTATTTTCTATATTTAGAAGGATCACAAACTTTTGAAGAATTAAATCTACGTTCCGGTAGATCCTTAACCAGTATTTTCGTCGATAGTTTAAATATGATCATATTGTTACAATTTCATTGTATTATATTACATTACCATGATTGGTCTTCCATTTCAATAAGGCATGGTAAGCCTTGGATCCTAAGGTCTTCTAAGTTAAGTGTGTAAACATTCTCAGGCCAATGGGTAAAGAGAATAAACACATCATTGGAATTATGTACTAAGCATTTATCATTCCTATAATTCACAAGGTAAAATTTATCACATAATTTCCCTAGGATTATGATGATATTCTTAAGACATTTAGAAAATAAGAAATTTGAAATTAAGGATTTTCCAATAAGAATGATGTTACATATACCAAAAAAATTTCCTTAAGCACTGCCTCTAAAAGTAACTCTTCCACCATTATTTATAATAATATTTTCAAAGAAATTTCTATTACCAATAATGTGCCTAGAATATATACTATTCACGAACCATGTATTATTGTTGGTACTTTCCTTGTTTTCTGGAAATTAAAATAGTAATACTTTCAGATTCCAAAATTTCTTGGATCCAGAATTGTTAGAAAGTAAAATCTTGGGAATCCACATTTGTTTAAAAAAATAAGCTTTAAGAAGACCTAAGAATTGAGTTTTATTTAAAGAAAAGTTTTTATCCCATGGTACACAAATTTGACACATTGTGAACAAAGGGAATATTTGAGGAATAAGATATTTATCACTAAAAAATGGGTTTGAATGAGAATAACCAAATTCAGAAATATCCTTTAGAAGATGAAGTTCTAAATACATTTTTTAAAAATTTTATTTACTAGAAGTAATGTTTGATAAAAATTATTTAAGGAAAATATTTCATATTTAATTCTAATGACTAAATTCTAATCCACATAGTTATTAGTCTTAAAAGTTGAGTCTTTAATCTAAAAACTTTTTCTTATAAATAATTTTTTCAAAATCATTAGAATGTTTATACTTATCAGAGTAAACATCCTCAAGTTGTTTTTGAAATAGAAACAATTTCAAAATATTTTTCATCAAGATCAATAGAAATATCTAATATCTCTTTTGTTAAAATAATAATTCCTTAATTCTCCTTATCATGTTTCTTTTCTATATTACTATTTTCATTTTCCTATAACTTGGAAAACATAGATACTTCTTCAAAATAAGATAAATAATTATCTTCCGATGAGGATGATTCAACATTGGAATATTCATAATTTTATTCATCTTGATAGTTAGTACTTGAAGATATATTAGTTAATGATTCTGAAGTGTGTACCTTAGCCTTGAAACATTGGTTTTCAATAGGTATTCTAGGGATAATACCAATATTCTTTTGTCCATATGATACATTTTATGAAGATTCATCAGATGAGTCTGCACCAATAGCATTCCAAGTGGCATTTTCTTTAAGACCTTATTTCCCATAGACTTATTGTATCATATTTGATTCCTTTAAAAGTTTCTGTCTTTCATATATTTTATTTTTATCTTTGGACAATCATGTCTGGTATGTCCATAATTATTTCATTGATAACATGTAACTTCTAAATCTTTCATATCCTTCCTGTCTTTATTCTTATATCTGTATTGAAAATAATTCATTATAAAAATATTGTTCATCATGTGAGAAGGATTGGTTAACTCATTCTATGATTGTTTAGATTCACTTGAGTCTAACTAAATAATAACTTTTATATACTTTTTTGTCTTAGAAACATTCATAGGAGTATTACATTTCATATGATTCAAAGTAGTAGTAAAAGAAACACTCACATTTTTCTTCTTTTTATTATCAACATCTCTCTTTAATTTGTTCTCATGTTGCATGAGATTACCAAATAACTCATCAAGAGTAACTGTTGTAACTTTCCTAGACTCATCAATAACTATTTTTTTATTCCCAATCATTTTCCATGATTTTAATAATCTTGTCCAAAATCATTTCATCCTATAATCCTTTTTATCCCATTGAATGTAAGCTATTCATAATAGTCATGAAATTTTGTTGAACTTTAACTATTAGTTCTCTATAACTTAAAAAATCATGATAATAATCTCTAAGCATATTTCTTTTGGTTTTAATAACATTTGATGTTCTAAATTGTGTAACTTCATGTTTTTTCCAAATACTATTTTATTCTTCACAAGAAGATATTTGGATATATATATTACTAGTCATGGAACATAATAAATTATTATGTACCTTATAATTCAGTTGATTTTCTTTTTTCTCTTGACCGATAAAGGTAATAACTTGTTTTTTTAGAATCCTATAATCTCCAGTGAGAATCACAAAGTTTTAAACTCAAGTTTTAATATGAAATTTCTTCATACGATCTCTCCAATACTCATAATAATTACCATAAAAATTAGGTGGTCTCTTTGGATTTATATTATCAATAAATTTAACATTTATTCCAACCATCTTAAAAAAAACTTGTCCACTCGACATGTTTGTGTGGTATATATTTATAAAAAACTATTTATAAGGAAAAATGAAGAATAACTTATAGGAGTAAAATTAGAGTAAGTGAATAATGAAAAGAAATACTGTTATGACACTAAATATATGTATTAGTGTTACATAATCCTCATGTAACACCAATTTTCAGATCAAAATTAATATAAAGATGCTCAATATACATAGGGGTAAATTGTATGATTTAAAACATTAATTTTAAAAACATAGTAAAATAGAATTAAACTAAGTGAATTCAAAATGACTATTATATTAAAACAAATTACTCGAATAGGGCCCTGGGTCCGATTATAATCATAATCTGATGATTACAGTAGTATTCCACTGATAACTAATTTATTGTAGTCATAGAACTGGTGGTAAAGTATTGTATTCACAATGAATATAATTATCAGAGTAAATAAAACAAAGAGGTTCTATCATATAGAATATAGAATCATATTACAAAAATTGTAAAATGTAATTATCACAAAATGATCTTAATCAGAGTAATTATAATGTAAATAATATACAATGGAAAATGAAAAAGTAAATAAACAATTTTTTTATTACAAACAGTGGAAAGTAAAAATACAAGGAAAAGTTTACAAATATTTTAACCCAAAGAGAAGGGTATCTAACAACCTTGGTTAAGGGCCCCTTGATTCATACTTTCAAGAAAGTTTTTCTTACCCACACCAGGGTAAGCCCTTGATATGATTCTTGAAGTATATATTTCTATCCCCACAAGCCCTCGATCAATATAGTGATCATCACCATCTATCTTACTATCCCCAGAATCCCTCAATTGTAATCACCAATAATCAGTGCCTCAAAATGAAAAACAAATAATTTTAAGATGAAAATTGTTATGAACAAGATGTTCAAAACTATATCACTTCAAATATCTTCACACAAATAAATTGTGGAAGAGTTTCAGTACATCCAAAAATCAAACTCTTCCACTTCATTCAAATGACTTTTTATTTATAGGTGTTTTCTCTAATGCTCATATTCTCCTCCAATGTTCGTATTTATTCCTTAAATCTCTAAGGGAATTGTACAAGTGGGACTCAAATGGTCATATTGTAACCGAAACAATGAAATCAATTTAATAAAAAAAAAATAGAATACACGACATTGTTTGGATTAAAAATTATTATTTTCAACATAACAGTATTTTATGGATGCGATAGAGTGAGTATGAAATGAATTTGACATATCTGATAAAATATAAGAGTGAAAAGTAAATTGGTATGACACTATTCATTTGAAACAAAGAGTATGATTATCTCAGCATTATGGATTTATCAATGTGAATGATGAAATACATAATAGTAAGATTGATAAAAAAATTTAGATAGATTGTATCTGTTGTGTATGATGGAATACATAATAGTGAAATTGATAAAAATTGTAGTCAGGAAGTATCTATTATGTACAATGGAATATATAATAGTGATATTAATAAACCATCATTGTTAGAAACAAAAAGTATTAATAGACTATATATGTTTTTCTTTTAAAATGTTGTTTGTCATTTCTAAAACAAAAAGGAATGGAAGAGTGAAAAGAATAATTTTGTCTCAACACACACAACTGATCTTTACACCACCCCTCTCAACGATCTTACATATGTGATTGTATTTGTGAATGATGTATCCTTTGGTGATACCATGATTCCATAGATATAGAAACAACACCATTGTTGTTACAATCTTGCTAAATCACTTCTTAATTTCTAGGAACCACTATAATTTCAGTAATGAAATTCTTTATCAAAACCAATTCCTTTACAACATTTTATATAGTGATTTACTTACCTATATTATTGAGTTCTCTATAGTCAATTTATTAACACTCTTACAAATGATATATACTCTATTTATACAAAACAAATCCATATTGAAATCTCATTCCATCTTCTTCATATTAGAAATTAGAATATATGAAAACATTTACATAGAGTTCATCCTCTCCTCTATAGAACAAGAAAAAATCCTTAGTCATTCTCAAGTACATAAGAATTATTTTCATTGAAATCTAGTGACACAAACTAGGAAAGGATTGGTATCTACTTATCATTCTTAAATTATGTGTTACAACTCATTATTTATATAACATTGCCTACATGAAATACCTTATGGTTTAGCATAAGGAATCATATCCATCCCTCTAACACTTTAAATTTTTCTTGAACATTCATAAGATTTGTTCCATGAAACAATGATGAAAACCCCATTTTGAAATTTTCCATTATAAACCGCTTTATCATTTTACATATAAGTATATTTTAAATCAGAGCAAGAAACATATTATATCTATCTCTATATATCAACATACCCAATATGAAGGTTTTTTTAGACATGCATTTTATTATGTAACACTTAAATAACCACACGTTCACATAGTGGGACATCATTTTCGAAAATTAGTATGTTTTTGACATACAATATGTGAAAAAACTGAAATCCTTCTATCCCACTTATGTATAGGGATCATTTGTGTTTTTTGTGAAATAAAAATATATGTTTAAATCATCAAAGTGGATATTATAACTCTAAGAATCTTTCTTCAGTACAAAAAAGGCATTTTAAACATGCATACATTAGCTGTTTCATTTGAAACATAAAAAACTAAAGGGTATTTTATATACACATCATAGACTAAAATAACACCAATAAAAGTAATTATTACATAAAATTGTTATATCTCATAGTCACAATGAGCTATTATATATTCAAAATCCTGAAAAGACTTTATCATCCCAAAAGGTGAAAGGGTTTATTTATAGTCTATAGCATGATTTGTTTGTAACCATTTCCACCATAAGTGCTCCATATGTAGAACCTATACTATTCATGTTAGTTTTGTCATAGAAAACCAACATAAACCTTATGGGTATATCCCATTTAGTAATGTCCACCAAGTTTGAAACTTGGTTTTTTATACATCGTCCATTTCAGATTCTATGAATTTGACCAGTTTTTAGAATAAAAACAATTGATGGCCTCTCGATAGGAAGTAAGTTGATAAAATATAAATGTAAATTAATCATAATTATCCACAAGAAATCTATATCTATCAGGTTCTAGAGAAATCAAACCAAATATTTATGGTTCTTGTGTAATATGAGTATGTTCGTCTTATACCACTCGTAGTGGAACCAACTCAAATTTCATCTCAGGAACACTTATTGTTTGTCGGTCTTGAAATTCTATAGGTTCAAGTTTCCTCTAAATGAATCCTAAAATTATATACTATTTATCATGAAACATTCTTGTTCAGTCAATAAATAATTTTTTTAAAACTTTTGTAGAAATAATATCCCATCATTTATTTAGGATAACTAACATATAATCACTTATCTTTTTTAGGTTTAAGATTATTAGAATCAAATCATTGTTTGCATACATCACAATCCCGAATCCTTAGGAAATATATTTTGTGATGTATCATAGTATATATCTCATATGGTGTCTTTTTTATTATTTATATGTAATTCGGTTTGTTAAAAATGCTGTAGTCTCCAGAGAACAACCCCAAAATGAAATATAAATGTCACAATAACTCATCATTGATCGAACCATATTCAACATCGTATGATTCCTTATATAAAAAACACCATTGAGTTGTGGTGTTCTAGGAGGAGTGAATTGTGAAAAAATTTCACAATAACTTAAATGATCAGAAAATTCAATGACTAGGTATTCACCACCTCAATCCGATCAGAAAATATTAATACTCTTTCCTAGTTGATTATGTATATCATTAAGAAACTCTATGACCTTTTTAAAAGTGTAATAAATTCTATTCTTAGAAGAACATAACAATATCAACTAAATTCATCCATAAAAGTAACAAATTATGTATAACTAACTCTTTATTGAGTATCCATTGGTTCACATACATAATGATATATGAGATCCATTTATCTACCAACACTTTCACCTTCTCTCCCTAAATTAAAAATTTTCATTTATTTCTAATAAACAAGATTTTCATGTATCAAATGATTCATAATTTAATGAGTCCCACAAATCAATATCTATGAATTATTTCAGTGCATTTATCATTTATAAATCCAAAATGAAAATGTCAGATGTAGCTGGGATTAAAATCAATCATAACTAACTTAATGTAAATGTTATAAAAATGATTATTCATATATAGAATATCTAAACCATCCCTTATATTTACAATTCCATAAATATTTTCATTTTTATATGTAGAATAACTCAGGTTATTAATACTGAAAGAAAATACCATATTTCTAAATAAGACACAAAAATAAAGTTCCTATTTATAGGGTGAATGCAATAATAGTTTTTCAATTTTACGACTAGATCACAGGGTAGAATTTGATCATAAGTGATGACTTCAAATGTAGTAATTGTTTCTCTATTACTGACATGAAGAACCATGTCTCAATTTATTATTTCCCATTTATATTTGAGTTTGTGTTTGTTAGCACAAATGTGTGTTTCACACTCAATACCTAATACTGTTATGTCAGAGATGGGGGTATTAATCTCTATAAAATTCACATTCCAATTTTGACAAAATTTTAACTTGAGTATACTTCTAAACCTTGGATACAAAGATTTAATAATTATATAGATCACACTTGTCAGTTTTATGAATCTTATTGTGATTAAGTATTCTATAGTCTATATAAAAGTCATATTATTGGGTGAGTATCATGTGTTACACCATTTAATTAAATAATTTAAATGAATTTACTCCTAGTAAAAATGGTAATCCAAAAATTAATATCAATTTAGTGGTCTAAGATATATATTTCCCTACATTCTAAACTCCTTTAGAATTTCTCCCATTAAATATCTATTTAGGCAGGGAATCATCCTAATCATAAAATTTATGACTCTTAGATATCTAGATGGATATATCTTTATCCAAATCCATCATATGGATTCACTCAACAACATTCCTCTGGTAACATTACCCTATTAGGGTATCTCAGTTAGTGTAACCCAAAGAAAACATAAACAATAATCTAACAAAGGACAATATAGAGGCAGTTGAATTTATCATTTACTAACCCAAACAAATAATCTATAATCACTTATTACTTGATTTCCTTACACAATATAATATTGAGGCTCCTAACTTTGGTATGAACTACCTGATTATATGACTGAGGTCTTAAAAAATTTCACATTAGAAGGAATCTCACAATTAGTATTCTGGGAGTTTTCTATTCTAAAAAATTTAATATAAATAATTTTTATATTAAATTCATAACTATTACATATTATTTAATTATTATATTCTCATGTTTTATTCATTTTTTTGTTTGTGTGATTCTACCATTATTTTTTTGGAATCCTTATTCTGACATAAAATTAATGTCTCCACACCACATTAATGTGTAAATCATTACACAACCAACATGTTTGTATTACTTACCCATAAAGAGAAGTCAAGTATATTAATACACATCTGAATTCATTCCAAGTATATGGTACATGAACCTTCTAGGTAAAGGAATATAGTTAAAAGAGATTGAAAATATCCACAAGAGTAATACTGAATCAACAGATAAGAAACCCCATTCACCTTCCTAGATAAAGGATACCCTATAATCCAATAGGTGCTACGACACCAAGTCCCTCTACAATATGAGAATATACTCAAGAGGTAATTAAATTCATGATATCTATGACACATAATATTCACTCACTATATTCCACAACTATTCTCAATGTCATAACTCCCAATAAAAATAGAGGTCTAGGTAAATGAAGACAGATTTCATAGAGTCATATCTAGCATGTAATGTCGGGATCTAGTTCCCAGAATCCATTTAAATTTTTTTAAAAGGCATAAAAATATTCAAATTTATTAATTATATTAATAAAAATTAATTTCAAATGAATTTAACAAATGAACAATATTTTTATTTATTTTAAAAAACATGATACATTTATAAACTCTTCATGAGTATATGAAAACACAATATTTTAAATTAGCTAAAACATTAATATAAACACTACACTTTAAAAATCTATATGAAATTTTAATAAAATCATTATATCGAAATTTAAAATATTATTTAGACCCTTAATATAAAAAATAGTTAATTTAAAATTGATTAAACTAATTAATACCTTCAATATGGCCAACCATTTAAATTTAGAAATTTTAAATTAATTATTTTGAATAAATCATAACTATAAGTATAAAAAAATTTATATTTTAGCCTTATAATTTATTACCCTATATAAATTATTTTTTATTATTTATATATAAAAATATAATTTCTAGATATAAAGATATGACATATAACGTGTAAAATGTATTTAAAATATATACATTTAATATTTAGGAATATTTTAAATGTTTCAAAACAATTTAATTAATTATAAAAAATTTATGATTAATTAATTTATAAACCTTATATAAATTGTAATATCCGAAAACACATTTTATAATGATATAAAAATAATTTATAAACCATTTATATCAAAATATTTAAAAAATAAAATTTATATATATTAATCTTCCCCACATATTCCAATTATCTATAGTTCCTAAGATCTAGAAATTTTTAATACTTCACATAAAGGTAACTAAAAAATTACTTTTATAAATAACTTTTCCATTTTGGTACTCTGAGGGTAAACTAATTTTTAGAATGAACAAAAAAGTCATTTCACATATCGCGGAGAAGGGAATTTTTAAGTGATGTTATGAATATTGGGTTTGCGGTCTTACCTTTAAGAAATAGTATATCAAAGGTGATCCATGATTTTATCCACAACAAGGTGCCAATGATATATTCATCTTGAAGAACCATGAGTACTCTTACCCTACATAGTCATTCGTGGTGCCTGGTGAATCATTGCCAAAAACCACCATGATCTTTACTGTGCCATAGTGATAATATTTTTTTTAAATATGGATTAAACATGATTAATTGTTGAAGAAACAAGATCTAATACCACTTACTGTTTTCTTAGGATCATTTCAAAACCCTTGGAAATAGAAGGGAACTTAATCACAGATTAATCCACCTTCAAGGAATGAAACATATATGTGTATTAAAAAACAAAGCATAAAACTAAATACATGAAACAAAAAAATAAGTTGGATATATCCTTATGATTTGATATAGTTATGTTGGTGATGATCATAAGTACTAGTAGATCACAACCTATTAACTCTTATGGGGAAACATTTTCCAATGGATCCATGTACACTTTGTTAGGAATCCCAAATCCTTAAAGGGGTTCTAACACCTTTTTGGTGTGATGAATAGTTTTCAGGAATAAAAGAGATATAATGATAGATTTAGAATAACACATAAACACAAGAAACACTTAATTAAACTAATAATATATGGTTCAATTCATTATATAGGGATCCTCTATGGTCTTTATTCAATAAAGAGATTCATTGATTCATGAAACGGTTTAATTTTCACCGCATGCGACACGAGTATTACAATTGTTGGGGTGTTCCTTCATCATAAAATTTAACGAATGAGGTGTTCCACCCATAAATTAACAAACCATTTTAATATGTAATTTATGAAAACGTAGTGGAAAAGGACATGGTGCCTGTATGCATCACATGAATTCTAAAACCAACATGGCTATTGGCCACTATAACGACTGAGAATTTATAATTGATATTTTATGTTAAATAATTGTGTGTTATATTATATTATATAGAATGATAGACATAAAAACACAATGAAACTAAAAATAAATTATCATATTAATGAAAATCATTACATTAGTTAGAATCCAAACCCATGGAAATTCTAAACTTTACAATTTCCTAAAAAAATAAAAAATAAGAAAAGTTGAATTGGAATATTTGGATCCTTTCAATATTCTAAAATAACCACCGAAAAAAACCACATTAATTTTAAAAAATTAATTTCATTTTTATAAAGATAACATTGAAATATTCTATGGGTTTTTTTAGTAATTTCTAAAATAAATTAATTTTTACTTGAAAAGAAAAAATACAGTTTTTTAAATACTGCATGTTTTATGACATAATAACCATGAAATAATGAATTAATAAATGAAAAATGGGTTATTTCAGAATAAAAAAACTTAATAAGTTTAATGATCCATTTTAATATAGTAAACAATATTTTCAAAACAAAATGTATTTTCCAAAGTCTGAAGTGAGAAGTATTCGATTAAAATAATAATTTTTCGGTTTTTTACTTTCCTTTTTAATAAAATAATGAATTAAGTTTTTAAATGGGTTTAAAGTACTAAATACATTTTATTTAATTAAAATTTGTTTCATAATGTAGAAAATATCACTATTTAAATTTTTACCTGGGATATAATATTATATTAAATATTAAAACTCCAAAATATCAATCCAAAAGTAAAAATAACCACTCATCCCTCTATTGTAAAACCAGTAATCCATCACCTAAAAAAATAAAAGTTACATCTAGATAACCTCTATCAGTCCCCTTTTCATCCTTAAGTTCATTTTGGAGTAAATAAACTCCAAGATTTCAAGTAGATTAGAGATTTAAAAAGGGAACAACTTCAAGAAATATGCACGGTCCTTTCATGACCTTTAATCGCTTTCCGTTTCCGATTTCAAATAATAGTTTTAATTTTTAATAATAAACTTATTAAAAAAATAAAATATAATTGTAGAATTATCTTTATAATTATCATATTAAATAAAATTTTAATTTTCATATAAGAAGAAATTTTAAATCTCACACCTCCTCTTTGGACAATGTCCTATTACGGACCGGTTAATTACCATTGAGGATGTTCCGAATTCAATTCTCATCACAAACCTTATAGATGATTTTTATAATTTATTTATGATATATAAATGTATAACTATGTTTATTTTATTCTTTTGGAATTATTTCAAATTATGTAGAAATTACCTTTAACAAAAATTGAAAATTTAAACAAACTGTATATTTTTAAGGAAATCTAGATATCAGATTTTTTTTACATTTAACAAAGGTAATTTGGGAATATAAACAAACGATTAGAATGGTTGAATATTGAAAAAAAAATTAATTCACTTCTAGTTACATGTTCTAATAAACCTAAGATAATTACTTTGGAGGCAGAATCATGATCAATTAAAGTGGGATTTTAGGTAAGGGGATGCAGGAACCCAACTCCTTCCTCTAGGTAACTTCCAATATAATAGTGTTTCTTATAGGGTTATTGCCTAATATCCTTAAAATTTTCATTAAATAGTATTTCACTTAACAATTTAGGGATATTTATGTTTCAACCATGTCAACTTTCTATCAATTCCATTCACAAATATTATTCAAAATGACTTTAATTTCCAAGACATTGTATTGAATCCTCTTGAGTTATTTCTATTCTACTCAAGAACAATGATTTTTTATAAAAAAATTTGATTTCTATACTAATTTTGGATCCCAAATAGTTACTAATGAATGTTTTTATGAAAAAATTATAAAACTCATTTGATTCTATAGTTTTTTTCATAAATACAATTATTTTCATTTTTGGGGGAAAGAGTTATTATATGAATTTTATAATGTGATGGTTTGGATTAAAATTATATATTCCACCAATTATTTGGGTACCATGATATATATCATGATATTATGGTTATTGTTAAGGAACATGATTCAGTATTTCGTTACAATTATGATGTTATGATATATTCACATATGTTATGTATGAACATGATGCTAGCTTTGTTCATAAATATGTGTGGTATTTGACTATTATGTGATGATTTTTAATTATTTGTTTTATTACACATTCAATGACATTATCAAATATTTACAACATGATTATGATGATGATAATATTTTTATGATATGATGATGTTGATTTTTCTCACCCATGCATTATTAATTAATTTCCCTTATTCCACCCATGATATTTCTCCCCTTACCAGGATTTTATCTCACTACATTATTTGATGTATATCCTATAGTGATTACATGTACTAAGGTGATCATGTTAGATTATATGAAGTAAAAATAAAGATTTAAATAGTGTTCATTTTTTAATTATGTTTATGTGATATTTGAGCATATTTTTCCAAGGATACAAAACTTTTGTATCATAGATTGTACCACCATTATGTTTTTATCATAATAATGACGCAATAGTCATTTAATAAAAAGTTGGGTCACTATAGTTTGTATCATAGAACAATTTTATTAATTTTGGAATTCATATTTGGAAATGTTAGTGAAAACCATGAGGACATGTTTAGGCATAAGTTATCAACTATGTTTTTGAAAAGTAAAAGAGTGCATGGTTTTTGAGAAATGAAATAACTATATGGATAAAACAAGTGGATGTGGATTTGTCAGAGTTGTACATAGGGTTAATGAACCTGAAAATGGATAATTGGTAATTGACATGATTATCACCTCGTGCATGAAAAAGGGGAATTGTTGCACACCTAGTTTGAAACTCATAGGGGATATGCCTTGGTTGATCACAAACTATATAGAAACATTTATTAAGAATAAATAACATATGTAACTACAACTCATAACATTTATAAAATGATTAAAGTACATAATCCAAGGAGATTTATTTTGAGGAAAAAGGATAAACATCGGGATCAAATATCTTATTACCTTATAATTAATTTTTTCTTAAGAATAAACTATTTATTAATGATTTATGAATTATGTTTTTAGACCTTATATTTTTGAAAATATTTGTAAATAGGAGAAACCATACCAATAACCCATGTGAGGGACAATTCAATGACTCTACGAATGAAATTGTTAATGAAATGGGTGGTAGAGTTCAAAACATCATTGAAAGTTCTACAAAATTATTTGATGCTATTATTAACAACTTAAACCACGTGAAATATCATTATTTCCCTAATAAGGATCAACAAGACATCATGTCCTTTATTTGTAAATTTACAATGACATTTATAAGTTCTTTTGATCCCCTTGTCATATAATAGTTTGTTAACTCATTAGAGAAGTTATTTTTTTGCTCTAAAATTCTTAGAAGGAGACGGTTACTATATCCATATATTGTTTAGATAGATAGGCTTATAAGTGGTGATTGAAGATAAATAATTCCACGATTTGGGATGAAATTGATGAAATGAAGTAGAAAGAATTTAATAAGTCATTTATTAATTATTATTACCCAAAAACACTTCGAACAAATACTGAGATATAATTTTTATAAATTAAGAAAAATGTGGGAGAATATTTAATGTAATATGAGAAAACTTTTAGAATGATTCCTAAATATAACATGGGTTTGTTACAAAAAATAATTAAAAAATAGATAGAATATTCCGTGGTTTTAAACCCCACCTTAAAAAGGATCGATCTATGTGATACTATAGAAGTTATAAAGAATTAGTTCAATGTGATATCAATTTAGAGATGGATTTTGTAAAATGGCACCTTGGAAATTGAGAAGAGAAATGTTACATCCCTTATTTTGAGCTATGGAAAAAATCCCAAGGAACTTCAATTTTTTCATTAACTGAACATTCTGTTTTTAAAACTGAGCATCAAAATGTTATTGTAAGAGTTGGAAGACTTCAAAATATTTTTTATTAATTTGGGGGAGAAGGGCTGGGAGGTCCCATGGAGGTTTCATTGAGTTCTAGAAGCCCTGGAATCTGAAAAACCCATTTTTGGAGGAACTTATAGGGCACACAGTTTGTCTGAAACCATGTAGCCCCCAGTAGAAAATCGTTAAGCATAGAGGGGGGAGATGATGTGACCTCCATGGGATGCAAAATGTTTTTACACATTTTGTTCCAAGACCTCATGGTTAGTACCAATTAGATAGTATCTAAGCACTATTCCCCTTATGTTTTGTGCGATGTTAATCCAAATCATATGGGAAAAACTATGCAAGGTGTTTTCTAAAGGGATGGGCGCTGCATGGTTTGTTTATGGTTTGGACAAACCATTGGACGAGACCACGTGTTGTAGGTTTTTTTTGTGAAATTAATATTTTTCTCTTAATGAAATATTATTTTCTTTTCCCTTCTTCTTCATTCTTTACCCACATGAGACCTCCCCTATGTTCCTTTGAGATCCCCTGAATCCTCTTCTAGTATTTGTGATTACTCCTCCATCCATCGTCTGATTTATGCTCCATCAATATCTATGGATCCACATTGATTAAATCTCAAGTCCTTTTTAATAATTCTTCATTTATTTTTCTCATGGCTGTACAATTTTTGTGCGATCTGATTTCCCTAATTTTTAGGGAAAACTTTATTTTCTATGATCTCTTCTAAACCATCTCAAATCAGCTCTTGATATTGTACGAGTAATTTGTCCTAGGAATTAGGTATTTTTTCTACAAATGTTTCTTCACATTTCCATCGTTTCTCTTATAGCGTCATTTCACCACATGTTGGATTTTTTAAATAATTTATTTTAATTTGGTTACTTTAAGATAAATTGATCCTTGTACCTTGGTATGGTTATTTTAAGTCTTGTGTGGGGAATTAGAGGTTTATCTCTCTTTAAAGGACACCCCATGAGTGTTCCAAGTTAATTTACATTTACAATTAAATTATTGAAATCCCAGTCCTCCTTCTAAGTGTTCATATTAGACCATTAATGGATTTTCACTTTTTACATGGATGTCTGAATGATAATGGAACCTCTTGAATACCATTAGAAACATTATAAGTTGAAATACTAGGTTTTTTAGTTATAAAAAATTATTTCTTTGATGAATTGTAACATTCCATAAAATATATGTTAAATATATTCAATGAATTTTCTATTGAAAATAGTCATGATATAATAATAAAACCCCTCGATGGATATGAAATGTCTTCTAAACACACAATTATTGAATAGTTATGTTTATTATTTTTGGATTTTTATTTGGTTCTTCTTCTATGCTTGATGTTGTGGGGTGGTGTATGGAATGTTGAGTCACAGACTTTTTTTAATATATATAATGATGTTTCCCTCTCCAATTCACATAACTAATGGACCAAGATCATTATAAGGGATTTAATTGTTTATTAAAATAGAGTATCCCAAGTAGGACAATATCCTTTTAAACATGGTACCTATTAAGTTCCTCTTGAACCCAGTAAAATAAAATGCCATTTTGGTTTAATTTTATGCCATGTTTAAAAAGGAATGTCAAATGCATGACAACCCAATTTTATGAATGTTTTAAATGGTATGTCTTGATTATGTTGAATTTGCTAAATGGAAAGGAATTTAAAGGATGTAATGGACACAGTGTTTATTGTATGATTTTAATTCAATTATATTAAATGGTATTCCCTCAATTATAATGGGTTTTTGAAATTCAAAGCGTGAGAGGTATTGCCTCACGGATTGCATTATTAATATGATGATGAATATATGTAGGATTGATAAATGAAAGTCATGAGAGGCATTACCTCATGGATATCTAATATATATATAATTATGACTTACACAAAATTTTTGAGAGTGATGGTAAGGTTTTTTTGAGAATTTTGCATCACACTCCCTTACATCCAGTGTTGACCATGTCATCTCGCACCAGTGATTCAATATGGGAAATTGGGGTTATGCACCATGTACCATGATAAGAGTGTTTCCATGGGGGATCAATATCCATCCCGAGTTTTGTTTCATGACATCTCTCACTCTATAGGGATGTAGGGAATTTACCCTACTCCAAGATTTTTTTGGAACATTAGATTGGATATTGATGTATGAGTTTAGCCCTGATCCCATCCAGCACTAGTATTCTAGGTATATGGATATTAGAAATCCACACACACTTTGTTCATATAGGTGGATTCTATATATAACTAAACTATATATATATATATATATATATTACTACTATATATATAGTCGTTGTTCACACTTGTTCTTGTTATGAGAAATAACAGGTATAGCCTCCTTGTGTCCCTTAGGAAATGGGGATGGCCGATGTTTATTTATTCAATCTGTGTATTTATTAATATTTCATATACCTTGATTATTTATATTTATAGAGTGGTTTCATTAAAATATAATGTTGGTGGGAATATATTGGCATTATTATCTCATACCCTTCTTGGGATGACATTTCACTAGGGTACCAGATTAGACCTTATACTTGCTGGACCTTGGTTGATTGCCTGAGTTGTTTATCTTGTACCTCAGAGTTAGGATCACAAGACCGAGTTAGAGCTCAGGATACTTGTGGAGTTTCAATCGAGGCTCGTTACTGTTTTTTTAGTTATTTACAGTACTACATCTTGCATCCTGTAGCATGAATTCTAATTTAGTTTATTTATATTATATGGACATGCATGTATTTTATTATTAATTGGAGTTGGAAACATTTAAATATAGTTTATTATATTTTTATTTCACTAATATGTGTTCATTTATTTACTACTTCTGTTGTATGTTGTTTCATATGGATTTTACTACTATGATACTACAAAAAAAGGGTATATTCTTCTCACTATCACCTCTAGAGACCCTTGCTAAAATATTGTAGCCTCTAGCATATGGGGAGGAACTCTTGAGGCCATGTGACCCACCAATATAGCTATTATGTTATTGGTTATTCAGGAAATGATATTATAATGTGGTATCAAAGTGGGATATTTTCCTTATTCAAATTATTTTGGGTTGGTAGATTTGAGACTAGGAATGATTCAATGCTTGGAAAATAGCCATGTTTGGGACTGATCGCCCCACCCATGGAGAATTGAACAAGGTTAAATGGATGTGATTTTTTTTATAATGTTTGATGTTATAGTTGATATGATTTCACCTTGAGTGATTGGGGTATTTTCCCCTACTTATTGATTTATGGTATTTGCAGTATTTTTCCATTATCCTAGTTCGGTATGGATAAAGCATTACATAAATTATATTAGGAATATAGAAATTCAGACGCCATGCATATGACATTCCATGTAGTAACAAATATTGGTTGTTTACTGGTTCTGATTGTGTACCTTCAGTGTTATTCCATGCTTAGTTTTGTAACTATTTTGGTATTTCTTTAGCATTCCTGTTTAGATAACTTTCTTGGGTATTTAGTTTCACCATATTTTTCCATGATTTATTGATTAATGCAATGATATCTATCGATTTATAATGCCTTGCTTGTTTATATGTCATTATTCTTTGTTTATAACATATTTTTCTATGTTTTTGATTTTAGATAACCGATTTCTATTTGTTTTGATATTTATGTGGTTGCATGGGATAAATCAATGTGCTGTGAATAAATGGGATCGACTTTTCAATTATAAGGTGTATATGAGAATTATAATTGGGAAAAGGTAACCCATATATTCAAATCATCATTTGAGATTTATACAAGTTTAGAACTATTGTTAAACTTTTATGCTTTCTAGTGGTTAAATTTTGAAATGGTTTGATTTCAAAGTAAATAGGAGCCAAATGCCAATATATAAAGTGCATGGGCACTCTATAGGTAAGAATATGGTCACCAATAAAATTGGAATGTTATATATATGAGAATGTTGTATTCTGAAATGTGATTTTTTTGGTTAAATGGGTACTAGACATCAGTCAGTGAAGTGTATGGGTAATTTATAGATAGGGAAATGGAAACCCATATAATCAAACTATTTTATATCACCATGTTATATTTCTAAATGTTTTTTAAGGAGAAATATATTTAAATATAATCCTATATGAAGTTGGATACCTTCTAGAATGCGTAACTAGACCCATGTAGTTCAGTTGGGACATGTATCTTATGAGATGACCCATTTGGTTGTTTATAATTTCAATACCTAAGTATCTGCTATTGGGTTGCATTTTTAAGAACATATGATGGATTAATGGGACCCATGTATATCTCCTTATCAGTTATAACTTAAAAAATCTATTTTATAAATTCTCAGATGATGATGAGATGTTAATAAATTGTTAAAAGTTAAAAAGGAAGTTTGATAAGACAAGAATATATGCCTTGGGGTTTTGTTTGAAATATTTTATGTGATTAGTGATTAAATGTGAATAAATGTAATGTCCTTAAAATATAACATGTATGTGTTTCATTATTTTATACTCTCGTGTAAGGGTAGTTTGAATATCCCCTTATGTTTCCTTAAAAAAGAAGTGTAATCGTTTACCATGGGCCTTTCTCATTTTTGGAAATGTCTTAAATAATTGTTCATGAGCCTATTGGATTTCCATTTATCTTGACCTAGTTAAAGTGGTTGACTCTCATCCCTTTTTAAGGGTTTGTATCATGGTAGGTATCACCGTTATAGTTAAATTCCTTGCTATTGCCATGATTTTTATGATGTTAGCTGCTGTTCGGGTGTCATTTTCCTTTGTAGGACTATTAGATTTTAATGAGACCCTTGTTCAGATGGGTGGTCATGTTTGTACCTATCCTTTTTTATGGAAATGAGGATCGAGTAATGATTAGTAAAAAATGGTTAGATATTCCAAGGGCATGGTCAACCACTTCACGAGTTTTATGAACCATTCTCTAATTCTATTATGGATGACATGATATGTGGTCATCCTGGTTAAAGGGATTATAATGAAATATGACTCAGAGTTAAAAATATTGTGCATGCCACATGAGACTTGGATTTATAGGGATGATAGTCTATGGGTAGTATAGATTATGTTTTGTTTGATCATGAAACCTCGGTGTAGTATGTGTTCATGTAATGGTACCCATTGAGTTGTTCAATGATATAATGAACCAATTGAGTTTAGTTAAATTGGTAAGAATTGTACTATTGAGTGTAGTCACGGGTTATCTCCATTGTGAAGTGACCTAGTCGTTAATTTAATCAAGCTTATCTCAATTCTCGAGATGAATTCCAATATAATTAGGTGTTTCCACATGCTGATCAGTAAGTTTTTTTTCATACCAAATTCTTGAAAGTTTAAATTTTAATGTGAATCTGGTTGTTGCACTCTTGGGAATGGATAGATTGAATCTATTATTTCAAAGGACAAGAAACTCATAAAGTGAGGAGCATCATTTTGGTTTTTTGAAAAAATATGCTCTTCCAAGTATAAGGAACACAATAAAAGAAGACCTTTGGGAAATGGTTGGTTTTTCTTAATTTTAATTTAGGTTTTCAGGTTTTGAAACCATGTTAGTTCTTTCTCAATAGTACGAAGATGATATGGTTGGCTGTGTATGCAACCCATGATAAAAATAGCTACTATTGAATGGATTTCAGTGGTAAATCTTGAACGATCATGGAATGTTTTAGGTGTAGAATGCTTGTTTTTTGGATTTTGTTGTTTCGTCCATAGGTGGAGTCGAGCCTCTTTCATGAGAATTCAACAAGTTATAGTTAGAATATCCTTATTTCCAGCAGTTGGGTGTATTTGACCGGAAACCATGAAAATTGTTTTAGTGTTTTATTCTTAGCGAAGAGCATATCCCCTATATTGAATCCATCTTTGATAAACTAAGAGAGTGTAACACCCCAAGCTTCCATGGTACGTTTCCCTTTGAATAATGAAATAGCTTTCGATGTACACAACTTGGAGTTTTAACACTCCACGACAAATCAAACTAGCCGTTGTGAATAGTAATTCTCACTTTTTGATAAAATATAAATTTTATTTTTTAAAATGGACATCATTTTTGGGTGTGCAATATCAAAATTATCTTACGGTGAATTTTTGGTATTTTTCTGATGGCGTTCAATCTTTAATGAATAGTGAGAAACACTATGTTATTGTTTAAAACTGAAATTTTATTTAAATAATTATTTTAAGTATAAATAGATACATAATACTTATATAAGTTCAATATAATTCAACAGATTTATTTTATAATAATATTATATGTATAATATTTTATTAAACTTTTTTCCATCTTTTACTCACCTTCTAGGCACATTTTCAAATTTGCATAAAACGTAATTTTACTGCTTCTATGAATTGAATTTAAAAAATCCAAGAGACATGGTTGACATCAATAAGTAAAATGTGGTTCATTAAGATGAAAATAAATTTTGGTGAATAGTAACTTATGAATTTTATTTACCCCAGTTAAAAGTATATTGGGTAATTAAAAGAAAAATGATATTATAATTACCCTAACACATGTCCTAATTTTATTGGATAAGTTTATTTCGACCAAAATCAACCTTAGGAATAAAATATGATCCTTTCAGTCCATATGGATTAGATTAAGACATTTATTATTATTATTTTTAAAGAAGGGTTAAAAGTGCAATTCAAAGTTTATTAACTAAAACATTTTTAAAATAGGGTTATACATAAGATAAATTAGACTCTAAATATTCATTAAAAATATAAAAATATTTAATATGTAATGGTATTTTAATTATAATTTTTATACATTAAATAATCAAATTTATTTATGACACGTTGATGATGCCGTAATTACCCTATTATTGAAAGATTAGAAAACTGATATTATAATTATTAATATAATTGTAAAATGAGACTTTTGACAAATTGCACTAATTTTCTAGGTTAAAATGACATGTTAGGGTTTATTAAATAATCTTTCTGGTTGTGATGAATTTTTTATGACTTTCACAAAAACGAAATACCAAATAGTGTCAAAATTGGCATAAATGTATTTTTAAAACAAATACCATATTATTAATTGCGATAATATTCTTAAAAATTTAAGGATAGGCCCAAGAACATAGATAAGGTTAGATATATCAATAATGAACCACTTGGGGTTCTCTTTTCTTTTTATAGCTAGTTTATTAACCATTTATTATAATAATATAAGAATACATGGTAAAAGATAAACTATTTAACTGTGAGTAAAATCTAATAGATAAGTTTAATATGTTGAAATAAACATGTCCAAAACGTATCGGTTGAGAGTTTTTTGACCCATCTCCGCCTTATCCTCAAAATAAATCCTTTTGGAGCCATTATAAACCAAATATGATTGTATAATAAAAAAATATTTCAATCTTTTTCTAAAGTGGCCCTCACCTCTCTTATAAAAAGGTACTTCCCCTTCTTTCAAAATCACACATCCAAATCCATTTGGCTTGGACAACCCTGGCACAAATATCCTCCCAAATACCCTCACCTCGACCTATAGTCCTTACATTGATCATAAATCCAACCTAAGGAGCTCTTTTAATCAACTCAAAAGGAAACACCCGAAGAAGGGGTAATAATTTCACCACCTCTTTCAAAGTTCTATTCTTCTTCCACTTCCTCTTTTTTTGTTGTTTCCATACCAAAATAATAAATCCATTACCTTATATATACTATGATTTTATTATAAATATTTTACAACTGTATTCATTATTCTATCCATCCTATGAATGACATGTCACCGTATGTGTGTACGTACAACTTACCGTCTCCACGTCGGGGTGTAGTTTGTTATTCAAACACTTCATTATTTGGATGAGTATAATAATTAGTATAACTGATTTAAATAATAAATATAGCATGTTAAGGATTATTTATATGTGATATACCATCCAATTACATAATATTTCACCATCAATATAATGATATTGTCGCTCGTACATACGTAGGGATTACGGTCTCCATGAACGCGATGAGATTCATTCCCCATCAAAACCATTCAATAATAATTTTCATTTTATGATTAAAAATAATTCATAAGAACTTAATATCATTATGGATATGAATCAAATATATCCTATCAATAAAAATCAAGGCTTACGTAACCAATCATATAATGCAAAACAAATCAGTTAACACTCGAAACGATGAAACTACTGAAATATTATTTACAGAGCAATATTAGAGGATCATATATGATATCATATTTATATAGGCGGTTCTTGTAAAATTAATGAAAATGATTTATCTATTATATAGGAGTTTAATGTACCCTCAATCAAGGAAAAGTACATTGTAAGGTTTATTTCTACAATCTCTTCATTATCCGAGGTTGTTTATACGTGAGTATCTACTGGGACCTCTATATCATCCACACCCTTGTTTCTTAAAAATGTATTTGAAAACATTTTTTCTATTTCCTAGAGTATGGGTTAAATAATTTTATACCCTTGTTTAAATTTTTATGATATTTTTAAAAAGTAATAATTCCATCATTTTCCAAACAAGGTCCTTAAGGACCTTTTCGACAAAATTATGGAAATAATGTTTTTTAACTTATACGGTGGGTGCGGCTATTTTCCACCATTATAAAACCTTTGAAGCTTACCATAAAATATTATTAGAATATTTTCAAATAAATTTTTTCTTTTAAAATTATAGGACTTTTAAATGATTTCAAAATAGAAAGATATATTTCTCTCAAATAGTTTTGATTTCATCTATATCAACATCTTTTGTTGGATTTTACACTTGTTTGAAGTTGAATTATTATAATACAATATTCCATATTGTATTGAAGGTTCTATGATATGTTTTACTATGGATGTGTTATTTTTATACCATTCATGGTTTATGAATAAAGTATTGACATTTCATATTCTAGTTTAAAACAAATATTTAGGTAATGTTTAAACCTTTTCATATGAGGAAGGATTTGGACTTAGTAATTGATGGATGGATCCTGCTATAGATCCATGATGCATCAGTAGGTATCATGAGACAAACTAGTGTCTTGGTACAAGGACTTGACAAAATCATATTTATAGTCTTGGCACGATGTCTTAACTATGTGGTTATAAATTCTGGCATTATGCATTCCATCATTATGAAATTAGCTATTAATATTGCATGTGATTATTTGACTAGTATAATATCCATGTGAATAATTAAATGGTATTATTTGATTTATATTTTCCATATTATTCCAATTTTTATGTTTAAAAGGCTTGTGTTTTAGTCTTATAAATTGCCTTAAAAGATTATGCTTATTTAAAAATGTTTCTACTATATTTTTATCCTTAATGAGAATCTGAGCTCACCCATTTCTATGTTTTATTTTTCCCAGGATGTGAAGAAGTATATTATAACTTACCTATAGGGATATTATAAGGGAGATAAATGTGTTCAAATGATACACAATGTTGTTGTTTTTCATTTCTTAATGTAATGTAATACTTATGTATGTAAATAGTCTTTCCAATGCTACTAAACTGATCGGTATTTAGAGATTTGATCCCTTGTGATCATTCCAATGTTATGTTATATGGAACTGACATTGGGAAACTATGTTTGGGGTGTTTCAATTAGTATTAGAGTAAGTTTAGTACGAACCTTGGAAACTAGATTTAGAAAAAATCTGGTTTGATAACATTACCCTAAGATGGACATTGATGATTAGTATAGCAGAACTTACTAGAATTTTCGTAATGTAGAGATTTTGTGTATTTTCCAAGAAATAAATTTTTTTTGGATACGATTAGGTAGAGGTGGATCTGGCACAGATGTACCTAGGAGAGAAAACTATGATAGGGAGTTTGGGGCTTGAACTGGGGTATCCTGGTACACGACAATGGGCTTTGCTGCACTCTTGGTTACGACATTCTTGGAATATATGCTTAGGAAAATTTACATTTTCTTTACAAAAAATTATGAAGGATTTATGATTATATACCTCCTCAAAGAAAACATTTTTATGATTATGGATTATATCCATAACCTATTCAATTTATGTTAAGTGTTTTACAAATTTGGAATTATGTATTGTGATTCGTAAACTAATCTTGTTTATTCAATTGTTTAGAAATTTTTCCTAGTGGATGGAATGGGAACCGTATCAATACACATAATACATTTAAGAATTTCCCTCCTACTAAAGATAATTATAGTGGAGCTGGTGATGAAACTGGTGATGATCAGCTTATCACCATACTAGGACAAATCACTGAAGTTATGAATCATAACCTTACCCGTATGGAGCACCCTGATCCAAAATGAGGGGGGATCAACGTTAGGCTACTTCATGAGGCAAAAACCACCAACATTCAATGGGACTACAAATCAATTTTTAGCTTAGCAATGGATAAGTTCCTTAGAGAAAATATTTCATGCTTTTGGGAGTAGTGAAAGCGAAATAGTTGTCCTGGCTGTTTATCACCTAACAAGAGACGTAGATCAATGGTGTCCATTGATTAAAAAAATAAAGGAAGATGAAGATGTATAAAATATGGAATAGAGAGAGTTTAAAGTTCTTTTCTTATAAAAATTCTTTCCTCATGACCATCGAGCGGATATGGGAAGAAAATTTCTGAGTATGAGGAAAAAGGAGGATGAGAATGTCACAAAGTATGAGGCTCACTTTACAATGTTATCAAGGCATCTAATAGATTATAACATAACCCAAGGAGTAATATTGGTTGATTATTTGATGGGATAAAACCATTTCTTCATCGAGCATTAGTCTCACAATCCTTCTCATTATATGAAGATATTTTCATATATGTTATCAAGACAGAAAATGAATTATCTATGTCTTGTGACTTTAAAGAAAATAAAGATAAGAAGAGATCTATTGAACACTCTGGAAATGGAAATAAGGGGAAGAAGGGGAAATTTAAATTTCAAACCTACGGTAAATGTTGGAAGAAACACCCTGGTACTTGCCTAAAGGGATTTTTATTCTATTAAAAGTGTGGTGAAAAAGGCCACCAAGCTCTTGATTGCAAGGGAAAGAAAGAGGTTGTCAATGTTGAATGCTACAATTGTAGAGAAATAGGGCATTATACGAATTAATGGCTTAAGAGCCAAGGAAAATTTCTTTATAAAATACCAAGGGAGCAAGGCCAAACTTATGCGATCACTACTGTTGAGGTTGAAGCTCTGAATAATATGGTGTCAGGTAATTTAATTGTTTAATAAATTTTTTCCAATTCTTTATTTGATTATAGATCATAACATTGTTTCCTATCTTCCTAGTTTTCTAAGAAAAATTGAGATATCCAATTTTATTTAAAAAGGGAGTTGTCATTCAAAACTCTTAAGGGAAGTATTATTAAAACAAATTGTTGTGAATCAGTTCCCATTAGGGTATTTAAATGTTCTTTAACTACTGATCTCATCATCATACCAATGATTTAATTTGAAACAATCCTCGGTATGGATGGGTTTTCGGACCATAAGGCAAAAATTTATTTTAAGAAGAAGGAGGTCACAATTTTAGATGATGATAAAGAGTACCTCATATTTATAGGAGAAACGTCACCACCTAATTCTTATCTAGATCCTCCCCCAATATCTCTACTAAATTCAATTATTGGGGAGGAAGAGAATGAAATAACTATTGGTGAGGAAAAGAATGTTCGAATAGAGGATGTACCTATTGTAAAAGAATATGTTGATGTGTTTCCAGAGTATTTACCTAGACATCCTCTAGAATGATAAATTGAGTTTTCCCTAGATTCAGTTCCTCGTTCGAGGCCTATATCGAAGACCCCTTATAGAATAACCACTTTGGAATTTGTGGAACTTTGGAAACAACTAGAGGAATTGAATAATAAAGGATTTATTTTCCCTAGTTTTTCTCCATGGGGAGACGCTATTCCTTTTGTTAAAAAGAAAGGTGGATCTATTGGCTTATGCAATGACTACAGAGAGATCAATGCTATAATAATAAACAATCGGTATCCAAAAACATCGCATTGGTGATTTATTCAATAAAATTCATAGAGATCATTATTTTTCAAAAATTAAACTTTTATATGGATATCATCAGTTGTGTGTGAAGAAGGAAGACATTCTGAACACAACATTTCATACCAGGTATGGGAATTATGAGTTTACAGTAATTATTTTTGGACTGACTAATGCACCCTCTTTTTTCAGGGATCTAATGATTATATTTTTCATGGAATATATTGATGAATTTTTAGTAGTATTTATTGATGATATCTTGGTATACTCAAAATGCTACGAAGATCATGAAAATCATTACACTCTATTCTGAAGAATGTCCAGCACTAATGAGTATAACTGAGGTAAGTAGTTTTATCGGTTTAGCAGGTTATTATTAGCATTTTTTCCATAATTTTTCTCGATTGGAAAACCCATGAACCAAGATCACATGTAAAGGGGTTAAATTTACTTGGAAAAAAGAGTGTGAAGAATATTTTATATAATTGAAGAGAAGATTAATAAATTCTATTATCTTGAATCTACTATTGGGAAATGATGAGTTTGTTATTTAGAGAGATGCTTCAGTGAAAGGACTTGGTTGTGTCCTTATATAGAATGATAGAGTTATTTCTTATGCATCACAATAACTAAAAATTCACGAACAAAACTATCCCACTCATGATCATGAGTTAGCAGCTGTAATATTTTTCTTTGATGATATGGAGACACTATCTCTAGGGTAAAAAATGTGAGATATATATCGATCATAAGAGTTTGAAGTATATTTTCTCACAGAAAGAACTCAATATGAGGCAAAGATGATGGCTTGAACAACTCAAGGATTATGATTGCAATATACACTACCACCCGGGGAAGGAAAATAAGTTGGAGGATGCTTTGAGCAGAAATGATCATGGAGTTTTGAATAAAATGAGAGTTGGAAGGGATCCTATGTTCATGGATCTAGTGAAAATAGATTTGGGAATAATCATGGTTGGTGAAACATCAATCTTTTTTCAAATGGTAGCTAAACCATCTTTACTAGAAATTGAAAATAGTTCTTAGACAGATGATGATGAGTTTTAAAATTAAATTAAAGCTGTGAATAATGGGAGATTGATCGACTTTGTATATGAGGATAGGATTTTGAAATTTTGGAATATACTTCGTAAACCTGACATACCAGATCTAAAAAGGGAATTTTTGGATAATGCTCATAGCTCCAATTTCTCTATACACCCTGGTAGCACTAAGATGTATAGAGATTTGATGGAACATTTTTGGTGGGACAACATGAAGAGGGAGATTACTGATTATATATCAAGATTGATGGTTTATCAGAAGGTGATGGTTGGAAGAGAACATCCTAGAGGAGTCAGGAAATGTATTCCCATACCTGAGAGGAAATGGGATGATATTATGAAGGACTTTGTCATGGGGATACCAAAGACTCCTAGAAGGAAAGACACAATATCGGTCATTGTTGATCGTCTTACCATGTCAGCACATTTTCTTGTTATAAGATAAGATTTAACACTTTAATTTTTAGCAAGAATATAAATTAATGAAGTTGTAAGACTTCATGGAGTACCCCTATCGATTGTTTCTGATCGTGATACCCATTTTACATCAAGATTTGGGAAAAGTTTTCAGAAGGCCTTGGATACTGAACTTCATTTGAGTACTTCATACCACCCTCAAAGTGATGGACTATTAGAATGGACTATTCAAACCTTAGAAGACATGTTGATATCTTTCTCACTTGACTTTCAAGGTATGTGGGATCAATACTTACATCTGGTAGAATTTTCCTATAACAATAGCTTCTATTCAAGTATTCAGATGGCACCATATGAAGTGTTATATGGAAAGAGATGTCACACACCAACATGTTGGGATGGTGTTAGTGAAAGAAAACATGAAATCCCCAAACATGTTGAGGAAACAATGGAAAATATGAAGATTGTCTAAACCTACATCAAAGCAGCTCAATGTAAGGAAATTAGCTATGCTAATAACTAAAGGATTTAGAATTTCAAGTAGGAGATCGTATTTTCTTAAAGGTATCTCCATGGAAGGGTGTTATACATTTCGGTAAGATGGGTAAATTAACTCCCATGTACATCATGCCTTTTGAAATTATAGGAGTTTTAGTTTATCATTTGGCAATGCCCCCTGTCTCTCCAAAGGACATGATGTGTTCCACATATCACTATTGAGAAAATAAATGCCAAACCTAATGCATGTACTCACTTATGAGGAAATTAAATTGGAACCTAATTTGTCTTATTGTGAAGAGCCTATCAAGATTCTTGATACTAGAGAACAAGTGATGTAAAACCAGATGACTCATTTGGTAAAAGTTCTATGGGGAAATCATAAGATGGAAGAGGCAACGTGGGAACCCAAGGAACTTATGATGAAGAACCACCCGAATATTTTTATGCAGTAGTATTTTAGAAATTTCTAGGATGAAATAATTTTAAGGAGGGGAGAATATAACACCCCAAGCTTCAACAGTACATTTTCTATTTAATAATGCATTAGCATGCGCTGTACACAACTTTGAGTTTTAGAACTCCACGAAAAATATAAGTAGCTGTTATGAATAGTAATAATAACCTTTTGAGATTATATATATTTTATTTTTCAAAATGGACTTCATTTTTGGGTTCAGAATATCAAAATTAGCTTAGGGTAAAGTTTTCGTATTTTGTTTGAAAACTTTCAATTTTTGATGAATAGTGAAGAACACTACATTATCGTGTAAAAAAAACTTTTTATTTAATTAATTATTTATTTTATTTAAATTTATTTTAAGTAAATATAGATAAATAATACCTATATAAGTTCAATATAATTCATTGGAGTAATTTTATAATAGGATTAGATGTGTAAAATTTTATTGAAATTTATACCGTCTTTTACCCATCTTCTAGGCACATTTGAAAATTTGCATTAAACATAATTTTACCCCTTTTGTAAATTGAATTTCAAAAATCTGAGAGACACAGTTGACATCAGTAATAAAAATGTGGTTCAATAAGATGAAAATAATTTTTGGTGAATAATAACTTTTGACTTTTTTTACCACAATTAAAAGTAAATTGTTTAATTAAATGTAAAAAATGATATTATAATTAACCCAAAACATGTCCTAATTCTATTTTATAAGCATATTTCGACCAAAATCAACCTTAGGAATAAAATATGATCCTTTTGGTCCACTAAGATTAGATTAGGACATTTATTACTATTTTATTTAAAGAAGTGTTCAAAGTGACTAATTCAAAGTTTAATAAATAAACCATTATTAATATAGGGTTATACATAAGATAAATTAGAATATTAATATTATTTAGTAATATAAAATTATTTCATACATAATAGTATTTTATTTATAATATTTAGACATTAAATATGTAACGCCCCGACCCCAGCTACCCAGAGTCGGTGCATTACTTCGTAACATTGGCATGATCACAAAAGATCAAGTCTCGAAAGACCGATTAGTTTAGTAGCCTTGGAAACACTAGATACATTCATAAATGTTACATTACATCACAAAGTGAAAAACTATAATAACATAGTCTCCATAGTCCACACTTCTATCCTCTTCGGACTATCCCTGTAGGTCATTCATAAAATACTTCTTCACATCCTGGAAAATATTAAAACATTGAAAGGGGTGAGCTCAGATGCTCAGTAAGGATAACAATATTGCGGAAGCTTTCATAAATAAACATTAACATTTAAGGAAATGTATAAATAAAACAAAATCCTTTTAAACATGAACTTCAACATAATATGGCAAAAGTAAAATGAGATAGTGCCATTTACTTATTCACATGGATATTCTACTGGTCAAATAATCACATGCAATATCAATAACCACTTTCATAATGATGGAATGCATAATGCCAGACTATCATAACCACGTAGCCAAGGCCTCGTGCCAAGACCACAAATAAGATTTTGTCAAGGCCTCGTGCCAAGACACTAGTTTGTCTCATGAGACCTACCGATGCATCGAGGAGCTATAGCGGGCTCCACCCGTCACTTATTAAGTCCAATGCATTCCTCATATGAATAGGTTTAAACATATCATAAACCATAACATAATCGTATCACATAAAACATGCATAAAGGAAACATAACATTTCCACATTTCAATCACAAGATATCAATACAACACATTGATATAATAAAAATGCTTTCAAAACCATTTTCAATACCAAAATAAAAGAAAGTTAAAACTTTGTATTTATTTTTCCTTAAAAAAATGATGGCTTGTAGAGGAAGTCGAAACTCAAATAATGGTCACGACGGTGGAGAAGTCGTTGTCGCCGCATAAGTAGAGAAAGAAAAACATTCCCTTTTTTCCGTTTAGTAAAACGCTTCGTATAAAAAAGATTCCTTTTGAATAAATGTAAAAGTCAAAGGGGTTTATACACCGTATAAAAGAAAGTTGTGTACAAAACCAAATATGCCTCAATGAAAGGAGATTGAGACAAAGTCCATAAAAAGATTATTTTTTAAATAAAATAGATCTATTATGTGTATTCACTATAGGTACACATAAAGAAAGTAAAAATACAAAATAGGACATAATAATATCATGAAATAATTTGAAAGTAGGAGATTAACCCAAAGAATGGAAATTGGGTTAAGAAATTCCCTTACCTTTTGTCTTGTCCTGACTCGACCATTCTTTAACCTCCTGAATAATAAACTAGAGTTAATTTCTATTTAATTATGAACCTTTTTAATGTTCATTATTACTTTTATATCCCTTATTACCATGTTATGAACATTATTTAATTATTTAAGTTAATAACGGTCGTTTTTTCGATCTTTGGTACTTGAGTCAAAAATAAACTTCTTATAATTACAAGTTGTTCATGTGGTGAAATATCCATTATATCCAGAATTATATTCATGATGTAGATATCAAATATATCATATATACAGTATATACATTCATTCATAATGTCACGTAACATTTAGAGGTAAGAAATGAAATGCACCGTTCATGGAGACGGTAAGCCGTACGTACACATGAACGCTACTTTCATTTCTATTTCGTATTTAATGGAATGAAATCATAATGATATAAATTAATAATTTAATTAAAGTATAATATAGTTTATAATACCATTTAATCCATCCTTTATACATCCCACATATGGCATTAACGATTCAAATCACATTGAGGGGGCGGTAGTCTGCACTTCCTAAAATGAAATTATCGCGTTTTACCCATAATGGAAATCATAAAGTATGCCATAAATGAGAAATTAAGAAGCATAAGTAAAAAATAAACACATTATATATCATATATAAATATAGTGACATCTTAATGGCCACCTTTGAAAGTGTTATATGAGTGTTGAACAATCATCGTTTCGTGAGGCAGAAATTCGCCATCCACAGAAACCGTATGTTCTTTAACCATTAGATGTAGGTGTGTGTAAGTGTAGCTCGAATCCTTCTTATAAAAACATCCTAGTATATTGAGGATACTGGTGTTGTTACAAAAGTAATGAATAAAAAGAGTTTAGGGGGTTGGAGAAGAAAAATAAAACAAAACAACATTAGAGAAGACATTACCTCAAAATCGGGTAACTCTTTTTGATTTGAGCCAAAGGCTTCCTTGAGAAGAGTTCTTCCCAAAGTGAGGCTTCTAGGAGTAATAGGGGGAAGTTGGGAGAGTATTTGGGAAGAGGTTGGCCGAGCCAAATGGCTTGAAGTTGTGAATAAGGTGGGAGATGTGGGGGACTTTTATAAGTGGAGAGGAGGGGCTTTTTTGGAATGATTGAAATGTTACATTATTACACAATGCTTTTCGGATTCTAAAGGTCCCAAACTTATATAATCGTGGATAAGGTGATAAGGGTTCTAAATCTACCCATCCAATAGTCTTTGGACAAGTTTAAGCCTTGTATTTTGCATTATCGTTTCATTTTATTAAAATCGTTAAATAATGAGGTCATCGCTGCATCATAATGATGTCATAAATAATTTAATTTATTTAATGTCTAAAAATTATAAAAAAAATACTATGATGTAGTAAATCTTTTTAGATTTCTAATGAATATTTATAGTCAAAATATGTACTTGTGTAACCCCACTTAAAAACTATTTTAGTAAAATAACTCATGTTTGTGTCAATTTAATTTTAACATTAAATAAATATATATTAATGTCATTTTCCAACTAAAGTGGCTCCATGGGGTCCCCAAGTTGACCCATGGGTTTTATTGGTCGGCCATGACTCATCCAATAGGATTAGTACAAGTTTCATGCTCATCTCATATTATTAAAACATTATTTGTACCTTAAACTACACTAATTACCTCTAATCGCGATTAAGAACTTAAAAGTTACTATTCACCAAAAAATTATTTTAATCTCATTGAACCACATTTTACTTCATAATGACAACCATGTATGTCAGATTTTTGAAAATCAAATCACAGAAGTGGTAATATTTCATTTAAACGAAAAATCAGTTATTTAACTACCACTTAGTGGTTTCACTATTCATCAAAAATTGATGTTTTTCAGAACAAGGCAAAAAATTTACCCTAAGATATAATTGATATTCCGAATTCAAAAATGATGTCTATTTTACAAAATTCCAAACATATAAGTTGCATTAATTAATTTTATAATTAATTCCCGCTGTTACGACAAATAGCGTGTTTTTAAGAAACAATTTATATCAAAAGATTGGCAATTGTTTATGTCCAATTTCAATGTTAAATTAATTCTAATGACCACCATTGGATAAAATGGTAAAAATATATTCTAATTATACTTTAAAACCACTAAATATTATAATTTATCACTATAAATTATTTTTATTAAAAAAGTTGTTTTTAAGTAATTTTCACTATTCATAAAAATTCCGAAGCTCTTAGAAAATTACAAAAAATTCAACATAGGCTAATTTCAACATTCCGAATCCAAAAATGAAGTCCATTTTGAAATATAAAATATATATAATTTCAAAAGGTGGTTATTACTATTCATAACGGCTACTTTGATTAGTCGCGGTGTTTTAGAACTCGAAGTTGCATATAATGCAAGCTATTGCATTATTGAATGAGAAGCGTATCGTGGAAGCTCTGGGTGTTACATTCTACCCTCCTTCAATAAATTGCGTCCTCGCAATTTGAAATTTTTCTTGGAAAATAAAAGGTTAAAAATAGAAAATACCTTTGTGGAAAACCCACATCGGAAATAAGATTAATAAAATTTAGCCTTAATAAGAGGGAAATGGAAGTGAAAAAGTCACCACCAAATTATGATATCAATTAGAAGAACATTTGTGGTAATTAGAGACATATAATTGGAGGAAAACGTAAATATTTGTAGGGAGTGATTGAGGTCATCAATCACAATCAAATGTCAAATTGAGGGCCTCAAAGCCTTCAATCTATGTTGATTTAAAATATAAGGTATTAGGATAACACATTTTTTTTTGATTTAATATCCCTTTACTAAAGTGTAAGAATTAATTTATTGAATAACAGATAGGTATATATATATTTATGCTTGACAATTAGAGTTTCAACCTTCAACTCACCTTTCACTCAAAAAGATAATAGAACCCAAAAATATTATACTTATCCTAATTGTATGAGGTTCCAAATGTTAACACATACCATTTAGATTAGTAAAATTATTTTGTAATAACCAGGGACTTCCTGTAGGCTAGTGGTAGGAAATAAAGGCCTGTCGCACTATGGTTGTGGGTTCGATTCCTGCTGCTTTGTCCGACGCGACGGTTATGCCCCACCCCGCAGGTTGTCCTTTTCCTAAATCTATAGTATTATAATATTCCAAAAATAATCTTCATAAATTTTTTAACCTTTAATAATACTATCCAAAGATCAACTTAATCCACTCCAACCTTTATAGTTATCCAAAATACCTCTATCCAGACTTTCTCTAAAAGGTCTCTTAATTCCAAAATCAATTGTAACATCAGATTCCCCAAACAATGTAAAGTTTCACTTATTGTCACATACTAAAAATATAATTACCTTCATCATATTAAAACCTTTCTGAAAACAACAAGTACTGTAGTACAATCCTTATATATATATCACATTATTCTAATAACCAGAATATAATCCATGAGTCCAATAGCACCAATACATTAGTTATTATGCTTCAACTGTAGTAACAGCATAAGATTGTCCTTGATCCCTTGGCCTTTTCTGAGGTAAGTTTCCCTGACACTTGGGGCATTCATTTTCATAATGACCCATTTCTCTACAATTGTAGAATTCAACTTTGATAGCCTCTTTCTTTCCCTTGAAATCACGCGCCTGGTGACCTTTATCTCCACATTTATAACAAACTCCCATTCCTTTTAGGCAAGTACCAGGGTGATTCTTCCCACAATTATCACATAATGGAAAATCCTTCTTTCCCTTTTTCCCCTTTATCTGTCTCTTGTTCCACCGTTCTCTTCTTCTCTTGCTTTACTTTGTTGTCATAAGACTTAGAGAATTCCTTTTATGTCTTGATAGCACATGAGACAATATCTTCGTATGTTGAGAACGATTGTGATACTAAAGCTCGACGGAGAAATGGTTTTAACCCATCAAAGAAACGATCAATCTTACCTCTTGGGTTACGTATATAATCTACTGCAAACCTCGCTAACCTTGTAAAGTTGGCCTCATACTTCGCGACATTCTCATCCTCCTTTTGTTTCAGACTCAGAAATTTCCTTTCCATATCTGCTCGATGGTCATGAGGAAAGTATTTTTCTAAGAAAATCTCTTTGAACTCCCTCCATTCCATATTTGATACATCATCATCTTCCTTTGTGTTTTGAATCAATGACCACCATTGATCGGCATCTCCAGGGAGGCGGTAAACTGCCATGATAACCTTCTCCCTTTTGCTACTCCCCAAGGCGTGGAATATTTTCTCTAAGGAGTTTATCCATTGCTCAGCTACTAATGGATTTGTACCCCTATTAAATGTTGGTGGTTGTTTCCTCATGAAGCGATCTAATATTGATCCTCCACGTTGCGGATCAAGGTGCTCCATACGAGTAAGGTTATTATTCATAACCTGAGTGAGTTGTCCTAGTATGGTAATAAGTTGATCAACACCAATTGTATCTCCAACTCCACAATAATTATCTTGAGCAGGAGGGCAATCCCTGCATGGAGTGCATGCATTGATACGGTTTCCATTCCTTCCACTAGGCGCCATTTCTAAACAATGGTATAAACTAGATTAGTTTATGAATTAAAATACATAATTCCATATTTGTAAAACACTTTACATAAATTGAACTATTTATGGATATAATCCATAATCATAAAAAGAAATGTTTTCTTTGATAAAGTATATACTCATAACCCTTCATAGTGGTTTGTAAAGAAAATGAGAATTATCCTAAGCATATCCCCCGGGAGTGTCGTAACCAAGAGTGTAGAAAAGCCCGTTGTCGTGCACCAGTTCCCGTTCGAGTCTAGCTCAAAGCGGTGTTTTCGGGTTTTACCCCTAGGTACATCTGTGCCAGAACCGCCTCTACCTGCTCGTATCCAGACAGGGATGTATTGCTCGGAAAACTCACAACATCTCTACAATACCAAAATTCTAGGAAGTTCTTCTATACTAATCATCAAAGTCTATCTTTGGGCTATGTGCTCTAATCAGAGTTTATCTAAATCTAGATTCCAAGGTTAGTACTAAACTGCCTCTGATACCAACTGTAACGCCCCAACCCCGGCTACCCAGAGTCGGTGCATTACTTCGTAACATTGGCATGATCACAAAAGATCAAGTCTCGAAAGACCGATTAGTTTAGTAGCCTTGGAAACACTAGATACATTCATAAATGTTACATTACATCACAAAGTGAAAAACTATAATAACATAGTCTCCATAGTCCACACTTCTATCCTCTTCGGACTATCCCGGTAGGTCATTCATAAAATACTTCTTCACATCCTGGAAAATATTAAAACATTGAAAGGGGTGAGCTCAGATGCTCAGTAAGGATAACAATATTGCGGAAGCTTTCATAAATAAACATTAACATTTAAGGAAATGTATAAATAAAACAAAAGCCTTTTAAACATGAACTTCAACATAATATGGAAAAAGTAAAATGAGATAGTGCCATTTACTTATTCACATGGATATTCTACTAGTCGAATAATCACATGAAATATCAATAACCACTTTCATAATGATGGAATGCATAATTCCAGACTATCATAACCACGTAGCCAAGGCCTCGTGCCAAGACCACAAATAAGATTTTGTCAAGGCCTCGTGCCAAGACACTAGTTTGTCTCATGAGACCTACCGATGCATCGAGGAGCTATAGCGGGCTCCACCCTTCACTTATTAAGTCCAATGCATTCCTCATATGAATAGGTTTAAACATATCATAAACCATAACATAATCGTATCACATAAAACATGCATAAAGGAAACATAACATTTCCACATTTCAATCACAAGATATCAATACAACACATTGATATAATAAAAATGCTTTCAAAACCATTTTCAATACCAAAATAAAAGAAAGTTAAAACTTTGTATTTATTTTTCATTAAAAAAATGATGGCTTGTAGAGGAAGCCGAAACTCAAATAATGGTCACAGCGGTGGAGAAGTCGTTGTCGCCGCATAAGTACAGAAATAAAAACCTTCCCTTTTTGCCGTTTAGTAAAACGCTTCGTATAAAAAAGATTCCTTTTGAATAAACGTAAAAGTCAAAGGGGTTTATACACCGTATAAAAGAAAGTTGTGTACAAAACCAAATATGCCTCAATGAAAGGAGATTGAGACAAAGTCCTTAAAAAGATCATTTTTAAAATAAAATAGATATATTATGTGTATTCACTATAGGTACACATAAAGAAAGTAAAAATACAAAATAGGACATAATAATATCATGACATAATTTGAAAGTAGGAGATTAACCCAAAGAATGGAAATTGGGTTAAGAAATTCCCTTACCTTGCGTCTTGTCCTGACTTGACTGTTCTTTAACCTCATGAATAATAAACTAGAGATAATTTCTATTTACTTAAGAACCTTTTTAATGTTCATTATTCCTTTTATATCCCTTATTACCAAGTTATGAACATTATTTAATTATTTAAGTTAATAACGGTCGTTTTGTCGATCTTTGGTACTTGAGTCAAAAATAAACTTCTTATAATTACAAGTTGTTCATGTGGTGAAATATCCATTATATCCAGAATTATATTCATGATGTATATATCACATATATCATATATACAGTATATACATTCATTCATAATGTCATGTAACATTTAGAGGTAAGAAATGAAATGCACCGTTCATGGAGACGGTAAGCCGTACGTACGCATGAACGCTACTTTCATTTCTATTTCGTATTTAATGGAATGAAATCATAATGATATAAATTTATAATATAATTACAGTATAATATAGTGTATAATACCATTTAATCCATCCTTTATACATCCCACATATGGAATTAACGATTCAAATCACATTGAGGGGGCGGTAGTCCGCACTTCCTAAAATGAAATTATCGCGTTTTACCCATAATGGAAATCATAAAGTATGCCATAAATGAGAAATTAAGAAGAATAATTAAAACATAAACACATTATATATCATATATAAATATAGTGACATCTTAATGGCCACCTTTGAAGGTGTTATATGAGTGTTGAACAATCATCGTTTCGTGAGGCAGAAATTCGCCATCCACAGAAACCGTATGTTCTTTAACCATTAGATGTAGGTGTGTGTAAGTGTAGCTCGAATCATTATGATAACAACATCCTAGTATATTGATTATACTGGTGTTGTTACAAAAGTAATGAATGAAAAGAGTTTAGGGGGTTGGAGAAGAAAAATAAAACAAAACAACATTAGAGAAGACATTACCTCAAAATCGGGTAACTCTTTTTGATTTGAGCCAAAGGCTTCCTTGAGAAGAGTTCTGCCCAAAGTGAGGCTTCTAGGAGTAATAGGGGGAAGTTGGGAGAGTATTTGGGCAGATTTTGGCCGAGCCAAATGGCTTGAAGGTGTGAATAAGGTGGGAGATGTGGGGGCCTTTTATAAGTGGAGAGGAGGGGATTTTTTGGAATGATTGAAATGTTACATTATTACACAATGATTTTCGGATTCTAAAGGTACCACACTTATATAATTCGTGGCTAAGGTGATAAGGGTTCTAAATCTACCCATCCAATAGTCTTTGTACAAGTGTAAGCCTTGGATTTTTCATTATCTTTTCATTTTATTAAAATCGTTAACTAATGAGGTCATCGCTGCATCATAATGATGTCATAAATAATTTAATTTATTTAATGTCTAAAAATTATAAAAAAATTACTATGATGTAGGAAATCGTTTTATCTTTCTAATGAATATTTATAGTCAAAATTTGGACTTGTGTAACCCCACTTAAAAACAGTTTTAGTAAAATAACTCATGTTTGTGTCAATTTAATTTTAACATTAAATAAATATATATTAATGTAATTTTCCAACTAAAGTCGCTCCATGGGGTCCCCAAGTTGACCCATGGGTTGTCTTGGTCGGCCATGACTCATCCAATAGGAGTAGGACAAGTGTCATGATCATCTCATATTATTAAAACATTATTTGTACCTTAAACTACACTAATTACCTCTAATCGCGATTAAGAACTTAAAAGTTACTATTCACCAAAATATTATTTTAATCTCATTGAACCACATTTTACTTCTTAATGAAAACCATGTATGTCGGATTTTTGAAAATCAAATCACAGAAGTGGTAATATTTCATTTAAACTAAAAATCAGTTATTTAACTACCACTTAGTGGTTTCACTTTTCATCAAAAATTGAAGTTTTTCAGAACAAGGCAAAAATTTTACCCTAAGCTATAATTGATATTCCGAATTAAAAAATGATGTCTATTTTACAAAATTACAAACATATAAGTTTCATTAACTAATTTTATAATTAATTCCCGCTATTACGACAAATAGCGTGTTTTTAAGAAACAATTTATATCAAAAGATTGGCAATTGTTTATGTCCAATTTCAATGTTAAATTAATTCTAATGACCACCATTGGATAAAATGGTAAAAATATATTCTAATTATAATTTAAAACCACTAAATAGTATAATTTATCACTATAAATTATTTTGATTAAAAAAGTTGTTTTTAAGTAATTTTCACTATTCATAAAAATTCCGAAGTTCTCAGAAAATTACAAAAAATTCAACATAGGCTAATTTCGACATTCCAAATCCAAAAATAAAGTCCATTTTGAAATATAAAATATATATAATTTCAAAAGGTGGTTATTACTATTCATAACGGCTACTTTGATTAGTCGCGGTGTTTTAGAACTCGGAGTTGCGTATAATGCAAGCTATTGCATTATTGAATGAGAAGCGTATCGTGGAAGCTCGGGTGTTACAAAATAATTAAATTTATTTATGACACAATGATGATGTAGTAATTACCTTATTATTGAAATATTAAAACATTTATATTATAAATGTTAATATAATTTTAAATTGAGACTTTTGATAAATTACTCTAATTTTATAGGTTAATATGACATGTTAGGGTTTATTAAATAAACTTTTTTCTAAGTTATAGTGTTATTATGACTTTCACAAAAACAAAATACCAAAAAGAGTCAAAATTGACATTAATGAGTTTTTAAAACAAACACTATATTATAAATTTATATATAATTCATCAAATTATAGGGTTTGGCCAAAGGACTTAGATAAAGTTATATATATCAATAATGAACCACTTCAGGTTCGATTGGATTTTTATAGTATGTTTATTAACCATTTATTATAGTAATACAAGAATACATAGTAAAAGTTAAACTATTCAACTAATAGTTAAGTTGAATAGATAATGTTAATATGGTGACCTAAACCTTTCTAAAATAAATTGGTTGAGAGGTTTTTGACCAAGACCCACCTAATCCCCAAAATAAATCCTTTTGGTTCCATTATAAACCGAATATGATGGTATAATAAAATAATATTTCATGATTTTTCTAAAGTGACCCTCACCTCTCTCATAAAGAGGTACTTCCCCTTCTCTCAAAATCACACCTCCAAAGCCATTTGGCTCTGCCAACTTCATTTCAAATATCATCCCAGCTACCCTAAACTGACATATAGGCCTTACTTTGATCAGAAATCCAACCTAAGGATCCCTTTTGATCAATACAAAAGGAAACACCCAAAGAAGAGGTAATAATTTCACCACCTCTTTAAAAGTACGTTTCTTCTTTAAATTCCTCTTTATTTGTTTTTTTCTTACAAAAAAAATAACTCTAGTACCTTATACATACTGTGATGTTATTATAAATATGGTATAATGATATTCGTGGTGTAGTTTGTTATTCAAACACTTCAATATTTGGATGGGTATAATAATAAGTATAATTGATGTAAATAGTAAATATAACATGTTAAGGATCCTATGTATATGATATACCATCCAATTACATACTATTTTACCATCAGTATAATGATATTCTCGCTCGTTCATACATACGGATTACCGTCTTCATGAACACGATGAGATTTATTACCATCATAACCATTCAAGAATAATTTTCATTTTATGATTAAAAATAATGTTTAAGAATTTAATATCATTATGTATATGAAACAAATAAATCTTATACATAATAAACAAGGCTTACATAACCAAGCATATAAAGTAAAACGAATCAGTTAACACAGCAAAACGATGATACAACTAAAATATTTTTAACAAAGAAATATTAGAGGATCATATATGATATAATATTTATGTATGCAGTTATTTTATAATTTAATATAAATGATTTACCTATTATAAAGAAGGTTTGCGTACCCTTGATGATGGAAAAGTACAACGTAAGGGTCAATTATAAAATCTCTTCATTATCTGAGGTTGTTTATACGTGAGTATCAACTGGGACCTGTTTATCATCCACATCCATGTTTCTTATTAATTTATTTCAAAACATTTTTACTATTTCCAAGAATATGAGTTAAAGTAATTTATACCCTTTTTTTACTTTTTATGAGATGTTTATAAAGAAATATTTCATCATTTTCCAAATAAGGTCCTTTACATCCTTTACGAAAAAACTAAGGAAATAATGTTTTTTAACTTATACAGTGGATGTAGATATTTCTTCAGTTATAACAGCTTCAGAGCATCCCTTACAAGCTTATAAGAATATTTTCAAAATAAATGTTTTCATTTAAAATTACAGGACTTTTAAATTATTTCAAAATATAAAGAGATATTTCTCTCAAATAGTTTTGATTTCATCTATGTCAACATCCTTTGTTGGATTTTATGCTTGTTTGAAGTTTATTTATTATGATACAATCTTCCATATTGTATTGAATGTTTTGTTATATGTTTGACTTTGGATGTGTTATTTTTGTACCATTCATGGTTTATGGATAAATTATTGACATTTCGTATGCTAGTTTTAATACAAACGTTTATGTTCTGTTTCAATCATTTCATATAAGGAATTAATTGGACTTAGTAAGTGACAAGTGGAGCCCACTATAGCTCCTCAATGCGTCGGTAGGTCTCATGAGACAAACTAGTGTGTTGGAAAAAGGCTTTGACAAAATCTTATTTGCAGTCTTTCCATGAGGCCTTAACTATGTGGTTATAAAGTCTGTTATTATCCATTACATCATTATGAAATTGGCTATTGATATTGCATGTGAATATTCCACTAGTCGAATATCTATGTGAATAAGTAAATGGAATTATTTAATTTATCTTTGACATATTATGATCATGTTTAAGTTTAAAAGTCTTGTGTTTTAGTTTTATTAATTTCCATAAATATTTATACTAATTTATGAAAGTTTCTGCTATATTGTTATCCTTACTGGGCATCTGATCTCACCTCTTTCTATGTTTTATTTTTCTTAGGATGTGAAGAAGTATATTATGATAGACCTGTAGGGATAGTATAAGAGAGGTGAATGTGTTCAAAGGAGACAAAATTGTGTTGTTTTTCATTTCATAATGTAATGTAAAACTTATGTATGTATCTAGTACTTCAAGGCTACTAAACTGATTGGTATTTCAGGATTTGATCCCTTATGATCATGCCAATGTTATGTATTATTGTATGGACTCTAGGTAACTGGATTAGGGGAATTATAGTTGGTATCAGAAAAGTTTAGTACAAACCTTGGAAACTAGATTTAGAAAAACTCTGGTTTGAAAAGGTTACCCAAAGATACACATTGAGGGTTAGTATAGAAGAACTTCCTCAAATTTTGGAAAAGTAGAGATTTTGTAGATTTTCTAAGCTATACATCCCTGTCTGGATACGATCAGGTAGAGGCGCCTCTAGAACAGATGTACCTAGGAGTTAAAACTCTAGCAAAGAGTTTCAGGCTTGACCTGGGGTATCCTAGCACACAACAACGGGCCTTGCCGCACTCTTGGTTATGACACTCATGGGGGATATGCCTAGGATATTTTCTCATTTTATTCACAAACCATTATGGAGGATTTATGAGTATATACATCCTCATAGAATACATTTGTATGATTATGGATTATATCCATAAACTATTCAATTTATGTTATGTTTTTTACAAGTTTGGAATTATGTGTTGCGATTCATAAACTAATCTAGTGTATTCCATTATTTAGAAATGGAGCCTAGTGGAAGGAATGGAAAACTTATAAAAACACATAATCCATGTAGATTTTTCCATTTTACTCAGGATAATATAGTGGATATGGTGATGCAAATGGTGTAGATCAGCTCATCACCATACTGGAAAAACTCACTCAGGTTATGAATAATAACCTTACTCGTATGGATCACCCTGATCCACTACATGGAGGATCAATGTTATACTACTTCATGAGGAAACAACCACCAACATTTAATGGGACTAAAACTCCATTTGTAGCTGTGAAATGGACAATTTCTTTAGAGAAAATATTTCATTTTTGGGGAGTAGCAAAAGGGGATAAGTTTTCATGGCAGTTTATCACCACATAGGAGATGGGGATCAATAGTGGTCATTGATTCCAAAAAAAAGGAAGCTGATGAAGTATCCAATATTTAATGGGGGTAGTTTAAAGATATTTTCTTAGAAAAATAATTTCCTCGTGACCATCTTGTGGATATGGAATGAAAATTTATGAGTTTGAGGCAAAAAGAGGATGAGAATGTCACAACGTTATGGGGATAACTTTACAATGTGATCAAGGCATGTAACAGATTATATATGTAACCCAAGGATTAATATTCATCCATTATTTGATGGGTTAAAACCATTTCTCTGTCGAAAATTAGTCTCACAATCCTTCACCTCATATGTAGATATTGTCTCATGTGCTATCAAGACAGAAAATGAATTCTTTTTGTCATACGACTTTAATGAAAAGAAAGAGAAGAAGAGATATGCTAAAAACTCTGGAAATGGAAATAAAGGGAATAAGGGAAAAGTTTAACTTCCATTATACGGTAAATGTGGGAAGAAACACCCTAGCACCTGTTTGATGGGAATGGGAGTCTGTTACAAGAGTGGTGAAACATGCCACCAAGATCATGATTGCAAGGGAAAGAAAGAGGGTTGTCAATGTTGAATGCTACATTTGTAGAGAAATGGGGCATTATGAAAATGAATTTCCTAAGTTCCAAGGAAAAATACCTCAAAAAGGAGAAGGGAGGAAGACCAAGCTTACATGATCACTACTACTAAGGTTGAAGCTCTGAATTACATGGTGGCAAGTAATTTAATCTTTTCCTCAAATTTTTCAAATGATTTATTTGATTCTGGATCATCGCATTGTTTCATATCTTTCTAGTTTTCTAATAAAATTATATATTTCAAAATTTTATTTAAAAAAGAGAGTTGTCAGTCAAAACTCCTAAGGAAAGTATCATTGCACCAATGTTTTGTAAATCAGTTCCCATTAGGGAATATAAATGTTCTTTATCTGCTGATATCATCATCAAATACATGATTTAATTTGAAATAATCATAAGTATGGATTGGCTTTCTGACCATGATGCGAAAATTTATTATAAGAAGACGGAGGTTACAATTTTGGATGAAGTTAAGGAGTACTTTATCTTTAGAGCTGAAACGTCACCACCCGATTCTTATCTAGATCCACCCCTATTAGCTCTACCAAATTAAATTATTGGGGAGGAAGAGAATGAAATAACTATGGGAGATGAAAAGAATTCTCAAATAGAGGTTGTACCTATTTTACAAGAATGTGTTGATGTGTTTCTAGAGGATTTACCTGGACATCCTCCAAAACGATAAATTAAAGTTTTTTATTGATTTAATTCTTCAATCAAGGCCTATATCGAAGACCCCTTATAGAATGGCCACTGTGGAATTAGTGGAACTAAAGAAAAAACTAAAGGAATTGAGTAATAAAGGATTTATTCACCCCAAGTGTTTTTCCATGGGGGTCCATGTTCTTTTTGTTATGAAGAAAGATGGATATGTGAGGTTGTGCATTAACTATAGGGAGATCAATGCTATAACAATAAAGAAAAAGTATACCCTACCTTGCATTGAGGATTTATTCTGTCAACTTCAGGGAGCTCAATATTTTTCAAAAAATGACCTTCGATCTGGATAGCATCAGTAGTGTGTGAAGAAGGAAGACATTATGAAGACAACATTTCGTACAAGGTATGGGCACTACATGTTAACAATAATTCCTTTTGGACTAACTAATGCACCCTCTATTTTCATGGATCTAATAAATAGATATTTAATATAATATCTTGATGACTTTGTAGTAGTATTTATTGATAATATCTTGGTGTACTCAAAAAGCAATGAATATCATGAAAATCACTTGCACACTATTCTGAAAACCCTCAGATGAAATGAATTATATGGGAAGTTTAGCAAGTGTGAATTCTTGCTTTAAGGAATTACTTTTCATGGCCATATTGTCTCTAAGGATGAAACCTATGTTGATTTTTCTAAGATAAGAGCAACACAAGAATGGACAGCACCAATGATTGTAACTACGGTACGCAGTTTTATTGGTTTAGCAGGTTATTATCGGCATTTCGTCCAGAATTTTGCCCGATTGGGAAACCCATTATCGAAGATCACACGTAAAGGGGTTAAATTTGTTTGGAAAAGGAGTGTGAAGAATGTTTTGAAGAACTGAAGAGAAGACTAGTCAATGCTTATATCTTGACCCTACCATCGGGGAATGATGAGATTGTTATTTATAGTGATGCTTCAAAGAAAGGACTTGGTTTTGTCCTTATGTAGAATGATAGAGTTATTGCCTATGCATCACGACAGCTAAAAAAACATGAACAAAACTATCACACTCATGATCTGGAGTTAGAATTTTTAATCATTTCTTTGAATATATAGAGGCACTATCTCTGTGGTAAAAAATGTGAGATATATACCAATCAAAATATTTTCAAGTATATTTTCTCAAAGAAAGAGCTCAAAATGAGGAAAAGATGATCTCTTGAACTACACAAGAATTATGAATTCAATATACATTACCACTCGGGGAAGGAAAATAAGGTGGAAGATTCATTGAGCATAAAGGATCATTGAGTTATGAAGAAGAAGGGAGTTGAAAGGGATCCTATGTTCATGGATCTAGTAAAGACAGATATCGGAATACTCATAGAAGGTGAAAATTCAATACTTTTTCAAATGGTAGCTAAACCATCACCACTAGAAAGGATAAAAAGTTTTTAGTCTGATGATGAATAGGGTCAAAAGAAAATTAATGCTATGAACGATGATATATTGATCGACTTCGTATATGAAGATGGGATTTTGAAAAATGGGAAGATACATTGTGTTCTTGACATACCTGATCTAAAAAGGTAATTTTAGGATGATGCTCATAGCTCCAATTTCTCTATACACCCTGGTAGCACTAAGATGTATAGAGATTTGAATGAACCTTTTTGATGGGACAACATGAAGAGGGAAATTGCTGATTTTGTGTCAAGATATGTAGTTTTTCAATAGGTTAAGGCTGTAAGACAACATCCTAGAGGATTCATACAACCACTTCCCATACCTGAGTGGAAATGGGATGATATTACACTGGAATTTTTCATGGGGCTGCCAAAGTCTATTAAAAGGAATGATGCAATATGGGCCATTGTTGACCATCTTACCAATTTCACACATTTTCATGCTATAATAAAAGATTTTCCACTTGAACGTTTAACAAGAACATATATTAATGAAGTTGTATGAATTCATGGAGTACCCCTATCAATTGTTTCTGATCGTGATCCCCGTTTTACATCAAGATTCTATAAAAGTCTTTAGAAGGCCTTGGATATTAAAATTCGTTTGAGAACTACCCACCACCATCAAACTGATTGACAATCAGAATGGACTATTCAAAACATAGAAGACATGTTGAGTTATTTCTCACTTGACTTTCAAGGTGTGTGGGATTAATAGTTACCTCTGGTAGAATTTTCCTATAATAATAGCTTGCATTCAAGTATTCATATGGCACTATATGAATTTTTTTATGGAAATAGATGTTGCACACCTACTTGTTGGGATGATATTCGTGAAATAAAACTCATAGGCTGAGAACTTGTTGAGGAAACAATGGAAATGATGAAGATTATCCAAACCCACATCAAAGCATCTCAAAGTAGGAAAAAGAACCATGCCGATAACCGAAGGATGGATTTGGAATTTCAAGTAGGAGATCATGGTTTCTTTATGGTATCTCCATGGAAAGGTGTTATAAATTTTGGTAAGAAGGGTAAAATAAGTCCTAGGTACATCAGAAATTTCTAAATTCTAGAACAAATTGGAGTTGTAGATTATCGTTTGGAAATATCAAAATGTATCTCCAATGTTCATGATGTGTTACACGTATCACTATTGAGAAAATACATGCCAGACCCAACACATTTACTCACCTATGATGAAATTTAACTAGAACCTTATCTATCTTATTGTAAAGATCCTGTCAAGATTCTTGATACTAGAGAACAGGTGTTGAGAAACCAGACGACTCATCTGGTAAAAGTTCTATGGAGAAATCATTAGATGGAAGAGGAAAAATGGGATCCAGAGGAATATTTGACGAAGAATCACCCGAGTATTTTTATGCATTAATATTCTAAAATTTTTTTGGACAAAATTATTTGAAGGCGAAGAGAATATAACACCCCAAGATTCCACAATACATTTCCATTTGAATAATGCAATAGCTTTCGTTATACACAACTTAGAGTTTTAGCACACCACGACAAATCAAAATAGCCATTATGAATATAAATACTCACTTTTTATAATATTATTATTTTTATTTTTCAAAATGGACTTCATTTTTGGGTTCAGAATATCAAAATTAGCTTTCGGTGAAGTTTTGGTATTTTTCTGAAAACATTCAATTTTTGATGAATAGTGAAAACACTTCGTTATTGTTTAAAACTGAATTTTTATTTATTTTATTTAAATTTATTTTAAGTCAAAATATATACATAATACATATATAAGTTCAATGTAATTCATTGGAGTCGTTTTATAATAATATTAGATGTATATAATTTTATTGAACTTTATTCCTTTTTTACCCACCTTCTAGGCATATTTGCAAATTTGCATAAAGCATAATTTTACATATTTCGTGAATTGAATTTCAAAAATCCAAGACACACGGTTGAAATTAGTAATTAAAATGTGTTTCAATAAGATTAAAATAATTTTTGGTGAATAATAACTTTTGACTTTTATTTACCACGGTTAAAAGTAAATTGGGTAATTAATGGAAAAAATGATATTATAATTACCCAAAAACATGTCCTAATTGTATTTGATAAGTTTATTTAGACCAAAATAAACTTTAGGAATAAAATATGATCCTTTATGTCCACTTGGATTCTATTAGGATATTTATTATTATTTTATTCAAGGAAAAGTTAAAAGCTTTTAATTCAAAGTTTAATAACTAAAAAAAAATTTATATAGGGTTATACATAAGATACATTAGACTATAAATATTAATTAGAAATATAAAAATATTTTACACATAATGGTATTTTATTTATTTTTTTAGACATTAAATAATTAAATTTATTTACGACACAATGATGATGATGCAGTAATGATCTTATTATTGAAAGATTAAACAATTGGCATTATAAATATTAATAAAATTGTAAATTGAGACTTTTTATTAATTCAAATAATTTTATAGATTAATATTAAATTTTAGGTTTGACTAAATATACTATGTTCAAAGTGATAATTTTTTATGACTTTCATAAAAAAAAGTAACAAATAGTGTCAAAATTGACATAAATGAGTTTTTGAAACAAATACTATATTATTAATTGATATAATATTCATAAAAATCTAATGTTCTACCAAAGTACTTATAAAAGGTTAAATAATTCAATAATTAACCATTTGGGGCTCTCTTGACTTTTTATAGTAAGTTTATTAACCATTTATTATAATAATACCCGAATAAATGGTAAGAGTTAAACTATTTAACTAAGAGTAAAATACAAAAGATAAGGTTAATATGAAGACCTAAACCTGTATAAAACCTATTATTTGAGAGGTTTTTTACCTATCCCTAATTTATCCCATAAATAAATTCTATTTGAGCCATTATAAACCAAATATGATTGTATTGTAAAATAATATTTCAAGCTTTTCCTAAAGTGACCCTCACCTTTCTTATAAAAAGGTACTTCCCCTTCTCTCAAAAACTCACCTCCAAATACATTTCTCTCAGAAAAAACCTACTCAAATATCTTCCCAAATACCCTCACTTCTACCTATAAGCCTTTCATTGATCATAAAACCAACTTAAGTAGACCTTTTGATCAACTCAAAAGGAAACACCCGAAGAAGAGGTAATTATTTCACCACCTCTTTCAAAGTTATTTTCTTCTTCCACTTTCTCATTCTTGGTTGTTAACATAACAAATTAAATACTCCAGTACCTTATAAATAATGTGATTTTGTTATAAATATTTCACAACTATATTCATTATTCTATCCATCCTGTTAATGACATATCACCCTACGTGCATACGTACAACTTACCATTTCCACGTCGTGGTGTAGTTAGTTAATCAAACACTTCATTATTTGGATGGGTATTATAATGAGTACAACTGATGTAAATAAAAAATATTACATTTTAAGGATTATTTATATATGATATAACATCTAATTAAACATTATTTTACCATCAATATACTGATGTTTTCGCACGTGCGTACGTACAGATTAACGTCTCCATGGACGCAATGAAAATCATTCCCAATCCTATCCATTCTAGAATAATTTTCATTTTATGATTAAATATAATGTTTAATAATTTAATATCATTATCTATATGAATCAAATACATCTTTTCCATAACAAACATGTCTTACATAACCAATCATATAAAGGAAAATGAATCAGTTAACACCTGAAACAATGATACAACTAAAATATTATTAACAAAGGAATATTAGAGGATTATTTATGATATAATATTTATTTATGAGGATATTGTATAATTTAATAAGAAATATTTAACAATTATATAGGATTTTATCATACTCTCAATCAAAAAAAGTATAAGGTAAGGGTTAATTCTACAATCTTTTTATTATCTGAGGTTGTTTATACACGAATATCTACTGGGAACTCTTAATCATCCACATCTGGGTTTCTTAAAAATGTATTTCAAAACAATTTAACTATTTATTAGACTATGGGTTAAAGTCATTTATACCCTTGTTTTAATTTTTATTATATTTTTATAATTTAATCTTTACGTCGTTTTCCAAACAAGGTCCTTTACGACCTTTTCGAAAAAATTAAGGAAAGATTGTTTTTTGAACTTATACGGTGGGTGAAACTATTTTGCACTATTTTAACATCTTAGAATATTCCCTTACAAGATTATAAAAATATTTTCAAAATAATTTTTTTTAAATTACATGAATTTCAAATTATTTCAAAATATAAAGAGATATTTCTCTCAAATAGTTTTGATTTCATATATGTAAACATCCTTTATTGGATATTATAATTGTTTGTAGTTGATTTATTATGATACAATATTCCATATTTTATTGAAGGTTTTCTGATATGTTTGACTAGGATGTGTTATTTTTATACCATTCATGATTTATGGATAAAGTATTGACATTTTGTATGCGAGTTTTAATATGAATGTTTTTGTAATGTTTCAACCTTTTCATATGAGGAATGAATTAAACTTAGTAAGTGACCGGTGGTGCCCACTATAGCTCTTCGATTCATCAGTAGTTCTCATGAGTCAAACTAGTGTCTTGGAACAAGGCCTTGAAAAATATTATTTTTAGTCTTTGAATAAGGAATTTACTTTGTGATTATGAAGTCAGGCATTATGCATTCCGTCATTATGAAAATGGCTATTGATATTAAATGTGATTATTCAACTAGTAGAATATTCATGTGAATACCTAAATGGAATTATTTTATTTATCATTGTCATATCATACTAATTTATAAGTTTACAAGGATTTTGTTTTAGTCTTATAAATTCCCTTAAATGTTTATTCATATTTATGAATGTTTTCGCTGTGTTGTTATCCTCACAGAGCATATGATCTCACCGCTTTCTATGTTTTATTTTTCCCTCAATGTGAAGAAGTATATTATGAATGACCTTTAGGGGTAGTCTAAGGGAGATGGATGTGTACAAAGGAGACAAAATGTTGTTTTTTCATTTCAAAATTTAATGTACATCTTTTGTATGTATCTAGTACTTATAAGGTTACTAAACTGATCGGTCTTTCAGGATTTGATCCTTTGTGATCAGGCCAATGTTAGGTAATATTGCACCAAATCTGAGTAACTAGGGGTAGGTCATTACAGAGAGCATCATTCTTACACCAGAAAAAAGTTTTTTAAATCCGTTGGTATTGATTGAGTGTTTTTATTTGTGTTTCATGTTGATTCTTGGTTATGATTGAGGGATGGTTAGTCAGAAGTGATCCTTTGGTTCCCAAGTAGGAATGCCTTAGATAGACTCTTGAACACCAACTATTCCTTTCTTTGACTCGACTTCCAAAAAGATGCTCCTTTGGGCTCAACCAATTACCAGGGGTGGAAGTCTTGACCATGTATGAACTTCTCACTTGTTATCTAGAGTTTGGAATACCTTGGATAGATCATAATACTTTAGTTCATTGAATCCTAAGTTATCCCTAAGTGGTTTTTGGTATCAGAGGTGATGTTTTAAATAGTGGTTATTATTCATGTGGGATGGATCTGGGTTATCCTCCTTGTTTGGTGTGAGGTATGACAGTTTAAATGATCAGGTGATGGTTTTTCCACAAAATGTCTTCAGAAGTCATGTATAGGCTTTGATAAACATGTACATTATAAACACATGGTTCCTTGGGATAAGAAATTGTGGTTTTGATTGTACTGTGCCAGCCATCTAAGATGAGTGTCTTCAAGAAAGGTCATCCAGTGGTGGCTCAGTTCATTACCCTTCTTGTTTTATGGGTAGGGTGGAATGAAACCATTTGGATTATGTTTCTAGGTTAAGGTGGGTGTGGTTTAGACGATTGACTATGTCTTTTGTGGAAAGTTCATGTGACCATTTTTGTTAGATCAATCGGGATTCAACTATTTCTCTCAGTGAGAATTATTCTCTGACCTCAAATGTAATCAGGTTTTCCTGGATAATGAAATCATGCCCTGGGCATCACTAGAATGACTATAGGCAGGCTTTGTAAGGTTATTCTAATGGTGGTAAGTGCATTGGTTCGTAATTGGACCTTTGACTATTAAAGCCTAATGGTGGAGTACTATTTTTAGACGTTTAACAAGACGAAATTGTGACCATGTTTCTAACTAAACATCACTATGTAAGTAATGTTTATGTATTTCAGTTGGAAACAATCATTGAATCAAGTTTTGACGGCTTGAGTGCTCTATTCATAAAGGATTCTCAGAGGTGTGTTGGGCATTCAAAAATTCAAAATTACATCTTTAATGAGACTTAATGAGCATTGCTGGTTGGGTGATGTATACATTATTCTTAAAGGATTCTTGGGGATGAGATGTTATAAGGTGGGGAGGTTGTAACATTATCCTGAGAGTTTTAACACATCAACGTGTTGTTTTTTTGACTTTGGTGAAAATGAGATAGGTAGAATGGAGGTTTTGTTGAGTTTTTGAAGTTCTGGTGTCTGAAAAATCCATGTTTGGAGGGTATGATAGCGCACATAGTTTTTCTAAAACCGTATGACCCCCATCAAAAAACCATGCGGCTACAGAGTGGGGAGAAGATATTCCCCTCACAGGCTGCACACAATTTGTCCAAACTGTTCACCAATCCTTCATGAATTGTGCCACTTAGGACATAAATAAGAACTATTCACATTATGTTTTGTGAATGGTTAGGAGAAACCATGAAGTTGAAATTGTGCGAGGTATTTTCTTAAGGGATAGGCACTGTATGGTTGGTGCAGGGTTTGTCCAAACCGTGAAACAAAACCATGAGACCCAGGTTTTTAGTTAAATTATGATTTTTACCTTAATGAAAACATATTTTCCTCTCCTTTCTTCTTAATCCTCCTTCACCCATGTGATACCTACCCTGTTAGACTTTGAGCTCTCCTCCAGCCTCTTCTAGGATTTATGATAGATCAACCTTCCATCGTCTGATTCAAGCTCCATCAGTCTCTATGGATTTTCATTGGTATGCTATGAAGTACATTTTAATCATAATTTGTTTTGTTTCCCCTCATATGTTTTATTTTAGGTATATACCATTTTTCCCATTTTGATGGATAATGTTCATTTCTCAAATCTCTTCCAAACTAGATTGAATCAGAGGTCGATATTGGATGAGTGATATGTCCTAGGCATGAGGTAGGTGGTCTATGAATCTTTATCCATGTTTTCATTTTTTTATATAGTTCCATTATGATACATGATGGAATTTTCCACAAATTTAATTTAATTTGGTTTCATCATGTTAAATTGATCTTTGCACCTTGGTATAGGTATGCTGAAATCTATTTAGTGAATTAGAGGTTTTTCCTCTCTTTTAAGGGCACCCCATGGGTGTGCCTAGTGAATTTAAGTTTATAATTTAATGATTCAAAACCCAGACCTCCTTCTTAGAATTCATATTAGACTATATATTCATTTCCCATTGAATATGGATGTCTGAATGATAAGGGAACCTTCTTAATTCCATTACAACCTTTATAAGTTGAATTTCTGTGTTTGGAAGCCAGTTTAAAATTATTCCTTTGATGAATTGTAACTTGACTTGAAATGGATGGTAAATATATTTAACAAATTGTATTAAGAATAATCATCATGATATTATAATAAAACCCTTAGATGGAGGTGCACTGTCTTATAAAACAAAATGTATTTAATAATGATGTATTTTCTTGTTAGCTTTTTGTTTGGTTCTTCTTCTATTCTTGATGCCATGGGTTTTTTATGGAATATTGAGTCATTTCCTTTGTTAAAATTATATAATGAAGTTTCCCTCTCCTATTTACATGAAAAATGGACCAATATCCTCCCAATGGTTGGGATTGTTTATTACAATGGAGTTTCCCAAGTCAGAAAAATCCGTTTTTACCATACTACCTCCTATGTTCCTTTTGAACAAGGTAAAAATGAATTTCCATATATTTTTAATTTGATGGCATGTTTATAAAGGAATGGAATTTTCATGATGAACATATTACATGAATTATTTTAATGGAGTGTCTTGATTGTATTGAATGTGATAAATGGATTTGAATATAAAGGGAGGAAAGGCCACACCCTTTATTGCATGTTTCAAATTGAATTGTAATAAATAGAATGCCTTCAATTATAATGGGGTATTAAAATGAAAAGAAGGAGAGGTATTGGCTCATGGATTGAATTATAAATATAATGTTGCATTATATGGGATTGACAAATATAAGGAATAAGAGGTATTTCCTCATGTACAATTATTATAAATATGATTATGCCTTATACATAGGCTGTAGGAATGATGGTAAGGGTTTTGTTGAGCATGGAACATCACATTCCCATACATATGGGGTTATGCATGGCATCTCTCGCCAGTGATATGATATTGGAAATGGGATTTATGAACCAAATAACAAGAGTGTAGTGTTTTCTTGGTGGTTCACTCACTATCTATATTGTTGTACGGTGAAGTCTGTCACTCTATAGGGTTGTAGGTAATGTTCCATATTCCATGATAGTTTAATCTCATTAGACTATATATGTATGTATGAGTTATGCCCCAGTCCAATCCATTATTATTATTCTAGGTATATGACCATTATATGTCCTTAAACACTTGGTTCATGTATATGGATTCAATATATAACTAAACTATATATATATACATCTACAACATGTATAGTCACTATTCAGACATATTCTGGATATGAGCTGAAGCAAGTATAGCTGCTAGGTGTCCCTTAGGTACCAAGGTGGGTTTATGTTTATTTATTCAGTATCTTTATTTATTTATATTGCCTTCAAACTACATATTTACATTTATAGACAAGTTTCAGTCGTAGACACCGTGGGTGGGAACTTATTGAGATTATTATGTCACACCATTCTCAAGCTGCCATGGCCCTGGGGTTCCCAAGTAGACCTAATATTTACTAGTTTCTAGTTGACTTCATGGGTGGTTTAGCTAGTAACTAGGATTTAGGAGCACAAGACTGAGCTGGATCTTTGGATTCTCATGGAATTTCCCTTGGGGATTGTTGATGTTTTTATTTAGTTATTTATTGGACTATATCTTTCAGCCTACAACATGACATCTATTTTAGTTTATGTATATTACGTAGACATGAACACATTATTGTATACATTTGAATTGGACACATTTATATAAATTTCATTATATTATTCATCCACTGATCGTTTTTCATTTATTTACTTCTTCTAATGTTGTATGTTTTTTCATGTGGATTTGACCACTATACTACTCTGATAAGAGGGCATAGTCTCCCCAATATCACCCCATGAGACCATTACTATTAGTAAGTAGACTTTGGAATACGGGGAGACATGATTGTGGATATGTGACTGATAGGTCCGACTATAGTGTTAGTGGTCAGTTATGATGCAGTGTTACAAGAAACAAAAGTTGGTCTTTCAAGCTAGCAGATCAAATGAAAAAGGTGAAAAGAATATCTAACCACCCACATATTAAAAATATAGTAAGAAGCATCATGGTAAATATTTAAATGGGATTTAAAAATTATTCAAATGTGGGAGAGAATGATTCTAACACCATGAATGTGGAGGAGGCATGCAGAAGATGACCGAATGGGCCACCCATGGTTTAATGCTTAAACCATAGGGAGTGAGGGCATGATGAAATCCGTTGAAAAAAACGATGGGTATTTATGGGTAATAAAAAGTTGAAAAAAATTGATAGATTATTATATCACCACTAAAGATGTGGAACATGGAAATGAATCCATATATGGTACACTTCCTATTCATTCAAGAATGTATAAAGATTTATTTTATTCTAGTTCTACACATTTCTTTACATCCTAAATGTTTTAAAGAATTGTTGAATCAAAATCATGATTCCTTGATGAATATATATATATATATAAACACATATTGGCGTGATCAACACAACCCATGTGTTGAAATCTTCTGCAGTTAGCATATGTGGGAATATTCTTCCAAATATTATCATAATCCTTCTATAGTAGAACTTGATTATATACTGGGAATGGATTGGATCTCTTAATATAGATTTTATATCATCTATTGGGAAATGTAAATATATTTATATATTTTGAGCCATCTGATTATTTTGAACACATTTAAGGAATTTTAAAAATCTTTTTTTGGAAAATTCGTGAATGGTGTGGGTGTTGATACCTAGCCTAGAAACATACCTTTACCAAATTGTTGAGTCTAAGGAAATTATTAACCATGTGTAAATTAATATTGTAAGGGAATATATAGATGTATTTCTCGATTATTTACCAAGACTTACCCTATATGGTGACGTTGAGATCTCATTAGATATTACACAGGGAGCCACTCCTATATCCAAATTACTTTATAGGATGGCCTTGTTAAAAAAGGAGGGGTTAAAATATTAGCTATAAAAGAATATGGATAAGGTTTTTATATGACCTAGTGCATCGTATTAGTGTGGGGTGGTTCTATTTTTTAGGAAAATGGATCGATCAATAAATCTTTATATCGATTACTGGGAGATCACCAACTTCACCATAAAGAACAAGTATCCACTATGCATGATTAATGATTTACTTAATTAACATCATGGAGACCAGTTGTTCTAAAATGTGGATATTTATACTGGATATCACTAGATGAAGTTGAATAAGGATTATATTTAGAAGATATGTTTTTTTAAGTTATAAACACTATGATTTCATAGTGATGCCCTTAACACATACTAATTCTACTGAATTCATAATGGATTTGATGAATATAGTCTTTAGAGACTATATTTTAAAAAAATTTGATTGTATTTATTATTGATATTATAATTTACAATAAGGTAAACGAGGAACAAGATTATCTTCTAAGTATTGTGTGGGTGCAATTAATAAAGGATAAAACGTTTGCTAAGTTTAATAAGAGTGAATTTTGGATGTATAAATTCAACATCTTGGGAATATGGTAAGAAGTGAGGGATTTATATGGACCATTCAAAGACAATGGTTGTTAAAGAATGAACCAAACCCTCAAGTGTCATAGAAACTCACAGTTTTCTTGGATTATGTCGGTGAAACCAATGTTTTGTGATAAATTTCCCATTATTTTATATCCCTTTTTCTAAGTTAAAATGGAAATGAGTAAAGTATTTCTAGATGGAAGAATGTGATGAAGGTTTTAAAGATATCATGAAGTGGATAATCACTATGCCTATACTCACACTACCATAAAGTGGAGAATGTTTTATGATATATAGTGAGGCTTCAATGAAAGTACTGGGATGTGTACTCAAGGAGAATAACAAAATGATACCCTATTCCTCATAGAATTTGATCATCAATGATCATAATTATTGAACACCGGATTAAGAGTTAGTATTTATGATCTTAGTTTTAAATATTTTATGAAACTGCCCTTATTTTAAGAATTGTGACATATATACAAATGAAAAGAGTCTAAATTATATTTTCATAGAGAAATAGCTCAACATGGATTGACAAATATGGTTATACCAGATCAAGGACTATAATTAATCTATTAACTACCATTCTGGGAAGGAGAGTAAGGTATATGATTCTCTTAGCAGGAAAGAACCTTTTACATTATCCTTGAATTAGATTGAGAAAGACCCTATCCTTATGGTTATAAAAAAAGGTTTATCTAGAAATTATAACATCATGGAATACATCCTACCTTCACAAAATGATTTCCAATCCATCTATCTGACAGAAGATCAAGGAGTCATAATGTTCTGATTTTGTGCATCAAAAAATAGTGAAAGAATTAATGTAAGGGAATATTCATGAATTTCACATTGAGTGAGATGATTTCATTCAATTTATTAATAGACATTGTGTGTCTTCATCACCCAATATAAATAATGTTCTATTGGATGATGCACATAGATAATCATTATCCATCCATAATTAAATAACCAAGATATATCAAGATATTAGAGAGCATTTCTGGTGAGATTACATGAAAAATGAGATTATTGAGTACACCTAAAAGTTATTGGTATGTTAGTAGGTTAATTTTTAGTGATAAAAGTAATAGGGGATGATTAAACCATCTCCAATACTAAAACACTCATTTCTCATGCATACTTTTAGTTATGTTCTTATTGATTATAAATTAATCCTAATGAATAATCTAAAGTGTTTATATGTTTTATTAAAATATGGGTAAACTATAATTATGGGGTTAATGTAAATAAAAATAAATAAAAAGTTTCTATTATGAGAACATGAATTTAATTGAGTTTTTTTGTGAGAAATTAACATTGTTTTTAAATTAATTTAATATAAAATACATGTCTAGCCTCTAGATAGACCTCAACCAGTGGCCCAAAATCCACTTATCCAGCACCATGAAGGGGCTAATAGGCCAAGAAGTCCAGTGAGATAGCTCTCTAAAGTGGTTGAGATGGAATAGGCCCATGTGTAGGATCCTGTGGAGCATAGTTGGTCTAAAATACATGCATGTAGAAACTTTCCCATCATATGTGTGTGCAAGTGTACCGACATCCCATCCCTGGAGTAGGATTCTAAACTATGTTCACTAGTCCATGTTATGAATACAAGTGCCCATCCATGTTCAAAACAGATATAGGAAAACATTATTATGTTCACTATTCACACTTTTTGAAAAAGTTCCATCCAATATTAACTATACAAGATCCCACCTTCATACATTTCCACTCCAACTCACCACTAATCGAAGCCACTTGACACCATAAGGGTCTTGGGGGTGGAGGAGATGCATTGAAAAAATGGTAGGACATGTCATGCTACTGTGAGTTCAAAATGGTAGATATTGGGACTTTGGATAGTGTGATAGAAGTACCATTGAGGGATGGTAAATGATTAAATACCATTGATTATGTAACACCGCAAGCTTCCATGGTATGCTTCTCTTTCAATAATGCAATAGCTTGCATTTTATGCAAGTTCGAGGTTCTAACATTCCGCGACCAATAAAAATAATTGTTATGAATAGTAATACCATTCTTTTGAAATTATATATATTTTATATTTCAATATGGACTTCATTTTTGGATTCGTAATATCTAAATTAGCCTATGTTGATTTTTTTGTATTTTTCTGAGAACTTCCAATTTTTTATGAATAGTGACAAATACTTAAAGACAACTTTATTAATAAAAATAATATCTAGTGATAAATTATACTATTGAGTGGTTTTAAAGTATAATTAGAATATATTTTTACCATTTTATCCAATGGTGGCCATTATAATTAATTTCACTTTGAAATTGGACATAAACCATTGTCAATCTTTTGATATATATTGTTTCTTAAAAACACGCTATTTGTTGTGACATCGGGAATTAATTATAAAATTAATTAATGAAACTTATATGTTTGTAATTTTGTAAAATAGACACCATTTTTGAATTCAGAATATCAATTATAGCTTAGGGGGAAATTTTGGCATTGTTCTGAAAAACTTCAATTTTTGATGAATAGTGAAACCACTAAGTGGTAGTTAAAAAACCGATTTTTCGTTTAAATGAAACATTACCACTTCTATGATTTGATTTTCAAAAATACGATATACATGGTTTTAATTAGGAAGTAAAATATGTTTCAATGGGATTAAAATAATTTTTTGGTGAATTGTAACTTTTAAGTTTAATTAATCGCGATTAAAGATAATTACTGAAATTTAAGGTCAAAATGGTATTATAAAAATATGAAAATACCCTTCCACTTGTCCTAACCTTATTGGATTATTCATGTCCGACAAATAAAATCCATGGGTCAACTTGGGGACCCCATGGAGACACTTGGGTAAGAAAATGACATTAATAACTTTTTATTTAAAGTAAAAATAAAATTGTCACAAACATGTGTTGTTTTACTAAAACAATTATTACATGGGGTTATATAAGTTAAATTTTGGACTATAAATATTCATTGTAAATATATAAATATTTCATACATCATTAATTTTTTTTATAATTTTAATACATTAAATAAATTAAATTTTTTATGACACCATGATGATGCAGTGATTACCTCATTAATTAACGATTTAAATAAAATGAAAAAATAATGTAAAATATAAGACTTAGACTTGTAAAAAACCTATTGGATGAGTATATTTAGAACCCTTATCACCTTATCCTCGAAATATATAATTCTGGGACATTTAAAATCCGATACTCATTATATAATAAAGTAACATTTCATTACTTTCCAAGAGTGCCCCTCCTCTCCTCTTATAAAAGGCCCCCACCACTACCACCTTACTCAAACCTTCAAAGTTTTGGATCGGCCAACCTCTGCCCAAATATTCTCTCAACGTCCCTCTCTTACTCCTAGAAGCCTCATGTTGGGCAGAATTCTTCCCAAGGAAGCCTTGAGCTCAAATAAAAAAGAGTTACCCGTTTTAAAGGTAGTGTTTTCTCTTGTGTTCTTATGTTTTATTTTGCTTCTCCAACCCCATACACTCTTTTTATTCATTTGTTTTGTAACAACACCAGTATCCTCAATATACTATAATGTTTTTATAAGAATTATTTGAGATAAACTTACACACAACTACATCAAATGGTTAAAGAACATACTGTTTCTGTGGATGGCGAATTTCTGCCTCACAAAAAGATGATTGTTCAACACTCATATAACACCTTCAAAGATGGCCATTTAGATGTCACTATATTTATATATGATATATAATATGTTAATGTTTTACTTAATCTTCTGTATTTTTCATTTATGGAATACCTTTATGGTTTCCATTATGGGTAAACACGATATTTTCATTTTAAGAAGCGCGGACTACCACCCCCTCAAAGTGATTTGAATCGTTAATGCCATATGTGTGATGTATAAAGGATGGAGTAAATGGTATTACACATTATATTATACTGTAATTATATTATACCTTTATATAATTTTAACTTCATTCCATTAAATACGAAATAGAAATGAAAGTAGCGTTCATGCGTACGTACGGCTTACCGTCTCCATGAACGGTGCATTTCATTTCTTACCTTTAAATGTTATGTAATATTAAAAATTCATGTTTATACCGGATATATAGGATATATATGATATCTACATCATGAATATAATTATGGATATAATGGATATTCTACCACATAAACAACTTGTAATTATAAGAAGTTTGTTGTTGACTCAAGTACCAAAGATCGACAAAATGATTGTTATTAACTAAAATGACTACATAATTTTCGTAACATTGTAATAAGTGAAATAAAAGGGACAATGAACTTGAAAAAGGTTCTTAAGAGAGTAGAGATTAACTCAAGTTTATAATTCATGAGTTTAAAGAGCGGTCGATTCAAGTCGGACACGAGGTAAGGGTTAATTCTATAACCTCTACTTTATTCATGGTTGTTTATACATAGTTATCTACTGGGACCTATTTATCATCCACATCCATGTTTCATAAAAATGTCTTTAAAAACATTTTTACTACATATTAGACAATGGTTTAAATACATTTATACCCTTATTTGACCTTATAAGTTTTTTAAAGGAATCTTTCCGTCATTTTCAAAACAAATCATAATAGATGAGTGGTAAGGGAACTTCTTAACCCAATTTCCATTCTTTGGGTTAATCTCCTACTTTCAAATTATTTCATGATATTATTATGTCCTATCTTGTATTTTTACTTTCTTTATGTGTACTTATTGTGAATACACATAATAGATCTATTTTATTTAAAAAATTATCTTTGTAAGGACTTCTTCTTAATCTCCTTTCATTGAGGCATGTTTTGTTTTATACACAAACTTCTTTTATACTATGTATAAACCCCTTTGAATTTTACATTTATTCAAAAGGAATATTTTTTATACATAGCATTTACTAAGTGACAAAAGGGAATGTTTTTTTTCGTACGTATGCGACGACTATAACTTCTCCGCCGCCGTGACCATTATTTGAGTTTTGACTTCCTCTACAAGCTATAACTTTTTTTAAATGATTTAAAAAAATAGAGAGATATTTCTGTCAAATATATGAAAATCCAGTGCAAATGTATAGGTATTTAACGCAAGCTTAAAAATGTTTTCATAAAACCTGACTCTCGAGTGTGGTAGACCGGAAGGGATTGAGCATGGACCCATCATGGCCTGTAATTAGTCGAGCAGTCTCAGAATTAGTTATTTTATTTTCAGAAGCTTGCATAATGTTTTTGGAAAAACACTGGAGTATATTTGAGAAATTTTAAACAAAAGTATCTTCTAAAAAACTTGCATCAGCAGGTCTCATGAGACAAACTAGTGTCTTGAAACGAGGCCTTGAGAAAATCTTATTTGTAGTCCTGGCATGAGGCCTTGGCTATGTGGATATGATAGTCTAGAATTATGCATTCCATCATTATGAAAGTGGTTATTGATATTTCATGTGGTTATTCGACCAGTAGAATATCCATGTGAATAAGTAAATGGCATTATCTCATTTTACATTTTCCATATTATGTTGAAGTTCAAGTTTAAAAGGATTTTGTTTTATTTATACATTGCCTTAAATGTTTATGTTTGTTTATGAAAGCTTACGCTATATTGTTATCCTTACTAAGCATCTGATATCACCCCTTTCAATGTTTTATTTTTCCCAGGATGCGAAGAAATATTTTATGACTGACCTATAGGGATAGTCTGAAGGGGATAGAAGCATGGACTATGGAGACTATATTATTGTGATTTTTCACTTTATGATGTAATGTAACACTTTTGAATGCATCTAGTGTTTCAAGGCTACTAAACTAATCGGTCTTTCGATACTTGATCTTTGTGATCATGCCAATGTTACTTAATAATGCGCCGACTCTAGGTAACTGGGGTCGGGGCATTACAGTTGGTATCAGAGGCAGTTTAGTACTAACCTTGGAAGCTAGATTTAGATAAACTATGATTAGAGCACATAGACCTAAGATAAACATTGAGGATTAGTATAGAAGAACTTCCTAGAATTTGGGTATTATAGTGATTTTGTGAGATTTCTGAGAAATACATCCATGTCTGGATACGATCAGGTAGAGGCGGCTCTGGCACAAATGTACCTAGAGGTAAAACCCGAAAACACCGCTTTGAGCTAGACTCGAACGGGAACTAGTGCACGACAACGAGCCTTGCTGCACTCTTGGTTACGACACTCCTGGGGGATATGCTTAGGATAATTCTCATTTTATTTACAAATCATTATAAAGGGTTTATGAGTATATAATTCCTCAAAAAAACATTTCTTTTTATGATTGTGGATTATATCCATAAACAGTTCAATTTATGTTAAGTGTTTTACAATTAGGGAATTATGTATTTTGATTCATAAATAGATCTAGTTTATGCCATTATTTAGAAATGGCGCCTAGTGGAAGGAATGGAAACCGTATCAATGAAAACACTCCATGTATGGATTTTCCTCCTACTAAAGATAATTATAGTGGAGTTGGAGATACAACTCGTGCTGATCAACTTGTTACCATACTGGGACAACTCACTCAGGTTATGAATAATAACCTTACTCGTATGGAGCACCCTGATCCCCAACGTGGAGGATCAATGTTAGACCACTTCATGAGGTAACAACCACCAAAATTTAATGGGGGTACAAATACATTAGTAGCTGAGCAATGGATAAACTCCTTAGAGAAAATATTCCACGCCTTGGGGAGTAGTGAAAGGGAGAAGGTTGTCATGGCAGTTTACCGCCTCACTGGAGATGCTGATATATGGTGGTCATTGATTCAAAACACAAAGGAAGATGATGAAGTATCAAATATGGAATGGAGGGAGTTCAAAGAGATTTTACTAGAAAAATACTATCCTCGTGACCATCGAGCAGATATGGAAAGACAATTTCTGAGTCTGAGACAAAAGGAGGATGAGAATGTCGCAAAGTATAAGGCCCACTTTACAAGGTTAGCAAGGCATGCTGCAGATTATATACGTAATCCAAGAAGTAAGATTGATCGTTTCTTTGATGGGTTAAAATCATTTCTTCGTCGATCATTAGTCTCACAAACCTTCTTGTCATACGAAGATATTGTCTCATGTGCTATCAAGATAGAAAATGAATTCTCTAAATCTTATGACAATAAAGTAAACCAAGAGAAGAAGAGAATGGTGGAACAAGAGACAGATAAAGGGAAAAAGGGAAATAATTATTTTCCATTATTTGATAATTGTGGGAAGAATCACCCCAGTACTTGCCTAAAAGGAATGGAAGTTTGTTATAAATGTGGAGAAAAAGGTCACCAGGCTCGTGATTGCAAGGGAAAGAAAGAGGCTATCAATGTTGAATGCTACAATTGTAGAGAAATGGGGAATTATGCAAATGAATGTCCTAAGCGTCAGAGAAAAATACCTTAGAAAAGGCCAAGGGATCAAGGCCAACCTTATGCTGTTACTACAGTTGAAGTGGAATAATTAATGTATTGGTGCTTTTGGACTCAAGGATTATATTCTGGTTATAAGAATAATGTGATATATATAAGGATTGTACTGCAGTACTTGTTGTTTTCATTAAGGTTCTAATATAATGAAGGTAATCATATTTTTGTATGTGAGAATAAGAGAAACTTTACTTTGTTTGACGAATCTGATGATACAATTAATTTTGGAATTTCAAGACCTTTTAGAAAAAGTATGGATAGAGGTATTTTGGATAACTACAAAGGTTGGAATGGATTAAGTTGAACTTTGGGTAGTATTGTTTAAGGTTAAAACATTTATGAAGATTATTTTTGTAATATTATAATACTATAGTTTTAGGAAAAGGAAAACCTGCAGGTTTGGGGATAACCCGTCGCATCGGACAAAGCTGTAGGAATCGAACCCACAACCATAGTGCGACAGGCCTTTATTACCTACCACTAGCCTATAGGAAGTCCCTGGTTATTACAAAAAAGTTTTCCTAATCTAAATGGTATGTGTTAATATTTGGAACCTTATACAATTATGATAAATAGAATATTTTTGAGTTCTATTACCTTTTAGAGTGAAAGATGGGTTTGTGGTAAAATATTTATTAAAGAAAGAAGTTATACATGACAAGTATGTATATTCCCTTACGTTCTTAGTAAATCTCCTAAATAAATTCCTCAACTTTATAAAAGGTAACTTAAAACAAAAACGTTGCCGATTAAATGACCATTTAACCAATCACAAGTTTGTTATTTTCTTATGGTTAACTTTCTCCTAATCCAGTTTTCTACAACTCTCCATCAGGCCTTGATGGTTTGTTTTTCTTCCATATCCATATTTTCGTAGAATCCTAGTATGGGCTATCTCGGGTGACCTTTGTACTTATCTTTCTTTATTTTAAAGTTATATTTTTATTAACCTTATTTCCAATGTGGGTTTTCCACAAAGGTATTTCCTATTTTCAACCTTTTATTTTCAAAGAAAAATTTCAAATTGCGAGGACGCAATTTATTGAAGGAGGGGAGAATGTAACACCCCAAGCTTCCATGGTATGCTTCTCTTTCAATAATGAAATAGCTTGCATTGTACACAAGTTCGAGGTTCTAAAACACCGCGACCAATAAAAATAGCAGTCATGAATAGTAATACCCACCTTTTGAAATTATATATATTTTATATTTCAAAATGGACTTCATTTTTGGATTCGGAATATCGAAATTATCCTATGTTGAATTTTTGGTATTTTTCTGAGAACTTCCAATTTTTTATGAATAGTGACAAATAATTAAAAACAACTTTTTTAATCAAAATAATATATAGTGATAAATTATAATATTTAAGGGTTTTAAAGTATAATTAGAATATATTTTTACCATTTTATCCAATGGTGGTCATTAGAATTAATTTCACTTTGAAATTGGACATAAACAATTGTCAATCTTTTGATATATATTGTTTCGTAAAAACACGCTATTTGTTGTGACAGTGGGAATTAATTATAAAATTAATTAATGAAAATTATATGTTTGGAATTTTGTAAAATAGACACCATTTTTGAATTCAGAATATCAATTATAGCTTAGAGGGAAATTTTGGCATTGTTCTGAAAAACATCAATTTTTGATGAATAGTGAAACCACTAAGTGGTAGTTAAAAAACTGATTTTTCGTTTAAATGAAACATTACCACTTCTGTGATTTGATTTTAAAAAATCCGACATACATGGTTGTCATTAGGAAGTAAAATGTGGTTCAATGTGATTAAAATAATTTTTTTTGGTGAATAGTAACTTTTAAGTTTAATTAATCGTGATTAAAGGTAATTAGTGAAATTTAAGGTAAAATGGTATTATAAAAATATGAAAATACCCTTAAACATGTCCTACCCCTATTGGATTAGTCATGGCCGACCAATACAATCCATGGGTCAACTTGGGGACCCCATGGAGCCACTTGGGTAAGAAAATGACATTAATAACTTTTTACTTAAAGTAAAAATAAAATTATCACAAACATGTGTTGTTTTACTAAACAAATTATTAAATGGGGTTATATAAGTTAACATTTAGACTATAAATATTCATTGGAAATATAAAAATATTTCATATATCATTATATTTTTTTTATAATTTTTAGACATTAAATAAATTAAATTTTTTATGACACCATGATGATGGAGCGATTACCTCATTAATTAACGATTTAAATAAAATGAAAAGATAATGTAAAATCTAAGACTTAAAATTGTCAAAAACCTATTGGATGAGTATATTTCGAACCCTTATCAACTTATACTCGAAATATATATGTGTGGGACCTTTAAAATCCGAAACTCGTTATATAATAAAGTAACATTTCATTACCTTCCAAGAGTGCCCCTCCTCTCCTCTTATAAAAGGCCTCCACCACTACCACCTTACTCACATCTTCAAAGCCTTTTGCCTCAGACAACCTCTGCCCAAATACTCTCTCAACTTACCTCTCTTACTCATAGAAGCCTCACTTTGGGCCTAATTCTTCCCAAGGAAGCCTTGAGCTCAAATCAAAAATAGTTACCCGTTTTAAAGGTAGTGTTTTCTCTTGTGTTCTTATGTTTTATTTTGCTTCTCCAACCCCCTAAAATCTTTTTATTCATTTCTTTTGTAACAACACCAGTATCCTCAATATACTAGGATGTTTTTATAAGAAGGATTCGAGCTACACTTACACACACCTACTTCTAATGGTTAAAGAACATACTGTTTCTGTGGATGGCGAATTTCTGCCTCACGAAACGATGATTGTTCAACACACATATAACACCTTCAAAGGTGGCCATTTATATGTCACTATATTTATATATGATATATAATATGTTCATGTTTTACTTATGCTTCTATATTTTTCATTTATGGAATACATTTATGGTTTCCATTATGGGTAAACGCGATATTTTCATTCTAGGAAGTGCAGACTACCGCCCCCTCAAATTGATTTGAATAGTTAATGACATATGTGGGATGTATAAAGGATGGAGTAGATAGTATTATACAATATATTATACTGGAATTATATTATACCTATATATAATTATAACTTCATTCCATTAAATACGAAATAGAAATGAAAGGAGCGTTCATTCGTACGTACGGCTTACCGTCTCCATGAACGGTGCATTTCATTTTTTACCTTTAAATGTTATGTAATATTATAAATGCATGTATATACTGGATATATAGGATATATATTATATCTACATCATGAATATAATTCTGGAGATAATGGATATTCTACCACATAAACAACTTTTAATTATAAGAAGTTTATTGTTGACTCAAGTACCAAAGATCAACAAAACGATCGTCATTAACTTAAATGACTAAATAATTTTCGTAACATTGTAATAAGTGAAATAAAAGGGATAATGAACTTGAAAAAGGTTCTTAAGAATGTATATATTAACTCTAGTTTATTATTCAGGAGTTTAAAGAGCGGTCGATTCAAGTCGGACACGAGGTAAGGGTTAATTCTACAACCTCTTCATTATTCATGGTTGTTTATATGTAGTTATCTACTGGGACCTCTTTATCATACACATCCATGTTTCATAAAAATGTCTTTCAAAACCTTTTTACTATATATTAGAAAATTTTTTAAAGAAATTTATACCCTTATTTGTCCTTATACGTTTTTTAAAGGAATCTTTCTGTCATTTTCAAAACAAATCAGAATAGATGAGTGGTAAGGGAACTTCTTAACCCAATTTCCATTCTTTGGGTTAATCTCCTACTTTCAAATTATGTCATGATATTATTATGTCCTATCTTGTATTTTTACTTTCTTTATGTATACCTATAGTTAATACACATAATATATCTATTTTATTTAAAAAATTATCTTTGTAAGGACTTCGTCTCAATCTCCTTTCATTGAGGCATGTTTTGTTTTATACACAACTTTCTTTTATACTATGTATAAACCCCTTTGACTTTTAAATTTATTCAAAAGGAATATTTTTTATACAAAGCGTTTACTAAGCGACAAAAGGGATTGTTTTTTTTCATACGTATGCGGCGATTATGACTTCTCCGCCGCCGTGACCATTATTTGAGTTTCATCTTCCTCTACAAGCTATAACTTTTTTTAAATGATTTCAAAAAAGAGAGAGATATTTCTCTCAAATATATGGAAATACAGTGCAAATTTATACATATTTAATGCAATCTTAAAAATGTTTTCATAAAACCCGACTCTCGAGTGTGGTAGACAGGAAGGGATTGGGCGTGGACCCATCATGGCCTGTAATTAGTCGAGCAGTCTTAGAATTAGTTATTTTATTTTCAGAAGCTTCCATATTGTTTATAGAAAAACACTAGAGTATATTTGATCAATTTTAAACGTAAGTATCGTCTAAAAAAATTGCATCGACAGGTCTCATGAGACAAACTAGTGTCTTGGCACGAGGCCTTGACAAAATATTATTTGTAGTCTTGGCACGAGGCCTTGGCTAAGTGGTTATGATAGTCTATCATTATGAATTCCATCATTATGAAAGTGGTTATTGATGTTTCATGTGGTTATTCGACCAGTAGAATATCCATCTGAATAATTAAATGGAATTATCTCATTTTACATTTTCCATATAATGTTGAAGTTCATGTTTAAAAGGATTTTGTTTTAGTTATACATTGCCTTAAATGTTTATGTTTATTTATGAAAGCTTCCGCTATATTGGTATCCTTACTGAGCATCTGAGCTCACCCCTTTCAATGTTTTATTTTTTCACAGGATGTGAAGAAATATTTTATGACTGACCTATAAGGATAGTCTGAAGGGGATAGAAGTGTGGACTATGTAGACTATATTATTTTGATTTTTTACTTTATGATGTAATGTAACACTTATGAATGTATCTAGTGTTTCAAGGCTACTAAACTAATCAGTATTTCGATATTTGATCTTTGTGATCATGCCAATGTTACTTAATAATGCCCCGACTCTTGGTAACTGGGGTCGGGGCATTACAGTTGGTATCAGAGGCAGTTTATTACTAACCTTGGAAGCTAGATTTAGATAAAATCTGATTAGAGCACATAGACCTAAGATAAAATTGAGGATTAGTATAGAAGAACTTCCTAGAATTTTGGTATTATTGTGATTTTGTGAGTTTTTTGAGAAATACATCTCTGTCTGGATACGAGCAGGTAGAGCCGACTCTAGCACAGATGTATCTAGGGGTAAAACCCGAAAACACCGCTTTGAGCTAGACTCGAACGGGAACTGGTGCACGACAACGGGCCTTGCTGCACTCTTGGTTACGACACACTCAGGGGATATGCTTAGGATAATTCTCGTTTTATTTACAAATCATTATAAAGGGTTTATGAGTATATACTTCCTCCAAGAAAACATTTTTTTTTATGATTATGGATTATATCCATAAACATTTCAATTTATGTTAAGTGTTTTACAATTAGGGAATTATGTATTTTGATTCATAAACTGATCTAGTTTATGCCATTGTTTAGAAATGGCGCCTAGTGGAAGGAATGGAAACCGTATCAATGAACACACTCCATGTAGGGATTTCAATCCTACAAAAGATAATTATAGTGGAGTTGGAGATACAACTGGTGCTGATCAACTTATTACCATACTAGGACAACCCACTCAGGTTATTAATAATAACCTTATTCGTATGGAGTACCCTGATCCGCAACGTGGAGGATCAATGTTAGACCGCTTCATGAGGAAAAAACCACCAATATTTAATGGGGGTACAAATACATTAGTAGCTGAGCAATTGATAAACTCCTTAGAGAAAATATTCCACGCCTTGGGGAGTAGTGAAAGGGAGAAGGTTGTCATGGCAGTTTACCGCCTCACTGGAGATGCTGATCAATAGTGGTCGTTGATTCAAAACACAAAGGAAGATGATGAAGTATCAAATATGGAATGGAGGGAGTTCAAAGAGCTTTTCCTAGAAAAATACTATCCTCGTGACCATCGAGCAGATATGGAAAGACAATTTCTGAGTCTGAGACAAAAGGAGGATGAGAATGTCGCAAAGTATGAGGCCAACATTACAAGGTTAGCGAGGCATGCTGCAGATTATATACGTAACCCAATAAGTAAGATTGATCATTTTTTTGATGGGTTAAAACCATTTCTTCGTCGAGAATTAGTCTCACAAACCTTCTTGTCGTACGAAGATATTGTCTCATGTTCTATCAAGACAGAAAAGGAATTCTCTAAAACTTATGATTATAATGTAAAGCAAGAGAAGAAGAGAATGCTGGAACAAGAGACAGATAAAGGGAAAAAGGGAAAGAAGGATTTTCTATTATGCGATAATTGTGGGAAGAATCACCCTGGTACATGCCTAAAAGGAATGGGAGTTTGTTATAAATGTGGAGAAAAATGTCACCACGCTCGTGATTGCAAGGGAAAGAAAGAGGCTATCAATGTTGAATTTTACAATTGTAGAGAAATGGGGCATTATGCAAATGAATGTCCTAAGAATCAGAGAAACATACCTCAGAAAAGGCCAAGTGATCAAGGCCAGGCTTATGCTGTTACTACAGTTGAAGTGGAATAATTAATGTATTGGTGCTTTTGGACTCAAGGATTATATTCTGGTTATAAGAATAATGTGATATATAAAAGTATTGTACTGCAGTACTTGTTGTTTTCATTAAGGTTTTAATATGATGAAGGTAATCATATTTTTGTATGTGAGAATAAGAGAAACATTACTTTTTTTTTGAGGAATCTCATGATACAATTAATTTTGGAATTTCGAGACCTTTTAGAAAAAGTATGGGCAGAGGTATTTTGGATAACTATAAAGGTTGTAATGGATTAAGTTGAACTTTGGGTAGTATTGTTTAAGGTTAAAACATTTATGAAGATTATTTTTGGAATATTATAATACTATAGTTTTAGGAAAAGGACAACATGCTGGTCGAGGGATAACCCGTCGCGTCGGACAAAGCTGCAGGAATCGAACCCACAACCATAGTGTGACAGGCCTTTATTACCTACCACTAGCCTACAGGAAGTCCCTGGTTATTACAAAAAAGTTTTCATAGTCTAAATGGTATGTGTTAATATTTTGAACCTTATAAAATTATGATAAATAGAATATTTTTGAGTTCTATTACCTGTTAGAGTGAAAGATGGGTTTGTGGTAAAAAATTTATTAAAGAAATAAAGTCTACATGAAAAGTATGTATATTCCCTTACGTTCTTAGTAAATCTCCTAAATAAATTCCTCAACTTTATAAAAGGCAACTTAAAACAAAAACGTTTCCGGTTAACTTTTCCAACTGGGGATTCAATGACCGTTTAACCAATCACAAATTTGTGATTTTCTTATGGTTAACTTTCTCCGAATCTAGTTTTCTAAAACTCTCCATTAGACCTTGATGGTTTTTTCTTCCATATCCATATTTTTATAGAATCCTAGTATGGGCTATCTCGGGTGACCTTTGTACCTATCTTTCTTTCTTTTAAAGTTATATTTTTATTAACCTTATTTCCGATGTGGGTTTTCCACAAAGGTATTTCCTATTTTCAACCTTTTATTTTCAAAGAAAAATTTCAAATTGCGAGGACACAATTTATTGAATGAGGGGAAAATGTAACACCCCAAGCTTCCATGGTACGCTTCTCTTTCAATAATGCAATAGCTTGCATTGTACGCAAGGTTGAGGTTCTAACACACCACGACCAATAATAATAGCAGTTATGAATAGTAATACCCAATTTTTGAAATTATATATATTTTATATTTCAAAATGGACTTCATTTTTGGATTCATAGTATCGAAATTAGCCTATGTTGAATTTTTGGTATTTTTATGAGAACTTCCAATTTTTTATGAATAGTGAAAAATACTTAAAAACAACTTTTTTAATTAAAATAATATGTAGTGATAAATTATAATATTGAGTGGTTTTAAAGTATAATTAGAATATATTTTTACCATTTTATCCAATGGTGGTCATTAGAATTAATTTCACATTGAAATTGGACATAAACAATTGTCAATCTTTTGATATATATTGTTTCTTAAAAACACGCTATTTGTTGTGACAGAGGGAATTAATTATAAAATTAATTAATGTAACTTATAAGTTTGGAATTTTTTAAAATAGAAAACATTTTTTAATTCATAAAATCAATTATATATTAGGGAGAAATTTTGCCATTGTTCTGAAAAACTTCAATTTTTGATGAATAGTGAAACCACTAAGTGGTAGTTAAAAAACTGATTTTTCGTTTAAATGAAACATTACCACTTCTGTGATTTGATTTTCAAAAATCCGAAATACATGGTTGTCATTTGGAAGTAAAATGTTGTTCAATGGGATTAAAATAATTTTTTGGTGAATAGTAACTTTTAAGTTTAATTAATCGCGATTAAAGGTAATTTGTGAAATTTAAGGTAAAAATGGTGTTATAAAAATATGAAAATACCCTTACACTTATCCTAACTTTATTGGATTAGTCATGGACGACTAATACAATCCATGGGTCAACTTGGGGACCCCATGGAGCCACTTGGGTAAGAAAATGACATTAATAACTTTTTATTTAAAGTAAAAATAAAATTGTCACAAACATGTGTTGTTTTACTAAAACAATTATTACATGGGGTTATATAAGTTATATTTTCTACTATAAATATTCATTAGAAAGATAAAAATATTTCCTACATAATTATATTTTTTTTATTATTTTTAGACATTAAATAAATTAAATTTTTTATGACACCATGATGATGCAGCGATTACCTCATTAATTAACGATTTAAATAAAATGAAATGATAATGTAAAATATAAGACTTTAACTTGTCAAAAACCTATTGGATGAGTATCTTTAGAACCCCTATCACCTTATACTAGAAATATATAAGTTTGGGGACTTTAAAATCCGAAACTCATTATATAATAAAGTAACATTTCATTACTTTCCAAGAGTGCCCCACCTCTCCTCTTATAAAAGACCCCCACCACTACCACCTTAATCACACCTTCAAAGCCTTTTGGCTTGGCCAAACTCTACCCAAATACTCTCTCAACTTCCCTCTATTACTCCTAGAATCCTCACTTTGGGAAGAATTCTTCCCAAGGAAGCCTTGAGCTCAAATCAAAAAGAGTTACCCGTTTTAAAGGTAGTGTTTTCTCTTGTGTTCTTATGTTTTATTTTGCTTCTCCAACCCCCTAAAATCTTTTTATTAATTAATTTTGTAACAAAAACATTATCCTCAATATAATAGGATGTTTTTATAATAAGGATTCGAGCTACAATTACACACACCTACATCTAATGGTTAAAGAACATACTGTTTCTCTGGACGGCGAATTTCTGCCTCACGAAACGATGATTGTTCAACACTCATATAACACCTTCAAAGTTGGCCATTTAGATGTCAATATATTTATATATGATATATAATATGTTTATGTTTTACTTAAGATTCTGTATTTTTCATTTATGGCATACCTTTATGGTTTCCATTATGGGTAAACACGATATTTTCATTTTAGGAAGTGCGGACTACCGCCCCCTCAAAGTGATTTGAATCGTTAATGCCATATGTGGGATGTATAAAGGATGTAGTAAATGTTATTATAAATTATATTATACTGGAATTATATTATACCTTTAAATAATTATAACTTCATTCCATTAAATATGAAATATAAATGAAAGTAGTGTTCATGCGTACATACAGCTTAGTGTCTCCATGAACGGTGCATTTCATTTCTTACCTTTAAATGTTATGTAATATTATAAATGCATGTATATACTGGATATATAGGATATATATAATATCTACATCATGAATATAATTCTGGAGATAATTTATATTCTACCACATAAAAAACTTGTAATTATAAGAAGTTTATTGTTGAATCAAGTACCAAAGATCGACAAAACGACTGTTATTAACTTAAATGACTACATAATTTTCGTAACATTGTAATAAGTGAAAAAAATGGATAATGAACTTGAAAAAGGTTCTTAAGAAAGTAGATATTAACTCTAGTTTATTATTCAGGAGGTTAAAGAGCGGTCGAGTCAAGTCGGACACCAGGTAAGGGTTAATTCTACAACCTCTTCATTATTCATGGTTGTTTATATGTAGTTATCTATTGGGACCTCTTTATGATCCACATCCATGTTTCATTAAAATGAATTTCAAAATATTTTTACTATATATTAGAAAATGGTTTAAAGACATTTATAACCTTATTTGACCTTATACGTTTTTGAAAGGAATCTTTCCGTCATTTTCAAAACAAATCAGAATAGATGAGTGGTAAGGGAACTTCTTAACCCAATTTCCATTATTCAGGTTAATCTCCTACTTTCAAATTATGTCATGATATTATTATGTCCTATATTTTATTTTTACTTTCTTTATGTTTACTTATTGTGAATACACATAATAGATCTATTTTATTTAAAAAATTATCTTTGTAGGGACTTTGTCTCAATCTCCTTTCATTGAGGCATGTTTTGTTTTATACACAACATTATTTTATACTGTGTATAAACCCCTTTGACTTTTACATTTATTCAAAAGGAATCTTTTTTATACAAAGCGGTTACTAAGAGAGAAAAGGGAATGATTTTTTTCGTACGTATACGGTGACTACGACTTCTCCGCCGCCGTGACCATTATTTGAGTTTCGGCTTCCTCTACAAGCTATAACTTTTTTAAAATGATTTAAAAAAAGAGAGAGATATTTCTATCAATTATATGAAAATCTAGTGCAGATGTATACGTATTTAACACAAGATTAAAAATGTTTTCATAAAACCCGACTCTCGAGTGTGGTAGACAGGAAGGGATTGGGCGTGGACCCATCATGACCTGTAATTAGTCGGGCAGTCTCAGAGTTAGTTATTTTATTTTCAGAAGCTTGTATAATGTCTTTAGAAAAACACTGGAGTATATTTGAGAAATTTTAAATGTATGTATCTTCTAAAAAAATTGCATCGGTAGGTCTCATGAGACAAACTAGTGTCTTAGCACGAGGCCTTGACAGAATCTTATTTGTAGTCTTGGCACGAGGGCTTGGCTACGTGGTTATGATAGTCTGACATTATGCATTCCATCATTATGAATGTGGTTATTGATATTTCATGTGGTTATTCGACCAGTAGAATATCCATGTGAATAAGTAAATGGTATTATCTAATTTTACATTTTCCATATTATGTTGAAGTTCAAGTTTAAATGGGTTTTGTTTTAGTTATACATTGCCTTAAATGTTTATGTTTATTTATGAAAGCTTCCGCTATATTGTTATCCTTACTGAGCATTTGAGCTCACCCCTTTCAAGGTTTTATTTTTCCCAGGATGTGAAGAAATATTTTATGATTGACCTACCGGGATAGTCTGAAGTGGATAGAAGTATGGACTAAGGAGACTATATTATTGTGATTTTCACTTTATGATGTAATGTAACACTTATGAATGTATCTAGTGTTTCAAGGCTACTAAACTAATCGGTCTTTCGAGACTTGATCTTTGTGATCATGCCAATGTTACTTAATAATGCACCGACTCTGGGTAACTAGGGTTGGGGAATTACAGATTATGAAAATGGTAGATGATAATATTAAGGAGAACAAATGGTAGATGATATAGATGATGGTTTTATTGATTCCATGGTAGATCAGGTGAATTAGAACTATTATTGTTGATGAGTGATGCTAGATAATAGAGTACCATGGAGAGAGAACAATAGGTAGATGTGCTACCATTGAGAAATGATGATGGTATATATGAATAAAAATACAATTTATCACTGTTGGTTGATCATTGAAATGGAAGTACCATTGAAGATTGTGAAATTGTAGTTCAGTGCTACTATGATTACTTCACGTAAAGTTGTGTATGAATTAGATACGTGGAGATCCATGCAAGAACAATTATAAAATAAAGAGTTTTCATAGAGGAGGACCTGTATATATTATTTTATATTTTAAAAAATAAAATTCATGTAATAATAATGGATACTAGGTCCATGATGATTCCATTTTAAATTTTAAATTCCTACACCGAGGAGGATTTCCGTATGTGAGATAAGGAGGTGATATCATTTTTATGAAATAATACCATCATGATATACCATCTAGGAATGGTATATGATTATACTAGAAGATTGGAAGTAGATGTGAAATGGTATATACTATTGTACAATTGAGTTTTACTGATGTAGATTCTCAGCATTCACTGTGGAATACAAGACGCTACTAAAAATTTGAAAAACCCCATATATCTGGATATTTAATGTAATGAATCTTAAAAACAATACATTAAATGTAGATAGAGATAAAGGAATATATGAAGAAGTTATAATTGAAATAAATATAAGGTACTCATCCCTCTATAAATATAAGTCTTGCTTCCATTGAAAAAGGATTGACCAACCAAGGCCAGAGGCATGGACTGCCATTGACTATTCTGTTTCCTTTATTTTTTTGTTTTCATTTTATTTATTTCAGTTTGAATTCATGAACTATTTTTTAATATAATTTCCTCCACCATGTTTTATCCACTACCTTATTATTATTAATCTTCATCACTATGTTTCCCTTTTTCTCAATATTTTATTTTATTAGTTTTTTTTCTCTCTCTCTCTCTTCTAATGTTTATTTAATTGTTCTTCTCTTCTTTCTATCTTTACCCAGAATGACCTATTAATCCCAATAATGAGAGTCTAACTTGCATATTGGTCTAGCAAGAGGATTTTGGGTTCTATAATTCTACACATTAATTCATTAATGTTTTATTTATGTTTTTGGTGAGAGAGTGTGATACGTATGAGTGTAGCGATTTTACACTATGGTATGGAACCCAAACTCATTTATTTTATTTTATTTAAATATATTATCTCCCTTATATTGAATAAAAAATCATAATGTTTTATATTAGATCCATTTATTAGATGAAATGTCATATGATGCATTCACATCCTGGTAGATTCCACTCTCTTGATTGGGGTGTGTTATCATCCTTGAATGTAGAATGTAGTAGAATTGAGTTTTCTTAAGCATTCAAGCTTTCAAACCCAATAAATATAATTATAGTAATTAATGCATCATATTTCATTATTGTATTATAAAACTATATTTAAACAAACAAATAAGAATAATAAAGGAACCTAAAACAAAACCCTTGTCCAAGTTGATTCTTTTTTAACTGATCTTCCATTTTACATTAAGATAGTTTTATTTTTTAATTACATTATTTTACAAAAAATACAAAAACAAATTTCCCACTTTTTTCATTAAATAATAAAAATTCTCAAATAAGTATTTTTTTGCGGAATTATAATTAGTATTCGAATAAAATGTGAAGCACTTAAAGTGATAAAACTCTAGTCATACACTATTCCACAGTTGGAAAAAATAGAAATTTACCTTTTACTCACATTAAAAAAGTTGTGTATCAAAACTGGTTCCATTTCTGGGGAGATAATCAGTTATTCAATGATATTTTTCTTTTTTCATAGAATAAATAGTTTCATATTTCTTTTATAAAAAAACAATAAAATATTATCTTCCATCAAGTTTTGAAAATAATATTTCTCCAATTCATGGAATAATTTCCCCTCGGAATAAGAACCAATTGTTGAATCCCCCTTTTCTATGGTGTACAATGTTTTAATTTATGTTAGGTAGGTGATACATTTTAGAAATATGACTATGTAGAGTATGAATTCAATGAATTATAGTTGGAATAAAGGAGGATATGAAAGAACTGATTTTGGAATCCATGGACCTGGAGCTAAATGAGATCTCTAATTACTTTCTATAATTTAATCAAGTGGATAAGGTCTCAAAGATTCCCCATTTTACATTAACTATTTTTTTTGAAGACATATAAAAGTTTGAGTCCATTCTTGGGGAGTATGAACAACCTAACCATTTGAAGATCCAGATACAAGCTAACGACGATGAGCTTGAGTGGATTTATAATGGGGAAACTTTCCTGGTGAGTTATATATGGGAGATCAATGAGATCTATAAAACTTATGGAAACGTATGAGGTAAATCATGATCTCCACATTCCCTAAAAAATTGAATAACCAAAACAATTTTATACTGTTTTATCATTCGAATAATAAGACACCATCTATATGGTATAAATTGTAGAAATGATGTAGGATCTCGACTACCTACAACTGTCCAATGAAATCCACCTTCATAAGGAACTCAACACTAAAGAAGAGAATAGATCCAAACCATTTCAGGGAGATGATACTATCTTAAACATTATCACATTTTAATTTATTAAATATGAATTTAGTATCACCTCTCAATGTTTTGAAATTCTAGAATTTTCATGTCCATGTTTTATCTTGGAGGTAGATGAAAACACCGAATATGCACTTGTTGAGGAACACATGAACCTTCCTACAATAATTGAACATGAATTATATGATTTAATTTATCAAATATTTGTTGGTTATCTAGATGACAACAATGTATAGTATACCTACATTTAAAGACATAATTATGATTTTTATTCTACTTGATAAAATTATGTGAAAAGTAAAATACATTCTAAAATCCCCTTTGATCATTAAATTCATACAACCCACACTGATATAGAAATATAAAATTTAGAAGAGGCTCCACAAGTATCAACCATAACACAAGATGATCCACACTTCATCTTACCCCTCCATGAAAGATACACCTTATTATAATGTGGGTTGGATTTAATGTACTCTATCCATGGACTCCTTACCAATAAATAAGATGTTGATGTTGGGAAAATCCACATGTGCTGCTTTAAATCCAAGATGCTCCAACCACCTATAGATTATGGATGAAAGAGTGTACCACCCTTATAAAGGCAGTAAATGTACAAGGAAAAATTAGGGGAATAAATCAATTCATATATTTTTTACATGCTATCTTGGAATTTTCATTTTCATTCTTTAGATTAGTCTAGCATGCAGCCCCAATCCATTATCATTTTATCTTACTTAGAAAGATCCTTGTGACTATTTGATTGATTTACATTTATAAGACCATGATGGTATAAATAATCCTGTAAAATTTAAATAGATGAGAAGGAATAAAAATTTATGAGATGAAGGATTTTATTCTTATATTCATTATCATTATATTCTAGGAATTTTTTTTAAAAAAATACGAGTTTATGTTAAAATTTCTCTAGCTATGTAAAAAAGGAAATTATATGACCACAATTATAAATCTTATTTTACTCGACTTATCTTGGAGACATGTGTTTATTTTGAAACCTATGATTAAATGTTCTTTATTTCCAAGATAATTTTATTGACTTAGTAATGTGAAAAATTGAATGATTAGAGTACAAATTATATTTGAAATGAAAACTCATGATTTGAAGAAATATGTTGATTCATGTAAATAAAATTTCACTCCCATTTTCATGCTTTGAATTTCTCAAATTTATGTGAATTTAATTGAAATTATTAGTCATGCCATGAGTGATTGTCCCAAATTAAATGTTGCATTTTTTATAGGATTTCTTGACCCAATAATTTCTATTTTTTGATAATATTTATTGAGTTATCTTATGGCATGCCCCCTCTTAGAACTTTCATTGGTATTTTTTAATGTTATGGCAGTGAATACCCAAATTTTATATTATTGGGGAATTTTATTAACAACGCATTTCCCTTGAAACCAACATATACATTTATCCTTGGTTATACTATATGGACCATGAATGATATTGTTAGGAATGATCCATATTTCAAAACATTTTTACCCATTCCTAACCTACTCTTAGTATTTTTCATTATTTTTAAAGGTTGAAGTGTGGGGGTGAGGGATTTCACAGTGTATGAATGTAAAAAACTATAAAGAAAATTTGTGGGGGATTTAATACGAGTATTGAGAAAGATTTTTTATTCTTTCTGTATAAATTACCACTTTCCCTACTTGAAAAAAATGATGATGGGTTGTGATTTGGGAAAAAAATCACTATTACTATAATGATGATTTTTATCATATGTGGTTAGGCGGTTGTTGTGAGGATTGTTCCAAGCATATATTTCAAAAAAAAATATGAAACTTAGTTTGAAATAAAAGAAAAGATAAGATAAAAAATAAATAAAGATAGGGAAAATTTGAGAAGTTTCAAATCATTCATTATTCTTTAATTATTCATGACCTTGCTTTGAGCTTGTGAAGATAGAATTAGATCTGTGAAGTGGATAATTCCAGTAAGATTTAGCTTTTTGATAACAAGATTTATACTGTAGAGTTAGCCTCCACATTTAGACATAATGAATTTTAACATCAATTCCTGCCAAATATAATCCTTAGAGTCAACCTAACATTAAATTTAAAATACATCTCGATGTCATGTAAATTTTTTTTGTGAACAAAGTGGAGAATGTTGTTCTATTATAAGGTTATTGAAAATGATCATCTTTTCACGATATGAGCATTACTATATATGAACTTTTATCTTAAGTGATGATATTTTAGGATTAAAAGAGAGGTATATCAAGACTTGGCTTGCTTGATAATAATTAATTAAGAAGATTGAATGGATAAAAGGAGAAGTCACAACATTTTAAAAGGGGGAATATAAAATGAATAGATTAATTGTTTCATTGGGAAGTGGTAATTCAATTAACGTGTTATGTGTAAATTGAAAATTTTGTTTTACATTGATATTCATTATATTGTATTAGTTTGAGATTTAAATATTAGTATCATGGAGTTCATATTTAGTTCAATATTGAGATTTAATGCTTGAGGACAAGCATAGTTTATGTGTGGGGGTATTTGATGCACTAATTTATCATACATAATTTTAAGAAAATTATTATTAATTATAAAAGGATATTAATGAATAGTCCCATTTATATAAATGTTTTATCAAAATATTGATAAAATAGATTTATGTAATAAATTTAGATAGAAATAAAAAAGGATGAATTTTGAAAACATGAATTTACTTGAGTTTTTTTCTTTGTGAGAAAATAATATGGGTTTTAAGTGATTTTTAGGTAAAAAATATTGAATGTGTAATATCCCGGTTCTTAAAGCCTCCCATGGGCACCTCGTACCCAGTTCGTCACATGGCCTCAACGCATTTCCCCGAACTCTAGAGGCTGTCGACTAGCAGTGAGGGCCTTGGGTGTGATAGTGGGGAAACTATGACCTCACTGACATAGTACACATCATAGGTAAGCAAATACATACAATAGTGGAAGAAGTAATAATGACATATAACAGAAACTGGAAGTATAAACTGGAGAACATATATAACATGATTCATAATACATATGTATAGGAAAACATCCAAACAAGTCACAATTCTTGAATACAACAGTACTAAAAAAAGTGAAAAACAAAGTAGATAAACTCCTTAGCATCGCAAGCCATAGCTTGGTCCCATGCTCTCTAAATCCACATCAAGTCAAGTACCTGTAGTAGAAGGGCGTTTTCCCTTATATATACCTGCAACAATATAATCTGTTTGGGCCCAAACAGGGTGTGAGACTAAATCATAGTAGGAAACCACCACGAGATTTGTGCCTAATAGTCAGTGAATATATAGAAGGTAAAATACAGAAGGTAGTAAACAAGGAAGGTAAACAACTATAAACAATCCATAATTTCGACGAATTCAAATCACATCACAACATGAAACAACTAATCAATGTAAATAAACACAATAGGTAACCCTCGAGGAAGTTTCCACAACCTATCCCCTCTGGTCCTACCTAGAAACAGAGGAAAAAATCTAACATAAGGTAACCCTCAGGGATGTACTCACAACCTATCCCCTCTGGTCCTACCTAACAAGTACAAGCAACCCTTTGGGTAGTACACTCAGTCTAACCGCTCTGGTTCAGATTAAACATAGAATCTCTGAGGAAGCACTCACCATCAATTCCTCCAATAGTCTTGTATTGGTACTAAAGGCACTCTGGGGAAGCACTCAACATCAAATTCCCCCTATGTCCCATGTCAAAGAACTAAAAACACTATGGGGAAGCACTCAACGTCAATTCCCCCTGTGGTTTTGCATTGTAAATAAAACAGACACTCTAGAGAATCCCTCAACATCAATTCTACCTATGGTGTATACACCAGGTTCTCACATCCCTGTTTAAGTCAATCAAGTGTAACAGCATGTAATGGACAAGGTAAACCTAATGAACTACATGGATATAATTCTACAACACAACAGGATAATTGAACAATAGTCACACCATCCTACAATACTAGTAATGGGAAAGTAAACAACATCCTAATAGGAAAGCAAGAGCCAAAGGTCAAAACAGGAAAAACGTGCTTGAAAATATATCCAAATCACAATAAAACAATCTATTCACAATCAATTATCATCTACCCAGGAATATTATCATAGAAGAAGAACAATAGGGCCAAAACGGTAAACGCGCAATACCCTGTTCATGGGTATTGGGAATATTTATACATAAAACTCAAAGACCCTCAATAGAAAGGCACAATCCAACTACCTCTAGGTTAGGAGATCAATATACTTGAACCACGAGGCATGAATCACCTTATAAATTTGTAGATCTATGAAAACCTATAGAAAATTCAACCCACAATAACTCACTAAAGAGGAGAAATCAAGGGATGGTGCTCTAGAATAAGAGACAACTCACCGATGTGATTCCAACGCAACCGTCGGTGTTTAATTCGGAGGATGGACGCTTGTCAAAGATCTGTGGCTACTCTGTACTCACGGATGAACTAGGTTGAGAAGGAGATGGTTTTATCCGTCAGATGCGACCCTGATTAGTTTAATTGAAAAAAATACACGGCGTGTATTTTGGAGTACACAGCGTGTAATTTCTGTTTCCATACTTCGCATTAGGCGGCCTCCAAGTCACTCCCACACAGTCGTGTGCATGGCCGCTATACGGCCAAAACATGGCTACCCGTAGTAAGGAAGTTCCCGGTGTGTACTCATAATGTACATGGCGTGTACTTCGAAAATTTATAGAATTTACTCTTTTTCAAAAAACAACCAGAAAAGGAAAAACATACCTAAAAAGAAGATCTGGGTTCTTACAATCTTCCCCCATTAACGAAATTCATCCCCAAATTTCCCTAGAATGGTGTAGAAAAAGAAGCCTCGAAGAGTTCCGCCCACTGTGCTCATACATCGGCCTCCCTCTCCCAAGTCTCATCCTGTACCCACCCATAATGCCACATCACACGTACCAGGGGAACGTATCGTCCATGGAGAACAATTGTACTATGATCCACAATCCAGATAGGATGCTCTTCAAATGACTTATCAACTTCAAGCTCAACCTCCTCAGGTTGAAAGACATGAGATAGGTCTGAGAAGTAATGTCGAAGCTGAGAAACGTGGAAGATGTCATGCGTAGCTTGGTACCTCGGAGGTAACTGCAACCGGTAGGCAACCGACCCAACTATCTCCAACACCTCAAACGTCCTGACGTGCCTTGATGAAATCTTACCCTATCTCATAATCCTCTTGTGTCCCAACCATGGTGTGACATGTAGAAAAACCTGATCTCTGACCCTAAACTCTAGTGGTCATCTCCACAAATCATCATAAGACTTCTATGGAGACTGTTCTGTAGCCATCCTTTTCCGAATCAAATCTAACTGCTCTGTGGTCTCCTAAACAAGACAGGGTCCCAGCAAAGCTGCCTCTCCTGCCTCCAGCCCACATAAGGGTGATCGGCATGGTCTATTGTACAAAGCCTCATAAGGTGCCATCTGGATAGTTGATTGAAAACTATTATTGTTGGAAAACTCCACCAGAGGTATATGCTTCTCCGAAGAACCTCAAAAATCCAGAATGCATGCTTAGAGCATGTCCTCAAGCACCTGAATCGTACACTCAGACTGGCCATCTGTCTAGGGGTGGTAAGCTATACTCAAAAGTACCTTTGTACCCAAATCCTTTTGATGCCCTTGCCCTACCCAATAAGTAAAATGTGTATCCCTGTCTGAAACAATGGAGTGCGTAACTCCATGTAGATGTACAATCTCACATATGTACAACTGTCCCAGCTCATCAACACTGAAGGTCTCCTTGATCGTCAAGAAGTGAGAAACCTTCGTGAGTCTGTCAATGAAAACCCAAAAAACATCATTCCGTCGAGGTGACCTCGGTAATCCTGTCACGTAATCCATCGCGACATCATTCCACTTCCACTCGAGAATGGGTAATTGCTGTAAAAGCCCTGCTAGTCGCTAATGCTCCTCCTTCACCTACTGGAAAGTGGAACACCTCATGAAAAAACCAGCAACATCCCTCTTCATACCTGGCCACCAATACTGACGGTGTAGATCATGATACATCTGGGTGACGCTAGGATGAACTGTCCAAACTGAGGAATGAAAATCTTGCATCAGCTCCTCGCGTATGTCTGCTGGCACCCATACACGGCCTTGGAAACACAAGATCTCATCCTCACCTCTGGTCCATCCTAAAAAAGGGTCCTCTCCTAATATACTCTCCCTTCGGACTAGGCTTTTAGAGTCTGATAGCTGCCTCATTTTAACTCAATCAAGAAGAGTATAGGTAACAACTATAGAAGATAGAAAAGTCTTCCCTTGACTATCGTGCACCTCCAAATGCATCTCATAGAACATTTTCATAAGCTACCACTCACTGCTGGCCTCCAGAACTGCCCGCATCTGAGTCCTCCTGCTCAACGCATCAGCCACTGCATTGCCCTTCCCAGGCATATAGGCATGCTCAAAATCAAAGGATTGTAGATACTCAACCAACCTCCATTGTCTTAAATTCAGATCATGCTGAGTGAAGATGAACTTGATACGCTTATGGTTGGTGAAAACTACAAAATGATCTCCCAAAAGACAATGTATCCAACAGTTTAGGGCATGAAAAATATTTTCCAACTCCAGATCATGTGTCGGGTAATTCCTCTCATGTGGACTCAACTGCTGAGACTCGTACGCAACGACTCCATCCCCTTGCATAAGCACAAATCCCAGCTCCGTACTTGACACATCATAGTAAATAGTATATCTCTCTCTTGGATTTGTAAAGACTAGTATCAGTGCTGAAGTAAACCTCCCTTTCATCTCCTGAAAGGCCAACTCACAAGAATCTGACAACCTAAACTTCACACCCTTCTTGGTCAGACCTGTAAGCGATGCTGCAAAGCATGAAAAGTTCTTTATGAAATGTCTGTAATATTCAACCAGCCATAGAAAACTATGCACCTCAAAGACATTCTTTGGCTGCTCCTAGGAAACTACAGCTCTCACTTTCTCTGGGTCTACTGATAATCATTCCTCTGAGATAACATGACCCAAGATGTGAATCTGATCCATCCAAAATTGGCACTTTGAGAGCTTAGCATATAACTGATGCTCCCCAAGTGTACTCAAAACAATCTCAATATAGGTAGCATGGTCGTTTCGAGAGTGAGAGTACACCAATATATCGTCCATGAAGACCACCACAAAAGAATCCAAGTATGGATGGAACACTCAGTTCATCAGTGCCCTGGAAACTGCAGGTGCATTCGTGAGATCAAACTGCATAACCATATATTCGTATAGACCATACCTACTCAAGAAGGTTGTAAGAGGTATATCAGATGGTCTAACATGAAAATGATGATAATCGGACCTTATGTAAATCTTTGAGAACACCTGGGCTCCTTGAAGCTGATCAAAGAGATCATCAATCCTTGGGAAAGGATATCAGTTCTTGACCATCAAGTGGTTTAGCTTCCGATAATCCACATAAAGCCCGAGGATACAATCTTCATTCTTCACAAACAGGATAGGAGAACCCCTAGGAGAAGTACTGAGTTGGATGAACCCCATTGCCTGCAACTCCTCCAACTGCTTCTTGAGCTCCTGCAACTCAGGTGTGGCCATCCTATAAGAAGGAATGGTCACCAGTGTAGCTCCTAGCACAAGATAAATCAAGAAGAATACCTCATTCTCCAGAGGCAAAACTAAAAATTCCTCTGGAAATAAATCACTGAAAAGACCCACCAGGGAAGGAAAGTCTAACTGTGAAGTCCCCTGGTCATCCAGATATAGACTACCAATTTGGGCTATAACTTCTCCCAACCCATGATGCTTTGGACCCACTCTTCTTGCCATGACATCCCATTCTCCCCTATGAAGAAAGGATCCACCCTTTGGTAATATGCAACTCACTCTACAGCAATAACAGTCAATGACTACCTGGAAAGGAACTAGCCAGTCCATTCCTAGAATGACATCATAGCCTGTCATATCTAGAAAATAGAGGTACCATAAGAAGTGACACCCAACAAACTTTAGAGGAAACTCCTTTCACTGACATACACCTGTCATCCTAGTCCCCAACAGACTATTTAAAGTAAAGATATCGGCAGAGGAAAAGATACAGAGCCTGAGGCTCTCCACAAATTCAACAGATATAAAGATATGGGAATCCCCTATATCAAGAAGGGATAAAGATTAAACTAAGGGAACTAGGATCGCACCTCAAACTGTAGAAGGTCCAAGATCCTTCTCCTGCTAGGTCTGCTCCACCACAAAATTCTGGCCTGTACTGCAGCCCTATGACCCTGCATGACCATTCTGAGCTGATCCGCCCTGATGTCACTGAAAACCGGGTGACTGGATACAATGTTCACGAACTCCACCTCGGCCTGAACAGTCAGAAGGACTCCAGTTCCCAGACTGGTGAGAAATTGGTGGTTCTGCTCCTGGATGAGGGGTCATAGAAGAACCCCTATCAACAGCTGCTAGAGAGAATATCTGACAGAAGCGCTTAAGATTACCCATCTTTCCTCAAGATCGGCACTCCACTGGGTCTTTTAGAAAATGTGTCCTCGTATGCCCGCTCTTTCTGCACTAGTAACACTCCACCTGGCTACAAGAAGAAGTGTATCACCTCTTTGGATCACCGCACGAAGACTCCATGTGGTGCTTCCTACTATCAATAGGAGGAAGACTATCTCCAGATGCTGAGCCTCCCTCTCTCACAAATCTGTGATCCCTCAGATTGCGCTCCGTGATCATCGCCTAGTTGAAGATAGAAGTTATTGAAGTCCACTAGAAGATGTTCACCTGCGATTGGATGTCGTGCCTCAGACCATCCTCGAGCTTCCTTTCCATGAATAACTAATCACCTCATGAAATAGGCATGAAGTGCTGTAGTTCAGTAAAGAGGGAGGAATAATCCTTAATAGAAAGAGTACCCTGCTCTAGACTCATAAACACCCGGGTTCGATCGGCCCTCGGGGTCTCCGGATAGAAGTAATCAAAGAATATGCACTGAAACTCATCCCATGCCATAACCTGCTGGTGTCCCGCCAGCGAGATCACATCCCACCACCTCTTGGAGGAGTCTCGAAGCATATAGGTAGCGAGATTGACCCACCTCTCAGGAGGCGTCTCTAGATGCTTAAAGATCACCAGCATGGCTTCTAGCCATGACTCCGCAGCCTGGGTTCCTCCATCCCCTGAGAAAGAGGGAGGATGCTGCCACTAGAAAAGACACATCAAATCAGCCATCGATGGGGAAGGAGGCGGTGCTCTCTGAAATGTCTGAATCATCCTCAAAAACCCCTCCCCGAACTTTACATCAGCACCCATGGCAGGTAAAATGGCTGGTGCCAAATCTTGCACGATTGGAGGTTCTGCAGGTGGTCCCTGATCAGCCATGTCTAGTGTCTTATCACCATCTGGAAACATGCGCACAACCCGATGACGTCTCGGTGGCATGAATCTGCAAGGTCAAGCACAATCCTTAGATTAATATTATCAAGGACTGAAAAAAATAGTGTAAGAAGGGAAAAAATAAATAAAGCACTCATGTTTTACAAAAAATGACTACATGGTTTATACATTTCCTACATGGCGTGTTCCCTGAAGTCATTTACATGGGCGAGTACACCTGCCTAACTAGTCGTGTAACACCCTAGAAACATTCTGTGTTGTCCTGACACACGACGTGTACTTGAATCATATTCCCCTGCCTGAGTCTTTCTACACGGTTAAGCCACATGGCTCTCCTAAGGCAATACTACACGGTGTGTATAATTCCAACATGGTGTGTACTAGATGAACTTCACTTGGAGCATGTTGTTAGTGAAACAGACTAACACACGACTCACACTACATGGAAGGTTCCAGATAGACACGACATGTATGTGAAAAGATAAAACTGACCCGTGTTGTTCGTGACTCGGTTGGGTACTTGAGTCCGACTACACGGTGTGTTCGAGGAAGACACAGCGTGTACGTGAAAGTATGACACCAACCCGTGTTGTTCGTGACATGGCCGGGTACCTAGGTCAGACTACATGGCGTGTTCAACGAGGACACATCGTGTATAGCTTAAGGTTTATCTGTCCCTATTTTTAGTTACATGGGCGGACACAGGGTCGACACTACACAGCGTGTTCGACTGGTACACGATGTGTTTTCACCATAATGTCCCCATCCCATGTCTCTGCCGACATGGCCTATGACATGGTTAGAAAATACACGGTTTTTATATAAAGTACACAATGTGTACTTAAGAAAAATAGTTTCTTCCCAAAAAGAAGAACACACAGCATGTACTTAACATTACATAGTGCGTATTCTGGGTTTCTCTGGACAGTAAGCCTTAGAAACTACTCCAAAACCCAAAAACACAAAAAAGAACATTGAAAGTGACAAATTATGATCCGTGAGGGCCCATACTCCTTTCGAGTCAAAGTTTGGTATCTTGTACACATTATAACATGGAAAAGAAGGCATTGATCCACCAAATTCTGGTCCATGAGGGCCCATAACACCTCAGGAACCAAGGTTTGGTGTTCATTCAAGCAAATATCTACACAAAACAATATCCTATCAAACATCAGATATTTTTATCACGGAAACTATCACAACAACATGAATATTTTTACGCATCATCTATCACAACAACATGCAATAACTGATGCATTCTAGTTGACATGACAAAAATGCATGACATGTGATTTCTAGCAAGGGCCTATATGATGAATGAGATGACTGAACCGAGCCGGAGGTCGTCACAGCCCTCAAAATTACATTTATTAACCTACACTAGCACAGTAGTGCAGGGTCGATCCATAGAGAAGGTAGATGAGTGTTTTCTAAGGTTTTGAAATTTTAAATCCCCACTGTTGTCAGCAGTTGGGAAAACATCTTCTTACATTTATATTTTTTTATTATTTTGTTTATGATGAAATGAAAACAACGACATTAATTTTAAAAACTACCTTTTTCATAAACAGAATATGAAACAACTGAAGAAAAGCTAAATAAACAGTGTCAAAAGTGGAACTGGAGTGCTGAGTGTTGATCAAGAAGATTTCTCAAGAGATTCCAAACCCAATGGTTTAACAGTACGTTCTTCATTTTATTGAATTCTCACATTTAAATGATCGATTAAATCTCCCTCGCCAGAAGATTTAACACACTACATTGGAGTTTTTTAAGTTTACCACTTCATAAAACTCCAATTAGCAAATTGATTAAAACATTAACATCATAAAACTATCTTGCCAAAAGTTTCTGATGTTTCTAAAATTATATCTTTGATAAGTTGTATCCATGATCGATCTCACCGAAAGATCAAATATTGGGATATTGAAACACGTGATGGTGAAAATTCAATTAAAGTATTGAGAACCGGATTCAGTCTCGCCGATAGAAACTAATTCTCAGTGAAAGAAATTTAAATGAAGGAAAAAAGAAAAGTAAACCGGTAGAATTCAAAATTCCATAAAAAGAAAAGTTAACCTATGATCATATCCTTTTTAATAGCAGCAATACAAAGTAAAACATTAAAACAGAGGAAGAAAGATTCTCCCTCAAAGATGAAACTCATGAATCGCTGCTGCCTCCTGCAACTCCAAACTGCTCTCCGTGTCTCCCGAGAGTATCTCTCCGAGTCTATGCTCTCAAAAGATGTGCTCGTGGAATCAGAATGAGAGTCCCCCCCCCAAAATTTGCTGCTGCTCTGTTTTTGTGTCCTCCTTCATCTACTACATGTCACCGACCAATTCAACTGACTTTAAAAGTCCCTTAGTTGTGCACCGCACACGTGCGTTCTTTTCGCGACAGGCACATCACGCTAGAAATCCCCTCGTGACTAACTACCGGTGAGATAGTTATATGAATATGGACGTAAACCTATCTCTTGAATGAACCTGCACAGTTAGAACAGAAAAATAAATAAATATTTCAATGTTAAAATTTTACATTAAAAAAAAACAAAAGTTAAATGAAAAATTAAATAATTACTAGTTATTATTTTAATTATTATTAATTACTCTTCTGAGTTATATGTTATTATTTATTAATTTATTTAATTATTAAGGTGATTAAATAACAATTAAATTAAGTTAAAAGTAAAGTATTAAATCATTAAATTAATAATATTAGTATTTTTAATATTAATTATTAAAATTTATAAAATTAGAAAAAGTTGTTATATTTTATAATTATATTGTTCACAAACAAGTTAATTTATAATTACTATATTCATTAAAATATTAAATTTATTTATATTAGTTCTATTAATAGGTTTAGCATTAATATTTTAGTTTTTATATATTTTATCTAATTAGTTTTAAATTCTAATTATTTATCTATTATTATTATTAGTTATTTATTTATTAAGTACTCTATGTTTTTATTATTATTCATTTATCATATTTTTATTCTATTTTTATTCGTTAAATTTATTAAGTTAACTTTAACTTCTTCTTTTTTAAATATTTCGGTCTTCTTCCCCAATTTTCGGCGCTAGGAGGATGGGGGGATTCTCGGGTAATCCGAAAACTTCTGTGCTGCAACGGTTCCCTCCGGAGAGACCTCCCAACTCAGCCTCAAAGTGATGACTTCACTCTGGATTGGCAGATTCATCCACAGTGCTGGAAACTCGCTTCAAGATGCTCTTCTTTACACAACACGGTATCTCGGAAGAACTCCTCTGCTCATGACTCTGGTCTTCAGCAGCAATCTCAAGCGAGGATCTCCTCCTCCAACAGTGGAAAACAAGAGATCCCAACTACAAAGGCAGCGTGCATCAGCATCTGGTTCCTCGGAGCTCGGCTCCTCCTCCCCTACAACGCCGGTTCACCGACTCACTCCAGCGGATTTGATCAGAGAAACCAAGCGTTGATCTGGTGAGAAGAACTCCTCGTCCGCACGGTGGATCTCCTCCCTAATCTCGTGGTGGTGGGATCTCGACTCACCCTCCAGATTCCGAGAACCGGTGGTGATTCTCAGCATTTATCGGTTATATTGATACTTAAATTTTGTACTGTAGTGTGTGTGGTTGGAGATTTCTTGAGATCTGGTTTTGAAATTGGACCTTTCTGGTTTGTTCAATGTTGTTGCACTTAATTTCTTGTTGAGTCTGCGTCTGAAGATTCTTCTGATTTCATATGGTGAGAACATTGAGCGGTGGTTTGGAATTTTGATACTGTGGTGGAAAATGGATTGCAACTTTGGTATGCTGAGGGAAAGGGTAAGGATTGAATGGATGGTCTGTGCGACGATGTGAAGAATGAGAAACAGAGAGAACATTGTTGGTGAAACACGATGAGTGGAGACTCTAAAATCATGAAGATAGAAGGAGATGAAACTGGAAGAGTGAAAGTGTGAAAAGAAGGGGAAGGAAGAACTGGTGGCTGGCGGAGAGAGACAATTCCAAGGGAGAGATGGTGCTGCCGTTGCTGTGGAATAGTGGGGAAGGAGAGGCGAAACCGTGAAGAGATGTAGTACCTCAGTGAGGATGAGTGGAGGAATACGGTGGCAAAGGTGATGTACATGGATTTTTGAAATGATGAGACCGTGAACGAAGAAACCGGTTCCAAAGGTTATGGTGAGATAGCAAAATAAAATGGAGTTATGGTGTGCGGAGTCACGGTGAGACCATAACCAAACCGCTGCGTGATGGAGAACCAGTGAGATAGGTGAGGGAGTAACGGTGAGACCGTGAAGGCATTACGGTGCGTGGAGACACCTTGACTGGAATGAAACCGTGAAACTGTAAAATAAACAGAGTAAATTAATATATTTAAAACTTAAATAGAATATGAACAATGTAATTAATATAAACTAAAACTGAATTAAAACAAAATAAAATTTAAATAAACTTATATAACCAAATAAACGTAAATTAAATTATTAATAATTTCTATTCGCATGACTTAAATTATTACTATACTAAAAAAAATTAAAAAGAAACTAACATATTAAAAGTTAACATAAAATTTAAACATTAAAACGACAAAGTTAAATTGTTTAAAATAGTTACTATGTCAAATTAACTTAATTTAAGGTAGAAAAATAATTATTATATTATTAAACCATTATGTTAATTAATTAAATAAAATTTAAAGAGACTAAATAATAGAAGTAGTTCTATAATATTTTATTTTAATCAATGAATTATTAAAAGATTACTTAAAACATTAAGTAAATTAAAATTAATTAATAATTAAAAAATGCAATATTAAAGTAAGACTACATTAATTATGTGCAGAAGAAAACATAATTAATTATTTAATTATTCTTAAATTACTAGATATGCAGACAAAGACAACAAACTAAATAAAAAGTAATTATGCTATAAAATTAAAGTAAGAAATACATTGATTGTTTTAAGGCTTAAAATAAAATATTAAATATAAAAATTGATTAATTATTAAATTTAATAATAAAAATACAAAAGAACCATTATTTATTAAAAAGTACTAAAATAAGTAATTAAATTAACAAAAATTAATTAAAATAATGTGGAAAAACATGTGTTTTTAAGGCCACATCAAATTCCCCCACACTTAAACATTTTTTGTTCTCAAACAATCTCATGTTTTATTTTCTTTGCAAACCATAGGTATGTTTATAATTCAAATCAAAATGTAACATGTTCAGAACATAAAAAAGAGGACTTAAAAAACATGTCAGAAAGATTTCAGAAACTAAGTTAATCATATGAATCTTTCTTAGAACAAATACTCAATTGAAGTTAAAAAGAGAAATGAATCAAAAAAAAATGAAAGTGTCATGCGTCATATGTGGTACTGCTTAGTGACTCATTTCAATCCAAACTCAGATTATGAATCCAAGAATGACAGGAGATAAAATATAAATGGAATTAAGAACATAACCAGAGAACTCTTGTACTTTGACTTTTTCACCTAGGTTCCAAAAATAATTTTTCATTGTGAATCACCTCAATAATACAACCTAAATTATTCCCATAAAAACCAATTGATCCCTTCATCATCCGGCATTCATCAGTCCCCTCACCTTAATGAGCTCATTTTTGACCCTAGACACTTTATTTAATTTTTCCCAAGCCATGCTTCATTGTGCTAAGCACTGTGCAATGCACTTATTCAAGGTGAACAGATGGCTTTAAGTAAACAGAAACACACCCAGCATCTAGGGTCTCAAAAACTCACCGTGGGATCCAAGATGCCCAAATTACTCCAGTTTCAAAAGATTTTTATAAAAATCATTTACATTGGATCATTAAGGTAACTACTTTAAAAAATTAAAAGAAAAAGAGTGATTCCCCTAGAATCAGAATCAAACGTCCAGTTCCAAAGGTTATGACCATAATTCCACAAACATGTAACCCATATCACCTCAGAAGTAGGTCCTAAACTGAATTTCCATCAAATCACTAAGCAAGATTACTCAACAATCATCCATTATCACTAATTTATGACTCAAAGAAACTATTAACTACCAAAAAGGAACTTGTCCTAAGGCAAGACCTAATTGAGTACAGGGCAAAGCCTAAAATTATGCAAGAATTTTGAAAAATAATTATCTATTTTTTACCAAAAAGTTTGAAATAGTAGTGGGAATTTATGGGCTTACAATAAATCACAGTTTAGCAGTACAGTCAAGAAATGACTCCCTCCCCCACACTTAAAACCCAACTTTGTCCCCAAAGTTGACTTCTAAATATGGAGAAGAACAATTAATCAATTACGGTTCAAAATAGATTTTCAATTTAGTAGATTAATGACATTTATAAAGGGTACCAAGGAAGTTCAAAAATCTATTTTTCCATAATAAATAAATAAATAACAGGTTCATTATCACGTAAATACACTAACATTTAAGTCCAGTGACACATATTTTCATTTCAACTCAAAATATATCATGTAGTTTGTTGGTGCACAATGGATAGGGATGAAAGCATGTTTTAACAGAATTAATTCAGTTGGATAATTAACTAAGCAGAAATAGTGAATGTTAAAAACACCTCAACCTAAAGCAGATTCAACATACCAGTAGCATGTACCCCCCCCCCCCCACACTTAATTTCATGCACTGAATGATTTTTTTAGAAAAATGCAATTCAATTTTTTAAGCAAGAGGAACATGCAGATTTTATGTCTAAATAGTGACATGCAGCAGAATTTATTATATAATAAATTTATGCAGCAAATTTCCATAAAATAAGAAGAAGATTGTTTTTTAATACAAGGAGAATTTCTTAAGTGAGCAGGATTTCTTCTTCTAAAGCATTAAAGAGCAAAAAAATGAAACAGAATTCAACAGTAAAGTACTTCCCTGAATATATTTGACAATTTCCCTCCAGTATGGTAATTCTACTCCTTAAATGACATAACACCATCATCCTAGAGACAAAAAACATGTAAACCAAGAAGAAAAATCCAGCAGATACAGTGCATATAGAAAGAAGGAAAACATCATTTTATTCAACACAAAACAGTACAAAGAGGATTACAAAGAATGACCATGGGTTGACTCCCATGCAGTACTGAATTTAAAGTCTTCATTTAGAATTTATTTAATTATAAATTTTTTTTATTAACACAACAAAGAACATGGGTTGCCTCCCATGCAGCGCTAGGTTTATAGTCCCCAGCCGGACTCACCTAGAAACTAACCGTAGTCACTAGGTGGATGTGGTTTCCTTAACAGGAACCACCACATATGTTTGGCCCATTTGTTTCGAATAGAAAATTGAATTATGTGGGTATCAAGACTTAATGCAACTGAAACTAAACTCTCATAGCCTGAATTAACCCATATGTTTCACCCTTTAACAATAGTGGGTATAGTGTTGTCCACTTCAAGAATAAGTTCAGACATTTAATGTTTTGAATACTCATGAAGGGATAACATAGATCTAGGTGCTTCAAAGGGTATATCATTGAACTCAGAGATATCTCTCTTAAGCTCAACACTAACAGATTCAAATTCAAGGGTTCTTGTGGGTGAATACTGAATAGTAGGTTCAAAAGGAGATTCAATAGAGTGCTGAAAATAATCATGTACAATGGAACTCAATTCTAATTCTCCCTCTAGAATACTATCAGTATCATAATAAGGCTCATCACCCTTCACAGTTGAGGATGAATGTGACAAACAAGGAAGTGAATTTATTTTAACACTAACAGGTTCAGCTCTAACAATGTTATAAATCTCTTCCAAAAGATCCTCATCTGTTAACTCACACTGAACATCTACTGCTTCTAACAAATCAACTCTGCAACCATCATCTAGTGTGTGTTCAACCACCTTTTCATGTTCAAATTCAAAAGATTCACTTTCCAAAACCATGTCTGTAGTGTGTTCCAAGAAGTTTTAAATAGGGGAAGTAATGTTCAATTCAACTTCAATAAAGTCATGTTGAAGGTTGATCAAATTCAAACAGTTTTCCCCAGGAATAAAAACACTACTTTCAATTTCAGTACACAAAGTTTCAAAAAAGTGGTTACAATGAGAATAGGGAAGTGAAAACTCGTCAGTTAATTTTTCTTCAAATATCATTCCCTCATCCTCATCATCCAACAATATTCTAGGAATTTTTGGGTTTGGAGTTTCAAAACATGGAAGAGTGTTTATTAGTTTAGGTTCAAAGGTTTGAGTTTCTGTGACTCCCAGTTCAATGTTCTCATCCAAAGTGTACCCAATATCAAGTTCAAACTTAATGTTCAGAATTTCAGAAAGATTGGGTGAAGAGATTTTAACATTCAAGTTTTCAGTTTCAAGTATCTCTTCAACCCGAGTGACTTCATTCTCAAAGCTTCTAAAACAATGATTTTTCTCATGTGTAAAAATTATGAAAAGAACTGGGCTATTTTTTTCAATCTGTTTTAATTCAGTTTCAGAATTGTCCAAATCATAACCATTAAAGTTCTTTATTGGATTTTCAATGTTGTGTTCTGGACTCAGAGGGTTGGTTGTTTCCATATTTAGTTAAACATAATCAGATTTTTCAAAGTGAATGTATTCTTTCCCAGTTTCACTATCACTCTCTTCTTTAATTTGATTTTCAAATCTTTTAAAAACATTTTCCTTTTGTTTTTCTTCAAATTCTTCTTGTTATTTAACCCTTTGTTGTAATTCCAAGATCATGTTTTCTAATCTTTTCAGTCATTGATCTCGCTCTTGAGAATCTCTAAGTTGAATTTCACGGGTTTTAGTTAACCAATTGTTAATTAGTTCCACCCTAGCATCCAATTTAGAATCAATTAGGTCAATTTTAGCTAAGGTGTCATGTCTAGTTACAATGTATTCTTCCTCTTCAATGAAAGAAGTCTGATGTGGCTGGTTATAAACACACTACCAAGCAGTATGTCCATAATCTCCACAACAAACACAATAATGTCTAGGTTGATTCAAATTATGAAGATTTTCCATTTTTTAAAATGTTTTAGACCCAACACACACAATGAATTCAAACAGAACCTCCGTATAATTCAAGTTTAGCAGCATATTCAATTTCATAGTTTTTTAGTGATTTTCTTTTTATGAATTTTTTAGTGTTTTTTAAATGTTTTTTTATTTTTCAAACCCTAGACTCTCAGTGCGTGCCATCCCCAGAAAAGGTGCCAAATTTTGAACAGAGCTGGAGGTCGTCAAAGCCCTCAAAATTACATTTATTAACCTACACTAGCACAATGGTGCATGGTCGATCCACAGAGAAGGCAGATGAGTGTTTTCTAAGGTTTTGAAATTTTAAATCCCCACTGTTGTTAGCAGTTGGGAAAACATCTTCTTACTTTTATATTTTTTTATTATTCTATTTATGATTAAATGAAAACAACGACACTAATTTTAAAAACTACCTTTTTCCTAAACAGAATATGAAACAGCTGAAGAAAAACTAAATAAACAGTGTCCAAAGTGGAACGAGAGTGCTGAGTGTTGATCAAGAGATTCCAAACCCACTGTTTTAATAGTACGTTCTTCATTTTATTGAATTATCACATTTAAATGATCGGTTAAAACTCCCTCGCCAGAAGATTTAACACACTGCATTGACGTTTTTGAAGTTCACCACTTCGAAAAACTCCAATTAGCAAATTGATTAAAACATTAACATCAGAAAACTATATCGCCAAAAGTTTCTGATGTTTCTAAAATTATATCTTCGATAAGTTGTATCCATGATCGATCTCACCGAATGATCAAAGATTGGGAAATTGAAACACGTAACAGTGAAAATTCAATTAAAGTATTGAGAACCAGATTCAGGCTTGCCGATAGAAACTAATTATCATCGAAAGAAATTTAAATGAAGGAAAAAGAAAAGTAAACCAGTAGAATTTAAAATTCCTGAACAAGAAAAGTTAGCCTATGATCATATCCACCTTAATAGCTGCAATACAAAGTAAAACATTAAAACAGAGGAAGAAATATTCTCCCTCAAAGATGAAAATCATGAATCGTTGCTGCCTCCTGTAACCCCAAACTGCTCTCCGTGTCTCCCGAGAGTATATCTCCACTTCTTCGCTCTTGAAAGATGTGCTCATGGAATCAGAATTAGAGTCCCCCCCCCAAAAATTCTGCTGCTACTCTGTTTTTAAGTCCTCCGTCATCAACTGCATGTCACCGACCAATTCAACCGACTTTAAAAGTCCCTCAGTTGTGCACCGCACACGTGCATTCTTTTCGCGACAGGCACGTCACGCTAGAAATCCCCTCGTGACTAACTACCAGTGAGTTAGTTAGATGAATATGGATGTAAACCTGTCTCTTGAATGAACCTGCACAGTTAGAACAGAAAAATAAATAAATATTTCAATGTTAAAAGTTTACATTAAAAAAAACAAAAGTTAAATGAAAAATTAAATAATTATTAGTTATTATTTTAATTAAAATTCATTACTCTTATGAGTTATATGTTATTATTTATCAATTTATTTAATTATTAATGTGATTAAATAACAATTAAATTAAGTTAAAAGTAAATTATTAAATCATTAAATTAATAATATTAGTATTTATAATATTAATTATTATAATTTATAAAATTAGAAAAAGTTGTTATATTATATAAATATTGTTCACAAACAAGTTAGTTTATAATTACTATATTCATTAAAATATTAAATTTATTTATATTAGTTCTATTAATAGGTTTAACATTAATATTTTAGTTTTTATATATTTTATCTAATTAGTTTAAAATTTTAATTATTTATCTATTATTATTATTAGTTATTTATTTATTAAGTACTCTAAGTTTTTATTATTATTCATTTATCTTATTTTTATTTTGTTTTAATTCGTTAATTTTATTAAGTTAACTTTAACTTCTTCTTTTTTAAATATTTCGGTCTTCTTCCCCAATTTTCGGCACTAGGAGGATGGGGGTTTCTCGGGTAATCCAGAAACTTCCATGCTGCAACGGTTCCCTCTGGTGAGACCTCCCTACTCGACCTCAAAGTGATGACTTCACTCTGGATTGGCGGCTTCATCCACAATGCTGGTAACTCGCGGCAACCTGCTCTTCTTTACACATCACAGTATCTTGGAAGAACTCCTCTGCTCGTGACTCTGGTCTTCAGCAGCAAGCTCAAGCGAGGACTCCTCCTCTAGCTGTGGAAAACAAGAGATACCAACTCCAAAGGCGTCGTGCATCGGCATCTGGTTCCTCTGAACTCGGCTCCTCCTCTCCTACAACACTGACACACCGACTCACTCCAAAAGCTTCGATCAGAGAAACCAAGCATTGATCTAGTGCGGCGAACTCCATGTCCGCACGGTGGATCTCCTCCCTCATCTCGCAGCGGCGGGATATCAGCTCACCCTACAGATTCCGAGAACTGGTGGTGATTCTCAGCATTTATCAGTTATATTTATACTTAAATTGTGTACTGTAGTGTGTTTGGTTGGAGATTTCATGAGATCTGGTTTTGAAATTGGACCTTTTTGGTTTGTTCAATGTTGTTGAACTTAATTTCTGGTTGAGTATGCATATGAAGTTTCTTCTGATTTCATATGGTGAGAACATTGAGCGGTGGTTTGAACTTTTGATACTGTGGAAGAAAGATGGATTGCAACTTTGGTATGCTGAGGGAAAGGGTAAGGATTGATGTGGATGGTCTGTGCGATTGTGTGAAGAATGAGAAACATTGAGAACATTGTTGGTGAAATATGATGAGTGGAGACTCTAATATAGTGAAGATCGAAGGAGATGAAACTAGAAGAGTGAATGTTTGAAAATAAGGGGAAGGAAGAACTGGTGCCTGGTAGAGAGAGACGATGCCAAGGGAGAGATAGTGCTGCAGTTGCTGTGGAATAGATGCAGTACCTCAGTGAGGAAGAGTGGAGGAATACTGTGGCAAAGGTTATGTAAAGGGATTTTTGAAACAGTGAGACCATGAATGGAGAAATGGTTCCAAAGGTTACGGTGAGACATCAAAATAAAATGGAGTTATGGTGTGTGGTGTCACGGTGAGACCGTAACCAAACTGGTGCGTCATGGAGAACCGATGAGACAGGTGAGGGAGTAATGGTGAGACCGTGAAGGCCTTACGGTGTGAGAGTTACGGTGGGTGATGTTACTTTGTCAAGAGGGGCCATAGATAGAAAAAATGAGACACTGTATTGGAATACGGTGAGACAGTTAAAGAAACGGTGCGTGGAGACACTATGACCGGAATGAAACCGTGAACCTGCAAAATAAACAGAGTAAATAAATTAAATTAAAACATAAATAGAATATGAAAAAAGTAATTAATATAAACTAAAACTAAATTTAAAAAAAAGAAAATTTAAATAAACTTATATAACCAAATAAACGTAAATTAAATTCTTAATAATTTCAATTCGCATGACTTAAATTATTACTATACTAAAAATAAAATTAAAAATCAACTAACTTATTAAAAGTTAACATAAAATTTAAACATTAAAATGCTAAAGTTAAATTGTTTAAAATAGTTACTATGTCAAATTAAATTAATTTAAGGTAGAAAAATAATTATTATATTATTAAACCATTATGTTAATTAATGAAATAAAATTTAAAGAGACTAAATAATTGAAGTAGGTCTATAATATTTTATTTTAATCAATGAATTATTAAAAGATGACTTAAAACATTAAGTTACTTAAAATTAATTAATAATTAAAACATGCAATATTAAATTAAGACTAGATTAATTATGTGTAGAAGCAGACATAATTAATTATTTAATTATTGTTAAATTACTAGATATGAAGACAAAGACAACAAACTAAATAAAAAGTAATTATGCTATAAAATTAAATTAAGAAATAAATTGATTATTTTAAGGCTTAAAATACAATATTAAATATAAAATTTTATTAATTATTAAAGTTAATAATAAAAATACAAACGAACCATTATTTATTAAAAAGTAATAAAATAAGTAATTAAATTTAAAAAAATTAATTAAAATATAGTGGAAAAACATGTGTTTTTAAGGCCACATCAGTGACATACCCTTATCTCATCGGGTTGAAACAGAAATAGAACCTCAATAACATCATGAATAAAAGAACAAATCATGTGAATCACTCAAGGTGAAATCAAATCAACTGTAATAATTGGAAAACCATAAAAATTGAAATTAAATGAGGTATATTGGCTTTTCCCTATACACGGGTCAGCTACTGTTGGGCACAACTTATTACCAAGTACCCATTCCATCCAATCCCTGGCTAAAGGCTCCAAACAGTAAGTCAAGAAGAAAAGAATTCCTCTGATACCACTTTGTAAGGTCCCATATCTGGAAGCCGCCCATTGGCGCCTCATAGCCGGTTAATCACATGGCCTAAAGGGAATTTTCCCAAAGGTCAGAGGCTACTGACTAGCAGTGAGGGCCTTCGATGTGATAGTGGGGAAACAATGCCCTCATTGGAAGAGTACACAATGGCAGTAAACAAATACATACAATAGCGGAAGCAGTAATAATGACATATAGTAGAAACATGTAGTATAAACTGGAGAACATATATAAAATGATGCGTGATACATATATCTAGGAAAACATCCAAAAAGTCACAATGCTGGAATACAACAGTAATAAACCAAAGTGCAAAATAAAGCAGATAAACTCTTCAGCATCGTAAGCCATAGCTTGGTCCCATGCTCTCTAATTTCACAGCAAGTCAAGTACCTGAAGTAGAAGGGTGCTTTCCCTTATCTATACATGCAACAATATAATCTGTTTAGGCCCAAAAGCATGGCCCAAACAGGGTGTGAGACTAAATCCTAGTAGTCAACCACTACGAGATCTATGTCAAATAGTCAGTGAATATATGGCAGGTAAAATACAGATGGAATTAAACAAAGAAAGTACACAGTAGTAAACAATCCATAGTTTCAATGCATTCAAATCAGCTCACAACATGCAAAAGCTAATCAAAGCAGATAAACACAACAGGAAACCCTCTGGGAAGTACCCACAACCTATCCCCTCTGGTCCTACCTAGCAACATAAGAAAACAACTAACAAAAGGTAACCCTCTGAGAAGTACTCACATCCAATCCCCTCTGGTCCTACCTAAAAATTACAAGCAACCCTCTAGGCAGTACACTCAGTCTAACCCCTCTGGTTCAGCTTAAGCATAGACTCTCTAAGGAAGCACTCACCGTTAATTCCCCCTATAGTCTCATATCGGTACTAAAGGAACTCTGCGGAAGTAATCAACATTATATTCCCCTTGTGGCCCACGTCGAGGAACTATAGACACTCTAGGGAATCACTCAACATCAATTCCCCTATGGTCTCACATCATAAATAAAACAGACACTCTCGAGAAGCCCTCAACGTTCATTCTCCCTATGGTCTATACACCAGGTTCTCACAGCCCTATGTAAGTCAAGTAAGTGTAGAAGCGCATAACGTCCAAGGTAAACCTCATGAACTACTTGGATAGAATTCTATAGCAGAACAGGATAACAGAACAACATGCACACCTTCCTACAACACTAGACATGGGAAAGTAAACAACAGCCTAACATGAAAGCAAGACCCAAAGGCCGAAACAGGAAAAACATGAATGGAAATACATCCAAGGCACATCAAAACAAAATATTCACAGTCAATTATCATCTACTCAGGCATATCATCATAGAAGAGGAATAATAGGGCCAAAATGGTAAATGCACAATACTCTGTTCATGGGTATTGGACAAATTTGCACATAAAACTCAAAGACTCTCAACATAAAGGAACAAACCACCTAACTCAGGGTTAGGAGATCAATATACTTGAACCAAGAGGCTTTAATTACCATATAAAGTCATGGATCTATGAAAACATATAAAATTTTCAACCCATGATAACTCATAAAAGATCATAAATCAAGGGATGGTTCTCTAGGAGAAGAGAGAACTGACCGATGTGATTCCTACGCAACCGTCGGTGTTTAATTCGAAGGATGAATGCTCGACCGGGGGATCGTCAAAGATCCGCGGCTACTCGGCACTCTCGGACAAACTAGGTTGATAAGGAGATGGTTCTGTCTATCAGATGTGACCCTGGTGCATTTAATGAAAAAAACAAAATACACAGCATGTAATTTTGGAGTACACGATGTGTACTTGCTATTTCTATAATCCGTATTAGGCGGCCTCCAAGTCACTCTCACACGGCCATGCGCATGGCCGCTACACGACAAGCACACGACCACCCATAGTAAGGAAGTACACATCGTGTACTCATAAAGTATACGACGTGTACTTAGAAAATTTCCAGAATTTCCTCTTTTTCTAAAAAATGACTAGAGAAGGAAAAACATACCTGAAAAGAAGATCCAGGTTCATACAGAATGTCTCTGGATTGACCTCAACTAGAAGCCCAAAATACACTTAGTCAACCAAATGAAGGTGATGACTAGCCAAGAAGGCCACCAAGAGAGCTCTCTCATGTGATATAGAAGGATCGAGCCTGTGAGGAGGAGCCCGTATTGCATAGTTGGGAAAAATCCTATAGGGCCCGTGCATGTCGGCACATTCCCATCATATTTGTGTGCCAGTGTATCAGGAAAATATCCCCAAATAATAATTTTGAGCCATGTTTTTCATGCCTTATTATAAATATAAGTAGTTATCCATGCTCAAAACTAATGTGAGACCGCATTTTAGAAGGAATTGTTCATACGGTCTAAAATAGTGTCATCCTAAATCAGCCACATGTGATCCCACCTTTGTTAATTTCTAATCTTTCTTTCCAACACTTGACGCCACATAATATAATAAAAATCATCAGAATCCTCCACATCCCCCACTTTAAAACTCATTCTTGAGGTAGAGAAGCCCTACTAAGGCCTTGAACTACCATGTATCTATTCTTCCACCTTGGATGACCTTGGGGGAACCCTTTTGGGTGAATAATTATCTATTCATATTACAAGATCTCGTTCCAACCACTTTTATGGTCAGATAGAACATGTGACGAATTTAAGAACATTTATGCACAACTTCTCTTACATGTTGTGTTGAGGGGTTATTAGGATAAACAATATGCATCAATATAACTCTTGAACATTCTGTGATTCTATGAGGATTACATGGTAGATAGTGAGACTATGGATGGTGTGATGAAAGAACCATTGAGGAATGGTTAATGATGACCAAAAATTACTGACGAGTGATGGTGGACGTTATCATCAAGGATAATTGATGGTAGATGATATGGATGATAGTACCATTGAGGTCATGGTGGATTAATTGAAATAGAACTACCATTGTTCATATACATTTATAGACGATGAAGTAATGTGGAGAGAGTATTGATAGTAAATGTGATACCATTGATGAAAAATGATGGTATGTATGCATAAAAGTACCATTGAACCCCAAAATTAGATCATGTTAATGGGAGTTCTATTATAGAGGGTGAAACAATAGATGAGTGTTATTGTGGTTACAACCCATGCATAGTCAGCTACGAAAGAAGAAAAAGGATTAAATAAATGAAGATGTTGAAGAATCAGTTATGTGGGGAGACATAGAGGAACAATTATATAATCCAGGTTTTTCATAGTGGCATATATGATGGAATAATATTCTACATAAAAAGATAATATCTAAAAATAAAACAATGACTACTATGGTCAATAAGATTCCATGAAAAATTTAAAGGAGATGCACTGAGGAGGGTGTGAATATATGAGATAATGAGGAACAACTATTTTGATGACATTCTATCATTATTATCTAACATTTTGGAATGTTATATTTTTAAACCATATGAATGGATGTAGATTTGCAGTATTATATACCGTGTGATCATGGAGGTTCACTAGAGGTAGATGCCCAAAAATTACTTTGGAATATGAGTAGATGCTGAAAAGTATGAAAGTTCAAAAATATCTAGATATTTAATGCACCAAATGTTAAAAAGAATAAATTAAATATCTTATTTGATAAAATTAAATATGATAAGGATATATTAAATGTACTCCTCCCTCTATAAATATAAGGCTTTTTGGAACTGAAAACGGATCGACTAAACAATGATGGTGGGTTGAACTGCCTTTATTACTTCAGTTTCTCTTATTTTAGTTTACTATTTATTTTTTGTTTTTTTCATTAAAATTATAACTCAAGAATTATATTTTTAATAGTATTTATCCCAATCTGTTTCATCCACTTCAATCTTCTTCCACTTATTCTTTAATTTATTTCTCTTCTTCACACTATTTTATTTTATTCTTTTTCCTCTCACCCTATCTTTTTATTATTCAATTTATTTTATTTTTCTTATCTTCTTTCTCTATTCACCCACAATGAAATTTGACTCTAAATAATGGGAGGTTGACGTATGGATTGGCCATTGGGCGGGGATTGGGTGTTATTGAATTGTGAACATTAATATTTTAATGTTTTCTTTACATTTTTGGTGAACAAGTGTGATATGTAGGGGTATGGTGATTTTCCAATATGACATGAAATCCAAAATCTCTTCCATTATTTTTTATAAATTATTTCCCTCCCTTCTATTGAACATAATCTCTTTATATATTGGATTTCATATTTTTAGGGGAATAAGTGGCATTTGATAGAGCTAGGTCTTGGAAGATGCCACAATCTTGATTGAGGTGTTTCATGAACATTGATTATAAGATGAGATGAAATTCTGTTTCTTAATAATTATAGATTTCACAAGAAATAAATAAAATTATATAAATTTATGCATGATATTTAATAATTTTTTATCAAACTAAATTTAAACAAAAAAATAATAATAATGAAGGAACTATGTACTAAACCCATTTCCATGTTTTTTATTATTTTAACTCATAGTTCATTATAGGTTTGGATATTGTTAATTTTTCATTAAATTAGAATAACCCCAAAAATATCATTCATTACTATTTTCATAATAAAATAAAAACAAAAAAAATAAGTATTTTTAGGTGAATTAGAATATGTAATTTAATAAAATCTAAAGCTCCCTAAGTGAGAAGACCCCGATCATCCATGGTGATTCACAACATAAATAGTAATTTTGTTTTCCGTTATCTTGAGACACCCACATGGAAATGAGAGACTATCACCTGGGTCTTTTTCAATGGTCTTCCAAATACATATAAAGGAAGTAATGTGACATGGGTTGTGGTGGATCACCTCACCAATAATATCCACTTTATTTCTATTCGATAAGATTTCTCACTTGAACAACCTAGTAATATATTGTAAAGGAAGTGGGGATGATCCACGGGGTACCAATTTGATCATATATGATCATGATAAAAGTATCACTTCAAAATTATAGAGAAATATTTAATAATCACTATGTGATAAATTGAATTTTAGTATATCCTATAACCCCCAAAATGATGGATGATCTCAGAGAAAAATTTAGTAACCCAATTACATACTAAGATCATGATTAATGGAATATAAATGTGGATGGGATCAAAATATCTTATTAGTTGTGTTCTCAAAAAAAACTATGAAAACTCCTATATTTAATACAAATTAATTCATGATTTATTACATAAAAACAAACAAAATAAAACCCATAAGATTGAGAGGCCTAGTTTCTTTGGTAGATTTGGTACATAACATAAAATCATAAAAAAAGTATAGAATAACTTTATTAATAAATTACTTAACATGCTCTTAAATTTATGATGCTTTTCTAAAACTAGACAGGATAATATGGTGACATACGTAAGAAATGGGTGAGGTATAAATCCTAGTAAGGTGATAAAAAAATAATGGAATAGGGTAACTAAATAAATTTTACCCAAGATTCCTAAAAATGTAACATAAAAGATGATAATGACAATCATGAAAAATGAGGCATGGTATAACATGATGGAAAAAAAGAAACCCAGGAATGTGTAAACAACTTAAAACATGGTATCATAAGAACAATTAAAGTATAAACACTAATAAATCATAAAATAGTCTTCTTAGGATAACCTACCACATAGTTTACTTGGAATAAAATGAAATTAAAACATTTCCCACTATATTAGAGAACTATATAGGCATACCCATCATAAGCATATCGTGTACATGCATAAACGTGCCATACAGATCATATAACACAAGAAAATATTTCATCACATTTAATCCCATGATTAAGGAATGCGGGTTTAATTTTTTATGTACATAATCCAATAATTACAGGTACATATAGGTGAATTACATTGATTACAAATGGATAGGATAATTCATATTAACAATCATTTGGCATGAAAATATGAAGTGAAATTTCAGTAGAATAATGATAGTACTTAAAGAATAATAAAATGGTTAGTGAAAGATAAAGTGATATATCATAATTTGTTAGTTAAAATGATAGTTCGAGGGATGTGTAAAAACATATACAAAAATTAGGAATTGGAAGTCAAAAGGCACAATGTAAAGAGGGTTCTTGAATAAAGAGGATAAAGAGAGGATCCCTTACTTTCGACATGGTAAAGGATTAGGTAAAGTTCATAATGAAAGGTAATTAAAGATTTATTATTATTATAAAATAAATTGAAAATTAAAAATATTTTTATAAAGGGATGAAAACATAACCTACAGAGATTCAAAAGGCTAATTACAATGATGGTTCTTGAATAAAAAAAAGTGAGTAAAATCATTTATGTTGAGAGGGTGTTTCCAAAAACATGGGGGTGTTTTTTTAGAGCTTGGGGGATCCTTGGGAGGACTCTAGAGAGGAAAGAAGAGATAAATTAAGTGATAAAAGGTTTTTGAGTGAATAAATATGGGATACTGGGTAGGTTTATATAGGAAAAGAGAGGGGAGTTCTTTATTTTTTCCCAAACATAGGTTTTTGGATTATATACAATAATGTAATCAAACCACAAACCTTCCCATAATATTTTTTACGTTGTATTATATAAAAAAGTAGTGGTTTTTTTATTTTATATATCCATGAACCATTCACATTAAAATAATATTCTAGGTGATTTGGAAGTGAGTTATGTTTATAAAGAATTGATTTTAAAACCTTAAAATATAATATAGGTTTTGATAGATTCATAAATGATTTATAAAATTTGTAAAATAAAATAAAATAAATATTATTATGAATGGAAAACATATATTTTATCAATTATAACTTTTATAGAATATATTACATCACATTTTGTTCATTATGATGTCATAATACCCACCGTTTATTTATATCGTGTTTAATTTTGACCCAAAAATTCATTGTCACATAAAATTATTAAAAATGTAAAGTTGGATAATATATACCTGATGAATAAAAAGTTAATAACTATTTTTATCTAAATATATCTATTAATATTATAATTTATATCTTTAAATGAAAATCCCCATCTATTGAAAAATAATGGTATTTTTACAAAAAAAAATTTCTGACCCATATAAAAATCATTTTGTAGTTTGTAAAATTACATTATCAATTATTGTTAATAAACATAATTTTAAAATAATATTTTATTAAAATATCAATTTTTTTGAAAATTTGTTAATTTTTAAAATAAAATTCTTAATTGAAATTTATTATTTTTCAAAAATACAATTCAAGTTTGGTCTTATCGAAATATATTTTTTAACAAACTCATTTTTTAATCATTTATAAAGTAAAATAAATAAGTAATAAATATAATAATTATTTAATCAAAAATAAAATATAAATATTCGATATTTTAGGGTCGATTCACATATACCTTTATTACACCAGTGAATGCACTAAGGGTATGGTGTGTGACAATGAGATTTTCTTGAGGTGGTTCGACGAACATGGTCCGAGAAGTGACCTCGATGAGCATGAAATTAATCCTCAAATAGTTTCTACCATGATTTATTATATTAATAATGATTTGGGAATAGATAAGGGAAAATAATATAGATGTACGGTCCCATTGAAGCTCTAATAAATGGAATTCATAGGGTACGATCCTACTGGTCGGGGCCATCACTTCCTTTGTCTATGTTAATTAGTTTTTTTCATAACCCTTAATATATACTAATAAAAAGATCACTTTTAAATGTCTATATTATAAATGGTTATGATGCTTAATGATATTTCAAATAAAAAATGACAAAATATTTTCTCAGAAAAAAAGAAGTGAATGTGTTTTCTCTAACTTCATTACTTAATAAGGAAATTAATTTAACAACAAAGGGTATTTAATTTATAAAATCGAGGGTACTTACAACAATAGTGTCTATTGGAGTATTAAAATGTATCCATGTGAAGATTTTTTCCAGAATTTATGTAAACCTATTACTTTCTGTGATAATATTGGTTAATGATTGATTTTTGGATCAAATCTTGTGCAAGAGATAATAGGGATGTTTCATGCCATATAATTGCATAAAAAAGCTACCGAAAGTTGGAATAGAAGTTATGATAAATACTATCAATGTGACTTGGATTTTGATATAAGAGATTTTTTTTGCATTGAATGTGAAAATGGAAGAGGGTTTTGGGGTTTGAAAGCTGAACTCTAGGTACATTATCCCTATTGTGAGATCCTTGAATGCATAAGATTGGTGGATTATCATCTAGAACTACCACTAAGCAACAATTAAATTAATTATGCATTACAAATATCTTTCCTATTGAAGTACATACCCATCCCACACATGTATTTAATATAGAGGTGGTATAACTATTGAATAACATCTCTTATGAGGAGAATCCAATGAAGATCTAGGACAATAGAGACAAAGTTCTTTAGAATAATAAAAATCACCTTTTCATAGTATTATGGAGAAAATATAAAAATGAAGAGGTGTCATCATAGTTAGAGGAAATATTAAAACAAAAGTACCCTCATCTATTCTAAATCATGAGTGTATTGAAATTTCTAGGATAAAATTTCTAAATGGGGGAATAATTAACATCTTAGAGTTTATAAGTGATATTTTTTCCAATATAAATGTGTGTTATATTAAATAATATACAACCATACACATAAAAAACATATAGAAGCTAACACAACTTTATTTCATTAACGAAAATGGTTAAATTAACCAGTAAATAAACCCATAAATATTACAAAAAAATGACAATTTTGAATAATTAAAAATATTAAAAGTAGATTAGGAATATTTAGGTGTTTTGAGTATACTAGAATCATGGATTCCACTGTCTACAATAAATAAAGTAAATATAATATTAGTAAACCCATCAAACTCATTAAAAATTAAAATATTAAACCTTGGAAAAAATTTGAGTGAATGATGAATTAAGGAATGAAGTGGTTTATAGGAGTTAATATAACCACTAGAATAGTTTTGTGATCAATGGAATAGTAACATAAACATTATGAATAAGAACCTGACCATTGAAAATAATAACATAACTATTGGAAATAGTAATTTTACCTCAGAATTATAAAATTTAATATAAATAATATTTATCATGATTAATTTTAAAAAATATAAATATTGTAATTCCATTAAAAATATCACAATTAAAAACTCAAAGAAAATATATGCACATTTTAAATAAACTTTATATTATTGTATTTCAAAAAATTGATATTTTTTTTATTAAAAATTAAAATTACCCATGTTAGAAATTTATTTTATAAAATTATAGTCTAATTTTAGAATTAACACGTTGAAATTATCTAAGGGTTATTTTTTTGGTAATTTTCTAAAATATTTGAATTTTTATGTGAAAAATAAGAATATTATTCTTCAAATACAACATGTTATATGACATAATTATGATAAAATAAGGAAATAATAAATGATAAATTGGTTATTTGGGAAAAATCTAATTTAATAAGATAAATGGGTCAGTTTAAAATAGTAAACAAAATTTCCAACCAAAAATTATTTTTCCAATGTTTAAAATTAATAGTATTCATCATAAGTAACATATTTTTATTTTTCCAATTTACTTTATAATAAACTAGTTAATTCAATCAATAAATTTATTTAAAGTCTGAAATAAATTTTATTTTATTAATATATGATTTAAAATATATAAAATATCATAACTGAATGATTAATCTTAGATTTAAGATTTTAGTCAATATTAAAACACATGAATACACCTCTCCGGAAATACAAATGACCCCTCATCCATCCCCTAGGAAAACAATTATCCATAGCATACCAAAGAAAAATTTCTACCTTTTTACCCTCTATCAATAACATTATAAACCCTAGGTAAATTTTGGTGTAGCTGAAATCCAATCTTTTTTAAAGTTAGGGTCCATAGAGAAGGGACAACTTCAAGAAAGAGGTAGGTTCCTTCCAACCATTTATTTCATTTTCACGTTCTTCTTTTATATCATTCTTGGATTTTATAATATAAAACATCTTAAAAAAATTAAATTTTATGATAAAATTATCTTGAATTTTTTTAATATTCTACTTGAATGATATTTTTAATATAAAAACATATTTCTTATCTCACATACACTCTTCAGACAATGTCCCATTAACGTCCGGTTAATCACCAATGAAGAAATCTCAAATTTTATTGCTATCACTAAAATTACGTATGATTATAATAAATTATTTATGATATATAAATTTATATGTAAATTTATTTTAGTATTATATAATTAATTCCACTTATGAGAAATGACCGTGACCAAAAATTGCAAAATTGAAACAAAATGAGATAATTTTAAGGAAAACATGATATGACAATAGTTAAAATTTAACCAATGAAATTAAGGAATAAAATCCAATTATTATAGTTAATAAATAGTGAAAAATTAACATAATTCACTTAGATTTTCATGTTTTTATAAATCTCTGTTTATTAATTATGTGGTAAAAAAATGATAAAATACAACGTGATCTAAGGTAATGGGATTATCAAAACCAACTCTTTATTTTGGTTTGTTTCCTATATCACATTGTTTTAAAAAGGGTATTCTTATAATATCAATATTTATTTAATGATATTTTTCTTCTGTTTTTGGGGATATAATTTTTTTACAATGTGTAAATGTTTTTCTAAGACATATATAATTTTTTTCCAAAGTAATTTAATTTTCAAAACATCGTACATAATCATATTGATTTTTTTATTCACTACTAAATAATGATAATATTTTATGAAAAAATATTATTTCCATTAATAATTTTGGAACCCAAAAGATTATTCATGAATTCATTTTTTATGGAACCACAATGAAACGCATTTCTTTCCATGTGTTCATTTCATAAATGTAAATATTTTCCGATCTATGTGACAAGAATGATTGTGGGAATTTAATTATTTGAAAAGTGGAATTGTAATTATATATCCCTACAATTCATTGGGTAATTTAATATATCTTATGATATTATTTTTATTTTACATGAACAAGACTATTTTAATGTTTAAAATTATGATATTACTATTTATAAACATATGTTTTGCGTGAAAATTATGCCAAATTTGTTAAAAACAATGTGTGTTATTGGATCACTATGTTATGATGTCTAATTATTATGATTATTCTACATTAAGTGCCTTTATCTACTATTTCCATCATTATTATGAGTATGGTACTATTTATATGATACGGTGTTGTTGATTATGATCACTGATATACTATTAATTCATGTCCATTATTCCACCCATGATATTCATCCCCTTTATGGTATTTTCATTCACCCCATTATTTGATGTATATCCTTGGGTGATTAAATGTAAAAATGTGATCACAAGAGATTTTGGGAGGATAAATAAGCAGGGTTTAAATAATTTTATGTTTTATTATGTACAAGTGATGTATGAGCCTAAATTTCCAAAGATACTAAAACTTCGTCTCCTAGATTGTGTCACTATTATGTTGTTTATATTAAAAAAAATATAATAGTCATGTAAGAAAAATTCGGGTTTCTATAAAAACATAATATATATCATCATGTGATGGAGGTTCTTTATTTTGGGTACATCTAACACTGGTCTCACAAAATTACCATCCTATAATGTCTTAAGGTATAAAAAAAGGACGATAACCATGTGAGTGGTAATTATCATTATCAATCAATTTTAAGTTTCATTATACCTGAAAACTAATCTTAATATTCTATAACAATGTTAAAATAATTTAATTAGTATCTTTACTATATTGAAATATTAATATATAAATTATATAATCATTTTGTTTCTCTTTTCCATCAAATGTATATTGAAATCATCACACAAGCATATGTGCGAGCTACCACTACCATGAAGAAATGAATTTTTTTAAACTACACCTATAAATTGAAAAAATAAAAGTATCACCCATGCATACTTGCGGAATACCATCTCCACGTAGTGATATAATTTTTTTATCACTACCTTACAACATTGGTTCTAAAAGTGTATATACACAACTTGAAACATATCCTATACCCATGGTTTATAACTCTGGGTATATCCATTAAAATTATGGGTAAAGGATATGCCAATAGTTTTATGAACCATGGATGATGGGGGAGTCTACATAGATCTATACCCACAATTTCTATAGAAACCATGGGTATAACCTAAGATATTTTATCATACCCATGGGTTTAGTTAAACCATGGGTATATATCAATACCCATGGTTTTCAGAAATGTGGGAAAATATTTTCCTACTAGAAAACGTATTCTAATGGTTTATTGAACCATGGGTATAGATACCTTTCCCCATTTGGCATCAATAACCCTTCCAACCCAACCTGAACCTATAAATAAAATATAAACTATTGCATAAATTTAATGAAATAAATATTTTCTATATTTAACATTCAACCAACTGATTATAATAATTTTAATCCATTTACAATACTATTAAATACATATATATCTATACAACAAATCAATTCATATCATTAAACCAAATCCACATGTTTGTTTACTTCAAGTAAAAAATAGAGGGGATCAATATATCCCCTATCACTAAAACCCTCATCCTCATCACCATAAGTAACATCCTTATCCCCAACATCATCAAATGGAGCACCAAAATCATCATAATCATTATCAACACCACCACCTCTGTCACCACCACCATTATCTCGACCACCACTTGGAACCTTATTAACATCACTCGAGAAATCATATAAAGGGATCATTGATTCCATACATGAATCAAAAGTAGTGGTAGCCTTTGATGGAAGTGATGAATTAATAATGGACATAGCTTCCAGGAAGTTTTTAGGGAATAGTTTACTTATTTCACCCTCTTATAAAGTTATATTATTTGCCACAACTGCTTTTGAATGAGTGCTTTATAGTCTTATGATCTAATATATTTGAGAGGATCTCGATGTGGCCCAATACCTAGTTGGGATGATGTTTTTCTAGAGTCGACATTAGACTCTCCTCTGATTCTCCTCACATAATAATTGACTCAAATGATCATTTGGCTCGAAGTTTTCATATTCTTTGTCATTGAGGGCCTCTAAGGAGGTATTTTGAAAATATAAAAAGTTATTTAACTATTAATTACATATAAATATTTTAAAACTAAAAATATTCCTATAATCTTTTTTTGTGCATTTAATGCTCTACTATCATTTTTCTTCCTACTCAAGAAAAATTATTTTTCTTGAGGCACATGAACATTTATGCCCAATGTAATTTGCTACCAATTAATTTGATTAACATTATAATAAAATTTTGGATAATATGAAAGTGATCAACCTAGAATGAATTAAAATTTTAGCCGTTCAATAAATATATAAAATGAAGAACCATCCCTATAATACACATTGAATAACATAAATAATATTTATTTATTACCATGGTAAACATGGTTATGATATGGATTATTATTATATTTTCATTGCAGTCTAATTCTATTTGTGTTATTTTATTTAGTTATTCGATCACTTTTTAATTTTGATCATTTGTCCATTAGGTTCCTTTTTAGGTTAGGTTGTGTCGTAACATTTCTAATTGGCTAGTTAAAAAAATTATTCAAATTATAGAAATAATTCCAATTAGTAAATCTCTGCCAATTAGGACATATAGTCCATATAGAATAGTTATTCCATTTAGGATAATTAGGATATTTAGTCCAAGTAGGCTAATTAGTCCAATTAGGCCAATTTTTTCCATTTAAACCAATTAGGCCAATTTGGAAAATTATTACATTAGGTTATATAGATCAATTTTCCAATTTAGGAGAATTAAGACATTTAGGCTATTAGGATAATTAGTCCATTTAGGAAAATTAGGCCAATTAGTCCATTTATTTCATTTATTCCAATTATGCCAGTTATACCATTTAGACCAATTAGGAAAATGCATCCATTTCATCCAATTTAGGTCAATTAATACAATTAATCCAATATGGTCATTTATTTAGCCAATTTAGGCTAATTAGTCCATTCAGGCCAATTATTCCATTGAGGTCAATTTAGGAAAATTTGGTCATTTATTTGGGCAATTTAGGCCAATTATTCAATTTATGCCAATTTAGGTCTGTTCTATCCAATTTAACAATTTTCATGCAAATTTTGGCCATTTAGTCCTATTAGGTCATTTAGGCCAATTTGGCCAATTAGGTTATTTCATCCATTTTGGTCAATTTAGTCTAAATAGGCCAATTAGGCCATTTAGATTTCCAATTTAGACCAATTAGTCCATTTAAAGAAAATTTAGGCCAATTAGGACATTTATTTTCCCAATTTAGGCTAATTAGTCCATTTACCCAATTCAGGCCAATTTAAGCCAATTTAGGCAATTTAGGATAACTAGACAATTTAGGAAAATTAAACCATTTAGGATAATTATGCAACATAGGAAAATTAGTCCATTTAAACCATTTTGGAAATTCTGGTCAAGTAGTCTAATTATTCCATTTGGGCCAATTACTTTAATTTGGCCAATTATACTAATTATCCATTTAGGCGATTTAGCCCATCAAGACATTGTACCATTAGGCCATTGGGAAATCAGAGCATTAGATAATTTGGCCAATTGTTGATTATGCCATTAGGACAATTCACTGTTAGGCTAATTGTCCATTAGGATGATAAACCAATTGGTAATTTGGCCATTAGGGCATTAGAAAAATTGGAAAATTTGATATTAGTGCAATTTTCCATTAGGAAATTAGTCCAATTTTACAATTTTCATTAGGACATTAGGTCAATTGGCCAGAAGGCCATTAGGACAATAGGTCATTAGACCATTAGGAAAACAGGTCATTAAGCCATTTGATCAGTTGGCTATTAGGCCATTAGGCCAATTTTCGAATTGGCCATTAGGTTGTTAGGACAATTGGCTATTAGGCCATTAGGCCAATTGACCAATTTAACATTACTCCATATGGTGAATTGGCTGTTAGTCCACTTTAACATTTGGAAAATTGGCCAATTAGCCATTCAGAAATTATGATAATTGTCCATTAGGCCATTATGATAATTTGGCCAATTAACCATCAGGTCATTATGCCATTAGGCCAATTGGACATTAGTCCATTAGGCCAATTTTCCACTAGGTCATTAGGCCGTTAGTCCAATTATAAATTAATTTATTAGGCCATTTGGCGAAGTGGACATTGGACCATTAGGCTAATTGGTGAATTGTTCACTAGGCCATGAGGCCATTAGGACAACTGACCAATCAACCATTAGTCCAATTGGCTAATTTTCCATTATTCCAATTATCAATTCAGCCTTTAGGACATTAGAACAATTTTAAATTATTCCATTCAGTCAATTTTCCAATTATTCCTAGGGCCAATTGTTCATCAGGTCATTAGGGAAATTAGTAAAATTGGATAATTGGTCATTAATCCATTAGTTCAACTACACATTACACTAATTATCCATTAGGCTAACTAGAAATTAGGTAATTATGCCAATTGGGAAATTAGAAATTAGGCCATTAGGCCATTAGGCTAATTGTCCATCAAGCCAATTCGAGAATTGGCCATCAGGCCAATTGGAGAATTGTCCATTAGGCCATAAGGGCAATTGGCTGTTAGACAATTATAAAATTAGTCCAATTGGTCATTAGGATAATAGAACGTTTATATAATTTGACATTAGTAGATTATGCCATTTGTACATTAGCCAAATTGGATAATTGGCAATTAGGATGTTAGGAAAATTGGACAATTTCCCATTTGGCAATTAGGCTATTTAGACATTAGGGAACTAGGCCATTAAACCAATTTAATTTTTTAGGCTATCAGGACAATTGTACAATTTCCTATTATTCCATTAGGCCATTTGGAAAACTGGTTATTAGGCCATTAAGAAAATTGAACATTATTTCATAATTCCAATTTTCCATCAGTCCATTAGGCCAATTGTCCAATTGTCCATTATGCCATTTGGAAGGGATATTTCTAGCCTTATATTAAAGCGATTAATGAAAATCAATTGAAATTTTAGCATGAAAAGCTAACTATGTAATAATATAAATCTATATCTTATTTTTATTCATATTAAAGTACCTTGAGCTAATCGTACTCAAGAATTGCAGTGCACCTAAATGAGTGAACATATTTTATTGAATATTTTTTTTTTATTTTTTCCTGATGCATCCTAAAAACATAAATTCAATACAAGTAATATGAATTAGATTTTTGATAAAAACCACTAATGATTAAAAATAACTTAAATGATCACTCTTCCTATATGAGAACATTTTTGGATATTGTATTGTTGGAAATTTGGAGAATATTGGTACACCATATAAATTAGAACCAACTATACTCTTCCACCCAATATATAACTCGTGTTTATATGATCCCCAAAAATCCCCAAGATCCATCATCCTGCAACCTTTGAGATGTTGCTGGAATTTCCATTAAGTACACTTATATTTTCCAATACTTCTAGATTTGTTTTTTTATATAGGTTTCATCATATAACAACTAGAAGTAACCTTCCAATTTTTCACCGGCACACATGGGATGCAATTATACTCGAATACCCCAATCCAACAAGTCCCTGTGAGATTGAAAGTCATATTTGGTCTCCCCCTAGATATTTATAATAATTGAAAGAGAAATTTCACATATATTTTTGTCAATTTGAATTATATCTAAACAATGACGTAATAAATTGGTAGACCAATATGGAAACTCAAATGAGATACTTCTCTCTTTACACTTGTAAGTGGAATCAATGTCAAAATTCTTACTGTTTTTAGATTCCTCCTAACCTTTATTGAATGTAATACTGAAATATTTTAATTAATTGAGAACATCAATTCCTAACATATGTTTAGATGGATGTTCCGTGTCAACAGTATTATCAAACCTCTGACGATTCTTCTTGTATTGATGATCCATTTTTAAAAATTGTCTATACCCATTGAAATTGAAACTATAATGATATTTATAGTTTCTAGATCATTTATTATTAGATAAGATAAAACCTAAACGTTTTCCCTTCATGATCTAACAAAAAAAATTTATAATAAGGGAAATCATTTATAGTCCATAGAAGGTCATCACTCTTGTGAAATATATTTTTGAAGAAGCATCAAATTTGTGCACACCCATATCCCAAAGCTACATTAACTATCTTATTAAAGGTTTTAAGTAGAAATATTTATCATTTCCTAGATTATAAGGTCTAGATACTACTTTACTCATGAAAATGAATGGTTATTTTATACACATCAATGGATTAAGGTTATAATCATGAATAAAAACTAGCCACATGCAAGGAGTAGTAAGCATCTAAACAAATAGATTAAAACCATCATAGGATAGACCCTTCCAACCATTACACACCTGAGATGAAAAATTGATATGTCGTGCATCAAATTTCTTCGATGATAATCCATGTGTAAGATAAACCAACTCACCCTTACCTTTAATTATTTTAGCATTATTCCATCGTATATTGGATGATATTTCTCTATAAATGAATAGATTTTTATTCACGATAATCAATGGAATGTTCCACATGACTTTATATAACACATGTGATGGTGATAAATCTTCATTTTTCTTCCATAGAGATGTTCCAAAATCCTTACAGTCATTAAGGACAATTTTTTCCTCCCAAAATAAACTACAACATTTCATAAAATCATGAGTTCTATTAGTAGAATATCCAATATTTTTATTTTACTTCCATTATTTATTTTTATTTGGTATAATATCTACACCATCCGTTATCATGTCCTTTAAAATGTTATGAATATAATCAATGGTTGTATTATAAATTCCAGAGATGGTTTTTCCAAAATATAAACACATTAAAAATTTTAACTTCATTATTTTAGTACATTTCAAATATACATGAATTATGATATAATCCAATTTTTTTCCCACTATCTCAACATCAAAATCATCAGTATTTTCCACTAGTGTATTGATATCATTTCCTTGTTACACTCGCACACTATATCTCTCATGATTTTTCATAATTGGAAACTGAACAAATATAAAATTCTACATGCCATTTATTTCTTTACATTCATGAACAATAAACTATTTTATATTTTATCCATAATGATATCAACCATATTAGTTTTTTTTGGAAATCTAGATTTGGTTTTATGGTAGATAACTTATTCTCGACTTTACTATGCTCTTACAACACATTTATAACATTTAAAATACATATGAACACCATATGAAGCATTGTAAAATGAGAAATAAAAAAAATATCCAAATTATTTTGAAAATATATTAAAATATTATTGGTATGATATATACATCTACTATCCATTCAATTATTGGAAAAAAGTTATGTTCTAATAAACAATGTAAACCATAATTATAATGATATCAAAATTGATAGAAAAATTAAAAGTATAGTGTAGATGAAAATAAATGACACTAATAGGAAACTAAATTGAATACAAGGAATAATGAAAGTGACCACTATGTAATACTACAATCTATACAAACAATTAACATGGAATATAATATTAAAAAACCAATTCATAATCATAGAAATCCAAAAAAGGGGAATGTATTAGATAATTAACAACAAAGTAATACTTGCATAAAAATGTGTATTTCCTATCCATATATTTCTTATCATTTGAAAACATAACCGAGGTTAACATTTAGGCCTAAAAGGTTTTTATTTAAGTTTAACAATACTTATAATATTCAAATAAAAGTAAAAAATATTTTACATGATATTATTTTTTAATTTAAAAAGTATTAAACTTGGGATGATCCATCAAGACTAAATAAATAATCCATTCCATCCCACTTTATAAAACCCAATAATAACATCCATATTGATGAAACTTCATAATTGTTGTAAATTGGGCTTATTAGGGGTTTTATTTACTTAACATATATTTTAAATAAATGGCTAACTACTCAACACATGATAAATGAACTAAGGACTCATTCTTAAAAAATGAAGTATGTTATATTAAATAGTTAGTCAAAATAAGTGAAACTAAGGTATACACCAACAATTTTTTCTTAAATAACTAAATTATTGTGTAAAAATTAATCAATGAAAACCAAGTTTTATAAAATAAATATGATCCAAAAATATTTCCCTTATAACTTATATAATTATTTTATAACTTTTAACAAAGGCTTCTATAAATATTTTCTCATAATAAAGGTTTCAAAATTATTAAAAATTGGAATTATAAATATTTCAATATTAGAAATAATCTTTATTGATTCATTAATGTATAAAATATAAAAATTAATTACGATAAACATGCATGAAAATTAATATAAATACACTAGTGAATTCCCAAAGAACTCATCTTTATTGATAAAAAAATATTCCATATTTACTTATAATAGTATAATCGTGTACATCATCATAAAATTATTTCTTTTGGGTTAAAATGATACTATAAATAGTTTAACCATGGTTCATGATATACAAAATTAATTTTCAATAATTAAATCCCTTTACTATAGGATAATAAAAAGATTAATTAACCCATATATTTAACTTAAATATGATTCACAACACTAAAATTATTTAAATACAAAATATATTAACCAAAAATAATCTCAAATTTACGTTAAATTCATAAATATCCCTAGTATAGTTTTCAAAATAAATAATTTATAATTTAAAAAGTAAATTTATAAAATTAATAGACTATATTTGATCTCTATTATATAGTAACTTTAAAAACATAATGATATAAGTTATTCCAAAATTCACCTGAAGAATCACAAGCATTGATAAAAATGAAAAAATAGACTATAAACGAGATGTCATATTTAAAAGTTACTAATCTTATATCAAAGAAGATCAAAATAAAAAAAAATCCTTGAATTTAGAGAAAATGGTGGAGAAGAGAACTGACCATCGCTCAGGTTATGGGAGAATAAATAAGTGGATGAAAGGAAATATTACCTCTCAAATATCTTAACAAAAAATTCCCAAAATTGAGGAAGAACACTTGGTTGATGGGTGCAATGTTTCTTATGGACAAGAGGGGGGACACTAAGGCATGTAAGATGCAATATGATTACAGATTTGAATGATGAGGGGTGGGGATCCAGAACAAAAGATAATAATTTATGGGGATATACCCATGATATTTGAAAAACCTTTGATATAGACCAACCTAAACTAAAACTTTTTTCAGACCATGGGTATAGGTTTCAGAAAAATATCTACACCCATGGTTTATCTAAATATGGGTATAGATCCATGTGGATATACCCAATTTATAATAGTGATAATTAATAAATATTATATTTATGAAATTATTAATATTTTTTATATAATTAAAACATGACCCAGGTATAAGGACTAGTATCCCCAAATCAATACATATGTGAAAAATTAACATTTGACACATGAATATCGATTTTAATAAGGAATTGATTACTAATGGGTAAAAATAAAATTTAATGTAATTTAAAATAGTAATATAAGTACTAATATGGTTATATTATAGATATTTAACGAGTCTAAATTTTTTATACATGAGATTAATGTGCATACAAAGTAATTCAAGACTTAAGGTAAGCGTTTCCTTATCATAATTTCTCTTTGTTGAGATATGTTCTATATTCAACACCATCATTCATTAATGTGGTGTATGTACTACTCATTAATTAATTAAGTGATGATATTAATGAAATATATATTTTTTAAATCCATATAATTTTATCCATTTGATTAGTTTTTGATTCAATGATTACAAAAGTTATATGGTCTTAATTTATAGTCTTATTTTATAAAATGACTATTTATGTTTCAATTTCCATTGTGGAAAATGTCTGTTATTTATCACACAAACCATGTATATTATTATATTAAATTTATTTTAGGTATTGAACTATTATTTCTATTTTCACCCTTTTAGTACTAAAAAATATCAAATAAATGTTTTTATGAAAAACTTTACATGTCTATCATTTTTGACCAAGAATATTTTTCTTCCATGTCTAGGTTCATTAAAGGTCTCATGAATACACTTTTATATAATACAATTATATTTTAAATTCATTGTAAATATTATTTTAATTTTCTCATAATACTTTAAATATATTCATTACAATGTTTTCCATACGAGTTATTTTTGACATATTCCAAAATCATGAAAACAAACTATTTTTAAATGTTTATTGAATGGAACAGTTTTCCATAATTAATATCCATTATTTACTAAATGTATTAATATATTAGTTTCTAGGGTTTTTAAAATGACAATAAAATTCCCATATATTTGGGATTTTTTTCCTGTTGGGATTTTTTAAATTTAAAAAAAATTACATAATAGAAAATGACATTTATTCATGTTTTTCAAAGAATCTTTTAACTCCATTTTAAATGTATTTATCATCTGTTTCAACATAATTTAAAGAATATTATGATTAACTAGGGATATGATCTAATGATACTATCCAATTTATTTAATTTAATGGATTATTATTATGTTGTTCTAATTTGTTTTTATGATACCCATTTATTTCTCATGTTTTATTCAATCTATGATGAAATGATGAATGTTTTTTTGATCTTATGGTTCAATTATGTATATTTTTCATTATGTGATGGGTGTGAATAGAATTGAATATCCCTTAAATGAATTTGTAACTCTTTATATCATATTATATTATATGAAAGAAAATTAGGATTGAACCCAATCCACCCTGGAACTCTTTACATTATGTTTTTGGTAATTGGTTGTTTTCCAATACACTATGGGAATATGTCCTCTATGATAGTCTTGGATATTAATCTTGAATAAATAATTGATTTTCTTTGATTTTTTGTATTCCACAAACTTATATCACATGCTTATTATTTTCTTTCATTTCTCATGATTGATTATTGTTGACCCTTCTCTATTATGACTCGTGTCATTTGTTATGAAAAATACATATTACAATACTCATGATTTATGATCTAGGAATAGTTAGATTTTTTTCATATGTAAAAACCATTTTATCATACCCTTATGCATATCTTATGTTAAATCATGATCAACAGTTGATATCTCTTGTCTTTACCGTTACTTAGTATCTGATCACACACTTTTTAATGTTTCAATTCCCTCAGGTTATCAAGGAAGGTTTTAAGTATGATATGTTAAATATGGTACTATGTGAGGGGAACATTTTATGAGATTTAAAATATTTTTCATTAGATAAGTTGATTATTTATCTATGTCTAGTGACACTAAAACTTTATTTTTCTCAATAATGTATTACTGTGAGATGAATTGAATATTCATATAAAATGACATACTATTTATGTAAGTGATTCAAGGGTGACCTCAGTTGGAATCAAATAAGGGTGTAGTTATTTTTTTGTATTATAATTTGAAATATTTATTGAAAACCCTAGAAACAGGTCAAAATAGAGATAATATACTAATATTTTGGAGAATTATAGTTTATTTTTTTCTAGATATGAAATATATATCTGGATATAAATAAGTGTATTCTAGATCTAGCATAGATGCACCTAGGGGTAATATCCTTGAAAAATAATGTTTGGTATTAACTTGATCATCACATGGTTCATGATAAAGAGGCATGTATACACACTAGGTTGGACACTCATGAGGGATATGATTTGGAAAATTAACAATCTCTTTACAAACCTTTTTATTGGATTTGAATATATTTAAGATTAGAATCATTAAATTCATCGGTTTATAAGAATGTATCATAATTTATAAAATCTTAGAAATTATTTTCATTAACATATGATTTATTACTTAGATTAACTTTGATTGAAACTCATAGTAATATTTTTTTTGTGACATAAAATGTTGAAAACATGAATCAAATGGTGATATATATTCTTATTATAGATTCCTGAACATTAAATGTCTTATATATGGTTTTATCCACTCTCATATATGAATAATTTTATAAGAGTATCATATCATCACCTTAATTATTAGATAATAATTTATTTTTGAAAACTTATAATGGTGTGATTATTTAATCTGAAATATATTGATCTTATTTGATAGAATTTTTTTTGGGGACGTTCTTCCTATAATTTTTTTTATTCTTTATATAGTCACAAGTGATGTGATTTTAGGAATGGATTTATTGTATCTATATATATGCTAATGAAATTTCCGAGGAAGGAAAGTTACATGTAATATTACAAATAAACCTATAATCATCTATTATTTTGAGGATGAACATGAACTTATATTGGAAATTACATCAAATTATATTGGTATTAATATATATTCATGAGAGGTATTTATCAAAAATTGCTGGTTTCAAACAAAGCAATTAAGATATTCCAATTGATTTTGAGAATTTGAAAATATATTTATAGACTATTTTGAAAGTATTTCTACAAAACAAGATGTTTAGTTTCCAATAGAAATTATTCTTAGTGCTACACCTATTTTAAAGAATCATTTTTGAATAGAATTAATTGAGCTATAGGAATTGATTAATTAGCTCTAATAGAATCTAAATAATTTATTAATATTCTATTGTGTATCACCATGTGTTTACATATTCTTTTTGTTAAGAAGAAATATGGGTTTATGAATTATTATATTGATTACTGAGAATGTAACAAGATCAGTATCAAGAAAAAGTATCATGTACCCTATATGGATGAATTGTTTGATCAACATGAATGATCTCAATAATTTTTTTATGTTTGATCTAAAATTTGGATATCATTAGTTAAGGTTCAAATAGAGGATATATGAAAGATAACCTTTCGTATGAGGTATGGAGACTTTGAATTTATAGTAATTCCATTTAAAAATACCAATTCCCGCACAATATAATTGTTTTTATTGAATATGGTCTTTAGAGATTATATTAATTAGTTTGTGGTAGTATTTTTAAATAATATTTTCATATTTTAAAAGGGTAAGAAAAAACATGGAGATCATTCAAGGAATTTTGTTAAGACCATTAGAAAGGAGAATATGTATGAAAAATTATGTATATTTGAATACTGTCCATAAAATGTATCTTTATTAGGTTATGTAATTACAAAAAAAGATATATTAATGGATCCTTCAAATATATTAGTTATTACAAAATTTTCCAGACCACCCATGGTTGATGAGATCTTTAGTTTTCTTGGTTTGGATTTATACAACTCATGATTTGTTAGAAGTTTCACTAGGATATGAAATGAAATAACCAAGTTAACATGGAATGAATCCAAGTTCATTTGAAAAAATGAATGTAAATAAAATTTCAAGGAGATGAAGATAAGGTCGGTTCATTATCCTATTCTCATAGTACCCTATAGTGGAGAAGGGTTTTTGATGTATAGCGAGTCATTATAGAGTACATTGAGATATGTTCTCAAATTTAATGAAAATGTAGTAGCATATTCCACTTTCCAATTTATAGGTCCATGAAAAAATTACATGAATCATGGTTCAGAGTTAGTAGTGGTAATTTCTGTCATGAAAACATAAATTCATTATATTAATAGTGAAAATTAAGATATATATAACAATCAAAAAACCGTTAATTATATATTCAAATAGATTGAGTTAAATAATTTCCAAAGTAGATAGTTTTATTTGATTAAAAACTATGAAATGTAAATAAATTACCTCCATGCGATGAAATGAATGTGGGTTATGCACTATTTTAGATGGATCATGCTATATTTCCATAAAAAGCCTTGAAAAAGTTCCTATAATTATGGATTTACAAAGAAGAGATCTTGAAATCATAAGGAAATGGGGGAGATATTAAATTTCTCATATGAATATTGAACTATATATGCATGTGAAAATTAAAGATGTACAAAAGGAGCATTTGTAACTTTAAAATAAGGTACGTATTGTTTTGTAGTTCATCGTTGTTCATGATGGAATGATATGGTTAGAAAACTTTATATATTCCCCCTATATACCATAATTTAAGGAGTAATAGGATAAATCATATAGATTATCATTATCTATCTACCTTGAGAGTAAAAAATATGTATAGTTTTTAAAAGAGGTTTTTTGGTTTGACAATATGAAAAGGTATATTGGGAAGTATTTGTATCGATGCCTTGTATGTCAGTATGTTATGGCTGCACATTAGAAATCTATTAGGATGAAGTAACCATTACCCATACCTATATAAAAATGGTTATTTTGTTTAAATTTTCTTACAATAATAGATTTTACTCAAGAATTTAGATGACACTTTATAAATCCCTGTATAGAAAGAAGAACATAAATCCAAAATGCTTGGATAAAGTTGAATAGTGTGAGAAATAATTACTTGAGCTTGCTAAAGAAGTGTAAGATATGTTTAAAGGTATTCATAATCATACCAAGACAAACCATAGTTGAGAAAAATTAGGTTAATATTCATATGGGGACCCAACCATAAACATTACATAATCTTGAAATAAGTTAATAATTCACATTGAGGATATTTTTAGGTTTATAGTTTTAGAGAATTAGGCCATAAATATTACATTACATCTCAAACATTACAAAGTAAACAATTCTACTCAGTATCCATTTTTTCATAAAATAAAAACACTTAAAGTAAAACAATAATTCTTTTCTTGATATAAATCTTATTAAATTATTCATTTCTCTTACCCTTCCTTATACCTAGTGAATAACATTTAAAAACATGGGATGAGAATAAAAATACTAGTTAGGGTTATGAAATAAAGAAAGAAAACAATAATATATCATTACATAAAAAACATAATCTCATTAACATACCTGATGAGATCATAAGATTTCTGAATAACATATAGTAATCACAAATCATAAAGGTAACTTGTGTCATCCATAACATACTTATGTTATAGCTTTTATAGCAGCATAGGGAGTTTCATTTGGAATACCCATCATAATATATTCACTAAATCTATTAGTATAAACTTTAACATTTACCTCAATCACATTACCCAATGCATTTGAGAGCTATCTCGGGCTCACCCGTCCTAGGTTTGTCATGGAACCATCCTTATACGTAAAGAATTCCCAAGAACAATAACATATTCATGACACATAAAACAAACATAAAGGAAAGATAACATTTTTACATTGAAATAACAATATATCATTTAAATATATTGACATAATTAATCTAATTTAAAAAAATTTCAATACCAAAATACGTAATAAGATTATATAGTATTTATATTTATTTTAAAAACATTACATCTTGTTAAGGAATTAAAAGATCAAATAATGCTCACAGTGGAAGAAAGGTCATTGTCACTTTTTATGTTAAAAAGAATCATTCCATTTATCATTTAGTAAAACTCAACCTAAAAAAGATTCCCTTTTAATGAAATGGAAATTAAAAGGGGATTATACACCATATAAAATAATGTCGTGTAGAAATCAAAATATGCCTCAATGAAAGGAGATTGAGACGAAGTCCCTTACCTCATGTCCAACTTGAATCGTTTGTTCTTTAATCTCTAGAATATTAACCTAAATATAATTTTAACTTTATTATGGATCTTTTACAAGTTTATTATTCTTTTTATAACACTTATTACCATGTTATAGACATTTCAAAAATCATTTATTTTAATAACCGTCGTTTTGTCGATATTTGGTATTTGAGTCAAAAATGAACTTCTTTTAATTACAAGTTGTCCCTGTGGTAAAATTTCCATCATATCCAGAATTATATTCATGATTTATATATCATATATATCATATATATCATGTATATATATTTATTTATAATAGTACATAACATTTGAAGATAAAAAATGAAATTCACAGTTCATGGAGACGGTAAGTCGTACATACACATGAACACTACTTTCATTTTTATTTCATATTTAATGGAATGATAAATTAATGATTAAAAGGTATATTATAATTCTAGTATAATATCATATATAATTTCATTAATTCCATATTTTATTTGTTCCATGTATGGCATGAACGAGTCATATCCGTGTGAGGGGGTGGTAGTCCGCACTTCCTCAAATGAAATTATCGTATTTACCCATTAGGGAAACCATAAAGGTATGCTATAAATGAAAAATACAGAAAAATAGAGACAATATAAATATAACTTATATCACATAAAAATACAGTTCCATCTTAATGGCCACTATAAGAGGCGGTAGGAGATAATTGAACAATCATTGTTTCTTGAGGCAGTAGTTCGCCATACACAGAAATAGTATGTTCGTATCGATTAGATGAAGGTTTGTGGAACTTTAGACAAAATCCTCCTCATAAAAACATTATAGAATATTTACTATACTGGTGTTGTTATAGAATAATGTAATAAAAAGATTTTAGGTTATTGGAGAAGGAAAATAAAATAAAAGAGCTTGAGAGAAGACATTACCTTAAAATTGGGTAACTCCCTTTGGTTTGAAACAAAAGGATTTCTTGAAGTGGATTATTCCTAAGTTAAGGCTTATAAGAGGAATATAGGTATATCCGGAGATTATTTTTTTAGTTATTTGATGATCTAAAGGGCTTGAGAGGTGTGTTTAATGGGTTAGAGGTGATGGCCTTTTATAAGAGAGAGAAGGAGATCTTTAGGAAAATTTGATTGTATTATTTTATTATCAAATAATTTTCAGTTTAAAAAGGTTATAAACTCATTAAATTCTAAACTCATATGAATATAAGTCTAAATAAAATCATCCAATAATAATTGGACTGGTTTTGGATATTTTTTAATCCCAATCTTTTTTATTTAACCCTATGTTAACTTAATTATCTTTTACCATGTCTTCTTGTATATTCATACTATATGGTTAATGTATTTACTATAAAATTAAAAGAGACAAAAAATGGATCATTAATGAAAATTCTAACATCATATTTTTCATTTGGATGAAATATTGTATTTTTAGGAATATTTTATCATTTAATAAAATATTTATTTATTTTAAAACTCATTTAGGTCATTTTTTATATTTTTCATATCATGAATTTTAAAAAAATCCAAACCAACATGATTATTTCCCAAAATGTTCATTTATTAAAATATAACAATTTATACTCATCCATAAAAATTTTGGATGACATAAAATTTTCAAAATAAATTTATTATAATATTTATATTCTCATTTATTTAAAACATTCATTAATGAGCTAATCAATACATCATCATTGTGTCATAAATAAATTTATTTATATGATGTCTAAAAATTATAAATAAAATACCTTGATATATGAAATATTTTTAGATTTAGAATTACTATTTATAAATAAAGATATCAATTATATGACCCCACAATAAAATAATTTTAGCAAAACAATATATGTTTATGATATTTTTATTTTTACATTAAATAAAAAGTTATTAATGTCATTATCTTACCCAAATGACTTTCAGAGGCCAAAAATATCACCCATGGATTGTATTGGTTGTCCATGACTAATCCAATAAGGTTAGGACAAATTTTAAGGTAATTTTAAATTATTATAATATTATTTTTAGATTGAATTACCCTATTTACCTTCAACCGCGGTAAATAAAAATCAAAAGTTACTATTCACAAAAAAATATTTTCATCTTATTGAACAAAAGTTTAATTACTTATGACAACCATTTATGTTGGATTTTTAAAATTCAATTCATAGAGGTGGTAAAATTTCATTTAAATTAAAAAGTCATTTTTAACTACTATGCAATGTTTTACACTATTCATAAAAAATTCATAGTTTTTAAAAAAATACCCAAATTTCACCCAAATCTAATTTTAATATTCATAATTAAAATAGGATATATATTTTTCAAATTTTTTTTATAATGATGTTTCATTAATTAATTTAAAATTTATTTTCATTTTCAAAACTAGAAAGCATGTTTTTTAGAAATAATAATTATCAAAAGATTGATATTTGTTTATATTCAATTTCAAAGTGAAATTACTTCCAATTAGCAACATTGGATTATATGGTAAAAATATAATCCAATTATACTTTAAAAAAATTTATAATGATAATATTCCAATATAAATAAATTATATTAAAACGAAGTTATGAATTAAAATGCAGTTTTTTCACTATTCATTAAAAAATGAACATTATCAGGAAAATACCAAAATTTCTACGAAAGTCAATTTTAATTTCCCAATTATAAAGAAGAATATTATTTTGTCATGTATAACATATAAAAGTGAAAAAAATATATTTAAAAAGGGTTCACCATCAAAAGGTAATAAACAGACCTTTTAGAAAATATTCGAGTGTTTATGCTTAAAATTGGATTCATTCACATTTTAAGCCTATAAATATTATTGGATAAATGTAAAAACATTTAACAAACATGTATAATCATTTTTTAGTTAGTTTTGTTTATTCCCGCCAATATAAAGGCTAGGCGTTAACTACCATCTAAAATAATATTATATTATTATTTTTCAGTATGACCTAGCCTTGTGAGCAACATGAGATTTCGGAGAAACTCATTATTGCGTGTCCAGTGCATCGTCTAACATAGCATCCCCTTTAAAGTAAAATTAATATTCAACTCAAAAATATTAATAAATATGAAAATATCATATTCTTTATTTAAATGGGATGCTATATCCTTCCCCCCTTTTGGGAATTGCGTCCCCACAATTCAATTCACTTATCAAATAAGTGGGGATATTTACCCCTGAGAGCATTTTCAGATTCCCACATTTCCTCTTAAACCATATGGGGTTTCTATAAAATCGTTACCTTATGAATTACCTTATTCCAGAACACTTTCTCTTTATGGTCAAGAATCTAGACTGGTTGTTCCTCATAAGAAATATTATCTTCCAACTGAACTACCTCTGGACTCAAAACATGATATGGATCCGACATATACTTTATTAAGCTTGAATCATGAAAAACATTGTGTACTTGGGATAAACTTGGGGGTAAATCCACTATGTAGGCAATTGATCCTACTTTCTATAGGATTTCCTAGGGTCTAATGAACCTCAGACTCAACTTTCCCTTCTTTCCCAAACACATCACACTTTTCCATAGAGAAACTATGAGGAAGACATGATCACCTACTGCAAAAGAAAGATCCTCCCTTCGATTATCTAAATAACATTTCTACCTACTCTAGGTTGTTCTAATGTGCTTTCAAATAAATTAAACCTTTTCTACCATCTCTCCTACCAATTTTGTTCCCATCAACATCCTTTCACCTACATTATCCTAGAAAGATGGATTTCGACACCGATTTCCATATAATGCCTAAAATGGTGGGATCTGTATACTGGAATGAAAACTGTTATTATAATAAAATTCAACCAAAGAAATATGTTGGTCCTAACTTCTCTAGTAATCTATTGAGAAAGCATGTAGTATATCCTCCAATGTTTGAATTGTTAATTCTGACTGCCCATCTGATTGAGGATGAAATGTTGTAGTAAAATTTAATTCAGTACCCAATGACATCTGAAGGACTTTGCAAAAGTTAGATGTCAACTTAGGATCATGATCAGATATAATGGAGAGCGGAACTCCATGAAATAGGATTATCTCTTTAACATACAAATGAGAAAGTTGTTTTATAGAATAAGTATCTCTAATTGGAAGGAAATGAGAAGATTTAGTCAATCGATCAACAATAACCTAGATTGCATTATTACCTTAGGAAGTATTTCGTAATCCCATAAAGAAGTCCATGGATATATTTTACCAATTCCACTCTGGCATCAGTAAAGGATTAAGCATCCCTTTCGGTAACTGCCACTCTACTTTATCCTGTTTACACTTCAAACACTACACAGTAAAGTTAGAAATATCTCTTTTCATTCCATCCCTCTAGTAATACTCTTGAAGATCTCTAAATATCTTAGTACATCTTGGATGAACTAAAAACGGAGAACTATGAGCTTTAAATAATAACTCTTTCTTCATATGTGAACCACAAGGCACACATAATCTTTTCCCAAACCTTAAAACACAATTATTAACAATGTTGAAATCAGGAAAATTACCCTTCTGAACCCACTCTACCTTTTTCTGCAACTCACTATCTTCCTTCTACACTTGCATAATTATATATGATAGATATGATTTCACAGACACCTGAAGAAAAATATAGGAATTTTCAGCACCAATTACCTATATTCCAATGTTCATCAAATCATTAATCAAAGTATCTTGTTCCTAATGTAACATGCTTAATGTAGCATTATATTTCTAACTCAAAGCATCAACCACTTTATTTTCTTTTCCTAGATGGGAATGAACTGTGCAATAACAATCTTTGATTAATTCCAGCAATATCCTCTATCTCATGATCAATTCATTATGAGTAAATATATACTTCAAATGTTTTTGGTCAGTATATATTTCCGATTTTACTCCATTCAGATGATACGTCCAAACTTTTAAAGAAAAAACAATAGAGGATAATTCCATATTATGTGTTTTGTAATTTAACTCATGAGGTTTCAATAGACATGAAGTATAAACAATTACCTGATCATTCCGCATTAGGACATAACCAAGTCCTTTCAATAAAGCATCACTGTAGATAACAAATTCACCATCTCTGGAAGGTAGTGCCAAAACTGGAGCATTCACCAATATTCATTTCAATTCCTGAAAACTATCATCACATTACTTTTTCCTAATTAAATTAAGACCTTTTCTAGTTAACTTAGTCATTGGGCTAGATAACCTTGCAAAATTTTCAAAAAAACTCCAGTGAAAACCTACTAAACCAAGAAAATCATGGATCTCAGTTATATTTTTCGGCCTTGGCCATTTTTCAACAACTTAAGATTTAGCAGGATCAACAATTATGCCATTTTTTGAAACAATGTGACCAAGGAATAAATTTTTTTGTAACCAAAACTCACACTTGCCGAATTTCCCATATATTTTCTTTTCTTTTTAGGTTTTCAAGAAAAGCATACAATTACATTCATTTTCATCTTTACTTTTGGAATAAACCAAAATATTATCAACAAACACAAACACAATTTTATCCAAGAACTCACCGAAAATTTTATTCATTAGATCCACAAATACATCAGGTGCATTGGTTAACCCAAAAGGCATAACTATAAATTCATAATGGCCATATCTATTACAAAATGTGGTCTTTATAATGTATGGTTCCTTTAATTTCAACTAATGATACCCCAAACTCAAGTCCATCTTTGAAAAATACTGAGCTCCCTAGAGCTGATCAAACAAATCATCAAAATGAGGCAAATGATACTTGTTCTTTACAGTTATATTATTCATCGCTTATAATCAATGCAAAGACTCATTGAACCATATTTCTTTTTAACAACCAAGACAGGAGCACCCCATGGTGATGTGCTAGGTTGAATTAATCCTTTATCTAATAAATCCTGTAATTACTTCTTTAACTCTAAAAGTTCAATTTCAGCTATTAGATAAGGGGGTTTTAAAATTGGCTTAGCATGTAGATCTAAGTCAATAGTAAATTCAACTTCCCGATTAGGTATTATACAAGGAAACTCATCAGGAAAACACATAAAGCTACTCATTTACCACTATAACGTCATTAATTTGAATTGTTCCTTTGTCTTCAACAATATGTGAGTGGTAACATTATTTTCCATCTTTTACTAGTTTTACAGCTTCCTGATATGTTATCAAAAGTACTAGTTCATTCTTGTACACAAACTAAAATTATTTCTGGAAATAAACCTCTTTAGCTCTGAAATCAATCTTATCATGATGAAAAGAAATCCAATCTATACCCAAAATAACTTCAAACTCTAAAGAGAGAAAAAAATAAGGTTTGTAGGAAGATTCATTCCACACACAAGGACATGAAGGTTATTATAATTTCTTTTTGTCTCAACATTTCCTTCCAGTATTTTTACCATAAGTTTAGGATTCATATCTTGGGATGGAATTCACAATTTACTAAAAAATTTATCATAAATGGAAGAATTTGTAGACCCTAAATCAAATAACACATTGGAATAATCCGAATAAACAAATAGTGTAGCTGATACTGCTTCATTTGATGGCCCAACATCTATTGAAGTAGTTGAAAAGGATTTCACCTCCCCTTTCTACTTGTAGTCCAGATGCTTTCCCTTAATTATGTTCTTCTCTGGACACTCATTTTCATAATGACCCATTTCAGTTAACTTAAAACATTTTACTGACTGTAAATTAGATTTTTTATTACCATTACCCTAATATTTTTCAGTGCAATTATGAGCCTTATGCCCCATTTTACCACATCAGTAGCACATACCATAATTCAAAAGACATTCCCCAGCATTCTTTTTACCACAATTTTCACAAAATGTAAACGTATGTTTCTTACCATCAGACTTTTTGAAGAGTACTTACCTTTCATATGACACCTCGACCACTAATTATATTTTTTGTAAAAGAACACTTAATCATCGAAAAACTCCATTTCTACATTCTCCACACATTAGAAATTTTTTTCATAACTTTTGAACTCACGAGTAGCTAAAGTCTTTTGATAATTTGGAATTAATTTTGAGTAAAAATGGTTTATTTTTATATCTAGATCTCATATGAAATTTAGAGAATACCATGCCAATCGAGTAAATTTTTCTTTATAAGCATCCACTATGTCATCTTCCTACCTCAATTAGAAGAATATTTTTTTCATCCTAAAACGAACCACCTTTTGAAAATATTTCCCAAGAAACATAACATTGAATTTATCCCAATCAAGAGCATCAATATCCTCACTATCCTTGATATTTTTAACCACCAACCACCCTCGATCGGCTTCACCTTCATAAAATTAAATAGAAACACTAAAATTTTGAATATTTGAACACCCCATGACATAAAAATATTCTCTATTACTTTAATCCACCCTTCCCCTAGTACATAGTCAGATTATACTCCGAATGATGGGGGATGATGCCACATGAAATTCTCCACTACTGACATGTTTTTATATGGTTTATCTGGTGCATCTCATTCATGGATACCACCACCATTTATAGCCTGAATCAACTATGCCATCACTATAATAAACTGTTCAGTTCCGATTATGACCATCACAGGTTATTGATTTGGGAGGCTGTCTACCTTCTGATTTCATCCCATCATAACTTCCCTGTTTTCTCTACAGAAAACCATTCTGAACACAGAAATATCATAGGCGAAGCTACATGGTAATATGTAAATGCTATAACAATTCAATCTGACAATAAATTAATTTATGGGTATTAATTTCAAAAAAATCCTAAATCTTAATGTAATCTAAATTGACCTCTGATACCAACTATAAGGACCTGACCATAAATATTACATAATCTTGAATTAAGTCAATATTTCACATTGAGGATCTTTTTAGGTTTAGATATTTAGATAACTAAGCCATAACTCTTACATTACATCTCAAATATTACAAAGTAAATAATTCTACTCAATATTGTTTTTAATAAAATAAAAACTCTTAAAAGAAAACAAGAATTATTTTCTTGATATAAATCTTCTTGAATTAATACTTTCTCTTACCCTTCCTTATACCCTATGAAAAACATTTCAAAAACATGGTATGAGCATAAAAAGTGTAGTAAGGGTTACAAAATAAAGAAAGAAAACATTCGTATATCATTACGTACAAAACATAAGCTCTTTTACATACCTTATCAAATCATAAGATTTATGAATAACACATTGTAATCACAAATCATAAAGGTAACTTGTGGCATTCGTAACATACATACGTTGTAGCTTTCACAGCTACGTATGGAGTTACGTTTGGAATAACCATCACAATATAATTTCTAAATCTATTAGAAGAAACATTAAAATTTACCTAAGTCATGTCACCCAAATCATTTGAGAGCTATCTCGGTTTCACCCGCCCTAGGTTTATCACATAACCACTCGTACACATAAACAATTCCTAAGAACCACAACATATTAAAAACACATAAAACAAACTGAAAGGAAAGATAACATTTCCACATTGAAATCACAATATATTATTTCAAAATATTGAGTAATTAATACTTTTTAAGAACCATTTTCAATACCAAAATATGTAAATATATTTTATGTTATTTATTTTTATTTTAAAAACATTACGACTTGTTAAAGAATCCAAATACCTAATAATGCTCCTGGCGTTGGAAATGACATTTTCACCACGTATATTAAAAAGAAACATTCATTTTTAATTTAGTAAAAATATACGTAGAAAAAAATTCCCTTTTTACGAAATGTAATGTCAAATGGGTTTATACACTGTATAAAATAAAGTCGTGTAGAAATCGAAATATTCCTAAATGAAAAGAGATTGAGACGAAGTCCCTTACCTCGTGTCCGACTTGACTCATTCAATCTTAAATATCTAGAATAATAAACTAAAGTTTATTTATACTTTTATAAGAACCTTTTTCACATTTATTATTCATTTTATATCACATATTACCATGTTATCAAAATTACATAATCATTTATGTAAATAATAGCCGTTTTTTCGATATTTGGTACTTGGGTCAAAAATGAACATCTTATAATTATACGTTGTCCCTATGGGAAATATTTACATTAAATAGAGAATGATATTAAAGATTTAGATATAATATATATCATATATATCTAGTATATATAAGTATTTATAATAGTACATAACATTTTGAGATATGAAATGAAATATACCGTTCATGGAGAGAACAAGCCATATGTATGCATGAATGCTACTTTCATTTTTATTTCATATTTAATGTTTGGAAAACATAATGATACATAGGTATATTATAATTCCTATATAATATCATATATAATTTCATTAATTCTTTCCTTTATACATTCCAAGTATGTTTTTAATGAGCTATATCACTTTGATGGGGCGGTAGTCCGCACTTCCTCAAATGAAATTATCATATTTATGGATTATGGAAACTATAAAGGTATGATATAAATGAAAAATAAAGAATAATAAATAGAGTATAAATATAATATATATCACCCACATATATAGTTCCATATTAATTTCCACCATAAGAGGCAGTAAGAGATAATTAAACAATCATCATTTCGTGAGGTAGTAGTTCGCCGTCCACAGAAACAGTATGTCCGTATCCATTAGATGGAGGTGTGTGGAAGTGTAGTTATAATTATCCTCATAAAAAAATACTAGTATATTTAACATAATGGTGTTTTTATAGAATAATTGAATAAAGAGTGTATAGTGGGTTGGATAAGGAAAATAAAAGAAAAGAACTTGAGAGAAGATGTTACCTTTAAATTGTTTGACTCCATTTGGTTTCAAACAAAAGGGTATCTTGAAGCTCCTTCTGCCAAAGTTAAGGATTATATAAGTAATAGAGGTATTATGGGAGCTTATTTGGGATAAGGTTGGATGATCCAAGGGGCTTGAGAGGTGTGTTTAATCAGTTAGAGTTGATGGACTTTTATAAGGGAGAGGTGGGGCTCTTTAAGAAAGTTTGAAATTATTATTTTATTTTAAAATATATTTTCATTTTAGAAGGTCCAAAACTCATTAAATTAAAAGATAATATGAATAGACTTATAAATAAAATCATCCAATAATAATTTTACAGTTTTTGGATATTTTTTAATCCATATATTTTTTATTTAACTCTTGGTTAACTAATTTATATTTTTCGATGTTTTCTAGTATATTTATAATATATGGTTAATATATTTACTATAAAATACCAAGAATCACAAAATGTACCATTAATGAATTATTAATTTCATATAATTAATTTGGTCTAATATTAGAATTTTAGGACTATTATATCATTTAATAAAATATTAATTGATTTAAAAACACATTTATTTCATTTTTATACTATTCATATCACGAACAAAAAAATAAGAACCAAATTGATTCATTATAAAACCTTAATTAATTAAAATATAACAAGTTAAAATCCTCTATAAAATTTGTGGATGTCATAAAAGTTTTAAAATAAATTTAATTTAATATTTATAATCTCATTTATTTAAAACATTCATTAATGTGGTAATCATTACATCATCATTGTGTCATAAATATATTTCTTTATTTGATGTCTAAAAAATATAAATAAAATAACATGATGTAGGAAATATTTTTATATTTTTAATTACTACTTATATTCAAAGATATAAATTATATAACCCCACATTAAAATCATTTTAGAAAAACAATACATGTTTATGATATTTTTATTTTATTTTAAATAAAAAATTATTAATGTCATTATCTTACCCAAATGGCTTTCAGAGGCCAAATATCTCACCCAAGGATTGTATTGGTCATCTGGGACTCATCCATTAAAGTTAGTATAAGTGTTAATGTAATGTAATTTTATTATAATATTAATTTTACCCTGTATTACTTTATTTACATTTAACCGCAGTAAATGGAAATCAAAAGCTAATATTCATTGAAAAAAATATTTTCATCATATTTAACATCATTTGACTTACTGATGACAACCATTTATGTTGGATTTTCTATATTCAATTCACCAATGTGGTAAAATTTCATTTAAATGAAAAATTCGGTTTTTAACTACTGTGTTGTGTTTTTTACTATTCATAAAAAAAATTAACATTTTCAGTAAAATATCAACAACTCACCCAAAGCTAATTTAGATATTTTGAAATAAAAAATGATATTTATTTTACCAAATTCAAAACCTAAAAGTTTCATTAATTAATTTAGAATTAATTTTTGTTTTCAAAACTAGAATGTGGGGTTTTAAGAAATAATAACTATCAAAAGATTAACATTTTTTTATTTCCAATTTCAATGTGAAATTACTACCAATGAAAAAAATTCCATTAAACAGTAAAAATATTATCCAATTAAACTTTAAAACCATTAAAAAAGACAATGTAAACATATAAATAAATTAAATTAAAGGGAAGTATTGAATTAAAATGCAGTATTTTTCAATATTAATTGAAAAATGAACATTATTAGAAAAATACCAAAATTTCATCCAAAGTAAAATTTGATGTCCTGATTCTAAGGAAGAATATTATTTTTTCATGTAGAACATATAAAAGTGAAAAAACTATATTTAAAAAGTGTTCCCCATCAAAAGGCAGTAAATTGACCTTTAAAAAATATTTAAGTGTATATGCTTAAAATTGTTTCATTCGCATTTTAAGCCTCTATGTTTTATTGAATAAATGTAAAAACATTTTAAAAACTTGTATTATCATATTTTAGATACTTATATTCCTTCCCACCAATAAAAATTCTAGGCATTAACTACCATTTAAAATAATATTATATTATTGTTTTTCAGTATGACTCAGCCTTGTGTGCAACCTGAGATTTAGGAGAAAATCATTGTTGCTTCTTAGGTACACCATCTAACATAGCATCCCCTTTAAAGTAAAATTAATATTTAATGCACAAATATTAATAAATCTGAAAATATCATATTCTTTATTTACCTGGGATGTTACAAGTCATCTTTGAGATCTATATTACAATGTTGGTGAAATGGTATTCATATGAATGTATCATTGGGATAATATTATGAGATTTGGAAATAAGGGGAATCTGATCCCAAGATATATCAAACCCTTCGTGATTCTTGATTGTATCAAGATTTTATATTGTCACTTGGAACATCCAATGATTCTCTCACATGTTCACAATATGTCTCGTGTATCTATTTCTTTAAAATATATACTTGAACGTTCACATGTAAAAAAATCATAGGTTATAAAATTAGATCACAATATTTCATTTCAATAATATTCGGTGTAGATTCTAGATTTAAAAGATGAAGGGTTCCATAAAATCTTCTTAATGATGGTTATATAGATAAATTTAATGAATATCTATGATATTTATGGTATAATTATTATTCTCAAAATATAAATTATTATATACCTTCTTTCATTCTATTCATTAAAAAAATGAACGCATCACCCATGCATATAAGAGAAAACCATCTCCATAAAGTAGCATAATTAATTTTGCATCATCACCATACATGGAAGGTTAGAAAATATATATAATTATTATATATTATACTTACTACATTATTAATATTCTATGAATTATGAAACCGTGAACATGGGGCACAGATTAGAACCACCGAATCCAAACATACATAAAAAACATAACAATTGACATTCAAATATTGTATTTAATGTGGAATTGATAATAAATAAGTAATTGAAAACTATTATTTAATGAAATTTTTATGATAATTATTAATATGAATATTTTATTGATTTATAATAATTATAATTTTATTATATTGGAGGTTATAGTTGTAGTACCCCTAGTTTGAGGTATGCGGCCTTCGTTTATGCATTTTTATGTGTTTAAAGTGCATGGGATGAGTTGGGAAGAGGTTGGGAGAGTTTGGAATGGTTTGGGATGTGTTTGGATGATTTTTTATGGGTTCACGGTTTGAGTACGGTTAGTGGAAACCGTGAAGATTCTACATGAAACCATGCAAGGGGAGACAGTAGGATTTACACAGCCTGCGAAAGGTTTTCCTAACCGTGCGAGGAAACCATGTGGACCCTTGCTCTGGAGACAGTAGCGTGCGCACAGTTAGCGCACGGTTTTCCCAACTGTGGGGGCTAACCGTGCGGCCACTTGAAAGAGGGTTTTAAAACCTGAGTTCACTCGGGATTGCCTCATTCCTCTCCAAATCCTCTCCCACTCGAGCCTCACTCGATATTTTTGGTTTTCAAGGGTTGGAGGGGATCTCCCACTCATTTTTAATGTGATTCAAAGGGTTTTCAAGGCGGTTTGAAGGTGGTTTATCCTAGGTAAGTATCTCCTCTTGGATTCCTTGTGTTTTCCTCTAGGTCTATATTCCTATTTTTCTTGGTTTTCTATATCTACAGTTGTTGTGTTTATATATGGGGTTGTGGTGGCCTTGGATGTCGATTTTAAGGCTTATAGATGTTAGGGAAGGGGATCTAGAGAGGTTTCCGTGGTGCGTTCACGAGATTTGAAGTGTAATTTCTTGTGGGTCGATTTCTCGGGAAGTCTAAAGGTAGGTGACTTCTCTCTCGACTCCACTTGGTTAGAGCTAGTGGTTTTTGGTTACAATTAAGTTGGTTGGTTTGAAATTAATTGTGTTTTGTTGTGAAATGTCGGTTGGAAATCCATTTGGGGATTTTTGGGGGAAAAGGGGGTTTTATGGTGAAATGATTTGGATGTGGAATTTAAAATAGAGATTTTAAAATGGGTTGTTGAGATTGATTTGGGAAAATGGTTGATGAAAAATGTTTTTCAATAAAGATGTTTTTATTGAAATGTGTTTTGGTAGGGAAAATGGTTTTCAATAAATGGATGATTTATTGAAGTGGATTGGTATGTGATGGAAATGGTTGATTGCATGTTGTTGTGACATTGGTGGATTATGTGTTTGGTTTTGAATGGATGAAATGTTGTGTGGAAGTGGGCGGGAAGTCTCACTATAAAAGGTGATGGATAGTGGTCGGAAGAACCACCATGTGGGTAGTGGTCGGGAAGAACCGCTATTTGGAAATGGGTGAACTGGTTGGGCGGAAGTCCCACCATTTTGGTTGTTTTAGTTGTGAATGGTTGAATGGGTTGGGAGGAAGTCCCACCATTTTGGTTTCTTTGGTGTGAATGGGTGAACGGGTTGGGCGGAAGTCCCACCGTTTTGGTTGTTTGTTGTGAATTGCTTTGCAAGTTGGAAATTGTTGTGATAGTGTGTAAATGATGAAATGAATTATGGCATGTTTTGTTGGCTTTCCCTTGGTTTCTTGGTTTGGGTGTGATGGCTTGGTAAGGGTGTGTTCGGCTTCTGGTAATGGTTTCACTTGTGATTATTTTATATAAAATGATTTATATAAATGTGCTAATGGTTTTATCCTAGTGGGGTGTGTTGGGAAGTCATTTGGGGAAATCCTATGGAGTTTTAGTACTCACCCCCTGTTTTTTCACATTGGTGTCTTTGCAAATGTTGTGTACTGTGACATGGAAAAAGGTAAGGCATCTGCCTCCGTTAGCGGTACATCTGGATGTCTTGGTGGAGCTTGGAACTTAGAGCTTGTTGTGGAGCTATGGCGGTGTCATGGATCATAGAGTTGGTTGTTGGTTTCCGCTTGTACTCTGATGTGGTGTAGACATGTCTGGTTGTTTTGTTTTTTGGGTTGTATTGTGGTACAACTTGGTTACCTTTTTGGAATTCATGCTTGAATTCTTTATTGACATGCATCATATAGTGGTGGTTAATGGATGGTTTGGTTGGTTTTGTCTTAGGGGAAAATCATTCCCCAATTTTATCTTGAATCCCTCAACATTTATTTCTAGCCTTTGGCATCTTGGGAGCGTCAATTAAGGCTAAGTATCCCTCACCTCCTCCTCAAGACAATGAGGTAGGGGTGCGGTGTTAAAAATTGTATCAGCCTATTCGGTCCTTTGGAGTTTATTATCAGATTTGGAGTTGACATTCGTGGTGGTATATTCCTTGAGTCGGGATGGTATCAAGGCATAGTCTTCTCGGAACTTGGAATGTATAGCATAAAAGGACGTAGCTAACCCTTTTATTCTGAAATTAAAGTTACCGGGGAGTTTGGTACATAAGTGTTTTGGAGACACTTATAGGCATTAGAAATCTCTTTGTCATGGGTGTAGCCAATGAGATGTGCATGGAATATATGGTAGAAATGAGTTCCCTCTAGGATGCATATTTCATTGGGGATATAATGATTTATGGGCTGAATTGAGAATCTGTTTTCCAAATATGTGAAATTTTAATGTGAATAAATATGGTATTTTGAAAATGGTTCGGTTTTCAAAAATGGTGAAACATGGATAATGTGGAAAATGTGAACTTGTGGAAAGCCTTGTGTGATAGTGTTGTGTAATGTGATTTGAAATGGGATTTAGTGATGTCTATGGAAGTGAGAATCAGTGTTGATTGTTTTTTGTTTATAGAAATGGCACTGAGTAGGTATCTTAGAGACCAAATAGAGGAGGCTGCTGTGAATGTGGTAGTACCTGAGGCTCAGGTGAACCACCATCTAGTGCAAAGCATAGTGCAAGCTTTCCAAGCTGTGGAAGGTGGAAATAAAATGGATGAACCAAGGTATATGAATCATGTGGTTCAGTTTCAAAATCAGAATCCACCGATATTCAAGGGTGATTCAGATTCGGAGAGGGCATAAGCATGGTTGAATAGAATGAACATGATTTTCGAGTTCTTGAGAACACCACAAGAGTTAAAAGTGAAGTTGGCCATGTATATGTTGGAAGATCTTGCCTTTCAGTGGTGGGAGTTGGTATTCCAAGCAGGGATGAACCAGGGTGTGACATGGGAAGTCCTTGAGGAATTGTTTAATAAAAAGTTCTACCCACATACGTTCAGAATTCAGCGTGCGATTGATTTCTTCTGTTTGAAGCAAGAGCTTATGTCGGTGACAGAGTATGCATCTATGTTTATGAACATAGTGCAGTATGCACCCGAGGTGGCAGGTAGCACGTCATTGAAGTAAAGGATCTTTGAAGCGGGGTTAATGAAAGAAATCCGTTCAAAGATAGTGGTGCTGTGTATATATGATTACAAAGAGATAATGAATAGAGCGTCGGTGGCTGAGCGAGATCTATTGGGAGCTCCGGGCGGAATAAGCATGATGGTACCCATGGGAAATAGTGGGAACTCTAACGCTGGGTTCAAGTGGAGGAGGGGAACTTATTCCTTGGGTGGGAACTCTTTTATTAGACGTGTGGTTGATTTGTAGGGTTTAAGGGTAGAAATGATGCCTCTAGTTTTGAAACATCAAACTCCTCTGGTTCAAAGAGAGTGTCGAGCCTTTTTGTGTAGAGCATGTGGTATCGTTGTGGGCCAAGTTTAGCTAATGTTGAATTTCTCAGTGCTTCAGATGGATGGGTATGATGTAATCCTGGGAATGGATTACCTGGTGTCATTTAAGGCCCACATCGACTGTAATGCACAGACAATGGCTTTTAGGACACACGATGGCATGAGACATCTCTTTAGAAGAGGGAGGCATGAAAGGCAGGGTGTAACATGTTTATTGGCACCAGTAGTGGGAACGATATCCTATCAATTGGTGGTGCTGTCATTGGAATCAGTAGACGGTGTTGAGAAGAGTGTTCTTCCAGCAGTGGTGGATCAGTTCATGGATGTTTTTCCTGATGAATTCCCTGGGTTACCTCCTGTAAGAGAAGTGGAGTTATGATTGATCTTCTTCTGGGGACCAGTCCTATCTCACTTCCATCTTATCGGATTTCACCTATTGAATTGTGGGAATTGAAAGTTCAGTTGGAAGACTTAGAAAACAAAGGGTTTGTCTGGCGTTTCATGTCCCCGTGGATAGAAAAAGTGTTTTTTTGTGAGAAATGAGGATGGAACTTTGAGGCTCTGTGTTGATTATCGTAGACTTAACCAAGTTACGATAAAGAACAAACATCCACTTCCACGAATTGATGATTTGTTAGACCTGTTGAGGGGAGCACAGTGGTTCTCTAATATCAACCTAAGGTCGGGATATCATCAATTTTGGGTGAGGAAGGATGATATTCCTAAAAAATCATTCAGTAGTAGATATGTCCATTATGAATATGTGGTTATGCCATTTGGTCTAACGAATGCGCCAGCGATGTTCTTGGAATTGATGAATCAGATATTTCAGAGATATCTGGATTCATTTGTGGTGGTGTTTTTAGAAGATATTCGGGTGTATTCAAAGATAAGGGTGGAGCATGAGAAGCACTTATAGACAGTGCTAGGGATCTAGAGGGATCATTGGTTGTATGCCAAATTGTCAAAGCCTGACTTTTAGAAACAGGAAGTTCATTTTATTAGCCATGTGATTTCTGAAAGGAGTGTTTCAGTGGAACTGGAAAATATAGAGGATGTTATCTCGTGGAAACCACCAAAGAATGTGTTTGAGATACGGAGTTTCCTTGGTCTAGATGGATATTATCTGTGTTTTGTTCGTGATTTATCATGTTTGGTTTCACCAATGACAGCTTTGAGAAGAAAAAATGTTCCATTCCAGTGGAAGGAATAGCGTCAGTAGTGTTTCGAAGAGCTAAAGGGTCACCTTACATAGGCACCAATCTTCATTTTTCCAGAATGAGGAAAAGGGTACGTGGTGTGTTGTGATGCATCAGGATCAGGGTTGGGGTGCATTCTCATGCAAGGGATTCATGTTTTTGCGTATGGATCACGACATTTGAGGGTGCATGAGAAGAACAACCCAAATCATGATTTGGATTTGGCAGTAGTGGTCTATACTTTGAAAGTGTGGCATCATTATCTATTTGGTGAGAAATTCATGGTATATATAGATCATAAGATCTTGAAGCACATTTTCTCACAAAGGGATTTGAACTTGAGGTAAAGGAGATGGGTGGAATATGTCCAGATGTTTGATTTTGACTTGATGTACACAAAAGGTAAGGGAAATTTGGTGGCTAATTCATTAAGTAGAAAATAATTTTCTCAGATGGTGAAACATGCATCAGACCAGTGGCAGTTGATGTCGGTTATAGCCGATAAGAGGTTGGAATGTAAGGACCAGGGTGATAGAGAGGTCTTCATTCCAGTTATGTTGATTCCTGACTTGGTTGGCCTGGTTAGAGAGACACAAATATCTCATTCTGAGTGTGTGATCCGGGGGATGAGACTAAATGGTGGGGAGACCATTGAGGGTTGGAAACAGAATGGAGATTCAGTTTTGGGTTTTCGAAATCAGATGGTTGTACCTGTTTCTTGTCAGGAGGATCTTCTCAGGGTGTATCATCATTCCAGGTGGGTTGTTCATCCTAGAAATCAGGAAAAGTATAAGGCATTGAAAGAGCAGTTCTGGTGGGATGATATGAAAAGAAGAGTGGATGACGTTGTTTCGATATGCTTGACTTGTCAGCAGGTCAAGGCAGAACATCAGAGATCAGCAAGAATGTTGCAGTCTTTACCAATCCCTGTTTGGAAGTGGGAACAAATAGCGATAGATTTTGTCACAGGTCACCCATGAATGGTCAGAAAACATGATGCCATTTGGGTGATAGTGGATTGGCTAACGATGTCAGCCCATTTCATTCCAATTGATGAATCTCATACGGTGGATGATCAGTCCAAAATCTATATCCGGGATGTGGTAAAGAGCCACGGTGTTCCATTTTTGATTATATATGATAGACCTGAGTTTTACATCTCATTTATGGAAATCCGTAGAGCATTACCTTGGAACTAAGTTGACCATGAGCATGGAATATCACCCTCAAACGGATGTTAAATCCGAGCGGATGATACAAACTATGGAGGATATGTTTCAGGCTTGTGTTATGGATTTTGGCGGCTCGTGGGAGGATCACTTGTCGTTTGTTGAGTTCTCATACAATAACAGTTATCAGGAATTCATAAATATGGCTCCATTTGATGCATTGTATGGGCGGTCGTTTCATTCTCCACTATGTTGGGTGGAAAAGGGTGATTCCTCGAGGGTTGGACTGAGCCTTGTCCAGAATATTAGAGAGAAGATCAAGTTGATTAGGAAGATAATGGAGATGGCTCAGAGTCTTCAAAAATCGTATGCAGATCATCGTCGATGACCATTGTTGTTCAAGGTGAGTGATCATGTTTTCTTGAGGATCTCTTCTAGGTTGGGACATCGTCAGTTTAGGAATCAGGGAATGTTATCTCCGAGGTATATTGGACCTTTTGATATTCTTGAGAGGGTTGGTGAGGTGGCTTATCGTTTGGATTTTCCACCTAGGTTCAGTGCATTGCACAGTGTGTTTCATGTCTTATAATTGAAAAATTATCCTCCGGATCTTGACCATGTGATTCGATGGGATCATGTTGAACAAGATTCAGATGCTTCGTTGGTGCACGTTCTAGTGCGGGTTGTGGATAGGAAAGAGAAAGTCTTTCGTGGTAAAAACATAGGTTTAGTTCATGTTTTTGGAAGCATGGTCAGATTTAGGAAGAGACTTGGGAGTGGGAGAAAGAGTTGGTCAAGCAGTGGCCCGAGATATTTCGGCAAAGGGAGGGTTTACTACATTATGAGGACAAAATGTCCAATGGTGGGGAGAATGTAGTACCCCCATTTTGAGGTATGGGGCCTTTGTTTATGCATTTTTATGTGTTTAAAGTGCATGGGATGAGATGGGAAAAGGTTGGGAGAGTTTGGAATGGGTTTGGATGAGTTTGGAGGCTTTTCTATGGGTGCATAGTTTGAGCACGGTTAGTGGAAACCATGCAGGGGGAGATAGTTGGCTTCGCACAACCTGCCCATGGTTTTCTAAACCGTGCGGACCCTTGCTCTTGAGACAGTTGCATGCGCACGGTTAGCACCCGGTTTTCCAAACTGTGATGGTTAACCGTGCGACCAATTAAAATAGGGTTTAAAACCCGAGTTCACTTGGGATTGCCTCATTTTTGTCCAAATCCTCTCCCACTCGAGACTCACTCAGAAGTTTTGGTTCTCAAGGGTTGGAAGGGCTCTCCCACTCATTTTGGAAGTGATTCAAAGGGGTTTCAAGGCAGTTTGAAGGTGGTTTCTCCCGGGTAAGTCTCTCCTCTTGGTTTCCTTGTGTTTTCCTCTATATCTACATCCCTATATTTCTTGGTTTTCTATATCTACACTTTTTGTGTGTAGATCTAGGGTTGTGGTTGCCTTGGATGTTGATTTGATGGCTTATGGATGTTAGGGAAGGGGACCTAGAGAGGTTTCGGTGGTGCATTCGCCATATTTGAAGGGTAATTGCTTGTGGGTGGATTTATCAGGAACCTTAAAGGTATGTGTCTTCTCTCTCGACTCCACTTGATTAGAGCTAGTGGTTTTTGGTTACAATTAATTTTGTTGGCTTGAAATTAATTGTGTTTTGTTGTGAAAAGTTGGTTGGAAATTCATTTGTTGATTTTTGGGGGAAAAGGGGGTTTATGGTGAAATGCTTTTGATTTGGATTTTAAAATAGAGATTTTAAAATGGGTTCGTGGGATTGATTTGGAAAAATGGATGATGAATTTTTTTTTCAAGAAAGATGTTTTTATTGAAATGTGGTTTGGCATGGAAAATGGTTTTCAATAAATGGATGATTTGTTAAAGTGGATTGGTATGTGATGGAATTGGTTGATTGCATGTTGTTGTGACATTTGGGGATTATGTGTTTGGTTGTGAATGGTTGAAATGTTGTGTGGAAGTGGGTGGGAAGTCTCACTATAAAAAGTGATGGATTGTGGTCGAAAGAACCACCATGTGGGTTTTGATCGGGAAGTACCGCAAGTTATGAATGGGTGAACGGGTTGGGTGGAAGTCCCACTATTTTGGTTGATTTAGTTGTGAATGGGTGAACGGGTTGGGTGGAGGTCCCACCATTTTGGTTTCTTTTTTGATAATGGGTGAACGGGTTGGGCGGAAGTCCCACCCATTTAGTTGCTTTGGTGTGAATGGGTGAACGGGTTGGGCGGAGGTCCCACTATTTTGGTTGTTTGTTCTACATTACCTTGCAAGTTGGAAATTGTTCTGCTACTGTGTAAATGATGATATGACTTGTGGAATGATTTTTTGGATTTACCTTGGTTTCTTGGTTTGGGTGTGGTGTCTTGGTAAGGGTGTGTTCGGCTTTTGGTAATGGTTGAACTTGTGATTATTTTATATAGAATGATTTATATAAATGTGCTAACAGTTTTATCCTAGTGGCGTGTGTAGGGAAGTCATTTGGGGAAGTCCTACTGAGTTTTAATACTCACCCCCTACTTTGGCACGTTTCTATCTTTGCAGATGTTGTGTACCGTGACGTAAGCAAAGGTAAGGCATCTCCCTCTTTTAGTGGTGCATCGTGATGTCTTGGTGGAGCTTGGAGCTTGGAGCTTGGTGTAGAGCTGTGGGGGTGTCATGGATCATAGATTTGGTTGTTGGTTTCGGCTTGTACTCTGATGTGGTGTAGACATGTCTGGTTGTTTTGTTTTTGGGTTGTATTGTTGTACAACTTGGTTACCTTTTGGGAATGCATGCCTGAATGCTTTATTGACATGCATCATATTGTGGTGGTTAATGGATGGTTTGGTTGGTTTTGTATTTGGGGAAAATCATTCCCCAATTTGATCTTGAATCCCTCAGCATTTATTGCCAGCCTTTGGCGTATGGGGAGCGTCGCTTAAGGCGAAGTATCCATCACCACCTCCTCAAACCAATGAGGTTGGGGCGGGGTGTTACAATAATCCATTCAAAGCAAGTCAATACTTGAGGTAATAGTTTCCTCATCTCAATTTCCTTTCAATGTGAATGTTCTATATTCACAAACATTATTATTTTATGTTGTGTATATACCACTCATGAATTTATTTGATGATGATATTAATGAAAATTATGGTTACTTAGAAAAAATCAAAGGTTAGTTCTTTCATTAGGGTTTTATTTGAAAATTACCGAACGATAAGTGTTTATATTACAATTTCATTTTTTATCAAGATTATTTAAATTTAAATTTTAAATAAGGGAAATTGAATGTTATTTATCACATAACACCAATATATTTTATTATCATATTCCAATTTTTTTGTTTTAATTTATTATTTATATTTTCACCCTCTTTGGTCTTAAAAATACTAACAGAATGTTTTTAGAAGAAACTGACCTTATCAATCATATTTTGTTAAGAATCATTTTATTCAATGTCCATGATATTTAAAATATCTAAGGAATGTTATTTTATAAAATACTGTGATTTTTTAAATTCATTTTAAACTATATTTCAATTAATATAAACAGGTTTAAAAATGAACCTTTATTTTGTTTTATGAACATGGTATATTTTAATTTTTATAAAATCCTGAGAAGAATAATTTTGTTGAACATTGGTTGTATGAATGATGTTTCACACCATCCTAAAAATTATTTGTTAAAAATACTACTTTACATGTTTCTATATTTTATCAATGAAATTAAATTTCCCACATTCCTGTGAAATTTTCTTTTTTTAAAAAATGTTATAAAAATAAAAGAATATTTTTTATTTTATTTAAAATCATATTTATAATTATTTTGAAAAATTATTTTTCATTCTTATCTACAAAATTTAAGGGATCTTATGAATTACAAGGGATATTACCAAATGTTACCATACACATTATTTTTATGGATAGATTTTGATGATGAGGTTCTAAGAATGTTTTTATAAAACCAGTATATTTCCCTTATGTTAATTAAGCTATGAAGAGGTGATACAAGTTTTTTAAGATATTGTGGATCACTATTGTAATGTTTTAATTATGTGATGTCTGTGCCTGAAATTTTAGATCCCTATAATAAATTAGGAAAATCATGATATCTACTAAGAAAATATGAATGGGATTGGGTAGTGAGCACAATAAAATATGGGATACTCTACATTGTGTTTATGGGAATGGGGAGTGAACCTAATCCACTATGGGAATCTGACCCCTATGATTTTCCAGATAGTGATCCTTGACAAAGGAAATGACTTCATATACATATTTTTATAACAAAAACATATTTATAATTCTTATGATATAATCTCAGGGATCATGATTCTTTATTAATGATTCTAAACTATTATGAATCGTGTCTTTTATTGGGAAAAAACATTATTTAATGACTAATTATTTATGGGCTATGAATTTTTGGTTATGTTATTCTTAAGTTATGATCATATTTTAGTAACATTATTCTTATTTTATTTTCACTTATTATTATTGATTTATATATCACATGTTTTCTCTTATTGAGTATTTGTGATCACCATTTCCAATATTTGAACTTCCCTATGTTATAAATAAACAGTTTATAAAGGATATGAGTTTTAAGGGTAATATATGAGAAGATATTTATGAGATATTTTGAAGTTCATTCATGAAATAAGTTCATTATGCATATATTTCCCAAAGACACCAAATATTTTTAATTCAATGTTGTGTATTTTTTGAAAAGTGTTGAATATTCATCTAAAGTTGTATAATGTTTTAGTATGTTATTCATGGGTATTCCCACATTCAATTTGTATTATTGATATAAATTTAATTTATAAAATTAAAAAATTATAAATTTCTTAGTAAAGTATTAAAAAAATTGTCCAGATTTTTTTATCTTGGTGTAAGTGACTCACCTTTTGAACTAAAATTTAAAATCTAAATGAAGGCACACACTTTTTGTTATACCGACCATAATTTGTTTCATCTAGACATGTGGTTTATTAATAAAAATATAAAGTAAAATATGGATCATTTTTTTAAATTATCAGGACATTATGAATTTTTTTTATTGTTATTGAGTATATGACAAATGTTTTGAAGAAAACAATTAATTTTAAATGAAAACAGACACTATTAGTGATAATGAAAATAATGTGTTTTATATTTACATGTGGATTATTATGAAAAATAAAAAATAAATTATTTTTATTTTTCCTTAAATATAAATAATATTTGAGTGTGTTTGTTGATTTTTTTGGTATTTTACACATTCTTTGAACTAAAATATCATTTTTAGATAAATTCATGTAGTTTTAGTCATAGAAGACATACCATGAGTTATATTGATATGCACCTGATTCTTAGATGAAAAAAATGAAATAAAGAATTTATATAGTATCAAGGCAATCCAAAAACCTATTCTCAGTTTTTAGTATTTGAAAAATGTTTTGAACTAAAATTTCACTTTTGATTAGAAAAACACACTTTTAGTCATACCGGACACATTATACATTAGATTGAATTGAATTTATTGCATACATGTGAAAAATTATTTATCAATCATAGCATAAAATAGAATGACAATCTAAGTTTTTTTACCTAATTATGAGCATGTCGTGCTCATTATGAACTAAAATGTCATTTTTAAATTAATCATTTCACATTAATTAATAATAGTCACACCATTATATATATTGATGAGAGGCTGATTCATGCTTGCAACAATTAATTATGGATTTTTTGAAAACTATAAAGGAAATCTTAGTGTGTTTATGGATTTTTATTTTGTGACACACATTTTGAACTAACATTCCACTTTTAAATGGAAACAAGAAATTTCAATCATATCATCCACACTATGTGTTAGATTTCCATTTCTTTAATTATACTACATAAAATTGAAATTATAAATAATTTTTACTTAAATATAAAAAAATTCAAGTGTAGTTATTTAGTTTTAAGTTTGAGATACTCATTTTAAACTAAATTATTATTTTTAAATAAAAGCATTCAGTTTTTTCAATTCCAATAGAATATATTTTTTACATTATACTGAGGTTAATTACTTCATGTGAAATATAAATCAAAGATAATTTTACTATGGCATAAATATATTAAAAATAATTTTTTTTTTGTTTTATGTAAGGGAAGTATATTCTGAGAAAAAATGTTACATTTATAATAAAAACACAAACTTTGAGTCATACTAGTCAAAATGCATGTCTGATTGACATGTAGTGGATTCATATTTATTACAAATAATTCAAGAATTATTTTATTAAAGCTTCTGATTTTTTTAATGTTTCTATGTTTTTACTATGCGATATGTGTTGTCTGCTAAAATATTACTTTTATACCAAAAAACTTATACTTCGAGTCCTTTGAGTCACAATATTTTTCATATTGATGTACAACTCAGTTCTATACATAAAAATTAAATCATGTATCATTTTATTAAGGTATTAAGATAATATGTGTGTTTTTTTAATTTTTAGTATGTGATGCATGTTTCAATATAAAATATAAATTTCAAATTAAAACATACACTTCTAGTCATACTGGCCTACTATGTATTTTATTTTAGGTGACCTGAGGATAACATAAATAAATATTTATTTCATTTTAGATTAATATTTGATAAATTTTACAATAATAAATTTTCAAGGACCATAAAGGGTTAGTGTCTTTAGAGACTAGATACATAATCATCTTATTACCTAAAATATCTTTAACACCTCCCTCAAAGATCGTTATTACATTATACACTTCTTATAGACAACATACTTGAAACCTTTCTTCATAACCTAGGGAATTGAATCATAAGAAAGGGTGATATTAAATTCCCAATAAGGGTAATAAAAAGAAACATTAATGAAGGACCATAAGTGATCATAAAAGAAACAAAATTGTATTAAAAAATGAATAAAATACAATAATAATGCCAAATCAATCAAATATATTTAATCTTTAATCATGGAATAAGGTTTTTTCAATCAGAATAAATAAAAAAAGAGTACATAATCCTCAATAATAAATAATGATCGATGATAACATGCAATAAGAATAAAAAAGATTTTTTGCATATACATAAACATATTAAATCACTTCATTAGTCATATTCCACTCCCAAAAATATTATTATGGAAAAATTCCCAAAATAAATATCCTACATAGTCATTAACAAAACCCACATAGCAGTAAATTAAATATAGTTAACCCATTTATATATTATTATTTTATTAACTATATTTTCTCTAAGAATATTCTCAACTCCACCATATTCACCAAATTCATTAGAGTAATATATATTTCCAGACCCACCTGTCACATAATGAAATACATACCTTTGTGTGCCAAAATACAAAAATAACAATTATATCATCACATCATAACCCATGGAAAGGAAATCCCTTTTATAAACATTTCATTAATCTATTATATAATAATCCCTGAAAAACTGAGGTTCATAAAGGTTTCATCATAAATTAATAAACCCATGGAAAAGAAACATTTTTCATAGATTCATCATCACCATAATCTATATAGAGAAGTAAAGTGGATGGTATCATAAAATCATATCCCTAAAGAAGCATAAAAATTATTAAAGGATGTTTACATGGATAAAAAATAACATGGAATGATCATTCAATATTTTCTTGAAAAATTAAAAACTGTCAATTTATTTAGATAAATTATTTAGTAAATTTCAGGAATATTGATAAAATATTTTTATTTGAAAATAAAAAAGATATTAATTTATGTAATTTTAAAATAAAACAATGGTCATTATGGTGGGAAAATTATTTCATTCAGTATACATTAAAAGAAATAAATTCATTTCACACTATTGTAAAAGTCAGAAACAACTTGTTTTGAAGAAACTGTTTCTTAAAAAATTTTCATTTTTGAATATTTTTAATTAAATTTAATTTTAGTTAAAATTAAATTTTATAATATTTCATTTATGGATAATAACTTTCATAATTTGTTTTTGAAGAGTATGGACATGGAATAAAATACTCATCAACCAAAGAGGAAACAAGGTCAACTTTTCTTTAAATATATTTACTCAATAATTATAAGTACCAAATAGAATAAAATGGTAATAATATATAAAAAATACACAAATAAGTATAGGATAATAAAATATATAGGGTTTAAAGGATAATATCATGATAATTTCCCTTAAGGTAATTTTACTATAAATAATCCCGACAAGAAATTATATTATGTCATATACCCCTTACCTCAAGTACTACTTTTATTTATTCACATTAAAATATCTTATATTATTAATATTGACTTATTATAATTATATTGAATAAATATATTCATACATGAAATAATTTTTATCATTCCTTTATAATTTATAATTACCCATTTGTTTTAAATTTTTCCATTAAAAATAATATTCAGGGGAAAATTGGTCTGTCTTCCATCCATGTTTTAGTTCAATGGTTTTATTCCATTCACCATATTTTTAGTTTCATAATCTATATATTATTAATAATGATTCAAGGATAAAAATATTTTCATGATTTACACTTTTACAATTTTTTGAATAATGGTGTGATAAAAAATGAATTACATCACTTAGTGGAGACGATAGTTCATACATTCACATTGGTGATGTTTGTACTTTATGATGTTTGGAATGAAAGAAAGTTAAATTATAATTATAATTCTGATAATCATTAATTTATCATAAATATTATATATATTAATTAAATCTATCCTTTTTATCATACATGGAAAATGGAAACGAAAAACAAATCACATCGCTTCGTGGAGGAGGTGGTCCACAAGTATGAACAAACCACACTATTGTTTTCAGATGGAAAGAAAATTAAAAAGGTAGATAAAACATTATAATTAAAGAATAATAATTACTTCATAAATTTAATATATAAATATTAAATTCATCAAAATAAATATCCATGAAATATGATAATGGAAAATGAATTATGCCTTAATGTGGAGGCGGTATTCCATAAGTGCACTTGAGTGATACTTTCATTTCCTATTTGAAATAAATGATATTGAAATTGGTTGAAAAATAATAATAATAAAGGCTTATTATATTTAATATAATGAATTAATTTTTTTAATAGATAGTATATATTCATATATGGTGGAAGAATAAATAAAATCGATGGTACTCAGTTACCAATTATACCTCTTTATTGAGAAACCACCATTAGCTTAAACATTAAAACTTGAAAAGATGATATTATCTTAAAATGAAGAAATATAGGATGTGTGGATGGATATTAGGATGGAATTAGGTTAGGTATCTTATGATATATTAGTCTCATGATGTGTGTTTAATAGAAGAGAAGTGGTATCCTTTTACAAGGGAGAGAGAGGATACACTTAGAAGTTTCCAAAAGATTAAAAAATAATAATAAATTAGTCGAAAAATATTAAATGAATGTTAAAACATTTTATAGAATATATAATATATAAATATCATTAAAACAGTTAATTAATAGTGATTAATACAACTTATTATTATTAAAACACATAGTGCACATAAAAAAATATTTTTTGAAAAAACTTCTCTATTTACCTTAAATGCCATTATTTTCATTTATAATCAATTTATAACAAAGGAATTCGTTTTATAAACATGTAAAAATAATTTTTAATATTTTATTTATCTGTATTAATATCCTTTGAAAAAATACTAGCAGATAAATATCAAATTAAATAATAATATTTTATTAGTAAATCGTGTTTTGTTTAAACTTAGAGTTCCAAGTGAAGAAATCTATCAAAGAGTTGAAATTTATTTAAAGAGAAATATGTCATTAAATATCATGGTGTTTTCAACTACATGATATATTAATTATTATTTTCCATTAATAATACCGGTATTGGGTATCTAATGTTATATGCAATAATTGACTAAACAAAAAATATTGTAACTTTAATGAAATTAAATTATTCAATATGACCTTTATAACTGTTAGACTAGTGAGAATAAATATTTGTAGATATATTTTGAATTAATATATTTATAATACCTTTAAAATTTTAATTTGAAAAATTTATTATAATTTTTTTATTTTTATTTTCAATTTTATATTAAGATGATTTTTTGAGTTTTTTTTTAAATAATAAATTCTTAGGTGAATAGTAAAAAAACTATTTTGCTAAGAACTATCAGTTTTATAAAATAATAATGAATTAAATATTAAGAATTTTTTTTATATAAAATATATATTTAGTAATTAATATTAATTATTTAAAAATATAATGTTGAATTTATAAAACACATTCTTATCATTTATAAAACTCGAGTAATATTTCACACCAAAAACAATTTTTTGGTGCTTATTATAATCAATTAGCCATTATAGAATTATAAATATTGAAAATGTATTTATTATTTGACGTAAAATTTTAAATATTATAAAAAAATATATTTCATTTTTATGGACAAATATAAAATCCGTAAGATTAGTTTTAATTACCATGATAATAGTAAAGTTTTTTATGAATTGTTTTATTAATATCATTTAATTTTTATTTAATCAATAAAAGTGACATAAATTAAATTATTACTGCAATATTTTTTTTATGTCTATATATAACTATATTAACACTCTTTATCGTTTTATCCAATACAACATAATATTAAAGAACATATAATGGTAAAATGTGATATTTTTACAAAAAATGTATTTTATATTATATATTTAAATTTATCAGTTTATTTTATTATATTTATAAATTTAATTTTATTGAATTTATTTTATATTTAGGTTTAAAAAATAAAAAATTTGTATTTGGGGTTACATTATATTTAAAAAAATTAAAATTCATAATTAAAAAACTAGTTTACATTGTAAAAGTAAAAATGTAAAAATATAAAAACATATGGTGAAAGTAATGAAACATGTTTAAAACTTCTGTATAAAGTCTTATATGTTCATTTATTGGAATAATATCACTCCAAACTCCAAAATTATAAAATTTTGGTGTCTTTGACCAAGTAATAATATATTGATATCAAGGAGGTGCAAAGGGTATTATAAAAAGTTCAATTTTATTCACTTATAGGAGAGAATCACTTACACCCCTCCATGGTTTCACTTACCATTATAATTATCATTGAAAATATACCAAAAATTACATTACAAGAAGTATTTTTATTGTTCTTATGACCATGTTCTCTAGACTTTGTCTTTAGGCCTTCCATTCTAATGAAATCTCTGATATAAGTTCAAGTCTCCAATGTAAGTATTACTTCATGTGTTTTTTTGCCTTAATTATCCACATGTAAACATACTATATCCATAATAATATAATTACATCAGTATAATTGTTATATTCAGTTGTTATTATAGTAGTGTTATAACCATTATTTATTCCTCTCTATCTGCTAAGAAAAACAAAATCCTTGTAACTTCGTTCTACGAGATACCAGCTCCATAAAGAGATATTTCCCATTTGTCATCAAAAAAATTAATAGATGATAAAGGGGATGTAATTGATAAAAAAATATTATATATAATATAACTATGATTATAAAATATTAAAAATAAAATTTCTCTTGTTTTCCTCTTATTAATTGACCAATGGAAACAATAATCGCATATACGTGAAGACTACTGCTTCCCTGATCAATAAGTTTCACATATCATATCCTACCATAAGGGTTGGATTTAAATATATATTTTATATAAGAATTTTTTTTCTATAACACTATTTATATATTTGATATTATGAAAGTATTTTATAATTCTTTCTACCAGGGTGACCATATTTAAGGAGTCACAAATAACTGACCGAACAACTTTAGGTAACTGACATATGTAAGAAAAATACATTATGAATAAAAATTATATGATCATTAAAGAAAATTTAATTATAAAGTAAATTTGAATAATTTAATTAATTAATTATATAATAATCATAATTGATTTATTCTGGATGTTAGGAGTGGGTTCAGAAAAAACATGAAACCCAAGTTAAGGGATCTTCTGTACCTCCTTCGTGACATATCGATTATAATTTCTATTTATTTTATCCATTTTATGAAATATTATTATTATGATACTATTATATTTTATAAGGTGATTCCATTATATATATACCTATTTAAATGTCGATTTCATTTTTATGGTTATTTATTTTTTATTTCTCTTTGAAATTAAGATTTTTATGTAAACCTAGTTTATGGGAACTTTCCTAATTATTTTCTCATGCTGATAATCACCAACATAATTTTTTTAAACCATGAAAATCTTATAATAACCATTATTAGTTTATTTACAACACTCATGGTTCAGTTTTGGTTTTATGGAAAATCATAAGGTTGTTTCCATGTTTAAAATATTATTTTATTATTTAACAAACTTCACTGAAGTGGTACGTATTATTCTTCTAGATATATATAATGAAATATTTATTACAAATAAATGATAAATACCCACATTTCATCTTCATATATTAATATAAAAATAACTAAATTACTTCTTATCATGGAAATCCTTAATAATTATCCTTCATTTATGCCTTCAATTAGAATCATGAAACCCACAACCTTCCCATGGGTTTCGTAATGATTATTATTTACACATGCTTTATTTTACTTATGTTAAATACATTTGTATGATTTTAATTTATGTGAGGGGTGGGAAAAAATAACCCTTTAAATAATTAGGTATGGATTTATATCTCATGAGATGTCATATAAGGGATTAGAGAGTGAACTTAATCCATTATGGTAATTTAGAAACTCTATGATGATTGTTGTGAAATCATGGACCTTGATCATTCATAAGAAACAAAACCTGGTTGGACACATAACCTTAAGGGTTCCTCCCCACATGATAAAGTATTTTGAATAGCTGAAAGGGTCTGTGATAGTATAATTGGGAGATTATACCCTTTTTATCAAAGTGAATCACAATAGAAAATAACATGTAAATCTATAGAAGAAATATAATGAATAGTGGAAACACATATGTAAGAAGAAGTGAATATCCATATAATTATAAATATCAAAATCTATAAGTGGTATGATATACAAAATTACGAGTCCATGATGCTATAAAAATTGGACGATGTTAGGAAATAGGGAAGCACACATGCACATTAAACACTATAAAAAATTAAAAATGGGAAAAATATACATTAAATACATCATGATCCCATGCTCGGTACTAATCTATCTTAATCCATCCTATCACAAATAAAACTAGCACCCATATTATGACTCTTCCCTTTGTCCCAATCTGCATCCAAGAAGTCTGTTCGAATACCAATTGGTGACCCAAATAGGGTGTGAGTAAAACACTTTAGGCCACCACCAACACTATCTAGAACTATCTAGTCTAGGAATACTCAATTAGAAGTGTGTTGGTATAATAAATGAAGGAAATAAATAAATAAATCATGTCAGTCTGAGTCCCCTATGGAAAACCCAACCAATACTTCTTTGTTTGGAAAAATTCATAAATGTATTTGATCAATTTACATTTTAATTTTTTTTATAAGCTGGAACTGAGGAATACAATTACTATTTTAATATAAATTTATCACCTTGAAAAGTTTAATATCATTCTACAAAATTAATGTTTTATATATAGGGTGAAATCCATAGAGGTGTAACCTTAGTATCTCACCCTAAGGGGAAAGTTCAACCCGAGCCCTAGGATCATTTCCTAGGTAGCCTCAATGTGATAATTGAATAGATCCCAAGGTACTAACTAAGTAATTCCATGAAATTAAGATGAATCCATGTTGAATCATATAAGGAATTCAATTTAAATTCTATAAATATTGGTCAACCATTAGTTCTCATCTAGAGAATTCATAATCACTAGCCATAGACTGAATCCTAGTGTGGTATTTCAATTTGTAGATGCATCAATGAATTATTTTTATTCATATAAGCCCATACCAGGGAAAAACAATAGGATTATATGTTATAATCATGGTATGACACACATTTAATGTAATTTATGGTCTCTTACTATAGTCAGTCATAACATAATATCTTCCTAAGCGTGACCAAAAATAATTATAGATGTGATCACACCATGTTTCTGTAAAAGTGCTTGGTGACATGGTCGTTCCATTAACATATCATTTTTAATTTATTTTTCTAATCCAATTTTAAATGGAAACTCAATTCACCTTAGAAGGTAGTGTAATCACATAACTAAGGCATTGGGGATTAGTTAGATATCGTATAACTTCATTCAAATCAAATATATCATTTTATTGATATGATCTAAATCAACACACACTAAAAGGTAGTTTAACTCATAAAACTAAGTGTATTATTTTAAATAAATTGAACACTAAAACCTAAAAGAGGGTTCTTATAAAGGTATAATTTTATATCCAACCTGATGAAAAAATATTGAATTAGATGCTAAATGGAGGAGATAGAACAAATCCTAGGTTGATTAGAATGGGAGATTACCCCATGCGGAGGTTGCTGTGTGGATGGCGAAAAAATTGGAGCAAGAAAGTTAAATGGAATGTGGGGATGTTAATTTAAACCTTTTTAAAGTGGGACATAGTTTGATTACATAGTTGGAGAAATCTTGGGCCAATCATTTTCCACCACTATCTAAGTACCCCCACACATCTAGGAGGATGGTTTGAAAAACCACACACAACCTATGCATGGCCACTATTAAAGGATTCCACCCCTCACATAGTTTGGTTTCAGTTATGACAAATCATGCTCGAAAAATGAAATATAATGCTTAAATTTATTTCATGTTATTCACAACCATGAATCATACCTCTCATGGTAAACTAACAATACACCATTTTTTTACACATGGTTGATCTAGAAAATTATTATCAACCATGCACTAACAATGTGTCTCACTTTGATTCTCTAAAAGCAGTGTTTCGGGATCTATACAATCCTAGATGCTCCTTAAACCTTTATTGAGCCTTTTAGAATTCACACAATATATTTAAACTATAAATTAAATTATATATTACATGATGAAAAGTTATGATCTTATAACATCCCCTATTTGAAATAACTTGGCTCTGAGTATCCCTTCACTGGGTGGTTGAATATCATCGGATAATAATGGAAACCACTGATATTTTACATCATCCACTCACTACCAAGTATCATCCTATACACAAAAATGATTCCATAGTACCTATACTTGAGGAACTAAACTAAAATAGTATAAGGACCCGACCTTAAACCTTAACATAATCTTGAATTAAATGAATAATTCACATTGAGTATCTTTTCAGGTTTAGAGTTTTAGAGAATTAGGACATACCTATTACATCTGAAAAAAATTACAAAGTAGACACATCTACCCAGTATCGATTTTTTTTACAAAACCTGATCTCTTGAAAAAAAGAGTCATGTCTACTTCCATGTTTAATACAACATGAATTTTCCATGATCCCATCCTTGACCCTATTCCACATTATGTCCTATAAAAAACATTTCAAAAACTTGGGATGAGCATAAAAAGTTAAATAAGGGATACACAAAGAAGTAAAACTGTTAGTTTTTCAAAACAACAAGTAAACCATGATTACTTTAACATAAGTATTACTTTTCACCGTTATGAAGTAGTAAATAGTCTTCACTGAATAAAATATCATTACTTACCCTTTTGTAACCAAAAGATTACCATAAAACCCATATAAAGAACACATAACATATAAAGGTAACGTGGGACATAAACATACTTAAATGGAATAACCATATGGTCAACATCCACACATATCACTAAATGGAATAGCCATATGGCTGACTTCCATACCCAATGAATTGGAGGTTATAACGTAACCACCCATCCTGATATTCACGACACTGCCCGTCATTTGGTTTATCACGTAACCACCCGTCAAATGTCCAAGAAGCATCAAAAATCATAACACATACAACAAATATAAAGGAAAGAAAACATTTCCACATTTCAATCACAATATATCACTTAAATATATTGACATAACAAATCCATTTTCAAAACCAATTTCAATACCAAAAATACATAAAAGAGTATAAGGTATTTATTTTATTTTAAAAACAATATGGCTTGTTGAGGAAGCCAAAGATCAAATAATACTCACGGCGGCAGAAAGATCATTGTCACCACATACATTAAAAAGAAAAATACTTTTTTGTCATTTTGTAAAATGCTTCGTAGAAAAATATTCCCTTTGAAAATTCAAGGGTGTTTATACAGCGTATAAAAGAAAATATGCCTCAATGAAAGAAGATTGAGATAAAGTCCCTTACCTCGCATCTCACTTGACTCGATCGTTCTTTAATCTCCTGAATAACAAACTAAAGTTAATTTATACTTTATTAAGAACATTTTTCAAGTTTATTATTCCTTTTATATAACTTATTACCGTGATATAAACATTACTTAATCATTTAAGTTAATAATGTTCATTTTGTCGATAATTGGTACTTGAGTCAAAAATGAACCACCTATATTTACAAGTTGTCCATGTGGTCAATAGTCCATTATATCCAGATTTATAATCATGATTTAAATATCATATATATCATATATATTCAGTATATACTTGTATTTATAATAGTACATAACATTTGGAGGTAAGAAATGAAATGGACCGTTCATGGAGATGGTAAGCCGTACGTACGCATGAACGCTACTTTCATTTCTATTTCTTTTTTTAATGGAATTAAAACATAATGATACATAGGTATGTTATAATTCCAATATAATATCAAATATAATATCATTAACTCTATCCTTTATACATTCTACATAAGGCATTAACGAGTCACATGACTTTAAGGGGGTGGTAGTCCGCACTTCCTCAAATGAGATTATCGTATTTACCCACTATAGAAACCATAAAGGCCTGATATAACTAGGAAATAAAGAATAATAAGTAAATAATAAACATAATATATATCATATATAAATACAGTTCCATCATAATGGCCACCATGAGAGGCAGTAAGATGTAATTGAACAATCATCGTTTCGTGATGCGTTAGTTTTCCATCCACAAAAACATTATGTTCTTCATCAATTAGATGGAGTTGTGTGTAAGTGTAGTTCGAATACCTCTCATAAAAACATCCTAGTATATTGAGTATACTGTTTTTGTTACAAAATAAAGGAAATAAAATGATTTTAGGGGTTAGAGAAGAAAAATAAAAGAAAACAATTTTAGAGAAACTGTTACCTTTAATTTGTGTAACTCAGTTTGGTTTGATCCAAAGGACATATTAAGCGCCTTATGCCTAAGGTAATGCTTCTATGAGGAGTATAGATATGTAGGGAGTGTAATTGGGAAGAGTTTGGACAAGCCAAAAGTCTTTAGAGGTGTGAGTAATTGGTTAGAAGTGGTCTCCTTTTATAAGGGAGAGGAGGTGCTCTTTAAAAAAGTGTGAAAATATTATTTTATAATATAATGATATTCGGTTTCAAATAGCCCAAAAAACATTACAGAAGAATATAAGATGACTCTTATTCAAAATAAAATCATCCAATCATAATTGGACATTTTTTGGATGATAATTTAATCATTATAATCTTATTTATTTAAATCATTTATTAAAGAGGTAAATAATGTATCATTATCGTGTCATAAATAATTTAATTTATATGATGTCTAAAAATTATAAAAAATATACCAAGATTTAGGAAATATTTTTATCTTTCAAAATAATATTTTTAGTCGAAAATAGGACTTATATGACACCATATAAAAATTAATTACTAAAATATTTTTGTAAATGTCAATTTTGTCTTCGCATTAAATTAATTAATCTAAATTGTCATTTTCACTCCCAAGTGGCTCAATGGGGTCCCAAAATCAACGCAAAGTTTCCCATGGTCGTTAACGACTCAACCAATAAGGTTTGTAAAAGTGTTAAGGTTGTTTTAAATTATTATAATATTCTTTTTACCTTGAATTACCCTATTTACCTTTAACCACGGTAAATAACATTCAAAAGATACTATTCACTAAAAATTATTTTCATCTTAATGAACCACATTTTACTTCTTGATAACAAACATGTATGTCGGATTTTTGAAATTCAATTCACAGAAGTGGTAAAATTTCATTTAAATGAAAAATTCCATTTTTAACTACCACTAAGTGGTTTCACAATCCATCAAAAATTGAAGTTTTTCAGAAAAATATCTAAAATTAAGCCTAAAAATTATTTTATATTCCAAATTCAAAATTGATTTCTATTTTTCCAAATTCAGAACATAGAAGTGGAATCAATTAATTTTAAAATTAATTCCCATTATCAAAACAAATAGCGTGATTTTAAGAAAAATAACTATAAAAAATTGATACTTTTTATGTCCAATTTCAAAGTGAAATTAATTACAACGACCAAAATTGGATTAAATGGTAAAAATATATTCTAATTAAACTTTAAAACCAATTAAAAAGATAATATAACCATATAAATAATTTTTAATAAAAGGCACTTTTGAATTAAAATACAATATTTTTCACTATTCATTAAAAAATGAACTTTATCAGAAAAATACCAAAAAATTACCCAAAGTAAAATTTGATGTCCCAATTATAAAGAAGGATTTTATTTGGTCAATTAGAATGTATTTAATTGAAAAAAACTATATTTAAAGATGGTTCTCCATTAAAAGGCGATAAATTTCCCTTTTAATGTAAATTATGCTTAAAAGTAGATTCATTCACATTTTAAGCCTCTAACATTTATTGGATAAATGTAAATACATTTAACAAATATGTATAATAATATTGTTGTTAGTTTCATTCATTCCCGCCAATTACAATAGCTAGGAGTTAACTACCATTTAAAATAATAATATTTTATTATTAGTGTGCAACGTAAGATTCCAAAGAAACCCGTTGTTGCGTATCAGGTACGCTATCGAACATAGTAACCCATTTAAAGTAAAATTAATATTTAATTCACAAATATTAATAAATATGATATATTTCTTATTCTTCATTTACCTGGGATGTTACACATAGAGATCCTCACACTATGATAAAAAAATTTACTGAATATTCCTTAAAATAAGAATCCACATCCAACTCAACCCTATCAGGATGAAGGACATGAGATAATTTGGAATGATAATGAAATAAATTATAAGTGTGAAATACATTAGGCAAAGACATTTTTTCCGGGGGTCCTATCAAATAGAAAAATTGTTAGAACCTCTATAAATCTCATGTGGCCTGATGAATCTCAGTGATAGCTTACCTTACTTCCAAATATGTTGATGATGTAGTCTAGGTGATTAACGTAAAAAGACTCAATACCTTAACACAATATTTGGAGGTCATCAAGGAAAATTTTCACAATATTTCTTCCTAAACTGAGTTATATGCATACACTTCCTAATATGAAATATCTATATTGATGTTTCCTGAATAAGATGAGGTCATAGTGGTGCTGAAACTCCTAACTTTAACTAGTATAGGGGTGATCAACATTACCTACAATATAAGGCTTCATAAGGAGCCAAATTTAATGTATTTTGAAATCTATTATGGAAATTGAATTTAACCAGAGGTAAGTGTTTCACCGAAGATGATCCATAATCAAGGGCACGTGGTTGAAGCATGTGCTTCAACACATGTATCGTATGATCTAAATGTTTATCAATCCACGAGTGGTAAGATGTAATCTAAATAATTAGTGAACCAAGTGATTTATGAAACCCCTATGAGAAATTTAATGTAAAATGAATGTCACTATTCGATAAAATGGTATATAGAACTCTGGAAAGTCAAATGACCTCGTAGATATATATCCTCCTAATCATGTCCTCTAAGAAGTTCTCACTAATATGCAAGAGGTGGGAGAATTTCATCAATTTATCCACAATAACTCATATAAAACCACTTCCATGAGGGGATATTAGTATTAAAACCACTATATGTGTAGTGAATTCATCCCATTTACTCTCCAGGATAGGTAATGTCTATAAAATTACTGATGGATACCGGTGTTCCAAATTCACCTACAGATAGGTGGAACATTGAGTAATGGAATTAGAGATCTCCCTTTTTCCTCCCTGACCACCAATACGCATGGAATAAGTTAGTGAACATCTTGGTAATCGTGGATGTACTACCCAATTAGAGGTTTTATATTCCTTCATAATCTCCTCTCACATATCATTTGGTACTCAGACATGCCCATGAATATGAAAGTTTTCATCCTCATCAATGACCCAACCAGATGGACGGTCCTTACCTAGAATGGTTTCCCCAAGGACCAAGACCTCAATATCTAAAAGATGTATCATCTTTACGTGATCCAGAAGTGTTTAGGTAACTACTAAGGATAAAAAATAGGATTCCATGACACTTCTGAATCTCACGATGCATATCATAAAATATATTCATCAACTTTATTTCTCTATAGGCCTTATAAACTACATGTTTTTGAATTTTCCATCTCATGGAATCTATAAAATCATTTTTTCTAGTAATTTATGCAATTTAATAATCAAAGGATTTTAGGTATTCAACACATATTTATTATATAAGGATCAAGTCACACTAAGTGAATTTTTATTTGAGGAACTTATTTTTCATGCATTAAATGAATCAATATTCCAAAACACCGTGCCTCCGACAACATAAGGAATAAACTAACACTAGATTTAAATCATGTTTTATATAATTATGCTTATGAAACCTCAATTTGCAAGTCATGTAATGACAAAAAATGTTTTAAATAGAACCCCATTTTTTGATGAATTAAATTTATTATTATATATTATGGATAAAGAAAACTCAGGCACTTATTTTGTTTTACTATATCCAATCATATTAAAATCAATGTTTAGAATATTTAATATTGATAATATAGATTTTGAACAATGATCATATTATTATTATTAATATAGTGTATTGAAAAATATAATTGAAAGAGAAAAATGAAGTGATGGACTCAAATAATAGGGTCTCATCCTATGAATCCCATTTACTAGGGCTTCCAAGGGAGATAGAATCTTTGTGATTATCCCATTACCAACCGAAAGCTAATATCTAAAAACAGTAGTACAACATAAACCATTTATTAGATAAGTTCATGTTCATCGTGATCCCAACACAAACCTTGTATACATAAAAACACCATGAAAGTCTTACCATCACACACCTTACTCTTAAGGATTTTTATTGTGTATTAAAGGGATATGTTTCAAGACCCTAGAACAATGAGTATGTATATTATTTCAATATTATAATAGTTATATTTACTTGTTATTATTGTTACATTATAATTTAGTTTCATTTTGATACAATAAAATACATAGTGTATTATTGAGTAATATTACAGTTCTTAAGGAATTTATTTTTAGGAATTAATATATTATTAAATAAATTTTATTTTAAAAAATTATTATTTCTAAATAATGTTCATATATTTTTGTAAAGAAAAATATAATTTTTAAAAGGGTTTGAAAACTATTAGTGTAAAAACACAATAATTTCCCAATGAATAGTGATATTATTTTAGAATGGAAAATTAATATTTTTTAAAAAATTATATGGATAAAATAAATATTATTTTTGGAATCATAATTTCCAAATTATCCAATGGAATATTCTTCATAATTTTAGGATCCAGTTGAATTTTCAGGTAAAACTTATGTAGGGTTTAAATATATGGTGTGTATTATTACAAAAAAATGAGGCAAAAATGATTTCATAAATTCTATAAACTCTATTCACGAAAAAATATATGCTTACTATTTAAAATAATATTATTTTAAGTTTATTTTATTCATTTAATAAAGCATTTATGAATCCATCAAAACCTGTAATATATTTTATGGTTTTAAAATCATTTCTTTAAGGACAAAATTCACTTGTACATCATAAAAGGAATTATTTTAATATATTCATCCCCTGGAATAATAAAATAATGAAAACCACCCCTCTTTAGAATAAACCATGGAAAGGTTTTCAGTTTTGGTTATTTTATTATACAGAGTACAAAACCTATGTTTGAGAAATAATAAATAATTACCCACTCATTTCCTTTATAAACCCAACCAATCTCCCATTTATCTTCACTAATTTTTTTATAATGTCCATACTCTCCCCTAACCACCATATAATTCTCCTAAGGTTCCCCAAATATTTTAAAAAGCTCCTCCCAAGATTTTGGAATCGCACTATTAAGGTATGGGATCCCCCCTTCTCCACTTTATTTATGTTTCTTCATTACCTTATGTCTTTATCTCAAATTGATAATGATGGTATATATTTTTACATATCACCATACATTAAATTTTATTTATAAATGATGATAGAAAACAGTCACTCTTATTAAACCCATCCATGAACATTTATAAACCACCGTTATGCTTCCAAAATGTCATCGCGATTTCCCATACCAAACAATTGTGTAGTAAATATCCATTCCCATTTCTAATCAAGGGATGAACTTATACTTATTCGATATGGGGAATAAATTTATGTACTCCACACTCTATGATATTGTAATAAAATGTGATGATAATTGGTTCCATGTATTATGATATTTTTGGCACACTTAAGCATGAGAATGAAAAGAAAGTGACAGGTACTCCCAAAATTATATGGCACTCCAATGCATTGGGTAATGTTTTTGTCTCACAACATGTCATTAAAGGGATTAAAAAGTGAAAATAATCTATAAAAGGACATTTCCATCGTGATTTCTTGGAAGTTATCCTTAAACTATGTTTATGATGCAGTGTTTTATATTATTTCCACATTTACCAAGTTTCCTTTTATGTAATCATGATATACCATTACTCAATATTTAGGTTTTTTTATTGTCAACCATTTTATATATCATTTATATTCCTATTTTTTAATATGTATTAAATTCTTTATGTTATTCCATGTTTATTCCATTACTAGGCTATATATCCAACCCCTTTCTTATGTCTGTTCCAACGTTATGAAATGTAGTTTGAAGTAGGATAGAATATTATGAATATATAAAGGTGTTTTTCAATAAAGATTATGTATTCAATATATTATGTTTTTAGGTAATGTACCTAATTCTACAAGAAACTAGAATTATCAATATTTTTTGTTTTGTTATGTGTAATATTATGTAATAAATCGCAAATTAATATATAATAAAGATAAGGGTTTTAATAGTTGGTATCAATGGAATGTTTAGTTATTATTTGGATTAGGATTAGAAAACTCTAGATAAAAACTTTGTGATACAACAAAGTATAATAAAATATCCTTAAATTTTAGTAATGTATAGAGTAAGTGGTTTATTAGTAAAATACATCTATTTTTGGATACTACATGTGGATATTGTTCTGGGGCATATGTACATAGGGGTGAAACCCAAAAATAATGGATTGATCTCGACTTAAATGGGAATTGTTGCAAGACTACATGCCTTGCTACACACCTAGTTTGAAAATCTCTGGGGATATACTTTGGTAAGTTTATAAGATCATTAAAGACCATTATTATGGGAAAAAATACCATTAGAGTATTTTTTAGGAAATATATCATGGATAACATATATTAAATCCCAAAAATTCATAAGTTAAGGAATAAAGGTCATTTATACATTATCCCCTTAATTTTGTTGGATTTCATTCAATGAGTTTAATAGTTGAAAATTACTAATGCCTAATTTTCCGTTTATTTTATACTATGGCATGAAATAAGAGGAACTAGGTAAACAATAAATGCTATTCTCATTGTGATGAATTGCCAAATGAGGTACCCAACCCGATGGGAATAAGAATCTCGAACATTGTGGTGATATTTTCTCAGTTAATGTGGGTTATAAATAGAAACCTAGATCATTAAGAGTGTCTAACCCTCCCCCCCCAAGAAAGTTCACTAAAAAATTGATATCTTTATGAAATAATGGATCCCTAACTTTCAAATCATCATCATATCCCTTAATTGTAGAACAATATATCAACTCCATTGAGAAGATCTTCTCCACATGTTAATTTTCTGAGAAATAAAAGTTTATAGATTCTATTAAACAATAGAGGTAGAAAATTATCACTTGGCATTGATCAAGAATTATTTATATGAGGAATATATCAATGTTCTGGGGTGGATGTAATTATAGATTTTTCTTTCAACAACAATTTTCTTCATATTGTTTGATAAAAAATGAAAAAGGATTTCCTTTACCTCAAGAAAAAATATGATGAATCCGTCGGGGCGTATGAGGAAAAGATGAAAAGTCTTACAAGATACACCTTTATCTTTGTTATTAACCACGAATGAAAGGTTGAATACTTCTTTTCTGGGATAAATCCTTATCAATGAAATCCCTAGTGATTCTAGACTTTGATAGCTATGAGAAAATTCTCCAATATTCCCTCAAGGAAGAAATGGCGATCGACGAATCTCAAGGGTATAATAGAGATAAGAAGTGGAAAGTGAAGTTTATTTTGGGTGGCTCGATGTATAAATCTAAGGGTGCTGATAAATTTCAACATCCCACCTGTGAAAGCTATAGAAAGAAGAAACCCAAAAATTTCCTAAGGGGGACAAAGAAATTCTTTACATGCAGCATGGAAGGACACCTAAATAGAGATTTTCGATGGGATAATCCCACTAATGTTACGGGACAAAGGAATTCTCTAGTCAACCCTAAGAATATTGTTCATTGTTACAATAGTAAGGAACCATGAAAATTTTCAAACAAATCCACTATTCCTAGGGTTTTTAGAGACAACCAAAATCCTCAAAGGTTGATAGGGTTAGATTTTCTACTCAAAACCATTGTGGTGGATCCCAAAAAATAAGTGGTGTTAGACATAGTAGTTATTTATTCAAGAATATAAATATAATTTTTTTATTCTAGTTCTATGAATCCCTTCATATGATGCAAGCTTAGTAGAACTATTCAAACACCACCCCAAAGCATGGATGTTCAGCTGTCAGTGAAAATATAAAATGAGGAAATTATTGCATCTCAAGTATTTAACACCTCTCCAATCAATATTTATGGTTTGAATTTTCAATAGAAATTTGTGATACTGCCTTTTATGGATTTTTTTCAATCATGGGTATGCATTTTCTATACCTATATAGAGCCACCATAAATTTATGTGATTTGGAAATCACAGTTCATATAGTGAATCAACCACCAATTCTGTACAAGTGTAAGGAGGAGGATGAATATTATTTATCCCCAACATCTCTAGAATATATATTATTAACCTATGAAAAATAATATCTATACCAAATAATTGATTCTAAGAAAAATATCAGCCTTGAAGAGTGGACCATTGTGAGGGAATACACTGATGTATTTCCCAATGAATTGTCTGGTATTCCTCCTATTTGAGAGGTTAAATTCGCAATAGATATTATACCTAGGGTGTTTACAATATCCAATACTCCATATGGAATTCCTATTATGGAACATGAAGAGTTGAAGAAATAAATAAATGGGAATATTTATAAAGGGTTTAAATTCTAAATTGCTTCACCGTGGGGTGAATCAGTCCCATTCTTCAAGAAGAACGATGGTTCAATGCTCATTTTCATTGATTATCATGATATATATAAGATCATGATAAATAATAAGTATCCTCTTCCACAGATTAATTACTTGTTTTATCAACTATGTGGAGAATAGTACTTCTTCAAGGTGGATCTTTTGTTGGGATATTAGCAAGTAAGGGTGAAGAAGGAGGATATCCCCAAGACTCCTTCCTGGAAAAGGCATAGGATCTATGAGTTCATAGTAATTCCATTAAGACTAAAAAATTCTCTATTAATGTTCATGTAATTGATGAATATAATATTTAGATATTAACTTGAATTTTTTGAAAGTATTTATAGATGATATTATAATATAATCCAAAATCAAGGAGGATAATGATGATTATCTTAGCACTATGATAAAGACCTTATGAAAGGGGAATTTTTATTGGAAGTAATATAAATTCTATTACCACTTGAAGGAAGCCTCGTTCTTGTGGAACATTATCAAAAGAAATGGGATATATATGACCCCTTAAAATATATGTAATTGACGGATGGGTGAGGATAACATCTATAAAAGTTATTCATAATTTCCTTGGATTATTTGGGTTCTATAGTCAATTTATTGGAAATTTATCCTGATTATAAAACCCTCTAACCAAGGTAACTCAAAAGGGAGTCATGTTTTCTTGAAATAATTAATGTTAATAGTGCTTCATGTAGTTTTAAAAGAATCTTTTCACTATATATTTACTCCCACTACCCAAAAGTGGAGAACTTTTCATGTTATTCAATGATGATTTGTAGAAGATATTGAGATGTGTGTTAATTAAAAATTACAAAGTGATAACCTATTCCTCAAAAAATTAAGGTTAAAAAATAGATCTACCCAACACATGATTTGAAGTTGGCTGCATTGATCTTCACATTGAAAATATTGTGGTATTATCTCTTTGGGGAGATGTTTGAAATATATACTAATTAAAAAAATCCTCCAGTATATATTCACACAGAAATAGATGAATAAGAACCAATGAAGATTCTCATAGATTATAAAGTACTATGACTTCTCAATCCACTACAGTCATGGGAAAAAATAAAGTGTTAGATGCTCTCAGTAGAAAGGATCCAACAATTTTATCATTTATAATAATTGAGAAGGATCTGATCTTCTTAGATATAAAAATTATGGACATGGGAATCATAAAAAAAGGAACACCATCAATACTTTCATAAATGATTTCTTGACTATAACATCTAGAGGGGATAAAGGATGTTCAAAGAGAATATTTAGAAATTTAGAAGAAATAGGACGATATAACATAAGATAAATCCTCAGAGTTCAATGTTAATAAATAAGAAGTTGTAAAATTTTGTTCAACACTATGTTTACCATCATATCCTGAGATAAATAATGAGATTTCTGGAAGATGCGCATAGCTTGACATTCTCCATCCACTCATGAATCAAAAATATATATCAAGATACCTGAGATAATTTTTTGTGGGACAATGTAAATAAGGATATCATAATATGTACATCAATATGTCTTGTTTGTTAGAAATTGAAGGTGGAAAAGAAAACATTCAATGGGATGATGGAACCGTTACCCATACGTACATGAAAATGGGAAAACATCAGAACAAACATCCTCACTGGTCTTCCGAAGTAATTAAGAATAAATAATGAGATATGGGTTGTGGTTTATCATCTTACAATGAATTTTCACTTTATTTAAATTTTATAGGACTTCTTACTTGATCATCTCACAAGGATATACATTAGATAAATAGAGAGGATTCATGGAACACCACTATCAATTGTATCTGATTGTGACCCATGATTTACCTCTATATTATATAAGAATCTCCAACATTTTATAAATAAAATGTTTAACTTCATCTGGCCTATCACCCTCAAACAGATAGAAAATATGTGAAGACTAACCTGAAAATTAGGGACATGTGGATAACATGATAAATTGATTTCAAAGAATGATGTGATAAACATATTTCTTTATCTGTGTTATCATACAATAATAGTTTTCATACAAGCATCCAAATTCCACCTATGAATACTTTTTATTGGAAGAGGTTTAGAACAACTGCATGCTGGGATAAAGCCAGGGAACACAAAAAGATGGGTCATAAGATAGTTGAAGAAATGGTGGAAAAGGTTAACACCATTTAGTATCACATCATGGATTCTTACAGTCGAAAAAGTTCTATGATGAAAATCATCAATGAAACCCAGAATTTGAGGTTGGAGACAAGGTATTCTTATGTTTGTTTCCATAGAATAATGTCATAATATTTGGGAAGAAGGAAAAAACTCGTCTAAGATACATCAGTCCCAATGATATCCTTGATCACATCAGAGTGATGACCTATCAACTAGCACTCACACCTGACCTATATGTAGTACATGATGTATTCCATGTATCATCTTGAGTATGTACATAACAAACACCCCATAAGTACTCAATCCATAGGTGGTATAATTGGAGAATTATCATTCTTACTAGGAGCACACAATGAGGATAAAACATCATAGTCATAGTGTTTGATGTGATAAGACTATGCAACATGTAAAAGTGCCATGGAGAAACCACAAGTTTGAAGAATAAACTTGAGAACAGGAGGAGGTGTTGAAAAAAAGTCACCTTAATAATTATCAGTATGTGAAATGAAAATTTCAAGAAATTTTTTTTGAGGGGGGGGGGTGTTTGTAATGACCCGAATTATTTTATATAAAACACCATTTTTATTGAACTAAATATATTATTATATATTATGGATATAGAAAACTCATGAACATATTTGGTTTAATTGTATCCTATCAGATATAGAATACTTTTTATCATCATTACAATTGATAATATAGCCATTTGACAGTGATCATATGATTGTTATAAATATAGGGGTTTGAAAAATCTAATTTACAAAGGCAAAGGATGTGATGGAATCTAATACAGGGATCACACCTTATGAGTTACATTTATCATATCTTCCAAGGGAGATATTATCACTGGTATTTTACCTTGAACAAACCAATGTGAAGATCTAACAACCTAAGCATGAGTGAAACCATTTACCAGAGAAGTTCATGCTCATTGAGATCACGACCCAGACCATGTATTCCAAACCACACCATGAAAATATCACCATCTCATACCTTAATCATATATAATTTTATGTTTTATTAAAAGGATATGTATCAACACCCTAGAAATATGATTATATATGTTATTTTCAATAGGTTAATGGTTAAATTTAATTTATAGTTTTTGTATTTTATAAATGATTTTGATTTTGATATAATAAATCGCAATGTGTTTTTTGGGTAATTTTAAAGTTCAATCAAGAAATTTATTTTCATGAATTAATGTTTTTTTGAAATAAAAAATATATTTTTTAAAATTATTAGTAATTAACATTCATTGATTTTTTGAAAGTCTAAAATAATTTTAATAAGTGTTCAAAAATAGTTATTGTAAAAACCTAGAATTTCTTAATAAATGTCTATTATATTTTAAAATTAAAAATTAATATATTTAGAAAATTAATTGGATTAAAATATCATTTTTTAATCACAATTTCGTAATTATCCAATCATTAATATTTCATAATTTTTTGGGAGAGTTGATTTTTCAAGTAAAAATTAAATATAGTATAAATATACGATGTGTTTTATGACATCATAATGACCAAAAAATGTTTTTATAAATACTATAGAGGGTTCCCATGACCAAATATATGTTTGTAATGTAAAATAGTGTGATTTTAACATTATTTTAATAATTTTGTAAAGTCTTTATGAATCCTCCAAAACATAAAATTTATTTTTAGGATTTAAAATCATTTCAATAAGGACACGACACAATTCCACCACAACCGAGGAATTATTTTTATAATTTTGGAACTAATACAAATAAAATATTGAAAAAAATACTCTTTGGAAGAAAACATGGTAAAAAATCATGGTATGATATTTGAATTTGGTAATTTTATTATGTAGAGTCCAAAACCTATGTTTGAGAAATAATGAATAATTTCCCACCCATTTCATTTTGAAATATAATGAAGCTCCCATTTCATTTTACTAGAAACCCTAGAGAACATGTTTAATATAATCTACACTCTTTAAGGTCCTCCCAAAGTACCCCTAAAGCTCTGAAGAAGCTCCTCTAATTATTTTTGAATCACACTCTGAAGTTTTCGGATCCTTCCCTTCTCCCCTTTATTCAAGTTTCTTCATTATCTTATGTCTTTTATCACCAATTAAAATTGATGGGATATTTTATTAAATATCGAAATTTCAATTAATTTTATTTATAAATTATTATGTAACCCTTAAACTCTCAATAAATAATTCCATCAACATTTTTACGCCCCATTATGATGCTGAAATTTCATCAAAATTTTCCATGCCAAACAATTGGGTAGGGAATATCCATACCTATTTTCTATCAAGGGATTTCACCTTCATGAAATTATAGTTATTTTATTTTGTACTTACATGTATTTATTACACACTGATTTATAGTTTAATAAAATTCGATGATAAATTATTCCATGTTTTATGATCTATGTGGCACACTTTACCATGAGAATGAAATGAAAGTGATGGGTGCACCCAAAATTATATAGAGCTCCAATACATTGATTAATGTTTTAATCTCATGATATTTAATTAAAAGGACTAGGGATTGATCATAATCCATTGAATGAATTTTTTATTAAGGATTTCTCAGAATTTGTCCTAGAACTATGTTTATGATGTAGTGTTTTATGCTATTTCTACATTTATCATGCATCCTATAAATTGTCTCATTGTTCATGTTAATGATTGTCACCCCTTTTATGTCTCACTGATATACCTAATGTCTATCATGCATTACATTATTCATGTTATCCCATGTTTATTCAAAAATTGGGATTTATATCTCACTCATTTCTTATGTATGTCCCCAGGTTATCCCAAGTAGTTTTTAGTACAGAGTAATATTATGATCAAGTTAAGGATATTTTCTTTAAAGATAATGTATTCGGTATTTTAGGTTTGTATTTAATTTAAATAATTCCCAAAGAGAATATAATTATTGATTTTTTTTGTTTTATTATGTGTAATATTATGTAATAAATCATCAATCAATGTATAATCAAAATCTAGTTTGTCAGAAGTCCCGTACACTATTACATTATCCGCTTGCATCAAAATGGATCATATCTAGATACTGAATGGATCACAGTATAACACATCTCCTCTTATAGTTTTTCCTAGTATCAACTTATTTACTAATTTTAGTCTACCATTAAATTTTGGAATGGTTTTTCACCACATTTTGATAACAAGGATTTAACTCATTATTTGTGAGGCCTTAAGAGGAAATTAATGGGGTAAAATTTCCTGAATGAATCACCTATATTTCTAATCCGGCCCCAAGAAACTCTAAATATCAAAGATGTTCTTGGGTGGTTCCATGGAAACAATTTCTCCCACCTTCTATGGATCCACATATAGTCCATCTTTAGATATGTTGTGACCTAGTAAATTAAAATTAATAATCCAAAAGTGTCATTTTGTGAACTTGGCATAGAAACTATGAAATCTATGTGTACTTAATATTATATCCAAGTGTTTGGAATGACCATGTTGAGTCTATGAGTAAACCAAGATGTCGACCCCAAAAATGACCACAAAATAATATAGATATGGGTAGAGAACTTGATTCCTCTTGTCCATAAAAATATACATCCCATTATTGAGAATGAAATACATTACTAAATAACCATTAAGGCCATACCTTCTTGGGAAAGTAGTACAAGGTATATCTAAAGGCCTAACTCATACCTAATGATAGACCTACCTCAAATAAATATTTGAGAAGACCATAAATCCTATGATATAGTAAATGTGGACATCTATTCAAGGCATTGAGTAATGATTCTTTAGAGTAAGATGATTCAAACATTTGTAATTTACAAAATACCTAAGGGTACTATCTGCCTTCTTAGATAAAATAACATGTGAATCCCAAGAAGATGTATTGGTCTGTATAAACCCATTAGATTCTAGGTACCCAAGCTATATATAGAGTTCATGAAGCTTAGTTGGAGCCATAATATAAGGTGTAATAGTTACTGACACCTCTCTTGACACTAATTCAATAAAAACATATACATCGCTCAAAGGTGGTAACTCGATAAATTTCTTAGGGAATAAATCATTGAAATAGTTTACTATAAGGGGGAAATCTATCTGTCTTGTTCCTTGACCACTTATTAAATATATTAATCAGGTATATCACGCCAATCATACCATAATACATAGGTCCAACTCTAAATTTCAAAAAATCTGACTCACCTTTCAGAATATAGTTACTTCTCTTTGGTGTTATGAAGTAAACCCTATGGTGATAACAATCGTCATGAGTTAAATAAGGTACCAATTAGTCTATCCTAAGAATGATATCAAATACCTTCATAGTAAGGATGAAAAGGATAAAAAATGATAACCACCAATATTGAGTGGACACTCCTTGTATTGGCCTACACTTTCTGATCAGACTCCCAACATGGTATCTGGAGTCATCACTCCACAAAACTATTCAATTTCAAGAAAAATGGTTTTTATAATAGACAGTTATATGAATAAATGAAAAGAACCTATATAAAAAATAAATAAATATCAAGGTTGAGGATATTAATATCATACATCGAACTGTAGTTGGCTTGACACTCTACTTCTTAGGTGTAGGCTCTACTACATATTCCTATCTCATTCCAAGACATCGAGTCACAACCTGACTATCCTTAAATGTTTAAGTCTATTGGAAAAATATATTAGAAGTCTTACCTCATCTGCCTAATAAACCTCCTCAGACTATATATATTTTGGTACTCTAACTCTCTACCTTATAGGAAACCGTTGATCCCACTTTGAATCCAATATTTGGTGCATACCACCTCTCAATGGCCACTGGACAAAATGTTCTATAAAAACATTGAATATAACCCTTATTTACAAAACCATGAAAATCGACTAGGTCCTTAATATATTTTGGATTCATGTGTCCCAACTTACCACATTGGTTATATATCACATGTCTCCGTGGATGCACACTCTGAATATTTATACCTTTGTGATAAGGTTCAAAACAACATTTCCCACTACTCAATGAACAAAATTCCTATCGAGGTAGTGAAATACTATTCCCCACACCATCAACCGCTATTATTTTTTGGTTTGAGGCATGATATTAGTTTACTATATTAGTGATATTAATCAAATTAAACACAATTACCTATAATAAAATAGCATAAACGTTCCTATAATTAAATCAACTATCTCTGTAAATGTCTTCATGACGGAGAGACACAACATATTGCTGAAAATACTTGAAATGATTTGATTAATACACAATAGATTATGTGACAATATATAGGTTTATAACCTCTCTAAATCAGTTATTCTTCATTTTTTCAGTAAATAAATAATCATAATGGTATTATAGACACAAATCAATACCATATTTTGATGTTAATCTTCCTGGGACAAAAAAATACAACCATGTATTTGTAGACCCTCAAGGAATGTATGTTTTTAGCATGAACCTCTTTTCTATAGGTGTCTCCAGATGCTTGAAGGTATATAACATTGACTTTAACCATGACATAGTTTCCTAGGGACTACCTTGTACCCGAAAAGGTTGACGTTTTCTATTGGTGTATATCCATAGTCAACTCTTTAATAGGAGGGGTAGGTCATAGAAAACCATATATAGATAGAAATAACCATAAGTTTCTCTCTATGAATTTATAATTGGTTCCTATATCAGGTATAAAATGATGTTAAACTAGTGGAACTAAAGGAGAAAATACAGATGGTTCAGGTACCACCACCTTCAAAGCATGTTCTTTGCCACCATCTTGGTGCACAACTAAAGGACATTGTGTTGGAATATTTATTCAATACTAATTGAACTCCTCAAAAAATTATTTGACGACATAATTATCCCAAATAAATAATAGGAGAAGTAGAAATCCTCCATACACATTATTCGACACATAACTTCGTACTCTAAGACCCAACTCTATGTGAAAAAAAAGATCATTAGGGGTCACAATGGACTCCCACAACATCCAACTACTAAGGTTCGGTCTGGGTTAAGTCCTCATATCTTATATTAGAGATCCTGATATCTGGATTTTCAATTTATGATCATAGAATAGAACACCCTTTAATTTTAAATTGGCATCCCAATTTAATTACAACCATTTAATTTAAAAATTTAAAATTAAAAAGTAATATATATATGATGGTTCAGTTATATGAGTTTCCATTTCAATGTTATAAATTCCTCACATTAATTGTTTTAATTGGTACTAAATGTAACTTCAACCAACCTTTTAATTTTTTTTTATTTAGATCCCAATTCCATATTTATATTGGTCCACACACCATATAAATTACAATTGGAATCCATTTAATTTCAACCACAAACATTTCATCCCTTATGAAAAAAGGTTCATGGCTCAGACATATGATAATTGGTTTCTTATGGTTTCACCATAAAGATATGTAGAATAACACCATTTAGGCTGATTTTAAAAAACCATGTAACCGGTTATTTCTTACTTGTAAGAAACATTATTACATTTACAAATATATAAATCAGGTGACATATGGTATCCTGTAGTAAATACACTCAATGAAATAAATATGGAATAAAATTGGCCTGACATGTGAATCCTTAGGTTACTATGATCATGCATTAACAATTATTCCATTTCATACTAATAAAAGGTTAACATAAAATACAAAATGATAACAAATACAACAAGTCATGTGCATCACAAAATGGGTAAATCACTACAACTATAACAGGAAAATATTGAAAAATAAGTACCTTCCCATGAAACATGGATTTTTTCCTTTATATGGGTAAATTGCACCGATGAATAAGATCTTTTTCAAATTCATAAACCACCAAGTCTCCTGTCTACCAACCTAAATTAGTATGAGAAAGGACAAGGAGGCACTGATTCCACTACGTGATTTTTCGGACACAGTTCAGTCATATGTTACCAAACATGGTTCACCACATTTCCTTAGGGTGGGTCACCCTACATGCTGAAGAATAAAAACTACCAGTGAGAACATATAATGGTATAATGGGGAGACTATACCCTCTTAATTAGAGTGAAGTAAAATGGTGGAATAAATATAAATTTGTAGAAGCAATATAATGAATAGATGAAAAGAATATGGTTGTGTAAGTGAACATCTAGAAAAGTATAAATAGAAAAATATATAAGTAGAATCATATAAAAAATGATGAGGTTATGATACCACACAATAACGAGGGTTATAGGAGAACATGGTATCAATAATACACAAAAAAACTATAAAAAATAAATAAAAAGGGCCCAATATATCTCTAATAGAATTATGATGAAAAACTCAAACATATTATCCATTAATAATAGAATATAAAATTTAACATCCACTCTTAGGCACTTCTTTTTTTCCCAACCAACATCCATGAAGTATATCTGGGTACTAATCAATAGCCCAAATAGGGTGTGATTAAAACTCATTAGGCCACCATGAACCGTGTATAGAACAATCATGTCCATAGATATACAATGAATAGTGTGAATGTATAATAAATAAAGGCATTAAGTAAATAAACTATATCAGTATGGGTTCCCCATGGGAATCCTAAATGATACTACATGCTTTGGCATAATCCATAAATGTATCTATGTATTTTACATTTTATAATTATGTTTATAAGATGGTATCCATGATATACAATCAAGTTACCCATTTAAAGTGATAATCATGTATAGTCCCATAATATTCTGTGGAATTTATGTTTAATAGGCTGGGTGATATCCATAGGGACATACCCATAACAGTTCACCCAAAGGTGAATGTGCTATCCAAGCCCCTCGATCATAGAGAAGTTAGACTTGGTTCTAGAAATGAATGGAGACCATGGTAATGAAAAAGTATTTCTATAACATCATCCTAAATCCTAGGAGAATCATTGAATAGATTCAATTTAATTTTCAGAAATTTAGTTGAACCCTTAGTGCTAATGCGATTAATTCAAAATCATAATACAAAAACCAAATCCAAGTGTCATATTTCACTTAACAGACACATAAATGAATATATTAACATCCTATGATCCCACCCAATGAAAAACACAATTGGATTCTACGTATCAATCATGACATGTTTCACCTTTTTAGTAATTCATGATCCATAACCATAATCAATCATAATATATCATCCGAAAAAGTTTCCACTAAAATAAAAATGGGAATGATAAAAAATTACAATTAATGAAGTTCTAGGTGAAATTTACATGACATTAACCATTATGTTTTAAATAATTTAGACATTAAAATTTTATAAGTTAACTCAATCCAGCATATATGGTGGTTTAATCATATAGGTAGTTCTTATGTGACTTGAATGTTCCCATATCATTTTATTCAATTCAAATAAAGCATTTAATTAATTATGTCCAACTCATCATACCCTAAAATGTTGTTCAATTCACACAATGTGGTATAAAAGTTTAAGTCTATTGGAAAAATATATTAGAAGTCTTACCTCATCTGCCTAATCAACCTCCTCAGACTATATATATTTTGGTACTCTAACTCTCTACCTTATAGGAAACCGTTGATCCCACTTTGAATCCAATATTTGGTGCATACCACCTCTCAATGGCCACTGGACAAAATGTTCTATAAAAACATTGAATATAACCCTTATTTACAAAACCATGAAAATCGACTAGGTCCTTAATATATTTTGGATTCATGTGTCCCAACTTACCACATTGGTTATATATCACATGTCTCCGTGGATGCACACTCTAAATATTTATACCTTTGTGATAAGGTTCAAAACAACATTTCCCACTACTCAATGAACAAAATTCCTATCGAGGTAGTGAAATACTATTCCCCACACCATCAACCGCTATTATTTTTTTGGTTTGAGGCATGATATTAGTTTACTATATTAGTGATATTAATCAAATTAAACACAATTACCTATAATAAAATAGCATAAACGTTCCTATAATTAAATCAACTATCTCTGTAAATCTCTTCATGACGGAGAGACACAACATATTGCTGAAAATACTTGAAATGATTTGATTAATACACAATAGATTATGTGACAATATATAGGTTTATAAACTCTATAAATCAGTTATTATTCATTTTTTCAGTAAATAAATAATCATAATGGTATTATAGAAACAACTCAATACCATATTTTGATGTTAATCTTCCTGGGACAAAAAATACAACCATGTATTTGTAGACCCTCAATAAATGTATGTTTTTAGCATGAACCTCTTTTCTATAGGTGTCTCCAGATGCTTGAAGGTATATAACATTGACTTTAACCATGACATAGTTTCCTAGGGACTACCTTGTACCCGAAAAGGTTGACGTTTTCTATTGGTGTATATCCATAGTCAACTCTTTAGTAGGAGGGGTAGGTCATAGAAAACCATATATAGATAGAAATAACCATAAGTTTCTCTCTATGAATTTATAATTGGTTCCTATATCAGGTATAAAATGATGTTAAACCAGTGGAACTAAAGAAGAAAATACAGATGGTTCAGGTACCACTACCTTCAAAGCATGTTCTTTGCCACCATCTTGGTGCACAACTAAAGGACATTGTGTTGGAATATTTATTCAATACTAATTGAACTCCTCAAAAAATTATTTGACGACATAATTATCCCAAATAAATAATAGGAGAAGTAGAAATCCTCCATACACATTATTCGACACATAACTTCGTACTCTAAGACCCAACTCTAGGTGGCAAAAAAGATCATTAGGGGTCACAATAGACTCCCACAACATCCAACTACTAAGGTTCGGTCTGGGTTAAGTCCTCATATCTTATATTAGAGATCCTGATATCTGGATTTTCAATTTATGATCATAGAATAGAACACCCTTTAATTTTAAATTGGCATCCCACTTTAATTACAACCATTTAATTTAAAATTTTGAAATTAAAAAGTAATATATATATGATGGTTCAGTTAGATGAGTTTCCATTTCAATGTTATAAATTCCTCACATTAATTGTTTTAATTGGTACTAAATGTAACTTCAACCATCCTTTTAATTTTTTTTTATTTAGATCCCAATTCCATATTTATATTGGTCCACACACCATATAAATTACAATTGGAATCCATTTAATTTCAACCACAAACATTTCATCCCTTATGAAAAACGGTTCATGGCTCAGACATATGATAATTGGTTTCTTATGGTTTCACCATCAAGATATGTAGAATAACACCATTTAGGCTGATTTTAAAAAACCATGTAACCGGTTATTTCTTACCTGCAAGAAACATTATTACATTTACAAATATATAAATCAGGTGACATATGGTATCCTGTAGTAAATACACTCAATGAAATAAATATGGAATAAAATTGGCCTGACATGTGAATCCTTAGGTTACTATGATCATGCATTAACAATTATTCCATTTCATACTAATAAAAGGTTAACATAAAATACAAAATGATAACAAATACAACAAGTCATGTGCATCACAAAATGGGTAAATCACTACAACTATAACAGGAAAATATTGAAAAATAAGTACCTTCCCATGAAACATGGATTTTTTCCTTTATATGGGTAAATTGCACCGATGAATAAGATCTTTTTCAAATTCATAAACCACCAAGTCTCCTGTCTACCAACCTAAATTAGTATGAGAAAGGACAAGGAGGCACTGATTCCACTATGTGATTTTTCGGACACAGTTCAGTCATATGTTACCAAACATGGTTCACCACATTTCCTCAGGGTGGGTCACACTACATGCTGAAGAATAAAAACTACCAGTGAGAACATATAATGGTATAATGGGGAGACTATACCCTCTTAATTAGAGTGAAGTAAAATGGTGGAATAAATATAAATTTGTAGAAGCAATATAATGAATAGATGAAAAGAATATGGTTGTGTAAGTGAACATCTAGAAAAGTATAAATAGAAAAATATATAAGTAGAATCATATAAAAAATGATAAGGTTATGATACCACACAATAACGAGGGTTATAGGAGAACATGGTATCAATAATACACAAAAAAAACTATAAAAAATAAATAAAAAGGGCCCAATATATCTCTAATAGAATTATGATGAAAAACTCAAACATATTATGCATTAATAATAGAATATAAAATTTAACATCCACTCTTAGGAACTTCTTTTTTTCACAACCAACATCCATGAAGTATATCTGGGTACCAATCAATAGCCCAAATAGGGTGTGAGTAAAACTCATTAGGCCACCATGAACCGTGTATAGAATAATCATGTCCATAGATATACAATGAATAGTGTGAATGTATAATAAATAAATGCATTAAGTAAATAAACTATATCAGTATGGGTTCCCCATGGGAATCCTAAATGATACTACATGCTTTGGCATAATCCATAAATGTATCTATGTATTTTACATTTTATAATTATGTTTATAAGATGGTATCCATGATATACAATCAAGTTACCCATTTAAAGTGATAATCATGTATAGTCCCATAATATTCTGTGGAATTTATGTTTAATAGGCTGGGTGATATCCATAGGGACGTACCCATAACAGTTCTCCCAAAGGTGAATGTGCTATCCAAGCCCCTCGATCATAGAGAAGTTAGACTTGGTGCTAGACATGAATGGAGACCATGGTAATGAAAAAGGATTTCTATAACATCATCCTAAATCCTAGGAGAATCATTGAATATATTCAATTTAATTTTCAGAAATTTAGTTGAACCCTTAGTGCTAATGCGATTAATTCACAATCATAATACAAAAACCAAATCCAAGTGTCGTATTTCACTTAACAGACACATCAATGAATATATTAACATCCTATGATCCCACCCAATGAAAAACACAATTGGATTCTACGTATCACTCATGACATGTTTCACCTTTTTAGTAATTCATGATCCATAACCATAATCAATCATAATATATCATCTGAAAAAGATTCCACTAAAATAAAAATGGGAATGATAAAAAATTACAATTAATGAAGTTATAGGTGAAATTTACATGCCATTAACCATTATGTTTTAAATCATTTAGACATTAAAATTTTATAAGTTAACTCAATCCAGCATATATGGTGGTTTAATCATATAGGTAGTTCTTATGTGACTTGAATGTTCCCATATCATTTTATTCAATTCAAATAAATCATTTAATTAATTATGTCCAACTCATCATACCCTAAAATGTTGTTCAATTCACACAATGTGGTATAAAAGTTTAATAAAATTGAACCCTTCAACCATATGGTTGGTTAACGTTGAGTAAAACATCCTCTTACGATGTGAATTTTTCTGTAAGAAAAAACAACCCAAGGTGATAACAAATTAACAAATTTAGTTGGAATTTAGGATGCATCTCATGGGAATCCTACTAAAAGATATATAAAAACATCATATTGGGATAAATATTTTATTATAAATAGTAGTAAAACATAGCTTATATCAATCGATATGTCCTTATTCGATATTAACTTCAGATTTGAGTTGTAATGTTATAAATCACCAATATGGGAAAACACCTTGAAAATAAGGCATATGAGCCTACATGGAAATATAATTGATACAAAAAGATAATCCAAGATAATATATACGAGGAGTTATTGAAATAACCTTTCCTATCATACAATATGAACAATTATTGAATAAAATGCGAGATGGAGAAGACTGATCAAATCCTAGGTTGAGAGGAAAGTGAGATTCCGATTTTAGTAGGATGCATTGTGGATGGGTAAAGAAATTAGAGGAATACATGTTAAAATAATAGGGAAAAAATAGTAATGTCAAATAATTTAAAATGGTATATAGTTTTAAAACATGGTTTTCCAAATTGTGCACCAACCATGGACCTCCACTATCTATGTGGAACACCCTCCCCCTACATGGATAGGTTAATGGTTTGAAAAATTGTGCATATATCATGTGTGTTCACTATATAAGGCCTCCAACCATTTAATTGTTAGGTGCATGGTTTAGAGAAACCGTGTGACATGAAAATCGTATTTGTTATAAGTTTTTAATATCCATGTGTCCTCCATCGTATGGTTGAACAAACTATGCACCTCCATTTTGGGATGAAAAATTGAGCTTCATATTTATTACCAAATATGATCTAACAAAACACCTCAAATTTTTCTCTAAATATTGGAGTTATGGGATCAAAATAAGACCCAAATTCTCAAATACCCTTTTTAAACATTTCAAAATTCACACATAGATAAAATATAATATTTTGACATAAAATAAAGAATATGTACCTCTATGAAAAACAAGGATCTTACAATGGTCATGGTTGTGATTCTTGAATTTTTTTCATGATAACATGTTTTATATTATATTTACATGTTTATTATATTACGACACCATTTACTTATTCCATGAATTCTTTCTTATGATCACATCTTTTATGATATCATGTTTTTCCTCTTAAATCTCATTTTTGGATTTATTTATATGTTTATTCCATTACTAGGTTTTCAAGATCACCATTTTCAAATGTAATTTCCAAAATATATCAAGTGTAGGTTTAGAATATCTCTAGGATTTAGGAGTACATTGTTCAGTTTTAAATAAAGGCGATGTTTATATGTTTAATATTATGTATTTGGATTTCTAGTATTCTAATGACACTGGACCTTCAGATCCTCATCTTGTATTTGTATGAAAATTATGGAAAGAATTATGAAATAATATTTATATATGTCCAAGGTCTCTAGAATTGATATCAGTGGAAATTATAGTAATTTTTACAGAGTAGGATAACTAAAGCATATTGAAAAAAACTATTGAGATGTATAATTGATAATATTAAGTATAAGAGAATATCCTAATATTATTATAAGTTATATATTTTATTCTTTTCCATATAATTATATCCCTATCTGGAAACAAGCTAGTGGATGCAGGCTCATCTATAGTTACACATAAGTGTAATAACCTAGAAGAGGATGTGTTTCGTATTAAATAAAATGTGACTTTGTGCATGACAGATAGGAATACCTTCTCACTTATGTATGGACTCTTGGTTGATATTTTTTGGTTAATTCATATTATATTTACAAACCACTATGAATTATTTGAACATATGTTTTCTTTATTGATGGTAATTATGTAAGAGAATGTAATAAAAAAATGGACATAGATAATGTATATTAAAAAATATAGATTCATTTTTTAGTTTCTATAAACCATTTGTGAGTTAATTCTTCTATGTCTATGGTTTACATTATATAAATTTTCTAATAAAAATATTATCATCCCTAACAATCCTTTGTTTTTGAAAATGGTGGGACATTGGAGGAATTGTGTTAAAGACTTGTGAAACCAGCACAGTGATGACTACCGTAATGAAATTACAAATATGATGGGAGTAAAATATGATAACCTAATTGAAATACCATATAAAATTACTCTTGTTATGAATAATATTGGAAATCATGTGGAATTCCATTCAAACATAAATGTTATAGTTGATTTCTTTTTATACCAGAGACCTAAAACATTTAGTAGATCTTCTGATATGATATTCATTGAATAATAAATTATCTTTATTAAGAATATATTATATTCCTTCAATTTTATAAGAAATAGAAGTTTATTTTACCTACTCATCACCTTGATTGATAATATAATCTATGTTGGAAACTGATCGATAATATGAAGTCCATAGGGGGTTCAACACACTTAAGAAAAATGAGGACAAATCAATAAGATCTTATGAGAAAAAATTCATATGTATTTGACAATATTCCTTTAGTTTATTCATTTGTATTAAAAGTAAAATATAACACTTATTTATTTTCCTAAAGACATGTTTTTGATGATCTTTTTAAATTTAGGAATTTTATAGTTACGAAGAAGTTTTCCAATGCGCACTAAAAACTGAGATGAAATAGGTGATTCTTAGTGGTCTCATGGGACTAAATATAAGAATCATAGAATAAATATTAAATCTAGGGGAATAGTTGATAAATATAATGGAGTTTAGAAAATATAACATCCCATATAATGAATCTTTGGAATAAAGTATCCTAGAAAATTTCTCACGGGGACCACTAAATGATTCAATTGAAAAATAGAGGGACATCATGCTAAAACATATAAAAGTGTAGAGAATATAAACAATATTTAGGAAAAATATAAAAATTTCAAGATCAACAATCTATCTTCTATCAAATCATTCAACTACAATGAATGTGGATACTAGGAAAAATGACTCACAAAGATTTTTTTTGAATATAACTAATAAAAAATACTCATAAGAACAAGAGAGAAAGGGTGGTATTATGCTTTTACAACTTTATAGGTGGTTCAATGAAATGACATGTTGATAGGTACACAAGTTATTAATTCAAGAATAGATAACATAATATTTTATTCCCATTCCACACTTTCTTTCATATTATTCATTTTTAGTAGAACTATTAAAAACCTACTTTAAAAATGGAGACTCTGTTATCAGAGAAAAATTATAATTGATTGATTATTACATATTATGTACACAAAAATTCCCCAATGGATATATTTTTTATTAATCTCCCCGTGAAACGTTTCATAATCAATTTTTTCACACTCGGTTTTTTCTTTTCTTGTCTTGGTTTTGATCCGGTTCATTGAAATTACCAATCCTTTTATTGGGTGTTGGGTGAAAATAATTTTTATTTTTGAACTTCCATATATGTATAATCATTCTACTTTGGGTTCCCCATTTCTTTTTTGTGAGTTTTTGGGGAAAGGGTGGTTACTTCATGATTTGGGCCAACCGTGATCCCATTTCCTAATTTAAAAACCAATTTTTTATTCTATTACTACATTCGTATTCAACATTGTTCATCTATTATACTTCCTACTTTTCCTCCCCAGACATATTCAAACCACCATATCATTTTATACACCTTAAGAATTCATAATCATAGTAAATTTGGGTTACTTATTTAGGAATTGGGCTAGCCCGTGGGCCTATTTCTAGTTTTTAAAAAATTAATTGTTTATTTTATATCATTTTCATTTTTTAATATTTTTAAGTGATTATAACTCCCACTATAATCTAAAATCCCTAGCCTCACCCTCATTACTGACGTTTCCTCTTTGGAGCTCATTTTAATTTCATATTAGCGAGAAAGTGATAAGGGTTCCTCAAATCGTTCCGATTTGAGAATGTAAATTATTACATCCATAAATCTTTAATTTCATAGTATTTTCCCCAAAAAATAGTTTCCCTTGGTTCATACAGTCCTAAGTAGACCCTCCACTGAGTTTCAATAAATTACCTTTCGTCTATGGGTGTAGATCTAAGGGGATATGAATAGTTTTTGAGTTTCCAAAGTAAGATTCCTTCTCATTTCTCCTCCCTCTTCCTCCTCCATTCATTATTTATTGATTTTATATTATCCTATAGTCATTCTAGACCTTTGGTTCTATTATACCATGATTTTTGATGGGGTTTTTGTTCATTTGGGGCTGGTATTCATAGGTTTAATGTTAATAACCCTCATATGGTGATATTGGGTGTGCATTTCTATTATGCAAAGGATTTGAGGTAGGATATACCTTTTGAATGACTTTATCATTTATGCTTCATAATTTTCTTATTTTCAGAACCTAATATATTTTTTTTTATTTTTTTCAGCCATTGAATAATTTTTGTGTGTTCAAAATTGTTGTTTATGCCTTATTTTGTGAAAGGTAGTGTTGTTTTGTCATAAAAGTTCACACTAAGTGCCTATTTAAATGTTCCTCTATATTTCACAACTAGTTTGTGTGGTTTATAACGAGGTTTATGGTATTTGGAACATGTTACAGTAGCTTGAATAAAATATGTCATGCAATTCGCATTTTATTCCTTGTCAAGTGCTTAAAATATATAGTTTAGTTCAAAAGTGCATGTCATGTGTTCGGTAAACTGCCCGATTCGATTTTATGTGCTATGTGTGATTTAAAAATTATTGGTTTGGATTTATAAATTAATTGGAATAATAAAAAATTTAATTTTTGGGTCCCTATATGGCTTTACAATTTGGATTTCGTTTTAAAAACAAATGGGTTTTGGTTTACAACATGTTATGGCCTGAGTTGCCGAAAAATATCCTGCTTCACATCCTTATGAAAATGGTTGTGTTTTGAATATGTAAAATTAGTGTTTTAGGGGATTTATGAATGTTTTTTTCAATTTTAATTTGTTTGTATACACCTCCTTAATAAAAATGAAATTCATACCTTTGTCAAATGATAGTTTGGAGAAAAATTTTAAAGGCAGGTTTGGCCATTCCTAAAAATAAAGAATGAATGTTTTACAAGAACACACCATGTTGTGTCAATTGGGATTGTTTTATGTTCCAGGAAATGATTCTATTAAATTTATTTAGGGATTAAAATATGGTTGGGTATGGTTTTTGTGTGTGTTTATACTTAAAAGAGTGTTTTGGAATGATTTTTTTGTGCAAAGCCTCAATACACTCCTTGAAATTATTTTTAGAAATTTTTTAATGGTTTACTGATTCGTGAAAGAAATGTGAAGCATGTGTGTGGGATATTTGTGTGTTTATGGTTCGGTATTGGAATTATTATTTTAAAAGTGTATTTTATAATATTTTTAGCTTTATTGAGCACTAAATGGAATCCCAAGTATCTAGGTGGGTGGACGTGTACTAGTACGCTAGTGATCCCATGGGGTTTGGACCTTGTTTCACGTAGAAATTTTGAAGATGACCACACTAACTAAACTTTGACGATGATGTTTTTGGGGGACCAGTAGGTTGTGGTTATTATCTATACTAGTTTATCATGTGCACAAGAAAATATATTTATTATATTTACCTTTATCGAGATATGAGGTACCTGGGGCTCACAACTAACAAGTTCCCTGGGGTGTTCCTATGACTTGTGCACATTGGCTATTTTGTGATCACCATTGGCATATAGTGTTTTTGGTGGGTAAATTAAGTTGTTTGTGTGATTTATTTAACTTATACATTCTTTAATGTAGCCCTCTAGAAAACTGTTTTCATTTTCATGTTGCACCTATTTGAAAATTGGTACTAGAATTCTTGTTTATAAAACATGCATGTTTTTTTCAGGTAAACTTTTTATAGAATGGGACCTCATTTGGAAAACATACCTTTATATCATGTATTTAAAACTGTAAATTTATGTTTATTTTATTTTAAAGGATGTACATTGGGAATATAATGCCAGGCTAACATACTGAGTTTTAATACTCATGCTTATTGTCTTCTTCTATTTTTATCCCTTGTGCATGTTTCAGCTTGAGTTAAATCACCTTGGGCTACATGTGCTCACTGTGTTTGAGAGTGAAAAGAGGGGTCTCATGAAGTTATTAGGTTATCATTTTTTATTTGAGTTATTGGACTATTTTTAAATTAAATTTCATGTACAAATAATGTTCAGTACAATTTTTATGTTAATGTATTTTGGGCTCTCAATTTTTTTCCACTGTTTGTTTTAATGTTTATATTTGGGAAAAATTGTTCCCTTCTGTACTCTATTAATGCCCTTAGTGCTTGTTTCCATCCCAAGAGGATCGAGAATGCTTCATGGGACTTGTCATGGGTTGGCCCAGGTGACCGGTTCAGTGTCGACTCGGGCTGGATCATGACACATTTAGGGGGATTTTATACTATTCTCTGAATAGACTGATCATATCTCTATAGAACCCACATAAACAAGTGAGAGAAGAAAATTTACTTCTATATCAGGAATTACCCGTACATTATACTCAAGTTTAAGGTAGATGATGAATGTACATTGGATTATTTTTTACAATCATGGATATTTTTTTCTTATGAGAAAGAATATTTATCTAAAATGAGTGAACCAAAGTATTAGACTAGTACTCAGAACATTACCATTACAATATATTATCCGAATGTATTCCTTGACGAATTGTCTTGTCTCCATTATAAATTAGAGTTTGAGGTCTGAAATGAACTTATACCTATATCTATACAGATGTCGAAGACATCATATAAAATGATCCACCTTAAACAGGATGAACTGAAGAAGTAGTTACAAGTACATATAGACACAAGTTTCATATGTACATGTTCTTCACTGAGTGGTCCACCAATCCTATTTGTAAAATTCCCAAACCCTTACTCATGGATCTAGAGATAAAAACATAAACATTTAAATTATGGAATTAATATAGATTGGTGTGACCAAATTTAAAGCTTCAAATAGATATCATAAAACTAAAAATTAGTATCAAATATATTTCTAAGGACATTTTCAGTTTAAAGTATTAGAGGATTAGGAAAATCTTTTACACGACACCTTTGAGACAAAAACAATAGGTTCATAGGAATACATGTTATCCCCAACTAAATTCTTTAAATATAGTTAAATTTTTAGGTATTACATACTTAAAAAATTTCTTTATATCCTAGGGAAAAATAAATCTATGAAGGGTAAGAGAAAATGATCAGTAAGGTTAAGGATAAAAATTAACAAATGAATGTCCTTAGTGAGAATAAGACAAGAATAAGGGTATAATGACACACTGAAAGTAAATAAACATACCATAATGGAATTAATAAAAATAAATAACATGATTATCAATCGTTAAATTTGTGATAAATCTTTTAAAAAGGTAAGTGTCATTGAAATAAATAATCATGAGCCTTGTGATGTCAATATGGACAATTAAAATAATTTTAAACCCATAGAAAGAATAAATAATAGGAGTTGGTACTATAGAACGTTGTCTTCTATATAACCCTTATTGAACCCTTACATATTCGAATAAATATATGATTTACCTAAAATATAATTACAAAACACATTGGTGTGATATTATGGGCCCAACCATCCTTATTTTATTAAAGAACCACCATTCCTTGGTTTATAATGAAACCAACCATCCTTGGTTTATAATGGAACCACCCATGATCATAAAAACTAATCAAGAACTATAACCTGAATAAAATATATATAGATTTAATTTCTTCACAAAAATCAAAGAAAAATCAATTATTCCATTAATAAATTGATTGACCAGTGGAAAAGAAATGGGTTCCATGATAATAATTTAGAAACATTCATAATCCATATAGAGAAATAATACTGATGGTATAATTAAAAAATATCTCTGGTGGATCGTAAGTAATATCAATTATTATTAGCATTGATAAATTGAAATAGAATTAAAATATCATTAAGATAATTCCTATAGAAATGAAAATTTCACTTCAAAAATAACTTTTAAAAATAGAAAATTTTAAAATATTATGAATATAATGTTGTAGATAACTGTAACGTCCCGGTTCCGGAAGCCGCCTAGAAGCGCCCCGTACCCGGTTGGTCACATGGCGTCAAGTGCATTTCCCAAAATGCTAGAGTTTGACGACTAGCAGTGAGGGCCTTAGGTATTATAATGGAGAAACTATGACCTCATTGGTAGAGTAACACAGTGGAAGTAAAGCACAAATCAATAGCATAAGCAGTAATATTTTCATACAAAAAAAGTGGAAGACTAAAGAAATAAATATTTGAAGCACATATATAATGATACAAGAGACATATGACTATGAAAATATCCAAACAAGTCACAATGCTGAGAGACAGTACTAAACCAAAGTACAAAGGAAAGCAATAAACAACTCTACAGCATTGAAAGCCTAAGCTTGATCCCATGCTCTCCAGCTCCAAAGCAGTCAAAAATTCCATAGTTTCAAAGAATTCAATTCCACATCACATGTAAACATGTAATCACAAACATGTAACCCTCTGAGATGTACTCATAGCCTAATCCCCTCTGGTCCAACTTAGAAAACACAAGCAACCCTCTTGTAAGTACACACAGTCTAACCCCTCCAGTTCAGATTTAGTATAGATTCTCTGGGGAAGCACTCACCGTTAATTCCCACTATAGTCTCGTATCGGTAACTAAAAGGTGCTATGGGGAAGCACTTATGTCTCATTCCCCCTATGGACCATGTCTAGGATCTATAAACACAATGATGAAGCACTTACATAAATTCCCCATATTGTCTTGCATCATAACAATAATAACAGACACTCTGGAGAAGCCCTTACGTCTATTCTCTCTATGGTCCACTACAACAGGTTCTTATGACCCTGTGTAATTCAATAAAGCATAGAAATGAAATACGGCCAAAGTAAACTTCATGAACTACTTGGTTAACAGTATACAACATAATATCAAGATAGATAAGAATCACTCCATCCTACAATACTTGGAATGGATAGTAAAGATCATCCTAATATGAAAAGCGAGTCCAAATGGTCAAAACAATCAAACATGCAAGGGAAAACACTTCCAAATCATTACAATTAACCTTGTTCTCATTCAATTAACCTCTACTCAAGCATACAAGAATAACAGGAAACTAACAAGGCTAAAATAGTAAACATTCAATACCCCGTTCAGTGGTATTGGGAAATTTTCACATATAACTCAAGGAATTTCAACATAATGGCACAAACCACCTACCTCGGTGTTGTAGGATTGTTATATGTGAACCTCAAGCCTTGAATCACCCAAAAACATTGTAGATCTGTAAGAATTTATAAAACGTTCAACTAAAGATAACTCTTGAAAAAGGAGGAATCAGGAAACGAACATCTAGAAGATGGAAGAGCTTAATGAATCAATCACAATGCAATCGACGTCGGTCGAATCGGAGAATGGATGTTCGATCGGGATCTCAGGAAAGAATCATGGTCACGTAGACGCTCTCAGACGAACTAGTTCGAGAAATAAATGTTTCTGTCCATCTGACACAACCCTAATACGTTTAATGAAATAAAATAAAGTACACGACATGTACTTTTGAGGTACATGTTGTGTACTTGACCGTGTCGAGCCCCACGTTAGGTAGCCTCCAGGTCACCACACATGGCCGTGTGCACAGCTGTTACATGTCCAGCACCCAGCTACCCATGGTAACCGAGTACACAACATGTGCTTATAAAGTACACGATTTGTACTTAAGAAAATTCAAGAAAACAACATTTTTCCTCAAAAACACCATAAAAAGGAAAATATACCTGAAAATAAGATCTGGGTTCTTAAAATATTCACCGTTAATTAAATTCTTCCCCGAATTTCCCTAGCAAGGCAGTGTAGAAGAAGAAACCTCCAACAACTCTGGCCACTGCGATCGTAAATCGGTATCCCTCTCCCAAGTCTCATCCTGTACTCACCTATGCTGCCATAGAACTCATACTAGAGGAACAAACCATCCACGAAGAACCTTCATATTGTGATCAACAATCCAGATAGATTGCTACCCAAATGAGATGTCCACCTCTAACTCAACCTCCTTAGGTGGAAAAAAAATGAGATAAGTCTGAGAAGTAATGTCGAAGCTGAGAAATGTGGAAGACGTCATGCATATCTTGGTACCTCTGAGGTAACTACAACCGATAATAAATCGGCATGACTCTCTCAAAAACCTCAAATGGCCCGACGTACCTCAGCAAAATATTACCCTGTCTATTAATCATGATGTGTTCCAACCTCAGTGTGACACGCACGAAAACCTGATCACTGACCTTGAACTCCAGAGGTCATCTCCATGGATTAGCATAAGACTTCTGTCAAAACTGTGCAGTAGCCATCCTCTTCCGAATCAACTCTATCTGCTATAAGGTCTCCTGAACAAGATGAGGTCCCAGTATAGCTGTCTCTCCTGCCTCCATCCAACATAAGGGTGATTTAAAAGGCCTACCGTACAAACCCTCAAAAGGTTCCATATAACTAGTTTCTTGAAAAATATTATTGCAGCCAAACTCCAGAAGAGATATGTTCTTCTCCCAAGAATCTCCAAAATCTAGGATGCACGCTCGAAGAATGTCCTCAAACACCTGAATCGTATGCTCAGATTGGCCATGTGTCTGAGGGTGGTAAGTTGTACTCAAAAGTACTTTTGTACTCAAATCCTTCTACTACGCCTTCCTGAACTGAGAAGTTAAACATGCATACCTATCTAAAAAAATAGAGTGTGGAACTCCATGTAGGCGTACTATATCCCAGATGTACAACTGTCCCAGCTCATCAACACAGAATGTCTCCTTGATCGGAATGAAGTGAGAAACCTTCATGAGTCTGTCATTGGAAACACATATAACATCATTCCCTTGAGCTGACCTTGGTAAACCTGTCATGAAATCCATATCGACATAATTCCACTTCCTCTCAGAAATGGGTAACTACTAAAAAAGACATGTTGGTCGCTGATGCTCCACCTTCACCAATAGCCAGGTGGAACACCTCATGATGAAACCAACAACATCTCTCTTCATACCTGGCCACCAATACTAACGTTGTGGATCATGATACATCTTGGTGACGCTAGGATGAACTACTCAAACTAAGAAATGAAAGTCCTTCATAAACTCCTCGTGTATGTCTGCTGACACCAATACGTTCCCCTGGAAACATAATATCTCATCCTCAACTATGGTCTATCTAGGAATAGGGTCCCCTCCTGACACGCTCTCACGTAGGACTAGGCCTTCAGATTCTAATAACTGCCTCATTCACACTCGATCAAGAAGAGTAGATGTAATAGCTACAGAAGAAAGAAATGTATGCCCTGGTCTATCGTACACCTCCAAATGCATCTCATAGAATAGAGGCATAGGCTTCCACTCTATGATGGCCTCCAGAACTACCTATATTTGACTCCTTCTGCTCAGCGCATTAGCCATAATATTCCCTTCCACATGCATGTAGACAATCTCGAAGTCAAAAGACTAAAGGTACTCAACCCACCTTCGCTATCTCAAATTATGGTCACGCTGGGTGAAGATATACTTGAGACTTTTGTGGTTAGTGAAAACCAAACAATTCTCTCCTAGAAGATAATGTCTCCAACAGTGTAAGGCATGAAAAACTACTACAAACTCAAGATCGTGCGTCGGGTAATTCCTCTCATGTGGCCTCAACTGCCATGAATCATATGCAATGACTTCTTCTCCCTGCATAAGCACAACTCCCATACCGATACCTAATGCATCATAGTAGACATTGCAGCTCTTTCCTGGCTCTAGAAATACTAGTATAGGTGCTGATGTCAATGTCCCTTTTAGCTCCTCAAAGGCTGACTCACAAGAATCTGACTACAAGAACCTTGCTCCCTTCTTAATCAGACCCTTCAGTGGCACTACTAAGTGTTAAAAGTCCTGTATAAAACGTATCTAGTATCCATCTTTCCCTAAAAAACATCGTATCTCAAAGACGTTCTTCGACTGCTCCGAAAAAACTACTGCTCTCACTTTCTCTTGGTCTATTGACACTCCTGTCTGTGAGATAACATGACCGAAGAAGTGAATTTGGGTAATCAAGATGTGGCATTTTGAGATCATGTCATATAACTGATGCTCTCTCAGTGTACTCAAAATGATCTCAAAATTTGTGGTGTGGTTATGTCAAGTGTGAGAGTAAGCCAATATATCATCCACAAAAACTACCACAAAAGAATCCATGTACGAATGGAACACTCAGTTCATCAGTGCCATGAAAACTGAAGGTGAATTCCTGAGACCGAATGGCATAACCACATACACGTATAGACCATACATACTCCTAAATTCTATAAGAGGTACATCTCATGGTCTAACACACAACTGATGATAACCGTATCTCAAGTCAATATTCACGAACACCCGTGATCCTTGAAGTGGATCAAATAGATCATCAATCCTCATCAAAGGATATCGGTTCTTGATCATCAACAGGATCAGATTTTGATAATCCACACAAAGCCCGAGGGTACCATCTGAATTTTCAAAAACAGGATTGGAAAAACCCAAGGAGAAGTACTGGGTCAGATGAAACTCTTTTCTTACAACTCCTCCAACTGCTTCTTGAGCTCTTGTAACTCTATTGTAGCCATATCATAAGGAGGAATGAACACCAGTGATGCCCCTAGCACAAGATCAATAGAAAAGTCCATCCCTCATTCCAGAGGAAAACCTGAAAAGTATTCTGGAAAGACAGCCCTGAAATGACCCACCACTGGAGGAAAGTCCATATGTGAAGTCCCCTGGTCATCCAGAAATAGACTAGCAATCTGGTCTATAACTCCTCCCAATCCATAATGCTCGGGTACCGCTCTACTCACCTGGACATCCCATTTTCCCATATATAGAAATGATCTTCTTTCTGGTGATGTAAAACTCACGCTACGGAGATAACAGTTGACAACTACCTCGAAGGGAACTAACCAGTCCCTTTTGATAATGAAATCATAACCTGTCATCTCTGAGACATAGTGGTCCCATAAGAAGTTACACCCACCAACCTCAAGTGGGCACTCCTTACACTAACATACACTAACCATTAATTTCCCCAACGGAGTGTCTAGCATCAAGATATCAGTAGAAGAAAAGAGGCAGAGCCCAAGGTTCTCCATAACAACAACAGATATAAAGCTATGGGAAGCCCCTGTATCAAAAAGTGTGGAATCTAGAACAGAAGCAACTAGGATGGTACCTCAAACTGTAGAGGGTATGAGATCCTATTCCTGTTGGGTCTGCTCCACTACAAAAGTCTGACCTGCACCACGAACCTGTGACCTTGCCTGACCACTCTGGGTTGATCCACCCTGTGGTCGTTGAATGCATAATGATTGACTACCACGGCCGCGACCTCCACCTCAACCTGAATGGCCGAAATAACTCTAGTTCCCAGAATGATGAGAAACTGGTGGCACTTCTCCTTTATGAAGAGTCATAGAAGAACCCATGTCACCGTCTGCTGGTGAGAAGATCTAACAGAAGCACTGAAGATGGCCCATCTTGAAGCATGATCAGAAATCCTCTGGGTCTCTGAGGCAATATGGCCTCGAATGCCCGCTCTTCCCACAGTGGTAGCACACCACATGGATACCAGAAGAAGTGTCTAAACTCCTTGGACCATCATTCGGAGACCCCATGTGGCACTTATTTCTATTAGTAGGAGGGATACTAACTCCAGTTGATGAACCTCCTAGGCTCACAACTCTAGAATCACTCAAATTATGCTATGTGATTAGCACCTGGTTGATGATAGAAGTGATATATGTGAACATGGAGATATTCACCTGAGGTCAGATTTGATGCCCCAGACCATCCTCAAACATCCTTTCTAGGAATAACTCATCACCTCCTTGGATGGGCGTAAAGCACTGTATCTTTGTGAAGCGAGAATTATACTCCATAAAAGAAAGTGTACCCTACTTTAGACTCATGAACTCTCGGTCTCAATCAGCCCTAAAAGTCTCTAGATAGAAGTAGTCGTAGACGGTATGCTGGAACTCATCACATTCCATAGCCTACTGGCGTCCCGCCTACGAGATCACATCCCACCATCTCTTGGGAGAATCCTGAAGCATGTATATTTAAAGATTGAACCTCCTATTTGGAGGAATATCTAGATTCTAAAAGATAGACATCATGGCTTCTAACCAAGACTCTGCAGCTTGAGGTCCTCCTTCCCTTGGGAAGGTGGGAGGATTCTGCTGCTGGAAAACCCGCGTCAGCACTTCCATAGATGGGGTAGGATGCGGTACTCCGTGGAAGGTCTGCATGAACCTCATGAAGCCCTCTCAGAACTGTGCATCAACACCTGTGTCCAGAATGATGGATGGTTCCAAGACTGACACAACTGGAGGATTAGCTTGTAGTCCTTAATCAGCCATGTACGACATCTGATTGTTGCCCTATAACTGGCAGACAATCGGTGGACGTCATGGTGGAATGACTCTTCAAGGTTAAGTGCACACCTTAGATCAAGACTTTCAAAGACTAAAAAATAGGATCATAAGAAAGGAACATTAGAAATAAAGTATTAATGTTTTTTAAAACATGGGTACACGATGTGTATAATGAATACACGACATGTTCTCTTAAGCCTTCACATGGGCGTGTGCTTCTGCCAAACCAGGTCGTGTAACACCCCAAACACACAACATGTTATCCTAACACACGACGTGTAATTGAATACTCTTCCCCTACCCAAGTTCTTCTCCAAGGCTAAGCCACACGGTTATCCTAGAACAAGACTACACGGCTTGTTCGTTCCTGACACGACATGTACTAGATGAGCTTCACTGACCTGTGTTGTTAGTGACACGGCCGGATACATGGCTCACACTACACGGTGTGTTACAAATGGACACGACATGTATTAGAAAAGTCTCAACCGACCCATGTTTTTAATGACATGGCTAGTTACATGGTTCTATAACACGGAATGTAAATCCTGTATACGGTGTGTCCTACCAAATATTTCCCAACCTCATGTCTCTACCCACGAAGTCTGAGACACGGTTAGAGACTACATGGCATGGACATATAGTACATAGTGTGTACTTAAGAAAAGCAGTTTCTTCCTAAATAGAATAAGACATGGCGTGTATTCAAAACTACATGGCGTGTATTCTGGGTTTTCTAGATAGTAAGCCTCAAAAACTACTCCGGAGCCGAGAAAAGCACTGAAAAAAACATTAAAGTGCCAAATTTTGATTTCTGAGGGCCCATACGCCCTGCGAATCAAATCTTCACATCTCTTACATGTCATAACCAAGGAAAACAAGGAAATGATCCACCAAATACCGGTGCATGAGGACCCATAACACCTAAAGAACCAATGTTTGGAATTCATTCAAACAAAACCATACACATGTCAACACCCTATCAAATAGCAGGTACTTTATCAAGGCATCTATCACAACAACAAGTATATCTATCACAACATCTATCAAAACAAAATGTAATCGCTAATGCACCCAAAATGGCATGGTGAGAATGCATGAAACATGATTCTTAGAAAGTGCCTATATGATGCATGAGATGGCATGCCCTCATCTCATTGGGTTGCAACAAAAATAGAACCACAATAATATCAAGGATAACAACACAAAACATGTGAGTCACCCAATGATGAAATCAAATCAACCATAAAATTGAAAAACTAGAAAATTGAAATAAACAAGGTAAATTGGATTTTCCCTGAACACGAGTTAGCTACTCCCAGGCACAACTTATTACCAAGTACCTATTTCCATACTATACCTGACTATAGGCTCCAAACAGTATGTCAGGAAGAAAAGAACTCCTCTGATACCACTTTTATAACATCCCGGTTCCAGAAGACGCCCAGAGGCACCCCGTTCCCTATTGGTCACATGGACTCAAGAGAATTTCCCCAAACACCAGAGGCTTCCAAATAGAAGTGAGGGACTTGGGTGTGATAGTGGGGAAAATATGATCACATTGGCAGAGTGACACAATAGATGTAAAACACAAAGGAATAACAGAAGTAGTAATATTACCATATAAAAAGAAACAACAGAATATTGAAGAAATAAACAGCTGGAGCACATATATAATGATTCATGATACATATTTCTAGGAAAAAAAACCTAAAAATCCTTAATACTAAATGAAAATACTAAACCAATGTACAAAGTAAAGTAATAAATAGCTCCGCAGCATCACAAGACTAAGCTTGGTCTCATGCTCTCCAGCTCCAAAGCAGTCAAGTACCTGAAGTAGAAAGGCTCTTACCCTTATATATACATGCAATAATATAATATTTTTGGGCCCAAAATCATGGCCCAAATAGGGTGTGAGACTAAATACCAGAAGGCAACCACCAAGAGATGCGTTACTAATAGTCAGTGAATATATATGGTAGGTAATAAAAAAATAAGTAGTAAACAGGGAAATACTCAACTATAAACAATTCCACAGTTTTTAAGCGTTCAGTTCCACATCACATGTAAATAGGTAATAAAAAATAGGTAACCCTCTGGGACATACTCACAGCCTAATCCCCTCTGGTCCTACCTAGATAACATAATCAACCCTCTTGGAAGTACAAACAGTCTAACCCCCTGGTTCTGCTTTAGTATAGGGACTCTAGGGAAGCATTCACCGTCAATTCCCCTTATATTCTCATATCAGTAACTAAAAGATGATCTGGGGAAGCACTTATATCTCATTCCCTGTTTCGTCCATGTCGAGGATCTACAGACACTCTGAGGAAGCACTTACATCTATTCCCCCTATGGTCCTACATTGTAACAATAATAACATACACTCTGGTGAATCCCTTACGTATATTCCCCCTTTGGTCCACTACATTAGGTTCTCACGGCCCTGTGTACGTCAAACAAGCACGATAATGAAACAAGACCAAAGTAAACCTCAAGAACCACTTGGATAATAGTGTACAACATAAAAACAAGATAGATGAGAAAAACTCCATCCTATAATACTAGGTATAGAAAGTAAACAGTAGCCTAACTGGAAAAGCTATACCAAATGGTAAAAATAAGAATACATGCATTGGGAAAACACTTCCAAAGCATAGAAATTAACTATATTCATATTTAATTAACCTCAAATCATGCATACAAGTATACCCGACAACTAACAGGGCTAAAACTAGTAAACATTCAATACCCCGTTCAATGGTATTGGGAAATTTGAACATATAAATCAAGGACTTTCTACATAATGGAAAAAACTACCTACCTCGGTGTCGTAGGATCTTTATATGTGAACCTCAATCCTTGAATCTCCCAAAAACACTGTAGATCTGTAAAAACGTCTAAAACGTTCAAAAAAAGATAAATCTTGAAAAAGGAGGAATCAGGAAACGAAGATCTAGAAGATTGAAGAGCTTACCAAGGCGATCACAATGCAATCAACATTGGTCGAATTAGAGAATAGATGTTCGATCAGGAGCTTGGGGAAGAATCATGGTCACACGGATGCTCTTAGATGAACTAGGTCAAGAAGGAAATGTTTCTGTCCATCTGATGTGACCCTGATATGTTTAATGAGAAAAAATAAAGTACATGAAATGTACTTTTGAGGTACACAATGTGTACTTGACCTTGCCAAGCCCCACTATAGGCAGCCTCCAGGTCACCACATAGGGTTGTGTGTATAGTTGTTACACAGCCAGCACCCGGCTACCTAGGGTGACCGATTACACGGTGTGTGCTTATAAAGTACACGATTTGTACTTAAGAAATTTCTAGAATACAACTTGTTTCCTCAAAAACACCATAAAAAGGAAAATATACCTAAAAAGAAGATCCCGGTTCTTAAAAAATTTCCTCCTTAATGAAATTTATCCCTGAATTTCCTTAGAAAGGTAGTGTAGAAGAAGAAACCTCGAACAACTCTGGCCATTGTGATCGTACATCGATCTCCCTCTCCCAAGTCTCATCCTGTAATCACCTATGCTTCCATAGCACTCATACCAGATGAACAAACCATCCACAGAGAACCTTCATACTGTGATCAAAAATCGAGATAGTATGCTCCCCAAATAAGACGTCCACCTCTAACTCAGCCTCCTTGGATGGAAAAACATGAGACAAGGGTATTGAGCAATTTTTTACTTATAACTCAAGGAATTTCTACAAAAATACACAAACCACCTAGCTTGGTGTTGTAGGATTTTTAAACGTGAACCTCATGCCTGAAATCTCCCAAGAACACTGTAGATCTGCAAAAATGTCTAAAATGTTAAATAGACGACAACTATTGAAAAAGGAGGAATTAGGAAAAGAAGATCTAGAAGAAAGAAGATCTTACCAAGGCGATCCCAACACAATCAATGACCGTCGAATCCGAGAATGGATGCTTGATTAGGGTTTCGGGGAAGAATCATGGCCGCACGAACGCTCTCGGACAAAATAGGCCGAGAGGGAGGTGTTTCATTATGTCAGATGTGACCCTGGTATGTTTAATGATTAAGAAGAATGTACACGACATGTACTTTTGAGGTACACGATGTGAACCTGCTCTTACCAAGTCCCACTTTAGGCGGACTCCAGGTCACCACACACGATGATGTGCATGACCATTACACTGCCAGCACCTGACTACCCATGGTAACCGAGTACACGACATGTACTTATAAAGTACACAGTGTGTACTTATCAAATTTCAATAAAACTCCTCTTTTTTCTCAAAAACACCAGAAAAAGGAAAACAAAGCTGAAAAGAAGATCTGGGTTCTTAAAATAACCCTGGAAAATTTTATAGGAATACTTAAAAAAATTTATGTTCAAGAAAATAGGAATATATATTAATGTTGTAAATGTTAAAAATGAAAATTCATTTTATACATTTTTAAAAAGGGAATCAATAGTGATTCATTTTGAAAATGTTAAGAAACTTCCATTTCAACCATCTTTTAATAGAAGTTGAATGAACAAGTTGAATAGATTTAGTAAATAAATTATTTTTAGATAATAAATTTCTTAAAATATTTTTGTAAAACATGTATTTGCAAGAGAAATATTCCTAGTGTAAAATAAGATACAAGATCAGTAGCACATATAAATAAAATTTTTGGTGTTTATTTATTCAATTTGGGGTGGAATCGAAGCCAATATTTTAAACCACATTCATAAATTGAGGATAATTAGAAAGTTGTGTTTTATTAAATTAGGATCATATTATTTCCCCTAAAGTAACCTTGAAATAATCAATCATGAAAAAAGGATATTGTAACATAAAGCCGTTACAGTATTGGCGTCGTTCACATTAAAAGTCGTCAAAAGAAATATTATGACATAGAACTATAAATAAAATAAAATAAATGAATTAAAATTTAAAAATTAAACTCATGAGGTAGTATGTATACCATATTATGAAATCAGGGCACACAACATGAATCATTTCTAAAAAAAGTGATTGTTACAAATAAAACTAATAGAAAAATGAGAAAAAAATTAAGTGATAAATAATCCGTGAATTGATTATTTAAAAATATTTAAATAAAAAATTTAAAAATACAAAATAAAACAATTTACTGATATATTAAATCATAATCATGGAATAAAAAAGTTGAAAAAGTATAAGTACCACAAAATTAATGTAAATTTAGTTATGAAACGCCATACCACTTGATAAATTTCAAAAAACTATCCCCATAGATAAATTAAAATGAATTATAACTTAAAATAATAATAATTATGAAGGATTCATGATATAATATGTGAAATTGGTATTATATACAAATTATAAATGAAATTATGTTCATACCATTAATGTATGCCTCAATGAATTACCTTGAGTCTAGAAATTCCTTTTATGCCCCTTTAACTCATGTATAATAAACTCATATAAAGTACTTTATTTCCTAAGAAACTTCTATAGGAATAATATCTTTTCATTAAACCATTTATTTTATTTATTTTGTTGACATATTTAATTAAATAATCAATAAAGTTGACATCATGTATTTTTAGGAGGTTAAATTCATTTTTTTTTTCAGAACAACTTTGTTGTGTTGACCAAGATCCAATGATTCATTGTTACTCAATAACTATACAAAAATAACATAATTATAATTTTTATAAATATATTATTATTATAAAACCATTCTTGAAAAATGGTTTTTATAAACGAGCTACATTATAACAATGGATAGGGTAGGTCATAGGTACGCATAAGTAACATTTTCATTTTTCAATGAACATGATGGAAAGAAGGTAAGTATCATTTTATATTACAGAATGATAATTTTATCCTAAATAAATTATGATATCATTATATCAACATATATATATATATATATATAACATTTAAGTGATGTGGGTTTGAAAAACAAATCACATCGCTTCACGGAGGTGGTAATCCAGATATACGGACAAAAAACGTTAGCATTTTTCAATGAATGGAATTTTAATAAAATATATGATATAATATATTTTAATTATTATAAAGTTTTCATTAATATAATATAAAATAATAAATTACATCCTTATAACCTTCCTTTAAATGTGTTTATGGAAAAAAATTACATTGGTTGGTGTGGCAGTTGTTCGCATTACACACCAAAAAAAATTTCATTTCCCATTTTTTGGAAAACTATATAAGTATAGGTTATTAAATTAACATTATAAACTATGTGTATATGGAAGTTAATTTTATTTTTATTTTATAATGATTGAAGAATATTTGAATGAGGTAGAAAAAAAATAAGACTAAAATGCTCAACTAAAAACTATAATTCTTATTTGGAAAACCGTATTTTACATACAACATAACACATTTGGGGTTTGTATTTTTCCAAAAATAAGTCCTATATAATGTGTTTATGTATGATATGAATGTATTTGGGTAGTTATTAGATAAATCAAAAGACTTTTAAAGTAGGAATAATATAGGATTCGAGGTGCCCTTTTATAAGAGAGGTCAGGGGAACTCTGGAAATATATTAAAGTATTAAATTAATATAAATTTACTTTCATGATAAAATATATCCCAATTTATAATATTATAATATAAGACATGGATGAGTTGAAATACTATCTCAAAATAAAATTTTTAAACGTTTAGTGGATTTTTCATCCTTATCTCTTTGTTTTAACCCATGTTATGTTTTTTACAATTACAGGGTTAATAAAGATCATAATATTCAGCACTCAAGAAAGATACTAAAAAAGGAAATTTGGAAATTAAATATAAAATAGTTGATATTTTAAAACATATACCAAAAATTAAGTGGAATATTAAATTTTTTAGAGTTTTAAATCATTTAATAAAATATTATTTATTATAAAATAACATTACTATCAATTTATGAATTATTCATTAAACATGAAAAGTAAAACTACATGACAAAAATTTAATTAATGTTTAAATAATTCATACCACTATAATATTTCAAGTTTTTTTAATGAAAATTTGAAAATAATTTTTTTCCAATTATATTACTTGTAATATTTTTATAATAATTTATTTTATTTTTTAGTAATTTACTAAATACCATTTCATTATTACATAATAATTTAAGGTGTTTATTTCATAAAAATAGAAATAAATTAAAATGAAAAATAAATATCCCATATTATTCACATTATATGTTTTAAAAAACTCTTTTATATATATTTAAAAATTTTAACTTTAATAAAATAAAGAGGATAGATTTTTTGAATTTTCATTAAATAAAATATTATAAAGGTTAAAATCATAAAATAATGGAAAAATGTCACATATTCAACATTTCTATGAATATGTATGTTATAAAATAAAATTAATAAGTGTTTTATAGTCATTTTTTGCCCTTATCAAACTTTTTAACCTAAATTACACGATTTACCCTTACCGAGGTGACATAAATTTATTGTGGTCGGTACATAATAACGAGAAATTAAATAGACTGATTTAATAAATTTGTACCTACCGATCCAAAATTTTGAAACCCATTTTTAAAAGTTAATTAATATAAGTTGCATATTTTAATTTAAAATTAAACCCACAAATGAGATGAAACACATATTTTCAAAAAAAAATTATATTTTTAGGTATAAATATGTTTTTATACAAATATAAATTATAATATTCATTCATATTTCTATTTTCAGATTATTTTTAAACAAAATATTCTGGTAAAAATTTAAAACTAATTCCAAACAGAATTTTTCTTTGAAAAAACATAAAAAGAAAATATATTTCCCATTAAAAATAAGTGATCTTCACAATTTAGAAAAAATCCATCTCTTCTGAGAATTTTCCAAATTTCACCTTAGTATAAATTTTATATGATGATTTCAAAAATAATTTTTATTTTTTAATGTGTATTTTATAATAGTTTTAGAAATTAATTAAAAAAATTTATCTTAAAAATAAATAATATTTTATAGAAATATGTTTTTTAATTGTAAAATGACTTATTAAAAATTGAGTGATTATTTCATATGAATTAGTCAAAAAAAAATATTGAGTATGGAATTAAAATATATTTAATAATGTAATTAATCCTATTCACACCATCTATGGTAATAGCTTTGTTATAAATGTCATATTATAATATTTTGAGGTTTATTTATGCTTCGTGATGCCTATCTTACATGCCATTGAACATAATATTTCATTTAGAAACTTTGGATATTATTTTATACTCCAATAAAATAATTCTATTCTTTTAATTTGTACATTTTATTAGTAATCAAAGGAATAACATTTGAAAACTATTTCTTGGGATGTTAGATTGTATAAATGGTTAATAAAACATCATCTAAAAAAAGAGGGAAATAGAAATATTAAGTTAATTTTAAATAATCCAAAATTAAGTTTCAGAATAGTATATAGTTAGTGGGAAGCGAAAAAATACACAAGTAATGAACACATACTGTACAAATATTGGTATAGTTTTATATATAACTTCGACCAAAATATTGTGAACGATCAAGAGAAATTTAACGACCACAAAACCATAAACAAAAGGATTGTGAATATAATATTAATTCTTTAGAAATGAAGGAAATAAGTTACCATTTTTATTCATGATCCTTCCCTTTGTGTTGAATATTTATATTTCCATCTGTAATAAGAACAAAAATATATATATTTTTTAAATTATAATTTAATCATTTAATCAATTTTGACAAAAATTCCACAATATCCTCGAAACAATGGGTATTTAATATTAAATTTGTATGCTTTCTTCTATAAAATCAACTACTAATATATCACATAATACTAAAAAGGTAAAAATATATTCCTCATATCAATAGGAATTAACGAAAACCAAAATGACTAGTACAATGTAAGATAATATCAAAAATTTAGAAAACATAATATTAATAAATATTATATTAATCTATAAATTTCATCAATAACACCAAAGGATAAACATAGATCCCTAGATAAAGAAATAATAATATATTCCAAATAACCCCAGTAACCTCAATATTAAAGAAAGTTTGAAACATAATAATTATTTCAGAACATTCAGAATACATCCTAAAAGTGTAATAACATTCTCATGAAATAATGCTTCACATTAAACCAAAGGGTTATATATACCTCAAAAACATAAATCATTTCCCAAAATATCATTAATCACTTAAAAATACCATCACCTAAATCCTAAAAATGCATGTATCTGTATTTTAACATATGATTGACCATAAACCAATGATGATAAACTATCATAAAAAAAATCCAAAATCTGTAATGTTTTCATAACCTTTTCTCTGATACCAAATTTAAAATCCCCAAAACCATACTCCTAGAGCTGATGTTAAAAAAATAATCTTTACATTTTTTGGCTTTGATATTAGTAGATGTGACCCAACATAATACATTAGACATATAACATCAAGATAAGAATTTAGATCAATTATATTCCCATGGACCTATTAAGTTTAGAGTTTTTGAGAATTAGGAAAATATATATCATTACATCATGTGTACATAAACAACTAGTTCATAAATATCAACATCATTTTACACTAAATTATTCGTATCTATTATCATTTTCATGAAAAAAATACTTAAAAACATTCTTCACAATCAGGGGAAAAAATAAAAAGAAGGGTGAAATAAAATTATCTATATGGATAGACATAAGAACTAGAAACATAATTTAATATTAGGGAATAATATGAGCATAAATGTATGATTACATAATTAAAGTGAATGATCAAAACATAAGGCAGTTCATTTCCATCAATATATGGATCATCAATCATGAAACCTAGAATAAAGCTTTACCAATGGAAATAATCCTTGAAATCAATAATCCTGATCCAAGTGTTGCCATTACTGATTAGAGAAATATTTAAAACCCATAGAAAATAGAAAGAAATTTCTTTGGTATCTTGAAATATAATCTTTATATAACCCTTATAGAACCCTTGATAATTAGAATAACCATACAGTCGATTTCCAATATAATTACTCGATGTATTGGAGGCCTATCAAAGACCCATATATCATTGAATTATAACAGAACCGCCCATAAATTCTTTAAAATTGAGCCACTGATTATCATAAACAAAGTACAATAACCATAAATAGATATTAAATCTCAACATAAAACTCACAAAATCATCCATTATTCCTTTCATAACTTGATTAACCTGTGGAAAAGAAATGAGTTATGTAACAATCAATTTGAAACAATAATAATTTATAAAAAGAAATAATGAGTATCATATCATTAAAAATAACCCTAGTTGAGAATTATTATCATTAAGGGGTGATGGAATTGGAAAATAGAAATATGATTAAAAGATCACTGAAGTCATTCTTTAGGAAAAATCTATTTGATATTGAAAATCACTTTCTGAAACTAAAAATTTATAAAATATTTTTAATATAATTATTTTGAGAATAAACATGGAAACTTATAAAATAATTTTCCAAAATAATAATATATATGAAAACTAGAAATTATGTTCATGTTGTATACATTAAAAATAGACATTGTTGTCAAACATTTTTTAAAAGGGAATCAAAAGTTAATCATTAGGAAAACATGAAGAAAAAACAATTTTTTAAGAAGGTAAAATATGAGGTAAAAAACTTTAATAAAAAATTTATTTTTTATAACGAACATTATTGAAATAATTTTATAAAATATTTATTTTATGAAAAAGATTATTAATATAAATGAAGATACAATATCAATATAACTTACAGAAAAATTTCTTAATGTTTATTTAATCAGTAAGGGGGGAAATGAAAACCAAACATGTAAACCATATTCATAACAATATAATAAAGAAATATATGTGGTTCAAGAAAATAATACTATATGGTTTCCCCTTAAAGAACGTTGAACATAAACAATCTCGAAAAAAGGAGATTGTGACATCAATCCTTTACCGAATTGGTATCCTTTGAAATAAAAGTCATTGAAATAAAGAGTTTGATATTTATTTTTAAATATAATGAATCAAATTAAATTATATGTGTAAATTAATTTATGAGTTATTTTGTACACCATAAAATGAAATCATAGTGAAAAAAATTAAAAAAATATCAAGA